>CM067845.1:9303050-14303050 GCA_034509565.1 Triticum monococcum | reverse complement strand
GGAAGTGTTCCGGAGGTACCAGGCTATGGCCAGCATGACCGAAAGGTGTTTCGGGAGCCCCGGCAAGTGTTGGAGGGCCTCATGGGCCAAAGGGGAAGGGGCAAACCATCCCACTAAGGGTTGGTGCGCTCCCCACACCCTTTCCCACGTTACTTGGGGAGGTGGGGCGCCTCCACCTGGCTTGGGAGGCAAGCCTCCACCTGCTTGGCTTGGGGGGCAAGTCTCCCTAGGATTTTCCCTAGGAAGATCCAATCTGCCTAGCCGCCGCCCCCTAGGGGAAACCCTAGGGCGCCTCCCCCTCTCCCCTTACCCCTATATATAGTGGAGGGGTGGGAGGGCAGCCGCGACCTCTTCCCTGGGGCAGCCCTCCCTCCTCCTACCTTCTCCTCCTCCTCCATGGTGCTTGGCGAAGCCCTGCAGGAGAACCACGAGCTCCACCACCACCACGCCGTCGTGTTGACGGAGCTCTCCCTCAACTTCTCCTCTCCCCTTGCTAGATCAAGAAGGAGGAGACGTCCCCGGGATGTACGTGTGTTGAATGCGGAGGTGCCGTCCGTTCGGCACTAGGATCATCGGTGATTTGGATCACGACGAGTACGACTCCATCAACCCCGTTCAATTGAACGCTTCCGCTTAGCGATCTACAAGGGTATGTAGATGCACTCTCCTTCCCCTCGTTGCTGGTTTCTCCATAGATAGATCTTGGTGACACGTAGGAAAATTTTGAATTTCTGCTACGTTCCCCAACATTGAGCTCATAATGATGATGTATTACCGAGTGGGCCTAGTGATACCTCTCCGTCATACGGAGTGACAAATCCCAGTCTTGATCCGTGTCAACCCAACAGACACTTTCGGAGATACCCGTAGTATACCTTTATAGTCACCCAGTTACGTTGTGACGTTTGGTATACCCAAAGCACTCCTACGGTATCCGGGAGTTACATGATCTCATGGTCTAAGGAAAAGATACTTGACATTGGAGAACTCTAGCAAACGAACTACACGATCTTGTGCTATGTTTAGGATTGGGTCTTGTCCATCACATCATTCTCCTAATGATGTGATCTCGTTATCAATGACATCCAATGTCCATAGTCAGGAAACCATGGCTATCTGTTGATCAACGAGCTAGTCAACTAGAGGCTTACTAGGGACATGTTGGTGTCTATTATTCACACATGTATTACGATTTCCGGATAACACAATTATAGCATGAATAAAAGACAATTATCATGAACAAGGAAATATAATAATAATGCTTTTATTATTGCCTCTAGGGCATATTTCCAACAGTCTCCTACTTGCACTAGAGACAATAATCTAGTTACATTGTGATGAATCGAACACCCATGGAATTCTGGTGTTGA
Organism: Triticum monococcum; assembly: GCA_034509565.1. Lineage (NCBI taxonomy): Eukaryota > Viridiplantae > Streptophyta > Magnoliopsida > Poales > Poaceae > Triticum > Triticum monococcum. Next base: position 14,301,680 of record CM067845.1, on the reverse strand, counting down.
TCATGTTTTGCTCTAGGGAGAGGTTTAGTCAACGGATCTGCTACATTCAGGTCCGTATGTACTTTACAAATATCTATGTCTCCATCTTGAACATTTTCACGAATGGAGTTGAAGCGACGCTTGATGTGCCTGGTCTTCTTGTGAAACCTGGGCTCCTTGGCAAGTGCAATAGCTCCAGTGTTGTCACAGAAGAGTTTGATTGGCCCCGACGCATTGGGTATGACTCCGAGGTCGGTGATGAACTCCTTCACCCAAATTGCTGCATGTGCTGCCTCCGAGGCTGCCATGTACTCCGCTTCACATGTAGATCCCGCCACGACGCTCTGCTTGCAACTACACCAGCTTACTGCCCCACCATTCAAAATATACACGTATCCGGTTTGAGACTTAGAGTCATCCAGATCTGTGTCGAAGCTAGCGTCGACGTAACCCTTTACGACGAGCTCTTCGTCACCTCCATAAATGAGAAACATTTCCTTAGTCCTTTTCAAGTACTTCAGGATATTCTTGACCGCTGTCCAGTGTTCCTTGCCGGGATTACTTTGGTACCTTCCTACCAAACTTACGGCAAGGTTTACATCAGGTCTGGTACACAGCATGGCATACATAATAGAACCTATGGCTGAGGCATAGGGGATGACACTCATCTCTTCTATATCTTCTACCGTGGTCGGACATTGAGCTGAGCTCAATTTCACACCTTGTAACACAGGCAAGAACCCCTTCTTAGACTGATCCATATTGAACTTCTTCAATATCTTATCAAGGTATGTGCTTTGTGAAAGACCTATGAGGCGTCTTGATCTATCTCTATAGATCTTGATGCCTAATATATAAGCAGCTTCTCCAAGGTCCTTCGTTGAAAAACTCTTATTCAAGTAGGCCTTAATGCTGTCCAAGAGTTCTATATCATTTCCCATCAAAAGTATGTCATCTACATATAATATGAGAAATGCTACAGAGCTTCCACTCACTTTCTTGTAAACGCAGGCTTCTCCATAAGTCTGTGTGAACCCAAACGCTTTGATCATCTCATCAAAGCGAATGTTCCAACTCCGAGATGCTTGCACCAGCCCATAAATCGAGCGTTGGAGCTTGCACACCTTGTTAGCATTCTTAGGATCGACAAAACCTTCCGGTTGCATCATATACAATTCTTCCTTAAGGAAACCATTAAGGAATGCCGTTTTGACGTCCATTTGCCATATCTCATAATCATAGAATGCGGCAATTGCTAACATGATTCGGACAGACTTCAGCTTCGCTACCGGTGAGAAAGTCTCATCGTAGTCAACCCCTTGAACTTGTTGATAACCCTTAGCGACAAGCCGAGCTTTATAGATGGTCACATTACCATCCGCGTCTGTCTTCTTCTTAAAGATCCATTTATTTTCTATGGCTCGCCGTTCAACGGGCAAGTCAGTCAAAGTCCATACTTCGTTTTCATACATGGATCCTATCTCGGATTTCATGGCTTCCAGCCATTTGTCGGAATCCGGGCCCGCCATCGCTTCTTCATAGTTCGAAGGTTCACCATTGTCTAACAACATGATTTCCAAGACAGGGTTGCCGTACCACTCTGGTGCGGAACGTGTCCTTGTGGACCTTCGAATTTCAGTAGGAGCTTGATCAGAAGTATCTTGATCATTATCATTAACTTCCTCTCTAGTCGTTGCAGGCACCTCAGGAACATTTTCTTGAGTTGTGCCTTGTTCTGGTTCAAGAGGTAATACTTCATCAAGTTCTACTTTCCTCCCACTCACTTCTTTTGAGAGAAACTCCTTCTCTAGAAAGGATCCATTCTTGGCAACAAAGATCTTGCCTTCGGATCTGAGGTAGAAGGTATACCCAATAGTTTCTTTAGGGTATCCTATGAAGACGCATTTTTCCGACTTGGGTTCGAGCTTTTCAGGTTGAAGTTTCTTGACATAAGCATCGCATCCCCAAACTTTCAGAAACGACAGCTTAGGTTTCTTCCCAAACCATAATTCATACGGTGTCGTCTCAACGGATTTCGATGGAGCCCTATTTAAAGTGAATGCGGCAGTCTCTAAAGCATAGCCCCAAAAAGATAGCGGTAAATCGGTAAGAGACATCATAGATCGCACCATATCTAATAGAGTGCGATTACGACGTTCAGACACACCATTACGCTGAGGTGTTCCAGGCGGCGTGAGTTGTGAAACTATTCCACATTTTCTTAAGTGTGTGCCAAATTCGTGACTCAAGTATTCTCCTCCACGATCTGATCGCAAAAACTTGATTTTTCTGTCACATTGATTTTCAACCTCACTCTGAAATTCCTTGAACTTTTCAAAGGTCTCAGACTTGTGTTTCATTAAGTAGATATACCCATATCTACTCAAGTCATCAGTGAGGGTGAGAACATAACGATAGCCACCGCGAGCCTCAACACTCATTGGACCGCACACATCAGTATGTATGATTTCCAACAAGTTGGTTGCTCGCTCCATTGTTCCTGAGAACGGAGTCCTGGTCATTTTACCCATGAGGCATGGTTCGCACGTGTCAAATGATTCATAATCAAGAGACTCTAAAAGTCCATCTGCATGGAGCTTCTTCATGCGTTTGACACCTATGTGACCAAGGCGGAAGTGCCACAAATATGTGGGACTATCATTATCAACTTTACATCTTTTGGTACTCACACTTTGAATATGTGTAGCATTACGCTCGAGATTCATTAAGAATAAACCATTCACCATTGGAGCATGACCATAAAACATATCTCTCATATAAATAGAACAACCATTATTTTCGGATTTAAATGAGTAGCCATCTCGAATTAAACGAGATCCCGATACAATTTTCATGCTCAAAGCTGGTACTAAATAACAATTATTGAGGTTTAAAACTAATCCCGTAGGTAAATGCAGAGATAGCGTGCCGACGGCGATCACATCGACCTTGGAACCATTCCCGACGCGTATCGTCACCTCGTCCTTCGCCAGTCTCCGCTTATTCCGCAGCTCCTGCTTTGAGTTACAAATGTGAGCAACTGCACCGGTATCAAATACCCAAGAGCTACTACGAGTACTGGTGAGGTACACATCAATTACATGTATATCACATATACCTTTCGTTTTGCCGGCCTTCTTGTCCGCTAAGTATTTGGGGCAGTTCTGCTTCCAGTGACCACTTTCCTTGCAATAAAAGCACTCAGTCTCGGGCTTGGGTCCATTCTTTGGCTTCTTCCCGGCAGCTTGCTTGCCAGGCGCGGCAACTCCCTTGCCGTCCTTCTTGAAGTTCTTTTTACCCTTGCCCTTCTTTAACTTAGTGGTTTTATTGACCATCAACACTTGATGTTCCTTCTTGACTTCTACCTCTGCTGATTTCAGCATAGCAAATACTTCAGGAATGGTCTTTTCCATCCCCTGCATATTGAAGTTCATCACAAAGCTCTTGTAGCTCGGTGGAAGCGACTGAAGGATTCTGTTAATGACCGCGTCATCCGGGAGATTAACTCCCAGCTGAGTCAAGCGGTTATGCAACCCAGACATAGTGAGTATGTGCTCACTGACAAAATTGTTTTCCTCCATCTTACAGCTGAAGAACTTGTCGGAGACTTGATATCTCTCGACCCGGGCATGAGCATGGAAAACGATTTTCAGCTCTTTGAACATCTCATATGCTCCGTGTCTCTCAAAACGTTTTTGGAGCCCCGGCTCTAAGCTGTAAAGCATGCCGCACTGAATGAGGGAGTAGTCATCGGTACGTGCCTGCCAAGTGTTCATAATGTCTTGTTCTATAGGAAGGACAGGTGCGTCACCCAGTGGTGCTTGTAGGACATAATCTTTCTTGGCAGCTATGAGGATGATCCTCAGGTTCCGGACCCAGTCTGTGTAGTTGCTGCCATCGTCTTTCAGCTTGGTTTTCTCTAGGAACGCGTTGAAGTTGAGGACTACGTTGGCCATTTGATCTACAAGACATATTGTAAATATTTTAGACTAAGTTCATGATAATTAAGTTCATCTAATCAAATTATTTAATGAACTCCCACTTAGATAGACATCCCTCTTCTAGTCATCTAAGTATAACATGATCCGAGTCAACTAGGCCGTGTCCGATCATCACGTGAGACGGACTAGTCAACATCGGTGAACATCTTCATATTGATCGTATCTTCTATACGACTCATGCTCGACCTTTCGGTCTTCTGTGTTCCGGGGCCATGTCTGTACATGCTAGGCTCGTCAAGTCAACCTAAGTGTTTGCATGTGTAAATCTGTCTTACACCCGTTGTATGTGAACGTTAGAATCTATCACACCCGATCATCACGTGGTGCTTCGAAACAATGAACTGTCGCAACGGTGCACAGTTAGGGGGAACACTTGCTTGAAATTATTATGAGGGATCATCTTATTTACTACCGTCGTTCTAAGTAAACAAGATGCAAAACATGATAAAAAACATGATAAACATCACATGCAATCAAATAATAATAGTGACATGATATGGCCAATATCACATAGCTCCTTTGATCTCCATCTTGGGGCTCCATGATCATCTTGTCACCGGCTTGACACCATGATCCCCATCATCATGATCTCCATCATCGTGTCTCCATGAAGTTGCTCGCCAACTATTACTTCTACTACTATGGCTAACGCGTTTAGCAATAAAGTAAAGTAATTTACATGGCGTTTCTCAATGATACGCAGGTCATATAAAAAATAAAGACAACTCCTATGGCTCCTGCCGGTTGTCATACTCATCGACATGCAAGTCGTGATTCCTATTACAATAGCATGAACATCTCATACATCACATATAGATCATTCATCATTCATCACAACTTTGGCCATATCATATCACAAAGCACTTGCTGCAAAAACAAGTTAGACGTCCTCTAATTGTTGTTGCAAGTTTTACGTGGCTGAATTAGGGTTCTAGAAAGAACGTTTTCTTACCTACGTGAAAGCCACAACGTGATTTTTCAACTTCTATTTACCCTTCAGAAGGACCCTTTTCATCGAATCCGCTCCAACTAAAGTGGGAGAGGCAGACACCCGCCAGCCACCTTATGCAACAAGTGCATGTTAGCCGGTGGAACCGGTCTCACATAAGCGTACGTGTAAGGTTGGTCCGGGCCACTTCATCCCACAGTACCGCTAAAGCAAGATAAGACTAGTAGCGGCAAGAAAGTTGACAACATCTACGCCCACAACAAATTGTGTTCTACTCGCGCAAGAAGAACTACGCATAGACCTAGCTCATGATGCCACTGTTGGGGAACGTAGCAGAAAACAAAATTTTCCTACGGTTTCACCAAGATCCATCTATGAGTTCATCTAGCAACGAGTGATCGGATGCATCTACATACCTTTGTAGATCGCGAGCGGAAGCGTTCAAAGAACGGGGATGAGGTAGTCGTACACGACGTGATCCAAATCACCGATGGCCAAGCGCCGAACGGACGGCACCTCCGCGTTCAACACACGTACGGAGCGGATGACGTCTCCTCCTTCTTGATCCAGCAAGGGGAGAGGAGAGGTTGAGGAAGATGGCTCCAGCAGCAGCACGATGGCGTGGTGGTGGTGGAGCTGCAGTACTCCGGCAGGGCTTCGCTAAGTTCTATGGAGGAGGAGGATGTGTTGGAGAGGGAGACGGAGGCGCCAAGGCAAAGGTATGAAGTCCTCCATCTCCCCCACTATATATAGGAGGGCCTAGGGGGGGGCCCTAGGAGATCCAATCTCCTAGGGGGGCGGCGGCCAAGGGAGGTTTCCCTCCCCCCAAGGCACCTAGGGGGTGCCTTCCCCTTGTGGGACTCTTCCCTCTTGAAACCCTAGGCGCATGGGCCTCTTGGGGCTGGTGACCTTGGTCCATGTAGGCAAAGGCGCACCCCCTACAGCCCATGTGGCCCCCTAGGGTAGGTGGCCCCACCCGGTGGACCCTCGGGACCCTTCCAGTGGTCCCGGTACAATACTGATAACCCCGAAACTTGTCCCGATGGCCGAAATAGCACTTCCTATATATAATTATATACCTCCGGGCCATTTTGGAACTCCTCGTGACGTCCGGGATCTCATCCGGGACTCCGAACAACATTCGGGTTACTGCATATACATATCCCTACAACCCTAGCGTCACTGAACCTTAAGTGTGTAGACCCTACGGGTTCGGGAGACAAGCAGACATGACCGAGACGACTCTCCGGTCAATAACCAACAGTGGGATCTGGATACCCATGTTGGCTCCCACATGTTCCACGATGATCTCATTGGATGAACCACGATGTCGAGGATTCAAGCAACCCCGTATTCAATTCCCTTTGTCAATTGGTATGTTACTTGCCCGAGATTCGATCGTCGGTATCCCAATACCTCGTTCAATCTCGTTACCGGCAAGTCACTTTACTCGTAATGTAATGCATGATCCCGTGACCAGACACTTGGTCACTTTGAGCTCATAATGATGATGTATTACCGAGTGGGCCCAGTGATACCTCTCCGTCATACGGAGTGACAAATCCCTGTCTTGATCCGTGTCAACCCAACAGACACTTTCGGAGATACCCGTAGTATACCTTTATAGTCACCCAGTTACGTTGTGACGTTTGGTATACCCAAAGCACTCCTACGGTATCCGGGAGTTACACGATCTCATGGTCTAAGGAAAAGATACTTGACATTGGAAAACTCTAGCAAACGAACTACACGATCTTGTGCTATGTTTAGGATTGGGTCTTGTCCATCACATCATTGTCCTAATGATGTGATCTCGTTATCAATGACATCCAATGTCCATAGTCAGGAAACCATGACTATCTGTTGATCAACGAGCTAGTCAACTAGAGGCTTACTAGGGACATGTTGGTGTCTATTATTCACACATGTATTACGATTTCCGGATAACACAATTATAGCATGAATAAAAGACAATTATCATGAACAAGGAAATATAATAATAATGCTTTTATTATTGCCTCTAGGGCATATTTCCAACATAGATGATATGCACGAGTAGAACACAAAGAGTTGTGGGCGATAGTAGTCATACTGCTTACCACCAACGTGTTATTTTGATTCGGCGGTATTGCTGGATGAAGCGGCCCGGACCAACATTACATGACCACGTTCATGAGACCGGTTCTACTAACGTGCTTTTGCATACAGGTGGCTGGCGGGTGTCTGTTTCTCCAACTTTAGTTGAATCGAATTTGACTATGTCCGATCCTTGTTGAAAGTTAAAACAACACACTTGACGAAAAATCGTTGTGATTTTGATGCGTAGGTAAGAAAGGTCCTTGCTAGAAGCCTGTAGTAGCCATGTAAAACTTGCAACAACAAAGTAGAGGACGTCTACCTTGTTTTTGGAGGGCATGTTGTGATGTGATATGCTCAAGACATGATGAGATATAAATTTTTGTATGAGATGATCATGTTTTGTAAAAGTTATCGGCAACTGGTAGAAGCCTTATGGTTGTCGCTTTATTGTATGAAATGCAATCGCCATGTAATTGCTTTACTTTATCACTAAGCGGTAGCGATAGTCGTAGAAGCAATAGTTGGTGAGACGACAACGACGCTATGATGGATATCAAGGTGTGAAGCCGGTGACGATAGAGATCATGATGGTGCTTTGGAGATGGAGATGAAAGGCACAAGATGATGATGGCCATATCATGCCACATATTTTGATTGTATGTGATGTTTATCTTTTATGCATCTTATTTTGCTTAGTACGGTGGTAGCATTATAAGATGATCCCTCACTAAATTTCAAGGTATAAGTGTTATCCCTGAGTATGCACCGTTGCTACAGTTCGTCGTGCCGAGACACCATGTGATGATCAGGTGTGATAAGCTCTACGTTCACATACAATGGGTGGAAGCCAGTTTTGCACGTGCGGAATACTCGGGTTAAACTTGACGAGCCTAGCATATGCAGATATGGCCTTGGAACACTGAGACCGAAAGGTCGAACGTGAATCATATAGTAGATATGATCAACATAGAGATGTTCACCATTGAAAACTACTCCACCTTACGTGATGATTGGACATGGTTTAGTTGATATGGATCTCGTGATCATTTAGATGACTAGAGGGATGTCTATCTAAGTGGGAGTTCTTTAGTAATATGATTAATTGAACTTTAATTTATCATGAACATAGTCCTGGTAGTATTCGCATATCTATGTTGTAGATCAATAGTTCGCGATATAGCTCCTATATATATTTTTTGATATGTTCCTTGAGAAAAGTTGAAAGATGATAGTAGCAATGATGTGGACTAGGTCTGTGATCTAAGGATTATCCTCATTGCTGCATATAAGAATTATGTCCTTGATGCACCGCTATGTGACAGACCTATTGCAGGAGCAGATGCAGACGTTATGAACGTTTGACAAAGCTCGATATGATGACTACTTGGTAGTTTAGTGCACCATGCTTTACGTCTTAGATCGGGGACTTCAAAAATGTTTTGAACGCCACGGAGCATATGAGATGTTCCAAGAGTTGAAATTGGTATTTCAGACTCATGCCCATGTCTAGAGGTATGAGACCTCTAACAAATACTTTGCCTACAAGATGGAGGAGAATAACTCAGCTAGTGAGCATGTGCTCAGAATGTCAGGGTACTACAATCGCTTGAATCAAGTGGGAGTTAATCTCCCAGATAAGATAGTGATTGACAGAGTTCTCTAGTCACTATCACCAAGTTACTAGAACTTCGTGATGAACTATAATATGCAAGGGATGACGAAAATGATTCCCAAGCTCTTTGCGATGCTGAAATCGGCGAAGGTAGAAATCAAGAAATAGCATCAAGTGTTGATGGTTAACAAGACCACTAGTTTCAGGAAAAATGGCAAGGGAAAGAAACGGAACTTCAAGAAGAATGGCAAGCAAGTTGCCACTCCCGTGAAGAAGCCCAAAGCTAGACCCAAACCTGAAACTGAGTGCTACTACTACAAAGGAAATGGTCACTGAAAGCGGAACTGCCCCAAAAAACTTGGCAGATAAGAAGGATGGCAAAGTGAACAAAGGTATATTTGATATACATGTTATTGATGTGTACTTTACTAATGTTCATAGTAGCCCCTGGATATTTAATACCGGTTTAGTTACTAAGATTTGTAACTCGAAACATGAGTTGCAAAATGAACAGATACTAGTTAATGGCAAGGTGATGATCTGTGTTGGAAGTGATTCCAAGGTTGATAAGATCACCATCGCACACTCCCTTTACTTTCGGGATTAGTGTTGAACCTAAAATAAATGTTATTTGGTGTTTGCGTTGAGCATAAATATGATTGGATCATGTTTATTGCAATACAGTTATTCATTTAAGTCAGAGAATAATTGTTCTTCTGTTTATTTGAATAAAACCTTCTATGGTCATACACCCAATGAAAATGGTTTATTGAATCTTGATCGTAGTGATACACATATTCATAATATTGATGACAAAAAAATGCAAAGTTGATAATGATAGTGCAACATACTGGTGGCACTGCCGTTTAGGTCATATTGGTGTAAAGCGCATGAAGAAACTCCATGCTGATGGGCTTTTGGAATCACTTGATTATGAATCAATTGATGCTTGCGAACCATGCCTCATGGGCAAGTTTACTAAGACTCCATTCTCCGGAACAATGGAGCGAGCCACTGACTTATTAGAAATAATACATACTGATGTATGCGGTCCGATGAGTATTGAGGCTCGCGGCGGGTATCGTTATTTTCTGACCTTCACAGATGATTTGAGCAGGTTTGGGTATATCTACTTAATGAACACAAGTCTGAAACATTTGAAAATTTCAAAGAATTTCAGAGTGAAGTTGAGAATCATCATAACAAGAAAATAAAGTTTCTATGATTTGATCGTGGAGGTGAATATTTGAGTTATGAGTTTGGCCTTCATTTAAAACAATGTGGAATAGTTTCACAACTCACGCCACCTGGAACACCACAGCATAATGGTGTGTCCAAACGCCGTAACCGTACTTTATTAGATATGGTGCGATCTATGATGTCTCTTACCAATTTACCACTATCGTTTTGGGATTATGCATTAGAGACAGCTGCATTCACGTTAAATAGGGCATCATCTAAATCCGTTGAGACGACACCATATGAACTATGGTTTAGCAACAAACCTAAGCTATCGTTTCTTAAAGTTTGGGGCTGTGATGCTTATGTGAAAAAGCTTCAACCTGGTAAGCTCGAACCCAAATCGGAGAAATGCGTCTTCATAGGATACCCAAAGAAAACTGTTGGGTACACCTTCTATCACAGATCCGAAGGCAAGGTATTCGTTGCTAAGAACGGATCCTTTCTACAGAAGGAGTTTCTCTCGAAAGAAGTGAGTGGGAGGAAAGTAGAACTTGATGAGGTAATTGTACCTTCTCCTGAATTGGAAAGTGGTTCATCACAGAAATTAGTTATAGTGATGCCTACACCAATTAGTGAGGAAGCTAACAATAATGATTATGAAACTTCAGATCAAGTTACGGCCGAACCTCGTAGGTCAACTAGAGCACGTTCTGCATCAGAGTGATACGATAATCCTGTTCTGCAAGTCAAGTTACTAGACCATGACGAACCTACAAACTATGAGGAAACTATGATGAGAGATTCCACAAAATGGCTTGAGACCATGAAATATGAGATAGGATCCACGTATGAGAACAAAGTGTGGACTTTGATGGACTTGCCCGATGATCGGCAAGCCACTAATAATAAATGGATCTTCAAGAGGACGACGGACGCTGATGGTAGTGTTACTATCTACAAAACTCGACTTGTCGCAAAAGGTTTTCGACAAGTTCAAGGTGTTGACTATGATGATATTTTCTCACTCGTAGCGATGCTTAAGGTCTGTCCGAATCATGTTAGCAATTGCCACATTTTATGAAATCTGGCAAATGGATGTCAAAAACTGCATTCCTTAATGGATTTGTTGTATATGATGCAACCAAAAGGTTTTCTCAATCCTAAAGGTGCTAAAAGGTGTGCAAGCTCTAGCGATCCATCTATGGACTGGTGCAAGCATCTCAGAGTTGAAATATACGCTTTGATGAATTGATCAAAGTATATACTTTTATACAGACTTGTGATGAAGCCTGTATGTACAAGAAAGTGAGTGGGAGCACTACAACCTTTCTGATAAGTATATGTGAATGACATATTGTTGATCGAAAATGATGTAGAATTTTCTAGAAAGCATAAAGGAGTGTTTTAAAGGAGTTTTTCAAGGAAAGACCTCGGTGAAGCTACTTACGTATTGAGCATCGAGATCTAGATCAAGACGCTTGATAAGATTTTTCTATACGTTGACAAGATATTGAAGTAGTTAAAAATGGGACAGTCAAAGAAGGATTTCTTTTCTGTGTTGCAAGGTGTGAAGTTGAGTAAGACTCAAAAGCCCAACCACGGAAGAAGATAGAGAGAGAATGGAAGTCATTCCCTATGCCTCAGCCATAGGTTCTATAAAGTATGCCATGCTGTGTACCAGACCTATTGTATACCTTAGCATGAGTTTGGCAAGGGAGTACAATAATGATCTAGGAGTAGATCACTGGACAGAGGTCAAAATTATCTTTAGAGGACTAAGGAAATATTTCTCGGTTATGGAGGTGATAAAAGAGTTCGTCGTAAAGAGTTACGTCGATGCAAGCTTTGACACCAATCTGGATGACTCCCTGTCTCGATCTGGATACATATTGAAAGTAGGAGCATTTAGCTAGAGTTGCTCCGTGCAGAGCATTGTAGACATAGAAATTTGCAAAATACATACGGATCTGAAAGTGGCAGACTCATTGACTAAACCTCTCTCACAAGCAAAACATGATCACACCTCAGTACTCTTTGGGTGTTAATCACATGGCGATGTGAACTAGATTACCGACTCTAGTAAACCCTTTGGGTGTTGGTCACATGGCGATGCGAACTATGGTTATTAATCACATGATGATGTGAACTATTGGTGTTAAATCACATGGCGATGTGAACTAGATTATTGACTCTAGTGCAAGTGGAAGACTGAAGGAAATATGCCATAGAGACAATAATGAATTTGTTATTTATATTTCCTTATATCATGATAAATTTTGATTATTTATGCTAGAATTGTATTAACCAGAAACTTAGTACATGTGCGAATAAATAGACAAAACAGAGTGTCCCTAGTATGCCTCTACTTGACTATCTCGTTAATCAAAGATGATTAAGTTTCCTAACCATAGACATGTGTTGTCATTTGATGAACGGGGTCACATCATTAGATAATGATGTGTTGGACAAGACCCATCCGTTAGCTTAGCATAATGATCGTTAATTTTTATTGCTATTGCTTTCTTCATGACTTATACATAAAGATGCTCTACAAGTGTCTCTGAAGGTGTTTGTTGGGTTGGCATAGATCAATATTATGATTTGTCACTCCGAGTATCAGAGAGGTATCTCTGGGCACTCTCAGTAATGCACATTACTATAAGCTTTGCAAGCAATGCGACTAATGAGTTAGTTACGTGATGATGCATTACGGAACGAGTAAAGAGACTTGCCGATAACGAGATTGAACTAGGTATGATGATACCGACGATCGAATCTCGGGCAAGTAACATACTGATGACAAAGGGAATAACGTATGTAGTTATTGCGGTTGGACCAATAAAGATCTTCGTAGAATATGTAGGAACCAATATGAGCATCCAGGTTCCGCTATTGGTTATTGACCGGAGATATGTCTCGGTCATGTCTACATAGTTCTCGAACCCATAGGGTCCGCACGCTTAACTTTCGATGATGATTTGAATTATGAGTTATGTGTTTTGGTGACTGAAGATTGTTTAGTGTCCTGGATGAGATCACGGACATGACGAGGAGTCTCGAAATGATCGAGAGGTAAATATTGATATATTGGAAGGTAGTATTCGGACACGGAAAGGGATTCAGAGTGTATCAGATACATACAAGAGTACCGGAGGGGTTACCGGAAACCCCCGGGATGGATATGGGTCATATGGACCATAGGTGGGAGGCTAACCAGCCCACAAGGGACTGGTGCGCCCCCCGCAAGGGAGGATGCCGAATTGGTTTAGGGAAGGGGGCGCCACCCCCTTTCCTTCTCCTAGTCCCTCTCCTCCCCCCTTTCCACCTCCATGAGAAGGAAAACAGGGAGGGGGGGGGGGCGCGAATCCTACTAGGACTAGGAGTCCTAGTAGCACTCCCTCCTTATGGCGCGCCCCCTAGGGCCGACCTCCTCCCTCCCCTCCTTTATATACATGGGCAGGACACCCCTTGGAGACACATCAATTGTTCCAAGCCGTGTGCGGCGTCTCCCTTCGTGGTTTACTCCTCTGGTCATATTCACGTAGTGCTTAGGCGAAGCCCTGTGCGGATCACATCACGATCACCGTCACCATGCCGTCGTGCTGACGGAACTCTCCCTCGACCCGCTGCTGGATCAAGAGTTCGAGGGACGTCATCGAGATGAACATGTGCAGAACTCGAAGGTGCCGTATGTTCGATACTTGATCAATTGGATCGCGAAAATGTTCAACTACATCATCCGCGTTAACCTAACGCTTCCACTTTTAGTCTACGAGGGTACGTGGACACACTCTCCCCCTCCTATACATCTTCTAGATAGATCTTGCATGAACGTAGGAAATTTTTAAAATTGCATGCTACATTCCAAACAAACCGGCACCGCTCTATTAGATCGGGCCTCTCCTGATCTAGATATGGTCAACCTCGCACTAGCACCAGCCCCATCAGCTTCCAGCCTTTCACACATGAAGCCAGCTACAACCGCCTCTTGCCGAGTGCCACCACCAAGATGCATCCGCCTACAGCCCGAGCACCAGCAGAGAGATACACCCGGCCAGAACCACATCCATGATCGCATTGCCCACGCACGCTGTGTGGGCCACCTTGCCGTTGCAATGCACCAGATCACCGTGTTGCCCGAAAGCCGTCACGTGCTAGATACGGACCATGTCGACCACCACCAGCGTCCTCCACCCTGAAGCAGCTACCGCGTAGCCACCTCGCCTGTACGGCACTACTGTGGACATGTGGATACTACGTCGCGCTGCCCCATGTCGAGCGACGCACTATTGCCCGCCATGCCATCCCGCACCAACTGCTGCGACACGGAGAGGAAGGGTGCTCCGTCGCTGCCGACATCAACCGGGCTTTCACCCCAGCGGTGGCGAATGGGTGGGATGGACCAGAGGGAGGAGGCTCGCGGAAGCTACCCGTGAGTGAGGGAGGGGAACAAATTAAAAAATGGTAGTTATTGAGGACGAGAAATATCATCAAATTATGTGACCTATAATTGCTTTGGGCCGCAGGAGATGAAAAACTAGCGTCTACCAATCTCATTCCCTCGGACGTCCTTTGACAAGAAAATAGGAGATATGGGCCAAAAATTCTACGGTAGACTATAGCTAGGTACGGCTATGAACGACAAAGGGAAAGCGAAAAGTGTGGACAGCAAGCGAAACACCTTTTTTGGTTGGTGGAAACGCACTTTTCACTAAATAATGACGAGCTAACATCTATCAACTTCGTCGTCCTGGACGTCCTTTGACAGTTAAGTGGCAGCAGGCGGGCAAAAAATTCGACGGGTAGCGTTATAGCATAGGTATGGCTCTGTAGCGACAACGGAAATCGACACCAAACAAAAAATTTCACTTTGGCCAAAATAAATTGTCTAGAAAATGAAAATACATGCCTCAAGTTTATTCATAAAATTGTTGTAAAAATCAAATACATATCTTTTTCTCATCGAAGTGGAGTACAACATAGATGTCACACACGTGACGCCATCTTGCAGTACACACTCACATAACGACTAGCGAACACTGATAGAGCGAAACTAGCATATATGTGTTGGGTGCAAATGACACCCAGTAACTGTTGTTGATCAATCGGCGTTGTACAAGAAATCAGCCTCTTAAACCCTATAGAAAATTAGGGTTGAACCCATGGACTCATCAGCCACACTAGCTTGTCAAAAGTCTTTTAGCACATATTCAGTCCAAGTAGTAATAGCCGAGCTAAAAGCAACTCAATTTGGATCGCCAAAAAGTATGGATGCTGAACGAGCAACGGCAAACTTAGAATCTCTAGAATTCAGTCTACATGTTTTTTTAAGCTGGGACCCTTTTGTCCTTGGGGTCCTTATTGCTTCTTTGGTTTCTTCCCTAGTTTGCCAAATATCCACCCCCTCGCCTGAGCACATAATCATGTCTAATGCCAACAAAGAAGAAAAGTGTTACAGAAAGTGGAGTGAATAGTGTTAGACCTATCTTGCTTAATTATAGACTAGCGATGAAAGTTGAAACATTTTATGCCACCTCCCACACCACCACCGTCAAAGATCAGCCATGCGCTTGTATTTCTGGAGCATGCAGGGTTGGGCGTTATTGTCTTCCACTCGGCAAAGCCCACCGGCCAGGTGGTTCCTGCGAGCGACGAGGTTGTGGCGTCCAGTTCATTGGCACCTGTTTCTGAGGCTCTCTTCACTAAAAGGTTTCAAGAATTAATCGCCAGATTGGAGGTTGGTAGCCATGGATCAGGCAAGATGGTCAGTTGCTCCATAAAGGAGAAGGCATCAGGGACGAGAACAGGAGGGTGTGCTTTAGCCACCGTTCCAACATCATGAAAAAGAAACCTTTTTGGAGCAAAGATAAGAAGAGTGATGTCATAGAGAAGGCGTCAGCAGCTACTTGATGGACAGTTCTCTTGTTCTTGGGTTGTTCTGTTTGATGTCTTTGTCATGTGTTTTTGATGGGAGGTTCCTTTGCAATGTTGCGATCTGTGAGCTGATTTGTGGCTATAGCAAGTTGAGGGTGTATGTTCGTCTGTTGGGTGGTCGTGGAGATTCATGATTTTGGAATAGTCCACATGTGGTCATATTGTAATGGTTTCCATCTGATTTTTCATCAATCAATTGCGCAATTTTGTTCTGGTTAATTAATCGATGAGGCAATTCTTTTACCTCAGTTTTAAAAGAAAAAAAACTTGAAACACTTTGGCGTATTGAAGATGTGTCATGCTTTAGTAGTATATGTTGATGAATAACTGAGATCCTTTTAACTCATGCAGCCAAAGTGCTTATACCCTTTTATATACGTGTGAGGTTCAACACGTTATTTGAGTTCCATAATTTTTCTTAGTTGAGTTCGATACTTTGTTATCTCACCTTGTATATAATTGACTTGTTATCGGGTACGCTGTAATAGTGTATTTAGAGGCACCCCAAGATCAGAGCACTAATCCACCCAAAGTATGCACTTGTGGGAAGTCATACATACAAAATGTATCTATTATTTTAGTATTCTCATGACACACATTTCCCTAATATGCAAAATTCAATTACTTTTTTACACACATTAGTCTAGTGTTAGAAAGGGATGGTTTCTGGTCTCCGTAATGTTTATTTCAAGTATTTATAAAATTCTAAAAGATAAAGAAAAATATGAAGTTGAATGGAATAAAGAGGACGAGACACCTGGTGAAGGGGGGTAAAGGGGAGCCATCAGGGACCCAGGCAGACAAGCTAGCACTAGTAGAAAACAGGGTACCAGTCCTGGTTCCAGAGGGCCTTTAGCCCTGGTTCTGGAACCGGGACAAAACAGACAAGACTAATGCCCAAAACATTTAGTCCCGGTTGTCTTACAAACCGGGACCAAAGGAGGGCCACGTGGCCGCTGGGGGCGTCCAGAGAGGATGACCTTTAGTCCCGGTTGGTAACACCTACCGGGACCAAAGGGCAGCCATGCGTCAGTAGCTCGCAGGCGCTGGGTTTTTTTTGAAAGGGGGGGGGGTGTTATTAGGGGTTTTGGATGGTTTAATTAGGGGTTTCATATTGTGTTAGCTATAGCTACTACATATAGAGAGAAGTGACCTCTCTTTCTCCGTGTTTGGTCGACGCTAGCTACTACATATAAAGAGAACTCGACACTAGCTAGTAAACAAATGAAGGAACCATTAATTACACAACATCGTGATCATGAACATATATATATATATATATATATATATATATATATATATATATATATATATAGGTCAAGTGACGGATGAACTCGCAAACATAGTATCCACATAAATTATTCCCATCGTCTTCCTGCCACAAGCACTTTACAAGAATAGAGTTCAATCAAACTGATAATGAAGCATGATAATGGTATTGATGAAACAGGAATCAATGAGAGATGCGTGAAACTAGCTAGTACTACTTATTTTGGGGTGTGTAAATCGCAGCTCCTTTTGCTGACCTGGAACCATTCCGGTGAACTGTTTCCAAACCCTGGCAGGCAAAGAAATGATTAGTTGATATTAGGAAATGAACGAAAGTTGCCACTATGGTGCGATAATGATCAAGTGAACTTACTTCTGGAGCATTGCAGTCATGTCCGCATACTCCTGGGGATCTTTACGTCTCGAGTCTAAGACTGTTACTACCCCCCCGTCAAGCTTAATCTCTAGCAGAATAAAGTGAAACCTACGCACACATAACTCATCAATTACATTGCTATAACCTCGAGTAAGCGAAACTGAATATGCACAAGACAGTAACACTCACTTGAAGTTGTAAGGAAAGAGTATTTTCACTTTGTTTTGATTTCGAAGTAACGATTGTAGCAAGTTTCCCTCAGTATCTTTGACTTTGTTTTGAACCGACCATTCATTTACTGTATTCGGGTTAATGAACTGAAGGTCATACATTTGTCCTTTTTTGCATTTGAGAATCTTCAATCTGCATAATATAGTGAGGATAATTATATATACATGCAATGAACAAGTTGAGCTATAGAGACTTAATTACAGAAGTAATACTTACAAACAGTAGCAATTCATGAGTTGTTTGTCGAGGGCCTCTTGATTGAATAACTGAAATAACTCCACAAATTCAACAAGCATCAGGTGGACTCCAACAAAGTCGTGCTCATCTTTAATTCTCACCATCAAACTATCCTTCCCAGACTTCCTGCAGGTATCCTTGTACCATTCATGAAATCTTTGCATCATCCTTGTTAGAGGAGGATGACCCGGTTTGACAAGAGGCTTCCGTACTTGTATTGGAAGATCTCTACTACCTCTAACATTTTGAATTGTACATTATCGTCGAGGTAATCACCAAGATTGGTACCGGGAACTAGCCTCGGATGATTAGCGATGATATCGCTAGACACCTTGAGCGGGGGGCACGATTGCTTCACCTGTTCGCCGAGCTGGGGAATTATTTTCCCACTTCTTCATTTTGCTAGCCGTGCATCACTGGAAGTACTTCCGACCGTTGCGCTTCCTGAAATGTCTTTGCAATAATGTGGTCATAGTTGGATGGCAGCGGAGTGGGTGGTGATCGCTTAAGGGCATCCAGAGTGCGCTTCACTTTCACCGGATGTACCATTTCCTTCGGAGGTGGACGTTTCCGTGCAAAATGGGCCTGCACTTCGGCTTCCACGATTTCATTGGTTTCCTCGTCAGTCCTCTCATATGGTAACTTTGGAGGAGGCTTCAGGCTTGGACCAAATCTATACTTCTTCCCGCCTCTTGTACTGCTAGCCGCCGGAGCGAAGACGTTCAACTACATCAACCGTGATAACCTAATGCTTCCGCTTTCGGTCTATGAGGGTACGTGGACACACTCTCCCCCTCTCGTTTCTATGCATATCCTAGATAGATCTTGCGTGAACGTAGGAAATTTTTGAAACTGCATGCTATGTTTCCCAACAGTGGCATCCGAGCTAGGTCTATGTGTAGATGATATGCACGAGTAGAACACAAAGAGTTGTGGGCGATAATAGTCATACTGCTTACCACCAACGTGTTATTTTGATTCGGCGGTATTGCTGGATGAAGCGGCCCGGACCAACATTAGATGACCATGTTCATGAGACCGGTTCTACTGATGTGCTTTTGCACACAGGTGGCTGGCGGGTGTCTGTTTCTCGAATTTTAGTTTAATCGAATTTGACTACGTCCGATCCTTGTTGAAAGTTAAAACAACACACTTGACAAAAAATTGTTGTGGTTTTGATGCGTAGGTAAGAACGGTTCTTGCTAGAAGCCTGTAGTAGCCATGTAAAACTTGCAACAACAAAGTAGAGGATGTCTAACTTGTTTTTGCAGGGCATGTTGTGATGTGATATGCTCAAGACATGATGAGATATAAATTTTTGTATGATATGATCATGTTTTGTAAAAGTTATCGACAACTGGTAGAAGCCTTATGGTTGTCGCTTTATCGTATGAAATGCAATCGCCATGTAATTGCTTTACTTCATCACTAAGCGGTAGCTATAGTCGTAGAAGCAATAGTTGGCGAGACGACAACGACGCTATGATGGATATCAAGGTGTCAAGCCGGTGACGATGGAGATCATGACGGTGCTTTGGTGATGGAGATGAAAGGCACAAGATGATGATGGCCATATCATGTCACATATTTTGATTGTATGTGATGTTTATCTTTTATGCATCTTATTTTGCTTAGTACGGTGGTAGCATTATAAGATGATCCCTCACTAAATTTCAAGGTATAAGTGTTATCCCTGAGTATGCACCGTTGCTACAGTTCGTCATGCCGAGACACCACGTGATGATCTGGTGTGATAAGCTATACGTTCACATACAATGGGTGGAAGCCAGTTTTGCACATGCGGAATACTCGGGTTAAACTGGACGAGCCTAGCATATGCAGATATGGCCTCGGAACACTGAGACCAAAAGGTTGAATGTGAATCATATAGTAGATATGATCAACATAGAGATGTTCACCATTGAAAACTACTCCATCTCATGTGATGATCGGACATGGTTTAGTTGATATGGATCACATGATCATTTAGATGACCAGAGGGATGTCTATCTAAGTGGGAGTTCTTTAGTAATATGATTAATTGAACTTTAATTTATCATGAACTTAGTCCTGATAGTATTCGCATATCTATGTTGTAGATCAATAGCTCGCGATATAGATCCTATATTTTTTTGATATGTTCCTTGAGAAAAGTTGAAAGATGATAGTAGCAATGATGTGGACTGGGTCCGTGATCTGAGGATTATCCTCATTGCTGCACATAAGAATTATGTCCTTGATGCACCGCTAGGTGACAGACCTATTGCAGGAGCAGATGCAGACGTTATGAACGTTTGACAAAGCTCGGTACGATGACTACTTGATAGTTTAGTGCACCATGCTTTACGGCTTAGACCCGGGACTTCAAAAAACATTTTGAATGCCATGGAGCATTTGAGATGTTCCAAGAGTTGAAATTGGCATTTCAGGCTCATGCCCATGTCTAGAGGTATGAGACCTCTAACAAGTACTTTGCCTACAAGATGGAGGAGAATAGCTCAGCTAGTGAGCATGTGCTCAGAATGTCAGGGTACTACAATCGCTTGAATCAAGTGGGAGTTA
This sequence comes from Triticum monococcum, assembly GCA_034509565.1. NCBI lineage: Eukaryota > Viridiplantae > Streptophyta > Magnoliopsida > Poales > Poaceae > Triticum > Triticum monococcum. The sequence goes on along the minus strand of CM067845.1, from coordinate 14,281,269 downwards.
ATCTCCCAGATAAGATAGTGATTGACAAAGTTCTCTAGTCACTATCACCAAGTTACTAGAACTTCGTGATGAACTATAATATGCAAGGGATGACGAAAATGATTCCCAAGCTCTTCGTGATGCTGAAATCGGCGAAGGTAGAAATCAAGAAATAGCATCAAGTGTTGATGGTTAACAAGACCACTAGTTTCAGGAAAAATGGCAAGGGAAAGAAACGGAACTTCAAGAAGAATGGCAAGCAAGTTGCCACTCTCGTGAAGAAGCCCAAAGCTAGACCCAAACCTGAAACTGAGTGCTACTACTTCAAAGGAAATGGTCACTGAAAGCGGAACTGCCCCAAAAAACTTGGCAAATAAGAAGGATGGCAAATTGAACAAAGGTATATTTGATATACATGTTATTGATGTGTACTTTACTAATGTTCATAGTAGCCCCTGGATATGTGATACCGGTTTAGTTGCTAAGATTTGTAACTCGAAACATGAGTTGCAAAATGAACTGGTACTAGTTAAGGGTGACACGTAGGAAAATTTTGAATTTCTGCTACGTTCCCCAACATTGAGCTCATAATGATGATGTATTACCGAGTGGTCCTAGTGACTCCGTCATACGGAGTGACAAATCCCAGTCTTGATCCGTGTCAACCCAACAGACACTTTCGGAGATACCCGTAGTATACCTTTATAGTCACCCAGTTACGTTGTGACGTTTGGTATACCCAAAGCACTCCTACGGTATCCGGGAGTTACATGATCTCATGGTCTAAGGAAAAGATACTTGACATTGGAAAACTCTAGCAAACGAACTACACGATCTTGTGCTATGTTTAGGATTGGGTCTTGTCCATCACATCATTGTCCTAATGATGTGATCTCGTTATCAATGACATCCAATGTCCATAGTCAGGAAACCATGACTATCTGTTGATCAACGAGCTAGTCAACTAGAGGCTTACTAGGGACATGTTGGTGTCTATTATTCACACATGTATTACGATTTCCGGATAAAACAATTATAGCATGAATAAAAGACAATTATCATGAACAAGGAAATATAATAATAATGCTTTTATTATTGCCTCTAGGGCATATTTTCAACAGTCTCCTACTTGCACTAGAGTCAATAATCTAGTTACATTGTGATGAATCGAACACCCATGGAATTCTGGTGTTGATCATGTTTTGCTCTAGGGAGAGGTTTAGTCAACGGATCTGCTACATTCAGGTCCGTATGTACTTTACAAATATCTATGTCTCCATCTTGAACATTTTCACGAATGGAGTTGAAGCGACGCTTGATGTGCCTGGTCTTCTTGTGAAACATGGGCTCCTTGGCAAGTGCAATAGCTCCAGTGTTGTCACAGAAGAGTTTGATTGGCCCCGACGCATTGGGTATGACTCCGAGGTCGGTGATGAACTCCTTCACCCAAATTGCTGCATGTGCTGCCTCCGAGGCTGCCATGTACTCCGCTTCACATGTAGATCCCGCCACGACGCTCTGCTTGCAACTACACCAGCTTACTGCCCCACCATTCAAAATATACACGTATCCGGTTTGAGACTTAGAGTCATCCAGATCTGTGTCGAAGCTAGCGTCGACGTAACCCTTTACGACGAGCTCTTCGTCACCTCCATAAATGAGAAACATTTCCTTAGTCCTTTTCAAGTACTTCAGGATATTCTTGACCGCTGTCCAGTGTTCCTTGCCGGGATTACTTTGGTACCTTCCTACCAAACTTACGGCAAGGTTTACATCAGGTCTGGTACACAGCATGGCATACATAATAGAACCTATGGCTGAGGCATAGGGGATGACACTCATCTCTTCTATATCTTCTACCGTGGTCGGACATTGAGCTGAGCTCAATTTCACACCTTGTAACACAGGCAAGAACCCCTTCTTAGACTGATCCATATTGAACTTCTTCAATATCTTATCAAGGTATGTGCTTTGTGAAAGACCTATGAGGCGTCTTGATCTATCTCTATAGATCTTGATGCCTAATATATAAGCAGCTTCTCCAAGGTCCTTCATTGAAAAACTCTTATTCAAGTAGGCCTTAATGCTGTCCAAGAGTTCTATATCATTTCCCATCAAAAGTATGTCATCTACATATAATATGAGAAATGCTACAGAGCTTCCACTCACTTTCTTGTAAACGCAGGCTTCTCCATAAGTCTGTGTGAACCCAAACGCTTTGATCATCTCATCAAAGCGAATGTTCCAACTCCGAGATGCTTGCACCAGCCCATAAATCGAGCGTTGGAGCTTGCACACCTTGTTAGCATTCTTAGGATCGACAAAACCTTCCGGTTGCATCATATACAATTCTTCCTTAAGGAAACCATTAAGGAATGCCGTTTTGACGTCCATTTGCCATATCTCATAATCATAGAATGCGGCAATTGCTAACATGATTCGGACAGACTTTAGCTTCGCTACCGGTGAGAAAGTCTCATCGTAGTCAACCCCTTGAACTTGTTGATAACCCTTAGCGACAAGCCGGGCTTTATAGATGGTCACATTACCATCCGCGTCTGTCTTCTTCTTAAAGATCCATTTATTTTCTATGGCTCGCCGTTCAACGGGCAAGTCAGTCAAAGTCCATACTTCGTTTTCATACATGGATCCTATCTCGGATTTCATGGCTTCCAGCCATTTGTCGGAATCCGGGCCCGCCATCGCTTCTTCATAGTTCGAAGGTTCACCATTGTCTAACAACATGATTTCCAAGACAGGGTTGCCGTACCACTCTGGTGCGGAACGTGTCCTTGTGGACCTTCGAATTTCAGTAGGAGCTTGATCAGAAGTATCTTGATCATTATCATTAACTTCCTCTCTAGTCGTTGCAGGCACCTCAGGAACATTTTCTTGAGTTGTGCCTTGTTCTGGTTCAAGAGGTAATACTTCATCAAGTTCTACTTTCCTCCCACTCACTTCTTTTGAGAGAAACTCCTTCTCTAGAAAGGATCCATTCTTGGCAACAAAGATCTTGCCTTCGGATCTGAGGTAGAAGGTATACCCAATAGTTTCTTTAGGGTATCCTATGAAGACGCATTTTTCCGACTTGGGTTCGAGCTTTTCAGGTTGAAGTTTCTTGACATAAGCATCGCATCCCCAAACTTTCAGAAACGATAGCTTAGGTTTCCTCCCAAACCATAATTCATACGGTGTCGTCTCAACGGATTTCGATGGAGCCCTATTTAAAGTGAATGCGGCAGTCTCTAAAGCATAGCCCCAAAAAGATAGCGGTAAATCAGTAAGAGACATCATAGATCGCACCATATCTAATAGAGTGCGATTACGACGTTCGGACACACCATTACGCTGAGGTGTTCCAGGCGGCGTGAGTTGTGAAACTATTCCACATTTTCTTAAGTGTGTGCCAAATTCGTGACTCAAGTATTCTCCTCCACGATCTGATCGCAAAAACTTGATTTTTCTGTCACATTGATTTTCAACCTCACTCTGAAATTCCTTGAACTTTTCAAAGGTCTCAGACTTGTGTTTCATTAAGTAGATATACCCATATCTACTCAAGTCATCAGTGAGGGTGAGAACATAACGATAGCCACCGCGAGCCTCAACACTCATTGGACCGCACACATCAGTATGTATGATTTCCAACAAGTTGGTTGCTCGCTCCATTGTTCCTGATAACGGAGTCTTGGTCATTTTACCCATGAGGCATGGTTCGCACATGTCAAATGATTCATAATCAAGAGACTCTAAAAGTCCATCTGCATGGAGCTTCTTCATGCGTTTGACACCTATGTGACCAAGGCGGAAGTGCCACAAATATGTGGGACTATCATTATCAACTTTACATCTTTTGGTACTCACACTTTGAATATGTGTAGCATTACGCTCGAGATTCATTAAGAATAAACCATTCACCATTGGAGCATGACCATAAAACATATCTCTCATATAAATAGAACAACCATTATTTTCGGATTTAAATGAGTAGCCATCTCGAATTAAACGAGATCCCGATACAATTTTCATGCTCAAAGCTGGTACTAAATAACAATTATTGAGGTTTAAAACTAATCCCGTAGGTAAATGCAGAGATAGCGTGCCGACGGCGATCACATCGACCTTGGAACCATTCCCGACGCGTATCGTCACCTCGTCCTTCGCCAGTCTCCGCTTATTCCGCAGCTCCTGCTTTGAGTTACAAATGTGAGCAACTGCACCGGTATCAAATACCCAAGAGCTACTACGAGTACTGGTGAGGTACACATCAATTACATGTATATCACATATACCTTTCGTTTTGTCGGCCTTCTTGTCCGCTAAGTATTTGGGGCAGTTCCGCTTCCAGTGACCACTTTCCTTGCAATAAAAGCACTCAGTCTCGGGCTTGGGTCCATTCTTTGGCTTCTTCCCGGCAGCTTGCTTGCCAGGCGCGGCAACTCCCTTGCCGTCCTTCTTGAAGTTCTTTTTACCCTTGCCCTTCTTTAACTTAGTGGTTTTATTGACCATCAACACTTGATGTTCCTTCTTGACTTCTACCTCTGCTGATTTTAGCATAGCAAATACTTCAGGAATGATTCTAGCAAACGAACTACACGATCTTGTGCTATGTTTAGGATTGGGTCTTGTCCATCACATCATTCTCCTAATGATGTGATCTCGTTATCAATGACATCCAATGTCCATAGTCAGGAAACCATGACTATCTGTTGATCAACGAGCTAGTCAACTAGAGGCTTACTAGGGACATGTTGGTGTCTATTATTCACACATGTATTACGATTTCCGGATAACACAATTATAGCATGAATAAAAGACAATTATCATGAACAAGGAAATATAATAATAATGCTTTTATTATTGCCTCTAGGGCATATTTCCAACATAGATGATATGCACGAGTAGAACACAAAGAGTTGTGGGCGATAGTAGTCATACTGCTTACCACCAACGTGTTATTTTGATTCGGCGGTATTGCTGGATGAAGCGGCCCGGACCAACATTACATGACCACGTTCATGAGACCGGTTCTACTAACGTGCTTTTGCATACAGGTGGTTGGCGGGTGTCTGTTTCTCCAACTTTAGTTGAATCGAATTTTACTATGTCCGATCCTTGTTGAAAGTTAAAACAACACACTTGACGAAAAATCGTTGTGATTTTGATGCGTAGGTAAGAAAGGTTCTTGCTAGAAGCTTGTAGTAGCCATGTAAAACTTGCAACAACAAAGTAGAGGACGTCTACCTTGTTTTTGGAGGGCATGTTGTGATGTGATATGCTCAAGACATGATGAGATATAAATTTTTGTATGAGATGATCATGTTTTGTAAAAGTTATCGGCAACTGGTAGAAGCCTTATGGTTGTCGCTTTATTGTATGAAATGCAATCGCCATGTAATTGCTTTACTTTATCACTAAGCGGTAGCGATAGTCGTAGAAGCAATAGTTGGTGAGACGACAACGACGCTATGATGGATATCAAGGTGTGAAGCCGGTGACGATAGAGATCATGATGGTGCTTTGGAGATGGAGATGAAAGGCACAAGATGATGATGGCCATATCATGCCACATATTTTGATTGTATGTGATGTTTATCTTTTATGCATCTTATTTTGCTTAGTACGGTGGTAGCATTATAAGATGATCCCTCACTAAATTTCAAGGTATAAGTGTTATCCCTGAGTATGCACCGTTGCTACAGTTCGTCGTGCCGAGACACCATGTGATGATCAGGTGTGATAAGCTCTATGTTCACATACAATGGGTGGAAGCCAGTTTTGCACGTGCGGAATACTCGGGTTAAACTTGACGAGCCTAGCATATGCAGATATGGCCTTGGAACACTGAGACCGAAAGGTCGAACGTGAATCATATAGTAGATATGATCAACATAGAGATGTTCACCATTGAAAACTACTCCACCTTACGTGATGATTGGACATGGTTTAGTTGATATGGATCTCGTGATCATTTAGATGACTAGAGGGATGTCTATCTAAGTGGGAGTTCTTTAGTAATATGATTAATTGAACTTTAATTTATCATGAACATAGTCCTGATAGTATTCGCATATCTATGTTGTAGATCAATAGTTCGCGATATAGCTCCTATATATATTTTTTGATATGTTCCTTGAGAAAAGTTGAAAGATGATAGTAGCAATGATGTGGACTGGGTCTGTGATCTAAGGATTATCCTCATTGCTGCACATAAGAATTATGTCCTTGACGCACCGCTATGTGACAGACCTATTGCAGGAGCAGATGCAGACGTTACGAACGTTTGACAAAGCTCGATATGATGACTACTTGGTAGTTTAGTGCACCATGCTTTACGTCTTAGATCGGGGACTTCAAAAATGTTTTGAACGCCACGGAGCATATGAGATGTTCCAAGAGTTGAAATTGGTATTTCAGACTCATGCCCATGTCTAGAGGTATGAGACCTCTAACAAATACTTTGCCTACAAGATGGAGGAGAATAACTCAGCTAGTGAGCATGTGCTCAGAATGTCAGGGTACTACAATCGCTTGAATCAAGTGGGAGTTAATCTCCCAGATAAGATAGTGATTGACAGAGTTCTCTAGTCACTATCACCAAGTTACTAGAACTTCGTGATGAACTATAATATGCAAGGGATGACGAAAATGATTCCCAAGCTCTTTGCGATGCTGAAATCGGCGAAGGTAGAAATCAAGAAATAGCATCAAGTGTTGATGGTTAACAAGACCACTAGTTTCAGGAAAAATGGCAAGGGAAAGAAAGGGAACTTCAAGAAGAATGGCAAGCAAGTTGCCACTCCCGTGAAGAAGCCCAAAGCTAGACCCAAACCTGAAACTGAGTGCTAATACTGCAAAGGAAATGGTCACTGAAAGCGGAACTGCCCCAAAAAACTTGGCAGATAAGAAGGATGGCAAAGTGAACAAAGGTATATTTGATATACATGTTATTGATGTGTACTTTACTAATGTTCATAGTAGCCCGTGGATATTTAATACCGGTTTAGTTACTAAGATTTGTAACTCGAAACATGAGTTGCAAAATGAACAGATACTAGTTAATGGCGAGGTGATGATCTGTGTTGGAAGTGATTCCAAGGTTGATAAGATCACCATCGCACACTCCCTTTACTTTCGGGATTAGTGTTGAACCTAAAATAAATGTTATTTGGTGTTTGCGTTGAGCATAAATATGATTGGATCATGTTTATTGCAATACAGTTATTCATTTAAGTCAGAGAATAATTGTTCTTCTGTTTATTTGAATAAAACCTTCTATGGTCATACACCCAATGAAAATGGTTTATTGAATCTTGATCGTAGTGATACACATATTCATAATATTGATGACAAAAAATGCAAAGTTGATAATGATAGTGCAACATACTGGTGGCACTGCCGTTTAGGTCATATTGGTGTAAAGCGCATGAAGAAACTCCATGCTGATGGGCTTTTGGAATCACTTGATTATGAATCAATTGATGCTTGCGAACCATGCCTCATGGGCAAGTTTACTAAGACTCCATTCTCCGGAACAATGGAGCGAGCCACTGACTTATTGGAAATAATACATACTGATGTATGCGGTCCGATGAGTATTGAGGCTCGCGGCGGGTATCGTTATTTTCTGACCTTCACAGATGATTTGAGCAGGTATGGGTATATCTACTTAATGAACACAAGTCTGAAACATTTGAAAATTTCAAAGAATTTCAGAGTGAAGTTGAGAATCATCATAACAAGAAAATAAAGTTTCTATGATTTGATCGTGGAGGTGAATATTTGAGTTATGAGTTTGGCCTTCATTTAAAACAATGTGGAATAGTTTCACAACTCACGCCACCTGGAACACCACAGCATAATGGTGTGTCCAAACGCCATAACCGTACTTTATTAGATATGGTGCGATCTATGATGTCTCTTACCAATTTACCACTATCGTTTTGGGATTATGCATTAGAGACAACTGCATTCACGTTAAATAGGGCATCATCTAAATCCGTTGAGACGACACCATATGAACTATGGTTTAGCAACAAACCTAAGCTATCGTTTCTTAAAGTTTGGGGCTGTGATGCTTATGTGAAAAAGCTTCAACCTGGTAAGCTCGAACCCAAATCGGAGAAATGCGTCTTCATAGGATACCCAAAGAAAACTGTTGGGTACACCTTCTATCACAGATCTGAAGGCAAGGTATTCGTTGCTAAGAACGGATCCTTTCTACAGAAGGAGTTTCTCTCGAAAGAAGTGAGTGGGAGGAAAGTAGAACTTGATGAGGTAATTGTACCTTCTCCTGAATTGGAAAGTGGTTCATCACAGAAATTAGTTATAGTGATGCCTACACCAATTAGTGAGGAAGCTAACAATAATGATTATGAAACTTCAGATCAAGTTACGGCCGAACCTCGTAGGTCAACTAGAGCACGTTCTGCACCAGAGTGATACGATAATCCTGTTCTGCAAGTCAAGTTACTAGACCATGACGAACCTACAAACTATGAGGAAACTATGATGAGAGATTCCACAAAATGGCTTGAGACCATGAAATATGAGATAGGATCCACGTATGAGAACAAAGTGTGGACTTTGATGGACTTGCCCGATGATCGGCAAGTCACTAATAATAAATGGATCTTCAAGAGGACGACGGACGCTGATGGTAGTGTTACTATCTACAAAACTCAACTTGTCGCAAAAGGTTTTCGACAAGTTCAAGGTGTTGACTATGATGATATTTTCTCACTCGTAGCGATGCTTAAGGTCTGTCCGAATCATGTTAGCAATTGCCACATTTTATGAAATCTGGCAAATGGATGTCAAAAACTGCATTCCTTAATGGATTTGTTGTATATGATGCAACCAAAAGGTTTTCTCAATCCTAAAGGTGCTAAAAGGTGTGCAAGCTCTAGCGATCCATCTATGGACTGGTGCAAGCATCTCAGAGTTGAAATATACGCTTTGATGAATTGATCAAAGTATATACTTTTATACAGACTTGTGATGAAGCCTGTATGTACAAGAAAGTGAGTGGGAGCACTACAACCTTTCTGATAAGTATATGTGAATGACATATTGTTGATCGAAAATGATGTAGAATTTTCTAGAAAGCATAAAGGAGTGTTTTAAAGGAGTTTTTCAAGGAAAGACCTCGGTGAAGCTACTTACGTATTGAGCATCGAGATCTAGATCAAGACGCTTGATAAGATTTTTCTATACGTTGACAAGATATTGAAGTAGTTCAAAATGGGACAGTCAAAGAAGGATTTCTTTTCTGTGTTGCAAGGTGTGAAGTTGAGTAAGACTCAAAAGCCCAACCACGGAAGAAGATAGAGAGAGAATGGAAGTCATTCCCTATGCCTCAGCCATAGGTTCTATAAAGTATGCCATGCTGTGTACCAGACCTATTGTATACCTTAGCATGAGTTTGGCAAGGGAGTACAATAATGATCTAGGAGTAGATCACTGGACAGAGGTCAAAATTATCCTTCCTTGTGTATACCTCCTGGCATAGTGTGCTCCCCTCCGGTTTTTGATGTTCCTCCATCCCGAGGTAGTAACTCAAAATACCAAGATCATCCATCTTGAAAAGCTCCTTCATTTGTAGCTTGAACTTTGCAATCACCTCTTCATCTGCTCCGGTAATTAATAGGTCGTCAACGTAGATGCCAACTAGTAGACGATCCCTTCCTTCACCTCTCTTGTACATTGCATGCTCTAGTGGGGCTTTCTCAAATTCAAGAGAAATCAATATTCGATCAAGTTTGATGTTCCACTCCCGAGATCCTTGCCATAGCACATACAAGATTTTGTGTAAGTTCAGTACCTTGTGCTCTTCTCCCTCTTCGATGAAACCCGATGGTTGATTAACATACACATATCCTTCGATCTTGCCGTTTAAAAACACGGAGTTTACATCCATGTGATGTACTTTCCATGATTCCTGAGCCGCGAGAGCGATGAGTAATCTCACCGACTCCATCTTTGCAATGGGAACGAACACTTCTTCAAAGTCCACACCTTCCTCTTGCACATACTCTTTGGCTACAAACATTGCGTTGTGCTTCATGCATCCTTCAACATCTTTCTTGACCTTAAATTCCCACTTGAGCTCCATAGCCATTTTATTATTGGGAAGATCCACAAGCTCCCATGAATTATTGTCATGGATCGACTCCAACTCTTCTTTCATAGCATGACGCCAACATTCCTTCCTATTTGCGTCCACAAATTCCGCCGGTTCCTCAGCGCTTGCTAGACACCGTCGTCCACTCCCTTTCACTTTTACCGGGTCAAGCATCCGAAGAGTTGTCTCCGGATATGGGTGTAACACCGGCTGTAGATGATCAGTTGTAGATGAGTGTGTCCTTTTCTCCTGTACCAACGCAGGTGACGCAAGTGCAAAATTAACTTCTTGCACTGCTGATGATTTTGTTGGTGCAGCCGGGGTCCTTTCCAGCGGACCTGCTCCTTCTAGCCCATCTAATAGGCTTTCACGTGGTGGTGAGTTTCCTTGTAAAGCTACTGTACATTCCTTGTACGTACTGCTTCTACCTTGGGTTGTGGCTGTGTTGCCGTCTTCAGCTCCAGCAACTAGGCTGCCAAGCGCGCTCGCTGAGAGGGCAACGCTCCTTCCTGACGTGTGGAATGTAGCGGGCTTTGCTGCCGCGTCCCGTGTCGTGGCATCTGACGCGATGCCCGTGCTCACCAGGCTACCTGACACCATGGACGCAACGTTGCTCCTTGCCGTTTCTAGCGTCATGTACGTCCAACGCTCTCCTGGTCCGAGCAACACATCTTGCCGTGCGTCGTTTCCTCCTGGTGGAACCTCACCTGTCTGGCTCGTGTCGTGGTCTTCTGACGCCACGACTTTGTCTGAAGTCAAAACTTTTGTGTCCCTCTTCCTGTCACCTACGGACCTCTTCTCCAGTTGACCAACACTGGGACTGCTTCTCCATGGTCGAGCACACGCAGCGATCGCTTCATCCGCTCCAGCAAAGTTAGCACTTATGCCCGTAACATCGACGTAAGCTTCGGAATCACCGCCCATGTTCGTAGCATCGACATGAGTTTCCGAACCATGATCTTGATAGTGAACTTTTTCTTCACGGAGCACGACAATTTCTTTAGCCGATGCCTGAAGAACCGGATCCACCTTGTCCACCAGTTCACGCATCAACATCATATCATTTTCATCACCTTGCTGGACAATGAGCACCTTCTGCTTCGGTGCTTCCTCGCAGTCAGCCTTGAAGTGGCCGAGGAGACCATAGTTATAACACCTCACTTTCCTGATGTCAAATTTTCTCCTCGGTGGTGGTGCAACCTCATTATCCGAGTCGTCGTCCGAGTCAGCGAAGTTCTTTCTCGCCGAACGCTGCTTTCCCTTCTTCTTGCTGCTGCTCCTGGATCCGCCTTGCTTTTCTAGGGCGTCCCACTGCGCCTTCGTGAGCATCACAAGCTCGTCGTTCCTCCCATCCTCAAGACTGTACCGCATACGCTCATCATGAGCCTTGTACCGTCCGACAAGATCGTCGATGGAGAGAGTCGCGAGATCGACGCACTGCTCGATCGCCGTGACAATTTGCAGGTACCGGGGAGGAGCCGCGCGCAAGAACCGCCGAACAACCGAGGTCTCCATGAGATTTTCTCCAAGCGCACGGATCCGATTGACGAGAGTAGCCACCCGTGAAGCGAACGCATCCACGGACTCATTGTCGCCCATGACCAAAGTCTCGTAGTTCCTTAGGAGAGTTTGGAGATTGGCTTGCTTGACGCGGGTGTGTCCCTCGAACATGAGCTTCAAAGTATCCCACGCCTCCTTCGCCGTTTCTTTGGCGATTAGGTGCTGGAGGACATCCATCGGCATCACCGAATAAATCGCCGACGCCGCCCGCCGATCCTTCCGGTACTCGGCTCCCTCCTTCTTGAACGCGTCGCCTCCGGGATCCACCGCGTCCCATAGCTCATTGGCGCGGAGACCACACTCCATGAGGGCCTTCCAGACCCCGAAGTTCTCGCGATCAAACCGTGGATACGATGAACTCGCCGGAGCAGCAAATACTTTAGCCGCATCGGAGTACTCCGCCAGCTGCTTGTTCTTCTCGTCGTCCGCCATGATCCTCTGTTACTAGGAGATCAACCTTGCTCTGATACCAATTGTTGGCCCAGACGCGGCGTCAAGTACTTTCTGACGACGGTGACACGACCGACGACGAACGACGAAGACAGACGAAGCTCGCTGACGAACTCGACGAAGTTCCTTAACGCCGAGATGCACGGCAGTGCAAAGCTAGTCTCAACTCCCACGTTGAAAGCTAGCACCAGACCTTGATCGATTCTCAAGCACGTACACAACAGCCGTTTACTTTGGGCTGGAAAAACACGTACGTACAGAACACTTGGACCAATATGATAGCCAAAGGCTCGTCTCGAGCCTTGTCTTACTTTATTGATTCAACTCAAGGTACGTTAGATTACAGGGGCTGGTCCATATATATACTAGGCTAACCTAGCTACGTACATGACCGAGTTGGCCAGGAATACTAATCCTAGTTGGACTAGGAATCCTACCAAACCACGACGTACACATGCTGTGTACTACTAATTCATGTTTAAGTCTAACATTCACCCCCCTAAACACGACGTGGTCACATCATAGATTGGACGCCAATCCTTCTTTACATCTCCAAAAACTTCTCTCGATCCAAAGCCTTGGTCAGCATGTCCGCCATCTGATCATCGGTGCAACCGTAGTTGACCTTCATCTTACCTTCTTCTACGCAGTCCTTTATGTAGTGATACATCGTATCAATGTGCTTGCTTCTATCATGCCGCACTGGGTCTTCGCGCAGAAAACTTTCAGACTTGCTATCAACATTGAGCACCACTTGTTTCGGATCTCGATCCATGAGATCACCATGTAGCCTTCCTAGCCACACACCTTGACACGCCGAAGCTGCAGCCGCAATATACTCTATTGCATCAACTGCGGGTGCTTTGCTCTTCTTGTTTAGCTCAAGACAAGGTTTCATTGAAGCATCAACTGGATTGCAATCTTTCATGCCACGGCTTTGAAGTACCTTCCTTGTGTATACCTCCTGGCATAGTGTGCTCCCCTCCGGTTTTTGATGTTCCTCCATCCCGAGGTAGTAACTCAAAATACCAAGATCATCCATCTTGAAAAGCTCCTTCATTTGTAGCTTGAACTTTGCAATCACCTCTTCATCTGCTCCGGTAATTAATAGGTCGTCAACGTAGATGCCAACTAGTAGACGATCCCTTCCTTCACCTCTCTTGTACATTGCATGCTCTAGTGGGGCTTTCTCAAATCCAAGAGAAATCAATATTCGATCAAGTTTGATGTTCCACTCCCGAGATCCTTGCCATAGCACATACAAGATTTTGTGTAAGTTCAGTACCTTGTGCTCTTCTCCCTCTTCGATGAAACCCGGTGGTTGATTAACATACACATATCCTTCGATCTTGCCGTTTAAAAACACGGAGTTTACATCCATGTGATGTACTTTCCATGATTCATGAGCCGCGAGAGCGATGAGTAATCTCACCGACTCCATCTTTGCAATGGGAACGAACACTTCTTCAAAGTCCACACCTTCCTCTTGCACATACTCTTTGGCTACAAACATTGCGTTGTGCTTCATGCATCCTTCAACATCTTTCTTGACCTTAAATTCCCACTTGAGCTCCATAGCCATTTTATTATTGGGAAGATCCACAAGCTCCCATGAATTATTGTCATGGATCGACTCCAACTCTTCTTTCATAGCATGACGCCAACATTCCTTCATATTTGCGTCCACAAATTCCGCCGGTTCCTCAGCGCTTGCTAGACACCGTCGTCCACTCCCTTTCACTTTTACCGGGTCAAGCATCCGAAGAGTTGTCTCCGGATATGGGTGTAACACCGGCTGTAGATGATCAGTTGTAGATGAGTGTGTCCTTTTCTCCTGTACCAACGCAGGTGACGCAAGTGCAAAATTAACTTCTTGCACTGCTGATGATTTTGTTGGTGCAGCCGGGGTCCTTTCCAGCGGACCTGCTCCTTCTAGCCCATCTAATAGGCTTTCACGTGGTGGTGAGTTTCCTTGTAAAGCTACTGTACATTCCTTGTACGTACTGCTTCTACCTTGGGTTGTGGCTGTGTTGCCGTCTTCAGCTCCAGCAACTAGGCTGCCAAGCGCGCTCGCTGAGAGGGCAACGCTCCTTCCTGACGTGTGGAATGTAGCGGGCTTTGCTGCCGCGTCCCGTGTCGTGGCATCTGACGCGATGCCCGTGCTCACCAGGCTACCTGACACCATGGACGCAACGTTGCTCCTTGCCGTTTCTAGCGTCATGTACGTCCAACGCTCTCCTGGTCCGAGCAACACATCTTGCCGTGCGTCGTTTCCTCCTGGCGGAACCTCACCTGTCTGGCTCGTGTCGTGGTCTTCTGACGCCACGACTTTGTCTGAAGTCAAAACTTTTGTGTCCCTCTTCCTGTCACCTACGGACCTCTTCTCCAGTTGACCAACACTGGGACTGCTTCTCCATGGTCGAGCACACGCAGCGATCGCTTCATCCGCTCCAGCAAAGTTAGCACTTATGCCCGTAACATCGACGTAAGCTTCGGAATCACCGCCCATGTTCGTAGCATCGACATGAGTTTCCGAACCATGATCTTGATAGTGAACTTTTTCTTCACGGAGCACGACAATTTCTTTAGCCGACGCCTGAAGAACCGGATCCACCTTGTCCACCAGTTCACGCATCAACATCATATCATTTTCATCACCTTGCTGGACAATGAGCACCTTCTGCTTCGGTGCTTCCTCGCAGTCAGCCTTGAAGTGGCCGAGGAGACCACAGTTATAACACCTCACTTTCCTGATGTCAAATTTTCTCCTCGGTGGTGGTGCAACCTCATTATCCGAGTCGTCGTCCGAGTCAGCGAAGTTCTTTCTCGCCGAACGCTGCTTTCCCTTCTTCTTGCTGCTGCTCCTGGATCCGCCTTGCTTTTCTAGGGCGTCCCACTGCGCCTTCGTGAGCATCACAAGCTCGTCGTTCCTCCGGTCCTCAAGACTGTACCGCATACGCTCATCATGAGCCTTGTAACGTCCGACAAGATCGTCGATGGAGAGAGTCGCGAGATCGACGCACTGCTCGATCGCCGTGACAATTTGCAGGTACCGGGGAGGAGCCGCGCGCAAGAACCGCCGAACAACCGAGGTCTCCGTGAGATTTTCTCCAAGCGCGCGGATCCGATTGACGAGAGTAGCCACCCGTGAAGCGAACGCATCCACGGACTCATTGTCGCCCATGACCAAAGTCTCGTAGTTCCTTAGGACAGTTTGGAGATTGGCTTGCTTGACGCGGGTGTGTCCCTCGAACATGAGCTTCAAAGTATCCCACGCCTCCTTCGCCGTTTCTTTGGCGATTAGGTGCTGGAGGACATCCATCGGCATCACCGAATAAATCGCTGACGCCGCCCGCCGATCCTTCCGGTACTCGGCTCCCTCCTTCTTGAACGCGTCGCCTCCGGGATCCACCGCGTCCCATAGCTCATTGGCGCGGAGACCACACTCCATGAGGGCCTTCCAGACCCCGAAGTTCTCGCGATCAAACCGTGGATACGATGAACTCGCCGGAGCAGCAAATACTTTAGCCGCACCGGAGTACTCCGCCAGCTGCTTGTTCTTCTCGTCGTCCGCCATGATCCTCTGTTACTAGGAGATCAACCTTGCTCTGATACCAATTGTTGGCCCAGACGCGGCGTCAAGTACTTTCTGACGACGGTGATACGACCGACGACGAACGACGAAGACAGACGAAGCTCGCTGACGAACTCGACGAAGTTCCTTAACGCCGAGATGCACGGCAGTGCAAAGCTAGTCTCAACTCCCACGTTGAAAGCTAGCACCAGACCTTGATCGATTCTCAAGCACGTACACAACAGCCGTTTACTTTGGGCTGGAAAAACACGTACGTACAGAACACTTGGACCAATATGATAGCCAAAGGCTCGTCTCGAGCCTTGTCTTACTTTATTGATTCAACTCAAGGTACGTTAGATTACAGGGGCTGGTCCATATATATACTAGGCTAACCTAGCTACGTACATGACCGAGTTGGCCAGGAATACTAATCCTAGTTGGACTAGGAATCCTACCAAACCACGACGTACACATGCTGTGTACTACTAATTCATGTTTAAGTCTAACATTCACCCCCCTAAACACGACGTGGTCACATCATAGATTGGACGCCAATCCTTCTTTACATCTCCAAAAACTTCTCTCGATCCAAAGCCTTGGTCAGCATGTCCGCCATCTGATCATCGGTGCAACCGTAGTTGACCTTCATCTTACCTTCTTCTACGCAGTCCTTTATGTAGTGATACATCGTATCAATGTGCTTGCTTCTATCATGCCGCACTGGGTCTTCGCGCAGAAAACTTTCAGACTTGCTATCAACATTGAGCACCACTTGTTTCGGATCTCGATCCATGAGATCACCATGTAGCCTTCCTAGCCACACACCTTGACACGCCGAAGCTGCAGCCGCAATATACTCTATTGCATCAACTGCGGGTGCTTTGCTCTTCTTGTTTAGCTCAAGACAAGGTTTCATTGAAGCATCAACTGGATTGCAATCTTTCATGCCACGGCTTTGAAGTACCTTCCTTGTGTATACCTCCTGGCATAGTGTGCTCCCCTCCGGTTTTTGATGTTCCTCCATCCCGAGGTAGTAACTCAAAATACCAAGATCATCCATCTTGAAAAGCTCCTTCATTTGTAGCTTGAACTTTGCAATCACCTCTTCATCTGCTCCGGTAATTAATAGGTCGTCAACGTAGATGCCAACTAGTAGACGATCCCTTCCTTCACCTCTCTTGTACATTGCATGCTCTAGTGGGGCTTTCTCAAATCCAAGAGAAATCAATATTCGATCAAGTTTGATGTTCCACTCCCGAGATCCTTGCCATAGCACATACAAGATTTTGTGTAAGTTCAGTACCTTGTGCTCTTCTCCCTCTTCGATGAAACCCGGTGGTTGATTAACATACACATATCCTTCGATCTTGCCGTTCAAAAACACGGAGTTTACATCCATGTGATGTACTTTCCATGATTCCTGAGCCGCGATGGCGATGAGTAATCTCACCGACTCCATCTTTGCAATGGGAACGAACACTTCTTCAAAGTCCACACCTTCCTCTTGCACATACTCTTTGGCTACAAACATTGCGTTGTGCTTCATGCATCCTTCAACATCTTTCTTGACCTTAAATTCCCACTTGAGCTCCATAGCCATTTTATTATTGGGAAGATCCACAAGCTCCCATGAATTATTGTCATGGATCGACTCCAACTCTTCTTTCATAGCATGACGCCAACACTCCTTCATATTTGCGTCCACAAATTCCGCCGGTTCCTCAGCGCTTGCTAGACACCGTCGTCCACTCCCTTTCACTTTTACTGGGTCAAGCATCCGAAGAGTTGTCTCCGGATATGGGTGTAACACCGGCTGTAGATGATCAGTTGTAGATGAGTGTGTCCTTTTCTCCTGTACCAACGCAGGTGACGCAAGTGCAAAATTAACTTCTTGCACTGCTGATGATTTTGTTGGTGCAACCGGGGTCCTTTCCAGCGGACCTGCTCCTTCTAGCCCATCTAATAGGCTTTCACGTGGTGGTGAGTTTCCTTGTAAAGCTACTGTACATTCCTTGTACGTACTGCTTCTACCTTGGGTTGTGGCTGTGTTGCCGTCTTCAGCTCCAGCAACTAGGCTGCCAAGCGCGCTCGCTGAGAGGGCAACGCTCCTTCCTGACGTGTGGAATGTAGCGGGCTTTGCTGCCGCGTCCCG
Source organism: Triticum monococcum (assembly GCA_034509565.1). Classification (NCBI taxonomy): domain Eukaryota; kingdom Viridiplantae; phylum Streptophyta; class Magnoliopsida; order Poales; family Poaceae; genus Triticum; species Triticum monococcum. The sequence goes on along the minus strand of CM067845.1, from coordinate 14,263,428 downwards.
TGTCGTGGCATCTGACGCGATGCCCGTGCTCACCAGGCTACCTGACACCATGGACGCAACGTTGCTCCTTGCCGTTTCTAGCGTCATGTACGTCCAACGCTCTCCTGGTCCGAGCAACACATCTTGCCGTGCGTCGTTTCCTCCTGGCGGAACCTCACCTGTCTGGCTCGTGTCGTGGTCTTCTGACGCCACGACTTTGTCTGAAGTCAAAACTTTTGTGTCCCTCTTCCTGTCACCTACGGACCTCTTCTCCAGTTGACCAACACTGGGACTGCTTCTCCATGGTCGAGCACACGCAGCGATCGCTTCATCCGCTCCAGCAAAGTTAGCACTTATGCCCGTAACATCGACGTAAGCTTCGGAATCACCGCCCATGTTCGTAGCATCGACATGAGTTTCCGAACCATGATCTTGATAGTGAACTTTTTCTTCACGGAGCACGACAATTTCTTTAGCCGACGCCTGAAGAACCGGATCCACCTTGTCCACCAGTTCACGCATCAACATCATATCATTTTCATCACCTTGCTGGACAATGAGCACCTTCTGCTTCGGTGCTTCCTCGCAGTCAGCCTTGAAGTGGCCGAGGAGACCATAGTTATAACACCTCACTTTCCTGATGTCAAATTTTCTCCTCGGTGGTGGTGCAACCTCATTATCCGAGTCGTCGTCCGAGTCAGCGAAGTTCTTTCTCGCCGAACGCTGCTTTCCCTTCTTCTTGCTGCTGCTCCTGGATCCGCCTTGCTTTTCTAGGGCGTCCCACTGCGCCTTCGTGAGCATCACAAGCTCGTCGTTCCTCCGGTCCTCAAGACTGTACCGCATACGCTCATCATGAGCCTTGTACCGTCCGACAAGATCGTCGATGGAGAGAGTCGCGAGATCGACGCACTGCTCGATCGCCGTGACAATTTGCAGGTACCGGGGAGGAGCCGCGCGCAAGAACCGCCGAACAACCGAGGTCTCCGTGAGATTTTCTCCAAGCGCGCGGATCCGATTGACGAGAGTAGCCACCCGTGAAGCGAACTCATCCACGGACTCATTGTCGCCCATGACCAAAGTCTCGTAGTTCCTTAGGAGAGTTTGGAGATTGGCTTGCTTGACGCGGGTGTGTCCCTCGAACATGAGCTTCAAAGTATCCCACGCCTCCTTCGCCGTTTCTTTGGCGATTAGGTGCTGGAGGACATCCATCGGCATCACCGAATAAATCGCTGACGCCGCCCGCCGATCCTTCCGGTACTCGGCTCCCTCCTTCTTGAACGCGTCGCCTCCGGGATCCACCGCGTCCCATAGCTCGTTGGCGCGGAGACCACACTCCATGAGGGCCTTCCAGACCCCGAAGTTCTCGCGATCAAACCGTGGATACGATGAACTCGCCGGAGCAGCAAATACTTTAGCCGCACCGGAGTACTCCGCCAGCTGCTTGTTCTTCTCGTCGTCCGCCATGATCCTCTGTTACTAGGAGATCAACCTTGCTTTGATACCAATTGTTGGCCCAGACGCGGCGTCAAGTACTTTCTGACGACGGTGATACGACCGACGACGAATGACGAAGACAGACGAAGCTCGCTGACGAACTCGACGAAGTTCCTTAACGCCGAGATGCACGGCAGTGCAAAGCTAGTCTCAACTCCCACGTTGAAAGCTAGCACCAGACCTTGATCGATTCTCAAGCACGTACACAACAGCCGTTTACTTTGGGCTGGAAAAACACGTACGTACAGAACACTTGGACCAATATGATAGCCAAAGGCTCGTCTCGAGCCTTGTCTTACTTTATTGATTCAACTCAAGGTACGTTAGATTACAGGGGCTGGTCCATATATATACTAGGCTAACCTAGCTACGTACATGACCGAGTTGGCCAGGAATACTAATCCTAGTTGGACTAGGAATCCTACCAAACCACGACGTACACATGCTGTGTACTACTAATTCGTGTTTAAGTCTAACAATCCATGATCGCATTGCCCACGCACGCTGTGTGGGCCACCTTGCCGTTGCAATGCACCAGATCACCGTGTTGCCCGAAAGCCGTCACGTGCTAGATACGGACCATGTCGACCACCACCAGCATCCTCCACCCTGAAGCAGCTACCGCGTAGCCACCTCGCCTGTACGGCACTACTGTGGACATGTGGATACTACGTCGCGCTGCCCCATGTCGAGCGACGCACTATTGCCCGCCATGCCATCCCGCACCAACTGCTGCGACACGGAGAGGAAGGGTGCTCCGTCGCTGCCGACATCAACCGGGCTTTCACCCCAGCGGTGGCGAATGGGTGGGATGGACCAGAGGGAGGAGGCTCGCGGAAGCTACCCGTGAGTGAGGGAGGGGAACAAATTAAAAAATGGTAGTTATTGAGGACGAGAAATATCATCAAATTATGTGACCTATAATTGCTTTGGGCCGCGGGAGATGAAAAACTAGCGTCTACCAATCTCATTCCCTCGGACGTCCTTTGACAAGAAAATAGGAGATATGGGCCAAAAATTCTACGGTAGACTATAGCTAGGTACGGCTATGAACGACAAAGGGAAAGCGAAAAGTGTGGACAGCAAGCAAAACACCTTTTTTGGTTGGTGGAAACGCACTTTTCACTAAATAATGACGAGCTAACATCTATCAACTTCGTCGTCCTGGACGTCCTTTGACAGTTAAGTGGCAGCAGGCGGGCAAAAAATTCGACGGGTAGCGTTATAGCATAGGTATGGCTCTGTAGCGACAACGGAAATCGACACCAAACAAAAAATTTCACTTTGGCCAAAATAAATTGTCTAGAAAATGAAAATACATGCCTCAAGTTTATTCATAAAATTGTTGTAAAAATCAAATACATATCTTTTTCTCATCGAAGTGGAGTACAACATAGATGTCACACACGTGACGCCATCTTGTAGTACACACTCACATAACGACTAGCGAACACTGATAGAGCGAAACTAGCATATATGTGTTGGGTGCAAATGACACCCAGTAACTTTTGTTGATCAATCGGCGTTGTACAAGAAATCAGCCTCTTAAACCCTATAGAAAATTAGGGTTGAACCCATGGACTCATCAGCCACACTAGCTTGTCAAAAGTCTTTTAGCACATATTCAGTCCAAGTAGTAATAGCCGAGCTAAAAGCAACTCAATTTGGATCGCCAAAAAGTATGGATGCTGAACGAGCAACGGCAAACTTAGAATCTCTAGAATTCAGTCTACATGTTTTTTTAAGCTGGGACCCTTTTGTCCTTGGGGTCCTTATTGCTTCTTTGGTTTCTTCCCTAGTTTGCCAAATATCCACCCCCTCGCCTGAGCACATAATCATGTCTAATGCCAACAAAGAAGAAAAGTGTTACAGAAAGTGGAGTGAATAGTGTTAGACCTATCTTGCTTAATTATAGACTAGCGATGAAAGTTGAAACATTTTATGCCACCTCCCACACCACCACCGTCAAAGATCAGCCATGCGCTTGTATTTCTGGAGCATGCAGGGTTGGGCGTTATTGTCTTCCACTCGGCAAAGCCCACCGGCCAGGTGGTTCCTGCGAGCGACGAGGTTGTGGCGTCCAGTTCATTGGCACCTATTTCTGAGGCTCTCTTCACTAAAAGGTTTCAAGAATTAATCGCCAGATTGGAGGTTGGTAGCCATGGATCAGGCAAGATGGTCAGTTGCTCCATAAAGGAGAAGGCATCAGGGACGAGAACAGGAGGGTGTGCTTTAGCCACCATTCCAACATCATGAAAAAGAAACCTTTTTGGAGCAAAGATAAGAAGAGTGATGTCATAGAGAAGGCGTCAGCAGCTACTTGATGGACAGTTCTCTTGTTCTTGGGTTGTTCTGTTTGATGTCTTTGTCATGTGTTTTTGATGGGAGGTTCCTTTGCAATGTTGTGATCTGTGAGCTGATTTGTGGCTATAGCAAGTTGAGGGTGTATGTTCGTCTGTTGGGTGGTCGTGGAGATTCATGATTTTGGAATAGTCCACATGTGGTCATATTGTAATGGTTTCCATCTGATTTTTCATCAATCAATTGCGCAATTTTGTTCTGGTTAATTAATCGATGAGGCAATTCTTTTACCTCAGTTTTAAAAGAAAAAAAACTTGAAACACTTTGGCGTATTGAAGATGTGTCATGCTTTAGTAGTATATGTTGATGAATAACTGAGATCCTTTTAACTCATGCAGCCAAAGTGCTTATACCCTTTTATATACGTGTGAGGTTCAACACGTTATTTGAGTTCCATAATTTTTCTTAGTTGAGTTCGATACTTTGTTATCTCACCTTGTATATAATTGACTTGTTATCGGGTACGCTGTAATTGTGTATTTAGAGGCACCCCAAGATCAGAGCACTAATCCACCCAAAGTATGCACTTGTGGGAAGTCATACATACAAAATGTATCTATTATTTTAGTATTCTCATGACACACATTTCCCTAATATGCAAAATTCAATTACTTTTTTACACACATTAGTCTAGTGTTAGAAAGGGATGGTTTCTGGTCTCCGTAATGTTTATTTCAAGTATTTATAAAATTCTAAAAGATAAAGAAAAATATGAAGTTGAATGGAATAAAGAGGATGAGACACCTGGTGAAGGGGGGTAAAGGGGAGCCATCAGGGACCCAGGCGGACAAGCTAGCACTAGTAGAAAATAGGGTACCAGTCCCGGTTCCAGAGGGCCTTTAGCCCTGGTTCTGGAACCGGGACAAAACATACAAGACTAATGCCCAAAACATTTAGTCCCGGTTGTCTTACAAACCGGGACCAAAGGAGGGCGACGTGGCCGCTGGGGGCGTCCAGAGAGGATGACCTTTAGTCCCGGTTGGTAACACCTACCGGGACCAAAGGGCAGCCATGCGTCAGCAGCTCGCAGGCGCTGGGTTTTTTTTGAAAGGGGGGGGGGGGTTATTAGGGGTTTTGGATGGTTTAATTAGGGGTTTCATATTGTGTTAGCTATAGCTACTACATATAGAGAGAAGTGACCTCTCTTTCTCCGTGTTTGGTCGACGCTAGCTACTACATATAAAGAGAACTCGACACTAGCTAGTAAACAAATGAAGGAACCATTAATTACACAACATCGTGATCATGAACACACACACACACACACACACACACACATATATATATATATATATATATATATATATATATATATATATATATATAGGTCAAGTGACGGAAGAACTCGCAAACATAGTATCCACATAAATTATTCCCATCGTCTTCCTGCCACAAGCACTTTACAAGAATAGAGTTCAATCAAACTGATAATGAAGCATGATAATGGTATTGATGAAACAGGAATCAATGAGAGATGCGTGAAACTAGCTAGTACTACTTATTTTGGGGTGTGTAAATCGCAGCTCCTTTTGCTGACCTGGAACCATTCCGGTGAACTGTTTCCAAACCCTGGCAGGCAAAGAAATGATTAGTTGATATTAGGAAATGAACGAAAGTTGCCACTATGGTGCGATAATGATCAAGTGAACTTACTTCTGGAGCATTGCAGTCATGTCCGCATACTCTTGGGGATCTTTACGTCTCGAGTCTAAGACTGTTACTACCCCCCCGTCAAGCTTAATCTCTAGCAGAATAAAGTGAAACCTACGCACACATAACTCATCAATTACATTGCTATAACCTCGAGTAAGCGAAACTGAATATGCACAAGACAGTAACACTCACTTGAAGTTGTAAGGAAAGAATATTTTCACTTTGTTTTGATTTCGAAGTAACGATTGTAGCAAGTTTCCCTTAGTATCTTTGACTTTGTTTTGAACCGACCATTCATTTACTGTATTCGGGTTAATGAACTGAAGGTCATACATTTGTCCTTTTTTGCATTTGAGAATCTTCAATCTGCATAATATAGTGAGGATAATTATATATACATGCAATGAACAAGTTGAGCTATAGAGACTTAATTACAGAAGTAATACTTACAGACAGTAGCAATTCATGAGTTGTTTGTCGAGGGCCTCTTGATTGAATAACTGAAATAACTCCACAAATTCAACAAGCATCAGGTGGACTCCAACAAAGTCGTGCTCATCTTTAATTCTCACCATCAAACTATCCTTCCCAGACTTCCTGCAGGTATCCATGTACCATTCATGAAATCTTTGCATCATCCTTGTTAGAGGAGGATGACCCGGTTTGACAAGAGGCTTCCGTACTTGTATTGGAAGATCTCTACTACCTCTAACATTTCGAATTGTACATTATCGTCGAGGTAATCACCAAGATTGGTACCGGGAACTAGCCTCGGATGATTAGCGATGATATCGCTAGACACCTTGAGCGGGGGGCACGATTGCTTCACCTGTTCGCCGAGCTGGGGAATTATTTTCCCACTTCTTCATTTTGCTAGCCGCGCATCACTGGAAGTACTTCCGACCGCTGCGCTTCCTGAAATGTCTTTGCAATAATGTGGTCATAGTTGGATGGCAGCGGAGTGGGTGGTGATCGCTTAAGGGCATCCAGAGTGCGCTTCACTTTCACCGGATGTACCATTTCCTTCGGAGGTGGACGTTTCCGTGCAAAATGGGCCTGCACTTCGGCTTCCACGATTTCATTGGTTTCCTCGTCAGTCCTCTCATATGGTAACTTTGGAGGAGGCTTCAGGCTTGGACCAAATCTATACTTCTTCCCGCCTCTTGTACTGCTAGCCGCCGGAGCAAAGACGTTCAACTACATCAACCGCGATAACCTAATGCTTCCGCTTTCGGTCTATGAGGGTACGTGGACACACTCTCCCCCTCTCGTTTCTATGCATATCCTAGATAGATCTTCCGTGAACGTAGGAAATTTTTGAAACTGCATGCTATGTTTCCCAACAGTGGCATCCGAGCTAGGTCTATGTGTAGATGATATGCACGAGTAGAACACAAAGAGTTGTGGGCGATAATAGTCATACTGCTTACCACCAACGTGTTATTTTGATTCGGCGGTATTGCTGGATGAAGCGGCCCGGACCAACATTAGATGACCATGTTCATGAGACCGGTTCTACTGATGTGCTTTTGCACACAGGTGGCTGGCGGGTGTCTGTTTCTCGAATTTTAGTTTAATCGAATTTGACTACGTCCGATCCTTGTTGAAAGTTAAAACAACACACTTGACAAAAAATTGTTGTGGTTTTGATGCGTAGGTAAGAACGGTTCTTGCTAGAAGCCTGTAGTAGCCATGTAAAACTTGCAACAACGAAGTAGAGGATGTCTAACTTGTTTTTGCAGGGCATGTTGTGATGTGATATGCTCAAGACATGATGAGATATAAATTTTTGTATGATATGATCATGTTTTGTAAAAGTTATCGGCAAGTGGTAGAAGCCTTATGGTTGTCGCTTTATTGTATGAAATGCAATCACCATGTAATTGCTTTACTTCATCACTAAGCGGTAGCTATAGTCGTAGAAGCAATAGTTGGCGAGACGACAACGACGCTATGATGGATATCAAGGTGTCAAGCCGGTGACGATGGAGATCATGACGGTGCTTTGGTGATGGAGATGAAAGGCACAAGATGATGATGGCCATATCATGTCACATATTTTGATTGTATGTGATGTTTATCTTTTATGCATCTTATTTTGCTTAGTACGGTGGTAGCATTATAAGATGATCCCTCACTAAATTTCAAGGTATAAGTGTTATCCCTGAGTATGCACCGTTGCTACAGTTCGTCATGCCGAGACACCACGTGATGATCTGGTGTGATAAGCTATACGTTCACATACAATGGGTGGAAGCTAGTTTTGCACATGCGGAATACTCGGGTTAAACTGGACGAGCCTAGCATATGCAGATATGGCCTCGGAACACTGAGACCGAAAGGTTGAATGTGAATCATATAGTAGATATGATCAACATAGAGATGTTCACCATTGAAAACTACTCCATCTCATGTGATGATCGGACATGGTTTAGTTGATATGGATCACATGATCATTTAGATGACTAGAGGGATGTCTATCTAAGTGGGAGTTCTTTAGTAATATGATTAATTGAACTTTAATTTATCATGAACTTAGTCCTGATAGTATTCGCATATCTATGTTGTAGATCAATAGCTCGCGATATAGATCCTATATTTTTTTGATATGTTCCTTGAGAAAAGTTGAAAGATGATAGTAGCAATGATGCGGACTGGGTCCGTGATCTGAGGATTATCCTCATTGCTGCACATAAGAATTATGTCCTTGATGCACCGCTAGGTGACAGACCTATTGCAGGAGCAGATGCAGACGTTATGAACGTTTGACAAAGCTCGGTACGATGACTACTTGATAGTTTAGTGCACCATGCTTTACGGCTTAGACCCGGGACTTCAAAAAACATTTTGAATGCCATGGAGCATTTGAGATGTTCCAAGAGTTGAAATTGGCATTTCAGGCTCATGCCCATGTCTAGAGGTATGAGACCTCTAACAAGTACTTTGCCTACAAGATGGAGGAGAATAGCTCAGCTAGTGAGCATGTGCTCAGAATGTCAGGGTACTACAATCGCTTGAATCAAGTGGGAGTTAATCTCCCAGATAAGATAGTGATTGACAAAGTTCTCTAGTCACTATCACCAAGTTACTAGAACTTCGTGATGAACTATAATATGCAAGGGATGACGAAAATGATTCCCAAGCTCTTCGTGATGCTGAAATCGGCGAAGGTAGAAATCAAGAAATAGCATCAAGTGTTGATGGTTAACAAGACCACTAGTTTCAGGAAAAATGGCAAGGGAAAGAAACGGAACTTCAAGAAGAATGGCAAGCAAGTTGCCACTCTCGTGAAGAAGCCCAAAGCTAGACCCAAACCTGAAACTGAGTGCTACTACTTCAAAGGAAATGGTCACTGAAAGCGGAACTGCCCCAAAAAACTTGGCAGATAAGAAGGATGGCAAATTGAACAAAGGTATATTTGATATACATGTTATTGATGTGTACTTTACTAATGTTCATAGTAGCCCCTGGATATGTGATACCGGTTTAGTTGCTAAGATTTGTAACTCGAAACATGAGTTGCAAAATGAACTGGTACTAGTTAAGGGTGACACGTAGGAAAATTTTGAATTTCTGCTACGTTCCCCAACATTGAGCTCATAATGATGATGTATTACCGAGTGGGCCTAGTGATACCTCTCCGTCATACGGAGTGACAAATCCCAGTCTTGATCCGTGTCAACCCAACAGACACTTTCGGAGATACCCGTAGTATACCTTTATAGTCACCCAGTTACGTTGTGACGTTTGGTATACCCAAAGCACTCCTACGGTATCCGGGAGTTACATGATCTCCTGGTCTAAGGAAAAGATACTTGACATTGGAAAACTCTAGCAAACGAACTACACGATCTTGTGCTATGTTTAGGATTGGGTCTTGTCCATCACATCATTCTCCTAATGATGTGATCTCGTTATCAATGACATCCAATGTCCATAGTCAGGAAACCATGACTATCTGTTGATCAACGAGCTAGTCAACTAGAGGCTTACTAGGGACATGTTGGTGTCTATTATTCACACATGTATTACGATTTCCGGATAACACAATTATAGCATGAATAAAAGACAATTATCATGAACAAGGAAATATAATAATAATGCTTTTATTATTGCCTCTAGGGCATATTTCCAACAGTCTCCTACTTGCACTAGAGTCAATAATCTAGTTACATTGTGATGAATCGAACACCCATGGAATTCTGGTGTTGATCATGTTTTTCTCTAGGGAGAGGTTTAGTCAACGGATCTGCTACATTCAGGTCCGTATGTACTTTACAAATATCTATATCTCCATCTTGAACATTTTCACGAATGGAGTTGAAGCGACGCTTGATGTGCCTGGTCTTCTTGTGAAACCTGGGCTCCTTGGCAAGTGCAATAGCTCCAGTGTTGTCACAGAAGAGTTTGATTGGCCCCGACGCATTGGGTATGACTCCGAGGTCGGTGATGAACTCCTTCACCCAAATTGCTGCATGTGCTGCCTCCGACGCTGCCATGTACTCCGCTTCACATGTAGATCCCGCCACGACGCTCTGCTTGCAACTACACCAGCTTACTGCCCCACCATTCAAAATATACACGTATCCGGTTTGAGACTTAGAGTCATCCAGATCTGTGTCGAAGCTAGCGTCGACGTAACCCTTTGCGACGAGCTCTTCGTCACCTCCATAAATGAGAAACATTTCCTTAGTCCTTTTCAAGTACTTCAGGATATTCTTGACCGCTGTCCAGTGTTCCTTGCCGGGATTACTTTGGTACCTTCCTACCAAACTTACGGCAAGGTTTACATCAGGTCTGGTACACAGCATGGCATACATAATAGAACCTATGGCTGAGGCATAGGGGATGACACTCATCTCTTCTATATCTTCTACCGTGGTCGGACATTGAGCTGAGCTCAATTTCACACCTTGTAACACAGGCAAGAACCCCTTCTTAGACTGATCCATATTGAACTTCTTCAATATCTTATCAAGGTATGTGCTTTGTGAAAGACCTATGAGGTGTCTTGATCTATCTCTATAGATCTTGATGCCTAATATATAAGCAGCTTCTCCAAGGTCCTTCATTGAAAAACTCTTATTCAAGTAGGCCTTAATGCTGTCCAAGAGATCTATATCATTTCCCATCAAAAGTATGTCATCTACATATAATATGAGAAATGCTACAGAGCTTCCACTCACTTTCTTGTAAACGCAGGCTTCTCCATAAGTCTGTGTGAACCCAAACGCTTTGATCATCTCATCAAAGCGAATGTTCCAACTCCGAGATGCTTGCACCAGCCCATAAATCGAGCGTTGGAGCTTGCACACCTTGTTAGCATTCTTAGGATCGACAAAACCTTCCGGTTGCATCATATACAATTCTTCCTTAAGGAAACCATTAAGGAATGCCGTTTTGACGTCCATTTGCCATATCTCATAATCATAGAATGCGGCAATTGCTAACATGATTCGGACAGACTTTAGCTTCGCTACCGGTGAGAAAGTCTCATCGTAGTCAACCCCTTGAACTTGTTGATAACCCTTAGCGACAAGCCGAGCTTTATAGATGGTCACATTACCATCCGCGTCTGTCTTCTTCTTAAAGATCCATTTATTTTCTATGGCTCGCCGTTCAACGGGCAAGTCAGTCAAAGTCCATACTTCGTTTTCATACATGGATCCTATCTCGGATTTCATGGCTTCCAGCCATTTGTCGGAATCCGGGCCCGCCATCGCTTCTTCATAGTTCGAAGGTTCACCATTGTCTAACAACATGATTTCCAAGACAGGGTTGCCGTACCACTCTGGTGCGGAACGTGTCCTTGTGGACCTTCGAATTTCAGTAGGAGCTTGATCAGAAGTATCTTGATCATTATCATTAACTTCCTCTCTAGTTGTTGCAGGCACCTCAGGAACATTTTCTTGAGTTGTGCCTTGTTCTGGTTCAAGAGGTAATACTTCATCAAGTTCTACTTTCCTCCCACTCACTTCTTTTGAGAGAAACTCCTTCTCTAGAAAGGATCCGTTCTTGGCAACAAAGATCTTGCCTTCGGATCTGAGGTAGAAGGTATACCCAATAGTTTCTTTAGGGTATCCTATGAAGACGCATTTTTCCGACTTGGGTTCAAGCTTTTCAGGTTGAAGTTTCTTGACATAAGCATCGCATCCCCAAACTTTCAGAAACGACAGCTTAGGTTTCTTCCCAAACCATAATTCATACGGTGTCGTCTCAACGGATTTCGATGGAGCCCTATTTAAAGTGAATGCGGCAGTCTCTAAAGCATAGCCCCGAAAAGATAGCGGTAAATCAGTAAGAGACATCATAGATCGCACCATATCTAATAGAGTGCGATTACGACGATCGGACACACCATTACGCTGAGGTGTTCCAGGCGGCGTGAGTTGTGAAACTATTCCACATTTTCTTAAGTGTGTGCCAAATTCGTGACTCAAGTATTCTCCTCCACGATCTGATCGCAAAAACTTGATTTTTCTGTCACATTGATTTTCAACCTCACTCTGAAATTCCTTGAACTTTTCAAAGGTCTCAGACTTGTGTTTCATTAAGTAGATATACCCATATCTAGTCAAGTCATCAGTGAGGGTGAGAACATAACGATAGCCACCGCGAGCCTCAACACTCATTGGACCGCACACATCAGTATGTATGATTTCCAACAAGTTGGTTGCTCGCTCCATTGTTCCTGAGAACGGAGTCTTGGTCATTTTACCCATGAGGCATGGTTCGCACATGTCAAATGATTCATAATCAAGAGACTCTAAAAGTCCATCTGCATGGAGCTTCTTCATGCGTTTGACACCTATGTGACCAAGGCGGAAGTGCCACAAATATGTGGGACTATCATTATCAACTTTACATCTTTTGGTACTCACACTTTGAATATGTGTAGCATTACGCTCGAGATTCATTAAGAATAAACCATTCACCATTGGAGCATGACCATAAAACATATCTCTCATATAAATAGAACAACCATTATTTTCGGATTTAAATGAGTAGCCATCTCGAATTAAACGAGATCCCGATACAATTTTCATGCTCAAAGCTGGTACTAAATAACAATTATTGAGGTTTAAAACTAATCCCGTAGGTAAATGCAGAGATAGCGTGCCGACGGCGATCACATCGACCTTGGAACCATTCCCGACGCGTATCGTCACCTCGTCCTTCGCCAGTCTCCGCTTATTCCGCAGCTCCTGCTTTGAGTTACAAATGTGAGCAACTGCACCGGTATCAAATACCCAAGAGCTACTACGAGTACTGGTGAGGTACACATCAATTACATGTATATCACATATACCTTTCGTTTTGCCGGCCTTCTTGTCCGCTAAGTATTTGGGGCAGTTCCGCTTCCAGTGACCACTTTCCTTGCAATAAAAGCACTCAGTCTCGGGCTTGGGTCCATTCTTTGGCTTCTTCCCGGCAGCTTGCTTGCCAGGCGCGGCAACTCCCTTGCCGTCCTTCTTGAAGTTCTTTTTACCCTTGCCCTTTTTTAACTTAGTGGTTTTATTGACCATCAACACTTGATGTTCCTTCTTGACTTCTACCTCTGCTGATTTCAGCATAGCAAATACTTCAGGAATGGTCTTTTCCATCCCCTGCATATTGAAGTTCATCACAAAGCTCTTGTAGCTCGGTGGAAGCGACTGAAGGATTCTGTCAATGACCGCGTCATCCGGGAGATTAACTCCCAGCTGAGTCAAGCGGTTATGCAACCCAGACATAGTGAGTATGTGCTCACTGACAGAATTATTTTCCTCCATCTTACAGCTGAAGAACTTGTCGGAGACTTGATATCTCTCGACCCGGGCATGAGCATGGAAAACGATTTTCAGCTCTTTGAACATCTCATATGCTCCGTGTCTCTCAAAATGTTTTTGGAGCCCCGGCTCTAAGCTGTAAAGCATGCCGCACTGAACGAGGGAGTAGTCATCGGTACGTGCCTGCCAAGTGTTCATAATGTCTTGTTCTGTAGGAAGGACAGGTGCGTCACCCAGTGGTGCTTGTAGGACATAATCTTTCTTGGCAGCTATGAGGATGATCCTCAGGTTCCGGACCCAGTCCGTGTAGTTGCTGCCATCGTCTTTCAGCTTGGTTTTCTCTAGGAACGCGTTGAAGTTGAGGACTACGTTGGCCATTTGATCTACAAGACATATTGTAAATATTTTAGACTAAGTTCATGATAATTAAGTTCATCTAATCAAATTATTTAATGAACTCCCACTTAGATAGACATCCCTCTTCTAGTCATCTAAGTATAACATGATCCGAGTCAACTAGGCCGTGTCCGATCATCACGTGAGACGGACTAGTCAACATCGGTGAACATCTTCATATTGATCGTATCTTCTATACGACTCATGCTCGACCTTTCAGTCTTCTGTGTTCCGGGGCCATGTCTGTACATGCTAGGCTCGTCAAGTCAACCTAAGTGTTTGCATGTGTAAATCTGTCTTACACCCGTTGTATGTGAACGTTAGAATCTATCACACCCGATCATCACGTGGTGCTTCGAAACAATGAACTGTCGCAACGGTGCACAGTTAGGGGGAACACTTGCTTGAAATTATTATGAGGGATCATCTTATTTACTACCGTCGTTCTAAGTAAACAAGATGCAAAACATGATAAAAAACATGATAAACATCACATGCAATCAAATAATAATAGTGACATGATATGGCCAATATCACATAGCTCCTTTGATCTCCATCTTGGGGCTCCATGATCATCTTGTCACCGGCTTGACACCATGATCCCCATCATCATGATCTCCATCATCGTGTCTCCATGAAGTTGCTCGCCAACTATTACTTCTACTACTATGGCTAACGCGTTTAGCAATAAAGTAAAGTAATTTACATGGCGTTTCTCAATGATACGCAGGTCATATAAAAAATAAAGACAACTCCTATGGCTCCTGCCGGTTGTCATACTCATCGACATGCAAGTCGTGATTCCTATTACAATAGCATGAACATCTCATACATCACATATAGATCATTCATCATTCATCACAACTTTGGCCATATCATATCACAAAGCACTTGCTGCAAAAACAAGTTAGACGTCCTCTAATTGTTGTTGCAAGTTTTACGTGGCTGAATTAGGGTTCTAGAAAGAACGTTTTCTTACCTACGTGAAAGCCACAACGTGATTTGTCAACTTCTATTTACCCTTCAGAAGGACCCTTTTCATCGAATCCGCTCCAACTAAAGTGGGAGAGACAGACACCCGCCAGCCACCTTATGCAACTAGTGCATGTTAGCCGGTGGAACCGGTCTCACATAAGCGTACGTGTAAGGTTGGTCCGGGCCACTTCATCCCACAGTACCGCTAAAGCAAGATAAGACTAGTAGCGGCAAGAAAGTTGACAACATCTACGTCCACAACAAATTGTGTTCTACTCGCGCAAGAAGAACTACGCATAGACCTAGCTCATGATGCCACTGTTGGGGAACGTAGCAGAAAACAAAATTTTCCTACGGTTTCACCAAGATCCATCTATGAGTTCATCTAGCAACGAGTGATCGGATGCATCTACATACCTTTGTAGATCGCGAGCGGAAGCGTTCAAAGAACGGGGATGAGGTAGTCGTACACGACGTGATCCAAATCACCGATGGCCAAGCGCCGAACGGACGGCACCTCCGCGTTCAACACACGTATGGAGCGGATGACGTCTCCTCCTTCTTGATCCAGCAAGGGGAGAGGAGAGGTTGAGGAAGATGGCTCCAGCAGCAGCACGACGGCGTGGTGGTGGTGGAGCTATAGTACTCCGGCAGGGCTTCGCTAAGCTCTATGGAGGAGGAGGATGTGTTGGAGAGGGAGACGGAGGCGCCAAGGCAAAGGTATGAAGTCCTCCATCTCCCCCACTATATATAGGAGGGCCTAGGGGGGGGCGGCCCTAGGAGATCCAATCTCCTAGGGGGGCGGCGGCCAAGGGAGGTTTCCCTCCCCCCCAAGGCACCTAGGGGGTGCCTTCCCCTTGTGGGACTCTTCCCTCTTGAAACCCTAGGCGCATGGGCCTCTTGGGGCTGGTGACCTTGGCCCATGTAGGCAAAGGCGCACCCCCTACAGCCCATGTGGCCCCCCAGGGTAGGTGGCCCCACCCGGTGGACCCCCGGGACCCTTCCAGTGGTCCCGGTACAACACCGATAACCCCGAAACTTGTCCCGATGGCCGAAATAGCACTTCCTATATATAATTATATACCTCCGGGCCATTTTGGAACTCCTCGTGACGTCCGGGATCTCATCCGGGACTCCGAACAACATTCGGGTTACTGCATATACATATCCCTACAACCCTAGCGTCACCGAACCTTAAGTGTGTAGACCCTACGGGTTCGGGAGACAAGCAGACATGACCGAGACGACTCTCCGGTCAATAACCAACAGTGGGATCTGGATACCCATGTTGGCTCCCACATGTTCCACGATGATCTCATTGGATGAACCACGATGTCGAGGATTCAAGCAACCCCGTATTCAATTCCCTTTGTCAATTGGTATGTTACTTGCCCGAGATTCGATCGTCGGTATCCCAATACCTCGTTCAATCTCGTTACCGGCAAGTCACTTTACTCGTAATGTAATGCATGATCCCGTGACCAGACACTTGGTCACTTTGAGCTCATAATGATGATGTATTACCGAGTGGGCCCAGTGATACCTCTCCGTCATACGGAGTGACAAATCCCTGTCTTGATCCGTGTCAACCCAACAGACACTTTCGGAGATACCCGTAGTATACCTTTATAGTCACCCAGTTACGTTGTGACGTTTGGTATACCCAAAGCACTCCTACGGTATCCGGGAGTTACACGATCTCATGGTCTAAGGAAAAGATACTTGACATAAAACTCTAGCAAACGAACTACACGATCTTGTGCTATGTTTAGGATTGGGTCTTGTCCATCACATCATTCTCCTAATGATGTGATCTCGTTATCAATGACATCCAATGTCCATAGTCAGGAAACCATGACTATCTGTTGATCAACGAGCTAGTCAACTAGAGGCTTACTAGGGACATGTTGGTGTCTATTATTCACACATGTATTACGATTTCCGGATAACACAATTATAGCATGAATAAAAGACAATTATCATGAACAAGGAAATATAATAATAATGCTTTTATTGTTGCCTCTAGGGCATATTTCCAACATAGATGATATGCACGAGTAGAACACAAAGAGTTGTGGGTGATAGTAGTCATACTGCTTACCACCAACGTGTTATTTTGATTCGGCGGTATTGCTGGATGAAGCGGCCCGGACCAACATTACATGACCACGTTCATGAGACCGGTTCTACTAACGTGCTTTTGCATACAGGTGGCTGGCGGGTGTCTGTTTCTCCAACTTTAGTTGAATCGAATTTGACTATGTCCGATCCTTGTTGAAAGTTAAAACAACACACTTGACGAAAAATCGTTGTGATTTTGATGCGTAGGTAAGAAAGGTTCTTGCTAGAAGCCTGTAGTAGCCATGTAAAACTTGCAACAACAAAGTAGAGGACGTCTACCTTGTTTTTGGAGGGCATGTTGTGATGTGATATGCTCAAGACATGATGAGATATAAATTTTTGTATGAGATGATCATGTTTTGTAAAAGTTATCGGCAACTGGTAGAAGCCTTATGGTTGTCTCTTTATTGTATGAAATGCAATCGCCATGTAATTGCTTTACTTTATCACTAAGCGGTAGCGATAGTCGTAGAAGCAATAGTTGGTGAGACGACAACGACGCTATGATGGATATCAAGGTGTGAAGCCGGTGACGATAGAGATCATGATGGTGCTTTGGAGATGGAGATGAAAGGCACAAGATGATGATGGCCATATCATGCCACATATTTTGATTGTATGTGATGTTTATCTTTTATGCATCTTATTTTGCTTAGTACGGTGGTAGCATTATAAGATGATCCCTCACTAAATTTCAAGGTATAAGTGTTATCCCTGAGTATGCACCGTTGCTACAGTTCGTCGTGCCGAGACACCATGTGATGATCAGGTGTGATAAGCTCTACGTTCACATACAATGGGTGGAAGACAGTTTTGCACGTGCGGAATACTCGGGTTAAACTTGACGAGCCTAGCATATGCAGATATGGCCTTGGAACACTGAGACCGAAAGGTCGAACGTGAATCATATAGTAGATATGATGAACATAGAGATGTTCACCATTGAAAACTACTCCATCTTACGTGATGATTGGACATGGTTTAGTTGATATGGATCTCGTGATCATTTAGATGACTAGAGGGATGTCTATCTAAGTGGGAGTTCTTTAGTAATATGATTAATTGAACTTTAATTTATCATGAACATAGTCCTGATAGTATTCGCATATCTATGTTGTAGATCAATAGTTCGCGATATAGCTCCTATATATATTTTTTGATATGTTCCTTGAGAAAAGTTGAAAGATGATAGTAGCAATGATGTGGACTGGGTCTGTGATCTAAGGATTATCCTCATTGCTGCACATAAGAATTATGTCCTTGATGCACCGCTATGTGACAGACCTACTGCAGGAGCAGATGCAGACGTTACGAACGTTTGACAAAGCTCGATATGATGACTACTTGGTAGTTTAGTGCACCATGCTTTACGTCTTAGATCGGGGACTTCAAAAATGTTTTGAACGCCACGAAGCATATGAGATGTTCCAAGAGTTGAAATTGGTATTTCAGACTCATGCCCATGTCTAGAGGTATGAGACCTCTAACAAATACTTTGCCTACAAGATGGAGGAGAATAACTCAGCTAGTGAGCATGTGCTCAGAATGTCAGGGTACTACAATCGCTTGAATCAAGTGGGAGTTAATCTCCCAGATAAGATAGTGATTGACAGAGTTCTCTAGTCACTATCACCAAGTTACTAGAACTTCGTGATGAACTATAATATGCAAGGGATGACGAAAATGATTCCCAAGCTCTTTGCGATGCTGAAATCGGCGAAGGTAGAAATCAAGAAATAGCATCAAGTGTTGATGGTTAACAAGACCACTAGTTTCAGGAAAAATGGCAAGGGAAAGAAAGGGAACTTCAAGAAGAATGGCAAGCAAGTTGCCACTCCCGTGAAGAAGCCCAAAGCTAGACCCAAACCTGAAACTGAGTGCTACTACTGCAAAGGAAATGGTCACTGAAAGCGGAACTGCCCCAAAAAACTTGGCAGATAAGAAGGATGGCAAAGTGAACAAAGGTATATTTGATATACATGTTATTGATGTGTACTTTACTAATGTTCATAGTAGCCCCTGGATATTTAATACCGGTTTAGTTACTAAGATTTGTAACTCGAAACATGAGTTGCAAAATGAACAGATACTAGTTAATGGCGAGGTGATGATCTGTGTTGGAAGTGATTCCAAGGTTGATAAGATCACCATCGCACACTCCCTTTACTTTCGGGATTAGTGTTGAACCTAAAATAAATGTTATTTGGTGTTTGCGTTGAGCATAAATATGATTGGATCATGTTTATGGCAATACAGTTATTCATTTAAGTCAGAGAATAATTGTTCTTCTGTTTATTTGAATAAAACCTTCTATGGTCATACACCCAATGAAAATGGTTTATTGAATCTTGATCGTAGTGATACACATATTCATAATATTGATGACAAAAAATGCAAAGTTGATAATGATAGTGCAACATACTGGTGGCACTGCCGTTTAGGTCATATTGGTGTAAAGCGCATGAAGAAACTCCATGCTGATGGGCTTTTGGAATCACTTGATTATGAATCAATTGATGCTTGCGAACCATGCCTCATGGGCAAGTTTACTAAGACTCCATTCTCCGGAACAATGGAGCGAGCCACTGACTTATTGGAAATAATACATACTGATGTATGCGGTCCGATGAGTATTGAGGCTCGCGGCGGGTATCGTTATTTTCTGACCTTCACAGATGATTTGAGCAGGTATGGGTATATCTACTTAATGAACACAAGTCTGAAACATTTGAAAATTTCAAAGAATTTCAGAGTGAAGTTGAGAATCATCATAACAAGAAAATAAAGTTTCTATGATTTGATCGTGGAGGTGAATATTTGAGTTATGAGTTTGGCCTTCATTTAAAACAATGTGGAATAGTTTCACAACTCACGCCACCTGGAACACCACAGCATAATGGTGTGTCCAAACACCGTAACCGTACTTTATTAGATATGGTGTGATCTATGATGTCTCTTACCAATTTACCACTATCGTTTTGGGATTATGCATTAGAGACAGCTGCATTCACGTTAAATAGGGCATCATCTAAATCCGTTGAGACGACACCATATGAACTATGGTTTAGCAACAAACCTAAGCTATCGTTTCTTAAAGTTTGGGGCTGTGATGCTTATGTGAAAAAGCTTCAACCTGGTAAGCTCGAACCCAAATCAGAGAAATGCGTCTTCATAGGATACCCAAAGAAAACTGTTGGGTACACCTTCTATCACAGATCCGAAGGCAAGGTATTCGTTGCTAAGAACGGATCCTTTCTACAGAAGGAGTTTCTCTCGAAAGAAGTGAGTGGGAGGAAAGTAGAACTTGATGAGGTAATTGTACCTTCTCCTGAATTGGAAAGTGGTTCATCACAGAAATTAGTTATAGTGATGCCTACACCAATTAGTGAGGAAGCTAACAATAATGATTATGAAACTTCAGATCAAGTTACGGCCGAACCTCGTAGGTCAACTAGAGCACGTTCTGCACCAGAGTGATACGATAATCCTGTTCTGCAAGTCAAGTTACTAGACCATGACGAACCTACAAACTATGAGGAAACTATGATGAGAGATTCCACAAAATGGCTTGAGACCATGAAATATGAGATAGGATCCACGTATGAGAACAAAGTGTGGACTTTGATGGACTTGCCCGATGATCGGCAAGCCACTAATAATAAATGGATCTTCAAGAGGACGACGGACGCTGATGGTAGTGTTACTATCTACAAAACTCGACTTGTCGCAAAAGGTTTTCGACAAGTTCAAGGTGTTGACTATGATGATATTTTCTCACTCGTAGCGATGCTTAAGGTCTGTCCGAATCATGTTAGCAATTGCCACATTTTATGAAATCTGGCAAATGGATGTCAAAAACTGCATTCCTTAATGGATTTGTTGTATATGATGCAACCAAAAGGTTTTCTCAATCCTAAAGGTGCTAAAAGGTGTGCAAGCTCTAGCGATCCATCTATGGACTGGTGCAAGCATCTCAGAGTTGAAATATACGCTTTGATGAATTGATCAAAGTATATACTTTTATACAGACTTGTGATGAAGCCTGTATGTACAAGAAAGTGAGTGGGAGCACTACAACCTTTTTGATAAGTATATGTGAATGACATATTGTTGATCGAAAATGATGTAGAATTTTCTAGAAAGCATAAAGGAGTGTTTTAAAGGAGTTTTTCAAGGAAAGACCTTGGTGAAGCTACTTACGTATTGAGCATCGAGATCTAGATCAAGACGCTTGATAAGATTTTTCTATACGTTGACAAGATATTGAAGTAGTTCAAAATGGGACAGTCAAAGAAGGATTTCTTTTCTGTGTTGCAAGGTGTGAAGTTGAGTAAGACTCAAAAGCCCGACCACGGAAGAAGATAGAGAGAGAATGGAAGTCATTCCCTATGCCTCAGCCATAGGTTCTATAAAGTATGCCATGCTGTGTACCAGACCTATTGTATACCTTAGCATGAGTTTGGCAAGGGAGTACAATAATGATCTAGGAGTAGATCACTGGACAGAGGTCAAAATTATCCTTAGAGGACTAAGGAAATATTTCTCGGTTATGGAGGTGATAAAAGAGTTCGTCGTAAAGAGCTACGTCGATGCAAGCTTTGACACCAATCTGGATGACTCCCTGTCTCGATCTGGATACATATTGAAAGTAGGAGCATTTAGCTAGAGTTGCTCCGTGCAGAGCATTGTAGACATAGAAATTTGCAAAATACATACGGATCTGAAAGTGGCAGACTCGTTGACTAAACCTCTCTCACAAGCAAAACATGATCACACCTCAGTACTCTTTGGGTGTTAATCACATGGCGATGTGAACTAGATTACCGACCCTAGTAAACCCTTTGGGTGTTGGTCACATGGCGATGCGAACTATGGTTATTAATCACATGATGATGTGAACTATTGGTGTTAAATCACATGGCGATGTGAACTAGATTATTGACTCTAGTGCAAGTGGAAGACTGAAGGAAATATGCCATAGAGACAATAATGAAGTTGTTATTTATATTTCCTTATATCATGATAAATTTTGATTATTTATGCTAGAATTGTATTAACCAGAAACTTAGTACATGTGCGAATAAATAGACAAAACAGAGTGTCCCTAGTATGCCTCTACTTGACTATCTCGTTAATCAAAGATGATTAAGTTTCCTAACCATAGACATGTGTTGTCATTTGATGAACGGGGTCACATCATTAGATAATGATGTGTTGGACAAGACCCATCCGTTAGCTTAGCATAATGATCGTTAAGTTTTATTGCTATTGCTTTCTTCATGACTTATACATATTCCTTTGATTACGAGATTATGCAACTCCCGAATACCAGAGGAACACCTTGTGTACTATAAAACGTCACAACGTAACTGGGCGATTATAAAGATGCTCTACAAGTGTCTCTGAAGGTGTTTGTTGGGTTGGCATAGATCAATATTATGATTTGTCACTCCGAGTATCAGAGAGGTATCTCTGGGCACTCTCAGTAATGCACATTACTATAAGCTTTGCAAGCAATGCGACTAATGAGTTAGTTACGGGATGATGCATTACGGAACGAGTAAAGAGACTTGCCGATAACGACATTGAACTAGGTATGATGATACCGACGATCGAATCTCGGGCAAGTAACATACTGATGACAAAGGGAATAACGTATGTAGTTATTGCGGTTGGACCAATAAAGATCTTCGTAGAATATGTAGGAACCAATATGAGCATCCAGGTTCCGCTATTGGTTATTGACCGGAGATATGTCTCGGTCATGTCTACATAGTTCTCGAACCCATAGGGTCCGCACGCTTAACGTTCGATGATGATTTGAATTATGAGTAATGTGTTTTGGTGACTGAAGATTGTTTAGTGTCCTGGATGAGATCACGGACATGACGAGGAGTCTCGAAATGATCGAGAGGTAAATATTGATATATTGGAAGGTAGTATTCGGACACGGAAAGGGATTCAGAGTGTATCAGATACATACAAGAGTACCGGAGGGGTTACCGGAAACCCCCGGGATGGATATGGGTCATATGGACCATAGGTGGGAGGCTAACCAGCCCACAAGGGACTGGTGCGCCCCCCGCAAGGGAGGAGGCCGAATTGGTTTAGGGAAGGGGGCGCCACCCCCTTTCCTTCTCCTAGCCCCTCTCCTCCCCCCTTTCCACCTCCATGAGAAGGAAAACAGGGAGGGGGGGGCGCGAATCCTACTAGGACTAGGAGTCCTAGTAGCACTCCCTCCTTATGGCGCGCCCCCTAGGGCCGACCTCCTCCCTCCCCTCCTTTATATACATGGGCAGGACACCCCTTGGAGACACATCAATTGTTCCAAGCCGTGTGCGGCGTCTCCCTTCGTGGTTTACTCCTCTGGTCATATTCACGTAGTGCTTAGGCGAAGCCCTGTGCGGATCACATCACGATCACCGTCACCATGCCGTCGTGCTGACGGAACTCTCCCTCGACCCGCTGCTGGATCAAGAGTTCGAGGGACGTCATCGAGATGAACATGTGCAGAACTCGAAGGTGCCGTATGTTCGATACTTGATCGATTGGATCGCGAAAATGTTCAACTACATCATCTGCGTTAACCTAACGCTTCCACTTTTAGTCTACGAGGGTACGTAGACACACTCTCCCCCTCCTATACATCTTCTAGATAGATCTTGCATGAACGTAGGAAATTTTTAAAATTGCATGCTACATTCCCAACAAACCGGCACCGCTCTATTAGATCGGGCCTCTCCTGATCTAGATAGGGTCAACCTCGCACTAGCACCAGCCCCATCAGCTTCCAGCCTTTCACACATGAAGCCAGCTACAACCGCCTCTTGCCGAGGGCCACCACCAAGATGCATCCGCCTACAGCCCGAGCACCAGCAGAGAGATACACCCGGCCAGAACCACATCCATGATCGCATTGCCCACGCACGCTGTGTGGGCCACCTTGCCGTTGCAATGCACCAGATCACCGTGTTGCCCGAAAGCCGTCACGTGCTAGATACGGACCATGTCGACCACCACCAGCGTCCTCCACCCTGAAGCAGCTACCGCGTAGCCACCTCGCCTGTACGGCACTACTGTGGACATGTGGATACTACGTCGCGCTGCCCCATGTCGAGCGACGCACTATTGCCCGCCATGCCATCCCGCACCAACTGCTGCGACACGGAGAGGAAGGGTGCTCCATCGCTGCCGACATCAACCGGGCTTTCACCCCAGCGGTGGCGAATGGGTGGGATGGACCAGAGGGAGGAGGCTCGCGGAAGCTACCCGTGAGTGAGGGAGGGGAACAAATTGAAAAATGGTAGTTATTAAGGACGAGAAATATCATCAAATTATGTGACCTATAATTGCTTTGGGCCGCGGGAGATGAAAAACTAGCGTCTACCAATCTCATTCCCTCGGACGTCCTTTGACAAGAAAATAGGAGATATGGGCCAAAAATTCTACGGTAGACTATAGCTAGGTACGGCTATGAACGACAAAGGGAAAGCAAAAAGTGTGGACAGCAAGCGAAACACCTTTTTTGGTTGGTGGAAACGCACTTTTCACTAAATAATGACGAGCTAACATCTATCAACTTCGTCGTCCTGGACGTCCTTTGACAGTTAAGTGGCAGCAGGCGGGCAAAAAATTCGACGGGTAGCGTTATAGCATAGGTATGGCTCTGTAGCGACAACGGAAATCGACACCAAACAAAAAATTTCACTTTGGCCAAAATAAATTGTCTAGAAAATGAAAATACATGCCTCAAGTTTATTCATAAAATTGTTGTAAAAATCAAATACATATCTTTTTCTCATCGAAGTGGAGTACAACATAGATGTCACACACGTGACGCCATCTTGTAGTACACACTCACATAACGACTAGCGAACACTGATAGAGCGAAACTAGCATATATGTGTTGGGTGCAAATGACACCCAGTAACTTTTGTTGATCAATCGGCGTTGTACAAGAAATCAGCCTCTTAAACCCTATAGAAAATTAGGGTTGAACCCATGGACTCATCAGCCACACTAGCTTGTCAAAAGTCTTTTAGCACATATTCAGTCCAAGTAGTAATAGCCGAGCTAAAAGCAACTCAATTTGGATCGCCAAAAAGTATGGATGCTGAACGAGCAACGGCAAACTTAGAATCTCTAGAATTCAGTCTACATGTTTTTTTAAGCTGGGACCCTTTTGTCCTTGGGGTCCTTATTGCTTCTTTGGTTTCTTCCCTAGTTTGCCAAATATCCACCCCCTCGCCTGAGCACATAATCATGTCTAATGCCAACAAAGAAGAAAAGTGTTACAGAAAGTGGAGTGAATAGTGTTAGACCTATCTTGCTTAATTATAGACTAGCGATGAAAGTTGAAACATTTTATGCCACCTCCCACACCACCACCGTCAAAGATCAGCCATGCGCTTGTATTTCTGGAGCATGCAGGGTTGTGCGTTATTGTCTTCCACTCGGCAAAGCCCACCGGCCAGGTGGTTCCTGCGAGCGACGAGGTTGTGGCGTCCAGTTCATTGGCACCTGTTTCTGAGGCTCTCTTCACTAAAAGGTTTCAAGAATTAATCGCCAGATTGGAGGTTGGTAGCCATGGATCAGGCAAGATGGTCAGTTGCTCCATAAAGGAGAAGGCATCAGGGACGAGAACAGGAGGGTGTGCTTTAGCCACCGTTCCAACATCATGAAAAAGAAACCTTTTTGGAGCAAAGATAAGAAGAGTGATGTCATAGAGAAGGCGTCAGCAGCTACTTGATGGACAGTTCTCTTGTTCTTGGGTTGTTCTGTTTGATGTCTTTGTCATGTGTTTTTGATGGGAGGTTCTTTTGCAATGTTGCGATCTGTGAGCTGATTTGTGGCTATAGCAAGTTGAGGGTGTATGTTCGTCTGTTGGGTGGTCGTGGAGATTCATGATTTTGGAATAGTCCACATGTGGTCATATTGTAACGGTTTCCATCTGATTTTTCATCAATCAATTGCGCAATTTTGTTCTGCTTAATTAATCGATGAGGCAATTCTTTTACCTCAGTTTTAAAAGGAAAAAAAAACTTGAAACACTTTGGCGTATTGAAGATGTGTCATGCTTTAGTAGTATGTGTTGATGAATAACTGAGATCCTTTTAACTCATGCAGCCAAAGTGCTTATACCCTTTTATATACGTGTGAGGTTCAACACGTTATTTGAGTTCCATAATTTTTCTTAGTTGAGTTCGATACTTTGTTATCTCACCTTGTATATAATTGACTTGTCATCGGGTACGCTGTAATAGTGTATTTAGAGGCACCTCAAGATCAGAGCACTAATTCACCCAAAGTATGCACTTGTGGGAAGTCATACATACAAAATGTATCTATTATTTTAGTATTCTCATGACACACATTTCCCTAATATGCAAAATTCAATTACTTTTTTACACACATTAGTCTAGTGTTAGAAAGGGATGGTTTCTGGTCTCCGTAATGTTTATTTCAAGTATTTATAAAATTCTAAAAGATAAAGAAAAATATGAAGTTGAATGGAATAAAGAGGACGAGACACCTGGTGAAGGGGGGTAAAGGGGAGCCATCAGGGACCCAGGCGGACAAGCTAGCACTAGTAGAAAACAGGGTACCAGTCCCGGTTCTAGAGGGCCTTTAGCCCTGGTTCTGGAACCGGGACAAAACAGACAAGACTAATGCCCAAAACATTTAGTCCCGGTTGTCTTACAAACCGGGACCAAAGGAGGGCCACGTGGCCGCTGGGGGCGTCCAGAGAGGATGACCTTTAGTCCCGGTTGGTAACACCTACCGGGACCAAAGGGCAGCCATGCGTCAGCAGCTCGCAGGCGCTGGGTTTTTTTTTGAAAGGGGGGGGGGTTATTAGGGGTTTTGGATGGTTTAATTAGGGGTTTCATATTGTGTTAGCTATAGCTACTACATATAGAGAGAAGTGACCTCTCTTTCTCCGTGTTTGGTCGACGCTAGCTACTACATATAAAGAGAACTCGACACTAGCTAGTAAACAAATGAAGGAACCATTAATTACACAACATCGTGATCATGAAGATATAAAGAGACCTGGTCAAGTGACGGATGAACTCGCAAACATAGTATCCACATAAATTATTCCCATCGTCTTCCTGCCACAAGCACTTTACAAGAATAGAGTTCAATCAAACTGATAATGAAGCATGATAATGGTATTGATGAAACAGGAATCAATGAGAGATGCGTGAAACTAGCTAGTACTACTTATTTTGGGGTGTGTAAATCGCAGCTCCTTTTGCTGACCTGGAACCATTCCGGTGAACTGTTTCCAAACCCTGGCAGGCAAAGAAATGATTAGTTGATATTAGGAAATGAACGAAAGTTGCCACTATGGTGCGATAATGATCAAGTGAACTTACTTCTGGAGCATTGCAGTCATGTCCGCATACTCCTGGGGATCTTTACGTCTCGAGTCTAAGACTGTTACTACCCCCCGTCAAGCTTAATCTCTAGCAGAATAAAGTGAAACCTACGCACACATAACTCATCAATTACATTGCTATAACCTCGAGTAAGCGAAACTGAATATGCACAAGATAGTAACACTCACTTGAAGTTGTAAGGAAAGAGTATTTTCACTTTGTTTTGATTTCGAAGTAACGATTGTAGCAAGTTTCCCTCAGTATCTTTGACTTTGTTTTGAACCGACCATTCATTTACTGTATTCGGGTTAATGAACTGAAGGTCATACATTTGTCCTTTTTTGCATTTGAGAATCTTCAATCTGCATAATATAGTGAGGATAATTATATATACATGCAATGAACAAGCTGAGCTATAGAGACTTAATTACAGAAGTAATACTTACAGACAGTAGCAATTCATGAGTTGTTTGTCGAGGACCTCTTGATTGAATAACTGAAATAACTCCACAAATTCAACAAGCATCAGGTGGACTCCAACGAAGTCGTGCTCATCTTTAATTCTCACCATCAAACTATCCTTCCCAGACTTCCTGCAGGTATCCATGTACCATTCATGAAATCTTTGCATCATCGTTGTTAGAGGAGGATGACCCGGTTTGACAAGAGGCTTCCGTACTTGTATTGGAAGATCTCTACTACCTCTAACATTTCGAATTGTACATTATCGTCGAGGTAATCACCAAGATTGGTACCGGGAACTAGCCTCGGATGATTAGCGATGATATCGCTAGACACCTTGAGCGGGGGGCACGATTGCTTCACCTGTTCGCCGAGCTGGGGAATTATTTTCCCACTTCTTCATTTTGCTAGCCGTGCATCACTGGAAGTACTTCCGACCGCTGCGCTTCCTGAAATGTCTTTGCAATAATGTGGTCATAGTTGGATGGCAGCGGAGAGGGTGGTGATCGCTTAAGGGCATCCAGAGTGCGCTTCACTTTCACCGGATGTACCATTTCCTTCGGAGGTGGACGTTTCCATGCAAAATGGGCCTGCACTTCGGCTTCCACGATTTCATTGGTTTCCTCGTCAGTCCTCTCATATGGTAACTTTGGAGGAGGCTTCAGGCTTGGACCAAATCTATACTTCTTCCCGCCTCTTGTACTGCTAGCCGCCGGAGCGAAGACGTTCAACTACATCAACCGCGATAACCTAATGCTTCCGCTTTCGGTCTATGAGGGTACATGGACACACTCTCCCCCTCTCGTTTCTATGCATATCCTAGATAGATCTTGCGTGAACGTAGGAAATTTTTGAAACTGCATGCTATGTTTCCCAACAGTGGCATCCGAGCTAGGTCTATGTGTAGATGATATGCACGAGTAGAACACAAAGAGTTGTGGGCGATAATAGTCATACTGCTTACCACCAACGTGTTATTTTGATTCGGCGGTATTGCTGGATGAAGCGGCCCGGACCAACATTAGATGACCATGTTCATGAGACCGGTTCTACTGATGTGCTTTTGCACACAGGTGGCTGGCGGGTGTCTGTTTCTCGAATTTTAGTTTAATCGAATTTGACTACGTCCGATCCTTGTTGAAAGTTAAAACAACACACTTGACAAAAAATTGTTGTGGTTTTGATGCGTAGGTAAGAACGGTTCTTGCTAGAAGCCTGTAGTAGCCATGTAAAACTTGCAACAACAAAGTAGAGGATGTCTAACTTGTTTTTGCAGGGCATGTTGTGATGTGATATGCTCAAGACATGATGATATATAAATTTTTGTATGATATGATCATGTTTTGTAAAAGTTATCGGCAACTGGTAGAAGCCTTATGGTTGTCGCTTTATTGTATGAAATGCAATCGCCATGTAATTTCTTTACATCATCACTAAGCGGTAGCTATAGTCGTAGAAGCAATAGTTGGTGAGACGACAACGATGCTATGATGGATATCATGGTGTCAAGCCGGTGACGATGGAGATCATGACGGTGCTTTGGTGATGGAGATGAAAGGCACAAGATGATGATGGCCATATCATGTCACATATTTTGATTGTATGTGATGTTTATCTTTTATGCATCTTATTTTGCTTAGTACGGTGGTAGCATTATAAGATGATCCCTCACTAAATTTCAAGGTATAAGTGTTATCCCTGAGTATGTACCGTTGCTACAGTTCGTCATGCCGAGACACCACGTGATGATCTGGTGTGATAAGCTATACGTTCACATACAATGGGTGGAAGCCAGTTTTGCACGTGTGGAATACTCGGGTTAAACTGGACGAGCCTAGCATATGCAGATATGGCCTCGGAACACTGAGTCCGAAAGGTTGAATGTGAATCATATAGTAGATATGATCAACATAGAGATGTTCACCATTGAAAACTACTCCATCTCATGTGATGATCGGACATGGTTTAGTTGATATGGATCACATGATCATTTAGATGACTAGAGGGATGTCTATCTAAGTGGGAGTTCTTTAGTAATATGATTAATTGAACTTTAATTTATCATGAACTTAGTCCTGATAGTATTCGCATATCTATGTTGTAGATCAATAGCTCGCGATATAGATCCTATATTTTTTTGATATGTTCCTTGAGAAAAGTTGAAAGATGATAGTAGCAATGATGTGGACTGGGTCCGTGATCTGAGGATTATCCTCATTGCTGCACATAAGAATTATGTCCTTGATGCACCGCTAGGTGACAGACCTATTGCAGGAGCAGATGCAGACGTTATGAACGTTTGACAAAGCTCGGTACGATGACTACTTGATAGTTTAGTGCATCATGCTTTACGGCTTAGACCCGGGACTTCAAAAAACATTTTGAATGCCATGGAGCATTTGAGATGTTCCAAGAGTTGAAATTGGCATTTCAGGCTCATGCCCATGTCTAGAGGTATGAGACCTCTAACAAGTACTCTGCCTACAAGATGGAGGAGAATAGCTCAGCTAGTGAGCATGTGCTCAGAATGTCAGGGTACTACAATCGCTTGAATCAAGTGGGAGTTAATCTCCCAGATAAGATAGTGATTAACAAAGTTCTCTAGTCACTATCACCAAGTTACTAGAACTTCGTGATGAACTATAATATGCAAGGGATGACGAAAATGATTCCCAAGCTCTTCGTGATGCTGAAATCGGCGAAGGTAGAAATCAAGAAATAGCATCAAGTGTTGATGGTTAACAAGACCACTAGTTTCAGGAAAAATGGCAAGGGAAAGAAATGGAACTTCAAGAAGAATGGCAAGCAAGTTTCCACTCTCGTGAAGAAGCCCAAAGCTAGACCCAAACCTGAAACTGAGTGCTACTACTTCAAAGGAAATGGTCACTGGAAGCGGAACTGCCCCAAAAAACTTGGCAGATAAGAAGGATGGCAAATTGAACAAAGGTATATTTGATATACATGTTATTGATGTGTACTTTACTAATGTTCATAGTAGCCCCTGGATATGTGATACCGGTTTAGTTGCTAAGATTTGTAACTCGAAACATGAGTTGCAAAATGAACTGGTACTAGTTAAGGGTGAGGTGACGATGTGTGTTGGAAGTTCTTCCAAGGTTGATAAGATCACCATCGCACACTCCCTTTACTTCCGGGATTAGTGTTGAACCTAAAATAAATGTTATTTGGTGTTTGCGTTGAGCATAAATATGATTGGATCATGTTTATTGCAATATGGTTATTCATTTAAGTCAGAGAATAATTGTTGTTCTGTTTATTTGAATAAAACCTTCTATGGTCATACACTCAATGAAAATGGTTTATTGAATCTCGATCGTAGTGATACACATATTTATAATATTGATGCCAAAAGATGCAAAGTTGATAATGATAGTGCAACATACTTGTGGCACTGTTATTTAGGTCATATTGGTGTAAAGTGCATGAAGAAACTCTATGCTGATGGGCTTTTGGAATCACTTGATTATGAATCGATTGATGCTTGCGAACCATGCCTCATGGACAAGTTTACTAAGACTCCATTCTCCGGAACAATGGAGCGAGCCACTGACTTATTGGAAATAATACATACTGATGTATGCGGTCCGATGAGTATTGAGGCTTGCGGCGGGTATCGTTATTTTCTGACCTTCATAGATGATTTGAGCAGGTATGGGTATATCTACTTAATGAACACAAGTCTGAAACATTTGAAAATTTCAAAGAATTTCAGAGTGAAGTTGAGAATCATCATAACAAGAAAATAAAGTTTCTATGATTTGATCGTGGAGGTGAATATTTGAGTTACGCGTTTGGCCTTCATTTAAAACAATGTGGAATAGTTTCACAACTCACGCCACCTGGAACACCACAGCATAATGGTGTGTCCGAACGTCGTAACCGTACTTTATTAGATATGGTGCGATCTATGATGTCTCTTACCAATTTACCACTATCATTTTGGGGTTATGCATTAGAGACAGCTGCATTCACGTTAAATAGGGCACCATCTAAATCCGTTGAGACGACAACATATGAACTATGGTTTAGCAACAAACCTAAGCTGTCGTTTCTTAAAGTTTGGGGCTGCAATGCTTATGTGAAAAAGCTTGAACCTGATAAGCTCGAACCCAAATCGAAGAAATGCGTGTTTGTAGGATACCCAAAGGAAACTGTTGGCTACACCTTTTATCACAGATCCGAAGGCAAGATATTCGTTGCTAAGAATGGATCCTTTCTAGAGAAGGAGTTTCTCTTGAAAGAAGTGAGTGGGAGGAAAGTAGAACTTGATGAGGTAATTGTACCTTCTCCCGAATTGGAAAGTGGTTCATCACAGAAATCAGTTATAGTGATGCCTACACCAATTAGTGAGGAAGCTAATAATAATGATTATGAAACTTCAGATCAAGTTACGGCCGAACCTCGTAGGTCAACTAGAGCACGTTCTGCACCAGAGTGATACGATAATCCTGTTCTGCAAGTCAAGTTACTAGACCATGACGAACCTACAAACTATGAGGAACCTATGATGAGAGATTCCAAAAAATGGCTTGTGACCATGAAATATGAGATAGGATCCACGTATGAGAACAAAGTGTGGACTTTGATGGACTTGCCCGATGATCGGCAAGCCATTAATAATAAATGGAACTTCAAGAGGAAGATGGACGCTGATTATAGTGTTACTATCTACAAAACTCGACTTATCGCAAAAGGTTTTCGACAAGTTCAAGGTGTTGACTATGATGATATTTTCTCACTCGTAGCGATGCTTAAGGTCTGTGCGAATCATGTTAGCAATTGCCACATTTTATGAAATCTGGCAAATGGATGTCAAAAACTGCATTCCTTAATGGATTTGTTGTATATGATGCAACCAGAAAGTTTTATCAATCCTAAAGGTGCTAAAAAGTGTGCAAGCTCTAGCGATCCATCTATGGACTGGTGCAAGCATCTCGGAGTTGGAATATACGCTTTGATGAATTGATCAAAGTATATACTTTTATACAGACTTGTGGTGAAGCCTGTATGTACAAGAAAGTGGATGGGAGCACTACAACCTTTCTGATAAGTATATGTGAATGACATATTGTTGATCGAAAATGATGTAGAATTTTCTAGAAAGCATAAAGGAGTGTTTTAAAGGAGTTTTTCAAGGAAATACCTCGGTGAAGCTACTTACATATTGAGCATCGAGATCTAGATCAAGACGCTTGATAAGATTTTTCTATACGTTGACAAGATTTTGAAGTAGTTCAAAATGGGACAGTCAAAGAAGGATTTCTTTTTTGTGTTGCAAGGTGTGAAGTTGAGTAAGACTCAAAAGCCCGACCACAGAAGAAGATAAAGAGAGAATGAAAGTCATTCCCTATGCCTCAGCCATAGGTTCTATAAAGTATGTCATGCTGTGTATCATACCTATTGTATACCTTAGCATGAGTTTGGCAAGGGAGTACAATAATGATCTAGGAGTAGATCACTGGACAGAGGTCAAAATTATCCTTAGAGGACTAAGGAAATATTTCTCGGTTATGAAGGTGATAAAAGAGTTCGTCGTAAAGAGTTACATCGATGCAAGCTTTGACACCAATCTGGATGACTCCGTGTCTCGATCCGGATACATACTGAAAGTAGGAGCATTTAGCTAGAGTTGCTCCGTGCAGAGCATTGTAGACATAGAAATTTGCAAAATACATACGGATCTGAAAGTGGCAGACTCGTTGACTAAACCTCTCCCACAAGCAAAACATGATCACACCTTAGTACTCTTTGGGTGTTAATCACATGGCGATGTGAACTAGATTACCGACTCTAGTAAACCCTTTGGGTGTTGGTCACATGGTGATGCGAACTATGGTTATTAATCACATGGTGATGTGAACTATTGGTGTTAAATCACATGGCGATGTGAACTAGATTATTGACTCTAGTGCAAGTGGAAGACTGAAGGAAATATGCCACAGAGACCATAATGAAGTTGTTATTTATATTTCCTTATATCATGATAAATTGTTATTATTTATGCTAGAATTGTATTAACCGGAAACATAGTACATGTGCGAATAAATAGACAAAACAGAGTGTCCCTAGTATGCCTCTACTTGACTATCTCGTTAATCAAAGATGGTTAAGTTTCCTAACCATAGACATGTGTTGTCATTTGATGAACGGGGTCACATCATTAGATAATGATGTGATGGACAAGACCCATCCGGTAGCTTAGCATGATGATCGTTAAGTTTTATTGCTATTGCTTTCTTCATGACTTATACATATTCCTCTGATTACGAGATTATGCAACTCCCGAATACCAGAGGAACACCTTGTGTACTATAAAACATCACAACGTAACTGGGTGATTATAAAGATACTCTACAAGTGTCTCCGAAGGTGTTTGTTGGGTTGGCATAGATCAATATTAGGATTTGTCACTCCGAGTATCAGAGAGGTATCTCTGGGCACTCTCAGTAATGCACATCACTATAAGCTTTGCAAGCAATGCGACTAATGAGTTAGTTACGGGATGATGCATTACGGAATGAGTAAAGAGACTTGCCGATAACGAGATTGAACTAGGTATGATGATACCGATGATCGAATCTCGGGCAAGTAACATACTGATGACAAAGGGAATAACATATGTTGTTATTGCGGTTGGACCGATAAAGATCTTCGTAGAATATGTAGGAACCAATATGAGCATTCAGGTTCCGCTACTGGTTATTGACCGGAGATATGTCTCGGTCATGTCTACATAGTTCTCGAACCCATAGGGTCTGCACGCTTAACGTTTGATGATGATTTGAATTATGAGTTATGTGTTTTGGTGACTGAAGATTGTTTACAGTCCCGGATGAGATCACGGACATGACGAGGAGTCTCGAAATGATCGAGAGGTAAATATTGATATATTGGAAGGTAGTATTCGGACACGAAAAGGGATTCGGAGTGTATCAGATACATACAAGAGTACCGGAGGGGTTACCGGAAACCCCCGGGATGGATATGGGCCATATGGGCCATAGGTGGGAGGCTAACCAGCCCACAAGGGACTGGTGCGCCCCCCGCAAGGGAGGAGGCCGAATTGGTTTAGGGAAGGGGGCGCCACCCCCTTTCCTTCTCCTAGTCCCTCTCCTCCCCCCTTTCCACCTCCATGAGAAGGAAAACAGGGAGGGGGGGGGGCGAATCCTACTAGGACTAGGAGTCCTAGTAGCACTCCCTCCTTATGGCGCGCCCCCTAGGGCCGACCTCCTCCCTCCCCTCCTTTATATACGTGGGCAGGACACCCCTTGGAGACACATCAATTGTTCCAAGCCGTGTGCGGCGTCTTCCTTCGTGGTTTACTCCTCTGGTCATATTCACGTAGTGCTTAGGCGAAGCTCTGTGCGGATCACATCACCATCACCGTCACCACGCCGTCGTGCTGACGGAACTCTCCCTCGACCCGCCGTTGGATCAAGAGTTCGAGGGACGTCATCGAGCTGAACGTGTGCAGAACTCGGAGGTGCCGTATGTTCGGTACTTGATCGAGTAGATCGCGAAGACGTTCAACTACATCATCCACGTTAACCTAACGCTTCCGCTTTCGGTTTACGAGGGTACGTGGACACACTCTCCCCCTCTCGTTGCTATGCATCTCCTAGATAGATCTTGCGTGAACGTAGGAAATTTTTGAAATTGCATTCTACGTTCCCAACAAACCGACACCGCTCTATTAGATCGGGCCTCTTCCGATCCAGATAGGGGCACTCATGGCAGCCGACAACTCCCACCGCCAGGACGTCACACTAGCACCAGCCCCATCAGCTTCCAGCCTTCCACACATGAAGCCAGCTACCACCGCCTCTTGCCGAGGGCCACCACCAAGATGCATCCGCCTACAGCCCGAGCACCTGCAGAGAGAGGCACCCGGCCACAACCACATCCATGATCGCGTCGCCCACGCACGCTGTGTGGGCCACCTTGCCGCTGCAATGCACCAGATCACCGTGTTGCCCGAAAGCCGTCACGCGCTAGATAGGGACCATGTCGACCACCACAAGCGTCCTCCACCCTGAAGCAGCTACCGCGTAGCCACCTCGCCTCTACGGCACTACCGTGGACATGTGGATACTACGTCGCACTGCCCCATGTCGAGCGAGGCACTATTGCTCGCCACGCCATCCCGCACCAACCACTGCAACACGGAGAGGAAGGGTGCTCCGTCGCTGCCGACATCAACCGGGCTTTCACCCCAGCGGTGGCGAATGGGTAGGATGGACCAGAGGGAGGAGGCTCGCGAGTGAGGGAGGGGAACAAATTAAAAAATGGTAGTTATTGAGGACGAGAAATATCATCAAATTATGTGACCTATAATTGCTTTGGGCTGCAGGAGATGAAAAACTAGCGTCTACCAATCTCATTTCCTCGGACGTCCTTTGACAAGAAAATAGGAGATATGGGCCAAAAATTCTACGGTAGACTATAGCTAGGTACGGCTATGAACGACAAAGGGAAAGCGAAAAGTGTGGACAGCAAGCGAAACACCTTTTTTGGTTGGTGGAAACGCACTTTTCACTAAATAATGACGAGCTAACATCTATCAACTTCGTCGTCCTGGACGTCCTTTGACAGTTAAGTGGCAGCAGGCGGGCAAAAAATTCGACGGGTAGCGTTATAGCATAGGTATGGCTCTGTAGCGACAACGGAAATCGACACCAAACAAAAAATTTCACTTTGGCCAAAATAAATTGTCTAGAAAATGAAAATACATGCCTCAAGTTTATTCATAAAATTGGTGTAAAAATCAAATACATATCTTTTTCTCATCGAAGTGGAGTACAACATAGATGTCACACACGTGACGCCATCTTGTAGTACACACTCACATAACGACTAGCGAACACTGATAGATCGAAACTAGCATATATGTGTTGGGTGCAAATGACACCCAGTAACTTTTGTTGATCAATCGGCGTTGTACAAGAAATCAGCCTCTTAAACCCTATAGAAAATTAGGGTTGAACCCATGGACTCATCAGCCACACTAGCTTGTCAAAAGTCTTTTAGCACATATTCAGTCCAAGTAGTAATAGCCGAGCTAAAAGCAACTCAATTTGGATCGCCAAAAAGTATGGATGCTGAACGAGCAACGGCAAACTTAGAATCTCTAGAATTCAGTCTACATGTTTTTTTTAAGCTGGGACCCTTTTGTCCTTGGGTCCTTATTGCTTCTTTGTTTTCTTCCCTAGTTTGCCAAATATCCACCCCCTCGCCTGAGCACATAATCATGTCTAATGCCAACAAAGAAGAAAAGTGTTACAGAAAGTGGAGTGAATAGTGTTAGACCTATCTTGCTTAATTATAGACTAGCGATGAAAGTTGAAACATTTTATGCCACCTCCCACACCACCACCGTCAAAGATCAGCCATGCGCTTGTATTTCTAGAGCATGCAGGGTTGGGCGTTATTGTCTTCCACTCGGCAAAGCTCACCGGCCAGGTGGTTCCTGCGAGTGACGAGGTTGTGGCGTCCAGTTCACTGACACCTGTTTCTGAGGCTCTCTTCACTAAAAGGCTTCAAGAATTAATCGCCAGATTGGAGGTTGGTAGCCATGGATCGGGCAAGATGGTCAGTTGCCCCATAAAGGAGAAGGCATCAGGGACGAGAACAGGAGGGTGTGCTTTAGCCACCATTCCAACATCATGAAAAAGAAACCTTCTTGGAGCAAACATAAGAAGAGTGATGTAGGCGTCAGCAGCTACTTGATGGACGGTTCTCTTGTTTTTGGTTTGTTCTGTTTGATGTCTTTGTCATGTGTTTTTGATGGGAGGTTCCTTTGCAATGTTGCCATCTATGAGCTGATTTGTGGCTATAGCAAGTTGAGGGTGTATGTTCGTCTGTTGGGTGGTCGTGGAGATTCATGCTTTTGGAATAGTCCACATGTGGTCATATTGTAACGGTTTCCATCTGATTTTTCATCAATCAATTGCGCAATTTTGTTCTGCTTAATTAATCGATGAGGCAATTCTTTTACCTCAGTTTTAAAAGGAAAAAAAAACTTGAAACACTTTGGCGTATTGAAGATGTGTCATGCTTTAGTAGTATGTGTTGATGAATAACTGAGATCCTTTTAACTCATGCAGCCAAAGTGCTTATACCCTTTTATATACGTGTGAGGTTCAACACGTTATTTGAGTTCCATACTTTTTCTTAGTTGAGTTCGATACTTTGTTATCTCACCTTGTATATAATTGACTTGTTATCGGGTATGCTGTAATAGTGTATTTAGAGGCACCCCAAGACCAGATCATTATTCCACCCAAAGTATGCAGTTGTGGGGAGTTATACATACAAAATGTATCTATTATTTTATTATTCTCATGACACACATTTCCCTAATATGCAAAATTCAATTACTTTTTTACACACATTAGTCTAGTGTTAGAAAGGGATGGTTTCTGGTCTCCGTAATGTTTATTTCAAGTATTTATAAAATTCTAAAGGCCAGCACTAGTAGAAAACAGGGTACCAGTCCCGGTTCCAGAGGGCCTTTAGCCCTGGTTCTGGAACCGGGACAAAACAAACGGGACTAATGCACAAAACATTTAGTCCCGGTTGGCTTACAAACCGGGACCAAAGGAGGGCGACGTGGCCGCTAGGGGCATCCAGAGAGGAGGACCTTTAGTCCCAGTTGGTAACACCAACCGGGACCAAAGGGCAGCAACAGCTCGCAGGGGCTGGGTTTTTTTTGAAAGGGAGGAGGGGTTATTAGGGGTTTTGGATGGTTTAATTAGTGGTTTCATATTGTGTTAGCTATAGCTACTACATATAGGGAGAAGTGACCTCTCTTTCTCCGTGTTTGGTCGACGCTAGCTACTACATATAGAGAGAACTCGACACTAGCTAGTAAGAAAATGAAGGAACCATTAATTACAAACATCGTGATCATGAACATATATATATATATATATATATAGTGTTACTATTCATCACCCAGGGTGCAGAATAAGTTATTCTTCACCCGAGGTAATATTACGATCATTTCATAATTAAATTACGTTTGGAATTCAAATAGTTACATTTCTATCGATTCACAATGTAAAATTTGATATAAAAAAATAAAAATATAGGTCATAAGGCAAAAAAAATTACAGTTTATGTGTATTTTACACTATGTTTTTACATTTATAATTTTATATAACATAAAATATTTTTTTTGACGATTATATATTTTCTTACGGTCTGCTTTTACTTCGGAAATAAAGCAAAATTTACAAAACGTAAAATTACGGTCCATTGATCGTAAAATAGAGGGGGTGAAGAATAACTATTCCTCACCCAGGGTGACGAATAGTCAATCCCTATATATATATATATATATATATATATATATATATATATATATATATATATAAAGACAGAGAGAGAGAAATGACCTCTCTTTCTCCGTGCTTGTCGAACAACAAGTTTTCATATATCTATCTGTCGTTACTACACATATACAATATAACAGCTCTTACGATCCCTTACATCATCTACCGAAAATCAGCTTCTTATTCTCTGTCTTTATGTATGACATGTTCAAGAAATCCTGCCAATTCCTCTTGAATTGCTCGTATGCGATCGTGTGGTAGGAGTTCATCCCGCATCTAAAACATCTAATTTAAAGAAGGGGGTCAACACACACACACACACACACACACACACGCACACACACACACACACATATATATATATATATATATATATATGAATTAAACTCAACACAATTGATGGTAATAAAATAAATTTGTGAATATTATTTTTTACGTACTTCAAATTGTTTGTCAGAGTAGCCCCGCTCAGAGGTCAAGTGGCGGATGAACTCGCAAACGTAGTATCCACATAAATTATTCCCGTCGTCTTCCTGCCACAAGCACTTTACAAGAATAGAGTTCAATCAAACTGATAATGAAGCATGATAATGGTATTGATGAAATAGGAATCAATGAGAGCTGCGTGGAACTAGCTAGTACTACTTACTTTGGGGTGTGTAAATCACAGCTACTTTTGCAAACTTGGAACCATTCCAGTGAACTGTTTCCAAACCCTGGCAGGCAAAGAAAATGATTACTTGATATTAGGAAATGAACGGAAGTTGCCACTATGGTGCGATAATGATCAATTGAACTTACTTCTGGAGCATTGCAGTCATGTCCGCATACTCCTGGGGATCTTTACGTCTCGAGTCTAAGACTGTTACTACTCCCCCGTCAAGCTTAATCTCTAGCAGAATAAAGTGGAACCTGCGCACACATAACTCATCAATTACATTACTATAACCTCGAGTAAGCGAAACTGAATATGCACAAGACAGTAACATTCACTTGAAGTTGTAAGGAAAGAGTATTTTCACTTTGTTTTGATTTCGAAGTAACGATTGTAGCAAGTTGTCCTCAGTATCTTTAATTTTGTTTTGAACCGACCATTCATTTACTGTATTCGGGTTAATGAACCGAAGGTCATAGATTTGTCCTTTTTTGCATTTGACAATCTTTAATCTGCATAATATAGCGAGGATAATTATATATACATGCAATGAACAAGCTGAGCTATAGAGACTTAATTACAGAAGTAATACTTACAGATAGTAGCAAGTCATGAGTTTTGTTTGTCGAGGGCCTCTTGATTGAATAAATGAAATAACTCCACAAATTCAACAAGCATTAGGTGGACTCCAACGAAGTCGTGCTCATCTTTAATTCTCACGATCAAACTATCCTTCCCAGACTTCCTGCAGGTATCCATGTACGTTTCATGCAATCTTTGTATCATCGTTGTTAGAGGAGGATGGCCAGGTTTGACAAGAGGCTTCCCGTACTTGTATTGGAAGATCTCTACTACCTCTAACATTTCAAACTGTACATCATCATCCAGGTAATCACCAAGATTGGTATCGGGAACCAGCCTCGGATGATTAGCGATGATATCGCTAGACACCTTGAGCGGGGGGGGGGGGGGGCACGATTGCTTCGCCTGTTCGCCGAGCTGGGGAATTGTTTTCCCACTTCTTCGTTTTGCTAGCCTTGCATCACTGGAAGTACTTCCCGACCGCTGCGCTTCCTAAAATGTCTTTGCAATAATGTGGTCATAGTTGGATGGCAGCGAGTGGGTGGTGGTCGCTTAAGGGCATCCAGAGTGCGCTTCACTTTCACCGGATGTACCGTTTCCTTCGGAGGTGGATGTTTCCGTGCAAAATGGGCCTGCACTTCGGCTTCCATGATTTCATTGGTTTCCTCGTCATTCCTCTCATATGGTAACTTTGGAGGAGGCTTCAGGCTTGGACCAAATCTGTATTTCTTCCCGCCTCTTGTACTGCTAGCCGCCGGAGCGCGGCGTCCCTCTTCCACCGTTGCCGAGGCGGTGGAGTCCGCTGACACGCCGGAGGAGGTGGAGGAGGCAGAGTGCCCTAACGAGCCGGAGTAGGCGGAGGAGGAGGAGGAGTCGGCGGAGTGCCATGATGCGGCGACGGAGGAGGAGGAGGAGGCTTCCAGTTTGGAAGCTTGATGTACTCCTTTCTCCTTAGATAGGTACTCCTTAAAGCATTTTCCAGATGATTCTCCCCTTCACGTGTAGGGTAATCAAGCTCCAACTCCTCAAATCCCTCCATTATTTTATCCACCGTCACAACAGCATAGCCATGTAGAATCGGACAGCAATGAAAAGTTCCGTCAGCTTGAGGAGGTATAAAAAGCCGATGCTACCTCTTGAGCACTGCGTTGGTTTTCCCTTGAAGAGGAAAGGGTGGTGCAGTAAAGCAGCGTAAGTATTTCCCTCAGTTTTTGAGAACCAAGGTATCAATTCCGTAGGAGACTACACGCGAGTCACCTCGTACCTACACAAACAAATAAGAACCTCGCAACCAACGCAATAAAGGGGTTGTCAATCCTTTCACGGTCACTTGCAAGAGTGAGATATGATAGAGATGATAATAATAAGATAAGTATTTTTCGTATTTTTATGATATAGATTGAAAGTAAAGATTGCAAAATAAAATATATTGGAAACTTGTTTGATAGAAAATAGACCCGGGGGCCATAGGTTTCACTAGTGGCTTCTCTCAAGATAGCATAAGTATTATGGTGGGTGAACAAATTACTATCGAGCAATTGATAGAAAAGCGAATAATTATGAGAATATCTAGGTATCATCATGTATATAGGCATCATGTCCTTGACAAGTAGACCAACTCCTGCCTGCATCTACTAGTATTACTCCACACATCGACCGCTATCCAGCATGCATCTAGAGTATTAAGTTCATAAGAACAGAGTAACG
Source organism: Triticum monococcum (assembly GCA_034509565.1). Lineage (NCBI taxonomy): Eukaryota > Viridiplantae > Streptophyta > Magnoliopsida > Poales > Poaceae > Triticum > Triticum monococcum. The sequence continues at coordinate 14,221,538 of CM067845.1, read as the reverse complement.
CCTTAAGCAAGATGACATGATGTAGAGGGATAAACTCATGCAATATGATATAAACCCCATCTTTTTATCCTTGATGGCAACAATACAATACATGTATTTTCCCTTTCTGTCACTGGGATCGAGCACCGCAAGATTGAACCAAAGCTAAGCACTTCTCCCATTGCAAGAAAGATCAATCTAGTAGGCCAAACCAAACTGATAATTGAAAAAGACTTGCCAAGATAAACCAATCATACATAAAAGAATTCAGAGAAGATTCAAATATTGTTCATAGATAAACTTGATCATAAACCCACAATTCATCGGATCTCGACAAACACACCGCAAAAGAAGATTACATCAAATAGATCTCCAAGAGAATCAAGGAGAACTTTGTATTGAGATCAAAAGAGAGAGAAGAAGCCATCTAGCTACTAGCTATGGACCCGAAGGTCTGAGGTAAACTACTCACACATCATTAGAGGGGCCATGGAGTTGATATAGAGGCCCTCCGTGATCGATGCCCCCTCTGGCGAAGCTCCGAAAAAGGCCCCAAGATGGGATCTCTTGGGTATAGAAGGTTGCGGCGGTGGAAATAGGGTTTCGTGGTGCTCCTAGATGTTTGCGGGGTATATGAATATATATAGGAGGAAGAAGTAGGTCGGTGGAGCAATGGGGAGCCCACGAGGGTGGAGGGCGCGCCTAGGGGGGGTAGATGCGCCCCCTGCCTCGTGGCCTCGTCGTTGATTGCTTGACGTCCACTCCAAGTCCTTTGGATCACATTTGTTCAAAAAATCACACTCCTGAAGGTTTCATTCCGCTTGGAATCCGTTTGATATTCCTTTTCTGCGAAACACTAAAATAGGCAAAAAACAACAATTTGGGCTGGGCCTCTGGTTAATAGGTTAGTCCCAAAAAATAATATAAAGTGTAAAATAAAGCCTGTTATCATCCAAAACAGATAATATAATAGCATGGAACAATCAAAAATTATAGATACGTTGGAGAGATATCAAGCATCCCCTAGCTTAATTCCTGCTCGTCCTCGAGTAGGTAAATGATAAAAACAGAATTTTTGATGTGGAATGCTTCCTAAAATATTTCTCAATGTAATTTTCTTTATTGTGGCATGAATGTTCAGATCCGAAAGATTCAAGATAAAAGTTTAATATTGACATAATAATACTTCAAACATACTAACTAAGCAATCATGTCTTCTCAAAATAACATGGCCAAAGAAAGTTCATCCCTACAAAATCATATAGTTTGGTCATGCTCCATTTTTGTCACACGAGAATGCTCTCATCATGCACAACCCCGATAACAAGCCAAGTAATTGTTTCATACTTTAGTAATCTCAAACTTTTTTCAACTTTCACGCAATACATGAGTGTGAGCCATGGATATAGCAATATGGGTGGAATAGAATATAATGAAGGGGGTTATGTGAAGAAGACAAAAAAGGAGAAAGTCTCACATCGACGCGGCTAATCAATAGGCTAGGGAGATACCCATCAATTGATGTCAATGCAAGGAGTAGGGATTGCCATGCAACAGATGCACTAGAGCTGTAAATGTGTGAAAGCTCAACAAAAGAAACTAAGTGGGTGTGCATCCAACTTGATTGCTCATGAAGACCTAGAGCACTTTGAGGAGGCGCATTGTTGGAATATACAAGCCAAGTTCTATAATGAAAAATTCCCACTAGTATATGAAAATGACAAAACAAGAGACTCTCTATCATAAAGATCATGGTGCTACTTTGAAGCACAAGTGTGGAAAAAAGGGTTGTTGCATTGCCTCCTTTTTATTTTTCATATTATATATATATTGGGCCTTTTTTATTATTTAGTTTTTTTTGTTTTTATGGGACAATGCTCTATTACTGATGCTCATCACATTTCTATTTATTTACAACTCAATGATTACAACTTGATACTAGAACAAGATATGACTCTATATGAATGCCTCCGGCAGTGTAACGGGATTGCGACGAATCAAGAGTGACATGTATGAAAAAATTATGAATGATGGCTTTGCCACAAATACGATGTCAACTACATGATCATGCAAAGCAATATGACAATGATGACGTGTGTCATAATAAATGGAACGGTGGAAAGTTGCATGGCAATATATCTCGGAATGGCTATGGAAATGCCATATAGATAGGTATGGTGGCTATCTTGAGGAAGATATAAGGAGGTTTATGTGTGATAGAGCATATCGTATCACGGGGTTTGGATGCACCGGCGAAGTTTGCACCAACTCTCAAGGTGAGAAAGGGCAATGCACGGTACCGAAGAGGCTAGCAATGGTGGAAGGGTGAGAGTGCGTATAATCCATGGACTCAACATTAGTCATAAGGAACTCACATACTTATTGCAGAAATCTACAAGTCATCAAAAACCAAGTATTACACGCATGCTCTAGGGGGATAGATTGGTAGGAAAAGACCATCGCTCGTCCCCGACCGCCACTCATAAGGAAGACAATCAAATAACACCTCATGTCTCAAGTTTATTACACAAAGTTTACCATACGTGCATGCTATGGGACTTGCAAACTTCAACACAAGTATTCCTCAAATTCACAACTACTCAACTAGCACAACTTTGATATCACTATCTCCATATCTCAAAACAATCATCAAGTATCAAACTTCTCTTATTATTCAATGCACTTATATGAAAGTTTTATTATGCCTAAAAGCAAATTGCCATGTTGTTCTAAAGGACTCTCAAAATAATATAAGTGAAGCATGAGAAATCAATTATTTCTATAAAATAAAACCACCACCGTGCTCTAAAAGATATAAGTGAAGTATTAGAGCAAAAACTATATAGCTCAAAAGATATAAGTGAAGCACATAGAGCATTCTAATAAATTTCAATTCATGTGTGTCTCTCTCAAAAGGTGTGTACAGCAAATATAATTGTGTTAAACTAAAAATAAAAGACTCAAATCATATATGACGCTCCAAGAAAAAAACATATCATGTGGCGAATATGATGCTCCAAGTAAAGTTACCGATAGACGAAGACGAAAGAGGGGATGCCTTCCGGGGCATCCCCAAGCTTAGGGTTTTTGGGGCCCTTGGATTTTACCTTGGGGTGCCTTGGGCATCCCCAAGCTTAGGATCTTGCCACTCCTTGTTTCATAATCCATCAAATCCTTATCCAAAACTTGAAAACTTCACAACACAAAACTTAAAAGAAAAAATCTTCATGAGCTCCGTTCGTAAAAGAAAACACCACCTCAAGGTACTGTAATGAACACATTATTTATTTATATTGGTGTTAAACCTACTGTATTACAACTTCTCTATGGTTCATACCCCCTGATAATAGCCATAGATTCATCAAAATAAGCAAACAACACACGAAAAACAGAATATGTAAAAAACAGAACAGTCTGTAGTAATCTGTAGGTTTCGAATACTTATGGAACCCCAAAAATTCTAAAATAAATTTCTGGACGTGAGGAATTTATATATTAATCATATTGAAAAATAATTAACTAAATAGTACTCTCCATTAAACAATGGCAGCAATTCTCGCGAGCGCTAAAGTTTCTGTTTTTTACAGCAAGATCAAAAAGACATCCCCCAAGTCTTCCCAACGGTTCTACTTGGCACAAACACTAATTAAACACAAAAAACACAACCCAAACAGAGGCTATATAAATTATTTATTACAAAACAGGAGCAAAAAGCAAGGAATAAAAAAAATTGGGTTGCCTCCCAACAAGCGCTATCGTTTAACGACCTTAGCTAGGCATAAAAGTGAGGATAGATCTAGATATTGCCATCTTTTAATTTTGAGCGGAGTCATGCTTGAATCCGGTAGGTTCTTTACGTTTCCCTTCATATTCAGCAATTTTTCGATGCGGTGAAGATTCCCGCTAACACTCCTAACAGGTTCAAGAGATTTTTGTAATATTTTCATTACTTCGCAAATTTTCTCGAAAACTTGGGTTTCTTCCTGGGTATGATGAGGCCCCTTTTGTGAGGTAGTGTCCTCACTATTCCCACTATAATTTCATGCGCAGTACTGGGATCAACTTCGATAAAATTTCCTTTGGCAACGCAGTCCAAGAGTTGTTTATGGGACATATTTAGTCCAACATAAAAATTGCGAAGCAAAATTCTAAAATTCACCTCTAGGGTGCAATTATGATAAGACGCCGTCATCCTAAACCAAGCATCTTTTAAGTTTTCTCCTTGTCTTTGTTTGAAGTGAAGAACCTCATACTCGGGAGACAAAGGAGCGGATAAAGGACTAGCCATAACGACGAAGCAAGTGGAAAAGAGGCGAATGAAAAGAGAGGGCAAAAGGAAAAGAGGACGAATAAAACGGCAAGGGTGAAGTGGGGGAGAGGAAAACGAGAGGCAAATGGCAAATAATGTAATGCGAAGGATAAGAGTTGTGATGGGTACTTGGTATGTCTTGACTTGGCGTAGATCTCCCCGGCAACGGCGCCATAAATCCGTCTTGCTACCTCTTGAGCACTGCGTTGGTCTTCCCTTGAAGAGGAAATGGTGGTGCAGTAAAGCAGCGTAAGTATTTCCCTCAGTTTTTGAGAACCAATGTATCAATCTAGTAGGAGACCATGCGCGAGTCACCTCGTACGTACACAAACAAATAAGAACCTCGCAACCAATGCGGCAAATGGGTTGTCAATCCCTTCAAGGCCACTTGCAAGAGTGTGATCTGATAGAGATGATAATAATAAGATAAGTATTTTTGGTATTTTTATGATATAGATTGAAAGTAAAGTTTGCAAAATAAAATAGATTGGAAACTTGTATGATGGAAAATAGACCCAGGGGCCATAGGTTTCACTAGTGTCTTCTCTCAAGATAGCATAAGTATTACGTGGGTGAATAAATTACTGTCGAGCAATTGATAGAAAAGCGAATAATTATGAGAATATCTAGGTATGATCATGTATATAGGCATCATGTCCGTGACAAGTAGACCGACTCCTGCCTGCATCTACTACTATTACTCCAAACATCGATCGCTATCCAGCATGCATCTAGAGTATTAAGTTCATAAGAACAGAATAACGCCTTAAGCAAGATGACATAATGTAGAGGGATAAACTCATGCAATATGATATAAACCCCATCTTTTTATCCTCGATGGCAACAATACAATACGTGTCGTTTCCCTTTCTATCACTGGGATCGAGCACCGCAAGATTGAACCCAAAGCTAAGCACTTCTCCCATTGCAAGAAAGATCAATCTAGTAGGCCAAACCAAACTGATAATTCGAAAAGACTTGCAAACATAAACCAATCATACATAAAATAATTTAGAGAAAATTCAAATATTGTTTATAGATAAACTTGATTATAAACCCACAATTCATCGGATCTCAATAAATACACCGCAAAAAAAGATTACATCGAATAGATCTCCAAGAGAATCAAGGAGAACTTTGTATTGAGATCCAAAGAGAGAGAAGAAGCCATCTAGCTACTAGTTATGGACCCTTATTACGCGGAAAATAATGATTCCTCCACCTGATAGCATGGATCCACCGAACAGGAAACCGTATTTCGTGAAAAAAACCTTCCCCCCTGACTGCTGGGACCTACCAGTGACATCTTCGCACGCAAGGAAGTGTGTCTGGGCTAAAAAAGATTCACCCCCCTGACTGCTAGGACCTACCAGCTATATCTTCACACGCAAGGAAGTGCCTCATAGTCGGGACCCATCTGGTTGAAGCATACATAGCGTTGTCATTCTAGTCGCGAACATGTACGTGCATACTGGTCGATGTAGAGGCGCGCACGTGTCGTAGTAGAGACACGCACGTAGCATGTACACGTATGTACAGCGGCCAGTGTGCAGGAAAGAAAATACGGCCATGTACGTACATACAGGCGGGGTCTCGAACTCCTACTCGCGCATACGTACAGCCAGGGCTCGTGTACATGGCTGGATCGGAACGGACAAACAACGTCGTCGTCACCCGCAAAAAATAACAACAGCGTCGTCGTCGTGTTCATGGGGAGGCAACGAAATGCGTCATGTTCATCGGGAGGCAACGAAACACGTGGGAGCCAACCGGCTTGGACGGAACAGCCTTGTGTTCGACTGGCCACATTTGAAACGGGATCCTGTTCATCGGGAGGGGTCTGGCATACCGCAAAATGGAGGAAACAGATCTCCTACGGTCGAAATGGGGTCCTGTTGATCGGGAGGGGTGTGGCGTACCGCAAAACGGAGGAAACAGACTTGTGTTGGAGCGCTACGGTCGAAACGGGGGTCCTGTTCATCAGGAGGGGTGTGGCATACCGCAAAACGGGACTCCACGGGATACTGTTCATCTCCACCGTCGACCCCCTCCAGCCTCCACGGGCTACTGTTCATCCACCGTCGACCTCGTCCAGCCTCCACCTGCGACTGTTCATCCAGCCTCCACCGCGCGCTACTCCACCGGCTACTATTCAACCAGCCCTCTCCATGGGCTCCTGTTCAACCACCCTCCACAGGCTACTGTTCATCCAGCCCTACACCGTCTACTGTTCATCCAGCCCTACCCCGTCTACTGTTCATCCAGCCCTCCACGGGGTGGTCCTGTTCATCCAGCCCTCCATGGGGTCCAGTTCATCCAGCCCCAACCGGCTCGATCGATCGGGGTCCTGTTCATCCAGAGGCAACACCATGGGGTCCTGTTCATCCATCCCCACCAGGAACTATTCATCCAAACCCCCCAGCAACGCTCACTGTTCATCCAGAGGTAGCATCGATCGGCTTCAGTTAGCAGCAGTAGCGAATGAATCGCTCGATTGGGTTCAGTTAACAGCCATCGATCGAACGCTCAGGTTCAGTAACGCGTAGCCTGCAGTGCAATCGCTCGGGTTCAGTAGGCGAACGCCTCACTCGGGTTCAGTTAGAGCCCAACGCCTTGCACCCACGCGCGTGCGTGTACGAGAGAAACGCGCAAACCTCCGTGCATCGCTCGGCCCCGACCACCCACCGTAACCAGGAACACCCCGATATTTTCCTCGCCCTTGCTTCTACCACGGTTTTTTCCGTCATGGATGTCCCAAAGAATGTCATACAGCTGCGTCTCCGGCCCGCCCAGGACGAAAAGCCCATATTCTGTTATGATTTTTTGTCATAGAAGTAGGAGCCCACCACATCTATGATGATACCTGGTTTTGTCACAATTATCTTCATAGAAGTGTCATAAGTATGATAGAAAAAAATTCGTTTGGCCCGAAATGTCATATATGTACCTTTTTTTTGTAGTGTATGGAATAACTTCTGGGGTTTATGGAAGTGGATGCACAAGCAGTATTCCCGCTTAGTACAAGTGAAGGCTAGAAAGAGACTTGGAAGCGACCAGCTAGAGAGCGACAATAGTCATGAACATGCATTAAAATTAATCAACATTGAATGCAAGCATGAGTAGGATATAATTCACCATGAACATAAATATCATGGAGGCTAAGTTGATTATGTTTCAACTACATGCGTGAACATGTGCCAAGTCAAGCCACTCGAATCGTTCAAAGGAGGATACCACCCTATCATACCACATCACAACCATTTTAATAGCATGTTGGCACGCAAGTACGGCGCTGAGGGCCTGTGCCCACTCCTGGCGAGGAATGGGGGTACTGACGGGACGTGTACCTAGCTGCGACATCGTGTCGACAGCAGGAAAGCGTCAATCGATCCGCTCTTGTTGTGCGGCGCGCTGCTACATCTTGAGCTTGCGTTGGTTTTCCTCGAAGAGGAAGGGATGATGCAGTAGAGTACCGTAAGTATTTCCCTCAGTTTTTTGAGAACCAAAGTATCAACCAGTAGGAGCCCACGCCCAAGTCCCACGTACCTGCACAAAGCGATAGCTACTCGCAACCAACGCGATTAGGGGTTGTCAAGCCCTTCACGGTCACTTACGAGAGTGAGATCTGATAGATAGAATATTTTTGGTATTTTTGGTATAAAGATGCAAAGTAAAAAGTAAAGGCAAAGTAAAAAAGCAAAGCAATATAAAAGTGATGGAGATTGATATGATGAGAATAGACCCGGGGGCCATAGGTTTCACTTGTGGCTTCTCTCAAGAGCATAAGTATTCTACGATGAGTGAACAAATTACTGTTGAGCAATTGATAGAATTGTGCATAATTATGAGAATATCTAGGCATGATCATGTATATAGGCATCACGTACGTGACAAGTAGATCGAAACGATTCTGCATCTACTACTATTACTCCACTCATCGACCACTATCCAACATGCATATAGAGTATTAAGTTAAAAACAGAGTAACGCCTTAAGCAAGATGACATGATGTAGAGAGATAAATTCATGCAATATGAAATAAACCCCATCTTTTTATCCTCGATGGCAATGATACAATACGTGCCTTGCTGCCCCTTCTGGCACTGGGTAAGGACACCGCAACATCGAACCCAAAGCTAAGCACTTCTCCCATGGCAAGAACTACCAATCTAGTTGGCCAAACCAAACGGATAATTCTAAGAGACTTGCAAAGATAACCAATCATGCATAAAAGAATTCAGAGAAGATTCAAATATTATTCATAGATAGACTTGATCATAAACCCACAATTCATCGGTCTCAACAAACACACCGCAAAAAGAAGATTACATCGAATAAATTCCACAAGAGAGGAGGAGAACTTTGTATTGAGATTCAAAGAGGGAGAACAAGCCATCTAGCTACTAACTATGGACCCAAAGGTCTGAGGTAAACTACTCACACTTCATCGGAGGGGCTAGGATGATGTAGAAGCCTTCCGTGATGACGGCCCTCTTCCGGCGGAGCTCCGAAACAGGCACCAAGATGGGATCTCGTGGATATAGAAAGTTGCGGCGGTGGAATTAGGGTTTTGGCTCCTGTTCTGATCGTTTGGGGGTACGTGTGTATTTATAGGAGGAAGGAGTACGTCTGTGGAGCACCGAGGGGCCCACAAGGCAGGGGGCGCGCCCTGGGGGGGGGGGGGGGCGCCCCCCACCCTCGTGACCACCTCTTTGATCCCTTGCAGTAAGGTCCAAGTCTCCTGGATCACGTTTGGCGAGAAAATCACGTTTCCGAAGATTTTATTCCATTTGGACTCCGTTTGATATTTTGTTTATCCATAACACTGAAATAGGCAAAAAAAACAACAATTCTGGGCTAGGCCTCCGGTTAATAGGTTGGTCCCAAAAATAATATAAAAGTGGAAAATAAAGCCCAATATAGTCCAAAACAGTAGATAATATAGCATGGAGCAATCAAAAATTATAGATATGTTGGAGACGTATCAGGCATCCCCAAGCTTAATTCCTGCTCGTCCTCGAGTAGGTAAATGATAAAAAGAGAATTTTTGATGCGGAGTGCTACTTGGCATAATTTCAATAATCTTCTTTATTGTGGTATGAACATTCATATTAGAAAGATTCAAGACAAAAGTTTATATTGACATAGAAAATAATAATACTTCAAGCATACTAACAAAGCAATTATGTCTTCTCAAAATAACATGGCCAAAGAAAGTTATCCCGACAAAATCATATAGTCTGGCTATGCTCCATCTTCCCCACACAAAGTATTTAAATCATGCACAACCCCGATGACAAGCCAAGCAATTGTTTCATATTCTAACTTTTTCAATCTTCACGCAATACATGAGCGTGAGCCATGGATATAGCACTATAGGTGGAATAGAATGGTGGTTGTGGAGAAGACAAAAAGGAGAAGATAGTCTCACATCAACTAGGCGTATCAATGGGCTATGGAGATGCCCATCAATAGATATCAATGTGTGTGAGTAGGGATTGCCATGCAACGGATGCACTGGAACTATAAATCTGTGAAAGCTCAACAAAAGGAACTAGTGGGTGTGCATCCAACTTGCTTGCTCACGAAGACCTAGGGCAATTTGAGGAAGCCCATCATTGGAATATACAAGCCAAGTTCTATAACGTAAAATTCCCACTAGTATATGAAAGTGACAACATATGAGACTCTCTATATGAAGAACAAGGTGCTACTTTGAAGCACAATATATGATACTTACTATATCATGGTGCTACTTTGAAGCACAAGTGTGTAAAAAAGGATAGTAGCATTGCCCCCTTTTTTGGGCCTTCTTTTTTTTCTTTGGCCTTTCTTTTTTTTGGGACAATGCTCTATTGAATGATGATCATCACACTTCTATTTATTTACAACTCAATGATTACAACTCGATACTAAAACAAAGTATGACTCTATATGAATGCCTCCGGCGGTGTACTGGGATATGCAATGAATCAAGAGTGACAAGTATGAAAGAATTATGAATGGTGGCTTTGCCACAAATACTATGTCAACTACATGATCATGCTAAGCAATATGACAATGATGGATATGTCATGATGAACTAGATGGTGGAAAGTTGCATGGCAATATATCTCGGAATGGCTATGGAAATGCCATAATAGGTAGGTATGGTGGCTGTTTTGAGGAAGGTATATGGTAGGTGTATGATACCGGGGAAAGTTGCGTGGTATTAGAGAGGCTAGCAAGGGTGGAAGGGTGAGAGTGCGTACAATCCATGGACTCAACATTAGTCATAAAGAACTCATATACTTATTGCAAAAATTTAGAAGTTATCAAAGAAAAGTATTACGTGCATGCTCCTAGGGGGATAGATTGGTAGGAAAAGACCATCGCTCGTCCCCGACCGCCGCTCATAAGGAAGACAATAAATAAATAAATCATGCTCCCACTTCATCACTTAACGGTTCACCATACGTGCATGCTACAGGAATCACAAACTTCAACACAAGTATTCTTTAAATTCACAACTACTCAACTAGCATGACTTTAATATCATCACCTCCATATCTCAAAACAATTATCATGCTTCAATCTTTTCTTAGTATTCAACACACTCAAAATAAAGTTTCACAAATCTTGAATACCAAGCATATTATTATTAGGCAAATTACCATGCTATTAAGTGACTCTCAAATTAATTTACGTGAAGCATGAGAGATCAATAGTTTCTTTAAAACATATCCACCACCGTGCTCTAAAAGATCTAAGTGAGGCACATAGAGAAAAATTATCTAGCTCAAAAGATATAAGTGAAGCACATAGAGCAAAATTATCTAGGTCAAAAGATATAAGTGAAGCACATAGAGCAAAATTATCTAGCTCAAAATATATAAGTGAAGCACATAGAGCATTCTATCAAATTTTAATTCATGTATGGCTCTCTCAAAAGGTGTGTACAGCAAGGATGATTGTGGCATACTAACAAACAAAGACACAAATAACACAAGACGCTCCAAGCAAAACACATATCATGTTGGTGAATAAAAATATAGCTCCAAGTAAATTACCGATGGAAGTGGACGAAAGAGGGGATGCCTTCCGGGGGCATCCCCAAGCTTTGACTTTTTGGTGTCCTTGGAATATCTTGGGGGTGCCATGGGCATCCCCAAGCTGAGGCTCTTGCCACTCCTTGTTTCATGATCTATCAAAAGAATTCACCCAAAACTTGAAAACTTCACAACACAAAACTCAAAATAGAAAACTCGTGAGCTCCGTTAGCGAAAGAAAACAAAAGACCACTTAAAGGTACTGTAATGAACTCATTCTTTATTTATATTGGTGTTAAACCTACTGTATTCGAACTTCTCTATGGATTATAAACTATGTTAATAGCCATAGATTCATCAAAATAAGCAAACAACACACGAAAAACAGAATCTGTCAAAAACAGAACAGTCTGTAGTAATATGTAGCTAGCGCAATATATGGAACCCCAAAAATTCTAAAATAAATTGCTGGACATGAGGAATTTATCTATTAATCATCTTAAAAAATAATTAACTAAATATCACTCTTCAAATAAAAATGACAGCAGTTCTCGTGAGCGCTAAAGTTTCTGTTTTTTACAGCAAGTTCAACAAAACTTTCCCCAAGTCTTCCCAACGGTTCTACTTGGCACAAACACTAATTAAACACAAAAAACACAACCAAAACAGAGGCTAAATAATTTATTTATTACTAAACAGGAGCAAAAAGCAAGGAATAAAAATAAAATTGGGTTGCCTCCCAACAAGCGCTATCGTTTAACGCCCCTATCTAGGCATAGCAAGCAAGGATAGATCTAGGTATTGCCATCTTTGGTAGGTAATCCATAAGTGGCTCTCATGATAGTTTCATATGGTAATTTTATTTTCTTTCTTGGAAAGTGTTCCATGCCCTTTTTTAATGGAAATTGAAATCTAATATTCCATTCCTTCATATCAATAATCGCACCAACCATTCTAAGGAAAGGTCTACCAAGAATAATAGGGCAAGAAGGATTGCAATATATATCAAGAACAATGAAATATATGGGCACATAGTTCCTATTTGCAACAATAAGAACATCATTAATTCTTCCCATAGGTTTCTTAATAGTGGAATCCGCAAGATGCAAATTTAGAGAGCAATCATCAAAATTACGGAAATCTAGTAAATCACACAAAGTCTTGGGAATAGTAGAGACACTAGCACCCAAATCACACAAAGCATAAAACTCATATTTTTAATTTTAATTTTAGTAGTTGGTTCCCAGTCATCATAGAGTTTTCTAGGGATAGAAACTTTCAACTCAAGTTTTTCTTCATAAGATTGCATCAAGGCATCAACAATATGTTCGACGAAGGCTTTATTTCGACTATAAGCATGTGGAGAATTTAGCACGGATTGCAACAAGGAAATACAATCAATCAAAGAGCAATTTTCATAATTAAATTCCTTTAAATCCAATATAGTGGGTTTAGCAACATCTAGATTTTTATTTCTTTCAATCCCACTTTCATCAATTTCATCATTAAGATCTAAACACACCAAATTTTTAGAACGCCTTCTAGGTAATGGAAGATCATATTCAGTTTCATCAAGATTCATATTGCAAAATAAAGATTTAATTGGAGACACATCAATAACTTTTAGATCTTCATCTTGATTTTCATAGGAATTGGAAGAACACGCTTTAATAAAGGCATCTTTGGAAGCACGCATCCTAGCGGTTCTTTCCTTACACTCATAAATTGAAATTCTCATGGCTTTTAGAGACTCATTAATATCATGTTTAGGTGGAATAGATCTAAGTTTCAAAGCATCAACCTCAAGAGCAATTCTATCAACGTTCCTAGCCAAATCATCAATCTTAAGCAATTTTTCTTCAATCATAGCATTAAAATTCTTTTGCGAAGAAATAAATTCTTTAATATTAGATTTAAAATCAGAGGGCATCTTATTATAATTTCCATAAGAGTTGTTGTAGGAATTCCCATAATTATTAGAAGGATTACTAGGATATGGCCTAGGACTAAAATTCCCTCTATAAGCGTTGTTACCAAAATTATTCCTACCAACAAAATTCACATCCATAGATTCATTGTTATTCTCAATCAAAGTAGACAAAGGCATATCATTAGGATCAGAAGAAACACTCTTAGTAGCAAATAATTTCATAAGTTCATCCATCTTTCCACTCAACACATTAATTTCTTGTATCGCATGCACTTTTTTATTAGAAGTTCTTTCAGTATGCCATTGAGAATAATTAACCATAATATTATCTAGGAGTTTAGTGGCATCTCCTAAAGTGATTTCCATAAAAGTGCCTCCCGCGGCCGAATCTAAAAGATTTCTAGAAGCAAAATTCAATCCAGCATAATTTTTTTGTATAATCATCCATAAATTCAAACCATGAGTAGAGAAATTACGTATCATTAATTTCATTCTCTCCCAAGATTGTGCAACATGTTCATGATCAAGTTGTTTAAAGTTCATTATATCGTTTCTAAGAGAGATGACCTTAGCGGGAGGATAATACTTAGAGATAAAAGCATCTTCGCATTTGTTCCACGAATCAATACTATTCTTAGGCAAAGACGAAAACCAAGCTTTAGCATGATCTCTAAGCGAAAAAGGAAATAGCTTCAATTTAACAACATCATTATTGACATCTTTTTTCTTTTGCATATCACATAAATCAACGAAGCTATTCAGATGAGTAGCAGCATCTTCACTAGGAAGGCCGGCGAATTGATCTTTCATAACAAGATTCAACAAAGCAGTATTAATTTCACAAGATTCAGCATCGGTAAGAGGAGAAATCGGAGTGCTAAGGAAATCATTATTATTGGTATTGGTGAAGTCACACAATTTGGTAGCATCTTGAGCCATCGTGACAAACAAGCAATCTAACACACGGGCAAACAAAAAGAAAGCGGACAAAAAGAGGCAAATAGAGAGGGAGGATGGAGAGAGAGAGGGCGAATAAAACGACAAGGGTGAATTGGGGGGGAGAGGAAAACGAGAGGCAAATGGAAAATAATGTAATGCGAGAGATAGGGATTGTGATGGGTACTTGGTATATGACTTTTTGCGTAGACTCCCCGGCAATGGTGCCAGAAATCCTTCTTGCTACGTCTTGAGCTTGCGTTGGTTTTCCCCGAAGAGGAAGGGATGATGCAACAGAGTAGCGTAAGTATTTCCCTCAGTTTTTTTTGAGAACTAAGGTATCAATCCAATAGGAGCCCACGCTCAAGTCCCTCGTACCTGCACAAAGCGATAGCTACTTGCAACCAATGCGATTAGGGGTTGTCAAGCCCTTCACGGTCACATACAAGAGTGAGATCTGATAGATAGAATATTTTTGGTATTTTTGGTATAAAGATGCAAAGTAAAAAGTAAAGGCAAAGTAAAAAAGCAAAGCAATATAAAAGTGATGGAGATTGATATGATGAGAATAGACCCGGGGGCCATAGGTTTCACTAGTGGCTTCTCTCAAGAGCATAAGTATTCTATGGTGGGTGAACAAATTACTGTTGAGCAATTGATAGAATTGTGCATAATTATGAGAATATCTAGGCATGATCATGTATATAGGCATCACGTCCGTGACAAGTAGATCGAAACGATTCTGCATCTACTACTATTACTCCACTCATCGACCGCTATCCAGCAGGCATCTAGAGTATTAAGTTAAAAACAGAGTAACGCCTTAAGCAAGATGACATGATGTAGAGAGATAAATTCATGCAATATGAAATAAACCCCATATTGTTATCCTCGATGGCAACGATAGAATACATGCCTTGCTGCCCATTCTGTCACTGGGTAAGGACACCGCAAGATCGAACCCAAAGCTAAGCACTTCTCCCATGGCAAGAACTACCAATCTAGTTGGCCAAACCAAACGGATAATTCTAAGAGACTTGCAAAGATGACCAATCATGCATAAAAGAATTCAGAGAAGATTCAAATATTATTCATAGATAGACTTGATTATAAACCCAGAATTCATCGGTCTCAACAAACACACCGCAAAAAGAAGATTACATCGAATAGATCTCCACAAGAGAGGGGGAGAACTTTGTATTGAGATTCAAAGAGAGAGAAGAAGCCATCTAGCTACTAACTATGGACCCGAAGGTCTGAGGTAAACTACTCACACTTCATCGGAGGGGCTAGGATGATGTAGAAGCCCTCCGTGATGACGGTCCTCTTCCGGCGGAGCTCCGGAACAGGCCCCAAGATGGGATCTCGTGGATACAGAAAGTTGCGGCGGTGGAATTAGGGTTTTGGCTCCTGTTCTGATCGTTTGGGGGTACATGTGTATCTATAGGAGGAAGGAGTACGTTGGTGGAGCACCGAGGGGCCCACGAGGCAGGGGGCCCGCCCTAAGGGGGGTGCCCCCACCCTCGTGACCACCTCTTTGATCCCTTGTAGTAGGGTCCAAGTCTCCTGGATCACGTTCGGCGAGAAAATCACGTTTCCGAAGATTTTATTTTGTTTGGACTCCGTTTGATATTCTGTTTATCCGAAACACTGAAATAGGCAAAAACAGCAATTCTGGGTTGGGCCTCTGGTTAATAGGTTAGTCCCAAAAATAATATAAAAGTGGAAAATAAAGCCCACTATAGTCCAAAACAGTAGATAAATAGCATGGAGCAATCAAAAATTATAGATACGTTGGAGACGTATCACGCGCCGCACCTCTCGCTCTGCGGCGCTCCAACAGTCTCGTAGTGCGGCGAGCCGCAGCCTACCGGCGTGGACGCTCCTAGCTTGCTCTGCGGCACGCCATCGATCATGTTGTGCGGCAAGCTTCAGCCTGTGGGCACTGCCATGCCTATCTTGATCCGCGACGCTCAAGCGCCATGCACCAAAGGTCTGCTCAACCCTGGCAATGACGCGCATCACGGTGTCGTCCATCGCATTGTCGTGGAGCGCCTCGGCCTCGACGGGCTGTGGCACCTACTCGTTTTCCTCGTCGACGAGGTTGATGGTAGAGGCGGCGCTTTGGTGGATTGGCATGCTTGAAAAAGGTGGATGTACTATAGGCTGCGCTTGTCGCCTCCGTGCGTCGCGTGCCGCCTAGGTTTATAAGCAATATCGCTGGGTGGCGAGAAACAGGTGAGGAAATGACGAGAAGCGGTGGCGTGTTCATAAAACGCCATCAGTTAATGAAAACTTAGCATAGAAGGAACATCGAGCTAGCACAAGAAGTAGATGATGATCAGATGAACACGGACCACACTAGGGAACCCGTCGGTGATGAATTCATCAATCGCAAACGACTGAATACTAGCAAGTGTTTTCCCGTAACACACATGGCTTATTCCATCACAAACAGGTCGGATGGATTAACTGAATGCCATGTATCACACATTGTCAAAAAGTAATGCGGTAGACCTTCTTTAACATGTGTTAAAAAAATGACCTTGAGGTTAAATTAACTCATGGCTGCTCCATCAACACAACTTTCCATCTAGTCACCCATCTGATGGCTGCTCCAGCCTGAGCACACTTAACTTGAGAGTTCTCTTATATGAGCTACTGGTGAAACAACTAGTCCTTGATAATATAGGATGCCTCTTCGCATCCTTATGGCGTATCCAGATGACCGCCCGACCCCCAATGGCCAATACATGTTGTATAGACAGAGCATATCACATACGTCTTATTAGAAGCCACTAGTAGAAAAAGGGTCAAACGTGAAGCACATTAGTGCCGGTTTGTATTTGAGCCGGCACTAATGTATACATTAGTGCTGGTTCCAACGGCTAGCCGGGCCGCTTTCATTAGTACCGGTTCGTGGCGAACCTTTAGCACCGGTTCGTGCCACGAACCGGTACTAATGAGAGTGGTGGCAGGATGTTGTCAGAATGGGGGCCCTCCAGCCCCTTTGGTACCGGTTCTTGGCACGAACCGGTACTAAAGGTCGTCCTACATAAACCCTTCGTCCACCCGAGCTCGCTCTGTTCTTCCCATTTCCCCTCTCCTCTCTGTTCTTCCCCTCTTCCTCTCGAGCTCATCACACATTTTGCCCAAAATTTGTCAAGATTTGAAGGCCCCCATCCATTCAAATGATCACAAAGGTTAGCAACTTTGTCCTTTCATCTCTCATTGCTAGATTAGCTCTTGTAATGCTTTATATAGTGATTAATTTGTGAGTTTAGTAATTTGGGAGGATATATATATATATATATATATATATATATATATGTGCTAGTATTTGATTTATATGCAATTTGAGGTCAAAATAACACTTAGTTTGCATATGTAGGTGTGGTTTACTTAGTGCCTTCTAAATCTCCATCGTAGCCACCGTCGATCGCCCGCACCGTCCCGTCGCCGGCACCACCTTGTGGTGAGCCTCTTGTTCATGAAATTTTATATAAAAATTGATGTTTGTGTGATTTGGATATATAGTTACTCGTATAATTATCTTACCCGTACGTTGTTTGTTATACATATAGTGCCATGGTTTTGATATCCGTCCCTGTCGGCCCTAGTCCTTGTTATGATTCGGATGTGGTATGTATATTCTCTTTTAAAACTAGTTGCATTTTGTGTTTATGACAAATTATGCCCATCAAGTTGACATAGAATTTTTTTTCTAGGAGGTATGTGAACCGGAAATTCCAACCGACCCTATTGCCGAGAGGTTAAATTTAGTTGAAAGAGAAAACGAGTACTTGAAAGAAAAGTTGAAAAGAATTGAGGGGGAGAAGATGGAATTGGAGTTGCATGTTGCCGATGTCGTCGATGATCATAAGATCAATATGGAGAAAATGCGCTTGAAGATTAGAAAGATTAGAAAATATGCCATCGATAGTGAGGCTTGGTATCATTATGCTGTTGGATCCATTGTTACCTTAGTTGCGATCTTGATCGTATTTGTTGTTGCATTTAAATGCTTTAGCTAGAGAGTTATTTGTTTGTTGCATTTAAGTGTTGTATGAACTTTATGACGGCGTGCATACTTTTCTGCTTGCGGCTGAGGCAAACAAGCGGGCGGATGGTTTTATGCCTTGTCCATGTGCTCGCTGTAAGAATGGTAACAATTACTCTACGTCAAGAACCATTCACGTCCACCTGTTTAAGTCCGGTTTCATGGCCCATTATAATGTTTGGACCAAGCACGGGGAAAGAGGGGTTATGATGGAAGACAATGAAGAAGAAGAGGACGACGACAGCTATCCTGGCCATGGGTTCCCTGAATACGATGATACAACAATGGGGGAAGAAGCTGAGCCGGTAATGCGGGAAGAAGCTGAAGAAGAGGCATCAGATGAGCCCGTTGATGATCTAGGTCGGGCCATTGCCGATGCAAGAGAAACTGCGCAAGTGATTTGGAGAAGAAGAAGTTGCAGCGCATGTTAGAGGATCACAAAAAATTGTTGTACCCGAATTGTGTAGGTGACAAGAAAAAGCTGGGCACCACACTGGAATTGCTGCAATGGAAGGCAGAGAATGGTGTATCTGACAAGGGATTTGGAAAGTTGCTGGTAATGATAAAGGATATGCTTCCAAAGGACAACGAATTGCCCGAGAGTACGTACGAAGCAAAGAAGGCTGTCTGCCCTCTAGGGTTAGAGGTGCAGAAGATACATGCATGCCCTAATGATTGCATCCTCTACCGCGGTGAGTACGAGGATTTGAATGCTTGCCCGGTATGTGGTGCATTGCGCTATAAGATCAGCCGCGATGACCCTGGTGATGTTGAGGGCCGGCGCCCCAGGAAGAAGATTCCTGCCAAGGTGATGTGGTATGCTCCTATAATACCACGGTTGAAATGTTTGTTCCAAAACAAAGAGCATGCCAAGGCGATGCGGTGGCACAGAGAAGACCGTAAGAAAGACGGAAAGTTGAGAGTACCCGCTGACGGGTCGCAGTGGAGAAAAATCGAAAGAAAGTACGGGAAGGAGTTTGCAGATGACGCAAGGAGCGTATGGTTTGGTCTAAGCGCAGATGGCATTAATCCTTTTGGGGAACAGAGCAGCAACCATAGCACCTGGCCTGTGACTCTATGTTTGTATAACCTTCCTCCTTGGTTGTGCATGAAGCGGAAGTTCATTATGATGCCAGTCTTGGGGAACGTAGCAGAAATTCAAAATTTTCCTACGTGTCACCAAGATCTATCTATGGAGAAACTAGCAACGAGGGGAAGGAGAGTGCATCTACATACCCTTGTAGATCGCTAAGCGGAAGCGTTCAAGTGAACAGGGTTGATGGAGTCGTACTCGTCGTGATCCAAATCACCGATGACCAAGTGCCAAACGGACGACACCTCCGCGTTCAACACACGTACAGCCCGGTGACGTCTCCCATGCCTTGATCCAGCAAGGAGAGAGGGAGAGGTTGAGGAAGACTCCATCCAGCAGCAGCACAACGGCGTGGTGGTGGTGGAGGAGTGTGGCAATCCTGCAGGGCTTCGCCAAGCACCATGGGAGAGGAGAAGGTCTTGGGAGAGGGGGAGGGCTGCACCAAAGGCAAAAGGTAAGAAGTCCTCCATCTCCCCCACTATATATAGGGGGGGCAAGGGGGGGCGCCGGCCCTAGGAGATCCAATCTCCTAGGGGGGCGGCGGCCAAGGGAGGATTCCCTCCCCCCCCCCCCCCCAAGGCACCTAGGGGTGCCTTCCCCTTGTGGGACTCTTCCCTTCTTGTAACCCTAGGTGCATGGGCCTCTTGGGGCTGGTTCCCTTGGCCCATGTAGGCCAAGGAGCACTCCCTACAGTCCATGTGGCCCTCCGGGGCTGGTGGCCCCACTTGGTGGACCCCCGGGAGCCTCCCGGTGGTCCCGGTACGTTACCGATAAAACCCGAAACTTTTCCAGTGACCAAAACAGGACTTCCCATATATAAATCTTTACCTCCAGACCATTCCGGAACTCCTCGTGACGTCCGGATCTCATCCTGGACTCCGAACAACATTCGGTAACCACATACAGACTTCCTTTATAACCCTAGCGTCATCGAACCTTAAGTGTGTAGACCCTACGGGTTCGGGAGACATGCAGACATGACCGAGACATTCTCCGGTCAATAATCAACAGCGGGATCTGGATACCCATGTTGGTTCCCACATGTTCCACAATGATCTCATCGGATGAACCACGATGTCAAGGACTTAATCAATCCCGTATGCAATTCCCTTTGTCTATCCGTACGATACTTGCCCGAGATTCGATCGTCGGTATCCCGATACCTTTGTTCAATCTCGTTACCGGCAAGTCTCTTTACTCGTTCCGTAACACATCATGCCGTGACCAACTCCTTGATCACATTGTGCACATTATGATGATGTCCTACCGAGTGGGCCTAGAGATACCTCTACGTCACACGGAGTGACAAATCCCAGTCTCGATTCGTGCCAACCCAACAGACACTTTCGGAGATACCCGTAGTGTACCTTTATAGCCACCCAGTTAAGTTGTGACGTTTGGCACACCCAAAGCACTCCTACGGTATCCGGGAGTTGCACAATCTCATGGTCTAAGGAAATGATACTTGACATTAGAAAAGCTTTAGCATACGAACTACACGATCTAGTGCTATGCTTAGGATTGGGTCTTGTCCATCACATCATTCTCCTAATGATGTGATCCCGTTATCAACGACATCCAATGTCCATGGTCAGGAAACCGTAACCATCTATTGATCAACGAGCTAGTCAACTAGAGGCTTACTAGGGACATGGTGTTGTCTATGTATCCACACATGTATCTGAGTTTCCTATCAATACAATTCTAGCATGGATAATAAACGATTATCATGAACAAGGAAATATAATAATAATCAATTTATTATTGCCTCTAGGGCATATTTCCAACAGTCTCCCATTTGCACTAGAGTCAATAATCTAGTTCACATCGATATGTGATTAACACTCAAGGTCACATCCCCATGTGACTAACACCCAAAGAGTTTACTAGAGTCAATAATCTAGTTCACATTTACCATGTGATTAACACTCGATGAGGCATACTAGTGACACTAAGTTTGTCTATGTATTCACACATGTATTATGTTTCCGGTTAATACAATTCTAGCATGAATAATAAACATTTATCATGATATAAGGAAATAAATAATAACTTTATTATTGCCTCTAGGGCATATTTCCTTCACAGATCACATCTGCTCCACGCACACGCCCACCGTCGTTCCTTTGTTGCTGCTTCCGCCGGTGACTCCATCCCGTCCGCCACGTACACGGTCGACGGGAGAGCAGGTCTCCGAAACCACGCCCTTCTGGTTCCTGTACGGGGTGAGGGGCGAATAGGTTTTTGGGCAGCGATTACGCGACTGCTCGCTTCCGATCGTCTACTTCCTCTACGTTCGCGTCGCCTTCATCATCACCATGTCCACCGCCGCCGAAGGTGCCGCGCCAAGAAAGCTGAAGCCGACAAGAAGGGCGCCGTGGACGCCGCTGCTGCCACCAAAGCCACGGCCTCTGCATGGCCTACTAGAGGGTATAACTCGTTTATCCCACTCCTACTGTTTTCTGTTTTAGCCATACTAGCGTTGTACGTAGATCTTTCTGCAATTAGTGTAGTATGTGCTAGCTTGACTGAATATCAGTATGTGTTTATTTGTGTCAATGCCATGCTAGTGATTTACTCATGGATTAATTTAATTGAGAAATTTCCTATTTACTCAACAGTATACACTGATGATGGTAAGGTTGTCTAAAAAAGAGATTGTCTACAATGTAGGGAAGAACCCGGAGTAATATACATGTAAAGGATATTCAACTCCCAAGTCCCAACTAACATTAAGCAATATAAGTAAGGTAGGTAAGGAACCCGCGGGGCATAAGATGGGTGAATTGGACACATAAAAAATCATTCAATACTTTGGTAGTTAGCTTATTGTAATTTTCACAACAAAAGCTCAGATTAATAGACTTTTGAAACGTTTACCTTTATGTCCTTGCTGCCAAATTCATTCATGGTGTTAGACCAAAGAGAAGTAACGTGTGACTCTGGAAGATGATTCATCTTTTTTCACAGTCCATTATTGTTGTAGTTACTACTATCAGACAAAAATGTTAATACACGCTGTGTTTTTCAAAAAGGGGATGACCCCAAGCTTCTGCATCCTTCAATCACTGTTGCATATACATGTGCATGGATTAAGCTTTGCAAGAATAATAGTCTAGTATTTATCTTGCAAAAAAATTATTTTAAATATCTATATTTTTAATTTGTTTTTAACATCTAGAATAAAGTAAATATTATATCAAAATAGTTCATTATAGACCAAGTAAAGTCAAATTTAGCATGTACAAAATTCTTTAAATAAATCTTAGATGTTTCATCGTAGCCGTCAGTTTTCGCTCTGGACTGAAAAGAATTAGCTTGTGTTGCCATACAAAAAAAGTCAAACATATTAAAGAGTTCAAAAAAGCCACGTTAGAAACACATTGAGGCGAAGTGGTTGGCTGGATTGCACCGTCGTGCTACCTCACACTTCTTGGCCAATAGTGATAAAGCTGACAAGTATGTTGGTGGACAAAAGCAGAGGTTGTACCATTGGTGGATAACAAAATTTCTAGTATATATATGTTGTCTGATGGCGACCCAAACCAGGTGGATATTAATTTTAAGGGTTGATGGAACATCCTGTGCATCCCCATGCCCATGATTAGTGTCATTTGCAAAAAGTCTATGAGGAGAGTAGATGCATATGTGGACGGCCACCATGGAAGAAGTAACCTAGTCCCATAATATATTTGACCTACTCCTGCTTGAGAGCATCTCTGCGTACTACAGTCTCCTTCCCCAACATCTCTTCCCTCAGCCTAATACCATGAATTGATGAATACCTTGTGGCGGAGCTCAAGTCCATGTCAATGACCTCCGAAAAAAAGTTGGAATGTCAAGGAACAGTTCTAGGGTCATCGGATCTGGCCCTATCGGGCTCTAGCGAGCCAAATTCATGGTCGGCGAGCCCAAATAATCAAAGGTGTGGTTCCTCCATTGTTGATAACGAGAGTTCAGAGAAACAAAGATTTCTCGATGTTGTATACTATGTCAAATATGTTGCAAGTGTCTATGGTGTTTGTTGTTTAGTCATGAGTATCATGACAATGTTGCATAGATGTCACAAATATTTTGGTATTATGCTTCCAGAGGATTTTCTCTTGCTGCAAATGCATCTCTTTGGTTATCTATTGCACACATAGATTTTTCATGTTGCAGATGTTGAGACACATTTTCAACACTTCTATTGCAACAATGAGGATTTATTGTGTCATGGAATGATTTGTAGCAGGGGCACATTTGACAGGCTACAACACTTCTTGTTGTGATGAATAGAGATCCAAGATCAAGCACTTAAATGAACCCAACGGTGGAGGAGGCGACTGATTTCCTTCTTATCGGCAGCCGACTAACAACTAGGGATAACCATTTGATAACATATAAGTTGAAGAGTATGTCATGACACCATAAAAGGTAAAGCGCCAAGAATTGATCGAATTGCTCAAAATGATCAACCCTAATTCACTACAAATGGTGGTCCTAGTACAATGCATAGTTTTTTATTCCCATCCCTCGCTTGGTAGGTACCGACTAGCTCGACCGCTAGTTGAGTAGCTCCTATATGCTGGTAGTAGTCAGGCACCTTAACTTCTCTAGATCCCAAATGTAAAGTAGTTGTCAGAGTCTAATCTGCGCTAATCACTCGATCACACAAGGAAAGACTCCGTGGTTTTTGCGTCGCGTTTTAACTGTGCGACTTTTCTCGTTTTTACTTCATCTATTTATTGGGTACAAAGGGAAACGGAGTGGCCGGTAGTTTCCTACCTCTACGCCACGACCCTGACCGCTCGTGCCATCCCACGAGTTCGCGTCGTGCTAAACCACCCCAGCTAATCGCATGGGCTGATGTGACGTGGTCACATCGTGCTACAGGCCCATGCAGCCTACATGCAAGGCACGCACAAGTCGCGGCTCTTGACCAACAAGCTAAGCTGGAAACAGACTAACTACTACAAATTTATTCTTAGCGACTAGATTAGCTAACAAAACACCCCCCTAATCTTGTCGCTGCCTGCTTATTTCTGTCATGCCGATTCTTCCCCTTAGCTCCAGGAACCTGATGCGTCCGAGTGGCTTCGTGAAAGTGTCGGCAAGCTGATCGTTGGTGCAGATGTAGTCGATGTAGATGCGCCCCTCTTCCACGCATTCACGAATGAAGTGATACCGCAGCTCAATGTGCTTACTTCGATCATGGAAGACGGGGTTCTTCGCGAGAGAGATGGCCGACTTGTTATCGATCAGTAACCTTGGCTGCTTGACGTTGGTGTTCAGCATCTCTCCAACCAGCCGAGCTAGCCAAATGCCTTGGCAAGCAGCAGTAGTGGCGGCCATGTATTCGGCCTCGCATGAGGAGATCGCCACTACGCGCTGCTTCTGGGACTGCCAGCTTACGGGGCTGCCGCCAAGGAAGAAGAGCACTCCCGTCGTGCTCCTCCTGTCGTCGATGTCGCCGGGATGGTCAGAGTCACTGTATCCCGTGAGCTCCGGCGTGCCCTTTCCGCGGACGTAGGCACAGCCGTAGTCAATCGTGCCGGCGATGTACTTCAGCAGCCTCTTCACGGCCGCGTAATGATCTGATGCTGGCGCCTCCATGAAGCGGCTCAAATATCCGACGGCGAAGGAGATATCCGGCCTCGTGTGTACGAGATAACGCAGCCCTCCGATGATGCTGCGGTACAGGGTGCTGTCCACCGGCTTCTCCTTGCTGTCCCTGCTCAATTTCAGCCGCGCCTCCATCGGCACGTTGCCAGGGTTGCAGTCATCCATGCGGGCGCGCTCCAGCAGCTTCTTGGCGTAGGCAGCCTGGCACAGTGTGATCCGATCACGCTCGTGGCGCACCTCGATGCCAAGGTAGTAGCTGAGCCGCCCGAGGTCGCTCATACGGAAAAGCGAGGTCATCTGGCGCTTGAAAGAGCTGATCTCCGACGGGTCCGAGCCGGTGATGACGAGGTCGTCGACGTACACGCCGACGAGCAGGAGCTTGCTTCCCTCCCCACGCCGGTACACAGCATGCTCGGACGGACATCGCTCGAAGCCCAGGGAGCGCAAGCTTTCGTCGAGCTTGGCGTTCCACGCCCTCGGCGCCTGACGAAGTCCATACAACGCCTTCCGTAGGCGCAGCACCTTCTCCTCCTTGCCGGGCACAATGTAGCCCGGCGGCTGGACGACGTAGACCTCCTCGAGAAGGTCGCCGTTCAAGAAGGCGGACTTGACGTCCATGTGGTGCACCGGCCAGGCGTGGTGCGCAGCGAGGGCGATCAAGACGCGCACAGAATCCATCCGCGCCACCGGCGCGAACACGTCCTCGAAGTCCACTCCCTGAACTTGGACGTATCCCTTCGCCACCAACCTTGCCTTGCGCTTCACCACCGCGCCATGGGCGTCTTTTTTAAGCTTGTACACCCACTTGAGGCCTATAGCGCGGTGTCCAGGCGGGAGCTCCGCGAGTTCCCACGTGTGGTTGTCGACGATGCTCTGCATCTCCTCGTCCATGGCACTCCGCCACCCTGGTTCCTTCTTCGCCTCGAGATACGAGGCTGGTTCTTCCCCTGCAAACAGGCAGAGAGGACTATACACCGTCTCCACCTCATCTGTGGTATCCCACAGATTCTCCAAGGTGCGGTAGCGCCGTGGCGCCTCCACATCGATAGATGGCACGGACACACAAGTGGGCGGGGAGGCAAACTCAATGCCGGACGTTACCGGGACTGGTGTCGAGTGAGCCCGCGTCATAGGAGCCGTCTTCGTGGGAGTGGCTGGCGTCGCGTGAGCCCGCGTCATGGGCGCCGGCGTCGTGGGAGTGGTCGGCGTCTCGCCTCCGGCGTCGACCGCGGGAGGTGAAGGAGGCGGAGAGGCCGCTGCCGACGCGACATCATGTGCTTCGTAGGGGTCAGCCCGCAAGCCGTGCTCGAGCTCGATGGTGAACGTCTCCAGCGCCGGCGAGTGGTGCTCTCCACCCGCGTTGGCATGCCAGTCCCACGCGCCGTCCTCGTCGAAGACGACGTCCCTCGAGACGTGCACGCGACTCGTCGAGGGATGCAGTACACGGTACGCTGCCGAGCCTGGCTCATACCCTAGGAACACCATGGGCACACTCCTGTCATCAAGTTTCTTCAGGCTGGGGTTCGTTACCTTGACGTGTGCGACACACCCAAAAGTGCGCAGGTGATGTACACTCGGACGATGCCCACACCACGCCTCATGTGGTGTCATCTTCTCAACACTCTTTGTCGTGGACCTGTTGAGGAGGTACACGGCCGTCGTTACGGCCTCGCCCCAGAAGCGTCCCGGCATGCCCTTGGCCTTCAGGAGGCAGCGTGCCATTCCGACGACAGTTTGATTGCGCCGCTCCACAACGCCGTTCTGCTGGGGCGTGTAGGGCGCGGTGAGCTGCCGTCGCACCCCCTGGTTGGCGAAGTACTCGCCGAGGCTGTGAGAGGTGAATTCACCACCTCGATCTGTGCGCAGGACCTTGAGCTTGTGCCCGGATTCGAGCTCCGTCGTGGCCTGGAACCGCTTCAGCGCCGCGGCCGCCTCATCCTTGGCGGCGAGCAGCACCAGCCACATGTGCCTGCTGTGGTCATCGACCAACAGGAGGAAGTACCTCTTCCCACCAGGTGTTGGTGGGCTGATCGGTCCACACAAGTCGGCGTGGACCAGCTCCAGTGGTGTCGTGGCTCGGTTGAGCGCCCTGTCGGGGAACGGTGCGCGACGATGCTTGCCGGCGAGGCAGGCCTCGCACACCCGATCAGCCTCGTCGACGAGTGGGAGGCCATGCACCATGCCGTCCCGGGCGAGTTGACGTAGAGCCCGGAAGTTGACATGGCCGTAGCGCGCGTGCCAGCGCCATACGTCCTCGCTGCCGTGTAAGGCAAGGCACACCGGCCGAGCCGGAGTGAGCTGCAGAATGTAGAGCCGGCCAGGGTTGCGCTCCACACGAGCGAGGAGACGCCCTCCCGGCTCACGGAGCTGTAGTACACCATGGTGTATGTTTGTCTCGTAGGCAATTTCATCTAACTGCCCGATGCTAACTATGTTGCTACACAGTTGCGGTATGAAATACACCTCAGATAATACAAGATGCTCACCATTGCGGCACTGGAACAGAATGGTGCCCTTCCCCTCGATGTGGACGGCTGATCCGTCGCCCAGCTTGACTATGCCGCGCACACCGGTGTCCAGCTCGGAGAAGATTTCTCGGCGACCGGACATGTGGTTGCTGGCTCCGGTGTCCAGGTACCATGACATATCGCAGTCCTGGCCCTCTGCCGCTGCGCGCGTCCGGGAGTGCTCCTCGTTGAGAAGCACGTGCCCACCGGCACTGGCCGTGGTCACCGTGACCTCGTGCGCACTTGCGAGGAGGAGCGCGGACTCGTGCGTGCCCTCCTGAGTCAGGTGCACCTGCTCCTTGCGTTCGCGCCGTGGCTCAGTACAGTCGCGAGAGAAGTGCCCATTTTTGTTGCAGTTGTAGCACTTCACCTTGCTCATGTCACGGCTGCCGTTGCCGGCGCCCTCGCGGCTAGTACCTCCGCCGTTGCCTTGGTTGTCGTTGCCACGCCTCTGGTTCTGCGGCTTGCTGCGACGGCGGTTCCCTCCGCCGCCGTTGCCGCCACCGCCGCCGGACCCCGAGTTCTGGCCTTGCTCACGCTCCCGGTGCCGTGCGTACCACTGTTGCTCTGTCATGAGCAGCTGGCCACCGCTGGCCTGCGTCGGGGCGTTGCCGCAGCGCTCCTCAGCGGTCCGCAGCCGCCCGATTAGCTCCTCGACCGAGATCGTGGACAGGTCAAGGAGCGTCTCAATCGCGACAGCGATCTGCGCATAGCGTGGGGGAACGACTCGGAGAACCTTCTGGACCACGCGTACCTCCTCCACGTTGTCCCCCAGCGTGCGCAGCTGGTTGACAAGGGCGCTGATCCTCATACCGAAGGCGTCGAGCGTTTCACCGTCGCGGAACGTGATCTGCTCAAACTCCGCGCGCAAGCGTTGCGCGGTGGCCTCGCGGACGCGGTGCACGCCCATCCGCATCACCTTCAGCGAGTCCCAGGCGTCCTTCGCCGTCTTCTTCACCACGAGCACGCTGAGTACCTCCGGCGGCACCGCCCGTAGGATCACGCCCAGGGCGCTCTTGTCGTCGCGCACCGAGGCGGCATGGCCCTCGACGGTGTCCCAGAGTCCCCAGGACTCCATGTGGACCTGCATAAACAAGGCCCACTCGATGTAGTTGGTCGGAGTGAGCGTAGGGAACGTCACGCCTGCGCCTGGTACGACCGGCGGGCGCTCCGTGGCCGCCGTCTCGTGCACCACCACCCTTCGCTCTCGCCTCCCGCGGCTTCGTCCACGGCTAAGCTCTCGTGAGCGTGGTGGAGTCGCTGAACGGCTTGCCCCGTTCCCGCCTGCAGTGAGGGGCGCTGTCGCCGCGGCCGCCGCGGCTTCCGCCTTTGCCCGCTCGGCCGCCATCGACATGGTCGCCGGGAACGCAAACGGCTCTGATACCAATTGTCAGAGTCTAATCTGCGCTAATCACTCGATCACACAAGGAAAGACTCCGTGGTTTTTGCGTCGCGTTTTAACTGTGCGACTTTTCTCGTTTTTACTTCATCTATTTATTGGGTACAAAGGGAAACGGAGTGGCCGGTAGTTTCCTACCTCTACGCCACGACCCTGACCGCTCGTGCCATCCCACGAGTTCGCGTCGTGCTAAACCACCCCAGCTAACCGCATGGGCTGATGTGACGTGGTCACATCGTGCTACAGGCCCATGCAGCCTACATGCAAGGCACGCACAAGTCGCGGCTCTTGACCAACAAGCTAAGCTGGAAACAGACTAACTACTACAAATTTATTCTTAGCGACTAGATTAGCTAACAGTAGTGGCTGGTGTGATGCATGTTTAGTCTGGATTCTACTTGCTAAAGCAGCTGAACGAAAGACTTGATTATCATCCTGCTTGCACATAGTACAAATTTTCCCATAGTTTTCTCTCGGATACAAAAGTTTTGCATGATACATGAGTGGTGAGTTACATGGTCTCTCATAGCATGATCATTTCCTTATACAAATTTGATAACTTTTCTCTATACATGATTTACATATATAGAATGTACTACCACTTTGAGAGCCCGTGGATCAGTGTAAGCATCTTGATCCTTGTACAAGAAGTCCAACATGCGTGTCGAATTCACCACCGCCTCTAGGAGCGGTGATCTTGGCCACACAGTGGCTGGATTGAGGAGCTCCTCAGTGATGTCCATCCATGACTCCTCTATGAGCCCCCCGAGCTTTCTGTATGCGTCTTCCTTCACAGTGTAGTTGTTCTCCGCCATGCACGCTTCCACCGTTGACATCACAAGCCTCTCGCCAGAGCATTGCCCTT
Source organism: Triticum monococcum (assembly GCA_034509565.1). Lineage (NCBI taxonomy): Eukaryota > Viridiplantae > Streptophyta > Magnoliopsida > Poales > Poaceae > Triticum > Triticum monococcum. The sequence continues at coordinate 14,191,828 of CM067845.1, read as the reverse complement.
GTTCTCGCTGATTTTGGAGAGAATAAAGAGGGTCATATTAACATAGTAATCATATGCTTCTATTAATATGGCTATGGATGTGCATCAATGTATCAATTGATGCAGAGACCAGGTATCCTTCTCGAGTTATATAACTTATCTCTTAGTTAAACTATATCTTACGGTAAGTGGTTATGGCCAGTTAACTATTATCCCCGTTCCAGAATACATGGTGTTCTAGAAAATATTTAGCTGAACTTATCTGATTGGGACTGTCATAATGTACAAAATTATTTTGAGATTTTTCAACTGCAACAATATCACTAGATTTACCCTGCAAAATATTTTGAAGTTCAGTAGGTTTATAACTTTTATATATATATATATATATATATATATTTGTGTTTAAAGTCTTGGATACTACTCCCTCCCTCCCAAAATAAGTATTTCAGAATGGATTAATTACATCAGTTTACTTAATTGGCAAAGATATGATTATGCACACAACTAGGATTTATTATACTTTTTCATAAAACTGCAAATAAAATAAAAACATGACATATAGTTTCAGTTATGAGTATGTAACCTCATGTGAAGCCACATCATTGATGACACGGCCGATGACACAAGAAGCTCGCACGATTTTGGGATAGGTCATGCCCCACTCGATGGCGTCACTGCTCGCTCCAATGACAACGAAGGCAAGGCATGCAACATGCATGCAACAACAACTAGGCACCGAGAATCGCAGGTGCTCCTCAACAGTAACCATGTCGCTTTCCTCACGCCATTTCGCCTCGTTATAGTAACATTTTGTAGCATCAATTAACTGCAAAAGTACAATGATATATTTATTTTTCACGAGAGTTGATTTTCTACATATACACACATATTTCTTTCGCATAGTAGATTTTTTACGGGCGAACATTAAGAAAACAGAAGCTTTGTAAGTTTGTATGTATAGGTGTTAACTTTTAAGACAACAAATACCATGATCATAGTTTTGTAGGACTCGTGAAACAGAGACAACAAATATTTTTTTATTCAAAAAAAGTTAAAATATTTTAAATTTCAATTTACGAAGAGACTTGTTTATTTCATCACTTTTATCTACTTGTGCACGCGTGCACGTGGCTCTGCATTCCATTCTGGGGCTTTGCACCATAGTGCTACTTGTGTTCCATACATAATGATCCTATGTGAGTATTTACCGATACAATTTTCTTGAATTAAACATGTTTGCACGACATCAACTTACTAGCTTTTTTACATAGCCCGCATGCTTGTTTCCTTGACTATCCAAATCTTTTTCGATGACCTTCATGGTAGCGAGTACTTTGCTGTAGAAGAACTTCATGTAACCTGGGAGGTGTTCAGCGCCTTGTTCATCCCACCTAAAGAGAATAGATAGTTGTTCTAGAATTAGTATCAAGCAACACATTAATTTAATAGTTGTTAAAACCACCCTAGCCACACAGATATGTAGACCTTTCCATTGCCATGGTGAGGAGCTTGCTTTCTTCTAAGGTGCTGTAGCTGTCGTAAATGTCATCGAATATCGATATAAATGTAAAGAACTTTGTGAGCACAATTCGTCCGTATGAATATTGTGGCTCAAATAAAACTCCTAACATCCAAAAGTGCATCTCCACCATCCTGTCTCGTGCAAAGCTCAAATGGTCTTGGAGTTGCAGTTCTTTCCACCACCTGCAAACAAACCATGAACTCAGATTGTAATGGTACGACGGAGGATATGAAAACCAATTCAAGAGTTAAGGGGCATAGGGCTCTGTCTGGCATTAGAGTTTAGTGGCGGAATATAAATTGCACCGACGGACAGAAGGTGAAATTTTGCCTATATTCTAGCAGATTTCATCATATATAGAGTTACTTACAGAGTAAGAGCCCTCAGCTCCTCACAGTACAGAGCTTGAAGAATACTGAAATCCAGCTTTGCAAGCTCCAAAATGGCCTCATTCCTTGTACTCATTCTCTCATAAACTGAGATGAAGTGTCGCGCTTCAACTCTTCGAGGCCTCCTGAAAAGAGGCGTTTCCAGCGTACGCCGCACCTCATCGAGTAATATAGGTGGTGAAATTGTTTGTTGCTCCATGACACGGAGGAGATGGTCTTTTGTGTAAGCGATCGCGCTGCTGAGTGTTTCTTCACCATGGGTTCGAACATGGGCAGCGTTGTACATGCTCAAGAGGCTACTTGTGTCATTGCAGGTAATCTTTCCTTCGTCATCTATGAACTTTAGGAATACATCTGTGGCATTGTCATGTATAGTACATATTCTATTAGGACAAATGTTTTTAGAAAATCTCACCTACCCACGTCTTTGAGATTCTAATTATGTTCGTTATACCTGGTGAAACATTCAATCCCTGTTTCCTGAGCAAATAAAATCGAAGGGCCGCCGTGTGAAGATCGCGGGCTTCATCGCCGGCATCATGAATCCCACACAACAAATCATTGATCTCCTTCCCATAGTGGTAGTCCAAACCAAGCTGCTGTAAAGTATCGACAAGCTCAAGCTTCCGAGGCAGATCAGCGGAACCTGAATCTACTATCGTCGCCCTCAGCTCTTCTTTCATTACTTCAGCCTTGTTTTTCATGGAAAGACACTGCAAGAGCTTGATACATTAGTACTCCTGGTGGCCCCTAACACGCTGTCTTAGACATATACAGCTGCACGGTGTCCGTGGTTATGCTTCCACAGTCTATTTTGCATGAAACTATGTTTGAACAAAAACATATTTCAAGATGTGCGTTATATTGTCCTTAAGTTGTTTAACTTGTACATGTTGTAAAACGACATCCAACAAGAAGGTACAACACTGGTGTGTGCGTGCTTTCACCTGGGACGGAGTGAATGGCCTGAAACCAAGGAAGAAGTCCCCCAAACGGTGGGGTGGTGAATTGGGTGGCTGCGCTGGTTGTTGTTCATCTCTGGCAGCTGGTGTGGGCGACGGCGAGTCTCCATGGAGGCGGCCATTATGGCAGAACGATCGACCTCAGTCGACCACTTCAGACTTCACTCTGTTAATACTAACGTTAGTGATATGTCTTTGTGGACGGAGACGGCCTTCTGAACTGGTTGGCTTTATATAAGAACATGAGAGGAGTCGAGGACACCATGTAAACAACGTGTCATACTTTGTGGCCTAGCCAGTTAGTTCGAGCCCTTGTTGATTTTATTCCAGGAGAATTCTCTGAACTTTGTTAACACCATCAACAAGCTCCATTAGTATGTTGATGAAGCGCTGCAGCCAACAACGATGTATGTCCTCATTACCAATAAAGCTATTGTAACAGTATAGGCTCAAATTTTTAGCAGCCCTCCCCCCCCCCCCCCACTTCGCCCCCTCTTGCGACTCGGGGGCCACCCTAATCACGCCGCCGCCGACCCCTGCTTTGCGACGCTAATGCTAGCAATGTCGACGTCTGTGGGCGTCGTCCCCTCCATGGAGGCATTGCTTTGGCTCCGATCCGACTCCCTCCCTCGTGCTCAGGGGAAGCCCTTGGTTTGGCCTTCGGAGCAGGCAGCGGGGGCATGGCATGGCGTCGTTCCCTCCTTGGAAGTGTCGTCTTATTGGTCGAGGAGTCCTGGTGGCTCGACTCTTGTCGGTGTCGGCTACTACTTTTGGCGTGGGCCTCGGGGCAATGTACACCATTGCCGGAGCTCTCTCGATGACGACTCCTCTAGCTCTGCCCAGACCCTGCCGTCCACTTGTTGACTTCCCCTTGGCGCAATGGGTGGGGTTCGTTGGTATGTGTTGTCCTTGAGTCTTGGTCTGGTTGTAGAGGTTTCCGGTGTCTGTCGTGACACAGCTGGGTTGCTGTGTGGCTTGTCTCATCGCCATTGGCATGAAGTTGGCCTAGGTGTAGCATGTATCGTAGTTCGTGTGATGGGTGTGTTAGGTGGATGTGGACTCTAATCCCTGTGATTGGCATTCTAATGGCCGAAAGGCGTGTTATCCAGCTTCTTCATCCCTTCTCATTCAATACTCCTTCCGTCCCATAATATAAGAGTGTTTTTGACACTAATGCAGTGTCAAAAGTACTCCTATATTATGAGACGGAGGGAGTATGTGATATGCATGTTTTTATGTATTCAAGAATAAATAAATAAATATAAATATGACAATATATTGTGTATGAGAAATATCATCAAATTGTGTGGCCAGTATAGGTGTTGTCCGCGGGAGACACATTGTTCATACGGTGATGGCGAACTAACGTCTATCGATTTCTTTGCTTCATACGTCCATTGACAACTACAGCCTCATAGATCAGGGCCTCAGTAACGACAAAGGAAAAGCGGACAGTAAGCGAACACGTTTTTTTTTTTGCTGCAGGAGACACTTTTTTTTGGCTGCTTTCACTGAATTATGACGGACATCACAATTTCGTGGCTTTGGCTGTCCTTTGGCAATTAAGTGGAGAATGTCGTTTCGGCTCCCGGAAGCGTACACTTCCCACGTGAGTAGTAAACAAAAAAATTATAGTAAATGTTTTTAAAAGTTTTTGAATTTGTAGATGTTCGTGTGAGTGTCGCAAGCATCCTTGAAAATTTTCATGCGAAACGTAGCAGCGGTGTTTCGGTGGTGAAAAAAAAAACAAATTTAGGATAACATTTTTGGGGTAACATTTGGTGTTTATTTTGTGCAGAGGCCAAAATGTTTAATCTTTTTGCCTAAAATTGTATGTAGCATTTGGATGTAACAAAGAACACATAGAATTTTTGTTGGAATTTTTTTGGCATTTCAAAAAAAAAATCGCGCACAGGAAAGTGCGCTCTCGGGAGCACCAACTGATTTCCGAATTAAGTGGGCAAAAAATTCTACGGGTAACCCTATAGGTATTGATCTGTAGCAACAAGGGAAGGTTGAGACCAAACAAAATTTTAAATTTTGGCCAATATTTTTTTTCTCTCGAATCATCGAATACACAGATATGTACACACCATATCATGTGGACACACTAACATAGCACTATTAAGCCCCACCTATCACACACCCTAGCGTCGAACTGTGTATCATGAAGGCATCGCACATGTTAGAAAAATAAAACTGTGTATGATGAAGGCATCGCACACGTTACAAACTTCCAAGGGTAACCTTATAGGTGCTGCTCTGTAGCGTCAATGGAAGGTCGAGACCAAACAAAAATTTCCAATTTGGCCAATATTGATTGTTTAGAAAAAATAACATGCCTCAGATGTATTTACAAAATCAATATGAACAGTACACACGTAATTTCCCCCCTCAAAACATCGAGTGCAACATATATGTACACATAAGGACACAGCCATATCATGCCGACATACTAACATAGCACTTGTCCAAAATGGTGCTATTAAGCCCCACCTATGGCACGCCCTAGAGTCGAACTGTGTATGATTAAGACATCACAAACGTTACGAAAATAAAATCATGAACCTCAAAATGAAACGTGTGTGATGGCTAACCACCGGTCTCGATTTTAAAGACTGAGTGATGTGCGATATCAGGCACACAGTTCGGTTGAACAACCCGTGTGCGATAACTGCCGACAGCGTTGCTCCCTTTTTAGATGTTTCTTTAAGTTTTGTTAGGGTTTGTGTTCTGTTCAGATACGGCGGCGGTTCCCTAAACATGGAATAAGCTTCTCCACGCCTAGCCCCCGTCCTGGTGGTGCGTGTAGCATCATTAATGAGCGTGTGGAGGTGTGTCTTCGGTAGATCTGTCTTTGGTCGATCTGCTCAGATTTGGTCGTCGTTCGTCTATGTTCGTATGTCTTCGGGTTGGATCCTTCCGATCTACGCTACTCTTCATCACCGGAGTTACTGTTCTAGTGTGCTGGTCCTGTGGGCCATAGCACGAGGACTCCCCAACTGTCTATTACAACAAGTTTTGTCCGGCTCCGGCGAGGGATGGGTGATGATGGTGGCGCGTCTTTGGCTCGCTTCTCTACTTTTGTAGCCATCGTTAGGTGGTATACAGATCTGGATATGATTTTTATTATTTTCGACGTTCATCATACTGCCATGATTGAAAATGAATTGATCGAAAGTTTTCTCGCAAAAAACCTACATGCATGATTCCCGCTTCTAAATTGTGTGCGTAAAATGACACACAATTGCAGTAATCAAATTGTCTATGATGATGAAAAACAGCGCACACATTACTGCTATACAGGATACTGAAGTACCTGCCTTCCGCAGGTGAGGAGAACCTCCGCGCGGTCCGTATCGCCTCGGCCTCCCACGGATGGCTCCGTAGGGCTCTCCGCATTGTCTGATCTATCCTAACGGTGCGCACCCGGGAGGTCAGGAGTCCATGCCAGATGGACCACGGGCGCATCTGGGCCCACAGTTATGTGGTATTTTCGGCTGCGCCTGCGAGCGTGGCCGTGTGTGTGTGCACTTGTACCAGTAGCCGTGCCAGCCATTGCCGCCTCCGCCTTTCCATTTTTATTTTTATTTTATTCCGGTCTCCCATCACAAGTTCATCGAAAATTGTCGTTTCCCAGCAAAAGGCGCACATCATCCACGATAAATTCCCTCCTAAGAAAGATTATTGATTGTCTCCAATACCGGTGAACCAACGAGGGTCAATGACCGGCAAAAAAAAAGACCGGCAATGGATCGATCTGAATTTTTCTTTAAGACAAGTTTGATCTGATTCCATCGACGGAAACGAATGAGGGTAAGCGATTTGGCGGGCTCTGACATGGAGGTTTAGCTAAAATGGGACGGAGGAAAGGCCTAGTGAACCACACGTCTATGATTTTTCTCTTGAGTAGGTGCCCCTTAGAACAACTAGGCCAGGAAAAAAAATCAACGCTAGAACAGAGAGTGCATCTAACGACCAGAAGCAACCACTACGTGAGATCTGACAGCTGAAATGGCTGAGGGCGTGAGAGGGTTGGGTTAGGTTTAATTTTGCTGTCCCAAATATGTGGTCTGAACAGAAATTTATTTCCGCACGTGTCAGTTGCATGTCGTGTGACTGGAAGTATGATGAAAAAATTCATCAAGTTCGGCACAGACACTCAACAAGGGCTAGGATAATTAATTCAAGGAACTAATACATATAGCACCTGATAAGGGTTTTTTACTTTCTTTAGATTAAGGAAAAGGCTGCAATGGTGATGATGATTTCATGATCAAAGTGTGATGGTGTTGGGAAAGAACTTAATTTTCATGAAAGCACTGCTAGTGATGAATGAAGATGGAAATACTATTATAGGTGGAGTCCTCTGCATGAAAATTGCTATGGAGCTCATGAAGAAATAACCGAGTGAAGTACACAAAGGTTCGTGCATAACAGCTTCAAGATGGCATATTCTTCGAAGTGAAGTTTGTTGGAATTATAACAAATATGTTTACGGGTTTTACTATAGTTGCACTTGTATTTATAGGTGGGTTTATTGTTCGAGTTGAACATATGTGTAGACTTGTTGATTAGTGTGAAAGTAATCATGGTAAGTAAAACATCTTTCTGATATGTGATATGTGGTGGGATTGTGTGTTAGTTTTTTTCCTGTTAAAAAATTCATCCCATCAGCCAGTTAAATGTCCAATTAATTCCTACCCGTAAGGTCACCGAGTAGCCGATAAACCGATAAATTAGCCGATTAATTAATTAATTGACCAATTAAATGGACGATTAGTCTAGTAATCTCTTACTTGCCGGCCAACCGAGCAGCTACCACTTAACGATTTCCTCACATTGGTTTTTTTATTATCTTAATTGACCACCTTTTTTTAATCTAAGTTTATAGTTTTCTAAGTGAAGTGTGTACTCCGTCCGTTCATTTTTAGTCTGCATATAAGATTTGTCTGAAGTCAAACTTTGTAAAGTTACATCAATTTTATATAAAAAAATATCAACATTCACAATACAAAATCAATATCATTAGATGCGTCATGAACTTAATTTTCATATTATATAACTTTAATATTGTAGATGTTGATATTTTGTCATATAAATTTGGTCAAAGTTGATAAAGTTTGACTTCAGACATATCTTATATGCGGAGTATGTAGCATGAAACTCTATATATACAATATTGCTTTGAATATTTGATATGTAGGTTTTATCTGGCCTAGCCAGTTAAGTTGGATAGAGGTTTCAGCCCTTGTTGACTTGATTTCAGCAAAATTATCTAAGCTTTTTAACACCAGTAAAAGCTTCATTTGTACGCTGACGTATTGCAGCCAACAATGATGTATGTCATAGTCACCAGTAAAGTCATTGTAAAAGTGATGCTATTTAACATGATAATAAAATATACAACTATCCATTGAGGAAAAAAAAGTACAAAACTCTCAAAATAGGCCTTCGTCATGCCGAGCAGTACAACATAGCGAGGAAACGCTCATGCAAGGAGATCAAATAGACAACCGGACACAATAAATCACATTTCAAAAATAGAGCAAAGCACTAAAAAGAACACGACTACGAAACCAAGCATGAGCACAGGAGAAACTAAAGACAACAAAACACCATGACCAAACTGACTGAGCTCCACAACGACGCCCTCAGCAGGGTAATGGTGCAAAGTATCATTACCACTGAGTCCAAAGGGATGGACAATGGTTTTCACCCAGAATCCTGGAACGGGAAGGAGAACCAGACCAAAACCCTCAAGAGGAAACGCGGAAACCGCAGGCGTCAGCGCCAAAGCGCTGAGTTTTCTCTTGGTAACTCTGTCGTACCATGACGGGATGCCAGGACCACCATGAGAATGTCAAAGTATTCATATCCAGATCAGGCGCCACCGTAGTCGGCCGCGAGGACCACCCACTCCCCCCTTCACACACATGACCAGGGGACATAGCCACCATCGCTGCCAAGAGACTAGTCGAAGAGCCAAATGGGCAGCCCACCACCCGGAATTGCCGCCCAGGCATCCCAAACCAAAAGCTCTCACGGCGCCATAATGCAAGGGAACCGCTCGCTGAAGGCAAAGCAACGTGTCTCCCCCATCTTGCAAATCTCCCATCGACTCGACAGAGGTGGCCGAGAGAAGGGCAGTCCCAACTCCCCAGTGACCAACCACCAAAGCCACACATGAAGGGCCTACCATTGGCAGGGGGCATCCCTTGCACCGACGACTAGGCCGCGCCGCAAGCCAACTGCCAGACAACGCTACCGGGGAAAGGTCGTGAAGGAAATATGCCCTAGAGGCAATAGTAAAGTTGTTATTTATATTTCCTTATATTATGATAAATGTTTATTATTCATGCTAGAATTGTATTAACCGGAAACTTAGTACATGCGTGAATACATAGACAAAATAGAGTGTCCCTACTATGCCTCTACTTGACTAGCTCGTTAATCAAAGATGGTTAAGTTTCCTAACCATAGACACGTGTTGTCATTTGATGAACGGGAGCACATCATTAGAGAAGATGTGATGGACAAGACCCATCCGTTAGCCTAGCATAATGATCGTGAAGTTTTAATGCTATTGCTTTCTTCATGACTTAGACATATTCCTCTGACTATGAGATTATGCAACCCCCGAATACCAGAGGAACACCTTGTGTGCTATCAAACGTCACAACGTAACTGGGTGATTATAAAGATGATCTACAGGTGTCTCCGAAGGTGTTTGTTGGGTTGGTATAGATCAAGATTAGGATTTGTCACTCTGAGTATCGGAGAGGTATCTCTGGGCCCTCTCGGTAATGCCCATCACTATAAGCCTTGCAAACAATGTGACTAATGAGTTAGTTATGGGATGATGCATTACAGAACGAGTAAAGAGACTTGACGGTAACGAGATTGAACTAGGTATGATGATACCGATGATCGAATCTCGGGCAAGTAAGATACCGATGACAAAGGGAATAACGTATGTTGTTATTGCGGTTTGACCGATAAAGATCTTCATAGAATATGTAGGAACCAATATGAGCATCCAAGTTCCGCTATTGGTTATTGACTGGAGATATGTCTCAGTCATGTCTACATAGTTCTCGAACCCGTAGGGTCCACACGCTTAACGTTCGTTGATGATTTGAATTATGAGTTATGTGTTTTGGTGACTAAAAATTGTATGGAGTCCCGGATGAGATCATGACCATGACAAGGAGTCTCGAAATGGTCGAGAGGTAAAAATTGATATATTGGAAGGTATTATTCGGACACCGGAAGGGTTCCGGAGTATATCGGGTACATACCCGAGAGGGGTTACCGAAAACCCCCGAGGAAGGATATGGGCCTTATGGGCCATAGGAGGGAGGCTAACCAGCCCACAAGGGGCTGGTGCGCCCCCACAAGGGAGGAGGCCGAATTGGTTTAGGGAAGGTGGCGCCACCCTCTTTCCTTCTCCTACTACCTCTCCTCCCCCCTTTCCACCTGCATGAGAAGGAAAAGAGGGGGGGGGGAATCCTACTAGAACTAGGAGTCCTAGTAGGGCTCCCCCCTTATGGCGCGCCCCCTAGGGCCGGCCTCCTCCTTCTCCCTTGTTTATATATGTGGGCAGGGCACCCCTTGGAGACACACCAATTGTTCCAAGCCGTGTGCGGCATCTCCCTCCACGGTTTACTCCTCCGGTCATATTCACGTAGTCCTTAGGCGAAGCACTCCGCGGATCACATCACCATCACCGTCACCATGCCGTCGTGCTGACGGAACTCTCCCTCGACCCGCTGCTGGATCAAGAGTTCGAGGGACGTCATCGAGATGAACATGTGCAGAACTCGGAGGTGCCGTACGTTCAGTACTTGATCAGTTGGATCGCGAAGACATTCAACTACATCAACCGCGATAACCTAACGCTTCCGCTTTCGGTCTATGAGGGTACGTGGACACACTCTCCCCCTCTCGTTGCTATGCATCTCCTAGATAGATCTTGCGTGAACGTAGGAAATTTTTGAAACTACATGCTATGTTCCACAACAGTGGCATCCGAGCCAGGTCTATGCATAGATTGTTGGGGAACGTACCAGAAAACAAAATTTTCCTACGGTTTCACCAAGATCCATCTATGAGTTCATCTAGCAATGAGTGATCGGATGCATCTACATACCTTTGTAGATCGCGAGTGGAAGCGTTCAAAGAACGGGGATGAGGTAGTCGTACACGACGTGATCCAAATCACCGATGACCAAGCGCCGAACGGACGGCACCTCCGTGTTCAACACACGTACGGAGCGGATGACTTCTCCTCCTTCTTGATCCAGCAAGGGGAGAGGAGATGTTGAGGAAGATGGCTCCAACAGCAGCACGACGGCGTGGTGGTGGTGGAGCTGCAGTACTCCGGCAGGGCTTCGCTAAGCTCTATGGAGGAGGAGGATGTGTTGGAGAGGGAGAGGGAGGCGCCAAGGCAAAGGTATGAAGTCCTCCATCTCCCCCACTATATATAGGAGGGCCTAGGGGGGCGCCGGCCCTAGGAGATCCAATCTCCTAGGGGTGCGGCGGCCAAGGGAGGTTTCCCTCCCCCCAAGGCACCTAGGGGGTGCCTTCCCCTTGTGCGACTCTTCCCTCTTGAAACCCTAGGCGCATGGGCCTCTTGGGGCTGATGCCCTTGGCCCATGTAGGCCAAGGCGCACCCCCTACAGCCCATGTGGCCCCCCCGGGGAAGGTGGCCCCACCCGGTGGACCCCCGGGACCTTTTCGGTGGTCCGGATACAATATCGATAACCCCGAAACTTGTCCCGATGGCCGAAATAGCACTTCCTATATATAATTGTTTACCTCCGGTCCATTTCGGAACTCCTCGTGACGTGCGGGATCTCATCCGGGACTCCGAACAACATTCGGGTTACTGCATATACATATCCCTACAACCCTAGCATCACCGAACCTTAAGTGTGTAGACCCTACGGGTTCGGGAGACAAGCAGACATGACCGAGACGACTCTCCGGTCAATAACCAACAACGGGATCTGGATACCCATGTTGGCTCCCACATGTTCCACGATGATCTCATCGGATGAACCACGATGTCGAGGATTAAAGCAACCCCGTATTCAATTCCCTTTGTCAATCGGTATGTTACTTGCCCGAGATTCGATACCTCGTTCAATCTCGTTACCGGCAAGTCACTTTACTCGTACCGTAATGCATGATCCCGTGACCAGACACTTGGTCACTTTGAGTGTTGGAAATATGCCCTAGAGGCAATAATAAATAAGTTATTATTATATTTCCTTGTTCATGATAATCGTTTATTATCCATGCTATAATTGTATTGATAGGAAACTCAGATACATGTGTGGATACATAGACAACACCATGTCCCTAGTAAGCCTCTAGTTGACTAGCTCGTTGATCAATAGATGGTTGCGGTTTCCTAACCATGGACATTGGATGTCGTTGATAACGGGATCACATCATTAGGAGAATGATGTGATGGACAAGACCCAATCCTAAGCCTAGCACAAAGATCGTGTAGTTCGTGTGCTAAAGCTTTTCTAATGTCAAGTATCATTTCCTTAGACCATGAGACTGTGCAACTCCCGGATACCGTAGGAATGCTTTGGGACGTCACAAAGTAACTGGGTGGCTATAAAGGTACACTGCGGGTATCTCCGAAAGTGTCTGTTGGGTTGGCACGAATCGAGACTGGGATTTGTCACTCCGTGTGACGGAGAGGTATCTCTGGGCCCACTCGGTAGGACATCATCATAATGTGCACAATGTGATCAAGGAGTTGATCATGGGATGATGTGTTATGGAACGAGTAAAAGAGACTTGCCGGTAACGAGATTGAACAAGGTATCGGGATACCGACGATCGAATCTCGGGCAAGTACAATACCGCTAGACAAAGGGAATTGAATACGAGATTGATTGAATCCTTGACATCGTGGTTCATCCGATGAGATCATCGTGGAACATGTGGGAGCCAATATGGGTATCCAGATCCCGCTATTGGTTATTGGCCGGAGAGGTGTCTCGGTCATGTCGGCATGGTTCCCGAACCCGTAGGGTCTACACACTTAAGGTTCGGTGATGCTAGAGTTGTTATGGGAAATAGTATGTGGTTACCGAAGGTAGTTCGGAGTCCCGGATGAGAACCCGGACATCACGAGGAGTTCCGGAATGGTCCGGCGGTGAAGATTGATATATTGGACGAAGGGTATTGGAGTCCGGAAGTGTTCCGGAGGTACCAGGCTATGGCCAGCATGACCGAAAGGTGTTTCGGGAGCCCCGGTAAGTGTTGGAGGGCCTCATGGGCCAAAGGGGAAGGGGCAAACCAGCCCACTAAGGGTTGGTGCGCCCCCCACACCCTTTCCCACATTACTTGGGGAGGTGGGGCGCCTCCACCTGTCTTGGGAGGCAAGCCTCCACCTGCTTGGCTTGGGGGGCAAGTCTCCCTAGGATTTTCCCTAGGAAGATCCAATCTGCCTAGCCGCCGCCCCCTAGGGGAAACCCTAGGGCGCCTCCCCCTCTCCCCTTGCCCCTATATATAGTGGAGGGGTGGGAGGGCAGCCGCGACCTCTTCCCTGGGGCAGCCCTCCCTCCTCCTACCTTCTCCTCCTCCTCCATGGTGCTTGGCGAAGCCCTGCAGGAGAACCACGAGCTCCACCACCACCACGCCGTCGTGTTGACGGAGCTCTCCCTCAACTTCTCCTCTCCCTTTGCTGAATCAAGAAGGAGGAGACGTCCCCGGGCTGTACGTGTGTTGAACGCGGAGGCGCCGTCCGTTCGGCACTAGGATCATCGGTGATTTGGATCACGACGAGTACGACTCCATCAACCCCGTTCACTTGAACGCTTCCGCTTAGCGATCTACAAGGGTATGTAGATGCACTCTCCTTCCCCTCGTTGCTGGTTTCTCCATAGATAGATCTTGGTGACACGTAGGAAAATTTTGAATTTCTGCTACGTTCCCCAACAGTGGCATCATGAGCTAGGTCTATTGCGTAGATTCTATGCACGAGTAGAACACAAAGTAGTTGTCGGCGTTGATTTTGTTCAATATGCTTACCGTTACTAGTCCAATCTTGATTCGGCGGCATTGTGGGATGAAGCGGCCCGGACCAACCTTACACGTACGCTTACGTGAGACCGGTTCCACCGATAAACATGCACTAGTTGCATAAGGTGGCTGGCGGGTGTCTGTCTCTCCCACTTTAGTCGGATCGGATTCGATGAAAAGGGTCCTTATGAAGGGTAAATAGCAATTGGCATATCACGTTGTGGTTTTTGCGTAGGTAAGAAACGTTCTTGCTAGAAACCCATAGCAGCCACGTAAAACATGCAAACAACAAATTAGAGGACGTCTAACTTGTTTTTGCAGGGTATGCTATGTGATGTGATATGGCCATGAAGAATGTGATGAATGATATGTGATGTATGAGATTGATCATGTTCTTGTAATAGGAATCACGACTTGCATGTCGATGAGTATGACAACCGGCAGGAGCCATAGGAGTTGTCTTTATTTATTTATGACCTGTGTGTCAACTTAAAACGTTATGTAATTACTTTACTTTATTGCTAAATCGTTAGCCATAGTAGTAGAAGTAATAGATGACGAGACAACTTCAAGAAGACACGATGATGGAGATCATGGTGTCATGCCGGTGACGATGATGATCATGGAGCCCCGAAGATGGAGATCAAAAGGAGCAAAGTGATATTGGCCATATCATGTCACTATTTGATTGCATGTGATGTTTATCATGTTTATACATCTTATTTGCTTAGAACGAAGGTAGTAAATAAGATGACCCCTAACTGTGCACCGTTGCGACAGTTCGTTGTTTCGAAGCACCATGTGATGATCGGGTGTGATAGATTCTAACATTCACATACAACGGGTGTAAGACAGATTTACACACGCGAAACACTGAGGTTGACTTGACGAGCCTAGCATGTGTATAGACATGGCCTCGGAACACAGAAGACCGAAAGGTCGAGCATGAGTCGTATAGAAGATACAATCAACATGAAGATGTTCACCGACGTTGACTAGTCCGTCTCATGTGATGATCAGACACGGCCTAGTTGACTCGGATCATGTAATCACTTAGATGACTAGAGGGATGTCTATCTGAGTGGGAGTTCATAAGATGAACTTAATTATCCTGAACATAGTCAAAAGGTCTTCGCAAATTATGTCGTAGCTCGCACTTCAGTTCTACTGTTTAGATATGTTCCTAGAGAAAAATTAGTTGAAAGTTGATAGTAGCAATTATGCGGACTAGGTCCGTAAACCGAGGATTGTCCTCATTGCTTCATAGAAGGCTTATGTCCTTAATGCACCGCTCAGTGTGCTGAACCTCGAACGTTGTCTGTGGATGTTGCGAACATCTGACATACACATTTTGATAACTACGTGATAGTTCAGTTAAACGGTTTAGAGTTGAGGCACCGAAGACGTTTTGAAACGTCGCGAAACATATGAGATGTTTCGAGGGCTGAAATTGGGATTTCAGGCTCGTGCCCACGTCAAGAGGTATAAGACCTCCGACGATTTTCTTAGCCTACAAACTAAGGGAGAAAAGCTCAATTGTTGAGCTTGTGCTCAGATTGTCTGAGTGCAACAATCATTTGAATCGAGTGGGAGTTGATCTTCCAGATGAGATAATGATGTTTCTTCGAAGTCATTACCACCAAGCTGCTAGAGCTTCATGATGAACTATAATGTATCAGGGACATATATCATGATCTTTGAGATATTCGCGATGTTTGACACCACAAAAGTAGAAATCAAGAAGGAGCATCAATTGTTGATGGTTGGTGAAACCACTAGTTTCAAGAAGGGCAAGGGCAAGAAGGGATACTTCATGAAACGGCAATTCAGCTGCTGCTATAGTGAAGAAACCCAAGGTTGAACCCAAACCCGAGACTAAGTGCTTCTGTAATAAGGGAAACAACCACTGGAGCAGAATTACCCTAGATACTTGGTAGATTAAAAGGCTGGCAAGATCGATAGAAGTATATTGGATATACATTGTGTTGATGTGTACTTTACTAGTACTCCTAGTAGCACCAGGGTATTAGATACCGGTTCGGTTGCTAAGTGTTAGTAACTCGAAATAAAAGCTATGGAATAAACGGAGACTGGCTAAAGGTGAGCTGACG
Source organism: Triticum monococcum (assembly GCA_034509565.1). Lineage (NCBI taxonomy): Eukaryota > Viridiplantae > Streptophyta > Magnoliopsida > Poales > Poaceae > Triticum > Triticum monococcum. The sequence continues at coordinate 14,175,813 of CM067845.1, read as the reverse complement.
ATATGTGTTGGAAGTGTTTCCAATGTTGATATGATCAAGCATCGCACGCTCCCTCTACCATCGAGATTGGTGTTAAACCTAAATAATTGTTATTTGGTGTTTGAGTTGAGCATAGACATGATTGGATTATGACTATCGCAATACGGTTATTCATTTAAGGAGAATAATGGTTACTCTGTTTATTTGAATAATACCTTCAATGGTCTTGCACCTAAAATGAATGGTTTATTGAATCTCAATCGTAGTGATACACATGTTCATGCCAAAAGATATAAGATAGTAATGATAGTACCACCTACTTGTGGCACTGCCACGTAAGTCATATCGGTATAAAACGCATGAAGAAGCTCCATGTTGATGGATCTCTGGGCTCACTCGTTTTTGAAAGGTTTGAGACATGCGAACCATGTCTATTGGTATATATGCATGAAGAAACTCCATGCAAATGGACCGTTTGGACTCACTTGATTTTTGAATCACTTGAGACATGCAAATCATACCACATGGGCAAGATGACTGAAAGCCTCGTTTTTCAGTTAAATGGAACTACAAAGCAACTTGTTGGAAGTAATACATTTTGATGTGTGCAGTCCAATGAGTGCTGAGGCGTGTAGTGGATATCGTTATGTTCTTACTTCACAGATGATTTGAGTAGATGTTGAGTATATTTACTTCATGAATCAAGAGTCTGAATTATTGAAAGGTTCAAGTAATTTCAGTGTTAAGTTGAAAGATCGTCGTGACAAGAGGATAAAGTATCTATGATATGATCATAGAGATGAATATCTGAATTACGAGTTTGGCACAAAATTAAGACATTGTGGAAATTGTTTCACAACTAATACAGCCTGGAACACCATAGTGTGATGGTGTGTCCGAACATCATAACTGCACCCTATTGGATATGATGCATACCATGATGTCTCTTATCGAATTACCACGATAGTTTATGGGTTAGACATTAGAGACAACCACATTCACTTTAAAGAGGGCACCACGTAATTCCAATGAGATGACACCGTATGAACTATGGTTTAGAGAAACCTAAGCTGTCATTTCTTAAAAGTTTGGGGCTGCGACGCTTATGTGAAAAAGTTTCAGGCTGATAAGCTCGAACCCAAAGCGGATAAATGCATCTTCATAGGACACCCAAAACAGTTGGGTATACCTCCTGTCTCAGATTCAAAAACAATAAAGGATTGTTTCTAGAATCGGGTCCTTTCTCGAGGAAAAGTTTCTTTCGAAAGAATTGAGTGGGAGGATAGTGGAGACTTGATGAGGTTATTGAACCGTCTCTTCAACTAGTGTGTGGTAGGGCACAGGAAGTTGTTCCTGTGGCACCTACACCAATTGAAGTGGAAGCTTATGATAGTGATCATGAAACTTCAGATCAAGTCACTATCAAACCTCGTAGGATGACAAGGATGCGTACTACTTCAGAGTGGTACGTAATCCTATCTTGGAAGTCATGTTGCTAGACAACAATGAACCTACGAGCTATGGAGAAGCGATGGTGGGCCCGAATTCCGATAAATGGCTCGAGGCCATATAATCCGAGAGAGGATCCATGTATGAAAACAAAGTGTAGACTTTGGCAGAACAGCTCGATGGTCGTAAGGCTGTTGAGTACAGATGGATTTTAAAAGGAAGACGGACAACGATGGTAAATATCACCATTAAGAAAGCTCGACTTGTCGTTAAGAAGTTTCCCGACAAGTTCAAGGAGTTGACTACGATGAGACTTTCTCACTCGTAGCGATGCTAAGAGTCTGTTGGAATTATATTAGCGATTACTGCACTATTTATGAAATCTTGTAGATAGGATGTCAAAACATTGTTTCCTCGACAATTTTCTTGAGGAAAGGTTGTATGTGATACAACCGGAAAGTTTTGTCAATCTTAAAAGATGCTAATAAGTATGCAAAGCTCCAGCAATCCTTCTAAGGACTGGAGTGAGCATCTCGGAGTTGGAATGTATGCTTTGATGATGATCAAAGAAGTTTTGGGTGTATACAAAGTTTATGAGAAACTTGTATTTCCAAAGAAGTGAGTGGGAGCACTATAGAATTTCTGATGAGTATATGTCGTTGACATATTGTTGATCAGAAATGATGTAGAATTTCTGGAAAGCATATAGGGTTATTTGGAAAGTGTTTTTCAATGGAAAGCCTGGATTAAGCTACTTGAACATTGAGCATCAAGATCTATAAGGATAGATCAAAACGCTTAATGGTACTTTCAAATGAGCACATACCTTGACATGATCTTGAAGGTGTTCAAGATGGATCAGTCAAATAAGGAGTTCTTGCCTGAGTTGTAAGGTATGAAGTTAAGACTTAAAGCTCGACCATGGCAGAACAGAGAGAAAGGACGAAGGTCGTCCCCTATGCTTAGACATAGGCTCCAAAGTATGCTATGCTGTGTACCGCACCTGATGTGTGCCTTGCCACATGTCTGGCTAGAGGGTACAAAGGTGATCTAGGAGTAGATCACCAGATAGCGGTCAAAACTATCCTTAGAGGAATAAGGATATGTTTCTCGGTTATGGAGGTGATAAAGAGTTCGACGTAAAGAGTTACGTCGATGCAAGCTTAACACCTATCCGGATAGCTCTGAGTAGAGATACCGGATACGTATAATGGAGCAACGATTTGGAATAGCTCCAAGTAGAACAGTTATTTGAAATGGCTCCAAATATAGCGTAGAGATTTGCGAAGTACATACGGATCTGAATGTTGCAGAACCGTTGACTAAAACCTCTCTCACAAGCAACATGATCAAACCCAGAACTCATTGAGTGTTAATCACATAGTGATGTGAACTAGATTATTGACTCTAGTAAACTCTTTGGATGTTGGTCACATGGCGATGTGACCTGTGAGTGTTAATCACATGGCGATGTGAACTAGATTATTGACTCTAGTGCAAGTGGGAGACTGTTGGAAATATGCCCTAGAGGCAATAATAAATAAGTTATTATTATATTTCCTTGTTCATGATAATCGTTTATTATCCATGCTATAATTGTATTGATAGGAAACTCAGATACATGTGTGGATACATAGACAACACCATGTCCCTAGTAAGCCTCTAGTTGACTAGCTCATTGATCAATAGATGTTTGCGGTTTCCTAACCATGGACATTGGATGTCGTTGATAACGGGATCACATCATTAGGAGAATGATGTGATGGACAATACCCAATCCTAAGCCTAGCACAAAGATCGTGTAGTTCGTATGCTAAAGCTTTTCTAATGTCAAGTATCATTTCCTTAGACCATGAGATTGTGCAACTCCCGGATACCGAAGGAATGCTTTGGGTGTGCCAAACGTCACAACGTAACTGGGTGGCTATAAAGGTACACTACGGGTATCTCCGAAAGTGTCTGTTGGGTTGGCACGAATCGAGACTGGGATTTGTCACTCCGTGTGACGGAGAGGTATCTCTGGGCCCACTCGGTAGGACATCATCATAATGTGCACAATGTGATCAAGGAGTTGATCACGGGATGATGTGTTACGGAACGAGTAAAAGAGACTTGCCGGTAACGAGATTGAACAGGGTATTGGGATACCGACGATCGAATCTCGGGCAAGTACAATACCGCTAGACAAAGGGAATTGAATACGCGATTGATTGAATCCTTGACATCGTGGTTCATCCGATGAGATCATCGTGGAACATGTGGGAGCCAATATGGGTATCCAGATCCCGCTATTGGTACACACTTAAGGTTCGGTGACGCTAGAGTTGTTATGGGAAATAATATGTGGTTACCGAAGGTAGTTCGGAGTCCCGGATGAGATCCCGGACATCACGAGGAGTTCCGGAATGGTCCGGCGGTGAAGATCGATATATTGGACGAAGGGTATTGGAGTCCGGAAGTGTTCCGGAGGTACCAGGCTATGGCCAGCATGACCGAAAGGTGTTTCGGGAGCCCCGGCAAGTGTTGGAGGGCCTCATGGGCCAAAGGGGAAGGGGCAAACCAGCCCACTAAGGGTTGGTGCGCTCCCCACACCCTTTCCCACGTTACTTGGGGAGGTGGGGCGCCTCCACCTGGCTTGGGAGGCAAGCCTCCACCTGCCTGGCTTGGGGGGCAAGTCTCCCTAGGATTTTCACTAGGAAGATCCAATCTGCCTAGCCGCCGCCCCCTAGGGGAAACCCTAGGGCGCCTCCCCCTCTCCCCTTGCCCCTATATATAGTGGAGGGGTGGGAGGGCAGCCGCGACCTCTTCCCTGGGGCAGCCCTCCCTCCTCCTACCTTCTCCTCCTCCTCCATGGTGCTTGGCGAAGCCCTGCAGGAGAACCACGAGCTCCACCACCACCACGCCGTCGTGTTGACGGAGCTCTCCCTCAACTTCTCCTCTCCCCTTGCTCGATCAAGAAGGAGGAGACGTCCCCGGGCTGTACGTGTGTTGAATGCGGAGGTGCCGTCCGTTCGGCACTAGGATCATCGGTGATTTGGATCACGACGAGTACGACTCCATCAACCCTGTTCACTTGAACGCTTCCGCTTAGAGATCTACAAGGGTATGTAGATGCACTCTCCTTCCCCTCGTTGCTGGTTTCTCCATAGATAGATCTTGGTGACACGTAGGAAAATTTTGAATTTCTGCTACGTTCCCCAACATTGAGCTCATAATGATGATGTATTACCGAGTGGGCCTAGTGATACCTCTCCGTCATACGGAGTGACAAATCCCAGTCTTGATCCGTGTCAACCCAACAGACACTTTCGGAGATACCCGTAGTATACCTTTATAGTCACCCAGTTACGTTGTGACGTTTGGTATACCCAAAGCACTCCTACGGTATCCGGGAGTTACATGATCTCATGGTCTAAGGAAAAGATACTTGACATTCGAAAACTCTAGCAAACGAACTACACGATCTTGTGCTATGTTTAGGATTGGGTCTTGTCCATCACATCATTCTCCTAATGATGTGATCTCGTTATCAATGACATCCAATGTCCATAGTCAGGAAACCATGGCTATCTGTTGATCAACGAGCTAGTCAATTAGAGGCTTACTAGGGACATGTTGGTGTCTATTATTCACACATGTATTACGATTTCCGGATAACACAATTATAGCATGAATAAAAGACAATTATCATGAACAAGGAAATATAATAATAATGCTTTTATTATTGCCTCTAGGGCATATTTCCAACAGTCTCCTACTTGCACTAGAGACAATAATCTAGTTACATTGTGATGAATCGAACACCCATGGAATTCTGGTGTTGATCATGTTTTGCTCTAGGGAGAGGTTTAGTCAACGGATCTGCTACATTCAGGTCCGTATGTACTTTACAAATATCTATGTCTCCATCTTGAACATTTTCACGAATGGAGTTGAAGCGACGCTTGATGTGCCTGGTCTTCTTGTGAAACCTGGGCTCCTTGGCAAGTGCAATAGCTCCAGTGTTGTCACAGAAGAGTTTGATTGGCCCCGACGCATTGGGTATGACTCCGAGGTCGGTGATGAACTCCTTCACCCAAATTGCTGCATGTGCTGCCTCCGAGGCTGCCATGTACTCCGCTTCACATGTAGATCCCGCCACGACGCTCTGCTTGCAACTACACCAGCTTACTGCCCCACCATTCAAAATATACACGTATCCGGTTTGAGACTTAGAGTCATCCGGATCTGTGTCGAAGCTAGCGTCGACGTAACCCTTTACGACGAGCTCTTCGTCACCTCCATAAATGAGAAACATTTCCTTAGTCCTTTTCAAGTACTTCAGGATATTCTTGACCGCTGTCCAGTGTTCCTTGCCGGGATTACTTTGGTACCTTCCTACCAAACTTACGGCAAGGTTTACATCAGGTCTGGTACACAGCATGGCATACATAATAGAACCTATGGCTGAGGCATAGGGGATGACACTCATCTCTTCTATATCTTCTACCGTGGTCGGACATTGAGCTGAGCTCAATTTCACACCTTGTAACACAGGCAAGAACCCCTTCTTAGACTGATCCATATTGAACTTCTTCAATATCTTATCAAGGTATGTGCTTTGTGAAAGACCTATGAGGCATCTTGATCTATCTCTATAGATCTTGATGCCTAATATATAAGTAGCTTCTCCAAGGTCCTTCATTGAAAAACTCTTATTCAAGTAGGCCTTAATGCTGTCCAAGAGTTCTATATCATTTCCCATCAAAAGTATGTCATCTACATATAATATGAGAAATGCTACAGAGCTTCCACTCACTTTCTTGTAAACGCAGGCTTCTCCATAAGTCTGTGTGAACCCAAACGCTTTGATCATCTCATCAAAGCGAATGTTCCAACTCCGAGATGCCTGCACCAGCCCATAAATCGAGCGTTGGAGCTTGCACACCTTGTTAGCATTCTTAGGATCGACAAAACCTTCCGGTTGCATCATATACAATTCTTCCTTAAGGAAACCATTAAGGAATGCCGTTTTGACGTCCATTTGCCATATCTCATAATCATAGAATGCGGCAATTGCTAACATGATTCGGACAGACTTCAGCTTCGCTACCGGTGAGAAAGTCTCATCGTAGTCAACCCCTTGAACTTGTTGATAACCCTTAAAGACAAGCCGAGCTTTATAGATGGTCACATTACCATCCGCGTCTGTCTTCTTCTTAAAGATCCATTTATTTTATATGGCTCGCCGTTCAACGGGCAAGTCAGTCAAAGTCCATACTTCGTTTTCATACATGGATCCTATCTCGGATTTCATGGCTTCCAGCCATTTGTCGGAATCCGGGCCCGCCATCGCTTCTTCATAGTTCGAAGGTTCACCATTGTCTAACAACATGATTTCCAAGACAGGGTTGCCGTACCACTCTGGTGCGGAACGTGTCCTTGTGGACCTTCGAATTTCAGTAGGAGCTTGATCAGAAGTATCTTGATCATTATCATTAACTTCCTCTCTAGTCGTTGCAGGCACCTCAGGAACATTTTCTTGAGTTGTGCCTTGTTCTGGTTCAAGAGGTAATACTTCATCAAGTTCTACTTTCCTCCCACTCACTTCTTTTGAGAGAAACTCCTTCTCTAGAAAGGATCCATTCTTGGCAACAAAGATCTTGCCTTCGGATCTGAGGTAGAAGGTATACCCAATAGTTTCTTTAGGGTATCCTATGAAGACGCATTTTTCCGACTTGGGTTCGAGCTTTTCAGGTTGAAGTTTCTTGACATAAGCATCGCATCCCCAAACTTTCAGAAACGATAGCTTAGGTTTCTTCCCAAACCATAATTCATACGGTGTCGTCTCAACGGATTTCGATGGAGCCCTATTTAAAGTGAATGCGGCAGTCTCTAAAGCATAGCCCCAAAAAGATAGCGGTAAATCGGTAAGAGACATCATAGATCGCACCATATCTAATAGAGTGCGATTACGACGTTCGGACACACCATTACGCTGAGGTGTTCCAGGCGGCGTGAGTTGTGAAACTATTCCACATTTTCTTAAGTGTGTGCCAAATTCGTGACTCAAGTATTCTCCTCCACGATCTGATCGCAAAAACTTGATTTTTCTGTCACATTGATTTTCAACCTCACTCTGAAATTCCTTGAACTTTTCAAAGGTCTTAGACTTGTGTTTCATTAAGTAGATATACCCATATCTACTCAAGGCACCGCGAGCCTCAACACTCATTGGACCGCACACATCAGTATGTATGATTTCCAACAAGTTGGTTGCTCGCTCCATTGTTCCTGAGAACGGAGTCTTGGTCATTTTACCCATGAGGCATGGTTCGCACGTGTCAAATGATACATAATCAAGAGACTCTAAAAGTCCATCTGCATGGAGCTTCTTCATGCGTTTGACACCTATGTGACCAAGGCGGAAGTGCCACAAATATGTGGGACTATCATTATCAACTTTACATCTTTTGGTACTCACACTTTGAATATGTGTAGCATTACGCTCGAGATTCATTAAGAATAAACCATTCACCATTGGAGCATGACCATAAAACATATCTCTCATATAAATAGAACAACCATTATTTTCGGATTTAAATGAGTAGCCATCTCGAATTAAACGAGATCCCGATACAATTTTCATGCTCAAAGCTGGTACTAAATAACAATTATTGAGGTTTAAAACTAATCCCGTAGGTAAATGCAGAGATAGCGTGCCGACGGCGATCACATCGACCTTGGAACCATTCCCGACGCGTATCATCACCTCGTCCTTCGCCAGTCTCCGCTTATTCCGCAGCTCCTGCTTTGAGTTACAAATGTGAGCAACTGCACCGGTATCAAATACCCAAGAGCTACTACGAGTACTGGTGAGGTACACATCAATTACATGTATATCACATATACCTTTCGTTTTGCCGGCCTTCTTGTCCGCTAAGTATTTGGGACAGTTCCGCTTCCAGTGACCACTTTCCTTGCAATAAAAGCACTCAGTCTCGGGCTTGGGTCCATTCTTTGGCTTCTTCCCGGCAGCTTGCTTTCCAGGCGCGGCAACTCCCTTGCCGTCCTTCTTGAAGTTCTTTTTACCCTTGCCCTTCTTTAACTTAGTGGTTTTATTGACCATCAACACTTGATGTTCCTTCTTGACTTCTACCTCTGCTGATTTCAGCATAGCAAATACTTCAGGAATGGTCTTTTCCATCCCCTGCATATTGAAGTTCATCACAAAGCTCTTGTAGCTCGGTGGAAGCGACTGAAGGATTCTGTCAATGACCGCGTCATCCGGGAGATTAACTCCCAGCTGAGTCAAGCGGTTATGCAACCCAGACATAGTGAGTATGTGCTCACTGACAGAATTGTTTTCCTCCATCTTATAGCTGAAGAACTTGTCGGAGACTTGATATCTCTCGACCCGGGCATGAGCATGGAAAACGATTATCAGCTCTTTGAACATCTCATATGCTCCGTGTCTCTCAAAACGTTTTTGGAGCCCCGGCTCTAAGCTGTAAAGCATGCCGCACTGAACGAGGGAGTAGTCATCGGTACGTGCCTGCCAAGTGTTCATAATGTCTTGTTCTGTAGGAAGGACAGGTGCGTCACCCAGTGGTGCTTGTAGGACATAATCTTTCTTGGCAGCTATGAGGATGATCCTCAGGTTCCGGACCCAGTCTGTGTAGTTGCTGCCATCGTCTTTCAGCTTGGTTTTCTCTAGGAACGCGTTGAAGTTGAGGACTACGTTGGCCATTTGATCTACAAGACATATTGTAAATATTTTAGACTAAGTTCATGATAATTAAGTTCATCTAATCAAATTATTTAATGAACTCCCACTTAGATAGACATCCCTCTTCTAGTCATCTAAGTATAACATGATCCGAGTCAACTAGGCCGTGTCCGATCATCACGTGAGACGGACTAGTCAACATCGGTGAACATCTTCATATTGATCGTATCTTCTATACGACTCATGCTCGACCTTTCGGTCTTCTGTGTTCCGGGGCCATGTCTGTACATGCTAGGCTCGTCAAGTCAACCTAAGTGTTTGCATGTGTAAATCTGTCTTACACCCGTTGTATGTGAACGTTAGAATCTATCACACCCGATCATCACGTGGTGCTTCGAAACAATGAACTGTCGCAACGGTGCACAGTTAGGGGGAACACTTGCTTGAAATTATTATGAGGGATCATCTTATTTACTACCATCATTCTAAGTAAACAAGATGCAAAACATGATAAAAAACATGATAAACATCACATGCAATCAAATAATAATAGTGACATGATATGGCCAATATCACATAGCTCCTTTGATCTCCATCTTGGGGCTCCATGATCATCTTGTCACCGGCTTGACACCATGATCCCCATCATCATGATCTCCTCATCGTGTCTCCATAAAGTTGCTCGCCAACTATTACTTCTACTACTATGGCTAACGCGTTTAGCAATAAAGTAAAGTAATTTACATGGTGTTTCTCAATGATACGCAGGTCATATAAAAAATAAAGACAACTCCTATGGCTCCTGCCGGTTGTCATACTCATCGACATGCAAGTCGTGATTCCTATTACAATAGCATGAACATCTCATACATCACATATAGATCATTCATCATTCATCACAACTTTGGCCATATCATATCACAAAGCACTTGCTGCAAAAACAAGTTAGACGTCCTCTAATTGTTGTTGCAAGTTTTACGTGGCTGAATTAGGGTTCTAGAAAGAACGTTTTCTTACCTACGTGAAAGCCACAACGTGATTTGTCAACTTCTATTTACCCTTCAGAAGGACCCTTTTCATCGAATCCGCTCCAACTAAAGTGGGAGAGGCAGACACCCGCCAGCCACCTTATGCAACTAGTGCATGTTAGCCGGTGGAACCGGTCTCACATAAGCGTACGTGTAAGGTTGGTCCGGGCCACTTCATCCCACAGTACCGCTAAAGCAAGATAAGACTAGTAGCGGCAAGAAAGTTGACAACATCTACGCCCACAACAAATTGTGTTCTACTCGCGCAAGAAGAACTACGCATAGACCTAGCTCATGATGCCACTGTTGGGGAACGTAGCAGAAAACAAAATTTTCCTACGGTTTCACCAAGATCCATCTATGAGTTCATCTAGCAACGAGTGATCGGATGCATCTACATACCTTTGTAGATCGCGAGCGGAAGCGTTCAAAGAACGGGGATGAGGTAGTCGTACACGACGTGATCCAAATCACCGATGGCCAAGCGCCGAACGGACGGCACCTCCGCGTTCAACACACGTACGGAGCGGATGATGTCTCCTCCTTCTTGATCCAGCAAGGGGAGAGGAGAGGTTGAGGAAGATGGCTCCAGCAGCAGCACGACGGCGTGGTGGTGGTGGAGCTGCAGTACTCCAGCAGGGCTTCGCTAAGGTCTATGGAGGAGGAGGATGTGTTGGAGAGGGAGACGGAGGCGCCAAGGCAAAGGTATGAAGTCCTCCATCTCCCCCACTATATATAGGAGGGCCTAGGGGGGGGGGCGGCCCTAGGAGATCCAATCTCCTAGGGGGGCGGCGGCCAAGGGAGGTTTCCCTCCCTCCCAAGGCACCTAGGGGGTGCCTTCCCCTTGTGGGACTCTTCCCTCTTGAAACCCTAGGCGCATGGGCCTCTTGGGGCTGGTGACCTTGGCCCATGTAGGCAAAGGCGCACCCCCTATAGCCCATGTGGCCCCCCAGGGTAGGTGGCCCCACCCGGTGGACCCCCGGGACCCTTCCAGTGGTCCCGGTACAATACTGATAACCCCGAAACTTGTCCCGATGGCCGAAATAGCACTTCCTATATATAATTATATACCTCCGGGCCATTTTGGAACTCCTCGTGACGTCCGGGATCTCATCCGGGACTCCGAACAACATTCGGGTTACTGCATATACATATCCCTACAACCCTAGCGTCACCGAACCTTAAGTGTGTAGACCCTACGGGTTCGGGAGACAAGCAGACATGACCGAGACGACTCTCCGGTCAATAACCAATAGTGGGATCTGGATACCCATGTTGGCTCCCACATGTTCCACGATGATCTCATTGGATGAACCACGATGTCGAGGATTCAAGCAACCCCGTATTCAATTCCCTTTGTCAATTGGTATGTTACTTGCCCGAGATTCGATCGTCGGTATCCCAATACCTCGTTCAATCTCGTTACCGGCAAGTCACTTTACTCGTAATGTAATGCATGATCCCGTGACCAGACACTTGGTCACTTTGAGCTCATAATGATGATGTATTACCGAGTGGGCCCAGTGATACCTCTCCGTCATACGGAGTGACAAATCCCTGTCTTGATCCGTGTCAACCCAACAGACACTTTCGGAGATACCCGTAGTATACCTTTATAGTCACCCAGTTACGTTGTGACGTTTGGTATACCCAAAGCACTCCTACGGTATCCGGGAGTTACACGATCTCATGGTCTAAGGAAAAGATACTTGACATTGGAAAACTCTAGCAAACGAACTACACGATCTTGTGCTATGTTTAGGATTGGGTCTTGTCCATCACATCATTCTCCTAATGATGTGATCTCGTTATCAATGACATCCAATGTCCATAGTCAGGAAACCATGACTATCTGTTGATCAACGAGCTAGTCAACTAGAGGCTTACTAGGGACATGTTGGTGTCTATTATTCACACATGTATTACGATTTCCGGATAACACAATTATAGCATGAATAAAAGACAATTATCATGAACAAGGAAATATAATAATAATGCTTTTATTATTGCCTCTAGGGCATATTTCCAACATAGATGATATGCACGAGTAGAACACAAAGAGTTGTGGGCGATAGTAGTCATACTGCTTACCACCAACGTGTTATTTTGATTCGGCGGTATTGCTGGATGAAGCGGCCCGGACCAACATTACATGACCACGTTCATGAGACCGGTTCTACTAACGTGCTTTTGCATACAGGTGGCTGGCGGGTGTCTGTTTCTCCAACTTTAGTTGAATCGAATTTGACTATGCCCGATCCTTGTTGAAAGTTAAAACAACACACTTGACGAAAAATCGTTGTGATTTTGATGCGTAGGTAAGAAAGGTTCTTGCTAGAAGCCTGTAGTAGCCATGTAAAACTTGCAACAACAAAGTAGAGGACGTCTACCTTGTTTTTGGAGGGCATGTTGTGATGTGATATGCTCAAGACATGATGAGATATAAATTTTTGTATGAGATGATCATGTTTTGTAAAAGTTATCGGCAACTGGTAGAAGCCTTATGGTTGTCGCTTTATTGTATGAAATGCAATCGCCATGTAATTGCTTTACTTTATCACTAAGCGGTAGCGATAGTCGTAGAAGCAATAGTTGGTGAGACGACAACGACGCTATGATGGATATCAAGGTGTGAAGCCGGTGACGATAGAGATCATGATGGTGCTTTGGAGATGGAGATGAAAGGCACAAGATGATGATGGCCATATCATGCCACATATTTTGATTGTATGTGATGTTTATCTTTTATGCATCTTATTTTGCTTAGTACGGTGGTAGCATTATAAGATGATCCCTCACTAAATTTCAAGGTATAAGTGTTATCCCTGAGTATGCACCGTTGCTACAGTTCGTCGTGCCGAGACACCATGTGATGATCAGGTGTGATAAGCTCTACGTTCATATACAATGGGTGGAAGCCAGTTTTGCACGTGCGGAATACTCGGGTTAAACTTGACGAGCCTAGCATATGCAGATATGGCCTTGGAACACTGAGACCGAAAGGTCGAACGTGAATCATATAGTAGATATGATCAACATAGAGATGTTCACCATTGAAAACTACTCCATCTTACGTGATGATTGGACATGGTTTAGTTGATATGGATCTCGTGATCATTTAGATGACTAGAGGGATGTCTATCTAAGTGGGAGTTCTTTAGTAATATGATTAATTGAACTTTAATTTATCATGAACACAGTCCTGATAGAATTCGCATATCTATGTTGTAGATCAATAGTTCGCGATATAGCTCCTATATATATTTTTTGATATGTTCCTTGAGAAAAGTTGAAAGATGATAGTAGCAATGATGTGGACTGGGTCTGTGATCTAAGGATTATCCTCATTGCTGCACATAAGAATTATGTCCTTGATGCACCGCTATGTGACAGACCTATTGCAGGAGCAGATGCAGACGTTACGAACGTTTGACAAAGCTCGATATGATGACTACTTGGTAGTTTAGTGCACCATGCTTTACGTCTTAGATCGGGGACTTCAAAAATGTTTTGAACGCCACGGAGCATATGAGATGTTCCAAGAGTTGAAATTGGTATTTCAGACTCATGCCCATGTCTAGAGGTATGAGACCTCTAACAAATACTTTGCCTACAAGATGGAGGAGAATAACTCAGCTAGTGAGCATGTGCTCAGAATGTCAGGGTACTACAATCGCTTGAATCAAGTGGGAGTTAATCTCCCAGATAAGATAGTGATTGACAGAGTTCTCTAGTCACTATCACCAAGTTACTAGAACTTCGTGATGAACTATAATATGCAAGGGATGACGAAAATGATTCCCAAGCTCTTTGCGATGCTGAAATCGGCGAAGGTAGAAATCAAGAAATAGCATCAAGTGTTGATGGTTAACAAGACCACTAGTTTCAGGAAAAATGGCAAGGGAAAGAAAGGGAACTTCAAGAAGAATGGCAAGCAAGTTGCCACTCCCGTGAAGAAGCCCAAAGCTAGACCCAAACCTGAAACTGAGTGCTACTACTGCAAAGGAAATGGTCACTGAAAGCGGAACTGCCCCAAGAAACTTGGCAGATAAGAAGGATGGCAAAGTGAACAAAGGTATATTTGATATACATGTTATTGATGTGTACTTTACTAATGTTCATAGTAGCCCCTGGATATTTAATACCGGTTTAGTTACTAAGATTTGTAACTCGAAACATGAGTTGCAAAATGAACAGATACTAGTTAATGGCGAGGTGATGATGTGTGTTGGAAGTGATTCCAAGGTTGATAAGATCACCATCGCACACTCCCTTTACTTTCGGGATTAGTGTTGAACCTAAAATGAATGTTATTTGGTGTTTGCGTTGAGCATAAATATGATTGGATCATGTTTATTGCAATACAGTTATTCATTTAAGTCAGAGAATAATTGTTCTTCTGTTTATTTGAATAAAACCTTCTATGGTCATACACCCAATGAAAATGGTTTATTGAATCTTGATCGTAGTGATACACATATTCATAATATTGATGACAAAAAATGCAAAGTTGATAATGATAGTGCAACATACTGGTGGCACTGCCGTTTAGGTCATATTGGTGTAAAGCGCATGAAGAAACTCCATGCTGATGGGCTTTTGGAATCACTTGATTATGAATCAATTGATGCTTGCGAACCATGCCTCATGGGCAAGTTTACTAAGACTCCATTCTCCGGAACAATGGAGCGAGCCACTGACTTATTGGAAATAATACATACTGATGTATGCGGTCCGATGAGTATTGAGGCTCGCGGCGGGTATCGTTATTTTCTGACCTTCACAGATGATTTGAGCAGGTATGGGTATATCTACTTAATGAACACAAGTCTGAAACATTTGAAAATTTCAAAGAATTTCAGAGTGAAGTTGAGAATCATCATAACAAGAAAATAAAGTTTCTATGATTTGATCGTGGAGGTGAATATTTGAGTTATGAGTTTGGCCTTCATTTAAAACAATGTGGAATAGTTTCACAACTCACGCCACCTGGAACACCACAGCATAATGGTGTGTCCAAACGCCGTAACCGTACTTTATTAGATATGGTGCGATCTATGATGTCTCTTACCAATTTACCACTATCGTTTTGGGATTATGCATTAGAGACAGATGCATTCACGTTAAATAGGGCATCATCTAAATCCGTTGAGACGACACCATATGAACTATGGTTTAGCAACAAACCTAAGCTATCGTTTCTTAAAGTTTGGGGCTGTGATGCTTATGTGAAAAAGCTTCAACCTGGTAAGCTCGAACCCAAATCGGAGAAATGCGTCTTCATAGGATACCCAAAGAAAACTGTTGGGTACACCTTCTATCACAGATCCGAAGGCAAGGTATTCGTTGCTAAGAACGGATCCTTTCTATAGAAGGAGTTTCTCTCGAAAGAAGTGAGTGGGAGGAAAGTAGAACTTGATGAGGTAATTGTACCTTCTCCTGAATTGGAAAGTGGTTCATCACAGAAATTAGTTATAGGGATGCCTACACCAATTAGTGAGGAAGCTAACAATAATGATTATGAAACTTCAGATCAAGTTACGGCCGAACCTCGTAGGTCAACTAGAGCACGTTCTGCACCAGAGTGATACGATAATCCTGTTCTGCAAGTCAAGTTACTAGACCATGACGAACCTACAAACTATGAGGAAACTATGATGAGAGATTCCACAAAATGGCTTGAGACCATGAAATATGAGATAGGATCCACGTATGAGAACAAAGTGTGGACTTTGATGGACTTGCCCGATGATCGGCAAGCCACTAATAATAAATGGATCTTCAAGAGGACGACGGACGCTGATGGTAGTGTTACTATCTACAAAACTCGACTTGTCGCAAAAGGTTTTCGACAAGTTCAAGGTGTTGACTATGATGATATTTTCTCACTCGTAGCGATGCTTAAGGTCTGTCCGAATCATGTTAGCAATTGCCACATTTTATGAAATCTGGCAAATGGATGTCAAAAACTGCATTCCTTAATGGATTTGTTGTATATGATGCACCCAAAAGGTTTTCTCAATCCTAAAGGTGCTAAAAGGTGTGCAAGCTCTAGCGATCCATCTATGGACTGGTGCAAGCATCTCAGAGTTGAAATATACGCTTTGATGAATTGATCAAAGTATATACTTTTATACAGACTTGTGATGAAGCCTGTATGTACAAGAAAGTGAGTGGGAGCACTACAACCTTTCTGATAAGTATATGTGAATGACATATTGTTGATCGAAAATGATGTAGAATTTTCTAGAAAGCATAAAGGAGTGTTTTAAAGGAGTTTTTCAAGGAAAGACCTCGGTGAAGCTACTTACGTATTGAGCATCGAGATCTAGATCAAGACGCTTGATAAGATTTTTCTATACGTTGACAAGATATTGAAGTAGTTCAAAATGGGACAGTCAAAGAAGGATTTCTTTTCTGTGTTGCAAGGTGTGAAGTTGAGTAAGACTCAAAAGCCCAACCACGGAAGAAGATAGAGAGAGAATGGAAGTCATTCCCTATGCCTCAGCCATAGGTTCTATAAAGTATGCCATGCTGTGTACCAGACCTATTGTATACCTTAGCATGAGTTTGGCAAGGGAGTACAATAATGATCTAGGAGTAGATCACTGGACAGAGGTCAAAATTATCCTTAGAGGACTAAGGAAATATTTCTCGGTTATGGAGGTGATAAAAGAGTTCGTCGTAAAGAGTTACGTCGATGCAAGCTTTGACACCAATCTGGATGACTCCCTGTCTCGATCTGGATACATATTGAAAGTAGGAGCATTTAGCTAGAGTTGCTCCGTGCAGAGCATTGTAGACATAGAAATTTGCAAAATACATACGGATCTGAAAGTGGCAGACTCGTTGACTAAACCTCTCTCACAAGCAAAACATGATCACACCTCAGTACTCTTTGGGTGTTAATCACATGGCGATGTGAACTAGATTACCGACTCTAGTAAACCCTTTGGGTGTTGGTCACATGGCGATGCGAACTATGGTTATTAATCACATGATGATGTGAACTATTGGTGTTAAATCACATGGCGATGTGAACTAGATTATTGACTCTAGTGCAAGCGGAAGACTGAAGGAAATATGCCATAGAGACAATAATGAAGTTGTTATTTATATTTCCTTATATCATGATAAATTTTGATTATTTATGCTAGAATTGTATTAACCAGAAACTTAGTACATGTGCGAATAAATAGACAAAACAGAGTGTCCCTAGTATGCCTCTACTTGACTATCTCGTTAATCAAAGATGATTAAGTTTCCTAACCATAGACATGTGTTGTCATTTGATGAACGGGGTCACATCATTAGATAATGATGTGTTGGACAAGACCCATCCGTTAGCTTAGCATAATGATCGTTAAGTTTTATTGCTATTGCTTTCTTCATGACTTATACATATTCCTCTGATTACGAGATTATGCAACTCCCGAATACCAGAGGAACACCTTGTGTACTATAAAACATCACAACGTAACTGGGCGATTATAAAGATGCTCTACAAGTGTCTCCGAAGGTGTTTGTTGGGTTGGCATAGATCAATATTATGATTTGTCACTCCGAGTATCAGAGAGGTATCTCTGGGCACTCTCAGTAATGCACATTACTATAAGCTTTGCAAGCAATGCGACTAATGAGTTAGTTACGTGATGATGCATTACGGAACGAGTAAAGAGACTTGCCGATAACGAGATTGAACTAGGTATGATGATACCGACGATCGAATCTCGGGCAAGTAACATACTGATGACAAAGGGAATAACGTATGTAGTTATTGCGGTTGGACCAATAAAGATCTTCGTAGAATATGTAGGAACCAATATGAGCATCCAGGTTCCGCTATTGGTTATTGACCGGAGATATGTCTCGGTCATGTCTACATAGTTCTCGAACCCATAGGGTCCGCACGCTTAACGTTCGATGATGATTTGAATTATGAGTTATGTGTTTTGGTGACTGAAGATTGTTTAGTGTCCTGGATGAGATCACGGACATGACGAGGAGTCTCGAAATGATCGAGAGGTAAATATTGATATATTGGAAGGTAGTATTCGGACACGGAAAGGGATTCAGAGTGTATCAGATACATACAAGAGTACCGGAGGGGTTACCGGAAACCCCCGGGATGGATATGGGTCATATGGACCATAGGTGGGAGGCTAACCAGCCCACAAGGGACTGGTGCGCCCCCCGCAAGGGAGGAGGCCGAATTGGTTTAGGGAAGGGGGCGCCACCCCCTTTCCTTCTCCTAGTCCCTCTCCTCCCCCCTTTCCACCTCCATGAGAAGGAAAACAGGGAGGGGGGGGGGGCGCGAATCCTACTAGGACTAGGAGTCCTAGTAGCACTCCCTCCTTATGGCGCGCCCCCTAGGGCCGACCTCCTCCCTCCCCTCCTTTATATACATGGGCAGGACACCCCTTGGAGACACATCAATTGTTCCAAGCCGTGTGCGGCGTCTCCCTTCGTGGTTTACTCCTCTGGTCATATTCACGTAGTGCTTAGGCGAAGCCCTGTGCGGATCACATCACGATCACCGTCACCATGCCGTCGTGCTGACGGAACTCTCCCTCGACCCGCTGCTGGATGAAGAGTTCGAGGGACGTCATCGAGATGAACATGTGCAGAACTCGAAGGTGCCGTATGTTCGATACTTGATCGATTGGATCGCGAAAATGTTCAACTACATCATCCGCGTTAACCTAACGCTTCCACTTTTAGTCTACGAGGGTACGTGGACACACTCTCCCCCTCCTATCATGAACGTAGGAAATTTTTAAAATTGCATGCTACATTCCCAACAAACCGGCACCGCTCTATTAGACCGGGCCTCTCCTGATCTAGATAGGGTCAACCTCGCACTAGCACCAGCCCCATCAGCTTCTAGCCTTTCACACATGAAGCCAGCTACAACCGCCTCTTGCCGAGGGCCACCACCAAGATGCATCCGCCTACAGCCCGAGCACCAGCAGAGAGATACACCCGGCCAGAACCACATCCATGATCGCATTGCCCACGCACGCTGTGTGGGCCACCTTGCCGTTGCAATGCACCAGATCACCGTGTTGCCCGAAAGCCGTCACGTGCTAGATACGGACCATGTCGACCACCACCAGCGTCCTCCACCCTGAAGCAGCTACCGCGTAGCCACCTCGCCTGTACGGCACTACTGTGGACATGTGGATACTACGTCGCGCTGCCCCATGTCGAGCGACGCACTATTGCCCGCCATGCCATCCCGCACCAACTGCTGCGACATGGAGAGGAAGGGTGCTCCGTCGCTGCCGACATCAACCGGGCTTTCACCCCAGCGGTGGCGAATGGGTGGGATGGACCAGAGGGAGGAGGCTCGCGGAAGCTACCCGTGAGTGAGGGAGGGGAACAAATTAAAAAATGGTAGTTATTGAGGACGAGAAATATCATCAAATTATGTGACCTATAATTGCTTTGGGCCGCAGGAGATGAAAAACTAGCGTCTACCAATCTCATTCCCTCGGACGTCCTTTGACAAGAAAATAGGAGATATGGGCCAAAAATTCTACGGTAGACTATAGCTCGGTACGGCTATGAACGACAAAGGGAAAGCGAAAAGTGAGGACAGCAAGCGAAACACCTTTTTTGGTTGGTGGAAACGCACTTTTCACTAAATAATGACGAGCTAACATCTATCAACTTCGTCGTCCTGGACGTCCTTTGACAGTTAAGTGGCAGCAGGCGGGCAAAAAATTCGACGGGTAGCGTTATAGCATAGGTATGGCTCTGTAGCGACAACGGAAATCGACACCAAACAAAAAATTTCACTTTGGCCAAAATAAATTGTCTAGAAAATGAAAATACATGCCTCAAGTTTATTCATAAAATTGTTGTAAAAATCAAATACATATCTTTTTCTCATCGAAGTGGAGTACAACATAGATGTCACACACGTGACGACATCTTGTAGTACACACTCACATAACGACTAGCAAACACTGATAGAGCGAAACTAGCATATATGTGTTGGGTGCAAATGACACCCAGTAACTTTTGTTGATCAATCGGCGTTGTACAAGAAATCAGCCTCTTAAACCCTATAGAAAATTAGGGTTGAACCCATGGACTCATCAGCCACACTAGCTTGTCAAAAGTCTTTTAGCACATATTCAGTCCAAGTAGTAATAGCCGAGCTAAAAGCAACTCAATTTGGATCGCCAAAAAGTATGGATGCTGAACGAGCAACGGCAAACTTAGAATCTCTAGAATTCAGTCTACATGTTTTTTTAAGCTGGGACCCTTTTGTCCTTGGGGTCCTTATTGCTTCTTTGGTTTCTTCCCTAGTTTGCCAAATATCCACCCCCTCGCCTGAGCACATAATCATGTCTAATGCCAACAAAGAAGAAAAGTGTTACAGAAAGTGGAGTGAATAGTGTTAGACCTATCTTGCTTAATTATAGACTAGCGATGAAAGTTGAAACATTTTATGCCACCTCCCACACCACCACC
This sequence comes from Triticum monococcum, assembly GCA_034509565.1. Lineage (NCBI taxonomy): Eukaryota > Viridiplantae > Streptophyta > Magnoliopsida > Poales > Poaceae > Triticum > Triticum monococcum. The sequence continues at coordinate 14,155,167 of CM067845.1, read as the reverse complement.
GTCAAAGATCAGCCATGCGCTTGTATTTCTGGAGCATGCAGGGTTGGGCGTTATTGTCTTCCACTCGGCAAAGCCCACCGGCCAGGTGGTTCCTGCAAGCGACGAGGTTGTGGCGTCCAGTTCATTGGCACCTGTTTCTGAGGCTCTCTTCACTAAAAGGTTTCAAGAATTAATCGCCAGATTGGAGGTTGGTAGCCATGGATCAGGCAAGATGGTCAGTTGCTCCATAAAGGAGAAGGCATCAGGGACGAGAACAGGAGGGTGTGCTTTAGCCACCGTTCCAACATCATGAAAAAGAAACCTTTTTGGAGCAAAGATAAGAAGAGTGATGTCATAGAGAAGGCGTCAGCAGCTACTTGATGGACAGTTCTCTGGTTCTTGGGTTGTTCTGTTTGATGTCTTTGTCATGTGTTTTTGATGGGAGGTTCCTTTGCAATGTTGCGATCTGTGAGCTGATTTGTGGCTATAGCAAGTTGAGGGTGTATGTTCGTCTTTTGGGTGGTCGTGGAGATTCATGATTTTGGAATAGTCCACATGTGGTCATATTGTAATGGTTTCCATCTGATTTTTCATCAATCAATTGCGCAATTTTGTTCTGGTTAATTAATCGATGAGGCAATTCTTTTACCTCAGTTTTAAAAGAAAAAAACTTGAAACACTTTGGCGTATTGAAGATGTGTCATGCTTTAGTAGTATATGTTGATGAATAACTGAGATCCTTTTAACTCATGCAGCCAAAGTGCTTATACCCTTTTATATACGTGTGAGGTTCAACACGTTATTTGAGTTCCATAATTTTTCTTAGTTGAGTTCGATACTTTGTTATCTCACCTTGTATATAATTGACTTGTTATCGGGTACGCTGTAATAGTGTATTTAGAGGCACCCCAAGATCAGAGCACTAATCCACCCAAAGTATGCACTTGTGGGAAGTCATACATACAAAATGTATCTATTATTTTAGTATTCTCATGACACACATTTCCCTAATATGCAAAATTCAATTACTTTTTTACACACATTAGTCTAGTGTTAGAAAGGGATGGTTTCTGGTCTCCGTAATGTTTATTTCAAGTATTTATAAAATTCTAAAAGATAAAGAAAAATATGAAGTTGAATGGAATAAAGAGGACGAGACACCTGGTGAAGGGGGGTAAAGGGGAGCCATCAGGGACCCAGGCGGACAAGCTAGCACTAGTAGAAAACAGGGTACCAGTCCTGGTTCCAGAGGGCCTTTAGCCCTGGTTCTGGAACCGGGACAAAACAGACAAGACTAATGCCCAAAACATTTAGTCCCGGTTGTCTTACAAACCGGGACCAAAGGAGGGCCACGTGGCCGCTGGGGGCGTCCAGAGAGGATGACCTTTAGTCCCGGTTGGTAACACCTACCGGACCAAAGGGCAGCCATGCGTCAGCAGCTCGCAGGCGCTGGGTTTTTTTTGAAAGGGGGGGGGGGGTTATTAGGGGTTTTGGATGGTTTAATTAGGGGTTTCATATTGTGTTAGCTATAGCTACTACATATAGAGAGAAGTGACCTCTCTTTCTCCGTGTTTGGTCGACGCTAGCTACTACATATAAAGAGAACTCGACACTAGCTAGTAAACAAATGAAGGAACCATTAATTACACAACATCGTGATCATGAACATATATATATATATATATATATATAGGTCAAGTGACGGATGAACTCGCAAACATAGTATCCACATAAATTATTCCCATCGTCTTCCTGCCACAAGCACTTTACAAGAATAGAGTTCAATCAAACTGATAATGAAGCATGATAATGGTATTGATGAAACAGGAATCAATGAGAGATGCGTGAAACTAGCTAGTACTACTTATTTTGGGGTGTGTAAATCGCAGCTCCTTTTGCTGACCTGGAACCATTCCGGTGAACTGTTTCCAAACCCTGGCAGGCAAAGAAATGATTAGTTGATATTAGGAAATGAACGAAAGTTGCCACTATGGTGCGATAATGATCAAGTGAACTTACTTCTGGAGCATTGCAGTCATGTCCGCATACTCCTGGGGATCTTTACGTCTCGAGTCTAAGACTGTTACTACCCCCCCGTCAAGCTTAATCTCTAGCAGAATAAAGTGAAACCTACGCACACATAACTCATCAATTACATTGCTATAACCTCGAGTAAGCGAAACTGAATATGCACAAGACAGTAACACTCACTTGAAGTTGTAAGGAAAGAGTATTTTCACTTTGTTTTGATTTCGAAGTAACGATTGTAGCAAGTTTCCCTCAGTATCTTTGACTTTGTTTTGAACCGACCATTCATTTACTGTATTCGGGTTAATGAACTGAAGGTCATACATTTGTCCTTTTTTGCATTTGAGAATCTTCAATCTGCATAATATAGTGAGGATAATTATATATACATGCAATGAACAAGTTGAGCTATAGAGACTTAATTACAGAAGTAATACTTACAGACAGTAGCAATTCATGAGTTGTTTGTCGAGGGCCTCTTGATTGAATAACTGAAATAACTCCACAAATTCAACAAGCATCAGGTGGACTCCAACGAAGTCGTGCTCATCTTTAATTCTCACCATCAAACTATCCTTCCCAGACTTCCTGCAGGTATCCATGTACCATTCATGAAATCTTTGCATCATCGTTGTTAGAGGAGGATGACCCGGTTTGACAAGAGGCTTCCGTACTTGTATTGGAAGATCTCTACTACCTCTAACATTTCGAATTGTACATTATCGTCGAGGTAATCACCAAGATTGGTACCGGGAACTAGCCTCGGATGATTAGCGATGATATCGCTAGACACCTTGAGCGGGGGGCACGATTGCTTCACCTGTTCGCCGAGCTGGGGAATTATTTTCCCACTTCTTCATTTTGCTAGCCGTGCATCACTGGAAGTACTTCCGACCGCTGCGCTTCCTGAAATGTCTTTGCAATAATGTGGTCATAGTTGGATGGCAGCGGAGTGGGTGGTGATCGCTTAAGGGCATCCAGAGTGCGCTTCACTTTCACCGGATGTACCATTTCCTTCGGAGGTGGACGTTTCCGTGCAAAATGGGCCTGCACTTCGGCTTCCACGATTTCATTGGTTTCCTCGTCAGTCCTCTCATATGGTAACTTTGGAGGAGGCTTCAGGCTTGGACCAAATCTATACTTCTTCCCGCCTCTTGTACTGCTAGCCGCCGGAGCGAAGACGTTCAACTACATCAACCGCGATAACCTAATGCTTCCGCTTTCGGTCTATGAGGGTACGTGGACACACTCTCCCCCTCTTGTTTCTATGCATATCCTAGATAGATCTTGCGTGAACGTAGGAAATTTTTGAAACTGCATGCTATGTTTCCCAACAGTGGCATCCGAGCTAGGTCTATGTGTAGATGATATGCACGAGTAGAACACAAAGAGTTGTGGGCGATAATAGTCATACTGCTTACCACCAACGTGTTATTTTGATTCGGCGGTATTGCTGGATGAAGCGGCCCGGACCAACATTAGATGACCATGTTCATGAGACCGGTTCTACTGATGTGCTTTTGCACACAGGTGGCTGGCGGGTGTCTGTTTCTCGAATTTTAGTTTAATCGAATTTGACTACGTCCGATCCTTGTTGAAAGTTAAAACAACACACTTGACAAAAAATTGTTGTGGTTTTGATGCGTAGGTAAGAACGGTTCTTGCTAGAAGCCTGTAGTAGCCATGTAAAACTTGCAACAACAAAGTAGAGGATGTCTAACTTGTTTTTGCAGGGCATGTTGTGATGTGATATGCTCAAGACATGATGAGATATAAATTTTTGTATGATATGATCATGTTTTGTAAAAGTTATCGGCAACTGGTAGAAGCCTTATGGTTGTCGCTTTATTGTATGAAATGCAATCGCCATGTAATTTCTTTACTTCATCACTAAGCGGTAGCTATAGTCGTAGAAGCAATAGTTGGCGAGACGACAACGACGCTATGATGGATATCAAGGTGTCAAGCCGGTGACGATGGAGATCATGACGGTGCTTTGGTGATGGAGATGAAAGGCACAAGATGATGATGGCCATATCATGTCACATATTTTGATTGTATGTGATGTTTATCTTTTATGCATCTTATTTTGCTTAGTACGGTGGTAGCATTATAAGATGATCCCTCACTAAATTTCAAGGTATAAGTGTTATCCCTGAGTATGCACCGTTGCTACAGTTCGTCATGCCAAGACACCACGTGATGATCTGGTGTGATAAGCTATACGTTCACATACAATGGGTGGAAGCCAGTTTTGCACATGCGGAATACTCGGGTTAAACTGGACGAGCCTAGCATATGCAGATTTGGCCTCGGAACACTGAGACCGAAAGGTTGAATGTGAATCATATAGTAGTTATGATCAACATAGAGATGTTCACCATTGAAAACTACTCCATCTCATGTGATGATCGGACATGGTTTAGTTGATATGGATCACATGATCATTTAGATGACTAGAGGGATGTCTATCTAAGTGGGAGTTCTTTAGTAATATGATTAATTGAACTTTAATTTATCATGAACTTAGTCCTGATAGTATTCGCATGTCTATGTTGTAGATCAATAGCTCGCGATATAGATCCTATATTTTTTTGATATGTTCCTTGAGAAAAGTTGAAAGATGATAGTAGCAATGATGTGGACTGGGTCCGTGATCTGAGGATTATCCTCATTGCTGCACATAAGAATTATGTCCTTGATGCACCGCTAGGTGACAGACCTATTGCAGGAGCAGATGCAGACGTTATGAACGTTTGACAAAGCTCGGTACGATGACTACTTGATAGTTTAGTGCACCATGCTTTACGGCTTAGACCCGGGACTTCAAAAAACATTTTGAATGCCATGGAGCATTTGAGATGTTCCAAGAGTTGAAATTGGCATTTGAGGCTCATGCCCATGTCTAGAGGTATGAGACCTCTAACAAGTACTTTGCCTACAAGATGGAGGAGAATAGCTCAGCTAGTGAGCATGTGCTCAGAATGTCAGGGTACTACAATCGCTTGAATCAAGTGGGAGTTAATCTCCCAGATAAGATAGTGATTGACAAAGTTCTCTAGTCACTATCACCAAGTTACTAGAACTTCGTGATGAACTATAATATGCAAGGGATGACGAAAATGTTCCCAAGCTCTTCGTGATGCTGAAATCGGCGAAGGTAGAAATCAAGAAATAGCATCAAGTGTTGATGGTTAACAAGACCACTAGTTTCAGGAAAAATGGCAAGGGAAAGAAACGGAACTTCAAGAAGAATGGCAAGCAAGTTGCCACTCTCGTGAAGAAGCCCAAAGCTAGACCCAAACCTGAAACTGAGTGCTACTACTTCAAAGGAAATGGTCACTGAAAGCGGAACTGCCCCAAAAAACTTGGCAGATAAGAAGGATGGCAAATTGAACAAAGGTATATTTGATATACATGTTATTGATGTGTACTTTACTAATGTTCATAGTAGCCCCTGGATATGTGATACCGGTTTAGTTGCTAAGATTTGTAACTCGAAACATGAGTTGCAAAATGAACTGGTACTAGTTAAGGGTGACACGTAGGAAAATTTTGAATTTCTGCTACGTTCCCCAACATTGAGCTCATAATGATGATGTATTACCGAGTGGGCCTAGTGATACCTCTCCGTCATACGGAGTGACAAATCCCAGTCTTGATCCGTGTCAACCCAACAGACACTTTCGGAGATACCCGTAGTATACCTTTATAGTCACCCAGTTACGTTGTGACATTTGGTATACCCAAAGCACTCCTACGGTATCCGGGAGTTACATGATCTCATGGTCTAAGGAAAAGATACTTGACATTGGAAAACTCTAGCAAACGAACTACACGATCTTGTGCTATGTTTAGGATTGGGTCTTGTCCATCACATCATTCTCCTAATGATGTGATCTCGTTATCAATGACATCCAATGTCCATAGTCAGGAAACCATGACTATCTGTTGATCAACGAGCTAGTCAACTAGAGGCTTACTAGGGACATGTTGGTGTCTATTATTCACACATGTATTACAATTTCTGGATAACACAATTATAGCATGAATAAAAGACAATTATCAGGAACAAGGAAATATAATAATAATGCTTTTATTATTGCCTCTAGGGCATATTTCCAACAGTCTCCTACTTGCACAAGAGTCAATAATCTAGTTACATTGTGATGAATCAAACACCCATGGAATTCTGGTGCTGATCATGTTTTGCTCTAGGGAGAGGTTTAGTCAACGGATCTGCTACATTCAGGTCCGTACGTACTTTACAAATATCTATGTCTCCATCTTGAACATTTTCACGAATGGAGTTGAAGCGACGCTTGATGTGCCTGGTCTTCTTGTGAAACCTGGGCTCCTTGGCAAGTGCAATAGCTCCAGTGTTGTCACAGAAGAGTTTGATTGGCCCCGACGCATTGGGTATGACTCCGAGGTCGGTGATGAACTCCTTCACCCAAATTGCCGCATGTGCTGCCTCCGAGGCTGCCATGTACTCCGCTTCACATGTAGATCCCGCCACGACGCTCTGCTTGCAACTACACCAGCTTACTGCCCCACCATTCAAAATATACACGTATCCGGTTTGAGACTTAGAGTCATCCAGATCTGTGTCGAAGCTAGCGTCGACGTAACCCTTTACGACGAGCTCTTCGTCACCTCCATAAATGAGAAACATTTCCTTAGTCCTTTTCAAGTACTTCAGGATATTCTTGACCGCTGTCCAGTGTTCCTTGCCGGGATTACTTTGGTACCTTCCTACCAAACTTACGGCAAGGTTTACATCAGGTCTGGTACACAACATGGCATACATAATAGAACCTATGGCTGAGGCATAGGGGATGACACTCATCTCTTCTATATCTTCTACCGTGGTCGGACATTGAGCTGAGCTCAATTTCACACCTTGTAACACAGGCAAGAACCCCTTCTTAGACTGATCCATATTGAACTTCTTCAATATCTTATCAAGGTATGTGCTTTGTGAAAGACCTATGAGGCGTCTTGATCTATCTCTATAGATCTTGATGCCTAATATATAAGCAGCTTCTCCAAGGTCCTTCATTGAAAAACTCTTATTCAAGTAGGCCTTAATGCTTTCCAAGAGTTCTATATCATTTCCCATCAAAAGTATGTCATCTACATATAATATGAGAAATGCTACAGAGCTTCCACTCACTTTCTTGTAAACGCAGGCTTCTCCATAAGTCTGTGTGAACCCAAATGCTTTGATCATCTCATCAAAGCGAATGTTCCAACTCCGAGATGCTTGCACCAGCCCATAAATCGAGCGTTGGAGCTTGCACACGTTGTTAGCATTCTTAGGATCGACAAAACCTTCCGGTTGCATCATATACAATTCTTCCTTAAGGAAACCATTAAGGAATGCCGTTTTGACGTCCATTTGCCATATCTCATAATCATAGAATGCGGCAATTGCTAACATGATTCGGACAGACTTCAGCTTCGCTACCAGTGAGAAAGTCTCATCGTAGTCAACCCCTTGAACTTGTTGATAACCCTTAGCGACAAGCCGAGCTTTATAGATGGTCACATTACCATCCGCGTCTGTCTTCTTCTTAAAGATCCATTTATTTTCTATGGCTCTCCGTTCAACGGGCAAGTCAGTCAAAGTCCATACTTCGTTTTCATACATGGATCCTATCTCGGATTTCATGGCTTCCAGCCATTTGTCGGAATCCGGGCCCGCCATCGCTTCTTCATAGTTCGAAGGTTCACCATTGTCTAACAACATGATTTCCAAGACAGGGTTGCCGTACCACTCTGGTGCGGAACGTGTCCTTGTGGACCTTCGAATTTCAGTAGGAGCTTGATCAGAAGTATCTTGATCATTATCATTAACTTCCTCTCTAGTCGTTGCAGGCACCTCAGGAACATTTTCTTGAGTTGTGCCTTGTTCTGGTTCAAGAGGTAATACTTCATCAAGTTCTACTTTCCTCCCACTCACTTCTTTTGAGAGAAACTCCTTCTCTAGAAAGGATCCATTCTTGGCAACAAAGATCTTGCCTTCGGATCTGAGGTAGAAGGTATACCCAATAGTTTCTTTAGGGTATCCTATGAAGACGCATTTTTCCGACTTGGGTTCGAGCTTTTCAGGTTGAAGTTTCTTGACATAAGCATCGCATCCCCAAACTTTCAGAAACGATAGCTTAGGTTTCTTCCCAAACCATAATTCATACGGTGTCGTCTCAACGGATTTCGATGGAGCCCTATTTAAAGTGAATGCGGCAGTCTCTAAAGCATAGCCCCAAAAAGATAGCGGTAAATCAGTAAGAGACATCATAGATCGCACCATATCTAATAGAGTGCGATTACGACGTTCGGACACACCATTACGCTGAGGTGTTCCAGGCGGCGTGAGTTGTGAAACTATTCCACATTTTCTTAAGTGTGTGCCAAATTCGTGACTCAAGTATTCTCCTCCACGATCTGATCGCAAAAACTTGATTTTTCTGTCACATTGATTTTCAACCTCACTCTGAAATTCCTTGAACTTTTCAAAGGTCTCAGACTTGTGTTTCATTAAGTAGATATACCCATATCTACTCAAGTCATCAGTGAGGGTGAGAACATAACGATAGCCACCGCGAGCCTCAACACTCATTGGACCGCACACATCAGTATGTATGATTTCCAACAAGTTGGTTGCTCGCTCCATTGTTCCTGAGAACGGAGTCTTGGTCATTTTACCCATGAGGCATGGTTCGCACATGTCGAATGATTCATAATCAAGAGACTCTAAAAGTCCATCTGCATGGAGCTTCTTCATGCGTTTGACACCTATGTGACCAAGGCGGAAGTGCCACAAATATGTGGGACTATCATTATCAACTTTACATCTTTTGGTACTCACACTTTGAATATGTGTAGCATTACGCTCGAGATTCATTAAGAATAAACCATTCACCATTGGAGCATGACCATAAAACATATCTCTCATATAAATAGAACAACCATTATTTTCGGATTTAAATGAGTAGCCATCTCGAATTAAACGAGATCCCGATACAATTTTCATGCTCAAAGCTGGTACTAAATAACAATTATTGAGGTTTAAAACTAATCCCGTAGGTAAATGCAGAGATAGCGTGCCGACGGCGATCACATCGACCTTGGAACCATTCCCGACGCGTATCGTCACCTCGTCCTTCGCCAGTCTTCGCTTATTCCGCAGCTCCTGCTTTGAGTTACAAATGTGAGCAACTGCACCGGTATCAAATACCCAAGAGCTACTACGAGTACTGGTGAGGTACACATCAATTACATGTATATCACATATACCTTTCGTTTTGCCGGCCTTCTTGTCCGCTAAGTATTTGGGGCAGTTCCGCTTCCAGTGACCACTTTCCTTGCAATAAAAGCACTCAGTCTCGGGCTTGGGTCCATTCTTTGGCTTCTTCCCGGCAGCTTGCTTGCCAGGCGCGGCAACTCCCTTGCCGTCCTTCTTGAAGTTCTTTTTACCCTTGCCCTTCTTTAACTTAGTGGTTTTATTGACCATCAACACTTGATGTTCCTTCTTGACTTCTACCTCTGCTGATTTCAGCATAGCAAATACTTCAGGAATGGTCTTTTCCATCCCCTGCATATTGAAGTTCATCACAAAGCTCTTGTAGCTCGGTGGAAGTGACTGAAGGATTCTGTCAATGACCGCGTCATCCGGGAGATTAACTCCCAGCTGAGTCAAGCGGTTATGCAACCCAGACATAGTGAGTATGTGCTCACTGACAGAATTATTTTCCTCCATCTTACAGCTGAAGAACTTGTCGGAGACTTGATATCTCTCGACCCGGGCATGAGCATGGAAAACGATTTTCAGCTCTTTGAACATCTCATTTGCTCCGTGTCTCTCAAAACGTTTTTGGAGCCCCGTCTCTAAGCTGTTAAGCATGCCGCACTGAACGAGGGAGTAGTCATCGGTACGTGCCTGCCAAGTGTTCATAATGTCTTGTTCTGTAGGAAGGACAGGTGCGTCACCCAGTGGTGCTTGTAGGACATAATCTTTCTTGGCAGCTATGAGGATGATCCTCAGGTTCCGGACCCAGTCCGTGTAGTTGCTGCCATCGTCTTTCAGCTTGGTTTTCTCTAGGAACGCGTTGAAGTTGAGGACTACGTTGGCCATTTGATCTACAAGACATATTGTAAATATTTTAGACTAAGTTCATGATAATTAAGTTCATCTAATCAAATTATTTAATGAACTCCCACTTAGATAGACATCCCTCTTCTAGTCATCTAAGTATAACATGATCCGAGTCAACTAGGCCGTGTCCGATCATCACGTGAGACGGACTAGTCAACATCGGTGAACATCTTCATATTGATCGTATCTTCTATACGACTCATGCTCGACCTTTCGGTCTTCTGTGTTCCGGGGCCATGTCTGTACATGCTAGGCTCGTCAAGTCAACCTAAGTGTTTGCATGTGTAAATCTGTCTTACACCCGTTGTATGTGAACGTTAGAATCTATCACACCCGATCATCACGTGGTGCTTCGAAACAATGAACTGTCGCAACGGTGCACAGTTAGGGGGAACACTTGCTTGAAATTATTATGAGGGATCATCTTATTTACTACCGTCGTTCTAAGTAGACAAGATGCAAAACATGATAAAAAACATGATAAACATCACATGCAATCAAATAATAATAGTGACATGATATGGCCAATATCACATAGCTCCTTTGATCTCCATCTTGGGGCTCCATGATCATCTTGTCACCGGCTTGACACCATGATCCCCATCATCATGATCTCCATCATCGTGTCTCCATGAAGTTGCTCGCCAACTATTACTTCTACTACTATGGCTAACGCGTTTAGCAATAAAGTAAAGTAATTTACATGGCGTTTCTCAATGATACGCAGGTCATATAAAAAATAAAGACAACTCCTATGGCTCCTGCTGGTTGTCATACTCATCGACATGCAAGTCGTGATTCCTATTACAATAGCATGAACATCTCATACATCACATATAGATCATTCATCATTCATCACAACTTTGGCCATATCATATCACAAAGCACTTGCTGCAAAAACAAGTTAGACGTCCTCTAATTGTTGTTGCAAGTTTTACGTGGCTGAATTAGGGTTCTAGAAAGAACGTTTTCTTACCTACGTGAAAGCCACAACGTGATTTGTCAACTTCTATTTACCCTTCAGAAGGACCCTTTTCATCGAATCCGCTCCAACTAAAGTGGGAGAGGCAGACACCCGCCAGCCACCTTATGCAACTAGTGCATGTTAGCCGGTGGAACCGGTCTCACATAAGCGTACGTGTAAGGTTGGTCCGGGCCACTTCATCCCACAGTACCGCTAAAGCAAGATAAGACTAGTAGCGGCAAGAAAGTTGACAACATCTACGTCCACAACAAATTGTGTTCTACTCGCGCAAGAAGAACTACGCATAGACCTAGCTCATGATGCCACTGTTGGGGAACGTAGCAGAAAACAAAATTTTCCTACGGTTTCACCAAGATCCATCTATGAGTTCATCTAGCAACGAGTGATCGGATGCATCTACATACCTTTGTAGATCGCGAGCGGAAGCGTTCAAAGAACGGGGATGAGGTAGTCGTACACGACGTGATCCAAATCACCGATGGCCAAGCGCCGAACGGACGGCACCTCCGCGTTCAACACACGTATGGAGCGGATGACGTCTCCTCCTTCTTGATCCAGCAAGGGGAGAGGAGAGGTTGAGGAAGATGGCTCCAGCAGCAGCACGACGGCGTGGTGGTGGTGGAGCTGCAGTACTCCGGCAGGGCTTCGCTAAGCTCTATGGAGGAGGAGGATGTGTTGGAGAGGGAGACGGAGGCGCCAAGGCAAAGGTATGAAGTCCTCCATCTCCCCCACTATATATAGGAGGGCCTAGGGGGGGGGGCCCTAGGAGATCCAATCTCCTAGGGGGGCGGCGGCCAAGGGAGGTTTCCCTCCCCCCCAAGGCACCTAGGGGGTGCCTTCCCCTTGTGGGACTCTTCCCTCTTGAAACCCTAGGCGCATGGGCCTCTTGGGGCTGGTGACCTTGGCCCATGTAGGCAAAGGCGCACCCCCTACAGCCCATGTGGCCCCCCAGGGTAGGTGGCCCCACCCGGCGGACCCCCGGGACCCTTCCAGTGGTCCCGGTACAATACCGATAACCCCGAAACTTGTCCCGATGGCCGAAATAGCACTTCCTATATATAATTATATACCTCCGGGCCATTTTGGAACTCCTCGTGACGTCCGGGATCTCATCCGGGACTCCGAACAACATTCGGGTTACTGCATATACATATCCCTACAACCCTAGCGTCACCGAACCTTAAGTGTGTAGACCCTACGGGTTCGGGAGAGAAGCAGACATGACCGAGACGACTCTCCGGTCAATAACCAACAGTGGGATCTGGATACCCATGTTGGCTCCCACATGTTCCACGATGATCTCATTGGATGAACCACGATGTCGAGGATTCAAGCAACCCCGTATTCAATTCCCTTTGTCAATTGGTATGTTACTTGCCCGAGATTCGATCGTTGGTATCCCAATACCTCGTTCAATCTCGTTACCGGCAAGTCACTTTACTCGTAATGTAATGCATGATCCCGTGACCAGACACTTGGTCACATTGAGCTCATAATGATGATGTATTACCGAGTGGGCCCAGTGATACCTCTCCGTCATACGGAGTGACAAATCCCTGTCTTGATCCGTGTCAACCCAACAGACACTTTCGGAGATACCCGTAGTATACCTTTATAGTCACCCAGTTACGTTGTGACGTTTGGTATACCCAAAGCACTCCTACGGTATCCGGGAGTTACACGATCTCATGGTCTAAGGAAAAGATACTTGACATTGGAAAACTCTAGCAAACGAACTACACGATCTTGTGCTATGTTTAGGATTGGGTCTTGTCCATCACATCATTCTCCTAATGATGTGATCTCGTTATCAATGACATCCAATGTCCATAGTCAGGAAACCATGACTATCTGTTGATCAACGAGCTTGTCAACTAGAGGCTTACTAGGGACATGTTGGTGTCTATTATTCACACATGTATTACGATTTCCGGATAACACAATTATAGCATGAATAAAAGACAATTATCATGAACAAGGAAATATAATAATAATGCTTTTATTATTTCCTCTAGGGCATATTTCCAACATAGATGATATGCACGAGTAGAACACAAAGAGTTGTGGGCGATAGTAGTCATACTGCTTACCACCAACGTGTTATTTTCATTCGGCGGTATTGCTGGATGAAGCGGCCCGGACCAACATTACATGACCACGTTCATGAGACCGGTTCTACTAACGTGCTTTTGCATACAGGTGGCTGGCGGGTGTCTGTTTCTCCAACTTTAGTTGAATCGAATTTGACTATGTCCGATCCTTGTTGAAAGTTAAAACAACACACTTGACGAAAAATCGTTGTGATTTTGATGCGTAGGTAAGAAAGGTTCTTGCTAGAAGCCTGTAGTAGCCATGTAAAACTTGCAACAACAAAGTAGAGGACGTCTACCTTGTTTTTGGAGGGCATGTTGTGATGTGATATGCTCAAGACATGATGAGATATAAATTTTTGTATGAGATGATCATGTTTTGTAAAAGTTATCGGCAACTGGTAGAAGCCTTATGGTTGTCGCTTTATTGTATGAAATGCAATCGCCATGTAATTGCTTTACTTTATCACTAAGCGGTAGCGATAGTCGTAGAAGCAATAGTTGGTGAGACGACAACGACGCTATGATGGATATCAAGGTGTGAAGCCGGTGACGATAGAGATCATGATGGTGCTTTGGAGATGGAGATGAAAGGCACAAGATGATGATGGCCATATCATGCCACATATTTTGATTGTATGTGATGTTTATCTTTTATGCATCTTATTTTGCTTAGTACGGTGGTAGCATTATAAGATGATCCCTCACTAAATTTCAAGCTATAAGTGTTATCCCTGAGTATGCACCGTTGCTACAGTTCGTCGTGCCGAGACACCATGTGATGATCAGGTGTGATAAGCTCTACGTTCACATACAATGGGTGGAAGCCAGTTTTGCACATGCGGAATACTCGGGTTAAATTTGACGAGCCTAGCATATGCAGATATGGCCTTGGAACACTGAGACCGAAAGGTCGAACGTGAATCATATAGTAGATATGATCAACATAGAGATGTTCACCATTGAAAACTACTCCATCTTACGTGATGATTGGACATGGTTTAGTTGATATGGATCTTGTGATCATTTAGATGACTAGAGGGATGTCTATCTAAGTGGGAGTTCTTTAGTAATATGATTAATTGAACTTTAATTTATCATGAACACAGTCCTGATAGTATTCGCATATCTATGTTGTAGATCAATAGTTCGCGATATAGCTCCTATATATATTTTTTGATATGTTCCTTGAGAAAAGTTGAAAGATGATAGTAGCAATGATGTGGACTGGGTCTGTGATCTAAGGATTATCCTCATTGCTGCACATAAGAATTATGTCCTTGATGCACCGCTATGTGACAGACCTATTGCAGGAGCAGATGCAGACGTTACGAACGTTTGACAAAGCTCGATATGATGACTACTTGGTAGTTTAGTGCACCATGCTTTACGTCTTAGATCGGGGACTTCAAAAATGTTTTGAACGCCACGGAGCATATGAGATGTTCCAAGAGTTGAAATTGGTATTTCAGACTCATGCCCATGTCTAGAGGTATGAGACCTCTAACAAATACTTTGCCTACAAGATGGAGGAGAATAACTCAGCTAGTGAGCATGTGCTCAGAATGTCAGGGTACTACAATCGCTTGAATCAAGTGGGAGTTAATCTCCCAGATAAGATAGTGATTGACAGAGTTCTCTAGTCACTATCACCAAGTTACTAGAACTTCGTGATGAACTATAATATGCAAGGGATGACGAAAATGATTCCCAAGCTCTTTGCGATGCTGAAATCGGCGAAGGTAGAAATCAAGAAATAGCATCAAGTGTTGATGGTTAACAAGACCACTAGTTTCAGGAAAAATGGCAAGGGAAAGAAAGGGAACTTCAAGAAGAATGGCAAGCAAGTTGCCACTCCCGTGAAGAAGCCCAAAGCTAGACCCAAACCTGAAACTGAGTGCTACTACTGCAAAGGAAATGGTCACTGAAAGCGGAACTGCCCCAAAAAACTTGGCAGATAAGAAGGATGGCAAAGTGAACAAAGGTATATTTGATATACATGTTATTGATGTGTACTTTACTAATGTTCATAGTAGCCCCTGGATATTTAATACCGGTTTAGTTACTAAGATTTGTAACTCGAAACATGAGTTGCAAAATGAACAGATACTAGTTAATGGCGAGGTGATGATCTGTGTTGGAAGTGATTCCAAGGTTGATAAGATCACCATCGCACACTCCCTTTACTTTCGGGATTAGTGTTGAACCTAAAATAAATGTTATTTGGTGTTTGCGTTGAGCATAATTATGATTGGATCAT
Source organism: Triticum monococcum (assembly GCA_034509565.1). Classification (NCBI taxonomy): domain Eukaryota; kingdom Viridiplantae; phylum Streptophyta; class Magnoliopsida; order Poales; family Poaceae; genus Triticum; species Triticum monococcum. Next base: position 14,139,667 of record CM067845.1, on the reverse strand, counting down.
GTTTATTGCAATACAGTTATTCATTTAAGTCAGAGAATAATTGTTCTTCTGTTTATTTGAATAAAACCTTCTATGGTCATACACCCAATGAAAATGGTTTATTGAATCTTGATCGTAGTGATACACATATTCATAATATTGATGACAAAAAATGCAAAGTTGATAATGATAGTGCAACATACTGGTGGCACTGCCGTTTAGGTCATATTGGTGTAAAGCGCATGAAGAAACTCCATGCTGATGGGCTTTTGGAATCACTTGATTATGAATCAATTGATGCTTGCGAACCATGCCTCATGGGCAAGTTTACTAAGACTCCATTCTCCGGAACAATGGAGCGAGCCACTGACTTATTGGAAATAATACATACTGATGTATGCGGTCCGATGAGTATTGAGGCTCGCGGCGGGTATCGTTATTTTCTGACCTTCACAGATGATTTGAGCAGGTATGGGTATATCTACTTAATGAACACAAGTCTGAAACATTTGAAAATTTCAAAGAATTTCAGAGTGAAGTTGAGAATCATCATAACAAGAAAATAAAGTTTCTATGATTTGATCGTGGAGGTGAATATTTGAGTTATGAGTTTGGCCTTCATTTAAAACAATGTGGAATAGTTTCACAACTCACGCCACCTGGAACACCACAGCATAATGGTGTGTCCAAACGCCGTAACCGTACTTTATTAGATATGGTGCGATCTATGATGTCTCTTACCAATTTACCACTATCGTTTTGGGATTATGCATTAGAGACAGCTGCATTCACGTTAAATAGGGCATCATCTAAATCCGTTGAGACGACACCATATGAACTATGGTTTAGCAACAAACCTAAGCTATCGTTTCTTAAAGTTTGGGGCTGTGATGCTTATGTGAAAAAGTTTCAACCTGGTAAGCTCGAACCCAAATCGGAGAAATGCGTCTTCATAGGATACCCAAAGAAAACTGTTGGGTACACCTTCTATCACAGATCCGAAGGCAAGGTATTCGTTGCTAAGAACGGATCCTTTCTATAGAAGGAGTTTCTCTCGAAAGAAGTGAGTGGGAGGAAAGTAGAACTTGATGAGGTAATTGTACCTTCTCCTGAATTGGAAAGTGGTTCATCACAGAAATTAGTTATAGTGATGCCTACACCAATTAGTGAGGAAGCTAACAATAATGATTATGAAACTTCAGATCAAGTTACGGCCGAACCTCGTAGGTCAACTAGAGCACGTTCTGCACCAGAGTGATACGATAATCCTGTTCTGCAAGTCAAGTTACTAGACCATGACGAACCTACAAACTATGAGGAAACTATGATGAGAGATTCCACAAAATGGCTTGAGACCATGAAATATGAGATAGGATCCACGTATGAGAACAAAGTGTGGACTTTGATGGACTTGCCCGATGATCGGCAAGCCACTAATAATAAATGGATCTTCAAGAGGACGACGGACGCTGATGGTAGTGTTACTATCTACAAAACTCGACTTGTCGCAAAAGGTTTTCGACAAGTTCAAGGTGTTGACTATGATGATATTTTCTCACTCGTAGCGATGCTTAAGGTCTGTCCGAATCATGTTAGCAATTGCCACATTTTATGAAATCTGGCAAATGGATGTCAAAAACTGCATTCCTTAATGGATTTGTTGTATATGATGCAACCAAAAGGTTTTCTCAATCCTAAAGGTGCTAAAAGGTGTGCAAGCTCTAGCGATCCATCTATGGACTGGTGCAAGCATCTCAGAGTTGAAATATACGCTTTGATGAATTGATCAAAGTATATACTTTTATACAGACTTGTGATGAAGCCTGTATGTACAAGAAAGTGAGTGGGAGCACTACAACCTTTCTGATAAGTATATGTGAATGACATATTGTTGATCGAAAATGATGTAGAATTTTCTAGAAAGCATAAAGGAGTGTTTTAAAGGAGTTTTTCAAGGAAAGACCTCAGTGAAGCTACTTACGTATTGAGCATCAAGATCTAGATCAAGACGCTTGATAAGATTTTTCTATACGTTGACAAGATATTGAAGTAGTTCAAAATGGGACATTCAAAGAAGGATTTCTTTTCTGTGTTGCAAGGTGTGAAGTTGAGTAAGACTCAAAAGCCCGACCACGGAAGAAGATAGAGAGAGAATGGAAGTCATTCCCTATGCCTCAGCCATAGGTTCTATAAAGTATGCCATGCTGTGTACCAGACCTATTGTATACCTTAGCATGAGTTTGGCAAGGGAGTACAATAATGATCTAGGAGTAGATCACTGGACAGAGGTCAAAATTATCCTTAGAGGACTAAGGAAATATTTCTCGGTTATGGAGGTGATAAAAGAGTTCGTCGTAAAGAGTTACGTCGATGCAAGCTTTGACACCAATCTGGATGACTCCCTGTCTCGATCTGGATACATATTGAAAGTAGGAGCATTTAGCTAGAGTTGCTCCGTGCAGAGCATTGTAGACATAGAAATTTGCAAAATACATACGGATCTGAAAGTGGCAGACTCGTTGACTAAACCTCTCTCACAAGCAAAACATGATCACACCTCAGTATTCTTTGGGTGTTAATCACATGGCGATGTGAACTAGATTACCGACTCTAGTAAACCCTTTGGGTGTTGGTCACATGGCGATGCGAACTATGGTTATTAATCACATGATGATGTGAACTATTGGTGTTAAATCACATGGCGATGTGAACTAGATTATTGACTCTAGTGCAAGTGGAAGACTGAAGGAAATATGCCATAGAGACAATAATGAAGTTGTTATTTATATTTCCTTATATCATGATAAATTTTGATTATTTATGCTAGAATTGTATTAACCAGAAACTTAGTACATGTGCGAATAAATAGACAAAACAGAGTGTCCCTGGTATGCCTCTACTTGACTATCTCGTTAATCAAAGATGATTAAGTTTCCTAACCATAGACATGTGTTGTCATTTGATGAACGGGGTCACATCATTAGATAATGATGTGTTGGACAAGACCCATCCGTTAGCTTAGCATAATGATCGTTAAGTTTTATTGCTATTGCTTTCTTCATGACTTATACATATTCCTTTGATTACGAGATTATGCAACTCCCGAATACCAGAGGAACACCTTGTGTACTATAAAACGTCACAACGTAACTGGGCGATTATAAAGATGCTCTACAAGTGTCTCGGAAGGTGTTTGTTGGGTTGGCATAGATCAATATTATGATTTGTCACTCCGAGTATCAGAGAGGTATCTCTGGGCACTCTCAGTAATGCACATTACTATAAGCTTTGCAAGCAATGCGACTAATGAGTTAGTTACGGGATGATGCATTACGGAACGAGTAAAGAGACTTGCCGATAACGAGATTGAACTAGGTATGATGATACCGACGATCGAATCTCGGGCAAGTAACATACTGATGACAAAGGGAATAACGTATGTAGTTACTGCGGTTGGACCAATAAAGATCTTCGTAGAATATGTAGGAACCAATATGAGCATCCAGGTTCCGCTATTGGTTATTGACCGGAGATATGTCTCGGTCATGTCTACATAGTTCTCGAACCCATAGGGTCCGCACGCTTAACGTTCGATGATGATTTGAATTATGAGTTATGTGTTTTGGTGACTGAAGATTGTTTAGTGTCCTGGATGAGATCACGGACATGACGAGGAGTCTCGAAATGATCGAGAGGTAAATATTGATATATTGGAAGGTAGTATTCGGACACGGAAAGGGATTCAGAGTGTATCAGATACATACAAGAGTACCGGAGGGGTTACCGGAAACCCCCGGGATGGATATGGGTCATATGGACCATAGGTGGGAGGCTAACCAGCCCACAAGGGACTGGTGCGCCCCCCGCAAGGGAGGAGGCCGAATTGGTTTAGGGAAGGGGGCGCCACCCCCTTTCCTTCTCCTAGCCCCTCTCCTCCCCCCTTTCCACCTCCATGAGAAGGAAAACAGGGAGGGGGGGGGGGCGCGAATCCTACTAGGACTAGGAGTCCTAGTAGCACTCCCTCCTTATGGCGCGCCCCCTAGGGCCGACCTCCTCCCTCCCCTCCTTTATATACATGGGCAGGACACCCCTTGGAGACACATCAATTGTTCCAAGCCGTGTGCGGCGTCTCCCTTCGTGGTTTACTCCTCTGGTCATATTCACGTAGTGCTTAGGCGAAGCCCTGTGCGGATCACATCACGATCACCGTCACCATGCCGTCGTGCTGACGGAACTCTCCCTCGACCCGCTGCTGGATCAAGAGTTCGAGGGACGTCATCGAGATGAACATGTGCAGAACTCGAAGGTGCCGTATGTTCGATACTTGATCGATTGGATCGCGAAAATGTTCAACTACATCATCCGCGTTAACCTAACGCTTCCACTTTTAGTCTACGAGGGTACGTGGACACACTCTCCCCCTCCTATACATCTTCTAGATAGATCTTGCATGAACGTAGGAAATTTTTAAAATTGCATGCTACATTCCCAACAAACCGGCACCGCTCTATTAGATCGGGCCTCTCCTGATCTAGATAGGGTCAACCTCGCACTAGCACCAGCCCCATCAGCTTCCAGCCTTTCACACATGAAGCCAGCTACAACCGCCTCTTGCCGAGGGCCACCACCAAGATGCATCCGCCTACAGCCCGAGCACCAGCAGAGAGATACACCCGGCCAGAACCACATCCATGATCGCATTGCCCACGCACGCTGTGTGGGCCACCTTGCCGTTGCAATGCACCAGATCACCGTGTTGCCCGAAAGCCGTCACGTGCTAGATACGGACCATGTCGACCACCACCAGCGTCCTCCACCCTGAAGCAGCTACCGCGTAGCCACCTCGCCTGTACGGCACTACTGTGGACATGTGGATACTACGTCGCGCTGCCGCATGTCGAGCGACGCACTATTGCCCGCCAAGCCATCCCGCACCAACTTCTGCGACAAGGAGAGGAAGGGTGCTCCGTCGCTGCCGACATCAACCGGGCTTTCACCCCAGCGGTGGCGAATGGGTGGGATGGACCAGAGGGAGGAGGCTCGCGGAAGCTACCCGTGAGTGAGGGAGGGGAACAAATTAAAAAATGGTAGTTATTGAGGACGAGAAATATCATCAAATTATGTGACCTATAATTGCTTTGGGCCGCAGGAGATGAAAAACTAGCGTCTACCAATCTCATTCCCTCGGACGTCCTTTGACAAGAAAATAGGAGATATGGGCCAAAAATTCTATGGTAGACTATAGCTAGGTACGGCTATGAACGACAAAGGGAAAGCGAAAAGTGTGGACAGCAAGCGAAACACCTTTTTTGGTTGGTGGAAACGCACTTTTCACTAAATAATGACGAGCTAACATCTATCAACTTCGTCGTCCTGGACATCCTTTGACAGTTAAGTGGCAGCAGGCGGGCAAAAAATTCGACGGGTAGCGTTATAGCATAGGTATGGCTCTTTAGCAACAACGGAAATCGACACCAAACAAAAAATTTCACTTTGGCCAAAATAAATTGTCTAGAAAATGAAAATACATGCCTCAAGTTTATTCATAAAATTGTTGTAAAAATCAAATACATATCTTTTTCTCATCGAAGTGGAGTACAACATAGATGTCACACACGTGACGCCATCTTGCAGTACACACTCACATAACGACTAGCGAACACTGATAGAGCGAAACTAGCATATATGTGTTGGGTGCAAATGACACCCAGTAACTTTTGTTGATCAATCGGCGTTGTACAAGAAATCAGCCTCTTAAACCCTATAGAAAATTAGGGTTGAACCCATGGACTCATCAGCCACACTAGCTTGTCAAAAGTCTTTTAGCACATATTCAGTACAAGTAGTAATAGCCGAGCTAAAAGCAACTCAATTTGGATCGCCAAAAAGTATGGATGCTGAACGAGCAACGGCAAACTTAGAATCTCTAGAATTCAGTCTACATGTTTTTTTAAGCTGGGACCCTTTTGTCCTTGGGGTCCTTATTGCTTCTTTGGTTTCTTCCCTAGTTTGCCAAATATCCACCCCCTCGCCTGAGCACATAATCATGTCTAATGCCAACAAAGAAGAAAAGTGTTACAGAAAGTGGAGTGAATAGTGTTAGACCTATCTTGCTTAATTATAGACTAGCGATGAAAGTTGAAACATTTTATGCCACCTCCCACACCACCACCGTCAAAGATCAGCCATGCGCTTGTATTTCTGGAGCATGCAGGGTTGGGCGTTATTGTCTTCCACTCGGCAAAGCCCACCGGCCAGGTGGTTCCTGCGAGCGACGAGGTTGTGGCGTCCAGTTCATTGGCACCTGTTTCTGAGGCTCTCTTCACTAAAAGGTTTCAAGAATTAATCGCCAGATTGGAGGTTGGTAGCCATGGATCAGGCAAGATGGTCAGTTGCTCCATAAAGGAGAAGGCATCAGGGACGAGAACAGGAGGGTGTGCTTTAGCCACCGTTCCAACATCATGAAAAAGAAACCTTTTTGGAGCAAAGATAAGAAGAGTGATGTCATAGAGAAGGCGTCAGCAGCTACTTGATGGACAGTTATCTTGTTCTTGGGTTGTTCTGTTTGATGTCTTTGTCATGTGTTTTTGATGGGAGGTTCCTTTGCAATGTTGCGATCTGTGAGCTGATTTGTGGCTATAGCAAGTTGAGGGTGTATGTTCGTCTGTTGGGTGGTCGTGGAGATTCATGATTTTGGAATAGTCCACATGTGGTCATATTGTAATGGTTTCCATCTGATTTTTCATCAATCAATTGCGCAATTTTGTTCTGGTTAATTAATCGATGAGGCAATTCTTTTACCTCAGTTTTAAAAGAAAAAAAACTTGAAACACTTTGGCGTATTGAAGATGTGTCATGCTTTAGTAGTATATGTTGATGAATAACTGAGATCCTTTTAACTCATGCAGCCAAAGTGCTTATACCCTTTTATATACGTGTGAGGTTCAACACGTTATTTGAGTTCCATAATTTTTCTTAGTTGAGTTCGATACTTTGTTATCTCACCTTGTATATAATTGACTTGTTATCGGGTACGCTGTAATAGTGTATTTAGAGGCACCCCAAGATCAGAGCACTAATCCACCCAAAGTATGCACTTGTGGGAAGTCATACATACAAAATGTATCTATTATTTTAGTATTCTCATGACACACATTTCCCTAATATGCAAAATTCAATTACTTTTTTACACACATTAGTCTAGTGTTAGAAAGGGATGGTTTCTGGTCTCCGTAATGTTTATTTCAAGTATTTATAAAATTCTAAAAGATAAAGAAAAATATGAAGTTGAATGGAATAAAGAGGACGAGACACCTGGTGAAGGGGGGTAAAGGGGAGCCATCATGGACCCAGGCGGACAAGCTAGCACTAGTAGAAAACAGGGTACCAGTCCCGGTTCCAGAGGGCCTTTAGCCCTGGTTCTGGAACCGGGACAAAACAGACAAGACTAATGCCCAAAACATTTAGTCCCGGTTGTCTTACAAACCGGGACCAAAGGAGGGCCACGTGGCCGCTGGGGGCGTCCAGAGAGGATGACCTTTAGTCCCGGTTGGTAACACCTACCAGGACCAAAGGGCAGCCATGCGTCAGCAGCTCGCAGGCGCTGGGTTTTTTTTGAAAGGGGGGGGGGGTTATTAGGGGTTTTGGATGGTTTAATTAGGGGTTTCATATTGTGTTAGCTATAGCTACTACATATAGAGAGAAGTGACCTCTCTTTCTCCGTGTTTGGTCGACGCTAGCTACTACATATAAAGAGAACTCGACACTAGCTAGTAAACAAATGAAGGAACCATTAATTACACAACATCGTGATCATGAACATATATATATATATATATATATATATATATATATATATATAGGTCAAGTGACGGATGAACTCGCAAACATAGTATCCACATAAATTATTCCCATCGTCTTCCTGCCACAAGCACTTTACAAGAATAGAGTTCAATCAAACTGATAATGAAGCATGATAATGGTATTGATGAAACAGGAATCAATGAGAGATGCGTGAAACTAGCTAGTACTACTTATTTTGGGGTGTGTAAATCGTAGCTCCTTTTGCTGACCTGGAACCATTCCGGTGAACTGTTTCCAAACCCTGGCAGGTAAAGAAATGATTAGTTGATATTAGGAAATGAACGAAAGTTGCCACTATGGTGCGATAATGATCAAGTGAACTTACTTCTGGAGCATTGCAGTCATGTCCGCATACTCCTGGGGATCTTTACGTCTCGAGTCTAAGACTGTTACTACCCCCCGTCAAGCTTAATCTCTAGCAGAATAAAGTGAAACCTACGCACACATAACTCATCAATTACATTGCTATAACCTCGAGTAAGCGAAACTGAATATGCACAAGACAGTAACACTCACTTGAAGTTGTAAGGAAAGAGTATTTTCACTTTGTTTTGATTTCGAAGTAACGATTGTAGCAAGTTTCCCTCAGTATCTTTGACTTTGTTTTGAACCGACCATTCATTTACTGTATTCGGGTTAATGAACTGAAGGTCATACATTTGTCCTTTTTTGCATTTGAGAATCTTCAATCTGCATAATATAGTGAGGATAATTATATATACATGCAATGAACAAGCTGAGCTATAGAGACTTAATTAAAGAAGTAATACTTACAGACAGTAGCAATTCATGAGTTGTTTGTCGAGGGCCTCTTGATTGAATAACTGAAATAACTCCACAAATTCAACAAGCATCAGGTGGACTCCAACGAAGTCGTGCTCATCTTTAATTCTCACCATCAAACTATCCTTCCCAGACTTCCTGCAGGTATCCATGTACCATTCATGAAATCTTTGCATCATCGTTGTTAGAGGAGGATGACCCGGTTTGACAAGAGGCTTCCGTACTTGTATTGGAAGATCTCTACTACCTCTAACATTTCGAATTGTACATTATCGTCGAGGTAATCACCAAGATTGGTACCGGGAACTAGCCTCGGATGATTAGCGATGATATCGCTAGACACCTTGAGCGGGGGGCACGATTGCTTCACCTGTTCGCCGAGCTGGGGAATTATTTTCCCACTTCTTCATTTTGCTAGCCGTGCATCACTGGAAGTACTTCCGACCGCTGCGCTTCCTGAAATGTCTTTGCAATAATGTGGTCATAGTTGGATGGCAGCGGAGTGGGTGGTGATCGCTTAAGGACATCCAGAGTGCGCTTCACTTTCACCGGATGTACCATTTCCTTCGGAGGTGGACGTTTCCGTGCAAAATGGGCCTGCACTTCGGCTTCCACGATTTCATTGGTTTCCTCGTCAGTCCTCTCATATGGTAACTTTGGAGGAGGCTTCAGGCTTGGACCAAATCTATACTTCTTCCCGCCTCTTGTACTGCTAGCCGCCGGAGCGAAGACGTTCAACTACATCAACCGCGATAACCTAATGCTTCCGCTTTCGGTCTATGAGGGTACGTGGACACACTCTCCCCCTCTCGTTTCTATGCATATCCTAGATAGATCTTGCGTGAACGTAGGAAATTTTTGAAACTGCATGCTATGTTTCCCAACAGTGGCATCCGAGCTAGGTCTATGTGTAGATGATATGCACGAGTAGAACACAAAGAGTTGTGGGCGATAATAGTCATACTGCTTACCACCAACATGTTATTTTGATTCGGCGGTATTGCTGGATGAAGCGGCCCGGACCAACATTAGATGACCATGTTCATGAGACCGGTTCTACTGATGTGCTTTTGCACACAGGTGGCTGGCGGGTGTCTGTTTCTCGAATTTTAGTTTAATCGAATTTGACTACGTCCGATCCTTGTTGAAAGTTAAAACAACACACTTGACAAAAAATTGTTGTGGTTTTGATGCGTAGGTAAGAACGGTTCTTGCTAGAAGCCTGCAGTAGCCATGTAAAACTTGCAACAACAAAGTAGAGGATGTCTAACTTGTTTTTGCAGGGCATGTTGTGATGTGATATGCTCAAGACATGATGAGATATAAATTTTTGTATGATATGATCATGTTTTGTAAAAGTTATCGGCAACTGGTAGAAGCCTTATGGTTGTCGCTTTATTGTATGAAATGCAATCGCCATGTAATTGCTTTACATCATCACTAAGCGGTAGCTATAGTCGTAGAAGCAATAGTTGGTGAGACGACAACGACGCTATGATGGATATCAAGGTGTCAAGCCGGTGACGATGGAGATCATGACGGTGCTTTGGTGATGGAGATGAAAGGCACAAGATGATGATGGCCATATCATGTCACATATTTTGATTGTATGTGATGTTTATCTTTTATGCATCTTATTTTGCTTAGTACGGTGGTAGCATTATAAGATGATCCCTCACTAAATTTCAAGGTATAAGTGTTATCCCTGAGTATGCACCGTTGCTACAGTTCGTCATGCCAAGACACCACGTGATGATCTGGTGTGATAAGCTATACGTTCACATACAATGGGTGGAAGCCAGTTTTGCACGTGCGGAATACTCGGGTTAAACTGGACGAGCCTAGCATATGCAGATATGGCCTCGGAACACTGAGACCGAAAGGTTGAATGTGAATCATATAGTAGATATGATCAACATAGAGATGTTCACCATTGAAAACTACTCCATCTCATGTGATGATCGGACATGGTTTAGTTGATATGGATCACATGATCATTTAGATGACTAGAGGGATGTCTATCTAAGTGGGAGTTCTTTAGTAATATGATTAATTGAACTTTAATTTATCATGAACTTAGTCCTGATAGTATTCGCATATCTATGTTGTAGATCAATAGCTCGCGATATAGATCCTATATTTTTTTGATATGTTCCTTGAGAAAAGTTGAAAGATGATAGTAGCAATGATGTGGACTGGGTCCGTGATCTGAGGATTATCCTCATTGCTGCACATAAGAATTATGTCCTTGATGCACCGCTAGGTGACAGACCTATTGCAGGAGCAGATGCAGACGTTATGAACGTTTGACAAAGCTCGGTACGATGACTACTTGATAGTTTAGTGCATCATGCTTTACGGCTTAGACCCGGGACTTCAAAAAACATTTTGAATGCCATGGAGCATTTGAGATGTTCCAAGAGTTGAAATTGGCATTTCAGGCTCATGCCCATGTCTAGAGGTATGAGACCTCTAACAAGTACTTTGCCTACAAGATGGAGGAGAATAGCTCAGCTAGTGAGCATGTGCTCAGAATGTCAGGGTACTACAATCGCTTGAATCAAGTGGGAGTTAATCTCCCAGATAAGATAGTGATTAACAAAGTTCTCTAGTCACTATCACCAAGTTACTAGAACTTCGTGATGAACTATAATATGCAAGGGATGACGAAAATGATTCCCAAGCTCTTCGTGATGCTGAAATCGGCGAAGGTAGAAATCAAGAAATAGCATCAAGTGTTGATGGTTAACAAGACCACTAGTTTCAGGAAAAATGGCAAGGGAAAGAAACGGAACTTCAAGAATAATGGCAAGCAAGTTTCCACTCTCGTGAAGAAGCCCAAAGCTAGACCCAAACCTGAAACTGAGTGCTACTACTTCAAAGGAAATGGTCACTGAAAGCGGAACTGCCCCAAAAAACTTGGCAGATAAGAAGGATGGCAAATTGAACAAAGGTATATTTGATATACATGTTATTGATGTGTACTTTACTAATGTTCATAGTAGCCCCTGGATATGTGATACCGGTTTAGTTGCTAAGATTTGTAACTCGAAACATGAGTTGCAAAATGAACTGGTACTAGTTAAGGGTGAGGTGACCATGTGTGTTGGAAGTTCTTCCAAGGTTGATAAGATCACCATCGCACACTCCCTTTACTTTCGGGATTAGTGTTGAACCTAAAATAAATGTTATTTGGTGTTTGCGTTGAGCATAAATATGATTGGATCATGTTTATTGCAATACAGTTATTCATTTAAGTCAGAGAATAATTGTTCTTCTGTTTATTTGAATAAAACCTTCTATGGTCATACACCCAATGAAAATGGTTTATTGAATCTTGATCGTAGTGATACACATATTCATAATATTGATGACAAAAAATGCAAAGTTGATAATGATAGTGCAACATACTGGTGGCACTGCCGTTTAGGTCATATTGGTGTAAAGCGCATGAAGAAACTCCATGCTGATGGGCTTTTGGAATCACTTGATTATGAATCAATTGATGCTTGCGAACCATGCCTCATGGGCAAGTTTACTAAGACTCCATTCTCCGGAACAATGGAGCGAGCCACTGACTTATTGGAAATAATACATACTGATGTATGCGGTCCGATGAGTATTGAGGCTCGCGGCGGGTATCGTTATTTTCTGACCTTCACAGATGATTTGAGTAGGTATGGGTATATCTACTTAATGAACACAAGTCTGAAACATTTGAAAATTTCAAAGAATTTCAGAGTGAAGTTGAGAATCATCATAACAAGAAAATAAAGTTTCTATGATTTGATCGTGGAGGTGAATATTTGAGTTATGAGTTTGGCCTTCATTTAAAACAATGTGGAATAGTTTCACAACTCACGCCACCTAGAACACCACAGCATAATGGTGTGTCCAAACGCCGTAACCGTACTTTATTAGATATGGTGCGATCTATGATGTCTCTTACCAATTTACCACTATCGTTTTGGGATTATGCATTAGAGACAGCTGCATTCACGTTAAATAGGGCATCATCTAAATCCGTTGAGATGACACCATATGAACTATGGTTTAGCAACAAACCTAAGCTATCGTTTCTTAAAGTTGGGGGCTGTGATGCTTATGTGAAAAAGCTTCAACCTGGTAAGCTCGAACCCAAATCGGAGAAATGCGTCTTCATAGGATACCCAAAGAAAACTGTTGGGTACACCTTCTATCACAGATCCGAAGGCAAGGTATTCATTGCTAAGAACGGATCCTTTCTATAGAAGGAGTTTCTCTCGAAAGAAGTGAGTGGGAGGAAAGTAGAACTTGATGAGGTAATTGTACCTTCTCCTGAATTGGAAAGTGGTTCATCACAGAAATTAGTTATAGTGATGCCTACACCAATTAGTGAGGAAGCTAACAATAATGATTATGAAACTTCAGATCAAGTTACGGCCGAACCTCGTAGGTCAACTAGAGCACGTTCTGCACCAGAGTGATACGATAATCCTGTTCTGCAAGTCAAGTTACTAGACCATGACGAACCTACAAACTATGAGGAAACTATGATGAGAGATTCCACAAAATGGCTTGAGACCATGAAATATGAGATAGGATCCACGTATGAGAACAAAGTGTGGAGTTTGATGGACTTGCCCGATGATCGGCAAGCCACTAATAATAAATGGATCTTCAAGAGGACGACGGACGCTGATGGTATTGTTACTATCTACAAAACTCGACTTGTCGCAAAAGGTTTTCGACAAGTTCAAGGTGTTGACTATGATGATATTTTCTCACTCGTAGCGATGCTTAAGGTCTGTGCGAATCATGTTAGCAATTGCCACATTTTATGAAATCTGGCAAATGGATGTCAAAAACTGCATTCCTTAATGGATTTGTTGTATATGATGCAACCAGAAAGTTTTATCAATCCTAAAGGTGCTAAAAAGTGTGCAAGCTCTAGAGATCCATCTATGGACTGGTGCAAGCATCTCGGAGTTGGAATATACGCTTTGATGAATTGATCAAAGTATATACTTTTATACAGACTTGTGGTGAAGCCTGTATGTACAAGAAAGTGGGTGGGAGCACTACAACCTTTCTGATAAGTATATGTGAATGACATATTGTGGATCGAAAATGATGTAGAATTTTCTAGAAACCATAAAGGAGTGTTTTAAAGGAGTTTTTCAAGGAAATACCTCGGTGAAGCTACTTACATATTGAGCATCGAGATCTAGATCAAGACGCTTGATAAGATTTTTCTATACGTTGACAAGATTTTGAAGTAGTTCAAAATGGGACAGTCAAAGAAGGATTTCTTTTTTGTGTTGCAAGGTGTGAAGTTGAGTAAGACTCAAAAGCCCGACCACGGAAGAAGATAAAGAGAGAATGAAAGTCATTCCCTATGCCTCAGCCATAGGTTCTATAAAGTATGTCATGCTGTGTATCATACCTATTGTATACCTTAGCATGAGTTTGGCAAGGGAGTACAATAATGATCTAGGAGTAGATCACTGGACAGAGGTCAAAATTATCCTTAGAGGACTAAGGAAATATTTCTCGGTTATGAAGGTGATAAAAGAGTTCGTCGTAAAGAGTTACGTCGATGCAAGCTTTGACACCAATCTGGATGACTCCGTGTCTCGATCCGGATACATACTGAAAGTAGGAGCATTTAGCTAGAGTTGCTCCGTGCAGAGCATTGTAGACATAGAAATTTGCAAAATACATACGGATCTGAAAGTGGCAGACTCGTTGACTAAACCTCTCCCACAAGCAAAACATGATCACACCTTAGTACTCTTTGGGTGTTAATCACATGGCGATGTGAACTAGATTACCGACTCTAGTAAACCCTTTGGGTGTTGGTCACATGGCGATGCGAACTATGCTTATTAATCACATGGTGATGTGAACTATTGGTGTTAAATCACATGGCGATGTGAACTAGATTATTGACTCTAGTGCAAGTGGAAGACTGAAGGAAATATGCCACAGAGACAATAATGAAGTTGTTATTTATATTTCCTTATATCATGATAAATTGTTATTATTTATGCTAGAATTGTATTAACCGGAAACATAGTACATGTGCAAATAAATAGACAAAACAGAGTGTCCCTAGTATGCCTCTACTTGACTATCTCGTTAATCAAAGATGGTTAAGTTTCCTAACCATAGACATGTGTTGTCATTTGATGAACGGGGTCACATCATTAGATAATGATGTGATGGACAAGACCCATCCGGTAGCTTAGCATGATGATCGTTAAGTTTTATTGCTATTGCTTTCTTCATGACTTATACATATTCCTCTGATTACGAGATTATGCAACTCCCGAATACCAGAGGAACACCTTGTGTACTATAAAACATCACAACGTAACTGGGTGATTATAAAGATGCTCTACAAGTGTCTCCGAAGGTGTTTGTTGGGTTGGCATAGATCAATATTAGGATTTGTCACTCCGAGTATCAGAGAGGTATCTCTGGGCACTCTCAGTAATGCACATCACTATAAACTTTGCAAGCAATGCGACTAATGAGTTAGTTACGGGATGATGCATTACGGAATGAGTAAAGAGACTTGCCGATAACGAGATTGAACTAGGTATGATGATACCGATGATCGAATCTCGGGCAAGTAACATACTGATGACAAAGGGAATAACATATGTTGTTATTGCGGTTGGACCGATAAAGATCTTCGTAGAATATGTAGGAACCAATATGAGCATTCAGGTTCCGCTACTGGTTATTGACCGGAGATATGTCTCGGTCATGTCTACATAGTTCTCGAACCCATAGGGTCCGCACGCTTAACGTTTGATGATGATTTGAATTATGAGTTATGTGTTTTGGTGACTGAAGATTGTTTACAGTCCCGGATGAGATCACGGACATGACGAGGAGTCTCGAAATGATCGAGAGGTAAATATTGATATATTGGAAGGTAGTATTCGGACACGAAAAGGGATTCGGAGTGTATCAGATACATACAAGAGTACCGGAGGGGTTACCGGAAACCCCCGGGATGGATATGGGCCATATGGGCCATAGGTGGGAGGCTAACCAGCCCACAAGGGACTGGTGCGCCCCCCGCAAGGGAGGAGGCCGAATTGGTTTAGGGAAGGGGGCGCCACCCCCTTTCCTTCTCCTAGTCCCTCTCCTCCCCCCTTTTCACCTCCATGAGAAGGAAAACAGGGAGGGGGGGGGGCGAATCCTACTAGGACAAGGAGTCCTAGTAGCACTCCCTCCTTATGGCGCGCCCCCTAGGGCCGACCTCCTCCCTCCCCTCCTTTATATACGTGGGCAGGACACCCCTTCGAGACACATCAATTGTTCCAAGCCGTGTGCGGCATCTTCCTTCGTGGTTTACTCCTCTGGTCATATTCACATAGTGCTTTGGCGAAGCTCTGTGCGGATCACATCACCATCACCGTCACCACGCCGTCGTGCTGACGGAACTCTCCCTCGACCCGCCGTTGGATCAAGAGTTCGAGGGACGTCATCGAGCTGAACGTGTGCAGAACTCGGAGGTGCCGTATGTTCGGTACTTGATCGAGTAGATCGCGAAGACGTTCAACTACATCATCCACGTTAACCTAACGCTTCCGCTTTCGGTTTACGAGGGTACGTGGACACACTCTCCCCCTCTCGTTGCTATGCATCTCCTAGATAGATCTTGCGTGAACGTAGGAAATTTTTGAAATTGCATTCTACGTTCCCAACAAACCGACACCGCTCTATTAGATCGGGCCTCTTCCGATCCAGATAGGGGCACTCATGGCAGCCGACAACTCCCACCGCCAGGACGTCACACTAGCACCAGCCCCATCAGCTTCCAGCCTTCCACACATGAAGCCAGCTACCACCGCCTCTTGCCGAGGGCCACCACCAAGATGCATCCGCCTACAGCCCGAGCACCTGCAGAGAGAGGCACCCGGCCACAACCACATCCATGATCGCGTCGCCCACGCACGCTGTGTGGGCCACCTTGCCGCTGCAATGCACCAGATCACCGTGTTGCCCGAAAGCCGTCACGCGCTAGATAGGGACCATGTCGACCACCACAAGCGTCCTCCACCCTGAAGCAGCTACCGCGTAGCCACCTCGCCTCTACGGCACTACCGTGGACATGTGGATACTACGTCGCACTGCCCCATGTCGAGCGAGGCACTATTGCTCGCCACGCCATCCCGCACCAACCACTGCAACACGGAGAGGAAGGGTGCTCCGTCGCTGCCGACATCAACCGGGCTTTCACCCCAGCGGTGGCGAATGGGTAGGATGGACCAGAGGGAGGAGGCTCGCGAGTGAGGGAGGGGAACAAATTAAAAAATGGTAGTTATTGAGGACGAGAAATATCATCAAATTATGTGACCTATAATTGCTTTGGGCTGCAGGAGATGAAAAACTAGCGTCTACCAATCTCATTTCCTCGGACGTCCTTTGACAAGAAAATAGGAGATATGGGCCAAAAATTCTACGGTAGACTATAGCTAGGTACGGCTATGAACGACAAAGGGAAAGCGAAAAGTGTGGACAGCAAGCGAAACACCTTTTTTGGTTGGTGGAAACGCACTTTTCACTAAATAATGACGAGCTAACATCTATCAACTTCGTCGTCCTGGACGTCCTTTGACAGTTAAGTGGCAGCAGGCGGGCAAAAAATTCGACGGGTAGCGTTATAGCATAGGTATGGCTCTGTAGCGACAACGGAAATCGACACCAAACAAAAAATTTCACTTTGGCCAAAATAAATTGTCTAGAAAATGAAAATACATGCCTCAAGTTTATTCATAAAATTGGTGTAAAAATCAAATACATATCTTTTTCTCATCGAAGTGGAGTACAACATAGATGTCACACACGTGACGCCATCTTGTAGTACACACTCACATAACGACTAGCGAACACTGATAGATCGAAACTAGCATATATGTGTTGGGTGCAAATGACACCCAGTAACTTTTGTTGATCAATCGGCGTTGTACAAGAAATCAGCCTCTTAAACCCTATAGAAAATTAGGGTTGAACCCATGGACTCATCAGCCACACTAGCTTGTCAAAAGTCTTTTAGCACATATTCAGTCCAAGTAGTAATAGCCGAGCTAAAAGCAACTCAATTTGGATCGCCAAAAAGTATGGATGCTGAACGAGCAACGGCAAACTTAGAATCTCTAGAATTCAGTCTACATGTTTTTTTTAAGCTGGGACCCTTTTGTCCTTGGGTCCTTATTGCTTCTTTGTTTTCTTCCCTAGTTTGCCAAATATCCACCCCCTCGCCTGAGCACATAATCATGTCTAATGCCAACAAAGAAGAAAAGTGTTACAGAAAGTGGAGTGAATAGTGTTAGACCTATCTTGCTTAATTATAGACTAGCGATGAAAGTTGAAACATTTTATGCCACCTCCCACACCACCACCGTCAAAGATCAGCCATGCGCTTGTATTTCTAGAGCATGCAGGGTTGGGCGTTATTGTCTTCCACTCGGCAAAGCTCACCGGCCAGGTGGTTCCTGCGAGTGACGAGGTTGTGGCGTCCAGTTCACTGACACCTGTTTCTGAGGCTCTCTTCACTAAAAGGCTTCAAGAATTAATCGCCAGATTGGAGGTTGGTAGCCATGGATCGGGCAAGATGGTCAGTTGCCCCATAAAGGAGAAGGCATCAGGGACGAGAACAGGAGGGTGTGCTTTAGCCACCGTTCCAACATCATGAAAAAGAAATCTTCTTGGAGCAAACATAAGAAGAGTGATGTAGGCGTCAGCAGCTACTTGATGGACGGTTCTCTTGTTTTTGGTTTGTTCTGTTTGATGTCTTTGTCATGTGTTTTTGATGGGAGGTTCCTTTGCAATGTTGCCATCTATGAGCTGATTTGTGGCTATAGCAAGTTGAGGGTGTATGTTCGTCTGTTGGGTGGTCGTGGAGATTCATGCTTTTGGAATAGTCCACATGTGGTCATATTGTAACGGTTTCCATCTGATTTTTCATCAATCAATTGCGCAATTTTGTTCTGCTTAATTAATCGATGAGGCAATTCTTTTACCTCAGTTTTAAAAGGAAAAAAAAACTTGAAACACTTTGGCGTATTGAAGATGTGTCATGCTTTAGTAGTATGTGTTGATGAATAACTGAGATCCTTTTAACTCATGCAGCCAAAGTGCTTATACCCTTTTATATACGTGTGAGGTTCAACACGTTATTTGAGTTCCATACTTTTTCTTAGTTGAGTTCGATACTTTGTTATCTCACCTTGTATATAATTGACTTGTTATCGGGTATGCTGTAATAGTGTATTTAGAGGCACTCCAAGACCAGATCATTATTCCACCCAAAGTATGCAGTTGTGGGGAGTTATACATACAAAATGTATCTATTATTTTATTATTCTCATGACACACATTTCCCTAATATGCAAAATTCAATTACTTTTTTACACACATTAGTCTAGTGTTAGAAAGGGATGGTTTCTGGTCTCCGTAATGTTTATTTCAAGTATTTATAAAATTCTAAAGGCCAGCACTAGTAGAAAACAGGGTACCAGTCCCGGTTCCAGAGGGCCTTTAGCCCTGGTTCTGGAACCGGGACAAAACAAACGGGACTAATGCACAAAACATTTAGTCCCGGTTGGCTTACAAACCGGGACCAAAGGAGGGCGACGTGGCCGCTAGGGGCATCCAGAGAGGAGGACCTTTAGTCCCAGTTGGTAACACCAACCGGGACCAAAGGGCAGCAACAGCTCGCAGGGGCTGGGTTTTTTTTGAAAGGGAGGAGGGGTTATTAGGGGTTTTGGATGGTTTAATTTGTGGTTTCATATTGTGTTAGCTATAGGTACTACATATAGGGAGAAGTGACCTCTCTTTCTCCGTGTTTGGTCGACGCTAGCTACTACATATAGAGAGAACTCGACACTAGCTAGTAAGAAAATGAAGGAACCATTAATTACAAACATCGTGATCATGAACATATATATATATATATATATATATATATATATATATATATATATAGTGTTACTATTCATCACCCAGGGTGCAGAATAAGTTATTCTTCACCCGAGGTAATATTACGATCATTTCATAATTAAATTACGTTTGGAATTCAAATAGTTACATTTCTATCGATTCACAATGTAAAATTTGACATAAAAAAATAAAAATATAGGTCATAAGGCAAAAAAAATTACAGTTTATGTGTATTTTACACTATGTTTTTACATTTGTAATTTTATATAACATAAAATATTTTTTTTGACGATTATATATTTTCTTACGGTCTGCTTTTACTTCGGAAATAAAGCAAAATTTACAAAACGTAAAATTATGGTCCATTGATCGTAAAATAGAGGGGGTGAAGAATAACTATTCCTCACCCAGGGTGACGAATAGTCAATCCCTATATATATATATATATATATATATATATATATATATATATATATATATATATATATAAAGAGAGAGAGAGAGAGAAGTGACCTCTCTTTCTCCGTGCTTGTCGAACAACAAGTTTTCGTATATCTATCTGTCGTTACTACACATATACAATATAACAGCTCTTACGATCCCTTACATCATCTACCGAAAATCAGCTTCTTATTCTCTGTCTTTATGTATGACATGTTCAAGAAATCCTGCCAATTCCTCTTGAATTGCTCGTATGCGATCGTGTGGTAGGAGTTCATCCCGCATCTAAAACATCTAATTTAAAGAAGGGGGTCAACACACACACACACACACACACACACATATATATATATATATATATGAATTAAACTCAACACAATTGATGGTAATAAAATAAATTTGTGAATATTATTTTTTACGTACTTCAAATTGTTTGTCAGAGTAGCCCCGCTCAGAGGTCAAGTGGCGGATAAACTCGCAAACGTAGTATCCACATAAATTATTCCCGTCGTCTTCCTGCCACAAGCACTTTACAAGAATAGAGTTCAATCAAACTGATAATGAAGCATGATAATGGTATTGATGAAATAGGAATCAATGAGAGCTGCGTGGAACTAGCTAGTACTACTTACTTTGGGGTGTGTAAATCACAGCTACTTTTGCAAACTTGGAACCATTCCAGTGAACTGTTTCCAAACCCTGGCAGGCAAAGAAAATGATTACTTGATATTACTTTGGGGTGTGTAAATCACAGCTACTTTTGCAATCTTTGTATCATCGTTGTTAGAGGAGGATGGCCAGGTTTGACAAGAGGCTTCCCGTACTTGTATTGGAAGATCTCTACTACCTCTAACATTTCAAACTGTACATCATCATCCAGGTAATCACCAAGATTGGTATCGGGAACCAGCCTCGGATGATTAGCGATGATATCGCTAGACACCTTGAGCGGGGGGGGGGGGGGGGGGGGGCACGATTGCTTCGCCTGTTCGCCGAGCTGGGGAATTGTTTTCCCACTTCTTCGTTTTGCTAGCCTTGCATCACTGGAAGTACTTCCCGACCGCTGCGCTTCCTAAAATGTCTTTGCAATAATGTGGTCATAGTTGGATGGCAGCGAGTGGGTGGTGGTCGCTTAAGGGCATCCAGAGTGCGCTTCACTTTCACCGGATGTACCGTTTCCTTCGGAGGTGGATGTTTCCGTGCAAAATGGGCCTGCACTTCGGCTTCCATGATTTCATTGGTTTCCTCGTCATTCCTCTCATATGGTAACTTTGGAGGAGGCTTCAGGCTTGGACCAAATCTGTATTTCTTCCCGCCTCTTGTACTGCTAGCCGCCGGAGCGCGGCGTCCCTCTTCCACCGTTGCCGAGGCGGTGGAGTCCGCTGACACGCCGGAGGAGGTGGAGGAGGCAGAGTGCCCTAACGAGCCGGAGTAGGCGGAGGAGGAGGAGGAGTCGGCGGAGTGCCATGATGCGGCGACGGAGGAGGAGGAGGAGGCTTCCAGTTTGGAAGCTTGATGTACTCCTTTCTCCTTAGATAGGTACTCCTTAAAGCATTTTCCAGATGATTCTCCCCTTCACGTGTAGGGTAATCAAGCTCCAACTCCTCAAATCCCTCCATTATTTTATCCACCGTCACAACAGCATAGCCATGTAGAATCGGACAGCAATGAAAAGTTCCGTCAGCTTGAGGAGGTATAAAAAGCCGATGCTACCTCTTGAGCACTGCGTTGGTTTTCCCTTGAAGAGGAAAGGGTGGTGCAGTAAAGCAGCGTAAGTATTTCCCTCAGTTTTTGAGAACCAAGGTATCAATTCCGTAGGAGACCACACGCGAGTCACCTCGTACCTACACAAACAAATAAGAACCTCGCAACCAACGCAATAAAGGGGTTGTCAATCCTTTCACGGTCACTTGCAAGAGTGAGATATGATAGAGATGATAATAATAAGATAAGTATTTTTCGTATTTTTGTGATATAGATTGAAAGTAAAGATTGCAAAATAAAATATATTGGAAACTTGTTTGATAGAAAATAGACCCGGGGGCCATAGGTTTCACTAGTGGCTTCTCTCAAGATAGCATAAGTATTATGGTGGGTGAACAAATTACTGTCGAGCAATTGATAGAAAAGCGAATAATTATGAGAATATCTAGGTATCATCATGTATATAGGCATCATGTCCTTGACAAGTAGACCGACTCCTGCCTGCATCTACTAGTATTACTCCACACATCGACCGCTATCCAGCATGCATCTAGAGTATTAAGTTCATAAGAACAGAGTAACGGCTTAAGCAAGATGACATGATGTAGAGGGATAAACTCATGCAATATGATATAAACCCCATCTTTTTATCCTTGATGGCAACAATACAATACATGTCTTTTCCCTTTCTGTCACTGGGATCGAGCACCGCAAGATTGAACCAAAGCTAAGCACTTCTCCCATTGCAAGAAAGATCAATCTAGTAGGCCAAACCAAACTGATAATTGAAAAAGACTTGCAAAGATAAACCAATCATACATAAAAGAATTCAGAGAAGATTCAAATATTGTTCATAGATAAACTTGATCATAAACCCACAATTCATCGGATCTCGACAAACACACCGCAAAAGAAGATTACATCAAATAGATCTCCAAGAGAATCAAGGAGAACTTTGTATTGAGATCAAAAGAGAGAGAAGAAGCCATCTAGCTACTAGCTATGGACCCGAAGGTCTGAGGTAAACTACTCACACATCATTAGAGGGGCCATGGAGTTGATATAGAGGCCCTCCGTGATCGATGCCCCCTCTGGCGAAGCTCCGAAAAAGGCCCCAAGATGGGATCTCTTGGGTATAGAAGGTCGCGGCGGTGGAAATAGGGTTTCGTGGTGCTCCTAGATGTTTGCGGGGTATATGAATATATATAGGAGGAAGAAGTAGGTCGGTGGAGCAATGGGGGGCCCACGAGGGTGGAGGGCGCGCCTAGGGGGGGTAGATGCGCCCCCTGCCTCGTGGCCTCGTCGTTGATTGCTTGACGTCCACTCCAAGTCCTTTGGATCACATTTGTTCAAAAAATCACACTCCTGAAGGTTTCATTCCGCTTGGAATCCGTTTGATATTCCTTTTCTGCGAAACACTAAAATAGGCAAAAAAACAACAATTTGGGCTGGGCCTCTGGTTAATAGGTTAGTCCCAAAAAATAATATAAAGTGTAAAATAAAGCCTGTTATCATCCAAAACAGATAATATAATAGCATGGAACAATCAAAAATTATAGATACGTTGGAGACATATCAAGCATCCCCAAGCTTAATTCCTGCTCGTCCTCGAGTAGGTAAATGATAAAAACAGAATTTTTGATGTGGAATGCTTCCTAAAATATTTCTCAATGTAATTTTCTTTATTGTGGCATGTATGTTCAGATCCGAAAGATTCAAGATAAAATTTTAATATTGACATAATAATACTTCAAGCATACTAACTAAGCAATCATGTCTTCTCAAAATAACATGGCCAAAGAAAGTTCATCCCTACAAAATCATATAGTTTGGTCATGCTCCATTTTTGTCACACGAGAATGCTCTCATCATGCACAACCCCGATAACAAGCCAAGTAATTGTTTCATACTTTAGTAATCTCAAACTTTTTTCAACTTTCACGCAATACATGAGCGTGAGCCATGGATATAGCAATATGGGTGGAATAGAATATAATGAAGGGGGTTATGTGAAGAAGACAAAAAAGGAGAAAGTCTCACATCGACGCGGCTAATCAATGGGCTAGGGAGATACCCATCAATTGATGTCAATGCAAGGAGTAGGGATTGCCATGCAACGGATGCACTAGAGCTGTAAATGTGTGAAAGCTCAACAAAAGAAACTAAGTGGGTGTGCATCCAACTTGATTGCTCATGAAGACCTAGAGCACTTTGAGGAGGCGCATTGTTGGAATATACAAGCCAAGTTCTATAATGAAAAATTCCCACTAGTATATGAAAATGACAAAACAAGAGACTCTCTATCATAAAGATCATGGTGCTACTTTGAAGCACAAGTGTGGAAAAAAGGGTAGTTGCATTGCCTCCTTTTTTATTTTTCATATTATATATATATTGGGCCTTTTTTATTATTTAGTTTTTTTTGTTTTTATGGGACAATGCTCTATTACTGATGCTCATCACATTTCTATTTATTTACAACTCAATGATTACAACTTGATACTAGAACAAGATATGACTCTATATGAATGCCTCCGGCAGTGTAACGGGATTGCGACGAATCAAGAGTGACATGTATGAAAAAATTATGAATGATGGCTTTGCCACAAATACGATGTCAACTACATGATCATGCAAAGCAATATGACAATGATGACACGTGTCATGATAAATGGAACGGTGGAAAGTTGCATGGCAATATATCTCGGAATGGCTATGGAAATGCCATATAGGTAGGTATGGTGGCTATCTTGAGGAAGATATAAGGAGGTTTATGTGTGATAGAGCGTATCGTATCACGGGGTTTGGATGCACCGGCGAAGTTTGCACCAACTCTCAAGGTGAGAAAGGGCAATGCACGGTACCGAAGAGGCTAGCAATGGTGGAAGGGTGAGAGTGCGTATAATCCATGGACTCAACATTAGTCATAAGGAACTCACATACTTATTGCAGAAATCTACAAGTCATCAAAAACCAAGTATTACACGCATGCTCTAGGGGGATAGATTGGTAGGAAAAGACCATCGCTCGTCCCCGACCGCCACTCATAAGGAAGACAATCAAATAACACCTCATGTCTCAAGTTTATTACACAAAGTTTACCATACGTGCATGCTACGGGACTTGCAAACTTCAACACAAGTATTCCTCAAATTCACAACTACTCAACTAGCACAACTTTGATATCACTATCTCCATATCTCAAAACAATCATCAAGTATCAAACTTCTCTTATTATTCAATGCACTTATATGAAAGTTTTATTATGCCTAAAAGCAAATTGCCATGTTGTTCTAAAGGACTCTCAAAATAATATAAGTGAAGCATGAGAGATCAATTATTTCTATAAAATAAAACCACCACCGTGCTCTAAAAGATATAAGTGAAGTATTAGAGCAAAAACTATATAGCTTAAAAGATATAAGTGAAGCACATAGAGCATTCTAATAAATTTCAATTCATGTGTGTCTCTCTCAAAAGGTGTGTACAGCAAATATGATTGTGTTAAACTAAAAAGAAAAGACTCAAATCATATATGATGCTCCAAGAAAAAAACATATCATGTGGCGAATATGACGCTCCAAGTAAAGTTACCGATAGACGAAGACGAAAGAGGGGATGCCTTCCGGGGCATCCCCAAGCTTAGGGTTTTTGGGGACCTTGGATTTTACCTTGGGGTGCCTTGGGCATCCCCAAGCTTAGGATCTTGCCACTCCTTGTTTCATAATCCATCAAATCCTTATCCAAAACTTGAAAACTTCACAACACAAAACTTAAAAGAAAAAATCTTCATGAGCTCCGTTCGTAAAAGAAAACACCACCTCAAGGTACTGTAATGAACACATTATTTATTTATATTGGTGTTAAACCTACTTTATTACAACTTCTCTATGGTTCATACCCCCTGATAATAGCCATAGATTCATCAAAATAAGCAAACAACACACGAAAAACAGAATATGTAAAAAACAGAACAGTCTGTAGTAATCTGTAGGTTTCGAATACTTATGGAACCCCAAAAATTCTAAAATAAATTTCTGGACGTGAGGAATTTATCTATTAATCATATTCAAAAAGAATTAACTAAATAGCACTCTCCATTAAACAATGGCAGCAATTCTCGCGAGCGCTAAAGTTTCTGTTTTTTACAGCAAGATCAAAAAGACTTCCCCCAAGTCTTCCCAACGGTTCTACTTGGCACAAACACTAATTAAACACAAAAAACACAACCCAAACAGAGGCTATATAAATTATTTATTACAAAACAGGAGCAAAAAGCAATGAATAAAAAAAAATTGGGTTGCCTCCCAACAAGCGCTATCGTTTAACGACCTTAGATAGGCATAAAAGTGAGGATAGATCTAGATATTGCCATCTTTTAATTTTGAGCGGAGTCATGCTCGAATCCGGTAGGTTCTTTACGTTTCCCTTCATATTCAGAAATTTTTCGATCTAAAGAGTCCAACCGCTTATTACAAAGAGTGATCAACATATTCATGCGGTGAAGATTCCCGCTAACACTCCTAACAGGTTCAAGAGATTTTTGTAATATTTTCATTACTTCGCAAATTTTCTCGAAAACTTGGGTTTCTTCCTGGGTATGATGAGGCCCCTTTTGTGAGGTAGTGTCCTCACTATTCCCACTATAATTTCATGCGCAATACTGGGATCAACTTCGATAAAATTTCCTTTGGCAACGCAGTCCAAGAGTTGTTTATGGGACATATTTAGTCCAACATAAAAATTGCGAAGCAAAATTCTAAAATTCACCTCTAGGGTGCAATTATGATAAGATTCCGTCATCCTAAACCAAGCATCTTTTAAGTTTTCTCCTTGTCTTTGTTTGAAGTGAAGAACCTCATACTCGGGAGACAAAGGAGCGGATAAAGGACTAGCCATAACGACGAAGCAAGTGGAAAAGAGGCGAATGAAAAGAGAGGGCGAAAGGAAAAGAGGACGAATAAAACGGCAAGGGTGAAGTGGGGGAGAGGAAAACGAGAGGCAAATGGCAAATAATGTAATGCGAAGGATAAGAGTTGTGATGGGTACTTGGTATGTCTTGACTTGGCGTAGATCTCCCCGGCAACGGCGCCATAAATCCGTCTTGCTACCTCTTGAGCACTGCGTTGGTCTTCCCTTGAAGAGGAAATGGTGGTGCAGTAAAGCAGCGTAAGTATTTCCCTCAGTTTTTGAGAACCAATGTATCAATCTAGTAGGAGACCATGCGCGAGTCACCTCGTACGTACACAAACAAATAAGAACCTCGCAACCAATGCGGCAAATGGGTTGTCAATCCCTTCAAGGCCAATTGCAAGAGTGTGATCTGATAGAGATGATAATAATAAGATAAGTATTTTTGGTATTTTTATGATATAGATTGAAAGTATAGTTTGCAAAATAAAATAGATTGGAAACTTGTATGATGGAAAATAGACCCAGGGGCCATAGGTTTCACTAGTGTCTTCTCTCAAGATAGCATAAGTATTACGTGGGTGAATAAATTACTGTCGATCAATTGATAGAAAAGCGAATAATTATGAGAATATCTAGGTATGATCATGTATATAGGCATCATGTCCGTGACAAGTAGACCGACTCCTGCCTGCATCTACTACTATTACTCCAAACATCGATCGCTATCCAGCATGCATCTAGAGTATTAAGTTCATAAGAACAGAATAACGCCTTAAGCAAGATGACATAATGTAGAGGGATAAACTCATGCAATATGATATAAACCCCATCTTTTTATCCTCGATGGCAACAATACAATACGTGTCGTTTCCCTTTCTATCACTGGGATCGAGCACCGCAAGATTGAACCAAAGCTAAGCACTTCTCCCATTGCAAGAAAGATCAATCTAGTAGGCCAAACCAAACTGATAATTCGAAAAGACTTGCAAACATAAACCAATCATACATAAAATAATTTAGAGAAAATTCAAATATTGTTTATAGATAAACTTGATTATAAACCCACAATTCATCGGATCTCAATAAATACACCGCAAAAAAAGATTACATCGAATAGATCTCCAAGAGAATCAAGGAGAACTTTGTATTGAGATCCAAAGAGAGAGAAGAAGCCATCTAGCTACTAGTTATGGACCCTTATTACGCGGAAAATAATGATTCCTCCACCTGATAGCATGGATCCACCGAACAGGAAACCGTATTTCGTGAAAAAAAACCTTCCCCCCTGACTGCTGGGACCTACCAGTGACATCTTCGCACGCAAGGAAGTGTGTCTGGGCAAAAAAAGATTCACCCCCCTGACTGCTAGGACCTACCAGCTATATCTTCACACGCAAGGAAGTGCCTCATAGTCGGGACCCATCTGGTTGAAGCATACATAGCGTTGTCATTCTGGTCGCGAACATGTACGTGCATACTGGTCGATGTAGAGGCGCGCACGTGTCGTAGTAGAGACACGCACGTAGCATGTACACGTATGTACAGCGGCCAGTGTGCAGGAAAGAAAATACGGCCACGTACGTACATACGGGCGGGGTCTCGAACTCCTACTCGCGCATACGTACGGCCAGGGCTCGTGTACATGGCTGGATCGGAACGGACAAACAACGTCGTCGTCACCCGCAAAAAATAACAACAGCGTCGTCGTCGTGTTCATGGGGAGGCAACGAAATGCGTCATGTTCATCGGGAGGCAACGAAACACGTGGGAGCCAACCGGCTTGGACGGAACAGCCTTGTGTTCGACTGGCCACATTTGAAACGGGATCCTGTTCATCGGGAGGGGTCTGGCATACCGCAAAACGGAGGAAACAGACCTCCTACGGTCGAAATGGGGTCCTGTTGATCGGGAGGGGTGTGGCATACCGCAAAACGGAGGAAACAGACTTGTGTTGGAGCGCTACGGTCGAAACGGGGGTCCTGTTCATCAGGAGGGGTGTGGCATACCGCAAAACGGGACTCCACGGGATACTGTTCATCTCCACCGTCGACCCCCTCCAGCCTCCACGGGCTACTGTTCATCCACCGTCGACCTCGTCCAGCCTCCACCTGCGACTGTTCATCCAGCCTCCACCGCGTGCTACTCCACCGGCTACTATTCAACCAGCCCTCTCCATGGGCTCCTGTTCAACCACCCTCCACAGGCTACTGTTCATCCAGCCCTACACCGTCTACTGTTCATCCAGCCCTACCCCGTCTACTGTTCATCCAGCCCTCCACGGGGTGGTCCTGTTCATCCAGCCCTCCATGGGGTCCAGTTCATCCAGCCCCAACCGGCTCGATCGATCGGGGTCCTGTTCATCCAGAGGCAACACCATGGGGTCCTGTTCATCCATCCCCACCAGGAACTATTCATCCAAACCCCCCAGCAACGCTCACTGTTCATCCAGAGGTAGCATCGATCGGCTTCAGTTAGCAGCAGTAGCGAATGAATCGCTCGGTTGGGTTCAGTTAACAGCCATCGATCGAACGCTCAGGTTCAGTAACGCGTAGCCTGCAGTGCAATCGCTCGGGTTCAGTAGGCGAACGCCTCACTCGGGTTCAGTTAGAGCCCAACGCCTCGCACCCATGCGCGTGCGTGTACGAGAGAAACGCGCAAACCTCCGTGCATCGCTCGGCCCCGACCACCCACCATAACCAGGAACACCCCGATATTTTCCTCGCCCTTGCTTCTACCACGGTTTTTTCCGTCATGGATGTCCCAAAGAATGTCATACAGCTGCGTCTCCGGCCCGCCCAGGACGAAAAGCCCATATTCTGTTATGATTTTTTGTCATAGAAGTAGGAGCCCACCACATCTATGATGATACCTGGTTTTGTCACAATTATCTTCATAGAAGTGTCATAAGTATGATAGAAAAAAATTCGTTCGGCCCGAAATGTCACGGATGTACCTTTTTTTTGTAGTGTATGGAATAACTTCTGGGGTTTATGGAAGTGGATGCACAAGCAGTATTCCCGCTTAGTACAAGTGAAGGCTAGAAAGAGACTTGGAAGCGACCAGCTAGAGAGCGACAATAGTCATGAACATGCATTAAAATTAATCAACATTGAATTCAAGCATGAGTAGGATATAATTCACCATGAACATAAATATCATGGAGGCTAAGTTGATTATGTTTCAACTACATGCGTGAACATGTGCCAAGTCAAGCCACTCGAATCGTTCAAAGGAGGATACCACCCTATCATACCACATCACAACCATTTTAATAGCATGTTGGCACGCAAGTACGGCGCTGAGGGCCTGTGCCCACTCCTGGCGAGGAATGGGGGTACTGACGGGACGTGTACCTAGCTGCGACATCGTGTCGACAGCAGGAAAGCGTCAATCGATCCGCTCTTGTTGTGCGGCGCGCTGCTACATCTTGAGCTTGCGTTGGTTTTCCTCGAAGAGGAAGGGATGATGCAGTAGAGTACCGTAAGTATTTCCCTCAGTTTTTTGAGAACCAAAGTATCAATCCAGTAGGAGCCCACGCTCAAGTCCCACGTACCTGCACAAAGCGATAGCTACTCGCAACCAACGCGATTAGGGGTTGTCAAGCCCTTCACGGTCACTTACGAGAGTGAGATCTGATAGATAGAATATTTTTGGTATTTTTGGTATAAAGATGCAAAGTAAAAAGTAAAGGCAAAGTAAAAAAGCAAAGCAATATAAAAGTGATGGAGATTGATATGATGAGAATAGACCCGGGGGCCATAGGTTTCACTTGTGGCTTCTCTCAAGAGCATAAGTATTCTACGATGAGTGAACAAATTACTGTTGAGCAATTGATAGAATTGTGCATAATTATGAGAATATCTAGGCATGATCATGTATATAGGCATCACGTACGTGACAAGTAGATCGAAACGATTCTGCATCTACTACTATTACTCCACTCATCGACCACTATCCAACATGCATATAGAGTATTAAGTTAAAAACAGAGTAACGCCTTAAGCAAGATGACATGATGTAGAGAGATAAATTCATGCAATATGAAATAAACCCCATCTTTTTATCCTCGATGGCAATGATACAATACGTGCCTTGCTGCCCCTTCTGTCACTGGGTAAGGACACCGCAACATCGAACCCAAAGCTAAGCACTTCTCCCATGGCAAGAACTGCCAATCTAGTTGGCCAAACCAAACGGATAATTCTAAGAGACTTGCAAAGATAACCAATCATGCATAAAAGAATTCAGAGAAGATTCAAATATTATTCATAGATAGACTTGATCATAAACCCACAATTCATCGGTCTCAACAAACACACCGCAAAAAGAAGATTACATCGAATAAATTCCACAAGAGAGGAGGAGAACTTTGTATTGAGATTCAAAGAGGGAGAACAAGCCATCTAGCTACTAACTATGGACCCAAAGGTCTGAGGTAAACTACTCACACTTCATCGGAGGGGCTAGGATGATGTAGAAGCCTTCCGTGATGACGGCCCTCTTCCGGCGGAGCTCCGAAACAGGCACCAAGATGGGATCTCGTGGATATAGAAAGTTGCGGCGGTGGAATTAAGGTTTTGGCTCCTGTTCTGATCGTTTGGGGGTACGTGTGTATATATAGGAGGAAGGAGTACGTCTGTGGAGCACCGAGGGGCCCACAAGGCAGGGGGCGCGCCCTGGGGGGGGGGGCGCCCCCCACCCTCGTGACCACCTCTTTGATCCCTTGCAGTAAGGTCCAAGTCTCCTGGATCACGTTCGGCGAGAAAATCACGTTTCCGAAGATTTTATTCCATTTGGACTCCGTTTGATATTTTGTTTATCCATAACACTGAAATAGGCAAAAAAAACAACAATTCTGGGCTAGGCCTCCGGTTAATAGGTTGGTCCCAAAAATAATATAAAAGTGGAAAATAAAGCCCAATATAGTCCAAAACAGTAGATAATATAGCATGGAGCAATCAAAAATTATAGATATGTTGGAGACGTATCAGGCATCCCCAAGCTTAATTCCTGCTCGTCCTCGAGTAGGTAAATGATAAAAAGAGAATTTTTGATGCGGAGTGCTACTTGGCATAATTTCAATAATCTTCTTTATTGTGGTATGAACATTCATATTAGAAAGATTCAATACAAAAGTTTATATTGACATAGAAAATAATAATACTTCAAGCATACTAACAAAGCAATTATGTCTTCTCAAAATAACATGGCCAAAGAAAGTTATCCCGACAAAATCATATAGTCTGGCTATGCTCCATCTTCCCCACACAAAGTATTTAAATCATGCACAACCCCGATGACAAGCCAAGCAATTGTTTCATATTCTAACTTTTTCAATCTTCACGCAATACATGAGCGTGAGCCATGGATATAGCACTATAGGTGGAATAGAATGGTGGTTGTGGAGAAGACAAAAAGGAGAAGATAGTCTCACATCAACTAGGCGTATCAATGGGCTATGGAGATGCCCATCAATAGATATCAATGTGAGTGAGTAGGGATCGCCATGCAACGGATGCACTAGAACTATAAATCTATGAAAGCTCAACAAAAGGAACTAGTGGGTGTGCATCCAACTTGCTTGCTCACGAAGACCTAGGGCAATTTGAGGAAGCCCATCATTGGAATATACAAGCCAAGTTCTATAACGTAAAATTCCCACTAGTATATGAAAGTGACAACATATGAGACTCTCTATATGAAGAACAAGGTGCTACTTTGAAGCACAATATATGATACTTGCTATATCATGGTGCTACTTTGAAGCACAAGTGTGTAAAAAAGGATAGTAGCATTGCCCCCTTTTTTGGGCCTTCTTTTTTTTCTTTGGCCTTTCTTTTTTTGGGACAATGCTCTATTGAATGATGATCATCACACTTCTATTTATTTACAACTCAATGATTACAACTCGATACTAAAACAAAGTATGACTCTATATGAATGCCTCCGGCGGTGTACTGGGATATGCAATGAATCAAGAGTGACAAGTATGAAAGAATTATGAATGGTGGCTTTGCCACAAATACTATGTCAACTACATGATCATGCTAAGCAATATGACAATGATGGATATGTCATGATGAACTAGATGGTGGAAAGTTGCATGGCAATATATCTCGGAATGGCTATGGAAATGCCATAATAGGTAGGTATGGTGGCTGTTTTGAGGAAGGTATATGGTAGGTGTATGATACCGGGGAAAGTTGCGCAGTATTAGAGAGGCTAGCAAGGGTGGAAGGGTGAGAGTGCGTACAATCCATGGACTCAACATTAGTCATAAAGAACTCATATACTTATTGCAAAAATTTAGAAGTTATCAAAGCAAAGTATTACGTGCATGCTCCTAGGGGGATAGATTGGTAGGAAAAGACCATCGCTCGTCCCCGACCGCCGCTCATAAGGAAGACAATCAATAAATAAATCATGCTCCCACTTCATTACATAACGGTTCACCATACGTGCATGCTACAGGAATCACAAACTTCAACACAAGTATTCTTTAAATTCACAACTACTCAACTAGCATGACTTTAATATTATCACCTCCATATCTCAAAACAATTATCATGCTTCAATCTTTTCTTAGTATTCAACACACTCAAAATAAAGTTTCACAAATCTTGAATACCAAGCATATTATTATTAGGCAAATTACCATGCTATTAAGTGACTCTCAAATTAATTTACGTGAAGCATGAGAGATCAATAGTTTCTTTAAAACATATCCACCACCGTGCTCTAAAAGATCTAAGTGAGGCACATAGAGAAAAATTATCTAGCTCAAAAGATATAAGTGAAGCACATAGAGCAAAATTATCTAGGTCAAAAGATATAAGTGAAGCACATAGAGCAAAATTATCTAGCTCAAAATATATAAGTGAAGCACATAGAGCATTCTATCAAATTTTAATTCATGTATGGCTCTCTCAAAAGGTGTGTACAGCAAGGATGATTGTGGCATACTAACAAACAAAGACACAAATAACACAAGACGCTCCAAGCAAAACACATATCATGTTGGTGAATAAAAATATAGCTCCAAGTAAATTACCGATGGAAGTGGACGAAAGAGGGGATGCCTTCCGGGGGCATCCCCAAGCTTTGACTTTTTGGTGTCCTTGGAATATCTTGGGGGTGCCATGGGCATCCCCAAGCTGAGGCTCTTGCCACTCCTTGTTCCATGATCTATCAAAAGAATTCACCCAAAACTTGAAAACTTCACAACACAAAACTCAAAATAGAAAACTCGTGAGCTCCGTTAGCGAAAGAAAACAAAAGACCACTTAAAGGTACTGTAATTAACTCATTATTTATTTATATTGGTGTTAAACCTACTGTATTCCAACTTCTCTATGGATTATAAACTATGTTAATAGCCATAGATTCATCAAAATAAGCAAACAACACACGAAAAACAGAATCTGTCAAAAACAGAACAGTCTGTAGTAATATGTAGCTAGCGCAATATATGGAACCCCAAAAATTCTAAAATAAATTGCTGGACGTGAGGAATTTATCTATTAATCATCTTAAAAAATAATTAACTAAATATCACTCTTCAAATAAAAATGACAGCAGTTCTCGTGAGCGCTAAAGTTTCTGTTTTTTACAGCAAGTTCAACAAAACTTTCCCCAAGTCTTCCCAACGGTTCTACTTGGCACAAACACTAATTAAACACAAAAAAAACAACCAAAACAGAGGCTAAATAATTTATTTATTACTAAACAGGAGCAAAAATCAAGGAATAAAATTAAAATTGGGTTGCCTCCCAACAAGCGCTATCGTTTAACGCCCCTATCTAGGCATAGCAAGCAAGGATAGATCTAGGTATTGCCATCTTTGGTAGGTAATCCATAAGTGGCTCTCATGATAGTTTCATATGGTAATTTTATTTTCTTTCTTGGAAAGTGTTCCATGCCCTTTTTTTAATGGAAATTGAAATCTAATATTCCATTCCTTCATATCAATAATCGCACCAACCATTCTAAGGAAAGGTCTACCAAGAATAATAGGGCAAGAAGGATTGCAATATATATCAAGAACAATGAAATATATGGGCACATAGTTCCTATTTGCAACAATAAGAACATCACTAATTCTTCCCATAGGTTTCTTAATAGTGGAATCCGCAAGATGCAAATTTAGAGAGCAATCATAAAAATTACGGAAATCTAGTAAATCACACAAAGTCTTGGGAATAGTAGAGACACTAGCACCCAAATCACACAAAGCATAAAACTCATATTTTTAATTTTAATTTTAGTAGTTGGTTCCCAGTCATCATAGAGTTTTCTAGGGATAGAAACTTTCAACTCAAGTTTTTCTTCATAAGATTGCATCAAGGCATCAACAATATGTTCGACGAAGGCTTTATTTCGACTATAAGCATGTGGAGAATTTAGCTCGGATTGCAACAAGGAAATACAATCAATCAAAGAGCAATTTTCATAATTAAATTCCTTTAAATCCAATATAGTGGGTTTAGCAACATCTAGATTTTTATTTCTTTCAATCCCACTTTCATCAATTTCATCATTAAGATCTAAACACACCAAATTTTTAGAACGCCTTCTAGGTAATGGAAGATCATATTCAGTTTCATCAAGATTCATATTGCAAAATAAAGATTTAATTGGAGACACATCAATAACTTTTAGATCTTCATCTTGATTTTCATAGGAATTGGAAGAACACGCTTTAATAAAGGCATCTTTGGAAGCACGCATCCTAGCGGTTCTTTCCTTACACTCATAAATTGAAATTCTCATGGCTTTTAGAGACTCATTAATATCATGTTTAGGTGGAATAGATCTAAGTTTCAAAGCATCAACCTCAAGAGCAATTCTATCAACGTTCCTAGCCAAATCATCAATCTTAAGCAAATTTTCTTCAATCATAGCATTAAAATTCTTTTGCGAAGAAATAAATTCTTTAATATTAGATTCAAAATCAGAGGGCATCTTATTATAATTTCCATAAGAGTTGTTGTAGGAATTCCCATAATTATTAGAAGGATTACTAGGATATGGCCTAGGACTAAAATTCCCTCTATAAGCGTTGTTACCAAAATTATTCCTACCAACAAAATTCACATCCATAGATTCATTGTTATTCTCAATCAAAGTAGACAAAGGCATATCATTAGGATCAGAAGAAACACTCTTAGTAGAAAATAATTTCATAAGTTCATCCATCTTTCCACTCAACACATTAATTTCTTGTATCGCATGCACTTTTTTATTAGAAGTTCTTTCAGTATGCCATTGAGAATAATTAACCATAATATTATCTAGGAGTTTAGTGGCATCTCCTAAAGTGATTTCCATAAAAGTGCCTCCCGCGGCCGAATCTAAAAGATTTCTAGAAGCAAAATTCAATCCAGCATAATTTTTTTGTATAATCATCCATAAATTCAAACCATGAGTAGAGAAATTACGTATCATTAATTTCATTCTCTCCCAAGATTGTGCAACATGTTCATGATCAAGTTGTTTAAAGTTCATTATATCGTTTCTAAGAGAGATGACCTTAGCGGGAGGATAATACTTAGAGATAAAAGCATCTTCGCATTTGTTCCACGAATCGATACTATTCTTAGGCAAAGACGAAAACCAAGCTTTAGCATGATCTCTAAGCGAAAAAGGAAATAGCTTCAATTTAACAACATCATTATTGACATCTTTTTTCTTTTGCATATCACATAAATCAACGAAGCTATTCAGATGAGTAGCAGCATCTTCACTAGGAAGGCCGGCGAATTGATCTTTCATAACAAGATTCAACAAAGCAGTATTAATTTCACAAGATTCAGCATCGGTAAGAGGAGAAATCGGAGTGCTAAGGAAATCATTATTATTGGTATTGGTGAAGTCACACAATTTGGTAGCATCTTGAGCCATCGTGACAAACAAGCAATCTAACACACGGGCAAACAAAAAGAAAGCGGACAAAAAGAGGCAAATAGAGAGGGAGGATGGAGAGAGAGAGGGCGAATAAAACGACAAGGGTGAATTGGGGGGGGAGAGGAAAACGAGAGGCAAATGGCAAATAATGTAATGCGAGAGATAGGGATTGTGATGGGTACTTGGTATATGACTTTTTGCGTAGACTCCCCAGCAACGGTGCCAGAAATCCTTCTTGCTACGTCTTGAGCTTGCGTTGGTTTTCCCCGAAGAGGAAGGGATGATGCAACAGAGTAGCGTAAGTATTTCCCTCAGTTTTTTTTTTGAGAACTAAGGTATCAATCCAATAGGAGCCCACGCTCAAGTCCCTCGTACCTGCACAAAGCGATAGCTACTCGCAACCAATGCGATTAGGGGTTGTCAAGCCCTTCACGGTCACATACAAGAGTGAGATCTGATAGATAGAATATTTTTGGTATTTTTGGTATAAAGATGCAAAGTAAAAAGTAAAGGCAAAGTAAAAAGCAAAGCAATATAAAAGTGATGGAGATTGATATGATGAGAATAGACCCGGGGGCCATAGGTTTCACTAGTGGCTTCTCTCAAGAGCATAAGTATTCTATGGTGGGTGAACAAATTACTATTAAGCAATTGATAGAATTGTGCATAATTATGAGAATATCTAGGCATGATCATGTATATAGGCATCACGTCCGTGACAAGTAGATCGAAACAATTCTGCATCTACTACTATTACTCCACTCATCGACCGCTATCCAGCAGGCATCTAGAGTATTAAGTTAAAAACAGAGTAACGCCTTAAGCAAGATGACATGATGTAGAGAGATAAATTCATGCAATATGAAATAAACCCCATATTGTTATCCTCGATGGCAACGATAGAATACATGCCTTGCTGCCCATTCTGTCACTGGGTAAGGACACCGCAACATCGAACCCAAAGCTAAGCACTTCTCCCATGGCAAGAACTACCAATCTAGTTGGCCAAACCAAACGGATAATTCTAAGAGACTTGCAAAGATAACCAATCATGCATAAAAGAATTCAGAGAAAATTCAAATATTATTCATAGATAGACTTGATTATAAACCCAGAATTCATCGGTCTCAACAAACACACCGCAAAAAGAAGATTACATCGAATAGATCTCCACAAGAGAGGGGGAGAACTTTGTATTGAGATTCAAAGAGAGAGAAGAAGCCATCTAGCTACTAACTATGGACCCGAAGGTCTGAGGTAAACTACTCACACTTCATCGGAGGGGCTAGGAAGATGTAGAAGCCCTCCGTGATGACGGTCCTCTTCCGGAGGAGCTCCGGAACAGGCCCCAAGATGGGATCTCGTGGATACAGAAAGTTGCGGCGGTGGAATTAGGGTTTTGGCTCCTGTTCTGATCGTTTGGGGGTACATGTGTATCTATAGGAGGAAGGAGTACGTTGGTGGAGCACCGAGGGGCCCACGAGGCAGGGGGGCCCGCCCTAGGGGGGGTGCCCCCACCCTCGTGACCACCTCTTTGATCCCTTGTAGTAGGGTCCAAGTCTCCTGGATCACATTCGGCGAGAAAATCACGTTTCTGAAGATTTTATTTTGTTTGGACTCCGTTTGATATTCTGTTTATCCGAAACACTGAAATAGGCAAAAACAGCAATTCTGGGCTGGGCCTCTGGTTAATAGGTTAGTCCCAAAAATAATATAAAAGTGGAAAATAAAGCCCACTATAGTCCAAAACAGTAGATAATATAGCATGGAGCAATAAAAAATAATAGATACGTTGGAGACGTATCACGCGCCGCACCTCTCGCTCTGCGGCGCTCCAACAGTCTCATAGTGCGGCGAGCCGCAGCCTACCGGCGTGGACGCGCCTAGCTTGCTCTGCGGCATGCCATCGATCATGTTGTGCGGCAAGCTTCAGCCTGTGGGCGCTGCCATGCCTATCTTGATCCGCGGCGCTCAAGCGCCATGCACCAAAGGTCTGCTCAACCCTGGCAATGACGCGCATCACGGTGTCGTCCATCGCATTGTCGTGGAGCGCCTCGGCCTCGACGGGCTGTGGCACCTACTCGTTTTCCTCGTCGACGAGGTTGATGGTAGAGGCGGCGCTTTGGTGGATTGGCATGCTTGAAAAAGGTGGATGTACTATAGGCTGCGCTTGTCGCCTCCGTGCGTCGCGTGCCGCCTAGGTTTATAAGCAATATCGCTGGGTGGCGAGAAACAGGTGAGGAAATGACGGGAAGCGGTGGCGTGTTCATAAAACGCCATCAGTTAATGAAAACTTAGCATAGAAGGAACATCGAGCTAGCACAAGAAGTAGATGATGATGAGATGAACACGGACCACACTAGGGAACCCGTCGATGATGAATTCATCAATCGCAAACGACTGAATACTAGCAAGTGTTTTCCCGTAACACACATGGCTTATTCCATCACAAACAGGTCGGATGGATTAACTGAATGCCATGTATCACACATTGTCAAAAAGTAATGCGGTAGACCTTCTTTAACATGTGTTAAAAAAATGACCTTGAGGTTAAATTAACTCATGGCTGCTCCATCAACACAACTTTCCATCTAGTCACCCATCTGATGGCTGCTCCAGCCTGAGCACACTTAACTTGAGAGTTCTCTTATATGAGCTACTGGTGAAACAACTAGTCCTTGACAATATAGGATGCCTCTTCGCATCCTTATGGCGTATGCAGATGACCACCCGACCCCCAATGGCCAATACATGTTGTATAGACAGAGCATATCACATACGTCTTATTAGAAGCCACTAGTAGAAAAAGGTTCAAACGTGAAGCACATTAGTGCCGGTTTGTATTTGAGCCGGCACTAATGTATACATTAGTGCTGGTTCCAACGGCTAGCCGGGCCGCTTTCATTAGTACCGGTTCGTGGCGAACCTTTAGCACCGGTTCGTGCCACGAACCGGTACTAATGAGAGTGGTGGCAGGATGTTGTCAGAATGGGGGCCCTCCAGCCCCTTTGGTACCGGTTCTTGGCACGAACCGGTACTAAAGGTCGTCC
Source organism: Triticum monococcum (assembly GCA_034509565.1). NCBI lineage: Eukaryota > Viridiplantae > Streptophyta > Magnoliopsida > Poales > Poaceae > Triticum > Triticum monococcum. Next base: position 14,100,089 of record CM067845.1, on the reverse strand, counting down.
TACATAAACCCTTCGTCCACCCGAGCTCGCTCTGTTCTTCCCATTTCCCTTCTCCTCTCTGTTCTTCCCCTCTTCCTCTCGAGCTCATCACACATTTTGCCCAAAATTTGTCAAGATTTGAAGGCCCCCATCCATTCAAATGATCACAAAGGTTAGCAACTTTGTCCTTTCATCTCTCATTGCTAGATTAGCTCTTGTAATGCTTTATATAGTGATTAATTTGTGAGTTTAGTAATTTGGGAGGATATATATATATATATATATATATATATGTGCTAGTATTTGATTTATATGCAATTTGAGGTCAAAATAACACTTAGTTTGCATATGTAGGTGTGGTTTACTTAGTGCCTTCTAAATCTCCATCGTAGCCACCGTCGATCGCCCGCACCGTCCCGTCGCCGGCACCACCTTGTGGTGAGCCTCTTGTTCATGAAATTTTATATAAAAATTGATGTTTGTGTGATTTGGATATATAGTTACTCGTATAATTATCTTACCCGTACGTTGTTTGTTATACATATAGTGCCATGGTTTTGATATCCGTCCCCGTCGGCCCTAGTCCTTGTTATGATTCGGATGTGGTATGTATATTCTCTTTTAAAACTAGTTGCATTTTGTTTTTATGACAAATTATGCCCATCAAGTTGACATAGAATTTTTTTAGGAGGTATGTGAACCGGAAATTCCAACCGACCCTATTGCCGAGAGGTTAAATTTAGTTGAAAGAGAAAACGAGTACTTGAAAGAAAAGTTGAAAAGAATTGAGGGGGAGAAGATGGAATTGGAGTTGCATGTTGCCGATGTCGTCGATGATCATAAGATCAAGATGGAGAAAATGCGCTTGAAGATTAGAAAGATTAGAAAATATGCCATCGATAGTGAGGCTTGGTATCATTATGCTGTTGGATCCATTGTTACCTTAGTTGCGATCTTGATCGTATTTGTTGTTGCATTTAAATGCTTTAGCTAGAGAGTTATTTGTTTGTTGCATTTAAGTGTTGTATGAACTTTATGTATGAACTTGTATTAATTTGGTCTATTCGGTGTTGTGTAATGAAGATGAGCCAGCAATGGATGTACGATGACCGATGCTCTCCCCAGTTCGTTGACGGCGTGCATACTTTTCTGCTTGCGGCTGAGGCAAACAAGCGGGCGGATGGTTTTATGCCTTGTCCATGTGCTCGCTGTAAGAATGGTAACAATTACTCTACGTCAAGAACCATTCACGTCCACCTGTTTAAGTCCGGTTTCATGGCCCATTATAATGTTTGGACCAAGCACGGGGAAAGAGGGGTTATGATGGAAGACAATGAAGAAGAAGAGGACGACGACAGCTATCCTGGCCATGGGTTCCCTGAATACGATGATACAACAATGGGGGAAGAAGCTGAGCCGGTAATGCGGGAAGAAGCTGAAGAAGAGGCATCAGATGAGCCCGTTGATGATCTAGGTCGGGCCATTGCCGATGCAAAGAGAAACTGCGCAAGTGATTTGGAGAAGAAGAAGTTGCAGCGCATGTTAGAGGATCACAAAAAATTGTTGTACCCGAATTGCGTAGGTGACAAGAAAAAGCTGGGCACCACACTGGAATTGCTGCAATGGAAGGCAGAGAATGGTGTATCTGACAAGGGATTTGGAAAGTTGCTGGTAATGATAAAGGATATGCTTCCAAAGGACAACGAATTGCCCGAGAGTACGTACGAAGCAAAGAAGGCTGTCTGCCCTCTAGGGTTAGAGGTGCAGAAGATACATGCATGCCCTAATGATTGCATCCTCTACTGCGGTGAGTACGAGGATTTGAATGCTTGCCCGGTATGTGGTGCATTGCGCTATAAGATCAGCCGCGATGACCCTGGTGATGTCGAGGGCCGGCGCCCCAGGAAGAAGATTCCTGCCAAGGTGATGTGGTATGCTCCTATAATACCACGGTTGAAATGTTTGTTCCAAAACAAAGAGCATGCCAAGGCGATGCGGTGGCACAGAGAAGACCGTAAGAAAGACGGAAAGTTGAGAGTACCCGCTGACGGGTCGCAGTGGAGAAAAATCGAAAGAAAGTACGGGAAGGAGTTTGCAGATGACGCAAGGAGCGTATGGTTTGGTCTAAGCGCAGATGGCATTAATCCTTTTGGGGAACAGAGCAGCAACCATAGCACCTGGCCTGTGACTCTATGTTTGTATAACCTTCCTCCTTGGTTGTGCATGAAGCGGAAGTTCATTATGATGCCCGTCTTGGGGAACGTAGCAGAAATTAAAAATTTTCCTACGTGTCACCAAGATCTATCTATGGAGAAACTAGCAACGAGGGGAAGGAGAGTGCATCTACATACCCTTGTAGATCGCTAAGCGGAAGCGTTCAAGTGAACGGGGTTGATGGAGTCGTACTCGTCGTGATCCAAATCACCGATGACCAAGTGCCAAACGGACGACACCTCCGCGTTCAACACACGTACAGCCCGGTGACGTCTCCCATGCCTTGATCCAGCAAGGAGAGAGGGAGAGGTTGAGGAAGACTCCATCCAGCAGCAGCACAACGGCGTGGTGGTGGTGGAGGAGTGTGGCAATCCTGCAGGGCTTCGCCAAGCACCACGGGAGAGGAGAAGGTCTTGGGAGAGGGGGAGGGCTGCACCAAAGGCAAAAGGTAAGAAGTCCTCCATCTCCCCCACTATATATAGGGGGGCCAAGGGGGGGCGCCGGCCCTAGGAGATCCAATCTCCTAGGGGGGCGGCGGCCAAGGGAGGATTCCCTCCCCCCCCCCCCCAAGGCACCTAGGGGTGCCTTCCCCTTGTGGGACTCTTCCCTTCTTGTAACCCTAGGTGCATGGGCCTCTTGGGGCTGGTTCCCTTGGCCCATGTAGGCCAAGGAGCACTCCCTACAGTCCATGTGGCCCTCCGGGGCTGGTGGCCCCACTTGGTGGACCCCCGGGAGCCTCCCGGTGGTCCCGGTACGTTACCGATAAAACCCGAAACTTTTCCGGTGACCAAAACAGGACTTCCCATATATAAATCTTTACCTCCAGACCATTCCGGAACTCCTCGTGACGTCCGGATCTCATCCTGGACTCCGAACAACATTCGGTAATCACATACAGACTTCCTTTATAACCCTAGCGTCATCGAACCTTAAGTGTGTAGACCCTACGGGTTCGGGAGACATGTAGACATGACCGAGACATTCTCCGGTCAATAACCAACAGTGGGATCTGGATACCCATGTTGGTTCCCACATGTTCCACAATGATCTCATCGGATGAACCACGATGTCAAGGACTTAATCAATCCCGTATGCAATTCCCTTTGTCTATCGGTACGATACTTGCCCGAGATTCGATCGTCGGTATCCCGATACCTTTGTTCAATCTCGTTACCGGCAAGTCTCTTTACTCGTTCCGTAACACATCATCCCGTGACCAACTCCTTGATCACATTGTGCACGTTATGATGATGTCCTACCGAGTGGGCCTAGAGATACCTCTACGTCACACGGAGTGACAAATCCCAGTCTCGATTCGTGCCAACCCAACAGACACTTTCGGAGATACCCGTAGTGTACCTTTATAGCCACCCAGTTAAGTTGTGACGTTTGGCACACCCAAAGCACTCCTACGGTATCCGGGAGTTGCACAATCTCATGGTCTAAGGAAATGATACTTGACATTAGAAAAGCTTTAGCATACGAACTACACGATCTAGTGCTATGCTTAGGATTGGGTCTTGTCCATCACATCATTCTCCTAATGATGTGATCCCGTTATCAACGACATCCAATGTCCATGGTCAGGAAACCGTAACCATCTATTGATCAACGAGCTAGTCAACTAGAGGCTTACTAGGGACATGGTGTTGTCTATGTATCCACACATGTATCTGAGTTTCCTATCAATACAATTCTAGCATGGATAATAAACGATTATCATGAACAAGGAAATATAATAATAATCAATTTATTATTGCCTCTAGGGCATATTTCCAACAGTCTCCCATTTGCACTAGAGTCAATAATCTAGTTCACATCGATATGTGATTAACACTCAAGGTCACATCCCCATGTGACTAACACCCAAAGAGTTTACTAGAGTCAATAATCTAGTTCACATTTACCATGTGATTAACACTCGATGAGGCATACTAGTGACACTAAGTTTGTCTATGTATTCACACATGTATTATGTTTCCGGTTAATACAATTCTAGCATGAATAATAAACATTTATCATGATATAAGGAAATAAATAATAACTTTATTATTGCCTCTAGGGCATATTTCCTTCACAGATCACATCTGCTCCACGCACACGCCCACCGTCGTTCCTTTGTTGCTGCTTCCGCCGGTGACTCCATCCCGTCCGCCACGTACACGGTCGACGGGAGAGCAGGTCTCCGAAACCACGCCCTTCTGGTTCCTGTACGGGGTGAGGGGCGAATAGGTTTTTGGGCAGCGATTACGCGACTGCTCGCTTCCGATCGTCTACTTCCTCTACGTTCGCGTCGCCTTCATCATCACCATGTCCACCGCCGCCGAAGGTGCCGCGCCAAGAAAGCTGAAGCCGACAAGAAGGGCGCCGTGGACGCCGCTGCTGCCACCAAAGCCGCGGCCTCTGCATGGCCTACTAGAGGGTATAACTCGTTTATCCCACTCCTACTGTTTTCTGTTTTAGCCATACTAGCGTTGTACGTAGATCTTTCTGCAATTAGTGTAGTATGTGCTAGCTTGACTGAATATCAGTATGTGTTTATTTGTGTCAATGCCATGCTAGTGATTTACTCATGGATTAATTTAATTGAGAAATTTCCTATTTACTCAACAGTATACACTGATGATGGTAAGGTTGTCTAAAAAAGAGATTGTCTACAATGTAGGGAAGAACCCGGAGTAATATACATGTAAAGGATATTCAACTCCCAAGTCCCAACTAACATTAAGCAATATAAGTAAGGTAGGTAAGGAACCCGCGGGGCATAAGATGGGTGAATTGGACACATAAAAAATCATTCAATACTTTGGTAGTTAGCTTATTGTAATTTTCACAACAAAAGCTCAGATTAATAGACTTTTGAAACGTTTACCTTTATGTCCTTGCTGCCAAATTCATTCATGGTGTTAGACCAAAGAGAAGTAACGTGTGACTCTGGAAGATGATTCATCTTTTTTCACAGTCCATTATTGTTGTAGTTACTACTATCAGACAAAAATGTTAATACACGCTGTGTTTTTCAAAAAGGGGATGACCCCAAGCTTCTGCATCCTTCAATCACTGTTGCATATACATGTGCATGGATTAAGCTTTGCAAGAATAATAGTCTAGTATTTATCTTGCAAAAAAATTATTTTAAATATCTATATTTTTAATTTGTTTTTAACATCTAGAATAAAGTAAATATTATATCAAAATAGTTCATTATAGACCAAGTAAAGTCAAATTTAGCATGTACAAAATTCTTTAAATAAATCTTAGATGTTTCATCGTAGCCGTCAGTTTTCGCTCTGGACTGAAAAGAATTAGCTTGTGTTGCCATACAAAAAAAGTCAAACATATTAAAGAGTTCAAAAAAGCCACGTTAGAAACACGTTGAGGCGAAGTGGTTGGCTGGATTGCACCGTCGTGCTACCTCACACTTCTTGGCCAATAGTGATAAAGCTGACAAGTATGTTGGTGGACAAAAGCAGAGGTTGTACCATTGGTGGATAACAAAATTTCTAGTATATATATGTTGTCTGATGGCGACCCAAACCAGGTGGATATTAATTTTAAGGGTTGATGGAACATCCTGTGCATCCCCATGCCCATGATTAGTGTCATTTGCAAAAAGTCTATGAGGAGAGTAGATGCATATGTGGACGGCCACCATGGAAGAAGTAACCTAGTCCCATAATATATTTGACCTACTCCTGCTTGAGAGCATCTCTGCGTACTACAGTCTCCTTCCCCAACATCTCTTCCCTCAGCCTAATACCATGAATTGATGAATACCTTGTGGCGGAGCTCAAGTCCATGTCAATGACCTCCGAAAAAAAGTTGGAATGTCAAGGAACAGTTCTAGGGTCATCGGATCTGGCTCTATCGGGCTCTAGCGAGCCAAATTCATGGTCGGCGAGCCCAAATAATCAAAGGTGTGGTTCCTCCATTGTTGATAACGAGAGTTCAGAGAAACAAAGATTTCTCGATGTTGTATACTATGTCAAATATGTTGCAAGTGTCTATGGTGTTTGTTGTTTAGTCATGAGTATCATGACAATGTTGCATAGATGTCACAAATATTTTGGTATTATGCTTCCAGAGGATTTTCTCTTGCTGCAAATCCATCTCTTTGGTTATCTATTGCACACATAGATTTTTCATGTTGCAGATGTTGAGACACATTTTCAACAGTTCTATTGCAACAATGAGGATTTATTGTGTCATGGAATGATTTGTAGCAGGGGCACATTTGACAGGCTACAACACTTCTTGTTGTGATGAATAGAGATCCAAGATCAAGCACTTAAATGAACCCAACGGTGGAGGAGGCGACTGATTTTCTTCTTATCGGCAGCCGACTAACAACTAGGGATAACCATTTGATAACATATAAGTTGAAGAGTATGTCATGACACCATAAAAGGTAAAGCGCCAAGAATTGATCGAATTGCTCAAAATGATCAACCCTAATTCACTACAAATGGTGGTCCTAGTACAATGCATAGTTTTTTATTCCCATCCCTCGCTTGGTAGGTACCGACTAGCTCGACCGCTAGTTGAGTAGCTCCTATATGCTGGTAGTAGTCAGGCACCTTAACTTCTCTAGATCCCAAATGTAAAGTAGTGGCTGGTGTGATGCATGTTTAGTCTGGATTCTACTTGCTAAAGCAGCTGAACGAAAGACTTGATTATCATCCTGCTTGCACATAGTACAAATTTTCCCATAGTTTTCTCTCGGATACAAAAGTTTTGCATGATACATGAGTGGTGAGTTACATGGTCTCTCATAGCATGATCATTTCCTTATACAAATTTGATAACTTTTCTCTATACATGATTTACATATATAGAATGTACTACCACTTTGAGAGCCCGTGGATCAGTGTAAGCATCTTGATCCTTGTACAAGAAGTCCAACATGCGTGTCAAATTCACCACCGCCTCTAGGAGCGGTGATCTTGGCCACACGGTGGCTGGATTGAGGAGCTCCTCAGTGATGTCCATCCATGACTCCTCTATGAGCCCCCCGAGCTTTCTGTATGCGTCTTCCTTCACAGTGTAGTTGTTCTCCGCCATGCACGCTTCCACCGTTGACATCACAAGCCTCTCGCCAGAGCATTGCCCTTGTTCTCGCTGATTTTGGAGAGAATAAAGAGGGTCATATTAACATAGTAATCATATGCTTCTATTAATATGGCTATGGATGTGCATCAATGTATCAATTGATGCAGAGACCAGGTATCCTTCTCGAGTTATATAACTTATCTCTTAGTTAAACTATATCTTACGGTAAGTGGTTATGGCCAGTTAACTATTATCCCCGTTCCAGAATACATGGTGTTCTAGAAAATATTTAGCTGAACTTATCTGATTGGGACTGTCATAATGTACAAAATTATTTTGAGATTTTTCAACTGCAACAATATCACTAGATTTACCCTGCTAAATATTTTGAAGTTCAGTAGGTTTATAACTTATATATATATATATATATATATATATATATATATATATATATATATATATATTTGTGTTTAAAGTCTTGGATACTACTCCCTCCGTCCCAAAATAAGTATTTCAGAATGGATTAATTACATCAGTTTACTTAATTGGCAAAGATATGATTATGCACACAACTAGGATTTATTATACTTTTTCATAAAACTGCAAATAAAATAAAAACATGACATATAGTTTCAGTTATGAGTATGTAACCTCATGTGAAGCCACATCATTGATGACACGGCCGATGACACAAGAAGCTCGCACGATTTTGGGATAGGTCATGCCCCACTCGATGGCGTCACTGCTCGCTCCAATGACAACGAAGGCAAGGCATGCAACATGCATGCAACAACAACTAGGCACCGAGAATCGCAGGTGCTCCTCAACAGTAACCATGTCGCTTTCCTCACGCCATTTCGCCTCGTTATAGTAACATTTTGTAGCATCAATTAACTGCAAAAGTACAATGATATATTTATTTTTCACGGGAGTTGATTTTCTACATATACACACATATTTCTTTCGCATAGTAGATTTTTTACGGGCGAACATTAAGAAAACAGAAGCTTTGTAAGTTTGTATGTATAGGTGTTAACTTTTAAGACAACAAATACCATGATCATAGTTTTGTAGGACTCGTGAAACAGAGACGACAAATATTTTTTTATTCAAAAAAAGTTAAAATATTTTAAATTTCAATTTACGAAGAGACTTGTTTATTTCATCACTTTTATCTACTTGTGCACGCGTGCACGTGGCTCTGCATTCCATTCTGGGGCTTTGCACCATAGTGCTACTTGTGTTCCATACATAATGATCCTATGTGAGTATTTACCGATACAATTTTCTTGAATTAAACATGTTTGCAAGACATCAACTTACTAGCTTTTTTACATAGCCCGCATGCTTGTTTCCTTGACTATCCAAATCTTTTTCGATGACCTTCATGGTAGCGAGTACTTTGCTGTAGAAGAACTTCATGTAACCTGGGAGGTGTTCAGCGCCTTGTTCATCCCACCTAAAGAGAATAGATAGTTGTTCTAGAATTAGTATCAAGCAACACATTAATTTAATAGTTGTTAAAACCACCCTAGCCACACAGATATGTAGACCTTTCCATTGCCATGGTGAGGAGCTTGCTTTCTTCTAAGGTGCTGTAGCTGTCGTAAATGTCATCGAATATCGATATAAATGTAAAGAACTTTGTGAGCACAATTCGTCCGTATGAATATTGTGGCTCAAATAAAACTCCTAACATCCAAAAGTGCATCTCCACCATCCTGTCTCGTGCAAAGCTCAAATGGTCTTGGAGTTGCAGTTCTTTCCACCACCTGCAAACAAACCATGAACTCAGATTGTAATGGTACGACGGAGGATATGAAAACCAATTCAAGAGTTAAGGGGCATAGGGCTCTGTCTGGCATTAGAGTTTAGTGGCGGAATATAAATTGCACCGACGGACAGAAGGTGAAATTTTGCCTATATTCTAGCAGATTTCATCATATATAGAGTTACTTACAGAGTAAGAGCCCTCAGCTCCTCACAGTACAGAGCTTGAAGAATACTGAAATCCAGCTTTGCAAGCTCCAAAATGGCCTCATTCCTTGTACTCATTCTCTCATAAACTGAGATGAAGTGTCGCGCTTCAACTCTTCGAGGCCTCCTGAAAAGAGGCGTTTCCAGCGTACGCCGCACCTCATCGAGTAATATAGGTGGTGAAATTGTTTGTTGCTCCATGACACGGAGGAGATGGTCTTTTGTGTAAGCGATCGCGCTGCTGAGTGTTTCTTCACCATGGGTTCGAACATGGGCAGCGTTGTACATGCTCAAGAGGCTACTTGTGTCATTGCAGGTAATCTTTCCTTCGTCATCTATGAACTTTAGGAATACATCTGCGGCATTGTCATGTATAGTACATATTCTATTAGGACAAATGTTTTTAGAAAATCTCACCTACCCACGTCTTTGAGATTCTAATTATGTTCGTTATACCTGGTGAAACATTCAATCCCTGTTTCCTGAGCAAATAAAATCGAAGGGCCGCCGTGTGAAGATCGCGGGCTTCATCGCCGGCATCATGAATCCCACACAACAAATCATTGATCTCCTTCCCATAGTGGTAGTCCAAACCAAGCTGCTCTAAAGTATCGACAAGCTCAAGCTTCCGAGGCAGATCAGCGGAACCTGAATCTACTATCGTCGCCCTCAGCTCTTCTTTCATTACTTCAGCCTTGTTTTTCATGGAAAGACACTGCAAGAGCTTGATACATTAGTACTCCTGGTGGCCCCTAACACGCTGTCTTAGACATATACAGCTGCACGGTGTCCGTGGTTATGCTTCCACAGTCTATTTTGCATGAAACTATGTTTGAACAAAAACATATTTCAAGATGTGCGTTATATTGTCCTTAAGTTGTTTAACTTGTACATGTTGTAAAACGACATCCAACAAGAAGGTACAACACTGGTGTGTGCGTGCTTTCACCTGGGACGGAGTGAATGGCCTGAAACCAAGGAAGAAGTCCCCCCAAACGGTGGGGTGGTGAATTGGGTGGCTGCGCTGGTTGTTGTTCATCTCTGGCAGCTGGTGTGGGCGACGGCGAGTCTCCATGGAGGCGGCCATTATGGCAGAACGATCGACCTCAGTCGACCACTTCAGACTTCACTCTGTTAATACTAACGTTAGTGATATGTCTTTGTGGACGGAGACGGCCTTCTGAACTGGTTGGCTTTATATAAGAACATGAGAGGAGTCGAGGACACCATGTAAACAACGTGTCATACTTTGTGGCCTAGCCAGTTAGTTCGAGCCCTTGTTGATTTTATTCCAGGAGAATTCTCTGAACTTTGTTAACACCATCAACAAGCTCCATTAGTATGTTGATGAAGCGCTGCAGCCAACAACGATGTATGTCCTCATTACCAATAAAGCTATTGTAACACTATTTGACATGATTAACAAGTGCTGTTATCTCTGAAAAAAATACTATCAACTAAAAGAAAATTAAATACCTTTTCAATGTGGAAATATTGTTATCCCTGAAAAAAGGTATATCAACAGACAAAAAAACTATACTTCCAAAAAATATGTAAGCTATAAATATGACAGTATAGGCTCAAATTTTTAGCAGCCCGCCCCCCCCCCCCCACTTCGCCCCCTCTTGCGACTCGGGGGCCACCCTAATCACGCCGCCGCCGACCCCTGCTTTGCGACGCTAATGCTAGCAATGTCGACGTCTGTGGGCGTCGTCCCCTCCATGGAGGCATTGCTTTGGCTCCGATCCGACTCCCTCCCTCGTGCTCAGGGGAAGCCCTTGGTTTGGCCTTCGGAGCAGGCAGCGGGGGCATGGCATGGCGTCGTTCCCTCCTTGGAAGTGTCGTCTTATTGGTCGAGGAGTCCTGGTGGCTCGACTCTTGTCGGTGTCGGCTACTACTTTTGGCGTGGGCCTCGGGGCAATGTACACCATTGCCGGAGCTCTCTCGATGACGACTCCTCTAGCTCTGCCCAGACCCTGCCGTCCACTTGTTGACTTCCCCTTGGCGCAGTGGGTGGGGTTCGTTGGTATGTGTTGTCCTTGAGTCTTGGTCTGGTTGTAGAGGTTTCCGGTGTCTGTCGTGACACAGCTGGGTTGCTGTGTGGCTTGTCTCATCGCCATTGGCATGAAGTTGGCCTAGGTGTAGCATGTATCGTAGTTCGTGTGATGGGTGTGTTAGGTGGATGTGGACTCTAATCCCTGTGATTGGCATTCTAATGGCCGAAAGGCGTGTTATCCAGCTTCTTCATCCCTTCTCATTCAATACTCCTTCCGTCCCATAATATAAGAGTGTTTTTGACACTAATGCAGTGTCAAAAGTACTCCTATATTATGAGACGGAGGGAGTATGTGATATGCATGTTTTTATGTATTCAAGAATAAATAAATAAATATAAATATGACAATATATTGTGTATGAGAAATATCATCAAATTGTGTGGCCAGTATAGGTGTTGTCCGCGGGAGACACATTGTTCATACGGTGATGGCGAACTAACGTCTATCGATTTCTTTGCCTCATACGTCCATTGACAACTACAGCCTCATAGATCAGGGCCTCAGTAACCACAAAGGAAAAGCGGACAGTAAGCGAACACGTTTTTTTTTTTGCTGCAGGAGACACTTTTTTTTGGCTGCTTTCACTGAATTATGACGGACATCACAATTTCGTGGCTTTGGCTGTCCTTTGGCAATTAAGTGGAGAATGTCGTTTCGGCTCCCGGAAGCGTACACTTCCCACGTGAGTAGTAAACAAAAAAATTATAGTAAATGTTTTTAAAAGTTTCTGAATTTGTAGATGTTCATGTGAGTGTCGCAAGCATCCTTGAAAATTTTCATGCGAAACGTAGCAGCGGTGTTTCGGTGGTGAAAAAAAAAACAAATTTAGGATAACATTTTTGGGGTAACATTTGGTGTTTATTTTGTGCAGAGGCCAAAATGTTTAATCTTTTTGCCTAAAATTGTATGTAGCATTTGGATGTAACAAAGAACACATAGAATTTTTGTTGGAATTTTTTTGGCATTTCAAAAAAAAAATCGCGCACAGGAAAGTGCGCTCTCGGGAGCACCAACGGATTTCCGAATTAAGTGGGCAAAAAATTCTACGGGTAACCCTATAGGTATTGATCTGTAGCAACAAGGGAAGGTTGAGACCAAACAAAATTTTAAATTTTGGCCAATATTTTTTTTCTCTCGAATCATCGAATACACAGATATGTACACACCATATCATGTGGACACACTAACATAGCACTATTAAGCCCCACCTATCACACACCCTAGCGTCGAACTGTGTATCATGAAGGCATCGCACATGTTAGAAAAATAAAACTGTGTATGATGAAGGCATCGCACACGTTACAAACTTCCAAGGGTAACCTTATAGGTGCTGCTCTGTAGCGTCAATGGAAGGTCGAGACCAAACAAAAATTTCCAATTTGGCCAATATTGATTGTTTAGAAAAAATAACATGCCTCAGATGTATTTACAAAATCAATATGAACAGTACACACGTAATTTCCCCCCTCAAAACATCGAGTGCAACATATATGTACACATAAGGACACAGCCATATCATGCCGACATACTAACATAGCACTTGTCCAAAATGGTGCTATTAAGCCCCACCTATGGCACGCCCTAGAGTCGAACTGTGTATGATTAAGACATCACAAACGTTACGAAAATAAAATCATGAACCTCAAAATGAAACGTGTGTGATGGCTAACCACCGGTCTCGATTTTAAAGACTGAGTGATGTGCGATATCAGACACACAGTTCGGTTGAACAACCCGTGTGCGATAACTGCCGACAGCGTTGCTCCCTTTTTAGATGTTTCTTTAAGTTTTGTTAGGGTTTGTGTTCTGTTCAGATACGGCGGCGGTTCCCTAAACATGGAATAAGCTTCTCCACGCCTAGCCCCCGTCCTGGTGGTGCGTGTAGCATCATTAATGAGCGTGTGGAGGTGTGTCTTCGGTAGATCTGTCTTTGGTCGATCTGCTCAGATTTGGTCGTCGTTCGTCTATGTTCGTATGTCTTCGGGTTGGATCCTTCCGATCTACGCTACTCTTCATCACCGGAGTTATTGTTCTAGTGTGCTGGTCCTGTGGGCCATAGCACGAGGACTCCCCAACTGTCTATTACAACAAGTTTTGTCCGGCTCCGGCGAGGGATGGGTGATGATGGTGGCGCGTCTTTGGCTCGCTTCTCTACTTTTGTAGCCATCGTTAGGTGGTATACAGATCTGGATATGATTTTTATTATTTTCGACGTTCATCATACTGCCATGATTGAAAATGAATTGATCGAAAATTTTCTCGCAAAAAACCTACATGCATGATTCCCGCTTCTAAATTGTGTGCGTAAAATGACACACAATTGCAGTAATCAAATTGTCTATGATGATGAAAAACAGCGCACACATTACTGCTATACAGGATACTGAAGTACCTGCCTTCCGCAGGTGAGGAGAACCTCCGCGCGGTCCGTATCGCCTCGGCCTCCCACGGATGGCTCCGTAGGGCTCTCCGCATTGTCTGATCTATCCTAACGGTGCGCACCCGGGAGGTCAGGAGTCCATGCCAGATGGACCACGGGCGCATCTGGGCCCACAGTTATGTGGTATTTTCGGCTGCGCCTGCGAGCGTGGCCGTGTGTGTGTGCACTTGTACCAGTAGCCGTGCCAGCCATTGCCGCCTCCGCCTTTCCATTTTTATTTTTATTTTATTCCGGTCTCCCATCACAAGTTCATCGAAAATTGTCGTTTCCCAGCAAAAGGCGCACATCATCCACGATAAATTCCCTCCTAAGAAAGATTATTGATTGTCTCCAATACCGGTGAACCAACGAGGGTCAATGACCGGCAAAAAAAAAGACCGGCAATGGATCGATCTGAATTTTTCTTTAAGACAAGTTTGATCTGATTCCATCGACGGAAACGAATGAGGGTAAGCGATTTGGCGGGCTCTGACATGGAGGTTTAGCTAAAATGGGACGGAGGAAAGGCCTAGTGAACCACACGTCTATGATTTTTCTCTTGAGTAGGTGCCCCTTAGAACAACTAGGCCAGGAAAAAAAATCAACGCTAGAACAGAGAGTGCATCTAACGACCAGAAGCAACCACTACGTGAGATCTGACAGCTGAAATGGCTGAGGGCGTGAGAGGGTTGGGTTAGGTTTAATTTTGCTGTCCCAAATATGTGGTCTGAACAGAAATTTATTTCCGCACGTGTCAGTTGCATGTCGTGTGACTGGAAGTATGATGAAAAAATTCATCAAGTTCGGCACAGACACTCAACAAGGGCTAGGATAATTAATTCAAGTAACTAATACATATAGCACCTGATAAGGGTTTTTTACTTTCTTTAGATTAAGGAAAAGGCTGCAATGGTGATGATGATTTCATGATCAAAGTGTGATGGTGTTGGGAAAGAACTTAATTTTCATGAAAGCACTGCTAGTGATGAATGAAGATGGAAATACTATTATAGGTGGAGTCCTCTGCATGAAAATTGCTATGGAGCTCATGAAGAAATAACCGAGTGAAGTACACAAAGGTTCGTGCATAACAGCTTCAAGATGGCATATTCTTAGAAGTGAAGTTTGTTGGAATTATAACAAATATGTTTACGGGTTTTACTATAGTTGCACTTGTATTTATAGGTGGGTTTATTGTTCGAGTTGAACATATGTGTAGACTTGTTGATTAGTGTGAAAGTAATCATGGTAAGTAAAACATCTTTCTGATATGTGATATGTGGTGGGATTGTGTGTTAGTTTTTTTCCTGTTAAAAAATTCATCCCATCAGCCAGTTAAATGTCCAATTAATTCCTACCCGTAAGGTCACCGAGTAGCCGATAAACCGATAAATTAGCCGATTAATTAATTAATTGACCAATTAAATGGACGATTAGTCTAGTAATCTCTTACTTGCCGGCCAACCGAGCAGCTACCACTTAACGATTTCCTCACATTGGTTTTTTTATTATCTTAATTGACCACCTTTTTTTAATCTAAGTTTATAGTTTTCTAAGTGAAGTGTGTACTCCGTCCGTTCATTTTTAGTCTGCATATAAGATTTGTCTGAAGTCAAACTTTGTAAAGTTACATCAATTTTATATAAAAAAATATCAACATTCACAATACAAAATCAATATCATTAGATGCGTCATGAACTTAATTTTCATATTATATAACTTTAATATTGTAGATGTTGATATTTTGTCATATAAATTTGGTCAAAGTTGATAAAGTTTGACTTCAGACATATCTTATATGCGGAGTATGTAGCATGAAACTCTATATATACAATATTGCTTTGAATATTTGATATGTAGGTTTTATCTGGCCTAGCCAGTTAAGTTGGATAGAGGTTTCAGCCCTTGTTGACTTGATTTCAGCAAAATTATCTAAGCTTTTTAACACCAGTAAAAGCTTCATTTGTACGCTGACGTATTGCAGCCAACAATGATGTATGTCATAGTCACCAATAAAGTCATTGTAAAAGTGATGCTATTTAACATGATAATAAAATATACAACTATCCATTGAGGAAAAAAAAGTACAAAACTCTCAAAATAGGCCTTCGTCATGCCGAGCAGTACAACATAGCGAGGAAACGCTCATGCAAGGAGATCAAATAAACAACCGGACACAATAAATCACATTTCAAAAATAGAGCAAAGCACTAAAAAGAACACGACTACGAAACCAAGCATGAGCACAGGAGAAACTAAAGACAACAAAACACCATGACCAAACTGACTGAGCTCCACAACGACGCCCTCAGCAGGGTAATGGTGCAAAGTATCATTACCACTGAGTCCAAAGGGATGGACAATGGTTTTCACCCAGAATCCTGGAACGGGAAGGAGAACCAGACCAAAACCCTCAAGAGGAAACGCGGAAACCGCAGGCGTCAGCGCCAAAGCGCTGAGTTTTCTCTTGGTAACTCTGTCGTACCATGACGGGATGCCAGGACCACCATGAGAATGTCAAAGTATTCATATCCAGATCAGGCGCCACCGTAGTCGGCCGCGAGGACCACCCACTCCCCCCTTCACACACATGACCAGGGGACATAGCCACCATCGCTGCCAAGAGACTAGTCGAAGAGCCAAATGGGCAGCCCACCACCCGGAATTGCCGCCCAGGCATCCCAAACCAAAAGCTCTCACGGCGCCATAATGCAAGGGAACCGCTCGCTGAAGGCAAAGCAACGTGTCTCCCCCATCTTGCAAATCTCCCATCGACTCGACAGAGGTGGCCGAGAGAAGGGCAGTCCCAACTCCCCAGTGACCAACCACCAAAGCCACACATGAAGGGCCTACCATTGGCAGGGGGCATCCCTTGCACCGACGACTAGGCCGCGCCGCAAGCCAACTGCCAGACAACGCTACCGGGGAAAGGTCGTGAAGGAAATATGCCCTAGAGGCAATAGTAAAGTTGTTATTTATATTTCCTTATATTATGATAAATGTTTATTATTCATGCTAGAATTGTATTAACCGGAAACTTAGTACATGCGTGAATACATAGACAAAATAGAGTGTCCCTACTATGCCTCTACTTGACTAGCTCGTTAATCAAAGATGGTTAAGTTTCCTAACCATAGACACGTGTTGTCATTTGATGAACGGGAGCACATCATTAGAGAAGATGTGATGGACAAGACCCATCCGTTAGCCTAGCATAATGATCGTGAAGTTTTAATGCTATTGCTTTCTTCATGACTTAGACATATTCCTCTGACTATGAGATTATGCAACCCCCGAATACCAGAGGAACACCTTGTGTGCTATCAAACGTCACAACGTAACTGGGTGATTATAAAGATGATCTACAGGTGTCTCCGAAGGTGTTTGTTGGGTTGGTATAGATCAAGATTAGGATTTGTCACTCTGAGTATCGGAGAGGTATCTCTGGGCCCTCTCGGTAATGCCCATCACTATAAGCCTTGCAAACAATGTGACTAATGAGTTAGTTACGGGATGATGCATTACAGAACGAGTAAAGAGACTTGACGGTAACGAGATTGAACTAGGTATGATGATACCGATGATCGAATCTCGGGCAAGTAAGATACCGATGACAAAGGGAATAACGTATGTTGTTATTGCGGTTTGACCGATAAAGATCTTCATAGAATATGTAGGAACCAATATGAGCATCCAAGTTCCGCTATTGGTTATTGACTGGAGATATGTCTCAGTCATGTCTACATAGTTCTCGAACCCGTAGGGTCCACACGCTTAACGTTCGTTGATGATTTGAATTATGAGTTATGTGTTTTGGTGACTAAAAATTGTATGGAGTCCCGGATGAGATCATGACCATGACAAGGAGTCTCGAAATGGTCGAGAGGTAAAGATTGATATATTGGAAGGTATTATTCGGACACCGGAAGGGTTCCGGAGTATATCGGGTACATACCCGAGAGGGGTTACCGAAAACCCCCGAGGAAGGATATGGGCCTTATGGGCCATAGGAGGGAGGCTAACCAGCCCACAAGGGGCTGGTGCGCCCCCACAAGGGAGGAGGCCGAATTGGTTTAGGGAAGGTGGCGCCACCCTCTTTCCTTCTCCTACTACCTCTCCTCCCCCCTTTCCACCTGCATGAGAAGGAAAAGAGGGGGGGGGGGGAATCCTACTAGAACTAGGAGTCCTAGTAGGGCTCCCCCCTTATGGCGCGCCCCCTAGGGCCGGCCTCCTCCTTCTCCCTTGTTTATATATGTGGGCAGGGCACCCCTTGGAGACACACCAATTGTTCCAAGCCGTGTGCGGCATCTCCCTCCACGGTTTACTCCTCCGGTCATATTCACGTAGTCCTTAGGCGAAGCACTCCGCGGATCACATCACCATCACCGTCACCATGCCGTCGTGCTGACGGAACTCTCCCTCGACCCGCTGCTGGATCAAGAGTTCGAGGGACGTCATCGAGATGAACATGTGCAGAACTCGGAGGTGCCGTACGTTCAGTACTTGATCAGTTGGATCGCGAAGACATTCAACTACATCAACCGCGATAACCTAACGCTTCCGCTTTCGGTCTATGAGGGTACGTGGACACACTCTCCCCCTCTCGTTGCTATGCATCTCCTAGATAGATCTTGCGTGAACGTAGGAAATTTTTGAAACTACATGCTATGTTCCACAACAGTGGCATCCGAGCCAGGTCTATGCATAGATTGTTGGGGAACGTACCAGAAAACAAAATTTTCCTACGGTTTCACCAAGATCCATCTATGAGTTCATCTAGCAATGAGTGATCGGATGCATCTACATACCTTTGTAGATCGCGAGTGGAAGCGTTCAAAGAACGGGGATGAGGTAGTCGTACACGACGTGATCCAAATCACCGATGACCAAGCGCCGAACGGACGGCACCTCCGTGTTCAACACACGTACGGAGCGGATGACTTCTCCTCCTTCTTGATCCAGCAAGGGGAGAGGAGATGTTGAGGAAGATGGCTCCAACAGCAGCACGACGGCGTGGTGGTGGTGGAGCTGCAGTACTCCGGCAGGGCTTCGCTAAGCTCTATGGAGGAGGAGGATGTGTTGGAGAGGGAGAGGGAGGCGCCAAGGCAAAGGTATGAAGTCCTCCATCTCCCCCACTATATATAGGAGGGCCTAGGGGGGCGCCGGCCCTAGGAGATCCAATCTCCTAGGGGTGCGGCGGCCAAGGGAGGTTTCCCTCCCCCCAAGGCACCTAGGGGGTGCCTTCCCCTTGTGCGACTCTTCCCTCTTGAAACCCTAGGCGCATGGGCCTCTTGGGGCTGGTGCCCTTGGCCCATGTAGGCCAAGGCGCACCCCCTACAGCCCATGTGGCCCCCCCGGGGAAGGTGGCCCCACCCGGTGGACCCCCGGGACCTTTTCGGTGGTCCGGATACAATATCGATAACCCCGAAACTTGTCCCGATGGCCGAAATAGCACTTCCTATATATAATTGTTTACCTCCGGTCCATTTCGGAATTCCTCGTGACGTGCGGGATCTCATCCGGGACTCCGAACAACATTCGGGTTACTGCATATACATATCCCTACAACCCTAGCATCACCGAACCTTAAGTGTGTAGACCCTACGGGTTCGGGAGACAAGCAGACATGACCGAGACGACTCTCCGGTCAATAACCAACAACGGGATCTGGATACCCATGTTGGCTCCCACATGTTCCACGATGATCTCATCGGATGAACCACGATGTCGAGGATTAAAGCAACCCCGTATTCAATTCCCTTTGTCAATCGGTATGTTACTTGCCCGAGATTCGATACCTCGTTCAATCTCGTTACCGGCAAGTCACTTTACTCGTACCGTAATGCATGATCCCGTGACCAGACACTTGGTCACTTTGAGTGTTGGAAATATGCCCTAGAGGCAATAATAAATAAGTTATTATTATATTTCCTTGTTCATGATAATCGTTTATTATCCATGCTATAATTGTATTGATAGGAAACTCAGATACATGTGTGGATACATAGACAACACCATGTCCCTAGTAAGCCTCTAGTTGACTAGCTCGTTGATCAATAGATGGTTGCGGTTTCCTAACCATGGACATTGGATGTCGTTGATAACGGGATCACATCATTAGGAGAATGATGTGATGGACAAGACCCAATCCTAAGCCTAGCACAAAGATCGTGTAGTTCGTGTGCTAAAGCTTTTCTAATGTCAAGTATCATTTCCTTAGACCATGAGACTGTGCAACTCCCGGATACCGTAGGAATGCTTTGGGACGTCACAAAGTAACTGGGTGGCTATAAAGGTACACTGCGGGTATCTCCGAAAGTGTCTGTTGGGTTGGCACGAATCGAGACTGGGATTTGTCACTCCGTGTGACGGAGAGGTATCTCTGGGCCCACTCGGTAGGACATCATCATAATGTGCACAATGTGATCAAGGAGTTGATCATGGGATGATGTGTTATGGAACGAGTAAAAGAGACTTGCCGGTAACGAGATTGAACAAGGTATCGGGATACCGACGATCGAATCTCGGGCAAGTACAATACCGCTAGACAAAGGGAATTGAATACGAGATTGATTGAATCCTTGACATCGTGGTTCATCCGATGAGATCATCGTGGAACATGTGGGAGCCAATATGGGTATCCAGATCCCGCTATTGGTTATTGGCCGGAGAGGTGTCTCGGTCATGTCGGCATGGTTCCCGAACCCGTAGGGTCTACACACTTAAGGTTCGGTGATGCTAGAGTTGTTATGGGAAATAGTATGTGGTTACCGAAGGTAGTTCGGAGTCCCGGATGAGAACCCGGACATCACGAGGAGTTCCGGAATGGTCCGGCGGTGAAGATTGATATATTGGACGAAGGGTATTGGAGTCCGGAAGTGTTCCGGAGGTACCAGGCTATGGCCAGCATGACCGAAAGGTGTTTCGGGAGCCCCGGTAAGTGTTGGAGGGCCTCATGGGCCAAAGGGGAAGGGGCAAACCAGCCCACTAAGGGTTGGTGCGCCCCCCACACCCTTTCCCACATTACTTGGGGAGGTGGGGCGCCTCCACCTGTCTTGGGAGGCAAGCCTCCACCTGCTTGGCTTGGGGGGCAAGTCTCCCTAGGATTTTCCCTAGGAAGATCCAATCTGCCTAGCCGCCGCCCCCTAGGGGAAACCCTAGGGCGCCTCCCCCTCTCCCCTTGCCCCTATATATAGTGGAGGGGTGGGAGGGCAGCCGCGACCTCTTCCCTGGGGCAGCCCTCCCTCCTCCTACCTTCTCCTCCTCCTCCATGGTGCTTGGCGAAGCCCTGCAGGAGAACCACGAGCTCCACCACCACCACGCCGTCGTGTTGACGGAGCTCTCCCTCAACTTCTCCTCTCCCTTTGCTGAATCAAGAAGGAGGAGACGTCCCCGGGCTGTACGTGTGTTGAACGCGGAGGCGCCGTCCGTTCGGCACTAGGATCATCGGTGATTTGGATCACGACGAGTACGACTCCATCAACCCCGTTCACTTGAACGCTTCCGCTTAGCGATCTACAAGGGTATGTAGATGCACTCTCCTTCCCCTCGTTGCTGGTTTCTCCATAGATAGATCTTGGTGACACGTAGGAAAATTTTGAATTTCTGCTACGTTCCCCAACAGTGGCATCATGAGCTAGGTCTATTGCGTAGATTCTATGCACGAGTAGAACACAAAGTAGTTGTCGGCGTTGATTTTGTTCAATATGCTTACCGTTACTAGTCCAATCTTGATTCGGCGGCATTGTGGGATGAAGCGGCCCGGACCAACCTTACACGTACGCTTACGTGAGACCGGTTCCACCGATAAACATGCACTAGTTGCATAAGGTGGCTGGCGGGTGTCTGTCTCTCCCACTTTAGTCGGATCGGATTCGATGAAAAGGGTCCTTATGAAGGGTAAATAGCAATTGGCATATCACGTTGTGGTTTTTGCGTAGGTAAGAAACGTTCTTGCTAGAAACCCATAGCAGCCACGTAAAACATGCAAACAACAAATTAGAGGACGTCTAACTTGTTTTTGCAGGGTATGCTATGTGATGTGATATGGCCATGAAGAATGTGATGAATGATATGTGATGTATGAGATTGATCATGTTCTTGTAATAGGAATCACGACTTGCATGTCGATGAGTATGACAACCGGCAGGAGCCATAGGAGTTGTCTTTATTTATTTATGACCTGTGTGTCAACTTAAAACGTTATGTAATTACTTTACTTTATTGCTAAATCGTTAGCCATAGTAGTAGAAGTAATAGATGACGAGACAACTTCAAGAAGACACGATGATGGAGATCATGGTGTCATGCCGGTGACGATGATGATCATGGAGCCCCGAAGATGGAGATCAAAAGGAGCAAAGTGATATTGGCCATATCATGTCACTATTTGATTGCATGTGATGTTTATCATGTTTATACATCTTATTTGCTTAGAACGAAGGTAGTAAATAAGATGACCCCTAACTGTGCACCGTTGCGACAGTTCGTTGTTTCGAAGCACCATGTGATGATCGGGTGTGATAGATTCTAACATTCACATACAACGGGTGTAAGACAGATTTACACACGCGAAACACTGAGGTTGACTTGACGAGCCTAGCATGTGTATAGACATGGCCTCGGAACACAGAAGACCGAAAGGTCGAGCATGAGTCGTATAGAAGATACAATCAACATGAAGATGTTCACCGACGTTGACTAGTCCGTCTCATGTGATGATCAGACACGGCCTAGTTGACTCGGATCATGTAATCACTTAGATGACTAGAGGGATGTCTATCTGAGTGGGAGTTCATAAGATGAACTTAATTATCCTGAACATAGTCAAAAGGTCTTCGCAAATTATGTCGTAGCTCGCACTTCAGTTCTACTGTTTAGATATGTTCCTAGAGAAAAATTAGTTGAAAGTTGATAGTAGCAATTATGCGGACTAGGTCCGTAAACCGAGGATTGTCCTCATTGCTTCATAGAAGGCTTATGTCCTTAATGCACCGCTCAGTGTGCTGAACCTCGAACGTTGTCTGTGGATGTTGCGAACATCTGACATACACATTTTGATAACTACGTGATAGTTCAGTTAAACGGTTTAGAGTTGAGGCACCGAAGACGTTTTGAAACGTCGCGAAACATATGAGATGTTTCGAGGGCTGAAATTGGGATTTCAGGCTCGTGCCCACGTCAAGAGGTATAAGACCTCCGACGATTTTCTTAGCCTACAAACTAAGGGAGAAAAGCTCAATTGTTGAGCTTGTGCTCAGATTGTCTGAGTGCAACAATCATTTGAATCGAGTGGGAGTTGATCTTCCAGATGAGATAATGATGTTTCTTCGAAGTCATTACCACCAAGCTGCTAGAGCTTCATGATGAACTATAATGTATCAGGGACATATATCATGCTATAATTGTATTGATAGGAAACTCAGATACATGTGTGGATACATAGACAACACCATGTCCCTAGTAAGCCTCTAGTTGACTAGCTCATTGATCAATAGATGTTTGCGGTTTCCTAACCATGGACATTGGATGTCGTTGATAACGGGATCACATCATTAGGAGAATGATGTGATGGACAATACCCAATCCTAAGCCTAGCACAAAGATCGTGTAGTTCGTATGCTAAAGCTTTTCTAATGTCAAGTATCATTTCCTTAGACCATGAGATTGTGCAACTCCCGGATACCGAAGGAATGCTTTGGGTGTGCCAAACGTCACAACGTAACTGGGTGGCTATAAAGGTACACTACGGGTATCTCCGAAAGTGTCTGTTGGGTTGGCACGAATCGAGACTGGGATTTGTCACTCCGTGTGACGGAGAGGTATCTCTGGGCCCACTCGGTAGGACATCATCATAATGTGCACAATGTGATCAAGGAGTTGATCACGGGATGATGTGTTACGGAACGAGTAAAAGAGACTTGCCGGTAACGAGATTGAACAGGGTATTGGGATACCGACGATCGAATCTCGGGCAAGTACAATACCGCTAGACAAAGGGAATTGAATACGCGATTGATTGAATCCTTGACATCGTGGTTCATCCGATGAGATCATCGTGGAACATGTGGGAGCCAATATGGGTATCCAGATCCCGCTATTGGTACACACTTAAGGTTCGGTGACGCTAGAGTTGTTATGGGAAATAATATGTGGTTACCGAAGGTAGTTCGGAGTCCCGGATGAGATCCCGGACATCACGAGGAGTTCCGGAATGGTCCGGCGGTGAAGATCGATATATTGGACGAAGGGTATTGGAGTCCGGAAGTGTTCCGGAGGTACCAGGCTATGGCCAGCATGACCGAAAGGTGTTTCGGGAGCCCCGGCAAGTGTTGGAGGGCCTCATGGGCCAAAGGGGAAGGGGCAAACCAGCCCACTAAGGGTTGGTGCGCTCCCCACACCCTTTCCCACGTTACTTGGGGAGGTGGGGCGCCTCCACCTGGCTTGGGAGGCAAGCCTCCACCTGCCTGGCTTGGGGGGCAAGTCTCCCTAGGATTTTCACTAGGAAGATCCAATCTGCCTAGCCGCCGCCCCCTAGGGGAAACCCTAGGGCGCCTCCCCCTCTCCCCTTGCCCCTATATATAGTGGAGGGGTGGGAGGGCAGCCGCGACCTCTTCCCTGGGGCAGCCCTCCCTCCTCCTACCTTCTCCTCCTCCTCCATGGTGCTTGGCGAAGCCCTGCAGGAGAACCACGAGCTCCACCACCACCACGCCGTCGTGTTGACGGAGCTCTCCCTCAACTTCTCCTCTCCCCTTGCTCGATCAAGAAGGAGGAGACGTCCCCGGGCTGTACGTGTGTTGAATGCGGAGGTGCCGTCCGTTCGGCACTAGGATCATCGGTGATTTGGATCACGACGAGTACGACTCCATCAACCCTGTTCACTTGAACGCTTCCGCTTAGCGATCTACAAGGGTATGTAGATGCACTCTCCTTCCCCTCGTTGCTGGTTTCTCCATAGATAGATCTTGGTGACACGTAGGAAAATTTTGAATTTCTGCTACGTTCCCCAACATTGAGCTCATAATGATGATGTATTACCGAGTGGGCCTAGTGATACCTCTCCGTCATACGGAGTGACAAATCCCAGTCTTGATCCGTGTCAACCCAACAGACACTTTCGGAGATACCCGTAGTATACCTTTATAGTCACCCAGTTACGTTGTGACGTTTGGTATACCCAAAGCACTCCTACGGTATCCGGGAGTTACATGATCTCATGGTCTAAGGAAAAGATACTTGACATTGGAAAACTCTAGCAAACGAACTACACGATCTTGTGCTATGTTTAGGATTGGGTCTTGTCCATCACATCATTCTCCTAATGATGTGATCTCGTTATCAATGACATCCAATGTCCATAGTCAGGAAACCATGGCTATCTGTTGATCAACGAGCTAGTCAACTAGAGGCTTACTAGGGACATGTTGGTGTCTATTATTCACACATGTATTACGATTTCCGGATAACACAATTATAGCATGAATAAAAGACAATTATCATGAACAAGGAAATATAATAATAATGCTTTTATTATTGCCTCTAGGGCATATTTCCAACAGTCTCCTACTTGCACTAGAGACAATAATCTAGTTACATTGTGATGAATCGAACACCCATGGAATTCTGGTGTTGATCATGTTTTGCTCTAGGGAGAGGTTTAGTCAACGGATCTGCTACATTCAGGTCCGTATGTACTTTACAAATATCTATGTCTCCATCTTGAACATTTTCACGAATGGAGTTGAAGCGACGCTTGATGTGCCTGGTCTTCTTGTGAAACCTGGGCTCCTTGGCAAGTGCAATAGCTCCAGTGTTGTCACAGAAGAGTTTGATTGGCCCCGACGCATTGGGTATGACTCCGAGGTCGGTGATGAACTCCTTCACCCAAATTGCTGCATGTGCTGCCTCCGAGGCTGCCATGTACTCCGCTTCACATGTAGATCCCGCCACGACGCTCTGCTTGCAACTACACCAGCTTACTGCCCCACCATTCAAAATATACACGTATCCGGTTTGAGACTTAGAGTCATCCGGATCTGTGTCGAAGCTAGCGTCGACGTAACCCTTTACGACGAGCTCTTCGTCACCTCCATAAATGAGAAACATTTCCTTAGTCCTTTTCAAGTACTTCAGGATATTCTTGACCGCTGTCCAGTGTTCCTTGCCGGGATTACTTTGGTACCTTCCTACCAAACTTACGGCAAGGTTTACATCAGGTCTGGTACACAGCATGGCATACATAATAGAACCTATGGCTGAGGCATAGGGGATGACACTCATCTCTTCTATATCTTCTACCGTGGTCGGACATTGAGCTGAGCTCAATTTCACACCTTGTAACACAGGCAAGAACCCCTTCTTAGACTGATCCATATTGAACTTCTTCAATATCTTATCAAGGTATGTGCTTTGTGAAAGACCTATGAGGCATCTTGATCTATCTCTATAGATCTTGATGCCTAATATATAAGTAGC
Organism: Triticum monococcum; assembly: GCA_034509565.1. NCBI lineage: Eukaryota > Viridiplantae > Streptophyta > Magnoliopsida > Poales > Poaceae > Triticum > Triticum monococcum. The sequence continues at coordinate 14,073,920 of CM067845.1, read as the reverse complement.
TTCTCCAAGGTCCTTCATTGAAAAACTCTTATTCAAGTAGGCCTTAATGCTGTCCAAGAGTTCTATATCATTTCCCATCAAAAGTATGTCATCTACATATAATATGAGAAATGCTACAGAGCTTCCACTCACTTTCTTGTAAACGCAGGCTTCTCCATAAGTCTGTGTGAACCCAAACGCTTTGATCATCTCATCAAAGCGAATGTTCCAACTCCGAGATGCCTGCACCAGCCCATAAATCGAGCGTTGGAGCTTGCACACCTTGTTAGCATTCTTAGGATCGACAAAACCTTCCGGTTGCATCATATACAATTCTTCCTTAAGGAAACCATTAAGGAATGCCGTTTTGACGTCCATTTGCCATATCTCATAATCATAGAATGCGGCAATTGCTAACATGATTCGGACAGACTTCAGCTTCGCTACCGGTGAGAAAGTCTCATCGTAGTCAACCCCTTGAACTTGTTGATAACCCTTAAAGACAAGCCGAGCTTTATAGATGGTCACATTACCATCCGCGTCTGTCTTCTTCTTAAAGATCCATTTATTTTATATGGCTCGCCGTTCAACGGGCAAGTCAGTCAAAGTCCATACTTCGTTTTCATACATGGATCCTATCTCGGATTTCATGGCTTCCAGCCATTTGTCGGAATCCGGGCCCGCCATCGCTTCTTCATAGTTCGAAGGTTCACCATTGTCTAACAACATGATTTCCAAGACAGGGTTGCCGTACCACTCTGGTGCGGAACGTGTCCTTGTGGACCTTCGAATTTCAGTAGGAGCTTGATCAGAAGTATCTTGATCATTATCATTAACTTCCTCTCTAGTCGTTGCAGGCACCTCAGGAACATTTTCTTGAGTTGTGCCTTGTTCTGGTTCAAGAGGTAATACTTCATCAAGTTCTACTTTCCTCCCACTCACTTCTTTTGAGAGAAACTCCTTCTCTAGAAAGGATCCATTCTTGGCAACAAAGATCTTGCCTTCGGATCTGAGGTAGAAGGTATACCCAATAGTTTCTTTAGGGTATCCTATGAAGACGCATTTTTCCGACTTGGGTTCGAGCTTTTCAGGTTGAAGTTTCTTGACATAAGCATCGCATCCCCAAACTTTCAGAAACGATAGCTTAGGTTTCTTCCCAAACCATAATTCATACGGTGTCGTCTCAACGGATTTCGATGGAGCCCTATTTAAAGTGAATGCGGCAGTCTCTAAAGCATAGCCCCAAAAAGATAGCGGTAAATCGGTAAGAGACATCATAGATCGCACCATATCTAATAGAGTGCGATTACGACGTTCGGACACACCATTACGCTGAGGTGTTCCAGGCGGCGTGAGTTGTGAAACTATTCCACATTTTCTTAAGTGTGTGCCAAATTCGTGACTCAAGTATTCTCCTCCACGATCTGATCGCAAAAACTTGATTTTTCTGTCACATTGATTTTCAACCTCACTCTGAAATTCCTTGAACTTTTCAAAGGTCTTAGACTTGTGTTTCATTAAGTAGATATACCCATATCTACTCAAGGCACCGCGAGCCTCAACACTCATTGGACCGCACACATCAGTATGTATGATTTCCAACAAGTTGGTTGCTCGCTCCATTGTTCCTGAGAACGGAGTCTTGGTCATTTTACCCAAGAGGCATGGTTCGCACGTGTCAAATGATACATAATCAAGAGACTCTAAAAGTCCATCTGCATGGAGCTTCTTCATGCGTTTGACACCTATGTGACCAAGGCGGAAGTGCCACAAATATGTGGGACTATCATTATCAACTTTACATCTTTTGGTACTCACACTTTGAATATGTGTAGCATTACGCTCGAGATTCATTAAGAATAAACCATTCACCATTGGAGCATGACCATAAAACATATCTCTCATATAAATAGAACAACCATTATTTTCGGATTTAAATGAGTAGCCATCTCGAATTAAACGAGATCCCGATACAATTTTCATGCTCAAAGCTGGTACTAAATAACAATTATTGAGGTTTAAAACTAATCCCGTAGGTAAATGCAGAGATAGCGTGCCGACGGCGATCACATCGACCTTGGAACCATTCCCGACGCGTATCATCACCTCGTCCTTCGCCAGTCTCCGCTTATTCCGCAGCTCCTGCTTTGAGTTACAAATGTGAGCAACTGCACCGGTATCAAATACCCAAGAGCTACTACGAGTACTGGTGAGGTACACATCAATTACATGTATATCACATATACCTTTCGTTTTGCCGGCCTTCTTGTCCGCTAAGTATTTGGGACAGTTCCGCTTCCAGTGACCACTTTCCTTGCAATAAAAGCACTCAGTCTCGGGCTTGGGTCCATTCTTTGGCTTCTTCCCGGCAGCTTGCTTTCCAGGCGCGGCAACTCCCTTGCCGTCCTTCTTGAAGTTCTTTTTACCCTTGCCCTTCTTTAACTTAGTGGTTTTATTGACCATCAACACTTGATGTTCCTTCTTGACTTCTACCTCTGCTGATTTCAGCATAGCAAATACTTCAGGAATGGTCTTTTCCATCCCCTGCATATTGAAGTTCATCACAAAGCTCTTGTAGCTCGGTGGAAGCGACTGAAGGATTCTGTCAATGACCGCGTCATCCGGGAGATTAACTCCCAGCTGAGTCAAGCGGTTATGCAACCCAGACATAGTGAGTATGTGCTCACTGACAGAATTGTTTTCCTCCATCTTACAGCTGAAGAACTTGTCGGAGACTTGATATCTCTCGACCCGGGCATGAGCATGGAAAACGATTATCAGCTCTTTGAACATCTCATATGCTCCGTGTCTCTCAAAACGTTTTTGGAGCCCCGGCTCTAAGCTGTAAAGCATGCCGCACTGAACGAGGGAGTAGTCATCGGTACGTGCCTGCCAAGTGTTCATAATGTCTTGTTCTGTAGGAAGGACAGGTGCGTCACCCAGTGGTGCTTGTAGGACATAATCTTTCTTGGCAGCTATGAGGATGATCCTCAGGTTCCGGACCCAGTCTGTGTAGTTGCTGCCATCGTCTTTCAGCTTGGTTTTCTCTAGGAACGCGTTGAAGTTGAGGACTACGTTGGCCATTTGATCTACAAGACATATTGTAAATATTTTAGACTAAGTTCATGATAATTAAGTTCATCTAATCAAATTATTTAATGAACTCCCACTTAGATAGACATCCCTCTTCTAGTCATCTAAGTATAACATGATCCGAGTCAACTAGGCCGTGTCCGATCATCACGTGAGACGGACTAGTCAACATCGGTGAACATCTTCATATTGATCGTATCTTCTATACGACTCATGCTCGACCTTTCGGTCTTCTGTGTTCCGGGGCCATGTCTGTACATGCTAGGCTCGTCAAGTCAACCTAAGTGTTTGCATGTGTAAATCTGTCTTACACCCGTTGTATGTGAACGTTAGAATCTATCACACCCGATCATCACGTGGTGCTTCGAAACAATGAACTGTCGCAACGGTGCACAGTTAGGGGGAACACTTGCTTGAAATTATTATGAGGGATCATCTTATTTACTACCATCGTTCTAAGTAAACAAGATGCAAAACATGATAAAAAACATGATAAACATCACATGCAATCAAATAATAATAGTGACATGATATGGCCAATATCACATAGCTCCTTTGATCTCCATCTTGGGGCTCCATGATCATCTTGTCACCGGCTTGACACCATGATCCCCATCATCATGATCTCCTCATCGTGTCTCCATAAAGTTGCTCGCCAACTATTACTTCTACTACTATGGCTAACGCGTTTAGCAATAAAGTAAAGTAATTTACATGGTGTTTCTCAATGATACGCAGGTCATATAAAAAATAAAGACAACTCCTATGGCTCCTGCCGGTTGTCATACTCATCGACATGCAAGTCGTGATTCCTATTACAATAGCATGAACATCTCATACATCACATATAGATCATTCATCATTCATCACAACTTTGGCCATATCATATCACAAAGCACTTGCTGCAAAAACAAGTTAGACGTCCTCTAATTGTTGTTGCAAGTTTTACGTGGCTGAATTAGGGTTCTAGAAAGAACGTTTTCTTACCTACGTGAAAGCCACAACGTGATTTGTCAACTTCTATTTACCCTTCAGAAGGACCCTTTTCATCGAATCCGCTCCAACTAAAGTGGGAGAGGCAGACACCCGCCAGCCACCTTATGCAACTAGTGCATGTTAGCCGGTGGAACCGGTCTCACATAAGCGTACGTGTAAGGTTGGTCCGGGCCACTTCATCCCACAGTACCGCTAAAGCAAGATAAGACTAGTAGCGGCAAGAAAGTTGACAACATCTACGCCCACAACAAATTGTGTTCTACTCGCGCAAGAAGAACTACGCATAGACCTAGCTCATGATGCCACTGTTGGGGAACGTAGCAGAAAACAAAATTTTCCTACGGTTTCACCAAGATCCATCTATGAGTTCATCTAGCAACGAGTGATCGGATGCATCTACATACCTTTGTAGATCGCGAGCGGAAGCGTTCAAAGAACGGGGATGAGGTAGTCGTACACGACGTGATCCAAATCACCGATGGCCAAGCGCCGAACGGACGGCACCTCCGCGTTCAACACACGTACGGAGCGGATGATGTCTCCTCCTTCTTGATCCAGCAAGGGGAGAGGAGAGGTTGAGGAAGATGGCTCCAGCAGCAGCACGACGGCGTGGTGGTGGTGGAGCTGCAGTACTCCAGCAGGGCTTCGCTAAGGTCTATGGAGGAGGAGGATGTGTTGGAGAGGGAGACGGAGGCGCCAAGGCAAAGGTATGAAGTCCTCCATCTCCCCCACTATATATAGGAGGGCCTAGGGGGGGGGCGGCCCTAGGAGATCCAATCTCCTAGGGGGGCGGCGGCCAAGGGAGGTTTCCCTCCCCCCCAAGGCACCTAGGGGGTGCCTTCCCCTTGTGGGACTCTTCCCTCTTGAAACCCTAGGCGCATGGGCCTCTTGGGGCTGGTGACCTTGGCCCATGTAGGCAAAGGCGCACCCCCTATAGCCCATGTGGCCCCCCAGGGTAGGTGGCCCCACCCGGTGGACCCCCGGGACCCTTCCAGTGGTCCCGGTACAATACTGATAACCCCGAAACTTGTCCCGATGGCCGAAATAGCACTTCCTATATATAATTATATACCTCCGGGCCATTTTGGAACTCCTCGTGACGTCCGGGATCTCATCCGGGACTCCGAACAACATTCGGGTTACTGCATATACATATCCCTACAACCCTAGCGTCACCGAACCTTAAGTGTGTAGACCCTACGGGTTCGGGAGACAAGCAGACATGACCGAGACGACTCTCCGGTCAATAACCAATAGTGGGATCTGGATACCCATGTTGGCTCCCACATGTTCCACGATGATCTCATTGGATGAACCACGATGTCGAGGATTCAAGCAACCCCGTATTCAATTCCCTTTGTCAATTGGTATGTTACTTGCCAGAGATTCGATCGTCGGTATCCCAATACCTCGTTCAATCTCGTTACCGGCAAGTCACTTTACTCGTAATGTAATGCATGATCCCGTGACCAGACACTTGGTCACTTTGAGCTCATAATGATGATGTATTACCGAGTGGGCCCAGTGATACCTCTCCGTCATACGGAGTGACAAATCCCTGTCTTGATCCGTGTCAACCCAACAGACACTTTCGGAGATACCCGTAGTATACCTTTATAGTCACCCAGTTACGTTGTGACGTTTGGTATACCCAAAGCACTCCTACGGTATCCGGGAGTTACACGATCTCATGGTCTAAGGAAAAGATACTTGACATTGGAAAACTCTAGCAAACGAACTACACGATCTTGTGCTATGTTTAGGATTGGGTCTTGTCCATCACATCATTCTCCTAATGATGTGATCTCGTTATCAATGACATCCAATGTCCATAGTCAGGAAACCATGACTATCTGTTGATCAACGAGCTAGTCAACTAGAGGCTTACTAGGGACATGTTGGTGTCTATTATTCACACATGTATTACGATTTCCGGATAACACAATTATAGCATGAATAAAAGACAATTATCATGAACAAGGAAATATAATAATAATGCTTTTATTATTGCCTCTAGGGCATATTTCCAACATAGATGATATGCACGAGTAGAACACAAAGAGTTGTGGGCGATAGTAGTCATACTGCTTACCACCAACGTGTTATTTTGATTCGGCGGTATTGCTGGATGAAGCGGCCCGGACCAACATTACATGACCACGTTCATGAGACCGGTTCTACTAACGTGCTTTTGCATACAGGTGGCTGGCGGGTGTCTGTTTCTCCAACTTTAGTTGAATCGAATTTGACTATGTCCGATCCTTGTTGAAAGTTAAAACAACACACTTGACGAAAAATCGTTGTGATTTTGATGCGTAGGTAAGAAAGGTTCTTGCTAGAAGCCTGTAGTAGCCATGTAAAACTTGCAACAACAAAGTAGAGGACGTCTACCTTGTTTTTGGAGGGCATGTTGTGATGTGATATGCTCAAGACATGATGAGATATAAATTTTTGTATGAGATGATCATGTTTTGTAAAAGTTATCGGCAACTGGTAGAAGCCTTATGGTTGTCGCTTTATTGTATGAAATGCAATCGCCATGTAATTGCTTTACTTTATCACTAAGCGGTAGCGATAGTCGTAGAAGCAATAGTTGGTGAGACGACAACGACGCTATGATGGATATCAAGGTGTGAAGCCGGTGACGATAGAGATCATGATGGTGCTTTGGAGATGGAGATGAAAGGCACAAGATGATGATGGCCATATCATGCCACATATTTTGATTGTATGTGATGTTTATCTTTTATGCATCTTATTTTGCTTAGTACGGTGGTAGCATTATAAGATGATCCCTCACTAAATTTCAAGGTATAAGTGTTATCCCTGAGTATGCACCGTTGCTACAGTTCGTCGTGCCGAGACACCATGTGATGATCAGGTGTGATAAGCTCTACGTTCACATACAATGGGTGGAAGCCAGTTTTGCACGTGCGGAATACTCGGGTTAAACTTGACGAGCCTAGCATATGCAGATATGGCCTTGGAACACTGAGACCGAAAGGTCGAACGTGAATCATATAGTAGATATGATCAACATAGAGATGTTCACCATTGAAAACTACTCCATCTTACGTGATGATTGGACATGGTTTAGTTGATATGGATCTCGTGATCATTTAGATGACTAGAGGGATGTCTATCTAAGTGGGAGTTCTTTAGTAATATGATTAATTGAACTTTAATTTATCATGAACACAGTCCTGATAGAATTCGCATATCTATGTTGTAGATCAATAGTTCGCGATATAGCTCCTATATATATTTTTTGATATGTTCCTTGAGAAAAGTTGAAAGATGATAGTAGCAATGATGTGGACTGGGTCTGTGATCTAAGGATTATCCTCATTGCTGCACATAAGAATTATGTCCTTGATGCACCGCTATGTGACAGACCTATTGCAGGAGCAGATGCAGACGTTACGAACGTTTGACAAAGCTCGATATGATGACTACTTGGTAGTTTAGTGCACCATGCTTTACGTCTTAGATCGGGGACTTCAAAAATGTTTTGAACGCCACGGAGCATATGAGATGTTCCAAGAGTTGAAATTGGTATTTCAGACTCATGCCCATGTCTAGAGGTATGAGACCTCTAACAAATACTTTGCCTACAAGATGGAGGAGAATAACTCAGCTAGTGAGCATGTGCTCAGAATGTCAGGGTACTACAATCGCTTGAATCAAGTGGGAGTTAATCTCCCAGATAAGATAGTGATTGACAGAGTTCTCTAGTCACTATCACCAAGTTACTAGAACTTCGTGATGAACTATAATATGCAAGGGATGACAAAAATGATTCCCAAGCTCTTTGCGATGCTGAAATCGGCGAAGGTAGAAATCAAGAAATAGCATCAAGTGTTGATGGTTAACAAGACCACTAGTTTCAGGAAAAATGGCAAGGGAAAGAAAGGGAACTTCAAGAAGAATGGCAAGCAAGTTGCCACTCCCGTGAAGAAGCCCAAAGCTAGACCCAAACCTGAAACTGAGTGCTACTACTGCAAAGGAAATGGTCACTGAAAGCGGAACTGCCCCAAGAAACTTGGCAGATAAGAAGGATGGCAAAGTGAACAAAGGTATATTTGATATACATGTTATTGATGTGTACTTTACTAATGTTCATAGTAGCCCCTGGATATTTAATACCGGTTTAGTTACTAAGATTTGTAACTCGAAACATGAGTTGCAAAATGAACAGATACTAGTTAATGGCGAGGTGATGATGTGTGTTGGAAGTGATTCCAAGGTTGATAAGATCACCATCGCACACTCCCTTTACTTTCGGGATTAGTGTTGAACCTAAAATGAATGTTATTTGGTGTTTGCGTTGAGCATAAATATGATTGGATCATGTTTATTGCAATACAGTTATTCATTTAAGTCAGAGAATAATTGTTCTTCTGTTTATTTGAATAAAACCTTCTATGGTCATACACCCAATGAAAATGGTTTATTGAATCTTGATCGTAGTGATACACATATTCATAATATTGATGACAAAAAATGCAAAGTTGATAATGATAGTGCAACATACTGGTGGCACTGCCGTTTAGGTCATATTGGTGTAAAGCGCATGAAGAAACTCCATGCTGATGGGCTTTTGGAATCACTTGATTATGAATCAATTGATGCTTGCGAACCATGCCTCATGGGCAAGTTTACTAAGACTCCATTCTCCGGAACAATGGAGCGAGCCACTGACTTATTGGAAATAATACATACTGATGTATGCGGTCCGATGAGTATTGAGGCTCGCGGCGGGTATCGTTATTTTCTGACCTTCACAGATGATTTGAGCAGGTATGGGTATATCTACTTAATGAACACAAGTCTGAAACATTTGAAAATTTCAAAGAATTTCAGAGTGAAGTTGAGAATCATCATAACAAGAAAATAAAGTTTCTATGATTTGATCGTGGAGGTGAATATTTGAGTTATGAGTTTGGCCTTCATTTAAAACAATGTGGAATAGTTTCACAACTCACGCCACCTGGAACACCACAGCATAATGGTGTGTCCAAACGCCGTAACCGTACTTTATTAGATATGGTGCGATCTATGATGTCTCTTACCAATTTACCACTATCGTTTTGGGATTATGCATTAGAGACAGATGCATTCACGTTAAATAGGGCATCATCTAAATCCGTTGAGACGACACCATATGAACTATGGTTTAGCAACAAACCTAAGCTATCGTTTCTTAAAGTTTGGGGCTGTGATGCTTATGTGAAAAAGCTTCAACCTGGTAAGCTCGAACCCAAATCGGAGAAATGCGTCTTCATAGGATACCCAAAGAAAACTGTTGGGTACACCTTCTATCACAGATCCGAAGGCAAGGTATTCGTTGCTAAGAACGGATCCTTTCTATAGAAGGAGTTTCTCTCGAAAGAAGTGAGTGGGAGGAAAGTAGAACTTGATGAGGTAATTGTACCTTCTCCTGAATTGGAAAGTGGTTCATCACAGAAATTAGTTATAGGGATGCCTACACCAATTAGTGAGGAAGCTAACAATAATGATTATGAAACTTCAGATCAAGTTACGGCCGAACCTCGTAGGTCAACTAGAGCACGTTCTGCACCAGAGTGATACGATAATCCTGTTCTGCAAGTCAAGTTACTAGACCATGACGAACCTACAAACTATGAGGAAACTATGATGAGAGATTCCACAAAATGGCTTGAGACCATGAAATATGAGATAGGATCCACGTATGAGAACAAAGTGTGGACTTTGATGGACTTGCCCGATGATCGGCAAGCCACTAATAATAAATGGATCTTCAAGAGGACGACGGACGCTGATGGTAGTGTTACTATCTACAAAACTCGACTTGTCGCAAAAGGTTTTCGACAAGTTCAAGGTGTTGACTATGATGATATTTTCTCACTCGTAGCGATGCTTAAGGTCTGTCCGAATCATGTTAGCAATTGCCACATTTTATGAAATCTGGCAAATGGATGTCAAAAACTGCATTCCTTAATGGATTTGTTGTATATGATGCACCCAAAAGGTTTTCTCAATCCTAAAGGTGCTAAAAGGTGTGCAAGCTCTAGCGATCCATCTATGGACTGGTGCAAGCATCTCAGAGTTGAAATATACGCTTTGATGAATTGATCAAAGTATATACTTTTATACAGACTTGTGATGAAGCCTGTATGTACAAGAAAGTGAGTGGGAGCACTACAACCTTTCTGATAAGTATATGTGAATGACATATTGTTGATCGAAAATGATGTAGAATTTTCTAGAAAGCATAAAGGAGTGTTTTAAAGGAGTTTTTCAAGGAAAGACCTCGGTGAAGCTACTTACGTATTGAGCATCGAGATCTAGATCAAGACGCTTGATAAGATTTTTCTATACGTTGACAAGATATTGAAGTAGTTCAAAATGGGACAGTCAAAGAAGGATTTCTTTTCTGTGTTGCAAGGTGTGAAGTTGAGTAAGACTCAAAAGCCCAACCACGGAAGAAGATAGAGAGAGAATGGAAGTCATTCCCTATGCCTCAGCCATAGGTTCTATAAAGTATGCCATGCTGTGTACCAGACCTATTGTATACCTTAGCATGAGTTTGGCAAGGGAGTACAATAATGATCTAGGAGTAGATCACTGGACAGAGGTCAAAATTATCCTTAGAGGACTAAGGAAATATTTCTCGGTTATGGAGGTGATAAAAGAGTTCGTCGTAAAGAGTTACGTCGATGCAAGCTTTGACACCAATCTGGATGACTCCCTGTCTCGATCTGGATACATATTGAAAGTAGGAGCATTTAGCTAGAGTTGCTCCGTGCAGAGCATTGTAGACATAGAAATTTGCAAAATACATACGGATCTGAAAGTGGCAGACTCGTTGACTAAACCTCTCTCACAAGCAAAACATGATCACACCTCAGTACTCTTTGGGTGTTAATCACATGGCGATGTGAACTAGATTACCGACTCTAGTAAACCCTTTGGGTGTTGGTCACATGGCGATGCGAACTATGGTTATTAATCACATGATGATGTGAACTATTGGTGTTAAATCACATGGCGATGTGAACTAGATTATTGACTCTAGTGCAAGCGGAAGACTGAAGGAAATATGCCATAGAGACAATAATGAAGTTGTTATTTATATTTCCTTATATCATGATAAATTTTGATTATTTATGCTAGAATTGTATTAACCAGAAACTTAGTACATGTGCGAATAAATAGACAAAACAGAGTGTCCCTAGTATGCCTCTACTTGACTATCTCGTTAATCAAAGATGATTAAGTTTCCTAACCATAGACATGTGTTGTCATTTGATGAACGGGGTCACATCATTAGATAATGATGTGTTGGACAAGACCCATCCGTTAGCTTAGCATAATGATCGTTAAGTTTTATTGCTATTGCTTTCTTCATGACTTATACATATTCCTCTGATTACGAGATTATGCAACTCCCGAATACCAGAGGAACACCTTGTGTACTATAAAACATCACAACGTAACTGGGCGATTATAAAGATGCTCTACAAGTGTCTCCGAAGGTGTTTGTTGGGTTGGCATAGATCAATATTATGATTTGTCACTCCGAGTATCAGAGAGGTATCTCTGGGCACTCTCAGTAATGCACATTACTATAAGCTTTGCAAGCAATGCGACTAATGAGTTAGTTACGTGATGATGCATTACGGAACGAGTAAAGAGACTTGCCGATAACGAGATTGAACTAGGTATGATGATACCGACGATCGAATCTCGGGCAAGTAACATACTGATGACAAAGGGAATAACGTATGTAGTTATTGCGGTTGGACCAATAAAGATCTTCGTAGAATATGTAGGAACCAATATGAGCATCCAGGTTCCGCTATTGGTTATTGACCGGAGATATGTCTCGGTCATGTCTACATAGTTCTCGAACCCATAGGGTCCGCACGCTTAACGTTCGATGATGATTTGAATTATGAGTTATGTGTTTTGGTGACTGAAGATTGTTTAGTGTCCTGGATGAGATCACGGACATGACGAGGAGTCTCGAAATGATCGAGAGGTAAATATTGATATATTGGAAGGTAGTATTCGGACACGGAAAGGGATTCAGAGTGTATCAGATACATACAAGAGTACCGGAGGGGTTACCGGAAACCCCCGGGATGGATATGGGTCATATGGACCATAGGTGGGAGGCTAACCAGCCCACAAGGGACTGGTGCGCCCCCCGCAAGGGAGGAGGCCGAATTGGTTTAGGGAAGGGGGCGCCACCCCCTTTCCTTCTCCTAGTCCCTCTCCTCCCCCCTTTCCACCTCCATGAGAAGGAAAACAGGGAGGGGGGGGCGAGAATCCTACTAGGACTAGGAGTCCTAGTAGCACTCCCTCCTTATGGCGCGCCCCCTAGGGCCGACCTCCTCCCTCCCCTCCTTTATATACATGGGCAGGACACCCCTTGGAGACACATCAATTGTTCCAAGCCGTGTGCGGCGTCTCCCTTCGTGGTTTACTCCTCTGGTCATATTCACGTAGTGCTTAGGCGAAGCCCTGTGCGGATCACATCACGATCACCGTCACCATGCCGTCGTGCTGACGGAACTCTCCCTCGACCCGCTGCTGGATGAAGAGTTCGAGGGACGTCATCGAGATGAACATGTGCAGAACTCGAAGGTGCCGTATGTTCGATACTTGATCGATTGGATCGCGAAAATGTTCAACTACATCATCCGCGTTAACCTAACGCTTCCACTTTTAGTCTACGAGGGTACGTGGACACACTCTCCCCCTCCTATCATGAACGTAGGAAATTTTTAAAATTGCATGCTACATTCCCAACAAACCGGCACCGCTCTATTAGACCGGGCCTCTCCTGATCTAGATAGGGTCAACCTCGCACTAGCACCAGCCCCATCAGCTTCTAGCCTTTCACACATGAAGCCAGCTACAACCGCCTCTTGCCGAGGGCCACCACCAAGATGCATCCGCCTACAGCCCGAGCACCAGCAGAGAGATACACCCGGCCAGAACCACATCCATGATCGCATTGCCCACGCACGCTGTGTGGGCCACCTTGCCGTTGCAATGCACCAGATCACCGTGTTGCCCGAAAGCCGTCACGTGCTAGATACGGACCATGTCGACCACCACCAGCGTCCTCCACCCTGAAGCAGCTACCGCGTAGCCACCTCGCCTGTACGGCACTACTGTGGACATGTGGATACTACGTCGCGCTGCCCCATGTCGAGCGACGCACTATTGCCCGCCATGCCATCCCGCACCAACTGCTGCGACATGGAGAGGAAGGGTGCTCCGTCGCTGCCGACATCAACCGGGCTTTCACCCCAGCGGTGGCGAATGGGTGGGATGGACCAGAGGGAGGAGGCTCGCGGAAGCTACCCGTGAGTGAGGGAGGGGAACAAATTAAAAAATGGTAGTTATTGAGGACGAGAAATATCATCAAATTATGTGACCTATAATTGCTTTGGGCCGCAGCAGATGAAAAACTAGCGTCTACCAATCTCATTCCCTCGGACGTCCTTTGACAAGAAAATAGGAGATATGGGCCAAAAATTCTACGGTAGACTATAGCTAGGTACGGCTATGAACGACAAAGGGAAAGCGAAAAGTGAGGACAGCAAGCGAAACACCTTTTTTGGTTGGTGGAAACGCACTTTTCACTAAATAATGACGAGCTAACATCTATCAACTTCGTCGTCCTGGACGTCCTTTGACAGTTAAGTGGCAGCAGGCGGGCAAAAAATTCGACGGGTAGCGTTATAGCATAGGTATGGCTCTGTAGCGACAACGGAAATCGACACCAAACAAAAAATTTCACTTTGGCCAAAATAAATTGTCTAGAAAATGAAAATACATGCCTCAAGTTTATTCATAAAATTGTTGTAAAAATCAAATACATATCTTTTTCTCATCGAAGTGGAGTACAACATAGATGTCACACACGTGACGACATCTTGTAGTACACACTCACATAACGACTAGCAAACACTGATAGAGCGAAACTAGCATATATGTGTTGGGTGCAAATGACACCCAGTAACTTTTGTTGATCAATCGGCGTTGTACAAGAAATCAGCCTCTTAAACCCTATAGAAAATTAGGGTTGAACCCATGGACTCATCAGCCACACTAGCTTGTCAAAAGTCTTTTAGCACATATTCAGTCCAAGTAGTAATAGCCGAGCTAAAAGCAACTCAATTTGGATCGCCAAAAAGTATGGATGCTGAACGAGCAACGGCAAACTTAGAATCTCTAGAATTCAGTCTACATGTTTTTTTAAGCTGGGACCCTTTTGTCCTTGGGGTCCTTATTGCTTCTTTGGTTTCTTCCCTAGTTTGCCAAATATCCACCCCCTCGCCTGAGCACATAATCATGTCTAATGCCAACAAAGAAGAAAAGTGTTACAGAAAGTGGAGTGAATAGTGTTAGACCTATCTTGCTTAATTATAGACTAGCGATGAAAGTTGAAACATTTTATGCCACCTCCCACACCACCACCGTCAAAGATCAGCCATGCGCTTGTATTTCTGGAGCATGCAGGGTTGGGCGTTATTGTCTTCCACTCGGCAAAGCCCACCGGCCAGGTGGTTCCTGCAAGCGACGAGGTTGTGGCGTCCAGTTCATTGGCACCTGTTTCTGAGGCTCTCTTCACTAAAAGGTTTCAAGAATTAATCGCCAGATTGGAGGTTGGTAGCCATGGATCAGGCAAGATGGTCAGTTGCTCCATAAAGGAGAAGGCATCAGGGACGAGAACAGGAGGGTGTGCTTTAGCCACCGTTCCAACATCATGAAAAAGAAACCTTTTTGGAGCAAAGATAAGAAGAGTGATGTCATAGAGAAGGCGTCAGCAGCTACTTGATGGACAGTTCTCTGGTTCTTGGGTTGTTCTGTTTGATGTCTTTGTCATGTGTTTTTGATGGGAGGTTCCTTTGCAATGTTGCGATCTGTGAGCTGATTTGTGGCTATAGCAAGTTGAGGGTGTATGTTCGTCTGTTGGGTGGTCGTGGAGATTCATGATTTTGGAATAGTCCACATGTGGTCATATTGTAATGGTTTCCATCTGATTTTTCATCAATCAATTGCGCAATTTTGTTCTGGTTAATTAATCGATGAGGCAATTCTTTTACCTCAGTTTTAAAAGAAAAAAACTTGAAACACTTTGGCGTATTGAAGATGTGTCATGCTTTAGTAGTATATGTTGATGAATAACTGAGATCCTTTTAACTCATGCAGCCAAAGTGCTTATACCCTTTTATATACGTGTGAGGTTCAACACGTTATTTGAGTTCCATAATTTTTCTTAGTTGAGTTCGATACTTTGTTATCTCACCTTGTATATAATTGACTTGTTATCGGGTACGCTGTAATAGTGTATTTAGAGGCACCCCAAGATCAGAGCACTAATCCACCCAAAGTATGCACTTGTGGGAAGTCATACATACAAAATGTATCTATTATTTTAGTATTCTCATGACACACATTTCCCTAATATGCAAAATTCAATTACTTTTTTACACACATTAGTCTAGTGTTAGAAAGGGATGGTTTCTGGTCTCCGTAATGTTTATTTCAAGTATTTATAAAATTCTAAAAGATAAAGAAAAATATGAAGTTGAATGGAATAAAGAGGACGAGACACCTGGTGAAGGGGGGTAAAGGGGAGCCATCAGGGACCCAGGCGGACAAGCTAGCACTAGTAGAAAACAGGGTACCAGTCCTGGTTCCAGAGGGCCTTTAGCCCTGGTTCTGGAACCGGGACAAAACAGACAAGACTAATGCCCAAAACATTTAGTCCCGGTTGTCTTACAAACCGGGACCAAAGGAGGGCCACGTGGCCGCTGGGGGCGTCCAGAGAGGATGACCTTTAGTCCCGGTTGGTAACACCTACCGGACCAAAGGGCAGCCATGCGTCAGCAGCTCGCAGGCGCTGGGTTTTTTTTGAAAGGGGGGGGGTTATTAGGGGTTTTGGATGGTTTAATTAGGGGTTTCATATTGTGTTAGCTATAGCTACTACATATAGAGAGAAGTGACCTCTCTTTCTCCGTGTTTGGTCGACGCTAGCTACTACATATAAAGAGAACTCGACACTAGCTAGTAAACAAATGAAGGAACCATTAATTACACAACATCGTGATCATGAACATATATATATATATATATATATATATATATATAGGTCAAGTGACGGATGAACTCGCAAACATAGTATCCACATAAATTATTCCCATCGTCTTCCTGCCACAAGCACTTTACAAGAATAGAGTTCAATCAAACTGATAATGAAGCATGATAATGGTATTGATGAAACAGGAATCAATGAGAGATGCGTGAAACTAGCTAGTACTACTTATTTTGGGGTGTGTAAATCGCAGCTCCTTTTGCTGACCTGGAACCATTCCGGTGAACTGTTTCCAAACCCTGGCAGGCAAAGAAATGATTAGTTGATATTAGGAAATGAACGAAAGTTGCCACTATGGTGCGATAATGATCAAGTGAACTTACTTCTGGAGCATTGCAGTCATGTCCGCATACTCCTGGGGATCTTTACGTCTCGAGTCTAAGACTGTTACTACCCCCCCGTCAAGCTTAATCTCTAGCAGAATAAGTGAAACCTACGCACACATAACTCATCAATTACATTGCTATAACCTCGAGTAAGCGAAACTGAATATGCACAAGACAGTAACACTCACTTGAAGTTGTAAGGAAAGAGTATTTTCACTTTGTTTTGATTTCGAAGTAACGATTGTAGCAAGTTTCCCTCAGTATCTTTGACTTTGTTTTGAACCGACCATTCATTTACTGTATTCGGGTTAATGAACTGAAGGTCATACATTTGTCCTTTTTTGCATTTGAGAATCTTCAATCTGCATAATATAGTGAGGATAATTATATATACATGCAATGAACAAGTTGAGCTATAGAGACTTAATTACAGAAGTAATACTTACAGACAGTAGCAATTCATGAGTTTTTTGTCGAGGGCCTCTTGATTGAATAACTGAAATAACTCCACAAATTCAACAAGCATCAGGTGGACTCCAACGAAGTCGTGCTCATCTTTAATTCTCACCATCAAACTATCCTTCCCAGACTTCCTGCAGGTATCCATGTACCATTCATGAAATCTTTGCATCATCGTTGTTAGAGGAGGATGACCCGGTTTGACAAGAGGCTTCCGTACTTGTATTGGAAGATCTCTACTACCTCTAACATTTCGAATTGTACATTATCGTCGAGGTAATCACCAAGATTGGTACCGGGAACTAGCCTCGGATGATTAGCGATGATATCGCTAGACACCTTGAGCGGGGGGCACGATTGCTTCACCTGTTCGCCGAGCTGGGGAATTATTTTCCCACTTCTTCATTTTGCTAGCCGTGCATCACTGGAAGTACTTCCGACCGCTGCGCTTCCTGAAATGTCTTTGCAATAATGTGGTCATAGTTGGATGGCAGCGGAGTGGGTGGTGATCGCTTAAGGGCATCCAGAGTGCGCTTCACTTTCACCGGATGTACCATTTCCTTCGGAGGTGGACGTTTCCGTGCAAAATGGGCCTGCACTTCGGCTTCCACGATTTCATTGGTTTCCTCGTCAGTCCTCTCATATGGTAACTTTGGAGGAGGCTTCAGGCTTGGACCAAATCTATACTTCTTCCCGCCTCTTGTACTGCTAGCCGCCGGAGCGAAGACGTTTAACTACATCAACCGCGATAACCTAATGCTTCCGCTTTCGGTCTATGAGGGTACGTGGACACACTCTCCCCCTCTTGTTTCTATGCATATCCTAGATAGATCTTGCGTGAACGTAGGAAATTTTTGAAACTGCATGCTATGTTTCCCAACAGTGGCATCCGAGCTAGGTCTATGTGTAGATGATATGCACGAGTAGAACACAAAGAGTTGTGGGCGATAATAGTCATACTGCTTACCACCAACGTGTTATTTTGATTCGGCGGTATTGCTGGATGAAGCGGCCCGGACCAACATTAGATGACCATGTTCATGAGACCGGTTCTACTGATGTGCTTTTGCACACAGGTGGCTGGCGGGTGTCTGTTTCTCGAATTTTAGTTTAATCGAATTTGACTACGTCCGATCCTTGTTGAAAGTTAAAACAACACACTTGACAAAAAATTGTTGTGGTTTTGATGCGTAGGTAAGAACGGTTCTTGCTAGAAGCCTGTAGTAGCCATGTAAAACTTGCAACAACAAAGTAGAGGATGTCTAACTTGTTTTTGCAGGGCATGTTGTGATGTGATATGCTCAAGACATGATGAGATATAAATTTTTGTATGATATGATCATGTTTTGTAAAAGTTATCGGCAACTGGTAGAAGCCTTATGGTTGTCGCTTTATTGTATGAAATGCAATCGCCATGTAATTTCTTTACTTCATCACTAAGCGGTAGCTATAGTCGTAGAAGCAATAGTTGGCGAGACGACAACGACGCTATGATGGATATCAAGGTGTCAAGCCGGTGACGATGGAGATCATGACGGTGCTTTGGTGATGGAGATGAAAGGCACAAGATGATGATGGCCATATCATGTCACATATTTTGATTGTATGTGATGTTTATCTTTTATGCATCTTATTTTGCTTAGTACGGTGGTAGCATTATAAGATGATCCCTCACTAAATTTCAAGGTATAAGTGTTATCCCTGAGTATGCACCGTTGCTACAGTTCGTCATGCCAAGACACCACGTGATGATCTGGTGTGATAAGCTATACGTTCACATACAATGGGTGGAAGCCAGTTTTGCACATGCGGAATACTCGGGTTAAACTGGACGAGCCTAGCATATGCAGATTTGGCCTCGGAACACTGAGACCGAAAGGTTGAATGTGAATCATATAGTAGTTATGATCAACATAGAGATGTTCACCATTGAAAACTACTCCATCTCATGTGATGATCGGACATGGTTTAGTTGATATGGATCACATGATCATTTAGATGACTAGAGGGATGTCTATCTAAGTGGGAGTTCTTTAGTAATATGATTAATTGAACTTTAATTTATCATGAACTTAGTCCTGATAGTATTCGCATGTCTATGTTGTAGATCAATAGCTCGCGATATAGATCCTATATTTTTTTGATATGTTCCTTGAGAAAAGTTGAAAGATGATAGTAGCAATGATGTGGACTGGGTCCGTGATCTGAGGATTATCCTCATTGCTGCACATAAGAATTATGTCCTTGATGCACCGCTAGGTGACAGACCTATTGCAGGAGCAGATGCAGACGTTATGAACGTTTGACAAAGCTCGGTACGATGACTACTTGATAGTTTAGTGCACCATGCTTTACGGCTTAGACCCGGGACTTCAAAAAACATTTTGAATGCCATGGAGCATTTGAGATGTTCCAAGAGTTGAAATTGGCATTTGAGGCTCATGCCCATGTCTAGAGGTATGAGACCTCTAACAAGTACTTTGCCTACAAGATGGAGGAGAATAGCTCAGCTAGTGAGCATGTGCTCAGAATGTCAGGGTACTACAATCGCTTGAATCAAGTGGGAGTTAATCTCCCAGATAAGATAGTGATTGACAAAGTTCTCTAGTCACTATCACCAAGTTACTAGAACTTCGTGATGAACTATAATATGCAAGGGATGACGAAAATGTTCCCAAGCTCTTCGTGATGCTGAAATCGGCGAAGGTAGAAATCAAGAAATAGCATCAAGTGTTGATGGTTAACAAGACCACTAGTTTCAGGAAAAATGGCAAGGGAAAGAAACGGAACTTCAAGAAGAATGGCAAGCAAGTTGCCACTCTCGTGAAGAAGCCCAAAGCTAGACCCAAACCTGAAACTGAGTGCTACTACTTCAAAGGAAATGGTCACTGAAAGCGGAACTGCCCCAAAAAACTTGGCAGATAAGAAGGATGGCAAATTGAACAAAGGTATATTTGATATACATGTTATTGATGTGTACTTTACTAATGTTCATAGTAGCCCCTGGATATGTGATACCGGTTTAGTTGCTAAGATTTGTAACTCGAAACATGAGTTGCAAAATGAACTGGTACTAGTTAAGGGTGACACGTAGGAAAATTTTGAATTTCTGCTATGTTCCCCAACATTGAGCTCATAATGATGATGTATTACCGAGTGGGCCTAGTGATACCTCTCCGTCATACGGAGTGACAAATCCCAGTCTTGATCCGTGTCAACCCAACAGACACTTTCGGAGATACCCGTAGTATACCTTTATAGTCACCCAGTTACGTTGTGACATTTGGTATACCCAAAGCACTCCTACGGTATCCGGGAGTTACATGATCTCATGGTCTAAGGAAAAGATACTTGACATTGGAAAACTCTAGCAAACGAACTACACGATCTTGTGCTATGTTTAGGATTGGGTCTTGTCCATCACATCATTCTCCTAATGATGTGATCTCGTTATCAATGACATCCAATGTCCATAGTCAGGAAACCATGACTATCTGTTGATCAACGAGCTAGTCAACTAGAGGCTTACTAGGGACATGTTGGTGTCTATTATTCACACATGTATTACAATTTCTGGATAACACAATTATAGCATGAATAAAAGACAATTATCAGGAACAAGGAAATATAATAATAATGCTTTTATTATTGCCTCTAGGGCATATTTCCAACAGTCTCCTACTTGCACAAGAGTCAATAATCTAGTTACATTGTGATGAATCAAACACCCATGGAATTCTGGTGCTGATCATGTTTTGCTCTAGGGAGAGGTTTAGTCAACGGATCTGCTACATTCAGGTCCGTACGTACTTTACAAATATCTATGTCTCCATCTTGAACATTTTCACGAATGGAGTTGAAGCGACGCTTGATGTGCCTGGTCTTCTTGTGAAACCTGGGCTCCTTGGCAAGTGCAATAGCTCCAGTGTTGTCACAGAAGAGTTTGATTGGCCCCGACGCATTGGGTATGACTCCGAGGTCGGTGATGAACTCCTTCACCCAAATTGCCGCATGTGCTGCCTTCGAGGCTGCCATGTACTCCGCTTCACATGTAGATCCCGCCACGACGCTCTGCTTGCAACTACACCAGCTTACTGCCCCACCATTCAAAATATACACGTATCCGGTTTGAGACTTAGAGTCATCCAGATCTGTGTCGAAGCTAGCGTCGACGTAACCCTTTACGACGAGCTCTTCGTCACCTCCATAAATGAGAAACATTTCCTTAGTCCTTTTCAAGTACTTCAGGATATTCTTGACCGCTGTCCAGTGTTCCTTGCCGGGATTACTTTGGTACCTTCCTACCAAACTTACGGCAAGGTTTACATCAGGTCTGGTACACAACATGGCATACATAATAGAACCTATGGCTGAGGCATAGGGGATGACACTCATCTCTTCTATATCTTCTACCGTGGTCGGACATTGAGCTGAGCTCAATTTCACACCTTGTAACACAGGAAAGAACCCCTTCTTAGACTGATCCATATTGAACTTCTTCAATATCTTATCAAGGTATGTGCTTTGTGAAAGACCTATGAGGCGTCTTGATCTATCTCTATAGATCTTGATGCCTAATATATAAGCAGCTTCTCCAAGGTCCTTCATTGAAAAACTCTTATTCAAGTAGGCCTTAATGCTTTCCAAGAGTTCTATATCATTTCCCATCAAAAGTATGTCATCTACATATAATATGAGAAATGCTACAGAGCTTCCACTCACTTTCTTGTAAACGCAGGCTTCTCCATAAGTCTGTGTGAACCCAAATGCTTTGATCATCTCATCAAAGCGAATGTTCCAACTCCGAGATGCTTGCACCAGCCCATAAATCGAGCGTTGGAGCTTGCACACGTTGTTAGCATTCTTAGGATCGACAAAACCTTCCGGTTGCATCATATACAATTCTTCCTTAAGGAAACCATTAAGGAATGCCGTTTTGACGTCCATTTGCCATATCTCATAATCATAGAATGCGGCAATTGCTAACATGATTCGGACAGACTTCAGCTTCGCTACCAGTGAGAAAGTCTCATCGTAGTCAACCCCTTGAACTTGTTGATAACCCTTAGCGACAAGCCGAGCTTTATAGATGGTCACATTACCATCCGCGTCTGTCTTCTTCTTAAAGATCCATTTATTTTCTATGGCTCTCCGTTCAACGGGCAAGTCAGTCAAAGTCCATACTTCGTTTTCATACATGGATCCTATCTCGGATTTCATGGCTTCCAGCCATTTGTCGGAATCCGGGCCCGCCATCGCTTCTTCATAGTTCGAAGGTTCACCATTGTCTAACAACATGATTTCCAAGACAGGGTTGCCGTACCACTCTGGTGCGGAACGTGTCCTTGTGGACCTTCGAATTTCAGTAGGAGCTTGATCAGAAGTATCTTGATCATTATCATTAACTTCCTCTCTAGTCGTTGCAGGCACCTCAGGAACATTTTCTTGAGTTGTGCCTTGTTCTGGTTCAAGAGGTAATACTTCATCAAGTTCTACTTTCCTCCCACTCACTTCTTTTGAGAGAAACTCCTTCTCTAGAAAGGATCCATTCTTGGCAACAAAGATCTTGCCTTCGGATCTGAGGTAGAAGGTATACCCAATAGTTTCTTTAGGGTATCCTATGAAGACGCATTTTTCCGACTTGGGTTCGAGCTTTTCAGGTTGAAGTTTCTTGACATAAGCATCGCATCCCCAAACTTTCAGAAACGATAGCTTAGGTTTCTTCCCAAACCATAATTCATACGGTGTCGTCTCAACGGATTTCGATGGAGCCCTATTTAAAGTGAATGCGGCAGTCTCTAAAGCATAGCCCCAAAAAGATAGCGGTAAATCAGTAAGAGACATCATAGATCGCACCATATCTAATAGAGTGCGATTACGACGTTCGGACACACCATTACGCTGAGGTGTTCCAGGCGGCGTGAGTTGTGAAACTATTCCACATTTTCTTAAGTGTGTGCCAAATTCGTGACTCAAGTATTCTCCTCCACGATCTGATCGCAAAAACTTGATTTTTCTGTCACATTGATTTTCAACCTCACTCTGAAATTCCTTGAACTTTTCAAAGGTCTCAGACTTGTGTTTCATTAAGTAGATATACCCATATCTACTCAAGTCATCAGTGAGGGTGAGAACATAACGATAGCCACCGCGAGCCTCAACACTCATTGGACCGCACACATCAGTATGTATGATTTCCAACAAGTTGGTTGCTCGCTCCATTGTTCCTGAGAACGGAGTCTTGGTCATTTTACCCATGAGGCATGGTTCGCACATGTCGAATGATTCATAATCAAGAGACTCTAAAAGTCCATCTGCATGGAGCTTCTTCATGCGTTTGACACCTATGTGACCAAGGCGGAAGTGCCACAAATATGTGGGACTATCATTATCAACTTTACATCTTTTGGTACTCACACTTTGAATATGTGTAGCATTACGCTCGAGATTCATTAAGAATAAACCATTCACCATTGGAGCATGACCATAAAACATATCTCTCATATAAATAGAACAACCATTATTTTCGGATTTAAATGAGTAGCCATCTCGAATTAAACGAGATCCCGATACAATTTTCATGCTCAAAGCTGGTACTAAATAACAATTATTGAGGTTTAAAACTAATCCCGTAGGTAAATGCAGAGATAGCGTGCCGACGGCGATCACATCGACCTTGGAACCATTCCCGACGCGTATCGTCACCTCGTCCTTCGCCAGTCTTCGCTTATTCCGCAGCTCCTGCTTTGAGTTACAAATGTGAGCAACTGCACCGGTATCAAATACCCAAGAGCTACTACGAGTACTGGTGAGGTACACATCAATTACATGTATATCACATATACCTTTCGTTTTGCCGGCCTTCTTGTCCGCTAAGTATTTGGGGCAGTTCCGCTTCCAGTGACCACTTTCCTTGCAATAAAAGCACTCAGTCTCGGGCTTGGGTCCATTCTTTGGCTTCTTCCCGGCAGCTTGCTTGCCAGGCGCGGCAACTCCCTTGCCGTCCTTCTTGAAGTTCTTTTTACCCTTGCCCTTCTTTAACTTAGTGGTTTTATTGACCATCAACACTTGATGTTCCTTCTTGACTTCTACCTCTGCTGATTTCAGCATAGCAAATACTTCAGGAATGGTCTTTTCCATCCCCTGCATATTGAAGTTCATCACAAAGCTCTTGTAGCTCGGTGGAAGTGACTGAAGGATTCTGTCAATGACCGCGTCATCCGGGAGATTAACTCCCAGCTGAGTCAAGCGGTTATGCAACCCAGACATAGTGAGTATGTGCTCACTGACAGAATTATTTTCCTCCATCTTACAGCTGAAGAACTTGTCGGAGACTTGATATCTCTCGACCCGGGCATGAGCATGGAAAACGATTTTCAGCTCTTTGAACATCTCATTTGCTCCGTGTCTCTCAAAACGTTTTTGGAGCCCCGTCTCTAAGCTGTTAAGCATGCCGCACTGAACGAGGGAGTAGTCATCGGTACGTGCCTGCCAAGTGTTCATAATGTCTTGTTCTGTAGGAAGGACAGGTGCGTCACCCAGTGGTGCTTGTAGGACATAATCTTTCTTGGCAGCTATGAGGATGATCCTCAGGTTCCGGACCCAGTCCGTGTAGTTGCTGCCATCGTCTTTCAGCTTGGTTTTCTCTAGGAACGCGTTGAAGTTGAGGACTACGTTGGCCATTTGATCTACAAGACATATTGTAAATATTTTAGACTAAGTTCATGATAATTAAGTTCATCTAATCAAATTATTTAATGAACTCCCACTTAGATAGACATCCCTCTTCTAGTCATCTAAGTATAACATGATCCGAGTCAACTAGGCCGTGTCCGATCATCACGTGAGACGGACTAGTCAACATCGGTGAACATCTTCATATTGATCGTATCTTCTATACGACTCATGCTCGACCTTTCGGTCTTCTGTGTTCCGGGGCCATGTCTGTACATGCTAGGCTCGTCAAGTCAACCTAAGTGTTTGCATGTGTAAATCTGTCTTACACCCGTTGTATGTGAACGTTAGAATCTATCACACCCGATCATCACGTGGTGCTTCGAAACAATGAACTGTCGCAACGGTGCACAGTTAGGGGGAACACTTGCTTGAAATTATTATGAGGGATCATCTTATTTACTACCGTCGTTCTAAGTAAACAAGATGCAAAACATGATAAAAAACATGATAAACATCACATGCAATCAAATAATAATAGTGACATGATATGGCCAATATCACATAGCTCCTTTGATCTCCATCTTGGGGCTCCATGATCATCTTGTCACCGGCTTGACACCATGATCCCCATCATCATGATCTCCATCATCGTGTCTCCATGAAGTTGCTCGCCAACTATTACTTCTACTACTATGGCTAACGCGTTTAGCAATAAAGTAAAGTAATTTACATGGCGTTTCTCAATGATACGCAGGTCATATAAAAAATAAAGACAACTCCTATGGCTCCTGCTGGTTGTCATACTCATCGACATGCAAGTCGTGATTCCTATTACAATAGCATGAACATCTCATACATCACATATAGATCATTCATCATTCATCACAACTTTGGCCATATCATATCACAAAGCACTTGCTGCAAAAACAAGTTAGACGTCCTCTAATTGTTGTTGCAAGTTTTACGTGGCTGAATTAGGGTTCTAGAAAGAACGTTTTCTTACCTACGTGAAAGCCACAACGTGATTTGTCAACTTCTATTTACCCTTCAGAAGGACCCTTTTCATCGAATCCGCTCCAACTAAAGTGGGAGAGGCAGACACCCGCCAGCCACCTTATGCAACTAGTGCATGTTAGCCGGTGGAACCGGTCTCACATAAGCGTACGTGTAAGGTTGGTCCGGGCCACTTCATCCCACAGTACCGCTAAAGCAAGATAAGACTAGTAGCGGCAAGAAAGTTGACAACATCTACGTCCACAACAAATTGTGTTCTACTCGCGCAAGAAGAAATACGCATAGACCTAGCTCATGATGCCACTGTTGGGGAACGTAGCAGAAAACAAAATTTTCCTACGGTTTCACCAAGATCCATCTATGAGTTCATCTAGCAACGAGTGATCGGATGCATCTACATACCTTTGTAGATCGCGAGCGGAAGCGTTCAAAGAACGGGGATGAGGTAGTCGTACACGACGTGATCCAAATCACCGATGGCCAAGCGCCGAACGGACGGCACCTCCGCGTTCAACACACGTATGGAGCGGATGACGTCTCCTCCTTCTTGATCCAGCAAGGGGAGAGGAGAGGTTGAGGAAGATGGCTCCAGCAGCAGCACGACGGCGTGGTGGTGGTGGAGCTGCAGTACTCCGGCAGGGCTTCGCTAAGCTCTATGGAGGAGGAGGATGTGTTGGAGAGGGAGACGGAGGCGCCAAGGCAAAGGTATGAAGTCCTCCATCTCCCCCACTATATATAGGAGGGCCTAGGGGGGGGGGCCCTAGGAGATCCAATCTCCTAGGGGGGCGGCGGCCAAGGGAGGTTTCCCTCCCCCCCAAGGCACCTAGGGGGTGCCTTCCCCTTGTGGGACTCTTCCCTCTTGAAACCCTAGGCGCATGGGCCTCTTGGGGCTGGTGACCTTGGCCCATGTAGGCAAAGGCGCACCCCCTACAGCCCATGTGGCCCCCCAGGGTAGGTGGCCCCACCCGGTGGACCCCCGGGACCCTTCCAGTGGTCCCGGTACAATACCGATAACCCCGAAACTTGTCCCGATGGCCGAAATAGCACTTCCTATATATAATTATATACCTCCGGGCCATTTTGGAACTCCTCGTGACGTCCGGGATCTCATCCGGGACTCCGAACAACATTCGGGTTACTGCATATACATATCCCTACAACCCTAGCGTCACCGAACCTTAAGTGTGTAGACCCTACGGGTTCGGGAGACAAGCAGACATGACCGAGACGACTCTCCGGTCAATAACCAACAGTGGGATCTGGATACCCATGTTGGCTCCCACATGTTCCACGATGATCTCATTGGATGAACCACGATGTCGAGGATTCAAGCAACCCCGTATTCAATTCCCTTTGTCAATTGGTATGTTACTTGCCCGAGATTCGATCGTTGGTATCCCAATACCTCGTTCAATCTCGTTACCGGCAAGTCACTTTACTCGTAATGTAATGCATGATCCCGTGACCAGACACTTGGTCACATTGAGCTCATAATGATGATGTATTACCGAGTGGGCCCAGTGATACCTCTCCGTCATACGGAGTGACAAATCCCTGTCTTGATCCGTGTCAACCCAACAGACACTTTCGGAGATACCCGTAGTATACCTTTATAGTCACCCAGTTACGTTGTGACGTTTGGTATACCCAAAGCACTCCTACGGTATCCGGGAGTTACACGATCTCATGGTCTAAGGAAAAGATACTTGACATTGGAAAACTCTAGCAAACGAACTACACGATCTTGTGCTATGTTTAGGATTGGGTCTTGTCCATCACATCATTCTCCTAATGATGTGATCTCGTTATCAATGACATCCAATGTCCATAGTCAGGAAACCATGACTATCTGTTGATCAACGAGCTTGTCAACTAGAGGCTTACTAGGGACATGTTGGTGTCTATTATTCACACATGTATTACGATTTCCGGATAACACAATTATAGCATGAATAAAAGACAATTATCATGAACAAGGAAATATAATAATAATGCTTTTATTATTTCCTCTAGGGCATATTTCCAACATAGATGATATGCACGAGTAGAACACAAAGAGTTGTGGGCGATAGTAGTCATACTGCTTACCACCAACGTGTTATTTTCATTCGGCGGTATTGCTGGATGAAGCGGCCCGGACCAACATTACATGACCACGTTCATGAGACCGGTTCTACTAACGTGCTTTTGCATACAGGTGGCTGGCGGGTGTCTGTTTCTCCAACTTTAGTTGAATCGAATTTGACTATGTCCGATCCTTGTTGAAAGTTAAAACAACACACTTGACGAAAAATCGTTGTGATTTTGATGCGTAGGTAAGAAAGGTTCTTGCTAGAAGCCTGTAGTAGCCATGTAAAACTTGCAACAACAAAGTAGAGGACGTCTACCTTGTTTTTGGAGGGCATGTTGTGATGTGATATGCTCAAGACATGATGAGATATAAATTTTTGTATGAGATGATCATGTTTTGTAAAAGTTATCGGCAACTGGTAGAAGCCTTATGGTTGTCGCTTTATTGTATGAAATGCAATCGCCATGTAATTGCTTTACTTTATCACTAAGCGGTAGCGATAGTCGTAGAAGCAATAGTTGGTGAGACGACAACGACGCTATGATGGATATCAAGGTGTGAAGCCGGTGACGATAGAGATCATGATGGTGCTTTGGAGATGGAGATGAAAGGCACAAGATGATGATGGCCATATCATGCCACATATTTTGATTGTATGTGATGTTTATCTTTTATGCATCTTATTTTGCTTAGTACGGTGGTAGCATTATAAGATGATCCCTCACTAAATTTCAAGCTATAAGTGTTATCCCTGAGTATGCACCGTTGCTACAGTTCGTCGTGCCGAGACACCATGTGATGATCAGGTGTGATAAGCTCTACGTTCACATACAATGGGTGGAAGCCAGTTTTGCACATGCGGAATACTCGGGTTAAATTTGACGAGCCTAGCATATGCAGATATGGCCTTGGAACACTGAGACCGAAAGGTCGAACGTGAATCATATAGTAGATATGATCAACATAGAGATGTTCACCATTGAAAACTACTCCATCTTACGTGATGATTGGACATGGTTTAGTTGATATGGATCTTGTGATCATTTAGATGACTAGAGGGATGTCTATCTAAGTGGGAGTTCTTTAGTAATATGATTAATTGAACTTTAATTTATCATGAACACAGTCCTGATAGTATTCGCATATCTATGTTGTAGATCAATAGTTCGCGATATAGCTCCTATATATATTTTTTGATATGTTCCTTGAGAAAAGTTGAAAGATGATAGTAGCAATGATGTGGACTGGGTCTGTGATCTAAGGATTATCCTCATTGCTGCACATAAGAATTATGTCCTTGATGCACCGCTATGTGACAGACCTATTGCAGGAGCAGATGCAGACGTTACGAACGTTTGACAAAGCTCGATATGATGACTACTTGGTAGTTTAGTGCACCATGCTTTACGTCTTAGATCGGGGACTTCAAAAATGTTTTGAACGCCACGGAGCATATGAGATGTTCCAAGAGTTGAAATTGGTATTTCAGACTCATGCCCATGTCTAGAGGTATGAGACCTCTAACAAATACTTTGCCTACAAGATGGAGGAGAATAACTCAGCTAGTGAGCATGTGCTCAGAATGTCAGGGTACTACAATCGCTTGAATCAAGTGGGAGTTAATCTCCCAGATAAGATAGTGATTGACAGAGTTCTCTAGTCACTATCACCAAGTTACTAGAACTTCGTGATGAACTATAATATGCAAGGGATGACGAAAATGATTCCCAAGCTCTTTGCGATGCTGAAATCGGCGAAGGTAGAAATCAAGAAATAGCATCAAGTGTTGATGGTTAACAAGACCACTAGTTTCAGGAAAAATGGCAAGGGAAAGAAAGGGAACTTCAAGAAGAATGGCAAGCAAGTTGCCACTCCCGTGAAGAAGCCCAAAGCTAGACCCAAACCTGAAACTGAGTGCTACTACTGCAAAGGAAATGGTCACTGAAAGCGGAACTGCCCCAAAAAACTTGGCAGATAAGAAGGATGGCAAAGTGAACAAAGGTATATTTGATATACATGTTATTGATGTGTACTTTACTAATGTTCATAGTAGCCCCTGGATATTTAATACCGGTTTAGTTACTAAGATTTGTAACTCGAAACATGAGTTGCAAAATGAACAGATACTAGTTAATGGCGAGGTGATGATCTGTGTTGGAAGTGATTCCAAGGTTGATAAGATCACCATCGCACACTCCCTTTACTTTCGGGATTAGTGTTGAACCTAAAATAAATGTTATTTGGTGTTTGCGTTGAGCATAAATATGATTGGATCATGTTTATTGCAATACAGTTATTCATTTAAGTCAGAGAATAATTGTTCTTCTGTTTATTTGAATAAAACCTTCTATGGTCATACACCCAATGAAAATGGTTTATTGAATCTTGATCGTAGTGATACACATATTCATAATATTGATGACAAAAAATGCAAAGTTGATAATGATAGTGCAACATACTGGTGGCACTGCCGTTTAGGTCATATTGGTGTAAAGCGCATGAAGAAACTCCATGCTGATGGGCTTTTGGAATCACTTGATTATGAATCAATTGATGCTTGCGAACCATGCCTCATGGGCAAGTTTACTAAGACTCCATTCTCCGGAACAATGGAGCGAGCCACTGACTTATTGGAAATAATACATACTGATGTATGCGGTCCGATGAGTATTGAGGCTCGCGGCGGGTATCGTTATTTTCTGACCTTCACAGATGATTTGAGGAGGTATGGGTATATCTACTTAATGAACACAAGTCTGAAACATTTGAAAATTTCAAAGAATTTCAGAGTGAAGTTGAGAATCATCATAACAAGAAAATAAAGTTTCTATGATTTGATCGTGGAGGTGAATATTTGAGTTATGAGTTTGGCCTTCATTTAAAACAATGTGGAATAGTTTCACAACTCACGCCACCTGGAACACCACAGCATAATGGTGTGTCCAAACGCCGTAACCGTACTTTATTAGATATGGTGCGATCTATGATGTCTCTTACCAATTTACCACTATCGTTTTGGGATTATGCATTAGAGACAGCTGCATTCACGTTAAATAGGGCATCATCTAAATCCGTTGAGACGACACCATATGAACTATGGTTTAGCAACAAACCTAAGCTATCGTTTCTTAAAGTTTGGGGCTGTGATGCTTATGTGAAAAAGTTTCAACCTGGTAAGCTCGAACCCAAATCGGAGAAATGCGTCTTCATAGGATACCCAAAGAAAACTGTTGGGTACACCTTCTATCACAGATCCGAAGGCAAGGTATTCGTTGCTAAGAACGGATCCTTTCTATAGAAGGAGTTTCTCTCGAAAGAAGTGAGTGGGAGGAAAGTAGAACTTGATGAGGTAATTGTACCTTCTCCTGAATTGGAAAGTGGTTCATCACAGAAATTAGTTATAGTGATGCCTACACCAATTAGTGAGGAAGCTAACAATAATGATTATGAAACTTCAGATCAAGTTACGGCCGAACCTCGTAGGTCAACTAGAGCACGTTCTGCACCAGAGTGATACGATAATCCTGTTCTGCAAGTCAAGTTACTAGACCATGACGAACCTACAAACTATGAGGAAACTATGATGAGAGATTCCACAAAATGGCTTGAGACCATGAAATATGAGATAGGATCCACGTATGAGAACAAAGTGTGGACTTTGATGGACTTGCCCGATGATCGGCAAGCCACTAATAATAAATGGATCTTCAAGAGGACGACGGACGCTGATGGTAGTGTTACTATCTACAAAACTCGACTTGTCGCAAAAGGTTTTCGACAAGTTCAAGGTGTTGACTATGATGATATTTTCTCACTCGTAGCGATGCTTAAGGTCTGTCCGAATCATGTTAGCAATTGCCACATTTTATGAAATCTGGCAAATGGATGTCAAAAACTGCATTCCTTAATGGATTTGTTGTATATGATGCAACCAAAAGGTTTTCTCAATCCTAAAGGTGCTAAAAGGTGTGCAAGCTCTACCGATCCATCTATGGACTGGTGCAAGCATCTCAGAGTTGAAATATACGCTTTGATGAATTGATCAAAGTATATACTTTTATACAGACTTGTGATGAAGCCTGTATGTACAAGAAAGTGAGTGGGAGCACTACAACCTTTCTGATAAGTATATGTGAATGACATATTGTTGATCGAAAATGATGTAGAATTTTCTAGAAAGCATAAAGGAGTGTTTTAAAGGAGTTTTTCAAGGAAAGACCTCAGTGAAGCTACTTACGTATTGAGCATCAAGATCTAGATCAAGACGCTTGATAAGATTTTTCTATACGTTGACAAGATATTGAAGTAGTTCAAAATGGGACATTCAAAGAAGGATTTCTTTTCTGTGTTGCAAGGTGTGAAGTTGAGTAAGACTCAAAAGCCCGACCACGGAAGAAGATAGAGAGAGAATGGAAGTCATTCCCTATGCCTCAGCCATAGGTTCTATAAAGTATGCCATGCTGTGTACCAGACCTATTGTATACCTTAGCATGAGTTTGGCAAGGGAGTACAATAATGATCTAGGAGTAGATCACTGGACAGAGGTCAAAATTATCCTTAGAGGACTAAGGAAATATTTCTCGGTTATGGAGGTGATAAAAGAGTTCGTCGTAAAGAGTTACGTCGATGCAAGCTTTGACACCAATCTGGATGACTCCCTGTCTCGATCTGGATACATATTGAAAGTAGGAGCATTTAGCTAGAGTTGCTCCGTGCAGAGCATTGTAGACATAGAAATTTGCAAAATACATACGGATCTGAAAGTGGCAGACTCGTTGACTAAACCTCTCTCACAAGCAAAACATGATCACACCTCAGTATTCTTTGGGTGTTAATCACATGGCGATGTGAACTAGATTACCGACTCTAGTAAACCCTTTGGGTGTTGGTCACATGGCGATGCGAACTATGGTTATTAATCACATGATGATGTGAACTATTGGTGTTAAATCACATGGCGATGTGAACTAGATTATTGACTCTAGTGCAAGTGGAAGACTGAAGGAAATATGCCATAGAGACAATAATGAAGTTGTTATTTATATTTCCTTATATCATGATAAATTTTGATTATTTATGCTAGAATTGTATTAACCAGAAACTTAGTACATGTGCGAATAAATAGACAAAACAGAGTGTCCCTGGTATGCCTCTACTTGACTATCTCGTTAATCAAAGATGATTAAGTTTCCTAACCATAGACATGTGTTGTCATTTGATGAACGGGGTCACATCATTAGATAATGATGTGTTGGACAAGACCCATCCGTTAGCTTAGCATAATGATCGTTAAGTTTTATTGCTATTGCTTTCTTCATGACTTATACATATTCCTTTGATTACGAGATTATGCAACTCCCGAATACCAGAGGAACACCTTGTGTACTATAAAACGTCACAACGTAACTGGGCGATTATAAAGATGCTCTACAAGTGTCTCGGAAGGTGTTTGTTGGGTTGGCATAGATCAATATTATGATTTGTCACTCCGAGTATCAGAGAGGTATCTCTGGGCACTCTCAGTAATGCACATTACTATAAGCTTTGCAAGCAATGCGACTAATGAGTTAGTTACGGGATGATGCATTAC
Organism: Triticum monococcum; assembly: GCA_034509565.1. Lineage (NCBI taxonomy): Eukaryota > Viridiplantae > Streptophyta > Magnoliopsida > Poales > Poaceae > Triticum > Triticum monococcum. Next base: position 14,040,555 of record CM067845.1, on the reverse strand, counting down.
GGAACGAGTAAAGAGACTTGCCGATAACGAGATTGAACTAGGTATGATGATACCGACGATCGAATCTCGGGCAAGTAACATACTGATGACAAAGGGAATAACGTATGTAGTTACTGCGGTTGGACCAATAAAGATCTTCGTAGAATATGTAGGAACCAATATGAGCATCCAGGTTCCGCTATTGGTTATTGACCGGAGATATGTCTCGGTCATGTCTACATAGTTCTCGAACCCATAGGGTCCGCACGCTTAACGTTCGATGATGATTTGAATTATGAGTTATGTGTTTTGGTGACTGAAGATTGTTTAGTGTCCTGGATGAGATCACGGACATGACGAGGAGTCTCGAAATGATCGAGAGGTAAATATTGATATATTGGAAGGTAGTATTCGGACACGGAAAGGGATTCAGAGTGTATCAGATACATACAAGAGTACCGGAGGGGTTACCGGAAACCCCCGGGATGGATATGGGTCATATGGACCATAGGTGGGAGGCTAACCAGCCCACAAGGGACTGGTGCGCCCCCCGCAAGGGAGGAGGCCGAATTGGTTTAGGGAAGGGGGCGCCACCCCCTTTCCTTCTCCTAGCCCCTCTCCTCCCCCCTTTCCACCTCCATGAGAAGGAAAACAGGGAGGGGGGGGGGCGCGAATCCTACTAGGACTAGGAGTCCTAGTAGCACTCCCTCCTTATGGCGCGCCCCCTAGGGCCGACCTCCTCCCTCCCCTCCTTTATATACATGGGCAGGACACCCCTTGGAGACACATCAATTGTTCCAAGCCGTGTGCGGCGTCTCCCTTCGTGGTTTACTCCTCTGGTCATATTCACGTAGTGCTTAGGCGAAGCCCTGTGCGGATCACATCACGATCACCGTCACCATGCCGTCGTGCTGACGGAACTCTCCCTCGACCCGCTGCTGGATCAAGAGTTCGAGGGACGTCATCGAGATGAACATGTGCAGAACTCGAAGGTGCCGTATGTTCGATACTTGATCGATTGGATCGCGAAAATGTTCAACTACATCATCCGCGTTAACCTAACGCTTCCACTTTTAGTCTACGAGGGTACGTGGACACACTCTCCCCCTCCTATACATCTTCTAGATAGATCTTGCATGAACGTAGGAAATTTTTAAAATTGCATGCTACATTCCCAACAAACCGGCACCGCTCTATTAGATCGGGCCTCTCCTGATCTAGATAGGGTCAACCTCGCACTAGCACCAGCCCCATCAGCTTCCAGCCTTTCACACATGAAGCCAGCTACAACCGCCTCTTGCCGAGGGCCACCACCAAGATGCATCCGCCTACAGCCCGAGCACCAGCAGAGAGATACACCCGGCCAGAACCACATCCATGATCGCATTGCCCACGCACGCTGTGTGGGCCACCTTGCCGTTGCAATGCACCAGATCACCGTGTTGCCCGAAAGCCGTCACGTGCTAGATACGGACCATGTCGACCACCACCAGCGTCCTCCACCCTGAAGCAGCTACCGCGTAGCCACCTCGCCTGTACGGCACTACTGTGGACATGTGGATACTACGTCGCGCTGCCGCATGTCGAGCGACGCACTATTGCCCGCCAAGCCATCCCGCACCAACTTCTGCGACAAGGAGAGGAAGGGTGCTCCGTCGCTGCCGACATCAACCGGGCTTTCACCCCAGCGGTGGCGAATGGGTGGGATGGACCAGAGGGAGGAGGCTCGCGGAAGCTACCCGTGAGTGAGGGAGGGGAACAAATTAAAAAATGGTAGTTATTGAGGACGAGAAATATCATCAAATTATGTGACCTATAATTGCTTTGGGCCGCAGGAGATGAAAAACTAGCGTCTACCAATCTCATTCCCTCGGACGTCCTTTGACAAGAAAATAGGAGATATGGGCCAAAAATTCTATGGTAGACTATAGCTAGGTACGGCTATGAACGACAAAGGGAAAGCGAAAAGTGTGGACAGCAAGCGAAACACCTTTTTTGGTTGGTGGAAACGCACTTTTCACTAAATAATGACGAGCTAACATCTATCAACTTCGTCGTCCTGGACATCCTTTGACAGTTAAGTGGCAGCAGGCGGGCAAAAAATTCGACGGGTAGCGTTATAGCATAGGTATGGCTCTTTAGCAACAACGGAAATCGACACCAAACAAAAAATTTCACTTTGGCCAAAATAAATTGTCTAGAAAATGAAAATACATGCCTCAAGTTTATTCATAAAATTGTTGTAAAAATCAAATACATATCTTTTTCTCATCGAAGTGGAGTACAACATAGATGTCACACACGTGACGCCATCTTGCAGTACACACTCACATAACGACTAGCGAACACTGATAGAGCGAAACTAGCATATATGTGTTGGGTGCAAATGACACCCAGTAACTTTTGTTGATCAATCGGCGTTGTACAAGAAATCAGCCTCTTAAACCCTATAGAAAATTAGGGTTGAACCCATGGACTCATCAGCCACACTAGCTTGTCAAAAGTCTTTTAGCACATATTCAGTCCAAGTAGTAATAGCCGAGCTAAAAGCAACTCAATTTGGATCGCCAAAAAGTATGGATGCTGAACGAGCAACGGCAAACTTAGAATCTCTAGAATTCAGTCTACATGTTTTTTTAAGCTGGGACCCTTTTGTCCTTGGGGTCCTTATTGCTTCTTTGGTTTCTTCCCTAGTTTGCCAAATATCCACCCCCTCGCCTGAGCACATAATCATGTCTAATGCCAACAAAGAAGAAAAGTGTTACAGAAAGTGGAGTGAATAGTGTTAGACCTATCTTGCTTAATTATAGACTAGCGATGAAAGTTGAAACATTTTATGCCACCTCCCACACCACCACCGTCAAAGATCAGCCATGCGCTTGTATTTCTGGAGCATGCAGGGTTGGGCGTTATTGTCTTCCACTCGGCAAAGCCCACCGGCCAGGTGGTTCCTGCGAGCGACGAGGTTGTGGCGTCCAGTTCATTGGCACCTGTTTCTGAGGCTCTCTTCACTAAAAGGTTTCAAGAATTAATCGCCAGATTGGAGGTTGGTAGCCATGGATCAGGCAAGATGGTCAGTTGCTCCATAAAGGAGAAGGCATCAGGGACGAGAACAGGAGGGTGTGCTTTAGCCACCGTTCCAACATCATGAAAAAGAAACCTTTTTGGAGCAAAGATAAGAAGAGTGATGTCATAGAGAAGGCGTCAGCAGCTACTTGATGGACAGTTATCTTGTTCTTGGGTTGTTCTGTTTGATGTCTTTGTCATGTGTTTTTGATGGGAGGTTCCTTTGCAATGTTGCGATCTGTGAGCTGATTTGTGGCTATAGCAAGTTGAGGGTGTATGTTCGTCTGTTGGGTGGTCGTGGAGATTCATGATTTTGGAATAGTCCACATGTGGTCATATTGTAATGGTTTCCATCTGATTTTTCATCAATCAATTGCGCAATTTTGTTCTGGTTAATTAATCGATGAGGCAATTCTTTTACCTCAGTTTTAAAAGAAAAAAAACTTGAAACACTTTGGCGTATTGAAGATGTGTCATGCTTTAGTAGTATATGTTGATGAATAACTGAGATCCTTTTAACTCATGCAGCCAAAGTGCTTATACCCTTTTATATACGTGTGAGGTTCAACACGTTATTTGAGTTCCATAATTTTTCTTAGTTGAGTTCGATACTTTGTTATCTCACCTTGTATATAATTGACTTGTTATCGGGTACGCTGTAATAGTGTATTTAGAGGCACCCCAAGATCAGAGCACTAATCCACCCAAAGTATGCACTTGTGGGAAGTCATACATACAAAATGTATCTATTATTTTAGTATTCTCATGACACACATTTCCCTAATATGCAAAATTCAATTACTTTTTTACACACATTAGTCTAGTGTTAGAAAGGGATGGTTTCTGGTCTCCGTAATGTTTATTTCAAGTATTTATAAAATTCTAAAAGATAAAGAAAAATATGAAGTTGAATGGAATAAAGAGGACGAGACACCTGGTGAAGGGGGGTAAAGGGGAGCCATCATGGACCCAGGCGGACAAGCTAGCACTAGTAGAAAACAGGGTACCAGTCCCGGTTCCAGAGGGCCTTTAGCCCTGGTTCTGGAACCGGGACAAAACAGACAAGACTAATGCCCAAAACATTTAGTCCCGGTTGTCTTACAAACCGGGACCAAAGGAGGGCCACGTGGCCGCTGGGGGCGTCCAGAGAGGATGACCTTTAGTCCCGGTTGGTAACACCTACCAGGACCAAAGGGCAGCCATGCGTCAGCAGCTCGCAGGCGCTGGGTTTTTTTTGAAAGGGGGGGGGGTTATTAGGGGTTTTGGATGGTTTAATTAGGGGTTTCATATTGTGTTAGCTATAGCTACTACATATAGAGAGAAGTGACCTCTCTTTCTCCGTGTTTGGTCGACGCTAGCTACTACATATAAAGAGAACTCGACACTAGCTAGTAAACAAATGAAGGAACCATTAATTACACAACATCGTGATCATGAACATATATATATATATATATATATATATATATAGGTCAAGTGACGGATGAACTCGCAAACATAGTATCCACATAAATTATTCCCATCGTCTTCCTGCCACAAGCACTTTACAAGAATAGAGTTCAATCAAACTGATAATGAAGCATGATAATGGTATTGATGAAACAGGAATCAATGAGAGATGCGTGAAACTAGCTAGTACTACTTATTTTGGGGTGTGTAAATCGTAGCTCCTTTTGCTGACCTGGAACCATTCCGGTGAACTGTTTCCAAACCCTGGCAGGTAAAGAAATGATTAGTTGATATTAGGAAATGAACGAAAGTTGCCACTATGGTGCGATAATGATCAAGTGAACTTACTTCTGGAGCATTGCAGTCATGTCCGCATACTCCTGGGGATCTTTACGTCTCGAGTCTAAGACTGTTACTACCCCCCGTCAAGCTTAATCTCTAGCAGAATAAAGTGAAACCTACGCACACATAACTCATCAATTACATTGCTATAACCTCGAGTAAGCGAAACTGAATATGCACAAGACAGTAACACTCACTTGAAGTTGTAAGGAAAGAGTATTTTCACTTTGTTTTGATTTCGAAGTAACGATTGTAGCAAGTTTCCCTCAGTATCTTTGACTTTGTTTTGAACCGACCATTCATTTACTGTATTCGGGTTAATGAACTGAAGGTCATACATTTGTCCTTTTTTGCATTTGAGAATCTTCAATCTGCATAATATAGTGAGGATAATTATATATACATGCAATGAACAAGCTGAGCTATAGAGACTTAATTAAAGAAGTAATACTTACAGACAGTAGCAATTCATGAGTTGTTTGTCGAGGGCCTCTTGATTGAATAACTGAAATAACTCCACAAATTCAACAAGCATCAGGTGGACTCCAACGAAGTCGTGCTCATCTTTAATTCTCACCATCAAACTATCCTTCCCAGACTTCCTGCAGGTATCCATGTACCATTCATGAAATCTTTGCATCATCGTTGTTAGAGGAGGATGACCCGGTTTGACAAGAGGCTTCCGTACTTGTATTGGAAGATCTCTACTACCTCTAACATTTCGAATTGTACATTATCGTCGAGGTAATCACCAAGATTGGTACCGGGAACTAGCCTCGGATGATTAGCGATGATATCGCTAGACACCTTGAGCGGGGGGCACGATTGCTTCACCTGTTCGCCGAGCTGGGGAATTATTTTCCCACTTCTTCATTTTGCTAGCCGTGCATCACTGGAAGTACTTCCGACCGCTGCGCTTCCTGAAATGTCTTTGCAATAATGTGGTCATAGTTGGATGGCAGCGGAGTGGGTGGTGATCGCTTAAGGACATCCAGAGTGCGCTTCACTTTCACCGGATGTACCATTTCCTTCGGAGGTGGACGTTTCCGTGCAAAATGGGCCTGCACTTCGGCTTCCACGATTTCATTGGTTTCCTCGTCAGTCCTCTCATATGGTAACTTTGGAGGAGGCTTCAGGCTTGGACCAAATCTATACTTCTTCCCGCCTCTTGTACTGCTAGCCGCCGGAGCGAAGACGTTCAACTACATCAACCGCGATAACCTAATGCTTCCGCTTTCGGTCTATGAGGGTACGTGGACACACTCTCCCCCTCTCGTTTCTATGCATATCCTAGATAGATCTTGCGTGAACGTAGGAAATTTTTGAAACTGCATGCTATGTTTCCCAACAGTGGCATCCGAGCTAGGTCTATGTGTAGATGATATGCACGAGTAGAACACAAAGAGTTGTGGGCGATAATAGTCATACTGCTTACCACCAACATGTTATTTTGATTCGGCGGTATTGCTGGATGAAGCGGCCCGGACCAACATTAGATGACCATGTTCATGAGACCGGTTCTACTGATGTGCTTTTGCACACAGGTGGCTGGCGGGTGTCTGTTTCTCGAATTTTAGTTTAATCGAATTTGACTACGTCCGATCCTTGTTGAAAGTTAAAACAACACACTTGACAAAAAATTGTTGTGGTTTTGATGCGTAGGTAAGAACGGTTCTTGCTAGAAGCCTGCAGTAGCCATGTAAAACTTGCAACAACAAAGTAGAGGATGTCTAACTTGTTTTTGCAGGGCATGTTGTGATGTGATATGCTCAAGACATGATGAGATATAAATTTTTGTATGATATGATCATGTTTTGTAAAAGTTATCGGCAACTGGTAGAAGCCTTATGGTTGTCGCTTTATTGTATGAAATGCAATCGCCATGTAATTGCTTTACATCATCACTAAGCGGTAGCTATAGTCGTAGAAGCAATAGTTGGTGAGACGACAACGACGCTATGATGGATATCAAGGTGTCAAGCCGGTGACGATGGAGATCATGACGGTGCTTTGGTGATGGAGATGAAAGGCACAAGATGATGATGGCCATATCATGTCACATATTTTGATTGTATGTGATGTTTATCTTTTATGCATCTTATTTTGCTTAGTACGGTGGTAGCATTATAAGATGATCCCTCACTAAATTTCAAGGTATAAGTGTTATCCCTGAGTATGCACCGTTGCTACAGTTCGTCATGCCGAGACACCACGTGATGATCTGGTGTGATAAGCTATACGTTCACATACAATGGGTGGAAGCCAGTTTTGCACGTGCGGAATACTCGGGTTAAACTGGACGAGCCTAGCATATGCAGATATGGCCTCGGAACACTGAGACCGAAAGGTTGAATGTGAATCATATAGTAGATATGATCAACATAGAGATGTTCACCATTGAAAACTACTCCATCTCATGTGATGATCGGACATGGTTTAGTTGATATGGATCACATGATCATTTAGATGACTAGAGGGATGTCTATCTAAGTGGGAGTTCTTTAGTAATATGATTAATTGAACTTTAATTTATCATGAACTTAGTCCTGATAGTATTCGCATATCTATGTTGTAGATCAATAGCTCGCGATATAGATCCTATATTTTTTTGATATGTTCCTTGAGAAAAGTTGAAAGATGATAGTAGCAATGATGTGGACTGGGTCCGTGATCTGAGGATTATCCTCATTGCTGCACATAAGAATTATGTCCTTGATGCACCGCTAGGTGACAGACCTATTGCAGGAGCAGATGCAGACGTTATGAACGTTTGACAAAGCTCGGTACGATGACTACTTGATAGTTTAGTGCATCATGCTTTACGGCTTAGACCCGGGACTTCAAAAAACATTTTGAATGCCATGGAGCATTTGAGATGTTCCAAGAGTTGAAATTGGCATTTCAGGCTCATGCCCATGTCTAGAGGTATGAGACCTCTAACAAGTACTTTGCCTACAAGATGGAGGAGAATAGCTCAGCTAGTGAGCATGTGCTCAGAATGTCAGGGTACTACAATCGCTTGAATCAAGTGGGAGTTAATCTCCCAGATAAGATAGTGATTAACAAAGTTCTCTAGTCACTATCACCAAGTTACTAGAACTTCGTGATGAACTATAATATGCAAGGGATGACGAAAATGATTCCCAAGCTCTTCGTGATGCTGAAATCGGCGAAGGTAGAAATCAAGAAATAGCATCAAGTGTTGATGGTTAACAAGACCACTAGTTTCAGGAAAAATGGCAAGGGAAAGAAACGGAACTTCAAGAAGAATGGCAAGCAAGTTGCCACTCTCGTGAAGAAGCCCAAAGCTAGACCCAAACCTGAAACTGAGTGCTACTACTTCAAAGGAAATGGTCACTGAAAGCGGAACTGCCCCAAAAAACTTGGCAGATAAGAAGGATGGCAAATTGAACAAAGGTATATTTGATATACATGTTATTGATGTGTACTTTACTAATGTTCATAGTAGCCCCTGGATATGTGATACCGGTTTAGTTGCTAAGATTTGTAACTCGAAACATGAGTTGCAAAATGAACTGGTACTAGTTAAGGGTGAGGTGACCATGTGTGTTGGAAGTTATTCCAAGGTTGATAAGATCACCATCGCACACTCCCTTTACTTTCGGGATTAGTGTTGAACCTAAAATAAATGTTATTTGGTGTTTGCGTTGAGCATAAATATGATTGGATCATGTTTATTGCAATACAGTTATTCATTTAAGTCAGAGAATAATTGTTCTTCTGTTTATTTGAATAAAACCTTCTATGGTCATACACCCAATGAAAATGGTTTATTGAATCTTGATCGTAGTGATACACATATTCATAATATTGATGACAAAAAATGCAAAGTTGATAATGATAGTGCAACATACTGGTGGCACTGCCGTTTAGGTCATATTGGTGTAAAGCGCATGAAGAAACTCCATGCTGATGGGCTTTTGGAATCACTTGATTATGAATCAATTGATGCTTGCGAACCATGCCTCATGGGCAAGTTTACTAAGACTCCATTCTCCGGAACAATGGAGCGAGCCACTGACTTATTGGAAATAATACATACTGATGTATGCGGTCCGATGAGTATTGAGGCTCGCGGCGGGTATCGTTATTTTCTGACCTCACAGATGATTTGAGTAGGTATGGGTATATCTACTTAATGAACACAAGTCTGAAACATTTGAAAATTTCAAAGAATTTCAGAGTGAAGTTGAGAATCATCATAACAAGAAAATAAAGTTTCTATGATTTGATCGTGGAGGTGAATATTTGAGTTATGAGTTTGGCCTTCATTTAAAACAATGTGGAATAGTTTCACAACTCACGCCACCTAGAACACCACAGCATAATGGTGTGTCCAAACGCCGTAACCGTACTTTATTAGATATGGTGCGATCTATGATGTCTCTTACCAATTTACCACTATCGTTTTGGGATTATGCATTAGAGACAGCTGCATTCACGTTAAATAGGGCATCATCTAAATCCGTTGAGATGACACCATATGAACTATGGTTTAGCAACAAACCTAAGCTATCGTTTCTTAAAGTTGGGGGCTGTGATGCTTATGTGAAAAAGCTTCAACCTGGTAAGCTCGAACCCAAATCGGAGAAATGCGTCTTCATAGGATACCCAAAGAAAACTGTTGGGTACACCTTCTATCACAGATCCGAAGGCAAGGTATTCATTGCTAAGAACGGATCCTTTCTATAGAAGGAGTTTCTCTCGAAAGAAGTGAGTGGGAGGAAAGTAGAACTTGATGAGGTAATTGTACCTTCTCCTGAATTGGAAAGTGGTTCATCACAGAAATTAGTTATAGTGATGCCTACACCAATTAGTGAGGAAGCTAACAATAATGATTATGAAACTTCAGATCAAGTTACGGCCGAACCTCGTAGGTCAACTAGAGCACGTTCTGCACCAGAGTGATACGATAATCCTGTTCTGCAAGTCAAGTTACTAGACCATGACGAACCTACAAACTATGAGGAAACTATGATGAGAGATTCCACAAAATGGCTTGAGACCATGAAATATGAGATAGGATCCACGTATGAGAACAAAGTGTGGAGTTTGATGGACTTGCCCGATGATCGGCAAGCCACTAATAATAAATGGATCTTCAAGAGGACGACGGACGCTGATGGTATTGTTACTATCTACAAAACTCGACTTGTCGCAAAAGGTTTTCGACAAGTTCAAGGTGTTGACTATGATGATATTTTCTCACTCGTAGCGATGCTTAAGGTCTGTGCGAATCATGTTAGCAATTGCCACATTTTATGAAATCTGGCAAATGGATGTCAAAAACTGCATTCCTTAATGGATTTGTTGTATATGATGCAACCAGAAAGTTTTATCAATCCTAAAGGTGCTAAAAAGTGTGCAAGCTCTAGAGATCCATCTATGGACTGGTGCAAGCATCTCGGAGTTGGAATATACGCTTTGATGAATTGATCAAAGTATATACTTTTATACAGACTTGTGGTGAAGCCTGTATGTACAAGAAAGTGGGTGGGAGCACTACAACCTTTCTGATAAGTATATGTGAATGACATATTGTGGATCGAAAATGATGTAGAATTTTCTAGAAACCATAAAGGAGTGTTTTAAAGGAGTTTTTCAAGGAAATACCTCGGTGAAGCTACTTACATATTGAGCATCGAGATCTAGATCAAGACGCTTGATAAGATTTTTCTATACGTTGACAAGATTTTGAAGTAGTTCAAAATGGGACAGTCAAAGAAGGATTTCTTTTTTGTGTTGCAAGGTGTGAAGTTGAGTAAGACTCAAAAGCCCGACCACGGAAGAAGATAAAGAGAGAATGAAAGTCATTCCCTATGCCTCAGCCATAGGTTCTATAAAGTATGTCATGCTGTGTATCATACCTATTGTATACCTTAGCATGAGTTTGGCAAGGGAGTACAATAATGATCTAGGAGTAGATCACTGGACAGAGGTCAAAATTATCCTTAGAGGACTAAGGAAATATTTCTCGGTTATGAAGGTGATAAAAGAGTTCGTCGTAAAGAGTTACGTCGATGCAAGCTTTGACACCAATCTGGATGACTCCGTGTCTCGATCCGGATACATACTGAAAGTAGGAGCATTTAGCTAGAGTTGCTCCGTGCAGAGCATTGTAGACATAGAAATTTGCAAAATACATACGGATCTGAAAGTGGCAGACTCGTTGACTAAACCTCTCCCACAAGCAAAACATGATCACACCTTAGTACTCTTTGGGTGTTAATCACATGGCGATGTGAACTAGATTACCGACTCTAGTAAACCCTTTGGGTGTTGGTCACATGGCGATGCGAACTATGCTTATTAATCACATGGTGATGTGAACTATTGGTGTTAAATCACATGGCGATGTGAACTAGATTATTGACTCTAGTGCAAGTGGAAGACTGAAGGAAATATGCCACAGAGACAATAATGAAGTTGTTATTTATATTTCCTTATATCATGATAAATTGTTATTATTTATGCTAGAATTGTATTAACCGGAAACATAGTACATGTGCGAATAAATAGACAAAACAGAGTGTCCCTAGTATGCCTCTACTTGACTATCTCGTTAATCAAAGATGGTTAAGTTTCCTAACCATAGACATGTGTTGTCATTTGATGAACGGGGTCACATCATTAGATAATGATGTGATGGACAAGACCCATCCGGTAGCTTAGCATGATGATCGTTAAGTTTTATTGCTATTGCTTTCTTCATGACTTATACATATTCCTCTGATTACGAGATTATGCAACTCCCGAATACCAGAGGAACACCTTGTGTACTATAAAACATCACAACGTAACTGGGTGATTATAAAGATGCTCTACAAGTGTCTCCGAAGGTGTTTGTTGGGTTGGCATAGATCAATATTAGGATTTGTCACTCCGAGTATCAGAGAGGTATCTCTGGGCACTCTCAGTAATGCACATCACTATAAACTTTGCAAGCAATGCGACTAATGAGTTAGTTACGGGATGATGCATTACGGAATGAGTAAAGAGACTTGCCGATAACGAGATTGAACTAGGTATGATGATACCGATGATCGAATCTCGGGCAAGTAACATACTGATGACAAAGGGAATAACATATGTTGTTATTGCGGTTGGACCGATAAAGATCTTCGTAGAATATGTAGGAACCAATATGAGCATTCAGGTTCCGCTACTGGTTATTGACCGGAGATATGTCTCGGTCATGTCTACATAGTTCTCGAACCCATAGGGTCCGCACGCTTAACGTTTGATGATGATTTGAATTATGAGTTATGTGTTTTGGTGACTGAAGATTGTTTACAGTCCCGGATGAGATCACGGACATGACGAGGAGTCTCGAAATGATCGAGAGGTAAATATTGATATATTGGAAGGTAGTATTCGGACACGAAAAGGGATTCGGAGTGTATCAGATACATACAAGAGTACCGGAGGGGTTACCGGAAACCCCCGGGATGGATATGGGCCATATGGGCCATAGGTGGGAGGCTAACCAGCCCACAAGGGACTGGTGCGCCCCCCCAAGGGAGGAGGCCGAATTGGTTTAGGGAAGGGGGCGCCACCCCCTTTCCTTCTCCTAGTCCCTCTCCTCCCCCCTTTTCACCTCCATGAGAAGGAAAACAGGGAGGGGGGGGCGAATCCTACTAGGACAAGGAGTCCTAGTAGCACTCCCTCCTTATGGCGCGCCCCCTAGGGCCGACCTCCTCCCTCCCCTCCTTTATATACGTGGGCAGGACACCCCTTCGAGACACATCAATTGTTCCAAGCCGTGTGCGGCATCTTCCTTCGTGGTTTACTCCTCTGGTCATATTCACATAGTGCTTTGGCGAAGCTCTGTGCGGATCACATCACCATCACCGTCACCACGCCGTCGTGCTGACGGAACTCTCCCTCGACCCGCCGTTGGATCAAGAGTTCGAGGGACGTCATCGAGCTGAACGTGTGCAGAACTCGGAGGTGCCGTATGTTCGGTACTTGATCGAGTAGATCGCGAAGACGTTCAACTACATCATCCACGTTAACCTAACGCTTCCGCTTTCGGTTTACGAGGGTACGTGGACACACTCTCCCCCTCTCGTTGCTATGCATCTCCTAGATAGATCTTGCGTGAACGTAGGAAATTTTTGAAATTGCATTCTACGTTCCCAACAAACCGACACCGCTCTATTAGATCGGGCCTCTTCCGATCCAGATAGGGGCACTCATGGCAGCCGACAACTCCCACCGCCAGGACGTCACACTAGCACCAGCCCCATCAGCTTCCAGCCTTCCACACATGAAGCCAGCTACCACCGCCTCTTGCCGAGGGCCACCACCAAGATGCATCCGCCTACAGCCCGAGCACCTGCAGAGAGAGGCACCCGGCCACAACCACATCCATGATCGCGTCGCCCACGCACGCTGTGTGGGCCACCTTGCCGCTGCAATGCACCAGATCACCGTGTTGCCCGAAAGCCGTCACGCGCTAGATAGGGACCATGTCGACCACCACAAGCGTCCTCCACCCTGAAGCAGCTACCGCGTAGCCACCTCGCCTCTACGGCACTACCGTGGACATGTGGATACTACGTCGCACTGCCCCATGTCGAGCGAGGCACTATTGCTCGCCACGCCATCCCGCACCAACCACTGCAACACGGAGAGGAAGGGTGCTCCGTCGCTGCCGACATCAACCGGGCTTTCACCCCAGCGGTGGCGAATGGGTAGGATGGACCAGAGGGAGGAGGCTCGCGAGTGAGGGAGGGGAACAAATTAAAAAATGGTAGTTATTGAGGACGAGAAATATCATCAAATTATGTGACCTATAATTGCTTTGGGCTGCAGGAGATGAAAAACTAGCGTCTACCAATCTCATTTCCTCGGACGTCCTTTGACAAGAAAATAGGAGATATGGGCCAAAAATTCTACGGTAGACTATAGCTAGGTACGGCTATGAACGACAAAGGGAAAGCGAAAAGTGTGGACAGCAAGCGAAACACCTTTTTTGGTTGGTGGAAACGCACTTTTCACTAAATAATGACGAGCTAACATCTATCAACTTCGTCGTCCTGGACGTCCTTTGACAGTTAAGTGGCAGCAGGCGGGCAAAAAATTCGACGGGTAGCGTTATAGCATAGGTATGGCTCTGTAGCGACAACGGAAATCGACACCAAACAAAAAATTTCACTTTGGCCAAAATAAATTGTCTAGAAAATGAAAATACATGCCTCAAGTTTATTCATAAAATTGGTGTAAAAATCAAATACATATCTTTTTCTCATCGAAGTGGAGTACAACATAGATGTCACACACGTGACGCCATCTTGTAGTACACACTCACATAACGACTAGCGAACACTGATAGATCGAAACTAGCATATATGTGTTGGGTGCAAATGACACCCAGTAACTTTTGTTGATCAATCGGCGTTGTACAAGAAATCAGCCTCTTAAACCCTATAGAAAATTAGGGTTGAACCCATGGACTCATCAGCCACACTAGCTTGTCAAAAGTCTTTTAGCACATATTCAGTCCAAGTAGTAATAGCCGAGCTAAAAGCAACTCAATTTGGATCGCCAAAAAGTATGGATGCTGAACGAGCAACGGCAAACTTAGAATCTCTAGAATTCAGTCTACATGTTTTTTTTAAGCTGGGACCCTTTTGTCCTTGGGTCCTTATTGCTTCTTTGTTTTCTTCCCTAGTTTGCCAAATATCCACCCCCTCGCCTGAGCACATAATCATGTCTAATGCCAACAAAGAAGAAAAGTGTTACAGAAAGTGGAGTGAATAGTGTTAGACCTATCTTGCTTAATTATAGACTAGCGATGAAAGTTGAAACATTTTATGCCACCTCCCACACCACCACCGTCAAAGATCAGCCATGCGCTTGTATTTCTAGAGCATGCAGGGTTGGGCGTTATTGTCTTCCACTCGGCAAAGCTCACCGGCCAGGTGGTTCCTACGAGTGACGAGGTTGTGGCGTCCAGTTCACTGACACCTGTTTCTGAGGCTCTCTTCACTAAAAGGCTTCAAGAATTAATCGCCAGATTGGAGGTTGGTAGCCATGGATCGGGCAAGATGGTCAGTTGCCCCATAAAGGAGAAGGCATCAGGGACGAGAACAGGAGGGTGTGCTTTAGCCACCGTTCCAACATCATGAAAAAGAAACCTTCTTGGAGCAAACATAAGAAGAGTGATGTAGGCGTCAGCAGCTACTTGATGGACGGTTCTCTTGTTTTTGGTTTGTTCTGTTTGATGTCTTTGTCATGTGTTTTTGATGGGAGGTTCCTTTGCAATGTTGCCATCTATGAGCTGATTTGTGGCTATAGCAAGTTGAGGGTGTATGTTCGTCTGTTGGGTGGTCGTGGAGATTCATGCTTTTGGAATAGTCCACATGTGGTCATATTGTAACGGTTTCCATCTGATTTTTCATCAATCAATTGCGCAATTTTGTTCTGCTTAATTAATCGATGAGGCAATTCTTTTACCTCAGTTTTAAAAGGAAAAAAAACTTGAAACACTTTGGCGTATTGAAGATGTGTCATGCTTTAGTAGTATGTGTTGATGAATAACTGAGATCCTTTTAACTCATGCAGCCAAAGTGCTTATACCCTTTTATATACGTGTGAGGTTCAACACGTTATTTGAGTTCCATACTTTTTCTTAGTTGAGTTCGATACTTTGTTATCTCACCTTGTATATAATTGACTTGTTATCGGGTATGCTGTAATAGTGTATTTAGAGGCACTCCAAGACCAGATCATTATTCCACCCAAAGTATGCAGTTGTGGGGAGTTATACATACAAAATGTATCTATTATTTTATTATTCTCATGACACACATTTCCCTAATATGCAAAATTCAATTACTTTTTTACACACATTAGTCTAGTGTTAGAAAGGGATGGTTTCTGGTCTCCGTAATGTTTATTTCAAGTATTTATAAAATTCTAAAGGCCAGCACTAGTAGAAAACAGGGTACCAGTCCCGGTTCCAGAGGGCCTTTAGCCCTGGTTCTGGAACCGGGACAAAACAAACGGGACTAATGCACAAAACATTTAGTCCCGGTTGGCTTACAAACCGGGACCAAAGGAGGGCGACGTGGCCGCTAGGGGCATCCAGAGAGGAGGACCTTTAGTCCCAGTTGGTAACACCAACCGGGACCAAAGGGCAGCAACAGCTCGCAGGGGCTGGGTTTTTTTTGAAAGGGAGGAGGGGTTATTAGGGGTTTTGGATGGTTTAATTTGTGGTTTCATATTGTGTTAGCTATAGGTACTACATATAGGGAGAAGTGACCTCTCTTTCTCCGTGTTTGGTCGACGCTAGCTACTACATATAGAGAGAACTCGACACTAGCTAGTAAGAAAATGAAGGAACCATTAATTACAAACATCGTGATCATGAACATATATATATATATATATATATATATATATATATATATATATAGTGTTACTATTCATCACCCAGGGTGCAGAATAAGTTATTCTTCACCCGAGGTAATATTACGATCATTTCATAATTAAATTACGTTTGGAATTCAAATAGTTACATTTCTATCGATTCACAATGTAAAATTTGACATAAAAAAATAAAAATATAGGTCATAAGGCAAAAAAAATTACAGTTTATGTGTATTTTACACTATGTTTTTACATTTGTAATTTTATATAACATAAAATATTTTTTTTGACGATTATATATTTTCTTACGGTCTGCTTTTACTTCGGAAATAAAGCAAAATTTACAAAACGTAAAATTATGGTCCATTGATCGTAAAATAGAGGGGGTGAAGAATAACTATTCCTCACCCAGGGTGACGAATAGTCAATCCCTATATATATATATATATATATATATATATATATATATATATATATATATATATATAAAGAGAGAGAGAGAGAGAGAAGTGACCTCTCTTTCTCCGTGCTTGTCGAACAACAAGTTTTCGTATATCTATCTGTCGTTACTACACATATACAATATAACAGCTCTTACGATCCCTTACATCATCTACCGAAAATCAGCTTCTTATTCTCTGTCTTTATGTATGACATGTTCAAGAAATCCTGCCAATTCCTCTTGAATTGCTCGTATGCGATCGTGTGGTAGGAGTTCATCCCGCATCTAAAACATCTAATTTAAAGAAGGGGGTCAACACACACACACACACACACACACACATATATATATATATATATATGAATTAAACTCAACACAATTGATGGTAATAAAATAAATTTGTGAATATTATTTTTTACGTACTTCAAATTGTTTGTCAGAGTAGCCCCGCTCAGAGGTCAAGTGGCGGATAAACTCGCAAACGTAGTATCCACATAAATTATTCCCGTCGTCTTCCTGCCACAAGCACTTTACAAGAATAGAGTTCAATCAAACTGATAATGAAGCATGATAATGGTATTGATGAAATAGGAATCAATGAGAGCTGCGTGGAACTAGCTAGTACTACTTACTTTGGGGTGTGTAAATCACAGCTACTTTTGCAAACTTGGAACCATTCCAGTGAACTGTTTCCAAACCCTGGCAGGCAAAGAAAATGATTACTTGATATTACTTTGGGGTGTGTAAATCACAGCTACTTTTGCAATCTTTGTATCATCGTTGTTAGAGGACGATGGCCAGGTTTGACAAGAGGCTTCCCGTACTTGTATTGGAAGATCTCTACTACCTCTAACATTTCAAACTGTACATCATCATCCAGGTAATCACCAAGATTGGTATCGGGAACCAGCCTCGGATGATTAGCGATGATATCGCTAGACACCTTGAGCGGGGGGGGGGGGGGGGGCACGATTGCTTCGCCTGTTCGCCGAGCTGGGGAATTGTTTTCCCACTTCTTCGTTTTGCTAGCCTTGCATCACTGGAAGTACTTCCCGACCGCTGCGCTTCCTAAAATGTCTTTGCAATAATGTGGTCATAGTTGGATGGCAGCGAGTGGGTGGTGGTCGCTTAAGGGCATCCAGAGTGCGCTTCACTTTCACCGGATGTACCGTTTCCTTCGGAGGTGGATGTTTCCGTGCAAAATGGGCCTGCACTTCGGCTTCCATGATTTCATTGGTTTCCTCGTCATTCCTCTCATATGGTAACTTTGGAGGAGGCTTCAGGCTTGGACCAAATCTGTATTTCTTCCCGCCTCTTGTACTGCTAGCCGCCGGAGCGCGGCGTCCCTCTTCCACCGTTGCCGAGGCGGTGGAGTCCGCTGACACGCCGGAGGAGGTGGAGGAGGCAGAGTGCCCTAACGAGCCGGAGTAGGCGGAGGAGGAGGAGGAGTCGGCGGAGTGCCATGATGCGGCGACGGAGGAGGAGGAGGAGGCTTCCAGTTTGGAAGCTTGATGTACTCCTTTCTCCTTAGATAGGTACTCCTTAAAGCATTTTCCAGATGATTCTCCCCTTCACGTGTAGGGTAATCAAGCTCCAACTCCTCAAATCCCTCCATTATTTTATCCACCGTCACAACAGCATAGCCATGTAGAATCGGACAGCAATGAAAAGTTCCGTCAGCTTGAGGAGGTATAAAAAGCCGATGCTACCTCTTGAGCACTGCGTTGGTTTTCCCTTGAAGAGGAAAGGGTGGTGCAGTAAAGCAGCGTAAGTATTTCCCTCAGTTTTTGAGAACCAAGGTATCAATTCCGTAGGAGACCACACGCGAGTCACCTCGTACCTACACAAACAAATAAGAACCTCGCAACCAACGCAATAAAGGGGTTGTCAATCCTTTCACGGTCACTTGCAAGAGTGAGATATGATAGAGATGATAATAATAAGATAAGTATTTTTCGTATTTTTGTGATATAGATTGAAAGTAAAGATTGCAAAATAAAATATATTGGAAACTTGTTTGATAGAAAATAGACCCGGGGGCCATAGGTTTCACTAGTGGCTTCTCTCAAGATAGCATAAGTATTATGGTGGGTGAACAAATTACTGTCGAGCAATTGATAGAAAAGCGAATAATTATGAGAATATCTAGGTATCATCATGTATATAGGCATCATGTCCTTGACAAGTAGACCGACTCCTGCCTGCATCTACTAGTATTACTCCACACATCGACCGCTATCCAGCATGCATCTAGAGTATTAAGTTCATAAGAACAGAGTAACGGCTTAAGCAAGATGACATGATGTAGAGGGATAAACTCATGCAATATGATATAAACCCCATCTTTTTATCCTTGATGGCAACAATACAATACATGTCTTTTCCCTTTCTGTCACTGGGATCGAGCACCGCAAGATTGAACCAAAGCTAAGCACTTCTCCCATTGCAAGAAAGATCAATCTAGTAGGCCAAACCAAACTGATAATTGAAAAAGACTTGCAAAGATAAACCAATCATACATAAAAGAATTCAGAGAAGATTCAAATATTGTTCATAGATAAACTTGATCATAAACCCACAATTCATCGGATCTCGACAAACACACCGCAAAAGAAGATTACATCAAATAGATCTCCAAGAGAATCAAGGAGAACTTTGTATTGAGATCAAAAGAGAGAGAAGAAGCCATCTAGCTACTAGCTATGGACCCGAAGGTCTGAGGTAAACTACTCACACATCATTAGAGGGGCCATGGAGTTGATATAGAGGCCCTCCGTGATCGATGCCCCCTCTGGCGAAGCTCCGAAAAAGGCCCCAAGATGGGATCTCTTGGGTATAGAAGGTCGCGGCGGTGGAAATAGGGTTTCGTGGTGCTCCTAGATGTTTGCGGGGTATATGAATATATATAGGAGGAAGAAGTAGGTCGGTGGAGCAATGGGGGGCCCACGAGGGTGGAGGGCGCGCCTAGGGGGGGTAGATGCGCCCCTGCCTCGTGGCCTCGTCGTTGATTGCTTGACGTCCACTCCAAGTCCTTTGGATCACATTTGTTCAAAAAATCACACTCCTGAAGGTTTCATTCCGCTTGGAATCCGTTTGATATTCCTTTTCTGCGAAACACTAAAATAGGCAAAAAAACAACAATTTGGGCTGGGCCTCTGGTTAATAGGTTAGTCCCAAAAAATAATATAAAGTGTAAAATAAAGCCTGTTATCATCCAAAACAGATAATATAATAGCATGGAACAATCAAAAATTATAGATACGTTGGAGACATATCAAGCATCCCCAAGCTTAATTCCTGCTCGTCCTCGAGTAGGTAAATGATAAAAACAGAATTTTTGATGTGGAATGCTTCCTAAAATATTTCTCAATGTAATTTTCTTTATTGTGGCATGTATGTTCAGATCCGAAAGATTCAAGATAAAAGTTTAATATTGACATAATAATACTTCAAGCATACTAACTAAGCAATCATGTCTTCTCAAAATAACATGGCCAAAGAAAGTTCATCCCTACAAAATCATATAGTTTGGTCATGCTCCATTTTTGTCACACGAGAATGCTCTCATCATGCACAACCCCGATAACAAGCCAAGTAATTGTTTCATACTTTAGTAATCTCAAACTTTTTTCAACTTTCACGCAATACATGAGCGTGAGCCATGGATATAGCAATATGGGTGGAATAGAATATAATGAAGGGGGTTATGTGAAGAAGACAAAAAAGGAGAAAGTCTCACATCGACGCGGCTAATCAATGGGCTAGGGAGATACCCATCAATTGATGTCAATGCAAGGAGTAGGGATTGCCATGCAACGGATGCACTAGAGCTGTAAATGTGTGAAAGCTCAACAAAAGAAACTAAGTGGGTGTGCATCCAACTTGATTGCTCATGAAGACCTAGAGCACTTTGAGGAGGCGCATTGTTGGAATATACAAGCCAAGTTCTATAATGAAAAATTCCCACTAGTATATGAAAATGACAAAACAAGAGACTCTCTATCATAAAGATCATGGTGCTACTTTGAAGCACAAGTGTGGAAAAAAGGGTAGTTGCATTGCCTCCTTTTTTATTTTTCATATTATATATATATTGGGCCTTTTTTATTATTTAGTTTTTTTGTTTTTATGGGACAATGCTCTATTACTGATGCTCATCACATTTCTATTTATTTACAACTCAATGATTACAACTTGATACTAGAACAAGATATGACTCTATATGAATGCCTCCGGCAGTGTAACGGGATTGCGACGAATCAAGAGTGACATGTATGAAAAAATTATGAATGATGGCTTTGCCACAAATACGATGTCAACTACATGATCATGCAAAGCAATATGACAATGATGACACGTGTCATGATAAATGGAACGGTGGAAAGTTGCATGGCAATATATCTCGGAATGGCTATGGAAATGCCATATAGGTAGGTATGGTGGCTATCTTGAGGAAGATATAAGGAGGTTTATGTGTGATAGAGCGTATCGTATCACGGGGTTTGGATGCACCGGCGAAGTTTGCACCAACTCTCAAGGTGAGAAAGGGCAATGCACGGTACCGAAGAGGCTAGCAATGGTGGAAGGGTGAGAGTGCGTATAATCCATGGACTCAACATTAGTCATAAGGAACTCACATACTTATTGCAGAAATCTACAAGTCATCAAAAACCAAGTATTACACGCATGCTCTAGGGGGATAGATTGGTAGGAAAAGACCATCGCTCGTCCCCGACCGCCACTCATAAGGAAGACAATCAAATAACACCTCATGTCTCAAGTTTATTACACAAAGTTTACCATACGTGCATGCTACGGGACTTGCAAACTTCAACACAAGTATTCCTCAAATTCACAACTACTCAACTAGCACAACTTTGATATCACTATCTCCATATCTCAAAACAATCATCAAGTATCAAACTTCTCTTATTATTCAATGCACTTATATGAAAGTTTTATTATGCCTAAAAGCAAATTGCCATGTTGTTCTAAAGGACTCTCAAAATAATATAAGTGAAGCATGAGAGATCAATTATTTCTATAAAATAAAACCACCACCGTGCTCTAAAAGATATAAGTGAAGTATTAGAGCAAAAACTATATAGCTTAAAAGATATAAGTGAAGCACATAGAGCATTCTAATAAATTTCAATTCATGTGTGTCTCTCTCAAAAGGTGTGTACAGCAAATATGATTGTGTTAAACTAAAAAGAAAAGACTCAAATCATATATGATGCTCCAAGAAAAAAACATATCATGTGGCGAATATGACGCTCCAAGTAAAGTTACCGATAGACGAAGACGAAAGAGGGGATGCCTTCCGGGGCATCCCCAAGCTTAGGGTTTTTGGGGACCTTGGATTTTACCTTGGGGTGCCTTGGGCATCCCCAAGCTTAGGATCTTGCCACTCCTTGTTTCATAATCCATCAAATCCTTATCCAAAACTTGAAAACTTCACAACACAAAACTTAAAAGAAAAAATCTTCATGAGCTCCGTTCGTAAAAGAAAACACCACCTCAAGGTACTGTAATGAACACATTATTTATTTATATTGGTGTTAAACCTACTTTATTACAACTTCTCTATGGTTCATACCCCCTGATAATAGCCATAGATTCATCAAAATAAGCAAACAACACACGAAAAACAGAATATGTAAAAAACAGAACAGTCTGTAGTAATCTGTAGGTTTCGAATACTTATGGAACCCCAAAAATTCTAAAATAAATTTCTGGACGTGAGGAATTTATCTATTAATCATATTCAAAAAGAATTAACTAAATAGCACTCTCCATTAAACAATGGCAGCAATTCTCGCGAGCGCTAAAGTTTCTGTTTTTTACAGCAAGATCAAAAAGACTTCCCCCAAGTCTTCCCAACGGTTCTACTTGGCACAAACACTAATTAAACACAAAAAACACAACCCAAACAGAGGCTATATAAATTATTTATTACAAAACAGGAGCAAAAAGCAATGAATAAAAAAAAATTGGGTTGCCTCCCAACAAGCGCTATCGTTTAACAACCTTAGATAGGCATAAAAGTGAGGATAGATCTAGATATTGCCATCTTTTAATTTTGAGCGGAGTCATGCTCGAATCCGGTAGGTTCTTTACGTTTCCCTTCATATTCAGAAATTTTTCGATCTAAAGAGTCCAACCGCTTATTACAAAGAGTGATCAACATATTCATGCGGTGAAGATTCCCGCTAACACTCCTAACAGGTTCAAGAGATTTTTGTAATATTTTCATTACTTCGCAAATTTTCTCGAAAACTTGGGTTTCTTCCTGGGTATGATGAGGCCCCTTTTGTGAGGTAGTGTCCTCACTATTCCCACTATAATTTCATGCGCAATACTGGGATCAACTTCGATAAAATTTCCTTTGGCAACGCAGTCCAAGAGTTGTTTATGGGACATATTTAGTCCAACATAAAAATTGCGAAGCAAAATTCTAAAATTCACCTCTAGGGTGCAATTATGATAAGATTCCGTCATCCTAAACCAAGCATCTTTTAAGTTTTCTCCTTGTCTTTGTTTGAAGTGAAGAACCTCATACTCGGGAGACAAAGGAGCGGATAAAGGACTAGCCATAACGACGAAGCAAGTGGAAAAGAGGCGAATGAAAAGAGAGGGCGAAAGGAAAAGAGGACGAATAAAACGGCAAGGGTGAAGTGGGGGAGAGGAAAACGAGAGGCAAATGGCAAATAATGTAATGCGAAGGATAAGAGTTGTGATGGGTACTTGGTATGTCTTGACTTGGCGTAGATCTCCCCGGCAACGGCGCCATAAATCCGTCTTGCTACCTCTTGAGCACTGCGTTGGTCTTCCCTTGAAGAGGAAATGGTGGTGCAGTAAAGCAGCGTAAGTATTTCCCTCAGTTTTTGAGAACCAATGTATCAATCTAGTAGGAGACCATGCGCGAGTCACCTCGTACGTACACAAACAAATAAGAACCTCGCAACCAATGCGGCAAATGGGTTGTCAATCCCTTCAAGGCCAATTGCAAGAGTGTGATCTGATAGAGATGATAATAATAAGATAAGTATTTTTGGTATTTTTATGATATAGATTGAAAGTATAGTTTGCAAAATAAAATAGATTGGAAACTTGTATGATGGAAAATAGACCCAGGGGCCATAGGTTTCACTAGTGTCTTCTCTCAAGATAGCATAAGTATTACGTGGGTGAATAAATTACTGTCGATCAATTGATAGAAAAGCGAATAATTATGAGAATATCTAGGTATGATCATGTATATAGGCATCATGTCCGTGACAAGTAGACCGACTCCTGCCTGCATCTACTACTATTACTCCAAACATCGATCGCTATCCAGCATGCATCTAGAGTATTAAGTTCATAAGAACAGAATAACGCCTTAAGCAAGATGACATAATGTAGAGGGATAAACTCATGCAATATGATATAAACCCCATCTTTTTATCCTCGATGGCAACAATACAATACGTGTCGTTTCCCTTTCTATCACTGGGATCGAGCACCGCAAGATTGAACCAAAGCTAAGCACTTCTCCCATTGCAAGAAAGATCAATCTAGTAGGCCAAACCAAACTGATAATTCGAAAAGACTTGCAAACATAAACCAATCATACATAAAATAATTTAGAGAAAATTCAAATATTGTTTATAGATAAACTTGATTATAAACCCACAATTCATCGGATCTCAATAAATACACCGCAAAAAAAGATTACATCGAATAGATCTCCAAGAGAATCAAGGAGAACTTTGTATTGAGATCCAAAGAGAGAGAAGAAGCCATCTAGCTACTAGTTATGGACCCTTATTACACGGAAAATAATGATTCCTCCACCTGATAGCATGGATCCACCGAACAGGAAACCGTATTTCGTGAAAAAAAACCTTCCCCCCTGACTGCTGGGACCTACCAGTGACATCTTCGCACGCAAGGAAGTGTGTCTGGGCAAAAAAAGATTCACCCCCCTGACTGCTAGGACCTACCAGCTATATCTTCACACGCAAGGAAGTGCCTCATAGTCGGGACCCATCTGGTTGAAGCATACATAGCGTTGTCATTCTGGTCGCGAACATGTACGTGCATACTGGTCGATGTAGAGGCGCGCACGTGTCGTAGTAGAGACACGCACGTAGCATGTACACGTATGTACAGCGGCCAGTGTGCAGGAAAGAAAATACGGCCACGTACGTACATACGGGCGGGGTCTCGAACTCCTACTCGCGCATACGTACGGCCAGGGCTCGTGTACATGGCTGGATCGGAACGGACAAACAACGTCGTCGTCACCCGCAAAAAATAACAACAGCGTCGTCGTCGTGTTCATGGGGAGGCAACGAAATGCGTCATGTTCATCGGGAGGCAACGAAACACGTGGGAGCCAACCGGCTTGGACGGAACAGCCTTGTGTTCGACTGGCCACATTTGAAACGGGATCCTGTTCATCGGGAGGGGTCTGGCATACCGCAAAACGGAGGAAACAGACCTCCTACGGTCGAAATGGGGTCCTGTTGATCGGGAGGGGTGTGGCATACCGCAAAACGGAGGAAACAGACTTGTGTTGGAGCGCTACGGTCGAAACGGGGGTCCTGTTCATCAGGAGGGGTGTGGCATACCGCAAAACGGGACTCCACGGGATACTGTTCATCTCCACCGTCGACCCCCTCCAGCCTCCACGGGCTACTGTTCATCCACCGTCGACCTCGTCCAGCCTCCACCTGCGACTGTTCATCCAGCCTCCACCGCGTGCTACTCCACCGGCTACTATTCAACCAGCCCTCTCCATGGGCTCCTGTTCAACCACCCTCCACAGGCTACTGTTCATCCAGCCCTACACCGTCTACTGTTCATCCAGCCCTACCCCGTCTACTGTTCATCCAGCCCTCCACGGGGTGGTCCTGTTCATCCAGCCCTCCATGGGGTCCAGTTCATCCAGCCCCAACCGGCTCGATCGATCGGGGTCCTGTTCATCCAGAGGCAACACCATGGGGTCCTGTTCATCCATCCCCACCAGGAACTATTCATCCAAACCCCCCAGCAACGCTCACTGTTCATCCAGAGGTAGCATCGATCGGCTTCAGTTAGCAGCAGTAGCGAATGAATCGCTCGGTTGGGTTCAGTTAACAGCCATCGATCGAACGCTCAGGTTCAGTAACGCGTAGCCTGCAGTGCAATCGCTCGGGTTCAGTAGGCGAACGCCTCACTCGGGTTCAGTTAGAGCCCAACGCCTCGCACCCATGCGCGTGCGTGTACGAGAGAAACGCGCAAACCTCCGTGCATCGCTCGGCCCCGACCACCCACCATAACCAGGAACACCCCGATATTTTCCTCGCCCTTGCTTCTACCACGGTTTTTTCCGTCATGGATGTCCCAAAGAATGTCATACAGCTGCGTCTCCGGCCCGCCCAGGACGAAAAGCCCATATTCTGTTATGATTTTTTGTCATAGAAGTAGGAGCCCACCACATCTATGATGATACCTGGTTTTGTCACAATTATCTTCATAGAAGTGTCATAAGTATGATAGAAAAAAATTCGTTCGGCCCGAAATGTCACGGATGTACCTTTTTTTTGTAGTGTATGGAATAACTTCTGGGGTTTATGGAAGTGGATGCACAAGCAGTATTCCCGCTTAGTACAAGTGAAGGCTAGAAAGAGACTTGGAAGCGACCAGCTAGAGAGCGACAATAGTCATGAACATGCATTAAAATTAATCAACATTGAATTCAAGCATGAGTAGGATATAATTCACCATGAACATAAATATCATGGAGGCTAAGTTGATTATGTTTCAACTACATGCGTGAACATGTGCCAAGTCAAGCCACTCGAATCGTTCAAAGGAGGATACCACCCTATCATACCACATCACAACCATTTTAATAGCATGTTGGCACGCAAGTACGGCGCTGAGGGCCTGTGCCCACTCCTGGCGAGGAATGGGGGTACTGACGGGACGTGTACCTAGCTGCGACATCGTGTCGACAGCAGGAAAGCGTCAATCGATCCGCTCTTGTTGTGCGGCGCGCTGCTACATCTTGAGCTTGCGTTGGTTTTCCTCGAAGAGGAAGGGATGATGCAGTAGAGTACCGTAAGTATTTCCCTCAGTTTTTTGAGAACCAAAGTATCAATCCAGTAGGAGCCCACGCTCAAGTCCCACGTACCTGCACAAAGCGATAGCTACTCGCAACCAACGCGATTAGGGGTTGTCAAGCCCTTCACGGTCACTTACGAGAGTGAGATCTGATAGATAGAATATTTTTGGTATTTTTGGTATAAAGATGCAAAGTAAAAAGTAAAGGCAAAGTAAAAAAGCAAAGCAATATAAAAGTGATGGAGATTGATATGATGAGAATAGACCCGGGGGCCATAGGTTTCACTTGTGGCTTCTCTCAAGAGCATAAGTATTCTACGATGAGTGAACAAATTACTGTTGAGCAATTGATAGAATTGTGCATAATTATGAGAATATCTAGGCATGATCATGTATATAGGCATCACGTACGTGACAAGTAGATCGAAACGATTCTGCATCTACTACTATTACTCCACTCATCGACCACTATCCAACATGCATATAGAGTATTAAGTTAAAAACAGAGTAACGCCTTAAGCAAGATGACATGATGTAGAGAGATAAATTCATGCAATATGAAATAAACCCCATCTTTTTATCCTCGATGGCAATGATACAATACGTGCCTTGCTGCCCCTTCTGTCACTGGGTAAGGACACCGCAACATCGAACCCAAAGCTAAGCACTTCTCCCATGGCAAGAACTGCCAATCTAGTTGGCCAAACCAAACGGATAATTCTAAGAGACTTGCAAAGATAACCAATCATGCATAAAAGAATTCAGAGAAGATTCAAATATTATTCATAGATAGACTTGATCATAAACCCACAATTCATCGGTCTCAACAAACACACCGCAAAAAGAAGATTACATCGAATAAATTCCACAAGAGAGGAGGAGAACTTTGTATTGAGATTCAAAGAGGGAGAACAAGCCATCTAGCTACTAACTATGGACCCAAAGGTCTGAGGTAAACTACTCACACTTCATCGGAGGGGCTAGGATGATGTAGAAGCCTTCCGTGATGACGGCCCTCTTCCGGCGGAGCTCCGAAACAGGCACCAAGATGGGATCTCGTGGATATAGAAAGTTGCGGCGGTGGAATTAAGGTTTTGGCTCCTGTTCTGATCGTTTGGGGGTACGTGTGTATATATAGGAGGAAGGAGTACGTCTGTGGAGCACCGAGGGGCCCACAAGGCAGGGGGCGCGCCCTGGGGGGGGGGGCGCCCCCCACCCTCGTGACCACCTCTTTGATCCCTTGCTGTAAGGTCCAAGTCTCCTGGATCACGTTCGGCGAGAAAATCACGTTTCCGAAGATTTTATTCCATTTGGACTCCGTTTGATATTTTGTTTATCCATAACACTGAAATAGGCAAAAAAAACAACAATTCTGGGCTAGGCCTCCGGTTAATAGGTTGGTCCCAAAAATAATATAAAAGTGGAAAATAAAGCCCAATATAGTCCAAAACAGTAGATAATATAGCATGGAGCAATCAAAAATTATAGATATGTTGGAGACGTATCAGGCATCCCCAAGCTTAATTCCTGCTCGTCCTCGAGTAGGTAAATGATAAAAAGAGAATTTTTGATGCGGAGTGCTACTTGGCATAATTTCAATAATCTTCTTTATTGTGGTATGAACATTCATATTAGAAAGATTCAATACAAAAGTTTATATTGACATAGAAAATAATAATACTTCAAGCATACTAACAAAGCAATTATGTCTTCTCAAAATAACATGGCCAAAGAAAGTTATCCCGACAAAATCATATAGTCTGGCTATGCTCCATCTTCCCCACACAAAGTATTTAAATCATGCACAACCCCGATGACAAGCCAAGCAATTGTTTCATATTCTAACTTTTTCAATCTTCACGCAATACATGAGCGTGAGCCATGGATATAGCACTATAGGTGGAATAGAATGGTGGTTGTGGAGAAGACAAAAAGGAGAAGATAGTCTCACATCAACTAGGCGTATCAATGGGCTATGGAGATGCCCATCAATAGATATCAATGTGAGTGAGTAGGGATCGCCATGCAACGGATGCACTAGAACTATAAATCTATGAAAGCTCAACAAAAGGAACTAGTGGGTGTGCATCCAACTTGCTTGCTCACGAAGACCTAGGGCAATTTGAGGAAGCCCATCATTGGAATATACAAGCCAAGTTCTATAACGTAAAATTCCCACTAGTATATGAAAGTGACAACATATGAGACTCTCTATATGAAGAACAAGGTGCTACTTTGAAGCACAATATATGATACTTGCTATATCATGGTGCTACTTTGAAGCACAAGTGTGTAAAAAAGGATAGTAGCATTGCCCCCTTTTTTGGGCCTTCTTTTTTTTCTTTGGCCTTTCTTTTTTTTGGGACAATGCTCTATTGAATGATGATCATCACACTTCTATTTATTTACAACTCAATGATTACAACTCGATACTAAAACAAAGTATGACTCTATATGAATGCCTCCGGCGGTGTACTGGGATATGCAATGAATCAAGAGTGACAAGTATGAAAGAATTATGAATGGTGGCTTTGCCACAAATACTATGTCAACTACATGATCATGCTAAGCAATATGACAATGATGGATATGTCATGATGAACTAGATGGTGGAAAGTTGCATGGCAATATATCTCGGAATGGCTATGGAAATGCCATAATAGGTAGGTATGGTGGCTGTTTTGAGGAAGGTATATGGTAGGTGTATGATACCGGGGAAAGTTGCGCAGTATTAGAGAGGCTAGCAAGGGTGGAAGGGTGAGAGTGCGTACAATCCATGGACTCAACATTAGTCATAAAGAACTCATATACTTATTGCAAAAATTTAGAAGTTATCAAAGCAAAGTATTACGTGCATGCTCCTAGGGGGATAGATTGGTAGGAAAAGACCATCGCTCGTCCCCGACCGCCGCTCATAAGGAAGACAATCAATAAATAAATCATGCTCCCACTTCATTACATAACGGTTCACCATACGTGCATGCTACAGGAATCACAAACTTCAACACAAGTATTCTTTAAATTCACAACTACTCAACTAGCATGACTTTAATATTATCACCTCCATATCTCAAAACAATTATCATGCTTCAATCTTTTCTTAGTATTCAACACACTCAAAATAAAGTTTCACAAATCTTGAATACCAAGCATATTATTATTAGGCAAATTACCATGCTATTAAGTGACTCTCAAATTAATTTACGTGAAGCATGAGAGATCAATAGTTTCTTTAAAACATATCCACCACCGTGCTCTAAAAGATCTAAGTGAGGCACATAGAGAAAAATTATCTAGCTCAAAAGATATAAGTGAAGCACATAGAGCAAAATTATCTAGGTCAAAAGATATAAGTGAAGCACATAGAGCAAAATTATCTAGCTCAAAATATATAAGTGAAGCACATAGAGCATTCTATCAAATTTTAATTCATGTATGGCTCTCTCAAAAGGTGTGTACAGCAAGGATGATTGTGGCATACTAACAAACAAAGACACAAATAACACAAGACGCTCCAAGCAAAACACATATCATGTTGGTGAATAAAAATATAGCTCCAAGTAAATTACCGATGGAAGTGGACGAAAGAGGGGATGCCTTCCGGGGGCATCCCCAAGCTTTGACTTTTTGGTGTCCTTGGAATATCTTGGGGGTGCCATGGGCATCCCCAAGCTGAGGCTCTTGCCACTCCTTGTTCCATGATCTATCAAAAGAATTCACCCAAAACTTGAAAACTTCACAACACAAAACTCAAAATAGAAAACTCGTGAGCTCCGTTAGCGAAAGAAAACAAAAGACCACTTAAAGGTACTGTAATTAACTCATTATTTATTTATATTGGTGTTAAACCTACTGTATTCCAACTTCTCTATGGATTATAAACTATGTTAATAGCCATAGATTCATCAAAATAAGCAAACAACACACGAAAAACAGAATCTGTCAAAAACAGAACAGTCTGTAGTAATATGTAGCTAGCGCAATATATGGAACCCCAAAAATTCTAAAATAAATTGCTGGACGTGAGGAATTTATCTATTAATCATCTTAAAAAATAATTAACTAAATATCACTCTTCAAATAAAAATGACAGCAGTTCTCGTGAGCGCTAAAGTTTCTGTTTTTTACAGCAAGTTCAACAAAACTTTCCCCAAGTCTTCCCAACGGTTCTACTTGGCACAAACACTAATTAAACACAAAAAAAACAACCAAAACAGAGGCTAAATAATTTATTTATTACTAAACAGGAGCAAAAATCAAGGAATAAAATTAAAATTGGGTTGCCTCCCAACAAGCGCTATCGTTTAACGCCCCTATCTAGGCATAGCAAGCAAGGATAGATCTAGGTATTGCCATCTTTGGTAGGTAATCCATAAGTGGCTCTCATGATAGTTTCATATGGTAATTTTATTTTCTTTCTTGGAAAGTGTTCCATGCCCTTTTTTTAATGGAAATTGAAATCTAATATTCCATTCCTTCATATCAATAATCGCACCAACCATTCTAAGGAAAGGTCTACCAAGAATAATAGGGCAAGAAGGATTGCAATATATATCAAGAACAATGAAATATATGGGCACATAGTTCCTATTTGCAACAATAAGAACATCACTAATTCTTCCCATAGGTTTCTTAATAGTGGAATCCGCAAGATGCAAATTTAGAGAGCAATCATAAAAATTACGGAAATCTAGTAAATCACACAAAGTCTTGGGAATAGTAGAGACACTAGCACCCAAATCACACAAAGCATAAAACTCATATTTTTAATTTTAATTTTAGTAGTTGGTTCCCAGTCATCATAGAGTTTTCTAGGGATAGAAACTTTCAACTCAAGTTTTTCTTCATAAGATTGCATCAAGGCATCAACAATATGTTCGACGAAGGCTTTATTTCGACTATAAGCATGTGGAGAATTTAGCTCGGATTGCAACAAGGAAATACAATCAATCAAAGAGCAATTTTCATAATTAAATTCCTTTAAATCCAATATAGTGGGTTTAGCAACATCTAGATTTTTATTTCTTTCAATCCCACTTTCATCAATTTCATCATTAAGATCTAAACACACCAAATTTTTAGAACGCCTTCTAGGTAATGGAAGATCATATTCAGTTTCATCAAGATTCATATTGCAAAATAAAGATTTAATTGGAGACACATCAATAACTTTTAGATCTTCATCTTGATTTTCATAGGAATTGGAAGAACACGCTTTAATAAAGGCATCTTTGGAAGCACGCATCCTAGCGGTTCTTTCCTTACACTCATAAATTGAAATTCT
Organism: Triticum monococcum; assembly: GCA_034509565.1. Taxonomy (NCBI): domain Eukaryota; kingdom Viridiplantae; phylum Streptophyta; class Magnoliopsida; order Poales; family Poaceae; genus Triticum; species Triticum monococcum. The sequence continues at coordinate 14,008,501 of CM067845.1, read as the reverse complement.
CATGGCTTTTAGAGACTCATTAATATCATGTTTAGGTGGAATAGATCTAAGTTTCAAAGCATCAACCTCAAGAGCAATTCTATCAACGTTCCTAGCCAAATCATCAATCTTAAGCAATTTTTCTTCAATCATAGCATTAAAATTCTTTTGCGAAGAAATAAATTCTTTAATATTAGATTCAAAATCAGAGGGCATCTTATTATAATTTCCATAAGAGTTGTTGTAGGAATTCCCATAATTATTAGAAGGATTACTAGGATATGGCCTAGGACTAAAATTCCCTCTATAAGCGTTGTTACCAAAATTATTCCTACCAACAAAATTCACATCCATAGATTCATTGTTATTCTCAATCAAAGTAGACAAAGGCATATCATTAGGATCAGAAGAAACACTCTTAGTAGCAAATAATTTCATAAGTTCATCCATCTTTCCACTCAACACATTAATTTCTTGTATCGCATGCACTTTTTTATTAGAAGTTCTTTCAGTATGCCATTGAGAATAATTAACCATAATATTATCTAGGATTTTAGTGGCATCTCCTAAAGTGATTTCCATAAAAGTGCCTCCCGCGGCCGAATCTAAAAGATTTCTAGAAGCAAAATTCAATCCAGCATAATTTTTTTGTATAATCATCCATAAATTCAAACCATGAGTAGAGAAATTACGTATCATTAATTTCATTCTCTCCCAAGATTGTGCAACATGTTCATGATCAAGTTGTTTAAAGTTCATTATATCGTTTCTAAGAGAGATGACCTTAGCGGGAGGATAATACTTAGAGATAAAAGCATCTTCGCATTTGTTCCACGAATCGATACTATTCTTAGGCAAAGACGAAAACCAAGCTTTAGCATGATCTCTAAGCGAAAAAGGAAATAGCTTCAATTTAACAACATCATTATTGACATCTTTTTTCTTTTGCATATCACATAAATCAACGAAGCTATTCAGATGAGTAGCAGCATCTTCACTAGGAAGGCCGGCGAATTGATCTTTCATAACAAGATTCAACAAAGCAGTATTAATTTCACAAGATTCAGCATCGGTAAGAGGAGAAATCGGAGTGCTAAGGAAATCATTATTATTGGTATTGGTGAAGTCACACAATTTGGTAGCATCTTGAGCCATCGTGACAAACAAGCAATCTAACACACGGGCAAACAAAAAGAAAGCGGACAAAAAGAGGCAAATAGAGAGGGAGGATGGAGAGAGAGAGGGCGAATAAAACGACAAGGGTGAATTGGGGGGGGAGAGGAAAACGAGAGGCAAATGGCAAATAATGTAATGCGAGAGATAGGGATTGTGATGGGTACTTGGTATATGACTTTTTGCGTAGACTCCCCGGCAACGGTGCCAGAAATCCTTCTTGCTACGTCTTGAGCTTGCGTTGGTTTTCCCCGAAGAGGAAGGGATGATGCAACAGAGTAGCGTAAGTATTTCCCTCAGTTTTTTTTTTGAGAACTAAGGTATCAATCCAATAGGAGCCCACGCTCAAGTCCCTCGTACCTGCACAAAGCGATAGCTACTCGCAACCAATGCGATTAGGGGTTGTCAAGCCCTTCACGGTCACATACAAGAGTGAGATCTGATAGATAGAATATTTTTGGTATTTTTGGTATAAAGATGCAAAGTAAAAAGTAAAGGCAAAGTAAAAAGCAAAGCAATATAAAAGTGATGGAGATTGATATGATGAGAATAGACCCGGGGGCCATAGGTTTCACTAGTGGCTTCTCTCAAGAGCATAAGTATTCTATGGTGGGTGAACAAATTACTATTAAGCAATTGATAGAATTGTGCATAATTATGAGAATATCTAGGCATGATCATGTATATAGGCATCACGTCCGTGACAAGTAGATCGAAACAATTCTGCATCTACTACTATTACTCCACTCATCGACCGCTATCCAGCAGGCATCTAGAGTATTAAGTTAAAAACAGAGTAACGCCTTAAGCAAGATGACATGATGTAGAGAGATAAATTCATGCAATATGAAATAAACCCCATATTGTTATCCTCGATGGCAACGATAGAATACATGCCTTGCTGCCCATTCTGTCACTGGGTAAGGACACCGCAACATCGAACCCAAAGCTAAGCACTTCTCCCATGGCAAGAACTACCAATCTAGTTGGCCAAACCAAACGGATAATTCTAAGAGACTTGCAAAGATAACCAATCATGCATAAAAGAATTCAGAGAAAATTCAAATATTATTCATAGATAGACTTGATTATAAACCCAGAATTCATCGGTCTCAACAAACACACCGCAAAAAGAAGATTACATCGAATAGATCTCCACAAGAGAGGGGGAGAACTTTGTATTGAGATTCAAAGAGAGAGAAGAAGCCATCTAGCTACTAACTATGGACCCGAAGGTCTGAGGTAAACTACTCACACTTCATCGGAGGGGCTAGGAAGATGTAGAAGCCCTCCGTGATGACGGTCCTCTTCCGGAGGAGCTCCGGAACAGGCCCCAAGATGGGATCTCGTGGATACAGAAAGTTGCGGCGGTGGAATTAGGGTTTTGGCTCCTGTTCTGATCGTTTGGGGGTACATGTGTATCTATAGGAGGAAGGAGTACGTTGGTGGAGCACCGAGGGGCCCACGAGGCAGGGGGGCCCGCCCTAGGGGGGGTGCCCCCACCCTCGTGACCACCTCTTTGATCCCTTGTAGTAGGGTCCAAGTCTCCTGGATCACATTCGGCGAGAAAATCACGTTTCTGAAGATTTTATTTTGTTTGGACTCCGTTTGATATTCTGTTTATCCGAAACACTGAAATAGGCAAAAACAGCAATTCTGGGCTGGGCCTCTGGTTAATAGGTTAGTCCCAAAAATAATATAAAAGTGGAAAATAAAGCCCACTATAGTCCAAAACAGTAGATAATATAGCATGGAGCAATAAAAAATAATAGATACGTTGGAGACGTATCACGCGCCGCACCTCTCGCTCTGCGGCGCTCCAACAGTCTCATAGTGCGGCGAGCCGCAGCCTACCGGCGTGGACGCGCCTAGCTTGCTCTGCGGCATGCCATCGATCATGTTGTGCGGCAAGCTTCAGCCTGTGGGCGCTGCCATGCCTATCTTGATCCGCGGCGCTCAAGCGCCATGCACCAAAGGTCTGCTCAACCCTGGCAATGACGCGCATCACGGTGTCGTCCATCGCATTGTCGTGGAGCGCCTCGGCCTCGACGGGCTGTGGCACCTACTCGTTTTCCTCGTCGACGAGGTTGATGGTAGAGGCGGCGCTTTGGTGGATTGGCATGCTTGAAAAAGGTGGATGTACTATAGGCTGCGCTTGTCGCCTCCGTGCGTCGCGTGCCGCCTAGGTTTATAAGCAATATCGCTGGGTGGCGAGAAACAGGTGAGGAAATGACGGGAAGCGGTGGCGTGTTCATAAAACGCCATCAGTTAATGAAAACTTAGCATAGAAGGAACATCGAGCTAGCACAAGAAGTAGATGATGATGAGATGAACACGGACCACACTAGGGAACCCGTCGATGATGAATTCATCAATCGCAAACGACTGAATACTAGCAAGTGTTTTCCCGTAACACACATGGCTTATTCCATCACAAACAGGTCGGATGGATTAACTGAATGCCATGTATCACACATTGTCAAAAAGTAATGCGGTAGACCTTCTTTAACATGTGTTAAAAAAATGACCTTGAGGTTAAATTAACTCATGGCTGCTCCATCAACACAACTTTCCATCTAGTCACCCATCTGATGGCTGCTCCAGCCTGAGCACACTTAACTTGAGAGTTCTCTTATATGAGCTACTGGTGAAACAACTAGTCCTTGACAATATAGGATGCCTCTTCGCATCCTTATGGCGTATGCAGATGACCACCCGACCCCCAATGGCCAATACATGTTGTATAGACAGAGCATATCACATATGTCTTATTAGAAGCCACTAGTAGAAAAAGGGTCAAACGTGAAGCACATTAGTGCCGGTTTGTATTTGAGCCGGCACTAATGTATACATTAGTGCTGGTTCCAACGGCTAGCCGGGCCGCTTTCATTAGTACCGGTTCGTGGCGAACCTTTAGCACCGGTTCGTGCCACGAACCGGTACTAATGAGAGTGGTGGCAGGATGTTGTCAGAATGGGGGCCCTCCAGCCCCTTTGGTACAGGTTCTTGGCACGAACCGGTACTAAAGGTCGTCCTACATAAACCCTTCGTCCACCCGAGCTCGCTCTGTTCTTCCCATTTCCCTTCTCCTCTCTGTTCTTCCCCTCTTCCTCTCGAGCTCATCACACATTTTGCCCAAAATTTGTCAAGATTTGAAGGCCCCCATCCATTCAAATGATCACAAAGGTTAGCAACTTTGTCCTTTCATCTCTCATTGCTAGATTAGCTCTTGTAATGCTTTATATAGTGATTAATTTGTGAGTTTAGTAATTTGGGAGGATATATATATATATATATATATATATATATATATATGTGCTAGTATTTGATTTATATGCAATTTGAGGTCAAAATAACACTTAGTTTGCATATGTAGGTGTGGTTTACTTAGTGCCTTCTAAATCTCCATCGTAGCCACCGTCGATCGCCCGCACCGTCCTGTCGCCGGCACCACCTTGTGGTGAGCCTCTTGTTCATGAAATTTTATATAAAAATTGATGTTTGTGTGATTTGGATATATAGTTACTCGTATAATTATCTTACCCGTACGTTGTTTGTTATACATATAGTGCCATGGTTTTGATATCCGTCCCCGTCGGCCCTAGTCCTTGTTATGATTCGGATGTGGTATGCATATTCTCTTTTAAAACTAGTTGCATTTTGTTTTTATGACAAATTATGCCCATCAAGTTGACATAGAATTTTTTTAGGAGGTATGTGAACCGGAAATTCCAACCGACCCTATTGCCGAGAGGTTAAATTTAGTTGAAAGAGAAAACGAGTACTTGAAAGAAAAGTTGAAAAGAATTGAGGGGGAGAAGATGGAATTGGAGTTGCATGTTGCCGATGTCGTCGATGATCATAAGATCAAGATGGAGAAAATGCGCTTGAAGATTAGAAAGATTAGAAAATATGCCATCGATAGTGAGGCTTGGTATCATTATGCTGTTGGATCCATTGTTACCTTAGTTGCGATCTTGATCGTATTTGTTGTTGCATTTAAATGCTTTAGCTAGAGAGTTATTTGTTTGTTGCATTTAAGTGTTGTATGAACTTTATGTATGAACTTGTATTAATTTGGTCTATTCGGTGTTGTGTAATGAAGATGAGCCAGCAATGGATGTACGATGACCGATGCTCTCCCCAGTTCGTTGACGGCGTGCATACTTTTCTGCTTGCGGCTGAGGCAAACAAGCGGGCGGATGGTTTTATGCCTTGTCCATGTGCTCGCTGTAAGAATGGTAACAATTACTCTACGTCAAGAACCATTCACGTCCACCTGTTTAAGTCCGGTTTCATGGCCCATTATAATGTTTGGACCAAGCACGGGGAAAGAGGGGTTATGATGGAAGACAATGAAGAAGAAGAGGACGACGACAGCTATCCTGGCCATGGGTTCCCTGAATACGATGATACAACAATGGGGGAAGAAGCTGAGCCGGTAATGCGGGAAGAAGCTGAAGAAGAGGCATCAGATGAGCCCGTTGATGATCTAGGTCGGGCCATTGCCGATGCAAAGAGAAACTGCGCAAGTGATTTGGAGAAGAAGAAGTTGCAGCGCATGTTAGAGGATCACAAAAAATTGTTGTACCCGAATTGCGTAGGTGACAAGAAAAAGCTGGGCACCACACTGGAATTGCTGCAATGGAAGGCAGAGAATGGTGTATCTGACAAGGGATTTGGAAAGTTGCTGGTAATGATAAAGGATATGCTTCCAAAGGACAACGAATTGCCCGAGAGTACGTACGAAGCAAAGAAGGCTGTCTGCCCTCTAGGGTTAGAGGTGCAGAAGATACATGCATGCCCTAATGATTGCATCCTCTACCGCGGTGAGTACGAGGATTTGAATGCTTGCCCGGTATGTGGTGCATTGCGCTATAAGATCAGCCGCGATGACCCTGGTGATGTCGAGGGCCGGCGCCCCAGGAAGAAGATTCCTGCCAAGGTGATGTGGTATGCTCCTATAATACCACGGTTGAAATGTTTGTTCCAAAACAAAGAGCATGCCAAGGCGATGCGGTGGCACAGAGAAGACCGTAAGAAAGACGGAAAGTTGAGAGTACCCGCTGACGGGTCGCAGTGGAGAAAAATCGAAAGAAAGTACGGGAAGGAGTTTGCAGATGACGCAAGGAGCGTATGGTTTGGTCTAAGCGCAGATGGCATTAATCCTTTTGGGGAACAGAGCAGCAACCATAGCACCTGGCCTGTGACTCTATGTTTGTATAACCTTCCTCCTTGGTTGTGCATGAAGCGGAAGTTCATTATGATGCCCGTCTTGGGGAACGTAGCAGAAATTAAAAAATTTCCTACGTGTCACCAAGATCTATCTATGGAGAAACTAGCAACGAGGGGAAGGAGAGTGCATCTACATACCCTTGTAGATCGCTAAGCGGAAGCGTTCAAGTGAACGGGGTTGATGGAGTCGTACTCGTCGTGATCCAAATCACCGATGACCAAGTGCCAAACGGACGACACCTCCGCGTTCAACACACGTACAGCCCGGTGACGTCTCCCATGCCTTGATCCAGCAAGGAGAGAGGGAGAGGTTGAGGAAGACTCCATCCAGCAGCAGCACAACGGCGTGGTGGTGGTGGAGGAGTGTGGCAATCCTGCAGGGCTTCGCCAAGCACCACGGGAGAGGAGAAGGTCTTGGGAGAGGGGGAGGGCTGCACCAAAGGCAAAAGGTAAGAAGTCCTCCATCTCCCCCACTATATATAGGGGGGCCAAGGGGGGGCGCCGGCCCTAGGAGATCCAATCTCCTAGGGGGGCGGCGGCCAAGGGAGGATTCCCTCCCCCCCCCCCCCAAGGCACCTAGGGGTGCCTTCCCCTTGTGGGACTCTTCCCTTCTTGTAACCCTAGGTGCATGGGCCTCTTGGGGCTGGTTCCCTTGGCCCATGTAGGCCAAGGAGCACTCCCTACAGTCCATGTGGCCCTCCGGGGCTGGTGGCCCCACTTGGTGGACCCCCGGGAGCCTCCCGGTGGTCCCGGTACGTTACCGATAAAACCCGAAACTTTTCCGGTGACCAAAACAGGACTTCCCATATATAAATCTTTACCTCCAGACCATTCCGGAACTCCTCGTGACGTCCGGATCTCATCCTGGACTCCGAACAACATTCGGTAATCACATACAGACTTCCTTTATAACCCTAGCGTCATCGAACCTTAAGTGTGTAGACCCTACGGGTTCGGGAGACATGCAGACATGACCGAGACATTCTCCGGTCAATAACCAACAGTGGGATCTGGATACCCATGTTGGTTCCCACATGTTCCACAATGATCTCATCGGATGAACCACGATGTCAAGGACTTAATCAATCCCGTATGCAATTCCCTTTGTCTATCGGTACGATACTTGCCCGAGATTCGATCGTCGGTATCCCGATACCTTTGTTCAATCTCGTTACCGGCAAGTCTCTTTACTCGTTCCGTAACACATCATCCCGTGACCAACTCCTTGATCACATTGTGCACGTTATGATGATGTCCTACCGAGTGGGCCTAGAGATACCTCTACGTCACACGGAGTGACAAATCCCAGTCTCGATTCGTGCCAACCCAACAGACACTTTCGGAGATACCCGTAGTGTACCTTTATAGCCACCCAGTTAAGTTGTGACGTTTGGCACACCCAAAGCACTCCTACGGTATCCGGGAGTTGCACAATCTCATGGTCTAAGGAAATGATACTTGACATTAGAAAAGCTTTAGCATACGAACTACACGATCTAGTGCTATGCTTAGGATTGGGTCTTGTCCATCACATCATTCTCCTAATGATGTGATCCCGTTATCAACGACATCCAATGTCCATGGTCAGGAAACCGTAACCATCTATTGATCAACGAGCTAGTCAACTAGAGGCTTACTAGGGACATGGTGTTGTCTATGTATCCACACATGTATCTGAGTTTCCTATCAATACAATTCTAGCATGGATAATAAACGATTATCATGAACAAGGAAATATAATAATAATCAATTTATTATTGCCTCTAGGGCATATTTCCAACAGTCTCCCATTTGCACTAGAGTCAATAATCTAGTTCACATCGATATGTGATTAACACTCAAGGTCACATCCCCATGTGACTAACACCCAAAGAGTTTACTAGAGTCAATAATCTAGTTCACATTTACCATGTGATTAACACTCGATGAGGCATACTAGTGACACTAAGTTTGTCTATGTATTCACACATGTATTATGTTTCCGGTTAATACAATTCTAGCATGAATAATAAACATTTATCATGATATAAGGAAATAAATAATAACTTTATTATTGCCTCTAGGGCATATTTCCTTCACAGATCACATCTGCTCCACGCACACGCCCACCGTCGTTCCTTTGTTGCTGCTTCCGCCGGTGACTCCATCCCGTCCGCCACGTACACGGTCGACGGGAGAGCAGGTCTCCGAAACCACGCCCTTCTGGTTCCTGTACGGGGTGAGGGGCGAATAGGTTTTTGGGCAGCGATTACGCGACTGCTCGCTTCCGATCGTCTACTTCCTCTACGTTCGCGTCGCCTTCATCATCACCATGTCCACCGCCGCCGAAGGTGCCGCGCCAAGAAAGCTGAAGCCGACAAGAAGGGCGCCGTGGACGCCGCTGCTGCCACCAAAGCCGCGGCCTCTGCATGGCCTACTAGAGGGTATAACTCGTTTATCCCACTCCTACTGTTTTCTGTTTTAGCCATACTAGCGTTGTACGTAGATCTTTCTGCAATTAGTGTAGTATGTGCTAGCTTGACTGAATATCAGTATGTGTTTATTTGTGTCAATGCCATGCTAGTGATTTACTCATGGATTAATTTAATTGAGAAATTTCCTATTTACTCAACAGTATACACTGATGATGGTAAGGTTGTCTAAAAAAGAGATTGTCTACAATGTAGGGAAGAACCCGGAGTAATATACATGTAAAGGATATTCAACTCCCAAGTCCCAACTAACATTAAGCAATATAAGTAAGGTAGGTAAGGAACCCGCGGGGCATAAGATGGGTGAATTGGACACATAAAAAATCATTCAATACTTTGGTAGTTAGCTTATTGTAATTTTCACAACAAAAGCTCAGATTAATAGACTTTTGAAACGTTTACCTTTATGTCCTTGCTGCCAAATTCATTCATGGTGTTAGACCAAAGAGAAGTAACGTGTGACTCTGGAAGATGATTCATCTTTTTTCACAGTCCATTATTGTTGTAGTTACTACTATCAGACAAAAATGTTAATACACGCTGTGTTTTTCAAAAAGGGGATGACCCCAAGCTTCTGCATCCTTCAATCACTGTTGCATATACATGTGCATGGATTAAGCTTTGCAAGAATAATAGTCTAGTATTTATCTTGCAAAAAAATTATTTTAAATATCTATATTTTTAATTTGTTTTTAACATCTAGAATAAAGTAAATATTATATCAAAATAGTTCATTATAGACCAAGTAAAGTCAAATTTAGCATGTACAAAATTCTTTAAATAAATCTTAGATGTTTCATCGTAGCCGTCAGTTTTCGCTCTGGACTGAAAAGAATTAGCTTGTGTTGCCATACAAAAAAAGTCAAACATATTAAAGAGTTCAAAAAAGCCACGTTAGAAACACGTTGAGGCGAAGTGGTTGGCTGGATTGCACCGTCGTGCTACCTCACACTTCTTGGCCAATAGTGATAAAGCTGACAAGTATGTTGGTGGACAAAAGCAGAGGTTGTACCATTGGTGGATAACAAAATTTCTAGTATATATATGTTGTCTGATGGCGACCCAAACCAGGTGGATATTAATTTTAAGGGTTGATGGAACATCCTGTGCATCCCCATGCCCATGATTAGTGTCATTTGCAAAAAGTCTATGAGGAGAGTAGATGCATATGTGGACGGCCACCATGGAAGAAGTAACCTAGTCCCATAATATATTTGACCTACTCCTGCTTGAGAGCATCTCTGCGTACTACAGTCTCCTTCCCCAACATCTCTTCCCTCAGCCTAATACCATGAATTGATGAATACCTTATGGCGGAGCTCAAGTCCATGTCAATGACCTCCGAAAAAAAGTTGGAATGTCAAGGAACAGTTCTAGGGTCATCGGATCTGGCTCTATCGGGCTCTAGCGAGCCAAATTCATGGTCGGCGAGCCCAAATAATCAAAGGTGTGGTTCCTCCATTGTTGATAACGAGAGTTCAGAGAAACAAAGATTTCTCGATGTTGTATACTATGTCAAATATGTTGCAAGTGTCTATGGTGTTTGTTGTTTAGTCATGAGTATCATGACAATGTTGCATAGATGTCACAAATATTTTGGTATTATGCTTCCAGAGGATTTTCTCTTGCTGCAAATCCATCTCTTTGGTTATCTATTGCACACATAGATTTTTCATGTTGCAGATGTTGAGACACATTTTCAACAGTTCTATTGCAACAATGAGGATTTATTGTGTCATGGAATGATTTGTAGCAGGGGCACATTTGACAGGCTACAACACTTCTTGTTGTGATGAATAGAGATCCAAGATCAAGCACTTAAATGAACCCAACGGTGGAGGAGGCGACTGATTTTCTTCTTATCGGCAGCCGACTAACAACTAGGGATAACCATTTGATAACATATAAGTTGAAGAGTATGTCATGACACCATAAAAGGTAAAGCGCCAAGAATTGATCGAATTGCTCAAAATGATCAACCCTAATTCACTACAAATGGTGGTCCTAGTACAATGCATAGTTTTTTATTCCCATCCCTCGCTTGGTAGGTACCGACTAGCTCGACCGCTAGTTGAGTAGCTCCTATATGCTGGTAGTAGTCAGGCACCTTAACTTCTCTAGATCCCAAATGTAAAGTAGTGGCTGGTGTGATGCATGTTTAGTCTGGATTCTACTTGCTAAAGCAGCTGAACGAAAGACTTGATTATCATCCTGCTTGCACATAGTACAAATTTTCCCATAGTTTTCTCTCGGATACAAAAGTTTTGCATGATACATGAGTGGTGAGTTACATGGTCTCTCATAGCATGATCATTTCCTTATACAAATTTGATAACTTTTCTCTATACATGATTTACATATATAGAATGTACTACCACTTTGAGAGCCCGTGGATCAGTGTAAGCATCTTGATCCTTGTACAAGAAGTCCAACATGCGTGTCGAATTCACCACCGCCTCTAGGAGCGGTGATCTTGGCCACACGGTGGCTGGATTGAGGAGCTCCTCAGTGATGTCCATCCATGACTCCTCTATGAGCCCCCCGAGCTTTCTGTATGCGTCTTCCTTCACAGTGTAGTTGTTCTCCGCCATGCACGCTTCCACCGTTGACATCACAAGCCTCTCGCCAGAGCATTGCCCTTGTTCTCGCTGATTTTGGAGAGAATAAAGAGGGTCATATTAACATAGTAATCATATGCTTCTATTAATATGGCTATGGATGTGCATCAATGTATCAATTGATGCAGAGACCAGGTATCCTTCTCGAGTTATATAACTTATCTCTTAGTTAAACTATATCTTACGGTAAGTGGTTATGGCCAGTTAACTATTATCCCCGTTCCAGAATACATGGTGTTCTAGAAAATATTTAGCTGAACTTATCTGATTGGGACTGTCATAATGTACAAAATTATTTTGAGATTTTTCAACTGCAACAATATCACTAGATTTACCCTGCTAAATATTTTGAAGTTCAGTAGGTTTATAACTTATATATATATATATATATATATATATATATATATATATATATATATATATTTGTGTTTAAAGTCTTGGATACTACTCCCTCTGTCCCAAAATAAGTATTTCAGAATGGATTAATTACATCAGTTTACTTAATTGGCAAAGATATGATTATGCACACAACTAGGATTTATTATACTTTTTCATAAAACTGCAAATAAAATAAAAACATGACATATAGTTTCAGTTATGAGTATGTAACCTCATGTGAAGCCACATCATTGATGACACGGCCGATGACACAAGAAGCTCGCACGATTTTGGGATAGGTCATGCCCCACTCGATGGCGTCACTGCTCGCTCCAATGACAACGAAGGCAAGGCATGCAACATGCATGCAACAACAACTAGGCACCGAGAATCGCAGGTGCTCCTCAACAGTAACCATGTCGCTTTCCTCACGCCATTTCGCCTCGTTATAGTAACATTTTGTAGCATCAATTAACTGCAAAAGTACAATGATATATTTATTTTTCACGGGAGTTGATTTTCTACATATACACACATATTTCTTTCGCATAGTAGATTTTTTACGGGCGAACATTAAGAAAACAGAAGCTTTGTAAGTTTGTATGTATAGGTGTTAACTTTTAAGACAACAAATACCATGATCATAGTTTTGTAGGACTCGTGAAACAGAGACGACAAATATTTTTTTATTCAAAAAAAGTTAAAATATTTTAAATTTCAATTTACGAAGAGACTTGTTTATTTCATCACTTTTATCTACTTGTGCACGCGTGCACGTGGCTCTGCATTCCATTCTGGGGCTTTGCACCATAGTGCTACTTGTGTTCCATACATAATGATCCTATGTGAGTATTTACCGATACAATTTTCTTGAATTAAACATGTTTGCAAGACATCAACTTACTAGCTTTTTTACATAGCCCGCATGCTTGTTTCCTTGACTATCCAAATCTTTTTCGATGACCTTCATGGTAGCGAGTACTTTGCTGTAGAAGAACTTCATGTAACCTGGGAGGTGTTCAGCGCCTTGTTCATCCCACCTAAAGAGAATAGATAGTTGTTCTAGAATTAGTATCAAGCAACACATTAATTTAATAGTTGTTAAAACCACCCTAGCCACACAGATATGTAGACCTTTCCATTGCCATGGTGAGGAGCTTGCTTTCTTCTAAGGTGCTGTAGCTGTCGTAAATGTCATCGAATATCGATATAAATGTAAAGAACTTTGTGAGCACAATTCGTCCGTATGAATATTGTGGCTCAAATAAAACTCCTAACATCCAAAAGTGCATCTCCACCATCCTGTCTCGTGCAAAGCTCAAATGGTCTTGGAGTTGCAGTTCTTTCCACCACCTGCAAACAAACCATGAACTCAGATTGTAATGGTACGACGGAGGATATGAAAACCAATTCAAGAGTTAAGGGGCATAGGGCTCTGTCTGGCATTAGAGTTTAGTGGCGGAATATAAATTGCACCGACGGACAGAAGGTGAAATTTTGCCTATATTCTAGCAGATTTCATCATATATAGAGTTACTTACAGAGTAAGAGCCCTCAGCTCCTCACAGTACAGAGCTTGAAGAATACTGAAATCCAGCTTTGCAAGCTCCAAAATGGCCTCATTCCTTGTACTCATTCTCTCATAAACTGAGATGAAGTGTCGCGCTTCAACTCTTCGAGGCCTCCTGAAAAGAGGCGTTTCCAGCGTACGCCGCACCTCATCGAGTAATATAGGTGGTGAAATTGTTTGTTGCTCCATGACACGGAGGAGATGGTCTTTTGTGTAAGCGATCGCGCTGCTGAGTGTTTCTTCACCATGGGTTCGAACATGGGCAGCGTTGTACATGCTCAAGAGGCTACTTGTGTCATTGCAGGTAATCTTTCCTTCGTCATCTATGAACTTTAGGAATACATCTGCGGCATTGTCATGTATAATACATATTCTATTAGGACAAATGTTTTTAGAAAATCTCACCTACCCACGTCTTTGAGATTCTAATTATGTTCGTTATACCTGGTGAAACATTCAATCCCTGTTTCCTGAGCAAATAAAATCGAAGGGCCGCCGTGTGAAGATCGCGGGCTTCATCGCCGGCATCATGAATCCCACACAACAAATCATTGATCTCCTTCCCATAGTGGTAGTCCAAACCAAGCTGCTCTAAAGTATCGACAAGCTCAAGCTTCCGAGGCAGATCAGCGGAACCTGAATCTACTATCGTCGCCCTCAGCTCTTCTTTCATTACTTCAGCCTTGTTTTTCATGGAAAGACACTGCAAGAGCTTGATACATTAGTACTCCTGGTGGCCCCTAACACGCTGTCTTAGACATATACAGCTGCACGGTGTCCGTGGTTATGCTTCCACAGTCTATTTTGCATGAAACTATGTTTGAACAAAAACATATTTCAAGATGTGCGTTATATTGTCCTTAAGTTGTTTAACTTGTACATGTTGTAAAACGACATCCAACAAGAAGGTACAACACTGGTGTGTGCGTGCTTTCACCTGGGACGGAGTGAATGGCCTGAAACCAAGGAAGAAGTCCCCCCAAACGGTGGGGTGGTGAATTGGGTGGCTGCGCTGGTTGTTGTTCATCTCTGGCAGCTGGTGTGGGCGACGGCGAGTCTCCATGGAGGCGGCCATTATGGCAGAACGATCGACCTCAGTCGACCACTTCAGACTTCACTCTGTTAATACTAACGTTAGTGATATGTCTTTGTGGACGGAGACGGCCTTCTGAACTGGTTGGCTTTATATAAGAACATGAGAGGAGTCGAGGACACCATGTAAACAACGTGTCATACTTTGTGGCCTAGCCAGTTAGTTCGAGCCCTTGTTGATTTTATTCCAGGAGAATTCTCTGAACTTTGTTAACACCATCAACAAGCTCCATTAGTATGTTGATGAAGCGCTGCAGCCAACAACGATGTATGTCCTCATTACCAATAAAGCTATTGTAACACTATTTGACATGATTAACAAGTGCTGTTATCTCTGAAAAAAATACTATCAACTAAAAGAAAATTAAATACCTTTTCAATGTGGAAATATTGTTATCCCTGAAAAAAGGTATATCAACAGACAAAAAAACTATACTTCCAAAAAATATGTAAGCTATAAATATGACAGTATAGGCTCAAATTTTTAGCAGCCCGCCCCCCCCCCCCCCCCCCCACTTCGCCCCCTCTTGCGACTCGGGGGCCACCCTAATCACGCCGCCGCCGACCCCTGCTTTGCGACGCTAATGCTAGCAATGTCGACGTCTGTGGGCGTCGTCCCCTCCATGGAGGCATTGCTTTGGCTCCGATCCGACTCCCTCCCTCGTGCTCAGGGGAAGCCCTTGGTTTGGCCTTCGGAGCAGGCAGCGGGGGCATGGCATGGCGTCGTTCCCTCCTTGGAAGTGTCGTCTTATTGGTCGAGGAGTCCTGGTGGCTCGACTCTTGTCGGTGTCGGCTACTACTTTTGGCGTGGGCCTCGGGGCAATGTACACCATTGCCGGAGCTCTCTCGATGACGACTCCTCTAGCTCTGCCCAGACCCTGCCGTCCACTTGTTGACTTCCCCTTGGCGCAGTGGGTGGGGTTCGTTGGTATGTGTTGTCCTTGAGTCTTGGTCTGGTTGTAGAGGTTTCCGGTGTCTGTCGTGACACAGCTGGGTTGCTGTGTGGCTTGTCTCATCGCCATTGGCATGAAGTTGGCCTAGGTGTAGCATGTATCGTAGTTCGTGTGATGGGTGTGTTAGGTGGATGTGGACTCTAATCCCTGTGATTGGCATTCTAATGGCCGAAAGGCGTGTTATCCAGCTTCTTCATCCCTTCTCATTCAATACTCCTTCCGTCCCATAATATAAGAGTGTTTTTGACACTAATGCAGTGTCAAAAGTACTCCTATATTATGAGACGGAGGGAGTATGTGATATGCATGTTTTTATGTATTCAAGAATAAATAAATAAATATAAATATGACAATATATTGTGTATGAGAAATATCATCAAATTGTGTGGCCAGTATAGGTGTTGTCCGCGGGAGACACATTGTTCATACGGTGATGGCGAACTAACGTCTATCGATTTCTTTGCCTCATACGTCCATTGACAACTACAGCCTCATAGATCAGGGCCTCAGTAACCACAAAGGAAAAGCGGACAGTAAGCGAACACGTTTTTTTTTTTTGCTGCAGGAGACACTTTTTTTTGGCTGCTTTCACTGAATTATGACGGACATCACAATTTCGTGGCTTTGGCTGTCCTTTGGCAATTAAGTGGAGAATGTCGTTTCGGCTCCCGGAAGCGTACACTTCCCACGTGAGTAGTAAACAAAAAAATTATAGTAAATGTTTTTAAAAGTTTCTGAATTTGTAGATGTTCATGTGAGTGTCGCAAGCATCCTTGAAAATTTTCATGCGAAACGTAGCAGCGGTGTTTCGGTGGTGAAAAAAAAAACAAATTTAGGATAACATTTTTGGGGTAACATTTGGTGTTTATTTTGTGCAGAGGCCAAAATGTTTAATCTTTTTGCCTAAAATTGTATGTAGCATTTGGATGTAACAAAGAACACATAGAATTTTTGTTGGAATTTTTTTGGCATTTCAAAAAAAAATCGCGCACAGGAAAGTGCGCTCTCGGGAGCACCAACGGATTTCCGAATTAAGTGGGCAAAAAATTCTACGGGTAACCCTATAGGTATTGATCTGTAGCAACAAGGGAAGGTTGAGACCAAACAAAATTTTAAATTTTGGCCAATATTTTTTTTTCTCTCGAATCATCGAATACACAGATATGTACACACCATATCATGTGGACACACTAACATAGCACTATTAAGCCCCACCTATCACACACCCTAGCGTCGAACTGTGTATCATGAAGGCATCGCACATGTTAGAAAAATAAAACTGTGTATGATGAAGGCATCGCACACGTTACAAACTTCCAAGGGTAACCTTATAGGTGGTGCTCTGTAGCGTCAATGGAAGGTCGAGACCAAACAAAAATTTCCAATTTGGCCAATATTGATTGTTTAGAAAAAATAACATGCCTCAGATGTATTTACAAAATCAATATGAACAGTACACACGTAATTTCCCCCCTCAAAACATCGAGTGCAACATATATGTACACATAAGGACACAGCCATATCATGCCGACATACTAACATAGCACTTGTCCAAAATGGTGCTATTAAGCCCCACCTATGGCACGCCCTAGAGTCGAACTGTGTATGATTAAGACATCACAAACGTTACGAAAATAAAATCATGAACCTCAAAATGAAACGTGTGTGATGGCTAACCACCGGTCTCGATTTTAAAGACTGAGTGATGTGCGATATCAGGCACACAGTTCGGTTGAACAACCCGTGTGCGATAACTGCCGACAGCGTTGCTCCCTTTTTAGATATTTTTTTAAGTTTTGTTAGGGTTTGTGTTCTGTTCAGATACGGCGGCGGTTCCCTAAACATGGAATAAGCTTCTCCACGCCTAGCCCCCGTCCTGGTGGTGCGTGTAGCATCATTAATGAGCGTGTGGAGGTGTGTCTTCGGTAGATCTGTCTTTGGTCGATCTGCTCAGATTTGGTCGTCGTTCGTCTATGTTCGTATGTCTTCGGGTTGGATCCTTCCGATCTACGCTACTCTTCATCACCAGAGTTACTGTTCTAGTGTGCTGGTCCTGTGGGCCATAGCACGAGGACTCCCCAACTGTCTATTACAACAAGTTTTGTCCGGCTCCGGCGAGGGATGGGTGATGACGGTGGCACGTCTCTGGCTCGCTTCTCTACTTTTGTAGCCATCGTTAGGTGGTATACGGATCTGGATATGATTTTTATTATTTTCGACGTTCATCATACTGCTGTTGGGGAACGTAGTAATTTCAAAAAATTTCCTACGCACACGCAAGATCATGGTGATGCATAGCAACGAGAGGGGAGAGTGTTGTCTACATACCAACGCAGACCGACTGCGGAAGCGATCACACAACGTAGAGGAAGTAGTCGTACGTCTTCCCGATCCGACCGATCCAAGCACCGTTACTCCGGCACCTCCGAGTTCTTAGCACACGTTCAGCTCGATGACGATCCTCGGGCTCCGATCCAGCAAAGCGTCGAGGAAGAGTTCCGTCAGCACGACGGCGTGGTGACGATCTTGATGTACTACTGACGCAGGGCTTCGCCTAAGCACTACAACGGTATGATCGAGGTGGAATTTGGTGGCAGGGGGCACCGCACACGGCTAAGGAACGATCACCAATGATCAACTTGTGTGTCATGGGGTGCCCCCCTGCCTCCGTATATAAAGGAGCAAGGGGGAGGGGCCGGCCGGCCTAGGAGGAGGCGCGCCAAGGGGAGTCCTACTCCCACCGGGAGTAGGACTCCCTCCTTCCTTGTTGGAGTAGGAGAAGGGGAAAGAGGTGGAGAGGAATAAGGAAAAAGGGGGCTGCGCCCCTTGTCCAATTCGGACCAGAGGGGGGCGCAGGCCTCCTTCCTTTTGGCCTCTCTCCTCTATTCCCGTATGGCCCAATAAGGCCCATATACTCCCCGGCGAATTTCCGTAACTCTCCGGTACTCCGAAAAATACCCGAATCATTCGGAACCTTTCTGAAGTCCGAATATAGTCGTCCAATATATCGATCTTTACGTCTCGACCATTTCGAGACTCCTCGTCATGTCCCCGATCTCATCCGGGACTCCGAACTCCTTCGGTACATCAAAACTCATAAACTTATAATATAACTGTCATCGAAACCTTAAGCGTGCGGACCCTACGGTTCGAGAACAATGTAGACATGACCGAGACACGTCTCCGGTCAATAACCAATAGCGGGACCTGGATGCCCATATTGGCTCCTACATATTCTACGAAGATCTTTATCGGTCAGACCGCATAACAACATACGTTGTTCCCTTTGTCATCGGTATGTTACTTGCCCGAGATTCGATCGTCGGTATCCAATACCTAGTTCAATCTCGTTACCGGCAAGTCTCTTTACTCGTTCCGTAATACATCATCCCGCAACTAACTCATTAGTTGCAATGCTTGCAAGGC
Source organism: Triticum monococcum (assembly GCA_034509565.1). Lineage (NCBI taxonomy): Eukaryota > Viridiplantae > Streptophyta > Magnoliopsida > Poales > Poaceae > Triticum > Triticum monococcum. Next base: position 13,989,606 of record CM067845.1, on the reverse strand, counting down.
TTTAAGTGACGTGCATTACCGAGAGGGCCCAGAGATACCTCTCCGACAATCGGAGTGACAAATCCTAATCTCGAAATACGCCAACCCAACATCTACCTTTGGAGACACCTGTAGTACTCCTTTATAATCACCCAGTTACGTTGTGACATTTGGTAGTACCCAAAGTGTTCCTCCGGTAAACGGGAGTTGCATAATCTCGTAGTCATAGGAACATGTATAAGTCATGAAGAAAGCAATAGCAACATACTAAACGATTGGGTGCTAAGCTAATGGAATGGGTCATGTCAATCAGATCATTCATCTAATGATGTGATCCCATTAATCAAATAACAACTCTTTGTCCATGGTTAGGAAACATAACCATCTTTGATTAACGAGCTAGTCAAGTAGAGGCATAGTAGTGACACTCTGTTTGTCTATGTATTCACACATGTATTATGTTTCCGGTTAATACAATTCTAGCATGAATAATAAACATTTATCATGATATAAGGAAATAAATAATAACTTTATTATTGCCTCTAGGGCATATTTCCTTCAACTGCCATGATTGAAAATGAATTGATCGAAAGTTTTCTCGCAAAAAAACCTACATGCATGATTCCCGCTTCTAAATTGTGTGCGTAAAATGAAACACAATTGCAGTAATCAAATTGTCTATGATGATGAAAAACAGCGCACACATTACTGCTATACAGGATACTGAAGTACCTGCCTTCCGCAGGTGAGGAGAACCTCCGCGCGGTACACGCGTATGGATATGTTCGTGTAGCGTTTTCTTTCTTCGAGGAGAAGAAAGAAAGGCGATCTCGCCTTGTGCCGCCAGGGCCGCCTTCCTTCGCCGCCGTCCTCCGGCGGCTCCTCTCTGCGGACGACCTCAGTCGTCGGTGGTGAGGGGGGCCGCCGGATCCGCGCGTGTGGATTGATTTAGGCATTAGTTTCTTAGGATTTTGGGTTGTTCATCGTCATGGCTTTTGCTGTGGCGATGGCGGCGCCGACTAATAAATCTTCAGATCCTTTCCCAACGAAGCGATCTGCTTTTGGGGTGGATTTGGAAACCAGACTGTTCAAGCGAGGATGGTGCGACAGCGGCGGCATCCTCGTGGTGGACCTGTGTCCTCGGGCTCCGCTGTTGCGATGACGTTTGCTCCAGCGCCGGCGTGGAGCTTGGGAGGTAGTCCAGGAGCGGATGCAGATTATGGTCTGCATCGACGACATCTGGAAGATGGTGGATCTGGGTTCGTGGTTCGTGGCAGGCAGGTATGGTTTCCTCCTCCAACGTCTTAGTTAGGGGTGCCAGATCTGGAGTTCGATGGCGTGTCCGGGGTGTTGTCCCGGTCTGATTCGTTCAACGGCAATGGTTTCGCCTTTATTGGCGAGCCACCTTGGAGGTCCGCAAAGCTGCATATCAGCGATGGAGCCGCGTCGAGCTCGGGTGTGCAGGTGACCCGTCATTTTCTCCTTTGGTGGCTGCTATGGTGGTGCCAGAGGCAGGTGACGGTCGTTGGTGTCAAGCTCAGAGGATTCTTCAGTCTTGTTTGTAATTTTACTTCTTGGCTGATGTTCCTGTGTGCAAAGGCTAGCGTTCTGCTGTCTTTTCAGTTTTGTCAGGTCGGTATGTATGTGACTTGTACTATGATCCTTATGATATAAATGATACGTATTACCATGCAAAAAAAAAACCTCCGCGCGGTCCGTATCGCCTCGGCCTCCCATGGATGGCTCCGTAGGGCTCTCCGCATTGTACGATCTATCCTAACGGCGCGCACCCGGGAGGTCGGGAGTCCATGCCAGATGGACCACGGGCGCATCTGGGCCCACAGTTATGTGGTATTTTCGGCTGCGCCTGCGAGCGTGGCCGCGCGTGTGTGCACTTGTACCAGTAGCCGTGCCAGCCATTGCCGCCTCCGCCTTTCCATTAATTTTATTTTATTCCGGTCTCCCATCACAAGTTCATGGAAAATTGTCGTTTCTCAGCAAAAGGCGCACATCATCCACGATAAATGCCCTCCTAAGAAAGATTATTGATTGTCTCCAATACCGGTGAACCAACGAGGGTCAATGACCGGCAATGGATCGATCTGAATTTTTCTTTAAGACAAGTTTGATCTGATTCCATCGACGGAAACGAATGAGGGTAAGCGATTTGGCGGGCTCTGATATGGAGGTTTAGCTAAAATGGGACGGAGGAAAGGCCTAGTGAACCACACGTCTATGATTTTTCTCTTGAGTAGGTGCCCCTTAGGACAACTAGGCCAGGAAAAAAAATGGACGCTAGAACAGAGAGTGCATCTAACGACCAGAAGCAACCACTACGTGAGATCTGACAGCTGAAATGACTGAGGGCATGAGAGGGTTGGGTTAGGTTTAATTTTGCTGTCCCAAATATGTGGTCTGAACAGAAATTTATTTCCGCACGTGTCATTTGCATGTCGTGTGACTGGAAGTATGATGAAAAAATTCATCAAGTTCGGCACAGACACTCAACAAGGGCTAGGATAATTAATTCAAGTAACTAATACATATAGCACCTGATAAGGGTTTTTTACTTTCTTTAGATTAAGGAAAAGGCTGCAATGGTGATGATGATTTCATGATCAAAGTGTGATGGTGTTGGGAAAGAACTTAATTTTCATGAAAGCATTGCTAGTGATGAATGAAGATGGAAATACTATTATAGGTGGAGTCCTCTGCATGAAAATTGCTATGGAGCTCATGAAGAAATAACCGAGTGAAGTACACAAAGGTTCGTGCATAACAGCTTCAAGATGGCATATTCTTCGAAGTGAAGTTTGTTGGAATTATAACGAATATGTTTACGAGTTTTACTATAGTTGCACTTGTATTTATAGGTGGGTTTATTGTTCGAGTTGAACATATGTGTAGACTTGTTGATTAGTGTGAAAGTAATCATGGTAAGTAAAACATCTTTCTGATATGTGATATGTGGTGGGATTGTGTGTTAGTTTTTTTCCTGTTAAAAAGTTCATCCCAGCAGCCAGTTAAATGTCCAATTAATCCCTACCCATAAGGTCACCGAGTAGCCGACAAACCGATAAATTAGCCGATTAATTAATTAATTGACCAATTAAATGGACGATTAGCCTAGTAATCTCTTACTTGCCGGCCAACCGAGCAGCTACCACTTAACGATTTCCTCACATTGGTTTTTTTATTATCTTAATTGACCACCTTTTTTTTATCTAAGTTTATAGTTTTCTAAGTGAAGTGTGAATTCCCTCCGGTCCTTTTTAGTCTGCATCTAAGATTTGTCTGAAGTCAAACTTTGTAAAGTTTGATCAATTATATATAAAAAAATATCAACATTCACAAATACAAAATCAATATCATTAGATGTGCCATGAACTTAATTTTCATATTATATAACTTTAATATTATAGATGTTGATATTTTGTCATATAAATTTGGTCAAAGTTGATAAAGTTTGACTTCAGACATATCTTATATGCAGAGTATGTAGCATGAAACTCTATATATACAATATTGCTTTAAATATTTGATATGTAGGTTTTATCTGGCCTAGCAAGTTAAGTTGGATAGAGGTTTCAGCCCTTGTTGACTTGATTTCAGCAAAATTATCTAAGCTTTTTAACACCAGTAAAAGCTTCATTTGTACGCTGACGTATTGCAGCCAACAAAGATGTATGTCATCGTCACCAGTAAAGTCATTGTAAAAGTGATGCTATTTAACATGATAATAAAATATACAACTATCCATTGAGCAAAAAAAAGTACAAAACTCTCAAAATAGGCCTTCGTCATGCCGAGCAGTACAACATAGCGAGGAAACACTCATGCAAGGAGATCAAATAAACAACGGGACACAATAAATCACATTTCAAAAATAGAGCAAAGCACTAAAAACAACACGACTACGAAACCAAGCATGAGCACAGGAGAAACTAAAGACAACAAAACGCCATGACCAAACTGACTGAGCTCCACAATGACGCCCTCAGCAGGGTAACGGTGCAAAGTATCATTATCACTGAGTCCAAAGGGATGGACAATGGTTTTCACCCAGAATCCTGGAACGGGAAGGAGAAGCAGACCAAAACCCTCAAGAGGAAACGCGGCAACCGCAGGCGTGAGCGCCAAAGCGCTGAGTTTTCTCTTGGTAACTCTGTCGTACCATGACGGGATGCCAGGACCACCATGAGCATGCCAAAGTATTCATATCCAGATCAGGCGCCACCGTAGTCGGCCGCGAGGACCACCCACTCCACCCTTCACACACATGACCAGGGGACATAGCCACCATCGCTGCCAAGATACTAGTCGAAGAGCCAAATGGGCAGCCCACCACCCGGAATTGCCGCCCAGGCATCCCGAACCAAAAGCTCTCACGGCGGCATAATGCAAGGGAACCGCTCGCCGAAGGCAAAGCAATGTGTCTCCCGCATCTTGCAAATCTCGCATCGACTCGACGGAGGTGGCCGAGAGAAGGGCAGTCCCAACTCCCCAGTGACCAACCAACAAAGCCACACATGAAGGGCCTACCATTGGAAGGGAGCATCCCTTGCACCGACGACTAGGCCGCGCCGCAAGCCAACTGCCAGACAACGCTACCGGGGAAAGGTCGTGAAGGAAATATGCCCTAGAGGCAATAGTAAAGTTGTTATTTATATTTCCTTATATCATGATAAATGTTTATTATTCATGCTAGAATTGTATTAACCGGAAACTTAGTACATGTGTGAATACATAGACAAAATAGAGTGTCCCTAGTATGCCTCTACTTGACTAGCTCGTTAATCAAAGATGGTTAAGTTTCCTAACCATAGACACGTGTTGTCATTTGATGAACGGGATCACATCATTAGAGAAAGATTTGATGGACAAGACCCATCCGTTAGCTTAGCATAATGATCGTGAAGTTTTAATGCTATTGCTTTCTTCATGACTTAGACATATTCCTCTGACTATGAGATTATGAAACCCCCGAATACCAGAGGAACACCTTGTGTGCTATCAAACATCACAACGTACCTGGGTGATTATAAAGATGGTCTACAGGTGTCTCCAAAGGTGTTTGTTGGGTTGGCATAGATCAAGATTAGGATTTGTCACTCCGAGTATCGGAGAGGTATCTCTGGGTCCCTCTCAGTAATGCCCATCACTATAAGCCTTGCAAACAATGTGACTAATGAGTTAGTTACGGGATGATGCATTACAGAACGAGTAAAGAGACTTGACGGTAACGCGATTGAACTAGGTATGATGATACCGATGATCGAATCTCGGGCAAGTAAGATACCGATGACAAAGGGAATAACGTATGTTGTTATTGAGGTTTGACCGATAAAGATCTTCGTAGAATATGTAGGAACCAATATGAGCATCCAAGTTCCGCTATTGGTTATTGACCGGAGATATGTCTCGGTCATGTCTACATAGTTCTCGAATCCGTAGGGTCCGCACGCTTCACGTTCAATGATGATTTGAATTATGAGTTATGTGTTTTGGTGACTAAAAATTGTTTGGAGTCCCGGATGAGATCACGAACATGACGAGGAGTCTCGAAATGGTAGAGAGGTAAAGATTGATATATTGGAAGGTATTATTCGGACACAGGAAGGGTTCCGGAGTATATCGGGTACATACCCAAGTACCGGAGGGGTTACCGAAAACCCCCGAGGAAGGATATGGGCCTTATGGGCCATAGGAGGGAGGCTAACCAGCCCACAAGGGGCTGGTGCGCCCCCCACAAGGGAGGAGGCCGAATTGGTTTAGGGAAGGTGGCGCCACCCCCTTTCCTTCTCCTACTACCTCTCCTCCCCCCTTTCCACCTGCATGAGAAGGAAAAGAGGGGGGGGGGGGCGAATCCTACTAGGACTAGGAGTCCTAGTAGGGCTCCCCCCTTATGGCGCGCCCCCTAGGGCCGGCCTCCTCCTTCTCCCTTGTTTATATATGTGGGCAGGGCACCCCTTGGAGACACACCAATTGTTCCAAGCCGTGTGCGGCGTCTTCCTCCACGGTTTACTCCTCCGGTCATATTCACGTTGTCCTTAGGCGAAGCATTGCGCGGATCACATCACCATCACCATCACCACGCCGTCGTGCTGACGGAACTCTCCCTTGATTCTCTGCTGGATCAAGAGTTCGAGGGATGTCATCGAGCTGAACGTGTGCAGAACTCGGAGGTGACGTACGTTCAGTACTTGATCAGTTGGATCACGAAGACATTCAACTACATTAACCGCGATAACCTAACGCTTCCGCTTTCGGTCTATGAGGGTACGTGGACACACTCTCCCCCTCTCGTTGCTATGCATCTCCTAGATAGATCTTGCGTGAACGTAGGAAATTTTTGAAACTGCATGCTATGTTCCAATACAGTGGCATCCGAGCCAGGTCTATGCGTAGATGATATGCACGAGTAGAACACAAAGAGTTGTGGGCGATAATAGTCATACTGCTTACCACCAACGTGTTATTTTGATTCGGCGATATTGCTGGATGAAGTGGCCCGGACCAACATTACATGACCACGTTCATGAGACCGGTTCTACTAACGTGCTTTTGCACACAGGTGGCTGGCGGGTGTCTGTTTCTCCAACTTTAGTTGAATCGAATTTGACTACGTCCGATCCTTGTTGAAAGTTAAAACAACACACTTGACGAAAAATCGTTGTGGTTTTGATGTGTAGGTAAGAACGGTTCTTGCTAGAAGCCTGTAGTAGTCATGTAAAACTTGCAACAACAAAGTAGAGGACGTCTACCTTGTTTTTGGAGGGCATGTTGTGATGTGATATGCTCAAGACGTGATGAGATATAAATTTTTGTATGAGATGATCATGTTTTTTAGAAGTTATCGGCAACTGGTAGAAGCCTTATGGTTGTCGCGTTATTGTATGAAATGCAATCGCCATGTAATTGCTTTACTTTATCACTAAGCGGTATCGATAGTCGTAGAAGCAATAGTTGGCGAGACGACAATGACGCTATGATGGATATCAAGGTGTCAAGCCGGTGACGATAGAGATCATGACGGTGCTTTGGAGATGGAGATGAAAGGCACAAGATGATGATGGCCATATCATGCCACATATTTTGATTGTATGTGATGTTTATATTTTATGCATCTTATTTTGCTTAGTACGGTGGTAGCATTATAAGATGATCCCTCACTAAATTTCAAGGTATAAGTGTTATCCCTGAGTATGCACCGTTGCTACAGTTCGTTGTGCCGAGACACCACATGATGATCGGGTGTGATAAGCTCTACGTTCACATACAATGGGCGGAAGCCAGTTTTGCACGTGCGGAATACTCGGGTTAAACTTGACGAGCCTAGCATATGCAGATATGGCCTCGGAACACTGAGACCGAAAGGTCAAACATGAATCATATAGTAGATACTAGCACACTAAATCATCGATGGCGCGCGTTGCTGCGCCCATCTATTCTCCGGTATAATGGTAGGAACTTTCATAAGTATATGGACACATAAATTTCCATAAATATATGGAGATATGAGACACGCAAAATAGATTAGCATAAACAAACCCATATATTGGTCAGTAATAGATAAATGGAAAGTTAAGCCTACAGTTGAATAATTATTTTTAGCAACTAATTAATGATAACAGGGACATTATTTACCCTATCAAGCTATGAAGATTCATCACCTGGTCCAGTCATTGCAATTCATTTTTATCCTGCAAAGTCATGATTAATAAAAATTATCACTTGAAAAGATGAAATTGAGGATCAAATGTGTCATTCTTCTCTATAACTACTTGGTAAGAGGAACTAACAAGCAAAAGAGTTTTATGTACCTTGACTCACTTTAAATCTTTCTATAGTCAAGCAATAAATCATATTAATTCTCAGAATATGTATTAGTTAGTGGATATAACTTGCCCACAATACCATTCATTGTGAACATAGAATAGCTCAACTTCGGATGACATTGATGCACTAAAATTAGCGCCAAATTCGATAATATAGTTCAAACCAAGTACATGGATATGTAGTGTAGGCCTACTTTAAAAAGGTTCTAAGCTTAGCTGAACGAACCTGGCAGTTAAAACCATGTCACAAACAATCAAAACAAACTAAAAAGTTCGGTTTAACAAGTTAATTTATGAAACCATGCCATATATATGAGATTGATTAAAGAAGTTGATTTATGAAGCCAAAAAACTGAGAAGGCAGGAGCTAATAATTTACTACAATATATTCAATGTTTTCAGGTGGCTTAATCGGTATTGGTCATAGGACTTTTAAGAAAAATTCTGCTTGACACTAAAGAAGATATTGCAGAACGGAAGGATTCTAGTAAGACAATTTTCGTTGACACTGAAGTTAAGAATAAAATTCTGATAAATAAGGGAAGCTATCTCATTGGAACATTGTCTTCTACATCATGTGAATGTCGATTTTTTTTTCATATCATTTGTGACGCTACTGCCATGAAGAAAACAAACTCAAGCTCACATGTGTTATATTTTTTGTTTGAAAGACTACCCGGTCTTCGAATTAAGGAGAGGGCCCTGTAGAGAATAAAATGTGAATTAGTCCAGTAAGACAATTTTCGTTGACACTAAAGTCAAGAATAAAATACTCACTCCGTCCCAAAATTCTTGTCTTAGATTTGTCTAGATACGGATGTAACGGAGGAAGTATTTATAAATAAGGGCAGCTATCTGAGTTGGAACATTGTCTGGTCTACATGATGTGACAGTTATTTTTTTTTCACTGTCATTTGTGATGCTACTGCCATGTAGAAAACAAACTGAACCTCATGTGTGTCATATTTTGTGTTTGAAAGAATATCCAGCCTCACAATTAAGGAGAGAGCAGTGTAGGGAATAAAATGGGGAGCTAACAACGGTAAGATATAGTTGAAAAACTAAGCAAGGGGTGTGTGAGAGGACATAATTTGCATACCTTGAGAAGCTGCAGTGTAGTTGCACTTAAAGTATGCAAAAAAAAAATTGAGTTCCTGTTGGTCTTGAGTTATTGTGGCATTTTATAGAAGAGTTGAGGCGCACGTTGATCAAACGGCATACCTGGCTTGAGGGGTGTGGTGTTGCAGGGGAGCTTATCAGGACAAGCTGCCCAGGACCCCATGGAGGTCGATGAACACGAAGAGAAGCAGCCTCGTGGATGTGTGACTGCTCGCCTTCGCGGTCCCTAGATGCTGGTTCCGCTGCCACGCAAGTTATCGTGGAATCCCACTCGAGCGAGTCATCATGGTCGTGGCTGGCAGCAGCGTGTGCTTTGATGGGATCCCGAAATAAAATCACTTTAGTCCACTTTCATACTGCACCAGTCAACATATTATGAATATACTTCATTGCTTGATAATTAAATATCAACATGTTTAACTTGAATACTTCTATCCGACACTTATGTGCAGACTCTGGAAATAATGATTAAAGAAACATCAAAATAGAGCACATGCTGCCGATTGGACATGAGAAATTGAGAGTAGAATATACTCACATTGTAACGTAAACTTAGAAGAATCTCCTCTCTTGGATGTCACTTATGTGCCAAATCATTAATCATGGTATTGAACATGCCCTCCATCTACAAATTTCAATGTAGCTGGAAAAAGAAAAATAATGTTAGTTCACATGAAAAAGATGAGCAGACTTATAAGCAAGTCATTTAATTCTTGGGCATAAACGAAGTATGCAGTCTCGTTTGTTCACTGGATTTGATGAAACTTTCGAAATCGCATTAGAAAAATACTATTGTAATTGACCTGACAGGTAAAGAGATCAAGAAATGCAACACTTCTAACTGATGGAACCACCGGCTTGTCACCTGTTGCCTCCACACAATTAAAATCCCAAGAACAATCTCTGTCCTAACAAAAAGGAGGATTTTCATGTAGGTACGGGCTGCAGGAACCATCTGGGCGGGAGGAGTGCTAGCGGCCGGTGATTGAATTCATACGGGACGAACCCAAGGTGGAGAGTTGATGCTAGCGGCTGGAATCAACTCTGGCACGACAACACGGACAGCAAGATGAACAGACAGAACAGTAGCCGGTCCGCTGCTGGATCGAAGTCGTCGTGGTCGCGGCCGGCAGCGCCGCGCGCTTGGCTTGGATCCCGCTCGAGTGCATCGGCTGGATTCGCCCGAATCACGTACTCGTCACGCCGTCATCTGGACGGATCGCCCGCGTCGCTTGGGTCCCGCTCAAGCGCGTCGAGCGCGTCGGCCGCATCGGGCGCAGCTGGATTTCCCCATCAACGATCCACCTCCTCTGTCCAGCGAACGCAATGAGCGGACGATCCACCTCCTCTGTCCAGCGAACGCAATGAGCGGACGATCCACCTCCCCTGCCGAGCTAGAGCATCTCAGTGTTAGCTTAATGGGCTGAGATAACCGGCCCAGTTCACCAGAGGGCTTGGATTCGGCCTCTGGAGCAGCAGCCCAGGCCAGTTGCGGGAGAGGGGGCTTTCCACAGGAGATCCGACGGCCATAAATCTCTAAATCACGAAAACGGACGGTCACAAACGTAAAATCGCTGAGAAGGCTCGGTTTAGGCTCAGTTTTACTGTCCTTAATGATCAACATAGAGATGTTCACCATTGAAAACTACTCCATCTTACGAATGATCGGACATGGTTTAGTTGATATGGATCACGTGATCATTTAGATGACTAGAGATATGTCTATCTAAGTGGGAGTTCTTTAGTAATATGATTAATTGAACTTTAATTTATCATGAACACAGTCCTGGTAGTATTCGCATATCTATGTTGTAGATCAATAGCTCGCGATATAGCTTCTATATTTTTTTGATATGTTCCTTGAGAAAAGTTGAAAGATGATAGTAGCAATGATTTGGACTGGGTCCGTGATCTGAGGATTATCCTCATTGATGCACATAAGAATTATGTCCTTGATGCACCGCTAGGTGACAGACCTATTGCAGGAGCAGATGCAGACGTTACGAACGTTTGACAAAGCTCGGTATGATGACTACTTGATAGTTTAGTGCACCATGCTTTATGGCTTAGACCGGGGACTTCAAAAATGTTTGGAACGCCACGGAGCATATGAGATGTTCTAAGAGTTGAAATTGGTATTTGAGACTCATGCCCATGTCTAGAGGTATGAGACCTCTAACAAGTACTTTGCCTACAAGATGGAGGAGAATAACTCAGCTAGTGAGCATGTGCTCAGAATGTCTGGGTACTACAATCGCTTGAATCAAGTGGGAGTTAATCTCCCAGATAAGATAGTGATTGACAGAATTCTCTAGTCACTATCACCAAGTTACTAGAACTTCGTGATGAACTATAATATGCAAGGGATGACGAAAATGATTCCCAAGCTCTTCGCGATGCTGAAATCGACGAAGGTAGAAATCAAGAAATAGCATCAAGTGTTGATGGTTAACAAGACCACTAGTTTCAGGAAAAATGGCAAGGAAAAGAAAGGGAACTTCAAGAAGAATGGCAAGCAAGTGGCCACTCCTGTGAAGAAGCCCAAAGCTAGACCCAAACCTGAAACTGAGTGCTACTACTGCAAAGGAAATGGTCACTCGAAGCGGAACTGCCCCAAAAAACTTGGCAGATAAGAAGGATGGCAAAGTGAACAAAGGTATATTTGATATACATGTTATTGATGTGTACTTTACTAATGTTCATAGTAGCCCTGGATATTTGATACCGATTTAGTTGCTAAGATTTGTAACTCGAAACATGAGTTGCAAATTGAACAGATAGTAGTTAAGGGCGAGGTGACGATGTGTGTTGGAAGTGATTCCAAGGTTGATAAGATCACCATCGCACAATCCCTTTACTTTCGGGATTAGTGTTAAACCTAAAATAAATGTTATTTGGTGTTTGCGTTGAGCATAAATATGATTGGATCATGTTTATTGCAATACGGTTATTCATTGAAGTCAGAGAATAATTGTTGTTCTGTTTATTTGAATAAAACCTTCTATGGTCATACACCCAATGAAAATGGTTTATTGAATCTTGATCGTAGTGATACACATATTCATAATATTGATGCCAAAAAATGCAAAGTTTATAATGATAGTGCAACATACTTGTGGCACTGCTGTTTATGTCATATTGGTGTAAAGCGCATGAAGAAACTCCATGCTGATAGGCTTTTGGAATCACTTGATTATGAATCAATTGATGCTTGTGAACCATGCCTCATGGGCAAGTTGTTGGAAATATGCCCTAGAGGCAATAATAAAAGCATTATTATTATATTTCCTTGTTCATGATAATTGTCTTTATTCATGCTATAATTGTGTTATCCGGAAATCGTAATACATGTGTGAATAACAGACACCAACATGTCCCTAGTAAGCCTCTAGTTGACTAGCTCGTTAATCAACAGATAGTCATGGTTTCCTGGCCATGGACATAAGACGTCATTGATAACGAGATCACATCGTTAGGAGAATGATGTGATGGACAAGACCCAATCCTAAACATAGCATAAAGATCGTATAGTTCGTTTGCTAGAGTTTTGCAATGTCAAGTATCTTTTCCTTAGACCATGAGATCGTGTAACTCCCGGATACCGTAGGAGTGCTTTGGGTGTACCAAACGTCACAACGTAACTGGGTGACTATAAAGGTAGACTACGGGTATCTCCGAAAGTGTCTGTTGGGTTGACACGGATCAAGACTGGGATTTGTCACTCCGTATGACGGAGAGGTATCACTGGGCCCACTCGGTAATGCATCATCATAATGAGCTCAAAGTGACCAAGTGCCTGGTCACGGGATCATGCATTATGGTATGAGTAAAGTGACTTGCCGGTAACGAGATTGAACGAGGTATTGGGATACCGATGATCGAATCTCGGGCAAGTAATATATCGATTGACAAAGGGAATTGCATACGGGGTTGATTGAATCCTCGACATCGTGGTTCATCCGATGAGATCATCGTGGAGCATGTGGGAGCCAACATGGGTATCCAGATCCCGCTGTTGGTTATTGACCGGAGAGTCGTCTCGGTCATGTCTACATGTCTCCCGAACCCGTAGGGTCTACACACTTAAGGTTCGGTGACGCTAGGGTTGTGAAGATATGTATATGCAGTAACCCGAATGTTGTTCGGAGTCCCGGATGAGAACCCGGACGTCACGAGGAGTTCCGGAATGGTCCGGAGGTAAAGAATTATATATAGGAAGTGCTGTTTCGGCCATCGGGACAAGTTTCAGGGTTACCGGTATTGTACCGGGACCACCGGAAGGGTCCCGGGGGTCCACCGGGTGGGGCCACCTATCCCGGAGGGCCCCATGGGCTGAAGTGGGAAGGGACCCAGCCCATAGTGGGCTGGGGCGCCACCCCCTAAGGGCCCATGCGCCTAGGGTTTAGGGGAAACCCTAAAGGGGGCGCCCGCTTGCTTGGGGGGCAAGCCCCCCACCCCTTGGCCGCCGCCCCCCTTAGGAGATCCATCTCCTAGGGCCGGCGCCCCCCCTAGGCACCCCTATATATAGTGGGGGAGAGGAGGGACTTGAGGCTACGGCTTTTGGTGCATCCCTCTCTCCCTGTTACGTCTCTCTCTCTCGCGTAGTATAGGCGAAGCCCTGCTACTGTGACGCCCTGCATCCACCACCACGCCGCCGTGCTGCTGGATCATCATCAACCTCTCCTCCCCCCTTGCTGGATCAAGAAGGAGGAGACGTCTCCCGTCCCGTACGTGTGTTGAACCTGGAGGTGCCGTCCGTTCGGCGCTTGGTCATCGGTGATTTGGATCATGTCGTGTTCGACTACATCATCCCCGTTCTTTGAACGCTTCCGCACGCGATCTACAAAGGTATGTAGATGCATCTGATGACTCGTTTCTAGATGAACTCCTAGATGGATCTTGGTGAAACGAGTAGGAAAATTTTTGTTTTCTGCAACGTTCCCCAACAGTGGCATCATGAGCTAGGTCTATGCGTAGTTCTTCTTGCGCGAGTAGAACACAATTTGTTGTGGGCGTGGATTTGTCAACTTTCTTGCCGCTACTAGTCTTTTCTTGCTTCAGCGGTATTGTGGGATGAAGCGGCCCGGACCAACCTTACACGTACGCTTACGTGAGACCGGTTCCACCGACTAACATGCACTAGTTGCATAAGGTGGCTGGCGGGTGTCTGTCTCTCCTACTTTAGTTGGAGCAGATTCGATGAACAGGCTCCTTATGAAGGGTAAATAGAAGTTGACAAATCACATTGTGGCTTTCACGTAGGTAAGAAAACGTTCTTGCTAGAACCCTAATTCAGCCACGTAAAACTTGCAACAACAATTAGAGGACGTCTAACTTGTTTTTGCAGCAAGTGGTTTGTGATATGATATGGCCAAAGTTGTGATGAATGATGAATGATCTATATGTGATGTATGAGATGTTCATGCTATTGTAATAGGAATCACGACTTGCATGTCGATGAGTATGACAACCGGCAGGAGCCATAGGAGTTGTCTTTATTCTTTTATATGACCCGCGTGTCATTGAGAAACGCCATGTAATTACTTTACTTTATTGCTAAACGCGTTAGCCATAGTAGTAGAAGTAATAGTTGGCGAGCAACTTCATGGAGACACGATGATGGAGATCATGGTGTCAAGCCGGTGACAAGATGATCATGGAGCCCCAAGATGGAGATCAAAGGAGCTATGTGATATTGGCCATATCATGTCACGTCTATTATTTGATTGCATGTGATGTTTATCATGTTTTGCATCTTGTTTACTTAGAACGACGATAGTAAATAAGATGATCCCTCATAACAATTTCAAGAAGTGTTCTCCCCTAGCTGTGCACCGTTGCTAAAGTTCGTCGTTTCGAAGCACCACGTGATGATCGGGTGTGATAGATCCTTACGTTCACATACAACGGGTGTAAGACAGTTTTACACATGCAAAACACTTAGGGTTAACTTGACGAGCCTAGCATGTGTATAGACATGGCCTCGGAACACAGAAGACTGAAAGGTCGAGCATGAGTCGTATAGAAGATACGATCAACATGAAGATGTTCACCGACGTTGACTAGTCCGTCTCACGTGATGATCGGACACGGCCTAGTTAACTCGGATCATGTAATACTTAGATGACTAGAGGGATGTCTAATCTAAGTGGGAGTTCATTATATAATTTGATTAGATGAATTTTATTATCATGAACATTAGTCTAAAATATTTTACAATATGTCTTGTAGATCAAATGGCCCACGTAGTCCTCAACTTCAACGCGTTCCTAGAGAAAACTAAGCTGAAAGACGATGGCAGCAACTATACGGACTGGGTCTGGAACCTGAGGATCATCCTCATAGCTGCCAAGAAAGATTACGTCCTACAAGCACCGCTAGGTGAAGCTCCCGTCCCACAGAACCAAGATGTTATGAACGCTTGGCAGACACGTGTTGACGACTACTCCCTCGTTCTGTGCGGCATGCTTTACAGTTTAGAGCCGTGGCTCCAAAAGCGTTTTGAGAGACATGGAGCATATGAGATGTTCGAAGAGCTGAAAATGGTTTTCCAAGCTCATGCCCGGGTCGAGAGATATGACGTCTCCGACAAGTTCTTCAGCTGTAAGATGGAGGACAACAGTTCTGTCAGTGAGCACATACTCACTATGTCTCGATTACATAACCGCTTGACTCAGCTGGGAGTTAATCTCCCGGATGATGCGGTCATTAACAGAATCCTCTAGTCGCTTCCACCAAGCTACAAGAGCTTTGTGATGAACTTCAATATGCAGGGGATGCAAAAGACCATTCCTGAGTTGTTTTCAATGCTGAAATCAGCGGAGGTAGAAGTCAAGAAGGAACATCAAGTGGTGATGGTCAATAAAACCACTAAGTTCAAGAAAGGCAAGGGTAAAAAGAACTTCAAGAAGGACGGCAAGGAAGTTGCCGCGCCCGGCAAGCAAGCTGCTGGGAAGAAGCCAAAGAATGGACCCAAGCCCGAGACTGAGTGCTTTTATTGCAAGGGAAGTGGTCACTAGAAGCGGAACTGCCCCAAATACTTAGCAGACAAGAAGGCCAGCAAAACAAAAGGTATATGTGATATACATGTAATTGATGTGTACCTTACCGGTAATCGTAGTAGCTCTTGGGTATTTTATACCGGTGCAGTTGCTCACATTTGTAACTCACAGCAGGAACTACGGAATAGGCGGAGACTGGCAAAGGACGAGGTGACGATGCGCGTCGGGAATGGTTCCAAAGTCGATGTGATCGCCGTCGGCACGCTACCTCTTCATTTACCTACGGGATTAGTTTTAAACCTCAATAATTGTTATTTAGTACCAGCTTTGAGCATGAACATTGTATCGGGATCTCGTTTAATTCGAGATGGCTACTCATTTAAATCCGAGAATAATGATTGTTCTATTTATATGAGAGATATGTTTTATGGTCATGCTCCTATGGTGAATGGTTTATTCTTTATGAATCTCGAACGTAATGCTACACATGTTCATAGTGTGAGTACCAAAAGATGTAAGGTTGATAATGATAGTCCCACATACTTGTGGCACTGCCGCCTTGGTCACATAGGTGTCAAACACATGAAGAAGCTCCATGCAGATGGACTTTTAGAGTCTCTTGATTATGAATCATTTGACACGTGCGAACCATGCCTTATGGGTAAAATGACCAAGACTCTGTTCTCAGGAACAATGGAGCGAGCAACCAACTTATTGGAAATCATACATACTAATGTGTGCGGTCCAATGAGTGTTGAGGCTCGTGGTGGCTATCGTTATGTTCTCACCCTCACTGATGACTTGAGTAGATATGGGTATGTCTACTTGATGAAACACAAGTCTGAAACCTTTGAAAAGTTCAAGGAATTTCAGAATGAGGTTGAGAATCAACGTGACAAGAAAATCAAGTTTCTACGATCAGATCATGGAGGAGAATACTTGAGTCATGAATTTGGCACACACTTAAGAAAATGTGGAATAGTTTCACAATGCACGCCGCCTGGAACACCTCCGCGTAACGGTGTGTCCGAACATCGTAATCGCACTCTATTAGATATGATGCGGTCTATGATGTCTCTTACCGATCTACCGCTATCTTTTTGGGGCTATGCTTTAGAGACTGCTGCATTCACTTTAAATAGGGCTCCGTCAAAATCCGTTGAGACGACACCGTTTGAATTATGGTTTGGGAAGAAACCTAAGTTGTCGTTTCTGAAAGTTTGGGGATGTGATGCTTCTGTCAAGAAACTTCAACCTGAAAAGCTCGAACCCAAGTCGGAAAAATGCGTCTTCATAGGATACCCAAAAGAAACTATTGGGTATACCTTCTACCTCAGATCCGAAGGCAAGATCTTTGTTGCCAAGAATGGATCCTTTCTAGAGAAAGAGTTTCTCTCGAAAGAAGTAAGTGGGAGGAAAGTAGAACTTGATGAAGTGTTACCTCTTGAACCGGAAAATAGCGCAACTCAAGAAAATGTTCCTGAGGTGCCTGCACCGACTAGAGAGGAAGTTAATGATGATGATCATGAAACTTCTGATCAAGTTGCTACTGAGCTTCGAAGGTCCACAAGGACACGTTCCGCACCAGAGTGGTACGGCAACCCTGTCTTGGAAATGATGTTGTTAGACAACGGTGAACCTTCGAACTATGAAGAAGCGATGGCGGGCCCGGATTCCGACAAATGGCTAGAAGCCATGAAATCCGAGATAGGATCCATGTATGAAAACGAAGTATGGACTTTGACTGACTTGCCCGTTGAACGGCGAGCCATAGAGAATAAATGGATCTTTAAGAAGAAGACAGACGCGGATGGTAATGTGACCATCTATAAAGCTCGGCTTGTCGCTAAGGGTTATCGACAAGTTCAAGGGGTTGACTACGATGAGACTTTCTCACCGGTAGCGAAGCTAAAGTCCGTCCGAATCATGTTAGCAATTGCCGCGTTTTACGATTATGAAATATGGCAAATGGACGTCAAAACGGCATTCCTTAATGGTTTCCTTAAGGAAGAATTGTATATGATGCAGCCGGAAGGTTTTGTCGATCCTAAGAATGCTGACAAGGTGTGCAAGCTCCAACACTCGATTTATGGGCTGGTGCAAGCATCTCGGAGTTGCAACATTCGCTTTGATGAGATGATCAAAGTGTTTGGGGTTACGCAGACTTATAGAGAAGCCTGCGTTTACAAGAAAGTGAGTGGGAGCTCTGTAGCATTTCTCATATTATATGTAGATGACATACTTTTGATGGGAAATGATATAGAACTCTTGGACAGCATCAAGGCCTACTTGAATAAGAGTTTTTCAATGAAGGACCTTGGAGAAGCTGCTTATATATTAGGCATCAAAATCTATAGAGATAGATCGAGACGCCTCATAGGTCTTTCACAAAGCACATACCTTGATAAGATATTGAAGAAGTTCAATATGGATCAATCTAAGAAGGGGTTCTTACCTGTGTTACAAGGTATGAAATTGAGCTCGGCTCAAAGTCCGACCACGGCAGAAGAAATAGAAGAGATGAGTGTCATCCCCTATGCCTCAGCCATAGGTTCTATTATGTATGCCATGCTGTGTACCAGACCTGATGTAAACCTTGCCGTAAGTTTGGTAGGAAGGTACCAAAGTAATCCGGGCAAGGAACACTAGACAGCGGTCAAGAATATCCTGAAGTACCTGAAAAGGACTAAGGAAATGTTTCTCGTTTATGGAGGTGACGAAGAGCTCGTCGTAAAGGGTTACGTCGACGCTAGCTTCGACACAGATCTGGATGACTCAAAGTCACAAACCGGATATGTGTATATTTTGAATGGTGGGGCAGTAAGCTGGTGCAGTTGCAAGCAGAGCGTCGTGGCGGGATCTACATGTGAAGCAGAGTACATGGCAGCCTCGGAGGCAGCACATGAAGCAATTTGGGTGAAGGAGTTCATCACCGACCTCGGAGTCATACCCAATGCGTCGGGGCCAATCAAGCTCTTCTGTGACAACACTGGAGCTATTGCACTTGCCAAGGAGCCCAGGTTTCACAAGAAGACAAGGCACATCAAGCGTCGCTTCAACTCCATTCGTGAAAATGTTCAAGATGGAGACATAGATATTTGTAAAGTACATACGGACCTGAATGTAGCAGATCCATTGACTAAACTTCTCCCTAGGGCAAAACATGATCAACACCAGAATTCCATGGGTGTTCGATTCATCACAATGTAACTAGATTATTGACTCTAGTGCAAGTGGGAGACTATTGGAAATATGCCCTAGAGGCAATAATAAAAGCATTATTATTATATTTCCTTGTTCATGATAATTGTCTTTATTCATGCTATAATTGTGTTATCCGGAAATCGTAATACATGTGTGAATAACAGACACCAACATGTCCCTAGTAAGCCTCTAGTTGACTAGCTCGTTAATCAACAGATAGTTATGGTTTCCTGGCTATGGACATAAGATGTCATTGATAACGAGATCACATCATTAGGAGAATGATGTGATGGACAAGACCCAATCCTAAACATAGCATAAAGATCGTATAGTTCGTTTGCTAGAGTTTTGCAATGTCAAGTATCTTTTCCTTAGACCATGAGATCGTGTAACTCCCAGATACCGTAGGTGTGCTTTGGGTGTACCAAACGTCACAGCGTAACTGGGTGACTATAAAGGTAGACTACGGGTATCTCCGAAAGTGTCTGTTGGGTTGACACGGATCAAGACTGGGATTTGTCACTCCGTATGACGGAGAGGTATCACTGGGCCCACTCGGTAATGCATCATCATAATGAGCTCAAAGTGACCAAGTGCCTGCTCACGGGATCATGCATTACGGTACGAGTAAAGTGACTTGCCGGTAACGAGATTGAACGAGGTATTGGGATACCGACGATCGAATCTCGGGCAAGTAATATATTGATTGACAAAGGGAATTGCATACGGGGTTGATTGAATCCTCGACATCGTGGTTCATCCGATGAGATCATCATGGAGCATGTGGGAGCCAACATGGGTATCCAGATCCCGCTGTTGGTTATTGACCGGAGAGTCGTCTCGGTCATGTCTACATGTCTCCTGAACCCGTAGGGTCTACACACTTAAGGTTCGGTGACGCTAGGGTTGTGCAGATATGTATATGCAGTAACCCGAATGTTGTTCGGAGTCCCGGATGAGATCCCGGACGTCACGAGGAGTTCCGGAATGGTCCGGAGGTAAAGAATTATATATAGGAAGTGCTGTTTCGGCCATCGGGACAAGTTTCGGGGTTACCGGTATTGTTCCGGGACCACCGGAAGGGTCCCGGGGGTCCACCGGGTGGGGCCACCTATCCCGGAGGGCCCCATGGGCTGAAGTGGGATGGGACCCAGCCCATAGTGGGCTGGGGCGCCACCCCCTAAGGGCCCATGCGCCTAGGGTTTAGGGGAAACCCTAAAGGGGGGCGCCCCCTTGCTTGGGGGGCAAGCCCCCCACCCCTTGGCCGCCGCCCCCCTTAGGAGATCCATCTCCTAGGGCCGGCGCCCCCCCTAGGCACCCCTATATATAGTGGGGGAGAGGAGGGACTTGAGGCTACGGCTTTTGGTGCATCCCTCTCTCCCTGTTACGTCTCTCTCTCTCGCGTAGTATAGGCGAAGCCCTGCTACTGTGACGCCCTGCATCCACCACCACGCCGTCGTGCTGCTGGATCATCATCAACCTCTCCTCCCCCCTTGCTGGATCAAGAAGGAGGAGACGTCTCCCGTCCCATACGTGTGTTGAACGCGGAGGTGCCGTCTGTTCGGCGCTTGGTCATCGGTGATTTGGATCACGTCGTGTTCGACTACATCATCCCCGTTCTTTGAATGCTTCCGCACGCGATCTACAAAGGTATGTAGATGCATCTGATGACTCGTTGCTAGATGAACTCCTAGATGGATCTTGGTGAAACGAGTAGGAATTTTTTGTTTTCTGCAACGTTCCCCAACACAAGTTTACTAAGACTCCATTCTCCGGAACAATGGAGCGAGCCACTGACTTATTGGAAATAATACATACTGATGTATGCGGTCCGATGAGTATTGAGGCTCACGGTGGGTATCGTTATTTTCTGACCTTCACAGATGATTTGAGCAGGTATGGGTATATCTACTTAATGAACACAAGTCTAAAACATTTGAAAATTTCAAAGAATTTCAGAGTGAAGTTGAGAATCATCAGAACAAGAAAATAAAGTTTCTATGATTTGATCGTGGAGGTGAATATTTGAGTTACGAGTTTGGCCTTCATTTAAAACAATGTGGAATAGTTTCACAACTCACGCCACCTGGAACACCACAGCATAATGGTGTGTCCAAACGCCGTAACCGTACTTTATTAGATATGGTGCGATCTATGATGTCTCTTACCAATTTACCACTATCGTTTTGGGGTTATGCATTAGAGACAGTTGCATTCACGTTCAATAGGGCATCATCTAAATCCGTTGAGACGACACCATATGAACTATGGTTTAGCAACAAACCTAAGCTGTTGTTTCTTAAAGTTTGGGGATGTGATGCTTATGTGAAAAAGCTTCAACCTGGTAAGCTCGAACCCAAATCGGAGAAATGCGTCTTCATAGGATACCCAAAGAAAACTGTTGGGTACACCTTCTATCACAGATCCGAAGACAAGATATTCGTTTCTAAGAATGGATCCTTTCTACAGAAGGAGTTTCTCTCGAAAGAAGTGAGTGGGAGGAAAGTAGAACTTGATGAGGTAATTGTACCTTCTCCTGAATTGGAAAGTGGTTCATCACAAAAATTAGTTATAGTGATGCCTACACCAATTAGTGAGGAACCTAATAATAATGATTATGAAACTTCAGATCAAGTTACTACCGAACCTCGTAGGTTAACTAGAGCACGTTCTGCACTAGAGTGGTACGGTAATCCTGTTCTGGAAGTCAAGTTACTAGACCATGACGAACCTACGAACTATGAGGAAGCGATGATGAGAGATTCCACAAAATGGCTTGAGACCATGAAATCTGAGATAGGACCCATGTATGAGAACAAAGTGTGGAATTTTATGGACTTGCCCGATGATCGGCAAGCCATTAATTATAAATGGATCGTCAAGAGGAAGACGGATGCTGATGGTAGTCTTACTATCTACAAAACTCGACTTGTCGCAAAAGATTTTCAACAAGTTCAAGGTGTTGACTATGATGAGATTTTCTCACTCGTAACGATGCTTAAGGTCTGTCCGAATCATGTTAGCAATTGCCACATTTTATGAAATCTGGCAAACGGATGTCAAAAGCTGCATTCCTTAATGGATTTGTTGTATATGATGCAACCAGAAGGTTTTCGCAATCCTAAAGGTGCTAAAAAGTGTGCAAGCTCCAGCGATCCATCTATGGACTGGTGCAAGCATCTCAGAGTTGAAATATACGCTTTGATGAATAGATCAAAGCATATAGTTTTATACAGACTTGCGGTGAAGCCTGTATGTAAAAGAAAGTGAGTGGTAGCACTACAACCTTTTTGATAAGTATATGTGAATGACATATTGTTAATCGGAAATGATGTAGAATTTTCAAGGAGTCTTTTAAAGGACTTTTTCAAGGGATGACCTCGGTGAAGCTACTTACATATTGAGCATCGAGATCTAGATCAAGACGCTTGATAAGATTTTTCAATGAGTAGATACCTTGACAAGATTTTGAAGTAGTTCAAAATGGAACAGTCAAAGAAGGAGTTCTTGCCTGTATTGCAAGGTGCGAAGTTGAGTAAGACTCAAAAGCCCGACCACGGAATAAGATAGAGAGAGAATGAAAGTCATTCTCTATGCCTCAGCCATAGGTTCTATAAAGTATGCCATGCTATGTACCAGACCTATTGTATATCTTAGCATGAGTTTGGCAAGGGAGTACAATAATGATCTAGGAGTAGATCACTGGACAGAGGTCAAAATTATCCTTAGAGGACTAAGGAAATATTTCTCGGTTATGGAGGTGATAAAAGAGTTTGTCGTAAAGAGTTACGTCGATGCAAACTTTGACACAAATGTGGATGACTCCGTGTCTCTATCTGGATACATATTGAAAGTCGAAGCATTTAGCTAGAGTAGCTCCATGCAGAGCATTGTAGACATAGAAATTTGCAAAATACATACGGATCTGAATGTGGCAGACTCATTAACTAAATCTCTCTCACAAGCAAAACATGATCACACCTTAGTACTCTTTTGGGTGTTAATCACATGGCGATGTGAACTAGATTACTGAGTAGTAAACCCTTTGGGTGTTGGTCACATGGCAATGGGAACTATTGTTATTAATCACATGGCGATGTGAACTATTGGTGTTAAATCACATGGCGATGTGAACTAGGAAATATGCCATAGATGCAATAATGAAGTTGTTATTTATATTTCCTTATATCCTGATAAATGTTTATTATTTATGCTAGAATTGTATTAACCGGAAACTTATTACATGTGTGAATAAATAGATAAAACAGAGTGTCCCTAGTATGCCTCTACTTGACTAGCTCGTTAATCAAAGATGGTTAAGTTTCCTAACCATAGACATGTGTTATCATTTGATGAATGGGGTCACATCATTAGAGAATGATGTGATGGACAAGACCCATCCATTAGCTTAGCATAATGATCGTTAAGTTTTATTGCTATTGCTTTCTTCATGACTTATACATATTCCTCTGATTTTGAGATTATGCAACTCCCGAATACCAGAGGAACACCTTCTGTACTATCAAACGTCACAACGTAATTGGGTGATTATAAAGATGCTCTACAAGTGTCTCTGAAGGTGTTTGTTGGGTTGGCATAGATCAATATTAGGATTTGTGACTCCGAGTATCAGAGAGGTATCTCTGGGCACTCTCAGTAATGCACATCACTATAAGTTTTGCAAGCAATGCGACTAATGAGTTAGTTACGTGATGATGCATTACGGAACGAGTAAAGAGACTTGCCGATAACGAGATTGAACTAGGTATGATGATACCGACGATTGAATCTCAGGTAAGTAAGATGCTGATGACAAAGGAAATAACGTATGTTGTTATTGCGGTTGGACCGATAAAGATCTTCGTAGAATATGTAGGAACCAATATGAGCATCCAGGTTCCGCTATTGGTTATTGACCGGAGATATGTCTCGGTCATGTCTACATAGTTCTCGAACCCATAGGGTCCGCATGCTTAACATTTGATGATGATTTGAATTATGAGTTCTGTGTTTTGGTGACTGAAGATTGTTTAGAGTCCCGGATGAGATCACGGACATGACGAGGAGTCTTGAAATGATCGAGAGGTAAATATTGATATATTGGAAGGTAGTATTCGGACACCGGAAGGGTTTCGGAGTGGATCGGATACATACCGGAGTACCGGAGGGGTTACTGGAAACCCCCGGGATGGATATGGGCCATAGGAGGGAGGCTAACCAGCCCACAAGGGACTGGTGCGCCCACCACGAGGGAGGAGGCCGAATTGGTTTAGGGAAGGGGGCGCCACCCCCCTTTCCTTCTCCTACTCCCTCTCCTTCCCCCTTTCCACCTCCATGAGAAGGAAAACAAAGGGGGGGGGGAATCCTACTAGGACTAGGACTCCTAGTAGCACTCCCCCCTTATGGCGCGCCCCCTAGGGCCGGCCTCCTCCCTCTCCTCCTTTATATACGTGGGCAGGACACCCGTTGGAGACACATCAATTGTTTCATGCCGTGTGCGGCGGTCTCCCGTCATGGTTTACTCCTCTGGTCATATTCACGTAGTGCTTAGGCGAAGCCCTGCGCGGATCACATCACCATCACCGTCACCACGCCGTCGTGCTGACGGAACTCTCCCTCGACCCGCTGCTGGATCAAGAGTTCGAGGCACGTCATCGAGCTGAACGTGTGCAGAACTCGGATGTGCTGTATGTTCGGTACTTGATCGATTGGATCGCGAAGACGTTCAACTACATCATCCGCGTTAACCTAACGCTTCCGCTTTCGGTCTACGAGGGTACGTGGGCACACTCTCACACTCTCGTTGCTATGCATCTCCTAAATAGATCTTGCGTGAACATAGGAAATTTTTGAAATTGCATGCTACGTTCCCAACATACCGGCACCGCTCTATTAGATCGGGCCTCTCCCGATCCAGAAAGGGGCACCCGTGGCAGCCGACAACTCCCACCGCATCAGCTTCCAGCCTTCCACACATGAAGCCAGCTACCACCGCCTCTGGCCGAGGGCCACCACCAAGATGCATCCGCCTACAGTCCGAGCACCTGCAGAGAGAGACACCCGGCCAGAACCACATCCATGATCGCATCGCCCACGCACGTTGTGTGGGCCACCTTGCCGCTGCAATGCACCAGATCACCGTGTTGCCCGAAAGCCGTCACGCGCTAGATAGGGACCATGTCGACCACCACCAGCGTCCTCCACCCTGAAGCAGCTACCGCGTAGCCACCTCGCATCTACGGCACTACCGTGGACATGTGGATACTATGTCACGCTGCCCCATGTCGAGCGACACACTATTGCTCGCCACGCCATCCCGCACCAACCGCTGCAGCACGGAGAGGAAGGGTGCTCCGTCGCTGCCGACATCAACCGGGCTTTGCCCATTAGCGCACCCCAGCGGTGGCGAATGGATGGGATGGACCGGAGGGAGGAGGCTCGCGGGAGCTACCCGTGAGGGAGGGAGGGGAACAAATTAAAAAATGGTAGTTATTAAGGACGAGAAATATCATCAAATTATGTGACCTATAATTGCTTTTGGCCGCAGGAGATGAAAAACTAGCGTCTACCAATCTCATTCCCTCGGACGTCCTTTGACAAGAAAATAGGAGATATGGGCCAAAAATTCTACGGTAGACTATAGCTAGGTACGGCTATGAACGACAAAGGGAAAGCGAAAAGTGTGGACAGCAAGCGAAACACCTTTTTTGGTCGGTGAAAACGCATTTTTCACTAAATAATGACGAGCTAACATCTATCAACTTCGTCGTCCTGGACGTCCTTTGACAGTTAAGTGGCAGCAGGCGGGCAAAAAATTCTACGGGTAGCGTTATAGCATAGGTATGGCTCTGTAGCGACAACGGAAATCGACACCAAACAAAAAATTTCACTTTGGTCAAAATAAATTGTCTAGAAAATGAAAATACATGCCTCAAGTTTATTCATAAAATTGGTGTAAAAATCAAATACATATCTTTTTCTCATCGACGTGGAGTACAACATAGATGTCATACACGTGACGCCATCTTGTAGTACACACTCACATAACGACTAGCGAACACTGATAGAGCGAAACTAGCATATATGTGTTGGGTGCAAATGACACCCAGTAACTTTTGTTGATCAATCGGCGTTGTACAAGAAATCAGCCTCTTAAACCCTATAGAAAATTACAGAAAGTGTTACAGAAAGTGGAGTGAATAGTGTTAGACCTATCTTGCTTATAGACTAGCGATGAAAGTTGAAACATTTTATGCAACCTCCCACACCACCACCGTCAAAGATCAGCCATGCGCTTGTATTTCTAGAGCATGCAGGGTTGGGCGTTATTGTCTTCCACTCGGCAAAGCCCACCGGCCAGGTGGTTCCTGCGAGTGACGAGGTTGTGGCGTCCAGTTCATTGACACCTGTTTCTGAGGCTCTCTTCACTAAAAGGTTTCAAGAATTAATCGCCAGATTAGAGGTTGGTAGCCATGGATCGGGCAAGATGGTCAGTTGCCTCATAAAGGAGAAGGCATCAGGGACGAGAACAGGAGGGTGTGCTTTAGCCACCGTTCCAACATCATGAAATAGAAACCTTCTTGGAGCAAACATAAGAAGGGTGATGTCATAGAGAAGGCATCAGCAGCTACTTGATGGACGGTTCTCTTGTTTTTGGTTTGTTCTGTTTGATGTTTTTGTCATGTGTTTTTGATGGGAGGTTCCTTTGCAATGTTGCCATCTGTGAGCTGATTTGTGGCTATAGCAAGTTGAGGGTGTATGTTCGTCTGTTGGGTGGTCGTGGAGATTCATGCTTTTGGAATAGTCCACATGTGGTCATATTGTAACGGTTTCCATCTGATTTTTCATCAATCAATTGCGCAATTTTGTTCTGCTTAATTAATCGATGAAGCAATTCTTTTACCTCAGTTTTAAAAGGAAAAAAAACTTGAAACACTTTGGCGTATTGAAGATGTGTCATGCTTTAGTAGTATGTGTTGATGAATAACTGAGATCCTTTTAACTCATGCAACCAAAGTGCTTATACCCTTTTATATACGTGTGAGGTTCAACACGTTATTTGAGTTCCATACTTTTTCTTAGTTGACTTCGATACTTTGTTATCTCACCTTGTATATAATTGACTCGTTATCGGGTATGCTGTAATAGTGTATTTAGAGGCACCCCAAGACCAGATCATTAATCCACCCAAAGTATGCAGTTGTGGGGAGTCATACATACAAAATGTATCTATTATTTTATTATTCTCATGACACACATTTCCCTAATATGCAAAATTCAATTACTTTTTTACACACATTAGTCTAGTGTTAGAAAGGGATGGTTTCTGGTCTCCGTAATGTTTATTTCAAGTATTTATAAAATTCTAAAAGATAAAGAAAAATATGAACCTGAATGGAATAAAGAGGAGGAGACACCTGGTGAAGGGGGGGGGGGGGTAGAGGGGAGCCATCAGGGACCCAGGCGGACAGGCCAGCACTAGTAGAAAACAGGGTACCAGTCCCGGTTCCAGAGGGCCTTTAGCCCTGGTTCTGGAACCAGGACAAAACAGACGGGACTAATGCACAAAACATTTAGTCCCAGTTGGCTTACAAACCGGGACCAAAGGAGGGCCATGTGACCGCTGGGGGCGTCCAGAGAGGAGGTCCTTTAGTCCCGGTTGGTAGCACCAACCGGGACCAAAGGGCAGCCATTGTTCAACAGCTCGCAGTGGCTGGGTTTTATTTGAAAGGGAGGAGGGGTTATTAGTGATTTTGGATGGTTTAATTAGTGATTTCATATTGTGTTAGCTATAGCTACTACATATAGAGAGAAGTGACCTTTGCTTCTCCGTGTTTGGTCGACGCTAGCTACTACATATAGAGAGAACTCGACACTAGCTAGTAAGAAAATGAAGGAACCATTAATTACAAACATCGTGATCATGAACACACACACACACACACACACACACACACATATATATATATATAGAGAGAGAGAGAGAGAGAGAGAGAGAGAAGTGACCTCTCTTTTCTCCGTGCTTGTCTTACAACAAGTTTTCGTATATCTCTCTGTCGTTACTACATATATACAATATAACAGCTCTTACGATCCCTGACATCATCTACCGAAAATCAGCTTCGTATTCTCTATCTTTATGTATGACATGTTCAAGGAAGAATCCTGCCAATTCCTCTTGAATTGCTCGTATGCGATCATGTGGTAGGAGTTCATCCCGCATCTTCTGCCACATCTAATTTAAAGAAGGTGGTCAATACACACACACACAGATATATATATATATATATATATATAATATATATGAATTAAACTCAACACAATTGATGGTAATAAAATAAAATTGTGAATATTATTGATTACGTACTTCAAATTGTTTGTCAGAGTAGCCCCGCTCAGAGGTCAAGTGGCGGATGAACTCGCAAACGTAGTATCCACATAAATTATTCCGGCCGTCTTCCTGCCACAAGCACTTTACAAGAATAGAGTTCAATCAAACTGATAATGAAGCATGATAATGGTATTGAGGAAACAGGAATCAATGAGAGATGCGTGGAACTAGCTAGTACTACTTACTTTGGGGTGTGTAAATCACAGCTACTTTTGCTGACCTGGAACCATTCCGGTGAACTGTTTCCAAACCCTGGCAGGCAAAGAAAATGATTACTATATTAGGAAATAAACGAAAGTTGCCACTATGGTGCAATAATGATCAATTGAACTTACTTCTGGAGCATTGCAGTCATGTCCGCATACTCCGGGGGATCTTTACGTCTCGAGTCTAAGACTGTTACTACTCCCCCGTCAAGCTTAATCTCTAGCAGAATAAAGTGGAACCTGCGCACACATAACTCATCAATTACATTACTATAACCTCGAGTAAGCGAAACTGAATATGCACAAGACAGTAACATTCACTTGAAGTTGTAAGGAAAGAGTATTTTCACTTTGTTTTGATTTCGAAGTAATGATTGTAGCAAGTTGTCCTCAGTATCTTTGACTTTGTTTTGAACCGACCATTCATTTACTATATTCGGGTTAATGAACCGAAGGTCATAGATTTGTCCTTTTTTGCATTTGACAATCTTCAATTTGCATAATATAGCGAGGATAATTATATATACATGCAATGAACAAGCTGAGCTATAGAGACTTAATTACAGAAGTAATACTTACAGGCAGTAGCAAGTCATGAGTTTTGTTTGTCGAGGGCCTCTTGATTGAATAACTGAAATAACTCCACAAATTCAACAAGCATCAGGTGGACTCCAACAAAGTCGTGCTCATCTTTAATTCTCACGATAAAACTATCCTTCCCAGACTTCCTGCAAGTATCCATGTACCATTCATGCAATCTTTGCATCATCGTTGTTAGAGGAGGATGACCAGGTTTGACAAGAGGCTTCCCATACTTGTATTGGAAGATCTCTACTACCTCTAACATTTCAAACTGTATATCATCATCCAGGTAATCACCAAGATTGGTATCGGGAACCAGCCTCGGATGATTAGCGATGATATCGCTAGACACCTTGAGCGCGGGGGGGGGGGGGGCACGATTGCTTCGCCTGTTCGCCGAGGTGGGGAATTGTTTTCCCACTTCTTCGTTTTGCTAGCCTTGCATCACTTGAAGTACTTCTCGACCGCTGCGCTTCCTAAAATGTCTTTGCAATAATGTGGTCATAGTTGGATGGCAGCGAGTGGGTGGTGGTCGCTTAAGGGCATCCAGAGTGCGCTTCACTTTCACCGGATGTACCGTTTCCTTCGGAGGTGGATGTTTCCGTGCAAAATGGGCCTGCACTTCGGCTTCCATGATTTCATTGGTTTCCTCGTCATTCCTCTCATATGGTAACTTTGGAGGAGGCTTCAGGCTTGGACCAAATCTGTATTTCTTCCCGCCTCTTGTACTACTAGCCACCGGAGCGGCGGCGTCCCTCTTCCACCATTGCTGAGGCGGCGGAGTCCACTGACACGCCGGAGGAGGTGGAGGAGGCAGAGTGCCCTGACGAGCCGGAGTAGGAGGAGGAGGAGGAGGAGTCGGCGGAGTGCCATGACGCGGCGACGGAGGAGGAGGAGGAGGCTTCCAGTTTGGAAGCTTGATGTACTCCTTTCTCCTTAGACAGGTACTCCTTAAAGCATTTTCCAGATGATTCTCCCCTTCACGTGTAGGGTAATCAAGCTCCAACTCCTCAAATCCCTCCATTATTTTATCCACCGTCACAACAGCATAGCCATGTAGAATCGGACGGCAATGAAAATTTCCGTCAGCTTGAGGAGGTATAAAAAAGCCGATGCTACCTCTTGAGCACTGCGTTGGTTTTCCCTTGAAGGGGAAAGGGTGGTGCAGTAAAGCAACGTAAGTATTTCCCTCAGTTTTTGAGAACCAAGGTATCAATTCCGTAGGAGACCATGCGCGAGTCACCTCGTACCTACACAAACAAATAAGAACATCGCAACCAACGCAATAAAGGGGTTGTCAATCCCTTCAGGGTCACTTGCAAGAGTGAGATATGATAGAGATGATAATAATAAGATAAGTATTTTTGGTATTTTTATGATATAGATTGAAAGTAAATATTGCAAAATAAAATATATTGGAAACTTGTTTGATAGAAAATAGACCCGGGGGGCATAGGTTTCACTAGTGGCTTCTCTCAAGATAGCATAAGTATTACGGTGGGTGAAGAAATTACTGTCGAGCAATTGATAGAAAAGAGAATAATTATGAGAATATCTAGGTATGATCATGTATATAGGCATCATGTCCGTGACAAGTAGACCGACTCCTGCCTGCATCTACTACTATTACTCCACACATCGACCGCTATCCAGTATGCATCTAGAGTATTAAGTTCATAAGAACAGAGTAACGCCTTAAGCAAGATGACATGATGTAGAGGGATAAACTCATGCAATATGATATAAACCCCATCTTTTTATCCTCGATGGCAACAATACAATACATGTCTTTTCCCTTTCTGTCACTGGGATCGAGCACCGCAAGATTGAACCAAAGCTAAGCACTTCTCCCATTGCAAGAAAGATCAATCTAGTAGGCCAAACCAAACTGATAATTCAAAAGGACTTGCAAAGATAAACCAATCATACTTAAAAGAATTCAGAGAAGATTCAAATATTGTTCATAGATAAACTTGATCATAAACCCACAATTCATCGGATCTCGACAAACACACCGCAAAAGAAGATTACATCGAATAGATCTCCAAGAGAATCAAGGAGAACTTTGTATTGAGATCAAAAGAGAGAGAAGAAGCCATCTAGCTACTAGCTATGGACCCGAAGGTCTAAGGTAAACTACTCACACATCATTAGAGGGGCCATGAAATTGATGTAGAGGCCCTCCGTGATCGATGCCCCCTCTGGCGGAGCTCCGAAAAAGGCCCCAAGATGGGATCTCTTGGGTATAGAAGGTTGCGGTGGTGGAAATAGGGTTTCGTGGTGCTCCTGGATGTTTGTGGGGTATATGAATATATATATAGGAGGAAGAAGTAGGTCGGTGGAGAAATGGGGGGCCCACGAGGGTGGAGGGCGCACCTAGGGGGGGGGGGGGTAGGCGCGCCCCCTGCCTCATGGCCTCGTCGTTGATTTCTTGACGTCCACTCCAAGTCCTCTGGATCACATTTGGTCCAAAAATCACGCTCCCAAAGGTTTCATTCTGTTTGGAATCCGTTTGATATTCCTTTTCTGCGAAACACTGAAATAGGCAAAAAAACAACAATTTGGGCTGGGCCTCTGGTTAGTCCCAAAAAATAATATAAAGTGTAAAATAAAGCCCGTTATCATCCAAAACAGATAATATAATAGCATGGAACAATCAAAAATTATAGATACGTTGGAGACATATCAAGCATCCCCAAGCTTAATTCATGCTCGTCCTCGAGTAGGTAAATGATAAAAACAGAATTTTTGATGTGGAATGCTTCCTAACATATTTCTCGATGTAATTTTCTTTATTGTGGCATGAATGTTCAGATCCGGAAGATTCAAGATAAAACTTTAATATTTACATAATAATACTTCAAGCATACTAACTAAGCAATCATGTCTTCTCAAAATAACATGGCCAAAGAAAGTTCATCCCTACAAAATAATATAGTTTGGTCATGCTCCATTTTTGTCACACGAGAATGCTCTCATCATGCACAGCCCCGATGACAAGCCAAGCAATTGTTTCATACTTTAGTAATCTCAAACTTTTTTCAACTTTCACGCAATACATGAGCGTGAGCCATGGATATAGCAATATGGGTGGAATAGAATATAATGAAGGGGGTTATGTGAAGAAGACAAAAAAAGGAGAAAGTCTCACATCGATGCGGCTAATAAATGGGCTAGGGAGATACCCATCAATTGATGTCAATGCAAGGAGTAGGGATTGCCATGCAACGGATGCACTAGAGCTGTAAATGTATGAAAGCTCAACAAAAGAAACTAAGTGGGTGTGCATCCAACTTGATTGCTCACGAAGACCTAGAGCACTTTGAGGAGGCCCATTGTTGGAATATACAAACCAAGTTCTATAATGAAAAGTTCCCACTAGTATATGAAAATGGCAAAACAAGAGACTCTCTATCATAAAGATCATGGTGCTACTTTGAAGCACAAGTGTGGAAAAAAAGGATAGTAGCATTGCCTCCTTTTTAATTTTTCATATTATATATATATATATATATATATATATATATATATATATTGGGCCTTTTTTTATTATTTACCTTTTTTTGTTTTTTATGGGACAATGCTCTATTACTGATGATCATCACATTTCTATTTATTTACAACTCAATGATTACAACTCGATACTAGAACAAGATATGACTCTATATGAATGCCTCCGGCAGTGTACCGGGATTGCGATGAATCAAGAGTGACATGTATGAAAAAGTTATGAACGATGGCTTTGCCACAAATACGATGTCAACTACATGATCATGCAAAGCAATATGACAATGATGATGCGTGTCATAATAAATGAAACGGTGGAAAGTTGCATGGCAATATATCTCGGAATGGCTATGGAAATGCCATAATAGGTAGGTATGGTGGCTGTTTTGAGGAAGATATAAGGAGGTTTATGTGTGATAGAGCGTATCGTATCACGGGGTTTGGATGCACCGGCGAAGTTTGCACCAACTCTCAAGGTGAAAAAGGGAAATGCACGGTACCGAAGAGGCTAGCAATGGTGGAAGGGTGGGAGTGCGTATAATCCATGGACTCAGCATTAGTCATAAGGAACTCACATACTTATTGCAGAAATCTACAAGTCATCAAAAACCAAGTATTACACGCATGCTCCTAGGGGGGTAGATTGGTATGAAAAGACCATCGCTCGTCCCCGACCGCCACTCATAAGGAATACAATCAAATAACACCTCATGTTTCAAGTTTATTACACAAAGTTTACCATACGTGCATGCTACGGGACTTGCAAACTTCAACACAAGTATTCCTCAAATTCACAACTACTCAACTAGCACAAATTTGATATCACTATCTCCATATCTCAAAACAATCATCAAGTATGAAACTTCTCTTATTATTCAATGCACTTATATGAAAGTTTTATTATGCCTAAAAGGAAATTGCCATGTTGTTCTAAAGGACTCTCAAAATAATATAAGCGAAGCATGAGAGATCAATTATTTCTATAAAATAAAACCACCATCGTGCTCTAAAAGATATAAGTGAAGTATTAGAGCAAAAACTATATAGCTCAAAAGATATAAGTGAAGCACATAGAGCATTCTAATAAATTTCAATTCATGTGTGTCTCTCTCAAAAGGTGTGTACAGCAAAGATGATTGTGGTAAACTAAAAAGAAAAGACTCCAATCATATATGACGCTCCAAGAAAAAAACATATCATGTGGCGAATAAAAATATAGCTCCAAGTAAAGTTACCGATAGACGAAGACGAAAGAGGGGATGCCTTCCGGGGCATCCGCAAGCTTAGGCTTTTTGGGGCCCTTGGATTTTACCTTGGGGTGCCTTCGGCATCCCCAAGCTTAGGATCTTGCCACTCCTTGTTTCATAATCCATCAAATCCTTATCCAAAACTTGAAAACTTCACAACACAAAACTTAAAAGAAAATCTTCGTGAGCTCCGTTAGTAAAAGAAAACACCACTTCAAGGTACTGTAATGAACACATTATTTATTTATATTGGTGCTAATCCTACTGTATTCCAACTTCTCTATGGTTCATACCCCCTGATAATAGCCATAGATTCATCAAAATAAGAAAACAACACACGAAAAACAGAATCTGAAAAAAACAGAACAGTCTGTAGTAATCTGTAGGTTTCGAATACTTCTGGAACCCAAAAAATTCTAAAATAAAAGTCTGGACGTGAGGAATTTATCTATTAATCATATTCAAAAAGAATTAACTAAATAGCACTCTCCAGTAAACAATGGCAGCAATTCTCGCGAGCGCTAAAGTTTTTGATTTTTACAGCAAGATCAAAAAGACTTCCCCCAAGTCTTCCCAACGGTTCTACTTGGCACAAACACTAATTAAAAACAAAAAATACAACCAAAACAGAGGCTAGATAAATTATTTATTACTAAACAGGAGCAAAAAGCAAGGAATAAAAATAAAATTGGGTTGCCTCCCAACAAGCGCTATCGTTTAACGACCTTAGCTAGGCATAAAAGCGAGGATAGATCTAGATATTGCCATCTTTTAATTTTGAGCGGAGTCATGCTCGAATCCGGGAGGTTCTTTACGTTTCCCTTCATATTGGGAAATTTTTCGATCTAAAGAGTCCAACTACTTATTACAAAGAGTGATCAACATATTCATGCGGTGAAGATTCCCGCTAACACTCTTAAGAGGTTCAAGAGATTTTTGTAATATTTTCATTACTTTGCAAATTTTCTCAAAAACTTGGGTTTCTTCCTGGGTATGATGAGGCCCCTTTTGTTGAGGTAGTGTCCCCACTATTGCCACTATAATTTCATGCGCAATACTGGGATCAACTTTGATAAAATTTCCTTTGGCAACGCAGTCCAAGAGTTGTTTATGGGACATATTTAGTCCAACATAAAAATTGCGAAGCAAAATTCTAAACTTCACCTCTAGGGTGCAATTATGATAAGATTCCATCATCCTAAACCAAGCATCTTTTAAGTTTTTCCTTGTCTTTGTTTGAAGTGAAGAACCTCATACTCGGGAGACAAATGAGCGGATAAAGGACTAGCCATAACGACGAAGCAAGTGGAAAAGAGGCGAATGAAAAGAGAGGGTGAAAGGAAAAGAGGACGAATAAAACGGTAAGGGTGAAGTGGGGGAGAGGAAAACGAGAGGCAAATGGAAAATAATGTAATGCGAAGGATAAGAGTTGTGATGGGTACTTGGTATGTCTTGACTTGGCGTAGATCTCCCCGGCAACGGCGCCATAAATCCGTCTTGCTCCCTCTTGAGCACTGCGTTGGTTTTCCCTTGAAGAGGAAAGGGTGGTGCAGTAAAGCAGCGTAAGTATTTCCCTCAGTTTTTGAGAACCAAGGTATCAATCCAATATGAGACCATGCGTGAGTCACCTCGTACCTACACAAACAAATAAGAACCTCGCAACCAATGTGGCAAATGGGTTGTCAATCCCTTCAAGGCCACTTGCAAGACTGAGATCTGATAGAGATGATAATAATAAGATAAGTATTTTTGGTATTTTTATGATATAGATTGAAAGTAAAGTTTGCAAAATAAAATAGATTGGAAACTTGTATGATGGAAAATAGACCCAGGGGCCATAGGTTTCACTAGTGTCTTCTCTCAAGATAGCATAAGTATTACGTGGGTGAACAAATTACTGTCGAGCAATTGATAGAAAAGCGAATAATTATGAGAATATCTAGGTATGATCATGTATATAGGCATCACGTCCGTGACAAGTAGACCAACTCCTGCCTGCATCTACTACTATTACTCCACACATCGATCGCTATCCAGCATGCATCTAGAGTATTAAGTTCATAAGAACAGAATAACGCCTTAAGCAAGATGGCATAATGTAGAAGGATAAACTCATGCAATATGATATAAACCCCATCTTTTTATCCTCGATGGCAACAATATAATACGTGTCATTTCCCTTTCTGTCATTGGGATCGAGCACCGCAAGATTGAACCCAAAGCTAAGCACTTCTCCCATTGCAAGAAAGATCAATCTAGTAGGCCAAACCAAACCGATAATTCGAAAAGACTTGCAAAGATAAACCAATCATACATAAAATAATTTAGAGAAAATTCAAATATTGTTTATAGATAAACTTGATGATAAACCCACAATTCATCGGATCTCGATAAACACACCGCAAAAAAAGATTACATCGAATAGATCTCCAAGAGAATCAAGGAGAACTTTGTATTGAGATCCAAAGAGAGAGAAGAAGCCATCTAGCTACTAGTTATGGACCCTTATTACGCGGAAAATAATGATTCCTCCACCTGATAGCATGGACCCACCGAACGGGCAACTGTATTTCGTGGAAAAAAAACCTCCCCCCCTGACTGCTGGGACCTACCAGCGACATTTTCGCACGCAAGGAAGTGCGTCTGGGGAAGAAAATGATTCACCCCCTGACTACTGGGACCTACCAGCTATATCTTCACACGCAAGGAAGTGCCTCACAGTCGGGGCCCACCTGGTCGAAGCGTACATAGTGTTGTCATTCTGGTCGCGAACGTGTACGTGCATACTGGGCGATGTAGAGGCGCGCATGTGTCATAGTAGAGACACACATGTAGCATGTACACGTATGTATAGCGGCTAGTGTGCAAGAAAGAAAATACGGCCACGTACGTACATACGGGCGGGGTCTCGAACGCCTACTCGCGCATACGTACGGCCAGGGCTCATGTACATGGCTGGGTCGGAACGGACAAACAACGTCATCGTCGCCCGCAAAAAAAAACAATATCGTCGTCGTCGTGTTCATGGGGAGGCAACGGAATGCGTCATGTTCATCGGGAGGCAACGAAACACGTGGGAGCCAACCGGCTTGGACGGAACAGCCTTGTGTTCGACTGGCCACATTTGAAACGGGATCCTGTTCATCGGGAGGGGTCTGGCGTACCGCAAAACGGAGGAAACAGACCTCCTACGGTCGAAACGGGGTCCTGTTGATCGGGAGGGGTGTGGCGTACCACAAAATGGAGGAAACGGACTTGTGTTGGAGCGCTACGGTTGAAACGGGGGTCCTGATCATTAGGAGGGGTGTGGCGTACCGCAAAATGGGACTCCACGGGATACTGTTCATCTCCACCGTCGACCCCCTCCAGCCTCCACGGGGCTACTGTTCATCCACCGTCGACCTCGTCCAGCCTCCACCTGCGACTGTTCATCCACGGGCTCCTGTTCATCCAGCCTCCACCGCGCGCTACTCCACCGACTACTGTTCAACCAGCCCTCTCCATGGGCTCCTGTTCAACCACCCCTCCACAGGCTACTGTTCATCCAACCCTACACCGTCTACTGTTCATCCAGCCCTCCACGGGGTGGTCCTGTTCATCCAGCCCTCCATGGGGCCTGTTCATCCAGCCCCAACCGGCTCGATCGGTCGGGGTCCTGTTCATCCAGAGGCAACACCACGGGGTCCTGTTCATCCACCCCACCAAGAACTATTCATCCAAACCCACCAGCAACGCTCACTGTTCATACAGAGGTAGCATCGATCAGCTTCAGTTAGCAGCTGTAGCGAATGAATCGTTCGATCGGGTTCAGTTAACAGCCATCGATCGAACGCTCAGGTTCAGTAATGCGTAGCCTGCAGTGCAATCGCTCGGGTTCAGTAGGCGAACGCCTCGCTCGGGTTCAGTTAGAGCCCAACACCCCGCACCCACGCGCGTGCGTGTACAAGAGAAACGCGCAAACCTCCGTGCATCGCTCGGCCCCAACCACCCACCGTAACCAGGAACACCCCAATATTTTCTTCGCCCTCGCTTCTACCACGGTTTTTGTCATAGAAGTAGGAGCCCACCACATCTATGATGGTACCGGGTTGTCACAATTATCTTCATAGAAGTGTCATAAGTATGATAGAAAAAAATTCGTTCGGCCCAATATGTCACGGATGTACCTTTTTTTGTAGTGTATGGAATAACTTCTGGGGTTTATGGAAGTGGATGCACAAGCAGTATTCCCGCTTAGTACAAGTGAAGGCTAGAAAGAGACTGGAAAGTGACCAGCTAGAGAGCGACAGCAGTCATGAACATGCATTAAAATTAATCAACATTGAATGCAAGCATGAGTAGGATATAATTCACCATGAACATAAATATCGTGGAGGCTAAGTTGATTATGTTTCAACTACATGCATGAAAATGTGCCAAGTCAAGCCACTCGAATCGTTCAAAGGAAGATACCACCCTATCATACCACATCACAACCATTTTAATAGCATGTTGGCACGCAAGTACGACGCTAAGGGCCCACTCCTAGTGAGGAATGGGGGTACTGACGGGACGTGTACCTAGCTGCGACATCGTGTCGACAGCAGGAAAGCGCCAATGGGTCCGCTCTTATTGTGCGGCGCGCTGTTACGTCTTGAGCTTGCGTTGGCTTTCCCCGAAGAGGAAGGGATGATACAGCAGAGTAGCGTAACTTTTTCCCTCAGTTTTTTGAGAAACAAGGTATCAATCCAGAAGGAGCCCACACTCAAATCCCTCAAACCTGCACAAAGCGATAGCTACTCGCAACCAACGCGATTAGGGGTTGTCAAGCCCTTCACGGTCACTTACGAGAGTGAGATCTGATAGATAGAATATTTTTGGTATTTTTGGTATAAAGACGCAAAGTAAAAAAGTAAAGGCAAAGTAAAAAAGCAAAGCCATATAAAAGTGATGGAGATTGATATGACGAGAATAGACCCGGGGGCCATAGGTTTCACTAGTGGCTTCTCTCAAGAGCATAAGTATTCTACGGTGAGTGAACAAATTACTGTTGAGCAATGGATAGAATTGTGCATAATTATGAGAATATCTAGGCACGATCATGTATATAGGCATCACGTCCGTGACAAGTAGATCGAAACGATTCTGCATCTACTAGTATTACTCCACTCATCGACCACTATCCAGCATGCATCTAGAGTATTAAGTTAAAAACAGAGTAACGCCTTAAGCAAGATGACATAATGTAGAGAGATAAATTCATGCAATATGGAATAAACCCCATCTTGTTATCCTCGATGGCAACGATACAATACGTGCCTTGCTGCCCCTTCTGTCACTGGGTAAGGACACCGCAAGATCGAACCCAAAGTTAAGCACTTCTCCCATGGCAAGAACTACCAATCTAGTTGGCCAAACCAAACGGATAATTCTAAGAGACTTGCAAAGATAACCAATCATGCATAAAAGAATTCAGAGAAGATTCAAATATTATTCATACATAGACTTGATAATAAACCCACAATTCATCGGTCTCAACAAACACACCGCAAAAAGAAGATTACATCGAATAGATCTCCACAAGAGAGGGGGAGAACTTTGTATTGAGATTCAAAGAGAGAGAAGAAGCCATCTAGCTACTAAGTATGGACCCGAAGGTCTGAGGTAAACTACTCACACTTCATCGGAGGGGCTAGGATGATGTAGAAGCCCTCCGTGATGACGGCCCTCTTCCGGCGGAGCTCCGGAACAGGCCCCAAGATGGGATCTCGTGGATACAGAAAGTTGCAGCGGTGGAATTAGGGTTTTGGCTCCTGTTCTGATTGTTTGGGGGTAGGTGTGTATATATAGGAGGAAGGAGTACGTCGGTGGAGCACCGAGGGGCCCACGAGGGAGGGGGCGTGCCCTAGGGGGGGCCCCACCCTCGTGACCACCTCTTTGATCCCTTGCAGTATGGTCCAAGTCTCATGGATCACGTTCGGTGAGAAAATCACGTTTCCGAAGATTTTATTCCGTTTGGACTCCGTTTGATATTCTATTTATCCGAAACACTGAAATAGGCAAAAACAAAAATTCTGGGCTGGGCCTCCGGTTAAGAGGTTATTCCCAAAAATAATATAAAAGTGGAAAAGAAAGCCCAATATAGTCCAAAATAGTAGATAATATAGCATGGAGCAATCAAAAATTATAGATACGTTGGAGACGTATCAGGCATCCCCAAGCTTAATTCCTGCTCGTCCTCGAGTAGGTAAATGATAAAAAGAGAATTTTTGATGCGGAGTGCTACTTGGCATAATTTCAATGTAAATCTTCTTAATTGTGGTATGAACATTCATATTAGAAAGATTCAAGACAAAAGTTTATATTGACATAGAAAATAATAACACTTCAAGCATACTAACAAAGCAATTATGTCTTCTCAAAATAACATGGCCAAAGAAAGTTATCCCTACAAAATCATATAGTCTGGCTATGCTCCATCTTCCCCACACAAAGTATTTAAATCATGCACAACCCCGATGACAAGCCAAGCAATTGTTTCATATTCTAACTTTTTCAAAACTTTTTCAATCTTCACGCAATACATGAGGGTGAGCCATGGATATAGCACTATAGGTGGAATAGAATGGTGGTTGTGGAGAAGACAAAAAGGAGAAGATAGTCTCACATCAACTAGGCGTATCAATGGGCTATGGAGACGCAAATCAATATATATCAATGTGAGTGAGTAGGGATTGCGATGCAACGGATGCACTAGAGCTATAAATGTTTGAAAGCTCAACAAAAGGAACTAGTGGGTGTGCATCCAACTTGCTTTCTCACGAAGACCTAGGGCAATTTGAGGAAGCCCATCATTGGAATATACAAGCCAAGTTCTATAACGTAAAATTCCCACTAGTATATGAAAGTGACAACATATGAGACTCTCTATATGAAGAACAAGGTGCTACTTTCAAGCACAATATATGAGACTTGCTATATCATGGTGCTACTTTGAAGCACAAGTGTGGAAAAAAGGATAGTAGCGTTGCCCCCTTTTTTTTGGGCCTTCTTTTTTTTCTTTGGCCTTTCTTTTTTTGGGACAATGCTCTATTGAATGATGATCATCACACTTCTATTTATTTACAACTCAATGATTACAACTCGATACTAAAACAAAGTATGACTCTATATGAATGCCTACGACGGTGTACCGGGATATGCAATGAATCAAGAGTGACAAGTATGAAAGAATTATGAACGGTGGCCTTGCCACAAATGCTATGTCAACTACATGATCATGCTAAGCAATATGACAATGATGGATCTGTCATGATGAACTAGATGGTGGAAAGTTGCATGGCAATATATCTCGGAATGGCTATGGAAATGCCATAATAGGTAGGTATGGTGGCTGTTTTGAGGAAGGTATATGGTAGGTGTATGATACCGCCGAAAGTTGCGCGGTATTAAAGAGGCTAGCAAGGGTGGAAGGGTGAGAGTGCGTATAATCCATGGACTCAACATTAGTCATAAAGAACTCATATATTTATTGCAAAAATTTAGAAGTTATCAAAGCAAAGTATTACGTGCATGCTCCTACGGGATAGATTGGTAGGAAAAGACCATCGCTCGTCCCCGACCTCCACTCATAAAGAAGACAATCAATAAATAAATCATGCTCTGACTTCATCACATAACGGTTCACCATACGTGCATGCTATGGGAATCACAAACTTCAACACAAGTATTCTTTAAATTCACAACTACTCAACTAGCATGACTTTAATACTATCACCTCCATATCTCAAAACAATTATCATGCTTCAATCTTTTCTTAGTATTCAACACACTCAAAAGAAAGTTTCACAAATCTTGAATACCAAGCATATTATTATTAGGCAAATTACCATGCTATTAAGAGACTCTCAAATTAATTTAAGTGAAGCATGAGAGATCAATAGTTTCTTTAAAACATATCCACCACCGTGCTCTAAAAGATCTAAGTGAGGCACATAGAGCAAAATTATCTAGCTCAAAAGATATAAGTGAAGCACATAGAGCAAAATTATCTAGCTCAAAAGATATAAGTGAAGCACATAGAGCAAAATTATCTAGCTCAAAAGATATAAGTGAAGCACATAGAGCGTTCTATCAAATTTTAATTCATGTATGGATCTCTCAAAAGGTGTGTACAGCAAGGATGATTGTGGCATACTAACAAACAAAGACACAAATAACACAAGACACTCCAAGCAAAACACATATCATGTTGGTGAATAAAAATGTAGCTCCAAGTAAATTACTGATGGAAGTGGACGAAAGAGGGAATGCCTTCCGAGGGCATCCCCAAGCTTTGACTTTTTGGTGTCCTTGGATTATATTGGGGGTGCCATGGGCATCCCCAAGCTTAGGCTCTTGCCACTCTTTGTACCATGATCCATCAAAAGAATTCACCCAAAACGTGAAAACTTCACAACACAAAACTCAAAATAAAAAACTCGTGAGCTCCGTTAGCGAAAGAAAACAAAAGACCACTTCAAGGCACTGTAATGAACTCATTCTTTATTTATATTGGTGTTAAATCTACTGTATTACAACTTCTATATGGATTATAAACTATTTTACTAGCCATAGATTCATCAAAATAAGCAAACAACACACGAAAAACAGAATCTGTCAAAAACAGAACAGTCTTTAGTAATCTGTAGATAGCGCAAGATCTGGAACCCCAAAAATTCTAAAATAAATTTATGAACGTGAGGAAGTTATCTATTAATCATCTGCAAAAAGAATTAACTAAATATCACTCTTCAAATAAAAATGACAGCAGTTCTTGTGAGCTCTAAAGTTTCTGTTTTTTACAGCAAGTTCAACAAGACTTTCCCCAAGTCTTCCCAACGGTTCTACTTGGCACAAACACTAATTAAACAAAAAAACACAACAAAAACAGAGGCTAAATAATTTATTTATTACTAAACAGGATCAAAAAGAAAGGAATAAAAATCAAATTGGGTTGCCTCCCAACAAACGCTATCGTTTAACGCCCCTAGCTGGGCATAACAAGCAAGGATAGATCTAGGTATTGCCATCTTTGGTACGTAATCCATAAGTGGCTACCATGATAGTTTTATATGGTAATTTTATTTTCTTTCTTGGAAAGTGTTTCATGCCCATTTTTAATGGAAATTGATATCTAATATTCCCTTCCTTCATATCAATAATCGCACCAACCGTTCTAAGGAAAGGTCTACCAAGAATAATAGGGCAAGAAAGATTGCAATATATATCAAGAACAATGAAATCTACGGGGACATAATTCCTATTTGCAACAATAAGAACATCATTAATTCTTCCCATATATAGGTTTCTTAATAGTGGAATCCGCAAGATGCAAATTTAGAGAGCAATCATCAAAATTACGGGAATCTAGTAAATCACACAAAGTCTTGGGAATAGTAGAGACACTAGCACCCAAATCACACAAAGCATAAAACTCATGATTTTTAATTTTAATTTTAATTGTTGGTTCCCAATAATCATAGAGTTTTCTAGGGATAGAAACTTTCAACTCAAGTTTTTCTTCATAAGATTGCATCAAGGCATCAACAATATGTTCGGTGAAGGCTTTATTTCGACTATAAGCATGTGGAGAATTTAGCACGGATTGCAACAAGGAAATAGAATCAATCAAAGAGCAATTTTCATAATTAAATTCCTTGAAATCCAATATAGTGGGTTTAGCAACATCTAGATTTTTATTTCTTTCAATCCCACTTTCATCAATCTCATCATTAAGATCTAAACACTCCGAATTTTTAGAACGCCTTCTAGGTAAAGGAAGATCATATTCAGTTTCATCAAGATTCATACTGCAAAATAAAGATTTAATTGGAGACACATCAATAACTTTTAGATCTTCATCTTGATTTTCATAGGAATTGGAAGAACACGCTTTAATAAAGGCATCTTTGGAAGCACGCATCCTAGCGGTTCTTTCCTTACAATTATCAATTGAAATTCTCATGGCTTTTAGAGACTCATTAATATCATGCTTAGGTGGAATAGATCTAAGTTTCAAAGCATCAACATCAAGAGCAATTCTGTCAACGTTCCTAGCCAAATCATCAATCTTAAACAATTTTTCTTCAATCATAGCATTAAAATTCTTTTGCGAAGAAATAAATTCTTTAATATTAGATTCAAAATCAGAGGGCATCTTATTATAATTTCCATAAGAGTTGTTGTAGGAATTCCCATAATTATTAGAAGGATTCCTAGGATATGGCCTAGGATTAAAATTCCCTCTATAAGCGTTGTTACCAAAA
The DNA here is from genome assembly GCA_034509565.1 of Triticum monococcum. Taxonomy (NCBI): domain Eukaryota; kingdom Viridiplantae; phylum Streptophyta; class Magnoliopsida; order Poales; family Poaceae; genus Triticum; species Triticum monococcum. Next base: position 13,945,246 of record CM067845.1, on the reverse strand, counting down.
TTATTCCTACCAACAAAATTCACATCCATAGATTCATTGTTGTTCTCAATCAAAGTAGACAAAGGCATATCATTAGGATCAGAAGAAACACTCTTAGTAGCAAATAATTTCATAAGTTCATCCATCTTTCCACTCAACACATTAATTTCTTCTATCGCATGCACTTTTTTATTAGAAGTTCTTTCAGTATGCCATTGAGAATAATTAACCATAATATTATCTAGTAGTTTAGTAGCATCTCCTAAAGTGATTTCCGTAAAAGTGCCTCCCACGGCCGAATCTAAAAGATTTCTAGAAGCAAAATTCAATTCAGCATAAATTTTTTGTATAATCATCCATAAATTCAAACCACGAGTAGGGCAATTACGTATCATTAATTTCATTCTCTCCCAAGCTTGTGCAACCTGTTCATGATCAAGTTGTTTAAAGTTCATTATATCATTTCTAAGAGAGATGATCTTAGCGGGAGGAAAATACTTAGAGATAAAAGCATCTTCGCATTTGTTCCACGAATCAATACTATTCTTAGGCAAAGACGAAAACCAAGCTTTAGCATGATCTGTAAGCGAAAAAGGAAATAGCTTAAATTTAACAACATCATTATTGACATCTTTTTTCTTTTGCATCTTCACTAGGAAGGCCGGCGAGTTTATCTTTCATAACAAGATTCAACAAAGCAATATTAATTTCACAAGATTCAGCATCGGTAAGAGGAGCAATCAGAGTGCTAAGGAAATCATTATTATTGGTATTGGTGAAGTCACACAATTTGGTAGCATCTTGAGCCATCACGACAAACAAGCAATCTAACACATGGGCAAACAAAAAGCAAGCGGACAAAAAGAGGCACAGAGAGAGGGAGGATGGAGAGAGAGGGGGCCAATAAAACGACAAGGGTGAATTGGGGGGAGAGGAAAACGAGAGGCAAATGGCAAATAATGTAATGCGAGAGATAGGGATTGTGATGGGTACTTGGTATATGACTTTTTGCATAGACTCCCCGGCAACGGCGCCAGAAATCCTTCTTGCTACGTCTTGAGCTTGCGTTGGTTTTCCCCAAAGAGGAAGGGATGATGCAGCAGAGTAGCGTAAGTATTTCCCTCAGTTTTTTTGAGAACCAAGGTATCAATCCAGTAGGAGCCCATGCTCAAGTCCCTCGTACCTGCACAAAGCGATAGCTACTCGCAACCAACGCGATTAGGGGTTGTCAAGCCCTTCACGGTCACTTACAAGAGTGAGATCTGATAGATAGAATATTTTTGGTATTTTTGGTATAAAGATGCAAAGTAAAAAAGTAAAGGCAAAGTAAAAAGCAAAGCAATATAAAAGTGATGGAGATTGATATGATGAGAATAGACCCGGGGGCCATAGGTTTCACTAGTGGCTTCTCTCAAGAGCATAAGTATTCTACAGTGGGTGAACAAATTACTATTGAGCAATTGATAGAATTGTGCATAATTATGAGAATATATAGGGATGATCATGTATATAGGCATCACGTCCGTGACAAGTAGATCGAAACGATTCTGCATCTACTACTATTACTCCACTCATCGACCGCTATCCAGCATGCATCTAGAGTATTAAGTTAAAAACAGAGTAACGCCTTAAGCAAGATGACATGATGTAGAGAGATAAATTCATGCAATATGAAATAAACCCCATCTTGTTATCCTAGATGGCAACGATACAATACGTGCCTTTCTGCCCCTTCTGTCACTGGGTAAGGACACCGCAAGATCGAACCCAAAGCTAAGCACTTCTCCCATGGCAAGAACTACCAATCTAGTTGGCCAAACCAAACGGATAATTCTAAGAGACTTGCACAGATAACCAATCATGCATAAAAGAATTCAGAGAAGATTCAAATATTATTCATAGATAGACTTGATAATAAACCCACAATTCATCGGTCTCCACAAACACAACGCAAAAAGAAGATTACATCGAATAGATCTCCACAAGAGAGGGGGAGAACTTTGTATTGAGATTCAAAGAGAGAGAAGAAGCCATCTAGCTACTAAGTATGGACCCGAAGGTCTGAGGTAAACTACTCACACTTCATCGGAGGGGCTAGGATGATGTAGAAGTCCTCCGTGATGACGGCCCTCTTCCGGCGGAGCTCCGGAACAGGCCCCAAGATGGGATCTCGTGGATACAGAAAATTGCAGCGGTGGAATTAGGGTTTTGGCTCCTATTCTGATTGTTTGGGGGTACGTGCGTATATATAGGAGGAAGGAGTACGTCGGTGGAGCACCGAGGGGCCCACAAGGGAGGGGGCGTGCCCTAGGGGGGGCCCCACCCTCGTGACCACCTCTTTGATCCCTTGGAGTAGGGTTCAAGTCTCCTGGATCACGTTCGGCGAGAAAATCACGTTTCCCAAGATTTTATTCTGTTTGGACTCCGTTTGATATTCTGTTTATCCGAAACACCGAAATAGGCAAAAAAAGCAATTCTGGGCTGGGCCTCCGGTTAATAGGTTAGTCCCAAAAATAATATAAAAGTGGAAAATAAATACCAATATAGTCCAAAAGAGTAGATAATATAGCATGGAGCAATCAAAAATTATAGATACGTTGGAGACGTATCACGCGCCGCGCCTCTCGCTCTGCGGCACTCCAACAGTTTCGCCGTGCGGCGAGCCGCAGCCTACCGGCGCGGACGCGCCTAGCTTGCTCTGCGGCGCGCCATCGATCATGTTGTGCGGCAAGCTGCAGCCTGTCGGCGCTGACATGCCTATCTTGATCCGCGACGCTCAAGCACCATGCGCCAAAGGTCTGCTCAACCCTGGCGATGACGCACATCACGGCATCATCCATCGCGTTGCCGTGGAGCGCCTCGGCCTCGACGGGCTGTGGCACCTGCTCGTTTTCCTCGTCGACGAGGTTGATGGTAGAGGCAGCGCTTTGGTGGATTGGCTTGCTTGAACAAGGTGGATGTGCTATAGGCTGCGCTTGTCGCCTCCGTGCATCGCGCGCCGCCTAGGTTTATAAGCAATATCGCTAGGTGGCGAGAAACATGTGAGGAAATGACGGGAAACGGTGGCGTGTTCATAAAACGCCATCAGTTAATGAAAACTTAGCATAGAAGGAACATCGAGCTAGCACAAGAAGTAGATGATGATCAGATGAACATGGACCACACTAGGGAACCCATCGGTGATGAATTCATCAATCGCAAATGGTTGAATACTAGCAACTGTTTTCCCATAACACACACGGCTTATTCCATCACAAACAGGTCGGATGGATCAACTGAATGCCACGTATCACACATTGTCAAAAAGTAATGCGGTAGACCTTCTTTAACATGTGTTAAAAAAAGGACCTTGAGGTTAAATTAACTCATGGCTGCTCCATCAACACAACTTTCCATCCAGTCACCCATCTGATGGCTGCTCCAGCCTGAGCACACTTAACTTGAGAGTTCTCTTATATGAGCTACTTGTGAAACAACTAGTCCTTGCTAATATAGGATGCCTCTTCGCGTCCTTATGGCGTATCCAGATGACCGCCCGACCCCCAATGGCCAATAGATGTTGTATAGACAGAGCATATCACATACGTCTTATTAAAAGCAATCGTCTATGTTATTATCGGTCTTCGCACACATTTCTGATTACGGACTTGTTTGTCGTGTATCACACACATCTTGATATATTGAACCGTTTCTGTTATCTTGACTCAACGCAAACAGTTCATCTGAGTGAACCGCATGCCGTATATGGCACACACCTTGATCTAGCTGCCCTTTATTTTGTGTTGCCTAATCATAAACAGTTCATCCAAGTGAACCGTATGATGTATATCGCACACACCTTCATCTGGCTGCTGCGACACCCCCAATTCGATCGTACACTAATCATACACGCAAACGTGTATGATCAAGATCAGAGACTCACGGGAAGATATCACAACACAACTCTACAAATAAAAATAAGTCATACAAGCATCATATTACAAGCCACGGGCCTCGAGGGCTCGAATACAAGAGATCGATCATAGACGAGTCAGCGGAAGCAACAATATCCGAGTACAGACATAAGTTAAACAGGATTGCCTTAAGAAGGCTAGCACAAACTGGGACACAGATCGAAAGAGGCACAGGCCTCCTGCCTGGGATCCTCCTAAACTACTCCTGGTCGTCGTCAACGGGCTGCACGTAGTAGTAGGCACCTCCCGAGTAGTAGTAGTCGTCATCGACAGTGGCGTCTGGCTCCTGGGCTCCAACGTCTGTTCGCAGTAATCGGGTATAGAAAGGGAGAAAAGAGTTAGCAAAGTAACCGTGAGTACTCATCCAAAGTACTCGCAAGCAAGGAGCTACACTACATATGTATGCATTGGTATCAAATGGATTAAGGGTATCATATGTGGACTGAACTGTAGAATGCCAGAATAAGAGGGGGGGGGGGGTAGCTAGTCCTATCGTAGACTACGCTTCTGGCCACCTCCATCTTGCAGAAGGAGAAGAGATTAGATGATAAGTTCACCAAGTAGCATCGTGTAGCATAATCCTAACCGATGATCCTCCCCTCGTCGCCCTGTGAGAGAGCGATCACCGGTTGTATCTGGCACTTGGAAGGATGTGTTTTAATAAGTATCCGGTTCTAGTTGTCATAAGGTCAAGGTACAACTCCAAGTCGTCCTGTTACCGAAGATCACGGCTATTCAAATAGATTAACTTCCCTGCAGGGGTGCACCACACAACCCAACACGCTCGATCCCATTTGGCCGGACACACTTTCCTGGGTCATGCCCGGCCTCGGAAGATCAACACGTCGCAGCCCTACCTAGGCACAATAGAGAGGTTAGCACGCCGGTCTAAATCCTATGGCGCATGGGTCTGGGCCCATCGCCCATTGCACACCTGCACGTTGCGAGGGCGGCCGGAAGCAGACCTAGCCTAGCAGGCGTTCCAGTCCAATCCGGCGCACGCCGCTCCGTTGCTGACGCCACGAAGGCTTCAGCTGATACCACGACCTCGAGTGCCCATAACTGTCCCCGCGTAGATGGTTAGTGCGTATAGGCCAGTGGCCAGACTCAGATCAAATACAAAGATCTCGTTAAGCGTGTTATCTTGAAATAACCGCAAACGCCGACCAGGGCCAGGCCCACCTCTCTCCTAGCTGGTCTCAACCTGCCATGTCGCTTCGCCACAAAGATCCACATAGAGGGCAGTCAGGAAAGTATGTCCTTCCAGCCCCCAATTCATGAATCAACCGCGGGTACTCTTCGAGACGACCCGTCTTTTGTCACCACAAGTATCATATATTATTATAAGTATAGACCCGTGACCACCTCCCGAGTGATCACGGCCCGATAGTATAGCATGGCAGATGGACAAGAATGTAGGGCCACTAATGGTAAACTAGCATCCTATACTGAGCATTTAGGATTGCAGGTAAGGTATCAACAGTTGTAGCAACAATGACAGGCTATGCATCAGAATAGGATTAACGGAAAGCAGTAACAAGCTACACTACTCTAATGCAAGCAGTATAGAGAAGAGTAGGCGATATCTGGTGATCAAGGGGGGGCTTGCCTGGTTGCTCTGGCAAGAGAGAGGGGTCGTCAACACCGTAGTCGTACTGGGTAGCAGCGACATCGGTCTCGGTGTCTAGCAAGAGAAGAGGGGGAAGAAACAATAAATATAATGTAAACAAATGCATGACGATGCATGACATGACAAGTAGCGGTGCTAGGGGTGCCCTAACGCGGTATGAGGTGGTACCGGTGAAGCGGGGTGAGAGAGTCCTGGATTAGGGGGTCTTCGGGCAGCCGGACTATCTCCATTGGCCGGACTGTTGGACTATGAAGATACAAGATTGAAGACTTCGTCTCGTGTCTAGATGGGACTCTACTTGGCATGGAAGGCAAGCTAGGCAACACGGATATGGATATCTCCTCCTTTGTAACCGACCTTGTGTAACCCTAACCCCCTCCGGTGTCTATATAAACCGAAGGGTTTTAGTCTGTAGAACAACAATCATAACATACAATCATACCATAGGCTAGCTTCTAGGGTTTAGCCCCTCTGATCTCGTGGTAGATCTACTCTTGTACTACCCATATCATCAATATTAATCAAGCAGGACCTAGGGTTTTACCTCCATCAAGAGGGCCCGAACCTGGGTAAAACATCATGTCCCCTGCCTCCTGTTACCATCCAGCCTAGACGCATAGTTCGGGACCCCCTACCCGAGATCCGCCGGTTTTGATACCGACATTGGTGCTTTCATTGAGAGTTCCTCTATGTCGACGCCGTTAGGCTTGATGGCTCCTACTATCATCGATAGCGATGCGGTCCAGGGTGAGGCTTTTCTCCCCGGACAGATCTTCGTATTCGGCGGCTTTGCACTGCGGGCTAATTCGCTTGGCCATTTGGAACAGATTGAAAGCTACGCCCCTGGCCATCGGGTCAGATTTGGAAGTTTGAACTATACGGCCGATATCCGCGGAGACTTGATCTACGACGGATTCGAGCCACAGCCGGGCGCGCCGCACTGTCGCGATGGGTATGACCTAGCTCTACCGCCGAACAGTACCCCAGAGGCTACGCCCGCATCAGCTCCGACCATTATCTCGGAGCCAACTGCCATAGTTGAGGACGGGTGGTTTGACACCGCCTTAGGGGCTGCGGTCTCAACGGCGATCGAGCCGAACACGAGCCTAAACCTCTGCGCAGCCCGTGACTCCAAGGTGCTGGACTCTTTTCTGGGCTACGAACCATCCGCGCCCCTGCCAATCAAATCCGATTAGGCGTCGATCATGGAATTCACCGTCGCGGATATCTTTCAGCACTCGCCCTTCGGTGACATTCTGAATTCACTAAGGTCTCTCTCTTTGTCAGGAGAGCCCTGGCCGGATTATGGCCAACAGGACTGGGATGCGGACGACGAAGAAATTCGACGCCCACCCACCACCCACTTCGTAGCCACTGTCGATGATTTAACCGACATGCTCGACTTCGACTCCGAAGACATCGACGGTATGGACGACGATGTACGAGACAAACATGAACCAGCACCTATAGGGCACTGGAAAGCCACCTCGTCATATGACATATACATGGTGGATACACCCAACGAAGGCAATGGCGACGACATAGCGGAGGATGACCCCTCCAAGAAGCAACCCAAGCGCCAACGTCAGCGGCGCCGCTCTAAGTCCCGCCAAAGCAAAAGTGGTGATACCGGCACAGGAGATAATAATACTCCGGATAGTGCCAAAGACAACAACAATCCCCTCCAGCAAGATTTCAAGGAGGAGGATGAAGGAGCCAGCTCTCCTGAGAGAGCGGCAGATGGAGAGGAGGATGACAATTACATCCCCCCTCCAAAGACGAGGCAAGCCTCGGCGACGATGAATTCGCCGTCCCAGAGGATCCCGTCCAACAAGAGCGCTTCAAGCGCCGCCTTATGGCCATGGCAAATAGCCTAAAGAAAAGGCAGCAGCAGCTTCAAGCTGATTAGGATCTGCTGGCTGACAAATGGACTGAAGTCCTCACGGCCGAGGAATATAAACTCGAGCGCCCCTCCAAGAGTTACCCAAGGCGCAGGTTACTACCCCGACTGGAGGAAGAAGCGTATGATACGGCTGATTGGCCACCTCGTGGCCGCGAGAGAGAGGCATTCCAGCCAAAAGCTCAACCTCCACCCCAACGCCATTCCAGCCGCGATAGAGAAGCATGGGGAGATACGCCAAACCTGCGAGACATATTGGAGGACAAGGCAAAGCATTCAAGATCGATCTACGGATCACGAGGGCGCACCACTCCGCGAGATGACAAACGTCATGTCGGATACAGAAGCAAATCCGGCCGGGCTGAACACAGCGGGCAAGACCCATTCGAGCTGCGTCGCGATATAGCCCAATACAGAGGCGATGCACACCCCTTATGGTTCACAGACGATGTAATGGAACATCAATTCCCAGAAGGTTTCAAACCTGTAAATATTGAATCATACGATGGCACAACAGATCCCGTAGTATGGATGGAAGATTCCCTCCTCCACATCCACATGGCCCACGGCGATGACTTACACGCCATCAAATACCTCCCACTAAAGCTCAAAGGACCAGCGCGGCATTGGCTTAACAGCTTGCCAGCAGACTCCATTAGCTGTTGGGAAGATCTGGAAGCCGCATTCCTTGACAACTTTTAGGGCACTTATGTGCGACCACCAGACGCCGATGATTTGAGCCACATAATTCAGCAGCCATAAGAATCGGCCAGGCAATTCTGGACTCGGTTCCTTATAAAGAAAAATCAAATCGTCGACTGTCCGGATGCGGAGGCCTTAGCGGCTTTCAAGCACAACATCCGAGACGAGTGGCTAGCCCGGCACCTTGGTCAGGAAAAGCCGAAATCTATGGCAGCTCTCACGACGCTCATGACCCGCTTTTGTGCGGGAGAAGACAGCTGGCTGGCTCGCAGTAATAACATATCAAAGAACCATGGTACCTCAAATACCAAGGACGGCAATAGCAGGTCACGTCGCAACAAGCATAAGCGCCGCATTAACAGTGAAAATACTGAGGATACGCCAGTCAATGCCGGATTCGAAGGCTCTAAACCCGGTCAGTGGAAAAAGCCATTCAAACAAAATACACCGGGTCCGTCCAGCTTGGACCATACAGTCGATCGCTCGTGTCAAATACATGACACCCCAGACAAGCCAGCCAATCAAACCAACATGAATTGTTGGGTGTTCAAGCAGGTCGGCAAGTTAATTGCCGAAAACAAGGACAAGGGGCCGGATAGCGATGACGAGGAGGAGCCCCGGCAGGCGCACACTGGAGGACAGAAGAGGTTTCCCCCGCAAGTGCGGACTGTGAACATGATATACGCAACCCACATCCCCAAGAGGGAGCGGAAGCGCACGCTCAGGGACGTATATGTGTTGGTGCCAGTCGCCCCAAAGTTCAACCCTTGGTCCTCCTGCCCGATCACCTTCGATCGCAGGGACCACCCCACTAGTATCCGTCATGGCGGATTCACCGCACTGGTCCTAGACCCAATCATCGACGGATTTCACCTCACTCGAGTCCTTATGGACGGCAGCAGCAGCCTGAACCTGCTTTATCAGGACACGGCGCGCAAAATGGGTATAGACCCCTCAAGGATCATACCCACAAAAACGACCTTTAAGGGCGTCATCCCAGGTGTAGAGGCCCATTGCAGAGGCTCAGTTACACTGGAAGTGGTCTTCGGATCCCTGGATAATTTCCGAAGTGAAGAGTTAATCTTCGATATAATCCCGTTCCGCATTGGTTATCATGCGTTGCTCGGGCGAACCGCATTCGCTAAATTCAATGCTGTACCGCATTATGCATACCTCAAGCTCAAGATGCCAGGACGTCGCGGAGTTATTACAGTCAATGGAAACACAAAGCGCTCTCTCCGAACAGAGGAGCACACCGCAGCCCTCGCAGCAGAAGTGCAAAGCAACCTCTCAAGGCAATCAACCAGTTCGGCGCTTCAAATCCCGAACACCTTCAAGCGTGCTCGGGGCAATCGGCAAATAGACCGCGTGGCACGATCTGAGCTCGCGTAGCAATACAGCGGCCACCCCAATCCCAGCCCGTCGGCGAAACTCATGCTGCGCGTACATAATTACGCATTTAAAATACCATGGGCACAGGTGGGGAGGGGGCACAAATGCGACACGTCCCAAAACGCGGCCTAAACCGCACTAGGGGCTTCCCGTTTGGTTATTTTCCTTTTTCTTTCAGGACCTTAATCTCTGGAAACACTGTCCGGCAGCACTGTTGCCGGACACATGATGCAGCAACCAAGGAGGCAGACAGCTACGTTATACCACGGAATTCCCTGGTTGATTACAGTAACGAGTGAAATATTCAATTTAATATCATTCCTCAGCTTGCCCTTGGAAGGGACATAGTCCTACTCTTTGCTTATCGCACTATCTATATCACTCTGCTTTAACGCAATTTTTTTAATAAACAATGCATGACATTACGACTGTTATTGCATTCTTGTTATATATATATATGTGTGTGTGTGTGTGTGTTCATTAATGACGCCTTGCAACCGTACACTCTGGTACGGCCAATACACCAGGGGCTTACGTACCGACAATGCGATGTGAAAAGTCCGAACACCTTCACAAGTGCGGCACCCCGAACTTATAGCATTATATGCATCAGCTCCGAATCATGTCTTTGGTCAAATGTTGGGTTTGCCCGGCTCCTATGTTTTGGTACCTTACTTTCTGCTCTATCGGCTAAGGTAGTGCTAGGAGAACTACTGCGATTGTGCCTCGGTTCTGCCAGGCTTAGCACCTCAGTAGAGAAAGCTAAAACTGACTGTCATGATAAGGCGAGAGACTGGTCGCTGTTCGGCGAGGTTTTTCGAGTCCCTAAAGACTTATGCCGCTTAGGGCGAGGGGCCGGCCCTGTCCGGCTTACAGGCGTGTATCGCACCCCGAATTCGGCCTTCCGAATACCAGGGACTTCGCCGAAATTTAAAATATAGAATTCTATGGCTAAGTGAGAGTGATAAAGCATTATTAGTCCGGTTGCCTTGTTTGTTGTGTTGAGCACCTCCCTCGAAGGACCCAAAATGGGAACAAGAGTGCTCAGGTTTATCCCGAACACCCCAGCACTCGTGGCATGGGGGCAGAAGCCGAGGACTAGCCATCTCTCAGATTGGATAAACAGCCAAACAGAAGGTAATATTTTAAATTCAAACAAGCATTGCATAGCGCATATGAAACATGTTTTCATAAATACATGATCAAATGAGCGAGTTTACTCAAATATTACATCTTTTGAACACTCATCCGCGATAAGACGGGCACCCGGCAGAACACCCTCGTAGTACATCTCGGGGTGGTGGTGCTCCTTGCCCTCTGGCGGCCCATCCTTGATCAGCTTCATGGCGTCTAGCTTGACCCACTGCAATTTCACACGGGCGAAAGCCCGGTGTGCACCTTCAGTGCAGATAGATCGCTTGATGACCTCCAGCCGCGGGCAGGCATCCACAAGCCGCCTCACCAGGCCAAAGAAGCTGTTCGGAAGAGCGTCGCCAGGCCACAGCCGGACTATAAAGCCCTTCATGGCCTGATTGGCCGCCTTATGTAGCTCGACCATCTGCTTCAGCTGGTCGCTCATCGGCACCGGATGTTCGGCCTCAGCATACTGAGACCAGAACAGGTTCTCCGTCGAGCTTCCGTCCTCGGCCTGGTAAAATTGTGCGGCATCGGACACACTGTGGGGCAAATCTGCGAATGCTCCTGAAGAGCTCCAGATCCGGGTAAGTACTCATTAATTTACTTTTACATTCTTGCTTTGCATATAGAAAGCCTTACCCGCTGCTATCTTCTTCATCGTGTCGATCTCTTGGAGGGCCTTTTGGGCTTTGGCCTTGGCACTCTTTACGCTCTCAAGGGTCGCGGCAAGCTCAGACTCTCGCGTCTTCGAGTCAAGCTCCAACGCCTCGTGCTTCGTCACGAGAGCTTGGAGCTCTTGCTGCACCTCGCCCACCCGAGCCTCGTGCTTCTCTTGCTCGGTGCGCTCCTTGGCCGCTTTATCATCGGCCTTGGTTAGCGCTTGCTTCAGGGTCGCCACCTCGGTCGTGGCCCCTGGCAAACATACGATGATCCTGTCATTTTGCAATCGCGTCCTTTTTCATATATACATATCTATAGACGGGGTACTAATTACCCTTGTTCTCCTCGAGCTGCCTCTTAGCAAGGACGAGCTCTTTCCTGGACCCCTCGAGGTCCTGCTTCAATACGGCGACCTCCGCAGTCAGTGCGGCGGACGCCAGCAGCGAAGCCTGCATATGCATATTAACATACTTATATTAGACTCCTGCGATATTATTTGATCCTCTGTTCGGCTTTTCTTTGTGAACACCGAACAAAGCATCAGGGGCTACTGTTTATGCGGTAATATTTCTACTACATTTTAAAACACTTACCTCGAAGCCTGTTAGAAGGCTGGCATAGGCTTCAGTTAATCCGCTCTTGACGGACTAAACCTTCTGGATCACCGCACTCATGATAGTGCGGTGCTCCTCGTCGATGGAAGCCCTACGAAGTGCTTCCAGCAGATTGTCCGGCACCTCTGGATGGACAGAGGTCACCGGCACAGGTGTCTTGCCCCTCTTAGAAGGAGGCCGCCTGCACGAGCCCGGAACCGCTGGAGGGTCCGGCGCAGTGTTCGGCTGAGGGCCGAACTCAGAGCTCTCGGGGGCCCCGTCCCCTCGGCTCCCGTAGTCCGAAAGGTCGACTTGACGCGCCTCCGAGACCGTCTCCCCTTGATCCGGTGCCTCTTGAGACAACACCTTGGCGTCGTCGGTAGGATGAGGGGAGGTGGCGGTCGGGACTGGATCGCTATCCATGTCCGACGAGCCCAGGGAGCCATCCGATGATACCTCAATATTTGCTCGGGGCGGCCTGCATAATTATGTTCGGCGATTAGGGAATGAAGTGCGACAAATGAATTCTATGAGTTACTCTGGTATCCGAATACTTTTGATCTCCCCGGGGGCTTGACCCTGGGCAACCACTCGTCTTCGCCTTCGTCGGCGGCGGAGGAACTGTCCGGAAGGAGAGTCCTTCCCTTCTTGGACCCTCCGGCCTCCCCAGTTGGGGCGGCCTTCCTTTTCTTGTCTCCCCCAGTCGGTGGGGGAGCATCTTCTTCTTCTTCTTCTTCCTCGTCTTCGGGGGAAGAGTGCGCCGCAGAGTCATCGGACGGTGAGTCCGACGACGCCTAGCGTCGGAACTCTTTCGGGTTCCCTTGGCCTTCTTGGTCTTCTCTGGCACCTTATAAGGGGCCGGAGTCAGCATCTTCGCCAGAAGAGCGTCTACGGGGCCTTCGGGCAAAGGAGCTGGACAGTCGATCTGTCCGGCCATCTTCTGCCAGTCCTGTCAAAGGTACGGGAGTTTAGATCCGGCACAGAGTCAATCTATATAAAATAAGTATCCTATGAAAGGTAAAGCAGCTTACCACACTGGCTTGGCGCTTCGCGCTGAATCGGCGATCCTCAGTAATAGGGGGGTGGACCTCGGCATTTTTGAACAGCACCCTCCAGGCGTCTTCATGAGTCGTGTCGAAGAGCCTGTTCAGAGTTCAGTGCTGTGCCGGATTGAACTCCCACAAGTTGAACTCCCGTTTCCGGCGGATGAGCATAACTTGGACTATGTTGACAAGCTTGAGCTTCTTGTCCACCATGTTTTTAATACATGTTTGGAGTCCGATCAACTCTTTCGAATTACCCCAGGACATCCCCTTCTCTTTCCAGGAGGTGAGCCGCATGGGGATACCAGATCGGAACTCGGGGGCCGCTGCCCATGCAGGGTCGCGCGGCTCGGTGATATAGAACCACCACGATTGCCACCCCTTTATGGTTTCCATAAAGGAGCCCTCGAGCCATGTTATGTTGGGCATCTTGCCCACCATGGCGCCTCCACACTCTGCCTGGCGGCCGCCGACCACCTTCTCGTCTTGACATTGAAGGTCTTCAGCCATAAGCCGAAGTGGGGCTTGATGCGAAGGAAGGCCTCGCACACGACGATAAACGCCGAGATGTTGAGGACGAAGTTCGGGGCCAGATCGTGGAAATCCAGGCCGTAATAGAACATGAGCCCCCAGACGAATGGATGGAGAGGGAATCCTAGTCCGCGAAGGAAATGGGTGAGGAATACTACCCTCTCATGGGGCCTGGGGGTGGGGATGAGCTGCCCCTTATCTGGGAGCCGATGCGCGATGTCGTCAGGCTAGTATCTGGCTCTCCTTAGTTTCTTGATGTCTCCCTCCATGACGGAGGAGACCATCCACTTGCCTCCCGCTCTGGACATGGTTGGAGAAGGTTGAGGTGAAAGTGTGGACTTGGGCACTAGAGCTCGAGTGTGCGGAAACAGATGAGCAAAGGAGGAAGAAGGCGTGGATAGAATAGTGAATCCTTATCCCTTTATATGGGCGGACGAAACTAAGTGTCCCCACTTATCTGGTAAACTCGCTTATCCCCCAACCGCCGCAATTGATGGCGCGGTTGGGTTACCCACGCCCGTGTTGATGAGAATCCCATAATAAAGGGACACGATCTCTGCTTTGACAAGACGTGTCGGAAAAACTGCCTCGCGTTATGTGCGGGGCTGGTTAAAAGAAACGGTTCGAATAATCACCGGGCCATGACATAACGTCATGCTGCCAAAATAAGCTAGCAAATTAGATCTGCGAAAATATTATTCTCTCTACGGTGGAATGTGGAACTTATTTTGCAGGGTCGGACACTATCCTCGTATTCAAATTCTTCTGATGTATTCGGAGAAGGAACCCGCCTTGCAATGCCGAAGACAATACTGCGCACCGGACTCATCGTCATTGAAGCCTGGTTCAGGGGCTACTCAGGGAGTCCTGGATTAGGGGGTCTCCGGACATCCGGACTATCTCCATTGGCCGGACTGTTGGACTATAAAGATACAAGATTGAAGACTTCGTCTCATGTCCGGATGGGACTCTACTTGGCGTGGAAGGCAAGCTAGGCAACACGGATATGGATATCTCCTCCTTTGTAACCGACCTTGTGTAACCCTAACCCCTTCCGGTGTCTATATAAACCGAAGGGTTTTAGTCCATAGAACAACAATCATAACATACAATCATACCATAGGCTAGCTTCTAGGGTTTAGCCCCTCTGATGTCGTGGTAGATCTACTCTTATACTATCCATATCATCAATATTAATCAAGCAGGACATAGGGTTTTACCTCCATCAAGAGGGCCCGAACCTGGGTAAAACATCGTGTCCCCTGCCTCCTGTTACCATCCGGCCTAGACGCATAGTTCGGGACCCCCTCCCGATATCCGCCGGTTTTGACACCGACAGGGGGAAACATCCGGGAAAATATCTCCGGTGTTTCGCGTTTTCGGACAGATGAATCGAAGGGAAAAAGTTGCGTGTTCGCTATGCTAGGGATGCGTGACGGACGAACGGGCTACGTATCCGGTTCGTCTCGTCGTTCTGAGCAACTTTCATGTACAAAGTATTTTCATCTGAGTTACGGTTTATTTTATATAATTTTCTAAAGTTTTAATCATTTTTAGAATTTATTTAATTATTTAACTCTAATATTATCCAGAATAGTGCATGCTGGCGTCGTCATGACGTCAGGAGTCAACATAGAGTTGACTGGGTCAATCTAATGTGTGGGTCCCGCATGTCATACTCTGTTTACTCTAATTAGTATTTAACTAATCTAATTACAGTTTAATTAATTCACAATAGTTAATTAGGTTAACTAAACAAGATTAATTAAATTAATTAATTCATTAATTAATTATTAATTCTATTAATTCATTTTTATTTTATTTTCTTTTTCTTTTCTTTTCTCTTTTTTAAACGTTCTGGGCCAGGCCCCACATGTCATAGGCCCAGGGGCCTAGCGGGTTTGGTTGCTTAGCAGGCGTCGGGCACAGCCCGATGTCGCGCAGCAGGCGCCCGCCCACTGCCTTAGGCTCGGCCAACGGGGAGGGGAGGCACGGCGAACCGGGGCGCGCGCTCGCTGGACCGTGGGCACTGCCCAGGCCAGCCACGGCAAGGCTCGCCGACCGGAGCAGCAGCAGGCAGTGGCAGCGGCGGGAGTGGGGAGGCCACGCACGGGAGCGCTCGTGAGGGGCGCGACCAAGTGGAGATGGGCTCGCATGGCACGCACGGGCCAGCAAAGCCTGACCACGGCCAAGCTGCGGTAGGGCCTTGTAGGGAGCGGCGTGTGCGTGCGGGCAGTGGTGAGGTCCAGTGGATGAGCGAGGCGACGACCGGAGCGACGACAACACCAACAACAAGCAACAGTAGGGGGTTCGAGCAGTAGGGAGAAGAAAAACGAACGAAGCTCACATATGGAGCTCATGGAGGCTCTGCGAAAGCTTAGGAGCAGCAGGGGTTCGCCATAGTCGACGACGAACGCCGGCGGCCGAAAAGGGTAAGTGAAGTCGATCTGCTCGACTTGGTGCGTCCCAACTCGTTCTGCTCCTCGATGACGGTGTAGTGGACGACGACAGAGTGGCCGGACCTGGCCTCACGGCGCGGGGACGATGGTGATGCTTGGCGGCGGGTAATACGCACACGGCGGCCATGGCGCAAGCAGCGACTGGCCAGGGAAGCAGGCGAGCAGGAGAAGGAGACGCGCCGCGTGGGGAAGAATGGGGCGCGTGGCGGAGGCAGAGGGCACCAGAGCATGGCGGCTAGGAGGTGAGCAGCAAGGCGACGGGGAGGCGCTGGTCAGCGGTGGCGAGAGGAGGGAAAGTGAGGGAGGGATAAGGGGATCGAGCAGAGGCGTTTCGCCCCCATGCGACTGTGTGTGCGCGTGAGGCGGCGCTCACATGGAGACAAGGGAACGGTTAGTTCTGGTGGGGTTTGGTTGGGCCTAGCAGGCCTAAGGCCCAGGGGATGAGGGGGCTTTGATCTTTTTGATGTTGTTGTTTTGTTTCTCTCTTTAACCATTTAGATTTCCTATTAGTTTCATTTTTATTATTTTATTTTATTGGTTTTGTAAAATATGAATCTAGCCCCAAAATTAGTATTATTAAGTATGCCACTGCCACAACTTATTTGGCACTCGAATTCATTAGTTTGCATATTTTTACTAATTAAAAGCATTTGAGAATATGTTTTAGCTGCTGTTTTATTTAATTTTGCACACTTAAACACCTGACAAAAAGATGATTTCTCCGCCAATATGTTCTATGGATTAATTGCCAAATTTTGAACATTTTAGTTTTAATATTTGAAATCTTTTATTGTTTGCTTGATTTTGAATTTGAAATGGTTCCGAACTAACGTGAGATTAGCAACAGTAATCGAAGTGACATGGCACCATTAGTAGATGTTACTATAGCTTGGTTATCCGGGCGTCACAGCTGCCCATTTTTTTTATTCCTCCCCATCGCAAACAGTTAATTGAACTAAACCGTGTGCCATGCATCACACATGCAACTAAAATCTGAGCCGTATTTGATGCATCCTCAATCGCAAACGTTTTGCATCTTTTTGATGGTTTTTTTACACCACCGTTTGCGATTATTGCATCGCACACAATTTCGTGGAAGGGTCTCTGATCGTAGTGTTGCGTTAGTAGCATCCTGCAGTACTGTTAATTATGCTTAATGCTTCCTTATGAGATTATCCGTTTCTTGGTTGGTCGCTTCTCAATCTTTTACTAGCCTTCATTTTGCACTAAGTATGATCTCTACTTGTACATCCAAAATCCTTTAAACCAGTTTTGCCACATGAGTCCATTATATCTACCTATATGTGGTATTCTTTTGCCGTCCTAAGCAAATTTGCATGTGTCATCTCTAATTTTCAAAATAAACTTCTCTTTTGTGTGTTTGTTTCGATCGAGAAACGGTGAGGGGTGGCTAATATTTTCCATGCTAGATGTGTTATTCTCACAATGAGTGTTTATTCACTTGTCATTACACGAGAGTAAGGCAAAGATATTAGGGATGCCCAGTCTCGAAATAAGATAAATGAATTTACTTTATGTTGTCAAACAATAAATTTCTTGAAAAGTGTTGGTATGGAAGGCACCCGTGGATACGGTTAGCCATGGAAAATGAAAGTATGGTGGAAAAAGAAATAAACTTTATTTTCTGTTTGGGAACCGCCTATGATATATCTAACATGGAAAGTTTTGGAAACTCTAAGTCGTTTTCGTTGGTGGGATGGATACACCTCCCAAAATGTTTTTGTCTCTAAGTTTTTCGCTTTGAGCTCTTGCACCTCTACAAATCCCTACTTCCCTCTGCGAAGGGCCTTTCTTTTACTTTATGCAATTTTTATTTTGAATTTGAGTCTCCATCTTCTCTTATAAAAGCACCAACTAGGAGGCAATATGATGGTACTTCAGTATTGTGTGTAGCTAATATGCGAGTGTGTTTCATGAATGGATTAATGGTTGAGCATGATGGGCTAGGGATAACTTATTTTAGCATTGATATTTTGAAAGACATGGTTGCTTGTTGATATGCTTGAGTATTTAAATTATCATATCAAAACTAGACTATTGCTTTGAACAATATAAAAGTTCAAATGTCCATGCTATAAAGAAAGAATATGATATGACATGTTAGGCAGTATTCCACATCAAAAATTCTGTTTTTGTAACTTCCCTACTCGAGGACGAGTAGGAGTTAAGATTGGGGATGCTGATACGTCTCCAATGTATCTATAATTTTTTATTGTTCCATGCTGTTATATTATCAATCTTGAATGTTTTATAATCATTTTATAGTTTTTTATATCATCTTTTGGTACTAACCTATTGACATAGTGCCAAGTGCAAGTTGCTATTTTCTACATGTTTTTTACATCGCGGGAAATCAATATCAAATGAAGTCCAAACGCAACGAAACTTTACGGAGATTTTTTTGGACCAGAAGGAACATAATGGGCCCTGGCTGTGCCTGGGGGTGCTCCGAGGAGAGCACAACTCACCAGGGCGCGCCAGGAGGCCCAGGTGCGCCCTAGTGGGTTGTGCCCACCTCGGGTGCCCCCCGGGCCGCCTCTTTGCTCTATAAATACCCCAATATTCCCAAAACCCTAGGGGAGTCGACAAAATATTCATCCAGTCGCCGCAGAGTCCAGAACCACCAGATCCAATCTAGAGACCATCTCGGATGCGGTTCACCACCCCTCTCCGATGATACGTTAGTAGTTCTTTGTAGACCTTCGGGTCCGTAGTTAGTAGCTAGATGGTTCCCTCCCTCTCTCTCTTGATTCTCAATACAATGGTCTCTTGGAGATCCATATGATGTACTTCTTCTGTCCGGGTTTATTGGGCCTGCATGCAGAAACTCAGGTACCAAGGAAAAAAATTAATACAAATGGTGGGTGATTTAACGCTAAGAATGCATTGTCCCGAGAATGCCAATGGCCAACCAGAGTAGGTCAATTTACGACATGTAGCTGCTGGCCCACGTTTAGCACTAGCCAAGCAGTTATTGCATAGTGCATGCAGCTAATGATGCGGCTGCCTAACCAATCCTGCATGCATGCATAAGAGAGAATCGAGGGAAATTTACTGTGAAAGTTTAGGGGCCATACAAAAATGGGACGCGGTTAGTTTGTTGAGAGGCCCAATAAACCCGGACGGAGGGAGTAATTCTTTTGCGTTGTGTTTGTTGGGATCGATGAACTTTGAGTTTATGATCGGATCTATCTTTTTATATCCATGAAAGTATTTGAGTTTCTTTGATCTCTTTTATGCATGATTGCTTATAGCCTCGTATTTCTTCTCCAATATTTGGGTTTTGTTTGGCCAACTTGATCTATTTATCTTGCAATGGGAAGAGGTGCTTTGTAGTGGGTTTGATATTACGGTGCTTGACCCCAGTGACAGAAGGGGAACCGACACGTATGTATTGTTGCTACTAAGGGCAAAATGATGGGGTCTATCTCTACATAGATAGATCTTGTCTACATCATGAAGGAAATATTCCCTAGAGGCAACAATAATGTTATTATTTTATTTCCTTATATCATGATAAATGTTTATTATTCATGCTAGAATTGTATTATCCGAAAACATAATACTTGTGTGAATACATAGACAAACCAAACGTCACTAGTATGCCTCTACTAGACTAGCTCGTTAATCAAAGATGGTTATGTTTCCTAACCATAGACATGTGTTGTCATTTGATTAATGGGATCACATCATTAGGAGAATGATGTGATTGCCATGACCCATTCCATTAGCTTAGCACCCGATCGTTTAGTATGTTGCTATTGCTTTCTTCATGACTTATACATGTTCCTATGACTATGAGATTATGCAACTCCCGTTTACCGGAGGAACACTTTGTGTGCTACCAAACGTCACAACATAACTAGGTGATTATAAAGGAGCTCTACAGGTGTCTCCAAAGGTGAATGTTGGGTTGGCGTATTTCGAGATTAGGATTTGTCACTCCGGTTGTCGGAGAGGTATCTCTGGTCCCTCTCGGTAATGCATATCACATAAGCCTTGCAAGCATTACAACTAATGAGTTAGTTGCAAGATGACGTATTACGAAACAAGTAAAGAGACTTGCCGGTAATGAGATTGAACTAGGTATTGAGATACCGACGATCGAATCTCGGGCAAGTAACATACCGATGACAAAGGGAACAACGTATGTTGTTATGCGGTCTGACCGATAACGATCTTTATAGAATATGTAGGAGCCAATATGAGCATCCAGGTTCCGCTATTGGTTATTGACCGAAGACGTGTCTCGGTCATGTCTACATTGTTCTCGAACCTGTAGGGTCCGCACGCTTAAGGTTTCGATGATAGTTATATTATGAGTTTATGCATTTTGATGTACCGAAGCTTGTTCGGAGTCCCGGATGTGATCACGGACATGACGAGGAGTCTCGAAATGGTTGAGACATAAAGATTGATATAGTGGAAGCCTATATTTGGATATCGGAAGTGTTCCAGATGAAATCAGGATTTTACCGGAGTACCAGGAGGTTACCGGAACCCCCCGGGAGGTATATGGGCCTTAGTGGGCTTTAGTGGAAGAGACGAGAGGTGGCCAAGGCTGGGCCGCGCCCCTGCCCCTTGTCCGAATAGGACAATGAGAGGGGGGCAACGCCCCCCTTCCTTCTCTCTCTCCTCTTTCCCCCCTTCCCGAATCCTATTCCAACTAGGAAAGGGGGGCAATCCTACTCCCGGTGGGAGTAGGACTCCTCCTGGCGCGCCCTCCTCCTGGTCGGCCGCACCTCCCCCTTGTTCCTTTATATACGGGGGCAGGGGGCACCCCTAGACACACAAGTTGATCCAGGTGATCATATTCTTAGCCGTGTGCGGTGCCCCCTTCCACCATAATCCTCGATAATATTGTAGCGGTGCTTAGGCGAAGCCCTGCGACGGTAGAACATCAAGATCGTCACCATGCCGTCGTGCTGATGGAACTCTTCCCCGACGCAGGATCGGAGTCCGGGGATCGTCATCGAGCTGAACGTGTGCTAGAACTCGGAGGTGCCGTAGTTTCGGTGCTTGATCGGTCGGGCCGTGAAGACGTACGACTACATCAACCGCGTTGTGCTAACGCTTCCGCTGTCGATCTACAAGGGTATGTAGATCACACTCTCCCCTCTCGTTGCTATGCATCACCATGATCTTGCGTGTGCGTAGGAAGTTTTTTGAAATTACTACGTTCCCCAACAGTGGCATCCGAGCCTAGGTTTTATGTGTTGATGTTATATGCACGAGTAGAACACAAGTGAGTTGTGGGCGATATAAGTCATACTGCTTACCAGCATGTCATACTTTGGTTTGGCGGTATTGTTGGACGAAGCGGCCCGGACCGACATTACGCGTACGCTTATGCCAGACCGGTTCTCCCGACATGCTTTGCACAAAGGTGGCTAGCGGGTGACAGTTTCTCCAACTTTAGTTGAACCGAGTGTGGCTACGCCCGGTCCTTGCGAAGGTTAAAACAACACAAACTTGACAAACTATCGTTGTGGTTTTGATGCGTAGGTAAGATTGGTTCTTGCTTAAGCCCGTAGCAGCCACGTAAAACTTGCAACAACAAAGTAGAGGACGTCTAACTTGTTTTTGCAGGGCATGTTGTGATGTGATATGGTCAAGACATGATGCTAAATTTTATTGTATGAGATGATCATGTTTTGTAACCGAGTTAGCGGCAACTGGCAGGAGCCATATGGTTGTCGCCTTATTGTATGCAATGCAATTGCGCTGTAATGCTTTACTTTATCACTAAGCGGTAGTGACAGTCGTGGAAGCATAAGATTGGCGAGACGACAACGATGCTACGATGGAGATCAAGGTGTCGCGCTGGTGACGATGGTGATCACCATGGTGCTTCAAAGATGGAGATCACAAGCACAAGATGATGATGGCCATATCATATCAATTATATTGATTGCATGTGATGTTTATCTTTTATGCATCTTATCTTGCTTTGATTGACGGTAGCATTATAAGATGATCCCTCACTAATTATCAAGAAGTGTTCTCCCTGAGTATGCACCGTTGCGAAAGTTCTTCGTGCTGAGACACCACGTGATGATTGGGTGTGATAGGCTCTACGTTCAAATACAACAGGTGCAAAACAGTTGCACACGCGGAATACTCAGGTTATACTTGATGAGCCAAGCATATACAGATATGGCCTCGGAACACGGACACCGAAAGGTCGAGCATGAATCATATAGTAGATATGATCAACATAGTGATGTTCACCAATGAAACTACTCCATCTCACGTGATGATCGGACATGGTTTAGTTGATTTGGATCACGTAATCACTTAGAGGATTAGAGGGATGTCTATCTAAGTGGGAGTTCTTTTAGTTATATGATTAATTGAACCTAAATTTATCATGAACTTAGTACCTGATAGTATCTTGCTTGTGTATGTTTGATTGTAGATAGATGGCCCGTGCTGTTGTTTCGTTGAATTTTAATGCGTTCCTTGAGAAAGCAAAGTTGAAAGATGATGGTAGCAATTACACGGACTGGGTCCGTAACTTGAGGATTATCCTCATTGCTGCACAGAAGAATTACGTCTTGGAAGCACCGCTGGGTGCCAGGCCTGCTGCTGGAGCAACACCATATGTTATGAACGTCTGGCAGAGCAAAGCTGATGACTACTCGATAGTTCAGTGTGCCATGCTTTACGGCTTAGAATCGGGACTTCAACGATGTTTTGAACGTCATGGAGCATATGAGATGTTCCAGGAGTTGAAGTTAATATTTCAAGCAAATGCCCGGATTGAGAGATATGAAGTCTCCAATAAGTTCTATAGCTGCAAGATGGAGGAGAACAGTTCTGTCAGTGAGCATATACTCAAAATGTCTGGGTATAATAATCACTTGATTCAATTGGGAGTTAATCTTCCAGATGATTGCGTCATTGATAGAATTCTCCAATCACTGCCACCAAGCTACAAGAGCTTCGTGATGAACTATAGTATGCAAGGGATGAATAAGACTATTCCCGAGCTCTTCGCAATGCTAAAAGCTGCGGAGGTAGAAATCAAGAAGGAGCATCAAGTGTTGATGGTCAACAAGACCACTAGTTTCAAGAAAAAGGGCAAAGGGAAGAAGAAGGGGAACTTCAAGAGAACAGCAAGCAAGTTGCTACTCAAGAGAAGAAACCCAAACCTGGACCTAAGCCTGAAACTGAGTGCTTCTACTGCAAGCAGACTGGTCACTGGAAGCGGAACTGCCCCAAGTATTTGGCGGATAAGAAGGATGGCAAGGTGAACAAAGGTATATGTGATATACATGTTATTGATGTGTACCTTACTAATGCTCGCAGTAGCACCTGGGTATTTGATACTGGTGAAGGAAATAT
The DNA here is from genome assembly GCA_034509565.1 of Triticum monococcum. Taxonomy (NCBI): domain Eukaryota; kingdom Viridiplantae; phylum Streptophyta; class Magnoliopsida; order Poales; family Poaceae; genus Triticum; species Triticum monococcum. The sequence goes on along the minus strand of CM067845.1, from coordinate 13,921,899 downwards.
GCCCTAGAGGCAATAATAAAGTTATTATTTATTTCCTTATTTCATGATAAATGTATATTATTCATGCTAGAATTGTATTAACCGGAAACATAATACATGTGTGAATACATAGACAAACAGAGTGTCACTAGTATGCCTCTACTTGACTAGCTCGTTAATCAAAGATGGTTATGTTTCCCAACCATGGACAAAGAGTTGTTATTTGATTAACGGGATCACATTATTAGATGAATGATCTGATTGACATGACCCATTCCATTAGCTTAGCACCCGATCGTTTAGTATGTTGCTATTGCTTTCTTCATGACTTATACATGTTCCTATGACTATGAGATTATGTAACTCCCGTTTGTCGGAGGAACACTTTGTGTGCTACCAAACGTCACAACGTAACTGGGTGATTATAAAGGAGCTCTACAGGTGTCTCCAAAGGTACATGTTGGGTTGGCGTATTTCGAGATTAGGATTTGTCACTCCGATTGTCGGAGAGGTATCTCTGGGCCCTCTCGGTAATGCACATCACTTAAGCCTTGCAAGCATTGCAACTAATAAGTTAGTTGCGGGATGATGTATTACGGAACGAGTAAAGAGACTTGCCGGTAACAAGATTGAACTAGGTATTGGATACCGATGATCGAATCTCGGGCAAGTAACATACCGATGACAAAGGGAACAACGTACATTGTTATGCGGTCTGACCGATAAAAGATCTTCATAGAATATGTAGGAGCCAATATGGGCATCCAGGTCCCGCTATTGGTTTTTGACCGAAGACGTGTCTCGGTCATGTCTACATTGTTCTCGAACCCGTAGGGTCCGCACGCTTAAGGTTTCGATGACAGTTATATTATGAGTTTATGAGTTTTGATGTACCGAAGGAGTTCGGAGTCCTGGATGAGATCGGGGACATAACGAGGAGTGTCGAAATGGTCGAGACGTAAAGATCGATATATTGGACGACTATATTCGGACATCAGAAAGGTTCCGAGTGATTCGGGTATTTTTTGGAGTACCGGGTAGTTACGGGAGAAGCAATGGGCCTTGATGGGCTTTAGTGGGAAGAAGAGAAAGGGCCAAGGGGCTGCTGCGCCCCCCTCCCCTCTGGTCCGAATTGGACTAGGGAAAAGCGGGCCGGCCACCTTTCCTTCTCCTCTACTTCCTTCTCCCTTCCTCCCCTCTTGGTGGACTCCTACTAAGACTTGGAGTCCTAGTAGGACTCCACATCCTGGCCGCACCAATTGCCTTGGCCGGCCTCCTCCTCCTCCATCCTTTATATACTGAGGCAAGGGGCACCCTAGAGACACAAGTTGATCCACGTGATCTTATTCTTAGCCATGTGCGGCGCCCCCTGCCACCATATTACTCGATAATATTGTAGCGGTGCTTAGGCGAAGCCCCGCGACAGTAGTACATCAAGATCGTCACCACGCCATCGTGCTGACGGTACTATTCCCCGACACTTTGCTGGATCAGACTCCGGGGATCGTCATCGAGCTAAACGTGTGCTAAAACTCGGAGGTGCCATAGTTTCGGTGCTTGATCGGTCGGGCCGTGAAGACGTACGACTACATCAACCAAACGCTTCCATTGTCGATCTACTAGGGTACGTAGATCACACTCTCCCCTCGTTGCTATGCATCACCATGATCTTGCGTGTGCGTAGAATTTTTTTTGAAATTACTACATTCCCCAACAGTGGCATCCGAGCTTAGGTTTTATGTGTTGATGTTATATGCACGAGTAGAACACAGGTGAGTTGTGGGCGATATAAGTCATACTGCTTACCAGCATGTCATACTTTGGTTCGGCGGTATTGTTGGATGAAGCGACCCGGACCGACATTACGCGTACGCTTACGCGAGACCAGTTCTCCTGACGTGCTTTGCACATAGGTGGCTTGCGGGTGACAGTTTCTCCAACTTTAGTTGAACTGAGTGTGGCTACGCCCGGTCCTTGCGAAGGTTAAAACAGCACCAACTTGACAAACTATCGTTGTGGTTTTGATGCGTAGGTAAGATTGGTTCTTGCTTAAGCCTGTAGCAGCCACGTAAAACATGCAACAACAAAGTAGAGGACGTATAACTTGTTTTTGCAGGGCATGTTGTGATCTGATATGGTCAAGACATGATGCTAAATTTTATTGTATGAGATGATCATGTTTTGTAACCGAGTTATCGGCAACTGGCAGGAGCCATATGATTGTCGCTTTATTGTATGCAATGCAATCGCGCTGTAATGCTTTACTTTATCACTAAGCGGTAGCGATAGTCGTGGAAGCATAAGATTGGCGAGACGACAACGATGCTACGATGGAGATCAAGGTGTCGCGCCGGTGACGATGGTGATCATGACGGTGCTTCAGAGATGGAGATCACAAGCACAAGATGATGATGGCCATATCATATCACTTATATTTGATTGCATGTGATGTTTATCTTTTATGCATCTTATCTTGCTTTGTTTGACGGTAGCATTTTAAGATGATCTCTCACTAATTATCAAGAAGTGTTCTCCCTGAGTATGCACCATTGCGAAAGTTCTTCGTGCTGAGACACCATGTGATGATCGGGTGTGATAGGCTCTACGTTCAAATAGAATGGGTGCAAAACAGTTGCACACGCGGAATACTCAGGTTATACTTGACGAGCCAAGCATATACAGATATGGCCTCGGAACACGGAGACCGAAAGGTCGAGCGTGAATCATATAGTAGATATGATCAACATAGTGATGTTCACCATTGAAACTGCTCCATATCACGTGATGATCGGACATGGTTTAGTTGATTTGGATCACGTGATCACTTAGAGGATTAGAGGGATGTCTATCTAAGTGAGAGTTCTTAAGTAATATGATTAATTGAACTTAAATTTATCATGAACTTAGTCCTAGTAGTATTTTGCAAATCATGTTGTAGATCAATAGCTCGCGTTGTTGCTTCCCTGTGTTTATTTTGATATGTTCCTAGAGAAAATTGTGTTCAAAGATGTTAGTAGCAATGATGCGGATTGGATCCGTGATATGAGGTTTATCCTCATTGCTGCACAGAAAAAGTATGTCCTTCATGCACCGCTAGGTGACAGACCTATTGCAGGAGCAGATGCATACGTTATGAACATTTGGCTAGCTCAATATGATGACTACTTGATAGTTTAGTGCACCATGCTTAACGGCTTAGAATCGGGACTTCAAAGACGTTTTGAACGTCATGGACCATATGAGTTGTTCCAGGAGTTGAAGTTAATATTTCAAGCAAATACCCGAGTTGAGAGATATGAAGTCTCCAACAAGTTCTATAGATAAAAGATGGAGGAGAATCGCGCAACTAGTGAGCACGTGCTCAGATTGTCTGGGTACTACAATCACTTGAATCAAGTGGGATTTATCTTCCAGATAAGATAGTGATTGACAGAATTCTCTAGTCACCATGACCAAGTTAGTAGAACTTCGTGATGAACTATAGTATGCAAAGGATGACAAAAACGACTCCCGAGCTTTTCATGATGATGAAATTGATGAAGGTAGGAATCAAGAAAAACATCAAGTGTTGATGGTAGACAAGACCACTAGTTTCAAGAAAAGGGCAGAGGGAAGAAGGGGAACTTCAAAAGGAACAACAAGCAAGTTGCTGCTCAAGTGAAGAAGCCCAAGTCTGGACCTAAGCCGGAGATTGAGTGCTTCTACTGCAAAGGGACTGGTCACTGGAAGCGGAACTACCCCAAGTGATTGGCAGATAAGAAGGATGGCAAGGTGAACATAAGTATATTTGATATACATGTTATTTATGTGTACTTTACTAGTGTTTATAGCAACCCCTCAGTATTTGATACTAGTTCAGTTGCTAAGATTAGTAACTCGAAACGGGAGTTGCAGAATAAATAGAAACTAGTTAAGGGTGAAGTGACGATGTGTGTTGGAAGTGGTTCCAAGATTGATATGATCATCATCGCGCACTCCCTATACTTTCGGGATTAGTGTTGAACCTGAATAAGTGTTATTTGGTGTTTGCGTTGAGCATGAATATGATTTGATCATGTTTATTGTAATACGGTTATTCATTTAAGTAAGAGAATAAATTGTTGTTTTGTTTACATGAATTAAACCTTACATGGTTACATACCCAATGAAAATAGTTCGTTGGATCACTACAAGAAATATGTCAACTTATGACCACCTCTATTGGTCACTGAATGGTCACAAATTTCCATTTATGACCTTTTTGTGACCAAAAACATAAGGTCAAAAGCTGGCCATTGTAAACTAACTATAGCGACCTTCTCTGTGAGAAGGTCGTGAACGTTTATGACCAAAATATTCCTACTTTTTTGTTTTGGTCACTAGTGCCTCCCCAGGCCACGTAGGCATCCGACGTGGCAATCTGATGTGGCACAAGAATCAGCCCGCTCCAATTCGGTGTTTTACATGGGCTGAGCCCATTAATTCAGCCCATTTATATATTTTTTTCCTATGAATTTTTTGTTAGCTAAATGGACCAAGCCCAACATTGCAGCCTTTTTATTTTTGGGCCATGGCCTTTTTGTCTCAACAATTTCATTTTTTTTCTTCTTTTTTTTCTAAATTGAGTTCACTAGTCAATTGGGTCCCCATTGTCAGGTTCTAGTGCTGGGTCCTAGCCATCAGGGTAATATTCTTCATTTTTTTATTTCACACAAATAAATACCTGGTATTCAAATTGGCACACAGAAAACACACGAAATACTTCAAATATTATCAACCATCAAAGTGCTACATCATATAACACACATACAATGTGATCAGCATCAAGTAAGTTTACAATCATATAACAAGCTCTACAAGTGTACAATCACATGAGCCAGGTTCTGCTACACCATACACACATACAAATAGGAGCAATATAAAGGGCTTCATTAATGCAAAACTTGACAGTTGATAGCAATGTTAGAACTATGCTTCCTCCGACTTCTTTGTCCTAATGCTCACGAAGAAACATGAAAGCCCAGCATCTGCACGTTACAGAACAAAATGTTTAGGAACAAAATAGAAGTAAATCTAACAGCATATTTAACAATAAATAACAGAATAATGAAGTTAATGAGACATTTTAGAATCAACTTGACAGTTGACAGCAATGTTTGCATTGGACACATCCAAAACTAAAATTATACATAAATGCCTAAATTCCAATGCCCAATGCCTCAGTTTAGTAAACACTAAGCATGGTACATAGTAAAGATTTGACACAACCAGAACTGAAATCATTTACTCTATCAAGCAATAATGATGCAACACACAAGAAAAGAGAGATGCACAACGGAGCAGCATCGTATATCACACAATATGGACACTGCCAGCTCACCGAAGAACTTGTGGTCATCGCCGTACACAGCCACCATAATGTCGGTCACCTCGTTGATCCTGTCCTTGAAGTTCTCTAACTCTAGGTTGTTCCACTACAGCTCAGTATTTGCTCAATCGTATGTGTACATGCATCAGGGCATACATAAAATATTCTAGTCAATATTCTCAGCTAACTGTGATGTAATGAAAATAATTACTTAAGGACTTGGGGCAAAAATTGATTTTAGACATCAAAATTAGCAGCGCTCATTTCAACCATGTTTAGGTAAACTTGAGGTAAATTAGCAGTAATGATATTAGTTACAAGCTACGTGTGTAACTGCTGTCAACACCACCACCACCAGAGACACGCAAGATAAGCATCAACACCACCATGATCTTGATATTAGCCACCCCATATCACGAGAGCATCACAGGGGCACATATATAAAGCAAGTACACATGGGCAGCTACTGACAGACCCTAGAACCGCATGAATTTATCACCAGAGAGCTCCAGTAGGAGTTGATGCTTGGTTACAGCATCTAGCAGCAACTAGTAGAGCCCCACATCCAACCCAAATCATGGACAAGGCCATGCAGGAGCTACATCAGAGAAGTAGAAACGGGGAGGAGCTCACCAGAGGGAGGTTGTAGTCGTAGTAGAGGCTTAGCCACACCACAGCTGTGGTGTGACCATCACCACATCCAGGAGAGGGTCTGGAAGCCGCCGAAGCACCACTGCGGCGACCAGGGCAAGCGCCGGGCACAGTGGCGCCGCCCCAGGCACATCACCGCATGGACATCACCGGTCTCACCCTGTTTCAAGAAATGTTCACAACAACTTTGTCAGACTCGATCAATTCTTAAGAAACCACCTTCGTCGTCAGACACATACATACATACATACATACATACATACATACATACATACATACATACATACATACATACATACATACATACATACATACATACATACATACATACAGGAAGCAAAAAAAGAGAAGAAACAAAGCAGGGACCTGGTCAATCATGAGATAGTGTTCATATCATTAGGAAGAAATAGGCCATTGTATAGCTCACATAAACAGATCTGCTACTATGCACAACACAAGCACCCACTTGCACTTGGTATATTTCTGTATCTAGGACACCCAGCAAGCTATTTTGTATTTGAGAAACTGAGAAATGCATGAACAATTTTTTAGAAGGTAACTCAACTTCTATGCATGCATTTAGACAGGAAAACAAGGGCTTGTAGTATACACATTATATAGAACAGGATCGCAAGACACGAATATAAGCTAGAATTGACAAATACACATTAATTTTAACATAGCATCACTAGCTCTGTTGTTGTCTGCATATTACACCATATGAAAAAAATGCTCAGGTCATTATTAATGTCATGAAAACGGTACATAGGAGGCTACAACTTTTCATCGAGGCATGATAGACAGCAACAAATGGACATTCTATATGAGAACAAAACAGCATTGATCAAACAGATGTTACGAGGACGGATATGTGAGTGATGTAGTCATGTACCTACGGTAGGGACACGGACCCGTCCTAAGAGCCCTACCGTAGGACATCCTTAGAGGAAGTCACCTTTCAGACAACTTGAAGATATCCCACTCGACGGATTGAAGACACTCGACCAAGAACCGTCACTCGACCAAGGAGCCAACCACTCGACTGCCAGAAGACCTCAAGTCACTCCGTGGGCAAACGGTCGGTTATTAAGTAGCCTTTATGATCATTATGACGCTTTATTAGGGACGTTATCAGTAACGCCCTCCTTAAATGTACCTTAAACCCTGCATTACTGAGGGCAGGAGAGGGCTGGCGAACTCTATATAAGCCACCCCCTCCTCAGTATCAAGGGTTCGCACCCCTGTCATCTTACTCACGCATAATCCAATCGACTGCCTCCGGGCACCGAGACGTAGGGCTGTTACTTCCTCAGAGAAGGGCCTGAACTCGTAAACCTTGCGTGCTTACAACTTCCCAATAGCTAAGGTCTAGCCTCTTCATACATACCCCCCTACCTCACTGTCAGACTTAGAACCACGACAGTTGGCGCCCACCGTGGGGCTGTAGTCTTAGCGCCTAATTGGAGAAGTTGCGATTTTTTCGATCCACTCGATCATGTTTTCCTGCGGAGCTTTGGCGGAGGGCCGCGAGATCCGTCTCGGTCGACATGCTTTCATCGCCGACGACTCCGCTTGGCTCCAGGAGGCGCCGCTTGACGTCGACGCGCTCCCCGTCCGCGGTGCGACGCACTTCCGCGCGTGCGTCCGTGGCGTCCTCCTGAGGCAGCCATCGACCCCATATCGGTCGACTCTCGTGCCATCTCCCCGTCCTGTCTCCCGCCAGCGCAAGCGCTCGGGTCGGTCGAGGCTCCAGTGGTGGATGAAGCGCGCCATGGCCCGCCAGTCGGCGACCCAGCAGGTCGCTGCAATCGAGCCTGACGAATCCCTCTGCGGCTTGTTCGATCTGTCGACTGGCTCCATGGAGTCCGCTTCCGAGTGCGAAAGCAGCGACCCCCTGGTGAAGGTCCTGGCGGTCGAGGGGACACGCAGTCCCCCCGGATTCCCTCGTGCTGACGATGGTGCCGACAGGGGCGATCCGTCGCACCCTCACGACGAATACCTCCCCGAGACTCTTACGTCGTTGCAACGGGAGGAGCTTCGTCGCTGGAACATGGACGCGCTCTACACACCTATTGTTGGAGAAACCCCCGAGGCCCGGGCCTTGGAGGATGCGCGCTTGGCTAATCTAGCCGAGCGCACTCGACTGGAGAACCTACAGCGGGCTCTCGACGAGCGGGCGCGTCAGCGGGCTCCCGAGTCCAGTCGACGCCAGCAGGCACCCGAACCCATTCGACGGCAGCTCTTCCCGCCACTACAGGTGTACCGAACTCCGGTTCAGAACCTGGCTGCCGTGGCCTGCATAGCGGAGTCGATCCAGCCCTCCCAGTCGGAGGCCGGAAGAGGATTGCTGCAGATCAGAGCATTGCTCCGAGCAGCGGGGAATCAGAATTCCGTCGTCTCTCAGTCGCGGGACAGGATCCACAGTCGATCCGTCGCAACGGAGACCGTCCAGTCGGCTCACAGCCCGAGATCTCCCCCGAGGCGTGAGGGGCGTGGAGACCGGCACGATCGGTATAGGGGGAACGAGCAATACGATCACCGACTCAACCGTGATGATGGGCGTCGGGTGCCGTCCCCTCCTCCACGGAGTGGATCATATGCACCTCAGCATCGAGACGACAGGCGCCCTCATCACACTGGGCAGAGGATCCCAGTCGACCCCAGAGACCCAGGCTTTGACGCGAGATCCATCCTCGTTCAAGGTATGGTGGACAGGAACAGGGCTCATCGAGAGGGCCACAACAGAGATACGCCCACCGGCAGCAGGGCACACGCCTCGGGGCCTGAGTGTTTTAGTCGAGCCATCAGAGCCGCGGTGATCCCACCCAACTTCCGGCTGGCGACTGGAATCAGCAAGTTCACCGGCGAGTCCAAGCCTGACACGTGGCTCGAAGATTACCGAGTGGCTGTGCAGATCGGTGGCGGCAACGACGAGGTGGCCATGAAGCATTTACCCCTCATGTTGGAAGGCTCAGCTAGGGCGTGGCTGAATCAGCTGGCGCCCAGCAGCATTTACACTTGGGAGGATCTCTCCCGAGTGTTTGTTACAACCTTTGAAGGGACATGCAAGCGCCCTGCGGGCCTTACAGAAGCCGAATGAAACACTGAGGGAATACATCCAGAGGTGGATCACACTGCACCACTCGGTCGAGAACGTGCCTGACCATCAAGCAGTCTACGCTTTCAAGGAAGGGGTCAAGTACAGGGAGTTGAATCTGAAATTTGGCCGGACCAGAGAGATGTCCCTTAATCGGATGATGGAGATTGCCACCAAGTACGCTAATGGAGAAGACGAGGACCGACTCCGAAGCGGCAAACTTAAGTCAGTCGCCCAAGAAACCGGAGGAAACTCCAGTCGGAAGCAAAAGCGGAAGGCCGAGCCAGCCGCTCCCGTGGAGGCCCTGGCTGTGGCCCAGGGAAACTTCAAGGGGAAACCCAAGGGCACTTGGAAGCCCAAGAAAGTCAAAGATCAGGATGGGAATGATGTTTTGGATTTGCCATGTCACATCCACACCAAGAAAGACGAAGAGGGTAATTTTATTTACCCCAAACATACCACTCGACAATGCCGGCTCCTGATCCAACAGTTTCAGGGCAAGCAGCACAAGGATAAAGAGAAAGAGCCGGACAGGGTTGAGGACAGGGATGATAGCGACGATGGATACCCCCAGGTCAATTCCACCCTGATGATTTTTGCCGATGTCGAAAGCAAAAGTCGACTGAAAGTCATAAACCGGGAGGTGAACATGGTTGCCCCTGCAACTCCCAGTTACCTAAAGTGGTCCCAGACGGCCATCACGTTCGACCAATCCGATCACCCAACACACATTGCCACCCCTGGGAGGCAAGCTTTGGTGGTCGACCCAGTTGTCGAAGGCACTCGACTGACCAAAGTCCTGATGGACGGTGGCAGTGGCCTGAACATACTGTACGCGGAAACCTTGAAAGGAATGGGCATTCCGATGTCCAGACTCGGCACCAGTAACATGAGCTTCCATGGAGTCATTCCTGGGAAGAAAGCCGAGTCACTCGGCCAGATTGCTCTTGATGTGGTTTTCGGTGATTCAAAGAATTACCGCAAGGAAAAGTTAACGTTTGAAGTTGTGGACTTCCAGAGTACTTATCACGCCATCTTGGGCAGGCCGGCTTATGCATGCTTCATGGCTCGACCATGCTACGTGTATCTTAAATTAAAGATGCCTGGTCCCAAAGGTGTGATCACTGTTACAGGCAACCGGAAGAAAGCAGAAGAATGTTTCCAGAAGGGATCAAAGATCGCCGACGCTCAGATGGCAGTAGTCGAGCTGAAAGAGTACCAAAAGACTGCCGACCCGAGTGAATTGCTGCGGGCTAAGAAGCCTGCCTCCGAATCATCTTTTCAGTCGGCCGGCGAAACGAAGACGGTCCACATTCACCCGACCGACCCCGACGCAGCTCCGACTCACATCTCAACAACGCTCGACTCCAAATAGGAAGAAGCGCTCATCCAGCTCCTCCGTGAGAACTGGGACATCTTCGCATGGAAACCCTCTGACATGCCCGGAGTTCCCAGGGGGCTGGCTGAGCACCGCCTACGAGTCGACTCAAAGTTCAAACCCGTGAAGGAACATCTGCGGCGGTCCGCCGTCCAGAAAAAACAAGCTATCGGCGAAGAAGTGGCTCGGCTCTTAGCAGCTGAGTTCATTCGAGAGATCTACCACTCCGAGTGGCTCTCCAATGTTGTCATGGTCCCCAAGAAGGACAACTCACTCCGCATGTGCATTGATTTCAAGCATATCAATCGGGCCTGCCCGAAAGATCATTTTCCTCTCCCTCGCATCGACCAAATTGTCGACTCAACTGCGGGATGTGAGAGATTGTCTTTTCTAGATGCCTACTCCGGGTACCATCAGATCCGTCTGTATGGGCCCGACGAAATCAAAACAGCTTTCATCACTCCATTCGGATGCTTCTGTAACGTCACCATGCCGTTCGGCCTCAAGAACGCCGGAGCCACATTCATGAGAATGATCTAGAAGTGTTTACTCACTCAAATCAGTCGGAATGTGGAGGCGTACATGGACGATATCATAGTCAAGTCCCGGAAAGGTTCCGACCTACAGGCTGACCTTACTGAAACCTTCGCCAACCTCAGGAGGTACGATATCAAGCTCAATCCGTCAAAATGCACTTTCGGAGTTCCAGGTGGCAAGCTACTCGGTTTTCTCGTTTCTGAACGGGGAATCGACGCCAATCCTGAAAAAATTGGAACCATACTCCGGATGAAGCGTCCCGTACGTGTGCATGATGTCCAAAAACTTACAGGCTGCTTGGCCGCCTTAAGTCGATTCATCTCTCGACTCGGTGAAAAAGCGTTGCCTCTTTACCGACTGATGAAAAAGTCTGACAAGTTCGAATGGACTCCAGAAGCTGATACAGCGTTTGCGGAGCTCAAAGCTCTGCTCTCCACCCAGCCGGTGCTAGCTGCTCCAATCAGCAAAGAGCCTCTGCTGCTTTATATTGCAGCCACGGGACAAGTTGTCAGTACAGTACTTACGGTCGAGAGAGAAGAGGAAGGGAAGGCCTTCAAAGTTCAACGCCCTGTTTATTATGTGTCTGAAGTTTTGACCGCTTCAAAACAAAGATACCCCCACTACCAGAAGCTTGTATATGGGATTTACATGACCACGAAGAAAGTTGCACATTATTTCTCTGACCACTCCATTACAGTCGTCAGTGACGCCCCATTATCGGAGATCCTGCATAACAGAGATGCAACTGGTCGAGTGGCCAAGTGGGCGATTGAACTCCTTCCTTTAGACATCAAGTTTGAAGCAAAGAAAGCCATCAAGTCTCAAGCGATCGCGGATTTTATCGCCGAGTGGATTGAACAGCAACTTCCGAATCAAGTTCACTCGGAACACTGGACTATGTTCTTCGACGGATCCAAGATGCTGAATGGTTCGGGCGCGGGGGTAGTTCTGGTCTCCCCCCGAGGAGATAAGCTCAGATACGTTCTCCAGATTCACTTCGATTCCTCCAATAACGAAGCAGAGTATGAAGCACTTTTGTATGGGTTGCGCATGGCCATTTCACTCGGCGTCCGTCGCCTCATGGTCTATGGTGACTCAGATCTGGTGGTTAATCAAGTGATGAAGGAATGGGATGTCAGGAGTCCGGCAATGACTGGATACTGCAATGCAGTACGGAAGCTAGAAAAGAAGTTCGAGGGGTTGGAACTCCACCACATCCCCCGACTGAAAAACCAGGCAGCTGACGACTTGGCAAAGATAGGCTCCAAGAGAGAAGCCATTCCAAGCAACATGTTCTTGGAACACATTCACTCGCCGTCAGTACAAGAAGATCCTTTCACAGAAGAAGCCCCGCAGCTGAAAAGTGCCGCGGACCCGACTGAAGTTGAAGTGCCTGCAGTAGTCGACCTGATCATGGAAGTCTTGGCAGTCACACCCGACTGGACGATACCATACATTGCATATATCCTAAGGAAAGAACTCCCGGAGGACGAAGAGGAGGCTCGACAGATCGTCCGCCGATCTAAGGCCTTCACAGTCATAAGGGGACAGCTGTACAGAGAAAGTGCGACCGGAGTCGGCCAGAGATGCATAACACCAGAAGAAGGTCAAATAATCCTCAATGATATCCACTCGGGAACCTGCGGTCACCATGCGTCCTCTCGGACCATTGTGGCTAAAGCATACCGAGCTGGATTTTATTGGCCAAGGGGAAATGAGATGGCGAAAGAGATAGTCGACAGGTGCGAGGGCTGCCAGTTCTACTCCAACATGTCACACAAGCCCGCATCAGCCCTGAAAACCATTCCGCTCGTCTGGCCCTTTGCCGTCTGGGGATTGGACATGGTTGGCCCCTTGAGAACGGGCAGGAGTGGGTTCACTCACGTGCTTGTGGCAGTCGACAAGTTTACCAAATGGATCGAAGCTAAGCCCATAAAGAGCCTTGACGCTAGCACCGCTATCAGTTTCATCAGAGGGTTGACATTCAGATATGGAGTCCCACATAGCATCATCACTGTTAACGGGTCAAACTTTGATTCGGACGATTTCAGGGCATTTTGCGCTTCTCAAGGCACACGAGTTGACTACGCCTCAGTCGCTCATCCCCAGTCGAATGGACAGGCTGAGAGAGCAAATGGTCTGATTCTCAAAGGGCTAAAACCTCGGCTGATGCGCAATCTCAAGCACGCGGCAGGCGCTTGGGTCGACGAGCTTCCGTCAGTGCTGTGGGGATTAAGGACTACCCCTAACCGGTCGACTGGAAGGACCCCGTTCTTTCTGGTTTATGGAGCCGAAGCTGTCCTGCCAAGCGATCTCCTTCACAATGCGCCTCGAGTTGAACTTTACACCGAAGATGAAGCAGAGCAGGCCCGGCAAGACGCAGTCGACCTCTTGGAGGAAGAAAGGGAGATGGCAATGATCAGATCGACCATTTACCAGCAGGACTTGCGTCGATTCCACGCCAGGAATGTGAAGAGTCAGCCTTTCAAGAAGGAGATTTGGTCCACCGAGTGGATCAACAGAAACCTCACAAGCTCGCTCCCACTTGGGAAGGCCCCTTCATCATCACCAGAGTCCTCCACAATGGAGCATATCACCTTTACAATGTTGATCGACAAATCGACGAACCTCGAGCTTGGAACGCGGAGCTTCTCCGCCCCTTTTACACTTAAGTCCGCTCTTAAACCAGATGTAATAAGAAAAACTCCTAAGCTTCATTTTTATCAGAAATAAGAGTGTTCCAATAATTGTTGTCACTGTTGTATGTATCCGAAATCCCCCAGTGGGTGACTTAGCTGCGAATCCGGTTCGCCTAAGTTTGAAAAATCCTACCGAGTGGAGAGCAATCCTCCCACTCGGGGGCTTAGCTGCAGTTCAGCACTCGCCTAAGTTCTCCACGAAGAGACTTAGCTGCAGTCAGACACTCGCCTAAGTTTGAAAAATCCTACCGAGTGGAGAGCAATCCTCCCACTCGGGGGCTTAGCTGCAGTTCAGCACTCGCCTAAGTTCTCCACGAAGAGACTTAGCTGCAGTCAGACACTCGCCTAAGTTTCAAAAATCCTACAGAGTGGAGAGCAATCCTCCCACTCGGGGGCTTAGCTGCAGTTCAGCACTCGCCTAAGTTCTCCACGAAGAAACTTAGCTGCAGTCAGACACTCGCCTAAGTTTGAAAAATCCCACTGAGTGGAGAGCAATCCTCCCACTCGGGGGCTTAGCTGCAGTTCAGCACTCGCCTAAGTTCTCCACGAAGAGACTTAGCTGCAGTCAGACACTTGCCTAAGTTTGAAAAATCCTACCGAGTGGAGAGCAATCCTCCCACTCGGGGGCTTAGCTGCAGTTCAGCACTCGCTTAAGTTCTCCACGAAGAAACTTAGCTGCAGTCAGACACTCGCCTAAGTTTGAAAAATCCCACCGAGTGGAGAGCAATCCTCCCACTCGGGGGCTTAGCTGCAGTTCAGCACTCGCCTAAGTTCTCCACGAAGAGACTTAGCTGCAGTCAGACACTCGCCTAAGTTTGAAAAATCCTACCGAGTGGAGAGCTCCGCCACAAATACAATGTACAACAACTGGGTGTGGGTCGACTGCCACCTTCTCCCGAGAGCTCCGCCACAAATACAATGTACAACAACGGAGTGTGGGTCGACTGCCACCTTCTCCCGAGAGCTCCGCCACAAATACAATGTACAACGACAGGGTGGGGGTCGGCCATCAAGCCTCTCACGACAATGAAGTCCTGGAAGCTGTGCCTCTTGGTATTGGCGACTTGGATGGCGGCCAGCTTTTCTTCTCGCGCCTCCTTGCAATGAACGCGGACTAAGGATAGAGCCACGTCAGCACCGCACCGGGCAGAGGACTTCTTCCACTCCTGCACTCGATCGGGGATTTTGTCAAGTCGAACCATAAGAGACTCGAGATCATTCTGGAGCGCGGATTCTGGCCAAAGTGTCGAGTCCATCCGCGACACGGCAACCTTCAGTCGAGCCAAGTAATCCACGGCGCCGTCGATTCGAGATTCCAGTCGGAGCAGGTTCATGGCAGTATCGTCTTTCACTGGAGAATTGATTGGGTCCAGACCCGTTTCGATCCGCCCGGTCTCCTCTTCGAAGTTCTGACAGAATTCTGCACACAAGACCTAAAGATAAGCCAACGATCGCAAGATTGAGTCGACACAAAAAGTGCAAAACAGTCAAAATCAGACGTGCACCTTCAAGTTTGATGTACAGCCTCTTGGCGAGGCTCCTCAGGTAGCTCTCCAGGTCGTCCCTCCTATGGGCGATGCCTTCCATCTCCTCGCCCGAGAGGAGGTTCTTCTTCTTCCAACCGGCAGTCAGCTTGTTGGCATCAGTCAGAGCGGTCTGCAACCTAATGTTCTCTTGTTCCAACTGGTCGACCGAAGCCAGCTTCTGTTCGGCCAGAGCCATCTTGTCGTCAGCCGCCTTGCGGGCAACAGCCAGGTCCTGGTCCTTCCTCGCCAAAGCTCTTTCCAATTCTCCTACAAAGAAACGACGATTGAATCAGAAACAGCAAAGGAATGCCCAAGTCTGAAAACAAAATCAGTCGACAAAGTCGCTTTACCTGCGGCGCCCTCCCTGACCTTCTGCAACTCCGTCCTGGCCAGCTCTAGATCAAGGTCCAGTTGGATCTTCTGTTTCTCCAATTCAGCATAACGAGCGGCAAGTTCGCAGGATCTCTGCAAAAGGAAAAACCAGCCGACAGACGTTCGAAATAAGTTGCTTCCGAGTAACTAAGGAACAATGGCGACGTTTTAAGACCACAGCCGAATCAAAAACATTCGACCGTAGTCTCGGGGACTACACCCAGTGGGTGCACTCAGCGTGCCCCCACTGGTTCGACCAAAAAAAACGACTGCCCATAGTCGACAGGACACGGACCACTCGACCTGGCAGACCAAACCGAATGAAGAAGTACGGGTTCACAAACACAATATACAGACTACAGTCGACTGCCAGCAGTCCACCATAGTCTCGGGGACTACACCCAGTGGGTGCACTCAGCGTGCCCCCACTGGTTCGAGCAAAGAGAAAACACACCCAGTGGGTGTACAAGTACGGATACAAAGATCTTCAAAAAGAAAAGAAAGAGAGAGAAAGACTCTTCAAACAAACAAACATCAAGTCAACTGACCTGGACGTTACTCTGAAGCGCCGAACTCGCGTCGTAAGCCGCCTGGCTGGCCTCCCGAGCCTTCTTCACCTGTTCTATCATGACCCCTGCCTGGTGTATGGCCTCCTTCACAGCAGCCACTTCGTCTTCAGGGACAGAGTACGCAACAAAGAGTGAAGTCGGATCGGCAGTCGACGCCGAGGGTTGCGCACTCGACAGGGGATTGGCAGTCGGATTGGCAGCCGACGCCGAGGGCTGCGCACTCGACAGGGGATTGGCGAAGGACACAGAGGCCCGAGGGGCATCGCCGCCGTCCCGAGCCGCGGCCTCAGGCGCCAGAGCAGGCTGGGGAGCCCTGTCAGTCGACGGCCTCTTGGTCCTCCCTATCCTCAGCGGCTCGTTGTCATCGTCATCCGGGAGGTCGATAACTTGAGGAGGAGCTGCAGGAAGAACTTTCAATCGACCAGAATCGCAAGAAACGACCAAGCCAACTCAAAAACAAAACGTCGATGATCGTACCAGGGTTGGAGGTTGCAGCGTCCCCCATCTCTTGGTCGTCATCCTTGGCTGAGACCTTGGAGGTAGCAGCACTGCAAATTTCGAAGAATTAGCCAGTTCAGCACAATGAGTCGACTGAGGATCTGTCCTCCAATCGACGAAAGAAGTCAAGGCTTGTTACCCGGAGATGACAGGGATAGTTATCTTCATCTTCGGCAGAGTCTTGGGCGGCTTGGACTGCGTCGTGCGCGGTTGCTTGGGAACCTTCCCAGTCGGTGTTGGAGAAGAGGTCCGAGGGCGTTTCGACGATGGCCCGACGGAGGCGGTCGCCTGACCACGTCCCTGCGCCGGGTCGTGCACGAGCTTGGATCGCCTCTCTGGGCGGGGAGGTTCGGCCTCTTCCTCCTCCTCCTCGCTGGAGAAGATGTCATCGCCTTCCTCTCCTTCGCCGTCTGACTCTCGCTCGCCCTGGTCGTCCCCGCTCTCACCTCCGCTCCCCTCACCTTCCTCAGTCGACCCCTGCGCCCCGTTGGGCGTCGAATACATCTCAGTAGTCGCCTGAAAGACAGCAGGCAAAATGGAAAGTCAGTCGACTCACCCAAAAGAAGACCAATGCAGAAAGCAAGATTTCAGTCGGAAACATAAAGACATACCTGGTCGACCTCATATGAGCTGTCGAGTGGAATGACCCTCCTAGCTCCTCGGGGGTTGTCCTTGTTCCCTGTAATGCTTGACAGCCACCCCTCCAACATCTCGTCGGTGACCTCCTCCGGGTGGATCCGAGTGGAGTCCTCGAGGCCGGAGTACAGCCACATCGGGTGGTCCCGGGCCTGGAGTGGTTGGATTCTCCTCTTGAGGAAGACTTCGAGCAGGTCCATCCCTGTCACGCCCTCGCGGACAAGTTCGACCACTCGACCCGCCAGTGTCTTGACCTGGGCCTTTTCTTCGGGCGTCACCTTCAGAGAAGCCGGCTTTTCGGCTCGGTCGAGGGTGAAGGGTGGAAGTCCAGTCGACTGCCCTGGGGTCACTTGATCCTGGCAGTAGAACCACGTCGCATGCCACCCGCGAACTGACTCCGGAAAGGTGATGGAGGGAAAACAACTTTTCCCCCCTGTCTAGATCGCCAAACCCCCGCACAGCTGGATCACCTCTGTCCTCTCGTCACTCGACTTAGCCTTCTTCACCGACTGAGAACGAATGGTGAAGATGTGCTTGAAAAGTCCCCAGTGTGGGCGGCACCCCAGGAACGCCTCACACATAGAAATAAAAGCAGCAAGGTAGACTATGGAGTTCGGAGTGAAGTGATGGAGCTGCGCCCCGAAGAAGTTCAGGAAATTGCGGAAAAAAGAGTGGGGCGGCAGAGAGAAACCACGGTCGATGTGAGTCGCCAGGAGAACGCGCTCACCGTCGCGTGGCTGGGGCTCGATTTCTCTCCCCGGGAGACGCGCCGCCTTGTGGGGGATGACTCCTCCCTCGACCAGGTCATCGAGGTCCTCCTGACGAAGCACCGAGGGCATCCAGTCACCCTGGATCCACCCCTTGGGCAGGGCCGTCCGGGAGGAAGAACCCCCGCGCGCGGACTTCTTTCCCTTCCCCGCCGCCGCCGCCTTCTTTGCGCACTCCAGTGCGGTCGTCTTGCCCTTCACCATTGTCGCCGGCGAGGTCTCGGGCTGGTTTTGTGGTGGCGGGGCGAGAGCGAAGGAAGCGGAGGAGACAACGGAGAAACAGAGGAGGAAGAGGAAGATATGAGCACGCGTACTGAAGAGGGGCTCCGGGCCAACTATTTATAAGGGGCCGCTCCCGAGTGGCTGGCAGGTAGGCCCAAGCTATCTAGTCAAATCCCGTGGCAGGCGCGCGCGCTGTACATGGCAAAAAAGGCGGCGCGGGGATCGAGGAGCCTTCGCACTGTCGCTCCCGATTACTGCGGCCGCCCCCGTTCCACGCGCTTCCCAAAAAATCCGAATCCCGTGATCTCCGCCAGCTGCAGAACAACTTGACGAAACGACAATCCCACGCACGCCAGCGCTCGATGCCTCGCAGGTGAAGAAATCCATTTGACGAAAGACCTGGAACGGATCAAGACGACTGAAAAAGGTTAATGACATCATCCGTGACAGTCGACCCAGAATGAAGCACCCATAATAACCCGAGGGGTCGGATGAAAAGGTCCCTAACCTCTTTTTCCACTCCAGCCTCGATCCGTTCGGGGGCTAATGATGTAGTCATGTACCTATGGTAGGGACACGGACCCGTCCTAAGAGCCCTACCGTAGGACATCCTTAGAGGAAGTCACCTTTCAGACAACTTGAAGATATCCCACTCGACGGATTGAAGACACTCGACCAAGAACCGTCACTCGACCAAGGAGCCAACCACTCGACTGCCAGAAGACCTCAAGTCACTCCGTGGGCAAACGGTCGGTTATTAAGTAGCCTTTATGATCATTATGACGCTTTATTAGGGACGTTATCAGTAACGCCCTCCTTAAATGTACCTTAAACCCTGCATTACTGAGGGCAGGAGAGGGCTGGCGAACTCTATATAAGCTACCCCATCCTCAGTATCAAGGGTTCGCACCCCTGTCATCTTACTCACGCATAATCCAATCGACCGCCTCCGGGCACCGAGACGTAGGGCTGTTACTTCCTCAGAGAAGGGCCTGAACTCGTAAACCTTGCGTGCTTACAACTTCCCAATAGCTAAGGTCTAGCCTCTTCATACATACCCCCCTACCTCACTGTCAGACTTAGAACCACGACAGTGAGTGCTACAGATGAGTGAATTATCAAAAAAAGGAAGATATGCATCTTCCTGCCAAATACACAGGACTAGTGCAGCTAAAGGATGATGGGAAATTTGCATCTGATGCTACCACTTAATTTCAGAGCATGTAAAAGACAAAAAGCATGGCATCAACAACATCATCAGCAGCATACTATCATCGTAAATAGATGGACTAAATTGATCGACGCTCATCCATCCATGAGAGAAGACAGTACCTCTGGTTGATGAAGAGAAGCGAAGACCTACTGTTCCTGCAACCAAACCATCCATCCATGCATCATAGGAGACTAGCCCATCCACCATGAGAGAATCACACAAGTCAGACAAGGGAATGGAAGGAAGAATGGGAAACCGCAGGAAGAGAGGGGGTGCTGACCTTGATGGCGTCGGCTGCTTGACCTTGAGTAGCACTTGAGCAGCCAGAGGAAGACCATGGCATCGGGGCTCGATCTGGCCCATGGCGTGGTGGATCTGCAAGGTGGAAGAGACGAGGTGAGGAGGAGGGAGAGGGTCATGGCAAATAAGAGGGATGGACCAGAAACCCTCTGCTGTTGCGTGGTTGTGCCATGTCGATGAGGCGGGCTAAGAGACGTAGGTGAGGTGAGGGCGGCAGATCCCGTCGAAGAAGAGAGGAGTGGCCGCCGGCGATGCCAGCCCGAAACCTTGCCGACTGGGTTGCAAACGGTGAAGAGGGCGTGCCGGTGAGCGCACGCGCGACCTCGTCCGGCCCGAGCACGAGGGACTGGGCGGCGCCATGGGGGGAGGAGGAGGCGACGGCGAGGTTGGAGAGGCGGCAGCGAGGGGGATGGGAGGCGGGGAGGGGGAGGGGGACGTGCGGCGGCGGCGTGGATCTGAATCGGGGGAAGAGTGTGAGAGGGATCGATGGGAGTTAGGGTTTGGGGTAGTTGTGCTGCGGGTGGGGTTTTCTTTTTCTTTTTTCCTCCTTTTTCTGTATATAAATGGGATAGATGGATGGATGGATGTGTGCCATGTCATCAATCCATGGCACAAACGTTTCAACCAATGAGAACAAAGCTTATGTAATTGTATTTTTTCTTTTTGTTTCTCTTGTATTTTTTTGCACAAGGTTGTATCTTGGAATGGCATAGTTTTTTCAAAGGGCGTTGATCTGCATCGACCGGTCGAGTCGCTCCGCCGGTCTCCCTGCGTCCGCTGGACTCATCCATCCATAGACGTTGGATCTGTTTTCTTTCAGTTATCTCTCAGCCCGCATCTCGCACGCACACATGAAAAAAGAGATGCATCCACCTTCTTCACAACTGCTCGCGCATAACTCTCCCCCGCGCGTCTGCCCATGTTTCCTAGGACGGTGACCTGCGAAGTGCCCCTGCAACTCTCGGGCGGCGGCTTGCCGGCGTGGAGTCAGGGGAGGGAGGGGCCGGGTTGTGCGGTGGCTGGTGCGATCGGATTCTCAATCTGAAGTCAGGAAGACGAGAGACACAAGGGAGACGTAGTCTCAGATGCACGATGAGATTGGATCGCACGATGCGCGTGTGACCGGCAAATCGTTGGACCGACGCGTCGTTGTTAAACGTTTCCCTTTTTCAAATGACAGTATATTTTGCACAAGTTTGCATCTCCGAATGGCAAACAATGTTGCTTAAGAAAGTTTTCATTATCTTTGCATGAAAATTTCATTTCACATTTTTAAACAGCCCAAAATGAGTTTTTTTAAGAACGTACCAAATATTTGTTGAAAAATTGGACCAAATCATTTTTATAAAATATTAGGACGTATTTAATGCGTAATTGACCAAATGGTTGGGTGTCAAAAGCTTTGATCCACCTCTCGTGAAAAAGACAAATTACCACCGATTCAAGAGGAAGTGGGTCAAGTTTGAACTGCAGTTGCCTCATAGTTTGCTCATGAAAATTTTCCAATAATCATTTTTAGGTAGATAAGTATCTATTTAATAAGATAAACACCAAAAAATTTATAGGATTCAACTGCTAGCTAGGAACGGTCATGCCTGCCGTTTCAACCGCATTTTGAAACGGGAATCAAAAATTCAAAAAAATCAAAAAATTGGAAAACCTTCGCATTGTGTCATTAAATGTGACCAAGTTTAAAAAGTGTTCTCAGAAATGAGCTATCATGCGTGAAGATTCATGGCTTTCAAGCCAAATGATCTATCTTATGG
The DNA here is from genome assembly GCA_034509565.1 of Triticum monococcum. Taxonomy (NCBI): domain Eukaryota; kingdom Viridiplantae; phylum Streptophyta; class Magnoliopsida; order Poales; family Poaceae; genus Triticum; species Triticum monococcum. The sequence goes on along the minus strand of CM067845.1, from coordinate 13,900,342 downwards.
CCACATTCATGGCATAGTTTGTTTGAATGATCTCATATTGTGCAAAAGGGTGCATATTGGAATGGCAAATAATGTTGCCTATGGGAGTTTTCATTTTCTTTGGACGAAAAAACCATTTTCCATTTTTTGAGTGCCCAAAAGGAGGTTTTTTTGTGAAGGACCTCCCAAATAATTGTTGCAAAATTGGATCAAATCAATTTTATAAAATACTAGGACATATTTAATGCACAATTGACCAAATGGTTGGGTTTAAAAAGTTTTGATCCACCTCTCGTAAAAAAGACAAATTTCTGTCGATGCAGCTAGAAGCGGATCAAATTTGAACTGCAGCTGCCTTGTAGTTTGCTATTTATTTTTTCTAAAAATCATTTCTAGGTACATAAGTATCTATTTAATCAGAGAAACACCAAAAAAATTCCAAGATTCAACCACTAGCTAGGAACGGTCATTCCCGCCGCTTTAACCGCATTTTGAAACGGGAATCAAAAATTCAAAAAAATCAAAAAATTGGGAAACCTTCGCATTGTGTCATCATATGTGGCCAAGTTTCCAGGAAAAATAACAAACTTGTAATACGGCAATTATTTTAAAAAAGTGTTCTCAGAAACGAGCTATCATGTATGGAGATCAATGGCTTTCAAGCCAAATGATCAATCTTATGGCCACATTCATGGCATTGTTTGTTCAAATGATCTCATATTGTGCACAAGGGTGCATATTGGAATGGCAAACAATGTTGCCTAAGGAAGTTTTCATTTTCTTTGTACGAAAAAACCATTTTTCATTTTTCGAGTGCCCAAAAGGAGGTTTTTTTGTGAAGGACCTCCCAAATAATTGTTGCAAAATTGGACCAAATCATTTTTATAAAATACTAGTCCATATTTAATGCAAAATTTACCAAATGGTTGGGTGCAAAAAGTTTTGATCCACCTCTCGTGAAAAAGACAAATTTCCGCCGATTCAGCTGGAAGCGGGTCAAATTTGAACTACAGCTGCCTCATAGTTTTCTATTTATTTTTTCCAAAAATCATTTCTAGGTACATAAGTATCTATTTAATTAGAGATACACCAAAAAAAAATCCAAGATTCAACCACTAGCTAGGGACGGTCATTCCCGCCGTTTTGACCGCATTTTGAAACGGGCATAAAAAATTCAAAAAAAATCAAAAAATTGGGAAGCCTTCGCATTGTGTCATCATATGTGTCCAAGTTCCTAGGAAAATTAACAAACTTGTAATACGGCAATTATTATAAAAAAGTGTTCTCAGAAACGAGCTACCATGTGTGGAGATCAATGGCTTTCAAGCCAAATGATCAATCTTATGGCCACATCCATGGCATAGTTTGTTCAAATGATCTCATATTGTGCACAAGAGTGCATATTGGAATGGCAAACAATGTTGTCTAAGGAAGTTTTCATTTTCGTTGGACGAAAAAACCATTTTCCATTTTTCGAGTGCCCGAAAGGAGGTTTTTTTGTGAAGGAACTACCAAATAATTGTTGCAAAATTGGAAAAAAATCATTTTTATAAAATACTAGGCCATATTTAATGCACAATTGACAAAATGGTTGGGTGTAAAAATTTTTGATCCACCTCTCGTGAAAAAGACAAATTTCCACCGATTCAGTTGGAAGCGGGTCAAATTTGAACTGCAACTGCCTCATAGTTTGCTATTTATTTTTTCCAAAAATCATTTATAGTTACATAAGGACCTATTTAATCATAAATACATGGTTTTGTGGCGATACATCGAGGTTTGGGCGGCGGCCGAGGGCCCCAACTCTAGAGCGCATAAACTTGCATGCCCGTCGCGTGGTCACCGCGCGACCGTGACGTTGCCATGTGTTCTGCGCGGCCTAGGCATGTCTAGTGGGTTGGGCACTCCCCAGGTTGGTGCTAGGAAGAAAATTACAATATAAGATTCTCACGAGGAGACCGATCGATGCTCAAACATGAATTAGCACCCAAGTGTTTGATTAGCGGTACGGGAAATGCACATGGCCAATGGGCGTGAGTTTTGGCTGAGGATGATCATCTACTAAGGAGAATGTCATCTCAAATTTTGAGCTCAAAAGGAGGATCCTAGGTGGTACTTGCTTTGCAAAGTACCACCTTGGACAAAAATATGAATGTTGAAGCTGGGCTCAAAATAATGAATGGAGTGAGCTGAAATTTTGTGGAGGATGGTTATTTGGGCATAGGAAAGCATTGTAGAAAATTGATACCATTTGGACATGCCAAAGTAGTACTTCCTTCACAATGCTCTTCTATGGACAGAAACTTGGGAAAACTAGTGAGAGAGATTGGATGAATGAAATGAGCTCAAAATTGGTGCAGGTAAGTTACTTAGGTATGGTCATGCGCTGGTAAATTTTCAGATCACTTGGGTAAGCCTAGCTAGTACTTACTTCACAAAGCTTCTCTCGAGGTAGAAACTTTGGAAATTATCATGTGGCAATGATTTGGGTATGGAAGAGTGCCCGAAAAGTTTGAGGGTAATAGGAGGGGTCTATATAACACTTGCTTTGCAACGTGCCAATTTGGCCATAAAATATAAATTGAACCTGGGCTCACATAGATGATTTGACTGAGCTGCAATTTGGAGCAGGGTGATAATTTGGGCATATGAAGGAACTGTATAAATTTCATGTCATTTAGAGATATAAAAAAGGTACTTCCTTCACAATGCTTCTAGGTGGACAAAAACTTTGGAAATTTTCCGAAGAAGATTTGCTAGGCAAATGGAGCTGAATTTTGTCATGCGGTAATGATTTGGATAGGAAAGAGTGCCCAAAAATTCCGAGGGCAATCAAGAATATATAAATAGCACTTCCTTCATAAAGTGTTGTTGTGAACAGAATAGGAAAATGAATATTGTTGAATTAGTTTTGAACTAGGCAAGGAAGGATTTTTACATATTTGATGAATATATGCCCCAAAGAATTTATGAGATTTTTTTGGGAATTTTGGGAATGATAGAAATATAGGTTGCTTCACAACCTAGGGCAAAAACTGCCACATGGACATGACACATAGGCAAAACTGATGAGATGGCGCCTAGTCATCACAACCCACCACAATCTACAAGGCTATGACCATCTATATTGGTCATTAACAACTAGAAATAAGGCAACGGACTAGCACTTTTGCTTTGTGACCATTTCGTGTAAGGAAATTACGACCTTTCTGACCAAAATGGTCGCAATGGCTTAGGGTTTGGAGCCCCCTGAACAGCTTTTGACCAATTGGTCTAAAATGGTCATAAATTTATGACCAATTCTTCGAGGGTCACTGACAGAAGGTCATAAGTTGACATATTTCTTGTAGTGGATCTCGATCATAGTGATATACATAATCATAATATTGAAACCAAAAGATCCAAAGTTAATAATGATAGTGCAAATTATTTGTGGCACTGCCGTTTAGGTCATATTGGTGTAAAGCGCATGAAGAAACTCCATGCTGATGGGATTTTGGAATCACTTGATTATGAATCACTTGATGATTGCGAACCATGCCTCATGGGCAAGATGACTAAAAATCCGTTCTCCGGAGCGAGCAACTGACTTATTGGAAATAATACATACTGATGTATGCGGTCCAATGAGTGTTAGGGCTCACGGCAAGTATCGTTATTTTCTGAACTTCACGGATGATTTGAGCAGATATGGGTATATCTACTTGATGAAACCTAAGTCTGAAACATTTGAAAAGTTCAAAGAATTTTAGAGTGAAGTGGAAAATCATCGTGACAAGAAAACAAAGTTTCTACGATCTGATCGCGGAGACAAATATTTGAGTTACGAGTTTGGTCTTCAATTAAAACAATGTGGAATAGTTTCACAAACTCATGCCGCATGGAACACCACAGCATAATGGTGTATCCGAACGTCATAACCATACTTTATTGGATATAGTACAATCTATGATGTTTCTTACCAATCTACCACTATTGTTTTGGGGGTTATGCATTAAATACAGCTGCATTCACGTTAAAAAAAGGGGGCACCATCTAAGTCCGTTGAGACGACACAATCTGAACTGTGGTTTAGCAAGAAACCAAAGTTGTCGTTTCTTAAAGTTTGGGGTTGTGATGCTTATGTGAAAAAGTTTCATCCTGATAAGCTCAAAACAAATCGGAGAAATATGTCTTCATAGGATACCCAAAAGGAGACTGTTGGGTACACCTTCTATGACAGATCCTAAGGCAAGACATTCGTTGCTTATAATGGATCCTTTCTAGAGAAGGAGTTTCTCTCGAAAGAAGTGAGTGGGAGGAAAGTAGAACTTGATAAAGGTAATTGTACCTTCTCCCTTATTGGAAAGTAGTTCATCACAGAAATCTGTTCATGTGACTACTACACCAATTAGTGAGGAAGCTAATGATGATGATCATAAAACTTCAGATCAAGTTACTACCGAATCTCGTAGGTAAACCAGAGTGAGATCCGCACCAGAGTGGTACAGTAATCTTTTTCTGGAAGTCATGTTACTAGACCATGACGAACTTGCGAACTATGAGGAAACGATGATCAGCCCAGATTCCGCAAAATGGCTTGAGGCCATGAAATCTGAGATAGGATTCATGTATGAAAACAAAGTATGGACTTTGGTTGACTTGCCCGATGATCGGCAAGCCATAGAAAATAAATGGATCTTCAAGAGGAAGACGGACGTTGATAGTAGTGTTACTATCTACAAAGCTAGAATTGTCGCAAAAGGTTTTCGACAAGTTCAAAGTGTTGACTACGATGAGAGTTTCTCACTCGTATCTATACTTAAGTCTGTCCGAATCATGTTAGCAATTGCCGCATTTTATGAAATCTGGCAAATGGATAAACAAAACTGCATTCCTTAATGGATTTCTTAAAGAAGAGTTGTATATGATGCAACCAGTAGGTTTTGTCAATCCTAAAGTTGCTAACAAAATATGCAAGCTCCAGCGATTCATCTATGGACTGGTGCAAGCATCTCAGAGTTGGAATACACGCTTTGATAAGTTGATCAAAGCATATAGTTTTATACAGACTTGCGGTGAAGCCTGTATTTACAAGAAAGTGAGTGGGAGCACTACAACATTTCTGATAAGTATATGTGAATGACATATTGTTGATCGGAAATAATATAGAATTATTCTGTAAAGCATAAAGGAGTGTTTGAAAGGAGTTTTTCAAAGAAAGACTTCGGTGAAGCTGCTTACATATTGAGCATCAAGATCTATAGAGATAGATCAAGACGCTTGATAAGTTTTTTCAATAAATACATACCTTGACAAGATTTTGAAGTAGTTCCAAATGGAACAGTCAAAGAAAGAGTTTCTTGCCTATGTTACAAGGTGTGAAATTGAGTAAGACTCAAAGCCCGGCCACGACAGAAGATAGAAAGAGAATGAATGTCATTCCCTATGCCTTGGTCATAGGTTCTATAAAGTATGCCATGTTGTGTACTAGATCTATCGTATACCCTACCACTGAGTTTGGCAAGGGAGTACAATAGTGATCTAGGAGTAGATCACTGGACAGCGGTCAAAATTATCCTTAGTGGAATAAGGATATGTTTCTCGATTATGGAAGTGAAAAAAAAGGTTCGTCGTAAAGGGTTACACCGATGCAAGTTTTGACACTAATCTAGATGACTCTAAATCTCGATCTAGATACATAATGAAAGTGGGAACAATTAGCTAGAGTAGCTCCATGCAGAGCATTGTTGACATAGAAATTTGCAAAATACATGCGGATCTGAATGTGGCAGACCCGTTGACTAAGATTCTCTCACAAGCAAAACATGATCACACCTTAGTACTCTTTGGGTGTTAATCACATAGCGATGTGAACTAGATTACTGAATCCAGTAAACCCTTTGGGTGTTGGTCACATGGCGATGTGAACTATGTGTGTTAATCACATGGTGATGTGAACTATTGCTGTTAAATCACATGACGATGTGAACTAGATTATTGACTCCAGTGCAAGTGGGAGACTGAAGGAAATATGCCCTAGAGGCAATAATAAAGTTATTATTTATTTCCTTATTTCATGATAAATGTTTATTATTCATGCTAGAATTGTATTAACCGGAAACATAATACATGTGTGAATACATAGACAAACAGAGTGTCACTAGTATGCCTCTACTTGACTAGCTCGTTAATCAAAGATGGTTATGTTTCCCAACCATGGACAAAGAGTTGTTATTTGATTAACGGGATCACATCATTAGATGAATGATCTCATTGACATGACACATTCCATTAGCTTAGCACCCGATCGTTTAGTATGTTGCTATTGCTTTCTTCATGACTTATACATGTTCCTATGAGTATGAGATTATGCAACTCCCGCTTGCCGGAGGAACACTTTGTGTGCTACCAAACGTCACAACGTAAGTGGGTGATTATAAAGGAGCTCAACAGGTGTCTCCAAAGGTACATGTTGGGTTGGCGTATTTAGAGATTAGGATTTGTCACTCCGATTGTCGGAGAGGTATCTCTGGGCCCTCTCGGTAATGCACATCACTTAAGCCTTGCAAGCAATGCAACTAATAAGTTAGTTGCGGGATGATGTATTACGGAACGAGTAAAGAGACTTGCCGGTAACAAGATTGAACTAGGTACTGGATACCGACGATCGAATCTCGGGCAAGTAACATACCGATGACAAAGGGAACAACGTATGTTGTTATGCGGTCTGACCGATAAAAGATCTTCGTAGAATATGTAGGAGCCAATATGGGCATCCAGGTCCCGCTATTGGTTATTGACCGAAGATGTGTCTCGGTCATGTCTACATTGTTCTCGAACCCTTAGGGTCCGCACGCTTAAGGTTTCGATGACAGTTATATTATGAGTTTATGAGTTTTGATGTACCGAAGGAGTTCGGAGTCCCGGATGAGATCGAGGACATGACGAGGAGTCTCGAAATGGTCGAGATGTAAAGATCGATATATTGGACGACTATATTCGGACATCGGAAAGGTTCCGAGTGATTCAGGTATTTTTCGGAGTACCGGGTAGTTACGGGAGAAGCAATGGGCCTTGATAGGCTTTAGTGGGAAGAAGAGAAAGGGCCAAGGGGCTGCTGCACCCCCCTCCCCTCTAGTCCGAAATGGACTAGGGAAAAGGGTGCCGGCCACCATTCCTTCTCCTCTACTTCCTTCTCCCTTCCTCCCCTCTTGGTGGACTCCTACTAGGACTTGGAGTCCTAGTAGGACTCCACATCCTGGCCGCACCAATTGCCTTGGCCGGCCTCCTCCTCCTCCATCCTTTATATACTGAGGCAAGGGGCACCCTAGAGACACAAGTTGATCCATGTGATCTTATTCTTAGCCGTGGGCGGCGCCCCCTGCCATCATAGTGCTCGATAATATTGTAGTGGTGCTTAGGCGAAGCCCTGCGACAGTAGTACATCAAGATCGTCACCACGCCGTCGTGCTGACGGAACTCTTCCCCGACACTTTGCTGGATCAGAGTCCGGGGATCGTCATCGAGCTGAACGTGTGCTAAAACTCGGAGGTGCCATAGTTTCGGTGCTTGATCGGTCGGGTCGTGAAGACGTACGACTACATCAACCAAACGCTTCCGTTGTCGATCTACTAGGGTACGTAGATCACACTCTCCCCTCGTTGCTATGCATCACCATGATCTTGCGTGTGCGTAGGAAATTTTTTAAAATTACTATGTTCCCCAACAACTGGTTCTGTTGCTAATATTTGCAACGCGAAATAGGGACTACGGATTAAGCGAAGATTGGCTAAGGACGAGGTGACGATGCGCGTGGGAAATGGTTCCAAAGTCGATGTGATCACAGTCGGCACACTACCTCTACATCTACCTTCGGGATTAGTATTAGACCTAAATAATTGTTATTTGGTGCCAGCGTTAAGCATGAACATTATATCTGGATCTTGTTTGATGCGAGACGGTTATTCATTTAAATCAGAGAATAATGGTTGTTCTATTTACATGAGTAATATCTTTTATGGTCATGCACCCTTAAAGGGTGGTCTATTCTTATTAAATCTCGATAGTAGTGACACAGATATTCATAGTGTTGAAGCCAAAAGATGCAAAGTTGATAATGATAGTGCAACTTATTTGTGGGACTGCCGTTTGGGTCATATCGGTATAAAGCGCATGAAGAAACTCTATACTAATGGGCTTTTGGAACCACTTGATTATGAATCACTTGGTACTTGCGAACCGTGCCTTATGGGTAAGATGACAAAAAACACCGTTCTCTGGTACTATGGAGAGAGCGACAGATTTGTTGGAAATCATACATACAGATGTATGTGGTCCGATGAATGTTGAGGCTCGTGGCGGATATCGTTATTTTCTCACCTTCACAGATGACTTAAGCAGATATGGGTATATCTACTTAATGAAACATAAGTCTGAAACGTTTGAAAAGTTCAATGAATTTCAGAGTGAAGTTGAAAATCATCGTAACAAGAAAATAAAATTCATATGATCTGATCGTGGAGGATAGTATTTGAGTTACGAGTTTGGTGTACATTTGAAACAATGTGGAATAGTTTCGCAACTCACGCCACCCGGAACACCACAGCGTAATGGTGTGTCCGAACGTCATAATCGTACTTTACTAGATATGGTGCGATCTATGATGTATCTTACTGATTTACCGCTATCGTTTTGGGGATATGCTCTAGAGATGGCCGCATTCACGTTAAATAGGGCACCATCAAAATCCGTTGAGACGACGCCTTATGAACTGTGGTTTGGCAAGAAATCAAAGTTGTCGTTTCTGAAAGTTTGGGGCTGCGATGCTTATGTGAAAAAGCTTCAACCTGATAAGCTCAAACCCAAATCGGAGAAATGTGTCTTCATAGGATATACAAAGGAAACTATTGGATACACCTTCTATCACAAATCCGAAGGCAAGACTTTTGTTGCTAAATTCGGAAACTTTCTGGAGAAGGAGTTTATCTCGAAAGAAGTGAGTGGGAGGAAAGTAGAACTTGACGAGGTAACAGTACCTGCTCCCTTATTGGAAAGTAGTACATCACAGAAACTTGTTTCTATGACACCTACACCAATTAGTGAGCAAGCTAATGATAATGATCATGAAACTTCAGAACAAGATACTACTGAACCTCGTAGATCAACCAGAGTAAGATCCACGCTAGAGTGGTACGGTAATCGTGTTCTGGAAGTCATGCTACTAGATCATGATGAACTTACGAACTATGAAGAAGCGATGGTGAGCCCAGATTCCGCAAAATGGGTTGAAGCCATGAAATCTGAGATGGGATCCATGTATGAGAACAAAGTATGGACTTTGGTTGACTTGCCCAATGATCGGCAAGCAATTGAGAATAAATGGATCTTCAAGAAGAAGACTGACGTTGACGGTAATATTACTATCTACAAAGCTCGACTTGTCACAAAAGCTTTTCGGCAAGTTCAAGGGATTGACTACGATGAGACCTTCACCCGTAGCGATGCTTAAGTCTGTCCGAATCATGTTAGCAATTGCCGCATTTTATGATTATGAAATTTGGCAAATGGATGTCAAAACTGCATTCCTGAATGCATTTCTGCAAGAAGAGTTGTATATGATGCAACCGGAAGGTTTTGTCGATCCAAAGGGAGCTAACAAAGTGTGCAAGCTCCAGCGATCCATTTATGGACTGGTGCAAGCCTCTCAGAGTTGGAATAAATGCTTTGATAGTGTGATCAAAGCATTTGGTTTTGTACAGACTTTTGGAGAAGCCTGTATTTACAAGAAAGTGAGTGGGAGCTCTGTAGCATTTCAGATAATATATGTAGATGACATATTGCTAATCGGAAATGATATAGAATTTCTGGATAGCATAAAAGGATACTTGAATAAGAGTTTTTCAATGAAAGACCTCGGTGAAGCTGCTTACATATTGGGCATTAAGATCTATAGAGATAGATCAAGACGCTTAATTGGACTTTCACAAAGCACATACCTTGACAAAGTTTTGAAGAAGTTCAAAATGGATCAAGCAAAGAAAGGATATTTGCCTGTGTTACAAGGTGTGAAATTGAGTAAGACTCAATCCCTGACCAATGCAGAAGATATAGAGAAAATGAAAGATGTTCCCTATGCTTCAGCCATAGGCTCTATCATGTATGCAATGCTGTGTACCAGACCTGATGTCTGTCTTGCTATAAGTCTAGCAGGGAGGTTCCAAAGTAATCCAGGAGTGGATCACTGGACAGCGGTCAAGAACATCCTGAAATACCTGAAAATGACTAAGGATATGTTTCTCATATATGGAGGTGACAAAGAGCTCATCGTAAATGGTTACGTTGATGCAAGCTTTGACACTGATCCGGACGATTCTAAATCGCAAACCGGATACGTGTTTACATTAAACGGTGGAGCTGTCAGTTGGTGCAGTTCTAAACAAAGCGTTGTGGCGGGATCTACATGCGAAGCGGAGTACATAGCTGCTTCGGAAGTAGCAAACGAAGGAGTCTGGATGAAGGCGTTCATATCCGATCTAGGTGTCATGCCTAGTGCATCGGGTCCAATGAAAATCTTTTGTGACAATACTGGTGCAATTGCCTTAGCAAAGGAATCTAGATTTCACAAGAGAACCAAGCACATCAAGAGATGCTTCAACTCCATCCGGGATCTAGTCCAGGTGGGAGACGTAGAGATTTGCAAGATACATACGGATCTGAATATAGCAGACCCATTGACTAAGCCTCTTCCACGAGCAAAACATGATCAGCACCAAAGCTCCATGGGTGTTAGAATCATTACTGTGTAATCTAGATTATTGACTCTAGTGCAAGTGGGAGACTGAAGGAAATATGCCCTAGAGGCAATAATAATGTTATTATTTTATTTCCTTATATCATGATAAATGTTTATTATTCATGCTAGAATTGTATTATCCGGAAACATAATACCTGTGTGAATACATAGACAAACCAAACGTCACTAGTATGCCTCTACTTGACTAGCTCGTTAATCAAAGATGGTTATGTTTCCTAACCATAGACATGTGTTGTCATTTGATTAATGGGATCACATCATTAGGAGAATGATGTGATTGACATGACCCATTCCATTAGCTTAGCACTCGATCGTTTAGTATGTTGCTATTGCTTTCTTCATGACTTATACATGTTCCTATGACTATGAGATTATGCAACTCCCGTTTACCGGAGGAACACTTTGTGTGCTACCAAACGTCACAACGTAAGTGGGTGATTATAAAGGAGCTCTACAGGTGTCTCCAAAGGTGAATGTTGGGTTGGCATATTTCGAGATTAGGATTTGTCACTCCGATTGTCGAAGAGGTATCTCTGGGCCCTCTCGGTAATGCACATCACATAAGCCTTGCAAGCATTACAACTAATCAGTTAGTTGCAAGATGACATATTACGAAACGAGTAAAGAGACTTGCCGGTAACGAGATTGAACTAGGTATTGAGATACCGACGATCGAATCTCGGGCAAATAACATACCGATGACAAAGGGAACAACGTATGTTGTTATGCGGTCTGACCGATAAAGATCTTCGTAGAATATGTAGGAGCCAATATGAGCATCCAGGTTCCGCTATTGGTTATTGACCGAAGACGTGTCTCGGTCATGTCTACATTGTTCTCGAACTCGTAGGGTCCGCACGCTTAAGGTTTCGATGACAGTTATATTATGAGTTTATGCATTTTGATGTACCGAAGTTTGTTCGGAGTCCCGGATGTGATCACGGACATGACGAGGAGTCTCGAAATGGTCGAGACATAAAGATTGATATATTGGAAGCCTATATTTGGATATCTGAAGTGTTCCGGATGAAACAGGATTTTACCGGAGTACCGGGAGGTTACCGGAACCCCCCGGGAGGTATATGGGCCTTAGTGGGCTTTAGTGGAAGAGAGGAGAGGTGGCCAGGGCTGGGCCGCGCGCCCCTCCCCCCCTAGTCCGAATAGGACAAGGAGAGGGGGGCGGTGCCCCCCTTCCTTCTCTCTCTCCTCTTTCCCCCCTTCCCGAATCCTATTCCAACTAGGAAAGGGGGGAATCCTACTCCCGGTGGGAGTAGGACTCCTCCTGGCGCGCCCTCCTCCTGGACGGCCACACCTCCCCCTTGTTCCTTTATATACGGGGGCAGGGGCACCCCTAGACACACAAGTTGATCCAGGTGATCATATTCTTAGCCGTGTGCGGTGCCCCCTTCCACCATAATCCTCGATAATATTGTAGCGGTGCTTAGGCGAAGCCCTGCGACGGTAGAACATCAAGATCGTCACCACACCGTCGTGCTGACGGAACTCTTCCCCGACACTTTGCTGGATCGGAGTCCGGTGATCGTCATCGAGCTGAACGTGTGCTAGAACTCGGAGGTGCCGTAGTTTCGGTGCTTGATCGGTCGGGCCGTAACGACGTACGACTACATCAACCGCGTTGTGCTAACGCTTCCGCTGTCGATCTACAAGGGTACGTAGATCACACTCTCCCCTCTCGTTGCTATGCATCACCATGATCTTGTGTGTGCGTAGGAAATTTTCTTTAAATTACTACGTTCCCCAACACATCATGTCATCGTTCTTATTGCATTACTCCGTTTATCCATGAACTTAATACACTAGATGCATGTTGGATAGCAGTCGATGTGTGGAGTAATAGTAGTAGATGCAGGAAGGAGTCGGTCTACTAATCTTGGACGTGATTCCTATATAATGATCATTGCTTGGATATGGTCATGACTATTTTAAGTTCTATCAATTGCCCAACGGTAATTTTTTCACCCACCGTTTTCTATTTTTCTCGGGAGAAGCCACTAGTGAAACCTACGCCCCCCGGGTCTCTTTCTTATATATTTTCCTTTGCGATCTACTTTTCCTTTGCTTTTATTTCAGATCTATTAAACCAAAAATACAAAAATACCTTCCTACAATTTATTTTTATTTATTTTATTTGGCGTTCGATCTATCAATCTACTAGGATTTTATCTCACATCCGTTTGCCTATCTTGAGGCACACGTCGGGTTGCGAGGACTTGTTATCGGTGTGCAGGGGCTGTTTACGTTGTGTTGCTTGGTTCTCCAACTGGTTCGATAACCTTGGTTTCACATCTGAGGGAAATACCTACCGCCGTTGTGCTGCATCATCCCTTCCACTTTGGGGAAATACCGATGTAGCTTCAAGCGACATCAAGATTCATCAAAAACAACATCTCGAGAAATATAGATACTTCCAGTTGCAATCTCTAGGCATTTATACCCTTTGTGAAGATTACTATATCCTAGAAAAACACATTGAGTAGACCTGAACTCAAGCTTATGATGATTGTATGGACGTAAATTTGGGTAGCAAGCACACCCAAGTTGTAGTCAGGTTTTTGATGATATAATCGCTCTAATGGAGTAGAGTTGCCAATGACCTTACTAGGAAGACAATTTATAAGATAGGTAGCTGTGATGAATGCTTCATCCCAATACTTGAGAGGCATCGAGGCATCCGCAAGGAGGGAGAGAGCAACTTCAACAATGTGGCGATATTTTCGCTCGGCAAAGCCGTTTTGCTGGTGAGCATGAGGACAAGATACATGATGTTCAATGCCTATGCAACGGAAGAAGGAATTGAGCTTCTCATACTCCCGTCCCCAGTCTCTTTGGACTGCCAAAATTTTCCTGTCAAAGTGTCTCTCAACAAGCTTTTGGAACTCTTGGAACACAGAAAAAAACTTTGGATTTGTACTTTAGCAAATAAATCCAAGTAAACTTGCTATAATCATCAATGAAACTGACACATTATTTTTTTTCTTTCAAAAGAATCTCTAGCATGACCCCATATATCACTGAAAATAAGCTCTAAAGGAGCATAAGACACACTGTTCGACTTAGTATAAGGGAGTTGATGACTCTTGGCACATTGATAAGCCTCACAAACGGACTCACTAATTTGACTATGTAATAATGGAAGATTGCCTTTATTAACTACTTGTTTGACTATGATTGATGACGGATGTCCTAATCTTTGATGCCACCATGCCAAAGAGGGCTTGATGACAGAATAAACTTGATGACGCTTGCGATTGAGTGCTCCGAATGTGATGGGATAAAGCCCTCCAATGCGTCTACCGTGATGAAGGAGTTCCATCGTTGCCCAATCCTTTATTAAAAAGTAACGAGGGTGAGTTTCAAAGAAGACATTATTATCGGTGGCTAAACAAGACATAGATGCAAGGTTTCTCTTGGCTTGTGGAACATGAAGAACATCTTTTAGGACTAGATCACGTTTAAGAGTAGGGTAATTAGTAAAAGCTTGACCAATGTGTCGAATATCCATACCTCCACCACTCGCAGTATGAATCTGATCATTGCCAAGGTACTTCTCCCGGAGAGCAAGTTGCTCTAGTTCACCAGTAACATGATCCGTTGCGCCAGAGTCAACGTACCATACTCCATCGTCCCCCTGCTCACGCATAGATGCAGCAACATGGCGTGCATCGAGGACATAGTCTTCATCATACCGGTCCCAGCAGTCCATGACTTCATGGCCTGCCTTTTTGCAGAGTTGGCATCAAGGACGCCCCCGGGAGGAAGAAGGGCGACTGTTGTTGTTGTTGTTGTTGTTGTTGTTGTTGTTGAAGCCGCCGCCTCCTGGTTTGTTGGTGTAGTTGCTTGTGTTGTTGTAGCCGCCGCTGCCTGGGTTGCTATAGCCGCCATCTCCCTGGGTGTTGCCACGCCCGCGCCCGCCACTGCGGTACTACCCCTAGTGACCGCGCCCATGGCCGTGACCACGGGAGACAGAATTGGCGGACGACTGGCGGAGGTTTATGCCGTGGAGGAGGCTGAGGCGGGCGTCCAAGCTCAAAAGCTGACTATAGAGCTCCTGACCCATGATTGGTTCACCCGAGCAGCAAGCGTTGAGACGACAGGGTTATATTCCATGTCCAGACCGGCGAGGATCTTGGATACAATCTCCGGATCGGAGAGCGCGGCGGCAGTACAGGAAACTTCATCTGTGAGACTTTTAATCTTGCAAGATACTCGGCCATGGCCATGTTACCTTTCTGAAGATTGGTAAGCTCGATGCGGGTGTTGATCGCTTGAGCTTGACTCTGAGCAGCAAACATGGCGAGGATTGCGCGCCAAACCTCAGCCGGTGTCTGTAACGTGGCGACCTGTGCAAGAATGTCGCGGGAAAGAGAGCCCATCAAATATCCTTGAAGTTGTTGCTGTTGTGCATACCAGAGGGATCTTGCAAAGTTGGCCACTTGCTCTTCTTTGCCTTCCTTGGTGATGGTGAGGGTGGCCGGTGGTGCCGGGCTCTTCTCGTCGAGGTGGTGTTCCATCTGCGCGCCTTTGATCTGCGGCAACACGACGGCCTTCCAGAGAAGGAAGCTCCCCCTTGTTAGCTTCTCCTGTGTTGGTGATCCGAGGGAGGTGGTGGTGGTGGTGGATGATGATGCAAAGGTGGAGGATGAGGTGGTGGAAAGCGCACCCATGGTGCTAGGTGTCATGGCGGCGGAGGTAGTAGACATATTCTCGGTCGAGGAAGGTAGCTAGATGCGATCTAATGAGGAAGAGGCTATGTTACCATGTGAATTGTTATGGGAAGCGTAGAACCCTTTGCTCGGGCCGCATTGCTATATATTGAGAGCATGCCGTGGCTTACAAGAAGGAGAAGATGGATCTAGGTCGATCGTTACAGAGAGAAGATCGGGAAGAGTTGAAACAAAAGAATAGATAGAATTAGATTACAATTTAAACAGACTTATATCCCTATACAACATATTCTAACATCCTTGAATTTACTAGTCTCCTGCCCGGCCGTTGGGCGCATGACGCATTGCCGTGGCCGAGCCTGAGCCGTCCGTCGTGTGACAGTGAAACTGTTGCGGCGCTAGAATCTTTCCAGTGGTAGAATTTACTATATATGATTTTTTTTTCCGGTGCTAGAATCTTTGTTAGAGTTGTGTAAGAAAATTATTTTTTTGTCGTACCTCATGATTCCGGTAGCATCCTCATCACCCACACGGTAGAGGTAACCATATATCAAACTTACATACACACTTCCAAACAAAACACCAAGTTTGGTATGCCTTGGCTCGAAACATACCCGTATCATGAAACAATGTCTCGGCTCGGCATGGCTCACCATGCATTCATAAACAAGTTGTATTTCTCATCATACATTCATGAACAATTTAGAATCTGGTATCAATTGCTTGACAGAAATCTGGTATCAATTGCTTGACAGAAACCGGGTAAATACATCCAGTAACCCCCGATGCTGTTACTGTTGGATGAGAAACGAATATATTATCACGATGGCAGTTGCTCACCCTTCCTCCACCAAGCACAAATGAACCTGATTGTTTGGACGTGAAAATTCGTGTGTGAAACGCAATTGAAATGGGATAATTCTTTCACTAAATAAAGGGATAGCTGTACGCACTTTGATCAGGCTAAATGGATGTTCAAAGTCTGGACGCACCTCAGTGTCAATGTTTAACTTTGATCACTATCACATGTAATAAGTGCATGGATTAAGCTTTGCAAGAATAATAGTCTAGTATTTATCTTGCAAAAAAAGATTTTAAATTATCAATATTTTTAATATGTGTTTACATCTAGAATAAAGAAAATATTATATCAAAATCGTTCATTGTACACCAAGTAAAGTTAAATTTAGCATATACTCCCTCCGTTCCCAAATATAAGTCTTTCTAGAGATTCCAACAAGTGACTACATACGAAGCAAAATGAGTGAATCTACACTCTAAAATATGTCTACATCACTGGTAGAAAAAGGGCCTATAGTCCCGGTTCGTAAGGGCCTTTAGTCCCGGTTCCTGAACCGGGACTAAAGTGTCGGTACTAATACCTCCCCCCTTTAGTCCCGGTTCAATCCAGAACCGGGACTAAAGGCCCTCCACGTGGGCAGTGCGCAGAGCCCAGGCAGGAGACCCTTTGGTCCCGGTTGGTGGCACCAACCGGGACCAATAGGTATCCACGCGTCAGCATTTCTGTGGCTGGGGTTTTAGTTTTTTTTTGAAGGGGGGGAGGTTTGGGGGTTTTGGGGGGTTAATTTAGGTGTTTCATATATTGTGTTAGCTAGCTATAATTAATAGAGAGAAGTGCCCTCTCTTATGTCCGTGCTTGGTCGACGCTACGTACTATACATACGTATAGAGAGAACTAGACACGCTGGCTAGCTAGTAAGCAAACGAAGGAAATAGAAGATCGTCATGAACATATATGCATACAGAGAGAAGTGATATCGACCACCTCTCCTACTCCGAGAGATTGGTCGAACAACAAGTTCTCGTATATCTATCTGACACTACCGGCTACATATATACAGTAATTATCTCTTACAAATATAATCATACGGACTTAGGTTTAACATAGAATTCTCCGTCTTCAGGGATCACGTGGTCAAGAAAGAATGCCGCCAATTCCTCTTGAATTCCTAGCATGCGAGCTGGTGCTAGGAGTTCGTCCCGCTTCCGAAACATCTAATTTAAAGAAGGGGGTCAATACATATATATATGGATGAATGAAACTCAACACAAATGATGGTAATAAAATAAAATTGTGAATGTTGTTATTTACGTACTTCATATTGTTCGTCAGTGTAGCCCCGCTCACAGGTCATGTGGCGGATGGACTCGCAAACATAGTATCCACAGAAATCATTCCCTTGTTCCTGCCACAACCACTTTACAAGAAATAAAGGTTAATCAAACTGATAAGCAAGAATGCCAAATGGTATTGATGAAACTAGCGCTTGAATGACTAGTAGATGCGCTTAAAATGCTACTATAGCTAGTACTTACTTTCGGGTGTCTAAATTGCAGCTCCTTCGGCAGTCCCGGAGCTTTTCTGGTGAATTTTCTCCAAACCCTGCCGGACAAAGAAAACAATTATTTGATATATCAAGAAATGAACAAAGTTGCTGATATGGTGGATAATGATAGATTTAACTTACTTCTCGAGTATTTGAGTCATGTCTGCATAGTCCTTGGGATCTTTTCGTCTTGAGTCTAAGACGGTTACTAGTCCCTGCTCAAGCTTAATATGTAGGATAATATAGTGGAAACTGCACACGCATGCATAACTCATCAATTACATTACTATAACCTTGACTAATATATAAGGGAAACCGAATACGCACAAGACAGTAACACTCACTTGAAGTTGTAAGGAAAGAGTATTATATCTTTGTTTTGATTTATTATCAACGATTGTAGCATGCTGGCCTCGGTTTCTGCGGCATGAAATTTAACCTGAGTTGCATCTATGAGAAATGTGTTAATGAACCCAATATCACCGACTTGTCTTTTCTTCAATTCGACGATCTTCAATCTGCATAATATAGTGAGGATGATTATAAATATATGCAATGAAAGAGCTAAGCTATATATAGAAACTTAATGACAGAAGTAGTAGTACTTACAGACAGTAGCAGGCGACCGTTGTTTTATCAAGGGCCAATTGATTGAAAAACTGATAGAACTCCTCAAATGGAACAGGCAACAGATCAATTCCAACGAGGTCATGCTCCTTTTTAACTTTCAAATACAAAGTACTCCTCCCCCTAGAGTCTCTGCAGATTTTCAAGTACCAATCATGCAATCTTCGCATCATCGTTGATAGAGATCTTTCATCTTTGACGAGAGGCTTCCCGTACTCGTATCTTTGTATCTGCATCCCCATGGGTTCATAATGTACTTCATCGGGCAGGTAATCTGCAAGATTGCTATAACCGGGCACCATCCTTGGATCATTAGCGACGTTGTGGCTAGGCACCTTGAGCGGGGGGCACAATTGCTTTGCTTGTTCGCCAAGCTGGGCAATTTGTTTCCCAGCTCGTCGTTCTTTTAGCCTTTGATCACTAACAGTACTTCCCGACCGCTCCGCTTCGGCAAATTCCTTTCCAATAATGCGGCCATAGTTTCCTTTCGGCGGATCAGACTTCGGTGGTTTTGTTAGGGCAGCCAGAGTGCGCTTCACTTTCACCCGATCTACCTTCTCCTCCAGAGGTGGATGTTTCTTTGCTTTCACCCCTTCAAAGAATTTCCTCACTTCTTCTCGCGCGATCTCGGCGTTCTCCTCCTGGGTCCTCTCGTATGGTAACTTCTCTGGAGTCTTCAGAGAAGGACCGAATCTGTATGTCCGACCGCCTCTGCTTGTACTGCTAGACGCCGACCGAGCAGACGAAGCGGTTGTATTCTTTACTTGCTTAAGAGGCGTAGGAGAAGGACTACAACGTGCCGGAGCAGCTGGAGCGGCGGCAGGTCTCTTCCGCCCTTGCTGACGAGGCGGAGAAGGAGGAAGCTGGCTGCTCGGGCGCGTCGGCGCAGGCGGAGAAGGAGGCGGAGTGCCGCCACGCGCCGGAGAAGGAGCCGGCCGAGGGCCCTGATCGTCACTCGCCGGAGGAGGAGGCGGTGGAGGAGGCGGAGTGCCCTGACTCGCCGGAGGAGGAGGAGGAGGCGGAGGCGTCCAGTTCGGAAGGTTGATGAGTTCCTTCCGCCATAGGCATGGAGTCTTCAAAGCAGACCCCAGCCGAGTCTCCCCTTCACCGGTAGGGGTGGTCAAGCTGGAGGTCCTCAAATCCCTCCGTTATCTCATCCACCATCACCCTAGCATATCCTTCTGGAATCGGCCTGCAGTGAAAAGTTGCGCCGGGTTCAGTAGGATAAACAGAGCCAACAGCCGCCTTGACCTTCAAATTCATCCATTGCGTCATAAGGTGGCAATTTTGAGACTCCGTGATAGCATCCACGGGATAGCTGGCAGGAGCTGTCAAGGCATGCTCCGGCTGAAGCAGCTCGGTGGAAGCCACGCTGCTTCTGCGCTGAGATGGCGGGGTAGCTTCGGGGGAGGCTTCGGCGGTACGTTTGCTGCGATTTGCTTCTCGTTCCTCTATCGCGTCTACCCTTGCTTGCAGCTCCTGCATTTGGGTCTGCTGCACTTTTTTCCTCCTCTCATGGGATTTGTAACCGCCTGCGTCCGGAAACCCAATCTTCCACGGAACGGAGCCTGGCGTGCCTCGTGTCCGTCCAGGGTGCTCAGGATTCCCGAGGGCCATTGTGAGCTCGTCGTTCTCCCTGTCTGGAAAGAACGTCCCTTCCTGCGCTGCTTCGATATACTGCTTAAGCTTACTGATTGGTATGTCCATTTGTTCGTTCGTCCAAATGCACTTCCCTGTTTCAGGGTCCAAGGTTCCGCCAGCCCCGAAGAACCAAGTCCGCCAACGGTCTGGCCAGTTATTTGTCTCTGGTTCGATCCCTTTAAGAACCAGATCATTCTCAATCTTGGACCACTTAGACCGGGCTACAAGGTAGCCACCTGACCCCGTGCGATGGTGAAGCTTCTTCTTCGCAGCATTTTGCTTGTTTGTTGCCGACATCTTCTTACTCTTTTCCGATGTCTTGTGGGCCACAAATGCGGGCCAGTGATCTCTGATCTTCTCATATCTGCCCTTGAATTCTGGTGTCTCATTATTTTCGACAAACTTATTATTCAGCTCTTTCTTCCACCTCCTGAATAGTTCTGCCATCCTCTTCAGAGCAAAAGACTTGATTAATTTCTCTTTAATTGGGTTCTCTGGATTATCCTCTGGCGGTAGGGTGAAATTTGACTTCAGCTCAGTCCAAAGATCATTTTTCTGCATATCATTGACATAAGACACCTCATTGTCTTCTGTAGCCAGCTTAAACCATTGTTGGATGCTTATCGGGATCTTGTCCCTAACCAGAACCCCGCACTGAGCAACAAATGCGCTCTTTGTCCGGAGGGGTTCAATAGGTTGGCCGTCGGGCGCGATTGCTGTGATCTCAAGCTTTTCATCCGAGCTCAACTTTTTCTTCGGGCCTCGTCTCTTTACCGAAGTTGTGCTCGATCCGGAGGGCTAGAAAAAAGAACAAAGACTTAATTAATATGTGTACATACCAAAACAATGAATGCATCAATCAGCTAGTCAGCATAGGCTTAACTAATATATATACCTGGCCGGACTCGGTTCGGTCACCGGAGCCGTCATCACGGTCTCCTTCTTGCACCGGCATTGGGTCACCGGAGCCGTCCTCATGTTCTTCTTCTTGCACCGGCATAAGGTCACCGTAGCCAGCTTGTTCACCCTCTCCTTCCAGACCATCGGTTTCGTTGAGAAAGTACGAGACGTCATCACTTCCTTCTGCGATTATCTCCCTCAACAACGCTTCTTTTGCTGCTTCGTCTAGGGCGGTGTCCATAGTTTATACAAATATTTACAACATGGCAATTATTAGTTAAACATGACAGATGGATATATTAGTGCCAAATGTAGAACTAGCTACCTAATCATAGTAAGCTATCGGGAGGGGGTATATATCGACAACGACGACACTACATCTATGTCCCTCGACGACCCTCGTTCCCGATAAAAAAAGAGGAAGAAGAAGAAAAAAAAGAGGAGAAGAAAGAATAGAGGAGAAGATCTCCTCTATTCTTTCTTCTCCTCTTTTTTTTCTTCTTCCTCTTCTTTTTTTATCCTCTTCTTCCTCTCATGTTCGAGAGGATCGCCGAGGGGTCGGGAGGTTGCCTAATGTCAAAGGATTCAACAAAACCATGTCTTCATCATTAGGCGAAAGTAACATGTGCATGATGGTACGAAGCTCTTCAAAGTTGTTCT
Organism: Triticum monococcum; assembly: GCA_034509565.1. Classification (NCBI taxonomy): domain Eukaryota; kingdom Viridiplantae; phylum Streptophyta; class Magnoliopsida; order Poales; family Poaceae; genus Triticum; species Triticum monococcum. Next base: position 13,878,707 of record CM067845.1, on the reverse strand, counting down.
GGAACGGAGTCCCAGATAGGATAATTCGCTTTTTGGTACAAAGTTCAGAAAGAGCCTTCCGAATATCGCTATTTGGAAGGCCTTTGTTGAATTCGTACCAAAAGGTGGATTATTCTATCCGGGACTCCATTCCAGAACAATTTTGCAGAACTTCGTACCAACATGCCCTGGTTACTTCCGGCTAATGATGAAGGCATGGATTTCTTCAATACTTTGACACTAGGAAACCTCTCTCTTCTTCTCCACTATTCCTTTCTTCTTCTCCTCTTCTTTTTCTTCTTTTTTCTACTTCTTATTTATTTCTCCTCTTCTGTTCGGTAGAGGAAACCCTAAATAGCAAGTATCGTGGGTGTGAGATACATGTGGCCATCGGTGTCGGACACTACATCCACGTCCCACAAGTGACGTGGGCGTCGAAGCCCGCGCCACTTGTGGGATGTGGATGTAGTGTCCGACACCGACGGTACATGTATCTTACACCGACGATACTTTCTATTTAGGGTTTCTCCTCTACCGCTCGGCGACCCTCGACGACCCTCGTTCCCGATAAAATAAAGAGGAAGAAGAAGAAGAAGAAAAAAGAAGAAAAGAAAGAATAGAGGAGAAGACTTCCTCTTCTTCCTCTCCTCTTCTTCTCCCTCTTCTTCCCCTTCTTCCTCGCCTCTCTCATGAATGTCCGACGTTCTCGACCCCCCCCCCATGTGTCGAAGAAAAAAAAGAAGAAAAAAAAGAAGAGAAGAAGAAAGGAATAGAGGAGAAAAGAGACCCCCCCCCATATATATTCTAATTTTCTCTTCTTCTCCTCTATTCCTTTCTTCTTCTCCTCTTCCTTTTCTTCCTCTCCTCGTCTTCTCCTTCTTCTTCTCCTTCTTTCTCTACTTATTTTCCTTTTCCTTATTTTACTTTTTCCTCTCCACTAACATCATCATATATATGAAAAAATGCATATATGAAAAAAACATCATCATATATATCATCAACAGAAAAAAAACATCATCATATCATCAACAGAAAAAAACATCATCATATCATCAACAGGAAAAAAAACATCATCAACATCATCATATCATCAACAGGAAAAAAACATCATAAACATCATCATCTTATTTAGTTCTCTCGACCCCTCGTCCCTCTCTCATGTGGTCGGGGAGGGGCTATATTGACCTCTCCGCTCATGCTGAAATTATCTGGGAGGGGGAATAGCTAGAGGAGAAGAAGAATAATTCTATTTTTTTCTTCTTCTCCACTATTCCTTTCTTCTTCTCCTCTTCTTTTTCTTCTTTTTTCTTCTTCTTATTTATTTCTTCTCTTCTTCCTCTCCTCTTCTTCTTCTTATTTAGTTCTCTCGACCCCTCGTCCCTCTCTCGACCCCTCGATGACCCTCGTCCCTGATAACATATTTTTTCTCCCCTCGACACCTCTCGACCTCTCGTCCCACTCTCGACCCCTCATTATCATCTATCACCCCCTCGTTTTCTTTAGCATATATCCATGAACAAAATAGAGGAGAATATTGAAGAAAAAAAAAGAAGTCTCCCTCTTCTTATTTTCCTTTTTCCACTCCTTCCTTTTCTTCTTCTTCTTCTTCCTTCTTCCTCTTTTCTTCCTTTTCCTTATTTTACCTTTTCCTATACACTAACCTAAAATCGATATCTACTAATTAACAACCTAAATAAAAAATGAATACATATATGAAAAAAAACATCATATAGAAAAACATTTTTGACATATTTAGCATATTCTGATCCATAGTTCAAAATTTTCAAATTTCATTCAAATGAAATTTGAATCGGATTCAAATAACTTGTTGAAAACCTATTCTAAACCTCTCCAAAAATTCTGAAATTTTGCCATCGCCTTTGTCTTGCATCAGTACCTCACCACAGATTTTTTTTAAAAATTCCAAAAATCCCCAAAGCCATCTAGCATTTCATCAAACACCTTCTATATGGACAAAAAATTGCTCCTGTTCCAAAAAATTCAGAAAAGTGGACAGCGCGTTGCTGCTGCTCCACTTCTCCTCTCCTCTACTTCTCCTCTCCTTCTACTCTTGAATGCATCGGGGCCGGCGGCGACCATGGAGCAGGGGCGGAGCAAGGGCGCTCGGGCGCAAGAGTGGCACTCGAGAGGGGGGCTCACTTTGAGGGGGGCGGCGACGGCTGGAGTCCAGCGACGAGGACGGCGGGCTCGGGGCGGCACGTGGTGACGGGGATGGCAGCCTCGGGCCGGGCGGCATGCGGTGACGGCCGGGGACAAGGAGGCGGGCTCGGGGAGGCACGCGGTGACGGGGACGAGGGCGGCAGGCCCAGGGATGCCGGCGACGAGGACGACGCGGGCTCACGGAGGGCTCGGCGGCGACGAGGACGAGGAGCAGCCTGGCGGCGTCGTCGGAGGAGAGGACGAGGAGATCGATCGAACTGAATCGAGAATTTCACAAGTGTTGGCTTATATAGCCAGAGCATTGGTCCCGGTTCGTGAAACCAACCGTGACCAATGCCCCCCTTTAGTCCCGATTGGTGCCACCAACCGGGACCAAAGGCCAATTTTCAGCAGCCCAAAGGGCGGGAAGCGGCGGCCTTTGGTCCCGGCTGGTGGCACCAACCGGGACTAAAGGGGAGCATTGGTCACGGTTGGTAGACATGTCCTTCACATAGATAACCTGTGCCACATCATTGGCTAGGACGAACGGTTTGTCAGTGTACCCAAGATTTTTCAGATCCACTGTTGTCATTCCGTACTGTGGGTCTACCTGTACCCCGCCGCCTAACAGATTGACCCATTTGCACTTAAACAAAGGGACCTTAAAATCAGGTCCGTAGTCAAGTTCCCACATGTCCACTATGTAACCATAATATGTGTCCTTTCCGCTCTCGGTTGCTGCATCAAAGCGGACACCGCTGTTTTGGTTGGTGCTCTTTTGATCTTGGGCGATCGTGTAAAATGTATTCCCATTTATCTCGTATCCTTTGTAAGTCAATACAATCAAAGATGGTCCCCTGGACAACAAGTACAACTCATCACAAACAGTGTTGTCACCTCTGAGACGTGTTTCCAACCAACTACTGAAAGTCCTGATGTGTTCACATGTAATCCAGTCGTCGCATTGCTCCGGGTGTTTGGAGCGCAGACTGTTCTTGTGTTCATCAACATACGGGGTCACCAAGGTAGAGTTCTGTAGAACTGTGTAGTGTGCATGAGACCAAGAATATCCGTCCCTGCATATTATTGAGTCTCTTCCAAGAGTGCCTTTTCCAGTCAGTCTCCCCTCATACCGCGATTTAGGGAGACCTATCTTGTTAAGGCCAGGAATGAAGTCAACACAAAACCTGACAACATCCTCTGTTTGATGGCCCTTGGAGATGCTTCCTTCTGGCCTAGCGCGGTTACGAACATATTTCTTTAGGACTCCCATGAACCTCTCAAAGGGGAACATATTGTGTAGAAATACGGGCCCCAGGATGACAATCTCGTCGACTAGATGAACTAGGACGTGCGTCATGATATTGAAGAAGGATGGTGGGAACACCAGCTCGAAACTGACAAGACATTGCGCCACATCACTCCTTAGCCTTGGTACGATTTCTGGATCGATCACCTTCTGAGAGATTGCATTGAGGAATGCACATAGCTTCACAATGGCTAATCAGACGTTTTCCGATAGAAGCCCCCTCAATGCAACCGGAAGCAGTTGCGTCATAATCACGTGGCAGTCATGAGACTTTAGGTTCTGAAACTTTTTCTCTGGCATATTTATTATTCCCTTTATATTCGACGAGAAGCCAGTCGTGACCTTCATACTGAGCAGGCATTCAAAGAAGATTTCTTTCTCTTCTTTCGTAAGAGCGTAGCTGGCAGGACCTTTATACTGCTTCGGAGGCGTGCCGTCTTTTTCGTGCAAACGTTGCAGGTCCTCCCGTGCCTCAGGTGTATCTTTTGTCTTCCCATACATGCCCAGGAAGCCTAGCAGGTTCACGCAAAGGTTCTTCGTCACATGCATCACGTCGATTGAGGAGCGGACCTCTAGGTCTTTCCAGTAGGGTATGTCCCAAAATATAGATTTCTTCTTCCACATGGGTGCGTGCCCCTCAGCGTCATTCGGAACAGCTAGTCCACCGGGACCCTTTCCAAAGATTACGTAGTGTAAATCATTGACCATAGCAAGCACGTGATCACCGGTGCGCATGGCGGGCTTCTTCCAGTGATCTGCCTCGCCTTTGAAATGCTTGCCTTTCTTTCGACATTGATGGTTGGTCGGAAGAAATCGACGATGGCCCAGGTACACATTCTTCCTGCATTTGTCCAGGTATATACTTTCAGTGTCATCTAAACAGTGCGTGCATGCGTGGTATCCTTTGTTTGTCTGTCCTGAAAGGTTACTGAGAGCGGGCCAATCGTTGATGGTCATGAACAGCAACGCCTTAAGGTTAAATTCCTCCTGTCTGTGCTCATCCCACGTACGTACACCATTTCCATTCCACAGCTGTAAAAGTTCTTCAACTAATGGCCTTAGATACACATCAATTTCGTTGCCGGGTTGCTTAGGGCCTTGGATGAGAACTGGCATCATAATGAACTTCCGCTTCATGCACATCCAAGGAGGAAGGTTATACATACATAGAGTCACGGGCCAGGTGCTGTCATTGCTGCTCTGCTCCCCGAAAGGATTAATGCCATCCGGGCTTAAAGCAAACCATACATTCCTTGGGTCCTTTGCAAACTCATCCCAGTAGTTTCTCTCGATTTTTCTCCACTGCGACCCGTCAGCGGGTGCTCTAAACTTCCCATCTTTCTTTCGGTTCTCACTGTGCCATCGCATCAACTTGGCATGCTCTTCGTTTCTGAACAGACGTTTCAACCGTGGTATTATAGGAGCATACCACATCACCTTCGCAGGAACCCTCTTCCTAAGGGGCTCGCCGTCAACATCACCAGGGTCATCTCGTCTGATCTTATACCGCAACGCACCTCATACCGGGCATGCGTTCAGATCCTTGTATGCACCGCGGTAGAGGATGCAGTCATTAGGGCATGCATGTATCTTCTCCACCTCCAATCCTAGAGGGCATACGACCTTCTTTGCTGCGTATGTACTGTCGGGCAATTCGTTATCCTTTGGAAGCTTCTTCTTCAATATTTTCAGTAGCTTCTCAAATCCTTTGTCAGCCACAGCATTCTCTGCCTTCCACTACAGCAATTCCAGTACGGTACCGAGCTTTGTGTTGCCATCTTCGCAATTGGGGTATAACCCTTTTTTGTGATCCTCTAACATGCGATCGAACTTCAGCTTCTCCTTTTGACTAATGCATTGCGTCCTTGCATCGACAATGACCCGGCGGAGATCATCATCATCGGGCACATCGTCTGGTTCCTTTTGATCTTCAGCAGTTTCACCCGTGGCAGCATCATTGGGCACATCGTCTGGTTCCTCTTGATCTTCACCAGCTCCCCCCGTTGCAGCATCACCATATTCAGGGGGCACATAGTTGTCATCGTACTCTTCTTCTTCGCCGTCTTCTATCATAACCCCTATTTCTCCATGCCTCGTCCAAACATTATAGTGTGGCATGAAACCCTTGTAAAGCAGGTGGGAGTGAAGGATTTTCCGGTTAGAGTAAGACCTCGTATTCCCACATTCAGTGCATGGACAACACATAAAACCATTCTGCTTGTTTGCCTCAGCCGCATCGAGAAACTCATGCACGCCCTTAATGTACTCGCGGGTGTGTCTGTCACCGTACATCCATTGTCGGTTCATTTGCGTGCATTATATATAATTAAGTGTCCAAATTAATAGAAGTTCATCATCACATTAAAACCAAAGAGCATACATAGTTCTCATCTAATAACATATAGCTCTCCAGAGCATCTAATTAATTAAACCATACATTGAAACTATGTAAAAGCATTTCAATGCGAAAACAAATGCGATCATAATCGCAACCAAGGTAACAATTGATTCAACGGCATAATGATACCAAGCCTCGGTATGAATGGCATATTTTCTAATCTTTCTAATCTTCAAGCGCATTGCATCCATCTTGATCTTGTGATCATCGACGACATCCGCAATATGCAACTCCAATATCATCTTCTCCTCCTCAATTTTTTTTATTTTTTCCTTCAACAAATTGTTTTCTTCTTCAACTAAATTTAACCTCTCGACAATAGGGTCGGTTGGCATTTCCGATTCACATACATCCTAGATAAATAAAATCTATGTCACGTTGGTCGGCATAATTTTCATAAACAATAAATGAACCAATAGTTATAAAGATAATATACATACCAAATCCGAATCATAGACAGGACGAGGGCCGACGGGGGCGGATACCAAAACCATCGCACTATATAAGATGTAATAATAAATGTAAGAAAATGATACAAGTATCTATCTAAACATACAAGTAAGAATATTTTTCCTTTCAGAAAGAAGATAAGAATAAGAGGCTCACCACGGTGGTGTCGGTGATGAGATCGGCGCGGGTGATCGACGGCGGTGAAGATGGGGACGGGGCGTGACGGACCGCTAAATCTAGACAAATCTCGAGGAAAATGGAGCTTGGAGGTCAAGCTTCGAGAGGAGAAAGCTTAAGTAGTGTGGCTCGGGCATTCCATCGAACACCTCATGTGCATAGAAGGTGAGCTAAAGCACCACAAAGCCCTCTCCCCCTCGGCCAGAAAAAACAGAGCACTGTGCTCTGCTCTTGCGCGAGGGGTATATATAGGCACCTCATTGGTCCCGGTTGGTGACATGAACCGGGACTAAAGGGGAGCCTTTGGTCCCGGTTCAAGCCACCAACCGAGACCAATGGTGGTGGGCCAGGAGCGAGGCCCATTGGTCCCGGTTCGTCCCACCAACCGGGACCAAAAGGTCCAGACGAACCGGGACCAATGGCCCACGTGGCCCGGCCGGTCCCCTGGGCTCACGAACCGGGACCAGTGCCCACATTGGTCCCGGTTCTAGACTGAACCGGGACTAATGGGCTGAGGCGGCCTGGACCATAACCCCTTTTTCTACTAGTGCATGCATCCATATGTTGTAGTCCATTTAAAATGTCTAAAAAGACTTATATTTAGAAACAGAGGGAGTATAAAAAATTTAAATAAATCTTAGACGTTTCATGCAACCGCTAGTTTCGCTGAGGACTGAAAAGAAATAGCTTGTGTTGCCACAAAAAAAAGTCGAACATATTAAAGAGTTCAAAAATGCCACGTTAGAAACATCTGGTGGGAAGTAGTTGGCTGGATTGCAGCATCGTGCTACCTCGCATCTCTTGGCCAATAGTGATAAAGCTGACAAGTATGTTGGTGGACAGAGGCCGAGGTTGTATCATCGGTGGATAACAAAATTTCAAGTATTGTCTGAAGGTGACTCAAACAAGGTACATGTTACTTTTAACCATCCCCATGCCCATGATTAGTGTCATCTGCAGAAAGTCTCCGAAAGTCTATGAGGAGAAGAGATGCATATGTGGATGGCCACCATGGAAGAAGGAACCTAATCGCATAAAATATTTGACCTACTCCTCTTCCTTTAAAGCATCTCCGCCTACTACAATCTCCTTCCCCAGCGTCTCTTCCCTAGGCTTGATGCCATGAACTGATGAATACCTCATGGCGGATCTCAAGTTCATGCCAATGAGCTCTTGAAATATGTTGTAACATCAAGGAACAGTTCTAGGGTCATCGGATCTGGCTCAACCGGGTTCCAGCAAGCCGAATTATCGAAAAATGCTTCATGCCCGCTTTATAGATAAAGCACCAACCATACAATGAACCGTCTGAACACAGGTCCACAAAGACATACAGGGGAGAACAAGAGAGGAGAACTGGAGAAACAAGTCTAGGCTGCGAGCACAACAACATATATTCTCAAACAAAAGAAAAGATACAGCATCAAGGAGGGTAGGTATGGCCGTATGCATCGCCCAAATACAGAGGCCGGGGGTCCTCCTCCTTTTCTAAAAAACAAATCAAGGAGGGTAGGTGATCATCAGTAGACGAGCCGCCAATGCCTTGAACCACCGGATGAGTTGGTCCAGCGCCGACCTATCCTGCTGCTGGGATAACACAATTTATATATAGCGTCAGTGGGTCTATTAGGAATTATGCGCTCAATCACTAGTTTATTCCTAATGCACCACAACGACCAAGCCATCGGCCCAAAATTGACCCATGTCAATCTGTGAGCCTGACCCGAGCTTCCCTCTAACAATTGAAAAAAACTCGGGGAAGTTAGTAGGGCACCATCCATTCCCCCACATCTCCCGAAAGCAGCTTCATAGAAACTGGGCTGAAACGCAGTAGAAGACAATGTGGTTGAGGTCCTCGTCGACATTACACAGTGGGCTGATGCCGGTCCCCGGCCCATTCTGTTTTAGAACTTGGTCACCAGAAGGAAGCCTGCCCCTGACCAGTGGCCAGGAAGATTTTGATCTTTGGCGGTAGCTTAGTCTTCCATATCTCGGTGAGCTCTTCTGTCCCCTGTCCTGCTGCCAATCGGTCATACAAGGATTTAGAGGAAAGAAGCCCCGAGGGGTCAAGCTGCCAGGATGTGACGTCGGTCTGCTCCGACACTTCCATCTCTGCAATAATGCCCGTGAGCTCATGCCACTCGTCAGCCTCGACGGGACCAAAGGTTCTCCGAAACGTCAATGCGCTGCCAAAACGTCAATGCAATAATGCCAGTGACGACCACGGCAACGGAAATTGTGGGTTGGTTGCAGATTGTGAACAGAGCTGGGAATTATTGCCTATGCGGATGGGGCCCAACCCAACGTCCAGCCAAAACATGGTGTCGGACCCCCTCCCGATCTCTGTCACAACGCCGAGCCGAAAACATGGTTTCAGAGATTGAATTGCCTGCCAAAATTGGGAGCCGCGAGCCTGAGAGCATATAGTGAAGGATTGTCCCCTTAGGTATTTAGCTTTGATAAAATCCAACCACAGGCCCCCATCTCCTTGAACAATGCGCCAAATCCACTTGGTCCTTTGGCATACAAATTTCACTCGACTTGACCATGTGGTACTTCTGTTTTCCGGCCTCACCAAGCGAATGCATCCCACAGAATTGATTGTCTAGAAAACGGAAGTATATACCTAAAATGCATTTGCTATAATAGGTGTGAGCAGCAGGCGCGTATTTTATTTAACACCGACTACGACACACTACCATCATTCTACTAGTAGTCCTTAGCAGTAGGTATCTATTGACTATTTGACTGGTCAAGCCTAAATGAACCTGCTTGTTTGGACTTGAAAATTCGTGTGTGAAACACAATGAAATGCAATAATTCTTTCACTAAATAAAGGGATAGCCGTACGCACTTTGATCAGGCTAAATGGATGTTCAAAGTCTGGATGCACCTCAGTGTCAATGTTTAACTTTGATCACTATCACATGTAATAAGTGCATGGATTAAGCTTTGCAAGAATAATTGTCTAGTATTTATCTTGCAAAAAAAGATTTTAAATTACCGATATTTTTAATATGTTTTTAACATTTAGAATAAAGTAAATATTATATCAAAATCATTCATTGTAGACCAAGTATAGTTAAATTTAGCATATACAAACAATTTAAATAAATCTTAGATGTTTCATCGCAGCCGCTAGTTTCACTGTGGACTCAAAAGAAATAGCTTGAGTTGCCACGAAAAAATCGAACATATTAAAGAGTTGAAAAATGCCACGTTAGAAAAATCTTGTGGGAAGTGGTTGGCTGGATTGCATCACCGTGCTACCTCGCATCTCTTCGCCAATAGTGATTAAGCTGACAAGTATGTTGGTGGACAGAGGCAGAGGTTGTACCATCGGTGGATAACGAAATTTCTAGTACTGTGTGAAGGTGACTCAAACAAGGTAAATGTTGCTTTTTCTCGGTCAACCAACTAACTCCTAGGGATAACCATTTGATAACATACGTGTCGAAGAGTATGTCATGACACCATAAAAGGTAAAGCACCGAGAATTGGTCAAGTGGCTGAGAAAATGTTCAACACTAAGGTGCTACAAACGATTGTCCTGGTACAATGCACAATTTCTGCTTCCCATCCCTTGCTTGGTAGGTACCGACTGGCTCGACGAGGCTAGGAGAGCAGCTCCTATATGTTGCTTGCTGCCAGGCACCAGATTCTCCAGATCCAGGTGTAAAGTAGTGGACGGTGTGATGCATGTTTAGTCTAGATACTACTTGCTAAACCAGCTGATTGAAAGACTTGATTATCATTCGGCTTGCGCATAGTACATTTTTTTCTCATAGTTTTCTCGTAGATACATTGGATGATACATGAGTGGTGAGTTATATGGTTTCTCATAGCATGATTATTTGCATATAGAAATTTGAATACGTTTCTCTATATAGGATTTACATATATAGAATCTACTACCACTTTGAGAGCTCGTGGATCGGTGTACGCGTCTTGATCCTTGTACAAGAAGTCCAACATCCGTGTCGAATTCACCACTGCCTCGAGGAGCAGCGCTGCGGGCCGCACGGCGGATGGCATGAGGACCTCCTCAATGATGTCCATCCATGACTCCTCTATGAGCTCCCTGAGCTTTTTGTATGCATCTTCCTTGGCAATGTAGTTGTTCTCCTCCATGCATGCTTCCACCGTTGACATCACAGACCTTTCGCCAGAGCACTGTTCTTGTTCTCGCTGATTTACGAGGGAAAAAGAGGGTCATGTTAACAAAGTGATCACCCGTTCTATTAATACGGCTATGTGCAGCAATGCATCAAATGATGCAGTTACCAGGGTGTCCTTTTCTAATTAAATAACTCTTCTATTAGTTTACCTATATTGTATGGCAAGTGGTTTGTATGACCAGTTAACTATTATCCCCATTCCAAATTAGATGGTGTTCTAGAAAATATTTTCCCAAACTTCTCTGAGGGGACTATCTTATTTGAGATTGTTAACTACAATAATATCGTGGGATTTACCATTTAAAACATTTTGAAGTTCAGTAAGTTTATAATTTACAGCAATATATCTATGTTCATTTTTAGAGTCTTAGATACACAAATCTCTAAAACGCCATGTATTAATTTAGAGAAAGGGTATTTCAGAATGGAGGGATTACATCAGTTTACTTAATTGGCTTTTAATTGGCATAGATATCATGATGCACACAACTAGGATTTATTATGCTTTTGCATAATATTCACCACCAAACAAAAGCAACAAGCTACAAAACTAAAAGGATCCCAAACTTATCCATGAACTGAAAAAAGCAAATAAAATAAAACATGGCATATATTTTCAGCTGTAAGTGTGTAACCTCGTGTGAAGCCACATCATTGATGACCCGGCCGATGGTGCAGGAAGCTCGCATGATTTTGGGATAGGTCATGCCCCACTAGATGGCGTCTCTGCCCGCTCCTATGACAGTGAAGGCAAGGCATGCAACATGCATGCAACAACAGCTAGGCATCGAGATCCGCAGGTGCTCCTCAACAGTAACTGGTGTGTCGCTTTCCTCACACCATTTTGCCTCGTTGTAGTAGCATTTTGTAGCATCGATTAGCTGCACAGGCACAATTATATATTTATTTTCCATGGGGAAGTTGATTGTCAACATACATGCATACACATATTTCTTAAGCGTAGCAGATTTTTTTACGAGCGAACATTAATAAAACATTGAACTGGACGACCCCTTTGATGGGACCAGCATACGTTTTGTGTGGCGAATCCAGGAGTCTGAGGTCAAGGAGGCGTTAAAAAGGATGAAAGGAGGCAAGGCGATGGGCCCTGATTGTATCCCCATTGAGGTGTGGAAAGGTCTCGGGGACATAGCGATAGTATGGCTAACCAAGCTTTTCAACCTCATTTTTCAGGCAAACAAGATGCCAGAAGAATGGAGACGGAGTATATTAGTACCAATCTTCAAGAACAAGGGGGTGTTCAGAGTTGTACTAATTACCGTGGAACTAAGCTGATGAGACATACAATGAAGCTATGGAAGAGAGTCATTGAGCACCGCTTAAGAATAATGACAAGCGTGACCAAAAATCAGTTTGGTTTCATGCCTGGGAGGTCGACCATGGAAGCCATTTTCTTGGTACGACAACTTATGGAGAGATATAGGGAGCAAAAGAACGACTTGCATATGGTGTTCAATGACTTGGAGAAGGCCTACGATAAGATACTGCAGAATGTCATGTGGTGGGCCTTGGAGAAACACAAAGTCCCATCAAAGTACATTGCCCTCATCAAGGACATGTACGATAATGTTGTGACATGTGTTCGAACAAGTGATGTCGACACTGATGACTTCCCCATTAAGATAGGACTGCATCAGGGGTCAGCTTTGAGCCCTTATCTTTTTGCATTAGTGATGGATGAGGTCACAAGGGATATACAAGGAGATATCCCATGGTGTATGCTCTTTGCGAATGATGTTGTGCTAGTTGATGATAGTCAGACAGGGGTAAATAGGAAGTTAGAGTTATGGAGACAAACCTTGGAATCGAAAGGGTTTAGGTTTAGTAGAACTAAAACCGAGTACATGATGTGCCGTTTCAGTACTACTAGGTGTGAGGAGGAGGAGGTTAGCCTTGATGGCCAGATGGTACCTCAGAAGTACACCTTTCGATATTTGGGGTCAATGCTGCAGGAGGATGGGGGTATTGATGAAGATGTGAACCATTGAATCAAAGTCGGATGGATGAAGTGGCGCCAAGCTTCTGGCATTCTCTGTGACAAAAGAGTGCCACAAAAGCTAAAAGACAAGTTCTACAGGACGGCGGATCCACCCGCAATGTTGTATGGCGCTAAGTGTTGGCCGACTAAAAGGCGACATGTTCAACAGTTAGGTGTGGTGGAGATGTGTATGTTGAGATGGATGTGTGGCCACACGAGAAATGATCGAGTCTGGAATGATGATATGCGAGATAGAGTTGTGGTAGCACCAATTGAAGTGAAGCTTATCCAACATTGTCTGAGATGGTTTGCGCATATTCAGCGCGGGCCTCCGGAAGCTCCAGTGCATAGCGGATGGCTAAAGCGTGCGGAGAATGTCAAGAGAGAGCGGGGTAGACCGAATTTGACATGGAAGAAGTCCGTTAAGAGAGACCTGAAAGATGATTGGAGTATCACCAGAGAGCTAGCTACGGATAGGGGTGCGTGAAAGCTTGCTACCCATGTGCCAGAGCCATGAGTTGGTTGCAAGATCTTATGGGTTTCATCTCTAACCTACCCCAACTTGTTTGGGACCAAAGGCTTTGTTGTTGTTGAACATTAATAAAACATGCTCTTCATAAGTATAGGTGATAACTTTTAAGACAACAAATATTATGATATTAGTTTTGTATGTCTTGTGAAACAAAGCCATCAGTTAAGATGAACCATACATCTAGTACACTATTTATGAGTCAAAATATTTTAAATTTTAAATTTATCAAGAGTCTTGATGATTTCATCACTTTTACCTATTTGTACACGCATGCAAGTGGCTCTACATCAATATTCCAGAATGCGATCAGGGGCTTCACGTCATAGTGCTAGTTGCGTTCCATCCATAATGATCATATGCAAGTATTTAATGATTTATATTTCTTTAGTTAAACATGTTCATGAGATATCAACGTACTAGCTTTTTTACATAGTCTGCATGCTTGTTTCCTTGACTATCCAAATTTTTTTCGATGACCTTCATGGTCGCGAGTACTTTTCTGTAGAAAAACTTCTTGTAACCTGGGAGGTGTTCAGCGGCTTGTTCATCCCACCTAAAAACAATAGAGAGTTGTTCTAGAATTAGTATCAAGCAACACATTAATGGGTTGTTAAAACCACCCAAGCCAACATAGATATATAGAGACCTTTCCATTGCCATGGTGAGGAGCTTGCTTTCTTCTAAGGTGCTGTAGCTGTCGTAAATGTCATCGAATATCGATATAAATGTAAAGAACTTTGTGAGCACTATTCGTCCGTATGAATATTGTGGCTCAAATAAAACTCCAAGCATCCAAAAGTGCATCTCCACCATCCTGTCTCGTGCGAAGCTCAAGTGGTCTTGGAGTTGCAGTCCTTCCCACCACCTGCAAATGAACCAAGAACTTGTATTGTAATGGTATGAGGGATCATATGAAATCCATTTCAAGGGTTGTGTCTGGACTTAGAGCTTAGTGACGGAACAAATTGCACCGAGGGACAGAAGGTGAAATTTTGCCTATATTGTTGGCCAGTTCCGACGTTGAGTATTTCCGACGACGGTGATACGACCGACGACGAACGACAATGACGAACAAACCTTGCTGACAATCTCGACGAAGTGCTTTACGTCGATACACACCATAGTGCAAAGCTAGCTTGTACTAGCTAGTCTGCTCCTGATCAATCTTTCCGTAGGCAACACCAAAATCACACGTACATGCACGGCGGCCAGTCGGCCGGAAACAAACGCACGCACACAAGTATTTGGATGATTGCCACAGGCCCGTCTCGAGCCTGGTGTTTTGTTTTATTGATCTCACGGTGGTATTACAAGCCTAGGGGTACGTACATATATATATATAGTACGAAAGCTAAGCTATCTAGAGTAATACTACTCCTAGACTAACTCTGACTCAAATACTAATCGGATACATGCTCGTACACGACCCAAACACCGTCAGCTGGGAGGGTATATTGGGTTTACTTCCAACAATCACCCCTAAACACGACGTCGTTACGTCATAGCTCCGACGCCGAGCCTTCTTCGCATCTCCAACAGTTTCTCTCGATCCAAAGCCTTGGTTAGGATGTCTGCCATCTGACCATCGGTGCAAACGTAGTTGACCTTCATCTTAGCTTCTTCCACACAGTCCTTTATGTAGTGATACATCGTATCAGTGTGCTTGCTTCTATCATGCCACACTGGATCTTCGCGCAGAAAACTTTCAAACTTGCTATCAACATTAAGCACCACTTGTTCCGGATCTCGATCCATGAGATCACCATGTAGCCGCCCTAGCCACACACCTTCACACGCCGCAGTGGCAGCTGCAATATACTCTATTGCATTAACTACGTGTGCTTTACTCTTCTTGTTCAGCTCAAGACGAGGTTTCGTTGGAGCGTCAATTGGACTGCAATATTTCATAGCACATTTTTTAAGTATTTTCCTTGCGTATGCCTCCTCTCATAGTGTGATCCCCTCCGTCTTTTGATGTACCTCTATCCCGGGGTAGTAGCTCAAAAGACCTAAATCATCTATCTTGAAAAAAATCTTTCATCTGTAGCTTGAACTTTGCAATCACCTCTTCATCTGCTCCGGTAATTAATAGGTCGTCGACGTAGATGCCAACTAGTAGACGATCCCTTCCTTCACCTCTCTTGTACATTGCATGCTCTAGTGGGGCTTTCTCAAATCCAAGAGAAATCAATGTCCGATCAAGTTTGATGTTCCACTCCCGAGATCCTTGCCATAGTCCATACAAGATTTTGTGTAACTTCAGTACCTTGTGCTCTTCTTCCTCTTTGATGAAATCCGGTGGTTGATTCACATACACATCTCCTATCTCGCCGTTCAAAACTATAGAGTTTGCATCCATGTGATGTACTTTTCATGATTCCTGAGCCGCGAGAGCGATGAGTAATCTCACCGACTCCATCTTTGCAATGGGAACGAACACTTCTTCGAAGTCCACACCCTCTTCTTGCATGTACTCTTTGGCTACAAACCGCGCCTTGTGCTTCATTCGCCCTTCAACATCGTTCTTAACCTTGAATTCCCACTTAAGCTTTATAGTCTTTTCATTGTTGGGAAGATCCATAAGCTCCCATGAATTATTGTCATGGGTCGACCCCAACTCTTTTTTCATAGCATGACGCCAACACTCCTTTGTATTTGTGTCCACAAATTGTGCCGAGTCCTCGGCACTTGCTAGACACCGTCGCCCACTCCCTTTCACTTTTGCCGGGTCAATGGTCCTAAGAGTCTTCTCCGAATATGGGTGTAACACCGGTTGTAGCAGTACAGGTGTAGGTGGCGTTGTCCTCGTCTCTTGTGCCTTCGGAGATGACATTATTTGCATGGCTCCTTGTACCTTCAGGAGTAACTCCTCACCGTTTGCTTCGCACATTGCTTTTGGCAAAGCTAGACTTTCATCCCCGGGTACAGATGTTACATTGCCGTTCCCATCTTCTTGCATTATAGTGGCCAAGCATGGCAAAACTGTACGTACATGCCCCTGGTAAAGAACCTTGCATATCTCCTGGATCACTTGCAACATCACTAGGTGTAGATGGCCCTAGCTCACCACGTGAGCCACCAAGCCCTCCTGCTAGACTTGTTTGTAGCCCACCATGGGAGCCTTGTCTTGTGGCTAGGCCACCACACGTAGCTGCCTTGGAGGTTCCTTGTGCAGCACTCGCTGCTGGGTGTGAGGCGCCCTTACTCCGCATAAGGGATCCAGCTTTGGTGCCTGCCGCCGGTGCTTTCGGCCTACTCAGCGAGACACCATGTCCAGTGTTATATACTAGCAGATTTCGTCATAGAGAGTCACTTACAGAGTAAGAGCCCTCAGCTCCTCACAGTACAGGGCTTGCAGAATACTGAAGTCCAGCTTTGCAAGCTCCAAAATGGTCTCATTCCTTGTACTCATTCTCTCATAAACTGAGATGAAGTGTGGCGCTTCAACTCTTCGAGGCCTCCTGAAAAGAGGTGTTTCCAGCGTGCGCCGCACCTGATCGAGCAATATTGATGGTGGAATTGTCTGTTGCTCCACGGCACGCTCGAGATGGTCTTTTGCGTAAGCCATCGCGCTGCTGAGTGTTTCTTCACCATGGGTTCGAACATGGGCAGCGTTGTACACGCCCAAGAGGCTTCTTGTGTCGTTGCACGTAATCTTTCCTTCTGTCGTCTATGAACTTTAGGAATACATCTGTGGCATTGTCATGTATAGTACATGGTTCTATTAGGGCAAATAATTCTAGAAAACCTCACCTACCCACGTCTTTGATATTCTAATTATGTTCGTTATACCTGGTGAAACATTCAATCCCTGTTTCCTGAGCAAATAAAATCGAAGGGCCGCCGTGTGAAGATCGTGGGCTTCATTGCCGGCATCATGAATCCCACACAACAAATCATTGATCTCCGTCCCATAGTGGTAGTCCAAACCAAGCCGCTGTAAAGTATCGACAAGCTCAAGCTTCTGAGGCAGATCAACAGAACCCGAATCTACTATTGTCGCCCTCAGCTCTTCTTTTATTACTTCAGCCTTGTTTTTCATGGAAATACACTGCAAGAGCATGTAACATTAGTACTCACTTGGTGTACGAGGTTATGCTTCAACAGTCCATTTTGCATGAAAATATGTTTCAACAAAAACATACTTCATGATGTGCGTTATATTATCCGCTAAACCTTAAGTTAACTTCTACATTCTGTAAAACGACATCTATAAAGAGTTGTGCAACGGAAGTACTACTAGTTCATCCAACCTAGCTCCAACAAGAAGGTACAACACTGGAGTGTGCTGATTAAATTTAGTTCACCTGCGCCGGAGAGAATGGCCTGAAACCAAGGAAGAAGTCCCCCCATACGGTGGGGTGGTGAAACCCGTGGCTGCGCTGGTTCTCGTTCATCGCAGGCGGGTGTGGGCGACGGTGACTCTCCACGGAGGCTGCCATTGCCGGAGAACGTTCGAGCTCAGCTGATCACTTCTCTCTGATAATGTTAAGGTTGGTGATGCATGCCTTGTGAACTGGTTGGCTTTATATAAGAATTAGAACAGGAGAGGCCCCTAAACGGTACACGTGTATAATACTGGAGACACACAGGAACACTGAATGGAAAATTCACGTTATATTGTAACTGTCACTTTCAGTATTGTGGCACAAATGTGCCCATTAATTAAAGTTTTTTATTCGAGAAGTTATGCAGAGGTCTGAAAATTCTAAGACATGTGTCTCTTTCATAGTACGTTGTTCCCTTTCGGCAGGGCCACCCGAAAAGATTCTATATTAGTAACTGGAAGCACTCAGAGAGACACCATGTAAAGTCACATCATCTAAAAAATTTAGATGGTTGGATCTCAAAAACACAATGGTGAACATGATTTCATGCACCCAATAAGATAAAAAATAGCAAAAGAATCAAACAATTATAAAATTTAAGGTTACAAAACTTGATCGAGTGTCTATTCACATGTGAACTTGTGAAGTTTCCCGAAGAAATGACATGTAACCATGATATTCTTAACGAAGAAACAAAATCAGACCTTCAAATTACTTTAAACACACGAAAACACTTTTTTTTTGGTTTTTATAGCATTTTTCTTATTTTACTAGTCATAGTGGATACGCGTGGAACCATGTTCCAAAATTCCATGGCTGTTGGATCTCTAATATAATAAACCTTCCCCGCGCGTTGCTGCAGGAATATAAAAATTAATTACAAATGACTTATATATGAAGGAAAAGATCTAAATCATAAGCTAATAATTTGAACATATAAATATTCCGTACTTGCATTCTGTCTAAATCAGGGCATTTCACAACCTTTAGGAAGTAAATAAATTAAATAATTATCTAATCTACTACATATGTCCAGTGACAAAAATAAACATATTGTTATGGTTTGCATGGGCTGAAGTTGGATGCTTGCATGTTGAGAGAATTAGTGATAATTGAATAAGGTTTGCATGGGCTGAAAAATATTGTTAGTGGATGCTGACGTGACACACTTGGTGAGGTGGATGACTCGCATGTTGAGAGAATTAGAAGTAGTGGGGATCAACTATTTAGATATTATAGATTATAGATGTGGTTGAGATTCAATTGTGTACGACGTAAACATGTACACACGTGTGTGCGATCTAAAGAGAACTGGCTGGTGAGGTACTCCCTAGTTTCTTTTTTACTCGACACATAACTTCTTTATTTCTTTTGCGATTTAATCTACGTCCTTCCCATCCAGACCAATTTAGTATATATCAAGAAGACTTCTATTGGATAATCAACTGTTGGCCCACAGCCCAGAACGCATTATATGCACTGCATGAGCACATCCGAAGGTAAATTTGCTTATGTGGCAAGTACTTAAGAGTAGAGAGATGCTTGTGGTAACATAACACGCTGCCTTAACATAACGAACCCCAATGCAACATGAATCTACATCTTAATAAATGAAGGTTTGCACGATACTACAAATATGTTACTATTCACTATGAAAGTTACTCCCAGCTATGATTAGCCTTATATGGATATATGTGGTTTGAAAATTCTAAGAAATCTATTTCCATGTATGATGTTTGCATGATGTGTGAATAGAACTATGACGAAAAAATTCTTCAAGTTCCACACTGTCGTGGTGGGCGCACGGCAGATGCCAAAGTATGGCTAAAGAGGGGAGGAGGCTCGAGGGCACCGGTGGGCTCGAGAGATGAGGTTGGCATGAGCGAGCGAGGGACGCAAGACATACCCAGGTTCGGGGCTCTCCGGAGAGATACCACCCCTAGTCCTGCCGAGTGTGGTTTATATGAAACAGTACAAAGTTGCTTCTAGAGCTGTTTGGAAGAAGAAGGAATGCAGGCCAGGGCTTAAGCTGTTCCTTCTCCTTGTGTGGGTGTCTGCGTTCTACCGATCGGATCGCCCGTCTGCATGAGGGCTCCTGGGGGGTTTTATAGGTCAACCCCCAAGGGTACAATGGTAATGTTACAAAGCCATGGGGCTGGGTTGTTATCGTCTGGGAAGCCGGTGCTGGGACCCGCCGGGTGTCAGGGCTCGCTGGGTTTTCTGGGCGCGGGCCCCGTGTGCCAGCACGCACTTTTCTTTGTCTTGTCGATCGTCACGGAGTTGCCGGGTCGAGTCCGCTACAATGGTGCACCGCCAGGTCGCCATCTGCCGGGCGTGCTGTAGCCACGACGGCCGTGGTTAGCGTGCAGGTGGGGAACTGTTGCCATGCCTTCACCGGTCAGAGGAGTTGATGGGTCACTATTGCCACGCTCATCCCTTTAGTGGAGACCTTTCCCATCATACCTTGGATGGGACAGGAGCTGACCCATGGCCGAGTTGAGGAACATGCCACGGGAGAGCTGGCTTGCTGAAGAAGTCTTGGTTCGTAGGTTCAACCGGCTTGCGCCTTCCGGCAAGGCCGGGTAGCCGTCTTGGTTGGGTCGAAGCGTTTGGCCGAGTTCAGGGACTTGGCTGGGTTGAGGAACCCGGCCAAGCGTCAGCCGGCTAGAGGGGCGATGCTGGCCCCGGTGTTTTTGAAAAGGATCCGGATTCCGTTGCCTGCCCGGGGTTAATCCCCCCGACAGTAGTCCCCGAAGCTATGAAGGTCCGCCGGCTTCAAGAAGGAGGGCCTTCGCAGTTTCCCCCTTGAGGATGCGGCTGTTGGTAAATCTTGCAACCTCCGGGTCCGGCAACACCCACTGTGTGCCGTCTTCCGGAAGCCGGATCACGGCATCCCGGTGTGGGCGGGAAACCGAGGAGTCCGCCGAATCTTGAAACAATCTCTTGGGATCGGTGCGGGCACCACGTGGCGCTCGAGAGCGGAAGGGACCTGATAGGCCACGCGCGTGACGGGACGCGGCGACGAGTTTGGGCCCGTGACTGCGTGCCCTCGGCCCACACACGTGGATTTATTGCGGCGTCCGCGGGTCAGTTGCCATTCTCGAGTCAGTTATTGCGCGTGGTACGTGCGTAGTTATTGCGGGGAAGTGGGAGGGGCGGGGGCAAACGACCCCACTTCCCCATGTTCCCACCGTGGCTTATAAATTGGGAGGAGGGCCGGCGGAAATCACTCTCGCTCCCCTTCTTCTTCCTTCTCCTTCTTGCTCTTGCGACTACTGCGCACCACGATGCTCCGCCGCTCTCTGAGCAAGACTTCGCCGCCAATCTTCTCTTTCCTTGTTCTACTCCGCCCCGCACCGTCCATGGCATTGCCGTCGGGCTCGTGGATAGGTTCCACCATCACCGAGGAGGACATCACATATCTGCCCGACACCAGGCGCCTGCCGAGGGAGACAGAAGTGGCCGTGCGCCTGCCAGAGGGCGAGCAGGAGCCGCGGCCGGAGGGGACCGAGCGCGTGGTCTTCTACATGCATTTCAAGCGCGGGTTACACCTCCTCGCGAGCAACTTCTTCCACACATTCCTGGGGTTCTTCGGGCTCATACCACACCATCTTGGCGTGAACGCCATTCTGCAGCTGTCCGACTTTGTTACCCTGTGCGAGCGGTACCTGGGGGTCGAGCCCACGATCGACCTCTGGATGCGCTTCTTCTGCTTGAACCAGTAGGGCCCGAAGGCCGGGGAGACGTCCTCCTGTGGGGCCGCTGTCATCACGATGCGGACGCGCGGGGAGTGCCCCAAGATGCCGCTGGAGGATTCTTCCAAGAAGTGGCAGAACTCCTTCTTCTATGTCCTTGGTCTTTGTACTTTGCCGCCGCTCATCTCCTTGTTCGTCCTGATGCGACAAGGAAGGTTCTATTGAATGCCATCCCGCATCCGTATGACCGGGGCGTCGACGTAGGTGGAGCGGGCAGGATCGGAGGAGGCGGCGGCCTAGGGCGAGGACCCGGAGGAGACCGACACCGACGCCGGCAAGGCACGCCGTGTGGGTAATCTTCTGAGCTTTCATTTCTTGAGACGCCGGCTGTGAGGCGGCGTGGGGATGCTGATACGAGTCGATGACGCAGCAGCATCAAGAGGGGGCAGCGACGCGACTAGAGCCTGGTTGGCTCGCGGGACGGCGGTAGCAAGCTGATCTCATGGGAAGGGCGACGTGGTGCCCCAGAAGCCGGCTGCGAAGCGTACGGCGGACCCGGCTGCCAACTCCAAGCGCCCACCAAGAGGAGACGCCGCGCGCTGTAGGCGGCGCCGGCAATCCTGACCGTGCCGCTGGTGGTCGGGTAAGTTCTCTTCTGTTGATTTTTGGTGAGCTGCCGAGCGGCTTCTCTTGGTTCTTGTTTGTTTATTATGTTATACCTTGTGTTGCTGATATCGCTGGCGCTGTTGACGATGGAGGCCGTGTCTGATGGCGGCGCTGTGTTCCGGAAGACTCGGTCCCGCGTCATTGACCGGGGCGAGGAGATGGCCGACCCGGACCTGGGCCTGGACCCAGCCGATGCTGAGGGCTGGGCTTGGAGGGACCGGAACGGGGTCATGGTGGAGATGGAGGCGGCATCGGCCCAAGCTTGGGTCAGGGCCGTGACTGTGAGGGGGCGGGCCGCCGAGGAGCCGGTGTGGCCCGAGATGCCGGAGGGCATGGAGTCGGCAGCGGCAGTCTTTATGCCCCCATCATCGGACAGGGAGCGCGGCCATGACGGCCGTGCGGAGGTGGCGGAGCTTGACCGGGTGGTTGTGGTGATTGGGGATGACACCCCGCCACGGGGTGACGCTGTTGAGAGGGAGGAGGCTGAGGAAGGAGGAAGCGAAGCCGTCTTGGAGGACGCGATGCCGGACGGGGCGCCTCATGCACCGACGGGTGGGGCGTCGCAGCCCGCGGCGCCGTAGACGACTCCGGTTGTTGTGTCGGAGGGGGCGCTGGCCTCGGAGGAGGCGGCAAGCCACGAGCATGCCCTGGTCATCAGGCCAGGGAGCCGTTAGGCCGCCGGGCCGCAGCCGGCTCGGGCTGGACCCAACGAGGTCTTCTTCGGGCCCCTGATGCAGGAGGAGGTGGCAATGGCTGCCGTGAGCCAGCACCTCCGAGGGAGCGTGGAGAGGGTCCAGGCCTTCGCCCAGGCCGAGACGGAGCGGGCGCGGGAGCTGGAACGCACCATGATGGTAAGTTTTCCCCTTTTGCCTTCTGCTTTTCTTCTTGCGGCTAGTTAGTGGGGGCGCGCTAGCACACCCGCTGGGTGTAGCCCCCGATATTCGGGCCAACTATGTAGTAGTTGGGTTGAATCCTATGTGTTTGGCTCGTGTTGATTCTTGTTACTTGCAGCAACTGGATGCCTACCGGGTCGGCGTCTTCAACCGGCTCCCGGAGAAGCACCGGCATCTCAAGGTGCAGCTTGCCGCCTGGGAGGAGGCGCTCCATGTCGCCGAAGGTAATATTCTTGCGTGCTCTTTAGTGGGGGCGCGCTAGCACACCACTGGGTGTAGCCACCGAGATTCGGGCCAACTACGTATTAGTTGGGTCAAATCTGAAAATAGTCTTGCTTTTGTTTCGTGAGTCTTTGTTACGTAGCCGCCATGGCCGAGGTGTCATCTTGGTTAACCCGGCTGATATGGGCCGGCCATCAGTACGACCGGGTCATCGCCGTAGCCGGCCAGCTTTGGGTCGAGGAGGCGGAGCTGACGGTGGAGGCGGCGGGAGCCGAGCGAGCGCTTGTCGTGGCCGGCCGGCTTCAGGAGCAGCTAGCGGTCGACAAGAGCCATCTTCAGGCCGAGGTGGACCCTCTCAAGGCTGTCGGCGTTCTAGGAACGGGGGTCCCCAGACTTGCCTGCCTGCGGCCTGCGGCGTGGCTCAAATGGGAGCCCAACATGGCCCATCTTCATCAGCACAAGACTCAAGACCCTCGCGAGAGGCCAAGCTTCGCGAGGCGGACGACACGACACACCCTCAGGCACAGCCTCCTCAGGCTGGCTCGCGAGGAGACGGAGATATCAAGGCGGGGTACCTCGCGAGGTGCCCATGACGCAAGCCATGACGATCGAGGGTGCCAGGCGGGCGCCAGCGCGCGCAGCGTCCTTCTTTCCTCTTTGGTGCAAAGGGGGCAAGCGTAGCCGCGGAGTACCGAGGCATCAGGCAAAGGTTGCCATTTCGGTGCAATGAGACCAGGACCAAGCGGACTACGAGACGGAGGTCACCATGGAGCCCAGCACGGCGTCACCGTAGAGTCTTTCGCAGGCGAAGACCACCTTTAGTCAGGATAAGTGTACTAGATGTTCCCCTTCGAATTGGCCAGTTGTTGGCGCCCTTCCCGCTCAATATTTGGGAAGAGGCCCAGGGCCTTGCCCATAGATAGGACCGGCCACCCACGTAGCAAGGGGTTTGGTTCGCAGAGTTGGTTGGTCCGGCTAGCAAGTAGAGAGAGAGAGAGAGAGGTGACTGAACTCCTCCCAGTAGTTCGTCTCCCCAGCCAAGAACAGACCCTCGCGAGGCAGTTCTTCCTTGTACTGTTCATCATCACCAGCCCCAGGAGGCAATCCATCCACCACACACTGGAGTAGGGTATTACACCACAATGGTGCCCCGAACCAGTACAAATCTTGTGTCTCTTGTGCGATTCTTTTAGTAGTTTAGATCTTTGCGAGACGGGGAGGTAGAAGGCGTGATTTCCGCGCGCCCCCCAGTTTTTGAACCTTAAGGGTCTGCCGGAACCCGAAATCCGACATTTGGCGCGCCAGGTAGGGGTGCACCGGAATCCGTCTTCCACCGCTCCGCCCTCCTCCGGCCGCCGCATCCATGTGCGGCGCCAGTCGGGCTCGCGCCGCCCTGGCGGCCCTCGCCGGTGGGCGTTCTCGTCGTCCCCCACCGCCCGCCGTCAACACCTCCACCGGCTCGGCGGGAAACGAGCTGCAAGCACCACCCCAGCGTCCGCCTGCGCGACGGAGTAACCGCACCGCGACACCGACGCCTCCGGTCATTGCGGCCCTCCTGGGCGGCTCGCAGGCGCCGCCCACAAGTCGCCACGTCAAGCCTTTTGCCCGCCGGGTCAGCCCCGCTTCCACACGGCAGGGGGCTCCCCCGGACCGGGCGGCGCGCGAGGTCGATCTGACCTTCAGCTCGGAGGACCACCCCACCAACCCAGTCGGCTCAGGCGCGCTCCCCTTGTTGTGCACCCCCACCATCTGCCAGGTGGCCGTCACCAGAACCCTCATCGACGACGGCGCAGGCCTCAGCGTGCTTTCGGTCGAGACTTTCAACCTCTTCTGCATACCCCACGAGCGGCTGCGACCCAGACGATCTTTCTCGGGCGTCGGAGGCGGATCATCCGACTCCCTGGGACAGATCCGGCTCCCGGTAACCTTCGGCACCTACGACAACTTCCGCATGGAGACGGTCGACTTTGACATTGCCCCCGTCGGCCTCCCTTACAGCGCCATCCTCGGCTACCCGGCACTGCCCAGTTCATGGGCGCCACACACCCGGCGTACAACCTCATGAAGATGCCCGGGAGCAACGGTACCCTCACCGTGCGCGGGGACACCGGGGACGCCCTGCGAGTACTCGAGCACGCCTTCAAGACAGCAGCGTCGGCACGGCCTGTCAACGCGGAGACCCCTGAGCCCAAGGGGGCTGCGCTCGCCAAGATGAAGCAGTTGTTCTCCCAGGACAAGGCAGAGACCAAGCAGATACCCGTCGACGAGGACGGGTCCTCCAGTGCCACTTTCACCATAGGCGCCAACCTTGAGCCTGAGCAGGAGGGGGCCTTGGTCAAGTTCTTGCGCGCAAATAAGAAGGTATCTGCTTGGGAACCCGACTAGCTGGCGGGGATCCCCAGGAGTGTCATCGAGCATCACCTCAACGTGTGCCCAAATGTGCGCCCCGTGAAGCAGAAGGCCAGGCGGCAGGTCGTGGAAAAGCAGGCCTTCATTGTTCAAGAGACCCGCAAGCTAGAAGCCGCTGGGGTCATTCGCGAGGTCCGATACCCGGATTGGTTGGCCAACCCTGTTGTTGTGCCCAAGAAAGGGGGGAAGGAGCGCATGTGTGTTGACTTCACCAACCTTAACAAGGCATGCCCGCAAGATCCGTTTCCGCTCCCCCGCATCGACCAGATCGTTGATTCCACTGCGGAGTGCGACCTACTATGCTTCCTGGACGCCTTCTCCGGGTACCGCCAGATCAAGATGGCGGTAGAAGACGTCGAGAAGACCGCCTTCTTGACCCCGTGCGGGGTATATTGCTATACATGCATGCCGTTCGGGCTGCGCAATGCAGGAGCAACCTTTCAGCGGCTGATGCACATTGCCTTGGGCCCGCAACTCAGAAAGAATGTCGAGGCCTACGTAGATGACATTGTAGTAAAGTCTCGGGAGGCCAAGACCCTGATACAGGACCTGGAGGAGACCTTCGCGAGCCTCGACGCAGTAAACCTGCGGCTCAACCCAGAGAAATGTGTGTTTGGCGTCCCCTCGGGCAAGCTTTTGGGGTTCCTCGTGTCCCATTGTGGCATCGAGGCCAACCCCGAGAAGGTCAAGGCGGTCGAGGACATGAGCCCGCCGAAGACCCTCAGAGAGATGTAGAAGCTTACTGGGCGCGTGACCGCGCTAGGGCGCTTCATCTCCAAATTGGGAGAGCGAGCGCTGCTTTTCTTTCAGCTGATGAAGAAGAAGGGGCCCTTTGAATGGACTGAAGAGGCAGATAAGGCGTTTCAAGATCTCAAGAGGTACCTGACCAGTCCCCCAGTCATGGTGGCTCCGCGCCCTCAGGAGCCCCTGCTGCTTTACCTCGCCGCCACTCCTTACTCCGCCAGCACAGCCCTGGTGGCGGTTAGGGAGGAGCGCTAGGTCAAGACCGCAGCGGCAGCCCGAGGCAAGGCAAAACGGGAACAAGGAGAGCCTGCGGAAGCCACGACCGCAGTGGAGGAGGGGCAGCTGCCGAAGAATGTACCGGAGGCGGGAGAGGCCGCACGCCCGGAAGGATCGCCTCCCGAGGTCACTTCATCTCGTGAAGCGCCCTCACCTCCCGAGGGCGTCGCAACCGCAGATGCTCTCAGCCTTGTTGAGCACCCGGTCTACTTTGTTAGCACGGTGTTGCGGGACGCGAGGGCACGGTACCCAATGCCTCAGAAGCTCCTCCTCGCGCTACTGGTAGCCTCGCGCAAGCTGCGTCACAATTCCAGGCTCATCCCATCAAAGTCGTCTCATCGTACCCCCTGGAGAGAGTGCTCAGGAGCCCTAACTCAGCCGGAAGGGTCGCCGAGTGGAACATAGAGCTGCAGGTGTTTCAGCTCGAGTTCAACACAACCAGGGTCATCAAAGGGACAGCATTGGTGGATTTCATGGCGGAATGGGCGGAGGCGCCAGGCCTCAGGGACAATGAGGATCGGTCCCTCTCTCCGGGGAGGGAGGCGCCGGCAGGCTGGGTCATGTACTTCGATGGGGCGTTCTCCAGGCATGGCGCGGGGGCTGGTGCGGTGCTGGTATCACTCACTCTGGATAAGCTCTACTATGCCGTACAACTCTGTTTCCAGTAGGGTGAAATGGTCTCCAACAACATAGCAGAATATGAGGGACTGATAGCCGGGTTGAAGGCCGTAGTAGCCCTGGGAATAAAACGCCTCACCGTCAAGGGCGACTCGCAGCTCCTAGTCAACTTCTCCAACAAGGTGTACGAGCCAAAGGACGAGCATATGGAGGCCTACCTAGCGGAGGTCTGCAGGATGGAAAAGCAGTTCTGGGGGCTGGAACTGCAGCATGTGCCTCGTGGCACCAATCAGGAGGCCGACGATATCGCCAAACGCGCGTCCAGGCGGTTACCCCAGGAGCCTGGCGTTTTCGAGGAGCGGCTCTTCAAGCCCTCAGCTCTGCCGTCACTGTCAAACACGGCTCAGCCCTTGGAGGAGCTCCCCCAGCCACCTGCTTTGGGAGCTCCAACCTGTGGCCCGGCCTCAGGAGCACGCCTGCTCCTGGCGATGGAACCCTCAGGAGGGTTGTTGGATCACAGAGCTCCGGAGCTACCTGACGCAAGGGACCTTGCCGGAGAGGGAGGAGGAAGCAGAGCGAGTGGCGCGGCAGGCCACGGCATACTGCATCAGAGATGGAGAACTCTACCGAAAGAGACCAAACGATGTACTTCTGCGTTGCATCTCCAGGGAACAAGGAAAGGAACTAATGGAGGACATACACGGCAGAGACTGCGGGCACCACTCATCATCACGGACCCTCGTCGGCAAGGCATTCCGTAGCGGTTTCTATTGGCCCACTGCGCTCAACGACGCAATCGAATTGGTAAAGGCTTGCGAAGCCTGCCGGTTCCACGCCAAGCAGATCCATCAGCCAGCAGGAGGCTTGCAGACTATTCCCCTTTCATGGCCATTCGCGGTCTGGGGGCTGGACATTTTGGGCCCGTTTCCTCGAGCGCCAGGGGGCTATCGCTACCTCTATGTTGCCGTGGACAAATTCACCAAGTGGGCTGAAGTGGAGGCTGTCCGCGCCATCCACGCGGGCTCTGCGGTCAAGTTCATCAAGGGCATCGTGAGCCGGTTCGAGGTGCCGAATTGCATCATCACGGACAACGGTTCGCAGTTCACCAGTAATCTCTTCAAAACATACTATGCTAACCTTAGAACGCAGGTATGCTACGCCTTAGAGGCGCACCCCTGAAGCAACGGCCAGGCCGAGCGAGCCAACGCGGAGGTCCTGAGGGGCCTCAAGACCAGGACGTTCAAGAAGAAGCTGGAGGCCTGTGGCAGAGGATGGTACGACGAGCTGCAGTCCGTGTTGTGGTCCATTCGTACCACCGCGACCAAACCAACTGGGGAGACCCCATTCTTCCTGGTCTACGGAGCGGAAGCAGTCCTCCCTCACGAGGTCAGACGTAGCTCCGCGCGGGTCCTGGCGTTCGACGAGGCGCAGCAGGACACCATGCGGGGGATGGACCTCGTGCTGGGGGAGGAACGTCGCCGGGAGGCCGCGCTGCAAGCGGTGAGGTATCAGCGGGCGCTGCGGTGATATCACTGCCGCAACATCCGCCCCAGGACTCTCGAGGTAGGAGACCTCGTGCTCAGGCGGGTTCTCTCCAGGGAGGGGTTGCACAAGCTCTCTCCCATGTGGGAGGGCCCGTTCAAGGTTGTTCATGTTTCCAGGCCCGGCTCCGCGCGCTTGGAGACTCAGGAGGGAGTGCCGGTCCAGAATGCATGGAACATCCAGCACCTCCGGAGGTTCTACCCCTGAAAAGGCCCAGAGCCTATGAAGCAAGGCGAGTGCCTGTGAAGCTACCGCGTTTTGGAAAGGCCCAGAGCCCGCGAAGCAAGGTGAGTGCCTGTGAAGCTATCGCATTTTGGAAAGGCCCAGAGCCTGTGAAGCAAGGCGAGTGCCTGTGAAGCTATCGCGTTTTGGAAAGGCCCAGAGCCTGTGAAGTAAGGCGAGTGCCTGTGAAGCTATTGCGTTTTGGAAAGGCCCAGAGCCTGTGAAGCAAGGCGAGTGCCTGTGAAGCTATCGCATTTTGGAAAGGCCCGGAGCCTGTGAAGCAAGGCCAATGCCTGTGAAGCTCGCCGCCCCGTGACACTCTCACGTAATAATGAGTGGGGCTGTACACGCCCCGGAGTCTCAGGAGCGCCGGCCTCAGGCCCTGGGGCTCCCTCCCACGCCCAGTGGCAGCACTTAGCTCCGCGCTGGTGAGAAGACATTGAAGACTAGATTAGGTGCCGGACGCGGCTTTTTCATTTGCTTTCCGCAGTTGACGTGTTTACTTGTATTTGAAGTCTTATTGAAGTTATCGTTGTTGCTGATTTGTGGTTCGTCGATTTTCGCTCCTTGCTTTGGTTTCTCTCGCAAACGACCTCGCGAGGTGTGGTACTCAAACGCCCTCGTGAGCGTTTCTGCTCTAGCCGCTGGAAGGTTTCATGACCCGGGCACGTTACAGGAGCACCCCTCTAGTTCGTGCCCCTCGGGCACCGCGACGCGCAGACAGGGCATGGGTCGGTCGCCCCCCGGCAGGGGCCAAAAACTATCTACGCACAGGCGTGTGGGTAAGAGGCGCAAAAATAAGATCAAGGTAATGGCTAAAACGACGATAATTCCCAACACACCCCAGCGGGGCTCCATGCAGCTATTTTTGTCTTACACAGGAAACAAAAGGAAAAGGAAAGGACGAGCCCGGCGTGGCCCTCCTTACACCGGCCCGCGGAGGCGACACGGGCTGCCTCCGGGCCTCTGGCAGACTCCCTCTCGCGCTTCACTAGGGCACGGCGGCGGGCGGATGAACCACCACCCCCCAAGCAAGCACGACAGCGCGGGGGTAGGCTGCTGCCACCACTGGAGGAGTCGCTTGAGGAAGAGTTGACGAAGCTTGGGGAGTCGCGGTCGCCGCCATCCGCGCGGGCGCTGTCTCCTCCATCGCCATCAGAGCGGGCCCCCCGGACGCGGTCGTCGTCCTCAGGGCAACACCCCGCACGGCGACCATCTTCCCCAAACAACCTCACATAGAGGGTGGCGTCGCCATCGAACCTGGAATGCAGAGTACACCGGCGCTCCAGGCCGCGAGCGCGAGCTAACGCCTGCCAGCCACGAGTTAAGGCCAAGCCCCCGCTGGCGGAGACCTCCAGCGCGACCCATGAGGACCTGCTGCAGCAGCCCTCCGCCTGGAGCTAGAGGCCGCCAGGAGCGCCGGCCGGGAGTTCACCAAGGAGGAAGCGAGGGAGTGGGAGCCGGGTGCTGGTCGGCTCCGCCGACCAGACGACGAACTCCAGCGGCGCCTGCACAGCGCGAAAGCGCGGCCTGGGGGAGCGCGCAACCCAGGCACGCCCCTCGGCCACGGTGGCTCGCCCGCTGTCGCCGTGGGAGCCGTCCCCATGACCGCCAAACGCTACCGGGGCGGGCACCGGGTGCTTCTGAGGGCGCCGACGACTGCGCTTGTGCGGGGGAGAGGCAGGACCACCCTGGAGGGCCTTCCCCTTCTCCGCAGCCGAGTACCTCCTCGATGGAGCCATCACACCAAGACGAAGCAAGAACTGGGGGCAGAGGAGAAAGCGAAGAGAGATGGACTGGAAGGGCACGCGCCGTACCGTACTTATAGCCGGTGAAGGCCAACCGCCGGCCTCCACGATCACAGGTAATCATGACACGATTTGCATGCAGGGACTTGTCCAGCTCACACGATCGCCGAGGCGTCGTGGGGAAGTGGAGTCGCCCATGTCTAACCAACCGCCACGCGGCGCCCAAGGCCGCAGGCTGTTAGGGCCCGCGGCGCTTCGCCCTTGCCCTTTTGCCTCTTGGCATGGCCAAGCCCATGCACGCCTCGGGCCCGGGGGCTACTGTTGGCGTTCTGGGAATGGGGGTCCCCAGACTTGCCTGCCTGCGGTCTGTGGCGCGGCTCAAATGGGGGCCCAACATGGCCCATCTTCATCAGCACAAGACTCAAGACCCTCACGAGGGGCCAAGCCTCGCGAGGCGGACGACACGGCGCACCCTCAGGCGCAGCTTCCTCAGGCTGGCTCGCGAGGAGACGGAGATATCAAGGCAGGGTACCTCGCGAGGTGCCCGTGACGCAAGCCATGACGATCGAGGGTGCCAGGCGGGCGCCAGCGCGCGCAGCGTCCTTCTTTCCTCTTTGGTGCAAAGGGGGCAAGCGTAGCCGCGGAGTACCGAGGCATCAGGCAAAGGTTGCCATTTCGGTGCAACGAGACTAGGACCAAGCGGACTACGAGACGGAGGTCACCATGGAGCCCAGCACGGCGTCACCGCAGAGTCTTTCGCAGGCGAAGACCACCTTTAGTCAGGATAAGTGTACTAGATGTTCCCCTTCGAATTGGCCAGTTGTTGGCGCCCTTCCCGCTCAATATTTGGGAAGAGGCCCAGGGCCTTTGCCTATAGATAGGACTGGCCACCCACGTAGCAAGGGGTTCGGTTCGCAGAGTTGGTTGGTCTGGCTAGCAAGTTGAGAGAGAGAGAGAGAGAGAGAGAGAGAGAGAGAGAGAGGTGACTGAACTCCTCCCAGCAATTCGTCGCCCCAGCTAAGAACAGACCCTCGCGAGGCAGTTCTTCCTTGTACTGTTCATCATCACCAGCCCCAGGAGGCAATCCATCCACCACACACTGGAGTAGGGTATTACACCACAATGGTGGCCCGAACCAGTATAAATCTTGTGTCTCTTGTGCGATTCTTTCAGTAGTTTAGATCTTTGTGAGACGGGGAGGTAGAAGGCGTGATTTCCGCGCGCACCCAAGTGTTCGAACCTTAAGGGTCTGCCAGAACACGAAATCCGACAAAGGCGGAGGCGGTCAAGGCGGTGGAGGCCAAGCAAGCCCTTGCTGAAGCCGGCCAACAGCGTAACAAGCTAGCCGACGACAAGGGTCAACTCCAGGCCGAGGTGGAGGGCCTGAAGGCGGCGGCCGTCACGGCGGCGGAGGCCCATCAGGCGGAGCTCCTTCATTTGCAGGAGGAGCATGAGAAGCGGCCACCACGAAGGACGCTGAGCTGAAGGCTGCCGACGCCAAGGTCGCCAATTTGGAGAAGGCACTTCCGGACCGTGACCGTGCCGGTACCAGGGAGCGGCACGGTATGTTGCTATCAGCGCAGCACCTGGACGAGACCTTCGCCAGTAAGTGCTTTCTTTTGATTCTGCCGGGTTGACAAGCTAGCTTTGTTTCCTTCTTGTTGTTGGAGTGTCTTGTTCTTCTTTCTTATAGGGCACTTCCCGGAGACGCACGGGGTGGCGGAGGAGGCCATTCACTTCGATGGACGCCGCAGGGGATCATGGGCGCCAGGACCGATCCGCAGGTCACCTAGACCTTCTCGGAGGTCATGGCCGCGACCGTAGCTCGCCTACAAGTCTTGGGCGAGAAGATGGCATGGCTCTCCCAGTTTGGCACGGGGATGATGGCGGCCCTCTGGCCTGGCACCGTTGCGCCAAACAGCTTCTCGTGGCTGGCGCGGTGGTTGGAGGCTGGGTCGGAGCAACTTCGGGTGTGGTACGTCTCCGCCGCTCGTGCCGGTGCCGATATGGCGCTTTGGTTCGTGATATCTTGGCATCCGGATCTGGCGCTGGACCGGCTGATGGGCCAGCGAGCAGGCGCAGAGCGCCAGCTGCAGGCGGAGGCTGGTCGGATCTTGATGCATGACGAGTTCCCGCTGGAGCGAACAGACGATGGCGTGGTCGTTCCTCCTGGCAACTTCGGCCTGCTTCTCGACGATCCGGAGGGCGGCTCCGAGGAGTCGAGCCTCTACGAGGATGAGGACGCTGAGGCGGTAGATACCGGCTCCTCGGTGAACCCGGAGGCCACCGGGGGGGAGCCGGCAGCTGCGCGACCTGGCGCTGGAGATGCCTAAAGCTGAGGCCGCCCTGTTTTATCTTTGCGACAATTTCTGGTAGGTAGCAGGTCCACCCACTCACTGGATGTTTAGGTGTAATGTAATGAACTCTGGCCATGGGCCTGTTTTAATTTCTGATGTAAATATTTTGTGAGTGTTTGCACTTTCACTTTCCGTTTTTGAGCCATTTTCTTGCCTGCCTCCCCTCTTGCCCCCCCCCCCGCGAGTCAAACGGCTGGGCTCCGGTCCATGACAAGGAGTTCATCCCTTTGGAATGAGTGCGCGGTACTTAGGCTTTTCAGACGTTGAGTGCGAGCGAAACACCCACTAGGCCGGCTAGTGGCAATCCGGCAAAGCCGGTTGGCGAGCAGCCGGTCGTGCGGTAAGTTAAGGCGGTGGGGCCGGGTTGTCCGATCCGGCGGACCTAACTTAGTATTTCACGACGTGTTGGTGCTTTGGCCCATAATTCTTGCTGGCCAACAGCCGAAGCCGGTTCTGTGGCATAGGTTAAAGTGGAGGGCCATGGTGACCGGAACACGCCGAGATGTGCTAAGGAAGGCGGCAGGTGGCGGTCAAGCCGGCCAGCCCTCAAGCCCCCGGGTTGAGCGGGTCGACTCGGCGGTGGGGGCTTTTTAAGAAAAAACTTGCACAAGTGTGTGAGACACAATAACTTGGTCGAAAAGGGCAGCCCTAGAGCGTCATTCAGGGACCCCATAGTCTTTTATCACGGTTACAAAAGGCAGTAATACAAACTGATACGTCTCCAACGTATCTATAATTTTTGATTGCTCCATGCTATATTATCTACTGTTTTAGATTTTATGCGCTTTATTATACACTTTTATATCATTTTTTGGGACTAACCTATTAACCCAGAGCCTAGTGCCAGTTTCTGTTTTTACCTTGTTTTAGAATATCACAGAAAAGGAAAACCAAACGGAGTCCAATTGACCTGAAACTTCACGGAACTTATTTTTGGATCAGAAGAAGCCCATAAGACTTGGAGTGCACGTCAATGGATCTACAAGGAGGCCACGAGGCAGGGGGGCACACCCACCCCCCTGGGCGCGCCTTTGACCCTCGTGGGCCCCTCGTGTCCTCCCTGGCGTATTTCTTCCGCCTATATATCTCCATATACCCTAAAACGATCGCAGAGCACAATAGATCGGGAGTTCCACTGCCAGAAGCCTCCGTAGCCACCGAAAGCCAATCTAGACACGTTCCGGCACCCTGCCGGAGGGGGATTCCCTCTCCTGTGGCCATCTTTATCATTCCGGTGCTCTCCATGACGAGGAGGGAGTAGTTCTCCCTTGGGGCTGAGGGTAAGTACCAATAGCTATGTGTTTGATCTCTCTCTTTCATGTTCTTGAGGTGATATGATATTGATGTATCGTGAGCTTTGCTATTATATTTGGATCCCATGATGTTGCTTCGCCCCTCTACTCTCTTGTAATGGATTGAGTTTTCCCCTTTGAAGTTATCTTATCGGATTGAGTCTTTAAAGATTTGAGAACACTTGATGTATGTCTTTCCATGCGTATCTGTGGTGACAATGGGATACCACGTGATTCACTTGATGTATGTTTTGGTGATTAACTTGCGGGTTCCGCCCATGAACCTATGCATAGGGGTTGGCACACGTTTTCGTCCTGATTCTCCGGTAGAAACTTTGGGGCACTCTTTGAGGTTCTATGTGTTGGTTGAATAGATGAATCTGATATTTTGTGATGCATATCATATAATCATACCCACGGACACTTGAGGTGACATTGGAGTATCTAGGTGACATTCGGGTTTTGGTTGATTTGTGTCTTAAGGTGTTATTCTAGTACGAACTCTAGGGCTATTTGTGACACTTATAGGAATAGCCCAACGGAATGATTGGAAAGAATAACTTCGAGGTGGTTTCGTACCCTACCATAATCTCTTCGTTTGTTCTCCGCTATTAGTGACTTTGGAGTGACTCTTTGTTGCATGTTGAGGGATAGTTATGTGATCCAATTATGCTATTATTGTTGAGGGAACTTGCACTAGTGAAAGTATGAACCCTAGGCCTTGTTTCAATGCATTGCAATACCGTTTACGCTCACTTTTATCATTAGTTACCTTGCTGTTTTTATATCTTCAGATTACAAATACCTTTATCTACCATCCATATACCACTTGTATCAGCATCTCTTCGCCGAACTAGTGCACCTATACAATTTACCATTTGTATTGGGTGTGTTGGGGACACAAGAGACTCTTTGTTATTTGGTTGCAGGGTTGCTTGAGAGAGACCATCTTCATCCTACGCCTCCTATGGATTGATAAACATTAGGTCATCCACTTGAGGGAAATTTGATACTGCCCTACAAACCTCTGCACTTGGAGGCCCAACAACGTCTACAAGAAGAAGGTTGTGTAGTAGACATCAAGCTCTTTTCTGGCGCCGTTGCCGGGGAGGTTAGCGCTTGAAGGTATATCTTTAGACCTTGCAATCGAGCCTTTTAGTTTCTTGTTTTATCACTAGTTTAGTTTATAAAAGAAAACCATAAAAAATGGAATTGAGTTTGTCTCATACGCTTCATATTTTTAATAAGTTTCGTGAGTATGATGGAAAGGAAAATTGTGCCAAAGTGTTAGGAAAAGAATGCATTAAAATGCTGGGCACTAGATCTTTGAATGATGAGCATGATTGCAATGTTGTTAGTATGAACTCCTTGAATATCCATAGTACTAATGATGATTGCACTAGTTATGATGAAAATGTCTCCTATAAACATGTCAATTTTTGTGGAGTGCATTGGGTTTGTAAGTACACACCAAATAGGGAAAATAGATATTGCAAGAGGCATAAGTACTTAGAAACTAAATTGTTGCAAGAAAGGCTAGATGATTGTGCTGAAAATTTAAATTTTCTTGGCCATACTTGTGAGCTTTGCAGTGAACCTGGTCATTTAACCATCCGATGCAAATTGTTTCATGATCTAATTGTGTCCAAAAATTGTGCTGAGTTGATTTCCCTTGCACATTATAATGAACTTATCTTGCTTATGGGTTGTGAAGAATGAAGCATATAACTGGGGATCTTCCAGAATTTGCCCGTTATAAACTGCTTGGCTTTGATCTAGAGGAAATTTATATGTATTGTGCGGTGAATTGCATTGAAAATCCTTATATTGCCAAATACATAAAGAAAAGAAAAGAAATAGAGGATGAAGAGAATACTTACGAAAGGGAAGAGACTTCCCAATACCCTTCTATTATTTCTTATGATGAATCAGGTAACGAGGAGGAGCCTCCTATTCAACCAATCTCATTAATAAGGAGCTCCAAAAAGAGGATTGAACCCACACATGATGTGGTGAAGAAGAGGAAAAGAAAAAGGAAGAGAGGTAAAAAGATATCTCCCCCAAATAATGCTGCTCCTATTACTATTGTGCCCCATGAAAATATAATTGTGGAAGATAATGATACTTCTGATGATCTTGAAAATCTTTTTGGCACTTGCTTGGAAGAATATGATAATTGCTATACTATTGGTGCTATCCACACTATTAATGATGAGAGTGATTATGCTTATGAAAAGGCCCAAGCTTGGGGATGCTATGTTTGATGAAGATGATGTTTTTGAGAATATATTTTCTGCAATTAATGTTTGTCCCAAGCGTGGGGAAGCTATGTTTAATGACGATATTTTTAGTCTCCCAAGTTTTAACATGCAAATTTATAATGATGATAGCATGCCTCCTACCTATGATGATTATTGTGATGATAGTTATGCTATAAAAAGTAGTGATTATATTTATAAAACTTGTCATGATTATGAGTACCCCTTCTTTGAACATTACTCTTTTAATGTGGAAACAATTTATAGTATTCAAATCTCTTATGATGCTCCCACTACTATTAATGAGGAGAATTTTGCTTGTGTGGAGAGTAATAAAATTTCTATGTTTATAAATCATGAAAAGAATGCTTTAGGTGCTGGTTATATTGTTGAATTCATTCATGATGCTACTGAAAATTATTATGAGGGAGGAACATATGCTTGTAGGAATTGCAATAATATCAAGTTTCCTCTCTATGTGCTTAATGTTTTAAAGTTATGCTTGTTTTGCTTTCCTATGCTAGTTGATTATTGTTCCCATAAGTTGTTTGCTCACAAAATCCCTATGCATAGGAAGTGGGTTAGACTTAAATGTGCTAGTCATATTCTTCATGATGCTCTCTTTATGTTACAATTCTTATCTTTTATGTGAGCATCGTTGAAATCATCATGCCTAGCTAGGGACGTTAAACGATAGCAATTGTTGGGAGGCAACCCAACTTTATTTTTGTTCCTTACTTTTTGTTCCTGTTTAGTAATAAATAATTTATATAGCATCTGTTATGATTGAGTCTTTATGTTTTAATTAGTGTTTGTGCCAAGTAGAACCGTTGGGAAGACTTGGGGAAAGTCTTGTTGATCTTGCTGTAAAAAACAGAAACTTTAGCGCTCACGAGAATTGCTGCCATTTTTTATTGGAGAGTGCTATTTAGTTAATTATTTTTGAATATGATTAATAGGCAAATTACTCAGGTCCACCAATTTATTTGAGAATTTTATGAGTTCCATAAGTATACGTTTGATCCAGATTACTACAGACTATTCTGTTTTTGACAGATTCTGTTTTCTATGTGTTGTTTGCTTATTTTGATGAATCTATGAGTAGTATCGGAGGGTATGAACCATAGAGAAGTTGGAATACAGTAGATATTACACCAATATAAATAAATAATGAGTTCACTACAGCACCTTATGATGGTGATTTGCTTTCTTATACTAACGGAGCTTACGAGTTTTCTGTTAAGGTTGTGAAGTTTTCAAGTTTTGGGTAAAGATTCGATGGACTATGGAATAAGGAGTGGCAAGAGCCTAAGCTTGGGGATGCCCAAGTCACCCCAAGGTAATATTCAAGGACAACCAAGAGCCTAAGCTTGGGGATGCCCTGGAATTCATCCCCTCTTTCGTCTTCGTTCATCGGTAACTTTACTTGGAGCTATATTTTTATTCGCCACATGATATGTGTTTTGCTTGGAGCGTCATTTTATTTTTATTTTGTTTTGCTTGCTGTTTGAATAAAATAACAAGATCTGAAATTATTAAATGTTAGAGAGTCTTCACATAGTTGCATAATTATTCAACTACTCATTGAGCTTCACTTTTTATCTTTCGGAGTAGTTTGTCCACTAGTAGAAAAAGGGTCAAACGTGAAGCACATTAGTGCCGGTTTGTATTTGAGCCGGCACTAATGTATACATTAGTGCCGGTTCCAATGGCTAGCCGGGCCTCCATCATTAGTACCGGTTCATGGCGAACCTTTAGCACCGGTTCGTGCCACGAACCGGTACTAATGAGAGTGGTGGCAGGATGTTGTCAGAATGGGGCCCCTCCAGCCCCTTTAGTACCGGTTCTTGGCACAAACCGGTACTAAAGGTCGTCTTACATAAACCCTTCGTCCACCCGAGCTCGCTCTGTTCTTCCCCTTTCCCCTCTCCTCTCTGTTCTTCCCCTCTTCCTCTCGCGCTCATCACACATTTTGCCCTAAATTTGTCAAGATTTGAAGGCCCCCATCCATTCAAATGATCACAAAGGTTAGCAACTTTGTCCTTTCATCTCTCATTGCTAGATTAGCTCTTGCAATGCTTTATATAGTGATTAATTTGTGAGTTTAGTAATTTGGGAGGATATATATATGTGCTAGTATTTGATTTATATGCAATTTGAGGTCAAAAATAACACTTAGTTTGCATATGTAGGTGTGGTTTACTTAGTGCCTTCTAAATCTCCATCGTAGCCACCGTCGATCGCCCGCACCATCCCGTCGCCGGCACCACCTTGTGGCGAGCCTCTTGTTCATGAAATTTTATATAAAAATTGATGTTTGTGTGATTTGGATATATAGTTACTCGTATAATTATCTTACCCGTACGTTGTTTGTTATACATATAGTGCCATGGTTTTGATATCCGTCCCCGTCGGCCCTAGTCCTTGTTATGATTCGAATGTGATATGTATATTCTCTTTTAAAACTAGTTGCATTTTGTGTTTATGACAAATTATGCCCATCAAGTTGACATAGAAATTTTTTCTAGGAGGTATGTGAACCGGAAATTCCAACCGACCCTATTGCCGAGAGGTTAAATTTAGTTGAAAGAGAAAACGAGTACTTGAAAGAAAAGTTGAAAATAATTGAGGGGGAGAAGATGGAATTGGAGTTGCATGTTGCCGATGTCGTCGATGATCACAAGATCAAGATGGAGAAAATGCACTTGAAGATTAGAAAGATTAGAAAATATGCCATCGATAGTGAGGCTTGGTATCATTATGCTGTTGGATCCATTGTTACCTTAGTTGCGATCTTGATCATATTTGTTGTTGCATTTAAATGCTTTAGCTAGAGAGTTATTTGTTTGTTGCATTTAAGTGTTGTATGAACTTTATGTATGAACATGTATTAATTGTATGAACTTGTATTAATTTGGTCTATTCGGTGTTGTGTAATGAAGATGAGCCGACAATGGATGTACGATGACCGATGCTCTCCCTAGTTCGTTGAGGGCGTGCATACTTTTCTGCTTGCGGCTGAGGCAAACAAGCGGGCGGATGGTTTTATGCCTTGTCCATGTGCTTGCTGTAAGAATGGTCACAATTACTCTACGTCAAGAACCATTCACGTCCACCTGTTTAAGTCCTGTTTCATGCCCCATTATAATGTTTGGACCAAGCACAGAGAAAGAGGGGTTATGATGGAAGACAATGAAGAAGAAGAGTACGACGACAGCTATCCTGGCCATGGGTTCCCTGAATACGATGATACAACAATGGGGGAAGAAGCTGAGCCGGTAATGCGGGAAGAAGCTGAGCCGGCAATGCGGGAAGAAGCTGAAGAATAGGCATCAGATGAGCCCGTTGATGATCTAGGTCGGGCCATTGCCGATGCAAAGAGAAACTGCGAAAGTGATTTGGAGAAGAAGAAGTTGCAGCGCATGTTAGAGGATCACAAAAAATTGTTGTACCCGAATTGCGTAGGTAACAAGAAAAAGCTGGGCACCACACTGGAATTGCTGCAATGGAAGGCAGAGAATGGTGTATCTGACAAGGGATTTGGAAAGTTGCTGGTAATGATAAAGGATATGCTTCCAAAGGACAACGGATTGCCTGAGAGTACGTACGAAGCAAAGAAGGTTGTCTGCCCTCTAGGTTTAGAGGTGCAGAAGATACATGCATGCCCTAATGATTGCATCCTCTACCGCGGTGAGTACGAGGATTTGAACGCTTGCCCAGTATGTGGTGCATTGCGCTATAAGATCTGCCGCGATGACCCTGGTGATGTCGAGGGCCGGCGCCCCAGGAAGAAGATTCCTGCCAAGGTGATGTGGCATGCTCCTATAATACCATGGTTGAAACGTTTGTTCCAAAACAATGAGCATGCCAAGGCGATGCGATGGCACAGAGAAGACTGTAAGAAAGACGGAAAGTTGAGAGTACCCGCTGACGGGTCGCAGTGGAGAAAAATCAAAAGAAAGTACTGGAAGGAGTTTGCAGATGACGCAAGGAGCGTATGGTTTGGTCTAAGTGTAGATGGCATTAATCCTTTTGGGGAGCAGAGCAGCAACCATAGCACCTGGCCTGTGACTCTATGTTTGTATAACCTTCCTCCTTGGTTGTGCATGAAGCGGAAGTTCATTGTGATGCCAGTGCTCATCCAAGGCCCTAAGCAACCCGGAAACGACATTGATGTGTACCTAAGGCCATTAGTTGAAGAACTCTTACAACTGTGGAACGGAACAGGTGTACGTGCATGGGATGAGCACATGGGGGAATAATTTGACCTAAAGGCGTTGCTGTTCGTGACCATCAATGATTGGCCTGCTCTCAGTAACCTTTCAGGACAGACAAACAAGGGATACCGCGCATGCACGCACTGTTTGGACGATACCGACAGTATATATTTGGCTAATAAGAATGTGTACCTGGGACATCGTCGATTTCTTCCGAGCAGGCATCCCGTAAGAAACAAAGGCAAGCATTTCAAAGGCGAGGCGGATCACCGGACGAAGCCTCGCCACCGTACTGGTGCTGATGTACATGATATGGTCAAGGATTTGAAGGTGGTCTTTGGAAAGGGTCCTGGTGGACAACCTGTTCTGAATGACGCTGACGGACGCTCACCCATGTGGAAGAAGAAATCTATATTTTGGGACCTGCCCTATTGGAAAGACCTCGAGGTCCGCTCCGCAATCGACGTGATGGACGTGACGAAGAATCTTTGTGTGACCCTTCTTGGCTTCTTGGGCGTGTATGGGAAGACAAAAGATACACCTGAGGCACGGGAGGACCAGCAACGTATGCACGGAAAAGACGGCATACATCAGGGTCATGCAAGCTACGCTCTTACCAAAGAAGAGAAGGAAATCTTCTTTGAATGCCTGCTCAGTATTAAGGTACCGTCTGGCTTCTCGTCGAATATAAAGGGAATAATAAACATGGCAGAGAGAAAGTTCCAGAACCTAAAGTCTCATGTCTGCCACGTGATTATGACGCAACTGCTTCCGGTTGCATTGAGGGGGCTTCTACCGAAAAACGTTCGATTAGCCATTGTGAAGCTATGTGCATTTCTCAATGCAATCTCTCAGAAGGTAATGGATCCAGAAATCATACCAAGGTTACAGAATGATTTGGTGCAATGTCTTGTCAGTTTCGAGTTGGTGTTCCCACCATCCTTCTTCAACATCATGACACACGTCCTAGTTCACCTATGCGAAGAGATTAACGTTTTGGGTCCTGTATTTCTACACAATATGTTCCCCTTTGAGAGGTTCATGGGAGTCTTAAAGAAATATGTTCATAACCGTGCTATGCCAGAAGGAAGCATCTCCAAGGGCCGTCAAAATGAGGAGGTCATTGAGTTTTGTATTGACTTTATTCCTGACCTTAAGCCGATTGGTGTTCCTGAATCGCGGCATAAGGGCAGACTGGATGGAAAAGGCACGCTAGGAGGGGAACAAATAATATGTATGGACGGACATTCTCTCACTGAAGCACACTACACAGTTCTACAGAATTCCGCCTTGGTGGCTCCATATATGGATGAACCCAAGAATTTGCTACGCTCCAAACACCCGGAATGGTCTGATGACTGGATTACACGTGAACAAACCAGGAGTTTCGCCAGCTGGTTGCAAGCACGTACCATGCATGACACCTCTATTGAAGATGACCTGTACTTGCTGTCCCAGTTACCTTCTTCGAATATAATGACTTTCGAAGGGTACGAGATAAATGGTAATACATTTTACACGATCGCCCAAGATAAGAAGAGCACCAACCAAAACAGTGGTGTCCGCTTTGATGCAGAAACCAAGACGGGAAAGGAAACATATTATGGTTATATACAGGACATATGGGAACTTGACTATCGACGTGGTTTGAAGGTCCCTTTGTTTTGGTGCAAATGGGTCAATATTACACGAGGTGGGGTAACGGAAGACCCGCAGTACGGAATGACAACAGTGGATATCAACAATCTTGCGTATGCAGACGAACCATTCGTCCTAGCCAATGATGTGGCACAGGTTTTCTATGTGAAGGACATGTCTACCAAGCCAAGAAAAAGAAAAGATAAGGAAGCGAATGCATCGTACGATGAACCAAAGTGGCACATAGTTCTTTCTGGGAAGAGAAACATCGTGGGAGTGGATGACAAGACAGACAAGTCAGAAGATTATGAAAAGTTTGATGAAATTGCTCCATTCACAGTGAATATTGACCCGAGCATCCCGTTAAATGATGAAGATTTTCCATGGCTACGACGCAAAGGGACACACGCGAAGAAAAAGTTTCACACCCAAAGATCTGGGATGTGATCGGCTTAACTATCATCACTTTCTTCTGTGTTTCACACCCAGGAGGGAATCTCTGTAATAGTTAGGGTAGCTAGTTATGTTTTTTGGCATTTGAAACGCGAAGAAATTTTATGTGCAAGCAAATTCTTTCATGCATTTACTGATTTTTTCAGCTAAATGACCCTGAAATTGAAAAGCATTTCAAATGAACTCAGAAAAGTATGAAAGTTGGCATGGTATCATAATTTCACCCACATAGCATGTGCAAAAAAGTAGAGAGGGTTACCGCAAAAACTGGATGCACTTCGTGTACAAAATGGACAATCTGTTTCGAAGTATCAGGGTTTCGGACGAAAACTCATCCGTTACAAAGGCATTTCATTTTTTAAATAACTTAAGCATTACCAAATTGAATATAATGATAAAACACACTAATATTAAACATAAGAAAAAAGAATCACTGGAAAATGTATTTTTAAAGTTAAGTTATTCACAAACTA
Organism: Triticum monococcum; assembly: GCA_034509565.1. Lineage (NCBI taxonomy): Eukaryota > Viridiplantae > Streptophyta > Magnoliopsida > Poales > Poaceae > Triticum > Triticum monococcum. Next base: position 13,835,474 of record CM067845.1, on the reverse strand, counting down.
GTGATTCACAGAAATTTCGAATAATTCAAAATTTAAACTATTCAAATTTAAAAACTACCGACACTAACTGAAAGTTTCTAAAAACTATCAAAAATATTCACAAAGAAAATTCTAAATACAGCAAAAAAAACTAAAAATAAATAATACAAAATAAATAAAGCAGAAAAGAAAAAACTAAATGAAAAAATCCCACCTACTAGGCCACTGTGGCCTGCATACAACTAGAAACCCAACCTGTTGTTGGGCCAGGATGCAGGCCCGCAAGCCCAATAGGCCCCATAGGGCAGAGTAGCAGATATAGGCCCAGAAGGCCTGCATTTCAGAGGAGCTCGAAGGAGCAGCCGCGGCTGGGTTTATAAACCAGTGCGGCCGCCCTTCGCTAGGCGAGGTGGGACTAAACTTTGCGCCCATCGCCTGGCAGCGCACCCCCCCTTTAGTACCGGTTCGTGGCACCAACCGGTACTAAAGGGGGGGGGGGCTTTAGTACCGGTTGGAGCCACCACTCGTACTAAAGGGGGTCGCTTCCCGCCGCTTGGGCTAGCCAAAACAGACCTTTAGTACCGGTTGGTGGCTCCAACCGGTACTAAAGGTGCCTTCTATATATACAACACTTCGAAAATTTTCATTCTCCCACTCTGTTTCTTCCCGATCGACGCTGCACCCGTCCTACGCCGTCCCCGTCGCGCCCTCGTCGCCGTCGCCGCCCTCGTCACCGTCGCCGCCCTCGTCCCCGTCGCCGCCCCCGTCGCCGCCCTCGTCCCCGTCGCCGCCCCGTCGCCGTCCTGGTCGCCGATCCCCTCGCTTCGCCGTCGTCGTCGCCTCGACCTCGCCTCGCCGTCGCTGTGAGCCCCTCCCCCGGCCCCTCTCCTCCCTCCAATCGATCGTAGCGCACCCGGCGCCGGCGCCGGCGCCGACCGTAGCGCACCCACACGCGCGCGCGCGCACACACACACACTACATGCACACACACACACACACGCACACACACACTACACACACACACACTAGACGCGCACACACACACAATTTTTCTGTTTTTAGCTTTTAGTTTTTTCATACAAAGTTTTAGATGAATTAATTAATTAGATTAGATTAATGTCAAATAGTATGTAGAAATATTAGTTATAATATATATAATGTCAAATGTTATAGAAATGTTAGTTATATAGAAATGTTAGAAATTTTGGAAATGTTAGTTTTAGCTAGCTAGATGAATTAGATTAATTTCAAATTGTTAGACGATGGTCGATGTTTTTTTAGTTTCTTATATTTTTAGTTATAAAATTTAGAATTTGCATATATGAAATCATCACAATTCATCATTTAAAAAATGTTACTGTACTTTTGCGGCATATAGTATTTTGTTGTCGACGATGCCCGGCCCGCATCCTCGCCGTCGACACGTCCGCGACGACGTCCTGCTTCAGAGGACCCATGTCCGGGACTGGGCTCCGCCGGGCTGGCACTGGGAGGTGCTACCTTCAGGGGCGCGACGCTTGGTGAGGAACCCGGCCCCCGGTCCCGTCGTCGACCCTCATCTCCTTTGGTGGCATTCACGTGGGCCACTTTCGGTGCGGAGGGAGCCGGCACCGCCGGAGGTGGTACGTCGCCGTGTCAGGGAGGAGGACGAGCACGTCCATCGCTACATGGCTGCTATGGACGTCAGGTTCTCCAATACCTAGCAGGTTCTTTGGGGAGATCACCCGAGCTATGATCCAGTGATGGTTCCTTCTCTTTGGGTTTCCACCGCCCGCACCTCAGGAACCGCGAGTGGCCTAGATTACTCTGTTTTATTCGATCTTTATTAGCTTGCTAGCTAGCTAGCTAGTGATGTATTCAATATTATATCTATTATTCGAGATTATATATATTATTTGAGACGATGTATTCGACGAGATTATATCTATTATTCGAGACGACGTATTTGAGATTAAATCTATTATTCGAGACAATGTATTCGAGATTATATCTATTATTCGAGACGATGTATTCGAGATTATATCTATTATTCGAGATTATACTAAATTGTTTTATATTTCTTTTGGCATAGTTAAATAAAAGCTATGGCGGACAATACCGACAGAGAGAGAGAACAGACCATGTTCGATATCATACGCGGGCCAGATGATGATCAGAATGAAGAAGATTTTGACGGCTCCGAATTTCTAAACAACACCAGAGAGGGTGATATGATATTCGATCGCGACGACCGAGAAGATGAAGTCATGAACTACGACGAAGAACATGTTGATCCTGAAACAACAAACACCGGCGAGGTATATATATTTATATAAGCAGGAATCTGGTGATCATCGCATGTTTTAAATGAGTTGAAGATATATTAACGAATCGATCTTTCTTCTTTCAGCCATCCGAATCGAGCAAATCTTCAGGCAAAAGGACGAAACGAGGCCCGAACAAAAAGTTGAAGGAGGGCGTAAAGTACAATATCGAGGCATTCAAACCTAATGGCGAACCATTAGCGCCTAAGAAGATTGCCGACAAGTTCGTTCGTCAGTGCGGAGTTCTTGTGAAGGACCTACTCCCCATCTCCCTTCAAGAATGGAGAAAGCCAGCAAAGCCACGTCCAGATGTTACTTTTGTCGACGAGAATAAAAAAAACTACTTTGGGATACTCTCATGGAACATTTCACCCTGCCAGATAATATCACCGCGTCACCTGACTCCTCGTCGAAGTCCGCCACCGAGTCAGTAGACTCCCGCTCCTCCAAGTCCACCAACGCGTGAGGCCACTCCTCCTCCTCCAAGTCCGGCAAAGTGTCAGGCCACTCCTCCTCCAAGTCCGACGCAGCGTCAGACGTCCACTCCTCCTCCAAGTCCGGCACAACCTCAGCCCCGTCAGCCGTCTCCGCCGCCTCAGCAATCGCAGAAGAGACACCCCGCAGCTATGGTGCGTAGCGGTACGAGTCGAGGTCATAGTACAGGAAGTACAGGCGGAGGCAAGCGATATAAATATGGTCCAAACCTCAGTACTCCTCTTCCTATGAGGGCTTACGACAGCACCGAGGAGCAAACCAATGCCATAGTGCGGGCAGAAGTCTACGCCCATTTTGGACCGAAACCGCCACCGCCGCCAAGGGAGAAAGTGCCTATGGAAGTAGTTGACCACTTCATTCGTATGGCTCAACCACCAGCTCCTAGGCCTGTTGACTCAGACTATGAGCGCCACATCAGGAAGTTACATCGACAACGTCTACAGAAGGAGGCGAGCTCGAGCTCGAGCAAACACCAAGCAGCTGTCAAAAAATGCGGGAAAACCGTTGCCCAGCTGGGAAAACAGGCGGCGCAATCGATCCCCCCCGCTTGTTGTGCCGCCAACAACACGTGACAGTACGCGCGCCCAATATTATTGTGGCCAAACAGTTTATGTTCCCGAGGTGGGCGATGTGGTAATAACCCAGGAGCATATAATGCAGGCTGAAGAACTCAAGATCACTGTTGGACAACTCCTCGAGATCGAGGACATGCCTATGAATAGAGAGGAGGAAATAAAACGGAAATTTGTCCGGGGCCAACCTTTGGTCGAGCAAGAAGATGTCAAGAAGCTCCCAACGAGAATGTATGAATTGCATCAATGGTACATGGACATTAGCAAGAGATCCGATCGAGAGTCCCTCATGGTGTATGTCAAGAAGGATGATTACTACCATGAGAAAGCTGTGGCCGTTGAGTATTCTGAACTGTTTCAGTTATACAATCAAGACGCACTCGACAAATCTATCGTCAGTTGCTATTGTCTGTAAGCGATTTCTTTTTGTAATTTAAGTCTCAAGCTAGCTGTAGTGATCCTTTTGATCAATCATTACGTGTAATTATCCTCACTATATTCTTTTCTGTGGTATTATGCAGGATGAAAATGTCTGAAATGAGAAAAGGTGGACGCTATGGCATTGGGTTCATTGACCCAAACACCGTTAATGAATACACATGGAAATTAGATGCATATTATGAAAAAGAGGTAGAGGACAGCATGCTAGAGTTCTTCAAGCGCCTCAAATACAATGAAGATATACTACTTCCTTACAACTTCGAGTGAGTCACACTTTCTTGTACTACAAATTCTCTATTTTTGCCTACTAGCTAGCTACATGTTTTTGCTTACATATGCCCGCTTAATTAAGACATGCAAACGTGTGTGCATGCAGATTTCACTGGATCTTGTGTATCATTAAAGTTGATGCCGGAACAGTTGAAATACTGGACTCGCTACTCACAGCAAAAGGTGACTACAACATCTTGTATGGGATAGTCAACAGGTAATTTCAATCATTATTTATAACTATATATCTCGGCCTATTTAGTTCGTCATTTCATGATATGAACTATTTAATAATCCCTTTATTCATTTTCTTTGTCGGCGGGCAGGGCTTGGGCAAGGTTCATCAGCGTCACGGAAGGCGAATGGAAACCAGAGCTGAAATGGTTTCGATCCAAGGTAAGTAATTAAGTAGTACTAGCTAGCTAGCTGCCATCTCTTTAATTATCATGCTTGATTAATTATTATCTGATCAAATTAAATTCCATTCTCGTAATAAAGGCCCTGAAGCAGGCGCATGGGACTCATCATGTGCATACTGCGTTTGCGAGAACATTCGCATGATGGCGTCCGAAAGGAGCAGATCTCAAAGACAGGAATGGGTACGCTTGTCAGAACACTATTCACAATTTTTACACCATTATCGATATCTAGTCACACAACTAATACACATGCATATTGATCTCCTTCTTAACAGTTCAAAGAGGTGCGGGACAAGCTCCTACCAACAGAGCGCGTACAAGCACTTCAAGAGGAAATAGCGGGATTTTTGCTCGACCAGGTCATAAATCCGAAGGGAGAATACTATTACCCGCTACCGCCCCCATCGACCAAGTCATGAACCACTTCCAATTGTCATCGTGCTCCGAAGGCACCAATCAGGCTAATGCCACTGGCTCCGAAGGCAACATGCATATGTAGGAGAAATTGTATACAGCTATACATGTGTGTATGTGTGAATTAATATGGTGGTTTGTGAGACATGATTGATGATATATATATGATTGGTTCTACTAGAAATTCTATATATATATATATATATATATATATATGTGCATAACATGTACAATGTGTAGTACCGTAAAATACCAGCAAACGAAAAAGAATTAAAATGGAAAACACAAAATTAAATGAAAAAAATCATAAAACCAAAAAGCCCCCAAACATTTTAGTACCGGTTGGTGTTACCAACCGGTACTAAAGGGCTCCCTGCCCCCGGAGCTGGCTCGTGCCACGTGGTTTCCCTTTAGCACCGGTTCGTGCTGAACCGGCACTAAAGGGGGGGGGGCTTTAGTGCCAAAATAATAGTGCCGGTTCCTAAACCGGCACTAAAGGGCCTTACGAACCGGTGCTATTGCCCGGTTTTCTACTAGTGGTCATTTCCTCTAGTACTTCACTTATATCTTTTAGAGCACGATGGTGGTTTTATTATATAGAAATAGATGAACTCTCATGATTCACTTAGATTATTTCGAGAGTCTTAAATAGCATGGTAATTTACTTAAATAATCCTAATATGCTAGGCATCCAAGAATAGTAAAAACTTTCACATAGAGTATTGAATACTAAGAGAAGTTTGATACTTGATGATTGTTTCGAGATATGGAGGTAATAATATCAAAGTCGTGCTAGTTGAGTAGTTGTTGAGAAATACTTGTGTTGAAGTTTGCATGTCCCCTAGCATGCACGTATGGTAAACGTTGTGTAACAAATTTGAAACATGAGGTGTTATTTGATTGTCTTCCTTATGAGTGGCGGTCGGGGACGTGCGATGGTCTTTTCCTACCAATCTATCCCCCTAGGAGCATGCCGTAGTGCCGAGGTTTTTGATGACTTGTAGATTTTTGCAATAAGTATGTGAGTTCTTTATGACTAATGTTGAGTCCATGGATTATACGCACTCTCACCCTTCCATCATTGCTAGCCTCTTCGGTATCGTGCATTGCGCTTTCTCACATTGAGAGTTGGTGCAAACTTCGCCGGTGCATCCAAACCCCGTGACATGATACGCTCTTTCACACATAAACCTCCTTATATCTTCCTCAAAACAGCCACCATACCTACCTATTATGGCATTTCCATAGCCATTCCGAGATATATTGCCATGCAACTTTCCACCGTTTCGTTTATTATGACACGCATCATCATTGTCATATTGCTTTGCATGATCATGTAGTTGACATCGTATTTGTGGCAAAGCCACCATTCATAATTTTTCATACATGTCACTCTTGATTCATCGCAATCCCGGTACACCGCCGGAGGCATTCATATAGAGGCATACTTTGTTCTAGTATCGAGTTGTAAATAAGTAGACGTGTGATGATCATCATTTTCTAGAGCATTGTCCCAAGTGAGGAGTAATTAAAAAAAGAGAAAAAAAAAGAGAAAGGCCACAAAAAAGAGAAGGCCCAAAATAAATAAGAGAAAGGCCATAAAAAAGAGAAGGCCTAAAAAATGAGAGAAAAAGAGAGAAGGGACAATCTTACTATCCATTGCCACACTTGTGCTTCAAAGTAGCACCATGATCTTCATGATAGAGAGTCTCTTGTTTTGTCACTTTCATACACTAGTGGGAAATTTTCATTATAGAACTTGGCTTGTATATTCCTACAATGGGCCTCCTCAAGTGCCCTTGGTCTTCGTGAGCAAGCAAGTTGGATGCACACCCACTTAGTTTCTTTTTGTTGAGCTTTCATACATTTATAGCTCTAGTGCATCTGTTGTATGGCAGTCCCTACTCCTTGCATTAACATCAATCAATGGGCATCTCCATAGCTCATTGATTAGCCTCGTTGATGTGAGACTTTCTCCTTTTTTGTCTTCTCCACATAACCCCCATCATCATATTCTATTCCACCCATAGTGCTATGTCCATGGCTCGCGCTCATATATTGCGTGAAAGTTTATAGGTTTGAGATTACTAAAGTATGAAACAATTGCTTGGCTTGTCATCGGGGTTGTGCATGATGAGAGCATTCTCGTGTGACGAAAATGGAGCATGACCAAACTATATGATTTTGTAGGCATGCACTTTCTTTGGCCATGTTATTTTGAGAAGACATGATTGCTTAGTTAGTATGCTTGAAGTATTATTATTTTCATGTCAATATTAAACTTTTGTCTTGAATCTTATGGATCTCAATACTCATGCCACAATTAAGAAGAATTACATTGAAATTATGCCAAGTAGCACTCCGCATCAAAAATTCTATTTTCATCATTTACCTACTCGAGGACGAGCAGGAATTAAGCAGGGGATGCTGATACGTCTCCAAAGTATCCATAATTTTTGATTGCTCCAATATATATTATCTACTGTTTTAGATGTTTGGACTTTATTATACACTTTAATATCATTTTTGGGACTAACCTATTAACCCAGAGCCTAGTGGCAATTTCTGTTTTTACCTTGTTTTAGAATATCACAGAAAAGGAAAACCAAACGCAGTCCAATTGACCTGAAACATCACGGGACTTATTTTTGGATCATAAGAAGCCTAGAAGACTTGGAGTGCACGTCAGGGGATCTACGAGGAGGCCACAAGGCAGGGGGGAGCGCCCACCCCCCCGAGGCGCGCCCTCCACCCTCGTGAGCTCCTCGTGGCCCCCCTGATGTATTTCTTCCGCCTATATATCTCCATATACCCTAAAATGATCGCATAGCACAATAGATCGGGAGTTCCGCCGCTAGAAGCCTGCATAGCCACCGAATGCCAATCTAGACCCATTCCGGCACCCTACCGGGGGGAATCCCTCTCCGGTGGCCATCTTCATCATCCCGGTGCTCTCCATGATGAGGAGGGAGTAGTTCTCCCTCGGGGCTGAGGGTATGTACCAGTAGCTATGTGTTTGATCTCTCTCTCTCTTGTGTTCTTGGGGTGATACGATCTTGATGTATCGCGAGCTTTGCTATTATATTGGGATCCCATGATGTTTCATCCCCCCTCTACTCTCTTGTAATGGATTGAGTTTTCCCCTTTGAAGTTATCTTATCGGATTGAGTCTTTAAAGATTTGAGAGCACTTGATGTATGTCTTGCCGTGCGTATCTGTGGTGACAATGGGATACCACGTGATTCACTTGATGTATGTTCTGGTGATCAACTTGCGGGTTCTGCCCATGAACCTATGCATAGGGGTTGGCACACGTTTTCGTCGTGATTCTCCGGTAGAAACTTTGGGGCACTCTTTGAGGTTCTATGTGTTGGTTGAATAGATGAATCTGAGATTTTGTGATGCATATCGTATAATCATACCCACGGATACTTGAGGTGACATTGGAGTATCTGGGTGACAGTAGGGTTTTGGTTGATTTTTGTCTTAAGGTGTTATTCTAGTACGAACTCTAGGGCTGTTTGTGACACTTATAGGAATAGCCCAACGGATTGATTGGAAAGAATAACTTGGAGGTTGTTTTGTACCCTACCATAATCTCTTCATTTGTTCTCCGCTATTAGTGACTTTGGAGTGACTCTTTGTTGCATGTTGAGGTATAGTCTTGTGATCCAATTATGCTATTATTGTTGAGGGAACTTGCACTAGTGAAAGTATGAACCCTAGGCCTTGTTTCAACGCATTGCAATACCGTTTATGCTCACTTTTATCATTAGTTACCTTGTTGTTTTTATATTTTCAGATTATAAATACCTTTATCTACCATCCATATACCACTTGTATCACCATCTCTTCGCCGAACTAGTGCACCTATACAATTTACCATTGTATTGGGTGTGTTGGGGACACAAGAGACTCTTTGTTATTTGGTTGCAGGGTTGCTTGAGAGAGACCATCTTCATCCTACGCCTCCTATAGATTGATAAACCTTAGGGCATCCACTTGAGGGAAATTTGCTACTATCCTACAAACCTCCGCACTTGGAGGCCCAACAACATCTACAAGAAGAAGGTTGTGTAGTAGACATCACATACGTGCACACAGCTAACTGTAAAACAGGCGGAGGAGCTCCGCATTCCATGGTCGTGTTGTTTCTTCGCTGGCGGTGTCTCTCTTGCGCTTGTTCGAGTTGCGGGCATCGATGAGGTAGTACGTGTTGCGGTCACACATGACTTTACTGACGATGAAGTGGCCTTCCCATGGGGAGGCCAACTTGTGCTGGCCGTCTTGCTGTTGGAGAAGCCGGAGGACGAGGTCCCCCTCGCAGAATGCGAGGGGCATGATCTTCTTGCTATGGTAGTGTCTCAGGCCTTCCTAATAAATGGTTGATCGGTTGAGCGCCAAGAGGCGTGCTTCTTCGAGTAGGTTGACGCCATCTTGACGGGCTTCCTTGGCTTCGGCTTCGGTGTACATCGTGACTCGCGGTGAGTCGAACTCTATGTCGGTTGGGCTGACGGCTTCTGCTCCCTAGACGAGGAAGAACATGGTGAACCCGGTCGACCGGTTTGGCATTGTTCGGAGACTCTAGAGGACGGCCGGCAGCTCGTCAAGCCAGCTGCCAGGTCAACGGACAAGTGGCTCGACGAGCCGTGGCTTGATGTTGGATAGGATGAGGTCGTTGCCCCACTCGACCTGCCTGTTGGAATGAGGGTGGGCCACGGAGGCCAAGTTGAGGCGGATGCCAGAGACAGAACAATACTGCATGAGCTCGCCCTTGGCGAAGTTGGTGTCGTTATCCATGATGATGATGTGCGGGACACCGTAGTGTACCGCGATGTCCTCGAACCAGATGGCGGTCGGCCCGTCCAGCTTCTTGATCAGTCGTGCTTCTAGCCACTTGCTGAACTTGTCCATTGCCACCAGCAAGTGTGTCATGCCGCCTCGAGCGGTCTTGAAAGGTCCCACCATGTCGAGCCCCTAGACCGCGAAGGGTCAGGTGATCGGGATGGTTCGCAGTGCTGAAGCCGGCAGGTGATTGCGCTTGCTAAAGCGCTGGCATCCCTCACACTTGAGGACAAGTGATTCGGCGTCTTGGAGGGCCGTGGGCCAGTACAAACCATGGCGGAAAGCCTTGGCCACCAGGGACCTTGAGGTGGTGTGGTGCTCGCACTCGCCCTGATGTATGTCGAGGAGGATCTCTAAGCCCTTGTCCTGCTCGACGCAGTGTTGGAAAACGCCCATCGAGGTGTGCTTGACGAGCTCATTGTTTATGGTGATGTAGGCGGACGCCCGACGCTGCACTCGCTGGGCTTCGGTTCCCTCCATGGGGAGAACCCTATTCTCTAGGAAATCTGAGATGGACAGGGCCCACAATGGGGCTGTCACCACGGCGAAGATGGCCACCATGGCGGGTTCTGGGGCGGTAGCCCCCGGGTTGGGATCGACGGCTGCCGAGTTGAGTGTGGCAGCCCCCGGGCCGGGTTCAGCAGCCCCCGGGCCAGGAAGAGACGCGGCTGGGTCGTTAGGGACGGCAGTCCCCAGGCCAGGTTCAGCAGCCCCCGGGCCAGGAAGAGACGCGGCTGCGTCGTCGGGGACGAAGATGGATTCGTTGTGCGGTGACGCCTTGACAGACAGCTTGTGCAGGTGCTCGAGGGAGATGCTTGACGGGATGGATTGCCGGTGTCGGTGTCAAAACCGGCGGATCTCGGGTAGGGGGTCCCGAACTATGCGTCTAAGGCGGATGGTAACAGGAGGCAGGGGACATGATGTTTACCCAGGTTCGGGCCCTCTTGATGGAGGTAGTACCCTACGTCCTGCTTGATTGTTCTTGATGATATGAGTATTACAAGAGTTGATCTACCACGATATTAGAGAGGATAAACCCTAGAAGCTAGCCTATGGTATGATTGTATGTTGTCCTACGGACTAAACCCTCCGGTTTATATAGACATCGGAGGGGGTGTTGGGTTGGTAGGTGCGACATATGCCAACGGGTGGCTTATCATTGTGGGAGCCAATAGAACATCGCCGGTGCCTGGAAACGGGATAAGGCGAAGACATGCACGCTAGCGAATCTTACCCAGCTTCAGGGCTCTCCGGGGAGATAACACCCCTACTGCTGCTCTGCGGGGTCTCCGCATGGTGACTAAATGAACAAGTAGCTACACAATGATCCTTGAGCTGTTCGGTGGGAGGAGGAAGAAGGGCACAGCTTGCCTCTTCTCCTTGTGTGGTGTCTAAGTCTATCTAGAGGGGTCCACCCCTCGCATGGGTGCACCGGGGGGTTTGTATAGGCCTACCCCCGGGGGGTACAATGGTAATCCAGCTGGGCGCGGGGCCCAGCTCTCTGTGACTCTGCTCGCCGGCTTCTGCGCCGGCTGCTGGGGCCCGCCGACTGGTGGGTCCCGCCGGCTGCCGGCTCCTTGGTCGACAAGCAGGCCCTACTGTCCAGGGCCTGGTTGGTTGCTGGTTACTGTTGCCCCGTACTGTTGACGCAGGTTTGGTCGGGGTAAGCGTGGCTACAGTATCGCCGCCCTTGCGGGCGATTACTTTAGCCCCGCCGTATCTTGTCTCCTTAATGGGCGTCTCCTTCGAGGAGGATGGCGAGCCGGCTATAGGGGGCCGGCTTTCCATCAGGCCGACTTGGGAGGAGGTGCGGCCGCCTTCGGTATCTCTTTACCCGAAGGGGACCACCGCCTCGGGGGCCATGCTGGTGGCCCGTCGTGGATGGCGTTGGGGCCGCCGTGGCAACTGTGCCGCGCCGGACGGGTCGTGGCTACCCGTACGGCGCACTGTACCAGGCGTGCTCCGGGTTTTGGGGGTGGCAGGCTCCACTGTAGCCACACCCTACTTCATCATCGCGGGGTGGACGCGTACTTTGCGGGTACGGCCTTGACCGCTTTATGGGAGCCGGCCTCTTGGAGTCGGCCTCGTTGCAGCCGGCTTCTCGTAGTCGGCCCTCCCGCAACTTTCTTCATGAGGGAAAAGGGCGGGCCGCCCCCGAAGCCGGCCTAGAAGATAGCCAGCAAAGGGGGAGGCGGCCCCAGGTCTTGAGTCCTCTTGAGAGCCGGACGGGCTCGTAATTTTTTCTGATGGGCCAGGGGAAGCCGGCTAGGCTACCCATGGCTATTTACTCCGATAGTAGTCCCCGAAGCTAAGCAAGCTTCGCGGCGGACAGGGGGACGAGAAGCTTGGTCAGCTTCACACCCTGAGGAGCCGACCTTGCCGTTGCAGGCCGACTTCGGAGAACTTTCTTGTTTTATTAATATGACGTGGACGACCCGCGGGGCGCCCGCGGGCCCCGCGACGGGCCACGTGGTGGAGAAGTCCTACCGTTGCACGCGCGAGACGGGACGCCACCGTAGGCCCGGGCCCGCCACGCCCTGGCCTCGGCCCGGGCGCAGATCTTCTATGGCCCGAGGGGACTGCTCGCCTTCCCACGGCCGTTTCTTCGTGTCTTTAGTGCGCAATAAACGCGGGGCGTGGGGGAGGTTGGCACGATCGATCCCCACGACCCCCCATGCCGCGCCTCCTTGGCTTCGGCGCACGAGCCTACAAGTAGGAGGGGGAGGGGGAGAGACAAAGGCTTGCTCGCTCCCCCGCTCCCCGTCCCTCCTTGTTCTCCTTTCCTTTCTTCTTCCTCTCGCGCCCGGCGCAACTTCCCGTCGCAGCCTCCCTACGCCTCCATGTCCACGGCGCTGTCGAGCTCGTGGGACGGCTCCAACGTCCACGACGAGCACATAGAGTTCCTTCGCCGGACCCGGCGCCTGCCCGCCGCCAACCTCGTGCAGGCCCGTCTGGCGCCGGAGGCGGAAATTTCGCCGGCGCCGAAGGAAGGCGAGCGGGTCGTCTTCCGCGCGCACTTCCTCCGTGGCTTTGGCCTGCTGGCGAGTGGGTTCATGCGTTCCTTCCTCGACTTCTACCACCTCCAGCCGCATCACCTCACGCCCAACGCGGTGATGCTGCGGTCAGCCTTCGTCGCCCTCTGCGAAGGCTTCTTGGGAGTGTTGCCCACACTGGAGCTTTGGGCGGAGCTCTTCCAGAACAAGCTCGGCACCGTCATTGCCGGCGTGCCGCCCCCTGCGGGGCCTTCATCGCGATGAAGAGGTCAGGCGAGAACAACCCCTTACTGCATATCCCTTTAATCCAATCGGTGAAGCTCTGGCAAAAATCATACTTCTACGTCAAGAACATCGCCCTGCAAGGAGACCACGTTAATCTGCCGGCTTACGTAGCCGGCCCGCCGGCTGGGAGGCAGCCGTCCTGGGGCTTCAGATCCAAGTCCTTGTCACCGGCTGGGAACACCGCCATCGCCCGTCTTAGGGTAATGATCCCGTCGGAAGGTCTGCGCGGAGCCGACTTGGTGGCCGCCTTCGTCGAGCGCCGGATCCTCCCCCTTCAGAGCCGGCCCCACATGCTGAGCCAGATGAGCGGCCGCTTCGACCCGTGCCGGCTGAGCACATGGGACATGCCTCATTCCGAAGTCGCACTTATGGTAAACTACATTGCCAACCTTAAGCTCGCCGACGACTGGCAATACGGCAAGGCGCCGTACTCTCGCGCCCATCCACCGCCCGTGGTAAGTTTTTCTTCTATCTTCTTTCTGTCATCAGCCGGCTTTATGCTTGCCGGCTTCTGACCAGGTGGTTCCTTCTTATCAGAACCCTCTTCTTCCGCCGCCAGCCGGGGCGGCAGGAGTCGAACGCCGGTACGCCCCCGACCGTGTGGCAGATGATGTTGACGACCCGGATCTGGGGGCGGCCGCCATGGAGGACGCCGCCACGGGGGACGTCACCGAGCCCGGAGGCACGGGGCTCTCGGCCAGTTTTGACGACTGGCCGGATGACGCTGATGCCGAAGAAATCCCACGCCGCCAGCCAGCAGCCGACCGTCACAGCGCGGGCTCGTCCGCCGCGCCGGCTACCGGTGGTGGGACGTCGAAGCGCCGGGCCGCGCTTCCTCTCTTCGGCAGCCGACCGAAGAAGACGAGGGCCTCCGCCGCGGCAATGAAGCGGGACGAGGCGGCGGCGAAGGCGGCTCGCTTCCGAAGGACGGTGAAGCAGCCTCAGGCGGTTTTGTCGTAAGTTTTCGGCCGCTTGCGTGTTTATTTTTCGTTGTCTTCTTTTGTTCTAACTCTCCACCATTTTCCGAGCAGGGCGCCGCTCTCCCTTGAGCGGGGCCCAGGCGGCTCTGTGGTTCGGCCGGGTGCTGGATCTTCAGGGCCCCGTCGTGTGGACCCCCGCGCCGACCTTGCGGAAGCCACGGAGCGGAACGCCCGTGAAGCGCGAGAGGAGAGGGAGGCGGCGGTGTTCAGGAGCTCATCGAGGGTAGTCGGCTCGTCGCAAAGGAGCTTGTGCTTGAGGAGGGTGCCCTCTCGGCACCCGGCAGTGAAGTATTCGATGGCTTGCACCTCGTGCACCCCTTCGCAAGAATTGCAGAGCTCGGCCCAACGCGTGAGGTAGTCACGGGTGGACTCGGCTGGGCCCTGTACGCACAGGGAGAGCTGTCTGGGCTTGGGAGCCTGCTTGTAGGTGCTGGTGAAGTTGCGAATGAAGGCTTCAGTGAAATCTACCCAGCTGTTGATGCTGAGAGGCTTGAGGCTGTTGAGCCAAGTCCGTGCCGTGCCTTGCAGCATGAGGGGCACGTACTTCACGGCAACGCACCGGTTGCCGTTAGCGATGCTGACGGCTATGGAGTAGTCGGTCAGCCAGTCTTCCGGCTTCACCGAGCCGTTGTACTTGGGTGTGTCTCTTGGGAGCAAGAACCCTTTGGGGAAGGGCTCGTTGCGGATGCGGGGGCCGAAGCAGGGCGGGCCGACATCGTCTTCTTCTTCTAGCGCCAGGGATCTGGCCAGGCGATCGATCTGGTGGCGGGCGTCGTTTTCGCCGACTCCTTCGCGGCGACCTAGCCGGCTGCTGAGAGTCGGGTGCGCCACTGGAGGTGGGGTGGGGTATCTCTCTCCACGAGCTCGAGGCGGAGGCGGGGTGCCCCGCCATTCCATGGCTCAGGGACAGCCGTTCGTGTCTCGCTCGATGGAGATTCGGGTCTGGCTTCGGCTGGAAGCCGGCTCTTTCTCGCACCGTGCACGGGTGTTGCTCGTAGTCGGCGACCGGGAAGTCGCGCCGTGATCGCGGCGCGGGGGAGGGCTCCCCGCGCAGGCGTCAGCTTCGTGCCGCTGAGCGGCCGCGTCAATTAGTTGCTGTATGCGCCGCGTCATGTGGGGGAGGTCTTCGGCCTCCAAGCCGTCCAGCTCGTCTACGGCCGCCTAGGCGGCGCACAGGTTCTCGAGCGGAGTGGCGTAGATCGGGCGATCGACTCCAAGCGTGTCGGCGATGACGGCGCCGCGTTGCCTGACAGCACCGGCCCGGCTTGGGCCAGCCGGGGCCGGCGTGCCGAAGGCGGCGCGGTCAGCTTCGCGCTGGTAGGCCTCGGTTAGACGTCTTACGGAGGCCAGCCGCCGGCCCTCCACGAGGAGGGCGAGGCGGCGTGCCTCCAGTACTTCGTCGTCGGCATCAGCCGGGAGGGGGACGGACAAGTCGTGGGCCGCCGCACGCGGGGCGTCGTGGGCGCCCTCGTCGGCCGGGTCGTCATGGCCGATCACCATCACCTCAGTGGTGACAGTATCGCAATCGCCGGCCGGAGGGAGTGGGTCGTTGTAGAGTGCGACATTGGTGGGGAAGGTGTCGTAGGATGCCGTGTCGGAGTCGACAGGCATCGGGTCGGTGGAGCCAACCGACTCCAAATCTGCAGCAGGCTCGCTGGAGACGTGGAGCCGGCCAAGGAGATTGGCGAGATGGTCGGTGCCCGCATCGGAGACGAGCTCGTCAGAGATGCGGGCCTTGTTGAAGAGATCGGCGAGGCCGCTTGCCGTGCAGATGTAGGTGACGCCTTGCAGCGCGTCGTGGCAAACGCCATCGGGCGAGCCGGGCTGGCTACGCTCGCGAGGGAGGAAAAGGGTTCCCGTCCAGAACAGGTCTCCGGACGATGGTGCACCTGGCCCCACGGTGGGCGCCAAATGTCGGGTTGGTAGGTGCCACATATGCCAACGGGTGGCTTATCATTGTGGGAGCTAATAGAACATCGTCGGTGCCTGGAAACGGGATAAGGCGAAGACATGCACGCCGGCGAATCTTACCCAGCTTCAGGGCTCTCCGGGGAGATAACACCCGTACTGCTGCTCTGCGGGGTCTCCGCATGGTGACTAAATGAACAAGTAGCTACACAATGCTCCTTGAGCTGTTCGGTGGGAGGAGGAAGAAGGGCACAGCTTGCTTCTTCTCCTTGTGTGGTGTCTAAGTCTATCTAGAGGGGTTCCCCCCTCGCATGGGTGCACCGGGGGGTTTATATAGGCCTACCCCCCGGGGGTACAATGGTAATCCAGCTGGGAGCGGGGCCCAGCTGTCTGTGACTGTGCTCGCCGGCTTCTGCGCCGGCTGTTGGCGCCCGCCGACTGGTGGGTCCCGCCGGCTGCCGGCTCCTTGGTCGACAGGCAGGCCCCACTGTCCAGGGTCTGGTTGGTTGCTGGTTACTGTTGCCCCGTACTGTTGACGCAGGTTTGGTCGGGGTAAGCGTGGCTACAGTACCGTCGCCCTTGCGGGCGATTACTTTAGCCCCGCCGTATCTTGTCTCCTTAATGGGCGTCTCCTTCGAGGAGGATGGCGAGCCGGCTATGGGGGGCCGGCTTTCCATCAGGCCGACTTGGGAGGAGGTGCGGCCGCCTTCGGTATCTCTCTACCCGAAGGGGCCCACCGCCTCGGGGGCCATGCTGGTGGCCCGTCGTGGATGGCGTTGGGGCCGCCGTGGCAACAGTGCCGCACCGGACGGGTCGTGGCTACCCGTACGGCGCACTGTACCAGGCGTGCTCCGGGTTTTGGGGGTGGCAGGCTCCACTGTAGCCACGCCCTACTTCATCATCGCGGGGTGGACGCGTACTTTGCGGGTACGGCCTTGACCGCTTTATGGGAGCCGGCCTCTTGGAGTCGGCCTCGTTGCAGCCGGCTTCTCGTAGTCGGCCCTCCCGCAACTTTCTTCATGAGGGTAAAGGGCAGGCCGCCCCCGAAGCCGGCCTAGAAGATAGCCAGCAAAGGGGGAGGCGGCCCCAAGTCTTGAGTCCTCTTGAGAGCCGGACGGGCTCGTAATTTTTTCTGATGGGCCAGGGGAAGCCGGCTAGGCTACCCATGGCTATTTACTCCGACAGGGGGCTAGGGTTACACAAGGTCGGTTACAAAGGAGGAGATATACATATCCATATTGCCTAGGTTGCCTTCCACGGCAACTAGAGTCCCATCCGGACACGGGATGAAGTCTTCAATCTCGTATCTTCATAGTCCAACAGTCCGGCCAAAGGATATAGTCTGGCTGTCCGGAGACCCCCTAATCCAGGACTCCCTCAGTAGCCCCTGAACCAGGCTTCAATGACGATGAGTCCGAGCGTAGTATTGTCTTCGGCATTGCAAGGCGGGTTCCTCCTCCGAACACTCCATGGAAGAGTTTGAATACAAGGATAGTGTCCGACCATGCAAAATAAGTTCCACATACCACCATAGAGAGAATAATATTTCCACAAATCTAATTTGCTGACGCGTTCTAGTAGCACAACGTTATGTCATGGCTCGGTCATTGTTTGAACCGTTTTTCTCAACCAGCACCGCAGATAACATGGGGCGGTTTTCTCGACATGTCTTGTCAAAGCAGAGATCGTGTCCCCCTTATTACGGGATTCTCATCAATACGGACGTGGGTAACCCAACCGCGCCATCAATTACGGCGCCTGGGGAATTAGCGGTTTTACCAGGCAAGTGGGGAGACACATCGCCTCTTCCTCCCTTGCTTACCCATTCCCACACACTCGAGCTCTAGCGCCCGAGCTCGCGTTCCTCTTCTCAAACCACTCCAGGCATGTCCGGAGCATGAGGCAAGTGGATGGTATCCTCCATCACGGAGGAGAACATCAAAAAGTTACGGGAAGCCGGATATCCGACCGCGGCTATCGCGCACCGGCTGCCAAATGCGGGGCAGATCATCCTAATGCCCGAACCCCATGAGAGGGTAGTTTTTCTCACCCATTTTGTCCACGGACTGGGATTTCCCCTCCACCCATTTGTCCACGGGCTCATGTTCTACTATGGGCTGGATTTTCATGATCTGTCCCCCAATTTCATCCTCAACATCTCGGGGTTTATCTGCGTGTGTGAGGCCTTCCTCCGCATCAGGCCCCACTTCGGCCTATGGCTGAAAACCTTCAATGTTAAACCGAAGGTGGTGGGTGGCCAGAAAGCAGAGTGCGGAGGCGCCATGGTGGGCAAGATGCCTAATGTCACCTGGCTCGAGGGCACCTATGTGGATACCATAAAGGGGTGGCAATCGGGGTGGTTCTACATCACTGAGCCACGTGACTCCAACTGGGTGGCGGCCCCCAAATTTCGATCCGGAATCCCCATGCGGCTCACCTCCTGGAAAGAGACGGGCATATCCTGGTGTTCTTCGGTAGAGTTGACCGGACTCCAGACCTGTATCCGGAACATGACGAGCAAGAAAATCAAGCTCGTCAACGTGGTCCAGGTCCTGCTCTTCCGCTGGATCCTCCCGTGTCAACGACGAGCATTCGATTTGTGGGAGTTCGACTTGGCCAAGCACCAGACGCTGCGAGACCTCTATGAGACGACGCATGAGGACGTCTGGAGGGTGCTGTTCAAGGGCCCCGAGATTCCTCCTTCCCTCACCGAGGACCGCGGACTCAGCGCAAAAAGCCGTCCCAACCCAGTAAGTTTTTATATCTCTCAGGGTATATATTTGCCCCGGTTTAGTCATATGCAGGATCTAAGCTTCTATGCCATTAACATGACTGGATAAAGACAGCGGAGCAGCTTGATTGCCCAGCCCCCCTGCCTGAAGATCCTGCAGGCACTCTCCTAACGGAGCCAGCAGCTTACAAGGTGCCGGTGAAGAAAACCAAGAAGAAGCCCGCGGGGACCCGAAAGGGTCTCTGGCGCAAGGTTGTATCGGACTCATCGTCCGATGACTCCGACGCGCACTCCTCCCATGAAGACGAGGAGGAGGAGGAGGAAAGTCCCCCCCCCCAGCCGGGGTAGACAAGAAAAGGAAGGTTGACCCATCCGGCGAGGCCGAAGGGGCCAAGAGGGGAAGGATCCTCCCTCCGGACTGCGCCACGACGGCCGCCGATTGCGGCGACGAGTGGCTACCCAGGGTCAAACCCTTGGCGAAACCGTAAGTGTCCGGGCACCATAGTACTTCATGGTATGTTTTATTACACTGCCTCTCCTCATGCCGAACATGATTATGCAGTCCGTCTCGAGCTCGTCTCGATGTATCCTCGTCGAGCGGCTCTCTGGACTCGTCGGATATGAACAGCGGTTCTCTCCTGACCGCTACCACCCCTCGCCCTACGGACAACACCAAGGTGTTGTCTAAAAAGGCACCAAGCCAAGGGGAGGTGGTCCTGGGGGTGCCTCGAGGTGACTTCCCAGACCCTGGGTACCAAGGGAGTGAGGCTCCTATGGGCTCCGAGTTCGGCCCTCAGCCAAACACTGCGCCGGAACCTTCGATTGTTCCGGACTCCGGTAGGCGGTCCCCCGTTAAGGGGGGCCAACCATCCATGCCGGTGTCCTCTGTCCAGCCAGAGGCACCGGACAACTTGCTGGAAGCGCTTCGCAGCGCTTCCATCGATGAAGAGCACCGCACTATCATGAGTGCGGTGGTCGAGAAGGTTCAGTCCGCCAAAAACGGACTGGCCGAAGCTTGCGCCAGCCTCCTAACAGGCTTTGAGGTAAGAAATCAAAATGTAAGAAAATATTACCGCATAGATAGTAGCCCCTGATGCTCTGCTCGGCGTTCGTGAGGAAAAGCCGAATAGAGGATCAAATCATAACTCATGAGTCTAATTAGAGTATGTCTATGTGTATGTGCAGGCTTCACTGCTGGCCGCTGCCGCATGTACTGCGGAGGTCTCTGCGCTGAAGCAGGACCTGAAGCAGTCCGAGGACGAGCTCGGCCTTACCAAGAGGCAGCTTGAAGAGAGCAAAGGTAAGAAATACCCCTGTCTATATAGTTAAAAAAATTTAGTTGTAAAGTAATAGTATCATCATGGGTTTGCCAGGGGCCACGACCGAAGTGGCGACCCTGAGGAAGGCGTTGTCCAAGGCCGAAGACAAAGAGGCCAAGGAGCGCATTGAACGGGAAAAGCAAGAAGCCCGAGTAGGCAAGGTGCAGCAAGAGCTCGAGGCTCTCGCCAAAAAGCACGAGTCCTTGGAGCTTGACAATAAGACGCGAGAGTCCGAGCTCGCGCAGGCACTTGAAAGCGTCCGAGCGCCAAGGCCGAAGCCCACAAGGCCCTCCAAGAGATTGACACGGTGAAGAAGATAGCAGCGGGTAAGGCATTCATTATGCAAAGAAAGCACATGAAGGAGACTTTCCTTTTTCTTACCCGAGTTCGAAGCTCTCCAGGAGCGTTTGCAGGTCCTCCCCGCAGTGTACTGGATGCCACGGAGTTTTACCGGGCTGAGGAGGGGAGCTCGACGAAGAAGTTGTTTTGGTCTCAGTATACTGGGACCGAACACCCCGTGCCCTTGAGCGACCAGCTGAAGCAGTTGGTCGAGCTTCACAAGGCGGCCGAACAGGCCATGAGGGGCCTTATAATCCAGATGTGTCCTGGCGAGCCCCTGTCCGGCAGCTACTTTGGTCTGGTGAGGCGGCTTGTGGAAGCCTGCCCACGGCTTGAAGTCATCAAGCGGTCCGTCTGCATCGAGGGTGCACGCAGGGCTTTTGCCCGGGCAAAGGTGCACTGGGCGAAGCTGGACGCCGTGAAGCTTTGTGAAGGAGAGGCCGCCGGAGGGCAAGGAGCATCGCTGCCTCGAGAATTATTATGAGAGTGTCCTGAAGGGTTCCCGCCTATTGGCAGATGAGTGTGCCAAGGATGTAATTTTTGAATAAACATGCTCATGTGATCCTGTAATATGAAACGAGTTCGTTTGCACCATGCGACGCTTTCTTAATTTAAAATATTACCTCCTGTGCGGCCGTTTATAAAATCTGAGAGTTGGCCAGTCGTCGGCTTCTATCTCCATGTAACTAGTACTGGGGTGTTCGGGATAAACCTGAACACTCTTTACCCCAATTTTGGGTCCTTCAAGGGAGGTGTTCAGCGCAACGAACTAGGCAATCGGAATATAATGCTTTATCACTCTAACTTAGACATAGAAGTCTATGATTTTAAATTTTGGCGAAGCCCCTGGTATTTGGAGGGCCGAATTTGGGGCGCTATACACGCCTAAGCCGGACAAGGCCGACTCCTCGCCCAAAGCGGAAAAAGTTTTTAAGGACTTGAGACCTCTCAAACAGCGACCAGTCTCTCGCCTTATCATGATAGTCAGTTTTTGGCTTTCTCTACTGAGGTGCTTGTCTGGAAGAACTGGGACACAATCGCAGTAGTTCTCCCACCGCTACCTTAGCCGATATAGCGAAACGTAAGGTGCCAAAGCATAGGAGCTGGGCAACCCAACATTTGACCAAAGACATGATTCGGAGCTGATGCATATAATGCTATAAGTTCGGGGTGCCGCACTGTCGAAAGTGTTTGGACTTCTTGCGCCGTATTATGGGGTAAACGCGAACCCCTGGCGAACTGACCGTACCCGAACGTGCGGGTGCGGATTGTCGTAAGTGGACATATAAGAGAAAGAGAAAAACTTAAATAATGCAATGACAGATTAATGATATGCATTGTTATTTAAATAATACGTCGAAGCGTACTTGGTACAAGTACTGCAATAACCATAATGTAGGACAATTTGAAATGTCCTATCCTAGGGCAAGCTACGCATAAATAGTGAAAAGTGGGTATATCAATTATTACTAGAGACCACCTGGCGGTTCCCGTGTTCATCTTAGCTTCTTGCCGCCTTGGTTGTTGCTTCCGGAATGTGTCCGGCAATTGTACTGCCGGAAAGGGCTTCCAGAGAGTTAGGCCCTGAAAGAGAAAAGGAATGACAAAGGTATGCAGCCCCTAGTGCGGTTAAGCCACAATGCGGGGCGTGTCCTGATCGTGCCCCCGCCTATGTCCATGGTATTTTCAATGCATAGTTATGTACGTGAGGCACGGATTTCATCGCTTCACTAGGACTGGGACGGGGGCCGAATTGCTAGGCGAGCTCTGATCGTGCCAGGCAATCATGTTGCAGCTTGTTCCGGACTCGCTTGAAGGTGTCCGGGGGCTATGACGCCGAATGAGTGGTCTGCCTGAACAGGCTGCTTTGTGTTTCTGCTGCAAGGGCCACAGTGTGCTCTTCCGTACGGAGCGAGCTTTATGTGTTTCCATTTACTATTATGACCCCGCGAGGTCCTGGCATCTTGAGCTTGAGGTATGCATAATGCGGCACTACATTGAATTTTGCAAATGTTGTCCGTCCGAGCAGTGCATGGTAGCCACTGCGAAACGGGACGACGTCGAAGATTGACTGTTCGCTTCGGAAGTTGTCCGATGATCCAAAGACCACTTCTAGTGTGATTGAGCCTATGCAATGGGCCTAGACACCTGGGATGACACCTTTAAAGGTGGTTTTGCTGGGTTTGATCCTCGAGGGATCGATACCCATTTTTCGCACTCTATCCTAATAAAGCAGGTTTAGGCTGCTGCTACCGTCCATAAGGACTCGAGTGAGGTGAAATCCGTCAATGATGGGGGTCTAGGACCAGTGCGGCAGATCTGCCATGACGGATGCTAGTGGGGTGGTCCCTGCGATCGAAGGTGATCGGGCAAGCAGACCATGGGTTGAACTTTGGGGCTACGGGCTCCCTCGCATAGACGTATAGTGCACGCTTCCGCTCCCTCTTGGAAATGTGGGTTGCGTATATCATGTTCACCGTCTTCACTTGTGGGGGAAACCCCTTCTATCCTCCTATGTTCGGCGGCCGGGGCTCCTCCTCGTCGTCGCTATGCAGCCCCTTGTCCTTGTTTTCAGCATTTAACTTGCCGGCCTGCTTGAACACCCAGCATTCTCTGTTGGTGTGATTGGCTGGCTTGTCGGTGGTGCCGTGGATTTGACACGAGCAATCCAGTATGTGATCCAGACTGGACGGAGCCGGAGTATTTCTTTTAAATGGCTTTTTCTGCTGACCGGATCGAGAGCCTCTGAATCCGGCATTGACTGTCGTATCTTCGGTGTTATCGCCGTTATTGTGACGCTTTGGTCTATTACGACGCTGCCTACCGTTAACATCTTTGGTATCCGAGGTATCTGGATTCCTCGATGTGTTGTTGCTGCGAGCCAGCCAACTGTCATCGCCCGCGCAAAAGCGGGTCATGAGTGTTGTGAGGGCTGCCATAGATTTCGGCTTCTCTTGGCCGAGGTGGCAGGCGAGCCACTCATCGCGGATGTTATGCTTGAATGCCACTAGGGCCTCTACATCCGGACAGTCTACAATTTGGTTTTTCTTAGTCAGGAACCATGCCCACAATTGTCTGGCCGATTCCCCTGGCTGCTGGGTTATGTGGCTCAAGTCATCAGCATCCGGTGGCCGCACATAAGTGCCCTATAAGTTGTCAAGAAATGCGTCTTCCAGATCCTCCCAACTGCCGACGGAATCTGCTGGGAAGCTGTTTAGCCAATGCCGAGCTGGTCCTTTGAGTTTTAGTGGGAGGTACTTGATGGCATGTAGATCATCACCGCAAGCCATGTGGATGTGAAGGAGGAAATCCTCAATCCATACAACGATCTGTTGTGCCATCGTATGATTCGATATTTACGAGTTTGAAACCCTCCGGGAATTCATGATTCATAACTTCATCAGTGAAGCATAAGGGGTGTGCAGTGCCTCTGTGCCGGGCTATCTCCCGACGCAGTTCGTATGAGTCTTGTCTGCTGTATCCGGCCCGGCTAGATTTACTCTTGGTGTATCCAACGCGACGATCATCGTCCCGTGTTGGCACGCGAGCCCGTGTCTCATATATTGACCTTGCGATTTTTTCCTTACTGTCCAATATGTCTCGCAGGTCCTCTGTGTTACCCTGGGCCTAAGTATTTTTGATTGAGTGGCGACGGGGTGTGGGCTGAACTTCAGGCTAAAACGCCTCTGGCTCTGCCGCGTAGTGGCCGGTCAGCCGCATCATACACTGGTGAATGAGGTTTTAATGCTTCCTCCTCGAGGTGAGGTAGCAACCTGCGTTTTGGGTAACTCTTGGACGGGCGCTCGAGTTCATGCTCCTCGGCCGCAAGGACTTCGATCCACCTGTCTGCTAGCAAGTCTTGATCATCTTGAAGCTATTGCTGCTTTTTCTTCAGGCTATTTGCTGTGGCCATAAGCTGGCGCTTGAAGCGCTCTTGCTCGACGGGGTCCTAAGGCACGATAAATTCGTCGTCGCCGAGGCTCGCCTCGTCTTCGGAGATAGGCATGTAATTGTCCTCCTCCAGTTCTCCATCTGTTTCCTGCTCTGAAGGGCTAGCTTGTTCGTCCTCCAGCTCTACATCGTGCTGGAGGGGATTGTTGATGTCCTCGGCGCTATCTGGAGTGTTATTATCTCCTGTGCCAGTATCACTGCTCTTGCTGTGGCGGGACTTAGAGCGGCGCCGCTGACGTCGGCGCTTGGGTTGTTTCTTGGAGGGGTCATCCTCGGTTGTCTCGTCGCCATTGCCTTCTTTGGGGGTGTCCACCATGTATATATCATATGATGAGGTGGCAGTCCAGTGCCCTGAGGGCGGTGGTTCCTGTTCGTCTCCGGCTTCATCGTCCATACCGTCGAAGTCTTCGGAGTCGAAGTCGAGCATGTCGGTTAAGTCGTCGACAGTGGCTACTAAGTGGATGGTCGGTGGATAGCCAATTTCTTCATCATCCGCATCCCATTCTAGCGGGACATAGTTCGGCCAAGGTTCTCCTGAGAGGAAGAGAGACCTTAATGAATTTAGCACGTCGCCAAAGGGCCAGTGCTGAAAGATATCCGCGGAGGTGAAATCCATGATCGGTGCCCAGTTGGATTCGACGGGCACGGATGTGAGCGGCTCGGAATCCGTGGCCGGAGATGAACCCAGTGGTTCGGCGATACGGCTCTCGTAAGGGGTGAAGTCAGTATCTGGCTCTATCGCCACCGAGAGGGCGGTGTCCATGGCGGGGTCTATCCCTCCGCTCTCAGACGGCTTGATTTGCTCCGGATTAGCGGCCGAAGTAGTTGCGGATGCGACCTCCCGAACACTGTCCGACGGCAGAGTTACGTCATGCTCGTCATGACTGTGCGGCGTATCCGACATGGGCTCGAATCCGTCAAAGATCAAGTCTTCGCGGATGTCGGTGGTGTATTTTAAGTTTTCAAACCTGACCTGATGGCCAGGGGCGTAGCTCTCGATCTTCTCCAGATGGCCAAGCGAATTGGCCCGCGGTGCGAAGCCGCCGAATACGAAGATCTGTCCGGGGGGAAAGCCTCACCCTGGACCGCATCGCTAGCGATTATCGAAGGATCCATCAAGCCTTATGGTGACGACACAGTGGAACTCTCAATGAAAGCACCAATGTCTGTGTCAAAACCAGCGGATCTCGGGTAGGGGGTCCCGAACTATGCGTCTAAGGCGGATGGTAACAGGAGGCAGGGGACACGATGTTTACCCAGGTTTGGGCCCTCTTGATGGAGGTAATACCCTATGTCCTGCTTGATTGTTCTTGATGATATGAGTATTACAAGAGTTGATCTACCACGAGATCAGAGAGGCTAAACCCTAGAAGCTAGCCGATGGTATGATTGTATGTTGTCCTACGGACTAAACCCTCCGGTTTATATAGACACCGGAGGGGGCTAGGGTTACACAAGGTTGGTTACAAAGGAGGAGATATACATATCCGTATTGCCTAGCTTTCCTTCCACGCCATGTAGTGTCCCATCCGGACACGGGACGAAGTCTTCAATCTCGTATCTTCATAGTCCAACAGTCCGGCCAAAGGATATAGTCCGGCTGTCCGAAGACCCCCTAATCCAGGACTCCCTTAGCCGGGATGAGCCAATCTTGGCTAGCGCATCGGCGTCTTCGTTTTCTGCTTGCAGGACATGGAGGAACTCGCAGCAGTCGAAGAAACCAGATAGCTGCTTGACGAGGAAGCGGTAGCTTGCCATGTTGGCGTCGCGATCATCCCATTCGCCGAAGCACTGCTGCACCACTAGATCTGAGTCGCCGTAGCACAGGATGTGCCGGATGCCGAGTTCCTTGGCGATAAAGAGGCCATGCACAAGGGCTTCGTACTCGGCAACATTTTTTGAGGCGGCGAAGTGAATCTGGAGCGTGTATCAAAGCCGGTTGCACTTTGGGGAAGACAGGACGATGCTGGCTCCCAAGCCACTTGGGGTGGAACACATCCATGATGAAGACGGCCGCTCGGGGTGGAACACTTCCATGCTGAAGCCGGCCGCTTGGGGTGGAACACTTCCATGATGAATCCGGCGGCCAGGAGCTTGGCGACTTCTTCACCGATGGTTATTCTCTTCCCTCTGGAAAAGCGACGTAGGTGTTGATGGACAGGCTTGGCGTCCTTGCGAACGTGAAGTTTGTGCTCGGCGTACTTCCTTGGAATACCCGGCATATGAAGGAAATATGCCCTAGAGGCAATAATAAAGTTGTTATTTATATTTCTTTATATCATGATAAATGTGTATTATTCATGCTAGAATTGTATTAACCGGAAACTTGATACATGCGTGAATACATAGACAAACAGAGTGTCCCTAGTATGCCTCTACTTGACTAGCTTGTTGATCAAAGATGGTTAAGTTTCCTAGCCATAGACATGTGTTGTCATTTGATGAACGAGATCACATCATTAGAGAATGACGTGATGGACAAGACCCATCCATTAGCTTAGCGCTATGATCATTTAGTTTGTTTGTATTGCTTTCTTCATGACTTATACATGTTCCTATGACTAAGAGATTATGCAACTCCCGAATACCGTAGGAACACCTTGTGTGCTATCAAATGTCACAACGTAACTGGGTGATTATAAAGATGATCTACAGTTGTCTCCGATGGTGTTTGTTCAGTTGGCATAGATCAAGATTAAGATTTGTCATAGCGATTGTCGTAGAGGTCTCTCCGGGCCCTCTCGGTAATGCACATCACTATAAGCCTTGCATGCAAGGTGACTAATGAGTTAGTTGCGGGATGTTGCATTACGGAACGAGTAAAGAGACATGCCGGTAACGAGATTGAACTAGGTATGATGATACCGACAATCGAATCTCGGGCAAGTAACATACCGATGACAAAGGGAACAATGTATGTTGTTATGCGGTTTGACCGATAAAGATCTTCGTAGAATATGTAGGAGCCAATATGAGCATCCAGGTTCCGCTATTGGTTATTGACCGGAGATGTGTCTCGGTCATGTCTACATAGTTCTCGAACCCATAGGGTCCGCACGCTTAACGTTCGATGACGATTTGTATTACGAGTTATGTGATTTGATGTACCGAAGGTTGTTCAGAGACCCGGATGAGATCACGGACATGATGAGGAGTCTCGAAATGGTCGATAGGTAAATAA
Organism: Triticum monococcum; assembly: GCA_034509565.1. Classification (NCBI taxonomy): domain Eukaryota; kingdom Viridiplantae; phylum Streptophyta; class Magnoliopsida; order Poales; family Poaceae; genus Triticum; species Triticum monococcum. Next base: position 13,808,049 of record CM067845.1, on the reverse strand, counting down.
CAATATATTGGAAGGCCATATTCGGACATTTTGGGTATTTCTCGGAGTACCGAAGAGGTACGAGAATTCGTTCGGGAGTTAATGGGCCTTAATGGAACAGAGGATGAGGCGGCCGGGTGTGGCGCACGCCCCCCCTAGGCCCAATCCGAATTGGGGTAGGTTTTGGGGGGCGTTTCCTTATCTCCCTCTTGCCTTCCTTCCCCATCCTAGTTGGACTAGGAAAGGGGGGAAACCTACTACTAGTAGGAGTAGGAATACCCCCTTGGGGCGCGCCATAGGAGGCCGGCCCTCCCCTCCTCCACTCCTTTATATACGGGGGAGGGGGCACCCCATAGACACACACGTTGATCTCTTAGCCGTGTGCGGTGCCCCCCTCCATAAATTTCCACCTCAGTCACATCGTTGTAGTGCTTAGGTGAAGCCCTACGTCGTAACTTCATCATCACCGTCAACACGCCATCGTGCTGACGAAACTCTCCATCGGCCTTAGCTGGATCTAGAGTTCGAAGGACGTCACCAAGCTGAATGTGTGCAGATCGCGGAGGTGCCGTGTGTTCGGTAGTTGATCGGTTGGATCGCGAAGATGTTCGACTACATCAAATGCGTTACTTAACGCTTCCGCTTTCGGTCTACGAGGGTATGTAGACACACTCTCCCCTATCGTTGTTATGCATCTCCTTTATAGATCTTGCGTGATCGTAGTAAAAAATTTGAAATACTGCATTCCCCAACAGCATGTCCTTTGGGATCCATGCGAAGATATCCCTATTCTCACGGAGGAAGTCGACGAGCTGGCCTTCCTATTACTGTCGAGGCGGGTTCAGCTTGACCTTCTTGGTCTCATCGGTCGACTCCTTAGCCGAAGCCGGCACGGACGGTATCTCGTTGGCCAACGTGACGATCCAGTTGAGCTGGCGTCGCTCCTCGGCAATGACCAGTGACTCGGCCAGTTTCGCGCCGGCTTGGGCGCACTCCAGGGACTTGGGGTAATCGTCGGTGATGGTGATGAGGCCCTTCGGACCCGACAGCTTCATCTTTAGGTAGGCATAATGGGGAACAACCATGAACTTGGTGAGCGTCAGCCGGCCCAGCAGTGCATGATATGCCCTGGATAGGTCCACCACCTCGAACCAGAGCGGCTCGCACCGAAAATGGTCGCTAGTGCCGAACAGGACATCGAGCCAGATCTGGACGATGGGGGAGCAAGAGAGGTCGGGTACGATGTCGTGGAAGATCGTCCGTGTCGGCTCCAAGTCTTTGGCCTCGAGGCCGAGCTTCGTCATGGTGTCGCGGTTGAGGATATTGATGCTATTGCCGCCATCGATGAGGACCCGGGAGAACTTGCATGTGTGTCGGGGCGGGGAAATGGTGGGGTCGAGGACGAGGGCGTAGCCACCCGGGTTCGGCATGGCGGCCGGGTGTTCTTCCTGGGTCCAAGTGATCGGGCGCTCTGACCAATGCATGTACTCCGGCTTGACCAGGATGACGGTGTTCACCTCCTGCCGAAGCAGGCGCTCGCTATGTTTGTCGTCGCCAAGGCTGGTGAAGATGACGTAGGTTGCGTTCTGGTTGGGTTAGATGTCATCGCGCATTGTGCCATTAGCTGGGGGCGGAGGCAGAGGAGGCGGATCTGGCAGCCCCGCTCCCGGAGCCGGAGCCGGAGGAGGCGGGATGTCACCCCTCATGATGCGCTTGGTGATGGTGCATTGTGGAAGTGTGTGCGTCGACGGCCTCACGCCGTTGTGGTGCTTGTAGGGAGCGTCGAGCATCTCCTCGAAGCTCATGACGGGCTGCCACGTCGTCTTGCCGCTTTGTCGGTGTTTGACGGCCGGCTCGGCCCCGGGTGCTTGTTCGGCGGCCGCGATGAGGCGGTTGTCACATGATACGTCTCCAACATATCTAATTTTCCAAACACTTTTGCCCTTGTTTTGGACTCTAACTTGCATGATTTCAATGGAACTATTCGGGACTGGCGCTGTTTTCAACAGAATTGCCATGGTGTTATTTTTGTGCAGAAATAAAAGTTCTCGGAATGACCTGAAAATCAACGGAGAATATTTTTGGAATATATAAAAATACTAGCGAAAGAATCAAGGCCAGAGGGCCCACACCCTGTCCACGAGGGTAGGGCGCGCCTACCCCCCTGCCTCGTGGGCCCCCTGGTGGTCCACCGACCTCAACTCCAACTCTATATATTCATGTTCGGGGAGAAAAAAATTGAAGAGAAGGATTCATCGCGTTTTACAGTACGGAGCCACCGCCTAGCCCTAATTCCTCTCGGGAAGGCTGATCTAGAGTTCGTTCGGGGCTCCGGAGAGGGGAATCCGTTGCCATCGTCATCATCAACCTTCCTCCATCACCAATTTCATGATGTGCACCGCCGTGTATGTGTAATTCCATCGTAGGCTTGCTGGACGGTGATGGGTTCGATGAGGTTTATCATGTAATCGAGTTAGTTTTGTTAGGGTTTTATCCCTAGTATCCATTATGTTCTGAGATTGATGTTGCTATGACTTTGCTATGCTTAATGCTTGTCACTAGGGCCCGAGTGCCATGATTTCAGATCTGAACCTATTATGTTTTCATGAATATATGTGAGTTCTTGATCCTATCTTGCAAGTCTATAGTCACCTATTATGTGTTATGATCCATTATCCCCGAAGTGACAATAATCGGGATACTTACCGGTGATGACCGTAGTTTGAGTAGTTCATGTATTCACTAAGTGTTAATGCTTTTGTCCGGTACTCTATTAAAAGGAGGCCTTGATATCCCTTAGTTTCCAATAGGACCCCGCTGCCACGGGAGGGTAGGACAAAAGATGACATGCAAGTTCTTTTCCATAAGCACGTATGACTATATTCGGAATACATGCCTACATTACATTAATGAATTGGAGCTAGCTCTGTGTCACACTATTTTATAACTGTTGCATGAGGAATCGCATCCGACATAATTATTACAATTACTACAAACTATTACTACTACTTTTTCCACCATTACCGTTACTTCCATATTACTTTGCTAATAAATACTTTGCTGTAGATATTAAGGCTTTGAGGTGCGGTTGAATCAACAACTCAACTGTTAATACTTGAGAATATTCTTTGGCTCTCCTTGTGTCGAATCAATAAATTTGGGTTGAATACTCTACCCTCGAAAACTGTTGTGATCCCCTATACTTGTGGGTTATCATCGCAGCGCTGAGCCGGCTAGTCGGCTTTGCTCTTGTTGTTTTGTTGGTTGTTCTGCTGGCGGTTGTTCTCGCTGGCCGGCTTGGGAGGGGGAACCGGCTTTGCCTTGCCTGCTTCGTCCAGCGTCACCTGGATCTTAATGGTGGAGTCGTCGTTGGCGTACTTGTCCGCCATCACCATGACCGCGGCCATGGTGGACAGATCGGAGCATGGGAGCTTGTGCTTGAGGAGGGTGCCATCACGGCAGCCGTTGACGAAATACTAGATTGCTTGAACCTCGTGGACGCCCTCGCAGCTGTATAGGAGCTTGGTCCAGCATGCGAGGTACTCGCGGATGGTCTCCGTCGGCCCCTGCACGCACATGGCGAGCTGGCTAGGGCGGCCGGGACGCTTCTAGATGCCGGTGAAGTTGCGTATAAAAGTCTGCTCGAAGTCGACCCATGCGTTGATGCTGCCAGACGGCAGGCTGTTCAGCCACATGCGGACCGAGACCTCAAGCATGAGCAGGGTGTAGCATACGGCGAGGCAGCGATTGCCGCCCGTGATACCGATGGCGGTGGTGTATTCAATGAGCTAGTCCTCCATCTTGACGGTGCTGTTGTACTTGGGGGTGTCGTGGGGAAGTGTGAACGCTTTGTGAAAGGGCTCATCCTGGATGCGTGGGCCAAAACAAGCCGGCCCGACGGTGTTGTTCTCCTCCAGCTCCAGGGAGAGGGCGAGTTGGTCGAGGCGATGGCGAGCGCCGGTATCATCGATGGCGCGCGGGCCTAGCCGGCTGGCAACCGTGCCACGGGAGGGGGGGGGGAGTCAGCCGAAGCCGGACGACGGCCGGGTTGTGGGGGAGGGTCAGCTCGGCGCCGATCTTCCATGACCGGCTCCAAGCCGCATGTAGTCTCCGGAGCACGGTTGCGCCGGGTTCGGGTACGGCCGGAATGAGCTTAGTCGGGTGGCGAAGACGTTGTGTTCTGCTTGGGGTCGTTGGTGTGGCACGAGATGGATCCCGCAGGTTTGGCGAGCTAGTTGAGGCGGTCCTGCTGCGTGTTGGCCGCGTTGAGGAGGTGATACGTCTCCAACGTATCTATAATTTTTGATTGCTCCATGCTATATTATCTACTGTTTTGGACATTATTGGGCTTTATTATACATTTCTATATTATTTTTGGGACTAACCTACTAACTGGAGGCCCAGCCCAGAATTGCTGTTTTTTTTTGCCTATTTTAGAGTTTCGAAGAAAAGGAATATCAAATGGAGTCCAAGCGGAATGAAACCTTTGGGAACATGATTTTCTCACCAAACATGATCCATGAGACTTCGACCCTACGTTAAGCAACCAACAGGGAATCCATGAGGTAGGGGGCGCGCCTAACCCCCCCCCCCCCAGGGGCGCCCTCCACCCTCGTGAGCCCCCTGTTGCTCCACCGACGTACTTCTTCCTCCTATATATACCTACGTACCCCCAAACAATCAGATACGGAGCCAAAACCCTAATTCCACTGACGTCACTTTATGTATCCATGAGATCCCATCTTGGGGCCTATTCTGGAGCTCCATCGGAGGGGGCATCGATCACGGAGGGCTTCTACATCAACACCATAGCCTCTCCGATGAAGTGTGAGTAGTTTACCTCAGACCTACGGGTCCATAGTTATTAGCTAGATGGCTTCTTCTCTCTTTTTGGATCTCAATACAAAGTTATCCCCCTCTCTTGTGGAGATATATTCGATGTAATCTTCTTTTGCGGTGTTTGTTGAGACCATGAATTGTGGGTTTATGATCAAGTTTATCTATGAACAATATTTGAATCTTCTCTGAATTCTTTTATGTATGATTAGTTATCTTTGCAAGTCTCTTCGAATTATTTGTTTGGTTTGGCCTACTAGATTGATCTTTCTTGCAATGGTAGAAGTGCTTAGCTTTGGGTTCAATCTTGCGGTGTCCTTTCCTAGTGACACTAGGGGCAGCAAGGCACGTATTGTATTGTTGCCATCGAGGATAACAAGATGGGGTTTTCATCATATTGCATGAGTTTATCCCTCTCCACCATGTCATCTTGCTTAAAGCCTTACTCTGTTCTCTTGAACTTAATACTCTAGATGCATGCTGGATAGTGGTCGATGTGTGGAGTAATAGTAGTAGATGCAGGCAGGAGTCGGTCTACTTGTCTCGGACGTGATGCCTATATACACGATCATACCTAGATATTCTCATAACTATGCTCAATTCTGTCAATTGCTCAACGGTAATTGGTTTACCCACCGTGAATACTTATGCCCGTGAGAGAAGCCACTAGTGAACCCTATGGCCCCCGGGTCTATCTTCATCATATTAATCTTCAAATACTTAGTTATTTTCATTTCTTTTATTTTACTTTTCATATTTATCATAAAAATACCAAAAATATTATCTTATCATATCTTTCAGATCTCACTCTCGTAAGTGACCGTGTAGGGATTGACAACCCCTTATCGCGTTGGTTGCGAGGATTTATTTGTTTTGTGTAGGTGTGAGGGACTCGCGCGTAGCCTCCTACTGGATTGATACCTTAGTTCTCAAAAACTGAGGGAAATACTTACGCTACTTTGCTGAACCACCCTTTCCTCTTCAAGGGAAAACCAACGCAAGTGCTCAAGAGGTAGCAAGAAGGATTTCTGGCACCATTGTCGGGGAGGTCTATGCAAAAGTCAACATACCAAGTACCCATCACAAACCCTTATCTCCCGCATTACATTATTTTCCATTTGCCTCTCGTTTTCCTCTCCCCCACTTCACCCTTGTCGTTTTATTCGCTCTCTCTCTCTCTCTCTATCATCCCTCTCTTTCTCTATTTGCCTCTTTTTGCCTTTTGCACTTTCTGCCGTTATGTTTGAAATTGGGGAAATTATTGTCGATATGGACAATAATAATATCATGAAAAATTCTTATGCTCCTGCTGAAGAACCCCCTATCTTACATATAAAAAAATCTGTATTGGTAGTGGTAATATTATTGGAAAAGGAATTATCCAAGATTTCTTTACTTGTGCCGATGCTTTACCTTCTATGGGTAGTTCTATCCTTCATAGAACTAGTAGCCTTGCGGACGCTATTGCCATGCTTGTAGTTGAACTTGAGAGGCAATTCATGCACATGCACCCTTGTATACAAAGTATTTTTCCTAGAATTTTCTAATATTGAGCATTCTTCTGTTAAGCGTGCTGCTACTATCTTTTTGGCTGATGAGTTTAGATTCATAATAAAAGAGGCCAAAGAAATCTTTGTGCATTATAGGGTGGACGCTTGCCGTCCTCCCATAGAGGCTATCCTTTTTGATCAAGAAGAAATAATGCGTTTTCAATCTCTAGATATGTTGCTTTCCATGAAAATCTTAGAAAAAGGGTTCCTACAAATGTTTTAGTTGATAGAATTTCTGAACTTAATGATGATTTGGCAATTCAAAATAATGAACTAGGATATTCTCTTGAGTATAGGCTCACAAAGTTCTGTCAAAAGAATGCTTATAATGATGAATTGGTTGTGCAATACGAAGGGCCAAAGGAGGAACATATACCTCCCAAAGTTGATCTTGGGGACTTTTGTCCCATTAAATTTATCCCTTTTGATTACTTTTGCTTGCCTCAAAGAAAACTTTCTGCCGAACAGAGAGAATATGAAATGAGTTTTAATGATCTATCTTACTATTATGGCAATACCTAGAGCTATCTTTGCTTTTTATGCCTAGCTAGGGACGTTAAACGATAGCGCTTGTTGGGAGGCAACCCAATTTTATTTGTATTCCTTGCTTTTTTTCTCCTGTTTAGTAATAAATAATTTATCTAGCCTCTGTTTTGGTTGTGTTTTTTGTGTTTAATTAGTGTTTGTGCCAAGTAGAACCGTTGGGAAGACTTGGGGAAAGTCTTGTTAATCCTGCTGTAAAAAAAACAGAAACTTTAGCGCTCACAAGAACTGCTGCCATTTTTATTTTGAAAGTTATATTTAGCTAATTCTTTTTGAAGACGATTAATATGTAAATTCCTCACGTCCAGCAATTTATTTTAGAATTTTTTTGGGGTTCCAGATCTTGCGCTAGCTACAGATTACTACAGACTGTTCTGTTTTTGACAGATTCTGTTTTTCGTGTGTTGTTTTTTTATTTTGATGAATCTATGGCTAGTAAAATAGTTTATAAACCATAGAGAAGTTGGAATACATTAGGTTTACATCAATATAAATAAAGAATGAGTTCATTAGAGTACCTTGAAGTGGTCTTTTGTTTTCCTTCGCTAACGGAGCTCACGAGATTTTCTACTTTAAGTTTTGTGTTGTGAAGTTTTCAAGTTTTGGGTAAAGATTTGATGGATTATGGAACAAGCAGTGGCAAGAGCCTAAGCTTGGGTATGCCCATGGAACCCCCAAGATAATCTAAGGACACCTAAAAGCCAAAGCTTGGGGATGCCCCGGAAGGCATCCCCTCTTTCGTCTACTTCTATCGGTAACTTTACTTGGAGCTATATTTTTATTCACCACATGATATGTGTTTTGCTTGGAGCGTCTTGTATGATTTGAGTATTTATTTGTTAGTTTACCACAATCAACCTTGCTGTACACACCTTTTGAGAGACACGCACATGATTCAGAAATTATTAGAATACTCTATGTGCTTCACTTATATCTTTTGAGTTATATAGTTTTGCTCTAGTGCTTCACTTATGTCTTTTAGAGCACGGTGGTGGATTTGTTTTATAGAAACTATTGATCTCTCATGCTTCACTTAGATTATTTTGAGAGTCTTAAATAGCATGGTAATTTGCTTAAATAGTCCTAATATGCCAGGTATACAAGATTAATAATAAAATTCTCTTATGAGTGTGTTGAATACTATGAGAAGTTTGATACTTGATAACTGTTTTGAGATATGGAGATGGTGATATTAGAGTCATGCTAGTTGAGTAGTTGATTCGTTCGGTGAACAAAAGATGAATTTTATTCATTGTAATGCATGCCCCCAGATGTTTATATCCTGCGTCTCTTTTTGCAGTTCGGACATGCACATTAATGCATGCGTACCCAGGGAAAGGAACCCTTAACGGAACTATTCTCCCTGGAAGATTTTTCTTACTATCCATGTAATATAACATAGCTAGTTGGGTACTTGTCTGTTCAAGCACTTATGACCCCTATGCCTGGTTTCCACGCGTACCCTGGTTTTTACATAACTGAGCACGTATTCGGATACACTCCGGACTGTCGGGTCTGGAGGTCGAAGCAGAAAGGTCCGCCATGACAAATGATTTACAATCCGGCTAGGGACAATATATGTCACTTGAAGTACACGGTCACTTAGACTGACTAAATTCTTCTTCTATACCATCCAACAGGCTGTCTAGCCTACAATCCTGTTGGGAATACTTTGCGGCTAATTTCACCTAGTCATACACCAAACTGACGGGGATCTCTTTCCCATCAGACCCCATAGGTCCGACCTCGGCCATGTGGTTCGGGTCAGCCTTGGTATATCGCGTCTTCATCATGGCCCAGGCTTCCCTTGCACCTTGTCGGCAGGCTGATACTTTCCATAATCAGAAGCATCGCCGCGCTCCCTTGAGCATCTCCACAAGCTCCCCCATGCCTCCTGGCAGGGAGGAGGATGGCCACAAGGCTTGGGCTATGCCCTGCATCACCTGCCGAACTTGTTCGTGCAGTTGTGAGAGCTCTAGCAGAAGATCACCCATAGACCCGGGCATCTCCTCTGTGGGATGACCCGTCAGCATACCTACATATATAACTCTGTTAGCCGGTTTCTACGCCAAACTATCTAAAAGTTCGTTCAAGCACTTACTAAAAATGCCGTGTCGAAGCCTCTTATTCTCCTTTACGGAGTCAGCAAGCTGGGCCCGAACATCTTTCAGTTCAACGCCCAGCCGGGTATTGGCATCCTGGAGATCATTTTTCTCCCGCCTAACCTGCGTAAGCACGCGCTCGCCAGCCTTTAGCTGTCGTTGAGCATGTTGCTCATCCCCTCGCACGACCTCCGGATTCACTCAGGGATCATCTGCAGAATCTATTGTTAGATTTGCATGCATGCCGAATACTAACTGGTACATGTCATTCTTTTAGATAGAAATAAGTGTTACCAGATGGGGCCTTTTCAGACTCCTTCATTGCGGCAACTACGGCCTGTAGCTGGGCTTTGCACTCCTCCAGCTCTTGAGACAACTGGGTATTCTTCTCCATAAGAACCTACGCAAAAAATGATCCTTAAATCAGTTGTGCCAACTGTTTCAAGTCTCAGGGGCTACTGATATACATAATTATTAGATTTTCTTACCTGTATATCCTTTACATACTTGTGCGTGGCTTGGGCAAGACCATTTTGAGCAGCTCGGATGTACGCGTCTCCTGAGTTGAAGGCATCGAACGCCTCTTGAGAGAAACAAGCGTCACGGAGTACGGCTCGGCGACGCCTGTGATTCATGGCACTCTCCACTTTGGAATTCATAGCGGATAGCCTATCCGCATCCTCTGTAGGAGGAACATCCGGTGTTGGCCCCACGTTAGCATCTTCCTCTAAGTCCGGCTCTGGAGCCCGGCTGGTGGAGGCTTGGCCAGCAGGCTCTCCGGATATGGTCCGGGGAGTATTTTTCCTGCCAGGAACCATGGACATTATTATATTTTAAAAGATGAAAACCACGGAGCAGGGTTCTTTTTCATACCTGTGCGATGGCGTCTCAGTCCTGACCGCCTTCCTTTTAAGCCTACCCGGCTTCGGTGCCCCTTGTTGGTGAGTCACTGCGGGTTCGGCATGGCGTCCCGAGGGCCTTCCCTGTGAGACACCATATGTGTGCAGTAGGTGAAGTGTGAAAAAAGGGGATCCTTCTCGGAAGTTGGGACTCCGGTTTTACTTACATGCGATGCAGGGAGAAGTCTAGGATAATCGGCTGTGATGGCCGCCAAGGCACCGTTGTAGCTTAACTGATAGAATGTCATGTCGATGAGCTCTACAAATGTGTCCGGATCTTCTTCGAGTCCGGGGTCGAGGGCCCGGTCAGGGTCCTTTGGTTGTGGAGACGGGTTGTGGACCTCCCTCACAGCTTTTTGCAGTTCCTGAAGGAAATATGCCCTAGCGGCAATAATAAAGTTATTATTCATTTCCTTATATCATGATAAAAGTTTATTATTCATGCTAGAATTGTATTAACCGGAAACATAATACATGTGTGAATACATAGACAAACAGAGTGTCACTAGTATGCCTCTACTTGACTAGCTCGTTAATCAAAGATGGTTATGTTTCCTAACCATGGACAAAGAGTTGTCATTTGATTAACGGGATCACATCATTAGTTGAATGATCTGATTGACATGACCCATTTCATTAGCTTAGCACCCTATCGTATAGTATGTTGCTATTGCTTTCTTCATGACTTATACATGTTCCTATGACTATGAGATTATGCAACTCCCGTGTGCCGGAGCAACACTTTGTGTGCTACCAAACATCACAACGTAACTGGGTGATTATAAAGGTGCTATACAGGTGTCTCCAAAGGTACATGTTGGGTTGGCGTATTTCGAGATTGGGATTTGTCACTCCGATCGTCGGAGAGGTATCTCTGGGCCCTCTCGGTAATGCACATCACGTAAGCCTTGCAAGCATTGCAACTAATGAGTTAGTTGCGGGGTGATGTATTACGGAACGAGTAAAGAGACTTGCCGGTAACGAGATTGAAGTAGGTATTGGATACCGATGATCGAATCTCGGGCAAGTAACATACCGATGACAAAGGGAACAACATATGTTGTTATGCGGTCTGACCAATAAAAGATCTTCGTAGAATATGTAGGAACCAATATGGGTATCCAGGTCCCGCTATTGCTTATTGACCGGAGACATGTCTCGGTCATGTCTACATTGTTCTCGAACCCGTAGGGTCCGCACGCTTAAGGTTTCGATGACAGTTATATTATGAGCTTATGCATTTTGATGCACCGAAGGTTGTTCGGAGTCCCGGATGTGATCACGGACATGACGAGGAGTCTCGAAATGGTCGAGACATAAAGATTGATATATTGGAAGCCTATGTTTGGATATCGGAAGTGTTCCGGGTGAAATCGGGATTTTACCGGAGTACCGGGAGGTTACCGGAACCCCTCGGGAGGTATATGGGCCTTAGTGGGCCTTAGTGGAAGAGAGGAGAGCTGGCCAGGGCTGGGCCGCGCGCCCCTCCACCCCTAGTCCGAATAGGACCAGGAGAGAGGTGGCCGGCGCCCCCCTTCCTTCTTTCTCTCCTCTTTCCCACCTTATCGAATCCTATTCCAACTAGGAAGGGGGGGGGAATCCTACTCCCGGAGGGAGTAGGACTCCTCCTGGCGCGCCCTATCATGGTCGGCCGCACCCCCCCCCTTTGAGCCTTTATATACGGAGGCAGGGGCACCCCCTAGAGACACAAGTTGATCCACGTGATCATATTCTTAGCCGTGTGCGGTGCCCCCTTCCACCATAGTCCTCGATAATATTGTAGCAGTGCTTAGGCGAAGCCCTGCGACATTAGTACATCAAGATCGTCACCACGCCGTCGTGCTGAAGAAACTCTTCCCTGACACTTTGCTGGATCGGAGTCCGGGGATCGTCATCGAGCTGAACGTGTGCTAGAACTCGGAGGTGCCGTAGTTTCGGTGCTTGATCGGTCGGGCCATGAAGACATACGACTACATCAACCTAACGCTTCCGTTGTCGATCTACAAGGGTACGTAGATCACACTCTCCCCTCTCGTTGCTATGCATCACCATGATCTTGCGTGTGCGTAGGAATTTTTTTGAAATTACTACATTCCCCAAAAGTGGCATCAGAGCCAGGTTTTATGTGTTGATGTTATATGCACGAGTAGAACACAAGTGAGTTGTGGGCGATATAAGTCATACTGCTTACTAGCATGTCATACTTTGGTTCAGTGGTATTGTTGGACGAAGCGGCCCGGACCGACATTACGCGTACGCTTACGCGAGACCGGTTCTTCCGACGTGCTTTGCACATAGGTGGCTTGCGGGTGACAGTTTCTCCAACTTTAGTTGAACTGAGTGTGGCTACGCCCGGTCCTTGCGAAGGTTAAAGCAGCACCAACTTGACAAACTATCATTGTGGTTTTGATGCGTAGGTAAGATTGGTTCTTGCTTAAGCCCGTAGCAGCCACGTAAAAATTGCAACAACAAAGTAGAGGACGTCTAACTTGTTTTTGCAGGGCATGTTGTGATGTGATATGGTCAAGACATGATGCTAAATTTTATTGTATGAGATGATCATGTTTTGTAACTGAGTTATCGGCAACTGGCAGGAGCCATATGGTTGTCGCTTTATTGTATGCAATGCAATCGCGCTGTAATGCTTTATTTATCACTAAGCGGTAGTGATAGTCGTGGAAGCATAAGATTGGCAAGACGACAACACTAGTAGAAAAAGGGTCAAACGTGAAGCACATTAGTGACGGTTTGTATTTGAGCCGGTACAATTGGTACCATTAGTGCCGGTTCGAACGGATTTGCATTAATGCCGGTTCGTGTTGAACCTTTAGTACCGGTTCGTGGCACGAACTGGTACTAAAGGGGTGGTGGCAGGCTGGCGTCAGGCCGGGGCCCCACGATCACCTTTAGTATCGGTTCGTGGCACGAACCGGTACTAAAGGTCTAACCTTTAGTACCGGTTCGTGCCATGAACCGGTACTAACGGGATCTGACCTATAGTACCGGTTGGAGACACAAACCGGCACTATAGGGCAATTTTCAAACTCTACCCCCCCCCCCCCCCCCGTGGATCACCTTTTCAGTTTTAAAAAAAATAAACGAAAATGATGGAAATGTCAAAAAAATAAAAGAAAATAAGTGTCCCATGTGATATGTGGTCTAGTTGTTGGGAAAATTTGCAAATGTGAATTTTGACTTTATTAAAAATGGGCATAACTTTTGCATACTAACTCGGATGAAAAAGTTTTTTATATGAAAAAGTTATGGGAACCCCGTTAAACATTTGCAAAATCCTCAAAAACCTAATAGAAAAAAAGTTACAGGGCTTTTAAGATCTAGAGTGGAAAAAATTGAAAAATATTCAAACTGTGGGCAAACTGTGGTCAAACAATGGGCAAACTAGTTATTCTAGAATATTAGTGTTACTAAATAATTATTTCAATTATTTGAATTTTGGTCAAATCTGGTCAAACTATGGTCAAACTATGGTCAATCTATGGTCAAACTTATTCAAGAAATATTAGCGTTACTAAATAATTACTGTTTTTTAGAATAATAGTTTCAAACTCAAACGGTGAAATGTGTGACTTCATGCTCAATCTAAACTCCTGAGGGTTAATAGGATTGACATCTTACTATTGTCAGGAAAATAACAAGTGTAGACTCGGAAACGAAGGAGAATAGAACCTGAAAGTTAAGCGTGCTCGGGCTGGAGTAGTGAGAGGGATGGGTGACCGGTCGGGAAGTTAGATGATTTGGAATGAGTGATCCACACTTGAGCAGTTAAGAGAGGTGATTAGAGACTAAATCATCAAATAATTCAGAAAAATTAAAAATCAAAAAAATCAAAAAAATTCCAAAATTTTCAAAAAAAACCTTTAGTACCGGTTGGTAACACCAACCGGTACTAAAGGTCCCCCGTACCAGGGCGCGAGCTCATGCCACGTGGTGGCACTTTAGCGCCGGTTCGTGCCGAACCGGTACTAAAGGGGGGGGCTTTAGTGCCGAAATTTTAGTGCCGGTTCCATAACCGGCACTAAAGGCCCTTACAAACCGGTACTAATGATCCGTTTTCTACTAGTGCAACGATGCTACGATGGAGATCAAGGTGTCGCGCCGGTCACGATGGTGATCACGACGGTGCTTCGGAGATGGAGATCACAAGCACAAGATGATGATGGCCATACCATATCACTTATATTGATTGCGTGTGATGTTTATCTTTTATGCATCTTATCTTGCTTTGATTGATGGTAGCATTATAAGATGATCTCTCACTAAATTAGCAAGAATGATCTCCCTGAGTATGCACCGTTGCGAAAGTTCTTCGTGCTGCGACACCACGTGATGATCGGGTGTGATAGGCTCTACGTTCAAATACAACGGGTGCAAAACAGTTGCACACGCGGAATACTCAGGTTATACTTGACGAGCCAAGCATATACAGATATGGCCTCGGAACACGGAGACCGAAAGGTCGAGCGTGAATCATATAGTAGATATGATCAACATAGTGATGTTCACCAATGAAACTACTCCATCTCACGTGATGATCGGACATGGTTTAGTTAATTTGGATCACGTAATCACTTAGAGGATTAGAGGGATATCTATCTAAGTGGGAGTTCTTAAGTAATATGATTAATTGAACCTAAATTTATCATGAACTTAGTACCTGATAGTATCTTGCTTATGTATGTTTGATTGTAGATAGATGGCCCGTGCTGTTGTTCCGTTGAATTTTAATGCGTTCCTTGAGAAAGCAAAGTTGAAAGATGATGGTAGCAATTACACGGACTGGGTTCGTAACTTGAGTATTATCCTCATTGCTACACAGAAGAATTACGTCCTAGAATCACCGCTGGGTGCCAGGCCTGCTGCTGGAGCAACACCAGATGTTATGAACGTCTGGCAGAGCAAAGCTGATGACTACTCGATAGTTCAATGTGCCATGCTTTACGGCTTAGAACCGGGACTTCAACGATGTTTTGAACGTCATGGGGCATATGAGATGTTCCAGGAGTTGAAGTTAATATTTCAAGCAAATGCCCAGATTGAGAGATATGAAGTCTCCAATAAGTTCTATAGCTGCAAGATGGAGGAGAACAGTTCTGTCAGTGAGCATATACGCAAAATGTCTGGGTATAATAATCACTTGATTCAAATGGGAGTTAATCTTCCAGATGATTGCGTCATTGACAGAATTCTCCAATCACTGCCACCAAGCTACAAGAGCTTCGTGATGAACTATAATATGCAAGGGATGAATAAGACTATTCCCGAGCTCTTCGCAATGCTGAAAGCTGCGGAGGTAGAAATCAAGAAGGAGCATCAAGTGTTGATGGTCAACAAGACCACTAGTTTCAAGAAAAAGGGCAAAGGGAAGAAGAAGGGGAATTTCAAGAAGAACAGCAAGCAAGTTGCTACTCAAGAGAAGAAACCCAAGTCTAGACCTAAGCCTGAAACTGACTGCTTCTGCTGCAAGCAGACTGGTCACTGGAAGCGGAACTTCCCCAAGTATTTGGCGGATAAGAAGGATGGCAAGGTGAACAAAGGTATATGTGATATACATGTTATTGATGTGTACCTTACTATTGTTCGCACTAGCACCTGGGTATTTGATACTGGTTTTGTTGCTAATATTTGCAACTCGAAACAGGGACTACGGATTAAGCGAAGATTAGCTAAGGACGGGGTGACGATGCGCGTGGGAAACGGTTCCAAAGTCGATGTGATCGCGGTCGGCACGCTACCTCTACATCTACCTTCGGGATTAATATTAGACCTAAATAATTGTTATTTGGTGCCAGCGTTAAGCATGAACATTATATCTGGATCTTGTTTGATGCGAGACGGTTATTCAATTAAATCAGAGAATAATGGTTGTTCTATTTATATGAGTAATATCTTTTATGGTCATGCACCCTTGAAGAATGGTCTATTCTTATTGAATCTCGATAGTAGTGACACACATATTCATAATGTTGAAGCCAAAAGATGCAGAGTTGATAATGATGGTGCAACTTATTTGTGGCACTGCCGTTTAGGTCATATCGGTCTAAAGCGCATGAAGAAACTCCATGCTGATGGACTTTTGGAACCACTTGATTATGAATCACTTGGTACTTGCGAACCGTGCCTCATGGGCAAGATGACTAAAACACCGTTCTCCGGAACTATGGAGAGAGCAATAGATTTATTGGAAATCATACATACAGATGTATGTGCTCCGATGAATATTGAGGCTCGTGGCGGATATCGTTATTTTCTCACCTTCACAGATGACTTAAGCAGATATGGGTATATCTACTTAATGAAACACAAGTCTGAAACGTTTGAAAAGTTCAAAGAATTTCAGAGTGAAGTTGAAAATCATCGTAACAAGAAAATAAAGTTTCTACGATCTGATCGTGGAGGAGAATATTTGAGTTACGAGTTTGGTGTACATTTAAAACAATGCGGAATAGTTTCGCAACTCACGCCACCCGGAACACCACAGCGTAATGGTGTGTCCGAACATCGTAATCGTACTTTACTAGATATGGTGCGATCTATGATGTCTCTTACTGATTTACCACTATCGTTTTGGGGTTATGCTTTAGAGAAGGCCGCATTCATGTTAAATAGGGCACCATCAAAATCCGTTGAGACGACGCCTTATGAACTATGGTTTGGCAAGAAACCAAAGTTGTCGTTTCTGAAAGTTTGGTTCTGCGATGCTTGTGTGAAAAAGCTTCAACCTGATAAGCTCGAACCCAAATTGGAGAAATGTGTCTTCATAGGATATCCAAAGGAGACTATTGGATACAACTTCTATCACAGATCCGAAGGCAAGACTTTTGTTGCTAAGTTCGGAAACTTTCTGGAGAAGGAGTTTCTCTCGAAAGAAGTGAGTGGGAGGAAAGTAGAAGTTGACGAGATAACTGTACCTGCTCCCTTGTTGGAGAGTAATGCATCACAGAAACCTGTTTCTGTGACACCTACACCAATAAGTGAGGAAGCTAATGATAATGATCATGAAACTTCAGAACAAGATACTACTAAACCTCGTAGATCAACCAGAGTGAGATCCGCACCAGAGTGGTATGGTAATCCTGTTTTGGAAGTCATGCTACTAGATCATGATGAACCTACGAACTATGAAGAAGCGATGGTGAGCCCAGATTCCGCAAAATGGCTTGAAGCCATGAAATCTGAGATGGGATCCATGTATGACAACAAAGTGTGGACTTTGGTTGACTTGCCCGATGATCGGCAAGCGATTGAGAATAAATGGATCTTCAAGAAGAAGACTGACGCTGACGGTAATATTACTGTCTACAAAGCTCGACTTGTCGCAAAAGGGTTTCGGCAAGTTCAAGGGATTGACTACGATGAGACCTTCTCACCCGTAGCGATGCTTAAGTCTGTCCGAATCATGTTAGCAATTGCCGCATTTTATGATTCTGAAATTTGGCAGATGGATGTCAAAACTGCATTCCTGAATGGGTTTCTGGAAGAAGAGTTGTATATGATGCAACCAGAAGGTTTTGTCGATCCAAAGGGAGCTAACAAAGTGTGCAAGCTCCAGCGATCCATCTATGGACTGGTGCAAGCCCTTCGGACTTGGAATAAACGCTTTGATAGTGTGATCAAAGCATTTGGTTTTATACAGACTTTCGAAGAAGCCTGTATTTACAAGAAAGTGAGCGGGAGCTCTGTAGCATTTCCAATATTATATGTGGATGACATATTACTGATTGGAAATGATATAGAATTTCTGGATAGCATAAAGGGATACCTGAATAAGAGTTTTTCAATGAAAGACCTCGGTGAAGCTGCTTACATATTAGGTATTAAGATCTATAGAGATAGATCAAGACGCTTAATTGGACTTTCACAAAGCACATACCTTGACAAGATTTTGAAGAAGTTGAAAATGGATCAAGCAAAGAAAGGGTTCTTGCCTGTGTTACAAGGTGTGAAATTGAGTCAGACTCAATGCCCGACCACTGCAGAAGATAGAGAGAAAATGAAAGATGTTCCCTATGCTTCAGCCATAGGCTCTATCATGTATGCAATGCTGTGTACCAGACCTGATGTGTGCCTTGCTATAAGTCTAGCAGGGAGGTACCAAAGTAATCCAGGAGTGGATCACTGGACAGCGGTCAAGAACATCCTGAAGTACCTGAAAAGGACTAAGGATATGTTTCTCATATATGGAGGTGACAAAGAGCTCATCGTAAACGGTTACATTGATGCAAGCTTTGACACTGATCCGGACGATTCTAAATCACAAACCGGACAAGTATTTACATTAAACGGTGGAGCTGTCAGTTGGTGTAGTTCTAAACAAAGCGTCGTGGCGGGATCTACATGTGAAGCGGAGTACATAGCTTCTTCGGAAGCAGCAAACGAAGGAGTCTGGATGAAAGAGTTCATATCCGATCCAGGTGTCATACCTGGTGCATCGGGTCCAATGAAAATCTTTTGTGACAATAATGGTGCGATTGCCTTGGCGAAGGAATCCAGATTTCACAAGAGAACCAAGCACATCAAAAGACGCTTCAATTCCATCCGAGATCTAGTCCAGGTGGGAGACATAGAGATTTGCAAGATACATACGGATCTGAACGTAGCAGACCGGTTGACTAAGCCTCTTCCACGAGAAAAACATGATCAACACCAAGGTTCCATGGGTGTTAGAATCAATACTGTGTAATCTAGATTATTGACTCTGGTGCAAGTGGGAGACTGAAGGAAATATGCCCTAGAGGCAATAATAAAGTTATTATTCATTTCCTTATATCATGATAAAAGTTTATTATTCATGCTAGAATTGTATTAATCGGAAACATAATACATGTGTGAATACATAGACAAATAGAGTGTCACTAGTATGCCTCTACTTGACTAGCTCGTTAATCAAAGATGGTTATGTTTCCTAACCATGGACAAAGAGTTGTCATTTGATTAACGGGATCACATCATTAGTTGAATGATCTGATTGACATGACCCATTTCATTAGCTTAGCACCCGATCGTATAGTATGTTGCTATTGCTTTCTTCATGACTTATACATGTTCCTATGACTATGAGATTATGCAACTCCCGTGTGCCGGAGGAACACTTTGTATGCTACCAAACGTCACAACGTAACTGGGTGATTTTTAAAGGTGCTCTACAGGTGTCTCTAAAGGTACATGTTGGGTTGGCGTATTTCGAGATTGGGATTTGTCACTCCGATCGTCGGAGAGGTATCTCTGGGGCCTCTCGGTAATGCACATCACTTAAGCCTTGCAAGCATTGCAACTAATGAGTTAGTTGCGGGATGATGTATTACGGAACGAGTAAAGAGACTTGCTGGTAACGAGATTGAACTAAGTATTGGAAACCGACGATCGAATCTCGGGCAAGTAACATACCGATGACAAAGGGAACAATGTATGTTGTTATGCGGTCTGACCGATAAAAGATCTTCGTAGAATATGTAGGAACCAATATGGGCATCTAGGTCCCGCTATTGGTTATTGACCAGAGACGTGTCTCGGTCATGTCTACATTGTTCTCGAACCCGTAGGGTCCGCACGCTTAAGGTTTCGATGACAGTTATATTATGAGTTTATGCATTTTGATGCACCGAGGGTTGTTCGGAGTCCCGGATGTGATCACGGACATGACGAGGAGTCTCGAAATGGTCGAGACATAAAGATTGATATATTGGAAGCCTATGTTTGGATATCGGAGGTGTTCCGGGTGAAATCGGGATTTTACCGGAGTACCGGGAGGTTACCGGAACCCCCCGGGAGGTATATGGGCCTTAGTGGGCCTTAGTGGAAGAGAGGAGAGGTGGCCAGGGCTGGGTCGCGCGCCCCTCCCCCCCTAGTCCGAATAGGACAAGGAGAGAGGGGGCCGGCGCCCCCCTTCCTTCTTTCTCTCCTCTTTCCCACCTTATCGAATCCTATTCCAACTAGGAAAGGGGGGAATCCTACTCCCGGAGGGAGTAGGACACCTCCTGGCGCGCCCTATCATGGCCGGCCGCACCCCCCCCCCCCTTTGAGCCTTTATATACGGAGGCAGGGCACCCCCTAGAGACACAAGTTGATCCACGTGATCATATTCTTAGCCGTGTTCGGTGCCCCCTTCCACCATAGTCCTCGATAATATTGTAGCAGTGCTTAGGCGAAGCCCTGCGACATTAGTACATCAAGATCATCACCACGCCGTCGTGCTGACGGAACTCTTCCCCAACACTTTGCTGGATCGGGGTCCGGGGATCGTCATCGAGCTGAACATGTGCTAGAACTCGGAGGTGCCGTAGTTTTGGTGCTTGATCAGTCAGGCCATGAAGACGTACGACTACATCAACCTAACGCTTCTGTTGTCGCTCTACAAGGGTATGTAGATCACACTCTCCCCTCTCGTTGCTTTGCATCACCATGATCTTGCGTGTGCATAGGAAATTTTTTGAAATTACTATGTTCCCCAACAGTTCCTGCTATGAAATAGCAAGTTAAATACTTATGGCGAAGAATGCAGGAAGGTCTGGAGTGGAAAGTAGCAGCTCGCCCAGTTTGGGGGGTTGTACATGGAGAATCCATCCCGTGGCTTAATGCGGATGAACTCCTCTTCCTCTCCTTTATATAAATCGGACAGTATTTTTGCTAGAGAGCGACGGAGTTCGGTCCCTTACGACCGCAGCGGGTGGCATCGTCTTCTCCACTAAAGTGCCACATCGGTTGTCCTCGATATTGAAGTGGCTGCACCCCCCGCATTATACATATTGACATAACCTCGATTATTGTCAATCATGTTTTAGCCAGCGTTTTTATTATGTCCATCAGGTAAAGGACCTCTATGTTATCTTCCTCCTGGGGGCTCCGAGGGTGCCAGCTGTGGCGTTTATTCAAAGGGGTGTTATTGAACTCAGGAAGGCCCATCCGAATAGGGTCCGGAAGGGGGACATCCTCCATATAAAACCACTCCGAAGGCCAGTCTTCGGATGTCTTCTTCGGAGTACCGGACAGGTATTCGGTCCCGGCGATGCGCCATATCTCGGCTCCGCCCACTTGATATATTGACCCCTCCTGTGTACGGGGTACGAGGCAGAATAGCCTCTTCCATAGCTCGGAATGAGCTTCGTAGCCCAAAAACAGCTCGCAAAAGGCGACGTAGCCAGCGATGTGTAATATGGAGGCGGGAG
Organism: Triticum monococcum; assembly: GCA_034509565.1. Taxonomy (NCBI): domain Eukaryota; kingdom Viridiplantae; phylum Streptophyta; class Magnoliopsida; order Poales; family Poaceae; genus Triticum; species Triticum monococcum. The sequence goes on along the minus strand of CM067845.1, from coordinate 13,786,957 downwards.
TAAAGTTATGTAGCTGGAGGCCATGGAACTCCAGGAGCCCGCGATGGAACGAATGGATTGGAAATCCAAGCCCCCTTAATAAGGGACAAGGCGTACCCGCTCCCCCATGGATGGGTTGGGAAAGCTCTCCGCTTGCTCCCCGCCGTTGTAAGTGGTGAGTCCGGCTCGAACGGGGACCATATACGCTGGAGGGAGAAACCCCTGGGTCTATAACTCTACCAATTGGCTATGGGGGATGGAACACTTCTTCCAATCGCTTGACTTAGGGCTACGAGAGCGAGAGGAGGAGCTGCGATGGCCGGCCATGATGGGATGGACTTTTTTCGGGCACGGTCCGATGGATACTCGCTGTGGGAGGATGGTGTGATCTGGATCTGAGGATCCCCGTCTCTTTAAATAGACAATTTACTCGCATGGTTAGGGTGGCAAGTTTAAAAATGCCCTGACTTCTCGCATTCGCTCAACACGTGGAGGATAGCCATTATTAGGCCTAGAAGCCAAGGAGTGCAACATTCATGGGAAACCGAACACTATTTGACAGGTATTTGGAATTTGGAGAAGAACCCGCCTTGCAATGTCGAAGACGATCTGCGCGCTGGACTCATCGTCATTGAAGCCTGGTTCAGGGGCTACTGAGGGAGTCCTGGATTAGGGGGTCACCGGACAGCCGGACTATATCCTTTGGCCGAACTGTTGGACTATGAAGATACAAGATAGAAGACTTCGTCCCATGTCCGAGTGGGACTCTCATTTGCGTGAAGGAAAGCTTGGCAATTTGGATATGTAGATCTCCTCCCTTGTAACCGACTCTGTGTAACCCTAGCCCCCTCCGGTGTCTATATGAGGGTTTAGTCCGTAGGACAACAACAATCATAATCATAGGCTAGCTTCTAGGGTTTAGCCTCTACGATCTCGTGGTAGATCAACTCTTGTAATACTCATATCATCAAGATCAATCAAGCAGGAAATAGGGTATTACCTCCACCGAGAGGGCCCGAACCTGGGTAAACATTGTGTCCCCCGCCTCCTGTTACCATCCGCCTTAGACGCACAGTTCGGGACCCCTACCCGAGATCCGCCAGTTTTGACACCGACAATGACCAGCAGATATAAATCCCAAGTGACTCAAAGAATAGAGCTATGCTCCCCGGCAACAGCGCCAGAAAATAGTCTTGATAACCCACAAGTATAGGGGATCGCTACAGTTTTCGAGGGTAGAGTATTCAACCCAAATTTATTGATTCGACACAAGGGGATCCAAAGAATATTGTCAAGTCGTAGCGGCTGAGTTGTCAATTCAACCACACCTGGATACTTAATATCTGCAGCAAAGTAATATGATAGTAGCGGTAATGGTAGCAAAAGTAGTAGTTTTGGTTTTATAGTGATTGTAACAGTAGCAATGGAAAAGTAAATAAGCGAAGAACAATATGTGAAAAGCTCGTAGGCAATGGGTCAGTGATGGATAATTATGTCGGATGCGATTCCTCATGCAATAGTTATAACATAGGGTGACACAGAACTAGCTCCAGTTCATCAATGTAACGTAGGCATGTATTCCGAATATAGTCATACGTGCTTATGGAAAAGAACTTGCATGACATCTTTTGTCCTACCCTCCCGTGGCAGGGGGGTCCTATTGGAAACTAAGGGATATTAAGGCCTCCTATTAATAGAGTACCGGACCAAATCATTAACACATAGTAATTACTTGAACTCCTCAAACTACAGTCATCACCAGTAAGTATCCCGATTATTGTCACTTCGGGGTTAACGGGTCATAACACATAATAGGTGACTATAGACTTGCAAGATAGGATCACGAACTCACATATATTCATGGAAACATAATAGGTTCAGATTTGAAATCATGGCACTCGGGGCCTAGTGACAAGCATTAAGCATAGCAAATCATAGCAACATCAATCTCAGAACATAGTGGATACTAGGGATCAAACCCTAACAAAACTAACTCGATTACATGATAAATCTCATCCAACCCATCACCGTCCAGCAAGCCTACGATGGAATTACTTACGCACGGCGATGAGCATCATGAAATTGTTGATGGAGGAAGGTTGACGATGACGATGGCGACGGATTCCCCTCTCCGGAGCCCCGAACGGACTCCACATCAGCCCTCCCGAGAGAGTTTAGGTCTTGGCGGTGGCTCCGTATTGTAAAACGCGATGAATCCTTCTCCCTGATTTTTTTTCTCCCCGAACATGAATATATAGAGTTGGAGTTGAGGTTGGAGGAGCATCAGGGGGCGCGCCGAGGGGGGTAGGCGCGCCCCCACCCTCGTGGACAGGGTGTGGGCCCCCTGGCCTTGATTCTTTTGCCAGTATTTTTTATATATTCCAAAAATAATCTCCGTTGATTTTCAGGTCATTCCAAGAACTTTTATTTCTGCACAAAAATAACATCATGGCAATTCTGCTGAAAACAGCGTCAGTCCGGGTTAGTTCCATTCAAATCATGCAAGTGAGAGTCCAAAACAAGGGCAAAAGTATTTGGAAAAGTAGATACGTTGGAGACGTATCAATGATCATGAAACTTCAGATCAAGTCACTACCGAACCTCGTAGGTCAACCAGAGTACAGTCCGCACCAAAGTGGTACAGTAATCCTTTCTGGAAGTCATGTTACTAGACCATGACGAACCTAAGAACTATGAGGAAGCGATGATGAGCCCATATTCCGCAAAATGGCTTGAGGCCATGAAATGTGAGATGGGATCCATGTATGAGAACAAAGTATGGACTTTGATTGACTTGCCCGGTGATCGGTGAGTCATTGAGAATAAATGGATTTTCAAGAGGAAGACGGACGCTGATAGTAGTGTTACTATCTACAAATCTCGAATTGTCACAAAATGTTTTCGACAAATTCAAGGAGTTGACTATGATGAGATTTTCTCACTCGTATCGATGCTTCAAAGTCTATCCGAATCATGTTAGCAGTTGCCACATTTTATGAAATCTGGTAAATGGATGTCAAAACTGCATTCCTTAATGGATTTCTACTGATGTGTGCGGTCCGATGAGTGTTCACGCACGAAGTGGATATCATTATTTTCTCACCTTCACCGGTGAATTGAGTAGATATGGGTGTATTTACTTAATGAAGCATAAGTTTGAAATGTTTGAAAAGTTCAAGCAATTTCAGAGTTAAGTTGAGAATCATCGTAACAAGAAGATCAAGTTCCTTCGATCTGATCAAAGGGAAAGTATCTGAGTTATGAGTTTGGCAATCACTAAAGACAAGGTGGAATCGTTTCATAGTTGACGCCGCCTGGACCACCATAGCATGATGGTGTGTCCGAATGTCATAATCGAACCTTATTGGATATGGTGTATGATGTCTCTTACCAATCTACCGCTATTTTTTGGGGGTTATGCATTAAACACAATTACATTAAGTATGAACTATGGTTTGGCAAGAAACCAAGGTTGTTGTTTCTTAAGGTTTGGGGATACGATGCTTATGTCGATAGGCTTCGGTCGGAAAAGATCGAACCCAAAGCGGAAAATTGTATCTTCATAGAATGCCCGAACAAGACGATTGGGTATACCTTCTATCTCAGATCTGAGGGCAAAGTGTTTGTCGCTAAGAACAGGTCCTTTCTTGAGAAAGAGTTTCTCTCGAAAGAATTGAGTGGGAGGAAGATAGAACTTGATGAGGTTATTGAACTTTCACTTCAACCAGAGAGTAGCGCAGCACAGAAATATGTTTCTGTGGCAACTACGATAGTTGAAGAGAAAGCTAATGATGATGATCATGAAGCTTCAGATCAAATTACTATCGAACCTCGTAGGTCGACAAGGGTGTGTACAACTTTTCAGTGGTAACCCTGTCTTAAAGGTCATGTTGTTGGACAACGATGAACCTATGAGCTATGAAGAAGCGATGGTGGGCCCGGATTCCAACAAATGGCTAGAAGCCATGAAATCCGAGATAGGATCCATGTACGAGAACAAAGTATGGACTTTGGTGGACTTGCCCGATGAATGGCAAGCTATTAAGAATAAATGGATCTTTAAGAAGAAGACAGACGCTGATGGTAATGTCACCATTTGTGAAGCTCGACTTGACTCAAAGAAGTTTCCGACAAGTTCAAGGAGTTGACTATGATGAGACTCTCTCAATCATAGCGATGCTAAAGTCTGTTAGAACTATGTTAGCACTTGCTGCATTTTCATTTATGAAATCAGGTTGATGGATGTCAAAACAAAGTTCCTTGATGTTTTCCGTGAGGAAAGGTTGTATGTGATACAACCAAAAGGTTTTTGTCAATCCTAAGGATGCTAAAAGGTATGCAAACTCCAGTGATCCTTCTATGGACTGGAGCAAGCATCTCGGAGTTGGAACATATGCTTTGATGAGGCGATCAAAGCATTTGGGTTTATACAAAGTTTGCAAGAAACTTGTATTTGCAAGAAAGTGAGTGGGAGCACTACAACATTTCTGATAGGAATATATGGATGACATATTGTTGATCGGAAATGATGTAGAATTTCTAGAAAGCATAAATGGTTGTTTGAATGGAGTTTTTCAAAGGAAGACCTGTGTAGAACTGCTTACATGTTGGATATCAAGATCTATAGAGATAGATCAATACGCCTGATAAGACTTTCACAGAGCACATACCTTGACATGATCTTGAAGGAGTTCAAGATGGATTAGTCAAAGAAGGAGTTCTTGCCTGAGTTGTGAGGTGTGAAGTTAAGACTTGAAGCTCGATCAAGGCAGACGAAAGAGAAAGGACGAAAGGCGTCCCCTATGCCTTAGCCATAGGCTCTATACGATATGCCATGCTGTGTACCGCGATGTGCCTTGCCATGTGTCTGGCAAGAGGGTACAAGAGTGATCTGGGAGTGGATCATTGGACAGCGGTCAAAATTGTCCTTAGGAATAAGGAAATGTTTCTCGGTTCTGGAGGTGATAAAGAGTTCGGGGTAAAGGGTTACCTTGATGCAAGCTTTAACACCTATCCAGATTACTCTGAGTAGCAAACCGGATACGTATAGTGGAGCAACCATTTGGAATAGCTCCAAGTGGAGCATAGTAGCAACATCTACAATATGAAATCGAGATTTGCAAAGAACACACGGATCTGAATGTTGCAGACCCATTGACTAACACTTCTCTCGTAAGCATAACATGATCAAACCCTAGAACTCATTGAGTGTTAATCACATGGTGATGTGAACTAGGTTATTGACTCTAGTAAACTCTTGGGTGTTAATCACATGGCGATGTGAACTAGATTATTGACTCTAGTAAACTCTTCGGGTGTTAGTCACATGGCGATGTGAACTATGAGTGTTAATCGCATAACGATGTGAACTAGATCAGTGACTCTAGTGCAAGTGGGAGACTATTGGAAATATGCCCTAGAGGCGATAATGAAATGTTTATTATTATATTTCCTTGTTCATGATAAATGTCCATTGTTCATGCTATAATTGTATTAAAAGGAAATCGTAATACATGTGTGAATACATTGATCGTAATATGTCCCTAGTAAGCCTCTAGTTAACTAGCTCGTTGATCAATAGATGGTCATGGTTTCCTGGCCATGGACATTGGATGTCATTGATGACGGGATCACATCATTAAGAGAATGATGTGATGGACAAGACCCAATCTTAAGCGTAGCACAAGATTGTGTAGTTCGTTTGCTAAAGCTTTTCTAATGTCAAGTATCATTTCCTTAGACCATGAGATTGTGCAACTCCCGGATATCGTAGGAATGCTTTGGGTGTACCAAACGTCAAAACGTAACTGTGTGGCTATAAAGGTGCACTACAGGTATCTCCGAAAGTGTCTGTTGGGTTGGCACGAATCGAGACTGAGATTTGTCACTCCGTATGACGAAGAGGTATCTCTAGGCCCACTCGGTAATGCATCATCATAATGAGCTCAATGTGACTAAGGGCTTAGCCATGGGATCATGCGTTACGGAACGAGTAAAGTGACTTGCCGGTGATGAGATTGAACGAGGTATTGGGATACCGACGATCGAATCTCGGGCAAGTAACATACCGATTGACAAAGGGAATTGTATACGGGATTGATTGAATCCCCGACATCGTGGTTCATCCGATGAGATCATCGTGGAACATGTGGGAGCCAATATGGGTATCCAGATCCCGCTATTGGTTATTGGCCGGGGAGATATCCCAGTCATGTCTACATGGTTCCCGAACCCGTAGGGTCTACACACTTAAGGTTCGGTGACACTAGAGTTGTTATGGGAAATAGTATGTGGTTACTGAAGGTTATTCGGAGTCCCGGATGAGATCCCGGACGTGACGAGGAGTTCCGGAATGGTCCGGAGGTGAAGATCTATATATTGGACAAAGGGTATTGGGGTTCGGAATTGTTCCGGAGGTACCAAGTGACGACCAGCGTGTCTGAAAGTGGTTTCGGAGGCCCCAGCAAGCGTTGGGGGGCCTTATGGGCCAAGGGAAGGGGGAACATCAGCCCACTAAGGGGCTGAGCGCCCCTCCCACCCCATCTCACATAACCTGGAGAGGTGGGGGTGCCTCCCCTAGGGCAGCCACCCCTTCGGGCTTGGGGGGCAACTTTCCTAGGGGTGGGGGCACCCAAACCCATCTAGGGTTTCCCCTGTGGCCGCCGCCCCTCCCCTAGGGAACCCTAGGGCGCCTCCTCCACCCCCCCTTCCCCCTATATATAGTGAGGGAGAGAGAGGGCAGCCACAACCCTTCCCCTGGCGCAGCCCCTCCCCTTCTCCTACACCTCCTCCTCCTCCGTAGCACTTGGCGAAGCCCTGTCAGAGAACCACGAGCTCCATCACCACCACGCCGTCGTGCTGTCGGAGTTCTCCCTCAACTTCTCCTCTCCCCTTGCTGGATCAAGAAGGAGGAGACGTCCCCGGGCTGTACGTGTGTTGAACGCGGAGGCGCCGTTGTTCGGTGCTTAGATCGGAATCGACTGCGATCTAAATCGCTGCGTGTACGACTCCACCAACCGCGTTCTTGTAACGCTTCCGCTTAGCGATCTTCAAGGGTATGAAGATGCACTCCCTCTCTCTCATTGCTAGTATCTCCTAGATTTATCTTGCTGACACGTAGGAATTTTTTTGAATTATTGCTACATTCCCCAACATAGCTAGCCCATGCAAGTGCACGGGTTGGCGACTAGTGTTTACTAATGAGTTTAAGTTCACCTTTAACTCTAAACATATAATCACTCAAGTGTTCAATCATATAAGCATTGCGTTTCAATTGTCTACCAACATAAGCATTGAAGTCTTCTTGCCTAACCATAAAGTCATCAAACTCATCTAAGCATTGGCTAGCAAACTTAGTAGATGGGATTTCACATTTATCAAATATATAGAGAGAATTTACCTTTACTACCTGTGTCGGGTTATCAAGACCATGTATGTCTTCAATATGTGGTAAATTCTTAACATCTTCAGCTTTAATACATTTTTCTTTCATTGATTTGTTTGCCTCTTGCATATCTTCAGGGTTGAGAAATAGAATACCCCCTTTCTTCAGAGTTGGCTTAGGAGTTGGTTTAGGAAGTGTCCAATCATTTTCATTAATCAACATATTATTCAATAGCAATTCAGCTTGATTAACAGTTCTTTCCCTGAAAACACAACCAGCACAACTATCCAGGTAGTCTCTAGAAGCTTCGGTTAGTCCATTATAAAAGATATCAAGTATTTCATTTTTCTTGAGAGGATGATCAGGCAATGCATTAAGTAATTGGAGGAGCCTCCCCCAAGCTTGTGGGAGACTCTCTTCCTCAATTTGCACAAAATTACATATTTGCCTTAAGGCAGCTTGTTTCTTATGAGCGGGGAAACATTTAGTAGAGAAGTAATAAATCATATCCTGGGGACTACGCACACAACCAGGATCAAGAGAATTAACCCAGGTTTTAGCATCACCCTTTAGTGAGAACGGAAACAACTTAAGGATGAAGTAATAGCGAGTTTTCTCATCATGAGTAAACAGGATGGCTATATCATTTAATATAGTCAGATGTGCCACAATAGTTTCAGATTCATAGCCATAAAAAGGATCAGATTCAACCAAAGTAATCAACTCAGGATCGACAGAGAAATCATAATTCTTATCAGTAATAAAGATAGGTGAAGTAGCAAAAGCAGGGTCATATTTCATTCTAGCATTCAAAGACTTTTCTTTAAGCTTAGCTAATAATTTCTTAAGATCAGATCTATCATTGCAAGCAAGAAAGTCTCTAACAGTTTCTTCATCCATAACATAACCCTCAGGCACAACAGGCAATTCATATCTAGGGGGGAATCTTCATCATCACTTTCATCAATATTATCAGTTTCAATAATTTCATTCTCTCTAACCCTAGCCAGTTGTTCATCAAGAAATTCACCTAATGGCACAGTATTATCAAGCATAGAAGTAGTTTCATCACAAGTATCATGCAAAGTAGAAGTGGCATCATCAATAACATGCGACATATCAAAATGAATAACAGGTGTAGGTGTCGCAAGTTTACTCAAAACAGAAGGTGAATCAAGTGCAGAGCTAGATGGTAGATCCTTACCTCCCCTCATAGTTGAGGGAAAAATCTTGGTTCTTTGATCTTTCAAGTTCTTCGTAGTGACTGAGGGAGTCCTGGATTAGGGGGTCTCCAGACAGCCGGACTATATCCTTTGGCCGGTCTATTGGACTATGAAGATACAAGATTGAAGACTTCATACCGTGTCTAGGTGGGACTCTCCTTTGCGTGGAAGGCAAGCTTTGCAATTCGGATATGTAGATCTCCTCCCTTGTAACCGACTCTGTGTAACCCTAGCCCCCTGATGAGCCACAAGTATAGGGGATCTATCGTAGTACTTTCAATAAGTAAGAGTGTCGAACCCAACGAGGAGCGGAAGGAAATGATAAACGGTTTTCAGCAAGGTATTCTCTGCAAGTACTGAAATAAGTGGTAACAGATAGTTTTGTGATAAGATAATTTGTAACAAGCAACAAGTAACAAAAGTAAATAAAGTGGAGTAAGGTGTCCCAATCCTTTTGTAGCAAAGGACAAGCCTGGACAAACTCTTTTATAAGGGAAAGCGCTCCCGACGACACATGGGAATTTCGTCAAGCTATTTTTCATCACGTTCATATGATTCGCGTTCGGTACTTTGATAATTTGACATGTGGGTGGACCGGTGCTTGGGTGTTGTTCTTACTTGAACAAGCATCCCACTTATGATTAACCTCTATTGCAAGCATCCGCAACTACAACAAAAGTATTAAGGTAAACCAAACCATAGCATGAAACATATGGATCCAAATCAGCCCCTTATGAAGCAACGCATAAACTAGGGTTTAAGCTTCTGTCACTCGAGCAACCCATCATCTACTTATTACTTCCCAATGCCTTCCTCTAGTCCCAAATAATGGTGAAGTGTTATGTAGTCGACGTTCACATAACACCACTAGAGGCTAGACAACATGCATCTCATCAAAATATCGAACGAATACCAAATTCACATGACTACTAATAGCAAGACTTCTCCCCTGTCCTCAGGAACAAACGTAACTACTCACAAAGCATAAACATGTTCAGAATCAGAGGGGTATTAATATGCATATAGAATCTGAACATATGATCTTCCACCAATTAAACCAACTAGCATCACCTACAAGGAGTAATTAACACTACTAGCAACCTACTAGCACCAATCCTGGACTTGAAGACAAGAATCGGATACAAGAGATGAACTAGGGTTTTGAGATGAGATGGTGCTGATGAAGATGTTGGTGGAGATTGCCCCCTCCCGATGAGAGGAGCGTTGGTGATAATGATGGCGATGATTTCCCCCTCCGGGAGGGAAGTAATTTCCCCAGCAGAACAACTCTGCCGGAGCTCTAGATTGGATCTGCCAAGGTTCCGCCTCGTGGCGGCGGATTTTCATCCCGAAAGGTTGCCTCTTATTTTTTTTCTCGACAAAAGACTTCATATAGGAGAAGATGGTCATCGGAGAGCCACTAGGGGGCCCACGAGGTAGGGGGTGCGCCCCCCACCCTCGTGAGCAGGGTGTGGGCCCCTGGTCTTCATCTTTGGCGAGAATTTTTCATTATTTATTATAAGGTGTTCCGTGGAGTTTCAGGACTTTTGGAGTTGTGCAGAATAGGTCTCTAATATTTGCTCCTTTTCCATCCCAGAATTCCAGCTGCCGGCATTCTCCCCCCTTATGTAAACCTTGTAAAATAAGAGAGAATAGCCATAAGTATTGTGACATAATGTGAAATAACAGCCCATAATGCAATAAATATTGATATAAAAGCATGAAGCAAAATGGACGTATCAACTCCCCCAAGCTTAGACCTTGCTTGTCCTCAAGCGAAAAGCCGAAATCGAAAAATATGTCCACATGTTTAGATATGAAGGTGTCGATAAAAATAAAATACGGACATGAGGGCATCATGATCATTCTTAGAAAAGCAACTTATATAATTCTTGTCATATGATATCTTATGCTAGAGTAATAATTCAATCACAATATCAAGTATGAATCGTAAACTTCATTGAAAACTAACAAACTATAATCTCAGTCATTGAGGCAATTGCAATTTATCATAACATAGGAAAGAGTCAATGTATAAGAGCTTTTCAGCAAGTCCACATACTCAACTATCATATAGTATTTCACAATTGCTGACACTCACGCAATACTTATGGGTATGCAGTTTCAATCGGACACAGAGAAAGATAGGGGCTTATAGTTTTGCCTCCCAACGTTGTACCTCAAGGGTAATGTCAACAGTAATAATTCATGAAAACTCACATCCAATTAGCCATATATACCAAGATCTTTCCAACATATTATGCTTTCCAAAGGATAAAATGTAAAAAGGAAGGGTGAAGATCACCTTGACTCTTTTGTAGTATAGGAGATAAAAGTAAAATATAGGCCCTTCGCAGAGGGAAGCAGAGGTTGTCATGCGCTTTTATGGTTGGATGCACAAAATCCTATTGCGAAAGAACGTCACTTTATATTGCAACTTGTGATATGGACCTTTATTATGCAGTCTGTCGCTTTTATTACTTCCATATCACACGATCGTATAAAGCTTATTTCCTCCACACCAATCAATCATACATATTTAGAGAGCAATATTTTTATTGCTTGCACCAATGAAAACTTACTTGAAGGATCTTACTCAATCCATAGGTAGATATGGTGGAGTCTCATGGCAAAACTGGTTTAAGGGTATTTGGAAGCACAAGTAGTATCTCTACTTGGTGCTGAGAATTTGGCTAGCATGAGGGGGAAAGGCAAGCTCATCATGTTGGAAGATCCAAGACAATATAATTCATCTCAGATGTAAGGAAACATAGCCCATTACGTTGTCTTCCTTGTCCAATGTCAACTCTTTAGCACGTCATGTTTTAATGAGTGCTCACAATCATAAAAGATGTCCAAGATAGTATATCTATATGTGAAGACCTCTCTTTCTTTATTACTTCCTATTAATTGCAACAATGACCAAAACTATTCTTGTCAACTCTCAACAACTTTTATTCATCATACTTTTTCTATGTGAGCTCATTACTCTCCATGACATCCATATGATCTCTTTGTTTATTTTTATTATTATTTTTTCTTTTCTTTTATTCACTTAGGATCATGTCAAAATAATCAAGCCCTTGACTCAACACTAATCTTTATTATATAGCTCACGGACTCGATTACATAGAAGCATAATAAAGCAAAACTCACAACTAGATCACACTAAGAACTTTTATTCTACTAGATCAAGATACTACTAATAAGATCGAATTAAGGAAAACAGTAAAGATAAAAGTGATGGTGATACGATACCGGGGCACCTCCCCCAAGCTTGGTAGTTGCCAAGGGGAGTGCACATACCCATGTGATTATGTCTCTCTTTTCGGGGATGGTGATGTGATGTTTTTGGCGATGATGCCCTTCAAAATACGATTCTCCTCCTCAAGCTTCTTGACTTGCTTCTTGAGATCCATTATTTCCTTTCGGAGTTTTCCTGTAACAGCCAAAGCTCCATGCACCCAAGGGTGTTGCATAGCTGCGGGAGAACCAGTGACACTCTTTTTCATATTCTCATAAGAAAGAAATCTAACATTGGAAGGGATAATCGAGTTTGGAATAGCTGAGCTCTGCAGTTCTCCCATCGTGAATCCAGCTCGGAAGCGAGAGGTGACTTCTTGATCCTCCATGGCATCTACGCTCATTAGGTCAGCCTCCATCTCTTCCTCCGTTGTTGGCCCAAAGTGGTCAGGGTCGCTGTTTGCCCTTGGTTCCGGTGCCGGATCAGATACCCGGCTCTCCCCGACTGACTCTTGAGAAGACATCTTGCTCTAATCTGCAACAGCAATAGCTCAAAACAAAAACAGAGGATATTTGCGTGATACAGGAGTCAAAACCTTCGGGAGAATATATAATGAATTTTTACCGACTGTCGGTGTACTAAAATAGGGGTACCTTAGTATCCTGAACTTGTGCACGGGCAGTCGCAGCAACCCGCGGCAAGGCTTGCCGGGCGACCGCCAAGACCCTCCATGGTTCCTTTAGGAGCCATTCAAGAACAAAGTATCCAAGAGCAAAAAAGGCCTCGACAAGAGGAGCTTGCCGGGAAGGAGACAAGACCCCGGCAAGAGGAGCTTGCCGGGAAGGAGACAAGACCCCGGCAAGAGGAGCTTGCCGGGAAGGAAACGTGGCCCCGGCAAGAGGAGCTTGCCGGGAGGAAGCACCAAGGCCCCGGCAAGAGGAGCTTGCCGGGGAGACCAACAAAAGCATCTCAAGAAGATCGCTACGGCGCACTGCGCGCCCCGACAAGGCATGGTGAGCGACAAGCTCCCGGATGCGACAAGACAACATCCGCGGCAAGGCGCTTGCCGCGACAAGCTACTACTCCACAGCCTGCGCTCCAGCTCACCCACCAACGTGTCACCCTGGGACCATTCCTGGCGTACGTGGCGGGAGGCTGTGCAGCCGGGGGCATGCAGTGGCAAGCAGGCGCTGACAAGGAGCCATCGTGGCAAACGGTGGCGCCCCTGACGGTCCCTTTCCGCCCCGTCTAAGCGACACAGACAGGCATTTAATGCCTTTGTCCCCTGCCATCAGGGTTAGGTAGGATGTGACTGTAGCAGGCGGTGGCGCCAACTACCACCCCTTTTACATTTTTACCCTCACCTCTGTTGCCACATGTCGGTGACCCCTTAGACATATAAAAGGAGGCCCATGCGCAACAATGAGGGGAGGACAGCCATTCTCACGCTCGGTCTCGCCAGCTGCTTGAGTGTACTGTAGCACTCGCCGCTCCCGAGCAAGAACTCAATACAACCACCAAAGCAGGAGTAGGGTTTTACGCATCCGTGCGGCCCGAACCTGGGTAAACCGATCGTCTCGGTCGTGTGTTTCGCCTCGATATGCTCTTTGTGCATCCACCGCCCCCTGCCGAACCAAAAGGGGCTCGGTCCGCCGATCCCCGTAGGTGTGTGAGGGATCAGACACCCCCGACATCTTTGACCATCCTGCCGCCCGCTCCCCTCGTCGTCGCTGTCGCTCCCCTCCTCGTCACTCTCGCTCGAGGAGGAGCCTTCGCTATCGGAGGAGCTCTCCACGCAGCACCGGGCCCGGACGCCGAAGCACCCGAACACCTTGACGGAGAGGAGATCGCCCTCCACCAACTTGAAGTGGAGGGTGAGCCCCGGCGTCAAGCTATGGATGCGGGCGAACATCTTCCACCCTCGGCCAAGATACATCACGCCGGGGGCTGGGAATTCAGCCTGGACCCGCGTGCCGCTGATCCCACAGCCCCTCATCTGAAGTCTCAGCGTCTCGGGCGGGTCCAACTCCACCACCTCCGCAAACGGATCTGGGAGTCGGAGGCGATGACGGGGCGCCCAGCGCAGCCTAACGAAGAACTCGCAAGGGTCGTCCCAGCATGGGCCACCGTGGGAAGAAGAGCCGCCGGCGGAGGCGAAGCCGACGCGCCGCCTCGTCCACCTCTTCCCCGAGCGCCACGGCCTCGTCCTCGACCTCGTCCACGACCTCGCCCCCTCCCTCTTCCCCTTACGGCTGGCTCCACCACCACGGGTGCGGGAGAGGAAGGCATGCGCTGCCTGGCGGCAACCCTTGCCGCCACTGACGAAGAACCAGGGTTCCCTTTCTCCATGGCGAATGGGAGGAAGGGGAGCAGAAGCTGGAGGAAGAAGGAGATGGGAGAATGCGGGCTTCCATCCTCCCCTCCCGCTCTTTATAAAGGAGCGGGGTGGGGGCTCGGCCGCTCCGCCCAGCGAATCAAGACACGGGGAGAGCAGGGAGCTAGGGCCGACCCGCTCCTTCGACCTGTGACGGCCCGGTTCCCCGCCTCCGCCACCCGCGACCCCAAGTGCATGGGAGCCCCGTGGCTGGCATGCAGAACCGAGGCGACGAATGGGGCGACCCCTCCCCACCCCGTGATCGTGGGGAGTGGACGCCTCAAAAACCGCCCACGTTCTCTCCCACGATGCCGCGTTTGACGCGTGCCGTTTGGGGAGGGCGCGGTGGATGCGGAACGAGTTATGGCGTGACCTAGGCCGCACATGCCCGTGCACTATTTTCGGCCTGGCCCAACAGCGCTCGGCACCGTGTATGGCCCAGGCCCGGGGGCTCCTGTCGGTGTACTAAAATAGGGGTACCTTAGTATCCTGAACTTGTGCACGGGCAGTCGCAGTGACCCGCGGCAAGGCTTGCCGGGCGACCGCCAAGACCCTCCATGGTTCCTTTAGGAGCCATTCAAGAACAAAGTATCCAAGAGAAAAACAAGGCCTCGGCAAGAGGAGCTTGCCGGGAAGGAGACAAGACCCCGGCAAGAGGAGCTTGCCGGGAAGGAGACAAGACCCCGGCAAGAGGAGCTTGCCGGGAAGGAAACGAGGCCCCGGCAAGAGGAGCTTGCCGGGAGGAAGCACCAAGGCCCCGGGAAGAGGAGCTTGCCGGGGAGACCAACCAAAGCATCTCAAGAAGATCGCCGCGGCGCACTGCGCGCCCGGACAAGGCACGGTGAGCGACAAGCTCCCGGATGCGACAAGACAACATCCGCGGCAAGGCGCTTGCCGCGACAAGCTACTACTCCGCAGCCTGCGCTCCAGCTCACCCACCAACGTGCCGCCCTGCGACCATTCCTGGTGTGCCTGGCGGGAGGCTGTGCAGCCGGGGGCATGCAGTGGCAAGCAGGCGCTGACAAGGAGCCATCGTGGCAAACGGTGGCGCCCCTAACGGTCCCTTTCCGCCCCGTCTAAGTGACACAGACATGCATTTAATGCCTTTGTCCCCTGTCGTCAGGGTTAGGTAGGATGTGACTGTAGCAGGCGGTGGCGCCAACTACCACCCCTTTTACATTTTTACCCTCACCTCTGTTGCCACATGTCGGTGACCCCTTAGACATATAAAAGGAGGCCCATGCGCAACAGTGAGGGGAGGACAGCCATTCTCACGCTCGTTCTCGCCAGCTGCTTGAGTGTACTGTAGCACTCGCCGCTCCCGAGCAAGAACTCAATACAACCACCAAAGCAGGAGTAGGGTTTTACGCATCCGTGCGGCCCGAACCTGGGTAAACCGATCGGCTCGCTCGTGTGTTTCGCCTCGATCTGCTCTTTGTGCATCCACCGCCCCCTGCCGAACCAAAAGGGGCTCGGTCCGCCGATCCCCATAGGTGTGCGAGGGATCAGACACCCCCGACACCGACCAAAATACGTATCGTGCAAGAAAACGGAGTCTGGAAGGCACACGAGGTGCTCACGAGGTAGGGGGCGCCCAGCGAGGTAGGGCGCGCCCTCCACCCTCGTGGGGCCCTTGTGTCCTTCCCGGACTGCTACTTAATTTTCTATTTTTCTAAATATTCCAAAACGGAGAAATATTTCCTTAAAAATTGTTTTCGAGTCGGTTTACTTAACGTACCACATACCTATTCCTTTTCGGAGTCTCAAACGTTCTGGAAAGTGTCCCTTATGTATTCCTCCGGGGTTACGGTTTCAACAACATTGGTTTCAACATTTATGGGATTACCTGAGATATAATGTTTAATTCTTTGACCGTTTACCACCTTCGGATTTGTGCCTTTGAAGTTGTTGATTTTTATGGCACCGGAACGATAGACCTCCTCGATAACATAGGGGCCTTCCCATTTAGAGAGAAGTTTGCCTGCAAAAAATCTTAAACGAGAGTTGTATAGCAATACATAATCACCTACATTAAACTCACGCTTTTGTATCCTTTTGTCATGCCATCTTTTAACCTTCTCTTTAAACAACTTGGCATTTTCATAAGCTTGGGTTCTCCATTCATCAAGTGAGCTAATATCAAATAACCTCTTCTCACCGGCAAGTTTGAAATCATAGTTGATCTCTTTAATAGCCCAATATGCCTTATGTTCTAGTTTGAGAGGTAAGTGCCATGCTTTTCCATATACCATTTTATACGGAGACATACCCATAGGATTTTTATATGCAGTTCTATAGGCCCATAATGCATCATCAAGTTTCTTGGACCAATTCTTTCTAGACCTATTGACAGTCTTTTGCAAAATTAATTTGAGTTCTCTATTACTCAATTCTACTTGACCACTAGACTGTGGGTGATACGGAGATGCAATTCTATGATTGACGTCATATTTAGCAAGCATTTTACGGAAAGCACCATGAACAAAATGTGAACCACCATCAGTCATTAAATATCTAGGGACTCCAAACCTCGGAAAAATAACTTCTTTAAGCATTTTAATAGAAGTGTTATGATCAGCACTACTAGTTGGAATAGCTTCTACCCACTTAGTAACATAATCAACAGCAACTAAAATATGTGTATATCCATTAGAGGCAAGAAAAGGTCCCATATAATGAAAGCCCCAAACGTCAAATGGTTCAATAACAAGTGAATAATTCATAGGCATTTCTTGACGTCTACTAATATTACCAATTCTTTGACATTCATCACAAGATAGGACAAACTTACGGGCATCCTTGAAGAGAGTAGGCCAATAAAAACCGGATTGTAATACCTTATGTGCAGTTCTATCTCCCACGTGGTGTCCTCCATAAGTTTCGGAGTGGCACTTGCGTAGGATCTGTTCATGTTCATGCTCAGGTACACAAGGTCTAATAACACCATCTACTCCTTCTTTATAAAGATGTGGGTCATCCCAAAAGTAATGTCTCAAATCATAGAAGAACTTTTTCTTTTGTTGGTATGTGAAGCTAGGTGGTATAAATTTAGCAACTATGTAATTAGCATAATCAGCATACCAAGGGGTACTACGATAAGTACTTATGACATTTAATTGTTCATCAGGAAAGCTATCATCAATAGGTAGTGGGTCATCAAGAACATTGTCTAACCTAGATAAGTTGTCTGCAACGGGGTTCTCAGCTCCTTTTCTATGAACAATATGCAAATCAAATTCTTGTAGCAAGATAACCCATCTAATAAGTCTAAGTTTAGTATCTTTCTTCTCCATAAGATATTTAATAGCAGCATGATCAGTGTGGATAGTTACTTTAGAGTCAACAATATAAGGTCTGAACTTATCACAAGCAAATACAACTGCTAAAAGTTCTTTTTTAGTAGTAGCATAATTTCTTTGAGCATTGTCTAGAGTCTTACTAGCATAATGGATAAAATTTAGTTTCTTATCAATTCTTTGCCCTAGAACAGCACCTACGGCATAATCGCTAGCATCACACATAATTTCAAAGGGTAAATTCCAATCAGGTGGCTGAACAATAGGTGCAGAGACTAATGCTTTCTTAAGTATTTCAAATGCTTCTACACAATCATCATGAAAGACAAATGGTATATCTTTTTGTAATAAATTAGTCAAAGGCCCAGAAATTTTTGAGAAGTCCTTAATGAACCTCCTATAAAATCCGGCGTAACCAAGGAAACTTCTTATAACTTTGATATCCTTGGGACATGGCATCTTTACAATAGCATCAACCTTGGCTTTATCAACTTCAATACCTCTTTCAGAAACTTTATGCCCCAAGACAATACCTTCATTAACCATAAAATGGCACTTTTCCCAATCCAAGACAAGATTAGTTTCTTCACATCTCTGCAAAACTCGATCAAGATTGCTCAAGCAATCATCAAAAGAAGATCCATAGACGGAAAAGTCATCCATGAAAACCTCACAAATCTTTTCACAAAACTCAAAGAATATAGCCATCATGCATCTTTGAAAGGTAGCAGGTGCATTACATAAACCAAAAGGCATACGTCTATAAGCAAAAGTACCAAAAGGGCATGTAAAAGTAGTCTTTGATTGATCTTTAGCCGACACAGGTATTTGAGAGAAACCAAAATAACCATCTAGAAAGCAGTAATGTGTATGTTCGCATAATCTTTCTAGCATTTGATCGATAAAAGGTAAGGGGTAATGATCTTTCTTAGTAGCCTTATTTAATTTGCGGAAATCAATTACCATCCTATAACCTATAATAATTCTTTGTGGAATCAATTCATCTTTATCATTACGAACAACAGTAATACCTCCCTTCTTAGGGACACAATGAACAGGACTTACCCACTGACTATCAGCAACGGGATAAATTATACCTGCCTCCAGAAGCTTTAGTATTTCTTTTCTTACCACTTCTTTCATTTTAGGATTCAGACGTTGTTGAGGATCATGAACTGGGTTGGCATCTGCTTCCAAATTTATTTTGTGTTGACATAGAGTGGGACTAATGCCCTTAAGATCATCAAGAGTATATCCAATAGCAGCACGGTGCTTCTTCAGAGTTTTCAATAATCTTTCTTCTTCATGCTCTGAAAGGTTAGCACTAATAATAATAGGATCTATCTTCTTTACATCAAGATAAGCATATTTAAGATTATCAGGCAACGGTTTAAGCTCAAACACGGGATCACCCTTAGGTGGAGGGGGATCCCCTAGGATTTCAACAGGCAAATTGTGTTTCAGCATATGTTCCTGTTTAAAGAATACTTCATCTATTTCTCTTCTTTCATTCATAAACATATCATTCTCATGGTCTAGCAAATATTGTTCTAAAGGATCACTAGGAGGTACGGCAATAGAAGCAAGACCAATAATTTCATCCTTACTAGGCTATTCTTCTTCACGGTGTTGTTTACTAAATTTAGAGAAATTAAATTCATGAGTCATATCATCCAAGCCAATAGTAACAACATTCTTTTCATAGTCTATCCTAGCATTAACTGTATTCAAGAAGGGTCTACCAAATATAATGGGACAAACGCTATCTTGTGGGGAACTAAGAACAAGAAAATCAGCAGGATATTTAGTTTTCCCGCACAAGACTTCAACATCTCTAACAATTCCCATTGCCGAAATAGTATCTCTATTAGCAAGTTTAACTGTGACATCAATATCTTCTAATTCAGCAGGTGCAATTTCATGCTTGATTTCTTTATACAGGTCATAAGGTATAACACTAGCACTAGCGCCCATATTGTTGGGGAACGTAGCAGAATTTTAAAATTTTCTACGCATCACCAAGATCAATCTATGGAGTCATCTAGCAACGAGGGAGAGAGGAGTGCATCTACATATCCTTGTAGATCACGAGCGGAAGCGTTCAAGAGAATGGGGTTGATGGAGTCGTACTCGTCGTGATCCAAATCACCGAAGATCCTAGCATCGAACGGACGGCACCTCCACGTTCAACACACTTATGGAGCGAGGACGTCTCCCGCGCCTTGATCCAGCAAGGAGGAGGGAGAGGTTGAGGAAGAGGGCTCCAACAGCAGCACGACGGCATGGTGGTGGTGAAGCTGTAGTACTCCGGCAGGGCTTCGCCAAGCTCTTATGGAGGAGGAGAGGTGTTGGGGAGGGGAGGGGATGCGCCTTGGATGTTCTATGCAGCCCTCCCCTTGCCCCTCTATTTATAGGGGAAGGAGGAAGGGGGGCGGCAGCCAAGGGGTGGGGGGCTTGCCCCCCTAGCAAGGGGGGCGCCCCCTTTAGGGTTTCTCCCCCAACCCTAGGCGCATGGGCCTAAGGGGGGATGCGGCCAGCCCATGTAGGGCTGGTTCCCTTTTCCTCTACAGCCCATTAGGCCCTCCGAGAGAGGTGGCCCCTCCCGGTGGACCCCAGAACCCCTTCGGTGGCCCCGGTATAATACCGATATGCCCCCGAACCTTTCCGGTGACCGTATGACAACTTTCTACATATAAATCTTCACCTCCGGACCATACCGGAACTCCTCGTGACGTCCGGGATCTCATCCGGAACTCCGAACAACATTCGGTAATCACATACAAGTCTTCCTAACAACCCTAGTGTCACCGAACCTTAAGTGTGTAGACCCTATGGGTTCGGGAGACATGCATACATGACCGAGACGACTCCCCAGTCAATAACCAACAGCGGGATCTGGATACCCATGTTGGCTCCCACATGCTCCACGATGATCTCATCGGATGAACCACGATGTCGAGGATTCAATCAATCCGTATACAATTCCCTTTGTCAATCGGTACGTTACTTTCTCGAGACTCGATCGACGGTATCCCAATACCTTATTCAGTCTCGTTACCGGCAAGTCACTTTACTCGTACCGTAATGCATGATCCTGTGATCAACCACTTCATCACATTGAGCTCATTATGATGCATTACCGAGTGGGCCCAGAGATACCTCTCCGTCATACGGGGTGACAAATCCCAGTCTCGATTCATGCCAACCCAACAGGCACTTTCGGAGATACCTGTAATGAACCTTTATAGTCACCCAATTACGTTGTGACGTTTGGCACACCCAAGGCACTCCTACGGTGTCCGGGAGTTGCACAATCTCATGGTCTAAGGAAATGATACTTGACATTCATAAAAGCTACAGCAAACGAACTACACGATCTTTGAGCTATGCTTAGGATTGGGTCTTGTCCATCACATCATTCTCCTAATGATGTGATCCCGTTATCAATGACATCTAATGTCCATAGTCAGGAAACCATGACTATCTTTTGATCAATGACCTAGTCAACTAGAGGCTCACTAGGGACGTGTTGTGGTCTATGTATTCACACATGTATTACGATTTCCAGATAACACAATTATAGCATGAACAATAGACAATTATCATGAACAAAGAAATATAATAATAACCATTTTATTATTGCCTCTAGGGCATATTTCCAACAGTCTCCCACTTGCACTAGAGTTAATATTCTAGTTACATTGTGATGAATCGAACACCCATGCACTTCTGGTGTTGATCATGTTTTGCTCTAGGGAGAGGTTTAGTCAACGGATCTGCTACATTCAGGTCCGTATGTACTTTACAAATCTCTATGTCTCCATTTTGAACACTTTCACGAATGGAGTTGAAGCGACGCTTGATATGCCTGGTCTTCCTGTGAAACCTGGGCTGCTTGGCAAGGGCAATACCTCCAGTATTGTCACAGAAGAGAGTCATCGGGCCCGCCGCATTGGGTATGACTCCTAGGTCGGTAATGAACTCCTTCACCCAGACTGCTTCTTGTGCTGCCTCCGAGGCTGCCATATACTCCGCTTCACATGTAGATCCCGCCACAACGCTTTTCTTGCAACTGCACCAGCTTACTGCCCCACCATTCAAAATATACACGTATCCGGTTTGTGACTTAGAGTCATCTAGATCTGTGTCGAAGCTAGCATCGACGTAACCCTTTACGACGAGCTCTTCGTCACCTCCATAAACGAGAAACATTTCCTTAGTCCTTTTCTGGTACTTTAGGATATTCTTCACCGTTGTCCAGTGTTCCATGCCGGGATTACTTTGGTACCTTCCTACCAAACTTACGGCAAGGTTTACATCAGGTCTGGTACACAGCATAGCATACATGATAGACCCTATGGCCGAGGCATAGGGGACGACACTCATCTTTTCTCTATCTTCTGCCGTGGTCGGGCATTGAGCCGTGCTCAATCTCATACCTTGCAATACAGGCAAGAACCCCTTCTTTGACTGATCCATTTTGAACTTCTTCAATATCTTGTCAAGGTACGTACTCTGTGAAAGACCAATGAGGCGTCTCGATCTATCTCTATAGATCTTGATGCCTAATATATAAGCAGCTTCTCCAAGGTCCTTCATTGAAAAACACTTGTTCAAGTAGGCCTTTATGCTTTCCAAGAATTCTATATCATTTCCCATCAACAGTATGTCATCCACATACAATATGAGAAATGCTATAGAACTCCCACTCACTTTCTTGTAAATGCAGGCTTCTCCATAAGTCTTTGTAAACCCAAACGCTTTGATCATCTCATCAAAACGAATGTTCCAACTCCGAGATGCTTGCACCAGCCCATAAATCGAGCGTTGGAGCTTGCACACCTTGTTAGCATTTTTAGGATCGACAAAACCTTTCGGCTTCATCATATACAGATCTACCTTAAGGAAACCATTAAGGAATGCCGTTTTGACGTCCATTTGCCATATCTCATAATCATAGAATGCGGCAATTGCTAACATGATTCGAACGGACTTCAGCTTCGCTACGGGTGAGAAAGTCTCATTGTAGTCAACCCCTTGAACTTGTCGATAACCCTTAGCGACAAGCCGAGCTTTATAGATGGTCACATTACCATCCGCGACTGTCTTCTTCTCAAAGATCCATTTATTTTCTATGGCTCACCGATCATCGGGCAAGTCAGTCAAACTCCATACTTCGTTTTCATAGATGGATCCTATCTCCGATTTCATGGCTTCCAGCCATTTGTCGGAATCCGGGCCCGCCATCGCTTCTTCATAGTTCGAAGGATCACCGTTGTCTAACACCATGATTTCCAAGACAGGGTTGCCGTACCACTCTGGTGCGGAACGTGTCCTTGTGGACCTATGAAGTTCAGTAGCAACTTGATCTGAAGTTTCATGATCATCATCATCAACTTCCTCTCTAGTCGGTGCAGGCACCTCAGGAACATTTTCTTGAGCTGCGCCACTTACCGGTTCAAGAGGTAATACTTCATCAAGTTCTACTTTCCTCCCACTTATTTCTTTCGAGAGAAACTCTTTCTCTAGAAAGGACCCATTCTTGGCAACAAAGATCTTCCCTTCGAATCTAAGGTAGAAGGTATACCCAACAGTTTCTTTAGGGTATCCTATGAAGACGCATTTTTCTGATTTGGGTTTGAGCTTTTTAGGTTGAAGTTTCTTGACATAAGCATCGCATCCCCAAACTTTTAGAAATGACAACTTAGGTTTCTTCCCAAACCATAATTCATACGGTGTCGTATCAATGGATTTTGACGGAGCCCTATTTAAAGTGAATGCGGCAGTCTCTAAAGCATAGCCCCAAAATGACAGCGGTAAATCGGTAAGAGACATCATAGATCGCACCATATCTAATATAGTGTGATTACGATGTTCGGACACACCATTACGCTGAGGTGTTCCAGGAAGCGTGAGTTGTGAAACTATTCCACATTTTCTTAAGTGTGTGCCAAATTCGTGACTCAAGTATTCTCCCCCATGATCTGATCGCAAGAACTTGATTTTTCTGTCACGTTGATTCTCAACCTCACTCTGAAATTCCTTGAACTTTTCAAAGGTCTCAGACTTGTATTTCATTAAGTAGACATACCCATATCTACTCAAGTCATCAGTGAGGGTGAGAACATAATGATAGCCACCACGAGCCTCAACACTCATTGGACCGCACACATCAGTATGTATGATTTCCAATAAGTTGGTTGCTCGCTCCGTTGTTCCTGAGAACGGAGTCTTGGTCATTTTATCCATGAGGCATGGTTCGCACGTGTCAAATGATTCGTAATCAAGAGACTCTAAAAGTCCATCTGCATGGAGCTTCTTCATGCGTTTGACACCTATGTGACCAAGGCGGCAGTGCCACAAGTATGTGGGACTATCATTATCAACCTTACATCTTTTGGTATTCACACTATGAATATGTGTAGCATTACGCTCGAGATTCATTAAGAATAAACCATTCACCATCGGAGCATGACCATAAAACATATCTCTCATATAAATAGAACAACCATTATTCTCGGATTTAAATGAGTAGCCATCTCGAATTAAACGAGATTCTGATACAATGTTCATGCTCAAAGCTGGCACTAAATAACAATTATTGAGGTTTAAGACTAATCCCATAGGTAAATGTAGAGGCAGCGTGCCTACGGCGATCACATCGACCATGGAACCATTCCCGACACGCATCGTCACCTCGTCCTTCGCCAGTCTCCGTTTATTCCGCAGCTCCTGCTTTGAGTTACGAATGTGAGCAACCGCACCGGCATCAAATACCCAGGAGCTACTACGAGTACTAGTAAGGTACACATCAATTACATGTATATCACATATACCTTTCGTGTTGCCGGCCTTCTTGTCCGCTAAGTATTTGGGGCAGTTCCGCTTCCAGTGACCACTTCCCTTGCAATAAAAACACTCAGTCTCGGGCTTGGGTCCATTCTTTGGCTTCTTCCCGGTAGCTTGCTTACCGGGCGCGGCAACTCCCTTGCCGTCCTTCTTGAAGTTCTTCTTACCCTCGCCTTTCTTGAACTTAGTGGTTTTATTCACCATCAACACTTGATGTTCCTTTTTGACTTCTACCTCTGCTGATTTCAGCATTGAATATACCTCAGGAATGGTCTTTTCCATCCCCTGCATATTGAAGTTCATAACAAAGCTCTTGTAGCTCAGTGGAAGCGACTGAAGGATTCTGTCAATGACCGCATCATCCGGGAGATTAACTCCCAGCTGAGTCAAGCGGTTATGCAACCCAGACATTTTGAGTATGTGCTCACTAACAGAACTATTTTCCTCCATCTTACAGCTGAAGAACTTGTCGGAGACTTCATATCTCTCGACCCGGGCATGAGCTTGAAAAACCATTTTCAGCTCTTCGAACATCTCATATGCTCCGTGTCTCTCAAAACGCTTTTGGAGCCCCGGTTCTAAGCTGTAAAGCATGCCGCATTGAATGAGGGAGTAATCATCAGCACGTGACTAACAAGCGTTCATAACGTCTTGGTTCTGTGGGACGGGTGCGTCACCTAGAGGTGCTTCTAGGACATAATCTTTCTTGGCAGCTATGAGGATGATCCTCAGGTTCCGGACCCAGTTCGTATAGTTGCTGCCATCGTCTTTCAGCTTGGTTTTCTCTAGGAACGCGTTGAAGTTGAGGACAATGTGGGCCATTTGATCTACAAGACATATTGTAAAGATTTTAGACTAAGTTCATGATAATTAAGTTCATATAGTCAAATTATTCAATGAACTCCCACTCAGATAGACATCCCTCCAGTCATCTAAGTACAACATGATCCACAGACCATGTTCGAGGTTCAGCACACTGAGCGGTGCATTAAGGACATAAGCCTTCTATGAAGCAATGAGGACAATCCTCAGTTTACGGACCTAGTCCCCATAATTGCTACTATCAACTTTCAACTAAATTTTCTCTAGGAACATATCTAAACAGTAGAACTGAAGCGCGAGCTACGACATAATTTGCAAAATCCTTTTGACTATGTTCAGGATAATTAAGTTCATCTTATGAACTCCCACTCAGATAGACATCCCTCTAGTCATCTAAGTGATTACATGATCCGAGTCAACTAGGCCGTGTCCGATCATCACGTGAGACGGACTAGTCAACATCGGTGAACATCTTCATGCTGATCGTATCTACCATACGACTCATGCTCGACCTTTCGGTCTTCTGTGTTCCGAGGCCATGTCTGTACACATGCTAGGCTCGTCAAGTCAACCTAAGTGTTTCGCGTGTGTAAATCTGTCTTAAACCCGTTGTATGTGAACGTTAGGATCAAATGCCCGATCATCACGTGGTGCTTTGAAAGAACGAACTATCGCAACGGTGCACAGTTAGGGGGAACACTTTCTTGAAATTTTAATGAGGGATCATCTTATTTACTACCGTCGTTCTAAGAAAATAAGATGTATAAACATGATAAACATCACATGCAATCAAATAATAGTGACATGATATGGCCAATATCATATAGCTCCTTTGATCTCCATCTTGGGGCTCCATGATCATCTTGTCACCGGCATGACACCATGATCTCCATCATCGTGTCTTCATGAAGTTGTCTCGCCAACTATTACTTCTACTACTACAGCTAACAGTTAGCAATAAAGTAAAGTAATTACATGACGTTTATGTTGACACGCAGGTCATAAATAAATAAATACAACTCCTATGGCTCCTGCCGGTTGTCATACTCATCGACATGCAAGTCGTGATTCCTATTACAAGAACATGATCATCTCATACATCACATATATCATTCATCACATCCTTTGGCCATATCACATCACAAAACACTTGCTGCAAAAACAAGTTAGACGTCCTCTAATTGTTGTTGCAAGTTTTTACGTGGCTGCTATAGGTTTCTAGCAAGAACATTTCTTACCTACGCCAAAACCACAACGTGAATTGCCAATTTCTATTTACCCTTCATAAGGACTCTGTTCATCGAATCCGATCCGACTAAAGTGGTAGAGACAGACACCCGCCAGCCAACTTATGCAACTAGTGCATGTCAGTCAGTGGAACCGGTATCACGTAAGCATACATGTAAGGTTGGTCCGGGCCGCTTCATCCCACAATGCCGCCTAATCTGGATAAGACTAGTAATGGCAAGAAAATTGACAATATCGACGCCCACAACTGCTTTGTGTTCTACTTGTGCATAGTAACTACGCATAGACCTAGCTCTAATACCACTGTTGGGGAACGTAGCAGAATTTTAAAATTTTCTATGCATCACCAAGATCAATCTATGGAGTCATCTAGCAATGAGAGAGAGAGGAGTGCATCTACATACCCTTGTAGATCACGAGCGGAAGCGTTCAAGGGAACGGGGTTGATGGAGTCGTACTCGTCGTGATCCAAATCATCGAAGATCCTAGCGCCGAATGGACGGCACCTCCGCGTTCAACACACGTACGGAGCGAGGACGTCTCCCGCACCTTGATCCAGCAAGGAGGAGGGAGAGGTTGAGGAAGAGGGCTCCAATAGCAGCACGACGGCGTGGTGGTGGTGAAGCTGCAGTACTCCGGCAGGGCTTCGCCAAGCTCTTACGGAGGAGGAGAGGTGTTAGGGAGGGGAGGGGATGCACCTTGGATGTTCTATGCAGCCCTCCCCTTGCCCCTCTATTTATAGGGGAAGGAGGAAGGGGCCGGCCCCCTCTAGATGAGATCTAGAGGGGGCGGGGGCCAAGGGGAGGGGGCTTGCCCGCCTAGCAAGGGGGGCGCCCCCTTTAGGCCCCCCCCAACCCTAGGCGCATGGGCCCAAGGGGGGGATGCGGCCAGCCCATGTAGGGCTGGTTCCTCTTTCCTCTACAGCCCATTAGGCCCTCCGAGAGAGGTGGCCCCTCCCGGTGGACCCCCGGAACCCCTCCGGTGGCCCCGGTACGATACTGATATGCCCCCGAACCTTTCCGGTGACCGTATGACAACTTCCTACATATAAATCTTCACCTCCGGACCATTCCGGAACTACTCGTGACGTCCGGGATCTCATCCGGGACTCCGAACAACATTCGGTAATCACATACAAGTCTTCCTAACAACCCTAGTGTCACCGAACCTTAAGTGTGTAGACCCTACGGGTTCGGGAGACATGCAGACATGACCGAGACGACTCCCCGGTCAATAACCAACAGCGGGATCTGGATACCCATGTTGGCTCCCACATGCTCCACGAACATCTCATCGGATGAACCATGATGTCGAGGATTCAATCAATCCATATACAATTCCCTTTGTCAATCGGTACGTTACTTGCCCGAGACTCGATCGACAGTATCCCAATACCTTGTTCAGTCTCGTTACTGGCAAGTCACTTTACTCGTACCATAATGCATGATCCTGTGATCACATTGTGCTCATTATGATGATGCGTTACCGAGTGGGCCCAGAGATACCTCTCCGTCATACGGAGTGACAAATCCCAGTCTCGATTCATGCCAACCCAACAGGCACTTTCGGAGATACCTGTAATGAACCTTTATAGTCACCCAGTTACGTTGTGATGTTTGGCACACCCAAGGCACTCCTACGGTGTCCGGGAGTTGCACAATCTCATGGTCTAAGGAAATGATACTTGACATTCAGAAAAGCTACCACAAACGAACTACACGATCTTTGAGCTATGCTTAGGATTGGGTCTTGTCCATCACATCATTCTCCTAATGATGTGATCCCGTTATCAATGACATATAATGTCCATAGTCAGGAAACCATGACTATCTTTTGATCAACGAGCTAGTTAACTAGAGGCTCACTAGGGACGTGTTGTGGTCTATGTATTCACACATGTATTCTAATTTCCAGATAACACAATTATAGCATGAACAATAGACAATTATCATGAACAAAGAAATATAATAATAACCATTTTATTATTGCCTCTAGGGCATATTTCCAACACATATCACATAAGCTAACAATGATCTCCTATTTTAACAGAAATAACAGGCACGCCTACCATAGGTCTATGTTTATCTTTAGCACAAGGTTTAGCAATTCTAGCAGTTTCACCGCAGAACTGAATAACATGCCCATCAATATTATCAGACAAGAGATCTTTAACAATAGCAATATTAGGTTCTACTTTAACTTGCTCAGGGGGTGTATATGTTTTAATATTGCTTTTACGAACCACAGTTGAAGCTTTAGCAGGAAACTTTATCCTAACAAGGAAAGGTGGTTTCTCAACATAAGAAGTAGGAACAATAGGATCATTATAAGTAATAGTCTTTTCTTCAACTTTAATAGGTGCAGCTACTTTTAGTTCTATGGGAGGATGATATTTAAACCACTTCTCCTTAGGGAGATCAACATAAGTAGCAAAAGATTCACAGAAAGAAGCTACTATCTCATAATCAAGTCCATATTTAGTGCTAAACTTACGGAAAATATCGGTATCTATAAAAGATTTAACACAATCAAACTTAGGTGCCATACCTGACTCCTTACCATTATCGAGGTCCCAATCTTCAGAGTTGCGTTTAATTATATCCAATAAATCCCATCTAAATCCAATAGTCTTCATCATAAAAGAGCTAGCACAAGAATTATCAAGCATGGTGCGATTATTTTCAGAAAGCCGAGCATAAAAATTTTGAATAATGATTTCTCTTGAGAGCTCATGATTGGGGCATGAATATAACATTGATTTAAGCCTCCCCCAAGCTTGAGCGATGCTTTCTCCTTCGCGAGGCCAAAAATTATATATATAATTGCGATCACGATGAACAAGATGCATAGGATAAAACTTCTGATGAAATTCCAATTTCAATTGTTTGTAATTCCAAGACTTCATATCATCACATATCCTATACCATGTCGGTGCATCTCCCCTCAAAGATAAGGGGAAGACCTTCTTCTTAACAACATCTCCGGATACACCTGCAAGCTTAAATAATCCACAAACTTCATCCACATATATTAGATGTTCATCAGGATGTTTTGTTCTATCTCCTAAAAAAGGATTAGCTAGCAGTTTTTCTATTATACCCGAAGGAACTTCAAAACAAGTATTTTCATTTTCATTTTCATTAGGTTCAGTAAGTTGAGGAGCAACTCTTTGCTCTACTGGTCGGGGTGAAGATACCCCGAACAAGCCCCTCAGAGGATTACTTTCCATAATAACAAGTGACAGTAAATTTCAGCACACTATATAAATTTTTCCTCACCAAATTCCACCTACCAAAGGTGCTTCACTCCCGGGCAATGGCACCAGAAAAGAGTCTTGATGACCCACAAGTATGGGGGATCTATCGTAGTCCTTTCAATAAGTAAGAGTGTCGAACCCAACGAGGAGTAGAAGGAAATGATAAACGGTTTTCAGCAAGGTATTCTCTGCAAGTACTGAAATAAGTGGTAACAGATAGTTTTGTGATAAGATAATTTGTAACGAGCAACAAGTAACAAAAGTAAATAAAGTTCAGTAAGGTGGTCCAATCCTTTTTGTAGCAAAGGACAAGCCTGGACAAACTCTTATATTAAGGAAAATTGCTCCCGAGGACACATGGGAATATCGTCAAGCTAGTTTTCATCACGTTCATATGATTCGTGTTCGGTACTTTGATAATTTGACATGTGGGTGGACCGGTGCTTGGGTGTTGTTCTTACTTGAACAAGCATCCCACTTATGATTAACCTCTATTGCAAGCATCCGCAACTACAACGAAAGTATTACGGTAAACCTAACCATAGCATGAAACATATGGATCCAAGTCAGCCCCTTACGAAGCAATGCATAAACTAGGGTTTAAGCTTCTGTCACTCTAGCAACCCATCACCTACTTCTTACTTCCCAATGCCTTCCTCTAGGCCCAAATAATGGTGAAGTGTTATGTAGTCGACGTTCACATAACACCACTAGAGGCTAGACAACATGCATCTCATCAAAATATTGAACGAATACCAAATTCACATGACTACTAATAGCAAGACTTCTCCCTTGTCCTCAGGAACAAACATAACTACTCACAAAGCATAAACATGTTCATAATTAGAGGGGTATTAATATGCATATAGGAACTGAACATATGATCTTCCACCAATTAAACCAACTAGCATCAACTAAAAGGAGTAATTAACACTACTAGCAACCTACTAGCACCAATCCCGGACTTGAAGACAAGAATCGGATACAAGAGATGAACTAGGGTTTTGAGATGAGATGGTGCTGATGAAGATGTTGATGGAGATTGCCCCCTCCCGATGAGAGGAGCATTGGTGATGACGATGGCGATGATTTCCCCCTCCGGGAGGGAAGTTTCCCCGGCTGAACATCTCTGCCGGAGCTCTAGATTGGATCCACCAAGGTTCTGCCTCGTGGCGGTGGAGTTTCGTCCCGAAAGGTTGCCTCTTATCTTTTTTTCTCAATGAAAGACTTCATATAGGAGAAGATGGTCATCGGAGAGCCACCAGGGGGCCCACGAGGTAGGGGGCACGCCCCCACCCTCCCCTCGTGAGCAGGGTGTGGGCCCCCTGGTCTTCATCTTTGGCGAGGATTTTTCATTATTTATTATAAGGTGTTCCGTGGAGTTTCAGGACTTTTGGAGTTCTGCAGAATAGGTCTCTAATATTTGCTCCTTTTCCAGCTGCAGGCATCCCCCCCCCCCCCGCTTATGTAAACCTTGTAAAATAAGATAGGATAGCCATAAGTATTGTGACATAATGTGAAATAACGGCCCATAATGCAATAAATATCGATATAAAAGCATGATCCAAAATGGACGTATCACCCCCTCCGGTGTCTATATAAACCGGAGGGTTTAGTCTTTTGACAACAACAATCATAATCATAGACTAGCTTCTAGGGTTTAGCCTCTATGATCTCGTGGTAGATCAACGCTTGTAATACTCATATCATCAAGATCAATCAAGCAGGAAGTAGGGTATTACCTCCACCGAGAGGGCCTGAACCTGGGTAAACATTGTGTCCCCCGCCTCCTGTTACCATCCGCCTTAGACGCACAGTTCGGGACCCCTTACTCGAGATCCGCCGGTTTTGACACTGACATTGGTGCTTTCATTGAGAGTTCCACTGTGTCGCCACGATAAGGCTTGATGGCTCGTCTTGTTGGGAAGGACAACATCACCTTGTGGGGAGCCCTGGCTGTAGGCCAAACTCTCCGACTAGGCGGCTTCGTCATGACCGCCCATTCGGCCGTCGCGCCGACGATGATTTCTCGGGTCATCAAAAACAGCCTCCATGTCGGCTCAGGATTCACTGAGCAGATGGATCCAATAGAGCTCTCTTCCTTGAACGAGCTCTTGGATCGCATCACCGCCCTGGTAGTCGCAACGGACTATGATCGAATCGGGCTTAAACCCGACCAAGGGGACATTAACTCTCCGCCGGTCACCCATCAAATAGCGGTGGTGGAGGAGCAATGTAGCAATTATTCCTCTATTTTGAGTACAAACTATGCCCGGATTCCCGAGCTCTCCGAGCCGGATACCCATCCACGGGAGGACATGGCCCAAGCTTCGAACCTAGAATCAGACAGCGGGCCAGAACTATTGGGCAACATCCTGGAGTCCGAACTGCCACCCACCCACACTCAAGTGATCTTTCCCACATTAGACAAGAGCCACAAGAGACAGTACATCACTATTGGGCCAGATTCCTCCTTGCAATGAGCAAGGTCAAGGACTGTTGCGAGGAAGACGCAATTTCATTCTTTTGCAAAAATTGCACAGACAAGCGAATCCTCAACGCCATAAGTCGCCGTCACATAGCACACTTTGCTGACTTGACGGCCATAGTACGGAAGTACTGTGCGATGGAAAGCGCCTGGAAAACCCAAACAAAACTCTGGGATCCTCCGGCTCTCACTAAACCCCCCGTCCGAACTAAAAGGGTGTACTCTCGTAAGTCACCCGATCCAATTACAAAGAAACAAAAGCACACTATAGGGCGTAGAACTGTATTGGAGGGATGGCTCAATGGGCCGTGCAAAATTCACAGTACAGCAGATACCATGCCAACACACAGCCTTAGAGCATGTTGGATACTCTGGCAGGTGGCCAAGAGCGGCGAGGATATCCTCATCAACAATACAACAGAGCACCATCCTATGGAAAATAACAATACAGTATTGACAGTCTTCGAGACCTTCGCCTCAAATAATAGGCGCAAGTGAACATTCTGCAGCCTTGCCGAAGTCTGCCACGTTGCAGCAATAAATCCATGGAACGACACGGCCATAACCTTCAATGCCAGTGACGAACCTCAATTCCGAACAGCCCGAGCACCAGCCGCTTTGGTCCTTAGTCCAATTGTGGATGGCTTCTGGCTTACTAAAGTGCTCATGGACGGTGGCAGCGGATTAAATCTCATCTACGAGGAAACTCTTAGCAAAATGGAAATAGACAAGAGCTGCATTAAGCAAAGCAGCACGACCTTCGGAGTAATCATCCCTAGTCGGGAGGCACGATGTGTGGGAAAAATCACACTAGATGTGGTATTCGGCACGCCGGAAAATTATAGGTCCGAAGAAATCACATTCCAAGTGGCCCCGTTCAGAAGCGGATACCACGCCCTTTTAGGATGGGAGGCATTCACGATCTTCCAAGCTATACCCCATTACGGGTACATGAAGCTCAAAATGCCCGGGCCTAATGGAATCATCACTCTGGCTAGTGATCTGGACATAGCACTCTGCACCAAAAATAAAACTGCAGCACTAGCTCTCGCGACGTTATCCAAAGCCCTTGAGGCCGAAGAACTAACTACGTTGCGCTCCACGATAGACAGGGACAATGTGATACTCAACAAAAGACCCAAGTCCACCTCTTTTAAACCAGCGAATGAAATAGTCAAATTCCAGGTCCACCCAACGGACCCTACAAAAACAGCATCCATCGGGGCACAGCTGAACCCCACAACAGACGCCGCACTACGGGCGTTCTTGTGCGAGAATTGGGACATCTTCGCCTGGCATCCTTCAGACATGCCAGGAATCCCACGCAGGTTGGCCGAGCATAGCCTTAACATTCTAAAGGGGTTCAAGCCGGTCAAGCAGACTCTTCGGCGTTTCTCTGAGCCTAAGCGACAAGCCATGGGAGAAGAGTTAGCCAAGTTACTCGAGACCAGATTCATTAGAGAAATAAAACATTCGGACTGGCTAGCAAACCTGGTGATGGTACCAAAGAAGGACAAATCCTGGCGCCTATGTGTCGATTTCAAGGACCTTAACAAGGCTTGCCCCAAGGATCCCTTCCCCATCCTCCACATCGATCAAATTATCGACGCTACCGCGGGACACGCCTCATTGTGCTTCCTCAATGCATACTCCGTATACCATCAAATTAAGATGGCGGAGCCCGATCAAGCTGCAACGGCATTCATCACTCCATACGGCCCCTTCTGTTTTAACACCATGCCTTTCGGGCTCAAAAACGCCGGTGCAACCTATCAACGCATGATTCAGACATGCCTGAAAACACAAATCGGCAAAACAGTGGAGGCATACGTAGACGATGTGGTCATTAAAAAAACACACGTCGAATCCTTAATAGACGACTTGAGGCTCACATTCGACAATCTCCAAACATATGACATCAAGCTCAGTCCGGAAAAAATGCGTTTTCGACGTGCCCATCGGAAATCTCTTGGGCTTCATCGTCTCCAATAGAGGAATTGAAGCAAATCCGTCTAAAATCCGAGCTTTGTCACAGTTGGCTATCCCAACAGACCTCAAGCAAATCCTGAAGTTAACTGGATGTGTGGCTGCCTTAAGCCGCTTTATCTCCCGATTAGGACAAAAGGCACTACCTCTTTATCGACTTCTTCGACGCACCGAACACTTCGAGTGGACGGATGCGGCCATGGCCGGATTGGAAGAAATAAAATTCGTATTAGCCACCAACCCAATCTTGACCACGCCAAATGCGGGCGAACCAATGCTATTATATATAGCGGCAATACATCAAGTTGTAAGCGCAGTGCTCGTCGTCGAATGAGAGACGGACGGACATAAGTTCCCGCTTCAAAAGCCGGTATACTACGTATCCACCGTCCTCACTCCATGCAAATCACGGTACCCACATTATCAAAAGATAGCATACGCGGTCTTCATGGCATCCCGGAAACTACAACACTACTTTCAAGAGTGTTCAATTACGGTGGCCTCCGAAGTACCACTCAACGACATAATAAATAACTGCGATGACACGGGCCAGATTGCTAAATGGGCTATCGAGCTCCTCCCGTTCGACATAACATATAAACCACGGCGAGCCATTAAGTCGCAAGTATTGGCTGATTTCGTCGCCGAATGGATGGAAGCCGAACTCCCTAAAGAGTACGGTGCGTACTCCAATTGGATCATGCACTTTGACGGCTCTAAGATGCTGGCTGGTCTGGGGGCAGGCGTCGTCCTGACATCCCCCACCGGAGATACAGTCCAATACGTACTCCAAATATTATATACAGACTCCAACAATGCAGCAGAATATGAGGCCCTGTTGCAAGGTCTCTGGATGGCAGTCTCCATGGGCATTCAACACCTAGAGGTGCGGGGCGGATTTGAACCTCGCAATATCTCAAATAAATGGGGACTTTGACGCCAAGGACCCAAAAATGGCGGCTTACCGCAACGTCATCCTAAAAATGTCAGCTCGGTTCGACGGCCTCGAATTCCACCATGTGGTTCGAGAAAACAATCAAGCGGCGGATATCCTCACCCGCATCGGCGCTAAGCGCGACCCTGTCCCACCCAATATCTTGTTGGAAAGGTTGTTTAAGCCGTCCATGGTGTGGGAAGGCGAGACCGGCAAAAACAGTCCGGATCCAGCCACAACACTAGATCCGGAACACTCTGACGTAATCGGAGGCTCTGCCACCGAAATAACACCTTCGGCCCACGTGATTATGGTTGTCATTGCCTTGAGGACAGAACCCTTCTTGGCTTACCTAACTAGGCAAGAACTCCTTGATGACCCAAACGAGGCACGTTGCATTGTGCGGCGGTCTAAAGCCTACAAGGTCCATGAGGGAGAGCTTTATAAGAAAAGCGCTACCGGAGTACTTCAAAGGTGCATCTCCGAAGAGGAAGGACGGCAACTTTTGGCAAAAATTCATGCCGGACTTGGCGGCCACCACACCGCAGCTCGGGCCCTTGTAAGCAAGGCCTTCCATACAGGTTTTTACTAGCCGACGGTCCGAGCAGACGCACAGGACCTCGTTCAATGTTGCGTCGGTTGCCAGCAAACCAAAGCCATATGCCACCTACCGCTCTCCAAACAATCCCCATTACTTGGCCCTTTGCGATCTGGGGGCTTGATATGGTCGGACCCCTTAAAGGGGGAAGCCATAAGAAAAAATACATATTGGTCATGGTGGATAAATTCACCAAATGGATAGAAGCCAAACCAGTTAAAACGGCCGAGTCCAGACTAGTGATAGACTTCATATCCGGGGTTGTACACCGCTATAGCGTCCCCCACAGCATCATCATCGATAACGGCTCAAACTTTACAGCCGACGATGTAAAAACTTGGTGTAGCAACATGGGCATTAAGCTCGATTATGCCTCTGTCTATCACCCGCAAACTAACGGTCAAGTCGAGCGAGCAAATGGTCTTATCATGAGCAGCATTTAACCCAGATTAGTGCGATCGTTGAAGGAATCAGATACGCACTGGGTGGAGGAGCTTGACTCCGTACTTTGGGGGCTGCGGACCACGCCGAATCGCACTACCGGATACACACCGTTCTTTATGGTGTACGGCGTAGAGGCGGTACTGCCCTGCGACATCATTCATGACTCGCCTCGAGTGCGCATGTACGAAGAGAAAGAAGCCGAGCTTGATCGGTAGGACAGTTTGGACGCCCTGGAGGAGGAGCGTGACGTGGCAAAAGCCCGCTCCGCATTCTATCAGCAACAGGCTCGGCGGTATCAAAGCAGAGAAGTACGGGCCAAAACTTATAACGTTGGCGAACTCGTTCTAAGCCTACCGGAGAAGAAAAAGAACAAGCTCAAGCCCAAATGGGAAGATCCCTTCGTTATTGACAAAGTTCTGACCGGTGGAGCGTACCGTTTGTGGGATGCATCGGACAATCGACTCGAGCCAAACCCATGGAACGTAGCTAGACTCCGAAGGTTCTATGCCTAGTGTCGGACTCTGTGTTCGTCTCCTTACCTCCGTCAATTTCTTATATATCCGTTATCTTCTTTTCTTTCATTCTTTCTTCCCTTTTTCTTCACGGCCTTAAAAGGTTAAAATGTGTCTTGACTACACAATCTTGACACGCTAGGCATGCTCATTATACCTGGGGGTTTCTTATACAGAAGCCTAATATAACTATGTTCCGAGCTCTATCCCCCGCACATTTGTTACTTTTCCACATGTACCTTTTCTTTGCCAGTATATGCATCGATATGACTTAAGTTTTGGCCAAGCTGGGTTGCCTGGCTCTTGTGTTTATGCCCTACGTTCCCGTTAATTCGGCTAGGGCATAAGGGGAGCACCTCTGCGATTGTTACTGCCGGGTCAGCCGGATGTGTACCTCAGACTGGGTGAAGCCGAAAGCTAGCGTTCCTAAGGGAATATTTGGTCAGTGAACAAAAGATGACTTTTATTTATTGTAATGCATGCCCCCAGATGTTTATATCCTGCATCTCTTTTCACATTTCGGACATGCACATTAATGCATGCATACCCAGGGAAAGGAACCCTTAACAGAACTATTATCCCTGGAAGATGTTTCTTACTATCCATGTAATATAACATAGCTAGTTGGGTACTTGTCTGTTCAAGCACTTATGACCCCTATGCCTGGTTTCCACGTGTACCCCGGTTTTTACATAACTGAGCAGGTATTCGGATACACTCCGGACTGTCGGGTCCGGAGGTCGAAGTGAAAAGGTCCGCCATGACAAATGATTTACAATCCGGCTAGGGACAATATATGTGACTTGAAGTACACAGTCACATAGACTGACTAAATTCTTCTTCTATACCATCCAACAGGCTGTCTAGCCTACAATCCTGTTGGGAATACTTTGCGGCTAATTTCACCTGGTCATACACCAAACTGACGGGGATCTCTTTCCCATCAGACCCCACAGGTCCGACCTCGGCCATGTGGTTCGGGTCAGCCTTGGTATATCGTGTCTTCTTCATGGCCCAGGCTTCCCTTGCACCTTGTCGGCAGGCTGATACCTTCCATAATCGGAAGCGCCGCCGCGCTCCCTTGAGCATCTCCACAAGCTCCCCCATGCCTCCTGGCAGGGAGGCGGATGGCCACAAGGCTTGGGCTATGCCCAGCATCACCTGTCGAACTTGTTCGTGCAGTTGTGAGAGCTCCGGCAGAAGATCACCTGCAGATCCAGGCATCTCCTCTGCGGGACGACCCGTCAGCATACCTACAGATATAACTCTGTTAGCCGGTTTCTTCACCAAACTCTATAAAATTTCGTTCAAGCTGTAGGACCTTGAAGTAGATGTGTCTAGAGGGGGGTGATTAGACACTTCATGCCAAAGTTGCAATTTTTAAGCTTTTTTGGTTTGGGTGGAGTTTAAGCATAATTTCAACAATCACAATACATATCAAGCAAGTATGCAAAGTGTATATAGGCAGCGGAAAGTAAAGCATGCAACTTGCAAGAATGTAAAGGGAAGGGTTTGGAGAATTCAAACGCAATCGGAGACACGGATGTTTTTCCCGTGGTTCGGATAGGTGGTGATATCCTACATCCACGTTGATGGAGACTTCAACCCACGAAGGGTAACGGTTGCGCGAGTCCACGGAGGGCTCCACCCACGAAGGGTCCACGAAGTAGCAACCTTGTTTATCCCACCATGGCCATCGCCCACGAAGGACTTGCCTCACTAGCGGTAGATCTTCACGAAGTAGGTGATCTCCTTGCCCTTAAAAACTCCTTGGTTCAACTCCACAATCTTGTCGGAGACTCCCAAGTGACACCTAGCCAATCTAGGAGACACCACTCTCCAAGAAGTAACAAACGGTGTGTTGATGATGAACTCCTTGCTCTTGTGCTTCAAATGATAGTCTCCCCAACACTCAACTCTCTCTCATAGGATTTGGATCTGATGGAAAGAAGATTTGAGTGGAAAGCAACTTGGGGAAGGCTAGAGATCAAGATTCATATGGTAGGAATGGAATATCTTGGCCTCAACACATGAGTAGGTAGTTCTCTCTCAGAAATAGGATGCTGGAAGTGTAGGCTTAGTCTGATGGCTCTCTCTCGAATGAGGAGGAGGTGGAGGGGTATATATAGCCGCCACACAAAATCCAACCGTTACACATAGTTTTCCAATCTCGGTGGGACCGAATCAACAAACTCGGTCGGACCAAAAAGGTAAACCTAGTGACTGTTAGAGATCTCGGTGGGACCGACTGAATCAACTCGGTGTGACCGATGTGCTATGGTTAGGGTAAATCCAAAACTCGGTTTGACCAATTACTCAAACTCGGTGGGACCGATTTGGGTAATAAGCGAAACAGAGAGCTGTCCAAGCAAACTTGGTGGGACCGATTGCATATCTTGGTGGGACTGAGAATAATGCAATAGGTAACAAAGAGTTTGCAAGCCCATCTCGGTGAGACCGAGATCCCATCGGTGAGACCGAATCGATTAGGTTTTCTGGCAGTGGCTATGACAAGTGAAACTCGGTGGCGCCGGATAGGAATAATCGGTAGGTCCGAGTTTGGCTTAGGGTTTAGGAAATTTGTGGATATGGGAAAGTAGCTGAGGATTTTGGAGCATATCATTAAGCACTTGAGCAAGAGGCTCATTAAGCAACACCTCATCCCTCCTTGATAGTATTGGCTTTTCCTATGGACTCAATGTGATCTTGGATCACTAAAATGTAAAATGAAGAGTCTTGAACTTCAAGCTTTAGCCAATCCTTTGTCCTTAGTATCTTGGTGACCTTCCCACAACCTTTAGTCCATGCCACTCCATTGTTGAACTTATCTGAAACATACTAGATGAAAACGTTAGTCCAACAAGAGATATGTTGTCATCAATTATCAAAACCACCTAGGGAGCACTTGTGCTTTCACAAGCACCTACTAAAAATGCCGCGTCGAAGCCTCTTATTTTCCTTTACGGAGTCAGCAAGCTGGGCCCGAACATCTTTCAGTTCAACGCCCAGCCGGGTATTGGCATCTTGGAGATCATTTTTCTCCTGCCTAACCTGCGTAAGCACGCGCTCGCCAGCCTTTAGCTGTCATTGAGCATTTTTCTCATCCCCTCGCACGACCTCCGGATTCACTCCAGGATCATCTGCAGAATCTATTGTTAGATTTGCATGCATGCCGAATACTAACTGGTACATGTCATTCTTTTAGATAGAAACAAGTGTTACCAGATGGGGCCTTTTCGGACTCCTTTATTGCGGCAACTGCGGCCCGTAGCTGGGCTTTGCACTCCTCCAGCTCTTGAGACAACTAGGTATTCTTCTCCGTAAGAACCTACGCAAAAAATGATCCTTAAATCAGTTGTGCCAACTGTTTCAAGTCTCAGTGGCTACTGATATACATAATTATTAGATTTTCTTACCCGTATATCCTTTACATACTGGTCCGTGGCCCGGGCAAGACCATTTTGAGCAGCTCGGATGTACGCGTCTCCTGAGTTGAAGGCATCGAACGCCTCTTGAGAGAAACAAGCATCGCGGAGTACGGCCCAGCGACACCTGTGATTCATGGCACTCTCCACTTTGGAATTCATAGCGGACAGCATATCCGCATCCTCTATAGGAGGAACATCTGGTGTTGGCCCCACGTTAGCATCTGCCTCTAAGTCCAGCTCTAGAGCCCGGCTGGTGGAGGCTTGGCTAGCAGGCTTTGCGGATATGGTCCAGGGAGCATTTTTACTGCCAGGAACCATGGACGTTATTATATTTTAAAAGACGACAACCACAGAGCGGGGTTCTTTTTCATACCTCTGCGACGGCGTCTCAGTCCTGACCTCCTTCCTTTTAAGCCTACCCGGCTTCGGTGCCCCTTGTTGGTGAGTCACTGCGGGTTCGGCATGGCGTCCCGAGGGCCTTCCCTGTAAGACACCATATGTGTGCGGTAGGTGAAGTGCGAAAAAAAGGGGATCCTTCTTGGAAGTTGGGACTCCGGTTTTACTTACATGCGATGCAGGGAGCAGTCTAGGATAATCGGCTATGATGGCCACCAAGGCACCGTTGCAGCTTAACTGATAGAACAACCTGTCAATGAGCTCCACAAATGTGTCCGGATCTTCTTCGAGTCCGGGGTCGAGGGCCCGGTCAGGGTCCTCTGGTTGTGGAGACCGGTTGTGGACCTCCCTCACAGCTTTTTGCATTTCCTACTATGAAATAGAAAGTTAAATATTTATGACGAAGAATGCGGGAAGGTCTGGAGTGGGAAGTAGCAGCTCACCCAGTTTGGGGGGTTGTACATGGAGAATCCATCACGTGGCTTAATGCGGATGAACTCCTCTTCCTCTCCTCTATATAAATCGGACGGTATTTCCGCTAGAGCAGCGACAGAGTCCGGTCCCTTATGACCGCAGCGGGTGGCATCGTCTTCTCCATTAAAGTGCCACATGGGTTGTCCCTGATATTGAAATGGCTGCACCCCCTACATTATACATATTGACATAACCTCGATTATTGTCAATCCTGATTTGGCCAGCATTTTTATCCGGCCCATCAGGTAAAGGACCTCTCTGTTATCTTCCTCCTAGGGGCTCCGAGGGTGCCAGCTGCGGCGTTTCTTCAAAGGGACGTTATTGAACTTAGGAATGCCCATCCGAATATGGTCCGGAAGGTGGACGTCCTCCATATAGAACCACTCCGAAGGCCAGTCTTCAGATGTCCTCTTCGAAGTACCGGACAGGTATCTGGTCCCGGTGATGCGCCATATCTGGGCTCCGCCCACTTGATATATTGACCCCTCCTGTGTATGGGGTACGAGGTAGAATAGCCTCTTCCATAGCTCGAAATGAGCTTCGCAGCCCAAAAACAGCTCGCAAAAGGCGACGTAGCCAGCGATGTGTAATATGGAGGCGGGAGTAAAGTTATGTAGCTGGAGGCCGTAGAACTCCAGGAGCCCGCAGAGGAACAGATGGATTGGAAATCCCTGCCCCCTTAATAAGTAAGGGACAAGGCATACCCGCTCCCCCATGGATGGGTTGGGAAAGCTCTCCGCTTGCTCCCTGCCGTTGTAAGTGGCGAGTCCGGCTCGAACGGGGACCATATACGCTGGAGGGAGAAACCCCTAGGTCTGTAACTCTACTAATTTCCTGTGGGGGATGGAACACTTCTTCCAATCGCTTGACTTAGGGCTATGGGAGCGAGAGGAGGAGCTGCGATGGCCGGCCATGATGGGATGGACTTTTTCCGGGCGCGCTCCGATGGATACTCGCTGTGGGAGCACTACAAAAAAAGACACATCCGTGACATTTTGGGCTGAACAAATTTTTTTTTCTATCATACATATGACACTTCTATGACGATAATTGTGACAAAACCCAGTATCATCATAGATGTGGTGGGCTCCTACTTCTATGACAAAAAATCAAGACAGAAAATGGGCTTTTCATCCTGGACGGGCCGGAGACGCAACTGCATGACATTCTTTGGGCCATCCATGACGGAAAAAATCATGGTAGAAGCGAGGGGAGGAAAATTTCGGGGAGTTCTCGGTTACGGTGGGAGGTCGGGGGCCGAGGGATGCACGTTTCTCTCATACACATACGCGCGTGTGTGCGAGGTGTTGGCTCTAGCTGAACCCGAGCAAGGCGTTGGGCTCTAACTGAACCCGAGCGATTGCACTGCAGTCTACGCGTTACTGAACCCGAGCGATCGATCGATGGTTGTTAACTAAACCTGATCGAGCAAGTCCTTCACTACTGCTGCTAACTGAAGCCGGTCGATGGGATGAACAGTGAGCGTTGCGGGGGGTTTGGATGAACAGTGAGCGGCGGCGTTGCCTATGGATGAACAGGACCCCGTGGTGTGGTGGAGGGCTGGATGAACAGTAGACGATGGAGGGGTGCCCGTGGAGGGGTGGATGAACAGGGCCCCATGGTGTGGAGAGCTGGATGAACAATAGACGGTGGAGGGGTGGTTAAACAGGACCCCGTGGTGTGGAGGGCTGGATGAACAGTAGACGGTGGAGGGGTGGTTGAACAGGACCCCGTGGTGTGGAGGGCTGGATGAACAGTAGACGGTGGAGGGGTGGTTGAACAGTAGCCGGTGGAGTAGCGCACGATGGAGGCTGGATGAACAGGAGCCCGTGGATGAACAGTCGCAGGTGGAGGCTAGAGGAGGTCGACGGTGGATGAACAGTAGCTCGTGGAGGCTGGAGGAGGTCGACGGTGGAGATGAACAGTATCCCGTGGAGTCCCGTTTTGCAGTATGCCACACCCCTCCTGATGAAC
Organism: Triticum monococcum; assembly: GCA_034509565.1. Lineage (NCBI taxonomy): Eukaryota > Viridiplantae > Streptophyta > Magnoliopsida > Poales > Poaceae > Triticum > Triticum monococcum. The sequence continues at coordinate 13,744,048 of CM067845.1, read as the reverse complement.
AGGACCCCCGTTTCGACCGTAGCGCTCCAACACAAGTCTGTTTCCTCCGTTTTGCGGTACGCCATACCCCTCCCGATCAACAGGACCCCCGTTTCGACCATAGGAGGTCTGTTTCCACCGTTTTGCGATACGCCAGACCCCTCCCGATGAACAGGATCCCGTTTTGAATGTGGCCGGTCGAACACAAGGCTGTTTCCTCCATTCTGCGGCACGCCAGGCCTCATTTCCATCGCCTGTTCCGTCCAAGCCCTCCTGATGAACACGACACATTCCGTTGCCTCCCCATGAACACGACGACGATGTTTCTCCGTTTCGACCCAGCCATGTACACGAGCCCTGGCCGTATGTATCCGTGAGTAGGCGTTCGAGACCCCGCCCGTATGTACACATACGTGGCCATATTTTATTTCTTGCACCCTGGCCACTGTACGTACGTGTAAATGCTACGTGCGCGCCTCTATTATGACACGTGCGCGCCTCTATTACGACACATGCGCGCCTCTACTACGACACGTGCGCGCCTCTACATCAACCAGTATGTACGTACACATTTGCGACCAGAATGACAACGCTATGTATGCTTCGACCAGGTGGGTCCCGACTGTCAGGCACTTCCTTGCCTGCGAAGATGTAGCTGGTGGGTCCCAGTAGTCAGAGGGTGAATCGTTTTTTTTTTGCCCGGACGCACTTCCTTGCGTGCGAAGATGTAGCTGGTGGGTCCTAGCAGTCAGGGGGAAATGTTTTTTTCGCGAAATACGGTGGCCCGTCCGGTGGGTCCCGCTGTCAGGTGGAGGAATAATTATTTTGCATGTAATAAGGAGGCACTTCCTTGCTGCAGCCGTGGACCCAGCTGTCAGCCTCTCCATGTACAGTCCACGTCAGATGGAAGTCGTTCCTTGACCACGTTGACCACGCCGCGCCGAGAGCACCAGGGCGGTGGACGACGGCGAGGCCTAGGAAGGGGACAACGCAGAGCCGGGGAAGACGCGGCAGTGGTTGCCCATGCGTAGAGGAGTACGAGGGTTCACTGGTTCGCTGCGGTGTGAGGCTGCCGTCGCCGCAGAATAACAGGGGTTGTGGGTGAGTAGAGGGATGGCCTGGCCAGCGGTGGGAGTAGTAGGGGGCGGTGAGGCCTCCGCCGCATCGCAGCCGGCCACGGGAGGCAGGAGCACGAGGCACGACCGGCGCTAGTTTGGGCGGCTGGAGCAAGAAGACTAGAGGTTGAAGAAGCACTACGGTCATTGGATGGACATCGTACAGTCACTGGAGCTAGAATTGTGCATATTGACTAAGTTGACAAAGCCGTCTGTCCCCGTCAACTTAGTAGGCCCACAAGTCAGCCTGCCACTATACTGGGTCCCAGCTAACAGGGGGAGTATTCATTTTTTTGTGCGTAATAAGGAGGCACTTCCTTGCGTGCGAAGATATAGCTGGTGGGTCCGAGCTGTCAGCGGCGGTAACGTTTTTTCGTGAAATACAGAGGCCCTTTCAGTGGGTCCCTGATGTCAGGTGGAGGAATCATTATTTTGCGTGTAATAAGGAGGCATTTCCTTGCGCGCGACCGTGGACCCAACTGTCGGCCTCTCCACGTAAAGTCCACTTCAGATGCATGTCGGTTGTTGACCACATTGATCGGGCCGCGCCGAGAGCACCAGGGTGGTGGACGACGGCGAGGCCTAGGAAGGGAACGACACGGAGGCAGGGAAGACTCGGCAGTTGTTTCCCTCGCGGAGGGGAGTATGACTGTACGAGGGTTTACTGGTTCGTCTGTCGTCGCCGGAGTATAACAGCAGGTGTGGGTGAGTAGAGGGATGGCTAGGCCAGCGATGGGAGTACGGTGGGGCGGTGAGGCCTGCGCAGCAGCAGAGCCGGCCGCGCGGGGGAGGGAGCAGGCAGTCCCGCCGGTGCCTGTTTGAGCGGCTGGAGCAGGAAGAGCAGAGATTGAAGAAGCACGACGGCCGTTGAATGGCCATCCAATAGTCATTGCTTGTGCGTCGAACTTTTTTTTAGGAAAGCCTCAAATCTGTGGAAAACAGCATACAGCCCATTTGCTAATTCTTAAGGGTTTTTTTGGAGCCCATATTATTTTTGTTAGCATTACAGCCCATATTGTGGCCACGGTTAAATATAAGTCTTTGTATAGATTCCACCATGGACTACATATGGAGCAAAATGAGTGAATCTACACTCTAAAATGTACCTGGATACATCTGTATGTGATCCATAGTGGAAATCTCTACCAGGACTTATATTTTGGAACGGAGGGAGTATGATAGTAGTACAGTATGTTCCTTGTACTGAAGATGAGCAGGGACATTGCAGTCTAGAGGTCTATACGGTCGGTTGTGATGGACACTTTGAGCCTCTTTGATTCGTAGGATCTTGTAAACATAGGAATAGGATTTGTAGTGGCCTGCCCACTTGAATCCTATAAGAATAGCAAGGAAATGCTGGGAGTTGTGTCGCCTTTGAGAGTTACATTGATATTAACAGTACCGCACCTTCACTTGAAGAGAGCTAGTATCCGAAGCCTTTCTAGCCGTACCGGCAATACTAGCACATATATTCCAGCAAGTTCCACTTTGTTGATTTCACTCTGATGCTTAAGGTTTTCCCGTTATATCTACACTATGATCTGTGTAGCTGCTTTGTATCGCACTAGCAGTAGTGCACTCTTGAAGCTAAACACTGCAATGACTTACAAAATTGGCACCGAGGCATTGAGTGCCATTCTGGATGCAATAAAACTCATACGCTCCCCACCTGTTGATCCTAATGACTATTCTAACCTCGAAGAGTCAAAGGAAGATGGAATGTCCTGTTCATCCATCAAGGTGCCTGTTCTAATTTGGCAATGTTTTATTGATTACGTGTATCTTGCATATGTTGTCTTGCATTTCTTCTACTTTGTTGCACCGCCATCTTCTTAGTTTACTCATCATATATGTCGAGATGCCATGCCCATCCATTATCAATACATATTCCATCTGTCATCATACCATGTTTTTCCACTCAAATGTTGTTCTTGTGCATCAGACATCAAAAAGGAAGAGGGTGATTGCCGAACCTGAAGGAGCACCAGCAAAGTCCTTGAAAAACGTGGTGGTGTCGGAGAAATCAGACAACACCCCACTTATATTGGTTGTACAACCAGTGACACAAAACGTAGGACCGACTCCAGCAGACTGTACCCATACTTCACTAGCCACACCACTAGCCCCACCACACAGGACCTGCGCTCCAGCAAAAGGTATACCAATTTCATTTGCCATAGCATTAGTTGTACCATAGAAAAATCCCACTCCTGCAAAAAGCACAGCAAGTTCACTGGCCGAAGACCTATCCCAACTGCAGAGACGGCCAATTCGTGCAGATTGGAACCCCATTCTATTTATTCCCAGTTTAAAAGACAATGCTTTCAATGTTGTTAGGGACTACATGCATATATTCCCGTCATGGGAAGATTATTGTGAAGACAAACACCATTTTCACATCTTCCTATCCAACTTACGTGTAAGTGCTATTATTCATGGTTATTATTTTCCTGTTTTCTGCTGATTGAACACATGAATGATTTGCATTACATTGTTGTAACTAGGTGAGGGTCAATCTGGATAGTCATGTCGAGCAAAGCTTGCTTGTGCTTTTCAAGGAAGCATCCTAGCAGTATCTGTGTTACCGGCGGAAATCACACTTTGATGGCAAGTCTATAAACGAATTCCTCCTGAAGTCTCCTGTGCTAAATTTAGAAGACATTGAATGGAAAAACCTTGTTATGCACTAGTCTCGTTCCCAGGATGAGGTACTGTCTATGAAATCACATGACAATTTGAACTTCTACTTTTCCGCATGTGCCTTATGGATCTTTTTTGTAGGAAATCTGCTCGAAGAAGAATTCCGGTTTGACAAGAACGACATGATATCTCAAATATGCTGTCCGCTGCTTTGCTCTTGTTAGTACCTGTTGTCCTGTATCACTGTACTTGCATACATACCTGGTTCATTATGTGACAACAGTATGCATGATAGCTTGCTTATCAATTGTTCACTCCAAATTATCTGATCTGTATGGACGGTTACATTAGTGTAGAATATATCCAATGCTAATGTTTTTTTAGCTCTGCATTCTTCTTGTAAGTACATGATGTCCTTTATCAGTGTACTTATAATGACAGGTAGTTGTTCATGTACCATCACTCTGCAGCTTATTTTCCTTTGCCCTCCATTTTCTACACATCAGATCTATATTTACTCTTACCATAAGGTTGGTACTGAAGAAGTTTAGCTCTGCATTGCTCTTGGCTGTACCTTTTGCCTGTATCACTGCACTTACATTTATAGCTACTTGGTTATGTAGCATCACTCTTCATCTTATCTTAAATATTCTGCATTTTTTCGTATATTATCACATCTATATTTACTCTTAACAAAATGTAGAATAAAGGTAATGATTTTGAAGAAGATTCTGTGGTAAACTTCTTGAATTGCCCCCCCCCCCCCCCTCATCAGCATGGACAAGGCCTTTATAGAGCCTATCTTCACCAATAATGTAAGTTTGTCCATCTCAAGCCTTGAAACTTTGTTGTATATATTTGGTTAGGCATGACTGCAATGGCTGTTTATTTTTGGTGTTTGCATCAAATTGCTTGTTTAAAGTTTATTATATGTAGTTCATAAACAAAAGTTCGTCCTTTCTCAATTTAAGTTTTCAGTTGTACAACCAAGTTCCTTCTTCATACCATGTAAATTAAACTATACAGAGCAAGTGATCTTCTTTTGCACTGCATGTATGCTTCTGTTCTTCATCTGTAATCCAGTGGTGTGGTGAACCTACCCACTACAGCACAATGTCATATTCTGCAATGTCTTAACTATGAAAAATATCATATCATTCTACTATTGTTTAAACCATCTCTTTATTTGCCAATCTGAAATGGTATAAATTGACAGCACACTAACCATTGATACTTATGAGTTCTTGATCTGTAATCTAGTGGTGTTGTGAAGCTGCCAACTCCTTCACAATGTCATTTCCTGCCATGTCTTGACCTGAACAATACCATATTGTGTTAATGCAAATTTAAATTGTGTCACTTTATTCGTCAGTAAGAAATGTGATGAATTGTCAGCACTGATACTTTTATGTGCAAAACCTGTCATCTTTCTGCTTGTTTATCTTTCAGAGTGAGGAAGATATAAGTGTTGAACAAGCGCAGTCTCATCATCTTGCTCAGCTGCTTGCGCTGCAGCTCCCCAGCAGGGCTAACCTTTCTTGAACTCTATTGAACTGTTGTCGGTTTTGTATATTATTTTGTCGGCGTGTTTATTTGCCCTGGTGGCGATCTTTGATGCCCAGTGTATGTAATCTACTGTCTGCTTGTGCTTTATTATCATAGTGGCGAACTTTGATGCCTAGTGGATGTAATATGCCGTAATTTCTTTATTGTATAGTATAGGTTTTTTCTTACTCACGATGTTGCAGTTATTTTACTGTATATATATCATGTCTTCACAGTAAACCGGCCAAACCGTAAAATTACGGTACATAATCGGGCCATCATGCAATCATGATGTAGGTTGGGCCTGAAACGTGCTGATCAGCTCACGGGCCGGCAGCAACCCGAAATGAACGCCGGCCCATGATTGTGTGAATCAAATCACAGGCTTTTAACAGGCCGAAAATTGTTTCGGTCCTTCTTTGGCCCAATCAGATATTGGCTGCGAGCAGGCTGGATGCAAACCGGGCCGTAGTTAGGCCCAACTATATGACGGGCTTTTAACATGCTGAAATTAATACAGGGCCGAAATGTTAAAGGGGCCCTTAACGGGCCAAAACTAATATCAGGCCGAATTACTAAGTGGGCCTTTAGCAAGTGGGCCCAAAAGCATAGTGTCCAGTTGGCGGGCCGAATCTGATATGGGCCATAATTAGGCCCAAAACCTCTTAAAGGGCCGGACCTGATCTGGGCCGTAATTTGGCCCAGAACATGGTAGGCTTTTAATGGGCCGGATCTCATATGGGCCACTATTAGGCCCGGAGCGTGCCAGGCCATTAATAGACCGTATCAAATATGGGTCGGCATTTGGCCCAAAACATGGCAGCCAGTTAACGGGCTGGCCTACTAGGGTCCTCAAAATCTTGTGGGCCTACAACTGGGCCGGCCCATTAATGTCGGCGAAATCTTGTGGGCCTTTAGCTAGGCCGGCCCATTATGATCCGCAAGAATTTTGTGGACCTTTACCTGGGCCGGCCTATTATGGCACACAAAAATCTTGTGGGCCTGTACCTGGGCCGGCCCATTATGGCCCACGAAACCTTGTGGGCCTTTAGCTGGGCTAGCCCATTATGGTCCGCAAAATCTCGTGGGCCTTTAGCTGGGCCGGCCCATTATGGTCCGCAAAATCTTGTGGGCCTTTAGTTGGGCTGTCCCATTTAAACTTGTTAGGCCGTAGCACGTGTCGATGTATCATAGGCGCCTTCTGTCCAGTGAGTGGATGGCATATTTCCCGACGATGAGCCGACACATGTTTCCTCTAGCCAATGATGATTTTACACGTGGAAAATCCCCATTGGTCGAGGCTGTTAATGGGTTATCGGATCCAAACCCCGACCCGATAGCTAAACGGCGTTCCGTTACGGTGGATGCCATGTGTCGGTCACCCTTGACGAAAGCACTTCTGTGACGCGCAATTTATCGTCATGGAAGTGGACACTTCCGTGATGATAATTTTGGTAATGTCATGGAACACTTCTACGACAGCATAGGTATGACTATCTTTATTCTGTCATAAATTTGTCATGGATGTACTTGCATGACAAAAAAAGCGACCTACTGTGACAAACACGTATCATCACGGAAGTGTATTTTTTTGTAGTGGAGGATGGTGTGATCTGGATCTGAGGATCCCCGTCTCTTTAATAGACGATTTACTCACATGGTTAGGGTGGCAAGTGTAAAAATGCCCCGACTTCTCGCATTTGCTCAACACGTCGAGGATAGCCATTATTAGGCGCAGAAGCCAAGGAGTGCAACATTCATGGGAAGCCGAACACTACTCGACAGGTATTCGGAATTTGGAGAAGAACCCGCCTTGCAATGCCGAAGACGATCTATGCGCTGGACTCATCGTCATTGAAGCCTGGTTCAGGGGCTATTGAGGGAGTGCTGGATTAAGGGGTCCCCGGACAGACGGACTATATCCTTTGGCCGGACTATTGGACTATGAAGATACAAGATTGAAGACTTCATCCCATGTCCGGGTGGGACTCTCCTTTGCGTGGAAGGAAAGCTTGGCAATTCGGATATGTAGATCTCCTCCCTTGTAACCGACTCTGTGTAACCCTAGCCCCCTCCGGTGTCTATATAAACCGGAGGGTTTAGTCCGTAGGACAACAACAATCATAATCATAGGCTCGCTTCTTGGGTTTAGCCTCTACGATCTCGTGGTAGATCAACTCTTGTAATACTCATATCATCAAGATCAATCAAGTAGGAAGTAGGGTATTACCTCCATCGAGAGGGTCCGAACCTGGGTAAACATTATGTCCCCCGCCTCCTGTTACCATCCGCCTTAGACACACAGTTCGGGACCCCCTACCCGAGATCCGCCGGTTTTGACACCGACAGTGACCAGAAGATATAAATCCCAAGTGACTCAAAGAATAGAGCTATGCTCCTTGGCAACGGCGCCAGAAAATAGTCTTGATAACCCACAAGTATAGGGGATCGCAACAGTTTTTGAGGGTGGAGTATTCAACCCAAATTTATTGATTCGACACAAGGGGAGCCAAAGAATATTCTCAAGTATTAGCAGCTGAGTTGTCAATTCAACCACACCTAGATACTTAATATATGCAGCAAAGTAATATGATAGTAGCGGTAACGGTAGCAAAAGTAGTAGTTTTGGTTTTATAGTGATTGTAACAATAGCAACAGAAAAGTAAATAAGAGAAGAACAATATGTGAAAAGCTCGTATGCAATGGATCAGTGATGGATAATTATGTCGGATGCGATTCCTCATGCAATAGTTATAACATAGGGTGACACAGAACTAGCTCCAGTTCATCAATGTAATGTAGGCATGTATTCCGAATATAGTCATACATGCTTATGGAAAAGAACTTGCATGACATCTTTCTTTTGTCCTGCCCTCCCGTGACAGCGGGGTCCTATTGGAAACTAAGCAATATTAAGGCCTCCTTTTAATAGAGTACCGGACCAAAGCATTAACACATAGTGAATACATGAACTCCTCAAACTACGGTCATCACCGGTAAGTATCCCGATTATTGTCACTTCGGGGTTAACGGATCATAACACATAATAGGTGACTATAGACTTGCAAGATAGGATCACGAACTCACATATATTCATGGAAACATAATAGGTTCAGATCTGAAATCATGGCACTCGGGCCCTAGTGACAAGCATTAAGCATAGCAAAGTCATAGAAACATCAATCTCAGAACATAGTGGATACTAGGGATCAAACCCTAACAAAACTAAATCGATTACATGATAAATCTCATCCAACCCATCACCGTCCAGCAAGCCTACGATGGAATTACTTACGCACGGCGATGAGCATCATGAAATTGTTGATGATGACGATGGCGACGGGTTCCCCTCTCCGGAGCCCCGAACGGACTCCAGATCAGCCCTCCCGAGAGAGTTTAGGGCTTGGCGGCGGCTCCGTATTGTAAAACGTGATGAATCCTTCTCCCTGATTTTTTTTCTCCCCGAACACAAATATATAGAGTTGGAGTTGACGTTGGAGGAGCATCAGGGGGCGCGCCGAGGGGGGTAGGCGCGCCCCCCACCCTCGTGGACAGGGTGTGGGCCCCCTGGCCTTGATTCTTTTGCCAGTATTTTTTATATATTCCAAAAATAATCTCCGTTGATTTTCAGGTCATTCCAAGAACTTTTATTTCTTCACAAAAATAACATCATGGCAATTCTGCTGAAAACAGCGTCAGTCCGGGTTAGTTCCATTCAAATCATGCAAGTTAGAGTCCAAAACAAGGGCAAAAGTATTTGGAAAAGTAGATACGTTGGAGACGTATCAATGATCATGAAACTTTAGATCAAGTCATTACCGAACCTCGTAGGTCAACCAGAGTATGGTCCGCACCAGAGTGGTACAGTAATCCTTTCTGGAAGTCATGTTACTAGACCATGACGAACCTAAGAACTATGAGGAAGCGATGATGAGCCCAGATTCCGCAAAATGGCTTGAGGACATGAAATCTGAGATGGGATCCATGTATGAGAACAAAGTATGGACTTTGATTGACTTGCCCGGTGATCGGTGAGTCATTGAGAATAAATGGATCTTCAAGAGGAAGACGGACGCTGATAGTAGTGTTACTATCTACAAAGCTCAAATTGTCGCAAAATGTTGTCGACAAATTCAAGGAGTTGACTATGATGAGATTTTCTCACTCGTATCGATGCTTAAAAGTCTATCCAAATCATGTTAGCAGTTGCCGCATTTTATGAAATCTGGCAAATGGATGTCAAAACTGCATTCCTTAATGGATTTCTTAAAGAAAGAGTTGTATATGATGCAACTAGAAGGTTTTGTCGATCCTACAGGTGCTAACAAAGTGAGCAAGCTCCAGTGATCCATCTATGGAGGTGCAAGCATTTCGGAGTTGGAATATATGCTTTGATAAAGTGATCAAAGCATATGGTTTTATACAGACTTGCGGTGAAGCCTGTATTTACAGGAAAGTGAGTGGGAGCACTACATCATTTCTGATAAGTATATGTGAATGACATATTGATTGATCGGAAATAATGTAGAATTTTCTGGAAAGCATAAAGGAGTGTTTGAAAGGAGTTTTTCAAAGAAAGACCTCGGTGAAGCTACTTACATATTGAGCATCAAGATCTATAGAGATAGATTAAGACGCTTGATATATTTTCAATGAGTACATACCTTGACAAGAGTTTGAAGTAGTTAAAAATGGAACAGTCAAAGAAGGAGTTCTTGTCTGTGTTGCAAGGTGTGAAGTTGAGTAAAGACTCAAAACCCGACCACGGCAGAAAATATAAAGAGAATGAAAAGTCATTCCCAATGCCTCAGTCATAGGTTCTATAAAGTATGCTATGCTGTGTACCAGACCTATTGTGTACCTCACCATAAGTTTGGCAAGAGGGTACAATAGTGATACAGGAGTGGACCACTGCACAACGGTCAAAAATATCCTTAGTGGAATAAGGAAATGTTTCTCGGTTCTGGAGGTGACAAAGAGTTCATCGTAAAGAGTAACGTCGATGCAAGCTTTGACACCGATCTGGATGACTCTAAGTCTCGATCTAGATACATATTGAAAGTGGGAGCAATTATCTAGAGTAGCTCCGTGCAAAGCATTGTAGACATAGAAAATTTGCAAAATACATATGGCTCTGAATGTGGCAGACCCGTTGACTAAACTTCTCTCACAAACAAAACATGATCACACCTTAGTACTCTTTGGGTGTTAATCACATGGCGATGTGAACTAAAACTACTGACTTTTGTAAACCCTTTGAGTGTTGGTCACATGGCGATGTGAATTATGGGTGTTAATCACGTGGTGATGTGAACTATTGGTGTTAAATCACATGGCGATGTGAACTAGATTATTGACTCTAGTGCAAGTGGGAGACTGAAGGAAATATGCCCTAGAGGCAATAATAAAGTTTATATTTATTTCCTTATTTCATGATAAATGTTTATTATTCATGCTAGAATTGTATTAACTGGAAACTTAGTACATGTGTGAATACATAGACATAACAAAGTGTCCCTAGTACGCCTCTACTTGACTAGCTTGTTTATCAAAGATGGTTATGTTTCCTAACCATAGACATGTGTTGTCATTTGATGAACGGGATCACATCATTAGGAGAATGATGTGATGGACAAGACCCATTCGTTAGATTAGCATTATGATCGTTACAGTTTCATTGCTACTACTTTCTTCATGACTTATACATGTTCCTCGGACTATGAGATTATGCAACTCCCTAATACCGGAGGAACACCTTGTGTGCTATCAAACGTCACAACGTAACTGGGTGATTATAAAGATGCTCTACAGGTGTCTCTGATGGTGTTTGTTGAGTTGGCATAGATTGATATTAGGATTTATCACTCCGTGTATCGCAGAGGTATCTCTGGGCCCTCTCGATAATACACATCACTCTAAGCCTTGCAAGCATTGTGACTAATGAGTTAGTTGCAGGATGATGCATGATGAAACAAGTAAAGAGACTTGCCGATAACGAGATTGAACTAGGTATGAGGATAGCGACGATCAAATCTCGGGCAAGTACCATATCGATGACAAAGGGAACAATGTATGTTGTTATGCGGTTTGACCGATAAAGATCTTCGTATAATATGTAGGAGCCAATATGAGCATCTAGGTTCCCCTATTGGTTATTTACCGGAGATGTGTCTCGGTCATGTCTACATAGTTCTCGAACCCGTAGGGTCCGCACGCTTAACGTCCAATAACGATTTGTATATGAATTATGTGATTTGATGACCTAAGTTTGTTCGGAGTCCCGGATGAGATCGGGGACATGACGAGGAGTCTCAAAATGGTCAAGAGGTAAAAATCGATATATTGGAAGGCTATATTCAGACATCGGAAAGGTTCCGAGTGATTCGGGTATTTTTGGAGTACCGGAGAGTTGCGGGAATTCGTCGGGAGAAGTATTGGACCTTATTGGGCCATACGGGAATAGAGGAGGCAGGCCAAAGGGAAGGAGGTGAGCGCCCCCCCCCCCCCCATGGGTCCGAATTGGACTAGGGGAAAGGGGGCGGCACCCGCCCCCCCTTGCCCTTTCCTACTCCCTCTCTCTTTCCCTCTTTCTTCTCTCCTACTTCCGAAAGGAAAAGGGGAATCCTACTAGAACTTGGGACTCCTAGTAGGACTCCCCACACTTGGCGCGCCCCCTCTAGGGCCGGCCTCCTCCACCTCCCTCCTTTATATACGTGGGCAAGGGACACCCCAAAGGAACAACAGACAATCTCTTAGCCGTGTGTGGTGCCCCCCTCCACAGTTACACACCTTGGTCATATCGTTGTAGTTCTTAGGCGAAGCCCTGCGCCGGTAACTTCATCATCACCGTCCCCACCCCGTCGTGCTAACGAAACTCTCCCTCGGCCTCAACTGGATCAAGAGTACGAGGGACGTCACCGAGCTGAACGTGTGCAGATCGCGGAGGTGTCATATCTTCGGTGCTAGGATCAGTCGGATCGTGAAGACGTGCGACTATATCAACTGCGTTGTCATAACGCTTCCACTTATGGTCTACGAGGGTACGTGGACAACACTCTTCCCCTCTTGTTGCTATGCATCATCATGATAGATCTTGCGTGTGCGTAGGAATTTTTTTGAAATTACTGCGTTCCCCAACAGGGATGACCCCGGCTTCTATATCCTATGATGCAAACAACCATTTATTAAATAGAAATATGTAGCAATGAAGCATCAAAAGATTTACATCAAAACATGACCATGTCGATCAAAAATGTGCTGGTATGGTGTTACGCTCCATTGTCATTCCTAAATCTTGAACCCAGGTGTTGGTAGTGAAAATGAACAAAATTGGCCCTTTTTCGATAGTTAAACAGAAAATGGCCTCCATCTAAAAATATTTCACAAAATGGCCCTCTTTTGCATGACGCCCGGGGCTAGGGCGTCGTGCTAAAGAGCATGATGCCCCGGGCTAAGATGTCATGGTTGTGACATGTAGCGTGGCGTCCCGGGCTAGGGTGTCATGCTAAATAGCTTGACGCCCTAGGCCCGGGCGTCATGCAAAAGGGCCACTTTGTGAAATATTTTCTGAATGAGGCCATTTTGTGTTGAACTTTTGAAAACGGGCCAGTTTTGTACATTTCCATGGTATCCCTAATAGCCAGTTGATTGTCTCCACTCTTTCTTTTTTTGGTAGTATGGGCTGGATTCGATGATGGTAGCTTGCATCTAAATAGAAGCTATAGCTCAGGAGATAATCCCCCAAAAATATTGACAAGTTGATACGAAAAGCATGTTAAAATATGGCATGTGTAGCTCGATTTTCATTCCCTTTATTTCTTTTTGTGAGGAAGCTGGTTTTTCGTTTAATCAATTGGAATTAGAACTTTCATTGTTTGAGAGTATCGCTGCTTGCATATGCAAGTGCCGACACTAATGTTTCATGTAACCTCTAATCCCATGATAATCCACAACTAGACGTTCATGTATAGGCTACCTACAAAGATATGCATAATCTGATATCACAAGCGCTCCAAAGTGACATGTGAAACAAATGATGCATCTGTAGTCCTACTAGAGTTATATTGTTCGGAACTTCCCAATGACTTTCATGCCTAACAATGACAGAGTAGCTAAGCAAAGAATTAAATGAGGAAGTGCTTGAGTGTAGTGAGTGGCATGGAGGAGCAAGCGTCCCTAAATATAGTGGGCAAGGGTAGGAAGATGTCTTCTGGATGCTCATGGGGAAATTGGCAATATCTATGCATGATTTTTTATATGCAAGTATACTATCATGAATACCCCACAAATGGCATTTTTTTTAAACTCTTCGCTCTATGGCTCTTTATTCAATTGGCAAAGGCATATCCGACCACATATTGCGTGTCAGAAATCCAGGGATTACATCAAAGTTCACTACATAATCATCAGACTTTAAAGCTTCTTTAGCTAAACTATGAGCAACTGCATTACCCTGTCATCGAGTAAAAAGAAGCTTGAATCCCTGGAAAGAAGAGACAATCTCTTTCATCTCACACAAAATGTGGTATCCTTGAGACTTCTCCGAGTTGGATTCCCACAAATTCTTGACATCTTGTCAGTCCATTTCTAGTATCACGTGATGCATGGACTTGGACGACACAAGTAGCAAATCATCTCGACAGGCTACTAGTTCAGCTACAAACGGATCAATAATGTGGTCATAGCAGTCTCCCTTTGCTGTCAGAAAAACACTTCCATGGTCGCGACCTAGCATCCCAACACCTGCACTATGGCCATCAATGGAACCATCAGAGTTTAATTTTCGCCACCCTTCATCACGTAGATGCCACTTGATCTCACAATACTGACATCTTCATCATCTTGATCTCTTCTTTCTTCAGAATTTTGCACATTCTCATTGTGCCTCAAATTCAGAGGATCCTGTGATTCGAAATAAAGCACTTGTTAGCTACGAATCTTCATTAACTTAAAACAAAATCAGTTAGATGTGAAATATGTATCACCATGAAAGCTTCAAGGCTTGTGGTGGTTTTTGAATGCTTTCGCGATTGCAAACTAGGAGCAGGCTGCAAATCTTCAGCTTCGTTCTTCATGGGGGCATCCATGTTAACTTTTTGTATTCCCTTAGCAGAAATGCCTTTGGCAATGACCTCCGTGTCTTTTTTTGTTTTTGCTGGTGAGTAGTATTCTCTCCTGGGACCTCCATTGGGTCCGCAGGTACTCCCAAGTCATATAGATGTATGTCCTCTACTCCTGGGCGATCAGCATCAAATATTCCATAGCGGTGGTTCTTTAAAACAAATGTGTTTGTGTGGAGAGGATTGATAGTAAAACTATTTATAGAAACTCATAATGGTATACTTACATTGAATTCTGTGATGAGGTCGCCCGTGCGTCTGCCGTTCGCAAGTGTACTCCTAAGGCACTCGTACATTTTTTTCAAGGGTGCTCATCCTATCAAATTGTTGTGCACTGGCTTCCCGCACAATGGAGGCAACTTCTTTCAAATCAGCCAATACACGGCCCATGAGTGCCTTATCCTGCAAATTACAAGCAGTTAGAAGCATATGACTTCGATTGTACTTGCAAAGTTATAATATATATTTGTGTCTGATGTTCATCATTTACCTGACCGACAGTCTTTGGTTTCACCGGCGTCCCAACTGGTTTTGGATTGAAAGGCTGCAGCAGGTCATCGACATACTGTATGTTAGTGTCGTTAGTATCATTCAAAACATATGGTAGATAATCCAGGCACACAGTACTAACACTTTACCTCTCTAACCCCTATATATTTTTTGTTGATTATGTTGTCAACCTTCTGTGCCTTCTCGTCACTCCAGTTTTGGATCAGCGGCCTTAACCTTGATGCATACGAGATGGTAGAGTCCAATTGGTGCACCCTCCACTTCTCGTAGTACCACGTCTGCATTACAACAAAAACAGCTTAGAAAATTTTCCATACAATTAAATGTATTGTATGTTAATAATGATTGTATTACTTGCAGCAATGGTAGGTTGCCCTCCAAATTTGCTCCACCATTTACAAATTTCCTGACGCTAGTCATAAGATGGTCAAGTGTAAGTTGTCCAAAATTGGTGCTCTTTATTGTCTCAATGTTTCTAACAATCCCAAGGTATCTGTTGTCCACATACTGCTGTGTTGTCGGGCATACATATTTTCCTATGGTGTACAAGACAAATGGCCTGACAAAATTAGGTGTGCTATTGCCTTTCATCTTGGCTAGCAATCCTTTCAAAGTTACTTTTGTGTCATTGGGGTCTTTCAGTTCCTTCCACAACTCCAAAGTATTGTTGTGATTTGAAGAGACGTGATTCTTCCCCATGCAGGGCAGGCCTGTTATATGCTCCATATCTTTTAGTGTGATCCTACATGGTCTTCCATTAATTATAAAGGCATCCTGCTCTGCATCAAATGAATAAGCGATGGCCTGGCATAGTAGACGTCTCATTCTCATGCCAGGAGTCTTGAGAAGTTCACCCAGTCCAATCAACTTGATGTACGTCAGTTGCTGTGCGTTTAAATATTTTATGAACTTCTCGTATTGCAGCAATGAAGCAACCTGAGTTCCCTGAATGTACAAATAGTGTGATTAGATTCTGTATGGTATTCATTTAAACATGCATAGAACCGACTAGATGTAATCTATGCCAATATCAAAATTGTGCTCTACATTACTGCATGAAATTATAGAGCTTCTAGGCCATATAATGAACACCACACATAGAAAAACAAGCTATCTCTGTCCACAAATTGACTCATAATAGTATAGATTTTTAGTACAAAGAGCAGACTTTGTTCTATGTACACTACTAAAGTTTCAGGCGTCACGCTTACGAAAATAATTGCATACATGATCACAAGATCAATAGTTTATAGATAATCACCATACTAGGAATGTAACATGTGATCATACTGTCCATCTTTCTCTTTAGTTTTCTCCTTTATTTCTCGTCAACCTAAAATTTAATATAGTACATACATTTGATGTTCTCAATGCCAAATAAGTGAGGCGTGCAACTTACGTACAAAACTACTTTGTATTCTGTCTACTGCGTATTTGATCAGGCATTTAGGAGTACTACGATTATTTTGTTGATTCGGTTGCTAGTTTTAAACAAAGTTGAATTACTAGTCCTTCCTTTCCATATCGTTGCACGTAGAACTTTCCAGCACGAAAATTAGCGCAAGTTTCATTACAGAGAGAGGCATTCACGACTAAAAACTAAGAGAGGAAGGTATCCACGATCTCCCTTAAGTTTTGCTAAACCACATGTAGATGTGCTCTAATTATTGCTTATCTAAGTCCTATGTCATTGATTTTATGCTAAGATTCGTGCAAGCCTTTCTAGACACACCAATCTCCTTTCGGTAAAATAGGGATAGTTCGTTATGGCTGTAACTAAACGAGATCAAAAAGAAGTGCGCCGTAAATAATGGGATTGCATGCAGACTTGGGAAGGAGGGTGTATACACAATACAAGGATCTCGATCGTTACCAGAGGATTCTCTCGATGGAGACCGGCTCCATTGTCGTTCACTTTCATCTTTTGATTCACCGGATTCTCCGACGTGCCCTTCTCTTTCGTCGGCTTCTCTGACGTGCCCTTCTCTTTCATCTCAGGATTCGCCAACGCAGGCTTTGAATATGACGGCTCCGTCGGCTTCACCGACCTGGGAGCTACTTTGGGCGGCGAGGGGTGGTAATTCGGTGTAGTCATGGAAGGCTAGGTATGGGCGGCGTGGGGTGGGAGGCGTGGGGTGGAAGTATACGATCTATGCCGTGAAAAGCTTCGTATTTATAGGGGATTCTCTACCAACCAATCACAAGGAAATATTGGGAATTTGGGATCTCACGAAGAGGTAGTTTTAGATCACGTAATGTTTATGTATAGGGGATTCTCTAACAACCCACCACAAGGAAATATTGGGAATTTGGGGTCTCACGAAGAGGTAGTTTCAGATCATGTAAAGTTTTTTTAGCTATATTTTTATTTTGAGAATTTTTTAGCAAGTTTAGATCAGTAATCTCAACCGTGAAGCATTTGGGCTTCTTGTGCTTTCTTATACGGGCCTATGGGTGAGCCCATTTTAAATGTGAACATGACAAAGGAAGCGAGGACTCCAGCAGGAGGGACGAGCCTCGTCCCAATTATTTAGGATGGGCATGCACGAGGGCGCTTCGTCCTCACTGCCACGATTCTCCAAAACCGGTTCCTCTGCCTCTGCGTCCTCTCGATTCCCTCTTCCTCTGCGTCGCCCACTCTCCCAACAATCTGGCTTCTGGAACGGTGAGTTCTCCTTCCTGTCAATTTTGTTAGTAGTTCTCCAGTAGCAGCACATACGATGGCCTTCTTCTTGTCAAGTTCTTGTTCTCCTGCTTCTTTATTTTGTGCGCACAGATTCATCTGCCTACAACATGTAGTCCGTTGCCTTATGAGAATTTTGCACACAGATTCATCTACATGCAACATCTAGTCCGTTGTCTTGTCAATTTCTTGTTTTTCTCCTGCTTCTTTAGTTTGTACACACAATTTCATCTGCATGGGCGATGAAGAATTCATAGATACATGTTTATTCTTGATTGTTTATGCAGTTGTTTAGTTAAATATTTCAAGAGCATAAATTTATATTGTTAATTCGCATATACTCCCTCTGCAAGGAAATATAACAACTTTTGGTTCACTGCTTTAGTGATTTCTTTACAGAGGGAGTACTTGTTTAGTTTCAATTGTTCATGCACTTGTTTACATAAACTTTCAATTGCGCCAGAATTCCTATATTATCTGCCATCATATTCATCTCGGCTTATTGTTATCATGTTATTGTCATGCTTCATGTCTTATACTGGTTTCATCAATTACAGTCCTTCGGCATGGCGTTCGAGAATGATTATGATGCTAGGGCAGATGGAAATACCGAAATTTGTGTGAAGTACACGAACAAGGCTAGCTGTGTTGAGTACTGTATTGGCAGATTCAAATACTGGCTGCGGAACGACGACTAGAAGATAGTTGCACTGGATGTGGAGTACACCTGGCCTCGTTGTCCGACACAGATGGCGGCCGTGGTCCAGTTATGCGTTGGCATCTACGTCCTCGTGTACCACATAAGCGTTGCTGATGAGCACTATGGCCTACTTGCCACCTTCCTGCTCGACGAGGAGTACACCTTTGTTGGGGTGGACATCGAGAATGACAAGAAAAAACTCAAGCATGTTGGTCTGGTGGTACAAAACTTTGTCGATATCCAAAATATGTGGAGAGTGCCTGATCCAGTGACGATTAAGCCAAAGTATGGCTTGGCTAACTACGCTGGTTCCATCATCCACCACAGCTACAACAACATGAAGGACGTTCTCACAGAAGATGACCACCATATGGGCAGAAGCGCCCTTGCCCTTGAAGAACATCTATTATGCTTCCATGGATGTGTATGCCACCTACGACGTATCCAGGTAGTTGGTGAACTTCCAGAAGGGGTTCGAGAGTTAGCGCCAGCATCTCGCCAAACCATCCAGGCGGTCAAAGAAGTCCGGAAGGAAGAATGAATCAACATAAAATGTTTCTTCTATTTATCTAGCTGATAGTCTGTAAACTTTATTATACTGCTAGTAAGTCGTATGTTCAAATTTCCTGCAAGTTGAATCATCCTTTATTCTAGCTGTCTTGCCTAATTTGATCCACGTTCACGAGATATTATACTTAAGACGTTTATTTTGTTTCGGTTTCGCTAGCTATGATACAGAATGCGATAGCCATTTTTACCAAAAGATTATTTCAGATTTATAATGAATACACAGAATGTGATAGCCATTTTTCCAAAAGATTACTTCAGATTTATAATGAATACTGTTCTCAACTGGGTTTGAATAGAGAAATTTTATTTTTTAATTGCATAGAGAAAGTTCATTTTTTTAAATCAAAAGAAGGGTCGCCCCCTCTGATTTTCCATTAACAGAAAACACATGGTCTTTCAAGCCCCTGATACAAACTACAGCTGGAAACTAAAGTAATCAACTAGTAGCACAAATCATACATGGTAGCAAGCCCAGCCAGACTTAACATGAAGGTCCAAAAAATAAAACTACGGCAGAGATGCGCAGGCGACACCGCAGTACCCTGTGACTCCACACTTGCGATGAACTGTACAATTCACCTGCTACATGCTCTAGCGTGCGCATATAGACCATCATCACCTCTTTGCTCCCAACATCAGCACCTCTTTGTTTACCACCTTCATCTGCAATATAGACCATCCCATGATCCACAAGCAAATTAGCTAAACAAGAATCATAAGATCACTATACCATTTATTTTTTAATCTCACATTATTCCTGCATTGCCAAAGAGTCAAGAACACAACTAATGGCCTTCCCGCATCTCCTATGCAAACACTTATAGGTAGTTCTACCATCTTAACTCCATGATCTAAAATATTAATAAAACCCCCTTAATGATTCCATTTGCATTACCATCGTTCATGATTATAGACAGGAAACAGCAGACAATAAAGCAACCACCTGTGAAAGACCTATTTTGAGTCCTGAATAGGGCCGAATCCTAGCATTTACTCTAACTGCAACATGTCCTCCTCTCATAGTCATCATCACCCAAGACATAATGAAGACGTAACCCCATAGATGCATAACTGCTATCACAATAGTTTTCGCACTATACCTAGTGTAAAGGACACTCTTGCGTTGTCGTGCTACATTTGTGGCTCCTCGGTCAGCATGTTCAAAACCACCTCGATCTGAAGATCTTCACGGGTGGTGGTCTTGAAACCGAAAAGAACGGCTTTATGAACCTTAAGCTCTTCACTGTCAACAAAATCACTCCATCCCTTGCCGAAGATGATGCGGCCATCATCACACTTGTGGTACTTGACCGGCATCAAACTATCCTTGCACAGCCGAATGCCAGCAAGCCCATCTCCCGGTATCTCCCCATCTCCTGGGGTCTTTAGGGCGTCGACAACTTTCACCGGTAATCTCTGTATGCACCGTCATACGAAGAAAAATTATCAAATATGTGAAGGAGCAGTAAACAAAAGTATCTTCAGCTACATCTACATATATTGCATAAGGATATTCAGTTATGGGAAACAAAAGGATATGCAAAAACACACATCAGTGTATTCACTGGTTTCAGCTACAATAGCATATCATTAAACTTTCTCTCCATGAAAAAACAAAGAAAATTGCATACAAAATAGAAAATACTAGTACACCAAAAACATACCATCGTCTTTCCTCCTATGTTCGACTTGGTGAAGCGGTGGACAAAAAATGCACCTATATAACCTTTCTTAATCGCCAAAAGGTCATGTAGGTTACGCTCCTCTTGCTTCGTAAGATTAATTCCCTTTGTTATGACAGCTAATTCTAGAGGTCTTTACGCTCTTCGTTTTGATCGCATGTCCTTGGCAGGTTGCAGCAGTACACCATAGGAATGTCTTTAGTCAAATCGAAGGAGACAAGGTCACCTTCTCGCAGGTCGAAGTCTTCAACAAACCTGCACCAGTTTTCACCACAGATGATCGCCCTTGAATTCCCTTTGTACACGCCAAAATCATACATGCGGCTCCCTCTCACTTGAAAAAGCAATGAGCTGTCTGGGATGGTGCTGAACTGGTGCCTTGCGTAGCATGGCACGATCTGTAGATGTAGAATTTAATTGCTATTTATTTCCTACTTATTGTTAATCTTCAAAGTAGAGGGGAACAAACACAGTACAAGTAAAATTGACATGATTATTTATACCAGAGCTGAAGTGTCCCCATCTAGCCTGATGGTAAATGTCAACCCATCTTCATTGGGCATGTTGCAGTCATGTCGACAGGCTATGCACACCACCTGTGTAAACAAAATAAAATGAAGAAAAGCAAAGGATGAGAATATAAGAAAAGGGCTTATGCATGTAAACACACTAGGCAATAAACATACAGTATAATCAATGAAGGTACTGCATCAGTAATCAACAATCATACACTTGAACTGAGCGGGTGGCTCGCCCTCCACTCCTCATAACCCCACAATGCAGCGCGTGCCCGCCGCACCACAGCTTGTTTAGACATGTCCTTCTCTTCATCCTCGACCGGCAGCATGGGCTCACCCCGAGCGTCAACGCGTGGCATTGGCCCCTCCTCCTCTGCAGCACAACTGAGGTAGTGTCTGAGACTGAGCAATAATCTCTGAGAAAGGTCCTATGAAAACATAAATCCTACTACTATTGTTACTCGGCCCACCCAAATGTACGCACGCACACCTTCAACATACAGCCCATCTACATACATCCGCATCCAACAATATGGTCCTTGAAAACGAAAAGAAAATCTGTTCTGGACGGACGAAGGATCGTCAGGGTAACCAACTCAATTAGCCACTTGTCTGTCATGTTGGAGAAAATGAACTTACTTCACTTTTTCCTGGTACTACATAACCACACAAAATAAAGACTAAAATAATTCCTAAAAACTCTGATATATTGTACGCCCTCACATTTATAACCTTTAAAGTATGAACTAATTTGGGCAATAGAATTAATAGTTTATTGTTATTTCCCTACAAAGATACAAATATTTGGATCAAAATTACATATTCTGCAAAAAAAACACTGCAGTAAATATTATTCTGATAAATGTTTAGTTTGTCTTGCAATCTAGGACTACAGGTTAATGGCTGCCTTACTAAACCCAACCTAATTTCGGCCTAAAAAGGAATTTAATCCACTAGCCCAGCTTATAAGTTTTGAGCCCACCCTCTAGTTTCTTCCTGGATTCGCCACTTCACAAGGCCAATATTTTTTAAAGTTTTTGAAGGACTGTTTGCTGAAATTTGCTGCTATTGTGTTACACATCTGCACTTGCTCATTGTTATGAAAACCCTGGAATACCGAAACCCTAAAAAAATACCCAGCTAGCCACCGATGTAGAAAACTTCCTTCAATCTCTGCATCGCCTTCCACCTAACCTCCGATTTAAAAATCCTAACTATCTAATCTCTGACTTTGAAAACCATATCCAACTCCCGAAACGGCAACACAACAAGGAACAAAGAAGTCGAAGATTACAAGTTGGGGTTTCTCACTTCAACTAGTCACCGGTAGTCGCTAGGTGCTTGCTGACGGCCTCCCAATCTCACTCCGCGCTCTTCTGCTCCAACCGTCGAGAGTGGCCAGGCGAGTAGGCGACGGGGTCGCGGCGGGGTCGTTTGTGGGGAGGGTGGGGTGAGGGGGCGGGGTGTGTGGGCGATGGGGGTGATGACACGGACCCTATCCATGTCAAGCACAGAAAATAACGGCCCGTGGGTCCAGTTCGTAAAGAAACAACCAAACATGCCCATAGGCCGCTTACCAGTCACAAAGTAGAACCCTATGTTACTAATACAAAAAACACAAAGCAAAATCCTTTTGTCTAAAAAACAAAAACAAAGGAAAATCATACAAAAGAGGGAAATCCATTTTGGGTGAGTTCAACGTGAAGGTGATGGTGAGAGGCTCAAGGAAGAGTTTTGTGCGTTTACAACACCTTTGTTTTAGAGGAAAAAATGCACTTTACAATGTGAAATTATAAAATCGTTATTAATAAGTGCTGAAAATTCCTTATTTATAAAAAATTGTTTCTTTCCAGAAAAAACAAACTTCAATAATGGGGGTAGGTAATTGCGTCGCCTTTCTCCCCCCCCCCCTCGCATATTCGGGCCATTTACCGCATTTCTATGGTTCTAACCTCGAAAGTTCAAGATCTTATGCGGCCACCATGAAATCATAGCAGGGATTGGGATGAGTGCCCCATGTTAAGCTCTTTGGTCCATATATGTGCCATATGCTACCGACGGGAGGCGTGGCCTCGAAGCCGTTCTCTACGGCTATATGATGCCCGTCTGCTGTCGTTATAATCAATGCAAATTCGTGAGGGGCTAAAAATTCACCGGACCGGGTGTGGTGCCATCGAGAGAGAATGCATCCGGCCTGTGAAAGGAGTGCGGGGCCCGTTCCTTCATTTGCCTGAAATCTCGATGCCACATGATGTTAGACCTAGTAACCAAGGCATGTCTCGTGCATCGCACTCAACTAGACCCACAACATGCATGCACACATGTCCACGTATGAGTCTAAACGGCGGGGATGCATGGATCAGGGACTGGTGTAAGTGGTTTGAGTCCAGTTTGGATCTAGCTACCAAGAGGTAACACATGAGTGTAAATGTCTACCAAGAGGATACATGTCCACGTATGAGTCTAAACGTCTACGTGATGCTCCACACGTGGGTCTAGATGGCGGGTCTGCATGTGCTTTGGATATAGCTACCAAAAGGTAACGCGTCCGGTTTGTGTCTAGGCGGTGCTTCACGGGGCCTGGCATGGTCTCGTCGTATGACCCATGAAGGGTGTGGTCAAACATCGAGAGCGGCACGCATAAGCCCTAACATGGGCTATGTGGAAGGCATGCCATATCGCATGCTGGATGTAGCCAATGGAGGGAACGAGTTCGGCATGTAGATGGAGTATGGGCCCATTCCTTCATTTTCCTCAAAATTCGTTGCCGCTTCATGTATGCCCTATCCAAAAAGGCTTGTCCAGTGCATCACACAACTAGATTCACACCATGCATGCACACTTGCCACGTAGACACCCACCGTAAACCTTTAGCCAAGTTGACCCACACCATCCATCCACCCTTGACCCCACCTCGATTCGTTGGATCTCCGACGAGTCCCTTCCCTCGGTATGCCAAGCATGTTAAAACGACACACGGCTACACGTCTTGCGCACCAAGATTTGCGCATCATGCACTAGTGCCAACAAACATGTCCAGCTGAGCATCTTTGCCCATTATCTGGATCGAGGCGGCTAGCGGTGCATGTTGTCGGCCCGGTTGCCTAGCGGTGCATGCTATGGGTAGACATGAATCGCATCACATCGGATCAAGATTCCCCTCTCTTGTACCGGACGTCGGAGCAGCACACATGCATGGTAGAAGAATCTATGTGGTTGATGTGGGAGCTTGGATGAGACGCCATGGGATAGGTTCATGCTGAAGTTCAAGATTTAGGAATTGATAACAAAATGAAAACAACAATTCAATTGTTTGTGCAGGTGTACAACATGTATTAAGGAAAATGTGGAATATGACACGTTCACATGCATTTTGGCACCAAGTGCACTTTTGGAGGGGGGAAAACAGGTAGCCCCCGTGCCTCCCACGATTTTTGTTCCATATATTTCGCCACAAATATTGGAGGAAAAAATAAAAATGTATTTTCCCCTCAAAAAACGACTTGGGAAGAAAATCTGAAGTAACCATATTTAGCTACTCCGTGGAGGTTGTCCCCCGTAGGGAGATTCGATCTACCTCTACTTGATTTTAGGGTGAGTTCAACATGAACGTGACGGTGAGAGACTAAAGAAGGAGTTTTGTGCGTTTATAACAACCTTTGTTTTAGAACTGTATAATAATAAATGAAAGAGAATATGTGAAAAAAAAGAAAAAGGATATGCGTACATGATGGGCCAGCCGAACCATCTACAGGGACGCTTGGTCCAGCACACGGGTGAGGTTCGCCTGGGACAGCCCAACGCTGAGACGCACCGGGCGTAACTGACGGGTGGTGGGAGTTTAGTCCCACCTCGCCAAGCGAGACGCGCACGCACCTACTTATATACACGGCTGAGATACCAATTGCATGAGCCTCTCTCACTGAAAAAGCAAGTTCCCTATCCACTTCTGTGTATGCCCTGTGGGGCCTACTAGCAGGTGAAATCAACGTCCCATGGGCCTGCATCCTGGCCCATATGGTTGTTGGGTTTCTAGTCGTATGCAGGCCGTGGGGTTTGATATCTCCTGTTAGTTGGCGGGCTTTTTCTTTTCCAAATCACCCAAATTTTTTTAACACAGTCACATCCATTTAATAAACATGATTATCAAAGAAAATTCAGCAATAATGAAGTTTACACTGTCCCCTTAGGGTAAAGTCAGAGGTATGTACCTGAGTTTCACCAAGCCACTATAAATTATATAAAATTCTAAAAAATGGAAAACTTTCAAATTCCGTCTATGTTTATGAAAAGATCATGTGTACAAAATTTCAGGTGATTTGGATGTGGTCGAAAAAACAACCTTGTTAGGAAAACTCGCTTAAGTGAGACCAAATGGTCCGTTTGTAATGAAGTGATTTTTTTAACCATCTCCAAAATAACCCCAAATTTGTTGTACACGATGCCATAAATGTAACAAACAGGATATCCAAAAATAAAACTCAAGATTTTTAGGTTTACACTGTCCCCTTATGAAAAATTTCGTGGTAAGGCAAGTGAGGTAGCTCATGACCATAGCCATGGCATCCATTGTTCAAATGGCCTCAAACCGTTCCCCTTTACCCAAGTTGACGCACACCATCCATTCACCCTTGACCCCACCTTGGTTCGTTAGTTCTCCAACCAGTCCCTCCCTCCGTAAGCCAAGCATGTCAAAGCGACACACGGTTACCCGTCTTGCACACCAAGATTGGGCATCATGCACTAGTGCCAGCAAACATGTCCAACTGAGCATCTTTGCCCATCGTGCACACTACAGCATGGTCTACATCGAGGTGGCTAGCGGTGCATGTTGTCGGCTTGGTTGGCTAAGGGTGCATGATATGGGTCAACGTGAATTGTATTGCATCACATCTAGATTCCCTTGTCCAGTACCGGACGCCAGAGGCCCGGAGCAGCACGTGCATGGTACAAGAATCTGCACGGTCACTGGAGGAGCTTGGATAAAACAAATTTCACCTAACTGACATGGGGTAGGTGCATGCTGAAATTCAATATTTAGGAATTGTTAACAAAATAAAAAAGACAATTCAATTTTTTGTACAGGTGACACGTTCACATGCAATATGGCAACTAGTGCACTTTTGGAGGGGAAAACAGGTGCACTCGTTCCACCGTGCCTCCCATGATTTTTCTTCCATGTATTTCACCACAATATTGGAGGAAAAAAAGAAAGTGATTTTGCCTCAAAAAACGACGTGGGGAGAAATTCTCAACTAACCATATTTAGCTACTAGCCACTACTAGGGAAAAGCCTATACACAGAATTTTACCAGTAGCGTTGTACAAAATCAAGCGCTGCTGCTATTTAGTAGCAGCGCGCGTAAATAAACCGCGCTACTGCTATGACTTTAGCAGTAGCGCGTACTAGCGAAAAGCGTTGCTGCTACGTTTGAACTGGGCGTACATGGCTAGCCCAACCTAGCAGTAGCGCGTATAATGGCCCAGCGCTACTGCTAATCTCCTTAGCTGCAGCGCGCTTACGTGTAAAGCGCTGCTGCTAACGGAAATAAAATAAAGTGAAAACAAGTAGAAAAGTAAATGAAAATGAAAGAAATAGAAAAGGGAGAAAGGGAAAAAATAAAATGTAAAGAAAAATAAAAGAAAAAAGGGGGAAAAGGAGAAAGGAATAGCAGTAGCGGGTTCTGCAGAAAATCGCTATAGCTGCAGCGTGTATTCCAGAACGCGATGTAGCTAACGTAGCAGTAGCGCCCTTTCTGGAACGCGCTACTGGTACTTCTGACTTAACCACGTGGTTTGTCCTTCCCCACGGCCACTTCATCCCCCAAATCAACTCCACTCTCGCCGCCGCCGTCGCCCCTCGGCCGCCGCGTGCTCTCCCCACACCGCCCCGACCCCAGATTCAACGCAGGCCCCACCCCCGACCTCAACGCCGCTCGGGATGCCGCCCCCGACCCCGACCTCAACGCCGCCCCGGACACCACCCACGCCCCCCGACCTCAACGCTGCCCCGGAGCCCCGGACACGACCTCGACGCCGCCTACCCCTCCCTCGTCGTAGGCACCCGAGGTGAGCACTCCTGCTCCTCCCTCTCCCCTACCTCTGCCTAGGGTTTCTACCTCCATCAAATTAGTTAGGGTGGAAACGAATCAGATGCGGATGCGGCTCAAATGAGTTAGGGTTCATGTAAGGGTGGAAACGAATCAAATTTCTAAGATGAATCATAAAACAAGTAAAATTTGACCACTTACTTCACTTTATAGTTGGATAATTGGAATATCCGCTACCACTTTCCACCCCTATAGGTTCATCAAATTAGATGGTAATTAGGGCAGTAGTTCTTAGGTACTAATTAGTTAGTAAGAACTAGGTACTAATTAGGTACTAGAATATTTTTATTTTTAGTAAGTTTATTTTTAGTAAGAACTAGTTGAATTAATAGAACTAGTTAGTAAGAACTTGTTGCTATTTTTTTAGTTAAAGCAATTTTCCCGCATCGACGTGGACGATGCCTATCCCGCATCCTCGTTGTCGAGTCGGCGGAGGATGACACCTGCTTGACCAGATGGGCCATGTCCGGGACTGGGCTCCGCCGGGGTGGTATTGGGAGGCGCTATGTACCGGGGGCGCAGGTTGGTGAGGAGCCAGCCTGTCGTTGACCCGAACCTTCTTTGGTGGCGGTCGCGTGGGCCAGTGACCGTCCAGAGGCTCGAGGACTCCGCGGAGGTGGTGCGTCATCGTGTCAGTGAGGAGGACGCGCACGTCCGTTGCTACTTGTTTGCGTTGGAGCACAGGTTCTCCAATACCTGGCAGGTTCTCCAGGGATCTCACTGGAGCTATGATCCCGTGATGGTTCCTTCTCTGTGGGTGTCCACCGCCCGCGCCGATACCCGTCGTGTGCTAGGGTTTTAGTTGTACTAGTGATGTTATATGTATGACACTATTCGGGATGTATTAGTGATAATATTCGACAATGTACGGACGCATGAGATGATTTACTTTTGCTTATTGAATGGATGCTAATTTGAGTCTTATAAGATATTTTGAAATGTATATCTTGTGTTGCTCAATATCCAAGTGGCCGGTCATGTTTGCAGGTTACACCTCCGAGTGGCCTGTGTTTTGCCGGAGTGTTGATTCATTTCCGTTCCGGCAAATTTCAGGCGCTCGATATATCCTATTTTAGCAAAGGTCATGCTGGATTTTTCCGTGAATTTTGGCATGACTTTTGCCAGAATATGTAGGAAATATCGAGTGCCCCGGATTTGTGTGTTGAGTATCCTGGTAGTTGTCTTCTATCGATTTTCAATTAATTTTTTAACTATGAACATAGGAAATGTCTGACGACAAAAAGGATTTCGGTATTTGCAAATACTGCGAAGACGAGCGCGGCCTGTGCGACGGAATCTTCCTAGATGATGGTAGGCGCTTCAGTATCAAGATGGACGAGAACTTCGAAGTGGATACAGTAAGTCACAACGACAAGTCTTTTTTCGTAATTAAGCATGACATCTGCTTCATTTGCTTCAACTTATTTTTTTTACTATTCTACTAGCGTATCCCCTGCCATGCAAGAGTTTTTGTATTGGATAAGATAGGTTTCAGTCATACTATGGAGGTAAAGAAAGTTTATTTGAAGACCGAGCATGGTTATATTTTCCACACAAAATTATACAATTCAGACGACTACACCTATTTTGGATGCAAAACATGGCGAGCACTATGCAAGACTTATGCATTTCAGCCTGATATGGTTATCACCTTGATATTCGTTCGGAAGATGATATTGAAGGTAATACCGACATCTGGGTCGACGTGCAGACGCTTCCAGTTACACCAAAATGTAAGTTTCTCAACCATATTTATGTCTTTGATATTGTTTATTCAAAAATAGTTGACAACTAATTTGTATTGTCAGCTTATTTCGGTGCAAGCAAACATGTCCAGCGCTTGGTAGATAGGACCTACTACTGTCCCGGGGCTGAACTAAACTGTGAGGAGCTAAGTCATTATGTTTCATGGCTTGAGGATCTTGATACCGTCAAGACAAATTTTCTTCCTGGACTTAGAAATCTTAGTACTGAAAACGTGCGACCAATAGTGTTCGTCATGAACTACGGTCACATCTATTTAGGAAGGATGGTAAGATTTTTACTATTTGTCCTCAGTGCATCTTTTCCATACATTATTTGTGAAGCGAAACTTCATTGCTAAGTATGTGACCAAACGATGTTCTTCAACAGGGACTCCCGATGAATGTTGTGCCTTATGGGATCGAGACTAAAGGTACCATGAGTATTATTAGCTTACGGCCAAGATATCCTACATCTTACTTTAGTGCATTCAAGATCAGCGATGAATGCTTAATAATGCAAGACTGGACCAGATATGTGATGGGGGAGCACAGACAAGTACTAGGGGGAAGCAAACAGATGTGCTACCCAAAATTAGGAGACAGGTTCATCTGCATGCTCCAACTTGATCAAGGAGGAGAGCTACACATGTTTTATGTTGTTTTACCTAAGAGAGAGCAGCAGGAGTGATTAGCTAGAAATGAGTTTGAGGGTGATGATGTGCTACACTATTACTGTGATGATAAAATAGCTACTGTTGGTGGTAATGACTGATGATTATTATTAGCTAGTGTTAGTGGTGATTAAATAAATATTGTTGGTGCTAATGATTATGATGATGATTAAATAGCTTGTGCTGGCGGATTAGATTCAAGTGGAGGCAACATGTGGTGCACATCGAAAGTACTACTAGTCCAAACTAGATCAAGTTTGGATTAGTAGTATACTTTTGACATGCACCACATATTGCCTTCACTTGAACCTAATCCACCTTCATTTGACACACTGTTATGGACATAATGATGTAAACCTCATAACTGGTATTGTACCAATATTTGTACGATGGCGCATAAATACACTAAAAATAAAAAATAAAAAACAATACTAGTAGCGATGGAAAGAAAACACGCTGCCAGTAGTTACATTAGCAGCAGCGTGGGAGTGAACAAGCGCTGCAGCTATTTGTCCTACCAGTAGCGCGTGCGGCACGCGTTACTGCTAAGCAATAGCTGTAGCGCCTTATTAGTAGCGCGCCTACCCGCGCTACTAGTGAGCACAGAACCAGCGCTACTACTAGGGTTTTCCCTAGTAGTGAGCTGGAGGTTGCCCCCCGTGGGGAGATTCGATCTACCTCTCCTTCATTTTAGGGTGAGTTCAACGTGAACGTGATGGTGACAGGCTCAATGTGGAGCTTTGTGCGTTTACAACACATTTGTTTTAGGAAAAAAAAATAAGCACCTTATAATGTGAAATTATAAAATCCTTATTTAACCATGCTAAAAACCCTTACTTTAAAAAAACTTGTTTGTCTTGCCAGATAAAACAAACATAAAATTATGGGGATCGTTTATTGCGTGGCCTTCCCCCTCCCCCCCCCCCTCCCTCCCATATTCGGGACATTTACCGCATTTGTAGAGTTGTAACATCGAAAGTTCAAGATCTACGACGGCCACATGAAATCATAGGAAGGATTGGGATGAAAGCCCCATGTTAAGCTCTTTGGTCCATATATGCACCATATGCTACCAAAGGGAGGGGTGGCCTCGACGCCATTCTCTAGGCTATGATCCTCATCAGCTGCCGTTATAATCCATGCAAATTATCGAGGGGCCGAAAATTCACGGGACCTAGCGCAAGTGTAATCATACGACCCCTAGAGGGTGTGATAAAACATCGAGAGCGGCATGCGTAGGCCCTCACGTAGGCTGTGGGCAACTGGGGCCATATCCCATGCTGGATCAAGCCACAGAGTGGGAATGCGTCCGTCCTATGAAGGGAGTGTGGGGCCCGTTCCTTCATTTGCCTCAAATCTCGGTGTCGTGTGATATTAGACCTAGTAACCAAGGACCGTCCCGTGCATCGCACTCGGCTGGAACCACAACATGCATGCACACATGGCCACATATGAGTCTACACGGCGGGGATGCATGCTTCTGGGGCTGGCACAAGTGTCGCGGGTCATGTGTCTAGGTGCTACTCCACTTGGGTCTAAACAGCAGGGGTGCATGGTTTGGATCTAGCTACCGAGAGGTAACGCGCCCGGTTTGTGCCTAGGCGGTGCATCACGGGGCTGGCGTGGTCTCATCATATGACCCATGAAGGGTATGGTCAAACACCGAGAGGGGCATGCATAAACCCTCACGCGGGGTAAGTGTAAACGAGGCCATATCGCATGTTGGATATAGCCAATGGGAGGGAACCAGTCCGGCATGCGAACGGTGTGTGGGGCTCATTCCTTCACTTTCCTCAAACTTCGGCGCCGCTTCATGTGGGCCCTAACCACAAAGGCCCGTCCCGTGCATCACACTCACCTGGACCCACACCGTGCAAGCACACTTGGCCACGTAGACACACACCGATAAACCTTGACAATAGCTAGGGTTTAATAATTATCCATTCATTTTATCTAATCGGTACAACATAGCTAGCGATGAACAAAAAAGCTAGTAGATGCCAGGTGAAATTAAATGTGCCAACTGTCCCTTCTAGTATTTTTTTAGTAGTTGTCCCTTCTAGTATTTAGTAGTACTGCGCAAAACAAAAAAATGTCCCTCCTATTTTGCTGTTTTTTAACACACTATTTTGGTGTTCGGTTTATGTTGCCACGTTTGTGGACCGACATTGTGCACTTTTTCTTTTACTTGGTTGGTTGACTGGTTGGTTTGGGCAAATCTCTGGGTGTGCTCGATGCCGTATATGTGCATGTTGGTACCTAAATTTCAAAAGTGACGAATTGTGCGTGGCCTTGACCTCTCTCTACCAATCAAATTAAATTTTCACACCCCAAATCTCGCTCCCGCCTCCAGCGCTCGATCGCCTCTGCCTATCCACCCACGTTTTCGTCGCCGCCCACTACTCGCCACCTCCAAAAAGCCCACATTCTTGCCGGGGAGGATGATCCTACCTGCCGGGAGAGGGTGCGTGGCTGGTGCGCTCCGTGCGGCGGATGTGGACCCCATGAAGGAACTGGTCGACAAGGACGTTGTCGCCGTTGATTCGCAGCCGCAGCTGGTCCAACACAGCACCAACGACGACGAATCGGTTAGTGTCTACAGATATTAACCCTAGAAGTTGCCTTCTCGAGGTTAGCCCTAGAAATTGCTCTCTTGTTATTCCTCGCTATTCGTATAGACAATCCTACTGTTCGCCTTTTTTTTATTAATCGTACAGTTATCAGTCCTAGGGTTTGCAAATTTAGATGAATGGATCATTTGTATTCCATTTTATGCATGTCTTCCATATAACCAAAGTTTTAGGAAACCAATACAAAGAAAAAACAATCTATTACCTGCCTTTGATATAATGTACAATTCGCTGGCATGAGATTTTTTTTCTTCTAATACCAGATTGCAGATTTGGAAGAATGGGAGAACTACCTACAGCTGAGGGAAGCTTTCAGAAAGAAAATCTTCAAGTG
This sequence comes from Triticum monococcum, assembly GCA_034509565.1. Taxonomy (NCBI): domain Eukaryota; kingdom Viridiplantae; phylum Streptophyta; class Magnoliopsida; order Poales; family Poaceae; genus Triticum; species Triticum monococcum. Next base: position 13,711,497 of record CM067845.1, on the reverse strand, counting down.
GCTCATGGCTGCAAAGTTGTGTACCGGCATAACGGTCTCTATAAATGCCCGTTCTGCAGGAAAGAGAACCAGCATTCCAAAACCACAGTAATTGCATCTTACAGAAAGAGGTGGCATCTTAAGGCAAAACCTGCTGAGTTGGCCAACAAATTGGGGAGGATGAAGACCTAAAAGCATATAGTCATGTTTGTTTTTTGTGTTCTATCGACACCAAATGTAAAAAAAATATGGGCCCACATGAACAAGTATCAATCTTTATCTCCTTCGACGGTCAGTCCCACATTGGCCAACATGAACAAGTGTTGATCTCATTGGACTTACATCCTGGCAAAATTCGGTGTCATTCTGAACCTGCTTCATGGGAGGCCTTTCGGGACGGGAAGGGTCCGTCTTGAAGCATGTTTTTGTCGACATCCTTGAAGTGGACCAACAACCATGTACCAACATGACTAGAATCATTGCCAAGTTTTGTAGCTTTTTGACATTGTAAGGATTATCTAGGTCTTTCGCATCGATAAATCATACTAATATTTACTTTTTTTCTGCGCCTATTTTTTTTCTACGCTCAAGGGTGGGCTGCCATGCATCGTGTAGTTGGGCTGTGTAAAGAAGCCCACCCATTGGACCGAGCGATGTCCGCCGCCGTTGCATGCGCCTGAGCGAGCCTACGTTGCATGTGGTTGCATGCATGCGTCCGCTTCAGCCTACGTTGAATGCATGCACATACGCGAAGGAGCACGCGCCGCAGAGCCGTCCCCGGTTGACCCGACCGACGGCGCATAGGCCAGCACTTAAACTTTGCATTTTGATTCACACTATAGTTTCCCACGCGTGTACACTCCTGATGCCGCGGTGGGTGGAAAATTTGTTCACATTTGACCCCATTACTGCCATGGTGGCTATTTAAGCCACCTATCATGTTCCTCTTTCTCTCACACCCTTCATCCATCTCCCATACTCTCCCACCTACATTTTGCGCCTGCCCTTCTTCTTCTTCACCACAAACAGCCCCAAGAACCAGCCCGCCGCAGCCATGCAGTACACCGGGCCAACCTACCGCTTCGCCCTCCCCCCCCCCCCCCACTGTGCAGGAGATGCTCTACCCCGCCGGGGTGTACGTTGAGAGCACCCTTCATGTGTGGGCGATGTCAAGGTGGAGGGGCGCAAGGGGGCTCACCGACTTCTTCCTTCAGGCCGGCTACGGGCACCTCCCTCGGGGATCTCCAAGGATGTACCGAGTCGAGGAGGTCATCCACAACGGGGTTGTGGTTGCTATCCTTGCCCACTTCACTAACCCCTTCGACGCGTTCTACCTCCTCGGCCGTGTGTTCTGGTGTGGCTGCGAGTTCATAGCTTTCACCACCCATAACATCTTCACGGACTACGACAACGTCTTCCCCACCGACGAGCGCATGCACACTCTACCATACCCCATCAACAACACCGTGGAGGAGCAGTGAAGGGCGCCCGGAGGAGGAGCAAGGAGGAGGCTGGGGGAGAAGCGGCGGCCATCTATCTATCTATCTATCTATCTTTTTTAGCTAAAAAATCTATCTATCTATATTTGACTTGGTGTTATTTAAGTTGTAAGCATACTATTAATTCATGTTGTGGCCTTTGGTTGGCCCGAATTATCTATATTTATTATACAAAGTTTTACAGTGGTTGGGCTTTTTTGGAACCATTTTAATCTCGAGCATTTTAGTCATACGAAAAAATTGTCTCAAAAAAAGTCATAGGAAGAAAGAAATCACGCGCTACCCCTCTCATCCAATGCAGAACCGCCGCCTCCATCGTCCTTCCCCTCACCCATCGCCATTATAACCGCGACATCTCCTCCCTCTCCTTCTCCTCCTTCTCGCGGCCGCAACTTTGCTCGTCTCCTCTTCCACATCCCACCCCCTTCTTCCATCCATGCAAGAACCTCGATGGAGGAGCAGATCACCGGCGGCGAGAACGCCGACTTCGTGGAGATCGCCGGCGGTGACCAGTTAAAGATGGCTAGGTTGATGGAGATCCATTCTTGGTTTATCAACATAAGGCAGTTGCACTCGACGGCAAGGGCCACTTTGAGGGCAATGACATCCAGGGAGAAGAAAAAGCTTTTCCCCCCGCCCGCACAACCGAGGCACGACATTGAGATCCTCCTGTGGGCGATGGAGCAGGCCAATTCGTCCAGCTCGTGGGACAGGCGCAGGTGGTGGGCGTTCAGATCCAGGGTAGAACATCCACTGGATCAGGAAGCCATGGTGCACGAGGTGCCGTTGCATATTGTGGAGCCTCCAACCGAGTCGGAGATGACTCCGAAGCGCAAGAGGAGGAGGACAGTGGTCGCGACATTGCTTCCCCGCCGTTCTCCATGCTTCCCTCGCCGTTCCCCTTGTCTGAATGGCGGCGGTGCCGTTGTTTAGGGTAAGCTTCCCCACTTCGAATCTTCCTACTGCTCGTGCTTACAGTTGCGATGGTAGTGATTGAGTACATGCTTTTGGGGGCTGGATTATGATGTATATGAACCCTCGGCTAAATTTGTACTGTTGTAGTGGTAGTATTTGATGTTCACCTGCACTTCTACTCCAAAAATTTGTTATGTGTCTTTCTATTATTAAGTGCTTGATACTATATTTGAACCTTTTTTTTAGTTGTTGATTTCTTTTTCGTAGAGCTACCAGCTCTTATGGAGATACTCATGTTGTATGTCTTGTTCTCCATTATTTGCTCTGTTGGAAAAGGCAATGCCTAGGAGGCGCTTAGGCACGCCTAGGCGCTAGGCAATGGCCAAACGCCTCGCCTAGGGCATAAATGCAGCTCTATGCAGGGCAAGCAAGAAATTACCTACCCAAGCAAGAAATCATGCCACATAATGCACTGATATGGCAAACGGGTTATATTCTCATGACATTATACGGTAATTAACTTATTTATATGCCATAAACTAATATCAACACCCATATAATAATCACAAAATACACTACGAGTAAAAACTATATTACCGCCTAGGCCATGCCTAGGACGCTTAGGCACCGCCTAGGCACTAGGCGAAGGCCAACCGCCTCGCTTACGCCTACCGCTTTTTCTAACCTTGATTATTTGTACTTAGCATTCTGTGCAATTAGATGCCATGACAAGCCATGTAGCAAATTTATTTATTGCCTCCAACATGCCATCATTTTACTATGTGCATCTCAGCAAGTATAAATATGTTAGCTATAAAACTTTGTGAATTTGCTTGATGGTTCCCACTAAACTATAAACCCCCCCCCCCTTTTGTTTTCAAAGTAAGCCATTGACATCCGGGTCCCACGGCAGTCACGCACACACAAATGCTCCTAGTCATGTGGCCCCTGGCCCACTGGTCATCCTCGATGGCTAGCCAACCTCAGTGTGCCTCTACCAATAACAGCAGCCTTTCTGTTATAAAACTATGCAAATTTGCTTGAAGGTTGCCACTAAAAATATAACTTCTATGGCCATGCTTCCTAAAATTTATTTGCATTATGTTGTCAATAGTTTCATGCCATGCCTTTTGTTGCTATGACAAGTTTATGTTGCATGGTAAAATCTTGCTCTAAAGTGGCCATGTTAATATAATTGTTTGATGTTAAAAGTAAGTTGCACTTGTGAGCTTGGTTTTGTTTGCTTGTTGTAACCATCATGTCAACATTGTTTGTCATTATCAGTGTTTCAACATAACTGTAATTTTCACTAAGTCCTAACCTGTAACAGCAACTTTGCCATTCATGTTTCGCAGGAAAAAAACTGGAGTTCACAAGGCTGGAGACTTGGAGTTGTGAGGCTAGGAGGCTGATGGCGCTGCTGCTGGTTGATCCTTCTTCTTCCAGCTTTTGTTCCTCCTTTTCTCTCTACTCGTTGGATTCCTGGGCCACATCCCTATGTGTTGTTAATGTATTAAGTTGATCCTTTGAATTTATTGTATTAGATTTAATGTGGAAGTACCTTAATCTCTACGAAAGAGATGTTGGTTCTATGACTGATAATTTCTAGGAGCATGCTTAAATTCAATATTTAGGGATTTTTTTGAATTGTTTGGATTGCTTACCACATGTGTCACGTGGTCAATATGTAGGGATTATTAACATATGAAAACAACAATTCGATCGCCTATGTAAATGTGTACAACATAATTTTCAAGATAAATTGAAACATGACACGTGCACATGCAATTTGCCAACAGGTCTAGTTGTTGTAGAAAAAGACAGCATCTGCACGTATCCAACCGTGCCTCCTACGATTTTGTTCCGTGCTTTTGTCGCCACATGTCTTCGGAAGTAAAAAAATATAAGGTGATTTTCTCATAATAAACCGTTTTGGAGAGAAATTTGCAACCAACCAAAAATATCTACTGCGTGCAACTTGGCCCCCGTGGGGAGATTGGATCGACTCCTAGATTATAGGGTGAGGCCATCGTGATCGTGAGAGAAGAAATCTTTTTTTCGAGGAAAGGTAGGAATTCTGTGTTGTTACAAAATGGACCTTATTGTAATTAAGGAAATTATTATTTAACAGAAACCTTGCTATTTTCAAGCCATTATAAAAATAACTAAATTGTTTTGGCAAAAAAAGTTGATTATGGGTTAGTTCATTTTGTGGACATGTACATGTAGTGGTGCATGCTGTGGGCCCAGGTGGCTCTAGGTGCATGCAGTGTATCATGCTGGCTAGGGGTGCACAAGGTAGTAACCTGGTGAGTCGGGGTGGAAGTCTTGTGCTAATTCTATTTTGTGGTGTGCGACATATGAGTCTACTCGGGGGGAATGCTTGGGCTTGGGGCCCGGTGTAAGTGGTGTGGGTCTACTGCGTAAGTGGTGTGCCACGTGAGTCTAGACGGCGGGGGTGCATGGTTTGGATTTAGCTACCTTGAGGTAACGCATCCGGTTTGCGCACTGAGTGCGGGCCCGTTCCTCCGTTTTCATCGGTGCTTTCTCTCGGGTCAACGGAGAACAATCCAAACGCGCATGCTAGGTCCTGGCCTTTCTTGGGTCCCGCATGCCATATTCGGGACAGTTGCCGCATTTCTAGGGTTGTATCATCGGGAATTCACGATCTATACCGTGGCCACATGAAATCATAGCAGGGAATGGGGTAACAATCACATGCTAAGCTCTTTGGTCCATATATATGGGCCATGTGCCACCAAAGAGAAGGGCTGCCTCGGAGCCATTGTCCATTGAGAGGAAATGAGTCTGGCCTATGAACGGTGTGCGGGGCCTGCCCCTTCATCTGCTTCAGAACTCCGTGCCGCGAGATGTGGACCCTAGCAACCAAGGCTCGTCCCGTGCGCCGCACACCAACTGGACCCACACCATGCATACACGCATGGCCAAGTAGACACTCACCAGTCAACCTTGACAATGTACACAAGACGCATGCGCACTCATTAGCCATCTAGCACCCATTCATGCACACCTAGCCAGCTTCACTCAAACCGTGAACCGTTTGCCAGATTCACCCACACCATCCATCCATTATTGACCCCTCCTCGGTTCGTTGGACCTCTGACACGAGTCCCTTCCCTCGGCATTTCAGGTATGTCAAAGCAACACGCGACTACACATATTGCACACCGAGATACGACGTCATTCACTAGTGCCAGCCAAAACTGTGCACCTGAGCATGTCTACCCATGACGGACACTAGCGTATGGTTAGGATCAAGAAGCCTAGCGGCACATGATGTCGGCCCGATTGGTCGGGGTGCATGACATGGGTCCAGATGAAATGCATGGCATCGCATGGATCCACATTTCCCTACCCAATACCAGACAGCGGGCATATACCAGACGAATACAAGCGGTCGCTGACGAAGCTTGGAAACCATGTGTTATGTGCATGCTGAATTTCAATATTTAGGAATTATTAACATACGAAAATAATAATTCAAGCATCTATGTAAAGGCATACAACATAACTTTCAATAAAAAAACTGAAACATGACACGTGCACATGCAACTTGCCAACAAGTGCACTTGTAGTACAAAAATACAACATGTGCACGTATCCCACCATGCCTTCTACAATTTTTGTTCCATGTTTTCTCACCACATATCTTTGGAAGGAAAAACAAAAGAATGAGATTTTCCCATAAAAACCGTGATGGCGAGATGATTGCAACCAACCAAGATAGATAGTGTGTGGAAGTTGTCCCCCGTGGGGAGATTGGAACGACCACTCCTAGATTATAGGGCGAGGCCACCGTGAACGTGATCGTGAGAGGGTGAAGAAGGATTCGCTTTTTCAAGGGAAAAGAAGTAATTTTGTGGGTTTACAAAAAGGAATAGGCCCCTTTTTGAGGGACAACAAATGCACGTTATAATGTGTAATTAATGAAATTATAATTTAACAGAAACCTTGCTATTTTCAAGCAATTTAAAAACAACTTACTTGTTTTGGCAAAAAAAATGTTGATAATGCGATAGTCCATTTTTTGGACACTTACGTGTAGTGGTGCATGTTGTGGAAATCGGGGTGGAAGTCTTGTGCTAAGCTATTTTGCGGGGTGCGACATATGAGTCTACACGGGGAATGGTTGGCTTGGGGGCCGGCGTAAGTGGTGTGGGTCTAGTGTCTAAGTGGTGCACCACGTGGGTCTAGACGGCGGGGGTGCATGGTTTGGATCTAGCTACCTTGAGGTAACGTGTCCGGTTTGTGCAATGAATGCGGGCCCGTTCCTCCATTTTCGTCGATGCTCTCTCTCGGGTCAACGGAGAACAATCCAAAAGCGCATGCAAGGTCCCGGCCTTTCTCGGAGCCCGCGCTTGCCATATTCGGGACATTTGCCGCATTTCTAGGGCAGTATCCTCGGAAATTCTGGATCTATACCGCGGCCACATGAAATCACAGCAGGGATTGGGGGTGACAGTTCCATGCTAAGCTCTGGTCCATATATGTGCCATGTGCGACCAATGGGCAGGGCCGCCTCAGAGCCATTGTTAAGGGCAAAAAATGCCGGGTCTCGTCTGCCGCCGCTATAATCCGTGCAAATTCATGAGTGATCCAAATTTCTTGGGACCTTTCTCGGTGTGGGTGTGGTCGAACATCAAGAGCGGCACACATAAGCCTTCACATAGGTCGTGTGTAAACGAGACCAAAACGCATCCCAGAGCTAGCCATCGAGAGGGAACAAGTCCTGCTTCTGGACGAAGACCGGGGCCCGTCCCTTCATCTGCTTCAGAACTCTGTGTCGCAAGTTGTGGGCCCTACCCACCAAGGCACATCTCGTGCGCTGAACGCAAACTGGACCCACACCATGCATGCACGCATGGCCACGTAGACAACCACCATTCAACCTTGACAATGTACAGATGACGCATGCGCACTCATTAGCCATCTAGCCCCCCAGCCATGCAAACCTAGCCACCTAAACTCAAACCATGCACCGTTAGCTAGGTTGACCCACACCATACATCTAGCATTGACCCCACCGCGGTTCGTTGGACCTTCGGTATGCCAGGCACGCCAAAGAGACACGCGGCTACACATATTGCACACCGAGATCCGACGTCATTCACTAGTGCTAGCAAACCTGTCCGCATGAGCATCTCTGTGCATGGTGGACACTAGCTCGTTGTTTGGATCTAGAAGGCTAGCGGTGCATGTTTTGGCTTGGTTGGCTCGGGGTGCATGATATGGGTCCAGACGAAACACATGGCATCGCGTGGATCAACATTCCCCTCCTCAGTACCGTACATCGGATATATGGCAGACGAATCCGCGCGGTTGCTGACGAAGTTTTGTCACATCCATTTTCCATTCCATTGTTTGTAAAGTTTTACAACATATTTTAGGACAAATATAAAACATGACACGTGCAGATGAAACAAGCCTACAAATTCAGTTGTCCCATTGTATGACTTTGTTCTGTGTAATGAGGGAGTAGTTGCATTACACAATTTTTTGAAGGGAAGTTGCATTACGTTTTGACGTGGCAAGACGTGGTGGTGTGAACAACGCACGGGAAGGTGTGAACGTGGCAACAACTCCTTTTGACTGCCCACGACTAAATCGACGGCTCCGCTTCCCCATAGCACGCTCCACTTCCCCATTAGCATTTATCTCATCGCCGCCGCCCTCTTCCCGTCCTCTTCCCCATCTACAAATTCGAGGGTTTTCTCCTCCCACGCCTCACCACTCGCCTGCCCACCCCGCCGCTGCTCCCTTCCCGCCGCTGTACCTCCGCCGTCGAGATGCCCAAGCGCACCGTGGGAGGGAGGGCCGACGCCGGGGCCGACACCATGGCGCATGAAGCATCCAAGCACCGTGCGAAGCTGCACATGGAGAAACCCCTCCCCGCCGGTGAGGGGTCCAGCCGGCAGCAGGGCGGTCGTGACGTCGTCGACCACGTCCAGGCTCCGGTGCAGGTGTCACCTACGCCGGAGCAGGTGACTCCTCTGCCACGCCATCTGCCTCCTCTGCCGCAGCCCGTGGTCAACGTCGACGGCGACGACGATGAAGAAGAGGTCAGTCCTATTTTAGGAAATATCCTAGGTTTCCTTGTTCAGTCCCTTATCTATTTTTGGGCATGGCTAGGGTTTCTGCTTTTCTTCCATCTATGAAATCCGTACCTAGATTCGTTACATCAGGTAGGTTTGGTCCACATGGGTGCATGGGTGTCGGGGTCGGCTCTTCATTGTATAGGTTATCTTGTTTTTAAGATCTACCAACCACTCCGATCCATAGCTCTCGTGCATCCAAAATGTGTTGATGGCAAATTTTAAGATAGATCTACCAACCACCCGAAATTATTTGCCCCAAATTTCTTATATATATGGTTTTTTTATTTTAAGTGTACTAAAAGTGGTGTAGTTTATGCACTAAACTTCATGTCAATTTGTATAAAACTAGCCTCTTACGCTTAATCCAGCAGACACATTTTTTGCCGTTCAATTTGCTCAACACCAATTGCTTGATTCCTGGAGTCCAATTACCATAGGCTGTAATATTATTGACTTGTTATCATCCCTATTTGAAATATATTATTTGGTTGCTTATTTTCATCATAATATTTTCTGCAAGTAAAGGATAACAACACCATGCCTTGTTTATGAAAATGTCATACTAAATAATCTTCATTTTCTGTCATTCATGTCTGTACTGTCAGTATGATGAAAAATAATATTTTCACATGAACATTTTACCTATTACGTACTCCTAACTCTTTAATTTCTTGAGTAACAGAAGCAGAGGCAGAAGAATGCCTTCTGGACTCAAAAGCCAACTTGATCTCAGCCATTTGAAATACATTGTTGTGGTTTGCAATATTAATTTTTGAACACCCAACTTTGAAATCCTGGATCCGAAGCTGTGTTGCTAGGTTGCATTAGTTTAGGCATGTATATGACATTTATTGATCTATATAAAATATTCTGCTATTTATGTGGGACCAGGTAGCTGCTCTGGCTCCTCAGACGGAGCAGGTGACGCCTCCTGTGCCCGAGCCTGTGGTCGTCGGCGATGTCAACAAAGAAGACGTTAGTCATCTATCTCCTTTAATTTTTTGTAAAATCCTAGGTGTGCTCTGGTCAATCCTAGGTGTCAACCTAGATTCGTTAGATCCGTTAGGTTTCAGGGCGGATCCACATGGGTGCATGGGTGTGGGGGTTGGCTCCTCATTGTATAGGTTATCTTTGTTTAAGATCTACGAACCACTCGGATCTCATGGTTCTCGTGCATCCAAAATGTGTTGATGCCAAATTTTGATAGCAGCAGCACCGGTACTGACGTACAGTACTGCACCTGAATTTTTTTTGGCTGAAATTTCTTATATATGGTACTTGATCGGCATGAAACTGTCCTTGCACAGCCATTTATGTGGGCCCCGGTAGCTTCTCGGGCTCCTCAGACGGAGCAGGTGTCTCCTTTGCCGCGGGTGACGCCTCCGGTGCCCGAGCCTATGGTCGCTGGCGACGTCAACACAGACGATGTTAGTCATCTATCTCCTTTAGTTTTTGTAAAATCCTAGGTGTGCTCTGGTCAGTCCTTTTCTCTATTTTTTGGGAAGGCCAGGGTTTCTTTTTATCTTTGATCGATGGACTCCATATCAATATTCTGTAGATTTGTTAGGTAACTAGCTAGGTTACATGTGTTGAGCCCTGTATAGGCAATATTTTGATGTATATAAATTATTCTGCTAATAAAGCCACCTAGGTTTAATGACTTTGCTAATACAAATACGTAGCTTGACCTTGGAATTGAATTGCCTACGTAGGTGATTGTGAAAATATTTTCTGCAACTTAAGGATAACAACACCATGCCTTGTTTATGAAAATGTCATATTGTATGGTCATGAAGTAAATAATCTTCATTTTCTGTCATTCATGTCAGTACTGTCATTACGATGGACTAAGAATCTTTTCACATGAAAATTTTAGATATTACTCCCTCCATTTGAAAAATATTGTTGTGGTTTTAGTTTGCAATATAAATTTTTGAACACCCAGGTATGAAATCCTGGATCCGCAGCTGTGTAGCTAGATTACATTTATTGAGGCATGTATATGTCAGTTTTTGACCTATATAAATTATTCTGCTAATAATCCGGAACAGGTAGCTCCTCTGGCTCCTCCGCCGGAGCAGGTGGTGGCTCCTCAGCCTCAGCCGGGTGTTCGTCTGCCGCGGATGTTGCCTCCCCTGCCCCCACCTATGGTCGTCGCCGACGAGAACGAAGAAGAGGTTAGTCATCTATCCCCTTTATTTATTTATTTATTTTGTAATATCCTAGGTTTTCTCTGGTCAGTACAAGGCAAATAAGGTATTAAAATGTTGAGTACATGTTTGGTTTTACTTGATCGATCTTTTGGTTTAAATGTTCCATAAGTGGCTATGGCAATGATTTTAAACATTGATTATCTCTAAGCAATGGCTATTTTAGAAAGAAATTGGATATCATCAATGTTTTACTTGAGTTGTTTTAATTAGTTCTTTTGTAGGGTTTTTATCATTTATGCCACCAGTTGTATCCCACTACTCAGTTTTTCCCTTAGAAGTTACAGCCGCTCAAAAATGCCATCGATTCGTGACATGCTTACTCAGAAATGCCATTAGATGTATACAAAATGCCATCATTCCATTAGATGTTTGCTCAATAATGCCATTAGACATTGTTATTTTCATTTAAAACTTGTTGACCATCCAATATGACAAAAAAAGCCCAGTCCCACATTTCAGTTCTCTCTATCTCACAATGATAAGTATGGCCCCACTTGTGAGGAGTAAGTAAGCGAATAATTTTACAGGAAAATAAGAACGATGTTGGGATCAAGTGGGCCCACACTTTATTGTAGTGAGATAGAGGGAGAGCTGGCATGTTGGTCCATAGCTATTGATGCCATTATAGCATGTCAAGATAGATTTGATATCACAATAATGATGTGCAGTGGCATTTTTGAGCATGTGTCTAAAGAAGTGATGGCTTTTTTAGCAGTAGAAATTCCTAGTGGTGATAATTAATTGTGGGACACAACTGGTGGCATAAATGATAAAAACCCTTTTTTGTAAGTACAACATTTGGGATCACTTATTGTCAGAATTCATAATAATTAACTACTTTACCTAGAACGTTGAATGGTTCAGGAACATTGATGGGTGGGGTATTGATCAACAGGGGAAACTTCCACGACGATAACATGTGGACTTTCAATATCCATCATCATAAACACACAAAATTCTAACCCTAAATAGATACAGCTCACGAGCTATTTTATCTAGTCATGCATGTAGGTTATAAGTCTTTTTTTGCATTAGTACATTTGTATGCTGCTCTGCCATGTTACATCATCAGTTCATGCATTTTTACGTAACAAGTGAATTTTGTTGCACTAAAGGCTGTTTGGTTAGTGACTTTGCCAAAGATTGCCATACCTAAGGTTAGGCAATTTTGACCAACTTAAGTGAGTGTTTGGTTCCAGCCACACCTTAGGCAAGCCACACTTGGGTCCCACATGGCATACACACAAAAAGTGTGGCAAGGTTCCCTTAGGCTTGCCAGCTTGTGGCTCTCATTTTGATGAACTAACCTTAGGCAAGCTTGGGGAAAATGTGTGGCAAAATGTGGCAATGCTAGTGCTCTCTTCGACATGTATGATTGATCCTTCATTTTTTTTACTATATGGTACTATCCCATTTAGTTGCTTATGTACCAACTAATAAGTTATGCATTTATTTTTTTCAACACCATTTGAAGATATTTTACGCTGTCATCAATTACATTATGTTTCATAGACTCTGTGCCTGCTGAATTCTCATATTAGATATACTTACGTAACATTTGGTACTACATGTAGGTCCTAAGTGACGACGTCGATAGTGACCAAGAAACCCAGAGGATCTACAGGAGGCAGAAGGCGAGGGAGCTGAACAGTGGTGTGCTCGAGAAATGTATTAGGCCAAGAATCGGAAGGGGGGGCTATGGATGCCCTTACTGCAACAAGCTGATGAAAGGCGACCTGAGAAGTACCATCAACCATGTAGTCGGAACATCCCAAGGCAGCATCAAGAATGGCTACGCTTTCAGGGTGAAGCACGCCGCGTATGCCGAGTACTTGATGAGGCTTCTTTGAGGCTTTAGGGAAGTGTGCACCCTCGCAGCTAGAACTGATGCTCTTTTGGTTTTAACTATGCTAAGTACTACCCTATGCTATACTTTGTTGGTGAACGTTTATGGTCGAACTATGTGCACCAGTACTACTAAGTGGTGCTGTGGCAAATATCTAGACCCGGTTTAGTCCGTAGGACAACAACAATCATAATCATAGGCTCGCTTCTTGGGTTTAGCCTCTACGATCTCGTGGTAGATCAACTCTTGTAATACTCATATCATCAAGATCAATCAAGTAGGAAGTAGGGTATTACTTCCATCGAGAGGGTCTGAGCCTGGGTAAACATTATGTCCCCCGCCTCCTGTTACCATCCGCCTTAGACACACAGTTCGGGACCCCCTACCCGAGATCCGCCGGTTTTGACACCGACAGTGACCAGCAGATATAAATCCCAAGTGACTCAAAGAATAGAGCTATGCTCCCCGGCAACGGCGCCAGAAAATAGTCTTTATAACCCACAAGTATTGGGGATCGCAACAGTTTTCGAGGGTGGAGTATTCAACCCAAATTTACTGATTCGACACAAGGGGAGCGAAAGAATATTCTCAAGTATTAGCAGCTGAGTTGTCAATTCAACCACACCTGGATACTTAATATATGCAGCAAAGTAATATGATAGTAGCGGTAACGGTAGCAAAAGTAGTAGTTTTGGTTTTATAGTGATTGTAACAGTAGCAACAGAAAAGTAAATAAGCGAAGAACAATATGTGAAAAGCTCGTATGCAATGGATCAGTGATGGATAATTATGTCGGATGCGATTCCTCATGCAATAGTTATAACATAGGGTGACACAGAACTAGCTCCAGTTCATCAATGTAATGTAGGCATGTATTCCGAATATAGTCATACATGCTTATGGAAAAGAACTTGCATGACATCTTTCTTTTGTCCTACCCTCCCGTGACAGCGGGGTCCTATTGGAAACTAAGCAATATTAAGGCCTCCTTTTAATAGAGTACGGACCAAAGCATTAACACATAGTGAATACATGAACTCCTCAAACTACGGTCATCACCGGTAAGTATCCCGATTATTGTCACTTCGGGGTTAACGGATCATAACACATAATAGGTGACTATAGACTTGCAAGATAGGATCACGAACTCACATATATTCATGGAAACATAATAGGTTCAGATCTGAAATCATGGCACTCGGGCCCTAGTGACAAGCATTAAGCATAGCAAAGTCATAGAAACATCAATCTCAGAACATAGTGGATACTAGGGATCAAACCCTAACAAAACTAAATCGATTACATGATAAATCTCATCCAACCCATCACCGTCCAGCAAGCCTACGATGGAATTACTTACGCACGGCGATGAGCATCATGAAATTGTTGATGGAGGAAGGTTGATGATGACGATGGCGACGGATTCCCCTCTCCGGAACCCCAAACGGACTCCAGATCAGCCCTCCCGAGAGAGTTTAGGGCTTGGCGGTAGCTCCGTATTGTAAAACGTGATGAATCCTTCTCCCTGATTTTTTTTCTCCCCGAACACGAATATATAGAGTTGGAGTTGAGGTTGGAGGAGCATCAGGGGGCGCGCCGAGGGGGGTAGGCGCGCCCCCCACCCTCATGGACAGGGTGTGGGCCCCCTGGCCTTGATTCTTTTGCCAGTATTTTTTATATATTCCAAAAATAATCTCCGTTGATTTTCAGGTCATTCCAAGAACTTTTATTTCTGCACAAAAATAACATCATGGCAATTCTGCTGAAAACAGCGTCAGTCCGGGTTAGTTCCATTCAAATCATGCAAGTTAGAGTCCAAAACAAGGGCAAAAGTATTTGGAAAAGTAGATACGTTGGAGACGTATCAATGATCATGAAACTTCAGATCAAGTCATTACCGAACCTCGTAGGTCAATCAGAGTATGGTCCGCACCAGAGTGGTACAGTAATCCTTTCTGGAAGTCATGTTACTAGACCATGACGAACCTAAGAACTATGAGGAAGCGATGATGAGCCCAGATTCCGCAAAATGGCTTGAGGCCATGAAATCTGAGATGGGATCCATGTATGAGAACAAAGTATGGACTTTCATTGACTTGCCCGGTGATCGGTGAGTCATTGAGAATAAATGGATCTTCAAGAGGAAGACGGACGCTGATAGTAGTGTTACTATCTACAAAGCTCAAATTGTCGCAAAATGTTGTTGACAAATTCAAGGAGTTGACTATGATGAGATTTTATCACTCGTATCGATGCTTAAAAGTCTATCCAAATCATGTTAGCAGTTGCCGCATTTTATGAAATCTGGCAAATGGATGTCAAAACTGCATTCCTTAATGGATTTCTTAAAGAAAGAGTTGTATATGATGCAACTAGAAGGTTTTGTCGATCCTACAGGTGCTAACAAAGTGAGCAAGCTCCAGTGATCCATCTATGGAGGTGCAAGCATCTCAGAGTTGGAATATATGCTTTGATAAAGTGATCAAAGCATATGGTTTTATACAGACTTGCGGTGAAGCCTGTATTTACAGGAAAGAGAGTGGGAGCACTACATCATTTCTGATAAGTATATGTGAATGACATATTGATTGATTGGAAATAATGTAGAATTTTCTGGAAAGCATAAAGGAGTGTTTGAAAGGAGTTTTTCAAACAAGACCTCGGTGAAGCTACTTACATATTGAGCATCAAGATCTATAGAGATAGATTAAGACGCTTGATATATTTTCAATGAGTACATACCTTGACAAGAGTTTGAAGTAGTTAAAAATGGAACAGTCAAAGAAGGAGTTCTTGTCTGTGTTGCAGGGTGTGAAGTTGAGTAAAGACTCAAAACCCGACCACGGCAGAAAATATAAAGAGAATGAAAAGTCATTCCCTATGCCTCAGTCATAGGTTCTATAAAGTATGCTATGCTGTGTACCAGACCTATTGTGTCCTCACCATAAGTTTGGCAAGAGGGTACAATAGTGATACAGGAGTGGATCACTGCACAACGGTCAAAAATATCCTTAGTGGAATAAGGAAATGTTTCTTGGTTCTGGAGGTGACAAAGAGTTCATCGTAAAGAGTAACGTCGATGCAAGCTTTGACACCGATCTGGATGACTCTAAGTCTCGATCTAGATACATATTGAAAGTGGGAGCAATTAGCTAGAGTAGCTCCGTGCAAAGCATTGTAGACATAGAAAATTTGCAAAATACATATGGCTCTGAATGTGGCAGACCCGTTGACTAAACTTCTCTCACAAACAAAACATGATCACACCTTAGTACTCTTTGGGTGTTAATCACATGGCGATGTGAACTAAGACTACTGACTTTAGTAAACCCTTTGAGTGTTGGTCACATGGCGATGTGAATTATGGGTGTTAATCACATGGTGATGTGAACTATTGGTGTTAAATCACATGGCGATGTGAACTAGATTATTGACTCTAGTGCAAGTGGGAGACTGAAGGAAATATGCCCTAGAGGCAATAATAAAGTTTTTATTTATTTCCTTATTTCATGATAAATGTTTATTATTCATGCTAGAATTGTATTAACTGGAAACTTAGTACATGTGTGAATACATAGACATAACAAAGTGTCCCTAGTATGCCTCTACTTGACTAGCTTGTTTATCAAAGATGGTTATGTTTCCTAACCATAGACATGTGTTGTCATTTGATGAACGGGATCACATCATTAGGAGAATGATGTGATGGACAAGACCCATTCGTTAGATTAGCATTATGATCGTTACAGTTTCATTGCTACTACTTTCTTCATGACTTATACATGTTCCTCGGACTATGAGATTATGCAACTCCCTAATACCGGAGGAACACCTTGTGTGCTATCAAACGTCACAACATAACTGGGTGATTATAAAGATGCTCTACAGATGTCTCTGATGGTGTTTGTTGAGTTGGCATAGATTGATATTAGGATTTGTCACTCCGTGTATCGGAGAGGTATCTCTGGGCCCTCTCGGTAATACACATCACTCTAAGCCTTGCAAGCATTGTGACTAATGACTTAGTTGCAGGATGATGCATGATGAAACGAGTAAAGAGACTTGCCGATAACGAGATTGAACTAGGTATGAGGATAGCGACGATCAAATCTCGGGCAAGTACCATATCGATGACAAAGGGAACAATGTATGTTGTTATGCGGTTTGACCGATAAAGATCTTCGTATAATATGTAGGAGCCAATATGAGCATCTAGGTTCCGCTATTGGTTATTGACCGGAGATGTGTCTCGGTCATGTCTACATAGTTCTCGAACCCGTAGGGTCCGCACGCTTAACGTCCAATAACGATTTGTATTATGAATTATGTGATTTGATGACCTAAGTTTGTTCGGAGTCCCGGATGAGATCGGGGACATGACGAGGAGTCTCAAAATGGTCAAGAGGTAAAAATCGATATATTGGAAGGCTATATTCAGACATCGGAAAGGTTCCGAGTGATTCGGGTATTTTTGGAGTACCGGAGAGTTGCGGGAATTCGCCGGGAGAAGTATTGGACCTTATTGGGCCATACGGGAATAGAGGAGGCATGCCAAAGGGAAGGAGGTGAGCGCCCCCCCCCCCCCCATGGGTCCGAATTGGACTAGGGGAAAGGGGGGCGGCACCCCCCCCCCCTTGCCCTTTCCTACTCCCTCTCTCTTTCCCTCTTTCTTCTCTCCTACTTCCGAAAGGAAAAGGGGAATCCTACTAGAACTTGGGACTCCTAGTAGGACTCCCCACACTTGGCGCACCCCCTCTAGGGCCGGCCTCCTCCACCTCCCTCCTTTATATACATGGGCAAGGGACACCCCAAAGGAACAACAGACAATCTCTTAGCCGTGTGCGGTACCCCCCTCCACAGTTACACACCTTGGTCATATCGTTGTAGTTCTTAGGCGAAGCCCTGCACCGGTAACTTCATCATCACCGTCACCACCCCGTCGTGCTAACGAAACTCTCCCTCGGCCTCAACTGGATCAAGAGTACGAGGGACGTCACCGAGCTGAACGTATGCAGATCGCGGAGGTGTCATATCTTTGGTGCTAGGATCAGTCGGATCGTGAAGACGTGCGACTATATCAACCGCGTTGTCATAACGCTTCCGCTTACGGTCTACGAGGGTACATGGACAACACTCTTCCCCTCTTGTTGCTATGCATCATCATGATAGATCTTGCGTGTGCGTAGGAATTTTTTTGAAATTACTGCATTCCCCAACAGGGATGACCCCGGCTTCTATATCCTGTGATGCAAACAACCATTTTATTAAATAGAAATATGTAGCAATCAAGCATCAAAAGATTTACATCAAAACATGACCATGTCGATCAAAAATGCGCTGGTATGGTGTTACGCTCCATTGTCATTCCTAAATCTTGAACCCAGGTGTTGGTAGTGAAAATGAACAAAATTGGCCCTTTTCGATAGTTAAACAGAAAATGGCCTCCATCTAAAAATATTTCACAAAATGGCCCTCTTTTGCATGACGCCCGGGGCTAGGGCGTCGTGCTAAAGAGCATGATGCCCCGGGCTAAGATGTCATGGTTGTGACATGTAGCATGGCGTCCCGGGCTAGGGTGTCATGCTAAATAGCTTGACGCCCTAGCCTGGGGCGTCATGCTATCTAGCATGACGCCCTAGGCCCGGGCATCATGCAAAAGGGCCACTTTGTGAAATATTTTCTGAATGAGGCCATTTTGTGTTGAAATTTTGAAAAAGGGCCAGTTTTGTACATTTCCATGGTATCCCTAATAGCCAGTTGATTGTCTCCACTCTTTCTTTTTTTTTGGTAGTATGGGCTGGATTCGATGATGGTAGCTTGCATCTAAATAGAAGCTATAGCTCAGGAGATAATCCCCCAAAAATATTGACAAGTTGATACGAAAAGCATGTTAAAATATGGCATGTGTAGCTCGATTTTCATTCCCTTTATTTGTTTTTGTGAGGAAGCTCGTTTTTCGTTTAATCAACTGGAATTAGAACTTTCATTGTTTGAGAGTATCGCTGCTTGCATATGCAAGTGCCGACACTAATGTTTCATGTAACCTCTAATCCCATGATAATCCACAACTAGACGTTCATGTATAGGATACCTACAAAGATATGCATCATCTGATATCACAAGCGCTCCAAAGTGACATGTGAAACAAATGATGCATCTGTAGTCCTACTAGAGTTATATTGTTCGGAACTTCCCAATGACTTTCATGCCTAACAATGACAGAGTAGCTAAGCAAAGAATTGAATGAGGAAGTGCTTGAGTGTAGTGAGTGGCATGGAGGAGCAAGCGTCCCTAAATATAGTGGGCAAGGGTAGGAAGATGTCTTCTGGATGCTCATGGGGAAATGGGAAATATCTATGCATGATTTTTTATATGCAAGTATACTATCATGAATACCCCACAAATGGCATTTTTTTAAACTCTTCGCTCTATGGCTCTTTATTCAATTGGCAAAGGCATATCCGACCACATATTGCGTGTCAGAAATCCAGGGATTACATCAAAGTTCACTACATAATCATCAGACTTTAAAGCTTCTTTAGCTAAACTATGAGCAACTGCATTACCCTGTCATCGAGTAAAAAGAAGCTTGAATCCCTGGAAAGAAGAGACAATCTCTTTCATCTCACACAAAATGTGGTATCCTTGAGACTTCTCCGAGTTGGATTCCCACAAATTCTTGACATCTTGTCAGTCCATTTCTAGTATCACATGATGCATGGACTTGGACGACACAAGTAGCAAATCATCTCGACAGGCTACTAGTTCAGCTGCAAACGGATCAATAATGTGGTCATAGCGGTCTCCCTTTGCTGTCAGAAAAACACTTCCATGGTCGCGACCTAGCATCCCAACACCTGCACTATGGCCATCAATGGAACCATCAGAGTTTAATTTTAGCCACCCTTCATCACGTAGATGCCACTTGATCTCACAATACTGACATCTTCATCATCTTGATCTCTTCTTTCTTTAGACTTTTGCACATTCTCATTGTGCCTCAAATTCAGAGGATCCTGTGATTCGAAATAAAGCACTTGTTAGCTACGAATCTTCATTAACTTAAAACAAAATCAGTTAGATGTGAAATATGTATCACCATGAAAGCTTCAAGGCTTGTGGTGGTTTTTGAATGCTTTCGCGATTGCAAACTAGGAGCAGGCTGCAAATCTTCAGCTACGTTCTTCATGGGGGCATCCATGTTATCTTTTTGTATTCCCTTAGCAGAAATGCCTTTGGCAATGACCTCCGTGTCTTTTTTTGTTTTTGCTGGTGAGTAGTATTCTCTCCTGGGACCTGCATTGGGTCCGCAGGTACTCCCAAGTCATATAGATGTATGTCCTCTACTCCTGGGCGATCAGCATCAAATATTCCATAGCGGTGGTTCTTTAAAACAAATGTGTTAGTGTGGAGAGTATTGATAGTAAAACTATTTATAGAAACTCATAATGGTATACTTACATTGAATTCTGTGATGAGGTCGTCCGTGCGTCTTCCGTTCGCAAGTGTACTCCTAAGGCACTCGTACATTTTTTTCAAGGGTGCTCATCCTATCAAATTGTTGTGCACTGGCTTCCCGCACAATGGAGGCAACTTCTTTCAAATCAGCCAATACACGGCCCATGAGTGCCTTATCCTGCAAATTACAAGCAGTTAGAAGCATATGACTTCGATTGTACTTGCAAAGTTATAATATATATTTGTGTCTGATGTTCATCATTTACCTGACCGACAGTCTTTGGTTTGACCGGCGTCCCAACTGGTGGCGGATTGAAAGGCCGCAGCAGGTCATCGACATACTATATGTTAGTGTCATTAGTATCATTCAAAACATATGGTAGATAATCCAGGCACACAGTACTAACACTTTACCTCTCTAACCCCTATATATTTTTTGTTGATTATGTTGTCAACCTTCTGTACCTTCTCGTCACTCCATTTTTGAATCAGCGGCCTTAACCTTGATGCATACGAGATGGTAGAGTCCAATTGGTGCACCCTCCACTTCTCGTAGTACCACGTCTGCATTACAACAAAAACAGCTTAGAAAGTTTTCCATAAAATTAAATGTATTGTATGTTAATAATGATTGTATTACTTGCAGCAATGGTAGGTTGCCCTCCAAATTTGCTCCACCATTTACAAATTTCCTGACGCTAGTCATAAGATGGTCAAGTGTAAGCTGTCCAAAATTGGTGCTCTTTATTGTCTCAATGTTTCTAACAATCCCAAGGTATCTGTTGTCCATATACTGCTGTTTTGTCGGGCATACATATTTTCCTATGGTGTACAAGACAAATGGCCTGAAAAAATTAGGTGTGTTATTGCCTTTCATCTTGGCTAGCAATCCTTTCAAAGTTACTTTTGTGTCATTGGGGTCTTTCAGTTCCTTCCACAACTCCAAAGTATTGTTGTGATTTGAAGAGACGTGATTCTTCCCCATGCAGGGCAGGCCTGTTATATGCTCCATATCTTTTAGTGTGATCCTACATGGTCTCCCATTAATTATAAAGGCATCCTGCTCTGCATCATATGAATAAGCGATGGCTTGGCACAGTAGACGTCTCATTCTCATGCCAGGAGTCTTGAGAAGTTCACCCAGTCCAATCAACTTGATGTACGTCAGTTGCTGTGCGTTTAAATATTTTATGAACTTCTCATATTGCAGCAATGAAGCAACCTGAGTTCCCTAAATGTACAAATAGTGTGATTAGATTCTGTATGGTATTCATTTAAACATGCATAGAACCGACTAGATGTAATCTATGCCAATATCAAAATTGTGCTCTACATTACTGCATGAAATTATAGAGCTTCTAGGCCATATAATGAACACCACACATAGAAAAACAAGCTATCTCTGTCCGCAAATTGACTCATAATAGTATAGATTTTTAGTACAAAGAGCAGACTTTGTTCTATGTACACTACTAAAGTTTCAGGCGTCACGCTTACGAAAATAATTGCATACATGATCACAAGATCAATAGTTTATAGATAATCACCATACTAGGAATGTAACATGTGATCATACTGTCCATCTTTCTCTTTAGTTTTCTCCTTTATTTCTCGTCAACCTAAAATTTAATATAGTACATACATTTGATGTTCTCAATGCTAAATAAGTGAGGCGTGCAACTTACGTACAAAACTACTTTGTATTATGTCTACTGCATAGTTGATCAGGCATTTAGGAGTACTACGATTATTTTGTTGATTCGGTTGCTGGTTTTAAACAAAGTTGAATTACTAGTCCTTCCTTTCCATATCGTTGCACGTAGAACTTTCCAGCACGAAAATTAGCGCAAGTTTCATTACAGAGAGAGGCATTCACGACTAAAAACTAAGAGAGGAAGGTATCCACGATCTCCCTTAAGTTTTGCTAAACCACATGTAGATGTGCTCTAAGTATTGCTTATCTAAGTCCTATGTCATTGATTTTATGCTAAGATTCGTGCAAGCCTTTCTAGACACACCAATCTCCCTTCGGTAAAATAGGGATAGTTCATTATGGCTGTAACTAAATGAGATCAAAAATAAGTGCGCCATAAATAATGGGATTGCATGCAGACTTGGGAAGGAGGGTGTATACACAATACAAGGATCTCGATCGTTACCGGAGGATTCTCTCGATGGCGACCGGCTCCATTGTCGTTCGCTTTCATCTTTTGATTCGCCGGCTTCTCCGACGTGCCCTTCTCTTTCGTTGGCTTCTCTGACGTGGCCTTCTCTTTCATCTCAGGATTCACCGACGCAGGCTTTGAATATGATGGCTCCGTCGGCTTCACCGACCTGGGAGCTACTTTGGGCGGCGAGGGGTGGTAATTTGGTGTAGTCATGGAAGGCTAGGTATGGGCGGCGTGGGGTGGGAGGCGTGGGGTGGAAGTATACGATCTATGCCGTGAAAAGCTTCGTATTTATAGGGGATTCTCTACCAACCGATCACAAGGAAATATTGGGAATTTGGGATCTCACGAAGAGGTAGTTTTAGATCACGTAATGTTTATGTATAGGGGATTCTCTAACAACCCACCACAAGGAAATATTGGGAATTTGGGATCTCACGAAGAGGTAGTTTCAGATCACGTAAAGTTTTTTTAGCTATATTTTTATTTTGAGAATTTTTTAGCAAGTTTAGATCAGTAATCTCAACCGTGAAGCATTTGGGCTTCTTGTGCTTTCTTATACGGGCCTATGGGTGAGCCCATTTTAAATGTGAACATGACAAAGGAAGCGAGGACTCCAGCAGGAGGGACGAGCCTCGTCCCAATTATTTAGGATGGGCATGCACGAGGGCGCTTCGTCCTCACTACCACGATTCTCCAAAACCGGTTCCTCTGCCTCTGCGTCCTCTCGATTCCCTCTTCCTCTGCGTCGCCCACTCTCCCAACAATCTGGCTTCTGGAACGGCGAGTTCTCCTTCCTGTCAATTTTGTTAGTAGTTCTCCAGTAGCAGCACATACGATGGCCTTCTTCTTGTCAATTTCTTGTTCTCCTGCTTCTTTATTTTGTGCGCACAGATTCATCTGCCTACAACATGTAGTCTGTTGCCTTATGAGAATTTTGCACACAGATTCATCTACATGCAACATCTAGTCCGTTGTCTTGTCAATTTCTTGTTTTTCTCCTGCTTCTTTAGTTTGTACACACAATTTCATCTGCATGGGCGATGAAGAATTCATAGATACATGTTTATTCTTGATTGTTTATGCAGTTGTTTAGTTAAATATTTCAAGAGCGTAAATTTATATTGTTAATTCGCATATACTCCCTCTGCAAGGAAATATAACAACTTTTGGTTCACTGCTTTAGTGATTTCTTTACAGAGGGAGTACTTGTTTAGTTTCAATTGTTCATGCACTTGTTTACATAAACTTTCAATAGCGCCAGAATTCCTATATTATCTGCCGTCATATTCATCTCGGCTTATTGTTATCATGTTATTGTCATGCTTCATGTCTTATACTGGTTTCATCAATTACAGTCCTTCGGCATGGCGTTCAAGAATGATTATGATGCTAGGGCACATGGAAATACCGAAATTTGTGTGAAGTACACGAACAAGGCTAGCTGTGTTGAGTACTGTATTGGCAGATTCAAATACTGGTTGCGGAATGATGACCAGAAGATAGTTGCACTGGATGTGGAGTACACCTGGCCTCGTTGTCCGACACAGATGGCGGCCGTGGTCCAGTTATGCGTTGGCATCTACGTCCTCGTGTACCACATAAGCGTTGCTGATGAGCACTATGGCCTACTTGCCACCTTCCTGCTCGACGAGGAGTACACCTTTGTTGGGGTGGACATCGAGAATGACAAGAAAAAACTCAAGCATGTTGGTCTGGTGGTACAAAACTTTGTGGATATCCAGAATATGTGGAGAGTGCCTGATCCAGTGACGATTAAGCCAAAGTATGGCTTGGCTAACTACGCTGGTTCCATCATCCACCATAGCTACAACAACATGAAGGACGTTCTCACAGAAGATGACCACCATATGGGCAGAAGCGCCCTTGCCCTTGAAGAACATCTATTATGCTTCCATGGATGTGTATGCCACCTACGACGTATCCAGGTAGTTGGTGAACTTCCAGAAGGGGTTCGAGAGTCAGCGTCAGCATCTCGCCAAACCATCCAGGCGGTCAAAGAAGTCCGGAAGGAAGAATGAATCAACATAAAATGTTTCTTATATTTATCTAGCTGATAGTCTGTAAACTTTATTATACTGCTAGTAAGTCGTAAGTTCAAATTTCCTGCAAGTTGAATCATCCTTTATTCTAGCTGTCTTGCCTAATTTGATCCACGTTCACGAGATATTATACTTAAGACGTTTATTTTGTCTCGGTTTCGCTAGCTATGATACAGAATGTGATAGCCATTTTTACCAAAAGATTATTTCAGATTTATAACGAAAACACAGAATGCGATAGCCATTTTTTCCAAAAGATTATTTCAGATTTATAATGAATACTGTTCTCAACTGGGTTTGAATAGAGAAATTTTATTTTTTTAATTGCATAGAGAAAGTTCATTTTTTTAATCAAAAGAAGGGTCGCCCCCTCTGATTTTCCATTAACAGAAAACACATGGTCTTTCAAGCCCCTGATACAAACTACAGCTGGAAACTAAAGTAATCAACTAGTAGCACAAATCATACATGGTAGCAAGCCCAGCCAGACTTAACATGAAGGTCCAAAAAATAAAACTACGGCAGAGATGCGCAGGCGACACCGCAGTACCCTGTGACTCCACACTTGCGATGAACTGTACAATTCACCTGCTACATGCTCTAGCGTGCGCATATAGACCATCATCACCTCTTTGCTCCCAACATCAGCACCTCTTTGTTTACCACCTTCATCTGCAATATAGACCATCCCATGATCCACAAGCAAATTAGCTAAACAAGAATCATAAGATCACTATACCATTTATTTTGTAATCTCACATTATTCCTGCATTGCCAAAGAGTCAAGAACACAACTGATGGCCTTCCCGCATCTCCTATGCAAACACTTATAGGTAGTTCTACCATCTTAACTCCATGATCTAAAATATTAATAAAACCCCCTTAACGATTCCATTTGCATTACCATCGTTCATGATTATAGACAGGAAACAGCAGACAATAAAGCAACCACCTGTGAAAGACCTATTTTGAGTCCTGAATAGGGCCGAATCCTAGCATTTACTCTAACTGCAACATGTCCTCCTCTCATAGTCATCATCACCCAAGACATAATGAAGACGTAACCCCATAGATGCATAACTGCTATCACAATAGTTTTCGCACTATACCTAGTGTAAAGGACACTCTTGCGTTGTCGTGCTACATTTGTGGCTCCTCGGTCAGCATGTTCAAAACCACCTCGATCTGAAGATCTTCACGGGTGGTGGTCTTGAAACCGAAAAGAACGGCTTTATGAACCTTAAGCTCTTCACTGTCAACAAAATCACTCCATCCCTTGCCAAAGATGATGCGGCCATCATCACACTTGTGGTACTTGACCGGCATCAAACTGTCCTTGCACAGCCGAATGCCAGCAAGCCCATCTCCCGGTATCTCCCCATCTCCTAGGGTCTTTAGGGCGTCGACAACTTTCACCGGTAATCTCTATATGCATCGTCATAGGAAGAAAAATTATCAAATATGTGAAGGAGCAGTAAACAAAAGGATCTTCAGCTACATCTACATATATTGCATAAGGATATTCAGTTATGGGAAACAAAAGGATATGCAAAAACACACATCAGTGTATTCACTGGTTTCAGCTACAATAGCATATCATTAAACTTTCTCTCCATTAAAAACAAAGAAAATTGCATACAAAATAGAAAATACTAGTACACCAAAAACATACCATCGTCTTTCCTCCTATGTTCGACTTGGTGAAGCGGTGGACAAAAAATGCACCTATATAACCTTTCTTCATCGCCAAAAGGTCATGTAGGTTACGCTCCTCTTGCTTCGTAAGATTAATTCCCTTTGTTATGACAGCTAATTCTAGAGGATCTTTACGCTCTTCGTTTTGATCGCATGTCCTTGGCAGGTTGTAGCAGTACACCATAGGAATGTCTTCAGTCAAATCGAAGGAGACGAGGTCACCTTCTCGCAGGTCGAAGTCTTCAACAAACCTGCACCAGTTTTCACCAGAGATGATCACCCTTGAATTCCCTTTGTACACGCCAAAATCATACATGCGGCTCCCTCTCGCTTGAAAAAGCAATGAGCTGTCTGGGATGGTGCTGAACTGGTGCCTTGCGTAGCATGGCACGATCTGTAGATGTAGAATTTAATTGCTATTTATTTCCTACTTATTGTTAATCTTCAAAGTAGAGGGGAACAAACACAGTACAAGTAAAATTGACATGATTATTTATACCAGAGCTGAAGTGTCCCCATCTAGCCTGATGGTAAATGTCAACCCATCTTCATTGGGCCTGTTGCAGTCATGTCGACAGGTTATGCACACCACCTGTGTAAACAAAATAAAATGAAGAAAAGCAAAGGATGAGAATTTAAGAAAAGGGCTTATGCATGTAAACACACTAGGAAATAAACATACAGTATAATCAACGAAGGTACTGCATCAGTAATCAACAATCATACACTTGAACTGAGCGGGTGGCTCGCCCTCCACTCCTCATAACCCCGCAACGCAGCGCGTGCCCGCCACACCACAGCTTGTTCAGACATGTCCTTCTCTTCATCCTCGACCGGCAGCATGGGCTCACCCCGAGCGTCAACGCGTGGCATTGGCCCCTCCTCCTCTGCAGCACAACTGAGGTAGTGTCTGAGACTGAGCAGTAATCTCTGAGAAAAGTCCTATGAAAACATAAATCCTACTACTGCTGTTACTCGGCCCACCCAAATGTACACACGCACACCTTCAACATACAGCCCATCTACATACATCCGCATCCAACAATATGGTCCTTGAAAAAGAAAAGAAAATCTGTTCTGGACGGACGAAGGACCGTCAGGGTAACCAACTCAATTAGCCACTTGTCTGTCATGTTGGAGAAAATGAACTTACTTCACTTTTTCCTGGTACTACATAACCACACAAAATAAAGACTAAAATAATTCCTAAAAACTCTGATATATTGTACGCCCTCACATTTATAACCTTTAAAATATGAACTAATTTGGGCAATAGAATTAATAGTTTATTGTTATTTCCCTACAAAGATACAAATATTTGGATCAAAATTACATATTCTGCAAAAAAAACACTGCAGTAAATATTATTCTGAGAAATGTTTAGTTTGTCTTGCAATCTAGGACTATAGGTTAATGGCTGCCTTACTAAACCCAACCTAATTTCGGCCTAAAAAGGAATTTAATCCACTAGCCCAGCTTATAAGTTTTGAGCCCACCCTCTGGTTTCTTCCTGGATTCGCCACTGCACAAGGCCAATATTTTTTAAAGTTTTTAAAGGACTGTCTGCTGAAATTTGTTGCTATTGTGTTACACATCTGCACTTGCTCATTGTTATGAAAACCCTGGAATACCGAAACCCTAAAAAAAATACCCAGCTAGCCACCGATGTAGAAAACTTCCTTCAATCTCTGCATCGCCTTCCACCTAACCTCCGATTTAAAAATCCTAACTATCTAATCTCTGACTTTGAAAACCATATCCAACTCCCGAAACGGCAACACAACAAGGAACAAAGAAGTCGAAGATTACAAGTTGGGGTTTCTCACTTCAACTAGTCGCCGGTAGTCGCTAGGTGCTTGCTGACGGCCTCCCAATCTCACTCCGCGCTCTTCTGCTCCAACCATCGAGAGCGGCCAGGCGAGTAGGCGACGGGGTCGCGGCGGGGTGGTTTGTGGGGAGGGTGGGGAGAGGGGGGCGGGGGTGTGTGGGCGATGGGGGTGATGACACGGACCCTATCCGTGTCAAGCACAGAAAATAACGGCCCGTGGGTCCAGTTCGTAAAGAAACAACCAAACATGCCCATAGGCCGCTTACCAGTCACAAAGTAAAACCCTATGTTACTAATACAAAAAGCACAAAGAAAAATCCTTTTGTCTAAAAAACAAAAACAAAGGAAAATCGTACAAAAGATGGAAATCCATTTTGGGTGAGTTCAACGTGAAGGTGATGGTGAGAGGCTCAAGGAAGAGTTTTGTGCGTTTACAACACCTTTGTTTTAGAGGAAAAATGCACTTTACAATGTGAAATTATAAAATCGTTATTAATAAGTGCTGAAAATTCCTTATTTATAAAAAATTGTTTCTTTCCAGAAAAAACAAACTTCAATAATGGGGGTAGGTAATTGCGTCGCCTCTCTCCCCCCCCCCCCTCGCATATTCGGGCCATTTACCGCATTTCTATGGTTGTAACCTCGAAAGTTCAAGATCTTATGCGGCCACCATGAAATCATAGCAGGGATTGGGATGAGTGCCCCATGTTAAGCTCTTTGGTCCATATATGTGCCATATGCTACCGACGGGAGGCGTGGCCTCGAAGCCGTTCTCTACGGCTATATGATGCCCGTCTGCTGTCGTTATAATCAATGCAAATTCGTGAGGGGCTAAAAATTCACCGGACCGGGTGTGGTGCCATCGAGAGAGAATGCACCCGGCCTGTGAAAGGAGTGCGGGGCCCGTTCCTTCATTTGCCTCAAATCTCGATGCCATGTGATGTTAGACCTAGTAACCAAGGCATGTCTCGTGCATCGCACTCAACTGGACCCACAACATGCATGCACACATGTCCACATATGAGTCGAAACGGCGGGGATGCATGGATCGGGGACTGGTGTAAGTGGTGTGAGTCCAGTTTGGATCTAGCTACCAAGAGGTAACGCATGAGTGTAAATGTCTACCAAGAGGATGCATGTCCACGTATGAGTCTAAACATCTACGTGATGCTCCACACGTGGGTCTAGACGGCGGGTCTGCATGTGCTTTGGATATAGCTACCAAAAGGTAACGCGTCCGGTTTGTGTCTAGGCGGTGCTTCACGGGGCCTGGCGTGGTCTCGTCGTATGACCCATGAAGGGTGTGGTCAAACATCGAGAGCGGCACGCATAAGCCCTAACATGGGCTATGTGGAAGGCATGCCATATCGCATGCTGGATGTAGCCAATGGAGGGAACGAGTTCGGCACGTAGATGGAGTATGGGCCCATTCCTTCATTTTCCTCAAAATTCGTTGCCGCTTCATGTAGGCCCTATCAAAAAAGGCCTGTCCAGTGCATCACACACAGCTAGATTCACACCATGCATGCACACTTGCCACGTAGACACCCACCGTAAACCTTTAGCCAAGTTGACCCACACCATCCATCCACCCTTGACCCCACCTCGATTCGTTGGATCTCCGACGAGTCCCTTCCCTCGGTATGCCAAGCATGTTAAAACGACACACGGCTACACGTCTTGCACACCAAGATTTGCGCATCATGCACTAGTGCCAACAAACATGTCCAGCTGAGCATCTTTGCCCATTATCTGGATCGAGGCGGCTAGCGGTGCATGTTGTCGGCCCGGTTTCCTAGCGGTGCATGCTATGGGTAGACATGAATCGCATCACATCGGATCAAGATTCCCCTCTCTTGTACCGGACGTCGGAGCAGCACACATGCATGGTAGAAGAATCTGTGTGGTTGATGTGGGAGCTTGGATGAGACGCCATGGGATAGGTGCATGCTGAAGTTCAAGATTTAGGAATTGATAACAAAATGAAAACGACAATTCAATTGTTTGTGCAGGTGTACAACATGTATTAAGGAAAATGTGGAATATGACACGTTCACATGCATTTTGGCAACAAGTGCACTTTTGGAGGGGGGAAAACAGGTAGCCCCCGTGCCTCCCACGATTTTTGTTCCATATATTTCGCCACAAATATTGGAGGAAAAAATAAAAATGTATTTTCCCCTCAAAAAACAACTTGGGAAGAAAATCTGAAGTAACCATATTTAGCTACTCCGTGGAGGTTGTCCCCCGTAGGGAGATTCGATCTACCTCTACTTGATTTTAGGGTGAGTTCAACGTGAACGTGATGGTGAGAGGCTGAAGAAGGAGTTTTGTGCGTTTATAACAACCTTTGTTTTAGAACTGTATAATAATAAATGAAAGAGAATATGTGAAAAACAAAAAAGAAAAAGGATATGCGTACATGATGGGCCAGCCCAACCATCTACAGGGACGCGTGGTCCAGCACACGGGTGAGGTTCGCCTGGGACAGCCCAACGCTGAGATGCACCGGGCGTAACTGACGGGTGGTGGGAGTTTAGTCCCACCTCGCCAAGCGAGACGCGCACGCACCTACTTATATACACGACTGAGATACCAATTGCATGAGCCTCTCTCACTAAAACAGCAAGTTCCCTATCCACTTTTGTGTATGCCCTGTGGGGCCTACTAGCAGGTGAAATCAACGTCCCACGGGCCTGCATCCTGGCCCATATGGTTTTTGGGTTTCTAGTCGTATGCAGGCCGTGGGGTTTGATATCTCCTGTTAGTTGGTGGGCTTTTTCTTTTCCAAATCACCCAAATTTTTTTAACACAGTCACATCCATGTAATAAACATGATTATCAAAGAAAATTCAGCAATAATGAAGTTTACACTGTCCCCTTAGGGTAAAGTCAGAGGTATGTACCTGAGTTTCACTGAGCCACTATAAATTATATAAAATTCTAAAAATGGAAAACTTTCAAATTCCGTCTATGTTTATGAAAAGATCATGTGTACAAAATTTCAGGTGATTTGGATGTGGTCGAAAAAACAACCTTGTTAGAAAAACTCGCTTAAGTGAGACCAAATGGTCCGTTTGTAATGAAGTGATTTTTTTAACCATCTCCAAAATAACCCCAAATTTGTTGTACACGATGCCATAAATGTAACAAACAGGATATCCAAAAATAAAACTCAAAATTTTTAGGTTTACACTGTCCCCTTATGAAAATTTCCTGGTAAGGCAAGTGAGGTAGCTCATGACCATAGCCATGGCATCCATTGTTCAAATGGCCTCAAACCGTTCCCCTTTACCCAAGTTGACGCACACCATCCATTCACCCTTGACCCCACCTTGGTTTGTTAGTTCTCCAACCAGTCCCTCCCTCCGTAAGCCAAGCATGTCAAAGCGACACACGGCTACCCGTCTTGCACACCAAGATTGGGCATCATGCACTAGTGCCAGCAAACATGTCCAACTGAGCATCTTTGCCCATCGTGGACACTACAGCATGGTCTACATCGAGGTGGCTAGCGGTGCATGTTGTCGGCTTGGTTGGCTAAGGGTGCATGATATGGGTCAACGTGAATTGTATTGCATCACATCTAGATTCCCTTGTCCAGTACCGGACGCCAGAGGCCCGGAGCAGCACGTGCATGGTACAAGAATCTGCACGGTCACTGACGGAGCTTGGATAAAACAAATTTGACCTAACTGACATGGGGTAGGTGCATGCTGAAATTCAATATTTAGGAATTGTTAACAAAATAAAAACGACAATTCAATTGTTTGTACAGGTGACACGTTCACATGCAATATGGCAACTAGTGCACTTTTGGAGGGGAAAAACAGGTGCACTCGTTCCACCGTGCCTCCCATGATTTTTCTTCCATGTATTTCACCACAATATTGGAGGATAAAAAGAAAGTGATTTTGCCTCAAAAAATGACTTGGGGAGAAATTATCAACTAACCATATTTAGCTACTAGCCACTACTAGGGAAAAGCCTATACACAGAATTTTACCAGTAGCGCTGTACAAAATCAAGCGCTGCTGCTACTTAGTAGCAGCGCGCGTAAATAAACCGCGCTACTGCTATGACTTTAGCATTAGCGCGTACTAGCGAAAAGCATTGCTGCTGCATTTGAACTGGGCGTACATGGCTAGCCCAACCTAGCAGTAGCGCGTATAATGGCCCAGCGCTACTGCTAATCTCCTTAGCTGCAGCGCGCTTACGTGTAAAGCGCTGCTGCTAATGGAAATAAAATAAAGTGAAAAACAAGTAGAAAAGTAAATGAAAATGAAAGAAATGGAAAAGGGAGAAAGGGAAAAAAATAAAATGTAAAGAAAAATAAAAGAAAAAAGGGAAAAAAGGAGAAAGGAATAGCAGTAGCGGGTTCTGCAGAAAATCGCTATAGCTGCAGCGTGTATTCCAGAACGCGATGTAGCTAACGTAGCAGTAGCGCCCTTTCTGGAACGCGCTACTGGTACTTCTGACTTAACCACGTGGTTTGTCCTTCCCCACGGCCACTTCATCCCCCAAATCAACTCCACTCTCGCCGCCGCCGTCGCCCCTCGGCCGCCGCGCGCTCTCCCCACACCGCCCCCGACCCCAGATTCAACGCAGGCCCCGCCCACAACCTCAACGCCGCTCGGGACGCCACCCCGACCCCGACCTGAACGCTGCCCCGGACGCCACCCACGCGCCCCCGACCTCAACGCCGCCCCGGAGCCCCGACCACGACCTTGACGCCGCCTACCCCTCCCTCGTCGTAGGCACCCGAGGTGAGCACTCCTGCTCCTCCCTCTCCCCTACCTCTGCCTAGGGTTTCTACCTCCATCAAATTAGTTAGGGTGGAAACGAATCAGATGCGGATGCAGCTCAAATGAGTTAGGGTTCATGTAAGGGTGGAAACGAATCAAATTTCTAAGATGAATCATAAAACGATTAAAATTTGACCACTTATTTCACTTTATAGTTGGATAATTGGAATATCCGCTACCACTTTCCACCCCTATAGGTTCATCAAATTACATGGTAATTAGGGCAGTAGTTCTTAGGTACTAATTAGTTAGTAAGAACTAGGTACTAATTAGGTACTAGAATATTTTTATTTATAGTAAGTTTATTTTTAGTAAGAACTAGTTGAATTAATAGAACTAGTTAGTAAGAACTTGTTGCTATTTTTTTACTTAAAGCAATTTTCCCGCATCGACGTGGACGATGCCTATCCCGCATCCTCGTCATCGAGTCGGCGGAGGACGACACCTGCTTGACCAGATGGGCCATGTCCGGGACTGGGCTCCGCCGGGGTGGTACTGGGAGGCGCTATGTACTGGGGGCGCAGGTTGGTGAGGAGCCAGCCTGTCGTTGACCCGAACCTTCTTTGGTGGCGGTCGCGTGGGCCAGTGACGGTCCAGAGGCTCGATGACTCCGCGGAGGTGGTGCGTCATCGTGTTAGTGAGGAGGACGCGCACGTCCGTCGCTACTTGTTTGCGTTGGAGCACAGGTTCTCCAATACCTGGCAGGTTCTCCAGGGATCTCACTGGAGCTATGATCCCGTGATGGTTCCTTCTCTGTGGGTGTCCACCGCCCGCGCCGATACCCGTCGTGTGCTAGGGTTTTAGTTGTACTAGTGATGTTATATGTATGACACTATTCGGGATGTATTAGTGATAATATTCGACAATGTACGGACGCATGAGATGATTTACTTTTGCTTATTGAATGCATGCTAATTTGAGTCTTATAAGATATTTTGAAATGTATATCTTGTGTTGCTCAATATCCAAGTGGCCGGTCATGTTTGCAGGTTACACCTCCGAGTGGCCTGTGTTTTGCCGGAGTGTTGATTCATTTCCGTTCCGGCAAATTTCAGGCGCTCGATATATCCTATTTTAGCAAAGGTCATGCCGGATTTTTCCATGAATTTTGGCATGACTTTTGCCAGAATATGTAGGAAATATCGAGTGCCCCGGATTTGTGTGTTGAGTATCCTGGTAGTTGTCTTCTATCGATTTTCAATTAATTTTTTAACTATGAACATAGGAAATGTCTAACGACAAAAAGGATTTCGGTATTTGCAAATACTACGAAGACGAGCGCGGCCTGTGCGACGGAATCTTCCTAGATGATGATAGGCGCTTCAGCACCAAGATGGACGAGAACTTCGAAGTGGATACAGTAAGTCACAACGACAAGTCTTTTTTCGTAATTAAGCATGACATCTGCTTCATTTGCTTCAACTTATATTTTTTTACTATTCTACTAGCGTATCCCCTGCCATGCAAGAGTTTTTGTATTGGATAAGATAGGTTTCAGTCATACTATGGAGGTAAAGAAAGTTTATTTGAAGACCGAGCATGGTTATATTTTCCACACAAAATTATACAATTCAGACGACTACACCTATTTTGGATGCAAAACATGGCGAGCACTATGCAAGACTTATGCATTTCAGCCTGATATGGTTATCACCTTTGATATTCGTTCGGAAGATGATATTGAAGGTAATACCGACATCTAGGTCGACGTGCAGACGCCTCCAGTTACACCAAAATGTAAGTTTCTCAACCATATTTATGTCTTTGATATTGTTTATTCAAAAATAGTTGACAACTAATTTGTATTGTCAGCTTATTTCGGTGCAAGCAGACATGTCCAGCGCTTGGTAAACAGGACCTACTACTGTCCCGGGGCTGAACTAAACTGCGAGGAGCTAAGTCATTATGTTTCATGGCTTGAGGATCTTGATACCGTCAAGACAAATTTTCTTCCTGGACTTAGAAATCTTAGTACTGAAAACGTGCGACCAATAGTGTTCGTCATGAACTACGGTCACATCTATTTAGGAAGGATGGTAAGATTTTTACTATTTGTCCTCAGTGCATCTTTTCCATACATTATTTGTGAAGCTAAACTTCATTGCTAAGTATGTGACCATACGATGTTCTTCAACAGGGACTCCCGATGAATGTTGTGCCTTATGGGATCGAGACTAAAGGTACCATGAGTATTATTATCTTATGGCCAAGATATCCTACATCTTACTTTAGTGCATTCAAGATCAGCGATGAATGCTTAATAATGCAAGACTGGACCAGATATGTGATGGGGGAGCACAGACAAGTACTAGGGGGTAGCAAACAGATGTGCTACCCAAAATTAGGAGATAGGTTCATCTGCATGCTCCAACTTGATCAAGGAGGAGAGCTACACATGTTTTATGTTGTTTTACCTAAGACAGAGCAGCAGGAGTGATTAGCTAGAAATGAGTTTGAGGATGATGATGTGCTACACTATTACTGTGATGATAAAATAGCTACTGTTGGTGGTAATGACTGATGATTATTATTAGCTAGTGTTAGTGGTGATTAAATAAATATTGTTGGTGCTGATGATTATGATGATGATTAAATAGCTTGTGCTGGCGAATTAGATTCAAGTGGAGGCAACATGTGGTGCACATCGAAAGTACTACTAGTCCAAACTAGATCAAGTTTGGATTAGTAGTATACTTTTGACATGCACCACATATTGCCTCCACTTGAACCTAATCCACCTTCATTTGACACACTGTTATGGACATAATGATGTAAACCTCATAACTGGTATTGTACCAATATCTATATGATGGCGCATAAATACACTAAAAATAAAAAATAAAAAACAATACTAGTAGCGATGGAAAGAAAACACGCTGCCAGTAGTTACATTAGCAGCAGCGTGGGAGTGAACAAGTGCTGCAGCTATTTGTCCTACCAGTAGCGCGTGCGGCACGCGTTACTGCTAAGCAATAGCTGTAGTGCCTTATTAGTAGCGCGCCTACCCGCGCTACTAGTGAGCACAAAACCAGCGCTACTGCTAGGGTTTTCCCTAGTAGTGAGCTGGAGGTTACCCCCCGTGGGGAGATTCGATCTACCTCTCCTTCATTTTAGGGTGAGTTCAACGTGAACGTGATGGTGAGAGGCTCAATGTGGAGCTTTGTGCGTTTACAACACATTTGTTTTAGCAAAAAAAATAAGCACCTTATAATGTGAAATTATAAAATCCTTATTAAAACATGCTAAAAACCCTTACTTTAAAAAAACTTGTTTGTCTTGCCAGATAAAACAAACATAAAATTAGGGGGATCGTTTATTGCGTGGCCTTCCCCCCCCCCCTCCCATATTCGGGACATTTACCGCATTTCTAGGGTTGTAACATCGAAAGTTCAAGATCTACGGCGGCCACATGAAATCATAGCAAGGATTGGGATGAAAGCCCCATGTTAAGCTCTTTGGTCCATATATGCACCATATGCTACCAAAGGGAGGGGTGGCCTCGACGCCATTCTCTAGGCTATGATCCTCATCAGCTGCCGTTATAATCCATGCAAATTATCGAGGGGCCGAAAATTCACGGGACCTAGCGCAAGTGTAATCATACGACCCCTAGAGGGTGTGCTAAAACATCGAGAGCGGCATGCGTAGGCCCTCACGTAGGCTGTGGGCAACTGGGGCCATATCCCATGCTGGATCAAGCCACAGAGTGGGAATGCGTCCGTCCTATGAAGGGAGTGCGGGGCTCGTTCCTTCATTTGCCTCAAATCTCGGTGTCGTGTGATGTTAGACCTAGTAACCAAGGACCGTCCCGTGCATCGCACTCGGCTGGAACCACAACATGCATGCACACATGGCCACATATGAGTCTACACGGCGGGGATGCATGCTTTTGGGGCTGGCACAAGTGTCGCGGGTCATGTGTCTAGGTGCTACTCCACTTGGGTCTAAACAGCGGGGGTGCATGGTTTGGATCTAGCTACCGAGAGGTAACGCGCTTGGTTTGTGCCTAGGCGGTGCATCACGGGGCTGGCGTGGTCTCATCATATGACCCATGAAGGGTATGGTCAAACACCGAGAGGGGCATGCATAAACCCTCATGCGGGGTAAGTGTAAACGAGGCCATATCGCATGTTGGATATAGCCAATGGGAGGGAACCAGTCCGGCATGCGGACGGTGTGTGGGGCTCATTCCTTCACTTTCCTCAAACTTCGGCGCCGCTTCATGTGGGCCCTAACCACAAAGGCCCGTCCCGTGCATCACACTCACCTGGACCCACACCGTGCAAGCACACTTGGCCACGTAGACACACAACGATAAACCTTGACAATAGCTAGGGTTTAATAATTATCCATTCGTTTTATCTAATCGGTACAACATAGCTAGCGATGAACAAAAAAGCTAGTAGATGCCAGGTGAAATTAAATGTGCCAACTGTCCCTTCTAGTATTTTTTTTAGTAGTTGTCCCTTCTAGTATTTAGTAGTACTGCGCAAAACAAAAAAATGTCCCTCCTATTTTGCTGTTTTTTACCACACTATTTTGGTGTTCGGTTTATGTTGCCACGTTTGTGGACCGACATTGTGCACTTTTTCTTTTACTTGGTTGGTTGACTGGTTGGTTCGGGCAAATCTCTGGGTGTGCTCGATGCCGTATATGTGCATGTTTGTACCTAAATTTCAAAAGTGACGAATTGTGTGCGGCCTTGACCTCTCTCTACCAATCAAATTAAATTTTTCACTCCCCAAATCTCGCTCCCGCCTCCAGCGCTCGATCGCCTCTTCCTATCCACCCACGTCTTCGTCGCCGCCCACTACTCGCCACCGCCAAAAAGCCCACATTCTTGCCGGGGAGGATGATCCTACCTGCCGGGAGAGGGTGCGTGGCTGGTGCGCTCCGTGCGGCGGATGTGGACCCCATGAAGGAACTGGTCGACAAGGACGTTGTCGCCGTCGATTCGCAGCCGCAGCTGGTCCAACACAGCACCAACGACGACGAATCGGTTAGTGTCTACAGATATTAACCCTAGAAGTTTCCTTCTCGAGGTTAGCCCTAGAAATTGCTCTCTTGTTATTCCTCGCTATTCGTATAGACAATCGTACTGTTCGCCTTTTTTTATTAATCATACGGTTATCAGTCCTAGGGTTTGCAAATTTAGATGAATGGATCATTTGTATTCCATTTTATGCCTGTCTTCCATATAACCAAAGTTTTAGGAAACCAATACAAAGAAAAAACAATCTATTACCTGCCTTTGATATAATGTACAATTCGCTGGCATGAGATTTTTTTCTTCTAATACCAGATTGCAGATTTGGAAGAATGGGAGAACTACCTACAGCTGAGGGAAGCTTTCAGAAAGAAAATCTTCAAGTGGCTCATGGCTGCAAAGTTGTGTACCGGCATAACGGTCTCTATAAATGCCCGTTCTGCAGGAAAGAGAACCAGCATTCCAAAACCACAGTAATTGCAGCTTACAGAAAGAGGTGGCATCTTAAGGCAAAACCTGCTGAGTTGGCCAACAAATTGGGGAGGATGAAGACCTAAAAGCATATAGTCATGTTTGTTTTTTGTGTTCTATCGACACCAAATGTAAAAAAAATATGGGCCCACATGAACAAGTATCAATCTTTATCTCCTTCGACGGTCAGTCCCACATTGGCCAACATGAACAAGTGTTGATCTCATTGGACTTACATCCTGGCAAAATTCGGTGTCATTCTGATCCTGCTTCATGGGAGGCCTTTCAGGACGGGAAGGGTCCGTCTCGAAGCATGTTTTTGTCGACATCCTTGAAGTGGACCAACAACCTTGTACCAACATGACTAGCATCATTGCCAAGTTTCGTAGCTTTTTGACATTGTAAGGATTATCTAGGTCTTTCGCATCGATAAATCATACTAATATTTACTTTTTTCTGCGCCTGTTTTTTTTCTACGCTCAAGGGTGGGCTGCCATGCATCGTGTAGTTGGGCTGTGTAAAGAAGCCCACCCGTTGGACCGAGCGATGTCCGCCGCCGTTGCATGCGCCCGAGCGAGCCTACGTTCATGTGGTTGCATGCATGCGTCCGCTTCAGCCTACGTTGCATGCATGCACATACGCGAAGGAGCACGCGCTGCAGAGCCGTCCCCGGTTTACCCGACCGACGGCGCATAGGCCAGCACTTAAACTTTGCATTTTGATTCACACTACAGTTTCCCACGCGTGTACACTCCTCATGCCGCGGTGGGTGGAAAATTTGTTCACATTTGACCCCATTACTGCCACGGTGGCTATTTAAGCCACCTATCATGTTCCTCTTCCTCTCACACCCTTCATCCATCTCCCATACTCTCCCACCTGCATTTTGCGCCTGCCCTTCTTCTTCTTCACCACAAACAGCCCCAAGAACCAGCCCGCCGCAGCCATGCAGTACACCGGGCCAACCTACCGCACCGCCCCCCCCCCCCCACTGTGCAGGAGATGCTCTACCCCGCCGGGGTGTACGTTGAGAGCACCCTTCATGTGTGGGCGATGTCAAGGTGGAGGGGCGCAAGGGGGCTCACCGACTTCTTCCTTCAGGCCGGCTACGGGCACCTCCCTCGGGGATCTCCAAGGATGTACCGAGTCGAGGAGGTCATCCACAACGGGGTTGTGGTTGCTATCCTTGCCCACTTCACTAACCCCTTCGACGCATTCTACCTCCTCGGCCGTGTGTTCTGGTGTGGTTGCGAGTTCATAGCTTTCACCACCCATAACATCTTCACGAACTACGACAACGTCTTCCCCACCGACGAGCGCATGCACACTCTGCCATACCCCATCAACAACACCGCAGAGGAGCAGTGAAGGGCGCCCGGAGGAGGAGCAAGGAGGTGCCTGGTGGAGAAGCGGCGGCCATCTATCTATCTATCTATCTTTTTTAGCTAAAAAATCTATCTATCTATATTTGACTTGGTGTTATTTAAGTTTTAAGCATACTATTAATTCATGTTGTGGCCTTTGGTTGGCCCGAATTATCTATATTTATTATACAAAGTTTTACAGTGGTTGGGCTTTTTTGGAACCATTTTAATCTCTGGAATTTTAGTCATAGGAAAAAATTGTCTCAAAAAAAGTCATAGGAAGAAAGCAATCACGCGCTACCCCTCTCATCCAATGCAGAACCGCCGCCGCCATCGTCCTTCCCCTCACCCATCGCCATTATAACCGCGACATCTCCTCCCTCTCCTTCTCCTCCTTCTCGCGGCCGCAACTTTGCTCGTCTCCTCTTCCACATCCCACCCCCTTCTTCCATCCATGCAAGAACCTCGATGGAGGAGCAGATCACCGGCGGCGAGAACGCCGACTTCGTGGAGATCGCCGGCGGTGACCAGGTAAAGATGGCTAGGTTGATGGAGATCCATTCTTGGTTTAACAACATAAGGCAGTTGCACTGGACGGCAAGGGCCACTTTGAGGGCAATGACATCCAGGGAGAAGAAAAAGCTTTTCCCCCCGCCCGCACAACCGAGGCACGACATTGAGATCCTCCTGTGGGCGATGGAGCAGGCCAATTTGTCCAGCTCGTGGGACAGGCGCAGGTGGTGGGCATTCAGATCCAGGGTAGAACATCCACTGGATCAGGAACCCACGGTGCACGAGGTGCCGTTGCATATTGTGGAGCCTCCAACCGAGTCCGAGATGACTCCGAAGCGCAAGAGGAGGAGGACAGTGGTCGCAACATCGCTTCCCCACCGTTCTCCATGCTTCCCTCGCCGTTCCCCTTGTCTGAATGGCGGCGGTGCCGTTGTTTAGGGTAAGCTTCCCCACTTCGAATCTTCCTACTGCTCGTGCTTACAGTTGCGATGGTAGTGATTGAGTACATGCTTTTGGGGGCTGGATTATGATGTATATGAACCCTCGGCTAAATTTGTACTGTTGTAGTGGTAGTATTTGATGTTCACCTGCACTTCTACTCCAAAAATTTGTTATGTGTCTTTCTATTATTAAGTGCTTGATACTATATTTGAACCTTTTTTTTAGTTGTTGATTTCTTTTTCGTAGAGCTACCAGCTCTTATGGAGATACTCATGTTGTATGTCTTGTTCTCCATTATTTGTACTTAGCATTCTGTGCAATTAGATGCCATGACAAGCCATGTAGCATATTTATTTATTGCCTCCAACATGCCATCATTTTACTCTGTGCATCTCAGCAAGTATAAATATGTTAGCTATAAAACTTTGCGAATTTGCTTGATGGTTCCCACTAAACCATAACCCCCCCCCCCCTTTTGTTTTCAAAGTAAGCCATTGACATCCGGGTCCCACGGCAGTCACGCACACACAAATGCTCCTAGTCATGTGGCCCCTGGCCCACTAGTCATCCTCGATGGCTAGCCAACCTCAGTGTGCCTCTACCAATAACAGCAGCCTTTCTATTATAAAACTATGCAATTTTGCTTGAAGGTTGCCACTAAAAATATAACTTCTATGGCCATGCTTCCTAAAATTTATTTGCATTATGTTGTCAATACTTTCATGCCATGCCTTTTGTTGCTATGACAAGTTTATGTTGCATGGTAAAATCTTGCTCTAAAGTGGCCATGTTAATATAATTGTTTGATGTTAAAAGTAAGTTGCACTTGTGAGCTTGGTTTTGTTTGCTTGTTGTAACCATCATGTCAACACTGTTTTTCATTATCAGTGTTTCAACATAACTGTAATTTTCACTAAGTCCTAACCTATAACAGCAACTTTGCCATTCATGTTTCGCAGGAAAAAAACTGGAGTTCACAAGGCTGGAGACTTGGAGTTGTGAGGCTAGGAGGCTGATGGCGCTGCTGCTGGTTGATCCTTCTTCTTCCAGCTTTTGTTCCTCCTTTTCTCTCTACTCGTTGGATTCCTGGGCCACATCCCTATGTGTTGTTAATGTATTAAGTTGATCCTTTGAATTTATTGTATTAGATTTAATGTGGAAGTACCTTAATCTCTATGAAAGAGATGTTGGTTTTATGACTGATAATTTCTAGGAGCATGCTTAAATTCAATATTTAGGGATTTTTTTTTTTGAATTGTTTGGATTGCTTACCACATGTGTCACGTGGTCAATATGTAGGGATTATTAACATATGAAAACAACAATTCGATCGCCTATGTAAATGTGTACAACATAATTTTCAAGATAAATTGAAACATGACACGTGCACATGCAATTTGCCAACAGGTCCAGTTGTAGTAGAAAAAGACAGCATGTGCACGTATCCAACCGTGCCTCCTACGATTTTGTTCCATGCTTTTGTCGCCACATGTCTTTGGAAGTAAAAAAATATAAGGTGATTTTCTC
Source organism: Triticum monococcum (assembly GCA_034509565.1). NCBI lineage: Eukaryota > Viridiplantae > Streptophyta > Magnoliopsida > Poales > Poaceae > Triticum > Triticum monococcum. The sequence continues at coordinate 13,669,609 of CM067845.1, read as the reverse complement.
ATAATAAACCGTTTTGGAGAGAAATTTGCAACCAACCAAAAATATCTACTGCGTGCAACTTGGCCCCCGTGGGGAGATTGGATCGACTCCTAGATTATAGGGTGAGGCCATCGTGATCGTGAGAGAAGAAATCTTTTTTTCGAGGAAAGGTAGGAATTCTGTGTTGTTACAAAATGGACCTTATTGTAATTAAGGAAATTATTATTTAACAGAAACCTTGGTATTTTCAAGCCATTATAAAAATAACTAAATTGTTTTGGCAAAAAAAAGTTGATTATGGGTTAGTTCATTTTGTGGACACGTACGTGTAGTGGTGCATGATGTGGGCCCAGGTGGCTCTATGTGCATGCAGTGTATCATGCTGGCTAGGGGTGCACAAGGTAGTAACCTGGTGAGTCGGGGTGGAAGTCTTGTGCTAATTCTATTTTGTGGTGTGCGACATATGAGTCTACTCGGGGGGGAATGCTTGGGCTTGGGGCCCGGTGTAAGTGGTGTGGGTCTACTGCGTAAGTAGTGCGCCACGTGAGTCTAGACGGCGGGGGTGCATGGTTTGGATCTAGCTACCTTGAGGTAACGCATCCGGTTTGCGCACTGAGTGCGGGCCCGTTCCTTCGTTTTCATCGGTGCTTTCTCTCGGGTCAACGGAGAACAATCCAAACGCGCATGCTAGGTCCCGGCCTTTCTTGGGTCCCGCATGCCATATTCGGGACAGTTGCCGCATTTCTAGGGTAGTATCATCGGGAATTCATGATCTATACCGTGGCCACATGAAATCATAGCAGGGAATGGGGTAACAATCACATGCTAAGCTCTTTGGTCCATATATATGGGCCATGTGCCACCAAAGAGAAGGGCCGCCTCGGAGCCATTGTCCATTGAGAGGAAATGAGTCTGGCCTATGAACGGTGTGTGGGGCCTGCCCCTTCATCTGCTTCAGAACTCCGTGCCGCAAGATGTGGACCCTAGCAACCAAGGCTCGTCCCGTGCGCCGCACACCAACTGGACCCACACCATGCATACACGTGTGGCCAAGTAGACACTCACCGGTCAACCTTGACAATGTACACAAGACGCATGCGCACTCATTAGCCATCTAGCACCCAGTCATGCACACCTAGCCAGCTTCACTCAAACCGTGAACCGTTTGCCAGATTCACCCACACCATCCATCCATTATTGACCCCTCCTTGGTTCGTTGGACCTCTGACACGAGTCCCTTCCCTCGGCATTTCAGGTATGTCAAAGCAACACGCGACTACACATATTGCACACCGAGATACGGCGTCATTCACTAGTGCCAGCCAAAACTGTGCACCTGAGCATCTCTTCCCATCACGGACACTAGCGTATGGTTAGGATCAAGAAGCCTAGCGGCACATGATGTCGGCCCGATTGGTTGGGGTGCATGACATGGGTCCAGATGAAATGCATGGCATCACATGGATCCACATTCCCCTACCCAATACCAGACAGCGGGCATATACCAGACGAATACAAGCGGTCGCTGACGAAGCTTGGAAACCATGTGTTATGTGCATGCTGAATTTCAATATTTAGGAATTATTAACATACGAAAACAATAATTCAAGCATCTATGTAAAGGCATACAACATAATTTTCAATAAAAAAATGAAACATGACACGTGCACATGCAACTTGCCAACAAGTGCACTTGTAGTACAAAAAGACAACATGTGCACGTATCCCACCATGCCTTCTACAATTTTTGTTCCATGTTTTCTCGCCACATATCTTTGGAAGGAAAAACAAAAGAATGAGATTTTCCCATAAAAAACCGTGATGACGAGATGATTGCAACCAACCAAGATAGATAGTGTGTGGAAGTTGTCCCCCGTGGGGAGATTGGAACGACCACTCCTAGATTATAGGGCGAGGCCACCGTGAACGTGATCGTGAGAGGGTGAAGAAGGATTCGTTTTTTCAAGGGAAAAGAAGTAATTTTGTGGGTTTACAAAAAGGAATGCGCCCCTTTTTGAGGGACAACAAATGCACGTTATAATGTGTAATTAATGAAATTATAATTTAACAGAAACCTTGCTATTTCCAAGCAATTTAAAAACAACTTACTTGTTTTGGCAAAAAAAATGTTGATAATGCGATAGTCCATTTTTTGGACACTTACGTGTAGTGGTGCATGTTGTGGAAATCGGGGTGGAAGTCTTGTGCTAAGCTATTTTGCGGGGTGCGACATATGAGTCTACACGGGGAATGGTTGGCTTGGGGGCCGGCTTAAGTGGTGTGGGTCTAGTGTCTAAGTGGTGCACCACGTGGGTCTAGACGGCGGGGGTGCATGGTTTGGATCTAGCTACCTTCAGGTAACGTGTCCGGTTTGTGCAATGAATGCGGGCCCGTTCCTCCATTTTCGTCGATGCTCTCTCTCGGGTCAACGGAGAACAATCCAAAAGCGCATGCAAGGTCCCGGCCTTTCTCAGAGCCCGCGCTTGCCATATTCGGGACATTTGCCACATTTCTAGGGCAGTATCCTCGGAAATTCTGGATCTATACCGCGGCCACATGAAATCACAGCAGGGAGTGGGGGTGACAGTTCCATGCTAAGCTCTGGTCCATATATGTGCCATGTGCGACCAATGGGCAGGGCCGCCTCAGAGCCATTGTTAAGGGCAAAAAATGTCGGGTCTCGTCTGCCGCCGCTATAATCCGTGCAAATTCATGAGTGATCCAAATTTCTTGGGACCTTTCGCGGTGTGGGTGTGGTCGAACATCAAGAGCGGCACACATAAGCCTTCACATAGGTCGTGTGTAAACGAGACCAAAACGCATCCCGGAGCTAGCCATCGAGAGGGAACAAGTCCTGCTTGTGGACGAAGACCGGGGCCCGCCCCTTCATCTGCTTCAGAACTCTGTGTTGCAAGTTGTGGGCCCTACCCACCAAGGCACATCCCGTGCACCGAACGCAAACTGGACCCACACCATGCATGCACGCATGGCCACGTAGACAACCACCATTCAACCTTGACAATGTACAGATGACGCATGCGCACTCATTAGCCATCTAGCCCCGCAGCCATGCAAACCTAGCCACCTAAACTCAAACCATGCACCGTTAGCTAGGTTGACCCACACCATACATCCAGCATTGACCCCACCGCGGTTCGTTGGACCTTCGGTATGCCAGGCACGCCAAAGAGACACGCGGCTACACATATTGCACACCGAGATCCGACGTCATTCACTAGTGCTAGCAAACCTGTCCGCATGAACATCTCTGCGCATGGTGGACACTAGCTCGTTGTTTGGATCCAGAAGGCTAGCGGCGCATGTTTTGGCCCGGTTGGCTCGGGGTGCATGATATGGGTCCAGACGAAACACATGGCATCGCGTGGATCAACATTCCCCTCCTCAGTACCGGACATCGGATATATGGCAGACGAATCCGCGCGGTTGCTGACGAAGTTTTGTCACATCCATTTTCCATTCCATTGTTTGTAAAGTTTTACAACATATTTTAGGACAAATATAAAACATGACACGTGCAGATGAAACAAGCCTACAAATTCAGTTGTCCCACTGTATGACTTTGTTCTGTGTAATGAGGGAGCAGTTGCATTACACAATTTTTTGAAGGCAAGTTGCATTACGTTTTGACGTGGCAAGACGTGGTGGTGTGAACAACGCACGGGGAGGTGTGAACGTGGCAACAACTCCTTTTGACTGCCCACGACTAAATCGGCGGCTCCGCTTCCCCATAGCACGCTCCACTTCCCCATTAGCATTTATCTCATCGCCGCCGCCCTCTTCCCGTCCTCTTCCCCATCTACAAATTCGAGGGTTTTCTCCTCCCACGCCTCACCACTCGCCTGCCCACCCCGCCGCTGCTCCCTTCCCGCCGCTGCACCTCCGCCGTCGAGATGCCCAAGCGCACCGTGGGAGCGAGGGCAGACACCGGGGCCGACGCCATGGCGCATGAAGCATCCAAGCACCGTGCGAAGCTGCACATGGAGAAACCCCTCCCTGCCGGTGAGGGGTCCAGCCGACAGTAGGGCGGTCGTGATGTCGTCGACCACGTCCAGGCTCCGGTGCAGGTGTCACCTACGCCGGAGCAGGTGACTCCTCTGCCACGCCATCTGCCTCCTCTGCCGCAGCCCGTGGTCAACGTCGACGGCGACGACGACGAAGAAGAGGTCAGTCCTATTTTAGGAAATATCCTAGGTTTCCTTGTTCAGTCCCTTATCTATTTTTGGGCATGGCTAGGGTTTCTGCTTTTCTTCCATCTATGAAATCCGTACCTAGATTCGTTACATCAGGTAGGTTTGGTCCACATGGGTGCATGGGTGTCGGGGTCGGCTCTTCATTGTATAGGTTATCTTGTTTTTAAGATCTACCAACCACTCCGATCCATAGCTCTCGTGCATCCAAAATGTGTTGATGGCAAATTTTAAGATAGATCTACCAACCACCCGAAATTATTTGCCCCAAATTTCTTATATATATGGTTTTTTTATTTTAAGTGTACTAAAAGTGGTGTAGTTTATGCACTAAACTTCATGTCAATTTGTATAAAACTAGCCTCTTACGCTTAATCCAGCAGACACATTTTTTGCCGTTCAATTTGCTCAACACCAATTGCTTGATTCCTGGAGTCCAATTACCATAGGCTGTAATATTATTGACTTGTTATCATCCCTATTTGAAATATATTATTTGGTTGCTTATTTTCATCATAATATTTTCTGCAAGTAAAGGATAACAACACCATGCCTTGTTTATGAAAATGTCATACTAAATAATCTTCATTTTCTGTCATTCATGTCTGTACTGTCAGTATGATGAAAAATAATATTTTCACATGAACATTTTAGCTATTACGTACTCCTAACTCTTTAATTTCTTGAGTAACAGAAGCAGAGGTAGAAGAATGCCTTCTGGACTTAAAAGCCAACTTGATCTCAGCTGTTTGAAATACATTGTTGTGGTTTTGGTTTGCAATATTAATTTTTGAACACCCAACTTTGAAATCCTGGATCCGAAGTTGTGTTGCTAGGTTGCATTAGTTTAGTCATGTATATGACATTTATTGATCTATATAAAATATTCTGCTATTTATGTGGGACCAGGTAGCTGCTCTGGCTCCTCAGACGGAGCAGGTGACGCCTCCTGTGCCCGAGCCTGTGGTCATCGGCGATGTCAACAAAGAAGACGTTAGTCATCTATCTCCTTTAATTTTTTGTAAAATCCTAGGTGTGCTCTGGTCAATCCTAGGTGTCAACCTAGATTCGTTAGATCCGTTAGGTTTCAGGGCGGATCCACATGGGTGCATGGGTGTGGGGGTCGGCTCCTCATTGTATAGGTTATCTTTGTTCAAGATCTACGAACCACTCGGATCTCATGGTTCTCGTGCATCCAAAATGTGTTGATGCCAAATTTTGATAGCAGCAGCACCGGTACTGACGTACAGTACTGCACCTGAATTTTTTTTGGCTGAAATTTCTTATATATGGTACTTGATCGGCATGAAACTGTCCTTGCACAGCCATTTATGTGGGCCCCGGTAGCTTCTCGGGCTCCTCAGACGGAGCAGGTGTCTCCTTTGCCGCGGGTGACGCCTCCGGTGCCCGAGCCTATGGTCGCTGGCGACGTCAACACAGACGATGTTAGTCATCTATCTCCTTTAGTTTTTGTAAAATCCTAGGTGTGCCCTGGTCAGTCCTTTTCTCTATTTTTGGGGAAGGCCAGGGTTTCTTTTTATCTTTGATCGATGGACTCCATATCAATATTCTGTAGATTTGTTAGGTAACTAGCTAGGTTACATGTGTTGAGCCCTGTATAGGCAATATTTTGATGTATATAAATTATTCTGCTAATAAAGCCACCTAGGTTTAATGACTTTGCTAATACAAATACGTAGCTTGACCTTGGAATTGAATTGCCTACGTAGGTGATTGTGAAAATATTTTCTGCAACTTAAGGATAACAACACCATGCCTTGTTTATGAAAATGTCATATTGTATGGTCATGAAGTAAATAATCTTCATTTTCTGTCATTCATGTCAGTACTGTCATTACGATGGACTAAGAATCTTTTCACATGAAAATTTTAGATATTACTCCCTCCATTTGAAAAATATTGTTGTGGTTTTAGTTTGCAATATAAATTTTTGAACACCCAAGTATGAAATCCTGGATCCGCAGCTGTGTAGCTAGATTACATTTATTGAGGCATGTATATGTCAGTTTTTGACCTATATAAATTATTCTGCTAATAATCCGGAACAGGTAGCTCCTCTGGCTCCTCCGCCGGAGCAGGTGGTGGCTCCTCAGCCTCAGCCAGGTGTTCGTCTGCCGCGGATGTTGCCTCCCCTGCCCCCACCTGTGGTCGTCGCCGACGAGAACGAAGAAGAGGTTAGTCATCTATCCCCTTTATTTATTTATTTATTTTGTAATATCCTAGGTTTTCTCTGGTCAGTACAAGGCAAATAAGGTATTAAAATGTTGAGTACATGTTTGGTTTTACTTGATCGATCTTTTGGTTTAAATGTTCCATAAGTGGCTATGGCAATGATTTTAAACATTGATTATCTCTAAGCAATGGCTATTTTAGAAAGAAATTGGATATCATCAATGTTTTACTTGAGTTGTTTTAATTAGTTCTTTTGTAGGGTTTTTATCATTTATGCCACCAGTTGTATCCCACTACTCAGTTTTTCCCTTAGAAGTTACAGCCGCTCAAAAATGCCATCGATTCGTGACATGCTTACTCAGAAATGCCATTAGATGTATAAAAAATGCCATCATTCCGTTAGATGTTTGCTCAATAATGCCATTAGACATTGTTATTTTCATTTAAAACTTGTTGACCATCCAATATGACAAAAAAAGCCCAGTCCCACATTTCAGTTCTCTCTATCTCACAATGATAAGTATGGCCCCACTTGTGAGGAGTAAGTAAGCGAATAATTTTACAGGAAAATAAGAACGATGTTGGGATCAAGTGGGCCCACACTTTATTGTAGTGAGATAGAGGGAGAGCTGGCATGTTGGTCCATAGCTATTGATGCCATTATAGCATGTCAAGATAGATTTGATATCACAATAATGATGTGCAGTGGCATTTTTGAGCATGTGTCTAAAGAAGTGATGGCTTTTTTAGCAGTAGAAATTCCTAGTGGTGATAATTAATTGTGGGACACAACTGGTGGCATAAATGATAAAAACCCTTTTTTGTAAGTACAACATTTGGGATCACTTATTGTCAGAATTCATAATAATTAACTACTTTACCTAGAACGTTGAATGGTTCAGGAACATTGATGGGTGGGGTATCGATCAACAGGGGAAACTTCCACGACGATAACATGTGGACTTTCAATATCCATCATCATAAACACACAAAATTCTAACCCTAAATAGATACAGCTCACGAGCTATTTTGTCTAGTCATGCATGTAGGTTATAAGTCTTTTTTGCATTAGTACATCTGTATGTTGCTCTGCCATGTTACATCATCAGTTCATGCATTTTTACGTAACAAGTGAATTTTGTTGCACTAAAGGCTGTTTGGTTAGTGACTTTGCCAAAGATTGCCATACCTAAGGTTAGGCAATTTTGACCAACTTAAGTGAGTGTTTGGTTCCAGCCACACCTTAGGCAAGCCACACTTGGGTCCCACATGGCATACACACAAAAAGTGTGGCAAGGTTCCCTTAGGCTTGCCAGCTTGTGGCTCTCATTTTGATGAACTAACCTTAGGCAAGCTTGGGGAAAATGTGTGGCAAAATGTGGCAATGCTAGTGCTCTCTTCGACATGTATGATTGATCCTTAATTTTTTTTTACTATATGGTACTATCCCATTTAGTTGCTTATGTACCAACTAATAAGTTATGCATTTATTTTTTCAACATCATTTGAAGATATTTTACGCTGTCATCAATTACATTATGTTTCATAGACTCTGTGCCTGCTGAATTCTCATATTAGATATACTTACGTAACATTTGGTACTACATGTAGGTCCTAAGTGACGACGTCGATAGTGACCAAGAAACCCAGAGGATCTACAAGAGGCAGAAGGCGAGGGAGCTGAACAGTGGTGTGCTCGAGAAATGTATTAGGCCAAGAATCGGAAGGGGGGCTACGGATGCCCTTACTGCAACAAGCTGATGAAAGGCGACCTGAGAAGTACCATCAACCATGTAGTCGGAACATCCCAAGGCAGCATCAAGAATGGCTACGCTTTCAGGGTGAAGCACGCCGCGTATGCCGAGTACTTGATGAGGCTTCTTTGAGGCTTTAGGGAAGTGTGCACCCTCGTAGCTAGAACTGATGCTCTTTTGGTTTTAACTATGCTAAGTACTACCCTATGCTATACTTTGCTGGTGAACATTTATGGTCGAACTATGTGCACCAGTACTACTAAGTGGTGCTTGCTTTTGTATATATGGAAGTGTTGAACTAAGGTAGAACTATGTTAATTGGTGTGTGGTTTGGCATATCTGCTTGTTAAACTCGTGCTCATTAATCATCGGCTCATTTAGATTAAGGAGCATAAAACCCTGATTGGCTAGGTTCGTTTGAAGCTAGTTAAGCTTATGAGCGCTCGTTAACAGATTCTGATGTGTTATGGTATACATCATGAGTGTGTACATGTGCTTTTCAAGAAGGAAGATGGTGACTCAAAAAGGAAATGCACTAGTTTGCTGCCTAAGGTGTTGATCCAAGTAATACTAGAACCATCGTGTTTGTGGCGTGGCTACATGATGATCACAAAGTCTCGATCCAAGTAATACTAGATCACTTGATGACAATTTGATCTGATGTTTTCACAAGTCTTGAGCATTAGGGTTTATGTACACAATTTTCAATCCCCAACCCATCCACCCCGGACACGAACTTTGGATTGCATCACGTAGATGTACAAAATCCAGTTCCTAGCGCCTGCCCCAAGCGCCTACGATTGTGATTTTTTTCCAGGAACCTAATTAAGCGCCTAAATAAGTCGGCTGCATTGTAGGTGCCCAACGCCGAAGTATTTCCGCTATAGTAGGTAACTACCAATTACTCCCTGCATCTCTCCCCCTAGGGCACGCTCTAAAACTATCGCCGCCGCTCACACACCCGCCTCGCTGCCGCCGGATATGAAATCCACTCGTGGAGGTCGATTGGCCGTCATGACAGAGCGGGGCCATGGATGTGGGGGGCCTGTCATGGACGCCGTCGTGACAGATCATGGACTTGAGGAGCTAACCACCGACGTCGTCGTCCATCGCATGGATGAGGATCCCCACGAGAAAGCTTTGGACTACTCGGTGTCCGACCCAGAGAAGCATCATGTCAATGAGGTGCAGTACTCCGTCGTCGATCACAAGCAGCAGCACATGCACGGCATGGACTGGAATTCTGTTATGGTAATTTTAATTTTTTAACCCTAGATCTGTCTTCAAGTTTAAGGTTATAGGTTAATCATTAAACCATCAATACATTGTTGAATTGGCTAATGGAATCTAGCTCTAAATATAATGTTGATCATCAATACGTAATGATCATTATTTATTCAATCAATCTTTGAGAAATTAATAGTTCATCCTCTCCACAATTTTGTGCGTTTTGGTTTTATGCTAAAAGTCAGACATCATAAAGGTTGTGCATGTTTATTGACAATTTTTTTTAAAGTACATCATATGATTTATGCTTTCATATGGATTTGATATTGCTTTTTTCTCCTTAAATTTTCAAACTTAATAAATATTTACTTTAAAAATAATTTATAGGCACTACAGTATGAAACTTAGGGAATATTAGGTACTGTAAACAATGGTGCAGCTTATATCATACATAATTTAAACTTGCAGCCTTATTCTCATGATTATGCAGACATTTCCGAAGGAGAGATGGATGCACACACTCAGAAAACCCTTGAAGAATTGCAGAATGGACAGTGCAACGTGCTTAAGCGTATGGCATATCGTTGCGCGTTCTGTGGCAAATATCTAGACCCGGCTTTCGTTAGTATTCTTGAGCACGCCGAAGGAGTTGCCAAAGGATACCAAATGAAGCATGGTGTGAGGGCGAAACACAAGGCGCTAGCCCAATATCTCAGGAATTTGTCAGACAAAGAGAAGGTCCGAAGAAGGCGTTATGAGAACCAGCATGCCAAAGAATAGATGAATAAACGAAACCATGAAGAAGTTCTGGTTGGCATAAGTAGTCATTCGTGTTTTTTTTTGAAAATACCAATGAATATTTTAATTTATCATAGTTTTTGCAAAAATGTTACATTTACTAAATTTAATCATAAAAATGCATACAATTCAATTATTCATTTTTTCAAATATTTGCAACCTTGCATCTAATAGTTTACCATTTTATGTGCTTAAAATTATTCAAGGTCAATTGGTACTAAAAGACTCATCCACATGCAATATGAATAGCAGTGTATTTTTAGGGTTTCTTTAAAAGACCACCTGTGGTCATGCTGATCTTTTGTGTTTGGCCAGAATTGGTAAAGCTGCCAAATCTGCATCTGATCCGGCCCAACACTTTGTTCCTTTTATGGGCCTGCACAAGTGGGAGGCAGAGAGAAAAGCGAGCGATGGCCCCAACCCCAACCCCCACCCCCATTCCCAATCCCACCACACTTCATTCTTTGCAGAGACAGAGAGGCGACGCGGAGGGCGACGGCTAGGGTTTGCCAAGCCGTCACCTTGGCCGCCCCCGTCGTCATCAAATCGGCCGGATCCGCGAGGCCACCCACTCCCCCCTGCTCCGGCCACGATTCTCCACCGCTTCGTCGACAGCAAGGTCCGACAACGGCACCTCTTTTCCTCAATCCTTGTCGCGCCGCCCGAAGCTCCGGTGGTGCCAGCTTCGAACAAGTCTACTCCAGCCCCATCTAGTACCACTTCGCAGGTAACATTGATCTTCCCTGCCCTTCTAATGTCGATCTGACCTTAATTTTGCGATCTAGCAGCACCGCCCAAGTTAAAATCTGACACTTGCTTGTGTGCATGTTTCGGGTATTCGCAGATTTACTGTCAACTAGTAGGTCATATTGCAACAAGTAATTTTACAGCAAGATAATCTGAAAATGTACTGCGTAATCATGGTTTTACTTGTTCGTATGGGTAGTAATGGGTAAACACTTTCATGCAAGTAAGAGAAAAATGTGGGTGTTGGCCAGCATACCTTGCTCGTCGACATAGCCTTCACTATGCTATCATCTTGCTTGACAGATGCTATCAAGTACTTTTTCCCCTGAAAAATGGCCCCCCACTGCTAGATATAGAAAAAGTATATTCAGAGGAGCATACACATGTTTTGGTTTGTTGGGATAGTTTGAAGACTGTGTATATGTATTTGTTGATGCTTAGTTATTAAAAACTAAAAAGGCGAGCACAGAAGTAGTCCATGAGGAAATTTGTAATGATGGAATGAGGATCAGTTATAGTTTCATGTATTACTCGATGGTAGTATGATGATTAGTGCATATTTTGAAGGATTTGTCAAGTATAGACTGCTCTTGATTGGTGCATGTTTTTGATGATATGTGCACACATGTAATATTTTTGGTTGGTGCATATTTTTGCTGATTGTTGTTACTGCTTACTTGAATTATGTCAGCCTATCTCCAAGATATGGTATGGGCTTGTTGGGGTCAATGAAAATTTCCTGTGAGCTAGTAGTACACATTGCAACAAATTCCTCATTGTTGGATTTTCTGACATTATACTTCATAATCATGATTTTACTTGTTGGTATGGGTAGTAATGAGTAAATAAATAGCAAGTATACAAAAGGGTGACAATTGGTCAGCATACCTTGCTCGTTCTCATAGCCTTCACTATGATGTCATCTTGCTTGAGAGATTCTATCATGTCCTTATTCTCACTGGAAATTGGAAAATTAACATCCACAGCTACCTCTAAAAATGTTATGTACAGCAGCAAATGCATTATTTGTTTTGTTTGGACAATTTAAAGACTTTTTATTTATTATCTGATGGTACCACACAACAGCCCATCAGGAAATTTGCAATGATCAAAGGCAGATCAGTTATAGTTTCACGTATTGCTCGATGAGAGCAGTCAATCATGGTTCATTTTTTCATCGCTACTAATTGGTTGGTTACCAAGTTTTCTTGTCCAGCTCACAAAATTGTAACCTTGAAATTGAAGGAAATATGCCCTAGAGGCAATAATAAAGTTATTATTTATTTCCTTACATCATGATAAATGTTTATTATTCATGCTAGAATTGTATTAACCGGAAACATAATACATGTGTGAATACATAGACCAACAAAGTGTCACTAGTATGCCTCTACTTGACTAGCTCGTTAATCGAAGATGGTTATGTTTCCTAACCATGAACAAGGAGTTGTTATTTGATTAACGAGGTCACATCATTAGTAGAATGATCTGATTGACATGACCCATTCCATTAGCTTAGCACCCGATCGTTTAGTATGTTGCTATTGCTTTCTTCATGACTTATACATGTTCCTGTAACTATGAGATTATGCAACTCCCGTTTACCGTAGGAACACTTTGGGTACTACCAAACGTCACAACGTAACTGGGTGATTATAAAGGAGTACTACAGGTGTCTCCAATGGTAGATGTTGGGTTGGCGTATTTCGAGATTAGGGTTTGTCACTCCGATTGTCGGAGAGGTATCTCTGGGCCCTCTCGGTAATGCACATCACATAAGCCTTGCAAGCACTGCAACTAATAAGTTAGTTGTGAGATGATGTATTACGGAACGAGTAAAGAGACTTGCTGGTAACGAGATTGAACTAGGTATTGGATACCGACGATCGAATCTCGGGCAAGTAACATACCGATGACAAAGGGAACAACGTATGTTGTTATGCGGTCTGACCGATAAAGATCTTCGTAGAATATGTAGGAGCCAATATGGGCATCCAGGTCCCACTATTGGTTATTGACCGGAGACGTGTCTCGGTCATGTCTACATTGTTCTCGAACCGTAGGGTCCGCACGCTTAACGTTACGATGACAGTTATTATGAGTTTATGCATTTTGATGTACCGAAGGTTGTTCGGAGTCCCGGATGAGATCACGGACATGACGAGGAGTCTCGAAATGGTCGAGACGTAAAGATTGATATATTGGAAGCCTATGTTTGGGCACCGGAAGTGTTCCGGGTGAAATCGGGATTTTACCGGATTACCGGGAGGTTTACCGGAACCCCCCGGGAGGCAAATGGGCCTATTGGGCCTTAGTGCAAAAGGGAGAAGGGGCAGCCCACAGGCTAGCCGGCCGAACCCCCCTTCCCTAGTCCTATTAGGACTAGGAGAAGGGGCCGGCCCCCTCTCTTTCTCTTTCTCCCGAAGAGTCCTACTAGGAATAGGATTTGGGGGAAGGAGTCCTACTCCCGGTAGGAGTGGGACTCCTCCCTGCGCCTTCCTCCTAGCCGGCCGACCCCCTTGCCCCTGGCCTTTATATACGGGGGCAGGGGCCACCCCATAGACACACAACTTGATCCTTGAGATCGTTCCTTAGCCGTGTGCGGTGCCCCCTGCCACCAAATTCCACCTCGATCATACCGTTGTAGTGCTTAGGCGAAGCCCTGCGTCGGTAGTACATCAAGATCGTCATCACGCCGTCGTGCTGACGAAACTCTTCCTCGACGCTTTGCTGGATCGGAGCCCGAGGAACGTCATCGAGCTGAACGTGTGCTAAGAACTCGGAGGTGCCGGAGTAACGGTGCTTGGATCGGTCGATCGGGAAGAAGACGTACGACTACTTCCTCTATGTTGTGTGATCGCTTCCGCAGTCGGTCTGCGTTGGTACGTAGACAACACTCTCCCCTCTCGTTGCTGTGCATCACCATGATCTTGCGTGTGCGTAGGAAATTTTTTGAAATTACTGTGTTCCCCAACAGTGGCATCCGAGCCTAGGTTTTATGGTTTGATGTTATATGCACGAGTAGAACACAAGTGAGTTGTGGGCGATACAAGTCATACTGCCTACCAGCATGTCATACTTTGGTTCGGCGGTATTGTTGGTTGAGACGATCCGGACCAACCTTACGCGTACTCTTACGCGAGACCGGTTCCCTCGACGTGCTTTGCACATAGATGGCTTGCGGAAGACTGTCTCTCCAACTTTAGTTGAACCAAGTGTGACTACGCCCGGTCCTTGAGAAGGTTAAAACAGAGTCTATTTGACGAACTATCGTTGTGGTTTTGATGCGTAGGTGAGATGAGTTCTTACTTAAGCCCGTAGCAGCCACGTAAAACTTGCAACAACAAAGTAGAGGACGTCTAACTTGTTTTTGCAGGGTATGTTGTGATGTGATATGGTCAAGGCATGATGCTGATTTTATTGTATGAGATGATCATGTTTTGTAACTAAGTTATCGGCAACTGGCAGGAGCCATATGGTTGTCGCTTTATTGTATGCAATGCAATCGCGATGTAATGCTTTACTAGATTACTAAACGGTAGTAATAGTCGTGGAAGCATAAGATTGGCGAGACGACAACGATGCTACGATGGAGATCAAGGTGTCGCGCCGGTGACGATGGTGATCATGACAGTGCTTCGGAGATGGAGATCACAAGCACAAGATGATGATGGCCATATCATATCACTTATATTGATTGCATGTGATGTTTATCCTTTTATGCATCTTATCTTGCTTTGATTGACGGTAGCATTATAAGATGATCTCTCACTAAATTATCAAGAAGTGTTCTCCCTGAGTATGCACCGTTGCCAAAGTTCATCGTGCCCAGACACCACGTGATGATCGGGTGTGATAAGCTCTACGTCCATCTACAACGGGTGCAAGCCAGTTTTGCACACGCAGAATACTCAGGTTATACTTGACGAGCCTAGCATATGCAGATATGGCCTCGGAACACAGAGACCGAAAGGTCGAGCGTGAATCATATAGTAGATATGATCAACATGACGATGTTCACCATTGAAAACTACTCCATCTCACGTGATGATCGGTTATGGTTTAGTTGATTTGGATCACGTGATCACTTAGAGGATTAGAGGGATGTCTATCTAAGTGGGAGTTCCTAAGTAATTTGATTAACTGAACTTAAACTTATCATGAACTTAGTACCTGATAGTATCTTGCTTGTTTATGTTGCTTGTAGATAGATGGCTCGTGCTATTGTTCCGTTGAATTTTAATGCGTTCCTTGAGAAAGCAAAGTTGAAAGATGATGGTAGCAATTACATGGACTGGGTCCGTAACCTGAGGATTATCCTCATTGCTGCACAGAAGAATTACGTCCTGGAAGCACCGCTGGGTGACAGGCCTGCTGCTGGAGCAACGCCAGATGTTATGAACGTCTGGCAGAGCAAAGCTGATGACTACTCGATAGTTCAGTGTGCCATGCTTTACGGCTTAGAATCGGGACTTCAACGACGTTTTGAACGTCATGGAGCATATGAGATGTTCCAGGAGTTGAAGTTAATATTTCAAGCAAATGCCCGAATTGAGAGATATGAAGTCTCCAATAAGTTCTATAGCTGTAAGATGGAGGAGAACAGTTCTGTCAGTGAGCATATACTCAAGATGTCTGGGTATAATAATCACTTGATTCAGATGGGAGTTAATCTTCCAGATGACTGCGTCATTGACAGAATTCTCCAATCACTGCCACCAAGCTACAAGAGCTTCGTGATGAACTATAATATGCAAGGGATGAACAAGACTATTCCCGAGCTCTTCGCAATGCTGAAAGCTGCGGAGGTAGAAATCAAGAAGGAGCATCAAGTGTTGATGGTTAACAAAACCACTAGTTTCAAGAAAAAGGGCAAAGGGAAGAAGAAGGGAAACTTCAAGAAGAACAGCAAGCAAGTTGCTGCTCAGGAGAAGAAACCCAAGTCTGGACCTAAGCCTGAAACTGAGTGCTTCTACTGCAAGCAGACTGGTCACTGGAAGCGGAACTGCCCCAAGTATTTGGCGGATAAGAAGGATGGCAAAGTGAGCAAAGGTATATGTGATATACATGTTATTGATGTGTACCTTACTAGAGCTCGCAGTAGCACCTGGGTATTTGATACTGGTTCTGTTGCTAATATTTGCAACTCGAAACAGGGACTACGGAATAAACGGACACTAGCAAAGGACGAGGTGACGATGCGCGTGGGAAACGGTTCCAAAGTCGATGTGATCGCGGTCGGCACGCTACCTCTACATCTACCTTCGGGATTAATATTAGACCTAAATAATTGTTATTTGGTGCCAGCGTTGAGCATGAACATTATATCTGGATCTTGTTTAATGCGAGACGGTTATTCATTTAAATCAGAGAATAATGGTTGTTCTATTTATATGAATAATATCTTTTATGGTCATGCACCTTTGAAGAGTGGTCTATTCTTGTTGAATCTCGAAGATAGTGATACACATATTCATAATGTAGAAGCCAAAAGATGCAAAGTTAATAATGATAGTGCAACTTATTTGTGGCACTGCCGTTTAGGTCATATCGGTGTAAAGCGCATGAAGAAACTCCATACAGATGGGCTTTTGGAATCACTTGATTATGAATCACTTGGTACTTGCGAACCGTGCCTCATAGGCAAGATGACTAAAACACCGTTCTCCGGTACTATGGAGAGAGCAACAGATTTGTTGGAAATCATACATACCGATGTATGTGGTCCGATGAATATTGAGGCTCGCGGCGGATATCGTTATTTTCTCACCTTCACAGATGATTTAAGCAGATATGGGTATATCTACTTAATGAAACATAAGTCTGAAACATTTGAAAAGTTCAAGGAATTTCAGAGTGAAGTTGAAAATCATCGTAACAAGAAAATAAAATTTCTACGATCTGATTGTGGAGGAGAATATTTGAGTTACGAGTTTGGTGTACATTTGAAAAATTGTGGAATAGTTTCGCAACTCACGACACCTGGAACACCACAGCGTAATGGTGTGTCCGAACATCGTAATCGTACTTTACTAGATATGGTGCGATCTATGATGTCTCTTACTGATTTACCGCTATCATTTTGGGGTTATGCTTTAGAGACGGCCGCATTCACGTTAAATAGGGCACCATCAAAATCCGTTGAGACGACGCCTTATGAACTATGGTTTGGCAAGAAACCAAAGTTGTCGTTTCTTAAAGTTTGGGGCTGCGATGCTTATGTGAAAAAGCTTCAACCTGATAAGCTCGAACCCAAAGCGGAGAAATGTGTCTTCATAGGATACCCAAAGGAAACTGTTGGGTATACCTTCTATCACAGATCCGAAGGCAAGACATTCGTTGCTAAGAATGGATCATTTCTAGAGAAGGAGTTTCTCTCGAAAGAAGTGAGTGGGAGGAAAGTAGAACTTGACGAGGTAACTGTACCTGCTCCCTTATTGGAAAATAGTACATCACAGAAAACTGTTTCTGTGACACCTATGCCAATCAGTGAGGAAGCTAATGATGATCATGAAGCTTCAGATCAAGATACTACTGAACCACGTAGATCAACCAGAGTGAGATCCGCACCAGAGTGGTACGGTAATCCAGTTCTGGAAGTCATGATGCTAGATCATGATGAACCTACGAACTATGAAGAAGCGATGGTGAGCCCAGATTCCGCAAAGTGGCTTGAGGCCATGAAATCTGAGATGGGATCCATGTATGAGAACAAAGTATGGACTTTGGTTGACTTGCCCGATGATCGGCAAGCAATCGAGAATAAATGGATCTTCAAGAAAAAGACTGACGCTGACGGTAATGTTACTGTCTATAAAGCTCTACTTGTCGCAAAAGGTTTTCGACAAGTTCAAGGGGTTGACTACGATGAGACCTTCTCACCCGTAGCGATGCTTAAGTCCGTCAGAATTATGTTAGCAATTGCCGCATTTTATGATTATGAAATATGGCAAATGGATGTCAAAACTGCATTCCTGAATGGATTTCTGGAAGAAGAGTTGTATATGGTACAACCAGAAGGTTTTGTCAATCCAAAAGGAGCTAACAAAGTATGCAAACTCCAGCGATCCATTTATGGACTGGTGCAAGCATCTCGGAGTTGGAATAAACGCTTTGATAGTGTGATCAAAGCATTTGGCTTTATACGGACTTTTGGAGAAGCCTGTATTTACAAGAAAGTGAGTGGGAGCTCTGTAGCATTTCTGATATTATATGTGGATGACATATTGCTAATTGGAAATGATATAGAATTTCTGGATAGCATAAAGGGATACTTGAATAAAAGTTTTTCGATGAAAGACCTCGGGGAAGCTGCTTACATATTAGGCATAAAGATCTATAGAGATAGATCAAAACGCTTAATTGGACTTTCACAATGCACATACCTTGACAAAATTTTGAAGAAGTTCAAGATGGATCAAGCAAAGAAAGGGTTCTTGCCTGTGCTACAAGGTGTGAAATTGAGTAAGACTCAATGCCCGACCACTGCAGAAGATAGAGAGAAAATGAAAGATGTTCCCTATGCTTCAGCCATAGGCTCTATCATGTATGCAATGCTGTGTACCAGACCTGATGTGTGCCTTGCTATAAGTTTAGCAGGGAGGTACCAAAGTAATCCTGGAATGGATCACTGGACAGCGGTCAAGAACATCCTGAAATACCTGAAAAGGACTAAGGATATGTTTCTCGTATATGGAGGTGACAAAGAGCTCACCGTAAGAGGTTACGTTGATGCAAGCTTTGACACTGATTCGGACGATTCTAAATCGCAAACCGGATACGTGTTTACTTTAAACGGTGGAGCTGTCAGTTGGTGCAGTTCTAAACAAAGCGTCGTAGCGGGATCTACATGTGAAGCGGAGTACATAGCTGCTTCGGAAGCAGCAAACGAAGGAGTCTGGATGAAGGAGTTCATATCCGATCTAGGTGTCATACCTAGTGCATCGGGTCCAATGAAAATCTTCTGTGACAATACTGGTGCAATTGCCTTGGCAAAGGAATCCAGATTTCACAAAAGAACCAAACACATCAAGAGACGCTTCAACTCCATCCGGGATTTAGTCCAGGTGGGAGACATAGAGATTTGCAAGACACATACGGATCTGAATGTTGCAGACCCGTTGACTAAGCCTCTTCCACGAGCAAAACATGATCAGCACCAAGGCTCCATGGGTGTTAGAATCATTACAGTGTAATCTAGATTATTGACTCTAGTGCAAGTGGGAGACTGAAGGAAATATGCCCTAGAGGCAATAATAAAGTTATTATTTATTTCCTTACATCATGATAAATGTTTATTATTCATGCTAGAATTGTATTAACCGGAAACATAATACATGTGTGAATACATAGACCAACAAAGTGTCACTAGTTTGCCTCTACTTAACTAGCTCGTTAATCAAAGATGGTTATGTTTCCTAACCATGAACAAGGAGTTGTTATTTGATTAACGAGGTCACATCATTAGTAGAATGATCTGATTGACATGACCCATTCCATTAGCTTAGCACCCGATCGTTTAGTATGTTGCTATTGCTTTCTTCATGACTTATACATGTTCCTGTAACTATGAGATTATGCAACTCCCGTTTACCGGAGGAACACTTTGGGTACTACCAAACGTCACAACGTAACTGGGTGATTATAAAGGAGTACTACAGGTGTCTCCAATGGTAGATGTTGGGTTGGCGTATTTCGAGATTAGGGTTTGTCACTCCGATTGTCGGAGAGGTATCTCTGGGCCCTCTCGGTAATGCACATCACATAAGCCTTGCAAGCACTGCAACTAATAAGTTAGTTGTGAGATGATGTATTACGGAACGAGTAAAGAGACTTGCCGGTAACGAGATTGAACTAGGTATTGGATACCGACGATCGAATCTCGGGCAAGTAACATACCGATGACAAAGGGAACAACGTATGTTGTTATGCGGTCTGACCGATAAAGATCTTCGTAGAATATGTAGGAGCCAATATGGGCATCCAGGTCCCGCTATTGGTTATTGACCGGAGACGTGTCTCGGTCATGTCTACATTGTTCTCGAACCGTAGGGTCCGCACGCTTAACGTTACGATGACAGTTATTATGAGTTTATGCATTTTGATGTACCGAAGGTTGTTCGGAGTCCCGGATGAGATCACGGACATGACGAGGAGTCTCGAAATGGTCGAGACGTAAAGATTGATATATTGGAAGCCTATGTTTGGGCACCGGAAGTGTTCCGGGTGAAATCGGGATTTTACCGGATTACCGGGAGGGTTACCGGAACCCCCCGGGAGGCAAATGGGCCTATTGGGCCTTAGTGGAAAAGGGAGAAGGGGCAGCCCACAGGCTAGCCGGCCGAACCCCCCTTCCCTAGTACTATTAGGACTAGGAGAAGGGGCCGGCCCCCCTCTCTTTCTCTTTCTCCCGAAGAGTCCTACTAGGAATAGGATTTGGGGGAAGGAGTCCTACTCCCGGTAGGAGTGGGACTCCTCCCTGCGCCTCCCTCCTAGCCGGCCGACCCCCTTACCCATGGCCTTTATATACGGGGGCAGGGGCCACCCCATAGACACACAACTTGATCCTTGAGATCGTTCCTTAGCCGTGTGCGGTGCCCCCTGCCACCAAATTCCACCTCGATCATACCGTTGTAGTGCTTAGGCGAAGCCCTGCGTCGGTAGTACATCAAGATCGTCATCACGCCGTCGTGCTGACGAAACTCTTCCTCGACGCTTTGCTGGATCGGAGCCCGAGGAACGTCATCGAGCTGAACGTGTGCTAAGAACTCGGAGGTGCCGGAGTAACGGTGCTTGGATCGGTCGATCGGGAAGAAGACGTACGACTACTTCCTCTACGTTGTGTGATCGCTTCCGCAGTCGGTCTGCGTTGGTACGTAGACAACACTCTCCCCTCTCGTTGCTGTGCATCACCATGATCTTGCGCGTGCGTAGGAAAATTTTTGAAATTACTGCGTTCCCCAACAGAAATATCCTAATTGGTTATGTCTACCCAATGATTATGAGTCTAACCACTAGTTGTGCGAATAGTTGTTGACTAGCTTTTTCGTGTAGATGTTTATACATGAACTACGTACTTAGCAAGAAGTATGCGAAAAGATTATTCACATTGTATATGGTGTTAACAAGTCATAATGGAAGACTGATTTCATATATCAATAACTAACATTTGTTCATTGCAATGCATGCAACAGGTTTGAATGGCAAGGGAAACCATCCTCATCGGCAGTGAAGAGAGTGATCACCGAACCACCTCAGATGATGCTTCAGATGGCACTTCACGTGGGAGTGACGGCTATAGCGGTTATGACGACACCTCTAGCGACTATGACACTGATGATAGTTCTGATGGAGATGGAGATGTGGACCACGATCCTATCTTGGCACTACGGGGTAAAGTTCTATTTGGTTGGTCAGATATTAAATGAACCGTGAAATATCGAAAGTTGATGTTTGAGTGACACTTGATTACCAAAAATTACTCTGTTTGGGTTCTAAATGACCTTCCAAATCAACATTGACTGAACTAGAGCTTACATAGAGCAGTGTTTAGTTGTTAGTTTAAATAAATCAAATATTCAATTTGCCCATGTTTCTACAAGATATTGCTGGGTGGATGTGATTGGGTTATCTATGTCCTTCATTTCTTGATCATTGGAGTAGGCATTGATCATTAACCCAATGCTGATGTTCTAGATCTTACATATGAAATTATTTACTACTCTGTCATCTTAATTTTTTTTGATACAGGTCCGGGATACCATGTGAGAAAAGGAACTTTCGAGGATCGCATCTTCTATGGCAACCATGTATTGCTAAACGAGGATCGATGGGACTATCTCAAATCCATAGTAAAGCAGTGCCAACCTCCCATACCATACTATGTCAGCACCGTCACTCACTCGGCAGTCATCAGAGGGAAGAGCAAGATGGTAAACACTTGGACTTTTCTTTTTGCAAATCATACTTCACTAGTGAAAATGCCATCATGTAGAGACAGAGAGGAGGACGGGCATGGTTGTGCAAATCATTATTTTTTTGTGCAAATTATACTTCATTTTTTACGTAACATTATTTATTTCCCTGTGCAATCAGTGCTTCTCAAAGGAGTACAGTCAGGCCTACCTCAAAGATTATCTGCGAAAGCCCATGCTTGTGCGTGTCACCAGTGAACATTTTGAAGGTAATAAAAAGGTCTTGTTCAAGATGGGCAAGAAGGACGGGCGAGCGATCATGACGAAGAACTGGAGAGAAGTCGTTGAGGGCGCCAGAATGAAAGAAGATCAAATGGCTATCTTCAGGTTCATGGAAAGGAGTGGAGGTGGGCTTAGGGTGAACATGGTTAGTGGCATGAGGATTCGTTGACCCGCCGCAGTAGTTTGACGCTAGTTTTATAATCTGTATGTACTAGCCAGTAACTGCAAGTTGGTAGTATCAGCTTTAGGGTCCAGTAAGTGCAACTTAGTAGTAATTGGTACTTGGTAGTAACTAGTACTTTGGTGGTATAACTTTTGGGTCCAACTGGATATGAAGATCGTCCAGTAAGTGGAACTTGGCAGTAACTTGGTGGTAGTATGAACCCTATGTGGCGTAATGTACTTGCTATGCAAGTCTATATATATATATATATAATGCACCATGGTACCCTCCTTGGTATAATTACCTTTATAGACTGCAATTATATTTCCTTTTTTTGCCACAGTGATGCTAGTATTTTTAGAATCAAATCTAACCGGGTTTCAAATGAATTAGACACTACTTTCATTTTTGAACGAGGTTTTTCTGTTGGCTAGTACGAGTTATTTTGAAAATGCGGTTTGTATGTGTGTCGCACAAAAAAATGAAATGCAAAACAAAGAGCGGGACCTGTTTCTGTTACTTTCGAGATGGCATGCTATTTTCAAAATGATATTTTTTTATTTGAAAAACAGTATATACTAAAAAAACATGCTATCTGTTGAAAAGCGTAACTAAAAATATGTTGTTTTCAAAATCAGCACGCTGCTTTCAAAACAGCATATTTTAAAAAGCATGTATTTTGTGAAATAAGTTTAAAAACAACGTTATATTTTTAAAAACATCATTATATTTTTAAAAACAGTGTTGTATTTTTAGAATGAGGCTGTTATTTTGAAATCAGCATGCTATTTTTAAAAACAACATATTCAAAAGAACATGATTTTTTTGAAATCAGCAAGCTATTTTTGAAATGAGCATGCTCTTTTTGAAATCAGCATGCTATTTTTTTAAATCAGCATGATATTTTTGAAATCAACATGCTATTTTTGAAATCAGCATGCTATTTTAAAAGTAGCATATTGAAAGCATTATATTTTTAAAATAAGCATGCTATTTTTTAAAAATATCATGCTGATTTCAAAAACAGCATGCTATTTTAAAAGTAGCATATTGAAAAGAGCATTATATTTTTAAAAGTACCATGCTATTTTTAAAATTAGCATGCTATTTTTGAAATTAGCATGTTATTTTAAAAGTAGCATAATTTTAAAATCAGAATGCTATTTTTAAAATCAGCATGATATTTTTAAATCAACATATTCATTATATTTTATTTTCAATTGAACATGTTTTTTTTCAAATGCGCATGCTATTTTTAAAATATCATTATGCTTATTTTCTATTTGAAAATAAACGATTTTCAATGTTATTTGAAAACAAGGTTTCTATTAACGTTCTATTTTCTTATATATAAAAAATTTCGGTTTCTATTTTATATTTCAAGTATGAAATTTGACTACACTTTGAATAAATTTCAGCAATATATTATGTAAGAAAAATGAAAAAAATACAGAAAACCAACTGCACTAAAAATGCATTGTTTCATCGATGTTGATAAATCATAACTAGCCTACCATGTCGACCCGTCCATAATAAAATGAGGGTGTACCAGGAATTCAGAAAAATAGTGGCAGTCCATCAAATAGGTCTAATACATGAGAAACAAGGTGAATCACTTCATGGAAAACTGTCTACTTTAGTTTGTTCTCAATTTTTCGACCCCTGAAATCCTTTTGTTTTCTCTGCTTGACCCTGTGCATCTAAACATCCTGTCTCGACTTCACTTTAGCTTTCCTGCATGAAACAACGTTTGTTAATAGGATAGCAAAAAAAATTGAGCATGTACAGTACACTATAACAGAAAAAACACTAACTTCACTGATTTTCTCTTCATAGCTACAGAAGCTAACTTGACAGCTCTTATTCGCTCAGCCTATGGTACATTCCTATCAGGCCTTTTTGTCTTCATCACCCCTTTGGTCTTCATCACCCCTTTGGCCTGTTCTTTACCGCCCTTACTAGAGTCTTTCCTGGAAAAGTTAAGAAACGTCAACACAGTACTAGCAAATACCCGACTTCTAGAGCGGACATGTAAGTACAAACACTAACTTCACTGGTTTTCCTCGCGCACCCTTGTCATCGTTCTTTTTCGTCATCCCAGCATTGACATTTGGTGCGCCCTTGCGTTTCCTGCAAAAAATGAAATAGATGAATCTGCAGCCAGCATTCGAAAACATGTTTTAAGTACGCACAATTATGCTAATGCCCACTTGTTTGGTTTTGCGTAATCCTCTTCTGGAACCTCCAATGGTCTCTTTCTAGCCCTCCTCAGCCCACCATCTTCTACATCTGAATCTTCCTCTTCTTCCTCATCTGAATCTCCCTCTTCTTCTGCATCTGAATCTCCCTCTTCTTCTGCATCTGAATCTTCCTCTTCTTCTGTACCTGAATCTTCCTCTTCTTCTGTACCTGAATCTTCCTCTTCTTCTGTATCTGCCTCTGTCTCTTCTTCTGTATCTGCCTTTGTCTCTTCTTCTGTATCTGACGCTGTCTCTTCTTTTTGCTTCTTCCTCCTTGTGCTATTTGATTTCCCCGATTTTTTTCCTGCGTAAATTGAAGAAAAACATGTGAACACTCTCCGGGAGAACATATTAACACTGTATGCATGTATGGAAATGAACAATGAGATTAACATGTGCACTAACCTTGTGGCTTTTTTTGAATCTTCCTCTTCTTCTATATCTGAATCTGTGTCTTCTTCTGTCTCTGAGTCTTTGTCTTTTCGCTTCTTCCTCCTTGTGACCTTTGATTTCCCCGATTTGTTCCTGAGTAAATTGAAGAAAAAGAGAGAAGATATTAACATTGTAAGCATGTATGGAAATGAACAATGAGATAAACATGTGCACTAACTTTGTTGCTTTTTTCCCTCTCATCCGCTCGCGCCTGGATTTAATCCTCTTGTTCGATTCTTCGGTAGTTGGTCTCCCTTTTGGAACTATTTTGATTGGATTTTCCACGTCATCAGTGTAGCATTCGCGAGCAACAGAGAAGTATGCCGGCAAAGGAACAAACAATTTATGGCCTTCATCCAAATCAGTTTTTTCTCCATCAACCAATATACTCCGGAGGAACTCCATCACCTGTTCTGACTATGAATCGCTAGTTGCGGCTGTGAATAAAGCGTCACTAGCCATGTTGCGTAGTTTATGATACTTATTCATGTGATCAGAGTATTCGCAGTCCTCGAAGAAGGGAACGCTGGCTTGGCCTGCATTGTCCATCTTTTCTTGACAAATTTTTTTGGAAATGTGCGCACACCAAGATGATCCAGAACGCAGAATATATGTGTGCATGGGTAATCCTGACTTTCCAACTTTTTACATTTACAAGCTGCATCATCCAGTCTTGCTCTTGTAAACAGACAAGTCACGTGATATATAAAATCCACAGGCTTAGCATCCACGCCTTGTGCATCCAACTTTTTTGCCTCCAACTCCTCACTGTCCTTACCTTCCAAGTGATTAGGATCCTTAGCATCCAGGTTTTTGGCATGCAAGTCCACACCATCCTTTCCTTCCAAGTCATTGGGATCCTCAGCATCCAAGTTTTTTGCATGCAAGTCCTCAGCATCCTTACCTTCCAAGTCATTGGGATCCTCAGCATCCAATTTTTTTGCATGCAAGTCCTCAGCGTACTTACCTTCCTTACCTTGCAATTCTCTAGCATCCCTGCCATATGGGGCTTTATCATATGGGGCTTTGCGCAAAACTCCAAACACGACCAAACCATCACATGCTACCCGGTTCGTGACCTGCCAATTTGTCCCTTCGACAATCTAACGCTTTACCTTTGGAAACATCATAGTTGTATAAATATAAGAGGCAGCAATCTCCAGAGGGTGTGCATTCAGATTAGTGAAGGGTATCGTATGTGTTGCTACTGTGTCTAATGCTGCTTCAGTCTTACGCATTATGGATACACAGTGCTCAACATGCTGCAACAAATCAACAAGCTGCATCTTCTTGTTCAGGTGCACATGAAGCCTTGAGTTGAGAGACTCACTCCTCTGATTAATCATCATGCCTAGGAAATATCTACCCTTTGTGTACGCAGCAGCCCATTTGTGTCGCAGCTCGTACATCCTTTTAACCCATGACGACCTCTTGCCCGTTGGTTTTATTTTGAGCCGAACCTTATAAGCCTCCCATCTTTTCTCAAACTCATCAACATCCCAACGACGGTAAATGAATTCCCTAAATTGCTCCAGCTTTTCCTCGCGGAGGTGCATCACCATATTCTCCTCGATATGCCACGTGCACAAACGATGATCTGTTCCGGTCCAGACAGTAGCTATTGCTTTAGCCATTGCACCGTCCCCATCGGTGATTGCTGAAATTGGTGCCGTCTGGGACATTGCCTCCAAAAATACATGAAGAAGCCACTAGTATGATGCAACTGTCTCGTCTGACACTAGACCGACCCCAAACAAAACTGTGCTGCGGTGAAGGTTCAGACCAACAAATGGAACAAACAAAAGCATGTATTTGTTAGACCGATATGTACTGTCGAACACCACGACACCACCAAAGGCAACATAGTCAATGCGGGATTGTGAGTCAGCACAGAATATGTTCCTCAAATGGCCCTCGCTGTCTTTTGTGTATTTGAAAAAGAATTCCGGGTCTACTTTTTTCTGTGCAATCATATAGGTGAGCAAATATCTAGCTTCACTGCCTTCTATCTTGCGCTTCTTCTGGACTGAAACATGGTTGTATAGATCTCGATCTATAAATCCAAGCTTGTCGGGACCTCCGGCATTCTTCTCCATTACATTCATAATCTGATGTGTTCAAAGTCCACCGACAGCATACTCGATGACATCGGCCTTTTGTGTGTCAGTCATTCTACGATGAGCCGACAAGTACGGAGTCAGGTCAGCAGGGACAAACAGATGGTTATGCTTGTCCACAAAATTCTTGACGAACCAGAGGCCACTGCTATCTTGTAGCTCAACCTGAAAAAGAGCGGGACACCCACACCGAGAAAGACCCCTCGGTGTTCTTTTTCTTTCAGTTCTGTTAAAGTGCTTAAGGGCCCGCCATCCTTGTTTGCAGCACTTATATGTCCTTCTGTATGCATTTTGTTTCGGACCCGGACCTCTGTACTTCAGATCATCCTTTCTAACATCAAATCCTTTTTTTCTCGCATAGCCTACGTAGAACATGTAGGCTTCTTCCTCAGTTCTGAACGTCTTCTTCACAATCTCTAAGTATTCCATACACTCATTCAGGTCTGAACCAGCCATGCCTTTATTATCAATTCCTTTACCTTGTATGTGTACATCATCCATGTCTATGACATCCTTGCCTGCATCCTCATTATCCTTATCATCCATGCACATACCATCCATTTCTTTTGGGTCCATGCCTTTGCCTTTGTTGCCTCTATGACCCATGTCTTTGTCGTCCTTGCCTGTATCACCCAAGTTTTTGCCATCGTTGCCTTTATCATCCATGTCGTTATCCTGCCAGCGAAAACAGATAGTCAATGTTACGGATGGATAGCATACGTTACCGAAATTATGCACTACTCTGCTTAAATAATTGATTTAATTTTTCATATCGGATTCATGTACCTAACTCAGTCCTTCGAAAGCTGTAAGTAAATATGCCCTGACTAAATCCAGAAATTTGTAATTGATTGTACTAGCTCTAACTGATGATCTCCTAACTAAATCCAAAGTCCACGAGTCCTTCAAATGATAGATCCATCCTGATAGATCAATTATCTCCAAACTCCATTCAAAATTATCTCCTAACTAAATCCAAATTATCTCGTAACAAAATCCAAAAGTATGTCCTAACTAAATCCAAATTATCTCCTACCTAAATCCAAAATAAGTCCAAACTCCATACAAAATAATTATCTCCTAACTAAATCCAAAATATCTTGAAACAGAAGACAATAACCTGGGCTGATTTTGATTTGCCTGGAAGTCATCGATATTAATTTGCCTGGGCTGATTTTGATTTGCAAATAAGAAAAAGATTATCCAGTTACATAAATACATAAATAGCATCATAAAATATATGGTGCACATCATGTTGGCATCATGATTGTTAATACCACAAAAACAGTGAGCATAAAATGGTATCCATCCACTGAACTGCTTGCTCCAGCTGCAAACAGAAACCAGGAAATATTTTTAGCTTAACTATTGAACAAAGCACACGTCTACAAAATAGTCCACCCATGGAACAGAAAGCATGTAAATAAATGCATCCCTTGGTTGCGTACCGAAGAAAGCAGGCGTCTTTATCCACATTAGTTGTACCTGGGCTCGGTCCGGTCAATTGACCGAACACCTTGCAGGCGACCTGGACACTGCTGTTTGAACATGCGAACGATGTCGGACCGAGGCAGTGAGCTCGCTGGATGAGGCGCGACCTGAACACTGGTCTTGGAATAGGCAAACGATGTCGGACCGGGGCAGTGAGCTCGCTGGATGAGGACGCACCGGGCAGAGAGGCTGTTAGCACACACGCACGATGAAGCAGCAGCAGGAGCACGCAGTTGGCATGGAGGGGGAGCAACGGGAGATGGGCACCTCCTCACGTCGCCTTCTACGGCGCAAGTGTTAGGATTTAATTAATCCTATTAATCCCTGCTTTTTCTAATTGAGACGGTTGTCTCGTGTCCCTTCGGACGCACCCTTTCGGGGGCTATATATATGTGTGTAATCCCATCATCAACGAGGATAACAATTCACTTTTACTTCTCTGTCTCCCTCTCTCTCTCGTTTCTTTTTAACACGTTATCAGCACGCTCTCGGTAGAGCGGCTACCGGCCTCACGGGAAGACACGGAACGGGGAAGATCGAGACCGGCGACGTCTCAAAGAGCAGCAGCGACGCTCCCCGGCAGACGACGCGGCCCTCGTCTTGCATCTGGCGCAGATCGGCAGGCCTCGGCCAGTCCTCCACAGCGATGCCCTTGGTTCCGTGATCCCGTCGCTACCCCCGGCAAGGCCCTTCCCACGCGCGGGCCCGCCTTACTCGGGGGCGGCCACGGCCATGACCAATCCCGGTGCGGCGCGCAGCCCCGCATCAACGGCAGTGCCTGCGACCGGCCCTCCACCTCGACTCCATGCCACGACGCCCCTAGCAACTCCAGCAATTTTCAACTCGAACGAACTCCAAGAGAGGAAAATCCAAAGGGGAAGAAGAACTGAATCGGAGTCAAGCACCACGCAAACATCAGCGTCTTCGTCTAATAAACAAGGTGCTACTTTACTAATTTCGTTCCTTTTTCCAACCGGGCTCTCACCCCTTTCCATTAATTTCTCAATCAACGGAAATACATCAGTCAGTATTCAAGTTTTTGTCAACCAACCACTACCCAACAAAGGGAAACTAGACCAAACTGAGAAATGCAAAAGGAGACTGAAAGGGGAAGAGCGAGCTGGCGCACCATCAGGAAACCCACTGCATGATGATCCTAGAGCGGACCATCCGCCATGGGGCGAAAACCTGATGGCACTAACAAGCAACCGCCCAACTAATATGAGCTCAGCGATAATACTACTGAATGACAGGTTTTGCCGCGGCAAAATACTACCAAAAGACACCATAACCAGCGGGCATCAGACCCCAGTGGTAGGCCAAATCAGAAAACACCAACGGAGCTCAGCTAGCCGATCTGGATCCCGTCATTGTCGCCAAGGAGGAGTCTGCCACGGGGAAAGGACCTATCCGCCAATGCAGCAGCCGCGTGAGCCAATCTCTTCACACTAGTCTGGAACTTCACCTTGTCATCTTCTTTAAGTAAACCTGCCCAATATAACATAAAAGAACATGCAGTGAAAACAGCCTCCAGCGGAGTGCGAGCAATATGTTTATCAAAAGTGACTTTATTACGAAGGTTCCAGATCCCCCAGCAAACAGCAGCGATAATCATCATATAAAAGTGTTCCCCTCCTGGAAAAAACCTATACAGCCACGCCCAACTTTGCCAAAGCGATCGGGGGCAGCAAGATGCTCCACCCGTCATTCCCAGCACGCCCCAAACTGTGCGGGCAAGTGGGCAATTAAAGAATAGATGGTTCGTTGTTTCAATATTTGTACAAAAAGAACAAGTAGGATCCCCATGCCATTTCCTAGCCTGCATATTGTCTCTTGTAAGCACGGCATTTTGAAAAAGTTGCCACAAGAAAATTTTAATTTTCAGTGGGATGGGGGCCTTCCACACCCACTTATAATTAGGACTAGATAGGTTCATTTCTAGCCACTCATAAACCGACTTGGTTGTAAATTTTCCTTTATTATTATGTTTCCAAGAGATAGTTTCCGAAGAGCTATTCAAAGACAGCTGCCTGGCTTTCTCAACCATCCAAGCCCATTGGACCTTCAACTCTCCAAACAATCTACCTCTAAAACCCAGATTATAATTGTTTGCAACCCAGGGAGGCAACAATGCATTCTTGATCTTGGCAAATACTAAATAGATCTGGGAAATGCTCACATAGAGATGTATCATCCACCCAAGGATCGTGCCAGACTCTTGCCAGGTTACCACTATTGATGTTAACTTTCCTCTCAGCCATGTATGTGTCTTTGACTTTCATGATAGCTTTCCAACACGGAGAATCCGAGAAACGGCTCCGTATATCAGCTATTGTCTTGTTTCTAAAGTATCTGGCCCTCACAATACGTTGCCATAGGCCATCGCCTGTTTCAAGTTTCCACCACCATTTAACAAGCAGACTAATGTTCTGCTTATGAAGATCCTTGATCCCCAAACCCCCTATCTTCTTAGAACGACATATTCTATCCCACTTCACCATATGGTATCCATGTTTCTTGTTTTTTTCCTCCAAAAAATCGTTTGCGATGTTTATTCATTTTTTCAATAAAAGTTTTATTGAAAAGAAACATCGACATAAGATAAGATGGAATCCCATCCAGACTGGACCCCAACAGAGTAAGTCTGGCTCCTGATGATGCTGCATAAGCAATCCAAGCATCCAATTTTTTAATCATCTTACCTTCCAGGAAATCCAATTCTATGTTTTTAAGGGTAGAATATGTAACAGGGACACCCAAATATCTCATGGGCAGGGTGCCCACTTGACAATTAAACATGTTCGCATATACTAAGTCAGTCTCGTTATCCCCTCCGATAGTAAAAATCTCACTTTTGTCAAAATTGATTTTCAATCCTGACATGAGTTCAAAGAGGTAAAGCAAAAGTTTGACATTGATAGCTTTATCAATATCATGTTCAAAACATACAACCGTATCATCCGCGTATTGGAGGATACCAACACCTCCTTCAATAAGATCAGCTGCCAAACCCTTAATGAGGCTGTTTTTTTGTGCTGAAAGCACCATTTTAGTCAGGCATTCAGCCGTCATGTTAAACAGAAAGGGGGAATGAGGATCACCCTGCCGTACCCCCTTAGCACTTTGTATATAAGGGCCGATCTCATCGTTGATCTTGACACTCACCGTGCCATTCTTAAGGATTTGAGAAACCCACCCACACCACTTAGAGTTAAACCCACGCTTCTCATGGCAGTCAAGCAAAAAATCCCAATTGACTTTGTCGTAGGCCTTTTCAAAGTCAAGTTTAAGGATCACACCCACTTGCTTTTTGATACAAGTATAATACAACACTTCTTGCAGGGAGAGAATACCATCAACAATATGTCTCCCTTTAATAAAAGCATTTTGCTGGACACTAAACAGCGTATAGGCATATTTGCTCACTCTAATATCCATAGCTTTGGTGATAAGTTTATAGGGGCAACGAAGTAAGCAAATTAGCCTATATTGCTGGATTTTTGTAGCATCTGCAAATTTGGGCGAAAGAGTTATAATGCCATAGTTTAGACGTTGCACGTCCAACTTGCCTTCATAAAACCACTCGAAAAGACAGAAAAGATCCTGGGCAACCACCTCCCAGCAATGTTGATAGAACTCAACAGGGATATCATCCGGACCAGGGGCACGGTTAGATCTCATATCAAAAAGGGCTTTCTTAATCTCCTCAAGAGAAAAAGGTCGAGTTAAGTCTTCATTATCAGCATGCGTCATCCTCTCTTCCTGAGACCATAGGTCTGCATCGATATGGCAAAGGTTACCCAGAGCCGGCCCAAAAAGGGTTTTATAATACTCTGTGGCATGAGATAGCAAGTTTTTGGTCCCTTCTATAGTCACAAATCCGTATTCAAGGGATTTCATGGAGTTTTTCCTGCGACGCCCATTGGCTACTTTATGAAAGAAGTCAGTGTTATTATCTCCTTTCAACAGCCACCTCTCGTTAGAGAATTGATGCCAATGAAGCTCTTCTTCTGCATACATCTCACTAAGCTCTACTAGGATATCGAGCTTCCTAGTATAAGCCTCCCCGCACAGCCCAGTGGACTCCTCAATTGCCTCCAACTCTTGCAACTCAAGTTTTATAAGTCTCTTCCTAATCTTATTATGCCCGAACACATTGGACCCCCAACCTTTGAGGAATTTCTTGCACCTCTTCAGTTTAATGTTTAGGACATCAATGGGGTTAATAGTATACACTGGCCTTGACCAAATATCAGCCACTAAGGGAAGAAATTCTGGATTATTAAGCCAAGCATTATCAAATTTAAAGCACCTATTCCCTGATGCTCTAGGTGAGGCGACCCCACCATCCAATAGTAGGGGACTGTGGTCAGATAATTCCTTAACTAGCTTGCTCACCAAAGCAAGGGGAAATAAGTCTTCCCACTCAGGAGACATCAGCACTCTATCCAATTTTTCAAGGGTTGGGTTTTCCTGCTTATTGGACCACGTATAGCATCCCCGAGCCATGTGAATTTCTCTTAAACCAAGCAGGTGGATAACAGAGTTAAAAACCTCTGAAAAATGAGATAGGGGTGTTTTTTTATTTTTCTCACCACTGTGGCGAATAATATTGAAGTCCCCCCCCCCCCCCACCAAATATGGCCTATTGATATTATGACACAAGGAAGATAATTCTGCGATTAATTCAGGTTTATGCTCATCGTGAGCAGCACCATATACTATTAGGAGAGACCAACTACATTTCTTGTTTTTATCAAACAAGTCCATTTGCAGGATGTATTGTCCCTGTTTAGATCTGAGAACATCAGATTTATCTTTATTGAGGCCACACAAAATACCTCCCGACTTCCCTCTTGAGGGAATCCATTCCCAATGGAATTTCTGATATGGGTCTATCTTCCTAAAAAAGGAATGTTTATAAAATCCCTTCATAGTCTCTTGTAAACCAATAAAATCTACCTCATTAACACATATCATATCCGTGAGGCAGGTAGACATGCCTTTCTTACCTACCCCCCTACAATTCCAAAAGATGCCTTTCATTTATATCGCTCAGGCTTATTTTTCACTCTGGGAGGTCTGCCAGGATCCATGGTAGTCGTACCCTCTTCTTTTTTCTTTTGACTTCTTGTCATAGGCCTAGCAGATCTTATTGGGGATATAATCACCCCTGATCGTCTGCGTTTTTCTCTCTTTTTCCTTTGTTTTGATTGACCAAGGATAAATGGCTCCTCCACATTACTATTATCATCATCCCAGGTTAAGGATAAAGGGATATCATTACCCAAACCATCATTAATAGTGATACTAGTATCATTTGCATCATTGTTTTTATCATTTAATAGATTTCTAGAATGCTCTAGCTCTCGAAGAACATCTATAGTAGAGAAATCATCATCAGAAATTTTAACCCCCATAAGAGCAGCACGTAGAATAATGGCATTATCAGATAGCGCAGAAAATTGATTTTTAGAGTTGAGTATTTTCATACCTTCAGAGTCACGTTTCTTCCTGTTGATAGCCACTTCCTCCACTCTTCCCAATTTCTGCATTTGCCTGCATGGAGCTTTTTCCTCATGAAACAAAGAGTCATGGATAGGGGACCCCGATGGAGACTCAACAGTATAGGTGCTGCATTTCTCTCCCTCTTCTGTGGAACCCTCTTGAAGGGGCACAATATGAGGCAGGGAGGGCCAAACTATTGGAAATATGCCCTAGAGGCAATAATAAATTGGTTATTATTATATTTCCTTGTTCATGATAATCGTTTATTATCCATGCTAGAATTGTATTGATAGGAAACTCAGATACATGTGTGGATACATAGACAACACCATGTCCCTAGTAAGCCTCTAGTTGACTAGCTCGTTGATCAATAGATGGTTACGGTTTCCTGACCATGGACATTGGATGTCGTTGATAACGGGATCACATCATTAGGAGAATGATGTGATGGACAAGACCCAATCCTAAGCCTAGCACAAGATCATGTAGTTCGTATGCTAAAGCTTTTCTAATGTCAAGTATCATTTCCTTAGACCATGAGATTGTGCAACTCCCAGATACCGTAGGAGTGCTTTGGGTGTGCCAAACGTCACAACGTAACTAGGTGGCTATAAAGGTACACTACAGGTATCTCCGAAAGTGTCTGTTGGGTTGGCACGAATCAAGACTGGGATTTGTCACTCCGTGTAAACGAAGAGGTATCTCTGGGCCCACTCGGTAGGACATCATCATAATGTGCACAATGTGATCAAGGAGTTTATCACGGGATGATGTGTTACGGAACGAGTAAAAGAGACTTGCCGGTAACGAGATTGAACCATGTATCGGGATACCGACAATCGAATCTCGGGCAAGTATCATACCGCTAGACAAAGGGAATTGTATACGGGATTGATTAAGTCCTTGACATCGTGGTTCATCCGATGAGATCATCGTGGAGCATGTGCGAGCCAACATGGGTATCCAGATCCCGCTGTTGGTTATTGACCGGAGAGTTGTCTCGGCCATGTCTGCATGACTCCCGAACCCGTAGGGTCTACACACTTAAGGTTCGATGACGCTAGGGTTATAGGGAAAGTATGTACGCGGTTACCGAATGTTGTTTGGAGTCCCGGATGAGATCCCGGACGTCATGAGGAGTTCCGGAATGGTCCGGAGGTAAAGATTGATGTATAGGAAGTATGGTTTTAGCCACCGGAAGTGTTCCGGGCATCACCGGTAGTGTACCGGGACCACTGGAGGGGTCCGGGGGTCCACCGGGAGGGGCCACCAGCCCCGGAGGCTTGCGTGGGCCATAAGTGGGAAGGGACCAGCCCCTATGTGGGCTAGGGCGCCTCCCACCAAGGCCCAAGGTGTCCTCAAGAGGAGAGGGGGCAAACCCTAGGCGCGGATGGGCCCTAAGGCCCACCCTAGGTGCGCCCCCCCCCCCCCGTCTCTCCCCCTTGGCCGCCTCCCAGATGGGATCTGGGGGCTGCCGCCACCCCTAGGGAGGGAACCCTAGGTGGGGGCGCAGCCCCTCCCCTTCCCCTATATATACTTGAGGTTTGGGGCTGCCCAACACATGTGATTTGCTCTCCCTGTTGGCGCAGCCCTACCCCTCTCCCTCCTCGTCTCTCGTAGTGCTTGGCGAAGCCCTGCTGGAGTCCCGCACTCCTCCACCACCACCACGCCGTCGTGCTGCTGCTGGATGGAGTCTTCCCCAACCTCTCCTTCTCCCCTTGCTGGATCAAGGCGTAGGAGACGTCACTGGGCTGTACGTGTGTTGAACACGGAGGTGCCGTCCATTCAGCACGAGGATCATCGATGATTTGGATCACGACGAGTACGACTCCATCAACCCCGTTCACTTGAACGCTTCCGCTTAGCGATCTACAAGGGTATGTAGATGCACTCTCCTTCCCCTCGTTGCTAGATTACTCCATAGATTGATCTTGGTGATGCGTAGAAAATTTTGAATTTCTGCTACGTTACCCAACAGTGGCATCATGAGCTAGGTCTATGCGTAGATTCTATGCACGAGTAGAACACAAAGTAGTTGTGGGCGTCGATTTTGTCAATTTACTTGCCGTTAATAGTCTTATCTTGATTCGGCGGCATTGTGGGATGAAGCGGCCCGGACCAACCTTACACGTACGCTTACGTGAGACCGGTTCCACCGACTGACATGCACTAGTTGCATAAGGTGGCTGGCGGGTGTCTGTCTCTCCCACTTTAGTCGGATCGGATTCGATGAACAGGGTCCTTATGAAGGGTAAATAGAAATTGGCAATTCACGTTGTGGTTTTGGCGTAGGTAAGAAACGTTCTTGCTAGCAACCTATAGCAGCCACGTAAAAACTTGCAACAACAATTAGAGGACGTCTAACTTGTTTTTGCAGCATATGCCTTGTGATGTGATATGGCCAAAAGGATGTGATGTATGAGATTGACCGTGTTCTTGTAATAGGAATCACGACTTGGATGTCGATGAGTATGACAACCGGCAGGAGCCATAGGAGTTGTCTTAATTTATTTATGACCTGCGTGTCAACATAAACGTCATGTAATTACTTTACTTTATTGCTAAAGCGTTAGCCATAGTAGTAGAAGTAATAGATGACGAGACAACTTCAAGAAGACACGATGATGGAGATCATGATGATGGAGATCATGGTGTCATGCCGGTGACAATGATGATCATGGAGCCCCGAAGATGGAGATCAAGAGGAGCAAAATGATATTGGCCATATCATGTCACTATTTGATTGCATGTGATGTTTATCATGTTTTACATCTTATTTGCTTAGAACGACGGTAGCTTAAATAAGATGATCCCTCACTAAAATTTCAAGAAAGGTGTTCCCCCTAACTGTGCACCGTTGTGAAGGTTCGTTGTTTCGAAGCACCACATGATGATCGGGTGTGATAGATTCTAACGTTCGAATACAACGGGTGTTGACGAGCCTAGCATGTACAGACATGGCCTCGGGACACATGCGAAACACTTAGGTTGACTTGATGAGCCTAGCATGTACAGACATGGCCTCGGAACACTGAAGACCGAAAGGTCGAACATGAGTCGTATAGAAGATACGATCAACATGAAGATGTTCACCGATGATGACTAGTCCGTCTCACGTGATGATCGGACACGGCCTAGTTGACTCGGATCATGTAATCACTTAGATGACTAGAGGGATGTCTATCTGAGTGGGAGTTTATAAGATGAACTTAATTATCCTGAACATAGTCAAAAGGTCTTCGCAAATTATGTGGTAGCTCGCGCTTCAGTTCTACTGTTTAGATATGTTCCTAGAGAAAATTTAGTTGAAAGATGATAGTAGCAATTATGCGGACTAGATCCGTAAACTGAGGATTGTCCTCATTGCTTCATAGAAGGCTTATGTCCTTAATGCACCGCTCAGTGTGCTGAACCTCGAATGTCGTCTGTGGATGTTGCGAACATCTGACATACACATTTTGATAACTACGTGATAGTTCAGTTAAACGGTTTAGAGTTGAGGTACCGAAGACGTTTTGAAACGTCGCGAAACATATGAGATGTTTCGAGGGATGAAATTGGGATTTCAGGCTTGTGCCCACGTCAAGAGGTATAAGACCTCCGACGATTTTCTTAGCCTGCAAACTAAGGGAGAAAAGCTCAATTGTTAAGCTTGTGCTCAGATTGTCTGAGTACAACAATCATTTG
Organism: Triticum monococcum; assembly: GCA_034509565.1. NCBI lineage: Eukaryota > Viridiplantae > Streptophyta > Magnoliopsida > Poales > Poaceae > Triticum > Triticum monococcum. Next base: position 13,631,870 of record CM067845.1, on the reverse strand, counting down.
AATTGAGTGGGAGTTGATCTTCCAGATGAGATAGTGATGTTTCTCCGAAGTCATTACCACCAAGCTGCTAGAGCTTCGTGATGAACTATAATATATCAGGGACATATATGATGATCCTTGAGATATTCGCGATGGTTGACACCACAAAAGTAGAAATCAAGAAGGAGCATCAATTGTTGATGGTTGGTGAAACCACTAGTTTCAAGAAGCAAGGGCAAGGGCAAGAAGGGATACTTCATGAAACGGCAATTCAGTTGCTGCTCTAGTGAAGAAACCCAAGGTTGAACCCAAACCCGAGACTAAGTGCTTCTGTAATAAGAGGAACAGCCACTGGAGTAGAATTACCCTAGATACTTGGTAGATGAGAAGGCTGGCAAGGTCGATAGAAGTATATTGGATATACATTGTGTTAATGTGTACTTTACTAGTACTCCTAGTAGCACCATGGTATTAGATATCGGTTCGTTGCTAAGTGTTAGTAAACTCGAAATAAAAGGCTGCGGAGTAAACGGAGACTAGCTAAAGGTGAGCTGGCGATATGTGTTGGAAGTTTTTCCAAGCTTGATGTGATCAAGCATCGCACGCTCCCTCTACCATCGAGGTTGGTGTTTGCGTTGAGCATAGACATGATTGGATTATGTCTATCGCAATACGGTTATTCATTTAAGGAGAATAATGGTTACTCTGTTTATTTGAATAATACCTTCAATGGTCTTGCACCTAAAATAAATGGTTTATTGAATCTCGATCGTAGTGATACACATGTTCATGCCAAAAGATATAAGATAGTAATGATAGTACCACCTACTTATGGCACTGCCACGTAAGTCATATCGGTATAAAATGCATGAAGAAGCTCCATGTTGATGGATCTTTCGGCTCACTCGTTTTTGAAAAGTTTGAGACATGCGAACCATGTCTATTGGTGTATATGCATGAAGAAACTCCATGCAAATGGACCGTTTGGACTCACTTGATTTTGAATCACTTGAGACATGCAAATCATACCACATGGGCAAGATGACTGAAAGCCTCGTTTTCAGTAAAATGGAACTAGAAAGCAACTTGTTGGAAGTAATACATTTTGATGTGTGCAGTCCAATGAGTGCTGAGGCGTGTAGTGGATATCGTTATGTTCTTACTTCACAGATGATTTGAGTAGGTGTTGAGTATATTTACTTGATGAATCACGAGTTTGAATTATTGAAAGGTTCAAGTAATTTCAGGGTGAAGTTGAAAGATCGTCGTGACAAGAGGATAAAATATCTATGATATGATCATAGAGATGAATATCTGAATTACGAGTTTGGCACAGAATTAAGACATTGTGGAAATTGTTTCACAACTGATACAGCCTGGAACACCATAGTGTGATGGTGTGTCCGAACATCATAACTACACCCTATTGGATATGATGCATACCATGATGTCTCTTATCGAATTACCACGATAGTTTATGGGTTAGGCATTAGAGACAACCACATTCACTTTAAATAGGGCACCACGTAATTCTGATGAGATGACACCGTATGAACTATGGTTTAGAGAAACCTAAGCTGTCATTTGTTAAAAGGTTTGGGGTTGCGACGCTTATGTGAAAAGTTTCATGCTGATAAGCTCAAACCCAAAGCGGATAAATGCATCTTCATAGGACACCCAAAACAGTTGGGTATACCTCCTGTCTCAGATCCGAAAGCAATAAGGGATTGTTTCTAGAATCGGGTCCTTTCTCGAGGAAAAGTTTCTCTCGAAAGAATTGAGTGGGAGGATGGTGGAGACTTGATGAGGTTATTGAACCGTCTCTTCAACTAGTGTGTGGCAGGGCACAGGGAGTTGTTCCTGTGGCACCTACACCAATTGAAGTGGAATCTTATGATAGTGATCATGAAACTTCAGATCAAGTCACTACCAAACCTCGTGGGATGACAAGGATGCGTACTACTTCAGAGTGGTACGTAATCCTGTCTTGGAAGTCATGTTGCTAGACAACAATGAACCTATGAGCTATGGAGAAGCGATGGTGGGCCTGGATTCCAAAATGGCTCGAGGCCATATAATCCGAGAGAGGATCCATATATGAAAACAAAGTGTAGACTTTGGAAGAACTACTTGATGGTCGTAAGGCTGTTAGGTACATATGGATTTTAAAAGGAAGACGGACAATGATGGTAAGTATCACCATTAAGAAAGCTCGACTTGTCGTTAAGATGTTTTCCGACAAGTTCAAGGAGTTGACTACGATGAGACTTTCTCACTCGTAGCGATGCTAAGAGTCTGTTGGAATTATATTAGCGATTACTGCATTATTTATGAAATCTTGCATATAGGATGTCAAAACATTGTTTCCTTAACGATTTTCTTGAGGAAAGGTTGTATGTGATACAACCGGAAGGTTTTGTCAATCCTGAAAGATGCTAACAAGTATGCAAAGCTCCAGCAATCCTTCTAAGGACTGGAGTACGCATCTCCGAGTTGGAATATATGCTTTGATGAGATGATCAAAGATTTTGGGTGTATACAAAGTTTATGAGAAACTTGTATTTCCAAAGAAGTGAGTGGGAGCACTATAGAATTTCTGATGAGTATATGTTGTTGACATATTGTTGATCAGAAATGACGTAGAATTTCTGGAAAGCATATAGGGTTATTTGGAAAGTGTTTTTCAATGGAAAGCATGGATTAAGCTACTTGAACATTGAGCATCAAGATCTATAAGGATAGATCAAAACGCTTAATGGTACTTTCAAATGAGCACATACCTTGACATGATCTTGAAGGTGTTCAAGATGGATCAGTCAAAGAAGGAGTTCTTGCCTGAGTTGTAAGGTATGAAGTTAAGACTTAAAGCTCGACCACGGTAGAAGAAAGAGGAAGGACGAAGGTTGTCCCCTATGCTTTTGTCATAGGCTCTATACGGTATGCCATGCTGAGTACCGCACCTGATGTGTGCCTTGCCACATATCTGGCAAGAGGGTACAAAGGTGATCTAGGAGTAGATCACCAGATAGCGGTCTAAATTATCCTTAGAGGAATAAGGATATGTTTCTCGGTTATGGAGGTGATAAAGAGTTCGACGTAAAGAGTTACGTCGATGCAAGCTTAACACCTATCTGGATAGCTCTGAGTAGAGATACCGGATACGTATAATGGAGCAACAATTTAGAATAGCTCCAAGTAGAACAGTTATTTGAAATGGCTCCAAATGTAGCGTAGTAGTTGCATCTACAAGATAACATAGAAATTTGCGAAGTACATACGGATCTGAATGTTGCAGACCCATTGACTGAAACCTCTCTCACAAGCATAACATGATCAAACCCAGAACTCTTTGGGTGTTAGTCACATGGGGATGTGACCTTGAGTGTTAATCACATATCGATGTGAACAGGATTATTGACTCTAGTGCAAGTGGGAGACTGTTGGAAATATGCCCTAGAGGCAATAATATATTGGTTATTATTATATTTCCTTGTTCATGATAATCGTTTATTATCCATGCTAGAATTGTATTGATAGGAAACTCAGATACATGTGTGGATACATAGACAACACCATGTCCCTAGTAAGCCTCTAGTTGACTAGCTCATTGATCAATAGATGGTTACGGTTTCCTGACCATGGACATTGGATGTCGTTGATAACGGGATCACATCATTAGGAGAATGATGTGATGGACAAGACCCAATCCTAAGCCTAGCACAAGATCATGTAGTTCGTATGCTAAAGCTTTTTTAATGTCAAGTATCATTTCCTTAGACCATGAGATTGTGCAACTCCCGGATAGCGTAGGAGTGCTTTGGGTGTGCCAAACGTCACAACGTAATTGGGTGGCTATGAAGGTACACTACAGGTATCTCCGAAAGTGTCTGTTTGGTTGGCACGAATCGAGACTGGGATTTGTCACTCCGTGTAGACGGAGAGGTATCTCTGGGCCCACTCGGTAGGACATCATCATAATGTGCACAATGTGATCAAGGAGTTGATCATGGGATGATGTGTTACGGAACGAGTAAAAGAGACTTGCCGGTAACGAGATTGAACCAGGTATCGGGATACCAACGATCGAATCTCGGGCAAGTATCGTACCGCTAGACAAAGGGAATTGTATACGGGATTGATTAAGTCCTTGACATCGTGGTTCATCCGATGAGATCATCGTGGAGCATGTGGGAGCCAACATGGGTATCCAGATCCCACTGTTGGTTATTGACCGGAGAGTTGTCTCGGCCATGTCTGCATGACTCCCGAACCCGTAGGGTCTACACACTTAAGGTTCGATGACACTAGGGTTATAGGGAAAGTATGTATGCGGTTACCGAATGTTGTTTAGAGTCCCGGATGAGATCCCAGATGTCATGAGGAGTTCCGGAATGGTCCGGAGGTAAAGATTGATGTATAGGAAGTATGGTTTTAGCCACCGGAAGTGTTCCGGGCATCACCGGTAGTGTACCGGGACCACCGGAGGGGTCCGGGGGTCCACCGGGAGGGGCCACCAGCCCCGGAGGCTTGCGTGGGCCATAAGTGGGAAGCGACCAGCCCCTGTGTGGGCTGGGGCACCTCCCACCAAGGCCCAAGGCGTCCTCAAGAGGAGAGGGGGCAAACCCTAGGTGCAGATGGGCCCTAAGGCCCACCCTAGGTGCGCCCCCCCCCCCCCTCTCTCCCCCTTGGCCGCCTCCCAGATGGGATCTGGGGGCTGCCGCCACCCCTAGGGAGGGAACCCTAGGTGGGGGCGCAGCCCCTCCCCTTCCCCTATATATACTTGAGGTTTGGGGCTGCCCAACACATGTGATTTGCTCTCCCTGTTGGCGCAGCCCTATCCCTCTCCCTCCTTGTCTCTCGTAGTGCTTGGCGAAGCCCTGCTGGAGTCCCGCGCTCCTCCACCACCACCACGCCGTCGTGCTGCTGCTGGATGGAGTCTTCCCCAACCTCTCCTTCTCCCCTTGCTGGATCAAGGCGTAGGAGACGTCACCGGGCTGTACGTGTGTTGAACACGGAGGTGCCGTCCATTCGGCACTAGGATCATCGGTGATTTGGATCACGACGAGTACGACTCCATCAACCCCGTTCACTTGAACGCTTCCGCTTAGCGATCTACAAGGGTATGTAGATGCACTCTCCTTCCCCTCGTTGCTAGATTACTCCATAGATTGATCTTGGTGATGCGTAGAAAATTTTGAATTTCTGCTACGTTACCCAACACAAACCACATAGTCTGACAAGGAAGGAAACATATTCCTGTGAGTGTTTTCATCATTATAGAGGTATAATGGTGAGGGAGGAATAGGAGTAATAATCCCCCACGCACCTTTCTGACTGTTGTTCTTAGAAGTGGGAGACCCACCCATTCTCTCCACCTCCAGCACCTCAAAAATTTCCCCATAGGATGTATTGCCAGTCTGAGAACCATAGTTTACTTTTTTCCCCATCTTCATGCTCTCTAGTCATGGTTTCAATCAGCAATTCAGTGTGGTTTCCCTCATCACTGTCCTCCTCTTCTTCACTCTCAGCAACAGCAGCAAGTCGTTGTGTCCCTTTTTCATAATTTTGAGATGAGTAATTACCAACCATATATGCACTTGTTTCTCCTTTCCCAACAGAAGAAGAAGGATATAGGTCTGTCCTTGCTTTCTTGGGAAAAGAAGGGGATGCACTACTGTCTACAGCAATAGAAGATTGGCTCTTATCAGCCCCCACTGTCACAATTTTTTCAACTTCATAAAAGAAGTCATAATATTGTTCACCCAACGTTCCTTCAGCTGAGGGAGGTATTTTCTTCACCTCCATGCACCCAAGCAAGATTCTAGCATATTCAGGTTTGTGGATCGTGGCCTCATCCACTTCCAATGTTATCCCCACCAGCCCTCCAACATAGGCAATATGTTCAGCACATCTTTTTTCAATAGGAATGTTACGAATCTTCACCCAAGCTTTTTCCATAACCCCTTTGGTCCCTATCGAAGCAGACCAAGGAGTTATGCATACCACAACAGCTCCCTCCTTCAGAGGCATACGCTTCCCATGGCAGCAAGCTCTCTCCACTTTGCTAGCATTGGGAAAGCGCATGACAAACTTAGTAGGGCTAATAGAGCGAGCCGTGCAACGCCATTTTTTCTTTCCAGGTTTTCGGGCAAAGATGGCATTAAATTCTTGTTCTATCTCTTTTACAGAAGCACATCCTTCCACAACAGTAATCACCACATTGTTCATTTTTTCAGTATTTTGCTTAGATGCACACAGATCAGGGATATAGAAAAAGCCCTGTCCCGGAGATTGAAACCCACACATCGATGGAACACATTCCCAGGGCCTCAAAGTCTGACATAATTGAACCATATGACCTAATTTGTTGCATTTTTCGCACCGAATGGTAGGACGGCGAGGAGCGAAGTGACCTGGGAGGTTGCAGTTGATGTAGAGTTCGCTTGTGGTCGATGTTGGTGCAGATGGTGGGGGCGGCGGCGCCGCTTTGGTGGTCACCACCGTCTCCTTGGCCGCCCCGCTCATCGCGCGTGCAGCCGCCTCCCATCTGTCCCCGACTTCACCTCCTCCAGATCTCGGCCCCCCGGACGCCGCCGGTGGTGGATCTGGCCGCTGCCAAACCATATTGTGGGTTTGATTTGGCAGCGGCGCCTTGCGCCTTACGTTGAAGCCGCCTCGCGCCGTGTTGTCGCGCCATCCTCCGGATCTTCCCCCACCTCGATCTCCCATCGTTGCGCTTGACAAACCACCCGCCCTCTCCGCCGCAACAACTTGAGCGAAGGAGCGACCGTCGTCGTCGACCTTGCCGCGCCACCAGCCGAAGGAATCGCTCGAGGAATGGATAGGAGGACAAACCCTAGCTCTCCCCCATAGGTGCCAGAAGAGAGGAGCGAGGTGTGCGTCTCGTGCGCTCGTTTTGGTAGGTGGGGGAAGAGATGTGGTTCCCCCCGCCTCACACGCTCTAGAAAACTCCATGTCCTGGGCGCAGCTGGGGCCCTCCTGGCAGTCGGTGCTCACATGCCGCCCATCCGCCATTGGCGGGTGATGGGTGGGGCTCGAGTCCGCCTCGTCACGGTTCGGCTCGCTCGCCCGATGAACCGCACTTCTCCCGTGAACCGCGCCACGTACCGGACCGTGCGCCGCTGCTGCAGACGACGACCACATCGCTGGTAACCGCTCCTGAATCTTTGTGAAGTGACATGGCAGCGAGATGACGTCACCAATGTCGATGTGCTCTCCCGCGCGCAGGAACCGTGCATCGACCGTAATCCCGCGCCCATCGATCAGGACGATCCTGATAGCCTCTCGCCGTAGCACCAACATGCCGTCGTGGAACAAGAGTGAAAGCGTCTGTAGATCGGCGGCGAAGGAGACGTGCCATCGCACGTCAGGCGTGTCGCGTGCCATCCCCCTCTCAGCCTCTCCAGTAGTTGTGTCCTAATTTCGTTCCTGGCTACAAAATAATTGCTTTCCCATGAACAGGAAGCCATGAAGCAAGTCTTACCCCGGCGAGGCCCCATGCCTGGTGCTCCACTGCCAACGGCAGCGGTCGGTGTCGCCTTGGCGCACGATGTCGGAGGTGGCTTCCTGCGAGGCAGCGCCCTCCGGCGCGCGGCACCCAGCCCGGTGATGCTTCTCGTCCCTCCAATGCTAGGCACGGCGACGCTCCCATCGGCGCGGCTCCAATCGACGGAACCTGCGCATGGCGGTGCCCGCGACCACGACTTATGGCACACACCGCTACACCCTCGATCTGTAGAGAGGCGCGGAGCAGTGGACCATGGCGCGGCTGTAGGGCTTCAACTTCCCGACGAGCAGCGCCCTCTGGCGTGGCTTCTCGGGGCCACGGCCCCTCCCATGAAGGAGATGGGACGGCTAGATAGCGATGCCCTCAGGCACGAGCGACGTGGCCTGGCCCTCCAGCACGGTACCCTCTGCGGCGTCGACGGGGCGGTTCCGTATATACTAGCGATGCGGCGCTGCTAGCACATGGCACGGCGGCGCACAGTGCGAGCGTCTCCCGGCGGTAGCGGTTATCAGGGACTGCACGAGAGAAAAAAAAGAACCTTATCTCTTTGGCAGTTTTCACTTCAGACCTTGTGGTTTCCTATAATCACAAATGACTGCCTACAATTCTCTCACGCATGATAGCCTATTTTTCTGTTGAGTTTTAACATTCCAGAAAATATATGGTTATTGTATGTGGCATGTTCAATGTGTTTGCTTTTTAGCAATCCCTATAACATATTCCATTAGTACAATGACATTGTTTTGCGATTGAGATTAAGTTTTCTCACACAACATTTGCGATTGAGAAATTTTCTTTTTCTCGCAAAAAAAATCTCATTGCGGTCGAGATCGGTTTTCTCTCGCAAAATATTAATTCACTCTGTTGAATTATCTTGCAATTTGATACAAGATCTCATTTAATTTGATATCTATACAATTCAAGTTTTTCACTTGAGGATCAAGTTTGCAACATCATTATTATTCATTACATTTAGTATTTTTCTGTTGAGTACCAAGATGTATTCCAGATCTTAAGTTGATATAATACATTTCCACGTTTATCACGTGTTGAGATTAATTACGTCCATTTGCAATAGAGATTTTAATCTCTTGCAAAGATAAATTCAGTACCTCTGCAGTACTGTTTCTCCGTTGAGTACGAGGTATTCCGGAATATTTCTATGATATATATATATATATATATATATATATATATATATATATATATATATATATATATATATATATTTCCATGTTCACCACATGTTGAGATTAATATGTCTATTTGCAATTGAGATTTCAATTTCTTGCAAATATGGATGCAAAATTCAAAGTGATTACTTCAAATTGATGTATTGGGATCACAAGGTAGTGTGTAGATCTACTGCTTTGCAGATTATCACCACTACTCTTTAAGCCAACATTTTGTCATTTGACATTATGATTGCTTTCCAAAGTGCTCTCCCATATATTTTTACTAAGTCATGACATAAGGCATTAGGAGTGAGTATCTATTGATTTCATCAGATTATACTCTCTAATGCTGCGAGATCTACTCCAGTTTGGAGATTATCTTCAAGGTGTCATAATTAGCAATTTGAGATTCACACTAATGGTTTCAAGCCAACTTCTTGAAACTATATCAATTTTGCAAATTTCATTACAACATTAACCATGATGGTCTTTAATTTACTTGTTGTAAATTAATTATCTCTGGTAACCGATGACTAGAGATTTTGAGGCATTCGCCCTCAATGGCCACCACTGCCCTATCTGGGTCATGGACATCATGATCGCTCTTGTGTCTCGTGGGATAATGTGTGCAATCCTGGATTCACCTCTAGTCAGGATCACACCGCTGACAGAAAAATGTTGTCTTATACATTATAAGGCATTAGATTCAAATCTCATCATCTGTTATTCTGTATCAGCAATTCTTGGGACACAATGAACTCAAGGGAAAAGGTTTGAAGATCATTTCAACCTTCAACCCGACATCACCAGTGATGACGGGATCCTATGGACACGGAGAATGTGTGGTTGAACATGACTCAACTAACATGTTTGAAGACATTGTTTAGTCTCTCAATCTCCCGAGTGCTCAACATAATTTATGTCCATTTACGATGTTCTAATAAGAACATAAGTATTGTTGTCATCATATATTGTATATCACAATATATTGTATCAGCACTTTGGTACAAGTACATTTGTATGTATTCTATATATCTGAGTGATTTTCATATTGAGAGTCATCATGTCTATATATAGATTTCTACGGGAGTCAATGTGATGAAAGATGATATGTGCCTTGTGGACATATGCACCATGAACTCTATACTCAGGGAAGTGAAATTTTTTCCACTCTCGTTGAGAGATAGGAGATATTTTAAAATCGCTAGACGCGATGAGGTACTTGTTGACTCAACTCGAGTCATATTTACTGTCCCTATGGGTACTCGAGTAACGTTAGGATGCTTTACTGCTTCCGGGTTTAGCTCGTACCCTACTAAACTATAGAGGTATCCGTCAAAATAGTTTCCATAGCGAAACTTATGATGACAACAAAGAGAAATATCTTCTCTTTACCATATGCAACGGATATGGCAAGCACATTCTCTATGTATCATTGGCATTGCACTACACATACTACAAAACTCGTAGCACATGTTGTGTGTGAGATAGTTTTCCAGAGTGTCTTTTGTATGACAAACTTGGCATTCCTGCTTTGATCATCATTGACATTGGATTGAAACTAAAACTATCAACAATTCCACTGGTTTATGATTATTATGATGCTAAATTCTAATAACATTTGGATTTTATGTGCACTACAAGTGACACAGGGAAGCTGATTTTAAGGCTCACACACCTTAAAGTCTACACTGAACCACTCAGACTCCTTGAATGCATCAAGTCGAGGTAAGTGGCTCTTCCCAACCATTGAGTAGACTATTCAGGTATTCCATGGTTCTAAAAGACATATCTACATGATGGTCTTAAGTGTGTACTTTATTCACACGAACCATTGGCCATTATCCTGACATCGATTTCAAGAAAATCGAATAGATAACATTGCAGAATTCTCCTCGAGGGCCTTCTCTATGGCTTTTGGATTGAAGTTTAGCAATGTGTCCTAATGTCTAGACACAAAATGGTTTGGTAGAATCATATCCAAAGAGTTAAGCTCATTGCGTTATCTTTACTTTTGAATTGCAAGTTACCAACTTTACGTTGGAGTCATGCAGTTTTACACACTCATGACAGAACTGCATAATATTATTCCCCTCTATCTTTGATATGGGGATATCTACCAAGTATTTCCTATCTGCGGTAATTCGGTTGCATACCGATATCACCACCCGGCATATATCATTGGCCCCTCGTCATATACTTGGGATCTATGTGAGAAATAACTGTATTTCCATCAATACCTCAAGCCCCTCGCATGAGGAGTTATTCAAGGCCAGTATGCTGATTCAATGAGGATTATTTCCAGGCATTAGGGGGAGATTTCAAGTACCATAAAGAATGCCAGGAAATTAGTGGAATGTTTAACACATTTCTTCCTCAAATCCACGTACTCAAAGATCTGAACCATGCATTCAGAAGACTTGCAACACGTTGCAAATAACCTGCCAGATTCCTACAATCCTACAAAAATATGCCTGAAAGAGTGGAGGTACCAACAAAATCCACTCCACTCCCAGTTCAACACAACAGGAGAAGATGTATGGCAGAAATACATCAGGATTCGGCTTCTTGCAAGCAAGGATATCAAGGCCTGTGAATCAGTAAATGCAAGTCAACTTCACGTTGACAGACACCTAATGGGTAGTATACACCCAGTGGACGAGAAACCTCCACCAACCCAGGTCATAGTGCACACAATGACTGGGTCATCGGAATACCCGACTCAGACGCATTGGGAAATCGCGAGCAATCACCATGGGTAACGATATTTCCATCAACTCTATATTGATATATAGATTCTGGAGAAACATATAACCAAAAGTCTACAATTATCGACATGCATTTCTCAACTAGATTGCAAAACCTTTCGAATGATTCAGATCTAAAGACTATGGCCATGGCAAAGTGTGAACAACACTCAGACTGAACTCAAGCAAAGGTTATAATCTAGATAGAAATGATCTTGCTCAATAATGGGAAGGTATTAATAAGTAATACCTACACCAATTTTTTTCTGGAAACAGAATTGAGAACAACGAGGTGGTGAAACAAAGAGCAAGTATTGTAGCACAAGGTTCACGCAGACACCCAACTATTCTACAGAGGTGGAATCTCATTCCGATAACTTATATCATTGGCAGTACAAAATCATCTATCTCTGCAGTTGATAGATGTAGTGATTATATATCCATGTGGATCACTAGATTCGGATATATATGATTGATTCCCAATGGAACCTCAATTCCGAATCAAAATACAAAATGCAACATACATTGTGTAAAACTATTAAGTCACCATACGACTTATTAGTGTCGGTACATATAGTACAACCGACGTAGTGAGTTCCTTATACAAAAGGATTACTCCTGCAAAGATGATTATCCATATTTGTATGTCTGTAATGACGACACATGTAATCATCTAATGACGAAGTTTAAATGAAGGATTTGGGTAAACCAAAACACCGCTCGTTACTATAACTTGAGCACCTTCATTCATACATTACTATGTTGTCTATATCCAAAATATATTAGAGAATTATGGACAAATATTATCCATTCATAACTCTCATGTAGTTCATTCTCTAGACGTAGAGAAAGACCTATTTAGACCAAGAGATGATGGAAATAAGATATTGGGACTCAACATTCCATATGCCATTAGATTGACCAAACACAATTGGCTAGTACTTCAGTTTTGGAGAAATCTGAACACCAATATTATTGGATAGATCGATCAGATCCCCACTATGTCAGATCATAGACAAACTAAATGTTCCTATTAGGTGTGGTATCATTCTCATGAAGAGTCTTCAAAACAGACCTCAAAGCTACATTCACCAACCATTATCTCAACGATAATGTTTCTTGTGTTGCCCAGATGCAAACAGATTACATAATAAGCAATATCACTATATTGCATATCTTGTAAGTCAAATCATGCGACTGATTTATTCAGTGGGTCTCTACTAGCTTCTATGTTTTGATATGTGACGGCTTCGAATTTTGCAAGAATCAAAGAGAGTATCTTTTTGAATTGTTTCTGTTCAATGCATTAAATTATACTCTTTTTTCCTTCATGAATTTACTTTACAGATTCTCATAAAGGTTTTTAATAAAGTAATATCAACATGAGATCATATGTTATACTTTCTGTTTTCCCTATTAGGGTTTTTTGAAAAGTATATGTGACATATTTATTGTCCTCTAAACTCTATGAGTTTTCTCGTATTGAGTTAAAAGAGACAGACCATTATATGTTGTACCATTTTCTCCTCATTTTTCCCACTAGGTTTGAAGGAGTTTTAGCAACATATCAAACACCTATTTCATATATTTTTTTCCCACAGGTTTTTAGAGGAGCTTTTTGAAGATGATGAGCATGGATTAGAGGGAGTGTTAGGATTTAATTAATCTTATTAATCCCTGCTTTTCCTAATGAAGGCAGTTGTCCCTTCGGACGCACCCTTTCAGGGGCTATATATATATAAATAATCCCATCATCAATAAGATACCGATTCACTTTTACTTCTCTGTTTCCCTCTCTCTCATTTCTTTTTAACAGCAAGCTCGGGGAGCCTGTGACGCGGCACAGCTCCGTCGACCAGATGTACAACGGCAAGGCGTCAGCAGCTTGTGCGTGCATGAACTCAAAAGGCGGGCGCATCGGACAAAATCAAGGTCAGAACACCAGGGACGGCGATGGTTCTCTGTTGGCTCCTCGAAGGGGATGACACCGGCAATGAGCTACGATGCCTGTAGGGAAGACGGGAGCACGGCAGTGGCAGGAAGAGGAGGGGTACGGACGCTGGAGACGGGAGCACGGCAATGGCACAAAGAGGTACGGGCGCAGCTGAGTTTTGGGCAAACGTGACCCAAGGGGAGAGCTTTTATATACAGCGGCAAAGCGGTGGCACAACCAGATCCTTCGAGTCGAGAGGCCGAAGGAAATTTCTGGTATGCAAATAGCATGTCATGACCCCATTGGCCAAAGCAAAAAAAAACAGGTAAATAAACCTGGATAGGTTTAGTATATTAATAATTGGAGAATGGTTTTGATGGCTCTTGTGTTAAGTCGAGTCAATGCACAAGAATGCCACAAACGCTTTTTTTTGGAGGACGAGACACGGTAGATACTGTTTTTATGTGGGAGGTGCACAATGAACATCTATCGATTTCAATTCCTTTGCTTCCTAAAATACTAGGTTTGGCATTTGATTCCTAAAATACTACATTGACAGATAAAATTCAGGCTTGAAAAATATAGTGCTCCAGGAGAAATATGCTGAGCCAAAACAAACTTTATTAGAACGAACTCAAATCCATTAGAAATGTTGAACAAAAATAAAAGGAGCATCCTCAACCAAACTAGGATTCTGGAAATCTTCATGCACACACCAAAGTCTACAGAAAACATGTAAACAAACAGCAGGATATCTGGTGGATGGTCTTCTAACAAGAAGCATATTCATATCCATGCAGTCTGCCCTTCTTTCATTGTCATTCATTCAGGTGGCAACGGACGCTTGTTCAACATTGCTGATAAGCACTCTCATGCTTCACCATTGCTTCTCAATAATCGATCACCAAACAAAATGATGGTTTCAGTCTCAGGAGATTCAAAGGAAGGATGTAGCAGCACTAGCAAAAACACGTTGGCAGCAACTCAAAATGTAAACAAGCCTTCAACCGATCTTCATTTGCTATGCAAAGAACCAAGCAGTGAAGACAACAGACTAATAAAATCAAAACAAAGATAAAACGGGGGTGTCAACAAGGCTCAGACATCCAAGGAAGGAATTAGCAGCATTAGCTCTCAAGCCTGGCTGGGCGAAAGCTCTTAGGCGGCAACTGCGAATGTTTTGAGAAACAAGCCTTAAATTTATCATCACTGCCATACAGTTTCCCCTGTAGATCAGAACATATATCAACATGTGAAAGCATCTTCAGTCAGTATTCAACTATTCATAGCAACAGGCAAATTTATACACAAGAGAATTAGACATTGCAAAAAAAAAGCAGAGCAAAGCACACAGCTGAATCAAACCAGGTGTACAGAGATTCCAGCCAAACGACCATCCCCACTTCAGTGGTTATTAGTGGCTGTTGTATCAACATAAAAAGCAGAAGACTTGATAAGGAGAAAACAGAGCAAGGCACACAGCTGGAAAATAAAACAGAGCCAAATTTTAACTCAAAAAGCCGCAAAAATATCATCATTCTGTATCTGACGGTAATTCCAACATAAAGCTAATCATCATAGGCATCAATTGCATTCTAGACGCATAAAAAAGGCAAGGTGCACAAGAAACATCATTCGGAGAAAACGCTCAGATAAGTGTTGGATTACAGTGAAAAACAAAAAGAAGACCATTGGGCTGGGTAAGACTCCGTCAATCCCTCTGCAGGGCGATGCTTCTTACTCTACCTTTCAATTCCTTTGCCGTTCTTATTCTGATCAATCCAATGGTTCAGACTAACGCGTAAACCCTCAAGGGAGATTGACCCTACCTAAGTATTTTCTTAGATAGAAATGGTTGGTCAAGTGTGAGTCACGCCGGGGCGGGTAGACCCACTTTTAATAGCAACGCCCAGAGAGATTCCACGGGCGTCAGATAACATTTCTTAAAATAAGGAAGAAGTGTTATCTAAGGATTTACTTCCATTCTTCCTCTATGGAAGAAGTAAAGAAAAAGTACTGCCTAAAAGGGCACTGGTTTTTTCTTTCGGTTTCATTGATAGCTTGCTGCTCACTCAGTGTCAGTAGAAGGGAAGAAAAGATGGTCACTCCTTTTAGGAACATGACAAGCCTTACTTACGACTGTTGCACTTTACTCACTGCTCATTCATTCACTTGCTCATGAACTCGCTGCTTTGCCAGACACGAAAAAACGCATCACAATCCAAACAAATCTAGTAAACTGGAAGTTAAAAGAAACAAACGATCAATAACAGCAAAGAAATATTGTTCAAGACACATAGTTGCTCAGTGGTGGCAATATTTAATTGGTTCGATTCTGCCAGCAATGTCGTCAATTCTTTCAGAAGAGGGAGCTTGTTATCCTCATCGCAACTATGTGCACCAAAACAAACAAACAAACTAAACAAAATTATAGATAAAGAAATGAGCTTCCAACAAAAAGAAGCAGAAAAGAGGGAACACGAGAAAAGAACAACAAACTGATTATAAAATCAGGTAACGGATGGCTCAGTTCAGCGGGATATTCGGCATACAAATTAACTCCTAAGAGAAAACCTGTGATTTGGTCTGTTGAGCTTGAATATTTGCAAATCGTCTCTGCCATCACAGAAGGAATAAAACAAGTCTGAAAGAGTACAGAACTAACTAGAAGAAATAACTAGAGTCAGATTCATAAGTATGTCAATCAGCATAGATCCACCAATGGCGACCCTAAGCGTGGAGCGACAAATATGTAGTCATCATCCTCAAAAAGGTTTGGAATTCCACTACTAACATCAAGAATATGTAGTACAATAGCAATCAAAGTCAAACAATTAGAAGAACTGATACACTTTTGCAATCAAACCGCCAAAAGTAGAAAGATAAGAGCTCAGTAAGAACGTAGCGATTGATAATCACACCTAGATGATCATATTTATTCAATTGTCTCATCACTGCTCAAATCCAAGAAAATAAAAAATTCACTATTTATTATTCAAATGGAAATTGCTTCAAGTAGTTTAGCTTAATCATAGGACAAACACCATAAAAAGATTGGCATGTCAAACACCGATAGTAAATGTTATAAGGACTCAGAATATGGGTGGTGATATAGCAGGATGGTCGGCAAGGCAATAAATGCCAGTTACGACGAACGAGACCAAATATCAATCTTCACCGTCCTCTAAGTTTGATATTAATGCAGGATTGTCCTTGTAAAATACAAAACAGAGCAGACAAAAACTGGCTTGATTATCATAAAAAAGGTGAGGATGAAAGGTCATCAGATAGGAGCGAAAGACTATTTTTGTTCAAGTAATCATGATTTGATCATATGAACTATGCACTTGTAATCATCATTCGACATAGGCAACCAGCATTCAAGAGAGAAACAAAACAAAATCAAAGGAAATAGAAGAACGATTCCTGGAATTATGATACCTCAGAAGGAAGGCAGTAGGTTATGTAATCACGAGTGATTTCATTGAGAAAGGTTCACACTAATCAACATCAGCATCATGCAACCACAAAAAACATCAAATAAACTACATAAATGAGCATGATAACGGCCTCATAGAGAAGATTAGATTGGTCCACATGAAGAAAATTCGGACATATGCTTGTCTATTAATTTATATTAATCCTTGGCCACCAACAAACAAAACACTTACTAGTAAACCAATCATCAGCTGAAGAATCTCAACAGGTTAAAGCATTTTAGAGAGGCAAAAAGATAACAACTGCAAGTAGACCTGGAACAAGATCAATTAGTTAATTTGTGCTCAGATTCTATGGGTGTATAGGAGTCATTCATGTGGATCTCCATCAGTACGAGGAATGTTTTATAATCACTGCACAAGAATAACTCTTTACAAGATTTAAAACGCTTATGAACGAGTTTGGTGTCATGGAGCAGGACAACAGAACTAGTGTCAATCAAATATCAACTCTGAAGGTAACAAACCAGAAAGTCCAAGTGCAAAACAGACCTCAGGGTTTTGTTCTATCAGGACAAAATGCAGAAGATGCATGGTTTGTTGGTGCTCAGATTCTATGGGTGTATAGGAGTCGTTCAAGTGGATCTTCCATCAGTACGAGGAATGGTTTATAATCATTGCACCACCAAATGTTCAACTCTAAACAAGAAGAACCACAAGTACTTGAATTACACCTGATAAAAATGCAAAAGAAAAAAATAGAAGCACAGAAAGCAAAAAAAAATAGAAGCCAAGATCCAAGTAGATGTTAGAAATAAATGAAACAAAAAGGAAGAAATCAAAATAAGTGAACATTATCAACAATTCATCAGATCTCCAAGGTGAAAAGATCGTTGACATTATAGAAATGCCTGACGCAAATTTCCCACAAACTTGTCTCTTAATCTGCATCTACAACACTCGTCCCAAAAACAGAAGCAACAATTTTAAAAAACTGAAGACAGCAAGAAACAATCAAACTCATTCTTGACACCAACGTACAAGGCAGAGTTAACATTTCAAAACCAGAATATCAAACCAGGGATGAGGATCAGACTCGGTTCAGTATTTAGGCCATCATGTTGACCAATCAAACCAATAGGGAAATTAATCATTCATCATCTCAACTCTGCTGATTAAATTAATTAGAAAATGATTAGATGAAATTACTGTGGAACAAAGCAATGATAACAATGATAAAGCAAGGCAATTAAAAACATATTTGACTTTTCAGAGGCAAGGGGATGATCAGATTCGGTTCAGTATTGAGGCCATCATATCAGCCAATCAAACCAATAGGGAAATTAATCTCATTCATCATCTCACCTCTCACCTACTACACCCATTATTAAATATTTTTAGAAGGAAAAGTACCAACAAGGAGAAGTACAACAGTGAGGGCAGATGCATCAGATCTCCAAGGTGAAAAAGAGTGTGACATCACAGAAATGCCTCAGATGCAAATTACCCATAAACTCATGTCTCCTCATTTGCATCAACTATGCCCATTTCAATTAGAAAACAAAGTTTCTTTTTGAATTGATCTAACTTTGTTTGTTTTAAACAACACTAGAATCATTTTTTCAGTACCATTCTGCAACAAACACCACCATAACCTTGGAACTAGAAAAGGTTAAAACAAATTCATTTCTCTTCGTACATAGGAGAAGGCAGGATGATCAGATTCGGTTCAGTATTTAGGCTATCATGTCAGCCAATCAAACCAATAGGGAAATTAATCTCATTCATCATTTCATCTTTCGCCAATTAAAACACCAACAAAAAGATTTTTGAAATATAAGTACAAAGAACACAAAAGACATGGACAGGGTGATGCATCAGATCTCCAAGGTGAAAAGAGTGTGACATCACAGAAATGCCTCAGACGCAAATTACCCATAAACTTGTGTCTCATCATCTGCATCGGCAACTCCTTTAAAAAAGATGATGTTCAAGAGAGGAAATAAGAAAAAAACGGCAAAGTTTTCTTTATTGAAGGCACAAATAAAACATGTATGGGTATGATCAGATAGAGCTAATACATGATTCATTGGACATCATATCATCCATCAACAATGTAATTATATCCTCATCTCACCCAAACGAATCAAACATAAAAAAACCAAAGAATAAGGATATTATCAAGGATGCATCAGATCTCCAAGGTGAAAAGGGTGTGACATCACAGAGACGCCTCAGACGCAAATTACCCATAAAACTAGTGTCTCCTCATCTGCATCAATAATGCTCCTCCAAGAAACAGCAGCAAAAACGAGAAAGAAATATAAATTCCAACAACTGAAACTACAGCCAGAAGAAAAGAACCAACATATAAACCTAGCCAACAATACTAGTTTCTGAGGACACCAAATTATCTTAGAAGCATACAATGTTTTTGCACCTAAGCCGTGTACAGGAATAACCAAAGATACAATGCTTTCGCAGACATGACAGCAATCAGTTAGCAACTTTTTAATATTCAGTGAAATCCCTGATGAATGGAGGGAAACGTAAGACCGCAAGGCAATGTACACCACCATCACCTACTGGACCGCAGAAGCGAGCCCAATAGAGAACGGCGACGGCGGGGCGGATCGCTGTGGCATCGTCTCATACGCGGCGGCAATGAGATCCGTCGGTAATCAGTTTTTGCGATGCGCAACTACAGGAACTCATCCGGACGCAACAGCAATCCATCCTGGTTATCCGACTACTAGTAGCATATATCAAACAGCTCGCACAACCTACGGACCTAGAACCAGGCGAGGAAGCAACAGGGGAGGGGGTCGTTACCGACTTTGTTCGTGCAGACCGCCGTGGTTGCGGCGGCGGCGGCGGCGGCGGCGCGAGGGGAGGGGAGATGCCTGCTGCTGGGAGTCAGTGGCGCTAGGGTTTGGATTATATAGAGTCGGGGAGGAGGTAAGGGTTTCGGCCGGTGTGGGCTTTAGGGATTGTCCAGTCCGGCGGCCTCTTGGGCCGAATTCGTCGGTTTTCCTTTTTAGGGCGGTGCATTCTGATTCGTCGTCCATGGCTTTGCCCCTCTCTCACTTTCTTTGTTTTTTGAGGATACACTTTATTGGTTTTTATACGAAAATTGCATTGAAAAATATGAACATCCACAATACTAAAGATATATGATATGAAAACTAGTTTCATGATACGTCTACAGATGTTGATTTAACATTGTGAATGTTGGTATTTTTTTCATGTGAATTGATTTGGTCGAATTTTACAATGTTTGACTTGAGAGAAATCTTGTATGTGAGGTAAAAAGAAATGGATGGAGTATCTTTCCATCTCATGTGTACTCTCTCCATTTCTTTCACTTCGATGAAACATGATTGTGCATGTGGAGTGCAAAAGTGTATGTGTTGACGATCCAATCGTATTTTTCTTACACCCCGATGCATGCGTCACATAGCTGGTCTTTGATCTGCTAATTACATAAAATCAATTCTCTTTTTTTTGCGGGGGATAAAATCAATTCTCAGCCCACACAATGGGGACAAGGAACAACCCTTCCTTGGTGAAATCTGGTTCCCATCCACAACGGTCTCGTCTACAACTTTTCATGGATTAACTCCTTAACAAGTTGAAGCTCTGAAGTATCAGTTGTTGACAATATCGTGTCCATATCAAATGAACTTTGTATCTATCGCCATTCACCGTGCTACTTCCAGTTTCCTAATGTCTCTCATGCCCACAAGTAGATGATCGATGTGCCATTGTGCATGGGAAAACATATCGTCTAACACATGCATGTGTAAGTCTTGTGAAAGTGGAGCTTGGTGTCTTTCTTTCTTGAGAGTGTATGTGAGGGAAAGACAAATATGTCGAGGACATCCATACCATATATCATCAGAGCGAGCGCTGGTAAATATATTTGTGAAGCGTACGATTCATACCATGAAAAGTATTAAGTGCACTGCATGTTGGTTGCCCCAACCACCATACTGTATTTCCAACTAGTTTTTGCTAATTGTATAACCTACCTGTTAGCAATGAGATCTCACTATTTCCCACAAAAAATACATTTGGTGACTAGTTCACAAGGTGTTCGACAAAAAATCTGTAATGTACTCCCTCGTCACATAATATAAGATATTATTACATCAAATATGTAAGATCTTATATTATGGAGCGGAGGAAGTAGTAATTATGGCAACAACTAGACAATTATCTCAAAACAAGTCCAAGGTGGATTGATCGATAAGTTGTTATCCTTCAAAGGTTGTACATTTTGCTATATTATAAAATTGGGTATTAATCGATATTGCACTTGGGGATCATGTACTTCCAATCCTTAAGAGGTTACACATTTGCTATATTATAAAATTGGGGTTTAACCGTTATTGCACTTGGGGACCATGCAGTTCCAATCCTTCAGAGACTATTCATTTTGCTATATTATAAAATTGAAACACACCTAAAAAGGGCATAGGTCACCAAAATCGGTGATATACCATCCTAATTTGGCATACTAAAGCCTCCATCAATCGTGTTTAACGCTCAAATTTTGGTTTCACTAAAGGGTGACTAAATTATTAGAACCGGTTGTTGTGTTACTAAGTGATAAACAAACATCGAAAAAACACCATATAGATTGATATCTCGATGCTTTGATAGCACACCTAAAGCACAAAACCGGCATGAGGGATTACGTTTGTAGCTAGCTTTCAGCAACAAACTTTTCTTTACATGAACTCTCGTTTTTGGGTATGGTTACAAACTCATAACCCACATACTCACACCGAATGCCCTATTTGTAAAATTGTTTAGATGTAGTGGATGGAAATGCATTAATGTATATTGTTGCTAATTAAGCCAATGACCCCGACGAGATATGATTGTCACATTCAAATCCATTCTTTCAGTTGCATACCCTTGATCATTTTTCACCCTACTAACAATTTCTCAATTCTTCTCTTGCCTATGACTAAATGATATACCATCATACATGAGAAAAACTATCTTGTGCCATTTAGTACTCCCTCTATCTCATAATGTAAGACGTTTTTGGCATTACTTTAGTGTTAAAAAACATCTTATATTATGGGACGGAGGGAGTACCTTTTTTGTGGAATATTTTAGGTACGATATGCCGTAACTAGTTGATGAGGCATTCAACTACAAAGCCTTACGACACATCAATCATCTCACAACAACATGAGTAGTAAATATGAGAACCACTGGACAATCATATGAAATTAAGTCCAAAAGATTAAGTGGAGTAGTTAGTAAGTTACGGGCCAACATACTTGCACTTGAGATCATTTCTAACCCTTAATAAGCCATACTTTTTGTTGTTTTCCCCATCAGAACATTAAAAAAATGTGACACAGGAACTGACAGCAACTAAAGATAATGATATTGCTATCATAGTTAAACATGATAAATCCTCCATCAACCATTGTTTTACTCCAGACTTCTTGATGCCTTCCATGCCAAGGAAAGTGGGAAAGAGTAGTAGCTGGAGGTAGCCAAAGTGGAGAGCAAACAAGTGCCTAGCATGGGAGCAAATTGTATAGCTATATATCCAGACTAGATGGTACGGCGCACTTCGTTGTGCCCAACTCTTTTCTTTTCTTAGAACGCACCAGGTATAGTTGTGTTTGTACATATGGAATTTACGTGGGCTGGAGTTACGCAATGTTGGTGACGGCCTAGTGTGCATCCTTTTTTTTACATGTTTGCTAAATCATAGGTACCTGAAATCTTTTCTAGAGCCAAGAGGATTCGTAGAAAGGCCGAAGGCGGGGAGGTGAGGAACCAGATTGATGGGTGCGAGCCGGGGGGTCTGGGGTTGTCGTTGGTACAGGAGATATGGGGGCTTAGAGAGCTGGCCGAGGCGGCGGAAAAATAGAGGTTGAGGGGAGGGTGGGGCAGCGAGGCGGCAAGAAGCAGCACTCGCTACGGTTAGGACAGAAGCCGACAGCTAGGATAGGGTAGTTCGGGAGGAAGAAGAAGAATATGACGCGCACAAGATGACCATTGGATGGTGATCAGATGCCCTTGAAAATGACCAACTCTGAAAATGAAAATAAGGTATGTGTAAATGGGTGCTCTTTTTTAAACTTTTTTTCTTCTACTCGGAGAAGGCTCTTTGTACATGTAGAGAACACACATGGGGTATTTTTAATTTAAGGTAGGATATATTCTTTTTATATAATCTATCTATCTACTACCCCTATAAAAGGAAGAGAGATGGAAGATTCAAACAATCAGATCCATCCATCAGCAATATCTAATGATCCTTAATCCTTCGGTGTTTAACGCTGCAAACCACGCATTAATCCAACAAACCATCTATCGCTAACCCAGGTCCGTCGTTAAAAAACCGCTCGCACGACCTCTCGCCCCTCTTCCTCCTCTCGCGCCGTTCGCAAACTCCCGCAACCATTAGACGGAGCCGCCCTTTGCCGCTGGAGCCGTCGCCCTTCGCCGCTCGCCACTGGAGCCGCCGCGGGTCGCCACTAGAGCGGGAGCCGCCCCGCCCCGCGCCCCTTCCTCGTAGGTTGTCGCCGGAGCTGCCCGTCGCGCTCCTACTCAGCTTGGCCTGGCCTCCGCCCTGCCGCCCCCGGTCCTGAAGCAAGTAAGTTTGCCTTGTGTTCTGAAGCTCAACTATTCCTAATATGTAGACTACCTACCTTGGACTCTATTTCACATTTGCATTGCATCTGTTTGTGGGATTGCGTTGTCTTTCAACAAAAGGGATTGAGCAACTTCATACAAAATGCATTGTGAACAGCTAGGTGGTAACAGAACAACAATGGGATTGAACGAATTGAACATAATAAGAGCGGTGGGTCACATTTACTGTACCATGTTCCATTAGTGAGAGAGAGAGGGAGGGGGGGAGGGAGAGAGCAAATTCGTTTGTAATAGTTTTAACTATTATGTTTAGACTATTTTCTATACACGTGGATTTTCTCGTGCAAGCTTACTAGTTATAAGAAAACACCAACCATTGTGGATAAAAAACACACCATCCCGTGGACCCGCCAACTCATAGCAAATAGATGATTCAACCTCACCGTTCTTTTAGAATACCTCACTGAATAAATAATCAGTTGGACATCCCACAACCCAACTCTCAGGACCACTCACAAAAAGCCCACAACGCAAAAAAAAAACCACAACAGGAGGTCCCACCTGCAGTCACATAGATCTTGAAGTGGACTGAGCGATCGAGTATCTAGCCAAGCATAAACTTGAAGAAGATATAAATGGCGGTGCAATGAGTGGTGGGGCGGGGACAGGTGTGGGATTTAGTTAGTTTGGACTTTGTGTTGGGGATCGTAGCAGAAATTTAAAATTTTCTACGCATCACCAAGATCAATCTATGGAGTAATCTAGCAACGAGGGGAAGGAGAGTGCATCTACACACCCTTGTAGATCGCTAAGCGGAAGCGTTCAAGTGAACGGGGTTGATGGAGTCGTACTCATCGTGATCCAAATCACCGATGATCCTAGTGCCGAACGGACGGCACCTCCGCGTTCAACACACGTACAGCCCGGTGACGTCTCCTGCGCCTTGATCCAGCAAGGGGGGAAGGAGAGGTTGGGGAAGACTCCATCCACCAGCAGCACGACGGCGTGGTGGTGGTGGAGGAGCGCGGGACTCCAGCAGGGCTTCGCCAAGCACTACGAGAGACGAGGAGGGAGAGGGGTAGGGCTGCGCCAACAGGGGAGGAACTTCATCTGTTGGGCTGCCCCTTTGCCTCCACTATATATAGTGGGAGAGGGAGGGATGCGCCCCCACCTAGGGTTTCCTCCCTAGGGGTGGCGGCAGCCCTAGATCCCATCTAGGGTGGCGGCCACAAGGGGGAGAGGGGGAGGCGCACCTGAGGTGGGCCTTAGGGCCCATCTGCCCTAGGGTTTGCCCCCCTCCCCTTTTGGAGGCGCCTTGGGCCTTGGTGGGAGGCGCCCCAGCCCACCTAGGGGCTGGTCCCTTCCCACTATTGGCCCATGTAGGCCTCCGGGGCTGGTGGCCCCACCTAGTGGACCCTTGGACCCCTCCGGTGGTCCCGGTACACTACCGGTGATGCCCGGAACACTTCCAGTGGCCAAAACCATACTTCCTATATATTAATCTTTACCTCCGGACCATTTCGGAACTCCTCGTGACGTCCGGGATCTCATCCGGGACTCCGAACAACATTCGGTAACCACATACATACTTTCCCTATAACCCTAGCGTCATCGAACCTTAAGTGTGTAGACCCTACGGGCTTGGGAGTCATGCAGACATGGCCGAGATAACTCTCCGGTCAATAACCAACAGCGGGATCTGGATACCCATGTTGGCTCCCACATGCTCCACGATGATCTCATCGGATGAACCACGATGTCAAGGATTCAATCAATCCCGTATACAATTCCCTTTGTCTAGCGGTACGATACTTGCCCAAGATTCGATTGTCGGTATCCCGATACCTTGTTCAATCTCGTTACCGGCAAGTCTCTTTACTCGTTCCGTAACACATCATCCCGTGATCAACTCCTTGGTCACATTGTGCACATTATGATGATGTCCTACCGAGTGGGCCCAGAGATACCTCTCCGTTTACACGGAGTGACAAATCCCAGTCTCGATTCGTGCCAACCCAACAGACACTTTCGGAGATACCTATAGTGTACCTTTATAGCCACCCAGTTACGTTGTGACGTTTGGCACACCCAAAGCACTCCTACGGTATCTGGGAGTTGCACAATCTCATGGTCTAAGGAAATGATACTTGACATTAGAAAAGCTTTAGCATACGAACTACACGATCTTGTGCTAGGCTTAGGATTGGGTCTTGTCCATCACATCATTCTCCTAATGATGTGATCCCGTTATCAACGACATCCAATGTCCATGGTTAGGAAACCATAACCATCTATTGATCAATGAGCTAGTCAACTAGAGGCTTACTAGGGACATGGTGCACTACAAGAAATATGTCAACTTGTGACCACCACTATTGGTCACTGAATGGTCACAAATTTCCATTTGTGACCTTTTTGTGACCAAAAACATAAGGTCAAAAGCTGGCCGTCATAAACTGACTATAGCGACCTTTCTTCTGGAATGGTCGTAGACGTTTATGACCAAAATATGTCTATTGTGGCGTTTTGGTCACTAGCAACCTCCCTAGGCCACGTAGGCATCCAGCGTGGCAATCTGACGTGGCACAAGATTCAGCCCGGTCCAATTCGATTTTCTACATGGGCCTAGCCCAACAATTCAGCCCATTTATATTTTTTTGCTGCTAATTTTGGTGAACTACACGGGCCAAGCCCTATAATTTGGCCTTTTTATTTTTTGGGCCATGGCCTTTTTGTACCAGCAGTTTTAGTTTTCTTTTTTTATAAAATGGGTCCATTAGTCAAACAGGTCCCACTTGTCAGGTTCTGATAAATGGGTCCCAGCTATTAGGCTCAGATTCTTCATATTTCAATTTGGCATCATATTTGAATTTCATAGTAAGAAAATAACCAGTATTTAAATAGGCAAGCACAAAACACACATAATTCTTCAAATAACAATAGCCAGATTCACTACAAGCTCTACAAATGACACGCAATACAAGCTCTAACAAGCTCTACAAGCTATACAATGCTTTACAAGCTCTACAAATGCAAAGCTCTACAGTACTTTACAAGCTCTCCAAGTAATGTTACAAGCTCTACAAGTGTTTTCTTCTTCAGCATGGAGCTCCTTCAACAGCGATCAAATGTCGGACTCACGGACAGACATAGTCAGGAGTGGGCTGACAGAAATACAACATGCCTTCCACAGTCGCCCTGTTACATGAATCAGCTTAGAAGAATTAGAAAAACTGGAGCCAATATATTATGAACATTCCATTCAAAAAAAGGAGTAAAGGAGTAAAGGACATTTTTTTATAGAATGATAAACACATTTCGGCTAGTACATGTTAAAATGAGGTATTCATACAAGACAATAGATATAATATGCATATGCATGGCACAAGTGCATGTCCTGCTACTTAACTTCAACACATTGTGCTGAAACAACAATATCATTATACTACAACAGCCATCCATTCAACACGCAAGATCTAACATTACTAGTCAGAGCACACAAACTATCAGCACATGAAGACGAACCACGAATGGAATCGGAGAACTCACATGAAGACGATGAAGGCGCTAGGAGGGTGCTTGGCCTTGCTCTTCTTCACCGCGAGCCTGCGCCGCCACAACAGAAACAACATCAGCAAAGCAAACAGAATCAAAATCCAACGCGAAACAGCAGCAGCCACCAAGGGAACGAAACGAGATGGGAGACGAGCAAGGGGTCGGGTCGGGGCATGAATGTGTAAATGCATGAATGGTTCTTTAGATCAACTTCAAAGCTAGCAGCAAGCATGTTTTAAAAACTTAGCAACATTAGTAAACAACCTAGCAAGCATGTTTAAACAAAAAAAAGACACTATGTCAAAATGAGAGTCTTTGATCTTAACAGCACAGAGCAATCACATACAGTCTACTATTAGTAGTAAACCTTGAGTGCAATTGTAGATGTTTTGCTGGTTATACTTTATTAAACTGAGACAATTATTGTAGGTGAAAGCAATGCTCCTAGTATATCATCACTGTAACATCAAACTATTCTGAATGTAACAGAGGAAGCACAACCCGATCATGTGCAGTCAATTCAAAATAGAAGGGAACAGATGATTATTAACAGGGTACAAATGTCACACAAGAAATGAAAAATTGATGAGCCAAATGATGATTAGTTAATTTAACTTGAAAGGAAGCCCACTGTTTCCCTACTCTATCTATCCATGATTTCTTTTTCTAAAGCAAGCATCATCAAAGAGTACACTCACAGTCTGTCATGTTTTGTCCCGAGAAATTTATTGCAGAAATATCATTTGGCATGCTCAATCAGCTGACTTGAAGTAACTTGGTCAACTACAATCATGTACAAAACCAAGCTGCTCCAGGCTGGCCAATTGACTGATACTACTGGATAAGCAATGCAAACTACTACCAAAACAAGAACCAGATATGGCAGGCAAAGTACCAGCATTTTACTCATAGCATGCAAAGTATCAATATTCTGTTCTTATCAGCTTATTCTTATGCCTAAAGCAAGGAAATCTCAATTTACTCATAGCATTACTCTTGCTCATAGCATTTTACTCATACAAGAGAAGTCTAAAAAAGACTACATCAGTACCTAACTAATGCTACAAATTATATTAGCTAACTAATACAACAGTATCTAACTAATTATATTAGCTAACTCTTGCAAAAATGGAGCTGGTTCTCTCTAGGATTACTAGTCAGCTCACACTTTAAACATAACATTTGTTCATCTTATATAACAAAAGAACTTAGAAATGTCGATCTACTACTCCAGAAATGCAATATGTAAACCCAGCTGGAATTGATAACTACAAGCTACAACAGCTCAAAGTGGCAGTAGCTAAAACGCAAGCATTGTTCAAAGACAAACAACAAGAATCCTCATAATGGATTGAACTCAATGCTCAGCAGCAGGTGGTGCTTGGCCTCCAGGTACCCCATGCCCTCGCCCGTCGGCAGCTGGTTCTTCCTCACCTATAACAATACACAAGCAGTCAAGCACGCCATGAATCAAACTGTGAGTCAACAGATCAGGACAGAATCAATAGCCTAGTGTTCAGGCATAAATAAATTATAAAATTATCAATGCTGCTTCATTGAAACTGAGAAGCAGAAACTAGAGCACAAAATAGTAACCAAAACAGTTACGTATATCCCTAAGTAATGCTATATGTTAAAAAACTATCAAACAAGACCTGTTCGGCTATTCCATTGTTTTCCAATTGGTTTCAACGAAGTGTTGTGAAACATGTATGTGTCTTAACATAACTCCTAAGAAATGTTCACAACCTGAATTAACTATGCGATTAGGTATCAATCACCCAAATCCACCACTTACAGCCATATCAGCATCTGGTTGATGATTGCAGTAGTTGTGTGGGCATTTGGTATGTTCATCCTAGTAGTTGAACACTAATCATTTCCACACAAGTAATTTACTAGACCAGTAGCACTAGTACTAGCTCACATCTCAAAAGCAAACTGCTGGAATTATTGTCGGCGTCTCTGGTTGTTTATTCAACGTTGATCACTAGCCAGGCTTCGTACACGCAGATCACGGCGCGAAAATAGAGGACGAAGAAGGGGAACGAGGCACGGGTGGGAGAGAGATAGGGGGAGGGGGAGGAGCTCACCCCAGTCCTCTATCGTGGGTGGAAGTGGTCGAGATCTGAAAGGCTGGCGGTTGTCGCCATGTCTGGCTTCCTCATGTGCTGCGTGCGAGGTTGCCATGGCATCGGGCTTGTCCATGGCGTCCTCCTTGACCAGACGATCTGCAAAAAAAACTACACAAACACAATGAGATTCGAGCAAGATGAAGAAATCTAGAAGGAGGAGGACAAGAAAGGGGGAGTCCATACCAGATCTCACCTACATGCGCCACCTGCGAGGTGGCCATGGCGTTGATCTAGGGTTTCGGCGTGGAGAGAAGGAGGGGAGCAGTTGCGCGAGGGGAACGAGCCGCCGGAGACCCGATGATCCCGTTGACGTCGTCGCCATCCTGATTGCCAGAGGCCCGTGGCCGGCATGAAGCACGCACGCGCGCACCGGCAAGAAAGCTGACCGCGACGCCATGGCCGTGCCTGGACTGGTGGATCTGGGGGTGAAGGCTAGGGGAGAGGGTCCGTAGCGGAGATAAGGTCGGCGGTGGTGGGTGGGGGTGGCGGCGGTGGGAATCGCGAGAGGGGGCTCGCTCTCTCTCGATCTGGACTGGATCGGGATCGGTTCGGTGGGTGGGATCGGGAGGGGAGGGGAGGGGAGAGGGGATCGCGCGCCACGGGAGGAGGCCGGGGACGGGGAGGAAAGGAGGCCGGGGACATGGAGGAGGTGGCGGCGGCGGCGAGACGACGAGGGAGGACGAGTACGATGGGAGGAGACAGGCGGCGGCGGGGGAAAAGGGAGCGGGAGCGGCAGCGGCGATGGGGATAAGTGAGCTAGGGTTTTCGTGGGTGGATGAGGATGAGAAGGAGGGGGAGAGCGATGAGGGGGGGTGTGGGCTGCCGTTGGATCCGGGCGCATCCGATGGTGCTAATCCATGATCCGCGTGAGATGGTTTTGGACCAATCAAAACGCAGTACCCCTTTGATGATTTTAAGACCATTTAAATTGGTCATAATCGATTGAAAATAAGATGTTAAAACATGTCTGCTATTTGACGGCCTAGAAAATTTATGAAGACAAATAGAAATCAAAAAAATTTGCATTGTGTCACCAAGTGTGACCTACTTTTCAGTAAGAATAACAAACTTTGAATAATGTAAATATCATAAAAAAGTGTTCTCAGAAATAAGTTTTCTGTAAGAGAATTATTTTTCGAGTGCCCAAAATGATTTTTTATGAAGAACCTAGCAAATATTTGCTGCAAATTTGGGCCACATCAATTTTATAAAATCTTAATGTTCAGTTGACCAAATGTTGCCTAAGGAAGTTTTCATTTTCTTTGGACGAAAATTTCATTTTCCATTTTTTCGAGTGCCTAAAATGAGTTTTTTTGTGAAGGACCTACCATATATTTGTTGCAAAATTATACCTAATCAATTTTCTAAAATACTAGGACATATTTAATGCACAATTGACTAAATGGTTGGGTGTAAAAAGTTTAAATCCACCTCTCGTGAAAAAGACAAATTTCCGCCGATTCAGCTGGAAGCGGGTCAAATTTGAACTGCAGTTGCCTCATAGTTTGCTATTTATTTTTTCCAAAAGTCATTTCTAGGTACATAAGTATCTTTTTAATCAGAGAAACACCAAAAAAATTCCAAGATTCAACCACTAGCTAGGAACGGTCATTCCTGCCGTTTTGACAGCATTTTGAAACGGGCATAAAAATTTCAAAAAAATTGGGAAACCTTCGCATTGTGTCATCATATGTGGCCAAGTTCCTAGGAAAAATAACAGAATTGTAATACGGCAATTATTTTAAAAAAGTGTTCTGAGAAACGAGCTATCATGTGTGGAGATCAATGACTTTCAAGCCAAATGATCAATCTTATGGCCACATTCATGGCATAGTTTGTTCAAATGATCTCATATTGTGCACAAGAGTGCATATTGGAATGGCAAACAATGTTGCCTAAGGAAGTTTTCATTTTCGTTGGATGAAAAAACCATTTTCCATTTTTCGAGTGCCCGAAAGGAGGTTTTTTTGTGAAGGAACTACCAAATAATTGTTGCAAAATTGGACCAAATCATTTTTATAAAATACTAGGCCATATTTAATGCACAATTGACGGGTTGGGTGTAAAAGTTTTTGATCCACCTCTCGTGAAAAAGACAAATTTCCGCCGATTCAGCTGGAAGCGGGTCAAATTTGAACTACAGCTGCCTCATAGTTTGCTATTTATTTTTCCAAAAATCATTTCTAGTTACATAAGTATCTTTTTAATCAGAGAAACACCAAAAAATTCCAAGATTCAACCACTAGCTAGGAACGGTCATTCCCATTGTTTTGACCGCATTTTGAAACGGGCATAAAAAATTCAAAAAAAAATCAAAAAATTGGGAAACCTTCGCATTGTGTCATCATATGTGGCCAAGTTCCTAGGAAAAATAACAAACTTGTAATACGACAATTATTTTTAAAAAAGTGTTCTTAGAAACGAGCTATCATGTGTGGAGAGCAATGGCTTTCAAGCCAAATGATCAATCTTATGGCCACATTCATGGCATAGTTTATTCAAATGATCTCATATTGTGCACAAGAGTGCATATTGGAATGGAAAACAATGTTGCCTAAGGAAGTTATCATTTTCGTTGGACGAAAAAACCGTTTTCCATTTTTCGAGTGCCCGAAAGGAGGTTTTTTTTGTGAAGGAACTACCAAATAATTGTTGCAAAATTAGACCAAATCATTTTTATAAAATACTAGGCCATATTTATTGCACAATTGACAAAATGGTTGGGTGTAAAATTTTTTGATCCACCTCTCGTGAAAAAGACAAATTTCCGCCGATTCAGTTGGAAGCGGGTCAAATTTGAACTGCAGCTGCCTCATAGTTTGCTATTTATTTTTTCCAAAAATCATTTCTAGTTACATAAGTATCTTTTTAATCAGAGAAACACCAAAAAAATTCCAAGATTCAACCACTAGCTAGGAACGGTCATTCCCGCCGTTTTGACCGCATTTTGAAACGGGCATAAAAAATTCAAAAAAAATCAAAAAATTGGGAAACCTTCGCATTGTGTCATCATATGTGGCCAAGTTCCTAGGAAAAATAACAAACTTGTAATATGTCAATTATTTTAAAAAAGTGTTCTCAGAAACGAGCTATCATGTGTGGAGATCAATGGCTTTCAAGCCAAATGATCAATCTTATGGCCACATTCATGGCATAGTTTGTTCAAATGATCTCATATTGTGCGCAAGAGTGCACATTGGAATGGCAAACAATGTTGCCTAAGTAAGTTTTCATTTTCGTTGGACGAAAAAACCATTTTCCATTTTTTGAGTGCCCAAAAGGAGGTTTTTTTGTGAAGGAACTACCAAATAATTGTTGCAAAATTGGACCAAATCATTTTTATAAAATACTAGGCCATATTTAATGCACAATTGACAAAATAGTTGGGTGTAAAATTTTTTGATCCACCTCTCGTGAAAAAGACAAATTTCCGCCGATTCAGTTGGAAGCGGGTCAAATTTGAACTGCAGCTGCCTCATAGTTTGCTATTTATTTTTCCCAAAAATCATTTATAGTTACATAAGGACCTATTTAATCATAAATACATGGTTTGGTGGCGATACATCGAGGTTTGGGCAGTGGCCGAGGGCCCCGACTCTAGAGCGCGTAAACTCGCATGCCCGTCGCGTGGTCACCGCGTGACCGTAATGTTGCCATGTGTTCTGGGCAGCCTAGGCATGTCTAGTGGGTTGGGCACTCCCCAGGTTGGTGCTAGGAAGAAAATTACAACATAAGATTCTCACGAGGAGACCGATCGATGCTCAAACATGAATTAACAGCCAAGTGTTTGATTAGCGGTACGGAAAATGCGCATGGCCAATGGGCATGAGTTTTGGCTGAGGATGATCATCTACTAAGGAGAATGTTTTCACAAATTTTTAGCTCAAAAGGAGGATCCTAGGTGGTACTTGCTTTGCAAAGTACCACGCTGGACAAAAATATGAATGTTGAAGCTAGGCTCAAAATAATGAATGGAGTGAGCTGAAACTTTGTGGAGGATGGTTATTTGGGCATAGGAAAGCATTGTAGAAAATTGATACCATTTGGACATGCCAAAGTAGTACTTCCTTCACAATGCTCTTCTATGGACAAAAACTTGGGAAAACTAGTGAGAGAGATTGGATGAATGAAATGAGCTCAAAATTGGTGTAGGTAAGTTACTTAGGTATGGTCATGCGCTGGTAAATGTTCAGATCATTTGGGTAAGCCTAGCTAGTACTTACTTCACAAAGCTTCTCTCGAGGTAGAAATTTTGGAAATTTCCAGAGAAAGGTTTACTAGGAAAATTGAGCTGAATATTATCATGTGGCAATGATTTGGGTATGGAAGAGTGCCCGAAAAAGTTTGAGGGTAATAGGAGGGGTCTATATAACACTTGCTTTGCAATGTGCCAATTTGGCCATAAAATATAAATTGAACCTGGGCTCACATAGATGATTTGACTGAGCTTCAATTTGGAGGAAGGTGATAATTTGGGCATATGAAGGAACTATATAAATTTCATGTCATTTAGAGATATAAAAAAGGTACTTCCTTCATAATGCTTCTAGGTGGACAAAAACTTTGGAAATTTGCCGAGGAAGATTTGCTAGGCAAATGGAGCTGAATTTTGTCATGCGGTAATGATTTGGATAGGAAAGAGTGCCCAAAAATTCCGAGGGCAATCAAGAATATATAAATAGCACTTCCTTCATAAAGTGTTGTTGTGAACAGAATAGGAAAATGAATATTGTTGAATTAGTTTTGAACTAGGCAAGGAAGGAATTTTACATATTTGATGAAGATATGCCCCAAAGAATTTATGAGATGTTTTTGGGAATTTTGGAAATGATAGAAATATAGGTTGCTTCACAACCTAGGGCAAAAACTGCCACATGGACATGACACATAGGCAAAACTGATGAGATGACGCCTAGTCATCACAACCCACCACAATCTACAAGGCTATGACCATCTATATTAGTCATTAACAACTAGAAATAAGGCAGCGGACTAGCACTGTTTGCTTTGTGACCATTTCGTGTAAGGAAATTACGACCTTTCTGACGAAAATGGTCGCAATGGTTTAGGGTTTGAAGCCCCCTGAACAGCTTTTGACCAATTGGTCTAAAATGGTCATAAATTTATGACCAGTTCTTTGAGGGTCACTGATAGAAGGTCATAAGTTGACATATTTCTTGTAGTGGTGTTGTCTATGTATCCACACATGTATCTGAGTTTCCTTTCAATACAATTCTAGCATGGATAATAAACAATTATCATGAACAATGAAATATGATAATAATAACTAATTTATTATTGCCTCTAGGGCATATTTCCAACAGTCTCCCACTTGCACTAGAGTCAATAATCTAGTTCACATCGCCATGTGATTAACACTCACACGTCACATCACCATGTGACCAACATCCAAGAGTCTACTAGACTCAATGATCTAGTTCACATCACTATATGATAAACACTCAAAGAGTTCTGGGTTTGATCATGTTATGCTTGTGAGAGAGGTTGTAGTCAACGGGTCTTGCCATATTCAGATCCCTATGTATTTCGCAAAACTTTATGTCATATCATAGATGCTGCTACCACGTTCCACTTGGAGCTATTCCAAATTATTGCTCCATTATACATATCCGGTATCTCTACTCAAAGCTATCCGGATAGGTGTTAAGCTTGCATCGACGTAACTCTTTACGTCGAACTCTTTATCACCTCCATAATCGAGAAACATTTCCTTATTCCTCTAAGGACAATTTTGACCGCTATCTGGTGATCCAATCCAAGATCACCTTTGTACCCTCTTGCCAGACATGTGGCAAGGCACACATCAGGTGCGGTACTCAGCATGGCATACCGTATAGAGCCTATGACAAGAGCATAGGGGACGACCTTCGTCCTTCCTCTTTCTTCTACCGTGGTCAAGCTTCGAGTCTTACTCAACTTCACACCTTACTGTTGGAAATATGCCCTAGAGGCAATAATAAAAGCATTATTATTATATTTCCTTGTTCATGGTAATTGTCTTTATTCATGCTATAATTGTGTTATCCGGAAATCGTAATACATGTGTGAATAACAGACACCAACATGTCCCTAGTAAGCCTCTAGTTGACTAGCTCGTTGATCAACAGATAGTCATGGTTTCCTGGCTATGGACATAAGATGTCATTGATAACGAGATCACATCATTAGGAGAATGATGTGATGGACAAGACCCAATCCTAAACATAGCATAAAGATCGTGTAGTTCGTTTTGCTAGAGTTTTGCAATGTCAAGTATCTTTTCCTTAGACCATGAGATCGTGTAACTCCCGGATACCGTAGGAGTGCTTTGGGTATACCAAACGTCACAACGTAACTGGGTGACTATAAAGGTAGACTACGGGTATCTCCGAAAGTATCTGTTGGGTTGACACGGATCAAGACTGGGATTTGTCACTCCGTATGACGGAGAGGTATCACTGGGCCCACTCGGTAATGCATCATCATAATGAGCTCAAAGTGACCAAGTGTCTGGTCACGGGATCATGCATTACGGTACGAGTAAAGTGACTTGCCGGTAACGAGATTGAACGAGGTATTGGGATACCGACGATCGAATCTCGGGCAAGTAATATATCGATAGACAAAGGGAATTGCATACGGGGTTGATTGAATCCTCGACATCGTGGTTCATCCGATGAGATCATCGTGGAGCATGTGGGAGCCAACATGGGTATCCAGATCCCGCTGTTGGTTATTGATCGGAGAGTCGTCTCGGTCATGTCTGCTTGTCTCCCGAACCCGTAGGGTCTACACACTTAAGGTTCGGTGACGCTAGGGTTGTGAAGATATGTATATGCAGTAACCCGAATGTTTTTCGGGGTCCCGGATGAGATCCCGGACGTCACGAGAAGTTCCGGAATGGTCCGGAGGTAAAGAATTATATATAGGATGTGCAGTTTCGGCCATCGGGACAAGTTTCGGGGTACCCGGTATTGTACCGGGACCACCGGAAGGGTCCCGGGGGTCCACCGGGTGGGGCCACCTAACCCGGAGGGCCCCTTGGGCTGAAATAGGAGGGAACCCAGCCCATAGTGGGCTGGGGCGCCAGCCCCCCCAAGGCCCATGCGCCTAGGGTTGGGGGGGAACCCTAAAGGGGGCGCCCCCTTGCTTGGGGGGCAAGCCCCCCACCCCTGGCCGCCGCCCCCCCTGGTAGATCCCATCTAACAGGGCCGGCGCCCCCCTGGCACCCCTATATATAGTGGGGGAGAGGAGGGACTTGACCCCCACGCCTTTGGTGCTTCCCTCTCTCCCCGTTACTTCTTCCTCTCTCGTAGAACACGGCGAAGCCCTGCTGTCGTGACGCCCTGCATCCACCACCACGCCGTCGTGCTGCTGGATCTTCGTCAACCTCTCCTCTCCCCTTGCTGGATCAAGAAGGAGGAGACGTCTCCCGTCCCGTACGTGTGTTGAACGCGGAGGTGCCGTCCGTTCGGCGCTGGTCATCGGTGATTTGGATCACGTCGTGTACGACTACTTCAACCTCGTTCTAACGAACGCTTCCGCTCGCGATCTACAAAGGTATGTAGATGCATCTCGTGACTCGTTGCTAGATGAACTCCTAGATGATCTTGGTGAAACGAGTAGGAAATTTTTTGTTTTCTGCAACGTTCCCCAACAGTGGCATCATGAGCTAGGTCTATGCGTAGTTCTTCTTGCGCGAGTAGAACACAATTCGTTGTGGGCGTGGATTTGTCAACCTTCTTGCCGCTACTAGTCTTTTCTTGCTTCAGCGGTATTGTGGGATGAAGCGGCCCGGACCAACCTTACACGTACGCTTACGTGAGACCGGTTCCACCGACTAACATGCACTAGTTGCATAAGGTGGCTGGCGGGTGTCTGTCTCTCCCACTTTAGCTAGAGCGGATTCGATGAACAGGGTCCTTATGAAGGGTAAATAGAAGTTGACAAATCACGTTGTGGCTTTCACGTAGGTAAGAAAACGTTCTTGCTAGAACCCTAATTCAGCCACGTAAAAAACTTGCAAAAACAATTAGAGGACGTCTAACTTGTTTTTGCAGCAAGTGGTTTGTGATATGATATGGCCAAAGTTGTGATGAATGATGAATGATCTATATGTGATGTATGAGATGTTCATGCTATTGTAATAGGAATCACGACTTGCATGTCGATGAGTATGACAACCGACAGGAGCCATAGGAGTTGTCTTTATTCTTTTATATGACCTGCGTGTCATTGAGAAACGCCATGTAAATTACTTTACTTTATTGCTAAACGCATTAGCCATAGTAGTAGAAGTAATAGTTGGCGAGCAACTTCATGGAGACACGATGATGGAGATCATGGTGTCAAGCCGGTGACAAGATGATCATGGAGCCCCAAGATGGAGATCGAAGGAGCTATGTGATATTGGCCATATCATGTCACGTTTATTATTTGATTGCATGTGATGTTTATCATGTTTTGCATCTTGTTTACTTAGAACGACGGTAGTAAATTAGATGATCCCTCATAATAATTTCAAGAAGTGTTCCCCCTAACTGTGCACCGTTGCGACAGTTCGTTGTTTCGAAGCACCACGTGATGATCGGGTGTGATAGATTCTAACGTTCACATACAACGGGTGTAAGACAGATTTACACATGCAAACACTTAGGTTGACTTGACGAGCCTAGCATGTACAGACATGGCCTCGGAACACAGAAGACCGAAAGGTCGAGCATGAGTCGTATAGAAGATACGATCAACATGAAGATGTTCACCGACGATGACTAGTCCGTCTCACGTGATGATCGGACACGGCCTAGTTAACTCGGATCATGTTATACTTAGATGACTAGAAGAGGGATGTCTATCTAAGTGGGAGTTCATAAATAATTTGATTTGATGAACTTAATTATCATGAACTTAGTCTAAAATATTTACAATATGTCTTGTAGATCAAATGGCCAACGTAGTCCTCAACTTCAACGCGTTCCTAGAGAAAACTAAGCTGAAAGACGATGGCAGCAACTACACGGACTGGGTCCGGAACCTGAGGATCATCCTCATAGCTGCCAAGAAAGATTATGTCCTACAAGCACCGCTGGGTGACGCACCTGTCCTCCCTGCCGAACA
This sequence comes from Triticum monococcum, assembly GCA_034509565.1. NCBI lineage: Eukaryota > Viridiplantae > Streptophyta > Magnoliopsida > Poales > Poaceae > Triticum > Triticum monococcum. The sequence goes on along the minus strand of CM067845.1, from coordinate 13,593,634 downwards.
AGACGTTATGAACGCTTGGCAGGCACGATCTGATGACTACTCCCTCGTTCAGTGCGGCATGCTTTACAGTTTAGAACCGGGGCTCCAAAAGCGTTTTGAGAGACATGGAGCATATGAGATGTTCGAAGAGCTGAGAATGGTTTTCCAAGCTCATGCCTGGGTCGAGAGATATGAGGTCTCCGACAAGTTCTTCAGCTGTAAGATGGAGGAAAATAGTTGTGTCAGTGAGCATATACTCACGATGTCTGGATTACATAACCGCTTGACTCAGCTGGGAGTTAATCTCCCGGATGATGCGGTCATTGACAGAATCCTCCAGTCGCTTCCACCGAGCTACAAGAGCTTTGTGATGAACTTCAATATGCAGGGGATGGAAAAGACCATTCCTGAAGTATTTGCTATGCTGAAATCAGCAGAGGTAGAAGTCAAGAAGGAACATCAGGTGTTGATGGTCAATAAAACCACTAAGTTCAAGAAGGGCAAGGGTAAGAAAGCCTTCAAGAAGGACGGCAAGGAAGTTGCCGCGCCCGGCAAGCAAGCTGCCGGGAAGAAGCCAAAGAATGGACCCAAGCCCGAGACTGAGTGTTTTTATTGCAAGGGAAGTGGTCACTGGAAGCGGAATTGCCCCAAATACTTAGCGGACAAGAAGGCCGGCAAAACAAAAGGTATATGTGATATACATGTAATTGATGTGTACCTAACCAGTGCTCGTAGTAGCTCTTGGGTATTTGATACCGGTGCAGTTGCTCACATTTGTAACTCAAAGCAGGAGCTGCGGAATAAACGGAGACTGGCGAAGGACGAGGTGACGATGCGCTTCGGGAATGGTTCCAAGGTCGATGTGATCGCCGTCGGCACGCTGCCTCTTCATTTACCTACGGGATTAGTTTTAAACCTCAATAATTGTTATTTAGTACCAGCTTTGAGCATGAACATTGTATTGGGATCTCGTTTAATTCGAGATGGCTACTCATTTAAATCCGAGAATAATGGTTGTTCCATTTATATGAGAGATATGTTTTATGGTCATGCTCCTGTGGTGAATGGTTTATTCTTAATGAATCTCGAGCGTAATGCTACACATGTTCATAGTGTGAATACCAAAAGATGTAAGGTTAATAACGATAGTCCCACATACTTGTGGCACTGCCGCCTTGGTCACATAGGTGTCAAACGCATGAAGAAGCTCCATGCAGATGGACTTTTAGAGTCTCTTGATTATGAATCATTTGACACGTGCGAACCATGCCTCATGGGTAAAATGACCAAGACTCCGTTCTCAGGAACAATGGAGCGAGCAACCAACTTATTGGAAATCATACATACTGATGTGTGCGGTCCAATGAGTGTTGAGGCTCGCGGTGGCTATCGTTATGTTCTCACTCTCACTGATGACTTGAGTAGATATGGGTATATCTACTTAATGAAACACAAGTCTGAAACCTTTGAAAAGTTTAAGGAATTTCAGAGTGAGGTTGAGAATCAACGTGACAGGAAGATCAAGTTTCTACGATCAGATCGTGGAGGAGAATACTTGAGTCATGAATTTGGCACACACTTAAGAAAATGTGGAATAGTTTCACAACTAACGCCGCCTGGAACACCTCAGCGTAACGGTGTGTCCGAACGTCGTAATCACACTCTATTAGATATGGTGCGGTCTATGATGTCTCTTACCGATTTACCGCTATCTTTTTGGGGCTATGCATTAGAGACTGCCGCATTCACTTTAAATAGGGCTCCGTCGAAATCCGTTGAGACGACACCGTATGAATTATGGTTTGGGAAGAAACCTAAGCTGTCGTTTCTAAAAGTTTGGGGATGCGATGCTTATGTCAAGAAACTTCAACCTGAAAAGCTCGAACCCAAGTCGGAAAAATGCGTCTTCATAGGATACCCTAAAGAAACTATTGGGTATACCTTCTACCTCAGATCCGAAGGCAAGGTCTTTGTTGCCAAGAATGGATCCTTTCTAGAGAAGGAGTTTCTCTCGAAAGAAGTAAGTGGGAGGAAAGTAGAACTAGATGAAGTATTGCCTCTTGAACCGGAAAATGGCGCAACTCAAGAAAATGTTCCTGAGGTGCCAGCACCGACTAGAGAGGATGTTAATGATAATGATCAAGATACTTCTGATCTAGCTTCTACTGAAATTCGAAGGTCCACAAGGACACGTTCCGCACCAGAGTGGTACGGCAACCCTGTCTTGGAAATCATGTTGTTAGACAACGGTGAACCTTCGAACTATGAAGAAGCGATGGCGGGCCCGGATTCCGACAAATGGCTAGAAGCCATGAAATCCGAGATAGGATCCATGTATGAAAACGAAGTATGGACTTTGACTAACTTGCCCGTACAACGGCGAGCCAAAGAAAATAAATGGATCTTTAAGAGGAAGACAGACGCGGATGGTAATGTGACCATCTATAAAGCTCGGCTTGTCGCTAAGGGTTATCGACAAGTTCAAGGGGTTGACTACGATGAGACTTTCTCACCGGTAGCAAAGCTGAAGTCCGTCCGAATCATGTTAGCAATTGCCGCATTCTACGATTATGAAATATGGCAAATGGACGTCAAAACGGCATTCCTTAATGGTTTCCTTAAGGAAGAATTGTATATGATGCAGCCGGAGGGTTTTGTCGATCCTAAGAATGCTGACAAGGTGTGCAAGCTCCAACGCTCGATTTATGGGCTGGTGCAAGCATCTCGGAGTTGGAACATTCGCTTTGATAAGATGATCAAAGCGTTTGGGTTTACGCAGACTTATGGAGAAGCCTGTGTTTACAAGAAAGTGAGTGGGAGCTCTGTAGCATTTCTCATATTATATGTAGATGACATACTTTTGATGGGAAATGATACAGAACTCTTGGACAGCATCAAGGCCTACTTGAATAAGAGTTTTTCAATGAAGGACCTTGGAGAAGCTGCTTATATATTAGGCATCAAGATCTATAGAGATAGATCAAGACGCCTCATAGGTCTTTCACAAAGCACATACCTTGATAAGATATTGAAGAAGTTCAATATGGATCAGTCTAAGAAGGGATTCTTGCCTGTACTGCAAGGTATGAAATTGAGCTCGGCTCAAAGTCCGACCACGGCAGAAGAAATAGAAGAGATGAGTGTCATCCCCTATGCCTCAGCCATAGGTTCTATTATGTATGCCATGCTGTGTACCAGACCCGATGTAAATCTTGCCGTAAGTTTGGTAGGAAGGTACCAAAGTAATCCCGGCAAGGAACACTGGACAGCGGTCAAGAATATCCTGAAGTACCTGAAAAGGACTAAGGAGATGTTTCTCGTTTATGGAGGCGACGAAGAGCTCGTCGTAAAGGGTTACGTCGACGCTAGCTTCGACACAGATCTGGATGACTCAAAGTCACAAACCGGATACGTGTATATTTTGAATGGTGGGGCAGTAAGCTAGTGCAGTTGCAAGCAGAGCGTCGTGGCGGGATCTACATGTGAAGCGGAGTACATGGCAGCCTCGGAGGCAGCACATGAAGCAATCTGGGTGAAGGAGTTCATCACCGACCTCGGAGTCATACCCAATGCGTCGGGGCCGATCAAGCTCTTCTGTGACAACACTAGAGCTATTGCACTTGCCAAGGAGCCCAGGTTTCACAAGAAGACAAGGCACATCAAGCGTCGCTTCAACTCCATTCATGAAAATGTTCAAGATGGAGACATAGAAATTTGTAAAGTACATACGGACCTGAATGTAGCAGATCCGTTGACTAAACCTCTCCCTAGGGAAAAACATGATCAACACCAGAATTCCATGGGTGTTCGATTCATCACAATGTAACTAGATTATTGACTCTAGTGCAAGTGGGAGACTGTTGGAAATATGCCCTAGAGGCAATAATAAAAGCATTATTATTATATTTCCTTGTTCATGGTAATTGTCTTTATTCATGCTATAATTGTGTTATCCGGAAATCGTAATACATGTGTGAATAACAGACACCAACATGTCCCTAGTAAGCCTCTAGTTGACTAGCTCGTTGATCAACAGATAGTCATGGTTTCCTGGCTATGGACATAAGATGTCATTGATAACGAGATCACATCATTAGGAGAATGATGTGATGGACAAGACCCAATCCTAAACATAGCATAAAGATCATGTAGTTCGTTTTGCTAGAGTTTTGCAATGTCAAGTATCTTTTCCTTAGACCATGAGATCGTGTAACTCCCGGATACCGTAGGAGTGCTTTGGGTATACCAAACGTCACAACGTAACTGGGTGACTATAAAGGTAGACTACGGGTATCTCCGAAAGTATCTGTTGGGTTGACACGGATCAAGACTGGGATTTGTCACTCCGTATGACGGAGAGGTATCACTGGGCCCACTCGGTAATGCATCATCATAATGAGCTCAAAGTGACCAAGTGTCTGGTCACGGGATCATGCATTACGGTACGAGTAAAGTGACTTGCCGGTAACGAGATTGAACGAGGTATTGGGATACCGACGATCGAATCTCGGGCAAGTAATATATCGATAGACAAAGGGAATTGCATACGGGGTTGATTGAATCCTCGACATCGTGGTTCATCCGATGAGATCATCGTGGAGCATGTGGGAGCCAACATGGGTATCCAGATCCCGCTGTTGGTTATTGATCAGAGAGTCGTCTCGGTCATGTCTGCTTGTCTCCCGAACCCGTAGGGTCTACACACTTACGGTTCGGTGATGCTAGGGTTGTGAAGATATGTATATGCAGTAACCCGAATGTTGTTCGGGGTCCCGGATGAGATCCCGTACATCACGAGAAGTTCCGGAATGGTCCGGAGGTAAAGAATTATATATAGGATGTGCAGTTTCGGCCATCGGGACAAGTTTCGGGGTACCCGGTATTGTACCGGGACCACCGGAAGGGTCCCGGGGGTCCACCGGGTGGGGCCACCTAACCCGGAGGGCCCCTTGGGCTGAAATAGGAGGGAACCCAGCCCATAGTGGGCTGGGGCGCCAGCCCCCCCAAGGCCCATGCGCCTAGGGTTGGGGGGGGGAACCCTAAAGGGGGCGCCCCCTTGCTTGGGGGGCAAGCCCCCCACCCCTGGCCGCCGCCCCCCCTGGTAGATCCCATCTAACAGGGCCGGCGCCCCCCCTGGCACCCCTATATATAGTGGGGGAGAGGAGGGACTTGACCCCCACGCCTTTGGTGCTTCCCTCTCTCCCCGTTACTTCTTCCTCTCTCGTAGAACACGGCGAAGCCCTGCTGTCGTGACGCCCTGCATCCACCACCACGCCGTCGTGCTGCTGGATCTTCGTCAACCTCTCCTCTCCCCTTGCTGGATCAAGAAGGAGGAGACGTCTCCCGTCCCGTACGTGTGTTGAACGCGGAGGTGCCGTCCGTTCGGCGCTGGTCATCGGTGATTTGGATCACGTCGTGTACGACTACTTCAACCTCGTTCTAACGAACGCTTCCGCTCGCGATCTACAAAGGTATGTAGATGCATCTCGTGACTCGTTGCTAGATGAACTCCTAGATGATCTTGGTGAAACGAGTAGGAAATTTTTTGTTTTCTGCAACGTTCCCCAACACTTACAACTCAGGTAAGAACCCCTTCTTTGACTGATCTATTTTGAACTCCTTCAAAAACATTCCAAGGTGTGCGTTCTTTGAAAGTATCATCAGGCGTCTTGATCTATCTCTGTAGATCTTGATGCCCAATTTGTAAGCAGCTTTATCCAGGTCTTCCTTTGAAAAACACTTTTCAAACAACTGTTTATGCTTTCCAGAAATTGTTGGGGATATAACTATTTATGTAAGCCACCCAGGAGGGGCCGGGTTACGCAAAGAGAAGCCCATCTGAAGCCCAAGACCAAGACGTGAAGATGGCGGTTTAGTAAAGGGTCTAAAGGCCCACAGGCGATTTATGGCCCATGGCGATAAACCACCATGAGGGCGTGACTTGTATTGTAAGGTAGAAGTAACTAGTCACCGAGCCGGACACTGTTTATGAGCCGGCTGGGACTCTGTAAGCCGTAGGGCGTTGACCCGTGTACATAAGGGGACGACCCGCTGGTGGCTTAGGGCAAGAAACAACAAATCGAGAACCGGGCATAGCGTATCTCGCTCCCTGGTCATCGAAACCTCAAGCAATACCAACCCAACTAGACGTAGGCCTTCCTTCACCGCAAGGGGCTGAACTAGTATAAACCTCGCGTGTCCTTTGTCCCGATTAACCCCTTTAAGCTTCCTAGTTGCGATGGCTCCACGATTAAGTCCTTGCAAGAGGACATCTGCCGTGACAATTCCACGACAGTTGGCGCCCACCATGGGGCCAACGCACGGTGGATTTGAGTTCTTGAAGGGCAGCTTCAAAGGGCTCAGGGGATACGCAGTTGGCCGGATGACCAAGAGTCGTCGCAGCAAGATCTACATCGACGACAAAGGCTGGGGCCCCGACGCCGGCTCAATTGAGTATGGGTACCGGGTCCCCTTTGGCGGAATTCATGTCTTCATCGGCCAGATTGGTGAGCCGGGCCCTAAGCCGGATAGCTGCACCTACCTCGTCGAGACGGCTCAGCGTGCGAAACCCGCCCGAGCTCAACCCATCGTGAAGCGTGCCTTTGTGGGTTGCATCCACGGAGGTGAACTTTCTGAAGGATCTGAAGGTGATGGTGAGCCGGCCATCCTCGCTGACGGTGATTCGTCTGCCGGCTCAACAGATTCGCTGTATCAAGTTCAAGATGGTGTGCTTGGGGGCTGTTCCGATGGCAGCACTATTCCGGACCCCTCAGAGTCGCCAAACTGGGCAGGAGTCTTCATGGCTGGTACTCAACCCGGCCAAAACTCTATGGCCTCAGCGGCGATAACGTCCGGGTTAGGAGCAGCCCGGGCAGGAGGCCCTGTGCGTTCACCGGCTCAGGTGTTGATGGATCTCATGGATAAACTTACGGCCTTGTTAACTACTACAGTCGTTGAAAGATCGTGGATGTCGCCTAGAGGGGGGGGGGGTGAATAGGCGTTTTAAAATAATTACGATTTAGGCTTGAACAAATGCGGAATAAACCTAGCGGTTAATTTGTCAAGCACAAAACCTAAAACAACTAGGCTCACCTATGTGCACCAACAACTTATGCTAATCAAGATAAGCAACTATGTGATAGCAAGATATATGACAAGAAACAATATGGCTATCACAAAGTAAAGTGCATAAGTAAAGAGCTCGGGTAAGAGATAACCGAGGCACGCGGAGACGACGATGTATCCCGAAGTTCACACCCTTGCGGATGCTAATCTCCGTTTGGAGCGGTGTGGAGGCACAATGCTCCCCAAGAAGCCACTAGGGCCACCGTAATCTCCTCACGCCCTCGCACAATGCAAGATGTCGTGATTCCACTAAGGGACCCTTGAGGGCGGTCACCGAACCCGTACAAATGGCAACCCTTGGGGGCGGTCACCGAACCCGTACACTTTGGCAACCCTTGGGGGCGGTCACCGGAACCCGTCAAATTTCTCGGGGCAATCTCCACAACCTAATTGGAGACCCCGACGCTTGCCCGGAGCTTTACACCACAATGATTGAGCTCCAAACAACACCAACCATCTAGGGCGCCAAGGCACCCAAGAGGAACAAGCTCTAGGGTGCCCAAACACCCAAGAGTAATAAGCTTCTCAAACTTCACTTCCACGTATCACCGTGGAGAACTCAAACCGATGCACCAAAGCAATGGCAAGGGCACACGGAGTGCCAAAGTCCTTCTCTCTCAAATCCCACCGGAGCAACTAATGCTAGGGAGGAAAATGAGAGGAAGAACAAGAAGGAGAACACCAAGAACTCCAAGATCTAGATCCAAGGGGTTCCCCTCACATAGAGGAGAAAGTGATTGGTGGAAATGTGGATCTAGATCTCCTCTCTCTTTTCCCTCAAAAACTAGCAAGAATCCATGGAGGGATTGAGAGTTAGCAAGCTCAAAGAAGGTCAACAAAGGGGGCAAAAACGAGCTCAAGAGATTCGGTTCATTGGGAAGAAGACCCCGTTTTATAGGAGGGGGAAAATCCAACCGTTATGTGCTCAGCCCGCACACGAGCGGTACTACCGCTCCTGGTCCCGGTACAACCGGGACTCACAGTATACGCGCAGAACCCTACCAGGCGGTACAACCGGGTGACCAGGCGGTAGCACCGGTTGAGAAGAACAACCGGACCAACCGCCCAGCCACCGCTCAACCACCGCATAGGAACAGAAGAGAGTCACCCCTGAGTGCGGTAGTAGAGCGGTACCGGGCCGGTGCAACCGCATGGCCTTGAGCGCTCGGGCGGCTAAGTCCTGAGCAGTAGAACCGCTCCGGACACCGGTGGTGCCGGTACGGCTGGACCAACCGGGCCACCACTGCCCGAGTACCGCATCAAAACAGAGGCCTGACCGGTACTTGGGCGGTGCCTGGCCGGAACAACCGCCCAAGTCTTTACTGAGAAAGTTGGCAGTACCACCGCCCGGAAGCAGCGGTACAACGGCTGAGAGCTCCAAGCGGTACCACCGCTGGGGCTCGCGGTAGTACCGCTGGGACCAGACAAAAACCACTTCCAAGAAAACAATAACTGCCATAACTTCTGCAAATGAGCTCCCAATTGAGCAAACTCAAGCTTGTTGGAAACAAGACGACGAGTAGCATCAAAACAACGACTGGTAATAGTAAGAAGAGGCAGGGGAGGTATGCCTAACAAATAGAGGAGTGAAACCTCCAACCGAGAAGAACCGGCAAAACCTCCAACATCGAAAACATCATAGAAGATGCATGCGAACTCCGTTTTCGATGAACTCAAGCTTGTCATCAAGATGGCCATAAGCTCTAAGACTCACAAATGGAACCAAACAAGAACCAAGAAAGATGATGCAAGGATGCAATGGTTTGAGCTCTCGACGAATGAAACGATCGAGCTACTCCCTAGAGAGCCCCCCTTGATAGTACGGCAATCGATCCTACAACCCGGTCTCCCAACTACCACTATGAGACCGGTAAAATAGAAAACCTATCAAGGGCAAACCTTTGCCTTGCACATAGTCCACTTGAGCTAGATGATGACGATCTTGACTTCCTCAAATTGGACCACCTTTCTTGATTGTGTTGGCTCGATGAAGACTAGTTGATTGCTCCCCCATACTCCACTATGGGTGAGCCACTCTTTGGCACATCTTCACAATTCCATTGACACCACAATGGATGGCAAGCTTCAAGCTTGATTTCTCCCCCATACTCCATTATGGGTGAGCCATTCTTCGAGTTGCTCCACTTGAACTTGCACACTGCAAACTTGATGACGATCACCACTTGATGTCATCCTCCATGGGTTGTATGAGATCTTCCTCTTGACGCAAGACCATGGAAACATACCTAACCCCACAAAGAACTCTCACGTAGACCATGGGTTAGTACACAAAGCGTAATGGACAATGCTTACCATACCATGGGATCACTTGATCCCTCTCGGTACTTCTTCTATGCTTTGTGAGTTGATCAACTTGATTCACTCTTGACTTAGTCTTGATCAACATTGAATCTTTCCAACTCTCTTCATTTGGATGATGTCTTGAAGGTAAACATGAATGATCACACAATCTTCTTCTTCAAGACATGCTTGCAATAAGCTCAACTCACACATGACCAATCTTTGGATAATTCCTTGAAAAGCACTTTGGCCATCTCAACTCACACATGACCAATCTTTGGATAATTCCTTGAAAAGCACTTTGGCCATCTCATAAACTCCTTGAAACCAACACATGGACTTCAAGACAATCTTATGGACAAATGCTTCAAATATAACTCAAGGCAACCGTTAGTCCATAGAGATTATCATCAATTACCAAAACCACACATGGGGGCACCGCATGTCCTTTCAGTCGTCCCTGCGAACCAATCTGAGCATGAGGCAGAGGTGGCACAGGTCCGCGATGAGATCGCCCGGGCCAAGGAAACCTTAGCAGCTGAAGATACTAGATTAGCGACAGAGCGGGCGGCTTTGGATGAACGGGCGCAGCAACTTCAGGCAGAGGCCTTTCAGCTCACGTTAAGCTTGAACGCATCTAATGAGGTAATGAGGAGGAGACATCAGAAAGCTCAGTCCCGTTTACCTCAGAGTTATGATCCTCAGAATCTCTTTGCTACACCCGGGGCTGGCCCAAGTAACCCGCCAAGTGCAAATCAGTTTATGACATCCGGAGCGGGAGGCCCGGTCCAGCCTCCGGTGATGGCGCCTCTTCACGGCAATATGGCACCGCCCCATTACGTACCAATACCACAGGGTCACTTCTCCAACTCCATGGAGAACTTAATCGCAGCTTCAGTATGTTTGGCGGCTCTCCCAGTAGATGGTGATGATCCGACAACGGTGGAAACCCGGAGGATCAGGGAACTTGTCCAAACAGCCCTGGCTCAGCAATAGACCTACTCCTACAGTCGGGACATGATTCACTCAACTCCTCCGCCCTGGTTAGCTCCGCCTCGTCAAAACCGGAGCCCGAGTTACAGTAGACACATGGAGTCAGATGTTGGGGAACGCAGTAATTTCAAAAAATTTCCTACGCACACGCAAGATCATGGTGATGCACAACAACGAGAGGGGAGAGTGTTGTCTACGTACCAACGCAGACCGACTGCGGAAGCGATCACACAAAGTAGAGGAAGTAGTCGTACGTCTTCTTCCCGATCCGACCGATCCAAGCACCGTTACTCCGGCACCTCCGAGTTCTTAGCACACGTTCAGCTCGATGATGTTCCTCGGGCTCCGATCCAGCAAAGCGTCGAGGAAGAGTTCCGTCAGCACGACGGCGTGGTGACGATCTTGATGTACTACCGATGCAGGGCTTCGCCTAAGCACTGTAACGGTATGATTGAGGTGGAATTTGGTGGCAGGGGGCACCGCACACGGCTAAGGAACGATCTCAAGGATCAACTTGTGTGTCTTGGGGTGTCCCCTGCCCCCGTATATAAAGGTTGGAGGAAGGGGGGCTGGCTGGCCAAGAGAGAGGAGGCGCAGGGGGAGTCCTACTCCCACCGGGAGTAGGACTCCTCCCCTCCAATCCTATTCCAACTAGGACTCAAGGGGGAAAGGAGAGAGAGAGGGGGCCGGCCCACTTCTCCTAGTCCTACTAGGACTTGGGGAAGGGGGGGGGGGGGGGGGCGCCGGCCAGCTTGTGGGCTGCCTCTTCTCTCTTTTCCACTAAGGCCCAATAGGCCCATTAGCCTCCCGGGGGGTTCCGGTAACCCTCCCGGTATTCCGGTAAAATCCCGATTTCACCCGGAACACTTCCGATGTCCAAACATAGGCTTCCAATATATCAATCTTTATGTCTCGACCATTTTGAGACTCCTCGTCATGTCCGTGATCTCATCCGGGACTCCGAACAACCTTCGGTACATCAAAATGCATAAACTCATAATAACTGTCATCGTAACGTTAAGCGTGCGGACCCTACGGTTCGAGAACAATGTAGACATGACCGAGACACGTCTCCGGTCAATAACCAATAGCGGGACCTGGATGCCCATATTGGCTCCTACATATTCTACGAAGATCTTTATCGGTCAGACCGCATAACAACATACGTTGTTCCCTTTGTCATCGGTATGTTACTTGCCCGAGATTCGATCGTCGGTATCCAATACCTAGTTCAATCTCGTTACCGGCAAGTCTCTTTACTCGTTCCGTAATACATCATCTCACAACTAACTTATTAGTTGTAGTGCTTGCAAGGCTTATGTGATATGCATTACCGAGAGGGCCCAGAGATACCTCTCCGACAATCGGAGTGACAAACCCTAATCTCGAAATACGCCAACCCAACATATACCATTGGAGACACCTGTAGTACTCCTTTATAATCACCCAGTTACGTTGTGACGTTTGGTAGTACCCAAAGTGTTCCTCCGGTAAACGGGAGTTGCATAATCTCCTAGTTATAGGAACATGTATAAGTCATGAAGAAAGCAATAGCAACATACTAAACGACCGGGTGCTAAGCTAATGGATTGGGTCATGTCAATCAGATCATTCAACTAATGATGTGACCTCGTTAATCAAATAACAACTCTTTGTTCATGGTTAGGAAACATAACCATCTTTGATTAACGAGCTAGTCTAGTAGAGGCATACTAGTGACACTCTGTTGGTCTATGTATTCACACATGTATTATGTTTCCGGTTAATACAATTCTAGCATGAATAATAAACATTTATCATGATATAAGGAAATAAATAATAACTTTATTATTGCCTCTAGGGCATATTTCCTTCAGTCTCCCACTTGCACTAGAGTCAATAATCTAGATTACACAGTAATGATTCTAACACCCATGGAGCCTTGGTGCTGATCATGTTTTGCTCGTGGAAGAGGCTTAGTCAACGGGTCTGCAACATTCAGATCCGTATGTATCTTGCAAATCTCTATGTCTCCCACCTGGACTAAATCCCGGATGGAGTTGAAGCGTCTCTTGATGTGTTTGGTTCTTTTGTGAAATCTGGATTCCTTTGCCAAGGCAATTGCACCAGTATTGTCACAGAAGATTTTCATTGGACCCGATGCACTAGGTATGACACCTAGATCGGATATGAACTCCTTCATCCAGACTCCTTCGTTCGCTGCTTCCGAAGCAGCTATGTACTCCGCTTCACATGTAGATCCTGCTACGACGCTTTGTTTAGAACTGCACCAACTGACAGCTCCACCGTTTAAAGTAAACACGTATCCGGTTTGCGATTTAGAATCGTCCGGATCAGTGTCAAAGCTTGCATCAACGTAACCTCTTACGGTGAGCTCTTTGTCACCTCCATATACGAGAAACATATCCTTAGTCCTTTTCAGGTATTTCAGGATGTTCTTGACCGCTGTCCAGTGATCCACTCCTGGATTACTTTGGTACCTCCCTGCTAAACTTATAGCAAGGCAAACATCAGGTCTGGTACACAGCATTGCATACATGATAGAGCCTATGGCTGAAGCATAGGGAACATCTTTCATTTTCTCTCTATCTTCTGCATTGGTCGGGCATTGAGTCTGACTCAACTTCACACCTTGTAACACAGGCAAGAACCCTTTCTTTGCTTGATCCATTTTGAACTTCTTCAAAATTTTGTCAAGGTATGTGCTTTGTGAAAGTCCAATTAAGCGTTTTGATCTATCTCTATAGATCTTTATGCCTAATATGTAAGCAGCTTCCCCGAGGTCTTTCATCGAAAAACTTTTATTCAAGTATCCCTTTATGCTATCCAGAAATTCTATATCATTTCCAATCAGTAATATGTCATCCACATATAATATCAGAAATGCTACAGAGCTCCCACTCACTTTCTTGTAAATACAGGCTTCTCCAAAAGTCTGTATAAACCCAAATGCTTTGATCACACTATCAAAGCGTTTATTCCAACTCCGAGATGCTTGCACCAGTCCATAAATGGATCGCTGGAGTTTGCATACTTTGTTAGCTCCCTTTGGATCGACAAAACCTTCTGGTTGCATCATATACAACTCTTCTTCCAGAAATCCATTCAGGAATGCGGTTTTTACATCCATTTGCCAAATTTCATAATCATAAAATGCGGCAATTGCTAACATTATTCTGACAGACTTAAGCATCGCTACGGGTGAGAAAGTCTCATCGTAGTCAACTCCTTGAACTTGTCTAAAACCTTTTGCGACAAGTCGAGCTTTGTAGACAGTAACATTACCATCAGCGTCAGTCTTTTTCTTAAAGATCCATTTATTCTCAATTGCTTGCCGATCATCGGGCAAGTCAACCAAAGTCCATACTTTGTTCTCATACATGGATCCCATCTCAGATTTCATGGCTTCAAGCCACTTTGCGGAATCTGGGCTCACCATCGCTTCTTCATAGTTCGTAGGTTCATCATGATCTAGTAGCATGACTTCCAGAACAGGATTACCGTACCACTCTGGTGCGGATCTTACTCTGGTTGATCTACGAGGTATAGTAGTATCTTGATCTAAAGTTTCATGATCATCATCATTAACTTCCTCTCTTATTGGTGTAGGTCTCACAGAAATAGTTTTCTGTGATGTACTATTTCCCAATAACGGAGTGGGTACAGTTACCTCGTCAAGTTCTACTTTCCTCCCACTCACTTCTTTCGAGAGAAACTCTTTCTCAAGAAAGTTTCCGAATTTAGCAACAAAAGTCTTGCCTTCGGATCTGTGATAGAAGGTGTATCCAATAGTTTCCTTTGGATATCCTATGAAGACACACTTCTCCGATTTGGGTTCGAGCTTATCAGGTTGAAGCTTTTTCACATAAGCATCGCAGCCCCAAACTTTAAGAAACGACAACTTTGGTTTCTTGCCAAACCATAGTTCATAAGGCGTCGTCTCAACGGATTTAGATGGTGCCCTATTTAACGTGAATGCGGCCGTCTCTAAAGCATAACCCCAAAATGATAGCGGTAAATCAGTAAGAGACATCATAGATCGCACCATATCTAGTAAAGTACGATTACGACGTTCGGACACACCATTACGTTGTGGTGTTCCGGGTGGCGTGAGTTGCGAAACTATTCCACAATTTTTCAAATGTACACCAAACTCGTAACTCAAATATTCTCCTCCACGATCAGATCGTAGAAACTTTATTTTCTTGTTACGATGATTTTCAACTTCACTCTGAAATTCCTTGAACTTTTCAAATGTTTCAGACTTATGTTTCATTAAGTAGATATACCCATATCTGCTTAAATCATCTGTGAAGGTGAGAAAATAACGATATCCGCCACGAGCCTCAATATTCATCGGACCACATACATCGGTATGTATGATTTCCAATAAATCTGTTGCTCTCTCCATAGTGCCGGAGAACGGTGTTTTAGTCATCTTGCCCATGAGGCACGGTTCGCAAGTACCAAGTGATTCATAATCAAGTGGTTCCAAAAGCCCATCAGTATGGAGTTTCTTCATGCGCTTTACACCGATATGACCTAAACGGCAGTGCCACAAATAAGTTGCACTATCATTATCAACTCTGCATCTTTTGGCTTCAACATTATGAATATGTGTATTACTACTATCGAGATTCAATAAGAATAGACCACTTTTCAAGGGTGCATGACCATAAAAGATATTACTCATATAAATAGAACAACCATTATTCTCTGATTTAAATGAATAACCGTCTCGCATCAAACAAGATCCAGATATAATGTTCATGCTCAACGCTGGCACCAAATAACAATTATTTAGGTCTAATATTAATCCCGAAGGTAGATGTAGAGGTAGCGTGCCGACCGCGATCACATCGACTTTGGAACCGTTTCCTACGCGCATCGTCACCTCGTCCTTTGCTAGTGTCTGCTTATTCTGTAGTCCCTGTTTCGAGTTGCAAATATTAGCAACAGAACCAGTATCAAATACCCAGGTGCTACTGCGAGCATTAGTAAGGTACACATCAATAACATGTATATCACATATACCTTTGTTCACCTTGCCATCCTTCTTATCCGCCAAATACTTGGGGCAGTTCCGCTTCCAGTGACCAGTCTGCTTGCAGTAGAAGCACTCAGTTTCAGGCTTAGGTCCAGACTTGGGTTTCTTCTCTTGAGCAGCAACTTGCTTGCCGTTCTTCTTGAAGTTCCCCTTCTTCTTCCCTTTGCCCTTTTTCTTGAAACTAGTGGTTTTGTTAACCATCAACACTTGATGCTCCTTCTTGATTTCTACCTCCGCAACTTTCAGCATAGCGAAGAGCTCGGGAATAGTCTTGTTCATCCCTTGCATATTATAGTTCATCACAAAGCTCTTGTAGCTTGGTGGCAGTGATTGGAGAATTCTGTCAATGACGCAATCATCCGGAAGTGTAACTCCCAATTGAATCAAGTGATTATTATACCCAGACATTTTGAGTATATGCTCACTGACAGAACTGTTCTCCTCCATCTTGCAGCTATAGAACTTATTGGAGACTTCATATCTCTCAATCCGGGCATTTGCTTGAAATATTAACTTCAACTCCTGGAACATCTCATATGCTCCATGACGTTCAAAACGTCGTTGAAGTCCCGGTTCTAAGCCGTAAAGCATGGCACACTGAACTATTGAGTAGTCATCAGCTTTGCTCTGCCAGACGTTCATAACTTCTGGTGTTGCTCTTGCAGCAGGCCTGGCACTCAGCGGTGCTTCCAGGACGTAATTCTTCTATGCAGCAATGAGGATAATCCTCAGGTTACGGACCCAGTCCGTGTAATTGCTACCATCATCTTTCAACTTTTCTTTCTCAAGGAACGCATTAAAATTCAACGGAACAACAGCACGAGCCATCTATCTACAATCGACATAAACAAGCAAGATACTATCAGGTACTAAGTTCATGATAATTTTTAAGTTCAGTTAATTTACTTAAGAACTCCCACTTAGATAGACATCCCTCTAATCCTCTAAGTGATCACGTGATCCAAATCAACTAAACCATAACCGATCATCACGTGAGATGGAGTAGTTTTCAATGGTGAACATCAATATGTTGATCATATCTACTATATGATTCACGCTCGACCTTTCGGTCTCCGTGTTCCGAGGCCATATCTGTATATGCTTGGCTCGTCAAGTATAACCTGAGTATTCCGCGTGTGCAACTGTTTTGCACCCGTTGTATTTGAACGTAGAGCCTATCACACCCGATCATCACGTGGTGTCTCAGCACGAAGAACTTTTGCAACGGTGCATACTCAGGGAGAACACTTCTTGATAATTTAGTGAGAGATCATCTTATAATGCTACCGTCAATCAAAGCAAGATAAGATGCATAAAAGGATAAACATCACATGCAATCAATATAAGTGATATGATATGTCCATCATCATCTTGTGCTTGTGATCTCCATCTCCGAAGCACCGTCATGATCACCATCGTCACCGGCGCGCCACCTTGATCTCCATCGTAGCAACGTTGTCGTCTCGCCGATCTTATGCTTCCACGACTATCACTACCGTTTAGCAATAAACTAAAGCATTACATCGCGATTGCATTGCATACAATAAAGCGACAACCATATGGCTCCTGCCAGTTGCCGATAACTCGGTTACAAAACATGATCATCTCATACAATAAAATCAGCATCATGCCTTGACCATATCACATCACAACATACCCTGCAAAAACAAGTTAGACGTCCTCTACTTTGTTGTTGCAAGTTTTACGTGGCTGCTACGGGCTTAAGTAAGAACGCATCTCACCTACGCATCAAAACCACAACGATAGTTCGTCAAATAGACTCCGTTTTAACCTTCTCAAGGACCGGGCGTAGTCACACTTGGTTCAACTAAAGTTGGAGAGACAGTCTTCCGCAAGCCATCTGTGTGCAAAGCACGTCGAGGGAACCGGTCTCGCATAAGAGTATGCGTAAGGTTGGTCCGGATCGTCTCAACCAACAATACCGCCGAACCAAAGTATGACATGCTGGTAGGCAGTATGACTTGTATCGCCCACAACTCACTTGTGTTCTACTCGTGCATATAACATCAAACCATAAAACCTAGGCTCGGATGCCACTGTTGGGGAACGCAGTAATTTCAAAAATTTTCCTACGCACACGCAAGATCATGGTGATGCACAGCAACGAGAGGGGAGAGTGTTGTCTACGTACCAACGCAGACCGACTGCGGAAGCGATCACACAAAGTAGAGGAAGTAGTCGTACGTCTTCTTCCCGATCCGACCGATCCAAGCACCGTTACTCCGGCACCTCCGAGTTCTTAGCACACGTTCAGCTCGATGACGTTCCTCGGGCTCCGATCCAGCAAAGCGTCGAGGAAGAGTTCCGTCAGCACGACGGCATGGTGACGATCTTGATGTACTACCGACGCAGGGCTTCGCCTAAGCACTGTAACGGTATGATTGAGGTGGAATTTGGTGGCAGGGGGCACCGCACACGGCTAAGGAACGATCTCAAGGATCAACTTGTGTGTCTTGGGGTGTCCCCTGCCCCCGTATATAAAGGTTGGAGGAAGGGGGGCTGGCCGGCCAAGAGAGAGGAGGCGCAGGGGGAGTCCTACTCCCACCGGGAGTAGGACTCCTCCCCTCCAATCCTATTCCAACTAGGACTCAAGGGGGAAAGGAGAGAGAGAGGGGGCCGACCCACTTCTCCTAGTCCTACTAGGACTTGGGGAAGGGGGGGCGCCGGCCAGCTTGTGGGCTGCCTCTTCTCTCTTTTCCACTAAGGCCCAATAGGCCCATTAGCCTCCCGGGGGGTTCCGGTAACCCTCCCGGTATTCCGGTAAAATCCCGATTTCACCCGGAACACTTCCGATGTCCAAACATAGGCTTCCAATATATCAATCTTTATGTCTCGACCATTTCGAGACTCCTCGTCATGTCCGTGATCTCATCCGGGACTCCGAACAACCTTCGGTACATCAAAATGCATAAACTCATAATAACTGTCATCGTAACGTTAAGCGTGCGGACCCTACGGTTCGAGAACAATGTAGACATGACCGAGACACGTCTCCGGTCAATAACCAATAGCGGGACCTGGATGCCCATATTGGCTCCTACATATTCTACGAAGATCTTTATCGGTCAGACCGCATAACAACATACGTTGTTCCCTTTGTCATCGGTATGTTACTTGCCCGAGATTCGATCGTCGGTATCCAATACCTAGTTCAATCTCGTTACCGGCAAGTCTCTTTACTCGTTCCGTAATACATCATCTCACAACTAACTTATTAGTTGTAGTGCTTGCAAGGCTTATGTGATATGCATTACCGAGAGGGCCCAGAGATACCTCTCCGACAATCGGAGTGACAAACCCTAATCTCGAAATACGCCAACCCAACATCTACCATTGGAGACACCTGTAGTACTCCTTTATAATCACCTAGTTACGTTGTGACGTTTGGTAGTACCCAAAGTGTTCCTCCGGTAAACGGGAGTTGCATAATCTCATAGTTATAGGAACATGTATAAGTCATGAAGAAAGCAATAGCAACATACTAAACGATCGGGTGCTAAGCTAATGGATTGGGTCATGTCAATCAGATCATTCAACTAATGATGTGACCTCGTTAATCAAATAACAACTCTTTGTTCATGGTTAGGAAACATAACCATCTTTGATTAACGAGCTAGTCTAGTAGAGGCATACTAGTGACACTCTGTTGGTCTATGTATTCACACATGTATTATGTTTCCGGTTAATACAATTCTAGCATGAATAATAAACATTTATCATGATATAAGGAAATAAATAATAACTTTATTATTGCCTCTAGGGCATATTTCCTTCATCAGAGGCCTTGTCAAGTAGCGCTCAGCGCCGGAACCGGCCTGACGGGTATAACCCGGTTAAGGATCGGATATGTTAGGAGGACGAGCGGGTGGCTCAGCTAGCGGCTCAGCTAGCAGCCCAATAGGACTCACCGGCTTACCCGACGACTTCCGTTGAGGCGGGTGTTGCTACTAGAACCGGAGGAGTGCCTTGTCTGATACCGGCTCTATGTAATGTATGTCTGCCCAAGGATTTCAAGGAACCTCGAAAGGTGCCGAATTATACGGCCGATTTACAGCCTGGGGCGTGGATTGAAAGTTACGAGATGGCCATGGAGCTGCTGGAGGTTAGTGATGAAGCGATGGCTAAATACTTCACCATGATGTTGGACGGGATGACCCGGTCTTGGTTAAAGGGTTTGCCACCCAATTCCATTAGTTCATGGGCAGAGCTAAAAGCCCGTTTCATCTAGAACTTCAAGGACACTTGCAAGCAGTCTATGTCGATTGTGGACCTGACAAATTGTAAGCAGGAGGAAGGTGAATCTACGACTCATTGGGTGCGCCGGTTCAAAGATATAATACATTCATCTGACAAAATGGATGCCGGCTCAGCAGTTCTCATGCTGGAGAGGAATTGCCGCTTTGAGCCTCTGAGACAGAAACTGGGGTGCCTTAAGCGTGATTGCAACGACATGGGGACGCTGATGGCGGCTTTAGTCAAGTATGCCGATTCTGATAGTACCAAGGATCCCGTGTCTGATGAGGAAAAGACAGGGAAGGGAAAGAAGAACGGTAATGGAAAGGGTCAGCAGCATAAACCGGCGAGTCAGGGAGGCAATAAGCGTAAGGCGGACGGTAACCCGGAATTTGTGGCCAATGCACAGGGTAACAATCCGAAGCGCAAAGGAAAGCCACCCCCTCGGTTTGGTGGGTCAGGTCCGTCTCTTGAGCAACTGCTCAATGAGCCCTGCCCGAAACACGGCACCCGGGAACGACCATCGACTCATTCATGGAAGGATTGCGCAATCATGAAGTCTTTCAAGAATTCTAATACGTCTGATGGCAATCAAGGCCCAGGCGGCGGCTCAGGAGCTGGCGGCTTTCATGGCCCGGGCGACGGTTCAGGATCCGGTTTTCAGGGAAGCCAGGGTGGTTATAATCAGCAGTAGTCTGGTCAAGGAGGTCAGCAGCAGCAGCAGTCGGGTTATCAGAGCCATCCAAAACAGCTGAACAGTGGGCAATATCACGTGTTCACCACAAGTTTGTGTAAACGTGATCAGAAAGTTCATAAGAGGGATGTGAATTCTGTTGAGCCGGCAGTCCCTCGTTACTTGAGGTGGTCGGAACAGCCTATTGTCTGGAGCAGGGAGGATCACCCTCCCCGGGTTGATAACCCGGGTCAACTGGCCCTGGTGGTGGCACCGCAGGTTGGTGGTTATAAATTTACTAAGGTACTCATGGATGGAGGTAGCAGCATCAACATCCTCTATTACGAGACCTTTCGGTGCATGGGCTTAACTGACAAGAATTTAAAGACTTCCAACACCGTCTTCCATGGAGTGGTGCCTGGTAAGTCGGCGTATCCTGTGGGTAAGATTGAACTAGAGGTGGCCTTTGGAGACGAGCATGATTCTAGGGCGAAAAAGTTAACCTTTGAAGTAGTCAAAATCAAGAGCCCATATCATGCTTTGTTCGGGCGGTGCATGGAAGCCGAAAGGTGGCCCTAGAGTGCGAAGAAGGCGATGCGGCTTATGCCGAGTCTGTCTGTGCAGCAGAGGAGCTCAAATTTTTATCAAGATAACGTTGACCCGGCGGATATGACCTCCCTCAAGAAGCCAACTACGGAGCATGACCCGGCCATGAAGTTTAAATCGGCTCCAGAGACTAAGCTTGTTGATTTTACTCTGGGCGATTCGTCTAAGCAATTCAGCATCAGTGCCAACTTGGATCCTAAATAGGAAAGCGCGCTCATCGAGTTCATCCGTGAGAATCGGGACATCTTTGCATGGAAGCCTTCTGACATGCCGGGTGTACCGAGAGGACTCGCTGAGCACACTCTTAATATTGATCCTAAGTATAAGCCAGTCAGGCAGTTTCTGCGGCGATTCAATGAGGAACGACGAAAAGCTATAGGAGAAGAGGTCGCCCGGCTCTTGGCGGCTGGGTTCATTGTCGAAGTTTTTCACCCAGAGTGGTTGGCTAACCCGGTGCTCGTGCTCAAGAAAAACGGCACCTGGCGGATGTGTGTGGATTACACGGACTTAAATAAGGCTTGTCCGGCTGATCCTTTCGCTCTCCCCCGTATTGATCAAATCATTGATGCTACGGCGGGTTGTGCGCGTTTGAGCTTTTTGGATGCTTACTCTGGTTATCATCAGATCAAGATGGCAGTTAAGGACCAGGAGAAGACGGCTTTCATCACTCCGTTTGGGGCCTTCTGCTGTGTGTCTATGCCTTTTGGGCTCAAGAGTGCCCAGGAGACTTATCAACGGTGTGTACAGAATTGTCTCCACAATCAGATTGGGCGCAATGTTCATGCTTATGTAGATGACATAGTGGTGAAATCCAGAGAGGTGGAAACCTTGATATCGGATCTCAGAGAAACCTTTAACAATCTCCGGGTTTACAAAATGATGCTTAACCCGGAGAAGTGTGTATTTGGTGTGCCTGCAGGCAAGCTTCTGGGATTCTTGGTCTCAAACAGGGGCATCGAGGCTAATCTGGAGAAGATTAAGGCAATCACTTCTTTGGCTAAACCGGCATGTATCAATGATGTTTAGTGACTAGCAGGTCGTGTTGCCGCGTTAAGCCGGTTCATAAGCCGGTTAGGTGAGAAGGCCCTACCGCTGTACCAACTGATGAAGAAGGCAGACACCTTTGTCTGGAGTAATGCGGCTAATGCTGCTTTTGAGGATTTGAAGAGGCAGTTATCTAAACCGCCAGTTCTTGCAGCTCCCATTGACAAAGAGCCTTTGCTGTTATATGTGGCTGCTAATTCACGAGCCGTCAGTGTGGCAATTGTGGTAGAGCGCAAGGAGGCTGGTAAGGAACATCCGGTTCAACGGCCGGTTTATTATGTCAGTGAGGTACTCATCGAGTCAAAACAAAGATATCCTCATTGGCAGAAACTTGTTTACGGGGTGTTCATGGCAAGCCGGAAGCTGAAGCAATACTTCCAAGGTCACCCTATTACCGTGGTAAGTTCTGCCCCCTTGGGAGACATTATTCAGAACAGAGAGGCTACATGACAAGTCGCCAAGTGGGCCATCGAGCTCGGGCCTCATGGTCTAAAGTACGTACCATGCACTGCCATTAAGTCTCAAGCTTTGGTGGATTTCATCAATGACTGGACAGAGCTACATGCACCTAAGGAGAGGCCTAATAACACTTATTGAACTATTCACTTTGATGGGTCCAGACAGTTGGAAGGCTCGGGGGCTGGAGTCATGTTAACTTCCCCTCAAGGTGAAAAATTTTGTTATGTGCTCCGGCTTATGTTTCCTTGTACTAACAATGCAGCTGAGTACGAGGCCCTACTCCATGGTCTCCGGATGGCCAAAGAGATGAACTTGAGCCGGGTAAGATGCTTGGGAGACTCAGACCTTGTGGCTCAACAGGTGTCAGGCAAGTGGGACTCTAAAGATCCCCTTATGGCGGCTTACCGTCGTGAAGTCGATGCTATGGCTGGACATTTCAAGGGTTATGTGGTGGAACACATTGATCGAAGGAAGAATGAGGCGGCTGATGCCTTAAGCCGGCTGGGATCTCAGTGTAAGCCAGTGCCGCCTAACACCTTTCTTGATGTTTTACATAATCCTTCTGTTAAGTTACCTACAGAGGAAGATCTGGCAATACCAGACCCGGAGGCACAGCTGGTGGCGGCTCTCCATGTTATCCCGGATTGGACAGTGCCTTATTTGGCTTACATGACCCAAGGAGAGTTGCCTGAAGATGAGACGTTCGCAAGACAAATCGTCCGGCGGTCCAAGTCTATGACAATTGTCAATGGCGAGTTACATAACTGATAATGGCACTAACCTCTCCAAAGGAGCTATGGAGGAGTTCTGTCAACGAGAGCATATCCGGCTTGACGTTTCAGCTGTGGCTCACCCTCAATCCAATGGTCAAGCAGAACGATCTAATCAAGAAATCTTGAGGGGTATCAAGCCCCGGCTCTTGCCCCCCTTGCAGCGGACGCTGGGTTGTTGGGTGGAGGAGTTACCTTCTGTACTTTGGAGCATCAATACTACACCTAACAGATCTACGGGTTACACACCTTTCTTTATGGTGTATGGAGCAGAGTCGGTCCTGCCAAGTGACATCCATCATGACTCACCCCGTGTGGCAGCTTATGTTGAGGAAGACAACGAAAAAGCTCGGCAAGACGCACTTGACCTGTTGGATGAAGAGCGAGACTTGGCAATAGACCACTCGGCGATTTACCAGCAAGACCTGCGCCGCTACCACAGCCGCCGGGTTAAGTCCAGAACCTTTCAGGAAGGCGACTTAGTGCTCCGACTCATCCAGGATCAATCTGACATGCACAAACTATCCCCTCCTTGGGAAGGACCCTTTGTGGTCAGCAAGAATCTAAACAACGGATCATACTACCTTATTGACGTTCGGGAACACAAAGACTCATGTGAGTCGGAGGAGGAGACCCGTCGGCCATGGAATATCGCTCATCTTCGGCCTTATTATACTTGAGCCATCGGCTCTAATGTGTATATACTTATACTATGTATATTACATAAAGCAATAAAGCAGGACCTCTGTCCTTTTTTCCACTCCCAAAAAAGGTTTATGTGTTTTCTTTGTTAGGTGGTGGAGATAACCAAGGAGAAGCGGATCATATCTGAATCCGACTTTCCTTTGGTCCGGCTTATGATCATATCTGAATCTAGCCGTGATCACTTGGGGGCTTCCTGTTCAAACATAGGTCGTATTCGAACCAAAGAGAACATAGCTGTCGATACCCACTTGATTGGCATACTGCCAAACCCACTTGGGGCTTCTTGATCATATTTGAATCATAGCTTAACCTCTTTGGGTCTGACGTGGATCGTATTCGAATCAGCGTCATTGAACAACTCTTATGGTCACTTGGGGGCTTCCTGTTCAAACATAGGTCGTATTTGAACCAAAGAGAACATAGCTGTCAATACCCACTTGATCGGCATCGCCACAGCCACTGGGGGCTAACAGATCGTATCCGAATCTTAGCTCAACCCCATTGGAACGGTTCACTGATCGTATTCGAATCAAAAACCCTTGAATTTTGTTCATCATATTTTTCAAGTATTAACATTGGATGTCTAGCAATCCTCCAGGATTAATATTGGTTACATCAGGTTGTTAAGTACCAGGTGAACTTTTATGTGCCAATTTTTAGGAGTTAAAATTACCCTCAGGGGTTGGCTTATATATGCCGAAAAAGCAGCCATAAGCATCACAGGGCAATGCAAGACATTTCTGCAAAGGACATAACAGATTCATATAAACTAAAAAGTGCATAGTGACGGTGGCTTATGCAAGTATTAAGGGCCATAAGCATGCGCAAAGGCATAGCAAAACTTAAAGTATTTTCTACTCTATTACAAGACTCCCCGAGTCTGAATGATGCGGCATTGTTTTTCTACAATGACATAAGCAGGTGGTGCTTGGCAATCTACTCTTGGGGTTGACTTGAAGCTTCCGGGTTATCCTTCTCCGCCTCTCCGCCGGCTGCTTTGTCCTGGAAGGACGATGAGGCCCAGTCAATGCCACTCAAGGCCTCAAACTCAGCTTCATCATCTATTATACCGGTTGGGTCGACTTCAGGAGCAAAGGTGTGCTTATGGATTGGAGGGATCAAGTTGACATTGTCATAATGCGGCGTGGGGATTCCCCGATTCTCCTTGTCATAACCCGACTGACACTTGGTGAGGTCAGTGTCATTTCCAATTTGAGTGGCCACAGGGCGTATGTCCCTCACGCAGGTGGTGAAATCCTTTTCATCAAAAGGAGTGCCATCCTCCTTTAAACTTGGATACCCAAGAGCGATGTTGGCCGAGTCTAGCTCTAGTAACCAGGCTTTGGCCCGACTCAAAGCGGCTATTGCTCCGGCTCTTGCTTGGGCCCGTCTCAATTCTTGAATCCGCCGAGGAAGTACAACAAGCCGTTATAACACATCTTGCAAGAGGTGGGGCACATCATTTGATAAGGCTACAACGGCCAAGGCACGTTGTGACCCGATGTACAGTTGCTCTACTAGAGTATACACCGCCTTCAATTTGATCAGCGTATTCTGCTTGAGGTTTGTGCTCCTGGGGCCTGTATTGGTAAGTATAAGGTAAACCTCATGTAACAATTGAAGGAATATTTACAATATTTAATGCTTGCTTAAGATAACTTACCAAAGATCGCTGAGGTCATCCGAGATATCTGGCGTTGTAAGCCGGTCAGTTCGGCTGTTGCGTTTGCCAGCGACGCCTCTGCTGTCTCGGCCGGGTCACCAGTCCGGCCTTTTCGTCAGTCCAAATTTTCTTCTCCGACTCAAAATTTTTCTTCAGCTTCTCTTGTTCAGAGACGCTAAATTCAAATTTGGAGTTGGCCTTTTCAATTTCACTCTCCTGGGCTGCCAGGCGGTTCTTCAAGTCAGCAATCTCCGATTCAAATTGACTTATGGTGGTCTATATTGCACCGGATAGTAGTCAAGATTACGGTAAATAATATTAAGTCCCAAGCACTTTGCAAGCAAAGATACTTGACACTTGGGGGCTAATGTATACCGAAGCTTTCTAAATTATTAAGCCGGTCCTGGATATTAAGTCCCAAATACTTTGCAAGCAAAGATACTTGGCACTTGGGGGCTAATGTGTATCGCAAGTTAAAGGTATTATGTTACATCTGGTTTAAATGTTTTTTTCTTTAAGCCGGGCAAGCAGCTCTAACAATTTTTCTAAGTCTACAGCATATTTATTCATATGCAATAGACTTGGGGGCTGGTACAGTAAGTATGATTAAAAGTAAGGAAGCATAAGTCATACCTCAGATTTTTGCTATATTTGCTTCACCATGTCAATTTCCAGGTCACGGCTGCTTTGCACCTGGTTGATATAGCCCGAGACGATCTCTCCAATACTCAAATGAGTATAGTCGGTGATATCCATCTTGGGCTTATGGCGTTCTAGCAACTCCGCTTTAGCCGAGCATTTGGCAAGGATGGTGGGCCTGGCTGGCTCAATGAATTGAGCCTTGAGAAATTCCACTTCTGGGTTAGCCGTTTTAACCGGGCTAGGTGCCTCTGGGTTAACAGAATCATCAAGAATATCTTCAGCAGGCAGGTCAGAAGTTGGTGCTGCAATGTCTTGAGCCGGCTCAGGCGGCGGTTGATGTGTAGAAGAGTCGGGAGCAGCTATACCCTATTCCGGTTCAGTCACCACAGGGGTTTGGGCCGGTTTATCCTTCTTGGTTTTCTTCCTGGACTTAATCTGCACGCTGTGGGCAAAGCAGAGAAATAAGTAAAGAAACATGAAGAAAGAAAAACATAAGGTGAATAAACGGATATTACCCAGGGGCAGTCTTAAAAGCTGGCATGTTTGATTGCATGGACTCGCCGGATGAAGGAGAGGTATCCTGGTAATTGGAGTCACAGGAATTGAGAAGTTGACGGATTAGACCCGCCAAAGGGAAAAAGGGGTATAAGTTGGAGATAACCTCAGCCCGACGCTTCCGGGTTGTGTCAGGCTAGCCGGAGGATAGCTCTGCATCCTTGCTGGTCCGGGTCTGCCTCCGGTTTTCAAATTGCTGTTGCTTCAAAAGAAAGTCAGGATCTTGGTAAGCCAAAGGGTGTGAAAATCTTACTTTCCGGGTTACTTTTCGAATTTTTTGACGCGGCTGAAGCTCGGAGTCGGAGGAGATTATAATTACCTCTTCCTCGACGGGTTGGCTGTTGCCCGTGTCTTCCTGAAAGAAGTTTAATATCAGTAAGGTAATGATAAAGGAGAACGGGAAATTAAAAAGTTACCTCTTCCTCAT
Source organism: Triticum monococcum (assembly GCA_034509565.1). Classification (NCBI taxonomy): domain Eukaryota; kingdom Viridiplantae; phylum Streptophyta; class Magnoliopsida; order Poales; family Poaceae; genus Triticum; species Triticum monococcum. Next base: position 13,566,391 of record CM067845.1, on the reverse strand, counting down.
TATCATCAGTATCATCAAGCTGAAACAGCTCAGAAGCGCTTGGCTTCCTTTTCCTTGAAGTGGTGGGCTTAGTGGTTTTCCTTTCGGCTCTCTTGGCCGCCCTGGCTTTCTTGGCCGCCTCATGATCATATTGGATTTTCCAGAAGTTATCATTTGCCTGTAAAAGGTTATAAAGGCTTATGTGTAAGAATACAGCATAACATGATAAAAAATAACCCGACGGCTGGAAACTTACTGCAGGGGCCGGGTTCTTCTTGCAAAAAGGTAGTAAGCCGAAGGCGTTACTATTCACTGTGCCCTCTTTCAACAAAGACCGAGTTGTAGCTTCCACTACGTCATCTGGTAAGTCGTCAGGACTATGACACTGAGGGTCATCTTTCTCGCCTGAATAATTACAAATTAAGCCGGGGTGGTGGCTTAACAGAATTATTCTCCAAGGAACCCAGACTCGGACCAGGTCAATGCCATCTAAGCCGTTCCCTAAAGAGCTTTAATCTTCTTGACTTTGGCGGTGAGTGGCAGACGTTCAATAGCAGTCAACTTATCCGGCAGCGGGTGAGTAGGTTCAAGGAGCAATGCACGGAAGCCGGGCAGCGGGTTTTCGCCAGCCGGAGAAGTATCTTAGCAGTAGAACCATGTCTGGTTCCAGTCCTTTGGATGACTCGGCTGTTGGGGAACGTAGTAATACCAAAAATTTCCTACGCACACGCAAGATCATGGTGATGCATAGCAACGAGAGGGGAGAGTGTTGTCTACGTACCCTTGTAGACCGGAAGCGGAAGCGTTATGACAACGCGGTTGATGTAGTCGTACGTCTTCACGGCCCGACCGATCAAGCACCGAAACTACGGCACCTCCGAGTTTTAGCACACGTTCAGCTCGATGACGATCCCCGGACTCCGATCCAGCAAAGTGTCGGGGAAGAGTTCCGTCAGCACGACAGCGTGGTGACGATCTTGATGTACTACTATCGCAGCGCTTCGCCTAAGCACCGCTACAATATTACCGAGGATTATGGTGGAAGGGGGCACCGCACACGGCTAAGAAATGATCATGTGGATCAACTTGTGTGTCTATGGGGTGCCCCTGCCCCCGTATATAAAGGAGTGGAGGAGGGGAGGGCCGGCCCTCTCTATGGCGCGCCCTAGGGGAGTCCTACTCCCACCGGGAGTAGGATTCCCCCTTTCCTAGTCCAACTAGGAGTCCTTCCATGTAGTAGGAGTAGGAGACAAGGAAGGGGAAGAGGGAAGAGAAGGAAGGAGGGGGCGCAGCCCCTCCCCCTAGTCCAATTCGGACTAGGCCTTGGGGGGGGGGGGGGGGGGGGGCGGCCTGCCTTTCCCTCTCCCCTAAAGCCCAATAAGGCCCATATACTTCTTCTCCCGTATTCCCGTAACTCCCCCGTACTCCGAAAAATACCCGAACCACTCGGAACCTTTCCGATGTCCGAATATAGTCATCCAATATATCGATCTTTACGTCTCGACCATTTCGAGACTCTTCGTCATGTCCCCGATCTCATCCGGGACTCCGAACTCCTTCGGTACATCAAAACTCATAAACTCATAATATAACTGTCATCGAAACCTTAAGCGTGCGGACCCTACGGGTTCGAGAACAATGTAGACATGACCGAGACACGTCTCCGGTCAATAACCAATAGTGGAACCTGGATGCTCATATTGGCTCCTACATATTCTACGAAGATCTTTACCGGTCAGACCGCATAACAACATACATTGTTCCCTTTGTCATTGGTATGTTACTTGCCCGAGATTCGATCGTCGGTATCTCAATACCTAGTTCAATCTCGTTACCGGCAAGTCTCTTTACTCATTCCGTAATACATCATCTCGCAACTAACTCATTAGTTGCAATGCTTGCAAGGCTTATGTGATGTGCATTACCGAGAGGGCCCAGAGATACCTCTCCGACAATCGGAGTGACAAATCCTAATCTCGAAATACGCCAACCCAACATGTACCTTTGGAGACACCCGTAGAGCTCCTTTATAATAACCTAGTTACGTTGTGACGTTTGGTAGCACACAAAGTGTTCCTCCGGCAAACGGGAGTTGCATAATCTCATAGTCATAGGAACAGGTATAAGTCATGAAGAAAGCAATAGCAACATACTAAACGACCGAGTGCTAAGCTAACGGAATGGGTCAAGTCAATCACATCATTCTCCTAATGATGTGATCCTGTTAATCAAATAACAACTCTTTGTCTGTGGTTAGGAAACATAACTATCTTTGATTAACGAGCTAGTCAAGTAGAGGCATACTAGTGACATTCTGTTTGTCTATGTATTCACACATGTATTATGTTTCCGGTTAATACAATTCTAGCATGAATAATAAACATTTATCATGAAATAAGGAAATAAATAATAACTTTATTATTGCCTCTAGGGCATATTTCCTTCAGTCCCCCACTTGCACTAGAGTCAATAATCTAGTTCACATCGCCATGTGATCTAACATCAATAGTTCACATCTTTATATGGTTAACACCCATAGTTCACATCGATATGTGACCAGCACCCAAAGGGTTTACTAGAGTCAGTAATCTAGTTCACATTGCTATGTGATTAACACCCAAAGAGTACTAAGGTGTGATCATGTTTTGCCTCTGAGAGAAGTTTAGTCAACGGGTCTGCCATATTCAGATCCGTAAGTATTTTGCAATTTCCTATGTCTACAATGCTCTGTACGGAGCTACTTTAGCTAATTGTTCCCACTTTCAATATGTATCTAGATGAAGACTAAGAGTCATCCGGATCAGTGCCAAAACTTGTATCGACGTAACCCTTTTACGACGAACCTTTTGTCACCTCCATAATCGAGAAATATATCCTTATTCCACTAAGGATAATTTTGACCGCTGTCCAGTGATCTACTCCTAGATCACTATTGTACTCCCTTGCTAAAATTAGTGTAGGGTATACAATAGGTCTGGTATACAGCATGGCATACTTTATAGAACCTATGGCCAAGACATAGGGAATGACTTTTATTCTCATTCTATTTTCTGCCGTGGTCGGGCTTTGAGTCTTACTCAATTTCACACCTTGTAACACAGGCAAGAATTCTTTCTTTGACTGTTCCATTTTGAACTACTTCAAAATCTTGTCAAGGTATGTACTCATTGAAAAAAAAACTTATCAAGCGTCTTGATCTATCTCTATAGATCTTGATGCTCAATATCTAAGCAGCTTCGCCGAGGTTTTCTTTGAATTTTTTTTCCTTTCAAACACTCATTTATGCTTTGCAGAATAATTCTACATTATTTCCGATCAACAATATGTCATCCACATATACTTATCAGAAATGCTGTAGTGCTCCCACTCACTTTCTTGTAAATACAGGCTTCACCGCAAGTTTGTATAAAACTATATGCTTTGATCAACTTATCAAAGCGTATATTCCAACTCCGAGATGCTTGCACTAGTCCATAGATGGATCGCTGGAGCTTGCATATTTTGTTAGCGCCTTTAGGATTGACAAAACCTTCTGGTTGCATCATATACAACTCTTCTTTAAATCCATTAAGGAATGTAGTTTTGTTTATCCATTTGCCAGATTTCATAAAAATGCGGCAATTGCTAACATGATTTGGACAGACTTAAGCATCACTACGAGTGAGAAAATTTCATCGTAGTCAACACCTTGAACTTTGTCAAAAACCTTTTTCGACAAGTCTAGCTTTGTAGATAGTAACACTACTATCAGCGTCTGTCTTCCTCTTGAAGATCCATTTATTTTCTATGGCTTGCCGATCATCGGGCAAATCCATCAAAGTCCATACTTTGTTCTCATACATGGATCATATCTCAGATTTCATGGCTTCAAACCATTTCGCGGAATCTGGGCTCATCATCGCTTCCTCATAGTTCGCAAGTTTGTCATGGTCTAGTAACATGACTTCCAGAACAGGATTACCGTACCACTCTGGTGCGGATCTCACTCTGGTTTACCTACGAGATTCAGTAGTAACTTGATATGAAGTTACATGATCATCATCATTAGCTTCCTCACTAATTGGTGTAGTAGTCACAAGAACAGATTTCTGTGATGAACTACTTTCCAATAAGGGAGCAGGTACAGTTACCTCATCAAGTTCTACTTTCCTCCCACTCACTTCTTTCGAGAGAAACTCCTTCTCTAGAAAGGATCTATTCTTAGCAACGAATGTCTTGCCTTTGGATCTGTGATAGAAGGTGTACCCAACATTTTCTTTTGGGTATCCTATGAAGACGCACTTCTCCGATTTGGGTTTGAGCTTATCAGGTTGAAACTTTTTCACATAAGCATTGCAACCTCAAACTTTAAGAAACGATAGCTTAGGTTTCTTGCCAAACCATAGTTCATACGGTGTCGTCTCAACGGATTTAGATGGTGCCCTATTTAACGTGAATGCAGCTGTCTCTAATGCATAACCCCAAAACGATAGTGGTAGATCGGTAAGAGACATCATAGATCGCACCATATCTAATAAAGTACGGTTATGATGTTCGGACACACCATTACATTGTGGTGTTCCAGGTGGCATGAGTAGTGAAACTATTTCACATTGTTTTAATTGAAGACCAAACTCGTAACTCAAATATTTGTCTCCGCGATCAGATCGTAGAAACCTTATTTTCTTCTCACAATGATTTTCCACTTCACCCTAAAATTATTTGAACTTTTCAAATGTTTCAAACTTATGTTTCATCAAGTAGATATACTCATATCTGCTCAAATCATCTGTGAAGGTCAGAAAATAACGATACCCGCCGCGAGCCTCAACACTCATTGGACTGCATACATCAGTATGTATTATTTCCAATCATGTTTGTTGCTCGCCCCATTGTTCCGGAGAACGGAGTCTTAGTCATCTTTGCCATGAGGCATGGTTCACAAGTACCAAGTAATTCATAACCAAGTGGTTCCAAAAGTCCATCAGTATGGAGTTTCTTCATGCGCTTTACACCAATATGACCTAAACGGCAGTGCCACAAATAAGTTGCACTATCATTATTAACTTTGCATCTTTTGGTTTCAATATTATGAATATGTGTAACACTACGATCGAGATCCAACAAACTATTTTCATTGCGTGTATGACCATCGATGGTTTTATTCATGTAAACAGAACAACAATTATTCTCTGACTTTTATAAACATGATCAAATCATATTCATGCTCAACGCAAACACCAAATAACACTTATTTAGTTTGAACACTAATCCCGAAAGTATAGGGAGTGTGCGATGATGATCATATCAATCTTGGAACTACTTCCAACACACATCGTCACCTCACCCTTTACTAGTTTCTGTTTATTCTGCAACTCCCGTTTTGAGTTACTACTCTTAGCAACTGAACCAGTATCAAATGCCGAGGGGTTGCTATAAATACTAGTAAAGTACACATCAATAACACGTATATCCAATATACCTTTGTTTACCTTGCCATCCTTCTTATCTGCCAAATACTTGGGGTAGTTCCACTTCCAGTGACCAGTCCCTTTGCAGTAGAAGCACTTAGTCTCAGGCTTAGGATCTGACTTGGGCTTCTTCACTTGAGCAGCAACTTGCTTGTCGTTCTTCTTGAAGTTCCCATTCTTCCCTTTGCCCTTTTTCTTGAAACTAGTGGTCTTGTCAACCATCAACACTTGATGTTTTTCTTGATTTCTACCTTCATTGATTTCAGCATCACGAAGAGCTTGGGAGTTGTTTCCGTTATCCCTTGCATATTATAGTTCATCATGAAGTTCTACTAACTTGGTGACGGTGACTAGAGAATTCTGTCAATCACTATCTTATCTGGAAGATTAACTCCCACTTGATTCAAGCGATTGTAGTACCCAGACAATCTGAGCACATGCTCACTAGGTGAGTGATTCTCCTCCATCTTTTTAGCTATAGAACTTGTTGGAAACTTCATATCTCTCAACTCGGGTATTTGCTTGAAATATTAACTTCAACTCCTGGAACATCTCATATGGTCCATGATGTTCAAAACGTCTTTGAAGTCCCGATTCTAAGCTATTTAAGCATGGTGCACTAAACTATCAAGTAGTCATCATATTGAGCTAGCCAAACGTTCATAACGTCTGCATCTGCTCCTGCAATAGGTCTGTCACCTAGCGGTGCATCAAGGACATAATTCTTCTATGCAGCAATGAGGATAAACCTCAGATCACGGATCCAATCCGCATCATTGCTACTAACATCTTTCAACACAATTTTCTCTAGGAACATATAAAAAATAAAACAGGGGAGCTAAACGCGAGCTATTGATCTACTCGTGCATATTACATCAACGCATAAAACCTAGGCTCGGATGCCACTGTTGGGGAACGTAGTAATATCAAAAATTTCCTACGCACACGCAAGATCATGGTGATGCATAGCAACGAGAGGGGAGAGTGTTGTCTACGTACCCTTGTAGTCCGGAAGTGGAAGCGGAAGCGTTATGACAACGCGGTTGATGTAGTCGTACGTCTTCACGGCCCGACCGATCAAGCACCGAAACTACGGCACCTCCGAGTTTTAGCACACGTTCAACTCGATGACGATCCCCGGACTCCGATCCAGCAAAGTGTCGGGGAAGAGTTCCGTCAGCACGATGGCGAGGTGACGATATTGATGTACTACTGTTGCAGCGCTTCGCCTAAGCACCGCTACAATATTATCGAGGATTATGGTGGAAGGGGGCACCGCACACGGCTAAGAATATGATCACGTGGATCAACTTGTGTGTCTATGGGGTGCCCCCTGCCCCCGTATATAAAGGAGTGGAGGAGGGGAGGGCCGGCCCTCTCTATGGCGCGCCCTAGGGGAGTCCTACTCCCACCGGGAGTAGGATTCCCCCTTTCCTAGTCCAACTAGGAGTCCTTCCATGTAGTAGGAGTAGGAGACAAGGAAGGGGAAAATCCAACCGTTATGTGCTCAGCCCGCACACGAGCGGTACTACCGCTCCTGGTCCCGGTACAACCGGGACTCACAGTATACGCGCAGAACCCTACCAGGCGGTACAACCGGGCGACCAGGCGGTAGCATCGGTTGAGAAGAACAACCGGACCAACCGCCCAGCCACCGCTCAACCACCGCATAGGAATAGAAGGGAGTCACCCCTGAGTGCGGTAGTAGAGCGGTACCGGGCCGGTGCAACCGCATGGCCTTGAGCGCTCGGGCGGCTAAGTCCTGAGCAGTAGAACCGCTCCGGACACCGGTGGTACCGGTACGGCCGGACCAACCGGGCCACCACCGCCCGAGTACCGCATCAAAACAGAGGCCTGACCGGTACTTGGGTGGTGCCTGGCCGGAACAACCGCCCAAGTCTTTACTGAGCAAGTTGGCAGTACCACTGCCCGGAAGCAGCGGTACAACGGCTGAGAGCTCCAAGCGGTACCACCGCTGGGGCTCGCGGTACTACCGCTGGGACCAGACAAAAACCACTTCCAAGAAAACAAGAACTGCCAAAACTTCTGCAAATGAGCTCCGAATTGAGCAAACTCAAGCTTGTTGGAAACAAGACGACGAGTAGCATCGAAACAGCGACTGGTAATAGTAAGAAGAGGCAGGGGAGGTATGCCTAACAAATAGAGGAGTGAAACCTCCAACCGAGAAGAACCAGCAAAACCTCCAACATCGAAAACATCATAGAAGATGCATGCGAACTCCGTTTTCGATGAACTCAAGCTTGTCATCAAGATGACCATAAGCTCTAAGACTCAAAAATGGAACCAAACAAGAACCAAGAAAGATGATGCAAGGATGCAATGGTTTGAGCTCTCGATGAATGAAACGATCAAGCTACTCCCTAGAGAGCCCCCCTTGATAGTACGGCAATCGATCCTACAACCCGGTCTCCCAACTACCACTATGAGACCGGTAAAATAGAAAACCTATCAAGGGCAAACCTTTGCCTTGCACATAGTCCACTTGAGCTAGATGATGACGATCTTGACTTCCTCAAATTGGACCACCTTTCTTGATTGTGTTGGCTCGATGAAGACTAGTTGATTGCTCCCCCATACTCCACTATGGGTGAGCCACTCTTTGGCACATCTTCACAATTCCATTGACACCACAATGGACGGCAAGCTTCAAGCTTGATTGCTCCCCCATACTCCATTATGGGTGAGCCACTCTTCGAGTTGCTCCACTTGAACTTGCACACTGCAAACTTGATGACGATCACCACTTGATGTCATCCTCCATGGGTTGTATGAGATCTTCCTCTTGATGCAAGACCATGGAAACATACCTAACCCCACAAAGAACTCTCACGTAGACCATGGGTTAGTACACAAAGCGTAATGGACAATGCTTACCATACCATGGGATCACTTGATCCCTCTCGGTACTTCTTCTATGCTTTGTGAGTTGATCAACTTGATTCACTCTTGACTTAGTCTTGATCAACATTGAATCTTTCCAACTCTCTTCATTTGGATGATGTCTTGAAGGTAAACATGAATGATCACACAATCTTCTTCTTCAAGACATGCTTGCAATAAGCTCAACTCACACATGACCAATCTTTGGATAATTCCTTGAAAAGCACTTTGGCCATCTCAACTCACACATGACCAATCTTTGGATAATTCCTTGAAAAGCACTTTGGCCATCTCATAAACTCCTTGAAACCAACACATGGACTTCAAGACAATCTTATGGACAAATGCTTCAAATATAACTCAAGGCAACCGTTAGTCCATAGAGATTATCATCAATTACCAAAACCACACATGGGGGCACCGCATGTCCTTTCAGTCGTCCCTGTGAACCAATCTGAGCATGAGGCAGAGGTGGCACAGGTCCGCGATGAGATCGCCCGGGCCAAGGAAACCTTAGCAGCTGAAGATACTAGATTAGCGACAGAGCGGGCGGCTTTGGATGAACGGGCGCAGCAACTTCAGGCAGAGGCCTTTCAGCTCACGTTAAGCTTGAACGCATCTAATGAGGTAATGAGGAGGAGACATCAAAAAGTTCAGTCCCGTTTACCTCAGATTTATGATCCTCGGAATCTCTTTGCTACACCCGGGGCTGGCCCAAGTAACCCGCCAGGTGCAAATCAGTTTATGACATCCGGAGCGGGAGGCCTGGTCCAGCCTCCGGTGATGGCGCCTCTTCACGGCAATATGGCACCGCCCCATTACGTACCAATACCACAGGGTCACTTCTCCAACCCCATGGAGAACTTAATCGCAGCTTCAGTATGTTTGGCGGCTCTCCCAGTAGATGGTGATGATCCGACAGCGGTGGAAACCTGGAGGATCAGGGAACTTGTCCAAACAGCCCTGGCTCAGCAATAGACCTACTCCTACAGCCGGGACATGATTCACTCAACTCCTCCGCCCTGGTTAGCTCCGCCTCGTCAAAACCGGAGCCCAAGTTACAGTAGACACATGGAGTCAGAGGCCTTGTCAAGTAGCGCTCAGTGCCGGAACCGGCCCGGCGGGTATAACCCGGTTAAGGATCGGATATGTTAGGAGGACGAGCGGGCGGCTCAGCTAGCAGCCCAACAGGACTCACTGGCTTACCCGACGACTTCCGTTGAGGCGGGTGTTGCTACTAGAATCGGAGGAGTGCCTTGTCTGATACCGGCTCTATGTAATGTATGTCTGCCCAAGGATTTCAAGGAACCTCGAAAGGTGCCGAATTATACGGCCGATTTACAGCCTGGGGCGTGGATTGAAAGTTACGAGATGGCCATGGAGCTGCTGGAGGTTAGTGATGAAGCGATGGCTAAATACTTCACCATGATGTTGGACGGGACGACCCGGTCTTGGTTAAAGGGTTTGCCACCCAATTCCATTAGTTCATGGGCAGAGCTAAAAGCCCGTTTCATCTAGAACTTCAAGGACACTTGCAAGCAGTCTATGTCGATTGTGGACCTGACAAATTGTAAGCAAGAGGAAGGTGAATCTACGACTCATTGGGTGCGCCGGGTCAAAGATATAATACATTCATCTGACAAAATGGATGCCGGCTCAGCAGTTCTCATGCTGGAGAGGAATTGCCACTTTGAGCCTCTGAGACAGAAACTAGGGCGCCTTAAGCGTGATTGCAATGACATGGGGACGCTGATGGCCGCTTTAGTCAAGTATGCCGATTCTGATAGTACCAAGGATCCCGTGTCTGATGAGGAAAAGACAGGGAAGGGAAAGAAGAACGGTAATGGAAAGGGTCAGCAACATAAACCGACGAGTCAGGGAGGCAATAAGCGTAAGGCGGACAGTAACCCAGAATTTGTGGCCAATGCACAGGGTAACAATCCGAAGCGCAAAGGAAAGCCACCCCCTCGGTTTGGTGGGTCAGGTCCGTCTCTTGAGCAACTGCTCAATGAGCCCTGCCCGAAACACGACACCCGGGAACGACCAGCGACTCATTTATGGAAGGATTGCGCAATCATGAAGGCTTTCAAGAATTCTAATACGTTTGATGGCAATCAAGGCCCAGGCGGCGGCTCAGGAGCTGGCGGCTTTCATGGCCCGGGCGGCGGTTCAGGATCCGGTTTTCAGGGAAGCCAGGGTGGTTATAATCAGCAGCAGTCTGGTCAAGGAGGTCAGCAGCAGCAGCAGTCGGGTTATCAGAGCCATCCAAAACAGCTGAACAGTGGGCAATATCACGTGTTCACCATAAGTTTGTGTAAACGTGATCAGAAAGTTCATAAGAGGGATGTGAATTCTGTTGAGCCTGCAGTCCCTCATTACTTGAGGTGGTCGGAACAGCCTATTGTCTGGAGCAGGGAGGATCACCCTCCCCGGGTTGATAACCCGGGTCAACTAGCCCTGGTGGTGGCACCGCAGGTTGGTGGTTATAAATTTACTAAGGTACTCATGGATGGAGGTAGCAGCATCAAAATCCTCTATTACGAGACCTTTCGGCGCATGGGCTTAACTGACAAGAATTTAAAGACTTCCAACACCGTCTTCCATGGAGTGGTGCCTGGTAAGTCGGCGTATCCTGTGGGTAAGATTGAACTAGAGGTGGCCTTTGGAGACGAGCATGATTCTAGGGCGAAAAAGTTAACCTTTGAAGTAGTCAAAATCAAGAGCCCATATCATGCTTTGTTCAGGCGGTGCATGGAAGCCGAAAGGTGGCCTTGGAGTGCGAAGAAGGCGATGCGGCTTATGCTGAGTCTGTCTGTGCAGCAGAGGAGCTCAAATTTTATCAAGATAACATTGACCTGGCGGATATGACCTCCCTCAAGAAGCCGACTACGGAGCATGACCCGGCCATGAAGTTTAAATCGGCTCCAGAGACTAAGCTTGTTGATTTTACTCTGGGCGATTCGTCTAAGCAATTCAGCATCAGTGCCAACTTGGATCCTAAATAGGAAAGCGCGCTCATCAAGTTCATCCGTGAGAATCGGGACATCTTTGCATGGAAGCCTTCTGACATGCCGGGTGTACCGAGAGGACTCGCTGAGCACACTCTTAATATTGATCTGAAGTATAAGCCAGTCAGGCAGTTTCTGCGGCGATTCAATGAGGAACGATGAAAAGCTATAGGAGAAGAGGTCACCCGACTCTTGGCGGCTGGGTTCATTGTCGAAGTTTTTCACCCGGAGTGGTTGGCTAACCCGGTGCTCGTGCTCAAGAAAAACGGCACCTGGCGGATGTGTGTGGATTACATGGACTTAAATAAGGCTTGTTCGGCCGATCCTTTCGCTCTCCCCCGTATTGATCAAATCATTGATGCTACGGCGGGTTGTGCGCGTTTGAGCTTTTTGGATGCTTACTCTGGTTATCATCAGATCAAGATGGCAGTTAAGGACCAAGAGAAGACGGCTTTCATCACTCCGTTTGGGGCCTTCTGCTGTGTGTCTATGCCTTTTGGGCTCAAGAGTGCCCAGGACACTTATCAATGGTGTGTACAGAATTGTCTCCACAATCAGATTGGGCGCAATGTTCATGCTTATGTAGATGACATAGTGGTGAAATCCAGAGAGGCGGAAACCTTGATATCGGATCTCAGAGAAACCTTTGACAATCTCCGGGTTTACAAAATGATGCTTAACCCGGAGAAGTGTGTATTTGGTGTGCCTGCAGGCAAGCTTCTGGGATTCTTGGTCTCAAACAGGGGCATCGAGGCTAATCTGGAGAAGATTAAGGCAATCACTTCTTTGGCTAAACCGGCATGTATCAATGATGTTCAGCGACTAGCAGGTCGTGTTGCCGCGTTAATCCGGTTCATAAGCCGGTTAGGTGAGAAGGCCCTACCGCTGTACCAACTGATGAAGAAGGCAGACACCTTTGTCTGGAGTAATGCGGCTAATGCTGCTTTTGAGGATTTGAAGAGGCAGTTATCTAAACCGCCAGTTCTTGCAGCTCCCATTGACAAAGAGCCTTTGCTGTTATATGTGGCTGCTAATTCACGAGCCGTCAGTGTGGCAATTGTGGTAGAGCGCAAGGAGGCTGGTAAGGAACATCCGGTTCAACGGCCGGTTTATTATGTCAGTGTGGTACTCATCGAGTCAAAACAAAGATATCCTCATTAGCAGAAACTTGTTTACGGGGTGTTCATGGCAAGCCGGAAGCTGAAGCAATACTTCCAAGGTCACCCTATTATTGTGGTAAGTTCTGCCCCCTTGGGAGACATTATTCAGAACAGAGAGGCTACAGGACAAGTCACCAAGTGGGCCATCGAGCTCGGGCCTCATGGTCTGAAGTACGTACCATGCACTGCCATTAAGTCTCAAGCTTTGGTGGATTTCATCAATGACTGGACAGAGCTACAGGCACCTAAGGAGAAGCCTAATAACACTTATTGAACTATTCACTTTGATGGGTCCAGACAGTTGGAAGGCTCGGGGGCTGGAGTCGTGTTAACTTCCCCTCGAGGTGACAAATTTTGTTATGTGCTCCGGCTTATGTTTCCTTGTACTAACAATGCAGCTGAGTACGAGGCCCTACTCCATGGTCTCCGGATGGCCAAAGAGATGAACTTGAGCCGGGTAAGATGCTTGGGAGACTCAGACCTTGTGGCTCAACAGGTGTCAGGCAAGTGGGACTCTAAAGATCCCCTTATGGCGGCTTACCGTCGTGAAGTCGATGCTGTGGCTGGACATTTCAAGGGTTATGTGGTGGAACACATTGATCGAAGGAAGAATGAGGCGGCTGATGCCTTAAGCCGGCTGGGATCTCAGTGTAAGCCGGTGCCGCCTAACACCTTTCTTGATGTTTTACATAATCCTTCTGTTAAGTTACCTACAGAGGAAGATCTGGCAATACCAGACCCGGAGGCACAGCTGGTGGCGGCTCTCCATGTTATCCCGGATTGGACAGTGCCTTATTTGGCTTACATGACCCGGGGAGAGTTGCCTAAAGATGAGACATTGGCAAGACAAATCGTCCGGCGGTCCAAGTCTATGACAATTGTCAATGGCGAGTTACATCACTGCAGCGTCACTGGAGCGCTTCAATGTTGCGTGTCACCTACAGAAGGTCAGGAGATCCTGCGTGAGATTCATGAAGGCGATTGTGGTCATCACGCCGGCTCAAAATCTCTTGTGGCCAAAGCTTTCCGTCATGGGTTTTATTGGCTGACGGCTCATGCTGATGCAGAAGACCTGGTTAGTAAATGTGATGGATGTCAGAAATTCTCACGACGAGCCCATGTGCCGGCTCAAGAATTGAGGATGATTCCAATTACTTGGCCGTTTGCATTCTGGGGGCTTGATATGGTCGGGCCTTTCAAAAGGTCTAAGGATAAAAAGACGCACCTCTTGGTGGCGGTTGACAAGTTCACAAAGTGGGTGGAGGCGGAGCCAGTCAGTAAGTGTGATGCAGCCATGGCGGTCCAATTTATGAAAAAGGTGATTTTTCGCTTTGCTTTTCCACACAGCATCATAACTGATAATGGCACTAACCTCTCCAAAGGAGCTATGGAGGAGTTCTGTCAACGAGAGCATATCCGGCTTGACGTTTCAGCTGTGGCTCACCCTCAATCCAATGGTCAAGCAGAACGAGCTAATCAAGAAATCTTGAGGGGTATAAAGCCCCGGCTCTTGGCCCCCTTGCAGCGGACGCTGGGTTGTTGGGTGGAGGAGTTACCTTCTGTACTTTGGAGCATCAATACTACACCTAACAGATCTACGGGTTACACACCTTTCTTTATGGTGTATGGAGCAGAGTCGGTCCTGCCAAGTGACATCCGTCATGACTCACCCCGTGTGGCAGCTTATGTTGAGGAAGACAACGAAAAAGCTCGGCAAGACGCACTTGACCTGTTGGATGAAGAGCGAGACTTGGCAATAGACCGCTCGGCGATTTACCAGCAAGACCTGCGCCGCCGGGTTAAGTCCAGAACCTTTCAGGAAGGCGACTTAGTGCTCCGACTCATCCAGGATCAATCTGACATGCACAAACTATCCCCTCCTTGGGAAGGACCCTTTGTGGTCAGCAAGAATCTGAACAATGGATCATACTACCTTATTGACGTTCGGGAACACAAAGACTCACGTAAGTTGGAGGAGGAGACCCATCGGCCATGGAATATCGCTCATCTTCGGCCTTATTATACTTGAGCCATCGGCTCTAATGTGTATACACTTATACTATGTATATTACATAAAGCAATAAAGCAGGACCTCTGTCCTTTTTTCCACTCCCAAAAAAGGTTTATGTGTTTTCTTTGTTAGGTGGTGGAGATAACCAAGGAGAAGCAGATCATATCTGAATCCGACTTTCCTTTGGTCCGGCTTATGATCATATCTGAATCTAGCCGTGATCACTTGGGGGCTTCCTATTCAAACATAGGTCGTATTCGAACCAAAGAGAACATAGCTGTCGATACCCACTTGATTGGCATACTTCCAAACCCACTTGGGGGCTTCTTGATCATATTTGAATCATAGCTTAACCTCTTTGGGTCTGACGTGGATCGTATTCGAATCAGTGTCATTAAACAACTCTTATGGTCACTTGGGGGCTTCCTGTTCAAACATAGGTCGTATTCGAACCAAAGAGAACATAGCTGTCGATACCCACTTGATCGGCATCGCCACAGCCACTGGGGGCTAACAGATCGTATCCGAATCTTAGCTCAACCCCTTTGGAACGGTTAACCGATCGTATTCGAATCAGAAACCCTTGAATTTTGTTCATCATATTTTTCAAGTATTAACATTGGATGTCTTGCAATCCTCCAGGATTAATATTGGTTACATTAGGTTGTTAAGTACCAGGTGAACTTTTATGTGCCAATTTTTAGGAGTTAAAATTACCCTCAGGGGTTGGCTTATATAAGCCGGAAAAGCAGCCATAAGCATCACAGGGCAATGCAAGACATTTCTGCAAAGGACATAACAGATTCATATAAACTACAAAGTGCATAGTGACGGCGGCTTATGCAAGTATTAAGGGCCATAAGCATGCGCAAAGGCATAGCAAAACTTAAAGTATTTTCTACTCTATTACAAGACTCCCCGAGTCTGAATGATGCGGCATTGTTTTTCTACAATGACATAAGCAGGTGGTGCTTGGCAATCTACTCTTGGGGTTGACTTGAAGCTTCCGGGTTATCCTTCTCCTCCTCTTCACCGGCTGCTTTGTCCTTGAAGGATGATGAGGCCCAGTCAATGCCACTCAAGGCCTCAAACTCAGCTTCATCATCTATTAAACCGGTTGGGTCGACTTCAGGAGCAAAGGTGTGCTTATGGATTGGAGGGATCAAGTTGACATTGTCATAATGCAGCGTGGGGATTCTCCGATTCTCCTTGTCATAACCCGGCTGACACTTGGTGAGGTCAGTGTCGTTTCCAATTTGAGTGGCCACAGGGCGTATGTCCCTCACACAGGTGGTGAAATCCTTTTCATCAAAAGGAGTGCCATCCTCCTTTAAACTTGGATACCCAAGAGCGATGTTGGCCGGGTCTAGCTCTAGTAACCAGGCTTTGGCCCGACTCAAAGCGGCTATTGCTCCGGCTCTTGCTTGGGCCCGTCTCAATTCTTGAATCCGCTGAGGAAGTACAACAAGCCATTATAACACATCTTGCAAGAGGTGGGGCACATCATTTGATAAGGCTACAACGGCCAAGGCACGTTGTGACCCGATGTACAGTTGCTCTACTAGAGTATACACCGCCTTCAATTTGATCAGCGTATTCTGCTTGAGGTTTGTGCTCCTGGGGCCTGTATTGGTAAGTATAAGGTAAACCTCATGTAACAATTGAAGGAATATTTACAATATTTAATGCTTGCTTAAGATAACTTACCAAAGATCGCTGAGGTCATCCGAGATATCTGGCGTTGTAAGCCGGTCAGTTCGGCTGTTGCGTTTGCCAGCGACGCCTCTGCTGTTTCGGCCCGGGTCACCAGTCCGGCCTTTTTGTCAGTCCAAATTTTCTTCTCCGACTCAAAATTTTTCTTCAGCTTCTCTTGTTCAGAGATGCTAAATTCAAATTTGGAGTTGGCCTTTTCAATTTCACTCTCCTGGGCTGCCAGGCGGTTCTTCAAGTCAGCAATCTCCGATTCAAAATGACTTATGGTGGCCTGCATTGCACCGGATAGTAGTCAAGATTACGGTAAATAATATTAAGTCCCAAGCACTTTGCAAGCAAAGATACTTGACACTTGGGGGCTAATGTATACCGAAGCTTTCTAAATTATTAAGCCGGTCATGGATATTAAGTCCCAAATACTTTGCAAGCAAAGATACTTGGCACTTGGGGGCTAATGTGTATCGCAAGTTAAAGGTATTATGTTACATCCGGTTTAAATGTTTTTTTCTTTAAGCCGAGCAAGCAGCTCTAACAATTTTTCTAAGTCTACATCATATTTATTCATAAGCAATAGACTTGGGGGCTGGTATAGTAAGTATGATTAAAAGTAAGGAAGCATAAGTCATACCTCAGATTTTTGCTATATTTGCTTCACCATGTCAATTTCCAGGTCACGGCTGCTTTGCACCTGGTTGATATAGCCCGAGACGATCTCTCCAATACTCAAATGAGTATAGTCGGTGATATCCATCTTGGGCTTATGGCGTTCTAGCAACTCCGCTTTAGCCGAGCATTTGGCAAGGATGGTGGGCCTGGCTGGCTCAATGAATTGAGCCTTGAGAAATTCCACTTCTGGGTTAGCCGTTTTAACCGGGCTAGGTGCCTCCGTGTTAACAGAATCATCAGGAATATCTTCAGCAGGCAGGTCAGAAGTTGGTGCTGCAATGTCTTGAGCCGGCTCAGGCGGCGGTTGATGTGTGGAAGAGTCGGGAGCACCTATACCCTATTCCGGTTCAGTCACCACAGGGGTTTGGGCCGGTTTATCCTTCTTGGTTTTCTTCCTGGACTTAACCTGCACGCTGTGGGCAAAGCAGAGACATAAGTAAAGAAACATGAAGAAAGAAAAACATAAGGTGAGTAAACGGATATTACCCAGGGGCAGTCTTAAAAGCCGGCATGTTTGATTGCACGGACTCACCGGATGAAGGAGAGGTATCCTGGTAATTGGAGTCAGAGGAATTGAGAAGTTGATGGATTAGACCCGCCAAAGGTAAAAATGGGTATAAGTTGGAGATAACCTCAGTCCAACGCTTCCGAGTTGTGTCAGGCAAGCCGGAGGATAGCTCTGCATCCTTGCTGGTCCGGGTCTGCCTCCGGTTTTCAAATTGCTGTTGCTTCAAAAGAAAGTGAGGATCTTGGTAAGCCAAAGGGTGTGAAAATCTTACTTTCCGGGTTACTTTTCGAATTTTTTGACGCGGCTGAAGCTCGGAGTCGGAGGAGATTATAATTACCTCTTCCTCGACGGGTTGGCTGTTGCCCGTGTCTTCCTGAAAGAAGTTTAATATCAGTAAGGTAATGATAAAGGAGAAAGGGAAATTAAAAAGTTACCTCTTCCTCATTATCATCAGTATCATCAAGCTGAAACAGCTCAGAAGCGCTTGGCTTCCTTTTCCTTGAAGTGGTGGGCTTAGTCATTTTCCTTTCGGCTCTCTTGGCCGCCCTGGCTTTCTTGGCCGCCTCATGATCATATTGGATTTTCTAGAAGTTATCATTTGCCTGTAAAAGGTTATAAAGGGTTATGCGTAAGAATACAACATAACATGCTAAAAAATAACCCGACGGCTGGAAACTTACTGCAGGGGCCGGGTTCTTCTTGCAAAAAGGTAGTAAGCCGAAGGCGTTACTATTCACTGTGCCCTCTTTCAACAAAGACTGAGTTGTAGCTTCCACTACGTCATCTGGTAAGTCGTCAGGACTATGACGCTGAGGGTCATCTTTCTCGCCTGAATAATTACACATTAAGCCGGGGCGGCGGCTTAACAGAATTATTCTACAAGCAACCCAGACTCGGACCAGGTCAATGCCATCTAAGCCGTTCCCTAAAAGAGCTTTAATCTTCTTGACTTTGGGGGTGAGTGGCAGACGTTCAATAGCAGTCAACTTATCCGGCAGCGGGTGAGTAGGTTCAAGGAGCAATGCACGGAAGCCGGGCAGCGGGTTTTCGCCAGCCGGAGAAGTATCTTGGCAGTAGAACCATGTCTTGTTCCAGTCCTTTGGATGACTCGGCTGTTGGGGAACGTAGTAATATCAAAAATTTCCTATGCGCACGCAAGATCATGGTGATGCATAGCAACGAGAGGGGAGAGTGTTGTCTACGTACCCTTGTAGACCGGAAGCGGAAGCGTTATGACAACGCGGTTGATGTAGTCGTACGTCTTCACGGCCCGACCGATCAAGCACCGAAACTACGGCACCTCCGAGTTTTAGCACACGTTCAGCTCGATGACGATCCCCGGACTCCGATCCAGCAAAGTGTCGGGGAAGAGTTCCGTCAGCATGACGGCGTGGTGACGATCTTGATGTACTACTGTCGCAATGCTTCGCCTAAGCACCGCTACAATATTATCGAGGATTATGGTGGAAGGGGGCACCGCACACGGCTAAGAATATGATCACGTGGATCAACTTGTGTGTCTATGGGGTGCCCCCTGCCCCCATATAGAAAGGAGTGGAGGAGGGGAGGGCCGGCCCTCTCTATGGCGCGCCCTAGGGGAGTCCTACTCCCACCGGGAGTAGGATTCCCCCTTTCCTAGTCCAACTAGGATTCCTTCCATGTAGTAGGAGTAGGAGACAAGCAAGGGGAAGAGGGAAGAGAAGGAAGGAGGGGGCGCAGCCCCTCCCCCTAGTCCAATTCGGACTAGGCCTTGGGGGGGGGGGGGCGGCCTGCCTCTCCCTCTCCCCTAAAGCCCAATAAGGCCCATATACTTCTTCTCCCGTATTCCCGTAACTCCCCGGTACTCCGAAAAATACCCGAACCACTCGGAACCTTTCCGATGTCCGAATATAGTCATCCAATATATCGATCTTTACGTCTCGACCATTTCGAGACTCCTCGTCATGTCCCAGATCTCATCCGGGACACCGAACTCCTTCGGTACATCAAAACTCATAAACTCATAATATAACTGTCATCGAAACCTTAAGCGTGCGGACCCTACGGGGTCGAGAACAATATAGACATGACCGAGACACGTCTCTAGTCAATAACCAATAGTGGAACCTGGATGCTCATATTGGCTCCTACATATTGTACGAAGATCTTTACCAGTCAGACCGCATAACAACATACGTTGTTCCCTTTGTCATTGGTATGTTACTTGCCCGAGATTCGATCGTCGGTATCTCAATACCTAGTTCAATCTCGTTACCGGCAAGTCTCTTTACTCGTTCCGTAATACATCATCTCGCAACTAACTCATTAGTTGCAATGCTTGCAAGGCTTATGTGATGTGCATTACCGAGAGGGCCCAGAGATACCTCTACGACAATCGGAGTGACAAATCCTAATCTCGAAATACGCCAACCCAACATGTACCTTTGGAGACACCTGTAGAGCTCCTTTATAATCACCTAGTTATGTTGTGACGTTTGGTAGCACACAAAGTGTTCCTCCGGCAAACGGGAGTTGCATAATCTCATAGTCATAGGAACATGTATAAGTCATGAAGAAAGCAATAGCAACATACTAAACGATCGAGTGCTAAGCTAACGGAATGGGTCAAGTCAATCACATCATTCTCCTAATGATGTGATCCCGTTAATCAAATAACAACTCTTTGTCTATGGTTAGGAAACATAACCATCTTTGATTAACGAGCTAGTCAAGTAGAGGCATACTAGTGACACTCTGTTTGTCTATGTATTCACACATGTATTATGTTTCCGGTTAATACAATTCTAGCATGAATAATAAACATTTATCATGAAATAAGGAAATAAATAATAACTTTATTATTGCCTCTAGGGCATATTTCCTTCAGTCTCCCACTTGCACTAGAGTCAATAATCTAGTTCACATCGCCATTTGATCTAACATCAATAGTTCACATCTTTATGTGGTTAACACCCATAGTTCACATCGATATGTGACCAACACCCAAAGGGTTTACTAGAGTCAGTAATCTAGTTCACATTGCTATGTGATTAACACCCAAAGAGTACTAAGGTGTGATCATGTTTTGCCTTTGAGAGAAGTTTTGTAGGATCGAAAGTATGTCTAGAGGGGGGGGGGGGGTGATTAGACTACTTGACCAAATAAAAACTTAACCTTTTCCCAATTTTAGTTCTTGGCAGATTTTAGCTATCTTAGGACAAGTCAAGCAATCATCACACAATTCAAGCAAGCATGCAAAGAGTATATTGGCAGCGAAAGTAAAGCATGCAACTTGCAAGAATATAAAGGGAAGGGTTTTGAGGATTCAAACGCAATTGGAGACACGGATGTTTTTCCCGTGGTTCAGATAGGTGGTGCTATCCTACATCCACGTTGATGGAGACTTCAACCCACGAAGGGTAACGGTTGTGCGAGTCCACGAAGGGCTCCACCCACGAAGGGTAACGGTTGCGCGAGTCCACGGAGGGCTCCACCCACAAAGGGTCCACGAAGAAGCAACCACCCACGAAGGGTCCACGAAGAAGCAACCTTGTCTATCCCACCATGGCCATCGCCCACGAAGGAGTTGCCTCACTAGCGGTAGATCTTCACGAAGTAGGCTATCTCCTTGCCCTTACAAACTCCTTGGTTCAACTCCACAATCTTGTCGGAGGCTCCCAAGTGACACCCAACCAATCTAGGAGACACCACTCTCCAAGAAGTAACAAATGGTGTGTTGATGATGAACTCCTTGCTCTTGTGCTTCAAATGATAGTCTCCCTAACACTCAACTCTCTCTCATAGGATTTGGATCTAGTGGAAAGAAGATTTGAGTGGAAAGCAACTTGGGGAAGGCTAGAGATCAAGATTCATATGGTTGGAATGGAATATCTTGGTCTCAACACATGAGTAGGTGGTTCTCTCTCAGAACATATGAGTTGGAATGGTGTATGTGTTCTGATGGCTCTCTCCACGAGTGAAGAGGAGGTGGAGGGGTATATATAGCCTCCACACAAAATCCAACCGTTACACACTGTTTTCCAATCTCGGTGGGACCGAATCAACAAACTCGGTCGGACCGAAAAGGTAAACCTAGTGACCGTTAGAGATTTCGGTGGGACCGACATGCAACTCGGTAGGACCGATTCGTTTAGGGTTTGGGCATAACGTAATCTCGGTGAGACCGATTGCACAAACTCGGTGAGACCGAGTTTGGCAATAAGCTAACCAGAGAGTTGGTCAGGCAAACTCGGTGGGACTGACTCGCTCTTTCGGTGAGACCAAAAAGTTACAAGAAGGAAACAGAGAGCTTACATTGCAATCTCGATGGGACCGATTCACTCTTTCGGTGAGACCGAAAAGTTACGAAAGGGAAATAGAGAGTTTGCAATCCCATCTCGGTTAGACCGAGATCCTTATCAGTAGGACCGAATTGCTAGGGTTTGGCAGTGGCAAATGACAAGTGAAACTCGGTGGCGCCGGATTGAAAGAATCGGTATGACCGAGTTTGGCTTAGTGTTTAGGTCATTTGTGGCTATGGAAAAGTGGTTGAGGATTTTGGAGCATATCACCAAGCACATAAAGCAAGAGGCTCATTAAGCAACACCTCATCCCTCCTTGATAGTATTGGCTTTTCCTAAAGACTCAATGTGATCTTGGATCACTAAAATATAAAATGAAGAGTCTTGAACTTTTGAGCTTGAGCCAATTCTTTGTCCTTAGCATTTTGAGGGTTCCACTTTCACATCCATGCCATGCAAATCATTTAGCTTTCCTGAAATAATCATCTTGAAATAGCATTAGCTCAATGAGCTATATGTTGCTATGAATTACCAAAACCACCTAGGGATAGTTGCACTTTCAATCTCCCCCTTTTTGGTAATTGATGACAACATATAGATCAAAGCTTCGACAAATGATAATAAGCATGAAATATATCGTCGCTTTGAGAAGTATGTGAAAAGTAAGAGATCCCCCTAAATTTGTGCATATTTAAAATTTGCTTTGGACTGCAAATGCACAAGGAATTAGAGTCATGGGTTACTCTTCCATGTCACATACATCTTGGTGGAGCGCTTAAAATGATAAGAATGAAATACATGCACTCATCACCAAGAATAGTGAGTGATCACATAAGATAGATAGGATAAAAATAGCATAATGACGTAGTATCTCAAGCACACAATCAAACAAAGTTCCTAAACCACCAAATAACGGCATAGTATAAAAGCAAACAAAGTTTGAAAAACCACGAAATAAAGAAAGAGAGAATAAAAGCAACACTCTCTCTCTCGAAGCCTATGATCTATACATTTTTCTCCCCCTTTGGCAACAAGTTACCAAAAAGTTCCTAGAAAATGCATAGTGCTAGATCGACGCTCAGGCTTGATCTTCTGGTGGTGGTGGAGTCCGGAGCACTCCAAGGACGAAGCCTTCGGTAGACGTGGTCGGAGTTGAGGCTGAAGTGGACGCTGGAGCTGGTGGAACTAAGGCTGTGGCTGGCGCAGACGTGGTAGCTCTGGTGTCAGCAACTGGCATTGCAGACGACCTCGGACCTCGTGGCACCCTGGCAAAAGCATCAGTCGTAGTCCTGCCTCTCCTCTCATTCATGTCATCCTGGAGCTGCTCCACGGCAGTCTGTATCTCTGTCACCTTGATGTCCAAATCATAGAACCTCCGTTCCATGATCCTCTCTAAGCTTGCCTGGTTCTGAGTTAGGGTGGCTAGTCCTTGCTCAATCCGCAAGGTGGACACAATCAGGTAACCAAGCTGCTCTTGTTTGGTTTTCAGAAAATATTCAGATGCCTCCTCTTGAGTAGGTATCCTGGCAGCTTTCTCCTTCTTCGCCTTCTCCTTCTTGGCTTGTGCTTGGGCAGATGATGGCTCATTCTCAGTCATGATCACTTGATTATCTTCGAAGTCTGGACAGATGGGCAGGTGTTCCTTATCCAACAAGTATGTGCCCGTGCCCATCTTTGAGTTGATAAGCTCCTGAATCTGTGGGGCATACCCACAACTCCTCTTCTGGTCGGCAGCTGTCCTCTTGATTGTTTCCACTATGAGGCTCATGACTTTGAATTTCTGAGGTACATCAAAGATATGTAGCAAGTTAATGGCATGACCTCTGATCATCCTGTGATCTCCAGACTTGGGCAAAAGAGTGTGCCTAAGGATCCAGTTGATCGTAGGCAATCCTGATAGCAAGTGTTTCACAGACCCAAACTGGTGAGTGTCAAGATCATCTGCTGGAATCTCCTTGTACATATTTGCCATAGAGTTGTGATCCATCTTATTCTTGGAGTAGACATCTAAGTCATCTTTATTTTCCTCGGGGGCATTGATAAGCTGTGCCCATCAGCAACTGTGGACTAGTACCTCATACCTTCTGACATCCAAGTGATCCTCCCATCTGGGTAGAAGTGTGCTGTGGAGTAGAATTGCATGATTAGCTCTTCGTTCCACTTTGTGAGCTTCTGCCCAACAAAGTCTGCAACTCCACACGCACTAAAGCTGTCATACACTCCAGGATAGTGTTCCTCATTTTCCTTCATGTAGGTCCAGTCGACCCATCTCATGTCACATACTATTGGCTTCTTGTCAAGCAAAACTGTCTCATAGAAATCCTGCTGCTCCTTGGTGTGAAACCTGTAGTCCACTGCAGTCCTCCTTCTGGTAGCATAGGGATCTGTCTCTCTCCACTTCCTCAGCCCTGAGTCTTTCCTGAGCTTCATATTCTCAGCCACAGGATGAGCATCGTTGTGGTCTGGGATCTTGGGCTTGAGCTTCCTAAGGACATGCTCTTCCTCTTCCTCTGCAGCTTCAGGCACTGGGGCCTTGTTCTTTTTAGTGGCTGGAATGCTTCTTGTGTTTCTCTTTGGTGCACTCTTTGGCTTAGATGCAGCCTTGGGTGCTTCCTTGGGCTTGGATGCAGTTGCACCTGACCTTATGGCATCTCCCATAAGTTTGGGTGCCTTGGGTGCTGGTGCAGCAACCTCTTCTACTTCCTCCTCATCTTCCATGATGGAGGCCTTGCCAAGCACTCTGGCTACAGTCTTCTTGACCCTTTCCTTCCTCTTTTTGCCCTCAACAGCAACTGGCTCTGTGGGTGCAGGCTTCTCAGTTGAAGCTCTAACCTTAGACATGGGCTGCCTGCCTGTTGGCCTTTTGATTTTCAGCCCTGGCTTTGTGCCTTGAGCTGGCTCAACTCTCCTTGATGTGGCCTCTTCCTCTACCACATAATCTTCATCTTCAGAATCAGAAGTTCTCTTCTTCCTTTGTCTAGTGACAGCTTTAGGCAGATTGCTGGGGGTGCTCCTGCTGCCATCATCTGAAGAGCTGGAGGGACTAGTGCCCTCACTCATCACCACTTGCTGCTCTGAGAGGTTCTGGCTGTCACTTTGGTCTGACATGATGCAAACTCTGACTGCTGACCTTGTGAATAGATTATAGATGAGATAGAGTGGATGAGCATCACAAAGTGCAGAGATTTTGCAAAAGAGTAATTCAAAAACTTAGTTTTAGTTTCCCACTGAAATCATCTCGGATCTACCGATTTTCAAACTCGGTGACACCGAAGCAGTTTTGGCACCAGAACTAGTGAACTCGGTCAGACCGAGTCACAGTTCGGTGGCACCGAGACTGCTAGGGTTTCACAGAGTTCCAAAATCGGTCACACCGATAAGTAATTCTCGGTCAGACCGAGTTTTACTTGTGCAATGGCATAAGCCAAACTGGTGGGACCGAGTTTTTCAACTCGGTGGGTCCGAGATGGTTTCGGCGGAAACCTAACCCTAAAATTTTCGAATTAAACCTAATCTACGAGTTCATTGGCTGGATAGGAGTTTATCAAACATGGCAAGAATCATGATGATCACAATGTGCTAGGAATCGGATTGGAGAATAGCACAAAGATCGAGTCCATACCCTAGTTCGGCGGAGACTCGCTACGGTGGCAACGGCGGGGCAGAATTCCCGTTGACGGCGACGGAGACCAGCGACTGGAGGCAGCTGGCGGCGAGGAGGACGATCCGGAGACCCAGGAGGCAGAGCGAGCTATGCGCGGGCGAAGAGGTTTCGGAGAAATTTCCAAAATTTTGCCCGTCACTATATATAGCCCGACCCTGTCGGTGTGACCGAGTGGAGCAACTCGGTGGCACCGAGGTGCAAAACTGTATACATTTATTGCAACTCGGTGTGACCGAGTGGTTCAAATCAGTTGCACCGAGATCGAAAACCTAGATCAACTTAATGATCTCGGTAGGACCGAAAGTATGGTATCGGTCAGACCGAGAATCACAAAGAGGTTTTGGAAGTTTAAGTCTATGACGAATCGGGGACTCCGAGCGCTCCTCACAGAGAGTGGTTAGAATCTGACTTGATCAAATTTTGTGATGCAGCATGAATAGAGTTTGAGACGAGAAAAGCATAGATAGCTAGAGGAGGTTCTTAGGCATTCTTGTCCGTCCACTTGGCAAAAGAAGATAAAGCCAAACAATCAAAACAACAAGTGTATGTCCTCGAATGAGTAAAATATGCAACCAACATGCTCACACAATAAGATGGCAAATGAAATATGTGGCAAAGCATGCACAACCAATTCTAGCATCTATCAAGCAATTTGCGATGACTAGGTCATCTATATATGAGTATATTGACTTAGGAGTCAAGTGAGAACACTTGATCGTAGGTCATACTCATCGTTTAAGCTCAAGTGGGGTTACCACTTTTACATAAAGTATTGTTGTATTCACATCTTTAGAGTTGCTTTAGCTCAAGTTTTAGAGTAAAGCTCCCCCTAGATGTGATATCCCCCCTAGGAGGGATGAACTAACCTTGGGTTTTGTCGATGATGACTTCATGTAGATGTTGAAGATGTGGATGCTCAATGTTGATGTTGATCACTTGGAGTTATCCATTTGAGTGAATTGCACTTTCAATACCTACATGGGTTAGTCCCACAAGGAACAAACAAGGATATCCATAGACATAGAGTGATGCATACACAAGATGATGTCCATGAAAACTTTAGGTTACCTTGTCCCTTGTCTTACCAACAAGAGGGTTTGTGACTCCTTGAACTAGTGCATGATGTGGAAGTTGATTGCACTTGTTCTTGCCAAAATGATGAGAGTGAAATATGTTGGCGGAGTCACCCTCAAGAACTCTCTAGTTCTTCTTCTTTTGGATCCACACCATCTTGATGGGAATCCTTGGAGTTGTAGTCGTACTTGATGAAGTGGAACTTGACGTGGTCTTGGGAATCCACTTGACCAAGGTCTTAGGAGCTTCTTCAAATGCATCAATCTCCTCTTGAAGCTTGTCCTTGCCTTTTTGCTTGTAGTATTGTGGTGGAAGATCATCTTGAGCTTGTGTCCCCTTGAAAGAAGTATCAGACTTCTCTTGTTGAGGAACAAACTTTGTCTTGGGGTATTGATCTTCTTCCCACTCAACTCCATTGGCATTGAACTTTCGTTTGAAACCAACACCTTGATTCTTCCGGTTCATTCCTTGCTTGCGCACAATTTCCTCAAATTTCTTACTCCCGGCAAGGCTTTTGTACACTCCTTTCTCTATAATCCCCTTCAATAAGCTATTTTCTTGCACAAGTGTAACTTGGCTAAGAGAATCATTAGTGGAATCAAGAGAACTACTAGAAGCAACAATATTGGATTTAGCATGATCATTGTTACTACTAGAGGAAGAATCTTTCTTGTTCTTGTTACTAGACTTGACTTGAGGCATGTAAGTGGATAATAGTAAACGCTTGGCAATGTAAGAAGAACTTTTCTTGCGGAGATCATCATTGATTGCTTTTAAGAACTCATGCTCTTGCTCAAGATTGAGCTTTTCAAAGCGTAATTTCTCATGAGCTCTTAAAAGTTCTCGATGATCTTCGAAGATAGTTTCATGAGCTAACTTAAGAGTGTTTAGTTCTTTAGTTAGAGCCTCAATCTTCTCCTTATCATTGTCATTCGTTTTATCTTGATTAGCATGATTAATTGATGTTTAATCATAGTACTCATCACTAGAGTTGTCAACAAGCAAGTCATCATCACCTAACAAGTCATCTTCATCACTATTAAAATCAACATACTCGGGGTGTGTTACCTTAGGACCTTTGGCCATGAAGCATCTTCCAATTCCTTCATTTGGTGAGTCAAATATGTCGTAGGAGTTGGTTGACACAAGTGCTAGACCGGCAACACCTTCATCTTGAGTATCTTCGGAGTCGGAGTGATAACTTCTCTCGGAGTGGCTGTCGGAGTCGGAGCCGGATACCCATTCACCAACATGAGCTTAATGTCTTCGTTTTGTGTAGCTCCTTGATGATTTTTCCTTCCTTTCCGAATCCTTGCTTCTCCGTGAGTATCTCCGTTCATAACGATCATCTCTACTCCTTCTCTCTCTTGGTGGTGATTCTTTGCTTCTTCCTTTTGGAGAATCTTCTCTTCTCTTGTAGGGAGCCGTACACTCATTGGAATAGTGTCCGGGTCTTCCACAATTATAGCAGTTTCGCTCTTGACTAGAAGATCTTTTGTCATTGTAGGACCTTGACTTGAAGCTTCTATCTTTGCTTCTACTCTTGTAGAACTTGTTGAAGTTCTTCACCATTAAGCTCAATTCTTCATTGAAGTTTTGTTTCTCACTTGATGATGTGGAGACTTCACATGAGGCTTTGTAGGCACCACTTGATTTGTTGTGAAGTTCCTCTTTATCCTTGAGTGACATCTCATGAGCAACAATCCTTCCAATCACTTCCGTTGGTTTGAGATCTTTGTAATTGGGCATCATTTGAATCAATGTGCACACGGTATCATATTTCCCATCCAAGGCTCTTAGGATCTTCTTGATGATGAATCTACCAGTCATCTCTTCACTTCCTAAGCCGGCAATCTCATTTGTGATGAGAGCAAGCCTAGAGTACATTTCGGCGACACCTTCACCATCCTTCATCTTGAACTTGTCAAGTTGACTTTGGAGCACATCCAACTTCGATTCCTTGACGGAGTCGGTACCTTCGTGCATATCGATCAAAGTGTCCCAAATTTCCTTTGCATTCTCAAGACGGCTGATTTTGTTGAATTCTTCGGGGCACAATCCGTTGAAGAGAATATCACAAGCTTGAGCATTGTATTGCAACATCTTCAACTCATCCGCGGTAGCTTCACGGTTTGGTTCTCTCCCATCAAAGAACTCACCTTGCAAACCAACACAAACAATAGCCCATACGGCGGGGTTATGTCCAAGAATATGCATTTTCATTTTATGCTTCCAACTAGCAAAATTAGTGCCATCAAAGTAAGGACCTCTACGGTGATAATTTCCCTCGCTAGATGCCATACTCTCCTAGGTTGTGAAACCAAGGCTATGACCACCAAAAGCTATGGAGATCAAGGCAAATGGAGACCAAAGCTCTGATACCACTTGTAGGATCGAAAGTATGTCTAGAGGGGGGGGGGGTGATTAGACTACTTGACCAAATAAAAACTTAACCTTTTCCCAATTTTAGATCTTGGCAGATTTTAGCTATCTTAGGACAAGTCAAGCAATCATCACACAATTCAAGCAAGCATGCAAAGAGTATATTGGCAGCGAAAAGTAAAGCATGCAACTTGCAAGAATATAAAGGGAAGGGTTTTGAGGATTCAAACGCAATTGGAGACACGGATGTTTTTCCCGTGGTTCGGATAGGTGGTGCTATCCTATATCCACGTTGATGGAGACTTCAACCCACGAAGGGTAACGGTTGCGCGAGTCCACGGGGGGCTCCACCCACGAAGGGTAAAGGTTGCGCAAGTCCACGGAGGGCTCCACCCACAAAGGGTCCATGAAGAAGCAACCACCCACGAAGGGTCCACGAAGAAGCAACCTTGTCTATCCCACCATGGCCATCGCCCACGAAGGACTTGCCTCACTAGTGGTAGATCTTCACGAAGTAGGTGATCTCCTTGCCCTTACAAACTCCTTGGTTCAACTCCACAATCTTGTCGAAGGCTCCCAAGTGACACCTAGCCAATCTTGGAGACACCACTCTCCAAGAAGTAACAAATGGTGTGTTGATGATGAACTCCTTGCTCTTGTGCTTCAAATGATAGTCTCCCAAACACTCAACTCTCTCTCATAGGATTTGGATCTGGTGGAAAGAAGATTTGAGTGGAAAGGAACTTGGGGAAGGCTAGAGATCAAGATTCATATGGTTGGAATGGAATATCTTGGTCTCAACACATGAGTAGGTGGTTCTCTCTCAGAACATATGAGTTGGAATGGTGTATGTGTTCTGATGGCTCTCTCCACGAGTGAAGAGGAGGTGGAGGGGTATATATAGCCTCCACACAAAATCCAACCGTTACACACAGTTTTCCAATCTCGGTGGGACCGAATCAACAAACTCGGTCGGACCGAAAAGGTAAACCTAGTGACCGTTAGAGATTTTGGTGGGACCGACATGCAACTCAGTAGGACCGATTCGGTTAGGGTTTGGGCATAACGTAATCTCGGTGAGACCGATTGCACAAACTCGGTGAGACGGAGTTTGGGAATAAGCTAACCAGAGAGTTGGTCAGGCAAACTCGGTGGGACCGACTCGCTCTTTCGGTGATACCGAAAAGTTACAAGAAGGAAACAAAAAGCTTACATTGCAATCTCGGTGGGACCGATTCGCTCTTTCGTTGAGACCGAAAAGTTACGAAAGGGAAACAGAGAGTTTGCAATCCCATCTCGGTGAGACCGAGATCCTTATCGGTAGGACCGAATTGCTAGGGTTTGGCAGTGGCAAATGACAAGTGAAACTCGGTGGCGCCGGATTGAAAGAATCGGTATGACCGAGTTTGGCTTAGTGTTTAGGTCATTTGTGGCTATCGAAAAGTGGTTGAGGATTTTGGAGCATATCACCAAGCACATAAAGCAAGAGGCTCATTAAGCAACACCTTATCACTCCTTGATAGTATTGGCTTTTCCTAAAGACTCAATGTGATCTTGGATCACTAAAATATAAAATGAAGAGTCTTGAACTTTTGAGCTTGAGCCAATTCTTTGTCCTTAGCATTTTGAGGGTTCCACTTTCACATCCATGCCATGCAAATCATTGAGCTTTCCTGAAATAATCATCTTGAAATAGCATTAGCTCAATGAGCTATATGTTGTTATGAATTACCAAAACCACCTAGGGATAGTTGCACTTTCAAGTTTAGTCAACGGGTCTGCCATATTCAGATCATGAATAATAAACATTTATCATGAAATAAGGAAATAAATAATAACTTTATTATTGCCTCTAGGGCATATTTCCTTCAGTCTCCCACTTGCACTAGAGTCAATAATCTAGTTCACATCGCCATGTGATCTAACATCAATAGTTCACATCTTTATGTGGTTAACACCCATAGTTCACATCGATATGTGACCAGCACCCAAAGGGTTTACTAGAGTCAGTAATCTAGTTCACATTGCTATGTGATTAACACCCAAAGAGTACTAAGGTGTGATCATGTTTTGCCTCTGAGAGAAGTTTAGTCAACGGGTCTGCCATATTCAGATCCGTAAGTATTTTGCAATTTTCTATGTCTACAATGCTCTGTACGGAGCTACTTTAGCTAATTGTTCCCACTTTCAATATGTATCTAGATGAAGACTAAGAGTCATCCGGATCAATGCCAAAACTTGTATTGACGTAACCCTTTTACGACGAACCTTTTGTCACCTCCATAATCGAGAAATATATCCTTATTCCACTAAGGATAATTTTGACCGCTGTCCAGTGATCTACTCCTAGATCACTATTGTACTCCCTTGCTAAAATTAGTGTAGGGTATACAATAGGTCTGGTATACAGCATGGCATACTTTATAGAACCTATGGCCAAGGCATAGGGAACGACTTTTATTCTCATTCTATTTTCTGCCGTGGTCGGGCTTTGAGTCTTACTCAATTTCACACCTTGTAACACAGGCAAGAATTCTTTCTTTGACTGTTCCATTTTGAACTACTTCAAAATCTTGTCAAGGTATGTACTCATTGAAAAAAACTTATCAAGCGTCTTGATCTATCTCTATAGATCTTGATGCTCAATATGTAAGCAGCTTCACCGAGGTTTTCTTTGAAAAAAATTCCTTTCAAACACTCATTTATGCTTTGCAGAATAATTCTACATTATTTCCGATCAACAATATGTCATCCACATATACTTATCAGAAATGCTGTAGTGCTCCCACTCACTTTCTTGTAAATACAGGCTTCACCGCAAGTTTGTATAAAACTATATGCTTTGATCAACTTATCAAAGCGTATATTCCAACTCCGAGATGCTTGCACCAGTCCATAGATGGATCGCTGGAGCTTGCATATTTTGTTAGCGCCTTTAGGATTGACAAAACCTTCTGGTTGCATCATATACAACTCTTCTTTAAATCCATTAAGGAATGTAGTTTTGTTTATCCATTTACCAGATTTCATAAAAATGCGGCAATTGCTAACATGATTTGGACAGACTTAAGCATCGCTACGAGTGAGAAAATTTCATCGTAGTCAACACCTTGAACTTTATCAAAAACCTTTTTTGACAAGTCTAGCTTTGTAGATAGTAACACTACTATCAGCGTCTGTCTTCCTCTTGAAGATCCATTTATTTTCTATGGCTTGCCGATCATCGGGCATATCCATCAAAGTCCATACTTTGTTCTCATACATGGATCATATCTCAGATTTCATGGCTTCAAACCATTTCGCGGAATCTGGGCTCATCATCGCTTCCTCATAGTTCGCAAGTTTGTCATGGTCTAGTAACATGACTTCCAGAACAGGATTACCGTACCACTCTGGTGCGGATCTCACTCTTGTTTACCTACGAGATTCAGTAGTAACTTGATATGAAGTTACATGATCATCATCATTAGCTTCCTCACTAATTGGTGTAGTAGTCACAAGAACAGATTTCTGTGATGAACTACTTTCCAATAAGGGAGCAGGTACAGTTACCTCATCAAGTTCTACTTTCCTCCCATTCACTTCTTTCGAGAGAAACTCCTTCTCTAGAAAGGATCCATTCTTAGCAACGAATGTCTTGCCTTTGGATCTGTGATAGAAGGTGTACCCAACATTTTCTTTTGGGTATCCTATGAAGACGCACTTCTCCGATTTGGGTTTGAGCTTATCAGGTTGAAACTTTTTCACATAAGCATTGCAACCTCAAACTTTAAGAAACGACAGCTTAGGTTTCTTGCCAAACCATAGTTCATACGGTGTCGTCTCAACGGATTTAGATGGTGCCCTATTTAACGTGAATGCAGCTGTCTCTAATGCATAACCCCCAAATGATAGTGGTAGATCGGTAAGAGACATCATAGATCGCACCATATCTAATAAAGTATGGTTATGACGTTCGGACACACCATTACATTGTGGTGTTCCAGGTGGCGTGAGTAGTGAAACTATTTCACATTGTTTTAATTGAAGACCAAACTCGTAACTCAAATATTTGTCTCCGCGATCAGATCGTAGAAACCTTATTTTCTTGTCACAATGATTTTCCACTTCACCCTAAAATTATTTGAACTTTTCAAATGTTTCAGACTTATGTTTCATCAAGTAGATATACTCATATCTGCTCAAATCATCTGTGAAGGTCAGAAAATAGCGATACCCGCCACGAGCCTCAACACTCATTGGACTGCATACATCAGTATGTATTATTTCCAATCATGTTTGTTGCTCGCCCCATTGTTCCGGAGAACGGAGTCTTAGTCATCTTGCCCATGAGGCATGGTTCACAAGTACCAAGTGATTCATAATCATGTGGTTCCAAAAGTCCATCAGTATGGAGTTTCTTCATGCGCTTTACACCAATATGACCTAAACGGTAGTGCCACAAATAAGTTGCACTATCATTATTAACTTTGCATCTTTTGGTTTCAATATTATGAATATGTGTAACACTACGATCGAGATCCAACAAACTATTTTCATTGGGTGTATGACCATCGAAGGTTTTATTCATGTAAACAGAACAACAATTATTCTCTGACTTTAATGAATAACCGTATTGCAATAAACATGATCAAATCATATTCATGCTCAACGCAAACACCAAATAACACTTATTTAGTCTGAACACTAATCCCGAAAGTATAGGGAGTGTGCGATGATGATCATATCAATCTTGGAACTACTTCCAACACACATCGTCACCTCACCCTTTACTAGTTTCTGTTTATTCTGCAACTCCCGTTTTGAGTTACTACTCTTAGCAACTGAACCAGTATCAAATGTCGAGGGGTTGCTATAAACACTAGTAAAGTACACATCAATGACACGTATATCCAATATACCTTTGTTTACCTTGCCATCCTTCTTATCCGCCAAATACTTGGGGCAGTTCCACTTCCAGTGACCAGTCCCTTTGCAGTAGAAGCACTTAGTCTCAGGCTTAGGATCAGACTTGGGCATCTTCACTTGAGCAGCAACTTGCTTGTCGTTCTTCTTGAAGTTCCCATTCTTCCCTTTGCCCTTTTTCTTGAAACTAGTGGTCTTGTCAACCATCAACACTTGATGTTTTTCTTGATTTCTACCTTCATTGATTTCAGCATCACGAAGAGCTTGGGAGTTGTTTCCGTTATCCCTTGCATATTATAGTTCATCATGAAGTTCTACTAACTTGGTGACGGTGACTAGAGAATTCTGTCAATCACTATCTTATCTGGAAGATTAACTCCCACTTGATTCAAGCGATTGTAGTACCCAGACAATCTGAGCACATGCTCACTAGGTGAGCGATTCTCCTCCATCTTTTTAGCTATAGAACTTGTTGGAAACTTCATATCTCTCAACTCGGGTATTTGCTTGAAATATTAACTTCAACTCCTGGAACATCTCATATGGTCCATGACGTTCAAAACGTCTTTGAAGTCCCGATTCTAAGCCGTTTAAGCATGGTGCACTAAACTATCAAGTAGTCATCATATTGAGCTAGCCAAATGTTCATAACGTCTGCATCTTCTCCTGCAATAGGTCTGTCACCTAGCAGTGCATCAAGGACATAATTCTTCTGTGCAGCAATGAGGATAAACCTCAGATCACGGATCCAATCCGCATCATTGCTACTAACATCTTTCAACACAATTTTCTCTAGGAACATATTAAAAATAAAACAGGGGAGCTAAACGCGAGCTATTGATCTACAACATATATATGCTAATACTACCAGGACTAAGTTCATGATAAATTTAAGTTCAATTAATCATATTACTTAAGAACTCCCACTTAGATAGACATCCCTCTAATCCTCTAAGTGATCACGTGATCCAAATCAACTAAACCATGTCCGATCATCACGTGAGATGGAGCAGTTTCATTGGTGAACATCACTATGTTGATCATATATACTATATGATTCACGCTCGACCTTTCGGTCTCCGTATTCCGAGGCCATATCTGTATATGCTTGGCTCGGCAAGTATAACCTGAGTATTCTGCATGTGCAACTTTTTTTCACCCGTTGTATTTAAACGTAGAGCCTATCACACCCGATCATCACGTGGTGTCTCAGCACAAAGAACTTTAGCAACGGTGCATACTCAGGGAGAACACTTCTTGATAATTAGTGAGAGATCATCTTAAAATGCTACCGTCAAACTAAGCAAAAATAAGATGTATAAAAGATAAACATCATATGTAATCAAAATATGTGACATGATATGGCCATCATCATCTTGCTTCTTTGATCACCATCTCCAAAGTACTGTCATGATCTATATCGTCACCGGCATGACACCATGATCTCCATCATCTTGATCTATATCAATGTGTCGTCACGTGGTCGTCTCGCCAACAATTGCTCTTGCAACTATTGCTATCGCGTAGCGATAAAGTAAAGCAATTATTGGACGCTTGCATCTTATGCAATAGAGAGACAGCCATAAGGATTTTGCCAGTTGCTGATAACTTCAACAAAACATGATCATCTCATACAAGAACTTATATCTCATCATGTCTTGACCATATCACATCACAACATGTCCTGCAAAAACAAGTTAGACGTCCTCTACTTTGTTGTTGCAAGTTTTACGTGGCTGCTACGGGCTTAAGCAAGAACCAATCTTACCTATGCATCAAAACCACAATGATAGTTTGTCAAGTTGGTGTTGTTTTAACCTTCGCAAGGACCGGGCGTAGCCACACTCGGTTCAACTAAAGTTGGAGAAACTGACACCCGCCAGCCACCTGTGTGGAAAGCACGTCGGTAGAACCAGTCTTGCGTAAGCGTACGCGTAATGTCGGTCCGGGCCGCTTCATCCAACAATACCGCCGAACCAAAGTGTGACATGCTGGTAAGCAGTATGACTTATATCGCCCACAACTCACTTGTGTTCTACTCGTGCATATTACATCAACGCATAAAACCTAGGCTCGGATGCCACTGTTGGGGAACGTAGTAATATCAAAAATTTCCTACGCACACGCAAGATCATGGTGATGCATAGCAACGAGAGGGGAGAGTGTTGTCTACGTACCCTTGTAGACCGGAAGCGGAAGCGTTATGACAACTCGGCTGATGTAGTCGTACGTCTTCACGGCCCGACCGATCAAGCACCGAAACTACGGCACCTCCGAGTTTTAGCACACGTTCAGCTCGATGACGATCCCCGGACTCCGATCCAGCAAAGTGTCGGGGAAGAGTTCCGTCAGCACGACGGCGTGGTGCCGATCTTGATGTACTACTGTCGCAGCACTTCGCCTAAGCACCGCTACAATATTATCGAGGATTATGGTGGAAGGGGGCACCGCACACGGCTAAGAATATGATCACGTGGATCAACTTGTGTGTCTATGGGGTGCCCCCTGCCCCCGTATATAAAGGAGTGGAGGAGGGGAGGGCCGGCCCTCTCTATGGCGCGCCCTAGGGGAGTCCTACTCCCACCGGGAGTAGGATCCCCCCTTTCCTAGTCCAACAAGGCGTCCTTCCATGTAGTAGGAGTAGGAGACAAGGAAGGGGAAGAGGGAAGAGAAGGAAGGAGGGGGCGCAGCCCCTCCCCCTAGTCCAATTCGGACTAGGCCTTGGGGGGGCACACGGCCTGCCTCTCCCTCTCCCCTAAAGCCCAATAAGGCCCATATACTTCTTCTCCCGTATTCCCGTAACTCCCCGGTACTCCGAAAAATACCTGAACCACTCAGAACCTTTCCGATGTCCGAATATAGTCATCCAATATATCGATCTTTACATCTCGACCATTTCGAGACTCCTCGTCATGTCCCCGATCTCATCCGGGACTCCGAACTCCTTCGGTACATCAAAACTCATAAACTCATAATATAACTGTCATCGAAACCTTAAGCGTGCGGACCCTATGGGTTTGAGAACAATGTAAACATGACCGAGACACGTCTTCGGTCAATAATCAATAGCGGAACCTGGATGCTCATATTGGCTCCTACATATTCTACGAAGATCTTTATCGGTCAGACCGCATAACAACATACGTTGTTCCCTTTGTCATTGGTATGTTACTTGCCCGAGATTCGATCGTCGATATCTCAATACCTAGTTCAATCTCGTTACCGGCAAGTCTCTTTACTCGTTCCGTAATACATCATCTCGCAACTAACTCATTAGTTGCAATGCTTGTAAGGCTTATGTGATGTGCATTACCGAGAGGGCCCAGAGATACCTCTCCGACAATCGGAGTGACAAATCCTAATCTCGAAATACGCCAACCCAACATGTACCTTTGGAGACACCTATAGAGCTCATTTATAATCACCCAGTTACGTTGTGACGTTTGGTAGCACACAAAGTGTTCCTCCGGCAAACGGGAGTTGCATAATCTCATAGTCATAGGAACATGTATAAGTCATGAAGAAAGCAATAGCAACATACTAAACGATCGAGTGCTAAGCTACGGAATGGGTCAAGTCAATCACATCATTCTCCTAATGATGTGATCCCGTTAATCAAATAACAACTCTTTGTCTATGGTTAGGAAACATAACCATCTTTGATTAACGAGCTAGTCAAGTAGAGGCATACTAGTGACACTCTGTTTGTCTATGTATTCACACATGTATTATGTTTCCGGTTAATACAACTCTAGCATGAATAATAAACATTTATCATGAAATAAGGAAATAAATAATAACTTTATTATTGCCTCTAGGTAAAAAGGGGTATAAGTTGGAGATAACCTCAGTCCGACGCTTCCGAGTTGTGTCAGGCAAGCCGGAGGATAGCTCTGCATCCTTGCTGGTCTGGGTCTGCCTCCGGTTTTCAAATTGCTATTGCTTCAAAAGAAAGTCAGGATCTTGGTAAGCCAAAGGGTGTGAAAATCTTACTTTTCGGGTTACTCTTCGAAATTTCTGACGCGGCTGAAGCTCGGAGTCGGAGGAGATTATAATTACCTCTTCCTCGATGGGTTGGCTGTTGCCCGTGTCTTCCTGAAAGAAGTTTAATATCAGTAAGGTAATGATAAAGGAGAAAGGGAAATTAAAAAGTTACCTCTTCCTCATTATCATCAGTATCATCAAGCTGAAACAGCTCAGAAGCGCTTGGCTTCCTTTTCCTCGAAGTGGTGGGCTTAGTGGTTTTCCTTTCGGCTTACTTGGCCGCCCTGGCTTTCTTGGCCGCCTCATGATCATATTGGATTTTCCAGAAGTTATCATTTGCCTATAAAAGGTTATAAAGGGTTATGCGTAAGAATACAGCATAACATGATAAAAAATAACCCGACGGCTGGAAACTTACTGCAGGGGCCGGGTTCTTCTTGCAAAAAGGTAGTAAGCCGAAGGTGTTACTATTCATTGTGCCCTCTTTCAAAAAAGACTGAGTTTTAGCTTCCACTACGTCATATGGTAAGTCATCAGGACTATGACGCTGAGGGTCATCTTTCTCGCCTGAATAATTACACATTAAGCCGGGGCGGCGGCTTAACGGAATTATTCTCCAAGCAACCCAGACTCGGACCAGGTCAATGCCATCTAAGACGTTCCCTAAAAGAGCTTTAATCTTCTTGACTTTGGGGGTGAGTGGCAGACGTTCAATAGCAGTCAACTTATCCGGCAGCGGGTGAGTAGGTTCAAGGCGCAATGCACGGAAGCCGGGCAACGGGTTTTCGCCAGCCGGAGAAGTATCTTGGCAGTAGAACCATGTCTGGTTCCAGTCCTTTGGATGACTCGGCAATTCAGCATAAGGGAATAGGCAGTCTCTCCGCCTTTGAATTGATATACCACCAAGCTCCAGACTGGGCCCATTGGCCCGCTCATTCTGCCGGTTCAAATAGAACAATTCCATGAACAAAAGTAGGCTGGGTTCTTCTCCAAGGTAGACCTCACAGAAAACTTGGAAGTTGCAGATATTTGACACGGAATTGGGCCCGATGTCTTGAGGTCTGAAGTCAAAGAAGTGCAAAACGTCTCTAAAGAATTTTGAACTGGGAGGAGCAAATCCCCGGCTCATGTGATCGGTAAAAATAATCACCTCCCCTTCCTTGGGTTGAGGTTTCTCTTCAGACGGATCAGGAGCATGATAAGACATGATATC
Source organism: Triticum monococcum (assembly GCA_034509565.1). Lineage (NCBI taxonomy): Eukaryota > Viridiplantae > Streptophyta > Magnoliopsida > Poales > Poaceae > Triticum > Triticum monococcum. Next base: position 13,527,493 of record CM067845.1, on the reverse strand, counting down.
CTTCTTGGGCAGATGGCCAGACTTTACAAACTCGGACAGTTTGCTCTCTGTAACAATGGATGGGACCCAGTTGCAGGTAATCGGAGGTTTAACAGCTTTGGGTGCCATTGGGTAAATTGAAGCCTACAACAATATAAAGGAAATTTTCCAGTTTATTATAACCCAGAAAATAAGCATTATTGGGTTATTTAAGATGGCGGCTTGAGAAGGGGCCTAATGACATACAGGTAACTATGTGATAATGTTTAACAGCTGCAGGTATTAAAGATGATTAAGGTTTTCTTAAGTCGCCAGAAGCAAGTGGTGCTGACAACCAGTATTATCTTAAACCGGTCACATGAATTACTATGGCTGAAACAGAGTCAACAGATGCCGTTTTTTGGCTAAGTGTGGAACAAACAGGTTTCACAAGTTGCAATCATTATTTTGGATCAAACGATGTTCTGGAAAAGAAAATATTTCTAGACCTAAAAACAGTACAGAGAAGTTCATATACTCGCGGAGGGTTTCCAAAACAAGGGAAATGAGATATGTTCTTATATAGGATAAGCACAAATATTTTCCGCAGCAGTTCTATGTTGTTTTATAATCTGAACAAGGCATTGGAGGTGAAAACTAATGGAGGTCTGCGTCGGGCGGCGAAGAACGCCGACGAACTCAAGACAGTTTCAATGCAGATCTGAGAAAGGGGAAAAAGAGGAACTCACAGATGCGGAAGAGCTGCGGAGGGTCGCCGTCGTTTTCTGGTCGGAATCAGGGTGATGCAGCGGCTTGAGTCGGTGAAGACGAGGAGTTCGACGGCGGCGGCGGCGGAGCTTGAGCAGCAAAGAAGGAGGTATGAGGAGGAAGACGACTGAAGGAAATGAAAAAGGCCTAGGTCACATCTATTTATAAGGAGGGGCCGACAAAGACGATGCGAGAAACGAGGAGACCAAGGCATCATTATCTAGCAGCCCCGACGCCTCGATTCTCGGGATGGTCAGTAAAGGCAAAGATCCCTTGGAGGATATGACGGAATAAAATATGAGTTTTATTGAAGATGACGTCACGGAGATTAAACCCGGATCTAGATGATGACGTCACGGCGGGTTAAAGTCTCCGCACAAAACGGAAGACTGAAGGCCAGTTCATAAGGTTTTTAAAAGATTGACATGAACCGGTTCAAATCAATCTAAGGCCTAATGTTGGGGATATAACTATTTATGTAAGCCTCCCAGGAGGGGCCGGGTTATGCAAAGAGAAGCCCATCTGAAGCCCAAGACCAAGACATGAAGATGGTGGTTCAGTAAAGGGTCTAAAGGCCCACAGGCGATTTATGGCCCATGGCGATAAGCCGCCATGAGGGCGTGACTTGTATTGTAAGGTAGAAGTAACTAGTCACCGAGCCGGACACTGTTTATGAGCCGGCCGGGACTCTGTAAGCCGTAGGGCGTCGACCCGTGTATATAAGGGGACGACCCGCTGGCGGCTTAGGGCAAGAAACAACAAATCGAGAACCGGATAGCGTATCTCGCTCCCTGGTCATCGAAACCTCGAGCAATACCAACCCAACTAGACGTAGGCCTTCCTTCACCGCAAGGGGCTGAACTAGTACAAACCTCGCGTGTCCTTTGTCCCGATTAACCCCTTTAAGCTTCCTAGTTGCGATGGCTCCACGATTAAGTCCTTGCAAGAGGACAGCTGCCGTGACAATTCCACGACAGAAATTCTACATTATTTCGAATCAGCAATATGTCATCCACATATACTTATCAGAAATGTTGTAGTGCTCCCACTCACTTTCTTGTAAATACAAGTTTCTAGCAAACATTGTATAAACCTAAAAGCTTTGATCACTCCATCAAAACATATATTCTGATTCCGAGATGCTTGCTCTAGTCCATAGAAGGATTGCTGGAGCCAGCATACCTTTTAGCATCCTTAGGATCGACAAAACTTTGATTGTATAACATACAACTCTTTCTTACGAAAACTGGTAAGAAAACTTGTTTTTGACGTCCATCTGTCAGATTTCATAATCTAAAAATATAGCTAATGTTAACATGATTCCGACAGACTTAAGCATCTCTACGGGTGAGAAATTCTCATTGTAGTCAACTCCTTGAACTTGTGAAAAGACTCTTTCCCACAAGTCGAGCTTCATAGACGGTAACATTACCGCCCACGTCCGTCTTCTTCTTAAAGACCCATTTATCTCAATGGCTTGCCGATCATTGGGCAAGTCCACCAAGGTCCATACTTTGTTATGATATATGGATCCTATCTCGGATTTCATGGCTTCTAACCATTTGTCAGAATACGGGCCCACCATCACTTCTCCATAGATCGTAGGTTCATTGTTGTCTAACAACATGATATCTAAGACAGGATTACCATACCACTTAGGAGTAGTACATATCCTTGTCGACCTACGAGGCTCGATAGCAACTTGATCCGAAGCTTCATGATCACTATCATTAACTTCCTATTCAACAGACGTAGGCGCCACAGAAAACATCTTTCTGTGTTGCGTTACTCTCTGGTAAAGGTTCGACAACCTTATCAAGTTCTATCTTCCTCCCACTCAATTCTTTCGAGAGAAACTCCTTCTCAAGAAAGGACCTGTTCTTAGCGACAAACAATTTGCCCTCAGATCTGAGATAGAAGGTGTACCCAACTGTCACCTTTGGGTATCCTATGAAGATGTGTTTGTCCGCTTTGGGTTCGAGCTTCTCCGGCTGAAGCCTTAAGCATCGCAGCCACAAACATTAGGAAACGACAACTTTGGTTTCTTGCCAAACCAATGTTCACACGTCGTCGTCTCAACGGACTTATATGGTGTCCTATATAAAGTGAATGCAGCTGTCTCTTATGCATAACCCCAAAATAATAGCGGTAGATCGGTAAGAGACATCATAGATCGCACCATATCTCATAAGGTTCGATTACGACGTTCGAACACACCATTACGACTGTGGTGTTCCAGGTGGCTTCAACTGTGAAACAATTCCACAATGTCTTAAGTGATTTTCCAAACTCATAACTCGGAAAATCCCCTTTTGATCAGATCATAGGAACATGATCTTATTGTTATGATGATTCTTAACTTCACTCCGAAATCGCTTGAACTTTTCAAATGTTTCAGACTTGTGCTTCATTAAGTAGACATACCTATATCTACCCAAATCGTCAGTGAAGATGAGAAAATAGCGATATCCACCGCACGCTTCAATTCTCATTAGATCACACGCATCAGCATGCATGATTTCCAACAAGTCACTTGTCCGTTTCATTGTACCTGAAAACGGAGTCTTAGTCATCCGGCCCATGAGGCATGGCTCGCATGTATCAAGTGATTCAAAATCAAGTGACTCCAAACATCCATCGACATGGAGTTTCTTCATGCATCTTACGCCAATATGACTTAAGCGGCAATGCCACGAGAAAGTGGTACTATCATTATTAACTCTACATCTTTTGGCGTGAACATGTGTATTACCACGACTGAGATTCAATGAACCATTCACATAGGGTGCATGACCATGAAAGGTATCATTCATGTAAAACAGAATAATCATTATTCTCTAACTTAAATGAATGACCGTATTGCAATGAACATGATCTAATCATATTCATGCTCAATGTAGACGCCTGATAACATGTATCTAGGTTCAATACTAATCCCGAAGGTAGATGGAGCATGCGATGGTGATCTCATCAACTTTGGAAACACTTCCAACACACATCATCACCTTGCCCTTAGCCAGTCTCCGTTTAGTCCGTAGCTTTTGCTTCAAGTCACCAATAATAGCAACTGAACCGGTATCCAATACCCAGGTGCTACCAGGAGTACTAGTGAGGTACACATTAATAACACGTATATACTTTGTTGAAGTTGCCAGCCTTCTTATCTACCATGCATTTGGGGTAATTCTGCTACCAGTGACCGTTCCCCTTACAATAGAAGCACTTAGTCTCGGGTTTGGGTTCAACCTTGGGTTCCTTCACTGGAGCGGCAACTGGTTTGCCATCCATGAAGTTTCCCTTCTAGCCCTTGCCCTTCTTGAAACCAGTGGTCTTGTTAAACCATCAACACTTGATGCTCCTTCTTGATTTCTACCTTTTGAGGTCTTAAGCACCGCGAACAACTCCGGGATCAACTCCATCCCTTGCATGTCATAGTTCATCACGAAGATCTAGTAGCTTAGTGACTAGAGAACTCTATCAATCACTATCTTATCTGGAAGTTTAACTCCCACTGCTTTAAGTGATTGTAGCACCCAGACATTCTGAGCACATGCTCACTAGTTGAGCTATTCTCCTCCATCTTGTTGGCTAAAGAACTTGTCAGAGGTCTCACACCTCTCAACACGGGCATGAGCCTGAAATCCCAATTTCAGCTCTTGGAACATCTCATATGTTCTATGGCATTTAAAACTTCATTGGAATCCCGATTCTAAGCCGTAAAGTATGGTGCACTAAACTATCAAGTAGTCATCAGGACGTGTCTGTCAGGTGTTCACAATATCCACAGATGACGTTGTAGGGGTTTGCACATCGAGCGGTGCACCAAAGACGTAAGCCTTCTGTGTAGCAGTGAGGACACTCCTCGGACTACGGACCTAGTCCGCATCATTGCTTACAATATCTTTCAACTTAGTCTTTCTCTAGGAACATATTGAAACAGGGAGCTACAACGTGAGCTATTTATCTACAACATATTTGCGAAGACAATTTAGACTATGTTCATGATAATTGAGTTCATCTAATCATATTACTTAATGAACTCCCACTCAGATAGACATCCCTCTAGTCATCTAAGTGAAACATGATCCGAATCGGCTAGGCCGTGTCCGATCATCACGTGAGACGGACTAGTCATCAACGGTGAACATCTCATGTTGATCGTATCTTCTATACGACTCATGTTCGACCTTTCGGTCTTCCGTGTTCCAAGGCCATGTCTGTACATGCTAGTCTCGTCAAGTCAACCTAAGTGTATTGCGTGTGTAAATCTGGCTTACACCCATTGTATTCGAACGTTAGAATCTATCACACCCGATCATCACGTGGTGCTTCGAAACGACGAACCTTCGCAACAGTGCACAGTTAGGGGGAACACTTTCTTGAAATTATTGCGAGGGATCATCTTATTTAAGCTACCGTCGTTCTAAGCAAATAAGATGTAAAACATGATAAACATCACATGCAATCAAATAGTGTCATGATATGGCCAATATTATTTTGCTCCTTTGATCTCCATCTTCGGGGCTCCATGATCATCGTTGTCACTGGCATGACACCATGATCTCCATCATCATGATCTCCATCATCGTGTCTTCTTGAAGTTGTCTCGTCATCTATTACTTCTACTACTATGGCTAACGCTTTAGCAATAAAGTAAAGTAATTACATGACGTTTATGTTGACACGCAGGTCATAAATAAATTAAGACAACTCCTATGGCTCCTGCCGGTTGTCATACTCATCGACATGCAAGTCGTGATTCCTATTACAAGAACATGATCAACCTCATACATCACATATATCATTCATCACATCCTTTTGGCCATATCACATCACAAGGCATATGCTGCAAAACACAAGTTAGACGTCCTCTAATTGTTGTTGCAAGTTTTTACGTGGCTGCTATAGGTTTCTAGCAAGAACGTTTCTTACCTACGCGAAAACCACAACGTGATATGCCAATTTCTATTTACCCTTCATAAGGACCCTTTTCATCGAATCCGATCCGACTAAAGTGGGAGAGACAGACACCCGCTAGCCACCTGATGCAACTAGTGCATGTCAGTCGGTGGAACCAGTCTCGCGTAAGAGTACATGTAAGGTCGGTCCGGGCCGCTTCATCCCACGATGCCGCCGAATCAAGATAAGACTAGTAACGGCAAGCAAATTGACAAAATCGACGCCCACAACAACTTGTGTTCTACTCGTGCATAGAAACTACGCATAGACCTGGCTCTCATACCACTGTTGGGGATCGTAGCAGAAATTTAAAATTTTCTACGCATCACCAAGATCAATCTATGGAGTAATCTAGCAACGAGGGGAAGGAGAGTGCATCTACATACCCTTGTAGATCGCTAAGCGGAAGCGTTCAAGTGAACGGGGTTGATGGAGTCGTACTCGTCGTGATCCAAATCACCGATGATCCTAGTGCCGAACGGACGGCACCTCCGCGTTCAACACACGTACAGCCTGGTGACGTCTCCTGCGCCTTGATCCAGCAAGGGGAGAAGGAGAGGTTGGGGAAGACTCCATCCAACAGCAGCACGACGGCGTGGTGGTGGTGGAGGAGCGCGGGACTCCAGCAGGGTTTCGCCAAGCACTACGAGAGACGAGGAGGGAGAGGGGTAGGGCTGCGCCAACAGGGGAGGAACTTCATCTGTTGGGCTGCCCCTTTGCCTCCACTATATATAGGGGGAGAGGGAGGGCTGCGCCCCCACCTAGGGTTTCCTCCCTAGGGGTGGCGGCATCCCTAGATCCCATCTAGGGTGGCGGCCACAAGGGGGAGAGGGGGAGGCGCACCTGAGGTGGGCCTTAGGGCCCATCTGCCCTAGGGTTTGCCCCCTCCCCTCTTGGAGGCACCTTGGGCCTTGGTGGGAGGCGCCCCAGCCCACCTAGGGGCTGGTCCCTTCCCACTATTGGCCCATGTAGGCCTCCGGGGCTGGTGGCCCCACCTGGTGGACCCCCGGACCCCTCCGGTGGTCCCGGTACACTACCGGTGATGTCCGGAACACTTCCGGCGGACAAAACCATACTTCCTATATATTAATCTTTACCTCCGGACCATTCCGGAACTCCTCGTGACGTCCGGGATCTCATCCGGGACTCTGAACAACATTCGGTAACCGCGTACATACTTTCCCTATAACCCTAGCGTCATCGAACCTTAAGTGTGCAGACCCTACGGGCTCGGGAGTCATGCAGACATGGCCGAGACAACTCTCCGGTCAATAACCAACAGCGGGATCTGGATACCAATGTTGGCTCCCACATGCTCCACGATGATCTCATCGGATGAACCACGATGTCAAGGATTCAATCAATCCCGTATACAATTCCCTTTGTCTAGCGGTACGATACTTTCTCGAGATTCGATCGTCGGTATCCCGATACCTTGTTCAATCTCATTACTGGCAAGTCTCTTTACTCGTTCCGTAACACATCATCCCGTGATCAACTCCTTGGTCACATTGTGCACATTATGATGATGTCCTACCGAGTGGGTCCAGAGATACCTCTTCGTTTACACGGAGTGACAAATCCCAGTCTCGATTCGTGCCAACCCAACAGACATTTTCGGAGATATCTGTAGTGTACCTTTATAGCCACCCAGTTACGTTGTGACGTTTGGCACACCCAAAGCACTCCTACGGTATCCGGGAGTTGCACAATCTCATGGTCTAAGGAAATGACACTTGACATTAGAAAAGCTTTAGCATACGAACTACACGATCTTGTGCTAGGCTTAGGATTGGGTCTTGTCCATCACATCATTCTCCTAATGATGTGATCCCGTTATCAACGACATCCAATGTCCATGGTTAGGAAACCGTAACCATCTATTGATCAACGAGCTAGTCAACTAGAGGCTTACTAGGGACATGGTGTTGTCTATGTATCCACACATGTATCTGAGTTTCCTTTCAATACAATTCTAGCATGGATAATAAACGATTATCATGAACAATGAAATATGATAATAATAACTAATTTATTATTGCCTCTAGGGCATATTTCCAACACTTTGGACATGGGATTGTCTACTCTAGTGGCATCTTAGGCCAAATTTGTGTGTTTGACAACTGTTTAAAACATTAAGCATTCACACTTTAGACAAAAAAGATACTAGAATAGACTGTTCTGTATAATTATCTTGTACCTCTTGCTGCGATATGTTTTTATGTGCAAAATACATGCCAAAAGAATGCTAAAATGTTTTTTGGCATGTTTTCTAGTGCTAAAATTGATGGTGTCCTGGGTGAGGGGTCTCTCACCACGCCAGTTCACACAAACACAATAAAACACAAGCAGGACGTAGAGTTTTATCTCCTCGGAGAGTCTGAACCCGGGTAAAATCATGTATTCTTGTTACCATCGTCCCAAGACGCCTAACTCAAGATCCCCTACCGAGAGATCTATCGAAATTAGCTCTGATAGTGGTGGGATAGATCTACCGAAATTAGCTCTGATAGGGCCAGATCCTAAATGTTCCCGTGCTAGGTGATCATCGCAACTCGATGGGAGTTATGATCGGATCCGGCGCTATCTACGCGCTGGGATAGATCTTCGTCTTTAGTGCCGCCAGCTTTGTCGCCGATTCGACCGACCACCCTGATGGTGTCCCGTCTAGGGGCCTCTCACAACGTCGTCTCTCAGCCTGGTGGGTCGGGGCAAGGACCCCTTTGTCGGTTCGGGAGTGGCCCACATCGAGCGGCCCGTGACGCATAAACGAGAGACTCTATAAGACTTGTCGTGTGCTCCAAGATGTTGGATTCATCTAAGACTCGATTTCCTCATATGTAGCCGACTAGGATGTTGTAATCCTAGACCCCTGGTATCTATATAAATTGAGGGGTTGGGCTCGTAGAGGACACATTACGATCTCTAGGTAGCCATATGTGCTCTGTATTTACTCCAATGTAATAAAAACAAACATGACGTAGGGTATTATCTCCTCGGAGAGCCCGAACCTAGGTAAAACCTCGTATCCCTGTTACCATAGTGCTTGGATGGTTAGCTCGGGATCCCCTACCTCAAGATTTTTCGGATCAATCTCCGTCATTGGTGTCCCATGCATGTCTTGCTAAGCGATCATCGCGGTTCGATTGGAGTGAAGATCAACGAGCAAATCGACGCGGGGGCAACCTTCGTCTCGGGGCAGATCTGCGTGCATGCAACCTAACCACGGTTCCTCCCCATATTGAGGTTATGGCAATGATGATTAAGAGTCTCCCCGTGGACGTGGCCAGTGGGCGATCTCCATTATTCCCCTACCGAATGATCAGAAAGGGAAGATAAGTAGCAACTGTGGATCGGGTCGGATCAGATAATGCTTTTCCCATATCCTTTATCATATTTTTTCCGGGTTCGGAGTAGAGCGGACACGAGCCGAAAACGGGTAAGAAAATATCGAGTCATACGTGCAATGAGACATGATTTTATTTCTAGTACCCAAAAAATATGAACACAATTTTTTCCATCCACATAACGCTGGAGTGTGTCTAGCTGTTTGATGTCATAATGCACACGAATACAGTAACAATTTTATATGTGGTGATTCTAATTAGCAGGCTAATTGGGTATTTGGGCTTGTTAATGGCAAATTTAGCAGATAGTCCTATTTGATAACCTCGGATAATCTGCAAAAAATACAGGATACACGGATATCTGTTTGTCAAAATCCATATCCGCATCCATATCGGCAGATTCGTGCAAGTGTGTATAATATCCTTAAAAACAGATTCGGAACCAAAACTATCTGTACCATTTACATCCGTACTTCCACATCCCACCATCACACGGACTTAGCAGAGTCTCGAGGAGGTAGGTAGCTTTTCTCACCGCAATACCTTCGTTCCCCGCTTCATCTAGATAGTAATACACTTCATGTCGAAATAGGCAAAAATTAAGTGGTGCACTTCACCCAACATTGCGAAGAATATTAACATAAACATGGAAATATCGAGTGTCTTTTTTGACCTTTTTAAATTTCTTCATCAGTTATCTTTGGTTTTTTTCCTTCATTATAATTTGGTTTCTTTATTTTTCACCGGTTTTGTTTGGTTTTCCTTTTATCCTTGTTATACGTTGGTCTTTATCTCTTTCTTGCTTTTTCTTTGTTATAAATTGTTTTTCTTTATTTATTTCTTGGTTTCTTCGTTTTTCTTCGGTTCTTTGCATTTTTTGTTTTCTTTGTTGGTTTTATTTTTTAAAACACATGGCTACCTTTTTTACTACACAACATACATTTTTTTATTGTACACGTAAAACATTTTGTTGATACAAACTGTTTTCTTTCAATACATTTTGAACACTTATTTGAATACATGGCCAACATTTTTTCAAATCTTTGAAACATGTTTTAGTGGTAATAAAAATTTTCTTAAAGTACGTGAATTTTAATGTCACATTTTTTTCAGCACGGGAACATTTATTTAAAATGTCATGTACACTGTTAAAATGGTATGAAACATTTTTTATACTACGCACAACATTCCTGTTACATTATATACACATTTCTCAAGAAGTTCACATACACTTTTTTGAATCACAGAAACATTATTTCATTGTCATGTATATTTTTTAATTGCGCTAACATTTTTTATACCTGTTAACATTTTTTTGCGAACCAACTTGTGGTTGGATGGTTAGGAGGACAATTGTATCCCAGCCTATTAGGGTTCAAGTAATGATGCTGCACGTTCAAGAGGAGACATTCTCATCGACTACGAAGTGTGTGTGGTGACATCGTCAATCTCAAGAAAACATGTCAGCTCAGTCTTTCGGAGATCCTCCTAGGCGTAGGATATGCGTGTGTGTTCATAGGGGTGAGTGTGCGCACATATATGTAAACGCCTACGTCTGTATGGTGCTCTAAGCAAATCACATTTTTTATTTTAAAGTAAAATTTAAGTTTTAAAATATATTTATTCTAATAAAAAATAAAAATAAGGAAAAATAAATTAGTGTGACGTGGCCATGACTTGAGCGCGACTCGTCTCTCCTGGGCCAGCCCACGACCGGCTCCTTGTAGCTGCTCGTGGGCGAGACTGCCGTCAGGCGCGCCCCTCTTTTTCTCCAACCCTCCGCCGTCGCCTCCCAGCGGCCTCGCCGCGGCGGCCGGAGATGGTATTACCGGCGAGCGATGTTCGGCCTGCAAGCGGGCGTCGTGCGTGGTGAGGCACTGAGGCGGATGGGGAGCGACGCGCACCCCACCTCACCTCTACGACGACCCCGACCATCCTCATCGACCACCTTCTCCTCCGCAGGTTCGCTTCGTCCTCGATAAAAATGTACAAGTGATAGTTCAGGTGTTCTTTTCATACTTGGGAGTTGGGATAGGAGGCAGCCTATTCTATGGTTTATCTTTCTAGGGGTTGAGTGTACGCACATATATAGTAGGGATAGTTCAGGTGTTTTTCTTTCTAGGGAGCTTTTGTACATATGTGGAATTTGTATTTGTAGAATATAACCCTCGTATAAGTGAGGTCTTTTTTTCTGGTTTAGGTTAGTACCATGATCATTCAGGCCATTGCCTTGTTGGCTCATCTTTTGACAAATAGCATGCCATGAGGGTTCTTGACATGTACACTTCCAGTTGTAGGAGATATAGAAGGAAGCTCCCTCACTGTTACTTATTTACGATTTACCGACATTGCCAAATTACGTCTGCCATTATATTGATGATTCTTTCTCTCTCTAAAAAACAGAGTTCTAGCACTTACTGTTCTGTGTGTTGCCAGTTCCCCTATTATGCCAGCCTGCCATGCTCATTGAAGCCATTGCCATGAGGGTTGGTGAATGGGAAGCTTGCTGGAAGCCTCATGATTGACTTGACCAATGACCATGCTAAGTCCTCGTGATTGACTTGACCAATGACCATGCAAGTCCTCGCAGACCAGATAAGGTACACTTACCTATTCTGCTAGCCTGGGACGGTCCCAGAGCTTGTCTAAGCATAAGCTGAATTTCTGTACTAAAGATGTGAGTCTGATATTGGCACTAGCACCATCCCTTTTGGTTAATTTGTGCTCTTTCTCTGGCTCTCTTTTTTGTGTTTTAAGTTTGCCGACTTCAGCTCAACATCGTTGTATTTCCGGCACTTTTTCAGGGAGGGACCTTTTGTTGTTGATATGCCTTGAATTTGCATTTGTAATGTTGGACCATGCATTGAAGCAAATATTTTGCGGGTTTAGAAAGGCTATATTCGAAGATATCTCTCTAATATGTGAGGTATATTTTCTGGTTTGAAGCTCACTGATTGGTGAACAGTGAGCTTGATGGAGGCCTCATGATTGACCTGACCAAGGTCCATTGAAAGTCCTGCCTTACAATTATGATAGCACTGCATTGTTTTTATGGCAATTCTGTCCCAATGTGAACTTAATTGACCCAAGTGGACTTCCCCATCAGCTTCAGCCAGCTGAACACTTGGCCTTCCATTCTATATATACATCCACTCTTTCTCTCTAAATTATTCACTTTTCTTCAGCATGTCTCCCCTCTACATACTACTTGGGCTTCTCCTCTTGTACACTCCTCTTTGGTGCTTCTCTGTAGCTGCATATGAAGACTCTCTCACGGCAGGCCAAGCGCTCGCTGTCGGTGCCAAGCTCGTCTCAAGAAACGGCAAGTTCGCCCTCGGCTTCTTCCAGCCAGCAGCAAGCGGCATCAGTAAGTCGTCCCACAATGCCACCTCCCCCAGCTCCAGCTGGTACCTTGGCATATGGTTCAATAAGATCCCAGTTTTCACTACCGTGTGGGTTGCTAATAGGGATCAGCCCATCACCAACCCCAGTGTCAACCTAACACAGCTCAAGATATCAAGCGATGGCAATCTTGTCATCGTAAACCATGCCGCCAAAACTGAATCTGTTGTTTGGTCCACTCACATTGTCAATAGGAAAAACAGTAGCATAAACACCACCACCTCTAGCTCCGTTGTTCTCTTGAACAGTGGAAACCTTGCCCTACTCGTAAATAGCCAAGAGATGTTGTGGCAGAGCTTCGACTACCCAACAGATATCGGGCTTCCTGGCGCCAAGTTGGGCCATAACAAGGTCACTGGTTTCAGTCGCCAGTACATATCAAAAAAGAGCCTCATTGATCTGGGTCTTGGCTCATACAGCATTGAACTAAAAGACACCAGCGGGATTGTCCTCAAGCGCCGCAACAACCCCCTGGTAAAGTATCTGACTTATGCAACCACGGGATCATCATCTTTGATACCAGTACTCAAGTCATTACTAGATTTGGATCCCCGGACCAAAGGTTTGATTAACCCAATATATGTCGATAACAACCAAGAGGAGTACTACACGTACACTTTACTGGATGAATCATCAACTTCCATGTTTGTCTCACTAGACATCTCTGGTCAGGTCAAACTGAATATTTGGTCACAAGCCAACCAGTCCTGGCAAACAATATATTCCGAGCCTGCAGATCCCTGCAGCCCACCTGCTACATGCGGACCTTTCACGGTCTGCAATGGCATTGCACATCCACCCTGTGACTGTATGGAGAGCTTCTCCCATAAGTCACCGCAGGATTGGGAGTTTGAGGATCGAACAGGAGGATGTATCAGAAACACACCGTTACATTGCAGCACTAGTGGTAACAGCAAAAACATGACAAGTTCATCAGACATGTTCCACCCCATTGCTCAAGTTCAATTGCCCTACAACCCGCAAATAATAGATGTTGCTACCACTCAGAGCAGATGTGAAGAAGCATGTCTCGGTTCCTGCTCCTGCACTGCTTATTCCTATAGCAATAGCAGATGCTCTGTCTGGCACGGGGAATTGTTTAGTGTAAATCTGAATGATGGCATTGATAATAATTCTGAAGATGTTCTTTACCTTCGCCTTGCCGCCAAAGATTTGCTGCCAGGTTCCGGAAAAAAGAAAAGAAAACCAAACGTCGGAGTTTTTACTGCTGCAAGTATTATTGGTTTTGGGTTACTAATGCTCATGCTGTTGTTACTGATTTGGAGGAACAAATTCAAGTGTTGTGGTTTGCCTTTATACGGCAATCAAGGTAGTGCTGGTGGAATTATAGCCTTCAGATACACTGAATTAGTTAGTGCTACTAAAAACTTCTCAGAAAAGCTTGGAGGTGGTGGTTTTGGTTCTGTATACAAGGGAATGTTAAGTGATTCGACGATTACTATAGCAGTGAAAAAGCTTGATGGTGACCGTCAAGGAGAGAAGCAATTCAGGGCCGAGGTGAGCTCAATTGGACTGATCCAGCACATAAACCTAGTCAAATTGATTGGTTTCTGCTGCGAAGGCAACCACAGATTACTTGTGTATGAACACATGTTTAATGGGTCTCTTGATGGTCATCTATTTAAGAAGAGCAATGTTGATGCTGCCGTCCTGAGTTGGAACACCAGATATCAGATAACCCTAGGAGTTGCTAGAGGATTATCCTACTTGCATCAGAGTTGTCGTGAGTGCATCATACACTGCGATATTAAGCCGGAGAACATACTTCTGGATACATCATTTGTTCCTAAAGTTGCAGACTTTGGGCTGGCAGCGTTTGTGGGAAGGGATTTCAGCCGAATTCTGACTTCATTCAGGGGAACTGCAGGTTATCTTGCCCCAGAGTGGCTTACCGGAGTGGCAATCACACCGAAAGTTGATGTTTACGGCTTCGGCATGGTTTTGTTGGAAATCATATCTGGAAGGAGGAATTCCTCACCTGAAGAATCATACAACGCTAGCAGCAGCGGTAACCAGAATGTTAAATATTTCCCTGTCCAAGCCATCAGCAAGCTTCATGGCGGAGATTTGAAGAGTTTGGTGGATCCACAGCTACATGGTGACTTCAACTTGGAAGAGGCTGAAAGGGTTTGCAAAGTTGCAGGTTGGTGCATCCAAGATAATGAGTTTGATCGGCCGACAATGGGTGAAGTGGTCCGGGTTCTCGAGGGTCAACAGGAGATTGATGTGCCCCCAATGCCAAGATTGCTTGCAGCTGTAACGGAACAATCTGGTGCTCCAACTTTAATGTAATAATAATTTGTAGTCGATATTAGTAGTCTTTGTTAATTTCAGCAATTTTCTTAAAGTTGTATTGTGGAGAGGAAGGAATAAAGGAAGGCAAGCTTGCAGTTTTTAATTAGTTGCCTCTTATTTGGGTGTATTAACGCCTATTTTATATGGTAAGTAATCATTTTAGCAAAATATGGCAGAGATAGAAATATGTGCATGGTTTGTTCTTTTCAGAGCCAGGATGGGAACTTCAGAACTTTTATTTGCAGTGCAGGAATAGGTTACTATTGGCGTACTTACATAAGATGCTAGCTATGGGTTAAATAATTGTTTTCAAACTGTACCTGATCAAACTACAGCAGTTTCTGCAGTTCTGCGAGTAGGTATTCTCAAACTGTACCTACTTGGACAAGATGTTAGACTTGAAAGCTGTGGGTGGATATGATCAAGAGACCACATCCGCTGTATATTTGTCAGGTATTTTCAAAAATTATGTGCGATTTGTACAATCCTTCATAAGCCAATAATGGCATCTTGGATTTCAATGTTGTGCTTGCCCTTTGTGGGGTGCCAGCTGAACCGAACACCTTCGGAGACTCTGAAAAGAGGGCACATGTTTCCTGTGACTGTAGCATAACGAGGGTCACAAACAAGGTAACAAACTTCATGCAGCAACTTAGTGAGTTGGAATCCTGGCTGAAATAACACCAGTAGGATATGTTCTATGTTACCCCGAAGTGTTTTAATAAGGTGAATATAAAGTGCCCCCCCCCCCCCCCCCCCCAAAAAAAAAGCTTCCAGATATTATTTCCATTAGAATTTGTTTCCATAAGTAATATGCTGACTGCAGAAAATTCTGATTTTTGTAAACATATTGTGTGTCACAATATTCATGTACAACATGATAGAGTATCTCCAGTGTCCTCATTTGGATTCTTAGAAGAATTTGATGGGTTCTGGGCCATCTGGGGGAGCCCAGCAGCAGCCAATTTGTACGCACTTCTCACATTGAACATTTTTTGGATACACTATGAATATATTTTTAACACACATTGAACATTTTTCATAAATGCCATTATTATTTATTTAAAAAATGCAAAATATTTGGTAAGTGTTAGATTTTTTTAAGTTACTAGCATTTTCTTAACGAATGTACGTGCAATGCACGTTTATATTAGGTAAGATATTAGTTGCACGTTATATTAGGTAAGATATATCTGTTGCACATTGGTATTTGGTAAGATATCAATTATTTTTTCGCGGGAATGGTAGGATATTAATTAAATGACAGATTTCAAGGGATAGCGTTGAGTCAAAACGTGTTTATACCCAATGGCAGTGATGGGTAATTAGAGCGTTAAACGTGTTTGGTGCTTAACATTGGAGCGATTTGAACAACTAGATAACATGATTTGACGTCCGAGATGGTTTGGATCTGCCCATTTGGGTCTTTTTATATTGGTATAGAGGTATAGATATAGATGATACCCAACTTTTCTAAAATTCACGTGGGCAAATCTTTACATTGTATACGCATTTTTTTAAAATATCACAAGCATATTTATTAAATGAGTGAACATATTTTTTGAAGTGACACAAACATTTGTTTGCATGGTACTAAACCTTTTTCTAAATTACGTGATATTTTCTAAATTGTAAAAACATTTTTCTAAATGTCACCACCACTTTTTTGTAACATTTAAATATTTGTTTTAGATGTCAGAACATTTTCTGAATGATAGTAGTTTCTAAAAAAATTATGTAACATTTTTTACATCATATAAACATTTACTAAAATTTAACGGACATAGTTTTAAAATGATGATCATCTTTTAAATGCCTCTAGATTGCATCATGGTTGTTACCTAAAAGTATGAAGAAAAAAGAAAAAAAGGAAACATAGTAAACCTCTCGCTGAAATACTGATTTCGTTTCCAAAGAACAACATTGTTGGGCCAGGTCCATAATCTGTGAGGTATAGGCGAGTGCGATACACACCTCGCTATAAGCAAGGTATAGATCCACGAGTCATCCTCATTGGCACTTAAGGCGCCACTTATAACGGTCACTCCCCACCTTCTGTGATGCTAAAAAGTGGCACATTGTATGTGCGTCACTTGTGACAACATGAGATTTTTTTCATTTTTTCATAGATTTGTCTATTTAATATTTTATCTCTTGAATCGTGTGTCCAAATAATGAACCATTTTCACCTTTGAAATTCTTGCGTAAAGATCTTTAAAATTAGATCTCATGTTAATATGTTTGGACAAACCTTTTGAAAAGAAAACTGAAAAACCCCAGGAAAAACCATTACGAAAAAAGGAATACCAAAAGAAAAATCCAAGTAAAAGAAAATAAAAAAATGCAAGCAAAAATACTATACTGAAACAAACGGAAGAAAAAGTCTGAAGCCCAAAAGCACGGTTGCGTTTTTTCACTTTTTCTAGAAGAACATGTTGTGTGTTTTTTTTAGCAGAAGCATAGGTGGTACTGCTCACAGAAATAAGGATGTGTTTCTCATGAAAGCACAACTATGCTTCTCGTACAAGCACATAAGAAGCACAACTGTGCCTTTTAAGAGCACACTTGTAGAAGCACATGCTATTCTTTTAAAACCACAATATGTGCATCTGTACTTCTCGTAGAAGCATCATTATGCTCCTCGTGGAAGCACAACCCGTGATTTCTAGTGAAAGCACATGTTATGATTCTCGTAGAAACAAACTTGTGTTTCCATGAGCACTTTTTTTAGAAACAAAGTTGTGCTTTGCAGAAAAAAATCCCACTCCCCCTCCCCACACCCCAAAACCTAGTAAAAACAAAATCAGAAAAGCCAAAAAAGCCCCCAAACCCCATCTAAAACCCCAAAACACATATAGTAAAATAAAAAAAGAACCAAAATCCAGAGGGAGCACTCAATAATCAGCATGCGACACATGACGTCAACTGGACACACCACTTGGCATACTCTCAGGCCAAAAATGTGACCCTTGTGGGAGCCAAGGGGTAACCATTGGTTAATTGCTCACCGCCACTTGGGGAACCAGCGACCTGGGTGTCGTCCGCATGGGCCCGGACCAGTAATGCTCGCTAGATGGCTCCCACCCGCTTGCTCATTTTTTTGCTCCTGTTTTCCTATAGCATAGGTATGTTGTTCTTAAAAAAACAGGGCTGGTTTTCTAGGTAAAAATGTTAATGAAATTTGAAAA
The DNA here is from genome assembly GCA_034509565.1 of Triticum monococcum. Lineage (NCBI taxonomy): Eukaryota > Viridiplantae > Streptophyta > Magnoliopsida > Poales > Poaceae > Triticum > Triticum monococcum. The sequence continues at coordinate 13,509,555 of CM067845.1, read as the reverse complement.
ATATGGCTTGTAAATTCGAAATAGTTCGTGATTTTGTATAATTGTTCACATATTCAAAAAATGTATGCGGGTTTAGAAAAAGTTTTCGTGGATTTGAAAAAAGTTCGAGGATTTTGGAAAGGTTCAAAAATTTGGAAAAGTTGATGAATTTGATTTTCTAAGAAATAAAATAATCTACATGAAGTTCTAGAATAATCTACATAAAGTTGATGAATGTTCACTATCTTTTTTGCAGAACTAAAAAATGTTCACAAATTTATTTTTTACGAAGTTTAAAAAAGTACATGCATTTTAAAAAGAAAATTATTAAATGAAAACAATTCACATTTTTTCACAAATTTGGAATTTCGTGGATTAAAAAAATATTTATGGATTTGAAAAAGGTTCTTGGATGGAAAAGAAAACTTCGCGGGTTTGAAAAATGTGCAGAAATCCGCGTGGCACCCACGTGACCGGCTTTTTCCCTCCCAAATTGGGTTTCGCCTTATTTGTTCAAATAAACAAGTTTATGACCCGAATTAACCACTTTCTGAGTTGTTGACCTAAATCGCGCAACCAATTTGGGTTAATGGTTTATTGTTGTGTTTCACTCTACAATTTCGTTTCACTTGCCAAGTTTTATCAAGGTAAGCAACGACCTTCCGCTGAAGGTATCTGCTTTTTAGAAAAAGGCCGTTTTGATTGATTCATAATGAAGCATAAGGTGATGCAAACACAATGAATGCACCTGACCTTTGCATAATTAGAATGCACATAGCCAATATCAATAGACACATGCAAAAAGAAAAACACACTAATAGATAGCAAAGTCATAGAAGACCAAAGCTATGCTAGGCGGAGGAAGAAAGAGAAAAAAACCCTGAAGTGATCAAAACAATGATCGATGATATACAATGACGACCTTCGACACCAACTAACCCTTGACAACACAAGTACTACCAGAAAGGAAACGATGTGCAAATGCCGTCATTGCCGGATCCAACCACTGTCGGATCATGGGTTTTCACCCTGAAGATCTAGCCCGAGCAAACTCCGAGCAATGATTCAACAGGGTAATGGCGCAAAAACACCATCATTGCCTGGTATAATGAACTAGGGCCAGACCTAGGATTTTCACTCTGGAAGCACCACCCAATCAAAGTCATCATATGTCGTCTCCTCCATTTGCCATGATCCGAGTAGCAGTTTACATGCTCGGTCCTGAACAACACAAGAGGGCACTGAGCAATGAAAGCTCATAGTTGCACACACGACAAAATCTTTCACAAGAGAATAAGATCATTGGAACCGCCAAAATCATGAGTTTGGGACGCTTTCGGCAGCCTTGAACTGTCCTCACAAGTGGCAACTGATGGTTGATCTACGATAGACGACACCACTACATGCCTCCACTACCTCCGACATCTCTGGCAGCAGATCATCCTAGGGGAGGGCATGACTGTTGGGAAACATAGTAATTTCAAAAAATTTCCTACGCACACGCAAGATCATGGTAATGCATAGCAACAAGAGGGGAGAGTGTTCTCTACGTACCCTCGTAGACCGAAGCGGAAGAGTTGACGCAACGTAGAGGAAGTAGTCGTACGTCTTCCCGATCTGACTGATCCAACCACCATTACTCCGGCACCTCCGAGTTCTTGGCACACGTACAGCTCGATGACGCTCCCCGGGTTCCGATCCAGCAAAGCTTCGGGGATGAGTTCCGTCAGCACGACGGCGTGATGACGATCTTGATGTTCTACCGTCGCAGGGCTTCGCCTAAGCGCTGCTACAATATGACCGAGGTGGAATATGGTGGAGGGGGGCACCGCACACGGCTAAGGAACGATCACGATGATCAACTTGTGTGTTCTAGGGTGCCCCCCTGCCCCCGTATATAAAGGAGCGAGGGGGAGGCCGGCCGGCCCTTGGGGCGCGCCAAGGAGAGGGGGGGAGTCCTCCTCTTAGTGGGAGTAGGACTCCCCTTTCCTAGTCCAACTAGGAATAGAGAGGGGGAAGGAAAGAGAGGGAGAGGGAGAGGGAAAGGGGCCCCCCCTCCTAGTCCAATTCGGACTCCCCATGAGGGGGGGCGCGCCACCTCCTGGGCTGCTGCTCTCTCTCTCTGCCCTCAGGCCCACTAAGGCCCATTACTTCCCCGGGGGGTTCCGGTAACCCCTCCGGCACTCCGGTTTTATCCGAAATCACCCGGAACAATTCCGGTGTCCGAATATAGTCATCCAATATATCGATCTTTATGTCTCGACCATTTCGAGACTCCTCGTCATGTCCATGATCACATCCGGGACTCCGAACAACCTTCGGTACATCAAAATACATAAACTCATAATGAAACTGTCATCGTAACTTTAAGCGTGCGGACCCTACGGTTCAAGAACAATGTAGACATGACCGAGACACATCTCCGGTGAATAACCAATAGCGGGACCTGGATGCCCATATTGGCTCCTACATATTCTACGAAGATCTTTATCGGTCAGACCGCATAACAACATACGTCGTTCCCTTTGTCATCGGTATGTTACTTGCCCGAGATTCGATCGTCGGTATCCAATACCTAGTTCAATCTCGTTACCGGCAAGTCTCTTTACTCGTTCCGTAATACATCATCCCGTAACTAACTCATTAGTTGCAATGCTTGCAATGCTTAAGTGATGTGCATTACCGAGAGGGCCCAGAGATACCTCTCCGACAATCGGAGTGACAAATCCTAATCTCGAAATACGCCAACCCAACATGTACCTTTGGAGACACCTGTAGAGCTCCTTTATAATCACCCATTTACGTTGTGACGTTTGGTAGCACACAAAGTGTTCCTTCGGCAAATGGGAGTTGCATAATCTCATAGTCATAGGAACACGTATAAGTCATGAAGAAAGCAATAGCAACATACTAAACGATCGGGTGCTAAGCTAATGGAATGGGTCATGTCAATCAGATCATTCACCTAATGATGTGATCCCGTTAATCAAATAACAACTCTTTGTCCATGGTTAGGAAACATAACCATCTTTGATTAACGAGCTAGTCAAGTAGATGCATACTAGTGACACTATGTTTGTCTATGTATTCACACATGCATTATGTTTCCGGTTAATACAATTCTAGCATGAATAATAAACATTTATCATGAAATAAGGAAATGAATAATAACTTTATTATTGCCTCTAGGGCATATTTCCTTCAGTCTCCCACTTGCACTAGAGTCAATAATCTAGATCACATCACCATGTGATTAACATCGATAGTTCACATCATCATGTGATTAACACCCATAGTTCACATCGCCATGTGACCAACATCAAAAAGGGTTTACTAGATTCAGTAATCTAGTTCACATCGCTTATGTGATTAACACCCAAAGAGTACTAAGGTGTGATCATGTTTTGCTTGTGAGAGAAGTTTAGTCAATGGGTCTGCCACATTCAGATCCGCATGTATTTTGCAAATTTCTATGTCAACAATGCTCTGCATGGAGCTACTCTAGCTAATTGCTCCCACTTTCAATATGTATCCAGATTGAGACTTAGAGTCATCTGGATCAGTGTCAAAACTTGCATCGACGTAACCCTTTACAACGAACCTTTTGTCACCTCCGTAATCGAGAAACATATCCTTATTCCAGTAAGGATAATTTTGACTGTTGTCCATTGATCTACTCCTAGATCATTATTGTACTCCATCTCTTAACACAGTGTATGGTATACAATAGATCTGGTACACAACATGGCATACTTTATAGAACCTATGACTGAGGCATAGGGAATGACTTTCATTCTCTTTCTATCTTCTGCCGTGGTCGGGCTTTGAGTCTTACTCAACTTCACACCTTGTAACACAGGCAAGAACCCTTTCTTTGCTTGATCCATTTTGAACTACTTCAAAATCTTGTCAAGGTATCTACTCATTGAAAAAAACTTATCAAGCGTCTTGATCTATCTCTATAGATCTTGAAGCTCAATATGTAAGCAGCTTCACCGAAGTCTTTCTTTGAAAAACTCCTTTCAAACACTCCTTTATGATTTACAGAATAATTCTACATTATTTCCGATCAACAATATGTCATTCACATATACTTATCAGAAATGTTGTAGTGCTCCCACTCACTTTCTTGTAAATACAGGCTTCACCGCAAGTCTGTATAAAACTATATGCTTTGATCAACTCATCAAAGTGTATATTCCAACTCCGAGATGCTTGCACCAGTCCACAGATGGATCGCTGGAGCTTGCACATTTTGTTAGCACCTTTCGGATTGACAAAACCTTCTGGTTGCATCATATACAACTCTTCTTTAATAAATCCATTAAGGAATGCAGTTTTGTTTATCCATTTGCCAGATTTCATAAAATGCGGAAATCACTAACATGATTCGGACGGACTCAAGCATAGATACGAGTGAGAAACTCTCATCGTAGTCAACACCTTGAACTTGTCGAAAACCTTTTGCGACAATTCTAGCTTTGTAGATAGTAACACTACTATCAGCGTCCATCTTCCTCTTAAAGATCCATTTATTCTCAATTGCTTGCCGATTATCGGGCAAGTCAACCAAAGTCCAAACTTTGTTCTCATACATGGATCATATCTCGGATTTCATGGCTTCAAACCATTTCGCGGAATCTGGGCTCATCATCGCTTCCTCATAGTTCGCAAGTTCGTCATGGTCTAGTAACATGACTTCGAGAACAGGATTACCGTACCACTCTGGTGCGGATCTCACTCTGGTTTACCTACGAGATTCGGTAGTAACTTGATCTGAAGTTACATGATCATCATCATTAGCTTCCCCACTAATTGGTGTAGTAGTCACAAGAACAGTTTTGTGATGAACTACTTTCCAATAAGGGAGAAGGTACAATTACCTTATCAAGTTTTCTACTTTCCTCCCACTCACTTCTTTCGAGAGAAACTCCTTCTCTGGAAAGGATCCATTCTTAGCAACGAATGTCTTGCCTTCGGATCTGTGATAGAAGGTGTACCCAACAGTTTCCTTTGGGTACCCTATGAAGACATATTTCTCCGATTTGGTTTTGAGCTTATCAGGATGAAACCTTTTCATATAAGCATCACAATCCCAAACTTTAAGAAATGACAACTTTGGTTTCTTGCCAAACCACAGTTCAGATTGTGTCGTCTCAACGGACTTAGATGGTGCCCTTTTAAACGTGAATGCAGCTGTCTTTAATGCATAACCCCAAAACGATAGTGGTAAACCGGTAAGAAACATCATAGATTGCACTATATCCAATAAAGTACGGTTATGACGTTTGGACATACCATAATGCTGTAGTGTTCCAGGTGGCATGAATTTGTGAAACTATTTCACATTGTTTTTAATTGAAGGCCAAACTCGTAACTCAAATACTCTTTTCTACGATCAAATCGTAGAAACTTTATTTTCTTGTTACGATGATTTTTTACTTCACTCTGAAATTCTTTGAACTTTTCAAATGTTTCAGACTTATGTTTCATCAAGTAGATATACTCATATCTGCTCAAATCATCTGTGAAGATCAGAAAATAATGATACCTAGCGCGGGCCTCAATATTCATCGGACCACATACATCAGTATGTATGATTTACAACAAATCTGTTGCTCGCTCTATTGTTCCGAAGAACAGAGTCTTAGTCATCTTGCCCATGAGGCATGGTTCGCAAGCATCAACTGATTCATAATCAAGTGATTCCAAAAGCCCATCAGCATGGAGTTTCTTCATGCGCTTTACACCAATATGACCTAAAACGACAGTGCCATAAATAAGTTGCACTATCATTATTAACTTTGCATCTTTTGGTTTCAATATTATGATTATGTGTATCACTATGATCGAGATCCAACGAACTATTTTCATTGGGTGTGTAACCATATAAGGTTTTATTCATGTAAGCAGAACAACAATTTATTCTCTTACTTAAATGAATAACCGTATTACAATAAACATGATCAAATCATATTCATGCTCAACGCAAACACCAAATAACACTTATTTAGGTTCAACACTAATCCCGAAATTATAGGGAGTGTGCGATGATGATCATATAAATCTTGGAACTACTTCCAACACACATCGTCACTTCACCCTTAACTAGTCTCTGTTTATTCTGCAACTCCCGTTTCGAGTTACTAATCAGCAACAAACTAGCATCAAATACTAAGGGGTTGCTATAAACACTAGTAAAGTACACATAAATAACATGTATATCAAATATACTTATGTTCACTTTGCCATCCTTCCTATCCGCCAATCACTTGGGGTGGTTCCGCTTCCAGTGACCAGTCCCTTTGCAGTAGAAGCACTTAGTCTCAGGCTTAGGACCAGACTTGGGCTTCTTCACTTGAGCAGCAACTTGCTTGCTGTTCTTCTTGAAGTTCCCCTTTTTCCTTTTGCCCTTTTCTTGAAACTACTGATCTTGTCAACCATCAACATTTGATGCTCTTTCTTGATTTCTACCTTCATCATGAAAAGCTCAGGAGTTGTTTTTGTCATCCCTTGCATACTATAGTTCATCACGAAGTTCTATTAACTTGGTGATGGTGACTAGAGAATTCTGTCAATCACTATCTTATCTGGAAGATTAACTCCCACTTGATTCAAGCGATTGTAGTACCCAGACAATCTGAGCACATGCTCACTAGTTGAGCGATTCTCCTCCATTTTTTTAGCTATAGAACTTGTTGGAGACTTCATATCTCTCAACTCGGGTATTTGCTTGAAATATTAACTTCAACTCCTGGAACATCTCATATGGTCCATGACGTTCAAAACGTCTTTGAAGTCCCGATTCTAAGCCGTTAAGCATGGTGCACTAAACTATCAAGTAGTCATCATATTTAGCTAGCCAAACGTTCATAACGTCAGCATCTGCTCCTGCAATAGGTCTGTCACCTAGCGGTGCATCAAGGACATAATTCCTCTATGCAGCAATGAGGATAAACCTCAGATCACAGATCCAATCCGCATCATTGCCACTAACATCTTTCAACATAGTTTTTCTCTAGGAACATATCAAAACAAACATAGGGAAGCAACAACGCGAGCTATTGATCTACAACATAGATATGCTAATACTACCAGGACTAAGTTCATGATAAATTTAAGTTCAATTAATCATATTACTTAAGAACTCCCACTTAGATAGACATCGCTCTAATCCTCTAAGTGATCACGTGATCCAAATCAACTAAACCATAACCGATCATCACGTGAAATGGATTAGTTTTCAATGGTGAACATCATTATGTTGATCATATCTACTATATGATTCACGCTCGACCTTTCGGTCTCCGTGTTCCGAGGCCATATCTGCATATGCTAGGCTCGTCAAGTTTAACCTGAGTATTCTGCGTGTGCAAAACTGGCTTGCACCCATTGTAGATGGACGTAGAGCTTATCACACCCGATCATCACGTGGTGTCTGGGCACGATGAACTTTGGCAACGGTGCATACTCAGGGAGAACACCTCTTGATAATTTAGTGAGAGATCATCTTATAATGCTACCATCAATCAAAGCAAGATAAGATGCATAAAAGATAAACATCACATGCAATCAATATAAGTGATATGATATGGCCATCATCATCTTGTGCTTGTGATCTCCATCTCCGAAGCACCGTCATGATCACCATCGTCACCGGCGCGACGCCTTGATCTCCATGGTAGCATCGTTGTTGTCTCGCCAATCTTATGCTTCCACGACTATCGCTACCGCTTAGTGATAAAGTAAAGCATTACAGCGCGATTGCATTGCATACAATAAAGCAACAACCATATGGCTCCTGCCAGTTGCCGATAACTCAGTTACAAAACATGATCATCTCATACAATAAAATTTAGCATCATGTCTTGACCATATCACATCACAACATGCCCTGCAAAAACAAGTTAGACGTCCTCTACTTTGTTTGTTGCAAGTTTTACGTGGCTGCTACGGGCTTAAGCAAGAACCAATGTTACCTACGCATCAAAACCACAACGATAGTTTGTCAAGTTGATGTCGTTTTAACCTTCGCAAGGACCGGGCGTAGCCACACTCGGTTCAACTAAAGTTGGAGAAACTGACACCCGCCAGCCACCTGTGTGCAAAGCACGGCGGTAGAACCAGTCTCGCGTAAGCGTACGCGTAATGTCGATCCGGGACGCTTCATCCAACAATAATGCCGAACCAAAGTATGGCATGCTGGTAGGCAGTATGACTTATATCGCCCACAACTCACTTGTGTTCTACTCGTGCATATAACATCAAACTATAAAACCTAGGCTCTGATACCACTGTTGGGAAACGTAGTAATTTCAAAAAAATTCCTACGCACACACAAGATCATGGCGATGCATAGCAACGAGAGGGGAGAGTGTTGTCTACGTACCCTCGTAGACCGAAGCGGAAGCGTTGACGCAACATAGAGGAAGTAGTCGTACGTCTTCCCGATCCGACCGATCCAAGCACCGTTACTCCGGCACCTCCGAGTTCTTGGCACACGTACAGCTCGATGACGCTCCCCGGGCTCCGATCCAGCAAAGCTTCGGGGATGAGTTCCGTCAGCACGACGGCGTGGTGACGATCTTGATGTTCTATCGTCACAGGGCTTCGCCTAAGCACTGCTACAATATGACCGAGGTGGAATATGGTGGAGGAGGGCACCGCACAAGGCTAAGGAACGATCACGATGATCAACTTGTGTGTTCTAGGGTGCCCCCTGCCCCCGTATATAAAGGAGCAAGGGGGAGGCCGGCCGGCCCTTGGGGCGCGCCAAGGAGAGGGGGGGAGACCTCCTCCTAGTGGGAGTAGGACTCCCCTTTCCTAGTCCAACTAGGAATAGAGAGGGGGAAGGAAAGAGAGGGAGAGGGAGAGGGAAAGGGGGCCGCGCCCCCCTCCTAGTCCAATTCCGACTCCCCATGAGGGGGGGGGGCGCCACCTCCTGGGCTGCTGCTCTCTCTCTCCCCTCAGGCCCACTAAGGCCCATTACTTCCCCGGGGGGGTTCCGGTAACCCCTCCGGCACTCCGGTTTTATCCGAAATCACCCGGAACAATTCCGGTGTCCGAATATAGTCGTCCAATATATCGATCTTTATGTCTCGACCATTTCGAGACTCCTCGTCATGTCCATGATCACATCCGGGACTCCGAACAACCTTCGGTACATCAAAATACATAAACTCATAATGAAACTATCATCGTAACTTTAAGCGTGCGGACCCTACGGTTTGAGAGGGCCCAGAGATACCTCTCCGACAATCGGAGTGACAAATCCTAATCTCGAAATACGCCAACCCAACATGTACCTTTGGAGACACCTGTAGAGCTCCTTTACAATCACCCAGTTACGTTGTGACGTTTGGTAGCACACAAAGTGTTCCTCCGGCAAACGGGAGTTGCATAATCTCATAGTCATAGGAACATGTATAAGTCATGAAGAAAGCAATAGCAACATACTAAACGATCGGGTGCTAAGCTAATGGAATGGGTCATGTTAATCAGATCATTCACCTAATGATGTGATCCCGTTAATCAAATAACAGCTCTTTGTCCATGGTTAGGAAACATAACTATCTTTGATTAACGAGCTAGTCAAGTAGAGGCATACTAGTGACACTCTGTTTGTCTATGTATTCACACATGTATTATGTTTCCGGTTAATACAATTCTAGCATGAATAATAAACATTTATCATGAAATAAGGAAATAAATAGTAACTTTATTATTGCCTCTAGGGCATATTTCCTTCAATGACTGCCGCCGTGCATCGCCCTAGCTCTCCGATGAATGCATCCAGCCGGCCGGTGTCTCGTCCACGGAGGCACTACCAGCCAGCCACAGCCGGCGTCCACGACATTTTCCGCATGGCCACCACAAAATCCCACCATTTCCTGTTGCCAAAGAGGCACCACAAGTGCAGCATCGGCCCTTGGCTCTAGAGTGGCTCTTAAGATTTGGTACCTTGTACTTCTCCTTGTGCATATCATCTGGCCTCGCCCTCTACGTTTCTGGACGAAGGAGGCCTGACTTGTTCCATTTTCTCAAGATTGATGAGAGGAGGAGCTTGGTAGCCTCAGATCCTTCCATTTTGCCAAGGATGATATTAGTGTAATATTCCCGGAGTCTCTCATGCCTAGTTGCCTACAAGTAATGGAGTTGTAGTGAAGGTGAATGGCTGATTCAGACAAAGGGGAGACGCATAGGCCAGTGGTATGCTAACCGTATAATATATGTGGAGCAGATTCAAGTTCACACAAATAAGTAGGTACGATGGCGTGAGAGCATAGGACTCAAGCAATTGAACAAATACTTGGGCATTTGGAGTACCCGGCGGACCCTAGTCCTCAACAACTCAACATTTAAACTTATAAAACTATTGAAATATATGCATGAAGCGGGTGCAACATTTATGTATAATGTGATAAAATTTGAATTAGAAACAGGCCACGTAAACAAATGAGACAAATTGACTCGTGAACATACCAATCGGCTACTGTTCACTTAGGCTTCAAACCCTGATGGTGTTACTAAAGGTTAAGCATACTTCTCGTGCCAACATGTCACGGAAATGGCAATCCGTTAGATATCATGTTGTTGCTTGTGTGAAATAACGAGGGGATTTCTGTCGCCACTTGGGTGTCGGTGTAGCGATAGGAGTAGTTCTACCTGAGTTCTGAGTGTCAAGACCTTGTTTTGTTGGGGAACGTAGTAATTTCAAAATTTTCCTACGCACACACAAGATCATGGTGATGCATAGCAACGAGGGGGAGAGTCTGATCTACGTACCCTTGTAGATCGCAACGGAAGCGTTGACACAACGTAGAGGAAGTAGTCGTACGTCTTCTTCCCGATCCGACCGATCCAAGCACCGTTACTCCGGCACCCCCGAGTTCTTAGCACACGTACAGCTCGATGACGATCCCCGGGCTCCGATCCAGCAAAGCTTCGGGGAGGAGTTCCGTCAGCACGACGGCGTGATGACGATCTTGATGTTCTACCGACGCAGGGCTTTGCCTAAGCACTACAACGATATGATCGAGGTGGAATATGGTAGCAGGGGGCACCGCACACGGCTAAGGAACGATCACGTGGATCAACTTGTGTGTCTTGGAGTGCCCCCTGCCCCCATATATAAAGGAGCAAGGGGAGGAGGCCGGCCGGCCAGATGTGGTGCGCCAAGGAGGAGTCCTCCTCCTAGTAGGAGTAGGACTCCTACTAGGAGGGAGAAAGAGGTGGAGTGGGAGAAGGAAAAGGGGGGGGGGGGGCGCCGCCCCCCTCTCCTAGTCCAATTCGGACCAGGGAGGTGGCGCGCGGCCCACCTCTAGCAGCCCTTCTCTCTCTCCACTAAAGCTCATATGGCCCATTACTTCTCCCGGTAGGGTTCCGGTAACCCTCCGGCTCTCCGGTTTTCTCCGAAATCACCCGGAACACTTCCGGTGTCCGAATATAGTCATCCAATATATCAATCTTTATGTCTCGACCATTTCGAGACTCCTTGTCATGTCTGTGATCACATCCGGGACTCCGAACTAACTTCGGTACATCAAAATGCATAAACTCATAGTAACTGTCATCGTAACGTTAAGCGTGCGGACCCTACGGTTCGAGAACAATGTAGACATGACTGAGACATATCTCCAGTCAATAACCAATAGCGGGACCTGGATGCCCATATTGGCTCCTACATATTCTACGAAGATCTTTATCGGTCAGACCGCATAACAACATATGTTGTTCCCTTTGTCATCGGTATGTTACTTGCCCGAGATTCGATTGTCGGTATCCAATACCTAGTTCAATCTCGTTACCGGCAAGTCTCTTTACTCGTTCCGTAATACATCATCTCGCAACTAACTCATTAGTCACAATGCTTGCAAGGCTTATGTGATGTGCATTACTGAGAGGGCCCAGAGATACCTCTCCGACAATCGGAGTGACAAATCCTAATCTCGAAATACGCCAACCCAACATCTACCTTTGGAGACACCTGTAGAGCTCCTTTATAATCACCCAGTTACGTTGTGACGTTTGGTAGCACACAAAGTGTTCCTCCGGTAAACGGGAGTTGCATAATCTCATAGTCATAGGAACATGTATAAGTCATGAAGAAAGCAATAGCAACATACTAAACGATCGGGTGCTAAGCTAATGAAATGGGTCATGTCAATCAGATCATTCAACTAATGATGTGACCTCGTTAATCAAATAACAACACCTTGTTCATGGTTAGGAAACATAACCATCTTTGATTAACGAGCTAGTCAAGTAGAGGCATACTAGTGACACTAAGTTTGTCTATGTATTCACACATGTATTATGTTTCCGGTTAATACAATTCTAGCATGAATAATAAACATTTATCATGATATAAGGAAATAAATAATAACTTTATTATTGCCTCTAGGGCATATTTCCTTCAGTCTCCCACTTGCACTAGAGTCAATAATCTAGATTACACAGTAATGATTCTAACACCCATGGAGCCTTGGTGCTGATCATGTTTTGCTCGTGGAAGAGGCTTAGTCAACGGGTCTGCAACATTCAGATCCGTATGTATCTTGCAAATCTCTATGTCTCCCACCTGGACTAGATCCCGGATGGAATTGAAGCGTCTCTTGATGTGCTTGGTCCTCTTGTGAAATCTGGATTCCTTTGCCAAGGCAATTGCACCAGTATTGTCACAAAAGATTTTCACTGGACCCGATGCACTAGGTATGACACCTAGATCGGATATGAACTCCTTCATCCAGACTCCTTCGTTCGCTGCTTCCGAAGCAGCTATGTACTCCGCTTCACATGTAGATCCCGCTACGACGCTTTGTTTAGAACTGCACCAACTGACAGCTCCACCGTTTAATGTAAACACGTATCTGGTTTACGATTTAGAATCGTCCGGATCAGTGTCAAAGCTTGCATCAACGTAACCTCTTACGGTGAGCTCTTTGTCACCTCCATATACGAGAAACATATCCTTAGTCCTTTTCAGGTATTTCAGCATGTTCTTGACCGCTGTCCAGTGATCCATTCCTGGATTACTTTGGTACCTCCCTGCTAAACTTATAGCAAGGCACACATCAGGTCTGGTACACATCATTGCATACATGATAGAGCCTATGGCTGAAGCATAGGGAACATCTTTCATTTTCTCTCTATCTTCTACAGTGGTCGGGCATTGAGTCTGACTCAACTTCACACCTTGTAACATAGGCAAGAACCCTTTCTTTGCTTGATCCATTTTGAACTTCTTCAAAATTTTGTCAAGGTATGTGCTTTGTGAAAGTCCAATTAAGCGTCTTGATCTATCTCTATAGATCTTTATGCCTAATATGTAAGCAGCTTCACCGAGGTCTTTCATTGAAAAACTCTTATTCAAGTATCCCTTTATGCTATCCAGAAATTCTATATCATTTCCAATCAGCAATATGTCATCCACATATAATATCAGAAATGCTACAGAGCTCCCACTCACTTTCTTGTGAATACAGGCTTCTCTGAAAGTCTGTATAAAACCAAATGCTTTGATCACACTATCAAAGCATTTATTCCAACTCCGAGAGGCTTGCACCAGTCCATAAATGGATCGCTGGAGCTTTCACACTTTGTTAGCTCCCTTTGGATCGACAAAACCTTCCGGTTGCATCATATACAACTCTTCTTCCAGATATCCATTTAGGAATGCAGTTTTGACATCCATTTGCCAAATTTCATAATCATAAAATGCGGCAATTGCTAACATGATTCGGACAGACTTAAGCATCGCTACGGGTGAGAAGGTCTCATCATAGTCAACCCCTTGAACTTGTCGAAAACCTTTTGCGACAAGTCGAGCTTTATAGACAGTAACATTACCGTCAGCGTCAGTCTTTTTCTTGAAGATCCATTTATTCTCAGTTGCTTGCCGATCATCGGGCAAGTCAACCAAAGTCCATACTTTGTTCTCATACATGGATCCCATCTCAGGTTTCATGGCTTCAAGCCACTTTACGGAATCTGGGCTCACCATCGCTTCTTCATAGTTTGTAGGTTCATCATGATCTAGCAGCATGACTTCCAGAACTGGATTACCGTACCACTCTGGCGCGGATCTTGCTCTGGTTGATCTACGAGGTTCAGTAGTATCTTGTTCTGAAGTTTCATGATCATTATCATTAACTTCCTCACTTATTGGTGTAGGTGTCGCAGAAACAGTTTTCTGTGATGTACTACTTTCCAATAAGGGAGCAGGTACAGTTACCTCGTCAAGTTCTACTTTCCTCCCACTCACTTCTTTCGAGAGAAACTCCTTCTCAAGAAAGTTTCCGAATTTAGCAACAAAAGTCTTGCCTTCGGATCTGTGATAGAAGGTGTATCCAATAGTTTCCTTTGGATATCCTATGAAGACACATTTCTCCGATTTGGGTTCGAGCTTATCAGGTTGAAGCTTTTTCACATAAGCATCGCAGCCCCAAACTTTCAGAAACGACAACTTTGGTTTCTTGCCAAACCATAGTTCATAAGGCGTCGTCTCAACGGATTTTGATGGTGCCCTATTTAACGTGAATGCGGCCGTCTCTAGAGCGTATCCCCAAAACAATAGCGGTAAATCAGTAAGAGACATCATAGATCGCACCATATCTAGTAAAGTACGATTACAACGTTCGGACACACCATTACGCTGTGGTGTTCCGGGTGGCGTGAGTTGCGAAACTATTCCACAATTTTTCAAATGTATACCAAACTCGTAACTCAAATATTCTTCTCCACGATCAGATCGTAGAAACTTTATTTTCTTGTTACGATGATTTTCCACTTCACTCTGAAATTCTTTGAACTTTTCAAATGTTTCAGACTTATGTTTCAGTAAGTAGATATATCCATATCTGCTTAAATCATCTGTGAAGGTGAGAAAATAACGATATCCGCCACGAGCCTCAATATTCATCGGACCGCATACATCTGTATGTATGATTTCCAACAAATCTTTTGCTCTCTCCATAGTACCGGAGAACGGTGTTTTAGTCATCTTGCCCATGAGGCACGGTTCGCAAGTACCAAATGATTCATAATCAAGTGGTTCCAAAAGTCCATCAGTATGGAGTTTCTTCATGCGCTTTACACCGATATGACCTAAACGGCAGTGCCACAAATAAGTTGCACTATCATTATCAACTCTGCATCTTTTGGCTTCTACATTATGAATATGTGTATCACTACTATCGAGATTCAACAAGAATAGACCACTCTTCAAGGGTGCATGACCATAAAAGATATTACTCGTATAAATAGAACAACCATTATTCTCTGATTTAAATGAATAACCGCCTCGCATTAAACAAGATCCAGATATAATGTTCATGCTCAACGCTGGCACCAAATAACAATTATTTAGGTCTAATATTAATCCCGAAGGTAGATGTAGAGGTAGCATGCCGACCGCGATCACATCGACTTTGGAACCATTTCCCACGTGCATCGTCACCTCGTCCTTAGCCAATCTTCGCTTAATCCGTAGTCCATGTTTCGAGTTGCAAATATTAGCAACAGAACCAGCATCAAATACCCAGGTGCTACTACGAGCATTAGTAAGGTACACATCAATAACATGTATATCACATATACCTTTGTTCACCTTGCCATCCTTCTTATCCGCCAAATACTTTGGGCAGTTCCGCTTCCAGTGACCAGTCTGCTTGCAGTAGAAGCACTCAGTTTCAGGCTTAGGTCCAGACTTGGGTTTCTTCTCTTGAGCAGCAACTTGCTTGCCGTTCTTTTTGAAGTTCCCCTTCTTCTTCCCTTTGCCCTTTTTCTTGAAACTAGTGGTTTTGTTAACCATCAACACTTGATGCTCCTTTTTGATTTCTACCTCCGCAGCTTTCAGCATTGCGAAGAGCTCGGGAATAGTCTTGTTCATCCCTTGCATATTATAGTTCATCACGAAGCTCTTGTAGCTTGGTGGCAGTGATTGGAAAATTCTGTCAATGACGCAATCATCTGGAAGATTAACTCCCAATTGAATCAAGTGATTATTATACCCAGACATTTTGAGTATATGCTCACTGACAGAACTGTTCTCTTCCATCTTGCAGCTATAGAACTTATTGGAGACTTCATATCTCTCAATCCGGGCATTTGCTTGAAATATTAACTTCAACTCCTGAAACATCTCATATGCTCCATGACGTTCAAAACGTCGTTGAAGTCCCAATTCTAAGCCGTAAAGCATGGTACACTGAACTATCGAGTAGTCATCACCTTTGCTCTGCCAGACGTTCATAACATCTGGTGTTGCTCCAGCAGCAGGCCTGGCACCCAACGGTGCTTCCAGGACGTAATTTTTCTGTGCAGCAATGAGGATAATCCTCAAGTTACGGACCCAGTCCATGTAATTGCTACCATCATCTTTCAACTTTGCTTTCTCAAGGAACGCATTAAAATTCAACGGAACAATAGCACGAGCCATCTATCTAAAATCAACATAAATGAGCAAGATACTATCAGGTACTAAGTTCATGATAAATTTAAGTTCAATTAATCATATTACTTAAGAACTCCCACTTAGATAGACATCCCTCTAATCCTCTAAGTGATCACGTGATCCAAATCAACTAAACCATGTCCGATCATCACGTGAGATGGAGTAGTTTCATCGGTGAACATCATTATGTTGATCATATCTACTATATGATTCACGCTCGACCTTTCGGTCTCCGTGTTCCGAGGCCATATCTGTATATGCTTGGCTCGTCAAGTATAGCCTGAGTATTCCGCGTGTGCAACTGTTTTGCACCCGTTGTATTTGAACGTAGAGCCTATCATACCCGATCATCACGTGGTGTCTCAGCATGAAGAACTTTCGCAACGGTGCATACTCAGGGAGAACACTTCTTGATAATTTAGTGAGAGATCATCTTATAATGCTACCGTCAATCAAAGCAAGATAAGATGCATAAAAGATAAACATCACATGCAATCAATATAAGTGATATGATATGGCCATCATCATCTTGTGCTTGTGATCTCCATCTCCGAAGCACCGTCATGATCACCATCGTCACCGGCGCGACACCTTGATCTCCATCGTAGCATCGTTGTCGTCTCGCCAATCTTATGCTTCTACGACTATCGCTACCGCTTAGTGATAAAGTAAAGCATTACATCGCGAGACCGCATAACAACATACGTTGTTCCCTTTGTCATCGGTATGTTACTTCCCCGAGATTCGATCGTCGGTATCCAATACCTAGTTCAATCTCGTTACCGGCAAGTATCTTTACTCGTTCCATAATACATCATCTCGCAACTAACTCATTAGTCACAATGCTTGCAAGGCTTATGTGATGTGCATTACCGAGAGGGCCCAGAGATACCTCTCCGACAATCGGAGTGACAAATCCTAATCTCGAAATACGCCAACCCAACATCTACCTTTGGAGACACCTGTAGAGCTCCTTTATAATCACCCAGTTACGTTGTGACGTTTGGTAGCACACAAAGTGTTCCTCCGGTAAACGGGAGTTGCATAATCTCATAGTCATAGGAACATGTATAAGTCATGAAGAAAGCAATATCAACATACTAAACGATCGGGTGCTAAGCTAATGAAATGGGTCATGTCAATCAGATCATTCAACTAATGATGTGACCTCGTTAATCAAATAACAACACCTTGTTCATGGTTAGGAAATATAACCATCTTTGATTAACGAGCTAGTCAAGTAGAGGCATACTAGTGACACTAAGTTTGTCTATGTATTCACACATGTATTATGTTTCCGGTTAATACAATTCTAGCATGAATAATAAACATTTATCATGATATAAGGAAATAAATAATAACTTTATTATTGCCTCTAGGGCATATTTCCTTCATGTTTGATTTGTATCCTTTGAGAGACATTGTAATAAGATGGACAACATGTGTGAATCTTCAAGTACAAGTTCAAGGGAGATGCTCTTGATATTCATCTATCAAACCAAGTTCGAGCATAGTGAAGTCTTTCCCACTTTGGTTGTTTTGGCTAGGAAGGGTAGATAGAAGTACCATGAAACAAGGCTAGGAACCGTGAAATAAGTATTCTGTCTAATATGGTGCACCCTAAAACATGAACTATCATAGATCTATCAATATATTCAAAGAAAGAGGGAAAAAGGCGATTCAGTATCGAACAAAGATTACTTTGAATATTTTTCATAAATCCATGGAACAAGGCCGACATCAATTGTTCTTTAAAGCCAAGGTCCTGGTTACTAGGCGGCAGTTTTGATTATCACTCGGTAACCTTATCTTCTGGTCCCTCTCGGTGAATGTGTTCACTAGAAAAATAATCTCGCCATTGAGTTCTGGCATATGATCTCTTATATATTTTTTGAGCCCTGACCATAGAACAATCGTTCTATGGTATTTTCATTAATAAAAAGTTACAAATGATACAAGTTATAATACAAGAATGAAACCAGGGTCTAAAGCCCTCAGCCAACCCCTGCTCTAGGAAAAATAGCTAGACCCATTAAAGATTCAAATCTGTCCATTCTTTAACCTTGATAGCTTTGTCTTCTTTGGCTCGGAGTTGTACAGCCCATAGTCCCTCTGACAGATGAAATTTCCATGAATCAATCGCCGGTGGTGCAAACCGAAAGATTTTGTCATTCCTAACTGACCAAATACTCCAGCAACTCATAATGATAATATCCAGTGCCAAATCTTTAGGAAGTTGATTAGAAATTATGACAATCTCATCAAAAGTTTAGATACCTCTGGTTCTTCCCGGTGCTATGACATCCCAGCAAGACAGAGCAAATGGGCAATTCCAAAATAAGTGCAGAAGAGTTTCTTCCACTTTGTCCGAGCAGAGAGCACAGGTTGAGTCTGGGAGGTGCATATTACGTCGATGTAGCATATTCCTCGTATTAATTCTGTCATGTAAGAGAAGCCAGCCAAAGATCTTATGCCTCAGTCTGCAATGAGTACCCCAGAGATTTTGAAATATGATGTGAGCTTTGTAGTTGCCCATAAGACGCTTGTACATCTTCATGGAGGAATACTGTCCAGATGCCCAGTGATATTTCCATCTGTCTCTGTTATTAGAAGTCGTTCTGGAAGTTATAAGTTCTTCCACCCTGGCCAATTGATGGTATGCTTGTAGGGAAAGTGGCCTATGGAAAAGGCTACTGAGGTCTTCCTGATTATCCACAAATTGTAGGGTACACTCCTTATGAATTGCAAAGGAGAAGAGTTCTGGGAATTTAGCTTGTAGTGGTTGACCCTGCCAATTATCAGTCCAAAAGAAAACGGTATCTCCTTGACCAGCTTGACAAAGGGCATGAGATTTGTAGAGAGGTATGAGCTTGATCAAAGTCTTCCACCAAAAGGAACCAATTAGCTTGTCACTTGGTGGACCATGCTGATAGTGAGCCTCCCAAATGATATGCACCCAAGGAGTATCCACTTTGTTAAGAAATTTATGAAGAAATTTCATCAACAGAGCTTTGTTGTGAACAGAGATATCAAGTATACCTAGTCCACCTTGTTCTTTCGGTTTACACACTGAATCCCATGAAATTAAAGCAGGGCCAGCATCCAGAGACCCAAATTTTCTCCACAGACAGTTCTTGAGGTAACTTTCAATTTGTTTGACCACTGCTTTGGGTAACATCAAGGAGCACATGAAGAAGATGGGCATACTGGCAAAAACAGATTTGATCAATGTAAGTTTGTCACCAGTGGAGAGCAAGGTAGAGCAACTCATGAGTCTACTTTCAATTCTCTTCAGCATAGGCATGAAATCCACAATTCTTGGTCTATTGAGAGTGAGTGGCAGACCAAGGTATGCATGAGGGAGGGTGCCAACTTTGCAACCAAGGATCCGTGATAGTTCCAGCATCTTGGCAGAAGGAGTGTTGATGGGAATCATAATGGATTTAGCATAGTTGACTTTGAGGCCAGTGTAGGCAGCATAGTGGAGAAGCAGATTTTTAATTTGAAGGAGTTGACCAGCATCAGCATTAGCCACCAGGATAGTATCATCAGCATATTGAATGATTGGGTAGTCTGGGCAAGAAGCATGAATAAGAGGGGAGCTTATTAAAGAGTGTAACATGGACTGATTGAACATGGTTTGAAGTAGATCAGCAGCAAGGACAAATATGAGAGGGGATAAAGGATCCCCTTGTCTGACCCCTTTCTTACAGTGAAATTGCTTGCCAGGAGTACCATTAAGAAGGATAGATGAGAAGCCAGTGCCATAGATCATCTTTATCCAACTAATCCATCTGTTTCCAAAGCCCTTAGCTTTTAGGATCTCCACAATAGTGTCATGATTAATCGTATCAAATGCTTTCTCAAAGTCCAACTTGAGTAGAACAATTTCTTTGCGAGATGAGTGGCATTGGTGAATGTACTCATAAGACCAGGCAAGACAGTCCTGAATGCATCTATTATTGAGGAAGCCATACTGGTTCTTATGCACCAGATTGAGGATCACCTTCTGAAGTCTTTTTGCAAGCAATTTGGTGATGATTTTGAGCGTACAGTTTAACAATGAAATGGGCCTGAATTCTGCAGGAGTGGATGCTGCATCAGTCTTAGGGATCAATGTGATGTAGGAGTAGTTGATGCTCTATAAATTGACTGTCCCATGATAGAAATCATTGATAAGCTTGTAAAAGTCAGGAGCAATAATAGGCCAGCATGCTTTTAAGAAAGTAGCATTGAAGCCATCCGGGCCAGGAGCTTTGTCCGTAGGCATATGATGTACCACATGATCAATCTCTTCTATAGTGAATGGGATTTCAAGTTGAGCCAAGTTGTCATTAGAGGTAAGAAGATGATCAAGGAGCAGAGGATTTTGTGTGGCAACAGTAGTACATAGTCTCTCTTTAAAGGCTCTGTAAAGGATTGCAGCTTTAGCACTGTGATTGTGGTGTTCTGAGTTGTCCTCATCTTTGAGCATAGCAATACAGTTATGCCTATGCTTGATAGTGGCCTTAGCCTGAAAATATTTAGTATTGGCCTCTCTCACCTTAATCTTCCTGATAGTGGCTCTTTGCTTCCAGTAGAGTCTTTGGTGAGAAAGAATTTTCTCCAAATGGGCTTTCAGGATATCTCTACCATTAGTTTCCACAGTTGTGAGTTCTCTGGCTTCTTCCAAATAATCAAAACATAGGATCAAGAAGTTAGTGTTAGCAATAATCTT
Source organism: Triticum monococcum (assembly GCA_034509565.1). Classification (NCBI taxonomy): domain Eukaryota; kingdom Viridiplantae; phylum Streptophyta; class Magnoliopsida; order Poales; family Poaceae; genus Triticum; species Triticum monococcum. The sequence continues at coordinate 13,488,406 of CM067845.1, read as the reverse complement.
CTTGAGATCAGAGAGATTTCTGGCCCAGATCTTTAATCCTTTCCTTAGTCTCTTAAACTTGGCTGCAATTATCTTGGCACTATCTACCTCATCCACCTCTTGGTTCCAGTTGTTTTGGACCACTGACATGAAGTCCTCATGTTCTAACCAATAATTCTCAAATCTGAAAATGTGAGACTTGGGAATAGAGGTACCAATCTTAACCATGAAAGAAATATGGTCAGAAGTGGTCTTAGCCAGTGGATATGCCAATGTATCTGGGTAGCTTAAAGTCCAATTTTCAGAGGTAAAACACCAATCAATCTTTTCCAATAGAGGCCAATCTTGCATATTACTCCAGGTAAAGTTCCTACCTTTGATAGGGATTTCAATCAGAGCTAAGTTGCTGATAGCTTCATTGAATGCTAGCATGTTAAGAATATTGCCCCTTCCAGGTTTCTGTTTTGTGGATATCTGATGTGATTGAAATCTCCAAGTACTAGCCATTTGCTATCTTCAGGGGTCTGAAACTACCTAAACCATTCACTAAAGTGTGGTCTTTCCTCCTGTTGGCTAGGACCATAAATGTTGGTCAAAATCCAACTATCTCCATTGTGGGAGGAGGTGAAAGTGAGAGAAATAAAATAGCTGTTGGAATGAAATAGTTGACCCTGGAAGATGTGTTCATTGCAGACTACTAACAGTCCTCCTGCTGCTCCAATTGAAGGAAGATATTCAAATCTGTTTAATGTTTTTGGACAGAAATTTTGTAGAAATCTGCTGTCAATAACCTCTCTCTTGGTTTCTTGAATACATAGAATGGCACAGTAAGATTCCTTAATCTTATTTCTGATAGTTGTCCATATCTTAGGGTCATTTAGACCTCTAATATTCCACTTAAGAATTGACCAATCCCTATTCATAGACTCAGGTAAAATGTAAGTATGAACTTATTCAATATAAGAGTTGCACCACTTTTGAGATGACAATGAGGGCTGCCCCAGAGAAATGGGATATCATTCAAAGTAACCATCATCCACCAATCCGACCATAACATCCAGATACATAACACTAGGAAAGGCATCATAAACAAGTCGAGGTAACTGCCTGCAGTACATCCAAAAACAGCAAGAGTTACAAAGGACCAACTAGTTCTGTTCCACAAAAGGATTACACCTTGGATATCTTTGCAAGAGAGTTTCCAAAAGAGAGAGCTAGAGAACCTCATGGGTGAGAGCTTAATGTCTAACTGAAGATGCCTGAGATTATCAATTGATGGAGCTGGCTCTTGTGTCCTCCTTTGTAGCTGGATTGCTTTTGCTCTTCTTTCGCTTGGCTTTCAGCAGCTCTTCTGATGTATCTTGTGCAGCAACCTTGCAAAAAGTGGTATTAAGACTTTTAATCACTTTTGCAGGAATTGGAGGAGGTAAGGCACGGCAGGCTAGACAATTCTTATCCATGCAGACTTTTTTCTTATAACCCTTTGCTAGCTGTTGTAAACGACAACTTCTTCTTACCTCAGTCTCTAGAAGAGGGACCTTTTCCTTTCTTTTCTTGATGTTGTGCATGGCCGAAGTAGAAACAGCAACTGTGGCCAGAAGAGGTGCAGCTGGAGCAGGGGGATTGACTTCTTGCTCTTGTGTTTCCTGTGCCAAATGTTATGAGAAGGACAGGGATGAGTCCAGAGGGGGACAAGATTGAGGAATAAGAAATGGCAAAGTAATAGTGCTGGCTCCTTGAGTAATGACCTCCCAGACTGTTGAGTTAACAAATTTCTTTGCCAAGTCAAAATTTTCAAGTGTAAGGAAAGTGACTGACAGAAAATTAATCCAATCCACAGGTACCTGAATGGCAGCTTGTTCTTTAGTTAGGGGGGGGGGGGCAAAGTGTCTATACCATACTTCAGCACCTTCCTTACCCAGAAGTTCAGTCTTCTGATCTATGTCCAAGGTTTCTTCTATTCTCAAATCAGAAGACAACATCAATGGTTTTTCTGCCTCTGAAAGAAGATCATTGGTTGGAAGGAATGCAGGAAATGGAAAGCCAGGGGGTGCAGCCAGGTCAGAGGATGAAGTTGACTCACCCATGGTTCCAGCAGTAATTGACTTATCAAAACCAGCAGTGGCCAGAGGAGAGTTAGCATTGTTGGCATTTTCATGAACATTCTGTCTGTCATCAGGCCTGACCAACTGGGGCTGTAAATCCATAAGATTGATATCTTGTTCAGTAACAACTGCAGGGGGGTCAGTTGGCCTCTGCTTGATAAAGGTCCTGTGCAGAGATTGTGACATTGTAATGGCTTCCAGTAACATAGGGTCATCTTTGTAATCCATATTAGAAGGTTGTGTTGATACCATCATCAGGTTAAGACTTAAATCTGTAATGGGTGCCCTCTCCTGGGCCTGTGCAGGCAAATCTTGTAGAATAGGTGGTCCTTGCTCTTGAATTGGCCCAATGGGCCTAGCTAAAGGCTCCTGTATTGGCTCAATGGGCCCATTCAACATGTTCAAATCTGGTACAAGAGGCGCCAAGGGACCAGCCACAGATGCTCCAGTATTGCCACTGCTGTCAGACTGCCCGAGAGAGAGTGTGAGGCTGCTATGTGAGACATACTCCAGATGTGGTGGCTGCTCTTCCTCCATGCGAGCCATCAAGTCTTGCAGTTCCAGAAATTCACCAGGGTGTAATTCATGGTCAATCTCTTGGTTACCTTCAGGAATTGCCCAGTGGACCCAGCTAGGCATCTCTTCTAGTTCTTCTTACTCTTCCATATGATCCTCATTATCTTCATTATGCAGAGCCAGGTTAAGATCCAGTGGAGGATTCCCAGGTGGAACCACTTCATGATGCTGAAGAGGGCCCAGGAAGTGGTTATGCTGATTTGGATGATGATGTTGTTGAGCTGGTTGCGGATGGGGATTGCCAAATGGAGGGATAGGATCCTCATCATGTGGTTCTTCCCCAAGAACATGGTGCTGCAGAATGACAACTGGGACTGTCAGTGAATCAGCATGCTCCCCATCTCCAAAAACAATACTGGCAGGTATATCTCTCAACTCTTCCACTTTGATCTTCACCATTTGGTTAGCTTTAGTACTTCTAACTCTATCCCACTGTTGGGGAACGTAGTAATTTCAAAATTTTCCTACGCACACACAAGATCATGGTGATGCACAGCAATGAGAGGGGAGAGTGTTTTCTACGTACCCACGCAGACCGACTGCGGAAGCGTTCACACAACGTAGTTGATATAGTCGTACGTCTTCACGGCCCGACCGATCAAGCACCGAAACTACGGCACCTCCGAGTTCTAGCACACGTTCAGCTCGATGACGATCCCCGAACTCCGATCCAGCAAAGTGTCGGGGAAGAGTTCCGTCAGCACGACGGCGTGCTGACGATCTTGATGTACTACTGTCGCAGGGCTTCGCCTAAGCACTGCTACAATATTATCGAGGACTATGGTGGCAGGGGGCGCCGCACACGGCTAAGAATGAGATCACGTGGATCAACTTGTGTGTCTATGGGGTGCCCCCTGCCCTTGTATATAAAGGATGGAGGAGGAGGAGGAGGCCGGCCAAGGCTAGGTGCGGCAAGGATGTGGAGTCCTACTAGGACTCCAAGTCCTAATAGGAGTCCACCAAGAGGGGAGGAAGGGAGAAGGAAGTGGAGGAGAAGGAAAGCTGGCCGGCCCCCTTTTCCCTAGTCCAATTCGTACTAGAGGGGAGGGGGGGCGCAGCAGGCCCTTTCTCCTCTTCCCACTAAAGCCCATCAAGGCCCAATACTTCTCCCGGCGAATTCCCGTAACTCTCCGGTACTCCGAAAAATCCCCGAATCACTCGGAACCTTTCCGATGTCCGAATATAGTCATCCAATATATCGATCTTTACGTCTCGACCATTTCGAGACTCCTCGTCATGTCCCCGATCTCATCTGGGACTCCGAACTCCTTCGGTACATCAAAACTCATAAACTCATAATATAACGGTCATCGAAACCTTAAGCGTGCGGACCCTACGGGTTCGAGAACAATGTAGACATGACCGAGACACGTCTCCGGTCAATAACCAATAGCGGGACCTGGATGCCCATATTGGCTCCTACATATTCTACGAAGATCTTTATCGGTCAGACCGCATAACAACATACATTGTTCCCTTTGTCATCGGTATGTTACTTGCCCGAGATTCGATCGTCGGTATCCTATACCTAGTTCAATCTCGTCACCGGCAAGTCTCTTTACTCGTTCCGTAATACATCATCCTGCAACTAACTCATTAGTTGCAATGCTTGCAAGGCTTAAGTGATGTGCATTACCGAGAGGGCCCAGTGATACCTCTCCGACGATCGGAGTGACAAATCCTAATCTCGAAATACGCCAACCCAACATGTACCTTTGGAGACACCTGTAGAGCTCCTTTATAATCACCCAGTTACGTTGTGATGTTTGGTAGCACATAAAGTGTTCCTCCGGCAAACGGGAGTTGCATAATCTCATAGTCATAGGAACATGTATAAGTCATGAAGAAAGCAATAGCAACATACTAAACGATCGGGTGCTAAGCTAATGGAATGGGTCATGTCAATCAGATCATTCAACTAATGATGTGATCCCGTTAATCAAATGACAACTCTTTGTCCATGGTTAGGAAACATAACCATCTTTGATTAACGAGCTAGTCAAGTAGAGGCATACTAGTGACACTCTGTTTGTCTATGTATTCACACATGTATTATGTTTCCGGTTAATACAATTCTAGCATGAATAATAAACTTTTATCATGATATAAGGAAATAAATAATAACTTTATTATTGCCTCTAGGGAATATTTCCTTCACCCACATCACAAACTTACCAAACTTACTGACCGCATCATTAATTTAAAAAATGTTCCTTCTGTCCAACGGATAACCACAGAGCAGAATCCAGACTTCCCTAGTAAGAACAAGCTTTCTCCAATTCAGCCCCTTGTCATGATTTTGGAAAATGACATGGACATCGGTAAACTTATGTGGGCTATGAGTTACCAAATCATCACGATCAAAGACACTATTGAGCTGAATGTAGGCTTGGCCAAATGGACACTGAGTAATTTCTTTGAACCCTAGTCCTCTGTCAGTGCTCATTTTTTTAGGAAAAAGTGGTCGCCCTGGAGCTGGATCTTAGAACCAGACCACGAGTTTACAATAGTGTTAGCTCGACGAAAAACATCAACAACTTTCAAAGTCAGGACCTATAACTGCATGGAAACACCCTCTAGCTATTCAAGGCATGGGCCAGGGCAGAATCAGATGTCAGTTGTGTTAGGATGATTTCCACCGTATGGGCCCAACGGCCCACCGTGCCCTTAGATCCACGCCCTGATCGGGGGTGCTCAACCCACTATGGGTGACGGGCCCTTGTCACCTGCACTATATAAAGAGGTGGGGGCCGGCGGCTCGCATCATGAGGTTCATCGCAACGCCGTACACCCCACCTACATCCCTATCGATCTAGGGTTAGTGCAGTGCTGATGGGAAGCGCCGCCACCACTTCGCCCACTACTCTCTGCCATCACCGGCCACCGCCACCATGGCCGGCACCGGTGGCTCCTCGAGCCACAAGGAGAAGGTAAGAAGTACCGCGAATCATCTAGCCTACCCGATCCAAAGTCTATCAATGGTACCAGCCATGTTTTCGGTTTAGGATTTTGGTACAAATCAAATAACTCAACCCCCTCCCTAAGAACCCTAAAGAGAAGGGCAAAAGAAATCACTGGACAGAGCCTCGCGCTTGCCAGAAAAGTCGCGCCGCCATTATGGCCGCGCCATTCCTCTCGATCCGGATGGGCATCGGCATGCCGAGCCATTCGGAAGAAGAACACAGGCAATGGGGGCACCACGCCTTCACCACTGCCAAAAGAACAGACCCCATCGGGGCAAAGGGCACCCCACCGAGCCATTTGCCGGCAGCGCGTCCACCCTCAGAGGTGCTCGCGCACGCCGGCAAAGGGGCCAGCGGGGGCGCCGCCTTCTCATCCACGCCGGCCAGAGGGAACAGAGGAGGGATTTGCTAGAGTCTTTCTCTCTTTTTCTCTAACAGATGTGACGGGATGGGGGGAGACAAGGTAGCATAGAAAGGGGGGGAGGAGAAAGAGACGGCGGCCGGCAGCTAGACGCCGTCGCCGGCGACCGGCGTGGCCGGAGTCGCTGCTGCGCCATCTGTGGAGAGCGCAGAGGAGGTCTCGACCTCACCTCTCTGCCACTGGAAACAGAGAAAGAGGGAGGAAAGAAGGAAAGGGAAGGAAAAAGGGAATCGCGGCACGGTGCGGTGGCTATCCGCCGTCGCCGGCGGCCCGGCCGGGGCGCAGCCCCTTGCTTCCGCTGTTTTCGGGAGACAGAGGATGGGTCGAGGAAACAGAAGGGGGCGCTAGGTCTCGATCAGGGGCTCTCCCCAGTTTTGATCAAGCTAAAAGGGCGCCGGACCGTCCGATCAGATCGGACGGCCATGAGCAAAACCCTAGCTCAGCCTCTGGGCCAGTGGACCGAAAGCACTGATGGGCCTTTTGGTCCGTCGGACAGGCTGCAGCTGGGACGGCTCACTGCGGGCCTTTGGGCCGTTTTTGGCCAGAAGTGACACGAACGGCGCGCGCTAGGCTGTGCTGCTACTATTTTTTTTCAGAAAAAATAAAAATAATAAAGTTTCTGAAAAGTAAATAGAAAATTTGCTGAAAAGTTACTCATGTTAACAAGAATTTTATATAGTTTTAATTCTTTTTTCTATTCCGATTTATCCAACAAAAAATCTGTTTTAGAAAATAGAAAAGTAAAAGAAATGACTCCGAAAAGTAAAAGTAAAAAGTTCATGAATTTCTTATTCATGTTTTCCGCTGCAAATAAAAATAAAAGTGCTCTTTTAAAAGGAAAAAGGAAATTCTTTTGAATAGAATATTATAAAGTTTCCGCTGCAAAGTAAAAGTTTTATCGTCCAATTAAATTGGAACAAACGGGAAAATTTAATTGGAAGAATTGTTCTTAGCAATGTTTTTCCTCTATGGGTGATCAGATTCGGATAGTTTCCGTTATGACAAAAGAAAGATATTTGTTTTAAAGTTTAAATATGGTATTGTTATTTTCTGACCAACGTTGATGATAACAGTACTTTAATTCTATGAGTCTTATGTTCAAAGCTTAAATCTCTGATAAATTTTGTATCAAAGTGATCATTTTTCAGAGAAGAGTTAAAGATGAAGAAATGCTCTTGAACTAGAGAAATGTATATTTCTTGTTTCCGCTGCAATAAAGTTGATGATGATGATTATTTCTTAGCAAAGTTGTTCAATAGAAATACTATCATCACATTGTTTATGAGTTATGTAGAAGAATGATTTTTATTTTAATTCTACCACAACGGTGATTTAGAGTATAAAAAGGAAGTTTTACAAAAGTTTAATGTGCATATTTTTTAACCAGACCAACGTAGGGTTATTTTTATGCTCATTATTGTTGATTATTGGCTAAGTTTTCTCAGACTAAAAGTTTTCCATGCTTTCATTCATGAAAGCGAATGGTTGGGTACTTGTGACCCGAAAGATGACCAAGAAAGGTCATAACGTGAGATAGTATGTTCTCTCTAAAGAATGGTTTCAAAAGAAAAGAGATAGATCATTGAGAGTCTTGGTTGACGAATGTATTTCATGTACTCTCTATGATTTGAAATAAAACAAGCAACATGCGTGTTTAATTTGACCAACGTCGGATCAAGCATGTGTGTCAAAGAGCATTCGGATTTATTTATAAATTTGATGATTGAATATGGAGTCAAAAGAGCCAATTCTGGCATTTATGTCCCTTACAGGGAATTACCCGCATGGAGGGAAAAGATGATTATGATAAAACCCGCATGACAGGATAAGTCTGGGAAAATCCCTGCGTAACCCGTATGGCGGCAGAAATTTTCTCAGACTTATCCTATATGACAGGAGAAAGACATGATGACTCATGTGCTTTTAATGTGTCCCACTCTGGGAGAAAAGTATAGAGTAGCTATTATGCTTTCCTAGTAGCAACCGTACATCTTATGTGTAACAATCATTAAGCACTCAATAAATTCGAAGAGAATAAAAGTTACATACGAAACTAAAGATAAGAATGATATGCAAGTGTGACTTGCAAAAGTACTAATGACAAAGAACTCTGTTGAGTTTCTGAAATGGGATGAGGAAAAAGTACTCCCATACTAGTTAAAAGATAACTTCATTTTGTATGAAGAGATAACTTCATTTCGTATGAAGTAATCTGATGAATGAAGTAGATAATCAAAGTTTCCTCAATTCACAATAGTTATCAATGGTTTTCGAAATTGTGGCGAAAAAGTTCTTGCCACATTTCGAGGGGGAGAAAGATATATGAGATAAATTAAGAATGATGAAACTCCCCTATACTTTAGATAATGTGATGAAGAATGTGATCGTCTGGGGAGTACGATGGTCATATTAATACCCCTAAAGAAAAGAAATAGCTGCATTTCTGGATCTTTTACAATTCCGAAAGCAGGGTAAGGAATACTAAGATGGTACTTAAAGTGCCATAAAGAAGAAAGTTTTAACAGAATAAACCCAAATTATAAAGTTTAAAGATACGCCATTTTTAGTGAAGATGGAGTAATCTGGGGGAGCATGTTGTATGACCTATACAACACATGTTGTTAGCTCTATAAAGGATGAATGAGTAAACATGGATCTTGTGATGCAGGTCCCTGTAAAACCTATTGCCTCTTGGAAATGAAAGACTATAGAATTAGTTTGCCTCTTGCAATGACAGAGCAACAACATTCCCATATGAAATATGTGCCAGTACCTGAGACACTAATGGTCTCAAGGAATGAGAAAATCAGATACTTCTGATTACTATAAAGTCTATGTTAGTGAAATTCAAATGGAGGTTGATCCCACCTCATTTAAAGCGCTCATTCGAGCTTTGAGAAGTGTCTTCTTATCTAAATGATAAGAGACTATGTGAGATGAAATGAAATTGGTGAATCTCGACGATGTTTGGGACTAATGAGTAATTTCCTATGGAGCCAAAACAGTAGGCTGTAAAGAGTCTACAAGGACAATGTGACTCCAAAGGAAATATGTAAAGGTGTAAAACACGACTTAAATCGAAAGGTTTTTGCGCGTTTTGCATTGAATAGATTACAATGAGCGTTGGTAGCACATCATGATCTGAGTTACATCAGATGAAAGATATTATGATCTGAGTTACATCAGATGAAAGTAATGAACACAGGGGATACTGCCTGAAGAAGTCTTTTATGGACTAAAGCAATCAAATGTTGTTTTGGGTTAAAGAAAATGAGAGGACTATATTCATACAAAGTTAAAGAATGGGAAATTCATTTTCTGATCCTGTGGATGTGGATGACATCCTACTTGCTAGTGGTGATGTCAACCTATTACAGGAGGAGAAAAAGAAGTTCTTGTCCTCAAAAGAATGTTCTCAGTAGAGTGTCTCTCGTTATAAATATCGAGATTCACAAAGAAAATAATAAAATGGGGTATTAGGAATGTCGCGTGGACATGCTAAGAAAGGTCCCTAAAGTATGCATGCGAGAAAACCTACGCCTGTTCTTATAGTCAAGGGTAATAGAACTGGAAACTATGGTGTTCCAAAAGTTGATGAGAAAAGATTGAAAATGGATATGGTACCATATGCTTCAGTTGTTGGAAGCTCAATACATTACCCTGACACAGTTCACATATCCGGGTTGTTTTGGCAATGTCCAGTCCATATATAGATCACTGGAATGGAGTCAAAGATATCGGCCTCAAGCTGAAAGAAATAAGTGCTCTCAAAAGATTGTGAGTACAAAGACATGACTTGTGAAATGTATAGCGAAATCCACAATTGTCGCTAACTTTCATACTTGGAGGTTTTTGTGTGGAAAAACTCCAAAGAATGAAACAATTATCATCAATGTGATGCAAAGATATGTTATAGCTTGATATGAGGCCGAGGGATAGGCAAAATGGTTATGAAGACCTGTACCTGGAGTTGATAATGGTTGACAACAACGATAACTATTTTAAGTCTTTCTCTCCTATGACAATGAGTCAAGTGTTGATGCCAAACACACTGACACAGAGTTATGCATTCTAAAGGAGAAAGTCCGGAATTATGTAGGAATGCTTGAAGCATAAAAGCAATAGACAAGTGTTTGCAGATCTGCTTATTAAAGGCTTACAACCCAGTGTGTTCGGAGAACACACAGTCGACATGGATTTTATGGTATAGTCTAACATTTCTGGACAATAAAAGGGCCCAAAGGTTAAAGAATTTGTTTCAAAACAGAGAGGTGCGTTGTGGCTGTCTGATTCTATCAGCAATTGAGCTGTGACGATGAAACATGTTTTATGCATTGATCTGTTATGAAACGAGTAAAGTAAAAGTATAAGATCTAAAGTAAAAGTTGAGATAAAGGGGGAGAATGTTAGGATGATCTCCACCGTGTGGGCCCAACGGCCCACCAGACCCTTAGATCCGCGCCCTGATCGGGGGTGCTCAACCTACTATGGGTGGCGGACCCCTGTCACCTGCACTATATAAAGAGGTGGGGGCCGGCGGCTCGCATCACGAGGTTCGTCACAATGCCGTACACCCCACCTACATCCCTACCGATCTAGGGTTAATGCAGTGCTGATGGGAAGCGCCGCCACCACTTCGCCCACTACTCTCTGCCATCACCGGCCACCGTGTAACACCCTTAATGCGACTATATCTCCCACGTGTCGAGGCACGACTTAGAGGCATAATCGCATTGAAGGCAATGTTGCAAGTGAGGTAATCTTCACACAACCCATGTAATACAATAGGGAAAAAAGTTACATAGTTGGCTTACAATCGCCACTTCACACAAATACATGAATAAAGCATTACATCATACAAATACACTCAAGGTCCGACTACGGAACCAAAATAAAAGAAGAACCCCAAATGCGAAAAAGGTCCCCGATCGACCCCAACTGGGCTCCACTACTGATCAACTAGCACGAAACAACATAAAGGACAAGATCTTCATCGAGCTCCTCCTGAGCTTGGTTGCGTTATCTGCTCGGACTCATCGGCACCTGCAAGCTGGTTTTGGAAGTATCTGTGAGCCACAGGGACTCAGCAATCTCGCACCCTCGCGATCAAGACTATTTAAGCTTATGGGTAAGGTAAAAGGTATGAGGTGGAGCTGCAGCAAGCGACTAGCATATATGGTGGCTGACCTATTCGCAAAAGAGAGCAAGAAGAGAAGGCAAAGCACGGTCGATAAAAGTATGATCAAGAAGTGATCCTGGACTACCTACGTCAAGCACAACTCCAACAACCGTGTTCACTTCCCGGACTCCGCCGGAAAGAGACCATCACGGTTACACACTCGGTTGATTCATTTTAATTAAGGTCAAGTTTAGGTTTTCTACAACCGGACGTTAACAAATTCCCATCTGCCCATAACCGCGGGCACGGCTTTCGAAAGTTCAAATCCCTGCAGGGTGTCCCAACTTAGCCCATGACAAGCTCTCACGGTCAACGAAGGAATAGACCTCCACCCGAGACGTTCCGATCAGACTCGGTATCCCGGTACAACAAGACATTTAGACAGGGTAAAACTAAACCAGCAACACCGCCCGATGCGCCGACATCCTGATGGGAGCTGCACATATCTCGTTCTCAGGGCAACACCGGATTGTCTAAACTTCCGGTAGGCCAGCCCAGAGTTGCCCCTGGTAGCCACCGGCGGCTGACAGTTTGGACCAACACTTAAACAAGCACTGGCCCGGGGGGGTTAAAATAACGATGACCCTCAGGAGCGCGACTCCCAAGGGAAAAGAAAAGGCTAGGTGGCAAATGGTAAAACCAATGTTGGGCATTGTTGGCAAAGCTTTACTTAAGGCGAATTGTCAAGGGGTTCCCATTATAGCCCAACCGCGTAAGGGACGCAAAATCCAGGAACATAACTCCGATATGAAGGAAACTAGGGCGGCAAGAGTGGAACAAAACACCAGGCATAAGGCCGAGCCTTCCACCCTTTACCAAGTATATAGATGCATTAATTAAATAAGATATATGGTGATATCCCAACAAGTAAATAAATGTTCCAACAAGGAACAACATCTCCATGTTCCAACAAGGAACGAACTTCAATCTTCACCTGCAACTAACAACGCTATAAGAGGGGCTGAGCAAAGCGGTAACATAGCCAATCAACGGTTTGCTAGGACATTGGTGGGTTAGAGGCTGCACTTGCCAATTTGGGAGGCTGACAAGCAAGTGGTAGGCATCGTAGCAATGGCATAGCAAAAGAGCGAGCAAACTAGCATAGCAAAGATAGTAGTGATTTCGAGGGTATGATCATCTTGCCTGAAATCCCGCAAGGAAGAGGAACGAGTCCATGAAGAAGACAAACGGACGTAGATGAACGGGTCCTCACAAACTCGACGTTACCGGAATCAACCCGAGGAAGCAATCACCGGAAAAGAAGCACACAACATAGTAAACAACCAACACATCAACATGGCATGATGCACAAACGAGTATGATGCATGTCCGGTTTAAAGAGGCATGGCATGGCAAAATGCACAAGCAATCCTACAAATTAAGTGGAGCTCAATATACAACGAGTTGCATATTGACGAAACACCACGTCAATTATTTAGTTCTCTCTCGTTTATGTACCCAACAATATTAAATGTTGATTAACATGGCAAGGGGTGAAGCACAACAAAACTACCTATCTAGGCAAGTTTAAATGAGGCCGGAAGCAACGAACAACAAATCCGGAAACTCCTCATGTGCATATATTAGGTTAGGTACTGATCTGCCCTAAACACAATTTTAGAGTTATTAAACATGCAAAGTGATGCCACCATGATAAACTAGGCAAAATTCTACCCCATTTACATATAAAGTTTATTTAATTCGGAGCTACGGTTATTTAATTATGAATTAAACCATTTTAACATGGCATAGGGACAAATTTAATGCAAACAACATTTTAGGCATTTTAAACATAGATGAAAGTTGGATATTACTAAACTAGACAAAATTCTAAGCAACTTTCATATTAAGTTTGTTTTAATCCGATGCACGGTTGTGAAGTTATTAAATGCATGAAGTAAGAGGGCTTTTCTGTAAAACTGGCAGCGTCAGGATAATTCAGAAAAACGTCCTGACAGGAAAAAAATCACATAGGCCGAAATTGACAGGCTGGCCCAACAGGTTAAAAAAACAAGAGGGGCGCTGGGGTGTGGCTTCACCTAGTGGGCTGAGGCCCAGTTTGGAGGAGGAGACAGGCCGAGGCGGGGCGCTGCGCTGGGCGTGGAGGCACGCAGGAGGCAGGCCAGGCGCGGGCGGCGCTGCGGATCTGAGGCGGAGGAGGCAGGCCAGGCGGGGAGCTGGGCTGGGCCTGCCGCAGTGGAGAGGAGGCCGGCCCAGGCGAGTAGCGAGGCCGCTCGGTCAAAACGCGGGGAGACATCCCCTGGGGCGGGTCGACGGCTGGAGCGTTGACGAGCCCGGTGCTCGTCGTCTCCCTGATGAACGAGGCGGCAAGGAGCGCCGAGGCGGACTTGGCGCGGGACTCCGGGACGACGCGGCGGCGGATCCGGACGAGGAACATCGAGGGCGCGGCAGGAGCGAGACGCGGCGGGTCGCGGGATGGCCGGTCCTCGCCGGATACATGGCCGGATGCGTGCGAACATGAACTTGGGGCTTGGCCTCCATGGCGGTGGCTGAGGAACGAATTGACACAGGATAAGAGGAATGAGAGAGCCGCGGGGAGGAGGAAGGAGAGATGGGCGGTGCGGGGCTGGCCTGGTTCTGCGGGATCCATGGCGGCATCGGACGGGAACCGGCGACGCTACTATGGCTGCTCGATGCAGGGGCGCGTCGGGGAAGGCTCGGTCATCTCTGGCGGCTTGGAGGGGAAGGCTTGGGCTCCTGGATGAGCACAGGCTCGGGCGCCTGCTCCGCTGCTGCGAGAACGGGAACAACGAGGAGCGCCGGCGAGATTGCTCCGGGACAAGGCAGATCATCAAGAGGAGACGGACGCGCGAGGTGGTGAGGCGCGGGGAGACTGCGAGGACAGGCGTGGAGGAGTTCCACTCCTCTGGATCGAACTGGGAGGAGGAGGCGCTCAATGGATTGGCTAGGCGATGGGATCGAGGGAGTTTGAGTGAGGGGATCCCGAGAGGATTTTTGGAGCGGCGGCGGCAGGGAAGATGGGACAAGGCTCCTCATTTCTAGGGTTGCTCTTTTTATATAGTAAGTGTATTTTGGATGGGGGCATTAGGTCCCTCGATAAAAATCGGACGGACGCGAATAAAATAGCTAAGAAGCCCAAATAAGGAAACGGTGATGTTTTGTAGACGTTTGGGGATGATCCGGATCCAATGGTGACGACAGTCCGGGTCGGGTCCGGGACAATTTCGGACGCGCACGTGAGGGGTTCGATGCACTGAGCAGAGAGGGTTTCGGCCCGTGCGATCGCATCGGACAACTCCGGACGTGAAGAGGGGAAGGAGGATGGACTAGGTGGGTTGTGGCGAGACTGCGAGGGGGGAAGAGAGAGAGAGGGCCCGGCATCTGTTTCCGGAGACCGAAAACGTCCGACGTTAGACCGGCTACTATTGCCGCTATATTTATCTGTTGGGGCATCAAACGATCTCCGAACGTGATGAAATTTGACAGGCGGTCTGTCTACACTATAATAAGACCGCACACCAAATTTCAACTCAATCCGAGAACATTTTCCGGCCACTAATAAAATAATATTTCGGACATGCCGCGGGCGCGTCCAAGTGTGTCTGGCTCAGAACGGGCAACGGAAAGAACGAGGAGGCCGGAACTGATGCAAGTTTCAAAACCATGATGATGAAATGCACATGATGACATGATATGCAATGCATGACACGCAAGCCATGACACGGCAACACCATCGAATAAGCGGAGGACACCTGGCACATCGGTCTCGGGGCGTTACAACACTCCACCACTACGAGAGGATCTCGTCCCGAGATCTAGAATGGCACCGGGGAAACAACGGAAGGGAAAAAGAAGAGGTAAAACTAAGTTGCTTCTTTGGCAAACAAGTGAAACCACAACCTTGAGAGGTTGAATACATTCGAGACAGAATTCAACGAAGGTGAGAGAGGTCGAAAACAGCCATTTAGAAAAGAGGAAGAAAGAACTTTGCGAAAAACCTTGAGGTTGAAGGGAAGATATATATTGAGAACACTCCGGTTAAGGAAGGGGATCAAGGAAGACCAAATTCGGGTAGCACTCTGGTTGGAAAGAAAAGAATTGAATAAGGTCTTGATAAGATGAGAAGATACTTGATGAATTCACAACACACTGCCACTGGAACTATTGAATGAATGGAACAAGGGGTAAGAAAGATCTCAGACAGCACTCCGGTTGAGAAGGGAGTCAAAATTTGATAAG
Organism: Triticum monococcum; assembly: GCA_034509565.1. Classification (NCBI taxonomy): domain Eukaryota; kingdom Viridiplantae; phylum Streptophyta; class Magnoliopsida; order Poales; family Poaceae; genus Triticum; species Triticum monococcum. Next base: position 13,472,962 of record CM067845.1, on the reverse strand, counting down.
ATGAGAGAGCTCGAATGAAAACACGACACTCCGGTTGAGAAAAGGATGCAAGACTTGATAAGGAGAAAAGAACTTGAACAAAGGGGCACAATACTCCGGTTAAGCAAGATAGGGAAGGAATAAGAGTGATATAAATTGGACAGCACTCCGTCTGTAAATGGAAGGAATTGAACTTGACAAGATGAGAGGATACTTGTAAAGAGGACACAACACTCAGATTAAAAGGATAGGCATGGAAAGATCATGATCTTTGACAAAACGAGATGATGGGTTGAAAAGATGAACATCACAATGCCTCCGGAACAAAAGTAAGAATGGAATGGAGTGAACGAAGGGAAAACAGTATCTTGAGAGAGCACGGTTACAACAGAAGCTAGAATGGAGTTGTTGGAAAACCAACAACGAAAATAATAAGCTTGATATGGTCTTATGGAATACCTCTCAAATTAAGAGATGAAAAACCTGCCACTCACGGGAAAAGAATTGGATTGAAATGAACAAGGAGACGAGAAGCTTATTTCACCGGGAGGGTAGATGAAGAACTTGGATCATACATGAGCACCATTATAGCAACAATTCTTAGGGAAGGCTTTAGGTGAAATATAACCCAAGATAACTCCAATGACAAGATTGATGGATTTAAAGTATCTCAATCTTAACAACATGTGAATCATGAAACATGAACTCAAATTATCAAGAATGACATAATACCACCTCCGATAATATGGTAGAAAGAAATTGCACTCCGGATAGCAATATGAAGAATGCTTGAGCACCTCTGAAAACAAACTTGATGAACACTTCGAGAAGGAATTAAATCCTTTATGAACCATCATGTAGAACCTCCATTAAGAACTCCGGTAACGAAAGGATGATAGAAGCAAAAGAAGTTGAAAACACAAGGTGAGACCTTGTAATGACTTAGAAGGAGCTTCGCGACGAGATAATGCAGAAAAGGTAAGAACTCCGGAAAGAAATGATAAGAAGAGCAATTGAGATCAAAATCTTGATGAACCTCCGGAATAGGAAATTTATCACTTGGATGAAACAAGAATAAGAATTATGTTATGCTCGTCCTTCATCAATTAAATTGATGACAAACCATGGATTTGGCACACTACTTATTCTCGTAGAAAGGATTAAGAGAGATATAGCGCAAACTTAATGGACCACCGGTAGGATTGAAACAACGAATGAATATATAAGATAAGGAAGAGAAATCTTGAATGAACCACCGTAAGAATTGAAAATGAACGGAGTAAGGATAAGGAAACACCGGGAAGAATTGGCAAATAAACGAAGATGCTTGAGTGAATTTAGATCCATGAAAGCGAAGAGATTACGAGCTGATTAGAGAATCCTTGATTTAGACACCGGTATGATTTAGAGTATGAGAGCTGAAAGCTGGAATGAATAAATCTTAGATGATGGGCTCCGGATAAACAAACTGAACAGACTCTTGAATTGCCCCAGATAGGTGGAAAGAATTCTCACAACCGAAAACAATTATTAGAGGATGGCAACAAGCTAGAATCACGAATCTTGAAGAGAATGGAGCAAGATATGGAGGAGAACTCTTCTTCGGTCTTCAAAATCCAAGAATAACGATGAGAAACACCACCAAGAATTATTTAGACACTCCAGAAGTATCAAAACGAAGAGGTTGAGCCAACGATGCAAGAATTCGACAGATCTTGGAGAAGACATTTGACTGATGATAAATCACTCTTACGTCAAGCTTCGAAAAGAATTTGAGAATAACTCCGGTGAAATAAGAAGAGTCAGGTAAGATCCTGGGAAAAGACCTGTGGGTTAGGGCCCACTCAAAAGAAACACCGTTGAAATGATTTAAAAGAGAGGTTGCACCGGTTGAATTAAAAGGCTTGAATGAGGGAACATTCTCGAAAGAGCTTGAACGAATGTAGAGTGGAAAAAAACCCGAATCTTCGAGATATCTTGAGCACTCCGGAACAATTGAATGGCGAGAGATGGATGATTAAGAGGTGCACCGGCATAAGAAAAGCATTGGGAAAAATGAAAAGGAGTATGCTCAATACCAAAGCTTGAATTAAATCCCCCGGAGAAGAAAACGAGTGAAGAGTGACGAACTAGTAGAACATCTTCATGGAAACCACCGGGTAAGAATATTGATAGAAAAGAATGGAGAGACTTCACAAGAATAAAATGATACTTGATTAAGGAATTCGAATCCTTGAAGAAAAAGGGTGGGTGGGCGGAAAAAACAAAGGCAACTTGGAGATGGATGAAACAAACACCGTTGAGAAGAAACTGATATTTGATCTTGCGAGAGTTGAAATGATCGGATCCACTTGAGGAGAGACACACCGGTTGAGAAGAATTAACATGACAATCTCGATTATCATGAAGGATTAGTATTCGCATAGGAATATGAGAACACCACTTGAGGAAGGTATGGAATCAACACTTGACATTGAAGCAACTCGAATACCACAACTCAAAACAAAAACAAAAGGATTGGCTTGCAGAATAAGCCGGAACAAACATATGATAGAGATTTTGTCCGAAGTTTTCATGGTGGGACCTACACGGGCTCGATCGTATAGCACCATCATGTACAAGGCAGTGCACATGACATACGAAGCGTCCCCGAGTCAGCATAGCCAAGGACTCTTTAAGACACAACGAGACCACTGTAAAATCGACCGTGAATAGGCGAACCACTAGACGTCGAACCCCAATTTCATATCATACATCTGTCGGAAGGATATCCTAAGAGCTACTTGAATTCCCACCTATGAAACTCCCGAAACTTTCCGGTTATGCAATCAGGTGTTGGGGATACAGGGGAAGCATAATATCTCACCCAAACTAGCAATACCTACATCCAGCTGTATCCACCCTTCAACACATAACCAAGAAACCTTCGGAAACCGTCTACCTCAACCTTCGAAAAGCATCCGTTATACAAGTTATGGCGATACTCCCGAACTCCCGCTCCAGTACTGGGTGGCGTCGAGGTTATCTCACCAACGAACTGCATAAAGGAGATTTTCAATGTCGCGAACATATCTCAAGTATACCAGAATTGCAACGATAGAATTATGATGACAACACCTCAGAGCTCAACTCCCCGGGACACTTACACTAAACCCCTGACAGGAGGTACCAAGACAGTATTCTCATCATAAGCCATCGGAACAAAACCAAGATACTCGCGTGATCCTAAATTTTTTTTAGTGAAATTTGAGAAGAGAAGAGTCAAAACTCTACGTCAGGATGCCTTACCAGAGCGATGAGGAGGCTGGGAAGTAAAAAGAATTCCTAAGCTCTCCGATATATAATTCCTAAGGACTCAAAACATTTTTCTAGACACAACTCGGCCGCTAAAAATGATCAATCAGTGGGGGCTCCTAAGGTCGGGGAAGGCTCTGATACCAACTTGTAACACCCTTAATGCGACTATATCTCCCACGTGTCGAGGCACGACTTAGAGGCATAATCGCATTGAAGGCAATGTCGCAAGTGAGGTAATCTTCACACAACCCATGTAATACAATAGGGGAAAAAGTTACATAGTTGGCTTACAATCGCCACTTCACACAAATACATGAATAAAGCATTACATCATACAAATACACTCAAGGTCTGACTACGAAACCAAAATAAAAGAAGAACCCCAAATAGGGGAAAAAGTTACATAGTTGGCTTACAATCGCCACTTCACACAAATACATGAATAAAGCATTACATCATACAAATACACTCAAGGTCTGACTACGGAACCAAAATAAAAGAAGAACCCCAAATGCGACAAAGGTCCCCGATCGACCCCAACTGGGCTCCACTACTGATCAACTAGCACGAAACAACATAAAGGACAAGATCTTCATCGAGCTCCTCCTGAGCTTGGTTGCGTCATCTGCTCGGACTCATCGGCACCTGCAAGCTGGTTTTGGAAGTATCTGTGAGCCACAGGGACTCAGCAATCTCGCACCCTCGCGATCAAGACTATTTAAGCTTATGGGTAAGGTAAAAGGTATGAGGTGGAGCTGCAGCAAGCGACTAGCATATATGGTGGCTGACCTATTCGCAAAAGAGAGCGAGAAGAGAAGGCAAAGCACGGTCGATAAAAGTATGATCAAGAAGTGATTCCTGGACTACCTACGTCAAGCATAACTCCAACAACCGTGTTCACTTCCCGGACTCCGCCGGAAAGAGACCATCACGGTTACACACTCGGTTGATTCATTTTAATTAAGGTCAAGTTTAGGTTTTCTACAACCGGACGTTAACAAATTCCCATCTGCCCATAACCGCGGGCACGGCTTTCGAAAGTTCAAATCCCTGCAGGGTGTCCCAACTTAGCCCATGACAAGCTCTCACGGTCAACGAAGGAATAGACCTCCACCCGAGACGTTCCGATCAGACTCGGTATCCCGGTACAACAAGACATTTAGACAGGGTAAAACTAAACCAGCAACACCGCCCGATGCGCCGACATCCTGATGGGAGCTGCACATATCTTGTTCTCAGGGCAACACCGGATTGTCTAAACTTCCGGTAGGCCAGCCCAGAGTTGCCCCTGGTAGCCACCGACGGCTGACAGTTTGGACCAACACTTAAACAAGCATTGGCCCGGGGGGGTTAAAATAACGATGACCCTCAGGAGCGCGACTCCCAAGGGAAAAGAAAAGGCTAGGTGGCAAATGGTAAAACCAATGTTGGGCATTGCTGGCAAAGCTTTACTTAAGGCGAATTGTCAAGGGGTTCCCATTATAGCCCAACCGCGTAAGGGACGCAAAATCCGGGAACATAACTCCGATATGACGGAAACTAGGGCGGCAAGAGTGGAACAAAACACCAGGCATAAGGCCGAGCCTTCCACCCTTTACCAAGTATATAGATGCATTAATTAAATAAGATATATGGTGATATCCCAACAAGTAAATAAATGTTCCAACAAGGAACAACATCTCCATGTTCCAACAAGGAACGAACTTCAATCTTCACCTGCAACTAACAACGCTATAAGAGGGGCTGAGCAAAGCGGTAACATAGCCAATCAACGGTTTGCTAGGACATTGGTGGGTTAGAGGCTGAACATGGCAATTTGGGAGGCTGACAAGCAAGTGGTAGGCATCATAGCAATGGCATAGCAAAAGAGCGAGCAAACTAGCATAGCAAAGATAGTAGTGATTTCGAGGGTATGATCATCTTGCCTGAAATCCCGCAAGGAAGAAGAATGAGTCCATGAAGAAGACAAATGGACGTAGATGAACGGGTCCTCACAAACTCGACGTTACCGGAATCAACCAGAGGAAGGAATCACCGGAAAAGAAGCACACAACATAGTAAACAACCAACACATCAACATGGCATGATGCACAAACGAGTATGATGCATGTCCGGTTTAAAGAGGCATGGCATGGCAAAATGCACAAGCAATCCTACAAATTAAGTGGAGCTCAATATGCAACGAGTTGCATATTGACGAAACACCACGTCAATTATTTAGTTCTCTCTCGTTTATGTACCCAACAATATTAAATGTTGATTAACATGGCAAGGGGTGAAGCACAACAAAACTACCTATCTAGGCAAGTTTAAATGAGGCCGGAAGCAACGAACAACAAATCCGGAAACTCCTCATGTGCATATATTAGGTTAGGTACTGATCTGCCCTAAACACAATTTTAGAGTTATTATACATGCAAAGTGATGCCACCATGATAAACTAGGCAAAATTCTACCCCATTTACATATAAAGTTTATTTAATTCGGAGCTATGGTTATTTAATTATGAATTAAACCATTTTAACATGGCATAGGGACAAATTTAATGCAAACAACATTTTAGGCATTTTAAACATAGATGAAAGTTGGATATTACTAAACTAGACAAAATTCTAAGCAACTTTCATATTAAGTTTGTTTTAATCCGATGCACGGTTGTGAAGTTATTAAATGCATGAAGTAAGAGGGCTTTTCTATAAAACTGGCAGCCTCAGGATAATTCAGAAAAACGTCCTGAGAGGAAAAAAATCACATAGGCCGAAATTGACAGGCGGGCCCAACAGGTTAAAAAAACAAGAGGGGCGCTGGGGTGTGGCTTCACCTAGTGGGCTGAGGCCCAGTTCGGAGGAGGAGACAGGCCGAGGCGGGGCGCTGCGCTGGGCCTGGAGGCGCGCAGGAGGCAGGCCAGGCGCGGGCGGCGCTGCGGATCTGAGGCGGAGGAGGCAGGCCAGGCGGGGAGCTGGGCTGGGCCTGCCGCAGTGGAGAGGAGGCCGGCCCAGGCGAGTAGCGAGGCCGCTCGGTCAAAACGCGGGGAGACATCCCCTGGCGCGGGTCGACGGCTGGAGCGTTGACGAGCCCGGTGCTCGTCGTCTCCCTGATGAACGAGGCGGCAAGGAGCGCCGAGGCGGACTTGGCGCGGGACTCCGGGACGACGCGGCGGCGGATCCGGACGAGGAACATCAAGGGCGCGACAGGAGCGAGACGCGGCGGGTCGCGGGATGGCCGGTCCTCGCCGGATACATGGCCGGATGCAGGCGAACATTAACTTGGGGCTTGGCCTCCATGGCGGTGGCTGAGGAACGAATTGACACAGGATAAGAGGAATGAGAGAGCCGCGGGGAGGAGGAAGGAGAGATGGGCGATGCGGGGCTGGCCTGGTTCTGCGGGATCCATGGCGGCATCGGACGGGAACCGGCGACGCAACTATGGCTGCTCGATGCAGGGGCGCATCGGGGAAGGCTCGGTCGTCTCTGGCGGCTTGGAGGGGAAGGCTTGGGCTCCTGGATGAGCACAGGCTCGGGCGCCTGCTCCGCTGCTGCGAGAACGGGAACAACGAGGAGCGCCGGCGAGATTGCTCCGGGACAAGGCAGATCATCAAGTGGAGACGGACGCGCGAGGTGGTGAGGCGCGGGGAGACTGCGAGGACAGGCGTGGAGGAGTTGCACTCCTCTGGATCGAACTGGGAGGAGGAGGCGCTCAATGGATTGGCTAGGCGATGGGATCGAGGGAGTTTGAGTGAGGGGATCCCGAGAGGATTTTTGGAGCGGCGGCGGCAGGGAAGATGGGACAAGGCTCCTCATTTCTAGGGTTGCTCTTTTTATATAGTAAGTGGATTTTGGATGGGGGCATTAGGTCCCTCGATTAAAATCGGACGGACGCGAATAAAATAGCTAAGAAGCCCAAATAAGGAAACGGTGACGTTTTGTAGACGTTTGGGGATGATCCGGATCCAATGGTGACGACAGTCCGGGTCGGGTCCGGGACAATTTCGGACGCGCACGTGAGGGGTTCGATGCACTGAGCAGAGAGGGTTTCGGCCCGTGCGATCGCATCGGACAACTCCGGACGTGAAGAGGGGAAGGAGGATGGACTAGGTGGGTTGTGGCGAGACTGCGAGGGGGGAAGAGAGAGAGAGAGAGGGCCCGGCATCTGTTTCCGGAGACCGAAAACGTCTGACGTTAGACCGGCTACTATTGCCGCTATATTTATTTGTTGGGGCATCAAACGATCTCCGAACGCGATGAAATTTGACAGGCGGTCTGTCTACACTATAATAAGACCGCACACCAAATTTCAACTCAATCCGAGAACATTTTCCGGCCACTAATAAAATAATATTTCGGACATGCCGCGGGCGCATGCAAGTGTGTCTGGCTCAGAACGGGCAATGGAAAGAACGAGGAGGCCGGAACTGATGCAAGTTTCAAAACCATGATGATGAAATGCACATGATGACATGATATGCAATGCATGACACGCAAGCCATGACACGGCAACACCATCGAATAAGCGGAGGACACCTGGCACATCGGTCTCGGGGCGTTACAACACTCCACCACTACGAGAGGATCTCGTCCCGAGATCTAGAATGGCACCGGGGAAACAACGGAAGGGAAAAAGAAGAGGTAAAACTAAGTTGCTTCTTTGGCAAACAAGTGAAACCACAACCTTGAGAGGTTGAATACATTCGAGACAGAATTCAACGAAGGTGAACAAGGTTGAAAACAGCCATTTAGAAAAGAGGAAGAAAGAACTTTGCGAAAAACCTTGAGGTTGAAGGGAAGATATATATTGAGAATACTCCGGTTAAGGAAGGGGATCAAGGAAGACCAAATTCGGGCAGCACTCCGGTTGGAAAGAAAAGAATTGAATAAGGTCTTGATAAGATGAGAAGATACTTGATGAAATCACAACACACTGCCACCGGAACTATTGAATGAATGGAACAAGGGGTAAGAAAGATCTCAGACAGCACTCCGGTTGAGAAGGGAGTCAAAATTTGATAAGATGAGAGAGCTCGAATGAAAACACGACACTCCGGTTGAGAAAAGGATGCAAGACTTGATAAGGCGAAAATAACTTGAACAAAGGGGCACAATACTCCGGTTAAGCAAGATAGGGAAGGAATAAGAGTGATATAAATTGGACAGCACTCCGTCTGTAAATGGAAGGAATTGAACTTGACAAGATGAGAGGATACTTGTAAAGAGGACACAACACTCAGATTAAAAGGATAGGCATGGAAAGATCATGATCTTTGACAAAACGAGATGATGGGTTGAAAAGATGAACATCACAATGCCTCTGGAACAAAAGTAAGAATGGAATGGAGTGAACGAAGGGAAAACAATATCTTGAGAGAGCACGGTTACAACAGAAGCTAGAACGGAGTTGTTGGAAAACCAACAACGAAAATAATAAGCTTGATATGGTCTTATGGAATACCTCTCAAATTAAGAGATGAAAAACCTGCCACTCACGGGAAAAGAATTGGATTGAAATGAACAAGGAGACGAGAAGCTTATTTCACCGGGAGGGTAGATGAAGAACTTGGATCATACATGAGCACCATTATAGCAACAATCCTTAGGGAAGGCTTTAGGTGAAATATAACCCAAGATAACTCCAATGACAAGATTGATGGATTTAAAGTATCTCAATCTTAACAACATGTGAATCATGAAACATGAACTCAAATTATCAAGAATGACATAATACCACCTCCGATAATATGGTAGAAAGAAATTGCACTCCGGATAGCAATATGAAGAATGCTTGAGCACCTCTGAAAAGAAACTTGATGAACACTTCGAGAAGGAATTAAATCCTTTATGAACCATCATGTAGAACCTCCATTAAGAACTCCGGTAACGAAAGGATGATAGAAGCAAAAGAAGTTGAAAACACAAGGTGAGACCTTGTAATGACTTAGAAGGAGCTTCGCGACAAGATAATGCAGAAAATGTAAGAACTCCGGAAAGAAATGATAAGAAGAGCAATTGAGATCAAAATCTTGATGAACCTCCGGAATAGGAAATTTATCACTTGGATGAAACAAGAATAAGAATTATGTTATGCTCGTCCTTCGTCAATTAAATTGATGACAAACCATGGATTTGGCACACTACTTATTCTCGTAGAAAGGATTAAGAGAGATATAGCGCAAACTTAATGGACCACCGGTAGGATTGAAACAACGAATGAATATATAAGATAAGGAAGAGGAATCTTGAATGAACCACCGTAAGAATTGAAAATGAACGGAGTAAGGATAAGGAAACACCGGGAAGAATTGGCAAATAAATGAAGATGCTTGAGTGAATTTAGATCCATGAAAGCGAAGAGATTACGAGCTGATTAGAGAATCCTTGATTTAGACACCGGTATGATTTAGAGTATGAGAGCTGAAAGCTGGAATGAATAAATCTTAGATGATGGGCTCCGGATAAACAAACTGAACAGACTCTTGAATTGCCCCAGATAGGTGGAAAGAATTCTCACAACCGAAAACAATTATTAGAGGATGGCAACAAGCTAGAATCACGAATCTTGAAGAGAATGGAGCAAGATATGGAGGAGAACTCTTCTTCGGTCTTCAAAATCCAAGAATAACGACGAGAAACACCACCAATAATTATTTAGACACTCCGGAAGAATCGAAACGAAGAGGTTGAGCCAACGATGCAAGAATTCGACAGATCTTGGAGAAGACATTTGACTGATGATAAATCATTCTTACGTCAAGCTTCGAAAAGAATTGGAGAATAACTCTGGTGAAATAAGAAGAGTCAGGTAAGATCCTGGGAAAAGACCTGTGGGTTAGGGCCCACTCAAAAGAAACACCATTGAAATGATTTAAAAGAGAGGTTGCACCGGTTGAATTAAAAGGCTTGAATGAGGGAACATTCTCGAAAGAGCTTGAACGAATGTAGAGTGGAAAAAAACCCGAATCTTCGAGATATCTTGAGCACTCTGGAACAATTGAATGGCGAGAGATGGATGATTAAGAGGTGCATCGGCATAAGAAAAGCATTGGGAAAAATGAAAAGGAGTATGCTCAATACCAAAGCTTGAATTAAATCCCCCGGAGAAGAAAACGAGTGAAGAGTGACGAACTAGTAGAACATCTTCATGGAAACCACCGGGTAAGAATATTGATAGAAAAGAATGGAGAGACTTCACAAGAATAAAAGGATACTTGATTAAGGAATTCGAATCCTTGAAGAAAAAGGGTGGGTGGGCGGAAAAAACAAAGGCAACTTGGAGATGGATGAAACAAACACCGTTGAGAAGAAACTGATATTTGATCTTGCGAGAGTTGAAATGATCGGATCCACTTGAGGAGAGACACACCTTGAGAAGAATTAACATGACAATCTCGATTATCATGAAGGATTAGTATTCGCATAGGAATATGAGAACACCACTTGAGGAAGGTATGGAATCAACACTTGACATTGAAGCAACTCGAATACCACAACTCAAAACAAAAACAAAAGGATTGGCTTGCAGAATAAGCCGGAACAAACATATGATAGAGATTTCGTCCGAAGTTTTCATGGTGGGACCTACACGGGCTCGATCGTACATCACCATCATGTACAAGGCAGTGCACATGACATACGAAGCATCCCCGAGTCAGCATAGCCAAGGACTCTTTAAGACACAACGAGACCACTGTAAAATCGACCGTGAATAGGCGAACCACTAGACGTCGAACCCCAATTTCATATCATACATCTGTCGGAAGGATATCCTAAGAGCTACTTGAATTCCCACCTATGAAACTCCCGAAACTTTCCGGTTATGCAATCAGGTGTTGGGGATACAGGGGAAGCATAATATCTCACCCAAACTAGCAATACCTACATCCAGCTGTATCCATCCTTCAACACATAACCAAGAAACCTTCGGAAACCGTCTACCTCAACCTTCGAAAAGCATCCGTTATACCAGTTATGGCGATACTCCCGAACTCCCGCCCCAGTACTGGGAGGCGTCGAGGTTATCTCACCAACGAACTGCATAAAGGAGATTTTCGATGTCGCGAACATATCTCAAGTATACCAGAATTGCAACGATAGAATTATGATGACAACACCTCAGAGCTCAACTCCCCGGGACACTTCCACTAAACCCCTGACAGGAGGCACCAGGACAGTATTCTCATCATAAGCCATCGGAACAAAACCAAGATACTCGCGTGATCCTAAATTTTTTTTAGTGAAATTTGAGAAGAGAAGAGTCAAAACTCTACGTCAGGATGCCTTACCAGAGCGATGAGGAGGCTGGGAAGTAAAAAGAATTCCTAAGCTCTCCGATATATAATTCCTAAGGACTCAAAACATTTTTCTAGACACAACTCGGCCGCTAAAAACGATCAATCAGTGGGGGCTCCTAAGGTCGGGGAAGGCTCTGATACCAACTTGTAACACCCTTAATGCGACTATATCTCCCACGTGTCGAGGCACGACTTAGAGGCATAATCGCATTGAAGGCAATGTCGCAAGTGAGGTAATCTTCACACAACCCATGTAATACAATAGGGGAAAAGTTACATAGTTGGCTTACAATCGCCACTTCACACAAATACATGAATAAAGCATTACATCATACAAATACACTCAAGGTCCAACTACGGAACCAAAATAAAAGAAGAACCCCAAATGCGACAAAGGTCCCCGATCGACCCCAACTGGGCTCCACTACTGATCAACTAGCACGAAACAACATAAAGGACAAGATCTTCATCGAGCTCCTCCTGAGCTTGGTTGCGTCATCTGCTCGGACTCATCGGCACCTGCAAGCTGGTTTTGGAAGTATCTGTGAGCCACAGGGACTCAGCAATCTCGCACCCTCGCGATCAAGACTATTTAAGCTTATGGGTAAGGTAAAAGGTATGAGGTGGAGCTGCAGCAAGCGACTAGCATATATGGTGGCTGACCTATTCGCAAAAGAGAGCGAGAAGAGAAGGCAAAGCACGGTCGATAAAAGTATGATCAAGAAGTGATCCTGGACTACCTACGTCAAGCATAACTCCAACAACCGTGTTCACTTCCCGGACTCCGCCGGAAAGAGACCATCACGGTTACACACTCGGTTGATTCATTTTAATTAAGGTCAAGTTTAGGTTTTCTACAACCGGACGTTAACAAATTCCCATCTGCCCATAACTGCGGGCACGGCTTTCGAAAGTTCAAATCCCTGCAGGGTGTCCCAACTTAGCCCATGACAAGCTCTCACGGTCAACGAAGGAATAGACCTCCACCCGAGACGTTCCGATCAGACTCGGTATCCCGGTACAACAAGACATTTAGACAGGGTAAAACTAAACCAGCAACACCGCCCGATGCGCCGACATCCTGATGGGAGCTGCACATATCTCGTTCTCAGGGCAACACCGGATTGTCTAAACTTCCGGTAGGCCAGCCCAGAGTTGCCCCTGGTAGCCACCGGCGGCTGACAGTTTGGACCAACACTTAAACAAGCACTGGCCCGGGGGGGTTAAAATAACGATGACCCTCAGGAGCGCGACTCCCAAGGGAAAAGAAAAGGCTAGGTGGAAAATGGTAAAACCAATGTTGGGCATTGCTGGCAAAGCTTTACTTAAGGCGAATTGTCAAGGGGTTCCCATTATAGCCCAACCGCGTAAGGGACGCAAAATCCGGGAACATAACTCCGATATGACGGAAACTAGGGCGGCAAGAGTGGAACAAAACACCAGGCATAAGGCCGAGCCTTCCACCCTTTACCAAGTATATAGATGCATTAATTAAATAAGATATATGGTGATATCCCAACAAGTAAATAAATGTTCCAACAAGGAACAACATCTCCATGTTCCAACAAGGAACAAACTTCAATCTTCACCTGCAACTAACAACGCTATAAGAGGGGCTGAGCAAAGCGGTAACATAGCCAATCAACGGTTTGCTAGGACATTGGTGGGTTAGAGGCTGAACATGGCAATTTGGGAGGCTGACAAGTAAGTGGTAGGCATCGTAGCAATGGCATAGCAAAAGAACGAGCAAACTAGCATAGCAAAGATAGTAGTGATTTCGAGGGTATGATCATCTTGCCTGAAATCCCGCAAGGAAGAAGAACGAGTCCATGAAGAAGACAAACGGACGTAGATGAACGGGTCCTCACAAACTCGACGTTACCGGAATCAACCCGGGGAAGCAATCACCGGAAAAGAAGCACACAACATAGTAAACAACCAACACATCAACATGGCATGATGCACAAACGAGTATGATGCATGTCCGGTTTAAAGAGGCATGGCATGGCAAAATGCACAAGCAATCCTACAAATTAAGTGGAGCTCAATATGCAACGAGTTGCATATTGACGAAACACCACGTCAATTATTTAGTTCTCTCTCGTTTATGTACCCAACAATATTAAATGTTGATTAACATGGCAAGGGGTGAAGCACAACAAAACTACCTATCTAGGCAAGTTTAAATGAGGCCGGAAGCAACGAACAACAAATCCGGAAACTCCTCATGTGCATATATTAGGTTAGGCACTGATCTGCCCTAAACACAATTTTAGAGTTATTAAACATGCAAAGTGATGCCACCACGATAAACTAGGCAAAATTCTACCCCATTTACATATAAAGTTTATTTAATTCGGAGCTACGGTTATTTAATTATGAATTAAACCATTTTAACATGGCATAGGGACAAATTTAATGCAAACAACATTTTAGGCATTTTAAACATAGATGAAAGTTGGATATTACTAAACTAGACAAAATTCTAAGCAACTTTCATATTAAGTTTGTTTTAATCCGATGCACGGTTGTGAAGTTATTAAATGCATGAAGTAAGAGGGCTTTTCTGTAAAACTGGCAGCCTCAGGATAATTCAGAAAAACGTCCTGAGAGGAAAAAAATCACATAGGCCGAAATTGATAGGCGGGCCCAACAGGTTAAAAAAACAAGAGGGGCGCTGGGTGTGGCTTCACCTAGTGGGCTGAGGCCCAGTTCGGAGGAGGAGACAGGCCGAGGCGGGGCGCTGCGCTGGGCCTGGAGGCGCGCAGGAGGCAGGCCAGGCGCGGGCGGCGCTGCGGATCTGAGGCGGAGGAGGTAGGCCAGGCGCGGAGCTGGGCTGGGCCTGCCGCAGTGGAGAGGAGGCCGGCCCAGGCGAGTAGCGAGGCCGCTCGGTCAAAATGCGCGGAGACATCCCCTGGCGCGGGTCGACGGCTGGAGCGTTGACGAGCCCGGTGCTCGTCGTCTCCCTGATGAACGAGGCAGCAAGGAGCACCGAGGCGGACTTGGCGCGGGACTCCGGGACGACGCGGCGGCGGATCCGGACGAGGAACATCGAGGGCGCGACAGGAGCGAGACGCGGCGGGTCGCGGGATGGCCGGTCCTCGCCGGATACATGGCCGGATGCGGGCGAACATTAACTTGGGGCTTGGCCTCCATGGCGGTGGCTGAGGAACGAATTGACACAGGATAAGAGGAATGAGAGAGCCGCGGGGAGGAGGAAGGAGAGATGGGCGGTGCGGGGCTAGCCTGGTTCTGCGGGATCCATGGCGGCATCGGACGGGAACCGGCGACGCAACTATGGCTGCTCGATGCAGGGGCGTGTCGGGGAAGGCTCGGTCGTCTCTGGCGGCTTGGAGGGGAAGGCTTGGGCTCCTGGATGAGCACAGGCTCGGGCGCCTGCTCCCCTGCTGCGAGAACGGGAACAACGAGGAGCGCCGGCGAGATTGCTCCGGGACAAGGCAGATCATCAAGAGGAGACGGATGCGCGAGGTGGTGAGGCGCGGGGAGACTGCGAGGACAGGCGTGGAGGAGTTGCACTCCTCTGGATCGAACTGCGAGGAGGAGGCGCTCAATGGATTGGCTAGGCGATGGGATCGAGGGAGTTTGAGTGAGGGGATCCCGAGAGGATTTTTGGAGCGGCGGCGGCAGGGAAGATGGGACAAGGCTCCTCATTTCTAGGGTTGCTCTTTTTATATAGTAAGTGGATTTTGGATGGGGGCATTAGGTCCCTCGATTAAAATCGGACGGACGCGAATAAAATAGCTAAGAAGCCCAAATAAGGAAACAGTGACGTTTTGTAGACGTTTGGGGATGATCCGGATCCAACGGTGACGACAGTCCGGGTCGGGTCCGGGACAATTTCGGACGCGCACGTGAGGGGTTCGATGCACTGAGCAGAGAGGGTTTCGGCCCGTGCGATCGCATCGGACAACTCCGGACGTGAAGAGGGGAAGGAGGATGGACTAGGTGGGTTGTGGCGAGACTGCGAGGGGGAAGAGAGAGAGAGGGCCCGGCATCTGTTTCCGGAGACCGAAAACGTCCGACGTTAGACCGGCTACTATTGCCGCTATATTTATCCATTGGGGCATCAAACGATCTCCGAACATGATGAAATTTGACAGGCGGTTTGTCTACACTATAATTAGACCGCACACCAAATTTCAACTCAATCCGAGAACATTTTCCGGCCACTAATAAAATAATATTTCGGACATGCCGCGGGCGCGTGCAAGTGTGTCTGGCTCAGAACGGGCAACGGAAAGAACGAGGAGGCCGGAACTGATGCAAGTTTCAAAACCATGATGATTCAATGCACATGATGACATGATATGCAATGCATGACACGCAAGCCATGACATGGCAACACCATCGAATAAGCGGAGGACACCTGGCACATCGGTCTTGGGGCGTTACACACCGTCACCATGGCCGGCACCGGTGGATCCTCGAGCCACAAGGAGAAGGTAAGAAGTACCGCAAATCATCTAGCCTACCCGATCCAAAGTCTATCAAGTTGTCCTTGCGCTTCATCATTGATCTGAACTACACAACAATGGAGGTGCGGAAAGGCACTCCGAAACAAAGTTGGTTAGTTCCAGCTACTACTGAAGCTCCGGTGCCGTCCACCCTCAAGCATGGTGCGTCAACAACATTGCATTGGTGTATTGGTTTTTTTGGAACGTAGACGCATGATGCGCCCGGCTTAAAATTAATAAAGCCACTAGGCAGCATCCAACCGAGTCAAACTCCACAACCACATAACACTCTTGTTCAGCGGGCTCGCAGTCCCGGCAAAGTAAGATAGTAAAGTTCTAGAGGACGCTAACAGCACATAACCATAAAGATAATAAACGCAAAAGCTCATTCTGGCGGATCTTGAAGTCTTGCTCTTGCCGTGCATGCTTTGATCTGCTCCATGATCTCGTTCATGCGCCCCTCATCACGCTGCTTCCCCAATGGCGCCCAAGCCTATAGGAAAATATGGCATTTGAAAAGAATCTCAGCTGGGTGAGCAGGGAATTTATGTTCGATAGTAATTTTGTTCCTCACAGTCCAAATGGACCAAAACAGCGCCCCAACGCAGCGCCACACCACACGCGCGTTCGCACCCCTCTGTGCGGTTTATAAAGAAAGAAGGTCCGAGCTATTTTGGGGGTTCCAATTCTGCTTAAATGTGTCCCTAACAGCGCTCCACGCAAATCTAGCAAGGCAGCACTTGAAGAAGACATGGTTAGTGTCCTCCCCAAGCCCATAGATGGCACATGTCCCGTTTGCGGGCCCGTTGCGTTTGGCCACATTGTCCGAGGTTGGAAGACGGTTGTGGAACATTTGCCACAAAAGATCTTGATTTTGAGTGGAATGCCAGCCTTCCACAACCCCCTGGCCATATCAAGCCCATTCCCCTCCGAAAGCTTCTCGTATAAGGATTTTACTGAGAATTTACGAGAAGCCGAAAGCTTCCAATCAATCTAATCTTGATCGTGGATGAGACTCCATCCCTCGAGCTCAGCCACCAATGCCTCCCAAGCCGGCGCCTCTCCCGCTTCCAGCGGTATGAAGAAGGAGATCGTCGGGGGGTGCACTCTGAGAGCGTCAGCGACCGTAATGTGTGTGTCCGTGGCAAGCTGGTATAGCTGCGGATAGGACTGCCACAACGGCGTTTGACCCTTCCAGCAATCCAACCAAAACCGCGTGGACTTGCCATTGTTAACTATAAACTGGGCCCCAACCGCAAACGCTGGCCTAACCGCTTGAATGCCATTCTAGAAGGGTGATCCTTTGGGTTTGGCCTTAAAGAGGTTGCCATCCGGGAAATACTTGGCCCGGAGAATATCAGCCCAGAGACCCTTCTCGTTTTGGGCAAGGCGCCACCACCATTTGGTAAGGAGAGCAACGTTCATCAGCTTCGAATTTGTGATCCCCAGACCACCGAACTTCTTAGGGCGACAGACCGCAGCCCATTTAACCAGATGGTATTTGTGCTTTGTCCTAGTTCCTTCCCAAAAGAACCGGGCGCGAGGCGTGTCAAGCTTGGCATGCACTCCATCTTCTAGGAGGAACATACCCATCGTAAAGATAGGCAAGGAGGATAAGCTAGAATTGGTCAAAATCAACCTGGCAGCAGAGGACATGAACCTACCTCTCCACGGACTAACCCGATTCACCACTTTGCCGTAAAGTGGCGCCCAGTCGGCAATCGTCAAGTTTTTGTGGTTTATCGGTAGTCCCAAGTATTTGATCGAAAGTTCCCAATCTTACAATTGAGCAAGTTTGCGATTCTCCGACCTTCGTGACCAGCCATCCCTATGGTGATCACTTGTCTTTTGAGAAAATTAATCTTTAGACCCGAAGAATCTCAAAAGCAATCAAAAGCAACTTAATAGTTGCAATGCTATGGTCGTCTGGCTCGAAAAGCAACATCGTGTCATCCGCGTATTGCAGATGGGTCACGCCGCCGGGGATGAGGTGGGAAATCAACCCTTTGATGTGCCCCGCAGCCCTGGCTTTGCTGATCAAAGCCGCCAAAGCATCCGCAACGAAATTGAAGATCAAAGGAGAGCTAGGATCTCCCTGCCTAAGGCCGCGTTTGTTGCGACAGAATTTGCCCATTACAGCATTGATGGTCATAGCCGTGTGACCACTACTCACAAGGTGCATGATACGGTGGACAAAGCCCACATCAAAACCCTTTTTGATGAGGACCTCTCGCACGAACTCCCAGTTCACGCGATCGTACGCTTTTTCAAAATCTAACTTAAGGAGAACACCTCTAGACTTGGTACGTTTGAGCTCATGAACGATTTCGAGAAGCGCTAACGGCCTTCAAGAATATTACGCTGCTTGAGGAGACCCGATTGGCTAGGACTAATCACTCGTTGAGCGACAGGCACCAAACGGGAGGCGTAAGCTTTTGCACAAATCTTGAAAAGGACATTAATAAGAGTGATAGGCCGAAACTGCTTAATGTCGTCAGCCCCTTTAACCTTAGGTATCAGACTAATAGCCCCGTAGTTGAGATGAGATAGGTCAACGGTACCTAGCGCAAAGCCATTCACTAAGTCGTAGAAAAGAAATTTGAGCCTAGTCCAGAACTTCTTGAAGAATTCCACCGGCCACCCATCCGGTCCGGGTGTCGTGCCCGTTTTCATATCGTGCACAACACGATCTATTTCCTCCGGAAGAAAAGAGAGGACGAGCCCATTGTTCTCCTCCTGAGAGACCCGATCAGCAGGGTCCCAAAGGTCATCCCGGAGGCATAGAGTTTTCTCCTCGGCCGTTCCCAACAGTCCGATGAAGAACTCATAGATGTGAGCTACGATGAGCTCATTGGAGAGTAAGAGCCCTTGATCGGATTGTAATCTAAGGATCGTACTTTTACGTTTTCTACCGTTAGCGTAAGCATGGAAATAGCCGGTATTAGCGTCTCCTTTGGTGACCCACTTGATCCTGCCCCTGCTGCGCCAGTACTCCTCTTCGGCCCGGAGTATGGCAAGAACTTGGCGTTCCAAGTCATAACGAGCGGCCCATTCACTCTCCGAGAAGGGCCGCCGGTCAGCCTCCAAGTCTAACGCGGCAATTGCCTCAACAATTTGGGCCCTCTCTCTCTTGGATTCGCTGCCGTGGTTAGCCCCCCAACCACGCAGGAAAGCCCTGAGTTTGCTTGCCGCCAAGTTCCAGCGCTCTGTCGGTCCCCGTTGCGGCCCAAGCTGGTGGCAGATCGTGTCCCAACGATCCAACACCATCTGAGCAAACCCCTCGGACTCAAACCAAGCTGTTTCGAAATAGAATCGGGGGCTATGCCTAATATATTCCTCCCCCGAAGAAATTATCAACGGAACATGGTCCGAGCCGATTCTAGTTTCAGCCACCAGATTGCATAGGGGAAATAGAACCTCCCATTCGGGGGTAAAAAATACCCTATCCAACATGCTCCGGACCGGGCACAACTGCTTGTTTGTCCAAGTATATCTCGCACCGGTTCGAGCGGCCTCACGCAACGCCGATGCCGCTATGGCCGCATTGAACATGGACACCCGAGTCCAGTCAATGTTGGCGTTGTTCTTGTCCGCACCCGAGCGAATAAGATTGAAGTCCCCACCAACAACCAGGGGCAAATTGATAGCTCGCTTGGTCCTTACCAAGTTAGTCAGTTCCTGAAGGAAAATAGCCGAGCGCGAGTGATCCGCCGGCCCATAAACGCACACCACTACCCACGAAAGGCCCGAGACGCGGTGTCTAATAGTAGCAGAAAGAAAAAATACACCAACATCCCATTGCAAAACATCACAGATATCATTATTACAGCCCATTAAGATACCACCCGAGTGGCCCGCTGAGGGCAACCAGTGCCAAGAGAAACGCTGTAAGGGATCGAAAGCCAGAAGATCACGGAATGAGAAGTCAGCTTTGATCGTTTCCTGAAGGGCTACGATGTCAATCCTCTCTCTGGCAATCTACTCCTTGAGTTGTGTACGCCGCCCCCCGTGACCACAACCCCGGATGTTCCAAAAAAGATAATGCATTTAAATGATACGGTTGCGCAGGCGCACCCCCCTGGATGTCACCGCTTTCGCCACGCGCTTCCTAGCTGGCATCCGACTGGAAGAAGGAATAATAGAGGCCTCCCTAGCCTCTATCTCCTCCTTGGGCACTATCTCGCTGCCATCCGCACCCGGAACGCTGGCTCGCTGGATCTGTTCGTCCCCACGAGCAGCCGCAGCCACCAGCATGGCCTGCGCTTCTTCCCGAGCACTAACAATAGAAATAATCTCGCTACAAGGGTCACTAATCGCCACGCCACGATCATCCAGAATGCTAGCAAGCTGATCATCCGTAAAAGCATTCAAGATACGGTAAGATGGTAGGGGATTACCTGTAACCTCCAGGTTCTTGTCAGCGAGCCGCAGTTTCGCGCTTTCCAACGACATCAATTCCTCTAGCTTGGCCTTGGCACCGGCACTGGGGGCCCGCGGTGTCACCGGAGTAGCCTTGGAGCGTCTTGCCTTGCTGCCCACGTCTGCCTTGCCCAACGCCTCCCCCAGCTCGCCACCCAGCGTCGTCATCGCCACCGTCGACACTGTCTTGGGGGCCGGCTTCTGCCCACCAGTCTTCTTAGCCTGACGTCCCGCACTGTTGGAACCACGCTTGTTGGCAGGGGTCAAGTCGATGTCGGTCCCCGGCGCCCCAGGAAGGGAAGACAACGGGTCCACCACCACAATGGCCCCAGCCACCTCTTGAGTTTTCGTCTGTGCCCTTGCCAGGGCCGGGATGTTGGATCCGTACTCGTCAAAGGAAAGCGTCTGGGATCTGGCCAGGGGTGGCACACTCACCGCCATGTCCTGGGTCGCCACACCCAAGGCTCCCGAATCAGTGGACGCCGCTCCCAGCTTGTCCCAAGTCTCCGTGTCAATAGAGTGGTCCTGTTGGCTGTCATCCCCTTCTTCGCCCGTATCCTACATCTTGGTGTCGCCGTCAGGGGCCTTGGCGAGCGCCCGGTCCTCTCCCTGAGGTTCATTACCAGGGGCAGCCCCTTTAGGCGGAGCGCTACCCGATGGCCGAGCTCCACCGTGACCAGCAGAGTCTTTTGGCGGGGGGGTTGGGAGGTTCAGAACCATTCATCACACGTTCTCCCCCACGCTTGGGCAGAACCTCACGCTCCACCTTGATCTGGTACCCTTCATGATTGAACCACACTTCCACAAATCCATTCAGTTTCTCCGGAGCCTTGCAAGCTAACTTCATCCTCACAGGCCCCAACCCGATAAGGGACAATTCATCCACCACAATCGGGCGGCCAAGCATCCGGAACCCTTCCCTTATGCGGTCCTCACGCCTGTGCTTCTTTGGAATGCCGTGCAACCGAACCCAAGTCTCTAGCATGGCCATTGGCTGCACCTCCTCGTGGAGCATATCCCGAACCGATGCCGTGATGTCATTGATTGACAGAAAGAGTTTCCCACTCGTCTTTGCCATGTGAAGAAGATCTGTAGAAGGGAAAACCACCAAGAAATCATTGTCGCCCACCTGTGTCACTTGCCAATCCCAAGATCCTGTCACCATGTGTTGTAGTTCCTGCTTGAGGATGCGGAGATTGAGCCACCCTCAGCCGATAAGATGGCCGCATTCTCAATCCGTGCATTCACTGGCAGCTCACCCTCGGCCTCCTCATCGAACTCCAAGCAGAAGAAGCCCTCACCGGCGATAGCGCTCCCCATGATCTGCAATTGCAGCTGCCGACCCCTCGCCGGGCAGTGCGCAGATGCATGTCCCTCCTCCTTACACAGCACACAGAGGGGAGGGAACGTGCACTTGGACTGATAGTGCCCGAGGCAGATGCATTTGAAGCACTCCACATCGGGCACTTCCTCCACCGGAATGGGTTCCTCCGCCGTTCCCTTGGAGGAGGAGGGGAAGGTAACTGCCAATGGATCTGCAGCCGCCCGCTGCTTCTGAGCCAGTGGATCACCATGGCCCCCACCACAGAAAGGGTGCGCCTCCGGCTTCTTCTCGAGCTCTCGCCGTCGTTGGTTAACCTTCTTCTTCTTCCTTCTTTCCTACTGCTGAATCCACCACGGGGGAGGAGGACCCCAATCCCCCTCGGGCCCGCCCTGGTCGCGGGATCCGCCGCGCTCGGCCCTGGCCTCCCGACCATCCGACCGCTCCCGCATCGCCCGCTTAGCCTTATCTCGTAGCTCGCGCTCACGACGCCGCTCCGCCTCCGGATCTGAGACCTCCATGGGGCGCTTGTCCACGCACCGATGTCCCATCACCACCGCCGCGAAGGATCTGTGGAGAGGGGGAGGGGGGAGTGAGATCTGGAGTGTGCGGGCGGAGTGAGCGAGGCGCCGCACCTCACTTGCAGTGGCTGGAAACCCTAAATTAGGGTCCAAGCAGCCGCGTCTCAGCCATATATAGCCAAAGACCGGGCGCAAGCCAGGCCGCGGCGAAACGGGCCTTGGCGGCCCATGCGGAAACGGAATTGGGGCCAACTCATGTCCCGACCCGGCAGACACGCCTGACCCTCTGTCAGACGCGCCCACCGGCCCGGGCCCAACAGCGCACGGCCCACCCGCACCAACCCTAGGCAACGACGGGGACCGCGGTCTCGCCCGACCCACCGATGCCGCCGCCACCGGCGCCGGGGACGAGGGGGCAGGCAGGCACGACCAGTCCTCCCTGGACGGCACCGCCTTGTCCACCACCAAGCTCTCCGCCGCCATGGATCTGATGAGACGAGCCGCGTCGGTCGCATCCCCCTCGCCGGCGGCCACACACCGAGCCGACGAGGGTTGCCAAATGCGCAGGGCCGTGGACCTAGGTCCGCGCCCTCCCGGCGCAAATCGCCGCCTGCGTTCGGCGCCCAGGCCTCGCACGTCCGCCGCGAAGGCCACGAAGCCCCCAATCGACGGGCCCGCCGGCACCACACGCATCTGCTCCGCGAGCTCGTCCCATCTTCGTCATCTTCAGAAGCCTCTACCGACAGCGCCCAAAAGCGATTGTGGCAGGTCTCAACCCCCACCGGCGACGCCCCAGCACGCGCCACCGACGAGCGCACCTGGGGAGACCCCCGCCCCGCGGCTCACCAAGGTCCACCCCGCCGGGGCAGCCCCGCCCGCAGCCCTCACCGGCGAGAGCACGCGGTCGCCAGCGCAGTCGCCAGTCCGTACACCTAACGGTTCACTCATTTCGAACCCCCGTTGAGGCCAAATCTCTTTCCGCATTGGTGTATTGGTTGAGATGAATCTGTGAACAAAGGTCTGGTCTTGTCAATATGCTGATGTTGACTTTTCAGAAGTTCTAATCATCCTAATGCCTCACATGCCTACACATGATAGAATAGCAACATAGCGCTTGAATAGGGAGATATGAGAACATAGATGGTGTTGCAGGAGCCAGGAGAGGTATATATAGACTGACAATGTCAAGGGAACAATCTGGAATAAATTCCATGTAAAGGAATTCAAACTACCAAATAACATCAAGCAATAAGTAAGATACTCCCTCTGTAAATTTTATAAGACGTTTTAGGTCAATAAAAAGTGACCTAAAATGTCTCAAGAAAGTTTACAGAGTAGATGGCAAGGAATTCTCCGGACATAAGATGGTGCATTGAAACCATTCGATACTTTGGTAGCTAACTTATCCGAGCTTTCCATGACAACCTCAGAACAAACGTTTTGACTTTTGAAACGTTCAGCCAAAAAAGGCTCTCTCTCCACTTTATATATAAAGCAACAACCTACATAAAACCAACGATACAACACGCCAACACCACACACACATGCAAGGCACAAAAGAAGCACCACCACACCATAACACACATCCAAGGTAAGATACAAGAGCGCACAATAACTACACCACTCCAACACACTCCAAGCTAACAACAAGACAATGACAACCCGCTTGAAGCCGTCAGAGTTCACCATGACACGGGCATCGTGAAGAGATGAAGCGGCAGCTGACGTACCATGGGCTTCAAGGGTATGGCACTAGAGCGCTGGCACTGTTCGATCAAAAAGGATCATGGTTTTCACCTGGAGCCTACCACCATGGACTAGAGCCTCTATCACGACCGACCTATGATCTCCAGATTTCAGGCGATGGAAAGGCCAGGAGCCCGCTGCCCCCCTCCCCAGATCTCCCCTACGACCACCGACCGGCCACAGTCTCTCCATGCATCGAGCCACCGTCATCAACCCTCAGAGCCCGCTTCCAGCCGCCGGACCGAGCAACCTGATGAGGTAGAGGAGGGGAAGGTCGTGGCCACCTCCCTAGATCTTGCCGGACCAGAATGGGGCAGATTAACTGACCCTCCATCAATGCGCCATCGCCTCCACCGGTCACTGCAGAGGCAGCTGACAGCGGCCCAAGATGCCCTCAGCATGCGCCACACAAGGGTGCAGATCCGGCCATCGCCGCGTCCGCGCACCGCTGCCACACCAGACTCGCTCCGCCACCACCCAGCCCATCACGCCACGCGAGCATGTAGCAGCATGGCCTCCGCCCCGAGCTAGCGCCGCGTCCCGTCCCAGGGGGCTCTGCCCACACTGAAATTGCCCAGAGGGGAAACTAGGAGGCTCTGTCACCGCCGGTCGGGCTTCGCCCTTCCACATCCTCTGGCGACGGCGAGGAAGGAGGAGGAGAGAGGAAATGTAGGGTTCATTCTCATCGCCGTTCTGGTTGCAAATCCACTCATGAATTTAGAACAAACAGAAGTAAGTTCACAAAACCAAAGATGGTCGCATAATGTACCGTGAATGAATATTGAGCTTGCACTTGAGATGTCAGTTATCTTTTCCTTGCACTTCATTATTGAGCTGAACTAGATAACAGTTGCCGTCCATCCTCAAGCATGGTGCGTCAGCGTCGATCAATGCGAGGGGCTTCTCCTCTGCTGCTCTATCTACACGCAAGCAAAAATAAATAAATACAAAATGTGCACCTATACGCGCGTATATAGATAGATAAAACCACGAGCAGCTACCCATATGACGACACATCAGTCACCTCACAACAAGTAGCTAGTCCAAAGAATTCAGTGAGTCAGTTAATAAGGGCAACTTCAACCGGCCGACCCAAACGGACACGCAATGTGTGGCTTTTTGTTCGTTGGGTCGGCCAGGCAGACACCAGCGTCCGGCATTGTGGGTAGGTGTGCTCAACAAGGCTGATGCATTCAATATTTTAAATTAAAAATATTTCACCAAAAGTCCTGGCTAACAATAATTGGAATTAAAATATCTTTATCGAACAAATTGAAACAAAAAAAAATATAATCCGGTTTGTTCTTTCAGTTGTGTTATCAATGTAGACGTGCATGCTCTAGCCAATGCAATCAAAAGACCGATCTGATGCAATAGACTAGGCAGCACATTATATGTCAACAATCAAGTCTGCCAACTACGTTTTATTTACCATGCCATTAGCAATTTCCTGATTCCTCCATTGCTATGAGTAAATGATTATGTTGTTCTGCACTAGAATATGTATCGTTGTTACATAAGTGGAATTCTAGTATTCCCTCCTTTCGTCAATGAGAACGTGTCTGAGGGAAAGGCAGGAAGTGGCACTAGCTCACTTGTTTTAACGTATTCTCTTTCGAGAGAAGACACCAATATAAGCCGTTTGGGTTCATAACTGAGAAGATCAGTTCATCAAGTTCCAATTGATCTGATTGAACATCATCCTCGTTTGTGGAAGCCTCATCTCCTACTACATGGCGTCCTTGGCGCCACAGACAATGTTTCTTGTAGTGAAATGATGCCTCAGGGCCCTCTGCATCTTGTGTTCAGAAGGTTGGATGCCGTTGTAAACTTCCCAATGTCTTCCATGTCTACAAGTAATCAAACAACGGCAAGGAAAATGGAAATATACTACAAAGAGTTCAGGGCTAAAAGCATATACTAAAAATAATAGAGGAGGAAAAACTACAAAGCAATTGGCAGTACAGAACGAAATGCTTTGGATGATGACATAGACCAACAATACTATAGGAGGAACTTGATATATAAGGGGAAATGATCCGGGTCCTCAGCCTTCATGATGAAATAAGTAAGGTAGATGGCAAGGACTCAGTTAGATGTATATACAAGGGTACTGAATCGGACACAGAGCAAACTCAATCAAGCAATAGTTCCCAGGTTTAATACTTCGAGGTACAATAACAACAAAAACAGCACAAAGCAGCTGCTGCTTATTTGACGTTCTGCCACAAGCTCAGGGTTACTTAAAGCCTCGTTTTGGTAGCTCTGGTTTACATCAATCCTCGCATCGATCATCACGCAGTCGGCCGGTTACAGATTCATGGCAGGAACTCACATCCAATAGATTACGTCCTTTGCTCACGGATCTTATTTCAGATAATCAGAGTGCTTTTGTTCCGGGACGACTTATAACGGACAATTCCATAATTGCCTTCGAGTGCATTCACCATATACAGTCCTTGAAACAGGGCTCCCCTGCTTTGTGTGCATACAAGTTAGACTTGTCGAAGGCGTATGATCATGTGGACTGGGCCTTTTTGGAGAAAGCCCTTATTAAATGGGGCTTTGATCAGGGGTGGATTAATTGTATTATGGCATGTGTTACTTCGGTGAAATATTGTGTCAAATTCAATGGTAAATTATTGGAGTCCTTCACTCCATCAAGAGGGCTGCGACAAGGTGATCCATTGTCTCCCTTCCTATTCCTTTTTGTTGCTGACGCATTATCTGCTTTGTTCAGTAAGTCAATGGCTGTTGAAGGATTAGAAGGGATCAAGATTTGTCGGAGAGCCCCAGTTATTTCACATCTCCTCTTTGCGGATGATTCGCTGCTATTTTTTCATGCCTCGGTGGAGCAAGCAACATTGGTGAGAGGTTTGTTGAACACTTATGCTTCGGCAACAGGGCAACTTATTAACCCTGCAAAATGTTCCATCCTCTTCTCTGATAATTGTTTGTTATGGATGCCATGAATATTAAGTCTATTTTGGAGGTGTCGCAAGAGGTTTTTGATCCTAAGTACCTTGGTTTGCCGGTTCCTGAAGGAAGAATGCATAAGGGGAATTTTGAAACATTGCAGGACCGACTACAGAAGAGACTTGTTGACTGAAGTGAACAGTTTATGGCCACTTCGAGTAAGGAATTATTAATTAAGTCGGTTGCACAAGCCATACCCACCTATGTTATGAGTGTGTTCCGGTTACCGGTGTCTGTTCTGGATGATCTCACTCGGTTAATGCGGCAATATTGGTGGGGAGTGGAGAAAGGTAAAAGAAAGATGGCTTGGTTGAGTTGGGATAAAATGAGACTCCCAAAGTCCAAAGGTGGTATGGGTTTCCGTAACATGCGTGCATTTAATTAAGCATTGCTTGCAAAACAGGACTGGCGACTACTTGATGTTCCAGACAGTTTGTGTGCTCGCTTATTACGTGCGAAGTACTACCCCAATGGGAACCTATTGGATATAGTTTTTACTGGAAATTCTTCATCTGTATGGAAGGGTATTGAACATGGTCTAGAGCTGGTTAAAAAAGGGACCATTTGGCGGGTTGGAGATGGTTCTTTGATACAGACATGGAGGGACCCTTGGATTCCCCGTGGCCATAATTTCCGACCTGTTACACCTAAAAGGAATTGTCGATTCAATCGGGTGTCTGATTTTGTTGATGAGAACGGTGCATGGATGGTGCAACGATTGAACGACCACTTCTGGCCGATGGACGTACGTGAAATCCTCAAAATTCGTACCTCACCAAGGCAACGTCAAGATTTCTTTGCCCTGGCATCCGGAGAAGAATGGCCAGTTCTCAGTGAGAAGTGCGTACCACTTGGCGACGATAGTGCATGATGACCAGTTCGCCGGAGGGGCGTCCAGCGCTAACCCGGACGGGAACCGACCCATCTGGAACCTGATATGGCAATCTTCGGTGCCGCTGCGGATGAAGCATACATCATGGTGAGCGGCTTCAGGAGCACTTGCTACTGCTACGTGCATGCAATATAGGCACCTAGCGACGCGCAGTACATGCCCAATTTGTGGTATTGTTGATGAGGATAGCTACCATGCTTTGATTGCGTGCAGCCATGCACGTGCAATCTGGGAGGCCATGAGGAAGGTCTGGTGGCTCCCCCAGGACCAGCTACTTATTGATAGTGGCAAAGAATGGTTACTGAACGTGCTGCTTAATTGTATCAATGCAGAGTGTGACTGTATTATTATGCTTATTTGGCGTATTTGGCAATTATGTAATGATCTTACTCATGATAAAGAGGTTCCTCCGGTGGCAACTACGGTTGATTTTTTGGACAGTTATATGAAGTCTATTCGAGATGCTAAAAGGTTCAGTACAGAGGAAATAATTAAAGGTAAAATGCCGGTTGCTGATTGGGCTTTGCCTGAAGTGAGACCTGCCCCTAGTCCTAAACCTTGGCCTCCTCCGTCTACTGAGTATGTTGCTCTATCAGTTGATGGTTCTTTCTCAGTGGAATCTGGCGCGGCGGCGGCAGGAATGATACTTAGACGACATAACGGTTCACTTATTTTTGCAGCATATCGATTTATTTTCAATTGTAACGATTCTCTGGAAGCTGAGATTCATGCAATCATGCAAGGGATGGCGCTAGCTATACAACATTCCACTCTTCCGGTCATCGTTCAATCTGACTCAAGTGAGGCGTTGTTATGTCTATCAGGGAACGGACTTCTTCGTTCTGTCTATGGCCATCTTGTGGCTGAAATTAAGGAGTTGATGAGACATAGGGAGTTTATTCCTCAAAAGTTGAATAGGGATCAAAACAGAGTTGCCGATCGTTTGGCAAATTATAGTCGTATAGAGTGTACCACGGCTGTGTGGATGCATGTAGGACCACCATGTATTGAGGAGCTTTTACCTCTCGATTGTAACTCTCTCAATATAGATTAAAATTCTTTTTCCGCGCAAAAAAAACTCACATCCAATGCCTAGTTTACATGTATATTAAGACCACCTCTTACTCGGTAGTTTTGATATGGTTAGGTCCGTATCATTGAATCCATCCATAACAGCCTTCGCGGAGTGAAATTCTGCTCTCGCAGGGAGGTGCAAACAGAAGTAAGACAACAAGCAACATAGAACGCGGTATATACCGACGATCAAATCAGTTACCTGTTCTGGACAACTATGCACGGCATGCCAATGCGCTCAACTGCGATGATGCTGGGCTAGCTACCCGCAGCAAGGATGCAGTTTTGCACATTGCAT
Organism: Triticum monococcum; assembly: GCA_034509565.1. Classification (NCBI taxonomy): domain Eukaryota; kingdom Viridiplantae; phylum Streptophyta; class Magnoliopsida; order Poales; family Poaceae; genus Triticum; species Triticum monococcum. The sequence goes on along the minus strand of CM067845.1, from coordinate 13,443,683 downwards.
CCTACATATTCAGCCCAAGTTCGTAGCGTGGCTATTATCTTCTCGGAACTGAGAGTCGCGTTTGAACAGTGAATTCCAGGCATATTACTGGAGTGCAAGAAAATAATGCTTAATCCGCAGATAGTAACCTTTTGGACGTTGTGTTCATGTGGGCGCTGAGTTTTAGAAGTAATGCATCCTCTTTTGCTATCCTCTGCTTCTCCGCAGAAGGTGCCACGACCCAGCATGTGGAAATAAGTTTGGACCACAATAGCACTATTAAATATGAACAAGAATGCAATTGCTCTAATTAGTAATGCTCACCAGCCTTTTGTTCATCCAAACTGGGGCAACTTCTTCACCAAGACCAAGCTGTTGGCCAATAAGCCACGGTGTGCACGGCCTGCATGTGCGCGGGCGTGAGCCAGTCGAGCCGGGCACGGTCGGTGGCCGCGTCGGGTCCGTGGCGTGTGGGTGTGGTATGTGCCAAACTCAGTTCGAGTTGCAGAAAATAGAAGAGGTCGTGCATGCGGCCAAGGCACTGTTCGTCGGCGTGGCGCCGTTTGTGCACCGGAAAAATAGTGCGATCCTTCTTCCACCTTCGTCTGAGCGCGCGCGCGCGAGAGAGAGAGAGAGAGAGAGAGAGAGAGAGAGAGAGAGAGAGAGAGAGATCTAGTCCGGGGTTTTTCCCAACATTTGGTATCAGAGCGAGGTTGTGGGGGTGATCGCCGGCGGCCATGGCGCTTGTCCCGCACGGCGCTAGCATCGGTGGCGCCTTGTGTTGCTGGTCATGACATTGACGCCGGTGAACTACACCTCCTAGGCGATAACGTGGAGGCAATTCTTGATACCCAGGGGTTGTGGGGCGTGGTTGCGCTGGCATAGGGCGCGGTTATCGACGCCGGAAAGAGCAAGACGGCATGGATGATGCTGCTGGGCACGCTGTCAGAGGAGGTGTTGATGCCGGTGGCGACGAAGCCCACGTCGAAGGAGGTATGGGTCTCGCTCAAGGTGCGTTTCTTTGGCTCCGATCGGGTCAAGACTACGCGGCTGGCGGCGCTACGCGGCGAGTTCGATCGCCTGCGGATGGACAACGGCGACGAGCTCGATGCGCATGCCGGCATGGTCAGCTGCATGGTGGCGAGGTACGCGGAGCTCGGGGCAACGCTCGACGAAGCGACAATGGTCAAGAAACACCTCGACACCGTGCCAGACCAGCTGTATGCCGCGGTGGCCTGCATCGAGCAGTTTTGCGATTTTGAGGACAATGCCGTTCGAGGAGCAGACATGGCGGCGCACCCAGAGCAGCGGCGGACGGGACGACGGCCAGCTGCTACTCACTGCAGCGCAGTGGGCGGCGCGACGGCGATAACAGGGCAGAGGCGGCTTCGACGACGACGACGACAGTGGCAACATGGCGCCAGGAGGTGGAGGGATGCCCCGTGGCCGTTGTTACAACTGCGGGCAGCACGGCCACTTCTGGCGCGACAAACACGAAGCCAAGGAAGCACGAGGCGGTGGAGCGAGCTCTCCTCGCGGACGTCGAGGGGCCGGCTCTCCTCTAGGCCGTGGCTTAAGGGGTGAGTGTTGGCCAATAAGCCACGGTGTGCGGCGCCTGCGTGTGTGCGGGCGCGAGCCAATCGAGCCAGGCACAGTCGATGGCCGCGTCGGGTCCGTGCGTGTGCGTGCATGTGTAACACGTGGGTGTGGTATGTGCCGAGCTGCAGAAAATAGAAGAGGCCGTGCGTGCGGCCAAGGCGTCGTTCGTCGGTGTGGCACAAGTTGTGCGGCGAGGCATTCGTGCGCCGGAAAACTAGTGTGCTCCTTCTTTCACCTTCGTTTGAGCGAGTGAGTGAGAGAGAGAGAGCTGATCCGGGGTTTGTCCGTACACAAGCTATCCATAAAGGCTTCTTTCAAGCTCCTCTTTTCCAGCAATGTTTATTTTTTTTACGTTCTATCGGGCCTAACTTTTCAACTATTGATCTGCAGTGAGAAAAGATATCCACATACAATGTTTACTGGATGTCATTACCATGATCACAGTTCCATGCTTATTTTGAGACAAAATGCAAGCATTGACATGGCTGCCAAACCTTGAAGTCTTCTCTCCATTTCTGCCATATGGTGCCAATATGGCTACAGGCACAACCTCAGTAAGGGCATCATCGATGAACCTTCGAATGAATTTCATACACAATATCAGACATCAGGTAAGGTAACTAAATTTCCAGGATAGAGTCATTCATAGAGGAAACAGAGAGCACAAAAAATGAATATATAAGATAGTAACAGGGACATAAATTATTTATTGACAGCATGCTGAATGGTTAGAACATGCAGAAACTTGTAAGTATATGTGTTATGAGTTATGACTACAATCACTTATTTCCAAAGTTCAAAATGGAGCCACCAAGCATTCACTTAGGCGTGCCTACGCATGAGGCGCTGCCACAATGCCTCGCTTCAGGCCTGTAGAACTAAGATTAGGCATGCGGAGATGGCGCAGAACTGGATGCACGAGACATTGGGGAAGAGAAAAAAAGAAGCGGGCAAGGGGCTTGGGATAGAGGGAAACACCAAATCGCAGTGCATATTTTAGGGTTAGGGTTCTCTCCTCGCGCCACTGGCTGCCGGATCATAGACTTCTCCTCCCGCCACCGGATAATGGACTGGTAGCTTCTCCACCTAGCGCCGCCGACTTTTTTTTAGAAAAAGAGGATGACCCCTGGCCTCTGCATCTGGGCGATGCATACGTCCACTTTATTAATTATTCTCACAAGACCTTACAAAGAAATACAACAGTAAGACTAAAGCCGCCGTCTAAGCAACAGACCGTCGCTACACCTATCCAGTTAATGAAGGGGCACAGATAGCCTGGGCCTAATACCAAACAGACATCGCAGCCAAACCTAACATCTAAGACCTGGGGTCCCATCCAGGACGCCTGCCGGGCATGGGCTAGCGCCGCCGACTACCAGACTCAGGTCTCCTCCACCTCATGCCCCCAAGCACTATTTCTCTCCCACCTTCGATATAGTGCTCTTGCCGCCTCCTGGTGAGCTCTTTACCTCTCTTCTCTTCCTCTCGTCAAGCCCACGCCCCTCTCGGCCTCATGTTTGATTTTCATCCTCTTGTCATCAGCTTCAAGGGATATACTAATCCTTGACTTCTTCTATGTGGTCTTGAAGTTCCTCCTAATCCACTTCTCATTGTTGGCAAGTTCTTTGTAGCAATGGTGCAATGTAAAGCCCTTACCACTGTTCTTCTTGTTGTGTTGCTTGTATAGCTATTGGATGATAGGCCCATACACCGAGATTTACACTCCACTCGGTGGTGAATGGTTGAACTGATCAATACAATGTTAGACGAATAAGCCGCGCCTGCGGCCAGGGAGCGCGAGTGCGCCGGCCAGATTAGCTAGTGCATGCACGCGTAGTTAGCAAGTAGTTAGTGCGTGTGTGTACTTGGACTAGGTAGTGGCCGGTGTAGCAGCCGGGTCGTGTGTGTGACCGAGGGAGTGTGCGTGCGTGCGTTGAACTGCTGGCGATGGAGCCGGAGGAATGACCGCGTCCAGACTGTTGGTGGCCGCGTCGTCCGCGTACGGGCGCGACGAGAGCGCCAGCCAGGTACGGCATGGGGCGCGGGGGGACGTGGGCAAGTGCGTACGAGCGCACGTATAAAACCGCGAAGGTCTCTGTGTATCGCTGCAGCAGCTGAGTTCGTGCTCAGGAAAAGAAAGAAGGGGCCGTTCGTGTGGCCGGCGGCGTACGTGCGCCGGGCAAAATCCTGTTGTGTCTTTGTGTCCTTCTTCCTCGTATCCTCTTCCTCCTCTAGCGCAGAGAGAAAGAGAGGTAGAGCTGCGGAAGGGAAGGAGAAGGCCGCTGCAACAACATACAATCGGGCCAATGGTTGCATTGCCCTTGGATAGCGCCCCAACGGAACCCAAGAGAGGCTTGAGTGCGGCTTGATGGGACATCCACGATGATGCTATAGCACTTCTCTATCCTATCCCAAACTTCTCTTTTTATTGATCCATGCCAACCAATGCATCAAGTGACACGTTCGTCCAAGAATGACACAAAGTAATGTCTTTTGATTAGTAATAGTTGTGTGTCCTCGATCTCTTCATGCTTTATTGTGTTTCCAGGGGATCATCGCCCTCTTTATTGTGTTCGGTCATTCGTGACCCTGTATCGAACTCTTTTCCTTTTGTTTAGTTGCTGTACTTGCTTCTTTTGTCACCCTCTGTTTGGTATTTTCGAACCTTGTATGTAAACTCTAGGGCTTCAGTCTAATGCCGGGCATAAGCCTTCTTAAAAAAAAGGTCGGCTTCAATTTCCCACGAAAAAAATGTGGGCTTTAATTGTTCTTTACAGCCTATGTTCTGGTTACTGAGCGGTAGTTTTTGTTATCAGTTGTTAAGCATATTTTTCCAACATCTCTTGGTGAATGTGAAACCACGAGTTTGCAATAGTATGAGCACAGGAGAACACAATTAAAACTGTAAAAATCGGGGTTTGCAACTGAATAGAAACGTCCCATTTTCGTGGTACAGTTCAGGGAAGAATCATAGGCCAGTCTCCCATGCTTGCTTGACCTGAGCCGCATGATAATGGAGGCATTGGCAGGGAAATAGTAACAATTGGTGAGTTCCAGGCTTCCAGCTATTGTCAAACTCAGCACCCGTCCATCGGCAAGCATGACGCGTGAGCGCCTGTCAGTTTCCTCCGAGGCTTCATCTTCTCTGGGCCTACTATAAAGCACATTCCACCAGTGTATGGATTGAGACCAGCCTCTTAACTAAGAAATGATCTTGGGAATGTGCTGACGCTGAGACCTGAGATGTAATAATCCCATACTTTTAAATCACGGGCGAAGGAGTTTAGCAAAAGGAAAATTGGCAGCGAAATTGTAGGAAGGAAGGCCGCGATCTCCGGCGAAATTGGCGTGATCGCCGCGATTTTGGGAAGGAAGCAAATCACGGGGAAGATTCTGAACCGCGATAGCGCCGCTATAGCGGTAATTTCGCCCGCGATTTAAAAGTCCTGACGCCTCGCATGCTTACGAGTGATAGAGTAGAACAAAATGGTGGCATTGTGAGATATGAGAAAACATATGGTGTTGCAGGAGAGGCATATATAGACCGACAGGTGAATTCGGAATGAAAATACATCTAAAGGATACTTAAACTTACAGCTAACTTCAAACAGTGACTACACTAGTTGGCGAGGAATTCGCGGGATGTAAGGTGGGCGAACTGGACACAGGAAATCCATCAATACTTTCTTTTAGATCACCGTTCAATACTTATGTTGGCAATAAGCCATGCCTGTGGCGTCCGGTGCGCCAGGTACGGTCCATGCAGGGTGTGGGCGTGTGTGCATGTGTGTCCTGGCGTGAGTCCATGCTCGTGTTCGTTGCGTGAAGGAGCTGCATGCACGAGGGCCGTTGCGATCTGTTGGAGCCAGCTGCGTCGTGCGTGCGGCCGGAGCATGTTAGGATCCGACCCCGTGGTTCACTCCATTACAAGGTAATCAAGCTCACATATAAGGAATTGGTGAAGGAAGATGAAGGTAGGACTGTAGGAGGAAGAACATGAGGTAGGAAAAGGGAAGGGGGAAGCCGCTGTTGCCTTTGCCTGATCCAAGCCCGGATGGCTAGCTCGTTGCTGTCCCCTGTAAAATATATAGCTGGTAGAGTCAAAAGGAATTATTTGCCGTGGTTAGCCCCAACCGGCTGGCATCTCTTTATATTGATTTGATCAACTTGTATAACAAGGAATACAATGGGTATACAACATGTACACATATATATAGAAAATACAACTCTAATAGGTAGCTCTTGCTGGTTCTCGACAGCCCAGGCCCATGTGCTGGTCGCTCTTGGTGGGCTGGCTGCCTTGCCGTGGGTCAATGTGGCCGTGATAGTAATTGGGTCGTTGACATTCCCTCCTCCTTAACAGCCGGCTTGCCCCCAAGCCGATGCCCATTCTTTGCCGGTTCTGCAAAATCCAATCCTCCTAGATCCCATTGAGCATAAGACGAAGTTGTCGGTTGAAGTGATTGTACTGCATGTTGTTCATTGTTATGTGTAGTGCTCTGAAACTCCTTGGGGGTTGAGCGTCCCAGACATGCAGCGAGGACATCTGCATCTGGGTAAGGGCCCCAAGAGAAGCACCACCAATGGCTTGACAAGATATTAACATGATCAACACATATCCACAATGGAGTGATTTCCCAAAGAACTCTAGCGAGGTGTAGAAACTCTAAATTAGTTCTTCGCATATTGCTGCTGAATTGTGTAGAAATTTGAGGTGGAACAAGAGGTGACCATGGAGGCTTGGGTTGCAAAAAGACCAAATGCTCTCCTGGTTTTGGAATAAGTAGTTCCAACTCAATCAGAAGAAGCCCACTCCCTGCCACTCAGATGCCAAAGCATATACTATAATTGTAAGTGATTTTGTTGCTCTCCCCTATATGATACTGGCTCTCCACTTATGAAACATGTCACTTAGCTGCCCAACAAGATCCACCAACAGTTCAACGACCACCGTGCATTGGTTCCCATAGAAATATGCATCAGAACAGGGGCCAGAACTAGCTTGCAGGAAATTAGGCTTCAACAGTCTCCATTCATATTGTCCGCTCCACTTATACTTGAACAGATCGCCACCCGCTTGTATACTGGCACATATAGGAACTACCCAGTGATGTACTAAATCATGGGAATCTCTAGTGCGCCACAATTTTGCAAAGTAACAACTACCAGCCAACTCAGTGACGTGCTCATGAAGCCAATGGTAGAGCAACTGTACTGCCTGACAAGTGAATAAAAAATATGATCCTGGTAGCTTCAGCTGGGCATTTTTTTTACTGAACCAAAACATCGGTTGGGCGTCTTGAGCGTGGAATTCATAATAGATAAGAGGACTGCGCCGAACAGATGACTAGCCGTTGTTGTGCAATACTCAAGGCCAGATCATCAATAAATTGTTTTATTGGATGACTCAGGACAGGAATATAGCTTGGCACCATGGGGATTCAGCAAGCACCCGTCTCAGAAAGATTCCAATGCACCTGAGTTGTACAAACAAGAAGTGGTTGCTGATTGAAACAAAGTATCAACGCCCACTCCTGAGAAATTCCCTGGTCAAACTTGCAAATAGCAGCAACACAGACTTCATTTGATTTCAGATATGCTACACAATTGGTTGATATAAGATGCTGACAATCACCTTTTTCCAAAGCTTTAGTACTGGTCATCTTGTGCAAAATGTACAAATGAACTAGAATCATGTGTTGAATTCCCACCAAAAGAAGAAGACACTTGTATTTCCACCAGAGTACAAATGGTATGCAATTTGGTCCACACTTGAAGGAGCAACACTCCAGGCTGATTAGCTCGGAAAACTGAATTCTTGTTTTTGAAACATCAACTACTTGTTCAGGTCTGAATTCACTATCAAAACGACCACTCCCCTTTAATTTCTCTTGGCTCAGAAAGTGCCATTGTGCTGACATGCTCATAATCTGTAGTTTATTGTGCCCAAACTGCAGCTTTGCACCCGGCAAACAACAGAAGACTCGTCCATGGAATTCGACTGGCGATAAGGAACTTGAGGGGAACTCACATCGCTGAATGGTAATGGTACTAGCTCAACATTGAACCCTAGAACTTCATGAGGTTGGTGATGTGTACCTGAAGATGGCTCCTCGAGATAGCATGCAACTGAATCATATTTGAGCGACCGCCACTATCTTGGTCTGAATAGGTGATCCAATTGACCGATCTTATAAGTAATTTTCAGCATGCACCACCTGGTTTCTCTCATGATTTTTGGATCAGTAGGACCATGAGCACAAAACTGAAATTCCACTTTCGGTAGCTCTGACCATAACTGTACTACTTGGCAATTGCTTGAGAATGATGAACACAGTAGTTTCAGGTGCACCCCTTGGCAACATCTCAGGGATTCTGTCGGAGAAGTCAGAGCTCCTATAGCAGCATGTTCCCTTATGTGATGCTCAGAATACTTCCAACGCCCTGCTCAAGAACAACTGAAAACTGATGCTCAATAGGTTCCAATGAACAAACAACATGGATAATGGTAATCACCAGTGAAGCAAAATTGTCAATAGCACAACAATATTCATTCGGAAGCTCACACTTGGGCATTTCTAACCATACTGATACTGCCGGGCAATTGCTTGAAAATGATGGCCATGGTGGTTTTAGCTGCATACTTTGCAAATATTTCCCAGGATCTCTCAGCGAATTTAGAGTACCAGAAAAATGATTCATCACAGAAGTAACTTGAGATAGCAGCCCAACGTGCTTCTGATAGAATTCACGAGAGCAAGCTAAGGACGGCCAGGGCATGGGCCGTTTCTCATTTCCAACTGCATGATGTCTCCAAAACGATGGCCATGGCTGCGGTCGTAGCACCAGCCACGAAGGTGTCGCAGCTGGGTGGAGCACATACCTCGGTAGGTTTGAATCGTGACGAGCGCATTGCACTGAACACCTTGTCAGTGTCCGGCAACCCAGCCTTCGGCCGCCTACTGGTGCTCCCAGGGTCCTCAACCCCTGACAGCCGGTCAATGCCTATCACGCCGCCGCGACGTATGCTCCTTATGATCATTATTCCACCGACGGCGGCGCCTACTACACACCTCAGCCGGCATTGCTCCCGACGCCACTCTCACGACAGCGAGCAAATGCATCTCACGCCGCCCCGACGTATGCTCCTTATGGTCACTACTCCACCGACGGCGGCGCCTACTACACACCCCAGCCGTCCTTACTGCCTTCATTATCATATCCGCCGGCACTGCTCCCGACGCCACCCTCACCTGCGACGCCGAGCTGGGATCAAGCTGCTTTTCTCCAGGCCATGAATAATTTTGTTGCGCAAGAAAACTCAGGTACGGATTGGATCTTTGATTCAGGGCCCTCTAGTCATATGTCTGCATCTAGTAATTGGTTATCATCTTGCACTAAATCTTCTTTTTCTTTCATTACCCTCGGAGATGGATCATCTATTCCTATATATTGTGTTGGTCAGGCTCAACTTCCCTCTTCCACTAAACCTCTTCTACTTCGCCATGTTCTAATTGCACCCACCTTCATTAAAAATCTTATTTTTGTTCGCCAATTTACTTGCGACAATCTCGTTTCGGCTGAATTTGACCCTTTTGGTTTATATGTGAAGGATTACCTGATCAAGGCCGAGATTGCTCTCTTCAATAGCTCCGGTGATCTTTACTCTCTTAATGGAGTTCCTGCCGCCGCCCCTCCAACATCCATGCTGGCCTCCATCGATCTCTGGCATCGTCGCTTGGGCCATCCCAACCCTGCTGTCTTAGCTTCTATGCTTAGTGAATTTACCATACCATGTAATAGGGATTCTCATAATTCTGTGTTTTGCGAGTCATGTCAATTAGGCAAACATGCGTGTCTTCCCTTTAGTTCCTCTACCTCTTGTACCACTTATCCCTTTGTATTAATACATTGTGATTTATGGACATCTCCCATTACAAGTGTTTCGGGTTTTAAATACTACCTTGTTATACTAGATGATTTCCCGCACTTTGTCTGGACTTTTCTTCTACGCAACAAATCCGAGGTCCATTCTCTCTTTCTTAATTTTCAACGCTATGTGTCTGTTCACTTCTTCCTCCCAATTCACTTCATCCAATGTGAAAATGGTCGTGAGTTTGATAACATTAAAAATCGTACTTTCTTCTTACAACATGGCATCATGCTGAGATTCTCATGTCCCTACACCTTCCCTCAAAATGGTAAAGCCGAACGTTCTCTTCGCACCCTCAATGATATAGTTCACACTCTTCTCATTCAATCATCTATGCCTCCCATGTTTTGGGCTGAAGCCCTACACACGGCCATCTTCCTTCAAAATATTCGACCTTCTAAAACTAAACCCAACACTACTCCTTATTATTCCCTCTTTCTTTCCCACCCCGACTACTCCGTTGTTCGCGTTTTCAGCTGTCTCTGTTTTCCAAATGCCTACGCCACTTCTGCAAATAAATCGTCACCACGATCTATCCTATGTGCTTTTCTCGGCTTCTCCGACGAGCACAAAGGCTATCGCTGTCTCAACCTTCACACATGACATGTTCATGTCTCTCCTCATGTCACGTTTGCTGAGCACATTTTTCCTTTCTAACAACGCACTACTACACCATCCAACACCCGTAGCTCGGCCAACACCCCCTCTCCCTGTCCTTTCCAACTATATACTCCCCTTCCTGCACCCCCTCCTGATGAACACAACATACCACCAACACCATTAACACAGCCACATCCGATACCAATCCTTCCCTCACCCCACCCGAGACGTCCCCAACACCCCTGACCCCTGCTCCCTCCCCAACACCCCCGGCCCCTACTCCCACTTCACCACCCAACCCTGCTCCTTCGTCCGACTCTTCCGCTGCGCCGGACTCACCCGTACCCACCATACCCCCTCCTGCTATTCCTACAGCAGCCCCGATTAATGATCATCGCATGCGTACTAGGGCCAAATCAGGATTTCATCAACCTCAAGACCGCCTAAACCTTCATACCACTGTATCTCTCACTTCCCTCCCAAAGAATTACAAAACTTCTCTACTTGCTCCCAATTGGGCCGCTGCCATGCAAGAAGAATATAATGCTTTACTTGAAAACAACACATGGCAACTTGTTCCTTGTCGTCCCAATACAAATATTGTTTCTGGCAAATGGATTTTTCGCCAAAAGTTTCACTCCGATGGGAGCCTCTCACGATATAAAGCCAGCTGGGTTTGTCGTGGCTTTTCTCAATAATAAGGAATTGATTACGACGAAACCTTTTCTCCTGTTGTTAAACCTAGCACCATTCGTACCGTACCTAGTGTTGATGTCTCCTCTTCCTGGCCTATTCACCAACTTCATGTTAAAAATGTTTTCCTCCATGGTTCCCTTCAAGAACTGTCTACTGTCAGCAACCTCTGAGTTTTGAAAATTCATCCTTTCCAACTCATGTTTGTCTTCTTCAGAAATCTCTCTACGGTCTTAAACATGCCCCAAGAGCTTGGTTTCAATGCTTCTCCTCCTTCATCCAAACAATAGGCTTCACTCAATCTCTCTCTGACACCTCTCTTTTTGAGTATCATCAAAATTGTAACACTGCCTATTTACTTCTCTATGTAGATGATATCACTCTCACCGCATCCTCTCAAAAGTTCTTAGATCATATTGTCTCTCTTCTTAGATCTGAATTTTCTATGACTGACCTAGGACTCCTTCATCATTTCTTAGGCATTACTGTTGTTTGAGATTCCTCCATCCTTTTTCTTTCCGAACGCCAGTATATTCTTGATCTACTTAATCGTGCTGGTATGCTTGATTGTCAATCATCTCACACTCCTGTCGATTCTAGTTTTAAACTTTCGGCTGCCGGTGAACCCTTTTCAGATCCTACTCTCTATCGTAGCCTAACAGGTGCTCTCCAATATCTCACCATTACTCGTCCTGAAATCTCCTTTGTTGTTCAGCAAGCATGTCTCTATATGCATGATCCACGGGTTCCTCACTATAACCATGTTAAACGCATTCTTCGGTACTTAAAAGAAACTCTCAATCATGGTCTCCACCTAAATAATTCTTCTCCAAACTCTCTTACCGCATACTCTGATGCAGATGGGGCTGGTTGTCCTGACACTCGAAGGTCCACTTTCGGTTTTTGTGTTTTTCTTGGTAACAATTTAATTTCGTGGTCCTCGAAAAGACAGGTTACGGTCTCACGTCCATCGGCTGAGGCTGAGTATCGCACCATGGCACATGCCGTTGCAGATACAATTTGGATTCGGCAGTTACTCTCTGAGCTTCACATGCCTATTGAGCAAGCCACTATTGTCTACTGTGACAACATATCAGCAGTCTACATGACCGGCAATCCAGTTCAACATCGACGCACAAAGCATATTGAGATTGATATTCATTTTGTTCGTGAAAAGGTCGCTCTTGGTCAGGTTCGGGTGCTTCATGTTCCCTCTATGGCTCAGTTTGCTGACATTTTCACCAAGGCACTGCCTACTAAGCCGTTTCAGGATATCTATTTCAGTCTCAACGTTGTCGAGCCTGCCGTTGATACTGCGGGGGATGTTAGAGTAGTCATTATGGTATACGACTTCTAGTCCAAGTCAGTTTTGTAACCCTACCCCAAGTCGGTTTTTACCCTCTTATATACTCTTGTATGCCACACCAAATCAATCAATAAGCAATAGTCTTATTCATCCTTCACTAATCACCAGCTACCTTCATCACATTAGTCTAAATCTAGTATAAACTTCTACTACATGACTCAACCAATACTATGACTAGGACAAGATTATGTATCAATCTCCCCCTAATATTGACTTGTCATCTTCTCGTACTCGTTCTGATCTTGACTCGCTGAATATCCGCATCTTGTCGACTCATCGAGTCAACCACCATATCCATACACTGAGTATGACCCGCCTGAAAACATGCAAAACCTCCTTGCTCTACAATGTTTTGCCACCGCCATTGCTTGGCCGCTGCCTTGCACTCGGTCTGCACCATACTCAATATACTTGCTTGCAGTAGATCCACTCTTCATTGGTCACACACCTCCTCGCTTTACGATGGCTTCATCTACCATCATCCGCCTTCGACATCACACCAAACTGGCCGCAACCAGGACGCTCCACGGGGACATGGTCATGACTCACGGAACACCGTGCACACCGCTTTCACTCCAACGAATCATCACCAAGACGAGCACTTGGACACGACGATGACTCACAGATGCAACGACGACTGATCGTGCAAACACGCACGACTCCTTGACTCATCCGACTCCCCCGGGCGACGATCCTGATGAGCTCCAGCACCGCACCTCGGCACCAACTCTCCCATCAACGATCTTGTTCCACTGCCTTGTCGACGACAGCCACCATCTCCCTCCTTGTCGCTCCGCTGAATGATGACCGCCTACTCCTCGTCGCTGCACCACCCAGCGACTTCATGGCCCACCCCGAGGCGCTAGTAGGTCGCCACCCCGGGGCAAGCATGACTTTGAATCTTCGAACCTTGTTCTAGATACCAATTATTGAAACTCGGCTCTCTGGATCGATCATATCAAATCACAGCGAACACATGCACAAAACTTTTGCCAAAGGCACGTACCGTGCCTCGTTCTTTTTTATTTTCACTCAATATTTTCCACAGTGATACAAAACCTCAAGCCCTGCTGCATATATATATATATATATATATATATATATATATATATATATATATATATATATATATATATATATATATATATATATATATATATATATATGCAACGACCTGGCTGGCTAGCAAGCCGACTCTGAACAAAAACTCATAATCCTACACGAACACGTGCTAGTACTCTTAAACTCCTCATTACAAGTTGCCTAGTCAACCTAGCCTAACTACCCACTCCTACACGGCCAAACCAAACCGACTCTACTTAGACCGTATACTACTTGACTTGATGACCTATATGATCCGGACTAGTAATGCTACTTGCATGCAACCAGCCACACGTACTAATCACAGGCTACCTTCATCACATTAGTCTAAATCTAGTATAAACTCCTACTACATGACTCAACCAATACTATGACTAGGACAAGATTACCTAACAACGTACATCCTATAGTAATTTCTGGATGCCTCTCTTGCCCATGAGTAAATGATATGCCATTGCACATGAGAATATTTATCGTGTGCTCTCAATATGTGCACGCCATTTAGTACATTCATAGACTATTTCATATGTTATATCGTAAACCCATATGACGCATCAATCACCTTGCAACATGTATTAGCTAGTCCAAAGGATTCATTCAATCACTTAGTAAGTTCCTGGCCAACATACTGGCTCTTGAGAGCATTTCCAGCCCTTTGTAGGCTGGTCATCCTACTGTATTGCGATCGAGAGCACATGAGAGGAAAAATGACACCGGCTAAAGATAATTATACAGATACCATTGTCAGAGATGCTAAATCCTCCATCGACAACTGTTTTGGTCTAGAGTTCATGATGCCTTCCATGCCCAGGAATGAGTAGTACCTCGAGGTAGCTAGGAAAACTAAGATAGCAGAAAAGTGCATATCTAGAGCAAATAGCATAGTTATATGTCGAGGTAGAAAATTACAATTTATTTTATGAGACAGAAAAAGGGGATTTTCCAAAGTTCAATCCTAGGGAAATTAATGCCAATGCCATTACTTCGCTTTGAAATTAAGGAATTTTCTACTACTGTTCGGCTATTCATGCAAATACCACTATGCCGTTAATTTATTTTCTCCTGTTTTCCATTTTCAACTACTAGTTCACAATCAGCCATCTTTGACGACGGAAGGGGTGAACGGTCCTAAATAGCATTGCTAGCTGGCAAGGAAGGTTGATGCGGGTTGAGCAGTTATTTGGCCCCAAATAGATATTGTGTCGTGTGTCAGCTTTTGCCTTGTGCTAGCTTGTAAAATATTTTGTGCGGTCAAAAAAAAAAGCTTGTAAAATATTTTGCCCTTGGGTCCAATTCATTCATGACAATGGAAGGCTATCTATTTAGGTTCTACTGAGCCAATAATTTAGAATGAAAATGTTAACTCAAACCATAATCCATCTAGCTTTGCTAAACACAAACATACAATTGAAACCATAATGCATCGTGAGGCGGCTTGCTCAGGGCAGCGGTGTGGCCATCTGGTGGCAGGCCAGTGGTGGTGGCGTGCAGAGGACGCTGTGGAGGACCGGGCAGATCAGGCCGGGTGCATGCGGTGGTGGCCTCCTCTCATGGCCTGGCCAGGTTGGTCACCTCACTGAGCCGTAGCGGATGCCGGGGCAGCGGCGGAAGGCGAAGCCCAGATCATCCTCGGTTACATAGCGTGGACGTACCCATGTCCAAGGCGGAGCTGCTCCGGCGGTCCGGCAGATTCGACCCCGGATCCTGTTCGGTACAGAGACGGTGAAGAGCGTGCTTGGGACTCATCCTAGTGGCTCTTCCGGCATGGCGCGGTGGGGTGGCAGCTCTCTCTCCATGCTCCAGTGGTGGCGCCCTTCGGCAGTGTCCGAAGCGTCAGGATACACAGTGGTGGCAGTGCGGTTGTGAATGATCACCGGATCTAGGCGGCTGGCTCCGGGACTTTGAAGGTGGTCTTGCAGATGCACATGTTGTTGGTTGGATGTTCTTGGAATGGATCCGTGTGAAAATCCGGTCTTCGGCCAGTGGCCGGAGCCGGTGATGGTGATGCCTTTGGCGTCGCTTCCTTCATGAAGGCATAATTGATGTGAAGCTCTCAAATCCTCTCGCTAACTCCACGGGAAACCCTTGATCAGTCCATCGAATGATGGTGGTGCTCTTTGATACGTCTCCAATGTATCTATAATTTTTTATTGTTCCATGCTATTGTAGTATCAATTTTGGATGTTTTATATGTCATTAGATGCAATTGTATATCATTTTTTGGGACTAACCTATTAACTCAGTGCCCGGTGCAAGTTGCTGTTTTTGCATGTTTTTGGATTGTAAGAAAATCAATATCAAACGAAATCCAAACAGAAAAAAACTGGATTAATTTTTTCTGGACCAGAAGAGACCCTAGAAGGTTCGGGAGGAGGCCAGAGGAGCCATGAGGGAGCGATAAGCCCTAGGGGCGCGCCCAAGGGGGGGGGGGGGGCAACCAGGCTTGTGGGCCCCTCGTGGCACATCAAACCATAATTTCACCTCTATAAATACTCAAATATTTCCCTGACATCAGGGAGACACCCGAAATACATTTTCGTCGCCGCAAGTTCCAGAACCACGAGACCCATCTGGGGGGATTTTTCGGTACTCTGCCGTTGAGGGAGTCGATCACGGAGGGGCTCTATATCTACCTTGCTGCCCTTCCGATCATGCGTGAGTTGTTTACCATGGACCTATGGTTCCATAGTTAGTAGCTAGATGACTTCTTCTCTCTTTTTGATCATCAATGCAATGTTTTCCTTGTTGTTCTTGAAGATCTATTTGATGTAATGACTTTTTGTGATGTGTTTGTTGGATCCAATGAATTGTGAGTTTATGATCAGATCTATCCGTGAATATTATTTGAGTTTTCTCTAAACTCTTTTATGCATGATTACTATACTCTCGTATTTCTTCTCCGATTTATTGTTTTGGTTTGGCTAACTAGATTGATTTATCTTGCCATGTGAAGATGTGCTTTGTAATGGGTTCGATCTTGTGTTGCTCAATCCCTGTGACAGAAAGGCACATGACACGTATGTATCGTAGCTATTAAGGGTAAAAGATGGGGTTTATCCATACGTGAGTTTATCTTGTCTATATCATGTCATATTGCTTAAGGCGTTACTCCGTTTTTCTATGAACTTATACACTAGATGCATGCTCGACAACGGTCGATGTGTGAAGTAATAGTAGTAGATGTAGAATTGTTTCGGTCTACTTGTCTTAGACGTGATGCCTATGTATGATCATTGCCTTGGATATCATCATAATTATTTACTTTTACATCAATTGCCCAACAATAATTTTTTTACCCACCGTATGATATTTTCTTGAGAGAAGCCTCTAGTGAAAACTATGCCCCCCGGGTCTATAATTTATCATATATTAAAACTAAAAATACCTTGCTGCAATTATTTTTATTTATTTCATTTTGTATTTTTCTTCAAATTATATATCAAAAATTATACAGTTTAATGTTTCTTATAACCGTTGAGGGATTGAAAACCCCTCTAGCGTTGGGTTGAAAATATTTGTTATTTGTGTGGAGGTGCTGTTTACATAGTGTTGCTTGGTTATCCTATTGGATTAATAATCTTGGTTTTATAACTAAAGGAAATATTTATCTCTACTGTACTGCATCATCCTCTCCTCTTCGAGAAATCCAACGCAGCTCACAAATACCACTCTTGTGTCGTTTCCTCCTTGGAGACGTCATTTTTGGAGGTGTGTATTGGCTCAATGGACCAATGGACGGTTTTAGCAGTGGAGCGGCATCCCATGTCATGCATCGATGACGTGGAGTCTCAATAACATGGTGCAACGGGGATTTCAACAACGGATGTATGATGCTAGACGCATGTAGGGAGTGTTGGAGTTAAACACGACATGTAGTCCGTGTTGGCTTCAAAGTCGTCATCTAGTAAGATTAGGAGTAGTAACCGAGTAGCTTAGCTAGCCAATCCTTGCTACTATATATATGTTTGTATAGCTCCTTGTAAACACAACCCAGAAAGATCAAGCAATACAAATCGCAGGACTGACACGGCCCTGTTTGCCATCAACTCGTGTGTTCTCGCGTGCGTGAGTTCCGTCGGTCTAGCCGGCGGCGTATTGTTACGTATACGTACGTGCATGTTGTTGGCCCGAAACTACTAGCGAGTAGCTAGCTCTCTCAGTACAATCTAGAAGAAGAACACTGCAACAGCAGCTGCACACTCAGTGGCTGCATCTCGGATTAGTGTAATGCACACACACTAGAGACTGTAGTACTACTTGAGCAAAAGAGGAAACTGGAGTGGCTTGTTGCCTTGATTCGATCGGAATGGAATGCTTACAATTGGAGGGATGGAGCTCCTTTTATAGCTAACTGAACCGACTATGCTACGCACTAGGTGACGTCAAGTGCATGAGTGACCTCATGGCTTACATGCTACTCCCTCCATTCTAAATTACTCATCGTAGAAATGGATGTATCTAAAATTAAAATACATCTAGATACATACCTACGACAAATAATTCGGAATGGAGGAAGTACATTCCTTACTAAGGATACAGGAGCTCTAGTAATTTCTTTCCAATTTTACTACTGCTGCCGACATGCAGCCATGCATGCATCTGAGACTAGCTACGTAAATGCTGCTGCTGCTGTTGCGTGCACCGGAAGACCAAGGTTGACTCAGCACATGTGCTAGATCACGTAGGATCAATCGACTTGTCTGTCTACTTGCTTGTTGTGTGCTACAACTCGATCGGCTGGAAAGTAATCGGTCGCAGTTTGCTCGCACATGCGTCTCACCGGAAAGTACTCGGCGGATCACAACATTGAGGTCGAGCCTGTTCCAACAATTGGTATCTAGAGCAAGGTTGATCTTCTAGTAACGAAGGATCATGATGGACGGCGAGAAGAAAAAGCAGCTGGCGGAGTACTCTGGTGCGGCTAAAGTAATTGCTGCTCCGGCGAGTTCGTCGTATCCACGGTTTGATCGCGAGAACTTCGGGGTCTAGAAGGCCCTCATGGAGTGTGGTCTCCGCGCCAACGAGCTATGAGACGCGGTGGATCCCGGAGGCGACGCGTTCAAGAAGGAGGGAGCCGAGCACCGGAAGGATCGGCAGGTGGCGTCGGCGATTTATTCGGTGATACCGATGGATGTCCTCCAGCACCTGATCGCCAAAGCAACGGCGAAGGAGGTGTGGGATACGCTGAAACTCATGTTCGAGGGACACACCCGCATCAAGCAAGCCAATCTCCAAACTCTCCTAAGGAACTACGAGACTTTGGTCATGGGCGACGATGAGTCCGTGGATGCGTTCGCTTCACGGGTGGCTACTCTCGTCAATCGGATCCGCGCGCTTGGAGAAAACCTCACGGAGGCCTCAGTTGTCCGGTGGTTCTTGCGTGCGGCCCCTCCCCGGTACCTGCAAATTGTCACGGCGATCTAGCAGTGCATCGATCTCGAGGCCCTCTCCATTGATGATCTTGCGGACGGTACAAGGCTCACGACGAGCAAATACGGTACAGTCTTGGGGACGGGAGAAACGACGAGCTTGTGATGCTCACAAAGGCGCAATGGATTGCCCTGTCAAAAGAAAAGCAGGGCGGATCCAAGAGCAGCAGCAAGAAGAAAGGAAAGCAGCGTTCGGCGAGAAAGAACTTCGCTGACTCGGACAACGACTCAGATAATGAGGCTGCACCACCACCGAGGAGAAAGTTTGACATCATGAAAGTGAGGTGTTATAACTGCGGCCTCCTCAGCCACTTCAATGCTGACTGCGACGAAGCACCGAAGCAGAAGGCGCTCATGGCCCAGCAAGAGGAGATGATGGTGACATGATATTGATGAGCGAACTCATGGACGAGGAGGTTCCAGACTCACAAGTGTTGACTAAAGAAATTGTCGAGCTTGCGGAAGAAAAAGTTTGCCATCAAGATTATGGTTCGGAAACTCGTGTCGAAGCTACAGATGCGGGGGGTGATTCCAGAATTTATGATGATGTTACAGACGTAAGTGCCAACTTTGCTGGAGTGGATGCGGCAATAGCGGCGTGTGCGCGGCCATGGAGAAGCAGCCTTTGCGCGGCACGTCCGAGAGAAGCCAGCAGTGGTTGAAGAGCAGTTTAGAAATTCTGAGAATAGGCAAAGTTGTGGAGCCAGAAGTCCACGACACAAGGCGTGATGGTGTGGTCATGTTAGAAGCAGGCGAAGACGTGGCGCCTAAAGACCATGACACAAAGCGGACAGATGTGGTCATGCTAGAAGAGCCAGATGTACTGTGAGTTACATTCATACCAGATGTGACGAGCAAGGCGGGCGGTGCACCGGAAATCTAAGATGCGAGAAGGGGCGCGCCAGGACATGCATCGGGAGACGCGTACAAAGGCATGTACGGCGTGAGCCAAGACGCTCCGGACACTACGCACGCTGCATCAGGTGAGCAAGGCATATCATCCAGTTCATGCATGGAGCTGGCTGACGAAAGTGCCGAAGTACGTACGACCACATGCAGCAGCAGCAACGGCTCACGCACTGCACAGCCTTGTGATGCTTTGCATGCGCTAGAAGAAGCGAGTGCACCATCACGTGGTGGCCTAACAAATGGAGACGTAGAACAAGGCCCATATCATGGGGAGGAAATTGACAGTTTATCTACGTCCATGCACATGCCAGAAATAAGCAGCGGCTTGTGTACTGCAGGTTCTTTAGAAAGCAGTTTGGAAGGGCCCAAATCGCCGGAAGCAGAAACTATGGTAAGTTCAGAATCAAGAGTGTCTTCTACGGTAGCACGAGGACGATATGTGTTGGGCATCTCTTCAGAAGAAGCGCTTCAAATAAATTTGGTGAGGATGAAGAATAAAGGGCAATGATTTTTGCATATCAAGGAACCAAATTTTTTTGAAGAAACTAATATGGAAGAGTGTTCACATCGTGCTATGGATGAGGAGTTGGGATCGATACGAGACAACGAAGTATGGGAGCCCGTGGATCTGCCCAACGGCCATAGTGTTATAGAGCTCAAGTGGGAATTCAAGGTCAAGAAAGATGTTGAAGGGTGCATGAAGCACAAAGCGAGGTTTGTAGCCAAAGAGTATATGCAAGAGTAAGGTATGGATTTCGAAGAAGTGTTCGTTCTCATTGCAAAGATGGAGTCGGTGAGATTTCTCATCGCTCTCGCGGCTCCAGAATCATGGAAAGTACATCACATGGATGTAAACTCCGCATTTTTGAACGGTGAGATAGGAGATGTGCATGTGAATCAACCACCGGGTTTCATCAAAGAGGGGGAAGAGCACAAGGTACTGAAGTCACACAAAATCTTGTATGGGCTATGGCAAGGACCACGGGAGTGGAACATCAAACTTGATCAGACATTGATTTCTCTTGGATTTGAGAAAGCCCCACTAGAGCATGCCATGTACAAGAGAGGTGAAGGAAACGATCATCTACTAGTTGGCATCTACGTCAACGATCTATTGATAACTGGAGCAGATGAAGAGGTGATTGTAAAGTTCAAGCTACAGATGAAAGAAGTTTTCAAGATGAATGATCTAGGTCTTTTGAGCTACTACCCTGGGATAGAGGTACATCAAAAGATGGAGAGGATCACACTATGCCGGAAGGCATACACAAGAAAGGTACTTGAAAGCCGTGGCATGGAAGATTGCAATCCAGTTGACGCTCTAATGAAACCTCGTCTTGAGTTAAGCAAGAAGAGTAAAGCACCTGCAGTTGATGCAATAGAGTATATTGCAGTTGTCGTTGCGGTGCGTCAAGGTGTGTGGCTAGGGAAGCTACACGGTGATCTCATGGATCGAGATCCGGAACAAGCGGTGCTCAATGTTGACGGCGAGTCTATAACTTTTCTACGCGAGGATCCAGTATGGCATGAAAGGAGCAAGCACATTGATACGGTGTATCACTACATAAAGAACTGCGTGGTAGAAGGTAGGATGGAGGTCAACTACGTTCGCAACAATGATCAACTAACGGATATGCTAATCAAAACTTTGGACCGAGAGAAGTTTTTGAAGATGGGAAGAAGGATCGGCGTCGGAGCTGTGACGTAACAATATCGTATTTAGGGGGGTGATTGTTGAAGTTAAACACAACATGTAGTTCGTGTTGGCTTCAAAGTCGTCACTTAGTAGGATTAGGAGTAGTAACCGAGTAGGTTAGCTAGTCAATCCTTGTTACTATATATATGTTTGTATAGCTCCTTGTAAACACAACCCAGAAAGATCAAGCAATACAAATCGCAGGACCGACACGGCCCTGTTTGCCATCAACTCGTGTGTTCTCGCGTGCGTGAG
This sequence comes from Triticum monococcum, assembly GCA_034509565.1. NCBI lineage: Eukaryota > Viridiplantae > Streptophyta > Magnoliopsida > Poales > Poaceae > Triticum > Triticum monococcum. Next base: position 13,422,123 of record CM067845.1, on the reverse strand, counting down.
TTCCGTCGGTCTAGCCGGCGGCGTATTGTTACGTATACATACGTGCATGTGCTAGATCACGTAGGATCAATCGACTTGTCTGTCTACTTGCTTGTTGTGTGCTACAACTTAATCGGCCGGAAAGTAATCGGTCGCAGTTTGCTCGCACGTGCGATCTCGCCGGAAAGTACTCGGCGGATCACAACGTTGAGGTCGAGCCTGTTCCAACAGGGAGGTGGTGTTGTCCGGCACCATGGTGACGTCGATGGCAGACCTGCCATGGTGGATGCGTTAATACCTGCTCGGTAGTGTGCTAGACTGGTGTGCGCCCCAGACCCGCCAAGAAGCTTGGCTGGGGCCTCCGGCTTTAGATATTTGGTTTTGATTCTGTTTCGTATTAGGCTCGGACATTCGGCACCCCTTCATCAAGTGGTTAGGAGTTACGACAGCTGTTGCCATGATGGTGGCTTCAGATTTACTGATGTATTACTTTGTAAGGTCTTTACGAGTAGTTAATAAAATGATTACATGTAGCGCTGAGATGCAGAGGCCACGGGTCATCATGCTTTTCAAAAAAATGTTTTACCTGAAAAAAAAATCTCTCATCATCTCAAGACTAGTTGGCACGAACACATCGTATCTAACTCAGGCGAACGAGTGACCTCAATATCGTATCTGGCGACAATATATTCACTGGTTGACCACATTAAAATATAGGAATTCTCTTAAGGAATGTGTTGATTTTTCAAACATATGACAGTAAACACCCATTGACAGGAGCTAATAATATGCTCTTAATGGCAGTGGCGGATCTAGGATTCGACCATTGTGGAGGCAACCATGGGCCACATTACAAGGTCACATTACAAATAGTTAATAAAGTATTTGTGCACCCTAATTTGGCATATTGGTACAAATTTTACCAAAAATACAATGCAAATAGTTCAACTAAAAAATTACATGTAGCTGCGCGATGGCACCACGCGGCAACGCACAACCTCGCACTGTCCGCCCCCGCGCGAACTCCATGCGTGACCTCACTGACCTTGCACTATGTTCTTCTGCGTGCTCTCTCGGCCGCTCATGTTGGCTCGCTGCTAGCGTTGTTTGTGAGTTCACGACCTATCTTTTTTCAGATTCTCCTTCCGTTCTTAAATATTTGAAAATTTTCCCTATGTCAGATTTCTTCAAGTTTGATCAATTTTATATAAAAATTGCTAATTTCTACAAATATGAAATATTTTGATGAATCTAGGGAAGCTAACTTGGTTTTGTAGATGTTAATATATTTTTCTACAAATTTTCTTGATCTTTAAGAAACTTGTGTTAGGCCAAACCCAGAACTTTAAATATTTTGTAAGGGAGGGAGTAACTTTTTTCTTGAGAAGAAAGAGAGGGAGTAACTAGTTGTAGTCGTCGTGCCTTTGTTTATTATTATGATGTGGGCTGAAGTAGACATAGAAAGTGGAGATGGGCCGGATGCTAAATTATACACTCCGGATGTAGGCTAAATCCTGGTTCCATATGTCTCTGGTTATTATTAGCCTAGTTCAAGATTAGATAATGGACATACATATGTACTAGTAAAATTTAATTTGCAAAATGTTTGTGGGGGCCATGGGGGCGTTTGATCTGCCCATGCTAAATCGAGTAGATGAACCAAATCACCGTCTCATTGCTAGGAAGGTCCGTGAGCTGCGAGCTCGGATAGAAGGTTAAACAAGCGCACACTGCCTCACAATCAGATACTAGTAAGTTGCTCATCTCCAATGCTTGCTACTCCACTGTCTCGGCATCCAATGCCCATTTTCTTGGTTTGACTTTGTCTTTGATCAAGCTGACAGTTTGAAAAGCTTGGGCGCCTTCAAAGTGCAATTTTTTTGCTTGGCAAATGATAAATTGCAAAAAAAGGGGATAGCCTAATTGTTTTGCGAGGATGGTTTGCCATAAAATAAGATGATGCAGATGTTGAAATATTTAGGCACAATCAAAGCAGAAGATGATTGCATGTTTGGGCAGCAGTTTCTCCATCAATTTGTGTGTAGAATAAACACATTATGTTATTCAAGAACATGGCGTGATCTATTAGATATGAGTGAACTAACTGCTTGAATAGTTTAGCACAGTTTGGTTGCGGTATTGGGTGACAAAAACGTTGGATTAGAATGTTGTGTTGCCAAGTGTTAAACTGATGCTTGACAACAAAATCTACCGATTAATTAAAGCTCAATGTTTTGGTAGTGTATCCAAAAAGGCGCAAAGTAGCACGCAATAATATGCGAGCAGCTAGCTCATGAAAAAAACTTGTGTTTAGATGAGGACACTTTGGTTATTACCTAGTCAATCGTCTCGTTGAAAATTCATCCGGTGTGACGCCCTGAGATCGATGTGTCAGGTGTCCTCCAGTTATTCGTTGTTGTTGCCTTGTCATTGCTTGCGTGTCATGCATTGCATATCATGTCATCATGTGCATTTCATTTGCATACATGTTTGTCTCATGCATCCGAGCATTTTCCCCGTTGTCCGTTTTGCAATCCGGCTCTTCTATGTCACCCGGTGTCCCTTTCTACCTCTTTTCGTGTGCGGGTGTTAAACGTTTTTGGATTGGACCTAGACTTGTCATGCGGCCTCGGTTTACCACCGGTAGACCGTCTGTCAAGTTTCGTGCCATTTGGACTTCGTTTGATACTCCAACGGTTAACCGAGGGACCGAAAAGGCATTTTTTGTGTTCAGCCCAAAACCCCTCCAAAGTGGCCCAAAACCCACCTAAACCTCCTCCATCATCTCGGTCGTTCGATCACGATCGCGTGGCCGAAAACCGCACCTCATTTGAACTCTCCTAACTCCCTCTACCTATATATATATATATATATATATATATATATATATATATATATATATATATATATATATATATATATATATATATATATATGTGCACCCGTCAAAATTCGCGGACGAAACCCTAGATCTTCCTCCTTCGCGCGCCGGACATGTCCACTCCGTCGCCGGACATGTCCGCCGCCCACCTCACCCCAACCAATCGCATCGCGCCACGTCAGCCTCACCGCCACCTCGCCCAACCACGGCACGCCACCTCACCGCGTCTCTCTCCCCTCCCCGTCGCGGCCCGTGGGGCCCGAGGCAGGCCCGCCCGGGCCCGGATCCACTCGCGCCGCCCGTCGCGCGCCCCGTTCTCCGCCGCCAACCGCCGACCGGCGCCGCGCCTCCCGCTCTCCTCGTCGGGCCGCGCCACGCACTGGCGCCCCGCGCTGCTGCTCGCCGGCGACCTGCGCCGCCTCGCGCCGTCTTCCTCCTCGAGCCGCCGCCCCGACCTGCTCCGGTCGCCGCGCCGCCGCGCTCCTCGCTGGCCGGCGCCAAGCACCGACGCGGCCGGCCCGGCTCGCCGTCGCCGCAGACCTCCGCCGTCCCAAGCCCCGGAGCCGCCGCAACGCCTCCCCGCTCCTCTCCGGCCATCTCCCCCAACTCCGGCGGCGTCCCGTGCTACTCCGATGAACAGTAACTCCGGCGAGTGCCTCGAAGTCCGTGCCCGGATCCAGATCTGGAATTCGGAGGTTGACTTTTCCCCCCGAAACCCTAGAATTTTGCATACTTTGACATGCCATAACTCCCTCATCGTGGCTCCGATTCGTTCGTGTAGCATATCAAAATGTTCATCTCGATGAGTACATCATTTGATCTCTTTGCATCATTTTCATTTGAGCTTGTCTTCATGCCCAAAATGCTATTGGAAGAGGGCTATGTGATGATTATGTCAGATCTGTTCCAGCAAATGCACTTTTGTCATTTTTGCCATGATTAATGAGTGCATGCTATGACCCTGAGCTCTACATGTGTTTTGTTATATGTCATGCCATATTTACAGGGGTGTATGCCATGTATTTTTGTGATCTTTGTGGTGACTAGCACAAGCATGCAAAGTAGCTTACTCAATGATGCTGATTTCAGGGACTTAGAATTTCACTAAGTCCTTGTCCTGTTTTTACTTTTATGCCATATGTCCATGTTGTTTCCTAGTGATCCGTGCCTCTTTTGAGGATGATCAATAAGGATGTTTTGTTAATATTGTGGTTCTCTATCCATCCATGTCTTTGTTTGCATTTATGGAGCACCCTAGCTTGAGTCAATCGAGCTCTACTTTTGCTATAAAATGTTCTGAGAAGATTGTTAACATGTTTAGCAATTTTGCCGAGCTTGTTGTTGTTGATCCGTGCATGCTATGTTGTTGTTCTTGCCATGTCTAGCTTCTATGCCATGTCTTCTTGTTGGGTGTATGCTTAGTTTATCATGCCGTGCTTTGTAGTGAGTGCATCGAGCTCGTTAACATGCCTGCTTGCTAATCTGTTTTGCATGCTCGAGTTTTCACTAAGTCTGAATTTGTTTGTATTTTTGCTATGTTCGCATGCTTGCAATTGTATTTTCTGTTCCCTTTTGGCTGAAGGTCACTAAGGAACTTTTGTTATGTGCTTAGAGTAGCTTCATACCATGCCTTTCTTTGCCATGATATGTTCCTGCAGCATGTAGTTTTCATGCTCTAGAGGTTGCTTCCTGATAATAAATTCCTGACATGTGGCTTATTTCACTAAGTCTGTAATCAGTAATCTTTTGCAGTTTTGCCATGCTTGTTTGAACCTGCTATTGATTGAATTAGCCGTAACTCAGTGTTCATCTTTTGTCAAGCATCATGAGTGGATCCCTGCCATGATTTTGTTACCATGTTTGAGTGTTGTAGCATATTTACCTTGATGCATTTAGAAGGCTACTTGCTGTTAATCGCAAACCGGTGCCATATTTGTTTTTGCTTGCCATTTCCAAACCGTGCATCCGATTTCGGTGATCTTTATATCGATTTAGACCGAAATCAACTCCTCTTTCCAGTGGAATTCTTGGATTTCCAAGTTGAGGCCAGGTTCAATCATTCCTTTCCAAATCATGCATATGCATCACATATCGCATCCCGCATACCATGCCATGTTCATGTGTGGTTTGTTTACTATGTTGTGTTTCTTTCCGGTGTTGCTTCTTCGGGTTGGTTCCGATAATGTTGCGTTTGTGAGGACCCGTTTGACTACGTCCGTTTGTTTTCTTCATGGACTCGTTCTTCTTCCTTGCGGGATTTCAGGCAAAGATGACCATGCCCTCGAAATCACTTCTATCTTTGCTTGCTAGTTGCTTGCTCTTTTGCTATGCCTATGCTGCGATACCTACCACTTCCTTATCATGCCTCCCATATTGTTAAACCAAGCCTCTAACCCACCTTGTCCTAGCAAACCGTTGTTTGGCTATGTTACCGCTTTTCTTAGCCCCTCTTATAGCGTTGTTAGTTGCAGGTGAAGATTGAAGGTTGTTCCTTGTTGGGACATGGATATTTTGTTGGGATATCACAATATCTCTTATTTATATTAATACATCCATATACTTGGTAAAGGGTGGAAGGCTCGGCCTTATGCCTGGTGTTTTGTTCCACTCTTGCCGCCCTAGTTTCCGTCATATCGGTGTTATGTTCCTGGATTTTGCGTTCCTTACACGGTTGGGTTATAATGGGAACCCCTTGACAGTTCGCCTTGAATAAAACTTCTTCAGCAAGCCCCAACCTTGGTTTTACTATTCGCCACCTAGCCTTTTTCCCTTGGTTAGGCCAGCCCAAGGGTCATCTTTATTTTAACCCCCCCCCCCCCCCGGCCAGTGCTTGTCTAAGTGTTGGTCCGAAATATAGCCACTTGCGGCGCCACCTTGGGGAAACTTGAGGGCTAGTTTTAGCTATACGTAGTGTTCATCCGGTGTAGCCCTGAGAACGAGATATGTGCAGCTTGTTGGGGAACGTAGTAATTTCAAAAAAATTCCTACGCACACGCAAGATCATGGTGATGCACAGCAACGAGAGGGGAGAGTGTTGTCTACGTACCCACGCAGACCGACTGCGGAAGCGTTAACACAACGTAGAGGAAGTAGTCGTACGTCTTCCCGATCCGACTGATCCAAGCACCGTTACTTCGGTACCTCCGAGTTCTTAGCACACGTACAGCTCGATGACGATCCCCGGGCTCCGATCCAACAAAGCGTCGGGGAGGAGTTCCGTCAGCACGACGGCGTGGTGACGATCTTGATGTTCTACCGTCGCAGGGCTTCGCCTAAGCACTGCTACAATATGATCGAGGTGGAATATCGTGGCAGGGGGCACCGCACATGGCTAAGGAACGATCTCAATGATCAACTTGTGTGTTCTAGGGTGCCCCCTGCCTCCGTATATAAAGGAGCCAAGGGGGAGGTGGCGGCCGGCCATGGAGGGCGCGCCAAGGGAGTCCTACTTGAAGGAAATATGCCCTAGAGGCAATAATAAAGTTATTATTTATTTCCTTATATCATGATAAATGTTTATTATTCATGCTAGAATTGTATTAACCGGAAACATAATACATGTGTGAATACATAGACAAACAGAGTGTCACTAGTATGCCTCTACTAGACTAGCTCATTAATCAAAGATGGTTAAGTTTCCTAACCATAACCAAAGAGTTGTTATTTGATTAACGAGGTCACATCATTAGTTGAATGATCTGATTGACATGACCCATTCCATTAGCTTAGCACCTGATCGTTTAGTATGTTGCTATTGCTTTCTTCATGACTTATACATGTTCCTATGACTATGAGATTATGCAACTCCCGTTTGCCGGAGGAACACTTTGTGTGCTACCAAACGTCACAACGTAACTGGGTGATTATAAAGGAGCTCTACAGGTGTCTCCAATGGTAGATGTTGGGTTGGCGTATTTCGAGAATAGGATTTGTCACTCCGATTGTCGGAGAGGTATCTCTGGGCCCTCTCGGTAATGCATATTATACAAGGCATGCAACTAATGAGTTAGTTGCGGGATGATGTATTACAGAACGAGTAAAGAGACTTGCCGGTAACGAGATTGAACTAGGTATTGGATACCGACGATCGAATCTCGGGCAAGTAACATACCGATGACAAAGGGAACAACGTATGTTGTTATGCGGTCTGACCGATCAAGATCTTCGTAGAATATGCAGGAGCCAATATGGGCATCCAGGTCCCGCTATTGGTTATTGACCGGAGACGTGTCTCGGTCATGTCTACATTGTTCTCGAACCATAGGGTCCGCACGCTTAACGTTACGATGACAGTTATTATGAGTTTATGCATTTTGATGTACCGAATGTAGTTCGGAGTCCCGGATGTGATCACGGACATGACGAGGAGTCTCGAAATGGTCGAGACATAAAGATTGATATATTGGAAGCCTATATTTGGATATCGGAAGTGTTCCGGGTAAAATCGGGATTTTACCGGATTACCGGGAGGTTACCGGAACCCCCCGGGACCCATATGGGCCTTATTGGGCTTTAGTGGAAAGTTGAAAGGGGCTGCCATGGTGGGCTGCGCGTCTCCCCCCTCCCCTAGTCCTATTAGGACTAGGAGAGGTGGCCGGCCACCTCTCTCTCTCTTTCCCCCTTGGGAGTCCTATTTGGAATAGGATTGGGGGGGGGAGTCCTACTCCCAGTAGGAGTAGGACTCCTCCTGCGCCCTCCTCTTGGCCGGCCAGCCCCTCCCCCTTGGATCCTTTATATACGGGGGCAGGGGGCACGTCTAGACACACAAGTTGATCATTGAGATCGTTCCTTAGCCGTGTGCGGTGCCCCTTGCCACCATATTCCACCTCGATCATATCGTTGTAGAGCTTAGGCGAAGCCCTGTGTCGGTAGAACATCAAGATCGTCACCACGCCGTCGTGCTGACAGAACTCCTCCCCGAAGTTTTGCTGGATCGGAGCCCGGGGATCGTCATCGAGCTGTACGTGTGCTAATAACTCGGAGGTGCCGGAGTAACGGTGCTTGGATCGGTCGGATCGGGAAGGAGACGTACGACTACTTCCTCTACGTAGTGTCAACGCTTCCGTTGCGATCTACAAGGGTACGTAGATCAGACTCTCCCCCTCGTTGCTATGCATCACCATGATCTTGCGTGTGCGTAGGAAAATTTTGAAATTACTATGTTCCCCAAGAGTGGTATCAGAGCCTAGGTTTTATGGTTTGATGTTATGTGCACGAGTAGAACACAAGTGAGTTGTGGATGATATAAGTCATACTGCCTACCAGCATGTCATACTTTGGTTTGGCGGTATTGTTGGACGAGACGACCCGGACCAACCTTACGAGTACGCTTACGCGAGACCGGTTCCCTCGACGTGCTTTGCACATAGATGGCTTGCGGGCGACTGTCTCTCCAACTTTAGTTGAACCGAGTGTGGCTACGCCCGGTCCTTGAGAAGGTTAAAACGGAGTCTATTTGACAAACTATCGTTGTGCTTTTGATGCGTAGGTGAGATTGGTTCTTAGTTAAAGCCCGTAGCAGCCACGTAAAACTTGCAACAACAAAGTAGAGGACGTCTAACTTGTTTTTGCAGGGCATGTTGTGATGTGATATGGTCAAGACATGATGCTAAATTTTATTGTATGAGATGATCATGTTTTGTAACCGAGTTATCGGCAACTGGCAGGAGCCATATGGTTCTCGCTTTATTGTATGCAATGCAATCGCGATGTAATGCTTTACTTTATCACTAAACGGTAGCGATAGTCGTGGAAGCATGAGATTGGCGAGACGACAACGATGCTACGATGGAGATCAAGGTGTCACGCCGGTGACGATGGTGATCATGACGGTGCTTCAGAGATGGAGATCACAAGCACAAGATGATGATGACCATATCATATCACTTATATTGATTGCATGTGATGTTTATCTTTTATGCATCTTATCTTGCTTTGATTGACGGTAGCATTATAAGATGATATCTCACTAAATTATCAAGAAGTGTTCTCCCTGAGTATGCACTGTTGCGAAAGTTCTTCGTGCTGAGACACCACGTGATGCTCGGGTGTGATAGGCTCTACGTTCAAATACAACGGGTGTAAAACAGTTGCACACGCGGAATACTCAGGTTATACTTGACGAGCCAAGCATATACAGATATGGCCTCGGAACACGGAGACCTAAAGGTCGAGCGTGAATCATATAGTAGATATGATCAACATAATGATGTTCACCGATAAAACTACTCCATCTCACGTGATGATCGGACATGGTTTAGTTGATTTGGATCACGTGATCACTTAGAGGATTAGAGGGATGTCTATCTAAGTGGGAGTTCTTAAGTAATATGACTAATTGAACTTAAATTTATCATGAACTTAGTACCTGATAGTATCTTGCTTGTTTATGTTGATTGTAGATAGATGGCTCGTGTTGTTGTTCCGTTGAATTTTAATGCGTTCCTTGAGAAAGCAAAGTTGAAAGATGATGGTAGCAATTACACGGACTAGGTCCGTAACTTGAGGATTATCCTCATTGCTGCACAGAAGAATTACATCCTGGAAGCACCGCTGGGTGCCAGGCCTACTGCTGGAGCAACACCAGATGTTATGAACGTCTGGCAGAGCAAAGCTGATGACTACTCGATTGTTTAGTGTGCCATGCTTTACGGCTTAGAATCGGGACTTCAACGAAGTTTTGAACGTCATGGAGCATATGAGATGTTCCAGGAGTTGAAGTTAATATTTCAAGCAAATGCCCGGATTGAGAGATATGAAGTCTCCAATAAGTTCTATAGCTGCAAGATGGAGGAGAACAGTTCTGTCAGTGAGCATATACTCAAAATGTCTGGGTATAACAATCACTTGATTCAGATGGGAGTTAATCTTCCAGATGATTGCGTCATTGACAGAATTCTCCAATCACTGCCACCAAGCTACAAGAGCTTCGTGATGAACTATAATATGCAAGGGATGAACAAGACTATTCCCGAGCTCTTCGCAATGCTGAAAGCTGCGGAGGTAGAAATCAAGAAGGAGCATCAAGTGTTGATGGTTAACAAGACCACTAGTTTCAAGAAAAAGGGCATAGGGAAGAAGAAGGGGAACTTCAAGAAGAACGGCAAGCAAGTTGCTGCTCGGGAAAAGAAGCCCAAGTCTGGACCTAAGCCTGAAGCTGAGTGCTTCTACTGCAAGCAGACTGGTCACGGGAAGCGGAACTGCCCCAAGTATTTGGCGGATAAGAAGGATGGCAAGGTGAACAAAGGTATATGTGATATACATGTTATTGATGTGTACCTTACTAATGCTCGCAGTAGCACCTGGGTATTTGATACTGGTTCTGTTGCTAATATTTGCAACTCGAAACAGGGACTACGGATTAAGTGAAGATTGGCTAAGGACGAGGTGATGATGCGCGTGGGAAACGGTTCCAAAGTCGATGTGATCGCGGTCGGCACGCTACCTCTACATCTACCCTTCGGGATTAATATTAGACCTAAATAATTGTTATTTGGTGCCAGCGTTGAGCATGAACATTATATCTGGATCTTGTTTAATGCAAGACGGTTATTCATTTAAATCAGAGAATAATGGTTGTTCTATTTATATGAGTAATATCTTTTATGGTCATGCATCCTTGAAGAGTGGTCTATTCTTGTTAAATCTCGATAGTAGTGATACACATATTCATAATGTAGAAGCCAAAAGATGCAGAGTTGATAATGATAGTGCAACTTATTTGTGGCACTGCCATTTAGGTCATATCGGTGTGAAGCGCATGAAGAAACTCCATACTTATGGACTTTTGGAACCACGTGATTATGAATCACTTGGTACTTGCGAACCGTGCCTCATGGGCAAGATGACTAAAACACCGTTCTCCGGTACTATGGAGAGAGCAACAGATTTGTTGGAAATCATACATACAGATGTATGCGGTCCGATGAATATTGAGGCTCGTGGCGGATATCGTTATTTTCTCACCTTCACAGATGAGTTAAGCAGATATGGGTATATCTACTTAATGAAACATAAGTCTGAAACATTTGAAAAGTTCAAAGAATTTCAGAGTGAAGTAGAAAATCATCGTAACAAGAAAATAAAGTTTCTACGATCTGATCGTGGAGGAGAATATTTGAGTTACGAGTTTGGTGTAAATTTGAAAAATTGTGAAATAGTTTCGCAACTCACGCCACCCGGAACACCACAGCGTAATGCTGTGTCCGAACGTCGTAATCGTACTTTACTAGATATGGTGTGATCTATGATGTCTCTTACCGATTTACCGCTATCGTTTTGGGGATACGCTCTAGAGATGGCCACATTCACGTTAAATAGGGCACCATCAAAATCCGTTGAGACGACGCCTTATGAACTATGGTTTGGCAAGAAACCAAAGTTGTCGTTTCTGAAAGCTTGGGGCTGCGATGCTTATGTGAAAAAGCTTCAACCTGATAAGCTCGAACCCAAATCGGAGAAATGTGTCTTCATAGGATATCCAAAGGAAACTATTGGATACACCTTCTATCACAGATCCGAAGGCAAGACTTTTGTTGCTAAATTCGGAAACTTTCTTGAGAAGGATTTTCTCTCGAAAGAAGTGAGTGGGAGGAAAGTAGAACTTGACGAGGTAACTGTACCCGCTCCCTTATTAGAAAGTAGTGTTGGGGAACGTAGTAATTTAAAAAAAAATTCCTACGCACACGCAAGATCATGGTGATGCATAGCAACGAGAGGGGAGAGTGTTGTCTACGTACCAACGCAGACCGACTGCGGAAGCGATCACACAACGTAGAGGAAGTAGTCGTACGTCTTCCCGATCCGACCGATCCAAGCACCGTTACTCCGGCACCTCCGAGTTCTTAGCACACGTTCAGCTCGATGACGATCCTCGGGCTCCGATCCAGCAAAGCGTCGAGGAAGAGTTCCGTCAGCACGACGGCGTGGTGACGATCTTGATGTACTACCGACGCAGGGCTTCGCCTAAGCACTGCAACAATATGATCGAGGTGGAATTTGGTGGCAGGGGGCACCGCACACGGCTAAGGAACGATCACCAAGGATCAACTTGTGTGTCTATGGGGTGCCCCCTGCCTCCGTATATAAAGGAGCAAGGGGGAGGGGCGGCCGGCCTAGGAGTTGGCGCGCCAAGGGGAGTCCTACTCCCACCGGGAGTAGGACTCCTTCTTTCCTAGTCCAACTAGGAGAAGGGGGGAAAGGAGGGAAGTGGAGAAGGAAGGGAGAGGTGGGCCGCGCCCCAAATCCCTTGTCCAATTCGGACTGGACTTGGGAGGGGCGCGCGCCACCTCCTGGCTCCTTCCCACTAAAGCCCATTAAGGCCCAATACTCTTCCCCGTATTCCTGTAACTCCCCGGTACCTCCGAAAATACCCGAATCACTCGGAACCTTTCCGATGTCCGAATATAGTCGTCCAATATATCGATCTTTACGTCTCGACCATTTCGAGACTCCTCGTCATGTCCCTGATCTCATCCGGGACTCCGAACTCCTTCGGTACATCAAAACTCATAAACTCATAATATAACTGTCATCGAAACCTTAAGCGTGCGGACCCTACGGTTCGAGAACAATGTAGACATGACCGAGACACGTCTCCAGTCAATAACCAATAGCGGGACCTGGATGCCCATATTGGCTCCTACATATTCTACGAAGATCTTTATCGGTCAGACCGCATAACAACATACGTTGTTCCTTTTGTCATCGGTATGTTATTTGCCCGAGATTCGATCGTCGGTATCCAATACCTAGTTCAATCTCGTTACCGGCAAGTCTCTTTACTCGTTCTGTAATACATCATCTCGCAACTAACTCATTAGTTGTAATGCTTGCAAGGCTTTAAGTGATGTGCATTACCGAGAGGGCCTAGAGATACCTCTCCGACAATCGGAGTGACAAATCCTAATCTCGAAATATGCCAACCCAACATCTACCTTTGGAGACACCTGTAGTACTCCTTTATAATCACCCAGTTACGTTGTGACGTTTGGTAGTACCCAAAGTGTTCCTCCGGTAAACGGGAGTTGCATAATCTCATAGTCATAGGAACATGTATAAGTCATGAAGAAAGCAATAGCAACATACTAAACGATCGGGTGCTAAGCTAATGGAATGGGTCATGTCAATCAGATCATTCATATAATGATGTGATCCCATTAATCAAATAACAACTCTTTGTCCATGGTTAGGAAACATAACCATCTTTGATTAATGAGCTAGTCAAGTAGAGGCATACTAGTGACACTCTGTTTGTCTATGTATTCATACATGTATTATGTTTCCGGTTAATACAATTCTAGCATGAATAATAAATATTTATCATGATATAAGGAAATAAATAATAACTTTATTATTGCCTCTAGGGCATATTTCCTTCAGTCTCCCACTTGCACTAGAGTCAATAATCTAGATCACATCACCATGTGATTAACATCGATAGTTCACATCATCATGTGATTAACACCCATAGTTCACATCGCCATGTGAACAACACCCAAAGGGTTTACTAGATTCAGTAATCTAGTTCACATCGCTATGTGATTAACACCCAAAGAGTATTAAGGTGTGATCATGTTTTGCTTGTGAGAGAATCTTAGTCAACGGGTCTGCCACATTCAGATCCACATGTATTTTGCAAATTTCTATGTCAACAATGCTCTGCATGGAGCTATTCTAGCTAATTGCTCCCACTTTCAATATGTATCCAGATTGAGACTTAGAGTCATCTAGATTAGTGTCAAAACTTGCATCGGCGTAACCCTTTACGACGAACCTTTTGTCACGTCCATAATCGAGAAACATATCCTTATTTCACTAAGGATAATTTTGACCACTGTCCAGTGATCTACTCCTAGATCACTATTGTACTCCCTTGCCAAATCAGTGCAGGGTATACAATAGATCTGGTATACAGCATGACATACTTTATAGAACCTATGGCCAAGGCATAGGGAATGACTTTCATTCTCTTTCTATCTTCTGCCGTGGTCGGGCTTTGAGTCTTACTGAACTTCACACCTTATAATACAGGCAAGAACTCTTTCTTTGACTGCTCCATTTTGAACTACTTCAAAATCTTGTCAAGGTATGTACTCATTGAAAAAACTTATCAAGCGTTTTGATCTATCTCTATAGATCTTGAAGCTCAATATGTAAGCAGCTTCACCGAAGTCTTTCTTTGAAAAACTCCTTTCAAACACTCCTTTATGCTTTACAGAATAATTCTACATTATTTCCGATCAACAATATGTCATTCACATATACTTATCAGTAATGTTGTAGTGCTCCCACTCACTTTCTTGTAAATACAGGCTTCACCGCAAGTCTGTATAAAACTATATGCTTTGATCAACTCATCAAAGCGTATATTCCAACTCCGAGATGCTTGCACCAGTCCACAGATGGATCGCTGGAGCTTGCACATTTTGTTAGCACCTTTCGGATTGACAAAACCTTCTGTTGCATCATATACAACTCTTCTTTAATAAATCCATTAAGGAATGCAGTTTTGTTTATCCATTTGCCAGATTTCATAAAATGCGGCAATTACTAACATGATTCAGACAGACTCAAGCATAGATACGAGTGAGAAGCTCTCATCGTAGTCAACACCTTGAACTTGTCGAAAACCTTTTGCGACAATTCTAGCTTTGTAGATAGTAACACTACTATCAGCGTCCGTCTTCCTCTTGAAAATCCATTTATTTTCTATGGCTTGCCGATCATCGGGAAAATCCATCAAAGTCCAAACTTTGTTCTCATGCATGGATCACATCTCAGATTTTATGGCCTCAAACCATTTCGCGGAATCTGGGCTCATCATCGCTTCCTCATAGTTCGCAAGTTTGTCATGGTCTAGTAACATAACTTCCAGAACAGGATTACCGTACCACTCTGGTGCGGATCTCACTCTGGTTTACCTACGAGATTTGGTAGTAACTTGATCTGAAGTTACATGATCATCATCATTAGCTTCCTCACTAATTGGTGTAGTAGTCACAGGAACAGATTTCTGTGATGAACTACTTTCCAATAAGGGAGCAGGTACAGTTACCTCATCAAGTTCTACTTTCCTCCCACTCACTTATTTCGAGAGAAACTCCTTCTCTAGAAAGGATCCATTCTTAGCAACGAATGTCTTGCCTTCGGATCTGTGATAGAAGGTGTACCCAACTGTCTCCTTTGGGTATCCTATGAAGACATATTTCTCCGATTTGAGTTTGAGCTTATCGAGATGAAACTTTTTCACATAAGCATCGCAACTCCAAACTTTAAGAAACGACAGCTTAGGTTTCTTGCCAAACCATAGTTCACACGGTGTCATCTCAACGGATTTAGATGGTGCCCTATTTAACGTGAATGCAGTTGTCTCTAATGCATAACCCCAAAACGATAGTGGTAGATCGGTAAGATACATCATAGATTGCACTATATCCAATAAAGTACGGTTATGACGTTCGGACACACCATTATGCTGTGGTGTTCCAGGTGGCGTGCGTAGTGAAACTATTTCACATTGTTTTTAACTGAAGGCCAAACTCGTAACTCAAATACTCTTCTCTACGATCAGATCATAGAAACTTTATTTTTCTTGTTACGATGATTTTTCACTTCACTCTGAAATTCTTTGAACTTTTCAAATGTTTCAGACTTATGTTTCATCAAGTAGATATACTCATATCTGCTCAAATCATCTGTGAAGATCAGAAAATAATGATACCTGTCGCGAGCCTCAATATTCATCGGACCACATACATCAGTATGTATGATTTCCAACAAATCTGTTGCTCGCTCCATTGTTCCGAAGAACAGAGTTTTAGTCATCTTGCCCATGAGGCATGGTTCGCAAGCATCAACTGATTCATAATCAAGTGATTCAAAAAGCCCATCAGCATGGAGTTTCTTCATGCGCTTTACACCAATATGACCTAAACGGCAGTGCCACAAATAAGTTGCACTATCATTATTAACTTTGCATCTTTTGGTTTCAATATCATGAATATGTGTATCACTACGATCGAGATCCAATGAACTTGTTTCATTGGGTGTATGACCATCGAAGGTTTTATTCATGTAAACAGAACAACAATTATTCTCTAACTTTAATGAATAACCGTATTGCAATAAACATGATCAAATCATATTCATGCTGAACGCAAAAACCAAATAACACTTATTTAGGTTCAACACTAATCCTGAAATTATAGGGAGTGTGCGATGATGATCATATCAATCTTGGAACTACTTCCAACACACATCGTCACTTCACCCTTAACTAGTCTCTGTTTATTCTGCAACTCCCGTTTCGAGTTACTACTCTTAGCAACTGAACTAGTATCAAATACTGAGGGTTTGCTATAAACACTAGTAAAGTACACATCAATAACATGTATATCAAATATACTTATGTTCATTTTGCCATCCTTCTTATCCGCCAATCACTTGGGGTAGTTCCGCTTCCAGTGACCAGTCCCTTTGCAGTAGAAGCACTCAGTTTCAGGCTTAGGTCCAGACTTGGGCTTCTTCACTTGAGCAGCAACTTGCTTGCTGTTCTTTTTGAAGTTCCCCTTCTTCCCTTTGCCCTTTTCTTGAAACTAGTGGTCTTGTCTACCATCAACACTTGATGTTTTTCTTGATTTCTACCTTCATCGATTTCATCATCATGAAAAGCTCGGGAGTCGTTTTCATCATCCCTTGCATACTATAGTTCATCACGAAGTTCTACTAACTTGGTCATGGTGACTAGAGAATTCTGTCAATCACTATCTTATCTGGAAGATTAACTCCCACTTGATTCAAGCGATTGTAGTACCCAGACAATCTGAGCACATGCTCACTAGTTGAGCGATTCTCCTCCATCTTTTAGCTATAGAACTTGTTGGAGACTTCATATCTCTCAACTCGGGTATTTGCTTGAAACATTGACTTCAACTCCTGGAACATCTCATATGGTCCATGACGTTCAAAACGTCTTTGAAGTCCCGATTCTAAGCCATTAAGCATGGTGCACTAAACTATCAAGTAGTCATCATATTGAGCTAGCCAAACGTTCATAACGTCTGCATCTGCTCCTGCAATAGGTCTGTCACCTAGCGGTGCATCAAGGACATAATTCTTATGTGCAGCAATGAGGATAAACCTCAGATCACGGATCCAATCCGCATCATTGCTACTAACATCTTTCAACACAATTTTCTCTAGGAACATATCAAAAATAAACACAGGGAAGCAACAACGCGAGCTATTGATCTACAACATAATTTGGAAAATACTACCAGGACTAAGTTCATGATAAATTTAAGTTCAATTTAATCATATTACTTAAGAACTCCCACTTAGATAGACATCCCTCTAATCCTCTAAGTGATCACGTGATCCAAATCAACTAAACCATAACCGATCATCACGTGAGATGGAGTAGTTTTCAATGGTGAACATCATTATGTTGATCATATCTACTATATGATTCACGCTCGACCTTTCGGTCTCCGTGTTCCGAGGCCATATCTGCATATGCTAGGCTCGTCAAGTTTAACCTGAGTATTCTGCGTGTGCAAAACTGGCTTGCACCCATTGTAGATGGACGTAGAGCTTATCACACCCGATCATCACGTGGTGTCTGGGCACGACGAACTTTGGCAACGGTGCATACTCAGGGAGAACACTTCTTGATAATTTATTGAGAGATCATCTTATAATGCTACCGTCAATCAAAGCAAGATAAGATGCATAAAAGGATAAACATCACATGCAATCAATATAAGTGATATGATATGGCCATCATCATCTTGTGCTTGTGATCTCCATCTCCGAAGCACCGTCATGATCACCATCGTCACCGGCACGACACCTTGATCTCCATCGTAGCATCGTTGTCGTCTCGCCAATCTTATGCTTCCACGACTATCACTACCGCTTAGTAATAAAGTAAAGCATTACATCGCGATTGCATTGCATACAATAAAGCGACAACCATATGGCTCCTGCCAGTTGCCGATAACTCGGTTACAAAACATGATCATCTCATACAATAAAATTTAGCATCATGCCTTGACCATATCACATCACAACATGCCCTGCAAAAACAAGTTAGACGTCCTCTACTTTGTTGTTGCAAGTTTTACGTGGCTGCTACGGGCTTAAGCAAGAACTCATCTCACCTACGCATCAAAACCACAACGATAGTTTGTCAAATAGACTCCGTTTTAAACTTCTCAAGGACCGGGCGTAGCCACACTCGGTTCAACTAAGGTTGGAGAGACAGTCGCCCGCAAGCCATCTATGTGCAAAGCACGTCGAGGGAACCGGTCTCGCGTAAGCGTACGCGTAATGTTGGTCCGGATCGTCTCGTCCAACAATACCGCTGAACCAAAGTATGACATGCTGGTAGGTAGTATGACTTGTATCGCCCACAACTCACTTGTGTTCTACTCGTGCAAATAACATCAAACCATAAAACCTAGGCTCGGTTGCCACTGTTGGGGAACGTAGTAATTTCAAAAAAATTTCCTACTCACACGCAAGATCATGGTGATGCATAGCAACGAGAGGGGAGAGTGTTGTCTACGTACCAACGCAGACCGACTGCGGAAGCGATCACACAACATAGAGGAAGTAGTCGTACGTCTTCCCGATCCGACCGATCCAAGCACCGTTACTCCGGCACCTCCGAGTTCTTAGCACACGTTTAGCTCGATGATGATCCTCGGGCTCCGATCCAGCAAAGCGTCGAGGAAGAGTTCCGTCAGCACGACGGCGTGGTGACGATCTTGATGTACTACCGACGCAGGGCTTCGCCTAAGAACTGCAACAATATGATCGAGGTAGAATTTGGTGGCAGGGGGCACCGCACACGGCTAAGGAACGATCACCAAGGATCAACTTGTGTGTCTATGGGGTGCCCCCTGCCTCCGTATATAAAGGAGCAAGGGGGAGGGGCGGCCGGCCTAGGAGTTGGCGCGCCAAGGGGAGTCCTACTCCCACTGGGAGTAGGACTCCTTCTTTCCTAGTCCAACTAGGAGAAGGGGGGAAAGGAGGGAAGTGGAGAAGGAAGGGAGAGGTGGGCCGCGCCCCAAATCCCTTGTCCAATTCGGACTGGACTTGGGAGGGGCGCGCGCCACCTCCTGGCTCCTTCCCACTAAAGCCCATTAAGGCCCAATACTCTTCCCCATATTCCCGTAACTCCCCGGTACCTCCGAAAATACCCGAATCACTCGGAACCTTTCCGATGTCCGGATATAGTCGTCCAATATATCAATCTTTACGTCTCGACCATTTCGAGACTCCTCGTCTTGTCCCCGATCTCATCCGGGACTCCGAACTCCTTCGGTACATAAAAACTCATAAACTCATAATATAACTGTCATCGAAACCTTAAGCGTGCGGACCCTACGGTTCGAGAACAATGTAGACATGACCGAGACACGTCTCCGGTCAATAACCAATAGCGGGACCTGGATGCCCATATTGGCTCCTACATATTCTACGAAGATCTTTATCGGTCACACCGCATAACAACATACGTTGTTCCTTTTGTCATCGGTATGTTACTTGCCCGAGATTCGATCGTCGGTATCCAATACCTAGTTCAATCTCGTTACCGGCAAGTCTCTTTACTCGTTCCGTAATACATCATCTCGCAACTAACTCATTATTTGTAATGCTTGCAAGGCTTTAAGTGATGTGCATTACCGAGAGGGCCCAGAGATACCTCTCCGACAATCGGAGTGACAAATCCTAATCTCGAAATACGCCAACCCAACATCTACCTTTGGAGACACCTGTAGTACTCCTTTATAATCACCCAGTTACGTTGTGACGTTTGGTAGTACCCAAAGTGTTCCTCCGGTAAACGGGAGTTGCATAATCTCATAGTTATAGGAACATGTATAAGTCATGAAGAAAGCAATAGCAACATACTAAACGATCGGGCGCTAAGCTAATGGAATGGGTCATGTCAATCAGATCATTCATCTAATGATGTGATCCCATTAATCAAATAACAACTCTTTGTCCATGGTTAGGAAACATAACCATCTTTGATTAATGAGCTAGTCAAGTAGAGGCATACTAGTGACACTAAGTTTGTCTATGTATTCACACATGTATTGTGTTTCCGGTTAATACAATTCTAGCATGAATAATAAATATTTATCATGATATAAGGAAATAAATAATAACTTTATTATTGCCTCTAGGGCATATTTCCTTCAAGTAGTACATCACAGAAAACTGTTTCTGCAACACCTACACCAATAAGTGAGGAAGTTAATGATAATGCTCATGAAACTTCAGAACAAGATACAAATGAACCTCGTAGATCAACCAGAGCAAGATCCGTGCCAGAGTGGTATGGTAATCCAGTTCTGGAAGTCATGCTACTAGATCATGATGAACCTACGAACTATGAAGAAGCGATGGTGAGCCCAGATTCCGCAAAGTGGCTTGAAGCCATGAAATCTGAGATGGGATCCATGTATGAGAACAAAGTATGGACTTTGGTTGACTTGCCCGATGATCGGCAAGCAATTGAGAATAAATGGATCTTCAAGAAAAAGACTGACGCTGACGGTAATGTTACTGTCTATAAAGCTCGACTTGTCACAAAAGGTTTTCGACAAGTTCAAGGGGTTGACTACGATGAGACCTTCTCACCCGTAGCGATGCTTAAGTCTGTCCGAATCATGTTAGCAATTGCCGCGTTTTATGATTATGAAATATGGCAGATGGATGTCAAAACTGCATTCCTGAATGGATTTCTGGAAGAAGAGTTGTATATGATGCAACCGGAAGGTTTTGTCGATCCAAAGGGAGCTAACAAAGTGTGCAAGCTCCAGGTCCATTTATGGACTGGTACAAGCATCACGGAGTTGGAATAAACGCTTTGATAGTGTGATCAAAGCATTTGGTTTTATACAGACTTTCGGTGAAGCCTGTATTTACAAGAAAGTGAGTGGGAGCTCTGTAGCATTTCTGATATTATATGTGGATGACATATTGCTGATTGGAAATGATATAGAATTTCTCGATAGCATAAAGGGATACTTGAATAAGAGTTTTTCAATGAAAGACCTCGGTGAAGCTGCTTACATATTAGGCATAAAGATCTATAGAGATAGATCAAGACGCTTAATTGGACTTTCACAAAGGACATACCTTGACAAGATTTTGAAGAAGTTCAAAATGGATCAAGCAAAGAAAGGGTTCTTGCCTGTGTTACAAGGTGTGAAGTTGAGCCAGACTCAATGCCCGACCACTGCAGAAGATAGAGAGAAAATTAAAGATGTTCCCTATGCTTCAGCCATAGGCTCTATCATGTATGCAATGCTGTGTACCAGACTTGATGTGTGCCTTGCTATAAGTTTAGCAGGGAGGTACCAAAGTAATCCAGGAGTGGATCACTGGACAGCGGTCAAGAACATCCTGAAATACCTAAAAAGGACTAAGGATATGTTTCTCGTATATGGAGGTGACAAAGAGCTCACCGTAAGAGGTTACGTTGATGCAAGCTTTGACACTGATCCGGACGATTCTAAATCACAAACCGGATACGTGTTTACTTTAAACGGTGGAGCTGTCAGTTGGTGCAGTTCTAAACAAAGCGTCGTAGCGGGATCTACATGTGAAGCGGAGTACATAGCTGCTTCGGAAGCAGCGAACGAAGGAGTCTGGATGAAGGAGTTCATATCCGATCTAGGTGTCATACCTAGTGCATCGGGTCCAATGAAAATCTTTTGTGACAATACTGGTGCAATTGCTTTGGCAAAGGAATCCAGATTTCACAAGAGGACCAAACACATCAAGAGACGCTTCAATTCCATCCGGGATCTAGTCCAGGTGGGAGACACAGAGATTTGCAAGATACATACGGATCTGAATGTTGCAGACCCGTTGACTAAGCCTCTTCCACGAGCAAAACATGATCAGCACCAAGGCTCCATGGGTGTTAGAATCATTACTGTGTAATCTAGATTACTAACTCTAGTGCAAGTGGGAGACTGAAGGAAATATGTCATAGAGGCAATAATAAAGTTATTGTTTATTTCCTTATATCATGATAAATGTTTATTATTCATGCTAGAATTGTATTAACCGGAAACATAATACATGTGTGAATACATAGACAAACAGAGTGTCACTAGTATGCCTCTACTAGACTAGCTCGTTAATCAAAGATGGTTAAGTTTCCTAACCATAAACAAAGAGTTGTTATTTGATTAACGAGGTCACATCATTAGTTGAATGATCTGATTGACATGACCCATTCCATTAGCTTAGGACCCGATCGTCTAGTATGTTTCTATTGCTTTCTTCATGACTTATACATGTTCCTATGACTATGAGATTATGCAACTCCCGTTTGCCGGAGGAACACTTTGTGTGCTACCAAACGTCACAACGTAACTGGGTGATTATAAAGGAGCTCTACAGGTGTCTCCAATGGTAGATGTTGGGTTGGCGTATTTCGAGAATAGGATTTGTCACTCCGATTGTCGGAGAGGTATCTCTGGCCCTCTCGGTAATGCACATTACACAAGCCTTGCAAGCATTGCAACTAATGAGTTAGTTGCGGGATGATGTATTACAAAACGAGTAAAGAGACTTGCCGGTAACGAGATTGAACTAGGTATTGGATACCGACGATCGAATCTCGGGCAAGTAACAAACCGATGACAAAGGGAACAACGTATGTTGTTATGCGGTCTGACCGATAAAGATCTTCGTAGAATATGCAGGAGCCAATATGGGCATCCAGGTCCCGCTATTGGTTATTGACCGGAGACGTGTCTCAGTCATGTCTACATTGTTCTCGAAACGTAGGGTCCGCACGCTTAACGTTACGATGACAGTTATTATAAGTTTATGCATTTTGATGTACCGAAGGTAGTTCGGAGTCCCGGATGTGATCACAGACATGACGAGGAGTCTCAAAATGGTCAAGACATAAATATTGATATATTGGAAGCCTATATTTGGATATCGGAAGTGTTCCGGGTAAAATCGGGATTTTACCGGATTACCGGGAGGTTACCGGAACCCCCCGGGAGCCATATGGGCCTTATTGGGCTTTAGTGGAAAGGTGAAAGGGGCTGCCATGGTGGGCTGCGCGCCTCCCCCCTCCCCTAGTCCTATTAGGACTAGGAGAGGTGGCCGGCTACCTCTCTCTCTCTCTTTCCCCCTTGGGAGTCGTATTTGGAATAGGATTGGGGGGGGGGGAGTCCTACTCCCGGTAAGAGTAGGACTCCTCCTGCGCCCTCCTCTTGGCCGGCCAGCCCCTCCCCCTTGGATCCTTTATATACGGGGCAGGGGGCACCTCTAGACACACAAGTTGATCGTTGAGATCGTTCCTTAGCCGTGTGTGGTGCCCCCTGCCACCATATTCCACCTCGATCATATCGTTGTAGAGCTCAGGCGTAGCCCTGCGTCGGTAGAACATCAAGATCGTCACCACGCCGTCGTGCTGACAGAACTCCTCCCCGAAGTTTTGCTGGATCGGAGCCCGGGGATCGTCATCGAGCTGTACGTGTGCTAAGAACTCGGAGGTGCCGGAGTAACGGTGCTTGGATCGGTCGGATCGGGAAGAAGACGTACGACTACTTCCTCTACGTAGTGTCAACGCTTCCATTGCGATCTACAAGGGTATGTAGATCAGACTCTCCCCCTCATTGCTATGCATCACCATGATCTTGCGTGTGCGTAGGAAAATTTTGAAATTACTACCTTCCCCAACACTACTCCCTCTGGGAGTAGGATCCCCCCCCCCCAATCCTAGTTGGAATAGGATTCCTTGAGGGGGGGGAAGAGAGAGAGGGGGCCGGCCACCTCTCCTAGTCCTAATAGGACTAGGGGAGGGGGGAGGCGCGCGGCCCACCTTGGGCTGCCCCTTTCTCCTTTCCACTAAAGCGCACTAAGGCCCATATAGCTCCCGGGGGGTTCCGGTAACCTCCCGGTACTCCGGTAAAATCCCGATTTCACCCGGAACACTTCCGATATCCAAACATAGGCTTCCAATATATCAATCTTTATGTCTCGACCATTTCGAGACTCCTCATCATGTCTGTGATTACATCCGGGACTCCGAACTTCAAAATGCATAAACTCATAATAACTGTCATCATAACGTTAAGCGTGCGGACCCTACGGTTCAAGAACAATGTAGACATGACTGAGACACGTCTCTGGTTGATCTACGAGGTTCAGTAATATCTTGTCCTGAAGTTTCATGATCATCATCATTAGCTTCCTCACTAATTGGTATAGGTGTCGCAGAAACAGTTTTCTGTGATGTACTATTTTCCAATAAGGGAGCAGGTACAGTTACCTCGTCAAGTTCTACTTTCCTCCCACTAACTTCTTTCGAGAGAAACTCCTTCTCTATAAAGGATCCATTCTTAGCAACGAATGTCTTGCCTTCGGATCTGTGATAGAAGGTGTACCCAACAGTCTCCTTTGGGTATCCTATGAAGACTCATTTCTCCGATTTGGGTTCGAGCTTATCAGGTTGAAGCTTTTTCATATAAGCATCGCAGCCCCAAACTTTAAGAAATGACAACTTTGGTTTCTTGCCAAACCATAGTTCATAAGGCGTCGTCTGAACGGATTTTGATGGTGCCCTATTTAACGTGAATGTGGCCGTCTCTAAAGCATAACTCCAAAATGATAGCGGTAAATCAGTAAGAGACATCATAGATCGCACCATATCTAGTAAAGTACGATTACGACGTTCGGACACACCATTACGTTGTGGTGTTCCGGGTGGCGTGAGTTGTGAAACTATTCCACAATTTTTCAAATGTACCCCAAACTCGTAACTCAAATATTCTCCTCCACGATCGGATCGTAGAAACTTTATTTTCTTGTTACGATGATTTTCAACTTCACTCTAAAATTCTTTGAACTTTTCAAATGTTTCAGACTTATGTTTCATTAAGTAGATATACCCATATCTGCTTAAGTCATCTGTGAAGGTGAGAAAATAATGATATCCGCCACGAGCCTCAGTATTCATCGGACCACATACATCTATATGTATGATCTCCAACAAATCTGTTGCTCTCTCCATAGTGCCGGAGAACGGTGTTTTAGTCATCTTGCCCATGAGGCACGGTTAGCAAGTACCAAGTGATTCATAATCAAGTGGTTCCAAAAGTCCATCAGTATGGAGTTTCTTCATGCGCTTTATACCGATATGACCTAAACGGCAGTGCCACAAATAAGTTGCACTATCATTATCAACTCTGCATCTTTTGGCTTCAACATTATGAATATGTGTGTTACTACTATCGAGATTCATCAAAAATAGACCACTCTTCAAAGGTGCATGACCATAAAAGATATTACTCATATAAATAGAACAACCACTATTCTCTGATTTAAATGAATAACCGTCTCGCATCAAACAAGATCCAGATATAATGTTCATGCTGAACGCTGGCACCAAATAACAATTATTTAGGTCTAATATTAATCCCGAAGGTAGATGTAGAGGTAGCGTGCCGACCGCGATCACATCGACTTTGGAACCGTTTCCCATGCGCATCGTCACCTCGTCCTTTGCCAGTGTTCGCTTAATCCATAGTCCCTGTTTCGAGTTGCAAATATTAGCAACAGAACCAGTATCAAATACCCAGGTGCTACTGCGAGCTCTAGTAAGGTACACATCAATAACATGTATATCACATATACCTTTGTTCACCTTGCCATCCTTCTTATCCGCCAAATACTTGGGGCAGTTCCGCTTCCAGTGACCAGTCTGCTTGCAGTAGAAGCACTCAGTTTCAGGCTTAGGTCCAGACTTGGGTTTCTTCTCCTGAGCAGCAACTTGCTTGCCGTTCTTCTTGAAGTTCCCCTTCTTCTTCCCTTTGCCCTTTTTCTTGAAACTAGTGGTCTTGTTAACCATCAACACTTGATGCTCCTTCTTGATTTCTACCTCCGCAGCTTTCAGCATTGCGAAGAGCTCGGGAATAGTCTTCTTCATCCCTTGCATATTATAGTTCATCACGAAGCTCTTGTAGCTTGGTGGCAGTGATTGGAGAATTCTGTCAATGACGCAATCATCTGGAAGATTAACTCCCATCTGAATCAAGTGATTATTATACCCAGACATTTTGAGTATATGCTCACTGACAGAACTGTTCTCCTCCATCTTGCAGCTATAGAACTTATTGGAGACTCCATATCTCTCAATCCGGGCATTTGCTTGAAATATTAACTTCAACTCCTGAAACATCTCATATGCTCCATGACGTTCAAAACGTCGTTGAAGTCCCGATTCTAAGCCGTAAAGCATGGCACACTGAACTATCGAGTAGTCATCAGCTTTGCTCTGCCAGACGTTCATAACATCTGGTGTTGCTCCAGCAGCAGGCCTGGCACCCAACGGTGCTTCCAAGACGTAATTCTTCTGAGCAGCAATGAGGATAATCCTCAAGTTACGGACCCAGTCCGTGTAATTGCTACCATCATCTTTCAAATTTGCTTTCTCAAGGAACGCATTAAAATTCAACGGAACAATAGCACGAGCCATCTATCTACAATCAACATAAACAAGCAAGATACTATCAGGTACTAAGTTCATGATAAGTTTAAGTTCAATTAATCAAATTACTTAAGAACTCCCACTTAGATGGACATCCCTCTAATCCTCTACATGATCACGTGATCCAAATCAACTAAACCATAACCGATCATCACGTGAGATGGAGTAGTTTTCAATGGTGAACATTGTTATGTTGATCATATCTACTATATGATTCACGCTCGACCTTTCGGTCTCCGTGTTCCGAGGCCATATCTGCATATGCTAGGCTCGTCAAGTTTAACCTGAGTATTCTACATGTGCAAGAACTGGCTTGCACCCGTTGTAGATGGACGTAGAGCTTATCACACCCGATCATCACGTGGTGTCTGGGCACGACGAACTTTGGCAACGGTGCATACTCAGGGAGAACACTTCTTGATAATTTAGTGAGAGATCATCTTATAATGCTACCGTCAATCAAAGCAAGATAAGATGCATAAAAAAGATAAACATCACATGCAATCAATATAAGTGATATGATATGGCCATCATCATCTTGTGCTTGTGATCTCCATCTCCGAAGCACCGTCATGATCACCATTGTCACCGGCGCGACACCTTGATCTCCATCATAGTATCGTTGTCGTCTCGCCAATCTTATGCTTCCATGACTATTGCTACCACTTAGTGATAAAGTAAAGCATTACATCGCGATTGCATTGCATACAATAAAGCGACAAACATATGGCTCCTGCCAGTTGCCGATAACTCGGTTACAAAACATGATCATCTCATACAATAAAATTCATCATCATGCCTTGACCATATCACATCACAACATGCCCTGCAAAAACAAGTTAGACGTCCTCTACTTTGTTGTTGCAAGTTTTACGTGGCTGCTACGGGCTTAAGCAAGAACCAATCTCACCTACGCATCAAAACCACGACGATAGTTTGTCAAATAGACTCCGTTTTAACCTTCGCAAGGACCGGGCGTAGCCACACTCGGTTCAACTAAAGTTGGAGAGATAGTCGCCCGCAAGCCACCTATGTGCAAAGCACGTCGGGGGAACCGGTCTCGCATAAGCGTACGCGTAATATTGGTCCGGGTCGTCTCGTCCAACAATACTGCCGAACCAAAGTATGACATGCTGGTAGGCAGTATGACTTATATCGCCCACAACTCACTTGTGTTCTACTCGTGCATATAACATCAAACCATAAAACATAGGCTCGGATGCCACTGTTGGGGAACGTAGTAATTTCAAAAAAATTCCTACGCACACGCAAGATCATGGTGATGCACAGCAACGAGAGGGGAGAGTGTTGTCTACGTACCCACGCAGACCGACTGCGGAAGCGTTGACACAACGTAGAGGAAGTAGTCGTACGTCTTCCCGATCCGACCGATCCAAGCACCGTTACTTCGGTACCTCCGAGTTCTTAGCACACGTACAGCTCGATGACGATACCCGGGCTCCGATCCAGCAAAGCGTCGGGGAGGAGTTCCGTCAGCACGACGGCGTGGTGACGATCTTGATGTTCTACCGTCGTAGGGCTTCGCCTAAGCACTGCTACAATATGATCGAGGTGGAATATGGTGGCAGGGGGCACCGCACACGGCTAAGGAACGATCTCAATGATCAACTCGTGTGTTCTAGGGTGCCCCCTACCTCCGTATATAAAGGAGCCAAGGGGGAGGTGGCGGCCGGCCATGGAGGGTGCGCCAAGGGAGTCCTACTCCCTCTGGGAGTAGGATCCCCCCCCCCAATCCTAGTTGGAATAGGATTCCTTGAGGGGGGAAAGAGAGAGAGGGGGTCGGCCACCTCTCCTAGTCCTAATAGGACTAGGGGAGGGGGGAGGCGCGCGGCCCACCTTGGGCTGCCCCTTTCTCCTTTCCACTAAAGCCCACTAAGGCCCATATAGCTCCCGGGGGGTTCCGGTAACCTCCCGGTACTCCGGTAAAATCCCGATTTCACCCGGAACACTTCCGATATCCAAACATAGGCTTCCAATATATTAATCTTTATGTCTCGACCACTTCAAGACTCCTCGTCATGTCTGTGATTACATCCGGGACTCCGAACTAACTTCGGTACATCAAAATGCATAAACTCATAATAACTGTCATCGTAACGTTAAGCGTGCGGACCCTACGGTTTGAGAATAATGCAGACATGACTGAGACACATCTCCGGTCAATAACCAATAGCGGGACCTGGATGCCCACATTGGCTCCCACATATTCTACGAAGATCTTTATTGGTCAGACCGCATAACAACATACGTTGTTCCCTTTGTCATCGGTATGTTACTTGCCCGAGATTCGATCGTCGGTATCCAATACCTAGTTCAATCTCGTTACCGGCAAGTCTCTTTACTTGTTCTGTAATACATCATCTCGCAACTAACTCATTAGCTGCAATGCTTGCAAGGCTTATGTGATGTGCATTACCAAGAGGGCCCAGAGATACCTCTCCGACAATCGGAGTGACAAATCCTAATCTCGAAATACGCCAACCCAACATCTACCTTTGGAGACACCAGTAGAGCTCCTTTATAATCACCCAGTTACGTTGTGACGTTTGGTAGCACACAAAGTGTTCCTCCGGTAAACGGGAGTTGCATAATCTCATAGTCATAGGAACATGTATAAGTCATGAAGAAAGCAATAGCAACATACTAAACGATCGGGTGCTAAGCTAATGGAATGGGTCATGTCAATCAGATCATTCAACTAATGATGTGAACTCGTTAATCAAATAACAACACTTTGTTCATGGTTAGGAAACATAACCATCTTTGATTAACGAGCTAGTCAAGTAGAGGCATACTAGTGACACTAAGTTTGTCTATGTATTCACACCTGTATTATGTTTCCGGTTAATACAATTCTAGCATGAATAATAAACATTTATCATGATATAACGAAATAAATAATAACTTTATTATTGCCTCTAGGGCATATTTCCTCCACAGCTCCCATCAGGATGTCGGTGCATCGGGCGGTCTTGCTGGACTTGTTTTACCATTGTCGAGGAAGTCTTGTTACCGGGATGCCGAGTCTGATCGGATTGTCTTGGGAGAAGGAATATCCTTCGTTGACCGTGAGAGCTTGTGATGGGCTAAGTTGGGACACCCCTGTAGGGATTTGAACTTTCGAAAGCCGTGCCCGCGGTTATGGGCAGATGGGAATTTGTTAATGTCCGGTTGTAGAAAATATGAAGTTGATCTTAATTAAAATGCACCAACCGCGTGTGTAACCGTGATGGTCTCTTCTCGGCAGAGTCCAGGAAGTGAACACGGTGTTGGAGTTATGCTTGACGTAGGTTATTCTAGGATCATTTCTTGATCATAGTTGTTCGACCGTGGTTTTGCCTTCTCTTCTCACTCTCTTTTGCGAATATGTTAGCCACCATATATGCTAGTCGCTTGCTGCAGCTCCACCTCATACCTTTACCTTACCTATAAGCTTAAATAGTCTTGATCGCGAGGGTGTGAGATTACTGAGTCCCCGTGACTCACAGTTACTTCCAAAACCAGTTTGCAGGTGCCGTTGAACCATGCAGGTGACGCACCCAAGCTCAAGGAGGAGCTCGATGAAGATCTTGTCCTTTGTGTTGTTTCGTTCTAGTTGATTAGTAGTGGAGCCCAGTTGGGGTCGATCGGGGATCTGTGTAGCTTTTGGGATAGTCTTCTTTTATTTTGGGTTCCGTAGTCGGACCTTGATTGTATCTGGATGATGCAATGTTTTTTCATGTATTGTGGGAAGTGGTGAGTGTAAGCCAACTATGTTTTCTTATCCCTTAATGTATTACATGGGTTGTTGTGAAGATTACCTCACTTGCGACATTGCTTTCAATGCGGTTATGTCTCTAAGTCGTCCTTCGACACGTGGGAGATATAGCCGCATCGAGGGCGTTACATCCGGTCTGTGCTTTCATTGTGTTATATCAAGTCTGCCAACTACGTGTCTGCAGTCATTTACCATGCCATTAGCAATTTCCTGATGCCTCCATTGCTACAAGTAAATGATTATGTTGTTGTGCACTAGAATATGTATCGTTGTTGCATAAGTGGAAATCTAGTACAAATATTGCTTGGGGCCTGTCGCCTATGCAAATGTGTCTGAGATGGGCAGATGGTTGGAGCACATCACTGACAAGATATATATATATTGGTGATTTGTACCATGAGCAATTATTAGTTGTATGTCGCAGTACAGACTGAGGAAGTGATACCAGCTCACTTGTTTTAACCGTATTCTCTTTAGTGAGCAGATACCAACATAACTTAGGTGACAAATACACTCTTAGCATAAACAAAAGCAAACATAGATACCTCGCAAAAAAGAACCCCTAACATGGATAGACATTCACTTTGATTAGGCCAACATACTCTTCTTACGTACACAAGAAGTTTTTGTTACATACTCCTGTAACTTGATTCAACCTCTTAGATAAACCATGTGATGGTTAAGCATGCAACCTACTAACAAGACATCACGTAATTATCAATAAAATATTGCAAGGCCCACAGGTTGCAAGCCAGTTGGATTCATGACTTAAAGGAGCAGCCAATCATGTTCCAGTTGGTCAGATTGAACATCATCCTCGTTTGATGGAGCCTCGTGTGTTGGGGAACGTTGCAGAAAACAAAAAATTTCCTACGGTTTCACCAAGATCCATCTATGAGTTCATCTAGAAACGAGTGATCGGATGCATCTACATACCTTGTAGATCGCGAGCAGAAGCGTTCAAAGAACGGGGATGAGGGAGTCGTACTCGACGTGATCCAAATCACCTGAGATCCTAGCGCCAAACGGACGGCACCTCCGCGTTCAACACACGTACAGTCAGCGTGACGTCTCCTCCTTCTTGATCCAGCAAGGGGAAAGGAGAGGTTGAGGAAGATGGCTCCAGCAGCAGCACGACGGCGTGGTGGTGGTGGAGAAGCAGTACTCCGACAGGGCTTCGTCGAGCTCTACGGAGGAGGACGAGGTGTTGGAGGGGAGAGGGAGGCGCCAGGGGCATGGGTGCGGCTGCCCTCCCTCCCCCCTCTATATATAGGGTCCCCAAGGGGGGGGGGGCGCCGGCCCTGGAGATCCAATATCCCAAGGGGGCGGCGGCCAAGGGGGGTGGAGTGCCCCCCAAGGCAAGTGGGGCGCCCCCCACCCTAGGGTTTCCAACCCTAGGCGCAGGGGGAAGGCCCAAGGGGGGCGCACCAGCCCAATAGGGGCTGTTTCCCCTCCCACTGCAGCCCATGGGGCCCTCCGGGATAGGTGGCCCCACCCGGCGGACCCTCGGGACCCTTCCGGTGGTCCCGGTACAATACCGGTGACCCCGAAACTTGTCCCGATGGCCGAAATAGCACTTCCTATATATAATTCTTTACCTCCGGACCATTCCGGAACTCCTCGTGACGTACGGAATCTCATCCAAGACTCCAAACAACTTTCGGGTTACTGCATATTCATATCCCTACAACCATAGCGTCACCGAACCTTAAGTGTGTAGACCCTACGGGGTCGGGAGACATGTAGACATGACCGAGATTGCTCTCCGGTCAATAACCAACAGCGGGATCTGGATACCCATGTTGGCTCCCACATGCTCCTCGATGATCTCATCGGATGAACCACGATGTCGAGGATTCAAGCAACCCCGTATACAATTCCCTTTGTCAATCGGTACGTTACTTGCCCGAGATTCGATCGTCGGTATCCCAATACCTCGTTCAATCTCGTTGCCGGCAAGTCACTTTACTCGTACCGTAATGCATGATCCCATGACCAGACACTTGGTCACTTTGAGATCATTGTGATGATGCATTACCGAGTGGGCCCAGAGATACCTCTCCGTCATACAGAGTGACAAATCCCAGTCTTGATCCGTGTCAACCCAACAGACACTTTCGGAGATACCTGTAGTATACCTTTATAGTCACCCAGTTACGTTGTGACGTTTGGTACACCCAAAGCACTCCTACGGTATCCGGGAGTTACACAATCTCATGGTCTAAGGAAAAGATACTTGACATTGGAAAAACTCTAGCAAACGAACTATATGATCTTGTGCTATGTTCAGGATTGGGTCTTGTCCATCACATCATTCTCCTAATGATGTGATCTCGTTATCAATGACATCCAATGTCCATAGTCAGGAAACCATGACTATCTGTTGATCAACGAGCTAGTCAACTAGAGGCTTACTAGGGGCATGTTGGTGTCTATTTATTCACACATGTATTACGATTTCCGGATAACACAATTATAGCATGAATAAAAGACAATTATCATGAACAAGGAAATATAATAATAATGCTTTTATTATTGTTTCTAGGGCATATTTTCAATAGTCTCCCACTTGCACTAGAGTCAATAATCTAGTTACATTGTGATGAATCGAACACCCATGGAATTCTGGTGTTGATCATGTTTTGCTCTAGGGAGAGGTTTAGTCAATGGATCTGCTACATTCAGGTCCGTATGTACTTTACAAATATCTATGTCTCCATCTTGAACATTTTCACGAATGGAGTTGAAGCGACGCTTGATGTGCTTGGTCTTCTTGTGAAACCTGGGCTCCTTGGCAAGTGCAATAGCTCCAGTGTTTTCATAGAAGAGTTTGATTGGCCCCGACGCATTGGGTATGACTCCTAGGTCGATGATGAACTCCTTCACCCAAATTGCTTCATGTGCTGCCTCTGAGGCTGCCATGTACTCCGCTTCACATGTAGATCCCGCCACGACGCTCTGCTTGCAACTGCACCAGCTTACTGCCCCACCATTCAAAATATACACGTATCCGGTTTTTGACTTAGAGTCATCCAGATCTGTGTCGAAGCTAGCGTCGACGTAACCCTTTACGACGAGCTCTTCGTCACCTCCATAAACGAGAAACATTTCCTTAGTCCTTTTCAGGTACTTCAGGATACTCTTGACCGCTGTCCAGTGTTCCTTGCCGGGATTACTTTGGTACCTACCTACCAAACTTATGGCAAGGTTTACATCAGGTCTAGTACACAGCATGGCATACATAATAGAACCTATGGCTGAGGCATAGGGGATGACACTAATCTCTTCTATATCTTCTGCCGTGGTCGGACATTGAGCTGAGCTCAATTTCACACCTTGCAACACAGGCAAGAACCCCTTCTTAGACTGATCCATATTGAACTTCTTCAATATCTTATCAAGGTATGTGCTTTGTGAAAGACCTATGAGGCGTCTTGATCTATCTCTATAGATCTTGATGCCTAATATATATGCAGCTTCTCCAAGGTCCTTCATTGAAAAACTCTTATTCAAGTAGGCCTTAATGCTGTCCAAGAGTTCTATATCATTTCCCATCAAAAGTATGTCATCTACATATAATATGAGAAATGCTACAGAGCTCCCACTCACTTTCTTGTAAACGCAGACTTCTCCATAAGTCTGCGTAAACCCAAACGCTTTGATCATCTCATCAAAGCGAATGTTCCAACTCCGAGATGCTTGCACCAGCCCATAAATCGAGCGTTGGAGCTTGCACACCTTGTCAGCATTCTTAGGATCGACAAAATCTTCCGGCTGCATCATATACAATTATTCCTTAAGGAAACCATTAAGGAATGCCGTTTTGACGTCCATTTGCCATATCTCATAATCATAGAATGCGGCAACTGCTAACATGATTCGGACGGACTTTAGCTTCGCTACCAGTGAGAAAGTCTCATCGTAGTCAACCCCTTGAACTTGTCGATAACCCTTAGCGACAAGCCGACCTTTATAGACGGTCACATTACCATCCACGTCTGTCTTCTTCTTAAAGATCCATTTATTTTGTATGGCTCGCCGCTCAACGGGCAAGTCAGTCAAAGTCCATACTTCGTTTTCATACATGGATCCTATCTCGGATTTCATGGCTTCTAGCCATTTGTCGGAATCCGGGCCCGCCATCGCTTCTTCATAGTTCGAAGGTTCACCGTTGTCTAACAACATGATTTCCAAGACAGGGTTGCCGTACCACTCTGGTGCGGAACGTGTCCTTGTGGACCTACGAAGTTCAGCAGCAACTTGATCTGAAGTTTCATGATCATCATCATTAATTTCCTCTCTAGTCGGTGCAGGCACCTCAGGAACATTTTCTTGAGTTGCGCCATTTTCCGGTTCAAGAGGTAATACTTCATCAAGTTCTACTTTCCTCCCACTTACTTCTTTCGAGAGAAACTCCTTCTCTAGAAAGGATCCATTCTTGGCAACAAAGATCTTGCCTTCGGATCTGAGGTAGAAGGTATACCCAATAGTTTCTTTAGGGTATCCTATGAAGACGCATTTTTCTGACTTGGGTTCGAGCTTTTCAGGTTGAAGTTTCTTGACATAAGCATCGCATCCCCAAACTTTTAGAAACGACAGCTTAGGTTTCTTCCCAAACCATAATTCATACGGTGTCGTCTCAACGGATTTCGACGGAGCCCTATTTAAAGTGAATGCGGCGGTCTCTAAAGCATAGCCCCGAAATGATAGCGGTAAATCGGTAAGAGACATCATAGATCGCACCATATCTAATAGAGTGCGATTACGACATTCGGACACACCATCACGCTGAGGTGTTCCAGGTGGTGTCAGTTGTGAAACTATTCCACATTTTCTTAAGTGTGTGCCAAATTCGTGACTCAAGTA
Organism: Triticum monococcum; assembly: GCA_034509565.1. Lineage (NCBI taxonomy): Eukaryota > Viridiplantae > Streptophyta > Magnoliopsida > Poales > Poaceae > Triticum > Triticum monococcum. Next base: position 13,387,080 of record CM067845.1, on the reverse strand, counting down.
TTCTCCTCCACGATCTGATCGCAGGAACTTGATTTTCCTGTCACGTTGATTCTCAACCTCACTCTGAAATTCCTTGAACTTTTCAAAGGTCTTAGACTTGTGTTTCATTAAATAGACATACCCATATCTACTCAAGTCATCAGTGAGGGTGAGAACATAACGATAGCCACCGCGAGCCTCAACACTCATTGGACCGCACACATCAGTATGTATGATTTCCAATAAGTTGGTTGTTCGCTCCATTGTTCCTGAGAATGGAGTCTTGGTCATTTTACCCATGAGGCATGGTTCGCACGTGTCAAATGATTCGTAATCAAGAGACTCTAAAAGTCCATCCGTATGGAGCTTCTTCATGCGTTTGACACCTATGTGACCAAGGCGGCAGTGCCACAAGTATGTGGGACTATCATTATCAATCTTACATCTTTTGGTATTCACACTATGAATATGTATAGCATTACGCTCGAGATTCATTAAGAATAAACCATTCACCATCGGAGCATGACCATAAAACATATCTCTCATATAAATAGAACAACCATTATTCTCGGATTTAAATGAGTAGCCATCTCGTATTAAACGAGATCCTGATACAATGTTCATGCTCAAACTTGGCACTAAATAACAATTATTGTTGTTCAAAAATAATCTCGTAGGTAAATGTAGAGGTAGCGTGCCGACGGTGATCACATCGACCTTGGAACCATTCCCGACGCGCATCGTCACCTCGTCCTTCGCCAGTCTCCGCTTATTCCGCAGCTCCTGCTTTGAGTTACAAATGTGAGCAACTGCACCGGTATCAAATACCCAAGAGCTACTACGAGTACTGGTAAGGTACACATCAATTACATGTATATCACATATACCTTTCGTGATGCCGGCATTCTTGTCCACTAAGTATTTGGGGCAGTTCCGCTTCCAGTGACCACTTTCCTTGCAATAAAAACACTCAGTCTCGGGCTTGGGTCCATTCTTTGGCTTCTTCCCGGCAGCTTGCTTGACGGGCGCGGCAACTCCCTTGCCGTCCTTCTTGAAGTTTTTCTTACCCTTGCCTTTCTTGAATTTAGTGGTTTTATTCACCATCAACACTTGATGTTCCTTTTTGACTTCTACCTCTGCTGATTTCAGCATTGCAAATACTTCAGGAATGGTATTTTCCATCCCCTGCATATTGAAGTTCATCACAAAGCTCTTGTAGCTCGGTGGAAGCGACTGGAGGATTCTGTCAATGACCGCGTCATCCGGGAGATTAACTCCCAGCTGAGTCAAGTGGTTATGTAACCCAGACATAGTGAGTATGTGCTCACTGACAGAACTATTTTCCTCCATCTTACAGCTGAAGAACTTGCCGGAGACTTCATATCTCCCGACCCATGCATGAGCTTGAAAAACCATTTTCAGCTCTTCGAACATCTCATATGCTCCGTGTCTCTCAAAACGCTTTTGGAGCCCCGGCTCTAAGCTATAAAGCATGCCGCACTGAACAAGGGAGTAATCATCAGAACATGTCTGCCAAGCATTCATAACGTCTTGTTCTGCAGGGAGAACAGGTGCTTCACCTAGCGGTGCTTATAGGACACAATCTTTCTTGGCAGTTATGAGGATGATCCTCAGGTTCCGGACCCAGTCCGTATAGTTGCTGCCATCGTCTTTCAGCTTGGTTTTCTCTAGGAACGCGTTAAAGTTGAGGACAACGTTGGCCATTTGATCTACAAGACATATTGTAAATATTTTAGACTAAGTTCATGATAATTAAGTTCATCTAATCAAATTATTCAATGAACTCCCACTTAGATAGACATCCCTCCAGTCATCTAAGTATAACATGATCCGAGTTAACTAGGCCGTGTCCGATCATCACGTGAGACGGACTAGTCAACATCGGTGAACATCTTCATGTTGATCGTATCTTCTATACAACTCATGCTCGACCTTTCGGTCTTCTATGTTCCGAGGCCATGTCTATACATGCTAGGCTCATCAAGTCAACCTAATTGTTTGCATGTGTAAATCTGTCTTACACCCGTTGTATGTGAACGTTGGAATCTATCACACCCGATCATCATGTGGTGCTTCGAAACAACGAACTGTCGCAACGGTGCACAGTTAGGGGGAACACTTTTTTGAAATTATTATGAGGGATCATCTTATTTACTACCGTCGTTCTAAGTAAACAAGATGTAAAAACACGATAAACATCTCATGCAATCAAATAATAATAGTGACATGATATGGCCAATATCATATTGCTCCTGTGATCTCCATCTTGGGGCTCCATGATCATCTTGTCACCAGCATGACACCATGATCTCCATCATCTTGATCTCCATCATCGTGTCTCCATGAAGTTGCTCGCCAACTATTACTTCTACTACTATGGCTAACACGTTTAGCAATAAAGTAAAGTAATTTACATGGCGTTTCTCAATGAGACGCAGGTCATACAAAAAATAAAGACAACTCCTATGGCTCCTGCCGGTTGTCATACTCATCGACATGCAAGTCGTGATTCCTATTACAATGGCATGAACATCTCATACATCACATATATATCATTCATCATTCATCACAACTTTGGCCATATCACATCACAAAACACTTGCTGCAAAAACAAGTTAGACGTCCTCTAATTGTTGTTGCAAGTTTTACGTGGCTGCAATAGGGTTCTAGCAAGAACGTTTTCTTACCTACGTGAAAGCCACAACGTGATTTGTCAACTTCTATTTGCCCTTCATAAGGACCCTTTTCGTCGAATCCGCTCCAACTAAAGTGGGAGAGACAGACACCCGCCAGCCACCTTATGCAACTAGTGCATGTTAGTCGGTGGAACCGGTCTCACGTAAGCGTACGTGTAAGGTTGGTCCGGGCCGCTTCATCCCACAATACCGCTGAAGCAAAATAATACTAGAAGCGGCAAGAAAGTTGACAACATCTACGCCCACAACAAATTGTGTTCTACTCGTGCAAAGAGAACTACGCATAGACCTAGCTCATGATGCCACTGTTGGGGAACGTTGCAGAAAACAAAAATTTTCCTACGGTTTCACCAAGATCCATCTATGAGTTCATCTAGCAACGAGTGATCGGATGCATCTACATACCTTGTAGATCGCGAGCGGAAGCGTTCAAAGAACGGGGATGAGGGAGTCGTACTCGACGTGATCCAAATCACCGGAGATCCTAGCGTCGAACGGACGGCACCTCCGCGTTCAACACACGTACGGTCAGCGTGACGTCTCCTCCTTCTTGATCCAGCAAGGGGAAAGGAGAGGTTGAGGAAGATGGCTCCAACAGCAGCATGACGGCGTGGTGGTGGTGGAGAAGCAGTACTCCGATAGGGCTTCGCCGAGCTCTACGGAGGAGGAGGAGGTGTTGGAGGGGAGAGGGAGGCGCCAGGGGCATGGGTGCGGCTGCCCTCACTCCCTCCCTCTATATATAGGGTCCGCAAGGGGGGGCGCCGGCCCTGGAGATCCAATCTCCCAAGGGGGCGGCGGCCAAGGGGGGTGGAGTGCCCCCCAAGGCAAGTGGGGCGCCCCCACCCTAGGGTTTCCAACCCTAGGCGCAGGGGGAAGGCCCAAGGGAGGCGCACCAGCCCACTAGGGGCTGGTTCCCCTCCCACTTCATCCCATGGGGCCCTCCGGGATAGGTGGCCCCACCCGGTGGACCCCCGGGACCCTTCCGGTGGTCCCGGTACAATACCGGTGACCCCAAAACTTGTCCCGATGGCTGAAATAGCACTTCCTATATATATATATATATATATATATATATATAATTCTTTACCTCCGGACCATTCCGGAACTCCTCGTGACGTCCGGAATCTCATCCGAGACTCCGAACAACTTTCGGGTTACTGCATATTCATATCCCTACAACCCTAGCGTCACCGAACCTTAAGTGTGTAGACCCTACGGGCTCGGGAGACATGTAGACATGACCGAGGTTGCTCTCCGGTCAATAACCAACAGCGGGATCTGGATACCCATGTTGGCTCCCACATGCTCCTCGATGATCTCATCGGATGAACCACGATGTCGAGGATTCAAGCAACCCCGTATACAATTCCCTTTGTCAATCGGTACGTTACTTGCCCGAGATTCGATCGTCGGTATCCCAATACCTCGTTCAATCTTGTTACCGGCAAGTCACTTTACTCGTACCGTAATGCATGATCCCGTGACCAGACACTTGGTCACTTTGAGCTCATTGTGATGATGCATTACCGAGTGGGCCCAGAGATACCTCTCCGTCATACGGAGTGACAAATCCCAGTCTTGATCCGTGTCAACCCAACAGACACTTTCGGAGATACCTGTAGTATACCTTTATATTCACCCAGTTATGTTGTGACGTTTGGTACACCCAAAGCACTCCTATGGTATCCGGGAGTTACACGATCTCATGGTCTAAGGAAAAGATACTTGACATTGAAAAAACTCTAGCAAACGAACTATACGATCTTGTGCTATGTTCAGGATTGGGTCTTGTCCATCACATCATTCTCCTAATGATGTGATCTCGTTATCAATGACATCCAATGTCCATAGTCAGGAAACCATGACTATCTATTGATCAATGAGCTAGTCAACTAGAGGCTTACTAGGGACATATTGGTGTCTATTTATTCACACATGTATTACGATTTCCGGATAACACAATTATAGCATGAATAAAAGACAATTATCATGAACAAGGAAATATAATAATAATGCTTTTATTATTGCCTCTAGGGCATATTTCCAACATCATGTCCTAGTACATGGCGTCCTTGGATCCCCACACAATGTTTCTTGTAGTCAAATGATGCCTGAAGGTCACATGCACCTCGTGTTCAGATGGTTGGATGTCGTTCTAAACTTCCCAATGTCTTCCATGTCTACAAGTAATCAAATAATGGCAAGTTGAATGACAATATATAATGAAATGTTCATGTCTAACAGCATATACTAAAAATGCTAGAGGAACAAGTAGAAAGCAAGTGGCATTATAGAAGGAAATGATTGGGATGATGACAATACTATAGGAGGAACTTGGTATATAAGGGGAAATGATCCAGATTCTCAGACATCATGCTGCAATAGGTATGGTCCATGGCAAGGACTAAATCAGATGTATATATAAGGGCGCTGAATCGGACACATAGCAAACTCAATCAAGTGATAGTTCAAAGTTTGAATACTTCGGGAGTACAATCTCTATTCCTAATGTCTCACTTGGTAGGGTAGCCTCCACGGTTTTCTTTCGCCCCCCACTTTCGTCTGGTTTTTTTTCCGTCCGCCCTCCCACCACCAGCCCTCCACGCTCGGTTTTTTTCACCCGGTTTTTCCCCTCCACGCAGAAACGTATCGACCAACTCCTCTCTTGATCTCTCCAATCTCTTGTCGCCCGGCCATGTTTCTTCTAGGGTTCCCCGTCTCCGCCGCCTCCCGCCTTCCTCTGCCGTGGCCGCCGCTCGCCCCGCCTGCCTCGTGACCCAACCCAACCCCCCAAACCCACCACCCCTCTATCTCCCCCTCTTCCTCTCCCTCGTACTCTCGTCGCCTTCTCCACCCGGACATTGACGCGGCCACCCCACTGTGCACGTCTGCGCGTGTTTCCCTGGAACGTCCCCATGCCGGGATCCACCGCTGCCAGACACTCGAGCTGGTCGGGGGCATGGACGCAACAGCCGCCCCATTCTCTGGGTGAGTGTGTTCTCACGTAACCCTAGAGCACCTTCAATGTGAGATCCGCCGCTGCCTGTCGTCTTCACTGTTCCCACGAGCTGATGCAGTGAGCCCTCAATTCTCTGTTCCCTCGATCCCGCTGCTCTCCATTACACCATTCAAAAGGCCATCAACAAGATTGCAGCGAGCATGCACAATTGCAAAGAAGGTGGATAATGAATGATTCACTTGTAGGGCTTGTAAGTTTTGCTTCTCGTTATTCTACGTGTTGGTCCTTTAATTAATTTCCTCAACATTGTAATTTGTTCATCACATCATTTTCTAGTCCGGACGAGCGTGCACGTTGTACCAAATGACGGAGGGCAAGCCTTCGTATTGATGCATTGTTGGGTGAACTCAATGGGCATAGCAACTTGATCGATATGTGTCTATGAAGAAGTTCAAGCTCGAGGAGCGAAAGCTCGAGATGAAGGACGCTTTCGAGGAGTGAGGTCTTTTGGCACTGGTTCTTGTGGTTTTGGGATCAATGACTTCTAAAAACTGGTTGAACATCCGATGCTTTTGGATTTAAATTGTATGATCGAATTTCTATTCATTTAGAGACATTTGTTAAAGTAAGGTTGTATCAAGGCCGACATTTGGTTTAATTTTATTTCATTTTTTGGAGGAAAAGGGGAAAATTTTGGTAACTACACTTGGATGACCTCCCTCTATCTCTATGCGTGGACACATCCAAACATATCCGCAAAAATTTGGCGATGCCCATTCTGGTGAAATGCGTTGGAGTTGCCCTTGGCTCTTGTGTTATCGATGAAGTCACACATGTACCCATACCTCGTGTATGCCCCGGCCACAACCACCGGTTCTTGGCCGTTATGTTCGGTGGGATCTAGACTGGGTTCACAGAGCAACACTATTTTCCTTTTTCTTTTTGTCCTTACTTATGCGCTCCCGGTATGAACTTCTCGGTCAGTCACCCATTCTCAAATTGCTCCGAGTCAAGCACACTTACTGCGAGATATATGCCGGATTGGCCTCTAGCAACTAGAATTTGATCACGGCCAGTACGACAGACGAGAGCAACAATTGTTTCAGTACCAAGACAACCATAACGGTTTACAAGCGATTTCTTCTCCAATCCGGGTTTATGGCGGGTGGTTTTCTAGGTTCAGTTTTTCTTTTCTTTTCATTCACTATCATCGGGTTTTCATTTTTTCCTGTTTGTTTTTAATTTTCCTTCATTCTTTAAATACATCTGAACTTTTTTCAAAATATACATGTGAACTTTTTTCAAAATATACATTGAAATTTTTTCATATATAGGTTGAGTACTTTTCCAATATATGTTGAACTTTTTTTTCTAAATACACGTTTTTTGGTAAATGCACATTGAATATTTTTTGTATACACTATGAATTTTTTCAACACATTGATCATTTTCCATAAATGCCATTAACATTTATTTAAAATATGCAAAATATTTGTAAAGTGTTAGATTTTAAAATTTACTAACATTTTCTTAATCACAGGCATATTTTTTAAACGAGTGATTTGTTTTAAATGACACAAACCTTTTCCTAAATTACGTGATTTTTATAAATTGTACACACATTTTTCGACATGTCACAGCCATTTTTGTGCATCTGAATATTTGTTTTAGATGTCAGAACATTTTGTTTGAATGATAGTATTTTCTAAAACAATTATGTAACATTTTTACATCGTATAAACATTTACTAAAATGTAATGGGCATATTTTAAAATTATGATCATGTTTTAAATGTCTCTAAATAGAATAAATGGTTGTTATCTAAAAGTAGGAAGATAAAAGAAAAAACAGGAAATATAGTAACCCTCTCGCTGGAATACTGATGTCGTTTCCAATAACAACATTGTTGGGCCAGGCCCATAATCTGTGAGGTATAGGCGAGTGCGACCCTCACCTTGCTATAAGCAAGGTATAGATCGACGAGTCATCCTCTTTGGCAGAATGGCACTTAAGGCACCACTTACAACGGTCACTCCTCACGTTTTGTGATGCTAAAATGTGGCACACTGCATGTGCATCACTTGTTGTAACATGAACTTTTTCCCTTTTTAATAGATTTTTCTATCTAAAATATTTTATGTCTTGAACCGTGCTTTCAAATAATGAACCATTTTCACCGTTGAAATTCTTGCGTCATGATCTTTGAAATTAGATCTCATGTTAATAAGTTCTGACAAACTTTCTCAAAAGAAAACCAAAAAGACCCAGGAAAAAACCATTAAAGAAAGAAAGGAATAATAAAAGAAAACTGAAGTGTCATACTCAAATGATACAACCATAAGTGGTCCAAGCGTTACTTCAAGGGGTTTTTCTGTGCAAAGAGGACAAGCACAATGAAGAGTGAGAGTGCGAACCACATGCTGAAGAATTATGTGCCACCTGGGTGTCCTTCATCAAGAAGTACATCAGGCTTCAGTTTGACCGCGAGTCCAGTGAAAACTATGAGGAGACGAGAACTAGAATCATAAGAGATTCTGTTTACATGCATGTTATAATTGTTATGTTCAACACTTGAATGGATCAATACTTTTGATGATTTTGATATTCTGATTATTCCTTGTGTCTGACTTACTTGTGCATCTCAGGGGAGGCTGCTCATGCGAGCTAACCTTCTATAGAATGGCATGCTGGCAAGATATACACTTGTGCAAATGTTTGAGCAGGTCGTGCACATACTGTAGAAATAGAAGATCTATGTTGAGGTAGAGGAGATTGAGAAATAGAAGATCTATGTACAAGGTTACTGTTCTGGATGGAGATGAGGAGTTTGCGAGCGCGGCCAATTTTCTCACGTCCTGTGTAGTCATATTCTGAAGGTAATTACATCGTGATGGTTTACATGTTCACCCCCATGACACCCCTTTCTGGTTATTTGAGGACCAAAAATATTGTCCTGCATGTCAGGTGCTGGATTTCATCCGGATGAAACAGATTCCCGTGAAGCATATTGTGAAGAGGTGGACTACGGAATGCTCGGGACATCCTGCCACCTCACCTAGCACATTACTAGAAGGACAGCACACAAGAATCCATTCAGGTTCAGGCACTTCGACATATGTACATGCTTGCAATGGAGGTAGTTGTTTGGGTGACAGGAGTGTGGAAGCTTATGATCAGCCAGTTGTGTTGTTCAACAATTCTTTGGTTGAGATGCCACCGTTCGCAGAGACAAGGGTGGTGGTCTCTATCTAGAAGATAGGATTGCAAAAAAATGGTGCAGTGGTGAACCAGCAAACTTGTGAAATGTGTGGTAAGCTTTAGACGCAAACGTTCGTACTGGTGACCAATTTATGTTGACCTAGTAATAGTAAAAACAATGTGTTCGTATAGTCACTGAATATTTGATGTTCTATTATTATGTATTATTTTTAAAATATGTGAGCTGTTCTTCAGCAGGGAGGACTGCACAAACTATACACACGCTTTCTTTGCGGTTATGTGGCTTGCTTTTGAATTGTCAGTTGATGGCTGACCATGTTATAGTTAGGGTTGTGTGTGGTACTGTGTATGTATTTGAAATCCATAAGTTTATCTTTTCCTCTTTTTTTTGAGAGAGAAAGTTTAAGTTTGCCTTGTGACTAGAGTTGCTCACAACAAATTCAACGGCCCTGTGCAGGATTTAACCGTCGCGGAAGGGGATGAATGGTGACAGGAAAGACTACTGGTAGTTTTTTTTTTTTTGAGGCGAGACTACTGGTAGCTGCAACGGTGGGATGCAATAAATGGGATGGTTGGCCTCTGCCGTTAGCCCAGGATCTCGGGTGAAATGGCCCAGATCGTGATCGAACATCTGAGCCGGCCGTGTAATGCCTGATGGCGTTGGTTATATCATCCATCAAGTGTGGGGCAGAGGCCATGGAAAAAGACTGACATACAATCATTATACCTGAGCCCGTACGTGCTGGGATTAGTATCTCGATGTGAGCGGATGCGAAAGAAAACGAGTGCCTCTGAGCGCGAGGTCAGAATAGCACTTCTGGTCCTATCGTGCAGTCTCGCAATGCACCTTGCACTGGTTTATGGTAAAGACCAACCTAAATGAGTTTTGGTGTTGGGAATGTGCCGTGGCCAGCATTTGAGTGTTGATGTAATCATCCCAATGTCACACGTGTGCCTACGAGTGTTAGAGTAGCAACAAAGCAGCCTCATTCTGAGTTATGAGAAAAGTAGATGGTGTTGCACGAGAGGCATATATAGAGTGACAATGTCAAGGGAAGAACCCGAAGTAATATACTCCATCTGTTCCTGTACATGTAAAATACATTTCGAACGCCCAGCTAACATCAAGCAATCAGTAAGGTGGATGGCCAAGAACCCACGGGACATATGGTGTGTGAATTTAAAACAAAGAAAAACCATTCAATACTTTGGAAGCTAGTCTATTGTAACTTTCTACAACCAGAGCTTGGATCAATAGTTTTGACTCCTAAAACAGCCACATAGAATTTGGAGAGGAACCCCCCTTGCAATGGCGAAGACAATACTGTCTGCCGGACTCATCGTCATTGAAGCCTGGTTCGGGGGCTACTAAGGGAGTCCTGAATTAGGGGGTCTCCGGACAGCCGGACTATCTTCATTGGCCGGACTGCTAGACTATGAAGATACAAGATTGAAGGCTTCGTCTCGTGTCCGGGTGGGACTCTACTTGGCGTGGAAGACAAGCTAGGCAATATGGATATGGATATCTCCTCCTTTGTAACCGACCTTGTGTAACCCTAACCCTCTCCGGTGTCTATATAAACCGAAGGGTTTTAGTCCGTAGGACAACAATCATAACATACAATCATACCATAGGCTAGCTTCTAGGGTTTAGCCTCTCTGATCTCGTGGTAGATCTACTCTTGTACTACCCATATCATCAATATTAATCAAGCAGGACGTAGGGTTTTACCTCCATCAAGAGGGCCCGAACCTGGGTAAAACATCGTGCCCCCTGCCTCCTGTTACCATCCGGCCTAGACGCACAGTTCGGGACCCCCTACCCGAGATCTGCCGGTTTTGACGCCGACATACGCCAACAGCCGCCACCGCTAGCGGCTTGGTCCAAGCCTATCAGGGATTACACCCCAGCACGCACTCTCGCCTCCAAGACCACCATCAATCGTCGGACACCAAGCACCACGCCGCCCGCACAACCATGGTCACATGCCCACACCTGAGGCTTGAGGTCCTTTCACGAGCCTTGCGGCCCCCACCACCAGGGTTGCCGCCTTGGCATCCGGTACCACCCCTCCATCATCATCACCGCACATACATCGTCTACTAGTGAAGGGGCAGAAGGTAGCAAGCCCATTGGTGGGGAAATGGCCTAGCAGGTTAGATCTGAGCAGGGGAAGGCTGACAGCGGTCACCACGCACCACTCACCGTGGACTAGGGACTCCATCAGGACTTAGGACTGACCTAGCATCTCTAGAGTTTAGCGATGGAAAGTCCAGGAGGCCGCCTGCCTCCCTCCCCAGATCGCCCCTACCACCACCGACCTTCCGCAAACACATCGTGTATTGAGTGGCCGTTGCCAACCCTTAGAGCCTGCCTCCAATGGACCATCGGAGGTGAAGGCTGCAACCGCCTCCCAAGGTCTGGCCAGACCAGAACGGAGGAGAGAGTGCACCACACCACCACCACCATGTCACCGCCTCTAGTGGTAACTGCAGATGCCACTGACCACGGACCAAGCTATCATCAACATGCGTCGCAAGGGTGCATATGTGGCCCACCGCCGTGCTCACGGACCACTGCAACACCCGGCTCACCCAACAGCCACCCAGCTCGTCAGGCCAGCGCGTAAACACCAGACTAACACGTAGCAGCGCCGCTGCACCCCGAGTCACACCCACATCCCATCCCAGGGAGCTCGACCCGCACCAAAATCACCGAGAGGGGAGATGAGGTGGCCCCGTCGGCGTTGAGGGAGAAAGAGAGGGTAGGGGCAACATACAAGGGTTTCTCCTCGTCGCCACGAGAGGGCAACATGGGAGGAGCGGCCGGGGGAGAGGTGTTGGGTTCATTCTCGTCATCGTTCTGGTTGCCAAATCCATACATGAATAGGGAATAAACAGAAGTAAGATCACAACATCAAACATGGCCGTATAATGTAGTGTGAATAAATATTGGCAGCAAAATCAGTTTTCCCGATAAAGGGCAAAATACTAAAATCAAGAAGATAACAATGACACAGTGACTCAGGACAACGAAATCTATTCACCTGCGCCAAACGATTTTGTATATCTAGAGATCAAGAAATACGCTTGGGTACAATGCAAGAATGCTAAATTGTTCGCCTTGGGCACGGATTTTATTTACTTGAGACAACTTGTCTAGAGCGACCTATACAATGCTAACATGGTCTGGTGTGTTAGAACAGAACAAAGTAGGCTCGATTTGGATTCTAGACGTGCGATTTAAATAGGCCGCATAATTCATTGTTTTAATACTGCGTTGGCAGAGTTTTGAATTCAAAACCTCTTGGCTCGGATACCATATATTGAATTCATGCTCCAACCAACTCATCGAAAAGTCTGAACTGATGCAGAGAGGCGGACAATATATTTCAACAGACATTAGGCAACCCATAATTAGTAGCTTGATGCTTTGGCAGTACATTTCGAAGCACAAACCAGTGTGAGGTTACGCTTGGAGCTCGCTTTCTACACCAAGCTTGTCTTAAAAATAGACTCAGTTCTAGTTTTGATCAGAAATTGATAATCCGGTGGATATGAAGAGTCATGTAGTATATTTTGGAAACTAAGCACCCAGTGGGATATGGTCCTCACCGTTGTGTCCATTCTTTCAACTAAGTACCTTCGATCATTCACCGCCATCCTAGCAATTTCCCAGTCCCTCGCTTTCCTATGAGTAAATGAATATGCCATTGCACACGACAATATGTATTGTGTGCTATATATGACATTTATTACCTTTTGTAGAATATTTAGGTAAGACATGTGATGTCTAGCTCACGAGGCATTCAACTGCAAATCCATATGGCATTTCAATCACCTCACAGCAACATATGCATTAACTAGCCCAAATAATTTAGTGAAATGATTGGTAAGTTCCGGGCCAACATAATAGCACTTGAGATCATTTTAGCACTTTATAGGTTGTAAATTCTATGGTAATGCCATCGAAAGCACGCAGCAAATAAATTCTCCGTTTCTACATATAACGATGCCCTTACCGTTGCCAGACATGCTAAATCCTACATCAACTGTTGTTTTACTCTAAACTTCCTGATGCCTTACATGCCTAGGACCGAGTAGTATGTGTAGGTAGCTTGGCAAACTAGGCGAGAAGGCAAGTGCCTAGCGTGGGAGCAAGCGGTATAGTTATATATCGAAGTAGAGATTCATAAGTTACGTACTTTATGCAGAAGAAATTGTTAGGAAATTTTGCCAGTGCCATTATTTCACTTGAGAATTAATGAGTTTTCTACTACTTTTCGGCTATTCATGCAGATACCTCTATGCTTTTAGTTTGTTCTCTCTTTTTTTCAATTGCTAGCTCACGGTCAACCATCTCTAACTGGGTCATAAGAGGTGAAAGGTCCTAAATGCCCTTCCTAGGTGGCATGGAGGAATGGCAGTGTCTGTGGTGCTGTTATTTGGCCCCAAATTAATACATGCTGTCGTGTGCATGCTTTTGCTTTGTGTTATCTTGTAAAATATTAAATGAAAATAAATATAGAATCCTTCGGTTTACTTCATCCAAGACAATGAAATGTAATCCATTTAGGTTGCAAGCCAATAAATGGACATTGAAAATCGTAACCAAACCATAATCATCGGGTGTTTCTAAACATTAACATACAGTCGAAACCTATATATGCATCTGTTTTTAGCTGGAAAACACAAAATATGATCACTGGGTATCCGAAGACTAGTTGTCACAAATATATACTTCATATGTTCACAAATATGAGATGTTCAAACTTTTCTGTGAATCGGATGTACTCCATATAGAAATGTTTTACTTTGTTTGTTCACCCATTTCGTTTTTATGTATTCCATATTAAAATATCCAAAACATCTTGCATTTGTGAACGAAGGTAGTAGTATCTAACAGAGACAAATGAATGAGCACAAGGTTTAGATACTGGGGCAATATATCCACTGGTAGATCGCATGGAAATGTAGGGGTTCTCTAAAGGAACGTGCTGAGTTCTTTGAACATAAAACAATAGACACCCATTCACGGATACTATTATTATGCTATGCATAAATTAGATGGACCAAATCATTATCTACATGTTAAGCATTTTTTTTCAAGAACATGCAAGAGCGCTGCATGTCTTTTCCATTAAGATAGAAGGAGAGGAACCGAGTCAGAGGATCATTACAAGGTAATTCCGCCTAGGGGCCGACTACTGCAAGTACTAGTGAACCTGAAAAGGATATCCACCTACAACCCTAGCGCTAGTCCAAAGCCGGAGCTCCGCCCTAATGAGCTCAACCGTGGCGGCGGCCGACGAGACCTTGCGTTCGAAGACGCGGCTGTTACGCTCGAGCCAGATGAAGCGTAAAGTGGCGAGGGTAGTGGTGTTGAGATGTCTTCGTTGGCTCGCCGGTGCGGTCTCCACCATGTTGGGCCACCATTCTACTAGCGGTTTCGTACCGTCCGGGGTGAATCTGTGCAGCCTCAGCGGGAGCAGAACGCGGTACCAGACCTCGCGCGCGAACACACAGCCCAGGAGCATGTGGTTGACATCCTCGTCCTGTTGGCAACACAGCTGGCACAGTCTAGTGTGCGGCATGTTTCTGCGAGCCAGACGATCGGCCGTCTACAATCTAGCTCTGACCGCAAGCCATGCAAAGATCTTTACTTCGAGCAGCACCCAAGATCGCCAGATGTGGTCCGCGCATGGCGCGATCTCCCTTCCCAGGAAGAAGGCGGCGTAAGTGTCCCGGGAGGAGTACATGCCGGCCACTCCAAGCCGCCAGGAGAACATGTCTGGCGCTTCCGAAAGAGTGACATGCCGGGGAGGAGTACATGCCGGCCACTCCAAGCCGCCAGGAGAACATGTCTGGCGCTTCCGAAAGAGTGACATGCCGCACGTCCTCCCAGATGTCGAGGAACTCGGCAATGGCCGGCACAGTTGGTGCCCCACGAATTGCATGAACCCAGGCATGATCATGCAGGGCCTCTGCGACGCTCATCCTTTTGCAGGCCGGCTGGACAAAATGAAGGAGATGAGGAGCCCTTAGCGCTAGAGCACGGCCGTTGAGCCAAGAGTCGTGCCAGAAGCTAGCTCCGCGCCCGTTCCCGATGGTGCACCTGAGCGCCGCCTGGCCAAGAGACATGGCCATGTCCGAGATGCCCACTTGCAGGCCTGCCCAAGGCTTATCCATCACCGTTTTCTGAAACCAAAGCCAGCGCAACCGCATCGCTTGGTTCAGAAGCCGCAGATTGAGCACGCCCAGTCCACCCAGAGGCTTCGGGGAGCAAACAATATGCCAAGCCACGAGACAACACCCGCCCCTGGCGTCCTCAAGCCCGCGCCAGAAGAAACCCCTACGCAGCTTATCGATACATTTGAAGAACGATGGTGGGAGGTCCAGCGCCATCAGGTGAAAGATAGGCATCGTTGTGAGTTTGCAGTTTACCAGCGTCAACCTGCCTGCCCGATGGAGGAGGCCGGCCTTCCATGTAGGCAGCTGGGCAGCAATCCTGTCCACAAGGGGTTGGAGCTCTGTACGGGTCAGGGCACGCAGCGATAGGGGAAGGCCAAGGTAGGTGATTGGCAACTCCTTGACAGCGCAGCCCGCCGCCTGAACAATGCCCTGCACGTCGTCCATACTGCAGCGGATCAAGGAGATGGAGCTCTTGGCAAAGTTGCAGCGAAGTCCCGTGGCTTCGCTGAAGCATTCTAGGATTCCCTTTGCCGCGTCCATCTCGGCGGCCGAAGGCCTGAGCAGTAGGATGGCGTCGTCAGCGTATAGCGATAGGCGATGGCGCACCCCTAGCGCATGGAGCGAGGAGAAGACGCCCGCTTCCTCCGCTTTCCTGAACATGGCAGTGAGGACATCCATGATGATGATGAATAGCATTGGAGAGACAGGATCCCCTTGGCGCAGCCCCTTTCTGTGCCAGAAGCTAGTGCTGGCCGAGCCATTGAGGAGCACCTGGGTGCTTGCCGTCGAGAGGAGAGTGGAGATCCGTCTGATCCACCTTGAGCCAAAACCACGGTGCGATAGCACCTCAAGGAGGAACGGCCATGAGACGCTGTCAAAGGCTTTGTCAATGTCGATTTTGAAGATGATAGCCGGCGCTCGCTTGCGGTGGAGGGTGCGGATGGACTGTTGCATGAGCATGAAGTTGTCCAGGATAGACCTACCGGAGATGAAAGCACTCTGATTACTGTCAACTAGCTTTGGGATTAGCGGGGCGAGGTCAGTCGACAATGCCTTTGCGAGGATTTTGGCGAAACTGTGAATGAGGCTTATGGGCCTGAAATCTTTGATGTCTGTGGCGCCCTCTGTTTTGGGTAGCAGGACGATGAAGGCCTCGTTAAGCCTTTCCAGGCCCCTACCATCCGCACCATCGAAAGCCTGCACTGCCTTCATCACCACCTCCTTGATAATGGCCCAACATGTCTGGTAAAAACGCGTGGTGAACCCATCAAGCCCCGGGGCTTTGTCAGGCTGCATGGCCTTTATAGTGCTCCAGATTAGGGTTTCAGAAAGGGGGGCCTCGAGCGTCGTAGTGTCGACCGCCGGCAGCTCGAGAGCAGCCAGGCGGAGCGTGTGCTGCCGCAGCACCGGCCTGCCCAGGAGGCCCGCGTAGAAGTCCCCCGCCATCTCACACATGTCCGCCCGCGATGTTGCCTCTGTCGTGCCGCACTTCAGCGTGAAAATGTGGTTTTTCCGGCGCCGCTGGCTCGCATAGATCCTGAAAAACGCCTCGCTTGCCTCCCCAGCCTTTAGCCACGAGATGCGCGACCTCTGCCGGGCTATGGTCCGCTGCAGAGACGCCAGCCCGAGCACCTTCCTCTTGAGCTGCTTGCGGAGCCATGATTCTCCGCTCGACAAGGGTCGGGAGTCCATCGCCTGATCGAAGCACAGGATGAGCTCGTTTGCCAGCAGCATCTGCTCCTTGATGTTGCCAACCTTGGCCTGATTCCACCTGGTCAGCGCCTTAGCAGTGGCCTTTAGCCGTAAAAATAGATCCACGAAGGGGTCGGCTTTGGGGGGCAGCGAGTTCCAGCTCGTTGCGACGACATCATGGAACCCGGGAAGAGAGGGCCAGTAACTCTGGAAGTGAAACCGCGATTTGCGATGGAACGAGACGTTGGTTGAGATGAGAAGCGGGCAGTGATCGGAGATGAAGGAGGACAAGCCCTGCAACAAGTGCCCTGGGTGCCCGGTGTCCCAATCTGCCGTGGAGAACCAACGGTCTATCTTTTCCAAGGTAGGGCGAGTCCTCTCATTGCTCCACGTATATCTTCGTCCAAAAAGGCATGCTTCCTTGAGCTCCAAGTCATTTAGGAGGCGCCGAAAGCGCCCCATCATGCACCTGTTGATCAAGTTGTTGTTTTCGTCCGCCGCTTCAACAATGAGATTGAAATCTCCTGCTACCACCCAGGGCCCCGCACAAGCCCCCCTGATAGCCCGGAGCTCATCAAGGAACATAGGTTTCAACGTGTCGTCGGTTGGGCCATAGACTGCGGTAAGCGTCCACTGATTGTCGTCCCCAAAAATCATCTCCACCGTGGCAGAGAACTGGTCGATCCGGAACGCGGGCACAGTGGCCACCGTGGAGTCCCATGCGATGATGATTCCGCCGGCCGTGCCTTGAGCAGGAAGGGCAACAAACGCGTCAAATTTCAGCCCTAGCAACGAGTGGATCAGGCGCTGATCCACCCTCTCGAGCTTTGACTCCAGAAGGCACACTACCGACGCCGAGGCATCCTCCACCAGGCTTCTCATGGCAGCCCCCCTAGCTACGCTGTTGAGACCCCTCACGTTCCACACCATAATGTTATTCTCCATTACAAGGCCTACAATCCACCAGTCCGATCCTCTAGAATTCTAGAGACAGCGAGGCCTCCTCAAGAGGGACATCTAAGGAGAAGAGCCTCGCTAGGGCGTCGATGCGGTGTTGAGGCAGCGGGCTCCGAAACAGCTCCGCATATTTCTGCAGGCAGTCCACCGGTGGCTCATCCTCCAGCTCACAGATGCCCGTCTTGGACATCAAGACCCGTTGGGCCCGTTTGATGTATGACGACGGCAGGGATTTGGCACTTTGCTGCAACCTCGCGCTGCGGTGACAAAGTTCGTCCGGAATGATTGGCCTCTTGCGTCGGCCACGCTGCACATCAGGGAGCGGCAAGAGGGGGGCCTGTATGTGATCGCGGATCTGAGATAGGACCTGCTCGAGCACGGTAGGCGGGGTGGACGGGCCGGATGCAGAGTCTCGAGCGGGAGTGGCCAGCATATGGGGTGACGAAGCGGGATCAAAGGGGCTGCTGCTTTGGGGGTGTAGCTGGGTGGGCCAGTGCTGCATGGGTACTTATTGGTGAAAGCCCGCGTGGGTCCGCCTGGGGAGAGCAGCGCGCATGCAGCGGGGAGACCGATGCCTCGAAGGCGGGGCCAAGGTCAACTGAGAGGCGGACCCCGCCCGAGCCGGTGCTGCGGACCGACCAGGAGGCCGACCAGGAGGCAGCAGAAGCATCACGAGAGCGCCCGCACGCCCCTGCCGAACTGCCACGTAGAGCAGCAATCATACTGCCCACCCCCGCGGATTGGACGGACGAGCCGCTGCATGCAGAGGGAGAGCGGCCAACATCCATCCGATCCATATCCACTCCGGATGACCCGCCCGAGGCGGGCCCAGGGCCAGTCCATACCCGCGATTCCTGGGACCAGGTCCCAGAGTCCACCGTGGTCAAAGCCCGCATGGCCTCAGCGGGCCCCATGGCAGCACATACCGGCGTGCACATAGAGCCAGCCCCACTAGGCGTGATGTCACCATCGCCAGCACCGGCAGGCGCCCGTCGGCGATGATCCAGAACCGCGTCCACCTTCCCGGTGTAGGAACGCCAGAAATATCCGCCGCTGGGCTCCTCCACGCGCCTCGCAGTCGAGCCACCCTCCATCCAGCGTCCCGACGAGCCAGCATCTGGGCCATGGCCATCAGCGGAAGGCGGGGAAGGAGGCGGTGGCGGCGGTGGCCGTGGTGAGGAGGGAGGCTGCGGCGGGCGAGGCACTGCCGGGAGGTCGCCCACCCGACGGATCTCGATGGGGTACCACAGGGTGCCAGCGCGAGCCCGGGAGAAAACCCTCCGGTGGCCACGCGCCGCCGGCGCGGACGGCAGGGCCGGCTCCTCCATGAAGAGGAGCTTGCGGGACGGAATGCGGCACAGGTCCGCCGTGCGAAGCCAGACGCGGAAGAGAGACATGTCGTTACGGCTCGACATTTCCTCCGCCACGTCCACCACGTACCCATAGCCGCCTAAGATGACGTCCGCCGTCCTCCGCATCCACGCATTGGCCGGCACTCCAACGAGGTCAAGCGGAACGAGGAAGGGTAGGTTTATTGCCGTAGCCTGTGCCTGCCTAATCCAGGGCCTGAGCGTCAGTGTGAAGCCCGGGCCGTCCGCCCGACCGCGATCCGCCATGCGCTGCCGGAGGTGAATGGAGTCGCAGAGCACCAGGAAGTCCTCGGGGAAGAAGGCCCGGATGGACATGGACGCCGGCCCGACATCGAACGCGGCATGAAGAGCCTCCGCGGCACTGGCCAGATCCACCGCCAGGCGACTTCCGACGATGGTAACCACAATCGCGCGCACGAGCTCCGCCTCCAGTCGCTCCATCTCCTCGGAGCGCTCAAGGTAGCAGCAGGATGGCTCCTCCACCCGCTGCGCCGGCGGCGGCCTTACAATCTCCACCCGGGGGGGGGGGGGGGGGTGGAGCCCGACGAAGGGGACGGCGAAAGCCGGGCCATCCACCGATCCCTCACTGGAGCCCTCCCGCACAACATTGCTCCAAGAGCGCCCAAGCCGGACGGCCCCGGGTGGCGGGGGGCCCGGCGGCGGGGGCGGGGGGACCGCACCCAGCAACGGCCTAGACGTCGGCGGAGACGGAGAGGCGACACGCTGCCGACGAGCAGGCGGCCCCGGGGAGCGGCTACCGGACGAGGAGCCACGTCGCAGCGGGCACTCCCTGGAGCTGTGTCCGGTGCCATCACAGCGAACGCACTTGGTTGGGTTCGTGCACTCCCGCGAGATGTGGTCGTCTTCTCCGCAGTTGTAGCAGCAGCCGAAAAAGTGCGCCGGCAGCCGCGAGTGCGGCGGCGGCCTAGGGGCCGGAAGAGTGCGCGCGCCCTCCGCGCGCGGGCGTGCCGGGCGAGAACGCTCCCGGCGCCCCCACTTCGTCCGCCACGGCGCGTCGCCGGCCGCTGGCACCGTCGGGCCGCCTGGGCCCAGGGGTCCCAAGGCGGAGCCCACCACCGGCACAAGCAGCGAGCGCGCGCGGGGGGGGGGGGGGGGGGCCGGGGGGGAGCTGGACCTGGATCCACTAGATCCCGAGAGGACCACGCGCTCAGCCATGGCGCGGCGCTGAAGGAGGGAGTGGCAGGGGGAAGGGAGGGGGGGGGGGGGGGAGGGGTGGCTGCCGGCACCGGAGCGGCGACCGGCAGGAGCAGTGGCCGCCGGCGCCGGGGTGGCGCGCGGCGCAGTTAGCGAGGGCGAGAGCTAGGGCCTTCCCGCTGTGCCCGTTGCAAGAGGGTTCTTGTTAGGGCTGCAAACCTCGTGTTAAGCATGAATAACATGACATAACAGGTCAGAGAGATGCGAGCATGTAGATGAGCTCGCAGAGGAGGTTCGTCATGGAAAAACACACATCACCCCAAGATCGATCTCGCTGCAGAGGTCTAGCTGAGGTTCGGAGAGAAGGGGTCAGTGATGCGCACGAACGGATTTGCCTGGCGGCAGTAGAAGCCGTTGTGCCCTCCAGGTTCCAACAACAACACACATGGCAGCATTCAGGAGAGGGATGGCTTCGATTGTGTGAGGGGTAGAGTAAGTACAATGGACTGATGGGCGAGGCACTTTGTTAGTGAGCCAATATGTGACAGATCCACATGTACGTGACCTAGGGGAATTTTCAGAATAGATAAGGCCCAATCTAGTGAAGGAAGTCTAATTGCGAGCTAATGTCTGAAAATGACAAAAGAAGAAAATGAACTAATGGATAAGCGCCATTTTCGTAAATAGCAAAAACTTTGGTGACAAACTCGTAATTCTGGGGTGAACTATTGGTGTTGACATAAATTTCCCTTAATAATTATTTTAGAAAACATAACAGCTCAATGTTTTAGCAGTACATTCGGAAAAGACAAAGCAGCATGCGATAATATGCTTAGCTAACTCTTTTCATCAAAGGCTGTCTTCACATAAGGACTCTTTTTTTTAGTGTTACCAAATCGACCGGCCGGTTACAAATACATAACCGACAACACGCAATCCAATGCCTTATCTGCAACTAGTTTTGACACAGTAGAGTAGATGATACATATCTAATACTCCCTCCATCCCAAATTAGTTAACTTAGATTTATTTAAATATGAATGTATCTAATACTAAAACGTATCTAGATATATCAGTATATAGAAATATTTGAGTCAACTAACTCGGGGTGGAGGTATATTTTTTTGTAGGAAATAAAAGATACCATTAATGATGGAAAGTGCTACAATCCTCACTCCAGGCCTCCGCAATATCCTGCGGTCCTGGGTAACAATAGACTGGTCACCACCAATATTCTTAATTCTGTCATCTCATTCTCCCAACTTCTCCCGAATCTCATGGACCATATGAGCAAGACTGGGCATGTCGATGGCCTTTGTTGACACCATTGCTACCGTCCCCTGAACGTCTGATTCTATGCAGATCGGTAGTTAGAAGATCAGTCCAATGAAGGGCCAGTTGCAGCCCTTCATCACACACTGCCAGCTCGGCCTCAACTGAAAAGGACCCAGTACGCCGCGGAGATCTTCTCACCATTACAATTTACAATCCTGGAGCACCATGCCATTAGCTGTTTCTCGATGCACTCTTCGTTGTTCTAATATATTCTCCTGGTTAGTAGAAATCAATCAAGGTAACTTATGTGACATATACACTCTGTGTTGGAACACGTCCTCACGCACGGCTCATACCCCTAGAGGAATGAATGCAAGGTGTGTGCGTGAATTATCTTGTCCAGCTTGGTATCAGACTTCTCCCGATCCTCTCTCACGCTTCCGCCATGAACCGCCTGCTCCGCTGCTCCCGCTCGGCCGACCTCGACTCTCCCAGTCCAGACGGCCGCCCCCTCTTCGCCTCGCCCGTGGCCCGCACCCCCTCCGCCACGGATCGCGGCAAGGAGGACGTCGCTGCCGGCGCGCGCGCAGGCTCCTCTTCCTCTCAGGCGCGCGGGATCCAGTTTCCCGGGACGTCTGCCCCAACCGCGGCCCTCTCACGGCCGCCGGCGACCGCCCTATGCCCCGCCCTGCCAGCGCCCTAATCCCGGCGCCCGACGCCGGCACTGCTGGCCCCTCGTCTTCTGCACCCGGGCTGCCCTCCTCCATCGCCCACCTCTTCCATCGCAAGCTCGACCTCGACGCGGGTAACTATTCAAAGTGGCGCCAGCATTTTTATGTCATCTGCAGTCGCCATAACGTGCAGCACCACCTTGACGTCCCGCCCGACCCCCGCCGCCAGAGCGCCATCTGGCGCAACGACGATCTTACAATCGTGCTGTGGATGTACGAGGTCATCGCCGAGGACCTCCAGGACGTCGTCATGTCCCCCACGAGCACGGCGTACGACGTCTGGGTGCAGCTTCACATGCTCTTCCGGGACAACACCCCGGGCCGCGCCATCATCCTCGAGGCGGAGTTCCACAATCTGGTGCAGGGAGACATGTCCGTCGCCGAGTACAATCGCTGCCTGAAGACACTCTCTGACTCGCTCGGCAAGGTCGGCGTCCTCATCACCGACCAGGCGCTCAACCTCCAACTCATTTGCGGGCTCAGTCGCCGCTTCCAGATCATGGCAACCCTTCTGCCGATGCAGAACCCCTTCCCTACCTTCGTCCAAGCCCGCTCGTGCCTGCTCATGGAGGAGCTCTCCGCGAACAAACGCGCTCGGCTGGATGGGCAGGGATCGGGCGCGCCTACCGCTCTCGCCATTGGCCCTGCTCCCGATCGCGGCGCTGAGAGCATCTCCAATAGCCGCCCAATGCGCGGCGCCCAAAAAACAGGTTTACAGCGCGCAAGTAAATTTTTTTAGGGCGCTACAAGACATTTGCTCCAACAAGCGCTGCAAAATATGCTGCGCGCGTGAGTCCAACGGTTCCAATCAAGCGGTCCCATCTGCAGCAGCCCAGAGTTTGCAGCGCGCGCGACTGGGCGCACTAAATATGCTGCGCGCGATGCCTTTTTGATGCGCGCTGCATTAGTTATAGCGCGCGCGCGCTTTTTGTGCGGTTGCTGGAGATTCTAAACCGGGTCCGCGCGCTAAAAGCAGTTTTTATACCACGCGGCACTCATATAGCGCTTCTGTTGGAAATGCTCTGATCACGGCCCCGCTCCCTCTGGTGACAAGGGAAAGGGGCCCGTTTCTTCTCCAACTAGCGACACCCGCTCCCGTGGTCGTGGACGGCCGCGGCCGTGGCGCCCTGGCCTCTTCCGGCACCGGCTCCTCCTCGGGCTCCCCCCCCTCCCGCTGGGCGCGGCACTACCTCAACACCTGCCGCCCGCCCCTGACCGGGGTACTTTGCGCCGTGGGACACTCCGTTCCCCCGGCAGCCCCCGCAACTCCACGCGCCTTGGTCCGCGCCGAACGCCGCTGTCGTCCTCGGGCCACACCCTCCTCCACCACACCAGGCGTACCGCGCCGCTGGGCCGTCCGCCGCTGTCGGCGGCCCCTCCTCGGAGCAGTACCACCAGCTGAACGCCGCCCTTCACAACCTGTCGCTGCAGCAGCAAGGCAGCGCCGCGCCCGAGTGGTTCCTCGACACGGGCGCCACCTCCCACGTCGCTGGTAAGACGAGCCACCTCACCTCCTCTCATTCTCCTTCTTTGCATCACTCTCACGACATTACTGTTGGGGACGGGTCTCGCATCCTATTACTGCTGTCGGTTCTACCTCCCTCGCTTCTTTCAATCTCAACAACATTCTCATTACTCCCACAGTCATTTGCAATCTTATTTCTGTCCGTCGTTTTACCATCGATAATTCGAGCACTATTAAGTTTGACCCCTATGGTTTCACTGTGGAGGACCTCGTGACCCGGCGCATCCTGATGAGGTCCAATAGTCACGGTGCCTTGTACCCGTTCTTCAGCAACGTCAACGTGCAGCATGCGCTCACCAGCGACCACAACCTATGGCATGTTCGCTTAGGCCATCCCAGCAATAAATCTATTTCCCTTTTAGCCAAATATTTCTTGCCATCTTGTAATAATGACACGCCCATTATGAGCGCTTTATGTTCGGCCTATCAATTAGGAAAGCAGCCTCGTCTGCCATTTTCTTCTTCCATATCTTGTACTACAGCACCTTTCCAATTATTACATTGTGATCTCTGGACGTCTCCCGTATGCACCTTCTCTGGTTTCCAATATTACCTCGTAATACTTGATGATTTCTCGAACTTTTCATGGACGTTCCCCCTACGCCACAAGTCAGACACCGCCGCCACGCTCCACCGTTTCCTCACCTACGTCTTCACTCAGTATCACGTCTAGGTCTAGTGCGTCCAGTGCGACAAAGGTGGGGAATTCCTCACCACCACCCTTCGCGCTTTCTTCTCCGAACGTGGCGTGCCTTTTCGTCTCTCTTGCCCCCACACTTCGCCACAGAACGGGAAAGCTGAGAGACTCATTCGCACCACCAACGACATCATTCGCACCGTGCTTCTTAATGCCACCATGCCCCCAGAGTTTTGGGTCGAGGCTCTCCATGTCGCCACTCATGTCCTCAACCGGCGTCCATGCTCCTCCATTCAGTTTCAGACCCCATACTTCTGCCTCCTCGGTCACCATCCCAACTACGACAATCTTTGAGTCTTCGGTTGCCTCTGCTTCCCAAATCTCTATGCCACAACAGCCCACAAGCTTGCGCCCCGATCGACCCGATGCGTCTTCCTAGGATATGCCCTTGAGCACAAAGGATACCGGTGCATGGACTTAGAAACCCGTCGCGTTATTGTCTCTCGTCACGTAACGTTTGACGAACAAACCTTTCCTTATCTCCCTGCGCGCTCCACTCAACCCGCAGAAAATCCGGCGGCCCAGATTCCCCGTATCCTACCTACCTCGTCCCAATCCGCTACGGGATCTGCGCGTCTCGGATCCGCCGATGCCCCTTCCCCAACCAACGCACGCGCATCTACCTCGCGATCCCCGCCAGCCACTCCGCGCCGCGCCCCACCCAGCTCGCCCGACCCCGTTGTCTCATCCCCATGCAGCGCCCCCACTCTGCGCCGCGTCTCACCCAGCTCGCCCGGCCTCGCTGTCCCATCCCCATGCAGCGCCCCCACCACCATCCCTCGTGCACGCAGCCCCACCCCGTCCCTGGCCAATCCTGATCCCCCCTCCCCATGCAGCGCCATGCAGACCACGCCCACGTCGCCTCCGGCATGTACTCCGCTTGCTCCTGTTCCTCTTCCACCCCACGCCGTTGCTATCGCTCCACCCGCCAACGCTAATTCCATGCGCACACGCGGCAAATTCGGTTTCTGTCAGCCCAAACAACACGTCTCCCTTCTCGCCGACAGTTCCACTATCAGCCCCATCCTCTCCTCATACCGCACAGCCCTCGAAGACCCTAACTAGCGCAACGCGATGCTTGAGGAGTTTGATGCATTGAAGCGGAATGATACTTGGTGAGGGAATCCTGGATTAGGGGGTGTCCGAATGGACGGACTATACCTTCAGCCGGACTCCTGGACTATGAAGATACAAGATTGAAGACTTTGTCGCGTGTCCGGAAAGGACTTTCCTTCATATGGAAGGCAAGCTTGGCGATACGGATATGCAGATCTCCTACCACTGTAACCGACTTTGTGTAACCCTAACCCTCTCCGGTGTTTATATAAACCGGAGAGTTTTAGTCCGTAGGACAAGATACAGAACAACAATCATACCATAGGCTAGCTTCTAGGGTTTAGCCTCTCCGATCTCGTGGTAGATCTACTCTTGTACTAACCATATCATCAATATTAATCAAGCAGGACGTAGGGTTTTACCTCCATCAAGAGGGCCCGAACCTGGGTAAAACTTCGTGTCCCTTGCCTCCTGTTACCATCCGGCCTAGACGCACAGTTCGGGACCCCCTACCCGAGATCCGCCGGTTTTGACACCGACATTGGTTCTTTCATTGAGAGTTCCGCTGTGTCGTCGCCATCAGGAAGGATGCCTCGTCCCGTCTTTAAAGACGGCACCGTTGCTAAGGGAGCTTTGGCTGTCGGCCAAACCCTCCGGCTAGGTGGTTTTCTTATGACCGCCTGTTCGGCTTCTACGCCGACGATGACCTCTCGAGCCATCGAAAACAATCTTCATGTCAGCTCGGGACTCGCCGAGCAGTTAGATCCAATGGAGCTCTCCTCCATAAACGAGCTCTTGGATCGCATCGCCGCCCTGGGAGTCACTACGGATTACGACCAGATTGGGCCTAAACTCGATCTGAGAGAGATTAACTCTCCCCTAGTCACCCATCACGTTGCCGTGGTAGAGGGACAGTGCGGCGACCATTCATCTATCTTAAGGACTAGCTACGTCCTGATTCTCGATCCCTCCGAGCTGGATACCCGCGGAGGGGAGGATATCACTCAAAACCTGAACTTAGAGTCAGGCAACGGGTTGGATTCATTGGACAACATCCAGGAATCCAAATTTTCGAGTTCGGAAATTCCTCGGCCTCTGAGCCTCAGATTGGGTGAGGCTTCGGATTTAATTACACCCACCCACCCGAATATAAGCGATCTATCCCAAATCAGGCAAGAGCCCGATGAAACAGTACATCATTATTGGGCCAGATTCCTCCTGGTTAGGAATAGGATAAGGGACTGCCGCAAGGAAGACGCAATCTCAATCTTCTGCAATAATTGCACGGACAAAGGAATCCTCAACGCCATAAGTCGCCATGATATTACACGCTTCGCTGACTTAGCGTCCATTGTACGAAAGTACTGTGCGATGGAAAGTGCCTGGAAAATCGAAATAAAATTTTGGGACGATCCGGCCCTGAATACAAACCCAGTCCGAAATAAAAGGGTGCATCATCGCCAGACACCCAGGTCAAACACCAAAAAGCAAAAACCCTCTACAGGGCACGGAACCGTACTGGAAGGATGGCTTTATGGACCCTGTAAAATTCACAGTACAGAGGATGCCACACCAACTCACAGCCTTAGAGCATGTTGGATACTCCGGCAGGTGGCCAAAATTGGCGAAGATCTCCTAATTCCGGAGGCCACAGAAAGCCACCCCAGAGACACCAATACGGTATTAACAGTCTTCGAGACTTTCGCATCAAATAAATTGTGAAAAAGGACACTCCGCAGCCTTGCCGAAGTCTACCAAGTAGCAACAATAAATCCATGGAGTGACACGGCTATTACCTTTAATGCCAGTGATGAACCAATATTCCGAACAGCCCGAGCACCAGCCGCATTGTTCCTCAATCCAATAGTGGACGGCTTTCGTCTTACCAAGGTACTCATGGACGGCGGCAGCGGATTGAACCTCATTTATGAGGAAACCCTTCAAAAAATGGAAATAGACTGGAACCGCATTGAGCGAAGCAGCACAACCTTTAGAGGAAATAATCCCCAGTCGGGAAGCGCGCTGTACAGGAAAAATCACACTAGATGTGGTGTTCGGCACACGGATAATTACAGGTCCGAAGAGGCACGTTCCATGTGGCTCCGTTCAACAGCGGTTATCATGCTCTGCTAGGGCGGGAAGCGTTTACAATCTTCCAAGCAATACCCCATTACGGGTACATGAAGCTCAAGATGCCCGGGCCTAACGGGATCATCACTCTCGCCAGTGATCCGGACATAGCACTCCGCGCCGAAAACAAGACAGCCGCACTGGCCCTCGAGGCACTATCCGAAGCCCTAGCGGCTGAAGAACTGACTGCGCTGCGCTCCATGGTGAATAGGGACGATGTGGTACTCGACAAAAGATCCAAGTCCACCTCCTTTAAACCAGCGGACGAAATAGTCAAATTCCAGGTCCATCCAACGGACCCCAATAAAACAGCTTCTATCGGGGCACAGTTAAACCCTGAGGTAGACGCCGCACTGCGAGAGTTCCTACGAGAGAATTGGGACATTTTCGCCTGGCAGCCTTTAGACATGTCAGGAATCCCACGCAGGCTGGCCGAGCACAGCTTAAATATCCTAAAAGGATTCAAACCTGTCAAACAAGCTCTTCGGCATTTTTCCGAGCCTAAGAAACAGGCCATGGGAGAGGAGCTAGCAAAGCTATTGGAGGCCGGATTCATCAGAGATATAAAACATCCGGACTGGCTAGCAAACCTGGTGATGGTACCAAAGAAGGACAAATCCTGGCGCATGTGCGTTGATTTTAAAGACCTTAACAAGGCTTGCCCAAAGGATCCCTTCCCCCTACCCCGCATCGATCAAATTATCGACGCTACCGCAGGACACGATTCGCTGTGTTTCCTCGACGCATATTTCGGCTACCATCAAATCAAGATGGCAGAGTCAGACCAAGACGCAACGGCATTTATCACACCATACGGCCCATTCTGCTTCAACACAATGCCCTTTGGGCTCAAAAACGCCGGTGCAACATATCAGCGCATGATTCAGACATGTCTGGCAAATCAGATCGGCAAAACAGTGGAGGCATATGTAGATGATGTGGTCGTCAAAACAAGACACGTCGAATCTCTAGTAGACGACTTGAGGCTCACATTTCATAACCTCCGAACATACGACATCAAGCTCAACCCGGAAAAATGCGTTTTTAGCGTCCCAGCCGGAAAACTCTTGGGCTTCATTGTATCCGGCAGTGGAATTGAAGCAAATCCAGCCAAGATCCGAGCTCTGTCACAATTGGATATCCCAAAGGACCTCAAACAAATACAAAAGTTAACTAGATGCGTGGCGGCTCTAAGCCGCTTTATCCCCCGCTTGGGAGAAAAGGCCCTACCCCTTTACCGCCTCCTTCGGCGCACCGAACACTTTGAATGGACAGATGCAGCCATGGCCAGACTCGACGAAATAAAAGCCATATTGGCAACAAACCCAGTCCTGGCCGCGCCAAACATTGGCGAACCAATGCTATTGTACATTGCAGCAACACATCAGGTTGTAAGCGCAGTGCTCGTTGTAAAACGAGAAACGGACGGACACAAATTCCCCTTTCAAAAGCCGTTCTATTATGTGTCCACTGTCCTCATTCCGTGCAAATCACGGTACCCGCATTATCAAAAGATCGCATACGCGGTATTCATGGCATCCCGGAAGCTACGACACTACTTTCAAGAGTGTTCAATAACAGTAGCCTCGAAAGTACCACTTAACGATATTATAAACAACCGTGACGCAACGGGCCGGATTGCAAAATGGGCCATTGAGCTCCTCCCGTTCGACATAACTTATAAGCCATGGCGAGCCATCAAGTCGCAAGTTTTGGCCGACTTGGTCGCAGAATGGACGGAGGCCGAACTCCCTAAAGAGTATGGCACATATTCAAATTGGATCATGCATTTCGACGGCTCCAAGATGTTGGCCGGACTAGGGGCTGGCGTCGTTTTGACGTCCCCCATAGGAGACACAGTTCAATACGTACTCCAGATTATGTACACAGACTCCAACAATGCAGCCGAATATGAGGCCCTTTTACATGGTCTCCGGATGGCAGTATCCATGGGCATTCAATGCCTAGAGGTGTGCGGGGACTCGAACCTCGCAATATCCCAAATAAATGGAGACTTCGATGCCAAGGATCCAAAAACGGCAGCTTACCGCAACGCCATCCTAAAAATGTCAGCTCGGTTCGAAGGGCTTGAATTTCACCATATGGCCCGGGAAAATAATCAGGCGGCAGATGTCCTGGCACGCATCGGCGCAAAACGCGATGTAGTCCCCCCCCCCAACATCTTCTTGGAAAGGTTGTTCAAGCCATCCGTAGTATGGGAAGGGGAGCCGAACAATAACAGCCCGGACCCAACCGCACTGCCCGACACCGAACATTCTGACACAATCGGAGGCTCTGCCAATGAAATAACACCTTCAGCCCACGTAATAATGGTCGTCATCGCCCCATGGACAGAACCATTCCTCGCCTACCTTACTAGGTAGGAACTCCCCGAGGACCAAAATGAGGCACGCTGCATAGTGCGGCGATCCAAAGCCTACAAAGTCCATGAGGGAGAGCTTTATAAGAAAAGCACTACCGGAGTCCTTCAAAGGTGCATCTCTAAAGAGGAAGGGCGGAACCTCGTGGCTGAAATTCATGCCGGACTCGGCGGTCATCACGCTACAGCTCGGTCCCTTGTAAGCAAGGCCTTCCGTACAGGCTTTTATTAGCCGACGGCCCGGGCAGACGCCCAGGACTTAGTCCAACGATGCGTCGGTTGCCAGCTCTTTGCAAACCAAAGCCATATGCCACCCACCGCCCTCCAAACTATCCCCACCACTTGGCCCTTCGCGGTCTAGGGGCTTGACATGGTTGGACCCCTTAAAGGTGGAACCCACAAGCAAAAATACTTACTGGTCATGGTGGATAAGTTCACCAAATGGATAGAAGCCAAGCCTGTTAAGACGGACGAATCCGGACCGGTGATAGACTTTATATCCAGGGTTGTACACCGTTACAGCGTCCCCCACAGCATCATCACTGATAACGGCACGAACTTTACGGCCGACGAGGTAAAACTCTGGTGCAAAAACATGGGCATCAAGCTCGATTATGCTTCCGTCTATCACCCACAAACTAATGGCCAGGTCAAACGTGCAAATGGTCTTATCATGAGCGGCATCAAACCCAGATTAGTGCGGTCCCTCAAGGAATCTAACACGCACTGGGTAGAGGAGCTCGGCTCCGTACTCTGGGGGCTGCGGACCATGCCGAATCGCACCACCGGATACACACCATTCTTTATGGTGTACGGCGCAGATGCAGTTTTGCCTTGCGACATAATTCATGACTCACCTCGAGTGCGCATGTACGAAGAAAGAGAAGCCGAGATCGATCGGCAGGACAGTTTGGACGCATTGGAGGAGGAGCGTGACGTGGCAAAAGCCCGTTCCGCATTCTATCAACAGCAGGCTCGAAGATACCAAAGCAGAGAAGTACGGGCCAGAAATTACAACATTGGCGAATTAGTTCTACGCCTGGCGGACAAGAAAAAGGACAAACTCAAGCCCAAGTGGGAAGGTCCCTTCATAATTGACCAAGTCCTGACTGGTGGACCGTACTGCCTGCGAGATGCATCGGATAACCGACTCGAGCCGAACCCATGGAACGCAGCCCGTCTCCGAAGATTCTATGCCTAGCGTCGGACTCTGTGTTCGTCTCCTTCCTCTGTCCATTTTTTACATACTGTCTATCTTACATTTCTCTCCTTCTCCCCTTCCTTTCTCTTATAGCCTTTAAAGGCTCATCAAATGATGTGCTATTCGCACTCATTAAACCTGGGGGCTTCTTTTAACAGAAGCTTATTTATACGGGCTTCATGCCTAACACATGTGTTACACTTCCGCATGTACCTTTTATTTCACCATTATATGCATCGATATGACTTAATTTTTGGCCAAGCTGGGTTGCCTGGCTCCTGTGCTTACCCCTACGTTCCCGATTATTCGGCTAGGCGGTAAAGGGAGCACCTCTGCGATTGTTACTGCCGGATCAGCCGGATGTGTACCTCAGACTGGGTGAAGCCAAAAGCTAGCGTTCTTAAGGGAATATTCGGTCGGTGACCTAAAAGATGATCTTTTCACTTATTTATTTATGCGCCCCCGGATGCTTTTTCCTGCGTCTTTTTCGCAGAATGGGCATGCACTTTAGGGCATGCCTCCCAGGGAAAGGAACCCCTAACGGAACTATTCTCCCTAGAAGATGTTTCTTACTAACCATGTAATATAACATAACTAGTCGGGCACTTGTCTGTTCACGCACTAATGACCCCTACGCCTGGTCTCCATGCATTCCCCGGTTCTTATATAACTGCATGGGAATTCGGACACACTCCGGACTGTCAGGTCCCGAGGCTGAAGCGAAAAGGTCGGCCATGACAAACGATCTACAATCCGGCTAGAAGGCATTATAAATGTCAATTAAATTACATAGTCATTCTGACTGATTGTATTCCTCTTCAATACCATCCAATAGGCTGTCTAATTTACAGTCCTACTGGGAATACTTTGCGACCAATTCTACTTGGTCGTATACTAAGCGTACAGGGATCTCCTTCCCATCGGGCCCCACAGGACCGACCTCGGCCATGTGGTTGGGGTCAGCCTTTGTGTACTGCGTCTTCACCATGGCCCAAGCCTCCCTAGCGCCTTGACGTTAGGCCGATATCTTCCACAATCGGAAGCGCCGCCGTGCTCCCTTTAGCTTCTCCGCAAGCTCTCCAAGACTTTCAGGCATGGAGATGGATGGCCACAAGGCCTGGGCGACGCCTTGCATCGCTTGCCGAACTCGCTCGAGCAGTTGCGTGAGCTCGGGAAGAAGGTCACCCATAGAACCGGGCATCTCCTCTGCAGGACGACCTGTTAGCACACCTACAGACATTACTCTATTAGTCGACTTCCCCGCCAAACTTTTTTTTTTCAAAGGTTCGTTCAAGAACTTACTAAATATGCCGCGCCGAAGCCGCTGATTCTCCTTAACGGAGTCTGCCAGCTGGGCACGAACATCTTTCAGGTCGACGCCCAGCTTGGTGTTGGCATCTTGGAGATCGTTCTTCTCCCGCCTCACCTTTGTCAGCACCTTCTCACCCGCCTTCAGCGGACGTAGGAGTTGTTGCCTTTCCGGACTCAATCTGGCGCCATCTGGAAATTCATTTGTCAGATTCGCAGCCATGCCGCGCTTTGCAAAATACTTATCTTTTAAAGTGTCTATTACCAGAGGGGGTCTCCTTGGGCTCCCCTGCCGCGGCTAGTGCAGCCTCAAGTTGGGCTTTGCACTCTTCCAGCTCCTGGGACAGTAGGGAATTCTTTTCTGTAAGAACCTGCATAACAAATGATCCTTAAATCAGTTATTCTAACTGTTTCAAGTCTCGGGGGCTACTGGTATATATACATAATTACCAAAATTTTCTTACCCGTATGTCTTTTACATATTGCTCCGTGGCTCTGGCTAGACCATTTTGAGCGGCACGGAGGTACGCATCTCCCGAATTGAAGGCATCTAATGCCTCTCGGGAGAAACAAGCGTCGCGAAGAATTGTCTGGCGACGCCTGTGGTTCATGGCACTCTCCACCTCAGAGTTGGTGGCAGAAAACCTGTCCACATCCTCCGTCCGAGGAGCGTCCGGTGCACGCCTTGTGGTCGCCTCCACCTCCGGACCAGGCTTGGGAGCCTGGCTGGTGGAGGCGCGATCGGCAGCCTCTCCGGATATAGTTCGGCGAGGACTCTTTGTCCTGAAGAGAGCATGAGTGTTAATGTGCCTTGAAGGTATAACACTTGGGATAAGGGGGCGCGCCATACCTTTGCGCTGACGCCTCGGTCCGGACTGCACTTCTTTTCTGCCCACGGGGCCCTGCGGCCCCTTGTTGGCTTGTCGCCGCAGGTTCGGCCTCCCGTCTCAAAAATCTCCCTTGCAAAGCTCGGTTGTAATCAGGAAACTAAAAACACGACAGGGCGGACCCCTATTCGGGGTACTGGGACTTCGATATCAGTTACCTGGGAGGCCGAGATTAGCCCTGGGTAATCGGCCGTAATGACCACCAAGGCATTGTCCTTGCTCAATTGATGGAACACTCCATCAATCAGCTCCACAGATAAGTCCAGATCCTCTTGAGAGGCCAGGTCGAGGGACCGTCCTGGTTCCTCGGGTTGTGGAGGAGGGCTGTTTATTTCTTTAACAGCCTGGCGCAGTTCCTGCGTTAAAGTCGTTAGACTGAATATTTAACAATTGGAATATAAAACGGATGGGCAAGTTAACCACTTACCCAGCTTGGGGGATTGTACATAGAGAATCCACCCTGTGGGTTGATGCGGAGAAATTCCTCCTCTTCTCCCTTGTACAAAGCGAACAAGGTCTTTGTTAGGGCCGCAGCCGAATCCGGTCCCTTACGGCCGTAGCGGGTGGCGTCGTCCTCCCCGTTGAAATCCCACATGGGGTGGCCTCTGTACTATAGCGGATGCACCCCTTGCATGATGCATGCAGCCATGACCCCGATCATGGTCAGTCCGAAATGAGATAACAATCTTATCCGGCCCATCAGGTAACGGACGTCCTTGTCACTTTCCCTCTGAGGGCTCCGTAGACGCCAACTTAGGCGCTTCTTTAGTGGAGCACTGTCGAACTTAGGGAGGCCGATCCGGACAGGATCCGGCAGCGGGACGTCCTCTATGTAAAACCATTCCGAAGGCCAGTCCTCCGACGCCTTCTTTGGGGTTTCGGATAGATATCCGGTCCAGGCGATGCGCCACACTTCGGCTCCGCCCACTTGAAATATGGACCCCTTCTAAGAACGGGGCACAAGGAAGAATAGCTCTTTCCACAGCCCAAAATGAGCCTCAACACCCAAGAACAGCTCGCAGAGGGCTACGAAGCCCGCGATATGCAATACGGAGGCATGCGTGATATTGTGTAGCTGGAGGCCATAGAACTCCAAGAGCCCCCAGAGAAATGGATGGATTGGAAATCCGAGCCCTCTTATTAAATAAGGGACGAGGCACACCCGCTCTCCTTTGGAGGGATTAGGGGCACTCTCCGCTTGCTCTCCGCCATTATAGATGGCAAGACCGGCTCGAACCGGGACCATATAGGCCAGGGGAGAAATCCCTTGGTCTGGAGCGTCACTAGCTCGCTATGCGGGATGGAGCATCTCTCCCAATATCCAGGCTGAGGGCTGGAAGGGCGAAAGGAGGATTTGCGACGACTGGCCATGGTGGTATGGACCTTTGTCGGATGCGCTCTGATGAACACTCGCGAAGGGGAGAAGGTGTGATTTGGATCTAAATCCTCGTCCCCTTAAATGGGCGGCTCATTTACGCGGCTAGGGGTGTGGATGTAAAAACACTCAGACTTTTCATATTCGTTTGACACGTGGGAGACGGCCATTATTGGGCGTAGAAGCCGAGGAGCGCAACATTTACAAGAAACCGGACTTTATTCAACAGGTACACGGAATTTGGAGGAGAACCCGCCTTGCAATGCCGAAGACAATCTGCGCACCGGACTCATCGTCATTGAAGCCTAGTTCGGGGGCTACTAAGGGAGTCCTGGATTAGGGGGTGTCCGGATGGCCGGACTATACCTTCAGTCGGACTCCTGGACTATGAAGATACAAGATTGAAGACTTCGTCCCGTGTCCGGAAAGGACTTCCCTTCGTGTGGAAGGCAAGCTTGGCGATACGGATATGCAGATCTCCTACCATTGTAACCGACTTTGTGTAACCCTAACCCTCTTCGGTGTCTATATAAACCGGAGAGTTTTAGTCCGTAGGACAAGATACAGAACAACAATCATACCATAGGCTAGCTTCTAGGGTTTAGCCTCTCCGATCTCGTGGTAGATCTACTCTTGTACTACCCATATCATCAATATTAATCAAGCAGGACATAGGGTTTTACCTCCATCAAGAGGGCCCGAACATGGGTAAAACTTCGTGTCCCTTGCCTCATGTTACCATCCAGCCTAGACGCACAGTTCGGGACCCCCTACCTGAGATCCGCCGGTTTTGACACCGACACTTGGTGTTTGGTGTCTCGTCCTGCAGGTGCTAAGGTGGTTACAGGGAAGTGGATCTTCCGGCACAAGTTCAATGCTGACGTCTCACTTGCATGGTACAAGGCTCGGTGGGTTCTCTGCGGCTTCACGTAGCAGGCCGGGATTGACTACGGTGAGACTTTTAGTCCCGTGGTGAAACCGGCGACGATCCGTTCCGTCTTGAGCATCGCCGCCGGCAAGTCTTGGCCGATCCACCAGCTCGGCGTGAAGAACGCCTTCCTCCACGGCCACCTCACCGAGACGGTGCATAGTCATCAACCCTCCGGCTTCGTCGACGACAACAAGCCCACGCACGTCTGCCGCCTCAACCGCTCTCTCTACGGCCTCAAGCAGGCACCGTGTGCTTGGTTCTCGCGGTTCACCGCGTACCTCCGGACCCGAGGCTTCGCCGCCTCCCGCGCGGACTCGTCGCTCTTCATCCTTCGTCGCGGTCACCACCTGGCGTTCCTCCTGCTATATGTGGACGACATCATCCTCACCGCCAGCTCGAGCGCTTGTCTCCATGCCGTGATCCAGGCACTCCACGCCGAGTTCTTGATGACGGATCTCGGGGCCCTTCACCACTTCCTCGGCATCAACGTCACCACCACCATCGCCGGGCTCTTCCTCTCTCAGGAGCAATATGCTCTTGAGATACTGGACCGCGCCGGCATGCTCAACTATAAGCCCCTCGCCACGCTAGTCGACACCCTCGCCAAGCTCTTCAGAGACACCGAGCCACTGTTCCATGACCCGTCGCTCTACCGCAGTCTCGCGGGTGTGCTTCAGTACCTCACCCTCACATGGCCAGATCTCTCCTATGTCGTGCAACAGTGCTGCTTGTTCATGCACGCCCCGCGAGATTGCCACTTCCAGATCGTCAAACGCATCCTGCGTTACTTGCGGGGTACCACACAGCTCGGGCTTCAGATCCACCGCTCTGCCGCCTCCGACCTGGTGGCCTATTCCGACACCGACTGGGCAGGTTGCCCCGACACGCGCAAGTCCACCTCTGGGTACTGTGTCTTCCTCGGGCCTAATCTTCTCACTTGGTCGTCGAAGCGGTAGAACACCGTGTCCCGATCCTGCGCCGAGGCTGAGTACAGGTCCTTCGCTCACGCTGTGGCCGAGTCTGACTGGCTCCGGCAGCTCCTGGGTGAACTTCATCAGCCTCCCGCTCGTGCCACAGTTGTGTATTGCGACAATGTGAGTGCCATGTACATGTCCAGCAATCCGGTCCAGCATGAAAGAACGAAGCATGTGGAGATCGACCTTCACTTTTTCAGAGAGCGCGTTGCTCTCGGTGAGGTCCGTGTCCTCCATGTTCCGACGAGTTCGTAGTTCGCCGACATCTTCACCAAAAGGCTTCCGACGTTCGTCTTCAGCGAGTTCCGCTTCAGCCTCAACGTTCGGGTGCCCCATGTTTTGGCTGCGGGGGGTGTTGGAACACGTCCTCGCGCACGCCTCCAGGAGGCTGAGCCAACCACGACCGGTTCTTCAGGCATGCTCAACAGCGCGTGCATATCGTGCGCTCCCATGATCCTTTTGACTAGCTGATCGTTGTAGCTAACCACTCTCCACTCCCTTGTATCCCCCTCTCCTCGTGTAACTGTATAAATACCCCTAGAGGAATGAATGCAAGGTGTGTGCGTGTAATAACTTGTCCAGCTCTCTGAGCACAAACAAAAGAAAGCATAGGTAGATGTTCACTTTGTTTATTCGACACTCTTGTAAACTTGTACAAACTGGACTTATCTTGCATATAATCAACAAACCCCTTCAATATGGACAAATTGCAAGTAGGTTCTATCCATAACAGGGAGGAACGAACAATCGAGTTCCAATTTCAACGACAGAACGTTAGCTTCCTCTTCTCCTACTACCAAGCACCACAACCGATGTTTCTTGTACTGAAATAATGCTTATGGGGCAAATGTATCTCACGTTCACATGGCTGAACGTCGTTGTAAACTTCCCAATGTCTTCCATGTCTAGAAGTAATCAGACAGCGACAAGGCGAATGCAATACACAACAAAGCGGTCAAAGCTGACAACATGGACCAGAAATACTAGAAGAGGAACGGCTATAAAGTAAGTGGCAGTATAACAACGAAGCACTTGGGATGAGGACATAGACAAACAATGCTAGAGGAAGTGACCCGGATCCTTGGCCATTGTGACGCAATAAGTAAGGGCATTTCTAACCGATCCCCTAAAAGGCCATAAGGGAGTAAATATTAAGATTTACTCCCTTAAGGCATACCTAGCCGATCCCCTAATCCTATTAAGGGAGTAAAATTTTTATTCCAACTCCCTATTCCCCGCAAAATTTCCCTAAATATACTTCAACTTTGGGTGGCCGAGTAAAACTCACTCTCCCCCTCCTGCACCGCACTGCCTCCCACCCCCGTCGCCACCGATGACCTCCGAGCAGGCCGGAATTGATAGCCAACACACCCGCTCACTCCACCGGCGCCGGCAAATTGATGCCAAAATTCACCCACGTGCCACCACCGGTACCGAAAAAAGCTTGGGGATGACAAAGAACCACCGGGGCCAAACCCGCCTCCAACCGCACCAATGGTGTCCGGCGTGTCCACCGCTTCTTCGGCAACGGCACCCCCCACCCCCCCCCCCCCCCCCGCGCTTGTGCACCTATGGAGGCAAACGGGCTTGAAAGCCTACAACGGCGGTGGCGGCACTAGCCCAAGAAGAACACGGAGAAGACCATAGCGCCGCCTCATGCGGCAACTCCGACTGCCCCTGCGGCGACTGCTGTCCGCAGCCGGCAACAAAAACACGGCAACCATGTGCTGGATGAAAAGCTAACAAGGTAAAAACCTCGTGTTCCATTGGAATTTGATAGTGATTGCTCATGATCGATAGCGATGGTTTATAGTGCTTTCTTTGACATTGTAGAACGGAGATGATCACTGACTATTACAACACCTCCACGGACGTGCAATCAAGCCGTACACAAGGTTCACTTGGGCATCGTTGGAGCACCATCCATGATCAATGCAACCGACAGTTTCTACCTCTTGAGCACTGTGTTGGTTTTCCCCGAAGAGGAAGAGATGATGCATCAAAGTAGCGTAAGTATTTCCCTCAGTTTTTGAGAACCAAGGTATCAATCGAGTAGGAGTCTACGCGCGAGTCCCTCATACCTGCACAAAACAAATAAATCCTCGCAATCAACGCGAATAGGGGTTGTCAATCCCTACACGGCCACTTATGAGAGTGAGATCTGATAGATATGATAAGATAATATTTTTGGTATTTTTGTGCTAAAGATGCAAAGTAAAATAAAGGCAGAGTAAAAAAGCAAAGGAAATAACTAAGCAGTACGAGATTAATATGATGAAGATAGACCCGGGGCCATAGGTTTCACTAGTGGCTTCTCTCGAGAGCATAAGTATTCTACGGTGGGTGAACAAAATACTGTTGAGCAATTGACAGAATTGAGCATAGTTATGAGAATATCTAGGTATGATCATGTATATAGGCATCACGTCCGAGACAAGTAGACCGATTCCTGCCTGCATCTACTACTATTACTCCACTCATCGACCGCTATCCAGCATGCATGTAGAGTATTAAGTTAAAAATAGAGTAACGCCTTAAGCAAGATGACATGATGTAGAGGGATAAACTCATGCAATATGATGAAAACCCCATCTTATTATCCTCGATGGCAACAATACAATACGTGCCTTGCTGCCCCTACTGTCACTGGGAAAGGACACCGCAAGATTGAACCCAAAGCTAAGCACTTCTCCCATTGCAAGAAAGATCAATCTAGTAGGCCAAACCAAATTGATAATTCGAAGAGACTTGCAAAGATAACCAATCATACATAAAAGAATTCAGGGAAGATTCAAATATTGTTTATAGATAGACTTGATCATAAACCCACAATTCATCAGTCTCAACAAACACACCACAAAAAGAACATTACATCGAATAGTTCTCCACAAGAGAGGGGGAGAACATTGTATTGAGATCCAAAAAGAGAGAAGAAGTCATCTAGCTAATAACTATGGACTCGTAGGTCTGAGGTAAACTACTCACACTTCATCGGAGGGGCTATGGTGTTGATGTAGAAGCCCTCCGTGATCGATGCCCCCTCTGGCGAAGCTCCGGAACAGGCCCCAAGATGGGATCTCGTGGATACAGAAAGTTGCGGTGGTGAAATTAGGTTTTTGGCTCCATATCTGATCGTTTGGGGGTACATAGGTATATATAGGAGGAAGGAGTGCGTCGGTGGAGCAACAGGGGGCCCACGAGGGTGGAGGGCACGCTTGGGGGAGGGGGGGAGGCGCGCCCCCTACCTCGTGGCCCCCTCTTTTGTGCCTTGACGTAGGGTCCAAGTCTCCTGGGTCTTGTTCATTGAGAAAATCACGTTCCTGAAGGTTTCATTCCGTTTGGCCTCTGTTTGATATTCCTTTTCTTCGAAACCCTAAAATAGGCAAAAAAACAACAATTCTGGGCTGGGCCTCCGTTTAATAGGTAGTCCCAAAAATAATAAAGTGGAAAATAAAGCCCAATAATTTCCAAAACAGTAGATAATATAGCATGGAGCAATCAAAAATTATAGATACGTTGGAGACGTATCAAGCATCCCCAAGCTTAATTCTTGCTCGTCCTCGAGTAGGTAAATGATAAAAACAGAATTTTTGATGCGAAGTGCTACTTGGCATAATTTTAATGTAATTCTTCTTAATTGTGGTATGAATATTCAGATCCGAAAGATTCAAGACAAAAGTTTAATATTGACATAAAAATAATAATACTTCAAGCATACTAACAAAGCAATTATGTCTTCTCAAAATAGCATGGCCAAAGAAAGTTATTCCTACAAATCATATAGTCTGGCTATGCTCCATCTTCACCACACAAAATATTTAAATCATTCACAACCCCGATGACAAGCCAAGCAATTGTTTCATACTTTTGACATTCTCAAAAAAAATTCAATCTTCACGCAATACATGAGCGTGAGCCATGGATATAGCAATATAGGTGGAATAGAATGGTGGTTGTGGAGAAGACAAAAAGGGAGAAGATAGTCTCACATCAACTAGGCATATCAACGGGCTATGGAGGTGACCATCAATAGATATCAATGTGAGTGAGTAGGGATTGCCATGCAACGGATGCACTAGAGCTATAAGTATATGAAAGCTCAAAAAGAAAGTGGATGTGCATCCAACTTGCTTCCTCATGAAGACCTAAGGCATTTTGAGGAAGCCCATCATTGGAATATACAAGCCAAGTTCTATAATGAAAAATTCCCACTAGTATATGAAAGTGATAACATAGGAGTCTCTCTATCATGAAGATCATGGTGCTACTTTGAAGCACAAGTGCGGTAAAAGGATAGTAGCATTGTCCCTTCTCTCTTTTTATCTCATTTTTTGGGCCTTTTCTCTCTCTTTTTTATGGCCTCTTTTCTTTCTTTTTTTTTATTTTTCGTCCGGAGTCTCATCCCGACTTGTGGGGGAATCATAGTCTCCATCATCCTTTCCTCAGTAGGACAATGCTCTAATAATGATGATCATCACACTTTTATTTTTCTTACAACTCAACAATTACAACTCGATACTTAGAACAAAATATGACTCTATATGAATGCCTCCGGCGGTGTACTGGGATATGCAATGAATCAAGAGTGACACGTATGAAAGAATTATGAATGGTGGCTTTGCCACAAATACAATGCCAACTACATGATCATGCTAAGCAATATGACAATGATGGAGTGTGTCATAATAAACGGAATGGTGGAAAGTTGCATGGCAATATATCTCGGAATGGCTATGGAAATGCCATAATAGGTAGGTGTGGTGGCTGTTTTGAGGAAGGTATGTGGTGGGTGTATGATACCAGTGAAAGGTGCGCAGTATTAGAGAGGCTAGCAAAGGTGGAAGGGTGAGAAAAGTGCGTATAATCCATGGACTCAACATTAGTCATAAATAACTCATATACTTATTGCAAAAATCTACAAGATATCAAAGCAAAGTATTACATGCATGCTCCTAGGGGGATAGATTGGTAGGAAAAGACCATCGCTCGTCCCCGACCGCCACTCATAAGGAAGACAATCAAAAAATAAATCATACTCCGACTTCATCACATAACGGTTCACCATATGTGCATGCTACGGGAATCACAAACTTTAACACAAGTATTTCTCAAATTCATAACTACTCAACTAGCACAACTTTAATATCACCATCTTTATATCTCAAAACAATTAGCAAGCATCAAACTTCTCATAGTATTCAACACACCCATAAGAAAGTTTTATTATTAATCTTGTATACCAAGTATATTAGGATTTTAAGCAAATTACCATGATATTTAAGACTCTCAAAATAATCTAAGTGAAGCATGAGAGATCAATAGTTTTTATAAAACAAATCCACCACCGTTCTCTAAAAGATATAAGTGAAGTACTAGAGCAAAACTACATAACTCAAAAGATATAAGCGAAGCACATAGAATATTCTAACAAATTCCAAATCATGTATGGCTCTCTCAAAAGGTATGTACAGCAAGGATGATTGTGGTAAACTAAAACGTAAATACTCAAATCATACAAGACGCTCCAAGCAAAACACATATCATGTGGTCAATAAAAATATAGGCCCAAGTAAAGTTATCGATAGAAGTAGACGAAAGAGGGGATGCCTTCCGGGGCATCCCCAAGCTTTGGCTTTTAGGTGTCCTTAGATTATCTTGGGGGTGCCATGGGCATCCCCAAGCTTAGGCTCTTGCCACTCCTTGTTCCATAATCCATCAAATCTTTACCCCAAACTTGAAAACTTCACAACACAAAACTTAAAGTAGAAAATCTCGTGAGCTCCGTTAGCGAAAGAAAACAAAAGACCACTTCAAGGTACTGTAATGAACTCATTATTCATTTATATTGGTGTTATACCTACTGTATTCCAACTTCTCTATGGTTTATAAACTATTTTACTAGCCATAGATTCATCATAATAAGCAAACAACACACGAAAAACAGAATCTGTCAAAAACAGAACAGTCTGTAGTAATCTGTAGCTAGCGCAAGATCTGGAACCCCAAAAATTCTAAAATAAATTTACGGACGTGAGGAATTTCTCTATTAATCATATGAAAAAAGAATTAACTAAATAGCACTTTCCAAATAAAAATGGCAGCAGTTCTCGTGAGCGCTAAAGTTTCTGTTTTTTACAGGAAGTGTAACAAGACTTTCCCCAAGTCTTCCCAACGGTTCTACTTGGCACAAACACTATTAAACACAAAAAACACAACCAAAACAGAGGCTAGATAAATTATTTATTAACTAACAGAAATGATAAATATTGGGTTGTCTCCCAACAAGCGCTTTCCTTTAAATCCTTAAAGCTAGGCATTGATAATTTTAATGATGCTCATATGAAAGACAAGAATTGAAGCACAAAGAGAGCATCATAAAACACGTGACAAACACATCTAAGTCTAACATACTTCCTATGCATAGGCATCTTATAGGCAAACAAATTATCATGGCAAGCAAAAACTAGCATATGCAAGGAAGCGGAAAGAAACAATAGCAATCTCAACATAACGAGAGGTAATTTAGTAACATGAAAATTTCTACCACCATATTTTCATCTCTCATAATAATTGCATCTGGGGTCATAAGAAAATTCAACAAAATAGCTATCACACAAAATATCTTCAACATGACCCATATGCGTGCAAAGTTGACTCTCTTCCAAAATAGTGGGATCTAAAGTTGACACTCTTCCAAACCCACTTTCAATAATATTGCAAACACTATTATCAATCTCATATTTATCATGGGGCTTAAATAAATTTTCAAGATCATAAGAAGAATCACCCTAATCAGGATCATTGCAACAAGTAGAGGACATAGCAAAACTAGCATCCCCAAGCATAGGGTTTTGTGTATTATTAGCACAATTGACATCAAGAGAATTTATAGTAAAATCATTGCAATCATGCTTTTTATTCAAAGATCTATCGTGAATCACTCGATAAGGTACTTCATCACAATTATCAGATTCACAAATTTCAAGCAAAACTTCATAAAGATAATCTAGTGCACAAAACTTACTAGCAATTGGATCATCATAATTGGATCTCTTAAAAAGATTAGCAAGTGGGTGAGGATCCATAGATCTTAGGTTCTCTCTTTAGTAATAAATAAACAACTATTCCAACCATACGAGCAAACAAGAAACGGGCAAAAGAGGCAAATTGGGAAAGAGAAGGAGGATAGAGGGAGAGAGGGCGAATAAAACGGCAAGGGTGAAGTGGGGGAGAGGAAAACTAGAGGCAAATGACAAATAATGTAATGCGGGAGATAAGGGTATGTGATGGGTACTTGGTATGTTGACTTTTGCGCAGACCTCCCCGGCAATGGCGTCAGAAATCCTTCTTGCTACTTCTTGACCACTGCGTTGGTTTTCCCTGAAGAGGAAGGGATGATGCAGCAAAGTAGCGTAAGTATTTCCCTCAGTTTTTGAGAACCAAGGTATCAATCCAGTAGGAGGCTACGTGCGAGTCCCTCGTACCTGCACAAAACAAATAAATAATCGCAACCAACGCGAATAGGGGTTGTCAATCCCTACACGGCCACTTACGAGAGTGAGATCTGATAGATATGATAAGATAATATTTTTGGTATTTTTGTGATAAAGATGCAAAGTAAAATAAAGGCAAAGTAAAAAAGCAAAGGAAATAACTAAGAAGTAGGAGCTTAATATGATGAAGATAGACCCGGGGGGCATAGGTTTCACTAGTGGCTTCTCTCAAGAGCATAAGTATTCTACGGTGGGTGAACAAATTACTATTGAGCAATTGACAGAATTGAGCATAGTTATGAGAATATCTAGGTATGATCATGTATATAGGCATCACGTCTGAGACAAGTAGACCGACTCCTGCCTGCATCTACTACAATTACTCCACTCATCGACCGCTATCCAACATGCATCTAGAGTATTAAGTTAAAAACAGAGTAACGCCTTAAGCAAGATGACATGATGTAGAGGGATAAACTCATGCAATATGATGAAAACCCCATCTTGTTATCCTCGATGGCAACAATACAAAACGTGCCTTGCTGCCCCTACTGTCACTGGGAAGGGACACCGCAAGATGGAACCCAAAGCTAAGCACTTCCCCCATTGCAAGAAAG
This sequence comes from Triticum monococcum, assembly GCA_034509565.1. NCBI lineage: Eukaryota > Viridiplantae > Streptophyta > Magnoliopsida > Poales > Poaceae > Triticum > Triticum monococcum. The sequence goes on along the minus strand of CM067845.1, from coordinate 13,342,260 downwards.
ATCAATCTAGTAGGCCAAACCAAACTGATAATTCGAAGAGACTTGCAAAGATAACCAATCATACATAAAAGAATTCAGAGAACATTCAAATATTGTTCATAGATAGACTTGATCATAAACCCACAATTCATCGATGTCAAAAAACACACCGCAAAAAGAAGATTACATCGAATAGTTCTCCACAAGAGAGGGGGAGAACATTGTATTGAGATCCAAAAAGAGAGAAGAAGCCATCTAGCTAATAACTATGGACCCGTAGGTCTGAGGTAAACTACTCACACTTCATCGGAGGAGCTATGGTGTTGATGTAGAAGCCCTCCGTGATCGATGCCCCCTTCGGCGGAGCTCCGGAACAGGCCCCAAGATGGGATCTCGTGGAGACAGAAAGTTGCGGCGGTGGAATTAGGTTTTTGGCTCCGCATCTGATTGTTTGGGGGTATATAGGTATATATAGGAGGAAGGAGTACGTCGCTGGAGCAACAGGGGGCCCACGATGGTGGAGGGCGCCCCTAGGGGAGGGTAGGCGCGCCCCCGTACCTCGTGGCCTCCTCTTTTGTGCCTTGACGTAGGGTCCAAGTCTCCCGGGTCTTGTTCATTGAGAAAATCACGTTCCCGAAGGTTTCATTCCGTTTGGACTCCGTTTGATATTCCTTTTCTTTGAAACCCTAAAATAGGCAAAAAAAACAATAATTCTTGGCTGGGCCTCCGGTTAATAGGTTAGTCCCAAAAATAATATAAAAGTGGAAAATAAAGCCCAATAATGTTCAAAACAGTAGATAATATAGCATGTAGCAATCAAAAATTATAGATACGTTGGAGACGTATCAACGGTCCGGTTGCATCGACCAAGTGAACCATGCTCTACCGAGTGGTGTGCAAGTGGCGGAGTATGCCCCCTACATCCAAGAGCTATTCAAGCATCGCAATACCAAGTTCAGCCACATGCCCTTCTCTTTGCATCATTGCTACAAAGAGTTATGCAAGAATGAGAAGTGGATCCAAGGAATATTGGAGACCACTCCGAAGAGGTCAAGGTTGAGCATATCCATTGAGGACGACGAGGAGGTGGATGAAGATGCCAACAATAGACCGGAAGGAAAAAAGATTGCGAAAGAAAGAAAGAACAGGAATGCATTCGGTGGCACTTACAAGGATGAACTTGTGGCAATGATCGAGACAAAGAAGGTGTTGGCGGCGGAACGCAAAGAGGACAAGTTGATGAGGTTGAATGAGCTCAAGGCCTTTGAGGATGAGTAGTGGAAGACCAAGTTGGCGGCCGAAGAGAGAAAGTTGAAGGCCGAGGAGTGTAGGATTGCACTCGATGAGGAGAGGATTCGTGATACGAAGAAGGAGCGTGCTACCATGTTCATGAATCCAAACACAATGGATGAAACCACAAGAGAGTATTGGGAGCTCACTCGTGGAGAAATCTTGGCCATGTTGGTGGTGGCCGAGGGCACTACACCACGGTAGAGGTAACGTGACACATTTATGTGGACAAAGGTCCACTAATCTTCACAAAATAACTGTCACTGTAGCTTTTAAGTTTTGTCTTCGGAACATGTGTTGGCAAAGGTACATCACTGTAGAAACATTATGCACCGGCAACCACTAAATAACTATGTATTTGTCAGTAATTGCTTAATAACGTGTTATGTGTCGGCATATGTATGGGCTTTGACAGTTTATCAGTCGGTGTAGGTACGTACTTAGCGATATAAAATGTGTCAGTGTATATAGGGTGTATTGACTCAGATTAAGTGTCGGTGTAGATGGACACGTGTCAATCGACTGCCTTGGCGCGCAATTTCAGCACGCGAGTGAAATTTTTGCCTGTTCGTGCAAAGTTCCCCCGCAAAATACTCCCCCTCCCCCGCAAAATACCCCAAATCGACCCCAACCCTAACCCATGCCTGCCGCCACTGCCGCCCTCGCGTTCGATCCACTCCATTGGCTGTCGCCGTCCCGCTCATCCAGTCCTGTCGCCATCGCCACCGCCCTCATGCTCCACCCCGTCCTCGCACCCCCTCCTCCCGAGCTCCATCGCCGTCCTCGCACCCTCCTCCCACCGAGCTTCAGCCCTAGATCTACTCGCCGTCATTGCGCTTACATGAAACCGCCGCAGCGCCCTTCCCCTGACATGTAGCCGCCGTCCTCGCTAATCCCCATCCCCGTCCTTCCTGCCGCCGGGGACCCATCTCCGAGCTCCCTGCTGTCGCCCGGGATCCATATCTGGGCTCCATGCTGCCATCGGGGGTTCCATCTCCGGGCTCCTGCCACCATGGGAGCTCCATCTCCGGGCTCCTGCTGCCGCCGGACCTCTACTCTGCTGCTGGCGGACCTCTGCTCTACTGCTACCGGAGCTCCATCTCCGGGCCTATTGCTGCCGGACGTCTGCTCTACTGCTGCCGGAGCTCCATCTCCAGGCCTGCTGTTGTCGGACCTCTGTAGTACTGCTGTCGGATCTCTGCTCTGCTGCTGTCAGGATCCATCTCCGGCCATGATCCATCTCTGCTACACTCCCGCAGCTCCGTCTCTGTGTCCTGAGTATGCATCAACTCCTCCATAGATTACCTTCTCTGTATCTGAATCATATGCAGTTGTTTGTGACAGTAGACACCTAGACAAGAATGTCTATTTGTTGCTTGAATGGTTATTTTTTGTACTTCTATTGCTTGAATAATGATTGTCACTTCAACGATGCAAAGCTAACACTACCGCATTGGTCATATTCAGATACTTGGCAACTTTGATATTAAGGGTGCATCATAGACAAAACCTGGTTCTAAGCCTAGGTACATCAAGTTTCCTTTTTGCAAACTCATAAACGGTATAATTTTTTCATGAACTGTTCTGATATCTAAAAATAGCAATTACATGTAGGCACACAAATGAGTATCTGCAGGGGTTAGACAAGTTTATAGAGTTTGCTTTTATTAATTCAACAAATGGAAACAAAATCTTATGTCCTTGCAAGATATGTTTGAACTCTAAATGGAGAATAGCAACAAATGCACGTGAACATTTGATATGCGATGGTTTCATGGAGGGGTATTATACATGGTTGTTTCATCGAAAATCTAGCCACGCTAGCCCTAATATTGAGGAGATAGAAGTAGAGAGTTCACCGGCAGATAATGAATTAGCTAATTTCTTGCGAGACATAGCTTGTGGATTAGATGTTGGGGGGTGTTGCAAGAGAACAATGAGGACAATAACAACCCTAGGACGTATGTTGATGATGATACCAAGGCTTATTCGAAGATGGTTGATGATGACAACAAAGAACTATACACCGGGTGTAAAAACTTCTCAAAATTGCGTTTTATTGTCGAATTGCTCCACATCAAACTTCTTGGGCGATGGAGTGACAAAAGTTTTGACATGGTGCTTGAGTTACTTAGTGATGCATTCCCCAAAGGTTCAGTACTTCCCAAAAATTTCAATGAAGCTAAGAAAATATTTAAATCTATTAGGCTTGGGTATGTTAGTATTCATGCGTGCGAAAATGACTGTGTATTGTTCAGAAATGAATTTGATAAGGAAAATCAATGTCCAAAGTGTAAAACTTCAAGGTGGAAATCAGAAAAGAAGAGTCCTGATGGGAAAAGGGTACATAGAGTTCCTAGAAAGGTTCTTCGCTATTTTCATATTAAAAGAAGGCTTCAAAGGTACTTTATGTCCTCTAAAACTGCAACTGACATGAGGTGGCATGACAAACAACAGACCATAGATGGTTTGATTATGGAAGGATTTTGATTCCAAACATCCACTAATTGGTGATGATAGTCGGAATTTTAGATTGGCTGCAACAACTGATGGCTTTAATCCATTTAGGTCAACAAGGAGTACCTATAGTATTTGGCCGGTTTTTTTTATTCCATACAACCTTCCTCCTTGGATGTGCATGAAGCGGACTAATTTTATCCTTTCTTTGCTCATTCATGGCCCTAAGGCACTTGGTGGCGATATGGATGTCTATCTTGAACCTTTGGTAGATGATCTAGTAGATATGTACTATCACGGTGTAAAGACATTTGATGCTTCTAAGTCTGAAATATTTGATCTTCGTGCTGCCATCCTTTGCACCATACATGACTTTCCAGGTTTAGGCTACACTCATGGGTGTGCTACCTAGGGTGAGGTAGCTTGTCCTGAGTGCCATTCATTCACTTGTTCTCTACAATTAAACAAAGGGCAGCAAATATTGCTATATGGGACATCGTAGGTTCTTATTATCCAACCATAAGTTTAGGTTAGATGAAATGTTATTTGATGGCAAGTCGGAGCATAGGACAACACCTATACCTCTTACCGGTGAGGAAATCGATGATTTAACAGCAAATCTCGAAACATCCTTTGGAGAAGATCCAGCTGCCAAGAAGACAACAAAGAGAAAACGCAAAGAAGGTGAATCCCGTCCCTTGTATAAAAGAAGATTTGTGTGGTTTAAGTTGCCCTATTGGAAAGATCTGATGTTGCGTCATAATTTTGATGTTATGCATATAGAAAAGAATGTATGTGTTAACATAGTTAGCACACTTCTGGGCCTTGAGGGAAAATCAAAGGATAACGCTAATTCTTGCTTAGACATCGAAGCTTTGGGTATTATGGGGGACCTGCATCCTGTTGAAGTAGAAGAGGGTAAATTGTATATACCTCCAGCACAATATACTTTGACACCCGATCAGATGAAACATTTTCTCGAAGTCTTGATGGGAGTCAAGTTTCCTTAAGGCTTTGCAAGTGGTATATGACGTTATATCCATGTTGGCGAGAAGAAGATATCTGGACTGAAGAGCCATGATAATCACATTCTGCTACAACACCTTCTTCCGCTTGTGATTCGAAAAATATTGTGATACGTCTCCAACATATCTATAATTTTTGATTGTTCCATGCTATTACATTATCCATCTAGGATGTTTTATATGCATTTATATGCTATTTTATATGATTTTTGGGAGTAACCTATTAACCTAGAGCCCAGTGCCACTTTCTGTTTTTTCCTTGTTTTTGAGTATCGCAGAAAAGGAATATCAAACGGAGTCCAATTGACCAAAAAATTTACGGAGATTGTTTTTGGACCAGAAGAAGCCCACGGAGTACTGGAGATGGACCAGAAGAGTCCCGAGGCCACCACGAGGGTGGGGGCATGCCCTACCCCCTAGGCGCGCCCCTACCTCGTGGCCGCCTCGTGGACCCCCCTGACTTGTTCCCGATGCCAACACCTCTTATATATCCCCAAACTTCCAAAAAATAACCTAGATTGGGAGTTCTGCCGCAGCAAACCTGCATAGCCACCGAAAACCAATCTAGACCCGTTCTGGCACCCTGCCGGAGGGGGGGAATACATCACCGGTGGCCATCTTCATCATCCCAGTGCTCTCCATGACGAGGATGGAGTAGTTCACCCTCGGGGCTGAGAGTATGTACCAGTAGCGATGTGTTTGATCTCTCTCTCTCTCTCTCTCTCTCTCTCTCTCTTATGTTCTTGATGCTTCTCCCCCTCTACTCTCTTGTAATGGATTGAGCTTTCCCTTTGAAGTTATCCTATCGGATTGGGTCTTTAAGGATTTGAGAACACTTGATGTATGTCTTGCATCTGCTTATCTATGGTGACAATGGGATATTCACGTGATCCACTTGATGTATGTTTTGGTGATCAACTTGCGAGTTCCGTGACCTTGTGAGCTTATGCATTGGGGTTGGCACACGTTTTCGTATTGACTCTCCGGTAGAAACTTTGGGGCACTCTTTGAAGTTCTTTGTGTTGGTTGAATAGATGAATCTAAGATTATGTGATGCATATCGTATAATCATACCCACGGATACTTGAGGTGACATTGGAGTATCTAGGTGACATTAGGGTTTTGGTTGATTTGTGTCTTAAGGTGTTATTCTAGTACAAAATCTAGGATAGATTGAATGGAAAGAATAGCTTCGTGTTATTTTACTACAGACTCTTGAATAGATCGATCAGAAAGGATAACTTTGAGGTGGTTTCATACCCTACAATAATCTCCTCGTTTGTTCTCCGCTATTACTGACTTTAGAGTGACTCTTTGTTGCATGTTGAGGGATAGTTATATGATCCAATTATGTTATTATTGTTGAGAGAATTTGCACTAGTGAAAGTATGAACCCTAGGTCTTGTTTGAACGCATTGCAATACCATTTTAACTCACTTTTATCATTTGTTACCTTGTCGTTTTATATTTTCAGATTACAAAAACCTATATCTACCATCCATATTGCACTTGTATCACCATCTCTTCGCCGAACTAGTGCACCTATACAATTTACCATTGTATTGGGTGTGTTGGGGTCACAAGAGACTCTTTGTTATTTGGTTGCAGGGTTGTTTGAGAGAGACCATCTTCATCCTACGCCTCCCACGGATTGATAAACCTTAGGTCATCCACTTGAGGGAAATTTGCTACTGTCCTACAAACCTCTGCACTTGGAGGCCCAACAACGTCTACAAGAAGAAGGTTGTGTAATAGACATCAAGCTCTTTTCTAGCGCCGTTGCCGGGAGGTTAGTGCTTGAAGGTATATCTTTAGATCTTGCAATCAAATCTTTTGTTTCTTGTTTTATCACTAGTTCAGTTTATAAAAGAAAACTACAAAAAATGGAATTGGGGTGCCTCATATGCTTCATCTTTTTAATATCTTTCGTGAAAATGATGGGAAGGAAAATTGTGCCCAAGTGCTAGAAGAAGAATGCATTAAAATGTTTGGCACTAAATCTTTGAATGATGAGCATGATTGCAATGTTGTTAGTACGAACTCTTTGAATATCCATAGTACTAATGATGGTTGCACTAGTCATGATGACAATGTCTCTTATAAGCATGTCAATTTTTGCGGAGTGCATAGAGTTTGCAAGTACACACCAAATAGGGAAGATAGATTTCGCAAGAGGCATAAGTATTTAGAAACTAAATGGTTGCAAGAAAGGCTAGATGTTTGTGCTGAAAATTTAAAATTTCTTTGCCATCCTTGTGAACTTTGCAATGAACGGGATCATTTAAATCTCCAATGCAAATTGTTTCATGATTGAATCGTGTCCAAAAATTATGATGACTTGATTTCCCTTATGCATCATAATGAACTTAGCTTGATTTTGGGTTATGAAGAAATAAAACGTATGACTAAGGATATTCCAGAATTTGTCCTTGATAAAATTCTTGATTTTGATCTAGAGGAAATTTATATGTATTGTGCGGTGAATTGCATTGAAAATCCTTATATTGCCAATTACATAAAGACAAGAAAACAAATAGAAGATGAAGAGAATACTAATGAAAGGGAAGAGACTTCCCAATATCCTCCTATTATTTCTTATGATGAATCAGGTAACGAGGAGGAGCCTTCTATTCAACCAATCTCATTAATAAGGAGCTCCAAAAAGATTATTAAACCCACACATAATGTGAAGAAGAAAAAGAAAAGACGGATAAGCAAAGGTAAAAAGGTATCCCTCCCAAATGATGTTGCTCCTATTACTCATTGTGATGATGATAATTGCTATACTATTGGTGCTATCCATACTATTAATGATGAGAGTGAGTATGCTTATGATATGGAAAGGCCCAAGCTTGGGGATGCTATGTTTGATGAGAATGATATGTTTGAGAATTTATTTGCTGCAATTAATGTTTTTCCCAAGCTTGGGATGCTATGTTTTATGAAGATGATATTTTTAACCTCCCAAGTTTTGATATGCAAATTTATTATGATGATAGCATGCCTCCTATTTATGATGATTATATTGATGAAAGTGGGTTTGGAAGAGTGTCAACTTTAGGAAGTAATGATCACACTATTTTGGAGGGTGTTGAATCTTATTGTGACAATCGGTTTGGAGAGGTCGTGACTTTATTTAGTAATGATTCCACTATCTTGGAAGAGGTTTCAATTGATTATGATGAGAACAAAGTTGCTACTTATGATGATTATTGTGATGACACTTATGCTATAAAAAGTAGTGATGATTGTATTTATAAAACTTGTCATGATTATGATTACCCTTCTTCTGAACATTACTCTTTTAATGTGGAAACAATTTATAGTATTCAAGTTTCTTATGATACTCCCACTATTCCGAATAAGAATTTTGCTTATGTGGAGAGTAGTAAATTTTCTATACTTATGAATCATGAAAAGAATGCTTTATGTGATGGTTATTGAGGGAGTCCTGGATTAGGGGGTCTCCGGACAGCCGGACTATCTCCATTAGCCGGACTGTTAGACAATGAAGATACAAGATTGAAGACTTCGTCTTGTGTCCGGATGGGACTCTACTTGGCGTGGAAGGCAAGCTAGGCAATACGTATATGGATATCTCCTCCTTTGTAACCGACCTTGTGTAACCCTAACCCTCTCCGGTGCCTATATAAACCGGAGGGTTTTAGTCCGTAGGACAACAATCACAACATACAATCATACCATAGGCTAGCTTCTAGGGTTTAGCCTCTCTAATCTCGTGGTAGATCCACTCTTGTAACACCCATATCTTCAATATTAATCAAGCAGGACGTAGGGTTTTACCTCCATCAAGAGGGCCCGAACCTGGGTAAAACTTCGTGTCCCTTGCCTCCTGTTACCATCCGGCCTAGACGCGTAGTTCGGGACCCCCTACCCGAGATTCGCGGTTTTGACACCGACATTGGTGCTTTCATTGAGAGTTCCTCTGTGTCGTCGCCGTTAGGCTTGATGGCTCCTACTATCATCGATAGTGATGCGGTCTAGGGTGAGACTTTTCTCCTCGGACAGATCTTCGTATTCGACGGCTTTGCACTGCGGGCAAATTCGCGGCCAAATCTGGAGAAGATTGAAAGCTATGCCCCTGGCCATCTGGTCAGATTTGGAAGTTTGAATTACACGGCCAACATCCGTGGGGACTTGATCTTCGACGGATTCGAGCCACAGCCGGGCGCGCCGCACTGTCGCGATGGGTATGACCTAGCTCTGCCATCGGACGGTACCCCAGAGGCCGCGCCTGCATCAGCTCTGACCCTTAGCTCGGAGCCAGCTGCGCTAATCGAGGACGGGTGGCTAGACACCACCTCAGGGGCTGCAGTCTCAACGGCGATCGAGCCGAACACCAGCATCATCCTCTACGGAGCCCGTGACTCCAAGGTGCCGGACTCACCTCCGGACCCCAAACCATCCGCGCCCCTGCCAATCGAATCCGACTGGGCGCCCATCATGGAATTCACCGCTGCGGATATCTTTCAGCACTCACCCTTCGGCGACATTCTGAATTCACTAAGGTCTCTCTCTCTCTCTCTGTCAAGAGAGCCCTGGCCGGATCATGGCCAACAGGACTAGGATGCGGACGACGAAGAAATTCGACGCCCACCCACCACCCACTTTGTAGCCACTGTCGTTGATTTAACCGACATGCTCGACTTCGACTCCGAAGACATCGACGGTATGGACGACGATGTAGGAGACGAGAATGAACCAGCACCTATAGGGCACTGGAAAGCCACCTCGTCGTATGACATATACATGGTGGATACACCCAATGAAGGCAACGGTGACGAGATAGCGGAGGATGACCCCTCCAAGAAGCAACCCAAGCGCCGACGTCAGCGGCGCCGCTCTAAGTCCCGCCAAAGAAAAAGTGGTGATACCGGCACAGGAGATAATAACACTCCGGATAGCGCCGAAGACAATGAAAACCCCCTCCAGCAAGAGTTAGATCAGGAGGATGAAGGAGCCAGCTCTCCTGAGAGAGCGGCTGGCGGAGAGGAGGAGGATGACAATTACATGCCCCCTTCGAAGATGAGGCAAGCCTCGGCGATGATGAATTCGCCATACCAGAGGATCCCGTCGAACAAGAGCGCTTCAAGCGCAGGCTTATGGCCACGGCAAATAGCTTGAAGAAAAAGCAGCAGCAGCTTCAAGCTGATCAAGATCTGCTAGCTGACAAATGGACCGAAGTCCTCGCAGCCGAGGAATATAAACTCGGGCGTCCCTCCAAGAGTTACCCAAGGCGCAGGTTACTACCCCGACTGGGGGAAGAAGCGTATGATACGGCTGACCGGCCACCTCGTGGCCGCGATAGAGAGGCATTCCTGCCGAAAGCTCAGCCTCCACCCCAACGCCATCCAAATAAAAAGGCATGGGGAGATACGCCAGACATGCGAGACATATTTGAGGACAAAGCAAAGCACTCAAGATCGATCTACGGATCACGAGGGCGCACCACTCTACGAGACGGTAAACGTCACGCCGGATACATTAAAAGCAAATCCGGCCGGGCCGAACCAAGCGGGGAGGACCCATACGAGCTGCGTCGCGATATAGCACAATACAGAGGCGTCGCACACCCCTTATGCTTCACCAACGAAGTAATGGAACATCAATTCCTAGAAGGTTTTAAACCTGTAAACATTGAATCATATGACGGCACAACAGATCCCGCGGTATGGATTAAGGACTTCCTCCTCCACGTCCACATGGACGGCGGTGATGACTTACATGCCATCAAGTACCTCCCACTAAAACTCAAAGGACCAGCACGACATTGGCTTAATAGCTTGCCAGCAGGCTCCATTAGCTGTTGGGAAGATCTGGAAGCCGCATTCCTCGACAACTTTCAAGGAACTTATGTGCGACCACCAGACGCCGATGACTTGAGCCACATAATTCAGCAGCCACGAGAGTCGGCCAGGCAATTCTGGACTCGGTTCCTTACAAAGAAAAACCAAATCATCGACTGTCTGGATGCGGAGGCCTTAGCGGCTTTCAAGCACAACATCCGAGACGAGTGGCTAGCCCGGCACCTTGGTCAGGAAAAGCCGAAATCTATGGCAGCCCTCACGACACTCATGACCCGCTTTTGTGCGGGAGAAGACAGCTGGTTGGCTCGCAGTAACAACATATCAAAGAACCATGGTACCTCAGATACCAAGGACGGCAACAACAGGTCACGTTGCAACAAGCATAAGCGCCGCATTAACGGCGAAAGTACTAAGGATACGGCAGTAAATGCCGGATTCAAAGGCCCTAAACCCGGTCAATGGAAAAAGCCATTCAAACAAAGTACGCCGGGTCCATCCAGCTTGGACCGTATACTCGATCGCTCGTGTCAAATACATGACACCCCAGACAAGCCAGCCAATCACACCAACAGGGATTGTTGGGTGTTCAAGCAGGCCGGCAAGTTAATCGCCGAAAACAAGGACAAGGGGCCGCATAGCGATGACGAGGAAGAACCCTGACAGCCGCACACCGGAGGACAGAAGAGGTTCCCCCACAAGTGCGGACGGTGAACATAATATACACAACCTACATCCCCAAGAGGGAGCGGAAGCGTGCGCTTAGGGACGTATATGCGCTGGAGCTAGTCGCCCCGAAGTTCAACCCTTGGTCCTCCTGTCCGATCACCTTTGATCGCAGGGACCACCCCACTAGTATCCATCACGGCGAATTCGCCGCACTGGTCCTAGACCCAATCATCGAGGGATTTCACCTCACTCGAGTCCTCATGGACGGCGGTAGCAGCCTGAACCTGCTTTATCAGGACACAGTGCGCAAAATGGTATAGACTCCTCAAGGATCAAACCCATAAAGACGACCTTTAAAGGCGTCATTCCAGGTGTAGAGGCCCACTGCACAGGCTCAATTACACTGGAAGTGGTCTTCGGATCCCCGGATAACTTCCGAAGCGAAGAGTTAATCTTCGATATAGTCCCGTTCTGCAGTGGTTATCACGCGCTGCTCGGACGAACCGCATTCGCTAGATTCAATGCGGTACCACATTATGCATACCTCAAGCTCAAGATGCCAGGACCTCGCGGAGTTATTACAGTCAATGGAAACACAAAGCGCTCTCTCCGAACAGAGGAGCACACCGCAGCCCTCGCAGCAGAAGCGCAAAGCAGCCTCTCAAGGCAATCTACTAGTTTCGCGTTTCAAATCCCGGACACCTTCAAGCGTGCTTGGGGCAATCGGCAAATAGACCGCCTGGCGCGATCTGAGCTCGCGTAGCAATACGACGGCCACCTCAATCCCAGCCCAACGACGTTGTTTATGCCGCACGTACATAATTATGCATTAAAAATACCATGGGCACAAACGGGGAGGGGGAGGAACAACTACGGCACGCCCCAAAACGCGGCCTAAACCGCACCAGGGGCTTCCCGTTGGGTTATTTTTCTTTTTCTTTCAGGACTTCAATCTCTGGAAATACTGTCTGGTAGCTCTATTGCCAAACACATGATACAGCAACCAAGGAGGCCGACAACTACGGAATTCCCAGATGGATTACAGATTTCATATAATTCCTCAGCTCGCCCTTGGAAGGGACATAGTCCTACTCTTTTGCTCATTACACTATCTGTATCACTCTGCTTCAATGCAATTTTTTAATATACAATGCATGACATTACGACTATTATCGCATTTTTGTTATGTGTATACATACCTATGTGTTCATTAATGACGCCTAGCAACCGTACACTCTGGTACGGCCAATGCACCAGGGGCTTACATACCCACAATATGGTGTGAGAAGTCTGAACACTTTCACAAGTGCAGCACCCCGAACTTATAGCATTATATGCATCAGCTCCGAATCATGTCTTTGGTCAAATGTTGGGTTTGCCCGACTCCTATGTTTTGGTACCTTACGTTCCGTTCTATTGGCTAAGGTAGCGCTAGGAGAACTACTGCGATTGTGCCCCGGTTCTGCCGGGCCGAGCACCTCAGTAGAGAAAGCTAAAACTGACTGTCATGATAAGGCGAGAGACTGGTCGCTGTTCGGTGAGGTTTTTCGAGTCCCTAAAGACTTATGCCGCTTAGGGCGAGGGGCCGGCTCCATCCGGCTTACAGGCATGTATCGCGCCCCGAATTCGGCCTTCCGAATACCAGGGGCTTCGCCGAAATTTAAAATTATAGAATTCTATGGCTAAGTGAGAGTGATAAAGCATTATTAGTCTGGTTGCCTTGTTCGTTGTGCTGAGCACCTCCCTCGAAGGACCCAAACATGGGAACAAGAGTGCTTAGGTTTATCCCGAACACCCCAACACTCGTGGTATGGGGGCAGAAGCCGAGGACTAGCCATCTCTCAAATTGGATAAATAGCCAAACAGAAGGTAATATTTTAAATTCACACAAGCATTGCACATCGCACATGAAACAAGTTTTCATCTCACAGGATAGAAAATGAGCAAGTCTCATTCAAATATTACATTTTGCGAACACTCATCCGCGATAAGATGGGCGCCCGGCAGAACACCCTCGTAGTACATCTCGGGGTGGCGGTGCTCCTTGCCCTCCGGCGGTCCCTCCTTGATCAGCTTCAGGGCGTCTAGCTTGACCCACTGCGTTGTTACACGGGCAAAGGCCCGGTCTACACCTTCAATGCAGACGGATCGCTTGACGACCTCCAGCCATGGACAGGCATCCACAAGCCGCCTCACCAGGCCAAAGAAGCTGTTCGGAAGGGCGTCACCAGGCCACAACCGGACTATGAAGCCCTTCATGGCCTGATCGGCCGCCTTATGTAGCTCGGCAATCTGCTTCAGCTGGTCACTCATCAGCACCGGATGTTCGTCCTTAGCATACTGAGACCAAAACAGATTCTCCGTCGAGCTTCCATCCTCGGCCTGGTAAAATTATGCGGCATCGGACACACTGCGGGGCAAATCTACGAATGTTCCTGAAGAGCTCCGGATTCGGGTAAGTAATCGGTAAATTACTTTTACATGCTTGCTTTGCATATAGAAAGCCTTACCTGCCGCTATCTTCTTCATCGCGTCGATCTCCTGAAGGGCCTTCTGGGCCTCGGCCTTGGCACTCTTCGCGCTCTCACGGGCCGCGGCAAGCTCAGACTCTCGCGTCTTCAAGTCAAGCTCCAACGCCTCGTGCTTCGTCACGAGAGCCTGGAGCTCTTGCTGCACCTCGCCCACCCAAGCCTCGTGCCTCTCTCGCTCGGTGCGCTCCGGGGCCGCCTTCTCTTCGGCCCGGGACAGCGCTTGGTTCAGGGTCGCCACCTCGGTCATGGCCCCTGGCAAACATACAATGATCCTGTCATTTAGCAATCGCGTCCTTTTTCTCATCTATAGACGGGGTATTACTTACCCTTGTTCTCCTCGAGCTTCCTCTTAGCAAGGCCGAGCTCTTTTTGGGACCCCTCAAGGGCCTCCTTCAGTACGGCGACCTCCGCAGTCAGTACGGTGAACGCCAGCAGCGAAGCCTGCAAATGCATATTGACATACTTATAATAGACTCCTGCGATGTTATTTGATCCTCTGTTCGGCTTTTCTTTGTGAACACCAAACAAAACATCAGGGTCTACTGTCTATGCGGTAATATTTCTACTACATTTTAAAACACCTACCCCGAAGCCTGTTAGAAGGCTAGTACAAGCTTCAGTCAGTCTGCTCTTGGCGGACTAAACCTTCTGGATCACCGCACTCATGATAGCGCGGTGCTCCTCCTTGATGGAAGCGCTCCGAAGCGCTTCCAACATAGTGTCCGGCGCCTCTGGATGGACAGAGGTCACCGGCACAGGCGTCTCACCCTCCTTAGAAGGGGACCGCCTACCCGAGCTCGGAGCCGTTGGAGGGTCCGGCGCGGTGTTCGGCCGAGCGCCAAACTCGGAACTCTCGGGGACCCCGTCCCCTCGGCTCCTGGAGTCCGGAAGGTCGCCTTGCGGCACCTCCGGGACTGTCCCCCCTCGATCTGGTGCCTCTTGAGACAGTACCTCGTTGTCGTCGGCTGGATGAGGGAAGGTGGTCGTTTGGACTAGATTGCTATCCATGTCTGATGCACCCAAGGAGCCGTCCGAGGATACCTCGATATTGGCTCAGGGCAGCCTGCACAATTGTGTTCGGCGTTAGGGAAAGCAACGTGACAAAGGAATCCCATGGGTTACTTTGGTATCCGAACACTTACGATCTTCCCGGGGGCTTGCCCCTGGGCAAGCAGTCGTCTTCACTTTCGTCGGCGGCGGTAGAGCTGTCCGGAAGGAGCGTCCTTCCCTTCTTGGACACTTTGGCCTCCCCAGTTGGTGCGGCCTTCCTTTTCTTGCCTCCCCCCAGTCGGTGGGGGAGCCTCTTCTTCCTCTTCCTCGTCTTCGGGGGAAGTGTGCGCCACAGAGTCATCGGATGGTGAGTCCGACGACGCCTGGCGTCGGGAACTCTTTCGAGCTCCCTTGGCCTTCTTGGTCTTCTCCGGCACCTTATAAGGGGCCGGAGTCAGCATCTTCGTCAGATGAGCGTCTGCGGGGCCTTTGGGCAAGGGAGCCGGACAGTCGATCTGTCTGGCCATCTTCTGCCAGTCCTGTTAACGGCACGGGAGTTTAGATCCCGCACAGAGCCAATCTATATATATATATAAAACAAACATCCTGTAAGAGGTAAAACAACTTATCGCACTGGCGTGGCGCTTCGCGCTGAATCCGCGATCCTCAGTAATGGGGGAGGGACCGTGGCGCCCTTGAACAACACCCTCCAGGCATCTTCATGAGTCGTGTTGAAGAGCATGTTCAGAGTTCGGTGCTGCGCCGGATTGAACTCCCACAAGGTAAACTCCCGTTGTTGGCACGGGAGTATCCGGTGAACGAGCATAACCTGGACTATGTTGACAAGCTTGATCTTCTTTTCAACCATGTTCTGAATACATGACTGGAGTCCGGTCAACTCTTTTGAATTACCCCAGGACAGGCCCTTCTCTTTCCAGGAGGTGAGCCGCATGGGGATGCCAGATCGGAACTCGGGGGCCGCTACCCATGCGGGGTCGCGTGGCTCGGTGATATAGAACCACCCCGATTGCCACCCCTTTATGGTGTCCACGAAGGTGCCCTCGAGCCATGTGATGTTGGGCATCTTGCCCACCATGGCGCCTCCGCACTCCGCCTGGCGGCCGCTCACTACCTTCGGCTTGACATTGAAGGTCTTCAGCCATAAGCCGAAGTGGGGCTTGATGCGGAGGAAGGCCTCACACACAATGATAAACGCCGAAATGTTGAGGATGAAGTTTGGGGCTAGATCATGGAAATCCAGGCCGTAATAAAACATGAGCCCCCGGACGAAGGGATGGTGAGGGAATCCTAGTCCGCGGATGAAATGGGTGAGGAATACCACCCTCTCATGGGGCTCGGGGGTGGGGATGAGTTGTCCCTCATCTGGGAGTCGGTGCGCGATGTCGTCGTGCAGGTATCCGGCTCTCCTCAGTTTCTTGATGTCTCCCTCCGTGACAGAGGAGACCATCCACTTGCCTCCCGCTCCGTACATGGTTGGAGAAGGTTGAGATGGAAGTGAGGACTTGGGCGCTAGAGCTCGAGTATGCGGGAGCGGATGAGCAGAGGAGGAAGAAGGCGTGGATAGAAAGGTGAATCCTTATCCCTTTATATGGGCGGACAAAATTAAACATCCCCACTTGCCTAGTAAAACTCGCTTATCCCCCAAGCGCCGCAATTGATGGCACGGTTGGGTTACCCACGCCCATATTGATGAGAATCCCGTAATAAGGGGACACGATCTCTGCTTTGACAAGACGTGTCGAAAAACTGCCTCGCGTTATGTGCGGGGCTGGTTAAAAGAAACGGTTCGAATAATCACCGGGCCATGACGTAACGTCATGTTGCCAAAACAAGCTAGCGGATTAGATCTGCGAAAGAATTATTCTCTACGGTGAAATATGGGACTTATTTTGCAGGGTCGGACACTATCCTTGTATTCAACTTCTTCTGTAATGTATTCGGAGAAGGAACCCACCTTGCAATGCCGAAGACAACTGCACGTCGGACTCATCGTCATTGAAGCCTGGTTCAGGGGCTACTGGGGGAGTCCTGGATTAGGGGGTCTCCGGACAGCCGGACTATCTCCATTAGCCGGACTGTTAGACTATGAAGATACAAGATTGAAGACTTCGTCTCATGTCCGGATGGGACTCTACTTGGCGTGGAAGGCAAGCTAGGCAATACGTATATGGATATCTCCTCCTTTGTAACCGACCATGTGTAACCCTAACCCTCTCCGGTGCCTATATAAACCGGAGGGTTTTAGTCCGTAGGACAACAATCACAACATACAATCATACCGTAGGCTAGCTTCTAGGGTTTAGCCTCTCTGATCTCGTGGTAGATCCACTCTTGTAACACCCATATCTTCAATATTAATCAAGCAGGACATAGCGTTTTACCTCCATCAAGAGGGCCCAAACCTGGGTAAAACTTCGTGTCCCTTGCCTCCTGTTACCAGCCGGCCTAGACGCGCAGTTCGGGACCCCCTACCCGAGATCCGCCGGTTTTGACACCGACAGTTATATTGTTGAATTCATTCATGATGCCACTGAAAATTATTATGAGAGAGGAACATGTGCTTTTACCTATTGCAATAATATCAAGTTTCCTCTCTATGTATTGAAAATCTTGAAGTTATGCTTGTTTTGCCTTCCTATGCTAGTTGATTCTTGTTCCCATAAGTTGTTTGCTCACAAAATCCCTATGCATAGGAAGTGGGTTAGGCTTAAATGTGCTAGTCATATTCTTCATGCTGCTCTATTTATGTTTCAATTTTTATCTTTTATGTGAGCATCATTGAAATCATCATGCCTAGCTAGGGGCGTTAAACGATAGCGCTTTTTGGGAGGCAACCCAATTTTATTTTGTCCTTTGCTTTTTGTTCCTGTTTGGTAATAAATAATTCATCTAGCCTCTGTCATAATTGTGTTTTTATGTTTTAATTAGTGATTGTGCCAAGTAAATCCTTTAGGATCTTCTTGGGTGATTGTTGTTTGATCTTGCTGATAAAAACAGAAAGTATGCGCTCACGAAAATTATTTTCATGTTTTACCAGAGAGCGATAAAATAACAATTCCAATTGCAGTAGATCAATATACAAATTTTCCTAGCCTTCCTAATTTATCAGAATTTTTGGAGTTACAGAAGTATTCGAAACCTCTAGATTGATACAGACTGTTCTGTTTTTGACAGATTCTGTTTTCTATGTGGTTTTTGCTTATTTTGATGAATCTATGATTAGTATCGGAGGGTATGAACCATAGAGATGTTGGAATAAAGTAGATGTTACAACAATACGAATTTACAATGAGTTCACAACAGTACCAAAATTGGTGATTTGTTTTCTTATACTAATGGAGCTTATGCGTTTTCTGTTGAGTTTTGTGTTGTGAAGTTTTCATGTTTTGGGTAAAGATTCGATGCACTATGGAATAAGGAGTGGCAAGAGCCTAAGCGTGGGTATGCCCAAGGCACCCCAAGGTAATATTCAAGGACAACCAAGAGCCTAAGCTTGGGGGTGCCCCGGATGGCATCCCCTCTTTCGTCTTCGTTCATCGGTAACCTTACTTGGAGCTATATTTTTATTCCCCACATGATATGTGTTTTGCCAGGAGCGTCATTTTATTTTATTTTGTTTTTCTTGCTGTTTGAATAAAATACCAAGATCTGAAATTCTTAAATGTTAGAGAGTCTTCACATAGTTGCATAATTATTCAACTACTCATTGTGCTTCGCTTACATCTTTTGGAGTAGTTTGTCGTTCGCTCTAGTGCTTCACTTATATCTTTTAGAGCACGACGGTAGTTTTATTTTATAGAAATTATTGATCTCTCATGCTTCACTTATATTGTTTTGAGAGTCTTTTAGAACAGCATGGTAATTTTATTTGGTTATGAAATTAGTCCTCATATGATAGGCATCCAAGATGGGTATAATAAAAACTATCATATAGTGTGCATTGAATACTATGAGAAGTTGATACTTGATGATTGTTTTGAGATATGAAGATGGTGATATTAGAGTCATGCTAGTTGAGTATTTGTGAATTTGAGAAATACTTTTGTTGAGGTTTGCAAGTCCCCTAGCATGCACGTATGGTAACCGTTGTGTAACAAATTTTAAGCATGAGGTGTTTCTTTGATTGTCCTCCTTATGAGTGGCGGTCAGGGACGAGCGATGGTCTTTTCCTACCAATATACCCCCCTAGGAGCATGCGCGTAGTGCTTGGTTTTGATGACTTGTACATTTTTGCAATCAGTATGTGAGTTCTTTATGACTAATGTTGAGTCCATAGATTATACGCACTCTCACCCTTCCATCATTGCTAGCCTCTTCGATACCGTGCATTGGCCTTTCTCACCTCGAGAGTTGGTGCAAACTTCGCCGGTGCATCCAAACCCCATGATATGATACGCTCTATCACACATAAGCCTGCTTATATATTCCTCAAAACAGCCACCATACCTACCTATTATGGCATTTCCATAGCCATTCCGAGATATATTGCCATGCAACTTTCCACCGTTCCGTTTATTATGACACGCTTCATCATTGTCATATTGCCTTGCATGATAATGTAGTTGACATCGAATTTGTGGCAAAGCCCCCGTTCATAATTTTTTATACATGTCACTCTTGAATCATTGCACATCCCGGTACACCGCTGGAAGCATTCATATAGTCATATTTTGTTCTAGTATCGAGTTGTAATTTTTTAGTTGTAAATAAATAGAAGTGTGCTGATCATCATTATTAGAGCATTGTCCCGTGTGAGGAAATAAGAAAAGAGAAAGGCCAAATAAAAAAAGAAGGCCCAAAAAAATGAGGGAAAAAGAGAGAAGGGGCAATGTTACTATCCTTTTTCCACACTTGTGCTTCAAAGTAGCACCTTGATCTTCATGATAGAGAGTCTCTTATTTTGTCACTTTCATATACTAGTGGGAATTTTTCATTATAGAACTTGGCTTGTATATTCCAACAACGGGCTTACTCAAAATGCCCTAGGTCTTCATGAGCAAGCAAGTTGGATGCACACCCACTTAGTTTCTTTTGTTGAGCTTTCATACATTTATAGCTCTAGTGCATCCGTTGCATGGCAACCCTACTCCTCGCATTAAAATCAATTGATGGGCATCTCCATAGCCCATTGATTAGCCACGTCAATGTGAGACATTCTCCTTTTTGTCTTCTCCACACAATCTCCATCATCATATTCTATTCCATCCATAGTGCTATTTCCATGGCTCGTGCTCATGTATTGCATGAAAGTTGAAAAAGTTTGAGAATACTAAAGTATGAAACAATTGCTTGGCTTGTCATCGGGGTTGTGCATGATGGGAGCATTTTGTGTGACGAAAATGAAGCATGGCCAAACTATATGATTTTGTAGGGATGAGCTTTCTTTGGCTATGTTATTTTGAGAAGACATAATTGCTTGGTTAGTATGCTTGAAGTATTATTGCTTTTATGTCAATATTAAACTTTTGTCTTGAATCATTCGGATCTGAATATTCATGCTACAATAAAGAAAATTACATTGAAAAATATGTTAGGTAGCATTCCACATCAAAAATTCTATTTTTATCATTTACATACTCGAGGACGAGCAGAATCAAGCTTGGGGATGCTTGATACGTCTCCAACGTATCTAGGATGTTTTATATGCATTTATATGATATTTTATATGATTTTTGGGACTAACCTATTAACCTGGAGCCAGTGCCAGTTTTTGTCTTTTCCTTATTTTTGAGTATCGCATAAAAGGAATATCAAACGGAGTCCAATTGTCCTGAAAATTTACGGAGATTGTTTTTGGACCAATAGAAGCCCACGGAGTACCGGAGATGGACCAGAAGAGTTGCGAGGCCACCACGAGGGTGGGGGTGCGCCTACCCCCCTGGGTGCGCCCCCCTACCTCGTGCCCACCTCGTGGACCCCCTGAATTGTTCCAGACGCCAACGCTTCTTATATATCCCCAAACTTCCAGGAAATAACCTAGACCGGGAGTTCCGCCGCCGCAAGCCTCTGTAGCCACCGAAAACCAATCTAGACCCATTTCGGCACCCTGCCGGAGGGGGGAATACATCACCGGTGGCCATCTTCATCATCCCTGTGCTCTCCATGACGAGGAGGGAGTAGTTCACCCTTGGGGCTGAGGGTATGTGTACAAGTAGCTATGTGTTTGATCTCTCTCTCTCTCTCTCGTGTTCTTGATTCGGCACGATCTTGATGGATCGCGAGCTATTTTTTATAGTTGGATCTTATGATGCTTCTCCCTCTCTACTCTCTTGTAATGGATTGAGTTTTCCCTTTGAAGTTATCTTATCAGATTGAGTCTTTAAGGATTTGAGAACACTTGATGTATGTCTTGCATGTGCTTATCTATGGTGACAATGGGATAATCACGTGATCCACTTGATGTATGTTTTGGTGATCAACTTGCGAGTTCCATGACCTTGTGAACTTATGCATAGGGGTTGGCACACGTTTTCATCTTGACTCTCCGGTAGAAACTTTGGGGCACTCTTTGAAGTTCTTTGTGTTGGTTGAATAGATGAATCTGAGATTGTGTGATGCATATCGTATAATCATACCTACGGATACTTGAGGTGACATTGGAGTATCTAGGTGACATTAGGGTTTTGGTTGATTTGTGTCTTAAGGTGTTATTCTAGTAGGACTCTAGCATAGATTGAACGGAAAGAATAACTTCGTGTTATTTTACTACGGACTCTTGAATAGATCGATCAGAAAGAATAACTTTGCGGTGGTTTCGTACCCTACATTAATCTTTTCGTTTGTTCTCCGCTATTAGTGACTTTGGAGTGACTCTTTGTTGCATGTTGAGGGATAGTTATATGATCCAATTATGTTATTATTGTTGAGAGAACTTGCACTAGTGAAAGTATGAACCCTAGGCCTTGTTTCAACGCATTGCAATACCGTTTTCGCTCACTTTTATCATTTGTTACCTTGCTGTTTTTATATTTTAAGATTATAAAAATCTATATCTACCATCCATATTGCACTTGTATCACCATCTCTTTGCCGAACTTGAAGGAAATATGCCCTAGAGGCAATAATAAAGTTATTATTTATTCCATTATATCATGATAAATGTTTATTATTCATGCTAGAATTGTATTAACCGGAAACAAGATACATAGACAAAACAGAGTGTCACTAGTATGCCACTACTTGACTAGCTCGTTGAATCAAAGATGGTCATGTTTCCTAACCATAGACAAAGCGTTGTCATTTGATTAACGGGAACACATCATTAGGAGAATGATGTGATTGACCTGACCCATTCCATTAGCTTAGCACTTGATCGTTTAGTTTGTTGCTATTGCTTTCTTCATGACTTATACATGTTCATATGACTATGAGATTATGCAACTCCCGTTTACCGGAGGAACACTTCGTGTGCTACCAAACGTCACAACGTAACTGGGTGATTATAAAGGTGCTCTACAGGTGTCTCCGAAGGTACTTGTTGGGCTGGCGTATTTCAAGATTAGGATTTGTCACTCCGATTGTCGGAGAGGTATCTCTGGGCCCACTCGGTAATACACATCACTTAATCCTTGCAAGAATTGCAACTAATGAGTTAGTTGCGGGATGCTGTATTACGGAACGAGTAAAGAGACTTGCCGGTAACGAGATTGAACTAGGTATTGAGATACCGACGATTGAATCTCGGGCAAGTAACATACTGATGACAAAGGTAACAACGTATGTTATTATGCGGTTTGACCGATAAAGATCTTCGTAGAATATGTAGGAGCCAATATGAGCATCCAGGTTCCGCTATTGGTTATTGACCAGAGACGTGTCTCGGTCATGTCTATATAGTTTTCGCACCCGTAGGGTCCGCACGCTTAAAGTTCGATGACGGTTATATTATGAGTTTATGTGCTTCGATGTACCAAAGGTAGTTCGAAGTCCCGGATGTGATCACGGATATGATGAGGAGTCTCGAAATGGCCGAGACATGAAGATTGATATATTGGACGACTATTCGGACACCGGAATGGTTCCGGGGGTTAACGGATATATACCGGAGTACCGGGGGGTTACCGGAACACCCCCCCCCCCTGGGGGCGGTTAATGGGCCTCATGGGCCCAATTGGTGGAAGAGGAGAGGTAGGCCAAGGGGCAGCCGCGCGCCCCTCTCCTCCCAAGTCCGAATTGGACTAGGAAGGGGGCAATGCCCACCCTTTCCTTTCTCCCTCTTTCTCCTTCCCTCTCCTCTCCTACTCCAACATGGAAATGAAGGAAATATGCCCTAGAGGCAATAATAAAGTTATTATTTATTTCCTTATATCATGATAAATGTTTATTATTCATGCTAGAATTGTATTAACCGGAAACAGAATACATGTGTGAATACATAGACAAACTTAGTGTCACTAGTATGCCTCTACTTGACTAGCTCGTTAATCAAAGATGGTTATGTTTCCTAACCATGAACAAGGTGTTGTTATTTGATTAACGAGGTCACATCATTAGTTGAATGATCTAATTGACATGACCCATTTCATTAGCTTAGCACCCGATCGTTTAATATGTTGCTATTGCTTTCTTCATGACTTATACATGTTCCTATGACTATGAGATTATGCAACTCCCGTTTACCGGAGGAACACTTCGTGTGCTACCAAACGTCACAACGTAACTTGGTGATTATAAAGGAGCTCTACAGGTGTCTCCAAAGGTAGATGTTGTGTTGGCGTATTTCGAGATTAGGATTTGTCACTCCGATTGTCGGAGAGGTATCTCTGGGCCCTCTCGGTAATGCACATCGCTTAAGCCTTGCAAGCATTGCTACTAATGAGTTAGTTGCAGGATGATGTATTACGGAACGAGTAAAGAGACTTGCCGGTAACGAGATTGAACTAGGTATTGGATACCGACGACCGAATCTCGGGCAAGTAACATACCGATGACAAAGGGAACAACGTATGTTGTTATGCGGTCTGACCGATAAAAGATCTTCGTAGAATATGTAGGAGCCAGTATGGGCATCCAGGTCCCGCTATTGGTTATTGACCGGAGACGTGTCTCGGTCATGTCTACATTGTTCTCGAACTGTAGGGTCCGCACGCTTAACGTTACGATTACAGATATTATGAGTTTATGCATTTTGATGTACCGAAGGTTGTTCGGAGTCCCAGATGTGATCACGGACATGACAAGGAGTCTCTAAATGGTCGAGACATAAATATTGATATATTGGAAGCCTATGTTTGGACATCGGAAGTGTTCCGGGTGAAATCGGGATTTTACCGGAGTACCGGGAGGTTACCGGAACCCCCCGGGAACCATATGGGCCTTAGTGGGCTTTTAGTGGAAAGGTGAAAGGGGCAGCCCAAGGTGGCTGTGCGCCTCCCCCCTCCCCTAGTCCTATTAGGACTAGGAGAGGTGGCCAGCCCCCCTTCTCTCTCTCCCCACTTGAGGATTCCTATTCCAACTAGGATTGGGGGGGGAGTCCTACTCCCGGTAGGAGTAGGACTCCTCCTGGCGCGCCCTAAGGCTGGCCGTACCTCTCCCCCCTTGCTCCTTTATATACAGGGGCAGGGGCACCTCTAGACACACCAGTTGATCATTGTGATCGTTCCTTAGCCGTGTGCGGTGCCCCCTGCCACCATATTCCACCTCGATCATATCGTTGTAGTGCTTAGGCGAAGCCCTGCGTCGGTAGAACATCAAGATCGTCACCACGCCGTCGTGCTGACGGAACTCCTCCCCGAAGCTTTGCTGGATCGGAGCCCGGGGATCGTCATCGAGCTATACGTGTGCCAAGAACTCGGAGGTGTCGGAGTAACGATGCTTGGATCGGTCTGATCGGAAGACGTACGACTACTTCCTCTACGTCGTGTCAATGCTTCCGCAGTCGGTCTGCGTGGGTATATAGACAACACTCTCCCCTCTCGTTGCTATGCATCACCATGATCTTGCGTGTGCGTAGGAAATTTTTTGAAATTACTATGTTACCCAACAGTGGCATCCGAGCCTAGGTTTTATGGTTTGATGTTATATGCACGAGTAGAACACAAGTGAGTTGTGGGCGATACAAGTCATACTGCCTACCAGCATGTCATACTTTGGTTCGGCGGTATTGTTGGACGAGACGACCCGGACCAACCTTACGCGTACGCTTACACGAGACCGGTTCCCCCGACGTGCTTTGCACACAGGTGGCTTGCGGGCGACTGTCTCTCCAACTTTAGTTGAACCGAGTGTGGCTACGGCCGGTCCTTGCGAAGGTTAAAACGGAGTCTATTTGACAAACTATCGTTGTGGTTTTGATGCGTAGGTGAGATTGGTTCTTGCTTAAGCCCGTAGCAGCCACGTAAAACTTGCAACAACAAAGTAGAGGATGTCTAACTTGTTTTTGCAGGGCATGTTGTGATGTGATATGGTCAAGACATGATGCTGAATTTTATTGTATGAGATGATCATGTTTTGTAACCGAGTTATCGGCAACTGGCAGGAGCCATATGGTTGTCGCTTTATTGTATGCAATGCAATCGTGTTGTAATGCTTTACTTTATCACTAAGCGGTAGCAATAGTCGTGGAAGCATAAGATTGGCGAGACGACAACGATGTTACGATGGAGATCAAGGTGTCACGCCGGTGACGATGGTGATCATGACGGTGCTTCGGAGATGGAGATCACAACCACAAGATGATGATGGCCATATCATATCACTTATATTGATTGCATGTGATTTTATCTTTTTCTGCATCTTATCTTGCTTTGATTGACGGTAGCATTATAAGATGATCTCTCACTAAATTATCAAGAAGTGTTCTCCCTGAGTATGCACCGTTGCCAAAGTTCGTCGTTCCCAGACACCACGTGATTATCGGGTGTGATAAGCTCTACGTCCATCTACAACGGGTGCAAGCCAGTTTTTGCACACACAGAATACTCAGGTTAAACTTGACGAGCATAGCATATGCAGATATGGCCTCGAAACACGAAGACCGTAAGGTTGAGCGTGAATCATATAGTAGATATGATCAACATAATGATGTTCACCATTGAAAACTAATCCATTTCACGTGATGATCGGTTGTGGTTTAGTTGATTTGGATCACGTGATCACTTAGAGGATTAGAGGGATGTCTATCTAAGTGGGAGTTCTTAAGTAATATGATTAAATTGAACTTAAATTTATCATGAACTTAGTCCTGGTAGTATTTTGCAAATCATGTTGTAGATCAATAGCTCGCGTTGTTGCTTCCCTACGTTTATTTTGATATGTTCCTAGAGAAAATTGTGTTGAAAGATGTTAGTAGCAAAGATGCGGATTGGATCCGTGATCTGAGGTTTATCCTCATTGCTGCACAGAAGAATTATGTCCTTGATGCACCGCTAGGTGACAGACCTATTGCAGGAGCAGATGCAGACATTATGAACGTTTGGCTTGCTCAATATGATGACTACTTGATAGTTTAGTGCACCATGCTTAACGGCTTAGAATCGGGACTTCAAAGACGTTTTGAACGTCATGGACCATATAAGATGTTCCAGGAGTTGAAGTTAATATTTCAAGCAAATACCTGAGTTGAGAGATATGAAGTCTCCAACAAGTTCTATAGCTAAAAGATGGAGGAGAATCGCTCAACTAGTGAGCATGTGCTCAGATTGTCTGGGTACTACAATCGCTTGAATCAAGTGGGAGTTAATCTTCCAGATAAGATAGTGATTAACAGAATTCTCTAGTCACCATCACCAAGTTAGTAGAACTTCGTGATGAACTATAGTATGCAAGGGATAACGGAAACGATTCCCAAGCTCTTGGTGATGCTAAAATCAACGAAGGTAGAAATCAAGAAAAACATCAAGTGTTGATGGTTGACAAGACCACTAGTTTCAAAAAAAGGGCAAAAGGGAAGAAGGGGAACTTCAAGAAGAACAACAAGCAAGTTGCTGCTCAAGAGAAGAAACCCAAGTCTGGACCTAAGCCTAAGACTGAGTGCTTCTACTGCAAAGGGACTGGTCACTGGAAGCGGAACTACCCCAAGTGATTGGCGGATAAGTAGGATGGCAAAGTGAACATAAGTATATTTGATATACATGATTATTGATGTGTACTTTACTAGTGTTTATAGCAACCCCTCAGTATTTGATACTAGTTCACTTGCTAAGATTAGTAACTCAAAACGGGAGTTGCAGAATAAACAGAGACTAGTTGAGGGTGAAGTAACGATGTGTGTTGGAAGTGGTTCCAAAATTGATATGATCATCATCGCACACTCCCTATACTTTCAGGATTAGTGTTGAACCTGAATAAGTGTTATTTGGTGTTTGTGTTGAGCATGAATATGATTTGATCATGTTTATTATAATACAGTTATTCATTTAAGTAAGAGAATAAATTGTTGTTCTGTTTACATGAATAAAACCTTATATGGTTACACACCCAATGAAAATAGTTCGTTGGATCTCGATCATAGTGATACACATAAATCATAATATTGAAACCAAAGATGCAAAGTTAATAATGATAGTGCAATTATTTGTGGCACTCCCGTTTAGGTCATATTGGTGTAAAGCGCATGAAGAAACTCCATGCTGATGGGATTTTGGAATCACTTGATTATGAATCACTTGATGATTGCGAACCATGCCTCATGGGCAAGATGACTAAGACTCCATTCTCTGGAGCGAGCAACTGACTTATTGGAAATAATACATACTGATGTATGCGGTCCGATGAGTGTTAAACCTCACGCCAAATATCGTTATTTTCTGAACTTCACAGATAATTTGAGCAGATATGGCTATATCTACTTGATGAAAACATAAGTCTGAAACATTTGAAAAGTTCAAAGAATTTCAGAGTGAAGTGGAAAATCATCGTGACAAGAAAATAAAGTTTCTACGATCTGATCGCGGAGACAAATATTTGAGTTACGAGTTTGGTCTTCAATTAAAACAATGTGGAATAGTTTCACAAACTCATGCCACATGGAACACCACAGCATAATGGTGTGTCCGAACGTCATAAATGTACTTTATTGGATATAGTGCAATCTATGATGTCTCTTATCGATCTACCACTGTCGTTTTTGGGGTTATGCATTAGAGACAGCTGCATTCACGTTAAATAGGGCACCATCTAAATCCGTTGAGACGACACCGTGTGGACTATGGTTTGGCAAGAAACCTAAGCTGTCGTTTCTTAAAGTTTGGGGTTGTGATGCTTATGTGAAAAAGTTTCATCCTGATAAGCTCAAAACCAAATCGGAGAAATATGTCTTCATAGGATACCCAAAAGGAGACTGTTGGGTACACCTTCTATCACAGATCCTAAGGCAAGACATTCGTTGCTTATAATGGATCCTTTCTAGAGAAGGAGTTTCTCTCGAAAGAAGTGAGTGGGAGGAAAGTAGAACTTGATAAGGTAATTGTACCTTCTCCCTTATTGGAAAGTAGTTCATCATAGAAATCTGTTCCTGTGACTACTACACCAATTAGTGAGGAAGCTAATGATGATGATCATAAAACTTCAGATCAAGTTACTACCGAATCTCGTAGGTAAACCAGAGTGAGATCCGCACCAGAGTAGTACGGTAATCCTGTTCTGGAAGTCATGTTACTAG
This sequence comes from Triticum monococcum, assembly GCA_034509565.1. Classification (NCBI taxonomy): domain Eukaryota; kingdom Viridiplantae; phylum Streptophyta; class Magnoliopsida; order Poales; family Poaceae; genus Triticum; species Triticum monococcum. The sequence goes on along the minus strand of CM067845.1, from coordinate 13,313,873 downwards.
ACCCTGACGAACTTGCGAACTATGCCCAGATTCCGCGAAATGGTTTGAGGCCATGAAATCTGAGATATGATCCATGTATGAGAACAAAGTTTGGACTTTGGTTGACTTGCCCGATGATCAGCAAACAATTGAGAATAAATGGATCTTCAAGAGGAAGACGGACGCTGATAGTAGTGTTACTATCTACAAAGCTAGAATTGTCGTAAAAAGGTTTTCGACACGTTCAAGGTATTGACTACGATGAGAGTTTCTCACTCGTATCTATGCTAGAGTCTGTCCGAATCATGTTAGTAATTGCCGCATTTTATGAAATCTGGCAAATAGATAAACAAAACTGCATTCCTTAATGGATTTATTAAAGAAGAGTTGTATATGATGCAACCAGAAGGTTTTGTTAATCTGAAAGGTGCTAACAAAATGTGCAAGCTCCAGCGATCCATCTGTGGACTGGTGCAAGCATCTCGGAGTTGGAATATACTTTGATGAGTTGATCAAAGCATATAGTTTTATACAGACTTGCGGTGAAGCCTGTATTTACAAGAAAGTGAGTGGGATCACTACAGCATTTCTGATAAGTATATGTGAATGACATATTGTTGATCAGAAATAATGTAGAATTATTCTGTAAAGCATAAAGGAGTGTTTGAAAGGAGTTTTTCAAAGAAAGACTTCGGTGAAGCTGCTTACATATTGAGCTTCAAGATCTATAGAGATAGATCAAGACGCTTGATAAGTTTCTTCAATGAGTACATACCTTGAAAAGATTTTGAAGTAGTTCAAAATGGAGCAGTCAAAGAAAGAGTTCTTGCCTGTATTACAAGGTGTGAAGTTGAGTAAGACTCAAAGCCCGACCACGGCAGAAGATAGAAAGAGAATGAAAGTCATTCCCTATGCCTTGGCCATAGGTTCTATAAAGTATGTCATGTTGTGTACCAGATCTATTATATACCCTGCACTGATTTGGCAAGGGAGTACAATAGTGATCTAGGAGTAGATCACTAGACAGCGGTCAGAATTATCCTTAGTGAAATAAGGATATGTTTCTCGATTATGGACGTGACAAAAAGGTTCATCGTAAAGGGTTACGTCGATGCAAGTTTTTGACACTGATCCAGATGATTCTAAATCTGGATACATATTGAAAGTGGGAGCAATTAGCTAGAATAGCTCCGTACAGAGCATTGTAGACATAGAAATTTGCAAAATACATACGGATCTGAATGTGGCAGACCCGTAGACTAAACTTCTCTCACAAGCAAAACATGATCACACCTTAGTACTCTTTGGGTGTTAATCACATAGCGATGTGAACTAGATTATTGACTCTAGTAAACCCTTTGGGTGTTGGTCACATGACGATGTGAACTATGGGTGTTAATCACATGGCGATGTGAACTATGGGTCTTAATCACATGGTGATGTGAACTATTGGTGTTAAATCACATGGCGATGTGAACTAGATTATTGACTCTAGTGCAAGTGGGAGACTGAAGGAAATATGCCCTAGAGGCAATAATAAAGTTATTATTTATTTCCTTATATCATTATAAATGTTTATTATTCATGCTATAATTGTATTACCCGGAAACATGATACATGTGTGAATACATAGACAAAACAGAGTGTCAGTAGTATGCCTCTACTTTACTAGCTCGTTGAATCAAAGATGGTTATGTTTCCTAACCATAGACAAAGAGTTGTCATTTGATTAACGGGATCACATCATTAGGATAATGATGTGATTGACTTGACCCATTCCGTTAGCTTATCACTTGATCGTTTAGTTTGTTGCTATTGCTTTCTTCATGACTTATACATGTTCCTATGACTATGAGATTATGCAACTCCCGTTTACCGAAGGAACCTTTGTGTGCTACCAAACATCACAACGTAAGTGTGTGATTATAAAGGTGCTATATAGGTGTCTCCGAAGGTACTTGTTGGGTTGGCGTATTTCAAGATTAGGATTTGTCACTCCTATTGTCGGAGAGGTATCTCTGGGCCCACTCGGTAATACACATCACTTAAGCCTTGCAAGCATTGCAACTAATGAGTTAGTTGCGGGATGATGTATTACGGAATGAGTAAAGAGACTTGCCGGTGACGAGATTGAACTAGGTATTGAGATACCGACGATCGAATCTTGGGCAAGCACTACAAAAAAATACACTTCCGTGATGATACGTGTTTGTCACAGTAAGTCGCATTTTCTGTCATGCATGTACATCCAGGACGATTTTATGACAGAATCAAAATAGTCATACCTATTGAGGGAGTCCTGGATTAGGGGGTGTTCGGATAGCCGAACTATACCTTCAGCCGGACTCCTGGACTATGAAGATACAAGATTGAAGACTCCGTCCCGTATCCGGAAGGGACTTTCCTTGGCGTGGAAGGCATGCTTGGTGATATGGATGTTCAGATCTCGTACCATTGTAACCGACTCTATGTAACCCTAACCCTCTCTAGTGTCTATATAAACCGGAGGGTTCTAGTCCGTAGGACAACATACACATCAACAATCATACCATAGGCTAGCTTCTAGGGTTTAGCCTCTCTGATCTCGTGGTAGATCAACTCTTGTATTACCCATATCATCAATATTAATCAAGCAGGACGTAGGGTTTAACCTCCATCGAGAGGGCCCGAACCTGGGTAAAACTTCATGTCCCCTGCCTCCTGTTACCATCCGGCCTAGACGCACAGTTCGGGACCCCCTACCCGAGATCCGCCGGTTTTGAAACGACATTGGTGCTTTCATTGAGAGTTCCTCTGTGCCGTCGCCGTCAGGCCCGATGGCTCCTACGATCATCAATGGTGATGCAGTCCAGGGTGAGACCTTTCTCCCAGGACAGATCTTCGTCTTTGGTGGCTTCGCACTGCGGGCTGATTCACTTGGCCATCTAGAGCAGATCGAAAGCTACGCCCCTGGCCGTCAGGTCAGATTCGGAAGTTTAAACTACACGGCCGACATCCGCGGGGACTTGATCTTCGACGGATTCGAACCAATGCCGAGCGCACCGCACTGTCACGACGAGCATGATCTAGCTCTGCCGCTGAACAGAGCCCTGGAGGCCGCACCCGCATCGGCTCCGACCCCTAGTTCGGAGCCGACCACGCCGATCGAGGATGGGCGGTTGGACGCCACCTCGGGGGCTACGATCCCAACGGCGGTTGAGCCGAACACCAGCCCCGTACTCTGCAAGACTCGTGACTCCATGGAGCCAGATTCTTCTCCGGACTCCGAACCCTCCGCGCCCCTGCCGAGCGAATCCGATTGGGCGCCGATCATGGAGTTCACGGCCACGGATGTCTTTCAGCACTCGCCTTTCGGTGATATCCTGAAATCACTGAAGTCTCTCTCTTTGTCAGGAGAGCCCTGGCCGGACTACGACCAGCAAGGTTGGGGTACGAACGATGAAGAAATTCAAGACCCACCCACCACCCACTTTGTAGCCACTATCGACAACTTAACCGACATGCTCGACTTCGACTCCGAAGACATCGACGGTATGGACATCGATGAAGGAGATGATGAAGAACCAGCGCCCACTAGGCCCTGGAAAGCCACCTCGTCATATGACATATACATGGTGGACACCCCAAAAGAGGGAGAGGGCGATGGAACAGCGGAGGATGACCCCTCCAAGAAACAGCAAAAGCGTCGGCGTCAGCAGCGCCACTCAAAATCCCGCCAACACAAAAACGGCGATTCCAGCACGGGAGATAATAATACCCCGGATAGCACCGAAGAACATCCCCCCGAGCAAGATTTAGCACAGGAGGATGGAGAAACCAGCCCTCATGAGAGAGCGGCCGACAGAGAGGTCGAGGACAATAATTGTATGCCTCCCTCCGAAGACGAGGCAAGCCTCGACGACGACGAATTCGCCGTGCCAGAGGATCCCGTCGAACAAGAGCGTTTTCAACGCAGGCTTATGGCCACGGCAAGAAGCCTCAAGAAAAAACAGCAATAGCTCAAAGCTGATCAAGATCGGCTAGTCGATAGATGGACTGAAGTCCTTGCGGCCGAAGAGCATAAACCCGAACGCCCCTCCAAGTGCTACCTGAAGCGCAGGTTGCTACCCCGATTAGAGGAGGAAGCACTCGACGCGGCCGACAGGCCACCTCGTGGCCGCGACAGAGAGGCCTCATGGCCCTCCACCCAAGCCGCACCCCGTACCAAGGCACGGGAATATGCGCCGGACTTACGAGACATGTTGGAGGACAAGGCAAGGCAAACAAGATTGATCTATGGATCGCGTAGGCACCCCACGGGTCGAGACGACAACCGTCACGCCGGCCACAAATTCGGCAGGGCTGAACACAGTAGACAAAGCTCATTGGAGCTACGTCATGATATCGCCCAGTACAGAGGCGCCGCACACCCATTGTGCTTCACAGACGAAATAATGGATCATCAAATCCCCGAGGGTTTCAAACCAATAAACATCGAATCATATGATGGCTCAATAGATCCCGCGGTATGGATCGAGGATTATCTCTTTCATATCCACATGGCCCGCGGCGATGATTTCCACGCCATCAAATACCTCCCACTCAAGCTTAAAGGACCAGCCCGGCAGTGGCTTAACAGCCTTCCAACAGGGTCAATCAGCTGCTTGGAGGACCTGTAAGCCGCATTCCTCGACAATTTCCAGGGCACTTATGTGCGACCCCCACACGCTGACGACCTAAGCCATGTAATTCAGTAGCCAGACGAATCGGCCAGGCAATTCTGGACACGGTTCTTAACAAAGAAAAATCAAATACTCGACTGTCCGGACGCAGCGGCCTTAGCAGCGTTCAAGCATAATATCCGTGACGAGTGGCTTGCCCGGCACCTAGGACAGGAGAAGCCGAAATCTATGGCAGCACTCACGGCACTCATGACCCGCTTTTGTGCGGGAGAAGACAGCTGGCTTGCTCGTAGCAACAATATGACCAAGAACCCTGGTCGTTCGGACACTAGGGACATTAGTGGCAGGTCGTGTCGCAACCAACAGAAGCGCCGCATCAACGGCGACAATGCTAAGGATACGGCAGTTAATGCCGGATTCATAGGCTCTAAATCCGGTCAGCGGAAAAAATCATTCAAAAGGAATCCCAGGGGCCCGTCCAGCTTGGACCGAATACTCGACCGCTTGTGCCAAATACATGGCATCCCTGAAAAGCCGGCCAATCACACCAACAGGGACTATTGGGTGTTCAAGCAGGTAGGCAGATTAAGCACCGACAATGAAGACAAGGGGTTGCATAGCGATGATGACGAGGAGCCCCGGCCGCCGAACAACAATGGACAGAAGGGTTTTCCCCCACAAGTGCGGACGGTGAACATGATATATGCCACCCACATCCCCAAAACAGAACGAAAGCACGCGTTAAGGGACGTATACGCGGTAGAGCCAGTTGCCCCAAAGTTCAACCCATGGTCCTCCTGCCCGATCAGCTTTGATCGAAGAGACCATCCCACTAGCATCCGTCATGGTGGATTCGCCGCATTGGTTCTCGACCCAATTATTAACGGATTTCATCTCACTAGAGTCCTTATGGACGGCGGCAGTAGCCTGAACCTGCTTTACCAGGATACAGTATGGAAAATGGGCATAGATCCCTCGAGGATTAAGCCCACCAAAATGTCCTTTAAAGGCGTAATACCAGGTGTAGAGGCCAGCTGTACAGGCTCAGTCACACTTGAAGTGGTCTTCGGATCTCCGGATAATTTCCGAAGCGAGGAGTTAATCTTCGACATAGTCCCGTTCCGCAGTGGCTACCATGCACTGCTCGGGCGAACCACATTCGCCAAGTTCAATGCGTTCCCGCACTACGCATACCTTAAGCACAAGATGCCAGTCCCTCGAGGAGTAATTACGGTCAATGGAAACACCGAACGCTCCCTCCGAACGGAGGAGCACACGGCGGCCCTTGCAGCGGAAGTACAAAGCAGCCTCTCCAGGCAGTTCTCCAGTCCGACCATTAAACGTCCGGACACAATCAAGCGCGCCCGGAGTAACCTACAACAAGACCACCTGGCACGTTCCGAGCAGGCGTAGCAATGCGGCCCCAACCCCAACCCCTGCAAAAAGGCGACGCCAGTACTTCGCGTACATAACTACGCTCTAGAAATACCATGGGCATAGGTGGAGGGGCACCATCACGGCACGCCCAAAATGCGGCTTAAACCGCACCAGGGGCTGCCGACTTTTTTTACACTTTTCTCTTACTCCCAGGACTCTACTCTTCGGAAGGCTTGTTCGGCAGTTCAATTGCCGCACAAACGATGCAAGGACCAGGGAGGCAGACAAGCCATGCCGCATTACGGAAATCCCAGGTGGTCTCTATCATGAGTAGTATACCTGTTTCGCATACTATCCCGCAGCTTGCCCCTGAAGCACACATGTTAAATAGTCCAACTTTTCGTTTATCGCATCACTTGTATCGTGCTGCTTTGATCGCAGCTATTTTAATGAACAATGCATAGCTTTTGTCTATGTTTGCATTACCTTTTTTGAATATATATATATATATGTGTGTGTGTGTGTGTGTGTGTGTGTGTGTGTGTGTGTGTGTTCCTTAATGACATGTTGCACCCGTACACTTTGGTACGCCCAAAATACGCCAAGGGCTTCAGTACCCCTCAACATGTTGTGAGAAGTCCGAACACTTTAACAAGTGTGGCACCCCGAACTTATAGCATTATATGCATCGGCTCCGAATTGTGTCTTGGGTCAATAGTTGGGTTTGCCTGGCTCCTATGTTTTGGTGTCTTACGTTCCGCTATATCGGCTAAGGTAGCACTAGGAGAACCACTGCGATTGTGCCCCAGTTGAGCTGGGCCGAGCACCTCAGTGGCGAAAGCTAAAACTGACTGTCATGATGAAGCGAGAGCTGGTCGCTGTTCGAGAGGTTTCTTCGAGTCCCTAAAGACTTATGCCGCTTTGGGCGAGGAGCCGGCTCTGTCCGGCGAAGGCATGGATAGCGCCCCGAAATCGGTCTTCGGAATACTAGGGGCTTCGCCGAAATTTAAAATTATAGAATTCTATGGCTAAGTGAGAGTGTTCACACATTATAGTACGATTGCCTCATTCGTTGGGCTGAGCGCCTCCCTCGAAGGACCCAAATATGGGAAAAAGAGCGCCCAGGTTTATCCCCGAACACCCCAGCACTAGCGGCATGGGGCAGAAGCCGACGACTCGCCATCTCTCAGTATTGATAAATAGCCGCACAGAAGGTAATATTTTAAATTCAAGCAGCATTGCTTAGCACATATGAACAAGTTTTCAGTGCACAAGATAGCACGAGCGGGTTTTACTCAAAAAATACATCCTTGGTACATTCATCCGCAACAAGGTGGGCACCCTTCGGAACATCCTTATAATAATTCTCGGGCTTGCGATGCTCTTTCCCCGGCGGTGGCCCGTCCTTCACAAGCTTCTCCGCATCCAGCTTGCCCCAGTGCACCTTAGCACGGGCAAGGGCCCTACGGGCACCTTCAATGCAGACGGAGCGCTTGATGTCTTCATGCCTCGGACAGGCCTCCACCAGCCACCGCACCAGCCCGAAATAACTCCCAGGCAGAGCCTCTCCAGGCCACAGCCGAACTAGGAGGCCCTTCATGGCCTGTTCGGCCGCCTTATGGAGCTCGACCAGTTGCTTTAGCTGGTCGCTCAGGGGAACGGGGTGTCCGGCCTCAGCGTACTGAGACCAGAACACCTTCTTCGTCGATAGAATGCGGCGGCATCAGATACAGTCCAGGGAAGATCTGCGAACGCTCCTGGAGAGCTCCGGATTCGAGTAAGTAACAGGCAACTCACGTTTATGTGTTTGCTTTGCATAAAGAATGCCTTACCCGCTGCAATCTTCTTCACCTCATCCAACTCCTGGAGGGTCTTCTGGGACTCGGCCTTGGCAGACTTGGCATTTTCTATAGCTGCCGCGAGTTCGGACACTAGCGTCTTCGAGTCAAGCTCCAAACTCTCATGTTTCTTCATGAGAAACTGGAGCTCTTGCCGCACCTTCCCAACCTCAGCCTCATACCTCTCCCGCTCGGTGCGCTCCACGTCCGCACTCTTCTCGGCCTCGAGCAGCGCTTGCTTAAGGGTCGCCACCTCATACGTGGCCCCTACAATAGCCATGTCAATCCTGTCATTTTTTGCAATTGCGCCTTTTTTATATACATATTCAAATAGGGTATTTCTTACCTTCCTTCTCCTCGAGCTGCTTCTTGGCACACCCGAGCTCTTGCTCGGACTTCTCGAGACTCTTCTTCAGCATGTCCACTTCCGCAGTCAGTGCGGCGGATGCTAGCAGAGAAGCCTGCATACGCATATTGACTCCTTTTGTTAGACTCCTGCGAATTCTTTGATCCTCTATTCGTCTTTTCTTCCCGAACGCCCAACAGAGCATCAGGGGCTACTGTCTATGTGGTAACATTATTTGAACATTCTTTACTTACCTCAAAGCCTATTAAAAGGCTTGTACAAGCTTCAGTCAGTTCGCTTTTGGCAGACTGAACCTTCTGGATCACCGCACTCATAATAGTGCGGTGCCCCTCGTCGATGGAGGCACCTTGGAGCGCCTCCAACATATTGTCCGGCGCCTCCGGTTGGACGGAGGTCACCGGCACGGTAGGCTTGCTCCTCTTGGAAGGAGGTCGCCTGCCGGACTCTGGAACCCTTGAAGATTCTGGAGCTGTGACCGGCCTTAAGCCAGACTTAGAGCCTGGGGGGGTTTCATCCCCTTTACTCCTGCATTCCGGGAGGTCGCCTTGCGGCGCCTCCAGGACCACCTCCTCCCGGCTTGGAACCTGTTGGGACAACACTTCGGTGTCATCCGTAGGGCGGGGGGATGAAGCTGTCGGAAGCGAGTTCACCTCCGACGGGTGCAGTGAGCCGCTTGACAATGCGTCGAGCCGGTCTTTGGGTGTGCTGCATAAACACATTCGACATAAGGGAAAGCTATGCAAAAAACGAATACTATGAATTACTCTGGTATCCGGACACTTACGATTTCGCCAGGGTCTTGGCCCTGGGCTGCCACTCCTCTTCGTCATCGTCGGCGTCGGTGGAGCAGTCCAGAGGAAGGGTTTTCCCCTTCTTGGACCCTCCGGCCTCCTCGGAGAGGGCGGCCTTCCTTTTCTTCTCTCCTCCTGCTGGAGGGGGAGAGGTCTCTTCTTCTTCCGCCTCGTCTTCACGAGAGGAAGGCGCTTCGGGACCATCGAAAGACGAATCCGACACCTCCTGGCGCCGGGCACTCTTTTGAGTCCCCGTGGCCCTTTTTGTGGCCTTCTTCTCCGGCACCACATAGGGCGCCGGAACCAGCAGCTTCGCCAAGCGAGCGTCTGCGGGGCCTTCGGGGAGAGGAGCCGGACAGTTGATCTGTCCGGACGTCGCCACCCAATCCTATCAAAGATAAGGGAACTCAGATCCCGCATAGAGTCAAACTATGAAAAACTGATACCCTGTAAAACGACAAAAATAGCCTACCACATGAGCGTGATGCTGAGTACTAAATCCGCGATCCTCGGCAGCGGATGTGGGAGCCTCGGCGCCCTTGAAAAGCACCCTCTAGGCATCTTCGTACGCCATGTCAAAGAGCCTGTTTAGAGTTTGATGTTGCGTCGGGTCGAACTCCCACAGGTTGAAGGCCCGTCGTTGACATGGGAGGATCAGGTGGAAGAGCATAACCTGGACTACGCTGACAAGCTTGAGCTTCTTGTCCACCAGGGTTGGATGCATGTTTGGAGTCCGGTCAGCTCTCCTTTTTTACCCCACAATAGGCCGGTCTCCTTCCAGGAGGTGAGCCACGTAGGGGGTCCGGACCGAAACTCGGGGGCTGCGACCCATTCGGGGTCGCACGGCTCGGTGATGTAAAACCACCCTGATTGCCACCCCTTCAGGGTCTCCACAAAGGAGCCCTCGAGCCACAGGACGTTGGCCATATTGCCAACCATGGCACCGCCGCACTCCGCCTGGCTGCCGCGCACCACCTTCGGCTTGACGTTGAAGGTCTTTAGCCATAAGCCGAAATGAGGGAGGATGCGGAGGAAAGCCTCGCACACGACGATAAATGCCGAGTTGTTGAGGACGAAGTTCGGGGCCGGATCGTGGAAATCCAGGCTGTAGTAGAACATGAGCCCCCGGACAAACGGATGCAGAGGGAAGCCCAGTCCGCGGAGGAAATGGGGGAGAAATACCACCCCCTCATGGGGCCTAGGAGTGGGGATGAGCTGCCCCTTCTCGGGGAGTCGGTGCACGATGTCGCTGGCCAGATATCCGGCCTTCCTCAGCTTTTTTATGTGTCCCTCCGTGACGGAGGAGAGCATCCACTTGCCTCCCGCTCCGGACATGACTAGAGAAGGTCGAGGTGGTAGTGCGGACTTGGGCGCTGGAGCTCGAGTGTGCAAGAATGGATAGGCAAAGGAGGAAGAAGGCATGGGTGAAAAGGTGGATCCTTATCCCCTTATATGGGTGGGCATGACTACATGTCCCCACCAGCCTGGTAAAACTTGCTTATCTCCAAACGCCGTAATCAAAGGCGCGGTTGGGTTACCCACGCCCGTATTGATGAGAATCCCGGAATAAAGGGACACGATCTCTGCTTTGACAAGACGTGCCAAGGAAACCGCCTCGCATAACGCGCTGAGGTGGGATAATGAAACGATTTGGATAAAGGCTTGGCCGTGGCGTGTCGCACCATGGAATACGTCAGCAGATTAGATTTGTGTTAATATTATTATTCTCTCTATGGCAATATGTGGAAACTTATTTTGCAGAGCTGGACACTATCTTTGTGTTCAAAATCTTCTATGAAGTGCTTGGAGGAGGAACCCACCTTGCAATGCCGAAGAAAATTTGCGTGCTGGACTCGTCGTCATCGAAGCCTGGTTCAGGGGCTACTGAGGGAGTCCTGGATTAGGGGGTGTCCGGATAGCTGAACTATACCTTTAGCCGGACTCCTGGACTATGAAGATACAAGATTGAAGACTCCGTCCCGTATCCGGAAGGGACTTTCCTTGGCGTGGAAGGCAAGCTTGGCGATACGGATGTTCAGAACTCCTACCATTGTAACCGACTCTATGTAACCCTCACCCTCTCCGGTGTCTATATAAACCGGAGGGTTCTAGTCCGTAGGACAACATACACATCAACAATCATACCATAGGCTAGCTTCTAGGGTTTAGCCTCTCTGATCTCGTGGTAGATCAACTCTTGTATTACCCATATCATCAATATTAATCAAGCAGGACGTAGGGTTTTACCTCCATCGAGAGGGCCCGAACCTGGGTAAAACTTCGTGTCCCCTGCCTCCTATTACCATCTGGCCTAGACGCACAGTTCGGGACCCCCTACCCGAGATCCGCCGGTTTTGACACCGACACCTATGCTGTCATAGAAGTGTTCCATGACATTACCAAAATTATCATCACGGAAGTGTCCACTTCCATGACGATAAATCCCGCGTCACGGAAGTGCTTTCGTCAAGGGTGACCGACACGTGGCATCCACCGTAACGGAACGCTGTTAAGCTATCGGGTCAGGTTTTGGATCCGATAACCCGTTAACAGCCCCGACCAATGGGGATTTTCCACGTGTAAAATCATCATTGGCTGGAGGAAACACGTGTCGGCTCATCATTGGGACAGATGTCATCCACTCATTGGACAGAAGACGCCTATGATACGTCGACACGTGGCACGGCCCAACAGAGGCCCATTCCTATGAAAAGGCGGGTCCGTTTGACTTGGTCAAAAGGTGGCGGGCCGGCCCATGTAAAGCCTGTTAACGGCATGTTCGCATATAGCCCATTTACAGCCCGCTAACCCAAGGCCCGTTATGCCCTATCCAAATTAGGCCCAGTAGCGTCGTCTGGGCCACCCAATATGATTCCAACCCATTTTCACTTCTGGCCCATGATGTCTTTCGGCCCATATGAGGCCCTATGTAACTCTTGGCCTATTAACGGCCCGTGGTGAAACTAGCCCGTAATGAACAGTGTATCACTTTACACCCATTAACGGCCCGTGGTGAAACTGGCCCATAATGAAGAATGTATCACTTTATACCCAATAACGGCCCGTTATTCTGTTGGGCCGTTTCCAGCCCATGTTATCTTTTGGCCTTCTCAGAGCCCATTTATTCTTGGGCTCATTTCCAGCATTCGTTTACTTACGGCCCGTTACTGTCATTTTCTGCTTGTGGGCCAAATTCAGCCCGTGGTTATAGTCGGCTCGTTTGTGGTCCGTTAATACGTTGGGCTGTTTTCATAGCGTCATCAAATACAGCCTATTAACGATGGCCCGTTATTGTCGGCCCATGAACGGACGATTCCAACTCTAGCCCGTTTACGGCCATAATGCGGTCTGTTTGGCCCATGTTTGGCCAATCGACCATACGGCCCGTATAAGGCCCATTGATGATACGACCCACAGAAGGCTCATTGTTTCTACAGCCCGTAGAAGGCCCATTGTTTCTACTGCCCGTAGAAGGCCCACTGTTTCTACAGCCAGTAGGAGGCACAGTGTCACTACAGTAAATATTAGCCCATGGTTATTGTGGCCTAGTTTTAAAAATAGGTTATTGCAGCCACTAGCTAACCGCGGAAAAAGAACTGCAATGACTACAAGCAAACAAATAAACAAAACAACAAGGAAATAAATAAGCAAGCAACTAATGCCAGGCTATCACGGCTATTACACATATTACATACACTGGGCATCAAAGTTCGCCACCAGTGCAAATATAGGGAACAAAGCAGCATATCATATACACTGGTTGTCAAAGTTGGCGACCAGCGCAAATAAACGCCGCAGCAAAACAAATCCAGAACTAAAACCACTTTAGAAGATCTCAAGAAACAATATCCTGGGCACCCATAATGCTGGCAAGATGCTTAGCAAGCTTATTAACTTTCTCTTGTTTGGCGCCTAAATCCTCCAGTGCTTGTTGTTGCACTAGAAAATATGCATCTGAATTCTGTAGGGACTTCCTCAGTCCTTCAGCTTCCTATCACAGCACATCTGATAGATGTCTTTCAACTTGAAGTCGAGACTCAAGAAGACGAACTAATTCAGGCAGCGAGTTCGAAGAGCTTGTGCTAGCAATAGTGAGCAGTAACTCGAACACTACATCAAGACAGGACTTTTGGGTTCCCTCACTGTCGTCAAGATAGTTTTTATCAGCTTTCTTGGAGACCAACAGGGATGTCTCACTATCTTGAACCTTATCTGCATTACTTCCTTTACCATTGGATAACGCAGTACTATTCTCCAATATTTTGTCCGCATTCTAAAAGAGAAACAAGCACAGACATCACATGTTTACCATGTTGTATACGAAACTCATTTTGGTAAATGAGTTCAGTAGTAAATTTGACAGGATAACAGCATGAAACAAACATATATCCATGTACCATGGTCACTTTATGGTCTATATCATTCTAGTTTTTGTTGCCAAATCAAGATGGAGACACAGTTCGAATAATATTTGTTCAAGACAAAGCAGAATAGACAGAATATAAGTGTGGGTAACTATAGAGCAATAACAACACTTGTAATGTGCATGCATGAGAACATAACTGTTTATTCAATTGAAACTAAAATCAACATAGAGCAGGTTACAACAGCAAACCAGTTAAAGAAACAGGTTTAAAACATACCTGTTGCACCATTGGAGGTTCAATTCCATCCTTCAAATTTGAAAATTGTTGGTATGAGTAAATACAGTAATGCAAGAGCAAAGGAGTATGAACCGTAGCTACAGAACCTGACCTGAGAACAAATCTTCTTCTGCTTTAAGCATTGAGTTGGGATTCGGAGTGGTGGTCCTCGTGCTTTGGGCACTGCAGCTCCCTTACTAACTGCTCGTGTTTGGGTGCTCTGTGGTGGAGACGGTGCTATGTCAACTGGAATTGGGTTACTATCTGCCGGAGTTGGGGTTAGAAGGGGTGTAGCTGGTTCTCTGTCCAACTGGGTAGGGGTACAATCTGCGAAAGTTTGGGTTATGTGTGGTGGATCTGGTCCTTGGTCAAGTACAACTGTGGTTCTATCTGCATCAACTGGTAGCACTATCTTTTCTGAAGACCGTGTTGTTACTCCCTTAGATACTGCCATCACGCTCGCCAACTCAAATGGTTGATAAACAAGAAAAGTAATTGAAAGTATAGACATTGTATGATAGACAGGTGCAACGGATAGTGGGGAATAAAAGAGGGCATGAAATAATTCATATTTATGTTGTCTAACCAAACAGGATAGCATGACACAATTTCACATATATGATGGCTAACTAAACAGGATAGCATGACACAATTTCACATTATGATGGCTAACTAAAAAAGATGGAAAGACATAGTTCAAAATATGAGACTATGTAAATAGGATGACATGACATAACTATATAATGTGTTTATTAAATAGTTCCGGTTGGCATGCCATAATTCACATACATTCACGGATAGAATGCCATAATTCAAAATATGATGACTGTAAACACTAAACAGGATGAGATGATATAACTATATGATGTATTTATTAAATGGGTTGCCATGCCATAATTCAGATAGAGAATGTGTATGTACTATGTAAACATGATGGCATGATATAATTCAAATATATGATTTATATAGTAAGCAAGTAAGCAGATGGCAATCCATATATAATGTAAAAACTAAGCAATGCAAGACAACATGCATGACATGGGTAATATAACCCTGCCAAGTTTGAGCATAGACCTCAGGGGGGAAATAGGACTGGTCATCAGTCTCTGAATCCTCCTCTGAGGAGCTCTCTGTAACCAGCAAGATGTCTGCTTCAGCAGGTAGCATTGTCTGCTCTGAATACCTTGTTTTCACTCCAGATACTTCCATCACCGCTTCAAATGGCCGATGGACAGGAAGAGTAGTTGAATATACAAACGTTGTCGACAAATGGAACACGTAATACAAAAAAATGATAACATGATATAATTCACATACGTGATGATTGGCTAAACAGTATGGCATTGCATAATGCACATATATAATGCCTTTGGAACAAGATAGCATTGTATAATTCACATATATAATGTCTTGCAACAAGATGGCAATGCATAATTCACATATATGGTAATTAGACACTGAACAGGTGGCATTCACACAAAGCATGTCTAAACTAATCAAATGACAAAACAATGCGAGACACCATATGCACGATATGAGCAACATAACCCTGCCAAGTTAGAGCATACACCTCAGGGGGGAATAGGACTGGTCATCTATCTCTGAATCCTCCTCTGAGGAGCTATCCGTAACCAGCGAGATATGCGCTTCGTCAGATAGCATAGTCTGCTCTGAAGACCTTGTTTTCACTCCAGAATTTTCCATCACCGTGTCAAATGGCTGATGCACATGAAGAGCAGTTGAATGTACTAACATTGTTGACAAATGTAATATGTAACGAAAAAAAGGATGGCCTGATATAATTTACATATAAGATGACTGGCTAAGCAGGATGGCATTGCAAAATTCACATATATGATTCCTGGCTAAACAAGATGGCGTTGCATAATTCACATAAACGATGAATAAACTAAATAGATGGCATTCGCACAAAGGATGTCTAAACTAAGCAAATGACATATTTGATGTATAAAGTAAGCAATGCAAGACACCATATGCATGATATAACCAACATCAGCATGCCAAGTTAGAGCGAAGACCTCAGGGGGTAAATAGGAGTTGTCTTCTCCTTCTGAATCCCCCTCAGAACAGATATCTTCCTCTTGATTACAATCTGAAATGTGTGGAGGGGGCTGCCTTTGTGCCTAGCATGGAGCGACGTCTGCATGAAATTTTATTGCCATGCAAGGCTCCTCTCTTTTGCTCTACATGTTCAGTTCCATGTTTACAATAACTGGCATGCATAGGAATAAAACATAGTGAGATTATGTAAGGAGTGCATGCAGAAATCCAGAGTGATGGTAGCAACCTGTGGATAGACCCAAAACCAATAATAATAGGCAGATAATGGCTTCAGTTAAAAAATACAGATAATAGCTTCTTTACTTCTTGTTTCCCACCCAACATGAAACTCATAGTAGACACCGGAGATTAACCATATAGTAGATAGATACTATTGATAGCTATACCTGGCCATGGGAAGCCCGGCCCGAAAAAGCCCGACCCGGCCCAGCCCGATGCTGCTCCCGGGCCGGGCTTGGGCCTAGATTTTAAGCCCGATGGTCGTGCCGGGCCGGGCCCGGGCCCGTCGTTTTTGCGCTTCTTTGAAGGTTGGGCCGGGCTAGCCCAGAGCCCGACGGGCTTTTACATGTACGGGCCGGGCTTAGGCCCAAAAAACAGGCCCGATGGCCGGGCCGGGCCGGGCCGGGCCTGGGCCTGGGTTTTTTGCGTCGGGCTTGGCTAGGCCCGGCCCGAAGCCCGGCCCGGCCCGAGGTATGGCCAGGTATATTGATAGCGGCCCAGATATGTACCCCACAACCATTTAAAAACTCAAGTTTAACCATTAGTTTGGAGCTGACTCAGAGTCTAATCGATGAACGTGACGATAAAGTAGCATGTAATATTAAGCGATGCATAACATAAGCAGACACGAAAGAGTGCGACCTCTCTTGCGGACCCGTGTAGTCCTCGAGGTCATCTCCTCGGTTGATGATGGTAATGCAGTTTTCATGGCTGCCAGCGGCGGGGAAGAAGATCTGAGGCAGCGAAAGACAGCCTGAAGGCTGGATCCCTGCTGTGCTGGACCCTTCTGTCGTTGGAGCAGCTGAGCTGGGGTGGACGACGGCGCAGCAGGAGCGGGACAAACCACGCAAGGTTTTCTTTGACAACTATCTGTAAGAGAAGTAATTCTGTAAGGGCTCGTTTGAATTGGAGGATTCCAACAATTCAGCGATATGAAATAGACAAGAATAGGATAGGAATGCACGTGTAAACAGAGAATTTAAAAACACAGAATTTCTGCCAATCTGGGTGTTTGATTCACAACAATTGTAAGATCACATGATGCAAAGAAGCATGGTGAGATTAAGTCAAACCACAAGAAAATGTACGGTTATAATGCTATTATGCTACTATCTCTTAGTCTTGTGCTTCATGAATAGGAATTTGAAAAGGAGGACAAGTGAAAATTAAAATTCCTATGTTTTTTCTTTCAAGGAGACACTAAAGGAACAAATCCGTGTGCTCAGTGGACAATATATATAACATGTAGAGTAAAAAAGAGATGCAACAAGTGTACAACCTCTTTGGCGAAGCCATGTCGATCTCAGCGTGATTGGGTTGGCTGGTGAGGATGCTCCGGCTGACTTTGCTGTCGGAGGAGGGGAAGAAGATCTTAGGCGTCTGGAGATGGAGCCCGAGGTACTACTCTGCTGTGATGGAGGGTTTCGTTGTTGGAGCAGCTCCTGTGAGTTGTACGACGCCGAGGCTGAAGCAGGACAAGAGAGACAACGAACAACGTTAACCTGAGTGGAATTCTAATAGCATCTCCAATACATGACGTAAAATACATAACCACAAAGTGCTAGATGTAAAATACATCAGCCGCTCATCTCTGAACTTAACTGTTGAAACTGAACTTAAGTGTCGAAACTGAACTTAAGTGTCGAAACTGAATTTTGCTGTCGAAACTGAACACACTAGCAAGGTGAGGCTACACGTTGGTCGACTGACTTTTTCATCTCTCGTCAGTCGATTTTGCAGCCGTTGGATACGAAATCAAGGGCATGTGGTTCATCTTCAACCTCCACCCCCCCTGAGCCGCTAGCCACCACCAGCCAAACAGCAGCCCCCCGCCGCCCGCCGCCCTGTCCGCCTCGAAGACACTCCCCACCGCCGGTCCGCCGCCGCCCCGGCCATCCCTCTAGCCCCCACCCCCCCCCCCCCCCGCCCCCCCCCACCCCCCCCCCCCCCCCCCGTGCCGAGCTTTTTCTCCGGCGATCCCCACGCCAACGCCCCGCCACCGCCGGCGACCATCGCCCCCATCTTGAACTCTAAGATAGATAGTGGGGTACCTTCACCCCGGCGAGCCCCCCAGCCCCTGAAAATCGACTGACCCAAAAGTTGATTCAGTCGACTCAAGTGTAGCTAAATCGCAGCAGCATCGTAAGCAAGAGCAAGAGCGAGAGCAGCAGCGCGAGCAAGAGCAATAGCAAGAGTAGACCAAGCAGGGGACCTAGAGCAAGAGCAGAGCAGCAGCGCGAGCGAGAGCTAAAGTAGCAGCAGCTCCTACTGATGTGGACGTCGCCGCCGAGGGAGCGACGACGTGGAGGAAGTGGCCGGCGACGCCGCCGTGGATGGAGCCGCGCCGTGTCGGCTTAGGACCGAGCGCCGGCAGCACCGTGAGATCGAATCAAGAAGAAAATGCAGCGATTAGTGTACAACCTCTTTGGTGGCGCCGATTAGGCCGCAGCTATTTCGAAGAAACGGTGATGATGATGCTCTTCTGGTGGTGCAGGTGAAGACGACGGTGTGGGAATGGAGGTGGCACGAAAGATGAGGGCAACATCGGGGCAGCTGCTTGGAGGTGGAGGATGGGGTGGCTGAACCGGCGGGACGATGAGATCGACGACGGATCCTCATCCGGTACGGTGGATGAGGGACATCGAGGTGTTGCTGTGGACGACGTCGTCGGGGAAGAGGCTCCGGCTAGGTGGCAGACGGAGCAGGGTGTGTGGTTTCATCGCGGGTTTTCGTGGCCTCGGTTTACGAATGGGTGGGCGGATGGGATGGCACTGGGGAACCATGGCTTAGAGACGCACTTGTCCAAAATGTGGGGTAAGTTACGAAAGTACCCCCACCGATTTGAGGCGGTTCTTTCGGTTCAGGGGTACCACGGGCATTTCGCGTCGGGATTTCACAGGAGGTGGAAGTTTTCGCACACGTTGTAATTTCGGAATAGCAAGGCGCGGGTTGAGATGGAGGGAGTTGTCGGAGCACAACGAGACAAAGAAATATCTTAAATATTTTCGGGGTAACAAGGCGCGCGTTGAAATTTCCGGACAAGCCTAACGTGTACTGTACGAAATCAATGCGCACTACAAATGTCATTCAAAACTTTGAATTCATGTTATGTTCAATTAAAATATTTCGCTACGTGTATAATGCATGCAACCTACTACTCAAATGAACGATTTAGTGTATTCCAAACGTATATACTGCCGCTTCAATATGAACTAAATTTGAATTTGTTTCTCTATTTGAATAAGATCTACAGTAATGATTGCTGTGAAGTCAAAGCATTTGAATTTTTTTTCTCTGTTTTAATAAGATCTAGAATCATCATTATTGTCAAGCTAAACCATCGTTTGTGTATTATCTTCACATCACACCACATGATTAGTCTCCAGTTACATATGAACTATGTGTACTATATGAACTCGAACTAGATTTCTCGAATCCACTTTATTTTGATTTCAAATCACATTACATTTCTAGCTCTAGCAAGATCTTCATAATCTAAACCATGTCTCATATGTATGATGTGTTTATCACATTATGTATGGTGCCCCGCCCCCTATGCCTACAAGTATTTAGATGTGAGTTGCAAACACCACACATTACCACAAATTCAAATAAAATGTGAGAATGTTTGATATATATAGTATTGTTTAGATTGTTCGATATTTAGTTGTAAGCTGCAAACGCCACACATTATCACAAATTAAAATAAAATGTGAGATTGTTTGATGTATAGTATGGTTTAGATTGTTCAGTATTTAGCTGTGAGTTGCAAATGCCATGCATTATCACATTATGGTATAACATGTGCACATCACGTGTATCGCCGCTATATTCATGCATGCAATGTTTAAAACACTATGATCTCCTATTCAAATATATGAATCCGCTTTCATATCAAATTATCATCTTTGTTAGTCTCTTACACTCAAACAATCCTCTAACCTTTGTAGCTACCACTAACTTTCTCTCATGCATGCACACGCCCTCCTCGCCCCCCCCCCTCCCTCGGCATTCTATACACCGGCAGATTCATTTTTTTCTTTAGGTCATTCTCCCAGAGTCTCCACAACTCCTTTCCGACACACACCGATCGATAAACCTCTCCAGCGATGCCTGCCTACAACATACACACACACACCTTTAATCTCCTCATTTATGTGTCCTTGCCTCGTGTCTCTCATACGGTCAGACACACGTGTAAACTCTCGCCCCTCTTTTCATCGATCTCACAACCGCACACTCCTCCCCCTATCTAACTAGTAGTTGGGCCTCTCGCACCACCTCCTAGCTCCATTCTCTCTGTCTATCCGTCTCGCTGGGCCTTATTTGCCTCTAACAAATGGACGTACACCGACCGATCTCTCGCTATACATATACCTAGCTAGGTCCTTATAACTCGTTTTTACGCACACGTCAATCGATCTACCTCATTAGTTGTGTCTCTCCCTTCCTCCAACAAACAACAATTGATCTACCGATCTAGTTAGGTTTGCTTACCAAACACATGGTTCCCCTTCATCATCCATGGATGCGTCCCCACTCTTATTGATAACATTGCAGTTCCACCCTCATTTTGTCTAGTAGGCCTCTCCCACCATCTTCGAGAAGCAACTCCATCACCCATCCAGCACTCTACCACTCTCCCTCACTCTCCCTCCCTCTCTCTCTCTCCTCTCTCTCTCTCTCTCTGTCCCATCATATTTCCTGTCCTTCAGTTATGTATGGATGTCGACCGATCTCCCTTAAGACATAGCTGGGTCTCTCCTTCTCAACACATATACGAGTCGTTCTACCTCTATAGTTAGGCCTCTGCCTACCCCTCCCCCCACCCCTCCCCACACACACACACACCGATACATCGAGCGCTCTAGTCATGTCTCCCTGCCACACACAAACTTGACATGTGCCCTCTAACGTTTCAGTAGGCTAGTCACCCTATATCTTTGACTTGCACACACACACACACAATTTCGATGGCTCTCTTCATCGATCTCGCACCCACCCACTTGATCCTCTCTTCGACTCTCTCGATAGCTATGACCCATCCCTCTCTTCTCGTGGATTTCCCGACCCTGTATGTATGATATGGATAGGCCTCCATTTCACACACATTGCATGCAAAATTTTGTTTGAGATGTCATCGACACATATTCCCACAAATAATTCACGAAATCAACCCCCCACCCCAAAACAAAAAACACTCACGAACGCGGTCTGTATCTCTCATACACACCCACATAGGTGGGGACGTGCATGAAGAGAAGAGGTGCATGTACGGCGCACGTACTACCGTCTCTTTCCCAACCACATCCACGCGGGTACACGGTGGAGCTCATTTCCGTATGAAAAAGGTAGCCCACGTGGTAATTTGGCACGTGTACTAGTTGTCCACTTGGTGGAGGGAGGATTGTCTACCACGGGCGAACAAACAAATTGCGACTTGATGTGTTATGTTAAAAAAGAGGAAAACCATGTGGGGCCTACCTTAGAGGCAAGGCTCTATACACTGGAGTACTTTTGATGTGTCCCGTCAACTCGCAGAACGAGGAGAAGCTTGCTTAGTACACCGTCTCCCCCATTCCTAAATATAAGTCTTTGTAGAGATTTCACCATGAATCACATGCAGATGTATATAGATGCATTTTAAGTGTAGATTCATTCATTTTGTTCCGTATGTAGTGGAATCTCTACAAAGACTTATCTACTAGTAATAGCTAGCCCCCACTACTAGGAATTCTCTATCCTCTCCTTGAGCCACATCATCAAAATTGATGTAGCCATTAGATGAAGTAAATCAGTCCATAATAGCCGTCTGATCTAGACGTTGAGAGGCTCCGCACTAAGCCACATGCAAGCACGTAGAAATACCGTGGCACATGCATGTGAGTGGGTTTTAAATCACATCAACATGTATGCATGCAAGCATGCACCGGTAGCATGCATGTAAGTGAGCTTTTAAGTCTCATTAACATGTCAAAAAGAAAAATATTATCCCATTATGCAATAGGAGTTGGCTGATCTTTTTTCCTTAAGTGGGATGATCTAAATGATGATGGGAGTTTATTTAGTTTGGCTACCACATTTGTCATGCGGTTATAGAGTTTTTTTTAGTTCTATGAAATCGAATTTTCTGCAGAGAGATATACCGCTGTTCCGCGGCAACGCGCGGGGACTCATCTAGTAATATTTAGGAACAGAGGGAGTACTATGTAAAGAGTTAGGTGTCGCACGGTGATAGTGTGAGGTGGGTCATGTAATCACTGAGCCTGCGTGTTTTCACTGCTCTTGCACGCCTCCACTGTAAGAATGGAGAAAATTGTAATCTAGTAGTAGTACCTCCTTTCGCCGAAAGCATGGGACATCCAGCAGTCCTACCACCTCAGTACTAAAGACCAATGAGCCGTCAAATCACATAGACCCAGTAGTAAGTTGGATGGACGAAGAAACCATCACTCTTGCGCCAGTGAGAGGTCGCGTCCGCTCTGCCTGAGCATGAATGTGGCACCGATTCTTTGGAGCGGCGCTGACCATTTCGGGTGGGAAGCGCGCGCAGACGATGGAGGGGCTTTGGGTGGGCCAGGCTGGTCAGGAGCGGGCGTGGCAGCTGTCCGCATGTCCCTACCGGACACGCCCGGAAACGAGAGGATGCACTGACTCTCGCGGCTAAAATCATACACTACACAACATCTCTCTGTAGGAGTAGGTCGATCTGTCGCTCTCTCTAACACACACATGCTGTTAAACACACACACACACACACACACACACACACACACCCCTTGGTCCCGTTGCACCTTCTAACGTGACTTATTACACCTAGACGGAGGGAGTAGTAAGTATAAGAGATATGGCGGCACACTGACTTAAGTCGAATAGCAGTGCCCAAAATTTGTGTGCATGTTCTAACAAGGATTCACTTAAAATAGTACGTGACTGAACAGAGGGATCAATTGGACAGTGTTCCCGAGCAGTAGCGAGATGTGTGAGGTAAGAAACACCGCTGGTGCTTTTAATTTTTCTTATTAATTTGTTTGTTTCACCCTCTGACTGGTGGGACCCAACGTACTACGTGGAGAGAGGTAAGGTGACTAAGGCTTCATTATTTCTGCACCACTGTGGATAGTCATACCACCAAAGCCAGATGACACGATTATGATTGAAATCCCAATGACTCCCACACACACACAAAAAAGACACGGCATGCTTGTCACACGAATGCAGGAATGTATAAACGGTTATTTCCCTCTCGTTGAACATAACGGGAGGGTTGTGTAGCTAGTTAGCTTGTTCGCTCATCAAACTTGAGGTCTCGGGTTCGATAACTACACTTGAGCATAATTTGTGCCAGGAGGATTCTTTGACTGGTCAAAATGTTTTCTAGGGTTTGCACGCTTCACACTCTCTCTCCAGTATATATATACACGCTGGAGCCTCAGCGCTTGTAATTGCTCTCTTCACACTCTCTCGCCCTCTCTCGCTGGAGCCGCAGCGCTTGTAGTTGCTCTCTTCACACTCTCACACCCTCTCCAGATCTAAACAAGACTTCGTTGGCCTCTCTCTCCCCTCACTGCTGCTCAGAGAGTCGGCAGGATCCGTCCGCCGGGAAGGGAAGGAGGCTTAACGATGTCGCCGTCGGCGAGGGACTACCGGCGCAGCTGTTCACTTTCCACCCAGCAGCGGCGTGGGAGGGCCTCCGACCCCTTCTTCTTCGCCGTCGTCCCGTCGCCCACCGAACCACGCCCCAAGAACCTTAAGGTACAATTTAATTACTCCACATGCATTGCTCTAGCTGCTTGTATACCATGAATCTAGGACGTGGTTCAAATAGGAAAGGAGTGGGGGAAAGTAGTGGGAAAAGTTGTATATAGCATGAATCTAGGACGTGGCTCAAAGAGGAAATGAAGGGGGAAAGTTGTATAGCATGAATCTAGGACGTGGTTCAAAGAGGAAAGGAATGGGGGAAAGTAGTGGGGAAAGTTGTATCGCATAAATCTAGGACGTGGTTCAAAGAGGAAAGGAAGGGGCAAAAGTACTAGTTCAAAAAGGAAAGGAAGGGACAAGGCTGTAGAGTTTGAGCAGGACTAGATTTGTTGTGCTCACATAGGGAAAGGTGTCTAAAGATAACAAAATTGGGACCAACACAAATATGCTCCTTGGTTGTTTGTTCTTTGTTGCAACAGACTGTGCATGACCACAGTACATCGGTAGATGCACATGGTGCTGGTGCGTCCACTGTCCCGTGCAACTCATTAGCTGTTGTTAATCTAAGGCCCTGTTTGGTCAAAAACTCCCTAGTCCCTACCTGCTTGGTTCCAGGGAGTAAACATGGACTAGAGGTTATTAAATGACATGCTAAAAGACCATGTTACCCCTACTAATGAACTAATAGAGACAAGGTGCGATGCGTGGCAGGGGGAACTGTTGGAAAAAGTCCCAAAAAGATTCCCTCGAGGTCTTCTTTCTTTAGTCCCAAATGCCCACTTTTAGTCCCTAAAAGTCCCTCCTGTTTGGTTTAGATGGGACTGACACGGAATTTTTTAGTCCCTACACCAAAATGTCCCTGTAAACAAACACCCTCTAATAATGCCGCTGGAAAATTGATGCAATGCCACAGTTAAAAGCAAATTACATGTTTAACGAATTTTATTGTTAATATAATCTCTATGTTAATATTAATCAATGCCATTATTTGAGAAATGCTACTATCTTGCTTTCTTTCCCATTTAGATAAGGTAGATGCTTCTTTGTGTTGGCTTCTGTGTTATCCACCATTATTGACCACTAATTGTTTCCTTTGCACCTCTGTGTAAACAGGGTTATCTACTTCACCTCGTTGCCATTGTGACCTTTGGTTGCACTGCACAAAACACTTTTGTTTTAAGAGTGTTTTGTGCAGTTCAACCAAAATGTCACACCGACAACGTTGCTTGCTTGCTTGATCTTAGTGGAACTGCACAAGAGGAGATCTCACGTCCTATCCGTTAAGGCGAATTCCGCATCATGAGAGGTTAGTACTAGCCTTCTTTCACATGATTCTGCAGTGTGCTTTCATATGTTGTGCTACTTGTACGATAATATTGCTTGATTTTAGTGAACTGCACAAATGGAGACAAGACTTCCAATCTGTATGTCCACCGTAATATCCCATTGAGGTAAGATAAGGATATTTCACAACTGCTGGCCTGTATTTTGCCACTTTCATCAGAAAATTAAGTTTAGTACTATACTTGTTGTCGGTGTCAAAACCGGCGGATCTCGGGTAGGGGGTCCCGAACTGTGCATCTAGGCCGGATGGTAACAGGAGGCAGGGGACACGAAGTTTTACCCAGGTTCGGGCCCTCTTGATGGAGGTAAAACCCTACATCCTGCTTGATTAATATTGATGATATGGGTAGTACAAGAGTAGATCTACCACGAGATTAGAGAGGCTAAACCCTAGAAGCTAGCCTATGGTATGATTGTATGTTGTGATTGTTGTCCTACGGACTAAAACCCTTCGGTTTATATTGACACCGGAGAGGTTTAGGGTTAAAGGTCGGTTACAAAGGAGGAGATATCCATATACGTATTGTCTAGCTTGCCTTCCACGCCAAGTAGAGTCCCATCCAGACACGAGACGAAGTCTTCAATCTTGTATCTTCATAGTCTAACAGTCCGGCTAATGGAGATAGTCCGGGTGTCCGGAGACCCCCTAATCCAGGACTCCCTCAGTAGCCCCTGAACCAGGCTTCAATGACGATGAGTCCGGCGCGCAGTAGTCTTCGGCATTGCAAGGCGGGTTCCTTCTCCGAATACATTACAGAAGAAGTTGAATGCGAGGATAGTGTCCGACCCTCCAAAATAAGTCCCATATTTCACCGTAGAGAATAATGCTTTCGCAGATTTAATCCGCTAGCTTGTTTTGGCAACATGACATTACGTCCTAGCCTGGTGATTATTCGAACCGTTTCTTTTAACCAGCCCCGCACATAACACGAGGCAGTTTTTTGACATGTCTTGTCGAAGCAGAGATCGTGTCCCCTTATTACGGGATTCTCATCAATACGGGCGTGGGTAACCCAACCGCGCCATCAATTGCGGCGCTTGGGGGATAAGCGAGTTTTACCAGGCAAGTGGGGACGCTTAGTTTTGTCCGCCCATATAAAGGGATAAGGGTTCACCTTTCTATCCACGCCTTCTTCCTCCTTTGCTCATCCGCTCTCGCACACTCGAGCTCTAGCGCCAAAGTCCTCACTTCCATCTCAACCTTCTCCAACCATGTCTGGAGCGGGAGGCAAGTGGATGGTCTCCTCCATCACAGAGGGAGACATCAAGAAACTGAGGAGAGCCGGATACCTGCCCGACGACATCGCGCACCGGCTCCCAGATGAGGGGCAACTCAACCCCACCCCCAGGCCCCATGAGAGGGTGGTATTCCTCACCCATTTCCTCCGCGGACTGGGATTCCCTCTCCATCCCTTCGTTCGGGGGCTCATGTTTTATTACGGCTTGGATTTCCATGATCTGGCCCCGAACTTCATCCTTAACATCTCGGCGTTTATCGTCGTGTGCAAGGCCTTCCTCCGCATCAAGCCCCACTTCGGCTTATGGCTGAAGACCTTCAACGTCAAGCCGAAGGTGGTGGGCGGCCGCCAGGCGGAGTGCGGAGGCGCCATGGTGGGCAAGATACCCAACATAACATGGCTCGAGGGCTCCTTTGTGGAAACCATAAAGGGGTGGCAATCGGGGTGGTTCTATATCACCGAGCCGCGCGACCCCGCATGGGTAGCGGCCCCCGAGTTCCGATCTGGCATCCCCATGCGGCTCACCTCCTGAAGGAGAAGGGCATGTCCTAGGGTAATTCAAAAGAGCTGACCGGACTCCAAACATGTATTCAAAACATGGTGGACAAGAAGCTCAAGCTCGTCAACATAGTCCAGGTTATGCTCATCCGCCGAATACTCCCATGCCAACAATGGGAGTTCACCTTGTGGGAGTTCAATCCGGCATAGCACCGAACTCTGAACAGGCTCTTCGACACGACTCATGAAGATGCCTGGAGGGTGCTGTTCAAGAGCACCGAGGTCCCTCCCCCCATTACTGAGGATCGCGGATTCAGCGCGAAGCGCCAAGTGAGTGCGGTAAGTTGTTTTACCTTTCACAGGATACTTATTTTTATATAGATTGACTCTATGCGGGATCTAAACTCCCATGCCTTCGACAGGACTGGCAGAAGATGGCCGGACAGATCGACTGTCCGGCTCCTTTGCCCGAAGGCCCTGCAGACGCCCTTCTGGCGAAGATGTTGACTCCGGCTCCTTATAAGGTGCCGGAGAAGACCAAGAAGGCCAAGGGAGCTCGAAAGAGTTCCCGACGCCAGGCGTCGTCGGACTCACCGTTCGATGACTCTGTGGCGCACTCTTCCCCAGAAGACGAGGAAGAAGAAGAAGAAGAAGAAGAAGATGCTCCCCCACCAACTAGGGGAGACAGAAAAAGGAAGGCCGCCCCAACTAGGGGGGCCGAAGGGTCCAAGAAGGGAAGGACTCTCCTTCCGGACAGCCCCACCGCCGCCGACGAAAGTGAAGACGAGTGGTTGACCAGGGCCAAGCCCCCGGGGAGATCGTAAGTATTCGGATACCAAAGTAACCCATAGGATTCCTTTGTCACACTACTTTCCCTAATCGCCGAACATAATTACGCAGGCCGCCATGAGCCAATATCGAGGTATCCTCGGACGGCTCCCTGGGCTCGTCGGACATGGATAGCGACCCAGTCCCGACCGCCACCTCCCCTCATCCTGCCGACGACGCCGAAGTGTTGTCTCAAGAGGCACCGGATCGAGGGGGGGCCGTCCCGTAGGCACCTCAAGGTGACCTTCCGGACTCTGGGAGCCGAGGGGACAGGGTCCCCGAGAGGTCCGAGTTCGGCCCTCAGCCGAACACCGCGCCGGATCCTCCCACGGTTCCGGGCTCGGGCAGGCGGTCCCCTTCTAAGAGGAGCAAAACGCCAGTGCCGCTGACCTCTGCCCATCTAGAGGCTCCGGACAGCCTGCTGGAGGCGCTTCACAGTGCTTCCATCGACGAGGAGCACCGCACCATCATGAGTGCGGTGATCCAGAAGGTTCAGTCCGCCAAGAGCGGATTGACTGAAGCTTGTGCCAGCCTTCTAACAGACTTCGAGGTAAGTGTTTTAAAATGTAGTAGAAGTATTACCGCATAGACAGTAGCCCCTGATGCTTTGTTCGGTGTTCGCAAAGAAAAGCCGAACATAGGATCAAATAATATCGCAGGAGTCTAATATAAGTATGTCAATATGCATATGCAGGCTTCTCTATTGGCGTCCGCTGCACTAACTGCGGAGGTCGCCGTAATGAAGCAGGACTTTGATGGGTCCAAGAAAGAGCTAGGCCTTGCCAAGAGGCAGCTCGAGGAGAACGAGGGTAAGTAATACCCTGTCTATAGATATGTATATATAAAAAAGGATGTGATTGCAAAATGACAGGATCATTGTATGTTTTGCCAGGGGTCACGACCGAGGTGCGACCCTGAAGCAAGTGCTGACCCAGGCCGAAGATACAGCGGCCAATGAGCACACCGAGCGAGAGAGGCACAAGGCTCGGGTGGGCGAGGTGCAGCAAGAGCTCCAGGCTCTCGTGACGAAGCACGAGGCATTGGAGCTTGACTTGAAGACGCGAGAGTCTGAGCTTGCCGCGGCCCGTGAGAGCGCAAAGAGTGCCAAGGCCGAGGCCCAGAAGGCCCTTTAGGAGATCGACGCGATGAAGAAGATAGCGGCGGGTAAGGCTTTCTATATGCAAAGCAAGCATGTAAAAGTGAATTACTAATTACTTACCCAAATCCGGAGCTCTTTAGGAGCATTCGCAGATTTGCCCCGCAGTGTGTCCGATGCCGCACAATTTTACCAGGCCGAGGACGGAAGCTCGACGGAGAAGCTGTTCTGGTCTCAGTAAGCTGAGGCCGACCATCCGGTGCCAATGAGCGACCAGCTGAAGCAGATCGTCGAGCTACATAAGGTGGCCGATCATGCCATGAAGGGCTTCATAGTCCGATTGTGGCCTGGCGACGCCCTTCCGAATAGCTTCTTCGGCTTGGTGAGGCGGCTTGTGGATGCCTGCCCACGGCTGGAGGTCGCCAACCGATCCGTTTGCATTGAAGGTGCACGCCGGGCTTTCACCCGTGTAAAAATGTAGTGGGTCAAGCTAGACGCCTTGAAGTTGATCAAGGAGGGGCCGCCGGAGGGCAAGGAACACCGCCACCCCGAGATGTACTACGAGGGTGTTCTGCCGGGTGCCCGTCTTATCGCGGATGAGTGTTCAAAAAATGTAATATTTGAGTGAGACTTGCTCGTTTTGTCCTGTATGTATGAAAACTTGTTTCATATTCGCTATGCAACGCCTGTTAGAATTTAAAATATTACCTTCTGTTTGGCTGTTTATCCAATCTCAGAGATGGCTAGTCCTCGGCTTCTGCCCCCATGCCATGAGTGCTGGGGTGTTCGGGATAAACCTGAGCACTCTTGTTCCCATGTTTGGGTCCTTCGAGGGAGGTGCTCAGCACAACGAACAAGGCAACCGGACTGATAATGCTTTATCAATCTCACTTTGCCATAGAATTCTATAATTTTAAATTTCGGCGAAGCCCCTGGTATTTAGAAGCCGAATTCGGGGCGCGATACACGCCTGTAAGACAGACAGAGCCGGCCCCTCGCCCTAAGCGGCATAAGTCGTTAGGGACTCGAAAAACCGCGCCGAACAGTGACCAGTCTCTCGCCTTATCATGATAGTCAGTTTTAGCTTTCTCTACTGAGGTGCTCAGCCCGGCAGAACCGGGGCACAATCGCAGTAGTTCTCCTAGCACTACCTTAGCCGATAGAGCGAAACGTAAGGTACCAAAACATAGGAGCTGGGCAAACCCAACATTGGCCAAAGACATGATTCGGAGCTGATTCATATAATGCTATAAGTTCGGGGTGCCGCATTTGTGAAAGTGTTCGGACTTTTCACACCGCATTATGGGGTATGTAAGCCCCTGGTGTATTGGCCGTACCAGAGTGTACGGTTGCAAGGCGTCATTAATGAACACACACACACACACACACACACACACACATATATATATATGTATATATATGTATGTATATATATATAACAAGAATGCAATAATAGTCGTAATGTCATGCATTGTTTATTGAAAAATTGCATTAAAGCAGAGTGATACAGATAGTGCGGTAAGCAAAAAGTGTAGGATTATGTCCCTTCCAAGGGCGAGCTGAGGAATGATATGAAATCTGAATCAACCTAGGAATTCCGTTGTATAACGTAGTTGTCTGCCTCCTTGGTTGCTGTATCATGTGTTCGGCAATATAGCTGCTGGACAGTGTTTCCACAGATTAAGGTCCTGAAAGAAAAAGCAAAATAACCAAACGGGAAGCCCCTAGTGCGGTTTAGGCCGCATTTTTGGGCGTGCCGCAGTTGTGCCCAACCCCCCTCCCCACCTGTGCCCATGGTATTTTTAATGCGTAATTATGTATGCGCGACACGAATATCGCCATTGGGATGGGATTGGGGTGGCCGCCGTATTGCTACGCGAGCTTAGATCGCGCTAGGCGGTCTATTTGCCGATTGCCCCAAGTGCGCTTGAAGGTGTCTGGGCTTTGAAACGTCGAACTGGTAGATTGCCTTGAGAGGCTGCTTTGCGCTTCTGCTGCGAGGGCCGCGGTGTGCTCCTCTGTTCGGAGAGAGCGCTCTGTGTTTCCATTCACTGTAATAACTCCGTGAGGTCCTAGCATTTTGAGCTTGAGGTATGCATGATGCGGTACCGCATTGAATCTAGCAAATGCGGTTCGTCTGAGCAGCACGTGATAACCACTGCGGAACGGGACTATATCGAAGATTAATTCTTCGCTTCGGAAGTTATCCGGGGATCCGAAGACCACTTCCAGTGTAATGGAGCCTGTGC
The DNA here is from genome assembly GCA_034509565.1 of Triticum monococcum. Taxonomy (NCBI): domain Eukaryota; kingdom Viridiplantae; phylum Streptophyta; class Magnoliopsida; order Poales; family Poaceae; genus Triticum; species Triticum monococcum. The sequence goes on along the minus strand of CM067845.1, from coordinate 13,282,962 downwards.
AATGGGCCTCTACGCCTGGAATGACGCCCTTAAATGTCGTTTTTGTGGGTTTGATCCTTGAGGGGTCTATACCCATTTTGCGCACGGTGTCCTGATAAAGCAGGTTCAGGCTGCTGCTGCCGTCCATAAGGACTCGAGTGAGGTGAAATCCGTCGATGATTGGGTCTAGAACCAATGCGGCGAATCCGCCATGATGGATACTAGTGGGGTGGTCCCTGTGGTCGAAGGTGATCGGACAAGAGGACCAAGGGTTGAACTTTGGGGCGACTGGCTCCAACGCATATACGTCCCTAAGCGCATGCTTCCGCTCCCTCTTGGGGATGTGGGTTGCGTATATCATGTTCACCGTCCGCACTTGCGGGGGAAACCTCTTCGGTCCACCAGTGTGCGGCTGCCGGGGCTCCTCCTCGCCATCGCTATGCGGCCCCTTGTCCTTGTTTTCGGCAATTAACTTGCCGGCCTGCTTGAACACCCAACAATCCCTGTTGGTGTGATTGGCTGGCTTGTCTGGGGTGCCGTGTATTTGACACGAGCGATCGAGTATACGGTCCAAGCTGGACTGACCCGGCGTACTTTGTTTGAATGGCTTTTTCCGCTGACCGGGTTTAGAGCCTTTGAATCCGGCATTGACTGCCGTATCCTCAGTATTTTTGCTATTAATGCGGCGCTTATGCTTGTTGCGACGTGACCTGCTATTGCCGTCCTTGGTATCTGAGGTACCATGGTTCTTTGATATGTTATTACTGTGAGCCAGCCAACTGTCTTCTCCCGCACAAAAGCGGGTCATGAGCGTCGTGAGAGCTGCCATAGATTTTGGCTTTTCCTGACCAAGGTGCCGGGCTAGCCACTCGTCTCGGATATTGTGCTTGAAAGCCGCTAAGGCCTCTGCATCCGGACAGTCGATGGTTTGATTTTTCTTTGTAAGGAACCGAGTCCAGAATTGCCTGGCCGACTCTTCTAGCTGCTGAAATATGTGGCTTAGATCATCAGCGTCTGGTGGTCGCACATAAGTGCCCTGAAAGTTGTCGAGGAATGCGGCTTCCAGATCTTCCCAACAGCTAATGGAGTCCGCTGGCAAGCTATTAAGCCAATGTCGCGTTGGTCCTTTGAGATTTAGTGGGAGGTATTTGATGGCATGTAAGTCATCAGCGCGGGCCATGTGGATGTGGAGGAGGAAGTCCTCAATCCATACTGCGGGATCTATTGTGCCGTTGTATGATTCAATGTTTACAGGTTTGAAACCCTCTGGGAATTGATGTTCCATTACTTCGTCTGTGAAGCATAAGGGGTGTGCGGCGCCTCTGTATTGGGCTATATCTCGATGCAGCTCGAATGGGTCTTGCCCGCTGTGATCGGCCCGGTCGGATTTTCTTTTACTGTATCCGACGTGACGTTTATCATCTCACAGAGTGGTGCGCCCTCGTGCTCCGTAGATCGATCTTGAATGCTTTGCTTTGTCCTCCAATATGTCTCGCAGGTCTAGCGTATCTTCCCATGCCTTTTTATTTGAATGGCGTTGGGGTGGAGGCTGAGCTTTTGGCTGGAATGCCTCTCTATCGCGGCCATGAGGTGGCCGATCAGCCATATCATACGCTTCTTCCTCCAGTTGGGGTAGTAACCTGCGCCTTGGGTAACTCTTCGAGGGGCGCTCGAGTTTATATTCCACGGCTGCGAGGACTTCAGTCCATTTGTCAGCTAGCAGATCTTGATCAGCTTGAAGCTACTGCTGCTTTTTCTTCAGGCTATTTTCCATGGCCATAAGCCAGCGCTTGAAGCGCTCTTGTTCGACGGTATCCTCTGGGACGGCGAATTCATCGTCGCCGAGGCTTGCCTCGTCTTCGGAGGGGGCATGTAATTTTCATCCTCCTCCTCTCCACCAGCCGCTCTCTCAGGAGAGCTGGCTCCTTCATCCTCCTGCTCTAAATCATGCTGGAGGGGATTGTTGTTGTCTTTAGCACTATCCGGAGTGTTATTATGTCCTGTGCTGGTGTCACCACTTTTGCTTTGGCGGGACTTAGAGCGGCGCCGCTGACGTCGGCGCTTGGGTTGCTTCTTGGAGGGGTCATCCTCCGCTATCTCGTCGCCATTGCCCTCGTTGGGTGTATCCACCATGTATATGTCATATGACGAGGTGGCTTTCTAGTGCCCTATAGGTGCTGGTTCGTGTTCGTCTCCTACATCGTCATCCATACCGTCGATATCTTCGGAGTCGAAGTCGAGCATGTCAGTTAAATCATCGACAGTGGCTACGAAGTGGGTGGTGGGTGGGCGTCGAATTTCTTCGTCTTCCGCATCCCAGTCCTATTGGCCAAAATCCGGCCAGGGCTCTCCTGACAAAGAGAGAGTTCTTGGTGAATTCAGAATGTCGCCGAGGGGCGAGTGCTGAAAGATATCCGCGGCGGTGAATTCCATGATCGGCGCCCAATCGGATTCGATTGGCAGGGGCGCGGACGGTTCGGAGTCCGGGAAAGAGTCCGGCACCTTGGAGTCACGGGATGCGCAGAGGTTTATGCTGGTGTTTGGCTCGATCGCCATTGAGACTGCAGCCCCTGACTTGGTGTCTAGCCACCCATCCTCGATTGGCGCAGTTTGCTCCGAGCTAAGGGTCGGAGCAGATGCGGGCGCAGCCTCTGGGGTAGTGTTCGGTGGCAGAGGTAGGTCATACCCATCGCGACAGTGGGGCGCGCCCGGCTGTGGTTCGAATCCGTCGAAGATCAAGTCTCTGCGGATGTCGGCCGTGTAGTTCAAACTCCCAAATCTGACCTGATGTCCAGGGGCGTAGCTTTCAATCTGCTCCAGATGGCCAAGCGAATTAGCCCGCAGTGCAAAGCCGCCGAATACGGAGGTCTGTACGGGGAGAAAAGTCTCACCCTGGACCGCATCGCTATTGATGATAATAGGAGCCATCAAGCCTAACGGCGACGACACAGAGGAACTCTCAATGAAAGCACCAATGTCGGTGTCAAAACCGGCGGATCTCGGGTAGGGGGTCCTGAACTGTGCGTCTAGGCCGGATGGTAATAGGAGGCAGAGGACACGAAGTTTTACCCAGGTTCAGGCCCTCTTGATGGAGGTAAAACCCTACGTCCTGCTTGATTAATATTGATGATATGGGTAGTACAAGAGTAGATCTACCACGAGATCAGAGAGGCTAAACCCTAGAAGCTAGCCTATGGTATGATTGTATGTTGTGATTGTTGTCCTACGGACTAAAACCCTTCGATTTATATAGACACCGGAGAGGGTTAGGGTTACACAAGGTCGGATACAAAGGAGGAGATATCCATATACATACTGCCTAGCTTGCCTTCCACGCCAAGTAGAGTCCCATCCGGACACAAGACGAAGTCTTCAATCTTGTATCTTCATAGTCTAATAGTCCGGCCAATGGAGATAGTCCGGCTGTCCGGAGACCCCCTAATCCAGGACTCCCTCACTTGTGCTCCCTAATTAACATGCCAAATCTTACATTGAAGGCGAAGCTTGTCTGTTATTGAACCAAGTGATGAAGGGGAAGAACAAGCGGAAGAAAGACAAAAATGAACTCCCGGTGCTGTAATGAAGCACTGGAACTGTGATGACACAAGTAATGATATAGTTTTGCATCTTAATTTATTGCTATGGCTGGAAGGAGCAATTGTTTTGCCACTAATTTGATGCCACTCTTAATGTAATATGTAATTATCTCTACTTGTGCAAACAGGGATCTTCTTTGAAGATACCCATATATTTTAGTGGAACTGCACAAGAAGATGTTGGAAACATTAAAATAATCAAGGAGTATATAGTAAGCATGGCCACCACCGTAGATAGCAACAGATGGTTCCGGAGAAGTGCTTCATCTGCATGCTCTACACAATAAGCCTCCTGGCAAAGGTTGGTACTTGCCCACTGATTTCATCCATATGATTGAGCTTTGTCATCTCTATTGGTGTTGTGCTACTGTTTAGATACTGTCATGAAAAAGTGGTATTGTCCTTGATAAGTGCTTCATCTATGCTATTTTAAATATTTCCTTTCCTTTTTTCGAGCAAACAGGGATGCTAGCATTTAGTAGTCCTCTTGTCTTTGCACAACAGGATCATCTTCCTATGAAGAAGAATATGGAGTACGTGAATTGACTAGTTCTGATCATGCCAGGATGAAGAAGCCATGTCTATCTTCTCATTAGAAGGAGCAGTTGAAGGATGGTTACATTACTCCCCACAAGACCAAACTAATTTCAGCTCAGAAGGACTAACGAATCTCCATTTTTTGTTGTGATGCGCGAGTACTATGTTGTTCTAGGATTCTTTCTGGTGAGTTCCATTTTTCTAAAAGTGTTCTCTACATGGACCATGTATGTGCCTGTTGAAACTGTCAATTCATAGTACTGTTTGCTTTATACTAATCACTTTTTTGTATTTGTGCAAACAGGGGTGCTCAGCTTGATTTCAATGGGAACTGCACAAAATGTTCATGAATACATCGAATCATTCATTTCCACCACAAGAAAGGAGGTGCCGATAAGTTCAAGGCATTGCAACATATAAGGGCGAAATCATACAAGCTACGCGTGAATTTGGTTGATTATGGTGGAACTGCACAAAAAGAACAACTGATTTATTTAGCACGAGGTGCCATGTCAATGTCCGAACTGATGGAAAACCCTGCCCATTACACAATCGTAGGCATTTGATATTTTGGAATGGGACAACCTTGTCAAATTTTGCTCATTGATTTTAGCAAGACATGCATTTGATATTTTCGAATGGGACGCGCTTTGCTGTCAGCAGCGTCAATCAATTTTTTCTTTATTCTTTAGTTGTGAAATAAATATTGCCTCTGACATGTGAGTCACTGAGATGCATAATGATTGATTGTTTTGAATGTTCTCTATTAATTGACAGGCCCGGAGGGAGTACATGTGAAACTGCTGCAAACGAGGTGATCACCCTAGGAATAATGCTAGTACGTATTGTTTTGCATGTTCATCCAATGCCAGTGATACAGGAATTCGAACTAATCAAAATAAATTCATTCATACACGGTCGGATTTCATATAAACATGCCGGATTTCATTACATTTCATACATTCTTCAACTAAAAAGGGGTGTGCTGGAGGTATAATTAATTAACCGAAGCTACCCACATGTGTCCCGCTGAGCCGAACAGAAGCTTCAGTGACTTAACTGCAGGTGCAGTTGCATAACTAACATGTGGCCTATTGGGCCCACGTGTCAGTCAGCCAACTGCACCAGCAGTTAAGTAGAAGCAGCGTTCTTCTCCAGCGCAGCTCTCCGACTCCACGTCGCCGTCAAGAAGCTAACCGTCCGTCAATGGTCAACCTGCCTAGCTTGGCTTCAACCGGAGGGTAGCAGCGGTGGCCTTACTTGGACCCGAGCGGCGGCGACCTACCGTGTTCTACTCTTCCTTGTTTTCTATGTGGCGCGGCCTCGTTGGCAGCGGGGTGGGGCGGAGCCGGCGACGTCCTCTGTCTCGTTGCCGGTGGGCGGCGCCTAAGCGGAGCGGTGGAAATCCTCCCCCACGTTGTCGGCAGGGTGGGGCCTCGGCTGAGCCGGCGATGTCCTCTGCCTCGTTGTTGGCAGGGCGGGGCCTCGGTGGAGCCGGCGGTGTCCTATGCCTCGTTGTTGGCGCCACGGGGCCTTGGCGGAGCAGTGCCTCGTTGACGCCAGCGGAGCGGGGACACGTCGGAGCCGGCATTGTCCTCTGCCTCGTCCTCGGTCTCGCCAAACAGCGCCTCGCCCGCTTCATCGCCCTCTTTACTAGCCTCTTTGTAGGCAGCTGCAGCCTCCGCCACCTGCATGCGGTACCGCCAACGCTCGAGGCGGCCCTTCCGGGCGGAGCGGTACGATTCGAGCAGCACCTCCTGCTCCGCCCACTCCACGGCGATCTGCTCCTCCGCCTGCAGGTGCTCCTGGAGGAGATGGTGGTTGTAGGCGGCGTCGGCCTGCACCTCCCGGAACTGCTCCTCACGCATCTGCCTCACCATGTCCATATATTGGGCATGGGCCTCGCCAATGGTCTTGGTGCAATGCACCAGCGAGGATGGCGTGGAGGAGGGGGTTGGCGCCGGCTCGTCGACTACCATGTTCTCCATGGGGACGTCGTCGTCCTCCGGCTGCCTGCCGGCCAGCCGGTTGGCAGCAATGGTTGCCATCTCCTTGTGGTCCATCGTCCACCCGTCCCGAAGAGCGCTGGAGCGCGAGGAAGCCATGGTGGGCAGTAGTGGTGTGGACAGGAGAAAGGGAACGGATGCAGATGACTGCGGCTATGGCCGGCGCAGCAGTTTATATAGCAATGGTAGGCGGGCGGAGGGACAGACGTGTGGCACCGGAGTAGCCGCCTCGGCAACCGCGTATCATTAATGTGGGCAGCAGATGGACGGACGGACGACACTTGTGTCGTTTGAAGGCAGAGCAATCGCCTGCACCGTGAAGCGGGGCGGGCGGCGCTGACTGTTTCGGGCGGAAAGCGCGCGGGGGTGAGGAGATGACTTTACTTGGAGAGGATGACAATGGGGACCGACTAGGTCCATAGACTCACGTACGCAAGTGCCTCCTTATTATATATATATATATATATATAATATATATATATAACTATAGTTTATTTTGCTTCCTCCTGCTTTCCTGACATCACGGTCCCACACCATTATCAACCTATGTAGTACTCCCTCCTTTCCGGTTTATAGGGCTTATCTCAAAATTTTAGTTTTTCCATTTTATAAGGCTCAATTTGGTTGTTCCCCATCACATGCTCAGACTTCAAGGTGCATTAAATCATTGCATGCAAGTATTAAGAGAAAACTGACCAATGCATGCACTTTATGCATGCATGCATTGCAATTAATGCATTCGTAAACACAAATTTTTAAGGAAAACAAGAGCATTAGTTGGGTGCTTTTGCAAACTACAAAAAATATTCCACCACTCATCATCTACCTTGGTTGGTGTGATTTTTGAATTGAGCCTTATAAACTGGAAAGGAGGGAGTAGTTAATAAACGAGAGAATTGCACAAGAAGCGGCCGGCAGCTGGGACCAAGCAGCTCGAGCAGTATTTGTGTTCTGGAGGTGTGAGCACTGCAGAGTTTTTCGATGTTTAGCCCAGATATTAATTTTTCTCCTCTGAACAACAACAAAAACATCGCTGCACGTATTAACTGGGCGGGCTGTGGCCCGTCTAGCCCAGGCCAGATATCCAGCCCAGATATTAATTTTTTTCAAGCTGAAAATGGCTAGCCCAGCTATACTTTTTTTAGGAATACCCAGGCAAGGTCAAGTTGTTATTCTCCGCCCCACTGGGCTGCAAATCTTTCGTAGAAGGGATGCATTAGGCTTAACAAGAAAATGGGCTTTAAGAAATAATAAATGGGATGTAATTATAAAAACTGGGCAGTAACTATTAAAAAATGCACCAAACACGTGATTATTTTATAAAATATTATTTTTGGATATTGAAAATTTTAATTTCATTAATTGTTGTGAGCGCAATGTTTTGTTGGATTTTTACGTAATATAAATTTATATTGAAATTGTATTTAATCTGACTAGAAATTTCGGGATAAAAATATTTCGGATCCCATCAAAATGTGGGAAATTTTATTGAATTCTGTTTTGTAACGGTTGGTTGAAATGGGCTGTACTTTTAACAAACTGTAAATGGGTTGTAGTAAATTCCATTAGAATTCAAAAATGGGCTACACATTCTTACAAATCTCAAATGGGCTATAAGTTCTCTACCACACACTTCTGGCCTTACTAAGTTGACGCGTCCCCTAAAAAACAGAGTTGACACGTATGCAAGGCTTTGTCAAATTATAGTCAACACATGGTTCTAGCAGCAGTGGCCGTTTGGATGTCCATCCAACAGATGCCGTGCTTCTTCTTCAATCTCGGATATTCTAGCTTCACCCGCCCAAAACATGATTCCCCCCCCCCCCCCTGACATCTAGGGTGCACCGTTTCGGAAGCTGACCTATGGGCCTACTAAGTTGATGTACCAAGGGCTTTGTCAACTTAGTCAATATAAACGATTGTAGCTGCAGTGACCGTACGATGTCCATCCAACGGCCGTCGTGCTTCTTCAACCTCTGGTCTTCTTGCTCCAGCCGCCCAAAGCAGCGCCGGTCGTGCCGCCTGCTCCTGCCTCCCGTGGCCGGATGTGCTGTTGTGGAGGCCTCACTGCCCCCTACTACTCCCACCACTGGCTAGGCCATCCCTCCACTCACCCACACCCGCTGTTATTCTGCGGTGACGGCATCGCAGCTGAACCAGTGAACCCTCGTACTCCTCTCCGTGTGTGCATCCACTGTCGCGTCTTCCCCGGCTCCGCGCCGTCCCCTTCCTAGGCCTCGCCGTGGTCCACCGCCATGGTGCTCTCGGCGCGGCGTGGTCAACGTCGTCAAGGAACGACGTCCATCGGACATGGACTATACGTGGAGAGGCTATCAACTGGGTCCACGGCAGCCGCAAGGAAGTGCCTCCTTATTACGCGCAAAATAATTATTCCTCCACCCGACAGCGGGGACCCACCGGACGGGCCATCGTATTTCATGAAAAAAATGATTCGCCCCCTGACTGCTGGGACCCACGAGCTACATCTTCGCACGCAAGGAAGTGCGTCCGGGCAAGAAAACGATTCGCCCCCCTGACTGCTGGGACCCACCCGCTACATCTTCGCATGCAAGGAAGTGCGTCCAGAAAAAACGATTCGCCCCCGACTGCTGGGAACCACCAGCTACACCTTCGCACGCAAGGAAGTGCGTCTGGGCAAAAAAATGATTTGCCCCCTGACTGCTGGGACCCAGCAGCTACACCTTCGCACGCAAGGAAGTATGTCCGGGCAAAAAAACGATTCACCCCCCTGACTGCTGGGACCCACCAGCTACATCTTTGCAGGCAAGGAAGTGCCTGACAGTCGCGACCCACCTGGTCGAAACGTATGTAGCGTTGTCATTCTGGTCATGAACGTGTACGTACATACTGGTCGATGTAGAGGCGCGCACGTGTCGTAATAGAGGCGCGCACGTGTCGTAGTAGAGGCGCGCATGTAGCATGTACATGTACGTACAGCGGCCAGGGTGCAAGAAAGAAAATATGGCCACGTATGTTTGCATACGGGCAGGGTCTCGAACGCCTACTCGCGCATACGTACGGCCAGGGCTCGTGTACATGGCTGGGTCGGAACAGAGAAACAGCGTCGTCGTCGTGTTCATGGGGAGGCAACGGAATGCGTCGTGTTCATGGGAGGCAATGGAATGCTTTGTGTTCATGGGGAGGCAACAGAATACGTCGTGTTCATCGGGAGGCAACGGAATGCGTCGTGTTCATCGGGAGGCAACGAAACGCGTGGGAGCCAACCGGCTAGGTCGGAACGGAATGCGTGGTCGTGTTCATCGGGAGGGCTTGAACGGAACAGACGATGGAAACAAGGCCTGGCATACCGCAAAACGGAGGAAACGGACCTCCTATGGTCGAAACGGGGGTCTTGTTGATCAGGAGGGGTGTGGTGTACCGCAAAAAAGAGGAAACGGACCTCCTACGGTCGAAACGGGGGTCCTGTTGATCAGGAGGGGTGTGGCGTACCACAAAACGGACGAAACGGACCTCCTACGGTCAAAACGGGGGTCCTGTTCATCGGGAGGGGTGTGGCGTACCGCAAAACGGGACTCCACGGGATACTGTTCATCTCCACCGTCGACCTCCTTCAGCCTCCACGGGCTACCGTCGACCTCCTCCAGCCTCCACGGGCTCCTGTTCATTCAGCCTCCACCGCGCACTACTCTACCGGCTACTGTTCAACCACCCCTCCACTGTCTACTATTCATCCAGCCCTCCACACCATGGGGTCCTGTTCAACCACCCCTCCACGGGCACCCCTCCACCGTCTACTGTTCATCCAGCCCTCCACCACACCACGGGGTCCTGTTCATCCAGAGGCAATGCCACTGCTCACTATTCATCCAACCCCCCCCCCCCCCCGGCAATGCTCATTGTTCATCCAATCGATCTGCTTCAGTTAGCAGCAGTAGCAAAGGAATCGCTTGATCGGGTTCAGTTAACAGCCATCGATCGATCGCTCGGCTTCAGTAACGCGTAGCCTGCAATTAGAGCCCAATGCCTCGCTTGGGTTCAGTTAGAGCCAAAGCCTCACACACAGGCGCGTATGTGTACAAGAGAAACGCGCATCGCTCGGCCCCCGACCTCCCACCGTAACTGGAAACTCCCCAAAATTTTCCTCCCCCTCGCTTCTACCACGGTTTTTTCCGTCATGGACGGCCCAAAGAATGTCATGCAGCTGCGTCTCCGGCCCGCCCAGGACGAAAATCCCATTTTCTGTCATGATTTTTCTTCATAGAAGTAGGAGCCCACCACATCTATGATGATACCGGGTTTTGTCACAATTATCGTCATCGAAGTGTCATATGTATGACAGGAAAAAAATTCGTTCGGCCCAAAATGTCACGGATGTGTCTTTTTTTGTAGTGAAGTAACATACCGAAGACAAAGGGAACAACGTATGTTGTTATGCGTTTTGACTGATAAAGATCTCTATAGACTATGTAGGAGCCAATATGAGCATCCAGGTTCCGCTATTAGTTATTGACCGGAGATGTGTCTCGGTCATGTCTACAGAGTTCACGAACCCGTAGGGTCCGCATGCTTAAAGTTCAATGACGGTTATATTATGAGTTTATGTGTTTTGATGTACCGAAGGTACTTTGGAGTCCCGGATGTGATCATGGACATGACGAGGAGTCTCAAAATGGCCGAGACATGAAGATTGATATATTGGACGACTATATTCCGACACTTAAATGGTTCCGGGGGTTATCGGATATATACCGGAGTACCGGGGGGTTACCGGACCCCCCCCCTCCCCCAGAGGTTAATGGGCCTCATGGGCCCAATTGGTGGAAGAGGAGAGCCAGGCCAAGCAGCAGCCGCACGCCCCTCCCCTCCCAAGTCCGAATTGGACTAGGAAGGGGGCGGCGCCCCCCTTTCCTTTCTCCCTCTTTCTCCTTCCGTCTCCTCTCCTACTCCAACATGGAAAGGGGAAGTCCCACTCTCGGTGGGAGTAGGACTCCTCATGGGGCGTGCCAAGGGTGGCCGGCCCCCTCCCCCTCCTCTACTCCTTTATATACGGGCAGGGAGGCACCCCCTAGAGACACAATGTGACGCCCCCAATTCAATCGTACACTAATCATACACGCAAACGTGTACAATCAAGATCTGGGACTCACGGGAAGATATCACAACACAACTCTACAAATAAAATAAATCATACAAGCATCATATTACAAGCCAGGGGCCTCGAGGGCTCGAATACAAGAGCTCGATAATAGACGAGTCAGCGGAAGCAACGATATCTGAGTATAGACATAAGTTAAACAAGTTTGCCTTAAGAAGGCTAGCACAAACTAGGATACAGATCGAAAGAGGAGCAGGCCTCCTGCCTGGGATCCTCCTAAACTACTCATGGTCATCGTAAGCAGGCTGCACGTAGTAGTAGGCACCTCCAGTGTAGTAGGAGTCATCGTCGACGTTGGCGTCTGGCTCCTGGACTCCATCGTCTGGTCGCAGCAATCGGGTATAGAAAAGGAGGAAAAGGGGAAGCAAAGCAACCATGAGTACTCATCCAAAGTACTCGCAAGCAAGGAGCTACACTACATATGTATGCATTGGTATCAAATGAAAAAGGGTTGCATATGTGGACTGAACTGCAGAATGTCGGAATAAGAGGGGGATAGTTAGTCCTTTCGAAGACTACGCTTCTGGTAACCTCCATCTTGCAGCAGAAGAAGAGAGTAGATGGTAAGTTCACCAAGTAGCATTGCATAGCATAATCCTAACCGATGATCCTCCCCTCGTCGCCCTGTGAGAGAGCGATCACCGGTTGTATCTGGCACTTGGAAGGGTGTATTTTACTAAGTATTCGGTTCTAGTTGTCAAAAGGTCAAGGTACAACTCCAAGTCGTCCGGTTAGCGAAGATCACAGCTATTCGAATAGATTGAGTTCCCTGCAGGGGTGCACCACATTTCCCAACACGCTCGATCCCCTTTGTGCGGACACACTTTTCTGGGTCATGCCCAGCCTCGAAAGATCAACATGTTGCAGCCCTACCTAGGCACAACAGAGAGGTCAGCACGCCAGTCTAAATCCTATGGCGCAGGGGTCTGGGCCCATCGCCCATTGCACACCTGCATGTTGCGTACGCGGCCGGAGAGCAGACCTAGCAACCTCCATTACAAAGGAAGTTGCATTACGTGGTCCAACCCGGTACGCGTCGCTGACGTCATGAAGGCTTCGGTTGATACCACGACGTCGAGTGCCCATAACTTTCCCCACGTAGATGTTTAGTGTGTATAGGCCAGTAGCCAGACTCAGATCAAATACCAAGATCTCGTTAAGCGTGTTATTTTGAAATAACCACGGACACCGACCAGGGCTAGGCCCACCTCTCTCCTAGGTGGTCTCAACCTGCCCTGTCGCTCCACCACAAAGTAACAGCCGGGGGCCTTCGGGAACTCAAGCCCACCTCTACCGGGATGGAGCCACCTGCCCCTTCAGCCCCCAACATCGGAATCACTCACGGGTACTCCTACGAGCCGACCCGACTTTAATCACCAGTTGTATAGCATGTATATATCTATAAGTATATACCTGTGATCACTTCCTGAGTGTTCACGGCCCGATAGTATAGCATGGCAGACGGACAAGAATGTAGGGCCATGGATGATAGACTAGCATCCTATACTAAGCATTAGGATTGCAGATAAAGGTAACAACAGTAGTAGCAAGGACAGGCTATGTATCAGGATAGGATTAAGGGAAAGCAGTAACATGTTACACTACTCTAATGCAAGCAGTAGAGAGTAGAGTAGGCGATATCTAGTGATCAGGGGGGGGGGCTTGCCTGGTTGCTCTGGCAAGAGAGAGGGGTCGTCAACACCGTAGTCGTATTGGGTAGTAGCGGCGTTGGTCTCGGTGTCTAGCGAGAGAAGAGGGGGAAGAAACAATAAATATAATGCAAACAAAAGCATGACGATGCATGACATGACAAAGCGTGATGCTAGGTGTGCCCTAACGCGGTATGAGGTGATACCGGTGAAGGGGGGAAACATCCGGGAAAGTATCCCTGGTGTTTCATGTTTTCGGTCAGATGAAGCAGAGGGGGAAAGTTGTGTGTTCGATAGGTTAGGGATGTGTGGCGGACGAACGGGTTGCGCATTCGGATTCGTCTTGTCATTCTGAGCAACTTTCATGTACAAAGTTTTTCCATCCGAGCTACATATTAAAAGATATGATTTTCTAAAGATTTTATTAATTTCTGGAATTTAATTAATTATTTAATTTAATTCAAAATTGGATTTATGACATCAGCATGATGTCATGCTGACGTCAGCACTCAACGGGGGTTGATTGGGTCAAACTCACGCGTGGGTCCAGTGGGACCCACCTGTCATACTCTGTTAGGTTAATTAGGGTTTAGTTAATTGATTAGGTTAATCTAATCAGGATTAATTAGTTTAATTAATTCTTTATAATTAATTAATTAAGACGGTAGTCTTGGACTAATCGTTTTGTCCCATCCTTCTTCTTAAGAAAGAGAGAAGGTGCTCCCCAAGGAGAGCAACTTGGGCGAATGAAACCTTTGACAAGAGATTTATCGATTTCCTCGTTAAGCTCAATGAGTTCATGTGGCGGCATCTTCTAGGGTCGTTTGGCTATAGGGGTGGTGTCGGGTTTCAAGTCGATGATGAATTCGACAGCTCTAGCAGGTGGAATCCCTGGAAGTTCTTCTGGGAAGACGTCTTGGAATTCATGAACGACGGGAATGTTTTCAATGCCCTCGAGTGGTGCAGCGTTCAACACATTCAAGGCATAAAGCCGTGCCTCGGCGTTTTGAACTAGATGAGCTTGGTAAGCAATTATTTCATCAGAAGGGTGTAGCAGATGGACGACCTTAGTGGCGCAAACTATAGAAGCAGTATGCACTTTCAATCAATCCATCCCTAGAATGAGGTCGATGTTAGACGACTTCAGGATAATGGGAGAGGCATAGAATTCTAGCCCTTCGATTTCCACTGGTACGTCGATGCCAACCAGTGAGGTTTGACATTGTCCCACGGGGGATTTTACCAATACCGAAGTGTTCATCTCCTCACATTTAACGTCATGCTTGTATGCAGAATCTTCTGACATGAATGAATGTGATGCTCCTGAATCGAATAAAACAGATGCAGGTGCTGAATTTACGAGAAGTGTACCCATCACGGTAGCAGGCTGGTCTAGAACTTCATTGAGATCAACGTGGTTGGCATGAACACGACCATAAGACTTGGCATTGTTATTGCGAGGCCGGTTGCTTCCACGGCCAGCTGTGGGAAGGGCCAGTTGATTCTGGTTCTGATTCTGATAGCAGTTCCTGGCAAAGTGACCGGGTTGGCCACACTTGTAGCACAGACCATTATTGGGAGTGGGAACACGAGCTTGGGGTGGTGGACCTGGAAGCCTTGGCTGCCTAGTTGGTGGGGGAGGCAGACGTGGTGCAGCATATAGGACTGCCTTAGAGCAGGTGCAGTTGGCTGATACATGCTGTTGGGAATCCATATCCTACGCTTCTGCGAAGACGGGCCCGAAGATCAGCCCGTGTCATGGTTGCGCCTGTGAGAGCTCTAGTGATCCATCAGACCAGTTTCGACATTGATGGCCTTGTTCACCAAGGTGGCAAAATCGGCAAAGTCGTGCACTAGAAGTGCGAGCTTGATATCAGCTTGAAGGCCATCACGGAACTTCTCCTGTCTGCGTGCATCAGTTGCAATGTCTTCTTCAGCATAGCGGGACAAGTCCAGAAACTCCCGCTGATAAGCTTCCACAGTTTTCTTGCCTTGGGTGAGGCTGCGGAACTCACGCTTCTTACGGTCCATGACTCCCTGAGGAATGAAGCGAGCACGGAAAGCAGCTTGGAAGTTTGGCCAGGTGATGATTGTTCCAACCGGCAGAGTAAGCCTGTGACTGTCCCACCATTGAGCTGCGGGTCCCTTCAGGAAGAAGGAAGCAAAGGTGACATAGCTGGCAGGGGCTACATCAGCAGACTTCATCTCATAGGTGATGTCACGGAGCCAGTCATCAGCATCCAGAGGCTGAGTTAAGCTGCGGTACATGGTTGGGTTGAGGCGTATGAAATCCTGCAGAGTCACTTGGGTTGGCTGCTGGTTCATATTGGGGCGAGGAAACTGAGCCATAATATTCTCCATGAATTGGCGATTCAGCTCAAACTGTTGCATCATCCCAGCCATGTACTCAGGCGGGGGTGGGGGAGGGCCACCACGACCACGACCACCTGGTCTAACCATCCTACTAATATATAACACACTACTAGGAAAAGGGCTATAGATGGAATTGACACTAATGGCGCAATAGACATGTGGTGCGCCATTACTATATACTAATGGCGCACCAGGCACACGGTGTGCCACTAGTAACAAAATGTTTTTTTTCATTTTTTCAAACATACTAATGGCGCATCCGGGCAGAGTTCGCCATTAATAGTTAGAACTACTAATGGCACACCAGCCATAGAGTGCGCAACTACTGTTTTTTTACTTTTTTGCAAAACTACTAATGGCGCACCGTTGCATAGTGCGCCATTACTAGTTTAAACTAGTAATGGCGCACTGTGCCACGGTGCACCATTAGTATAAAAAATATTTTTTTTTACTTTTTTCCAAAACTACTAATGGCGCATCTCCGTGTAGTGCGCCTTTAGTATGTTGGGTTACTAATGGCGCATGTCTCTGTGGTGCGCCATTAGTAACCTGGGACCAGCTAGATATTTTTGGACAGCCACACCTACACACTCACTTTCCCCACTTCATTCCCCCCACCTCCTTCTCTAAGCTTGTCGGCTGCCTCCTCCTCCTCACCTCATTTGCACCATAGATTCATCAAAATTAAGTGTTGAAATTACCTTTTTTTGATAGGTAAGTAAGGGGAAAGCTATCTTCATGTTGTAGATCTACTATTTTTCTCCCTAGCTCGCTCCAACAACGTGCACATGCACTTTTTGTGGCCTAGCTAGATCTATGTATGTTTGTGGTGTTGCATATGTTTGTGGTGTTGCATATGTTTGTGGTGTTGCATATATGTTTGTGTTTGCAGGTACCGGTATTTGAAATGCGATAGTTTCCAATATTTTGCCGGAATGTTGATTCATTTCCGTTTCGGCGAGAATTTTGGCACTATGCATTCTTTTTGGTCCTATTTTTAGGGAAAGTCATGCCAAATTTTTTCTTGGTTCTAAAATATCGTTTTGCTCTACCCCGCAGGCGACCATGGTCCGCACGATGACCGAAGGCATCGTGAATAGGTTTTTGAGCTCCGCAAAGGCCGAGATGCTTCAAAAGAGCGAGACGGAGATAAGATGTCCATGTCGAAGATGCAAGCTGAAGAGCCTTATTGCAGACCCGGATTCCGGGCAGGTGCGGGACCACCTGCTCTTGTGTGGTTTCATGGATGGCTATCGGTGGCAAGGTGATGAAGATGACTATGAAGTCGTCCATGGGGGCCGGGCAAGAAATGAGGAAGGGCAGCAAGACAACCACCGCGGCTCGGGCGGGCGAGAAGACGAAGAATTTCCAGGACATGATCACGACGGTGATGCTGTACACAGTCATCATGTAGAAGATGCCGGACATGATGATGAGGAAGATGCCGGAGCAGACGAAGGGCATGATCATGAAGATCTAGATGCTGGAGGAGCAGACGACGATGGACCATCGATGGGCTAGGTGCAGGACCCTCATATTCAAGAGCTGGTTCTCAAGCAGACGGATAACGCAAGAGCTGCCGCCCGACAAGAATTCTTTCGCATCCAGTCAGAGTTTGCGGACATCATCCATGAAGATGTCCTTCATACCTCGAGGCAGTTCTTCCTCAGATATCAACCGTCCAACATTGAGATAGACGGAATGCTACAAATGCAGGCTGACAACGCCCGCGATTTCATGACCATCACGACAGACGGCGGCTTCATCCACGCTCCTGTCCATGAGTCGAGTCGAAAGTAGTGTTGTGTAGTTCTGAAACATTGATTGGCTCATGTTCTAATTAAACTTTAATGAATTGTATGTCTCTTTGGTTTGGATAGTCGTTCAACTTAGACGTAATCGATGCTATTTATTAGTAGGACCATGAATCGTGCTATTAATGTCTTGCTTTTCTCTTCCGATCCTTTTGTTGCATACTTATATATTGCTTATGTATGTATTGGTTGTTGTTTGTCTTGTGCATAGAGATGCCGTCGTATGTCGTGTAGAAGGGTAAGGTTCCCAGACTCTACGACGACTGGGAGGAGTGTCGGAGACAGGTTCACCGTTTCAGCGGTAACAGTTACAAAGGGTACACCACTAGGGCGGAGGCGGAATCTAGATACGCCCGCTATCTAGCGGGAGAGAGGAGGGAGCGTTGGAGGAACCAGGTGAAGACCAGTTTCATCGCGATGATGCTCATCGTGATGACCGCGGCTCTCTTCTATGTGATGGTAGTTTAGATGATCGATATCGACTTGTAATGTGAAGACAAACTCGATACTCACGGTCTCGAGACTTGTAATGTTTTATCTTTGTTCGGTCTTTTGAATTCGGAGACTAATATGATGAATTGTATTAGGAGACTAATCTTCTATTGTATTCCATGAATCTGCTGTTGCTGTGTGCTACTGTCTATATTCTGTCAAATAATATATTTTGTAACCTGTGCAAAAATCAGAAAAGTAAAAAAAATAAAACCTAATATTCATACTAATGGTGCATCACTACAGAGTGCGCCATTAGTATGCCAAAGTATACTAATGGCGCATCACCGAAGAGTGCGCCATTAGTATGCCAAGTATACTAATGGCGCATCCATCCGCAGTGCGCCATTAGTGTGCCAAAGCACATGGTTAAATATGGCCCCTGGGAGGCACACTAATAGCGTCATGGTGTTATATACTAATGGCGCACTGGCTGGTGCGCCATTAGTATACCAGATACTAATGGCGCACCAGTGGTGCGCCATTAGTAATAAATACTAGTGGCGTGATACTAATGGTGCACCAGTGATGCGCCATTAGTAGGCAAAACTGGTGCGCCATTAGTAGCCCTTTTCCTAGTAGTGACAGGTGTAGTTCAGCATTGAGAAATTGCGAGGACAAGAATCATTCATGATGAAACATGCATAATGAAAGGAACACGATAGATACTACATAGTAGTTGGCACATCTTACAAAAGTGATCATGCATAGAGTTCGGTACACAGACTAAGAAAATCATAGGTGGCATGCAGGATCGCGCCGAAGGCATCTAACACTAACAAGCAAGCCTACATCAGTCCTAGGAGGAACTGTGGAGGTAGGTGTAGCCTGACAGCTGGTAGTGATGCGAAGGGAAGACCTCCACGCGAGTAGACTGGGGTCCGCGGATACTCTGGTGCGGAACCCGACGCGTAGGTGGCAGGAGAGGACCAAGTGCGGGAGAGTAGCCTCCCACATCGGGCCAGCCGACACCCTGGAGCATCACGGTCCTGGCAGGGTAGATCGCAGAACGCGACAGATCACCAGATCGGACAGAGGGGTGCAACAGTGTCAGAGCACAGTACAGGTGTTGACGGGTGGTTTACAACTCGTGGCGAAGAGCTCGGTTAGCTCTATCCAGCCCATCGGCATGCAGAACCAGGTTCTGATGATAGAAGGGCTCTCGGGTGACAGTGGAGTAGGCAGCAGTGTAGTATCCCTCTGCACCAACATCGGATGCGATAGCAATGTGCTTGAAGGGGGAGGTGTCCAACTCCTGGTACTCACCACGAAGACGTGTCAGAGCAGCATAAACAGCATCGTGGTCCGCCATGTCGATAGTAACTCCAACACCATGAGCAGTGTGCAGCACGGTAGTGGAGTCATACTCCCGAGAGTAGAGGTGGACGATGGCACGGTACTGCTCCTGGTTGAAGTCCTGGTACTCCTCGTAGACGGTGTACTCAGGGTGCCAGCGATAACCCAGATAGGTCATCATCTCAACCAACACAGCAGGTGATCCTGAGGCACCAATGGTCGTCGTGTGGCGCACGACCTGTCTCGTGGGTTCCATCTGAAAATAAAGATGTTTTCACAGGAGTCAAATGACAATGTGGGTAATGTTCAATTACTACTCTAAAGAATAACTAGGGCTTATCCAACTTTGGGGTGAACATGGTCACGGGATCCCTCTGTTGGAAAAGGCATTGCCTAGGAGGCGCTTAGGCACGCCTAGGCGCTAGGCAATGGCCCAACGCCTCGCCTAGGGCATAAGCAGAAGTCTAGGCAGAGCAAGTAAGAAATTGTCTACCCAAGCGAGAAATCATGCCATATTGCACCGATATGCCAAAAGGGCCATATTCCAATCGTAGTAGCTGACCGTGAACGTACTTATATACCCTAAATTAATAGAATACACATATAATAACCACATATACACCCTAATAGTAAGAATTATATAATCGCCTAGGCTACGCCTAGGGCGCTGAAGCACCGCCTAGGCACTAGGCGAAGGACAACCGCCTCGCTTATGCCTACCGCTTTTTCCAACCTTGCGGGATCCTAATATTAAAGTTAGTAAAATCGTTTAACCCTAGTAGAAGAGAATTTAGAGTCCCAGAGTAAGGATCGAGGAGTAAAAGATACTAATACCACCCAGATGGCGACGTGGGCCCGTAAGGCACATAGCCATGTTAGTAAAAGTTTTTCTAATGTCTAGACTCGACTTCGGCCAAGGAGTGTGGAAGGGGGATTCCTACAGGCAGTCGGCTCTGATACCAACTTGTGACGCCCCCGATTCAATCGTACACTAATCATACACGCAAACGTGTACGATCAAGATCAGTGACTGATGTCTACTACACAACCTTCTTCTTGTAGACGTTGTTGGGCCTCCAAGTGCAGAGGTTTGTAGGATAGTAGCAAATTTCCCTCAAGTGGATGACCTAAGGTTTATCAATCCATAGGAGGCGTAGGATGAAGATGGTCTCTCTCAAGCAACCCTGCAACCAAATAACAAAGAGTCTCTTGTGTCCCCAACACACCCAATACAATGGTAAATTGTATAGGAGCACTAGTTCGGCTAAGAGATGGTGATACAAGTGGTATATGGATAGTAGATAAAGGTATTTGTAATCTGAAATTATAAAAACAGCAAGGTAAGAAGTGATAAAGGTGAGCGTAAACGGTATTGCAATGCTAGGAAACAAGGCCTAGGGTTCATATGTTCACTAGTGCAAGTCCTCTCAACAATACTAACATAATTGGATCACATAACTATCCCTCAACATGCAACAAAGAGTCACTCCAAAGTCACTAATAGAGGAGAACGAGCGAAGAGATTATGGTAGGGTACGAAACCACCTCAAAGTTATTCTTTCCAATCAATCAGTTGGGCTATTCCTATAAGTGTCACAAGCAGCCCTAGAGTTCGTACTAGAATAACACCTTAAGACACAAATCAACCAAAACCCTAATGTCACCTAGATACTCCAATGTCACCTCAAGTATCCGTGGGTATGATTATACGATATGCTGTTGGGGAACGTAGTAATTTCAAAAAAATTCCTACGCACACACAAGATCATGGTGATGCACAGCAACGAGAGGGGAGAGTGTTGTCTACGTACCCACGCAGACCGACTGCGGAAGCGTTGACACAATGTAGAGGAAGTAGTCGTACGTCTTCCCGATCCGACCGATCCAAGCACCGTTACTCCGGCACCACCGAGTTCTTAGCACACGTACAGCTCGATGATGCTCCCCGGGCTCCGATCCAGCAAAGCTTCGGGGATGAGTTCCGTCAGCACAACGGCGTGGTGACGATGATGATGTTCTACCGACGCAGGGCTTCGCCTAAGCACTACAACGATATGATCGAGGTGGAATATGGTGGCAGGGTGCACCGCACATGGCTAAGGAACGATCATGTGGATCAACTTGTGTGTCTATGGGGTGCCCCTTGCCTCCGTATATAAAGGATGGAGGAGGAGGAGGCCGGCCAAGGCTTGGTGCATCCAAGATGTGGAGTCCTACTAGGATTCCAAGTCCTAGTAGGAGTCCACCAAGAGGGGAGGAAGGGAGAAGGAAGTGGAGGAGAAGGAAAGGTGGCCGGCCCCTTTTTCCCTAGTCCAATTCGGACTAGAGGGGAGGGGGGGCGCAGCAGCCCCTTGGCCCTTTCTCCTCTTTCCACTAAAGCCCATCAAGGCCCATTGCTTCTCCCGTAACTACCCGGTACTCCGAAAAATACCCGAATCACTCGGAACCTTTCCGATGTCCGAATATAGTCGTCCAATATATCGATCTTTACGTCTCGACCATTTCGAGACTCCTCGTCATGTCCCCGATCTCATCCGGGACTCCAAACTCCTTCGGTACATCAAAACTCATAATATAACTGTCATCGAAACCTTAAGCGTGCGGACCCTACGGTTCGAGAACAATGTAGACATGACCGAGACACGTCTCCGGTCAATAACCAATAGCGGGACCTGGATGCCCATATTGGCTCCTACATATTCTACGAAGATCTTTATCGGTCAGACCGCATAACAACATACGTTGTTCCCTTTGTCATCGGTATGTTACTTGCCCGAGATTCGATCGTCGGTATCCAATACCTAGTTCAATCTTGTTACCGGCAAGTCTCTTTACTCGTTCCGTAATACATCATCCCACAACTAACTCATTAGTTGCAATGCTTGCTAGGCTTAAGTGATGTGCATTACCGAGAGGGCCCAGAGATACCTCTCCGACATTCGGAGTGACAAATCCTAATCTCGAAATACGCCAACCCAACATGTACCTTTGGAGACACCTGTAGAGCTCCTTTATAATCACCCAGTTACGTTGTGACGTTTGGTAGCACACAAAGTGTTCCTCCGGCAAACGGGAGTTGCATAATCTCATAGTCATAGGAACATGTATAAGTCATGAAGCAAGCAATAGCAACATACTAAACGATCGGGTGCTAAGCTAATGGAATGGGTCATGTCAATCAGATCATTCAACTAATGATGTGATCCCGTTAATCAAATAACAACTCTTTGTTCATGGTTAGGAAACATAACCATCTTTGATTAACGAGCTAGTCAAGTAGAGGCATACTAGTGACACTCTGTTTGTCTATGTATTCACACATGTATTATGTTTCCGGTTAATACAATTCTAGCATTAATAATAAACATTTATCATGATATAAGGAAATAAATAATAACTTTATTATTGCCTCTAGGGCATATTTCCTTCAGTCTCCCACTTACACTAGAGTCAATAATCTAGATCACATCACCATGTGATTAACATCGATAGTTCACATCATCATGTGATTAACACCCACAGTTCACATTGCCATGCGACCAACACCCAAAGGGTTTACTAGATTCAGTAATCTAGTTCACATCGCTATGTGATTAACACCCAAAGAGTACTAAGGTGTGATCATGTTTTGCTTGTGAGAGAATCTTAATCAACGGGCCTCCCACATTCAGATCCGCATGTATTTTGCAAATTTCTATGTCAACAACGCTCTGCATGGAGCTACTCTAGCTAATTGCTCCCACTTTCAATATGTATCCAGATTGAGACTTAGAGTCATCTGGATTAGTGTCAAAAACTTGCATCGGCGTAACCCTTTATGACGAACCTTTTTTCACTTCCATAATCGAGAAACATATTCTTATTCCACTAAGGATAATTTTGACCGCTGTCCAGTGATCTACTCCTAGATCACTATTGTACTCCCTTGCCAAAATCAGTGTAGGGTATACAATAGATCTGGTACACAGCATGGCATACTTTATAGAACCTATGACTGAGGCATAGGGAATGACTTTCATTCTCTTTCTATCTTCTGCCGTGGTCGGGCTTTGAGTCTTACTCAACTTCACACCTTGTAACATAGGCAAGAAACTTTTTCTTTGACTGTTCCATTTTGAACTACTTCAAAATCTTGTCAAGGTATGTACTCATTGAAAAAACTTATCAAGCGTCTTGATCTATCTCTATAGATCTTGATATTCAATATGTAAGCACCTTCACCGAGGTCTTTCTTTGAAAAATCCTTTCAAACATTCCTTTATGTTTTGCAGAATAATTCTACATTATTTCCGATCAATAATATGTCATACACATATACTTATCAGAAATGATGTAGTGCTCCCACTCACTTTCTTGTAAATATAGGCTTCACCGCAAGTCTGTATAAAACTATATGCTTTGATCAACTTATCAAAGCGTATATTCCAACTCCAAGATGCTTGCACCAGTCCATAGATGGATCGTTGGAGCTTGCATATTTTGTTAGCACCTTTAGGATTGACAAAACCTTCTGGTTGCATCATATACAACTCTTCTTTAAATCCATTAAGGAATGCAGTTTTGTTTATCCATTTGCCAGATTTCATAAAATGCGGCAATTGCTAACATGATTCGGACAGACTTAAGCATAGATATGAGTGAGAAACTCTCATCGTAGTCAACACCTTGAACTTGTCGAAAACCCTTTGCGACAATTCTAGCTTTGTAGATAGTAACACTACTATCAGTGTTCGTCTTCCTCTTGAAGATCCATTTATTTTCTATGGCTTGCCGATCATCAGGCAAATCCATCAAAGTCCATACTTTGTTCTCATACATGGATCATATCTCAGATTTCATGGCCTCAAACCATTTTGCGGAATTTGGCCTCATCATCGCTTCCTCATAGTTCGCAAGTTCGTCATGGTCTAGTAACATGACTTCCAGAACAGGATTACCTTACCACTCTGGTGCGGATCTCACTCTAGTTTACCTACGAGATTCAGTAGTAACTTGATCTGAAGTTTCATGATCATCATCATTAGCTTCCTCACTAATTGGTGTAGGTGTCACAGAAATCGGTTTCTGTGATGTACTACTTTCCAATAAGGGAGGAGGTACAGTTACCTCATCAAGTTCTACTTTCCTCCCATTCACTTCTTTCGAGAGAAACTCCTTCTCCAGAAAGTTTCCGAATTTAGCAAGAAAAGTCTTGCCTTCCGATCTGTGATAGAAGGTGTACCCAACAGTAACTTTTGGGTATCCTATGAACACTACTGGAATCAGCTACTTTGCCATCTGCCAGCTCTTTGCCGTCTGCTAGCAGACGGCAAAGAAGCTCTTTGCCATCAGCTACCAGAAAGCAGACGGCAAAGAACTGGCTGATGGCAAAGAAAGCCTTTGCCATCAGCCAGTTCTTTGCCGTCCGCTAGCTGACGGCAAAGATTCTTTGCCGTCTGCTAGCTGACGGCAAAGAGGGAGGGGCCCCACTGACGAGCTACTTAAAAAATTACTTAACGGGCCCCCCTCTTTGTCGTCTGCTAGCAGACGGCAAAGAGCAAATAAGCGGACGGCAAAGGGGGCGGACGGCAAAGATTTAACATATCTAACGGCGCCCCCACCCCGCGCCCTCTCTCTCTGTTTCTCTCCCCTGCTCCCATACGCGTGCCGCCGCCAGCACCGCTCGCCGCCCCCCCCCCACGCGCCCCAGTGCCCCGGGCCCGGCGCCGCCGCCCCGCCCCCCTCCTCCACCGGCCCCCCGTCTCAGCGCCCCCCCCCCCCCCCGCGCCCCACCGCCCTGGGCACGGCGCCGCCGCCCCAGGCCGCCCCGCCCCCCTCCTCCACCAGCCCAAGTGAGCTCTACCTCTCCTCTGTTTTCTTTTTTTTCTGTTTTTTAGTTTTAGGTTTATGTTTAGTTTAGATTTAGTTTCAGTTTTAGTTTTAGGTTTAGTCTTAGTTTAGTTTTAGGTTTTTAGATTTAGTTTTTTCTTTTTTTCTGTTTTTTTAGTTTTAGGTTTATGTTTAGATTAGATTTAGGTTTAGTTTTAGGTTTAGTTCAGTTTTAGGAAAGAAAAAGAAGAAGAAGAAAAAAACAGGAGAGGAGGAGAAGAAGAAGAGGAAAAAGGAAAGGATGAAGAAGAAGAGGAGGAGGAGAAGAAAAAAGAAGAAGAGGAAGAAGAAGAAGAAGAAGAAGAAGAAGAAGAAGAAGAAGAAGAAGAAGAAGAAGAAGAAGAAGAAGAAGAAGAAGAAGAAGAAGAAGAAGAAGAAGAAGAAGAAGAAGAAGAAGAAGAAACAGGAGAGGAGGAGAAGAAGAAGAGGAGGAGGAGAAGAAAAAAGAAGAAGAGGAACAAGAAGAAGAAAAAAAAACAGGAGAGGAGGAGAAGAAGAAGAGGAAAAAGGAAAGGAGGAGGAAGAAGAAGAAGAAGAAGAAGAAGAAGAAGAAGAAGAAGAAGAAGAAGAAGAAGAAGAAGAAGAAGAAGAAGAAGAAGAAGAAGAAGAAGAAGAAGAAGAAGGAAAAAAGGAAGAAAAGGAAGAAAAGGAAGAAGAGGAAGAAGAAGAAAAGGAAAAAAGACCCCGACCCCGACCCCGACACGACACCCCGACCCCGACCCCCCAAGCCTGACCCGACACCCCGACCTCGACCCCGACACCCCGACCCCCCGAGCCTGACCCGACACCCCGACCCCGAGCCTGACCCGACACCCTGACCCAGACACCACACCCCGACCCCGAAACAACACCCCGACACAGACACGGCACTACCCCGACATCGACACGACACCCCGACCCCCGACCCCAAAACAGCACCCCGACCCCAACATGGCACCCCGACACCGACAGGACACCCCGACCCCTGACACCTCCCGAAAAGGTGTTCTTTGGCCTTCCAGAGGCCGACGGGGTCATATATTTGTGAATTATTAGTTAGGTCATATATTTTTCAATTTTGTTATGAAAAACATCATATATAATTGTGTTGATCGTGTAGTTTTAAATGTGCAGTTGTTTCATCGCTGCGAGGTTTGGTGTTTGACGACCTCGTCGTGCGTTTGACGAGCTCTGCCCCTTCGTTCGTGGGTGAGCACAAATGACAAGTCCTCCTCCCCCATTAATTATTTGATCTATTCCGATGAAACTTGATAGCTAGCTATATATGTGTCTTGAATCATCAGTATGCGTAACCAATATGTGTCTCCCGTTCGAAAGCGTCATAGTTATAAATATGCATGCATTTGCATATTTATAACCTTGATTCTTTCGAATTGTCCAACGCTATCCATGGACAGCCCGAGTATGTGTAGATTGGGTTCATTTTCCCATATGCTTTGCTCCGGATCCGATGCATATATTTCGTCAGTGCCTCCCCTGTTGTTCTCCGGGTACACATCCTCTCTGTTTATTGCAGAGACGTGTATCAGGAGAACAGCGGGGAGGTGCTGCCAAAATTTTGCGTCGGATCCGGAGCATAGCATGGGAAAATGAACCCAATCTACACATACACGGGTGGGATTAGGACCTATCATTACCTATTAGAGTGTAGGTTGCATGGACGTAATAAAATTGACAAAGTAGATCAACTGATGAATATATACATGGTGAATTACATATATAATTGTTGTGTGTCCAGTAGCTCTGAAAGTCAAGATGAGTGGCCGTGCGTGGATGTATACCGGTCACACTGGTCAGAACAAATGGAGCGCTGAATGGTTCACAAAAACTAAGGGGTTTGTGCAAGCTGCATTTGCAAATGGCCAAAAGAAAACCTGGTGCCCCTGTTTCCGGTGCGGCAATTGGGAAAAGAAGACAGAGGCTGAAATGGGCAAACACCTGCAGAAGAGTGGTTTTACGCCCGATTATACGGTGTGGACATTTCATGGTGAGTCTGCCCAACGTGACCGAGCTGAGGTGGATCGTCGTCGCACCGACGAGCATGGTACCGGGATGGAAAACATGGTGCAAGGCTATGATGATGCTCGGGATTCGGACGAGGAGATGGAGGAATCTGCAAAGGCCTTCAATGAAATGTTGGAGTCTTCGAAACATCCGCTCCATGAGCACACTGAGCTTTGTCAGTTGGATGCCATCTCACAAGTAATGGCTCTGAAGGCTCAGTTCAACTTGGGCTTAGAATGCTATGACGCAATTATGACAGTATTTGGACGCTTTCTACCCAAAGGCCATGTAATGCCTGCAAACCTGTACCAGTCGGACAAAATCCTCCGTGCACTGAAGATGCCCTATGAGAAGATACATGCCTATGAGAAAAGGATGTGCATTATTTAGGCTTGACTATGCGGACTTGAACTATTGTCCCATTTGCAAGTCTTCCAGGTATATTGTGGTAGACAACGGTATGGGTGAGAAGACACAGACCAAAATCCCCGTTAGTGTTCTTCGGTATATGCCAATCGTACCAAGACTTCAACGTCTTTTCATGGTCGAAGAGACGGCCAGACAGATGACATGGCACAAAATAGGCAAAAGAACCGAACTAGATGCAGATGGGAATCTGATGATGGTACACACATCGGATGGTGTTGCGTGGAAAAAGTTTGATGAATTACATGCTGACAAAGCGGCAGATCCGAGGCATCCTCGAGTCGGCATCAGCACGGATGGGTTCAGTGTGTTTGGTATGACGGCAGCCCAATACAGTTGTTGGCCCGTATTTGTCTTTCCACTCAATCTCCCCCCCGGACAGATTATGCAAAGAAAGAACATTTTCCTGACGTTGATAATTCCAGGACCCAACTATCCGGGCAAAAATATGAATGTGTACATGCAGCCGCTTAAGGACGAATTGCAAGAAGCCTGGGATAATGGGTTCAGGACATATGACGCCTTTAGCAAACGGAACTTCATAATGTGTGTCTGGTACATGTACTCGACGCATGACTTGCCGGCGTATGCGCTATTCGTTGGCTGGTGTGTGCATGGAAGGTTCCCGTGCCCCACATGTAAGGGAGCTCTTGAGTTTCGTTGGCTTCAGGCCGGTCGCAAGTTTTCTTGCTTCGACATGCATAGACAGTTCCTGGATCCTCGCCATAAGTTCAGGAAAGACAAGAAGAACTTCATCAGGGGTAGAGTTGTCAAAAACTCTGCACCACCTGCATTGACAGGCCAACAGACCCTGGATCAGTTAAACGCTCTCGAGCCAGATCCACAACGTCCAGGGTACTTCAAGGGGTATAATACTAAGCACGCGTGGACTCACAAAACATGCTTATCGGATCTGCCTTACTTCAAAGACCTCCTTTGCCCACACAACATCGACGTGATGCACACTGAGAAGAATATCGCCGAGGCACTTTTTGGTACATTGTTCGGCATAGATGGGAAGCCAAAGGATAATACTAAGGCTAGAGTCGATCTGGAGGCGCTATGTGATAGGCCGTTACAAAACATGAAAGAACCGAAAGGAAAGCAGAACTGGACGAAGCCAAAGGCATGGTTCAATCTTGGAAGGCCAGCTATGAGGGAAATTCTCTTGTGGGTGCAACAGCAGTTGATGTTCCCCGATGGGTATGCAGCGAATCTAAAGAGGGGAGCAAATCTTGATAAACTGAAGATATTTGGTCTCAAGAGTCATGATTGGCACATATGGATTGAGCGGGTAATGCCGGTGATGTTGCGTGGCTTCATCCCTGAGGATGAATGGCTAGTACTGGCAGAACTCAGCTATTTCTTCCGTGTTCTTTGTGCGAAAGAACTATCGCCTGGCGTGCTAGAAGAAATGGAAGAGTTGGCGCCGGAGTTGATCTGCAAGTTAGAGAAGATCTTTCCACCGGGCTTCTTTAATCCAATGCAGCATTTGATTTTGCATCTCCCGACCGAGGCAAGATTGGGGAGGGCCTGTGCAAAATCGTTGGTGCTACCCAACTGAGAGGATGCAAAAGACACTTTGAGAAAAATGTAAAAATAAACGTAGAATTAAAGCATCGATGGCTGAGGCATTCATTACAGAGGAGGCGACAAACTTCGTAACAGCGCACTACGAAGCCAAAAATCGTCATTTGCATAATCCGAAGCCTCGGTACAATGCTGACGAGCCTAAAAAGGGTGGATCCAACCTCAGCCTATTCAAAGGGAATCTCGCACCAGCTAGTGTTTCACATCCAGTATCTTTGGATAACGAAGAATGGCGGACCATTTCGTTGTATATCTTCAACAACCTGATAGAAGTGTGGCCGTACATCGAGTAAGTTCTCGGTACATTGTTTCGCAACTTCTATTTCCTTTGAACTACTCTTATTCCTGGATATGTCATACAGTCGATACGTCACCATATTCTCGTATGGAGCGGAGATCCAAAAGGATTCCGTTGAAGAGTATGAGCTTCTCGCAAAGCAAGGAGGTGGCTATCCCGGTTTCATCTCTTGGTTCAAACAAACGGTAATTTCTATTACACAATTTCATTTCATTCGCTAATTTGTGCATAATGCAACAATCCTTTCATATTAAACCTGTAGGCTAATTCAGAGTCTATGGACGCCGAATTGAGACAAGTCGCTAATGGTTTTGACTATAAGGTTCGTTCATTTGACAAGTACGACATCAACGGGTATCGCTTTCGTACCTATGGCAAAGAGCTATCTATGGCGGACCGAAAGTCAACAAATTGTTGTGTATCTGCTATCGGCGAAAGAGGTACCGAGTATTATGGGAGAGTTGAAGCAATTTATGAACTTCTGTTCTATGGTGAAAACCCAACGAATGTCGTAGTCTTCAAATGTTATTGGTTTCAGCCGAAGGAGACTAGAAGGACTCATGAACATGTAGGGCTAGTTGAAATCAACCAAAGCACTCATTTAGATGTTCCTGATGTCTATATTATGGCTCAACAGGTGACCCAAGTATTATATCTACCGTGGGCCTGCCAAACTAATCCAAATCTGAAAGGTTGGGATGTCATTTATGAAGTGCCGCCACGTGCTAGACTTTCTCCCCCAAAGGAAGAGGATTATGAACCTCACATTAACCCAGACACATATGAAGGAGAATTCTTCCAAGAGACACGTCTTTCCAAAAAGCATTTCAAGAACCGCTATACTTCACCCCAAAACATTGAAGTAGACAGCGACAATGAATCCGACATCACCCCAGAGGAGGAACAGGAAGAGCCGGAACAAGAAGAGGTTACTGCTGCGGATGACCTGTCAATGCTTGACCGATTACGTCAAGGTGGCCTTGCACATGTTGATGCCAATGAACCCTATGAGCCCATCATTGATTATAGTGATGATGATGATTATGCATTTATTGATGATACTAATCGAGATTATTAGTAGTGTCAGGTATTACATTTTTTATGTTGTACTTGATGATGACACACTTAAGTGATACACATATTATTATTCATGTCGGTCTTTTTTTATGTTTTACTAATTTCGTTTACTGTTTTTCATGGCAGCTGTTGAAAGATGGTGGGCGCTGGTCGGGAGCGTGGTCTGAGGTCTTCCATTCCAGACGCACCTCTCCGCCGAGCGTTGCTGGACAGTATGGCCACACCGCCGGGCCCTTCTTCGTCGACCGCGGTGCCCAGCAGGGGACGAGGTAGGAAGAGAGGAGGTGGGGCACGTGGTCGTGGGAGAGGAGGTAGGGTGACTGCTACGGTGCCTTCCTCGCCGCCACCCCCATCCATTTCACCCGAGCACGTGATTGCTAGGGTGGACTCGTCCGAGGAGGAGGCTACACGGACTCCGGTCCACGAGCCTCCGGTCCACGGGTCTTCGGCCCACGAGAGTTCGGCCCACGTGACCCCGGAGGAGCACATGTCCGGATGGGGTACCTGGCCGGATCAGCCCGAGGAGCCGAGTGGCCATGCTGATGATGGCGGGGAGCCGACTGATCTTAAGGAGGAGGGAGGCACCGTCTACCAGCGTGGTGCTACACGGCTCCCGTCCGTGCCGGTGACCCGCGAGCAGAGGTGGTTGATTTTCCCTGATGGGGAGAGGTACGTAAGTGCATTTAATATTTTTGTACCTTGTGCATTCACATTTTTTCAAATAACTAATGCGTTGGCCTTGTCATGCTGCAGGGGTTGGGACCACCATCATAGTGTCCGCCGGCCCAACTCCGTCCTTGGAGTTCTTTGCCGGCAAAACTTCCCGGGGTTTGTCACGTTGCCTGGTGAGGGTCGGCTTCCAGAGCTTGGATTGAGCTGGGAGCACTACGTGGCTGCCCCGGCCCCGCCAAATGAGATTATCGACGGTGTCGTGTGCGACACGAGGGCAGACATGGTGATCAGAAAGTTCTGGGTAATTTCTCCTTTACACATTTAAAAATCTTCAACTAGCTAGTTATTAATTGTACTAATCAACATTGTCTCATTTGATTGCAGACATTCTACACGTGTGAGGAGGGATACGAGGAGGACGCGGCACATGTTATCGAGAACGTCTGCAAGCGCCTACTCCAGAACTTACGGCACAAGGCTCGGGTGCAGGCTGTTCGAGACTACTACGCCTTGCGTGGTATCAAGAAGACCAAGCCAGCGTGCCGCGATAAGTTCCTGAGTAAGGAGCAGTACATGAAGGTAATTCTTAAGGCCTTCTCTACTTAAGTTCCTTCATTTAGTAATTCTTAGCCGTAGCGCTCAAGTTTCTATTTGCTAACTTAGGCGCCTCCGAGATGGTGTGCGGATCGGATGGATTGTTGGGAGGTGTTGGTCGATGAGTGGTGCTCACAACGATGGCTAGCCCTCCACAAGGAGGCCAAGGACAAACGTGCCCAAATGGAAGGTGTGCCACACCATCAAGGCAGCTCCAACTTATATCAGTTCGGGCGCAACTGGGTATGTGGTTTGCTTCATGATTCATGCAATTCATTCATATTGCTAGCTTGAGCCCTTTAATTACTAATTTTCATTGTTTCTCTCTTTCAGGCACGCTACAATAAGGCGGATAAGGTGCCAGAGGTGTACGACCTGTATGCCATGGCCCACACTGCCTCTTTCAAGAAAGTCAAGGCTTTCTCTCAGTCTGACCTCGATGATGCAAACAACTTCACCAACATCTCCTCCCACAACAAGCTCGTGAGATATAGAGATGAGGGGAAGGCGAGGAAAGGGGAGGACTTTAACCCGAGCCAGGGTCCCATTGATCCAGAGCTGTTGATGATATCTGGTGGCGGGAGGTCCCATGGCTCCATAGCCATTGGAGATGGACTTATCCGTTGTCCTAGCACTCTCCCGGAGATCAAGGCGCGCCAGTCGAGCTCCGCTCCTGAGATAAGGCCTCGTGAATGGCCAGTGCAACTCGCCATCAAGGTTAGTGATACGTACTCAGTTATCTTTCTCCATTACATTGTGTGCGCTTCCATCAATGATTACAAATGGTCATGTGAGTGGTGTTGCAGGCTGCTATACAGAGTGAGAGAGATAGAACGGAGAAACTTCTGGCGGAGGCGGCGGAGAGGTAGCGGGAGTTGGAGGAGAGGACGACAAAGATGATGGAGGAGGAGAGGGCACGGAATGACATGCAGGCAAGGGCCATGTACAAGCTCCTTGTGGTAAGTTTCTTCTGCAGATTAGCCAAAACATTTATGTAGTGTTTGTCTCATTACTAACTAGTATGACTGAGTCGTCAAAACCAAATGTGCAGTCTGTGTGTGAGAAGACAGGTCAGACCGCTCCGCCGATGCCAGTGATTGCTCCTGGGACCACGGTGAGTTTTATTTGAATGGACATTACTTGCTAGTCTTAACATTTGAGTGTCATCATGCTAACAAGACATTGGAAATGATCTTTGGTGCAGCGTAACTCCAGACAAGCATCGCACGATCCTTCTCCAGCTACCGACACGAGCCACCCCGCTCCTACACCTCCTGGATCTTGGTAAGTTTATCTAGTGTTTTGCTTAACACATGCATAAAGACCTAGACTTAGCTTTATTTCCTCCAATGCTTACCATAATGACCTAGACTTAGCTTCTTCTCCTCCAAAATGACTTAATAAGCTTACTGACCTCCAAAACCATCCATTTTACCTAAGTTAGCTCTAAAACGATCTGTACTTAGCTTACTTATGTCAAAAATTGCATAATTAGCTTAGTTAGCTCATAGACGATCCATTTTACCTAAGTTAGCTCCAAAATGACCCATCTTACCTAGGTTAGCTTATAAATGATCCAGTTTATCCAAGTCAGCTCTAAAATGACCCAATTTACCTAGAGTAGCTCCTAAACGATCCATTTCACCTAAGTTAGATAAAAACGATCCATTTCACCTAAATTAGCTCTTAAATGATCCATTTCACCTAAGTTTGCTCAAAAACGATCCATTTCACCTAAATTAGCTCTTAAATGATCCATTTCACCTAAGTTTGCTCAAAAACGATCCATTTCACCTTAGTTAGCTCAAAAACGATCCATTTCACCTTAGTTAGTTCAAAAACGTGGCATTTCACCTTAGTTAGCTCATAAATGACCCATTTCAACTAAGTTAGCTCAAAAACGATCCATTTTACCTTAGTTAGCTCAAAAACGATTCATTTCACCTTAGTTAGCTCAAAAACGATCCATTTCACCTTAGTTAGCTCAAAAATGATGCCCTTCACCTTAGTTAGCTCATAAACGACCCATTTCAACTATGTTAGCTCATAAATGATACATTCCAACTAAGTTAGCTCATAAACAACCCATTTCAACTTAGTTAGCTCATAAATGATCCATTCCACCTAAGTTAGCTCATAAATGATCCATTCCACCTAAGTTAGGTCATAAATGACATATACTTCTTGTTATAGTCTTCTTCTTGTTCTATTCACCAATTTCTAACTTCATATTTACCATTTTGCAGATTTCACTCACTTCATGGAAGCTAGCTTGCTAGGATGGAGTGCTTGCTTTTTCTTTGTTAAAACTTTGCATTGTATCTAGCTTGCTATGATAGAACTTGCTATGTTGATGAAACTTTGCTATGTAATATGTATATGGAACAATGTGTATGGATGGAACTTGCTATATATGTTGATGAAACTTTGCTATGTTATATATATGTATATGGAATTATGTGCTGGATATGTGATATGTGTGTTGGATATGTTTGCTGTTAAATATGTGATATATTTGCTGTGAAAATTGTTGGATTAAGAAAAAACAGAAAAAAAGAGACAATATACAGGCTCTTTGCCGTCAGCCACCGACGGCAAAGGGCTCTTTGCCATCAGCAGCGGACGGCAAAGAGGCCACGTGGCAGGCAGCTGTGCTTCCTGGGAGGCTGACCAATTTGGTCAGTTTGCCTACAGCGGCAGACGGCAAAGGCCTTCCAAAGTTTGCCATCAGCGGCGGACGGCAAAGGCCTGCCGTGTAGTGACGTCAGTTGACATCACACGGCGGATGGCAAAGGCCTTCCAAAGTTTGTCATCAGCGGCGGACGGCAAAGGCCTACCGTTAGCCACTTAACGGACTGACAGCGCAGTTATTGCTGTCCGCTCTCTTTCCCGTCTACCGCGCTCTCTTTGCCGTCCGCTGCAGACGGCAAAGACTTTGCCGTCAGTAGCAGACGGCAAAGAAACTGTTTACCGGAGCCTACGTTGCCGGAGCCTTTTGCCGTCCGCGGCTGACGGCAAAGGCCTTTGCCGTCCGGCGTTCAGGCCTTTGCCGTCCGCCGTGGCAGACGGCAAAGTAGCTGATTCCTGTAGTGGAAGACATATTTTACTGATTTGGGTTTGAGCTTATCAGGACCAAACTTTTTCACATAAGCATCACAACCCCAAACTTTTTAAGAAACGACAACTTTGGTTTCTTGCTAAACCATAGTTCATATAGTGTCGTCTCAACAGATTTAGATGGTGCCCTATTTAACGTGAATGCAGCTGTCTCTAATGCATAACCTCAAAACGATAATGGTAAATCGGCAAGAGACATCATAGATTGTACCATATCTAATAAAGTACGGTTACGATGTTCGGACACACCATTACACTGTGGTGTTCCAGGTGGCGTGAGTAGTGAAACTATTTCACATTGTTTTAACTAAAGGCCAAACTCGTAACTCAAATATTTTACCTCTGCGATCATATCGTAGAAACATTTATTTTCTTGTTACGGTGATTCTCCACTTCACTCTGAAATCTTTGAACTTTTCAAATGTTTCAGACTTGTGTTTCATCAAGTAGATATACCCATATCTGCTCAAATCATCTGTGAAGGTCAGAAAATAATGATACTTGCCACGAGCCTCAACACTCATCGGATCGCATACATCAGTATGTATTATTTCCAATAAGTTAGTTGCTTGCTCTATTGTTCCGGAGAACGGAGTCTTAGTCATCCTGCCCATGAGGCACAGTTCGCAAGCATCAAGTGATTCATAATCAAGTGATTCAAAAAGCCCATCAGCATGGAGTTTCTTCATGCGCTTTACACCAATATGACCTAAACGGCAGTGCCACAAATAAGATGCACTTATCATTATTAACTTTGCATCTTTTGGTTTCAATATTATAAATATGTGTATCACTACGATCGAGATCCAATGAACCATTTTCATTGGGTGTGTAACCATATAAGGTTTTGTTCATGTAAACAGAACAACAATTGTTCTCTAACTTAAATGAATAACTGTATTGCAATAAACATGATCAAATCATATTCATGATCAACGCAAACACCAAATAACACTTATTTAGTTTCAACACTAATCCCAAAAGTATAGGGAGAGTGCGATGATGATCATATCAATCTTGGAACTACTTCCAACACACATCGTCACCTCGACTTTTACTAGTTTCTGTTTATTCTGCAACTCCCGTTTCGAGTTACTACTCTTAGCAACTGAACCAGTATCAAATACTGAGGGGTTGCTATAAACACTAGTAAAGTACACATCAATAACATGTATATCAAATATACTTATGTTCACTTTGTCATCCTTCTTATCCGCCAATCACTTGGGGTAGTTCCGCTTTCAGTGACCAGTCCCTTTGTAGTAGAAGCACTTAGTCTCAGGCTTAGGACTAGACTTGGGCTTCTTCACATGAGCAGCAACTTGCTTGCCGTTCTTCTTGAAGTTCCCCTTCTTCCCTTTGCCCTTTTCTTGAAACTAGTGATCTTGTCAACCATCAACACTTGATGTTTTTCATGATTTCTACCTTCGTTGATTTCAGCATCACAAAGAGCTTGGGAGTTGTTTCCGTTATCCCTCGCATATTATAGTTCATCACGAAGTTCTACTAACTTGGTGATGGTGACTAGAGAATTCTGTCAATCACTATCTTATCTGGAAGATTAACTCCCACTTGATTCAAGCGATTGTAGTACCCAGACAATCTGAGCACATGCTCACTAGTTGAGCGATTCTCCTCCATCTTTTAGCTATAGAACTTGTTGGAGACTTCATATCTCTCAACTCGGGTATTTGCTTGAAATATTAACTTCAATACCTGGAACATCTCATATGGTCCATGACATTCAAAACGTCTTTGAAGTCTCGATTCTAAGCCGTTAAGCATGGTGCACTAAACTATCAAGTAGTCATCATATTGAGCTAGCCAAACGTTTCATAACGTCTGCATCTGCTCCTGCAATAGATCTGTCACCTAGCGGTGCATCAAGGACATAATTTTTCTATGCAGCAATGAGGATAAGCCTCAGATCATGGATCCAATCCGCATCATTGCTACTAACATCTTTCAACACAATTTTCTCTAGGAACATATCAAAATAAACACAGGGAAGCAACAACGCGAGCTATTGATCTACAACATAATTTGCAAAATACTACCAGGACTAAGTTCATGATAAATTTAAGTTCAATTTAATCATATTACTTAAGAACTCCCACTTAGATAGACATCCCTCTAATCCTCTAAGTGATCACGTGATCCAAATCAACTAAACCATGTCTGATCATCACGTGAGATGGAGTAGCTTCATTGGTGAACATCACTATGTTGATCATATCTACTATATGATTCACGCTCGACCTTTCGGTCTCCGTGTTCCGAGGCCATATCTGTATATGGTTGGCTCGTCAAGTATAACCTGAGTATTCCGCGTGTGCAACTGTTTTGCACCCGTTGTATTTGAACGTAGAGCCTATCACACCCGATCATCACGTGGTGTCTCAGCATGAAGAACTTTCGCAACAGTGCATACTCAGGGAGAACACTTCTTGATAATTAGTGAGAGATCATCTTATAATGCT
This sequence comes from Triticum monococcum, assembly GCA_034509565.1. Classification (NCBI taxonomy): domain Eukaryota; kingdom Viridiplantae; phylum Streptophyta; class Magnoliopsida; order Poales; family Poaceae; genus Triticum; species Triticum monococcum. Next base: position 13,245,957 of record CM067845.1, on the reverse strand, counting down.
ACCGTCAATCAAAGCAAGATAAGATGCATGAAAGATAAACAACACATGCAATCAATATAAGTGATATGATATGGCCATCATCATCTTGTGCCTGTGATCTCCATCTCTGAAGCACCGTCGTGATCACCATCGTCACCGGCGCGACACCTTGATCTCCATCGTAGCATCGTTCTCGTCTCGCCAATCTTATGCTTCCACGACTATCGCTACCGCTTAGTGATAAAGTAAAGCATTACAGCGTGATTGCATTGCATACAATAAAGCGACAACCATATGGCTCCTGCCAGTTGCCGATAACTCGGTTACAAAACATGATCATCTCATACAATAAAATTTAGCATCATGTCTTGGCCATATCACATCACAACATGCCCTGCAAAAACAAGTTAGACGTCCTCTACTTTGTTGTTGCAAGTTTTACGTGGCTGCTACGGGCTTAAGAAAGAACCAATCTCACCTACGCATCAAAACCACAACGATAGTTTGTCAAATAGACTCCGTTTTAACCTTCGCAAGGACCGGGCGTAGCCACACTCGGTTCAACTAAAGTTGGAGAGACAGTCGCCCGCAAGCCACCTATGTGCAAAGCACGTCGGGGGAACCGGTCTCGCGTAAGCGTACGCGTAAAGTTGGTCCGGGTCGTCTCGTCCAACAATACCGCCGAACCAAAGTATGACATGCTGGTAGGCAGTATGACTTATATCGCCCACAACTCACTTGTGTTCTACTCGTGGATATAACATCAAACCATAAAACCTAGGCTCGGATGCCACTCTTGGGGAACGTAGTAATTTCAAAAAAATTCCTACGCACACGCAAGATCATGGTGATGCACAGCAACGAGAGGGGAGGGTGTTGTCTACGTACCCACGCAGACCGACTGCGGAAGCGTTGACACAACGTAGAGGAAGTAGTCGTACGTCTTCCCGATCCGACCGATCCAAGCACCGTTACTCCGGCACCTCCGAGTTCTTAGCACATGTATAGCTCGATGATGCTCCCCAGGCTCCGATCCAGCAAAGCTTCGGGGATGAGTTCCGTCAGCACAACGGCGTGGTGACGATGATGATGTTCTACCGACGCAGGGCTTCGCCTAAGCACTACAACGATATGATCGAGGTGGAATATGGTGGCAGGGGGCACCGCACACGGCTAAGGAACGATCACGTGGATCAACTTGTGTGTCTATGGGGTGCCCTTGCCTCAGTATATAAAGGATGGAGGAGGAGGAGGCCGGCCAAGGCTTGGTGCGGCCAGGATGTGGAGTCCTACTAGGATTCCAAGTCCTAGTAGGAGTCCACCAAGAGGGGAGGAAGGGAGAAGGAAGTGGAGGAGAAGGAAAGGTGGTCGGCCCCCTTTTCCCTAGTCCAATTCGGACTAGAGGGGAGGGGGGGCGCAGCAGCCCCTTGGCCCTTTCTCCTCTTTCCACTAAAGCCCATCAAGGCCCATTGCTTCTCCCGTAACTACCCGGTACTCCGAAAAATACCCGAATCACTCGGAACCTTTCCGATGTCCGAATATAGTCGTCCAATATATCAATATTTACGTCTCGACCATTTCGAGACTCCTCGTCATGTCCCCGATCTCATCTGGGACTCCGAACTCCTTCGGTACATCAAAACTCATAAACTCATAATATAACTGTCATCGAAACCTTAAGCGTGCGGACCCTATGGTTCGAGAACAATGTAGACATGACCGAGACACGTCTCCGGTCAATAACCAATAGCGGGACCTGGATGCCCATATTGGCTCCTACATATTCTACGAAGATCTTTATCAGTCAGACCACATAACAACGTACGTTGTTCCCTTTGTCATCGGTATGTTACTTGCCCGAGATTCGATCGTCGGTATCCAATACCTAGTTCAATCTTGTTACCGGCAAGTCTCCTTACTCGTTCCGTAATACATCATCCCGCAACTAACTCATTAGTTGCAATGCTTGCAAGGCTTAAGTGATGTGCATTGCCGAGAGGGCCCAGAGATACCTCTCCGACATTCGGAATGACAAATCCTAATCTCGAAATACGCCAACCCAACATGTACCTTTGGAGACACCTGTAGAGCTCCTTTATAATCACCCAATTACGTTGTGACGTTTGGTAGCACACAAAGTGTTCCTCCGGCAAACGGGAGTTGCATAATCTCCTAGTCATAGGAACATGTATAAGTCATGAAGCAAGCAATAGCAACATACTAAACGATCGGGTGCTAAGCTAATGGAATGGGTCATGTCAATCAGATCATTCAACTAATGATGTGATCCCGTTAATCAAATAACAACTCTTTGGTCATGGTTAGCAAACATAACCTTCTTTGATTAACGAGCTAGTCAAGTAGAGGCATACTAGTGACACTCTGTTTGTCTATGTATTCACACATGTATTATGTTTCCGGTTAATACAATTCTAGCATGAATAATAAACATTTATCATGATATAAGGAAATAAATAATAACTTTATTATTGCCTCTAGGGCATATTTCCTTCATATGCATCACACAATCTCAGATTCATCTATTCAACCAACACAAAAGACCTCAAAAAGTGCCCCAAAGTTCTACTGGAGAATCACGACGAAAACGTGTGCCAACCCCTATGCATAGGTTCATGGGCGGAACCCGCAAGTTGTTCACCAAAACATACATCAAGTGAATCACGTGATATCCCATTGTCAACACAGATATCCACGGCAAGACATACATCAAGTGTTCTCAAGTCTTTAAAGACTCAATCCGATAAGATTACTTCAAGGGGAAAACTCAATTCATTACAAGAGAGAAGAGGGGGAGGAGAAACATAAAATCCAACTATAATAGCAAAGCTCGCGATACATCAAGATCGTACCAAATGAAGAACACGAGAGAGAGATCAAACACATAGCTACTTGTACATACCCTCAGCCCCGAGGGAGAACTACTCCCTCCTCGTCATGGAGAGCATCGGGATGATGAAGATGGCCACCGGAGAGGGATTGCCCCCTCCGTCAGGGTGCCGAAACGGGTCTAGATTGGTTTTTGGTGGCTACGGAGGCTTCTGGCGGCGGAACTCCTGATCTAATCTCCGTTCTGGAAGTCTTATGATACGTAGGTATATATGGGCCCTAGGGCGCGCCCCCCACCCTCGTGAGCACCTCCCGTATCTCCTGGCGTGGAGTCCAAGTCTATTCGGTGGCTTTCGTTCCAAAAATAACTTCTCCAGTTGATTTCGTTCCGTTTCGACTCCGTTTGATATTCCTTTTCTTCGAAACACTGAAGTAGGCATAAAACAGCAAATCTGGGCTGGACCTTCGGTTAATAGGTTAGTCCCAAAAGTAACATAAAAGTGGATAATAAAGCCCAATATTGCCCAAAACAGTAGATAATATAGCATGGAGCAATCAAAAATTATAGATACGTTGGAGACGTATCAGGGACTCACGGGAAGATATCACAACACAACTCTACAAATAAAATAAGTCATACAAGCATCATATTACAAGCCAGGGGCCTCTAGGGCTCGAATACAAGAGCTCGATCATAGACGAGTCAGCGGAAGCAACAATATCTGAGTACAGACATAAGTTAAACAAGTTTGCCTTAAGAAGGCTAGCAGAAACTGGGATACAGATCGAAAGAGGCGCAGGCCTCCTGCCTGGGATCCTCCTAAGCTACTCCTGGTCGTCGTCAGCGGGCTGCACGTTGTAGTAGGCACCTCCAGTGTAGTAGGAGTCATCGTCGATGCTGGCGTCTGGCTCCTGGACTCCATCATCTGGTCGCAGCAATCGGGTATAGAAAAGGAGGAAAAGGGGGAGCAAAGCAACCGTGAGTACTCATCCGAAGTACTCGCAAGCAAGGAGCTACACTACATATGTATGCATTGGTATCAAATGAAAAAGGGTTATCATATGTGGACTGAACTGCAGAATGCTGGAATAAGAGGGGGATAGCTAGTCCTTTCGAAGACTACGCTTCTGGTAACATCCATCTTGCAGCAGAAGAAGAGAGTAGATGGTAAGTTCACCAAGTAGCATCGCATAGCATAATCCTAACCGATGATCCTCCCCTCTTCGCTCTGTGAGAGAGCGATCACCGGTTGTATCTGGCACTTGGAAGGGTGTATTTTATTAAGTATCCGGTTCTAGTTGTCATAAGGTCAAGGTACAAATCCAAGTCGTCCTGTTACCGAAGATCACGGCTATTCGAATAGATTGACTTCCCTGCAGGGGTGCACCAAATTTCCCAACACGCTCGATCCCCTTTGTCCGGACACACTTTTCTGGGTCATGCCCGGCCTCGGAAGATCAACACGTCGCAGCCCTACCTAGGCACAACAGAGAGGTCAGCACGCCGGTCTAAATCCTATGGCGTAGGGGTCTAGGCCCATCGCCCATTGCATAGCTGCATGTTGCGTACACGGCCGGAGAGCAGACCTAGCAACCTCCATTACAAAGGAAGTTGCGTTACGCGGTCCAACCCTGCGCGCGCCGCTCAGTCGCTGACGTCATGAAGGCTTCGGCTGATACCACGACGTCGAGTGCCCATAACTGTCCCCGTGTAGATGGTTAGTGCGTATAGGCCAGTAGCCAGACTCAGATCAAATACCAAGATATCGTTAAGCGTGTTATTTTGAAATAACCACGGACGCCGACCAGGGCCAGGCCCACCTCTCTCCTAGGTGGTCTCAACCTGCCCTATCGCTCCGCCACAAAGTAACTGTCGGGGGCCTTCGGGAACTCAGGCCCACCTCTACTGGGATGGAGCCACCTGCCCCTTCAGCCCCCAAGAATCACTCGCGGGTACTCCTACGAGCCGACCCGACTTTAATCACCACCTGTATAGCTTGTATATATGTATAAGTATATACCCGTGATCACTTCCTGAGTGATCACGGACCGATAGTATAGCATGGCAGACGGACAAGAATGTAGGGCCACGGATGATAGACTACCATCCTATACTAAGCATTAGGATTGCAGGTAAAGGTAACAACAGTAGTAGCAAGGACAAGCTATGCATCAGATAGGATTAACGGAAAGCAGTAACATGTTACACTACTCTAATGCAAGCAGGAGAGAGTAGAGTAGGCGATATCTGGTGATTAAGGGGGGGGCTTGCCTAGTTGCTCTGGCAAGAGAGAGGGGTCATCAACACCGTAGTCGTACTGGGTAGCAGCGGCGTCAGTCTCGGTGTCTAGGGAGAGAAGAGGGGGAAGAAACAGTAAATATAATGCAAAAAAAAGCATGACGATGCATGACATGACAAAGCGTGATGCTAGGTGTGCCCTAACACGGTATGAGGTGATACCGGTGAAGGGGGGAAACATCCGGGAAAGTATCCCCGGTGTTTCGCGTTTTCGGTCAGATGAAGCAGAGGGGGAAAGTTGTGTGTTCGATAGGTTATGGATGTGTGGTGGACGAACGGGCTGCGTATCCGGATTCGTCTCGTCGTTCTGAGCAACTTTCATGTAGAAAGTTTTTCCATCCGAGCTACGGATTAAAAGATATGATTTTCTAAAGATTTTATTAATTTCTGGAATTTAATTAATTATTTAATTTAATTCAGAATTGGATTTATGACACCAGCATGATGTCATGCTGACATCAGCAGTCAACAGGGGTTGACTGGGTCAAACTGATGCGTGGGTCCAGTGGGACCCACCTGTCATACTCTGTTAGGTTAATTAGGGTTTAGTTAATTGATTAGGTTAATCTAATCAGGATTAATTAGTTTAACTAATTCTTTAATTAAATAATTAAGATTAATTAATTAATTAATTAATTATTATTTTTTAATCCCCTTTTTTAAAACGTTCTGGGCCGGGCCCCATTTGTCATGGGGCGTGGGGGAGCCCAAGCGGGCGAACGGGCATGGGTCTCAGGCGCGGTTGCAGGCGCCCGATGGGGCGAGCCCGGTCGCGGCCAGCGGCACGGCGCCGGCGAGGCAAAGCGCGTCACGGCGGGGGCGGCGGGCGGCAAAGGGAGCAGAGCAAGACTGGCGACGGCCCGCGATGCAGGGGGGCACGGGGCTGCGCGAGGCCACGGCGGAGCACTGCGGCAGCGACACGAAAGGGGCAGAGCTGCGGTGGTCGAGCGCTGGCGGCAGAGGGTGGCGGCAGCGGAGTAGAGGCAAGGCGAGGTCGACCGCGCCATCGAGGCATGTTTTGGGTAAACCTACTGGAGCAAGCGGGCGATGATGAGTGGCATCAGTGCCGAGCGGGGGTGGAAGGAAGATGCGGTGGGGCGTGCGCGAGCAATCCCGAGTGACTGCCAAGGGCGGCCGGAGGGGGGCGCGTGATCGCTCGAGCGGGCGGCGTCGGCAAGCCGCGGGCGGACGAGCGGGGGCGCACTAGGTGCGGGGGGTCGCGTCGGGCGGAGCTGCGGGACGGCGAGCAGGACTACACGCGGGGAGCGGCAGAGAGGGCGCGCGTGTGCGCGCGTGGCCATGGGCGCGGGCGTGCGGGGAGCAGCGACCGCGTCGATGGGGACGAGGGGGGGAAGAGGCCGGGGCCTCACCGGGTGTTAGTAGGGAACGGGGCAGTGTTGGTTGGGGAGGGTGACGGCGACGACGGGCTTAGAGGGAGGCAGTCCGTCGAGGGGGAGGAGGCAGTCCGGCGGGGGGGAGCTCCGGCGAGGCGGCGTCATGCGGCTCAGTTCCAGGTGCGGCGGGGTGAGGTCACCCCGATCCTGATCTGGATCAGGGGAGTGAGGGGGAGAGCGAGTGGGGGAGTGAGTGGTGGGTTAGGGTTTCGGGACCCTGGGAGTGGGGGGATAAGGGAGTGAGGCGCAGGGTGGGCCGACCCGGTGGTTGAGGCCCAAGGGGGGCGGTGGCCAGCTGGGCTAGTCAGCCAAGTTGAGGGGGGAGGGCTTTCTCCTTTTTTCTAGTTTTAGTTTTGGTTTTTCCTTTTTTTGTATTTTCTTTCTTTTACTTATTTTCTATTCTGTTTTATTTCATTTTAAATCATTTAGGCATTTTCTAAAAATATGTTTGCTGCACTATAATTACCCTTGTAATATTCGGCAACCACAACATTTTTGTCTCAATTTCTGAAAACTTTTGTTGTTGACATTAATTTGAATTTGAATTTTGAAACGGTTTCGAATTAACCCGAGATTAACTACAGTGACAGAGGTGACGTGGCACCATTAACGTGAAATTACTGTAGCATGATTATCCGGGCGTTACAAATCTCCTCCACTGTAAGAAATCTCGTCCCGAGATTTAGGAGGTAGAAGGAAACAGTGCGGGGTATTCATCACGTAGGCGATCCTCGCGTTCCCAAGTGGCTTCGTCTTCAGAGTGATTCGACCACTAAACTTTGAGGAACTTGATCGCCTTCTGACGTGTGTGGCGTTCAGCTTGGTTGAGAATGTGGACCGGATGCTCTTTATAGGAGAGGTCCTGTTGCAATTCGAGCACTTCTTGATCCACTGCTCGGATTGGGTCCTTGAAGCAACGGCGGAGCTGTGACATGTGGAACACATCGTGAACCTGAGAAAGGTTCGGCAGAAGCTCCAATTGATATGCCACTTTTCCCCGCCTTTCGAGAATAGTGAAGGGACCGATATAGCGAGGAGCTAGCTTGCCCTTGATCCCGAAGCGGTGAGCACCCTTCATTAGTGTAACTCGAAGATAAGCCTTTTCACCAGGTTGATAGACCATGTCTTTGTGATGACGGTCATACTGACTCTTCTGACGTGACTGAGCAGTCTTGAGATTCTCGCAAATAATGCGGACTTGTTCTTCAGCCTGTTGGATAATATCCGGACTGAAGAGTGGACGTTCCCCAGTTTCTGACCAGTTCAGAGGGGTCTGACACTTTCGTCCATATAACACTTGGAAGGGGGACATCTTCAGACTAGCTTGATAGCTATTATTATAAGAGAACTCGGCATATGGAAGAGATTCCTCCCATTTCTTGCTGAAGGAAACTACATAAGCTCGAAGCATGTCTTCGAGAACTTGGTTGACACGTTCAACTTGACCTTGCGACTGAGGATGAAACGCAGTACTGAACGACAGATGAGTTCCCATAGCTTCTTGGAAACTTTCCCAGAATCTTGAAGTGAATAAGCTGCCATGGTCTGAACTAATAACCAGTGGAATACCGTGAAGTGAAACAATTTTGGACATGTAGAGAGTTGCAAGCTGGCTAGCAGTGATTGTTTCTTTGACCGCCAGAAAATGTGCAACTTTAGAAAGCCGGTCAATGATGACAAGAATAGCATCATTACCTTTATGCGATTTGGGAAATCCAGTGACAAAGTCCATTTCAACATGGTCCCATTTCCATTCAGGAATAGAGATAGGTTGCAGAGTTCCAGCAAGCCTTTGATGCTCTGCTTTGATACGGCGGCAACCGTCACACTCAGCAACATATCGAGCAATGTCTGGCTTCATATTAGACCACCAGAATCTCTGACGGATGTCTTGGTACATCTTTGTACTACCAAGATGAATAGACAAAGGCGTATCATGAGCTTCTTTCATAACCTTTTTAGTCTGATCCAGGTTTTTCCTCGAACATGGTACCACTAGGCAGCCTTTGAAGTACAAGGCGCCATCATCGGCGATAGTGAAGAATGAGGGCTTTCCTTCTGCTAGATGGAGTTTAATCTTATGGACTTCAGAGTCATAACCTTGAATAGTCTTTATACCACCTACGAGATCTGGTACGATAGCTAGGGTATTTAGAGAACCCTTAGTAACAACACGAAGATTCATCTTTTGGAACTCTGGGGGAGGGGGAGCGAGTGCTCCAGGAGGAACAATATGAAGGTTCAGCTTTCTAAATTCTTCGACAAGCGAGGGCTGAACTTTGTGAACCTGTAGGTGGTTGTAGTACGACTTGTGGCTCAAGGCATCAGCCATTATATTAGCCTTGCCGGGGGTATGAGATATACCCACGTCAAAGTCTGCAATAGTCTCCATCCATCTCTGCTGGCGGAGGTTCAGGTCAGGCTGAGTAAACAGATACTTCAGACTTTGATGGTTCGTGAAGATCATGCTACGATTACCGAGAAGGTAATGTCTCCACTGCTTCAGTGCATAAATGACAGCAGCAAGCTCGAGGTCGTGAACTGGGTAGTTTTCTTCGTGAGGGCACAGTTGACGAGAGGCATAAGCAATCACTCTGCGCTCTTACATTAGGACACAGCCTAATCCTTGACGGGAAGCGTCGCAGTAAATGACGAAGTCCTTCTTAGTGTCAGGTGGAGCAAGCACTGAGGCAGAAGTCAACTTGTCTTTGAGTGCCTAGAAACTTTCCTGACACTTGTCTGTCCATTCGAACTTGACACCCTTATGCAACAGAATAGTCAGACGCCTGGCAATCTTGGAGAAGTTCTCGACGAATCGACGGCTATAGCTGGCGAGACCGAGAAAACTTTGGACTTGCTTGACATTCTTCGGAGGAGTCCAATCGAGAATAGCCTGAACTCGTTCAAGGTTGACAGCAATACCATCCTTGGAGATGACATGCCCAAGATAGGTTACTTCGGGGTACCAGAATTCACACTTGGAATACTTAGCATACAGTTGATGCTCTCAAAGCTTTTCCAGCACAAGACGAAGATGTTCAGCGTGTTCTTCTTTGTTCTTGGAAAATACAAGGATATCATCCAGATAAACCACGGCGAACTTGTCGAGGTAATCCATGAATATATAGTTCATCAGACGAGAAAAGGTGGCTGGAGCATTCGTTAAGCCAAATGACATGACGGTGTACTCGTATGATCCATACCGAGTCACGAAGGCGGTTTTTGGGTTATCCTCTTCACGAACATGGATCTGGTGGTAACCCAACCTCAAGTCGATTTTGGAGAACACTGATGAACCAGCCAGTTGATCATAAAGATCATTGATCCGAGGAAGAGGATATTTATTCTGAATGGTAGCTTGGTTTATAGGACGATAGTCTTGGACTAATCGTTTTGTCCCATCCTTCTTCTTAAGAAAGAGAGAAGGTGCTCCCCAAGGAGAGCAACTTGGGAAAATGAAACCTTTGACAAGACATTTCTCGATTTCCTCCTTAAGCTCAATGAGTTCATGTGGCGGCATCTTGTAGGGTCGTTTGGCTATAGGGGTGGTGCCGGGTTTCAAGTCGATGATGAATTCGACAGCTCTAGCAGGGGGGAATCCCTGGAAGTTCTTCTAGGAAGACGTCTTGGAATTCACGAACGACGGGAATGTTTTCAATGCCCTTGAGTGGTGCAGCGTTCAACGCATTCAAGGCATAAAGCCGTGCCTCGGCGTTCTGAACTAGATAAGCTTGGTAAGAAATTATTTCATCAGAAGGGTGTAGCAGATGGACGACCTTAGTGGCGCAAACTATAGAAGCAGTATGCGCTTTCAACCAATCCATCCCTAGAATGAGGTCGATGTTAGTCGACTTCAGGATAATGGGAGAGGCATAGAATTCTAGCCCTTCGATTTCCACTGGGACGTCAATGCCAACCAGTGAGGTTTGACATTGTCCCACGGGGGTTTTTACATATACCGAAGTGTTCATCTCCTCACATTTAACGTCATGCTTGTATGCAAAATCTTCTGACATGAATGAATGTGATGCTCCTGAATCGAATAAAACAGATGCAGGTACTGAATTTACGAGGAGTGTACCCATCACGGTAGCAGGCTGGTCTAGAACTTCATTGAGATCAATGTGGTTGGCATGAACACGACCATAAGACTTGGCATTGTTATTGCGAGGCTGGCTGCTTCCACGACCAGCTGTGGGAAGGGCTAGTTGATTCTGGTTCTGATTCTGATAGCAGTTCCTAGAAAGGTGACTAGGTTGGCCACACTTGTAGCACGGACCATTATTGGGAGTGGGGACAGGAGCTTGGGGTGGTGGACCTGGAAGCCTTGGCTGCCTAGTTGGTGGGGGAGGCAGACGCGGTGCGGCATAGGACTGCCTTGGAGCAGGTGCAGTTGGCTGATACATGCTGTTGGGAATCCATATCCTATGCTTCTGCGAAGACGGGCCCTAAGATGAGCCTGTGTCACGGTTGCGCCTGTGAGAGCACTAGTGTTCCATCAGACCAGTTTCAACATTGATGGCCTTGTTCACCAAGGTGGCGAAATCGGCAAAGTCGTGCACTAGAAGTGCGAGCTTGATATCAGCTTGAAGGCCATCACGGAACTTCTCCTGTCCGCGTGCATCAGTTGCAATGTCTTCTTCAGCATAGCGGGACAAGTCCAGAAACTCCTGCTGATAAGCTTCCACAATTTTGTTGCCTTGGGTGAGGCTGCGGAACTCGCGCTTCTTACGGTCCATGACTCCCTGAGGAATGAAGCAAGCACGGAAAGCAGCTTGGAAGTCTGTCCAGGTGATGATTGTTTCAACCGGCAGAGTAAGCCTGTGGCTGTCCCACCATTGAGCTGTGGGTCCCTTCAGGAAGAAGGAAGCAAAGGTGACATAGTTGGCAGGGGCTACATTAGCAGACTTCATCTCATAGGTGATGTCACGGAGCCAGTCATCAGCATCCAGAGGCTGAGTTAAGCTGCGGTACACGGTTGGGTTGAGGCATATGAAATCTTGCAGAGTCACTTGGGTTGGCTGCTGGTTCATATTGGGGCGAGGAAATTGAGCCATAATATTCTCCATGAATTGGCGATTCAGCTCAAACTGTTGCATCATCCCAGCCATGTACTTAGGCGGGGGTGGGGGGGCCACCATGACCACGACCACCTGGTCTAACCATCCTGCTAATATATAACAGGTGTAGTTCAGCATTGAGAAATTGCGAGGACAAGAATCATTCATGATGAAACATGCATAATGAAAGGAACACGATAGATACTACATAGTAGTTGGCACATCTTACTGATCATGCATAGAGTTCGGTACACGGACTAAGAACATCATAGGCGGCGTGCAGGATCGCGGCGAAGGCATCTAACACTAACAAGCAAGCCTACATCAGTCCTAGGATGAACTGTGGAGGTAGATGTAGCCTGACAGCTGGTAGTGACGTGAAGGGAAGACCTCCATGCGAGTAGACTGGGGTCTGCGGATACTCTGGTGCGGAACCCGACGCGCAGGTGGCAGGAGAGGACCAAGTGCGGGTGAGTAGCCTCCCACATGTGGCCAGCCGACACCCTGGGGCATCACGGTCCTGGCAGGGTAGATCACAGAATGCGACAGATCACCAGATCAGATAGAGGGGTGCAACAGCGTCAGAGCATGGTACATGTGCTGACGGGTGGTGTACAACTCGTGGCGAAGAGCTCGGTTAGCTCTATCCAGCCCATCGGCATGCAGAACCAGGTTCTGATGATAGAAGGGCTCTCGGGTGACAGTGGAGTAGGAAGCATTGTAGTATCCCTCCGCACCAACATCGGATGCGATAGCAATGTGCTTGAAGGGGGAGGTGTCCAACTCCTGGTACTCACCACGAAGACGTGTTAGAGCAGCATAAGCAGCATCGTGGTCCGCCATATCGATAGTAACTCCAACACCATGAGCAGTGTGCAGCACAGTAGTGGAGTCATACTCTCGAGAGTAGAGGTGGACGGTGGCACGGTACTGCTCCTGGTTGAAGTCCTGGTACTCCTCATAGACGGTGTACTCGGGGTGCCAGCGATAACCCAGATAGGTCATCATCTCAACCAACACAGCAGGTGATCCTGAGGGACCAATGGTCGTCGTGTGGCGCACGACCTGTCTCGTGGGTTCCATCTGAAAACAAAGATGTTTTCACATGAGTCAAATGACAATGTGGGTAATGTTCAATTACTACTCTAAAGAATAACTAGGGCTTATCCAACTTTGGGGTGAACTTGGTCGCGGGATCCTAATGTTAAAGTTAGTAAAATCATTTAACCCGAGTAGAAGAGAGTTCAGAGTCCCAGAGTAAGGATCGAGGAGTAAAAGATACTAATACCACCCAGATGGTGACGTGGGCCCGTAAGGCACATAGCCATGTTAGTAAAAGTTTTTGTAATGTCTAGACTCGACTTCGGCCAAGGAGTGTGGAAGGGGGATTCCTACAGGCAGTCGGCTCTGATACCAACTTGTGACACCCCCAATTCAATCGTACACACAAACGTGTACGATCAAGATCAGGGACTGATGTCTACTACACAACATTCTTCTTGTAGACGTTGTTGGGCCTCCAAGTGCAGCGGTTTGTAGGATAGTAGCAAATTTCCCTCAAGTGGATGACCTAAGGTTTATCAATCCGTAGGAGGCGTAGGATGAAGATGATCTCTCTCAAGCAACCCTGCAACCAAATAACAAAGAGTCTCTTGTGTCCCCAACACACCCAATACAATGGTAAATTGTATAGGTGCACTAGTTCGGCGAAGAGATGGTGATACAAGTGGTATATGGATAGTAGATAAAGGTATTTGTAATCTGAAATTATAAAAACAGCAAGGTAACAAGTGATAAAAGTGAGCGTAAACGGTATTGCAATGCTAGGAAACAAGGCCTAGGGTTCATACGTTCACTAGTGCAAGTCCTCTCAACAATACTAACATAATTGGATCACATAACTATCCCTCAACATGCAACAAAGAGTCACTCCAAAGTCACTAATAGAGAAGAACGAACAAAGAGATTATGGTAGGGTACGAAACAACCTCAAAGTTATTCTTTCCAATCAATCCGTTGGGCTATTCCTATAAGTGTCACAAACAGCCCTAGAGTTCATACTAGAATAACACCTTAAGACACAAATCAACCAAAACCCTAATGTCACCTAGATACTCCAATGTCACCTCAAGTATCCCTGGGTATGATTGTACGATATGCATCACACAATCTCAGATTCATCTATTCAATCAACACAAAGGACCTCAAAGAGTGCCCCAAAGTTCTACCGGAGAATCATGACGAAAACGTGTGCCAACCCCTATGCATAGGTTCATGGGCGGAACCCGCAAGTTGATCACCAAAACATACATCAAGTGAATCACGGGATATCCCATTGTCAACACAGATATCCACGGCAAGACATACATCAAGTGTTCTCAAGTCTTTAAAGACTCAATCCGATAAGATTACTTCAAGGGGAAAACTCAATTCATTACAAGAGAGAAGAGGGGGAGGAGAAACATAAGATCCAACTATAATAGCAAAGCTCGCGATACATCAAGATCGTGCCAAATCAAGAACACGAGAGGGAGATCAAACACATAGCTACTGGTACATACCCTCAGCCCCGAGGGTGAACTACTCCCTCCTCATCATGGAGAGCACCGGGATGATGAAGATGGCCACCGGAGAGGGATTGCCCCCTCCGGCAGGGTGCCGGAACGGGTCTAGATTGGTTTTTGGTGGCTACGGAGGCTTCTGGTGGCAGAACTCCCGATCTAATCTCCGTTCTGGAAGTTTTACGATACGTAGGTATATATGGGTGCAGGGGGTACGTCGGAGGAGCTATGGGGGCCCCACAAGGCAGGGGGCGCGCCCTGGGGGAAGCCCCCCACCCTCGTGAGCACCTCCCGTATCTCCTGACGTGGAGTCCAAGTCTATTCGATGGCTTTCATTCCAAAAATAACTTCTCCAGTTGATTTCGTTCCGTTTCGACTCCGTTTGATATTCCTTTTCTTCGAAACACTGAAGTAGGCATAAAACAGCAAATCTGGGCTGGGCCTTCGGTTAATAGGTTAGTCCCAAAAGTAATATAAAAGTGGATAATAAAGCCCAATAGTGCCCAAAACAGTAGATAATATAGCTTGGAGCAATCAAAAATTATAGATACGTTGGAGACGTATCAGGGGGTCTACAAATAAAATAAGTCATACAAGCATCATATTACAAGCCAGGGGCCTCGAGGGCTCGTACACAAGAGCTCGATCATAGATGAGTCAGCGGAAGCAACAATATCTGAGTACAGACATAAGTTAAACAAGTTTGCCTTAAGAAGGCTAGCACAAACTAGGATACAGATCGAAAGAGGCGCAAGCCTCCTGCCTGGGATCCTCCTAAGCTACTCCGGGTCATCGTCAGCGGGCTGCACGTAGTAGTAGGCACCTCCAGTGTAGTAGGAGTCGTCGTCGATGCTGGCGTCTGGCTCCTGGACTCCATCGTCTGGTCGCAGCAATCGGGTATAGAAAAGGAGGAAAAGGGGGAGCAAAGCAACCATGAGTACTCATCCAAAGTACTCGCAAGCAAGGAGCTACACTACATATGTATGCATTGGTATCAAATGAAAAAGGGTTATCATATGTGGACTGAACTGCAGAATGCTGGAATAAGAGGGGGATAGCTAGTCCTTTCGAAGACTACGCTTCTGGTAACCTCCATCTTGGAGCAGAAGAAGAGAGTAGATGGTAAGTTCACCAAGTAGCATCGCATAGCATAATCCTAACCGATGATCCTCCCCTCGTCGCCCTGTGAGAGAGCGATCACCGGTTGTATCTGGCACTTGGAAGGGTGTATTTTATTAAGTATCCGGTTCTAGTTGTCATAAGGTCAAGGTACAAATCCAAGTCGTCCTGTTACCGAAGATCACGGCTATTCGAATAGATTGACTTCCCTGCAGGGGTGCACCACATTTCCCAACACGCTCGATCCCCTTTGTCCGGACACACTTTTCTGGGCCATGCCCGGCCTCGAAAGATCAACACGTCGCAGCCCTACCTAGGCACAACAGAGAGGTCAGCACACCGGTCTAAATCCTATGGCGTAGGGGTCTAGGCCCATCGCCCATTACACAGCTGCATGTTGCGTACACGGCCGAGAGCAGACCTAGCAACCTCCATTACAAAGGAAGTTGCGTTACGCGGTCCAACCCAGTGCACGCCGCTCAGTCGCTGATGTCACGAAGGCTTCGGCTGATACCAGGACGTCGAGTGCCCATAACTGTCCCCGCGTAGATGGTTAGTGCATATAGGCCAGTAGCCAGACTCAAAACAAATACCAAGATATCGTTAAGCGTGTTATTTTGAAATAACCACGGACGCCGACCAGGGCCAGGCCCACCTCTCTCCTAGGTGGTCTGAACCTGCCCTGTCGCTCCGCCACAAAGCAACAGTCGGGGGCCTTCGGGAACTCAGGCCCACCTCTACTGGGATGGAGCCGCCTGCCCCTTCAGCCCCCAACATCGGAATCACTCGCGGGTACTCCTACGAGCCGACCCGACTTTAATCACCACCTGTATAGCATGTATATATGTATAAGTATATACCCGTGATCACTTCCTGAGTGATCACAGCCCGGTAGTATAGCATGGCAGACGGACAAGAATGTAGGGCCACGGATGATAGACTAGCATCCTATACTAAGCACTAGGATTGCAGGTAAAGGTAACAATAGTAGTAGCAAGGACAGGCTATGCATCAGGATAGGATTAACGGAAAGCAGTAACATGTTACACTACTCTAATGCAAGCAGGACAGAGTAGAGTAGGCGATATCTGGTGATCAAGGGGGGGCTTGCCTGGTTGCTCTGGCAAGAGAGAGGGGTCGTCAACACTGTAGTCATACTGGGTAGCGGCGGCGTCGGTCTCGGTGTCTAGGGAGAGAAGAGGGGGAAGAAACAATAAATATAATGCAAACAAAAGCATGACGATGCATGACATGACAAAGCATGATGCTAGGTGTGCCCTAACGCGGTATGAGGTTATACCGGTGAAGGGGGGAACATCCGGGAAAGTATCCCCGGTGTTTCGCGTTTTTGGTCACATGAAGCAGAGGGGGAAAGTTGCGTGTTCGATAAGTTAGGGATGTGTGGCGAATGAACGGGCTGCGTATCCGGATTCGTCTCGTCGTTCTGAGCAACTTTCATGTACAAAGTTTTTCCATCCGAGCTACGGATTAAAAGATATGATTTTCTAAAGATTTTATTAATTTCTAGAATTTAATTAATTATTTAATTTAATTCAAAATTGGATTTATGACATCAGCATGATGTCATGCTGATGTCAGCAGTCAACAGGGGTTGACTGGGTCAAACTGACGCCTGGGTCCAGTGGGACCCACCTGTCATACTCTATTAGGTTAATTAGGGTTTAGTTAATTGATTAGGTTAATCTAATCAGGATTAATTAGTTTAATTAATTCTTTATAATTAATTAATATTAATTAATTATTATTATTTTCTAATCCCCTTTTTTTTAAACGTTTTGGGGCCGGGCCCCATTTGTCATTGGGCCAGGGGGAGCCCTACGGGCGAATGGGCACGGGTCTCGGGCGCGGTTGCAGGCGCCCGATGGGGCGAGCCCGGGCGCGGCCAGCGGCACGGCGCCGGCGAGGCAAAGCGCGCCGCGGCGGGGGCGGGTGGCGGCACAGGGAGCAAAGCGAGACGGGCGACGGCCGGCGACGCAGGGGGGGCACGGGGCTACGCGAGGCCGCGGCGGAGCACTGCGGCAGCGACGCGGAAGGGACGGAGCTGCGGCGGTCGAGCGCGGGCGGCAGAGTAGAGGCAAGGCGAGGTCGACCGCGCCATCAAGGCAAGGTTTGGGCGAACCTACTAGAGCACGCGGGAGACGACGAGTGGCAGCAGCGCCGAGCGGGGGTGGAAGGAAGATGCGGCGGGGCGTGCGCGAGCAGTCCCGAGTGACTGCGAAGGGCGGCCGGAGGGGGCCGCTCGAGCGCGCGGCGTCGGCAGGCCGCGGGCGGATGAGCAGGGGCGCACTAGGTGCGGGGGGTCGCGTCGAGCGGAGCTGCGGGACGGCGGGCAGGACTACACGCGGGGAGCGGCAGAGAGGGCGCGCGTGTGCGCGCGAGGCCATGGGCGCGGGCGTGCGGGGAGCGGCCACCGCGTCGACGGGGACGAGGGGGGAGGAAGAGGCCGGGGCCTCACCGGGTGTCAGTAGGGAACGGGGTAGTGTTGGTTGGGGAGGGTGACGGCGATGAAGGGCGTAGAGGGAGGCAGTCCGTCGAGGGGGAGGAGGCAGTCCGGCGGGGGAGAAAGCTCCGGCGAGGCGGCGTCGTGCGGCTCGGTTCCAGGCACGGCGGGGCGCGGTCACCCCGATCCCGATCTGGATCGGGGGAGCGAGGGGGGAGAGCGAGTGGGGGAGTGAGTGGTGGGTTAGGGTTTCGGGACCCTGGGAAGTTGGGGCGTGGGGTGGGCCGGCCCGGTGGTTGAGGCCCAAGGGAGGGCGGTGGCCAGCTGGGCTAGTCGGCCCAGTTGAGGGGGAGGGCTTTCTCCTTTTTTCTAGTTTTAGTGTTGGTTTTTCCTTTTTTTGTATTTTCTTTCTTTTACTTATTTTCTATTCTGTTTTATTTCATTTTAAATCATTTAGGCATTTTCTAAAAATATGTTTGCTACACTATAATTACCCTTGTAATATTCGGCAACCACCGAACATTTTTGTCTCAATTTCTGAAAACTTTTGTTGTTGACATTAATTTGAATTTGAATTCTGAAACGGTTTCGAATTAACCCGAGATTAACTACAGTGACAGAGGTGACGTGGCACCATTAACGTGAGATTACTGTAGCATGATTATCCGGGCGTTACACACAATAATTGATCTCTTGGATCTCTTAGCCGTGTGCGGTGCCCCCCTCCACCATAATCCACCTCAGTCATATCGTAGCAGTGCTTAGGCAAAGGCCTATGTCGGTAGAACATCATCATCGTCACCACGCCGTCGTGCTGATGGGACTCTCCCTCAAAGCTCGGCTGGATCGGAGTTTGAGGGACGTCATCGAGTTGAACGTGTGCAGAACTCGGAGGTGTCGTGTGTTCGGTGCTTGATCGGTTAGATCGTGAAGACGTACGACTACATCAACCGCGTTGTGCTAACGCTTCCGCTTTCGGTCTATGAGGTTACGTGGACACACTCTCCCCTCTCGTTGCTATGCATCACCATGATCTTGCGTGTGCATAGGATTTTTTTTTTGAAATTACTACGTTCCCCAACAGAACTAGTGCACCTATACAATTTACCATTGTATTGAGTGTGTTGGGGACACAAGAGACTCTTTGTTATTTGGTTGCAGGGTTCTTTGAGAGAGACCATCTTCATCCTACGCCTCCTACGGATTGATAAACCTTAGGTCATCCACTTGAGGGAAATTTGCTACTGTACTACAAACCTCTGCACTTGGAGGCCCAACAACGTCTACAAGAAGAAGGTTGTGTAGTAGACATCATATTGCCAACAAGAGTTTGTGTTGCATTGACTCTTGTTAGTAACTTCTTCAAGAAGATTTGCTCACCTATTATCTGCATCAGCGATATGCAAATTCTAGAGGCTGAAATAGCTGAGACCTTAAGCATACTTGAAACGATATTCCTGCCAAGTATTTTTGATGTCATGGTCCACTTGATGGTTCATTTGCCTGCCCAAGTTAGAATTGGTGGCCCAGTACACTTCCGGAGCATGTGGTCAGTAGAAAGGTGATCTTCTAAACAAAGTATTATAGCAACCTATTTTTTTGCAAATGAATTTTGCAAATAGGCTTACAATCTGTAGTATTTAGGTACTTGGGGCACTGCAAAGGACATGTTCGCACTAGAAGCCATCCGGAAGGATCAATCGCCAAGGGTTATTTGTTTGATGAGGGCCTTACATTATGTTCTCGCTATCTCAAAGGGTGTGGGACTAGGTTCACTCGACAAGCTAATAATGTTGAGGTGCTGAATAATGAAACATCCAACAGTAGTCCATAGTTGGGCCACAAGGGGCAAGGATTGGGTAGCATTGTATCATTATCAAATAATTCTTGGATCCAAGCACATAGATATGTCTTATTCAACCATAATGTAATAGAACCTTATGTGAAGTAAGCTGCCCACAATATAGTAATATTATCTCTTTCTTATATTTCTTATAATATTTAATTTGATACGCAATTATAGGAAGCACCACGAGCACCTATCCTCAATTGGTCTTCCCAATGAAAAAGCAATCAACACTATGCAACATGAGAAGTTTCATGAGTGGTTTCGAGAGCATGTAAGTGGGACATCACTTGACCTATTGTGCTCAACATTAATCATGTTAACCTGTTGTAACTAACAACAATTCTATACTCAGGTGTTATCATTAGTTGAAAGAGGTGTAGAAGTATCAGATGAAATGCAAATTTTAGCCCAAGAGCCTTTCATGATTGCTAGAAAATTTAATAGATATACTACTAATGGGCTTGATTTTCATACACACTCAAGTGATGATGGTAGACCTATTCAAAACAGTGGAGTGGCTATAGCTGCACAAAATTCAAGAGGAGTAGAGATAAATTATGGAATTATTAGGGAGATAGTTGAGCTAAACTACCGCCAAAAAGGATATATGGTGTTATTTCGATGTGATTGGGTTGACAATCGTGAACAAGACAAATGGGTAAAAACCGATCAGTTTGGGGTTACTACTGTTAACTTCAACCATTTATTCAGTAGTGGTGATAAGTTATCAGATGAACCTTTCGTCTTAGCATCACAAGCCGCACTAATTTTCTATGTTCCAGAGGTTGATGATAAAGGTTGGTGTGCAGTTATCGAGAATACAAAACCACATGGCACCTACTCTGTGGCCGCTGTGGATAATGAAAATGTAGATCTTGACAATGCTAATAAGGGGTTGTTAATTGATCTACACAGAGATGTTGATCCCGACATTGATTATACCAAATTTTCTCATGTAAGGACTGATATAGATGGAATAATTGTTGCTACACCAAAGAGGAAGTAAGTGTGATAATGATTTTACGCATTTTATTTGGTAGCTATGTAAAATTTGGTTGTTACTTCAGTTGAAATACTTGCATGTTGTATGGACTGCTAACTCATTTGTAAACACTTACAGGAGCAAGAGCAAAAATGGCAGCTGCTGCAAGAAGCGCAGAAAGAACTCCTGAATATGAACTCGAAAGGAACAGAACTGTACTTGAAGTACGTAGAAGACAAAATGAGAACATGAAGAGAACTTTGAATCTTAAAGGTCTAGCAGATGCATTTGAGGCGGAAGGCCAACCTGCTCCCCAAAAGAAGAAAAAGGTATTGTTGCTAGATATGATATAACTAAAAGAAAACACATGTCTTCAATTTCTTTGTGTTGGATTATAGCTTTGCATCATACACTACTAAAACTATTACATCATCCACACATACATATGCACTATTTCCAGCACACTATTTGCTATCCCTTTTTGCATAGTTAACACTGATTTATGTGGTTAATTGTAGAGACAAAAGCGAACTCCTTTTTCACAAACTCAAGCTCCAGACCGGCAATTGCGGTCTTCTTCAAGATTAAATATCGAAATTTCAACAGAACGTAAGGTTGTATTGAATGAACCTGAAGGTATGCTTCTTTACTTTGATGTGTGTACCTTAAGATTAGCAATTGAATGATAATGCATTCGTAGTACTAAACCTATTTTCTGCATTTATTGGATATCAGTCCAGGAAAGGGAGGTTAGGAAAGTTACTGCTATGAAAAGCATATGGGGAAGGCAAAACAAGCCTAAACTCAAGTTGGAAATCAATGAGTATGGTCAGCCTTGTGGTAAATCTGCTACACGGATCGCCAACTTTGTTGGAACACAAATAAGAACCAAGGGTTTTCCGGTTGAATTTGATGATTGGAGGAAGGTTGATCTGTCTAAAAAACTTGCTTTATGGACCGAGGCAAAGGTAATACTTGGTTGCTGCTGCTATATTGTTATTGGTTGCTGCTATGTTGCTATATTTTTATTGGTTAGCGAGTTCCTGGATGATATCTTAGTGTCCCACGAGTAGATGGCATACCATTGTACACAAGAATATTTATAGTGTGCTACACATGTGGAATCCTTCTAAAAGCGTAGCTCGGTATCTTTGGGCTTTGAGAGCGTGTTTGAGGGAAAGGCATGTGCCGAGAAAATCAATACCATACATAAGAAGGTGCACTGACAAATATGTATATATTGGTGGAATTTGTGATTGATACCATGAACGACTATTAAGTGTATGGGGGAGTACAACTGCAGAAAGTGATACCAGGCTAACTGTTCAAGTGTATTCCCTTTTGTTAGCAGACATCATTGTAATTAATGTGACAAACACACTCTTAGCACAAACAAAAGATAATACAGATAGAAGTTGACTTTGATTAGACCAGCACACTCTTACATAGGAATTTTTTGTTACACTCCTATGATTTGGACTAACCTCTTGGATAAGACTCCTAATGATTTAGCATAACCTACTAAGCCATCCCAATAATAATAAACAACATTCTCCTTTAATATATGTACAAGTCCTTCATGGGCTGAATTCACGACTGGATTCGACGGATGATGAAGTTCCAGTTTCAAAAAAAGAACAACATCCTTATTTGTGCGAGCCTCGCCTCCTACTATATGACGTCTATGGTACTGCAGGCCATGTTTCCTGTACTGAAATGATGCTTGAGGGCCATATCTATCTTGGTGCCTGCAAGGTTTGATGTTGTTGAAGACTTCCCAACGCCTTCCATGTCTACAAGCAATCAAACAGCAGCAAGGCAAATGGCAATATGATATACAACGAAATGCACAGGCTGACGACATAGACCTACAATGCTATATGTGGAACTCGGTATAAATATAGGGGGAAATGATCCAGATCCTCAGCCATCATAAAGCAATAAGCAAGGTAGATAGCAAGGACTCAATAAGGCGTATATATAAGGGCGCTGGATTGGACACACAGCAAACTCGAGCGAGTAATAGTTCAAAAGTTCAATACTTCACGGGTACAATCACAACAAAAACACAAAGCAGCTGGTGCTTATTGTAACTTTCTGCCGCAAGCTCAGCATTACATAAAGCCTAGTTTTGCTACCTCAGGTTTACATCAAGCCACGTTTCGAATCATCACACAGTCGGTCGGTTAAAGACTGATTGCAGGGAACTCACATCCAATGCCTAGTTTGCAATGGTATTAAGACCACCTCTTACTCAGTAGTTTTGATATTGTCAAGTCCGTGTCACCGAATCCATCCATGATGGCCTTTGCAGAGTGAAATTCTGCTCTAGCGGTTAGGCTGGGAAGGGCAGACAAAAGTAAGATAACAAGTAACATAATTCAGTGCTAAGCATACCGAAGATGAAATCAGTCACCTGCTTCGGACAACTATGCACGGCATGCCAATGCGCTCAGCTGCGATGACGCTGGGTTGGCTACCCGCTACAAGGATGCAGTTTTGCACATCGCATCCCACATATTCGGCCCCAGCTCGCAGCGTGGCTATTATCTTCTCGGAACTGAGAGTCGTGATTGAACAGTTAATTCCAGGCATATTACTTCATTGCAAGAAAGTAATGCTTAATCTACAGATAGTAATAACCTTTTAGATGCTGTGTTAATGTCAACACTGAGTTTTAGAAGTGATGCAACCTCTTCTGCTATCCTCTGTTTCTCTACAGAAGCTATCACAACCAAGCATATGGAAATAAGCTCGGACGGCACTAGCAATATTAAATATGAACAAGGATGCAATTGCTCTAATTAGTAATGCTCACCAGCCTTTTGTACTTCCTTGGTAAGTTGTTCATCCAAACTGGAGGCAACTCCTTCACCAAGAACAAGCTGCCCATAAAGACTTCTTTCAACCTCGTCTTTTCCAACAATGTTTATTTTTGACGTTCTCTCAGGGCCTAACTTCTCAACTATTGATCTGCAGTGGAGAAAAAAATGTACATTACAGTGTTTACTGGATGTCATTACCATGAACACAGGTGCCAGGCTTATTTTGAAACAAATGCAAGTGTTGACATGGAAAAAAATTCTCCCCAAGAAGGGAGATAACAAATCGGAACAACTAAACATTAAACCAAACCTTGAAATCTTCTCTCCATTTCTACCATATGTTGCCAATATGGCTACACACTAGTGCAGAACCGGGCAATAGCACCGGTTCGTAAGGCCCTTTAGTGCCGGTTCCATAACCGGCACTAAAGTGTGGGCACTAAAGCCCCCCCCCCCCCCCCCTTAGTAACGGTTCAGCACGAACCGGTGCTAAAGGGCAACCACGTGGCACGAGCCAGCTCCCGGGGCCACCAACCGGTACTAAAATGTTTGGGGGGTTTTTGGTTTTATGATTTCTTTTTCATTTAATTTTGTGTTTTCCATTTTAATTCTTTTTCGTTTGCTGGTATTTTACGATACTACACATTGTACACGTTATGCATATATAGAATTTCTAGTAGAACCAATCATATATATATATATCATCAATGTCTCACAAACCACCATATTAATTCACACATACACACATGTATAGCTATATACAATTTCTCCTACATATGCATGTTGCCTTCGGAGCCAGTGGCATTAGCCTAATTGGTGCCTTCGGAGCATGATGACAATTGGAAGTGGTTCATGACCTGGTCGATGGGGGCGGTAGCGGGTAATAGTATTCTCCCTTCGGATTTATGACCTGGTCAAGCAAAAATCCCGCTATTTCCTCTTGAAGTGCTTCTACGCGCTCCGTTTGTACGAGCTTGTCCCGCACCTCTTTAAACTGTTAAGAAGGAGATCAATATGCATGTGTATTAGTTGTGTGACTAGATATCGATAATGGTGTAAAAATTGTGAATAGTGTTTTGACAAGCGTACCCATTCCTGTCTTTGAGATCTGCTCCTTTTGGACGTCATCATGCGAATGTTCTTGCAAACGCAGAATGCACACAGATCAGTCCCCTGCGCCTGCTTCAGGGCCTTTATTACGAGAATGGAATTTAATTTGATCAGATAATAATTAATCAAGCATGATAATTAAAGAGATGGCAGCTAGCTAGCTAGCTAGCTAGTACTACTTAATTACTTACCTTGGGTCGAAACCATTTCAGCTGTCGTTTCCATTCGCCTTCCGTGACGCTGATGAACCTTGCCCAAGCCCTGCCCGCCGACAAAGAAAATAAATAAAGGGGTTATTAAATAGTTCATATCATGAAATGACGAACTAAATAGGCCGAGATATATAGTTAATAATGATTGAAATTACCTGTTGACTATCCCAAACAAGATGTTATAGTCACTATTTGCTTTGAGTAGTGAGTCCAGTATTTCAACTGTTTCGGCGTCAACTTTAATGATACACAAAATCCAGTAAAATCTGCATGCACACACGTTTGCATGTCTTAATTAAGCGGGCATATGTAAGCAAAAACATGTAGCTAGCTAGTAGGAAAAAACAGAGAATTTGTAGTACAAGAAAGTGTGACTCACTGAAAGTTGTAAGGAAGTAGTATATCTTCATTGTATTTGAGGCGCTTCAAGAACTCTAGCATGCTGTCATCTGCCTGCTTTTCATGATGCTTGTTTAATTTCCATGTGTATTCATTAATGGTGTTTGGGTCAATGAACCCAATGCCATGGCGTCCACCTTTTCTCATTTCATACATCTTCATCCTGCATAATACCACAGAAAAGAATATAGTGAGGATAATTACAGGTAATGATTGATCAAAAGGATCACTACAGCTAGCTTGAGACTTAAATTACAGAAAGAAATCACTTACAGACAATAGCAACTGACGATAGATTTATCGAGTGCGTCTTGATTGTATAACTGAAACAGTTCAGAATACTCAACGGTCACAGGTTTCTGATGGTTGTAATGATCCTTCTTGACTTGCACCATGAGGGACTCTCGATCGGATCTCTTGGTAATGTCCATGTACCATTGATGCAATTCATACATTCTCGTTGGGAGCTTCTTGACCTCTTCTGGCTTGACCAAAGATTGGCCCCGGGCATATTTCCGTTTTATTTCCTCCTCTGTAAGCACAGGCATGTCCTCGATCTCGAGGAGTTGTCCAACAGTGATGTTGAGAGTTCCAGCCTGCATTATATGCTGCTGGGTTATTACCACATCGCCCACCTCGGGAACGTAAACTGTTTGCCCACAATAATATTGGGCGCGCGTACTGTCACGTGTTGTTGGCGGCACAACAAGCGAGGGGGATCGATTGTGCCGCCTGTTTTCCCAGCTGGGCAACGGTTTTCCCGCATTTTTTGACAGCTGCTTGCTGTTTGCTCGAGCTCGAGCTCGCCTCCTTCTGTAGACGTTGTCGATGTAACTTCCTGATGTGGCGCTCATAGTCTGTGTCTACAAGCTTAGGAAGTTGGTGCTTGAGCCATACGAATGAAGTGGTCAACTACTTCCACAGGCACTTTCTCCCTTGGCGGCGGTGGCGGTTTTGGTCCAAAATGGGTGTCGACTTCTGCCCGCACTATAGCATTGGTTTGCTCCTCGGTCCTGTCGTAAGCCCTCTCAGGAAGAGGAGTGGTGAGGTTTGGACCATATTTATATCGCTTGCCTCCACCTGTACTTCATGTACTATGACCTCGACTCATACCGCTACGCACCATAGCTGCGGGGTGTCTCTTCTGCGATTGCTTAGGCGGCGGAGACGGCTGACGGGGCTGAGTTGGACGAGGAGGAGTGGCCTGAAGTTGTGCCGGACTTGGAGGAGGAGTGGCCTGAGGTTGTGCCGGACTTGGATGAGGAGTGGACGTCTGACGCTATGTCAGACTTGGAGGAGGAGTGGCCTGACACTTTGCCGGACTTGGCGGAGGAGGAGTGGCCTCACGCGTTGGTGGACTTGGAGGAGCGGGAGTCTGCTGACTCGGTGGCGGACTTTGACGAGGAGTCGGGTGACGCGGTGTCGGTGGCCTTCGAAAGATGATGCAATCCTTCCTCCATAGGATGATACGATGTTTGGCATCTCCGAGTGTGTGCTCCTCGTCACCTCCAGGAATGTCAAGCTCTAGCCCCGAATATTGGTCCACCACCTCATCAACCACGACACGAGCATAGCCTGCTGGAATCGGGTTGCAATGGAAGGTTGCATCGGGGGAATTTGTATAAGCAACGCCGTCCGCCACCTTCAAGGATATGTTCTTAATTTTGTAGTGTAGCTCGCAGTTAGTGTTCTCCGCGATGTCATCCACGGGGTATCTATCCAGCATTGCGTCAAACGGGGCGGAACCCACGCTGCTTCTCGGCATGGATGGGGCGGTGGTATCCAATGCTGGATCATCCGCTAGCTGCTGCAGCTGCTGAGACCCCCTTTGCTGGCTAAGTGAGTCGATCTGCTCCTGCTGCCGCTGGAATTTGACTACCAAGTCCGTGTGCGCTGATTCTAGGCCTTGAAGGCGTTCATAGTCCAGCTTCCTCTTCTCCTCCTCCATCTTCCTCTGCTTCTCCTCCGCAATCTTCCTTCTCGCACGGGTTCTGTAGTCGGCGCTCCAGTCCAAAAACCCCTCATACCACGGAATAGCGCCCTTGCCTTGTGTTTTTCCCGGGTGTTCAGGATTTCCCAGGGCACGCGTAAGCTCATCGTTCTCTCTGTTGGGCTGGAACACCCCCGTTCGAGCCTCTTCTATTGCAACAAGTAAATTATCGTCGGCTCCATTCAGACATGCCTTCGTCGAAACTTTGCCTGTCTTCGGGTCCAACTCCCCCCCCCCCCCCATGCGCATAGAACCAAGTCCTGCACCTGGGGGGGCCAGCTCTTAATAACCTGAGTGACATCTGCATCCTCCATCTCTTTCTCAGACTTATCCCACTTAGGCATTACCACCGCGTAGCCACCTGGCCCCAGCTTATGGAACTTATCCTTTTTTCGGCATTCTTCTTGTTTATTCTCGACCCTTCCTTAGCTAATTCTGAATCCTTGAATTTCACGAAATTGTCCCAATGAGCACTTTGATTCTCTAGTGTTCCCTCGAATACTGCAGTCTTCCTTCCTCCCTTGACGTACTTGTCCCATTCACGATTCTTGTGGTTCTTGAATGCAACCGCCATCTTCCTAAGAGCAGCGTCCTTGACTTTCTGCACATCTGCTTCTGTGAAATGATCTGGTAGGGTGAAATGTTCCATGAGAGTATCCCAAAGCAGACTTTTTTGTCTGTCGTCGACAAAAATAAGATCTGTACGTGGCTTTGCTGGCTCTCTCCATTCTTGAAGGGAGATCGGGAGTTGGTCCTTCACAAGAACTCCGCACTGACGAATGAACTTGTCCGCAATCTTCTTAGGCGCTAATGGTTCGCCATTAGGTTTGATTGCCTCGATATTATACTTTACGCCCTCCTTCAACTTTTTGTTCGGGCCTCTTTTCGTCCTGTTGCCTGAAGATTTGCTCGATCCGGATGGCTGAAAGAAGAAAGATCGATTCGTTAATATATCTTCAACTCATTTAAAACATATGATGATCACCAGATGCCTGCTTATATAAATATATATACCTCGCCGGTCTTTGTTGTTTCAGGATCAACATGTTCTTCGTCATTCTCATAATCGTAGTTCATGACTTCATACATTCGGTCATCGCGATGGAATATCATATCACCCTCTCCGGTGTTGTTTAGAAATTCGGAGCCGTCATAATCTTCTTCATTCTGATCATCATCTGGCCCGCGTATGATATCGAACATGCTTTGTTCTCCCTCTATGTCGGTATTGTCCGCCATAGCTTTTATTTAACTATGCCAAAAGAAATATAAAACAATTTAGTATTCAAATTACATCGTCTCAAATAATAGATATAATCTCGAATACATCGTCTCGAATAATAGATATAATCTCGAATACATCGTCTCGAATAATATATAATCTCGAATACATCGTCTCGAATATTATATATCGAATACATCATTGGCTAGGTAGCTAATAAAGATCGAATACTACGGAAGAATCTAGGACACTCGCGGTTCCTGCGGCGCAGGCGGTGGACACCCAAAGAGAAGGAACCCTCACAGGATCATAGCTGAAGTGAGATCCCTGAAGAAACTGCCAGGTATTGGAGAACCTGCCGCCCTCTAACGCAACCATGTAGCGATGGACGTGCTCATCCTCCTCCCTGACACGGCGATGTACCACCTCCGGCAGGGCAGGCTCCCTCCGCACCGAAACTGGCCCACGTGAACGCCACCAAACGAGATCAGGGTCGACGACGGGACCCGGGGCCGGGTTCATCATCAAGCGGCGCGCCCCTCCAGGCAGCACCTCCCAGTGCCAGCCCGGCGGAGCCCAGTCCCGGACATGGGTCAGTCGGACGTCGTCGCGGATGGGTCGACGGCGAGGATGCGGGCCGGGCATCGTCGAGAACAAATACTAGCTATATGCCCGCAAAAAGTAACATTTTTTTAATGATTGGATTTTGATAACTAAAATTTCTAACATTTCTATAACATTTCTAACAATGCTATATATAACTAACATTTCTATAACATTTCTAATATTTCTATAACTAAAAAACAGGAAAAAAAATTATAACATATCTATATATATAACTAACATTTGTATAACATTTCTAATATTTTTAGAACTAAAAAAAAGAACAATTTCTAACTTTTTTATAACTATTTCTATAACTAAAAAACAGAAAAATTTCTAACAATTCTAACTTTTTTATAACTATTACTATAACTAAAAAACAGAAAAATTTCTAACAATTCTAATTATTCTAACAATTCTAACATTTCTAACTATTCTAACAATTCTAACTATTCTAACAATTTCTAACAATTCTAACAATTTCTAACAATTCTAACAATTCTAACTATTCTAACAATTCTAACTATTCTAACAATTCTAACATTTCTAAAAAACAGAAAATGTGTGTGTGTGTGTGTGTGTGTGCGCGCGCTCACCGGCGAGGCGAGAGGCGACGGGGGGCGGCGATGGGGACGGCGACGGGCGCGGCGATGACGGGGACAGGGACGGGGCGGCGACGACGGGGACCGGGACGTACGGGCCGGGGCGGCGACGACGACGGGGACGTACGGGGCGGCGACGACGAGGACGGGGACGACGCGGGACGGGGCGGCGGTGACGACGGGGACGGGGACGACGGGGCGGCGACGAGGGCGGGGCGGCGACGGGGGCGGCGACGAGGGATATGGAGACGTACGGGGCGGCGGGCGACGGTGCAGAGGAGAAGAAGCAGATGAGAAACTGAAATTTTCGTAAGTGTTGTTTATATAGGAGGGGCCTTTAGTACCGGTTGGAGCCACCAACCGATACTAAAGGTCTGTTTTGGCCAGGCCAAGCGGCGGGAAGGCACCCCCTTTAGTACCGTTTGGTGCCACCAACCGTTACTAAAGGGGGTCCTTTAGTACCGGTTGGAGCCACCAACCGGTACTAAAAGGGGTGCGCTGGCGCAGGTGCGGTGCGGCAAGTTTAGTCCCACCTCGCTAGCCGAGGGGCGTCCACACTTGTTTATAACCCCCCATGTGTTAGCTCTCTCGAGCTCCTCTCCAAAGCAGGCCTACTGGCCCTATATCATCTGTGCTGCCCTGTGGGCCTACAGGGCCTTTGCGGGCCTGCGTCCTGGCCCAACAACAGGTTGGGTTTTTAGTCGTATGCAGGCTGCTCTGGCCTAGTAGGCGGGTTTTTTTTATTTATTTTTTTGCTTTATTTATTTTTGAGTTTTTTTGTGTATTTAGAGTTTCTTTGTGGATATTTTTGCTTTAGGTACAAAAAATTACAAACTTTCTGTTAGTGCCGTAGTTTTAAAATTTGAATAGTTCAAATTTTGAATTATTTGAAATTAGTGTGAATCACTAGTTTGTGAATAACTTCACTTTAAAAATCAGTAAAGGCATGAAAGAATTTGTTTGCACATAAAATTTCTTCGCGTTTCAAATGCCAAAACACATAACTACCCTAACTATTACAGAGATTCCCTTCTGGGTGTGAAACACAGAAGAAAGTGATGATAGTGAAGCCGATCACATCCCAGATCTTTGGGTGTGAAACTTTTTCTTCGCGTGTGTCCCTTTACGCCGTAACCATGGAAAATCTTCATCATTTAACGGGATGCTCGGGTCAATATTCACTGTGAATGGAGCAATTTCATCAAACTTTTCATAATCTTCTGACTTGTCTGTCTTGTCATCCACTCCCACGATGTTTCTCTTTCCAGAAAGAACTATGTGCCGCTTTGGCTCATCGTACGATGCATTCGCTTCCTTATCTTTTCTTTTTCTTGGCTTGGTAGACATGGCATTCACATAGAAAACCTGTGCCACATCATTGGCTAGGACGAATGATTCGTCTGCATACGCAAGATTGTTGAGATCCACTGTTGTCATTCCGTACTATGGGTCTTCCGTTACCCCGCCTCATGTCATATTGACCCATTTGCACCGAAACAAAGGGACCTTCAAACCACGTCGATAGTCAAGTTCCCATATGTCCTGTATATAACCATAATATGTTTCCTTTCCCGTCTTGGTTTCTGCATCAAAGTAGACACCACTGTTTTGGTTGGTGCTCTTCTTATCTTGGGCGATCGTGTAAAATGTATTACCATTTATCTCGTACCCTTTGAAAGTCATTATATTCGAAGATGGTAACTGGAACAGCAAGTACAGGTCATCTTCAATAGAGGTATCATGCATGGTACATGTCTGCAACCAGCTGGCGAAACTCCTGATTTGTTCACGTGTAATCCAGTCATTAGACCGCTCCGGGTGTTTGGAGCGTAGCAAATTCTTGTGTTCATCCATATACGGAGCCACCAAGGCAGAATTCTGTAGAACTGTGTAGTGTGCTTCAGTGAGAGAATGTCCGTCCATACATATTATTTGTTCCCCTTCTAGCGTGCCTTTTCCATCCAGTCTGCCCTTATGCCGCGATTCAGGAACACCAATCGGCTTAAGGTCAGGAATAAAGTCAATACAAAACTCAATGACCTCCTCATTTTTATGGCCCTTGGAGATGCTTCCTTCTGGCCTAGCACGGTTATGAACATATTTCTTTAAGACTCCCATGAACCTCTCAAAGGCGAACATATTGTGTAGAAATACATGACCCAAAACGTTAATCTCTTCGCATAGGTGAACTAGGATGTGTGTCATGATGTTGAAGAAGGATGGTGGGAACACCAACTCGAAACTGACAAGACATTGCACCAAATCATTCTCTAACCTTGGTATGATTTCTGGACCGATTACCTTCTGAGAGATTGCATTGAGAAATGCACAT
Organism: Triticum monococcum; assembly: GCA_034509565.1. Taxonomy (NCBI): domain Eukaryota; kingdom Viridiplantae; phylum Streptophyta; class Magnoliopsida; order Poales; family Poaceae; genus Triticum; species Triticum monococcum. Next base: position 13,214,111 of record CM067845.1, on the reverse strand, counting down.
AGCTTCACAATGGCTAATCGAACGTTTTCCGGTAGAAGCCCCCTCAATGCAACCGGAAGCAGTTGCGTCATAATCACGTGGTAGTCATGAGACTTTAGGTTCTGGAACTTTTTCTCTGCCATGTTTATTATTCCCTTTATATTCGACGAGAAGCCAGACGGTACCTTAATACTGAGCAGGCATTCAAAGAAGATTTCCTTCTCTTCTTTGGTAAGAGCATAGCTTGCATGACCCTGATGTATGCCGTCTTTTCCGTGCATACGTTGCTGGTCCTCCTGTGCCTCAGGTGTATCTTTTGTCTTCCCATACACGCCCAAGAAGCCAAGCAGGGTCACACAAAGATTCTTCGTCACGTGCATCACGTCGATTGCGGAGCGGACCTCTAGGTCTTTCCAATAGGGCAGGTCCCAAAATATAGATTTCTTCTTCCACATGGGTGCGCGTCCGTCAGCGTCATTCGGAACAGGTTGTCCATCAGGACCCTTTCCAAAGACCACCTTCAAATCCTTGACCATATCATGTACATCAGCACCAGTACGGTGGCGAGGCTTCGTCCGGTGATCCGCCTCACCTTTGAAATGCTTGCCTTTCTTTCTTACGGGATGCCTGCTCGGAAGAAATCGACGATGTCCCAGGTACACATTCTTCTTACAATTAGCCAAATATATATTGTCGGTATCGTCCAAACAGTGCGTGCATGCGCGGTATCCCTTGTTTGTCTGTCCTGAAAGGTTACTGAGAGCAGGCCAATCATTGATGGTCACGAACAGCAACGCCTTTAGGTCAAATTCTTTCCCCATGTGCTCATCCCACGCACGTACACCTGTTCCATTCCACAGTTGTAAGAGTTCTTCAACTAATGGGCTTAGGTACACATCAATGTCGTTGCCGGGTTGCTTAGGGCCTTGGATGAGCACTGGCATCATAATGAACTTCCGCTTCATGCACAACCAAGGAGGAAGGTTATACAAACATAGAGTCACAGGCCAGGTGCTATGGTTGCTGCTCTGCTCCCCAAAAGGATTAATGACATCTGCGCTTAGACCAAACCATACGCTTCTTGCGTCATCTGCAAACTCCTTCCCGTACTTTCTTTCGATTTTTCTCCACTGCGACCCGTCAATGGGTACTCTCAACTTTCCATCTTTCTTACGGTCTTCTCTGTGCCATCGCATCGCCTTGGCATGCTCTTTGTTTTGGAACAAACGTTTCAACCGTGGTATTATAGGAGCATACCACATCACCTTGGCAGGAATCTTCTTCCTGGGGCGCTCGCCCTCGACATCACCAGGGTCATCGCGGCTGATCTTATAGCGCAATGCACCACATACTGGGCAAGCGTTCAAATCCTCGTACTCACCGCGGTAGAGGATGCAATCATTAGGGCATGCATGTATCTTCTGCACCTCTAACCCTAGAGGGCAGACAGCCTTCTTTGCTTCGTACGTACTCTCAGGCAATTTGTTGTCCTTTGGAAGCATATCCTTTATCATTACCAGCAAATTTCCAAATCCCTTGTCAGATACACCATTCTCTGCCTCCCATTGCAGCAATTCCAGTGTGGTGCCCAACTTTTTCTTGTCACCTACGCAATTCGGGTACAACAATTTTTTGTGATCCTCTAACATGCGCTGCAACTTCTTCTTTTCTAAATCACTTGCGCAGTTTTTCTTTGCATCGGCAATGGCCCGACCTAGATCATCAACGGGCTCATCTGATGCCTCTTCTTCAGCTTCTTCCCGCATTGCCGGCTCAGCTTCTTCCCGCATTACCGGCTCAACTTCTTCCCCCATTGTTGTATCATCGTATTCAGGTAACCCATGGTCAGGATAGCTGTCGTCGTCCTCTTTTTCTTCATTGTCTTCCATCATAACCCCTCTTTCTCCGTGCTTGGTCCAAATATTATAGTGGGGCATGAAACCGGACTTAAACAGGTGGACGTGAATGGTTCTTGACGTAGAGTAATTGTGACCATTCTTACAGCCAGCACATGGACAAGGCATAAAACCATCCGCTCGCTTGTTTGCCTCAGCCGCAAGTAGAAAAGTATGCACGCCCTCAATGAACTGGGGAGAGCATCGGTCATCGTACATCCATTGCCGGCTCATCTTCATTACACAACACCGAATAGACCAAATTAATACAAGTTCATACAACACTTAAATGCAACAAACAAATAACTCTCTAGCTAAAGAATTTAAATGCAACAACAAATGCGATCAAGATCGCAACTAAGGTAACAATGGATCCAACAGCATAATGATACCAAGCCTCACTATCGATGGCATATTTTCTAATCTTTCTCATCTTCAAGCGCATTTTTTCCATCTTGATCTTGTGATCATCGACGACATCGGCAACATGCAACTCCAATTCCATCTTCTCCCCCTTAATTCTTTTCAATTTTTCTTTCAAGTACTCGTTTTCTCTTTCAACTAAATTTAACCTCTCGACAATAGGGTCGGTTGGAATTTCCGGTTCACATACCTCCTAGAAAAAAATTTCTATGTCAACTTGATGGGCATAATTTGTCATAAACACGAAATGCAACTAGTTTTAAAAGAGAATATATATACCACATTCGAATCATAACGAGGACGAGGGCCGACGGGGACGGATATCAAAACCATGGCACTATATGTATAACAAACAACGTACGGGTAAGGTAATTATACGAGTAACTATATATCCAAATCACACAAACATCAATTTTTATATAAAATTTCATGAACAAGAGGCTCACCACAAGGTGGTGCCGGCGACGGGACGGTGCGGGCGATCGACGGTGGTTACGACGGAGATTTAGAAGGCACTAAGTAAACCACACCTACATATGCAAACTAAGTGTTATTTTTGACCTCAAATTGCATATAAATCGAATACTAGCACATATATATATATATATATATATATATATATATATCCTCCCAAATTACTAAACTCAAAAATCAATCACTATATAAAGCATTGCACGAGCTAATCTAGCAATGAGAGATGAAAGGACAAAGTTGCTAACCTTTGTGATGATTTGAATGGATGGGGGCCTTCAAATCTTGACAAATTTTGGGCAAAATGTGTGATGAGCTTGAGAGGAAGAGGGGAAGAACAGAGAGGAGAGGGGAAAGGGATATATATATATATCCTCCCAAATTACTAAACTCAAAAATCAATCACTATATAAAGCATTGCACGAGCTAATCTAGCAATGAGAGATGAAAGGACAAAGTTGCTAACCTTTGTGATGATTTGAATGGATGGGGGCCTTCAAATCTTGACAAATTTTGGGCAAAATGTGTGATGAGCTTGAGAGGAAGAGGGGAAGAACAGAGAGGAGAGGGGAAAGGGGAAGAACAGAGCGAGGTCGGGTGGACGAAGGGTCTATGTAGGACGACCTTTAGTACCGGTTCGTGCCAAGAACCGGAACTAAAGGGGCTGGAGGGGCCCCAGTCGGATAACATCCTGCCACCACTCTCATTAGTACCGGTTCGTGGCACGAACCGGTGCTAAAGGTTCGCCGTGAACCGGTACTAATGAAAGCGGCCCGGCTAGCCGTTGGAACCGGCACTAATGTATACATTAGTGTCGGCTCAAATACAAATCCGCACTAATGTACTTCACGTTTGACCCTTTTTCTACTAGTGACAGGCACACTCTCACCAAGTGCATCATCGATGAACCTTCAAATTATTTTCATACACAATATCAGACATCAGGTAACATAATGTCAAGGAAAGAGTCGTTCATAGAGCAAACACAGGGCACATAAAAGAGACAATAACTAAAAAATGATTATTTATTGACACTAAAGCATGCTGAATGGGTAAGAACATGAAGAAATTTTTGAGTATGTGTTATGACTACAATCCCTTATTGCATATAACAGCAAACTCCTCACATACGAGGCAATCTATTTATCCAAAGACCTATAATTCGTTGAAATTTCGCAGGGCGGAAGAATAGCTCATGGCTTCTTACAGTTAATTTGTGATATCCTGAAAGTGCTCATCAATCATAACTCAAACTCTCTTGGAACTCTTTCTCTAGAAAGGTTTGCAACAAATATAGATACACAGGAAACAGTAAACATACTTCTCAACTCCAGGACGCAGTGGTAAGTCATCAGAAGCAGAGAGCTTTTCCAAAGCTTTCAACTATGAGAAGAATAAACCCATTAGCCTTTTAGTCTACGAGAAGAATAAACTCGTAAATTGGTTCAAAATCCAACTGTAAATTAGATCACGTAAGGACAGAAAACCTTAGTCATTTTGGACTCGGGTGTAAAATTAAACTCGTATATATTCAAGATCAACCGTAAATTACAAAGCAAACATAAAACTGAGTGCATTGAACAGGAAATAAGTAATTTAACCCTGTTTCAAGGGTATTATTCAAATCCGGTGCCTTCCGGAGTCCCAGTTGTAACTTGTAAATATGAGTTTGCTACCCAGCTTCCTTAGCAGAACAAAGGATGATATACCCATGAGAATGAGGATATTGACTGAATACAGTTAGTTCTAAACGTGAAATGAGGTGAATCACATTTGCAAATTTTAGTTGGAATCAAGATAGGTGCCTATGATCAAAATTTTAATAGCAGGCTGGTGATATTTTTCTAGATAAATTTTTAGGTACATGCATAGAGTAAAGCTGCTAAAGAATGGTCGGTAGAATATATATCTACCTTCTCACGAAGAACACTTTTTGTAAATGATCCTTTCTCGCTAGTTGGCAGAGATGTAGGCCAGCCAATCTGCATCAAATTGGGAGAAAGGGTGGAGATGAGTATGCATTTATTTCCAATGTTTCCATCCATCAGAAAATGTAATTAGTCAGGTCCACAACACTATGTTACAATATGAGCAGCTATATTGTACAGAGACATAAATAAATAGTAGTACTATTTAACCAAGTAGGAAAGCTGGGAGAAGAAACAGAGGGTACCCTGTCAAAGAACAGCACCAGCATCCTTTCCTCGTCACCACTAGATTTCCTAGAAAACTATGAAGGTTTAGGAAAATAAATAAAAATATGGATAAAATGGGGACAAATTCACATGCAGCCTAGTCCAAAGATGTTTATAAAGGAGCGGATAATAATCAATAGAAGCTACAGGGTGGAACAAATAGAAGAGGAAAATATTAAAATCAGTGATGTCGATGGTCAACCTGTGATACTCAGGTTCTATGAAGCAGAAGAATCCAATACGCACCTCACTAAATCAGCATATATTGGCTCTGTCCAATTCGCACAATCCAAGCCTGGTCGCCTGGGTCCGAGCTGTCTGGGAAAATAGGATGACCTAGATCGCTCCCGAGTGGCCCTCGTGGCACGCAACTAAGCAACGGACGGCTCGGAGGCTCTGCTCACATGTGGAGAGACCAGGGAGGTGATTACTACACCATCCTCCTAGGAGTAATAGATTCACCAACTACATTGCGAGGATGTCATGCATATGGTGTTACATTTAGCATGGTAGTTAAGTTAGCAAAGTACTAGTGGGTTAGCTGCATATGGTGTGCATGTTGGGTCATAGTTCTCCAGTAGAGTCATGCATGTTTATCTTTGAGGTCTGTTTGCATGTAGCCTGAGACGTGCGAGTTCACCTCGAGGCATATTTTCCTGCTGGTTGTTTTGATCACCCGCCAGACTCGTATCGTGGGATGGCATGATCAGATCCAGCTGCTCTAGGTGCTCTAGGTGGGTTAGTTATGCATGTAACGACGAGCTTGGCCACCCGGAAGAATAAGAAGAGAAGAAAGCAACAAAAGAGGTAGGCAGTTGCGCCTCACAAAACTACTGGCACCTCTGTGTTCGTCATCTTCCTCTAGCTCGTTTGTCTCTATCATGTTCACGTGTGTAGCCTCGCATTTGTTCCAACACCTAAGAGCGCAAAGCAACACGCCATAGTATGCAAGTAGCTAGTTCTCCGATCCAATCTTGTGTTTACAAAAGGACTCTAGTTGGGCGATACCAGTCAATTGACGAGAGTGGCGATAGAGCGGACGAGCTTGATTGCTCCTGCTAGATGTGCCAATGAAACAGCGTGATGTTGGAGCTGGCATTCAGTGGTTGCGGAAACACGGGTGAGTTTGCGCAGGGAAAATGCAGGCATGTGGACGTGGGTGGGTGCAGTAACGGAGAGCTAACGATGTCCCGTCGCTACAGCTACAGGATGAAGCATTCTTTTTTTTTTATACTCTCTCTGTCCGAAAATATTTGTCATCAAAATGGATGAAAATGAATGTATCTAGAAGTAAAATACATCTAGATACATCCATTTCAATGACAAGTATTTCCGGACGGAGGGAGTAGTTGGGATGCAAAACCACTCGTGTGTAAAACAGGTTATTTTGGAGCGAACGCACTTCCTCTAAATCGAAAAAAGATTTTTTGAAAGGGAAAACTAAAAAAGTTAGAAACACACTTTGCAAAATAACTAGTGGAGGGAACGTTCTATTATTATTATTTTCCCGGTTTTATTTACATCATTATTTTATTTCTATTATTTTCAGTAAATTGCATGTGCTAAAAAATATAAATAGTGGACGTACGTTAAGAAGTGGATATAAAAAAGTTCATGTGTACTTGAAAAAATATTTTTATATGTGTGTAAAAAGTAACTGCCGCGCGGCATATCCTGAGGAAAACGTGTGCCTAATGATTCCTTGAGTGGGCGAGCTCATGCACTTCTATGACTATTCGGATATAAATACATTTGAACTACATGTATAAACAAATTGCCTCTCTAGCACGATGACAAATAGCTGTCTTGCCAAAAGAGCTCATCAGCTCTCGACATTCATAAGTCATGACGGCTTTCGATGCTCTGTACACGTTCATTCCGAGCACCGACCGAACAATCTTATATCTTGTGCTACCAAACATTAGTTTCTCTCATGCTACCATTTTTCAAAAAAAATATCTTTAAAAAAATCAAAAACAGTTGTGGGTGTTTAAAATATGTAGGAATTTCAAGTTAAATACGAAATACACATGAAGAAACAAAAAAGCAAATCTGAATGTGAACAGTGACATTGTACCTTTTGTCGTTTAGTGATAGTGTCATGATGAATTTGTCTTTTTTTTGTTTCTCAATGTGTATTTTAAAAAAAAAGAACTTTTTATAGATTGTAGACACATGTCTTGTGAACAGGCATAATTATTTTCAGAATTTTTTAAAACATGTAAATATGTTTCTTGAAAAATGGTAGCATCGGAGCACCTAATGTGTGATAGAACCTGATATTCTTGGCGCCTTCAGATAGCTGTTTGTTTGAGTCGCAATGCAGAACCAGGTTTTTTTCCTAGCGTCCATCCAGAACCAGATAACCAGAGAGCGACGACTCCTTCGCACTGTTGCCTTGAATTAGTCTACGCTCTTGGCAGGGTAATGTCCTGGGCCGCAGGTACAGGACGGAGCGGGACGTCGGCGCTGTTACCATGGAACGACGTGACCGGACAATGTGGGCCAGCTGCGTACATTAAAGCTACATCGTGGGACGCTGTGTGATACCGTGATCATGCGAGGACGACCACTCCTTCCAATTTTCGGTCAATCGACCAGCTACAAACACATACTCCTTCCATTCTAAAATATAGTGCGCCCGCGCTTTCCGAGATCCAACTTTGATCATAAATTTAACCAACGGGACCAACTGCGGCGGGAGAAAAAATTATATAATTGAAAACTCCTTTTGAATACGAATTCACTGATATAATTTTTGCCCCCGTCGCAATCGGTCTTGGTAGTTAAATTTACGGTTAAAGTTGAAGCACGGGGATAGAGGAAACACTACATTGTGGAATGGAGGGAGTAACTAACAACTCGCTATCCGACGTCTCATTTGAAACTAGCTTAGATGCAGTAGATGATGCACATGTTATAATGCCTATTCTGGCTAACTTAGAAAATAAACTCCCGCTTGCATCGTCGTTGTGTTGTCAAGTTTGTGAACTACCTATCCCTGGTCATTTACCATGCCACTAGAAATTTCCTGCTAAATCACATCGCTAAGATTAAACGATATGTTGTTTTGGACAAAAATATGTATCATTGGTATATAAGTAGAATTCTGGTAGAAGTAAAATTTGGTGTGTTTTGTCTATGAAAACGTGTCTGAAGGGAAGGCACATGGGTCGATAACATCAACATCAAAGATGTGGAGGAGCGCTAACAAATACTCCTATATATTAGTTGATTGTATGATTCATACTATCAATGATTATTAGGTGTATACGTAGTAGATGCTTTATTTATAAGAGCCTATTTGTATCTAGTATCTTATTTACAGACGAGTTTATATACGTTGATAATGATGCTCCTATTGTAATGCATTTTGTGGCTAGTCAAGAAAATGAACCCTGTGGGATACGATTGTCATTGCGATGTCTTGTATGTCAATTATGTATCTCTCTCCATTTACCGTGCTGCTTGCAATTTCCTAGTGCCTCCCATGCCCACGAGTAGATGATATACCATTTTCCACAAGAATATGTATCATGGAATCCATGTAAAAGCATAGCTCGGTGTCTTTTGGCTTGGAGAGTGTGTTTGAGGAAAAGGAAAATGTGTCAAGAAAATCGATACCATATATGAGAAGGAGCGCTGAAAAATATGTACATATTGGTGGAATGTATGATACCATATATGAGAAGGAGCACTGAAAAATATGTATATATTGGTGTATGAGGGGAGTAAAACCGCGGCAAGTGATACTAGCTCCACTGCTCAAGTGTATTCTCTTTTGTTAGCAGGCATCAAGGTAATTTATGTGACAGACACACGCATAGCATAAACAAAAGATAGTATAGATAGAAGTTCATTTTGATCAGGCCAGCACACTCTTCTTAAATATGAATTTTTGGTTCCATACTCTTATAACTTGGATACCCCTATTGGATAAAGGCATGCAACCTGCTAACCCATGCAATTACGGATAAACAACACTCTTCTTCAATATGTACAAGTCCTAGGGGGATATGAATCACAACCGTATAGAATGGATGATGAAGTTTCAGCTTCAAAGAAATAACGCCGCCCTTGTTTGTGGGAGCCTCATCTCCTACTGCATGGCGTCCATGGCACTGCAGAGAACGTTTCTTGTACAGAAATGATACTTCCCAATGCCTTCAATGTCTACAAGCAATGAAACAGCCCAAGGCGAATGGCAATATAGTATACAACGAAATGCTAAAGCTGACGACATACCAACAATGCCAGAGGAGGAACTCCGTATAAATATACAGGGAAGATCCAGATCCTCAGCCATCGTGATGCAATAAGTAAGGTAGATGGCAAGGACTCAGTCAGATGTATATATATGAAGGCACAGAACAAACTCGGTCGAGTAACAGTACAAATGTTTGATACTTCACGGGTACAATAACAACATAAAAACAACAAAGCAGCTGGTGCTTATTGTAACTTTCTGCCGCAAGCTCGGCATTATATAAAGCCTCGTTTTGCTAGCTCGGGTTTAAATCAAGCCGCGTTTCGATCATCACCAGGTCGGTCGGTTACAAACTGACGGCAGGGAACTCACATCCAATGCCTAGTTTACAAAGGTATTAGGACCACCTCTTGCTAAGTAGTTTTGATACTGTTAGGTCCGTATCACCGAATCCATCCATGACGGCCTTTGCGGAGTGAAATTCTGCTCTAGCAGTTAGGCTGGGAAGGGCAGACAGAAGTAAGATAACAAGCAACATAATTCAGTACTGACTAAGCATAGTGAAGATGAAATCAGTCACCTGCTTCGGACAACTATGCACGGCATGCCAATGCGCTCAGCTGCGATGACGCTGGGTTGGCTACCCGCTACAAGGATGCAGTTTTGCACATCGCATCCGACATATTCGGCCCCAGCTCGCAGCGTGGCTATTATCTTCTCGGAACTGAGTCGTGGTTGAACAGTGAATTCCAGATATATTACTCCAGTGCAAGAAAATAATGCTTAATCCGCAGATAGTAATAACCTTTTAGATGCTGTGTTAATGTCAACGCTGAGTTTTAGAAGTGATGCAACCTCTTCTGCTATCCTCTGTTTCTCTGCAGAAGCTGTCACAGCCAAGAATATGGAAATAAGCTCAGACGGCACTAGGAATATTAAATATTAGCAAGAATGCAATTGCTCTAATTAGTAATGCTCACCGGCCTTTTGTACTTCCTTGGTAAGTTGTTCATCCAAACTGGAGGCAACTCCTTCACCAAGAACAAGCTGCCCATAAAGACTTCTTTCAACCTCGTCTTTTCCAACAATGTTTATTTTCGACGTTCTCTCAGGGCCTAACTTCTCAACTATTGATCTGCAGTGGGGAAAAAAATGTACATTACAGTGTTTACTGGATGTCATTACCATGAACACAGGTGCCAGGCTTATTTTGAAACTTTGAAACAAATGCAAGTGTTCACATGGAAAAACATTCTCCCCAGAAAGGGAGATAACAAATAGGAGCAACTAAACATTAAACCAAACCTTGAAATCTTCTCTCCATTTCTGCCATATGTTGCCAATATGGCTACAGGCACACCCTCACTAAGTGCATCATCGATGAACCTTCAAATTATTTTCATACACAATATCAGACATCAGGTAACATAATGTCAAGGAAAGAGTCGTTCATAGAGCAAACACAGGGCACATAAAAGAGACAATAACTAAAAAATGATTATTTATTGACACTAAAGCATGCTGAACGGGTAAGAACATGAAGAAAATTTTGAGTATGTGTTATGACTACAATCCCTTATTGCATATAACAGCAAACTCCTCACATACGAGGCAATCTATTTATCCAAAGACCTATAATTCACTGAAATTTCGCAGGGCGGAAGAATAGCTCATGGCTTCTTACAGTTAATTTGTGATATCCTGAAAGTGCTCATCAATCATAACTCAAACTCTCTTGGAACTCTTTCTCTAGAAAGGTTTGCAACAAATATAGATACACAGGAAACAGTAAACATACTTCTCAACTCCAGGACGCAGTGGTAAGTCATCAGAAGCAGAGAGCTTTTCCAAAGCTTTCAACTATGAGAAGAATAAACCTATTAGCCTTTTAGTCTATGAGAAGAATAAACTCGTCAATTGGTTCAAAATCAAACTGTAAATTAGATCACGTAAGGACAGAAACCCTTAGTCATTTTGGACTCGGGTGTAAAATTAAACTCATATATATTCAAGATCAACCGTAAATTACAAAGCAAACATAAAACTGAGTGCATTGAACAGGAAATAAGCAATTTAACCCTGTTTCAAGGGTATTATTCAAATCCGGTGCCTTCCGGAGTCCCAGTTGTAACTTGTAAATATCAGTTTGCTACCCACCTTCCTTAGCAGAACAAAGGATGATATACCCATGAGAATGAGGATATTGACTGAATACAGTTAGTTCTAAACGTGAAATGAGGTGAATCACATTTGCAAATTTTAGTTGGAATCAAGATAGGTGCCTATGATCAAAATTTTAATAGCAGGCTGGTGATATTTCTAGATAATATTTTAGGTACATGCATTAGAGTAAAGCTGCTAAAGAATGGTTGGTAAAATATATATCTACCTTCTCACTAAGAACACGTTTTGTAAATGACCCTTTCTCACTAGTTGGCAGAGATGTAGGCCAGCCAATCTGCATCAAATTGGGAGAAAGGGTGGAGATGAGTATGCATTTATTTCCAATGTTTCCATCCATCAGAAAATGTAATTAGTCAGGTCCACAACACTATGTTAAAATATGAGCAGTTATGTTGTACAGGAGAAATAAATAAGTAGTCCTATTTAACCAAGTAGGAAAGTTGGGAGAAGAAACAGAGGGTACCCTATCAAAGAACAGCACCAGCATCCTTTCCTCGTCGCCACTAGATTTCCTAGAAAACTATGATGGTTTAGGAAAATAAATAAAAATATGGATAAAATGGGAACAAATTCACATGCAGCCTAGTCCAAACATGTTTATAAAGGAGCAGATAATAATCACTCGAAGCAACAGGATGGAAGAAATAGAAGAGGGAAATATTAAAATTAGTGATGTCAATGGTCAACCTGTGATACTCAGGTTCTATGTGGCTGAAGAATTCAATACGCACCTCACTAAATCAGCATATATTGGCTCTGTCCAATTCGCACAATCCAAGCCAAGATTTTGAAATGCTGATGGAAGAAAATGTTGGATAGCGTTAAAACAAGATGACCAGTAAGAATGACACAAACTTACACTTGCAAGATCTCTATTGTGTTAAACTCCTAGTCATACAGGTTTGATTCTACAGAGAACAGTTATTGAGTAGGCAAATACTGCACACTAGTGCTGCCACATTGTCTACTCATTTCATGTTTTCCACTTAAATGTTGGCATGTCATAGACTAAGAAAATGAAGTATCAAAGAAATTGAATAGTACTTGGTAAGGGCGTTAAGCAAAGATGTATATTTACATTGTCCGCACCTACATTGAAAGCTTGGCGGTAGCCGAAGCGGTAGACATCTGCAAGAACTCTGGAAGAAGATAGAAACACAGTATTCAATCAAAAAGCACAAAGGGACATACAGAGTTATCAGTACACGTCAGGTAACAACAAACAAGTTACTACTACATGGCACGATAATAGCCAAAGTCAGTACTGGAATACAGCCAAAGTTAGTACCGGAATACCACAAACTGTTTAGCTGCCTTGAATAGGTGAACCGTACAGGCAACACACTTCCTCAGCAGAATAAAGCTAATGAGAAATTGCTAGTAGTATTTGCACAAAGAATGAAACATGGCGCATATTAAATCGATGTGATAGCGCAATCACGGTAACAAGATATGTCATCGACTTCTAGCCTCAGGAGAACTGGTAACTCCTGCATTTCTCTACATTTACAGAGCAGCTCTATCCCATGATTCCTACTTTATCCCTGTAGCCAGATGACTAGATGGGTAACAGCAATCTCTACAGCTACAGAAATACCAGAAACTAGTCATGTGTCCAGAAACTAGTCTTGACTCGGGATAATTCCTGCATTTTTCTGCATTTACAGAGCAGTTCTATCCCATAATTCCTGCTCTATCCCTGTAGCCAGATGGCTAGATGAGCAACAGCAATATCTGCAGCTACAGCAACTGAATCAATATGTAGCAAACTACTACTAATCTGTGATACAGAAACAGAGCAGGTCACACTTTTTGGGGATCCAAGTAGTGTTAGAATCCAACAGCCAATCAGCAAAAATACAGGATTTTTGGGGGTCCTGACCCTTCCACTTCGAGGAGCACGGCGAGCCCCGGCTCGGCGGAGCCTCCTGATGGCGGGGAGGAGCACCGGAGCGGCATCGGCCGGAGACGGCGGGCTGAACTCGGGGAGGCGGCCGCGCGGAGAGGGAGCGGGGTGGCGCTGGAGGAGGCGTGGACGGAGGAAGGGGCCTTCGCAGCCTCCGTCGGGGGCGATGGCCGGAGCATGAGGCATCGAGCGGCGGCGGCGGCGGCGGCCATGGCGGCGGAGGTGCGCGGTGAGGCGAGGCGAGCTACCAGACGTGGAGATATGTGTTCGGTCGGCCACCCAACGTCAAGTGGAACATATGCTCCAACTGAATTCCATTTCCTTTTTTTCTTCTTCTTATTATCTTAGAGATATGGTCAAATAGTTTGAAATGTGCACAAATTTCGAATGCATAACCTAATTTTATTTTTGTTTCTAGATTTCCTACATCACAGCTAACTGAAGACAATCTCATATGGTTAAATTCTTTCAAATGCGGTCAAATTTCAATTGCTAGAGCTACTTTTTTTTGTTCTAGACACTGATATGATGCAAATTTTCGCGAGGAAAAAAAGGGGCACTGCAACTTCGTATTGGCAGAGAGAAAAACATTATCATCCATGGAAAACATACTCCCTCCTTCCATCTATATAGGGTCTAATGCATTTTTTAAGACCGTCTTTGACTATTGTCAAGATTAATAATACATGACGTGCACAATGTGAAAATTATATCATTGAAAGCTCTTTTCACACACGAATTTAGCGGTGTGCTTTGTGTAAGTTGTATGTCATATATTATTGCTCTAATATTTGGTCAAAGTTAGCCTCGAAAAACGCATGAGGTCCTATATAGATGGAAGGAGGGAGTATCCCAAATGCTAGCGCTCCAGCTGTCGATCAGACTGTGAAATCGTGTGAAATGGAGGGGAGCGCCAATAGGTGGGGATAGGGGTGAGACGGTGGTTTTTGTCCCCTTTCGTCTGTATCACATTTCTCCAGCTCGTCTGCTTCCCCACAACGCGCGATCCACCACCGCCTCCACTATAATTGGGTGGCTCGCCGACAACCGTGTGGGAGAGCAACATCATCGGTGCGGCACCATGCAGGGGGGGAGTGACACCCAGCGGGAAGGGCGAGCATGGAGGAGGCGAAAAAGTAAGGAGGGCAGGCTTGCACACGCACTTGCATGAGAGGGTAGGGGAGGCTATTGGCGGGAAGGAAGGGATGGAGACGGGAGGCTTCTAGCGTACGGGAGGGAGGTGTGGGAGGCTACCGGCGGTTAGGAAAGGCCAAACTTTGTCCTCAATCGGCGCTTGCCTCGGTGCTAGCTTCCCACGATTATTTTCTAGGTTTCTCTAGAAACGGTTCGTTGCAGAGGGAGGGAAAGGAGTGGATGTTGTGTGCGGAAAGGAGGTCGGTGTACGCCAGACCTGCACGAGGAAGGAGACAGCACGGGTCACCGAATCCCAGCAGTAGAGGAGAGTGAGGATGAAAGAGGGACGTGGTGCATGAGTGCTGTGTTGGGATTTTCTCGAACTGGAGAGGATGATGCAATACACTAGAGATAAGTATTTCCCGCAATTAAGAACCAAGGTTATCAATATAGTAGGAGAACCACGCGAAACCTCGTTAGCAGCATCTACACACACAAAAGCAAATACTTGCACCCCAACGCGATAAAGGGGGTTGTCAGTCCCCTCGGCAGTTATTTGTAAGTATCAAATCTCATAGTGATAGATAGATAAAATAAAATACAAAATAAAACAACGGTAAAAAAATTGCAGCAAAGTATTTTTGGATTTATATACGATAAAAGTAGACCCGGGGGCATAGTTTTCAGTAAAGGCTTCTCTCTCGACAAAAATCATACGGTTTGTAAACAAATTACTGATGGACAATTGATAGAAAAGCGTATAGTTATGACGATATTCAAGGCAATAATAATGTATATAGGAATCATGTCCGACACAAGTAGACCGACTCCTACCTGCATCTACTACTGTTACTCCATCCATCGACCGCTATGATATATAGACAAAGTAAATCTAACCAATATGAATAAACCCCGTCATTTTCTCCTTAATTGCAACAATAAGACTTTGTTACTGGGATATAGAGCACCGCAAGATTGAACACATTACAAAGTACCTCTCCCATTAATGTTGTCGCCTTATTTTCTTTCTCACAGTTGGCGGCGTTCCTTCATATTTGTTGGTTGGTTGGACCTTACAAAGCCGTTGACACGTACTAGATGTTGTCTTGCACTCTGGTTGCTTTGTTGCGCCTCCAATTCCTTCTTTTGTTCCTTCTTTCATAAGCCTTGTTTCCTTCTAGGTGATAATTTTTATCCATGTTTAGGCTATTTTCCCGTGGAAACAAATTAAACAAAGAATTTCACGATCTCTCACATTCATTACTCATTAGTGGTAATATCAGAGTGATTTTCTCAAAAATCCCAAGATTATTCATTTTAAACAATGGCGTGATCAGCGCAAAAAATATCATTCATCAAAAGTGAGGCTTTGGTGCTAGGGTTTTGCTGCTCGAGTCGCCTGAGAGGCTCTCTCCCTCTGCGTTGAAGTCCCTACGGCCCTACCTGAACCGTTGCACTCTCACTTCAATAGCACAACCCCGACGTCATGGTCCTCTCCCTCAAATGACACTCTCCTCCCTACCGTTGTTATAAACTAGATCAGGATCACGCCGTGGCGCGAGGGTGCCGGTCCAAACATTTGTATGCACATAATAAGAAGCTACTTAACAATGCATGAACATAGAAAGCATGTTTCACGATAGGTTAGCACCAAATATCTTAGGCATAGAAGATACGACAACACGTCGCTTAAAGACAATTTACAACTATGCATAGACAACTTTAAGTTTTAGGCATAATGTAGACATTTAGGCATAGAAGATACGACAACACGTCGCTTACAAATGTTTTAGGCATAGAAGATACACCAACACGTCGCTTACAGACAATTTACAACATGGGTCTTGCCGTCCTCATGAACAACGCGTTCATACTGAGCCGATGATAGTCCAAGGTGTGCCAGGAGCATGCCAAGAACTGCCATGTGTGGGATCCTAAACACTCGCTGGGTATCCTGTAGTTCCCAATAACATAAAACATAAGGCCTTGGGGAATTGCCCAAAACAATTGCATTACAGCATGGGAAAGGAATCAGAGAAATCAGTTGCGGATAAAAGCAACCATAGTGACAAAAAAGATATGCCAAGCCTATCGTTTAATCAGGATTTTGTTTAGGATGTGCCAAGCATTTAAAAAAACAGACTATGAATCAGGATTTTGTTGCAAACAGACTGAATGATGGAATGAGAAGAGGAATATATTCATGAAATAAAGCAAGAGAGATGAAGTTGAAAGGAAAGAAGTGCAGAGCTTGCAGGTGAAAAACATCATATAAAATGTATAATCACCAATCCGGCAATTTCAAGATATCATGACTTATTGTTGTGATTAAAACAAAGCTAGTTGATGAATGATTGGAATCAGCTATTTCACTGAATAAATACATTCATGGCGTAGTTTCAGCTTTGTGCCATGAAGAGAGGCCGTCGAGTGTGATATCCAGAACAGAGATGACCATATATATCAAGAATGGTGAGGTATGAAGAAGACAAACTCTCTAAGGAACACATGCAGGTAGGTATTTTTTTTCTTGGATTCTATTGTTTCTACCTGAATCTCAAGGTATACAGTGACAGCCACGATTAGCGGAATTAAGCAACAACGACATGCTCTCTGATTTCAATGTAACATGTTTCAATTCCTCTATAACCCACATGTTTTATCAAAACAAGCGCACAAACAAGATAATTATCGAAACAATATTATGTTCTCAGCAAGGCTATGTGCATTCTTCTCAAGTCTGAGATATGCACGTACAGTGGTCTTAGATCAATTGATAATCACCAGAACTAATTATAGTACATAGTCTATGAATCAAAAGTGAGAAAATACCAGGAAGATGATTTGTGTAGTTGCAAGAGCTCAGGGGAAAGGAGAGTAGGCGGACCTGCTTGATGGAGCTCCTTGACTGGCCAGTTGAACATGCAGCCACAGCCGAGAGAGTGCTACTACCTTACATGAGAGCATGTTAAATGTTAAAAACTCAAATCCATAACAAGAACTTTTTTTGAAAGATCCATAAAATCCAGATCGGGATAGGGGGACTAACACGAACTCATCCTTCACGCGAGCACCGCCACTCGATGGAGATGGTTGGTACCCCATGCCACTCCACGCATCATCATATTCCTCCTTCACGCGAGCACTGCCGCTCGGCAGCCTCCACATCCGCCGGCTCGGCTCCCTCGGAGGCCGCTGTGCCCCACGCTGACATGAGCGCCCATCCAAAGGGAAATAAAGAAGTAGACAACAAAACAAAGAGCGATGTTAATATAACCACAACATTCAATTCACATGTCAAGATACAATAGGAAGTCTTTCCACCAAGCGGCTTGATATATACAATTAAACTCAGGAAAATAATATTCACCACTTATAGATAATAAGCAGCTATAAGGGGGCACGTAGACAACCGCCTACCAGTATACATGCAAATAACTTCCAAAATAAACGTATGCCACAGGAAAAGTAAACTCCAACATATTAGCAAAGAGACAATAAAAGCTCTAAACCAAAAAATCTAAGAAATGCTCAATTCAATTTACTTAATAGTTATGAAATTAATTATTCTCGGTCAGGTGGTTCTGGTATACTTAAGAAAACACTTGTAGACTTCAAGTACAGATAAATACTCAAGCTACATGGAACTATAGTCAACAACATAGTTCTATAATAACAAGTGATTCCAATTAAACACAAGTGCTCAGAACCATGGAACTGGAGCTTTATAAAATCATGCTACTAATTATCTTAGACACCAATTAAACTCATATCCGGACCATGGTCAACTGTGGGTTTATACACTCATCAGAAATATTGGCCACTAAAAACATAACAGCATTAATACAGTCAACACATACCTCAAGTACTGAAGGACTGAGGCACTGATCATCTGTTTGACTCGTTTTCACTTCTGCATACGCTATTTTTATAAAGTGATCGAGCAGGGGTGCAGCATCGTCGAGCAGGGGCGGCAGCGACAGCCAGACCACCTTGAGCACCACGGTCCGGAAGCCAAGAGCATGAGCAGACCAAAATCAGAATGGATTAACGAGGAAACCCTAGACAAATCCCTAAAAAACAACAAAGCCCTTGATGAGCACATACACATCACAAAGGGAAAGACAAACAAGGCAGCAAATAATCACCTCAGCCATCTTAGAAGCCCACTCGGTGTGCTCCCTCTCCGCCCGACCCACAAGACAGCCCCAACGCCACGCCACCGTCCCAACCGTGAAACAGCCAGAGAAGCAAGGAAGATGGTAAGAAACAAGCGAAATAAAAGGTAGTGGGATCCAATACAAACATTAACCAGCCTAAAGATGCTGTTATTAGAAACATGACACCATGGTTTCTGCTGGTTTATCAACAAATTAAAACAAGCCATTGAACCGACAACTTGCTTACTCTTAACCAGATGAAATCAAGGACCAACAACAAACAATAAAAGTCAAGAACAACTTATATGCAATAAAGGTATGAGAGAGAAGAAATATTCACATAAGATGGCTATAAACACTGGAGCATAAATAAGCAACACCTTTAAATACAAATAAAAAGGGTTCATGGTTCAATGCATAGTGGGCTCAGATTTGCCTTTCCTCGATCATATAATCTACCCCCGCCATCTCTTGTCACCACATTAATCTGTTTATACAGTGGAGCTGCCCTGGTTATCACTCAACAAGAATGACCATCCAAGGACAGAACAATAAGTATCACATGATCAAAAAGGATTCTAGAGACAAGAGGGAGGACCCAACTTGATACCCACAGGTGCCTTGTTTGCTCAAAGGCACACTTATTTCAGCCACAGCGAATCATCATCGCCCTAGCAAGGATGGCTTCCAACCAGTGGGGCACGTGCGAATAAAAAGGGTTCAGGGTTCAATGCATATGGGCTCAGATTTGCCTTTCCTCGATCATATAATCTACCCCCATCATCTGTTATCACCAGATCAATCTGTTTATACAATGGAGCTGCCCTGGTTATCACTCAATAAGAATGACCATCCAAAGGACAGAACAATAAGTATCACAGGATCAAAAAGGATTCTAGACACAAGAGGGAGGACCGAACTTGATACCCACGGCTAATCATCATCGCCCTAGCAAGAATGGCTTCCAGCCGATGGGGCACGTGATTCAAACGCGGTGGCACGAGATATCTCATTTTGGGAGTAACTATTCATTCCCGCAGTAATTGTTTTTTATCTGACGGACAAGGTCGTTACAGGGGTCAATCCGACGGCCCAAGATCCATCAAGCAACCAGATCCGACGGCCAGGAATCCCAAATCGCTGAGGAGCGGCCTGAGGAGTTTCTATTCTTATTTCTGGATGGACTTATTTCTGGATTTCTGGATGGACCACCGGATCAATATGTTCTTACGAGGGTTTAACTGCCCTGGTTATCACTCATTAGAAATGACAATCCAAGGACAGAGCCACTAAAATAAGAACGTGATCAAAACAGCTCAAAGAAACGAGGGAGGATCCAAATTAATACCCACAAGTGCCTCGACTGCTTGAGAGCATGCCTATATCAGCCATAGCTGATCATCATAGCCCTGGCCATGTCCCATATAGTAGCCGAAGCAGAGCAGGGGAAGATGGAGCTCACAGAGGGAGGTTGTAGCCGAGGCAGTACTCAGAGGGCACAAGGGTTGCGCCTAAACGGCATCCAACCAGTGAGGAACCATGTCGGAGTTGCGCCTTGCACCATCCCGCCGACGAGCATGAAAGCCATGGGCACCGAAGTAGCCAAGGACGTGAGGAGGTGATGTATAGCACATCTAGGAGCACCATCAGCGACGACCGGGGAAACGAGCAGGCAGGGAGAGAGGCGAGGCGGCAGGGAGAGGAAAGGGCACGACGCAAGTGCAGGCCTGCAGGGAGCGGAACATCAGCTATTTTTTCTTTCGGGGTATATAGGAAGTATCAAACATATCATATAAGTGCAATCATTGGAGTGAGTGATAGATTTATTATTCTGATAATTTGGTAGTAACTATACATAAATAATTCATTCCCCAACAGTAAAAAATATGCGATGCATTATTTACACAAAACAATATTTTTTGTATAGGGTCAGAAAGATATTTCAGCAAATCAATAAGGCTGAAATAATCTAAGAGTATTATCACTACAGACCAACAATTTATGAACTCGCTGTCAGTCAAAAGTAATAATACATGGAAATCTATCTTGAAGTGCAAGAGTTCAATTTAGCAGATCTGACACACCAGACACGAATGTGCTTACCTGCTTTCCTAGGCGGGTCTAGTCAGCTCTCTTTTAGCTGCAATCAAAGATAAGATTTGTTAGGACATTCTTGTGGGCAAAATTTATCATCATGCAAGCAATGGGCCTATCTATCATCATGCAAGCAATGGGCCTATCTATCGGGTTCGCACCTTGACGCAAGGGTGCCGGTCCTAACGTTTTAATCAAACGGGTAATGCTAAGTCAGTATTAACCCAGATTTAGCATATGCAATCATACAGGATAACATGCAGTGAGAATATAATAGGAGCGAGATACAGATGTGCAGACACATGTGAACAGATTTCAAAATTACGGTAATATTTTAAAAATATGCTAACACTTCTTAAGTTACACAGAAAAAATCCTATAATAGTCAACAATAAGAAACCCAACCCATCCAACACTTTTACATCGTCACCAAGTGCCCTGTAGTAGAAATATCAGCCAAAATATGCACTAATGATTATCTGAACTGGAGCATCACAAGAAATAAGAATATATTTGATAGACAACATACCGAACTTGGTTCACAGGACATGACATTCCTTATGATCTGAACCTTGTAAAAAGGAAAGATGTATTTACTATTACATCTGATCATTCTAGCACAGCGAGTACAACCTTAAGGTAAAGAGAAGATTCACAATGGAGTTGACAGATGCCATGAGGACGATCAAGAGTACAGAATCAGCCGGGCTACAAAGCAGCAAAGCAAGTCTGTGAATAGATGTGGCGCGCGTTGCCTGCCTGAGCAATTCAACAGGGTATATGTCCTGACAAGAAGAGAAAAGGAGGTGGAGCACCACATTACATAATTTATATTAGACTAAAGAGTTCATTCCAGCAGTGCTCATCCTAGATCCGATGGCCCATCTTTCTCCAGATCTTGATCGGATGCCCAGAAAACCTTTCACAATAACGAAGTACAACTCCAAATCAGAGAGGTCGCCGATAATGCTGAGCATGGAAAGGTTTTTGTAGTTACCATTAATGTAATTAGCGAGTACCAACTATTGCTTGATGCATATATAAACAATCAGCTGGCTACTATTGCTTGATGCATGGAAAGGTTTTTGTAGTTACTATTGCTTGATGCATATAGTAACAAAAATAAGTAGGAGGGGCTACTACTACGTTATTATATTATTTATAAGCAGAAATGTTCATGAGTAATTCTAACCTCTTAGCCGCCCACAATCTGGATTGTCAACAGCCATACACAATTCCCTTTGATAACCTAAAGACACCATGCCCAATGAGAAGACAAATAAGATTAGAAGGCAAGTTACTGAATCATAGGATAAACACCTCCTGAACCTGTTTTTACCGAGTAGGGGCCCGCCTCACCTTGTTGTTGTAGCCTATAGGTTGGCGCTTGGGGAGGCATGGAGAGGCCAGGGATGTGGCTCCCTTGTTGCAAGCGCTGATTGGAGACGCAATAGGCCACGGGGGGCTAGCGGCATCTTACTTCTTCCTCCTCTATTTTTGGTGGAGACCATGCCTCTTCTTCTTCTAAGCGCCGAGTAACAGGGGGAGCACGCACCAATGAATCTTGAGTGCAAGAAAGATAAAATCAGTTAGGTCAGATAAGCAGAGGTGAGGTCGTTATATACTGCCGATTGTTGGAGCAAAGATGAGCCGAAACTAACAGCATCGGATCAGCCAAACATCCAAAACATCTAAACCTGAGATGCGACAGTACCCAATCCAATAGCTATCACAACAACCCAGAGATCCACATTCCGTATATACTGCCCATAGTACAACTATTCGTCAAACCCAAACCGGTCACTTATCAAGCAAAAACAAGTCGAGACAAACAGAAAAACTTCTTATAATACTGTCAACCAAGCGAAAATTTTGGTGTGGCAACCGTCGGCCACCATCCAAACAGCCCCTATAATTCCTATAAATTGGGACACTGCCGTATTTTCACTGTGCACTGGAACGCTCCTTAAAGCCATTTTTCAGTAATTGTTAGTTCGGTTAACATTTAACAACAAGGAAACCAAGGCCCAAGGTTTAAGATGCCATGGTCCGCTAACAATTGAAAGACTAAATTTAACTCAGAAACATATCTGAAGCTCTGCAAAGCTGAAAGCAAACACGAGTTCCTTTTCTTTACTAATCCACTGGTCATAAATGCTGAAAACTAACATGAGTTCCTCTTCTTTAGTAATCCACTGGCCATAAATCAAAGCAGCGTGAGAAGTAAACTGCTAGGCATGCAAGCTAGAACACAAGAACGCAAAGACCATCTTAGAAAACAGAAAGGCACAGATCAGAATTTTGATCCCCAATAGAAGCATCAATGACAATTTCCCAAATAAATAGAATGTGCAACTTGATGCCATTTAAAACGAACATTGCAAATCATGTGATCTGAGTATTCTCATTAGTATATCGGATGCATACTCTACCTACAGACCTACAACAATCATCCGATCAGGGTGTTACAAAAACTAAAATCTCCATCCGATAGCTAGCTATATTGAAAACCAAACGGAACATCAGCAAGCAAATGATTGTCAAATGACAAAAGATCACACAAAGTTCTGTCCAGACATTCAAAACACCTAATGTTTGTGATAAGTGCTACATACCAGATGATTAAAGAAGTATCTTTCAAAAGATTACACAGATGTGTGCCTCTTTTGATGTCACAAAGAGTAGTCTGGTCAATCTGCAACGCTATTTTAAATCGAGAGTCAGTTGTTCTATCACCAGCAAGCAGCAAAGCCGCAACACCAGAAGATGCCACCATAAGAACTATCTTCGCCCATTTTCACGACGCCTATACAAAGCAAAACCATTTTCATCAATAGTTGTCTTGTTCTGAAAATCCTTTGGGAAACGTTTAGAACATACCCCCTTTTCCATGTAAATATATATCTATTACTACATGGACAAAACATTGGTATGAGAGAGAAGAAATATTTACATAAGAGAGAGAAGAAATCTTAACCAGATTAAATCAAGGACCAACAACAAACAATAAAAGATCAAGAACAATGCAATAAAGGGATGAGAGAAGAAATATTTACATAAGACGGCTATAAACACTGGAGCATAAATAAGCAACACCTTTAAACACAAATAAAAAAGGTTCAGGGTTCATTGCATGGTGGGCTCAGATTCACCTTTCCTCGATCATATAACCTACCCCCGTCATCTCTTATCACCAGATCAATCTGTTTATACAGTGGAGCTGTCCTGGTTATCACTCAAAAAGAATGACCATCCAAGGACAGAACAGTAAGTATCACATGATCAAAAAGGATTCTAGAGACAAGAGGGGGATCCAACTTGATATCCACATGTGCCTCGATTGCTCAAAGGCACACTTATTTTAGCCATGGTCAATCATCATCACCCTAGCAAGAATGGCCTCGGACCGGCCGGCTGTCCGACCATGTGAAACGACAAAAATGCCCATCGGCGGCCACCCAGTTTTACATGCGGTGGCAAGCCTGGAGTGTAACTATTCATTGCCACAGTCGTGCGGGCTCGATCCGACGGCCCAGCTCCTCCCACCGCTTGATCCAACGACCGGAAACACATCAAGGAAATCGATCGGATGGCCGGATTCGTCTGAGCTCTGAGGAGGGTCGGTGAGACATCCTTCTCTTATTTCTGGATGCTCTAGAAAGCTCCGCAGGGCTAGCAGCTCCAGTGGCATCACCTATCAGCTCATTCAAGTGGTGGTAGATCAGCTATCCCAGACAACACCAAATTACACACTACAAATGTAGATGTGGCTATGAGCAAGAGATCATTTGGCAGTTTGCAAATAGGAAATCAGCACTGCCACTGATCAACTTAGCAAATCCATGAGCATAGCTATAGGATCAGGGCATCCACATGTAAACCAGAGAATCGCGGGAGCTCCTATGACAACAACTATAACATGAACAGCCTGCAAACCCTATGCATGAGTAGGGCATAGAGCAACAACCAACCAGCACCACATCGACATAGCCACAGCCATGTCCCAACAGTAGCCAAAGCAGAGGAGTAGGCGGAAGATGGAGTTCACCGATGGAGGTTGTAGCCGAGGCAGTACTCAGTGGGCGCTGGGGTTGTGCCTGAACGCCGTCCAACCAGCGAGGAACCGCTTCCTACGCCGCACACCCACGCCCCTGCGTCGGAGCTGCTACTTGCACTGTCCACATCCTGAAGCCATAATGGGGCACCATCATATAATTGAGGCCAATATGAAAAGAAGATTCATCTCATAATTAAATACAGCAAGACACATGAAGTAAACCTAATTGTAAGAGCAAGCTGTGCACAATTGATAGATGGTAGTGCACAGCTTGCTCTTACAATTAGTTCCTCTGGCATGGTCCCTATAGAAACACAGAACTACTCTATTACTGAGGTCAATTTTGGCTCCAAAACTTTCAGTTTCAGCAATTACACAAACAGTAGGCTTCCTAGTTTACCTTTTCAGCAATTACACAAGCCAATTAAGAATGAAAATTGACAAATTATGATTAAATCAATTGTAGGCCAAAATTTGGAAGTTAAAAGAAATCAAGTTGGTGAAATACTACCGGCACGCTAAAGGTGAAAAGAGTCCAAATCTGGCATAGAAGGAACTTGAATGATACTTTTCTAACTCGAATGATTTTTGTGATCATATATGCACACTAACCCAAGTGTAGCAATCACCACATCCCAAACAAAACTTCCTAATACATCAATCAAACGGGGCACACCAAAGCACCAAAGCATCTCCAAGGGTACTCCTAATTAGCATATGACCTCAAGACTAAACCTCTCCTTGACAACAAAGGCATACTTCGAAAAAAATTGTTTCTAGATGTAATGCTCCCCTGGACAGCAAGCTAACAAAATAAGATAGCTCCAAAGAGCCCCTTCCTTGGAACCTAGCTAGAGTAGTAAACGAATAAGAAGCCACAGCTCCTTTACCAAAACCTAGCCTTCCTGCATGCAAAAAGGAACAAACCCAGCAGGGTTCCTACCAACGTCCAGCCAAGAAATAAAAGGCATATGTCCACACCCCACTAAAAACAAGCACAAATAAAAGGCATAGAGCCCCCTTCGATCAATGATGTCCCTCCTTCCAATAGAGAAAAAGGGTGAGCAAACCAAATATTCGCATCGTGATGAGCAAACAGAAACAATACATTTTTTGAATGATCCCAACCAATCTCTGGCCAACCTTGCAAACAAACGCACCCTAAATGAACCAGACCAAGACATAGACAGAGGCCATGTTTTATATAGATTGCACCCTCCTGACAACACATCTACCGCATCTGCATGGTAACGAACAATTTTTATGCACTCTATTTGCAACGCCATTGGCCTCTTTCATAGCCTGAAGAACAAGACATAGGCAAATAGGAAAACAAAATGAACAACCCATACAAATGACTGCATCTTATGTCACCTAACTACTGCAACTACTGTCCAACGAATAGTCTTTATAAATCATATCTGCAACGACACTAGCTTGTTCGGTAGCTCCAACAACATGGCACATGCGAGTAGTTCCAACAAACAAATCAGCAGGACATGACAAAAACGTATAGAAAGAAATTAGGTTCCACCAAGATTCATAGAAGTGACAAAAATCTCCAATTCGAACCAGTAAGGAAGCACAAAAATACAAGCAGATAACGACACCCTTAGACGCCAGCCTTCTACCAACAAGAACAAGGAAGATACACGGCTGCAAGAACGCAAGCGCGGGCCTGGAGAGCTGAGAGGTGAAGGAGAAAATGGGTTAACCTGCAGAGCAATGACCGAAGACGCAGCAGGACGAACCGACCAGCACCACGAGCACCTGCAGACAGCAGACCAACCTACAAGGTGAAAAGGAGCAAATCAGGGATGAGCTTCATGTAAGCAAAACTGAGAGGGTTGAAAACAAGCAATTATAGATCAAGAAACACAGCAACATATCTGACGCATAGGGAGCAAGAATAGGAAATCTGCAGGCAAAACGAGATCCAAAATTAGTCAAGAACACCTACGCAACCAAAACAAATTGGATCAGAGGAAAGAAATTACCTTAACCAGTGTCACACGAAGACCAACCTTGGGAACGAGGGGGCCATCTTCTTCCTCCCCATGGCCTCACGTTCCTCTCCCCGCTGCTCCCCGTCGAGCTCGAGCTCGTCCATGGCCGCCGCCGCCTCGCTCACCAACGAGCCGTCGCGCCCGGATCATGCGCGCCACTCGACCCCAACGCCGGACCCGGCACTGCATGAGCCTCTTGATGCCGAGGGAGAGAGGGACGAGCAGCTACGGGAGCGGCAACCGCCGCGCCTCCTGGCAATGGGGACGCTCGAGCTCGACGGAGGAGCAGCGGCGCTCCCGGCGGAGGCGCCCCTTCGGGAGATGCAAGAGGACGAGCGAGGGGGCGAGGGGAGGGGGGCAGCCACGGCCGGAGAGGAGGCAGGATGGCAGCATGAGGGGCGGGGGAGAAGAGGAGGCGCGCGGGAGGGGAGGGAGGGAGGCGGCTGCGGGAGGAAGGGAGAGAGGAGGAGGCGGCTAGGTCTACGTCACAGGGGCGGCCGGCCCTTTTATACCCCCACCACGTGAAATGACCGAAATGCCCTGGTGGGGGCATAGTATTTACATTTTGTTGCCATTACTATTCATTCTAGCAGTGTTTCTTCCAGATCCGACGGCCCAGATCCTCCAACCTCTCGATCCAACGGACGAAAACGCATCAAGCGGCCCGATCCAACGGTCCAGAATCGCGATCGCTGAGGAGGCTATGGCATCCATCCGTCTCTTATTTCTGGATGTGGGGGTCGATCTATTTGGCAGAAGGCCTCGGATGGTAATGCACCAGGCCAATGACTATGTGTAAGCTCTGGCGGTCAACTGAACCCTCAATTTTTTTCAAGCCCTTTAGTTTATACTCCCTCCGTCCCATAATATAAGAGCGCATTAGTGTTAAAAACACTCTTATATTATAGGACGGAGAATGTTAAAAACACTCTTATATTATGGGAAGGAGGGAGTTGTTATGACCGGTTTGGTCTATACCAGAAAGAGGCCCACCGGGCATTAGTATTAGGGGTTTGGCTCACAAGTTATCTTAGGTAAGTTATAAATACTAGTTGTAAGATAATGTTTGAGATTAAGCAATAAAGATATCATAATCTTCTGTTGTCCGGCTCCCCAAGGAGACGGAACCCTAGCCACTGCCGCACCCAACCCTAGCCGCGACGGCGCCCGCTCGCCGGCGCGCCCGCTCCAGCCCTCGCCCCCTCCTCCTTGTCCATATAACCTACGCCAAAGGCCTGGTAGGAACCCTAGTCCTACCACTTTGGTATCTAGAGGCACCAGACCGATCATGTCGCTTCCTCCATCACCGCCGCCGCTGCCAAACACCACCGCCCCACCTATGCTGCCGCCAGCCCCTTCCGCGCCGATGCCAGCGATCATGTCCGGGACCGCCACCCCGCCAGCGCCGACCACCACCGCGGCGGAGCCGCCCCCATCCTCTCGCCCGAGGAGGTGTAGGGCACCCTTCGGGAGCTCGTCCAGGCGGTCAAGGGCATCAGCCTCTATCTCGCCGGGAACCAGCCTCCGCCGCCGAGCACCGCCACCGCCACCTACGGGCCGCCGCCGCTCCAGTGGCCCGTGCCGGCCTTCCAGCCGCCCTACGGAGGGGCGCCCCCGCCACCGCCGCTGCTGCAGCACTACCTGTCCGCGGGGTCCCCTTGGCCAGCGTGGCCGGCCACCACCACACCGCTGCGGGGCCCTCCCCGGCAGTTTCTACAGGCGCCCCCGCCGGCCACCTCGACGCTGGCTGCGGCACCACAGCACCACCAGGCACCGCCACCGCCGACAGCACCATCACCCGCGCCCAGGCCCACTGGTCGGCCCCTACACCAGGTGCAGTTTCCGCCATCGCCATCGCCAATTCCCGCGTGGGCGGCCGGCTCGTCTCTAGGCCCGGTGTACACCACGGCGCCGGAGCACCCGACGCCCTCCCTTCGGTTTGACCGTCCCTCCGGCTCGACGAACTACGGCCCGGAGATCCCTGACCCGGCACACGCGCTGCCGCTGACTGCAGCAGCCCCCGGGCACGGCGGTCCGACACCCCCTCGGTTCACCAAACTGGACTTCGCCACTTACGAGGGCACGGAGGACCCTCTCAACTGGCTCAACCAGTGCGAGCAGTTCTTTCGTGGGCAGCGGACGCTCGCTTCGGACCGTACCTGGCTCGCGTCCTATCATCTCTGAGGCGCGGCGCAGACCTGGTACTACGCCCTCGAGCAGGACGAGGGCGGCATGCCACCATGGGAGCGCTTCCGGGAGCTCTGTCTCCTCCGGTTCGGGCCTCCTATCCGCGGGAGCCGACTAGCGGCCCTCAGCCGCTTACCTTTCACATCCATGGTGCAGGACTACGCTGACCGCTTCCAGGCCCTGGCGTGCCACGCGCTGAACATCTCTGGGATTCAGCGCGCCGAGTTATTTGTAGGCGGTCTGCCGGACCATATTCGCGTGGACGTCGAGCTCCGGGATCCCCCCCGACGTCCAGACGGCCATGTACTACGCCCGGGCTTTCGAGCAGCGGGCCCAGGCACTACAACAATCGTCCGGACGGGGCGGCCGCCAGCCCAGTCGACCAACGCCGACTCCTCCAGCACCGGGCCGGCCTCCTCCAGCCGCGCCGGCCGCACCCCCGGCCACCGCAAGGACCTTCCGTCGGTTGTCACCGGCCGAGCAGCAGGAGCGTCGCCGTCAGGGCCTCTGCTTCAACTGCGATGAGCCCTACATGCCGACCCATGTCTGCCCCCACCTATTTTACTTGGAGACGGTTGACTACACCGAGGCGGACGACTCGACCGACGCGCCACCACCACCCGAGGCGGTCGCAGACACGCCCACGGATTCCACGGCG
Source organism: Triticum monococcum (assembly GCA_034509565.1). Lineage (NCBI taxonomy): Eukaryota > Viridiplantae > Streptophyta > Magnoliopsida > Poales > Poaceae > Triticum > Triticum monococcum. The sequence continues at coordinate 13,184,555 of CM067845.1, read as the reverse complement.
ACGGCATGCGTCGTCTCCCTCCACGCCCTCGCCGACATCCGTGGCGAGCAGACCATGCTGCTGCCGGTGACGATCCATGGCGAGCGGCCGGTGGCCCTGCTGGATACTGGCTCCACCCATAACTTCCTGCCCGAGGCGACCATGCATCGGCTAGCCCTTCTGATGGCGATCTCCTCCGGTGTCATGGGCTCGCCCGCGACGTTCCCATCTCCATCGGTGGCGAACAATTCTCCATTACCTGTGCAGGGATCGACCTCGGCTGCTTCGACTTCATCCTCGGGGTGGATTTTCTTCGGACCCTCGGTCCCATCCTGTGGGACTTCGACGCGCTCAGGATGACGTTCTGGCGGCTGGGCCGCCGCATCCGATGGGACGGCCTTGGAGGCGCTGTGCCGGCCGTGCCACACCTCCAGCTGGTCGCCGCGTCCTCGGAGGCCGAGCAATCCCTGCTGGATTCCCTTCTGCAGCAGCACAACGACCTCTTCGATGAGTCACGGGGTCTTTCGCCCACCCGGGAGTACGACCATCATATTCACCTCATGCCGGGCACCCCTCCCATGGCGGTTTGGCCCTACCGCTACCCTCAGCTGCAGAAGGATGAGTTGGAGCGACAGTGTGCCCTTATGCTCGCCATGGGCATCATCCGGATCTCCGCGTCACCCTTCACCGCACCGGTGCTTCTCGTCCGCAAGTCGGACGACACGTGGCGTTTCTGCATCGACTACCGCGCCCTGAACGCGCTCACGCTCAAGGACAAGTTCCCTATACCAGTGGTCGACGAGCTCTTGGAGGAGCTCCATGGGGCGCGCTTCCTCACCAAGCTCGATCTCCGGTCGGGCTATCATCAGGTGCGTATGCATCCAGACGACATCGCCAAGACGGCGTTTCGCACCCACCAGGGCCACTTCGAGTTCTTGGTGATGCCCTTCGGCCTCGCCAACGCCCAGCGACTTTCCAGTCCCTGATGAACGACGTCCTCCGGCCCTACTTATGGCGGTTTGTGCTTGTTTTCTTTGATGACATTCTTATCTACAGCGCCACCTGGGCCGAGCACCTTCAGCACGTCGCCATCGTCTTCAACGAGTTTCGGGGGCACCACCTCCACCTTAAGCGCTCGAAGTGCTCGTTCGGGACACCTACCGTCGCCTACCTCGGCCATGTAATCTCGGCGGACAGGGTGGCTATGGACGCCGACAAGGTGGCGGCCGTCTCCGCATGGCCGACGCCTCACTCGCCGCGGGCTCTCCGCGGGTTCCTCGGCCTCGCCGGCTACTACCGGAAATTTATCCAGGAGTTCGGGCTCATCGCGGCGCCTCTCACGCGGTTGCTTCACCGCGACGCTTTCGCCTGGGACGACGAGGCGACGCCGACGTTCGAGGCCCTCAAGGGGGCCCTCACGACGGGCCCCGTCCTCCAGATGCCCGACTTCGACCGCCCGTTCGTGGTGGACTGTGATGCCTTGGGCGTCGGTTTCGGCGCCGTGCTTCATCAGGGCGATGGGCCCCTTGCCTTTTTCAGCTGGCCTTTCGCTCCGCGCCATCTTAAGCTGGCGGCATACGAGCGGGAGCTCATTGGCCTTGTACAGGTCGTTCGTCATTGGCGGCCGTACTTGTGGGGACGGTCCTTCCGCATTCGCACGGACCACTACAGCCTGAAGTTCTTGCTGGACCAACGGCTGTCGACCGTGCCACAACACCAGTGGATCAGCAAGCTCTTCGGCTTCGACTTCTCCGTCGAGTATCGGCCGGGCCACCTTAACACCGTGGCTGACGCGCTGTCCCGTCGCGACTCCGACCTCGCCCCCTCCGCTGACGAGTCCGCCGGGGCGGTCATGTGCATCCGCTCCGGGCCGACGTTCGGTCTCTTCGCCGACATTCGCCGCACAACTGCGACGGCCGACGACGTCGTCCTTCTTCAGCAGCAGCTCATGGCCGGCGACCTGGAGGAGCCTTGGCGCTTCTCTGACGGACTGCTTCTCCATGGGCGTCAGATCTTTGTTCCGACGCATGATGATCTCCGTCACCAGGTGTTACAGCTCGCCCACTCGGCGAGTCATGAGGGTGTGCAGAAAACCCTCCATCGTCTTCGCGCCGACTTCTACATCCCTGGCGATCGCGCCCTGGTCCGAGACTGGGTTCGGTCTTGTCAGACATGCCAGCGCAACAAGACGGAGACCCTAAGGCCGGTTGGGTTACTTCAGCCCTTGGAGGTGCCGTCTCAGGTCTGGGCGGATATATCCATGGACTTCATCAGGGCCTTCCCAAGGTGGGCGGCAAGAGACGGTCATCCTCACGGTGGTCGACCGCTTCTCCAAGTACGCCCACTTCATCGCGCTCGGCCATCCGTACATAGCGGCGTCCGTGGCCCGGGCCTTCTTCAACGACATTGTCTGCCTACACAGGTTCCCTGCTTTGATCGTCAGTGATCGGGACCCAGTGTTCACGGGCCATGTCAGGCGCGACCTCTTCAGGATGGCGGGTGTCCAGCTCCGCCTGAGTACGGCGTTCCATCCTCAGACGGACGGTCAGTCCGAGGTGGTTAACAAGATCATTGCCATGTATTTGCGTTGTGTGACAGGTGATCGGCCTTGCGCTTGGGTGGACTGGCTCTCTTGGGCGGAGTACTGCTACAACACCTCCTATCACTCCGCCCTGCGCGCTACGCCGTTTGAGGTGGTCTATGGTCGACCACCCCCGCCTATACTACCGGTGGACCCGAAGACGGCTCGGACGGAGGTTGCGGGTGACCTTATCCGCACCCGTGACGAGATGCTTGCTAAGGTCCGTCAGCGTCTCCTTCAGGCCCAACACCTGGCCAAGTACTACTACGACGATCATCATCGCGAGGCGGAGTTCGCGGTGGGTGACTGGGTGTGGCTGCGTCTTCTCCACCGCTCTATGCAGTCACTTGACCCCCGCGCGAAGCGCAAGCTCGGCCCTCGCTACGCCAGGCCCTTCCCTATCTTGGAGCGCATTGGGAAGGTGGCCTATCGTCTTCAGCTTCGAGCCCGCGCTCGCATCCACGACGTCTTCCATGTGGGGCTGCTCAAGCTTTTCCATGGCGAGCCACCGGCGGCTCCTCCGGCGCTTCCTCCAACCGCCGATGGTCGCATTCTTCCAGAGCCGGCAAAGGTGTTGCAGGCATAGCTCCGTCGTGGCGTGTGGTTCATCCTCGTTCAGTGGGTGGGCCTTCCGGAGGAGGAGGCTACTTGGGAACAGCGTGAGAAATTCTGCCAACACTATCCAGACTTTCAGCTCGAGGACGAGCTGTTTGCGCAGGCGGGGAGAGATGTTATGACCGGTTTGGTCTATAGCAGGAAGAGGCCCACCGGGCATTAGTATTAGGGGCTTGGCCCACAAGTTATCTTAGGCTAAAATTATAAATACTAGTTGTAAGACACCATTTGAGATTAAGCAATAAAGATATCATAATCTTCTGTTGCCCGGCTCCCCAAGGAGCCGGAACCCTAGCCGCCGCCGCACCCAACCCTAGCCGCGACGGCGCCCGCCCGCTCCAGCCCTCGTCCCCATCCTCCTTGTCCATATAACCTACGCCGAAGGCCTGGTAGGAACCCTAGTCCTACCAGGAGTAGTATTTTTGTATCAGTTCTTGAAGTGCCACCCCCCACCGCCCCCAAAGTTTTTTTTTATCATCGTAATCCTATCTTTGTGAGAGTGTAGTTATCTGGGATGCAAAACGACTCTTCTTGCCACTTCTTGTTTTAGCAAAGATCGAGCTGAATGAACGGTTCACTTGATCGATTATACTCTACATTACATTCCTAGTTGGCGGGAAAGCACTATTACCCCTAAGATGAGACACATGTACCTGCCTGCCTTTGAAAACAATCAAATCAAATCATGTGATTGAATTGAATTGACCCACATGAATAAATCTCTCAATCCCGTGAAGGAATTAACAGAGACCAATGATAAATCCGCTTCCAGTGAGATGAAAAGTTTTTACACAAGGGTCACAGTATATTTATTAGACAAAAAATGAACCAAATTACACTTTGACAACAACCGACAGACCAAAAATGAACGTTAAATAGGGCCGGCATATCACTACAAACTCTAAATAGCAGAGTTTATGCAACAATGCCTACGTATGTACCCTACTATACAGATATACACACAAACTGTAGATTGGGACGCCTGCATTCCTAACGTTTCTGGAAGTTCAACACCTTGATGGAGTAGGCAAACACCAAGAAGAAGCCGATGACGTACGCGAAATGCGCGAGCACGACATACCCAAGGAAATCGTGCTTAATGCCCATACCGTCCTCCAAGAATTGCTTCACCGTCACGAGGCTCCCACCGGTGACCGACACAGGGCTGGTGTTATCGCCAAACTGCGACCCGATGACGCCATATATGGTCCAGGACACGGGGTTTGCCCAGTAGTACCACCTCCACCAAATTGGTATTAACTGCACGCAACAACAACCAACATCACGACCTCACCTCGGTCAACGAATCCAGTTAGTTAATCGACACGTGACACAGGTGGCTCACTTACCGGTCTCATAACGAGGAATCCAGAAAAAAGGTTCCAAAGGGGGAGTACAAAGGCTATGATTATGTTTGCGAGCATGGCAGATGAGCTCAACGCCACCAGCATCATGCCAAACAATGTGAAGTAGTTGAAGCAGGAAATTATGAAGAAGAGGAAATAGAAGAACTTTGCAGCTTTCCACTCATATCCAATCATCGAGTAGATGATCAACGTGTATTCAATCCCCTGCACGATGTTGTACATCACCTCCACGCATGTCTGCACGAATCAAAAAAATTGCAGAATCTTGAGAATCATACCAACTTTGGAGTTTTTGCCCTTTCATCTAGACAAGCTCAATGAATCTAAACAATGAATGAATTTTCAATGAAAATGGGTATGAAGTTAAGACCAACAAATTACCTGAGCGAATGCATAGGCTAATGGAGAGTACATCCCTGCCGCCTTTTCACGGTAGAAAACTGTTCGCTCAATTGCCACAACAGGCTGAACTGTGATACAGTTGGCAGACCCAAGGAAAAAGACCGCAGCATAAGTGGCTCCAAGTAGATTGGCTAAATCTTGTTGCGAGTTTCTGCACACAAGAAAAAAAAAAGCATTAGTGCCTCCACAGAAGCTAATACATAATCATTCAACAATCCCAACTACAGAAAAAGGATAGGATCATACATTTTTGTCCCCTTCTGCCAAAACACCGTGCCAAATACAAGGGCATAGATCAACGTCATAAGGAAGCGCATGGCGTTGTGAGCTGGATTCTTCCAATAAGATTTGTATTGCTTCCAGAAGTTTGCAACACATTGGTTGTAGAAATTCTGAGAATACTTTGTAGGAAATGAGAGATCCTCGTAACCTGGCGGGGGAATGCTTAATTCCTTAATAAGTTCTTGGTTTTTCCTGCTCATATTTGAGAAATAGGAACTCAATGTTGACATAAGAAATGAAAACAACTGCAATTCTGGCACTCCATTTCAAGATAATGTGTACTTGTTTTAAAGGAATCAACAGCCAATGGATAAAATTAGTGAAAGGCTGCCTCAAGATTCAACAAATGAGGCTACTTACTTATAAAGGTCAGAATTAGCATAAATGTCAGCAAAATTTATGTTCAGGCGAGCCTCGGCTGAAGGGGAGCTAACTTCCAGCATCCATGTTGCAGGATTATATCCTTCTGTGATCTTTTCAACACCTGGAATTGCCTGCAATGCAATGACAACCTTTTCAGTTAGGTCTTTCACTTTTCCAAGTTAAATCTTCAATCACTTTTTCTAAGCCTGTAAAATCTTGCTGCCACACGTCAACATGTAAACTAAGGAAACTAACCTCAAAATATTCAACTATTTTATGAGAGTGGTGACCAAGTTCACCAGCATAAATAACCCGTCCGCCTCTTTTCATAAGCAGAAGCTATAAAAGGAACCAACAGTGAGTTATTTGCATTTCTAAAAGTTGTAAAAATATAATGCATGTGTGTGTGTGTGTGTGTGTGTGTGTGTAGAGAGAGATAGTACCTCATCAAAAGACTCGAATATATCGATGCTGGGTTGATGAATTGTGCAAACCACAGTTCGCCCAGTGTTAACTGTATTTCTCACCGCCCGCATTACAATCGCCGCGGCTCTAGCATCAAGACCAGAAGTTGGCTCATCCATGAATATGATTGAAGGATTTGCTACCAGCTCCACGGCAATTGTCAGTCTCTTTCTTTGTTCAGTGGATAACCCGTCCACTCCAGGAAGACCAACCATAGCATTACGCAACACATCAAGCTCTACAAGAGTCATGACTTCCTCCACAAATATCTGCAAGGGCGAAGATTAGTCCGAAACAATTACTGTTTAAAGTTCAAACATAAAGAACACCGCATCTTTACTTGAATCTGAAACATGGCTGGACTATATATATATATATACCTTTCTCGTTTTTTCGTCAACATCTGAGGAAAGACGCAGCCAGGCAGAGTAGAGAATGGATTCATAGACAGTAACATTTGGTGAATGGATATCAGTCTGTTCACAATAGCCACTGATGCGGGCAAAAGTTTCTTGTTTTTTAGGGTAACCAGAGAGGGTGATACTTCCTTCAATAGACCCACTAGTTTTCCTTCCTGCCAGGACATCCATTAGAGTGGTTTTCCCAGCTCCACTCACACCAACTAATGCTGTCAGAACACCTGGCCTAAAAGCACCACTGATATCGGAGAGCAACTGGAGACGACTTTCGGCGAATCCTTGTTCTCTCATTTCCTGAAACACAAGTTGAGAAATTTTTTGTTAGACCACATCTGCAGATAATGTTATCATACATGATGAGTTTATGCCCTCCTAAAACGATATGTGTGAGTAGAAAGATAGGTAGGCTTACTGCAGGCATGTCCACGTAATAGTTAACATGGTTGAAAGAAAGTGAAAGAGGCTGGAAAGGCAAGGTGATTTGTGACCGAGTTGGCCGATTTGTGGCTTCATCTGCACAAATTGTTAACTAATTAGCATTATTGTTAACAGCTTCAAGTGGCTTGATAAATAGTACAAAGACTTAAGAACTCACCTATAGGCATTGAAGTGTTTGTCTCATTCTCATTCTCCTCGTCTGAAACTGTATTTGAGCTGCTGCCAACTGGATAAGAACAAATCAGTAAGTACCTTGCTCACTAAGGCATCAAACAATAAGTAAACAAACCAGAAGAAAAGAAAAGAATGCTACTCACAGCTCAAATACGTAAGTGCCAGAAGGTACAATATGTTGAACAGAATAGCGAATCCTATAATGGCTCCGATGGAAACCCAAAATCCCGAGTTTCCAGTAAACAATCCTCTGGATTTAAGAATAGCCTCGCCTACTGTTCGTGCAGCGATAGATGTATCATTGTTTGGCTGTAGTAAAAATGAAAAGGTCCAGCATTAGTTGATATGTCGTCACCTTGACACCACTAGGACATAATGATCCCTTGCCGTCCAGCTTAGAAGAAACTAAAAGAAAAACAGGGTTCTAAGAAAAACTTACGTTGGCCCACCTACTGGAAAGGAATTCATTGACTGATATCGCATTCTGACTGTACATCATAGGAGATGACCAGTAAGCCCAGATCCACCATGGTTGGATGTCACCTGTTCACGTTAAAAATCAGGATGGAGAAGGTTTACTTTCATCCATGCAAATGAGATTTATCATGCCAAGCTTTTCATGACAGGGTGCTTACCTCTAGGTATGACAAATCCTCCAAATATAAAAATAATAAGGATCACAAACATCCCCAAGGTATTGGCCACAACCATTGATTTCAAAACAGCACCAAGAAATCGGAATAAACCCATTGCCATTTGGTGAGTAAGGAAGAAAGCTAAAAGCTGACGAAAGAACCTGCAATGAGCCCATAGATGAATAATGGACTAACGAAATCAAAGCTTAAATGCAAAAGTTAATATATGGATGTATACCTTCCTGCAGCAGGTGCAAAGCCCATTACGTAGTACGTGAGTATGACCCATACCGAGGACTCCACAAGCGAAACGGGAACTTTCGAGATGATGTTTACCAGTCCAAAGGTCCATGGAGGAAAGAACAAGAAATCTCTCTGTTTGTAGAACGTAGGAAGCATTTTAATAGTAAACTGTAGCTCAGCAAACCCATTGAACAAGACGGTGATTAAACTGAAAGTCAGAGCACCAAAGAATTTGGCGCTGTCAGAAATCTGCCCATATGGCATCTTTGTTCTGAAGAACACAGTCATGGCCACGAGCCCAAGGATGAGCAACTGGGTAACCTTGAAGATGTAGATGAAGGAGTTGCGCTTCATCAACAACAGCTCTCTCGACATCACTGTCTTGAATGACTCCCAGCTGGATTGCCCATACTTACTGGTGGTCAGCGCAGCAGGATGAGTTTTGGACTTGTCGAAAGGAATTTGCAGCTCCTTGAGCATCTGCTGGCCTACGTGGAATGACTTGAATCGTTCGGCAAACTCTGGGACAGACACGTGACGATACTGCTCCTGGTCAAGGTACCAGTACTGTTGCTGGTCTTTCTTGGAAGTGACCTCTTGAAGGAAGTCAGCAACTCCTTTCCTTTCAGGGCACCTAAAACCAGCAGCTTCGAAGAATTCCAAGATGTTGTCGCGTGGCCCATGGTACACTATGTACCCTTCTGATAGCAGAATAATGTCATCAAACAGGTTGTAGGTCTCTGGCGGTGGTTGCAGGAGGGAGATCATCACGGTCTCATTCATCACATGGACCAATTGCCCTATGTATTTCACAATCTGAAATGTGCTAGAGCTGTCCAAACCAGTGGAAATTTCATCCATGAACAAAGCTCTTGCAGGTCCTGTTAACATCTCCCCTGCAATCGATACAAGTAACAAATCACACAAGCGTAATAGGAATTAAGTAAGAAAATCCTTTCAACAATGAATGGAAGGGTTGAATCTAGGTATGCAAGCATACCAGTTGTTACTCGCTTCTTTTGGCCGCCTGAAATTCCTCTGATCATGTCGTCACCAATGGGCATATCGGCACAAATATCAAGCCCAAGCACCTGAGAGCGTGGTTTTTGTGAGACTTAAATGTGCGAAATTTTGCTAGAGAATTGCATGTAATTGACAGAATAGGATAGTCACCTTGAGAGTAAGATCGGTAACAATATTGCTCTCCTGTCCTTGCACGGCAGTAGCTTTCATATAAGCATCGATCTCGGGATCTGGCTTTATGCCAGCTTCACGCTCCCTGGCAGCGAGCTCAGAGAGCATGTCATATCTGGCACCGACGCCTAAGCAGCGCCTGGAGAAATCGAGCGTCTCTCTTACAGTCATCTCTGCATTGTGGAGATCGTACTGACTAACATACACACTGGTCCTCTCAGGGTAGAACTCCTCAAATGTATGACCACAGTAAGTGATGTTGCCAGATACCTGGGTGTGTTGCAGTATCCATATGATGGTGGTTATTTATTTTTGTACAAGGACAGAATGCATAAGCAGAATAAAAAAAAGATGAGTTAAAACCTTGAGGCTTTTGTCAAGCTTGCCAGTGAGGGCACGCATAAGTGTGCTCTTTCCTGAGGATGGAGGTCCGAGAAGAAGGGTCATCCTGAAAAGCAACAAGAATGATGAGCGGATTTTGTTGCTGATTCGGACTAGATACTGCAAAGTGATTTTGAGTATAGTGCCTTTGTGATAGAGAAACAGTAGCATAGGAAGAGTAATGGCGTGAGGATTAATTATAGCATATACCTTGATGGTTTGATGATGCCATTGACGTTTTGGAGTATGTGGATGGTCTTCTTGTTGGAGGAAGCAAGGCGGCCGACAAGACCCTGCAGGCATCAATCATATATATCGTGTTTGTGTAAGCACTAAGCAAATGCAAATCATCATTCTACTACTAGTAGTAACTAAATCCATATCCATGCATGCACGATGCTTATTATAGTAGAGAAGTAGGAGTAGATGAATGAGACCAAATGCGAATGACCGATGATACTGCAGGGCAAGCCATGATGGATAGGAGTATTATAAGGAAGAAACCGTCAACTCGGGTCGCAAGCTCACAGACATTTGGTCGAACACCTCAAGGACGCCATTGGCTTGGCCGCGAGCTCACAGACATTTCGTCGAACACTTCGGGAGCACCACTGGAGAAGGCAGCAATTCGAGTCTTGTCGAGACGAGACTCGGCGCTGCCCTCTGGAGTAGAGTAGAAGCGATCGATGGATGCCAAGGCCATGATCGATCTGTGGCTAGCCATGCCAGGCCAGGCTGGATTTTGGTCTCCCCTGCCGCCGCCGCCGCCGCCGCGCGGGGAGAGCCAGAGTTGGCCCCCCTTGTCACCAGGACAGGACGCCGTCGAGGAGTGGGAGATGATGCTGCTGTACCCACCGCCGCCGCCACGAGGGAGTTCTCCATGGTCTCTCTCTCTCTCTCTCTCTCTCTCTCTCTGGTAGAGGGGAGGGGAACAGAGAGAGAGGGGGGAGGAAGAAGAAAGCTGACGTGGCAGGTTGAAGCGTGCGAATCTGGGTGACGTGGTAGGATCACTGGCCACGCCAGCAAACATTGCTCTCTCTATTGGTACGAATCTGGTGACGTGGCATGCCATTATGATCCCAACCATCCATCGATAGGTTAGGATCCTCTCCTGTAGAGCATCATATAGTACGGTTACCGCCGTGTGGACCTGGCCTTATGCGTCATCCGCACTACGGCAAGATACAGTACTGCAGAGGATCACAAGTTCGCAACCATCCATCGGTGTCTCAGGAGAACGTATTTAATGCACCAAGGCAATTGGCGCTACGAGTGCACCGAATCTTGTTGCACACTAACAAAATGTTTCTTTCTTTCTTTCTTTTTATGAAAAAAGTTTCAAGTTCAAGTCATGAATGCATTTAAACAAACTTTTTGAGAACAACAAAATAGAAATTTGAGACTATGAAATCAATCAAACTGAAAAATATACACTATAAATAAAATAAGTACTTATATTCTCAATAGTTTTTTTAGCAGTGGGGTGTGGGGTGCCAGCAAAAAAAAAGAATTAAAAGTTGAAACCTGGAGGAAGTTTGTGGCCGAGTTCCAGAGCGTGGGCAGCGCCCGGCTGCCGACGAAGGCGTCCACCTGGACGGAGAGCCCCTGGTAGCGGACCTCGATCGCCGGCAGGTCGATGCCCACCCGGTCCACGCGGTCCCTCAGTCTCCTAAGGAAGCGCTCGCTGTCGTCCTGGAAGACGCGCTCCAGCAGCGCCCTGCCGGCCTCGCCGCTGGCCAGGCGGTTGATGTCCACCAGGCCCTCCATCTCCGTATTCTCGTGGCCGTCGACGGCGGCACCGCCATGGACGACGGCGCGGCGCATGCGGTCGTAGGTGGGCAGCTTCTCGAGCGCGGCCCAGCGCAGGTTCTCCTCGTCATCGTGGTGGCCCTGCTGCGAGGCGGCGCGGCCGAAGGGGTCCGCCGCCTGGCTGTGGATGGAGAAGGAGCGGCGGGAGCCCCAGGAGGCCGCGCTGGCACTGCGGCGGCTGCCCCTGCCCGAGGCCAGCTCCATGGCGATGCAGATGGTCTCTCTCTTTCTGTGCCTGTCTGTCTGTCCGTGACCTTTAATTTTCTAGCAGTAGGAGGCAAAGCAAAGCATATATAGGGAAGGGAAGGGAAGGGAGGTCATGCGTGCATGTAATAAGGCTGCATCTGGATGTTTCCACATGAAATGACAGAAACTTCCGACGACGGCTACGACTAGTCAGCACATGTGCATGTGATGCAGAGAATAGCACTGCTCCCGAACGTAGTATTATTCAGCATTGATCATGAGTTAAGCATGAGTTTGGCAGGTCAAACGACTTATTTCCAGCCATCGGGCACCTAGAAGGAGACCGGGAACTAAGATAGTATTATAAAGTATTAATCTGCCTAACGAAACGACCCACGGAGTAGGATTGGATTCATCGATTCTTCTTTCAGAGCCGCCAACATGCAGACGCAGGACTAGTCTTCTATCTTCTCTTCCACGGCAGTGCTGGTCAATCCACGGACCAAGCAGAAACATCCCACCTTCTAGTAGTAGTAGCTAGCCGTGCTGCTTGCTTCCAAGGTTCCTTCTAGTTTCCTTCCCTTCCCCCCTTCCTTCTTAGTACACACGGTTTTTTCTCTTCTTTTCTTGTCGGATTATTTTTATCTATTCATGAAATATCATGGCAGCCTTAAAGACCCCGGAACCGGATGGTTTTCCGGCGCCCTTTTATCAAAGAAATTGGGCAGTTTTGAAGGAGAAAGTTGTGGCAGCGGTAAGGTTATTCTTAATTTGCTACCGGAAATATGCCCGCTGAAACAAATTCTACTTCAATTGTTCTGATTCCAAAGTCTGATCAGCCGGAGTCCCTGAAAGACTTTAGACCCATAAGTTTGTGTTCAGTGCTTTACAAAATCGTAGCTAAATGTCTAGTGAATAGATTGCGGCCAATTCTTGGGGATATCATATCGCCGAACCAAAGTGCGTTTGTTCCTGGACGTATGATTACGGATAATGCACTCATGGCATTTGAATGCTTCCATACTATTGAACATAGTAAGAAGGAGATGGAGACCTTCTGTGCTTACAAGCTAGACCTTTCAAAGGCATATGACAGGGTTGACTGGGATTTTCTCAGAAGTACGATGCAGAGTTTGGGTTTCGCTCAACAGTGGATAGACTGGATAGTGTCTTGTGTCACCTCGGTGAGCTATTCCGTGAAATTCAATGGAACCCTACTTGATTCGTTCACCCCAACCAGAGGTCTTCGCCAAGATGATCCATTATCTCCGTTCCTTTTTTTATTTGTTGCTGACGGTCTTTCTTCCCCCTGCAACGAGAAGCTCGCCATGGAACTGTTACACCAATCAAGGTCTGTAGAAGGGCGCCTGGTATATCACATTTACTATTCGCTGATGACTCATTGTTGTTTTTCAAAGCTGAGCCTGGCCAAGCAACTAGAGTTAAGCAGGTTTTGGAAATTTATGCAATGGGTACTGGGCAGTTTATCAATCCATAAAAGTGCTCAATCCTTTTTAGCCCGGCATGTCCAGTAGCGGTACAAGAGAATATTAAGCAAATTTTACACATATCCCAAGTTACATTTGAGGCAAGATATTTGGGCCTCCCAACTCCAGAAGGTCGCATGAGCAGAGGTAAACTGAAAACTTTGGAAGAGAAACTTGCAAAAGCACTTATGGAGTGGGGCGAGAATCACTTGTCAAAGGGTGGAGAGGAAAGTAAGATAAAAGCCATTGCTCAAGCTCTTACAGTTTACATAATGAGTGTCTTTAAAGTCCCTGCCAGACTGTGTGATGACCTCACTAAAATGATACGTCGGTTCTGGTGGGGTGCTGAAAAAGGGAAACGAAAAACACACTGGATTGGATGGGATATCATGCTGCGTCCCAAGGCGAGAGGTGGTATGGGTTTCAAGGATCTTAGACTATTCAACCAAGCGCTTCTTGCGCGTCAAGCCTGGCGTTTGATCCAATACCCAGACAGTTTATGTGCACAAGTCTTACGAGCCAAGTATTACCCTGAGGGTGTCATTATTGATACCGTGTTTACAGGTAACGGATCAACAACTTGGCAGGCTATTGAGCATGAACTCGAGCTGGTCAAACAAGGGTACATATGGCGAGTAGGGAATGAGGCAAGTATCCGTGTTTGGAGAGATCTCTGGATCCTTAGAGGACCGACCTGTAGGCCGATCACTCCCAAGTGTAGATGCAGACTTAAATGGGTTGCAGATTTTTTTGGTGGATGATGGAGCATGGAATGTTCCATTACTCAGGCAACATTTTTTCCAGGTTGACGTAGATAAGATTCTGAAAGTCAAGGCCTCGAGAAGAATGAACGATGACTGTATTGCCTGATACCCGGATAAGCACGGATTTTTCTCAGTCAAGTCGGCTTATAACATGGCTTGTGATAGAGTTATGGATGTGCATGGTGTAGGTGAATCAAGTGTTCGACCAGATGGGTCAAGACCGGCGTGGAAAATGTTATGGAGTTGTGGCGCTCCTCCAAAGGTGTGTGTGTTTGCATGGAAGGCAGCAAGGGGAGCGTTGGCTACAAAGGAAAATAAACGACGTAGACAATAGGAGCATGATGGGATTTGTACCATATGCGGTCAGGAAACAGAGTCAAATTTTCATGCGCTGGTTCGATGCTCACATGCTCGTAACTTATGGACTGCCATGAGATCGGTATACCTTCCAGCCGATGATCTTCTCAAAGGTACATAACTAGAATGGTTGCTATTGTGTATTCAGCAGCTCAATGAGACACAAAGGATGTTGTTCCTCATGTTATTATGGCGTATATGGCATGTCCGTAATGAACTTACGCATAACAAGCCAATCATCCCGGTTGAGGCCTCGAAGAAATTCCTATGCGGCCCATATGGAATCGTTGCTACTGATTAAACAATACCAAGAGGTGGATGTGTTGAAGGGTAAACAGGCTGTTATTTTCTCAGGGCAGGCAAGTCATAAGGGAGCTAGGACGACACCAGTGGAGATTGTAAACTGGATTCCCCCATCATGTGGTGTTGCCAAGCTAAACATCGACGGATCCTTCGTCCAAGCGGACGGAACGGCGGGCGCTAGTATGATACTCAGAGACCACAAAGGTACGGTAATTTATGCAGCTTGCAGGTCGCTCTTGAACTGCTCGGGTGCTCTTGAGGCTGAGCTTGCAGCATGTGACGAGGGCCTATGACTGGCACTACACTGGACTCAACTACCGCTTCAGGTGGAAACGGATTGCTCCGAAATCATCAAGCTGCTTAACTCTAGTCCTATAGATCGCTTTAGTAACATGTATCAGGTAATTGAGATCGCTGAGATGGCGAAGGAACGACCTGTACATTTTCGGAAAATTTGTAGATCACAAAATAATGCTACTCATGCTATGGCAGCTCTAGGTCGTAGTCACCAACGCACTGCTTGTTGGTTAGCAAACTCCCCAAAAAGAGATTAGTAGTATTATTTCATACGATTGTAAGGCCCTGGTTGATTAAATGATATGCTTTTCCCCGAAAAAAATATCATGGCAGCATGAGCTGTTGGGATCCATCATGCCTCCATGACCTTAAGGCCACGGAAGACAGGCAGAGCGACGGCTGTGCCGGCGAGATGCCGGGATTGCCTAGTCGTGGCCACAACCACACCACGGCCGACGGGGGTGGATTCAAGGTAGAATGCAGCATTGCGGCATCAAGGACATGAAAATTAGGCTCCCAGCGACCGCATTCCAGCCTAGCCCTACAACGGCAGCGACAGCCAGGGCGGGCCTAGGCATGCGGTACCAAATCCGACGCTGCCTTTTCGCTTTCCACTGCCACAACTCCTCTTTTCCCAGATCGTACTTGACCCACACAATTGGGCGAAGGGATCCGACCCAAATTTGAACATGAGGGTGAGCTCCTCCGGCTGTACCATTGATGAGGAAGTGTGGGATGGATTGACGATGGGTGAGAGGGAAAAGGGAGGCGCCAGAGAGGTATAAGGGCATCTCCAGCCACGTCCCCAACAGGCCCTTCCCAGGTGATTTTGCTGCGCCGGCGCCAAAAAAAGGCCCCAGTCGCGTCCCCAGAAGTTTGTTTTTCGCCGGTTCGGGCCAAAATTGGTACCGGTGGACCCAGGCCGAACCCGGCGCCCTGGGGGCGCTTGGGGAGCCGGCACAAGTGAAAAAGGCGCGTGGGCCCGCCCTGGAGGCGACCCGAGGGCCTTTTCCCGCCATTTCTTGACGCTTTCCCTCGCATCTCTCCTGCTCGCTCGCCTTCCTTCCGCCATTCTCTCCCTTTCTCCCGCCAAACCCCCTCCCGCTCGCCTTCCAGTCGCCGACGACGGCCTCATCCCGCGCGGCATCATCCTGAGTGAGCTGCCGACGGCAACGCCGACGACGCCCACGACCACACGGACGCCAAGCCCGAACGACACCTCTACATCGCCGCCCAGCAGTGCCGAAGCCGCGCCGACACAACCCAGCACCGAAGAAGCTCCGGCACCGCCGAGTCCGCGCACGCCGACTCCGCCAACGCCTGCAGCCGACCCCGCCGAGTGAATCATTGCGCACGCGAACTTGCGGCGGCGGCGCTCTGTTTTTTGTAACGACAGACTACGTCCGATCGCCGGATTTGCGGCGTCTTTTGAGAGCGGGAACGACCAAGTTTTAAATTTTCCGCATCCTGAGGCCGGCGCGTGGGGGCGTGACTGGGAACTAGATCGCCCCCAGGGGCCGAACTAGCGCCGGCACGCCCCCAGGCCGCTCTATTTAGGCGCCCTGGGGAGCCGAACGGCTGGAGATGCCCTAAGCGTGAGGAGAAGGGAGGGTGTCAACCTTTTATAGGCTGCCACAGGCACCATTACGAGGCAACTGATGAGGCGGTTGACGGCGGACATTAAGGGGCTCATCTCCTAGATGCTCACGCGGCTACACCTAGCCTTCTCACATAAAATCAAGGAGACGATGGCACGTGGCAGCCATTTGACGGGCCACCACCGAACTGAGGGGGCGGTCGTCGGATTAATGGTCGGATGTCGTAGCACTGCTTGTGAGGGGTCGGGCTGCTTCTGTAGGAAATATGAGCAATTTACCATATGATTTAATCCACAGAAATACTAGATAAAACTGCAAAGATGAAACAAGTCATGCAATCTAACAAAGAGAAGGCAAATAGCATCTGAAGATGTGAGGTAGAACAAAACATATCTAGAACAGATACTAGAAAAAGAAACTGTGGTAGGATCTCGAACAGAAAGAACATGAACACGTACTGAGCTGCGGCAGTAGCATTGGCGTTGGTGTTGATGTTGTCGCCCATGTCATCGAAGAGGTTGTCGACGTCGGGAAAGAAGTCTTCGTTGGGGAAGTGGTCGTCAGCGTCCGTGGCGTCCATGGCGTCCGTGATGAAGAGGTCAGTAGTCGCGCAGAGCGCTCCCCAAAAACCTTATCACCCTTCTCACATACAGAACTCAAAAAGGTGCGGTTAGGCAGCCTACTGTCCCCATCACAAGCCGGGATGGGGGAGATCGTGGCAATAGCTTAGTGCTTAGGGATTCAGTGGCGTGAAGCAAGTGATGTCTGGTGTGTGTCTCTGAAGAGGAGCGACCTTTTTTGATAGGAATAGGAATAGGAGGAGGAGGAGGAGGTGAATTGGCAGCGATAGAAGATGAAATGAAAAGATAGGAGATAAAACGAACATCTAGCAGCCGAAGGATGCAGTGTTCGTATTCAATCTCCATTACAACAAAAACATTTCAACTCTGATGAGTTCACCTACTATGGGTAGGGTCAAGAAGTAGACATCTTGGATTAACCTAGTGGGGCATCCCGGCGCGGAGCAACCGATTTACCTTGTGTTGCCAGCTCAGAGGTCAAGTCTTTTGCCGAGACACATCAACTTGGAACAGAAACAACCGCTTTATTAATATCTTACAGGTACAAAGGTTCGGTGGTTACATAAGATAGCGAGGCCAAGCGGCACATTCAATGCAGCTACACTTTGCACATTATATAGAAGACATCTCAAGAGCCTCGATACTAGCTGAAGAAACTACTCGGTAACAGAACGGCGTGATAGTGGAACTCCATCCCAAAGGGACACTATTGTGACACGACCTAGATTGCGAAGTACAGATCAACATCAACTCCATGCACGGCTTCTCCTGCATCTAGCATACACCCATCTGGGTCGTGCCATGGGTGTCCCTGATAACTTCTCACAACAACCAAAGCAACCATGACAAATAATAGCATGGCATTTACAGGTTAAAGACATGATATGAACATGATGCTACTATCGCTACAATGAGAGGGAGTCGACGTTTAATGTCTCATGGCCCAACTTACTCATGTTAGTGGTTATCACATAACCACCTTGGAGGATTGATCTTTGTCACAACCGTGATTATCACATGACCACATAAAGATCAACCAACTTCTCCTGTGAGGCCAGGGTTCTTTAGTATGCACTATTTTATTATTACTGTTGACCCATAGTGCGACCTGCTACGAAGTGTGTCCATATTCGAACATGTGTCTATTCAAATAGATTTTTACATTATGTAGAGGTAGCGCACTGTACCCACACCATGGAACTCCTGACCTCGTACTTTAATACATATTCCCATTTGGGTGGACCAGTGATGTTCCAACAAAACCAATCTATTGCATGACACTCTCATGGCCACTCCGACATACACCCATCTGGGTCGTGCCATGGGTGTCCCTGATGTCACTGCGTGACAACCTGCAACTGCCGTGGCCAAACTAAATTGTCCCAAACGGGAGCCTTGGTACCACTAAAACTTGGGCTCACAAGGTTATAGCCGCCTACTAGGCCAGGGTAGAACGCACATATCACTTGGCCGAGGCATCCTAGGTTGGGCCTAATCACTTGGCACTAATCACTTGGCTCTATTGCCACCTATGTTAGGTTTATCATCTAGGGCTTATCGATGCTCACGAGAATTCTAAGTTGGACCTAATCACTTGGCTCTATTGCCACCTATGGTTTAATGTAGCAAGAATGGCGGGGCAGTTGATCCTACTTAACTAAGTACTAAGATATCCCGGCCAATGCATTAGTCGCAAGTACCCCATATGTCCTATTTTTAGCAAAGTCATGCTAAAATTCACGGAAAATTTCAGCATGACCTTTGCTGAAAATAGGACATATAGAGTATCCAAATTTGCCGGAACGGAAGTTAATCGACATTCTGGCAAACTCAAGGGCCTCTCGGGGTACCTGCAAATTCATCACGACACAATGGTCGGAGACAAAACCCAGCCACAGACCATATGGTCCTCTGCTTTCATATGGACAAAAATCAGCTCAACTTATGTGAGCTTCCATTCCAGATCTAATAGGTCACCCAACAAAAAATCATCAATAGTTTAGCAAGTCTGTACAAACACAAAAAGAATAGAAAGTTTGCTGCCTATTCAAACACAGGAACAAAACACTACTTTAAACTTCTGCTACATTTGGACCATGGCAATTTACTTTCATGGAGCATGACAAATGTATTTTACAGACCATGGCATTGTTTTTACTATATGCACCATGGCAAATTTCATCTATAAACCATGGACAAATACATGATACAGTGCATTTTTCTTCAGAATGACAAATACTCGGTTGACAATATGCAAATGATTTCCTAGGGGTTTCAGACATGCTATGTGTGTCTGAATACATGTGTGTCAGAATCATGTGTCCAAGTCAGTCACAAGCACAAGCAGGTCATGTGTATCAGATCAGGAGCCAAGCTCTAAAACTATACTTTTAACTGACTTTTAAACTGAATTTTTACTTCAAAATAAGAGTACCATGCCCGCTTAACTGAATTTTTAACATAATCTCTCTTTTGGCCTAGGAGTACTCAATTTCAATCTCTCTCTTGGCCTAGGAGCAAGTTTGTGCAACACCAAATTTGTGCAGCCCCAAGTTTGTGCAACTGATGGTACAAAAATGTGCAGCCTCATGTTCGTCTCTCACTTACTCTGTGCTGGTTATGCTACATAATCAAATCATCGATCCAAGAGTAGTATATTTGTGTTGTTTAGCTTTTTCTAGAAGGTTTTTCTCAGAGCCTACTTTACTTAAAACAGATGATTTTAAATATGAAGACAATAAGTGAACAACATTCTAGGCATGCGTTTCCAATCACTTTTTTACTTTTCTTCCTCAAGCACATTCAACCAACATTATCTCCTTTCTTGCAACACAGCAAAAAGCAACCACTAGCTACCCAAATACATGGATGCTGCCTCTACCATCCCGTAAAACAAAAATCAGACCTATTTAACTCACATATACATTCTAATTAGATCAGACAGATGTTTCAACACAATAAACATAGTCATCTACAATAAGAAGCAAATGTGTTACTATCAGGGTTTGGTTTCACTTGAATAAAAACCATGCCAAAGAAACTAGCAGGTAAAAGTACAGCATTGCTCGGAAATTTTTGCACTTTGCATATACAAGCTATATAGTCTGAAATCAAATGCATACAGTTGAGACAAGCATCGACCATAGCAGTCCACAGCCATGAACTTGTACAGAGGGGGAGAGAGGCGAGACAAGTGGTCACCTTGGTGACAGGGGAACGAAATCCAAACAAGTCGAACCCACAGCAGCAGCTTCTTTGTATCCTGTTGAACTAAGTCCTTCCTTCACACAACACAACAGCACAACACAGCTATAGATGAGAACGCGTCAGAGATTGGAGGAGATGAAGAAGAAAATCAACAAGAGACAAGGGGAAGAGGGATTCGTACCCTGTTCTTCTGCTGGACGGCGGGGAGGTCCCGGGCCTCCTTTCCTGCTGGACGTGGGGCCTCCTCTCCTGGTGGACGTGGGGCTCCGAGGCTCTGGCGGCTCCGAGGCTCCAAATCTCCGGCGGTTTCTAGGGTTTCGAGGGGGGAGGCGGGGCTCGGGGGGAGGCGGCGCTCGAGGGGGAGGAAGGGAGAGGGAGGCGGCGGGGGCGCGTGGGCGGCTGCGGCGCAGTGGGTTCGGGCAGCGGCGGCGCGGTGGAGGGAGAGGGACGAAGTGTATGGATGGGGGAAGATTACTAATGGTGCACCCCCAGGCGGTGCACCATTAGAATGTTTTTTCATAACAATGGCGCACCAGCGGGACAGTGCGCCATAAGTATTTTTTTTAGATAGCAATGGCGCACTAGCGACCCCGTGCGCCATAAGCAATAATTTTTTTATTATTAAAAAAAATGAATATGAATATGAAACCGTAACATTTTTTATAAAAACAGTAATAATTGTTGTTTAACAACAATTGTAGTCTACACTTTTTAAAAAAATGAATATGAATATGAAATAGTAATATTTTTTTATAAAAACAGTAATAATTGTTGTTTAACAACAATTGTAGTCTGCACTTTATTATTATTATTTTTAAAAAATGAATATAAATATGAAACAGTAATATTTTTTTATAAAAACAGTAATATTTTTTAAAAAATATCATCAAATTTGTTACTTGAAAATATTTATGAATCGAAAAAATATCATCAAATTTATTATTTGAAAATATCATCAAATTTGTTATTTGAAAATATAAACAAATTTTTTTTTTTGGATTTTTAGTTGCATTCATTTGTGACGGTGGAGTGGGGGAGGGTGCGGGGGGTCGGCGGCGGCGGTGGAGTGGGGGAGGCTGCGGGGGGTCGTCGGCGGCGGTGGAGCGGGGGAGGGTGCGGTGGGTCGTCGGCGGCGGTGGAGCGGGGGAGGGTGCGGTGGGTCGTCGGCGGCGGTGGAGCGGGGAAGGGTGCGGGGGGTCGTCGTCGGCGGTGGAGCGGGGAAGGGTGCGGGGGGTCGTCGTCGGCGATGGAGCGGGGAAGGGTGCGGGGGGTCGTCGTCGGCGGTGGAGCGGGGAAGGGTGCGGGGGGTCGTCGTCGGCGGCGTGGGTCGGGGCAGCGGGGAAAATTAGCTAGGGGGCGAGGGAGATGGATGAAGGGGATCTGACGAGAGGGAGGGAATTAGGTAGGGGGAATCTTACTAATAGCGCACCTGCGGTCGGTGCGCCATTAGTAATCTTTTTTTTACATAGCAATGGCGCACCAGGAAGGGATGCGCCATTAGTAATCTTTTTTTTTTACATAGCAATGGCGCACCAGGCAGAGATGCGACATTAGTAATCTTTTTTTATATATAGCAATGGCGCACCAGCCAGAGGTGCGCCATAAGTAATTTTTTTGTTGCATGTAATAATTTTTTAAAAAATGAATATGAATATGAAACAGTAATATTTTTTTATAAAAACTGTAATAATTGTTATTTAACAACAATTGTAGTCTACACTTTATTATTATTTTTTTTTAAAATGAAGAGGGGAGAGGAGGCGCGGGTGGGATCGAGATCGAGATGGAGGAGGAATCGAGATCGAGATGGAGGGGGATCGAGATCGAGTGTCCTCATGAATATTCAATATTTTATTATATTGAATATAAAAAATATCATCAAATTTGAAAAAGATTCATAAATTTAAAAAGTGAGTATGAAATTTAAAAATATTCATGATATCAAAAAATGCTCATGAAATTTAAAAATATTTATGATATTAAAATATATACTAATGGCGCACCTCTACAGGGTGCGTTATTAGTGTTTAAACTAGTAATGGCACACTGTGAGGCGGTGCGCCATTAGTAGTTTTGCAAAAAAAAGAATAAAAAAAAATTCAGTACTGGCGCACTCCCTGTCTGGTGCGCCATTACTAGTTAGAACTAGTAATGGCGCACTTCGGTGGGATGCGCCATTAATATGTATGTAAAAATAAAAAAAAATTATTACTAGTGGTGCGCCATTATTATATAATAGTGGTGCACTACTTTCCTGATGCGTCATTAGTGTCAATTCTATCTATAGCCCTTTTTCTAGTAGTGTCGTACTCATCGTGATTCAAATCACCGATGACCAAGTGTCAAACGGACGATACCTTCGCGTTCAACACACGTATGATTGGGAAGACGTCTCATCCTTTTTGATCCAGCACGTAGTTGGATGAAGAGGAGTGATGGAGAGGTTGCGGAGTGGTGGTTATCTATGCAAAGGATGAATGTGAATGAATGCACTGTGTGTGGATACTTAGTTTTCTAGAGAAACCGAACATGCATAGTCAATCTATAGAACTGCCGCTTCATTTTCTTTATAACAATCGAGCGAGCATAGCCCGACCAAGCAGGCCAGTATAAATAGAAACGATCGAATACACCCAGCCCAGCCCAGTAAACAGGAACGTACTAACACGCCGGCCCAACCCCGCAGCCAGCTTTGTTCGAGCGCAAAAAACGCCTGTTAGCCGCGCACCGTCATCGTGGTCGGCTCACATGCGATGGGCCACGTCAAAACAAGCTCAGAAAATGGTTTAGTGTTTTTTCCCACTGTCAAGTTTTCTAATGTGGTACAAAGTGTCACATTTTGTAAAATGATGATTTCCATAAGTTGTAATACGAAAACGGCAGTCCCGTGCATTTTACTCTGCGAACACGTACCTCTATCACGTCATACCATTCCATTCCCAAGAAGCACCCCACCTTCTTTAGTAGATATGAGCAACCTTATCAACGACAGCGCCTGTTCAACTCCTCTCCAGCTTCCCCTCTTATGCTACTCTACTCTTTCTTGCACACATGGCTTCTTTGTACATGTAACCGATCCTGAGGGTATCTTAAAGGCGAACCCACAAACTGCCCGCATCCGTTCGGACCATGCTGTCCTAACCGAGGAAGCCATCCAACGCAATCCTTATCGGTTCACAACGTGGTTCGGACACGATTTCTCCCATAAGTTAGAGACAAAAGTGGGGGAGGTTTGCCGGAGTCCGGACACCCGAAACATCTCTTTTCGGCACCCTCCAGCCACCCAATCCCCCCTCCCGGTCTTATTTCCTTCCACTCCGCCCCTTTTACCCTTTCCTTTGCATCTGCACTCTCCACCTCCTCAGTGGCTGGTGTACATCTCCGGCCGCCACAGAAGCATTGCCGGACGTCCGCAACCAGCACTGACGTGCCTGCTCTCCTTTACGATCGAGCTTTCCACGCTGGAGCCGTTTGTAGCCAGGTACACCCTGCCCCTTGTCGACGACCTCCATGGCGGACACCACGCTCGGTAGGTGTTCGTCAAATGCTATTGAGCTTATTTAGAAATGTCATGTCTTTTTTCAGAATATGAAGGATGGTCAGCTACTGGACCAGGGAGGATCAGTTGTTGTGCGATGCGGGGCTGGCCGTATCCGCAGATTTCATAGGCAGGAGTAGAGGGGAGCACCTTCTGGGAGCAAGTGCATGAAAAATTTCATGCACGAAAGCACATTGCGCCCTTTGATATGTACATCATTCAAGCACACAACACGAGGTCGTTGTGGTATCGCTGACACGCTATTCAGATCAGGGTCGACAAGTTTTGCAACGTGGATGATCAGCTCGAGACAAGGTGGCCATTGGACGCGCTAGAGGACGAGATAGTACGCTTTTTTCCTCTTCCTCAACTTGTTTATTGATTCACGAACTCAATGTTGGTCTATATGTTATATGTAGCCCACACACACTGTCGTGTTGTACCGTAGGAGAGAGGGACAACCATTTATGTGCACATATTGTTGGATGAATCTGAAGGGGGAGTATGTCAGACAACATGATCCGTTCATGAAAGACTTGTTGGACATCGAGGATCTAGTCGAATTTGAGACCTTATTGTACTAGACTTAGTTTTGTATGGTATGTATGAATGATTTGTGCTATTTTTTATCAGAACTTTGATAAATATCAGCCCGTTTGCATGAGTTCGTCTGGTTTGTTAAAATACGGGTTGAAATGTTCATGGACAGATGTGGGAAAAAATTTGTAGGTTGCCGATTACTTTCCAACCAGACGCGTGAGTATACAAGCAACCTGTGATCAACTCATGAACAGAAAACAACACGGCTGTAGCAAGCTAGCTAGCTAGCTGTTTGATCGATCCCCTTAGCTAGCACGTAACGCTAGCACTTGTCCAAGACACGCACGTACGCGCCTGGATGCTGATCGATTGATCTCCTCATCGGCGAAACACAAGCACGCCGGGCACCGGATAGGATGGCCACGGGAGGTTCCCGTTATTTTCTATTGATTGATTGGCACTTATCATCTGGGTTGATTTTTCGGTAATTACAGCCATCGGGTTTAGCTATATTTATGCTGGTACAAAGCTAGCGGTCCTAAGCCTATTCGTCGTGTCTGAGAAGGATACGTTGAAAGATGATTGCAACGTATCCTTCTCGGACACGACGACGTGGATATTCCCAACAATCAGTGAGTCGTTTGTGAATCAGAGAAAAACAAGTTGCCGAGCATCTCGGCACGCCAAAACGTCAGCAGTTATAGAATCCAAAGAAGCTAAGACACTTATTTTTTTGCAGGCAGCTCCCATGCCTATAAGTACCCGAGGAGAGGACGAAATATATGACATGCTATTTGGGTTGGAGGAGATATTGCACGAGAGCAAATACATTGGACGAAGTATGATATTGTAACTGGGGTTAAGGATGTCCATTCAGCATCTCCTGTCGTTGGGTGGAATGAGGTAAGAGTGAATACTCCCGCTGAAATAAGGTGGATGATCGATTCGGGACTCCTGGCACGCATGTGCAATACAAGTCACTTGCCTCATGTTTCAAAATGTTGGAAGGGAAAACATCCACAGTACTAAGAGCTTCCTAACACTTGCGTTAACACATGCTTGATGACTAGGCAAATACTGCACGCCAATGATGCCAGATTTTCTCAGAAGAATAAGGCTACGAACTACGTGCAATCCACTGTTGGGAACACATTTTGTCAGCAAAATAAAGCTACGAGCAATCGCTAGTATTAGCACAAAGAATAAAGCATGGCCCAGTTTAAATCGATGTAATAGGGTAATCGCAGTAACCAGATACCAAGTGGATTACTAGTTACAGAGAAGCTCTATCCCATGATGCCTACTTTATCACTAATGCCTAGATTAGTAACAATAGTCTCTGCAACTATAGCAATTGTAGCCATATGAAATTGTGTGTGACAGAAGCAGAGCAGTTCACCTTGTTGGGGATACAAGAGCAATCTCTACAAAAAAAGGCGGGATTATTCAACTCCTGACACAACAACTTTGAGAAGCGATGCAACTCTGCTTGAAGATCAGCCGTTCTTGCGCGCCTCTGAATTCAGCCTAGTACGCGCTAGAGTTCCTCTGCCGCCACCGGCCTCCCTCGCCCCTGCCGCCGGCGCCGGCCACCGGCGCGAGCGTCCCCCGGCCCGCCTCCCTCTCCCCCCTCTTCCTACCCCTCCCCCTACGCTCAAGTCGCCCCCCGAGGCGGCGGAGCGCCCCTGCCCTCCTTCCTGTCTCGACCCCCTCCTCTCCTTCTCCCTCCACCGCCGCCGGCAACGGCCTCCGGCATGCCCGGGTGGCGCCGGTGGCGGCTGATGTTCCTTCCCCGAGCGCCTGGAGGGGGAGTCAGGGCTCCCTCCTGCCCGGCGGCAGTGGGGCCCGGCAGCGGAGCTCTGCGGGCCTCGGGTGCTCTCGATGTGGCGGCGTGGCGCGGTGTGCGGCTGGCCGGCGGCACCCGCTCGGCCCATATCTGGGCCCTCTCGGGTCCCATTTGGGCTGGGGTGGGCCTGTGGGTCGGGGCGCGATGGCGCTGCGCCCTGGTGGTGAGGCTTGGCGGCCGTGACTGCGGTGGTGATGGCTCCGGTGGTCAGCGTGCTGTAGCATGGCTGCAGGGACTGTCCGGACCCGTTGGGGTCCGGCCGGGCCGGTGGCCTAGCAGGTCCTTGTTGCTATGTCCGGTCGGCTCCGCACGGCGGTGGAGGTGGTTCCCTCCTATCGGCTGCGTTGCGGTTATCATTGAGTCCGGTGTCTCCTCGTCCTACCTCTAGGTCTTGTGTTGGTCGCCTCAGTGAGACGGTGAAGATGGTGCGGTGTCCGTGGTGGCATAGGCTGGTGGGTGGCATGTTGCGCGGCGCACTTCCGATTGTCTGGGGTGGCGGTGATGGTTTCGGGACGGGAGAAATCTCTGCCGGCTCGTTCGCTACCGGCGCGGCTGCGCCCGTGGGCATTGCCGGACCCTCCTGAGGGGTGTCGGTGATACCCCTTCTCCATTTCCATCCATGTACCGACGGAAACCCTAGGACTTGTCAGGGCAGCAGCGACGTCGTCGTCGGATCCTTCATGAAGGTGTTGCTTGGTACGTGAGGCTTCGGAGTGCTTGGCGGGTGGTGGTACTTCTCCGGAGGGTGCAGCGGGTGTCGGCTATCTTTGCTTAGTTGAGCTGCCGGCGTCGGCTTTTGTTTTTTTTCTTTCCTTTTTCTTTTGGGCTCGTTTATGCGGCGGCCGCAGCAAACTCGTTTTATCGATTGGTCGTTGCTTTATAATCTAAAATGAGGAAAACCCTTTTTCATGAACAACTTTGAGAAGCATAGCGATCCCCAGCTCGGCTGAGTCTCCTTATGGCGGGGAGGAGCACCCCAGTAGCAACGGACTGAGACGGCAAGCTGAGCTCATGGACACAGCCGCATGGAGAGGGAGCCATGTGGCGCTAGACGAGGCGGGGGCCTTCGTGGCTTCCCTCAGGTGAGCGTGAAGCATCAGGCGGTGGAGGAGCACAGTGAGGCGAAGCGAGGAGAGCTACCCAACGGGGGACATGTGATGCTCCCAAAAATATGGTCAAAGTGTTCAAAATGTGCTCAAAATTCAGTTACGAATGTTGAATGTTGCGTATCGTGATTATTAGAAAGTATAGGATAGATTATAATTTATTTTCAACTTATCCTGTACTTCAGGTTGATTGTACTCCTATATATATACCCACAAGGCTCAAGCAATAAACATCGGTTCCACCAATCTCCCTCTATGCATCTACATGGTATCAAGGTGACCACGGCGTCACTCGCACGACTACACCACCCTACGCTCTCGGCTACCTCGACTACAGCACAAAGAGCTACCACCTCGCTTGAGCAACCTCATAGGTTTTCACTCCAAACACAACTTCCCGATGCATCGATCATTGCAGCTGTGGAGGATGTCCGTCGACTTACCTTGTGATTCTTTTTCAGTCTTACCGTTTGCGTCGCTATCATTGTGACTGCAGGGATGTTGAGTAATGATTATTAGGAAGTAGGAAAGACTCGGATTTATTTCTACCTTGTATTGTACTCCCAAGTTAATCATGTACTCCTATATATATGCTGAGGGCATCTCCAGCCGCGCCCCCAAGAAGGCTCCCAGGCGTGTTTTCGTCCGCCGGCACGAAAAAATCGGCCTAGTCGCGCCCCGAAGAGCCCAGTTTTCGCCGGCTCGGGCCGAAATTGGTGCCGGCGGACCCAACCCGAACCCGGTGCGCTGGGGGTCGCTCGGGGGTGCCGGGCGAATCGTTTTTGGCGCGAAGAGCCGCGGGCCCGCCGCGTCAGCGACTCTACTCTCTTCTCGCACCTTCGTCATCCTCATCGCCTCGTTTCCCGCGGCGAATCAATGCCAAAGCTGCCACGCGCTGCCGCGCCGGTCAGCCTCCATTGGTGCCTCATGGGCGGCGCAGTGAAGGCTGGTCGCCGCGTCCCTCGGCCGCCACGCAATCACGCCACGCGTAACGCGCCGGCCAAGCCTACCACGCGGCGTCTCCGCCTATAAAAGCCGACTGCAAGCGCGCCAGAGAAACTCACCCCGATCATCCACCGACGACGCGCTCATTTCTCCCCCTTTCCTCCTCTCGCCATCACCAGTTGAGAAAGCATGGCCGAGCGTTTCCCAGGCGACGGCGCGGCGGCGAACGGATTCGGGCGCCGTCATCTGCACGAGGACGAGGCTCGCCTCCTTTTCGAGGCCGAGTATCCGGTCCCGCCGGACATGCGGGTGCCCGGGGCGTGGAGGATCAGCGCCGGCGGCGTGCCGGTGCCCCCGGTACCCACCGGCGCGGCCCGGTGTGCGGAGATCGCACGCATCCGCTCGTCCCTGCCGCGTGTGGCGAGGGAGGGGCCCCGGTACGTCCCCGACAGCCCAATCTGGGAGCCGTACTTCCGCCGTCGGCACGGCGAGCAACTCGAGGCCACCAACGACGCCGTGCCCTCCGGTAGGTTCAACGCCGCCGGCCGGCGTCGGTGATGGGGCGTGCCCGGGCGCACGTTGGAGTCCGTCCTCGAGTACATCGAGGGCGGCAACACGCCGCGCCTCGAGTACCCCGCTCCCCCGTCCTCCTCACGCCGCCGCCGGGGAAGCTCCTGGACGCTGAGGCGCATGGAGACCGGGGTGTCCTCCTCCTCGTCCGGCAGCTCTCCCTGCCTCCACCTCCGCCCCGTCAAGCCGGAGCCCCAGGACACGCCTGTCAGCGCGCGTACCCGCAGCTCCGGAGGCTCTCCATGCCTCCACCTCCGCCCCGTCAAGCCAGAGCCCTAGGACACGCCTGTCAGCGCGCACACCCGCAGTTCCGGCGCCCTCGTCGAAGCCAAGGTGGAGTCCAGCCTCCCCCCGGAGTACGAGGAGATAGCCCGGCGCGGCTTCTCCGACGAGGACGCCATGCGGTGGTCGCGCGACGACTACCTGCGCGAGGAGATGATCCGGCAGCGCCAGGCCCTGGAGGAGATCGCCGCCCGCAAACGTGGGCGCGAGGACGAGGACGGTGTCGTCGTCCTCGATAGCGACGACGACGACGCCCCCGGACCGTCCAACCCGCTGCGCCAACCGGGGAAGGGATGCAGCAGCGACGGCGGAGGCGTAGGCGGGGGCGACGACGACGACGACGACGACGGTGACTACACGCGGTTCTACAGCCTCCTCGGCATGTAGGACCGCGTGGGTGGGCGGCGAGGGAGACGGCGGGGGTAGCCCGCGGTAGTTTTTTTTTGTAAAATATGTTTAAATTTGAACGAACTCGCCCGTGTTTGCGTTGTGTTTGCGCCGAATTTAAACATTTTAAAAACCCGTGGGGGGCCGCGACTGGGGGGCATCACGCCCCCAGTGCGCGGTTTAGCGCCGGTGCGCCCCCGGGGGCGATTTTTTGCCCCTCCTGGGGGGCCAACGGCTGGAGATGCCCTTACGAGGCTCAAGCAATAAACATTGATTCCACCAATCTTCCTCTCTATCCTTATACACTGAAGCTAATTTTATTTTATTTTTATAATTTCAAACAAAGGCTCTACATCTCAGCTCATTGAAGACAATTTAATAAGCTTAAATTGTTTGAAACATTCTCAAATTTGAATTACGGAAGCTACCTTTTGGTTCTAAACATTGATATGACACAAATTTTGCAAGGACAAAAACGGGCACTGCAAGCTCGTAATCGTATTGGAAAGGAGAGAAACATTACCGTTCATGAAGAAAATTACTGGGAGAGAAAGAGAGAGAGTGAGAGAGAGAGAGCAATGTTTTTCTTTTCCGATAAAGGGTTTTTCATTGAATTGAAATATCAAGTTGATACAACCGCATCAAAGATCACCCGGCTTCTGCATAGCTAGATGCACACAGCCAAAGTTACAAAGTACTAGAAGCCAAAATAAAAAGGCAAAAAACGCCAGCAGTAGCGAAAAAAAGATAAAAGAGGCCTAAGATGATGCCGGTCCAATCCGAAGGTCACACCGCCATCCATAGGGGTAAAAAATGTCCCTGGCCGAGCACTCCAACCGGGTAGAAGCCATCATAAAAAAGTCTCTGTCCTCCGGCCTCTGCAGGATAGACCACATACGGAGCCATCGCGAGCATATATGAATTACCTGCATAGGAGATGAAACACTTTTATGATTAAAAACAATATCATTCCTGGTGAGCCACAACGCCCAACACAAGGCAGCCGCCCCCGCAAGAATGTGCTTAGACAATTGTTTATCTATTCCCCTCAACCAATTGCCGAACATATTCCGTACGCTGCGTGGAGGATATAGATTCGAAGCAATTTGGACTATTGCCCATACCGATCTAGCAAACTTGCAATCAAAAAATAGGTGTTTAATGATTGCAGAAAACACATTTTTTGCAGCCTTGCCAGTTTCGTCGAGCTAGATTGTCCCTAGTTAAGATAACTTCTTTGTTAAGAAACCATAGGAAAATTTTCACTTTTAGAGGAATCTTAAGCTTCCACAATTTTCTATTATCAGATGGGACCTCGTTATGAACCAATGCATCATACATGGATTTAACCGAAAATCTTCCATTCAGATGCAGGTTCCATTTAAAGATGTCCGATTCAGCCGACGGTTGGACAGCTCCCAAACGAGTCAGCAAATCGTTCCATGCAGTCAGACGAGGTCCAGAAATCGTTCTGTGAAAAGAAATATCCGGGTGTTCTTGTCCCAATACCTGCTTAATCGTGACAAACTTATGTCTAACTATCCGATATAAGCTTGGGTATTGCACATTTAGAGGAGTAGTCCTGAGCCAGGTGTCTTCCCGGAATCAAATCCGGGAGCCGTCCCTAACCGAGAAAGTGCCAAATTGGAAAAAGAATTCTTTAGCTTTCATAACCCCACTCCAAAAATGAGAGTCACCTGGTTTCCAGTAGACTTGGGAGATTGCTTTGGACCCAACGTATTTATTACGAATGATCTCCTGCCAAACACCATCCTCAGTGAGTAATCTGTATACCTATTTGCTGAGCAATGCAATGTTTTTGATCTCAAGATCCTGGATTCCGAGTCCCCCTTGGCTTTTAGGACGACATAATATATTCCACCTAGCCAAGCGATATTTCTTTTTTTCATTGTCACTCTGCCAAAAAAACCTTGATCTAAAATAATCAAGGCATTGGAGAATACCTTTTGGCAGATGAAAAAAAGATAGCATGTAAAGGACCATGTTGGTAAGAACCGAGTTGATCAGAACTAGTCGGCCCCCATAGGACAAGAGTTTGGCCTTCCAGCTCGCCAACCGTTTCTCCAGTCTCTCTTCAACATGTTTCCATTCAGCGATTGTCAAACGCCGATAATGAATAGGAATACCTAGATATCGAATCGGAAATTGGCCTAGTTGGCATCCAAATATATCAGCATATTCTTGTGAAGTTTCTGCGGCTTCGTCAAAGCAGAAAAGTTCACTCTTATGAAAGTTTATCTTAAGGCCAGAAAGATCCTCAAAAGCACATAATAACAATTTGAGGTTTCTAGCCTTTTCTAGGTCGTGATTCAAAAACAAAATGGTGTCATCCGCATACTGTAAGATTGACAGGCCTCCTTCTACTAGATGAGGAATGACCCCGGTGATTTGACCAGCTAGCTTGGCCCTCTCAATGAGAGTAACTAGCATATCAGCCACGATGTTGAAAAGGATAGGTGATGCGGGGTCGCCTTGGCGTAGCCCCTTCCTAGTCTGGAAATAATTGCCTACGTCATCGTTCACCTTGATAGCCACGCTACCTCCAGACACAAAGTTCTCAACCCATTGGCACCAGGTATCGGAAAACCCTTTCATACGATGAGTTTGAAGCAAAAAAGGCCACTTCACCTTATCATAAGCTTTCTTGAAGTCAATCTTAAAGATGACCCCATTCAACTTTTTACGGTGGAGCTCATGAACAGTTTCATGTAGGACAGCAACACCGTCTAAGATGTTCCGTCCTTGCATGGAAGCTGTTTGTGTTGGTTTGACTACATGGTCTGCGACCCCATTCAGGCGGTTAGTCGCGACCTTGGTGAAAATTTTAAAGCTCACTTTTAATAAGCAAATCGGTCTATATTGTTGAATCTGATTGGCATCCTTTATCTTTGGTAAAAGGATAATTTCACCAAAATTGAGTCTGGAGATGTCTAGTCTATGAGCATGCAGTTCATTAAACAATTGAACCAGGTCAGACTTTAACATATCCCAAAAAAATTGATAAAACTCCGCTGGAAAACCATCCGGTCCCGGAGATTTGTTGTGTTGCATTTGAAAAATCGCAGTCCGTATTTCCTCCTCAGTGAAAGCAGAGGTTAGGAATTCATTTTCCGCAGCGGAAACCTGCTGGATGTCATGACAAATAGACTCATCCATCTCCAGCGTAGTTTCCGAGGAAGGACCAAACAAGTCTTTATAGTATTTTGTAATAAAGTCCTTGAGCGGAGCGTCCCCCTCAATGCGACCCTCGTCCTGATCAAGGGTGAATATTCGTTTCTTTCTATGTCTGCCATTGGCTAACATTTGAAAGTACTTCGTGTTATCATCCCCAAGTACCAACGAGTCGCTCTTGCACCGTTGGTACCATTTGATTTCCTCTTCGCGTAAGAGACGGGCTAGCTGCTCATTGAGATGACTTTTTTGCTCAATCTCAGCCGCAGATAGAAGCCTCACCTCCGCGATCTTATCTAAGGAGTCGATCATGACAGATAGTGGCAACTTCTCTTTCTTATAAATCCCAGCGGTGTGTTTAGCCCATCCGCGGAGAAATTGGCGCAACGCACGAATGCGATTATTCCAACGTTGAATTGGTGTATCACCCCGTGTTGGGCATTGCCACACCTTTTTAACAAATTCAGGGAAACCCTCTCTAGTGAGCCACCCCAGTTCAAATTTAAACCGATG
Source organism: Triticum monococcum (assembly GCA_034509565.1). Taxonomy (NCBI): domain Eukaryota; kingdom Viridiplantae; phylum Streptophyta; class Magnoliopsida; order Poales; family Poaceae; genus Triticum; species Triticum monococcum. Next base: position 13,151,509 of record CM067845.1, on the reverse strand, counting down.
GTGGTTCGAAGTGGGTGCTGCTTGACCAAATTCAGTAAGCAATGGAGCATGATCCGATAAGGCCTCAATTCTCTCCAAAGCCCGCACTGATGCTAATGGATATTTAAATTCCCAGTCTGTGGTGACTAGCACCCGATCAAGTTTTTCGAATGTCGGGATAGATCTATTATTGGCCCAGGTAAATTGGCGCCCCGAGAGAGAGAGTTCCCGCAAATCAAGACTGTCAATGACAACATTAAAAAGAAACGGCCATCGAGTGTCGAACCTATCATTGTTTTTATCCTGCTGGTATCGCAAAATATTGAAGTCCCCCCCAAGTAGCATGGGGTGAGGATTTTCTCTGCAGGTATTGACAAGTTCTTTGAGGAAAGCCGCTTTAAATTCATCTTGAGAGCAATGTGAATAGCACAATCTTTTAATGTCAGAAAAACTTGATTATTAAAATATTTTCAATCTCTAGAATTCTTCTCATTTCATAGCAATTCAGTGGTAGCACATCACGAATTAGCAAGACCGTTGAAACCAATTTGTCCTACCAATTCTTAACCAGAACTTTCCCTATACATTGTTAATAAAAAAGAATTACACACTAAGAGAGGAGCGGAAAATTACCACTTTACACATGAGAAGATTTATCTCTTTTCTTATCATGCTACCTAAAAATGGTACTTTAACATCGCGCAGATGCACTGGCAGACCGTCAGAGGGACCCTTCCATTCCAGGCTTGGGCTTCTTAGGATGGTTGCATGGCAAATGTCGCTGGTTTGGTTCATTGTTAGTCAAATGACATGTTCTTGTTTATGGATGACGCTGTTGTCGTATCCCCTGGTGTGGAAGATACAGGACAGCTAGATGTGCCGAAGAAAATGTACTTAACGAATTGTCATGGGGGCTTCTGTATCTAACCAGAAAACAACATTGTCGAACTCTGCCGGGATGTTATTCGGAACCTCCCAACACCTACCATGCCTATTTGAAACCGAGAAGCCAAGCAACTACGAAACAAGGTCTGAAAATGTTAGTGGATGGGAAAGAGATATTGTATGAGAGCAAAGGCATTGGATGGAGTCTGATATATATTAAGGTGGGTGGGTTGTCCCGACATCCGTCATCTGAAATAGTTAGGTAAACAGAGGTAAATGAGTGAGTAAAGTTGATCGACTAGATAAGGGGACTCGCGGTGTGCATGTGCAATACAAGTTAGACACCCTTTATGTTCCGAAGTGTTGGTAGAGAAAACATGCACATTGTTGGGAGCTTCATGAGTAGTTGAGATGTAAAGTGAAACAAAGATGTTTATTAAATTGATGTATTAATGTATGTATCCTTATACCTTGGGTTGCACGCAGAGAACTAGGAACTTTCTTCTTTGTTTGGAAAATGATTAATGTATATATATGTGTATGTAAATTATAGAGTAAATTTGTTTATTTTACTGCCGGATTTCACCTTTGTCAGCCCCGTGGTGCGTATCATTACTGACCTAGGTCATGGATGTTATATATAACTCTTGTATGCTGCTGCACGGGATACGTTGATCGATTGTAAATCCTCAGCATTGTGACCTCTCTCAATATAGTGAAGTTCGGATGCTGGCGCCTATGGTTTTTTCCGCTTCTTGTTGGAGGGGTCTTCCATGTTAAATTCTTGTGTCTCCCAGTGTTGATTTTGTTCTTCGTCGTTCCATTTGCCTGTCGTATCTCTAACAGGTGGAGCCTGCGGGTGCCACTTTCCGCCTGAGGACCTCGCACGGTTGTGTTCATCATGCCAGGGCTTTGGGTGAAAACATTGGTATGTCTCAGACTCGGCAGCAGCCACACTTTGTACTGTTACACTTTTGGTGGCCGTGTATTGGAGCTCATGTGACCTAAGGTCGGGGCCGGCATTGTCTTCTAGACCTCCAGCGTTCTTGCTCGGCGGCATGATTATGGCGTTTTTGTGACCTTGTGCATTTTTTTGAAGTGATTTATGTGGTATTTTTATCTTTTGATATGTTTATTGAAGGGCACCCTCACTACCATGTATCGTTCGACTATGTATTCCAGGATAAAGCCAGTCGAAAGCCTATTTCATAAAAGGAATCATGATTTCAAGTGGATGAAGTTGATGGTGGTGACCAATGGTATGTTATTTTTTTATAACAGGAGGTAGCCCCAGTCTGCATCGAGTGATGCACACAACCATATATTATATACTATTATTCAAAATCCCGACAACATTGACATGGAAAATAAAAAAACTCAAGAGTACATGTAACTGTAACTCCACCGGAGAGACACTATATCCCAATGATAAAAGACAACAACAAAACGAAAAATACACAACTCCTAGGCTAAGATTTCAGGAAGGAATCATGGCACATGCACCAATGATGACGAGTCCAACCCAAGGTCGATCTGTATTTTCATCCACAAAGCCAAGCTTCGATATAGCCTGATCGGAGATCTAGTGCTTCCACCAGAGCGCACATTCTCACCGTTGAAGTCCCCCGTACCATCAACACTTCTCGGGCTAGCGACAACTCACTAGCCGATACCGCATGAGGAGAAAAAAGAAGACGAAGATGTGGTTAGAAAAACACAACCTACACTGGCTACCTATTGAGTTAACTACAAAAAATTAAATGCCACCATATTGCTGCTGGTTACTGTTCTTATTAATTGCTACCATATTGCACTTTGGTTAGAAGAACACAACCTACACTGGATACCTATTGAGTTAACTACAAAAATTACCATAATTGCTAGTGGCATTTTGAAAAAAAGCAAATTTCGTCCTTCTGCAATGTTAACGCAATCGTATTGAGTTAGCCAGGATACTAGTCAGTTAGTATAGCTAGTCTGTTAGTATCTCCTATAGCTTATCTAGCACGAGATAGAGTTGTCAATGTTTATCCGGCCAATGTTTGTTGTAACAAACTCTGCACCATGTATATCTCCTGACTATAAATACAAGACCAGCCTGAGGCAATTACTCACGGCAAATCAAAAAATCATTTCTTTCAACTTGGTATTCAGAGCAGTAAGATCCAATCTCGCCCATCATGGCTGGCTCCACCGCTGCTCCCATCTCGAACACTTTCGGCGCCCTTTCCACCATCAACGCCGGCACCCTTGCCGCCGGCTCCTCCTCTTCCGCTCCGATCTCTGTCACCACTCTCGGCAACCTCATCACGCTTCGCCTCACGCGGGACACCTTCCTGTTGTGGAAGACTCAAGCCGTCCCCGCCCTTGCCTCGACCGGTTTGTTCGGCTACGTCGCCGGCACCGAGGAAGCGCCGCCGCAGACCCTCACACAGGGCACCGGCGATGCAGCTGTCGAGGTCGCCAACCCGGAGTTCCTTAGCTGGTACCAGAAGGACCAGCTCGTCATGATCGCGCTCCTCGGCTCCATGACCGAGGACATCCTTGGGCAAATGACCCAACTCACCACTTCCGCTCAGGTCTGGACTACCTTGCATGATTTGTTTGCCTCACAGAATCGTGCACGCATCATGCAGCTGCGTTATCAACTCTCCAATCTGAAGAAAAATGATCTCACTGCCTCGGAGTACTACCGCAAGATGCGGGGCTTTGCTGACGCCATGGCCTCCATCGGCAAGCCGCTCCAAGACGACGAGGTGCTCGGCTACATACTCGTCGGACTGGGTCCCGAGTTCGAGCCTCTGGTCGCGTCGATTATGACGCGTGACGACCCCATCAGCTTCTACGCCTTCTTCCTCAGCGCTGAGCTTCGCCTCGAGCAACAAGCTTCGTCCGGCAACATCCACCCATCCGCCAACGCTGCTGCACGCAACTCTGATGGTCACCGCGGCGGTCAAGGCGGCCAAGGCGCACGCGGTGGACAAGGCGATCAGGGCGGACGTGGTCGTGGAGGCCGCGGCCGCGGCAATGGCCGGAGTAACCTGAAGTGTCAGGTCTGCTCCAAATTCGGCCACGACGCTCTCCACTGCCGCAACCGCTTCAACCACACCTTCCAGCCGGAGGAGCAGCGTGAGCGCTCTGGCAACGTCGCCAGCACCGGCTCTGGCTCCTACTCCGTTGACATGGACTGGTATGCAGATACCGGCGCCACCGACCACCTGACAAGCGACCTTGATCGTCTCAGCCTCCATCAGCGCTATGGTGGCAAGGACAAGGTGCACGTAGCCAACGGAGCAGGTATGTCTATTGCACATGTTGGTCAATCCACTATACCCGGCTCATGCAAAAATCTTCATCTACGTAATGTTCTGCATATTCCACACGTCAACAAACATCTCCTATCTGTGCACAAACTTGTTTCTGATAATGATGCCATTGCTGAATTTCACCCTCATGTGTTTCGTCTTAAGGACCGAGCAACGAAGGCGGTTTTTCTTCAAAGTAGATGCCGCAATGGTCTCTACCCGGTGCCAAGCTACAAGCAGTCGTCCCTCGTGCCCGGTCCTCGAACTCTCTCCAGTGTCAGGCTATCTTCAGATTTGTGGCATATAAGATTAGGTCATCCGTCCAATAACGTCGTTGATTCAGTTCTTAGGATAAATAAATTTGCTTGTGCACCCTCTACCAATTCTAGTGTTTGTGATGCATGTCAACGTGCAAAAGTTCATCAGCTACCCTTTCGAGATTCTACTCATGTCACTCATGCTCCTCTTGAAATTATTCATTCGGATGTATGGGGTCCTGCTATTACCTATGTGGGTGGTTTCAAATATTATGTGAGTTTTTTGGATGATTATAGCCGTTTTACATGGATCTATCTCCTTAAGCGTAAATCCGATGTTGAACAAGCCTTCTACACTTTCCAAAAACATGTTGAACGCATGCTCGATGCTAAAATTAAAACTGTACAAATGGATTGGGGTGGCGAGTATCGCCGTCTCTCTCGCTTCTTCCAAAAGGAAGGCATTGCGCACCGGGTCTCCTGCCCTCACACCTCCCAACAAAATGGCATGGCTGAACGGAAACATCGCCATATCGTCGAAACAGGCATCACCCTTCTCGCTCACTCCTTCCTTCCGGTTCGTTTTTGGGATGAGGCTTTTGTCACAGCTTGCTATCTTATCAATCGCATGCCCACTCGGGTTCTCCAAAACTCCACACCAGTTTCCTGTCTTTTTGGTGACAAACCCGATTATACCTTTCTTCGCGCTTTTGGTTGTGCCTGTTGGCCAAACCTACGCCCCTACAATAATCGCAAGCTAGAATTCTGCTCTCGGCAATGCATTTTCTTGGGATATAGTTCCATGCACAAAGGTTACAAATGCTTGGATCACTCAAGCGGTCGAATTTATATTTCACGTGATGTCATATTTGATGAGCATGTGTTCCCGTTCTCCACTAGTTTGCCAGCGGAAAATTCCTCCTCCATACTCTCCACACCGCCTACTCTTTTTCCTATCACAGAGCCGGCTGTAATGGATGATCACATGCGCAATTATGACACGACTTTGCTATCTGATGCTACGTGCAGTTCGTCTTTGTCTCCTGCAGGTGCTGCTGGATTGGCCTCCAGCGACTCTACGTCGGCATGCACGCCAGGTCACTCCCATGTAGATGGGATTTCTCAGCAGCCGCATGAGCCCACGTCTCCATCGACTCCCACTCGGCCGGATGCCCCGGTCTCGCCCGTGTCACCGGCTGGCCCTTCCGCTGCTGACGGGGCGGGCAGTGCGGCGAGCGACTCCGCATCCAGCTCGGCATGTGGGCCACTATTCGTCGACCCGCCGTCTCCATCGACCGCCCAGGCCGTCCCCGACGTCGTGCCCGCGAGTGCGCCACATCCGATGACGACCAGGCTCAAGGACAACATCGTCAAAAAGCTGGTGCCGAGCGACGGCACTGTTTGCTATGATCCACGCCGGCGGGCGTTTCATGCCGAACCACGCTCCTATCGTCAGGCACTTGCCGATGATCACTGGCGTCCAGCCATGGAGTCTGAATTCTCGGCTCTTCAGCAAAACAAGACATGGACACTTGTTCCTCGTCCTCCCGGGAAGAACATCATTGGCTGTAAATGGGTTTTCAAGGTCAAGCACAAAGCTGATGGTTCCCTGGATAAGTTCAAGGCACGTCTCGTTGCTCGCGGCTTCACTCAGCGGTATGGGATCGACTACTCGGAAACATTCTCTCCGGTAGTCAAACCGGCCACAATGCGTCTTGTGCTCTCTCTTGCCGTCTCTCGTGGCTGGCATCTCCGGCAGGTGGACATCAGCAATGCTTTTCTCCATGGAATTCTCGCTGAGGAAGCATATATGCAGCAGCCACCGGGTTTCCAAGATCCCTCTTGTCCAGATTATGTTTGCAAGCTCCATAAAGCGCTTTACGGTCTGAAGCAGTCGCCTCGGGCATGGTATGCTCGTCTCAGTGAGCATCTTCAGTAGCTCGGTTTTGTTCCCTCGGTTGCCGACACCTCGCTGTTTATCTTTGTCCAAGACAGTGTCACCATCTACATGCTTGTTTATGTTGATGACATCGTCATTGCGAGCTCTTCCTCTTCGTCTATGACGCATTTGCTATGCCAATTATCAGCTACTTTTCCTGTCAAAGATCTTGGTTCTCTCCATTATTTCCTTGGCATTGAGGTGCTTCCCAATTCCGGAGGAATTATTCTTACACAGCAGAAGTATGCTCTTGATTTGTTGCAACGTACAAATATGGCGAATTGCAAAGCAGTCTCAACGCCCATGTGCACTCATGAGAAGCTCACACGGGATTCAGGTCATGGACTTAGTGAAGATGAAGCTTTCAGATATCGTAGTACAGTTGGAGCTCTTCAATATCTGACCTTGACACGGCCTGATCTGTCTTCTGCCGTAAACAAGGTCTGTCAGTACTTGTCAAGATCAACTGATGCTCACTGGGAGGCCGTGAAACGGATCTTGCGGTACGTGTGAGGATCACTGTCCACTGGTTTAACCCTTCGACGATCACCTTCCACTCTTCTGAGTGTCTTTACTGATGCCGATTGGGCGGGCTGCAGCGATGACAGGAGGTCTACGAGTGGGTTTGCGGTTTTCTTTGGACCCAACCTTGTATCATGGAGTGCACGGAAGCAGCCAACAGTGTCCCGTTCATCCACTGAAGCTGAGTACAAGGCGTTGGCGAATGGGACTGCCGAAGCTACTTGGCTACTGTCATTGCTAAGAGAGCTGCGAGTTCCTCAGCCCCGAGCTCCTGTGCTGTGGTGTGACAATCTCGGTGCTACGTATTTGACGACCAATCCAGTATTTCATGCTCGCATTAAGCACATTGAAGTTGATTTTCACTTTGTGAAAGAGAAGGTCGCCATGGGAGCACTTGATGTTCGGTTCGTCTCAACAGCAGACCAAGTGGCGGACGCTTTCACCAAACCTCTCACGAAGATCATGCTCAATTGATTACGAACCAATCTGAACCTTCATATAGGTTAAGATTGCGGGGGAATGTTAATGCAATCGTATTGAGTTAGCCAGGATACTAGTCAGTTAGTATAGCTAGTCTGTTAGTATCTCCTATAGCTTATCTAGCACGAGATAGAGTTGTTCCTATCTGGCCAATGTTTATCCGGCCAATATTTGTTGTAACAAACTCTGCACCATGTATATCTCCTGACTATAAATACAAGACCAGCCTGAGGCAATTACTCACGGCAAATCAAAAAATCATTTCTTTCAACTTGCAAATAGGATTGATCGTGTCGGCACTTGTTTTGATTGGTGCAACCCACTCATCAAGTTGATCGTGCCACATGGTAATGGTTCATGCGACTGTCCATTTGCACTAAACTGCTGGAATCGCATCCTCCCAACTAGAAATCGTGGTATCTCAAGTTTTGATGAAATCTGCATCAGGAGTCAAGAAATTAACAATGAGATAGCTTTGGATATCATCCTTATGAGCAGCTTGAGTATATGGTCTGTGAGGAACACAAAATCTTTCGACAAGCACCAGCACACCTCAATGGATGGATCTTTTATCTAAAGGAGGGAATGCAAGCAGTGGAATACAGAGCTAAGCCACTCAAGGCACAGAAAATCAGGACCTGGACTGAACAATTTCTGAACTAATTCATTGGAGATGTTTCAGGTTGATTGATACATTTGTTGCGCCTTTTTTTACTTTTCTCACATGTACATATGTTTATATTAATGAAAATATATTTTTGAACTATTGTTCTAAGGCCACAGGGTAAAAAAATGGTTCACAGGCAAGACGTTAAGCATTCTCACAGACACTCCGTGTGCCCACTACCACCTCCTAGTCGTCGACCCCCTTCACGACACCGGCGGCCGCATCGTACAGGATGGACACCCAGTCCACCAGCATCATCCGTGCCTCTGGTGGCCCGCCATGCAGCGCCTCCCACGGGCAGCCATTGGGCGCGAAGTCGTACAATATCATGACATCAGCGACATTGTGTATGTAGTTGATGAACTGGTCTTTATTGGTTGACCCTGGCAGTGGCCTTGTTGAAGGCATTGTTCTTGGAACGCGGTCTTTTTCCATGGTGAAAACCTAAGATCTTTGATCAGGCAACAACAATGCTTGCACATTGTTTCTTTTCTGGAGGCGTTGCTTTTGAAGAACCTTCTTTGCAGTCCGGGTGTTGTCTTTTAGGCATCTTGTTAATGCAGAGACTCGGTGCAATTGATATCTGCTTGATATTAATATATTCCTTTTTTTAAAAAAAGTTGAGAAACTGGACGATATTCCGCTGGCGGAGGCGGCCGAGGAGGACTACTTCCTTTAGCTCATCGCCAGTGAGGTTCCTGATCGCACCACCGTCTGTCGCCTGCAGCTACGTGGAGTTCCACGCTGGAACAAGGGATCGTTGTGCTCACCTGGGCCTTTCCACTCTGACCGTTATTGTTTTGCAGGAAATAACTTGTATCACGAATGTAGCATAGCTACTCCAGATTTGTTTTTTTTTTTGAGCATCAGTACAAACACAAGCGCTCATATACACGTGCATACACTCATCCCTATGAACGCACACACGCACATCCTACTCCTATGAGCACCTCCGAAAGACTGAGCCGGCATATCATCTTGACATTTACGAAGTCACCGTAAGCGCCTCGTCGTCGACAGAAACATCTCCTCCCATTGAAAACGCATCGCCGGAAATCCTGAAATAAATCCAAAATTAATGCGAACACCATGATTTGAACCTTGATGGGTTGGGAATACCACTGTTCACCTAACCAACTCAATCACAGGTTGATTCGCGCATAAGCTACTCCAGACTTGCAAAGTAGAACCGAGCCACACAGCCGTAGCCTGCACAAATTAAGGAACCATCAGTATTTAACTTACCCCATTTGGTGGAGCAGGCTTGTGATGAGCTCGGAGGTATCGCACACAGGAAGTCCATGTTTTGGGCCACGCCAAAAACTCACATCGGCATCACTGAAGCCAAGCCGTTTCATCGCCGAGTGTACAGCGTCAAGCTGCGCATCTAGCTTCATGGTACCCGCGTCCCCATGCCCTGACAAGTGGGTCCCATCAGTCAGAACAAGCGCCTGACATGAGGGAAGCGGGTCCCATCAGTCAGAACAAGCGCCTGACATGAGGCAGCGGATGATGATTGCAATTTGCAAAAAGATTACAAGACGTTATGTTTTCTTAGGAAAGAAATCAAACCCGGTTGATTTTTTTTTTAAATTTTCGTCTGCAGTGGTAGTGTTTCTTTTCTACAATTAACTCCTGCTGGTGGGATCAAAACACTAACTCTATACTCCGTGCCCATCATGGGCGGAGCCAAGTAGGTACATGGGTGTTTATCTGTACATCCATTATTTTTGCCAAAACAAAAAAACTAGCCAGTGCATTGGTATATACATGTATGTGTAGGTAGCTAGCTGTAATAATGTGAAAATGTAGTTCCTTTTAGCTAGCCAAGCAGTCCAGGCAGTCTCATATTATCTAACTCCCTCTTATATTTCCCTCACAAGTACACTATCTAAGCAGCTGGCCTGGCACGTTAAAGCCCATCAGGCCGATCAACCGATGAGTTTCAGAGCGAGCGACAACTTCTGTTCCACAGCTCGAACATGCATACCTGGCTTGTGGACCCCCCCCCCCCCCCCCCCCCCCGGCCCGCCCCTTTGTTCGGTACACCTCAATTTAGAATCCTAGCTCCGCAGGTGATGCCCATACACACAAAGAACTCATTTTTCTAAACATCTCAAAATAAATTAGTATTTTACGCCTTACTTTGTTAGTTCTCCACAACGGATGGATTCATGGTCTTAAGGACATTATTGAACATCTCAATAGATTAGTTGAAGTTGTTGCATCCTCATGAATTGACCTATTACAACAGGAATCCTTGTATTAGTAGCAGCATTAGCTCATGACTTCACAAAACCATCTCTTTGAATGCCAGGTGGCAGAGGGTATCACAGGTTGAAACTATCTTGGCAATTTGGTGCCCATGATTTTCAAGCCGACGGAAAGCCATGCTAGAATATAGGACAAAATTAGAAAGACGAAAATTAAAATTCACCCTTTGCCTAAAAAATCATCGATGAATATTATCACCTAAATATTTATTCTGACAAAGACTTCTACACAATTTGCTATTTGAAAAACGTGGTCTAAATCCTAGAGGCCTAGCCCACCGGAACACATGCCATTAACAACCTAAACATGGCCACATGGGTGGGCCCATGAACAAACCAAGAAGGGCCAAGGCCGGCCCGTGAACCCAAAGGTTTTGGATGTAGCCGATTAGCTACACCTTTCACTCCCCTAAAAAATATATTTCTATGCCTTGCACACTAATGGCTGACCTATGTGGTCCCAGTCCTGGAAGGACACAACCGACAAGAAAAACAAGAAGCAACACAAAAAAGGGAACCTTGGAGGGAAGCACACCACCTTGCTCAATGAAGGAGCATAATGATACCATGGGGGCACTCTATGAAATTCGAACATATCAGCATCCCTAAAGAAATGTGTGTTCCTAGGAACAATACTAGGTTGGGACCTTTCAAACTCCTCTCATGCTTATATATGTGAGTAATCGAGAAGCAGAGCAGGCAAATGCCAGATATATCACTTATGAATTTATTGTTGTGTGTCATGTCGGAGAAAACATAGGGAAGGGTGTATTGGATGCGATCAAGACTGTGTGGCAGGTGTGTGGTGACTTGCAATAGCGGCCTCGGCAAGCGGGAGTGGCAGCAATGAAGGACTGCATTTTTGGTGGTGCTCTTCGCATAACGAGTCTCGATTCCTAGGGTGAAAACACAATGTCAATAGTGTGGCATGCATGGGGTGTTTTAGTGGGAATTGTATTGTTTCGTCTTTATAATGATACACTGATCTCATGCATGTTACCCAAGGTTTGGTCTTTATTGGTTGTACCTGGCAATGGCCTAGTTCAAGGCATTGTTTTTGGGTGAGCTTGGACTTTTTCCAAGGTGAAAATCCAAGATCTGCGATCGGGCAATGACAACGCTTGTGCATTGTTTTCTTCTTGGAGGCGTTTCTTTTGGAGAACCTCTTTTGTAATCCGGGTGTTGTCTTCAGTGGTAGTTAGAGTGTTGCTGATGCTAGTGATTAATCACCATGGCGGGGTCTTTTTTCTTTTATTTTTTTCTTCTCTTTTTTGGCTGTGTGTATCCTTGATATCTTTGGACGTCTTGTTGGTACAGAGGCCGGGTGTAATTGGTATCTTTGCGATATTAATATCTTCTCTTTCTCGAAAAATATATGACATACATATGGTTTTAAGTTTGTGTGTTATGCACTCACATGACATCTCTCGTTATTAGGTAACGGGGGTTAAATGAGTGCCAAAGCGGGAGCATGCTTTTGGTAATAGGACATATGGTACGGATTGTTGGTGGGATGATGCCGCTAGCGGACGGTGGCTGTGCGATGCCGCAAGATGGATGGAGTTGGCCCTATGAACCTGCCACAAGGACCATGGTGTGAGGCCGTTGGGAGGTACGGCGGTGCGAAGTTGTCATGATGGTGTGAAGCTGTTCAGCAGCGTTGTCCCGGGTGGTGTGATGCCATCTGTAAAATGGGGCGCTGTGACAACGTGGAGATGGGCAGGCATCATCAATGTCAAGAGGTGGTTGCTGCGTGCGACAAAATGGCGTGGTGAACGATGCCGCGACGACGCCTTCCATAAAAAGATGGTGTGCGGTGATCATCGATGCTGCAATGTTCTCGTCCACGGCATCGAAGATTGAAGAATAAAGTTTAGGTGGGGAAATGTAAGCTTTAATCTTGATTTGTATCTGCATATTCAGTTTGTTTCCGTCATGCATGTGACTTAGATTGCCAAGGGAGTCGTAGGCAGGTGAAGGTTAACATTGTCATACAAGAGGCGAGATGCTGAGCTGGTCGTGCGACGCGGCCGGTGTGCAAGGTGTGATGCCATGGTGTTGTGCGATGCAACAACGTCATGTGAAGCGACATCGTACGAGGGAGTGGAGCGCCACAACCTGTGTGAAAGGGTCGTGGAGCCAACGTTTGCACATGTGTTAGCCGAGTGAATAGGTTGAGTTAGTTTGCATGCATGTGAGTTAGTTAGCTGCATACAGTGTGCGTTTGAGGCCAAGTCATGGCTCCTGGTCTGCTGGAGAGGTTCCAGGAGTAACATAAGGTCATTTCGTACGTGTGTTAGGGTAGGGCATCCATGGGTTTGTAGGATTAGTTGCCTAGAGCGGTGGCTACATAGGTAGTGCTGTGTGCTACTTAAGGAGGTGTTAGTCATTTTTCCTTGGTAATGAGAAAACGTCAGGCTGCGTGAGGCAGCTGACCCAAACACTTGTCTTCTTGTGAGCAGTGCGAGGCAGTGTGAGGAAGGAGAAGAGAAGCTGAGGAGCAGCTCCAACACGGATGTGCACAAACCAGTTAAGAATTTGATGCCCTATCCTGCAAATTACGGATATAGGAAAAGGTATATAGTTGGAAACTTAATGACACTTGTCGTGTCTACGAGCAATAAATGAGATGTGGTGCAAACGACGACAGAAAGTGGGATGACGAAATTCCTCTAGCTAGTGATATTGGTGGAGGAGGTTCATAAGGCAGACAGGTTATAGACGATTTCAACTCAAATAAAGTGGATTGAGTTGACAATGGTGGAAGGGTACGTTGATTGAAACTAGCTTAGCAATTAGGTTGCCATGACTGCAAAGCTCGTGGAAAACCATGTTAGAATACATAGTAATATTACTTAGATGAATATTGTAGCACTTCAAATATATTCTGGCTCAGACTTTTACCATAATTTGCTATACAAAAACTTGGCGTCATGTAGAATGACCAAGACGGAATGCTTATTTCTGTTAGCTAGCTACTAGTGGTCTGCAGATTGATACGATGCTTATTTCAGGATTGATACGGTGAATCTTTTTCTCTGATTTCCCTGAAAATATATACTTTTGTCAGTGTGACAATTTCAGTTTCTGTTTTCTTTGACGAAAATATTCCCTCTCCTTATCAATCACCAAAACGTCATCGTCATCTCCAGAACAGGTGGTGCTTGAACTTCCTGATACCTCTCTTGCCTTTTTTTTTGAAAAGAGGATTTCCCGGCCTCTGCATCAGAAAGATGCATACGACCATCTTATTAACCAAATAAAGTAGTGCCAACATGGTTTCAAAGGTCTTCAAAAGTAATAAAAAAGCACAGAAAGCTCACACAGAGCCAATAAGGGCTAGAAATACCAACTAGCCAAGAAAAGACGCCACAACCGGCTGGCTAAAACTAGATAGGGAAACTAATTGCCTATCCTATTACATGACCGCCATCCAAACCAGTTAAAGATATCCCGAGCTACCATCTCCCAGCGGAAAGACCCAGTAACCAAATGCTACCTAGCCTCCGTCTGGGTGAGTAGCGACCACGAACAGATCAGAGCAGTAGTTCGGAATATGACCAGCAAAAAATGTATACATGATATTCTGTTAAAAACCAAATCATTTCTGCAAGTCCAAATAGTCCACAGCAAAGCCCAGATACCTCTCTTGCCTAGAAGCGAAGCAACTAAATGGACGATCCGCTCCACCACCTCCTCTGCAAGGCCACGGTCCAAGGGCACCTACACCCTCTTTGTGGTAGATCTTCACTCGTCCGGGCCTCGCTCTATGCCGACGATGCCGCCATCTTTGTGAAGCCCATTAAGGAAGACGTACAATTCCTTGCTGCTACCCTGGCCTCTTTTGGAGCGGTGTCTGGCCTTGTCACTAATTGTGCTAAAAGTTTGGTTGCTCCCATCCAATGCGACAACATCAACCTTGACGATGTTCTTCATGCTTTTCCGGCAGTGCGCACCTCATTCCCGATGCGCTACCTTGGACTTCCCTTAACCATCAAGCACCTCAAGTGAATCCACTTCCAGTATCTTGAGGATAAAATTGCAGGCAAGCTCCCTCCCTGGCAGGGAATGTTGGAAATATGAGCAAATTACTACGAGATTTAATCCGAATAAATAGAAGATAAATCATGACCACAACAACAAAGATTAAACTAATCATGCGAACTAGCATAGGAGATGAACATATCACATCTAGGGCACATACTAGAAACATGAATTCTACCACGATCTCGAACAGGAAGGATAGAATCACATACGGTGCAGCGGGTGCAGCGGGTGCAGCACCGCCGGCGTTGACGTTGTCGCCCATGTCGTCGAGGATGAGGTTGCCGAGGTCGGGGAAGAAGTCGTCGTTCGCGAAGTCGTCGCTGCCAGGGTAGGGTAGACGTCTGCCTGACTATATAGTGCGGGCCGGCTAGGTCGTGGGAGTAAACCCCACGTCCAAGTCGTCACGATCCAAAAGAATCGGAAACGGTTCAGTAATTAACGCGTCTGTTAATTATTAATTAATGACTCATTAATTTTCCCATGCAGTAAAAATATAGACAACGTGGATAGCTCTGTCCTCGGCTCGGCTCAATCCCGAAACCCGCGGCGCGTCGCGTCGTGACGTGGCAAGGCGAGCGAGGAGGAAGAGCACACGTGTAGATCTCCTCTTCTCATGCTCATACAAGTGGTAGAAGAGCTCACCTTATAAAGAGGTGCAACTCTCTCTCAACTTATGAGGTGGGACTAAACTTTAGCCTCACTCACTCCACTCACATGTATGCATGAATGGACCAAGAAAATTTCAGAATTTTAGTTGGGCTTTGGGCCAAAGGCCTACTAGCAAAATTCCAACAATCCCCCACAAAGTCTCATTGGCACATCTCATCATTTAGTTCCAAAACATTGTTTTATATATCGGTGCTTAGTGGAGACTGTGAAGTTGAACTTCCACTTAGAAATTTATGCTACACTAGATCACAACTTGAATAGTGGACCATGCCTTGAACTACAAGTTTTCTGTGAAACTAGTTTCACACAAATTCTTAACCGATACTAGGTTGCCGCAAGGCTTTCTCGTGGGTGGACCGTATACGTCATACTCCAGGGCCTTTCATGAATTTATTAGAGAACACCCAATTCTCACAGACTGCGACGTGAACAGTCAAATTCATATAGGTGTGTTCCTCAGAAGATGTTCTGCAGTACAACATCTCTGCTTACCCGAATAAGCCACTTGGAACACATTAAGATAAGTATCAACCTGCCATGCAGATCAGGAGAGTATTGCATCTTCAGAGAGTGGGATAATTAATATAGGGATACTCTCCTCCCAGCTGACCAACAGCTTGTCTCCCACTTCTACTTCACGGGATCTCCGATCACATAGAGTGGGTTACCACTATGGACAACTCATGCGGTGGGTCTCAAACCCATCTCCATCGACGCATTATCTATCACATTACGTGATAGACCCTTTGTGAAGGGATCTGCCAAGTTTTTCGACGTTTGGATATAATCCAACGTAATAACTCCGGAGTTCCTCAATTTTCTGACAGATTTTAGTCTCCTCTTCACATGTCTTAAGGACTTCATATTGTCCTTGGAACTGTTTATCTTGACGATGACAGTTTGATTATCACAGTTCATCAGGATAGGGGGTGTTGGTTTTTCAACCATAGGTAAGTCCATCAAGAGTTCACGAAGCCACTCTGCTTCAACAGTGGCAGTGTCTAATGCTGTGAGTTCTGCTTCCATAGTTGACCTCGTTAAGATGGTCTGCTTGCAAGACTTCCAGGAAACAGCGCCACCACCAAGTGTAAAAACATAACCACTTGTGGCCTTAATCTCATCAGCATCATATAACTAGTTTGAGTCACTATAACCCTCCAGTACCCTTGGATACCCGGTGTAGTGAATCCCATAGCTCGCGGTGCCTTTCAAATAGCGCATAACTCTCTCAAGCGCATGCCAATGATCATCTCCCGATTTTGACACAAACCGACTCAGCTTGCTTACAGCAAAAGAGATGTCAGGCCTCGTGGCACTCGCCAAATACATAAGCGAGCCAATAATCTGAGAATACCTCAGTTGATCTCTAGCAATCCGTCGATTCTTTCGAAGCAACACACTAGCATCATATGGAGTTGGAGAAGGCATGCAGTCGCTATACCCAAAACGACTCAAGACCTTTTCCACATAGTGAGACTGAAGCAGTGTGATCCCACCATTCTCATCTCTCAACAGCTTGATGTTTAAGATAACATCAGCTACTCCTAGATCCTTCATCTCAAAACAGCGAGATAAGAAATCCTTAACCTCCTTGATTAAATCAAGTTTGGTTCCAAAGATCAATATGTCGTCGACATACAGACAAAGAATAAATCCTTCACCCACACCATAGCGATAGTATACGCACTTGTCACCATCGTTTACTACAAAGCCGGCAGCAGTTAATGTTCTTTCGAACTTCTCATGCCACTCCTTAGGAGCTTGTTTAAGGCCATATAAAGATTTTAATAACTTGCACACCTTTTCTTCCTGACCAGGTACTACAAAACCATCTGGCTGATCCATGTAAATTTCCTCCTTCAACTCTCCATTGAGGAAAGCCGTCTTAACGTCCATTTGATGAACAAGAAGACCATGTGAGGCAGCCAGTGATAGTAGCACCCGAATTATGGTCAGTCTAGCCATGGGTGAGTAAGTATCAAAGAAGTCTTCACCTTCTTTATGGGTATAACCCTTGGCCACAAGCCGTGCCTTGTACTTTTCAATCGTACCATCAGGTCTAAGCTTCTTCTTGAACACCCACTTACATCCTACATGTTTGCACCCATAAGGACGGTCAGTGATCTCCCAGGCACCGTTAGCTAAGATGGAATCCATCTCGCTACGTACAGCTTCCTTCCAGTAGTCAGCATCAGGAGATGCATAGGCTTCTGAAATAGTCCTGGGTGTGTCATCCACGAGGTACACAATGAAACCATCACCAAAATACTTTGCAGTCCTCTGTCTCTTACTCCCCACAGGAGTTCCATTGTCACCCTCAACAGGATTCTCAACGTGTTCCATCGCAATGGTGGGTTCATGAATTACAATGAATTCCTCACTAGATGGAGTAGGTATCTCCTGATTTGATGAACTCGACATATCCTTCATAGGAAATATGTCCTCAAAGAAAGTTGCATCATTTGATTCCATAATCGTACCAACATGCATGTCGGATACCTCAGATTTTATTATCAAAAATCTATAGCCGATGCTATGAAAAGCATAGCCCAGAAGAACACAATCCACGGTTTTTGGTCTAAGCTTGCGCTTCTTGGGAATTGGTATATTGACTTTCGCCAAACAACCCCAAGTACGTAGGTAAGAGAGTTTCAACCTTTTCCTTTCCCATTCCTCAAATGGAGTCATGGTCTTATGCTTTGTGGGAACTCGGTTTAGGACATGACACGCAGTCATTAGCGCCTCCCCCCACCATTCCTTGGATAGACCCGAAGTGTCTAACATGGTGTTAACCATATCAGTTAGAGTTTGGTTCTTTCTTTCGGCTACCTCATTTGACTGGGGTGAGTAGGGAGGCGTCCTCTCATGGATTATACTATGTTCCGCACAAAACAGATCAAATTCATTGGAAAAATACTCTCCACCACGATCGGACCTAAGCCGTTTAATTTTTTGATCAAGTTGGTTCTCTGCCCCAGCTCTATAGTTTTTAAAGAAAGTCAAAGCCTCATCTTTTGATTTCAGAAGATACACATAACAATATCTAGTGGAGTCATCAATCAACGTCATGAAGTATCTCTTTGCACCTTTTGTCAACATGCCATTCATCTCACAAAGATCAGAATGTATAAGCTCTAGTGGCGCCAAGTCTCTTGCCTCTGCAGTCTTATGGGACATGCGAGCTTGCTTAGCTTGCACACATACTTGGCACTTGGAGCCTTTGACAGTAGAGATTTTCGGAATTAAATTCATGTTGGCTAACCGCGTCTGCAACCAAAGTTAATATGACAAAGTCGTGAATGCCAAATATCAGACTCATTATTGCGGCAAACATTATCAATAACTTTAGTGTAAATATCTGACAAAGATAGGCGGAACAAGCCTCCACACTCATAGCCTTTTCCAACAAATTGTCCACACTTAGAAATTACAACTTTATTGGATTCGAAAACCAACTTAAAACCATCTCGACATAAACGGGAACCGCTAACGAGATTTTTATTGATGGACGACACATGATGAATGTTCTTCAGACGCACAGTCTTCCCCGAAGTAAACTTCAGATCGACCGTACCAACACCTCGAACGATGGCATGTGACCCGTTCCCCATCAGCACGGGTGAAGTTCCTGTTGCCTGGTAAGAAGAAAACATGGAGGCGTCAGCACAAACATGTACATTGGCACCGGTGTCAATTAACCAATCAGGGGATTGAAATACTGAAAGGATGGTAGGAAAAATACCGTACCCTGATTCCTTCATATCAGTATCACCGATGACAACATTAGCGGACTTGCCGCTCTTCTCATGTTCGCGCTCCTCAAAGCGGTTAGGACACTTCGGAGCCTAGTGATTAGGATCACCGCAGACATGGCAAAGTCCCTTCCCCTTCTTATGAGAATTCTTCTTGAAGTTGGTAGAATGTGATGGCTTGTTCTTAGTATCAAATTTGCCTTTGCCCTGAGTTTTGTTCTTGTTGTTTTTGAACTTGTTGGGCTGGAAGTGCTTCTTCTATACCATGTGGGCACTAGAACCTCCCTTAGCAACTCGAGCACGTGTGTCCTTTGCTCTCGTCTTCTTTTCAACATCAAGAGTACCAATGAGATCCGCAACGGAAAAATCCTGTCTCTTGTGTTTTAGGGAAGTAGCAAAATTGTTCCACGAAGGTGGAAGCTTGGCAATGATGCCTCCGGCAACAAATTTGTCCGGCAACACACACTTGATGTACTCAAGTTCTTTTGCGAGCGACTGTATCTCATGAGCCTGCTGTACAACAGGGCGCTCATCAGTCATCTTGTAGTCATAGAATTGCTCCATGATGTACAACTCGTTGCCGGCGTCCGCGGCACCAAACTTGGCCTCGAGCGCAGCCCACATGTCCTTGCCGTTGTCAAACGACATATACGAATCCACAATGGAGTCATCAAGAACACTCAGAAGAGCGCCTTTAAAGAGGGTATCGATCTTCTCAAAAGCTTCCAGCTGTGCTGGATTAAGATCGCCCTCAGGCTCGCCCTTGGTGGCATCATAGCAGCCCATGGTCTGAAACCAGTAGACTGCTCTCGTGCGCCACCTCTTATATTGCGCCCCCTTAAAGACAGGCGGCTTCAGATGCGCAGCAAAACCACTCGGAGTAAATTGCCTATAGTCAGGTTTTTAGATTGTTGGAAATATGAGCAAATTACTACGAGATTTAATCCGAATAAACAAAAGATAAATCATGACCACAGCAGCAGAGATTAAACTAATCATGCGAACTAGCATAGCAGATGAACATATCACATCTAGGGCACATACTAGAAACATGAATTCTACCACGATCTCGAACAGGAAGGATAGAATCACATACGATGCAGCGGGTGCAGCACCGCCGACGTTGACGTTGTCGCCCATGTCGTCAAGGATGATGTTGCCGAGGTCGGGGAAGAAGTCATCGTTCGCAAAGTCGTCGCTGCCAGCAGTTGCGCGAGTGCGCTCCCCAAAAACCCGATCGCCCCTCTCCCGTACAGGATCACGAGAGACGGGGTTCCGGAGGCCTGCTGTGCCTTCTCGCGGTGCATGCCAGAAGGAGGGATGGAGAAGACTTTCTTGGCGGAGCAATGATCTGGAACGGTGATGAGAAACCATACGAAGCGGCGGCGGCGGCTAGGGTAGACGTCTGCCTGACTATATAGTGCGGGCCGGGTAGGTCGTGGGGTAAACCCCACGTCTGAGTCGTCATGATCCAAAAGAATCGAAAACGGTTCAGTAATTAACGCGTATGTTAATTATTAATTAATGACACATTAATTTTCCCATGCGGCAAAAATATAGACAACGTGCATAGCTCTGTCCTCGGCTCGGCTCAAACCCGCAACCCGCAGCGCGTCGTGACGAGGCGTGGCGTGGCTTGGCGAGCGAGGAGGAGGAGCGCGCGTGTAGGTCTCCTCTTCTCATGCTCATACAAGTGGTAGAAGAGCCCACCTTATAAAGAGGTGCAACTCTCTCTCAACTTATGAGGTGGGACTAAACTTTAGCCTCACTCACTCCACTCACATGTGTGCAGGAATGGGCCATGAGAATTTCAGAATTTTAGTTGGGCTTTGGGCCAAAGGCCTACTAGCAAAATTCCAACAGGGAAGACATGTGGCTTATGCTGGCCGTGTGGTCCTTGTAAAAGCAGTCCTTACCGCCATTGCCATCTATCATCTCACGCCTCTCGACATCCCGGTGGAGGTCCTCAAGAAAATCGATAGTATTCGCCGTGCATATCTTTGGGCGGGCTCGGATAAGGTATCCGGAGGAAAATGTAAGGTTAACTGGGAGCTCGTCTGCAAGCCCAAGGACAAAGGCGGACTCGGAGTGCTTAATCTGGATAAGTTTGCTAAGGCTTTGCGGCTCCGATGGCTATGGTTCGAATGGACTGACAAGAGCAAGCCATGGATTGGGATGGGGACGCCGTGCACGGAGGATGATCGCCACTTCTTTGCGGCTGCCACTTTGGTCACTGTAGGAAATGGACGAACTGCACAATTTTGGAACTCGTCGTGGCTCAACAGCTTACGCCCCTGTGACATCGCGCCGGACCTCTTTGCCCTCTCTCGCAAGAAGAAATCCTCGGTCCAGCAAGCCATGACCAACAATCTTTGGATCACTTCTATTGATGGCACCAACGGTCTGTCCCTCGCACATATCGAGCAGTTTGCTGACCTTTGGGAAAGATTATCATCGGTGGCCCTAGTGGAAGAGGTGGAAGACTCGACTATTTGGAAGTTCACTAAGGATGGGACATATTCTGCTTCCTCGGCATACAAGGCTCAGTTTGAAGGTCTGACATCCTCTGATCTTGAGCAGTCCGTGTGGAGGGCGTGGGCTCCCCCGAGGTGCAAATTTTTTGCTTGGCTAGTTCTTCAAAATAGGATCTCGACATCTGACCGCTTGATTCGTCGTGGATGGCCCAACTGCGGATTGTGCCCTCTCTGTAAGCATGCACAGGAGTCCGCTGCTCACCTTCTCTTCCAATGCCGCTTCACATTACGCATTTGGAACGACATCCTACCGTGGGTTGGAATGCACCACATCTCCACTACTTCATGGTCGACGAGCGCTTCGGTCAAAGGATGGTGGAACGGTAACCTCCAGATTCGCCTGGGCTCCCCCAAAGCCCTTGCCTCATTGATGATGCTCATCGCATGGGAGATTTTGTCCGAGAGAAACGCTAGAGTCTTCCGCAACGTGGCGGTCCCTTCGGTGGTCAGCATTAACAAGATCAAGCATGAGGTGTCGCTCTGGGTTTTGGCGGGTGCCAAGCATTTGGGTATTGTAATGCCGCGAGAGTAGTTTTCTTTAGTTTGCCGCTTGCGGCTCCTGTCTAATACCTTCTTCCTTAATCAATGAAATGGTAAGTCTTTTGCCTTGTTTCAAAAAAAAAAGCAACTAAATGGAAGATAGCATGGTATTTAAGTGGGAAGGAAATATGCACGAGAGCAAACAATGGGAGGAAGTATAGTATATTTATGTACAAAGTACATCTACGATGCATCTGTTAGTCATTCTCCACCAATGAGAAGAAATATGCAATAGAGCAAACATGAGGAAGAAATATTCATGGTATAGTATATTTATATACGGAGTAATATGTATGATGCGCGTGTTAGTCATTCTCTATCAATGAGTTGGCAGGGAAAACATGTGCAATTATTGTTAGCAACCTGACGCCTTTGCTACCTATAGTTAGCCATGAGTAATCAGTATAAAGTGGGACCGAGTTATGTAGGTTTGAGCAAACATGATGATGAATATGAACACGTTTCTTTGTATTCTTGCTAGTGATAACAATCTTTCTGCTTCAAACTTTGCATGTTGCTCTCTATGGAGCGCAGTGAATTGTACTGCACACGACTTTGTATTCTTGCAAGTGATAACATCCTTATTGCTTCCAACATGCTACTTTTTATGGTAACATTTTTGTTTGAATAGGTTGACATGGCGATGACTATGTACACGCAAGGACACAAGTTAAAGTGGAATGCGTTGATTCACTGCTGGACACTCTTGTAGAACTTCCCAAAGTGGGCTGCGAGGTCACCTCCACAGTCATCTGCCAAGAAGCAGAAGACTCCGGAACCTGTTGATACATCCGATGTCAACACTGCCTTCTATGCCAGAGTCTAAAGCCTCTTTTGGTTCATAGGAATATTGTAGGAATTGTAAAGCATAGGAGCTTTGTAGGAAAAATTCCTTTGGACCCCTTTGATTTGTAGGAATGATTTCCTATTCCTATATAGCATTTCAATCAATCCTTCACATTTCAAAGGAAAAAAAACATTAGCCTAGACTCAATGAAAAAATCCTATCCTATGCATCAAATGACATCTCTTTCTTAATAGGAATTGAGATGCATGCCATCTCACTTCCTATAATTTTCCTATTCCTATACCATTGCTATCCTATGAACTGGGATCATAAACCTCCTTGTACACCTCCTCCTCCACTTCGGGTTCATCATCCTACGCTTCCTCTTCTTGTTGAGAAAACATCAACTATTTCTAGTGCACGTCATTGGGGCCAAGCTTGTGTGACTCCTCCAATTGAGACAGGAATTCAACCGGATTCAGCTCCTCCACACTACAATCAACAAAAATAACAAGTTCATCAACCTACAGCCACCACTAGTAGAAAACATGGCTTTTGTTCAGGCCTGGCCAGCACATTAGTCCCGGTTCAATTATGAACCGGGACCCACGGTGGCATAAGTCCCGGTTCGTGTGCCCAGGGGGCCGGTCGGGCCTCGTGGGGTATTGGTCCCGGTTCGTCTAGACCCTTTTGTCCCGGTTCCAGACACGAACCGGGACCAATGGTCCTCGCTCCTGGCCCACATTCATTGGTCCAGATTCGTGGCTGGAATCGGGACAGAAGGGGGGTCTTTAGTCCCGGTTCCAGCCACGAACCGGGACCAATGAGGTGCCTATATATACCCCCTCGCTGGTGAGCAGAGCACTCCACATTGTTTTGTTTTTTCTGGCCGGCGAGGGGAGAGCTTTATGGTGCTCTAGCTCAACTCCTATGCACATGAGGTGTTCGATGAAATGCCCGAACCACACTAATTAAGCTTTCTACTCACGAAGCTCCACCTCCAAACTCCATTTTCCTCGAGATTTGTCCAGATTTAGCGGTCCGTCAAGTCACGTCCCGTCTTCACCGCCGTCGATCGCCCGCGCCGATCTCATCGCCGACACCACCGTGATGAGCCTCTTGTTCTTGCCTTCTTTCTAAAAGAAAAAAAAATTCTTACTTGTATGGTTAGATAGATACTTGTCTAATTTTCTTACTTTTATTATTGCTTGTTATTATATAATGCGATGGTTTTGGTATCCGCACCTGTCGGCCCTCGTCCTGTCTATGATTCGGATGTGGTATATATTATCTTTTATAACTATTTGGTTCATTTATTGTTTATGATAATTATGCTGACCAGCGTGACATAGATTTTATTTATCTAGGAGGTATGTGAACCGGAAATTCCAACCGACCCTATTGTTGAGAGGTTAAATTTAGTTGAAGAAGAAAACAATTACTTAAAAGAAAAATAAAAAAATTAAGGAGGAGAAGATGATATTGGAGTTGCATGTTGCTGATGTCGTCAATGATCACAAAATCAAGATGGATGCAATGTGTTTGAAGATTAGAAAGATTCGAAAATATGCCATTCATACCGAGGCTTGGTATCATTATGCCGTTGAATCAATTGTTACCTTGGTTGCGATTATGATCGCATTTGTTGTTGCATTGAAATGTTTTACATAGTTTCAATGTATGGTTTAATTAGATGCTCTGGAGAGCTATATGTTGTTCAATGAAAACTATGTATGTACTTTGGTTTTAATATGATGATGAACTTCTATTAATTAGGTCACTTATCTATTCATGATGTTCTATAATAGTTTTTGACACACTTAATTATATATAATGCACGCAGATGAACCAGCAATGGATGTATGGTAACAGACGCACCTCCAAGTACATTGAGGGCCTGCATAATTTTCTCGCAGTGGCTGAGGCAAATAAGCAAAATGGTTTTATGTGTTGTCCATGCCCTAGCTGTGGGAATATGAGGTCTTACTCTGACTCAAAAACCTGGACAAATTGGCCTTTTTCTACTAGTGCACTAGCAATCACCAATGTATCCGCCAAAAATAAAAGGCAATTTTTTACCTCAGCTGCATTTCATCAACACATGGCGGCCATGTTCATCCGTGGCGGTTGAGGCGGCCGGTTGTGCCGGATGGTGGGGCGTAGAGGTGGACAGAGATGGGGTATGAGCCACCGGATGGGGACGAGGTTCCGGATTCGCCTTCTTCTCTTCTCCTCCTCCTCCCCAGCGAGCACCTTCATGGTCGTTGTGGGCTTCCTTTCCCGCTTGCCGCCTGCTGGAGCTGGGGGGAGGGTGACACGACGGCCTTCCCACTGCCCATGCTGCCGCCTGTCGAACTTGGTTGACAGTGTGGTGGCCCGAAGCAAGTTTTTTTGTCCCCAACCTCTTCCTTTGTGCGGGTGGCGGCGCGCGGGTCGATTCCGGTGGCATCATGCCAGCGGTGGTGGCCGGCTGGGTGGTGGAAGTGTCTTGTGGTTCCATTCTGAGTTGGATCAGGGGCATTGATGGTGGAGGCGGCGAGAATGGGCGGCGACATAGGAAGTCATGCGCTCGAGTGGGAGAGAGAGGCGTCCGAAATTTTATCATGGAGGCGCTGGTCAAATATATTTGGGAGAGTTGGGCTGCATTTTTCGGCCGACACTTACAATTTTTACTCCTCTATTGGTTTTAGGGATCAGCTTGGTGCGGTTAAATCCTCAAAATGAGGAGTTAAACGTTTTTAAAGGGATGGGTTAGAGATGCTACAGGAACTATCTTGGATAAACAAAATTGACCACGATTAGAGATAGCTTCATAGAGTAGATTGTGTAGTTGCCGGCTCGAAGAATATCACCTGCTCAGAGCACACACGCATACAAATCATAAGAAAATGAACACCGTGTACCAGACACACAGTTGTTTACTGCTCTTAGCATCACAACTTCTTCTGGTTATTCTTTCTGTTTTTACTCACTATCGAGATGTGATTCTATTCTACCATGCCATCGCACAGTCACGTCGCACAATTCCTACTGCCAACCAAAAAAACAGTCAAAGTTAGCGCATGTGCAGGGGAATTTGTCTTATTTGCAGAGATAAAATGGACAAGTGCGATGGGCTTAGCTTAGCTGCTTATGCTAACAGATTGCATCCCATGTGCATGGTCGATCTGGCATCCTTCCATGCCCAAGGCTAACAATCTCAACAGTGCGTCTTATAAACGCCAACACATTGTTTCTTTTCATTGAATATTAGAGAGGACATATTTACAAGGTGCTGCTAAAGCAAATGTCCCCGTACGCTTACACCCGATGGAACGTGTGTTTGAACCTAGTTAGTCTGGTTCTAGATATCTATGTAGTATCTGATATATTTTTATCTTGTTTGGATGCCGTCCAGTTGTAGAGTTACCTTGACAAAGAAAGCATGTAAGGTGCAGGACCGGGAGTGGTTGAAGATCCTCGTGTTACGCTAATTTCATGTTCTCCATCAGACCATGGAGCTCCAGGCACTGCCGTAGTTTAGCATTGTTGTCATATCAACAATCAATATTCTTGGCAACTTCCAAATATCTCTCATGCCTATGAGTAACCGAGAAGTGAAGCAAACATGATATGACATGGTACTTAGATGGGAAAGAAATATGCATGAGAGCAAACAGGAGGAGGAATTATAGATATATGAAGTTAGGGATATGTGTGCCATGAATCATGTTCTCCTTATCAGGTAAAGGTTGGTAAGTAGTGATGATAACGATGGGTCGGTTGGATATATAAGGGAGAGTACTTGTGTTACCCATGTGACAACTGAAATGGCAACTAGTATATGTCCAATACCCTAGACTTTCAATGTGTAATTTAGTAACAAAAAAAGGGTGGGGTTGATATAAGGGATTCTTGGGAGTGCGGCGTTGCAGAGGCCGGGCTCCATTGAGCCCGTTTTGCCAAAAAAAAAATCAAAATATACTTAAAAGTTTCAAAAAATATCAATTTTTTTTATACAAATACATATGCATGTTTGTCAAGTAGGTAAAAAGTTTCATCATGTAATTCAGTTATTTGCGTGCTACACAAAAAAGATAAATATCTGACATAAAAACAACAAAGATATAGCCTATATTAATCTGTGTATTTATCTTTTTCATATACACTACATGAAAACATATATGTTCATGAAAATTCATACGTGTATAATACAAATACACATGTATGTATAGACTTTTTTTTCAGATTTTTTCAATGTGTGAAAATAGTATTTTTGCTGAAAAAAATAAAGAGCTATGTGGAGCTCGGTCTCTACAATGCTTTTTCAGATTCTTGGGAGCTTTCTAGACACCTCGGTTACCTAGCTAAGCTATGCTTCCAAAACCAGAGACACATAATCAACTCCGTCTTGCAATACTTTCAAAAGTGAATAAATATCACCAAGGGTAATATATCCATGTTAAATCAAATCACTTCCATTGATATGAAAGAAATCATGTGCATTAAGCAGATCATAACCACTTCAACATCTGGACTTTGGCCATTTCACATTGCATTCCAGACTTTCCGCAAACTGCGTTTATAAAAGAGTTTTCCAAATTTTGAGAAAACCCCTAATTAATTACCCCATTTTACACCTTTGTGCCATATTTCACCCCCATGTGCAACAATTGACCCCAATTTACACACCTCCACCAAATTTGATGCTGATTTGGCATCCCACGTAGGTGGGTTTTTTGTGCTAGTTTTCGTTTTGGATTCCCCCCTGCAGAAATCGCTTCAGCTCAACAGATGTTTGCCTTGACATTTCCACAAACAGCTTGTGTGCGTGTGACCCCTCAGTGTTCTGCGTCCACCGCCCTAATCGGACACCCACGCCTAGCCCTCCGTCTCTTCAATTCTCCCCACAACCGCATCGGGCTCACCCAGCAAGTATCACGCACACACCATCGGCTGCCAATCTATTTTTTTTTTGCGAATAAAGAGGATTGTATTAATCAAAGGAGATCATTACAATCCTGTTGGCACAGTGCGCCAATTGCATCTGGTCCATGGCATATCCAAACTGCAGTACGTGGTTCAGAACACCCGTGGGCTAAAGCATGAGCAACTTTATTTTTACTCCTACAAACATGCGTTACCACATGTTGACGACCAAGTGCAAGGAGCCGCTTGATCTCTCCAACGATGGCAGCAACTGGAGACCTGTTTTGTTCAGTTTCTTTGATCATATTAGCAGCGACTAAGCTGTCCGTTTCCAGAGAGAAAGGCAGGGAGCTCCATTCGAGTGTTAAGGCCATCCCTTCCATGCATGCGGCGACCTCTGCCTCAAGAGCGCTCGTGCAGCTAGTCAGCAACCTGCAGGAAGCACTGCTGCCAATCAATTTGACGTCGGCGACCGGAGAACAGCGGCGCAGCAACACCGTGCCCAGCGCGCTCTCCGGCCATGAGGTTGCGCTGAAGCTGGAGCACGAAGGGCGGCAATGTGAAGATGCACGACAGGATCGGCTCTGGAGCTGGTTCATGCTGAGGTCGAGGCAGTTGAGCCAAGTCAAACGGCATCACAGAGTTGACGGTGCCGGTTAGATGGTTCGCGACGAGCGGGAGGTTGTGCAGGTCTGCAGGGGAAACCAGCCTCATGGTGATGGGAGAGTGGATGAAGCCGCCGTTCGCCGGCCAAAGGCATCAGGTCAATCGGTATCGCCGGCATAGGGGAAGCCTGCCCGCTCTTCTGACGGACCTGCTGTTAGGTTGTCACATTACCTCTGTCCACATGTGATATATATCTTGTTGATTGTTGTAACTAGCAGTCCTAGTTTCCAGGACCTCCCCTAGTCTAGCGCCACCTCTTGGGATTGTACCCTGCATGTAGGGCTGCACATGTATATGTAACAGTAATGGCTAAGGCAATACTATCACGAGATTCACTATCTAGTTTGGTAATCAGAGCGATGGTTACTCCTACCTCTTCCCCACCACACGAGGCTAATGCCGATCAAGCCGCCGCCGCCAGAACCCTCCCTGCCGTACTGCCGTGCCGTCACGCTCCGGCCACCGTCGATGCCTCTGGCTCCATTGACAATTCCAGCTCCGCCGGCCTTCCTCTTGCCACCCTCTCACCCAACACTGAAACCCTGCCATCCTCCTCCAACCCCGACTCACCTCTTCCGTCCAGCGTTGCCGGCGTGATTGAGAAACAACATCAACCTCATGCTCGCGCGTTATCACGTGGAGGGCGCCCGGGCGGTCTCGGCTCGCCGGAAGGGCGATCACGCCTGGCGCGACGACAACAACACCGTCGTTCTTTGGTTTTTCTCTACCAGCGAGGGGGACCTTCTCGACGTTGCTGCGCCGGCCGGCTCGACCGCCTTCATGTTCTGGTCACAGCTGTTAGGAATAACCACGACGCGTGGTTCTGTGTCCGGGTCGTACACAGAAACAATCACCAGGTAGGATTAGAAGTAGAGCCCGAGTAGGTTAGCTTCTAGTCTATCTTAGCATATTTATATGCGTGTACCCCTACCCCTGTAAACAGACCGTGAGTTGAGAAGCAATAAAGAAATATACGAGGAACGACACGTTCCTCTGGCCATCAATCAGCGATCTCTGTGCATACGTACGTTTGAGTTCCGGCTGCTGTGTACGTGTGTTTGCTAATCGATCAGGATAGATTGAGCTAGCTTTAAAGGAGGATCGCATCCAGGATTGAAGGCTAGCTTTGTACTACAGTGTCTCACGGCGTAAAAGTAATTCGCTGAGTTCGTGAGCGAGCTTCGTTAGTCGTCGGTCGTTTCTCTGTCGCCGGAAGTACTCGGTGTCGGGACTGGGCCAACAACGGCTCCATGAGTATTTTCTGAACAATGATGCGGAGAAAGCGATGCATCTCGGCCAGGAACTTTGGGTGACCATCCACGGTGACCTCGGCATCAACGAACTACTGCTGCAGTCTTCAGGGGCTAGCCGCCCATCGTGCTCTTGTCGACGTTCAACCAGGCGTGGTCGCGACTTGTCCTCGCCGAGCTCTCCTTGCACAAGCGTGCGCGCCAAGGGGGCGCAAGTCCTCGCTGTCCAGCATGATGAGTGCGGCGAATGCGGCGGTGCTCACGGCGGCGACCGTGGTGGCGATCGTGCCCCCAACGGTGGGAACGGCGTGGTGACCAACTCGGAGCCAGTCGCAGCCATCCTGGCGGGTGTGGACGTGGTCATGGGCGCAGTGATGCCCCGCCGGTCACAGCTCCTGTGCCCAGCATTGCTTGGGTACTTCTCACCGATGGGACTGCCTTTCCCTCCTCCGCGCGCTCCCTGGGTCCCGGCGTGCCTACGCAGGCGTACCCGCTGTTGTTCAATGTCACGTCCCCTGCTACTACTCAAGGCCCATCAGAGGAGCAGGACGACCTGGCACGACCCAAGAGGAAGAAGAGGCCCAACCGGCTCTTCGATCCAGAGACTTGGGAGATTTAGGTTAAGTAGCTGTGTGTGCGTGGTGAGGGCACGGCCGAGTACTGGATGTAACCCTATCCCGATTCCCCTCTTCCCCTCGAACTGCGCCTCCTCTCTAAATCACTCCTCCTTCCCCAAATACTACTTGTATCTCCATGGATCCGATGAATTGAGTAGAGAGGGCATAACATATGGTATCAGATTTGCCAGATTATCTCCAGCGACCCACCTTCTCCAGTCGTCAGCAGAGGCAAGCGGTGGCGATGGAGCAGCACGTGGATGAGTTGGCGGCGGCACTCAAGCTCATCCAGGAGCAGAACGCCTCCATCCAGAAGGCGCTCGCGGCTTCCACGACCCTTTTCGAGGAGATCAAGCCGGCCGTCGTCGATCTAGCAGTGTGGAGACCAACCTTGGATCAGGCGGTGGCTGATCTGAGGACGGATCTGGGCGGAGTTCGGCGCGACCTCGACCACGTCATCCGCAACCCGATCCTGTCCCTGAAGCCGACGGATCTGCCGCCGTTGGTGACGGAGCCACCGCCGCACGACACCTTCGTCGCCGCGGCGACCAACCACAGGCCCGATGGCCGCCACGATGACACAACTTTCCGGGGGGCGCGAGCGGGGGTAGTGACTACCCTTGTTCCACCTCCGGTTACGGGTACGTCCATAGTCCACGAATCTCGCTCGTGTTCGCCTGTTCGTTCGCCAGAGCCGCGTCAATTTTCCTCTGGGTTAACCCATTTCTGCCAGCCTTCTCGTTCGGGCAGTCCGAGGCGTGTGCGTTCTTCCCTTCCGCCACGACCTAAGATGGATTTCCCTCTATTTTTGGGGGAGCGGCCGCGCAGTTGGAAACGCAACTGTGAGTCGTACTTTAGAGTTTTCCATCTAGATCCAGAGTTGTGGGTGGATACGGCAGCAATGCATTTTGCAGGACCTGCCATGATTTGGTTAGAGAATGGGGGGTTTGATCTTAGTCATATGGAGTGCGAAAAGTTATGTTCTTTGGTTTGTGACCAATTCGAACGCAACGAGTACAATTCTCTGCTGCGTCAGCTATTTCATTTGCATCAAACGGACTCGGTTTCTGAGTACGTTGCTCAGTTTAATGATCTGATGCATTCGCTCTTAGCGCACAGTAGTTCTTGGGATCCTGCCTTGTTTCCGTCCCGTTTTGTGGATGGCCTTAAGGATGAAATTCGGGTCGTTGTTCTTGTTCACAACCCCCGCGACATGGATACTGTTGTTTCATTGGCATGTTTGCAGGAAGAAGCGCTAGAAATTTCTAAAAGGCGTGAATCTCGTCGCACGGACAGTGGTGTGGGGAGTCGCTCCCATTTGCGTGGTGCGATGCCATTGCCTCCACCGCCTGGGCGTCCTCCTCCAGTGACTGACGTTGCAAGGGATCGGAAAGTTGCGCCCAATGTTATGGCGCACTCGACTCCATCTACTGATGAGCGTTTGACGACTCTTCGAGCCTATCGCCGTGCAAGGGGGCTTTGCTATCTGTGTGGTGAGAAATGGTCCAGGGATCACAAGTGTGCTACTGCTGTACAATTGCATGTTGTGCAGGAGCTGTTTGATGTTTTAGGCATTTCTGGATTTGACAGTCAATCAGATCAGTCAGACTCCGCTAGTGAGTGCCATACAATTTCCAGAGCAGCAGTGGATGGTACCGTCGCTCCTCAAACTGTGTGCTTGCAAGGATCCATCCAAAAGCACAAGGTGTTGATGCTCATTGACTCGGGTAGTCCGCACAGTTTTGTCAGCTCTGCCTTAGCAGCTCGATTGTCTGGTGTGGTGGCGTCCACTCGTTCCCTTCGGGTGAGTGTGGCTGATGGGGGACAAATGCAGTGCACTCATGAACTTCCGGCTTGTCAGTGGAAGGTGCAAGGGCATAAGTTCAGATCAACCTTGAAGGTGCTGCCGTTGGGGTGTTATGACATGATTGTGGGTATGGATTGGCTGGAGGCACACAGTCCTATGGATGTTCATTGGGGTCAGAAACAGTTGCGGTTTAAACATCACGGGCAGAGTATTGCAGGGGGTTCAGCCAAATACCCAGCAGTGTTTTCAGCTACCCTCAGCTCAGTTAAATCTTTTGATGGCCAACAATGATGTCCATCGAGTTATTCAGGTGTGTGCTGTTGAGTGTGAGCCGGACAGTGCAGTTTTACCTGAAGTTGTGCAGCCACTTTTGAAGCAGTTTGCTCACTTGTTCGAGCCACCTACTGGATTGCCTCCACAGCGAGCAGTAGACCACAGTATTCCTTTGATTCCAGGGGCACATCCGGTCAACATTCGACCATATCGTTATACTCCAGCTCAAAAGGATGAAATTGAGGCTCAAGTGGCTGAAATGCTTCAGCAAGGGATTATTCAGCACAGCTGCAGTCCTTATGCGTCTCCGGTGCTGTTAGTTCAGAAGAAAGATCTCAGTTGGCATTTCTGCATTGATTTTCGTCATGTGAATGCCATTACTGTCAAGAACCACTTTCCTCTACCTATCATAGAAGAATTGCTGGATGAGTTGGCTGGGTCTGTTTGGTTCACCAGTTTGGATCTGCGGGCAGGGTATCATCAAATTCGCATGAAACCATAGGATGAGCATAAAACAGCCTTCAAGACGCACCATGGCCATTACGAATTTAAAGTGATACCCAATGGGGTTACAGGTGGACTAGCTACCTTTCAGGGTGCAATGAACATTCTGTTTGCGCCATTACTTCGCAAGGGAGTGTTGGTGTTTATCGATGACATTTTGGTGCATAGTCAGACTCTGCGGAGGCATATAGAGTTGCTGCGACAAGTTTGCTCAACAGAAATTGACTTATCTGGGGCATGTTATTAGTGCTGAGGGTGTATCTACAGATGACAAGAACATTTCAGTCGTCCGAAATTGGCCAACTCCCACCACTGTCAAAGAAGTCCGAGGGTTTTTGGGGCTGGCTGGGTATTATCGGAGGTTCGTGAAAAACTTTGGATTAATCAGCCGTCCACTCACAAATTTGCTCAAGAAGGGTGTCATTTTTGTTTGGAATCAAGAAGCTGACGCGACTTTTCATCAGTTGAAGTCGCTGTTGATCACAGCTCTGGTTCTGGCACTTCCTCGATTTGATCAGCCATTTGAAGTGGAGACTGATGCTTCTGACCATGGAATTGGTGCTGTCCTTATGCAAGAGGGGCATCCTATAGCCTTTTTAAGCAAGGCCCTTGGCCCTCGCAACAGTGGACGCTCTGCGTACGAGAAGGAGTTCATGGCAATCTTGCTTGCCTGGACCAGTGGCGT
Organism: Triticum monococcum; assembly: GCA_034509565.1. Taxonomy (NCBI): domain Eukaryota; kingdom Viridiplantae; phylum Streptophyta; class Magnoliopsida; order Poales; family Poaceae; genus Triticum; species Triticum monococcum. The sequence goes on along the minus strand of CM067845.1, from coordinate 13,118,163 downwards.
CCGTATTTGCAGACCGGGGAGTTTGTGATTTGTACTGATCAGAGAAGCTTGGCTCACTTGGATGAGCAGCGGTTGCATACCCCGTGGCAACGCAAGGCATTAACCAAGATGTTAGGTCTGCAATACAAAATAATCTATCGCAAAGGGGTCGAGAACAAGGCTGCAGACGCTCTCTCCCGTCGCGACGGGACACTTTGTGCAGTTTCTGTGGACCTACCAGTTTGGTTAAAGGATATCACAAAAGGGTATGCAGCTGACCCTCAAGCCTGTAAACTGTTGCAGCAACACAGTGGGTCTGCGGATGGAGAGTCGCCTTATCAGGTGCAGGATGGGGTCATTCGTTACAAAGGGCGGGTGTGGCTGGGAAGCAATGCAGCGGCGCGGACCCAAATTCTTCAGTCACTACTTGCTAGCCCGCTCGGTGGACACTCAGGCATCCATGCTACTTATGAGAAGGCCAAGAAATTGTTTGCATGGCCGAACATGAAGTCTGACATCACCCAGTTCGTCTCCGCGTGTGATGTGTGCAAGCAAGCTAAGCCGAAACACATCAGAACTCCTGGGTTGCTTGAGCCGCTAGCAATACCACCACATCCCTGGCACACGGTGACTATGGACTTTATAGAGGGGTTGCCAGCCTGTAGGGGATACACTTGCATCATGGTGGTGGTTGACAAGCTTACCAGGTATTCTCACTTTGTTCCTCTGATGTATCCCTTCATAGCAATTCAGGTGGCGTCAGCATACATGACAAATGTGTACAAGTATCATGGGTTGCCATATGCCTTGGTCTCGGATCGTTACAAGATCTTTACAAGCACATTCTGGAGAGAGCTGTTTCGGCTGGCAGGAACTGAACTCCGCATGTCATCAGCTTATCACCCCCAGACGGATGGCACCACAGAACGCGTGAATCAGTGTCTGGAGTCTTATCTCCGCTGTTTTGTTCATGCTTGTCCACATCGCTGGTATCAATGGCTTCACTTGGCGGAATTCTGGTATAATACTGCTTATCACTTTGCCCTTGGAGCATCACCCTTCAAAACCTTGTATGGGCACCCTCCCCGTCATTTTGGCATTATGGAAGCAACAGCCACAGTTTCTTCAGATTTGCACAACTGGGTGCACGAGCGATCGCTCATGTTAGCTCTGCTCAAACAACATCTGGAGCGTGCTCGTCAGCGTATGAAGGCTCAGACGGATAAGCATCGATCAGAGAGATCCTTTGCTGTGGGCGATTGGGTGTTTGTCAAACTGCAGCCGTATGTGCAGGTCTCAGTGGCGCAACGGGCCAGTCATAAGCTTGCTTTTCGTTACTTTGGTCCTTTTCAGGTCGAGGCTCGGGTGGGCACGGTGGCTTATCGTCTGCTGCTGCCGGCAACGAGCAAGGTGCATTCGGTTTTCCATGTGTCCCTTCTGCGTGGCGCTCTGCCTCCCTCCACCGAAGTGACGCCGGAGCTGCCAACCCTGCCACCGGTGCACGCGATGCCTTTCATCCCGGAGCAGGTTTTGGCGCGTCGGGTCATCACCAGGGGCACGGCCAAAATTCCGCAAGTGCTGATCAAGTGGGCTGCTCAGCCTCGCTCCCTGGCAACGTGGGAAGACTACTTCGAGCTTTGGGGCAGATTCCCTGGAGCAGCGGCTTGGGGGCAAGCCGCATCTGAAGGGGGGGGGGACAATGTCACGTCCCCTGCTACTACTCAAGGCCCACCAGAGGAGCAGGACAGCCTGGCACGGCCCAAGAGGAAGAAGAGGCCCAACCGGCTCTTCGATCAAGAGACCTGGGAGATGTAGGTTAAGTAGTTGTGTGTGCGTGGTGAGGGGCACGGCCGAGTACGGGATGTAACCTTATCCCCATTCCCCTATTCCCCTCGAACTGCGCCTCTTCTCTGAATCACTCCTCCTTCCCCAAATACTACTTGTATCTCCATAGATCCGATGAATTGAGTAGAGAGGGCATAACATTCAACACTGCCCCGGTGCCCCCTGCTCCCGCACCCTATGAAGCTCCTCATCACGGGTGGGATGCCGCGGCCATGTACCACGCGGCTCCAGCTACGTATCGGCCTTCCCCTCCAACATTGAGTGGATAATGGACACCGGCAGTGTCTCTCGCGTCACTGGGGATCCAGGTATCCTATCCTCGTATCATTCCCTGTTAGCTCCTTGTACTCATCATATCATCGTTGGCGATGGCTCTTGCCTTCCCGTGCTAGCTGTTGATACGGCCCATCTCCCTCCAAGCCCTTTTATCTACGCCCTATTCCTTTATCCCCTAATATTGTCAAAAATCTTATCTCCGTACATAAGTTTACCCGTGAGAATTTATGTTATGTGGAATTTGATCCTCTTGGTTTTTCCCTGAAGGACCTACCCACCAAGGAGCTCCTTCTGTGGGTCAACAGTGATGGTGATCTCTATCCTTTCTCAGGGTGCCCATGCCCACTCTGGCCTATGGTGCCTGCTGCCGAGTACCAGTGAGCCTCCTCTAATTACCTCTCATTTCAGCGGCCGGCTCGGGATGGTTGTAGGGGCGTCAACTGGTAGCTTTGTCTAGCCCGCACAGCACGTGTGTTGCGGAGGCAGCGAGCTAGCCCACAACACTCAGTTGGTGTTTGGTTCTCTAGTCCTAAGACTTTTTCTAGTCCCAACTAAAAAGTCCTTTCCTGTTTGTTTCTGAAGACTAAAAAGTCCCTAGTCCCTTCCTAAAGGTTGTTAAATTACCATGTTGCTCCTAGTATATAGAAAAATAACAATCAAACAACACCATGGGGTGGCGGGCCAATGGGTGCATGGAGGAGCATTGTTGGAAAAGTCCCAAAAAGTCTCAAAAAGACTCTCCTTGAGAGTCTTCTTCATTTAGTCTCAAATGCCTAGTTTAGTCCCTAAAAGTCCCTCCCGTTCGGTAAAAAAGTCTCTGAGAAGGACTTTTTCTAGTCCCTACACAAAAAAGTCCCTGGAAACAAACACCCCATCAGTCGGCCCCCGCTTGCACTACAAGTCCACAAGTGCTGATCGAGCTAGCTAATAGTACTAGGTAAGTGGTATGCAAATAGAAATTTAATTTGCGTAACATATAGGTCACAAGTCAGTGCATATTTTCCAGCCTTTAAATTAAGTATTGGTAGTTTTTTATTCGAGTTTACAAGAAGAACATCAATTATTTGTCATTCATCTTTAGTATACAAAAAAAGCAAGGAAACCTGAGATTCGTTTTAGTAGAAAACTTGATGCATAAGTGTTTTTATGGCTTCATGATAGAGGCTAAAAAGGGATGTGAGAATATGTCGCAGTCAGGATACATCCAAATACCTGAAATTTACTTCATGCTTTTATGTAACATCTTTAGAGAAGTCATACTTTATTGTTCATTCCCCTGAGATGTGTGTACGTTTTCTTAATTTGTGGCAACAAAGGATAATTTAAAAAATTTATATTATTTATTTCCTTGTTTTTTTAGAAAAGAAGGTCATTCCCGGCCTCTGCATCAGAGAGATGCATACGGCCACTTTATTAAAACAAGTTTAACAAAAACAAATAGTCTGGTCTGTAAAATAACGGCTCACAGAAGGAGCTAAAACAATAAAACAAGAGCAACTCAATGCCACAACTGGAGTGAGACACGTTTTCCCCTTCCTCCCGAGCCGCTCGCGCGGGCGGCTCCAGAGGCGCCAACCCTAGCCCCGTGCGCTCCACTCCACGAGCTCCCCTGGCCGTCGCCGCCGCTGGCACTAGCGGCGGTGGCGGCGCCCGGCCGTCGAAGGCGACGGGCGATGTCGGGGCTCCCCGATGGGCCTCCCACACGCGGGGGAGAGGCGTCAAGCGGGCAGCGCGGTGGATCTCTCTGGTGGAGCGGCGGGTGGCGAGGAGCGCATGGTGAGGCTCAGCACGACCGAGGAATCGTGGAGGCGATGCTGGCGAGCATTGTCTTCCTGGCAGCGCCTGGTGGTGGTCAGAGAGGGCTGCGCGCCCGGCCATGGTGGCGGCGGATCTCGGCCAGGAGGGCCCCGCCAGAGGCGGTCGGGAGACGCTGCGGAGGGTGGACGAGCTCTGCCTCCTGTCGACGTTGGAGTGGTGCTGCAGGTGGCGTTGGGGAAGGGGATGGTGCTGGCGCAGATCGGATCTGAGATGCGCTCGGACCAGCGGTTCTCAGCGGGGAGCTCCATGCGGTGGCGGCTGCTCTCTGTTCTTGGGCTCCTGGGCCGAGGTCGATGTGTGGCTGTCCGCCAGGAGCGGCGGATTCAGCAATGATGTCGGCTGCCTCTAGCGTTTCAGGATGTGGATGGTGGTCTGGAGATGTTTCTCCCCGGCCGTGCGGGAGGTGGATGATGGACTGAGTGCCCTCGGCCACGCTGGGCGTCGATGTTCCGCAATGTCATGTTCATGATGGCGAGGTGCTGCTGCGGCGGCGGCGTGATCCATTACAGGCGTGTGGCCTCAATTCTTCACGAAGGTTGGGAGGTGGCCGGTGTTTCGGATGAAAATCCTGCCCGTCTTTGATCGGTGTTGGCAACAATGGCGCCTGTGGGTGTCGTTCACCTTCTTGAAGGCATTGTTACGGTGTGTCGGCATCCCACCCTTCCTATTTAGACTGTCATCTCTGAGCGAAAGCCTGGGTCTTGGACCGGCGATGGCGTCGCTCCTTTGTTGGGAGCATCGTGAGTGGAGACATGGGCTGCAGGTTCTGTAATGCGGTTCTCCGTTGTGTGTCGCTGGTCCGATTAGAGGTTCTTGGGTGTAATGTACGCCAATGCTGATAAGTCCAAGATTGTGGCTTTCTCAGGACCAATCGAGTCCCGCCACTCACCTGCTATCTCCTTTTCGGCATTCAAGGGTGATTGGTGCATCGATAAGAGAAGTCCGGTTGAAGTTACTACTCTTCGAGGTGATTGGCGTTGGTTGAGACGGGCTTTGATACTTAGGGCAGGCTCCTTTGCGTTGTGTTTGTAATGTATGCGAAGGCTTTTCTTCAGATTAGCTCGGGTGTGGTGTCTTTTCTACAATTGTTGTTCGCAACAATGTCTAACTTCTTGTAATTGTCTTCTGCCGTCTATAAAAATATGATACGCCTTTGGCGTACTCTCGAAAAAAGCCACAACCGGACGGACGAGAAGATACTAAGGACATATCCTATTATGCGACCACCATGTAAACCGATTGAATATAGCCCGTGCTATCATCTCCCGTCAGTTGCACCCAGTAGCCAGCAGCTCCCTGGAACCCGTAGGAGTGAGTAACAACCACGTACGGATCCATGCCGTAGCTCTGAAGATAACCTGCAAGAAGTTAACAATAGGTAATCTGTTAAAAATAATATCATTCCTGCAGTTTCATATAGCCCAAAGAAATGCGCATATTTCAATCTGAATACTAGACGCAACCTGAGAAAGCACTCCATTTAGCCATGTCCCAAACAACACATTAACGCTAACCATACACGTAATATTAAATGCTATATGGACAGACCTCCAAAGTAGCTTTGCGAGAGGGCAATCAAGAAATAGATGTTGAATTGTTTCATCGTGAACACAAAAGCAACATCGTGAACTACCTACCCATTGCCGCTTTATTAAGTTATCTTTGATGAGGATCACTTGCTTGTGAACAATCCACATAAAAAATTTGATACGCAAGGGAACCTTAACTTTCCAAATGTGAATCGTTTTTGGGATTGGGCCAGAGTTAATGAGACCTAAGTACATTGATTTAACCGTAAACACTCCACTACTTGTTAACTTCTAGTTCGATGAATCTTCCTGGTCTAAGAGTTGGACATCCATCAACCTGCTCACTAGGTGTAACCAGGAATCCCATCGTTCCCTTACCAAGGACCTCCTGAACTGGATATTCAAAGGTACCGTCTGCAAAATTGTTGCTATGTAATCGTCTTTACGTTGAGCAACATGATATAGGGAAGGATATTGGATAGCTAGCGGTGCGTCTCCTAACCAAGTATCCTTCCAAAACCTTGTTGTTGTTCCATCCCCAACAATAAATTTCACCCTATGTAAGAAGGTTTCTTTCACTCTCATGAGACCCTTCCAAAATGGTGAATCATTAGGTCTTACGGTCACCTAAGCAGGAGTTTTAGAATGCGGGTATTTATTTCTTAGTATTTGTGCCCACATACCCTCGGATTCGTGTGATAACCTATAAAGCCATTTTCTCAGCAGGCACTTGTTTTTAATCTAGAGGTTTTCGATCCCAAGACCCCCCTGGTATTTTAGTCGACAGATAATGTCCCATCTGACCAGATGATACTTTGTCTTAACCTCATCAGACTGCCAGAAAAAACGGGATCAATAAAAGTCTAGTCTCTTACGTACACCTTTAGGCACCTCAAAGAAAGATAGAAGGAACATTGGCATACTCGTGAGCACCGAGTTAATTAATACCAGCCTTTCTCCATATGACATAAGCTTGCCCTTCCAGCAGCTTAGTTTCTTCTTGAAACGATCTTCGATACACTTCGACTCCTTATTAGTTAGCTTCCTGTGATGCATTGGAATGCCCAGATAACTGAACAGTAATGATCCTAGCTCACAGCCGAACATTTGCTTGTAGCTGTCTTGATCCTCTTTGGCCCTACCAAAGCAGAACAACTCACTCTTGTGAAAGTTGATCTTAAGACCAGACAGTTGTTCAAATAGGCATAATACTAATTTCATGTTCCTCGCCTTTGCAAGGTCATACTCCATGAAGATAATAGTGTCGTCCGCATACTGTAAGATAGACATGCCCCAATCCACCAAATGGGGAACAGGACCATCTACCAAGCCTCTCTCCTTGGCCCGACCTACGAGAACTGCCAACATGTCTGCCACAATATAGAACATAATCGGAGATATCAGATCTCCTTGTCTCGGGCCTTTATGCGTTTGAAAATAATGACCAATGTCATCTTTCACCTTTATCCCAACACTACCTTTCTGAACAAAAGAATCCACCTGATTCCATCATGCTTCATTAAAGCCCTTCATGCGCATGGCTTGTTGCAAAAAGGCCTGATAGCTTCCCTCAAACTTTTGTATGATCACAAACTTGACATGTTTGTATGTATCATTTATATTTGATTAGTAAGTTTCTTGCTTTGGTGGCACGTCCTGGTTTTCACAAACTGAACAATGTCCTATCAGAAGTACGAAGGGCTTTCGTTCATTTTGGATTATTATATTGTATTTCTCTATAAAGTATATAGAACTGAAAAGAAAAGTAGTAGAAGAAACTATTTGCTTATATAACATCAAAAGGTTGGTGTTGATCCATATTGTGTTCACTCACAGTTTTGATCTGGGGTTAGTTCAAACCAGCGTCACTTATCATGGATCTGAGGTAGTACTATCTGAGGACTTGTGTTTGTACATCTCGTTCAAAAGCTACTTTGCACCAATCCTGAAGGTACTTTTGATCTAATCACGCCAAAGCAAATGTACTCAGTTGGGATCAAAGACAAAAACATTGTTATCCTATCCCATGACACAGTAGCTACGAATTTCCCAATACCTCTCGTGCACACGAATAACTTAGAAGCTCCCCACAATAAAAATGAAGTAATCAATAAGCGAAGCAACTAAAGAAAGATTCGATATTGTATGTGTTTAGGTGGGAGAGAGAGATTCATGAGAGCAATCAGGTATGGCTTTATGCACCACTATGCAGACGTCGGGGGTAATCCTCCTTTTCGAAAAAAATAAGAGCAAACAGGAGGAGGAGTATAGTATTTATGGAATTCAGAATGCATGTGTCATGCATCCTCTCTCATTATTTGATAAAGGTATGTAAGTGAGTGATGATTCCATTGAAAACAAGATTCATGTGTCATGGAAAATCCACACTCATGATGATGGGACCTGCAGTAGGCATGTGAAAACTTGTCTACATGATAAGCATAGTACGTAGCTACGAGTAATTAGGAAGTCTAGCAAACGAGTTGAAGTAGGATGAGTTACATGAATGTAAGAAATAAAGGTGATGGACGAAGTAAGATGTTCAATTCAAGGAGTAAAAGATCTCTATCATCTCTCGTTTATTTAGCTCCTAGGGTAGGCACATGATGGATGACTCCGCTAGAAATAAAATCTTGAAATACAGTGACCTATGGTACAGGTTGGAACCACCTTACCAATCATGTGCACAAGATCTTTAGGTTGACAGAGAAACAACTTATAAAATGAGAATAAACATGCAATAACAGAACTACTACTTTTGCTCAAATCAGCTCAAATGTATTTTCTTTGAAAGGAGATTATATTTAATGAGGAAATAGTATCGTTGTTACAGTCATGAGAGATCATTGCTGACAGGCCGGCCGCTGGGGGCGGCCACGGGCCGGCTGCCGCTTCACCGGCCAGACCCGCCCCTTTGGCTGGGGCGGCGTCCTTCTCCTCGTCACCACGCGCGGGTGTGGGTGTGGCTGGGCAGGAGGTCGCTGGCTCGCCGGTCCCTGTTGTGGGTGGACTGGGCGACGCGGCCAGTGTTCCAGCTTCCTCCCCGGTGCGCTGCACGTGGGCTGCCCCGGGCTCTACTGCTGGTGGGTCGCCCGTGGACAGGCTGCAGGAGACACCACCACGTTGTTCTCCTGCTCCGGTGGCTGCGACCCGGAGCGCCGCTGTTGGGGGACGGGCAGGAGGCCTTTCCCCTAGCAGAGCTTCTCGAGAGGAGGTCATCGCCTTTGGTGGTATCCCGGATCCTGTCTCCCAGGGGAGGCGGATCAGCGGGAGGCTACAGGAGCAGCCGGACGTTGATGACATACAATTGAGGTGTGCGTTGAGGGCTGCCAAGTTGCATGACGTCGAGACCTCCACTGGTATGTCTGTTATTAAGTCGAATTCCATTTTGCATTTTACTAATAATGAAATCATTCATAATGCAAATCAATTAGGAATTTCACTTGGTAATAATGATACTGAAATTGCCAAGTCGGTTAACGACATTCTTGATTTGGAAGCTGATCGTGCGGTAGATATGATTCGTCACATAGCTGCCGTTAAACCAATGAATGACTCGGAGATTGATGTGCTTGGGGTTAGGATTCTTGATGGTATGTGTGCCGATCTTGACCCTGCATTTCTAGAGACAGAGGAAGACACCAATCCTGAGACGTCTCTTCTTGTAGATGAGCCTTTGGTGCTAGAAGCTGTGAATGAGTGTGGTGATCAGGCTGATGGTCACATAAAGCCTAAGCGGACATGGAAACGAAAGGTTTATCCAGCCTCCGCAGCGCGTAGGAGTGCTAGGATTCGTACTGCCAAAAAATTTCATGATGAGCTATGAGAGGCATTTTCTGAAATAGCAGAGGTCTTAGAGACTTGGCTAAAAGGAGGTTTGTAGCGGATGCTTCTCTTGAATATCATTTAGATTTTATTGCTTTGTCTGAGACTGGAAGAAGCAATTTCACTTCTCAATTTCTTGTCACTTTGTCGGGGGGGGGGTAGATTTTGATTGGCATTGCCTCCCCCCTCGAGGAAGATCCGGTGGGGTTTTACTTGGGGTTAAGTGCGAGTCGTTGGAGGTTCGGAGCATAGTTATGGGAGAGTTCGCTGTCAAGTTTCGAGTCAGAACTAAGGCAGATGGGTTTGATTGGGCCTTGGTGGCAGTTTACGGAGCTGCGCAACCAGAGCTCAAGCCATATTTTTTGGCGGATCTGGTACGCATCTGTGGTAACGAGTAGCTACCTCTCTTAGTGGGAGGGGATTTCAACATTATCCGAAGAAAGGAGGATAAGAATAATGACAATTTTGACGGCCGATGGCCGTTTATGTTCAACACTATTATCGAAAGCTTGGATCTCAGAGAGATTGAGCTTTCGGGTAGGTAATTCACTTGGGCTAATTTGTTACCGGTTCCGACCTTCGAGAAACTTGACCGTGTGCTAGCTAGTGTCAAGTGGGAACCGAAGTTTCCTTTGGTAACTGTGCAGGCTCTGACTCGAGGTGTCTCGGATCATACACCGTTATTAGTCGACTCCAGAGTTCAAAATTTTGTGGGAAACAAGAACATTTTCTAGTTTGAACTTGCCTGGTTTGAAAGAGAAGGGTTTCTTGAGTTGCTAGCTAGAGAGTGGGCGAAGGACTCGGGAGGTAGGACGCCTATCGAGCGATGGCAATGCAAGATTCGTCATCTCCGAAGGTTCCTTCGTGGTTGGGCTAAGCACACGCATGGGATTTATAAGGTGGAGAAGGAGAGACTTCTTCTACTTATTCACAACCTTGAAGTTAAAGAAGAAACTTCTATCTTGGATTCCAATGAGCTGGAAACAAAGATAGAAGCGGAGTTGCAGCTTAAAAAGCTTCTTCGTGAGGAGGAATTGAAGTGGGTGTTGCGAGCTAAGGTTCGCAAAATCGTAGAAGGCGAGGATAACACTCAATTCTTTCATATGATTGCCAATGGGAAGCATCGTAAAAAGAGAATTTTCCAACTAGAACAAGATGAAGGGACAATAGTTGGTCAGGACAATCTGAAAGTCTACATTACCAATTATTATAAGCAGTTGTTTGGTCCCCCGGTAGAGAATTTTGTGTCGTTGGATGAGTCTAGGGTTGAGGATGTGCCTCAACTTGAGACTGCCGAGAATGAGATACTGACTGCGCCTTTCTCGGAGAAAGAGGTTTTTGAGGCTATTGCACAAATGGAGAATAATAAGGCTCCAGGACCGGATGGGTTTCCGGCGGAGTTCTACAAGAAGTGTTGGCATTTTATCAAGGGAGATTTGATGCCCATGTTTCAGGAGTTTTTTGAGGGGCAGCTTCAATTGTTTAAGTTGAATTTTGGGACGATAACTCTTCTGCCTAACAAGACAGAGGTTGTTCGCATTGAGCAGTTCAGACCTATATGTCTGCTTAATGTGAGTTTCAAAATTTTCACCAAGGTCGGGACAAATAGACTTATGCAGATTGCACACTCAGTAGTTCAGCCGTCCCAGACTGCTTTCATGCCTGATAGAAACATCCTGGAAGGGGTTGTTGTCTTGCATGAAACGCTCCATGAAATCCACTCCAAAAAACTTGATGGCGTAGTTTTTAAAGTGGATTTTGAAAAAGCATATGATAAAGTTAAATGGCCTTTCCTTCAAAAAGCTTTGCGTATGAAAGGTTTCGATCCGACCTGAAGAAACCAGATTGATTCCTTTACGCAAAAAGGGAGTGTCGGGATTAAGGTGAATGATGACGTGGGTCACTATTTCCAAACACACAAGGGGCTACGGCAAGGAGACCCTATGTCACCGATTCTGTTTAACATAGTGGCTAATATGCTGACTATTTTAATAGGTCGGGCAAAGGATGCAGGGCAGGTAGGTGGCCTGGTTCCACATCTAGTTGACGGCGGGATGTCCATTCTTCAGTATGCTGGTGATACTATCATCTTTATGGAGCACGACTTGGCGAAAGCAAGAAACATGAAGCTGCTGTTATGCTTATTTGAGCAATTGTCTGGGCTCAAAATCAACTTCCACAAGAGCGAATTGTTTTGCTTTGGAAGAGCCAATGATGACCGGGAGTCGTATCAACAATTGTTCGGATGTGAATTGGGCTCATTACCATTTACGTACTTAGGTATACCCATTCATCATCGTAAGCTGACTAACATTGAGTGGAAATGCATTGAGGATCGTTTTGAAAAGAAACTGAGCTGTTGGAAAGGAAAGCTCATGTCATACGGAGGACGATTGATTCTGATTAATTCGGTCCTTACTAGTATGCCTATGTTTCTCTTATCCTTTTTTTTGGTTCTGGTCGGAGTCAGGAAAAGGTTAGATTTTTATCGATCTCGATTCTTTTGGCAAATTGATGAGCTTAAACGAAAGTATAGGCTTGCTAAGTGGGATATTATCTGTAGGCCTAAGGACCAAGGAGGCCTAGGCATTGAAAATCTGGAAGTCAAAAACATATGTCTCCTTAGCAAGTGGCTATTTAAGTTGTCATCTGAGACGGACGCAACTTGGGCTCAGATTTTGCGCAATAAGTATCTCTATGCTAAGACCTTGGCTCAGGTGAATGTGAGGCCTTCAGACTCTCCCTTTTGGAAGGGTTTGATGAGAGTTAAGCAACTCTTTTTCAACAAGACTAAATTTATTGTTGGGAATGGTGCCACTACGAGGTTTTGGGAGGATACGTGGCTTGGGGAGACCCCACTTGCACTTCAATATCCTTCTTTGTACAACATTGTCCGACGTAGAGAAGCCTATGTTGCTAATGTTTTACAATCCGTTCCCCTCAATATCAGTTTTAGACGGACGCTTGTTGGAAATCGTTGGGAGGCCTGGCTCCATCTCGTTAGACGTTTAATGGAAGTCCGGCTGTCTCAGCAGCCAGATCAGTTGCATTGGAAACTTGCTAAGAACGGTGTGTTCTCGGTCAAATCAATGTATCTGGATGTCATTAACTCTAGCGTCATCCCTACCTCGTTATATGTTTGGAAAGTTAAGGTACCCTTACGTATCAAAGTGTTTATGTGATTTGTGCATAAACAAGTCATTTTGACTAAGGATAACCTTGCAAAACGAAATTGGATGGGCTCGTCTAGATGTAGCTTTTGTGATCATAACAAAAACATCAAACACCTCTTTCTCGATTGTCCGTTGGCTAAGATCCTGTGGCGATCGGTTCATATTGTGTTTAATATTAATCAGCCCACCTCAATCAGCATGTTGTTTGGAACATGGCTTGATGGGGTGGATTCTGACACCGCAAGACACACTCGGGTTGGCGTTTGTGCATTATTGTGGGCAATATGGAACTGCAGAAATGATTTAGTCTTTAACAGATCAACAACCATTCACTTTTTGCAGGTTATCTTCAGGGCCACGGCGTTCATCCGTATATGGTCGCTACTCACTCCGACAGTGGCCAGGGAGCGTTTGGTTACTGCGTCTACCCGATGGGAAATGGTAGCTCGGGATATTTTCAACCGGTTTGGATGGCGGTCATGTAATAGGATAGGCATGTAGTGATCCTATTGTTTTGCCAGCCGATTGTGGCTTTGGGTCTTTCCTCTTTTGAGATTTTGTTTTTGTTTGTACTACGACCTTTCGAGACCGTGTGCATCTTTCTGATGCAGAGGTTGGGGTACATCCCCTTTTCCAAAAAAAAAACTCAGGTTAGCACTTCACCATGCCGCACCATAAAGTAAAAAAAGAACAATGAATGGGAGGCACCTTGATCAATAAATTTCTGTTGTCCAAAGTTACTATGAGCTTGTGTATTTCATCCTACGTCAAAATCCTATAGGCCAAGCCGGCGGGGCGGGGTGTCACTGGCCGGCTACATCACCGATGTGGATGCAAACAGCTGGCCACTGCTATCTCAGACGGAAATAACGGAGGAGCAGTTCAAGATTAAGTGATGCTCAACACTCGCATGTGAGTGTCGCGCTTCATCAGAAGATTACCCTTCATATGCACCTGATCCTAAAAAAGAAGCAATGTGGAGAAAGGAAACTTGTATTAAGGAATTAGAATGTGTATAGGGATTTAGGACTTGCATCGTCTCTCGTTATTTAGTTTATAAGGGAGATAGGTGAAAGATGATTTCAAGTGGATGGAGTTAGTAACGGTCACCAATGGTATCTTAAAATATTAAGAAAAATATTACATATATGAATGTTACAACATCACCAATGGTCCAGAATAGAACAGAAAATCAAAGCTCTGTCTGATTTTTTAAGAAATGTTATTTGACCGAGTTATATGTACACTGCATACCAACTTATTTAGGAAAATCTGAATCACACAACTAGGCACTGGGTAAAGTGTGTTTTAACCCTCCTAAAATCTGAGTTAGACAGTTGACCTTGTCTTCTTGCCTCCGTAAAACAGCCGTATGCAAAACTGGGTTCTCTGTAGCGCCTACCTGAACTTTTTCAGCCTCGGAACGTTTCATCCCTGGACCTAGGTATTGGTTTGCGAATTGTTGTCTTCTATAGAATCAATATTGCAGACGAATTCCCAATCCCTCTCATTCCTACGATTTTAACAAAGAAGTGGTGTAACTAAAGACCAGATATGACATCTTATTTAGGTGGGAAAGAAATATGCACAAGAGCAAACATGAGGCCGAAGTATAGTATATATGGAGCTAAGGATGTGCGCCATGCATCCTCTCCAATTATTTGGTAAATGTACGTTATTCAGTGACGAATGATGATACCATGTGAAATATGATGGGTCAGTGGGATATATATCCTGGAGACTCGCGTTACACACGTGTCTGATACTCTAGGCTTCAATGTGTTTGTAGGGAAAACATAAAGTATAGTACTCTATCTGGTACCTAGCTACACTATAGCTACTAGTAACTCCTGCCTTTTTTTGCAACTGCGCATCAGAGCAGTAATATCCCACCTCTGCAATTAGATGAGTAATAACAATCTCTGCAATAGCAACCAAACCCATATCCATATGTGGGAATACTAGAAGCAGGGCCGGTCCTGATATTTCGAGGGCCCAGGGCGAAATTACAACCCGGGGCCCCTACTATAAAGATCAAAATAATAATCTCATTTCTTTTTAGATTCATTCGTTTGCCTAACTTATTATTGTCTATTGTTCCAAAATAAAACAAAAATTGTAAGTAGTGTATTCCTTTACTTAATTAGACAAATCGAATACCTGATAGAGGGCAAACATCAGGATGAAAGGTTTAAAGTTTAAAAGCTTCATTTGCAACAATAAAAGATCATTTACCTACCCGACGACTACGGGAGTCTGAGTGGATTTATTATATAACCATGTTTGGATTGAAGTTATGTGTGTATAGTTGAGACCTTCTTCAAATTTTTAGTTAAATTTGCAGTCATGATGATTTGGAGAGAGAATGCAAAGAACGATAGTCGAACACATAGCAGGCAACTTTTTCAATAGATAAGGCGATTGGTGTTGTGCCGACAAAGTCCAGATTGAAGTAAGAAATAAAGCAACGGGCACATAAAATTAAAATTTTGTACTGCATCATATGCGAGACCTTTTAAGATCTGACTGCTGTTGCACCATATGAGCGTGACCAACTAGAAAGAGAAGGTTAGGGATGACCTTATAAGTGGGGTGGCTTCGTCTTGCACATGAGAGGCATCTCACGAACGGGGGATAACACAACGGGACCGGGGACCTGGAGGAAGACCAGCCGGCCACATGGCAGAGAGCAATCTACATCGGCGTCGCGACTCGCGATCGGGGCCCTCGGGGGAATAGGATCGTCGCGAAGCGGCAAACTCGCGATGAGAAGAAGGAAAACAGGGATTTCTCCGTGCGTCTAGGTCGATGCCTCCTTATGGTCTGAGCCATGGGCTCCTTGCGAACCCTAGAGGGGGCCCCTAGATTTCGGGGGCCCTGGGCGGCCGCCCCCCTGCCACCCCCTCAGGGCCGGCCCTGACTAGAAGTCTAGAACTAATTACAGAGGCACAACATGCCACAGTTCTTTGGGATCAAAGGACTGTTAGAATCCAAGATCCAATCAGCAAAAAGAAGGAATTTTGGGGTCCTGCCCTCGACTTCGAGAAGCACGGTGATCTTTGGATCAGCGTAGCCTCCTATGGCAATGAGCCGCACCAGAGCGATAGTTGCTGCCAACGGCAGACTTAGCTGGGAGAAGTGGCCGTGCGGAGGATTGACCGAATAGCGGCTTCGGTTTGGGCCGCCATCCAGAGCACGAGGCATTGGGCGGCATCAGCGGCGGCCATGGCGGTGGAGGTGAGGTGAGGCGAGGCGAGCTGGATTTTTGTTCAGTTAGCCATCGCACATGTGGACCCAACGTCAAGTTGAATGCATGCTCCCACCAAATTCCTTTTTTTTTCTTTTGCATAAATTGGCCAAATTGTTCGATATGTGGGTCAAATTACAGTTTCTTTAAAGCTAATTTGTGGTTCTAAATGATAATACAAGGTTATGCACACACAAAAAAGTTATAATACGAGGAAAATTTTGTGGGTGCTGTAATACGAGAAAAGCATATTATTAGATGAGAGAGAAAGTTAATGTAAGCAATGTCAGATAGGTGGAGCATGTAACGGTTACATGCATGATAGTAACCCAACACCTTTATTCCATCTGACGCGTAGCAAAAAGAGCAATGCTTTTCCACGTAAAACATGTACAAAAATCTTACGCACTAACACAATCTAATGGCGGTTATTCCCATGTTTAGCTTCAGGTAGTTGCTATCTCTTTCACAGTACTTAAACTTTTTTGTAGAAGTGTACATAAGAATAGGATTTCTGTAACAAAAGTTGTGTGGCATATGTGTTTATCTTGCGAAAAATTGGTCGACATGTAATCGTTTTTCATGAATTAAGAAATTAAGTGCATCCGTATTCTTTTATCATTTCTTAACTGGGATATTCCCTATACATATTAATTACAAAGATTACTATCCAAGAGGGGAAAAGCAGAATTATTATTTTAGAAACACCAAGGAATCTTTCGAGTCTGATTCACTTCCTTTTAGAACTTCATGGTTATGCTAAACAATGTGGTTACAATCATGTTTGATAAGGGGGCTAAACAATCCGGGACCGGGGTAGTCTAGGTGCAGTCTGGAAGAGAAGATGATGCATTGTTAGACGTAATATAAGCCACCATATTAGAGAGCCTCTACTATGCATATCCATCTGATTATGAAGTGGCTTCATACTTCGAAAAGCTCGTTTGATGCACGGTGTCCATTGGTATGCTTCTCTGCCCAGTCCAACCGCTTCGGGATCAGGACTCTGCATTCAATATGTTGTGTATAGGCACTAGTTCTTGTAATACGGCAGCATGTATTACATCTTCCATTCATGCATACTGTGGTACTGGCACACCGGTGACACTGCACGTGGAACCAATGTTGCACTGGCTCTTATGCCACTAGTAAAAAACAAGGCTTTGGTTCGGTCAGAAAAGAGCTAGCATTAATCCCAATTGCATTACGAACCGGGACTAATGTGAGCATTAGTCCCGGTTCGAGCGGATTGGGCACCGTACAGACATTAGTTCCGGTTTAAATGGGACCTTTAGTCCTGGTTGGTGCCACGAACCGGGACAAAAGGTGCAATGCCCATTAGTATCGGTTCGTGGCACGAACCGGTACTAAAAGTTAGACCTTTAGTCCCGGTTCGAGCCACCAACCGGGACAAATGGGGTTGAGGCATTAGTACCGATTCGTGGCACGAACCGATACTAAAGGACCTTCAGTACCGGTTTGTGCCACGAACCAGTACTAATGGTGCAGTTTTCAAACACCCCCCCCCCCCTATCGCCTTTTCAGTTTTGTAAAAAGCAGAAGGAAATGATAAAAAAATTCAAAAATTAAAATCCTTCGAGATGTAGTTATGTTACTACATCTACTAGTTAGGAAAATTTAAAAACTTAAATTTGGACATGTTTTGCAAAAAGTGTAGAGAAAATGTAAAACGGCTATAACTTTTGCATACGATGTCACAAAAAAGTATAATATATCAAAATGTTCAACACGGAAATCTGCATCCGATTTTGACCGCCTATGGTCTATTTGCAATTTTTTAGAATCCTCAAATTCTAAAAGGAAAAAAAGTTATGCTCAAATTTCAGTTTTTTTTTGAATTTTCGTTAAATCTGGTCAAACTATGGTCAAACTACTTATTAAAGAAGTATTAGTGTTACTAAATAATTATTCAAGAATATTAGTGTTACTAAATAATTATTTCAATTTTTTTGAATTTTGGTCAAATCTGGTCAAACTGTGGTCAAACAATGGTCAAACTACTAATTCAAGAAATATTAATGTTACTAAATAATTATTGTTTTTTAGAACGATAGTTTCAAACTCAAACAGCGAAATGTGTGACTTCATGCTCAAGCTAAACTCCTGAGAGTTAATAGGATTGACATCTTACTATTGTCAGGAAAACAACAAGTGTAGACTTGAAAACGAGTGCTTAGTCTAGGGTATTGAGAGGATGAGTGACCGTCCAGGAAGTTAGATAATTTAGAATGATGAGGGGTGATTAAAGATTAGAGGTTAAATTGAGCAGTGATGAGGGGTGATTAGAGATTGAAGGTTAAAATAATTCAGAATTTTGAAAATTCAGAAGAAAAAAAAATAAAAAAAACATAAAATTTCCTTTATTACCGGTTGGTGTTACCAACCGGGACTAAAGGTGGACCTCCATGCAGCGGCCACGTGAAGGGCCTTTAGTCCCGGTTAAAGAACCGGGACTAAAGGGGTTTAGTAACGACCCTTTAGTTCCGGTTCTATAACCGAGATAAATAGCCCTTTTTCTATTGATGTGCGGTCCTTTCAGTAGCACGTGCCAACCTTTATTTTCATGCCAAAACCTTGATACATTGTAGTCTGCGCTACCATGCTCCACCACGCCGCGGCAGTTCACACAGGACGTGGCCATCAACGAGGATCTCCCCCAGCCATGCGCGGTATCCCGTCACCGACCATCAATATTGCCACCATAGTTGAGTTCTGGTGTGGCTGCTATAGAGTGAGGAGAGTGTGTAGGAAGTAGGATACAAAATCCAAAAATTGCCCCCGCGTCGCCAACCTCTGGCGACACGGGGGAACACCCAGCCGCCGCGGCCAGGGAGGCTCCTCCCCGCCCACCAATGCTGCGCCGCCGCCGGAGGGCTGGCTAGCGAAGCCGTGCCGCACCCCGGGATGGTGGCGGCGGGGCGGATCCGTCCCCCTACGCACGCTCCTTGCCCCGCGTAGCCCCGAGAGCCACTTCCGGCCGCCTCTGGAAGCTCCCCCATCCTGCTGTGCCGTCGCCGGAGGGCCGGCCGGCGAGGCCGCGCTGTGCCCCGGGATGGTGTTGGTGGGCCGGATCCATTCCTCCCGCGCTTCCCCAACCCTCACCCCCTCCCCCGGGGCGTTCCCGAGCTGCCCGCGTCCTTGCGCGTGTCGGGCGCCCGTCTTCCAGCTGCGATGCGTCCCTGCCGGTCCGGCGACGGGTGCGGCATGCTGGCCACGGCCATGGCGCCCTCCCCATGCGGTCTCCCTACCCCTGGCGTGGCCCAGCCCTCCTGGTGCTGCTCGGCCGTGGGTTGGGTGCGGATCTGCGGCCGGTGGCGGGGGTGTTCGCGGCATGCCTTCTTGCGCAGGTGCCCTCCCCTCCTCCCCGGCGGCCCTTCCTCCCCCACCGAGCCATGGTGACGGCTCTCGCGCGGAGGCGACGAGGCTACAGTGCTAGTGACAGTCCCGGGGCTCCTCAAAGCGGATACTTGCTGGCGCTGCTCCGGCCCCGGCGACTTTGGACCCGCGTCTCTCCGGTGTCCATGGTTGACGGCGTCTTATGCTGGGCAGCTCCGGCCTCGGTGACCCAGCAGCTGCGTCCCTTCCAGCTCGCCTGGCTCACCGACGTCCCGACAGCTATGGCCACGGCAACATGGATCTGCGTCCCTCTAGTCCCTATTTGCCGGCGTTGCTAATCATCGCCACCCCACCCCCTTGTGGTTTGCTTCGCCGTTTGTCCTACCTTGTACGCCTCCAAGCCTTCCCTTTTGCTAGATCCAACGCTCGTGTGTCCGGAGGCGGTGCCACCCTCCGACGGCAGGTGCAACCCCGCCAATCCCCTTCCGACATGGTGGCTCCGACCAACGTCGACTTCCTCATCCACGACCCCAGATACGACGGCTACGGGTTTGCTCAGTCCGAGGCCTGGGAGAAATCCTTGCTCGGCATACCGGTGCTGGCAGCGGAGGCGTCTGCGGAGGTCATTACCTCCTTGGAGGCGCTGTCAAGGCCCTCAGTTGTGCTCCTCTTCGAGCTCAGGGGAAACCCTAGGTCCGGTTCTTCCGGATCGGATGGCGACGACGTCTCGATGACGACTTCCTTCTTGAAGGCGCTATCTTGCTCGCTCGTGGTGTCCTCAGGTTCTGGCTTTGGCGATGTTGCAATTTGTGCTGGTTCGGTATAGCCGCGCTTGGTTCGGGCTTGGTGGGTTTAGCTGTGATCTTTCCTTTCTTCGGGCCGAGCACCCCTTGTCTCTCTGCTCTGGACACCATGTTCACGCCTGTTTGCGTTCGTGCCATGTGTTGTACCCTTCTATGTAATCATTCTACTCTTTCTATCAATGCAATGATACGCAAGCTTTGCTTATTCGTGAAAATATAGAGTGAGGAGAGACCATGAGGGTTGTTGGCGGGGATTAGAAGGGTGGATGGGAGAGAGGGAGGGAGGAGTGGGGCCACGATCTTAATAGACTTAAATCTGCTTTAGTACAACTGAGTTCATGATCTCCACTTAAATCTTGGCATATAGCATAGGACAGAGAAAATGAAGTACTCCTTCCGATCCAAATTAATTAAGGCTGCCTTAGTACAACTCTGAAAGCCTAGTGATTAGGGCATTAAGAAACATATACATTTAAATTGTCCGTGCCTGCACTGAAAGCCTGGAGATAGCCAATGCAGTAGACATCCGCAAGAACTCTAGAGAAAGATAGAAACAGAGATTATTCAATCGAGAAGAGCCACCCCACTGAATTGCAAAAAGGGAGAAAAAGAGATATCAGTACTCGTGAGGTAACCACAAACAAGTTAGTGCTACATGGCATGCTGGTCCATTGACACTGATAATTGCCAAATCCAGTATTGGGAACACATTTTCTCAGCAGAATAAAGCTACGAGCAATTGCTTGTGTATGCACGAAGAATAAAACACGACCCAGTTTAAGTCGATGTAATAGCGCAGTGCAGTAACTAGATACCATGTCGATTACTAGTTACATAGCAGGACTATCCCATGATTACTACTTTATCACTGGTGACTAGATTAGTAACAGTAATATCTGCAACCATAGCAATTGTAGCCATATGCTTTTGTGTGTCACAGAAGCAGAGCAGGTCACGCCTTTTTGAGATTCAAGAGCAATCTCTGAAAAAAGGGATGGATTATTCTACTCCTGACCCCTCGACTTCGAGAAGCACAGCGAGCCCCACATCGGCTGAGTCCCCTGATGGCGGGGCAGAGCACCGAAGTGTCAAGGATGGAGGCGGCAAGCTGAAATCACAGAGGCAGCCGCATGGAGAGGCGGCCAGGTGGCGCTAGAGGAGGCAGGGCCCTTCGTGGATTCCCTCAGGGAAGCATGCATGAAGCATCAGGCGGCAGAGTTGCACGGTAAAGCTGCTGCCAATGCATGGATGCTTAGAGCAAGTACAATAGGTCCTAGTCAGCAGGCTATAACTCATTCCATGTCATCAAAATTCTACTTGGAAGAGAGAGAAAAGAGGAAAGAGAAGGGGGCGGGCGCTTCACTTGCAGCCGGCTGAAGCGCAAGAAACAAGAAAAAAGCAGCTCCCATGCATCCATGTGAAAGCTAAAACGCAGACTTTTCATCCTCCCAATCACGTGGCCTTCCTTGCCTCCCATTGCATGCAAGTAATAAATGCTATAGTTATTTCAATAGCTAGTCTACAGCCAAGCTATTGTATTAGTGGGCTTTAATGAAAGCTATATGTGACATGGCCTTGCTATATAGCCAGCAGCGGGCTCTCTTATTAACCATGCTCTTAGATGAGGTGCTAAGCACATTAAATAATGTAGCAACTATACTCCCCAATGCATAGGTGCTTAGCTTATGGTTGCTAAGCTTGCTTCATTTAATGATTTAGCAACTAAAGCTCTTCATGTATTGATGGGCTCCCTTCTTTTAGATGTTTTGCCTAGGTTCACGCGCTTAGCATTGGTTCTTTCTGGGTCACCACACCCATCTCTCTCCTCTTAAATAACTTGCCACATCAGATTTTTTGCCTACGTGAAAGGCTTAGCACCTGTACAAGGTGAAGCATTGGGAGGGGCCTAAGGCGAGGCGTGAGGGGCTACCTAACGTGGGAAATGTGATGCTCCCAGAAATACGGTCGAAGTGTTCGAAATGTGCTAATAAAAAAGGATTATTCACTAATTTACACATAAGAATATTTATATCTGTTCTTATCATGCTCACTCAAAATGCTACTGTAACCACGCGTAGACGCACTGGCGGAGCGTCAGAGTGACCCTTCCCATCTTGGCTCGGGCCTCGTAGAATGGTTGCATGGCTTATGTTGATGTTTTGGTTCATTGTTAATCAAATGGCCTCGTCTTCTTTATGGATGACGCTGTCATATATACTTATGTTGAAGATACATGGCATCTAGATGTTACCAAGCAAATGTACTTAATGAAGTGTCATGAAGGCTTCTGTATCAAACAAGAAAGCAACATTGTTGAACTTCATAGGATGTTATTCGGAACTTCCCATCACCTCCCATGCCTATTAGAAACCTAGAAGCGAAGCAACTACAAAAAAAAAAAAAATCTGAAAATGGTTTGTGATGCGAAAGAGATATTGTATGAGAGAAAATGCATTGGACGGAGTCTGATATATAGTCAGGTGGGTGGGTTTGCCCGCACATCCATCATCTGAAATAGTTAGGTAAACAAAGGTAAATGAGTGAGTAAGGTTTGTTGAGTAGATAAGGGGACTCGTGGTGTGCATGTGCAATACAAGTTAGATGCCTTATGTTCCAAAGTGTTGGTAGAGAAAACATGCACACTGTTGGGAGCTTCATGAGTAGAGAGATGTAAAGTGAGCAAGGACCAAATATAACATGATAATAAAGTGAATAAAGATATTTATTAAATTGATGGTGAGCCTGAGCGTATTTTCTTTATCCTACGCTCCGACCCATCTTTGAACCAACGCGCCAGTTAGTTAATCCATCCAGGTGAGGACGTCCCAGGAATCAACCGTAATGAGCCTCTGTGAA
This sequence comes from Triticum monococcum, assembly GCA_034509565.1. Classification (NCBI taxonomy): domain Eukaryota; kingdom Viridiplantae; phylum Streptophyta; class Magnoliopsida; order Poales; family Poaceae; genus Triticum; species Triticum monococcum. The sequence goes on along the minus strand of CM067845.1, from coordinate 13,095,455 downwards.
CGTAACTGAAGCGGATTTCTTTTACAAGGGATTGACCCACGTTACAATAGTGAATCGTACTTACTAATTAGTAGTAAAACATGTTCAACCCATTACTTTGTGTGTGACTAATTGGTGCGTGGCACTTTTTGGTGATAGCCAGTAACAAGATTACTATACTCAATACATGTGTCACTACGAATTATTTTGTGTGTGACAGCATGGTAACTAGATTACCGTAGCGATTAGAGGGAGGACTAGTATGATGGCATGCAGTAAGAAGATTACTATTTGTAGTAGGCTACTTTACGAGAACTATTAAGGAGTGGTGAAATGGCCTTTTCTCAAGGAGATTATGCTCAAACTTGGATTTCGTGAGGTGTGGGTAAATTTCATTATGGAGTGTGTTTCTACTGTTGAATATCGTATTCGGTTTAATGCGGAGGAAAGTGAAAGTTTTAAACCTACTAGGGGTCTGAGGCAAGGAGACCCGCTATCTCCTTACCTGTTTCTGTTATGCACGGAGGGTCTCACAGCTTTACTAACGCAAGCGGAAGAAAATGGGAATATTTCAGGAGTAAGGGTTTGCAGAGATGCCCCATCAGCCACGAACCTTTTTTTTGCTGACGACTCTTTAATCCTTATGAAAGCAAATTTGCAAAGTGCGGAAACATTAAAATCAGTTCTAGATTCGTATTGCGCAGCTTCAGGGCAGATGGTCAGTGTCGACAAATCCAGCATCTTTTTTAGCCCTAATACGGGAGTGGACACTAGAGAACAAATGTGTACAATCCTAAACATAATGACTGAGGCCTTGAATGACAAATATTTAGGACTACCGGCCAATGTGGGTTTAGATAAAACCGATTGTTTCTAATACTTAATCGATCGTATTTTTCAGAGAATTAGTGGTTGGAAGGAAAAACTTCTGTCGGCTGGAGGAAAGGAGATCTTACTTAAAGCGGTTGTTCAAACTATTCCCACCTATGCAATGTCGGTCTTTAAAATTCCTAAAAAAAATTGCGAAGGAATTATTGACGCGATGGCGCATTTCTGATGGGGAGATGAGGACAATCAAAGGAGGATGCATTGGATGGCTTGGTGGAAAATGTGTGTACCCAAGAACCAAGGAGGAATGGGTTTTCGGGATATCCATTGTTTCAATTTGGCTATGCTTGCTAAACAGGCTTGGCGTTTTTTCGAGAATCCGGATTCTCTATGTGCTACTATTTTGAGAGTCAAATACTATCCTGACGGTGACTTGTTGAACACTGATCTGAAGAAGGGATGGTCATTCACCTGGCAAAGTATTATGGCGGGTGTGAGCTCCCTGAAGCGTGGTCATATTTGGCGAGTGGGAAACGGGCAGAATATTGACATTTGGGAGGGCGCATGGATTCTAAATTGTGCAAACCGTAAAATTGTTACCCCTAAGAGAGGCCAGTTGTTACGGAAGGTAGCAGATTTGATTGATCCAATCCTAAATAGTTGGGATGAAGATCTTCTCAGACAGACTCTATGGACTATTGATGTTCAGCGAGTGCTTACGATCCCGATATCACAACATGATATGCCAGATTTTATAGCTTGGAATTTCACAAAAAATGGGATTTTTTCAGTTCGGTCTGCTTATTTTGTGGAATGGGACCACCAATATGGGAACAAGTTACGATATATCAATGGGATGGGACGTACCACGGTCAATCCTATTTGGGCGAGGATTTGGAAACTTGCTTGTCCAGCAAAGGTTAAAATATTTATTTGGCGTACACTTCACGGCACTATTCCGTGTCGTGTTAACTTAGCTAATAGGCATGTGAAAGTCTCGCCTAAGTGTCCTGCCTGCTCATCTGGGCCAGAAGACACAAAACATTTGTTGTTTCTATGTGACAGAGCAAAAGAAGTTTGGACAAGACTAGGGATGGACGATATTATCAACAGAGCTTGTAAAATAGACTATGCGGGTGAGGCAATCTTGGAATATTTACTTTCATTACCAGATCAGGAACTATGTATTATGGGCACTCGTAATGTGCGTGACATGATTGCCATATCAGCCTGGTACTTGTGGTGGGAAAGGCGCAAATTTGTACACAAGAGACTACTCAGAATGCACAACAGATATCCATGGGGATACGCGCTCTCGCTGCCAATTTTGTTAATGCCTCCTTGCCGAAGGCGTCCATGAAAAGAGGAGGATGGTCTAACCTCCCGACGGAATTTGTTAAACTTAACGTTGATGCTTCTTTTGACCACGACCTTCTCAGGGGTACGATCGGGGCTGTCTTAAGAGATGACAAAGGTAGGTTCATCGGTGGGGGAAATGGTAAGATTGACTGGTGTGCAGATGTGTTGATGGCTGAAGCTTTGGCGTTAAAATTTGGCCTATCGCTTGCGCAAAGGACGGGTTGTAATCGCATAATTATTAACTCGGATAATATGGAGGTGATCGAGACCATGAACGAAGGAGGACGATCGTCGGGGGCAGCTGCTGCATATTTTATGACTGTTTTCACTTAGCTTGCGACTTTCCTATTTCTAGATTCGAGCATTGTAATAGAGAAGCAAATAAAGTTGCTCATGAACTTGCCAAGTTGGCTAGATTTTCTTTCATTTCTGATTGGTTTGAGGAACCACATAATGTAATTGTACCAATCCTCATAAACGATGTAATGATTATTTCTAATGAATAAAGTTTGAACTTTCTTTAAAAAAAAGTTGTGGTGAAATGGAGTGTTGTAGCTGGTAATAAGATTACCATAAATATTAATTGTTTTACGATTAGGCATAGGTGAGGTGGGGTGATAGGAAGTAACAAGATTACTATGTTCATTACATATACGTGTTACAAAGAATATTTTGTGTGTGGCGGCGTGGTAACTAGATTACCATGCCGATTAAAGGGAGGAGTAGTACAATACAAGGCAGTAACAAGATTACTATTTCCAATAGGCAACTTTACCAGAATGATTAAGGGGCGGAGAAATGGTTCGTTGGAGCCGGTAACAAGATTACCATCAGGTATTAGTTACTTTACGATCACGCATGGGAGAGGCGGAGGGGTCTTTTGTCCTATACAGTAATCGTTCTATTTTTTTACGATGTTTCATAGGATTTTTACTGAGATTAGCGGAGCGGCGCGCGGTCAGCAGCCGGAGCGCACGATTAGAGTATTTACGCTCACGTTCACTTTAGCGCTACCGTATATATATATTGATGCTATTCATCACCCAGGATGCGGAATAAGTTATTTTTCATCCGGGGTAATCTTACAATCACTTCATAATTAAATTACATTTGAAATTCAAATAGTTAAATTCCTATTGATTCATTACGTAAAATTTAATATAAGAAAAAAAAATATAGGTTATAAGCAAGAAAATTTGAAGTTTATGTATATTTTACACTAAGTTTTTACGTTTGTAATTTTACAGAACATAAAATATTTTTTACGGCAATTATATATTTTTTACGGTCTCTTTTTACGTTAGAAATAAGATAAAACTTACGAAACGTAAAATTATATTGCATTGGTGGTAAAATAGAGGGGGGTGAAGAATAACTATTCCTCACCCAGGGTGACGAATAGTCAATCCCTATATATATATATATATATATATATATATATATATATATATATATATAGTATTATTATTCATCATTCAGGGTGTAGAATAAATTATTCTTCACCCGAGGTAATCTTACGATCGCTTTCTAAATAAATTACGTTTACAATATAAATAGTTAGATGCATATTGATTAAAATATGTAAAATTTAGTATAAAAAAGTAAGTCATAATACCAGAAAAATCACACTTTATGTACATTTTACACTATGTTCTTATATTCATAATTTTATGTAACATAAAATACCTTTTACGGCGAGTACATATTTTCTTACGTTCTTTTTTTATGTATGAAATAAGACAAAATTTACAAAACGTAAAAATATGTCGCATTGATTTCAAATTAGAGAGGGGGTGAAGAATAAATAATCCTTACCCAGGGTGACGAATAGCGCGACCTATATAAATTGGGTTGCATGCAGAGACTAGGAACGTTCTTCTTGTGTTGAAAATGACTAATGTTCGATATGTGTACGTAAATTATAGAGTAAACTCAATGTTTTTACCCCCATGTTTCACCTTTTGTGTCAGATATGACCAAGAATGGTCTGAATGTATATCGAACGAATTTCTTTTTTTTATCAGTATTAGATAGTGAGCATAAATTTAGTGATAAGGCCCCAAAGATTCATATTGAAGTTAAATTGAAACTTCTCTTGATCCTATAACGTGTTGATCCAAATTTCATCGTCGCTTGTTCTTCCAAGCGCAGAATAATCACAAGAGGTTGTTTTTCTTTACCGATACGAGTTTTCCTATCACCGCCCCCATGGAGGTGGTCTACGGGGTTCATAACCACCCCACTTACTACGGGGCGTTTATCTTGCCAGCTCTTTGATCCAGCTCTTAACATACTTTTTTGGTTCACCCAACATTTACACATTTGTCCAACTGTTGCTAAGCAGTTTTTTTGTTACTAATCGGACCTTTTCAGATAGTAATCTTAAAGTGGCCGATTGACCCAAGATAACTAATTGGTGCAATAGTTGGACACATATACCCATGTGTAATTTGGCTAGACAAACTGATCGGGGAAGATGACCGCAATGTTGGCGATGAGTTGGTGTTGGACGAAGACGAAGATGTAGTCGATGGAACCAGAGCTAGCCCGAGAGGGGCCATGTCGGTCGCATGTAGAAATGTGGTGGTGGTGCTCCAAGTAGGCGACAAGAGACCCAACAACGTGACGAAGACTATGTGTGGACTGTCGTGATTCTGCACCGACAGAGGCGACATGGCGCATACCACAATAGAAGTCGATGCACCAGAACGGCGAAGTGGACCGCGTGCCCCGGTGCTACCGCCCTAAGGGGTGACACAATGGCAGTGCGTGGGTCGGTTCAATGGTGGGAAGGACTTCTGGCTGGCCACCGCGTGCCATGGCGCTACGACCCAAAGGGACGATGCACCAGCAGCACGATTCGGTGCACCCGTGAGGAAGACCTTGGATGGCCGCAGGGACCGCGTGTCGCGGCTCTCCGACCTGTAGGGCGACACAGCAGCAATCCGCTACTCAGATCAATGTAGCGTATACTTGATTACGATCTTCATGGAATCCATTAAAGTACACACGAACGATTGATCAGACAGGACGTGCGACCTAAGTAGCGGCACACAGCTGATCTTGACTTGTAAAAACACGTGAGCAGCAACTCATGCGTCGCGTCAGTGTGCCGCATGCTGCAAGGCGAGGGCATCAAGCTTTGTAGAGAGACGTCAACGGGGCAAAGCTGCAGAGCTAGCAGACTAGGCTGGCCATGGTAAACGAGTTTGTCAGTGTTAGTAGAGCGCTCCATGTCGCGTCCATGGTATACAAGCTTGGCGGTGTTAGTATAGCGCTTCATGTGAACTTGCGGTGGTTACGGCTTATGACCGTCTTGGCGTGGGAGCAGCCAGCGGTGACCGCCGTGGGCACAACAAAGAGATGTCACGCACACTACTAGTGGTGCACGACAGCACGAGCATGATTCCGGTGGGCGATGATGGTTGTGCATGAGCATTTCTCCTCCGCCACACCGGTGAACCATTTGTGGCTGATGTTTGGCGGCATACCACAACGGCGAATTTTCTTGGGGTGACAAACCTTGCTTTCACATCTGGTGCGGTGGTTCGTGTATGAAGGTGTTGCTTTGGAGCATCGCACCTCCTTTACGTACTAATACGTCATCATATGCGAACCAACTTGTGATTGGATGGTTAGAGGGACTGTGGTTTCCCCAGCCCAGCCTATTAGGATTCAAATCCTAGTGCTCGCATTTATTCCTAGATTTATTTTAAGATTCCAGCAATGCGCACTCAGTGGAAGGAGACGTTCCCGTCGACCACAAACTGGCTACGGTGACTTCGTAAATTTCAAGATGATATTCCGGCTCAGTCTTTTGGAGGTGCTCATAGGGATAGGATGTGCGTGTGTACATTCATAGAGATGAGTGTATGTGCATGTATATGAGCGCTTGTGTTTGTACTGATGTTCAAAAAAAATATAATATATATCATCATATTGTAGGTTTTGTGTCACGAGGCTTTTGCTATGTGGATGACCTTAAGTGTTTCTTCATTTGCTTTATAAACTAATGATTTGTTCAGCATTATCACCATTAATAATATATGGCTATGTGCATCACTCGATGCATAGACCTCGAGTCCTTTTCTTTTTTGAAAATAAAGACCGGAGGTGAGGTTTTCCTTTTCTTTTCATAGAAAATGCCTCCCATAAATGCTATTGTCAGGTTTGGTCAGGTCCATATGTGGATGCCACATCGGCCTTTTCGGTCTCGCCGAACTGTTTTATGGACTTAGTTGTTTTATTGAAACCAATTTCTGACTAGACTGCAACTAGAGCTAATGGACTAATGTGTGCATCATAAACAAGTTCGTGGAGTAATGTCGTATTTTACATGATTGTACTAGATTTGCTAGGCACGTTAAGGAAAAAAGCAACAACTAGGATTGTACATGCTTAGGGCAGATCTGTTCTGTCCTAGATGGACTCCACAGACGTGAAGAATGAAATTACGAGATGGTAGACAATATCGAATGTGTGTCGCTTCTTTTGGAAACTACCCTTCCGCTGCACCTGGTTCCGAACAAGAAGAGCTACGAATAAGAGAGCCATGGAGGTGCGCAGAGTAAATTGCATAAAACCACCACTTTGAGGGTTAAGTTTGCAAAAAACACTAGGATACATTTTCTCTGCAGAAGACACCACATCTTGCGTAATGGTTTTGCAAAAACCACTGATCGGCGGATCTAGCCCTGTTAAGTGAGATTATGATAGGTGGGTCCCATTTTTGCATACGTGGCGAAACGGCTCCAGCCAAACGACGTTAGGCAGGACACAGGGCCCACCTGTCAGTTGGGTCTTCTCCTCCAATTCTTATTTCTTCCTCCTCTTACTGAAAAGTCTTTTGTGTCAAAAAAGACCTCCACTTTCTCCGGCGCCGGTCAGATCCGTCGCGAGCTCTTCCCTGAGGTGAGGTGCGGCAGCCACAGCTCCTCCTCCGGCCGAGCCGCCTCCACCCTGGCCGAGCCCCCTCCTCCTCTGGCTGCCGGAGCGTTGCCTCGGCCCTCCCGCGCTCTTCTTTCCTGGCTCCGGCCACGCGAACTCCCTCCTCGGAGCCGAGCTCGCCCGCCACGGTGGGCCAACGAGCAGAGGGATTTCGGCGACGCGAGAGGAGCCCCTGCACGTGTACGTCGTGCAGCTGCATCGTGGGATTTCAGCAACGCCATGGGCTCCTTGACGCTTCCCCGCTGGCTCCTTGAGCAGAGGGCACTTCACCGCGGGCTCGGGCCACGCCGCCCATCGGCGTCACCGGCGCCCGGCGGCCCCTGCGGCTCCTCTCCCCTACCTCTAGTCCTCCTAGTCGTCCAGATCATGGCCCCGAGTCGTAGCCGCTGAACCACAACGCCACGGGTGAGCGCCATGGACGCCGCCGCCTTGCCCGCGCAGCCACGCCGCCCGCCGACGACCATCTCCCTGGCCACTGCCCCAAGCGTACATGGCTTGCTGCGACCCAGCCACTCCTCCTAGATCCCGACAGCGTGCCCCCTCGCCGGCGACGAGACAAACTGCTTCTCTGCTCGCGTGCTTGGGCTGGCCAGATCCATGGAGCTGATTGCTTTTCTGAAGTTGATTGAAGGGTGTCCCTATAAAATTACAGGGATTGGTTTGCAAATCTGGACAAGTTCATCGTCAAACGCCGTTTGGCTGGAGCCGTTACGCCACGTATGCAAAGACGGGACCCACCTGTCATAATCTCACTTAACAGGGCCAGATCCGCCGATCAGTGGTCTTTGCAAAACCATTACACAAGATGTGGTGTCTTTTGCAGAGAAAATGTATCCTAGTGTTTTTCGCAAACCTAACCCTCAATGTGGTGGTTTTATGCAATTTACTCAGGTGCGCAAGTTCAGCGGGACAACCACGTGCAATGGGGGGTGCACTACTTTGGTCCATGCGGGCAGCCTGTTATCGAACTCTATGACATAATTTTCTTTTTTTTGAAATCGGAATACCTTGCATTTCAAAATTTCGGCTGGCTGACTACATCAGCGGCCACAGCAGCGTTTACAACGGATGGGAGGTGAGCCAGCCATACATGCTGCTCACCATAAGCACCACTTCTCCCTATAGCTGCCAGCTCATGGGCTGGATTATTACATGTACGGGGACAGTGGATAATACTCCACTCACTAACACCCAACCCAACTGAAGAAGATACCTTGTCTCCCGGAAAATAGCACCAAGAGACGACCGGTCGAACATATTTGATTCCATAGCTTGGACCAGACCCAGGCAGTCGGCCTCAAAAATCACCTTTCCCATCCCAAAGTTTCCAGCCAACTGGATGCCCCTGATAAGAGCGTTCGCCTCAGCATGCAAAGCCTCACTCATATGGTCAAGTTTGCCCACAGCGGCAAAAATGACATCTCCTGTATGGTCACGCGCAATGCAACCTCAGGATAGACACGATCCGGGCCGGTCAGGGCCGAGCCGCCGTTTGGACCGGCCGGCGGCGGACCGGACCGAACCAGACGGAGCAGCACTGCGGTCCTCTTTTCATGCAGCGGATGGTGGTAAAGCTCGGGCCGGACCGAGTGGACCGCCCATGGAGACGTACGGCCATGGTGAGCGACGGCGCACGTCGGCAGGAGTCTATGGGCATGGCAAGGAGAGGAAGGAGATGGGAAGCAGCCGCGGATCTCGTCCTCGCCATGCTCGGCATGCCCGTCGTCGAGAATAAACGCAGGGACGCCTCGAGCGGCAGCGGCGGCGTCTCCGTCAGCGTGTTCTTGCTGGGACCCCAGTTCTTCGTGGTAGGCGTCGGCAAGGCATTCGCCTACCTGGGGCAGCTGGAGTTTCTTCATCCGGGAGGCACGGGTCTGTTCCTGGTGACGCTAGTATTTATCTTGTTGCCTCTTTGTTCTCAAGAAAAATTCTTGTTTCCTCGTTCTTTGCTGTTTTCTGTCACGTTAATTCTGTTGAGACGATAGGATCTCACAATGCAGAGTTGTTGCATGTGGCATAGCTATCATTTTTACAATCTGCATGTTGCAAATAAATAGGGCATGTCACGTGTATGTCCACGTACATGTGTAGTTATGGCTTGCCTCTAAGGCTAGCCATAGTGGGGTAACATAACCTGTAACATGCACTTGGGACTAGTAAACATGCTTATGTGGCACATAATTAAAGAGGAGAGAAAGGGTTAGAGTAACATAGGTAGATACCATCTCATGTTAAATGCTATGCTACTTTGTGTCATGCATGACAATAAATATGATCATCTATAATACTACTCTATGTTACTATGCACTATGGAGGTAGTATCATACACTAGTAGCATATGCATGATACTAGTATATGTTACTCCCCACTATGACCAGCCTGATCGATTTTATGTTGGATGGCACACGTTAATAGGATCGTGGGGGCGAATCAACCCGTGGTTGAGTTGGTTAGGTGGACAGTGGTATCCCCAACCCATCAGGGTTCAAATCCTGGTGCTCGCATTATTCCTGGATTTATTTCAGGATTTCTGACGATGCGCTTTTAGTGGGAGGAGACGTTCCCGTCGACGACGAGGCGCCTACGGTGGCTTCGTAAATCTCAAGATGATATGCCGGCTCAGTCTCTCGGAGATGCTCATAAGGGTAGGGTGTGCGTGCGTGCGTTCATAGGGGTGAGTGTATGCGCGTGTATATGCTTGTGTCTGTACCCGATGCTAAAAAAAAGGATCGTGGGGAGGTGTTAGTGTACCGATCGGTCATGATCTCCAAGATTTGTGGATCGCACAGAATAGAAGGGAATGAATAACGCTGAATGCGCGCGACGCTGAATCGTGTGCGGCGTTGTCTCGGTTAACCGTGCGGGACCGAGCTAAATCCGGACCGGACCAAATCTTTTTCGGGCTGATATTTGGTAACCGGACCGGCCATTTTATTCAGCGGGCCAGGACCGATCGGTCTGGTCCTTAGCGGGCCACGAGCGGGCCAAAAAGCCTGCTCGACTGCTCGTGGCGTCCACCCTCAATGCAGCCCCAGCCTGCAAGCTGATTGGACCCGTCAAAGGCACCATCAATATTAATCTTCACTATATCTACCGCTGGCCCTTTCCACACTGGGTTTCTCAACACCTGCTGTTGTTTGCTTTCCGGCTTCATACAGAACTGGCGCCATTCGGTTACATGCTTGGCCATTAGAAATTGAAATTCTTCTACTGACGCCCGGGTCTGTTTATGATTAGCTTTGTTTCGCTCAGTCCACCACAGCCATAGCAGGTAAATACACCACAGCCATAGCAGGCAAATACACTTTTAACTTTTTATCTTCAGGCAGGGAGAACAAGGCTTGTAGCTACTGACGCGGAGTAGGACAAGTAAGAAGCATCAGCCGGATTTCCTCAAGGCCACAGGCACGCCACATTTTCCTTACTTCCATGCACTGTAGGAAGAGATGGCCACCGTTCTCTGGCAATCTAGAGCATAAAATGCAGCTAGTGTCTAGCTCCACCCCTAATTTTTCCACATTTCTAAGCATAGGGTGGCTGTTGTGGGCGATCCTCCTCATAAAATGATGTACTTTGCCCGGGCAGTGTACTTTCCAGAGATCAGTCCAGAACCTCTTATCTTTCAAGACTCCAGCAGTGCTTTCACCCATTGGTCGGTGACTCTGGTGCTGTTGTAGGTCGCAGTAAATCCTGTAGGCTGAGCGCACGGAGAAGAGACCCTTAGTATCAAACTGCCAGGCAATAAAATCCTCATGATGTTCAAAGATTGGGATCTTAAAAATGACCGCTGCTTCCTCCTGATTGAAAGTTTGAGTAACAAGCTGCGAATCCCACGTATGTGTAAATGGGTCGATCAACTCGGATACTCTTGTTAGGAGCGTATTTCCTCTACGTGTACGAGGGATCCGGACAACAGCTGAGGGTAGCCACGGGTCCTCCCAAATCCGGATGTTTTCGCCTGTACCTACCCTCCAAACCATACCCTCTTTGATAACCTGTACCCCTTTCAAAATGCTACGCCAGACATAACTAATCCCAGGGGCTGGCTCGGCCAACAGCAGGTTGCCGTCCGGGTAGTACTTAGCACGTAGAACATGCGCACACAGAGAATCGGACGATTGGATAAGGCGCCATACTTGTGGTGCCAGCATAGCGATATTAAAGGCATGGAGGTCCCTGAACCCGAGCCCGCCTTGCTCTTTTGGAAGTGTCATTTTCTCCCAGTCCCATCCCACCCAGTGGTGCTTGTGCTCATCTTCCTGGTTGTCCCACCAAAATCGGCATATCATATGACTTATACTTTCGCATAGCGAGCTGGTCAGGTCGAAGCACGACATGGCATAGGCTGGGATAGCTTGAGCGACCGTCTTGATAAGTATTTCCTTCCCTTTCTTCGATAAGAGCTTCGTCTTGTAACCTTGCAGTAGTTCCCAAATCCTATCTCGGATATACTCAAAGCAGGCTTGTCTTGATTTTCCTACATAGCACGGCAAACCCAAGTACTTACCCTGCTGGCCTTCGTTCTGCAGTCCAAGTAGTTGCAACAGAAACTACTCCTTTTGATGTGATGTATTCTTGCTAAAAAGCACCGAGGATTTATGGTTTGCCCAGATCCCTTCTCATATATCTCCAGAATGTCATTGACCACTGTCACGCTCTCCTTTGTGGCTTGGATAAGCAAAAGCGAGTCGTCAGCAAAAAGATAAGGCGAGATTGGGTCAACCGATTTAGCATGATTTAGCAGCGCCGAAAGCCCCTCACCATAGATCAGAAAAAGATAAGGCAAGATTGTGTCCCCTTGTCTGAGACCGCGGCCTGGAAGTATCATGTCTGTGTAAGAATCATTCATTTTTTATCGGAACCACACCGTACTGATGCATTTGCTGATTAGATCAATAAATCCTTGTGCAAAACCCAGTTGGCTCATGATCTTCTCCAAGAACGGCCACTCCATGCAACCGTAGGCTTTACTCATGTCCAGTTTTAAAGCCGCATAGCTAGTCGCCCCTAACCTCTTCCTATTGAGAAAATGTGTCATCTCGTAGACCAAGAGCATGTTATCCGAGATGGGCCTACCAGGGACAAAGGCGCTCTGATTTGGTGATATGATCTCTTCTAAGATACATTTCAGTCGGTTGGCCAAAACCTTGGACACAAGCTTGTATACAATGTTACGAAGGCTAATAGGGTGTAGATCTTTCAATCTGTCAGAGTTTCGAACCTTCGGGATCAACACCACCACGGTGTTGTTCCATCCCTCTGGTAAACTGCCGCCACGTAACACTTGCAACACCTCGCGCACCACATCATCGCCAATCAATTGCCAATAGTGTTTGTAGAAGAGAGCTGGTAGGCCATTCATACCCGGGGCCTTGAGATCACCAATACTATCAAGGGCTTCTTTCACTTCTGCCGCTGTAAATTCTTCCATTAGGAACTCATTCATTTGGTTTGACACTTTAGGATTAATGTGGTTCAGAATATCTGCTGCATCCGCTCCTGTCATGGGAGTAAATAAACTAGTGAAATAATTAGTAAGGAGAGCCTTCAAACCCTCCTCCCCAGACACCTCCACACCGTCCTCCCTCTTCAACATAGTGATGGTATTCTTCTTTTTCCGTTCCGACGCGTACGCCTGAAAGTACTTCGTGTTTCGACCCCCCTTGGATAGCCAATCAGCATGGGCACGTTGTCTACAGGCCACATCGAGTTGCTCCTCTAATTTATCCAGCTTATATTTTACCGTCAACTCTTTCCGAATCTGCTCCTCGGATAGCGGTTGACGCCACACCACTTCCAGTTCTTCCTTGAGCTTCCTCTCACGCTTCTGCAGATCCCCCAACACATCCCTGCTCCATGTGTGTAGTGATTTGGTTACTGCCGCAAGTCTGCTGAACACAGATGGACCCGTGCTTCTCTTCCATTCTGTCCGAACCAAACCATCACAGTCCTCCTCTAAAAGCCATCGTGCTTCAAACCTTGTCATCTGTGCACCACATGGTTTCTGAATCTTTGATTGATCACCATCAATATATAAGTACACCGGCCTATGATCTCAGTGTTGTGGATCCCCATTTACCACTTTATAATATGGGAAGCGGGCGCACCAGCTAGGGATGCCACAACTCTGTCCACATGCTCACGAATATAACCATCAACTCGATAATTTTATTTCTCCAAGTAAACACATCCCCCTCAAGGCCGAGGTCATTGAGATTACAAAATTGTAAAGCATCCCGAAAATTCTGTAATAAAACATGGCTCCTAGGAATACCCCTTGCTTCTCATGGTTGAACAAAACCTCATTGAAATCCCCCATACATATCCAAGGCAGGCTCGACTGATGGTGCAGCGTACGACATGAGTCTCCACGTCTCCACCTTCTTCTCTCTTATTGCTTCACCATAGATACCTGTAAGTCTCCATTGAAAACCATCCTCTTCCTCCACTGTCACATCAATATGCATCCTCCCCATCCATCTTAGTGTCAAATTTATTCCCCTTCTCCAAAATAGCGCAAGACCTCCACCTTTCCCTTTATTACTCTTGTTAGAATAAATCCGAGGCATACCGTCAATCATCCAAAGACCAAGCAATCACACGAGCACGACACCGAGATTTGTTAACGAGGTTCACCGATATGGCTACATCCCCGGGGCCTGACTATGGGCGCTCCTCCCCATGACACCGCTACAATACCGCACCCGGTCGCCTGGACACCGGCACATACCGCCGGCTTCCCCTGCGTTCCGGTGCTATTATTTTGGCATAGGTTACATCGTGTGTCTAGCCCCGCTATATATGAGAGGCCTAGGATACAAGTGTCCTACTAGGATACGACTCCATATCCTATCTAAACACAATACAACTACAAGTCCAACTGTAACCTAACTCGTACACTATATTCGACACAACTCTAACAAACTCCACCTTGGCGAATATTCTCCACCACCTTGAATTCGTCAATGCGTCAAACTTCCATGTACATTGGACTTGAGCTTATCCCATGAGTACCGCTGCTACTCCAAAGACTCCATGTGACTCCACCTGCAACTTGTAGTCCCTTCTTTTCTTGACTACAGTCAACACTCGAGCAAAATTAAGTTCCTTGTTACTCTAGTTTGTGCTCCAACTTCCAGAGTATCCATCCATGGCATCACACACTAATCACTAACCTGCGTGAAAGTGAACAACTCACATATTGGATGTCACACGTAAGAGTTACCTGAACTCAACATCACCGCTCCTTTTTTGACCACCTGTCTGAAACTTGAAGGAATTTCACCGTTGCTTGTAGTCACCCCGAGTCAAATTCGCAGTTGTCTCACCACATGTATGACCACCAGATCCCTGGCCCGTCTCCATGTCCCGTGCTAGCCGCACGCCTCGCCGCTATTACCGCGTCGAGCCTCCGCTGTCCCGGTCGAGTCTCAAGGGTCGTGAACCCACACCACTCAACCCCCACTGCAGAGTACCACCGATCATCACCGACCGATGACGAGTTTCACGCTTCCATCAGACCACTGGGCTCCAGTCCGAACTGCATGTCACTCGCTTTCCCCCCTTGCTGAATAGGCTTCGATTCCCTGGATCCTTACACCGTAGCCCCTCAATCCAGCTCCACCTTCAACATGACTCCATGGTAGATGATCAGTCCACCCTTGCGCCTCATCGACTTCAAGCTCCGTGTAGACAACACCTTGAATCAAACCCGCGCCATAGTCTTGTCGAAGCCACACAAGTCCTCAGACCTGCGCCACGTGTTTCCACGCCTCAGAAGTCGGTCACCATCAGCATCACGCTCCTACGTCGTCGTCGCCGATCCCACCACCGTCTTCTATACCAACCGACTCGCGTCGACCCATTAGACTGTCCAGTCCGACCCAGCCGAACTTGTCCGGCTACAACCATGCTCCACCTTGCACCATGACTGCTCGCACATCTGTGCATATCTTGGACGCCCTGTGTATGCATGATTCTGCCACGACGCGCTCCAGACTTCTCCAAGCCCTATACGCACGTCGCCATCCTCGCAACGCACACCACAGACCCTCACGCTACCATCCTCGTACACAACCATGTACAAAAAATAAAGCCAAACTCCATCATATAAGCCTTCCCGTCTGCACTTCACTGTGAAGATCAATGGAAAAAATCTCCAAACTTCACCACATGCTCCTGTAGGCTCTTGGTCCATTAGCTTTTTTCCAACCGATAGCACCTAGCCAAGTCTCTTGTGCGTAGCTTTTTTTTCTCAACAAATCCTCACGCGTTTCAGCAACGCAGCCTTGTACTACGTCGTCCACAACTTCTCGAGCCACAGCTCCCGTCTGGCCTGCATCGGTCTCTGGCCTAGGCCACCCGGCCCCAGCACTGCTGGCCCCGGCCGGGCCTTATGCCGAGCCGTCTGCCACGCGCGGCTCGCTCGATCGCTGTCGGGTGCCTATCGCCAATGCCTCCACGTACGCTTGTACTTGTACGCCCGCGCCGCCGAATTGCCGTGCCGTCTCGCCTGAAGCTGCCACGCGCATGTAGCACTGCCGTCGCTTGCACGCCATCTGCTCTGATACCACTTGTTAGAATAACTCTGAACAAGCATATGTTGTAATCCTAACATGCTACGAAATTTTTCCATCCTATTCTTATCCAGCCGAGTTTCTTCGACATAATTATTGTGAAGTAAAATGATGTTCTTCAAAACTTCACGACACTTCCTATGCCTATGCCAATGAGAAACCAAGGAGCGGAGCAACTAAAGACAAGATATATATGACATGGTCACTGGTTGGGAACAGAGATGCATGAGAGCAAATAAGTGGGGATATGTGTGTGTGTGTGTGTATGTGTGGGTGGGTGCGTGTGTGCGCGTGCGTGCGTGTGTGTGTGTGTGTGTGTGTGTGTGTGTGTGGGTGGGTGTGTGTGTGTGTGGGTGGGTGCGTGTGTGCGTGCGTGCGTGTGCGTGCATGCGTGCGTGCGTGTGCGTGTGCGTGTGCGTGTGCGTGTGCGTGTGTGTGTGTGTGTACAGAGCATCATGTACAGATCGTCAGTAGCGGCAGTTAAATGAGTGCTGACTCTTCCAAAGATGTGGGTGAGTTGGGTAACAGGACGTCTGGTGTGCATGTGCACAAACGATCATAAGAATTTGGTGTCTAATGCTTGAAAAATATTAGAAGAGAAAAAGGTACATTGTTGGAAACTTGGCAAAACCTCTGATGTATATGGACAATACTTAAGATGTCAAGAAAATAAGGGAAAATGTGTCATGGTAGTAAAACATGATGCCAAAAGATATATCTGAGCAAACTTCTTGCAAGTGGCATCTATGGAGAAAGCTGTTTGCAAGTGGCATCGATGGAGCAAACTCCCTGCAAGTCACCACCGCGTGACGCCACCGGGCAAAGCCCAAGGGCAGATGGTGGGGGAGGGAGTCTCCCCTTCTCTCCCGCGGCTTGGGGTGGGGCGGGGCCCCCAGCATGTGGAGGCACGGTTGGTTGGTTCCAGCGGCGCGGTGGCGGCAGGCGGCTCTACGGCCGGTCGGATCTCGGATTGGCGGCAGCGGCATGAAGGGCCTGGTGGATGGATATGCTATAAATGTGGTCTAGCCTACGGTCAGTTCTAATCTGACCAGTGCGGCCTGCTCCATGCGTGTAGGCGGTGATCAGTGGTGGTCCCGTGCACACGAGCCTAGATGGAGGTTCATCGAGCGGATCAGAGTGAAAACCCTACTCTTGGCTCGTTGACAAGGCCGGCAATGGTGGCGTTTTTGCGTCTTCTCCACGACGGCACCACCACACGTCCACCAACGCATTTGCGCTAATTAAGTCAAGATTATGACTAACAGTAGTTTGACGGCGAGAAAACGAGGTTCCGCATTACTGGCTTTTGAAGGCTAAGGAAAGAGACGCTCTCCCCCAAGCCACTCCCATGATCGACCTCGGGGGCAACTCTAGCCGCAACCGCACCTCCCTCCCATCCTGGCCCCCCTCTTGTTCTTGTAGTAATTATGATCTGCCTATTCTTGTTGTGTTGTTTTTGAAGGAAATATGCCCTAGAGGCAATAATAAAGTTATTATTTATTTTCTTATTTCCTTATTTCATGATAAATGTGTATTATTCATGCTAGAATTGTATTAACCGGAAACATAATACATGTGTGAATACATAGACAAACAGAGTGTCACTACTATGCCTCTACTTGACTAGCTCGTTGATCAAAGATGGTTAAATTTCCTAACCATAGACATGAGTTGTCATTTGATTAACGGGATCACATCATTAGGAGAATGATGTGATTGACTTGACCCATTCCGTTAGCTTAGCACTTGATCGTTTAGTTTGCTGCTATTAATTTCTTCATGACTTATACATGTTCCTATGACTATGAGATTATGCAACTCTCGTTTACCGGAGAAACACTTTGTGTGCCACCAAACGTCACAACGTAACTGGGTGATTAGAAAGGTGCTCTACAGGTGTCTCCAGAGGTACTTGTTGGGTTGGCGTATTTCGATATTAGGATTTGTCACTTCGATTGTCGGAGAGGTATCTCTGGGCCCACTCGGTAATGCGCATCACTATAAGCCTTGCAAGCATTGCAACTAATGAGTTAGTTGCGGGATGATGTATTACAGAACGAGTAAAAAGACTTGCCGGTAACGAGATTGAACTAGGTATTGAGATACCGACGATCGAATCTCGGACAAGTAACATACCGATGACAAAGGGAACAACGTATGTTGTTATGCGGTCTGACCGATAAAGATCTTCGTAGAATATGTAGGAGCCAATATGGGCATCCAGGTCCCGCTATTGGTTATTGACCAGAGAGGTGTCTCGGTCATGTCTACATAGTTCTCGAACCCGTAGGGTCCGCACGCTTAACGTTCGTTGACGATATAGTACTATATGCGTTATGTATGTTGGTGACCGAATGTTGTTCGGAGTCCGGGATAAGATCACGGACATGACGAGGAACTCCGGAATGGTCCGGAAATAAAGTTTGATATATGGGATAATAGTGTTTGGTCACCGGAAGGGGTTTCGGATATTTTCCGAAATGTTTGAGTACGAGAACATTTTATTTGGGCCAAAGAGGAAAGCCCACAAGGTTTTTGGAAAGCGCAAAAGGAAGTTTTGCGGAGTCCAGGGGGCAGACGCTAGGATCCGGCGTCTGGCCCTGGAGTCCGAGAAGGACTCTTGACTTTCGGGTGAAACCGACTTTGTGGAGGATTTTACTCCAAGTTTCGACCCCAAGGCTCAACATATAAATAGAGGGGTAGGGCTTGCACCCAAGACACATCAAGAAACACCAAGCCGTGAGCCGGCAACCCCGTCCCCTCTAGTTTATCCTCCGTCATAGTTTTCGTAGTGTTTAGGCGAAGCCCTGTGGAGATTGTTCTTCACCAACACCGTCACCACGCCGTCGTGCTGCCGGAACTCATCTACTACTTCGCCCCTCTTGCTGGATCGAGAAGGCGAGGACGTCACCGAGCCGAACGTGTGCAGAACTCGGAGGTGCCATGCTTTCGGTATTTGGATCGGTCGGATCGTGAAGACATACGACTACATCAACCACATTGATATAACGCTTCCGCGGACGGTCTACGAGGGTACGTAGACAACACTCTCCCCTCTCATTGCTATGCATCATCATGATCATGCGTGTGTGTAGGAAAATTTTAAAATTACTATGTTCCCCAACAGTTCTTGCTATGATGTTTATGGTGTTCTTGTCATCCTTGTTGTTCTTGTGTGATCTGATCGTGTGTTGTGTGTGTCATCTGCTGTGAAGTGCTGCAAAAGAGTGGTAAGTCCACCACATTTGAAAGAGGTTAGCAGACAGCTACTTGCACGCAGCCAAATAGTCGTGCTTTGCATCTGCTCACACCTAAAGCACAAACACAGGCAACCAAACTACATGTCCTAGTGGTCGTACAGATAATTAGCAAGGTGGAAAAAATATCTTATCTGTTGCGCTTCATAGAGTGATGCAATCTTGCAACCACTAGCCAATAAAATATACTTAATGAATACAATTGTGCTCTTTGGTAACAAACCTAGGTATGCCATCGTATCTGATCCTCTGATTGTTGTTTGTATGTTTCCGATGCCTCTAATGCCTAGTTATTGAGTAATTGATAAACGAGGCTAACAAGAATAAGATATATGACATGATAGTCAGCGAATTGTTTTCCCATAATCAATGAGATGGAGATGCATGAAAGCATATTGTTCACTAACTAGCATTGCGCCAGGAATATGATGATGTATATGGAGTCAAGGATCCGTGTCCTTTATCATCACACACTATTAGGTAGTAGTATGGTAGACAGACAAGTGATGACTCTGACGGAAATAAGGTGGATTAACGGGATAGATGATGTGAAAAGTGCATAGATTATGTTTTACAGATAACCTAGATTTATCTAGTAGCCAGGTCACTTTGTGTCATTGGTATAGTGAAGATCCATATTTGTGTAACTGAGAAACATCTATGTCCCAATTAAATTATGTCATAGAGCATTAGAGTGTAATCTGACAACTAGGAAACATGCACGATCTGCCTATAAGTCTGTCAAAACACAGGTTCTCGTCTTACACCCATGTAAGCCGAGTGGTGACTTGAAATGACACGGCAACAAATAGGCACTCGACTTCCATACGAATAAGCCAAGTGAACCTAAAATGATCTCGCCGAATGGAAGGTACTAGGCATACATGCATAAAGGCATTTGGCTTGCAGCCAGTGGTCGGCAAAGGTTCTTGCCACATGGCCATCACGGCGACTGCAGACAGGTCTGTGACAGTGCTTGCTATCAGCCGAGTACCCGATAAACGGCATTCTGCTTAGACGTGCCCTACTTTTCCCACCCAAAGTTTAAGTGCAAAACATGATATTTATTCCTACGCATTTGCATTTATATAAACTTATTTGTTTTTATTTCTTTCCAATATTTCTCACACATTCTGTATAGGCTAGTTTTCATCGTCCTTTCGATCCACCAGTTTCACGATCTCTCTTTAATTAATTACCAATCCACTTTAAAGTTGTGGGGTATTGCCTTGTACTCTTCAGACCCCCTAGTATACCCATATTATGACCACATGCAAAATGATAAGTAGTTCCGAACCTTAACAAGATTTGATGAATCTCTTGTTCTTAACTGAGGGAATGAGGGGGTCCCACCAGTCAGAATGAGCGTTAGACATGGGTTTTTTTATCATCGTGTTAACACTAGTTGAGTACTATTTTGCAAAAAGATTACAAGACGTGATATTTTTTCTTAAGAAAGCGAAGCTAGTTGTTTTTTTTTTTTGGAAATTTTGCCTGCGGTGATGGTGCTTTTTTGCAATTAACTTATGAATGTGGGTTTAAGACATTAATTCCTATCATCATGATGGGCGGAGCCAAGTAGGTACATGGGTGTTCTTCTGTGCATCCATTATTTTTGCCAAAACAAAAAACTAATATGTGGGTACATACATGGATATATGTGTAGTTTACTAGCTATAATAATTTAACAACGGCAAACTGAGCGTACCTCAGATGGTTAGGTACCTTATTGTGGAACCAGCTCATGAGAGTTCGATTCCTAAACTTGGCACTAATGCTCATATTTTTCTAAATTTATTTCAGCCTTTCTGGCGACGTTTGTTTAGTGGTGAATGACAATTGTACAGTGTTCAAATAATATGTCTGAAAATGTAGTTCCTTTTGGCAAAGCAGCCCAGCCCGTCCCCTATCAAGTAACGGCCCCTTATATTTTCTTCCTTAAGTACAATACCTAAGCAGCTGGCCTAGCACGTGAAAACCCATCAGGCTAGAATGCAGTTCTCCCGATCAACCGACGAGTTTCTGGACAGCTCGAACATACATACGTAGCTTGTGGATATTTTTTTCCCCTTTACTCTGTACAGCCAAAGTCAGAATCCTAGCTCCGCCGGTGATGCCCATACACACTAGAACTCAATTTTTACACATCTACAAGTTAATTGGTATTTTACGCTTTACTTTGTTAATTCTCCACAACGGATGGATGCATGGTCTTAGAGAAATCACTGAAGTCATTCCATCTTTATGTGTTGACTTACTACCTCTCCTCCAGTTTGAACCCAAAGGTTTTGGTTGTAGACTTGGACTCGATCAGCTACGTCATGCATGCTAGTGGCTGACCTATGCAGTCCCAGCCCCAGAAGGACACGGCAGACAAGCAAAACCGGAAGGTACCAAGTGTCGTATGAGTATGGGGCTTCATCACGAAATTACTCTTCATCCATGCATGTTCCTGAACAAGAAGCAACACAAAGAAAGGAACCTTGGAGGGGATGTTCACACAGGCGAAAACATATTGGGGGGAAGCACACGGCCATGCCTTCTGAAGGAGCTTAATAAGACCATTGGGACACTCTATCAAATTCGGAGACATAATCATCACTACAGAAATATGTGTTACTAGGAAGAGTACTCTGTTGGGACCTTTCCGACACCTCTCATGCCTATATGCATGTTAGAAACTGAGAAGCGGAGCAGCCACAGACCACATATATCACATATGGATTTAATATGCGTGTCATGTGGGAGAAAAAATACCGTGGGATGGTAGTATATATGATATACATATGAATTTAAGGTTGTGTGTCATATACTCACATGACATCTTTTGTTGTTGGGTAAAGGGAGTTAAATGAGTGCTAAGGCGGGAGCATGCGCACTGGTAGAAAAAGGGTCTATAGTCCCGGTTCGTAAGGGCCTTTAGTCCCGGTTCCTGAACCGGGACTAAAGTGTCGGTACTAATACCTCCCACCTTTAGTCCCGGTTCAATCCAGAACCGGGACTAAAGCCCCTCCACGTGGGCAGTGTGCAGAGCCCAGTCAGGAGACTCTTTGGTCCCGGTTGGTGGCACCAACCGGGACCAATAGGCATCCACGCGTCAGCATTTCTGTGGCTAGGGTTTTTGTTTTTTTTTGAAAGGGGGGGGGGGTTGGGGGTTTTGGGGGGTTAATTTAGGTGTTTCATATATTGTGTTAGCTAGCTATAATTAATATAGAGAAGTGTCCTCTCTTATGTCCGTGCTTGGTCGACGCTACGTACTATACATACGTATAGAGAGGACTAGACACGCTGGCTAGCTAGTAAAGCAAACGAAGGAAACAGAAGATCGTCATGAACATATATGCATACAGAGAGAAGTGATATCGACCACCTCTCCTTCTCCGAGAGATTGGTCGAACAACAAGTTCTCGTATATCTATCTGACAGTACCGGCTACATATATACAGTAATTATCTCTTACAAATATAATCATACGGACTCAGATTTAACATAGAATTCTCCGTCTTCAGGGATCACGTGGTCAAGAAAGAATGCCGCCAATTCCTCTTGAATTGCTCGCATGCGAGCTAGTGCTAGGAGTTCATCCCGCTTCCGAAACATCTAATTTGAAGAAGGGGGTCAATACACACACACACACACACACACACACACACATATATATATATATATATATATATATATGAATGAATGAAACTCAACACAAATGATGGTAATAAAATAAAATTGTGAATATTGTTATTTACGTACTTCATATTGTTCGTTAGAGTACCCGCCCCGCTCACACGTCGTGTGGCGGATGGACTCGCAGATGTAGTATCCACAGAAATCATTCCCTTGTTCCTGCCACAACCACTTTACAAGAAATAGAGGTCAATCAAACTGATAAGCAAGAATGCTAAATGGTATTGATGAAACTAGTGCTTGAATCACTAGGAGATGCGCGGAACATGCTACTATAGTACTTACTTTCGGGTGTCTAAATTCCAGCTCCTTCGGCAGTCCCGGAACTTTTTTGGTGAATTTTCTCCAAACCCTGCCGGACAAAGAAAACAATTACTTGATATTAGGAAATGAACAAAGTTGCTAATATGGTGGATAATGATCGATTTAACTTACTTCTTGAGGATTTCAGTCATGTCTGCATAGTCCTGGGGATCTTTTCGTCTTGAGTCTAAGACAGTTACTAGTCCCTGCTCAAGCTTAATCTCTAGGAGAATATAGTGGAAACTGCACACGCATGCATAACTCATGAATTACATTACTATAACCTTGACTAATATATAAGGGAAACCGAATACGCACAAGACAGTAACACTCACTTGAAGTTGTAAGGAAAGAGTATTATATCTTTGTTTTGATTTATTACGAACGATTGTAGCATGTTGGCCTCGGTAGCTGCGGCATGAAGTTTCACCTCAGTTGCATCTATGAGATATGTGTTAATGAACCCAATATCATCGACTTGTCTTTTCTTCAATTCGATGATCTTCAATCTGCATAATATAGTGAGGATGATTATAAATACATGCAATGAAAGAGCTAAGCTATATAGAGAAACTTAATGACAGAAGTAGTACTACTTACAGACAGTAGCAGGCGATCGTTGTTTTATCGAGGGCCAATTGATTGAAAAACTGATAGAACTCCTCAAATGGAACAGGCAACAGATCAATTCCAACGAGGTCATGCTCCTTTTTAACTCTCACATACAAAGTACTCCTCCCCCAGAGTCTCTGCAGATTTTCAAGTACCAATCATGCAATCTTCGCATCATCGTTGATAGAGATCTTTCATCTTTGACGAGAGGCTTCCCGTACTCGTATCTTTGCATCCGCATGTCCATGGGTTCATAATGTACTTCGTCGGGCAGGTAATCTGCAAGATTATTATAACCGGGCACCATCCTCGGGTCATTAGCGACGTTGTGGCTAGGCACCTTGAGCGGGGGGCATGATTGCTTCGCTTGTTTGCCGAGCTGGGCAATGTGTTTCCCAGCTCGTCGTTTTTTCAGCCTTTCATCACTGACAGTAGTTCCCGACCGCTCCGCTTCGGTAAATTCCTTTCCAATAATGTGGTCATAGTTTCCTTTCGGCGGATCAGACTTTGGTGGTTTTGTCAGGGCAGCCAGAGTGCGCTTCACTTTCACCCCATCTACCTTCTCCTCCGGAGGTGGATGTTGCTTTGCTTTCACCCCTTCAAAGAATTTCCTCACTTCTTCTCGCACGATCTCGGCGTTCTCCTCCTGGGTCCTCTCGTATGGTAACTTCTCTGGAGTCTTCAGAGAAGGACCGAATCTATATGTCCTCCCGCCTCTGGTTGTACTGCTAGACGCCGACCGAGCAGACGAAGCGGTTGTCTTCTTTACTTGCTTAAGAGGCGGAGGAGAAGGACTACGACCCGCCGGAGCAGCTGGAGCGGCGGCAGGTCTCTTCTGCCCTTGCTGACGAGGCGGAGAAGGAGGAGGTTGGCTGCTCGGGCGCGTCGCCGCAGGCGGAGACGGAGGCGGAGTGCCGCCACGCGCCGGAGAAGGAGCCGGCCGAGGGCCCTGATCGTCACTCGCCGGAGGAGGAGGCGGTGGAGGAGGCGGAGTGCCCTGACTCGCCGGAGGAGGAGGAGGAGGCGGAGGCGTCCAGTTCGGAAGGTTGATGAGGTCCTTCCGCCATAGGCATGGAGTCTTCAGAGCAGACCCCAGCCGAGTCTCCCCTTCACCGGTAGGGTGGTCAAGCTGGAGGTCCTCAAATCCCTCCGTTATCTCATCCACCATCACCCTAGCATATCCTTCTGGAATCGGCATGTAGTGAAAAGTTGCGCCGGGTTCAGTAGGATAAACAGAGCCAACAGCCGCCTTGACCTTCAAATTCATCCATTGCGTCATAAGGTGGCAATTTTGAGACTCTGTTATAGCATCCACAGGATAGCTGGCAGGAGCCGTCAAGGCATGCTGCAGCTGAAGCTGCTCGGTGGAAGCCACGCTGCTTCTGCGCTGAGATGGCGGGGTAGCTTCGGGGGAGGCTTCGGCAGTACGTTTGCTGCGATTTGCTTCTCGTTCCTCTATCGCTTGTACCCTTGCGTGCAGCGCCTGCAGTTCGGTCTGCTGCACTTTTTTCCTCCTCTCATGGGATTTGTAACCGCCTGCGTCCGGAAACCCAACATTCCATGGAACGGAGCCTGGCGTGCCTCGTGTCCGTCCAGGGTGCTCAGGATTCCCGAGGGCCATTGTGAGCTCGTCGTGCTCTCTGTCTGGAAAGAACGTCCCTTCCTGCGCTGCGTTGATATAGTGCTTAAGCCTACTGACTGGTATGTCCATTTGTTCGTTCGTCCAAATGCATCCCCCTGTTTCAGGGTCCAAGGTTCCGCCAGCCCCGAAGAACCAAGTCCGGCAACGGTCTGGCCAGTTATATGTCTCTGGTCTGATCTCTTTATGAAGCAGATCATTCTCAACCTTGGACCACTTAGGCCGGGCTACGAGGTAGCCACCTGACCCCGTGCGATGGTGAAGCTTCTTCTTCGCGGCATTCTGCTTGTTTGTCGCCGACATCTTCTTACTCTTTTCCGATGTCTTGTAGGCCACAAATGCGGGCCAGTGATCTCTGATCTTCTCATATCTGCCCTTAAATTCTGGTGTCTCTTTTTTATCGACAAACCTATTGAGCTCTTTCTTCCACCTCCTGAATAGATCTGCCATCCTCTTCAGAGCAAAAGACTTGATTAATTTCTCTTTAATTGGGTTCTCTGGATTATCCTCTGGCGGTAGGGTGAAATTTGACTTCAGCTCAGTCCAAAGATCATTTTTCTGCATATCATTGACATAAGACACCTCAGGGTCTTCTTTAGCCGGCTTAAACCATTGCTGGATGCTTATCGGGATCTTGTCCCTAACCAGAACCCCGCACTGAGCAACAAATGCCCTCTTTGTCCGGAGGGGTTCAATAGGTTGGCCGTCGGGCGCGATTGCTGTGATCTCAAGCTTTTCATCCGAGCTCAACTTTTTCTTCGGGCCTCATCTCTTTACCGAAGTTGTGCTCGATCCGGAGGGCTAGAAAAAAGAACAAAGACTTAATTAATATGTGTACATACCAAAACAATGAATGCATCAATCAGCTAGTCAGCATAGGCTTAACTAATATATATACCTGGCCGGACTCGGTTCGGTCACCGGAGCCGTCATCAGTTTCTCCTTCTTGCACTGGCATTGGGTCACCGGCGTCGTCCTCATGTTCTTCTTCTTGCACCGGCATTAGGTCACCGTAGCCAGCTTGTTCACCCTCTCCTTCCGGACCATCGATGATATCGTTGAGATAGTACGAGATGGCATCACTTCCTTCTGCGATTATCTCCCTCAACAACGCTTCTTTTCTTGCTTCGTCTAGGGCGGTGTCCATAGTTTCTACAAATATTTACAACATGGCAATTATTATTCAAACATGACAGATGGATATATTAGTGCCAATCGTAGAACTAGCTACCTAATCATAGTAAGCTATCGGGAGGGGGTATATATCGACAACGACGACACTACATCTATATATGTCCCTCGATGACCCTCGTTCCCGATAAAAAAAGAGGAAGAAGAAGAAAAAAAGAGGAGAAGAAAGAATAGAGGAGAAGAACTCCTCTATTCTTTCTTCTCCTCTTTTTTCTTCTTCTTCCTCTTCTTTTTTTATCCTCTTCTTCCTCTCATGTTCGAGAGGATCGCCTTGGGGTCGGGAGGTTGCCTAGTGTCAAAGGATTCAACAAAACCATGTCTTCATCATTAGGCGAAAGTAACATGTGCATGATGGTAGGAAGCTCTTCAAAGTTGTTCTGGAACGGAGTCCCAGATAGGATAATTCGCCTTTTGGTACAAAGTTCAGCAAGAGCCTTCCGAATATCGCTATTTGGAAGGCCTTTGCTGAATTCGTACCAAAAGGCGGATTATTCTATCCGGGACTCCATTCCAGAACAACTTTGCAGAATTTCGTACCAACATGCCCTGGTTACTTCCGGCTAATGATGAAGGCATGGATTTCTTCAATACTTTGACACTAGGAAACCTCTCTCGACCCCTCGACGATTCTTGACCCCTCGAACCCTCAACGACCCTGAAACCCTCGACCCTTGACCCCTTAACGACCCTCGACCCTCTACCCTAGTTCCCGACCCTCGACCAATAGAGGAGAAGAAGAAAGGAATAGCTAGAGGAGAAGATCAAAGAAAAAAAAGAAGAAACAAAAGAGGAGAAGAAGAAAGGAATAGTGGAGAAGAAGAGAAAACTATTCCTTTCTTCTTCTCCTCTTCTTTTTCTTCTGTTTTCTTCTTCTTATTTATTTCTCCTCTTCTTTTCGGTAGAGGAAACCCTAAATAGCTAGCAAGTATCGTGGGTGTGAGATACATGTGGCCTTCGGTGTCGGACACTACATCCACGTCCCACATGTATCTCACACCGACGATACTTTCTATTTAGGGTTTCTCCTCTACCACTCGGCGGCCCTCTCGACGACCCTTGTTCCCGATAAAATAAAGAGGAATAAGAAGAAGAAAAAAATGAAGAGAAGAAAGAATAGAGGAGAAGTCTCCTCTATTCTTTCCTCGCCTCTCTCATGAATGTCCGATGTTCTCGACCCCCCCCCCCTCCCCACGTGTCGAAGAAAAAAAAGAAGAAAAAAAAGAGGAGAAGAAGAAAGGAATAGAGGAGAAAAGAGAAAAATAGAATTATTCTATTTTTCTCTTTTCTCCTCTATTCCTTTCTTCTTCTCCTCTTTTTTTTTCTTTTTTCTTCTTCTTATTTATTTCTCCTCGTCTTCCTCTCCCCTCTCGGCGACCCTAGACCCCCTCTCGACCCTCGACCCCTAGGCGACCGTCGACCCCTCTTTTTTTTCTTCCTCTTCTATTTTATCCTCTTCTTCCTCTACCGCTCGGCGACCCTCGACGACCCTCGTTCCCGATAAAAAAGAGGAAGAAGAAGAAAAAAAAGAGGAGAAGAAAGAATAGAGGAGAAGTCTCCTCTATTCTTTCTTCTCCTCTTTTTTCTTTTCTTATTCCTCTTCTTTTTTATCCTCTTCTTCCTCTCATTATATTTTCTACGAATGTTCTATATACATACATCCATCGATATCATTCCATACATACATATACATCTACATTATATATGAACAAAAAATATCAAAATTCATCATACATACATACATCTACAGTATATATATATGAACAAATATCAAAATTCATCATACATACATACATACATCTGCAAATTCAGGAGCAGGGGAAGGAAGGAAGGGGGTAGGAGGCGGTAGCTACCTCTCCCGGAGGGGTCGGGGAGGAGACGCGGGCGGCCGGCGTCGGGGGCGACGGCGACGAGGACGGGCTCGGGGTCGGCGAGGGCAGGGCGTCGGCGGGGCACGCTCGGCGGCGGCGGACAGGCTCGGGGGCGCAGGGGGTGCTCGGGGACGCAGGGGGTGCTCGGGGGCGCAGGGGGTGCTCGGGGCGGCCGGCGTCGGGGGCGACGGCGACGAGGACGGGCTCGGGGTCGGTGAGGGCAGGGCGATGGCGGGGCACGCTCGGCGGCGGCGGACAGGCTCGGGGGCGCAGGGGGTGCTCGGGGACGCAGGGGGTGCTCGGGGGCGCAGGGGGTGCTCGGGGCGGCCGGCGTCGGGGGCGACGGCGATGAGGACGGGCTCGGGGTCGGCGAGGGCGAGGGCGACGGCGGAGCGCGCACGGCGGCGGCGGACGGGCTCGGGGGCGCAGTGGGTGCTCGGGGGCGGTGGACGGGCGACCGGCGACGAGGACGGCGCGGGCTCACGGAGGGCTCGGCGGCGACGAGCCTGGCGGCGTCGTTGGAGGAGAGGACGAGGAGATCGATCGAACTGAATCGAGAATTTCACAAGTCCAGCTTATATACCAAAAGCATTGGTCCCGGTTGGTGCTACGACCCGGGACTAATGCACCCTTTAGTCCCGGTTGGTGCCACGAACCGGGACCAAAGGCCAATTTTCGGCAGCCCAAAGGGCGGGAAGCGGCGGCCTTTGGTCCCGGTTGGTGGCACCAACCGGGACTAAAGGGGGGCATTGGTCACGGTTGGTGCCACGAACCGTGACCAATGCCACCTTTAGTCCCGGTTGGTGCCACCAACCGGGACCAATGCCCTTGTGCGCCCCGGGTCCAAAATTTTAGTCCCACATCGCTAGTTGAGAGGGCTCTGGAGTGGTTTATAAGCGCTGCTGCGCCCACCCTCCTGAGCTCCTCTCAACTGCGGGCTTTCGGGCCTAACTTGTCATTGCAATGCCTGTGGGCCTACTGTGCCTGCTGCGGGCCTGAATCCTGGCCCATGTAGGGTTTCTAGTCGTATTCAGGCCGTGGAGGCCCAGTAGGTGGCATTTTTTTTCTTTTTTTCTACATTTGTTTTGGTTTTTTATTTTTTGCTTTTAGGTCACAAAAATTATAAACTTTCTATTAGTGCCATTAGTTTTAAATTTTAAATAGTTTAAATTTGAATTTTTAAAAATTTGTGTGAATCACTAGTTTATGAATAACTTTACTATAAAATTAGAATTTTTTTCTATTTATTTTTTATTTCTACTTAAAACTAAATACTTACAGTTTTTTAGTGATTTCTTTTTGTTTTTAGGTCACAAAAATTATAAACTTTCTGTTAGTGCCGTTAGTTTTAAATTTTAAATAGTTTAAATTTGAATTTTTAAAAATTTGAAGAATATTATAGTTTTATTTTAGTTTAATTACTTACAGTTTTTTAGTGATACTTATAGTTTTATTTTACTTATAATTTAATTTTTTTTATTTGTACTAAATACTTATAGTTTTAAAATGCACCATATTTTTTTACTATGAAGTTAGATCATCTGTTACAAAGGGATTTCATTTTCTTGAACTTATTTGAACTCCATATTTTTTCTGTGTTCAAAATGCACCATTCAAAGACACATCATCAATTTTCAACCCTTTCTGACTTCATTTGTTATTTTTCATGCATTTATTGATTTTTTTGAGCTATAAGACCCTGAAATTGAAAAGCATTTCAAATGAACTCCGAAAAGGTTGAAAGTTGGCATGGTATCATCATTTCACCCACATAGCATGTGCAACAAAGTTGAGATGGTTACGGCAAAAACTGGATGCACTTCGTGTACAAAACGGACAATCTATTTCGAAGTATCAGGGTTTCGGACGAAAGATCATCTGTTACAAAGGGATTTCATTTTCTTGAACTTATTTGAACTCCATATTTTTTCTGTGTTCAAAATGCACCATTCAAAGACACATCATCAATTTTCAACCCTTTCTGACTTCATTTGTTCTTTTTCATGGATTTATTGATTTTTTTGAGCTACAAGACCCTGAAATTGAAAAGCATTTCAAATGGACTCCGAAAAGGTTGAAAGTTGGCATGGTATTATCATTTCACCCACATAGCATGTGCAACAAAGTTGAGATGGTTACGGCAAAAACTGGATGCACTTCGTGTACAAAACGGACAATCTCTTTCGAAGTATCAGGGTTTCGGACGAAAGATCATTTGTTACAAAGGGATTTCATTTTCTTGAACTTATTTGAACTCCATATTTTTTCTGTGTTCAAAATGCATCATTCAAAGATACATCATCAATTTTCAACCCTTTCTGACTTCATTTGTTATTTTTCATGGATTTATTGATTTTTTTTGAGCTATAAGACCCTGAAATTGAAAAGCATTTCAAATGAACTCCGAAAAGGTTGAAAGTTGGCATGGTATCATCATTTCACCCACATAGCATGTGCAACAAAGTTGAGATGGTTACGGAAAAAACTGGATGCACTTCGTGTACAAAACGAACAATCTCTTTCGAAGTATCAGAGTTTCGGACGAAAGATCATCTGTTACAAAGTTGGCATGGTATCATCATAATAGTTGTGGGAGAAAGTATTCACTTTTTCTTCGCTTGTGTCATTTGCTTATTGCGCCGTAACCATGGATAATCTTCATTGTTTATCAGGATGCTTGGGTCAGCCTTGACATTGAAGGGAGGAATTTCATGAAACTTTTCATAATCTTCAGACATGTCTGTCTTGCCGTCCACTCCCAGGATGTCCCTTTTTCCTGAAAGAACTATGCGGCGCTTTGGCTCATCGTATGATGTATTCGCTTCCTTATCTTTTCTTTTTCTCGGTTTGGTAGACATGTCCTTCACATAGATAACCTGTGCCACATCATTGGCTAGGACGAACGGTTCGTCAGTGTACCCAAGATTTTTCAGATCCACTGTTGTCATTCCGTACTGTGGGTCTACCTGTACGCCGCCGCCAAACAGAATGACCCATTTGCACTTAAACAAAGGGACCTTAAAATCAGGTCCGTAGTCAAGTTCCCATATGTCCACTATGTAACCATAATATGTGTCCTTTCCGCTCTCGGTTGCTGCATCAAAGCGGACACCGCTGTTTTGGTTGGTGCTCTTTTGATCTTGGGTGATCGTGTAAAATGTATTCCCATTTATCTCGTATCCTTTGTAAGTCAATACAGTCAAAGATGGTCCCCTGGACAACAAGTACAACTCATCACAAACAGTGTTGTCACCTCTGAGACGTGTTTCCAACCAACTGCTGAAAGTCCTGATGTGTTCACATGTAATCCAGTCGTCGCATTGCTCCGGGTGTTTGGAGCGCAGACTGTTCTTGTGTTCATCGACATACGGGGTCACCAAGGTAGAGTTCTGTAGAACTGTGTAGTGTGCTTGAGACCAAGAATATCCGTCCCTGCATATTATTGAGTCTCTTCCAAGAGTGCCTTTTCCAGTCAGTCTCCCCTCATACCGCGATTTAGGGAGACCTATCTTGTTAAGGCCAGGAATGAAGTCAACACAAAACCCGATAACATCCTCTGTTTGATGGCCCATGGAGATGCTTCCTTCTGGCCTAGCGCGGTTACGGACATATTTCTTTAGGACTCCCATGAACCTCTCAAAGGGGAACATATTGTGTAGAAATACGGGCCCCAGGATGACAATCTCGTCGACTAGATGAACTAGGACGTGCGTCATGATATTGAAGAAGGATGGTGGGAACACCAGCTCGAAACTGACAAGACATTGCGCCACATCACTCCTTAGCCTTGGTACCATTTCTGGATCGATCACCTTCTGAGAGATTGCATTGAGGAATGCACATAGCTTCACAATGGCTAATCGGACGTTTTCCGGTAAAAGCCCCCTCAATGCAACCGGAAGCAGTTGCGTCATAATCACGTGGCAGTCATGAGACTTTAGGTTCTGAAACTTTTTCTCTGGCATATTTATTATTCCCTTTATATTCGATGAGAAGCCAGTCGTGACCTTCATACTAAGCAGGCATTCAAAGAAGATTTCTTTCTCTTCTTTCATAAGAGCGTAGCTGGCAGGACCTTTATACTGCTTCGGAGGCATGTCGTCTTTTTCGTGCAAACGTTGCAGGTCCTCCCGTGCCTCCGGCGTATCTTTTGTCTTCCCATACACGCCCAAGAAGCCTAGCAGGTTCACGCAAAGGTTCTTTGTCACGTGCATCACGTCGATTGAGGAGCGGACCTCTAGGTCTTTCCAGTAGGGTAGGTCCCAAAATATAGATTTCTTCTTCCACATGGGTGCGTGTCCCTCAGCGTCATTCGGAACAGCTAGTCCACCGGGACCCTTTCCAAAGATGACGTAGGGTAAATCATTGACCATAGCAAGCACGTGATCACCGGTGCGCATGGCAGGCTTCTTCCGGTGATCTGCCTCGCCTTTGAAATGCTTGCCTTTCTTTCGACATTGATGGTTGGTCGGAAGAAATCGACGATGGCCCAGGTACACATTCTTCCTGCATTTGTCCAGGTATATACTTTCAGTGTCATCTAAACAGTGCGTGCATGCGTGGTATCCTTTGTTTGTCTGTCCTGAAAGGTTACTGAGAGCGGGCCAATCGTTGATGGTCACGAACAGCAACGCCTTAAGGTTAAATTCCTCCTGTCTGTGCTCATCCCACGTACGTACACCGTCTCCATTCCACAGCTGTAAAAGTTCTTCAACTAATGGCCTTAGGTACACATCAATTTCGTTGCCGGGTTGCTTAGGGCCTTGGATGAGAACTGGCATCATAATGAACTTCCGCTTCATGCGCATCCAAGGAGGAAGGTTATACATACATAGAGTCACGGGCCAGGTGCTGTGATTACTGCTCTGCTCCCCGAAAGGATTAATGCCATCCGCGCTTAAAGCAAACCATACATTCCTTGGGTCCTTTGCAAACTCATCCCAGTACTTTCTCTCGATTTTTCTCCACTGCGACCCGTCAGCGGGTGCTCTCAACTTCCCATCTTTCTTTCGGTTCTCACTGTGCCATCGCATCAATTTGGCATGCTCTTCGTTTCTGAATAGACGTTTCAACCGTGGTATTATAGGAGCATACCACATCACCTTTGCAGGGACCCTCTTCCTGAGGGGCTCGCCGTCAACATCACCGGGGTCATCTCGTCTGATCTTATACCGCAGCGCACTGCATACCGGGCATGCGTTCAGATCCTTGTATGCACCGCGGTAGAGGATGCAGTCATTAGGGCATGCATGTATCTTCTCCACCTCCAATCCTAGAGGGTATACGACCTTCTTTGCTGCGTATGTACTGTCGGGCAATTCGTTATCCTTTGGAAGCTTCTTCTTCAATATTTTCAGTAGCTTCTCAAATCCTTTGTCAGCCACAGCATTCTCTGCCTTCCACTGCAGCAATTCCAGTACGGTACCGAGCTTTGTGTTGCCATCTTCGCAATTGGGGTATAACCCTTTTTTGTGATCCTCTAACATGCGATCGAACTTCAGCTTCTCCTTTTGACTAATGCATTGCGTCCTTGCATCGACAATGACCCGGCGGAGATCATCATCATCGGGCACATCGTCTGGTTCCTCTTGATCTTCAGCAGCTTCACCCGTGGCAGCATCATTGGGCACATCGTCTGGTTCCTCTTGATCTTCACCAGCTCCCCCCGTTGCAGCATCACCGTATTCAGGGGGCACATAGTTGTCATCGTACTCTTCTTCTTCGCCGTCTTCCATCATAACCCCTATTTCTCCGTGCCTCGTCCAAACATTATAGTGTGGCATGAAACCCTTGTAAAGCAGGTGGGAGTGAAGGATTTTCCGGTTAGAGTAAGACCTCGTATTCCCACATTCAGTGCATGGACAACACATAAAACCATTCTGCTTGTTTGCCTCAGCCGCATCGAGAAACTCATGCACGCCCTTAATGTACTCGCGGGTGTGTCTGTCACCGTACATCCATTGCCGGTTCATCTGCGTGCATTATATATAATTAAGTGTCCAAATTAATAGAAGTTCATCATCACATTAAAACCAAAGTGCATACATAGTTCTCATCTAACAACATATAGCTCTCCAGAGCATCTAATTAATTAAACCATACATTGAAACTATGTAAAACATTTCAATGCGAAAACAAATGCGATCATAATCGCAACCAAGGTAACAATTGATCCAACGGCATAATGATACCAAGTCTCGGTATGAATGGCATATTTTCTAATCTTTCTAATCTTCAAGCGCATTGCATCCATCTTGATCTTGTGATCATCGACGACATCCGCAACATGCAACTCCAATATCATCTTCTCCTCCTCAATTTTTTTTATTTTTTCCTTCAACAAATTGTTTTCTTCTTCAACTAAATTTAACCTTTCGACAAGGTCGGTTGGCATTTCCGATTCACATACATCCTAGATAAATAAAATCTATGTCACGTTGGTCGGCATAATTTTCATAAACAATAAATGAACCAATAGTTATAAAGATAATATACATACCAAATCCGAATCATAGACAGGACGAGGGCCGACGGGGGCGGATACCAAAACCATCGCACTATATAAGATGCAATAATAAAAGTAAGAAAATGATACAAGTATCTATCTAAACATACAAGTAAGAATATTTTTCCTTTCAGAAAGAAGATAAGAATAAGAGGCTCACCACGGTGGTGTCGGTGATGAGATCGGCGCGGGTGATCGACGGCGGTGAAGACGGGGACGGGGCGTGACGGACCGCTAAATCTAGACAAATCTCGAGGAAAATGGAGCTTGGAGGTCGAGCTTCGAGAGGAGAAAGCTTAAGTAGTGTGGCTCGGGCATTCCATCGAACACCTCATGTGCATAGGAGGTGAGCTAGAGCACCACAAAGGCCTCTCCCCCTCAGCCAGAAAAAACAGAGCACTGTGCTCTGCTCTTGCGCGAGGGGGTATATATAGGCAATTCATTGGTCCCGGTTCGTGGCATGAACCGGGACTAAAGGGCAGCCTTTGGTCCCGGTTCAGGCCACCAACCGGGACCATTGGTGGTGGGCCAGGAGGGAGGCCCTTTGGTCCCGGTTCGTCCCACCAACCGGGACCAAAAGGTCCAGACGAACCGGGACCAATGGCCCACGTGGCCCGGCCGGCCCCCTGGGCTCACGAACCGGGACCAATGCCCACATTGGTCCCGGTTCAAGACTGAACCGGGACTAATGGGCTGAGGTGGCCTGGACCATAGCCCCTTTTTCTACTAGTGGCGTTAGGTCATATGACGTCTGGTAAATAGTCAAAAAAATTAGGACATTTAGTATATATTTGGACAAACTGACATAAGAGTTTGATGCCCAATCCTTCAAATTATTGATAGAGGAAAAGGTACATAGTTGAAACTTTGTGACACTTCTGGTGTCTACGCGCAACCAATGAGATGTCGAGCAAACGTGGACAGAAAGAGGGATGACGAAATTCATGCATGTGATGAAACCGCTAGCTAGTTATTTTGGTGGAGAACGTATATATATATATATATAGGGATTTTGGATCTATATCATTTCTCATCTTATTTAGGTCATGAGATAGACAAGTGATAGATGATTTCAGTTCAGATATTGCTGGTACAGGGCATGTTCATTGAAACTAGCTAGCTTAGCAATTAGGTTGCCAAGAATGTAAAGCTGGTGGAAAGCCATGTTAAATACATGAAAAAATTAGGTAGATGAATATTACATAACATTAAATATATTTTGCATAATTTGCTATGCAGAAAACTCTTGGCGTATAGTAGGATAACTAAGACCGAATGTGTATTTCTGTTAGCCAGCTAGTGGTCTACAGATCCCAGGTGTATGTTGTGTTTATTTAAAAAAATCACAAACTGCAAGTGCTGCCTGACAAAAAAAAATATCTTAAGGGAAATATCACAAATATAGTGACTCTGGTGTTCCATGCCAACAGAAAAAAAAGAACTTAATCTCTGATTATCTGAGCTAAAATTCAGCAGATGCATGTATGCATCAATGCATGATTTGAATCAGACCAATGACCACAGCCTCTGCGAAGTGGCCGGAACTGGGGACATTATTGGATCCTTGTAGAAGCAGCATCTGCTCACGATTCCACTACACCATCTCAGTGGACTGAAGATCTGTCTGCATAATTGTACATGCATATTTGGTTGACTTTATGAGGATGTATATTCCCGACCACATCGACATGATTGTTTAATAAGTCAACAGGATTAACTAGTTAGCTTCATACACTAGATTTTTATAGTTGCCTGCTCCAAGAATATTACCTATTCAGAACACACACTTATGCGAATTTGAACAAGATGAACACCAGACAGAGTTTGTTTTGTGCTGACAACGTCACAGCGTCTTCTGTTTAGCCTTTCTGTATTTAAAAAAAAGATGCCTCTGACAATGGAGCTGCAATCCGATGCTACCATGCCATTCAGCAGCCAAGTCGTGCAGTTGCTACAGCTAATCAGAAAAACTGCCGAATTGGGCATCATAGTCAGCGCATGTACGGTACCGTAAGGTGACCATTCTCGGGTAAAGTTGTCATATTTGCAGAGATAAAATGGACATGTGCGATGGGCTAGCATAGCTGCTTAACAGATTGCCTCCCATGTGCACAGTATGTTTAATATCATATTGTTCCTGAGGCTAACAGTCTCAATAGCGCATCATATCAAAGGCCAAACTATTGTTGTCATACCGAGAATTACTGTTTTTGGGAACTTCCAAATATCTTGCATGCCTGTGAGCAACTTTTTTCAATACAGGGCGACTTTATTTTCTGAGAATGTAGCATCAAGCGATATAAAGCATTATGAGTAACACATGCCTTCTGCATAATTAGGATGCACACAGCCAAATATTGAAGTCTGATAAAATCCATGAAATAAAACCGACAAATGCGCAACAGTAGAGTCCTATAGACCGACACTGTACCTATGTCGAAGGCGGTGATGGGTCGATTGGTAGGTTATGCTGCCACCGATGTTGGGAAAAAACCTCCATAGCCACCTGCTCCAATCGTGTACACACCACTATGAAGACAACCGTTCTAGCATAGACCACGTGCGTAGCAAGTGTGTACACCGAAAAGTAACCTGCAGAGGAGAAGCATTTTTGCCATTAAAACCAAATCATTTCTATATAGCCAAAACAACCAAATTAAGACATACGCCCTCACACTTATTAGTGTTTTTAACCTATTTGTAATACCATCCGACCAATAACCAAAAATGTCGGCAACACTTATGGGCGGATACAAATTTAACGCTATTTGAATGATTGGCCATGTAGAACGTGCAAACTTGCATTGGAAAAAGAGATGTTTGATTGTGTCTCGTCATGTGTACGAAAACAACACTTCTTACTCCCTCGCCAGTTGCATCGTACGACGTTGTCTTTGGTTAACATAACTCCCCTACAAAGATACCATATGAAGATTTTCCCTTTTAGTAGAATCTTAGACTTTCAAATTTTCTTGTTAGTGGCATGGTACATAGAGTCTACTGTGAAAGGCCCTGATGCAGTAAGGTTCCAGCGAAACACATCCTAGCCTTGTGTCAAGTTAACTGAATCCAACCGGGATAAAAGATTATTTCATGACACAAGACGGGGGGCCAATCAAATCCTGCCTGAACGAAATATTCGGCGCGGAAGAACTGAGCACGTGTGCAATACTATTATTTTTATCACAAGCAATATTATATAAGGCTAGATATTGTCCTCTGAGGCCTGTGAGCAACTGAGAGAGAAGAAATGCAAACCGGAAATGACATGGTATTTGCATGGGAAAGAAATATGCACCGGAGGAAGTGTATATGCATTCTCTCTCATTCTGAGGAATGTACGTAAGGACTGATGATTCCGAGGAAAATTAGATGTATCAGTTGAATATATAAGGGAGACTTGTGTTACCCATGTGACAACTGGCAACTAGTTTATGTGACTGATGCCCTATCTATGAGTCATTGTGAAGTCGAACAACGAGTTAAAGAGCTAGTGGCAGCATTTTTTTTTTGCGGTGTTGGTGGCAGCAGTTGACGAAGTAAGATGTAGCATGTCTCGTTATTTAGGTCGTATAATAGATACATGATGGGCCACTCCACAAGAACTTAAATTGAAACTGGCTTAGCAATCTAGTGCCCAAATTTTATGGTTAATGGAGAAACAAGCTAAATATGTGTGATCCGTCCGTGATGCCCGCTGTCCAATACCTAGATACCGTCCAAAATTACCCTAAAAATTAGAAGTAGAAATGTTCAAAATAAATAGTATAAAGCGCTAAAGGCAATCACTAGGGTTTCGGAAGACATAATAGCTCAGTCGGAACCAGTTACGGCATCAATTACTTGGATCGGGGTAACTAGTAATATATCTCCTGCATTTTTCTGCCACTACACATCTCGGAGCAGTTCTAGTCTATCTCTGTTACTAGATGAGTAAGAATAATTTCTGCAACTACCGCAGCCGATGGCATATGTAGAAATACTAGAAATTAGTCATGTGTTACAGAGGCACACAACAGGTCACATTTCTTGGGGACCCAAGGACTGTTAGAATCCAATAGCCAATCAGCAAAAAGCCTGGACTTTAGGTCCTTTCTTTGACTTGGAGTAGCAGGGCGATCCCAGGTTCGTCGGGGAGTCACACAAGAGGGGTAGTGGCTGCAAATGACGAATTGAGCTGGGAGAAGTGGCCGCATGAATGAGGCGTGAAAAGAGACATGGGCATTAGGTTGGGGACGACGCCCGGAACTGGTGGCATCCGGCGGCGAACAGGGCATTGGAGATGAGGTGAGGTGAACTACCCAATGGAATATATTTGTTCGGTCTGCCATTGCACTTGTGGACCAAAGTCAAGTTTAAGGCATAGTCCCACCGAATTCCCTTTTTTCCCCCAAGAAATTGGTGAAATTGTTTGGAACGTGTTGGCGCTGCATCCTCGCAGCCACTCTTCTTCTTCCTCACAATCACTATCAACTCACCCAAACACAAAACACACACATACAGTGCACACAACAAGGAAGAAAACCAGAGCTTAGCCGAGAGGCTCTCCTCCTTGGTGACACAAACGCAACATTTTTTTTACCTAGCCCTCATGGCCAACAACTCTCCATGCATGCTCTAACTATCTATAATACGCGGCCAGCTAATACTCACACGATGTGCACACATGCAAGTGCACAAGGCACATGCGAAGATTAATTCCATAAGAACGTACTTCAAATTTATGTTCTCCAAGTTTTAAATGATAAAACTAGGTTACCCTCAGAAAATGGAAATATGTACGGGGAATGTTTGTGAGTACAATAAAGGGAACTTCAACTTTGTACCATGGGACATTATCGTCCATGAAAAGCATATTACTAGAGGAGAGAGAATTAAAGAAATATTAGATAGGTGAAGCAGGTAACAGTTGCATGTATGATGTTGCCTTATGTGTAGCAAAAATTGTGCGACTTGATCTTACAAGAAATCGGAGAAGTGCGTCTTCATAGGATACCCAAAAGAAAATGTTGGGTACACCTTCTGTCACAGATCCAAAGGAAAGATATTCGTTGCTGAGAATGGATCCTTTCTAGAGAAGGAGTTTCTCTCGAAAGAAGTGAGTGGGAGGAAAGTAGAACTTGATGAGGTAATTATACCTGCTCCCTTATTGGAAAGTAGTTCATCACAGAAATCTGTTCATGTGACTACTACACCAATTAGTGAGGAAGCTAATGATGATGATCATGTAACTTCAGATCAAGTTACTACCGAACCTCGTAGGTAAACGAAAGTGAGATCCGCACCAGAGTGGTACAGTAATCCTGTTCTGGAGGTCATGTTACTTGACCATGACGAACCTACGAACTATGAGGAAGCGATGATGAGCCTAGATTCCGCGAAATGGCTTGAGGCCATGAATCCTGATATGAGATCCATGTATGAGAACAAAGTATGGACTTTGATTGACTTGCCCATTGATCGGCGAGCCATTGAGATTAAATGGATCTTCAAGAGGAAGACAGATGCTGATAGTAGTGTTACTATCTACAAAGCTAGAATTGTTGCAAAAAGGTTTTCGACAAGTTCTAGGTGTTGACTACGATGAGAGTTTCTCACTCGTATCTATGCTTAACTCTATCTGAATCATGTTAGCAATTGCCGCATTTTATGAAATCTGGCAAATGGATAAACAAAATTGCATTTCTTGATGGATTTATTAAAGAAGAGTTGTATATGATGCAACCAGAATGTTTTGTCAATCCTAAAGGTACTAACAAAATATGCAAGCTCCAGCGATCCATCTATGGACTAGTGCAAGTATCTCGGAGTTGGAATATACACTTTGATAAGTTGATCAAAGCATATAGTTTTATACAGACTTGCGGTGAAGCCTGTATTTACAAGAAAGTGAGTGGGAGCACTACAGCATTTCTGATAAGTATATGTGAATGACATATTGTTGATCGGAGATAATGTAGAATTATTCTGCAAAGCATAAAGGAATGTTTGAAAGGAGTTTTTCAAAGAAAGACCTCGGTGAAGCTGCTTACATATTGAGCATCAAGATCTATAGAGATAGATCAAGATGCTTGATAAGTTTTTCAATGAGTACATACCTTGACAAGATTTTGAAGTAGTTCAAAATGGAACAGTCAAAGAAGGAGTTCTTGCCTGTGTTACAAGGTGTGAAGTTGAGTAAGACTCAAAACCCGACCACGGCAGAAGATAGAGAGAGAATGAAAGTCATTCCCTATGCCTTAGCCATAGGTTTTATAAAGTATGCCATGCTGTGTACCAAACCTATTGTATACCCTACCCTGAGTTAGGCAAGGGAGTACAATAGTGATCTAGGAGTAGATCACTGGACATTGGTCAAAATTATCCTTAGTGGAATAAGGATATGTTTCTCGATTATGGAGGTGACAAAAGGTTCGTCGTAAAGGGTTACGTCGATGCAAGTTTTGACACTGATCCAGATGACTCATAGTCTCAATCTGGATACATATTTAAAGTGAGAGCA
This sequence comes from Triticum monococcum, assembly GCA_034509565.1. Taxonomy (NCBI): domain Eukaryota; kingdom Viridiplantae; phylum Streptophyta; class Magnoliopsida; order Poales; family Poaceae; genus Triticum; species Triticum monococcum. The sequence goes on along the minus strand of CM067845.1, from coordinate 13,054,208 downwards.
ATTATCTAGAGTAGCTCCGTGCTGAGCATTGTTGACATAGAAATTTGCAAAATACATACGGATCTGAATGTAGCAGACCCGTAGACTAAACTTCCCTCACAAGCAAAACATGATCACGCCTTAGTACTCTTTGGGTATTAATCACATAGCGATGTGAACTAGATTATTGACTCTATTAAACCCTTTGGGTGTTGGTCACATGACGATGTGAACTATGGGTGTTAATCACATGGTGATGTGAACTATTGATGTTAAATCACATGGCGATGTGAACTAGATTATTGACTCTAGTGCAAGTGGGAGACTGAAGGAAATATGCTCTAGAGGCAATAATAAAGTTATTATTTATTTCCTTATACATGATAAATGTTTATTATTCATGCTAGAATTGTATTAACCGGAAACATAATACATGTGTGAATACATAGACAAACAGTATGTCACTGGTATGCCTCTACTTGACTAGCTCGTTGAATTAAAGATGGTTAAGTTTCCTAGCCATAGACATGAGTTGTCATTTGATTAACGGGATCACATCATTAGAGAATGATGTGATTGACTTGACCCATTCCGTTAGCATAGCACTTGATCGTTTAGTTTGTTGCTATTGCTTTCTTCATGACTTATACATGTTCCTATGACTATGAGATTATGCAACTCCCGTTTACCGGAGGAACACTTTGTGTGCTACCAAATGTCACAACGTAACTGAGTGATTATAAAGGTGCTCTACAGGTGTCTCCGAAGGTACTTGTTGGGTTGGCGTATTTTGAGATTAGGATTTGTCACTCCGATTGTCGGAGAGGTATCTCTGGGCCCACTCGGTAATGCACATCACTATAAGCCTTGCAAGCATTGCAACTAATGAGTTAGTTGCGGGATGATGTGTTACGGAACGAGTAAAGAGACTTGCCGGTAACGAGATTGAACTAGGTATTGAGATACCGACAATCGAATCTCGGGCAAGTAACATACCGATGACAAAGGGAACAACGTATGTTGTTATGCGGTTTGACCGATAAAGATCTTCGTGGAATATGTAGGAGTCAATATGAGCATCCAGGTTCCGCTATTGGTTATTGACCGGAGACGTGTCTCGATCATGTCTACATAGTTCTCGAACCCGTAGGGTCCGCACGCTTAAAGTTCGATGACGGTTATATTATGAGTTTATGTGTTTTGATGTACCGAAGGAGTTCGGAGTCTCGGATGATATCGGGGACATGACGAGGAGTCTCGAAATGGTTGAGACGTAAAGATCGATATATTGGACGACTATATTCGGACATCGGAAAGGTTCGGAGTGATTCGGGTATTTTCAGGAGTACCGGGGAGTTACGGGAATTCGTATTGGGCCTTAATGGGCCATACGAGAAAGGAGAGAATGGCCTCAAAGGGTGGCCACACCCCTCCCCATGGGCTGGTCCGAATTGGACTAGGGAGGCCGGCGCCCCCTTCCTTCCTTCTTCTTTTCCCTTCCCTTTCCTTCCCTCCTACTCCTACTACTTGGAAAGGCTCCTAGTTCTACTAAAAAAGGGGGAATCCTACTCCCGGTGGGAGTAGGACTCCCCTAGGGCGCGCCATAGAGAGGGCCAGCCCCCCCCCCCCCTCCTCCACTCCTTTATATACGGGGGCAGGGGGCACCCCAAAGATACAACAATTGATCTCTTGATCTCTTAGCCATGTGCGGTGCCCCCCTCCACCATAATGCACCTCGGTCATATCGTAACGGTGCTTAGGCGAAGCCCTGCGTCGGTATAACATCATCATCGTCACCACGCCGTCGTGCTGACGAAACTCTCCCTCAACACTCGGCTGGATCGGAGTTCAAGGGACGTCATCGAGCTGAATGTGTGCAGAACTCGGAGGTGCCGTGCGTTCGGTACTTGATCGGTTGGATCGTGAAGACGTACGACTACATCAACCGCGATTTGCTAACGCTTCCGCTTTTGGTCTACGAGGGTACGTGGACAACACTCTCCCCTCTCGTTGCTATGCATCACCATGATCTTGCGTGTGCGTAGGAAATTTTTAAAATTACTACGTTCCCCAACAGAGTTTACCTTTATCGTGGAAGTGGCATAAGTACCCAAGATACAATACCAATGTTCATTAGAAAATATAAAGATATATCCTGGTCCAACACTAGAAGAAAGTATTCATGAAGTCTTATATTTGTAAATGTTATCACATTTGGTTCGATATTTTCTTTTGAGAAAATCAAGTAATATATTCTTATTATTTAACTTTATAAAGTCCTAGCCCATGCATTGAGTGAGCCACTAGTTTCTTACTAATAGTATATCTGCAGAGCTCAACTACATTGACCACATAAACTAGCAACGGATGAAAGCATGAACAACTAAAACTGACTCTCTGCCAAACTGATTTTAACCAAGTTGCACCTGGTACGATATATGTTTTTGGGAGCTTCAGTCACCTCCTATCCCTATGAATAACTGGCAAGCCAAGCAAACGAGGATGATATAGTACATTTGAGTGGGTTTAAGGTTTTGTACCCTCTCCCATTACTAGGTTGTAAGGTAGATAGGCAACGACTCCATTAAAGATGATGTGGCTAAATTAGAAAATGATGGTTGACTTTAAGAGTTGAAAACCTGCATATATGGGCTTATACATAGGGTTGAAGTTCTTGTAACGGGTGATAACATTCCCAGCTATGTGCAATTAGTCCTAATCCATTGGTGCATACCGTCTAATTTTTTTTTAGAAAGAAGACGCTCAACGCGTCCGGGTTTAACTGAATAAAGCCCACAATAGGCAGCGTACTCACGGATAAAGTCTTACAACATGTCCAGAACCCTCAAAAGGTCAAGCGGGGCGAGGGCAGCAAGTTCGGGGTTACAAGCCGTATACGGCTAATACAGAGCACACGGGCTCGCAGCTAAGGTGCCAAAAGGTGCCACCAACCCTACGGTTGCGGCGTAGGAGCTCTCACCAAAGTGTAGACCTGATAAAGACGGGCAAGAGCGAGCTGCAGAAGATCAGCGTATTGACGCCTTCCCAGCAGCACCCACTGCTGCAAAAAGATAGCACATTTGAAGATAACATCAGCAGGGTGTGAGGGAAAGACTCCCTCGATCGTAAGTTTGTTCCTAATGCGCCAAAATGCCCAAAGTAATGCCCCCACACAGCACCACATGACACGTCTAGCGGAACCAGAGACTGACGACAGGAGAGCGCACAGCTCGGAACATGACCTGGGATCCCAATCCCGGCCAGCGGCCTCCCAGACCGCAATCCACACAAACCGGGCCAGGTGGCATTGGAAGAACACGTGATTAGCTGTTTCGGGCTCCCCGCATACCACGCATAACCCGTTGGATGGCCCGTTGCGTTTGGCGATGTTCACGGAAGTGGGGAGCTTGTCACGACACATTTGCCAAAAGAAAACCTTGATTTTGAGGGGAAGCCTTGCCTTCCAAAGCCCGAACGCTACTTGCTAGTGGGTGCCCCTAGCGAGAGCTCGGTAAAGGGAGTTTACGGAGAACTTGCCGGAGGCGTTGAGGCGCCATGTCACTACGTCCGGGCCTTGGGATAGCACGACGCCCGCCAGAAGGGTCAACAAGTTTCCCAAACTTATCGTCTTCGGGCCAGTGAGTTCCCAAAGGAACAGCAACACTGGCGGGGACTCAGCCAAAGCTTGAAACACAAGAATGTGGGGTTCGGGTGCAATACTAAACAGCTGTCTAAATCTGGACCAGAGAGGCTGGTCGCCAATCCATAAGTCCGTCCAGAATCGCGCTGAGCAGCCATCCTTAACCTGAAACTTTGCCCCATGGCGAAGACTGGTTTAAGCTCCTGGATGGAGTTCCAAAAGGGGGATCCTTCCCCTGTAGCTGCAAAGAAGTTGCCCGTCGGGAAGTACTTGGCCCTGAGAAGGTCAACCCAGAGTCCAGTTTCACCTTGGGACAGCTTCCAAATCCATTTGCACATTAATGCAACATTCATCAGCCTGGAGTTCATCACCCCCAATCCCCCCAGAACTTGGGACGGCACACGGCCGTCCACTTGACTAGGTGATACTTCCGTTTGGGGCTGGCTCCTTCCCAGAAGAAGCGGGACCGCGGTGTGTCCAACTTGGAGTGCACACCTTCGGCAAGCAAAAATAATCCCATGGTGAACATGGGGAGCGAGGAGAGACTAGAGTTGATGAGAGTTAACCGTGCTCCCGATGACATAAATCTCCCTCACCACGGTCCCACCCTACCGGCTACCGTATTGCAGAGGGGTGCCTAGTCCAGGATGGTGGGAGCCCGATCCCCTATCGGAAGCCCCAGGTAATGGAATGGAAGAGTGCCCAATTCGCAGTTGAGCAGATCTGCCACGTCTTGACTCTCATCTGGCCCCATCCCCATGGAAATCACTTACATTTGTGGAAGTTGATTTTTAGGCCGGACATGAGTTCGAAGCTCAGTAGAATAGCTTTAACTGTAGCTATGCTATGTCTGTCAGGCTCGAACAGTAGTAGCGTATCATCTGCGTACTGTAGGTGGGAAACCCCTCCTGGAATCAACTGTTGGCAACCACCTTAGGTGGCCAGCCGTCCTAGCTCTGTCCAACATTGCAGCCAGGGCGCATACCGTCTAATTACATCCTAGTCCTTGCATGGCATGGGCATGACAGCCGGCGGCTGGCATGCTCCTACTCGGACTAGGTTTTGTCCGCAGACTGAAACAAGGCCATCCAGAAAACATACATAGACGTGTCATATGGTATCAATTGCCAAGCAAATAGCGGTAGACATGGAGGGGCTACCCAACTACCAAGTACAAAAAGGCCATTTTTGTACCCCATGTGCTTGATTTCTCTTGTTTCGACTGTTATAATGGAATCATTCACGATGTTACAAGGCACCCAAGTGTTGTAATAAGTGACATATTTTACTATTTCTTTCTTGATCTAAGTACTGTTCTTCAAGTGATGTGAATCAGATAACCACACTGAGAGAAAGTTTACAAGGCACCGAAGGGTTTGGTTTAAAAGTGACCTATCATGTTGCCTAAGTCATGTCGTGTGAAATATATCACAGATAGACATCTCTACTCCTATAAAAAAAACTAAGATGGTGATAGTGTGTCTGCCATCCAACAATTCCGGCCATCGGATCTACATCTGACCCATACAAATCAGTTGTGGAATTTTTAGAGAAAGACGCCCGCTACTCCATCAGACTTTTACAGATAACCCCTTTCTCTCTCCCGATCTAGAACCCCCACCTCCTTTAGCCCGCCATGGAACCCCGATCTGGCGCAGTGCCTGGCGGCAGCGTAGTCTGCCCCCAACGCCTCACATGTTTCCTCTCTGCCTTGGCATCCCACCTCCCACCACCACGACGCCCTCATCTAGGCCATCTCATGTGTTCCCCATCTCTTCCGACCCCGACTTCCGCAAGTACGACGTCGACGATGTTCCTTCCTCGATGCATCTCCTCTATACTAGTCGCCCCACTGCCCACCATCACCACCAACCCCTTCTCCTTATTATCTCCTATGCTGCTCCCCCCGTCTCCTTTCAGCACTGTAAAAGGAGCGTAAGGCCAAGGGGGCAAGCATTGTGTAGCTGGTGGCTGATGTCTGATGGGACACCATGCAGTAGGGACAGTTTCTCCTCGTTTTCCACCTGGTGCTACCTCAGACTAACGGTCACTCTGAGCCCGCATTCGCTAGCTACAGTCGTGACCAACCATTGCCCATGCACACTGGCTTAGGCTAATGCCTGATGGCTGATGGGACACTTAGACGAGGACTACATGTGATAGTAGTCGGTTCTACGGTTCCACCCTAAATGATAGCGGGCTCCCGAGATCCTCACCCGTCGAGTAAATATTTTTCTGCTTCTTCGATGTTGGTTGATGCATGCTAGGTGCTTGACAAAATTACCGAGTGTGTATAACGTAGTCTTTAGTATTAGCCATTCAGTTGGTAGATGCAGTTTTCAAGTGATTCCGTTATAAAATTACTGCATATGCTTGTGGATATGTAGCTAATTTGAAAGATGGATATGGGCAAATGTCACAAATCACAAATACTATTATTATCTTCTTGCTCAGTTTGTGAGGCGACATACTAATGACTTGTTACATCTTCAATCAATCATTATGCTTGCAGGGGTCATGGCTATATAATGTGTATTGTGCCATTCATAGGGTGGAGTTTGAAATAAGATTGCATTTTGACACTAAAAATGTTAACCCTTGCATTTTGACAGTAACTATGTTGCACAGACTCCTAACTGTTCCAAGTACTATCTGAACGTCAGATGACTTATCAACCTATCTTTTGTAAATGATTGGATTTGTTCAAACTTGAAAGATTATATACTTTGGTAATTTTACTTCCTATTGATAAATGGATTGGGCTGTTTGTCACATATCAAGCCTCATTGTCGGTGTAACACAAAAAAATGTTGGGAAATTGCCAAGGATATTGTGTGTAAAGATATATCACATAGAAGTTGTGTTATACATTGTAAAAGAAAACATTAACAGACCTTGTGGAAGTGACTTATGTTAATTTCCACTCTTTCATATATTTTTAATCATTCTTAAATATATTTTTATGCTTGACCTCTACTGTCGTTATCACCGAAGATCACAACATTTGCTCCGCTGCAATGCACGGGCAACTTGCTAGTGTTTGACATAAGCGTTGGAACGCAAAAGTTGGTACATTGTTTATGTATTAGAGAGGAGGTAACTTCTAATCTCCAACATCGACTTACATAAAAAATAATGAAAATTTCAAATTGGAGGAATGTACTAAGTCAATACTTTAAATCAGGCCATACTCTTTGACTCCAACACAAGAAAATCTAGCTTTGGTAATGACGTTGCACAATGCCATGGCAGACTTTTGGTCAGTTGCTTCATAAGGACCTAGGCTAGAGAGATTGGAGATGGAAGTTGCGCTATCACTCTTCCATTTCCGAGAGCTTCCAGACACCTCCTATCCCTATCTATTAGTAATTAGGAAGCAAAGCAATGATCATGAGATAATTCATGGTATTTGGGTGAAAACTACGAATGTGTAACAGCAAACCTATCGCTACTCGAATGGAAGGAGGAGGTATATATGGTATGCTTGTAGGTAAGGGTTTGTATCCTTTCTCTTGACTAGCCCGTATGATAGATAGGTGAATTAATGATACTACTCCTCCACCATTCAACATATGTTGCTCAACTTCTAGCTGGAAAAAAATAAATAAAAAAAGTTACTTTATTTGTGTGCTGCTCCTAATTCCACTCCGTCTGACTGGTACAACTCTGTGCTCGTGCTACTATGCTAGATGTAACTAGTATATGTCTCGCTATGAGAGACTCTTAAACTAAGTTAGTCCAAATTACAACCACATGGACATAAGATAAGAGCGGTCTATGTTGTGAGCATGAAATTACCAATCCTAATTACAATGGCTATCTCTCATCATCTGTCATCCTCGTCCTTCTCAGGGTTAAACAGACCAGATATAAAATTCAGATTCACTGGAGTTTCTTAAACACCGGAGAAAAGAGCAAGCGAATGAGCTCAAAACTCACAACAGTGATGTGATCTCTTGGTAATAGTTGATCAGAAACAACTAGCAGATCAGGCAGCGGTATCCCCAGCCTACCGTGGTTGAAAACCTAGACTTAAGTGGTGCTCACATTTTTCTGAATTTATTCCAGACCTTTTGACGATGTGCGTTCAGTGGAAAGAGACGTTTCCGCCGTCTACGAAGACGTCTCTGGCGACTTTGTCAATCTAAAGATGATGTGCCATCTCAGTCTCTCAGAGGAGCTCAATCGTTGGGGTAGGATGCACGTATGTGTGCGTTCATAGGGGTGAGTACATGTCCTTATGAGGGTTTGCATATGTACTGTGTTAAAAAAAAAAGCAACCAGATCAGATCAAGCTAAACGTGTAGATAGATGTAAAATGCTAAATGCTCGAACCTACACTACATCTTATTTTCCTTCAGTAAATACACTTCTGTCGATCTTAACGGTAATTAAATCTGGACTAATTCCTTTTACAAAGTCTGACGTAACAGTAGTTTTTATTGGACAAAAATACCCTTCTCAAAGGTTTTTTGGCCGGGTCGGGGTGGTGAAGCAAGTCTCATAAGCATGGCTAACTGGAAAAAAACGATCGGGGTTCTTTGTCTCTGCCACGAGGTGGGATAATTAATTAACTTTGTATATGCCACCTCACCGGTTGTCAGAAGATGACAATAGAAAAAAGAGGAGCCAAGTGTCACCAGGGAGAGAAAGGGAAAGCATTGTAGAATGTTCAGATTGACCAGACCTACTACTACCTTTCTAGAAGCTACCGACCTCTGTGGAATGGTTGAACATTTAACCTCTTTAGGCTGCCCCATTACGGCGACGAGAAAAAGGATTTGTGAAATGATGACTGTACCCACGCCATCTCTTGCTATGCTACATCACGCAAAACTCCCTGTGTTTGGGCTGAATTATGCGCGTATATTACTTTGGCGATGACCATTGATCGTTGACCGTGCGAAACTAATCAATAAAGGAACATCAGATTTTTACAGAAAAGTATGCACCAATGGTTGAGTCTGGTTAAAATTCAGACCATCCTGGCTAAGACCATAAATTATTTTATGTCAGCCGTCTAATTACGTAAACATCCATAAAAACAATTAGTTCGCGACATTTGGTTTCTGACAGCCATGCGCGATTATGCTGCGATTAATAATTTGACCACTTAAGCAGAGAGTATACCCATGCCTCATTGTACAAAAATATAAATGAAGACAGAAAAAAGCCCCATCATTGAGATTTTCCTGTGGATGCATCATATCGGTGTTAACCATATTCCGAGATTGACCGTGAGCAACTTAAATACAAAAGTAAGTTGACTGTGGTATTCATTTATAGTGATTAGTTGTTTTCCTGTGAGAGATTTACACTAACTAGCTGGCGGTATTTGGTTTCTACCGGCAGCATGCGATGGACAATTTGATCATCACCATGTGAGAAAAATTGAAATAAACCAACTTTATATATGTATGGGACACTCTTAATTTTACTCAGTTAAACGGGTACAACTCTGTCTGCATGCTCCGCTTCTGGTATATGTAATTACAAAATTTCTTACTCTAAGATACGTTTTAGCTAGCTAAGTTCCTCTGTATTACCACCACGGGGGGATAAGATAAGAGAAACCAATGTTGCTAGCGTTGGTAATAGCGCCACACATTCCCACTCTTTCTTTCAGTTGCTTTGGGTGACATAACGACCTACGCTAAAGAGATGGAAGCCGCGCCATCACTCAGCCATTTTTGGGAGCTTCCAGATGCCTCCTATGCCTAGCCTTGAATAATGGGGAAGCCAAGCGGATGATGATGAGGTAAAAAAACACGACATTTAGATGAAAACTACAAATGCGTAAGGGCGAACCTATCGCTAGTGGCATGGAAGGAGGAGGTATATATGGTGAGGAACTTATAGAACAAGGCAACTTCATTTATGCATTGCTCTTAACTCCATTCCTCCGACTGGTACAAAACTGTCCGCGTGCTGTGCTATACGTAATTAGTGTATGTCTCACTATGAGAGACTCTCAAACTGAGCTAATCTGAATTATAACTACACAAAATGTTGGAGTTAAACACGAATACGTATACATCAGTGTCCTATCATGTACGTGTACCCGAGTCTGTGTTGGCTTGATAATCACAAGTAGGATTGCTTGTTATCTGTAGGATAGCTAGTACTTTGTAACCGTAAGGTGAAGCAATAAAGTAATCACCAGGGACGATACGTTCCTGTAGCAATACATCAGTTATAGGCGTGCGTGCTTCCGGCCGGCTGGCCGTTGTGTATGTACCGTGTGCAGTTTTGTGTTGCATGCAACAACTAGGCCGCTTGATCGATCAAGGAGTAGACTAGCTAAAGGAAGCTAGCTTTGCCCTACTGGTGGATCGGTTAGATCAGGTCAACTTCTTGTGATGCAGTGCCGTCTCACCGTGAAAGCAACTCGACGGGACTACATCGTCAAGGAGCGGTTCAAGTCAGCGAGCTTCATTCATTGTCGTCGTTCGTCGTCGGTTATATCATCGTCGTCGCAAAGTACTCGGTGTCATCTAGGCCAACAATTCGTATCAGAGCCAGGTTGATCTCCTAGTAACGGGAGGTCATGTCGGACGACGAGAAGATCAAGCAGCTGGCGGAGTACTCCGGTGCGGCTAAAGTAATTGCTACTCCGGTGAGATCAGAGTATCTACAATTAGACCGTGGGAACTTCATGGTGTGGGCGACCATGATGAAATGGGCGCTCGAGGCTAATGAGCTCTGGGGAGCCGTTGACCCCGACGGTGACGAGTACCTGAAGGGTGGTGCCTTGTATCAGAAGGATCGTCAGGCTATCACGGCCATATGCTCGGTGATGCCGGTGGACGTGCAGCAACATCTAATCTCGAAGACATCAGCGAAGGAGGCATGGGACACGCTCATTGCATCCCGGGCACTCGCTTGTGCGCGAGGCGAACTTGCAAACTTTGCCGAAAAGTTACGAGAATCTCAGGATGGGAGAGCACGAGCCGGTGGACACCTTCAGCGAGGGTTGCCTCGATGGTGAATGGGATTCACGGTCTTGGAGAGAAGTTGGAGGACATCTCTGTGGTTTCGCGTTTCCTACGTGCCGCTCCACCGTGCTACATGTGGATTGTGTCAGCGATCGAGCAATGTGTTGATCTCAAGACTCTCAGTTTAGATGATCTGGTTGATAGCTTCAAGGCACATGATGAGCAAATGAAACTGAGTTATGGTGATGCAAAGCAGGATGAGTACCTGATGCTAATGCGTGCTCAGTGGGAGACAATGGTTTCCAAGGAGAACAATTTGGACAAGGCATCCGGTAGCAGCGGAAAGTTCCATCCCGCAAAGGACACCGACGAACAGTCGTAGAAGCCAAGGAAGAAAAAGTTTGACAAGAGGAAGATCCGCTGCCACAATGGTAATCTGCTCGGACACTTCAAGTCGGAGTGTAAGAATCCCCAGAAAGAGAATGCCCTCATGGCCCAGCAAGGAGATGAAAGTGACATGATGTTAATGTGTGAACTCGTGGACAAAGAGGATCCAGTTTTTCAAGTGTTGGCTCGCGCTCTGTGAAGAAAAAGTTCACTCTTAATATTATGGTTCGGAAACTCGTATCGATGCTACGGATGCGGGGATGATTCCGAAACCTACATCGATGTTATGGACATAAGTGCTAATTTTGCTGGAGTGGATGCAGCAATTGCCGCATGTACTCGGCCATGGGGGAGTAGTTTTTGTGCGATGCGTCCACACAAAACGAAGACCTACGTGGCATTGGAAGTCCACGAAGAAACAAAACTATTGTTGATGCTAGCGCAAAAGTGAGGATGAGTGCAGCAGCTACGGACGAACTGAAAGTCGCTGGTGTATCGAGTGCAAGCGCAGCTAGCTCAATGGTGCAGATACATGGAGTTGGTGGCCACGAGGCGGCACTCCATGTCTGAGAAAACGGACAATCCACAAGGCTAGAAGGTAGTATAAGGGACCAAGCGATGGATACGAAGGCTGTTGCAGCCCACGTACGGGTAGTAGTACGCCCCCAGCAGGAGGGCAAAGAGCAGGACGAGGTGGGCTTGTCCCATCCCATGGTGAAACTCCACAAGTAGTCCATACGGATGGAGGGTGCAGCTCAGTATTACCATCAGGAAGCAATCCATACACTGTACCAGGAAAAAAAGCCTAGCTTTGGGAGCTCACGTTGGAATTTTTGCTTCGCCAAAAGTAAAGCGCGTAGCAGAAAATAGCACGTCGTCTCCGACAGTAACGGAGGAAAGGACACAACCACCCACGTCCGTACATCCACAACCGGTGTTACAATAATATTCGACGCAAGCTCTTCGAACGATTGACCTGGCAAAGATGAGAAGGAGTGGATGGCAGTGTCTAAGTGGCGAGGAACCGGCAGATTTTAATGACGGAAATATGATGAAGTGTTGGCGTCACGCTATGGAAGAGGAGTTGAGGTCGATCCACGACAACAATATAACAATATATGGGAACTTGTGGATCTTCCCAACAATGAAGAAGTCATGGATCTCAAGTGGGAATTTGTGATCAAGAAAGATGCCGAAGGGTCCGTGAAGCACAAAGCGAGGCTAGTAGCCAAAGAGTACGTGCAAAAGAAAGGTGTGGACTTCGAAGAAGTGTTCGTTCCCATTGCAAAGATGGAATCGGTGAGATTACTCATAGCTCTTGCGGCTCAAGAATCATGGAAGATACATCACATGGATGTAAAATCCGCGTTTTTGAACGGAGAGTTACAAGGAGATGTTTATGTGAACCAACCACCGGGATTCATCAAAGAGGGAGAAGAACACAAGGTACTGAAGCTACACAAAGTCTTGCACGGGTACGGCAAGACCCCCGGGAGTGCAACATCAAACTTGATCGGACATTGGTTTCTCTTGAATTTGAGAAAGCCCCACAAGAGCATGAGATGTACAAGAGAGGTGAAGGAAGGGATCGTCTACTAGTTGGCATCTACGTCGACGACCCATTCATAACTGGAGCATATGAAGAGGTGATTGCACCGTTCAAGCTACAAATGAAGGAGCTTTTCAAGATGGATAATCTAGGTTTATTGAGTTGCAACCTCGGGATCAGGGTACATCAAAAGATGGAGGGGGTCACACTATGCCAGAACGCATATGCAAGGAAAGTACTTGAAAGTCATGGCATGCAAGATTGCAATCACATTGTCACTTCAAAAGAACCTCATCTTGAGCTGAGGAAGAAGGAGATGGTGAAACTACTCGACTATAGTGGTAGTGACAAGGAAGGGATTGTTGACGACCGTAAGAGTACCTCGGACATGACATATTTTCTTGATGAAAGCGTAGTAAGCTGGCTATCACGAAAGCAGAAAGTGGTGACATCGAGTCGACTTCAAGTAAGCAAAGTGTCAAGGTGTGTGGCTTGGGAGGCTACACGGTGATCTCATGAATCAAGATCCGAAACAAGTGGTGCTCATTGTTGACAGTGAGTCTATAACTTTTCTATCCGAGAACCCAGTGCGGTATGACAGAAGCAGACACATTGATACGTTGCATCACTACATAATGGGTTGTGTGAAGGAAGGTAAGATGGAAGTCAACTATATTTGCACTGCTGATCAGCTGGCAGACATCCAGACCAAGGCTTTGGATTGAGAGAAGTTCTTGGGGCTGCAAAGAAGAATTGGCGTTGACGCTGTAACGTGACGATATCATGTTTTAGGGGGGGGGGGGGGGGGGGGGTGATTGTTGGAGTTAAACACGAATACATATATACGTCCATGTCCTATCATGTACGTGTACTCGAGTCCGTGTTGAAGATTGCTTGTTATCTGTAGGATAGCTAGTATCTTTGTAACCGTGAGTTGAAGCAATAAAGTAATCACCAGGGACGATACATTCCTGTGGCAATACACCAGTTATACGCGTGCGTGCTTCCGGCCGGCTGGCCATTGTGTATGTACCGTTTGCTGTTTTGTGTTGCTTGCAGCAACTAGGCCGCTTGATCGATCAAGGAGCAGACTAGATAAAGGAAGCTAGCTTTGCACTACGGGTGGATCGATTAGATCAGGTCAACTTTTTGTGGTGTAGTGCCGTGACTGCCGTCTCACAGTAAAAGTAACTCGACGGGACTACATCGGCAAGGAGCAGTTCAAGTCAGCGAGCTTGGGTCATCGTCGACGGTCATATCGCCATCATCGGAGAGTACTCGGCATTAGATCTGGGCCAATACAAAAAAGAAAAAACAAGATGAAAAAAGTAAAACAAAACTCCCCTAAGTAAACCGTCGAACACTGGGCAGCAGAGGTGTCACGAGCGGCCGGCGACGGTGAGCAGCTCCTAGTGGTCATCGGGGCATTGAGATGGCCAGAAGTGGACGGAAAGGCTCGGAGGAAGAAGATCAGGTTCATCCTTCCCGCGATGAGATTGATGCGGCGGTGACGGTGATGGAGCTCGATTCCGGCGACGGTAACGGCCAACGACCGGCTCGGAATGGGACATGAGGTTGGCGAGGGCGAAGTGAGGCAGTGGGGTGTCGACGGAGGTGCTGGGTAGTCACCGGAAGCAACTCCGGCGATGACGCGGCACCGAGTTGGGACGGCGCGGGCGAGGGAGGAGAGGCCAAAACTTTTACTTCGCGGGTGGGTGGCCAAGTATATTTAGAAGTAGGGGCAGCTGATTCCTCCTCTAACGACGATATGAGTTCAGTTAGACCCTGTACAACGCAGGCGCTTACACTTACGTCAACTTTGTACAGGTGCTTAGGAAGAGGGGAACGGAAGCAAAGATCTGCTTCCAATGCTAGCTGCTGCTTAGGTGAAAAAACTGGTCTCCTCACTTCACGGGGCTACAACCCTCACGCTGTTAAGCACCTACCTGAAGCACTTCATTGCAGGACATAATTTATTTAGAGCATATCTAACAGCCGCAAAAAAATTCACACCTAATAAAAGTTATAGTGCGTCACTGTAGCACTTTTAATGCGCCGGAACCAACATTGCTTTAGCAGACGCTTAAAAACGCACGCTCAAACAAGCACGCGGTGCAAATTGTGAAGCGCGCGCAATCCGAAGCCTAAAATATGCTGCGCGCGATAGCATTTTTCAGCGCATGGCCAAAAAAATTTAGCGTGCGCAATATTTTACAGCATCTGTTGAAGCTGTTCGCTGCCAAAAAAATTGAATTTTTAGCACGCGGAGTTCTTTTTGGACGCCTGTTGGAGATGCTTTTAGAGACACAACTATGCTCTCTCTCTCTCTCTTCAAGCACTGGTGCATAAACACCGGAGAGGGAATCAGTTAGAGATGTAATAAGATAAGGATGACCTATGTTGTAAGCCTATGAATACCGATCCTGATTACAATTGTCATCAGTCATCATCCGCCGTCCACATGGCTAAATAGACCATATTTTCTGGTTGATTTGGGGTTTCTAGATCACCGAGCAAAGAAAGAAGCGAATGAGCTCAGAAGTCTACAGTGATCTATCCCTTGGTAATAGTTGATCATAAACAACCGTGTGCGATCAAACACAAACTGCAAGTATATCTAAGATGCTAAATGACTCGATCAAACACAAACTGCAAGTTAATTCTTTTAAAAACATCTTTTATGATAAATCAGGACAGTTTCCTTTTATGACAGAATCTGACATAACAATTTTATTTGACTATAAAATACAATTTCCAAAATGTCATGAAGCAAGTCTCATTTAGCATCTCACCTGCAAAAAAAGTGTGTTCTTTGTCTCTGCTACACGATACGTTAATTAATTAACTTTGTTAATGCCACCGCACCAGTTGTGAGAAGATGACAATATAAACAAAGGGGAGTCAGGTGTGAGGCAGAGAGAGAAAGGATACAAACCCTTAACACACGCGCACACACATAGGGGAGTCAGATTGACCTCACCTTCAACTTGTTTGTCTCTAGTTCGGGACAAGGTAGCTTTGGTAATGATGGCGCACCATGCAACATCAAATTTTATGTCGGCAGCTCCGGACGATAGAACGAGTTAGGCTAAAGAGATGGAGGTTGCGCCATCACTCAACCCTTCTTGGGTGTTTCCAGATGCCTCCTATGCCTATCTATGAACAATTGGGAAGCCAAGCGAACGAGAATGACATAAAAGCATGGTGTTTAAACTAAATATGTAAGAGCGAACCTATGGCTACTGGAATGGAAGAAGGAGGTGTATATGTATGTGTGTGCGCGTGTGTTAAGGGTTTGTATCCTTTCCCATGACTAGGCCATATGGTATATGGTAGACAGGCCAATTAATAAGACTACTACTCCATTTAGCATAAGCCGCTCAACATTTTTTGAGAAAAACTTAAAACAAATCAACTTAATTTATGCATCGCTCTTAATTCTGCTCTGTCCGACTGGTACAACTCTGTCCATGTGCTGCTTCTATATAGTACTTCTCACTCTAAGAGGCTCAAGAAGTAACAAGTTCCTCCTAATTACCACCACAGGGCATAAGATTAGTTTAATCTATGTTTCAAACCTCTAATTGTTGATCCTAATTACAATTGCCTTCACTCATCATCTGCCGTGCTTGTCCTTGTCCACATGGCGAAATAGACCATATATAAAATTCAGGTTAATTTCAGGTTTCTTAATAGAGCAGTGCTATGCGCACGACAAAGTTTGCACCATTCACACACGACAATTCAATCCAACGGGACATGTCTATGATTGAAAAGTGCAAGGGCTGCTGGATTAACACGTCGTGCAATGTTCGGGCATAGGTATCGTTTGTGTGGCAGTTGCTTTCTTAATAAGCAGAGGGAAGAGCATGCGAATGAGCTCAGAATTCATGACAGTGATCTGATCTCTTGGTAATAGGTGATCATAAACAATCAGATCTGATCAAACTCAAACGGCAGATATATGTAGGACAAATGACTCGATCCCACAGTACATCATAGTTATCTTTCTAGAAAATCTTTTTCCATTGATATTTACAGTAAATCGATACTCGTTCCTTTTACAGAGTCTAACGCAAATGGTTGGTTTTTACTGGACCAACATACCCTTTGTAAATGCCACCACACTAGGTGAGAGTAGTGACAAGATGCCGATAGAAGAAGAGGAGCCAAGTGTGACGCGGAGAGAGAGAGAGAAAGAGAAAGTGTTCTAGGACATTCAGATTGACCTCACCTGCCAGCGAGGTTCATGCCTAAGTTGCACATTTCATCTTGTTAGGCAGCACCATTACGACAAGGAGAAGAAAAGAATTTGTGAAATGATGAGCGTGCCATGTCAGCTAAAAAATAAAATGGCAGCACATCCACACCATGTCCTACCATGCTACGTCGCTCAAGACACCCTATGTTTGAGCTGAATTATGCGTGTACTTGAGTGTACCAATGACCATTGATCGTTGACCATGCGGAACTAAATAAAGAAACATCAGCTATTTGCAGCAAGTATGTTCCAATGGTTGTGTCTAGTTCAGGTTAAGATCTGAAAGAAACATGAATTAGTTCATGTCTCCCATCTGGTTAAATATACGTAAAACTAACTAGTTGGTTTCTGCGGGCTAAGCATGATTACACAATGATTTGATTACTTGAGCTCAGTGAAAAAGGATGGAAAGATGCCATGTCGTTGAGATTTTCTCATGGATGGGTCATGTCGGTGTTGAGTGTGGAGCGAATTTGACCGTGCGAAACAAATGTAACTTGATTGCAGTGTTCATATGTGCCAACTAATTTGTTTCTTGCAAGGGATTTATAGTAACTGGCTGGCAATATTTAGTTTCTGCCAACTACGTGCAATCATGGTACAAACAATTTGATCAACCACTTGTGAGAAAAATTGAAATAAATCAACTTTCAATAGAGATCGTTTTAGTAGTGTTTTCATTATAGTAATCAAGAGACGTTTCAACTAACTAAGTCCCTCCAAATTACCACCACATGAGCACAAGATGAGAGCAGTCAATATTTCTAGGTTTGGTAATAACCCCACATGCACCATGCCATATGATACTCTATGTCAGTTGCTTCAGGCGACATAATGACCTAAGCTAAACAGATGGAAGTTGCGTCATAGCTCAATCATTTTCGGGAGCTTCCTGACACCTCCTATGCCGACCCGTGAATAATCGGGAGGACAAGCGGACGATGGCGAGACAAAAAAACATGGTATTTAGGTGAAAACTACCAACATGTTATGGTGAACCTATTGCTAGTGGCATGGAAGAAGGGGGTATATATGGCATATGTGTAGTTAAGTGAGTGTATCCTTTCTGATAACTAGGACCTATGGTAGATAGGCAAATTAATAATACTATTGAAGATTATATATTTTTTTGGCGAGTGTTGAAGATAATATATCACATGAGCAAAAACTGTAGAGGCAAAAAAATAATTTGGCGGAATAAAGCAATAATAATCTTGTACACATATATGCGGCTGAGATAGCAAAACGAGCACCAAAGTGCGCCTCCTCCAGAAAAAACCTAGCCTCCGCCAGCACCTCCGTCTCCTCCTGAAAAACCTAGCTATCGCCCGCACCTCCACCTCCACCATAGATCGGTTCCCCCTCCTCCGGCCGGCCTCGCCGGTGTCAGGAGGGGTGGGGAACCCGGTCTATGAGTGGAGTTCTTCATTTTAGTAGTGTTTTCATTATATTGGTTTAGGGTTTTGGTAGTCATCTTCTTTGGAGATGGCATCGTCTACAATATGTAATCTTCGTCCCTCGTTCGACGACGAGATCTTCTTCCCGACGTCAATGGTGGTGTTGAAAAATTAAAGTTGTCTAGCTATGGTCCTTCAGGTCTTGCTTCGCCAGATCGTTTTTGGATTCTTTATCATGGTTGCCGCGAGAAAGATTGTCCTCGCTATCCGTCCCGACTGCTACGTCCTCGACAATGGTGATTCGTACTATAGGCTCCCAGCAATGTCGACCTGGCAGTTATGTTTTTTTGTCCCTGAAATACCGGTGTTGGTGCTCTGGTTGATGTTGGTTGATTACTTTAATGGCTTCATGCGTGCATCACAACCGACATTGCGGCTCAAATTAGAATTATGGAACACTGGTAGAAAACAGGGCTTTGGTCCAGGCCGAGGTGGCTCATTAGTCCCGGTTCAGTCCAGAACCGGGACTCATGGGGCCATCTGTCCTGGTTCGTGAGGCCAGGGGCCTGCCGGGCCTCATGGGGGCATTGGTCCCAGTTCGTCATGCCCCTTTGGTCCCGGTTGGTGGGACGAACCGGGACCAATGGGCCTCGCTCCTGTCCCATCACCATTGGTCCCGGTTGGTGGCTTGAACCGAGACCACAGGCTTCCCTTTGGTACCGGTTCATGTCACGAACCGGGACCAATGAGGTGCCTATATATACCCACTCGCCGGCGAGCAGAGCACTCCACACTGCTTTGTTTTTTCTGGCCGACGAGGGGAGAGCTTTGTGGTGCTCTAGCTCACCTCCTATGCACATGAGTTGTTCGATGAAATGCCCGAGCCACACTAGTTAAGCTTTCTCCTCTCGAAGCTCGACCTCAAAGCTCCATTTTCCTCGAGATTTGTCTAGGTTTAGCGGCCCGTCACGTCCCACTCCCATCTTCACCGCCGTGGATTGCCCGCACCGATCTCGTCACCGGCACCACCGTGGTGAGCCTCTTGTTCTTATCTTGTTTCTGAAAGAAAAAATTCTTACTTTAGCTAGATAGATACTTGTCTAATTTTCTTACTTTTATTATTGCTTGTTATTATATAGTGCGATGGTTTTGGTATCCGCCCCCGTCGGCCCTCGTCCTGGCTATGATTCGAATGTGGTATATATTATCTTTTTATAACTATTTGGTTCATTTATTGTTTATGACAATTATGCCGACCAACGTGACATAGATTTTATTTATCTAGGAGGTAGTTGAACCGGAAATTCCAACCGACCCTATTGTCGAGAAGTTAAATTTAGTTGAAGAAGAAAACAATTACTTGAAGGAAAAAATAAAAAAAATTGAGGAGAACATGATATTGGAGTTGCATGTTGCGGATGTCGTCGATGATCACAAGATCAAGATGGATGCAATGCGGTTGAAGATGAGAAAGATTAGAAAATATGCCATTCATACCGAGGCTTGGTATCATTATGCCGTTGGATCAATTGTTACCTTGGTTGCGATTATGATCGCATTTGTTTTCGCATTGAAATGTTTTACATAGTTTCAATTTATGGTTTAATTAATTAGATGCTCTGGAGAGCTATATGTTGTTAGATGAGAACTATGTATGTACTTTGGTTTTAATGTGATGATGAACTTCTATTAATTTGGTCACTTAATTATCTATTCATGATGTTCTGTAATGGTTTTTGACACACTTAATTATATATAATGCACGTAAATGAACCGACAATGATTTTCTCTAAGGGCATCTCCAGCCGCGCCCCCAGGAAGGCCTCCCCAGGCGATTTTTTCGCGCCGGCGCCGAAAAAACGGCCCAGTCGCGCCCCCAGGAGCCCGATTTTCGCCGTCTTGGGCCGAAAACAGCGCCGGCAGACCCAGGCCGAACCCGGCGTGCTGGGGGGCGCCCAGGGGCGCCGGGGCGAGCTGTTTTGGCGCGAAAAAGACGCGGGCCAGCCACGTCAGCGACTCGGCGCCTCGTCTTCCCCCAATGGCCTCGGTTCCTGCGGGGAATCAATGGCAAGGCTGCCGCCGGTCAGCCTTGCCATTGATTCCTCACGGGCGGCGCGTTCACGGGACGGCGCGCCGACGCCTCCACTCCCTCGCACGCGTACACACGGGCACGGCCCGACTATAAAAGCCGGCGGCCTCCACTCACCTGCGCCCACACCAGCCCCGCCCCTCGCCGCCGTCCGGCCCTTCCTCTCCCTACCTCTCCCCGAGCGCCGCCGCCCAGCCCCTCCCTCTACCTCTCACGAGCCCGCCTAGCCCCGCCTTCGCCATGGCAGAACGCTTCCCCGGAGATACGGCGGCGGCCAACGGCTTCGGCCGCCGTTCGCTCCTCGAACAAGACTCCTGGCTCCTGTTCCAGGCGAACATCCCGGCGCCGCCGGACATGCGCGCCGGGCCGACGGGGTGGAGACTCAGCGTCGGGGGAGTGCCCATTCCCCCGTTGCCCGACGCCGTGGCGAAGCCGAGGTACTTCGCCGAGGAGGTCGAGATCGTGCGCGCGTCCCTCACCGACGCCGAGCTCTCCCTCCCCCAGTACGCCACCGACAACCATGCGGCCTGGGCGGCGTATTTCGAGCGCCGCCAACAGCAGCGCTTGGTGTCCACCAACGGCGCGCCGGTGGTTGGCGGCCAGCAGAACAGCGAGGGACGCCACCTCTGGTGGGGCGTCCCCGGCCACACACTCGAGGGCGTGCTCACGTACCACGAGGGCGGCAACGACCCGCCGTTGGCGTACCCCCAGGCGAGGGTGGCCGCCCCGGCGCAGCACCGACGCGCCGGGCCATGGGCTCCAAGGAGGTTCGGCGCCTCCTCTTCTTCCTCCTCATCCCGTTCTTCTTCACACTCCTCCGGCTCTCCGGCGCTGCTCGGCGTCAAGGCCGAGCCCGCGGCGGAGACGCTGCTCGGTCGGCGCACTCGCAGCGCCGGCATCATCATCAACGAGGGCGGCCGGCGCGCCACCTCGTCGGCTCCTCCGCGCTTTGTCAAGACAAAGACGGAGCCGGGGCTGGCGCCAGTGAAGACGGAGCCGGGGCTAGCGCCGGTGAAGGCCGAGTTCGACGACGACGACGACGACGCCCTCGAATGGGCGCGCCAGGACTCCATTGCGATGGAGAAGGCGCGCCGCGAGAAGGAGAAGGAGCGCCAGCGCGCCGCCCTACGCCGCTTCGAGGAGCGCCGACGCGGCCGCGAGGACGGAGGGGTCGTCGTCTTGTGCGACAGCGACGACGACGACTACGCGCCGCCGCCTGTTCGCCATGGCGACGCCGGGGAGGGGTCCAGCAGGGGCGCCCGCGTCAAGGAGGAGAAGGCCGACGACGACGATGGCGGCGACGACTTCAGCCCCTTTCTTTTTTATATATTAGTTTCATGTAATGTTTGGCCGAATTTTGCCGAAATTTGTAATGTTTGGCCGAAATTTAACTAGTTTTTATCATAACTTCATCGAACGGTTCTGTTTTTTTTAAGATACGCGCCTGGGGGCGGCCCTGGGGGCCGACGGCTGGGGACCGACTCGCCCCCAGTGCCATTTTTCTCGCCGGCTCACCCCCAGGCGGCGCTTTTAGACGCCCCCTGGGGGGCCAACGGCTGGAGATGCCCTAAAGGGGTGCATTTGGTCCCAGTTCGTGGCACCAACCAGGACTAATGCCTCCCTTTAGTCCCGGTTGGTGGCACCAACCGGGACCAAAGGCCTTCGATTCCCGCCCTTTGGGCTGCTGAAAAGAGACCTTTGGTCCCGGTTGGTGGCACCAACCGGGACTAAAGGGAGGCATTAGTCCCAGTTGGTGCCACGAACCGGGACTAATGGCTTTGCTATATAAGATGACACTTAGGAAATTTTCACTTCTCATTCGCAGTTGCCCCTGACGACGCCGACGACATCGACGCCGCCCGCCGTCGCCGTCGCCGTCGCCCGCGCCTCGCCGTGGCCCGCGCCCTCGCCCGACGCCGTCGCCGCTCGCCGCCCCTGCCCTGACGCGCGCCGCCCTGGCCCTGCCCCGACGCGCGCCGCCCTGGCCCGCCCCGTTGTCGCCGTCGCCCTGCTCCGCCCCCTTCGTCGCCGTCGCCATCCTCGCCGCCTACCCCGCGCCCCTGCCCCGATCACCTTGGTCCGGCCGGCGCCCTCCCTGTCCTATATATGCTTGTTTTTTTCATGTATATATGCTTGTTTTTTTCTTATATATGATGATGTATATGCTTGTTATCATAATTGTTTTTGTTCATATATATGATGATTTTTATATAGAATATGATGTTTTTTGTTCATAGATTATCATATATACGATGTATGCATGGATGTGGATGAAATGAGATGAGATGAGATGTGTTTTCTGTTGGAGAAGAAAACATTTTTTCCATGCAGAAGTTACATTTTGAGGAAAGTTTTATATATAGCTAGGAAAGGAAGAAGAAGAAAAAGAATGAGAGGAAAAAGGAAAATAAGAAGAGGAAGAAAGGAGAAGAAGAGGAGAGGAAGAAGAGGAGAAATAAATAAGAAGAAGAAAAAAAAAAGAAGAAGAAGAAGAAGAAGAAGAAGAAGAAGAAGAAGAAGAAGAAGAGGAGGAGGAGGAGGAGGAGAAGAAATGAATAGAGGAGAAGAAGAGAAAATAGAATATTCTATTAATATCTTCTTCTCCTCTATTCCTTTCTTCTTCTCCTCTTTTTTTATTCTTTTTTTCTTCGATCTTCTCCTCTATTAATATCTTCTTCTCCTCTTTTTATTTCTTCTTCGTCTTCTTATGTCGTTGTCGATATACCCTGTGTCCCGATAACTTCAACACGAGGGGGGGTGGGTTCGACCTACCCCCTCCCCGATAATATTATTTTCCCATGTATGTATGCAAAAGTTACATTTTTACAGAAGTTTCATATATCTAGCTAGGAAAGGAAGAAGAAGAAAAAGAATGAGAGGAAAAAGGAAAATAAGAAGACGAAGAAAGGAGAAGAAGAGGAGAGGAAGAAGAGGAGAAATAAATAAGAAGAAGAACAAAGAAGAAAAAGAAGAGGAGAAGAAGAAAGGAATAGAGGAGAAGAAGAAAGAAATAGAGAAGAAAAATTAGAATATTCTATTTTCTCTTCTTCTCCTCTATTTCTTTCTTCTGCTCCTCGTTTTTATTCTTTTTTTCTTCAATCTTCTCCTCTATTAATATCTTCTTCTCTTTTTATTTCTTCTTCGTCTTCTTATTCTTTTATCGAATATGTCATTGTCGATATACTTGTTTCCCAATAACTTCAACACGAGGGGGGTTTGACCTACCCCCTCCCTGATAACTTATACCACGGGAGCACCCCCCGGCCCTCTCGCTCGACCAAAACTCTCGAGGACATCCAAACCCTAGAAAAAAACGATGTCGGTCTCTTACCCCCTCCCGCCGCGCCCCTACCCTTGAAGCGTTGCCGAGGCCACCCCAAACCCGGAATAAGCTAGGTCTACGTTTGCCACTAATATATCCACATGCTGTCATGTTTGTGTAATAATTGCCATGTTGTAATATTTGCAGAAACAATGGAGTTCGAACGAGACGAGGAACAAGAACAGGTGTTGGGGGACATAATCTTAGCCGTAGGTGATGTCATGTCGTATCTTAACGACAATGATGGTCTGGAAGCAGAACAGGGTGAAGAAGAAGCAGGCTACGGTGATCGAAGAATGGAGGAGGAAACACATGATTATGATGGCTCCGGTGACCCAATGCTGGTGGAAGAAGGAGCCCATGGTGACGGCTCTGGTGATCGAACAGAGTCCGGCCAGGTAAATATATTAGTTAAGCCTGTGATGACTAGCTAATTGATGCATTCATTGTTTTGGTATGTACACATATTAATTAACTCTCGTCTAATTCTTCCTTTTTCTAGCCCTCCGGGTCGAGCACAACTTCGGTAAAGAGACGAGGCCCAAAGAAAAAGTTGCGCTTGGATGAAAGGTTTGAGATCACAGAAATCGCGCGCGATGGCATGCTGATTGAATCCATCCGGACAAAGGAAGCATTTTCTGCTCAGTGCGGGGTTCTTGTTAGGGACAAGATCCCGATCAGCATCCAGCAATGGTATAAGCCTAATAACGAAGACCCTGAGGTGTCTTATGTCAATGATATGCAGAAAGATGATCTTTGGACTGAGCTGAAGGCAAATTTCACCCTACCGCCAGAGGAGGATCCGGAGAAGCCAGTTAAAGAGCAATTAATCAAGTCTCATGCTCTTAAGAAGATGGCAGAGCTATTCAGGTGGTGGAAGAATGAGATGAAAACGTTTGTCGACAACGAAGAGACCCCAGAATTCATCGGCAGATATGAGAAGATCATAGATCACTGGCCCGCATTTGTGGCCTACAAGACATCGGAAAAGAGTAAGAAGATGTCGGCGACAAACAAGAAAAATGCTGCAAAGAAGAAGCTTCACCATCGCACGGGGTCAGGTGGCTACATCAAAGCCCGGCCTAAGTGGGCCAAGGCTGAGAATGATCTGCTTGATAAAGGGATCGAACTAGAGACAATGAACTGGCCAGACCGTTGCCAGACTTGGTTCTTCGGGGCTGGCGGAACCGTGGACCCTGTATCAAGGAAATGCGTTTGGACGGACGAGCAAATGAACATACCAGTCAAGAAGCTAAAGCACTATATCGATGCAGCGTAGAAAGGGACGTTCGTTCCAGACAGAGAGAACGATGAGCTCACAATGGCCCTCGAGAATCCTGAGCACCCTGGACAGACACGAGGCACGCCAGGCTCCATTCCATGGAGGGCTGGGTTTCCGGACACAGGCGGTTACAAATGCCAGAAGAGGAGGAAAAAAGTGCAGCAGACCCAAATGCAGGCGCTGCACACAAGGGTACAAGCGATAGAGGAACGAGAAGCAAATCACAGCAAACGAACTGCCGAAGCTTCCCCCGTAGCTACCCCGCCATCTCAGCGGAGAAGCAGCGTGGCTTCCACCGAGCTGCTTCAGCTGGAGCATGTCTTGACGGCTCCTGCCAGCTATCCCGTGGATGCTATCACGGAGTCTCAAAATTGCCACCTTATGACGCAATGGATGAATTTGAAGGTCAAGGCGGCTGTTGGCTCTGTTTCTCCTACTGAACCCGGCGCAACTTTTCACTGCCGGCCGATTCCAGAAGGATATGCTAGGGTGATGGTGGATGAAATAACGGAGGGATTTGAGGACCTCCAGCTTGACCACCCTACCGATGAAGGGGAGACTCGGCTGGGTTCTGCTCTCAAGACTCCATGCCTATGGCGGAAGGAGCTCATCAACCTTCCGAACTGGACACCTCCACCTCCTCCTCCTCCTCCGGCGAGTCAGGGCACTCCGCCTCCTCCACTGCCTCCTCCTCCGGTGAGTGACGATCAGGGCCTCGTCCTCCTTCTCCGGCGCGTGGCAGCACTCCGCCTCCTTCTCCGCCTGCGCCGGCGCGCCCGGGCAGCCAGCCTCCTCCTTCTCCGCCTCATCAGCAAGGCCGGAAGAGACCCGCCGCTGCTCCGGCTGCTCCGGCGCGTCGTAGTCCTTCTCCTCCGCCTCGTAAGCAAGGAAAGAAGACAGCCGCAGCCGCTCCGTCTGCTCTGCCGGCATCTAGCAGTACAACCAGAGGCGGGAGGCAATACAGATTCGGTCCTTCTCTGAAGACTCCAGAGAAGTTACCATACGAGAGGACCCCGGAGGAGAACGCCGACATCGTGCGAGCCGAAGTGAGGAACTTCTTTGAAGGGGTGAAAGCAAAGAAACATCCACCTCCGGAGGAGAAGGTAGATCCGGTGAAAGCGAAGCGCACTCTGGCTGCCCTGAAAAAACCAGCAAAGTCTCCGCCGAAAGGCAACTATGAGCGCATTATTGAAAAGTTATTTGTCGAAGCGGAGCGGTCTGGAAGTACTGTCAGTGCTCAAAGGTTAAAAGAACGACGAGCTGGGAAAAAATTCCCCAGCTCGGCGAACAAGCGAACCAATCGTGCCCCCGCTCAAGGTGCCCACTAATGATCCGAGTATGGTGCCCGGTTATAGCAATCTTGGAGATTACCTGCCTGACAATGTACATTATGAGTTCTTGGAGGTGGAGGAACACAGATACGAGTACGAGAAGCCTCTCGTCAAAGATGAAAGATCTCTAACAACGATGATGCGAAGATTCCATGATTGGTACATGAAAACCTACAGAGAGTCTGGGGGGAGGAATACTTTGCCGCTGAGAGTTAGAGAGGAGCATGACCTCGTTGGAATTCAACTGTTGAATGTTCCATTTGAGGAGTTCTTCCAGTTATTCAATCAAAAGGCCCTCGATAAAGCAATGGTCACGTGCTACTGTCTGTAAGTAGTAATACTTCTGTCATTAAGTCTCTCTAGATAGGTCAACTCTTTCATTGCATGTATTTATAATAATCCTCACTATATTATGCAGATTGAAGATTGCCGAATTGAAGAAAATACAAATCGGTGATATTGGGTTCATTAACACAAATCTAACAGTGAAGGAAATATACCCGAGAGGCAATAATAAAGTTATTATTTATTTCCTTATATCATGATAAATGTTTATTATTCATGCTAGAATTGTATTAACCGGAAACATAAAACATGTGTGAATACATAGACAAACAGAGTGTCACTAGTATGCCTCTACTTGACTAGCTCGTTGATCAAAGATGGTTATGTTTCCTAGCCATAGACATGAGTTGTCATTTGATTAATGGGATCACATCATTAGGAGAATGATGTGATTGACTTGACCCATTCCGTTAGCTTAGCACTTGATCGTTTAGTTTGTTGCTATTACTTTCTTCATAACTTATACATGTTCCTATGACTATGAGATTATGCAACTCCCATTTACCGAAGGAACACTTTGTGTGCTACCAAATTTCACAATGTAACTGGGTGATTATAAAGGTGCTCTACAGGTGTCTCCAAAGGTACTTGTTGGGTTGGCGTATTTCGAGATTAGGATTTGTCACTCCGATTGTCGGAGAGGTATCTCTAGGCCATCTCGGTAATACACATCACTCAAGCCTTGCAAGCATTGCAACTAATAAGTTAGTTGTGGGATGATGTATTACGAAACGAGTAAAGAGACTTGCCGATAACGAGATTGAACTAGGTATTGATATACCGACGATCGAATCGCGGGCAAGTAACATACCGATAACAAATGGAACAACATATGTTGTTATGCGGTCTGACCGATAAAGATCTTCGTAGAATATGTAGGAGCCAATATGAGCATCCAAGTTCCGCTATTGGTTATTGACTGGAGACATGTATCGGTCATGTCTACATAGTTCTCGAACCCATAGGGTCCACACACTTAAAGTTCGGTGACGATCGTAATTAGGGTTTTTGTGTTTTGATGTACCGAAGGTTGTTTGGAGTCCCAAATGTAACGAGGAGTCTCGAAATGGTCGAGACATAAAGATTGATATATTGGAAGCCTATATTTGGATATCGGAAACGTTCCGGGTGAAATCAGGATTTTACCGAAGTACCGTGGGTTACCGGAACCCCCCCCCCCCTCCAGGGGGGGGGGGTTAATGGGCCTACATGGGCCCTATGGGAGAAGAGGAGGGCCGTCCAGGGCAGGCCGCGCGCCCCCTCCCCCCTAGTCCGAATAGGACAAGGATGGGGGGGCGGGCCCCTTTCCTCTTTCCCCCTTTCCCTTTCCTTCTCCAACAAGGCAAGAGGGGGGAGTCCTACTCCCGGTGGGAGTAGGACTCCTCCAGGCGCACCCCTAGGGACGGTCGCACCTCCCCCTGTCCCTCCTTTATATACGGGGGCAAGGAGGCACCCCATGACACACAAGTTGATCTTCGTGGTCGTTCCTTAGCCGTGTGCGGTGCCCCCTTCCACTATATTCCACCTCGGTCATATCGTAGCAGTGCTTAGGCGAAGCCCTGCATCGGTAGAACATCATCACCATCATCACGCCGTCGTGTTGCGGAAACCGGCTGGATGGGAGCTCGAGGGACGTCACCGAGTTGAACGTGTGCAGAACTCGGAGGTGCCATACGTTTGGTACTTGGATCGGTCGGATCAGGAAGACGTACGACTACTTCCTCTATGTTGTGTCAACGCTTCCGTTGCCAGTCGCCGAGGGTACGTAGACAACACTCTCCCCTCTCGTTGCTATGCATCACCATGATCTTGCGTTTGCTTAGGAAATTTTTTGAAATTACTACGTTCCCCAATAGTGGCATCCGAGCCAGGTTTTATGCGTTGATGTTATGCACGAGTAGAACACAAGTGAGTTGTGGGCGATATAAGTCATACTGCTTACCAGCATGTCATACTTTGGTTCGGCGGTATTGTTGGATGAAGCGGCCCGGACCGACATTACGCGTACGCTTACGCGAGACTTGTTCTACCGACGTGCTTTGCACACAGGTGGCTGGCGGGTGTCAGTTTCCCCAACTTTAGTTAAACCGAGTGTGGCTACGCCCGGTCCTTGCGAAGGTTAAAACAGCACCAACTTGACAAACTATCATTGTGGTTTTGATGCGTAGGTAAGAACGGTTCTTGCTAAGCCCGTAGCAGCCACGTAAAACTTGCAACAACAAAGTAGAGGACGTCTAACTTGTTTTTGCAGGGCATGTTGTCATGTGATATGGTCAAGACATGATGCTAAATTTTATTATATGAGATGATCATGTTTTGTAACCGAGTTATCGGCAACTGGCAGGAGCCATATGGTTGTCGCTTTATTGTATGCAATGCAATTGCGCTGTAATGCTTTATTTTATCACTAAGCGGTAGCGATAGTCGTGGAAGCATAAGATTGGCGAGACGAAAACGATGCTACGATGGAGATAAAGGTGTCACGCTGGTGACGATGGTGATCATAACGGTACTTCGGAGATGGAGATCACAAGTACAAGATGATGATGGCCATATCATATCACTTATATTGATTGCATGTGATGTTTATCTTTTATGCATCTTATCTTGCTTTGATTAACGGTAGAATTATAAGATGATCCCTCACTAAATTATCAAAGTATAAGCGTTCTCCCTGAGTATGCACCGTTGTGAAAGTTCTTCGTGCTGAGACACCACGTGATGATCGGGTGTGATAGTCTCTACGTTCAAATACAACAGGTGCAAAACAGTTGCACACCCAGAATACTCAGGTTAAACTTGACGAGCCTAGCATATAACAGATATGGCCTTAGAACACGGAGACCGAAAGGTCGAGCGAGAATCATATAGTAGATATGATCAACATAGTGATGTTCACCATTGATACTACTCCATCTCACGTGATGATCGGACATGGTTTAGTTGATTTGGATCACGTGATCACTTAGAGGATTAGAGGGATATCTTTCTAAGTGCGAGTTCTTAAGTAATATGATTAATTGAACTTTAATTTATCATGAACTTAGTCCTGGTTGTATTAGCATATATATGTTGTAGATCAATAGCTCGCGATGTTGCTCCCAGTTTATTGTGTTCCTAGAGAAAAATTATGTTGAAAAATGTTAGTAGCAATGATGCGGATTGGATCCGTAATCTGAGGATTATCCTCATTGCTGCACAGAAGAATTATGTCTTTGATGCACCGCTAGGTGACAGACCTATTGCAGGAGTAGAGGCAGACGTTATGAACATTTGGCTAGCTCAATATGATGACTACTTGATAGTTTAGTGCACCATGGTTAACGGCTTAGAATCGGGACTTCAAAGATGTTTTGAATGTCATGGACCATATGAGATGTTCCAGGAGTTGAAGTTAATATTTCAAGCAAATACCCGAGTTGAGAGATATGAAGTCTCCAACAAGTTCTATAGCTAAAAAGATGGAGGAGAATAGCTCAAGCAGTGAGCATGTACTCAGATTGTTTAGGGATTACAATCGCTTGAATCAAGTGGGAGTTAATCTTCCAGATAAGATAGTGATTGACAGAATTCTCTAGTCACCATCACCAAGTTAGTAGAACTTCGTGATGAACTATGATATGCAAGGGATAACGGAAACGATTCCCAAGCTCTTCGTAATGCTGAAATCAACGAAGGTAGAAATCAAGAAAAATATCAAGTGTTAGACAAGACCACTAGTTTCAAGAAAAGGGCAAAGGGAAGAATGGTAACTTCAAGAAGAACGGAAAGCAAGTTGCTGCTCAAGTGAAGAAGCCCAAGTCTGGTCCTAAGCCTGAGACTAAGTGCTTCTACTGCAAAGGGACTGGTCACTGGAAGCGGAACTGCCCCAAGTATTTGGCGGATAAGAAGGATGGCCAAGTGAACAAAGGTATATTTGATATACAGATTATTGATGTGTATTTTACTAGTGTTCGTAGCAACCCCTCGGTATTTGATACTGGTTCAGTTGCTAAGAGTAGTAACTCGAAACGGGCGTTGCAGAATGGGCAGAGACTAGTTAAGGGTGAAGTGACGATGTGTGTTGGAAGTGGTTCCAAGATTGATATGATCATCATCGCACACTCCCTATACTTTCGGGATTAGTGTTGAACCTAAATAAGTGTTATTTGGTGTTTGCGTTGAGCATGAATATGATTTGATCATACTTATTGCAATACGGTTATTCATTTAAGTAAGAGAATAAATTGTTGATCTGTTTACATGAATAAAACCTTATACGATTACACATCCAATGAAAATGGTTCATTGGATCTCGATCGTAGTGATACACATATTCATAATATTGAAACCAAAAGATTCAAGTTAATAATGATAGTGCAACTTATTTGTGGCACTGCCGTTTAGGTCATATTGGTGTAAAGCGCATGAAGAAACTCCATGCTGATGGACTTTTGGAATCACTTGATTATGAATCACTTGATGCTTGCGAACCATGCCTCATGGGCAAGATGACTAAGACTCCGTTCTTCGGAACAATGGAGCGAGCAACTAACTTATTGGAAATAATACATACTGATGTATGCGGTCCGATAAGTGTTAAGGCTCACGGCAAGTATCGTTATTTTCTGACCTTCACAGATGATTTGAGCATATATGAGTATATCTACTTAATGAAACACAAGTCTGAAACATTTTAAAAGTTCAAAGAATTTCAGAGTGAAGTGGAGAATCATCGTAACAAGAAAATAAAAGTTTCTACAATATGATCGCAGAGGTAAAATATTTGAGTTAAGAGTTTGGCCTTCAGTTAAAACAATGTGAAATAGTTTCACTACTCACGCCACCTGGAACACCACAGTCTAATGGTGTGTCCGAACGTCATAACCGTACTTTATTAGATATGGTGCGATCTATGATGTCTCTTACTGATCTACCACTATCGTTTTGGGGTTATGCATTAGAGACAACTGCATTCACGTTAAATAGGGCACCATCTAAATCCGTTGAGACGACACCGTATGAACTATGGTTTGGCAAGAAACCTAAGTTGTTATTTCTTAAAGTTTGAGGTTGCAATGCTTATGTGAAAAAGTTTCAACCTGATAAGCTCAAACCCAAATCGGAGTAGTGCGTCTTCATAGGATACCCAAAAAAGAAAATGTTGGGTACACGTTCTATCACAGATCCGAAGGCAAGATATTCATTGCTGAGAATGAATCCTTTCTAGAGAAGGAGTTTCTCTCGAAAGAAGTGGGTGGGAGGAAAGTAGAACTTGATGGGGTAACTCTACCTGCTCCCTTATTGGAAAGTAGTTCATCACAGAAATATGTTCCTGTGACTACTACACCAATTAGTGAGGAAGCTAATGATGATGATCATGTAACTTCAGATCAAGTTGCTACCGAACCTCGTAGGTAAACCAGAGTGAGATCTGCACCAGAGTGGTACGGTAATCCTGTTCTGGAGGTCATGTTACTAGACCATGACGAGCCTACGAACTATGAAGAAGCGATGATGAGCCTAGATTCCGCGAAATGGCTTGAGGCCATGAAATCTGAGATGAGATCCATGTATGAGAACAAAGTATGGACTTTGATTGACTTGCCCATTGATCGGTGAGCCATTGAGATTAAATTGATCTTCAAGAGGAAGACGGACGTTGATAGTAGTGTTACTATCTACAAAGCTAGAATTGTCGCAAAAAGGTTTTCGACAAGTTCAAGGTGTTGACTACGATGAGAGTTTCTCACTCGTATATATGCTTAAGTCTGTCCGAATCATGTTAGCAATTTCCACATTTTATGAAATCTGGCAAATGGATAAACAAAACTGCATTCCTTAATGGATTTATTAAAGAAGAGTTGTATATGATGCAACCAGAAGGTTTTTTCAATCCTAAAGGTACTAACAAAATATGCAAGCTCCAGCGATCCATCTATGGACTGGTGCAAGCATCTCGGAGTTGGAATATACGCTTTGATAAGTTGATCAAAGCATATAGTTTTATACAGACTTGCGGTGAAGCCTGTATTTACAAGAAAGTGAGTGGGAGCACTACAAAATTTCTGATAAGTATATGTGAATGACATATTATTGATCAGAGATAATGTAGAATTATTCCTCAAAGCATAAAGGAATGTTTGAAAGGAGTTTTTCAAAGAAAGACCTTGGTGAAGCTGCTTACATATTGAGAATCAAGATCTATAGAGATAGATCAAGATGCTTGATAAGTTTTCCAGTGAGTACATACCTTGACAAGATTTTTAAGTAGTTCAAAATGGAACAGTCAAAGAAGGAGTTCTTGCCTATGTTACAAGGTGTGAAGTTGAGTAAGACTCAAAACCCGACCACGTCAGAAGATAGAGAGAGAATGAAAGTCATTCCCTATGCCTCAGCCATAGGTTCTATAAAGTATGCCATGCTATGTACCAGACCTATTGTATACCCTGCCTGAGTTTGGCAAGGGAGTACAATAGTGATCTAGGAGTAGATCACTGGACATTGGTCAAAATTATCCTTGGTGGAATATGTTGGGGAACGTAGTAATTTCAAAAACAATCCTACGCACACGCAAGATCATGGTGATGCATAGCAACAAGAGGGGAGAGTGTTGTCTACGTACCAACGCAGACCGACTGCGGAAGCGATCACACAACATAGAGGAAGTAGTCGTACATCTTCCCGATCCGACCGATCCAAGCACCGTTACTCCGGCACCTCCGAGTTGTTAGCACACGTTCAGCTCGATGACGATCCTCGGGCTCCGATCCAGCAAAGTGTCGAGGAAGAGTTCCGTCAGCACGACGGCGTGGTGACGATCTTGATGTACTACCGACGCAGGGCTTCGCCTAAGCACTGCAACAATATGATCGAGGTGGAATTTGGTGGCAGGGGGCACCGCACACGGCTAAGGAACGATCACCAAGGATAAACTTGTGTGTCTAGAGGTGCCCCCTGCCCCCGTATATAAAGGATCCAAGGGGGAGGGGTGCGCCGGCCAGGGAGAGGGCGCAAGAGGAGTCCTACTCGTACCGGGAGTAGGACTCCCCCCCCCCCTCAATCCTATTCCAACTAGGATTCCCAAGGGGGGAAAGAGAGAGAGGGGGGCCGGCCCCTTCTCCTAGTCCTAATAGGACTAAGGGAAGGGGGCGCGCGGCCACCTATGGGCTGCCCCTTTTCTCCTTTCCACTAAGGCCCATGAAGGCCCATATGGCTCCCGGGGGGTTCCGGTAACCTCCCGGTAATCCGGTAAAATCCCGATTTCACCCGGAACACTTCCGATGTCCAAATATAGGCTTCCAATATATCAATCTTTATGTCTCGACCATTTCGAGACTCCTTGTCATGTCCGTGATCACATCCGGGACTCCGAACAACCTTCGGTACACCAAAATGCATAAACTCATAATAACTGTCATCGTAACGTTAAGCGTGCGGACCCTACGGTTCGAGAACAATGTAGACATGACCGAGACACGTCTCCGGTCAATAACCAATAGCGGGACCTGGATGCCCATATTGGCTCCTACATATTCTACGAAGATCTTTATCGGTCAGACCGCATAACAACATACGTTGTTCCCTTTGTCATCGGTATGTTACTTGCCCGAGATTCGATCGTCAGTATCCAATACCTAGTTCAATCTCGTTACCGGCAAGTCTCTTTACTCGTTCTGTAATACATCATCTCACAACTAACATCTTAGTTATAATGCTTGCAAGGCTTATGTGATGTGTATTACCGAGAGGGCCTAGAGATACCTCTCCGACAATCGGAGTGACAAATCCTATTCTCGAAATACGCCAACCCAACATCTACCATTGGAAACACCTGTAGTACTCCTTTATAATCACCCAGTTACGTTATGACGTTTGGCAGCACCCAAAGTGTTCCTCCGGCAAACGGGAGTTGCATAATCTCATAGTCATAGGAACATGTATAAGTCATGAAGAAAGCAATAGCAACATACTAAACGATCGGGTGCTAAGCTAATGGAATGGGTCATGTCAATCAGATCATTCAACTAATGATGTGACCTCGTTAATCAAATAACAACTCTTTGTTCATGGTTAGGAAACATAACCATCTTTGATTAACGAGCTAGTCAAGTAGAGGCATACTAGTGACACTCTGTTTGTCTATGTATTCACACATGTATTATGTTTCCGGTTAATACAATTCTAGCATGAATAATAAACATTTATCATGATATAAGGAAATAAATAATAACTTTATTATTGCCTCTAGGGCATATTTCCTTCAGAATAAGGATATGTTTCTCGATTATGGAGGTGACAAAAGGTTCGCCGTAAAGGGTTACATCAATGCAAGTTTTGACACTGATCCAGATGACTCAAAGTCTCAATCTGGATACATATTGGAAGTGGGAGCAATTAGCTAGAGTAGCTCCGTGCAGAGCATTGTTGACATAGAAATTTGCAAAATACATACGGATCTGAATGTAGCAGACCCGTTGACTAAACTTCCCTCACAAGCAAAACATGATCACACCTTAGTACTCTTTGGGTATTAATCACATAGCGATGTGAACTAAATTATTGACTCTAGTAAACCCTTTGGGTGTTGGTCACATGACGATGTGAACTATGGAATTACATGGTGATGTGAACTATTGATGTTAAATCACATGGCGATGTGAACTAGATTATTGACTCTAATGCAAGTGGGAGACTAAAGGAAATTATTATGTATTTCCTTATATCATGATAAATGTTTATTATTCATGCTAGAATTGTATTAACCGGAAACATAATACATGTGTGAATACATATACAAACAGAGTGTCACTAGTATGCGTCTACTTGACTAGCTCGTTGATCAAAGATGGTTATGTTTCCCAGCCATAGACATGAGTTGTCATTTGATTAATGGGATCACATCATTAGGAGAATGATGTGATTGACTTGACCCATTCCATTAGCTTAGCACTTGATCGCTTAGTTTGTTGCTATTGCTTTCTTCATAACTTATACATGTTCCTATGACTATGAGATTATGCAACTCCCGTTTACCAGAGGAACACTTTGTGTGCTACCAAACGTCACAATGTAACTGGGTGATTATAAAGGTGCTCTACAGGTGTTTGCAAAGGTACTTGTTGGGTTGGTGTATTTCGAGATTAGGATTTGTCACTCCGATTGTCGGAGACATATCTCAGGGCCCTCTCGGTAATACACATCACTCAATCCTTGCAAGCATTGCAACTAATAAGTTAGTTGCGGAATGATGTATTACGGAACAAGTAAAGAGACTTGCTAATAACGAGATTGAACTAGGTATTGATATACCGATGATCGAATCTCGGGTAAGTAACATACCGATGACAAAGGGAACAACATATGTTGTTATGCAGTCTGACTGATAAAGATCTTCGTAGAATATACAGGAGCCAATATGAGCATCTAGGTTCCGCTATTGGTTATTGACCGGAGACGTGTCTCGGTAATGTCTACATAGTTCTCGAACCCATAGGGTCCGCACGCTTAAAGTTCGGTGATGATCGTAATTAGGGTTTTTGTGTTTTGAAGTACCGAAGGTTGTTCGGAGTCCGCGATGTAACGAGGAGTCTCAAAATGGTCGAGACAAAAAGATTGATATATTGGAAGCCTATATTTGGATATCGGAAATGTTTCGGGTGAAATCGGGATTTTACCGAAGTACCGGGGGTTACCGGACCCCCCCCCCCGAAGGGTTAATGTGCCTACATGGGCCCTAAGGGAGAAGAGGAGGGCCGGCCAGGGCAGGTCGCGTGCCCCCTCCCCCTTCTAGTCCGAATAGGACAAGGAAGGGGGGCGGCGCCCCCCTTTCCTCTTTCCCCCCTTCCCCTTTCCTTCTCCAACAAGGCAAGAGGGGGGGTCCTACTCCCGGTGGGAGTAGGACTCCTCCAGGCGCACCCCTAGGGCCGGCCGCACCTCCCCCTGTCCCTCCTTTATATATGGGGAAAAGGAGGCACCCCATGACACATAAGTTGATCTTCGTGATCGTTCCTTAGCCGTGTGCGGTGCCCCCTTCCACTATATTCCACCTCGGTTATATCGTTGCGGTGCTTAGGCGAAGCCCTGCATCGGTAGAACATCATCACCATCATCACGCCGTCGTGTTGACAAAACTCTCCCTCAACACTCGGCTGGATCGGAGCTCAAGGGACGTCACCGAGTTGAACGTGTGCAGAACTTGGAGGTGCCGTACGTTCGGTACTTGGATCGGTCGGATCAGGAAGACGTAAGACTACTTCCTCTATGTTGTGTCAACGCTTCCGTTGCCGGTCTACGAGGGTACGTAGACAACACTCTCCCCTCTCGTTGCTATGCATCACCATGATCTTGTGTTTGCGTAGGAAATTTTTTGAAATTACTACGTTCCCCAACACATAGATGCAACTGAGGTTAAATATCATGCCAAAGATACCGAGGCCAACTTGCTACAATCGTTGGTAATAAATGAAAATAAAGATATAATACTCTTTCCTTACAACTTCAAGTGAGTGTTACTGTCTTGTGCGTATTCGGTTTCCCTTATTAGTCCAGGTTATAGTAATGTAATTGATGAGTTATGCATGCGTGCGCAGCTTCCACTATATTCTCCTAGAGATTAAGCTTGAGCAGGGACTAGTAACCGTCTTAGACTCGAGACGAAAAGATCCCCAGGACTATGCGGACATGACTCAAACGCTCGAGAAGTAAGTTAAATCAATCATTATCCACCATATCAGCAACTTTGTTTATTTCCTGATATATCAAGTAATTGTTTTCTTTGTCTGGCAGGGTTTGGAGAAAATTCACCAAAAAAGCTCCGGGACTGCCGAAGAAGCTGCAATTTAGACACCCGAAAATAAGTACTATATAGTAACATGTTCCACGCATCTCCTAGTGATTCAAGCGCTAGTTTCATCAATACCATTTATAGCATGCTTGCTTATCAGTTTGATTGACCACTATTTCTTGTAAAGTGGTTGTGGCAGGAATAAGGGAATGATTTCTATGGATACTACGTTTGTGAGTCCATCCGCCACACGACCTGTGAATGGGGGTACTCTGACGAACAATATGAAGTGCGTAAGCAATAATATTCACAATTTTATTTTATTACCATCATTTGTGTTGAGTTTCATTTATTCATATATATATATATATATATATAGGGATTGACTATTCGTCACCCTGGGTGAGGAATAGTTATTCTTCACCCTCTCTATTTTACCATCAATGGACCGTAATTTTACGTTTTGTAAATTTTGCTTTATTTCCGAAATAAAAAGAGACCGTAAAAAATATATAATCGTCGAAAAAAATATTTTATGTTATGTAAAATTACAAATGTAAAAACATAGTGTAAAATACACATAAACTGTAATTTTTCTTGTCTTATGACCTATATTTTTTTTTATGTCAAATTTTACGTCACGAATCGATAGGAATGTAACTATTTGAATTCCAAACATAATTTAATTATGAAATGATCGTAATATTACCTCGGGTGAAGAATAACTTATTCTGCACCCTGGGTGATGAATAGTAACACTATATATATATATATATATATATATATATATGTATTGACCCCCTTCTTCAAATTAGATCTCTCGGATGCGGGATGAACTCCTAGCACCAGATCCTATGCGAGTAATTCAAGAGGAATTGGCGGCATTCTTCCTTGACCATGTGATCGCTGAAGACGGAGAATACTATGTGGATCATGTGTGTTCGTATATAACTAGGAGATTATATTGTAAGAGATACTTATTGTATATATGTAGCCGGTAGTATCGGATAGATATACGAGAACTTGTTGTTCGACCAATCTCTCGGAGAAGGAGAGGTGGTCGATATCACTTCTCTCTGTATGCATATATGTTCATGACGATCTTCTATTTCCTTCGTTTGCTTACTAGCTAGCTAGCGTGTCTAGTCCTCTCTATACGTATATAGTACGTAGCGTCGACCAAGCACGGACATAAGCAGTGGTAGAAAAAGGGCCTGTAGTCCCGGTTCGTAAGGGCCTTTTGTCCCAGTTCTGGAACCGGGACTAAAGGGTCGGTACTAATGCCCTGTCCCTTTAGTCCCGGTTCAATCCAGAACCGGGACAGATGGGCCTCCACGTGGGCAGTGCGCGGAGTTCAGGCAGGAGACCCTTTGGTCCCGGTTGGTGGCACCAACCGGGACCAATAGGTTGTTGGAAATATGCCCTAGAGGCAATAATAAATTGGTTATTATTATATTTCCTTGTTCATGATAATCGTTTATTATCCATGCTAGAATTGTATTGATAGGAAACTCAGATACATGTGTGGATACATAGACAACACCATGTCCCTAGTAAGCCTCTAGTTGACTAGCTCGTTGATCAATAGATGGTTATGGTTTCCTGACCATGGACATTGGATGTCGTTGATAATGGGATCACATCATTAGGAGAATGATGTGATGGACAGGACCCAATCCTCAGCATAGCACAAGATCGTGTAGTTCGTATGCTAAAGCTTTTTCTAATGTCAAGTATCATTTCCTTAGACCATGAGATTGTGCAACTCCCGGATACTGTAGGAATGCTTTGGGTGTGCCAAACGTCACAACGTAACTGGGTGGCTATAAAGCTGCACTACGGGTATCTCCGAAAGTGTCTGTTGGTTGGCACGAATCGAGACTAGGATTTTGTCACTCGGTGTGACGGAGAGGTATCTCTGGGCCCACTCGGTAGGACATCATCATAATGTGCACAATGTGATCAAGGAGTTGATCACGGGATGATGTGTTACGGAATGAGTAAAGAGACTTGCCGGTAACGAGATTGAACAAGGTATCGGGATACCAACGATCGAATCTCGGGCAAGTATCGTACCGATAGACAAAGGGAATTGTATACGGGATTGATTAAGTCCTTGACATCGTGGTTCATCCGATGAGATCATTGTGGAACATGTGGGAGCCAACATGGGTATCCAGATCCCGCTGTTGGTTATTGACCGGAGAACGTCTCGGTCATGTCTGCATGGTTCCCGAACCCGTAGGGTCTACACACTTAAGGTTCGATGACGCTAGGGTTATAAAGGAAGTTTGTATGTGGTTACCGAATGTTGTTCGGAGTCCCGGATGAGATCCCGGATGTCACGAGGAGTTCCGGAATGGTCCAGAGGTAAAGATTTATATATGGGAAGTCCTGTTTTGGTCATCGGAAAAGTTTCGAGGTTTATCGGTAACGTACCGGGACCACCGGGAGGGTCCCGGGGGTCCACCAAGTGGGGCCACCAGCCCCGGAGGGCTTCATGGGCCAAGTGTGGAAGGGGACCAGCCCCAGGTGGGCTGGTGCGCCCTCCCACAAGGCCCAAGGTGCAAGGGAAGAGGAGAGGGGGCAAACCCTAGGGCAGATGGGCCCTAAGGCCCATCCTGGTGCGCCTCCCTCTCCCCCTCCCCCTTGGCCGCCTCCGTTAGATGGGATCTAGGCTGGCCGCCACCCCTAGGGGTGGAAACCCTAAAGGGGGTGCAGCCCCTCGCCTTCCCCTATATATACTTGGCCCAGGGGCTTCCCAATACACGCGATCTGATCTCTCTCGTTGGTGCAGCCCTCCCTCTCTTTCTCCTCATATTCCATGGTGCTTGGCGAAGCCCTGCTGGATTGCCACGCTCCTCCACCACCACCACGCCGTTGTGCTGCTTCTGGATGGAGTCTTCCTCAACCTCTCCCTCTCTCCTTGCTGGATCAAGGCATGGGAGACGTCACCGGGTTGTACGTGTGTTGAACGCGGAGGTGCCGTCCGTTCGGCACTAGGATCTCCGGTGATTTGGATCACGACGAGTACGACTCCATCAACCCCGTTCTCTTGAACGCTTCCGCTTAGCGATCTACAAGGGTATGTAGATGCACTCTTCTTCCCCTCGTTGCTGGTCTCTCCATAGATAGATCTTGGTGACACGTAGGAAATTTTTGAATTTCTGCTACGTTCCCCAACAGTGGCATCATGAGCTAGGTCTATTGCATAGATTCTATGCACGAGTAGAACACAAAGTAGTTGTGGGCGTGATTTTGTTCAATATGCTTACCGTTACTAGTCCAATCTTGATTCGGTGTCATTGTGGGATGAAGCGGCCCGGACCAACCTTACACGTACACTTACGTGAGACCGGTTCCACCGACAACCATGCACTAGTTGCATAAGGTGGCTGGCGGGTGTCTGTCTCTCCCACTTTAGTCGGATCGGATTCGATGAAAAGGGTCCTTATGAAGGGTAAATAGCAATTGGCATATCACCTTGTGGTTTTTGCGTAGGTAAGAAACGTTCTTGCTAGAAACCCATAGCAGCCACGTAAAACATGCAAACAACAATTAGAGGACGTATAACTTGTTTTTGCAGGGTATGCCATGTGATGTGATATGGCCAAGAAGAATGTGATGAATGATATGTGATGTATGAGATTGATCATGTTCTTGTAATAGGAATCATGACTTGCATGTCGATGAGTAAGACAACCGGCAGGAGCCATAGGAGTTGTCTTAATTTATTTATGACCTGCGTGTCAACATAAACGTCATGTAATTACTTTACTTTATTGCTAATCGTTAGTTGTAGTAGTAGAAGTAATAAGTTGGCGAGACAACTTCATGGAGACACAATGATGGAGATCATGATGATGGAGATCATGGTGTCATGCCGGTGACGATGATGATCATGGAGCCCCGAAGATGGAGATCAAAAGGAGCAATATGATATTGGCCATATCATGTCACTATTTGATTGCATGTGATGTTTATCATGTTTATACATCTTATTTGCTTAGAATGACGGTAGTAAATAAGATGATGCCTCATTAAAATTTCAAGAAAGTGTTCCCCCTAACTGTGCACCGTTGCGACAGTTCGTTGTTTCGAAGCACCACGTGATGATCGGGTGTGATAGATTCTAACATTCACATACAACGGGTGTAAGCTAGATTTACACACGTGAAACACTTAGGTTGACTTGACGAGCCTAGCATGTACAGACATGGCCTCGGAACACAAGAGACCGAAAGGTCGAGCATGAGTCGTATGGTAGATACGATCAACATGAAGATGTTCACCGATGATGACTAGTCCGACTCACGTGATGATCGGACACGGCCTAGTTGACTCGGATCATGTAATCACTTAGATGACTAGAGGGATGTCTATCTGAGTGGGAGTTCATAAGATGAACTTGTTTATCCTGAACATAGTCAAAAGGATTTTGCAAATTATGTCGTAGCTCGCGCTTCAGTTCTACTGTTTAGATATGTTCCTAGAGAAAATTTAGTTGAAAGTTGATAGTAGCAATTATGCGGACTAGGTCCGTAAACTGAGGATTGTCCTCATTGCTTCATAGAAGGCTTATGTCCTTAATGCACATCTCAGTGTGCTGAACCTCGAACGTCGTCTGTAAATGTTGGGAACATCTGACATACAAATTTTTTATAACTACGTGATAGTTCAGTTAAACGGTTTAGAGTTGAGGCACCGAAGACGTTTTGAAACGTCGCGAAACATATGAGATGTTTCGAGGGCTGAAATTGGGATTTCAGGCTCGTGCCCACGTCGAGGTATAAGACCTCCGACGATTTTCTTAGCCTGCAGACTAAGGGAGAAAGGCTCAATTGTTGAGCTTGTGCTCAGATTGTCTGAGTACAACAATCATTTGAATCGAGTGGGAGTTGATCTTCCAGATGAGATAGTGATGTTTCTCTGAAGTCATTAACACCAAGCTGCTAGAGCTTCGTGATGAACTATAATATATCAGGGACATATATGATGATCCTTGAGATATTCGCGATGTTTGACACCACAAAAGTAGAAATCAAGAAGGAGCATCAATTGTTGATGGTTAGTGAAACCACTAGTTTCAAGAAGGACATGGGCAAGAAGGGATACTTCATGAAACGGCAATTCAGCTGCTGCTCTAGTGAAGAAACCCAAGGTTGAACCCAAACCCAAGACTAAGTGCTTCTGTAATAAGAGGAACAGCCACTGGAGCAGAATTACCCTAGATACTTGGTAGATGAGAAGGCTGGCAAAGTCGATAGAAGTATATTGGATATACATTGTGTTAATGTGTACTTTACTAGTACTCCCAGTAGCACCATGGTATTAGATACCGGTTCGGTTGCTAAATGTTAGTAAACTCGAAATAAAAGGCTGCGTAGTAAACGGAGACTAGCTAAAGGTGAGCTGGCAATATGTGTTGGAAGTTTTTTCAAGCTTGATGTAATCAAGCATCGCACGCTCCCTCTACCATCGAGATTGGTGTTTGCATGGAGCATAGACATGATTGGATTATGTCTATCACAATACGGTTATTCATTTAAGGAGAATAATGGTTACTCTGTTTATTTGAATAATACCTTCAATGGTCTTGCACCTAAAATGAATGGTTTATTGAATCTCGATCGTAGTGATACACATGTTCATGCCAAAAGATATAAGATAGTAATGATAGTACCACCTACTTGAGGCACTGCCACGTAAGTCGTATCGGTATGAAACGCATGAAGAAGCTCCATGTTGATGGATCTTTGGGCTCACTCGTTTTTGAAAAGTTTGAGACATGCGAACCATGTCTATTGGTGTATATGCATGAAGAAACTCCATGCAAATGGACCGTTTGGACTCACTTGATTTTTGAACCACTTGAGACATGCAAATCATACCACATGGGCAAGATGACTGAAAGCCTCGTTTTCAGTAAAATGGAACTAGAAAGCAACTTGTTGGAAGTAATACATTTTGATGTGTGCAGTCCAATGAGTGCTGAGGCGTGTAGTGGATATCGTTATGTTCTTACTTCACAGATGATTTGAGTAGATATTGAGTATATTTACTTGATGAATCACGAGTCTGAATTATTGAAAGGTTCAAGTAATTTCAGGGTGAAGTTGAAAGATCGTCGTGACAAGAGGATAAAGTATCTATGATATGATCATAGAGATGAATATCTGAATTATGAGTTTGGCACAGAATTAAGACATTGTGGAAATTGTTTCACAACCAATACAGCCAGGAACACCATGGTGTGATGGTGTGTCCGAATATCATAACTGCACCCTATTGGATATGATGCATATATACCATGATGTCTCTTATCGAATTACCACGGTAGTTTATGGGTTAGGCATTAGAGACAACCACATTCACTTTAAATAGGGCACCGCGTAATTCCGATGAGATGACACCGTATGAACTATGGTTTAGGG
Source organism: Triticum monococcum (assembly GCA_034509565.1). Taxonomy (NCBI): domain Eukaryota; kingdom Viridiplantae; phylum Streptophyta; class Magnoliopsida; order Poales; family Poaceae; genus Triticum; species Triticum monococcum. The sequence continues at coordinate 13,010,492 of CM067845.1, read as the reverse complement.
AAACCTAAGCTGTCATTTCTTAAAAGTTTGGGGCTGTGACGCTTAAGTGAAAAAGTTTCAGGCTGATAAGCTCGAACCCAAAGCGGATAAATGCATCTTCATAGGACACCCAAAACAGTTGGGTATACCTCCTGTCTCAGATCCGAAAGCAATAAGGGATTGTTTCTAGAATCGGGTCCTTTCTCGAGGAAAAGTTTCTCTCGAAAGAATTGAGTGGGAGGATGGTGGAGACTTGATGAGGTTATTAAACCATCTCTTCAACTAGTGTGTGGCAGGGCACAGGGAGTTGTTCCTGTGGCACCTACACCAATTGAAGTGGAAGCTTATGATAGTGATCATGAAACTTCAGATCAAGTCACTACCAAACCTCGTGGGATGACAAGGATGCGTACTACTTCAGAGTGGTACGTAATCCTGTCTTGGAAGTCATGTTGCTAGACAACAATGAACCTACGAGCTATGGAGAAGCGATGGTGGGCCCGGATTCCGATAAATGGCTCGAGGCCATAAAATCCGAGAGAGGATCCATGTATGAAAACAAAGTGTAGACTTTGGAAGAACTACTTGATGGTCGTAAGGCTGTTAGGTACATGTGGATTTTAAGAAGAAGACGGACGTGGACGGTAATGTCACCGTCTATGAAGCTCGTCTTGTGGCAAAGAGTTTTTCACAAGTTCAAGTAGTTGACTACGATGAGATTTTCTCACCCGTAGCGATGCTTAAGTCCGTCGGAATCGTGTTAGCATAAGCTGCATTTATGAAATCTGGCAGATGGATGTCAAAACAAGTTTCCTTACCAGTTTTCGTAAGGAAAGGTTGTATGTGATACAATCAGAAAGGTTTTGTCTATCCTAAGGATGCTAAAAGGTATGCTAGCTCCAGCGATCCTTCCATGGACTAGAGCAAGCATCTCGGAGTCAGAATATACACTTTGATGGAGTAATCAAAGTTTATGGGTTTATACAAAGTTTGTTAGAAACTTGTATTTTCTGATAAGTATATGTGGATGACATATTGTTAATCAGAAATGATGTAGAATTTCTGGAAAGCATATAGGGTTATTTGGAAAGTGTTTTTCAATGGAAAGCCTGGATTAAGCTACTTGAACATTGAGCATCAAGATCTATAAGGATATATCAAAACGCTTAATGGTACTTTCAAATGAGCACATACCTTGACAGGATCTTGAAGGTGTTCAAGATGGATGAGTCAAAGAAGGAGTTCTTGCCTGAGTTGTAAGGTATGAAGTTAAGACTTAAAGCTCGACCACGGTAGAACAGAGAGAAAGGACGAAGGTCGTCCCCTATGCTTAGACATAGGCTCCATAGTATGCTATGCTCTGTACCGCACCTGATGTGTGCCTTGCCACATGTCTGGCTAGAGGGTACAAAGGTGATCTAGGAGTAGATCACCAGATAGCGGTCAAAAATATCCTTAGAGGAATAAGGATATGTTTCTCGGTTATGGAGGTGATAAAGAGTTCGACGTAAAGAGTTACGTCGATGCAAGCTTAACACCTATCCGGATAGCTCTGAGTAGAGATACCGGATACGTATAATGGAGCAATGATTTGGAATAGCTCCAAGAAGAACAGTTATTTGGAATAGCTCCAAATAGAACGTGGTAGCTGCATCTAGGAGATGACATAGAGATTTGCAAAGTACATACGGATCTGAATGTTGCAGACCCGTTGACTAAAACCTCTCTCACAAGCAACATGATCAAACCCAGAACTCATTGAATGTTAATCACATAGTGATGTGAACTAGATTATTGACTCTAGTAAACTCTTTGGATGTTGGTCACATGGCGATGTGACCTATGAGTGTTAATCACATGGTGATGTGAACTAGATTATTGACTCTAGTGCAAGTGGGAGACTGTTGGAAATATGCCCTAGAGGCAATAATAAATTGGTTATTATTATATTTCCTTGTTCATGATAATCGTTTATTATCCATGCTAGAATTGTATTGATAGGAAACTCAGATACATGTGTGGATACATAGACAACACCATGTCCCTAGTAAGCCTCTAGTTGACTAGCTCGTTGATCAATAGATGGTTACGGTTTCCTGACCATGGACATTGGATGTCGTTGATAACGGGATCACATCATTAGGAGAATGATGTGATGGACAAGACCCAATCCTAAGCATAGCACAAGATCGTGTAGTTCGTATGCTAAAGCTTTTTCTAATGTCAAGTATCATTTCCTTAGACCATGAGATTGTGCAACTCTCGGATACTGTAGGAATGCTTTGGGTGTGCCAAACGTCACAACGTAACTGGGTGGCAATAAAGGTGCACTACGGGTATCTCCGAAAGTGTCTGTTGGGTTGGCACGAATCGAGACTGGGATTTTGTCACTCCGTGTGACGGAGAGGTATCTCTGGGCCCACTCGGTAGGACATCATCATAATGTGCAAAATGTGATCAAGGAGTTGATCACGGGATGATGTGTTACCGAATGAGTAAAGAGACTTGCCAGTGACGAGATTGAACAAGGTATCGGGATACCAACGATCGAATCTCGGGCGAGTATTGTACCGATAGACAAAGGGAATTGTATACGGGATTGATTAAGTCCTTGACATCGTGGTTCATCCCATGAGATCATTGTGGAACATGTGGGAGCCAACATGGGTATCCAGATCCCGCTGTTGGTTATTGAACGGAGAACGTCTCGGTCATGTCTGCATGGTTCCCGAACCCGTAGGGTCTACACACTTAAGGTTCGATGACGCTAGGGTTATAAAGGAAGTTTGTATGTGGTTACCAAATGTTGTTCGGAGTCCCGGATGAGATCCCGGACGTCACGAGGAGTTCCGGAATGGTCCGGAGGTAAAGATTTATATATGGGAAGTCCTGTTTTGGTCACCGGAAAAGTTTCGGGGTTTATCGGTAACGTACCGGGACCACCGGGAGGGTCCCGGGGGTCCACCAAGTGGGGCCACCAGCCCCGGAGGGCTTCATGGGCCAAGTGTGGAAGGGGACCAGCCCCAGGTGGGCTGGTGCGCCCTCCCACAAGGCCCAAGGCGCAAGGGAAGAGGAGAGGGGGCAAACCCTAGGGCAGATGGGCCCTAAGGCCCATCCTGGTGCGCCTCCCTCTCCCCCTCCCCCTTGGCCGCCTCCCTTAGATGGGATCTAGGCTGGTCGCCACCCCTAGGGGTGGAAACCCTAAAGGGGGTGCAGCCCCTCCCCTTCCCCTATATATACTTGGCCTAGGGGCTGCCCAATACACGCGATTTGATCTCTCTCATTGGTGCAGCCCTCCCTCTCTTTCTCCTCATATTCCGTGGTGCTTGGCGAAGCCCTGCTGGATTGCCACGCTCCTCCACCACCACCATGCCATTGTGCTGCTGCTGGATGGAGTCTTCCTCAACCTCTCCCTTTCTCCTTGCTGGATCAAGGCATGGGAGACGTCACCGGGCTGTATGTGTGTTGAACGCGGAGGTGCCGTCCGTTCGGCACTAGGATCTCCGGTGATTTGGATCACGACGAGTACGACTCCATCAACCCCGTTCTCTTGAACGCTTCCGCTTAGCGATCTACAAGGGTATGTAGATGCACTCTTCTTCCCCTCATTGCTGGTCTCTCCATAGATAGATCTTGGTGACATGTAGGAAATTTTTGAATTTCTGCTACGTTCCCCAACATAGGCATCCATGCGTCAGCATTTCTGTGGCTGGGGTTTTTGTTTTTTTTAAAGGGGGGGGTTGGGGGTTTTGGGGGGTTAATTTAGGTGTTTCATATATTGTGTTAGGTAGCTATAATTAATAGAGAGAGGTGTCCTCTCTTATGTCCGTGCTTGGTCGATGCTACATACTATACATACATATAGAGAGGACTAGACACGCTAGCTAGCTAGTAAGCAAACGAAGGAAACAGAAGATCGTCATGAACATATATGCATACAGAGAGAAGTGATATCGACCACCTCTCCTTCTCCGAGAGATTGGTCGAACAACAAGTTCTCGTATATCTATCCGACACTACCGGCTACATATATACAATAATTATCTCTTACAAATATAATCATACGGACTCATGGTTCACATAGTATTCTCCATCTTCAGCGATCACGTGGTCAAGAAAGAATGCCGCCAATTCCTCTTGAATTGCTCGCATGCGAGCTGGTGCTAGGAGTTCATCCCGCTTCCGAAACATCTAATTTGAAGAAGGGGGTCAATACATATATATATGAATGAATGAAACTCAACACAGGTGATGGTAATATAATAAAATTGTGAATGTTGTTATTTACGTACTTCATATTGTTCGTCAGAGTACCCGCCCCGCTCACAGGTCGTGTGGCGGATGGACTCGCAGACGTAGTATCCACAGAAATCATTCCCTTGTTCCTGCCACAACCACTTTACAAGAAATAGAGGTCAATCAAACTGATAAGCAAGAATGCTAAATGGTATTGATGAAACTAGCGCTTGAATCACTAGCTAGGAGATGCGCGGAACATGCTACTATAGTACTTACTTTCGGGTGTCTAAATTCCAGCTCCTTCGGCAGTCCCGGAACTTTACTAGTGAATTTTCTCCAAACCCTGCCGGACAAAGAAAACAATTACTTGATATTAGGAAATGAACAAAATTGCTGATATGGTGGATAATGATCGATTTAACTTACTTCTTGAGGATTTCAGTCATGTCCGCATACTCTTGGGGATCTTTTCGTTTAGAGTCCAAGACAGTTACTACTCCCCGCTCAAGCCTAATCTCTAGGAGAATATAGTGGTACCTGCGCACGCATGCATAACTCATCAATTACATTACTATAACCTGGACTAATATATAAGGGAAACCAAATATGCACAAGACAATAACACTCACTTGAAGTTGTAAGGAAAGAGTATTATATCTTTGTTTTCTTTTTTTTAATGATCGTAGCAAGTTGGCCTCGGTATCTTCAGGACGATGTTCAACCTCAGTTGCATCTATGAGATATGTGTTAACGAACCCAATATCACCGATTTGTCTTTTCTTCAATTCGGCGATCTTCAATCTGCAATGAAAGAGATGAGCTATATAGAGAGACTTAATGACAGAAGTAGTAGTACTTACAGACAGTAGCAGGTGACCATTGTTTTATCGAGGGCCAATTGATTGAAAAACTGATAGAACTCCTCAAATGGAATAGGCAACATTTCAATTCCAACGAGGTCATGCTCCGGTTTAACTCTCGCATACAAAGTACTCCTCCCCTCAGACTCTCTGCAGATTTTCAAGTACCAATCATGTAATCTTCGCATCATCGTTGTTAAAGATTTTTCATCTTTGACGAGAGGCTTCCCGTACTCGTATATGTGTATCTGCAGCTCCATGGGATCATAATGTACATCGTCGGGCAGGTAATCGTCAACATTGCAATAACCGGTCACCATCCTCGGATCGACGATGTCGCTAGGCACCTTGAGCGGGGGGCACGATTGCTTCGCTTGTTCGCCGAGCTGGGCAATTTGTTTCCCAGCTGCTCGTCGTTCTTTCAGCCTTTGATCACTGACTGTACTTCCCGACCGCTCCGCTTCGGCCCGTGTCTTTGCAATAATGCGCTCATAGTTTCCTTTCGGCGGAGACTTGGGTGGTTTTGCCAGGGCAGCCAGAGTGCGCTTCACTTTCACCGGATCTACCTTCTCATCCGGAGGTGGATGTCTCTTTGCTTTCAACCCTTTAAACCAGTCATCCACTTCGGTTTGCACGATCTTCGCGTTCTCCTCCGGGGTCCTCTCGTATGGTAACTTCTGTGGACTCTTCAGAGAAGAACCGAATCTGTATGTCCTCCCGCCTCTGGTTGTACTGCTAGACACTGGCCGAGCAGACGGAGCGGTTGTCTTCTTTACTTGCTTACAAGGCAGAGGAGAAGGACTACAACGCGCTGGAGCAGCTGCCGGAGCGGCGGCGGGTCTCTTCCGCCCTTGCTGACGAGGCGGAGAAGGAGGACGCTCGTTGCTCGGGCGCGCCGGCGCAGGCGGAGAAGGAGGCGGAGTGCTGCCACGCGCCGGAGAAGGAGCTGGCCGAGGGCCCTGATCGTCACTCGCCGGAGGAGGAGGCGGTTGAGGAGGCGGAGTGCCCTAACTCGCCGGAGGAGGAGGAGGAGGCGGAGGCGTCCAGTTCGGAAGGTTGATGAGCTCCTTCCGCCATAGGCATTGAGTCTTCAGAGCAGACCCCAACCGAGTCTCCCCTTCACCGGTAGGGTGGTCAAGCTGGAGGTCCTCAAATCCCTCCGTTATTTCATCCACCATCACCCTAGCATATCCTTCTGGAATCGGCCGGCGGTGAAAAGTTGCGCCGGGTTGAGTAGGATAAACAGAGCCAACAGCCGCCTTGACCTTCAAATTCATCCATTGCGTCATAAGGTGGCAATTTTGAGACTCCATGATAGCATCCACGGGATAGCTGGTAGGAGCCGTCAAGGCATGCTCCGGCTAAAGCAGCTCGGTGGAAGCCACGCTGCTTCTGCGCTGAGATGGCGGGGTAGCTTCAGGGGAAGCTTCGGCAGTACGTTTGCTGCGATTTGCTTCTCGTTCCTCTATCGCGTCTACCCTTGCTTGCAGCGCCTGCATTTGGGTCTGCTGCACTTTTTTCCTCCTCTCATGGGATTTGTAACCGCCTGCGTCCGGAAACCCAACCTTCCACGGAATGGAGCCTGGCGTGCCTCGTGTCCGTCCAGGGTGCTCAGGATTCCCGAGGGCCATTGTGAGCTCGTCGTTTTCTCTGTCTGGAAAGAACGTCTCTTCCTGCGCTGCTTCGATATACTACTTAAGCTTCCTGACCGGTATGTCCATTTGATCGTTCGTCCAAATGCACTTCCCTGTTACAGGGTCCAAGGTTCCGCCAGCCCCGAAGAACCAAGTCCGGCAATGGTCTGGCCAGTTAATTGTCTCTAGTTCGATCCCTTTATCAACCAGATCATTCTCAGTCTTGGCCCACTTAGGCCGGGCTACGAGGTAGCCATCTGACCCTGTGCGATGGTGAAGCTTCTTCTTCGCAGCATTTTGCTTGTTTGTCGCCAACATCTTCTTACTCTTTTCCGATGTCTTGTGGGCCACAAATGCGGGCCAGTGATCTCTGATCTTCTCATATCTGCCCTATTCTAGTGTCTCATTATTTTCGACAAACTTATTCAGCTCTTTCTTCCACCTCCTGAATAGTTCTGCCATCCTCTTAAGAGCAAAAGACTTGATTAATTGCTCTTTAACTGGGTTCTGTGGATTATCCTCTGGCGGTAGGGTGAAATTTGACTTCAGCTCAGTCCAAAGATCATTTTTTTGCATATCATTGACATAAGACACCTCAGGGTCTTCTGTACCCGGCTTAAACCATTGCTGGATGCTTATCGGGATCTTGTCCCTAACCAGAACCCCGCACTGTGCAACAAATGCGTTCTTTGTTCGGAGGGGTTCAATCGGTTGGCCGTCGGGCGCGATTGATATGATCTCAAACCTTCCATCCGAGCTCAACTTTTCTTCGGGCCTCGTCTCTTTACCGAAGTTGTGCTCGATCCGGAGGGCTAGAAAAAAGAACAAAGACTTAATTAATATGTGTACATACCAAAACAATGAATGCACCAATCAGCTAGTCAGCACAGGCTTAACTAATATATATACCTGACCGGACTCGGTTCGGTCACCGGAGCCGTCATCACGGTCTCCTTCTTGCACCGGCATTGGGTCACCGGAGCCGTCCTCATGTTCTTCTTCTTGCACCAGCATTAGGTCACCGTAGCCAGCTTCTTCACCCTCTCCTTCCAGACCATCGGTGTCGTTGAGAAACAACGAGACGGCATCACTTCCTTCTGCAATTATGTCCCTCAACAACGCTTCTTTTGCTTCGTCTCGGGCGGTGTCCATAGTTTCTACAAATATTTACAACATGGCAATTATTTTTCAAACATGACAGATGGATATATCAGTGGTAAACGTAGAACTAGCTACCTAATCATAGTAAGGAATCATATATATTAATTAGTGGCCTCGACGCTGCTTCTCTAGGGTTTGGGGTGGCCTCGACAACGCTTTAAGGGTTTGGGGTGGCCTCGAGAACGCTTCAAGGAGGGGGTAATATCGACCCCCCCCCCCCCCCACGTGTTGAAGCTATCGGGAGGGGGTATATATCGACAACGACGACACTACATCTATGTCCCTCGATGACCCTCGTTCCCGATAAAAAAAAGAGGAAGAATAAGAAAAAAAGAGGAGAAGAAAGAATAGAGGAGAAGAACTCCTCTATTCTTTTTTTTCTTCTTCCTCTTCTTTTTTTATCCTCTTCTTCCTCTCATGTTCGAAAATAACTTTGGAGGACTTCATCATGCCCTGGTTACTTCCGGCTAATGATGAAGCCATGGATTTCTTCAATACTTTGACACTAGGAACCTCTCTCGACCCCTCGGCGATCCTCATCCCCTCGAACCCTCGATGACCCTGGAACCCTCGACCCCTAGACGACCCTGAAATAAAAAGAGGAGAAGAAGAAAGGAATATCTAGAGGAGAAGATCGAAGAAAAAAAAAGAAGAAAAAAAAGAGGAGAAGAAGAAAGGAATAGAGGAGAAGAAGAGAAAATAGATTCTATTTTCTCTTCTTCTCCTCTATTCCTTTCTTCTTCTCCTCTTCTTTTTTTCTTTTTCTTATTTATTTTTCCCCTTCTTCCTCTCCTCTTCTTCTCCTTTCTTCCTCTTCTTATTTTCCTTTTTCCTCTCCTTCTTTTTCTTCTTCTTCCTTCTTTCTAGCTAGATATATAAAACTTTTCTAAAAATGTAACTTTTGCATATATACACGGAAAAAATTGTTATCGGGGAGGGAGTATATCGACCCCCCCCCCCCCGACCCTCTTTTACTTCTTCTTCCTTCTTCCTTCTTCCTCTTTTCTTCTCCAACACAAAACACATCTCATCTCATCTCATTTCATCCAAAAATAATTCTTTGCATATGAACATACATACATTTACTTTTTTTCTTAAATGTTACATATGAACATTTTCTTAAATGAGCATATGAATATTTTTTTAAATATTAATGAGCATATGAACATACATATCAACAAAAAATAGACCTTTTTCTTGGTAACAAAAAAATGCAAAAACGAGCATTATATATACAGCATATACAGAGCATTATACAGTGAACATACATACATACATACATACATACATACATACAGTGAGCATATACATGCATGAGCATTATACGGCGACGGCGACGTTGTTTGGCGGTGGCGCGCGCTTACGGATGACGTGCGGGGACGGCAATGAGAAGGAAAAGGGGAGGAGGCAGTGGCTCACAGCGCGGGGAGGGGTCGAGGTCGCCGGCCGGAATCGGTGCGGGCAACGATGACGGCGTCGGCGGGGGCGGCGGGCAGCTTCGGGGTGGCCTGGCGAGCAGGGGAGTTCGAGGCGACGGCGGGGGCGGTGAGGGCGCCGGCGCGCGGGGGCGGGACGGGGCAGGGGTAGGGCGACGGCGACAAGGAGCGGGCGGCGATGGCGAGCACGGGGCAGGGGCGCGGGGCGACGGCGACGGCGAGCACGGGCAGCCTGGCGGCGTCGGGGGCAAATGGTCGATGAGAAACTAAAAATTTCCTAAGTCCTGCTTATATACACAGAGTATTGGTCCCGGTTCGTGGCATCAACCGGGACCAATGCCACCTTTAGTCCCGGTTGGTGCCACCAACCGGGACCATAGGTCTCTTTTCAGCAGCCGAAAGGGCGGGAAGGAGAGGCCTATGGTCCCGGTTGGTAGCACCAACCGGGACTAAAGGGGGGCATTGGTCACGGTTGGTGCCATGAACCGTGACCAATGCCCCCTTTAGTCCCGGTTGATGCCACCAACCGGGACCAATGGCCTTGTGCTGCCCCGCGCCCAAAAATTTAGTCCCACCTCGCTAGTTGAGAGGGCTCGGGAGTGGTTTATAAGCGCTGCTTCGCCCATCCTCCCGAGCTCCTCTCAACTGCAGGCTTTCGGGCCTAATCTGTCACTGCAATGCCTGTGGGCCTACTGGGCCTGCTGCGGGCCTGAATCCTGGCCCATGGTAGGGTTTCTAGTCGTATTCAGGCCGTGGTGGCCCAGTAGGTGGCATTTTTTTGTTTTTTTGTTGCTTTATTAATTTTCTTTTGTTTTTTTGCTTTATTTTTTAATTCTTTATGCTTTTAGTTATAGAAAAATTATAAACTTTTTGTTAATGCCATTAGTTTTCAAATTTGGAAACACTTTTTTTTCTGTTTTTTTGTTGCTTTATTTATCTTCTTTTGTTTTTTGCTTTATTTTTTAATTCTTTATGCTTTTAGTTTTAGAAAAATTATAAACTTTTTGTTAATGTCATTAGTTTTCAAATTTGAAAACACTTTTTTAGTTTTTTTTTGTTTTCTTTGTTGCTTTCTTTATTTTATTTTGTGATTAACTTTACTATAAAAATAGTTTTTTCCTATTTTTTTTAATTTTTTTTGCATTATTTATTTTCTTTTGTTTTTGCTTTAATTTTTAATTCTGTTTGCTTTTAGGTTAGCAAAATTATAAACTTTCTGTTATGCCATTTAGTTTTAGAAAAATTATAAACTTTCTGTTAGTGCCATTAGTTTTCAAATTTGAAAACACTTTTTTAGTTATTTTGTTTTCTTTGTTGCTTTATTTATTTTATTTTCTTATTAATTTTACTATAAAAATAGTTTTTTCCTGTTTTTTTGATTTGTTTTTTGCATTATTTATTTTCTTTTGTTTTTTGCTTTAATTTTTAATTCTGTTTGCTTTTAGGTTAGCAAAATTATAAACTTTCTGTTAGTGCCATTAGTTTTACAAAAATTATAAACTTTCTGTTAGTGCCATTAGTTTTCAAATTTGAAAACACTTTTTTAGTTATTGTGTTTTCTTTGTTGCTTTATTTATTTTATTTTCTGATTAACTTTACTATAAAAATAGTTTTTTCCTGTTTTTTTGATTTGTTTTTTGCATTATTTATTTTCTTTTGTTTTTTGCTTTAATTTTTAATTCTGTTTGCTTTTAGGTTAGCAAAATTATAAACTTTCTGTTAGTGCCATTAGTTTTAGAAAAATTATAAACTTTCTGTTAGTGCCATTAGTTTTCAAATTTGAATAGTTAAAATTTGAATTCTTTGAAAATTGTTTGAATCACAAATTTGTGATTAACTTACTCAAAAATTAGAATAGATGCGCTTATAGAGAAAATTGAACCTAAATTCCTAGTAAATTTGTATGAATTTTAGAGAAATTCACTATGAATTTAGGTTAAACTTTTCTCTATTAGCGCATCTATTTTCATTTTGAGAGGAGCTCAACAAGGCAGAGAGGGAAGGGCTTATAAACCGGTGTGAGCCCCCTTCGGTTGGCGAGGTGGGACTAAACTCTGCCCGCAACGAGGACCAACCCTTTAGTCCTGGTTTGTGGCACAAACCGGGACTACTGGTCATGGGCCAGGGGCGAGGAGCAACTTTCTGTTAGTGCCATTAGTTTTAGAAAGTTGAAAGTTGAAAGTTGGCATGGGCCAGGGACTAATGGTCATGGTATTACGAGGGCCGAACCATAAGACATGAAAGCATTTCAAATGAACTCTGAAAAAGTTGAAAGTTGGGATGGTATCATAATTTCACCCACATAGCATGTGCATGTACAAAACGGACAATGGTAGCATGTTCGTGTGTTACAAAGTTGCGGGAGAAAGTCTTCGCTTTTTCTTCGCTTGTGTCATTTGCTTATTGCGCCGTAACCATGGATAATCTTCATTGTTTATCAGGATGCTTGGGTCAGCCTTGACATTAAAGGGAGGAATTTCATGAAACTTTTCATAATCTTCAGACATGTCTGTCTTGCCGTCCACTCCCAGGATGTCCCTTTTTCCTGAAAGAACTATGTGGCGCTTTGGCTCATCGTATGATGTATTCGCTTCCTTATCTTTTCTTTTTCTCGGTTTGGTAGACATGTCCTTCACATAGATAACATGTGCCACATCATTGGCTAGGACGAACAGTTCGTCAGTGTACCCAAGATTTTTCAGATCCACTGTTGTTATTTCGTACTGTGGGTCTACCTGTACCCTGCCGCCTAACAGATTGACCCATTTGCACTTAAACAAAGGGACCTTAAAATCAGGTCCGTAGTCAAGTTCCCATATGTCCACTATGTAACCATAATATGTGTCCTTTCCGCTCTCGGTTGCTGCATCAAAGCGGACACCGCTGTTTTGGTTGGTGCTCTTTTGATCTTGGGCGATCGTGTAAAATGTATTCCCATTTATCTCGAATCCTTTGTAAGTCAATACAGTCAAAGATGGTCCCTTGGACAACAAGTACAACTCATCACAAACAGTGTTGTCACCTCTGAGACTTGTTTCCAACCAACTGCTGAAAGTCCTGATGTGTTCACATGTAATCCAGTCGCCGCACTGCTCCGGGTGTTTGGAGCGCAGACTGTTCTTGTGTTCATCGACATACGGGGTCACCAAGGTAGAGTTCTGTAGAACTGTGTAGTGTGCTTGAGACCAAGAATATCCGTCCCTGCGTATTATTGAGTCTCTTCCAAGAGTGCCTTTTCCAGTCAGTCTCCCCTCATACCGCGATTTAGGGAGACCTATCTTCTTAAGGCCAGGAATGAAGTCAACACAAAACCCGATGACATCCTCTGTTTGATGGCCCATGGAGATGCTTCCTTCCGGCCTAGCGCAGTTACGGACATATTTCTTTAGGACTCCCATGAACCTCTCAAAGGGGAACATGTTGTGTAGAAATACGGGCCCCAGGATGACAATCTCATCGACTAGATGAACTAGGACGTGCGTCATGATATTGAAGAAGGATGGTGGGAACACCGGCTCGAAACTGACAAGACATTGCGCCACATCACTCCTTAGCCTTGGTACGATTTCTGGATCGATCACCTTCTGAGAGATTGCATTGAGGAATGCACATAGCTTCACAATGGCTAGTCGGACGTTTTCCGGTAGAAGCCCCCTCAATGCAACCGGAAGCAGTTGCGTCATAATCACGTGGTAGTCATGAGACTTTAGGTTCTGAAACTTTTTCTCTGGCATATTTATTATTCCCTTTATATTCGATGAGAAGCCAGTCGTGACCTTCATACTAAGCAGGCATTCAAAGAAGATTTCTTTCTCTTCTTTCGTAAGAGCGTAGCTGGCAGGACCTTTATACTGCTTCGGAGGCATGTCGTCTTTTTCGTGCAAACGTTGCAGGTCCTCCCGTGCCTCCGGCGTATCTTTTGTCTTCCCATACACGCCCAAGAAGCCTAGCAGGTTCACGCAAAGGTTCTTCGTCACGTGCATCACGTCGATTGAGGAGCGGACCTCTAGGTCTTTCCAGTAGGGTAGGTCCCAAAATATAGATTTCTTCTTCCACATGGGTGCGTGTCCCTCAGCGTCATTCGGAACAGCTAGTCCACCGGGACCCTTTCCAAAGATTACGTAGTGTAAATCATTGACCATAGCAAGCACGTGATCACCGGTGCGCATGGCGGGCTTCTTCCGGTGATCTGCCTCACCTTTGAAATGCTTGCCTTTCTTTCGACATTGATGGTTGGTCGGGAGAAATCAACGATGGCCCAGGTACACATTCTTCCTACATTTGTCTAGGTATATACTTTCAGTGTCATCTAAACAGTGCGTGCATGCGTGGTATCCTTTGTTTGTCTGTCCTGAAAGGTTACTGAGAGCGGGCCAATCGTTGATGGTCACGAACAGCAACGCCTTAAGGTTAAATTCCTCCTGTGTGTGCTCATCCCACGTACGTACACCGTTTCCATTCCACAGCTGTAAAAGTTCTTCAACTAATGGCCTTAGGTACACATCAATTTCATTGTCGGGTTGCTTAGGTCCTTGGATGAGAACTGGCGTCATAATGAACTTCCGCTTCATGCACATCCAAGGAGGAAGGTTATACATACATAGAGTCACGGGCCAGGTGCTGTGATTGCTGCTCTGCTCCCCGAAAGGATTAATGCCATCCGCGCTTAAAGCAAACCATACATTCCTTGGGTCCTTTGCAAACTCATCCCAGTACTTTCTCTCGATTTTTCTCCACTGCGACCCGTCAGCGGGTGCTCTCAACTTCCCATCTTTCTTTCGGTTCTCACTGTGCCATCGCATCAACTTGGCATGCTCTTCGTTTCTGAACAGACGTTTCAACCGTGGTATTATAGGAGCATACCACATCACCTTCGCAGGAACCCTCTTCCTGGGGGGCTCGCCGTCAACATCACCAGGGTCATCTTGTCTGATCTTATACCGCAATGCACCGCATACCGGGCATGCGTTCAGATCCTTGTATGCACCATGGTAGAGGATGCAGTCATTAGGGCATGCATGTATCTTCTCCACCTCCAATCCTAGAGGGCATACGACCTTCTTTGTTGCGTATGTACTGTCGGGCAATTCGTTATCCTTTGGAAGCTTCTTCTTCAATATTTTCAGTAGCTTCTCAAATCCTTTGTCAGCCACAGCATTCTCTGCCTTCCACTGCAGCAATTCCAGTACGGTATCGAGCTTTGTGTTGCCATCTTCGCAATTGGGGTACAACCCTTTTTTGTGATCCTCTAACATGCGATCGAACTTCAGCTTCTCCTTTTCACTTTCGCATTGCGTCCTTGCATCGACAATGACCCGGCGGAGATCACAATCATCGGGCACATCGTGTGGTTCCTCTTGATCTTCAGGAGCTTCACCCGTTGCAGCATCATTGGGCACATCGTCTGGTTCCTCTTGATCTTCACCAGCTCCCCCCGTTGCAGCATCACCGTATTCAGGGGGCACATAGTTGTCATCGTACTCTTCTTCTTCATCGTCTTCCATCATAACCCCTATTTCTCCGTGCCTCGTCCAAACATTATAGTGTGGCATGAAACCCTTGTAAAGCAGGTGGGAGTGAAGGATTTTCCGGTTAGAGTAAGACCTCGTATTCCCACATTCAGTGCATGGACAACACATAAAACCATTCTGCTTGTTTGCCTCAGCCGCTTCGAGAAACTCATGCACGCCCTTAATGTACTCGCGGGTGTGTCTGTCACCGTACATCCATTGCCGGTTCATCTGCGTGCATTATATATAATTAAGTGTCCAAATTAATAGAAGTTCATCATCACATTAAAACCAAAGTGCATACATAGTTCTCATCTAACAACATATAGCTCTCCAGAGCATCTAATTAATTAAACCATACATTGAAACTATGTAAAACATTTCAATGCGAAACCAAATGCGATCATAATCGCAACCAAGGTAACAATTGATCCAACAGCATAATGATACCAAGCCTCGGTATCAATGGCATATTTTCTAATCTTTCTAATCTTCAAGCGCATTGCATCCATCTTGATCTTGTGATCATCGACGACATCCGCAACATGCAACATCTGCTCGCGAGGGGTATATATAGGCACCTCATTGGTCCCGGTTGGTGGCATGAGCCGAGACTAAAGGGGAGCCTTTGGTCCCGGTTCAGGCCACCAACCGGGACCAATGGTGGTGGGCCAAGAGCGAGGCCCATTGGTCCCGGTTCATCCAACCAACCGGGACCAAAAGGTCCAGATGAACCGGGAACAATGGCCCACGTGGCCCGGCTGGCCCCCGGTTCTAGACTGAACCGGGACTAATAGGCTGAGCCGGCCTGGACCAAAGCCCTATTTTCTACTAGTGAAGAGAGGACACTTCTCTCTATTAATTAGCTAGCTAACACAATATATGAAACACCTAAATTAACCTCCCAAAACTCCCGACCCCCCCCCTTAAAAAAACAAAAACCTCAGCCCCTGAAATGCTGACGCATTGATGCCTATTGGTCCCGGTTGGTGCCACCAACCGGGACCAAAGGCAAAAAAACAAAAACCTCAGCCTCTGAAATGCTGACGCTGTTGGGGAACGTTGCAGAAAACAAAATTTTCCTACGGTTTCACCAAGATCCATCTATGAGTTCATCTAGCAACGAGTGATCGGATGCATCTACATACCTTTGTAGATCGCGAGCGGAAGCATTCAAAGAACGGGGATGAGGTAGTCGTACATGACGTGATCCAAATCACCAATGACCAAGCGCCGAACGGACGGCACCTCCGCGTTCAACACACGTACGGAGCGAATGACGTCTCCTCCTTCTTGATCCAGCAAGGGGAGAGGAGAGGTTGAGGAAGATGGCTCCAGCAACAGCACGACGGCGTGGTGGTGATGGAGCTGCAGTACTCCGTCAGGGCTTCGCCAAGCACTATGAGGAGGAGGAGGTGTTGGAGAGGGAGAAGGAGGCGCCAAGGCAAAAGGTATGAAGTCCTCCATCTCCCCTACTATATATAGGAGGGCCAAGGGGGGGCGCCGGCCCTAGGAGATCCAATCTCCTAGGGGGGGCGGCGGCCAAGGGAGGTTTCCCTCCCTCCCAAGGCACCTAGGGGTGCCTTCCCCTTGTGGGACTCTTCCCTCTTGAAACCCTAGGCGCATGGGCCTCTTGAGGCTGGTGCCCTTGGCCCATGTAGGCCAAGGCGCACCCCCTACAGCCCATGTGGCCCCCCCGGGGCAGGTAGCCCCACCCGGTGGACCCTCGGGACCCTTCCGGTGGTCCCGGTACAATACCGGTGACCCCGAAACTTGTCCCGATGGCCGAAACAGCATTTCCTATATATAATTCTTTACCTCCGGACCATTCCGGAACTCCTCGTGACGTCCGGGATCTTATCCGGGACTCCGAACAACATTCGGGTTACTGCATATACATATCCCTACAATCCTAACGTCACTGAACCTTAAGTGTGTAGACCCTACGGGTTCGGGAGACATGCAGACATGACCGAGACGACTCTCCGGTCAATAACCAACAGCGGGATCTGGATACCCATGTTGGCTCCTACATACTCCACGATGATCTCATCGGATGAACCACGATGTCAAGGATTCAAGCAACCCCGTATACAATTTCCTTTGTCAATCGGTATGTTACTTGCCCGAGATTCGATCGTCGGTATCCCAATACCTCGTTCAATCTCGTTACCGGTAAGTCACTTTACTCGTACCGTAATGCATGATCCCGTGACCAGACACTTGGTCACCTTTGAGCTCGTAATGATGATGCATTACCGAGTGGGCCTAGTGATACCTCTCCATCATATGGAGTGACAAATCCCAGTCTTGATCCGTGTCAACCCAACAGACACTTTTGGAGATACCCGTAGTATACCTTTATAGTCACCCAGTTACGTTGTGACGTTTGGTACACCCAAAGCACTCCTACGGTATCCGGGAGTTACACGATCTCATGGTCTAAGGAAAAGATACTTGACATTGGAAAAACTCTAGCAAACGAACTATACGATCTTGTGCTATGTTTAGGATTGGGTCTTGTCCATCACATCATTCTCCTAATGATGTGATCTCGTTATCAATGACATCCAATGTCCATAGTCAGGAAACCATGACTATCTGTTGATCAACGAGCTAGTCAACTAGAGGCTCACTAGGGACATGTTGGTGTCTATTATTCACACATGTATTACGATTTCCGGATAACACAATTATAGCATGAATAAAGACAATTATCATGAACAAGGAAATATAATAATAATGCTTTTATTATTGCCTCTAGGGCATATTTCCAACAGACGCGTGGATGCCTATTGGTCCCGGTTGGTGCCACCAACCGGGACCAAAGGCCCTCCTGCCTGGGCTCGGCGCACCGGCCACATGGAGGCCCATCTGTCTCGGTTCCTGTTTGAATCGGGACTAAAGGGTCAGGGCATTAGTAACGACCCTTTAGTCCCGGTTCAAAGACCGGGACAAAAGGCCCTTACCAACCGGGACAGAAGACCATTTTTCTACTAGTGGAAGAACCCTTGTTGGTATTTACAGGTTTAATTTGTGGTTTGATATCTTTGTTATTTTCATGTGGCTGCCTTTAGAAAAGATCGTGTCATGGAAGAAGAAAGAGTTTGAAGATCTTAAAGATTTGCTTCGTTTTCTTTTAGAATTTATTTTGTAATCGTTGTAGTCAGCTCATGTATCTATACCTTGTACAATTCGCTAATATAAATATATCATGGTATTGATTCTCAAAAAAAGTCTTGTACACATAGATAGATGTATTTATTCTAAAAAAATGGATAGATGGATGCTTTGCTAACACCGGGCAAAAAAAATGTCATGTTCTTTGTCTCCGGCACAAGACAGCCTATTAATTTTGTCTTTTGCAGGGGTTACTTAGCCACGTTAACGGGGCCACGTCATGGCAGAGAAGATATAAAAGAGTGTTATCATCTCCTAACAAAGTGTGAGGCAGGTGGAATAAAGTATTCTAGAAAGTTTCAGGGCTTTGTGCAAAAATTAAACATTTCTTCTCATGGGACAGCACCGTCACGCCGACCGGGTAGAAATATTGTGCAAATAAGCACCCTGTCTTTGGTTAAATTTGCACCATGGGCAGCGTTGACCATGGGCGGTTGACTTAGTCAAGCGAGGTGGGTGGAATAACCCTGCCCGCACGAGACGCTTGTGACACACACAAGTAAATGTACGGGCCATTTTAAACAACCGGAAATGAAAGATTGGTGGCAATCTGATCATACATACTCCCTCCCTTTCAAATTAATCTTTGTGGTTTTAATTCAAATTTAAACAAAAATCATGACGAGTAATTTGGAACGGAGGGAGTACATAGGTATGATGCTACATGCTAGTACATACGTACCTCGCTTGAGCACAAACTCTTCGAAACCCCACTATCGTTTCATAGCCGACTGGCGTTAAACAGGCACAGCATTACCCCGTGACAACCGCTGCCTTGTTACACACTGTTATCTCGTCGAAAACAGACCTAACCTAGTTTTTTTTCTTTTTTGCGGATAGACCTAACCTAGTTGAAAAATACGGAGTAGCTTTTAATTTATTTGCCATTGCACTACATTACTACATGCATAAATAAAGAAATGAAACGGGAAGTATAGCTGAACGGTTCAATAGCATCCCCAAAATTTTGAATGTACTTTTTTCTATTTTTCTGAAAAGGTGTGTTTGTAAGGACCAGTGATACCAAATGCCTTAGGGACTTTTCAGTCTTTTTACATGGTTGCTCATGCGCTAGCTTAAAATGGACGTGATTATCCATCAAGTGTGTTGTTGGACTCATCTCCGGACATTATTTTTAGTAGTCTTTTAGTGGACAATGTAAGCGTTGTTCAAATTAATAAAACTAGCCATGAAGACCCTTCCCTCAAAAAAAAGCCTTGGGCCTTTTCGCCAAAAAAAAAATTGAAAGAAGAAGAAGGAAAAAGACCGTTGACTCATGGGAAGCTCGTCAGAGTTCGGACCGGACTGTAATTACGAGATGTTGCAGAGACCGGATCGCGAGAAGGCGTCTTACTTAGCCTTAACACGGAAGTAACGATGGAACACGGTAAACCATCGGCCATGTCGTGCAAGAACACAACACAACATCTCTCTCTCCCTCCCCCCCTCCCCCCCCCCCCCCCCCCCCTCTCTGTCACACACGCGAGTCACTAAGAAGAAAGTCCCAAACTTTGTCCTCTCGATCGATCAGCCCTCCTCGTCGTCGCCACAAGAGTTTCTCCCTGGATTCGCCGCCCCCTCCTCTCTCCAGTGATCGGTCGGATCCCGCCGGTCGGAGGTCCAAGTCTCGCCTGACGGGTGAGTAAATCACTGCTTCCTCTCCTCCCAGTTTGCTCCTGTTCTTTTTCCATGATCAAATGTCAGATTCGCCCCCTGTCGTTTGCTGCTCAAGGAGCTGGATTGTTTATAGGCAGATCTGGGAATTTGCCCTTCGTCCCCGAGCACAAAGTGATTCAAGTTGTTTGAGCAGTGTTGGCGGTTGTTGTTCGAGTGGCGGCGGTCCTTCTCCGGGCCGCCGTGTTTAGGAAATGGCCGGATCCAGTCCCTGGCGTCTATGCACCGGCCTGCACAATCTCCGAGAACGTCTACTGGTTCTCCTACGGCCAAAGGTCGCATGGTCCGTGATCCTGCACGTGCGAGCCAAAAGTCGCATGATACAATGCCTTGTGTCAAAACGTACTATCAGCTTTCAACTTTATATAGTACTCCGTCCATAAAGAAATATAAGAGCGTTAAGTGATCTAAATGCTTTTATATTTCTCTACGGAGGGAGTACGTTGCAAACCGGACTCCAATGCCTCACTATACTCTAACTAGGACGCTATCCTGGTGCGAATCGCGAAGGACCACATGTTGTGGATGCTGCGAGTTAAGATGCCGCTGCGTCCAGCGCTGCACTTCTCGTGGTGAAGCAAGTCTCATATGCTTAGCTAACTTGAAATAAAAAACGATCGTGTTCTTTGTCTCCACAAGATAGGATAATTAATTAACTCTGTATATGCCACAACACCGGTTGTCAGAAGATGACAATAGAAAAGAGGAGCGAAGTGTGAGCAGGGAGAGAAAGGGAAAGCATTGTAGAATGTTCAGATTGACCTGGCATACTACCTTTCTTAAAGCTACAGGCCTCCGTGGAAAGGTTGAACATTTCATCTCTTTAGGCAGCACCGTTACGACGACGAGAAGAAGGGATTTGTGAGTGATGAGCCTGCCATTGCAGGAAGTCCACACCATCGCCCGCTGTGCTACATCGCGCAAAACTCCGTGTGTTTGAGCTGAATTACATGAGTACGTTTATTTGGTGATGACCATTGATCGTCGATCTTGCAAAACTAATATATAAATAAAGAAACATCAGGTATCTACAGAAAAGTATGTACCAATTGTTGTGTCTAGTTCAAATTCATATCTTCCTTGAAAAGAAATATATAAATTAGTTCATGTAATCCGTCTCGCTACGTAACTAGGTGCCGATATTTGGTTTCTGACGGCTACAGACGATTATGTGATGAATAATTTGACCTCTCAAGCAGAGTGTGCCCATCTTCATTGTACAAAAATCTAACAGAAGATAGGAAAAAACCCTATCATTGAGATTTTCTTGTGGATGTGTCATGTCGGTGTTAACCGTGGACCGAGATTGACCATCAAAAACTAAATACAAAAATAGGTTGATTGTGGTATTCATTTATACTAACTAGTTTGTTTCTTGCGGGCGATTTACACTAATTAGTTGGCAGTATTTGGTTTATAACAGCTACGTGCGACGCATAATTCAACCCCTTGTGAGAAAAATGGAAATAAACCAACTTTATATATGCATGGGCCGCTATTAATTTTACTCGATTTGTCTGCTTATGTTATACATGTAATTACAGTATTTCTTACTCTAAGATATGTTTGAGCTGCTAGTGTTGGTAATATTGCCAACCATGCGAGAACGATCTTTGGGTCAGTTGCTTCGGGCGACATAACAACCTAAGCTAAGGAGATGGAAGCTGCGCCATCACTCAACCATTTTCGGGATCTTCCAGACACCTCCTATGCCTATTCGTGAATAATTGGGAAGCCAAACGGGCGATCATGAGATCACAAAAACGCGGCATTTAGGTGAAAACTACAAACATGTGTAAAGGAAAACCTATCGATAGTGGCATGGGAGGAGCCGAGGAGGAGGTATATATGGTATATCAGTAGTGAAGGGCTTGTATCCTCTCTGATAACTAGGGCGTGTGGTAGATAGGCAAATTATTAATGCTATTGAAGATGACATATGACATATATATCCCGCGAGCAAAAAACTATAGAGATAGAGTAATAGTAAATTTGTATACTTGGATGGATGCATATGAATGCTTTGCTAACACCAAAAGAAAAAACTTATCATGTTGTCTCCGGCACAAGACATCCTATTAGCTTTGTCTTCTGTAGGGGTTATTTAGCTTTGCTAACGGCGCCACACCATGCCAGAGTCGATGTGATAATGAAAGAATGTTACCATGTCAGCGTCTTATGTATTACGTTACAAACGGGAGTAGTACACTACAAAGTGTGAGGCAGCTGGGAAAAGGTATCCTAGAAAGTTTTGGGCTTTGTGCAAATGTTGGACATTTCTTCTTGTTCTCGTGGCGCAGCACCGTCACGACGACAGGGAAGAAACATGGTGCAAATAAACACCTTGTTTTTGGTTAAATTCAACAGGTGGGCAGGCACATCAGGCTAGCGTTGACCATGGTCCTTTTTTTAACTCAAACTTAAATTTTTTTTTTGAAACATAATCGACTTTATTTCTCAAATAATAGCGAGATCGTTTACATAAGAGTGAGAAATAAAGTCCGGGATGACAGAATCCCAAAACATAGAAGAATATTCTCTAAAGGAACATTGTGCTAACTCATGAGCCACCATATTTGCTTCACGTAGGCAGTGAGAATACTCCACAGTCGCAAAGTCCAAAGATAATTGCTTGCATTTCAGTACAGTAGCAATGTCACGCCCCACATATGCATCTGGATTTTGCACTAGTTCCACCACAAAGCTATTATCCGAGTCCACAAAGCTATTACTCAAACTTAAATCTTAATTAAAAGAGTACAGGAATCTCATCCGATACAACTCCCATAATGGATTATGGAGGAGCTTGGTTCCATACCATAGACAATTTATCAGTGATCCCTTCTCTTGCTAAAACTTGAGCAGCCCGATTAGCACTTCTCCTAACCCAAGAAACTTTGAATTCCTGCAGCGTCCGCAGCATTGCCTTCACCTCTTCAATCAGCTGCAGCTGTCCAGCAGCTGACAAGTTTCTCGTGGAGTCCTGAAGCATCCTCACAGCCGCTTGAGAGTCCATCTCTATGTGAAGTCCTTGAAAGTTTAGAACCATTGCACTCTGAACCGCATGCTTGCATGCAAGCAATTCCACATGCTCAGCCTCACCAACAGATGGGAAGAAAGTGCACGCAGCCCCTCTGAACGCACCATCATGGTCTCTGTAGACCACGCCACCAGCCCCGTCATCGCCCGTTATAGTCGTTTCTCCGTCAACGTTGCCTTTTTCTGACTTGATCGAACTAGGTGGATTTAATAACCCGGCCGGCCGCACATGATCAAGATGTAGTGTTGTGACACACATGTAAATGTGCAAAACATTTTGGTTAATGTTTTTGGTCCATACTTCTGCAGATAATCAAACAATAATTGAAGACACCTTCTATTTCTAAATAACTAATCCTCATTAACTATTTTTCTCAACATGCAAGTATACCATATCATCTCACAACATGCATGAGAAAATGCCCATCCACACTATCATATGTCTCTCAGCATGCAAGCATGCTACTTCATCATTAAACATGCATGAAAAAAAACTCATCTCAACATGCAAACATACATGAAATTTTTCATTCTATTATGATGTTTATATTTAATAAACATTTTACAACTATATGGAAATCAAACATAACAAAACATATGTATTTTCAGTTTTAGCTTTTTATATTATTACTTCAAATATTCATGTTTCATACAACGAATCACATTGATATATGTTGCAAAATATTCTGGAACAACATGTAGGGTATCATCCTGTTTTTTTTACAACAGAGACCCCATTTATTAGCTCGCGATAAGAGTCATGTCATGAACCAACCGACAGCGGGTATCATGCTACATGGGAGGTTCCTCGGTGGCAAGAGCTTCCCTACACGGACCGTCCGAGCAAACCCGCCACCCGACAACTGGTTGTCGTAAACAACCATGGCATTATCCCCATGACAACCGGGCCCCATTACGTATCGCTCATCGTCGCACCACTCTCTCACCAAAAATGAGTTGGCGCAAGAGACAGACCTATTTGGAGCACCGAAGCAATAAAAATGAGCTTTTTTCATTGCACTACATAAATAAAGGGACGAGAAAAGGAAAAAGACCATTGACCCATGGAAAGATGGCCAGAGTTCAGATTGGATTGTAATTACGTGGATGGTTGGGGACCAAATCGGGAGAAGGCATCTATAGGCCATCTCCAACGCCGACCCCCAAACCGGACAATGCATCTGTCCGTGGAACAGGGGGGAGGGCAATCCGCGGACACAGATGCGGGAGCCGGTCATCCAATTGTAGTCGTATACATTTCAAACCGGTCTCGACTAATCGGACAAATTTCATCAAATAAGACAGAATTCATCAAAGTGGATAGAAAATAGTATAAATCATCCATATATAGCATGCAAATAAGTTTAGTACAACAATAGTTAAAATTCAATGAAAATTCGTTCAAATTCAAGTAGATTAACAGGATGTTCAACAAATTTTCCATGGATGGATCATGTTGTCACATACATACTGCCCCTTGAGTTCCATCCAACAATCTATGCGTGTGAATGATCTGCCCCCTAACCCGTGGTACATCACGACTACGCGTACATGCTACACAATGTGTAGAGCAACATTGAATGAATGAATTAATCAATCAACAAGTTGTGGAATAAGAAGCAAAACTAACGATCTCCATAGTAGCCACACACAATGGCCACAATGCCTCCAGTCGATCAACCGCGCCACAAAACTTCATAACGGAGTTCTGGATGGTGTACTATAGGTATGCTAATGACTTCACATTGCGTTCATGGATGATGTGCATGCAAAGTGCTTTCGCGCATGAAACGAACCATGCACCCGCTGTAAAAAAAAGACCCTGTCTCTTGTGCTCTTGCCTATGAAGTCCGCCACGCATCGTACAACAACTCATCTCCATGGTCGAGTACCGCGCCATCCTACTTAATTACTCTAAAAATGACATGAAGTTTGAAAATAAGTTCAATGACATTTGACCGAACACCTGTCGGGCATGGAGTCCGCCATGGACGGCGTTGACAAGGGGCGAAGGGTACCTGGCTGGGGACGGATTCTGGGTGGACGACGTTGTAGTACAAGGCGAGGGGCGCGTGTGTGGTGGCTGCGGACATCCAACAATGCCTGGGTGGTGGCCAGAGAGGAGGAGGAGGGCGCGGGTGCAAATTAAGAGGGATCAGGGGCAAAGTGGAAGAGAATGAGACCGGAAAGGGGATTTGAGTGGGTTGGGGGTGTCGGAGTCCTATGTGGTGGCGGTCTGGACTCCCGCAAAGCCCCCCGCACCCGGTTTGCTTCCAATTTACAGGAAAATTGATGTCCAAACCGCTTCAGGGATTGATAGGGTACTGCAGAGAATGGCAGAATGATCCGAACTGATGCGGGTGTTTTGAGGGTTAGCGTTGAAAATGCCCTTACTTAGCTAACACGGAAGTAACAAAGGAACACCAAATCCAAAGATGTTTAATCACCACTAAAGAAAAAGGAAAAGGCGGAAAACCAATGAGCTGATGGTGATCCGCTCTTTTTTTTTTGAGGGGAAGTGATCCGCTCTTGGTTGCAAAATTGATCATAAACAACCAAATCAAATCGAAGATGATATATCCTTTAAGAAATCATAGTAGAGATGGAGCTATAATTGTCTTGCACTTTCTCTGTAAAGAAATATAAAGTTATTTAGATCATAAAAAAAACAATCATCTTTTTGTCTCCGGCACACAAGACAGGCACATAGCATTGCTAATGACGCCACGCCATGCCAGGGAAGATGGTAATTCTAGGAATGGCGAGAGAAGGTATTCTAAAAGGTTGAGGTT
This sequence comes from Triticum monococcum, assembly GCA_034509565.1. Classification (NCBI taxonomy): domain Eukaryota; kingdom Viridiplantae; phylum Streptophyta; class Magnoliopsida; order Poales; family Poaceae; genus Triticum; species Triticum monococcum. The sequence continues at coordinate 12,984,988 of CM067845.1, read as the reverse complement.
CATCTTTAAAAGGTTTCCGGTCCTTTGTGCAAAAGTTGGACGTTTCTTTCCTCTTGGCAGCACCGCTACGCCGACCGAAAGAAAAAGAATGAAATGAAATGGTGAGCGTGCCGTGTCAGCCCCAAAAAAGAAGAATAAAATAAAGAAGTCAGATTCACACCCATGTTAAATTGTGCAAATAAACACCCTGTTTTAGTTAAATTCAGCAGTCACTTCACGGCAGCGTTGACCGTCGCCGATCGTTGGCTCAGTCAATCTAGGTGGGCGGAAATGCAATAATCCGGCCGCACGAGATAGTGTCATAGCACGGAATAAAGGTGCATACCAAGTGTAGCTCAGATGGTTAATTTTTCGTGTGTCAGAGCAACCAACCAAAGTTTAAATCCTAGATTTGCATTGAATGTCAGTATTTTTCTGGATTCATTTCAGCCTTCCAACGACATGCATTTAGTGGGAGATGATATTCCAGTCGACTACAAATACATCTCTGACGATTTCGTCGATTTTAAAATGATGTGCCGGCTCACTTTCTCAAAGATTTTCATAGAAGTAGGGTATACATGTGTGGTCACAGGAATGGATATGTGTGCGTATGTATGCGCATCTTAGTGTGACACGAAGACGCCACACTACACTGTGCAATGCCTGACTGACAGGCGCTACATGCTTGGCTAGGCGTTGCATTAGTGGTTGCACTACAAAATGAAGGAACCACTAGTGCAACGCCTAGAAGCTAGACGCTGCACTGTATAGTGTGTCGCCTATCTCTCAGGCGATGCATATTGACTTAGTAATTTTTGGATCACACGGGTACGACGCTGACTAGGCGTGCAGCGTCTGTCAGTCAGGCGCTGCACAGTGTAGTGTGGCGCCTTCGTGTCGGGCGTCACTCAAAAAGGTTAGCTGAGTAAAAAAATTTAAGGACAGTTTATTTTGTGAAATAATTTTATTTATAGATCAAAATTGTTAAATTTGTCCACCTGACCAAACTCACTACTTCATGCGCCATGACGTCACTCGCCTCGAGGGGTAAATGTCGATCACAACCTTCTCAAACTCCTCCGCTTTCGGTAATAGATGTCGTAGATAGCCACGTCATTACCTTGCGACAATCTTTTCTTTTTACATGAAAAACTTCTAATCTATTCATTTTCAATTATAATGGTACAGCAAACACTAAAAATAATAAAAATTACATCCAGATCTGTGCACCACCTATCAACGACTACAAGCACTGAAGTGAGCCGAAGACGCGCCGCTGTCATCGCCCTTCCCTACCGGGGTCGGGCAAACCTTGTTGTAATAGATAGTCGGGAAATTATCGTGCTAAGGCTCCATAGAACCAACACACTAGAACAGCAACCACCGCGGATGAAGAGTGTAGATCAAAATGATCCAACTTGAAGACACACAAACAGAGACGAATGACGAACAGATCCGAGCAAATCCGCCAAAAACAGATCCGCCGGATACACAGCTCCACATGCCCACCGATGATACTAGACGCATCAACCTTTATTCTATCTTCAGGGAGCCGCCGTCATCTCACATTCCCGAGCAGGGCACAAACCCTAACAAAGCTCGAAAAAAGATCTAAAAACGGAGCCCTCCCACCAACAATCTGTCCCCATTGTATACCAGTCTCGACATATAACTCGCATTTTGTTGTTAAAATTGATGACCTAGTACCCATGGGACTTAGAGCATCTACAGTCGCGGACAGCAAATTCGGCCCCTGAAACACCCACAGCATGTACGGGCGCGTCCACTGGCAGTAACCGGTCACACCTCAAATTAGCTCTTCTGCACAGATATACCTCATTTTTGAAACCTTAAATCGATACAAAACATGCAAATGAGAAAATCATCGTAGTACGTAGATTAAATAACTTATACTACTTTAATCTTCATCGGAGATGCCGACTATCTTCGTGCCCGGCTCCGGATACATGGACGGCAACTGTAACTCCGGCTCCTTGTATTTGGGTTTATTAGACCCCTTGTATTTTTTGGTTAAACTTTGATTGTTGATCTGCAAAATAGAAAAGCGATATATAGTAGTAAAATTTATATTACTCAATTTGCATTCAAATAAAGTTTGTAGTGATACCATTTTTTCTACACAAACCGGCGGAGACAGAGAACAATGTGCTCGGGCTGGCGGCGCGAAGAGGAAGGAAGAGGTTGTGGCTAGGGTTGGGGATGGAGCGGCGCCATGCGGCATTCACATCCCCACCGAAGAAGACGCTCGTCGGACTATTGGGTTTCCGAGCAATTTCGTGTGGGAACCGGTCGTCAGTGCGACGTGAAGGAAGCGCCCGGGCCTCCCCATAACTACCCTACATTTAGGCTGGATATGAAGGGTGTCGGTCAACCCGGACGTTTGAGACTCGTTTGAGGCGCCTGTATACGTTGAGTTTTTTCGATTGGTCACTGACCGCGCCATCCGCCCGTGCGTACGAGGGGGGTTTAGGGTGCCTGGTTGTAAATGCTCTTATATAAACCAAAAGGGAGAGGGCAGAACTAGTCCCTCCATTTTTTGTATATAAGATCACTATGAAAAATACATTCTGCAGCTATACAATGGAGGGAAAATTGATGACACTACGCCATACTAGCATACTCATGGTTTAACTACTCGCATGCACGTTGTGGATGATAATGATACACTCAGCTACTTCCTTCCTCACGTTCTCTTGGTTTTCTTTAATTTGGGTGCACCTTATATTAATTAACTTGGTAAACAAGAAAACAAGTTGGCTTGTAAAGTAGGAATTATTTTTTTATCTTGGTATTTGTAATTTAAGTTTATGACCTTGAGAAATGAAGGGAGCATCTCCATTTGGGTATATTAGACCCCTTGTATTTTTTTGGTTAAACTTTGATTGTTGATCTGCAAAATAGAAAAGCGATATATAGTAGTAAAAATTATATTACTCAATTTGCATTCAAATAAAGTTTGTAGTGATACCATTTTTTCTACATAAACCGGCGGAGGTAGTATGTTCATATATGTTTCAAAGGGTAAATGCGTTTATATATATATATATATATATATATATATATATATATATATATATATATGAGCACTTGCGTCTGTACCGTGGAAAAAAAAATACCATTGACATAGGACGGTCAAAGTTTGGACCGGACTGTAATTACGCGATGTTAGAGGGACCAGTTGGGGAGAAGGCATCTTACTTAGCCTTAAACCGGAAGTAACAAGGGAACGCGGCAACCAAGCAGAGTATCCGTCGCCCACGCCACGCCACGCAAGAACACAACACCACACACCCGAGTCGCCAAGAAGAAAGCCCCAACCTTTTTTCCTCCCGATCCGTCGTCCTCGTCGTCGCCACAAGAGTTTCTCTCCGGATTCGCCGCCCTCTCCTTCTCTCCAGCCGGCCGGCCAGCGAGCGAGCGAGCGATCGGATCCCGCCCGTCGGAGGTTCCAAGTCTCGCCTGATCTATCAGAGATGGCGGCCAACGCCGGCGCCGGCGCCGGTGGCAGCAAGATCCGCAACGCCAAGCTGGTGAGGGCCCCTCACCCCCCGCCCGATCCCCACCATCTCCGTTTCGATCTCCGGTTCCGGCGGCAGGCGCCTGGATATTTTTTATTTTATTTTATTTTTCGGTCCACGCTTTTAGGCCTAAGTCTCGTTGCGAATTTGCTCCTGGCTCTGGGCGCTTCGTGCCCGCGATCGGATCAACAGCCGGCCGGCTCCTGTGTTTATTTTAGGAATTATAAATCGGACACATTTTCTTGGGTGCTGCGAAGATTCACTTCGCTGTGTGAATAAGTTTTGTCATATGCTGATGATGTGTGCTACGCCTCCTGTGGTGTTGGATCGATGGCCAGGTTCTTCTGGGGGACGTCGGCACCGGCAAGTCCAGCCTGGTGCTCCGGTTCGTCAAGGGCCAGTTCGTCGAGTTCCAGGTGAGCTCCCTTCCCTTCCTTCACATGCCCCAGGCTGTGCTCCAAATTGGGCATGACCGCAGGAATCTGTGTGTGCTGCTGGTGGTGGTGCTAATTTTATTTTTGCGGTTTGGCTGGCCGCAGGAATCGACCATCGGCGCGGCCTTCTTCTCGCAGACCCTGGCGGTCAACGATGAGACGGTCAAGTTCGAAATCTGGGACACGGCCGGCCAGGAGAGGTACCACAGCCTGGCGCCCATGTACTACCGCGGCGCCGCGGCCGCGATCGTCGTCTACGACATCACCAACGCGGTGAGTATGAGCAGAGCATGAGTATCTTGATTTGACAGTAATCCTTTACCGCAGCCATGATTAATAGCAATTACCTGTAAACAATTGGTAGCTCTTGATAAGAATTTCCCTTGCTCCTTCTGCGAAATCAAATCGCCAACTGTGATCTTTGAGGCAAACTGGAAACAGCTTTAAGTCTATAAAATCTTGCTCTTTCATAGTACTAACAACATTGGCGCGAAATGTTTGAGCTTCAAAAACCATATTGTGGTAACCCTCTTCTGGGTGAGTTGTGCCTGTGTCAGGTGTTGTGTACAAACCTAGAGGATCTGAACTTATTAGGCAGTTGAAACTTCTTTATCTAATAATCATTATCAGTTGCACTCGCCACCCTACTCTGTTCAACAGAGCCATGCCTGTTTGTCTTGATGACCATACATGCTTCTTTACCCCATTGATTAATCTGGAACTCAAGTGTATTGATGCCAAAATTATTAGCACATTTAGCATTCTTCTGAGCAGGCGTATAACTGTATGTAACTGTATTCAGCAAGAACAAGTATGCACTAGTTCTGAGCTCTGACAGTCCAGACACCGTTCTGTGTGGTCTTTTCCTCCTGACCTCTTTGTATAAGTTGGCTTTTCTAGTGATTTGTATGAATCTATTTCTGTATATGGACATATGCATTGTAGTGCTTTAACGATTCAACACTGTTCTCTCACGGAATGTGTTATTTTAACCGTGCTTTTGCATATGTTGCCTAGTTGCTTTGCTAAACGAGTAATCTGAATTCAGAACTGAAGTACGATGTAGTACCAAAACTGAACCAACAAACTCTTTGCAGTTGCACTTTGTTACTTTTTGCTTGCATCTTGTGAGCAAGCCAAATGCAGAGAAGATATGGTGTCTCTTTTTGTTTGTTTGTTTTGGTGTTCATGGGTTGTTACTTGATAATAACAAAAGAACCATTTAGTTTGTATTTCAGGATATTATATATTGCTAGTGGTCTCATTAAATACCTTGTTTATTACTCCCTCCGTCCCATAATATACAAGTGCCAAAAACGCTCTTATATTATGGGACGGAGGGGGTAGGTGATATGCACTCACTTGCAATCCATAGCTTGTGAATCTCGACTTGACCTGCACACATGCAAAAAAAATGTCCTGATTTGCATCATGCAGATATGAATCAATCTTGATTTGTATCACAAGTTTAAACCCATTCTCATTTGCTACTTATCTAAAGAATGTAACTGTTGTGTAAAAGTAGGTGGATAGTTATTTAATCCAGTTGATTATAACATTATTGTTTCTACCTCACAGGCCTCTTTTACACGTGCAAAGAAATGGGTTCAAGAACTTCAAGCACAAGGTAATCCATTTTACCCCTGTTTTCTTCATTTGAGCCATAGAAATATTTATGTGGCTGTAAAACTGACCTTGTGAGTTGTAATGGTGGGCATTGCTAGAGAGGATGTCTTTGAGCATTTTGTGTAAATAAGCTGGCAGATATAGTTTTTAATTCTTGATGCGTTTTCCATGCAGGGAATCCAAACACAGTAATGGCTCTTGCTGGGAACAAGGCTGATATGTTGGAGGCAAGGCAGGTGCCAGTGGAAGTATGTAATTCTGCTTCTTGGATCTCACTTTTGACATTACAGACATGCATTTTGCTTGGGAATTTGTCACATTTCAAATACTGCACCTTGTCCAGTTACATCATGTGCAGCTTGTTTGGTTCCTGTAGTGTTTTATTACGACAGAGATGCCATTTTTCTGTGAGAGAGAAACATGTTGGTGCTGTCCGAACGAGAACAGCACAATGATACAGCCTGTACTACTACTATGTTGTTTGAATGATTTATCCAAAGCTAAACTCTTGTTGGCGGTGCAGGAAGCGACGACTTATGCACAAGAGAATGGGCTCTTCTTCATTGAAACGTCTGCCAAAACAGCCATCAATGTGAATGACGTATTCTATGAGCTCGGTGAGTACTACATACTAGATCACTTTACTGTGGGATGGCCGGTTGTTATTACATACTACAAAAGAAATTTCTCTGTTCCCTTTTCCTGCTAATTAATGTCTAAGCACTGCTCTGTTTGGCAACATCCGGTTTCAGCAAAGAGACTGCTCGCGGGGCAGCAGGCGCAGAACCCGCAGGCGGGGATGGTGCTCTCACAGAGACCGGCCGAGAGGATGGTGAGCAGCACGTCGTGCTGCTCATCATAGGATGCTTGGCCGTGGAGAGACGGCCGCCATGGATGGCCTCAGAAGCCACAGGAGGAAAGAAAAATGTATGCGCTGTGGACGATTGCTGCCATCCCAGCTTGCTACACTACAGTCTAGCCCTTGTTTCTTGTCATATGTTGGTTCTGTAAATGTGAATAGTAGTGGAGTGTTGCTGCTGCAGATGTTCAGATATGTTGTCGCAGTGCATTCTGGTGCTTAAATATATTTCTGGATGACCTTTGCGCTTTGATTATATATTTTTATATTTATATTTAACGTTTCGGTCAAGGCGCAGACAATTGTGGTCGTGGCAATGCAAATCTGTCGCAATAATCTTGCAATTCATTGGCTAATCATTTGCTACTTTAGCTGATTGTGTTGAGCACAAGTTGTGAAACCTCCCAAGCATGAGTAGCTCCTTGACTGTGAGCAACACAAGACCAAACGGAACAGAATAAGAACTTGTTTGCTGATGAACAGATGATACAAACAGTTGCATAGTGCTCAAATTCTCTGCAGCTTACAGGTTTATTCTCTCAAGGAATAAACCAGTTACTCCCTCTGATCCATAACTTTGTACTAAATCAGTGACAATTAATATGGATTAGAGGGAGTATTTATTTATTTATTTATTTATTTTAACCGTGCTTGCGTGCATATGTTTGCTGATGAACAGATGAATTCAGAACTGAAGTGCGACGTGGTACCAAAACTTAATCAACAGACCCTTTTGCACTTGTTACGCCTTGTCTGCATTATGCGGGCAAAGCTAATTGCAGAGAAGATGTTGTGTCTGTTCTTTTAGAATACACATCTATTTGTATTTCAGGATCTTATGTATTGTTAGTTATGTCGTTAAATATCTAGCTTCTTAGGTAATGTGTACTCGCATGGAATGCGTAGGTGGTGAACATCGACTTGACCTGCATGACATACAAATTTAACATGTCTTGATTATTTTATTAAGTTTGAATTTGCAAACTTAAGTATGCAAATTTAAATAATGACAAAAGTTTATAGGGGCCTAAATGAATTTCTTTTATTAGACAGTAAGCAGTGGCCCTGCACCCAGGTTTTTTCCGATAAATGGTGGATTTTATTGACTCAAAATGAAACATCAAGATATACAAACACAAAGAGCACACACCCGGTCTCTGCATAGTTAGGATGCACACAACCAACACCAACGCACTCACACTAAAAACTACGCCGGCAAAAAGCAAAGTCATACAAAACCAAAGGTATGCCTAAGCGAGTAAAAACAACCCTATGATCAAAACAACGACTGACAAACTACATCGACGGACATATCCGTACCAATCATCTCTTGACACCACAAGGACAATGAAAAAGTTCTTCAACAACAACACCTTCAACAAGGGAACGATGCTCAAACACCGCTGTCACCGGATCCAACCATCAATGATCAGAATCTAGGTTTTCACCCTGAAGAAGCATAGGGAGCAAGATGACTACAAAAGTAAATGAGCATCTCATGGTACCCCACATAGGCCACCCCCCCCCCCCCCCCCCGTCACTAACATAAACAAAGTAGAAAAGGAACCAAATTTTGTACCAATTCTGAAAGAGCGAAGAAAAAGGGATGTTAGGAAATAGAGACTGCTTACTGGGCAGCAGGTGTAGAACCTGTAGGCAGGGATGGTGCTCTCACAGAGACCGGACGAGAGAATGGCGAGGAGCATGTCGTGCTCCTCCTCGTAGAATGCTTTGCTGCTAAGAGATGGCCACCATGGCCTTGAAAGCCACCGAAGAAAATATGTATGCACCATGGACGATTGCGAAGAGGCTGTGGCTGCTGCGGCCGGTGCGTCTAAGCTTGCTACACTACAGTCTAGCGGGCCCTTGTTTCTTGTCATATGTTGGTTCTATAAATGTGAATAGTAGTGGAGTGTCGATGATGCAGATGTTGGGATACGTTGTTGCAGTGCATTCTGGTGCTTAAGTATATTTCTGAATGACCTTTGTGCTTCGATTATATATATTTTTATTCAATGGTCGCACAGGGCACACAAAAATTTGGTCATTGGAATACAATTTGTGACACTGGCTAAGCATTTGCTAATTATAGCTGATTGCCATTGAGCACAGGTTATGACACATCCCAAGCATTGAAGCTCCCGGCCTTCAACTCACATAAGACTTGTAGCAGGCTCGTTAATGTTTTTTTTCTTTGTCCACTTATAAGGATGAAGACAAGGACGTAAATTTTAGGGTTGGGCTTCAAGGATTTCTTGATTATCTTGTTGCGTCATGGAGATAAGACAAGAGTTTGCACGGGGATGCTGGAGCAAAAGCGTGCAATGCGGTGCATGTTGAAGTTATGATGATATCTTGGTAATTCCCGGTGCCTTCTATGCCTATGTCTATCGAATCCATATTCCTAATGTGCATAAACATGACAAAATGATGCACGGACTATTCAAAGATAGAAAGATGAAATGGAGAATAAGCTATTCACCACTTGTTGGGGGAGCCTTGCTCCTTGTAAATCATTGGATGGTAGGCACTAACATGAAGCCTTGTACTCTGGTAGGTCAATATCAACACATCACTTGCTTAAGTGGTTTGTCCTCTCGTAGGTCAGAGGCTATGGAACTTTTTTCAAAACTTCGAAGGGAAAAAAAGGGTGGGGCAATCGATTCAATGCCAATTTTAGTCATGTGTATGGAGTTGAATGAGCGTGGTCCAGTATGGTAAAAAAGTGTTGTTGATTGTCGAATATAAGATGAACCTTGGGGGTTGAAATTTTACCTTTCATCCTTTCTTTTCATTTTGTGTTTCACTTCGAGTCAAACCAAAAACTTGGTTCGGTGCTAAGGATTTGTACCTTAGTTTAGATATCCCGTGTGTAGACTCAGTTCAAACGATGCTTTGAACCGCTTTCGGACCATATGGTTGATGGCCTTAGTTTTTTTAGGAAGAGTTAATTGCTCCACTGATCTGTGTGCCAACATCAAGATGCACATAGCCAACACATCCGTTATTATAAAATCATGGAACAAACCCCGATAGACGTGACCATAATTAGAAGATACCTCCAATAGCACAACAAATCAATTGCTCAACGAAAATTGTAACTAAAAAGTCAAAAGCCCCATAGAGAAGAGACTAACTACCAGTTTTGAGTAAACTTGGTCGAACAAATCTGGAAAAGAAATTGCGGTTGGGGTGCACCGTGGAATATGAGAGTAGTTCCTTGAATGTGAGCAATACAAGACCGAAAAGAATAGAAGAAAAACAAATTGTTTGCTGATGCATAGATGAACAAACAGTTGCACAATGCCCTAAATCTCTAGAGCTTATAGGTTTTATTGCGCGTACTTGTGACTTTATTTTTGGAAAATCTATTTTTTGAAATTCTGAAAACTATGAGACTCCTTGGAGCCAAAAATCCTGACTCGTGTGTGTTGTATGACTTCCAATATGATGAAGTAAGGAAGGTTCTTTGTACGGAGTGATCTTCACCACTGTCAAAAACCCAATGTTGCAAACGATATCCCATGGTTAAACTTGGAAAGCCACCACCCACGCACACTGAACTATACCATGTTCATCTCGACAGATTTGCGCTGACTGCCGCCTCCCCCCCCCCCCCCCCCCCCCCCCACACACACACAAATAAATGTTTTGGCCGGTGCGATTCACTCCTTCCCGCTCTGTCACAATATATAGACATTGTCATTATAGTGTTTTAGCGATTCAACACAAATGTTCTCTTCTCTCAAGGAATGTGTTAACTCCCTCCTATCCATATTAATTGTACTAAATTGGCGACAATTAATATGGATAGGAGGGATTATTTATTTATGTTAACTCTGTTTGTGGGCATATGTTTCCACTGGTAGTCTAAATTCAGAGTTGAAGTATGATGTGGTACCAAAACTTAACCAACAAACCCTTTGCACTTGTTACGCCTTGCCTGCATCATGTGGGCAAAGCCAAATGCAGAGAAGATGTTGTGTCTGTTCTTTCAGAATACACATCTATTTGTATTTCAGGATCTTATATATTATCAGTTATGTCATTAAATACCTAGTCTCTTAGGTACTATGTGTTGGGGAACGTAGTAATTTCAAAAAAATTCCTACGCACACGCAAGATCATGGTGATGCATAGCAACGAGGGGGAGAGTCTGATCTATGTACCCTTGTAGATCGCAATGGAAGTGTTCACACAACGTAGAGGAAGTAGTCGTATATCTTCTTCCCGATCCGACCGATCCAAGCACCGTTACTCCGGCACCTCCGAGTTCTTAGCACACGTACAGCTCGATGACGATCCCCGGGCTCCGATCCAGCAAAGCTTCGGGGAGGAGTTCCGTCAGCACGACGGCGTGGTGACGATCTTGATGTTCTACCGACGCAGGGCTTCGCCTAAGCACTACAACGATATGATCGAGGTGGAATATGGTGGCAGGGGGCACCGCACACGGCTAAGGAACGATCACAATGACCAACTTGTGTGTCTAGAGGTGCCTCCTGCCCCTGTATATAAAGGAGCAAGGGGGGAGAGGTGCGGCCAGCCATGGGGCGCGCCAGGAGGAGTCCTACTCCTACCGGGAGTAGGACCCCCCCCCCCCAATCCTAGTTGGAATAGGAATCCTCAAGGAGGAAAGAGAGAGAGGGGGGCCGGCCCACCTCTCCTAGTCCTAATAGGACTAGGGGAGGGGGGAGGCGCGCGGCCACCTTGGGCTGCCCCCTTCTCCTTACCACTAAGGCCCACTATGGCCCATATGATTCCCGGGGGGTTCCGGTAACCTCCCGGTACTCCGGTAAAATCCCGATTTCACCCGGAACACTTCCGATGTTCAAACATAGGCTTCCAATATATCAATCTTTATGTCTCGACCATTTTGAGACTCCTCGTCATGTCCGTGATCACATCCGGGACTCCGAACAACCTTCGGTACATCAAAATGCATAAACTCATAATAACTGTCATCGTAACGTTAAGCGTGCGGACCCAACGGTTCGAGAACAATGTAGACATGACTGAGACACATATCCGGTCAATAACCAATAGCGGGACCTGGATGCCCATATTGGTTCCTACATATTCTACGAAGATCTTTATTGGTCAGACCGCATAACAACATACGTTGTTCCCTTTGTCATCGGTATGTTACTTGCCCGAGATTCGATCGTCGGTATCCAATACCTAGTTCAATCTCGTTACCGGCAAGTCTCTTTACTCGTTCCGTAATACATCATCCCGCAACTAACTCATTAGTTGCAATGCTTGCAAGGCTTAAGTGACGTGCATTACTGAGAGGGCCCAGAGATACCTCTCCGACAATCGGAGTGACAAATCCTATTCTCGAAATATGCCAACCCAACATCTACCATTGGAGACACCTGTAGTACTCCTTTATAATCACCCAGTTACGTTGTGACGTTTGGTAGCACCCAAAGTGTTCCTCCGGCAAACGGGAGTTGCATAATCTCATAGTTATAGGAACATGTATAAGTCATGAAGAAAGCAATAGCAACATACTAAACGATTGGGTGCTAAGCTAATGGAATGGGTCATGTCAATCAGATCATTCAACTAATGATGTGACCTCGTTAATCAAATAACAACTATTTGCTCATGGTTAGGAAACATAACCATCTTTGATTAACGAGCTAGTCTAGTAGAGGCATACTAGTGACACTCTGTTTGTCTATGTATTCACACATGTATTATGTTTCCGGTTAATACAATTCTTAGAATGAATAATAAACATTTATCATGATATAAGGAAATAAATAATAACTTTATTATTGCCTCTAGGGCATATTTCCTTCAGTCTCCCACTTGCACTAGAGTCAATAATCTAGATTACACAGTAATGATTCTAACACCCATGGAGCCTTGGTGCTGATCATGTTTTGCTCGTGGAAGAGGCTTAGTCAACAGGTCTGCAATATTCAGATCCATATGTATCTTGCAAATCTCTATGTCTCCCACCTGGACTAGATCGCGGTTGGAATTGAAGCGTCTCTTGATGTGCTTGGTCCTTTTGTGAAATCTGGATTCCTTTGCCAAGGCAATTGCACCAGTATTGTCACAAAAGATTTTCATTGGACCCGATGCACTAGGTATGACACCTAGATCGGATATGAACTCCTTCATCCAGACTCCTTCGTTCGCTGCTTCCGAAGCAGCTATGTACTCCGCTTCACATGTAGATCCCGCTACGACGCTTTGTTTAGAACTGCACCAACTGACAGCTCCACCGTTTAATGTAAACACGTATCCGGTTTGCGATTTAGAATCGTCTGGATTAGTGTCAAAGCTTGCATCAACGTAACCTCTTACGGTGAGCTCTTTGTCACCTCCATATACGAGAAACATATCCTTAGTCCTTTTCAGGTATTTCAGGATGTTCTTGACCGCTGTCCAGTGATCCACTCCTGGATTACCTCCCTGCTAAACTTATAGCAAGGCACACATCAGGTCTGGTACACAGCATTGCATACATGATACAGCCTATGGCTGAAACATAGGGAACATCTTTCATTTTCTCTCTATCTTCTGCAGTGGTCAGGCATTGAGTCTGACTCAACTTCACACCTTGTAACACAGGCAAGAACCCTTTCTTTGCTTGATCCATTTTGAACTTCTTCAAAATCTTGTCAAGGTATGTGCTGTGTGAAAGTCCAATTAAGCGACTTGATCTATCTCTATAGATCTTTATGCCTAATATGTAAGCAGCTTCACCGAGGTCTTTCATTGAAAAACTCTTATTCAAGTATCCCTTTATGATATCCAGAAATTCTATATCATTTCCAATCAGTAATATGTCATCCACATATAATATCGGGAATGCTAGAGAGCTCCCACTCACTTTCTTGTAAATACAGGCTTCTCCAAAAGTCTGTATAAAACCAAATGCTTTGATCACACTATCAAAGCGTTTATTCCAACTCCGAGAAGCTTGCACCAGTCCATAAATGGTTCGCTGGAGCTTGCACACTTTGTTAGCTCCCTTTGGATCGACAAAACCTTCCGGTTGCATCATATACAACTCTTCTTCCAGAAATCCATTCAGGAATGCAGTTTTGACATCCATCTGCCAAATTTCATAATCATAAAATGCGGCAATTGCTAACATGATTATGACAGACTTAAGCATCGCTACGGGTGAGAAGGTCTCATCGTAGTCAACTCCTTGAACTTGTCGAAAACCTTTTGCGACAAGTCGTGCTTTGTAGACGGTAACATTACCATCAGCGTCAGTCTTCTTCTTGAAAATCCATTTATTCTCAATTGCTTGCCGATCATCAGGCAAGTCAACCAAAGTCCATACTTTGTTCTCATACATGGATCCCATCTCAGATTTCATGGCTTCAAGCCACTTTGCGGAATCTGGGCTCACCATCGCTTCTTCATAGTTCGTAGGTTCATCATGATCTAGTAGCATGATTTCCAGAACTGGATTACCGTACCACTCTGGTGTGGATCTCACTCTGGTTGATCTATGAGGTTCAGTAGCATCTTGTTCTGAAGTTTCATGATCATGATCATTAACTTCCTCACTTATTGGTGTAGGTGTCGCAGAAACAGTTTTCTGTGATGTACTACTTTCCAACAAGGGAGCAGGTACAGTTACCTCATCAGGTTCTACTTTCCTCCCACTCACTTCTTTCGAGAGAAACTCCTTCTCTAGAAAGGATCCGTTCTTACCAACGAATGTCTTGCCTTCGGATCTGTGATAGAAGGTGTACCCAACAGTCTCCTTTGGGTATCCTATGAAGACACATTTCTCCGATTTGGGTTCGAGCTTATCAGGTTGAAGCTTTTTCACATAAGCATCGCAACCCCAAACTTTAAGAAATGACAACTTTGGTTTCTTGCCAAACCACAGTTTATAAGGCGTCGTCTCATTGGATTTTGATGGTGCCCTATTTAACGTGAATGCGGCCGTCTCTAGAGCGTATCCCCAAAACGATAGCGGTAAATCAGTAAGAGACATCATAGATCGCACCATATCTAGTAAAGTACGATTACGATGTTCGGACACACCATTATGCTGTGGTGTTCCGGGTGGCGTGAGTTGCGAAACTATTCCACAATTTTTCAAATGTACACCAAACTCATAACTCAAATATTCTCCTCCACGATCAGATCGTAGAAACTTTATTTTCTTGTTACGATGATTTTCAACTTCACTCTGAAATTCTTTGAACTTTTCAAATGTTTCAGACTTGTGTTTCATTAAGTAGATATACCCATATCTGCTTAAATCATCTGTGAAGGTGAGAAAATAACGATATCCGCCACGAGCCTCAATATTCATCGGACCACATACATCGGTATGTATGATTTCCAACAAATCGGTTGCTCTCTCCATAGTACCGGAGAACGGTGTTTTAGTCATCTTGCCCATGAGGCACGGTTCGCAAGTACCAAGTGATTCATAATCAAGAGGTTCAAAAAGCCCATCAGTATGGAGTTTCTTCATGCGCTTTACACCGATATGACCTAAACGGCAGTGCCACAAATAAGTTGCACTATCATTATCAACTCTGCATCTTTTGGCTTCAACATTATGAATATGTGTGTTACTACTATCGAGATTCATCAAAAATAGACCACTCTTCAAAGGTGCATGACCATAAAAGATATTACTCATATAAATAGAACAACCATTATTCTCTGATTTAAATGAATAACCGTCTCGCATCAAACAAGATCCAGATATAATGTTCATGCTTAACGCTGGCACCAAATAACAATTATTTAGGTCTAATATTAATCCCGAAGGTAGATGTAGAGGTAGCGTGCCGACTGCGATCACATCGACTTTGGAACCGTTTCCCACGCGCATCGTCACCTCGTCCTTCGCCAGTGTTCGCTTAATCCGTAGTCCCTGTTTCGAGTTGCAAATATTAGCAACAGAACCAGTATCAAATACCCAGGTGCTACTGCGAGCTCTAGTAAGGTACACATCAATAACATGTATATCACATATACCTTTGTTCACCTTGCCATCCTTCTTATCCGCCAAATACTTGGGGCAGTTCCGCTTCTAGTGACCAGTCTGCTTGCAGTAGAAGCACTCAGTTTCAGGCTTAGGTCCAGACTTGGGTTTCTTCTCCTGAGCAGCAACTTGCTTGCCGTTCTTCTTGAAGTTCCCCTTCTTCTTCCCTTTGCCCTTTTTCTTGAAACTAGTGGTCTTGTTAACCATCAACACTTGATGCTCCTTTTTGATTTCTACCTCCGCAGCTTTCAGCATTGCGAAGAGCTCGGGAATAGTCTTGTTCATCCCTTGCATATTATAGTTCATCACGAAGCTCTTGTAGCTTGGTGGTAGTGATTGGAGAATTCTGTCAATGACGCAATCATCTGGAAGATTAACTCCCATCTGAATCAAGTGATTGTTATACCCAAACATTTTGAGTATATGCTCACTGACAGAACTGTTCTCCTCCATCTTGCAGCTATAGAACTTATTGGAGACTTCATATCTCTCAATCCGGGCATTTGCTTGAAATATTAACTTCAACTCCTGGAACATCTCATATGCTCCATGACGTTCAAAACATCGTTGAAGTCCCGATTCTAAGCTGTAAAGCATGGCACACTGAACTATCGAGTAGTCATCAGCTTTGCTCTGCCAGACGTTCATAACATCTGGTGTTGCTCCAGCAGCAGGCCTGGCACCCAGCGGTGCTTCCAGGACGTAATTCTTCTGAGCAGCAATGAGGATAATCCTCAAGTTACGGACCCAGTCCGTGTAATTGCTACCATCATCTTTCAACTTTGCTTTCTCAAGGAACGCATTAAAATTCAACGGAACAACAGCACGAGCCATCTATCTACAATCAACATAAACAAGCAAGATACTATCAGGTACTAAGTTCATGATAAGTTTAAGTTCAGTTAATCAAATTACTTAAGAACTCCCACTTAGATAGACATCCCTCTAATCCTCTAAGTGATTACGTGATCCAAATCAACTAAACCATAACCGATCATCACGTGAGATGGAGTAGTTTTCAATGGTGAACATCGTTATGTTGATCATATCTACTATATGATTCACGCTTGACCTTTCGGTCTCCGT
The DNA here is from genome assembly GCA_034509565.1 of Triticum monococcum. Taxonomy (NCBI): domain Eukaryota; kingdom Viridiplantae; phylum Streptophyta; class Magnoliopsida; order Poales; family Poaceae; genus Triticum; species Triticum monococcum. Next base: position 12,968,473 of record CM067845.1, on the reverse strand, counting down.
GTTCCGAGGCCATATCTGTATATGCTAGGCTCGTCAAGTTTAACCTGAGTATTCTGCGTGTGCAAAACTGGCTTGCACCCGTTGTAGATGGACGTAGAGCTTATCACACCCGATCATCACGTGGTGTCTGGGCACGACGAACTTTGGCAACGGTGCATACTCAGGGAGAACACTTCTTGATAATTTAGTGAGAGATCATCTTATAATGCTACCGTCAATCAAAGCAAGATAAGATGCATAAAAAAGATAAACATCACATGCAATCAATATAAGTGATATGATATGGCCATCATCATCTTGTGCTTGTGATCTCCATCTCCGAAGCACCGTCATGATCACCATCGTCACCGGCGTGACACCTTGATCTCCATCGTAGCATCATTGTCGTCTCGCCAATCTTATGCTTCCACGACTATCACTACCGCTTAGTAATAAAGTAAAGCATTACATCGCGATTGCATTGCATACAATAAAGCGACAACCATATGGCTCCTGCCAGTTGTCGATAACTCGGTTACAAAACATGATCATCTCATACAATAAAATTTAGCATCATGCCTTGACCATATCACTTCACAACATGCCCTGCAAAAACAAGTTAGACGTCCTCTACTTTGTTGTTGCTAGTTTTACGTGGCTGCTACGGGCTTTAAGCAAGAACCAATCTCACCTACGCATCAAAACCACAACGATAGTTTGTCAAATAGACTCCGTTTTAACCTTCTCAAGGACCGGGCGTAGCCACACTCGGTTTAACTAAAGTTGGAGAGACAGTCGCCCGCAAGCCATCTGTGTGCAAAGCACGTCGAGGGAACCGGTCTTGCGTAAGCGTACGCGTAATGTTGGTCCGGGTCGTCTCGTCCAACAATACCGCTGAACCAAAGTATGAAATGCTGGTAGGCAGTATGACTTATATCGCCCACAACTCACTTATGTTCTACTCGTGCAAATAATATCAAACCATAAAACCTAGGCTCGGATGCCACTGTTGGGGAACGTAGTGATTTCAAAAAATTTCCTACGCACACGCAAGAACATGGTGATGCATAGCAACGAGGGGGAGAGTCTGATATACGTACCCTTGTAGATCGCAACGGAAGCGTTGACACAACGTAGAGGAAGTAGTCGTACGTCTTCTTCCCGATCCGACCGATCCAAGCACCGTTACTCCGGCACCTCCGAGTTCTTAGCACACGTACAGCTCGATGACGATCCCCGGGCTCCGATCCAGCAAAGCTTCGGGGAGGAGTTCCGTCAGCACGACGGCGTGGTGACGATCTTGATGTTCTACCGACGCAGGGCTTTGCCTAAGCACTACAACGATATGATCGAGGTGGAATATGGTGGCAGGGGGCACCGCACACGGCTAAGGAACGATCACAATGATCAACTTGTGTGTCTAGAGGTGCCCCCTGCCCCTGTATATAAAGGAGCAAGGGGGGAGAGGTGCGGCCAGCCATGGGGCGCACCAGGAGGAGTCCTACTCCTACCGGGAGTAGGACTCCCCCCCCCCAATCCTACTTGGAATAGGAATCCTCAAGGGGGAAAGAGAGAGAGGGGGGCCGGCCCACCTCTCCTAGTCCTAATAGGACTAGGGGAGGGGGGGAGGCGCGCGGCCACCTTGGGCTGCCCGCTTCTCCTTTCCACTAAGGCCCACTATGGCCCATATGATTCCCGGGGGGTTCCGGTAACCTCCCGGTACTCCGGTAAAATCCCGATTTCACCCGGAACACTTCCGATGTCCAAACATAGGCTTCCAATATATCAATCTTTATGTTTCGACCATTTCGAGACTCCTCGTCATGTCCGTGATCACATCTGGGACTCCGAACAACCTTCGGTACATCAAAATGCATAAACTCATAATAACTGTCATCGTAACGTTAAGCGTGCGGACCCTACGGTTCGAGAACAATGTAGACATGACTGAGACACATCTCCGGTCAATAACCAATAGTGAGACCTGGATGCCCATATTGGTTCCTACATATTCTACGAAGATCTTTATCGGTCAGACCGCATAACAACATACGTTGTTCCCTTTGTCATCGGTATGTTACTTGCCCGAGATTCGATCGTCGGTATCCAATACCTAGTTCAATCTCGTTACCGGCAAGTCTCTTTACTCGTTCCGTAATACATCATCCCGCAACTAACTCATTAGTTGCAATGCTTGCAAGGCTTAAGTGATGTGCATTACCGAGAGGGCCCAGAGATACCTCTCCGACAATCGGAGTGACAAATCCTATTCTCGAAATATGCCAACCCAACATCTACCATTGGAGACACCTGTAGTACTCCTTTATAATCACCCAGTTACGTTGTGACGTTTGGTAGCACCCAAAGTGTTCCTCCGACAAACGGGAGTTGCATAATCTCATAGTTATAGGAACATGTATAAGTCATGAAGAAAGCAATAGCAACATACTAAACGATCGGGTGCTAAGCTAATGGAATGGGTCATGTCAATCAGATCATTCAACTAATGATGTGACCTCGTTAATCAAATAACAACTCTTTGCTCATGGTTAGGAAACATAACCATCTTTGATTAATGAGCTAGTCTAGTAGAGGCATACTAGTGACACTCTGTTTGTCTATGTATTCACACATGTATTATGTTTCCGGTTAATACAATTCTTAGCATGAATAATAAACATTTATCATGATATAAGGAAATAAATAATAACTTTATTATTGCCTCTATGGCATATTTCCTTCAGTCTCCCACTTACACTAGAGTCAATAATCTAGATTACACAGTAATGATTCTAACACCCATGGAGCCTTGGTGCTGATCATGTTTTGCTCGTGGAAGAGGCTTAGTCAACGGGTCTGCAATATTCAGATCCGTATGTATCTTGCAAATCTCTATGTCTCCCACCTGGACTAGATCCCGGATGGAATTGAAGCGTCTCTTGATGTGCTTGGTCCTTTTGTGAAATCTGGATTCCTTTGCCAAGGCAATTGCACCAGTATTGTCACAAAAGATTTTCATTGGACCCGATGCACTAGGTATGACACCTAGATCGGATATGAACTCCTTCATCCAGACTCCTTCGTTCGCTGCTTCCGAAGCAGCTATGTACTCCGCTTCACATGTAGATCCTGCTACGACGCTTTGTTTAGAACTGCACCAACTGACAGCTCCACCGTTTAATATAAACACGTATCCGGTTTGTGATTTAGAATCGTCCGGATCAGTGTCAAAGCTTGCATCAACGTAACCTCTTACGGTGAGCTCTTTGTCACCTCCATATACGAGAAACATATCCTTAGTCCTTTTCAGGTATTTCAGGATGTTCTTGACCGCTGTCCAGTGATCCACTCCTGGATTACCTCCCTGCTAAACTTATAGCAAGGCACACATCAGGTCTGGTACACAGCATTGCATACATGATAGAGCCTATGGCTGAAGCATAGGGAACATCTTTCATTTTCTCTCTATCTTCTACAGTGGTCGGGCATTGAGTCTGACTCAACTTCACACCTTGTAACACAGGCAAGAACCCTTTCTTTGCTTGATCCATTTTGAACTTCTTCAAAATCTTGTCAAGGTATGTGCTTTGTGAAAGTCCAATTAAGCGTCTTGATCTATCTCTATAGATCTTTATGCCTAATATGTAAGCAGCTTCACCGAGGTCTTTCATTGAAAAACTCTTATTCAAGTATCCCTTTATGATATCCAGAAATTCTATATCATTTCCAATCAGTAATATGTCATCCACATATAATATCAGGAATGCTACAGAGCTCCCACTCACTTTCTTGTAAATACAGGCTTCTCCGAAAGTCTGTATAAAACCAAATGCTTTGATCACACTATCAAATCATTTATTCCAACTCCGAGAAGCTTGCACCAGTCCATAAATGGTTCGCTGGAGCTTGCACACTTTGTTAGCTCCCTTTGGATCGACAAAACCTTCCGGTTGCATCATATACAACTCTTCTTCCAAAAATCCATTCAGGAATGCAGTTTTGACATCCATCTGCCAAATTTCATAATCATAAAATGCGGCAATTGCTAACATGATTCTGACAGACTTAAGCATCGCTACGGGTGAGAAGGTCTCATCGTAGTCAACTCCTTGAACTTGTCGAAAACCTTTTGCGACAAGTCGAGCTTTGTAGACAGTAACATTACCATCAGCGTCAGTCTTCTTCTTGAAAATCCATTTATTCTCAATTGCTTGCCGATCATCAGGCAAGTCAACCAAAGTCCATACTTTGTTCTCATACATGGATCCCATCTCAGATTTCATGGCTTCAAGCCACTTTGCGGAATCTGGGCTCACCATCGCTTCTTCATAGTTCGTAGGTTCATCATGATCTAGTAGCATGATTTCCAGAACTGGATTACCGTACCACTCTGGTGCGGATCTCACTCTGGTTGATCTACGAGGTTCAGTAGCATCTTGTTCTGAAGTTTCATGATCATGATCATTAACTTCCTCACTTAGTTGTGTAGGTGTCGCAGAAATAGTTTTCTGTGATGTACTACTTTCCAACAAGGGAGCAGGTACAGTTACCTCGTCAAGTTCTACTTTCCTCCCACTCACTTCTTTCGAGAGAAACTCCTTCTCTAGAAAGGATCCATTCTTAGCAACGAATGTCTTGCCTTCGGATCTATGATAGAAGGTGTACCCAACAGTCTCCTTTGGGTATCCTATGAAGACACATTTCTCCGATTTGGGTTCGAGCTTATCAGGTTGAAGCTTTTTCACATAAGGATCGCAGCCCCAAACTTTAAGAAACGACAACTTTGGTTTCTTGCCAAACCACAGTTCATAAGGCGTCGTCCCAACGGATTTTGATGGTGCCCTATTTAACGTGAATGCGGCCGTCTCTAGAGCGTATCCCCAAAACGATAGCGGTAAATCAGTAAGAGACATCATAGATCGCACCATATCTAGTAAAGTACGATTACGACGTTCGGACACACCATTATGCTGTGGTGTTCCGGGTGGCGTGAGTTGCGAAACTATTCCACAATTTTTCAAATGTACACCAAACTCGTAACTCAAATATTCTCCTCCACGATCAGATCGTAGAAACTTTATTTTCTTGTTACGATGATTTTCAACTTCACTCTGAAATTCTTTAAACTTTTCAAATGTTTCAGACTTGTGTTTCATTAAGTAGATATACCCATATCTGCTTAAATCATCTGTGAAGGTGAGAAAATAACGATATCCGCCACGAGCCTCAATATTCATCGGACCACATACATCGGTATGTATGATTTCCAACAAATCTGTTGCTCTCTCCATAGTACCGGAGAACGGTGTTTTAGTCATCTTGCCCATGAGGCACGGTTCGCAAGTACCAAGTGATTCATAATCAAGAGGTTCAAAAAGCCCATCAGTATGGAGTTTCTTCATGCGCTTTACACCGATATGACCTAAACGGCAGTGCCACAAATAAGTTGCACTATCATTATCAACTCTGCATCTTTTGGCTTCAACATTATGAATATGTGTGTTACTACTATCGAGATTCATCAAAAATAGACCACTCTTCAAAGGTGCATGACCATAAAAGATATTACTCATATAAATAGAACAACCATTATTCTCTGATTTAAATGAATAACCGTCTCGCATCAAACAAGATCCAGATATAATGTTCATGCTTAACGCTGGCACCAAATAACAATTATTTAGGTCTAATATTAATCCCGAAGGTAGATGTAGAGGTAGCGTGCCAACTGCGATCACATCGACTTTGGAACCGTTTCCCACGCGCATCGTCACCTCGTCCTTCGCCGGTGTTCGCTTAATCCGTAGTCCCAGTTTCGAGTTGCAAATATTAGCAACAGAACCAGTATCAAATACCCAGGTGCTACTGCGAGCTCTAGTAAGGTACACATAAATAACATGTATATCACATATACCTTTGTTCACCTTGCCATCCTTCTTATCCGCCAAATACTTGGGGCAGTTCCGCTTCCAGTGACCAGTCTTCTTGTAGTAGAAGCACTCAGTTTCAGGCTTAGGTCCAGACTTGGGTTTCTTCTCCTGAGCAGCAACTTGCTTGCCTTTCTTCTTGAAGTTCCCCTTCTTCTTCCCTTTGCCCTTTTTCTTGAAACTAGTGGTCTTGTTAACCATCAACACTTGATGCTCCTTTTTGATTTCTACCTCCGCAGCTTTCAGCATTGCGAAGAGCTCGGGAATAGTCTTGTTCATCCCTTGCATATTATAGTTCATCACGAAGCTCTTGTAGCTTGGTGGCAGTGATTGGAGAATTCTGTCAATGACGCAATCATCTGGAAGATTAACTCCCATCTGAATCAAGTGATTGTTATACCCAGACATTTTGAGCATATGCTCACTGACAGAACTGTTCTCCTCCATCTTGCAGCTATAGAACTTATTGGAGACTTCATATCTCTCAATCCGGGCATTTGCTTGAAATATTAACTTCAACTCCTGGAACATCTCATATGCTCCATGACGTTCAAAACGTCGTTGAAGTCCCGATTCTAAGCTGTAAAGCATAGCACACTGAACTATCGAGTAGTCATTAGCTTTGCTCTGCCAGACGTTCATAACATCTGGTGTTGCTCCAGCAGCAGGCCTGGCACCCAGCGGTGCTTCCAGGACGTAATTCTTCTGAGCAGCAATGAGGATAATCCTCAAGTTACGGACCCAGTCCGTGTAATTGCTACCATCATCTTTCAACTTTGCTTTCTCAAGGAACGCATTAAAATTCAACAGAACAACAGCACGAGCCATCTATCTACAATCAACATAAACAAGCAAGATACTATCAGGTACTAAGTTCATGATAAGTTTAAGTTCAGTTAATCAAATTACTTAAGAACTCCCACTTAGATAGACATCCCTCTAATCCTCTAAGTGATTACGTGATCCAAATCAACTAAACCATAACCGATCATCACGTGAGATGGAGTAGTTTTCAATGGTGAACATCGTTATGTTGATCATATCTACTATATGATTCACGCTCGACCTTTCGGTCTCCGTGTTCCGAGGCCATATCTGTATTGCTAGGCTCGTCAAGTTTAACCTGAGTATTCTGCGTGTGCAAAACTGGCTTGCACCCGTTGTAGATGGACGTAGAGCTTATCACACCCGATCATCACGTGGTGTTTGGGCACGACGAACTTTGGCAACGGTGCATACTCAGGGAGAACACTTCTTGATAATTTAGTGAGAGATCATCTTAAAATGCTACCGTCAATCAAAGCAAGATAAGATGCATAAAAAAGATAAACATCACATGCAATCAATATAAGTGATATGATATGGCCATCATCATCTTGTGCTTGTGATCTCCATCTCCGAAGCACCGTCATGATCACCTTCGTCACCGGCGCGACACCTTGATCTCTATCGTAGCATCGTTGTCGTCTCGCCAATCTTATGCTTCCACGACTATCACTACCGCTTAGTAATAAAGTAAAGCATTACATCGCGATTGCATTGCATACAATAAAGCGACAACCATATGGCTCCTGCCAGTTGCCGATAACTCGGTTACAAAACATGATCATCTCATACAATAAAATTTAGCATCATGCCTTGACCATATCACTTCACAACATGCCCTGCAAAAACAAGTTAGACGTCCTCTACTTAGTTGTTGCAAGTTTTACGTGGCTGCTATGGGCTTTAAGCAAGAACCAATCTCACCTACGCATCAAAACCACAACGATAGTTTGTCAAATAGACTCCGTTTTAACCTTCTCAAGGACCGGGCGTAGCCACACTCGGTTTAACTAAAGTTGGAGAGACAGTCGCCCGCAAGCCATCTGTGTGCAAAGCACGTCGAGGGAACCGGTCTCACGTAAGCGTACGCGTAATGTTGGTCCGGGTCGTCTCGTCCAACAATACCGCTGAACCAAAGTATGACATGCTGGTAGGCAGTATGACTTATATCGCCCACAACTCACTTGTGTTCTACTCGTGCAAATAACATCAAACCATAAAACCTAGGCTCGGATGCCACTGTTGGGGAACGTAGTGATTTCAAAAAATTTCCTACGCACACGCAAGAACATGGTGATGCATAGCAACGAGGGGGAGAGTCTGATATACATACCCTTGTAGATCGCAACGGAAGCGTTGACACAACGTAGAGGAAGTAGTCGTACGTCTTCTTCCCGATCCGACCGATCCAAGCACCGTTACTCTGGCACCTCCGAGTTCTTAGCACACGTACAGCTCGATGACGATCCCTGGGCTCCGATCCAGCAAAGCTTCGGGGAGGAGTTCCGTCAGCACGACGGCGTGGTGACGATCTTGATGTTCTACCGACGCAGGACTTCGCCTAAGCACTACAACGATATGATCGAGGTGGAATATGGTGGAAGGGGGCACCGCACACGGCTAAGGAACGATCACAATGATCAACTTGTGTGTCTAGAGGTGCCCCCTGCCCCTGTATATAAAGGAGCAAGGGGGGAGAGGTGCGGCCAGCCATGGGGCGCGCCAGGAGGAGTCCTACTCCTACCGGGAGTAGGACTCCCCCCCAATCTTAGTTGGAATAGGAATCCTCAAGGGGGAAAGAGAGAGAGGGGGGCCGGCCCACCTCTCCTAGTCCTAATAGGACTAGGGGAGGGGGGAGGCGCGCGGCCACCTTGGGCTGCCCCCTTCTCCTTTCCACTAAGGCCCACTATGGCCCATATGATTCCCGGGGGGTTCTGGTAACCTCCCGGTACTCCGGTAAAATCCCGATTTCACCCGGAACAGTTCCGATGTCCAAACATAGGCTTCCAATATATCAATCTTTATGTCTCGACCATTTCGAGACTCCTCGTCATGTCCGTGATCACATCCGGGACTCCGAACAACCTTCAGTACATCAAAATGCATAAACTCATAATAACTGTCATCGTAACGTTAAGCGTGCGGACCCTACGGTTCGAGAACAATGTAGACATGACTGAGACACATCTCCGGTCAATAACCAATAGCGGGACCTGGATGCCCATATTGGTTCCTACATATTCTACGAAGATCTTTATCGGTCAGACCGCATAACAACATACGTTGTTCCCTTTGTCATCGGTATGTTACTTGCCCGAGATTCGATCGTCGGTATCCAATACCTAGTTCAATCTCGTTACCGGCAAGTCTCTTTACTCGTTCCGTAATACATCATCCCGCAACTAACTCATTAGTTGCAATGCTTGCAAGGCTTAAGTGATGTGCATTACCGAGAGGGCCCAGAGATACCTCTCCGACAATCGGAGTGACAAATCCTATACTCGAAATATGCCAACCCAACATCTACCATTGGAGACACCTGTAGTACTCCTTTATAATCACCCAGTTATGTTGTGACGTTTAGTAGCACCCAAAGTGTTCCTCCGGCAAACGGGAGTTGCATAATCTCATAGTTATAGGAACATGTATAAGTCATGAAGAAAGCAATAGCAACATACTAAACGATTGGGTGCTAAGCTAATGGAATGGGTCATGTCAATCAGATCATTCAACTAATGATGTGACCTCGTTAATCAAATAACAACTCTTTGCTCATGGTTAGGAAACATAACCATCTTTGATTAACGAGCTAGTCTAGTAGAGGCATACTAGTGACACTCTGTTTGTCTATGTATTCACACATGTATTATGTTTCCAGTTAATACAATTCTTAGCATGAATAATAAACATTTATCATGATATAAGGAAATAAATAATAACTTTATTATTGCCATAGGGCATATTTCCTTCACTATGTACTCATATGGAATGTGTAGGCGGTGAATTTCGACTTGAACTGCACCACATGCAAATTTAACTATGTCCTGATTATTTATGAAGTTTGAATTTGCAAACTTAAGTATGCAAATATTTTAAATAATGACAAAAGTTCAGAGGGGCCTAAATGAATTTATTTTATTAGATAGTAAGCAATGGCCCTGCTGTTGGGGAACGTAGTAATTTCAAAAAATTTCCTACGCACACGCAAGATCATGGTGATGCATAGCAACGAGAGGGGAGAGTATTGTCTACGTACCAACGCAGACCGACTGCGGAAGCGATCACACAACATAGAGGAAGTAGTCGTACGTCTTCCCGATCCGACCGATCCAAGCACCGTTACTCCGGCACCTCCGAGTTCTTAGCACACGTTCAGCTCGATGACGATCCTCGGGCTCCGATCCAGCAAAGCGTCGAGGAAGAGTTCCATTAGCACGACGACGTGGTAACGATCTTGATGTACTACCGACGCAGGGCTTCGCCTAAGCACTGCAACAATATGATCGAGGTGGAATTTGGTGGAAGGGGGCACCGCACACGGCTAAGGAACGATCACGAAGATCAACTTGTGTGTCTATGGGGTGCCCCCTGCCCCCGTATATAAAGGAGCAAGGGAGGAGGGGTGGCCGGCCTAGGAGTTGGCGCGCGAAGGGGAGTCCTACTCCCACCGGGAGTGGGACTCCTTCTTTCCTAGTCCAACTAGGAGAAGGGGGGAAAGGAGGGAAGTGGAGAAGGAAGGGAGAGGTGGGCCGCGCCCCAAATCCCTTGTCCAATTCGGACTGGACTTGGGAGGGGCGCGCGCCACCTCCTGGCTCCTTCCCACTAAAGCCCATTAAGGCCCAATACTCTTCCCCGTATTCCCGTAACTCCCCGGTACCTTCGAAAATACCCGAATCACTCGGAACCTTTCCGATGTCCGAATATAGTCGTCCAATATATCGATCTTTACGTCTCGACCATTTCAAGACTCCTCGTCATGTCCCCGATCTCATCCGGGACTCCGAACTCCTTCGGTACATCAAAACTCATAAACTCATAATATAACTGTCATCGAAACCTTAAGCGTGCGGACCCGACGGTTCGAGAACAATGTAGACATGACCGAGACACGTCTCCGGTCAATAACCAATAGCGGGACCTGGATGCCCATATTGGCTCCTACATATTCTACGAAGATCTTTATCGGTCAGACCACATAACAACATACGTTGTTCCCTTTGTCATCGGTATGTTACTTGCCCGAGATTCGATCGTCGGTATCCAATACCTAGTTCAATCTCGTTACCGGCAAGTCTCTTTACTCGTTCCGTAATACATCATCTCGCAACTAACTCATTAGTTGTAATGCTTGCAAGGCTTAAGTGATGTGCATTACCGAGAGGGCCCAGAGATACCTCTCCGACAATCAGAGTGACAAATCCTAATCTCGAAATACGCCAACCCAACATGTACCTTTGGAGACACCTGTAGAGCTCCTTTATAATCACCCAGTTATGTTGTGACGTTTGGCAGCACACAAAGTGTTCCTCTGGCAAACGGGAGTTGCATAATCTCATAGTCATAGGAACATGTATAAGTCATGAAGAAAGCAATAGCAACATACTAAATGATCGGGTGCTAAGCTAATGGAATGGGTCATGTCAATCAGATCATTCATCTAATGATGTGATCCCGTTAATCAAATAACAACTCTTTATCCATGGTTAGGAAACATAACCATCTTTGATTAACGAGCTAGTCAAGTAGAGGCATACTAGTGACACTCTGTTTGTCTATGTATTCACACATGTATTATGTTTCCGGTTAATACAATTCTAGCATGAATAATAAACATTTATCATGATATAAGGAAATAAATAATAACTTTATTATTGCCTCTAGGGCATATTTCCTTCAGTCTCCCACTTGCACTAGAGTCAATAATCTAGATCACATCACCATGTGATTAACATCGATAGTTCACATCATCATGCGATTAACACCCATAGTTCACATCGCCATGTGACCAACACCTAAAGGGTTTACTAGATTCAGTAATCTAGTTCACATCGCTATGTGATTAACACCCAAAGAGTACTAAGGTGTGATCATGTTTTGCTTGTGAGAGAATCTTAGTCAACGGGTCTGCCATATTCAGATCCACATGTATTTTGCAAATTTTTATGTCAACAATGCTCTGCATGGAGCTACTCTAGCTAATTGCTCCCACTTTCAATATGTATCTAGACCGAGACTTAGAGTCATCTAGATTAGTGTCAAAACTTGCATCGGCGTAACCCTTTACGACGAACCTTTTTTATCACGTCCATAATCGAGAAACATATCCTTATTTCACAAAGGATAATTCTGACCGCTGTCCAGTGATCTACTCCTAGATCACTATTGTACTCCCTTGCCAAATCAGTGCAGGGTATACAATAGATCTGGTATACAGCATGACATACTTTATAGAACCTATGGCCAAGGCATAGGGAATGACTTTCATTCTCTTTCTATCTTCTGCCGTGGTCGGGCTTTGAGTCTTACTCAACTTCACACCTTATAATACAGGCAAGAACTCTTTCTTTGACTGCTCCATTTTGAACTACTTCAAAATCTTGTCAAGGTATGTACTCATTGAAAAAACTTATCAAGCGTCTTGATCTATCTCTATAGATCTTGAAGCTCAATTTGTAAGTAGCTTCACCGAAGTCTTTCTTTGAAAAACTCCTTTCAAACACTCCTTTATGCTTTACAGAATAATTCTACATTATTTCCGATCAACAATATGTCATTCACATATACTTATCAGAAATGTTGTAGTGCTCCCACTCACTTTCTTGTAAATACAGGCTTCACCGCAAGTCTGTATAAAACTATATGCTTTGATCAACTCATCAAAGTGTATATTCCAACTCCGAGATGCTTGCACCAGTCCACAGATGGATCGCTGGAGCTTGCACATTTTGTTAGCACCTTTCGGATTGACAAAACCTTCTGTTGCATCATATACAACTCTTCTTTAATAAATCCATTAAGGAATGCAGTTTTGTTTATCCATTTGCCAGATTTCATAAAATGTGGCAATTACTAACATGATTCGGACAGACTCAAGCATAGATACGAGTGAGAAGCTCTCATCGTAGTCAACACCTTGAACTTGTCGAAAACCTTTTGCGACAATTCTAGCTTTGTAGATAGTAACACTACTATCAGCGTCCGTCTTCCTCTTGAAGATCCATTTATTCTCAATTGCTTGCCGATCATCGGGCAAGTCAACCAAAGTCCAAACTTTGTTCTCATACATGGATCATATCTCAGATTTCATGGCCTCAAACCATTTCGCGGAATCTGGGCTCATCATCGCTTCCTCATTGTTCATAGGTTCGTCATGGTCAAGTAACATGACCTCCAGAACAGGATTACCGTACCACTCTGGTGTGGATCTCACTCTGGTTTACCTACGAGATTCGGAAGTAACTTGATCTGAAGTTACATGATCATCATCATTAGTTTCCTCACTAATTGGTGTAGTAGTCACAAGAACAGATTTTTGTGATGAACTACTTTCCAATAAGGTAGAAGGTACAATTACCTTATCAAGTTTTCCACTTTCCTCCCACTCACTTCTTTCGAGAGAAACTCCTTCTCTAGAAAGGATCCATTATAAGCAACGAATGTCTTGCCTTAGGATCTGTGATAGAAGGTGTACCCAACAGTCTCCTTTGGGTATCCTATGAAGACATATTTCTCCGATTTGGGTTTGAGCTTATCAGGATGAAACTTTTTCTCATAAGCATCGCAACCCCAAACTTCAAGAAACGACAACTTTGGTTTCTTGCCAAACCATAGTTCATAAGGCGTCGTCTCGACGGATATAGATGGTTCCCCTTTTTAACGTGAATGCAGCTGTCTCTAATGCATGGCCCCAAAAACGATAGTGGTAAATCGGTAAGAAACATCATAGATTGCACTATATCCAATAAAGTACGGTTATGACGTTCGGACACACCATTATGCTCTGGTGTTCCAGGTGGCGTGAGTAGTGAAACTATTTCACATTGTTTTAACTGAAGACCAAACTCGTAACTCAAATACTCTTTTCCACAATCAGATCGTAGAAACTTTATTTTCTTGTCACGATGATTTTCCACTTCACTCTGAAATTCTTTAAACTGTTCAAATGTTTCAGACTTATGTTTCATCAAGTAGATATCCCCATATCTACTCAAATCATCTGCGAAGGTCAGAAAATAATGATACCTGCTGCAAGCCTTAATATTCATCGGACCACATACATCAGTATGTGTGATTTCCAACAAATCTGTTGCTTGCTTCATTGTTCCGGAGAACGGCGTTTTAGTCATCTTGCCCATAAGGCGTGGTTCGCAAGCATCAAGTGATTCATAATCAAGTGATTCCAAAAGCCCATCAGCATGGAGTTTCTTCATGCGCTTTACACCAATATGACCTAAACGGCAGTGCCACAAATAAGTTGCACTATCATTATTAACTTTGCATCTTTTGGTTTCAATATTATGAATATGTGTATCACTACGATCGAGATCCAATGAACCATTTTCATTGGTGTGTATGACCACAGAAGGTTTTATTCATGTAAACAGAACAACAATTATTCTCTGACTTTAATGAATAACCGTATTGCAATAAACATGATCAAATCATATTCATGCTCAACGCAAAAACCAAATAACACTTATTTAGGTTCAACACTAATCCCGAAAGTATAGGGGAGTGTGCGATGATGATCATATCAATCTTGGAACTACTTCCAACACACATCGTCACTTCACCCTTAACTAGTCTCTGTTTATTCTGCAACTCCTGTTTCGAGTTACTACTCTTAGCAACTGATCCAGTATCAAATACTGAGGGGTTGCTATAAACACTAGTAAAGTACACGTCAATAACATGTATATCAAATATACTTTTGTTCACTTTGCCATCCTTCTTATCCGCCAAATACTTGGGGAAGTTCCGCTTCCAGTGACCAGTTCCTTTGCAGTAGAAGCACTTAGTCTCAGGCTTAGGACTAGACTTGGGCTTCTTCACTTGAGCAGCAACTTGCTTGCCATTCTTCTTGAAGTTCCCCTTCTTTCTTTTGCCCTTTTCTTGAAACTAGTGGTCTTGTCTACCATCAACACTTGATGTTTTTCTTGATTTCTACCTTCGTCGATTTTAGCATCACGAAGAGCTTGAGAATCGTTTCCGTTATCCCTTGCATACTATAGTTCATCATGAAGTTATACTAACTTGGTGATGGTGACTAGAGAATTCTGTCAATCACTATCTTATCTGGAAGATTAACTCCCACTTGATTCAAGTGATTGTAGTACCTAGACAATCTAAGTACATGCTCACTAGTTGAGTGATTCTCCTCCATCTTTTAGCTATAGAACTTGTTGGAGACTTCATATCTCTCAACTCGGGTATTTGCTTGAAATATTAACTTCAACTCCTGGAACATCTCATATGGTCCATGATGTTCAAAACGTCTTTGAAGTCCCGATTCTAAGCTGTTAAGCATGGTGCACTAAACTATCAAGTAGTCATCATATTGAGCTAGCCAAACATTCATAACGTCTGCATCTGCTCCTGCAATAGGTCTGTCACCTAGCGGTGCATCAAGGACATAATTCTTCTGTGCAGCAATGAGGATAAACCTCAGATCACGGATCCAATCCGCATCATTGCTACTAACATCTTTCAACACAATTTTCTCTAGGAACATATCAAAATAAACACAAGGAAGCAATAACGTGACCTATTGATCTACAACATGATTTGCAAAATACTACCAGGACTAAGTTCATGATAAATTTAAGTTCAATTTAATCATATTACTTAAGAACTCCCACTTGGATAGACATCCCTCTAATCCTCTAAGTGATCACGTGATCCAAATCAACTAAACCATCACCGATCATCACGTGAGATGGAGTAGTTTTCAATGGTGAACATCGTTATGTTGATCATATCTACTATATGATTCACGCTCGACCTTTCGGTCTCTGTGTTCCGACGCCATATCTGCATATGCTAGGCTCGTCAAGTTTAACCTGAGTATTCCGTGTGTGCAAAAACTGGCTTGCACCCGTTGTAGATGGACGTAGACCTTATCACACCCGATCATCATGTGGTGTCTGGGCACGACGAACTTTGGCAATGGTGCATAATCAGGGAGAACACCTCTTGATAATTTAGTGAGGGATCATCTTATAATGCTACCGTCAATCAAAGCAAGATAAGATGCATAAAAAGATAAACATCACATGCAATCAATATAAGTGATATGATATGGCCATCATCATCTTGTGCTTGTGATCTCCATCTCCGAAGCACCGTCATGATCACCATCATCACCGGCGCGACACCTTGATCTCCATCGTAGCATCGTTGTTGTCTCGCCAATCTTATGCTTTCACGACTATCGCTACCGCTTAGTGATAAAGTAAAGCATTACATCGCGATTGCATTGCATACAATAAAGCGACAACCATATGGCTCCTGCCAGTTGCCGATAACTTCAACAAAACATGATCATCTCAAACAACAACTTATATCTCATCACGTTTTGACCATATCACATCACGACATGCCCTGCAAAAACAAGTTAGACGTCCTCTACTTTGTTGTTGCAAGTTTTACGTGGCTGCTACGGGCTTAAGCAAGAACCAATCTCACCTACGCATCAAAACCACAACGATAGTTTGTCAAATAGACTCCGTTTTAACCTTCGCAAGGACCGGGCGTAGCCACACTCGGTTCAACTAAAGTTGGAGAAACAGTCACCCGCAAGTCACCTATGTGCAAAGCACGTCGGGGAAACCGGTCTCGCGTAAGCGTACGCGTAATGTCGGTCCGGACCGCTTCATCCAACAATACTGCCAAACCAAAGTATGACATGCTGGTAGGCAGTATGACTTATATCGCCCACAACTCACTTGTGTTCTACTCGTGCATATAACATCAAACCATAAAACCTAGGCTCGGATGCCACTGTTGGGGAACGTAGTAATTTCAAAAAATTTCCTACGCACACGCAAGATCATGGTGATGCATAGCAACGAGAGGGGAGAGTATTGTCTACGTACCAACGCAGACCGACTGCGGAAGCGATCACACAACATAGAGGAAGTAGTCGTACGTCTTCTCGATCCGACCGATCCAAGCATCGTTACTCCGGCACCTCCGAGTTCTTAGCACACGTTCAGCTCGATGACGATCCTCGGGCTCCGATCCAGCAAAGCGTCGAGGAAGAGTTCCGTCAGCACGACGGCGTGGTGACGATCTTGATGTACTACCGACGCAGGGCTTCGCCTAAGCACTGCAACAATATGATCGAGGTGGAATTTGGTGGAAGGGGGCACCGCACACGGCTAAGGAACGATCACGAAGATCAACTTGTGTGTCTATGGGGTGCCCCCTGCCCCCGTATATAAAGGAGCAAGGGAGGAGGGGCGGCCGGCCTAGGAGTTGGCGCGCAAAGGGGAGTCCTACTCCCACCGGGAGTAGGACTCCTTCTTTCCTAGTCCAACTAGGAGAAGGGGGGAAAGGAGGGAAGTGGAGAAGGAAGGGAGAGGTGGGCCGCGCCCCAAATCCCTTGTCCAATTCGGACTGGACTTGGGAGGGGCGCGCGCCACCTCCTGGCTCCTTCCCACTAAAGCCCATTAAGGCCCAATACTCTTCCCCGTATTCCCGTAACTCCCCGGTACCTCCGAAAATACCCGAATCACTCGGAACCTTTCCGATGTCCGAATATAGTCGTCCAATATATCGATCTTTACGTCTCGACCATTTCGAGACTCCTCGTCATGTCCCCGATCTCATCCGGGACTCCGAACTCCTTCGGTACATCAAAACTCATAAATCATAATATAACTGTCATCGAAATCTTAAGCGTGCGGACCCGACGGTTCGAGAACAATGTAGACATGACCGAGACACGTCTCCGGTCAATAACCAATAGCGGGACCTGGATGCCCATATTGGCTCCTACATATTCTACGAAGATCTTTATCGGTCAGACCGCATAACAACATACGTTGTTCCCTTTGTCATCAGTATGTTACTTGCCCGAGATTCGATCGTCGGTATCCAATACCTAGTTCAATCTCGTTACCGGCAAGTCTCTTTACTCGTTTCGTAATACATCATCTCGCAACTAACTCATTAGTTGTAATGCTTGCAAGGCTTAAGTGATGTGCATTATCGAGAGGGCCCAGAGATACCTCTCCGACAATCGGAGTGACAAATCCTAATCTCGAAATACGCCAACCCAACATGTACCTTTGGAGACACCTGTAGAGCTCCTTTATAATCACCCAGTTACGTTGTGACGTTTGGTAGCACACAAAGTGTTCCTCTGGCAAACGGGAGTTGCATAATCTCATAGTCATAGGAACATGTATAAGTCATGAAGAAAGCAATAGCAACATACTAAACGATCGGGTGCTAAGCTAATGGAATGGGTCATGTCAATCATATCATTCATCTAATGATGTGATCCCGTTAATCAAATAACAACTCTTTGTCCATGGTTAGGAAACATAACCATCTTTGATTAACGAGCTAGTCAAGTAGAGGCATACTAGTGACACTTTGTTTGTCTATGTATTCACACATGTATTATGTTTCCGGTTAATACAATTCTAGCATTAATAATAAACATTTATCATGATATAAGGAAATAAATAATAACTTTATTATTGCCTCTAGGGCATATTTCCTTCACCTGCACCCTGGTAAATAAGGAACAAGATGACTACGAAAGTTAAATGAGCATCTCACACATAAATGGTATCCCACATAGGCCTTCACTCAAACCCCAGTCAATAACATAAACAAAGTAGAAAAGACACCAAATTCTGTACCAGTTCTGAAAGAACGAAGAAAAAGGGGGTGATTTTTTAATGGGAATAAGGAACTGTTTATAGCTGTTGTTAGGAAATAGAGACTGCTCGCTGGGCAGCAGGCGCAGAACCCGCAGGCAGGGATGGTGCTCTCATAGAGACCGGCCGAGAGAATGGTGAGCAGCTCGTGTTGCTCGTCATAGGATGCTTTGCTGCTAAGAGATGGCCACAATGGCCTTGAAAAGCCATTGGAGGAAATATGTATGCGCTGTGGACGATTGGGAAGTGGCTGCGGCTGAGCCGGTGCTGTCTAAGCTTGCTACACTACAGTCTAGTGGGCCCTTGTTTCTCATCATATGTTGGTTGTATAAATGTGAATAGTAGTGGAGTGTTGCTGCTGCAGATGTTGAGATACGTAGTTGTAGTGCATTCTGGTGCTTAAGTACATTTCTCAATGAACTTTTCACTTCGATTATATATATTTTATGTTCAATGCTCAGGAGGGCACATAAAAATTTGGTAATCGGGATGCAATTTGTGACATTAATAATCTGGCAATGCATTGGCTTCGTTTGCTGATTGTAGCCGATTGTCATTGAGCACATGTTATGACACTTCCCAAGCTTTGAAGCTCCCAGCCTCCAACTCACATAAAACTTGTAGCAGGCTCGTTGATGTTTTTTCTCCATCTACTTATAAGGATGGAGATAAGGACGCACACTTAGTGTTTAGACTTGGGCCTCAAGGACATCTCGATAATCTTGTCGCGTCATGGAGATAAGACGAGAGTGTGACGCATGGGGTTGCTGGAGCAAAAGTGTGCCATGGTACGCTGAGGGCCAGAGCAGTTGGAGAATGATCGAGACGGTGGAGCACGAGGGAGAGGTGCAACGCCAAGAGATGCAATGAGGTGCATGTTGTACTCATGATGATATCTCAGTAATTCCCGGTGCCTTCTATGCCTATGTCTACCGAATCCATATTTCTACTGTGCATAAACATGACAAAATGATGCACAAACTATTCAAAGATATAAAGATGAAATGGAGAATAAGCTATTCACCACTTGTTGGGGGAGCCTTACTCCATATAAATCCTTGGATGGTAGGCACCAACATGAGGCCTTGTACTCTGGTAGGTCAATATCAAAACATCACTTGCTTAAGTGGTTTCTCCTCTCGTAGGTCAGAGACTATATATGGAACTTTTGTCAAAATTTCGAAGGGAAAAAAAGGGTGGGTCTCTGGATTCAGTGTCAATTTTAGTCATGTGTATGGAGTTGAATGAGTGTGGCCCAGTGTGTTAAACAAGTGTTATTGATTGTCGAGTATAAGATGAACCTTGGGGTTTGAAATTTTATCTTTCATCCCCTCTTTTCATTTTGTGTTTCACTTCGAGCCAAACCAAAAACTTGGTTCATTGCTACAGATTTCTACCTTAATTTAGATATCTCAAGTGTAGACTTAGTTCAAACGATGCTTTGAACCGCTTTTCAGGACACATGGTCGATGACCTTAGTTTTTTTAGGTAGAGATAATTGCTCCACTGATCTATGTGCCAACATCAAGATGCACATAGACATTCGTTATTGCAAAGATCACGGAACAAACACCGATAGTTGTGACCATAATTAGAAGATACCTCCAGTAGCACAACCAATCAATTGCTGAACGCAAAATGTAGCTAAAACTCAAAAGCCCCAAGGAGAAGAGACTAGCTACCAACTTTTAGTAAACTTGTCCGAACAAATCTGGAAAAAAATTGTGGTGGGGTGAAAGGTGGAGTATGAGGTTAGCTCCTTGACTGCGAGCAATACAATACCGAAAAGAACAGAAGAAAGATAAACTTGTTTGCTGATGCATAGGTGATACAAATAGTTGCACAATGCTCTAATTCTCTAGAGCTTATAGGTTTTATTGTGCGTACTTGGAGCCAAAAATCCGGACTCGTGTGTTTGGTATAACTTCCAATATGATGAAGTGAGGAAGGTTCTCTGTACTGAGTGATCTTCACCACTGTCAAAAACCCAATGTTGCAACTTGCAAAAGATATCCCATGGTTAACCTTGGAAAGCCACCATCCACGCACATTGAACTATACTATTTTCTGTACCGGTTCTAAAGAGCGAAGAAAAAGGGGATGTTTTGTTAATGGGAAGAAGGTACTAGTTATATCTGTTGTTAGAAAATAGAAATTAGCAATGCAAATTTCGCTTCTCTAACATTTTTAGTCACAAATTATATGCAGGTATGGCGAATTTTTCCTCCTATTACAAGAACTAGCTAATTTTCTGTGTTTGATTTACTTTTTTATTCACTCTTTGAATGCCTAAAGTTGAAGCTAGACATTCGAAGAAATACAAATAAATAAATAAATATGGGGGCTGCGGTTTGGCTACTCTGTGTTTACGCACAAGCCCGACAACCTCCAAAAAATCATGGAGCGCAGTCCATGTGGCTTTTAGCGACTCTTCTAGAGCTATTCTTACCAAAAACCGACAACTTTACTAGAGAATAACAAAACAATTTGGTAGGAAACCAATTGATAACTAACACTCCATCTGTTTCAAATATAAGGTGCATAATTATTTTAAGTTAAATGTGTCCTATGTTTAACCAAGCTTATTTATATTCAGAAAGATATATTAATATTTGTTACACTAAATAAACAAAATCTAAAAGCATATTTTATGGTGGATCTAATAATGCCTATTTAATATTGTAAATGTCAGTATTTTTCTCTATAAATGAACTTTTCCAACATAGAGAAGTTGTACTAAAACATTTTAGTGCCGAACCAAATCATGCTTATGCATTTTTTACGGAACCTAAGCATGTACTAACATGTGATCTCCAACAAGATTAGATTTCCACGAGTTGCCTTTCTTTTTCCTCCCCTACCCTATGCGGCTAGGGCAAACTTTTCCCTCCAGACTTCACTAATAAGCCTGTGGTTTCGCCTCCCCTCTGTCTGCCATATCGGCGGCTGGTGGCGGTGAGGGGAATCCCGGTGCCTCCGCTTCGGTTAGTAGTTTAGTTAGGGTAGTGAGCATGGCAGGGCATGTTGTGATGTGATATGGTCAAGACATGATGCTGAATATTATTGTATGAGATGATCATGTTTTGTAACCGAGTTATCGGCAACTGGCAGGAGCCATATGGTTGTCGCTTTATTGTATGCAATGCAATCGCGCTGTAATGCTTTACTTTATCACTAAGCGGTAGCGATAGTCGTGGAAGCATAAGATTGGCGAGACGACAACTATGCTACGATGGAGATCAAGGTGTCGCGCCAGTGACGATGGTGATCATGACGGTGCTTCGGAGATAGAGATCACAAGCACAAGATGATGATGGCCATATCATATCACTTATATTGATTGCATGTGATGTTTATCTTTTATGCATCTTATCTTGCTTTGATTGACGGTAGCATTATAAGATGATCTCTCACTAAATTATCAAGATAAAAGTGTTCTCCCTGAGTATGCACCATTGCCAAAGTTCGTCGTACCCAGACACCACGTGATGATCGGGTGTGATAAGCTCTACGTCCATCTACAACGGGTGCAAGCCAGTTTTGCACACGTAGAATACTCAGGTTAAACTTGACGAGCCTAGCATATGCAGATATGGCCTCGGAACACTGAGATCGAAAGATCGAGTGTGAGTCATATAGTAGATATGATCAAAGTAGTGATGTTCACCATTCAAAACTACTCCATTTCACGTGATGATCGGTTATGGTTTAGTTGATTTGGATCACGTGATCACTTAGAAGATTAGAGGGATGTCTATCTAAGTGGGAGTTCTTAAGTAATATGATTAATTGAACTTAAATTTATCATGAACTTAGTACCTGATAGTATCTTGCTTATGTATGTTTGATTGTAGATAGATGGCCCGTGCTGTTGTTCCGTTGAATTTTAATGCGTTCTTGAGAAAGCAAAGTTGAAAGATGATGGTAGCAATTACACGGACTGGGTCTGTAACTTGAGGATTATCCTCATTGTAGCACAGAAGAATTACGTCCTGGAAGCACCGCTGGGTGCCAGGCCTGCTGCTGGAGCAACACCAGATGTTATGAACGTCTGGCAGAGCAAAGCTGATGACTACTCGATAGTTCAGTATGCCATGCTTTACGGCTTAGAATCGGGACTTCAACGACGTTTTGAACATCATGGAGCATATGGGATGTTCCAGGAGTTGAAGTTAATATTTCAAGCAAATGCCCGGATTGAGAGATATGAAGTCTCCAATAAGTTCTATAGCTGCAAGATCGAGGAGAACAGTTTTGCCAGTGAGCATATACTCAAAATGTCTGGGTATAATAATCACTTGATTCAGATGGGAGTTAATCTTCCAGATGATTGCGTCATTGACAGAATTCTCCAATCACTGCCACGAAGCTACAAGAGCTTTGTGATGAACTATAATATGCAAGGGATGAATAAGACTATTCCCGAGCTCTTCGCAATGCTGAAAGCTGCGGAGGTAGAAATCAAAAAGGAGCATCAAGTGTTGATGGTCAACAAGACCACTAGTTTCATGAAAAAGGGCAAAGGGAAGAAGAAGGGGAACTTCAAGAAGAACAGCAAGCAAGTTGCTGCTCAAGATAAGAAACCCAAGTCTGGACCTAAGCCTGAAACTGAGTGCTTCTACTGCAAGCAGACTGGTCACTGGAAGCGGAACTGCCCCAAGTATTTGGCGGATAATAAGCATGGCAAGGTGAACAAAGGTATATGTGATATACATGTTATTGATGTGTACCTTACTAGAGCTCGTAGTAGCACCTGGGTATTTGATACTGGTTCTGTCGCTAATATTTGCAACTCGAAACAGGGACTACGGATTAAGCGAACACTGGCAAAGGACGAGGTGACGATGCACGTGGGAAACGGTTCCAAAGTCGATGTGATCGCGGTCGGCACGCTACCTCTACATCTACCTTCGGGATTAATATTAGACCTAAATAATTGTTATTTGGTGATAGCGTTGAGCATGAACATTATATCTGGATCTTGTTTAATGCGAGACGGTTATTCATTTAAATCAGAGAATAATGGTTGTTCCATTTATATGAGTAATATCTTTTATGGTCATGCACCTTTGAAGAGTGGTCTATTTTTGATGAATCTCGATAGTAGTAACACACATATTCATAATGTTGAAGCCAAAAGATGCAGAGTTGATAATGATAGTGCAACTTATTTGTGGCACTGCCGTTTAGGTCATATCGCTGTAAAGCGCATGAAGAAACTCCATACTGATGGACTTTTGGAACCACTTGATTATGAATCACTTGGTACTTGCGAACCGTGCCTCATGGGCAAGATGACTAAAACACCGTTCTCCGGTACTATGGAGAGAGCAACAGATTTGTTGGAAATCATACATACAGATGTATGTGGTCCGATGAATATTGAGGCTCGTGGCGGATATCGTTATTTTCTCACCTTCACAGATGACTTAAGTAGATATGGGTATATCTACTTAATGAAACATAAGTCTGAAACATTTGAAAAGTTCAAAGAATTTCAGAGTGAAGTTGAAAATCATCGTAACAAGAAAATAAAGTTTCTACGATCTGATCGTGGAGGAGAATATTTGAGTTACGAGTTTGGTATACATTTGAAACAATGCGGAATAGTTTCGCAACTCACGCCACCCGGAACACCACAGCGTAATGGTGTGTCCGAACGTCGTAATCGTACTTTACTAGATATGGTGCGATCTATGATGTCTCTTACTGATTTACCGCTATCATTTTGGGGTTATGCTTTAGAGACGGCCGCATTCACGTTAAATAGGGCACCATCAAAATCCGTTGAGACGACACCTTATGAACTATGGTTTGGCAAGAAACAAAAGTTGTCATTTCTTAAAGTTTGGGGCTGCGATGCTTATCTGAAAAAGCTTCAACCTGATAAGCTCGAACCCAAATCGGAGAAATGTGTTTTCATAGGATACCCAAAGGAGACTGTTGGGTACACCTTCTATCACAGATCCGAAGGCAAGACATTCGTTGCTAAGAATGGATCATTTCTAAAGGAGTTTCTCTCGAAAGAAGTGAGTGGGAGGAAAGTAGAACTTGACGAGGTAACTGTACCTGCTCCCTTATTGGAAAGTAGTACATCACAGAAACCTGTTTCTGCGACACCTACACCAGTTAGTGAGGAAGCTAATGATAATGATCATGAAACTTCAGAACAAGATACTACTGAACCTCGTAGATCAACCAGAGTAAGATCCGCGCCAGAGTGGTACGGTAATCCTGTTCTGGAAATCATGCTACTAGATCATGATGAACCTATAAACTATGAAGAAGCGATGGTGAGCCCAGATTCCGCAAAATGGCTTGAAGCCATGAAATCTGAGATGGGATCCATGTATGAGAACAAATTATGGACTTTGGTTGACTTGCCCGATGATCAGCAAGCAATTGAGAATAAATGGATCTTCAAGAAGAAGAGTGACGCTGACGGTAATATTACTGTCTACAAAGCTCGACTTGTCGCAAAAGGTTTTCGACAAGTTCAAGGGGTTGACTACGATGAGACCTTCTCACCCGTAGCGATGCTTAAGTCTGTCCAAATCATGTTAGCAATTGCCGCATTTTATAATTATGACATTTGGCAGATGGATGTCAAAACTGCATTCCTGAATGGATTTCTGGAAGAAGAGTTGTATATGATGCAACCGGAAGGTTTTGTCGATCCAAAGGGAGCTAACAAAGTGTGCAAGCTCCAGTGATCCATTTATGGACTGGTGCAAGCCTCTCGGAGTTGGAATAAACGCTTTGATAGTGTGATCAAAGCATTTGGTTTTATACAGACTTTCAGAGAAGCCTGTATTTACAAGAAAGTGAGTGGGAGCTCTGTAGCATTTCTGATATTATATATGGATGACATATTACTGATTGGAAATGATATAGAATTTCTGGATAGCATAAAGGGATATTTGAATAAGAGTTTTTCAATGAAAGACCTCGGTGAAGCTGCTTACATATTAGGCATAAAGATCTATAGAGATAGATCAAGACGCTTAATTGGACTTTCATAAAGCACATACCTTGACAAGATTTTGAAGAAGTTCAAAATGGATCAAGCAAAGAAAGGGTTCTTGCCTGTATTACAAGGTGTGAAGTTGAGTCAGACTCAATGCCCAACCACTGCAGAAGATAGAGAGAAAATGAAAGATGTTCCCTATGCTTCTGCCATAGGCTCTATCATGTATGCAATGCTGTGTACCAGACCTGATGTGTGCCTTGCTATAAGTCTAGCAGGGAGGTACCAAAGTAATCCAGGAGTGGATCACTGGACAGCGGTCAAGAACATCCTGAAATACCTGAAAAGGACTAAGGATATGTTTCTCGTATATGGAGGTGACAAAGAGCTCATCGTAAACGGTTATGTTGATGCAAGCTTTGACACTGATCCGGACGATTCTAAATCACAAACCAGATACGTATTTACATTAAACGATGGAGCTGTCAGTTGGTCCAGTTCTAAACAAAGCGTCATGGCGGGATCTACATGTGAAGCGGAGTACATAGCTGCTTCAGAAGCAGCAAACGAAGGAGTCTGGATGAAGGAGTTCATATCCGATCTAGGTGTCATACCTAGTGCATTGGGTCCAATGAAAATCTTTTGTGACAATACTGGTGCAATTGCCTTGGCAAAGGAATCCAGATTTCACAAGAGGACCAAACACATCAAGAGACGCTTCAATTCCATCCGGGATCTAGTCCAGGTGGGAGACATAGAGATTTGCAAGATACATACGGAGCTGAATGTAGCAGATCCATTGACTAAGCCTCTTCCACGAGCAAAACATGATCAGCACCAAAGCTCCATGGGTGTTAGAATCATTACTGTGTAATCTAGATTATTGACTCTAGTGCAAGTGGGAGACTGGAGGAAATATGTCCTAGAGGCAATAATAAAGTTATTATTTATTTCCTTATATCATGATAAAAGTTTATTATTCATGCTAGAATTGTATTAACTGGAAACATAATACATGTGTGAATACATAGACAAACAAAGTGTCACTAGTGTGCCTCTACTTGACTAGCTCGTTAATCAAAGATGGTTATGTTTCCTAACCATGGACAAAGAGTTGTCATTTGATTAAACGGGATCACATCATTAGTTGAATGATCTGATTGACATGACCCATTCCATTAGCTTAGCACCCGATCGTTTAGTATGTTGCTATTGCTTTCTTCATGACTTATACATGTTCCTATGACTATGAGATTATGTAACTCCCGTGTGCCGGAGGAACACTTTGTGTGCTACCAAACGTCACAACGTAACTGGGTGATTATAAAGGTGCTCTACAGGTGTCTCCAAAGGTACATGTTGGGTTGACGTATTTCGAGATTAGGATTTGTCACTCCAATCGTCGGAGAGGTATCTCTGGGCCCTCTCGGTAATGCACATCACTTAAGCCTTGCAAGCAATGCAACTAATGAGTTAGTTGCAAGATGATGTATTACGGAACGAGTAAAGAGACTTGCCAGTAACGAGATTGAACTAGGTATTGGATACCGACGATCGAATCTCGGGCAAGTAACATACCGATGACAAAGGGAACAACGTATGTTGTTATGCGGTCTGACCGATAAAGATCTTCATAGAATATGTAGGAGCCAATATGGGCATCTAGGTCCCGCTATTGGTTATTGACCGAAGACATATCTCGGTCATGTCTACATTGTTCTCGAACCCGTAGGGTCCGCACGCTTAAGGTTTCGATGACAGTTATATTATGAGTTTATACGTTTTGATGTACCAAAGGTTGTTCGGAGTCCCGGATGTGATCACGGACATGACGAGGAGTCTCGAAATGGTCGAGACATAAAGATTGATATATTGGAAGCCTATGTTTGGATATCGGAAGTGTTCCGGGTGAAATCAGGATTTTACCGGAGTACCGGGAGGTTACCGGAACCCCCCGGGAGCTATATGGGCCTTGGTGGGCCATTAGTGGAAGAAGAGGAGAGGCGGCCAGGGCTGGGCCGCGCGCCCCTCCCCCCTAATCCGAATAGGACAAGGAGAGAGGGGGCCGGCGCCCCCTCCTTCTCTTTCCCTCTTTTCCCACCTCACGAATCCTATTCCAACTAGGATTGGGGGGGAGTAGGACTCCTCCTGGCGCGCCCTATGATGGCCGGCCGGCCTCCCCCTCTTGAACCTTTATATACGGAGGCAGGGGCACCCCATAGACACAAGTTGATCCACGTGATCATATTCTTAGCCGTGTGCGGCGCCCCCTACCACCATAGTCCTTGATAATATTGTAGCGGTGCTTAGGCGAAGCCCTGCGATAGTAGTACATCAAGATCGTCACCACGCCTTCGTGCTGACGGAACTCTTCCCCGACACTTTGCTGGATCGGAATCCGGGGATCGTCATCGAGCTGAACGTGTGCTATAACTCGGAGGTGCCGTAGTTTCGGTGCTTGATCGGTAGGGCCGTGGAGACGTACGACTACATCAACCAAACGCTTCCGTTGTCGATCTACAAGGGTACGTAGATCACACTCTCCCCTCTCGTTGCTATGCATCACCATGATCTTGCGTGCGCGTAGGAATTTTTTTGAAATTACTATGTTCCCCAACACCACGCACATTGAACTATACTATTTTTCTGTACCGGTTCGAAAGAGCGAAGAAAAAGGGGATATTTTGTTAATGGGAAGAAGGTACTAGTTATATCCGTTGTTAGAAAATAGAAATTAGCAATGCAAATTTCGCTTCTCTAACATTTTTAGTCACAAATTATATGCATGTATGACGAATTTTTCCTCCTATTACAAGAACTAGCTAATTTTCTGTGTTTGATTTACTTTTTTATTCACTCTTTGAATGCCTAAAGTTGAAGCTAGACATTCGAAAAAAATACAAATAAATAAATAAATATGGGGGCCGCGGTTTGGCTACTCTGTGTTTACGCACAAGCCCGACAATCTCCAAAAAATCATGGAGCGCAGTCCATGTGGCTTTTAGCGACTCTTCTAGAGCTATTCTTACCAAAAACCGATAACTTTACTAGAGAATAACAAAACAATTTGGTAGGAAACCAATTGATAACTAACACTCCATCTGTTTCAAATATAAGGTGCATAATTATTTTAAGTTAAATGTGTCCTATGTTTAACCAAGCTTATTTATATTCAAAAAGATATATTAATATTACACTAAATAAATAAAATCTAAAAGCATATTTTATGGTGGATCTAATAATGCCTATTTAATATTGTAAATGTCGATATTTTTCTGTATAAATGAACTTTTCCAACATAGAGAAGTTGTACTAAAACATTTTAGTGTCGAACCAAATCATGCTTATGCATTTTTTAGGGAACCTAAGCATGAAGTAACATGTGATCTCCAACAAGATTAGATTTCCACGAGTTGCCTCTCTTTTTCCTCCCCTATTCTATGCGGCTAGGGCAAACTTTTCCCTCCAGACTTCACTAATAAGCCCGTGGTTTCGCCTCCCCTCTGCCTGCCATATCGGCGGCTGGTGGCGGTGAGGGGAATCCCGGTGCCTCCGCTTCGGTTAGTAGTTTAGTTAGGGTAGTCCTGACAGTGCGGTGCTCGGGCGGATGGCATTGATACTTGTTCTAGTTTGTTTTTCGGGCTCCGATCCTCCTCGAGCTCGTCCATCTAGACATAGTCGATAGATCTTTGATGTAGATTCATGTCGCCTCCTCGGGGCGGTGAGCGTTTCTTATTATGTGGCGAGATTTGGTGTCAAATGCTTCAGATCTATGCAAGGATTCAACGACTACGACTCTGGCTCCAGGGCGTTGCTTCTTAGGGGCACGTGCACGAAGACTTCTCGGCTGCCATTGACAAGATCAAGCCGGCTCCGGTAGAGGAGCGGCAACAACGGCTCGTTCGGCAGCAGTAGTGGTCGTTTGATGGTCACGAGAATCTCGATGTAATTATTATTATTTTTGACCGCGGATAGCCTACTGGGCCCTCGGGGGCCTTGCCACGACGCGTAGCTGGGCCTCAGTCGTGGCCTCGAAGGCGGCCAGAAAAGCCCAAGAGTAACCGAGGTGGGGCCCATCTACGACGGCGGCCGGGTCTCCGTCTCTCTCTCTCGGCCGATCCGTCGCTTGTCCGCAACCGCAAGCGAAGCAATCCATCCTCCTCCTCCTCTCCGGCGGCGAGAGAGCGATCTCCGGCGAGCGGGACCAGGGTTCGGCGCGCAGCCGTCCACGAAAGCCGCGGAGACCCGCACCGGACGCCTCGTATCTCCGGCCACCTTCTCAAAGGTACGCAGTAGCAGATCTCCCTCCGGCACCCGCTTGAGGCGTCCCCTTTCTTTGCTGGACTCTGTTCTGGCTGGCGCTGATTGTGGCGCTCCTTGTTCTGGTCCATGGTTTGGTTCTTGATGATTTGATTTAATAACGTGTCACAAGTTCTGTAAATCGACGCGGAGGAAATAGCACGGCCTGACGGAGCTGAACAAAGACATCACATTTATGCCCTGTATATGGCGTTTCCAAAACGTGGCCTCTTTGCTAGCACTACTGTTAACAAGAAAGCCTGTAGGATGGGAAATATTCCATTACTCTTTTGGAGTTTGGAGTGCCAAATCATCATTTCCTCCGGACAAATTTGATAAACATCATTCACACCGCCAAATCCTCTGTTATGCGATCTCCATTTTCCGTTTGTATTGTGTTTAGGTTACACTTCTGTTGAGGCCGAACATGAGCTCCGCCTTACTTCGTTGCTAACGGTGTTTTCATGTGCTGGGCGTTGTAGGTCTGAAACATGGTTGCCATGTCAACGCTTGCCGCTGGATCGTTGCCGGGAACTGTGGTCCCCAATGGTCTTTTAACAAGGAGGTTTCAAGGTAATGAATTGTTTTGAGAATTTAGGCTGTTTAATGCGCTCTATGGTGATGCATCGGTTGCGTACTCATATCTATCGTCTGGTTTTGCAACTTGAAAGTTGCTTGGCGTCTTCTTTCAGTTCTAACTCGATTATTACGGCCGCTGAATCTTATGAGACACGTACGTAACCCAGACATACAGTTCGAATGTTGATAACAAATATGACCTGTACTGAAGAAACTTTGTGTCACCTTACAAATGCTTAGCTCATTTGCTACTTTCCGTTCTCTGGCTGTTTCCATATTGTGGTGTTTTTTGGGGGTTCAGCTCATGTTAGTGTAAAAGTTTTGACTTTGCTCATTGTCATCCAGTATGAAATTGTATAAGCATAAACTTAAATGATGGCTGTGATTTTACAATCTTTTGCAACCATGGAAAAGTTCCTGAATCTGGCAAGGATTGAACTATTTCTGTGAAGTTTATGTTTTCTGGACACTAACCCTTTTCTTTTCTTTGCAAAGTTCATTATGCAGCCTTGACCTTGAGTTACTTTTGTAAATGGTACGGGGCTGAGAATGAGTTCACTTAATTTGGTCGATAGGTGTTTCCTACGTTCATTCTTCGGGACTCCTTGTTGATTTGTTCTTGTTTAGAATGCACACAGATGGATTTTGTGATTATAAAAACAGCTCAAAATAGTTGTAATTTGTAGTGCTGGTATGGAAAACAATTACAGATGTTTCGAGGCCAGTGTATGACTCTCAAACCACTACTTCCTGAAGTGATTTCAATGTTTATGTCTCCTTTAATCATTGTCCTGTATTGGTGGTGATTTCGCTCCTCTGTCGGAAAATTCTTTGGTTACCACATTTCGAAAGCTTTTCATGATCTGCTCCTTGCAGTACCGTGTTACCTTACTACACCCTCTGTTTGTAAATGTAAGACGCTTTGGCAGTTCAAATTTGAACTGCCAAAACGTCTTACATTTAGGAACAGAGGGTGTATCAATCTTCTTATTGCCTCATTCACAACTTTACAGCCCTAGTGATGTTGTTCAGGAAACTTGGTAATAACTATACCAGTACTCAAATCTTGACATCACGCCATTTGCTGTCTGAGCAATTACAATTTCATAATCACATGACAGCGGTTCCTGAATGCTGCTTTGCCTAGCATGCTTATAGTATTCATTTCTTCTTATCCCTCCGCGTTTCATCTGAAGATGCTTATGGATGTGTTACGGTTTGTGTAGGTTCACAATTTCAGACAACTCAAGTTAACCGCATCTCATTTGAACGGGAAGTTTCTACTAAAGCAACACTGAGGGTAAGTCACAAATATTCAATGGATCCGTATCTATTCTTATCAACCTATACGTAAAAATGAGTGTTCAATGTTGAGAGTTTATCATTCAAATTTGATCATTTCTTATTAGATTGTTGATATTGAATTTAGGAGTATCTATTGTATTTTCATGTCCAAAATGGGAAGTTGGGAGCAGAACAGGTCGTGAGCTTGACATGATTCATAACTTGTACACTTCTTCGGTTCTACCTTGTAACTTTAGTGCTCAATAAAAACTACTCCCTCTGTAAACTAATATAAGAGTGTTTAGATCACTAAAGTAGTGATCTAAACGCTCTTATATTAGTTTACGGAGGGAGTAATATACTATATCTGCTCACTATGATGCTTGCGTTCAATTGTGAATGTGTCTAAATGAAGAAGGGAAAGGGCCAGCTTGGTAAATTGATTATGGCCTGTTTCACTATCAGATCCTTTATTTGACCGTTTTTTCTTGTGTTCACTCTGTTTGCTTCAGAGTGTAAAATGCAGTGCTCAAACCCAAAGTGTTCAGCGCAAATCTTCAACCGCGACTGTCAAACGATCTGACCCCAAAGGTGGTTTTTTCTGTTCTGTTCTGTTCTCACACTGCATGAAATTGAAATCTTGTTCTCATCGGAGCGGACAATCAGCCGACTTGGATTGCTAAATTTTGCTTCTGGTTTCAGGAAAGGTTCAAGGACCTAAGTTGGACGATGGAAGCGGTGGGTTCCCTCCGTTCCGTTTCGGCAAAGGAGGCGGCGGAGGTGGAGGCGGTGGGGGTGGTAACAGCTACTTTGGCGGGTTCCTCCTCTTCACTATCGTGCTGCTCCTGGATTACCTCAAGGAGTTTGAGAAGTACCTGCTCGCTCGAAAGCATCGTGCCGGAGACGACGATGACGCGGGCTACGACACAAGCGGTGGGATGCTAGGACAATCACCATGACGAGTCTTGTTAGCAGTAGTCGTCTCTAGCTACTAGAAGTGCATCAGTCAGTTAACTGGCTTTGGTTATGTTACATATCCTTATCTTGGAAAATTCATGCCTATGCAGAGCTCAAAATATTTATAGGATTGTGTGGTGAGATGCTTAAACTTGATGCCATCTGGCTGTTGTGCCGAAGTATGAAGAAATTTCCATCTATGTACAACGAAGGTTTTGCTACTAGAAATTTCCATGTCTGGATTAGGGCCAAGTCTGGATATTACCGTCGAGTGGCTATCGAAGATCGTGTGCATTATTTCTTCCCTCTTGCGGTTGCATTTGGCATTGCGATGGATTCTCGTAATCCTGTTTGTTCCTATTTTAGTTTTGTGGGGTTTGCTTTTGTCTACTTTTATGCTTGGTTTTTCACATCAAATTGTAAAATACTCCCTCCGTTCCTAAATATAAGTCTTTGTAGAGATTCCACTATGAACCACATACGGATGTATATAGATGCATTTTAAGTATAGATTCACTCATTTTGCTCCGTATGTGGTCCATAGTGGAATCACTCTAAAGACTTATATTTAGGAACGGAGGGAGTAATTATTAGGAGAACATTTTGTTCCTATTTTAGTTTTGTTGGGGTTGCTTTTGTCTACCTTTATGCCTTACTTTTCACATCAAATCAAATTATAAAATATAAGCATCAGGAGAAGATTTTTCTAATTCAGTGGCCGACCACGCACCTTCCACTTAATAATTGATGATGTTGTCCAACAGAAAAGGGAAAATGGTAGGTAACCAAGCTTCTTTGCTGTTGCAGAAGATACCAAAAGAGAATGAATAATGGAGGGACAGCCAAACAAAACAAACAAACAAACAAAGGTGGAAGTATCATTTTGTTTTTCCAGTGTCAACCAATTTTCGACAGGGTGGATTTTTTGTCAGGGGAACACATTATTCCGAACAGGAAGTCATCGGTATATGCGGCATTCTCATATCTTCTTTCTAATGCTATATCTATGATTCAAGTTTTAAACTCTTCATTCACTGGATGTAGTCGTCGTTGTAGGTGTCGCTCATCACCGACACGAACCGCTCGAGCCACGGCAGCTGGTGGAGGTCCTTCATGGTGTCGACGATGTACGAGTCCGCCGCGCAGCGGGGCGGCGACGACTGCTGGCTCAGGTGGTGGTGGTCGCCGCTCAGGCTGAAACCCCCTGCCAGGAACCGCTGGATGAGCGCCAGCTGCGCCCGCTCCTGCTCCGAGTAGCCGTCGGCGGCCGTGGGCATGCAGTCGAAGGTGTCCCACGCCCAGATCTCAGATGCCTGGCAGGACTGCGCCGCCGAGGGCTCAGCGTTGTCTTCGTCCCAGAATACGCACTGGCATGCCTGTACGCCGTTGTTGTACTCGGCGCCACAGGAGTAGCAGAACTCATGGCCACACCTGCAGAAAATGGCAAAGGGCCTTCATTAGCCTGGATACAAGAATCGCATGAAAACACACACATGAATGAATGAATGGATCTTCAATACTAAATGAGAGTCTGCCCAGTAGTCTGCACTAAGTAGGAACATTATTTGAGGCTCTGTGTGGTAACATCCTTCAGTTCACAGGCCAGCAATTACTAGCCATTTTAAATAATGTTCTAAAGATTCACTATTTTTATGCTTTTGTCGAAATCTCATGCATCTCAGGGAATCTGAGGGTTAACAAGAAACGACAAGAAGGCTTTACTATACGACAAATTGAAGCTACGAATATCTGGAAAATGCAGGGAATGGACATGCAGAGCATACCAGCAAGTCATGTGGAAGCAGCCCTGCGTTAGTTCAATCATCCGTCGACATCTCTGACATCGCCTCCAACTATTGTTTTGTGCTAGCCGATGCAAAGATAGGTCCCCTGCACCTCCTTCCTCGACAGGCAGGCTCTGGTACTCATCACACCCCATCATGATGTGCCATGGCACTCCACAGTTGATACAGATATCTCTGTGGCATTCCGGGCACTCAATGCAATTGAGGTCCGACTGACTGGACGAGCTTGCCCTGGAGAAGTGCTGACTGAGGTCTAACGAAACCGAACAGTTTGGATAGGGGCAATAGAACCCCTCCATGTCATAGGTGCTGCCGCCCACCGCGAAAGCCCTCTCCAGGGACTCATAGCTGCTCACCGGAAGGAATGATTTACACTCACCAGCCGAAATATGATATTTACACCTTAACTGTGGGCATCTAATAGGCAGCTTCGAGGCATGCAGCCTGCCTTCAACATACACAATCAAGCAACTGTAGCAAAATTTGTGGGAACAGCCGACCTTGATCATATGAGAACCTCGTCTTTCCTCGCAGCATAGCGGGCAGGTGGCAACCTCATAGGGAGATACATACACGATGCCTATTGCTTCTTTGGCCAACTTCAATGGCCTCTCAAGTTCAAAGCTAGGAAGCAATATTAGATCAAAATCCTCCAGCTTCTCAACCAGTTCAAGAATCCTGTGTCCTAAAGCTACCAAAAGCTGGTCTTCAAGAATTTCAGCTTCTGCAATCTGTCGCAGAAAAATAAAGAAAACAAAGACTTGTTCAGCTGACTTAATCCAAATATGCATAGTTTCAGTTTGATACACTGCCGCGAGAAAGTTAATTAATTGAACAGAAATAGCACATCAGACTAGCAAGTATTCTATAGCTTCTGCATGGAATACGTTAAATAGGGCACTGCGTGCACACTCACTCCATATTCACATTCCACCATTCTGTTCCCCACATTTTAATTCTAACAACATTTTTCCATAACAACTACGGCTATATATAAATCAGCCATGAGGCCAATAGGTCAGAATTAGCTTATGGTTATCCAGATTTAGCAGTCAAGATTGTGAATTTTCCAAGATGAAATGCACCATCCTGTGAATACACCTCAAGAAAGCAACAGCACTACTCGATTTGATTAAACTGACGAGACCGTTGATTTTTATTTTTACTTTGGCAAACACAAAGTCTGACTGAAAAATCATCAGTCAGTGAGCTGACTGAAACTAATATCTTAATGTATCCAATTATATGAACCAGTATAGAACATCTACTGCAAAAACCAGAAACCCTTGCCTGGAAGTATAGCTTCTCCGAATTAGTGAAGGCGAAGATCTTGCGTATGCCCTTCTGCAATGCCACCAACAGGCCATCCATGAGTGCCAAGTGCTCAGCCACCAGCTCATCCACATAGAAATCCAGCTTCTTCTGCACCCTATGAAGAGGCACCCCAGGTGTCCTCTCCATCACCACGCCGATCCCGGACAGCTTCTTCCCATCCACGTCCGAGCTCGACACACCCTTGAAGAAGAGCCGCACTGAAGTCTCGTCGAGCTCCGCTTCGGAGAAGCCGGCCATGAAGGACTCCTCCGTGTCCTCCCACTCCTCCTCGTCCCCACAGCAGCTCCTGAAGTCATCCTCGCCTCTCGAGTTGGCAGCGACGTCCTCACCTCTCGGATTGCCAGCGGCATCCTCAGCGCTCGGATTGCCAGCGGAGCCATCGCCGGCATCATACAGCCTCTCCTCCATCCTCAAACCCAATCCAGTCAAAATGACCTCCCCTCTTAAAAATCAGCTAATAAATCATTTCAGCCCCAATTACAGCAATCCTAATCCAATCTGCACCGACAGGTTGGGAATCAGAAACAGCGTGAGATTCTGGCTCAGAAGTTGGCGGAGAAGATGGCCAGGAAGCACCAGGCGGAGCTCCACAGCGCGAATTCCACCGCGGCGATGGCGAAATTGGCCGGGACCGCCACCAAATTCACCCAGACGTTGGAGCCCTCCACGAATCTCCAGTTACTCATGCGCGGCGCTCGATGATTCGGCACCCAGAATCACCCGCCGCCGAATCTGCAGGACAAAAATCACCAGAATTAGATTAGACGGAAGCTTTCCTCCAACCGCGCAACGAATCGCTAAAAGCCCCAGAGAGAAGCCACAAATCAGCCGCCGATTCCTGGAAAACCCGGCCTGGCAGATCTAGAAAAGTAGGAGCATCCGGCCAAGGCAACAAATTCCGGCAGCTCGAAATTCAGAGCAGGCAAAAGAATCGCAAGCCGCGCACCCCTTTCCCGTGCGCCGACCAAAACCGCGGAATTTGCAAGGAGGAGGTCGGGGATTAACCACGGATTTCGCTCCCGGCGCGCGGCAATCGAGAAAGAACGAACAGCACCCCGGACTTCAGCTCGGAGGGGAGCACGGGGAGTGAGCGGAATCACCTGGCAGAGGAGGAGGGGGTCACATGGAGTGCGGGATCATCTGGGGGCGCCGGGAGGGAGTGGCCGCGGCGGGCAATGGGGACAAAGACGGGAGCTTTTCCGCCAGCGGTGGCTTCCGTGAGGCAGCGGAGGAAGAATTGATTCGGGGGGAGAGAAGGGGGAGGTGGAGTGCAGTTAAAGCAAGAACCCTAATAATTCCGCCCCCCTGCAGCCGCGTGGAAATGATTTGCTTCTATTTTTCTTTTTCATTTCGGCTTTGACGGGCTACATTTGCAGTGTGATCCCTACGGATGCGAGTAATGCAGCTCCATTCATCAGAGGACTGATGTCGTCTCGCTCATGTTTTTCCTCTGCGTCTACCCAGCTAAACGAAGCTTGGGAGACCTAATTAATTAAGATTTAGTGATAGGCTTCAGGACCGTCGGGGTAATATTGTCGGGTCGCCGAGATGATTTACGAATGTGGTGTATGGGGTTGGTGGAGCGAAAACGGTACAATGATGTGTCGGTAGACATTATGGTGGGAGAATGGTAGAGAGAATGGAGTAGGAGGGCGCCATGGTGGAGTAGGAGGGCGAGGTGCGACGTCGAACTGACAGAGGCGGTGCATGGTGTAGTTATGATGATATGTCGATGATTCCCTTCGTGCCTTCTATGCCTTTATTTGTAGGATTCATGTCCCTAATGTGCATACGACAAATGATGCATGAAATGTGATTGGACAATTCGATGATAAAAATGTGAAATGAGAAATAAGCTAGTCACCACTTGTGTCTTTGTGTGTGTGTGTGTGGGGGGGGGGGGGGTGCCGCTCCTTATAAAAGCCTTGGATGGTAGGCACTGACATGAAGTCATTTGTCCTCCAGTAGGTCAATAAAGAAAAAAATATCTTCTTATGTAGTTAGTCCTCTAGTGGGTCGAATGCTATGAAAGTTTTGTCAAACCTTTAAACAAATTATGAACCGACTTAAAGCAAAGAAAGGTGGGGGACTTTAGATTCAAGTTTAGTCATGTGTATGAAACTAGGAAGTGAGGCCTAGACCCAGTGTTAGAAATGAGTTATTGACCATTGAGTATAGCCTAACTAATCTTGAGACTTGAGATTTCAGCACTTTTAGTTTTGTTTTCATTTCTATTCACTTGGAGGAAAACAAAAGCTTGGTTTGTTGCTAGGGATTTGGACCTTAATTTTGCTATTGAGTTTAAATGGTATTTTGAACCACTTTTCAAACCACAAAGTGGATGGCCTTAGGTTTTTCCACGAGTTAAATTAGTCGAATATGCATCTAGCCAACCCATCACGACCACAAAATCATGAAAAATAAAACTCAATACTTATAACCAAATTAGAAGCTTTCCCCAATAGCACAATTAGTCAATTGCATGCTTTAAATTAAAACAAGAACCCTAATAATTATGTTTCCTACATCTGCGTGGAAATAATTGATTCCATTTTTTCTTCTTTCTCATTTTTGTTTTTATTAGCCACATTTGCACTGTGGTCTCTGTGGAAGTTAGAAATGCAGCTCTATCCTAGGAATCTTGTAAGCTCGTCGATATTATTTTCTCCATTCATCCAGCTAATGGAAGCTAAAAGGCATACAATTAGTGCGATTTAGTCTTGGGATTCACGACAATCTTGGTAACATTGTACCACTACGGAGATGCTATGGGTGTGTGGCGCACGGGGCTGTCACAGCAAAACAACAATGGTAGGTAGTTGGACGAGGCGGGGGGACATTGGTCGAGATGATGGAGTAGGAGGGCGAGGCACACTGAGAAATTGATCCATTTAATGCATATTGTATTTATGGTGATATGTCGGTGATTCATGGTGTCTTCTATGCCTATTTCTATCCGATCTATACCCCTAATGTGAATAAACATGACAAATGATGCACCAAATGTGATTGGACTATTTGAAGATAGAAAGGTGAAATGGGAAATAAGCTATTTCGTCACTTGTTGGGGGGCCTTGTTCCTTATAAAAGCCTTTGATAGTAGGCACTAACATTAAGCCTTGTCCTTCGGTAGGTCAATATCTAAAAATCTCTTGCTTAACTGGTTTGTCCTCTGATAGGTTAGAGGCTATGAAACTTTTGTCAAATCTTTGGACAAAGGATGAAACCATTTGAAGCATAATAGGTGGGGCTCTAGATTCAGCGACGATTTTAGTCATTTGTATGGAGATGAATGAGTTGGGTTCAATGTGTAAAAACATAAGTTATTGACTATCAAGTATGGCCTAGCCGAGCCTTGGGAGTTGAAATTTCGTCACTTTCATTCTTCCTTTGATTTTCTCTTTGCTTGGAGCCAAATGACAACTTGGTTTACCGCTAAGGATTTCCACTTAATTTTGATATCCTTGATGTATGGATTCAATTCAAACGGTGCTTCGACCGCTTCTGGACCACACCATGGATGGCCTTAGGTTTTATACGCAGAGTTAAATTGCTCCGCTGAACTTTGTGTGCCAAGATCAATATGCACCTAATCAACACATTAATTATTACAAAATTCATAGAAAATAAACCCAATAGTTGTGGCCAAAATTAGAAGCTTTCTCCAATAGCACAAGGAAACATTGCTCTTCGAAATTTTTAGCTTAATATTTGGAACCCCTAGAGAGAAGTGACTCTAACTATCGATTGCGCATAAACTCGGGCAGGAAGATCTAGAAAAGTGTGCTTCTATTTTTTTCATTTCACCTTTGATTGGATACATTTGTAGTGTGATACATACAGATGTGAGTAATGCAGCGCTATGCTTGGAGGTTGTAGGCTCGCTCATGTTATTTCTACGTCTACCCAGCTAAATGAAGCTCGAGGCGTCCAGCTAATAAGATTTAGTGCTAGGCTTCACGATCATCTAGGTAATCTTGTCGGGTCACCGAGATGATTTAAGAGTGTGGTGTATGGGGTTGATGGAGCGAAAGGGTACAATGGTGTTCCACCACAGAAGATCGTCGTGGGAGAACAGTCGAGAAGATGGAGTACGAAGGCGCCATGGTGCAGTAGGAGGGCGAGGCACGACGTCAAACTGATAGAGGCCGTGCATGGTGTGGCTATGATGATATGTCGGTGATTCCTGGTGCTTTCTATGCATATGTCTATCAGATTCATGTCCCTAACGTGCATAGGCATGGCAAATGATGCACAAAATGTGGTTGGATAAATTGAAGGTAAAACCCTTAAAGGAGAAATAAGCTATTCACCACTTTTTGGGGAGCCTTTGCTTCTTATAAAATCCTTAGATGGTAGGCACTGATGTGAAGTCATTTGTCCCCTGGTAGGTCAGTAGAGAGAGAGAAAGAGAGAGAGAGAGAGAGAGTGGGGGGGGGGGAATCTCTTATTATGTGGTTAGTCCTCTGGTGGGTCGGAGGCTATCGGAGTTTTGTCAAACCGTTTTGAACAAATTATGAACCAATTTGAAGCAAAGAAAGGCGGGGGGCTCTAGATTCAATGTCAATTTTAGCCATGTGTATGCACTTGAGCGAATGTGGCGGAGATGTCCAATGTTTCAATTTTAGCCATGTGTATGCACTTGAGCGAGTGTGGCGGAGATGTCCAATGTTAGAAACATGGTATTGCCCATTGAGTATAGCCTAGCAAACCTTGGGAGTTGAAATTTCATCACTTGCAACCTTTGTTTCCATTTTCTATTCGCTCGTAGCCCAACAAAAACTTGGTTCATTGTTAAGGATTTCTACCTTAATTTTGACATCTCTAGTGTGCCAAGATGGCCAATCAAAGGTTCAAGCATTGCTTTGAACCTTTTTTAGACCACACAAAGGTATGGTCTTAGGTTTTTTCTATGAAGCTCTGTGAGCCCTGTGTGCTAAGGTGAAGATGCATCTAGCCAACACTTTCATGATTACAAAATTCATGAAAAATAAAACCCAATAGTCCTGACAACAATTAGAAGCTTTCTCCAATAGCATAGTGAATCAATTGCTCAACGAAATTGTAGCTTAACTGTTGAAAGCCCTAGAGGGAAGGTACTATAACTATCAATTTTGTGTAAACTTGTCACATCTAGAAAAAGTTGGAGCATTCGGTCAAGGCAACAAGTTCAAACCGCTCAAAATTCAGAGTAAGAAAAAATCACCAACGAGCAACAAGTTTCTTTTGAGCAGTCACATTTGCGGTGTTATCCTTGTAACATTAAGGAATACAACACTCTAAGACGACCTTACTACCTCACCAGCGTAGTTATTTCTATAAAACCGACATCATGTCCATGACTTTGTTATAAATATGGCATGTAGGCTTGTGCTCATGTATTTTTAATTTCTTTTTAACACCTACTAGGCCCAAGTGTTGGTGAACAAACAAAATTGATAGTTCCTGGTGCTCCTATGCATGCCCACATCTATGCATATTCCTAACATTTAGGGACTCCACAAACACGAAGTTGGATTGAAAAACTCTAAGACCGAAATAAGCTCTTCACTATTTGCTTGGCGGAAATCTTGCTCCTTATAAAAGCCTTGGGTGATAGGCTCTGGCATGCAGCTATATGTACCTCCGCAGATAAATAGTTAAAAATATTTGGTTATTTTGCTGGCACCCTAGTAAGTCAAAGGCTATGAGAACTTTGGCAACTGTTAAAAATGATGGATTTGTTCGCCCATCTATATATAGTGTTGGACCAATACGAAGCAAAAAAGGATCGGCTCCTAATGAAATTCTAATTTTAGTCCGGTGTATGGAGATGAATAAGTGGAGCCAATTTGTAAAAATAACCGAGTTATTGACTTCCTAGTTTAGCCTCGACGAACCTTAGGAGCTAAAATTCCGTCTCCTCCAAGTTTCCCTCTATTCCTCTATTCGCTTGGAGCCAAACCAAATACTTGGTTCAATGCTAAGGATTCTGACTTAATTTTGATGTGTAGTGCGTAGACCGCCTTGTGACCACACAGTGGATGCTCTTAGGGGTTTAAAAAACCGGAGTTAAATTACTCTACCAAGCTCTTTGTGCTAAGATTATAATGCACCTAGTCATCACATTAATTATTTACAAAACTCATGGGAAATAGAACCCAATAGCTATCATTCTGTTCCTAATCCCGTAGCACTTTTTTTATTCCCCAACCATTATTTTCATGGGAAAACCCTTTGTTATGTTCTTGGTACTCCTTTGTTTGGTCAGACGCTATGAGCACTTGAAGATTCCTTTAAATAAATAATGTATTTCCTTCAGGCATCTTTATAAAGAACTAATTTTTTGTAATGAACTATATATCAAGATAAAGATGCATCTAGCCAACACCTTCATCATTACATAATTCATGGAGAAAACCAGATCCAATGGTTGTCAATCCGCCCGTTCCCTAGAGGGAAATGAGTATGCTAAGTAAAGCTAGCATTGCCAAGTAATCCAAGTAAAAGAAGTGATGACACCTTTCCAATATCCATACATTATTCACATGGAGAAACTAAGATTATGTGGTAAAATATCCATTTTTTATATTTCACCCCCGTCACCATTTAGTTGGTCTCTACTCGATGAAATAAAGATGACATGGAACCCGTTGTCGAAATTAGGAAAAAATACGAGGTGAAAAAACATGAACGCAAAAGATTGATATTTTAGGTTAGGGTGAATAAAGTAGCTGGTGGACTGGACTGAGTGCAGATTAATTAGTGACATGTGAGTGAATGAACAAAGAAAAAAGTGGTTAACAATGTTGCGGCATGGAGCCCACAGGAATGAGGCCCTGTTCCGTGCCACGCCTGGAAACTATCCTATATGTGTCCGTATCGCCACATGAATGTGTCGGTGACACTGGAAAGAAAATAAATCAGAATGTATTAGTTGTGGCTCCACCAACGAACAAACAAAAACCCAGAGCGTGCGTACATGTTGTCTCTATCCATCAGAGGATTCCGGTAGGCTCATCGATGTTTTTCTCTCCATCCACCCAACTAAAGGAAGCTCATTGTCTACAATGTATAAGATATAGTGCTAGGCTTCACAATGGTGTACATAGTATTTTTGGGTCACCTAGATGGCTCGAGAGCGTGGCGTGCGGGGTTGGTGGAGCAAAAGGGTGAATGGTGTGCCAGCAAATGAGGTGGTAGGAGAATGGCCGAGATGATGGAGTGGGAGGGCACCATGGTGGAGTAGGAGGGCGAGGCGCGACGTCAAACCGATGGAGGTGGTGCATGGTGTAGTTATGATGACATGTCGGTGATTCCTGGTGCCTTCTATGCCTATGTCTAGCGGATTCGTGTCCCCAATGTGCATAGGCACAATGAACGATGCACGAAATATGATTGGAAAATTCAAAGATATAAAGGTTAAATGAGAAATAAGCTATCCACCACTTGTGTGTGTGTGTGGGGGGGGGGGGGGGGAGGGGTGTTGCTCCTTATAAAAGCCCTGGATTATAGGCACTGACGCAAAGTCATTTGTCCTCTGGTAGTTACATAGAAAAAAATATCTTATTATGTGGTTAGTCCTATAATGGGTTGGAGTCTATGGGAGCTTTGTCAAACCTTTGAACAAATTATGAATCGACTTAGAGAAAAGAAAGGTGGGGGCTTTAGATTCAAGTTTAGTCATGTGTATGAAACTGAGTGAATGGGGCCTAGACCAAGTGTTAGAAATGAGTTATTGGCTGTTGAGTATAGCCTAGCTAACCTTGGGAGTTGAAATTTCATCACTTTCAGTGTTTGTTTCCATTTCTATTCACTTGGAGGAAAACAAAATGTTGGTTTGTTTCTAGGGATTT
The DNA here is from genome assembly GCA_034509565.1 of Triticum monococcum. Classification (NCBI taxonomy): domain Eukaryota; kingdom Viridiplantae; phylum Streptophyta; class Magnoliopsida; order Poales; family Poaceae; genus Triticum; species Triticum monococcum. Next base: position 12,924,790 of record CM067845.1, on the reverse strand, counting down.
GTACCTTAATTTTGCTATGGGGTTTAAATGATGTTTTGAACCACTTTTCAAACCACGTAGTGGATGGTCTTAGGTTTTTCTACGAGTTAAATTACTCCGCTAAGCCTGCTGTGGCAAGATGAATATGCATCTAGCCAACCCATTCACGACTACAAAATAATGGAAAATAAAACTCAATAGTTATAACCAAATTATAAGCTTTCTTCAAATGCACAATTAGTCAATTGCATGCTTCAAATTAAAGCAAGAACCCTAATAATTCTTTTTTCCTACAACTGCGTGGAACTAATTGGTTCCATTTCTTTTTTCTTTCTCATTTCCCTTTTCATTAGCCACATTTGCACTGTGGTCTCTATGGAAGTTAGGAATGCAACTCTATCCTAGGAATCTTGTAAGCTTACCGACATTATTTTCTCCATTCAGCTAACGAAAGCTAAAAGGCATACAATTAGTGTGATTTAGTCTTGGGCTTCACAAAAATCTTGGTAATATTGTTCTACTACGGAGATGTTATGGGCATGTGGCGCATGGGGCTACCATAGCAAAAGAACAATGGTAGGCCTTTGGACGAGGCGGGGGAGATTGGTCGAGACGATGGAGTAGGAGGGCGAGGCACGCTGAGAAATTGATCCATTCAGTGCATATTGCGTTTATGGTGCTATGTCGGTGATTGCTGGTGCCTTGTATGCTTATTTCTATACAATCTATACCCCTAATGTGAATAGACATGACAAATGATGCACCAAATGTGATTGAACTATTTGAAGATATGAAGGTGAAATGGGAAATAAGCTATTTCATCACTTGTTGGTGGGCCTTGTTCCTTATAAAAGCCTTGGATAGTAGGCACTAGTATGAAGCCTTGTCCTCCGATAGGTCAATATCTAAAACTCTCTTACTTAACTGGTTTGTCCTCTGATAGGTTAGAGGCTATGAAACTTTTGTCAAATCTTTGGACAAAAGATGAAATGATTTGAAGCAAAATAGGTGGGGCTCTAGATTCCGCGACGATTTTAGTCATGTGTATGGAGATGAATGAGTCGGGTCCAATGTGTAAAAAATGAGTTATTAACTATCGAGTATGGCCTAGCCGAGCCTTGGGAGTTGAAATTTCGTCACTTTCATCCTTTCTTTTATTTTCTCTTTGCTTGGAGCCAAACCAAAAACTTGGTTCACCTCTAAGGATTTCCACTTAATTTTGACATCCCTGATGTATGGATTCAATTCAAACGGTGCTTTGACCACTTCCGGACCACACCTAATCAATGCATTAATTATTACAAAATTCATAGAAAATAAACCCAATATTTGTGGCCAAAATTAGAAGCTTTCTCCAATAATACAAGGAAACACTGCTCTTCGAAATTTTAAGCTTAATATTTGAAATCCCTAGAGAGAAGTGACTCTAACTATCAATTGTGCATAAACTCGGGCATGCAGATCTAGAAATTTTTCTTCTATTTTGTTTTATTTTTCATTTCACCTTTGATTGGATATATTTATAGTGTGATCCCTATGGATGTGAGTAATGAATCGCTATGTTTGGAGGCTGTAGGCTTGTTCATGTTTTTTCTATGTCTACCCACCTAAACGAAGCTCGGGGCATCTAGCTAATAAGATTTAGTGCTAGGCTTCACGACCGTCTGGGTAATCTTGTTGGGTCACCAAGATGATTTAAGAGTGTGGTGTATGGAGTTGATGGAGCGAAAGGGTACAATGGTGTTCCACCACAGAAGATCATCGTGGGATAACAGTCAAGATGATGGAGTACGAAGGCGCCATGGTGCAGTAGGAGGGTGAGGCACGACGTCAAATTGAGGGAGGGTGTGCATGGTGTGGCTATGATGTCATGTCGGTGATTCCTGGTGCCTTCTATGCCTATGTCTATTGGATTCATGTCTCTAATGTGCATAGGAATGACAAATGATGCACAAAATGTGTAGATAAATTGAAGATAAAAACTTGAAGAAGAAATAAGGTATTCACCACTTGTTGGAGAGCCTTTGCTTCTTATAAAAGCCTTAGATGGTAGGCATTGACGTGAAGTCATTTGTCCCCCGGTAGGACAGTGGGAGAGAGAGAGAATCTCGTATTATGTGGTTAGTCCTCTGGTGGATCGGAGGCTATGGGAGTTTTGTAAAACCTTTGAACAAATTATGAACTAACTTGAAGCAAAGAAAGGTGGGGTGGCTCTTGATTCATTGTCAATTTTAGTCATGTGTATGGACTTGAGCCAGTGTGGCACGGATGCATTCCCAGTGTTAGAAACAAGTTATTAACCATTTACTATAGCCTAGCAAACCTTGGGAGTTGAAACTTCATCACTTGCAGCCTTTGTTTCCATTTTCTATCCGCTCGTAGCCCAACAAAAACTTGGTTCATTGATAAGGATTTCTACCTTAATTTTGACATCTCCAGTGGGCCAAGATGGCCAATCAAAGGTTCAAGCATTGCTTTGAACCTTTTTTAGATCACACAAAAGATGGTCTTAGGTTTTTATGACGAAGCTCTATGAGCCCCGTGTGCTAACGTGAAGATGCATCTAGCCAACGCATTCATGATTACAAAATTCATGAAAAATAAAACCCAATAGTTATCACAAGAATTAGAAGCTTGCTCCAATAGCATAGTGAATTAATTGCTCAATGAAATTGTAGCTTAAAAATTGAAAGCCCTAGAGGGAAGGTACTATAACTATCAATTTTGTGTAAACTTGTCAGATCTAGAAAAAGGTTGGAGCATTCGGTCAAGGCAACAAGTTTAAACCGCTCAAAATTCAGAGTAAGAAAATTCTCCAACGAGCAGCAAGTTTCTTTTTGTGCAGTCACATTTACGGTGTTATCCAAGTAAAACTAAGGAATACAACACTCGAGACTACCTTACCACCTCATCGGCGTAGTTATTTCTATAAAACCGACATCATGTCCATGACTTTGTTATAAACATGGCATGTAGGCTTATGCTCATATATTTTTTATTTCTTTTTGACAACTACTAGGTCCAAGTGTTGGTGAACAAACAAAATCGATAGTTCCCGATGCCTCCTATGCCCGCATCTATGCATATTACTAACATTTAATGACTCAACAAACAATGCACGAAGTTGGATTGAAAATGCTAAGTCCAAAATAAGCTCTTCACTATTTGCTTGGCGGAAATCTTGCTCCTTATAAAAGCCTTGGGTGATAGGCATTGACATGCAGCTATATGTACCTCTGCAGATAAATAGTTAAAAATATTTGGTTATTTCGCTGGTGCTCTAGTAAGTCGAAGGCTATGAGAACTTTTGCATCCATTAAAAAATTATGGATTTGTTAGCCCATCTTTAGTGTCTAATTCTACTCCCATGTATGGAGATGCATAAGTGGAGCCAATTTGTAAAATAAAAGAGTTATTAACTTCCTAGTTTAGCCTCGACGAACCTTAGGAACTAAAATTCCATCTCCTCCAAGTTTCCATCTATTCCTTTATTTGCTTGGAGCCAAACGAAATACTTGGTTCGATGCTAAGGATTTCTGACTTGGTTTTGATGTGTAGTGCGTAGACCGCCTTCTAACCACACAATGGATGCTCTTAGGGGTTTAAAAACTAGAATTAAATTATTCTACCAAGCTCTTTGTGCTGAGACTATAATGCAGCTAGTCATCACATTAATTATTTACAAAACTCATGCGAAATAGAACCCAATAGCACTTTTTTTTATCCCCAACCATTATTTTCATGGGAAAACCTTTTGTTATGTTCTTAGTACTCCTTTGTTTGGTCAGACGCTATGAGCACTTGAACATTCCTTTAAATAATGATGTATTTCCTTTAGGAATCTTTATAAAGAACTAAATTGTTGTAATGAACTATGTATCAAGATAAAGATCCACCTAGCCAACACCTTCATCATTACATAATTCATGGAGAAACCGGATCCAATGGTTGTCAATCCATCCGTTCCTTAGAGGGAAACGAGTGTGCTAGTAAAGCCACCATTGCCGAGTAATGCAAGCAAAATAAGCGACGACACCTTTCCAATATTCATACATTATTCACACGGAGAAACTGGGATTACGTTGTAAAATATCTATTTTTTATATTGCACCCACCCCCACCATTTTAGTTGGTCTCTACTCCATGAAAATTAACATTACATGGAACCTGCTGTTGAAATTAGGAACAGATACAAGGTGAAAAAAATGAAAATCATAATTAAAACTAGATATTTCATGTTAGGGTGGTTAAAGTAGTTTGTTGACTGGACTAAGTGCAGATTAATTAGTGACTGGTGAGTGAATGAATGAAAGAAAAAAGTGGTTAAAAATGTTGTGGCCTGGAGCCCACAGGAATGAGGCCCCGTTTCGTGCCACGCCTGGAAACTGCCCCGTATGTGTCTTTATCGCCACATGAATGCGTTAGTGACACTCAAAAGAAAAAAATAGAATGCGTTAGTTGGGGTTCCAGCAACGAACAAACAAAAGCCGAGAGCGTACGTATGCACTAGTGGGAAAAGTACTAGCCACAATTTTTGCTAGTGGCGCCATGATTCCGAGCAACTCCAGCACTATTTTTTTTCAAATAGTGGTGGCGTAAAACAAATTGGTACGACATTGATATGAGTATACTGCTGGCATATAATGTTTCTAGGACGCCATAGCTATTTTTCGAGTTTATTTCCCGTGTGCCATCATTTTTTATGGCGTGGCCCATTAGGCCTACGATAGCACTGTCCATTAGGCTCACACCAGTAAATTTTTTTCCTGTCCAGTAAAAACCAACAAGTCCGATTCATCACTACGAGCTCATCGTTTTCACCCTTCTTCGTCTCCCCCTTCTCGACCAGTTCCGCCACTGCCGCCCGACCATGCCGCTCTTTGATGACCCACAAGCATAGGGGATCTATCATAGTCCTTTCGATAAGTAAGAGTGTCGAATTCAACGAGGAGCAGAAGGAAATGATAAGCGGTTTCCAGTAAGGTATTCTCTGCAAGTACTGAAATAAGTGGTAACATATAGTTTTGTGATAAGATAATTTGTAACGAGCAACAAGTAACAAAAGTAAATAAAGTGCAGCAAGGTGGCCCAATCCTTTTTTTAGCAAAGGACAAGCCTGGAGAAACTCTTATATAGAGAAAAGTGCTCCCGAGGACACATATGAATATCGTCAAGCTAGTTTTCATCACATTCATAAGATTCACGTTCAGTACTTTGATAATCTGATATGTGGGTGGACCGGTGCTTGGGTACTATTCTTACTTGGACAAGCATCCCACTTATGATTAACCTCTATTGCAAGCATCCGCAACTACAACAAAAGTATTAAGGTAAACCTAACCATAGCATAAAACATATGGATCCAAATCAGCCCCTTACGAAGCAACACATAAACTAGGATTTAAGCTTCTGTCACTCCAGCAACTCATCATCTACTTATTACTCCCCAATGCCTTCCTATAGGCCCAAATAATGGTGAAGTGTTATGTAGTCGACGTTCACATAACACCACTAGAGGGGAGACAACATACATCTCACCAAAATATCGAACGAATACCAAATTCACATGACTACTAATAACAAGACTTCTCCCATGTCCTCAGGAACAAACGTAACTACTCACAAAGCATATTCATGTTCATAATCAGAGGGGTATTAATGTGCATATAGGATCTGAACATATGATCTTCCACCAAATAAACCAACTAGCATCAAATACAAGGAGTAATTAACACTACTAGCAACCCACAGGTACCAATCCCGGACTTGGAGACAAGAATTGGATACAAGAGATGAACTATGATTTTGAGAGGAGATGGTGCTAGTGAAGATGTTGATGGAGATTGCCCTCTCCCGATGAGAGGAGCGTTGGTGATGACGATGGCGATGATTTCCCCCTCCTGGAGGGAAGTTTCCCCGGCGGAACAGCTCTGCCAGAGCCCTAGATTGGTTCCGCCAAAGTTCCGCCTCGTGGCGGCGGAGTTTCGTCCGAGAAGATGGCTTATGATTTTTTCCTCATCGAAAGACCTCATATAGCAGAAGATGGTCATCGGAGGGCCATCAGGGGGCCCACGAGGTATGGGGGCGTGCCCAGGAGGGTAGGGCGCGCCCCCACCCTCGTGGGCAGGGTGTGGCCCCCTGGTGAACTTCTTGCTCTCAGTAGTTTTTATATATTCAGAAAACATCTTCCGTGAAGTTTCAGGACTTTTGGAGCTGTGCAGAATAGGTCTCTAATATTTTCTCCTTTTCCAGCCCAGAATCCTAGCTGCCGACATTCTCCCTTTTTATGGAAACCTTGTAAAATAAGAGAGAATAGGCATAAGTATTGTGACATAATGTGTAATAACAGCCCATAATGCAATAAATATCGATATAAAAGCATGATGCAAAATGGACGTATCAACTCCCCAAGCTTAGACCTCGCTTGTCCTCAAGGGAAAGCCGAAATCGAAAAATATGTCCACATGTTTAGAGATAGAGATGTCGATAAAAATAAAATACAGACATGAGAGCATCATGATCATTCTTAGGACATTAACTTACATAATTCTTGTCATATAATTTCTTATGCTAGAGTAATAATTCAATCAAAATTTCAAGTATGAATAGTATACTTCATTGAAAACTAACAAACTATAATCTCAGTCATTGGAGCAATTGCAATTTATCATAACATAGGAAATAGTCAATATATAAGAGCTTTTCAGCAAGTCCACATACTCAACTATCATATAGTCTTTCACAATTGTTGACACTCACGCAATACTTATGGTATGGAGTTTTAATCGGACACAGAGAAAGATAGGGGCTTATAGTTTTGCCTCCCAATGTTTTACCTCAAGGGTAATGTCAACAATAATAGTTCATGAAAACTCACATCCAATTAGCTATATATACCAGGATCTTTCCAACATACTGTGCTTGCCAAAGGATAAAATGTAAAAAGGAAGGGTGAAGATCACCATGACTCTTATGCAAGGTAGGAGATAAAAGTAAAAGATAGGCCCTTCACAGAGGGAAGCAGAGGTTGTCATGCACTTTTATGGTTGGATGCACAAAATCTTAATGCGAAAGAATGTCACTTTATATTGCCACTTGTGATATGGACCTTTATTATGTAGTCTGTCGCTTTTATTTCTTCCATATCACATGATCGTATAAAGCTTATTTCTCCCATACTAATAAGTCATACATATTTAGAGAGCAATTTTTATTCCTTTGCACCGATGACAACTTACTTGGAGGATCTTATTCAATCCATAGGTAGGTATGGTGGACTCTTATGGCAAGACTGGTTTAAGGGTATTTGGAAGCACACGTAGTGTCTCTACTTGGTGCGATGAATTTGGCTAGCATGAGAGGGATAGGCAAGCTCAAACATGTTGGATGATCCATGACAATATAATTTATCTCAGATGTCAGAAAACATAACCCATTACGTTGTCTTCCTTGTCCAACGTCAACTTTTTAGCATGTCATATTTTAATGAGTGCTCACAATCATAAAAGATGTCCAGGATAGTATATCTATATGTGAAGACCTCTCTTTCTTTATTACTTCCTATTAATTGCAGCGATGACCAAAACTATGCTTGTCAACTCTCAACAACTTTTATTCATCATACTTTTTCTAGGTGAGCTCATTACTCTCCATAAAGATCCATATGATCTCTTTTGTTTCTTTTTATTTCTTTCTCTTTTCTTTTATTCACTTAGGATCATGGCAAAAGAATCAAGCCCTTGACTCAACACTAATCTTTATTATATAGCTCACGGACTCGATTACATAGAGGAATTATAAAGCAAAACTCACAACTAGATCATACTAAGAACTTTATTCTACTAGATCAAGATATTACCAAAAGGGTCGAGCTAAGAAAAACGGTAAAGATAAAAGTGATGGTGATACGATACCGGGGCACTCCCCCAAGCTTGGCAGTTGCCAAGGGGAGTGCCCATACCTAGGTGATTATGTCTCTCTTTTTGTGGGTGGTGATGTGATTTTCTTGGTGATGATGCCCCTCAGGATACGATTCTCCTCCTCGAGCTTATTGACTTGTTGCTTGAGCTCCATTATTTCCTTTCGGAGTTTTCCTGTAACAGCCAAAACTCCCTGCACCCAAGGGTGCTGCATAGCTGCAGGAGAACTAGTGACACTCTTTTTCATATTCTCATAAGAAAGAAATCTAACATTGGAAGGGATAACCGAGTTTGGAATAGCCGAGCTCTGCAGTTCTCCCATTGTGAATCCAGCTCGCAAGCGGGAAGTGACTTCTTGATCCTCCTCCATGGCATCTATCCTCTTCAATTCGGCCTCCATCTCTTCCTCCGTTGCTGGCCCAAAGAGGTCAACATTGTTGTTTGTCATTGATCTTGGTGCCGGGTGAGACACCCGACTCTCCCCGACTGACTCCTGCGAAGACATCTTGCTCTAATCTGCAGCAACAACAGCTCGAAGCACAAAACAGAGGATAATTGCATGATACGGGAGTCAAAACCTCTGGGAGATTATATAATGAATTTTTACCGACCAAAATACGTGTCGTGTAAGAAAACGGAGTCCGGAAAGCGCACGAGGTGCCCACGAGGTAGGGGGCGCGCCCTCCACCCTCGTGGAGCCCTCATGTCCACTACAAAAAATACACTTCCGTGATGATACGTGTTTGTCACAGTAGGTCGCGTTTTTTGTCATGCATGTACATCCATCTTGATTTTATGACAGAATCAAGATAGTCATACCTGTGCTGTCGTAGAAGTGTTCCATGACATTACCAAAATTATCATCATGGAAGTGTCCACTTCCATGACGATAAATCGCGCGTCACAGAAGTGCTTTCGTCAAGGGTGACTGACACGTGGTATCCACCGTAACGGAACGCCGTTAAGCTATCGGGTCAGGTTTTGGATCCGATAACCCGTTAACAGCCCCGACCAATGGGGATTTTCCACGTGTAAAATAATCATTGGCTGGAGGAAACACGTGTTGGCTCATCGTTATGACAGATGTCATCCACTCATTGGACGGAAGGCGCCTATTATACGTCGACACGTGGCACGACCCAACAAAGGCCCATTCCTATGAAAAGTCCGGCCCATTTGACTTGGTCAAAAGGTGGCGGGCCGGCCCATGGAAAGCTTGTTAACGGCCTGTTCGCATATAGCCCATTTACAGCCCGCTAACCCAAGTCCCGTTACGCCCTATCCGAATTAGGCCCAGTAGCGTCATCTGGGCCATCCAATATGATTCCAGCCCGTTTTTACTTCTGGCCCATGTATGGCCCATGACGTCTTTCGTCCCATATGAGGCCCTATGTAACTCTTGGCCTATTAACGGCCCGTGGTGAAACTGGCCCATAATGAACAGTGTATCACTTTACACCCATTAATGGCCCATGGTGAAACTGGCCCGTAATGAACACTGTATCACTTTACACCCATTAACGACCCATGGTGAAACTGTCCCGTAATGAACAGTGTATCACTTTATACCCATTAACGGCCCGTTATTCCGTTGGGCCGTTTCCAGCCCATGTTATATTTCGGCCTTCTCAGAGCCCATTTATTCTTGGGCTCATTTCGAGCATTCATTTACTTACGACCCATTACTGTCATTTTCTGCTTGTGGGCCAAATTCAGCCCGTGGTTACAGTTGGCCCATTTGTGGTCCGTTAATACATTGGGTGTTTTCATAGCGTCATCAAATACGACCTATTAACGATGGCCCATTATGGTCGGCCCATGAACGGACGATTCCAACTCTAGCCCGTTTACGGCCATAATGCGGTCTGTTTGGCCCATGTTTGGCCAATCGATCATACGGCCCGTATAAGGCCCATTGATGATACGGCCCACAAAAGGCCCATTGTTTCTACGACCCATAGAAGGCCCATTGTTTCTACGGCCCGTAAAAGGCCCACTGTTTCTACGGCCAGTAGGAGGCCCAGTGTCACTACAGTAAACATTAGCCCATGGTTATTGTGGCCTAGTTTTAAAAAATAGGTTATTGCAGCCACTAGCTAACCGCGGAAAAAGAACTGCAATGACTACAAGCAAACAAATAAACAAGACAACAAGGAAATAAATAAGCAAGCAACTAACGCTAGGCTATCACGGCTATTACACATATTACATCCACTGGGCATCAAAGTTCGCCACCAGTGCAAATATAGGGAACAAAGCAGCATATCATATACACTAGTTGTCAAAGTTGGCGACCAACGCAAATAGACGCCGTAGCAAAACAAATCCAGAACTGAAACCACTTCAGAAGATCTCAAGAAACAATATCCTGGGTACCCATAATGCTGGCAAGATGCTTAGCAAGCTTATTAACTTTCTCTTGTTTGGCTCTTAAATCCTCCAGCGCTTGCTATTGCACCAGAAAATATGCATCTGAATTCTGCAGGGACTTCCTCAGTCCTCCAGCTTCCTGTCGCAGCACATCTGATCGATGTCTTTCAACTTGAAGTTGAGACTCAAGAAGACGAACTGATTCAGGCAGCGAGTTCGAAGAGCTTGTGCCAGCAGTAGTGGCCAGTAACTCGAACACTACATCAAGACATGACTTTTGGGTTCCCTCACTTTCGTTAAGATAGTTTTTATCAGCTTTCTTGGAGACTAACAGGGATGTCTCACTATCTTGAACCTTATCTGCATTACGTCCTTTACCATTGGATAACGCGATACTGTTCTCCAATATTTTGTCCGCATTCTAAAAGAGAAACAAGCAGACACATCACATGTTTACCATGTTGTATATGAAACTCATTTTGGTAAATGAGTTCAGTAGTAAAGTGGACAGGATAACAACATGAAACAAACATATTTCTATGTACCATGGTCACTTTATGGTCTATATCATTCTAGTTTTTGTTGGCAAATCAAGATCGAGACACAGTTCAAATAATATTTGTTCAAGACAAAGCAGAATAGACAGAATATAAGTGTGGGTACCTATAGAGCAATAACAACACTTGTAATGTGCATGACATGAGAACATAACTGTTTATTCAATTGAAACTGAAATCAACATAGAGCAGGTTACAACAACAAACCAGTTAAAGAAATAGGTTTAAAACATACCTGTTGCGCCATTGGAGTTTCAATTCCATCCTTCAAATTTGAAAATAGTTGGTATGAGTAAATACAGTAATGCAAGAGCAAAGGAGTATGAACCATAGCTACAGAACCTGACCTAAGAACAAATCTTCTTCTCCTTTAAGCGTTGAGTTGGGATTCAGAGTGGTGGTCCTAGTGCTTTGGGACTGCAGTTCCCTTACTAACTGCTCGTGTTTGGGTGCTCTATGGTGGAGACGGTGCTGTGTCAACTGGAACTGGGTTACTATCTGCCGGGGTTGGGGTTAGAAGGGGTGTAGCTGGTTCTCTGTCCAACCGGGTAAGGGTACAATCTGCGAGAGTCTGGGTTATGTGTGGTGGATCTGGTCCTTGGGCAAGTACAACCGTGGTTCTATCTGCATCAACTGGTAGCACTATCTTTTCTGAAGACCGTGTTGTTACTCCCTTAGATACTGCCATCACGCTCTCCAATTCAAATGGCTGATAAACAAGAAAAGTAATTGAAAGTATAGACATTGTATGATAGACAGGTGCAATGGATAGTGGGGAATAAAAGAGGGCATGAAATAACTCATATTTATGTTGTCTAACCAAACATGATAGCATGACACAATTTCACATATATGATGGCTAACTAAACATGATAGCATGACACAATTTCACATTATGATGGCTAACTAAAAAAGATGGAAACACATAGTTCAAAATATGAGACTATGTAAACAGGATGACATGACATAACTATATAATGTGTTTATTAAATAGGTTGGCATGCCATAATTCACATACGTTCACGGATAGAATGCCATAATTCAAAATATGATGACTGTAAACACTAAACAGGATGAGATGATATAACTATATGATGTCTTTATTAAATGGGTTGCCATGCCATAATTCAGATAGATGATGTGTATGTACTATGTAAACATGATGGCATGATATAATTCAAATATATGATTTATATAGTAAGCAAGTAAGCAGATGTCAATCCATATATGATGTAAAAAATAAGAAATGCAAGACAACATGCAAGACATGGGTAATATAACCCTGCCAAGTTTGAGCATAGACCTCAGGGGGAAATAGGACTGGTCATCAGTCTCTGAATCCTCCTCTGAGGAGCTCTCTGTAACCAGCAAGATGTCTGCTTCAGCAGGTAACATTATCTGCTCTGAATACCTTGTTTTCACTCCAGATACTTCCATCACCGCTTCAAATGGCTGATGCACAGGAAGAGTAGTTGAATATACAAACTTTGTCGACAAACGGAACACGTAATATAAAAAAAATGATAGCATGATATAATTCACATACATGATGATTGGCTAAACATCACGGCATTGCATAATTCACATATATAATGCCTTTGCAACAAGATAGCATTGTATAATTCACATATATAATGTCTTGCAACAAGATGGCAATGCATAATTCACATATATGGTAATTAGACACTGAACAGGTGGCATTCACACAAAGCATGTCTAAACTAATCAAATGACATAGCAATGTGAGACACCATACGCATGATATGAGCAACATAACCCTGCCAAGTTAGAGCATACACCTCAGGGGGGATAGGACTAGTCATCTACCTCTAAATCCTCCTCTGAGGAGCTATCCGTAACCAGCGAGATATGCGCTTCGTCAGATAGCATAGTCTGCTCTGAAGACCTTGTTTTCACTCCAGAATTTGCCATCACAGTGTCAAATGGCTGATGCACACGAAGAGCAGTTGAATGTACTAACATTGTTGACAAATGTAATATGTAGCAAAAAAAGGATGACCTGATATAATTTACATATAAGATGACTGGCTAAGCAGGATGGTATTGCAAAATTCACATATATGATGCCTGGCTAAACAAGATGGCGTTGCATAATTCACATAAACGATGAATAAACTAAACAGATGGTATTCGCACAAAGGATGTCTAAACTAAGCAGATGACATATTTGATGTATAAAGTAAGCAATGCAAGACACCATATGCATGATATAACCAACATCAACATGCCAAGTTAGAGCGAACACCTCAGGGGGTAAATAGGAGTTGTCTTCTCCTTCTGAACCCCCCTCAGAATAGATATCTTCCTCTCGATTAAAATCTGAAATGCATGGAGGGGGGATGCCTTTGTGCCTACCATGGAGTGACGTCAGCATGAAATTTTATTGCCACGCAAGGCTCGTGTCTCTTGCTCTACATGTTTAGTTCCATTGTTTACAATAACTGTCATGCATAGGAATAAAACATAGTGAGATTATGTAAGGAGTGTATGCAAAAATTCAGAGTGATGGTAGCAACCTGTGGATAGACCCAAAACCAATAATAGTAGGCAGATAATGGCTTCAGTTAGAAAATATAGATAATGGCTTCTTTACTGTTTGTTTCTCACCCAACATGAAACTCATAGTAGACACTGGAGATTAACCAGATAGTAGATAGATACTATTGATAGCGGCCTCGATATGTACCCCACAACCATTTAAAAACTCAAGTTTTACCATTAGTTTGGAGCTGACTCAGAGTCTAATCGGTGAACAGGACGATAAAGTAGCATGTAATATTAAGCGATGCATAATGTAAGCAGACAGGAAAGAGTGCGACCTCTCTTGCGGACCCGTGTAGTCCTCGAGGTCATCTGCTTGGTTGATGATGGTAATGCAGTTTTCATGGCTGCCAGCGGCGGGGAAGAAGATCTGAGGCGGCGAAAGATAGTCTGGAGGCCGGATCCCTGCCGTGCTGGACCCTTCTGTTGTTGGAGCAGCTGAGCTAGGGTGGACGACGGCGCAGCAGGAGCGGGACAAACCACACAAGGTTTTCTTTGACAACTATTTGTAAGAGAAGTAATTCTGTAAGGGCTCGTTTGAATTGGAGGATTCCAACAATGCACGGATAGGAAATAGACAGGAATAGGATAGGAATGCACGTGCAAAACAGAGAATTTAAAAACACAGGATTTCTGCCAATCTGGGTGTTTGATTCACAACAATTGGAAGATCACAGGATGCAAAGAAGCATGGTGAGATTAATTCAAACCACAAGAAAATGTACGGTTATAATGCTATTATGCTACTATCTCTTAGTCTTGTGCTTCATGAATAGGAATTTGAAAAGGAGGACAAGTGAAAATTAAAATTCCTACGTTTTTTCTTTCAAGGAGACACTAAAGGAACAAATCCGTGTGCTCAATGGACAATATGTATAACATGTAGAGTAAAAAAGAGATGCAACAAGTGTACAACCTCTTTGGCGAAGCCATGTCAATCTCAGCGTGATTGGGTTGGCTGGTGAGGATGCTCCGGCTGACTTTGCTCTCGAAGGAGGGGAAGAAGATCTTAGGCGTCTGGAGATGTAGCCCGAGGTACTACTCCGCTGTGATGGAGGGTTTCGTCGTTGGAGCAGCTCCGGTGAGTTGTACGACGCCGAGGCTGAAGCAGGACAAGAGAGACAACAAACAACGTTAAACTGAGTGGAATTCTAATAGAATCTCCAATACATGATGTAAAATACATAACCAGAAAGTGCTAGATGTAAAATACATCAGCCGCTCATCTCTGAACTTAACTATCGAAACTGAATTTTGCTGTCGAAACTGAATTTTGCTGTCGAAATTGAACGCACTAGCAAGGTGAGGTTACACGTCGGTCGACTGGCCTTTTCATCTCTGGTCAGTCGATTTTGCAGCCGTTGGATACGAAATCAAGGGCCTGCGGTTCATCTTCAACCTCCACCCCCCTGAGTCGCCAGCCACCACCGGCGAAACAGCAGCCCCCCGCCGCCCGCGGCCGGCGGTGCGCCGCCCCGCCTGCCCCGAAAACACTCCCCACCGCCGGTCCGCCGCCGCCCCGGCCATCCCTCTAGCCCCCCCGTGCCGAGCTTTTTCTCCGGCGATCCACACGCCACCGCCCCGCCACCGCCGGCGACCACCGCCCTCATCCTGAACCCTAAGATAGATAATGGGGTACCTCTTGGGCAAGCCCCCTCCCCGCTACGGCTGGTTCTTCCTTCACCTCGGCGAGCCCCCCACCCTCTGAAAATCGACTGACCCAAAAGTCGATTCAGTCGACTGAAGTGTAGCTAAATCGGAGCAGCATCGCACTCAAGAGCAAGAGCGAGAGCAGCAGCGTGAGCAAGAGCAGACCAGGCAGGGGAATGAGAGCAAGAGCGGAGCAGGAGCAGCTCCTACTGATGTGGATGTTGCCGCCGAGGGAGCGACGCTGTGGAGGAAGTGGCCGGCGACGCCGCCGTGGATGGAGCCGCGCCGTGTCGGCTCGGGACCAAGTGCCTGCAGCACCGTGAGATCGAATCAAGAAGAAAATGTGGCGATTAGTGTACAACATCTTTGGTGGCGCCGATTAGGCTGCATCTTCATTCGAGGAAATGGTGATGATGATGCTCTTCCGGTGGTGCAGGTGAAGACGGCGGTGTGGGAATGGAGGTGGCGCGAAAGACGAGGGGAACATCGGGGCAGCTCCTTGGAGGTGGAGGATGGGGTGGCTGAACCGGCAGGACAATGAGATCGACGACGGATCCTCATCCGGTACGGTGGATGAGGGACATCGATGTGTTGCTGTGGACGACGTCGTCGGGGAAGAGGCTCCGGCTGGGTGGTGGACAGAGCAGGGTGTGGGGTTTCATCGCGGGTTTTCTCGGCCGCAGTGTACGAATGGGTGGGCGGATGGGATGGCAGTGGGGAACCATGGCTTAGAGATGCGCTTGTCCAAAATGTGGGGTAAGTTACGAAAGTACCCCCACCGATTTGAGGCGGTTCTTTCGGTTCATGGGTACCACGTGCATTTCGCGTGTCGGGATTTCACAGGAGGTGGGAGTTTTCGCGCGCATTGTAATTTCGGAATAACAAGGCACGTGTTGAGATGGAGGGAGTTGTCGGAGCACAACGAGACAAAGATATATCTTAAATATTTCGGGCTAACAAGGCGTGGGTTGAAATTTCCGGACAAGCCTAATGTGTATTGTACCAAATCAATGTGCACTACAAATGTCATTCAAAACTTTGAATTCATGTTATGTTCAATTAAAATATTTCGCTACGTGTATAATGCATGCAACCTACTACTCAAATGAACGTTTTAGTGCATTCCAAACTTATATTCTACCACTTCAATATGAACTAAATTTCAATTCGTTTTTTGAATAAGATCTACAGTCATGATTGTTGTGAAGTCAAAGCATTTGAATTCGTTCCTCTGTTTTAATAAGATCTACAATCATCATTATTGTCAAGTTAAACCATCGTTTGTGTATTATCTTCACAGCACACCACATGATTAGTCTCGAGTTACATATGAACTATGTGTATTATATGAACTCGAACTAGATTTTTTGAATCCACTTTATTTTGATTTCAAATCACATTACATTTCTAGCTCTAGCTAGATCTTCATAATCTAAACCATGTCTCATATGTATAATGTGTTTATCACATTATGTATGGTGCCCCGCCCCCTACGCCTACAAGTACTTAGATGTGAGTTGCAAACACCACACATTACCACAAATTCAAATAAAATGTGAGAATGTTCGATATATAGTATTGTTTAGATTGTTTGGTATTTAGTTGTAAGCTGCAAATGCCACACATTATCACAAATTCAAATAAAATGTGAGATTGTTTGATGTATAGCATGGTTTAGATTGTTCGGCATTTAGCCGTGAGTTGCAAACGCCATGCATTATCACATTATGGTATAACATGTGCACAACACATGTATCACCGCTATATTCATGCATGCAATGTTTAAAACACTATGATATCCTATTCAAATATATGAATCCGCTTTCATATCAAATTATGATCTTTGTTAGTCTCTTACACCCACACAATCCTCTAACCTTTGTAGCTACCACTAACTTTCTCTCGTGCATGCACACGCCCTCCTCGCCCTCCCCTTCCCTCGACATTCTATCCACCGGGCACATTCATTATTTTCTTTAGGTCGTTATCCCAGAGTCTGCACAACTCCTTTCCGACACACACCGATCGATAAACCTCTCCAGTGATGCCTGCCTACAACATACAGACACACACACCTTCAATCTCCTCCTTTATGTGTCCTTTCCTCGTGTCTCTCATACGGTCAGACACACATGTAAACTCTCGCCCCTCTTTTCATCGATCTCACAACCGCACACTCCTCCCCTATCTAGCTAGTAGTTGGGCCTCTCGCACCACCTCCTAGCTCCATTCTCTCTGTCTATCCATCTCACTGGGCCTTATTTGCCGCTAACAAATGGACGTACACCGACCGATCTCTCGCTATACATATAGCTAGCTAGGTCCTTATAACTCGTTTTTACCCACACGTCAATCGATCTACCTCATTAGTTGTGTCTCTCCCTTCCTCCACAAACAACAATTGATCTACCGATCTAGTTAGGTTTGCTTACCAAACACATGGTTCCCCTTCATCATCCATGGATGCGTCCCAACAGATCTATCATGCACAGGCACACACAGAAACACATCCCCACTCTTATTGATAACATTGCAGTTCCACCCTCAGTTTGTCTAGTAGGCCTCTCCTATCGTGGTCCTAAGACTGACAGTAGAATAGGGGGGGTAAGAATGTAGAGGCAAGATCCTAGCTATGGAGGAGTTTTACACACGAGTTTACGAGTTCAGGCCCTTCTTGGAGGAAGTAACAACCCTACGTCTTGGAGCCCTGAGGCGGTCGACTGAATATATGTGTGTGAATTACAGAAAGTGTGAACCCTTGTCCCAGAGGAGGGGGTGGCTTATATAGAGTGCGCCAGGACCCCAGCTCCCCTCAGTTACACAGGGTTCAATGTTCATAAAGGAGGGGCGTTACTGGTAACGTCTGCAGTAAAGTGTTATAAATGCCCATAAAGCTATGGTTTAAGTCTTGACCGTTGCAGAGTGGAGAGTTTCTCATCTTCTGGTGGTCGAGTGTCTTCAAGGTGGTCGAGTGAGCACATCTTCATGGTCGAGTGGACGATGGTTTCTCTTCGTCTGCTTCTGATTCTTTGTAGAGATGTCCTTGGGGAGGGTATGTTGGAAAAATCCATGACCCTACCCTAGGTACATAGCTTCATGGGGAAGGAGAGGACGGTGGTGCTAGAACGCGCGAAGAAGGCGACAGCGAAGGCGAAGGGCAAGCAGACCAGTCGGGGCGGATCCTCGTCGAGATCCGGCCTGCCGGCGGGCTGGATCCAGGGCGACTGGATCCGCTCGACAATCACCCAGGACGACCTCGACGACCTGGTGGAGGGGGGACTGATCCCCCACAAGTCAGCACGGCTCTCGGGGAACGAAACCGAGCCACAACCGAGGGAGGGTGAGTGTGTTCTCCTCGCCACCCACGTAGATCCCGGATTCTCACTGCCTCCCCATCCTTTCTTCCGGGGTTTTTTGAACTTCTTTGGGGCTCAGCTCCACCATTTCACCCCAAACACCATAGTCTGTCTTGCCGCTTTTGTGTCGATGTGCGAAAACTTCTTGGGTTGTCGACCGCACTGGGGCCTTTTCAAACACATCTTCACCTGCCGATCCCAGTCGGTCAAAAAGGCCAATTCGAGTGACGAGAAGACACAAGTGATCCAGATGTGCGGGGGTCTGGGGATCCAGATGAGGAGTAAGAGTACTTTCCCAGCCATGATTCTTGCCGACTCGGTCCGAGGCTGGTAGTCGACTTGGTTCTACTACAAGGATCAGCCGACCCCGGGCCAGTCGACTGGACTTCCTCCTTTTTCTTTGGCTCGAGTGGAGAAGCCCGCCCCCCTAAAGGTAGTTCCAGAAGAGAAGGCGCAGGTCAAGGTGCTGGTCGAGCGGGCCATCCATCTTGTCCGCGACGGGGTGACCGGGATGGACCTGCTGGAGGTCTTTCTCGATCGACGCATCCAACCTCGTCAGGCGCGTGATCATCCGATGTGGATGTACTCTGGGCTCGAGGATTCCACTCGGATCCACCTGGAGGACGTCAGCGAGGATACCTTGGAGAAGTGGTTGATGGGGATCACCAGCAACAAAGACAACCCTCGGGGGTCTAGGAGGGTGATTCCATTCGACAACTCGCACCAGCCGGAGCAGGTATAATTCTGTCTTATCAAGTATCTTTTCGATTCACCGAGTGACATCTTGTTTATGGTCGATTGAATTTCCTTTGATCGTTGTCCTTTCAGGCCCTCATCGACATGTACTCAATGCCCAACGGAGTGCAGGACCAAGAGGCCGAGGAAGAAGGGAGCGGTGGTGAGAGCGGCGAGGAGCATTCGGAGGCCGAGGAAGACAAGGAGAGCGATGAATCGACTGGTGACGAAGAAGTCGACTCGCCTCCTCACAGGGAGAGGAGATCCAAACAAGCCCACGACCCGGCGAGTGCTCCGGACTTAGTGGCCGCGTCGACTGGTCAGTCTTTGAAGCGTCCTAGGACGTCTTCCCCGACGTCGAGTGAAAAGGCTCCAAAGCAGTCCAAAGTTGCACCACCTCCAGCGCCGAAAGCGCCGAAAGCCACCTCCTCCAAGTCGCCAAAAGCTTTGCCCAAGATCAAAGTGACCATTGCTACTATCTCCGGGTAACCATCTGACTTGTCCTTCTCGTCGACTCAATTAACCGGACGTAATCGATTGAATGTGGGTCTGCGCAGTGCTGCTACGTCAGGAACCTCTTCTCTCCAATACTAGGACGAGGAAATGGAAGATGCAGTAACCTCCAACCCAGGTATAATCTCTTGCGATTTGATTCTTTGGTCGATTGCATTCGAGTTGCTCACTTGGGGTCGAATGATCTGCCTTGCAGCTCCACCCAATGTCATCGATCTTCCAGATGACGACGAAGATGTGGCTCTTAAGCCCAGGAAAAGCAAGAAGGTAATCGCTGGTAGGATGTCTCGGCAAGAAAACACTACGACACCTCCTGCCTGTCAACTTGAAGACGCGGGCAGGGCTTCTGTGACCTTCGCCGCACCTTTGTTGAGTGGGCCTCCCGCACTGTCGACTGCACCTGTGATTCCTTCAGCTGTCCAACTCCACGCCACGGAGCTCCAAGCCGCCGCACCTGGGTCATCTGCCCACTTTTTCACCAGCTACCCCGTCCAGGACAACCAGTTGGAAGCGGCTGCGGAAGCCATCCGACAAGCTGACATGATGATGGAGCAGGTGAAGACAGTGCATGAGAATAGCCAGGCTGTCTACGACGCCAGCGCTGCTCTTCCGGCCAATGTCCAGGTGAGTAAACTTTCTGACTGTTTTTGCTCTATGAGGAAATGTTACTCGAAAAATCTTCGTCTACACAATCTCCTGTTGTTTGCGTCGAATTAGAGCACCCACTGGGTGTTTTGTTGATTTTGGTAGTTTCGCTCTTCTACTCGATCTGGGCGAGTGGAATCAAAACCGGTGGGGGCACAATAAGTGCACCCACTGGGTATAGTCCCCGAGACCGTGGTCGACTGCTGGCAGTCGACTGAGGTCTGAGTTCTTCTTTCCTTGCTTTTTTACTCCTTACACTCGACTCAGGCGGACCGGTTGAGTAGTTTCCTTCTTCCACTCGGTCTGGGCGAGTGGGATCTGAACCGATGGGGGCACGCCAAGTGCACCCACTGGGTGTAGTCCCCGAGACCGCAATCGACTGCTGCAGTCGACTGGGGTCTGAGCAGTTTTTTTGAGTTGAGTCTTAATCAGCGGGGGCACGCCAAGTACACCCGCTGGGTGTAGCCCCTGAGACCGCAGTCGATTGTGTGCAGTCGGCTGAGGTCTAAGCAAACCTCTTTAGGCTTTATTCACTCGGAAGTAAACAACCTTTGGTCTTATCAACTGATCCTTCTTTTGCCTTCTGTAGAAGTCTTGCACTCTTATTTCTAAGTTTGTTGAACTTGAGGAGAAGCAGAGGCAACTCAACCTCGACGTGGGATTAGCCTAGCAGAATCTAAAGAAAGCTCAAGACGAAGCCGCTGGTATGGAAGGTAACTGACTATCGAATGACTTTCAATACATTTCTTTGATCTCTTCTTTGATTCGATTGCTTCTTTTGCAGAGAAAATGAAGTTGGCTCTGGAGAAGAAGGACTCGGACCTCGCCACCGCGCAAAAAGCAGCTCAAGATAAAACTGCTCTCGCATACCAGAAGCTTGCTTTAATCGGGACGCTGGAAGAGGAGGTGACCAAACTGAAATCTTGTCTTAATGAAGCTAACCGCGAAGTGACCAGTCTGAAGATGGACAAGGTCGCCCTGAATGAAAAGCTGGAGTCTGCGATCCGCAAGAGGAATGACACGGAAGCTTATCTGAGGACTCTTGCCAAGAAGCTTTATCTCACGCTGGAAGGTATTTCTTTTAATCTGACTATGTTGATGCTTGCGATCTGATCTTGCTTGGTTGATTGACTATTTTTTGCTGCAAAATTCTGTCAAGACTTCGACGAGGAAACTGGAAGGGTCGAGACGGGTCTAGACCCTATCGCTTCTCCAGTATGCGACGAAACTGCAATGAACGTGCTCTGACTGGAGTCCCGTATCACTAGCGCCATAAGCTACCTCGCGCGCCTGAACGAGGTAGTCTCCCGAATCAACTCATCGCTTTGGCCGAGGGCGACGCTTCAGAACGAATTGGAATCCTTGATGACTCGACTGAACGAGATCCCTGACCGAGTGCAAGAATGGAAGAAATCCTCCGCCCGGTGTGGTGCTGATGTGGCGCTGTCCTTGGTGCGAGTCCATTGCAAGGAAGCTCATGAAGACAAGCTAGCTGCGATCAAAGTTGCTAACACCAAAAAGCATGATTTCCAGTCCTTCATGGAGACTTTCATTACTGCCGCCACTCGGATCGCTGATGGGATTGACCTAGACTCATTTGTGGCGCCTGCCAGCCCTCCTCTGGCCGAGTGAACAAACTTATGAAACTTGAATCTGCTTTAAATTTGCCTCAGAATGCCGAGTGACTGCTGTAACCGTTGAACTCCTTCGGGCTTGATGCCCGAGCACTTTTGATTTGCTGCTTGGAACTTTTAGGATTCATCTGAATTTGGTTTATCTCCGAATGTGCTTGCGTTTGCCTTCGAATGGACTTTGCTCACTGCTTGGAATAGTCTTTGTGCTGGAGAGGTAGCCCTGAGGGGGCAACTCCAGTCGACCCGCGCTTCGTCGTCCTTGCGGATAAGGATGTCGCGGACGTTGTATTTGTGTCGTAGCTCCGAAGGAGAAGGTTGCAGTCGACCTGCACCTCGTCATCCTTGAGGATGGGGATGGAGCGGACGTTATATTTATGCCGTAGCTCTGAAGGAGAAGGTTACAGTCGACCTGCACCTCGTCGTCCTTGCGGATAGGGATGGAGCGGACGTTGTACTTGTGCCGCAGCTCCGAAGGAGAAGGTTTCAGTTGACCTGCACCTCGTCATCCTTGTGGATAGGGATGGAGCGGACGTTGTACTTGTGCCGCAGCTCCGAAGAAGAAGGTTATAGTCGACCTGCACCTCGTCGTCCATGCGGATAGGGATGGAGCGGACGTTGTACTTGTGCCGCAGCTCCGAAGGAGAAGGTTACAGTCGACATGCACGTCGTCATCCTTGCGGATAGGGATGGAGTGGACGTTGTACTTGTGCCGCAGCTCCGAAGAAGAAGGCTGCAGTCGACCTGCACGTCGTCATCCTTGTGGATAGGGATATGTTTCAAACTCAGGCGAGTACTGGACTGCAGCCAAGTCTCCTAGTGAGAGAACTTAGGCGAGTATTGGACTGCAGCTAAGCCCTCGAGTGGGAGGGTTGCTCTCCACTCGGTAGGATTTTTTCAAACTTAGGCGAGTACTGGACTGCAGCTAGATCTCCTAGTGGGAGAACCTAGGCGAGTGCTGGACTGCAGCTAAGCCCCTGAGTGGGAGGATTGTTCTCCACTCGGTAGGATTTCTTCAAACTTAGGCAAGTACTGGACTGCAACTAAGTCTCCTAGTGGGAGAACTTAGGCGAGTGCTGGACTGCAGCTAAGCCCCTGAGTGGGAGGGTTGCTCTCCACTCGATAGGATTTTTTCAAACTTAGGCGAGTACTGGACTGCAGCTAAGTCTCCTAGTGGGAGAACTTAGGCGAGCGCTGGACTGCAGCTAAGCCCCCGAGTGGGAGGGTTGCTCTCCACTCGGTAGGATTTTTTCAAACTTAGGCGATTGCTGGACTGGAGCTAAGTCTCCTAGTGGGAGAACTTAGGCGAGTGCTGGACTGCAGCTAAGCCCCCGAGTGGGAGGGTTGCTCTCCACTCGGCAGGACTTTTTCAAACTTAGGCGAGTGCTGGACTGCAGCTAAGTCTCCTAGTGGGAGAACTTAGGCGAGTGCTGGACTGCAGCTAAGCCCCCGAGTGGGAGGGTTGCTCTCCACTCGGTAGGATTTTTTCAAACTTAGGCGAGTACTGGACTGCAGCTAAGTCTTCTAGTGGGAGAACTTAGGCGAGTGCTGGACTGCAGCTAAGCCCCCGAGTGGGAGGGTTGCTCTCCACTCGGTAGGATTTTTCAAACTTAGGCGAGTACTGGACTGTAGCTAAGTCTCCTAGTGGGAGAACTTAGGCGAGTGCTGGACTACAGCTAAGCCCCCGATTGGGAGGGTTGCTCTCCACTCGGTAGGATTTTTTCAAACTTAGGCGAGTACTGGACTGCAGCTAAGCCCCCGAGTGGGAGGGTTGCTCTCCACTCGGTAGGACTTTTTCAAACTTAGGCGAGTGCTGAACTGCAGCTAAGTCTCCTAGTGGGAGACCTTAGGCGAGTGCTGGACTGCAGCTAAGGCCCCGAGTGGGAGGGTTGTTCTCCACTCGGTAGGATTTTTTCAAACTTAGGTGTGTACTGGACTGCAGTTAAGTCTCCTAGTGGGAGAACTTTAGGCGAGTGCTGGACTGCACCTAAGCCCCCGAGTGGGAGGGTTGCTCTCCACTCGGTAGGATTTTTTCAAACTTAGGCGAGTACTGGACTGCAGCTAAGTCTCCTAGTGGGAGAACTTAGGTGAGTGCTGGACTGCAGCTAAGCCCCCGAGTAGGAGGGTTGCTCTCCACTCGGTAGGATTTTTTCAAACTTAGGCGAGTACTAGACTGCATCTAAGTCTCCTAGTGGGAGAACTTAAGAGAGTGCTGGACTGCAGCTAAGCCCCCGAGTGGGAGGGTTGCTCTCCACTCGGTACGATTTTCTTTCGAACTTAGGCGAGTACTGGACTGCAGCTAAGCCCCCGAGTGGGAGGGTTGCTCTCCACTCGGTAGGACTTTTTCAAACTTAGGCGAGTGCTGAACTGCAGCTAAGTCTCCTAGTGGGAGACCTTAGGCGAGTGCTGGACTGCAGCTAAGCCCCCGAGTGGGAGGGTTGTTCTCCACTCGGTAGGATTTTTTCAAACTTAGGTGTGTACTGGACTGCAGTTAAGTCTCCTAGTGGGAGAACTTTAGGCGAGTGCTGGACTGCACCTAAGCCCCCGAGTGGGAGGGTTGCTCTCCACTCGGTAGGATTTTTTCAAACTTAGGCGAGTACTGGACTGCAGCTAAGTCTCCTAGTGGGAGAACTTAGGTGAGTGCTGGACTACAGCTAAGCCCCCGAGTAGGAGGGTTGCTCTCCACTCGGTAGGATTTTTTCAAACTTAGGCGAGTACTAGACTGCATCTAAGTCTCCTAGTGGGAGAACTTAAGAGAGTGCTGGACTGCAGCTAAGCCCCCGAGTGGGAGGGTTGCTCTCCACTCGGTACGATTTTCTTTCGAACTTAGGCGAAACGGATTCGTGACTAAGCCACCCACTGGGGGATTTCAGAAGTAAATAAGAACACAACAATCGAATGATAGGACCATAAGCTCTTGTCTTTGATAAACAAATTACAAAGGTGTTTCTTATTACATTTTATTCGAACGAGTGCTTAAGTATAAAAGGGGCGGAGCAGCTCCGCGTTCCAAGCCCGTGGTTCGTCTTTCTGATGCTCAATACTGTAAAGATGGTATGCTCCGTTGTGGAAAAAATTGGTGATGATGAAGGGGCCCTCCCAAGTCGGGGCAAGCTTGTGTGGTTTCTGTTGATCCACTCGAAGAACTAGGTCTCCTTCTTGAAAGGCTCGACCCCTCACATTTCTGGCGTGGAATCGACGCAAGTCTTGCTGATAGATGGTCGACCGAATCAAGACCATCTCTCTTTCCTCCTCCAAGAGATCGACTGAATCTTGCCGGGCCTGTTCTGCTTCCTCTTCGGAGAAGAGCTCGACTCGGGGTGCATTGTGGAGCAGGTCACTTGGCAGAACAGCTTCGGCTCCGTAAACCAAGAAGAAAGGGGTTCGTCCAGTCGACCAATTATGGGTTGTCCTCAAGCCCCATAGAACTGACGGAAGTTCATCAACCCAAGCGCCTGCTGCGTGTTTGAGATCACGCATCAGTCGGGGTTTCAATCCTTTGAGAATTAGGCCATTGGCTCTTTCTGCTTGTCCGTTCAATTGCGGGTGAGCGATCGAAGCATAGTCGACTCGAGTGCCCTGAGAGGCGCAAAAAGCTCTAAACTCATCAGAATCGAAGTTTGACCTGTTGTCCGTGATGATGCTGTGTGGAAATCCATATCTGAATGTCAATTCTCTGATAAAACTGACAGCGGTGCTTGCATCAAGGTTCTTGATAGGTTTAGCTTCGATCCATTTGGTAAACTTGTCGACTGCAATGAGCACATGAGTGAAGCCGCTCCTGCCAGTTCTCAGTGGTCCAACCATATCCAGACCCCAAATAGCAAAGGGCCAGATGAGGGGGATGGTCTTCAGGGCTGACGCCGGCTTGTGAGACATGTCAGAGTAAAACTGGCAGCTTTCACATCTGTCGACTATATCTTTCGCCATTTCATTTGCTCGTGGCCAATAGAACCCAGCTCGGTATGCTTTAGCCACGATGGCCTGAGAGGACGCATGATGACCACAGGTCCCCGAGTGGATGTCATTGAGGATCATTCGACCTTCTTCTGGTGTTATGCATTTCTGACCGACTCCAGTCACACTTTCCCTGAACAGCTGCCCTCTTATCACAGTAAAGGCCTTGGATCGACGGACGATCTGTCGAGCCTCTTCTTCATCCTCCGGGAGTTCTTTACTGAGGATGTACGCAATGTAGGGCACCATCCAGTCGGGAGTAATGTCCAGAACCTCCATGATCAGGTCGACCATGGCTGGGACCTCGACTTCAGTCAGATCTATGGCGCTCTTAGGTTGTGGGGGCTCTTCAGTAAAAGGATCTTCCTGAACTGTCGGCGAGTGGATATGCTCCAAAAATAC
This sequence comes from Triticum monococcum, assembly GCA_034509565.1. Lineage (NCBI taxonomy): Eukaryota > Viridiplantae > Streptophyta > Magnoliopsida > Poales > Poaceae > Triticum > Triticum monococcum. The sequence goes on along the minus strand of CM067845.1, from coordinate 12,898,514 downwards.
ATTGCCGGGAATGGCTTCTCTCTTGGAACCTATCTTTGCCAAATTGTCGGCTACTTGATTTTTCAGTCGGGGCATGTGGTGGAGTTCTAACCCCTCAAACTTCTTCTCAAGCTTTCTCACCACGTTGCAGTACCCAGTCATGGCTAGGCTTCTGACGTCCCACTCCTTCATCACTTGATTAACTACCAAATCTGAGTCGCCATAGACCATGAGGCGACGGACGCCGAGTGAGATGGCCATGCGCAACCCATACAGGAGTGCTTCATATTCTGCTTCATTGTTGGAGGAATCAAAGTGAATCTGGAGGACATATCTGAGCTTGTCTCCTCGGGGGGATACCAGAACTACTCCAGCACCAGAACCGTTCAACATCTTGGATCCGTCAAAGAACATGGGCCAGTGCTCAGAGTGAACTTGAGTCGGCAGTTACTGTTCGATCCACTCGGCGAGGAAATCTGCTATTGCTTGGGACTTGATAGCTTTCTTTGCCTCAAACTTGATATCCAAGGGAAGGAGTTCAATCGCCCATTTGGCCACTCGACCAGTTGCATCTCTGTTGTGCAGAATCTCTGACAATGGAGCGTTGCTGACGACTGTAACAGAGTGATCTGAGAAATAGTGTGCAACCTTCTTCGTGGTCATGTAAATCCCATAGACAAGCTTCTGATAATGAGGATATCTCTGCTTTGACGGGGTCAGGACTTCAGAAATATAATAAACTGGGCGTTGAACCTTATAAGCTTTTCCTTCTTCTTCCCGCTCGACCGTAAGTACTGTACTAACGACTTGTCCAGTGGCTGCTATATAAAGCAGTAGAGGCTCTTTGCTGATTTAAGCAGCAAGCACCGGCTGGGTGGAAAGCAGGGCTTTTAGCTCTGCAAACACTGCATCAGCTTCTGGGGTCCACTCGAACTTGTCTGATTTCTTCATCAGTCGGTAAAGAGGCAGCGCCTTTTCACCGAGGCGAGAAATGAATCGACTTAGGGCGGCCAAGCAACCAGTAAGCTTCTGGACATCATGCACACGCACATGGCGCTTCATTCGGAGTATAGCGCCTACTTTCTCTGGGTTAGTATCGATTCCTCGTTCAGAAACAAGAAAACCGAGTAACTTTACGCCTGGAACTCCAAACGTGCACTTTGATGGATTAAGCTTGATATCATACCTTCTGAGGTTGGCAAAGGTTTCGGCAAGGTCAGTCAGTAGGTCGGAACCTTTGCGTGACCTGACCACAATGTCATCCATGTATGCTTCACATTCCGACTGATCTGAGTGAGCAGGCACTTCTGAATCATCCTCATGAATGTGGCTCCATCGTTCTTCAAACCGAATGGCATTGCGACATAACAGAAGCACCCAAACGGGGTGATAAAAGCTGTCTTTATTTCGTCGGGCCCGTACAGAAGGATCTAGTCGTACCCGGAATAGGCATCTAAAAAGGACAAACGCTCGCACCCTGCAGTCGAGTCGACTATCTGATCGATGCGAGGGAGAGGGAAGTGATCTTTCAGGCAGGCCCGATTGATATGCTTGAAATCAATACACATGTGAAGTGAGTCGTCTTTCTTTGGGACCATGACAACATTGGCTGACCACTCGGAGTGATAAATCTCTCGGATAAACTCAGCTGCCAAAAGCCGAGCCACCTCTTCACCGATTGCATTTCTTTTCTGGAAGGCGGACCGTCGAAGATGCTCTTTAACTGGTTTCACCTTCGAGTCGACTCTCAAACGATGCTCAGCCAGTGCCCTGGGAACACCCGGCATGTCAGAAGGCTTCGATGCAAAGATGTCCCAGTTCTCACGGAGGAACTGGATGAGCGCTTCTTCCTATTTGGAGTCGAGTGAGGTTGAAATGTGAGTCAGAGCAGCAATGGGATCTGTCGGGTGAATGTGAATCGACTTCGTTTCACCAGACGACTGGAATGCTGAATCTGTGGCTGGCTTCTTGGCTCGCAGCAAGTCACTCGGAACTGCATTTTTCTGGTATTCTTGCAATTCTACCACGGCCATCTGGGCATCGGCGATCCTTGAGCCCTTCTGGAAGCACTCTTCTGCCTTCTTCCGATTACCAGAGATAGTGATCACTCCTCTGGGATCAGGCATCTTCAGTTTAAGGTATACGTAACATGGTCGAGCCATAAATCATGCATAAGCTGGCCTGCCCAGAATTGCATGATAAGCACTTTGGAAATCCACAACTTCAAACGTCAACTTTCTTTGCGGTAATTTTTGAAATCACCGAAAACCACATCGAGTGCAATCTGACCGAGGGATGCAGCCTTCTTGCCTGGAATGACACCATGGAAACTCATATGGCTTTCGCCGAGTTTGGACATCGGAATGCCCATTCCTTTCAACGTTTCTGCATACAGTATGTTCAGGCCACTGCCACCGTCCATCAGGACCTTTGTCAGTCGAGTGCCTTCGACCACTGGGTCGACCACCAGTGCTTGCCTCCCAGGGGTGGCGATGTGTGCTGGATGATCAGACTGGTCGAATGTAATGGCAGTCTGCGACCACTTCAAGTAACTAGGTGTCGCCGGAGCGACCATGTTCACTTCCCTATTGATGACTTTCAATCAACTTTTGCTCTCAACATCAGCAAAAATCATCAGAGTGGAATTCACGTGGGGATAACCATCATCATCCTCTTCCTCATCCTCAGCCTTGTCTGCCTCCTTCTCTTTTTCCTTGGGCTGTTTCTCTCGGAACTATTGGATTAGGAGCCGACACTGCCGAGTGGTGTGCTTCAGGTAAATAAAATTACCTTCTTCATCTTTTTTGGTGTGGATATGGCACGGCAGATCCAACACATCATTTCCATCTTGATCTTTTACTTTCTTGGGGTTCCACGACCCTTTGGGCTTCCCCTTGAACTTTCCTTGAACCACAGCCAAGGCTTCACCTGGAGCAGCTGGCTCGGCCTTGCGCTTCTGTTTCCGACTGGAGTTTCCTCCTCCGGCTTCGTGGGCGACTGCTTTGTGCTTGCCGCTCCGGAGTCGCTCTTCTTCTTCACCATTGGCATACTTGGTGGCAATTTCCATCATCCGAGCCAGAGTCATATTTCCTATCCGGCCGAATTTCATATTCAAGTCCCTATACCCGACGCCTTCCTTAAAGGCACAAATTGCCTGATGATCTGACACATCTTCTACCGTGTGGTGTAGGGTGATCCATCTCTGGATATAATCCCTCAAAGTTTCATTCGGCTTCTGAACACAACACTATAACTCTGTCAAGCCTACCGGTCGTTTGCAAGTGCCCTTGAATGTTCTGACAAACACTCGGGCGAGATCTTCCCAAGTATAGATGCTGCCAGGCGCTAACTGATTCATCCATGCTCTAGCTGAGCCCTCCAACATCAGAGGAAGGTGTTTCATGACCACTTCATCATTGCCGCCACTAATCTGGACAGCCACTCGGTAGTCTTCAAGCCAAGTGTCAGGCTTGGACTCCCCGGTGAACTTACTAACTCTAGACGCCAACCTGAAGTTGGGGGGAATCACCGCAGCTCTGATAGCTCTGCTGAAGCACTCTGGACCAAAGACATGCACCCTGTTGCTGGTTTGTGGACCTCCATTATGGCCCTCTCGGTGAGCTCTGTTTCTGTCGACCAAGCACTGCACGAGAATAGATCTCACATCAAAGCCTGGCTCCCTGGGGTTAATTGGAATACCTCGCCCAACACTGTGAGGGCGTCTGTCTTCATGCTGCCGAGGCACGTACAACCCACTCATCGGGGGAGGCGTGGGCACTCGACGGCGATCATCACGATCGACTCGGCGATCATACTGCTCTCGGTTTCTGTACTGATCTCATCGATCCCCACGTCCCTCACGCCTCAGAGGCGATCTTGGGCTATGGGCCGACTGAACTGTGTCTGCCATCATGGATCTGCTGTGGATCCTATCCCGCGACTGAGATACAACTGTATTCTGCTCTCCCGCCGCCCGGAGCAAGGCTCGGATCTGCACCAAACCTCGACCAGCTTCTGACTGGGAGGGTTGGATTGACTCCGCTATCTGGCCAGCAGCAGCTAGATTCTGGATCGGGGTTCGGTATACCTGAGTCGGAGGAGGAAAAAGCTGGCGTCGACTGGATTCAGGAGCGCACTATCGAGCGCGATCGTCGAGTGCGCGCTGGAGGTTCTCCAGCCGAGTGCGCTCAGCCAGGTTGGCCAAGCGCGCCTGCTCCAAGGCCTGGGCCTCAGGGGTTTCTCCAACTATAGGAGTATGCAATGCATCCATGTTCCGATGGTGAAGTTCCTCCCTCTGCTGCGACGAGAGGGGTTTGGGGCGGTACTCCTCGTGAACGCGCGACGGATCGCCGTTCCCGTCACCTCCGTCTTCGCGGTTGAAGCCAGGAGGGCTGCGTGGTCCATTGACCATCAGAACTTCAGCCGCTGGGTCGCTGCTGTCGCACTCGGATGCGGTCTCTATGGAGCGAGTCGACAGATCGAACAGGCCGTAGAGCGTTTCGTCGGGCTCGATCGCCGTGACTTGAGGGGTGGCCGACTGGCGGGCCACCGCATGCCTCACCCACCGCTAAAGCCACGACCGACCGGAGCGTTTGCTCCGGCAAGCTGCAGGGAGGGGGAAAGCTGATGGAGTCAACTGGTACTAGGTCGACGGTTGCCGCAGGAGGACGCCGCGGACGCACGCGCGAAAGTGCGTCGCCCCGCGGGCGGGGAGCGCGTCGGCGTCGAGTGGAGCCTCCTGAAGCCAAGCGGAGTCGTCGCCGACAAACACGAGCGCGCCGAGACGGATCCCGTGGCCCTCAATCAAACCTCCACTTGGAACCATGATGAAGGGGATCGGAAAAAATCGCAACTTCTCCAACAAGTCGCTAAGACACCGGCCCCAAGGTGGGCGCCAACTGTCGTGGTCCTAAGACTGACAGTAGAATAGGGGGGTAAGAATGTAGAGGCAAGATCCTAGCTATGGAGGAGTTGTACACATGAGTTTACGAGTTCAGGCCCTTCTCGGAGGAAGTAACAGCCCTACGTCTCGGAGCCCTGAGGCGGTCGACTGAATATATGTGTGTGAATTATAGAAAGTGCGAACCCTTGTCCCAGAGGAGGGGGGTGGCTTATATAGAGTGCGCCAGGACCCCAGCTCCCCTCCGTTACACATGGTTCAATGTTCATAAAGGAGGGGCGTTACTGGTAACGTCTGCAGTAAAGTGTTATAAATGCCCATAAAGCTATGGTTTAAGTCTTGACCGTTGCAGAGTGGAGAGTTTCTCATCTTCTGGTGGTTGAGTGTCTTCAAGGTGGTCGAGTGAGCACATCTTCATGGTCGAGTGGATGATGGTTTCTCTTCTACTGCTTCTGATTATTTGTAGAGATGTCCTTGGGGAGGGTATGTTGGACAGATCCATGACCCTACCCTAGGTACATAGCTTCATCATCTCCCACCATCTTCGAGAAGCAACTCCATCACCCATCCACCACTCTACCCCTCTCCCTCCCTCTCCCTCCCTCTCTCTCTCCTCTCTCTCTGTCCCATCATATTTCCCGTCCTTCAGTTATGTATGGATGTCGACCGATCTCCCTCAAGACATAGCTGGGTCTCTCCTTCTCAACACATATATGAGTCGTTCTACCTCTATAGTTAGGCCTCTACCTACCCCTCTCCCCACCTCTCCCCCACACACACCGATACATCGGGCGCTCTAGTCATGTCTCCCTGCCACACACAAACTTGACATGTGCCCTCTAACATTCCGGTAGGCCAGTCGCCCTATATCTTTGACTTGCACACACACACACACACACACACAATTTCGATGGCTCTCTTCATCGATCTCGCACCCACCCACTTGATCCTCTCTTCGACTCTATCGATAGCTATGACCCCTCCCTCTCTTCTCGTGGATTGCCCGACCCTCTATGTATGATATGGATAGGCCTCCATTTCACACACATTGCATGCAAAATTTTGTTTGAGATGTCATCGACACATATTCCCACAAATAATTCACGAAATCAACCCCCACCCCTACCCCAAAACAAAAAACACCCACGAACACGGTTTGTATCTCTCACACACACCCACGTAGGCGGGGGACGTGCACGAAGAGAAGAGGTGCATGCACGGCGCACATACTCCCATCTCTTTCCCAACCACACCCTCGCGGGTACACGGTGGAGCTCATTTCTGTATGAAAAAGGCAGCCCACGTGGTAATTTGGCACGTGTACTGGTTGTCCACTTGGTGGAGGGAGGATCGTCTACCACGGGTGAACAAACAAATTGTGACTTGACGTGTTATGTTAAAAAAGGGGCAAACCATGTGGGGCCTACCTTAGAGGCAAGGCTCTATACACTGGAGTACTTTTGATGTGTCCCGTCAACCCACAGAACGAGGAGAAGCTTTCTTAGTACGCCGTCTCCCCCGTTCCTAAATATAAGTCTTTGTAGATATTTCACCATGAACCACATGAGGATGTATATAGATGCAATTTAAGTGTAGATTCATTCATTTTGTTCCGTATGTAGTGGAATCTCTACAAAGACTTATCTACTAGTAATAGCTAGCCCCACTACTAGGAATTCTATATCCTCTCCTTGAGCCACATCATCAAAATTGATGTAGCTGTTAGATGAAGTAAATCAGTCCATAATAGCCGTCTGATCTAGACGTTGAGAGGCTCCGCACTAAGCCACATGCAAGCATGCAGAAATACCGTGGCACATGCATGTGAGTGGGTTTCAAATCACATCAACATGTCTGCATGCAAGAATGCACCGGTAGCATGCATGTAAGTGAGCTTTTAAGTCCCATTAACATGTCAAAAAGAAAAATATAATCCCATTATGCAGTAGGAGTTGGCTGATCTTTTTTCCTTACGTGAGATGATCTAAATGATGATGGGAGTTTATTTAGTTTGGCTACCACATTTGTCATGCAGTTATAGAGTTTTTTAGTTCTATAAAATCGATAATTTTGCGCAGAGAGATATACCGCTGTTCCACGGCAACGCGTGGGGACTCATCTAGTAATATTTAGGAACGGAGGGAGTACTATGTAAAGAGTTAGGTGTCGCACGCTGATAGTGTGAGGTGGGCCATGTAATCACTGAGCCTGCGTGTTTTCACTGCTCTTGCACGCCTCCGCTGTAAGAATGGAGAAACTTGTAATCTAGTAGTAGTACCTCCTTTTGCCGAAAGCGTGGGACATCCAGCAGTCCTACCACCTCAGTAATAAAGACCAATGAGCCGTCAAATCACATAGACCCAGCAGTAAGTTGGACGGACGAAGCAACCATAACTCTTGCGCCAGTGAGAGGTCGCGTCCGCTCTGCTCGGGCATGAATGTGACACCAATTCTTTGGAGCGGCGCTGACCATTTCAGGCCGGAAGCGCGCGCGGGCGATGGAGGGGCTTTGGGTGGGCCAGGCTGGTCAGGAGCGGGCGTGGCAGTTGTTCGCATGTCCCTACCGGACACGCCCGGAAATGAGAGGATGCACCGACTCTTGCGGCTAAAATAGTAACACAACATCTCTTTGTAGGAGTAGGTCGATCTGTCGCTCTCTCTAACACACACATGCTGTTAAACACACACACACACACGCAGCTTGGTCCCGTTGCACCTTCTAACGTGACTTATTACACCTAGACGGAGGGAGTAGTAAGTATACGAGATACGGTGGCACACTGACTTAAGTCGAATACAAGTGCCCAAAATTTGTGTGCATGTTATAATAAGGATTCACTTAAAATAGTACATGAGCGAACAGAGGGATCAATTGGACAGTGTTCCCGAGTAGTAGCGAGATGTGTGAGGTAAGAAACACCGTTGGCGCTTTTAATTTTTCTTATTAATTTGTTTGTTTCACCCTCTGACTGGTGGGACCCAACGTACTACGTGGAGAGAGGTAAGGTGACTAAGGCTGCATTATTTCTGCACCACTGTTGATAGTCTTACCACCAAAGCCACATGACACGATTATGATTGAAATCCCAATGACTCCCACACACAAAAAAACACGGCATGCTTGTCACACGAATGCATGAATGTATAAAAGGTTATTTCCCTCTCGTTGAACATAACGGGAGGGTTGTGTAGCTTGTTAGCCTGTTCGCTCATCAAACATGAGGTCTCGGGTTCGGTAACTACACTTGAGCATAATTTGTGCCAGGAGGATTCTTTGACTGGTCAAAATGTTTTCTAGGGTTTGCACGCTTCACACACTCTCTCTCCAGTATATATATACACGTTGGAGCCTCAGCGCTTGTAGTTGCTCTCTTCACACTCTCTCACCCTCTCTGGCTGGAGCCTCAGTGCTTGTAATTGCTCTCTTCACACTCTCTCGCCCTCTCCAGATCTAAACAAGACTTTGTTGGCCTCTCTCTCTCCTCACTGCTGCTCAAAGAGCCGGCAGGATCCGTCCACCGGGAAGGGAAGGAGGCTTAACGCTGTCGCCGTCGGCGAGGGACTACCGGCGCAGCTGTTCACTTTCCACCCAGCGGTGGCGCGGGAGGGCCTCCGACCCCTTCTTCTTCGCCGCCGTCCCGTCGCCCACCGAACCATGCCCCAAGAACCTTAAGGTATAATTTACTTACTCCACATGCATTGCTCTAGCTGCATGTATACCATGAATCTAGGACGTGGTTCAAAGAGGAAAGGAGTGGGGGAAAGTAGTGGGAAAAGTTGTATATAGCATGAATCTAGGACGTGGTTCAAAGAGGAAATGAAGGGGGAAAGTTGTATAGCATGAATCTAGGACGTGGTTCAAAGAGGAAAGGAATGGGGGAAAGTAGTGGGGAAAGTTGTATCGCATAAATCTAGGACGTGGTTCAAAGAGGAAAGGAAGGGGCGAAAGTACTAGTTCAAAAAGGAAAGGAAGGGACAAGGCTGTAGAGTTTGAGCAGGACTAGATTTGCTGCGCTCACATAAGGAAAGGTGTCTAAAGATAACAAAACTAGGACCAATACAAATATGCTCCTTGGTTGTTTGTTCTTTGTTGTAACAGACTGTGCATGACCATAGTACATCGGTAGATGCACATGGTGCTGGTGCGTCCACTGTCCCGTGCAACTCATTAGCTGTTGTTAATCTAAGGCCCTGTTTGGTTAAAAACTCCCTTGTCCCTACATGCTTGGTTCCAGGAACTAAACATGGACTAGAGGTTATTAAATGACATGCTAAAAGACCATGTTACCCCTAGTAATGAACTAATAGAGACAAGGTGCGATGCGTGGCAGGGGAAACTGTTGGAAAAAATCCCAAAAAGACTCCCTCGAGGTCTTCTTTCTTTAGTCCCAAATGCCCACTTTTAGTCCCTAAAACTCCCTCCTGTTTGGATTAGATGGGACTGACATGGATTTTTTTAGTCCCTACACCAAAATGTCCCTGTAAACAAACACCCTCTAATAATGCCGCTGTAAAATTGATGCAATGCCACAGTTAAAAGCAAATTACATGTTTAACAAATTTATTGTTAATATAATCTCTATGTTAATATTAATCAATGCCACCATTTGAGAAATGCTACCGTCTTGCTTTCTTTCCCATTTAGATAAGGTAGATGCTTCTTTTTGTTGGCTTCTGTGTCATCCACCGTTATTGACCACTAATTGTTTCCTTTGCACCTCTGTGTAAACAGGGTTATCTACTTCACCTCGTTGCCATTGTGACCTTTGGTTGCACTGCACAAAACACTTTTGTTTTAAGAGTGTTTTGTGCAGTTCAACCAAAATGTCACACCGACAACATTGCTTGATTGCTTGATCTTAGTGGAACTGCACAAGACGAGATCTTACTTCCTATCCGTTAAGGCGAATTTGGTTCAGATCTTCTTCTTGTGAGTTGTTTGAATTCCGCATCATGAGAGGTCAGTACTAGCCTTATTTCACATGATTCCGCAGTGTGCTTTCATATGTTGTGCTACTTGTACGATAATGTTGCTTGATTTTAGTGAACTACACAAATGGAGACAAGACTTCCAATCTGTATGTGCACCGTAATATCCCATTGAGGTAAGATAAGGATATTTCACAACTGTTGGCCTGTATTTTGCCACGTTCATCAGAAAATTAAGTTTAGTACTATACTTGTTCTCCCTAATTGACATGCCAAATCTTACATTGAAGGCGAAGCTTGTCTGTTATTGAACCAAGTGATGAAGGGGAAGAACAAGCGGAAGAAAAACAAAAATCAACTCCCGGTGCTGTAATGAAGCACTGGAACTGTGATGACACAAGTAATGATATAGTTTTGCATCTTAATTTATTGCTATGGCTGGAACGAGCAATTGTTTTGCCACTGATTTGATGCCACTCTTAATGTAATATGTAATTATCTCTACTTGTGCAAACAGGGATCTTCTTTGAAGATACCATATATTTTAGTGGAACTGCACAAGAAGATGTTGGAAACATTAAACTAATCGAGGAGTATATAGTAAGCATGGCCACCACCGTAGATAGCAACAGATGGTTCCGAAGAAGTGCTTCATCTGTATGCTCTACACAATAAGCCTCGTGACAAAGGTTGGTACTCGCCCACTAATTTCATCCATATGATTGAGCTTTGTCATCTCTATTGGTGTTCTGCTACTGTTTAGATACTGTCATGAAAAAGTGGTATTGTCCTTGAGAAGTGCTTCATCTGTGATGTTTTAAATATTTCCTTTCCTTTTTTCGAGAAAACAGGGATGCTAGCATTTAGTAGTCCTCTTGTCTTTGCACAACAGGATCATCTTCCTCTGAAGAAGAATATGGAGTACGTGAAGTGACTAGTTTCGATTCGGCTTGATTTCAATGGGAACTGCACAAAATGTTCATGAATACATCGAATCAGTCATTTCCACCACAAGAAAGGAGGTGCCAATAAGTTCAAGGCGTTGCAACATATAAGGGCGAAATCATACAAGCTACGCGCAAATTTGGTTGATTTTGGTGGAACTGCACAAAAGAACAGCTGGTTTATTTAGCATGAGGTGCCATGTCAATGTCTGAACTGATGGCAAACCCTGCCCATTCCACAATCATAGGCATTTGATATTTTGGAATGGGACAACCTTGTCAAATTTTGCTCATTGATTTTAGCAAGACATGCGTTTGATATTTTCAAATGGGACAACCTTTGCTGTCAGCAGCGTCGATCAATTTTTTCTTTATTCTTTAGTTGTGAAGTAAATATTGCCTCTGACATGTGAGTCACTGAGATGCATAATCATCGATTGTTTTGAATGTTCTCTATGAATTGCCAGGCCTGTGTGTTTGATTGCAATGTACAGAAACGCTAAAAAGCTGCTCAAACTCTTTGTACTCCTTCTGTTCCTTTTTACTTCGCACATTGTGAAAGTGCATACTTTTTTGTATAAGATTGGTCAAAGTAGAGATACTTTGACTGCAGACAAAACTTGTATGCAGACTAGAAAGGACCAGAGGGAGTACATGTGAAACTGCTGCAAACGAGGTGATCACCCTGGGAATAATGCTAGTACGTATTGTTTTGCATGTTCATCCAATGCCAGTGATACAGGAATTCGAACTAATCGAAATAAATTCATTCATACACGGCCAGATTTCATATAAACATGCCGGATTTCATTACATTTCATACATTCTTCAACTAAAAAGGGGTGCGCTGGAGGTATAATTAATTAACCGAAGCTACCCACCTGTGTCCCCCTAAGCCGAGCAGAAGCTTCAGTGACTTAACTGCAGGTGCAGTTGCGTAACTGACATGTGGCCTGTTGGGCCCACGTGTCAGTCAGCCAACTGCACCAGCAGTTAAGTAGAAGCTGCATTCTTCTCCAGCGCAGCTCTCCGACTCCACGTCGCCGCCAAGAAGCTAACCGGCCGTCAATGGTCAACCCGCCTAGCTTGGCTTCAACCGGAGGGTAGCAGCGGTGGCCTTACTTGGACCCGAGCGGCGGCGACCTACCGTGTTCTACTCTTCCTCATTTTCTGTGTGGTGCGGCTCGTTGGCAGCGGGGCGGGGCCTCGGCAGAGCCGGTGATGTCCTCTGTCTCGTTGCCGGCGGGCGGCGCCTCAGCGCAGCGGTGGAAATCCTCCCCCATGTTGCCGGTAGGGTGGGGCCTCGGCGGAGCCGGCGATGTCCTCTTCCTCGTTGGTGGTGGGGCGGGGCCTCGGCAGAGCCGACGGTGTCCTCTGCCTCGTTGTTGGCGTCGCGGGGCCTCGGCAGAGGAGGGCCTCGTCGACGCCAGTGGAGCGGGGACTCGTCGGAGCCGATTGTGTCCTCGGCCTCTTTGTTGGCGCCACGGGGCCTCGGCGGAGCAGGGCCTCGTCGACGCCAGCGAAGCGGGGACTTGTCGGAGCCTGCATTGTCCTCTGCCTCGTCCTCGGTCTCGCCAAACAGCGCCTTGCCCGCTTCATCGCCCGCTTTGCTAGCCTCTTTGTAGGTGGCCGCAGCCTTCGCCACCTGCATGCGGTACCGCCAGCGCTCGAGGCGGACCTTGCAGGCGGAGCGGTACAAGTCGAGCAGCGCCTCCTGCTTCGCCCGCTCTGCGGCGATCTGCTCCTCCGCCTGCAAGTGCTCCTGGAGGAGATGCTGGTTGTAGGCGGCGTCGGCCTGCGCCTCCCAGAACTGCTCCTCACGCATCTGCCTCACCCTGTCCATATATTGAGCACGGGCCTCGCCGATGGTCATGGTGCAATGCACCGGCGAGGATGGCGCGGAGGAGGGGGTTGGCGCCGGATCGTCGACTACCATGTTCTCCATTGGGACGTCGTCGTCCTCTGGCTGCCATACAGCCAGCCGGTCGGCAGCAATGGCTGCCATCTCCTTGTGGTCCGTCGTCCGCCCGTCTCGAAGAGCGTTGGAGCGCGAGGAAGCCATGGTGAGCAGTAGTGGTGTGGACAGGAGAAAGGGAACGGATGCAGATGACTGCGGTTATGGCCGAAGCAGCAGTTTATATAGCAATGGTGGGCTGGCGGAGGGACGGACGTGTGGTGCCGGAGTAGCCGCCTCGGCAACTGCGTATCATTATTGTGGGCGGCAGATGGACGGACGGACGACACTTGTGTCGTTTGAAGGCGGAGCAATCGCCTGCACCGGGAAGCGGGGCGGGCGGGGCTGACTGTTTTGGGCGGAAAGCGCGCGCGGGTGAGGAGATGACTTTACTTGGATAGGATGACAATGGAGACCCACCAGGTCCATAGCCTCACATACGCAAGTGCCTCCTTATATATACATATATAACTATAATTTATTTTGCTTCCTCCTGGTTTCCTGACATCACGGTCCCACACCATTGTCAACCTATGTAGTACTCCATCCTTTCCGGTTTATAGGGCTTATCTCAAAATTTTAGTTTTTCCATTTTATAAGGCTCAATTTGGTTGTTCCTCATCACATGTTCAGACTTCAAGGTGCATTAAATCATTGCATGCAAGTATTAAGAGAAAACTGACCAATGCATGCATTGCAATTAATGCATTCGTAAACATATTTTTTGAAGAAAACAAGAGCATTAATTGGGTGCTTTTGCAAACTACAAAAAATATTCCACCACTCATCATCTACCTTGGTTGGTGAGATTTTTGAATTGAGCCTTATAAACCGGAAAGGAGGGAGTAGTCAATAAACGAGAGAATTGCACAAGAAGCGGCCGACAGCTGGGACCAATTAGCTCAAGCAGTATTTGTGTTTTTGAGGTGTGAGCACTGCAGAGTTTTTTGATGTTTAGCCCAGATATTAATTTTTCTCCTCTCAACAACTGGGCGCGCTGTGGCCCGTCTAGCCCAGGCCAGATATCCAGCCTAGATATTAATTTTTTTCAAGCTGAAAATGGCTAGCCCAGCTATACTTTTTTTAGGAATACCCAGGCAAGGTCAAGTTGTTATTCTCCGCCCCGCTGGGCTGCAAATCTTTCCTAGGAGGGTTGCATTAGGCTTAACAAGAAAATGGGCTTTAAGAAATAATAAATGGGATGTAATTATGAAAACTGGGCAGTAACTATAAAAAAATGCACCAAACACGTGATTACTTTATAAAATATTATTTTTGGATATTGAAAATTTTAATTTCATTAATTGTTGCGAGCGCAATGTTTCCTTGGGTTTTAACGTATTATAAATTTATATTGAAATTGTATTTAATCTGACTAGAAATTTCGAGATAAAAATATTTTGGATCCCATCAAAATGTGAGAAATTTTATTGAATTCTGTTTTGAACGGTTGGTTGAAATGGGCTGTACTTTTAACAAACTGTAAATGGGCTGTAGTAAATTCCATTAGAATTCAAAAATGGGCTACACATTCTTACAAATCTCAAATGGGCTATAAGTTCTCTGCCACACACTTCTGGCCTTACTAAGTTGACGCGTCCCCTAAAAAAATAGAGTTGACGTGTATGCAAGGCTTTGTCAACTTATAGTCAACACACGGTTCTAGCAGCAGTGGCCGTTGGATGTCCATCCAACGGATGCCGTGCTTCTTCTTCAATCTTGGATATTCTAGCTTCACCCGCCCAAAAAATGATTCCTCCCCCTGACATCTGGGGTGCAGTGTTTCGGAAGCTAACCCGTGGGCCTACTAAGTTGATGTACCAAGGGCTTTGTCAACTTAGTCAATATAAACGATTCAAGCTGCAGTGACCGTACGATGTCCATCCAACGGCCGTCGTGCTTCATCAACCTCTGGTCTTCTTGCTCCAGCCGCCCAAAGCAGCGCCGGTCGTGCCGCCTGCTCCTGCCTCCCGTGGCCGACTGTGCTGCCGCGGAGGCCTCACCGCCCCCTACTATTCCCACTGCTGGCAAGGCCATCCTCCACTCACCCACACTCCCTATTATTTTGCAGCGACGACAGCGCAGCCGAACCAGTGAACCCTCATACTCCTCTCCGCGTGTGCATCCACAACCGCATCTTCCCCGGCTCCACGTCGTCCCCTTCCTAGGCCTCACCGTCATCCACCGCCCTGGTGCTCTTGGCGCGGCGTGGTCAACGTGGTCAAGGAACGACTTCCATCGGACGTGGAATGTATGTGGAAAGGCTGACAGCTGGGTCCACGACAGCCGCAAGAAAGTGCCTCCTCATTACGTGCAAAATAATTATTCCTCCACCTGACAGCAGGGACCCACCGGATGGGCCACCGTATTTCACAAAAAAATGATTCGCCCCCTGACTGCTGGGACTGATGAAGCTATGTACCTAGGGTAGGGGCGCGGACCCGTCCTAAAAAGCCCTACCCAAGGACATCCCTAGAATGAGTCACCTCTCAAACAACTGGAAGACATCCCACTCGACGGGTTCAAGACACTCGACCAAAGAACGACCACTCGACCATGAAGCCAACCACTCGACTGCCAGAAGACCTAAAGTCACTCCGCAGGCAAACGGTCGGCTATTAAGTAGTCTTTATGGTTATTATAACACTTTATTAGGGACGTTACCAGTAACGCCCAACCTTAAATGTACCTAAAACCCTGCATTACTGAGGGCAGGAGGGGGCCGGCGAACTCTATATAAGCCACCCCCCTCCTCAGTATGAAGGGTTCGCACCCTTGTTATCTACACACGCATAATCCAATCGACCGCCTCCGGGCACCGAGACGTAGGGCTGTTACTTCCTCCGAGAAGGGCCTGAACTTGTAAACCTTGCGTGCTTACAACTTCCCAATAGCTAAGATCTAGCCTCTCCATACACACCCCCTACCTCACTGTCAGACTTAGAACCACGACAGTTGGCGCCCACCGTGGGGCATTAGTCTTAGCGCCTAATTGGCGAAGTTGCGATTTTTCCGATCCATTTGATCATGGTTTCCTGTGGAGTTTTGGTGGAGGGCCGCGAGATCCGTCTTGGCGCGCTCACCTTCATCGCCGACGACTCCACCTGGCTTCAGGAGGCGCCACTCGACATCGACGCGCTCCCTGTCCGCGGTGTGACGCACTTCCGCGCGTGCATTCGTGGCGTCCTCCTGCGGCAGCCGTCGACCCAATATCGGTCGACCCCCGTGTCGTCTCCTCGCCCCGTCTCCCATGAGCGCAAGCGCTCAGGTCGGTCGAGACTCCAGCGGTGGGTGAGGCATGCCGTGGCCCGCCAGTCGGCGGCCCCACAAGTTGCGGCAATCGAGCCCGACGAATCCCTCTGCAGCCTATTCGACTGGCTCCGCGGAGACCGCATCCGAGTGCGATAGCAGCGACCCTTTGGCTGAGGTTCTGGCGGTCGAGGGGACACACAGTCCTCCCGGATTCCATCGCGCTGATGGTGGAGCGGATAGAGGGGACCTGTTGCATCCCCACGACGAGTACCTCCCCGAACCTCTCACGTCATTGCAGCGAGAGGAGCTTCGCCGCCGGAACATGGACGCGCTCCACACTCCTATTGTTGGAGAAACCCCCAAGGCCCGGGCCTTGGAGGACGCGCGCTTGGCTAAACTGGCCGAGCGCACTCGGCTGGAAAATCTACAGCGAATATTCGACGAGCAAGCGCGTCAGCGAGCTCCCGAGTCCAGCCGACGACAGCAAGCTCCTGAATCCAGTCGACGTCAGCTCTTCCCACCGCCGCAGGTGTACCGAACTCCAGTTCAGAATTTGGCCGCCGCGGCCCGTATAGCAGAGTCAATCCAGCCTTCCCAGCCGGAGGCTGGCAGGGGTTTGTTGCAGATCAGAGCATTGCTCCGAGCGGAAGGAAATCAGAATTCCGCCGTCTCTCAGTCGCGGAACAGGATCCACAGTCGATCCGTTGCAACAAAAACGGTCCAGTCGGCTCATAGCCCGAGATTGCCCCCGAGGCGTGAGGGACGTGGGGACCGGCAGATCAGTATAGGAGAAATGAGCAGTATGATCACCGACCCGACCGCGATGATCAACATCGAGTGTCATCCCATCCCCCGAGGAGTGGGCCATATGCGCCTCGACATCGAGATGACAGGCGCCCCCATAATGTAGGGCAGAGGATTCCAGTCGACCCCAGGGACCTAGGCTTTGACGCGAGATCCATCCTCGTTCAAGGTTTGGTGGACAGGAACAGGGCTCATCGAGAGGGCCACAACAGAGATGCGCCCGCCGGCAGCAGGGCACATGCTTCGGGGCCAGAGTGTTTCAGTCGAGCCATCAGGGCCGCGGTGATTCCTCCCAACTTCAGGCTGGCGACTGGAGTCAGCAAGTTGACCGGTGAATCCAAGCCCGACACATGGTACGAAGATTACCGAGTGGCTATGGAGATTGGCGGTGGCAATGATGAGGTGGCCATGAAGCATTTGCCTCTCATGTTAGAAGGCTCAGTCAGAGCGTGGCTGAATCAGTTGGCGCCCAGCAGCATTTACACTTGGGAGGACCTCGCCCGAGTGTTTATCACGACCTTCGAAGGAACATGCAAGCGACCCGCAGGCCTCACAGAGTTGCGGTCTTGCGTACAGAAGCCGAATGAAACACTAAGGGAATACATCCAGAGGTGGATCACACTGCACCACTCGGTTGAGAATGTGCCAGACCATCAAGCAGTTTGCGCTTTCAAGGAAGGCGTCAAATACAGAGAGTTGAATCTGAAGTTCGGTCGAACTGGAGAGATGTCTCTGGATCGGATGATGGAGATTGCCACCAAGTACGCTAATGGTGAAGACGAAGACCGACTCCGAAGTGGCAAACTCAAATCAGTCGCCCAAGAAACCGGAGGAAACTCCAGTCGGAAGCAGAAGCGGAAGGCCGAGCCAGCCGCCCCTGGGGAGGCCCTGGCCGTGGCCCAGGGAAACGTCAAGGGGAAACCCAAGGGCACATGGAAGCCCAAGAAAGTTAAGGATCAGGATGGGAATGATGTTTTGGACCTGCCATGTCACATCCACACCAAGAAAGATGAAGAGGGTAATTTTATTTTCCCAAAGCATACCACTAGACAGTGCCGGCTCCTGATCCAGCAGTTTCAAGGCAAGCAGCCCAAGGATAAGGAAAAGGAGCCAGACAGAGTTGAGGACAAGGATGATAGTGACGATGGATACCCCCAAGTCAATTCTACCTTGATGATTTTTGCTGATGTTGAAAGCAAAAGTCGACTGAAAGTCATTAACCGTGAGGTGAACATGGTTGCTCCGGCAACACCCAGTTACCTGAAGTGGTCTCAGACCACCATCACATTCGACCAGTCTGATCACCCGACGCACATTGCCACCCCAGGGAGGCAAGCTTTGGTGGTCGACCCAGTTGTCGAAGGCACTCGATTGACCAAAGTCCTGATGGAAGGCGGCAGTGGCCTGAACATACTGTATGCTGAAACTTTGAAAGGAATGGGCATTCCAATGTCCAGACTCAGTACCAGTAACATGAGCTTCCACGGAGTCATTCCTGGGAAGAAAGCCGAGTCACTCGGCCAGATTGCTCTTGATGTGGTTTTTGGTGATTCAAAGAATTACCGCAAGGAAAAGTTGACATTTGAGGTTGTGGACTTCCAGAGTGCTTATCACGCCATTTTGGGCAGGCCAGCTTACGCACGCTTCATGGCTCGACCATGTTACGTGTATCTTAAATTGAAGATGCCTGGCCCCAAGGGTGTGATCACTGTTACGGGCAACCGAAAGAAAGCAGAAGAGTGTTTTCAGAAGGGATCAAAGATCGCTGATGCTCAGATGGCAGTGGTCGAGCTGAAAGAGTACCAAAAGACTGCCGATCCGAGTGAATTGCTGTGGGCTAAGAAGCCTGCCTCTGAGTCAGCTTTTTAGTCGGCTGGTGAAACTAAGACAGTCCACATTCACCCAACCGACCCCGACGCTGCTCCGACTCACATCTCGACGACGCTCGACTCCAAATAGGAGGAAGCGCTCATCCAGCTCCTCCGTGAGAACTGGGACATCTTCGCATGGAAACCCTCTGACATGCCTGGAGTTCCCAGGGGGCTGGCTGAGCACCGTCTGCGAGTCGACCCAAAATTCAAGCCCGTGAAGGAACATCTTCGACGGTCCGCCGTCCAGAAGAAGCAAGCCATTGGCGAGGAGGTGGCTCGGCTCTTAGCAGCTGAGTTCATCCGAGAGATTTACCACTCCGAGTGGCTCGCCAATGTCGTCATGGTCCCCAAGAAGGACAAGTCACTCCGCATGTGCATCGATTTCAAACATATCAATCGGGCCTGCCCGAAATATCATTTTCCTCTCCCTCACATCGACCAAATAGTCGACTCAACTGCGGGGTGCGAGAGATTGAGATTGTCTTTTCTAGATGCCTATTCTGGGTACCATCAGATCTGTCTGTATGGGCCCGACGAGATCAAAACAGCTTTCATCACTCCATTCGGATGCTTCTGTTACATCACCATGCTGTTCGGCCTCAAGAACGCCGGAGCCACATTCATGAGAATGATTCAGAAGTGTTTACTCACTCAAATCAGTCGGAATGTGGAGGCATACATGGATGATATTGTGGTCAAGTCCCGGAAAGGTTCCGACCTACGGGCTGACCTTGCTGAAACCTTTGCCAACTTCAGGAGGCATGATATCAAGCTCAATCCATCAAAGTGCACTTTCGGGGTTCCAGGTGGAAAGTTACTCGGTTTTCTCGTTTCCGAACGGGGGATCGACGCCAATTCTGAAAAAATTGGCACCATACTCCGGATGAAGCGTCCTGTACGAGTGCATGATGTCCAAAAGCTTACAGGCTGCTTGGCCGCTTTAAGTCGATTCATTTCTCGACTTGGTGAAAAGGCGTTGCCTCTTTACCGACTGATGAAGAAGTCTGACAAGTTCAAGTGCACTCCAGAAGCTGATGCAACGTTTGCAGAGCTCAAAGCTCTGCTCTCCACCCAGCCGGTGCTTGCTACCCCAATCAGCAAAGAGCCTCTACTGCTTTACATTGCAGCCACAGGACAAGTTGTCAGTACAGTACGTACGGTCGAGCGGGAAGAGGAAGGAAAGGCCTTCAAAGTTCAACGCCCAGTATATTATGTGTCTGAAGTTTTGACCCCTTCAAAACAAAGATACCCTCACTACCAGAAGCTTGTATATGGGATTTATATGACCACGAAGAAAGTTGCACATTACTTCTCTGACCACTCCATTGTAGTCGTCAGCGACGCCCCACTATCAGAGATCCTGCATAACAGAGACGCAACTGGTCGAGTGGCCAAGTGGGTGATTGAACTCCTTCCCTTAGATATCAAGTTGCAAAGAAGGCTATCAAGTCCCAAGCAATCGCAGATTTCATCGCCGAGTGGATTGAACAGCAACTTCCGACCCAAGTTCGCTCGGAGCACTGGACCATGTTCTTCGATGGATCCAAGATGCTGAATGGTTCGGGTGCGGGGGTAGTCCTAGTCTCCCCCCAAGGAGATAAGCTCAGATATGTTCTCCAAATTCACTTCGATTCATCCAATAACGAAGCAGAGTATGAAGCACTTTTGTATGGGTTGCGCATGGCCATTTCACTCGGCGTCCGTCGCCTCATGGTCTATGGCGACTCAGATTTGGTGGTTAATCAAGTGATGAAGGAGTGGGACGTCAGGAGTCCGGCAATGACTGGGTATTGCAATGCAGTGCGAAAGCTAGAAAAGAAATTCGAGGGGTTAGAGCTTCATCACATCCCTCGACTGAAAAATCAGGCAGCTGACGATTTGGCAAAGATAGGCTCCAAGAGAGAAGCCATTCCCAGCAACGTGTTCCTGGAACACATTCACTCGCCATTAGTCCAAGAGGATCCTTTCACAGAAGACGCCCCGCAGCCGAAAAGTGCCACAGATCCGACTGAAGTTGAAGTACCTGCAGTGGTCGACCTAATCATGGAAGTCTTGGCAATCACCGCTGACTGGACGATACCGTACATCGCGTATATCCTAAGGAAAGAACTCCCGGAAGACGAGGAAGAGGCTCGACAGATCGTCTGCCAATCCAAGGCCTTCACAGTCATAAAGGGACAGCTGTATAGAGAGAGCACGACTGGAGTCGGTCAGAAATGCATAACACCAGAAGAGGGTCAGATAATCCTTAATGATATCCACTCGGGGACCTGTGGTCACCATGCGTCCTCTCGGACTATTGTGGCCAAAGCATACCGAGCTGGATTTTACTGGCCAAGAGCAAATGAGATGGCAAAAGAGATAGTCAACAAGTGTGGAGGGTGCCAGTTCTACTCCAACATGTCACACAAGCCTGCATCAGCCCTAAAGACCATTCCACTCATCTGGCCCTTTGCCGTCTGGGGATTGGACATGGTTGGTCCACTAAGAACGGGCAGGAGTGGATTCACTCATGTGCTTGTGGCAGTCGACAAATTTACCAAATGGATCGAAGCTAGACCCATCAAGAATCTCGATGCTTGCACTGCTATCAGTTTCGTCAGAGGGTTAACATTCAGATATGGTGTCCCGCATAGCATCATCACTGACAACGGGTCAAACTTTGATTCGGACAAGTTCAGAGCTTTTTGCGCCTCTCAAGGCACATGAGTCGACTACACATCGGTCGCCCATCCCCAGTCGAATGGACAAGCTGAGAGAGCAAATGGTCTAATTCTCAAAGGACTAAAGCCTCGACTGATGTGCGATCTCAAGCACGCGGCAGGCGCTTGGGTCGATGAGCTTCCGTCAGTTCCGTGGGGATTAAGGACCATCCCTAACCGGTCGACTGGAAGAACTCCATTCTTTCTGGTTTATGGAGCCGAAGCAGTCCTGCCGAGTGATCTTCTTCATAATGCACCCCGAGTCAAACTTTACACCGAAGATGAAGCAGAACAGGCCCGACAAGACGCAGTCGACCTCTTAGAAGAAGAAAGGGAGATGGCCATGATCAGATCGACCATTTATCAGCAAGACTTGCGCCGTTTTCACGCCCGGAATGTGAAAAGTCGAGCCTTCCAAGAAGGAGATCTGGTCCTCCGAGTGGATCAACAGAAACCACACAAGCTTGCTCCTACTTGGGTAGGCCCCTTCATAGTCACCAGAGTCCTCCACAATGGAGCGTACCACCTCTACAATGCTGATCGCCAGATCGACGAGCCACGAGCTTGGAACACGGAACTGCTCCGCCCCTTTTACACCTGAGTTCTCCCTTAGACGAGATGTAATAAGAAAAAATAATTTCTACAGTTCATTTTTATCAAAGACAAGAGTGTTCCAATAATTGCTGTCACTTTGTTTGCATACAAAACCCCCTAGTGGGTGACTTGGCTGCGAATCTGTTTCGCCTAAGTTTGAAAAAAAAATCCTACCGAGTGGAGAGCAAACCTCCCACTCGGGGGCTTAGCTGCAGTCCAGTACTCGCCTAAGTTTTCCCACTCGGAAGCTTAGCTGTAGTCGAGCACTCGCCTAAGTTTGAAAAAAATCCTACCGAGTGGAGAGCAAACCTCCCACTCGGGGTCTTAGTTGCAGTCCAGTACTCGCCTAAGTTTTCCCACTCGGAAGCTTAGCTGCAGTCGAGCACTCGCCTAAGTTTGAAAAAATCCTACCGAGTGGAGAGCAATCCTCCCACTCGGGGGCTTAGCTGCAGTCCAGTACTCGCCTAAGTTTTCCCACTCGGAAGCTTAGCTGTAGTCGAGCACTCGCCTAAGTTTGAAAAAATCCTACCAAGTGGAGAGCAATCCTCCCACTTAGGGGCTTAGCTGCAGTCCCGTACTCGCCTAAGTTTTCCCACTCGGAAGCTTAGCTGCAGTCGAGCACTCGCCTAAGTCTGAAAAAATCCTACCGAGTGGAGAGCAATCCTCCCACTCGGGGGCTTAGCTGCAGTCCAGTACTCGCCTAAGTTTTCCCACTCAGAAGCTTAGCTGAAGTCGAGCACTCGCCTAAGTTTGAAAAAATCCTACCGAGTGGAGAGCAACCCTCCCACTCGGGGGCTTAGCTGCAGTCCAGTACTCGCCTAAGTTCTTCCACAAAGAGACTTAGCTGCAGTCAGCACTCGCCTAAGTGTTTAAGAAATCCTACCAAGTGGAGAGCAAACCTCGCACTCGGGGACTTAGTTGCAGTCCAGCACTCGTCTAAATACAAGACCAAAGTTCCACATGACATATCAAAACCGCGAAGATATTCAACAAGAAATCAAGTTCGGATAAAGCCTAAAAGGTCCCAGACCTCAAATCAAAGTACTCGAGCCCCCGGCTTGGCAGAGTTTAAATGGTTACAAATCCACTCTGCATTCAGAGGCAAATTTAAAGAGAAGCATAAAAGTTTTTCATTCCTCAGGTGGAGGACTGGCGGGGGCGACGAACTCATCCAAGTCGATTCCGTCCGCAATACGGGTGGCAGCAGCAATAAAGGTCTCCATGAAGTCTTGAAAGCTGTGCCTCTTGGTATTGGCGACTTGGATGGCGGCTAGCTTCTCTTCTCGCGCCTCCTTGCAATGGACGCGGACTAGAGACAGAGCCACATCAGCGCCGCACCAAGTAGAAGACTTCTTCCACTCCTGCACTCGGTCAGGGATTCCGTCAAGTCGAGTCATCAGAGACTCAAGATCGTTCTGGAGTGTAGACTCTGGCCAAAGTGTCGGGTCGATCCGCGACATGGCAACCTTCAGCCGAGCCAAGTAATCCACAATGCCGTCAATACGAGATTCCAGTCGGAGCAGATTCATGGCAGCGTCGTCATTCACCGGAGAGTTGATTGGGTCCAAACCCGTTTCAATCCGCCCAGTCTCCTCCTCAAAGTTCTGGCAAAACTCTGCATACACGATCCAAGGATAAGTCAATTTTCATAGACTGAGTCGACACAAAAAGAAACCAGTCGGAATAGAATGTGCACCTTCAAGCTTGATGTACAACTTCTTGGCGAGGCTCCTCAAGTAGCTCTCCAGGTCGTCCCTCCTGCGAGCGATGCCTTCCATCTGCTCGCTCAGGGAGAGGTTCTCCTTCTTCCAACGTGTGCACTCCCTGTTGGCTTCATTCAGAGCGGTCTTCAACCTGGTATTCTCATCTTCTAATTGGCTGACCGAGGCCAACTTCTGTTCAGCCAGAGCAATCTTGTCGTCAGCTTCCTTATGGGCAGCAGCCAAGTCCCGATCCTTCTTCGCCAGGGCCTCGCTCAGTTCTCCGGCAAAAGAAACGACGATTGGTTCGGAAACAACATAAGAGTACTCAAGCCTAAAAACAAAACCAGTCGACAAAGTCGTCTTACTAGCAACGCCGTCTCTGACCTTCTGCAGCTCTGTTTTGGCCAGCTCCAGATCAAGGTTCAGTTGAATCCGCTGCTTCTCCAACTCAGTATAGCGAGATGCAAGTTCGCAGGATTTCTGCAAAAGGAAAAATCAGTCGACAGACATCCAAGATAAGTTGCTTCTGAGTAACTGAGAGAAAAAGATGACGTTTCTAAGACTACAGCCGAATCAAAAACATTCGACAGTAGTCTCGGGGGCTACGCCCAGTGGGTGCACTCAGCGTGCCCCCACTGGTTCAAAAAAAGAGAGCGAAAAGTCGACTGTCTGCAGTCGACCGGATACAGCTCCATTCGACGTGGCCTGACCAAACCAAGAAAAGAAATACAGACACAGAAACACAATGTAAAGACTACAGTCGACTGCCAGTAGTCCACCGTAGTCTCGGGGACTACACCCAGTGGGTGCACTCAGCGTGCCCCCACTAATACAAAAAGGGGTAAACACACCCAGTGGGTGTACAGATACAAAGATCTTCAAAAAAAGGGGAAAGACTCTTCAAACGATCAAGTGTCAAGTCGACTGACCTGTACATTGCTCTGAAGCGCCGAACTCGCGTCGTAGGCGGCTTGGCTGGCCTCCCGAGCCATCTTCACCTGCTCCATCATGACCTCCGCCTGGCGTATAGCCTCCTTTGCAGCAGCCACTTCGTCCTCAGGGACGGGGTACGCAGCAAAAAGCGAAGTTGGATCTGCAGTCGACGCCGAAGGCCGCGCACTCGACAGAGGGTTGGCGAAAGTCACAGAAGCCCGAGGGGCGTCGCCACCATCCTGAGCCATGGTCTCAGGCGCCGGAGTAGGCTAGGGAGTCCTGTCAGCCGACGACCTCTTGTTCCTCCTCACCCTCAGCGGTTCATTGTCGTCGTCATCCGGGAGGTCGATAACATGAGGAGGGGCTGCAAGGGAAACTTTCAATCAACCAGAACTGCAAGAAATGACCAGTCGACTCAAAAACGGAACGTCAGTAATCGTACCAGGGTTGGAGGTGACAGCATCCCCCATCTCTTGGTCGTCGTCCTTGGCAGAGACCTCAGAGGTAGCAGCGCTGCAAATCTCGAAAGTTCAGTCAGTTGGCTCAATGAATCGACCAAGGATCCGTCCACAGTCGACGAAGGAAAACAAGCTTTATTACCCGGAAATGGTAGGGACGGCTATCTTCATCTTGGGCAGAGCCTTGGGTGGCTTGGACAGCGTCGTGCGTGCGTTGGAGAAGAAGTCCGAGGGCGTTTTGACGACGGCCCAACGGAGGCAGTTGCCTTGCCACGTTCCCGCGCCGGGTTGTGTGCGAGCTTGGATCGCCTCTCCGGGCGCGGGGGGGGGGGGGGGGGGGGTTCGACCTCCTCCTCCTCCTCTTAGCTGGAGAAGATGTCATCGCTTCCCTCCCCTTCACCATCAGACTCCCACTCGCCTTGGTCATCACCGCTCTCGCCTCTGCTCCCTTCCCCTTCCTCAGTCGACCCCTGAGCCCCATTGGGCGTCGAGTACATCTCAGTGGTCGCCTGGAAAACAGCAGACAAAACGAAAGTCAATCGACCTACTCAAAAGAAGAGCAACGCAGAAAACGAAGATTTCAGTCGGGAGCATAAAGACATACCTGGTCAACCTCGTACGAATTGTCGAGTGGAATGACCCTCCTGGCTCCTCGGGGGTTGTCTCTGTTCCCTGTGATGCTCGACAACCACCCCTCCAACATCTCGTCGGTGACCTCCTCTGGGTGGATCCGAGTGGTGTCCTCGAGGCCGGAGTACAGCCACATTGGGTGGTCATGAGCCTGGAGCGGTTGGATTCGCCTCTTGAGGAAGACTTCCAGCAGATCCATTCCCGTCACACCCTCACGGACAAGTTCAACCACTCGACCCGCCAGTACCTTGACCTGGGCCTTTTCTTCTGGCGTCACCTTCAGAGAAGCAGGTTTTTCGGCTCAGTTGAGAGAGAAAGGCGGGAGACCAGTCGACTGCCCTGGAGTCGCCTGGTCCTGACAGTAGAACCAAGTTGCCTGCCAACCTCGGACCGACTTCGGGAAAGTGATGGATGGGAAACAGCTCTCCCCCCTCGTCTGGATCGCCAAGCCCCCACACAACTGGATCACTTGCGTCTTCTCATCACTCGACTTGGCCTTCTTGACCGACTGAGAGCGACAAGTAAAAATGTGCTTGAAAAGCCCCCAATGTGGGCGGCAACCCAGGAACGCCTCACACATGGAAATGAAAGCAGCGCGGTGGACGATGGAGTTTGGAGTAAAGTGATGGAGCTGCGCTCCGAAGAAGTTCAAGAAATTTCAGAAGAAAGGATGGGGCGGCAGAGAAAACCCTCGGTCGATGTGAGTGGCCAGGAGCACGCACTCACCGTCACGAGGTTGAGGTTCGATCTCTCCCCCCGGAAGATGCGCGGCTTTATGGGGAATGGCTCCCCCCTCGACCATGTCGTCGAGATCCTCCTGCCGGAGCACCGACGGCATCCAGTCGCCTTGGATCCAACCTTTGGGCAGGGCCGTCCTGGAGGAAGATCCGCCACGAGCAGACTTCTTCCCCTCCCCCCCCCCCCCCCCGCCGCCGCCTTCTTCGCGTGCTCCAGAGCGGTCGTCTTGCCCTTTACCATCATCGCCGGTGAAATCTCGAACAGGTTTGTGGTGGTTGGGCGAGAGCGGAGGTAGCGGAAGAGGTTGCGAAGAAAGAGAGGAAGAAGGAGAAGAGAAGAGCACGAGCACTGCTGGGGGACTCTGAGCCGGCAACTTATAAGGGACCGCTTTCGAGTGGCTGACCGGTAGGCCCAGGCTATCCAGTCAAATCCCGCAGTAGGCGCGCGTAGTACGTGGCGAAAAAGGCGACGCAGATATCGAGGAGCCTCCGCATTGTCACTTCCGATTACTGCGGCCGCCCCTGTCCCGCGTGCTTCCCAAAAAATCCGAATCCCGTGATATCCGCTGGCTGCAGAACAACTTGTCAAAACAGAAAACCCCGCGCACACCGGCGCTCGGTACATCACAGGTAAAGAAATCCACTCGACGAAAGGCATGGAATGGATCAAGGCGACTAAAAGAGGTTGATGACGTCATCCGTGACGGTCGACCCAGAACGAGGCACTCATATAACCCGAAGAATCAGTCGGAAAGGTCGCCAACCCTTTTCTCACTCTAGCCTCGATCCATTCGGGGGCTAATGATGAAGCTATGTACCTAGGGTAGGGGCACGGACCTGTCCTAAAAAGCCCTACCCAAGGACATCCCTAGAATGAGTCACCTCTCAAACAACTGGAAGACATCCCACTCGATGGGTTCAAGACACTCGACCAAAGAACGACCACTCGACCATGAAGGCCAGCACTCGACTGCCAGAAGACCTAAAGTCACTCCGCAGGCAAACGGTCGGCTATTAAGTAGTCTTTATGGTTATTATAACAATTTATTAGGGACGTTACCAGTAACGCCCAACCTTAAATGTACCTAAAACCCTGCATTACTGAGGGCAGGAGGGGGCCGGCGAACTCTATATAAGCCACCCCCCTCCTCAGTATGAAGGGTTCGCACCCTTGTTATCTACACACGCATAATGCAATCGACCGCCTCCGGGCACCGAGACGTAGGGCTGTTACTTCCTCCGAGAAGGGCCTGAACTCGTAAACCTTGCGTGCTTACAACTTCCCAATAGCTAAGATCTAGCCTCTCCATACACCCCCTACCTCACTGTCAGACTTAGAACCACGACAGGGACCCACGAGGCTACATCTTCGCACGCAAGGAAGTGCGCCCGAAAAAAACGATTCGCCCCCCTGACTACTGGGACCCACCAGCTACATCTTCGGACACAAGGAAGTGCGTCCGAAAAAAAACGATTCGCCCCCCGACAGCTGGGACGCACCAGCTACACCTTCGCACGCAAGGAAGTGCGTCCGGGCAAAAAAAAATGATTCGCCCCCCTGACTACTGGGACCCAGCAGCTACACCTCCGCACGCAAAGAAGTGTGTACGGAAAAAAAAAAACGATTTGCCCCCTGACTGCTGGGACCCACCAACTACATCTTCGCAGGCAAGGAAGTGCCTGACAGTCGGGACCCACCTGGTCGAAGCGTACGTAGCATTCTCATTCTGGTCGCGAACGTGTACGTACATACTGGTCGATGTAGAGCATGCACGTGTCGTAGTAGAGGCGCGCACGTAGCATGTACACGTACATACAGCGGCCAGGGTGCAAGAAATAAAATACGGCCACGTATGTGTACATATGGGCAGGGTCTCGAACGCCTACTCGCGCATACGTATGGCCAGGGCTCGTGTACATGGCTGGGTCGGAACGGAGAAATAGCGTCGTTGTCGTGTTCATGGGGAGGCAACGGAATGCGTTGTGTTCATGGGGAGGCAACAGAATGCGCCGTGTTCATGGGGAGGCAAAGGAATGCGTCGTGTTCATCAGGAGGCAACGGAATGCGTCGTGTTCATCAGGAGGCAACGGAGTGCGTGGGAGCCAATCGGCTGGGTCGGAACGGAATGCGTGGTCGTGTTCACCGGGAAGGCTTGGACAGAACAGGCGATGGAAACAAGGCCCGTCGTACCGTAGAACAGAGGAAACGGACCTCCTACGGTCGAAATGGGGGTCCTGTTGATCGGGAGGCGTGTGGCATACCGCAAAATGGAGGAAACGACCCTCCTACGGTCGAAACGGGGGTCCTGTTGATCGGGAGGGGTGTGGCGTACCGCAAAATGGACGAAACAGACCTCCTACGGTCGAAACGGGGGTCCTGTTCATCGGGAGGGGTGTGGTGTACCGCAAAATGAGACTCCACGGGATATTGTTCATCTCCACCGTCGACCTCCTCGAGCATCCACGGGCTCCTGTTCATCCAGCCTCCATCGCGCGCTACTCCACCAGCTACTGTTCAACCACCCCTCCACCGTCTACTTTTCATCCAGCCCTCCACACCACGGGGTCCTGTTCAACCACCCCTTCACGGGCACCCCTCCACTGTCTACTGTTCATCCAGCCCTCCACACCATGGGGTCCTGTTCATCCAGAGGCAACGCCACCGCTCACTGTTCATCCACCCCCCCAACGGTCACTGTTCATCCAATCGATCGGCTTTAGTTAGCAGCAGTAGCGAAGGAATCACTCGATCGGGTTCAGTTAACAGCCATTGATCGATCACTCGGGTTCAGTAACGCGTAGCCTGCAGTGCAATCGCTCGGGTTCAGTCAGAGCCCAACGCCTCGCTCGGGTTCAGTTAGAGCCAACGCCTCGCACACACGCGCATACGTGTACGAGAGAAACGCGCATCGCTCGGCCCCCGACCTCCCACCGTAACCGGGAACTCCTCGAAATTTTCCTCGCCCTCGCTTCTACCACGGTTTTTTCCGTCATGGACGGCCCAAAGAATGTCATGCAGCTGCGTCTCTGGCCCGCCTAGGACGAAAAGCCCATTTTTGTCATGATTTTTTGTCATAGAAGTAGGATCCCACCACATCTATGATGATACCGGGTTTTGTCACAATTATCGTCATAGAAGTGTCATATGTATGATAGAAAAAAATTCGTTCGGCCCAAAATGCCACAGATGTGTCTTTTTTTTGTAGTGGTCCTTCCCGGACTGCTTCTTATTTTTCTATTTTTCTAAATATTCCAAAACGAAGAAATATTGCCTTAAGAACTGTTTTGGAGTCGGTTTACTTACCGTATCACCTACATATTCCTTTTCGGAGTCTGAAACGTTCCGGAAAGTGTCTCTTATGTATTCCTCCGGGGTTACGGTTTCAATAACATTGGTTTCAACATTTATGGGATTACATGAGATATAAAGTTTGATTCTTTGACCGTTCACCACCTTCGGATTTGTGCGTTCGAAATTGTTGATTTTTATAGCACCGGAACGATAGACCTCCTCGATAACGTAAGGACCTTCTCATTTAGAGATAAGCTTTCCTGCAAAAAATCTTAAACGATAGTTGTATAGCAATACATAATCACCTACATTAAACTCACGCTTTTGTATTCTTTTGTCATGCCATATTTTAACTTTTTCTTTAAACAACTTGGCGTTTTTGTAGGCTTGCCTTCTCCATTCATCGAGTGAGCTAATATAAAATAACCTCTTCTCATCGGCAAGTTTAAAATCATAATTGAGTTCTTTAATAGCCCAATATGCCTTATGCTCTAGTTCGAGAGGTAAGTGACATGATTTTCCATAAACCATTTTTTACGGAGACATACCCATAGGATTTTTATATGCAGTTCTATAGGCCCATAATGCATCATCAAGTTTCTTGGACCAATTCTTTCTAGATCTATTAACAGTCTTTTGCAAAATTAATTTGAGTTCTCTATTACTCAATTCTACTTGACCACTAGACTGTGGGTGATAAGGAGATACAATTCTATGATTAACATCATATTTAGCAAGCATTTTACGGAAAGCACCATGAATAAAATGTGAACCACCATCAGTCATTAAATATCTAGGGACTCCAAATCTTGGAAAAATAACTTCTTTAAGCATTTTAATAGAAGTGTTATGATTAGCACTACTAGTTGGAATAGCTTCTACTCACTTAGTAACGTAATCAACAACAACTAAAATATGTGTATACCCATTAGAGGAAGGGAAAGGTCCCATATAATCAAAACCCCAAACATCAAATGGTTCAATAACAAGTGAATAATTCATAGGCATTTCTTGACGTCTACTAATATTACCAATTCTCTGACATTCATCACAAGATGAAACAAACTTACGGGCATCCTTGAAGAGAGTAGGCCAATAAAAACCAGATTGCAATACCTTATGTGCAGTCCTATCTCCAGCATGGTGTCCTCCATAAGCTTCGGAGTGACACTTGCATAGGATCTGTTCCTGTTCATGCTCAGGTACACAATGTCTAATAACACCACCTACTCCTTCTTTATAAAGATGTGGGTCAACCCAAAAGTAATGCCTCAAACCATAGAAGAACTTTTTCTTTTGTTGGTATGTGAAACTAGGTGGTATAAATTTAGCAACGATATAATTAGCATAATCAGCATACCATGGAGCAGTATGAGAAGCATTTATGACATTTAATTGCTCATCAGGAAAGCTATCATCAATAGGTAGTGGGTCATCAAGCACATTTTCTAACCTAGACAAGTTGTCTGCAACGGGGTTCTCAGCTCTCTTTCTATAAACAATATGTAAGTCAAATTCCTGTAGCAAGAGAACCCATCTAATAAGTCTTGGTTTAGCATCTTTCTTTTCCATGAGATATTTAATAGCAGCATGATCAGTGTGAATAGTTACTTTAGAATCAACAATGTAGGGTCTAAACTTATCACAAGCAAATACAATTGCTAAGAATTCTTTTTCAGTAGTAGCATAATTCCTTTGAGCATTGTCTAGGGTTTTACTAGCATATTGAATAACATTTAATCTCTTATCAACTCTTTGCCCTAGAACAACACCTACAGCATAATCACTAGCATCACACACAATTTCAAAGGGTAAATTCCAATCAGGTGGCTGAACAATAGGTGCAGAGATCAATGCTTTCTTAAGTATTTAAAATGCTTCTACACAATCATCATAAAAACAAATATTATATCTTTTTGTAATAAATTAGTCAGAGGCCGAGAAATTTTTGAGAAGTCCTTAATGAACCTCCTATAAAATCCGGCGTGACCAAGGAAACTTCTTAGACCTTTGATGTCCTTGGGACATGGCATCTTTTCAATAGCATCAACCTTGGCTTTATCAACTTCAATACCTCTTTCAGAAACTTTATGCCCCAAGACAATACCTTCATTAACCATAAAGTGGCACTTTTCCCAATTCAAGACAAGATTATTTTCTTCACATCTCTGCAAAACTCGATCAAGGTTGCTCAAGCAATCATCAAAATAAGATCCATAGACGGAGAAATCGTCCATGAAAACCTCACAAATCTTTTCACAAAAGTCAGAGAATATAGCCATCATGCATCTTTGAAAGGTAGCAGGTGCATTACATAAACCAAAAGGCATACGACTATAAGCAAAAGTACCAAAAGGGAAAGTAAAAGTAGTCTTTGATTGATCTTTGGCTGACACAGGTATTTGAGAGAAACCAGAATAACCATCTAGAAAGCAAAAATGTGTATGTTTGGATAACCTTTCTAGCATTTCATCGATAAAAGGTAAGGGGTAATGATCATTTTTAGTGGCCTTATTTAATTTGCGGAAATCAATTACCATCCTATAACCTGTAATAATTCTTTGAGGAATCAATTCATCTTTATCATTAGGAACGACAGTAATACGTCCCTTCTTAGGGACACAATGGACATGATGCATGGGCCCTGCATTTTGATATATACCCGGGGCTGCGTGAAATTTGCTACTCTACTCAAATCTAGTAAGGTACACATGTATTGAATGCATGAGATTTCGAAACCAAATTATGAATAAATACACACTATAGCATGTAAAGCTTTGAGTCATATATGCATGATGTAGATGTTCGTTTAGTTCTTATAGTTCATCTCATTCAAAATCAATTAGTTTTATAAAAATGTTAAGATTCATGGGGTTGTGCATTGTAAATCATAAAGTAAAAAAAATAATGGCAATCCATTTAGAAAAAAAATCAATTATGATACAAAAGATTCTAGAACAAAGGAGAAGTGCTTGTGTTTTGAGGTTTGTGCATTATGCTTAAGTTCAACCATGGAGTCTTCTAAATTGTACATGTGGCAGATCTGGTGGAATGTTGATGATATCCAACGGCCAGTAGTGCTCGGATTTGCCTATCTCTGCACTATCGGGTTAGCTTCATCCAGCGACCATCTTTGAAAGTTATTGGCACACTATATAGTTCTTGTGCCATAGTTGCATGTTTTGGAAAAAAGCTACTAGTGAGTTGTACTATCTATTTAGGAATAGAAGATGTATACATGGAAGTTGTATGGAAAGAGATGACATGGAGCATCTCAATTCCTATGAGTAGGGATTGGAAAAGAGATGTCATTTGGTTCACATCATTGGAACTTTTCTATTGAATCTAGAGATGACATGTATCTCAATTCCTATGAGGAGGGATTAGAAAAGAGATGTAATTTGGTTCATATCATAGGAACTTTTGTATTGAATATACGCTAATGTTTATTTTCCTTTGAAATTAAGGGAGTATAGGAATCCATTCATATGAACCAAGTGGCTCTAAAGCTATAGAAATGATATCATGTTTATTTCCTTTGAAATGTGGAGTATATGAATCTATTCCTATGCACCAATTGGCTCTAAAGGAAAAAATCCTATTCAAATCATAAATCATATCATATAGAGTTCCAATGATATTCCTCGACACTAAAGGATGCTTGAAATTGTTGCGGGTGATACAATGGTCTTTCTTTGTAGACTCCTCACCCATCTTTATAGTTACCTCTTGAAGATGAATGAAATGATATATACATGGTATTCTACATGTGCAATTTGGTACATGAAAACTCGGTAAAATTTTGCAAGGTTCGAATTTTCAATAAAGCTATATGCACTGAATTTCGGAACGGAGGGAGCATACAGCAGTTGCTAACACTCACGTGGAAGATTTGTGTGTAGGAGGAGTGTCTGTTCTGTTAAATGACATGGCAAAACTGACACCGTCGGATGCCGATCTAACGGTTCTTACGGCGTTCGTCAGGAAAAGGTTTGTGGCTAACGTTTGTCGGATAATGATTTACGGACACATGCATTGCATTGATACGTGCCCCTCTCTCTCTCACGCACATGCACCCTCACGAGTCACGACTCTCCCGAGTCCTCTCGCAGAGTCGCACGTTGTACCCACCGTCTATCTGCAGGTAGACGTCATGCACATATGTGCTCTTCACACCCTACCCTCAGAACTTCTAAAAAACAAAAGACAGCAAGCACATTTTATTTTAGCTCACACGTCACACACTTTTACTATTACTCTTGCGGCGAATGTTCTTTGGGCATAGTATATTGTACTCTCACGAAGAGAAGCGGTGCACGCACGCACTAGTTCTCTCACACCCACTCGCGGGTACACGTAGGAGCACATTTTTTTGAAGTTAGTACACCAAAATCACTCCACTATATATAAAAGCAGGAGCCTTAGCTCTTGCGTTACTAGGGTTCCTCACGTTCACTCTCTCATGCTCTCTAGATCTAAGCACCACATAGGTGGCCACACTCTCTCTCAACTCATAGCTAGTCACAAATCCGGCCGGACAACCTCGACCGGAGCAGGGGTGTAGGTGCATCATTCACGCTATCGCCATCGGCGAGGGAGGAGACCAACGGCTGCCCGCGCATCCCGATCGACGGCCGTGCTGTTCTCTTCGAGAGAGCGCCGACTAGGGAGGGCCTCCGACCCCTTCTTCCTCCCTGCGGTATTGTGGTTAGATGCGGCCTCCCGACGCCGTTTTTGCCACATGCCGACGACCCTAAGGTATATATTCCTTCGAAACCTGCCTTGCTCTACTGCCCTAGCTCCCTTCGTGTGGATCCTTTTATACTTCCGTCCGCTGTTCCAAAGCCACCTAGACTTCTACTATTATTAGAAGTAAAGCTAGTTCATACAGTCGACTCAAAGCATTGGTTCAAACAGGGAAGAAAGTGGGAAAGCTGTAGCATGAATCTAGGACTTGGTTCTAGGAGGAAACGGGGGAAAGTAGTAATATCTGTCACTGCTTAAATAACCGTATTTCATATTTGCGCAAACAGGGATGTCTGTCTCCATATCGTTTCGGGATGTTTGTCTTCGTATCATTTCTATCCGCGCAATCAAAAGCACACACCTCAGTTTTAGTACAACTGCGCAAAATGAGATGGCTATCCCTCGTTGCCATCGTTTAACCTCCCGTCTTCAAGGTATCCCTACATTGGTAGTAACTAAGGTAGAATGACCAACGCAATCTAAAACAAGCTGATTCGTACATTTTACTTCCTGATTGCATTGTAGGGACGAGCGAAAACAACTGCATCCTAGTCCGGAATGCACTTTCTACCAGTTCATCCATGGATCGAGGACTAGCTGGCACAGATGCTCGGCGGTTTTTTGGACAGGTGCGCGGACTAGAGGCATTGTGGTCTGCTTATTTCTGCAAATAGCGGTGCTTAAATTTAGTGGAATGCACAAGCATTTCAGCTGGTCAATACACTGCATGGTTCATTTCAGCATTCCAGCTGAGACCACAATTATAATCGCTTATTTTGGAATGAGAGAACCTAACCCTAGATGGTGGCAACAAGAAAAAACAAGAGTGAAATCCAGGAAATTTAAGCCTGCCGGGAGGCCCTTTGCTAAGAGAAGCCTTCCTTGTTTTTTCCTGATTTGTAAACCTTCTCACAACTTTGTCTTTTGCTGTGAACTAGTATATGTTTGTTATGTTCTATGAATCATTGAGATGTATAAAATTGCTTAACTTATGCTTTTCAAGTTTTTTATGAAGACGAGTTTAATGTGAGTGTTCCACATGAGCGCTGGACTAGCGTGTGAACGTTTGGAATTTTTTACATTGTGGCCTCAATTAACGGCATGAACCACTGTAACTATATACATAGTTGCTTATATGTCAAACAACAGATTGTTGATTGTTAACTGGTCGATAGCCTAGTGTTGAAGCGAGTTGAGCCAATGTGCCTTGTTTTGCACAACTGCTTACAAGTGGGGTAGCACCAACAGTGTTTACAAGTACTTATGTATACGTCGGCGCATGGTTCTCGAGCGAGTGCTCTATTTCATCAAAACACACACTGGTCGTATGATAAACCGTGACAACTTATGTCTTACCATGCCATATTCATGAGAAAACTAGTGAGGACGCATCTGTTTCGGCAACAATTACGATGGTTCTCACACGATTCATGGGCACAGAAAAGTAGCAGCAGTTCCCATAGACGGATTCAAACAGAGTACTAGCCCAGAGGGGTCGATAACAGGCAATGTTCGGATAATTAGACACAATCCAAACTACTATTAAACACTACCTGGGGAAACTATTTCATGCCTCGATCTAATTTGGGCTAGACACAAGACGGACCTTGCCATGAACATCATCGAGGACGTCCCGCAGAAGCTCAATCCTGTGAACCTTCATGAAGACAACCTTATGGCCTTGCCACTGATAAACTTGTTTGTGGAGGCATGCCACGTCATCTTCCTGCGTAAGCTTGACAAGAACAGTATGCCTCACAAACGAAGGAGTAGCTTTGAACTTCTTGTGCTTCAGTACACCCTGGACAACACGCCTGACAACAGTGAGGCTGGAATACAACTCTTCATTGGTATAACCGCAAATGGCTTCCAGGATCCAACAGCCTAAGAACTCTGTTTTCCCAGTGCGTATATTCAGGCCGTCCACCTCATAGGGAGTGACATGTACAACCACACAATCCTTGTCTGCATCAGGGCTCTAATTGAAACAGAAACAAATTCTGAATTACTTTTCAGTATAAGAAACACAAGTTATTTAAACCACTATGTATAGCATGGCATCGAAGCTAATAAAATTTTGCATTATTAATCACCACATACTTCCTTTTCTAAAAAAAAATCACCACATACTTAGATGAAAAACCACAATCGAGATCGGCAAAGAAGGAAATCACCTTGGGCAGCTCAGCGGGGGGGGGGGGGGGACATCCTCGAAGGGGGAAAACTGCTCCTACAGTGCCACGGGGGCTGTAACCTCAAACGGGGCGTTGACCATCTCAGTAGTGGCAGTGAGTGTATCTGGGGTCGGCTCGGTGGTTGCCTCCATCTTCTTGGAGCTCTATGACTCGTGGGGATCAGCCTCCCGTGTCTGCTCCAAAATCGGCAGATCTTTGCCTGGTTCTCCTTGGTCCATCATGAAACTGACGAATACTAGGAGACCACTAAAAGGAAAACACAATCGCAATGATAATGAAACAAAAAAGAGAGTGAGGATCGGTTACTGTTTGCAAAAGTTTTTTTTTCTCTGAACGAAAATATACCAACATCACGGATCCGCTTACCTTCCCTTCGTTCGGAGAGAAGAACAGTGGCAGATGCGAGTGTTTCCTTTCTTGAAGACGGTGAGGGAGAAGGGGATTCAACGAAGAGTAAAATGACGGTTGCTTCGTCCGTCAAACTTAGACTGCGGGGAGGTAGGGTTTTGTGATACGACGGCTCGTTACTGCCACGCTACGACCGGGGTGACTCTCCGCCTGCATACTGCCTTCTAATTTGGTGGATGGCATTTGGGCCCGCGCGCTGCATGGCCCGCATGTCGGTGAACAAAAGTATAACATCATTCAGTAGAGGGAGACGTTTCAATGACCTAGGAGGAGCCAGAAACGGTAGAGTGTCTCCAATGTACTAGTAGTAATTGTTTTTTGGGTAGCTGTAGAGTGTCTCCACTGTACTAGTAGTAATTGTTTCTCTGGGCCCAAGACAAAACAGCCCATCCACACTAGTAAATAGTAAAATCAATTCAAAAGCCCATATATTTACTGAATTGACGGATGGGTATGTCGAAGAGAAAAAAGGAGTTTCAGGTGGGCAAAAGAGCTTCTGAATGTGCCGGGCTTCTATTTACAACATATTGTGGTCGTAATCCAGTAAATTTTATGACCCAGGATGTGCATTCTATGGACCTGACCGATCCATTTGACTGTGACTGCCGAAAACAGTGCTGGAGTTAGATGTTGTTGCCCTTTTCAATCTGTTTTTTGTAAACCTGATGAACAATTAACCCTCGTGCTTCTGTACAGTTTGTAAGGTGGAGTTAGATGTTCCTGCCCTTTTCAACTCGGCTGTGACTGTCATATTTTCTTTGAAACAAGGCAAATGGCTTGCCATTCATTTAATTTAGAGTGAAATATTGTAACAAATCCCAACCAAGGGAAATAACATCACTCTCCTCGGCTGCTTGAGCTCACTGTGCATTACAGAAGCCAAGTGATTAGCCCCCACCAGCACCCACAAACTTATTTCAAACTAGCACATCAAATGGGCTGTAAATTTTCATAGGAAAGGCTGCATGACCGTGACAGATTTGGATTCTGACATTTGGGACCCGCGAGAAAATAGCCTATCCAAGGTGGTGTCGACTTACTAGCCAGTCAACAAACGATTCTGCCTACCACCATTGGATTGACATCCAACATCTCTCGTGTATCTTCTATCTCTTGTCTTCTCCTTCCTCCAGCCGCCCAAACCAAACCACCCCGTCGGCTCCGCCTGTTCCCGCCTCACATGGCTGGCTGCGCCTCCGCCGCCCTACCGCACGTACCCTCCAACGTTGGCCAGTCCCTCCCTCTATTCCCCCACACACCCTGTTATTCTCCGGCGACGTCAGCCCCAACACGCACCCATGCCTGAACCAGTCAACCCTCATACTCCCCTCTGCCTGCGACTGGACCGACGCATCTTCAACGGCTCCTGTTCGTTCCGTCCGAGGCCTTGCCGTCGTCCTCCGCCTTGCGGCCTTGGTTCGCTCACCGTGCGCGCGATGCGCCGCCCTCTTGCATTGTCAACGACGTCAACAACCAAGAGGAACAAGGAGATGACTGTACGTGGAGAGGATGACAGTAGGGACCCACCAGCGTCATGGCAGTACGCAAGCAAGTGCCTCTATAGCACAAGCCCAAAAATATGGTTCCTCCTAATGGTTGGACATCTGGGGCTCACGGCATTGTCAACGTAGTCGATAAACGAGAGAATTACACTATGAGTGGCTGACACCAGGGACCCAGCAAGTCGCGCAGTTTTTTTGAGGAACAAGCAGTTGTTATTTATACTAGTTTTAGCGAAGGATCAGGGTAAGAACGAGGCTGTGCGGGGGCTGTGGCCCATCTATCCAGGGTTTTATTTATGTTTACCACATCATGAGGCTAGTTGTATTTTTTTCTTGCTGAAAATGGCTAGCCCAGTTCTATTTTTTTTAAGAAATACCCAAACAAGGCCTACTTGCTTTATCGGCCCTGCTGGGCTGCAAATCTTTCAAGACGAGGATAGTTTCATTTGGTTTGCCCAGAAATGGGTTGTACATTTTTAAAACACATCAAACCGGGAATTAGTTTCAATTTTTTTTCATTACAAGATCTTAAATTCCATTGGTTTTATGCGTGGAAAATTGTTTGGATTTTATATTTATATAAATTATTTTTCAAAATAGTTTGAATGTGAATCGATATTTCTGAATTAAAAATAGTTGACTGCATCGAAATATGCAAAATTTCGTATACTTTTTAACCATGGCCACAATATGGGGTGTAATGCTAACAAAAAGAAGATGCGCTCCAAAAAAATCTTAAGAATTAGCAAATGGGTTGTACATTATTAGAAATAATGGCAGAAGGGATGTATGATGTTTTCCACAGATTTGAGGCTGACTTGTGCGCCTACTAAAGATTGACGCGTATGCTTTCATAAAAAATGTTGATGCACACGCAACGCCCTGTCAACTTAGTCAACACATGAGAGCAGTGACTATTGGATGTCCATCCAACGGCTGTCGTGCTTCTTCAATCTCTGCTCTTCATGCTCCATCCACTCAAACAAGCGCCGGTGGGACTGCCTGTTCCCTCCTCCCGTGGCCGGCTATGCTGTCGCTCAGTCCTCACGGCCCCACCGTACTCCCATCGCTGGCCTAGCCATCCCTCTACTCACCCACACTTGCTGTTATTCTCCGGCGACGGCAGACGAACCAGTAAACCCTCATACTCCTCCGCGTGGGAAACAACTGCCGAGTATTCCCTGGCTATGTGTCGTTCCCTACCTAGGCCTCGCCGTCATCCACCGCCCTGGTGCTCTCGGCGCAGCCTGGTCAATGTGGTCAATGAACGACATCCATCGGAAGTGGACTATACGTGGAGAGGCTGACAGCTGGGTCCACGGCCACACGCAAGGAAATGCCTCCTTATTACGCGCGAAATAATGATCCCTCCACCTGACAGCTAGGACCCACAGGAAGGGCCTCTGTATTTCGCGAAAAAACGTTTCCCCCGCGGACAGGTCGGACTCACCAGCTATATCTTCGCACGCAAGGAAGTGCCTCCTTATTACGCCCAAAAAAATGAATACCCCCCTGCTAGCTGGGACCAACCATATTGTTGGGCTGACTTGTGGGCCTACTAAGTTGACGGGGACGGAGGGCTTTGTCAACTTAGTCAATACTCCAGTGACCGTATGATGTCCATCCAACGGCCATACTGCTTCTTCAACCTCTGGTCTTCTTGCTCCAGCCGCCCAAAGCAGCGCCGGTCGTGCCGCCTGCTCCTGCCTCCCGTGGCCGCTGTGCTACCGCGGAGGCCTCACCGCCCCCATACTACTCCCACCACTGGCCAGGCCATCCCTCCACTCACCCACACCCCCTGTTATTCTGCGGCGACAACAGCCTCACACCGCAGCCGAACCAGTGAACGCTTGTACTCCTCTCCGCGTGGGCATCCAGTGCCGCGTCTTGCCCGGCTCCGCATCGTCCCCTTCCTAGGCCTCGCCGTCATCCACGGCCGTGGTGCTCTCGGCGCGGCATGGTCAATGTGGTCAACGACCGACTTCCATCGGAAGAGTACTGTACGTGGAGAGGCTGACAGCTAGGTCCACGGCAGCCGCAAGGAAGTGCCTCCTTATTACGCGGAAAATAATTATTCCTCCACTTGACAGCGGTGACCCACCGGACGGGCCACCAGTATTTTGCGAAAAAAAATCATTTCCCCCTGACTGCTCGGACCCACCGGACGGGCCACCGTATTTCGTGAAAAGAACGTCCCCCCCGCTGTCAGCTCGGACCCACCGGAAGTGCCTCATTATTATGCACAAAAAAATGAATACTCCCCTGGCTAGCTGGGACCCACCTTCGTGGGAGTCTGACTTGTGGGCCTACTAAGTTGACGGTGACGAAGGGCTTTGTCAACTTAGTCAATATGAATGATTCTAACTCAAGTGACCGTACGATGTCCATCCAACGTCCGTAGTGCTTCTTCTACCTCTGGTCTTCTTGCTCCAGCCGCCCAAAGCAGCGCCGGTCGTGCCGCATGCTCCTGCCTCCCGTGGCAGGCTGTGCTGCCGAAGAGGCCTCACCACCCCCTACTATTCCCATCACTGGCCAGGCCCTGCGACGACGGCAGCCTCACACTGCAGCCGAACCAGTGAACCCTCGGACGTGTACTCCTCTACGCGCGGGCTTCCACTGCCGCGTCTTCCTCGGCTCCGCGTCATCCCCTTCCTAGGCCTCGCCATCGTCCACTGCCGTGGTGCTCTCCGCGTGGCGTGGTCAACGTGGTCAAGGAACGACTTCCATCAGAAGAGTACTATACGTGGAGAGGCTAACAGCTGGGTCCACGGCCACAACCCAGTTTTTTTGTGATTTGCTAAGTAAGTCGCTTTGTCAGGCCTGTTGGGCTGCAAATCTTTCAAGACGAGGAGAGTTTTCATTCGGCTGGCCGAGAAAATGGCCCATCAGTAATGAGAAATGGGCTGTACATTTTTAAAACACATCAAACCAACAATTAATTTCAAATATCTTTTTTTTCATTTCAAGATTTTAAATTACATTAATTTTTATGCGTGGAGAATTTGTTGGATTTATATTCATATACATTTATTTTTAAAATCAGTTTGAATGTGAGTCGAAATTTCCGGATTAAAAACAGTTCGGACCGCACTGAAATATGCAAAATTTCGTATAATCTTTTAACCATGGCCACAATATGGTCTGTAATGCTAACAGAAAGAATATGGGCTCCATAAAAACCTTAAGAATTAGCATGTGGCCTGTAAATTATTAGAAATAATGGCAGATGGGATGTATTCTGTTTTCCCCAGATTTGAGCCTTTCCTAAAAAAAAGTTGACGCACAAGCACTGACTGTTGGATGTCCATCCAACGGCCGTCGTGCTTCTTCAATCTCTGCTCTTCCTGCTCCAGCCACTCAAACAAGCGCTGACGGGACTGCCTGCTCCCTCCTCCCCGCGGCTGGCTGTGGTGCCGCGCAGGCCTCACCGCCCCACCGTACTCCTATCGCTGGCCTAGCCATCCCTCTACTCACCCACACCTGCTGTTATTCTCCAACGACGGCAGAGGAACCAGTAAACCCTCGTACAGTCGTACCCCCCTCCACGTGGGAAACAACTGCCGAGTCTTCCATGCCTCCGTGTCGTTCCCTTCCTAGGCCTCGCCGTCGTCCACTGCCGTGGTGCCACTACAAGAAATATGTCAACTTGTGACCTTGACTATAGGTCACTGAAAGGTCATTGCTTTTCATTTGCGACCTTTTTGTGACCAAAAACAGAAGGTCAAAAGTTGGAGGTCGTAAACTGAAATTAACGAAGGTCGTAGACATTTACGACCAAAATATGCCTATTGTTTTGTTTTGGTCACTAACAGCCTCCCCAGGCCACGTAGGCATCCGACATGGCAATCTGACGTGGCACAAGAATCAGCCCGGTCCAATTCGATTTTCTACATGGGCCTAGCCCAACAATTTGGCCTTTTTAATGTATTTTTTCCTGTGCTTTTATTAGCTACATGGGTCTGACCAGTAATTTGGCCCATGTATTTTTTTAGGAAAGCCCTTTTAATATATGTATTTTATGTTAATGTCGGTTAGCTACATGGGCCTGGCCTACAATTTGGCCTTTTTATTTTCTAGCGCACAACATTTTGTAGTCAATTTATTTTTTATTTCCAGCTTTTTTTCCCAGC
Organism: Triticum monococcum; assembly: GCA_034509565.1. Lineage (NCBI taxonomy): Eukaryota > Viridiplantae > Streptophyta > Magnoliopsida > Poales > Poaceae > Triticum > Triticum monococcum. Next base: position 12,855,851 of record CM067845.1, on the reverse strand, counting down.
TCCAGTTTACAAATGGGTCCCAAATGTCAGATTTTCACAGCTTATTAATAAGCAATATATATGTATATATCAAACAGACAAAATCTTCAAATAATAGCTAAAATAAGTTTATTACAATATGCTATACAGAACAGAACACGTGAAACTACAGACACTCATTCACAGTACAACAACCAGTTTCCATACATTCATTCACATCACATCAACCAGTTTAACCATCGAATCTTGCATACCCAGGAACTTCCGCTTATGTGCAGACCTACAGGAAGGGCATCTCTCCAGCATCATCTCTCGTAACCTAAAAGAAGGAACATAAACCATCATCAGAATTTGCAACTTTTTGTCCTACCAAAATATTAATACTTGTTTAAAATAAAGGATTGATGGCAAAAATTATTTCCATAGCCGTTTGTTGGATACTGATGGTAGTTTGAGTAGGTAGGATGAATAGTTCAATGTGTTAAAGAACCAGGTGCATTTTTCTCTATAGCTGAACTAGGTATATAGTTCAAAGTCTGTTAAGCATGTGACACAAAACATTTTTTGTATTTTAGCATGATAGACCATAAACATAACTTGCTAATTGCAGGTTTACTAACTATAGGTCCTGTTATCGGCAACCAAAAGCATTAGGCGATGAAGAACAGTATATTTGCAATGCAATTCGTTAGCCAACCACCAATATGATAGTCCATGTGGGTATTACATCAGGGACAAGCCAATGGATAAGTACATATGACAAGAAACAAAACAGAGAGGTCATACAACACATGGCATGTGCATATCTCCATGACACCAACCATGCAAGGAATGTACAAACAAGAAGCGCAACTTCAGCGTCTCATCATCGGTCATGATAGGTGTGCTGGTAGGTGGTTGACGAGCCTCCCTTCTTGTCATGCTTGGTCATGATCTGGATAGCGAAAAGAGGGAGGTTAGGAACATCACAATGACACTACTGAGATCACTCAAGCAATCCTAATGATGCACGAACCTCACAATGTTGCCAACAAGGCAAGAACTTCCTTGATCTTATCCTTGATGTTCTCTAGCTCCGGGTTGTTTCGCTGCAGCTCGATATTTGATGAACCGTGTGTGTACATGCATCAGGGCATACATACAATGTTCAAGTTAATATTCTCAGCAAACTATGATGTAACCAAAATAATTACTTCAGGACTTAGGATAAAAATTGAGCTTAGACATGAAACTTTACAACGCTCATTTCAACCATGTTAGATAAACTTGAGGTAAATTAGCAATAAGGATATTGGTTACAAGCTAGGTGGAATGCAAACAAAGTCCTATTATATTGATGGATCCCAACTTGTTTAAACTAGAGCAGATCGTTCAACTTGTGCAATCTAGAAGTCTAAAAAGAGAGAAGTATGTTCATTCTCAGTTACACATTAACTAGAACAAAAATGAGACATTAATTAGAAAAGAAATAAGAGACACTAATATAAACAAGAACTTTCAACAAGTACACATTAATTATTACATAGCATCTCTGGCACTGTTGTTGTTTGCATATTAAAACCAGTAGTTGTCCGCTATGAAGCATCACTCGTTGACCAACATTAGTATGTCAGCTAGCAGAATCCTCATGTACTAACTTAGACAAATTTGACATAGTAATGCTAGAGAAAATAATTGTTTGCACATCATCGTCTAGGACCTCCTACAGGATCATTTCACTCTAATCTCCTACCTGACTAAACTAACAAGTGCTCAGATTACCGACAAAAACAAGTGGCAGTAGCTAAAAAAGTGGCAGTAGCTCAAAAACAAGCAGAACATCTCCCTGCTGGAACCAACCCAACCCAAACGAAACAACAGTAGCAAACCACACATGTAAAGAAAAAGCGACTATCTCTCGGGGGTTGTAGACGGCGGCGATGACACTGGTGTTGCCCATCCCGAACAGCACCGACCCATCAGCCCCGGAGAAGACGCCGACCTCGCACTAGAGCTACCACAACTGGAAGGCAAGGCAATAAATGGGAAGAATCAGAGGCTGCTCTAACTGAATCTTGTTGCTCAAGATGAGATCATGTTGTTCCTCGGGAAGGGACAAAAAGATCACTCCCTGGAAGTGCTGGCACAATGCCGACAACCTGAAGAAGGGACGACCGATGCTCTCCTGCGACTTTGACATCCGTGTTCATATGTTGAAGGAGCTTGACGAGGACACCAGGCACCAACGACACCTTTGATGCAACTCCTTAAGTGCATTACTCTACAAGGTTCAAAGAGATTCAGTAGTTAGATAAATAACATGAGTGTTTAAAGAATCAGAACCAAGCTAAGTTAGTTATCCATTCACTGCTAGCCAACCTGGCCGGCTGCCCCTCTTCAAAAGTGAAAGCCATGAACCCGGTTACAGTAATGGCTGCAGGGAAACCTGGGTCACAAGGAACTTAAAGTAGGAACCTCACAATAGCAAGACCGGCTGCATTTCCTAATATAACCGGTGAACCACAATAACAAGTGGATCAGCTATTGTTGCGTCCTATTGGAAACCATCAGCTATTTTTCTCCAGAGTGTTATGTCAGAACTAGCAACAAGACAACGAACCGAGCAAAATAGCATGATGGTATTCTAGCGCACAGAGTATATGTACAAGTATATATACAAGGATTCTAACACCACAACATTGACAATAGGAAGCATGATGATATAATAGACGACGACTCGAAGAAAACAACATGATGATATTCTAGCGCATAGAGTATATATATATATAATATATATACAAGTATTATAACACCACCGTTGATAGTAGGAAGCTTAGGCAGAGACAAGTCCGCCAGTAGCGATCGATGATGTTCTTAAAATAAACCGTATCGAGCAGGCTCACGTCCTCCCGGCGGGATGAGCCCCTCGCGGAGATGATCTCCTCCAGAAGCACCAGATCAACAAGTCAGCGGCCTCGGACCCGTAGCACCGCCCCCAATCGCCAGTCGATCGTGCCGGAGGAGGAAAAGCCCTAGAGAGAATGAGGGGGGGGGAGAGGCGGGAATGGGGCCGCTTACTAGGAGGTAGGAGCAGAACCCGGGGCGGGGCTCGCACTGCGCGAGGGCCAACTCTGCGGGGTGCCGCGTCGCCTCGTCGGGGCTGAGCGGGTTGGCGAGGACCACGTGCTGGCACGTCACCGGCGGAGAGGGCCACCGCCTCCATGGCCGGCTTGGTAGAACACGGCCACCATCTTCCCCAGATTCATCCTCGCGGTGGCGCGTGCTGGGCCTGGGCGTTGGGTCGATGGGATCGAGGCATGCGGGAGGGGAGGCGTGCGGGCGCGTTCATGCGGGTACAATGAGAGTTGTAGGCGTGTTGCGATGGCCAACGAGGGGGAGGAGGGGGCGGCGGCAGAGGGACTAGATCTGGATCGGAGAGAGGGAGAGAGAGGGAGGCGGCGAACGAAGCCCTCGCCGGACAGGAGGGAGGAGCGGAGCGTGGGGGTCCTGTTGGAGTGCTGGGCGCCGTCGATTCAGGCCTGAGGACGCCAGGATCGGGCGATGGAGGTGGCGGCGGCAGGGAGGAGCTGATAGCTAGGGTTCACGCAAGAGGGAGAGAGAGGCGGGCTGGATCGATGGACGGATGGGGTTCGCGCGCGAGAGAAGGGTTGGGTGGGGTTTGCGAGAGAGAGGGGGGCTTGCTGCCGTCGGATGGGATGGATCGATGGACGGATGGACGGACTGATGTTTGCCAGGTCATCGATCCAAGCCACTAGTGATTCCACCAATCAGAATTAAGCTTCGGTAGTTTTGTTTTTTCTTTTGTTTCTCTTATAATTTTCACCCTCTAACTCAGGGTAAACATTCAACATATTAACCACTTATAGTTTGCTAAAATGAACCAATAGTGTGCACATGTGTGTATCTTGGGATGACAAACAATATTGATTTGGGGGTTTACACTTTCATTGCACAAAAGAGCCATTTTCCATTTTTTAGTGCCCAAAATAAGTTTTCTTTGAAGAATCTACCATATATTTGTTGCAAAATTGTACCAAATCATTTTTCTAAAATATTAGGCCATATTTAATGTATAATTGACCAAATGGTTGGGTGTCAGAAGTTTTGATCCACCTCTCATGAAAAAGACAAATTTCCGCCGATTCATTTGAAAGCGGGTCAAATTTGAACTGCAACTACCTTATAGTTTGCTCTTTATTTTTTTCCAAAAATCATTTATAGGTAGATAATTATCTATTTCATTAGAGATATTCCAAAAGATTTGCAAGATTAAACCCCTAGCTACGAAAGGTTATGCCCACCATTTTGACCGCATTTTGAAACGGCCATAAAAAATAAAAAAAATCAAAAATCTTCGCATTGTGTCATTATATGTGACAAATTTACCAGGAAAAATAATAAACTTGTAATACGGTAATTATTTTAAAAAAAGTGTTCTTAGAAATGAGCTATCATGTGTGAAGATTCATGGCTTTCAACCCAAATGCTGAATCTTATGGCCACATTCATGGCATAGTTTGTTCAAATGATATCATATTGTGCACAAGGGTGCATATTGGAATGACAAACAATGTTCCTAAGGAAGTTTTCATTTTATTTAGACGAAAAAACCATTTTCCATTTTTCGAGTGCCCAAAAGGAGGTTTTTTTGTGAAGGACCTCCCAAATAATTGTTGCAAAATTGTACCAAATCAATTTTATAAAATACTAGGACATATTTAATGCACAATTGACAAAATGGTTGGGTGTAAAAAATTTTGATCTACCTCTCGTAAAAAAGACAAATTTCCGCCGATTCAGCTGGAAGCGGGTCAAATTTGAACTGTAGCTGCCTTGTAGTTTGCTCTTTATTTTTTTTCCAAAAATCATTTATAGGTACATAAGTATCTATTTAATCAGAGAAACATCAAAAAAATTTCCAAGATTCAACCACTAGCTAGGAACGGTCATTCCCGCTGTTTTGACCGCATTTTGAAACAGACATAAAAAATTCAAAAAAATAAAAAAAATTGGAAAATCTTCGCATTGTGTCATTATATGTGACAAAGTTACCAGGAAAAATAATAAACTTGTAATACGGCAATTAATTTAAAAAAATGTTCTCAGAAATGAGCTATCATGCGTGAAGATTCATGGCTTTCAAGCCAAATGATCAATCTTATGGCCACATTCATGGCATAGTTTGTTCAAATGATCTCATATTGTGCACAAGGGTGCATATTGGAATTCCAAACAATGTTGCCTAAGGGACTTTTTATTTTCTTTGCAGGGAAAATTCATTTTCCATTTTCCGAGTGCCCGAATTGAGTTATTTTTGTGAAGGACCTACCATATATTTGTTGCAAAATTGGACCAAATCATTTTTATAAAATATTAGGCCATATTTAATGCATAATTGACAAAATGATTTGGTGTCAAAAGTTTTGATCCACCACTTGTGAAAAAGACAAATTTCTGCCGATTCAGCAGGAAGCGGGTCAATTTTGAACTGCATCTACCTTATTATTTGTTCTTTATTTTTTCCAAAAATCATTTCTAGTTACATAAGTATCTATTTAATCATAAATACATGGTTTGGTGGCGATACATCGAGGTTTGGATGTGGCCCATGGCCCCAACTCCAAAGTGCGTAAACTCGCATGCCCGTCGCGTGGTCACCGCGTGACCTTGGCGTTGACATGCGTTCTGGGAGGCCTAGGCATGTCTAGTGGGTTGGGCACTCCCCAGGTAGGTGGCAGGAAGAAAATTACAACAGAAGAATCTCACGAGGAGACTGACCTATGCTCAAAGATGAATTAGCAGCCAAGTGTTTGATTAGCGGTACGGGAAATGCACATGGCCAATGGGCGTGAGTCTTGGCTGAGGGTGATCATCTACTAAGGAGAATGTCTTCAGAAATTTTTAGCTCAAAAGGAGGATCCTAGGTGGTACTTGCTTTGCAAAGTACCACGCTGGACAAAAATATGAATGTTGAAGCTACGCTCAAAATAATGAATGGATTGAGCTGAAATTTGGTGGAGGATGGTTATTTGGGCATCGGAAAGCATTTTATAAAACGGATACCATTTGGACATGCCAAAGTAGTACTTCCTTCATAGTGTCTTCTATGGACAAAAACTTGGGAAAACTAGTGAGAGAGATTGGATGAATGAAATAAGCTCAAAATTGGTGTAGGTAAGTTACATAGGTATGGTCATGTGCTGGTAAATTTTCAGATCATTTGGGTAAGCCTAGCTAGCACTTACTTCATAAAGCTTCTCCCGAGTTAGAAACTTTGGAAATTTCCTGAGAAAGATTTACTAGGAAAATTGAGCTGAATATTATCATGTGGCAATGATTTGGGTATGGAAGAGTGCCAAAAAGTTTGAGGGTAATAGGAGGGGTCTAGATAACACTTGCTTTGCAATGTGCCAATTTGGCCATAAAATATAAATTGAACCTGGGCTCACATAGATGATTTGACTGAGCTAAAATTTGAAGGAGGGTGATAATTTGGGCATATGAAGGAACTGTATAAATTTCATGTCATTTCAATATATAAAAAAGGTTCTTCCTTCACAATGCTTCTAGGTGGACAAAAACTTTGGAAATTTGCCGAGGAAGATTTGCTAGGCAAATGGAGTTGAATTTTGTCATGCGGTAATGATTTGGATAGGAAAGAGTTCCCAAAAATTCTGAGGGCAATCAAGAATATATAAATAGCACTTCCTTCATAAAGTGCTATTGTGAACACAATAGGAAAATGAATATTGTTGAATTAGTTTTGAACTAGGCAAGGAAGTATTTTTACATATTTGATGAAGATATGACCCAAAGAATTTATGAGATTTTTTTGGGAATTTTGGGAATGACAGAAATATAGGTTGCTTCACAACCTAGGGCAAAAATTGACACATGGACATGACACATAGGCAAAACTGATGAGGTGGCGCCAAGTCATACCAATCCACCACAATTTTACAAGGTTATGACCATCTATATTGGTCATGATCAGCTAGAAATAAGGCAGCGAACTAGTGCTGTCTGCTTTATGACCATTCGTGTAAGGAAATTACGCCCTTTCTGACCAAAATGGTCGCAATGGTTTAGGGTTTGGAGCCCCCCGAACAGCTTTTGACCAATCGGTCTCAACTGGTCACAGATCTATGACCAATTCTTCCAGGGTCACTAACAGAAGGTCACTAGTTGACATATTTCTTGTAGTGTACTCTCGGCGTGGCGTGGTCAATGTGGTCAATGACCGACTTACATTGGAAGAGTAATGTGCCTGGAGACGCTAACAGCTGGGTCCACGGCCTCAACAAGGAAGTGCCTCCTTATTACGCGCAAAATAATTATTCCTCCATGTGACAGCGGGGACCCACCAGACGGGCCACCGTATTTCGCGAAAAAGCGTTCCCCCCTGACTGCTGGGACCCACCAGCTACACCTTCGCACGCAAGGAAGTGCGTCTGGGCAAAAAAATGATTCACCCCCCTGACTGTTGGGACCCACCAGCTACATCTTCGTACATAAGGAAGTGCCTGATAGTCGGGACCCACCTGGTCGAAGCGTACATAGCGTTGTCATTCTGATCGCGAACGTGTACGTACATATATACTGGTGGATGTAGAGGCGCGCACGTGTCGTAGTAGAGGCGCGCACGTAGCATGTACACGTACGTACAACGGCCAGGGTGCAAGAAAGAAAAATACGGCCACGTATGTGTACATACGGGCGGGGTCTCGAACGCCTACTCGCGCATACGTATGACGAGGGCTCGTTGACATGGCTGGGTCGGAACGAAGAAACATTGTCGTCGTCGTGTTCATAGGGATGCAACAGAATGCATCGTGTTCATGGGGAGGCAACGGAATGATCGTGTTCATCGGGAGGCAACAGAACACGTGGGAGCCAACTGGCTGGGTCGGAGCAGAATGAGTGGTCGTGTTCATCGGGAGGGCTTGGACGGAACAGGCGATGGAAACGAGGCCTGGTGTACCGCAGAATGGAGGAAACGGCCTTTTGTTTGACCGGCCACGTTCGAAACGGGATCCGGTTCATCGGGAGGGGTCTGGCGTACCGCAGAATGGACGAAACAGACCTCCTACGGTCGAAACGGGGGTCCTGTTGATTGGGAGGGGTGTGGCGTACCGCAAAACGGATGAAACGGACTTGTGTTGGAGCGCTATGGTCGAAACGGGGGTCCTCTTCATCGGGACGGGTGTGGCGTACCGCAAAACGGGACTCCACGGGATACTGTTCATCTTCACTGTCGACCGCCTCCGGCCTCCACGGGCTACCGTCGACCTCCTCCAGCCTCCACGGGCTCCTGTTCATCCAGCCTCCACCGCACGCTACTCCACCGGCTACTGTTCAACCACCCCTCCACACGGGCACCCCTCCAACGTCTACTATTCATCCAGCCCTCCACACCACGGGGTCCTGTTCAACCACCCCTCCACGGGCACCCCTCCACCGTCTACTGTTCATCTAGCCCTCCACCACACCACGGGGTCCAGTTCATCCAGAGGAAACGCCACCGCTCACTGTTCATCCAAAACCCCCCGCAACGCTCACTGTTCATCCCAGAGGCAGCATCGATCGGCTTCAGTTAGCAGCAGTAGCGAAGGAATCGCTCGATCGGGTTCAGTTAACAGCCATCGATCGATCGCTCGGGTTCAGTAACGCGTAGCCTGCAGTGCAATCGCTTGGGTTCAGTTAGAGCCCAACGCCTCGCTCGGGTTCAGTTAGAGCCAACGCCTCGCACACACGCGCGTACATGTACGAGAGAAACGCGCATCGCTCGGCCCCCGACCTCCCACCGTAACCAGGAACTCCCCGAAATTTTCCTCGCCCTCGCTTCTACCACGATTTTTTCCGTCATGGACGGCCCAAAGAATGTCATGCAGCTGCGTCTCCTGCCCGCCCAGGACGAAAAGCCCATTTTCTGTCATGATTTTTTGTCATAGAAGTATGAGCCCACCACATCTATGATGATACCGGGTTTTGTCACAATTATCGTCATAGAAGTGTCATATCTATGACAAAAAAATTGTTCGGCCCAAAATGTCACGGATGTGTCTTTTTTTGTAGTGACCCTCGCCGTTTTATTCGCCCTCTTTTTCTGTTCACCTATTTTTCGCTCACTTCTTGTGTGCTTGTGCGTTGGATTGTTTATCATGATGGCTCAAAATAATACTAAATTGTTTGATTTTTACAATACCAACAATAATGATTTTATTAGCACTCCGATTGCTCCCCTTACCGATGCTGAATCTTGTGAAATTAATACTGCTTTGCTGAATCTTGTCATGAAAGATCCGTTTTCTGGCCTCCCTAGTGAAGATGCCGCTACCCATCTAAACAACTTTGTTGATTTGTGTGATATGAAAAATAAAAAAGATGTGGATAATGACATTGTTAAATTGAAGCTATTCCCGTTTTCGCTTAGAGATCGTGCTAAAACTTGGTTTTCTTCTTTGCCTAAAAATAGTATTGATTCTTGGAATAAGTGCATAGATGCTTTTATCTCTAAGTATTTTCCTCCCGCTAAGATCATCTCTCTTAGAAATGATATTATGAAATTTAAGCAACTAGATAATGAGCATGTTGCACAATCTTGGGAGAGGATGAAATTAATGATTCGCAATTGCCCTACTCATGGTTTGAATTTATGGATGATCATACAAATTTTTTATGCTGGATTGAATTTTGCTTCTAGAAATCTTTTAGATTTGGCCGCGGGAGGCACTTTTATGGAAATCACTTTAGGGGAAGCTACCAAACTCCTAGATAATATTATGGTTAATTATTCTCAATGGCACACCAAAAGATCTACTAGTAAAAAGGTTCATGCTATATAAGAAATTAATGCTTTGAGTGGAAAGATGGATGAACTTATGAAATTGTTTGCTAATAAGAGTGTTTCTTCTCATCCTAATGATATGCCTTTGTCTACTTTGATTGAGAATAATAATGAATCTATGGCTGTGGATTTTGTTGGTAGGAATAATTTTGGTAACAACGTGTATAGAGGAAACATTAATCTTAGGCCGTATCCTAGTAATTTGTAACACCCCGGATATGATTTACCCAATTTGTACTCCAACTCTTGCCGTTTCCGGCTTTAAGTTAATTTATTTTTCTCGGGTTCGGGTCTTTGTCTCCGTGTGTTGTTATCATTGTCATGCATCTCATATCATGTCATCATGTGCATTGCATTTGCATACGTGTTCGTCTCATGCATTCGAGCATTTCCCCGGTTGTCCGTTTTGCATTCCGGCGCTTTGTTCTCCTCTGGTGGTCATTTCTAGCTTTCTTTCGTGTGTGGGGATTAAACATTTCCGGATTGGACCGAGACTTGCCAAGCAGCCTTGGTTTACTACCGGTAGACCGCCTGTCAAGTTTCGTACCATTTGGACTTCGTTTGATTCTCCAATGGTTAACTGAGGGACCGAAAAGGCCTCGTGTGTGTTGCAGCCCAACAGCCCTTCAAGTTGGCCCAAAACCCACCAAACTCTGCTCCATGATCTAGAGCGTTCGATCACGATCGCGTGGCCGAAAACCGCACCTCATTTGGACACTCCTAGCTCCCTCTATGCCTATAAATATCACCCCCTCCGAAATCCACGGTTCTTCTCCCCCCCCAAAACCCTAAAAATCAGATCCGCCGCACACCGGACGTGTCCGGCCGCGCCGGATAGTGTCCGCCGCCACCTCCAGCCAACCAGGGAGCGCCATGTGGCGCCCCGAGCCCCACATCGTCGCCTCACCCCGCGCGGCCCGCCCGGCCCGCGTTGGGTCCCCGCGGCCCATCCGCATTGCCGCCGCCTGCCTCCTTCGCCCCCAGCGCCGATCCACCGCCCGACGCCGCTCCGCCGCACGCCAGCGTCGCTGCCTCACCCACGCAAGGTCCGGCCACCAGCGCCGCCCCGAGCCGCCGTCTCCCTCCTCGCCGACCCCCCCCGATGCCCGCGGCCACCCTCTCCGGCCTCTCCTACCCCTCATAGCGGCAAGTCCGGCCACCACTCCAGCGACCTCGAAGCTCCGGCCGGTGATCCTCGAAGTCCGTGCACAGCTACAGTGCCCCGGATCCAGATCTGGATCGGATCGGCTTCAGTTAGCAGCAGTAGCGAAGGAATCGCTCGATCGGGTTCAGTTAACAGCCATCGATCGATCGCTCGGGTTCAGTAACGCGTAGCCTGCAGTGCAATCGCTTGGGTTCAGTTAGAGCCCAACGCCTCGCTCGGGTTCAGTTAGAGCCAACGCCTCGCACACACGCGCGTACATGTACGAGAGAAACGCGCATCGCTCGGCCCCCGACCTCCCACCGTAACCAGGAACTCCCCGAAATTTTCCTCGCCCTCGCTTCTACCACGATTTTTTCCGTCATGGACGGCCCAAAGAATGTCATGCAGCTGCGTCTCCTGCCCGCCCAGGACGAAAAGCCCATTTTCTGTCATGATTTTTTGTCATAGAAGTATGAGCCCACCACATCTATGATGATACCGGGTTTTGTCACAATTATCGTCATAGAAGTGTCATATCTATGACAAAAAAATTGTTCGGCCCAAAATGTCACGGATGTGTCTTTTTTTGTAGTGACCCTCGCCGTTTTATTCGCCCTCTTTTTCTGTTCACCTATTTTTCGCTCACTTCTTGTGTGCTTGTGCGTTGGATTGTTTATCATGATGGCTCAAAATAATACTAAATTGTTTGATTTTTACAATACCAACAATAATGATTTTATTAGCACTCCGATTGCTCCCCTTACCGATGCTGAATCTTGTGAAATTAATACTGCTTTGCTGAATCTTGTCATGAAAGATCCGTTTTCTGGCCTCCCTAGTGAAGATGCCGCTACCCATCTAAACAACTTTGTTGATTTGTGTGATATGAAAAATAAAAAAGATGTGGATAATGACATTGTTAAATTGAAGCTATTCCCGTTTTCGCTTAGAGATCGTGCTAAAACTTGGTTTTCTTCTTTGCCTAAAAATAGTATTGATTCTTGGAATAAGTGCATAGATGCTTTTATCTCTAAGTATTTTCCTCCCGCTAAGATCATCTCTCTTAGAAATGATATTATGAAATTTAAGCAACTAGATAATGAGCATGTTGCACAATCTTGGGAGAGGATGAAATTAATGATTCGCAATTGCCCTACTCATGGTTTGAATTTATGGATGATCATACAAATTTTTTATGCTGGATTGAATTTTGCTTCTAGAAATCTTTTAGATTTGGCCGCGGGAGGCACTTTTATGGAAATCACTTTAGGGGAAGCTACCAAACTCCTAGATAATATTATGGTTAATTATTCTCAATGGCACACCAAAAGATCTACTAGTAAAAAGGTTCATGCTATATAAGAAATTAATGCTTTGAGTGGAAAGATGGATGAACTTATGAAATTGTTTGCTAATAAGAGTGTTTCTTCTCATCCTAATGATATGCCTTTGTCTACTTTGATTGAGAATAATAATGAATCTATGGCTGTGGATTTTGTTGGTAGGAATAATTTTGGTAACAACGTGTATAGAGGAAACATTAATCTTAGGCCGTATCCTAGTAATTTGTAACACCCCGGATATGATTTACCCAATTTGTACTCCAACTCTTGCCGTTTCCGGCTTTAAGTTAATTTATTTTTCTCGGGTTCGGGTCTTTGTCTCCGTGTGTTGTTATCATTGTCATGCATCTCATATCATGTCATCATGTGCATTGCATTTGCATACGTGTTCGTCTCATGCATTCGAGCATTTCCCCGGTTGTCCGTTTTGCATTCCGGCGCTTTGTTCTCCTCTGGTGGTCATTTCTAGCTTTCTTTCGTGTGTGGGGATTAAACATTTCCGGATTGGACCGAGACTTGCCAAGCAGCCTTGGTTTACTACCGGTAGACCGCCTGTCAAGTTTCGTACCATTTGGACTTCGTTTGATTCTCCAATGGTTAACTGAGGGACCGAAAAGGCCTCGTGTGTGTTGCAGCCCAACAGCCCTTCAAGTTGGCCCAAAACCCACCAAACTCTGCTCCATGATCTAGAGCGTTCGATCACGATCGCGTGGCCGAAAACCGCACCTCATTTGGACACTCCTAGCTCCCTCTATGCCTATAAATATCACCCCCTCCGAAATCCACGGTTCTTCTCCCCCCCCAAAACCCTAAAAATCAGATCCGCCGCACACCGGACGTGTCCGGCCGCGCCGGATAGTGTCCGCCGCCACCTCCAGCCAACCAGGGAGCGCCATGTGGCGCCCCGAGCCCCACATCGTCGCCTCACCCCGCGCGGCCCGCCCGGCCCGCGTTGGGTCCCCGCGGCCCATCCGCATTGCCGCCGCCTGCCTCCTTCGCCCCCAGCGCCGATCCACCGCCCGACGCCGCTCCGCCGCACGCCAGCGTCGCTGCCTCACCCACGCAAGGTCCGGCCACCAGCGCCGCCCCGAGCCGCCGTCTCCCTCCTCGCCGACCCCCCCCGATGCCCGCGGCCACCCTCTCCGGCCTCTCCTACCCCTCATAGCGGCAAGTCCGGCCACCACTCCAGCGACCTCGAAGCTCCGGCCGGTGATCCTCGAAGTCCGTGCACAGCTACAGTGCCCCGGATCCAGATCTGGATCGGATCGGGTTGACCTCTTTTCCCCGAAACCCTAATTTTTTTGCTATCTTTGCCTGTGATATCTCCTCATCCGTAGCTCCGATTTGGGCATATAGCATATCAAAATGTTCGTCTTAGAGAGTACATCATTTCATTCCATTGCATCATTTTCATTAGTGTTCATCTTGATGCCCGAAATGCTGTTAGAAGAGGGCTACTTGAGCTAATTGTCAGATCTGCTAGTTCATCTTAGACTTTTGTCATTTTTGCCATGATTATTGTGTGCATGATATGCCCATGAGTTCTACATATGTTTTGTTAAGGGTTTTGTCATATTTCCATAGGTGCAACCCATGTATTTTTGTGATGTGTGTGGTGACTAGTGCAAGCTTGCAAAGTGAGGCACCCGGTAAATCTGTTTTCAGGGACTTAGTAGTTTCACTAAGTCCTGGTATTGTTTAGTTCATGATGCCATATGTTCATGTTGTTTCCTAGTGATCCGTGCCTCTTTTGAGGATGATCAGTAAAGGAGTTTTGTTAATATTGTAGTGCTCTATCCATCCATGTCTTTGATTGCATACATGGAGCACCCTAGCTTGAGTCAATCGAGCTCTACTTTTGCTTCCTTGTGATTCTGGGCAGATCGTCAACTTGTTTGCGATTTTGCCGATGTTATTATAGTTGATCCATGCATGCTATGCCATTGTTCTTGCCATGTGTAGCTTGCATTTTGTGCCTTCTTAATGGATGTATGCTTGTCTTGCCATGACTTGCTCCATAGTGAGTGCATCGAGCTCGTAAACATGCCTTCGTGAGTTATGTTTCAGCATGTCCCAGTTTTCACTGAGTTTGAAAACTGATTATGTTTTTGCTATGTTCGTGTGCTCGCAAATGTATTTTGTGATCCCTTTTGGCTCAAGGTCACTAAGGGACTTTTGTTAAGCTTGTTGAGTAGCTCCATGCCATGTATTTCTTTGTCATGTTGAGGTCCTGTAGCATGTTGTTTTTTTGCTCCAAAGAGGGCTATTTGATCTGAAATTCTAGACAAGTGTTAATTTCACTAAGTCTGAGATCTGTTTACCATTTGCATTTTGCCATGCTTGTTTGAACCTCTTAATGGATGAATTGGCCGTAGCTCAGTGCTAGACTTTTGTTAAGCATCTTGAATGCTTCCCTGCCATGTATTTTGATGCCATGTTTGAGTGCTGTAGCATGTTCATCTCATTGCATTTAGATGCCTACTTGCTGTAAATCGCAGACCGGTGTCATATTTGAATCGCTTGCCATTTCCAAACCGTAACTCCGATTCCGGTGATATTTATATCGTTTTCAAGCGATTTCATCTCATCTTTCCAGTGGCACACTTGGTTTTCCAAGTTGAGGCCAGGTTCATGCATTTCCTGTCATATCTTGCATATGCATCCCGCATTGCATCCCCCATAGCATACCATGTTTGCATCTCCTTGCTTGATCCTTGCACGTGGTTGGTTGTGTTCTTGTTGCTTGTTTGTCTTGTTCGGGTAGAGCCAGGAGACGAGTTCGCTAACGAGGAGCCCGTTGAGTTTGCTTTCGAGGATCCAGTCAACTCTGACAACTTTGCAGGCAACATGATCATACCCTCGAAATCACTACTATCTTTGCTATGTTCAGCCTCTAACCCACCATTGTCCTAGCAAACCATTGATTGGCTATGTTACCGCTTTGCTCAGCCCCTCTTATAGCGTTGCTAGTTGCGGGTGAAGATTGGAGGCCATTCCTTGTTGGAACATTTATTTACTTGTTGGGATATCATTATATTGCCATGTTATCTTAATGCATCTATATACTTGGTAAAGGGTGGAAGGCTCGGCCTCTCGCCTAGTGTTTTGTTCCACTCTTGCCACCCTAGTTTTTGTCATATCGGTGTTATGTTCCTGGATTTTAGGTTCCTTACGCGGTTGGGTTATATTGGGAACCCCTTGATAGTTCGTATTGATTAAAGCTTTTCCAGTAATGCCCAACATTGGTTTTACCATTTGCCACCTAGCCTCTTTTCCCTTGGGTTTCCAGAGCCCGAGGGTCATCTTATTTTAACCCCCCCCCCCTGGGCCAGTGCTCCTCTGAGTGTTGGTCCGAACTAGAGTCCTGTGCAGCGCCCCCTCGGGGAAACTCGAGGTTTGGTTTTAGTTGTATGGAGCGCTCATCTGAGTGTGCCCTGAGAACGAGATATGTGCAGCTCCTATCGGGATTTGTCGGAACATTCGGGCGGTGTTGCTGGTCTGGTTTTTAACTTTCAAAATGTCTTGTTGTACCGGGATACCGAGTCTGATCGGAATGTCTTGGGTGGAGGTCTATTCCTTCGTTGACCGTGAGAGCTTGTCATGGGCTAAGTTGGGACTCCCCAGCAGGGATTGAACTTTCGAAAGTCATGCCCGCGGTTATGGGCAGATGCGAATTTGTTAATGTCCGGTTGTAGATAACTTGAACCTTAATTTAATTAAAATGAATCAACCGAGTGTGTTACCGTGATGGCCTCTTCTCGGCGGAGTCCGGGAAGTGGACACGGTGTTGGAGTAATGTTTGCGCAGGTTGCTCTCTAGTTTCTCGCTCACGCTTTGCCTCCTCTTCTCGCTCTCTCTTTGCGAATAAGTTAGCCACCATCTATGCTAGTCGCTTGCTGCAGCTCCACATATATTTACCTTATCCTACCTATTAAGCTTAAATAGTCTTGATCGCGAGGGTGCGAGATTGCTGAGTCCCTGTGGCTCACAGATTACTATTACACCAGATGCAGGGCCAGATGATACAGCTCCAAATGGCGCGCTTGACCTCAAGTGGGAGTATGATGAGGACTCTCAGCGTTACTATGTTTCTTTTCCTGATGATCAGTATGGTGCCCAGTTGGGGTGATCGGGACCATGTCGCTTGTTGGGTTGTCTTTTATTTTGGCGCCGTAGTCGGGCCATGAGTGTTTGGATGATATATGTTATTTATGTACTTGATTGACGTGGCGAGTGTAAGCCAACTATGTTATCCCTTTTCATTATCTATATTACATGGGATGTTTGTGATGATTACCTGACTTGCGGCATATGCCTTCAATGCGATTATGCCTCTAAGTCGTGCCTCGACACGTGGGAGATATAGTCGCATCGATGGTGTTACAAGTTGGTAATCAGAGCCTTCCCCGACCTTAGGAGCCCCCACTGATTGATCGTTTTTAGCGGCCGAGTTGTGTCTAGAAAAAATGTTTTGAGTCATTTAGGAATTATATATCGGAGAGTTTAGGAATTCTTTTTACTTGCCAGTCTCCTCATCACTCTGGTAAGGCATCCTGATGTAGAGTTTTGACTCTTCTCTTCCCAATTTCACTAAAAAAAATTAGGATCATGCGGGTATCTTGGAATTGTTCCGATGGTTTTATGATGAGAACATTGTCTTGGTGCCTCCTGTCAGGGGTTTAGTGGAAGTGTCCCGGGGAGTTGAGCTCTGAGGTGTTGTCATCATAATTTTATCGTTGCAGTTCTGGAATACCTGAGTTTAGTACGCCGACATCGAAAATCTCTTTTATGCAGTTCGTCGGTGAGATAACCTCGACGCCACCTAGTACTGGGGCGGGAGTTCGGGAGTATCGCCATAACTTGTATAACGGATACTTTTCGAAGGTTGAGGTAGATGGTTTCTGAAGTTTTTCTCGGTTATGTGTTGAAGGATGGATACAGCTGGATGTAGGATTTCCTAGTTTGGGTGAGATATTATGCTTCCCCTGTATCCCCAACACCTGATTGCATAACCGGAAAGGTTCGGGAGTTTCATAGGTGGGAATTCTAGTAGCTCTAGTTCTTCTTCCATGGATATTGGTTTGAGATTGGGGTTTCTTACCGATTATTCGTTCTTGATCCATACCTTGTTGATTAACTTCTTCTACCTAATTCTACGTGGCTTCGCAATTTATGGATATGTGACCATTTCAAGAGGAATGCATTCGTTCGTTTTGTTCGGATGTGAAGACTTTATGTTGCTATTTTCATTCCGTTGGATTCAGCTTCAATATTTGTCTGTCAATGTGCTAATGGTGGTCAACCTCTTCAGGATGGCTCCTCCAACGCGCACGACTCCGAATCCTGATCCGCCACCACCTCCACCTCCCCCGGAGGCATGGCAAGCTATGATGGCCGCAACCAATGCAAACACGCAGTTGATCATGCAAATTCTCCAAGAGCGCAATCAAGGCAATCAAGGGAATCAAGGCAACAATCAGAACCACTTTGCTACACTAAACCAGTTCCTTGCTAATGGGCCGAAGACGTTCAGTAATTGTGTTGAGGCAACCGATGCTGACGATTGGCTTGTGGATCTGTGTAAGCATTTTGAGTGCGGCAACGTCAGGCCTGAAGATTTCGTCAAGTTCGCTTCCTTCCAGCTCAAAGATCAAGCTGCATAATGGTTCCAACAGTACAAGGAATCTAGAGGTGGACGTCTGATCACTTGGGATGAATTTCGTCAAGATTTCCGAGCTCATCACATCCCTCAGAGTGTGACTGAAAGTAAGCGTGAGGAATTCCGCAACTTGAAGCAAGGCTCTTTGTCTGTCTATGACTACAACAAGTTGTTCCAGAAGCTCGCCCGCTTTGCCAAGCAGGACGTACCTGATGAGAAGAGCATGATATACCAGTTCAGGGGTGGTCTCAGAGAAGAAATTCAGCTCGCTCTTGTTCTCTTTGAGCCGTTGAGGTACGATCAGTTATACAACATGGCACTGCAGCAAGAGGCTGCTCAGTTGAGGTGTGATGCTTCCAAGAAGCGATTCAGAGATGTTACTCCTTCTTCCTCTACTCAAGTGGCCAAGCAGCAGAAGTATTGGCTTCCTCCTCCTCCGTTTTGTCAGCCGTATCAGAACAGCAAAGGTGGCAGTGGTTCTTCCCACCCACCCAACCCTGGCTTTCAGAACAAGACTTCGTCGCAAGCTCCAAGATCGAGTGCTCCGTACCACCATCCGCTTTCAGAGGTCACGTGCAACAAGTGCCAACAGAAGGGTCACTATGCCAACAAGTGTTTCAACCAGAGGCGTCTTCCTCCTCCTCCTCCTGTCAGATCGGCAAGTACAGCTGTGGTCAAGCATAACCCCAAGCACGCCAAGGTCAACTTGTTGAATGCAGCTCAGGCAGAGGACTCGTCAGATGTGATCATGGGTAACCTTCCTGTTAATGATATTCCTACAAAAGTTCTTTTTGACACTGGTGCATCGCATTGCTTCATTTCCAAACCTTTTGCATCTAACTATGAGTGCGATTATCAGTATCAGCAAAGTGCCTTGCAAATTGTGTCACCGGGCAAGCAGATGACAGCTAACACCTGCGTTCCGGATGTTACTATCACCTTGGGCGACTAGAAGTTCCTTTCTTCCCCAATTGTTCTTGGTGATTCGGATATTGATCTTATTCTCGGAATGGATTGGCTTTCTAAGCACAAGGTGCATCTCAATTGTGCAGCCAGGCAGATTCAATTGACTCATTCGTCTAAGGATGTAATTGTCTTTGCCACTCGGGATAATACCATCCGGTTGTTTTCTCTCAATGAGAAGGGTGAATTGGATGCTATCTCGCAAATTCCAGTCGTTTGCGAATATCAAGACGTCTTCCCAGAAGAGCTCCCAGGAATGCCTCCGCACCAGCCAGTTGAATTTGTTATTGATCTTGAGCCTGGTACGGAACTTGTGTGCAAGCGTCCTTACAAGCTCGGACCTGAAGAGTTGAAGGAGCTGAAGAAGCAACTCGATATTCAAGAAAGAATGGGTCTCATCCGGCCTAGTTCTTCTCCGTGGGGTTGTGGTGTTCTTTTTGTGAAGAAGAAGGATGGAACGGACCGACTTTGTGTTGATTACCGTCCATTGAACAAGAAGACCATCAAGAACAAATACCCACTTCCCAACATCAACGAGCTGTTCGAACAACTCAAGGGTGCCCAAGTATTCTCCAAGCTTGATCTCCGTATGGATTATCATCAGATCCGAATCCGTGAGCAAGATATTCCCAAGACGGCCTTCAGGACACGCTATGGGTCATATGAATACACTGTCATGTCTTTTGGCCTCGTCAACGCTCCTCCGACATTCTCTCACATGATGAACTTTATCTTCAACCCCTACACCAATGACTTCGTTTTGGTCTATCTCGATGACATTCTGGTTTTCTCGAAGAACAAGGAAGATCATGCCAAGCACTTGCGTTTGGTTCTTGATAAGCTGAGGGAACACCGGTTCTACGCCAAGTTCTCCAAGTGTGAATTTTGGCTCGATGAGGTTCTTTATCTTGGTCATATCATCTTTGCCAAGGGCATTGCCGTGAATCCTGAGAAGGTGTCTGCAATTGTGAATTGGGAACCTCCTCAGAACGTGAAGCAACTCCGTAGCTTCCTCGGTCTCGCAAGCTATTGTCGAAGATTCGTTGAAAACTTTTCTAAGATCGCGAAGCCTCTCTCAAATCTTCTCTAGAAGCACGTCAAGTACGTTTGGTCTCCGGAGTGTGACATTGCTTTCAACACTTTGAAAGAGAAATTGATCACTGCTCCAGTTCTGACTCCGCCTGATGAATCCAAGCCGTACGATGTCTTTTGTGATGCCTCTCTCCAAGGTCTCGGTGCAGTATTGATGCAAGAGAAGAAAGTTGTTGCTTATACCTCTCGCCAGTTGAAGCCTAATGAGAAGCACTACCCCACTCATGATCTCGAGTTGGCGGCAGTTGTGCATGCTCTTTTGACTTGGAGACATCTTCTATTGGGAAGAAAAGTGGACATTTTCACTGATCACAAGAGTCTCAAGTACATCTTCACTCAGCCTAATCTCAACCTCAGGCAAACTCGATGGGTCAAAATGATTCAAGAATATAATCCGAGTATCGAGTATACTCCAGGCAAGGCCAATGTGATTGCTGACGCTTTGAGCAGAAAAGCGTATTGCAACAGTCTGATTCTCAAGCCTTATCAACCCGAGCTTTGTGAAGCTTTCCGCAAGCTTAATCTGCAAATTGTTCCTCAAGGTTTCCTCGCCAACCTTCAAGTCTCTCCTACCTTGGAAGACCAGATTTGCCAAGCCTAGCTTCTTGATGCTATGGTGAAAAAGGTGAAGATTGGGATTGCCAAGAGTCAACCCAAGTACAAGTGTTACCGCCTTGATGAGAAGGACACTCTCTTCTTCGAGGATCGAATTGTTGTACCCAAAGGTGAACTTCGTAAAGTGATCATGAACGAGGCTCACAATTCTCTCCTCTCCATCCACCCTGGGAGCACGAAGATGTATCAGGACCTTAAGAAAACTTATTGGTGGACTCGAATGAAGCGCGAGATTGCTCAGTTCGTGAATGAATGTGATGTCTGTAGAAGAGTGAAGGCAGAACACCAAAGGCCAGCTGGTCTCCCCCAACCTCTTTCCATTCCAGAATGGAAGTTTGACCACATTGAGATGGACTTCGTGACTAGGTTTCCAAAGTCCAAGCGTGGCAATGATGCTATATTCGTTGTCATTGACAAACTCACTAAAGTGGCTCACTTTGTGCCTATCAAAGAGTCAATCACTGCAGCTCAATTGGCGGAGCTCTACACCTCTCGAATTGTCTCTTTGCACGGTATTCCTCAGGTGATCTCTTCAGACCGTGGCATCATCTTTACCTCCAAGTTTTGGGATTCTTTTCAGAAGGCCATGGGCACCAACATCCGCTTCAGCATAGCTTTCCATCCTCAAACAAGCGGTCAAGTCGAGCGTGTCAACCAGATTCTTGAAGATATGCGCAGGGCTTGTGTGATCTCCTTCGGCATGAAGTGGGAGGATTGTCTTCCTTATACTGAATTCTCCTACAACAACAGTTTTCAAGCAAGTTCGGGCAAGGCCCCATTTGAAATTCCGTATGGCGGGAAGTGCCGTACACCTCTCAACTGGTCTGAAACCGGTGAACGTCAGCTGCTGGGTAATGACTTAATCACAGAGGCAGAAGAAATGTGCAAGGTCATTCGTGATAACCTCAAAGCAGCCCAATCCTGCCAGAAGAGCTACTATGATAGTAAGCACCGTGATTTGGCTTTCGAGATCGGAGATCATGTTTACCTCCGCGTCTCTCCTATGAAAGGGACTCGTCGGTTCGGTATCAAAGGGAAGCTTGCCCCTAGATACGTGGGACCTTTCAAGATTGTCAACAAGAGAGGCGACCTCACCTATCAACTCGAGCTTCCGTCAAACTTTGCAAATGTTCATGATGTGTTCCATGTCTCTCAGCTCCAAAAGTGCTTCAAGACGCCTGACCGCACCATCAACTTCGAGGACATTGAGCTCCAAGAACATCTCTCTTATCGTGAGCACCCCGTGGCTATCCTTGAAGAGACTGAACGCAAGACTCGCAACAAGTCAATCAAATTTCTCAAAGTCAAGTGGTCACACCATTCCGACCATGAAGCTACCTGGGAACGCGAGGATCACCTCCGTTCTGAGTACCCGGCGTTCTTTCAGTCCTAAATCTCGGGACGAGATCTTTTCGTAGTGGTGGAGTGTTGTAACACCCCGGATATGATTTACCCAATTTGTACTCCAACTCTTGTCGTTTCCGGCTTTAAGTTAATTTATTTTTCTCGGGTTCGGGTCTTTGTCTCCGTTTGTTGTTATCGTTGTCATGCATCTCATATCATGTCATCATGTGCATTGCATTTGCATACGTGTTTGTCTCATGCATTCGAGCATTTTCCCCGTTGTCCATTTTGCATTCCGGCGCTTCGTTCTCCTCCGGTGGTCATTTCTAGCTTTCTTTCGTGTGTGGGGATTAAACATTTCCGGATTGGAACGAGACTTGCCAAGCGGCCTTGGTTTACTACCGGTAGACCGCCTGTCAAGTTTCATACCATTTGGACTTCGTTTGATTCTCCAACGGTTAACCGAGGGACCGAAAAGGCCTCGTGTGTGTTGCAGCCCAACACCCCTCCAAGTTCGCCCAAAACCCACCAAATCTGCTCCATGATCTAGAGCGTTCGATCACGATCGCGTGGCCAAAAACCGCACCTCATTTGGACACTCCTAGCTCCCTCTATGCCTATAAATATCACCCCCTCCGAAATCCACGGTTCTTCTCCCCCCCCCCCCCCGAAACCCTAAAAATTAGATCCGCCGCGCACCGGACGTGTCCAGCCGCGCCGGATAGTGTCCGCCGCCGCCTCCGGCCAACCAAGGAGCGCCACGTGGCGCCCCGAGCCCCACATCGCCGCCTCTCCCCGCGCGGCCCGCCCGGCCCGCGTTGGGCCCCCGCGGCCCATCCGCATTGCCGCCGCCTGCCTCCTTCGCCCCCAGCGCCGATCCACCGCCCGACGCTGCTCCGCCGCACGCCGGCGTCACCGCCTCACCCACGCAAGGTCCGGCCACCAGCACCGCCCCGAGCCGCCGTCTCCCTCCTCGCCGACCCCACCGATGCCCGCGGCCACCCTCTCCGGCCTCTCCTCCTCCTCATAGCGGCAAGTCCGACCACCACTCCGGCGACCTTGAAGCTCCGGCCGGCGATCCTCGAAGTCCATGCACAGCTACAGTGCCCCGGATCCAGATCTGGATCGGATCGGGTTGACCTCTTTTCCCCGAAACCCTAATTTTTTTGCTATCTTTGACCTGTGATATCTCCTCATCCGTAGCTCCGATTTGGGCATATAGCATATCAAAATGTTCGCCTCAGAGAGTAAATCATTTCATTCCATTGCATCATTTTCATTAGAGTTCATCTTTATGCCCGAAATGCTGTTAGAAGAGGGCAACTTGAGTTAATTGTCAGATCTACTAGTTCATCTTAGACTTTTGTCATTTTTGCCATGATTATTGTGTGCATGATATGCCCATGAGTTCTACATATGTTTTGTTAAGGGTTTTGTCATCTTTCCAGAGGTGCAACCCATGTATTTTTGTGATGTGTGTGGTGACTAGTGCAAGCTTGCAAAGTGAGGCACCCGGTAAATCTGTTTTCAGGGACTTAGTAGTTTCACTAAGTCCTGGGATTGTTTAGTTCATGATGCCATATGTTCATGTTGTTTCCTAGTGATCCGTGCCTCTTTTGAGGATGATCAGTAAAGGAGTTTTGTTAATATTGTAGTGCTCTATCCATCCATGTCTTTGATTGCATATATGGAGCACCCTAGCTTGAGTCAATCGAGCTCTACTTTTGCTTCCTTGTGAATCTGGGCAGATCGTCAACTTGTTTGCGATTTTGCCGATGTTATTGTAGTTGATCTGTGCATGCTATGCCATTGTTCTTGCCATGTCTAGCTTGCATTTTGTGCCTTCTTAATGGATGTATGCTTGTATTGCCATACTTGCTCCGTAGTGAGTGCATTGAGCTCGTAAACATGCCTTCGTGAGTTATGTTTCAGCATGTCCCAATTTTCACTGAGTCTGAAAACTGATTATGTTTTTGCTATGTTCGTGTGCTCGCAAATGTATTTTGTGATCCCTTTTGGCTCAAGGTCACAAAGGGACTTTTTTAAGCTTGTTGAGTAGCTCCATGCCATGTATTTCTTTGTCATGTTCAGGTCCTGTAGCATGTTGTTTTGTTGCTCCAAAGAGGGCTATTTGATCTGAAATTCCACACAAGTGTTAATTTCACAAAGTCTGAGATCTGTTTACCATTTGCATTTTTGCCATGCTTGTTTGAACCTCTTAATGGATGAATTGGCCGTAGCTCAGTGCTAGACTTTTGTTAAGCATCTTGAATGCTTCCCTGCCATGTATTTTGATGCCATGTTTGAGTGCTGTAGCATGTTCATCTCATTGCATTTAGATGCCTACTTGCTGTAAATCTCAGACCGGTGTCATATTTGAATCGCTTGCCATTTCCAAACCGTAACTCCGATTCCGGTGATATTTATATCGTTTTCAAGCGATTTCATCTCATCTTTCCAGTGGCGCACTTGGTTTTCCAAGTTGAGGCCAGGTTCATGAATTTCCTGTCATATCTTGCATATGCATCCCGCATTGCATCCCCCATAGCATACCATGTTTGCATCTCCTTGCTTGATCCTTGCACGTGGTTGATTGTGTTCTTGTTGCTTGTTTGTCTTATTCGGGTAGAGCCAGGAGACGAGTTCGCTAACGAGGAGCCCGTTGAGTTTGCTTTCGAGGATCCAGTCAACTCTGACAACTTTGCAGGCAACATGATCATACCCTTGAAATCACTACTATCTTTGCTATGCTAGTTTGCTCGCTCTTTTGCTATGCCAATGCTACAATGCCTACCACTTGCTTTCAAGCCTCCCAAATTGCCATGTTCAGCCTCTAACCCACCATTGTCCTAGCAAACCATTGATTGGCTATGTTACCGCTTTGCTCAGCCCCTCTTATAGCGTTGCTAGTTGCGGGTGAAGATTGGAGGCCATTCCTTGTTGGAACATTTATTTACTTGTTGGGATATCATTATATTGCCATGTTATCTTAATGCATCTATATACTTGGTAAAGGGTGGAAGGCTCGGCCTCTCGCCTAGTGTTTTGTTCCACTCTTGCCACCCTAGTTTTTGTCATATCGGTGTTATGTTCCTGGATTTTGCGTTCCTTACGCGGTTGGGTTATAATGGGAACCCCTTGATAGTTCGTATTGATTAAAGCTTTTTCAGCAATGCCCAACATTGGTTTTGCTATTTGCCACCTAGCCTCTTTTCCCTTGGGTTTCTGGAGCCCGAGGGTCATCTTATTTTAACCCCCTCCCCCCGGCCAGTGCTCCTCTGAGTGTTGGTCCGAACTAGAGTCCTGTGCAGCGCCCCCTCGGGGAAACTCGAGGTTTGGTTTTAGTTGTATGGAGCGCTCATCTGAGTGTGCCCTGAGAACGAGATATGTGCAGCTCCTATCGGGATTTGTCGGAACATTCGGTCGGTGTTGCTGGTCTGGTTTTAACCTGTCAAAATGTCTTATTGTACCGGGATACCGAGTCTGATCGGAATGTCTCGGGTGGAGGTCTATTCCTTCGTTGACCGTGAGAGCTTGTCATGGGCTAAGTTGGGACTCCCCTGCAGGGATTGAACTTTCGAAAGCCGTGCCCGCAGTTATGGGCAGATGGGAATTTGTTAATGTCCGGTTGTAGATAACTTGAAGCTTTATTTAACTAAAATGAATCAACCGAGTGTGTTACCGTGATGGCCTCTTCTCGGGGAGTCCGGGAAGTGGACACGGTGTTGGAGTAATGTTTGCGCAGTTTGCTCTCTAGTTTCTCGCTCGTGCTTTGCCTCCTCTTCTCGCTCTCTCTTTGCGAATAAGTTAGCCACCATCTATGCTAGTCGCTTACCGCAGCTCCACATATATTTACCTTATCCTACCTATTAAGCTTAAATAGTCTTGATCGCGAGGGTGCGAGATTGCTGAGTCCCTGTGGCTCATAGATTACTATTACACCAGATGCAGGGCCAGATGATACAGCTCCAGATGGTGCGCTTGAGCTCAAGTGGGAGTACAATGAGGACTCTTAGCGTTACTATGTTTCTTTTCCTGATGATCAGTATGGTGCCCAGTTGGGGTGATTGGGACCATGTCGCTTGTTGGGTTGTCTTTTATTTTGGCGCCATAGTCGGGCCATGAGTGTTTGGATGATGTATGTTATTTATGTACTTGATTGACGTGGCGAGTGTAAGCCAACTATGTTATCCCTTTTTATTATCTATATTACATGGGATGTTTGTGATGATTACCCGACTTGCGTCATATGCCTTCAATGCGATTATGCCTCTAAGTCGTGCCTCGACACGTGGGAGATATAGTCGCATCGAGGGTGTTACATAATTCCTCTAATAATTATGTTAATTACTACAATAATTCTTATGGAAATTATAATAAGATGTCCTCTGATTTTGAATCTAGTATTAAAGAATTTATTAGTTCGCAAAAGAGCTTCAATGCTTTGATTGAAGAAAAATTGTCTAAGATTGACGAGTTGGCTAGGAACATGGATAGAATTTCTCTTGATGTTGATTCTTTGAAACTTAGATCTATTCCACCTAAGCATGATATCAATGAGTCTCTCAAAACCATGAGAATTTCCATTGATGAGTGCAAAGAAAGAACCGCTAGGATGCATGCAAAAAAGGATTGCTTTCTAAAAGCGTGTTCTTCTAGTTTTGATGATAATAAGGATGAAGATCTAAAAGTGATTGACGTGTCTCCTATTAAATCTTTGTTTTGCAATATGAATTTTGATAATGATGGGACTGGAGATGAGTCAACTTTAGTTAAAAGGCGTCCAATGATTCTCAATTTTTTTTATCTTGATGCAAAAATTAATAAAAGTGGGATTGAAGAGGTCAAAACTTTACTTAGCAATGAACCCACTATTTTGGATTTCAAGGGATTTAATTATGATAATTGCTCATTGATAGATTGTATTTCCTTGTTACAATCCGTGCTAAATTCTTCGCTTGCTTATAGTCAAAATAAAGCTTTTACCAAACATATCGTTGATGCTTTAATGCAATCTTATGAAGACAAGCTTGAATTAGAAGTTTCTATCCCTAGAAAACTTCATGATGAGTGGTAACCTACTGTTAAAATTAAAATTAAAGATCATGAATGCTATGCTTTATGCATTTCCACGATTCCAAAAACTTTGCCTGATGTGTTAGGTTTCCATGAATTTGATGATTGTTCTTTAAATTTGCACCTCGCGGATTCCACTATTAAGAAACCTATGGGAAGGATTAATGATGTTCTTATTGTTGCAAATAGGAATTATGTGCCCTGTAGATTTCATTGTTCTTGATATTGATTGCAATCCTACATGCCCCATTATTCTTGGTAGACCTTTCCTTAGAACGATTGGTGCAATTATTGATATGAAAGAGGGGAATATTAGATTCCAATTTCCGTTAAGGAAAGGCATGGAACACTTTCCTAGAAAGAAAATTAAATTACCTTATGAATCTATTATGAGATCCACTTATGGATTGCAAACCAAAGATGATAATACCTAGATCTATTCTTGCTTTCATGCCTAGCTAGGGGCGTTAAACGATAGCGCTTGTTGGGAGGCAACCCAATTTTATTTTTGCTTCTTGCTTTTTGGTTCTGTTTAGTAATAAATAATTCATCTATCCTCTGTTTAGATGTGGTTTTATGCTTTTAATTAGTGTTTGTGCCAAGTAGAACCTTTGGGAAGACTTGGGGGGGGGTTGCGATCTTACTGTAAAAAACGGAAACTTTTGCGCTCACGAGATTTGCTGCCATTGTTTACTGGAGAGTGCGATTAGGTTGATTATTTTTTCAGATGATGAATAGACAAATTCCTCACGTCCACTAATTTATTTCATAATTTTTGGGGTTACAGAATTATTCGAAACCTACAGATTACTACAGACTGTTCTTTTTTGATAGATTCTCTTTTTTGTGTGTTGTTTGCTTATTTTGAAGAATCTATGGCTAGTATCGGAGGGTATGAACCATAGAGAAATTGGAATACAGTAGGTTTAACACCAATATAAATAAAGAATGAGTTCATTACAGTACCTTAAGTGGGGGTTTGTTTTCTTATACTAACGGAGCTCATGAGATTTTTTGTTGAGTTTTATGTTGTGAAGTTTTCAAGTTTTGGGTAAAGATTTGATGGATTGTGGAATAAGGAGTGACAAGAGCCTAAGATTGGGGATGCCCAAGGCACCCCAAGGTAAAATTCAAGGACAACAAAAAGCCTAAGCTTGGGGATGCCCCGGAAGGCATCCCCTCTTTCGTCTTCGTCCATCGGTAACTTTACTTGAGGCTATATTTTTATTCACCACATGATATGTGTTTTGCTTGGAGGGTCTTGTATGATTTGAGTCTTTGCTTTTTAGTTTACCACAATCATCCTTGCTATACACACCTTTTGGGAGAGACACACATGAATCGGAATTTATTACAGTACTCTATGTGCTTCACTTATATCTTTTGAGCTAGATAATTTTGCTCTAGTGCTTCACTTATATCTTTTAGAGCACGGTGGTGGTTTTATTTTATAGAAATTATTGATCTGTCATGCTTCACTTATATTATTTTGAGAGTCATTTAGAACAGCATGGTAATTTGCTTTTTCTATAAAATTGGTCCTAATATGATAGGCATCCAAGATTGGTATAATAAAAACTTTCATAAAAATGTGCATTGAATACTATGAGAAGTTTGATACTTGATAATTGTTTTGAGATATAAAGATGGTGATATTAGAGTTGTGCTAGTTGAGTAGTTTTGAATTTGAAAAATACTTGTGTTGAAGATTGCAAGTCCCGTAGCATGCATGTATGGTAACTGTTGTGTAACAAATTTGAAACATGAGGTGTTCTTTGATTGTCTTCCTTATGAGTGGCGGTCGGGGACGAGCGATGGTCTTTTCCTATCAATCTATCCCCCTAGGAGCATGTGTGTAATGCTTGGTTTTTGATGACTTCTAGATTTTTGCAATAAGTATGTGAGTTCTTTATGACTAATGTTGAGTCCATGGATTATACCCACTCTCACCTTTCCATCATTGCTAGCCTCTTCGGTACCGTGCATTGCCCTTTCTCACCTTGAGAGTTGGTGCAAACTTTGCCGGTGCATCCAAACCCCGTGATATGATACACTCTATCACACATAAACCTCCTTATATCTTCCTCAAAACAGCCACCATACCTACCTATTATGACATCTCCATAGCCATTGCGAGATATATTGCCATGCAACTTTCCACTGTTTCATTTATGACACGCTTCATCATTGTCATATTGCCTTGCATGATCATGTAGTTGACATCGTATCTGTGGCAAAGCCACCATGCATAATTTATCATACATGTCACTCTTGATTCATTGCCCTTCCCGGTACACCGCCGGAGGCATTCATATAGAGTCATATTTTGTTCTAGTATCGAGTTGTAATCATTGAGTTGTAAATAAATAGAAGGGTGATAATCATCATTAATAGAGCATTGTCCCCAAAAAGGGAAGGCCAAAAAAAGGCCCAAAAAAGAGAAATAAAAAGTTACAATGCAACTATCCTTTTTTTCCACACTTCTGCTTCAAACTAGCACCATGATCTTTATGATAGAGACTCTCTTATTTTGTCACTTTCATATACTAGTGGGAATTTTTCATTATAGAATTTGGTTTGTATATTCCAACAATGGGCTTCCTCAAATGCCCTAGGTCTTCGTGAGCAAGCAAGTTGGACGCACACCCACTTAGTTTCTTTTGTTGAGCTTTCATACATTTGTAGCTCTAGTGCATCCGTTGCATGGCAATCCCTACTCCTTGCATTGACATCAATTGATGGGCATCTCCCTAGCCCGTTGATTAGTCGCGTCGATGTGGGACTTTCTCCTTTTTTTCTTCTCCACATAACCCCCATCATTATATTCTATTCCACCCATAGTGCTATATCCATGGCTCACGCTCATGTATTGCGTGAAAATTGAAAGAAGTTTGAGATTACTAAAGTATGAAACAATTGTTTGGCTTGTCATCGGGGTTGTGCATGATGAGAGCATTCTTGTGTGACGAAAATGGAGCATGACCAAACTATATGATTTTGTAGGGATGAACTTTCTTTCGCCATGTTATTTTGAGAAGACATGATTGCTTAGTTAGTATGCTTGAAGTATTATTATTTTATTTCAATATTAAACTTTTGTCTTGAATCTCTCGTATCTGAATATTCATGCCACAATAAATAAAATTACATTGAGAATTATGCTAGGTAGCATTCCACATCAAAAATTCTCTTTTTATCATTTACCTACTCGAGGACGAGCAGGAATTAAGCTTGGGGATGCTTGATACGTCTCCAACGTATCTATAATTTTTGATTGTTCCATGCTATTATATTATCTGTTTTGGATGTTTAATGGGATTTATTATATACTTTTATATTATTTTTGGGACTAACCTACTAACCCAAGGCCCAGTACAAATTGTTGTTTTTTTGCCTATTTCAGTGTTTCGCAGAAAAGGAATATCAAACGGAATCCAAACGGAATGAAACCTTCGGGAGAGTTATTTTTGGAACAAACATGATCCAGGGGACTTGGAGTAGACATCAAGAAAGGAGCAAGGAGGCCACGAGGCAGGGAGGCAGGCCTGCCCCCTGGGTGCGCCCCCACCCTCGCGGTCCCCTCGTAGCTCCACCAACCTACTTCTTCCTCCTATATATATCCGTATACCCCCAAAAACATCCATGCGCACCACGAAACCCTATTTCCACCGCCGCAACCTTCTGTACCCAAGAGATTCCATCTTGGGGCCTTTTCCGGAGCTCTGCCGGAGGGAGAATCGATTACGGAGGGCTTTTACATCAACAACATAGCCTCTCCGATGATGTGTGAGTAATTTACCACAGATCTTCGGGTCCATAGTAATTAGCTAGATGGCTTCTTCTCTCTCTTTCGATATCAATACAAAGTTCTCCTCGATCTTCTTGGAGATCTATTTGATGTAATTCTTTTTGCGGTGTGTTTGTCAAGATCCGATGAATTGTGAGTTTATGATCAAGATAATCTATGAACAATATTTGATTCTTCTCTGAAATCTTTTATGTATGGTTTGTTATCTTTTCAAGTTTCTTCGAATTATCAGTTTGGTTTGGCCTACTAGATTGATCTTTCTTGCAATGGGAGAAGTGCTTAGATTGGGTTCAATCTTACGGTGTCCTTTCCCAGTGACAGCAGGGGCAGCAAGGCACGTATTGTATTATTGTCATCGAGGATAAAAATATGGGGTTTATATCATATTGCTTGAGTTTATCCCTCTACATCATGTCATCTTGCCTAATGTGTTACTCTGTTCTTATAAACTTAATACTCTAGATGCATGCTGGATAGTGGTCGATGTCTAGAGTAATAGTAGTAGATGCAGAATCGTTTCGGTCTACTTGTCGTGGACGTGATACCTATATACATGATCATGCCTAGATATTCTCATAATTATGCACTTTTCTATTAATTGCTCGACAGTAATTTGTTTACCCATCGTAATACTTATGCTATCTTGAGAGAAGCCACTAGTGAAACCTATGGCCCCGAGTCTATCTTCCATCATATAAGTTTCCAATATATTTTACTTTGCAATCTTTACTTTCAATCTATATCATAAAAATACCAAAAATATTTATCTTATTATCTCTATTAGATCTCACTTTTGCATGTGGCTGTGAAGGGATTGACAACCCCTTTATCACGTTGGTTGCAAGGTTCTTATTTGTTTGTGTAGGTGCGAGGTGACTTGCGTGTAGTTTCCTACTGGATTGATACCTTGGTTCTCAAAAACTGAGGGAAATACTTACGCTACTTTGCTGCATCACCCTTTTCTCTTCAAGGGAAAACCAACGCAGTCCTCAAGAAGTAGCAGACTCACGCAACCGTTACCCTTTGTGGGTTGAAGTTTCCGTCAACGTGGATGTACGATAGCACCACCTATCGGAACCACACCAAAATTTCCGTGTCTCCAATTGCGTTTACACACTCCAATCCCATCCCTTTACATTCTTGTAAATTGCATGCTTTACTTTCCGCTACTCATATACTCTTGTCATGCTTGCTTGATATGTATTGTGAATGTTTAAACTTGTGCTAAAACTCTATCTTAACTTGAAGAAAATAAAAATTGCAGCCTTTTCTTGTTAAAAGTCTATTCAACCCCCTCTAGACACCTCTTCTCGATCCTTTCACTGTGAGAGAGCGATCATCGGGTTGTATCTGGCACTTGAAAATGTGTGTTTTATTAAGTATCCGGTTCTAGTTGTCATAAGGTCAAGGTACAACTCCGGGTCGTCCTTTTACTGAGGGACACAACTATTCGAATAGATAAACTTCCCTGCAGGGGTGCACCACATTACCCAACACGCTCGATCCCTCTGGCCGGGCACACTTTCCTGGGTCATACCCGGCCTCGGAAGATCAACACGTCGCAGCCCTACCTAAGCACAACAGAGAGGTCAGCACGTTGGTCTAAATCCTATGCGCGCAGGGGTCTCGGCCCATCGCCCATTGCACACCTGCACGTTGAGTACGCGGCCGGTAAGCAGACCTAGCCTCCCTAATACAAGAGCATGCGTTCCAGTCCAATCCGGCATGCGCCGCTCAGTCGCTGACGTGGCTTCGGCTGATACCATGACGTCGAGTGCCCATAACTGTTCTCGCGTAGTTGGTTAGTGCGTATAGTCCAGTGGCCAGACTCAGATCAAATATCCAGATCTCGTTAAGCATGTTATTAGAAGTATCCGCAGACGCCGAGTAGGGACCAGGCCCACCTGTCTCCTAGGTGGTCGCAACCTGCCCTGTCGCTCCGCCTCAAAGTAACCATCAGGGGGCTGTCGGGAACCCAGGCCCATCACTACCTGGATGGAACCACCCGCCCCTTCAGCCCCCATCTCCGAACAATAACATAAGTATGTAAAAGTATAATATATACCCGTGATCACCTCCCGAAGTGATCACGACCCAGTAGTATAGCATGGCAGACAGACAAGAGTGTAAGGCCACTAATGATAATCTAGCAACCTATACTAAGCATTTAGCATTGTAGGTAAAGGTAACAACAGAAGTAACAAGGACATGCTATGCAGCAATATAGGATCAAACCGATGAAGCAGTAACATTACTCTAATGCAAGCAGTAGAGGGAAATAGTAGGCGATATCGGGATGAACAAGGGGGGTTGGCTTGCCTGGTTGCTCTGGCAAGGAGGGGTCGTCGTCGATGTAGTCAATCACCGGGGTATCGGCGGCCGTCTTGAGGTCTACCGGAAAGAAGTAACGGAGGGGGAACACAAATAAATAATAGAGAAATCAAAGCAACAAAAAGCATAACATGGCAATATGCGGTGCTAGGGAAGGTTGCAGGTTCACTATGCTAGGGACGTGTGGCTGACAAACGGACCGCGTATTCGGATTCGTCTCGGTGTTCTGAGCAACTTTCATGTACAAAGTATTTTCATCCGAACTATGGTTATTTTTAATGAATTTCCAAAGTTTTAACAATATTCTAGAATTTTGTATTTAATTTAAATACGAATTGACCAAGTCAATGTGACTAGTCAAAAGGGGAGGTGGTGGCCCACATGACACTGATTTAATAATTTCCAAAATATTTATCTAATCTATTTAGATAGGACCCACTTGTCATTTTGCTAAAAGGGCTAATTAGCAGTAAACTAACAAAAATGGTACACGCACAGGCACACTGCGCGCTCTTCTATTTGCCCCCCCCCCCCCCCCCCCACCCCACATTTTCACCGATGGGCCCGTGTGTCTTAATAAATGATAAATCCACGCCCAATCAATGTTAAGTAACCTGTAAAACCGCCGTATAAGTCCGTACATCTAGCAAAATTGCTAAACTAATCTTAAGCTAAACATAGCCTAATTAACAAGGGCCGGCCATTAGTAGACAGAGTCCAGCCGGCCACACACGACCATGTACAAGGGCCCTCGCGGCCATGCATGGCCAAGAGCGGCAGCAGCAGTAGGTAGTATCAGTACGCAGCGACAGCACGCGAGCAACGGCAAGCAGCAGCGCAGCCGCAACGCGGAGCAGTAGGCAGCGGCGAGCAGGGCACAGCAGCGGCCGACCACAGTCAACAGGCAGCACGGCAGCGGGATCAGCAAGCAGCAGCAGTAGCGGGAGCAAGTAGCAGCATACGCAAGGAGCAGCATAGCAACCGGTAGCAAGCAAAGCAGCAGCAGGTGAGGCCACGCGCGGGCGAGCGCTCGCGGGGGCGTGACTGCCGGGGTAGCCAGGGCGTGCGCGCGCTGCAGGCACAACACACGGGCGGCAAGCACGGCAGGGGGCTGGCGCGCGGGAAAGCAGAAGGCGGGTGGGGCACCGGTGAGCGTCAGCAGCGGGTGGAGCTCGCGAGGTCCGAGGCGAGCAGCAAGCCGCGGCAGCAGCGAGGGGCGGCCCCGGTGGAGCTCCGGGCATGGCGCGTAGCGGCGAATTCGGCAACGGAATCAAGGGGCTAATGCAGGGGTGTGAGAGGGGAGCTCATAGCGACCATGAAGGCGAGGTCGGGGAGGTGCAGGGGTGCCCGGAGGCGGTGAATCGACGCGGCCGAGCTCGTTGGCCGAGGCGGAGAAGGCGACCATGCGACGCGGCGTAGCTCGATTCTGCGCCCGTACGTGGTTGATGAAGGCGAAGTCGGCAAGTCTCCTGGACGCGGTAGCGCAGCATGAGGTGGCTGGCGGACACGGTGGTTCGCGACGGCGCGCTCCTGTGAGCCGAGGCGATCTCGATCGAGAGGAGGTAGAGGGTGAGGGAGCGAAGGGGATCGAGCTAGGGTTCACAGTGGGAGAGAGGCGTCGAGGGAGGCACTCATCCACCCCGGGGACCCGTGGGATGGCTGACACGGGTCTAGACTACCTCCTCCCTCGCTACAGAGCAGGTAGTCTAGGCGGGCTGTGCTGTACTATATCACTGGGCTTAAAGTGCATAACGCATAACAGTTTTAATCTTTCCCTTTCTGTTAATTAATATAGCTCGTGTTTCTATTAATTGAGTGGGAAAATGATTTTTGTTACTGATGAAAGTTGGCACTTAAATTCAAGGAAACATTTTGAGGCCACACACAAAATTTTATTTTATTTGTAAATGTTAAAATATATTTTTTATTTAAATTAAAAATTTAAATGTTGTTGGACCACCTAAAATATTTCTAGGGTCAATTTAAGAATTCATTTGATGTGGGTTTCTTCATGAAAAATACCTACTGAATATTTGTAATATTATGAACTATATTTTGTTTGCATGATTGAGGATGTAAATACTTGACTTGCAATTTAAATTTGAATTACTTGGGTTTGGATCAAAGTGATTTTTAGAAAATTAATTGCGATGACATGGCACCATTAGTGTATGGTTACTATAGCTTAACTACCGGGGTGTTACATCTATCCATGGGAGGACTCCGGTAGCCCCCCCCCCCCCCCCCCCCATGTTTTTTCTCTCCATCCACCTAACTAAAGGAAGCTCAAGGCCTACAACGTGTAAGATATAGTGCTAGGCTTCACGATTGTTCGTTGTATTGTCAGGTGACCAAGATTATTCGAGAGTGTGGTGTTTCGATGAGGAAAAAAATGAGAGGGAACCTTTCGGGACGAGACTCCGCCGCCACGAGATGGAACCTTGGCGGAACCAATCTAGAGCTCCGACAGAGCTGTTCTACCGGGGATACTTCCCTCCGGGAGGGGGAAATCATCACCATCGTCATCACCAACGCTCCTCTCATCGGGAGAGGGCAATCTCCATCAACATCTTCACCAGCACCATCTCATCTCCAAACCCTAGTTCATCTCTTGTATCCAATTCTTGTCTCAAAGTCCGGGATTGGTGCTAGTAGGTTGCTAGTAGTGTTGATTACTCCTTGTAGTTGATGCTAGTTGGTTTATTTGGTGGAAGATCATATGTTCAGATCCTATATGCATATTATTACCCCTCTGATTATGAACATGAATATGCTTTGTGAGTAATTACGTTTGTTCCTGAGGACAAGAGAGAAGTCTTGCTATTAGTAGTCATGTGAATTTGGTATTCGTTTGATATTTTGATAAGATGTATGTTGTCTAGCCTCTAGTGGTGTTATGTGAACATCGACTACATAACACTTCACCATTATTTGGGCCTAGAGGAAGGCATTGGGAAGTAATAACTACATGATGGGTTGCTAGAGTGACAGAAGCTTAAACCCTAGTTTATGTGTTGCTTCGTAAGGGGCTGATTTGGATCCACATGTTTCATGCTATGGTTAGGTTTACCTTAATACTTTTGATGTAGTTGCGGATGCTTGCAATAGAGGTTAATCATAAGTGGGATGGTTGTTCAAGTAAAAACAGCACCCAAGCACGGGTCCACCTACATATCAAATTATCAAAGTATCGAACGCGAATCATATGAATGTGATGAAAACTAGGTTGACGATATTCCCATGTGTCCTCGGGGGTGCTTTTCCTTATATAAGAGTTGTTACGGCTTGTCCTTTGCTACAGAAAGGATTGGGCCACCTTGCTGCACTTTATTTACTTTTGTTACTTGTTGCTCGTTACAATTTATCTTATCACAAAACTATCTGTTACCACTTATTTTAGTACTTGCAGAGAATACCTTGCTGAAAACCGCTTATCATTTCCTTCTGCTCCTCGTTGGGTTGGACACTCTTACTTATCTAAAGGACTACGATAGATCCCCTATACTTGTGGGTCATCAAGACTCTTTTCTGGCGCCGTTGCCGGGGAGTGTAGCGCCTTTGGTAGGTGGAATTTTGTAAGGAAAAATTTATATAGTGTGCTGAAATTTACTGTCACTTGCTACTATGGAAAGTAATTCTCTGAGGGGCTTGTTCGGGGTATCTTCACCCCGTCCAGTAGAGCAAAGAGTTGCTCCTCAACCTATTGAACCTATTGAAAATGAAATTCCTTTTGAATTTCCTTCGGGTATGATGGAAAAACTGCTAGCTAACCCTTTTACAGGAGATGGAACAAAGCATCCTGATGAACACTTAATATATGTGGATGAAGTTTGTGGACTATTTAAGCTTGCAGGTATACTCGAGGATGTTGCTAAGAATAAGGTCTTCCCTTTATCTTTGAAGGGAGAGGCATTGATATGGTATAGGCTATGTGATGATATGAGATCATGGGACTACAAAAGATTGAAATTGGAATTTCATCAAAAGTATTACCCTATCCATCTTGTTCATCGTGATCGCAATTATATATATAATTTCTGGCCTAGCGAAGGAGAAAGCATCGCTCAAGCTTGGGGGAGGCTTAAATCAATGTTATATTCATGCCCCAATCACGAGCTCTCGAGAGAAATAATTATGCAAAGTTTTTATGCTCGGCTTTCTGAAAACAATCGCACCATGCTCGATACTTCTTGTGCTGGCTCTTTTATGATGAAGACTATTGAATTCAGATGGAATTTATTGGATAGAATTAAACGCAACTCTAAAGATTGGGACCTCGACGAAGGTAAGGAGTCAGGTGTCAAGTTTGATTGTATTAAATCTTTTATGGACACCGATATTTTCCGTAAGTTTAGCAATAAATATGGACTTGACTATGAGATAGTAGCTTCTTTCTGTGAATCTTTTGCTAATTATGTTGATCTCCCTAAGGAGAAGTGGTTTAAATATCATCCTCCCATAGAAGTAAAAGTAGCTGCACCTATTAAAGTTGAAGAAAATACTGTCACTTATAATGATCCTATTGTTCCAACTTCTTATGTTGAGAAACCACCTTTCCCTGTTAGAATAAAGGATCATGCTAAAGCTTCAACTGTTGTTCGTAAAAGCAATATTAGAACTTATACACCTCCTGAGCAAGTTAAAGTAGAACCTAATATTGCTATTGTTAAAGATCTCTTGTCTAATAATATCGATGGGCATGTTATTCAGTTCGAAGGTGAAACTGCTAGAATTGCTAAACCTTGTGCTAAAGATAAACATAGACCTGTGATAGGTGTGCCTGTTATTTCTGTTAAAATAGGAGATCATTGTTATCATGGCTTATGTGATATGGTGTGAGTGCTAGTGTTATACCGCATACTTTATACAAAGAAATTAAGAATGAAATTGCACTTGCTGAGTTAGAAGGTATTGATGTCACAATTAAACTTGCCAATAGAGATACTATTTCACCAATTGGAATTGTTAGAGATGTTGAAGTCTTGTGTGGGAAAACTAAATATCCTGCTGGTTTTCTTGTTCTTACTTCTCCGCAAGATAGCTTTTGTCCCATTATATTTGGTAGACCCTTCTTGAACACTGTTAATGCTAGGATAGATTGCAAAAAGAATGTTGTTACTATTGGCTTGGATGATATGGTTCATGAGTTTAATTTCTCTAAATTTAGTAAAAAAACATCGTGATGAAGAATTACCTAGTATGGATGAAATTATTGGTCTTGCTTCTATTGTCGTACCTCCTAGTGATCCTTTAGAACACTATTTGCTAGACCATGAAAATGATATGTTCATGAATGAAAGAAGGGAAATAGATGAAGTATTCTTTAAACAGGAACCTATTCTGCAACACAACTTGCCTGTTGAAATTTTAGGGGATCCTCCTCCTGAAGGAAATATGCCCTAGAGGCAATAATAAAGTTATTATTTATTTCCTTATATCATGATAAATGTTTATTATTCATGCTAGAATTGTATTAACCGGAAACATAATACATGTGTGAATACATAGACAAACAGAGTATCACTAGTATGCCTCTACTTGACTAGCTCATTAATCAAAGATGGTTATGTTTCCTAACCATGGACAAAGGAGTTGTTATTTGATTAACGAGGTCACATCATTAGATGAATGATCTGATTGACATGACCCATTCCATTAGCTTAGCACCCGATCATTTAGTATGTTGCTATTGCTTTCTTCATGACTTATACATGTTCCTATGACTATGAGATTATGCAACTCCCGTTTACCGGAGGAACACTTTGGGTACTACCAAACGTCACAACGTAACTGGGTGATTATAAAGGAGTACTACAGGTGTCTCCAAAGGTAGATGTTGGGTTGGCGTATTTCGAGATTAGGATTTGTCACTCCGAATGTCGGAGAGGTATCTCTGGGCCCTCTCGGTAATGCACATCACATAAGCCTTGCAAGCACTGCAACTAATATGTTAGTTGTGAGATGATGTATTACGGAACGAGTAAAGAGACTTGCCAGTAACGAGATTGAACTAGGTATTGGATACCGACGATCGAATCTCGGGCAAGTAACATACCGATGACAAAGGGAACAACGTATGTTGTTATGCGGTCTGACCGATAAAGATCTTCGTAGAATATGTAGGAGCCAGTATGGGCATCCAGGTCCCGCTATTGGTTATTGACCGGAGACATGTCTCGGTCATGTCTACATTGTTCTCGAACCGTAGGGTCCGCACGCTTAACGTTACGATGACAGTTATTATGAGTTTATGCATTTTGATGTACCGAAGGTTGTTCGGAGTCCCGGATGTGATCACGGACATGACGAGGAGTCTCGAAATGGTCGAGACGTAAAGATTGATATATTGGAAGCCTATGTTTGGACACCGGAAGTGTTCCGGGTGAAATCGGGATTTTACCGGAATACCGGGAGGGTTACCGGAACCCCCCGGGAGGCAAATGGGCCTATTGGGCCTTAGTGGAAAAGAGAAAAGGGGCAGCCCACAGCTGGCCGCGCGCCCCCCTTTCCCCAAGTCCTAGTAGGACTAGGAGAAGGGGCCGGCCCCCTCTCTCTCCTTTCCCCCTTGAGAGACCTAGTTGGAATAGGATTGAGGGGGGGAGTCCTACTCCCGGTAGGAGTAGGACTCCTCCCGCGCCCTCTCCCTAGCCGGCCGAACCCCTCCCCCTGCTCCTTTATATACGGGGGCAGGGGGCACCCCATAGACACACAAGTTGATCATTGTTGATCGTTCCTTAGCCGTGTGCGGTGCCCCCTGCCACCAAATTCCACCTCGGTCATATCGTTGCAGTGCTTAGGCGAAGCCCTGCGTCGGTAGTACATCAAGATCGTCACCACGCCGTCGTGCTGACGGAACTCTTACTCGACGCTTTGCTGGATCGGAGCCCGAGGAACGTCATCGAGCTGAACGTGTGCTAAGAACTCGGAGGTGCCGGAGTAACGGTGCTTGGATCGGTCGGATCGGGAAGAAGACGTACGACTACTTCCTTTACGTTGTGTGATCGCTTCCGCAGTCGGTCTGCGTTGGTACGTAGACAACACTCTCCCCTCTCGTTGCTATGCATCACCATGATCTTGCGTGTGCGTAGGAAAATTTTCGAAATTACTACGTTACCCAACAGTGGCATCCGAGCCTAGGTTTTATGGTTTGATGTTATTTGCACGAGTAGAACACAAGTGAGTTGTGGGCGATACAAGTCATAGTGCCTACCAGCATGTCATACTTCGGTTCAACGGTATTGTTGGACGAGACGATCCGGACCAACCTTACGCGTACTCTTACGCGAGACCGGTTCCCTCGACGTGCTATGCACACAGATGGCTTGCGGAAGACTGTCTCTCCAACTTTAGTTGAACCAAGTGTGGCTACGCCCGGTCCTTGAGAAGGTTAAAACGGAGTCTATTTGACAAACTATCGTTGTGGTTTTGATGCGTAGGTGAGATGAGTTCTTACTTAAGCCCGTAGCAGCCACGTAAAACTTGCAACAACAAAGTAGAGGACGTCTAACTTGTTTTTATAGGGCATGTTGTGATGTGATATGGTCAAGGCATGATGCTGATTTTATTGTATGAGATGATCATGTTTTGTAACCAAGTTATCGGCAATTGGCAGGAGCCATATGGTTGTCGCTTTATTGTATGCAATGCAATCGCGATGTAATGCTTTACTTTATTACTAAGCGGTAGTGATAGTCGTGGAAGCATAAGATTGGCGAGACGACAACGATGCTACGATGGAGATCAAGGTGTCGCGCCGGTGACGATGGTGATCATGACGGTGCTTCGGAGATGGAGATCACAAGCACAAGATGATGATGGCCATATCATATCACTTATATTGATTGCATGTGATGTTTATCCTTTTATGCATCTTATCTTGCTTTGATTGACAGTAGCATTATAAGATGATCTCTCACTAAATTATCAAGAAGTGTTCTCCCTGAGTATGCACCGTTGCCAAAGTTCGTCGTGCCCAGACACCACGTGATGATCGGGTGTGATAAGCTCTACGTACAAATACAACGGGTGCAAAACAGTTGCACACGCAAAATACTCAGGTTATACTTGACGAGCCAAGCATATACAGATATGGCCTCGGAACACGGAGACCGAAAGGTCGAGCGTGAATCATATAGTAGATATGATCAACATAACGATGTTCACCATTGAAAACTACTCCATCTCACGTGATGATCGGTTATGGTTTAGTTGATTTGGATCACGTGATCACTTAGAGGATTAGAGGGATGTCTATCTAAGTGGGAGTTCTTAAGTAATTTGATTAACTGAACTTAAACTTATCATGAACTTAGTACCTGATAGTATCTTGCTTGTTTATGTTGATTGTAGATAGATGGCTCGTGCTGTTGTTCCGTTGAATTTTAATGCGTTCCTTGAGAAAGCAAAGTTGAAAGATGATGGTAGCAATTACACGGATTGGGTCCGTAACTTGAGGATTATCCTCATTGCTGCACAGAAAAATTATGTCCTAGATGCACCGCTAGGTGACAGACCTATTGCAGCAGCAGATGCAGACGTTATGAACGTTTGGCTAGCTCAATATGATGACTACTTGATAGTTTAAGTGCACCATGCTTAACGGCTTAGAATCGGGACTTCAAAGACGTTTTGAACGTCATGGACCATATGAGATGTTCCAGGAGTTGAAGTTAATATTTCAAGCAAATACCCGAGTTGAGAGATACGAAGTCTCCAACAAGTTCTATAGCTAAAAGATGGAGGAGAATCGCTCAACTGGTGAGCATGTGCTCAGATTGTCTGGGTACTACAATCGCTTGAATCAAGTGGGAGTTAATCTTCCAGATAAGATAGTGATTGACAGAATTCTCTAGTCACCATCACCAAGTTAGTAGAACTTCGTGATGAACTATAATATGAAAGGGATAACGGAAACAACTCCCAAGCTCTTCGTGATGCTGAAATCAACGAAGGTAGAAATCAAGAAAAACATCAAGTGTTGATGGTTGACAAGATCACTAGTTTCAAGAAAAGGGCAAAGGAAAGAAGGGGAACTTCAAGAAGAACGGCAAGCAAGTTGCTGCTCAAGTGAAGAAGCCCAAGTCTAGTCCTAAGCCTGAGACTAAGTGCTTCTACTGCAAAGGGACTGGTCACTGAAAGCGGAACTACCCCAAGTGATTGGCGGATAAGAAGGATGGCAAAGTGAACATAAGTATATTTGATATACATGTTATTGATGTGTACTTTACTAGTGTTTATAGCAACCCCTCAGTATTTGATACTGGTTCAGTTGCTAAGAGTAGTAACTCGAAACGGGAGTTGCAGAATAAACAGAAACTAGTAAAAGTCGAGGTGACGATGTGTGTTGGAAGTAGTTCCAAGATTGATATGATCATCATCGCATACTCCCCTATACTTTCGGGATTAGTGTTGAACCTAAATAAGTGTTATTTGGTGTTTGCGTTGAGCATGAATATGATTTGATCATGTTTATTGCAATACGGTTATTCATTAAAATCAAAGAATAATTGTTGTTCTGTTTACATGAATAAAACCTTCGATGGTCATACACCCAATGAAACAAGTTCGTTGGATCTCGATCGTAGTGATACACATATTCATAATATTGAAACCAAAAGATGCAAAGTTAATAATGATAGTGCAACTTATTTGTGGCACTGCCGTTTAGGTCATATTGGTGTAAAGCGCATGAAGAAACTCCATGCTGATGGGCTTTTGGAATCACTTTATTATGAATCAGTTGATGCTTGCGAACCATGCCTCATGGGCAAGATGACTAAGAATCTGTTCTTCGGAACAATGGAGCGAGCAACAGATTTGTTGGAAATCATACATACTGATG
The DNA here is from genome assembly GCA_034509565.1 of Triticum monococcum. Classification (NCBI taxonomy): domain Eukaryota; kingdom Viridiplantae; phylum Streptophyta; class Magnoliopsida; order Poales; family Poaceae; genus Triticum; species Triticum monococcum. The sequence continues at coordinate 12,812,809 of CM067845.1, read as the reverse complement.
TATGTGGTCCGATGAATATTGAGGCTCGCGACAGGTATCATTATTTTCTGATCTTCACAGATGATTTCAGAAGATATGAGTATATCTACTTGATGAAACATAAGTCTGAAACATTTGAAAAGTTCAAAGAATTTCAGAGTGAAGTGAAACAAGAAAATAAAGTTTCTATGATCTGATCATAGAGAAAAGTATTTGAGTTACGAGTTTGGCCTTCAGTTAAAAATAATGTGAAATAGTTTCACTACTCACGCCACATGGAACACCATAGTGTAATGGTGTGTCCGAACGTCATAACCGTACTTTATTAGATATAGTGCGATCTATGATGTCTCTTACCGATCTACCACTATCGTTTTGGGGTTATGCATTAGAGACAGCTGCATTCACGTTAAAAAGGGGCACCATCTAAGTCCGTTGAGACGACACAATCTGAACTGTGGTTTAGCAAGAAACCAAAGTAGTCATTTCTTAAAGTTTGGGGTTGTGATGCTTATGTGAAAAAGTTTCATCCTGATAAGCTCAAACCCAAATCGGAGAAATATGTCTTCATAGGATATCCAAAGGAGACTGTTGGGTAAACCTTCTATCACAGATCCTAAGGCAAGACATTCGTTGCTTATAATGGATCCTTTCTAGAGAAGGAGTTTCTCTTGAAAGAAGTGAGTGGGAGGAAAGTAGAAAACTTGATAAGGTAATTGTACCTTCTACCTTATTGGAAAGTAGTTCATCACAAAAATCTGTTCTTGTGACTACTACACCAATTAGTGAGGAAGCTAATGATGATGATCATGTAACTTCAGATCAAGTTACTACCGAATCTCGTAGGTAAACCAGATTGAGATCCGCACCAAAGTGGTACGGTAATCCTGTTCTGGAGGTCATGTTACTTGACCATGACGAACCTACGAACTATGAGGAAGCGATGATGAGCCCAGATTCCGCGAAATGGTTTAAGGCCATGAAATCTGAGATATGATCCATGTATGAGAACAAGGTTTGGACTTTGGTTGACTTGTCCGATGATCGGCAGGCAATTGAGAATAAATGGATCTTCAAGAGGAAGGCGGACGCTGATAGTAGTGTTACTATCTACAAAGCTAGAATTGTCGCAAAAGGTTTTCGACAAGTTCAAGGTGTTGACTACGATGAGATTTTCTCACTCGTATCTGTGCTTAAATCTGTCCGAATCATGTTAGCAATTGCCGCATTTTATGAAATCTGGCAAATGGATAAACAAAACTGCATTCCTTAATGGATTTGCTAAAGAAGAGTTGTATACGATGCAACTAGAAGGTTTTGTCGATCCTAAAGGTGTTAACTAAATATGCAAGCTCCAGCGATCTATCTGTGGACTAGTGCAAGCATCTCGGAGTTGGAATATACACTTTGATGAGTTGATCAAAGCATATAGTTTTATACAGACTTGCGGGGAAGCCTGTATTTACGAGAAAGTGAGTGGGAGCACTACAGCATTTCTGATAAGTATATGTGAATGACATATTGTTGATCAGAAATAATGTAGAATTATTCTGTAAAGCATAAAGGAGTGTTTGAAAGGAGTTTTTCAAAGAAAGACTTCGGTGAAGCTGCTTACATATTGAGCTTCAAGATCTATAGAGATAGATCAAGACGCTTGATAAGTTTTTTCAATGAGTACATACCTTGACAAGATTTTGAAGTAGTTCAAAATGGAGCAGTCAAAGAAAGAGTTCTTGCCTGTATTACAAGGTGTGAAGTTGAGTAAGACTCAAAGCCCGACCACGGCAGAAGATAGAAAGAGAATGAAAGTCATTCCCTATGCCTTGGCCATAGGCTCTATAAAGTATGTCATGCTATGTACCAGATCTATTGTATACCCTGCACTGATTTGGCAAGGGAGTACAATAGTGATCTAGGAGTAGATCACTGGACAGCGGTCAGAATTATCCTTAGTGAAATAAGGATATGTTTCTCGATTATGGACGTGACAAAAGGTTCGTCGTAAAGGGTTACGCCGATGCAAGTTTTGACACTGATCCAGATGAATCTAAAGTCTCAATCTGGATACATATTGAAAGTGGGAGCAATTAGCTAGAGTAGCTCCGTGTAGAGCATTGTAGACATAGAACTTGCAAAATACTTACGGATCTGAATGTGACAGACCCGTTGACTAAAATTATCTCACAAGCAAAACATAATCACACCGTAGTAATCTTTGGGTGTTAATCACATAGCGATGTGAACTAGATTACTAAATCTAGTAAACCCTTTGGGTATTGGTCACATGGCGATGTGAACTATGGGTGTTAATCACATGATGATGTGAACTATCGATGTTAAATCACATGGCGATGTGAACTAGATTATTGACTCTAGTGCAAGTGGGAGACTGAAGGAAATATGCCCTAGAGGCAATAATAAAGTTATTATTTATTTCCTTATATCATGATAAATGTTTATTATTCATGCTAGAGTTGTATTAACCGGAAACATAATACATGTGTGAATACATAGACAAACAGAGTATCACTAGTATGCCTCTACTTGACTAGCTCATTAATCAAAGATGGTTATGTTTCCTAACCATGGACAAAGGAGTTGTTATTTGATTAACGAGGTCACATCATTAGATGAATGATCTGATTGACATGACCCATTCCATTAGCTTAGCACCCGATCGTTTAGTATGTTGCTATTGCTTTCTTCATGACTTATACATGTTCCTATGACTATGAGATTATGCAACTCCCGTTTACCAGAGGAACACTTTGGGTACTACCAAACGTCACAACGTAACTGGGTGATTATAAAGGAGTACTACAGGTGTCTCCAAAGGTAGATGTTGGGTTGGCGTATTTCGAGATTAGGATTTGTCACTCCGAATGTTGGAGAGGTATCTCTGGGCCCTCTCGGTAATGCACATCACATAAGCCTTGCAAGCACTGCAACTAATATGTTAGTTGTGAGATGTTGTATTACGGAACGAGTAAAGAGACTTGCCAGTAACGAGATTGAACTAGGTATTGGATACCGACAATCGAATCTCGGGCAAGTAACATACCGATGACAAAGGGAACAACATATGTTGTTATGCGGTCTGACCGATAAAGATCTTCATAGAATATGTAGGAGCCAGTATGGGCATCCAGGTCCCGCTATTGGTTATTGACCGGAGGCATGTCTCGGTCATGTCTACATTGTTCTCGAACAGTAGGGTCCGCACGCTTAACGTTACGATGACAGTTATTATGAGTTTATGCATTTTGATGTACCGAAGGTTGTTCGGAGTCCCGGATGTGATCACGGACATGACGAGGAGTCTCGAAATGGTCGAGACGTAAAGATTGATATATTGGAAGCCTATGTTTGGACACCGGAAGTGTTCCAGGTGAAATCGGGATTTTACCGGAATACCGGGATGGTTACCGGAACCCCCCGGGAGGCAAATGGGCCTATTGGGCCTTAGTGGAAAAGAGAAAAGGGGCAGCCCACAGCTGGCCGCGCGCCCCCCCTTTCCCCAAGTCCTACTAGGACTAGGAGAAGGGGCCGGCCCCCCTCTCTCTCCTTTCCCCCTTGAGAGTCCTAGTTGGAATAGGATTGAGGGGGGGAGTCCTACTCCCGGTAGGAGTAGGACTCCTCCCGCGCCCTCTCCCTAGCCGGCCGAACCCCTCCCCCTGCTCCTTTATATACGGGGGCAGGGGGCACCCCATAGACACACAAGTTGATCATTGTTGATCGTTCCTTAGCCGTGTGCGGTGCCCCTGCCACCAAATTCCACCTCGGTCATATCGTTGCAGTGCTTAGGCGAAGCCCTGCGTCGGTAGTACATCAAGATCGTCACCACGCTGTCGTGCTGACGGAACTCTTACTCGACACTTTGCTGGATCGGAGCCCGAGGAACGTCATCGAGCTGAACGTGTGCTAAGAACTCGGAGGTGCCGAAGTAACGGTGCTTGGATCGGTCGGATCGGGAAGAAGACGTACGACTACTTCCTCTACGTTGTGTGATCGCTTCCGCAGTCGGTCTGCGTTGGCACGTAGACAACACTCTCCCCTCTCGTTGCTATGCATCACCATGATCTTGCGTGTGCGTAGGAAAATTTTCAAAATTATTACGTTACCCAACACCTCCACCCAAGGGTGATCCCGTGTTTGAGCTTAAACTGTTGCCCGATAATCTTAAATATGCTTGTCTTGATGAAAAGAAGATATATCCTGTTATTATTAGTGCTAACCTTACAGAGCATGAAGAAGAAAGATTATTGAAAACTCTGAAGAAGCATCGTGCTGCTATTGGATATACTCTTGATGATCTTAAGGGCATTAGTCCCACTCTAGGTCAACATAAAATAAATTTGGAAGCAGATGCCAAACCAGTTTGTGATCCTCAACAACGTCTGAATCCTAAAATGAAAGAAGTGGTAAGAAAAGAAATACTGAAGCTTCTGGAGGTAAGTATAATCTATCTCGTTGCTGATAGTGAGTGGGTAAGTCCTGTCCATTGTGTCCCTAAGAAGGGAGGTATTACTGTTGTTCCTAATGATAAAGATGAATTGATTCCACAAAGAATTATCACATGTTATAGGATGGTAATTGATTTCCGCAAATTAAATAAAGCTACTAAGAAAGATCATTACCCCTTACCTTTTATTGATCAAATGCTAGAAAGATTATGAAAACATACACACTATTGCTTTCTAGATGGTTATTCTGGTTTCTCTCAAATACCTGTGTCGGCTAGAGATCAATCAAAGACTACGTTTACATGCCCTTTTGGTACTTTTGCTTATAGACGTATGCATTTTGGTTTATGTAATGCACCTGCTACCTTTCAAAGATGCATGATGGCTATATTCTCTGACTTTGGTGAAAAGATTTGTGAGGTTTTCATGGACGATTTTTCCGTCTATGGTTCCTCTTTTGATGATTGCTTGAAGAATCTTGATCGAGTTTTGCAGAGATGTGAAGAAACTAATCTTGTCTTGAATTGGGAAAAGTGCCACTTTATGGTTAATGAAGGTATTGTATTGGGGCACAAAGTTTCTGAAAGAGGTATTGAAGTTGATAAAGCCAAGGTTGATGCTATTGAAAAGATGCCATGTCCCAAGGACATCAAAGGTATAAGAAGTTTCCTTGGTCACGCCGGATTTTACAGGAGGTTCATTAAGGACTTCTCAAAAATTTCTCGGCCTCTGACTAATTTATTGAAAAAAGATATACCATTTGTCTTTGATGATGATTGTGTAGAAGCGTTTGAAATACTTAAGAAAGCATTAGTCTCTGCACCTGTTGTTCAGCCACCTGATTGGAATTTACCCTTTGAAATTATGTGTGATGCTAGTGATTATGCTGTAGGTGCTGTTCTAGGGCAAAGAGTTGATAAGAAATTAAATGTTATTCATTATGCTAGTAAGACTCTAGACAATGCTTAAAGAAATTATGCTACTACTGGAAAAGAGCTTTTAGCAGTTGTATTTGCATGTGATAAGTTCAGACCTTATATTGTTGATTCTAAAGTAACTATTCAAACTGATCATGCTGCTATTAAATACCTTATGGAAAAGAAAGATGCTAAACCTAGACTTATTAGATGGGTTCTCTTGCTACAAGAATTTGATTTGCATATTGTTGATAGAAAGGGAGCTGAGAACCCCGTTGCAGACAACTTGTCTAGGTTAGAGAATGTTCTTGATGACCCACTACCTATTAATGACAGCTTTCCTCATGAACAATTAAATGTTATAAGTACTTTTCGTAGTACTCCATGGTATGCTGATTATGCTAATTATATTGTTGCTAAGTTTATACCACCTAGCTTCACATACCAACAAAAGAAAAAGTTTTTCTATGACTTGAGACATTACTTTTGGGCTGACCCACATCTTTATAAAGAAGGAGTAGATGTTGTTATTAGACGTTGTGTACCTGAGCATGAACAGGAACATATCCTATGCAAGTGTCATTCCGAGGCTTATGGAGGACACCACGCTGGAGATAGAACTGCACATAAGGTATTGCAATCTAGTTTTTATTAGCCTACTCTCTTCAAGGATGCCCGTAAGTTTGTCTTGTCTTGTGATGAATGTCAAAGAATTGGTAATATTAGTAGACGTCAAGAAATGCCTATGAATTATTCTCTTGTTATTGAATGGTTTGATGTTTGGGGCTTTGATTATATGGGACCTTTTCCTGCCTCTAATGGATACACACATATTTTAGTGGCTGTTGATTACGTTACTAAGTGGGTAGAAGCTATTCCAACTAGTAGTGCTGATCATAACACTTCTATTAAAATTCTTAAAGAAGTTATTTTCCCAAGGTTTGGAGTCCCTAGATATTTAATGACTTATGGTGGTTCACACTTTATTCATGGTGCTTTCCGTAAAATGCTTGCTAAGTATGATGTTAATCATAGAGTTGCATCTCCTTATCACCCACAGTCTAGTGGTCAAGTAGAGTTGAGCAATAGAGAGCTCAAATTAATTTTGCAAAAGACTGTTAATAGGTCTAGAAAGAATTGGTCCAAAAAACTTGATGATGCATTATGGGCTTATAGAACTGCATATAAAAATCCTATGGGTATGTCTCCGTATAAAATGGTTTATGAAAAAGCATGTCACTTACCTCTCGAACTAGAACATAATGCATATTGGGCTATTAAAGAGCTTAACTATGATTTCAAACTTGCCGGTGAGAAGAGGTTATTTGATATTAGCTCACTTGATGAATGGAGAACCCAAGCTTATGAAAATGACAAGTTGTTTAAAGAAAAAGTTAAAAGATGGCATGACAAAAGGATACAAAAGCGTGAGTTTAATGTAGGTGATTATGTATTGCTATACAACTCTCATTTAAGATTTTTTGCAGGAAAACTTCTCTCTAAATGGGAAGGCCCCTACGTTATCGAGGAGGTCTATCGTTCCGGTGCCATAAAGATCAACAACTTCGAAGGCACAAATCCGAAGGTGGTAAACGGTCAAAGAATTAAACATTATATCTCAGGTAATCCCATAAATGTTGAAACCAATATTAGTGAAACCGTAACCCCGGAGGAATACATAAGGGACACTTTCCGGAACGTTTCAGACTCCGAAAAGGAATAGGTATGTGGTACGGTAAGTAAACCGACTCCAAAACAATTTTTAAGGCAATATTTCTCCGTTTTGGAATATTTAGAAAAATAGAAAAATAAGTAGCAGTCCGGGAAGGACACGAGGGTCCCACGAGGGTGGTGGGCGCGCCCCCTACCTCGTGAGCACCTCATGTGCCTTCCGGACTTCGTTTTCTTGCACGGTACGTATTTTGGTCGGTAAAAATTCATTATATATTCTCCTGAAGGTTTTGACTCCCGTATCACGCAAATCTCCTCTGTTTTTGTTTTCGAGTTGTTGCTGCTGCAGATTAGAGCAAGATGTCTTCTCAAGAGTCAATCGGGGAGAGCCGGGTATCTAATCCGGAACCGGAACCAAGGGCAAACAGCGACGCTGACCACTTTGGGCCAGGAACGGAGGAAGAGATGGAGCATGACTTGATGAGAGTAGATGCCATGGAGGATCAAGAAGTCACCTCTCGCCTCCGAGCTGGGTTCACGATGGGGGAACTACAGAGCTCAGCTATTCCAAATTCGGTTATCCCTTCTAATGTTAGATTTATTTCTTATGGAAAATATGAAGAGGAGTGTCACTTGTTCTCCCGCAGCTATGCAACACCCTTGGGTGCAAGGAGCTTTAGCTGTCACAGGAAAGCTTCGTAAGGAAATAATGGACCTCAAGCAGCAAGTTAATAAGCTCGAGGAGGAGAACCGCATCCTGAGGGGAATAATCGCCAAGAATATTACACCAACAACAAAGAAGGAGATATAATCACATGGGTATGGGCACTCCCCTTGGCAACTGCCAAGCTTCGGGGAGGTGCCCCGGTATCGTATCACCATCACAACTCCTATCTTTATCGTTTTTCTTAGTTCGATCCTATTAGTAGTATCTTGATCTAGTAGAATAAAGTTTATGGCATGATCTAGTTTTGAGTTTGCTTTATGATCTTTCTTCGTAATCGAGTCCGTGAGCTATATATAATAAAGATTAGTGTTGAGTCAAGGGCTTGATTATTTTGCCATGATCTTGGGTGAATAGAAAGAAAGAGAAAAAGAATAAAAATAAATAAAGAGCTCATATTGATCTTATTGAGAGTAATGACTTCACATAGAAAGAGTATGATGATTAAAAGTTGTTGGGAGTTGGTAGACATAGCCTTGGTCATCGTTGCAATATAAAGTGATGTTCTTTCGCATTGAGATTTTGTGCATCCAACCATAAAAGCGCATGGCAACCTCTGCTTCCCTCTGGAAAGGGCCTATCCTTTATTATTATCTTCTACCTTATGCAAGAGTCACGGTGATCTTCACCTTTTCTTTTTCATTTTATCCTTTGGCAAGCTCAGCATGTTGGAAAGAACATGATATATATATCTAATTGGATGTAGGGGAGCATGAACCATTATTGTTGACATTACCCTTAAGGTAAAAGGTTGTGGGGCAAAACTATAAGCCCCTATCTTTCTCTGTGTCCGATTAAAACTCCGTAACCACAAGTATTGCGTGAGTGTTAGCAATTATGGAGGACTAAATGATAGTTGAGTATGTGGACTTGCTTTTTAGCTCTGACATAGACTCTTTCCGATGTTATGATAAATTGCAATTGCTTCAATGACTGAGATTATAGTTTATTGGAGCCCAATAAGGTTTATGATTTATACTTTTGCATTGTGAATTGATCATCACTTGAACATAAGTAATCATATGACAAAATCTATATATGTTGTTGTTATGAGAATAATAATGATGCCTTCATGTCCGTATTTTATTTTTTTCGACGCCTCTACCTCTAAACATGAGGACATATTTATTGTTATCGGCTTTTCGCTTGAGGACAAGCGAGGTCTAAGCTTGGGGGAGTTGATACGTCCATTTTGCATCATACTTTTATATCGATATTTATTGCATTATGGACTGTTATTTCACTTTATGTCACAATAATTATGGCTATTCTCTCTTATTTTACAAGGTTTACATAAGGAGGGAGAATGACGGTAGCTGGAATTCTGGGCTGGAAAAGGAGCAAATATTAGAGACCTATTCTGCGCAACTCCAAAAGTCCTGAAACTCCACGGAACATCTTAAAATAAATAAAGAAAAATCATCGCCAAAGATGAAGGCCAAGGGGCCCACACCCTGCTCACGAGGGTGGGGGGCGCGCCCCCCTATCTCGTGGGCCCCCTGGTGGCTCTCCGACGTCCATCTTCTCCTATATGAGGTCTTTCGATGAGGAAAAAATGAGAGGGAACCTTTCGGGACGAGACTCCGCCGCCACGAGGCGGAACCTTGGCGGAACCAATCTAGAGCTCCGGCAGAGCTGTTCTACCAGGGATACTTCCCACCGGGAGGGGGAAATCATCACCATCGTCATCACCAACGCTCCTCTCATCGGGAGAGGGCAATCTCCATCAACATCTTCACCAGCACCATCTCATCTCCAAACCCTAGTTCATCTCTTGTATCCAATTCTTGTCTCAAAGTCCGGGATTGGTGCTAGTAGGTTGCTAGTAGTGTTGATTACTCCTTGTAGTTGATGCTAGTTGGTTTATTTGGTGGAAGATCATATGTTCAGATCCTATATGCATATTATTACCCCTCTGATTATGAACATGAATATGCTTTGTGAGTAATTACGTTTGTTCCTGAGGACAAGGGAGAAGTCTTGCTATTAGTAGTCATGTGAATTTGGTATTCGTTTGATATTTTGATAAGATGTATGTTGTCTAGCCTCTAGTGGTGTTATGTGAACGTCGACTACATAACACTTCACCATTATTTGGGCCTAGAGGAAGGCATTGGGAAGTAATAAGTAGATGATAGGTTGCTAGAGTGACAGAAGCTTAAACCCTAGTTTATGCGTTGCTTCGTAAGGGGCTGATTTGGATCCACATGTTTCATGCTATGGTTAGGTTTACCTTAATACTTTTGTTGTAGTTGCGGATGGTTGCAATAGAGGTTAATTATAAGTGGGATGCTTGTTCAGGTAAGAATAGCACCCTAGCACCGGTCCACCCACATATCAAAGTATCGAATGCGAATCATATGAGCGTGATGAAAACTAGCTTGACGATATTCCCATGTGCCCTCGGGAGCGCTTTTCCTTATTTAAGAGTTTGTTCCGTCTTGTACTTTTCTACAAAAAGGATTGGGCCACCTTGCTGCACTTTATTTACTTTTGTTACTTGTTGCTCGTTACAATTTATCTTATCACAAAACTATCTGTTACCACTTATTTCAATACTTGCAGAGAATACCTTGCTGAAAACCGCTTATCATTTCCTTCTGCTCCTCGTTGGGTTCGACACTCTTACTTATCGAAAGGACTACGATAGATCCCCTATACTTGTGGGTCATCAGCTGGCTCAATTGAGTATGGGTACCGGGTCCCCTTTGGTGGAGTCCATGTCTTCATCGGCCGGATCGGCGAGCCGGGCCCTGAGCCGGACATCTGCACCGACCTCATCGAGACGGCTCAACGTGCGAGACCCGCCCGGACTCAGCCCGCCGTGAAGCGTGCCTTTGTGGGTTGCATCCATGGAGGGGAGTTCTCTGAAGGATCTGTGGATGGCGGTGAGACGGCCATCTATTCTGATGGTGAGTCGTCCACAGGCGAGACAGATTCATTGTATCAACTACAAGCTGGCGGGATTGGGTGCTATTTCGGTGGCAGAAGTATTCTGGACCCCTTCGAGCCACCGAGCAGAGCGGGGGTCTTCGTGACTAGTACCCAGCCCGCTCAAAACTCTACGGCTGCAGCAGCAATAACCTCCAGGATGGCCATGACCGGGTCAGGAGACCCTGCACACCTGTCGGCTCAGGTGCTGATGGATCTTATGGATAGGATGACAGCGTTGTTGACCGTCGTGGTTGAACCGGCAGATAAGGCTCAGCATGATGCGGAGGTGGCACGGCTACGTGAGGAGGTAGCACAAGCCAAGGAAAACTTGGCGGCGGAGGACATCATGATGGCAGCGGAGCGGACGGCTTTGGACGCCCGGGCTCAACAACTTCAATCAGAGGCTTTTCGGCTCACAATGGATCTGAACGCATCAAATGAGGTCATGAGGAGAAGGCAACAGAAGGTTCAATCACGACTGCCTCTCACTTACGATCCTAGGAACCTTTTCCACACACCTGGAGCCGGTCCCAGTAACCCGCCGGAGGGAAACCGGATTACAACACCCGGAGCTGGGGCGCCGGGTCAGCCGCGGGCTATGGAACCCCCTCATGTGAATACTACTCCGCCTCGTTATACACCAACGCCACCGGGTCATTTTCCTAGCCCTCTAGACAATCTAATCGATGCATCGGCATGCTTGGAGGCTCTCCCCATGGAAGGCGACTCGCCGACGGCGATCGAAATGCGAAGGGTTAGAGAACTTCTTCAGACAGCTCTGGCACAGCAGGAATCATAGTCTTATAGTTGGGATAGGATTCATTCAACCCCTCGCCCGAGCCGGAGCCTGAGCTACAGTAGGCATATGGATTCAGCGGCCATGTCCAGCAACGCCCAGCGCCGTGACCAGCCACGCAGGTATGACCCGGCGTGTGATGGCGCTCTTAACTTGGTTGACCAGGATAGGATCCGCCAAGAGGCCGAGCGGGCGGTTCAACAGGCAGCTGAGCAGGCGGCTCACCAAGCCTTTCCGGTTTATCCGACGACCTCTGTTGAAGCAGGCGTGGCCATAAGGACATGTGGTGCCCCTTCCTTGGTGCCGGCTCTACGTAATGAGCGTTTACCAAAGGATTTCAAGGGGCCTCGGAAGGTGCCTTATTACACAGCTGACTTACAACCCGGGGCATGGATCGAACGTTATGAGATGGCCATGGAGTTGCTAGAGGTCAGTGATGCAGCGATGGCTAAGTACTTCACCATGATGTTGGATGGAACAACTCGCACTTGGTTGAAAGGGTTGCCACCCAATTCCATGAACATAAGTAAGCACGCCAGAAGGTCATCGGGGTTGCAATGGAGCGTTGCCGGAGCTGCAGTGAAGCACACCGGAGGTTGCAATGGAGCGTCGGCGGCGCCACCGGTGCTGCCATGGAAGCTGCTGCGCTTGGTACAGGGAAGGAGGACGAGGTTTGTGCTGCGATCCAACTGCTGCGCTGCGTACAGGGAAGGAAGATGAGGCTGTGCTACGATCCAACGGCAACCCTCGTCAGATCGGACGGCTGGTTAGGCGGATGATTTCCCGAGGAAATCATCCAACTTATTCGTAGCAGTCGCCATTCCCGTAACTCTCCGGTACTCCGAAAAATAACCTAATCACTCGGAACCTTTACAAAGTCCGAATATAGTCGTTCAATATATCGATCTTTACGTCTCGACCATTTCAAGACTCCTCGTCATGTCCCCGGTCTCATCCGGGACTCCGAACTCCTTTGGTACATCAAAACACATAAACTCATAATATAACCGTCATCGAACTTTAAGCGTGCGGACCCTACGGGTTCGAGAACTATGTAGACATGACCGAGACATGTCTCCGGTCAATAACCAATAGCGGAACCTGGATGCTCATATTGGCTCCTACATATTCTACGAAGATCTTTATCGGTCAAACCGCATAACAACATACGTTGTTCCCTTTGTCATCGGTATGTTACTTGCCCGAGATTCGATCGTCGGTATCTCAATACCTAGTTCAATCTCGTTACCGGCAAGTCTCTTTACTCATTCCGTAATACCTCATCCCCCAACTAACTCATTAGTTGCAATGCTTGCAAGGTTTAAGTGATGTGTATTACCGAGTGGGCCCAGAGATACCTCTCCGACAATCGGAGTGACAAATCCTATTCTCGAAATACGCCAACCCAACAAGTACCTTCGGAGACACCCGTAGAGCACCTTTATAATCACCCAGTTGCGTTGTGACGTTTGTTAGCACACAAAGTGTTCCTCCGGTAAACGGGAGTTGCATAATCTCATAGTCATAGGAACATGTATAAGTCATGAAGAAAGCAATAGCAACATATTAAACGATCGAGTGCTAAGCTAACGGAATGGGTCAAGTCAATCACATCATTCTCCTAATGATGTGATCCCGTTAATCAAATGACAACTCATGTCTATGGTTAGGAAACATAACCATCTTTGATCAACGAGCTAGTCCGGTAGAGGCATACTAGTGACACTCTGTTTGTCTATGTATTCACACATGTATTATGTTTCCGGTTAATACAATTCTAGCATGAATAATAAACATTTATCATGATATAAGGAAATAAATAATAACTTTATTATTGCCTCTAGGGCATATTTCCTTCATCCCCCTCCTTCCTTCTCTTTTCTTTTCCCTTTTCTTCTCTCCTACTCCTACGACATGGAAGGGGGGGGATCCTACTCCTGGTGGAGTAGGACTCCCAGGGTGCGCCATAGGAGGGCCGGCCCTCCCCCCTCCACTCCTTTATATACGTGGCCAGGGGCACCCCATAGACACACAAGTTGATCAGTTGATCTTTTAGCCGTGTGCGGTGCCCCCCTCAACTATAATCACCTCGGTCATATTGTAGCGGTGCTTAGGCGAAGCCCTGCGCCGGTAGCATCATCATCACTGTCATCACGTCGTCGTGCTGACGGAACTCTCCCACGAAGCTCTGCTGGATCGTGTGTTTGTGGGACGTCACTGAGCTGAACGTGTGCTGAACTCGAAGGTGCCGTGTGTTCGGTATTTGGATCGGTCGGATCGTGAAGACGTACGACTACATCAACCGCGTTCTCATAATGCTTCCGTTTATGGTCTACGAGGGTACGTAGACGATACTCTTCCCTCTCATTGCTGTGCATCACCATGATCTTGCGTGTGCGTAGGGTTTTTTTTTAAATTACTGCGTTCCCCAATAGCGAGGTGATTATGTGAGGTCTTCTTCGACCTCCGGTAAGCTTCTATCTAATCTCATCCCTCTGATCTACACAACGGTGCTTCGATTCGAGGTAAGCTCTACACAAAAAGATGCACCTTGATGCTACCGTTTCATTCAGGCGATCGATTAGTAGTTTCGTCGGCCGTAAATTCTTAATCTCATGTTCCCGTTTGGAGTTATTCTGCGCATGGTCGATCATTTGAAATTTCCTTTAACCATCGTGTTGTAAGTTCCTCACAACATTCGTGTTGTAAATCTTTGAACAGCAATCTAGTGCACTGTCGCCGCCATCTCGAACTCCTCTGTCCTCTGCTCAGAGCCCTCATATTCGTCCCTCTCAACGCCGAAGCCCTTCCCCTTGATCTCCTTGCCCATGTGCTACTACACTAGAGTCGTTCCGGCGTCGCTCATCTCGGCCTACTCTCTGTCGTCCTCCTACTGCACTGACGCTGCAATGGCGCACACATGCTTTCTTGTGTCCTCTGCCTCCGTGCACACTGCAGTTCGTCGCGCCGCCGACGGGGTCGATCATCTTGGCCTCCTCTCTCTCGCCCTACTACACTAGAGTCGTTTTCGACGTCGATCATCTCGGCCTCCTCTCTCGTCCACTACACTGACGATACCATGGCGCGAGCACCCATTCTCCTCTTCTGTCGACTGTCTTTGCGCGAGCACCGCAACTAGTTCGCTGACGGTGTCACTCGTCGTGCCGTCGACAGGGTCGCTCGTCCACGACTCCATGCTCGTCATGTCGAACATGGTGCCACGGCCACTATCCACCGCAGTCGTCATGGTCCGGCGCACACTGCATTTCTTCTCCCCCTTCTTCTGCTATCTCTCAACCATGTGTGTTAAGTGCAAGTGCTATGTCTTAATCATACCTCATGCGAGCAACCAAACATCGTGTAGTTGCATGCGCCGAGACAATGCAGGCCACCAAACAACGTGTCAAAGTTTGTCCCAATGCAGGAAGTCCATATGCAGGCAACCAAACAACTTGCAGATGTCACATGTGAGGTTGTTTTTTCAAAGTCAGGCTGTGTTGAGATGTGTATGTAATACAGCTACGGTTTACTACTGCAACCAAACACGCCTTAAAGCTGCGCGGCATGGCTAGTTCAGCACGGGGTGGGCGGAGCAGCCAGTCAACACGCGTAGGAGGCTGGTGAGTGAGGGGCTAGGTCGGGCTGTGTGATTCAGGCCTTCTTTTGTCTAGGCTGTGCTGGGCTCAGGCAGGAAATAATAGAGGCTGAAAACAAACCGACGCTTGGTGCCCGAGGCCCACATAGTTTAGCTAGATATGTTCTTTCAACTCAAAAAAAGAAAACTAGATATGTTCTTAATTTAGTCTCTGGGTGTCAGGTGTGGTTTGGCGAACCATATGATATAATCATTATCCCACTCTATGGACTTCGATCAATAAAGAATTTGTCTTACCCCTTAGAAAGAAAAGAAAGAAAATGAGTTAATGAATACCCCTCAGTTTTTTTGCCTTAAAAAGAAGAAGAGAATAAATACCCCTGAAAAAAGTGAGGGAATGAATGAAAGCAAGAAATGGGTAATTCCACAGGGTGGTCCACGGGAATGAGGTCCCGTTTGCCGTGCGACGCCTGGAATAGAAGTATACGTGAATGCGTGCGACGTCCCAACTACCACCATCGATCGCTGTCACCAACGAACAAACGAAACCCAAAGTGCACCGGTACGTGCTGTCCTGATCTTGCCCTCATTTCCCCCTTTTCTTTTTTGCAGCATGCATGCTAGGTTAATTAACACGTGTGGTACCCTAAAAAATGTTGCGGTACGTTTGGTGGCACTCAGCCTGCTTGCCTGCCTACCTACCTTGTCACCCTGGATTAATCTTCACTGAAAGTATGTAGCGAGGCGCCGTTGCCGGCCCGCCTCATTTTTTGTGACCTTAAGGCCATGACGGAGCGGTCAATCATGCCTCTTGTCGGCGAGAGGGTTCCATCTTTAGATGTTTGTTTGAGTTTTATTAGGGTCTATATTCTATTTAGAAAGACGAGACAACGGCGCTTTCCTGAAGATATAATAAGATTCTTCTCGCCTAGCCCTCATTCCGGTGATGCATCTATCATCGTCGGTGGGCGTGTGGTGGTGTGTCTCCGGCAAATCTATCTTTAATGGATTTGCTTGGATGCAGTTGTAGTTCCTCTACATTCATGTGTCTTCAGCTTAAATCATTTCTATCTACGCTACTCTTCACAGACGGTGGTTGTTATTCTGGTGTGCTGATATATGAGGCATTGGCAAGACGACTTCTTGACTGTCTACTACAACAAGTGTTGCCCGACTTTCTGACGGTAGCGCGTTTTCGCCTTGCTTCAATAATTGTAATTGTCGCTAGATGATCTACAAATCTTCATGTAATTTATTTCTAGTGTTCGTTTTACTGAAATTATTGTAAATGAATGGATCAAAAAATTTCTAGATCCTAAAAAATGCCTCATATATCAGCACGGGTGGTACCCTAAAAAATGTTTTTTTAGCATCAATATAAACACAAGCGCTCATATACACGCGCATACACTCGTCTCTATGAACACACACACGCACACCCTACCTCTATGAGCACTTCCGATAGACTGAGCCGGCATATCATCTTGAGATTTACGCTCCTCTCACTGAAAGCGCATCGCCGAAAATCCTGAAATAAATTCAGGAATAATGCGAGCACCAGGATTTGAACCCTAGTGGATTGAAGATACCATTGTCCACCTAACGAACTCAACCACAGGCACGTGTGGTACGTTTGGTGGCCAACTTTTACTCTTCCAACAACCCAAACCACATCAATTTTTTTTGCGGCAACCCACATCAATTTGAGACGAAGTAACTCAGGGTCACTAATCTATTTTACTCTTAAGTATAGGTTTGGTATTCTCCCCTAACAAAAAAAAGTTATGGTATTCTCAGTTCAACTGTCTATTCAACAAATAAATGAAAGTTCTATCTTTCAATATCTATGGTCTTGGGACCTTCAA
Source organism: Triticum monococcum (assembly GCA_034509565.1). Classification (NCBI taxonomy): domain Eukaryota; kingdom Viridiplantae; phylum Streptophyta; class Magnoliopsida; order Poales; family Poaceae; genus Triticum; species Triticum monococcum. The sequence goes on along the minus strand of CM067845.1, from coordinate 12,795,865 downwards.
TAGTGATTTTTCTTTAGAATTTGGATACTTAATTGACCAACTTACTTCTATTATGTTAATACTAATTACTATTGTAGAAATCTTGGTTCTTATTTATAGTGATGATTATATGTCGCCATCTTCTTGTGGCAAGGGAGATATTTCCATGACTACCTAGCAACTCAAATAAGTTCATGGAGTTTTTTAGCGTAATTAATTCACAGAGTGGGTTTAATGAGGGAATATCTCAGGGTACTGTAGAACCGCTAGAAAGAAATTTTAAAAAAAAAGACATGCATAACCTGTTGGTAAATCTCCGTACTTCACCGGTTTAGAAACATTATGCCATTGACACAGTAATTAGGGCTGCCTAACTGAAAATACTTTCTCTGTAAATTAATATAAGACTTTTTAGATCACAATTTTAGTGCATGATTAAAATAGTAATCTAAAAGGTTATATATTAGTTTACAGCATTAGTTCACATAGCTGTCTAGCGCCACCAGTAGCAAGTCCAGAATGGCTAGGTAATCACTCATTGACTCATGTGCACGTACTACAAAATCGAAGCATAATTGTCAGTGACACTCAGCCGGCTTGCCTGCCTACCTACCTTGTCACCCTGGATTAATCTTCACTGAAGTATGTACGGAAGCGCGGTCGCCGGTCCGCCTCGTTTTGGTGACCTTAGGGCCATGGCGGAGCGGTCAATCCGGTCTCTTGCCGGCAAGAGGGTTTTAGAATAAAATTCTTCTCGCCTGGCCCTTGTTCTGGTGATATGTTTATTATCATCGGTGGACATGTGGTGGTGTGTCTCCGGCGAATTTGTTCTTGGTGAATTGCTTGGATGCGGTCGTAGTTCGTCTATGTTCGTGTGTCTTCAGCTTAAATCCTTTCTATCTACGCTATTCTTCACAGACGGCGGTTGCTGTTCTGGTGTGCTGATCTATGAGGCATTAGCAAGACGACTTTTTGACTGTTTACTACAACAAGTGTTGCCCGACTTTCTGACGGTGGCGCGTTTTCGCCTTGCTTTAATAATTGTAATCGTCGCTAGATGATCTACGAATCTTGATGTAATTTATTTTTAGTGTTTGTTGTACTGTAATGATTGAAAATGAATGGATCAAAAAATTCTTAAAAAAAGTATGAACTTTGCACCAACATGAAAAGCAGCACACCGGATTAATTACCGACAGTACAGTATAACACTACCGCCGTAGTACGAGCAGCATCACAATGTGTTTCGCGTAAACTCGGCTCGACAAATCTAGAAAAGTAGGAGCATTCGGCCATGGCAATAAGTGCGTTTGAGCTGAAATTCGGAGACAGAAAATCGCCGTCAAGAAGGGAGGATTCACTCTCGCTTGCACCCCAACAAAAATTATGGATTTTTTCTGGAGAAATCGAGGATAAAATACACACTGCTCCCAAACCGTGACAACCCAAGAATGAACAACCCCGGATTCCATCTCGAGGGAACAAGGGGAGTGAGTAAATTCAAGTGCGAGGAAGGCCACATGGGCGGAAGGAGGGAGTAACATGGAGCTTTTCCACTGTGGGGCGGTGGGGTTAGGTGCGGCAGTGGAGGAAAAATTGATCCATCAGACTAGTCACGAAAAATTGATCCCCATTGTGAGTAGTCTTAGGGGAGAGAGAAGTGAGAGGTTGGGTGCAGTTACATGAAGAACCCAAATAATCCTATTACCCTGCAGCACACATGAACATAATTGCTTTTATTTCCTATTTCTATTTCAGTTAGTCACATTTGCGGCATTTTACCCAAAAAATCAGAAAATGCAGCTCTTCTCCAAAGAACAACTGCAAGCCTGGAATGGGTTTCTAGTTCATGGAATCCATATTGCACGTGATACATGCCCTTACTCACAACATGACATACAAGTTTGAGAAGTGCATCGTTGCACGTAGCGGCAGCTGCACACAGCGCATCGACGGTGCGCAGCTCGTCGCGATGCGATGCAGACAAGCATGCTATTTGGAGTATATAGGAAAGTGCGAGAGCGATATGCTGCGTATTGCCGTTTTTGATGGACCACACTGAGAGATGAGACTGGCACACCGCTGCATATAGCACTGTATATGCGCATCACAGAGGGAGACGTGGTATCAAGGTGGTGTTGGGAGACGACAAGAGAAAGAGGCTCGTCTCCGACCACGTTTCGATATGTATGCAAGCAACCTCGCATTACTACCTCTGACCAACCACACCAAGGCATCATTAATCCATTTTCTATCATATGTATCTTTAAAAGGTTAATATGCATTTTCAAAAAAATACACGAGGACAGGAGCGGCAGTAGGTCAAATGCTCACAGCAACATACCAGTGATAAGCTGCCGCTGGTTGATCACGCACAAACAATCGGTAGGAAGTGTGATGCCTAGACGAGAGCACGCACAGCAACTGATCCCGCATTACTTTGCTTGTGGAGGCGCACGCAAGTACGTACCGGGGCCCGTAAAAGTCCAATCGGTCTGCACCGCACCACAGTGCGAGAGAGTTTTCGGTTGACGCACGCAAACACACGTGTGGATGATTAGCCTGTTTCCATCCATAAGTAGCTTGAAAGTTTATCTAGACTTTCTAGTTGGATTGATCAGTTCTTAGCATAATTCTCATGTTGCCTCAAGGTTTCACTAGGACTGGAGTTAGGTAGGTTGAGCAATTTGTATTTTGAAACTCCTGTAAATATTTTATTCTTTTAATATATATTTACCGTAGAACGATTGTTCTACAGTTTTCGGTTAAAAAAAACGTCTGACATCCAACAGCACACGCACATAACCAAACTTGCTACGACGCTAAAGCACTAAACGGGAGCATTCAAGCCAACACTGCACGCTTCATGACGTCCCAAGAATGTTCAACGGCAGCGAGGCCGCCGTACACGCCGGAGGAGGCGTCCCCTGTATGCGAGCACGGCGCACGCACGCCGCCGCCAATGTTGTCCAGGGGGTCGTGGTCTACGACCTGCTCGTACGCCACACTGGTCGCCGGCCCCTGTATACGTCAAATCAGCATGCAGCTGCCGCTGCGTGTAGGACATCCACACTCATATAAGTTCGTGCTTCTGTTTTTGTTCTTTGTTTCTGACCGGAGCATCGTCCGAAATTTCGTTCATGTGCGACATCAGTAGATCCCAGTGCCTCCTATGCCTATCAGATTCGTATTCCTAGGTGTGTAGAGACACATCAAGCAATGCGTATAATTTGACTAAAGAACTCCAACATGGAAAATAAGCTATTCACTGTTTGCTTGGGAAAACCTCGCTGCTTATAAAAGCCTTGGATGATAGGCATTTACATGGAGACATATCTCCTCTGGTAGGTAAACAGTTAAAGATATATCCTTTATGCGTCTGGTCCTTTGCTATGATAGGTCGGAGGCTATGCAAACTTTGGCAATCATCAAAAAAATGGTGGATTTCTTTAGCCCAGGTCTAGCGTCAGACCGATAGGAAGCAAAAAGACGGGTGCAAATAAAATGCTAAATACACTCCGGTATGATTGAGTGGAGCCCAATTTACAACAATAAAAAGAGCTATTGACGGTAGAGGATTTGTGGCATTTAATTTGTTGGAGTTCAAAGATTGGAGTGAAGAACTTCAACAAAAAATTAGACTAAAGCTTGTATTTAACATTTTATGTCGGAGTTTTTAACTAAAGAACTCCGGGTTCGTATTTCCTCGTGTGGCTCCACACTCCCATGTGAACATTAAATTCAAAAAATACCAGGAAATTTCAAAAAGAATTAGTGATTTTGGGATATGAAACCTGGGAACCCAATCTACTGTTGTGTGAAATTTCGTACAAGAATACCAAGAAACGTATCCATGGCAAAAAAGACAAAAAAAAGTTCTATGTATAGAAAAAAACTATTTTGATGGATTTTAATTCGGACTGTATTTTCATCGCCACAGATATATTTGTTGGTATTTTTCTATGAAACTTCATACGGGAGTAGACTGGGCATCCAAGTTTGATATTCCAAGATTTCTGATTTTTTTAATCTTCATGGTATTTTTTGAATTTTATTCTCGTTAGGGGGGTGCACCACCCATGTGCTCTTGTGTATTTCCCGCTATTGACTACCTAGTATATCCTTGATGAACCTTGGGAGTTGAAATTCCTCAGTTCCATCATTTCTTTTCATGTTCTATTCATTTGGAGCCAAATCAAAAACTTGGATTTTATTGTTGCTAAGGATTTCTATCTTAATTTTGATGTTTAGAGCCGATTCAAACATTGCTTTGGACCAATTTCGACCACAAAGTGAATAATCTTAAGTTTTATTCCATGATTTATAAATTCCGCCAATGAGCTCTCTCTCTCTCTCTCTCTCTCTCTCTCTCTCTGTGTGTGTGTGTGTGTGTGTGTGTGTGTGTGTGTGTGTGTGTGTCAGAGTTCCGGGTGAAGACCCTTGCCCGGTGTGGCTTGGTAGCGACGACGCTTTGCGTCGTTCCCCGGCCCTCTTGAGGGCGCTAGCGAGGAGCTTAGGTGCCCTAAGGTGTTGTGTAGGGTTATTCTTCATTTCTCTTGTGTTCTCCTTCGGTAGTGTAGTCACGTGCCTCTACTCGATCTGGTAGAAGGAAGATAACTAAGTTGATGTAGAGGGCTCCTCCTCCAGTGGAGCTAGGAGAGCTTCTACAGTGAGCTCAGCCGCCGGGATAGCAGACAAGTTGGTGCCAATCGGCTAAATCATCCTGACAGGCGTCGGTGGAGGGATTTGTTCATCAATAGTCCCTGATTCTGATAGCAGTGGGTACTATCCATGGTTTGACCTTGGAAATCTTCATCTTGGTGTCAGGAACCGAATGAATACGCAAGCTATCGTATTTGTTGGAGCGAACACTCCTACGGAGGGAAACCGGGCCCTCGGGTACTATTGCTTTCCCCTTGCAGCCTAGAGCGGATGCAAGGCCTGGACCAGAAGTAGCTAGAGTGGCAGGTGCAGGCAGATCAATCAGATCATGGTGTACCCCTACTGTTGTTATTGGTTTTACATGTTATCAATTTTTCTCATGCTGATTTTTTTCCAAATCTTTGTTTGACCATGATATATGCAAGTAGGCTTCTTTGGATGATCCTATTATTAGTTTGCATACCCTGTGCCCATTAGATTTTCACTGTGAGTTGTGCATCTTAGATCTACTCTGTTAATTGGAGCTGTGGACAACATCAATGTTTTGGATGAATGGTTCAATGAAGAGATCAATAGACTTATTCGTAGAGATAAACTGAAGTGGGAGAGTGTCGGCACACCATTTGCTGAACCAACTTCAGACGATAAAGATGTCTTTGCTATTGAAGATGACGAGGAGCCCCTATGCCAGGATACAACTTCCCACTGGACAATTCCTTTGCCCCTTGTGTTAGTACAAAGGAATGGTTGCTTTTTGTTACATTTTCTTTTTTATGTTAAGTTAATTTTGTTTTGTGACAGCAAAACGAATTTATTTATTAGATAATAAAGCTATTGGAATGTATAGTGGGGCATACTGAATCTCTTAGAAAGGATACAATAAAATGAAGAGCTCCGTACACAATGACAAATAACAAAATGGTGCGGCAAAGCACGCGTTTGCTTCTAGTACTACTCTAATTGTACAATGGAAACAGCAACCAATTAGTGGTAATGCCCCATTGCCTTCACAATACTTGACCTATAAAACCTACGATTAGCATCTCAAATCCAGCTAGAAAATAATGAGTTGTTGAACCAGGGTAAATTAAATCTTTGGACCCCATCTGCCACAAGCTGACAATCTGCTTTCACTTGTCCACTTTGCACACTTTTTATCTACGCTGGCCAAATCTTCTTCGCCCCCTGTCCAAGTGTGAGAGTACCAAACTGTTGCTTCATCAAGATGACACAAGGAAGTTCTTTGGGTGGTGTGTGTGTGTGGGGGGGGGGGGGGGGGGGGGGGGGGTGCAAAGCAGAAGTGTCCAACAATTAGCAAGGGGTTGAGGCGAGGGGAGAAGAGAAGAGTTAAGACAGTAGAGTAGAGAAAGAGACATGATGGCGGACCGAGCTACATGACACATGTAGTAGTTTGGTGATCTATCGGCAATTCCTGGTGCATGCACGTACCTATGAAATTCATACACAAATAATTCACAAAATGGTAGATAGGAAAGTAGATGCCAAATATGCTGTTCATCATTTGCCGAGGAAGACTTGCTACTTATCAAAACATTGAGTGGTGTGCCACGATGTGAATTCGCTGTTGTCTGGTAGGTCAACAGACAGAAATTCCTTTTTATGTGCTAGGTACACATCTGTTAGGCCAGAGGCTATGAACACTTGAACAATCCTTAAACGATGAAATTCCTTTAGCTGACTTTAGGAAGAATTGAATTGTTGTACTGAACTATGTACCAAGATAAAAAAGATGCATTGGCAAAGCTACAACATGGCAATCCCGAGCAGCCACCTTGTTTTCGGCGACTAATCTTCAATGATGCATAGAGGAAAGTGCTAGAAGAATTAAGGATATTTTACGGAATTTTGTTATCAAGACGACCGAGCCTAAATGTTTACCTCATTCAACCCTATTACCACTAATATACAATATACAACTAATTTTGTTATCTTCAATGACCCAAATTTCAGGGCGACCAATATACAACTAATTTTGTTATCAAGACATGTTATTTGAGACTAGAGTGGATACCGTGGTTGGTGAATTAGCGATCCAAGTAAGTGAATGAATGAAAGAGAAGGGGTTAATGATGCGGGATGGCGCCCGTTTGCCGTGCAACGCCATGAATAGAACGGAACGGGGGGAGGCCCGTGTCGGCGTCGCCACATGAATGGATACGTGCGACGTCTCAACCACCATCAATCAGCGTCACGAAAGAACAAACAAAACCTAAAGCGTACGTACGTAACGTGCTGCCCTCTTTGCACTCTCGAACGCATCTCTTTCTTTTGGGTGCATGCACGCTAGGTTAATCAACACGTGTGGTACGTTTGGTGGCCACCTTTTACTCTTCCAACACCGCGGCACACATGAATTTCAGATGGCTTACCGTCCTTGGTTGCCTGCACCGGCGCTAACCTAGCCATCTTCATGTCATCCCGTGGCAAGGGAGAAATTCCCGTGGCTCCCCGACAAACTAGCTAATTCATGGAGTTGGATCAAAGAAGGAATATTTCATGGCATGCATTATGGAAACTCTAGAAAGAAATTAAGAATAAAATACTCCTTGCTTGACAGATTAAGAAAGAAGTAAACTATTTCATGCGACATGCATATGGCCAGTTGCATGGTTTCGTTTTAAGCTCTAGGTTGCTGTAATCAAAGACATTGCGGTTTCTTTTAATGGAAATCATAGAGGAAGCTCTCTTTCTAAAAAAAATTATATCATGCGATATTGTGCCTTTGTCGCAGTGATTAGGGCTGCCGAATTAGAAAATAAAATAACAAGCTGGCTAGCGCCACGTAGCTAGTCCAGATTGATTAGGGATCACTATTCAATCATGTGCACGTACTGCAAATCGAAGCAGAATAATCAGTGACAGCGAGCCAGCCTGCCTACCTACCTTGTCACCCATGGCGTTTAGCACTCTTGATTTAATTTTCACTGACGTACGTACGGACTTAGCATATGGTGGCCGAAAGAGCATCGCACTGAATTAATTAACGATGGAGTACCTACGAGCATTATATTTACTACTGCTACTCTAATCACTAGTTAAGTGTACCTTTTAGGCAATGGTTACCCGTCTTCTTTGGCGGTGACAGCCATCGGTCACTTATTGCAGTCTGAGTGTTTTTGAGGGATTTTTCACATGCATGGTAAGAATGGGTCGGTTTATTGGCGTTTTATTTACATCCATTTTATCAAAATGATTTTGCACTTAAACCGTGAGTCAAATTATGAACAGTTTTGTTATTGCTTTTTGACATCAAGATTTTCAAAACTAAATCTCATATTGATAGGTTTTTTGACAGACTTTTTTCCCAAGCACATCTATGTTCTCTGACTAATACTAACTTGTGCCCCACCCAGTAATAACCTCTGCTTCCCAACTGGTGCTCTGAATTAATACTAATGTCTGCTTTGAACACACTATAAGAGCAACTCCAGCGTTCAGGCCGCCAGCCATCCACCTTGGTCATCAAATGTCCGCCCACACATTATTTATCTTGTGCCCGGGGTATTAAAAATAATCAAAGATAAATGGCACAATCCTTCTTCGATAACTGAAAGATAAGTATTCCAATGAAATAAAATATTACAACCCAAATATAAAGTTTTGAAATATTTTAAATGGAATTCAACTTATTTTGACACATGTTCTAGTTGTCTCCATGTAACACCATGGATGCTTAACCAGATCATTCTAAAAGTTGCTTATGAGTTCCTCAATGGCAACATATGGTTTGAATAGCGCATCAGGGGGAAAATAGTCATCGTACAACACCATATGCCCCCCTGCCCTCCATCAATTCAACACTTACTGTTTGCTAGTTGAACCCTTGTAGTTGAGAACATGCTCTTCCACATGCTCCGCATCCTTAAGAATCGCCTTCATCATCATTGTTTCATCACCATCTTCATCCTCGCGCGACAAAGATGAATCCATGAAATCGGCATAGAAGTACCCCTCATCCGAATCCATCGTATTTGCTTGAAAGTTACACCAAGGGGGTAGAAAAAGTTGGCAATGACATTTAGCCAAACACTAAGGGATTTTGTCAAAAAAGTTGTAACGGCAGAGCTCTGGAAAGCTTGGATGACTCGAGTGGTACGACCATGGCATCGTAATCCGGGAACATGGATACAGGGCACATGAGGATGGATGGGCTAGGAAAAACCGTAGGTTACCCATGGGGATTTGTGGGTGGGTCTGGGACGCCACTACTACAAGCGCAAATAGGGTTGACTGGCCAAACCATATTATCACTGGCACACTTTAGGCCCGTCAGCGCCTCGGGGTCATTGATGACATTACCATCACAAATGGGCCTATTGGTCAGTCAATGTTGTCTACGCCGTCCAGTTAGTGATAACGAGTCCATTCACTTTTTTATAGCTATGCTTTATTTATGTTTTGTTGTCAGCAATGCAAACGAATTTAACAATGGGGCCATAAACCGTTCATTTGCATACCAAGTAATTTGTTTTTCATAACATAATTCACAACTAACATATGGAAAATACTATCCAAAGCTAAACACTTCACAATACACATGTCATTGACTAAACCAGATTGGTCTACTAGTTGAGCCTCTTAACAAACCAGAGAGAGGACATATATTTTCTCATCGCTCTCTATCCAACTTTCTGATCGAATAAGCAATGTGACAAGTCCTGACGAGACCCACTCGTGCTTATACCATTGATCATCTTCTTTTTGTCAGCGCCACTGAGATGTAAGTCTGCACATAACAAAAAAATTGTCAAGACAATTAACATAAGATATTCATTGGTTTATTTTACACATGTAGTTAAGAATATCATAACTATGTTCTATGTCATTACACCCTGCTTGAAGACTCTCTCGGCTTCTTCAAAACGTAGGAGGTAATAGCATAACATGGATATTTGTTGCGTGTGTGTGAAGATGGCAGAATCTGCGAGATCTGATTCCGATCCTAAGAAATTCTTTTCCACAGATGATCCTGACACTTTTGCGATCTTCTGTTGTGCACACAACTCATATCTGAAATGAGGAGTATGGAGTAGCTCGGGCCTCCCATAAGTCATCCTCTTCCTTTCATTATTTTTTTGCAGTGCAACTAAAATATAAGGCAGCCGCAGTACAACTATTTTATTTATATGTAGTTGATCTTTATTACACATCAAAAAATAAAGTTTTATGTTGCCTCAGATATTACACACATGGACAGGATGCTACTTATTTTGTTCATCTATGTTCAACAAATAATAAGATAGACCAAGTATGTCGTTCATTTGAATAATATTCCACTCCAATCTTGTAACGCAAAGAACGCCTAATGAGGCAGCTGGGTGCGTTTATAATATTTTTACAAAGTATTCCTCACTACATTGTCACATATGACATGCATAATATATAATATTCCACCGTAAAGAAATATAAGAGCGTTTATATCATTAAAGTAGTGATCTAAACACTCTTATATTTCTTTACAGAAGGAGTATTTTTTTAACATATTCATAAGTATGCACCATGCACGAAGGCGTGGGAAGCACGGTGGGCAGCAGGGGTAGAGCAACCCTGGCACCAACACAACTACGACTACAGGATATACGACTGCAAGCCTCGGCGTAGGAGACCTAGCGTCCCACGATAAGGTGACACCGAACAGAAGATAATGAGAGTGCACCACGGCGCGGAGACTGTATGGGAGCGGACCTATTGGAGAGGCCTGCACGGATCAGCGGCCGGAGGTAGAGGAGGGAGAACATGGAAGACGATGAGAGGGAGGGACTCGAGGGCGATAGTGAGGGTAGGGTTGAGACGGAAAGTGCACTATGGTTACAAAAGGTTACATAAAGAAGAACAATGACAGGCAGGAAAACCAAAATGGCAAATTTAAGTAGACTATCTAGACTGGTGGTCAGTCAATGATTACCACAGATCCATTGTGGTCATTGGCTATTTCCAAATCAATCTATTAACCGTCAAGCCGAACCAAAATATTCATATCACTAAGAGCATGGTTAATAATATAACCAGCTGATGGCTATATGGAACTGCCATGTTATATATAGACATCATCTATAGGCACTCCTACAATAATGTGGGCTATAAGGTTGGCTACGAATTACTACTTTTTTTTTCATCTTCTCTCTATCTCTTTCTACGCATTTATTATATTTGTCTAGGACTGTATATAGCTAGGCTCTTGCATGAGAGCCCACTCCCCTTACTTTTTCAGATCTATCACCTCCACATACGCAAAAGTACCACATAGACAGGCTATAAGCCCATTATTGTGCTTGCTCCAACGCCTCCTCGGAGGCCGCTCAGTGTTAAGGCTAATCACTATTGCCTAGTCAAGGGGCGACCAATTTTTAAGGGTTAGTGTTATTCGTATATGTAGTAATAGGTGTTGAAGTCATGCATGACAGCGCAAACATCCCCCAGATGCCAGTACGGGCGTCCGGATGGGTCTAGACCAATTTGATGACCGCCGTTGGATGGCTCGGACCATCCGATCTGAACATCTGCGTGTGATTTGGTGATCCGCCTTGGATTTTCCCTGACATACTCCCTTCGTCCTCAAATAAGTGTATGTTTAACATTCAAAATTTGTCCGTAAAAAGTGTATTTCTATCTTCTCAATGCAATTTCAAGTAGAAAAAATGCTTCTCTCTCATCACATGGGAATCAAGACCAATAACATTCAACATAATGGTCTCCTCACTTGCTACACGCACTTAAGGCTGGTCACAATAGGGATTAGCATATACTAGTATAATATATATGATACTAGTATATAATATCACCTCCACAATGCATAGTGTCATAACTTAACTTGATGTCATAGTTACCTCATTTATTGCCATCGATGATATATACTAGTACATCATTTAGTATGACTAGCAAAAGTGCCCGTGCATTGCAACAGGAGAAAAAATATATAATCTCCAATGCTCATGAGCACATTTTGCTCCACTACCAAGATACACTATCACTCTTCACATCGTGAATCATGAACAATTTTTAAAATCATGACCATTTTTTAAACTCCTACACATATTTGAAATCATGAACGTTTTTCATATTCATGAACACTTTTACAGCTTTTCGAACATTTACTAAAATGAAGAACATTTTTTGAATTCATGAACATTTTATACAATTTGCAAACATTTTTTAAAATTGAGAAAAAATATTAAAAAAATTCTTGAATGGGTGATTTTTTTTAATATTGGTGGAACCATTTTTGAAATTCACGAACATTTTGTCGATTTAACAAATATTTTTTATTTAACGAACTTCTTTTGAAATGCATGATCATTTTTTGCATCAATGAACATTTTATGAATGAATAAATTATTTTATAAGTCACGAGCAGTTTTTGATTTTTTAGGATATTTTTCCATTCGTGAATATTTTCTGAATAGACAGATTTTTTTTAACTTCATTAAATTTTTCAATACACGAACTTTTTAAAGAGTCAGGAACATTTTTTGAGTTCTCTAACATTTGTTTTCAAAATTGCGAACATTTTTTGAACAAGCAAACATTTTATTAAAAAATCATGATCATTTTTTGAACTTACAGACATTTTATGATTTATTAAATATTTTATTTAAAAATTATCATTTTATTAATTTCTGAAACTTTTTGGAAGTACCTATTTATTTAATATAGGAAAACGTAAAAGAAAAATAGAACTGAAAAAACGAAATTTAGAAAAAGGTCGCATGGATATGGGCAGGCCCAAATGGGCGCGCTGCATGTTGTCCTAGTGCGCAGAGCGTAGTATATGGGAGGTCCATACTGCATGGGCTGGCCCAAGTGGGATTTCCCTGTGTGAAACATTTTTTATAACTTATATGTGGCATTGGTGGGTAATAATTTGCAACTTTAGGGGCAATTTTTATGACGTACATACCAACAGAAGCAATAGCCATTTTATTATTAGGTATAGATGTTGTATCATATCATGATACTCAATTCTCTGTTTTGTTATTAACTGTGTGCTAATTCAGCAAAAATTCCTAGGTGGCATAAATGATACTACCTATGATACTCGCATGGTGATCAGACTTAGTTTATTGAAAGTAGGGTACTTAAAAAGAAGAGAGATGGTGGCTTGCACCTTTCCAAAACATTTTTACCGAGTCCGTGAATCGTCTTATAATTTCCATATGTACACTTATTTAAGGACGGAGGAATTATGCTTCCAACGTAAACCATAGATATGTATTTAATTATTCTATATCTTGCGGTTAATACATGTTGCTACGTATAAAAGCGTTAGGTGGTAGGCTATGGTGTGATGTTATCATTGTCTGGTAGGTCAATTGATAAAAAAAAACATGTTGTGTGGCTCTGTGCTTGGTACTCCTCTATAGGTTAGAGGCTGTATATGAGCACTTACAGTCCTTTAAATAAGCTCTTTAAATAAGCGATGCACTTTCTTCTAATATGTTAAGGAAGAATTCAATTGTTGTATAGAACTATGTGCCATGATCAATTTGCACCTAGCCAACACTTTCTTCTGATATGAAACAACGAAACATGCGTGTAGGGTTGAGCCAAACCAACTCGGCTCGACTACATTGTTAAGATAACAAGTTAGCTTGACTCGACTCATTGACATAACGAGTTTAGATTCAAACTCGGCTCGACTGTGTGACCCGCGTGTTAGCTCATTTAACTTACTAAGCTTGTTATAAATGTGAATAACAAAATATACCTATTATTGTACAGTTAATGTATAAAAATATACTTTAGTCACCTATTTTTCTGCACAAACCAGAATGATCAATAATTTTCACTAAAGGACACTTGCTGCACTCCATAAATGATAACAATCACAACTCTATTGGTACTTATCTCATTTCCCTTCTAATCACCATGCTTAACAAGCTAAATAAGTAACTAGTTAGCTTAGCTCTTGAAACTTGATGTTGATGATCACATATTAAAATTCATTTCGTCTTGTTAATTACTGAGTTCGAGTCAAGTCGAGCCGATCATGTGTTTAGCTCGCGAGTTTCGAGTTTAAGTTCCAACCTGATGTGTGTGCCTGTGTGGTAGTCATCCCGTCTTCGGAGTTAGGAGAAGACATGAGGAAAGAAGCGTAAAATGGGATACTTATGTTATGAGTGTTAACTGGTTCGTGGACTGGATTTATCTACTACCCTTATAAAAGCACGAGAGGGCGGAGAACCAAATCATCCTATCCATCGAAATCTGCAATCCGATGGTCTACATCCCTCCAGCCTACTAAACGTATTTTATGCTTTAATTACCCACCATTGCCATTGGGTTAATCTACTACCACTATAATCACACAATCCCCACCGCACGGTTCGTAAGTCTTTCCTCCCACACCTGCCGCGATCGATCCCAAAAAATCGCCCGCTCGCCTACGCACGTCCCCAGTCAACCAACCCCCGCACGCACGCTCCTCCACTCCCCCGCCGGACCAATAGCCCACCACCGCCCGCTCCGCTTGGCCTTCGCCGCTGCCGCCGCACAACTCGGCCTTAGTCGCCGCTGATCCTTCGCCCGCTGCTCCACTCTGCCGATGGCCTCCTCCCAAAGGCACTGACGGTCGAGGAATCTTTGGGAGGGGCGGCAGAAGGCAGTCGGCAGGGGACGCGGAACGACCCGGAAGACATCCGCCCTTACGTGCTCATCGTCTCGCTAGCCTACCCGATGGCTGTCGGTGAGCATCTTCGCGACGGCCGCGGCGCGAGCTGCGTCGACGTGACGATCCCTCTGCCCCGTTCGCCTCCTCGCTGCCCCGCCACTCGCCATCACAGGGTCTCCCCCTCATGCTTCACCCTCAACTCTCCCAATACGGAGGTAAATAGGATTCCTGAGTTCCTTTTTTGTTTATTCTATTGTTTAATATGGCTCCTAATTGGATACAAAGTTGACTAAACGATTGGTGTTGCTGCAGTTTTTTTCTACAATGATTTTTGGTTCATGATTTACCCTTCTTATTACCATTTGCTAACTTAACCACCTCTCTCTCTCATGTTGTTTCTGAAGATCTTTTATGTGTCATGTTGACAAGGGTGTTTGATATGAAATCCAAGCAGGTTGCAGGTGAGGTGAATCAAGGTGATCTATATGACGTAGTGAAGGATAAACTCCTCTCCCTCATGTTATTTCTAGATATGTTATTTTTCAGTGAATTACTACTGAAGCATATATTAATCGGGACGTGCATTGCATGTGCAAGCTTACTAGTTGAAGATTAGGGGCCGAGTGAGTGAAAACAATGGGGAGGTTGCCCACCACGTACGCACCGACGGAAATGAGGCCCCATTTGCCATGTGTCGCCTGGAAACGGGGGACGCAAGTGTGACATCGCAACCACCCCCAGCACCACCAACAAACGAACAAAACCCAAAGCGTACGTACGTGCTGCCCTCTTGCGCTAGCAGCCTTCTCTTTTTTGGATTGGAACATGCCCTCTCAGTTGATTAAGACGTGTGGTACGATCTGTGGTCACCTTGGCTCAGTTCACTCTCCCTTTTGTGGTAAGAGAGTATGTACATTCAAATCCAAAAAAAAAAACCAATACAAACAAGTCTAAGCTTTAAAGAAACAAATAGAAATAAAGGTTACTAACGGATCAAGGGGAGTCTGTCGTCACCTCCGGCCTGCGCAAGCCCATGGCACATAATAAGCATAGCTTGATGCCATAGCAACTGTAAAATCAGGAGAGCGAGCTAGAGAGTCATGGTGACCACAACCGGGTAGTGACCCGAACATTGCGAGGAGACGCCATCGACAACATGATCCCAAGCAAACACCGTTGACACGTAGAAGAAGGCAACCCCACGCCACTGGTTGGAAGCGCTTCTACGGGATCTCATTGACAAGACCGCTTGCGCCACCACAACCGAAGAGGGAGAATCCTTGGGCAATGTCGGAGCTGAACTTGGCAAATAGGCATAGCTGTATAATAGAGTAATAGTACTATGTATAACAAATTCACCAATCTTGGTGCTCCATAAAATTTAGAAGAAAATAATAAATTGTTTTGTGCAATACTCCACCATGCTTTTGATGCAACAAGGACGGCCTAACCGAAAAATAAAATAAGAAGCTAGTGTCACCTATACCAGATTAAGTAGGTAATCAATCGTTCATGTGAGCATACTGCAAATGGAAGGAGAATTATATGTGACAGCGAGCCTGCCTATATCTACCTGCCTCCACCCATAGCGTTTAGCAGCATGGACTAATTTTTTACTAACGTAGGATGTACGAGGGCACCATCATGGCCATGAAAAAGCATGAGGCAGACTTAATTACGGAATGGTGTTTCGCACCAACACAATCATAGATGTGAATGAAGCTCTAGCACGCATATATAGCACGCAACTTCACGTACCTAACGCATATCAGGGACATACGATTTGCATATTTATCAATTTATGCAACCACAGGACTAACGACATCAAAATCAAATGAATAAAAATGTAACCACGCAGAATTTTCTTTCTTTTCGGGAAAAACATATGCTCTTACAAATAATGCACACAGATCAATATGGTTGAATGATTCTAAGATCCAGTAAGAATGGCCCTCCTTTTGAAAACCAGTTAGAAGGCCATTTCTTTATCCTCAATACTAATCCAATCTACTCCATTGACCCCGACAGGTTGGGGAATCAGACACAACACAAGATTCTGGCTTGGAAGTTGAGGGAGAAGATGGCAAGGAAGCACCAGGCGGAGCTCCACGGCGTGAATTCTAGTTGCTCATACGCCGGCGCTGGATAGTTCGGCCCCAGAACCACCCACTGCGGAATCTGCAAGACAAAATTACCACGAATCATCTATATCTATACCAATATAAAAAGACTCAAAGGAGCAGATCCAATTAATCTCGGCCATCAAACCATGTCAATCCAACGACTTACATTGCTCCAATGGTGAGCTCTCAACATGTCAAGCGTGCAATTGATAGCATACCAAATATGAACATCTATGTTAATCTCATAATTAACACATAATTGATATCCTACCTAATATCAACGTGCAATTGATTTTCTCTCTAATATCAACGTGCAGTTGATTTTCTCTCTAATATCAACGTGCATTGCACGTGCTCATTTACTAGTTGGTAGATAGAGATAGAAGCTCTCTCCAACCGTATACGTACATCTAGAAGCCCAGCTCTGTGCTAAACCCATGCGTCCCGGGCTCGGCCCTTTTGTTTTTTAATATTCAAAAATAAACGAGAGTGGTCAGATCGAACTAATTACCCCTTTCATATCGGCCTGTACAAGTAATCAACCAGGACATCCCCGCCCCGGGTGTGCCAACTATTATTTTTGGTCTTCTTGGGCTAAAAACTCGTGTGACCAACCTCTTTTTTTGGGGGAAGTAAAAGGAAGATTGCAGTGGAACCTAAGACCTCAGGTTTGAGGGAAGCTATCCTAACCAATTGAGCCGGCGATTGTTCACAAACAAAACACGGCGCAAAATTTAAACTACTCATATAGTGGTAGATCCGGGGGTTTTTTTTCAAAATTTTCAAAAATTCTTCAAAAAACGTGAACAAATTTTCATAAAGATGCGATTAATGTTTGAATATCATGAACAAATTTCGAAATTTGAACAGATTTTTGAAAAAGTGAACAAACAAATTGAAAATCATGAATACAAATTTGAAACTCTGAACAGTTATTGAGAATTTTTATATGGTGAAACATTATTAAATATACATTGAACATTATGATATACACTAAAAATACTTAAATACACATTGAAATTTTTTATGACATACTCCAAACAATATTTAAATATACATTGAATAATTTTTTTGATATATTTTGAACAATATTTAAATACACATTGAAAATTTTCGTGATATAGGCTGAACAAATTTTGAATTGTGAACAAATATTTAAAAAGTGAACAAACTTTGAAACTGTGAACAACTTTTGAAATCATGAAAAATGGAATCTCGTGCATTTTTTACCACAAAGGATAAAAATAAAAACAAAAAGGGATAAAAAAAGATAAGCAAAAAATAAATAGAAGCAGAAAAAACAGCGAAAAAATAGAAAATCAGCAAAGGGAAAAAAAACAGAAAGAGTTTAAAGTGGCCCGCCCGCTATGCCCTCTCGCTCGCGCGCTTCAGTGAAAGTGTAGCAGCTGGACGCATGCGCGCACCAAATATGGTTCGCCAACAAAAAGACAATGCCTTGCTTTTGTTAGGTCTTATCTGGCCGGTTTTTGTACTTCTTTTTTTCTCTGTCTAATTATTTTTTCATTTGCTTTTACATTTTTAATTCACAATATTTTCTTTCTAAAATCCAGAACTTTCCTTAAATTCCTGAACTACTTTTCAAATCCATGTATAATTTCTTAAAATAGGGCACATTTTTCAAATACGTGAATGTTTTCCCAATCCACAAACTTGTCTTAATTTTTACAATTTTTTTCAAAACCCGTGAACTTTTTAAAAATTCTTCACATTTTTTTTCAAATCTGTGTTCTAAAAAAATCTATGAAAATTTCCAGTTTTCATGATATTTTTCAAATGCCATGAAATTTTCAAAATTTTAAACTTTGGTGAAATTCGTGAACTTATTTTCAAATCTTATGATATTTTTCAAATTCAAGAACTTTTTAAACTCGGTGAAAAAATTTCAGATTCACGAACTTTTTTCAAATCTGTAATCTTTTTTCAAGTTCATGAACCTTCTTCAAATTCATCATTTTATAAATCTGTGAATTTTTTGGCAGATCCACGTTGCTTCTCGACATCCCTTAAATGGCCAAAAACATTTTTTGGCCTTTTATGACCAATTCAAAGCACCATGATAAGTTGTTTGAGTTTTCGACAATTCTACTTTTTCTAGAGTTTTCTCGGTGAAAAATGATCGATAAATGGTTGGACGTGACGCAACTTGCATATGGTGTCGAAATTCGTTCAAACCTGGCATGGTTGCCTAACATGGGCATGCACACAAGCTTGCAAAAGTTTGAGTCATTTCAAGCATGTCGAAAAATAGACCATGTTCAATGAAGGGTGTTGGGGTAGGCCAGAAGGGTCCATTTGAGAGCGCCTTTTTGGGCATCCGTCAAATGACCACATTTTTTTTCATGAGCTTATATGATCAATTAAAGGCACCATGCCAAATTGTTTGATTTTTTAACCATTCTAGCATTTTGTAGAGTTTTCTCGGTGAAAAATGGCCAATAATGGCCGGACGTGACGCAACTTGCATACAATGTTGGCATTCGTTTAAACCTGTCATGAATGCCTACCATGGGTATGCCCACAAGTTGTGAAAAGTTGGGCTTATTTCATACATGTCTGAAAATAGACAATGTTCAACAGAGTGTATTCGAGTAGGCCCCAATTTTGGGAGCACTTCATTTCTCAACATCCCTAACAGGCCCCAATTTTTTTCATTGTCTTGTATGACCAATTCAAGGAACCATGACAAGTTGTTTGAGTTTTCGACAATTTTTTTATTTTCTAAAGTTTTCTAAGTGAAAAATGGCCGATAAATGCCGGACGTGACGCAACTTGCATACAATGTCGAAGTTTATACAACCTGCCATGGATGCCTACCATGGGCATGCGCATGTGCTGGCAAAAGTTTGGGTTAGGTCATGCATGTCCAAAAATAGACCATGTTCAATGAAGGGTGTTCGGTAGCCAGAACGTCCGTTTGAGAGTGGTTTTTTTTGGCATACGTCAAATGACCCCACATTTTTTCATGAGCTTATATGATCAATTCAAGGCACCATGCCAATTTGTTCGAGTTTCAACAAATCTTGCATTTTCTGAAGTTTTGTCGGTGAAAAAGGGCGGATAAATGGCCGGACCTGACATGGATGCTTACCATGGGCATGCCCACCTGCTAGCGAAAGTTGGGTCATTTCATGCATGTTCACAAATAGACCATGTTCAACGTAAGGTGTTCGGGTAGACGAGAAGGGTCCATTTAAGAGATCTTTTTTTCAGCAGCCGTCGCATGACCCCAATTTATTTTCCATGAGCTTATATTACCAATTCAAGGCACCATAGCAAAGTTGTTTGAGTTTTCGACTACTCTTGCGTTCTCTGGAGTTTTCTCAGTGAAAAAGGGTTGATAAATGGTCGAAGATGTCGCAACATGCAAACGGTGTAGGAAGTCGTTCAGACCTAGCAGGGATGCATCATATGTCCGTGTCATGCTGCTGAAAGAAGTTGTGGTCATTTATCTATAGCCCAAAGAAAGCACCAATTTAGAGGAGTGTGCCAGACTAGGCCATACAAGTGCATTCACGAGCATGTCGTTTTTCCTAATTTGAATGGTTCTACTATTTGTAATTTTTGTCATTATCAATCACCATGAACATTTTGTTAATCACTAACCATTTATTGAAATTTGTCAACAATTTTAAATATTTAAATTATGAATGAAAATTTTCCAAGTTTGAACACCTTTTCTAAAATTGTTAACAAATTTCTAACAATTGATCAAAATTTGAACACAAATTGTAAAGAATGTACTTTTACAAAAATTTACTAACTTTGTTTGAAACGCAAACATTTTTTAAATTTGTGAACAATTTTTCTGAAAACATGATTATTATTTTAATTTCCAGAATGTTTTTGAAATTTGTAAACAATATTTGAAAATAAGAACATTTTCTGGTATCCCAAACAATTTTCCAATTTCTTGTACAAGTTTCAAAAAGAATAATAAAGTTCAAAAAGGAGAAAATAAATTAATGAAATAAGAGAAAAAAATGAGAAAACATGGATGCTGGTCCAACTTGAGACAACATCTCCCATCGAGCGCCTGTTGGTTTTATTTTATGTTTGTGCGTCAAATTGTCGCTGTTTGGCACAGACCCAATTGATGCGAGTTAACATAGGCCAACCCATTTTAATCTATTGATGCCTCTATAGATGTCAGATTTGGGAACCTTCTAGATGGTTTCAGGCTGGTTTTTACCACTTTCGAAACCTCTTAGAAGCTTCATGGGTCTTTTTTTTTCCTTTTTACTTTTTGTTCATGGGTCTTTTTTTTCCTTTTTCATTTTTAAAAATCATAAAGTTCAAAAAATGTTCAACATATTAATTTATTTATTCATATTTCTCAAAATTTTTGTAAATATAAAAAATGGTCACATTTTCAAAATTGTTTATGTTTTTATAAGTTTTCTGGAATTTTTCAAAAAAAATCTCATTTTTCAAAATTTGTTCAGAGTTTAAAAATGTGTTCCACTTATTGGAATTTTTTGCATTTTTAAAAAATTGAAAAATGTTTGCATTTAAAAGTTGTCACGTTCAAAATTTCAAAAACAAAATTCAACTATGTCGCTGTTCATAGTTCTTAAAACTCTACGGTCCTCTTATGTTACGATACTTTGGTTGTTGTAGTGGTTCGCTCTTTTGAGTTCAACTAAGAGGTTTCGTGTTCGATACCTGCTTCATACAGATTTGGCCCAGTTTACTGCTCGCCGCATTGTACGGCGCGGACAACATATTTTGTAAAAGGACCGTCATGCCCTTTATTATGAAGGGGTATGAAGAGATCTCGTTCGTTGATGTGTTTAAGGGGGTTGTACCGAAGAAGAAGTGCATACCGAATTAGTTGGTCCACCAATCCCTCTCTCTCTCCCTCACTCCTATGTTGAACTCTGATCATGAGGCTCAAGGATTGGTGCCTCTCCTCCCCCGCTCCCGCAGCGTGCCCTGTGCGTGAATCGCGGAAGCCCTAGTTCTACCTCTAGTGCTCTCCTTCCCTCCCCTAGTCTTGTCTTTCTGCTCGCCGCCACCGAGGGCGTTCGCTGGGCAAAGACCGTGACAGGGTTCATCGAGGCCATTGGGAGAACGTTGAACGGCGGCGGACAAATTGGGACAAAGCGCAAAGCATTTTGCGCGTGGTGGAGGCGAGTGATGGTGGTGGTGCCATCTATGTGGATCTAGCCAAACTGACATTTTTCATGGGTCGGCCAACGCGCACGCATGGCCGACACGTGACTAAATGGGTCGTTCCTTGCCCGTGGCATGCCGTGTGCCATGCTCGCCCACTGAGACGAGGCTCGTGGGCCGGCGAGACACAACCCTTTTTGTATAATTTTTCTCTCAAAAATTAGCCCAAAAGGCAAAAAAAGCCAAAACAACACAAAAGGCCAAAAAGCAAGTGGGCCAGCTGGCACATGTATCTAGCCGGGCCGGCCCTTTTACCATGTGTGTGTCTTGCTTGTCCGATGATGCCGGGCCCACATGTCGGCTGGCACGAACCAGCTCAGCGTGCTTGTCCATCGCATCCTGCAGGCTATTTCATTCAGCCTGGTGTCGTCGTCAGGTTGTGCGACGGCCTTTTGCCATCGTGGCTCTTTGGCCGGATGACGTGCTTTCGGATGTTTTCCCGGTATTTGAACTCTATGGTCCACCCGGATGATCGCGAGTCACCTCGGTTCTTATGAGGAGGAGTCCTCAATTCTGATGGTTCAGGTGATGTATGATATTGGGGGATGGTCGACCGTTCTATCGACCCATCTGTTGGGTTGCGCTGGCCGACCGAAGAAGGACGTGGGCAACGATCATTGTTATTTGTCGCCGGTGAATATACATGCCAGATACAAACGCAATATCAGGCCCTGTTTGGATTAGCGTTTCTGCTCGTTTTCTGGCCGGTATAAGATACGGACCTCCTCCGGTTCGTTTTCATTTCAGGCTGATCTTAACTGTTGACCTGTAACTTACACCTGTAGAATAAATACACGCGTATGAAATTACCCCCATTCCAAGCTGCGCCTAAACATAGTCACTTACAGACCATTTACAAGAGAGAATCACTCAAATAGTTCATCTATATTTACGATTGTATTAATTGCTTCCCTTCTTGGCTGTACTTGGTTTTTGTGCCCATGGATACATTTTTAGACAACCCAAGAAAGCAGCACACAGGCGTCTGCCGGCCAGGGCCGCATGCAAATAGTGCCGGTTTCAACATCAGGCCTACAACACGCCGAGTCGGGCGCACGCGCGCGACTGATGAGCCCAAGCCCACGAGCTGTTGCATCGAAGCAAGGCGAAGGACCCGGGTACGGACCCAAATGCGATTAAGACAGGTGGGTCAGAAGGAGGTTGTGTACAAGTCTGACCTGCACGGACAAATGGTTACTGTGATCGAGCGGTAGTTACCCGAATTGTCAATGTATTCATGCTACCTTGAATCACATGACAAACCTTATAAAACAATGTTGCCAATTGTCATCACATAATGGCTGCTAGGAAATAAATTACGTAATGATTCAATAAATGTAGTGAAGAGGCATGGCCAACGGCATGTTGGTTCCTCGTTTATCATCTTCGTCATTGCTCTTTTTCGCTCCTCTTCCTCCTCAATGATCCTTTGCATGTCTCTGACCTTTGGCTGCTCTGTAGATGGGGTAGTTGAGGTCCCTTGGACTAAACCGGACATTGGTAGAGCGAAACTAAACACGGATGCTTCAGTGGCTGGAGGGGAAGCAGGATCTGGCATGATTCTAAGGGATCATGAGGGTTCCATTATCTTCACTTCATGCAGACACATACATGGATGCTGTGATGTTCTGGAAGCTGAGCTCCTGGCCTTGCGAGAGGGTATTTTGCTGGCGTTGCAATGGAGCAACTTACCCTTGGATATTGAGTCGGATTGTTTGGAAGCGATCAAGATAATAAACGGATGCAGTAGTAACAAGTCTAGGTTTGCTTTCATTATAGGAGAGATCACCAGTAGTTTGGGCGAACGAAGTTCTTGCATTGCTCATACTCGTCGGAGTTGTAATAGGGCTAGTCATTCCTTGGCTAACTTTGGTAGGTTGCATCGCCGAATTGTTGTTTGGCTAGGCTCTGGTCCGGAGGAAGTCCTGGAAATTGTTGGACGAGATTGTAACCTGTAAACCAAAGTGAGTAATGCATGAACTTTATACCGCAAAAAAATGGCCTCTAGCTAGGGATGATTTATACTATGAACATTTGCTAGTCATGCTGCCCATAACGCTGCTTAACTTCATGGCTACGGTTTCAAATAGTTCACTTAACTTCCATACTGCAGTAGGTCTCCGCGCCAATGACGCAATGGGTCATCTAGTTATGTGTACAACATAGGTAATTGGAGTAAGCAAAATGACACTCGAATCCGGATGCACGTGCGATAAAGACCAGTAGCTAAAAAGGCTCGGACCTAACTGATTTCTCGGTTGCATCAGGACCATATGTACAATGTACTCGGCACAGAGGGACACCCTTCCATAGAGCAACACTATCATTTATTGCCTTTGTTGCTCCACTGCTTTCCCCTTGACACCCAAATGAGAGACTCTCGGATAGCCCCCTTGGCGCCACCATCAGGTCCCACTGCCTAGAGAATGTAACATGCACGTACCCTACCCCTCGACCCAAAGCATGTCAACCGACCAGGGGCCTTATGGCAAGAGCCCCACACAAAAAGTAGAACAAACAAATCAAGCGAGCGGCCAAAAAGGCAAGAAAATTATGAACATCATGTGTACAATTATGTAATTTTGTTGAATTTCCTTCGTTCGTTGTTAGGGCATGACTAATTGGGATATAACCCTTGTATACTGAGTATAATTACTATACTTTTCCTCTATTCACCGCGTCAAACAAATTGGCTTAAATTGTGTTTTTTTTTCTTTAGCTCTTGATGGTCTCACTTCTATAGAGAGAAACTAAATAAAAGAGATAATCTACACTCTTGGCATAGAGCTCTCTTACCTCCAAATTGTGGACATGATTTAATTCTTTATCAAGACGTCTGACCCTTCCTGGACCAAGCTTGTGTCTAAGTGCGGGTGATACAAAAAATACTTGCCATGATCAAGAGTTAGTAAGCCTTTGCTATTTATCCATTTTAATTACATCATTAAATAGAGACCCTTTTGGATTTTTTTTCATCCCTCTTTATTAGCTTGCCCGCTGATTCTTGGTATTCCCATATGTATTCTTATTCATGGTAATGCCCTTTGAGGATAATTCATAAAACGAATCATTTTAGACGTGTAACTTGCTTAACTTGATGGCTGCAGCTGGTCTCTCCGCCCATGGTGCAATAGGTCATCTAGTGGGAACAAAGAATGAAAGTTTTCGGAGCTGGAGGGTGGGGTGGTGCCTTTTGGGTGGCAGTGGAGGAAGAATTGATTCGCGGGAGCGATAAAGAAATAGAATTGAAGGGGTGGGGGGGAGGCATAGTTAAAACAAGAACCCTAATAATTCCATTACCCTGCAGCGCATAGACATATCTGTTTCCCTTTCTCTTTTTTCCATTTCCATTTTGAATAGATACATTTCTTGCATTGCCCCTGTAGAAGCTAGAAATGCAGCTCTCACCCACCAAGAATTGATTTGCGGGAGCGATAAGGGGGGGGGGGGGGCATAGTTAAAACAAGAACCCTAATAATTCCATTACCCTGCAGCGCGTAGACATATATGTTTCTCTTTCTCTTTTTTCCATTTCCATTTTGAATAGATACATTTCTTGCATTGCCCCTGTAGAAGCCAGAAATGCAGCTCTCACCCACCAAGGACTTTAGCGGGCTCACCGTTTTTCTCTCCATCCACCTAGCTAATGGAAGTTAAGAAGGCACAATCAGTGCTATTTAGTACTCGGCTTCATGTCAAGTTCCTCTCAACAACATTGTTGCATCACGAAGATGACATGAGAGCATGGCCTACGGGACTGCCGGAGCAAAAGGGTACAGTAGGATGCCGAGGAATATGACGGTGCGAGAATGGCCGAGACAATGGATAAAAGGGCAAGGTGTGACGACATAGTGAGATGGGTGGTGCATTTTGGGGGAGCCTTGCTCCTTATAAAGCTTTGGTTGGTAGGCACACTGATGTAAAATCATTTGTTCTCTGGTAGGTCAAAAATATAGAAAAAAATTATCTTGTTGTGTGGTAGGTCCTCTTATGGGTCGGATGCTATCCAAGCTTTGTCAAACCTTAGAATAAATGGTTAATTGATTAGAAGTAGAAAAAGTGAGAACACTGTATTCAATGTCAAGTTAAATCATGTGTATGAAACTGAATGAGTGGGACTCAATGTGCTCAAAATAAGTTATTGACCGCTGACTATAGCCTAGATAAACTTGGGAGTTGAAATTCCATTACTTTAATCCTTTGTTTCCATTTTCTATGCGCTAAGAGACAAACCAAAAGCTTGGTTCGTTGCTAAGGATTTCTACCTTAACTTGTACATCTCCAGTGTACAAAGTCGGTTCAAATGGTGCTTTAAACCAGTTTTAGACCACAAAATGGATTGTCTTAGTTTTTAAAACGAGTTAAATTGCTCCTCTGAGCCATGTGTGCAGCCAAGATGAAGATCCATCTTGGCGATGCATTGATGATAAAAAAATTGGTTGAAAATATAACCTGGTAGTTGTGATGTGATTTATAAGATTTCTCCAATAGCACAACGAACCAATTGCTCAACTAAAATTATAGCTTAATAGTTGGAAGCTCTAGGGAGAAGGGACTGTAAATATAAATTTTGAGTGAACTCGGCCGATCAGATATAGAAAAAACTTCGAGCATTCGGTGAAGACAACAAGTTCAAAATGTTCGAAATCCAGAGTAATAAAAAGCCGACAACAGGCAACACATTTATTTTGAGTAGTCACATATGCAGTTTATCCCTGTATAACTAAGGAATGCATTTCCACTCTGAGATGCTCACTTGTGTAGTATTTTCTAACAACCCCGCATGGTGTCCGTGATTTTCTTAGATGCATGGCCCATAGGCTTTCGCTCCTCAATTTTTATTTGTTTTCCAAAACGACGTCGATAGTTCCTGGTGCCTCCTATGCCCGTTTCTATCGGATATATATTTCTAACATGTAGACACAACAAATAATGCATGAAATTGAATTAGACAACTCAAGACAGAAAATAAGGCTATTCATTGTTCGCTTAATGGAAACCTTGCTCCCTATAAATGCATTAGGTGGTAGGCATTGACATGAATCCATATGTCCTCTGGCAGGTAAACAGAAAGTTGTAGCGTAGCTCGAGTTCTATGGTACCCTCATAAACAGTAAAATTGATAATAATAATAATAAACTAAATAAAAAAATCTGAAATTTTCTGACATTATTTAATGTTTATGACCAAATGTATTACGCTCAAAACAAAAATGCTCTGGTCAACAGTGCACACAAGTTTGAGCAACAATTTTATTGTTTTCTGTATGAGCTCCTAGAATTTATTTGGGCAAAAAAATTGCAAGCACCTACTACAATTGGTCAATAATCAGCCCCACAACCCCCGCAAAAAAGTCAACCCCACAAAGTTTCACAATTTATGGATTTTGTTTTACTAATATTTTTTTATTTTACAGTTCACATGGGTACCATGGAGCCCGAGCTACGGAAAACCACTCTCGGCGAGTAAATTGTTTATAATATCTCGAAAATCCATCTCTGCACCTGAGCTCATCTGCACCGATGCCGGCAAAAGAAATCAAAACAAATAATAGAAAAAAAATCAAAAATTTCCAATATTTTTTGCGATAGACAATTTGATGCGTGAGGTCCGCTCCAATTTTCAAATCATTTGAACATCTGAGGAGCTCTCAGCAAAAAAGACAAATTAAGGGTCTTTAAAAATGTTTACTGTTCATGTCCTGTTTTGTTCCGATTTATCTTTTTTGCTGAGAGATGCTCAGATATCCAAATGACTTGAAATTTGGAGTGGGTCTCAGTCATCAAATTTTCTACCGCACAAAGTTGTTTATTTTTTATTTTTTTGTGAATTGTTTTCTAACCGGGTGCAGATGCCTGGGCATCAAAACTCCCTACTCATAATATCTTGGTTACTTCGCTGGTCCTTTAGTAGGTCGGACGCTATGAGAACTTCGGCACTCACTAAAGCAAACAGTGGATTTGTTGTTTTGCCAATCTCTAGCATTGGACTGACACGAATCAAGAAAAAAAAAGATGAGCTCTTGATTATACACTTATTTTATTCCATGTTATTGAGATGTACGAAGCCCTGTTTGTGAAAAAGAGTTATTTTTTTCGAAAAGGGGATTCCCCGGCCTCTGCATCAGAAAGATGCATACGGCCATCTTATTAACCAAATAAAGAAGTACCAACATGGTTCCAAAGGTCTCCAAAAGTAAAAAAAAAGTACAGAAAGCTCACACAGAGCCAAATAAAGGCTAGAAACACCAACTAGCCAAGACAAGATGCCACAACCGGCCGGCTCAAACTAGATAGGGAAACTAAATACCTATCCTATTACATGACCGCCATCCAAACCGGTTGAAGATATTCCGAGCTACCATCTCCCAGCGAAAAGATCCAGTAACCAAATGCTCCCTGGCCTCCGTCTGGGTGAGTAGCGACCACAAACGGATCAGTGCCGTAGTTCGGAATATGACCTGCAAAAAATGTATACATGATATTCTATTAAAGACCAAATCATTTCTGCAAGTCCAGATAGTCCACAGCAAAGCATAAACTCCAACCCGAATATGTCTCGCTAAACCAGGCTCAATCCCATTAAGCCAAGTCCCAAATAACGCATTAACAGAATTCGGTGGATTGATATTAAAAGCAATGTGGACTGTCTGCCAAAGTACTTTGGCCAACGGGCCAATCAAAAAAGAGGTGTTTGATAGTCTCATCCTGATCGCAGAAACTACACCTAGTAGGTCCTGTCCAATTACGCTTTATCAAGTTGTCCTTAGTTAAAATAACTTGTTTATGGACAAACCACATAAACACTTTTATTTTCAAAGGAACTTTGACATCCCAAACATGCTTAGACGTAGGAATGTAGTTCGAATTAATAACATCAATATACATTGATTTAACCGTGAATACTCCAGACTTAGTAAATTTCCAGCGTAATTCATCGGATTGTTGAAAAAGCTGGACGTCCATCAGTCTCCTAACTAGACAGAGCCATTCTTCCCAATGATTGCCCGCTAGCGTTCGTCGGAACTGGATATTAAGGGGGTAGATTGAAAGACCGATGCGACGAATACCTCACGTCGTTGAACAATGCGGTACAAAGACGGATATTGGATGGCCGTGTCTCGCCGAGCCAAGTATCCTCCCAGAAACGTGTACTCGAGCCGTTTCCAATAACAAACTTCGTCCTATTAAATAAGGCATGTTTGACTTTCATCAGGCCTTTCCAGAAAGGCGAATCGGTCGGCCTGACTGTAATCTGGGACAGAGTTTTTGTCTGGAGGTACTTGCTGCAAAGGATTTGAGCCCACATAGCATCAGTCTCCGATGAGAGCTTCCACAACCACTTGCTAAGAAGGCATTTATTCTTAACTTCTAGATTCTCAATACCTAGACCCCCTTGGTCTTTCGGTCTACAGATGATATCCCATTTAGCAAGCCGATATTTTGTTTTAAGCTCATCACCCTGCCAAAATAAACACGATCGATAGAAGTCCAGTCTCTTCCTAACACCAACTGGGACCTCAAAGAACGATAGGAGAAACATTGGCATACTCGTGAGCACCGAATTAATCAGGATTAATCGGCCTCCGTATCACATGAGCTTACCCTTCCAGGAGCTCAGTTTCTTCTCAAATCGGTCCTCGATGCACTTCCACTCTCTGTTTGTCAGCCTACGACGGTGGATTGGAATCCCCAGGTAGGAGAAGGGTAACTCTCCCAACTCGCACCCAAACAATTGCCTATAAGCATCCTGTTCATCTTTGGCCCTACCAAAACAGAACAGCTCGCTCTTATGAAAGTTAATCTTTAACCCAGTCAATTGTTCGAAAAGGCATAACACAAGCTTCATATTTCTAGCCTTGGCCAAGTCATGCTCCATGAAGATGATTGTATCATCAGCGTACTGAAGGATGGATACACCTCCATCAATAAGATGAGGTACCAATCCACCTACTTGACCATTTTCCTTAGCCCTTCCTATCAAGATTGCTAACATATCCACCACAATGTTAAACAAGATAGGGGACATCGGATCTTCTTGTCTGAGGCCTTTATGTGTCTGGAAGTAATGACCTATGTCATCATTAACTTTAATTCCCACACTACCTTTTTGCGTAAATGATTCAACCTGTCGGCGCCAGGCCTCATCAAAACCTTTCATACGCAATGACTGTTGGAGGAACGGCCATTTGACCTTATCGTACGCTTTCTCGAAATCCACCTTAAAAATTACTCCATCTAATTTTTTGGAATGGATTTCATGGAGTGTTTCATGCAGGACGGCCACCCCTTCAAGGATATTTCTGTCTGGCATGAAAGCAGTTTGGCACTGTTGCACCACAAAATGCGCAATCTGTGTGAGTCTGTTAGTCCCGACCTTGGTGAAAATTTTGAAACTAACATTGAGGAGACAGATCGGCCTGAATTGCTCAATTCTCACAGCATCCGTCTTCTTAGGAAGTAGTGTGATAGTCCCAAAATTCAAGTGAAATAATTGAAGCTGTCCAGAGAACAGATCATGGAACATAGGTAGTAAATCCCCCTTAATAATATGCCAGCACTTTTTATAGAACTCTGCCGGGAATCCATCCGGTCCGGGAGCCTTATTGTTTTTCATCTGTGCAATAGCATCAAAAACCTCCTTCTCCGAAAACGGGGAAACCAGAATATCATTATCAGCAGCTGATAGCTGAGGCACGTCCTCAGTCCTGGACTCATCGAGGGACACACAATTATCCTCCGGAGGTCCAAATTGCTGCTTATAATAGTCGGTAATGTATGTTTTTAGGTTATCCTGACCTAAAATAGTGCCCTCGTCTTGCTCAAGCTGAAAGATACGCTTCTTTCTGTGCTTGCCATTAGCTATCAAATGGAAGAACTGAGTGTTCGCATCCCCTTGGACCACTTTGCGGACTTTAGCACGCAAAGCCCACTTCAATTCTTCTTCGCGAAGCAGTTCTTTCAGCCTCTTCTCCGCCTCATTTTTAATCTGAAGCTGAGCTGGCGACAAAATATTGACTTCGTCCTGAATGTCCAGGGCCTGTATAAGAGTAAGGAGTCTATCCTTTTCAATCTTATACACACCA
This sequence comes from Triticum monococcum, assembly GCA_034509565.1. Classification (NCBI taxonomy): domain Eukaryota; kingdom Viridiplantae; phylum Streptophyta; class Magnoliopsida; order Poales; family Poaceae; genus Triticum; species Triticum monococcum. The sequence goes on along the minus strand of CM067845.1, from coordinate 12,765,195 downwards.
CTGAGGTGCTTAGCCCAACCCCGTAAGAAACTTCTTAAATGCCTAATCTTATTCTGCCAACGCTCTATCGCATTCTTGCCTCCTACACCTCTATCCCATTCCCTGGCGATCAAGTCCAAGAACCCCTCACGTTCAAACCAAGACATCTCGAAGGAGAAGGTATTCTTGTTACCCACATGGTTCGGCTCCCCTGAGTCCACGAACAATGGGGTGTGATCAGATATTCCCCTCGAAAGAGCTTGCACCGTAACCAGAGGGAACTTTTGTTCCCACTCCACGCTCGCAAGTTTTTCATAGGTTGAGTTTGGTAGAGCATTAGCCCAGGTGAACTTTCTACCAGAAAGCTCTATCTCTCTCAGATCCAAGCTTTCAATAATGGTATTGAACATAAACGACCATCTGTCGTCAAAGTTATCATTGTTCTTCTCCTCTCTCCTCCTGATGATATTGAAATCATCTCCAACTAAAATTGGAAGCTGTTCTGACCCACAGATTCGAACAAGGTCCGCCAGAAACTCCGCTTCAAGTTCAGGCTGTGCGGCACCATAAACCGCCACCAAAGCCCAGTTAAAACCATCTACTCTAGACCTGACTCGAAACTTCACCGCGAAGTCTCCCATCACGACACTTCGGACTTCAAGCGAACCGCATCTCACACCTAGTAAGATACCACCCGATCTTCCTCGCGGAGGGAGGCAATGCCAATCGAAATCAATACCACCCACAAGAGAAGAGAGAAACTGGGGTGCAAAGTTATCTCTACCCATCTCCGATAGAGCAACAAAATCTAACCTCTGCTCTAGAGCTGCCTCAGCTAGGAATCTTCTTTTAGCCAAGTCCTTCAGACCTCTGCTATTCCAAAAAATTCCTCTCATAGTTCATCATGGAATTTTTTAGTAACTCGAATCCTAGCACTCCTACGAACTGCGGAATCGGGATAGATCTTCTGTTTCCACTTACGCTTAGGTTTACTAGGCTCAGTCGCCCGGTCCTCATAACCGGGTTCACATATATTGCTAGCCTCATTCTCTAGGGGTACATCATCTTCCTCAGAGTCATGATTGGGGGGTGCTAGATCCACACACAGATTATCGAGCACTCTAACCCCTAACGCATCAATCCCATCATCATTCATTGGTTTAACTGCTGCAAGATTACTAATAGCCTCTAAGGCACGTTCCGCCTCCAAATCTAATAGATCATTCACCGAACTGGTAATCTCACTATCTGTATCACCTAGTGAAACTCCTAATTGGTTTGCATTATTTATAGTCTCCTCATTAGAAAAATGCAATAAGGAATTAGATAAGTTGACGGACATACCAGAAGATAAAGCTGCTTCCTGAAGCTTGGCCGCCCTCATAGCGCACCGCTGCTGCATATCATCAACCTCGGGGATGTTGAGGATGCGAGCACTCATTCGTCTCCCCGCGGAGATAGGGTCCGGGATCCCGCCAAACGCGACAACCTCCTCCCTAGTGAAACCTGGCACAGAGTCCCTCAAAGGGTCTACCGAGGTTACCAGAGAAGGCATCGACGGGCTCCCGATCCCCTCAGACGGGTGCCCCACACCAGGGCCCCCGTCCATGGGTGAGAGCGAAGAGGGGATAACGGGGGCCACCTACCCGTGCCCTCCTCCCACCCCAGCCGCCGGCTCAGACGACTGAGCCATCGGCGAGGGAGAAGCAGTCCTCCTGACCGTCGGGGAAGAAGGAGGAGCCAGGGCCTCCTGCCCCAGCACCCCCCAACGCAGCTGCTGCCGCGGTGGTTACCGCCACCATCGGAGTAGCAGGAGCCGAGGCCGCCTGCCTCGGGCTCCCTCTCCCAGCACCGGCTGACCCCCTCGTGGCCGGCGTCACCGACGCCACCGAGGTCGGGATGGGGATGGGAGAAGACGGGGCCACCTGCCCCGAACCCCCTCCCCCACAACTCATCACGCACGCAGTCGCCGACACCGGAGTCGCGTCCACGTGAGGCGCCAGGACAAGAGAAGCACCCTCCGGCCTCCTCACCGTAGCCCCAACCAAAGTCCTTGTCGGCCGTCCAGTAGACAAGCAAGCATCCCCCTCGAACTCCAACGGAGGGAGCGTGTGCTCAAGGTAATCATCAGAATCTACTCGGTCACTCCATAGTCTGGGAGGTGCCGAGGCTGGCTCAAAGGACCCAAAACGCAAAGTAGTCATGGCACCGCTGGTGATGCTGCGGGCTCAACCCTGGTCCCATCCCCAGGCGACTGAGCTAGGTGAGAACCATTAGACCCCTCTCGCGTGGGCTCATCTGACGGTGACCCCTTGGCCCCCGCATTGCCATCTCTGTCGTGAATGTCAACATCGTTACGATTAACCGCATCAGCAAATAAATCAGTGTCCTCAAACTCGATATCAAGCGGGAACACCTCTCCCCTATAGGTCCAGTTGACCTTATCAGGCACGAACTCAATATCCAGAACACTCACTAAAATCCGGGCCACCCCATGGGCACGTGTGAAAGCCATATCCACTTTTTCCGTCTTCCCAACCATGATGCCCATACTAGCCACCACTCGAGCATCCTGCAGAGGCTTAGATGGAGCCCCTAAAAACCGCAACCAGACCTGCGTGAGCGGATTTCCCTTAGGCTCAACCTGCTTCCACTCGTGGAACTCCAGGATACACTTAGTACTGGGGACTCTACACAAGCCAAAGCTCAACAATTTCTGCAAATCCTCCACAGTAGGGAAATCAATCTTAAAAACCCTATCCTCGATAGGCACCAATTCCCATGTAAAATCCCCGGGAGCCAGCTCCTGAAGCCTCCTCACAATCTGTGCCTCAGTCACCGCGCCCTGAGTCGCTTTCACAATCCCGGTAGTCAAGCTCAGGATATCTTCCGGGACCTCTCTTGCCGCCGGGGACTCAAAAAACATGAGCTTAGCACAATAGACTCCATAAATATTCAGCGTCAGGGGCAGGTCACGCAACAACGGGCACTCCCCGGAGTCATGTGCAGGCTTGCCACACGACTCACACAGCTGGGCCACACACTCAGCAATGAAGTGGCCCTTCTCACCACAACAGTAGCAAATCATCCTCTCCTTCTTACGCGCATATTTGGACGCCCTCTCGGCATCAGACCTGTCGGTAGTCTCATCCACCGTCCCAGCCTCAGGAACCTCAACACTGGCCAAGGCGTTCACCACCTCCATCGCCTGGGGAGGAAGCTCAGTGGCAGTATGGCCAGGCTCCACTGTAGACGCCGTAGGATCAACTGCCCGGGGTGGGGGCGGTCGGCGAATCTCCCACGGCCCCTACCTCGACCACCACGATGGCCACGAAAGCCTCCTCTCTGACGGTGATCCGGGCCGGAGGCCTCCTCGGCAAAACCACCTGCCGGGCCGAGAAACGGTCTCTCAGCCAACCCGTCGCTTTGTCAGGCATATCCATGACCTCCTCCCGTAGAAGAAGATCCTCGGTGCTGTCCATCACCATAGGCATCATACCCATCATCCCCCCACTGGCCTCGGGGCGGATCCTTGGACTCTCTGTTATTTGTCTGAGACGGACCGGTTCGGTTTTGCGCCGGCCTCGCAACGTAATGGGGCGGAGGAGCAGCCCGAGGTTGATTGCCCGAGGGCGCCGGCAAGCCCCCCAACAGGCCGAGGCCCTCCACCGCGGCCAGCCGGAGCCACACCGGACGCGCCCGACACAACAGGCCGAAGCCCTCCGCGACCTGCAGCCGACAGAGCAGGAGGTGCAGCGCCCAGCGCCAGGGGCCTCAAGCCGCCCCGACCAGCGGCCGACTGGACGGGCACTTGCCCCGGAGGCCTCGCGCCCACGGGGCCAGCACCTCGCCCCGGGTTGCCCTGAGTGGCGCCCTCGCCCGCCGGCGGCCTCGGGGCAGACGACATCGGGACTCCTCGTCCAGCGGCCACCGCCGGCGGCGGAGCTGTCCCACCCCGTCCCACAGGACCGGGAGCGGCCTTCTTGGCTGGCGGCGGCGCCGCCCCGCGGCCGGCCATGTCAGGCAGCGGGCAGATCCTCCTAGCCCGATGTAGACCACAGGCAGGAAAACCTCTCGTGTCGTGCCTACGAACCCTAGGGCGAAGAGGCGGCTGCGCACGATCGAGAGAACAATCACGCTCGTACATGCATGGCAACGCAATAGGTGGAGGAGAGTGGCCCGGTCCAGCATGGGCCTCATACCCATCTTTCTCCGGCCCAACATCTCGCGGACCCGGTCCACACCGAACCGGCCCAAATCCACCTAGCAGCTGAGTCAATCGCTATGATCTCGCGAGCGAGATCGTAGTCATCGCCGCTGCCGTCACGGGCGCCGCCGTTGCCGGACTACCGGAGCGCAGCCTCGCGTTCTTCTTATTTTAAACGGTGATCCAAGACTCCGGCCTGATCATATCGAATAACGTGAGATTCGGAAGACTCACCTTAGGTATGGGTCCCTTCCACGGTCTGAGCGCCGACGCCGCCGTCTTCCGATGAACTACGTGTCGGATCATCTCATTCTTCTCGCTCGCGTGAAGACCGATACGCGCCGGAGCATCCGGTGGCAGAACCTGATCGATCGTCATGGCCACTTCATCTTCGCAATAACCTGCATGGAATAAATCGCAAACGAGATCTGAAGGTGTCGGTGAGGGCGGCGCCTCTGCCGGGGATGCATCCCCATCGTCGTCTGCGTCTTCTTCGTCGTACTCGGGGAGAGCCCAGAACCGCCCGCCGACGCGTCGGCGATCACGTCCGCCACCGTCGCGGTCGGGTGCACGGTCGCCCGCCCAGTCGCCCTCATGCCCAGTAGCTCTTCTTCCGCCGACTCCACCACTACTTATCCATGCATGAATGCACGACCCATCCACAGGGGAGACAGAGACATTTTTTGCTTGCTGTGAAAAAGAGGTATTGACGTCCTAATATGTTACCTGGATGATCTTGGGAGTTGAAATCCCTTCGCTTTCAACTTGCCCACTATTTTTCTATTCGCTTGAAGGCAAACCAAGTACTTGGTTTGGTGCTAAGGATTTCTAACTTAATTTCGATATGTGTAGTGCATAGACAGCCTTCTGACCACACAAAAGATACTCTTCAGGTTAGAAAACTAGAGTTAAATTACTCTATTGAGCTCTCTGTGCTAAGATTAGCTAGCCACACATTCATTATAACAAAACTCATGGAAACTAGAACCTAGCAGTTATCATTTTGTTCCTAATAAAAAATGTAGGCTCAATGGAGCCATCACGGAGGGACCTGCACGGTTTTTTTCATTATCGAACCATTATTCTCATGAAAAAACTCTTGTTACGTGCTTGGTACCCCTTCGTCAGGTAACAAGCTATGGGAACTTGGAGAATACTTTAAATAAAAAGTGAATTTTCTTTGGTTATCTTTAGAAAGAACTACATTATTACAACTAGTATATACCAAGATCGAGATGCTCCTAGCCAACACCTTCATCATTACAAAATTCATGGAGAAACTGGGTCCAGTGGTTGCCGGTCCTTCCCCAGAGGAAAATGAATGTGCTATGTAGAGTCAACATCCCCGAGTAAGACAAAATTGCGAGGCCAAGAAACTAGTGGACACCTTCCAATATATCGCAATTATGTGTACAATACCTGTTTTAGCGCACGCACATCCACACAACATTTCATCTTGCTCGACGAAATAACAAAATGATACAATATACCATATCGGTGGGCGATGTCAGCCCCTCATGGGGTTTAGGAGACAGAACAAGGTGAGAATAGCTAAAGTGCACAGTTTGGTTATCATCGATAAAGCTATTGGATGATTAATTTGTGACCGAGTGAGTGAATGAATAACAGTGAAGTGGAGTTAATGCCGGATGAGGCCCACCGTGCCCCCATGGAACGAGGCCCCATTTACCATGGGATGGCTGGGAACGGGACGGGACAGGATAGCGGTCACGTGACATGATGTCGCTACCGCCACCATCATCGTCACCTTAAGACCATGTGCCACTTATCTTGCTCGGTTAGTTAACACGGGTGGGACCTAGGTGGAATGGTGGCCACCTTGGCCCCCTTTACTCTTCAAACTCTACACGTAGACTTGGTGTCTGTTCGGATGCCCTCTAGCTTCATTGGATCCACAAATCTCGCTTTAATTTCCAGATGCCGACTTCTTCCACGGAAACTGGATCGATGGAAACTGTTCACACCCTCGCTCCAGCTTCTTCTAGGCGCCAGTAGGCCAAACTGCCTGGACAAGCTAGAGTCCAACCGACTCAATAAATAAGGTGGCCATAGGGCCGATCGGGCGCTGGAGGAAAGTGGCTGGGCTTGGCCCAGTTCAGAGGGAAAGGTAGCGATGTCTCCACATAGCTTCGTCAGGAGAATATAATACGTCATGAGAATGGAGAGAAAAGGCAATGAATCAGGACACATCGCTCGAATCACCTGGCGGTGGCATCATCTCATAAATAAGACCAACTCCAGGATTCCCGATTCTGGCATCGCCAAAACAGACACTCCAGGGTTTTGTTCGTGAAGATCTAGGAAGCGAGCTTCCTGTCCTAGAGCCGGTTGCAGCAACTGGGAACTGGCAGGGTACCAAACAGGCCATACTTTCGTGGCAAGACGATTGGACTTCCATGTGTAACCATACAAGTAATTGACTCGGAGAGTTGTAATGAGGAAGAATCTTAGGAACAAATGGCATAGCTGTATGAAGCAAAAATATGTATAATGATGAGTCTTCATCAATCTTTGTGCTTCACAATTTACTTACATGAAAAATGTTACTATTGTTGAGTGCCATAGTTGTGTGCCTATGATGCACAAGGGGCCGCTTGCCTAACTAAAAAGAAAATTGTAAGAAGCTAGGGCCAACCGGTTCGATAATCAATCATTCATGTGAGCATTCAACATACGACATTCAAATCAAAATTATCAGTGAGAACGATCCTACCAACCTGCTTGCATGCACATGGCGTTTATCACTCCTAGATTGAAATTTTACCCATGTACCACCATCATCACCATTTATGAAGAGCATCAAACTGAATTAATTATCCATGGTTGTACTCTACGGTAAAAATCACTGTTTTGACCTATTTGGCAAAGTTTAGCATGATTTGACCTCTTTAGAAAATTTTCCGATAAGATTCTCTTTTATGACGCCATCCACCATGACCTACGGGCTGCATAGGAGACACCATGGGCCGTGGTGTTTATCCCCTGGCCCAAATGACATGGTCCATGGTGTTTTGTCCCCCGCTAGAGGCGCCAAGTCCCGCGGAAAAAACGACCGAGAGGAAACGCCATGGACCATGTCATCTCCCCGGCAACAGAAATTCCATGGTGGACGCTGTCACTAAAATGGGTCAGATTAGTAATGTTTTCTTGAAAGGGAGTCAAACCATGCTAAACTTTGGCAATGTGTCAAAATAGTGATTTTAGCCCCTAGGAGCATCACTTTGTGCTTTCTGAACAACATATATGCATGTGAAGCTGGCTGTATTTTGCAGTAGTGTGCTACTTTTTTGAGATTCTCGGGTGACGGAACCCCACATGACAAGAGGCAATTGGTAGCCCGCCCACGAAAGAACAACCTACAATTTTTACTTGAGGGGACACTGGTAGTGAGGTAAAATCACCTGCGAGAAGGGAAGGAGTCATATAGAGTGAGGGATCCTTGCAGGCATGCACGATAGGACAACCACGACATGGAAATGGGGACAAATAATGAAGCTTTTCAGAGCACGGGTGCTGCCTTCCATGTGGGAGGGGAGGAAGATTTTATTTGTGGCCATAGGGCCGATCGGGCGCTGGAGGAAAGTGGCTGGGCTTGGCCCAGTTCAGAGGGAAAGGTAGCGATGTCTCCACATAGCTTCGTCAGGAGAATATAATACGTCATGAGAATGGAGAGAAAAGGCAATGAATCAGGACACATCGCTCGAATCACCTGGCGGTGGCATCATCTCATAAATAAGACCAACTCCAGGATTCCCGATTCTGGCATCGCCAAAACAGACACTCCAGGGTTTTGTTCGTGAAGATCTAGGAAGCGAGCTTCCTGTCCTAGAGCCGGTTGCAGCAACTGGGAACTGGCAGGGTACCAAACAGGCCATACTTTCGTGGCAAGACGATTGGACTTCCATGTGTAACCATACAAGTAATTGACTCGGAGAGTTGTAATGAGGAAGAATCTTAGGAACAAATGGCATAGCTGTATGAAGCAAAAATATGTATAGTGATGAGTCTTCATCAATCTTTGTGCTTCACAATTTACTTACATGAAAAATGTTACTATTGTTGAGTGCCATAGTTGTGTGCCTATGACGCACAAGGGGCCGCTTGCCTAACTAAAAAGAAAATTGTAAGAAGCTAGGGCCAACCGGTTCGATAATCAATCATTCATGTGAGCATTCAACATACGACATTCAAATCAGAATTATCAGTGAGAACGATCCTACCAACCTGCTTGCATGCACATGGCGTTTATCACTCCTAGATTGAAATTTTACCCATGTACCACCATCATCACCATTTATGAAGAGCATCAAACTGAATTAATTATCCATGGTTGTACTCTACGGTAAAAATCACTGTTTTGACCTATTTGGCAAAGTTTAGCATGATTTGACCTCTTTAGAAAATTTTCCGATAAGATTCTCTTTTATGACGCCATCCACCATGACCTACGGGCTGCATAGGAGACACCATGGGCCGTGGTGTTTATCCCCTGGCCCAAATGACATGGTCCATGGTGTTTTGTCCCCCGCTAGAGGCGCCAAGTCCCGCGGAAAAAACGACCGAGAGGAAACGCCATGGACCATGTCATCTCCTCGGCAACAGAAATTCCATGGTGGACGCTGTCACTAAAATGGGTCAGATTAGTAATGTTTTCTTGAAAGGGAGTCAAACCATGCTAAACTTTGGCAATGTGTCAAAATAGTGATTTTAGCCCCTAGGAGCATCACTTTGTGCTTTCTGAACAACATATATGCATGTGAAGCTGGCTGTATTTTGCAGTAGTGTGCTACTTTTTTGAGATTCTCGGGTGACGGAACCCCACATGACAAGAGGCAATTGGTAGCCCGCCCACGAAAGAACAACCTACAATTTTTACTTGAGGGGACACTGGTAGTGAGGTAAAATCACCTGCGAGAAGGGAAGGAGTCATATAGAGTGAGGGATCCTTGCAGGCATGCACGATAGGACAACCACGACATGGAAATGGGGACAAATAATGAAGCTTTTCAGAGCACGGGTGCTGCCTTCCATGTGGGAGGGGAGGAAGATTTTATTTGTGGCCATAGGGCCGATCGGGCGCTGGAGGAAAGTGGCTGGGCTTGGCCCAGTTCAGAGGGAAAGGTAGCGATGTCTCCACATAGCTTCGTCAGGAGAATATAATACGTCATGAGAATGGAGAGAAAAGGCAATGAATCAGGACACATCGCTCGAATCACCTGGCGGTGGCATCATCTCATAAATAAGACCAACTCCAGGATTCCCGATTCTGGCATCGCCAAAACAGACACTCCAGGGTTTTGTTCGTGAAGATCTAGGAAGCGAGCTTCCTGTCCTAGAGCCGGTTGCAGCAACTGGGAACTGGCAGGGTACCAAACAGGCCATACTTTCGTGGCAAGACGATTGGACTTCCATGTGTAACCATACAAGTAATTGACTCGGAGAGTTGTAATGAGGAAGAATCTTAGGAACAAATGGCATAGCTGTATGAAGCAAAAATATGTATAGTGATGAGTCTTCATCAATCTTTGTGCTTCACAATTTACTTACATGAAAAATGTTACTATTGTTGAGTGCCATAGTTGTGTGCCTATGACGCACAAGGGGCCGCTTGCCTAACTAAAAAGAAAATTGTAAGAAGCTAGGGCCAACCGGTTCGATAATCAATCATTCATGTGAGCATTCAACATACGACATTCAAATCAGAATTATCAGTGAGAACGATCCTACCAACCTGCTTGCATGCACATGGCGTTTATCACTCCTAGATTGAAATTTTACCCATGTACCACCATCATCACCATTTATGAAGAGCATCAAACTGAATTAATTATCCATGGTTGTACTCTACGGTAAAAATCACTGTTTTGACCTATTTGGCAAAGTTTAGCATGATTTGACCTCTTTAGAAAATTTTCCGATAAGATTCTCTTTTATGACGCCATCCACCATGACCTACGGGCTGCATAGGAGACACCATGGGCCGTGGTGTTTATCCCCTGGCCCAAATGACATGGTCCATGGTGTTTTGTCCCCCGCTAGAGGCGCCAAGTCCCGCGGAAAAAACGACCGAGAGGAAACGCCATGGACCATGTCATCTCCCCGGCAACAGAAATTCCATGGTGGACGCTGTCACTAAAATGGGTCAGATTAGTAATGTTTTCTTGAAAGGGAGTCAAACCATGCTAAACTTTGGCAATGTGTCAAAATAGTGATTTTAGCCCCTAGGAGCATCACTTTGTGCTTTCTGAACAACATATATGCATGTGAAGCTGGCTGTATTTTGCAGTAGTGTGCTACTTTTTTGAGATTCTCGGGTGACGGAACCCCACATGACAAGAGGCAATTGGTAGCCCGCCCACGAAAGAACAACCTACAATTTTTACTTGAGGGGACACTGGTAGTGAGGTAAAATCACCTGCGAGAAGGGAAGGAGTCATATAGAGTGAGGGATCCTTGCAGGCATGCACGATAGGACAACCACGACATGGAAATGGGGACAAATAATGAAGCTTTTCAGAGCACGGGTGCTGCCTTCCATGTGGGAGGGGAGGAAGATTTTATTTGTGGCCATAGGGCCGATCGGGCGCTGGAGGAAAGTGGCTGGGCTTGGCCCAGTTCAGAGGGAAAGGTAGCGATGTCTCCACATAGCTTCGTCAGGAGAATATAATACGTCATGAGAATGGAGAGAAAAGGCAATGAATCAGGACACATCGCTCGAATCACCTGGCGGTGGCATCATCTCATAAATAAGACCAACTCCAGGATTCCCGATTCTGGCATCGCCAAAACAGACACTCTAGGGTTTTGTTCGTGAAGATCTAGGAAGCGAGCTTCCTGTCCTAGAGCCGGTTGCAGCAACTGGGAACTGGCAGGGTACCAAACAGGCCATACTTTCGTGGCAAGACGATTGGACTTCCATGTGTAACCATACAAGTAATTGACTCGGAGAGTTGTAATGAGGAAGAATCTTAGGAACAAATGGCATAGCTGTATGAAGCAAAAATATGTATAGTGATGAGTCTTCATCAATCTTTGTGCTTCACAATTTACTTACATGAAAAATGTTACTATTGTTGAGTGCCATAGTTGTGTGCCTATGACGCACAAGGGGCCGCTTGCCTAACTAAAAAGAAAATTGTAAGAAGCTAGGGCCAACCGGTTCGATAATCAATCATTCATGTGAGCATTCAACATACGACATTCAAATCAGAATTATCAGTGAGAACGATCCTACCAACCTGCTTGCATGCACATGGCGTTTATCACTCCTAGATTGAAATTTTACCCATGTACCACCATCATCACCATTTATGAAGAGCATCAAACTGAATTAATTATCCATGGTTGTACTCTACGGTAAAAATCACTGTTTTGACCTATTTGGCAAAGTTTAGCATGATTTGACCTCTTTAGAAAATTTTCCGATAAGATTCTCTTTTATGACGCCATCCACCATGACCTACGGGCTGCATAGGAGACACCATGGGCCGTGGTGTTTATCCCCTGGCCCAAATGACATGGTCCATGGTGTTTTGTCCCCCGCTAGAGGCGCCAAGTCCCGCGGAAAAAACGACCGAGAGGAAATGCCATGGACCATGTCATCTCCCCGGCAATAGAAATTCCATGGTGGACGCTGTCACTAAAATGGGTCAGATTAGTAATGTTTTCTTGAAAGGGAGTCAAACCATGCTAAACTTTGGCAATGTGTCAAAATAGTGATTTTAGCCCCTAGGAGCATCACTTTGTGCTTTCTGAACAACATATATGCATGTGAAGCTGGCTGTATTTTGCAGTAGTGTGCTACTTTTTTGAGATTCTCGGGTGACGGAACCCCACATGACAAGAGGCAATTGGTAGCCCGCCCACGAAAGAACAACCTACAATTTTTACTTGAGGGGACACTGGTAGTGAGGTAAAATCACCTGCGAGAAGGGAAGGAGTCATATAGAGTGAGGGATCCTTGCAGGCATGCACGATAGGACAACCACGACATGGAAATGGGGACAAATAATGAAGCTTTTCAGAGCACGGGTGCTGCCTTCCATGTGGGAGGGGAGGAAGATTTTATTTGTGGCGGAGCATGAAAGAAATAGAATTGGAGGTGGGTATAGTTAAGTCAAGAACCCTAATAATTCCATTACCCTGCAACACTTATACATAACTTCTTCCATTTCCCTTCTATTTTCGGTTTCTATTTTGAGTAGCCACATTTTGTGTATTGTCAATGTAGAAAGCAGAAATGTAACTTAGCTCACAAAGGACTTTTAGCTAGCCGCACGATGGTTTTTCTTCCATCCACCTAGCTAATGGAAGTTAAGAAGGTAAAATTAGTGTGACTTAGTGCTCGGCGTCATGATAGGCTCGGTATGGTTGCATCAAGGAGATGGTACAATAGCAAGGCATAGATGACCATGAGAGCAAAAGGGTAAAATGGTATGCTAAGGGACATGACAGGGGATAATGGTCAAGACGATGGAGTAAATAGTGAGATGGGTGCTGAATGTTGTAGTTATGGTGATATATCGGTGATTCCCGGTGCCTCATATGCCTATGTCTATCGGATCCATATCCCTAATGTGCATAGACACAACAAATGATGCACGGATTGTGGTCAGAGTATTCAAAGATAGAGAAGTGAAATGAGAAATAAGATATTCACCACTTGCCTTAGGGATCCTTGGTACTTAGAAAAGCTTTGGTTGGTAAGCATTAACGTAAAATCATTTGTCCTTTGATAGGTAGATAGAGAAAAAAAATTCTCTTGTTCTGTGGTTGGTCCTCTGGTGGGTCGGAGACTATGAGAGCTTTGTTAAACATTTGAATAAATGATGAACCGATTCAAAGCAGAAAAAAGCGAGAGCTTTGTATTGAATTCCATGCTTAGTCATGTGTATGGAACTGGGTGTGTGAGATTTAGTGTGTTCAAAATGAGTTATTGAATGCTGAGTATAGCCTAGATAACCTTGGGAGTTAAAATTTCTTCACATTAGTCCTTTGTTTCCATTTTCTATTCGTTGGGAGCCAAATCATAAACTTGGTTCTTCGCTAATTATTTATACCTTAATTTTGACATCTCCAATGTACAAAGTCGGTTCGAACGATGCTTTAAAACATTTTCAGAACACAATGGATGATCTTAGGGTTTTCTTAGAATAGTTAAATTGCTCCGCTGAGCCATGTGTTCAGCCGAGATGAAGGTCCATCTAGCCAATGCATTCATGATTACAAAATTTATGGAAAATAAAACCCAGTATTTGTGACCAGAATTATAAGATTTCTCTAATAGCGCAACAAACTGAGTGCCCAAATAAAATTATAGCTTAAAAACTGTAATCTTTAATTAGAGAGAAGGGACTCTAAATATAAATTTTGAGTAAACTCGGGGAATCAGATCTACAAAAAGCTCGAGCATTCAGTCGAGGCAACAACTTCGAACAGTTCGAAATTAGGATTAAGAAAAAGCAGCCAGCAGGCAACAAGTTTATTTTGAGTAGTCACATTGGTGGTTTTATCCCTCTAAAACTAAGGAATGCACTTCCACTCCGGGACTACCTTACCATGCTCACTCGTGTAGCCATTTCAATCAACCCCGCACGGTGTACATGACTGTTAGAAGCATGGCACATAACTTCCCAGCACAACTGTCGGTGAACTAACGACATCGCCGGTTCCTGGTGCCTCCTATGCCCGTTTCTATGGGATGTATATTCCAAATATGTAGAGACACAAAAAACAATGCATAACGTTGGATTAGACAACTCTGGACCCAAAATAAGCTATTCAAAGTCTGCATGGTGGAAACCTTGCTCCTTATAAAAGTCTTGCGTGGTAGGCATTGACTGAAGCCATATGTCCTCCGGCAGGTAATAGTTAAATTATCTTGGTTATTTCGCTGGTCCTCTAGTAGGTCAGAGGTTATGAGAACTTTGGAAATCATTAAAACAAACGGTGGATTTCTCCAGCCTATTTCTAGAATTGGACTGATACGAAGCAAAAACAAAAATAAACTCTCGGTTATATACTAATTTTACTACGTTGTATGGAGATGAATGAGTGGAGCCCAGTTCATCAAAAAATGAGTTATTAACTTCCCAATATAGCCTGGATAATCTTTGGAGCTGAAATTCCATGGCTTTCATATTGCCCCCTATTTTTCTATTCGCTTGGAGCCAAACCAAGTACTTGGTTTGGTGCTACGGATTTCTGACTTAGTTTGGATATGTGCAGTGCAAAGACCATCTTCTAAGGGCATCTTCAGCCGCGCTCCCAGAAAGGCCTCCCCAGACGCACTTTCTAAGGGCATCTCCAGCCGCGCCCTCAGAAAGGCCTCCCCAGGCGTTTCTCTTGCGCCGGCGCCGAAAATTCGGCCCAGTCGCGCCCCCAGGAGCCTGATTTCGCCGGCCTGGGCCGAAAACAGCGCCGGCGGACCCAGGCCGAACCCGGCGCGCTGGGGGGCGCCGGGCGAACTTTTTTGGGGCGAAAAAGCCGCGGGCCCGCTGCGTCAGCGACACGGCTCTCTTCTCGCCCCTTCGTCGTCCTCATCGCCTCGTTTCCCGCGGAGAATCAATGCTAAAGCTGCCGCGCCGGTCAACCTGCGCCATTGATGCCTCACGAGCGGCGCAGTGAAGGCCGGACGGCGCGCGTCCCTCGCCCTCCCTCGCCCGCCACGCGTAACACGGCGGCCACGCGTACGGGCGGCGTCTCGGCCTATATAAGACGCGCACCAGCGTGCTCGGCGACCACACTCTCTCGCCGTCGTCGTTCCTCCCTCTCTTCTCTTTCGCCGTCGTTTCTCCCTCTCCTCTCTCTCGCCGTCTCCACCCATGGCCGAGCGCTTCCTTGGTGACGGCGCGGCGGCGAACGGCTTCGGCCGCCGCCATCTCCACGAAGACGAGGCTCGCCTCCTTTACGAGGCCGGGTACCCGGTCCCGCCGGACATGCGGGTGCCCAGCGCGTGCAGGATCAGCGCCGGTGGCGTGCCGGTGCCACCACCACCCACCGTGGCGGCGCGGTGTGCGGAGATCGCATGCATCCGCGCGTCCCTACCGCGGTCGGCGAGGGAGGGGCCACGGTACGTCCCCGACAGCCCGCTCTGGGAGTCCTACTTCCGCCGCCGTCACGCCGAGCAGCTCGAGGCCACCAACGGCGTCGAGCCCTCCGGCAGGCTCAACTCCAATGGCTGGCGCCGGTGGTGGGGCGTGCCCGGGCGCACGTTGGAGGCCGTCCTCGAGTACATCGATGGCGGCAACACGCCGCCCCTCGAGTACCCCGATCCCCCGTCCTTCTCACGCCGCCGGGGAAGTTCCTGGACCCCGAGGCGCATGGAGACCGGGGGGTCCTCCTCGTCGTCCGGCGGCTCGCCCTGCCTCCGCCCCGTCAAGCCGGAGCCCCAGGACACGCCGGTCAGTGCCCGCACGCGCAGCTCCAGCGTCCGCATCGGCGACGCCAACGCCTCCCCACCCACTGGCCGCTTCGTCCTCGTCAAGCCCAAGCCGGAGCGCGGCCTCCCCGCGGAGTACGAGGAGATAGCCCGGCGCGGCATCTCCGACGAGGACGCCCTGCGCTGGGCGCGGGACGACTACCTCCGCGACGAGATGGTCCGGCAGCACCGGGCCCTGGAGGAGATCGCCGCCCGCAAGCGTGGGCGCGAGGACGAGCACGGCGTCGTGGTCCTCGACAGCGACGACGACGACGACGCCCCCGGACCGTCCAACCCGCCGCACCAACCGGGGGAGGGATGCAGCAGGGGCGACGGAGGCGCAGGCGGGGGCGGCGACGACGACGACGACGGCGGCGACTACACGCGGTTCTACCGCCTCCTCGGCATGTAAACCGCGTGGGCGGGCGGCGAGGCGGGCGGCGAGGGGGACGGCGGGGGTAGCTCGCCGAATTTTTTTTCTTTTTCGTAAAATATGTTTAAGTTTGAACGAACTCGCCGATGTTTGCTTAAATTTCAGTCGTGTTTGCGCCGTATTTGAATTTTTAAAAAAAACGTGGGGCGACGCGACTGGGGGGCACGCCCCCAGTGCGCGGTTTAGCGCCGGCACGCCTCAGGGGGCGATTTTTAGGCGTACTGGGGGGCCGAACGGCTGGAGATGCCCTAACCACACAGTGGATGCTCTTAGGGTTAAAAATACTGGACTTAAATTACTATACCAAGCTCTGTGCTAAGATCAGGATGCAACTAGCTACACATTCATTATTACAGAAAACGTGGAAAGTACTCCCTCTGTATCAAAATATAATACGTTTTTAGGCAAGTTTAGCCTACAAAAAGTCTCATATTTTGGTATTGATGTAGTAGACCCCAACAGTTATCATTTTGTTCCAATTAAAAACGGCGGCCTAAATGGAGCCATCGTGAAGTATAGAAAAATCGCATGAGTGCAAGGTTGAGAACCCCATGCGTGTCACTTTTTTCATTATCCAACTATTGTTCTCATGAAACAGCCCTTGTTATGTGCTTCGTACTAATTTTCTTTGGTTATCTTTAAAAAGAACTACATTATTGTGCCAACACCTTTATCATCACAAAAGTCATGGAGAAACTGGGTCCAATGGTTGCCACCCCGTCCTCAGAGGAAAATGAATTTGCTAAGTAGAATCAGCGTCCCTGAGTAAGACAACATCGCCTGTTTACCAGGCCAAGGAACCTACAAACACCTTCCCAATATCCAAACACTATCACACGGGAAATCGATATTATGTGGTACAATACTTGTTTTTAGCTGACGCACAATCACGCATGCCATTTCGTGTTGCTCGACGAGATAAAAAAAAGTCATAATATACCATATCGGTGGGCGGTGTCGTTCCCTCATTAGGTTTAGGAACAAAATAAAAGGTGAGCAGCAAAAATGAACATTTGAGGTTAGCGTTGATAAAACTATTGATAGACTGGACTTATTGGATGATTAATTTGTGAGCGAATAAGTGAATGGATGAAAGTGACATCGAGTTAACACTGGTTGAGGACCGCCGGCCGCCGTGCCCCCCTGGGAATTAGGTCCCGTTTGCCGTGTGATGGCTGGGAACGGAACGGGACGGAACATGATATCGGCGGTGTGACGCCAGTGGCAGAGACAGACCTGGGGCAGCCATGGCTATTGCCCCAGGCCTAGTAATAACTTCCCGTGTAATTTCTTCATACAAAATATACAAAATCACATAAGTTTATCCTCCTTCTGCTACCTCCACCACTGCGCTACGCAAGGGCGAAATGGCCACCATCATCATCACGGACAAACAAAGTCCGCCCAAAGTGAAGCGTATGTATGTCCCCTGTAGAACTGTAAATAGTTAAAAACATCTTGGTTACTATTGTTATCTAGCTTACTCACTGAACCACGACGATCACCGGAGACAAGGAAGAAACAAGAGAGAGAGGACACGAGGTTTCCCGGCGCACAAACGCCTCCGGCCGCACGAACAGCCCCTTTTATTTCTGGCGAGCTCGAACTCTGCCACACACACACCACCCCACCGTGAGCGCACATATACTCCCAGAGGCTACATCATCTCTCTCTAGCTACTTTAGCTCTACCACCTGCCAGCATCTTAAGTAGTAGACGCGCACATACACAGCTCATGCACTGGCCACTAAGCCATGCCCACACGCATTAGCTAACCACTAACTACATGCCCTACATGCACGCCCACGCACGTCCGCACTACATGCACACCCAACAGCTTGGCTGACCGAGCTCCTCCACTTACGGCGGCACGGCACGAACGACCTGGCCAAGTCTTCGCGTGAACCATCCAGCCACGAACGGCCAGCTCCGCGAGTCCAACCACGAGTGCACGCATCAAGATTAATGCTATCAGTTACTTCGCTGGTCCTCTAGTAGGCCGGACTCTATTATGACAACATTGGCACTCATTAAAACAAACAGTAGATTTGTTTAGCTCATCTCTAGGATTGGACTGATACGAAAAAAAGGTGAGCTCTTGATTATACACTAGTTTTACTCCATTTTATGGAGATGTACTAGTGGAGCCAAGTTTGTAAAAGAAGAGTTACTAACGTCCCAACATAACCTGGATGATCTTGGGAGTTGAAATCCCATTGCGTTCAACTTGCCACTATTTTTCTATTCGCCAGGAGCCAAACCAAGTACTTGGTTTGGTGCTGAGGATTTCTAACGTAATTTTGATACGTGTAGTGCATAGTCTGCCTTCTGACCACACAACGGATGTTGTTAGGGTTAAAAAACTGGAGTTAAATTACTCTACTGAGCTCTCTGTGCTAAGAGGGTGCTTGGATCCAAGGGACTAGTTTTAGTCTGACTAAAAATAGTCTCTTTTAGAGGCTAAAGTTTCAAACACCCCTGACTAAAGAGAGGCTAGGACTAGTCTTGAGACTAAAATTTTTTAGTCATAGGAAACCTACTAAAATATGTATTAGCCCTCTCTCTCCTCATTTAATGTCTCTTCTTTAACACATGCGAGTTCTGGATTGGAGGGTTTGGAGGATAATAAATGCTCAATAACTTGATTTTAGTCTCTTTAGTATTTGGATCCAAGCATGTGTGAGGCTAGCAAGTTTTAGTCCCACTACTTTTAGTCATGGGACTAAAACGTATCCAAGCACCCTCTAAAATCAGCTAGCCACACATTCATTATTACAAAACTCATGAAAACTAGAACCTAGTAGTTATCATTTTGTTCCTAATAAAAAAATGAAGGCTAAATGGAGCCATCGCGGAGTATAGCAAAATCGCATGAATGCAAGGCTGAGGGAATCCCGCGCCATTTTTTTCATTATCGAACCATTATTCTCATGAAAAAGAACTCTTCTTATGTGCTTGGTACACCTTTGTCAGGTCAAAACTCACAAGCTATGGGCACTTGGACAATCCTTTAAATAAACGATGAAATTTCTTTGGTTATCTTTAGAAAGAACTACGTTGTTACAACTAGTATCTACCAAGATCAAGATGCACCTGGCCAACACCTTCATCATTACAAATTCAGGGAGACACTAGGTCCATGGTTGCCAGCCTGTCCTCAGAGGAAAATGAATGTGCTAAGAATCATCGTCCTTGAGTAAGACAACTTCGCCTCGTCGCAAGGCCAAGGAACCTACGAACGCCTTCTCAATAAACGCCTTCTCAATATCCAAACTCTATCACACGGGAAATCGGAATTATGTGGTACAATACTTGTTTCTAGCGCACGCACACCCACACGCGCCATTTCATTTTGCTCGACGAAATAATAGAAATGGCAGAACATACAATTGGTACGCGGTGGACATCCCCTCGTGGCCTCATGGGGTTTATAGTAGAAAAATACAAGGTGAAAATAACAAAAGTGAATATTTGATGTTAGCATCGATAAAGCTATTGGTGGACTTACCTAATTGGATGGTTAATTTGTAACAGAGTGAGTGAATGAACGAAAGTGACGCGGAGTTAATGCCGCCGGCTAAGCCCCACCGCACCCCATGGGAACGAGGTCCCGTTTGCCTTGCGGTAGCTGGGAACGGGGCGGAAGAGGATAGCGGCCATGTGACGCGACGATCGCAACGGCCACCATCATCGTCACAGACAAATAAAGTCAGCCCAAAGTGAAGTGTAGGTGCGTGCCCTGGAGCACTCGTACGCTCTTCTTGTTCTGGAACCGCTCGGTTAATTAACACGTGTGGCGGGTTGTCACTTTGGCTCCCTTTAATTTAGTGTCAACACTCCACTAATTTAGCTATTGTTATGAGCTGTCCTAAAGAAAAAAGCTAGTATCATTTTGTGTCAACAGAGATATTTTAAAAAAAACTAGAAAACTATAACTAACTGGTTAAAATAATCTTGTTCAAACATTTT
Organism: Triticum monococcum; assembly: GCA_034509565.1. Lineage (NCBI taxonomy): Eukaryota > Viridiplantae > Streptophyta > Magnoliopsida > Poales > Poaceae > Triticum > Triticum monococcum. Next base: position 12,745,167 of record CM067845.1, on the reverse strand, counting down.
TAACTCGGTGTTATAACGCTTTTGTAAAAGTCATGGATCAGGGGCATTGTGGTACTGGAAGCATAGCTATAGAAAGCCAAAGATGTGTGTCTCGTTAAAGTCAGAATATCATTTCAGTGGGGTGTGATATTCCTGTTTTAGAGAGATGAGTGACTTTATCAATCTTTAAGCTGTGGGACTTCGGTCATCCTTCCATAGATTCTATCTGTCTACCCACGGCCACTTTCTGATGATATATTTTTTATAAGGTATAAGCCATATTTTGTTGACCGAAATTACAAGTCAAAGTTCGACATGAAAAAGAAAGTGACCTTGTAGACAGAAATGGAGGGAGTACAAGCACATAGAAAAGCAAACCGGATTTGGTAAAATCATTCACCCAGGTGATGCGGAATGTACTGCAACCGAGGCGGAATTACGGCAGTGTGCCAGCCTATTTGCCTGCCTGCTGCCTACACACCAATGGCGTTTATTGCCCATGCATCAGTCTTTTGAAGACTATGGCACCAGAACCCATGGCCATGAAACAGCATCGGACCGACTTAATTAACTCAATCTATATATTTATGAGCACGATTTATTGTTTTTGGAACAACGTATATGGTTCATAGGATTTTTTACACAATTTTTGGATGATTTGAATCATTAATAAGTTTTCCTATGTTGTTTTTTTATTCATAAGATTGAATCTTGTAGGAATTTTTTCCTAAGGATTCCTTTGTGCTAAATTCTGTAGGAATTTTAGCATTCACTCAAATCTCTTTGAAAGAGTTCTTATTTTCCTATGATGCGTCAAACAAACCAAAATCCTTTAGGATCGATGAGTGTGCTATTCTAATCCTATGTTTTTCTATTTCCACATTTTTAGATTCATGTGAACCAAAGAGGCCCTATATTCATCTGAAGCTAGCTATAGCAGGCAGTAGAGTTCACCTGCGAGATTCTGTTAATAATGGTGCTTTATGTGACAAGCACATGTGAGCACGTGTCATGGAATCTGCAAGCAAAAGTTTCAGAGCATTTGGTCATAGCAGCAGCAAGGGAGCGCGAGCGACACTCCATCTTTCAGCTCAGGGAATGCCGAGAGTGCGTAAAATTATGTGTGAGGGAGGGAGCGACTCGCATGGAGTTAGGGATAATCGGTGGCAGTGGAGAGAACAAACTGCAAAGTGCGAAACGAGACGAAGGCCAAAGCTTATCCACGGTGGAGTGTGGCGGCGGGGTGCCTTCCGTGCGGCGGTGGAGGAATTGATTCATGTGGAGAGAGAAAGAGAGAGAAGGGGGAGGTGGAGTGCAGTTAAAGCAATAACCCTAATATTTCCATTCTGTTACGGCCCATGGACATAATTGCTTCCGTTTCTTCTTTTCTTTTAACTAGTCACGCATGCAATATTCTACAAATGAATGTAGACCATGTGGCTCCACTCTAACAGAGCTTTGTAAGCTCGCAAACGTTGTAGCTATTCGGCACTACACTGTAAAATTAATGCGCCTTTGCTTGAAATATGGTGTATAAGCTCACGCCTCTCTATTTTTGTTCTTTGTTTGTGACTGGGACGTGGTCCAAATTGTGGTCCAATGGCAACATAGATAGTTCCCGGTGCATCCTATGCCGGTGTCTGTCGGTTCATTTATACTCCTAATGTGTAGAGAGACAGCAGGCAATGCATGAAGTTGGGTTGCAAAACATCAAAACCAAAAGTCAGCTGTTTGGCAAAGACCTTGTTCCTTATAAAAGCCTTGGATTGTAGACATTGACATGGAGCTGTATGTCCTATGGTAGGTAAATGGTTAAACCTAGAGAAAAGTATATTTTCCATCCCTCAATTCTTGTCAAAGTCTAGATTCAGTCCCTCAACTATGAAACCTGATAACTTGCACCTTGAACTTTTCATACCGGACAAATTATGTCCCTCATATCACCCAACCCGTTTTAACTGCTGACTTTGCGTGGTTTCAGACCGGTCCAAGCCAACATGGCAAAGGAGCTGGTAAATCGTTCCTCACTTAGGGAAAAAATTAGCTTGCACCGGCGACAACGCACGATGCGGGTGCTAGTGGGGAGAGACGGTGCCATGCCTGAGAGCAAGTTGGGGTGTCCGCGCGGCTGGGAAGGCAAGCACGGCTGCATGGGCACACGGAATGGCCGAAGCATCGCCGGCGACGACTTCCAGTGGAGGCGACGGGCGGCGCTAACCGGGCAGCGAGCTAGATGGCACAGGGAGGCTCAAGGAGAGGGGAGTCAGCGGGCGGTGGAGCACGGGCTCGCGGCGGGGTGAGCTTGTGGACGAGGGGCTGCTTGGTGAAGACGCGTGAGGCTTCGATAGGACCATGGGGAGCTTAGGAAGCCGACATGAAGAACCAAAGCTTACCGGGGGAGGAGATGACGACCAGCATCCATTCCCACGACCAGCGTCGCCGGGGTGGAGCCCCTCCAGCGCTGGTTCGTCCTCATCGGCGTCGGTGTCCTCGACCTGCGCGGGGGCGAGCACACGCACAACATGCACACCCGGATGGCACATCGCCATCTTTCTCAGGCAACTCGCCTCGCTGCTGGCACACGTCGGGATGCCTCTGCGTCCTAGCATACCTCAGCAGCGTTTGGGATAAAATTGTGTCAAGGGACAAAATTTATCCGGTATGGAAAGTTCGAGGTGCAAGTTCTCCGGTTTCGTAGTTGAGGGATCAAATCTAGACTTCGCCAAGAATTGAGGAATGAAAAGTATACTTTTCTCTTAAAACTACCCCCTTTGTGCGGTTGGTCCTTCACTATGATGGGTATGAAGCTTTGAGAACATTGTCGATCACAAAAATAAATGTTGAATTTCTTCGGTCCATCTCTAGTATTGGACCGATACAAAGGCAAAAAAAAGATGGGCCCTAGATTAAATGCCAATTTGACTTGGGTGCGTGGATTTGAATGAGTGGAGCCTAGTTTGTAAGATTTTATGTAGTGTGGTACCATTACAAACATCATGCATGTCAACTAGATAATTTGGCTGAGATAGCATACCATTTAATGAATAAAGAGAGGGTTCAGTATCATGATATGGTACCATATTATAATAAAACATTTGCTACTATGTATCATACTAAACAATATATGTGGTCATCTAAAGTACTTAACTTATAATACTATACAATATTGAGGTAGTATCATATGATACTAGTGTATGATACTACAAAGCACTATGAGTAACCTAAAAAATCAGTTATTGGCTAGCAAGTAAGGCACGATGAAACTTGGGGGCCGAAATTCCACCGCTTTCATCATTTATTTTCATTTTTTGTTTGCCTAGAGCCAAACAATAAACTTTGTTTGTTGCTAAGGATTTCTAGCTTAATTTCAAGATTTCCGTGTACAGAGCCGGTTCAAACAATGCTTTGAACACCTTTCCGAGCATGACGTGGATGATCTTGATCCTTGTTTTTATAGATAAATTACTCTGTCTACCTCTCTGTATCAAGATCGTGTGCACCTACACAACACATTCATTATGGAATAATTCATAGAAAATAAGACCTAATGGTTGTCATTATGTTCTCAATGTATTGAGCGGACTAAGTAGGACATCACCAAGTATAGGAGCATCACACGACTACAATTCTAAGGAATTCCACTACACTTCAAATTATCGAAATCTTATTCACAATCAGGAATCATGATTACGCTCATATTATCTTATGTGCACACACTCACTCAGATGCACCATTTTAGATGATGTGTTTTGAACAAAAATGATTACATGACACATGTACCATCGTTCTTCTTGATCAATTTTCCTCTTTGGAACAATTACGAAATACAGTGACAGCTAATAATTTGGAAAATCGAAGAAACTAAAATACAGTGAGAGGATATCGTTGTTTGATTTAGTGATTCATGGATGTCCTGGTTAATTGTTGTAGAAAGGATACGAGATGATGTTGCCGTTGGGATAAGATCAACACCGCCACCTTGCAAGATAGGATAAAAGGGAAGCAATTTTGCAGGTTATGGATTGTTTCTGTGACATGGTTACAGTATGCTTTCTCCTGCCATGTTTGTCAAACCATAGTTTTCTTCGGCCGAATCTTCTCTGATCCTTGTTCAATCCCAGGCAAGAAAGTATCACTATGTTGCTTCCCCAAGATGGCAACACAGTATGGCGTATGGAATGGCCAAACCAGGAGATGTGAGAATAGTTGAGAAAATGCAGTGGGATTTTGGTTCATGCGTGTGGTGGCTTTGGTGCTCTATTTTTAATTCATGATGCCTTGTATGCCCATATGTACCTAACAAATTCATATCCCTAATTCACATGATAGTGCACGTAAATAGAACTATGTATTCTTAGTGCGAAAATAGTTAATTCTAATAGGGCTAGAAAGGTGGAAGGTGAAATAACTTGTTAATCATTATTTCCTCGGACTGTGCAAGTACTTAGAGAAGCCTTAGGTGGTAGGCCATGATGTGATGCCATCATCATCCTGTAGGTCGATAGATAAAAAATAACATGTTATGTGCTCTATACTGATCCGCTAGGTTAGACGCTATGAGCACTTGCATAGTCCTTAAATAAAGCATGAACTTTCTTCGGGAATCTTTGGAAAGTATTAAATTGATGTACTGAACTATTATTACAAAAGTCATGGAGAAACTAGGCAAAATAATTCACCCTCAGAGGAAAAAGAGTGCTAAGTAGAGGCAGCATACCCGAGTATATTAAGAATACCATCTTAAGACCATCTCCAACAGCTCCCCATTCCCTAATAAAATCCTGGTATTGGGGAAGTTGGGCCAAAAAAAATGCTCCAACAGATCCTCTTTCCCCAATAAATTATTGGTGATCACCAAAAAAAAAAACAGCCCATCTTCCCCTATTTTGGAGGGGGGTTGGCCCTCTCCCAATCCAATTCACTCCACCATCTGACCACCATGTTGCAGCCCATCGCCACGCCGAACAACTGCCACCGCATATCGCCGTACCACCGCTAGGCACTCCTGTAGACACGCCGCGCCATCACCCATCAAAGCCACCACAGTGCCACGTCACTGCCAGCAGCGTGTATCTCATATGTCAGGCTGGCAACTGGGTCCCGTATGTCAGTTTGGTTATTGTTGGGTGGGGTTATTGGTGAACTGTTGGAGTGCCCATTCCCAATAACCACGGAAGTGCTATTGAGGAGCCCCAATAAGTGCTTATTGTATGTTTTTTTGCTGAGCTGTAGGAGATGCTCTAACGCAAGGCAAGGAACTCCACAACACCATCTCAACATCCAAATGAAATTTACCTAGAGAATGCAACATTTTTGTGCCAGTTTTTTATGGCAAACTTACTATGGTGCGCCATTGTAGTTGGTCTTGCTCGACCAAAGGAAAAAACACATTGTGGAATGTACCATGCATGTGTTGTTGTCCCCTCTTCAGAAGTAAGAGAAGATGCAGGGTGAAAATTGCAAAAGGTGGGTATTTGAGAGTAGGGTGGATAAACTGGTTGATGAACGGGACCAATTGGATTAATTAGAGACCGAGAAAATGAATGTAAACGAAGCGGGGTCAGATGTCATCAGCCGGGCCCCGACGCGCCCCACGGGAGAATGAGGTCCCGTTCGCTGCCCTACTATGCTAGTAATATAATGGCACATAAACGAGTGTGGGTCGATTCTCGTATCAATGTCCCAATATGAATGTGGCCGCAATGTGGCAACCACCACCACCAGCGCCAGAGATGAACAAACAAAGCGACCCTACACGCCGGCCGACCAGCCAAAAGCTCACATCCATCACCTTTCCCGCCGTGTGATTAGAGAGATGAGAGCCATCTGATGAAGGCACACTCCCATGCGAGTAGATGTACTTCTCGCATGCAAGCTCGATCCCAAAAAGTGGGATCGGCAGCACATGTAAAACCTCTCATGCACCATCAGTCCAGCATATGATATTATTCTATGTTACTACTCTATGATACCAGGGACTTGACATTAGGTAACGCCAGTGACTATAGTCCCACCTCGGATACGGAGGAGGCTAGAACCTCCTTATAAGGGAGAGTGCTCTTCAGACTGGTCTTTGAGATGTAGTGGAGTGTCCAATTCGCACCGAAAAAGTCCGTACGTATAATGATGGACCAAGAGCTGGCCCTGGGTTGCTAAAAGATACCACCACTATAGCCAGCCTTAGGTAATCAATAAATCATTCACTCATGTGATGCGAGTGTACTACAACTGAAGTAAGATTATCGCTAATTAACAGCGAGGCTGCCTACCCTCCTACATTCATGGAGTTTAGTGCCCTTGGATCCATATTTCCTGACGTACGGCACCAAAACCACGAGCACGAAAGAGCATCAGACCGAACTAATTAACTTGATTGATCTATACTAGGAGCATTACTTAGTGTTTTCGGGGGCCCCAAATTTTTTACACAGTAGTACTACTCCTCTGTATAGATGGGCCTTCAGTCTTCGATATGGGCCTCTGTTCTTGCGTCTGCCGTGCGTGAAGAAGCCCTCGATCGAGACGAGCGACACGACGAGGCGTTCCTTCATCCATTCGTCTGGCGCTGGCGGTCATCGCTCAACGCGGCAGGTTAGGGCTCCCGACTCCTCTGTCCAGTTCTCTTTCCTTGGTGTTGAATCCACGGTTGAGATGTTCAGTACTTCAGTTCCAATCCAGGGTGGTAGATTCTTTCTAGGAGACAGGACACGGGAGCCCACAAGGTGGGGAACAGCAGCCCGCAGGGAGGATCTGTTTCATCGGAATTCTGAAGGCAAGGAAAGGTCAGGTCATCTTTCAATCTCCGAATTTTTAAGCGTCTTCGCGTCAATAATCGATGATCCTGTAATCCTTTACTACGAGTTTCGCTTTCCACCCGCTATTTAGTCATACTAAAATCTTGTGGGTGATTTTTCGTTTTTCATCTATTATGCGTTTGGTATTGCAGATCCAAGTGGGAAGTCATGTCTTTGTTTAGAGAACATGAATCTGGTTACCAAAAGTGTTTGGACAAACAAAAATAATAGAGGATTTAACTCGGTCCCAGAAAGATGATGTTCTTTAAGTGAATACTATACAACCAAGAATAGATATGATTCTTGATATTTTCAATTGGCATGTAAGATATTGTGATTTTTATATTTCTATAGTTATGTTTATGTAGTATTTCTTAAGCACGATAAGGACCATTTTAGAATTTTGCACAGGGCCTCCGATTTTGCCGGCTCGGCCCTGATTTGGTTTCTCTTGAGATATGTGCTCCTATGAGAAAATCTCTTCGGGCGTGTATGAGTGGGCTAGCTCAGATGTGCTTAGTTTCATTGTTAGTAATGGCATCCGATGCAATGCTGCTTTAAATTGCAGGACCTGCTAATTTGTTCTAAAGAACACACTATATATCTAGCTTTTGAAAAACACATGTCTCATCTTTCTTTTTCCCACGAAAGTTTCAAAGTTTCATAATGTGACAAGTAACTTGGATATGCACAAATGATGTCTGCCAACATCTTCACCCCTTTCGGGATAATAATCTGGGCCAATTTTGCTTCACACGGTGCAAATTCCTTGTATCAAAGGTTTAAATAGCAGGCTATAGCCCTGGTATAACTGTTTGACTATGAGGTCGCTAAACAGTATTTATGTACAATTGTTTGGTAAAGTTATGAAATAGGCGGTTACAGCCCCACTATAACTGACTTGGAGGGCTGTCTATTTGTATACCGTAGTATTTAAAACTATTCTTTGTATGTGCCCCGGTGAGAAGCCACAAATAGACATGTACCAAGTAAACTCAGCTGAACGGATCTAAAAAGGTTGGAGCTTTTGGGCAAGGCAACAAGTTCATTCTAGCTCAAATTTCAGTATATAGAAACTCGTCATTAGTAAGGAGGGACTCACCCTCACCCACACCCCCCAAAATTATGGAATTTGTCAGGAGAAAATCCGGTATAACACACACCGCTCCTAGAACACCGCAATCAAGAACGAATAGCTCCCGGATTGCTGCTCAGGGCGCACATAAAACAAAGGTCCTATCATTCCTATTATTGCAACCGCGTGGAAATAATTACTTCCATTCCTCTTCTTTTCCATTTTGATGATTATTCGCATTTGCGGTGTGTCCGTATGGAAGCACGAAATGCAGATTCAGTTCGAGAAAAATTCTTAGATGCCGACTTTTTATTTATTTTGTCCAAACATGTATTTTGTAGCGGAATGTCCAGCTTTGGTAATTTTGTCCAGATTAAGAAGAAAATTGCATCGGAACAAGAGGTGCACCCCGTGAATAGCAATGAAGGGGAGATGCCCTACGCCACCTACGCGGATGCATACAAGCTCGGAGACTCCATCAACAACATGAATGAGCCCGCCAACCCTCTCCGAGACCGCACCGAGTACATGACGTCTCACTTCTCCACATGGAGCCACACATGGGCTCCATGATATTATCAGTGAGCGACATGAGATCACGAGGTTGGGCATGCGAAAGGTTTCACGTCTAAATCAAGATATGATGATGAAATTTATTTGAATAAGTTGTAATGAGGATATACTTAAGCTCGTGGAAAGCACTCCTGAGTACGTAGTAGAGGCACACCAAGCAATACATAAAATTGGACTAAAGAACTCCAACATAGAAAATAAGCTATTCACCGTTTGCTTGAGGAAACCTTGATCTCCTTATAAAAGCCTTGGATGATAGGCATTGATATGAAGCCATATGTCCAATGGATGGTAAATAACTAAAAAGATTTCCTTTATGTGGTTACTCCTCTGCTATGATAGGTCAGACGCTATGAGAACCTTGGCAGTCATTAAAACAAATGGTGGATTTCCTTAGCCCAACTCTAGGGTCAGAGCGATACAAAGCAAAAGCAGATGGAGATTACATTCTAATTTTACTCTTGTGTTTGGATATAGATGAATGGAGAACAATTTGCAAAAAAAAAAGAATTTTGTTACTCTTTTGAAAATCGGTCCCAAGGTCAAGAATGTCATGTATAGTGAACGCAGTTTGCTATTCTAAAGTTCATGGAAATTAAACATAAGGCTGTCATTCTGTCCTCAAAGAGAAAATTGGTTCAGTGTCGCCAACTATAGCTGCATTACATATTTATTGGCTACCCCATAACACTTTTTTCAGTATCCAAACGTCAATCACACAAAGAACCTGGGCTCATGTCGTACCTCTTTTGTTTGTGCACACCACACACACACACGTGTGCATTTAGTTGGTCCCCTGGCAAGGTTATCATGCATCACAAAAACGAAAGGAGTGTCACATTATTCTTTCTCTCTCTAGACTATGGTACTTTGTGGTGCTGTATAAAGATTTTGGTTGCAATTAGACTGATACTCAGAGCTGGAGCTAAAATCACCCTGACTCGCCACTTCAACATGCGGCAAGATTTCAACCACGATGTACTCTGATAAAAGTGTGTTGCACACAGGCAACCGAACATAATATAAGTACACGTTTGTTATTTGTAGGACGCTTGAAAATGGTGCAAGCATCAATCGAATTCCTAGGAGAAGAACACCATCTTGAGGAACGCATGAGTGCTTGCTGTGCGACGCCAACAATAGAATGCTACCATGGCTCTCACAAAAGCTTAGCCTCTACTGTCAACAGCCAAAAGAGGCCCAGGACATCCCTTCCCAAAAGGCATACATGCTACGTCCCACACTGCCGAAATGCCTTCGAACCGAAGCTATTGTTGGCGCGCTGCGGCAAGATTTCTGCGCCCTGGTGCACAACATTAGTGTAGCATGATACACATGCATACTATGAAAGCTAATCACCAAGTCAAAATAAATAAAAGCTAATTACTACTCCCTCCATTCCACAATGTAGTGTTTCCTCTATCCTCGTGCTTCAACTTTGACCGTAAATTTAACTACCAAGACCGATTGCGGCGGGAGCAAAAATTATATCAGTGAATTCGTATTCGAAAGAAGTTTTCAATTATATAATTTTTTCTCCCGCCGCAGTTGGTCTCGTTGGTTAAATTTATGGTCAAAGTTGGATCTTGGAAAACGCGGGCGCACTATATTTTGGAATGGAGGGAGTACTTGTAAATAATTTCGACCCTGATGCCTATGCACCAGGGAGTCTCCATAAGCTCCGCCCCCCTACTTTGTCATTGACTATAAATTACGTGTAAATGGCATGTGAACAAATTATATTGTGGCAATCGATAGGAAACAAAAATCAATTCAGGTCAAACATTAGGCCGTTACATATGGAGACAAAAAAAATCCAGCTCATTACTCATCCCCTACTAGAAGTACAACAATTGGCCAAGAAAACCTAAGATTAGCATCCCTAGTTCAACTATGTACTAGCAGTGAGTTGCATAGTGCCAGAGAACCAAGAAACAATAAGGCAATGGAAGCACTCGACAAAGAGTAGCCAGACCTAACATTGTAATTCCAAATGATAGCCACAACTAATAGCCTCCGAAAGCTAAGGAAATTAAATATTGCAAGGACACTACGGGATTCAGTGCTTCAAATGATGATCCTGGAAGAACATCAACTGTGCCACCAGAAAAAATATAAATATATATATCCGACAAACCACATCAAAGCAAATCTTTGGCCCGGATTTGTCACAAGGTGAGAATCTGCTCTATCTAGCCCACTTGGCACACCACATCTGCACTGCCCCAGACTTCTTCAATCCATGATTAATCTCATCCAAGTGTAACTGTACCTAACTGTTGCTTCCTCAAGATGGCACAAGAGCGTGGTGTACTAGAAGCAGAAGGGCTCAATCGGTTAGGAAAGGGACGAGGCAAGGGGAGAATAGCTGATACAGTGGAGTAGGCAAGATAGAGACGACCATGGAAAGAAGTACTTAGTGTGGGTTCTAGTTCGGGTGATCTGTCGGTATTTTCTGGTGCCTTCCATGTCCATACATATGAAAATCATATCCCTAACAAAAATAATGCACGACATGGAAGATACAAAAGCAAGGTGAGAAAGAAGTTATTTGTCATTTTCGAAGGGAAAGGTGGTTACTTATAGAAGCCTTTTGATGCAGATAGTGACATGAAGTCATCACCGCCTGGTAGGTCGACATATAAAACCCATCGTTATGTGCTTGGTACTCCTCTGTTATAGGCAAAGGCTATAAGCACTTTGAGAGTCCTTTACGTAAGTAATGAATTTCCTTCGGATATCTTTAAGAGGATTTTTTATATTGTAATGAGATCTGTACCAAGATCAAGATGCACCTGGCCAACACATTCATCATTACAAAAATTATGAAGAAACTAGGTCCAATGTGTTAGAGATATATTTGGTACTAGTAGAGATTGTCCAGGGTTAGATAGAATTATTTCCATCTTATCTCTAGAAGGACTCTTGCCCTCCAAGTCTTGTACTTAATATATACTCGCCCTCAAGGCTTAATATTACATCCATCGCATTATGCCAATTATCCCTCTCTATCCCCTCTAACATTGTATCAGCCTAACCAATCCAACCTTAGCCGCCACCGCCGCTTCAGCTCCGTGCGACACCACCGGGGCGGTCGGCCTCCATGACCACCGCCGGGGGCTGCGCCGCCCATACATAGGGTTCGTCCGCTGATCATGTTGATTGGCTGCTCTAGAGAGTTTTTTTCCCGAGCCCTTGCTTTGGGTTTTTCTCTCTCCTGCCAGTCATCTTGATCGGTGTTTTCTTTTTGGTTTTTAGATCTTAGATCGGTTTGCGTTGCCCGCCGCCGCCGTCGTCCCCCGTGCGCCTCTACTCCAGCACCGGCACGTGAATGCCACCGTCCGTGCCGGCCTTCATCATGCTGTCGGGTTCTTCTCAACCTACTTCGAGCATCGCCGCCGCACACCTAACCCAGCCACCGCCGCCGTTGTCAGGTCGCTGCCGCCGCCGCTCCTCTTCGGCGTCGCTGCTGCTGGATCACCCGAGCCACGCCGCCCATTCACCCCCCCCCCCCCCTTCATCTTTGTCCAGCACCAGCTCATCGCCAGCGTCGTTGTCATCTTCCCCGACCACTTCGTCTACTCTGACCACCGTTGGAAACATCTGCCCCATGCCGATTGGTGCCGCAACCGTCGTCCAGTCCTTCTTTACTGGCCCCTCCGAATCCTCGACATGGCGTACGACTCGTGCAGGTCCCTTGTCTACGCATGTCCGATGCTGGCAACACTAATGCGTGCCTTCATCCACGACGTGTCCCCGGGCCTGGCAAACCTGGTGCGGCGCTTAGTCAACTTCGACTTTGGCCGTCTACGCATGCCCAGCGCTGGCAACACCGACGCGTGCCTTCGTCTACGACATGTCCCCGGGTTTGGCAAACCCGGCGCGATGCCTCGTCAACACCGTCTTCTTCCGGGCGCACCACTACTTTGACACCACTAAGCCCATGACTAACTCGGCACCTCCTTGCGCTCACGGCTCCACGGTGACTTCCTCGACACCGGCCACCCCGACTCAACATCAACCACGACATTCTTAGCACGGCTACCTCGACCACGGCTACACCACCCACGACTCGGCTACCTCAACAATGGCACGAAGGGCTATCACCTCTCTTGAGCAACTCATCGGCTTCCTCTACATTCAACGCGCCCGCGACGCGACACCATCCACGACGATCCCGCTACGACTGCGGGGTATGTCAGCCCGTCAGCTCTTGTTGTTTGCAACGCTACCACTACGACTGCGGAGGAATGTTAGAGATATATTTGGTAGTAGAGATTGTCCTGGATTAGATAGAATTATTTCCACCTTATCTCTAGGAGGAGTCTTGCCCTCCAAGTCTTGTACTCAATATATATTCGTCCTCGGGGCTCAATAATACATCCATCGCATTACGCCAATTATCCCTCTCTATCCCTCTAACACAATGGTTCTCATTCTGCCCAATGAAGTAAAACAACATTGCCAAATTATCCCAACGAGAGCTTTCGACTATCCGCACGAGAAAGTTTGATTATGCCGTACTCCTTCCGGTCCTTTTTACTCGACATATAAGATTTCTCTGAAGTCAAACTTCATAGAGATTGACCAACTTTATATAAAAAAATATCAACATTCACAATACGAAATGAATATCATTATATGTGTCACGAATTTAATTTCTATATTGTATCACTTTAATATTACAGACGTTGCTATTTTTATATATAAATATGGTCAAACTTTATGACGTTCAACTTCAGACAAATCATATATATTGATTAAAAAGTGGCGGAGGGAGTACCTTGTTTTTGTGTGTATGATCCATTTTAGTCGTTCTTGCTTGAACAAAAGAGGAACTCGTGATACATGTACCATGCGTAGATGGTGGTCATCTCGTTATGGAAATTAGGACAAGATACAAGGTGAGAATCTCAAAAGGTGAATACTAGAGATATTAGGGTGGATAAAGCGGTCGGTGAACTAGAAAGATTGAACGTTAGAGTTAGAGCATCTCCAAGAGCTGCCCTATTATAGGGCAATCGTTCCTTTTTATGCTTTTGGACGCAAGAAAACGTCTCCAAGTCCTACCCAAAAATAAAAATGGAGTAAAAAAATTGGGCTGCCCAAAAACAGGGCATAGATGATGCATATTTTGGGCATGGAGTCTGTTGCTAAAAACGAAAAATGGCTACACGGGAGAGGCCAACTGCCTCCTTCCCTTCTCGATGCCCTGACCTCCCGACCCCTTTCCAATGCGCAGCCTCCACGGGGAACCACACGGTTGCGCCGCCGGATGGAGAGATCCGCCACGTCCACACACCGCCTCTCCTTTCCGTCCCCCACCTCCAGTTGTCGCCTCTCTCTACTTCCCTCTCCTTTGCCGTCGTTGAAGCTCACACATAGAGCTCTACCATGGCCACGGGTCACTTCCACTGCGACCAACGACCTCTCCAAGCCTGTGGCCTTGCCCTACAACCTCACCTTGCCGTGGTCGTCCTAACTGCCAAGTGAAACAAACCGAGGAGGCATGGTGGTGATGAGCACGCTCTGTTTGTCTGGTTTGGTCGTCGACGCGTCTGGTTTGGTCTGGCTTGGATTCGATGCCTTCCCCGCTCCCTGGACGCTTTCATGCTCTGGAAATCGGCAGCGACGTGCTTCGTGGCCTCGCACCCGAGCGTCACAGAACCTCTCCGACAAAACATAAATGTGCCTTAGACCTTGTACAATGCAAGGTGCTTAGGAGAGGTGCTTGGAGAAATAAACCAATCTTTTCTTAAGCACCGGTGCTTATTTATACAGGGCACATACTTAATTAGGCGTCTCTTCTGTAGAAATAGGCATCGGTGCTTCAGAAAAAACCAGTTTATTTTTCTAAGCATCTCCCTAAACACCTAGCATTATACAAGGCCTTAGTGGCCCTGCGCGCGCTAGCTTGACCAGAGCGGCGGTGAATGGGCAATGCACAACGAGGTTGAGCACGAGCCCTGGTCAAAAAAGCAGGAGGAGAGTCGTGGGGGAGTGCACAGGTCCAGTAGCCTAAGGGTGAGGAGACATGCGGAAGCGCACGTGTCTAGCGGCATATGGGAGCGGAGTCGTGCGGGAGCGATACCGTCCGGAGCTTGAAACAAAGGAAGGCCGGCGACCCATGCATATCGTGGACAACACTGTTGGGAAACCGGGGCTATCGATGGGGGTGGCGGCGGCCTCGTGCGTATCGCACGGGCTAGTCCCTTCCGTTCCCCCACTTTACGTTAAGTGGGTACTTATCCCTTGACCCCCTAGTCTCTATATAAAGCAACGAGTAGCTATCATTGTAACCCCTGATGATTGATTAATAAAGCTGGTCTCCTCCATATCCCTCTGTGTCATTTACTTTCGCTTGTTCGAATACTTCGACTACTTCGTCTACGACGCTCGCCCTCGCTCCGCAACCTCGGACCGGACTTGCCGGCGGAGTTGCGGAACACGTTATCAGCACGCTTCGCTCCATCAACTCTCCGTCAAGCCTGCGTCAAGCTTGCATCACGCAGGCTTTCGTCGATCCCGCGGAGGTATAAGATCCGATCTCCACTTCTGCAAAAAATGGATTCCTCTCATTACTGCGATTCCGTTTTTGCGATTAGTTTATTTTTCGGATTTCATCTACCTATGGTGTGGATTTTCCTCCAAGAACCGAGCGGACGAATACGTCGCCGACCAATGCCGATGTTCTTGGACTAAGAGGAACTTGTTGACTGCACTATAGGGAGTCGGTACGCATCGCGATCCAGATGGTCGCGGTACCGCCGCAAAAGCACCAGAAGTGCCATGCGCCGTCGGAGTTCCGGATGAACGCGACGAAGATTCTCATCCCGAGGCCGGCATCCAGATGACGCCGTGCTGTCCGCGATCCCGCTGGTCACGTGCACCGCACCGCGTCCTGCTGACGCTGTCGTCGCCACCGAGCCCTGCTGGCCGCGACCTCGCTGGTCGCCGGCGTCGCCGTGCTGGCCATAGCCGTGGCCGCGCACCGCCCGCCGTGGCCGCGCGCTGCGCGCCGTGGCCGTAGACGCGCCGCACCGGGGCCGCCCCGTGCTGGCCGTGCCGTGGCCGCGCGCCTCGCTGGCCGTGCCACTGGCTGCGCCGCCCCGCGTCGTGGCCGCGAGCCTCTCTGGCCGCGCCGCGCCGTCCCGCTCGCCGCGCCGCGGCATTGGCCGCCCGCCAACGCGCGCCGCTGGCCGCGCCGCCGCGCGTGCCTTGGCCGCTGGCCGCGCCGCCCTGCCGGTCGGCTTGGCCGCCACCGCGCGTGCCTTGGCCGCCGTCCGCGCGCCGTGGCCGCGCGTGCCTTGGCCGCCGTCCGCGCGCAGTGGCCGTGCATGCCCTGGCCGCCGCCGCTCGGGCGCTAGGAAACCCTAGCGAACCCTGAGCAGGCCGGCCCAGCGGGCTTCTTTGGACCGGGCCGTGGGGAACCAGAGGCCATAAAAAAAAGAGTGGCGCTGGCGCAGCGCGGAACTTTGCGTTTTAGCCCTTGTAGTTTCCGGTTTTTACGCGTAGTTTATTCCTGCTGTAATAGTTCGCGTAGAAACCCCTGGAACTGTCTGTTTTCACTGAAATAAGCGTATTTGGGCTTTAAAATGCCTCGGGAATTAATTTTTTGGCCTAGTTTTCACATACTAGATGCGCTTAACATGCTATCCATTGTAACATGATATTATTGTATGATTTTACTGCTGTAGATTAATTGTTTAGCACTCTTAATCATTTAGTAAGTCATATAATAGCATGTTTTAAATATTGGAACGTCCTTTTATTGAATAAGTTTATCAACATCGCTTTGTGCAAAAGATTACCTGCTGTAATCTCATGATTTTTGCATAAATCGCAGATGGCCGGAATTGTCCACAAGGAGTTTGCTGAGTTGGCCCAGACGGGGATGAACTACCTGTCATGGGCTTCGGACTGTGAGATTTTTCTCCAGGGCAAAACCCTCCTGAGAGCGATCGGTAAGGGGGCCCAGCTGGCCGCCACTGATCCCAAGTTCGAAACTGAGAATGCGCAGGCTCTGCACTTTCTCCGTCATCACCTGTCACCTACTCTGAAAGATGAGTATATGGCTGAGCGCAGTGCTTCTGGCCTTTGGACCGCTCTTAAGCAGCGGTTTGAGCGGCTGAAGTACACTGTGAAGCCACGTGCAGAGGCAGAGTGGATCCGTCTGAGGTTTGCGGACTTCAAGACGGTTGGGGAGTACAATTCGGCTCTGCACCGGATTTGTACGACTCTTCAGATGTGTGGTACTCAGATTACCGACACTCTGAAGATTGAGAAAACCCTATCCACTTTCCACCCTGACGCGGTCCTGTCCGCACGGAACTACCGCCAGGGAAACTACACGAGGTATTCAGAGTTGATTGACGTCCTCCAGGTGGCAGAGGCGCATGACGAGGTTCTGTAAAAGAACTTTGCCGCGCAACCACTTGGGGGGAGTTCTCGCCAGGAGGTGAATGCTCTCAAAGTCCGCAAGCCTCAACAGAAGAAGAGGGGCCGCAAGGGCAAGAAGAAGGGCCCTCAGCCCTCCGCCCCGACTAAGCAGCAAAAGCCGGGCAAGGGGGGGCAGAGGCCTCAGGACTGTTTCCGTTGTGGCTCGGTGGAGCATTTCTCCCGCCAGTGCCGCGCACCACCGGAGGTCGTCGAAGCATACAAGGCTCGGAAGGCGCGTGAGACGCACCTCGCCTTGGTTCAGGAGGCAGCACCACCGGCGCCCATGGCGGCACCCGTGATGATCGCTACACCCCCTGCTGCGCCCATAGAGACGACCCCCGTGGTGCCCATCGCGGCAGCTTTGGCGGTCTCTACCGACGCCCACGTCGCCATGGAGGTTGACCACATGGTCGCCTCGGCGGCGGCGCCGCCACTAGACATTGATGCTGCCTCCAAGATGATTTCTAAGGAGGATCAGCTCACTAGTATGGAGATTGCGGCTGAAGTGAATGGCTTCTTCGCCGAGTCCACTTAGCATACTTCTTTGGTTATCATGATTCCGTGATTTGATACAATAAAATTGAATAAATTCGATTTGGTTGTAAGCTCTATGAGAGCATAAACTTATTCTTTACTTTGGCGATTGGATGACATTTATTTCATTCATTTATTCCATTATTTATACATGATAGCATGTTATGTTCTGAGATGTGTGCATTTATTTTTAATGTATTTTCTTCCTCATTACATTAATTAGATGTCATATTTTAGAACGCGTGTGGCGCCCGAATGGAGGAAACGTGCCTTGCCGATAGCACCACCACTCATACCATTTTACGAGAAACTAAGTACTTTGAGTCCATTAAAAAATCTCCGGGAAGTATTATGACAATCGCCGGCTGCGTTCTCACATAGTTGGCTCCGGACGAGCCACTATTATACTCCCTATGGGAACAACTTTGATCATTAATGATGCGTTGTTGTATCCGGAGTCGACTCGTACTCTTTTGAGCTTTAGAGACATTCGCGCTAATGGTTTCCATGCTGAGACCGATGATGAAAACGGCAAGGAGTGCCTACTCATCACAAAGCGGGATGCAGGTGGTAAACATGTTATCGAAAGGCTCCCTTCATTTGACACAGGGCTATACTAAACTAAGATAGTAGCACCGCCCGTGTACACTACCCTCAAGACCGTATTTAGAAGCTCTGAACTCTTCTGCCTCTGGCACGATAGGTTAGGCCACCCCGGACTTAGGATGATGAGAAATATAATAAACAACTCGCATGGTCATAATGTTAACGTGAAGAACTTCCCGAATCCCGATGATTTCGTGTGCTCCGCATGCGCTAAAGGGAAGTTAGTCATTAGGCCATCGCCCCTCAAGGTGAGGGATGAAATCCCCGCGTTCTTGGAACGTATCCAAGGGGACATATGCGGTCCAATTCAGCCCCTCACGGGGCCGTTTTGGTACTTCATGGTGCTCATTGATGCTTCCTCTAAATGGTCCAATGTTTGCCTGCTGTCAACACGGAACCATGCCTTTGCAAAGTTGATCTCACAGATCATACAAATGAGGAATAATTTCCCGGATTATCGTATAAAGTCTATTCGAATGGACAACGCCGGAGAATTTACTTCAAAGGCGTTCGATGATTATTGCATGGCAATGGGAATCAAAGTTGAGCACTCGGTACCGCATGTTCATACACAAAATGGACTTGCCGAGGCATTGATTAAAAGAATTAAATTCATTGCCCGACCGCTCCTTCAGGGTTGTAATTTACCAACTACATGTTGGGGCCACACAGTGTTACACGCGGCCAATCTCATCAACTTTAGACCGTCGGCCTACAACATCCACTCTCCTCTTCAGCTTGCGCAAGGGTCGGCACCGAAAATTTCCCACCTTCGTAGGTTCGGTTGCCAGGTATATGTACCAATACCACCCCCTCAGCGATCAGCGATGGGCCCGCTCCGTAAGTCGGGGATATACGTTGGTTATGAGACTGTGTCCATAATCAGGTATCTGGACCCCATGACAGGTGACTGTCACACGGCCCGTTTTGCTGATTGCATTTTTGACGAGGATCTTTTCCCGACTTTAGGGGGAGAGAATCAACCTCTTGATGCTAAAAGTCGAGAAATCACGTGGCAAGCCACGGGGATCCATGCTCATGACCTGCGCACTGCTGAGACTGAGAGAGAAGTCCAAAAGATAATAGATTTGCAGTCATTAGCAAATCAACTGCCTGACCACTTTAGTAACTTAAAGACTGTGACAAAATCGCATGTGCACGCGCGCAATGCACCGGAAAGGGTTGAAATACCGAAGAAAAATGATGGTATACCCGCTCCCGTCCAAAGGCCTAAAAGGACGAGAAATCCGGCTTCTCAAATCCCAAGTACTCGGGGACGCCTGACGAAAAAGGATAAGAGAGATTTATCGCAGCCTGTCGCCAAAGTACCCCAAATTGAAACGGGGAGCCAGCCGAGACCTGGCACAAGTACCGAAAATTCAGTGCACGAAATTCCGGACTTAAACTTTCCCATAGGGGAAACACCCAGCGGAGATGTGAGCGCACACATCGGCGCGGGAAATCTAAAGGACCTTGCTCCCATAATGGGAAATTTGGTAGAGCAAGTGTTTGCGCCGGATGCGCTCCATGACGAAATGGCCATAAATTATATTTACACGGGGGAGTCCCTGAACCAAGCAACGGTGGTTGTCGACATTAACTTTGCTACGAAAATTGCCTCAATCATAGATCTTGACCCTGAGCCTAACACGCTCGCTGATTGCAAGAAAAGGTCAGATTGGAAAGATTGGCAGCAGGCAATTACTGCCGAATTATTATCCCTCAACAAAAGGAAGGTGTTCGGACCAGTTTGTCGAACCCCTCCCCACATTCGCCCTGTTGGCCATAGGTGGGTTTTTGTTCGTAAGAGAGATGAAAATAATAAGGTAGTACGGTACAAAGCAAGGCTCGTCGCTCAAGGGTTCACTCAACGACCAGGTGTCGATTTTGAGGAGACTTATTCCCCGGTCATGGATGGAGTTACCTTTAGATACTTGATCTCGATGGCAGTAAACATGGGCTTGAAAATGAAACTAATGGATGTTGTCACTGCTTACCTGTATGGTAACTTGGATTCGAACATATACATGAAGGTTCCAGAGGGTATCCCTGTTCCGAACCATGATAGAGCAAACAGGGGTCTATACAGTGTTCAACTTCAAAAGGCACTGTACGGACTCAGACAGTCTGGTAGAATGTGGTACAATCGCTTAAGCGATTTCCTTCATGAGAAGGGCTACACGAGCAATAAAGATTGCCCATGTGTTTTTATACGGCGATCCCAAGATGGATTATGTATAATCTCGGTGTACGTGGACGATTTAAACATAATCGGTACACCTGAGGATATTGAGGAAGCGAGTTCCTACCTGATGTCGGAATTCGAGATGAAGGATTTGGGTAAAACCAAGTTCTGTCTAGGTCTGCAACTTGAACATTCCCCTGATGGGATTCTAGTGCACCAGTCGACCTACACCCAGAAGGTGTTGGAAAGATTTGGATTTGATAAGGCATATCCTTCTAAGACCCCGATGGTCAGAAGATCTTTACAGCCAGACAAGGACCCGTTCAGGCCAAAGGAAGAGGGGGAGGAAACTCTGGGACCAGAATTTCCTTACCTAAGTGCAGTTGGAGCACTCATGTATCTCGCAAACTGTACACGGCCAGACATTGCTTTCGCTGTCAGTTTGCTTGCAAGGTACAGTTCTGAACCTACCAAGAGGCATTGGAAAGGTGTCAAGGACGTCTTCCGTTACCTGCAAGGGACCAAAGATCTTGGCCTGTTTTATAAGAGGAATCAAGACCTATCTATTATAGGCTATGCCGATGCAGGGTACCTATCGGACCCGCATAATTGCAAATCGCAGACTGGATATGTTTTTCTTTGTGGTGGAACCGCATTTTCCTGTAAATCATCCAAGAAAACACTTGTGTCGACTTCCACGAACGACTCAGAAATCATGGCACTATTCGAAGCGTCAAAAGAGTGTGTATCGCTTCGGCGGATGATCGGCCACATTCAGCAGACATGTGGACTGAGCACCGTACAAACTCCTACCATTATCTATGAAGATAATGCTGCTTGTGTTGCACAAGTCCAGATGGGTTATGTGAAGAGTAACCTCACAAAGCATATTAGTCCCAAGTTCTTCTATGCACATGAACTGCAGCAGTTGAACGAGGTGAGAGTTTTGCATACTAAGTCCTATGACAATCTTGCTGATATGTTCACTAAATCATTACCGGCATCAACCTTAGAGAGGTGTGTGCGTGGAATCGGTATGATGAGACTTAGAGAGATGCAAGGTTCAGGGGGAGAAACTTCACAAACTCGTCGCTAAAATCTCAATCCTGATGATCGAGTACTCAACTTGATGGTTGAGTGGATTGTACTCTTTTTCCCTTGAGTGAGTTTTCCTGATGTTTCTCACATGAGGTTTTTGACGAGGCAATTCGTGCAATACAACAACGTATACTATGTGCTCTTTCTCCATATTTTTTCCCACTGGGGTTTTCGGAGTTTTGAGGCATGGATATACGGATAATTACCCAAGGGGGAGTGTTGGGAAACTGGGGCTATTGATGGGGGGTGGCGGCGGCCTCGTACGTATCGCACGGGCTAGCCCCTCCCGTTCCCCCACTTTACGTTAAGTGGGTACTTATCCCTTGACCCCCTAGTCCCTATATAAAGCAACGAGGAGCTATCATTGTAACCCCTGATGATTGATTAATAAAGCTGGTCTCCTCCATATCCCTCTGTGTCATTTACTTTCGCTTGTTCGACTACTTCGTCTACGACGCTCGCCCTCGCTCCGCAACCTCGGACCGGACTCGCCGGCGGAGTTGCGGAACAAACACATCCCGTGTGGCTTGAGTGCAGCGTTTCGATTCCCAGGCTCATATGCACCCGGTCAAAAAAATCACATAAAAAAATCATTTTTTGCATGGTAGAAATTTTATTGCGTAAGGTCTGTTCCAATTTTCAGATCATTTGGACATCTGAATAGCTCTCAGCAAAAGAGACAAATCAGGTCAAAACGGTGCATGAACAGTAAACTTTTTCACAGACCCAGAATTTATGTTTTTTGCCGAGAGTTGCTTAGATGTCCAAATGATTTCAAAATTGAAGCGGACCTCGCGCATCAAATTATGTATCATGCAAAAAAATCAATTTTAAAAAAAATTCTTTTATTTCTTTTGATTTTTTTCTTCAGTACGGGTGCAGATGAGTGTGGGCTCAAAACTGGATTATCGATGTGGCTTCTGTTTTTTGGGCGGATGTTGGAGCTGTGGTGCCCTATTTTATGGCAGCTGTTGGAGGCACCCTTTTTTCATACAAAAGAAAACTCTTTTTGCGCCCTAAATTTACTTCAACAGCTTTTGATGCCTTTAGGGCAGCTGTTGGACATGCTTTGACTCAATGAAAGCTACTATCTTCGTCCGGGTTTAAAGGGCCCTTTGGCCAACCTGCCGTGTCCGGATTTACTAAGCCGATGCATGTGCGTGCAAGCTAGAAAAAGATACAGGCTGCCGCATCCAACACAATAAGCATCGCGCAATGAGCTACAGTTCAATGCTGGGGCGAAAGAAAATAAAAATCTCGGTAAAACATGTAAACCTAGCCACCGGCACACACTTCTTCCCCACTCTACCATTCCTCTCCCCCTCGCCTCCTCCTCTCCCTGCTGCCGGCTCCGCCGCTTCCCCTGCACCTTCTCCTCCCCGTTCCTCTCCTCACCCTGCCTAGGTTACCGCTGCCTCCGTTGCCCCATCCCAGCTTCTCTTTCGTGATGCTCGTCGCCGGGCACACCGCCCTCATCTCCACTCTCTCTTGTCCGCTACGGATGGAGGGGCAGCCGCAATCCACCTTGAGGTAGAGGGGTAGGAAGAAGGACGATGGGCGTTCAACTCGGGACGGCAAGTCATGGCTGACAGCGATGTGGACGCAAACTTTTAGTAGCGGCGGATCCTGAGATTGTGGGAGGCAGGATGATTTGGATCGGAGGTTGCGAGATCCGTCAGGAGCCTGAGGCGGCTAGCCGACGTGCTGCGGTGAGGTGGGCGATGTGACAGAAGACGGCGTGGCGGATGTGGTGGATGAGAAGCCAGGGTTGAGGTCTTCCACTATGGATCTTCTCCGCGTCGTGCTCCAAGCTGCTTATTCATGTCCTTGCTTAGTTACTTACATATACGAAACTGAATATTAAGAGGAGAAATGAACTTAATTTCTTCTTAGCAGGTGTGACCTACGACCCGCTATGGCAAGCACAATTATATGCAATAGTGTTGCAGCGCGCATGATCAGGAGCACGACTGCATGAGGGTGCAGTAAGGTGTTTGCGTATGTCACGGGAACAACTACACCAAGCAACCCAAATGGGCCAGGCCAAGAGAAGCCCACCAGGCCGCAGCGCAACAAGCAGCCCAACCAGCGCTACGCCGGTCCAGACTGGAGCCAGTGAAGCAGCCATGCCCTACTTAGCGCGTGGTTGGTGTGTGTGGGGGGCACGAAAGAAGTGAACCCCGACCCGGCTGCCTGTGGCGTGTATCCTCCTCCCACCTCCGGCTCACATCTCCCGATCCCCTTCTTGTTGTTTTGGATCTGTACCGCATATTGAGAGATTAATCCATAGCTGGCTAGTTCGAGAGGCGAGATCCGTGTCATTTGGTATCAGATTGCCGGTCCCCGCTTCCTCATCCTGGCCCCGACGCGCACCAAGAGCCTCAAGGCAGTCATGGTGGATCTCGATCTACAGAAGCAGATGGCGGAGGCAGCAGTCGAGCGTGGCGGTATCGCTGCGGCGCTGTCGGCGATCCAGAAGTCGCTCGACAAGATGGAGCCTACGGTGACCCGCATGGAGCCTATGCTCGCGTCGCTCGAGCCCAAGGTAGCCGATCTGGCGGCGTGGCGTCCCGGCGTGGACCACGCAGTCGGGCAGCTCCAGACGGATCTGGGCGAGATCCGCGCCGAACTCGCCAAGATCACCACGCGACCCTTCTTCCATGAGGCGGGCAAGGGCAGCACTAGCGGGATCCAGCCCGCGGCGGACGCGCCCTTCTCCACCAACAACACTAGTGGCGACGGCCACGGGCCCGATGGCCACGGCAGGACTCTACCAGTACGGGCTTCGGTTGGGGGGAGCCCCTTGCTCCCCACACCGACCCCGGCCAATGGTACGTACAAACTCCTTTCCCCTCCGTTCCGCTGCTTGGTCCCAGTGAGAATAGCGGCCCTGTATCTACACCACGCAATTCACCTTCCCATCTTGTGTGTCCTGAATTTGATGGGGACAACCCTACGGGTTGGCGCATCCGTTGCGAAACCTACTTCCGAGTCTGTGCCATTGATCCCAGTACTTGGGTGGATACGGCCGTGGTTTATTTCACTGGTGCTGCAGCTCTATGGCTCAAATGGTCCCAAACTCATGTCAAATTTCCTCAATGGGAGTACTTCGTTGCTGCCGTTCTAGAGAAATTTGGCCGTTCTGAATTTCAACACCTTGTTCGTAAATTTTCTCGATTAAAAAAAACTGGTTCGGTTTTGGAATACGCTGAACAGTTTAATATTGCTATGCACAGTTTGTTAGCGCATCAAAAATCATGGGATCCCTTGTTTTTTACTACCCAATTCCTTGATGGTCTGCATAGTGACATTAAGGCAGCTATTATTTTGCATCGCCCGGTCGACCTGGAAACTGCCGTTGCTTTGGCTGCATTGCAGGAGGAGGCCCTGGCGCTTATTCAGCACGACCGCGCGGAGATAGCTGCCACGAGTACGCAGCAAGGAGGGGGGCGCGCCAACCGCGCATTGCCACGCCCTCCAACCCCACTGTCCATCCCAGCAGCCGCGCCCTCAGGCAAAACACCATCGACACTGAGCGCGGGTGGGGATGATCGACACAGCCCAGACAGCTCCAAGTCTCCTTCCACTCCCTCGTCTGTCGACGACAAGCTCAAGACACTGCGTGCGTATCGCCATGCCCGAGGTCTGTGCTTCACTTGTGGCGAACGATGGGGGCCGGGGCACACTTGTGCGGCCACTGTCCAGCTGCATGTGGTCGAGGAATTGGTGGGCATGCTCAGCAACCCTCCTTCACCGGAGTCCGGCCAGCAGTCAGCCGACACCTCGGAGGAAGATCTCTGTCCGCTTTCAGCGGCTGCGGCCACCGGCACCGAGTCCCCCCGAGCCTTCCGTCTGTTGGGTCGACTCAAGCAACGATCCCTCTTGATGCTGGTAGATTCGGGAAGTTCACATAGCTTCATCAACTCAGATATCGCCGGCGACTGGCCTGGAATTCAGTCTATACCGACGCCATTGAGAGTCAAGGTGGCTGATGGTGCCATCGTCTCCTGCACTAAAGAGATTCCAGCAGTGGAGTATCAAGTTCAGGGGCACAACTTTTTGTCCCCGCTGAAACTTTTTCCCTTGGGTGCTTATGATGTTATCTTGGGAATGGACTGGCTTGAATCTCGCGGTGTCATGATAGTTGACTGGGGCCAGAAGCATATGCAATTCCACCACTCGGGGGTTGTTTGTCACTTGACAGGGATTTCAGCCAACACTAAGTCATGCAAGCTTCTTTCGCTGAACGAGTTGCACCTGATGCAGGCGCGGGACGAAGTGACCCATGTACTACAACTCTGCTTGGCTAAGATCACACCAGATGGAATTGAAGTTCCTCCAGAGGTTCAGACCCTCATTTTTGAGTTTGAACAGTTGTTTGAAGAGCCCCGGGGTCTCCCACCAGCACGTAGCTTCGATCACTCAATTGAACTATTGCCCGGTGCCAAGCCAGTGAATGTCCGTCCCTACCGCTACAACCCAGCTCAGAAAGACAAAATCGAGGCTCTAGTAGCTGACATGCTGTAACAGGGGATAATCCAACCAAGTCGCAGCCCATTTGCATCTCCGGTGTTACTAGTACTCAAGAAGAATGGCGAATGGCGCTTTTGTGTTGACTATCGACACCTCAATGCTATCACAGTCAAAAATCGTTACCCGCTGCCCACTATTGATGAACTGCTCGACGAACTGACTGGTTCTACTTGGTTTACCACGCTGGACTTGCGCGCCGGTTTCCATCAGATTCGTATGCGTCCTGAGGATGAGGCCAAAACTGCCTTCTGCACACACCATGGGCATTTTGAGTTCAAGGTAATGCCGTATGGGGTTACAGGTGGACCCCCCCACCTTCCAGTCTGGGATGCATGTGGTGCTGGGGCCGTTAATTTGGAAAGGAGTGCTAGTTTTCATCAATGACATCCTGGTTCATAGCCGCACTCTACCTGATCACTTGTTGCTGCTCCGGTCTGTGTTCCAGCGTCTGAAGGAATACTCCCTGAAAGTCAAGCTCAGCAAATGCGTCTTCGCGCAACCTCAACTCAAGTACCTGGGTCATGTCATCAGTTCTGACGGCGTTCGTACTGATCCAACTACGGTTGACAGGGTGAAGGACTGGCCACAGCCTACCTCGGTCAAGGAAGTGCGACAGTTCTTGGGTCTAGCCGGGTACTACCGCAAATTTGTGCGCCAATATGGCGTGATCAGTCGTCCTTTGACCGATCTGCTCAAGAAGGGAGTGGTTTACGTTTGGACACCTTTACACGAGGAGGCCTTCCAGAAGCTTAAACGGGCCTTAATCTCAGCCCCAGTTCTCGCCTTGCCGGACTTCAACAAACCGTTTGTTTTGGAGACAGATGCCTCAGAGCGTGGAGTTGGCGCAGTACTTATGCAAGGGCACCACCCGATCGCCTTCATGAGCAAATCCTTGGGACCCAAGCTCCAGGCGCTTTCTACATACGAAAAGGAATGCCTCGCCATTCTCATGGCCGTCGATCGATGGCGTCCATACCTGCTCACTTCTTCCTTTGTGATCCGCACGGACCATCGCAGCTTGGCGTGCCTGGACGAGCAGCGCTTGACCACCCTTTGGCATCAAAAGGCGCTGACAAAACTGCTTGGCCTAAACTACACCATCGAGTATAGGAAAGGCGCGACTAACCTGGCGGCCAATGCCTTGTCCCGTCGCCCTAAACTACCTGACCAGCTCAATGCAGTTTCAGTTTGCGTTCCGACATGGCTGGAAGAAGTTAAGAAAGGCTACTCCGAGGATCCACAGTGTACGAGGCTGTTGGCAGCGGCTGCAGCGCTAGAGCCTGTCGAGTCGCCGTTTGCAGTGCAGGATGGTATCATTCGTTACAAAGGGCGTATTTGGATTGGTCACAACAAACGAGTGCAAGATCAGCTACTCGGTGAGATGCATTCCAGTGCTATCGGGGGGGGCATTCGGGGATTCAGGCAACTTACAGCCGAGTCATCCATCTCTTCGCGTGGCCGCAACTCAAGCAAACTGTCAAGAACTTCGTGGCGCTTTGTGCAGTTTGCAAACAGGCTAAACCGGAGCATGTCAAGTACCATGGACTGCTGCAGCCGCTGGAGGTGCCCACGCAAGCGTGGCAAGTGGTCACTCTCGACTTTGTGGAAGGGTTACCAACCTCTCGGGGTTTCAACTCAATCCTGGTGGTGGTGGATAAGCTCAGCCGGTACGCACATTTCATTCCCCTCCGCCATCCCTTCACCGCGCTCCAGGTGGCGAAAGCATACATGGACTTTGTCTTCAAACTGCATGGGCCTCCAGACGCCATGGTTTCCGACCGTGACAGAATCTTCACCAGCCGGGTTTGGAAGGAGTTGTGCAAGCTGACACACACGACCCTTAACATCTCTTCGGCTCGGCACCCGCAGACTGATGGTACTACAGAGCGTGTCAATCAATGTATGGAGATCTATCTCCGCTATTTCGCCCATAACTGCCCTAGCAAATGGATGGATTGGCTCTCCCTCGCGGAATTCTAGTACAACACTTCTTATCATTCCACCCTTAAGTCCACACCCTTTGAAGTGCTCTACGGCCACAAACCCCGCTTCTTCGGCATCTCTAATGTGGCTGATGCCGCAGTCACTCATTTGGCACAGTGGACCGAGGAGCGTGCCACCATGGTGGCTCTGCTGCGCCAACACCTCAACAGAGCCAGACAGGACATGAAAAAGAAAGCCGATCGCAAGCGATCCGACCGAGTGTTTGCTGTGGGAGATTGGGTGTTCCTCAAGTTGCAACCATATGCACAGTCGTCAGTGGCGGCACGAGCTAACCACAAACTTGCCTTCCGTTTCTTTGGACCGTTTCAGGTGCTGCAACGAGTGGGGGAAGTGGCGTACAAACTTGCACTCCCGGAGCAGTCGAGGATCCATCCGGTCATCCATGTCTCGCAACTACGTGCAGGACTTCCACCGGCTACAAGTGCTATGCCAGAGCTTCCAGTACTCGACGAGGACCTTCTTCCATTACAAGTACCTGAAGCCATCCTTCAGAAACGCCGGGTCCAACGTGGAGCTCGCCTCGTGAAGCAAGTCCTGGTGCAATGGTCGGGTTTCCCCGCATCCTTGGCAACCTGGGAGGACAAGATTCCGCTGCGGTCTCGTTTTCCCCGAGCGCTGGCTTGGGGTCAAGCCAAGCGTAAAGGAGGGGGAAATGTCACGGGAACAACTAAACCAAGCAACCCAAATGGGCCAGGCCAAGAGAAGCCCACCAGGCCGCAGCGCAACAAGCAGCCCAACCAGCGCTACGCCGGTCCAGACTGGAGCCAGTGAAGCAGCCCTGCCCTACTTAGCGCGTGGTTGGTGTGTGGGGGGGCACGAAAGAAGTGAACCCCGACCCGGCCGCCTGTGGCGTGTATCCTCCTCCCACCTCCGGCTCTCATCTCCCGATCCCCTTCTTGCTGTTCTGGATCTGTACCACATATTGAGAGATTAATCCATAGCTGGCTAGTTCGAGAGGCGAGATCCGTGTCAGCGTACCATCACGTGGAGCAGGAACGCCAAACAGTCGGCGTTCTGAGTAATATCCTCGTTCCAGGTCCTGTATATACGCAACGCAACTACGTTTGGTGTTCCTGTAGGTGGCTGTGTAGCTGGATGTTCAGCATGTGCTTGTTGGTGACTTGCAGCCTAGAGTTGCAGTTGTAATTGGAGCACAGGATTGTACAGATTGGTAATTTCGTTGGTTAGTTAAAAAATGGACCTTTATCATCAAGAAAAATGACATGACCTGTACTTGATGATGTTGTTCTGCCCATGTGACAATCTGAGAGGTTATTTAATGATGTTGTTCTTCTTATGTGACAATCTGAGAGCTTATTTTAGCTTCTCTACTTGTCAATAGGAGGTGGTGCAGTGGAAGAATACGGTTTGGGCAATTCTGGCGAGATGTGGCTCGAGCGGATGTCGTCGATGCAACAATGAGAAGATCCTTTGGGTGAGCTCTCTCCCTCTCATTTTACCTCTCATTCTCATGTTTCTCTGTTCTAAAGGGAGGTTCATTGGTCCTTTTCCAGGTTTGTGTTATTAATCTGTCTCGTTTAAATGGCAAAAGGTACATGGGACTTTCTGTGGAAATGTCACTCAAGGAGGGTCAGACATAGCTCAAGAGTTGAGTGATATCCTCATGGCGGACAAGGCACTGGTAGAAAAAGGGCCTGTTGTCCCGGTTCGTAAGGGCCTTTTGTCCAGGTTCAGGAACCGGGACTAAAGGGTCGGTACTAATGCCATGTCCCTTTAGTCCCGGTTCAATCCAGAACCGGGACAGAAGGGCCTCCGCGTGGCCTGTGCGCGGAGCCCAGGCAGGAGACCCTTTGGTCCCGGTTGGTGGCACCAACCGGGACCAATAGGCATCCACGCGTCAGCATTTCTGTGGCTGAGGTTTTTGTTTTTTTAAAAGGGGGGGTTGGGGGGTTAATTTAGGTGTTTCATATATTGTGTTAGCTAGCTATAATTAATAGAGAGAAGTGTCCTCTCTTATGTCCGTGCTTGGTCGACGCTACGTACTATACATACGTATATAGAGGACTAGACACGCTATCTAGCTAGTAAGCAAATGAAGGAAACAGAAGATCGTCATGAACATATATGCATACAGAGAGAAGTGATATCGACCACCTCTCCTTCTCCGAGAGATTGGTCGAACAACAAGTTCTCGTATATCTATCCGACACTACCGGCTACATATATACAATAATTATCTCTTACAAGTACAATCATACGGACTCAGGGTCCACATAGTATTCTCCGTCTTCAGGGATCACGTGGTCAAGAAAGAATGCCGCCAATTCCTCTTGAATTGCTCGCATGCGAGCTGGTGCTAGGAGTTCACCCCGATTCCAAAACATCTAATTTAAAGAAGGGGGTCAATACATATATATATGAATGAATGAAACTCAACACAAATGATGGTAATAAAATAAAATTGTGAATGTTGTTATTTACGTACTTCATATTGTTCGTCGGTGTAGCTCCGCTCACAGGTCGTGTGGCGGATGGACTCGCAAACGTAGTATCCATAGATATCATTCCCTTATTCCTTCCACAACCACTTTACAAGAAATAGAGGTCAATCAAACTGATAAGCAAGAATGCCAAATGGTATTGATGAAACTAGCGCTTGAATGACTAGTAGATGCGCGGAACATGCTACTATAGTACTTACTTTCGAGTGTCTAAATTGCAGCTCCTTCGGCAGTCCCGGAGATTTTCTGGTGAATTTTCTCCAAACCCTGCCAAACAAAGAAAACAATTACTTGATATATCAGGAAATGAACAAAGTTGCTGATATGGTGGATAATAATCGATTTAACTTACTTCTCGAGTATTTGAGTCATGTCTGCATAGTCCTGGGGATCTTTTCGTCTTGAGTCTAAGACGGTTACTAGTCGCTGCTCAAGCTTAATCTCTAGGAGAATATAGTGGAAACTGCACACGCATGCATAACTCATTAATTACATTACTATAACCTTGACTAATATATAAGGGAAACCGAATACGCACAAGACAGTAACGCTCACTTGAAGTTGTAAGGAAAGAGTATTATATCTTTGTTTTCATTTATTACCAACGATCATAGCAAGTTGGCCTCGGTAGCTGCGACATGAAATTTAACCTGAGTTGCATCTATGAGATATGTGTTAATGAACCCAATATCACCGACTTGTCTTTTCTTCAATTCGGCGATCTTCAATCTGCATAATATAGTGAGGATGATTATAAATACATGCAATGAAAGAGCTGAGCTATATAGAGAGACTTAATGACAGAAGTAGTACTACTTACAGACAGTAGCAGGCGACCGTTGTTTTATAGAGGGCCAATTGATTGAAAAACTGATAGAACTCCTCAAATGGAACAGGCGACAGTTCAGTTCCAACGAGGTCATGCTCCTTTTTAACTTTCGCATACAAAGTACTCCTCCCCCAGAGTCTCTGCAGATTTTCAAGTACCAATCATGCAATCTTCGCATCATCGTTGATAGAGATCTTTCATCTTTGACGAGAGGCTTCCCGTACTCGTATCTTTGTATCTGCACCTCCATGGGTTCATAATGTACATCGTCGGGCAGGTAATCTGCAAGATTGCTATAACCGGGCACCATCCTCGGATCATTAGCGACGTTGTGGCTAGGCACCTTGAGCGGGGGGCACGATTGCTTCGCTTGTTCGCCGAGCTGGGCAATTTGTTTCCCAGCTCGTCGTTCTTTCAGCCTTTCATCACTGACAGTACTTCCCGACCGCTCCGCTTCGGCAAATTCCTTTCCAATAATGCGCTCATAGTTTCCTTTCGGCGGAGACTTGGGTGGTTTTGTCAGGGCAGCCAGAGTGCACTTCGCTTTCACCGGATCTACCTTCTCCTCCGGAAGTGGATGTCTCTTTGCTTTCAACCCTTGAAACCAGTCATCCACTTCGGTTCATGCGATCTCGGCGTTCTGCTCCGGGGTCCTCTCGTATGGTAACTTCTCTGGAGTTTCCAGAGAAGGACCGAATCTGTATGTCCTCCCACCTCTGGCTGTACTGCTAGACACCGGCCGAGCAGACGGAGCGGTTGTCTTCTTTACTTGCTTACGAGGTGGAGGAGAAGGAGTACAACGCGCCGGAGCAGCCGGAGCGGCGGCAGGTCTCTTCTGCCCTTGCTGACGAGGCGGAGAAGGAGGAGGCTGGCTGCTCGGGCACGTCGGCGCAGGCGGAGAAGGAGGCGGAGTGCCGCCACGCACTGGAGAAGGAGACTGTCGAGTGCCCTGATCGTCACTCGCCGGAGGAGGAGGCGGTGGAGGAGGCGGAGTGCCCTGACTCGCCGGAGGAGGAGGCGGTGGAGGAGGTGGAGTGTCCTGACTTGCCAGAGGAGGAGGAGGAGGCGGAGGCGTCCAGTTCGGAAGGTTGATGAGCTCCTTCCACCATAGGCATGGAGTCTTCAGAGCAGACCCCAGCCTAGTCTCCCCTTTGCCGGTAGGGTGGTCAAGCTGGAGGTCCTCAAATCCCTCCGTTATTTCATCCACCATCACCCTAGCATATCCTTCTGGAATCGGCCGGCAGTGAAAAGTTGCGCCGGGTTCAGTAGGATAAACAGAGCCAACAGCCGCCTTGACCTTCAAATTCATCCATTGCATCATAAGGTGGCAATTTTGAGACTCCGTGATAGCATCCACGGGATAGCTGGCAGGAGCCGTCAAGGCATGCTCCGGCTGAAGCAGCTCGGTGGAAGCCACGCTACTTCTCCGCTGAGATGGCAGGGTAGCTTCGGGGGAAGCTTCGGCAGTACGTTTGCTGCGATTTGCTTCTCGTTCCTCTATCGCTTGTACCCTTGCTTGCAGCGCCTGCATTTGGGTCTACTGTACTTTTTTCCTCCTCTCATGGGATTTGTAACCGCCAGCGTCCGGAAACCCAACCTTCCACGGAATGGAGCCTGGCGTGCCTCGTGTTCCTTCCAGGGTGCTCAGGATTCCCAAGGGCCATTGTGAGCTCGTCGTTCTCTTTGTATGGAAAGAACTTCCCTTGCTGCGCTGCTTCGATATACTGCTGAAGCTTCCTGACTGGTATGTCCAGTTGATCGTTCGTCCAAATGCACTTCCCTGTTACAGGGTCCAATGTTCCGCCAGCCCCGAAGAACCAAGTCCGGCAACGGTCTGGCCGGTTAATTGTCTCTGGTTCGATCCCTTTATCAATCAGATCATTCTCAGTCTTGGCCCACTTAGGCTGGGCTACGAGGTAGCCACCTGACCCCGTGCGATGGTGATGCTTCTTCTTCGCAGCATTTTGCTTGTTTGTCGCCGACATCTTCTTACTCTTTTCCCATGTCTTGTGGGCCACAAATGCAGGCCAGTGATCTCTGATCTTCTCATATCTGCCCTTGAATTCTGGTGTCTCATTATTTTCGACAAACTTATTCAGCTCTTTCTTCCACCTCCTGAATAGTTCTGCCATCCTCTTAAGAGCAAAAGACTTGATTAATTGCTCTTTAACTGGGTTCTCTAGATTATCCTCTGGCGGTAGGGTGAAATTTGACTTCAGCTCGGTCCAAAGATCATTTTTCTGCATATCATTGACATAAGACACCTCAGGGTCTTCTGTAGCCGGCTTGAACCATTGCTGGATGCTGATCGGGATCTTGTCCCTAACCAGAACCCCGCACTGAGCAACAAATGCGTTCTTTGTTCGGATGGGTTCAATCGGTTGGCCGTCGGGCGCGATTGCTATGATCTCAAACCTTTCATCCGAGCTCAACTTTTTCTTCGGGCCTCGTCTCTTTACCGAAGTTGTGCTCGATCCGGAGGGCTAGAAAAAAGAACAAAGACTTAATTAATATGTGTACATACCAAAACAATGAATGCATTAATTAGCTAGTCAGCACAGGCTTAACTAATATATATACCTGGCCGGACTCGATTCGGTCACCGGAGCCGTCATCACGGTCTCCTTCTTGCACCGGCATTGGGTCACCAGAGCCGTCCTCATGTTCTTCTTCTTGCACCGGCATTAGGTCACCGTAGCCAGCTTCTTCACCCTCTCCTTCTAGACCATCGGTGTCGTTGATAAACAACGAGATGGCATCACTTCCTTCTGCGATTATGTCCCTTAACAACGCTTCTTTTGCTTCGTCTCGGCGGTGTCCATAGTTTCTACAAATATTTACAACATGGCAATTATTATTCAAACATGACAGATGGATATATTAGTGGCAAGCGTAGAACTAGCTACCTAATCATAGTAAGGAATCATATATATATTAATTAGTGGCCTCGACGCTGTTTCTCTAGGGTTTGGGGTGGCCTCGACAACTCTTCAAGGGTTTGGGGTGGCCTCGAGAACGCTTCAAGGAGGGGGTAATATCGACCCCCCACATGTGTTGAAGCTATCGGGAGGGGGTATATCGACAATGACGACACTACATCTATGTCCCTCGACGACCCTCGTTCCCGATAAAAAAAAGAGGAAGAAGAAGAAAGAAAGAGGAGAAGAAAGAATAGAGGAGTCTCCTCTATTCTTTCTTCTCCTCTTTTTTTCTTCTTCCTCTTCTTTTTTTATCCTCTTCTTCCTCTCATGTTCGAGAGGATCGCCGAGGGGTCGGGAGGTTGCCTAGTGTCAAAGGATTCAAAAAAACCATGTCTTCATCATTAGGCGAAAGTAACAGGTGCATGATAGTACGAAGCTCTCCAAAGTTATTTTGGAACGGAGTCCTAGATAGGATAATTCGCTTTTTGGTACAAAGTTCCGCAAGAACCTTCCAAATATCGTTATTTGGAAGGCCTTTGCTGAAATTCATACAAAAAGGCAAATTATCCTATCCGGGACACCATTCCAAAATAACTTTGGAGGACTTCGTCATGCCCTGGTTACTTCCGGCTAATGATGAAGCCATGGATTTCTTCAATACTTTGACACTAGGAAACCTCTCTCGACCCCTCGGCGATCCTCGACCCCACAAACCCACGACGACCCTGGAACCCTCGACCCCTTGGTGATCCTCTTCTTCCTCTCATGTTTGAGAGGATCGCCGAGGGGTCGGGAGGTTGCCTAGTGTCAAAGGATTCAACAAAACCATGTCTTCATCATTAGGCGAAAGTAACAGGTGCATGATGGTACGAAGCTCTCCAAAGTTATTTTGGAACGGAGTCCTAGATAGGATAATTCGCTTTTTGGTACAAAGTTCAGCAAGAACCTTCCAAATATCGTTATTTGGAAGGCCTTTGCTGAAATTCATACAAAAAGGCAAATTATCCTATCTGGGACACCATTCCAAAATAACTTTGGAGGACTTCGTCATGCCCTAGTTACTTCCAGCTAATGATGAAGCCATGGATTTCTTCAATACTTTGACACTAGGAAACCTCTCATATATATCCATCTATAGCCACATACATATATAAATGGAAAAAATGTTATGAACAAAAATACATATATACTTGGTAAATATTCTATGAAACATCGTTTCTCATATATATCAATGCATACATCCATGGATCATCATTGCTCATATATCCATAGTCATATATAAAAACTTTCTGCCTATGAACAAAAAACTTTGTATGAACAAAAAAACATTTTTGACATATTTAGCACATTCTAAATTTTCCTAACTCTTTTACAACCACAAAAATTACTCCAACTTCATGACAGTGCCCACACTCCATTTCACCAAACACCTTCGGATCCATAGTTTAAATTTTTTAATTTTCATTCAAATGAAATTTGAACCAGGTTCAAATTCCTTGCTAAAAACCTATTCTAAACCAATCAAAAAATTCTGAAATTTTGCCATCACCTTTGTCTTGCATCAGTACCTCACCACAAAAAATATCATAAATCCTAAAAATGCCCAAAGCCATCTAGCATTTGATCAAACACCCTCTATATGCACTGTTCATATCTGTAAAAAAAATCAGAAATTTCAGAAAAGTT
This sequence comes from Triticum monococcum, assembly GCA_034509565.1. Classification (NCBI taxonomy): domain Eukaryota; kingdom Viridiplantae; phylum Streptophyta; class Magnoliopsida; order Poales; family Poaceae; genus Triticum; species Triticum monococcum. The sequence goes on along the minus strand of CM067845.1, from coordinate 12,709,449 downwards.
TGCTGCTGCTCCACTCCTTCTCCTCTCCTCTCCTTCTCCTCTCCTTCTGCTCTTCAATGCGTCGGGGCCGGCGGTGACCATGGAGCAGGGGCAGAGAGCAAGGGCTGCACTCGATCGGGACCATGGGAAAGGGGGGCTCGCTTCGAGGGGGGCGGCGATGGCAGGAGTCCGGCGACGAGGACGGCGGGCTCGGGGCGGCACGCGGTGACGGGGACGGCGGTCTCGAGATGGCGCGCGGCCGGCGACAGGGATGAGGAGGGGTGGGCTCTGGGAGGCACGCAGCAACGGGGACGACGAGGACGGCGGGCTCGGGGATGCCGACGATGAGGATGGCGTGGGCTCGTGGAGGCGACGACGTTGGCGGCGGTGGCGTAGACGGCGAGGTGGAGCAGCCTAACGGCGTCGTCGGCAAGGGAGGGGGAACTGGCGATGCAAACTGAAAATTTTCACAAGTGTTTGTTATATAGTCCAAGCTTTAGTCCCGGTTGGTGGCACCAACCGTGACCAATGCCCCCCTTTAGTACCGGTTGGTGCTACCAACCGGGACCAAAGGCCTCTTTTCAGCAGCCCAAAGGGGGGCATTGGTCACGGTTGGTGCCACGAACCATGACCAATGCCCCCTTTAGTCCCGGTTCGTCCCACCAACCGGGACCAAAGGCCTTGTGCTGCCCCGCGCCCAAATGTTTAGTCCCACCTCGCTAGTTGAGAGGGAGCCGCACTTGTTTATAAGGTGCGGTGCGCCTTCCCTCTCGAGCTCCTCTCTAAAGCAGGCTTTCGGGCCTAACCGTGCAATGTGTGCATGTGGGCCTACTGGGCCTCCCGCGGGCCTGAATCCTGGCCCATGGTAGGGTTTCTAGTCGTATTCAGGCCGTGGGTGCCTAGTAGGTGGCACTTTTTTTGTTTTTTTGTTTTCTTTGTTGCTTTATTTATTTTATTTTGGTTCTACTTACAACAAAATACTTGTTGTTGCTATTTTTATTTTTTTCCAGTTTTTTTTGTTTTGTTTTCTGTATTATTTATTTTCTTTTGTTTTTTGCTTTATTTTTTAATTCTTTTTGCTTTTAGGTGAGCAAAATTATAAACTTTCTGTTGCTTTATTTATTTTATTTTGTTTCTACTTACAACAAAATACTTATTGTTGCTATTTTTTCCAGTTTTTTTGTTTTGTTTTCTGCATTATTTATTTTCTTTTGTTTTTTGCTTTATTTTTTTATTCTTTTTGCTTTCAATTTTAGAAAAATTATAAACTTTCTGTTAGTGCCATTAGTTTTCAAATTTGAAAACACTTTTTTAGTTTTTTTGTTTTCTTTGTTGCTTTATTTATTTTATTTTGTGATTAACTTTACTATAAAAATAGTTTTTTCCTGTTTTTTTGATTTGTTTTTTGCATTATTTATTTTCTTTTTTTTGCTTTAATTTTTAATTCTGTTTGCTTTTAGGTTAGCAAAATTATAAACTTTCTGTTAGTGCCATTAGTTTTAGAAAAATTATAAACTTTCTGTTAGTGCCATTAGTTTTCAAATTTGAATAGTTAAAATTTGAATTCTTTAAAAAAAATTGAATCACAAGTTTGTGATTAACTTACTAAAAAAATGAGAATAGATGTGCTTATAGAGAAAATTCAACCTAAATTTCTATGAATTTCAGAGAAATTCACTATGAATTTAGGTTAAACTATTCTCTATTAGGGCATCTATTTTCACTTTGAGAGGAGCTCAACAAGCCAGAGAGGGAAGGGCTTATAAACCGGTGTGAGCCCCCTTCGGTTGGCGAGGTGGGACTAAACTCTGCCCGCAACGAGGACCAACCCTTTAGTCCCGGTCTGTGGCACAAACCGGGACTAATGGTCATGGGCCAGGGGCGAGGAGCAAAATTATAAACTTTCTGTTAGTGCCATTAGTTTTAGAAAGTTGAAAGTTGGCATGGGCCAGGGACTAACGGTCATGGTATTACGAGGGCCGAACCATAAGACATGAAAGCATTTCAAATGAACTCTGAAAAAGTTGAAAGTTGGGATGGTATCATAATTTCACCCACATAGCATATGCATGTACAAAACGGACAATGGTAGCATGTTCGTGTGTTACAAAGTTGGCATGGTATCATCATAATAGTTGCGGGAGAAAGTCTTCACTTTTTCTTCGCTTGTGTCATTTTCTTATTGCGTCGTAACCATGGATAATCTTCATTGTTTATCAGGATGCTTGGGTCAGCCTTGACATTGAAGGGAGGAATTTCATGAAACTTTTCATAATCTTTAGACATGTCTGTCTTGCCGTCCACTCCCAGGATGTCCCTTTTTCCTGAAAGAACTATGTGGCGCTTTGGCTCATCGTATGATGTATTTGCTTCCTTATCTTTTCTTTTTCTCGATTTGGTAGACATGTCCTTCACATAGATAACCTGTGCCACATCATTGGCTAGGACGAATGGTTCGTCAGTGTACCCAAGATTTTTCAGATCCATTGTTGTCATTCCGTACTGTGGGTCTACCTGTACCCCGCCGCCTAACAGATTGACCCATTTGCACTTAAACAAAGGACCTTAAAATCAGGTCCGTAGTCAAGTTCCCATATGTCCACTATGTAACCATAATATGTGTCATTTCCGCTCTCGGTTGCTGCATCAAAGCGGACACCGCTGTTTTGGTTGGTGCTCTTTTGATCTTGGGCAATCGTGTAAAATATATTCTCATTTATCTCGTATCCTTTGTAAGTCAGTACAGTCAAAGATGGTCCCCTGGACAACAAGTACAACTCATCACAAACAATGTTGTCACCTCTGAGACGTGTTTCCAACCAACTGCTGAAAGTCCTGATGTGTTCACATGTAATCCAGTCGTCGCATTGCTCCGGGTGTTTGGAGCGCAGACTGTTCTTGTGTTCATCGACATACGGGGTCACCAAGGTAGAGTTCTGTAGAACTGTGTAGTGTGCTTGAGACCAAGAATATCCGTCCCTGCATATTATTGAGTCTCTTCCAAGAGTGCCTTTTCCAGTCAGTCTCCCATCATACCGCGATTTAGGGAGACCTATCTTGTTAAGGCCAGGAATGAAGTCAACACAAAACCCGATAACATCCTCTGTTTGATGGCCCATGGAGATGCTTCCTTCTGGCCTAGCGCGGTTACAGACATATTTCTTTAGGACTCCCATGAACCTCTCAAAGGGGAACATATTGTGTAGAAATACGGGCCCCAGGATGACAATCTCGTCGACTAGATGAACTAGGACGTGCGTCATGATATTGAAGAAGGATGGTGGGAACACCAGCTCGAAACTGACAAGACATTGCGCCACATCACTCCTTAGCCTTGGTACGATTTCTGGATCGATCACCTGCTGAGAGATTGCATTGAGGAATGCACATAACTTCACAATGGCTAATCGGACGTTTTCCGGTAGAAGCCCCCTCAATGCAACCGGAAGTAGTTGCATCATAATCACGTGGTAGTCATGAGACTTTAGGTTCTGAAACTTTTTCTCTGGCATATTTATTATTCCCTTTATATTCGACAGGAATCCAGTCATGACCTTCATACTGAGCAGGCATTCAAAGAAGATTTCTTTCTCTTATTTCGTAAGAGCGTAGCTGGCAGGACCTTTATACTGCTTCGGAGGCATGCCGTCTTTTTCGTGCAATCGTTGCAGGTCCTCCCGTGCCTCAGGTGTATCTTTTGTCTTCCCATACACGCCCAAGAAGCCTAGCAGGTTCACGCAAAGGTTCTTCGTCACGTGCATCACGTCGATTGAGGAGCGGACCTCTAGGTCTTTCCAGTAGGGTAGGTCCCAAAATATAGATTTCTTCTTCCACATGGGTGCGTGTCCCTCAGCGTCATTCGGAACAGCTAGTCCACCGGGACCCTTTCCAAAGATTACGTAGTGTAAATCATTGACCATAGCAAGCACGTGATCACCGGTGCGCATGGCGGGCTTGTTCCGGTGATCTGCCTTGCCTTTCAAATGCTTGCCTTTCTTTTGACATTGATGGTTGGTCGGAAGAAATCGACGATGGCCCAGGTACACATTCTTTCTGCATTTGTCCAGGTATATACTTTCAGTGTCATCTAAACAGTGCGTGCATGCGTGGTATCCTTTGTTTGTCTGTCCTGAAAGGTTACTGAGAGCGGGCCAATCGTTGATGGTCATGAACAGCAACGCCTTAAGGTTAAATTCCTCCTGTCTGTGCTCATCCCACGTACGTACACCATTTCCATTCCACAGCTGTAAAAGTTCTTCAACTAATGGCCTTAGGTACACATCAATTTTGTTGCCGGGTTGCTTAGGGCCTTGGATGAGAACTGGCATCATAATGAACTTCTGCTTCATGCACATCCAAGGAGGAAGGTTATACATACATAGAGTCGCGGGCCAGGTGCTGTGATTGTTGCTCTGCTCCCCGAAAGGATTAATGCCATCCGCGCTTAAAGCAAACCATACATTCCTTGGGTCCTTTGCAAACTCATCCCAGTTCTTTCTCTCAATTTTTCTCCACTGCGACCCGTCAGCGGGTGCTCTCAACTTCCCATCTTTATTTCGGTTCTCACTATGCCATCGCATCAACTTGGCATGCTCTTCGTTTCTAAACAGACGTTTTAACCGTGGTATTATAGGAGCATACCACATCACCTTCGCAGGAACCCTCTTCCTTGGGGCTCGCCGTCAACATCACCAGTGTCATCTCATCTGATCTTATACCGCAATGCACCGCACACCGGGCATGCGTTCAGATCCTTGTATGCACCGCGGTAGAGGATGCAGTCATTAGGGCATGCATGTATCTTCTCCACCTCCAATCCTAGAGGGCATACAACCTTCTTTGCTGCATATGTACTGTCGGGCAATTCGTTATCCTTTGGAAGCTTCTTCTTCAATATTTTCAGTAGCTTCTCAAATCCTTTGTCAGCCACAGCATTCTTTGCCTTCCGCTGCAGCAATTCCAGTACGGTACCGAGCTTTGTGTTGCCATCTTTGCAATTGGGGTATAACCCTTTTTTGTGATCCTCTAACATGCGATCGAACTTCAGCTTCTCCTTTTGACTTTCGCATTGCGTCCTTGCATCGACAATGACCCGGCGGAGATCATCATCATCGGGCACATCGTCTAGTTCCTCTTGATCTTCAGCAGCTTCACCCGTTGCAGCATCATTGGGCACATCATCTGGTTCCTCTTGATCTTCACCAGCTCCCCCTGTTGCAGCATCACCGTATTTAGGGGGCACATAGTTGTCATCATACTCTTCTTCTTCGCCGTCTTCCATCATAACCCCTATTTCTCCGTGCCTCGTCCAAACATTATAGTGTGGCATGAAACCCTTGTAAAACAGGTGGGAGTGAAGGATTTTCCGATTAGAGTAAGACCTCGTATTCCCACATTCAGTGCATGGACAACACATAAAACCATTCTGCTTGTTTGCCTCAGCCGCATCGAGAAACTCATGCACGCCCTTAATGTACTCACGGGTGTGTCTGTCACCGTACATCCATTGCCGGTTCATCTGCGTGCATTATATATAATTAAGTGTCCAAATTAATAGAAGTTCATCATCACATTAAAACCAAAGTGCATACATAGTTCTCATCTAACAACATATAGCTCTCCAGAGCATCTAATTAATTAAACCATACATTGAAACTATGTAAAACATTTCAATGCGAAAACAAATGCGATCATAATCGCAACCAAGGTAACAATTGATCCAACGGCATAATGATACCAAGCCTCGGTATGAATGGCATATTTTCTAATCTTTCTAATCTTCAAGCGCATTGCATCCATCTTGATCTTGTGATCATCGACGACATCCGCAACATGCAACTCCAATATCATCTTCTCCTCCTCAATTTTTTTTATTTTTTCCTTCAACAAATTGTTTTCTTCTTCAACTAAATTTAACTTCTCAACAATAGGGTCGGTTGGCATTTCCGATTCACATACATCCTACATAAATAAAATCTATGTCACGTTGGTCGGCATAATTTTCATAAACAATAAATGAACTAATAGTTATAAAGATAATATATATACCACATCCGAATCATAGACAGGACGAGGGCCGACAGGGGCGGATACCAAAACCATCGCACTATATAAGATGCAATAATAAAAGTAAGAAAATAATACAAGTATCTATGTAAACATACAAGTAAGAATATTTTTCCTTTCAGAAAGAAGATAAGAACAAGAGGCTCACCACGGTGGTGCCGGCGATGAGCTCGGCGCGGGTGATCGACGGCGGTGAAGACGGGACGGGGCGTGACGGACCGCTAAACCTAGACAAATATTATGGAAAATGGAGCTTGGAGGTCGAGCTTGGAGAGGAGAAAGCTTAAGTAGTGTGGCTCGGGCATTCCATCGAACACCTTGTGTGCATACGAGGTGAGCTAGAGCACCACCAAGCCCTCTCCCCCTCGGCCAGAGAAAAATAGAGCACTGGGGTGCTCTGCTCGCGAGCGAGGGTTATATATAGGCACCTCATTGGTCCCGGTTGGTGACATGAGCCAGGACTAAAGGGGAGCCTTTGGTCCCAGTTCAAGCCACCAACCGGGACCAATGGTGGTGGGCCAGGAGCGAGGCCCATTGGTCCTAGTTCATCCCACCAACTGGGACCAAAAGGTCCAGATGAACCGGGACCAATGGCCCACATGGCCCGGCCGGCCCCTGGGCTCACGAACCGGGACCAATGCCCACATTGGTCCTGGTTCTGGACTGAACCGGGACTAATGGGCTGACCCGGCCTGGACCAAAGCCCTGTTTTCTACTAGTGAGGATTGATCCTCATTCAAGATGGGAAGTATTGATTTCATGTGAGTGCCATATACATGTATTGTTTCTTGGGCATTGAAAGTTAAGGAGAATACTTGTTTGATTGGTTTAGTGCAGCTTGCCATTTGTTGAGATTTGTTAGTTCCATTAGGAAACTTCAGTTTGAGTCTGCACCACAATTCCTAATAACTCAGTGATGGTCTCTTTTTTATCCTTTTCTGTTAATGTTGCTTCATCTTCAGTGAATTCCAACATATATCTGATAACTATTAATAGTTGTAGATGTTGCAGGTTGCAGATACTAAATTTAGGGTTCATTTAGTGTCGAATGCTTCCATTTTCACACCTATACTGAATTATCCAATACTAAATTTAGGATTTATTTTCCAATTACACCATCTATTTGGTTTTTCACTTCCTACCAATAAGTGTGAATTATACTAACATGTCCTGAACTCTTCTGCTTGGTCAAGAGAGGGGCAGTGGTTGAAAATGTTGGCATAGAAATTCATAACATCAAAGAAATGTCGGGGGTCTGGTCGTCGTAAGTGAACCCTTTACAGAGTAAGTATGGCTTATGATTTGGACTTGATTTTTTAATGATAACTCCCGCACATCAAGAATTAGCTGAACCTTTCACAGTAGCACATTTCTGTATATGAAGTTGTTTCACATATGTTGATCATCTTTTAATATTGCAGGGCCTGCCAAATATAGTTGCAATTAGAGATGCAGATTTTCCAGATGTTGATGATGTTTTTTGTTGCTTGCCACATGAAACAACAGAGGTTGGTATCTTCATCATGCTTTTTCTGAGATATTTTTCTATCAATCGCTGAACTTATGAAGGAATACAGTTATATGCTCTCTTGTCAATTGGAAGATCAGATTTTGTACTGAACACACCTAGAGCAATGTCTGGTAGCAAGTTTTTTATCAGGAAATTATTAAAGGTTTACCCCAGCAACTGAAGATTGATGATCTGTTTGCGATGTGCTCTACAAAAACACATGCTTTATCTATGTTGGTGTCACCTCGGTTGCTATTAAATAGTGTGACGCCCCAAGACCGGAGCTTCAGTTGCCTTCCAGGGTTTCCGGGTTTCTCCGTGTGTTTCATTTTGCTTGCTCCTTTTATTTTTGCATTGCATCATGTGATCATGCCATCATCTCATAAATCTTTTGCAACTCAAATAAATAAATCGTATGGATTTTCAGTCCATTTAAACCGAGGGAGTTCACCTGGTGATTTCTCTATATAACATATACTCCCAATATTATTAGGGAGCTATAATAAATATTCCATTCTTATGGAATCAACCAAAACACACTTGCCTCTTTCTCTTGCCACCAATCCCTCATCAAGTGCATCACCCCCATCAATACTGTCTTTCTTTCAATTCTCACCCATTTATTGCAAGTGGCTTTCTCCTCTTTCATTTTGCCAAGACCATGCCAAGACCACCTCCTCCATTTTTTTAGGTCTTTTGGAAGTGTTTTGGTTGGGCTAAGGATTTATTCGAGTTTGAGTTACTTTCAAACTTGCATAAAAATTGCAGCCTCTAAAAATTGCCAAGGCATTTTATTCAAATACTAGTTAAATCCAGGATTCCAGGGACATTTTTTATATCTTTCATATTATTGCCAAGCCCCGGATTCTTTTCTCTTTGATCCTGTTTTTTTTAAACTGAGAGAGAGAGGGAGCCCAACCGCCTCTGGCCACTTGGGCCTCCTAGCAGCGTCGGCCTCCAAGGCCCATATGCCCTCCTAAGCCCACCATCCTAACCCTAGCAAGCCCAGCGCCGACCGCACACATCTCCTGTGACACTCCAAAAATTTTAATTGGGTTTACTTCAAAAACTTCGTTGGATTTTAAAAGAGAGCATTTAAAATTTCTTTTCTAGAAATCCTTCCTCTTAAAAAACTTCCTTTTCTTTGGTAAGGATTTTCATTTTTCCTCAAACTATGGTGTTTGATCATTCAAAACTTCCTCTGTTGGTTCCCTTCTCAAATTATTTTATTGGGAGTTTAGTCTTTTTCTTTTAAAAAGAAACTCTATGAAGATTGGGGATTTTCATATCTTGAAACCCCCCCTCCCATGACCTTGTATTTTTGCCCATGTCGCGAAACCTCTCAAAATCCTTTCCTCCTCCTTGTAATCAACCTAAGTTCTCTGTCCCAACTAATCCAAACAAGTTTTGGATTTTATTCTAATTATTTTTCCTCTCAAATCATTTCTGTCAATTATTTGGAGCCTGAGGGTTTTTCAAAGCAAGTACCCTATTTCATTTGAGTTTTGACCTCAAACCAACTCCTCTGGATTGTCCTTAGAATCCACAACCTAAAACCATCTTGATCCACTCCTCCTCTTTTCAAATTTTTCAAATTTCAGCCTCTGCAAGTTTGGACCAGATTTGCCAAATTTGGTGAAATTCATATCTATACTTCTCCAAAAATTCCACCAAAATTCACGCAGCCTACTGGAACAATGAGTAGCCACTCCACCAAAAATCAGCTCAAGGAAAAAATCCCTAGAGGCCAGTATCATTCTGTCGAACACCTTGCATGCACTGTTCCTTGCACTTTCAGTAAATTCAGTAAAAATTCAGATTCCAGTGTCGTTTCTCTTCGGCCGCTTCAGTCACGCGTAGACAGTGCCCTTGGCACGTTCCTCGCCGCCTCTTCCTCCTGACTGGAGCACCGCACGCGCGCTTGGCGCCTTCTTGGCGTCGGTGGCGCCCTGGCCCGCCTGCGCCGGCGTGTCTTGCGGCGGCCGAACCACCGTAGCAGCCGACAGGGAGCAAAACTGCGGCTCAACGCCGTTCGGCGCCGCCCAACGCCCCCTGGCTCTCCGCGTGGCCTCATGCACGCCAGCGCAACCCCGCAGCACAGTCGCCGTGGCCCGACAGCACAGAACGCGCTCTCTGCCGCCGACGGACCAGCGCCGTCCCGTTCCGACCAAAACTGCCCTAAGCTTCTAATCCAAGTCCGTTTAGCGTCTGAATGGAACTAGTGGACCCCCACATTGATGCCCAACCTCCTAAACTCCCCGACCAAGCACTGCGCCGCCGTAATCCATCACCGGAGATCCCCGTTCACGGCCACCGCCTCGGATCGCCTATAAAAGGAGACCCCGAGCTCGCCCTCGAGCACGCACCACCACTGCACCCCACAAACACCCCGCCAGGCCACTAGGAGGACCTCGAAGAGGTCTCCTCCCCCGACTCCAGCCGCCTCGTTCCGCCTCGGCCTCCACCTCGATTCGCTCTGGTGAGGCCATCTCCGGCGCCCAAACTTTGTCAGTAGCATCCTCGAGCACCCAGTGAGCTAACCCAAGCGTCAATTTGACCTTCGCAGCTCTCTCCGACGAGATCCATCTCCACCCGAGCCGCCGTCCGCCGGAGCAAGGCTCGCCGTCGACGTGGTACTCGCCGGCGACCACCACCACCACCAACCGACGCGGAAGGGCGCCCTGAACATGGAGGTACCCTACGATCCCCCTACCTCGCCGTGGATCGCCGCCGGCGACCACCGCGGCTCTCGGGCACCGTCGTCCTCTGCCGCCCTTTTGAAATTTTTAACCTAACGGGTGGGACCTGCCCGTCAGCCTCTCTGTCCTTTTCTAAACGAACCGTTTTCTGGAAGCGTATTCTGCCAAATGCGCTTTCCTCCTGGGCTGGTGTATTCTCTATCGAATCGTTTTCTGTTTTTATGAGCTAGCCCCTGGAAACTTTCTGTTTCATTACAGATGAGTCCCTGGACAAAAACCCTTATAACTTTTAAATAGAAAAGTATTTTTGATTGATTCTTTTTCTGTTCTCTTTAAAATTTTGTCTAGTTTTTTATCAGATTTATTTGAAAAATATTTGGAATACGTTTTGTGCACCTCTCGGTATTTATGTTAGCGCGTGTGTTTTATTTATACCGTAGATACCGAAGGAGGTGACGGAGCCGCGAACTTCATCCGGTCAGGGGGCATGGGTGTTTCCGGTTGGGACCGAGAGGGGGGCACCCCTTAGAGCGCGCGTATATAAATTTGATCCCATGCTATTCGAGATTGTGATCTCCCCGTCTCAAAAGTTTTTTCTTGGACGATGTCTAGGGTGAGTCCTCGCATCGAGAGATAGGATGGGTGTGTGTACTGGTTAGCTGTGTTTTCTTCCGAAATATCGTAAACGGAACTAGTCCTTCGTGACTACGGAAATCCGTTAACTGTGGGAAATTTTTGTACAAACTCTGCAGAGTCATAAATCTCCAAATCATCTTATCCATATCCAAATTTTGCACTGACTTATTCTGACAAGTGCCAGTTTTGGTGACAGATACTCCGGTGAATCACATGGGTGCTAAGCCCGGTTTAAAGTTTATTCCTGTGGATGGACTAACCCATTTATTATCATGAATTGAATATTTATTATGAGTATTATTTACTTGTGAATAAAGCCCTTTCTGTGATGTCGCTCAGACGTCCGACTGTGGCATTTCTTTTAAAGCCCTTTCTGTGATGTCGCTCAGACGTCCGACTGTGGTATTTCTTTTAAAGCCCTTTCTGTGATGTCGCTCAGACGTCCGACTGTGGCATTTCTTTTAAAGCGCTTTCTGTGATGTCGCTCAGACGTCCGACTGTGGCATTTCTTTTAAAGCCCTTTCTGTGATGTCGCTCAGACGTCCGACTGTGGCATTTCTTTTAAAGCCCTTTCTGTGATGTCGCGCAGACGTCCGACTGTGGCATTTCTCTTAAAGCCCTTTCTGTGATGTCGCTCAGACGTCCGACTGTGGCATTTCTTTTAAATCCCTTTCTGTGATGTCGCTCAGACGTCCGACTGTGGCATTTCTTTTAAAGCCCTTTCTGTGATGTCGCTCAGACGTCCGACTGTGGCATGTCTTTTAAAGCCCTTTATGTGGTGTCGCTAAGACGCCCGACTGTGGCATGATTTTCTGTTATTATTTGTTCACCTTTCGAGGCGTCGCTTCAGACACCCGATCGGTTTTCATTTATATTTTGTTGGGATTTCAGGCGGACTACCGCCGTTTCCCTTGTACTTACTTCGGTATGCAAATTTTGGATGTGCATTGGAAAGATTGATCATGACGCATTCATGCATGCATTTGTTATATCTTACGTCCGAACTGTCTTGCGAGTACTTTCAAAGTACTCACTGGCTTGTTGATTTGGCCAGATGCTGACGAAGGCGATCTCTTGGATGAAGAGTTCGATAGCGAGTCCGACGCCTAGAGGAATCCCAGTCAGTCTCGTGCGACCCTGGATTTGGTCACTGTATTGTATCCGCTTCCGCAACTCGAATAACATTCATCGAGCCTCACCTCGACGCTCGATGTGATGCCAGTTTGAGAGTCATGTTATCACACTCCCCACGGTGTTATCCCACCATCACTTTATCCTCAAGTCAGTAGTTTGCCACCACACCATTGTGTTAAACCCGCCATTATGTATAATTACTGGCGCGCTTGTAATAATTTGTTGAGCAACCCTAGCTCAACCCTGTAATATATTCTATGCCACTGGCTTATTGTATCAAGAACTTGTCTACCAGTGAGGAGGATTTCTCTCATGCTGGACTCAAAAGATTGGTTTTTCGATAATTATTTTTATTGGAAAACCGGTCGTGACAAGCTTGGTACCAGAGCCAGGCTGACTGTAGGAAGCCACTAGGTGCGATCGCTAATCGGTTATTAGCATGATAGAGCCGATTTATTTTTTTTGCAATTGTAGTCATTTTCTGACAGTCAGCATAAATTATGATCTGACCATTCAGGATTTTTGCCTACTTTTGTAGATGGCCGACAATAGCTGCGAGTCTCAGACCTTCGCCAACGTACCCGATGGGTTCGTCAAGCTTCTCTCCTTCATCGTTCAGGTCGCGATGGGGCCATCCGTGCGCCCAGTCTTCACACTCCGCCAGCACAAAGTCAACAACAATCTGACCATGCACCAGGCCACGGTGCAGTTCAAGGGAGGGCGTGGTGAGTTACGCCGCTTCCTGTTCGTGGGAAGAGCCATGCCTACGGAGAGGCATGCTATGCAGATGGCAGCCCGTGAGGCGATAGCTCGCCTCAAGGATGTCCTTCCCACGATGAAGACTCGTCGCTACCGCTATCTTCCATGCCATGTGCCCTACACCTGTCACTACGCATTCTCCTGCCCCAGAGGAGAACGAGACGAGGCTTTTGAGATGCTTATTGAGTATCTCCGGGCTCTGGAGGCAGCCTTCGACAACCTGGTGGACGACTTCGTGGCTGCCCGCATGGACTCAGTCCATGGTTGTGCCGCCAATAGGAGGGAGCTCCTGCTCACCGCACCGCCACTGACTTTTGTCTCGTCCTCAGCATATCATGCACCTACTCGTCGCCTACCTACCACCGAAGGGTTCAACCAGGCCTTTGCGCCCACTCCAGCGCGCACTGCACCACCCGTTGTGCCCACTCCTATTCATGTTGCTCCGCCCCTGGCGCCCGCTCCATCTACCCGACGCGGCTCTTCACGTCTGGAGCCTATTAGTGAGGAGGAGGTCGAGTCCCCAGCCTCACTGCGCCTCACCCTTGGCAGGGCCAAGGAGATCGTCAACATTTCCGGCTGAGTGCGTTTGCCCGTCATGCGATGTACCCCTTTGTAAGATATGTACATAGGTTGTGAGAAGTAGCTTGTTTGCGCATCATGTAGAACTGGAGAAGTGCACTAGCCTAAATAACATGTCAGGATTATGTACGCATATCCTGAGTGATGTACTGTATAATTATCGCCCACGTGTAAGATATGTAATGAGCAGTCCTTCTCCGTGCGCAAATCAATTTGTTTTCTTAAGTGATCTTGGTCATTTAAATTATGTGCCATCCTTGTGCATTTTTTGGAGTTGTTTTTGGCGACCATATTCACTTTTCTTATGAGTTTTACAAAATATATCCCCAGAGTGAAAAATGTCTCGTCCTTGGACTCACTCCATGCCTACTCCGCCAGAGGAAAATTATGACACTCAACCAAGCAACAATTTCACACAAGGGCAGTCGAGTCAACAGGGCAGTGAAACGGCACTTTCCCAAATGTGCCGCCTTTATGAACAGAGTCAGCAACAACATCGTGAAATGATGAACCAAGTCATCAACATGGGAAATCACCATGGACAGTATCAGCAGCATTCCAAGTTATCTGAGCTACAAAAGACACGTCCCCAAACATTTTCTCATACTGACAAGCCTCTTGAAGCCGAGGACTGGCTTCGAGATATGGAGAGGAAATTAATTATTGCAAAATGTTCAGACCCCGAGAAGGTATTGTATGCTCCGCACTATCTCACAGGAGCAGCCGCCTCGTGGTGGGAGAATTTTCTGCACATGCATCCCAACGAAGATGACATATCCTGGGATGATTTCAAGGAAGGTTTCCGTGGTGCACACATTCCTAAGAGCATTATGAAAATCAAGAAAAGAGAGTTCGATGACCTCAAACAAAGGAACATGACAGCGGCAGATTACAACGGTCAATTTACTCTATTGTCTCGCTATGCCAATGAGGAGCGTATGACTGAAAGTAAGAAGATGGAGAAATTTCTTGACGGTCTGGCGCCCGCGCTTAAATGCCAACTAGTCGTGCACACTTTTCCAGATTTTAAAACTCTGGTGGACAAAGCGATTACTCTGGAAAATGAGAGACGCAGCCTGGAAGATATCCGCAAGCGAAAAAGGGACCAGATCAACCATGCTCGCAATCGCCGAAGCAGGACAGATTTCCAAAAGGGTGGGACGCACAAATCCTCATCCAACGTCGCACGCCCAATCAAGAATTTTCATGCAAGGGACAAGGAGTTCACATATCGCCCAGGCGTTACCTGTTACGCCTATGGAGAGGAAGGACACTATGCCAAACAGTGTCCCAAGCCTAGAAACTCAACCCCAAAGCCAAACAACGGCGGCAATAATTCAGCGCCCAAGCAAAACAATTTCAATCCCAGCAACAACCATAGGAAGGGTCATCTGAACCACGTAACCAAAGAGGAGGCACAAAATGCTCCGGATATCGTACTCGGTACGTTTCCTGTCAACACAATACCTGCAATGGTTTTGTTTGATTTTGGAGCTTCTCACTCTTTCATCTCGAAAAGTTTTGTTTTGCAAAATAATTTTTCGATGCTTCCTTTGGAGAAATCCATGATCATCAAGTCCCCTAGGATTCAGCAAGTCACTCGGAATTACTGTCAGGATGTGGTCATTGAGTTCGAAGGATTGGAGTTTCACGCCAATCTTATTGTACTGGAAAACAAGGACTAGATGTCATCCTAGGGATGGATTGGCTAACCACCAACAAGGGTTTTATTGACTGTTTCAACCGGACCGTAATCCTCACACACCACCACGGGAAGACAATAAGAGTGTCAGCCAAGGAAGGAAAAATACCCCGGCAACCGAGATTGAATAAGGTGGACGTTTTTGAGCTAAACAAGGTTCCAGTAGTGTGTGAATTTCCAGACGTATTCCCTGAAGAGCTACCAGGCATGCCACCAGACCGAGAGATAGAGTTCTGCATTGAGCTTGCACCAGGAACCACCCCCATATACAAGAAACCATACCGAATGGCACCATCCGAGTTGGTTGAATTGAAGAAACAAATAAAAGAATTGCTGGACAAAGGATACATTCGGGCCAGCTCCTCACCTTGGGGATCACCAATTCTATTTGCCAAAAAGAAGGATGGAACACTGAGATTGTGTATCGACTATCGAGCACTTAACATGGTCACAGTCAAGAACAAATACCCGATGCCAAGGATAAATGATTTGTTTGATCAACTCGCTCAGGCCAAGGTATTCTCAAAAATTGACTTAAGGTCTGGATACCATCAATTAAAGGTGCGAACGGAAGATATCCCCAAAACAGCCTTCACCTCCTGATATGGACTGTATGAGTTCACAGTAATGCCATTTGGATTAACTAATGCCCCTGCATATTTTGTTCACCTCATGAACAAAGTATTTATGAAGTTTATGGACAAGTTCATTGTGGTATCCATCGACGACATTCTGGTATACTCCAAGACACCAGAAGAGCACGCAGAACATCTCAGGATTGTGCTAGGAGAACTCAAGAAACACCAATTGTATGCCAAGTTCAGCAAGTGCGAATTTTGGCTAAGGCAAGTAGGCTTTCTAGGCCACGTACTAACCCAAGACGGTATCGCAGTGGACCCAGAGAAAGTCAAGGCCATACTTGGCTGGAAGTCACCAGCAAGCGTAACAGACATACGTAGTTTCTTGGGAATGGCAGGATATTACCGCAGATTTATTGAAGGATTCTCCACCATAGCCAAGCCTATGACGCAGTTACTCAAGAAAGACAAGAAGTTTGAATGGACAGAAGCCTGCGAAAAAAGTTTCCAAGAGCTAAAGCGGAAATTAACAACAGCACCAGTATTAATTGTGCCAGACATACACAAAAATTTTTGAAGTGTTTTGTGACGCGTCCAGAAAGGGTCTCGGATGCGTGTTGATGCAAGAAGGCAAGGTTGTCGCCTATGCTTCAAGGCAACTTCGCAAGCATGAGGAAAATTATCCCACTCATGACTTAGAAATGGCAGCAGTCATTCATGCACTCAAGGAATGGAGGCATTTCTTACTTGGGAATCGATGTGAAATATATACAGATCATAAAAGTCTCAAATATATTTTCACGCAGCCAGAACTAAATTTACGGCAATGACGCTGGTTGGAATTGGTAAAGGATTATGATGTTGGTATCCACTACCATCTAGGTAAAGCAAATGTAGTGGCCGATGCTCTTAGTCGGAACCCCAGCTCCGACGAAAACAGTCTGCAAAGCTTGAGGCCCGAATTCCAACAAGAATTTGCCAAACTCAACTTGATAATGGTAGCAAAAGGCACCATATCAAACTTGGAAATACAACCCGACCTTGTGGAGGGAATTAAAGAAGCTCAGCCTGGTCACCCCAGCATCGAAGGCATCAAAAGAAAGGTAAGTATGGGCAAGGCCTCGCCATTCGTCATAGACGATGGAGGAATATTATGGTACAGAGACAGACTCTGCGTACCAGATATAAAGGACCTCAAACAGCAAATCCTAGCTGAAGCCCACACCGCCCCGTACTCGATCCACCCTGGAGGAACCAAGATGTATAAAGATATTCAGGAAAGATTTTGGTGGCACGGTATGAAGAGGAACATAGCCACCTTCATTGCATGTTGCGACTCTTGTCAACGCATAAAAGCTGAGCATCAGAGGCCAGCCGGACTACTGCAACCGAACAAAATACCTGAGTGGAAATGGGATGAAATAGGGATGGATTTCATTGTCGGACTACCTCGGTCACGACATGGGAATGATACCATATGGGTCATCACCGACAGATTAACCAAAGTGGCACATTTCATTCCAGTGAAGACAACCTACAACGCTCAGAGGCTTGCCAGGATTTATCTCTCCCGTATAGTTTGTCTGCACGGTGTCCCGAAGACTATAATATCCGACAGGGGCACTCAATTCGTCTCGAGATTTTGGGAGCATTTACAACAGGCTCTGGGAACTCAACTAGCCTTCAGTACAGCATACCACCCACAGACTGATGGACAAACGGAACGCGTAAACCAGGTTTTAGAAGACATGCTGAGGGCATGTGTCCTCACATATGGAACCAGTTGGGAAGAAAGCCTGCCATACGCCGAGTTCGCGTACAACAATAGCTACCAGGCCAGCCTGCAAATGGCACCATTTGAGGCTTTATACGGACGGAGATGTCGTACCCCGTTGAATTGGTCAGAGACCGGAGACAGCCGCATCTTCGGACCAGACATGCTCATAGAAGACGAGGAAAAAGTCAAGCTAATCAGAGACCGACTTAAGACCGCTCAAAGTCGACAGAAGAGTTATTATGATCAGAAACATCGTAGGGTCAGCTTCTAGCCCGGTGAGTTCGTATACCTGAAAGTATCTCCTATGAGAGGATTGCAACGATTCAAGATTAAAGGGAAGCGAGCACCAAGATTCATTGGACCATTCTGTATAATGGCGCGAAGAGGCACGGTAGCCTACCAGCTAGACTTGCCCGAGGAATTATCCGATGTCCACGACGTGTTCCACGTCTCGCAATTGAGGAAGTGCGTAAGCAACCCAGAGAAACAAGTATCCCATGAGAGCATTGACGTGCAACCAGACCTCACTTATCGGGAACGTCCAGTAAGAATATCAGAGGAGTCTGAAAGGAGGACCCGACAGAAGACCGTCAAATTCTTCAGAGTCCAGTGGAGCAATCACACCGACAGTGAAGCAACTTGGGAAAGAGAGGATTTTCTTCGGACAGAGCATCCACACTTATTTGAGGGACAGCTGAAATCTCGGGGACGAGATTTTTCCTAAGGGGGTAGGTGTTGTGACACTCCAAAAATTTTAATTGGGTTTACTTCAAAAACTTTGTTGGATTTTAAAAGAGTGCATTTAAAATTTCTTTTCTAGAAATCCTTCCTCTTAAAAAACTTCCTTTTCTTTGGTAAGGATTTTCATTTTTCCTCAAACTATGGTGTTTGATCATTCAAAACTTCCTCTGTTGGTTCCCTTCTCAAATTATTTTATTGGGAGTTTAGTCTTTTTCTTTTTAAAAGAAACTCTATGAAAATTGGGGATTTTCATATCTTGAAACCCCCCCCCCCCATGACCTTGTATTTTTGCCCATGTGGCGAAACCTCTCAAAATCCTTTCCTCCTCCTTGTAATCAACCTAAGTTCTCTGTCCCAACTAATCCAAATAAGTTTTGGATTTTATTCTAATTATTTTTCCTCTCAAATCATTTCTGTCAATTATTTGGAGCCTGAGGGTTTTTCAAAGCAATTACCCTATTTCATTTGAGTTTTGACCTCAAACCAACTCCTCTGGATTGTCCTTAGCATCCTCAACCTAAAACCATCTTCATCCACTCCTCCTCTTTTCAAATTTTTCAAATTTCAGCCTCTGCAAGTTTGGACCAGATTTGCCAAATTTGGTGAAATTCATATCTATACTTCTCCAAAAATTCCACCAAAATTCAGGGAGCCTACTGGAACAATGAGTAGCCACTCCACCAAAAATCAGCTCAAGGAAAAAATCCCTAGAGGCCAGTATCATTCTGTCGAACACCCTGCATGCACTGTTCCTTGCACTTTCAGTAAATTCAGTAAAAATTCAGATTCCAGTGTCGTTTCTCTTCGGCCGCTTCAGTCACGCGTAGACAGTGCCCTTGGCACGTTCCTCGCCGCCTCTTCCTCCTGTCTGGAGCACCGCACGCGCGCTTGGCGCCTTCCTGGCGTCGATGGCGCCCTGGCCCGCCTGCGCCGGCGTGTCTTGCGGCGGCCGAACCACCGTAGCAGCCGACAGGGAGCAAAACTGCGGCTCAACGCCGTTCGGCGCCGCCCAACGCCCCCTGGCTCTCCGCGTGGCCTCGTGCACGCCAGCGCAACCCCGCAGCACAGTCGCCGTCGCCCGACAGCACAGAACGCGCTCTCTGCCACCGACGGACCCGCGTCATCCCGTTCCGACCAAAACTGCCCTAAGCTTCTAATCCAAGTCCGTTTAGCGTCTGAATGGAACCAGTGGACCCCCACATTGATGCCCAACCTCCTAAACTCCCCGACCAAGCACTGCGCCGCCGTAATCCATCACCGGAGATCCCCGTTCACGGCCACCGCCTCGGATCGCCTATAAAAGGAGACCCCGAGCTCGCCCTCGAGCACGCACCACCACTGCACCCCACAAACACCCCGCCAGGCCACTAGGAGGACCTCGAAGAGGTCTCCTCCCCCGACTCCAGCCGCCTCGTTCCGCCTCGGCCTCCACCTCAATTCGCTCCGGTGAGGCCATCTCCGGCGCCCAAACTTTGTCAGTAGCATCCTCGAGCACCCAGTGAGCTAACCCAAGCGTCAATTTGACCTTCACAGCTCTCCCCGACGAGATCCATCTCCACCCGAGCCGCCGTCCGCCGAAGCAAGGCTCGCCGTCGACGTGGTACTCGCCGGCGACCACAACCACCACCAACCGACGCGGAAGGGCGCCCTGAACATGGAGGTACCCTACGATCCCCCTACCTCGCCGTGGATCGCCGCCGGCGACCACCGCGGCTCTCAGGCACCGTCGTCCTCTGCCGCCCTTTTGAATTTTTAAACCTGACGGGTGGGACCTGCCCGTCAGCCTCTCTGTCCTTTTCTAAACAAACCGTTTTCTGGAAGCGTATTCTGCCAAATGTGCTTTCCTCCTGGGCTGGCGTATTCTCTATCGAATCGTTTTCTGTTTTTATGAGCTAGCCCCTGGAAACTTTCTGTTTCATTACAGATGAGTCCCTGGACAAAAACCCTTATAACTTTTAAAAAGAAAAGTATTTTTGATTGATTCTTTTTCTGTTCTCTTTAAAATTTTGTCTAGTTTTTTATCAGATTTATTTGAAAAATATTTGGAATACGTTTTGTGCACCTCTCGGTATTTACGTTAGCGCGTGTGTTTTATTTATACCGTAGATACCGAAGGAGGTGACGGAGCCGCGAACTTCACCGAGCTAGGCTCCGACTACTCTGAACCAGGCAAGCATGTTTGAAATTTTGATATGATGAGTGTCTTGGCATGTTTTGCATTTAGTTAGTTTCATGGCATGTTGATGAGCATACCGATGAACGTTATTTTCATGCATTGTTGAGGTAAGTGAGCTCGATGATCCATAGGTGGATGGATGTGAGTATGAATGGCCATGTGTTGGCATGAGGATGGGTAAGATGGCAGTGTTGCAGCATGCCAGTCTTATGCCAGACTATATGACTACAGTGTCAAATCGTATCGGTCCAGTTCCTCCCTTTTCCTTCCTTGTACTACCACATGTTTTCCGCAAGGAATATGGATTAGTAAGTTGCAAACCGCTTTCCTGGTACACACCAAAAGGAGAGGCCGGGATGATGGTTCCATGGCCCTGGATTAAAGCCAGTCATCCAGTTAGGGGGCATGGGTGTTTCCGGTTGGGACCGAGAGGGGGGCACCCCTTAGAGCGCGCGTATATAAATTTGATCCCATGCTATTCGAGATTGTGATCTCCCCGTCTCAAAAGTTTTTTCTTGGACGATGTCTAGGGTGAGTCCTGGCATCGAGAGATAGGATGGGTGTGTACTGGTTAGCTGTGTTTTCTTCCGAAATATCGTAAACGGAACTAGTCCTTCATGACTACGGAAATCCGTTAACTGTGGGAAATTTTTGTACAAACTCTACAGAGTCATAAATCTCCAAATCATCTTATCCATATCCAAATTTTGCGCTGACTTATTCTGACAAGTGCCAGTTTTGGTGACAGATACTCCGGTGAATCACATGGGTGCTAAGCCCGGTTTAAAGTTTATTCCTGTGGATGGACTAACCCGTTTATTATCATGAATTGAATATTTATTATGAGTATTATTTACTTGTGAATAAAGCCCTTTCTGTGATGTCGCTCAGACGTCCGACTATGGCATTTCTTTTAAAGCCCTTTCTGTGATGTCGCTCAGACGTCCGACTGTGGCATTTCTTTTAAAGCCCTTTCTGTGATGTCGCTCAGACGTCCGACTGTGGCATTTCTATTAAATCCCTTTCTGTGATGTCGCTCAGACGTCCGACTGTGGCATTTCTTTTAAAGCCCTTTCTGTGATGTCGCTCAGACGTCCGACTGTGGCATTTCTTTTAAAGCCCTTTATGTGGTGTCGCTAAGACGCCCGACTGTGGCATGATTTTCTGTTATTATTTGTTCACCTTTCGAGGCGTCGCTTCAGACACCCGATCGGTTTTCATTTATATTTTGTTGGGATTTCAGGCGGACTACCGCCGTTTCCCTTGTACTTACTTCGGTATGCAAATTTTGGATGTGCATTGGAAAGATTGATCATGACGCATTCATGCATGCATTTGTTATATCTTACGTCCGAACTGTCTTGCGAGTACTTTCAAAGTACTCACTGGCTTGTTGATTTGGCCAGATGCTGACGAAGGCGATCTCTTGGATGAAGAGTTCGATAGCGAGTCCGACGCCTAGAGGAATCCCAGTCAGTCTCGTGCGACCCTGGATTTGGTCACTGTATTATATCCGCTTCCGCAACTCGAATAACATTCATCGAGCCTCACCTCGACGCTCGATGTGATGCCAGTTTGAGAGTCATGTTATCACACTCCCCACGGTGTTATCCCACCATCACTTTATCCTCGAGTCAGTAGTTTGCCACCACACCATTGTGTTAAACCCGCCATTATGTATAATTATTGGCGCGCTTGTAATAATTTGTTGAGCAACCCTAGCTCAACACTGTAATATATTCTATGCTACTGGCTTATTGTATCAAGAACTTGTCTACCAGTGAGGAGGATTTCTCTCATGCTGGACTCAAAAGATTGGTTTTTCGATAATTATTTTTATTGGAAAACCGGTCGTGACATCTCCCTGCTTGTTCCCACCGCCGCCAGAAGCCATCTGCCTCGACTCCTCCTCTAGCGCCGCTAGAGGCACGCTCGCAGGCGCAGCCCTCTGCCTCGACCCGACCGCATCCTTTCCCTCGTTCCCTTGTGCCGCCTCCCCCTCATAGCGATCTCTCCCTCTCCCCTCGCTCAAGCCAACCACCCCGCAGCCCCGTGAGCTCGCCTGCCGCACGGCCATGGCATCGCCGCGCCCTCAAGCGCCTCGTCTCCCGCAGCCGGTCCAGGACCTCCTCGCCGCCTCCTCGTCTACCCGGCGTCACCGACTCGCCAGCTCCGTCGCCAGGGGAGGAGCCCCTCGATCCGTCCCCTTCGGCCCCGACTCCGGCAAGCGCCGCCCCGTCGACTCCCCAGCCGCCCCCTGCAGCTCCTCCTCCACCTCGCGTGCGACCTCCCCTGCTGTTGCTGCTGCTCAACTCCACCACACCTCCTTCCGTTCCCTGCATCGCTGCATCGCCGGAACAGCACCCACTCCTCTGCTTCGGGTCCAGACGTCTCGCGGCCGACGCCCCTGCATCACGCTAAATACCTACACCGCACCCTTGATTCCAGCAAGGCCCTGCTGCTGCCGTGGTTTTCCCATGACAAACGAAACGGGCACGCCGCCTCCCCGCCATGGTGTCGCGCCCCTATTCATCGTCGTTGTCACCATGACCCCATTGTTGGCCGCTAAGATGCATCCTGGTGCCGCCGAAGACACATGCACGACTACATGACGACCCGCCAAGACCGACTACAATGCCTGAACGAGCACTGTTTTCGCGGATGGCGCCAAGTTCCACTACCGTCGACCCTCAAGACCAACAAGTACCACGGCGACGCGTCATGTTCATCTATCACCGTCTTCGGAACCTCTAAGATCGTCAAGTACCTATGACCGAAGAACGCCAAGTACCTCTCCCAAAAAACGAACATGTACCACTACGTCCGGACACCTCGAACCCGTCAAGCACCTCCTCCGAGGATTTTTGCCAAGTACCATGACATGAACGACCCTCGAACGCGTCAAGTACCACTACCATCAAGTACCTCTTCGCAAGACCAAGTCCCTCTACGTAAATGTTGTACGACTACTTCCGTGGCCGAAGGCCCGTGTACAACTACCGTCGTCGTGGACGACTACATCCTCTACTTCCTCTACGAACCCGAACCGCTCCGAGTATGCACCTGGAAGGTATAACCGCCGAGACGATGACTCGTGGACGAAAGCATGTGTTGTATGAGATGCATGTATAACCGCCGAGACCATGCTGTCGTTGACTCGTGGGGACCCGGTAATCGGGATCACCCCACCATATTTTGCACGCTCCCGCCACACTTTCTTTTGCACCGACATTCTTAATGAGTTGTCGGAACCGGAACGTTGCAGTGGCACCATTTCGTTATTGTCACCGTGGCACCCCTTTCTTTCTACTACGGTGACAAGTGCTTCCTAATGCTCTTGTCAACTTTTGATAAAAATTGCATAAACTTGAACATGTCATCCACATCATGTTAACAACATCAAGAATATTTAAAATTGTGGTTTGTATTAATTTGCTATATGAATATGGGGATTTACCGGATTTGTTGTTTGCTATATCCGGCCCCATTTAAATTGTTTAGATAGATAATCCCTTATGTTTTACCTCTTGACATGCTTAACAACATTTAATATTGTTGGGTACATAACCGAGAGTGAACTAAATAATTGATGTGGTGTTTCGTCAATATGCAACTCGTTGCATATTGAGCTCCACTTAATTTGTAGTTTTGTTTGTGCCCTTTGCCATGCCATGCCTCATTAAACCGGACATGCATCATACTTGTTGTGCATCATGCCATGGTTATGTGATAGTTGTTTACCGTGTTGTTTGCTTCTTTCCGGTGTGCTTCTTCGGGTTGGTTCCGATAACGTCGCGTTTGTGAGGAACCGTTCGACTACATCCGTTTGTCTCCTTCATGGACTCGTTCTTCTTCCTTGCGGGATTTCAGGCAAGATGACCATACCCTCGAAATCACTTCTATCTTTGCTTGCTAGATGCTCGCTCTTTTGCTATGCCTATGCTGCGATACCTACCACTTGCTTATCATGCCTCCTATATTGTTGAACCAAGCCTCTAACCCACCTTGTCCTAGCAAACCGCCGTTTGGCTACGTTACCGCTTTGCTCAGCCCCTCTTATGGCGTTGTTAGTTGCAGGTGAAGATTGAAGCTTGTTCCATATTGGAACATGGATATTTTGTTGGGATATCATAATATATCTTATTTAATTAATGCATCTATATACTTGGTAAAGGGTGGAAGGCTCAGCCTTATGCCTGGTGTTTTGTTCCACTCTTGCCGCCCTAGTTTCCGTCATATCAGTGTTATGTTCCCGGATTTTGCGTTCCTTACGCGGTTGGGCTATTATGGGAACCCCTTGACAGTTCGCCTTAAGTAAAGCTCTTCCAGCAATGCCCAACATTGGTTTTACCATTTGCCCCCTAGCCTTTTCTTTTCCCTTGGGAGTCGCGCTCCTGAGGGTCATCATTATTTTACCCCCCGGGCCAGTGCTCCTCTGAGTGTTGGTCCAACTTGTCAGCCCCCGGTGGCCACCAGGGGCAACTCTGGGCTGGCCTACCGGAAGTTTGGACGATCCGGTGTGCCCTGAGAAAGAGATATGTGCAGCTCCTATCGGGATTTGTCGGCACATTCGGGAGGTGTTGCTGGTTTAGTTTTACCCTGTCGAAATGTCTTGTTGTATCGGGATACCGAGTCTGATCGGAATGTCTCGGGTGGAGGTATATTCCTTCGTTGACCGTGAGAGCTTGTGATGGGCTAAGTTGGGACACCCCTGCAGGGATTTGAACTTTCGAAAGCCGTGCCTGCGGTTATGGGCAGATGGGAATCTGTTAATGTCCGGTTGTAGAAAACCTGAAGTCGACCTTAATTAAAATACATCAACCGCGTGTGTAACCGTGATGGTCTCTTTCCGGCGGGGTCCGGGAAGTGAACACGGTTGTTGGAGTTATGCATGACGTAGGTTGCTATAGGATCACTTCTTGATCATAGCTTCTCGACCGTGCTTTGCCTTCTCTTCTCGCTCTCATTTGCGTATGTTAGCCACCATATATGCTAGTCGCTTGCTGCAGCTCCACCTCATACCTTTACCTTACCCATAAGCTTAAATAGTCTTGATCGCGAGGGTGCGAGATTGCTGAGTCCCCGTGACTCACAGATACTTCCAAAACTAGCTTGCAGGTGCCGATGAGTCCGTGCAGATGACGCAACCCAGCTCAGGAGGAGCTCGTTGAAGATCTTGTCCTTTGTGTCGTTTTGTTCTACTTGATCAGTAGTGGAGCCCAGTTGGGGTCGATCGGGGACCTTTGTCGCATTTGGGGTTCTTCTTTTATTTTGGTTCCGTAGTCGGACCTTGATTGTATTTGGATGGTGTAATGCTTTATTTATGTATTTGTGTGAAGTGGCGATTGTAAGCCAACTATGTATCTCTTTCCCTTATGTATTACATGGGTTGTGTGAAGATTACCTCACTTGCGACATTGCTTTCAATGCGGTTATGCCTCTAAGTCGTGCTTCGACACGTGGAAGATATAGCCGCATCGAGGGCGTTACAAATAGCCAATCATTCTGACCTACCATGCTCGTGGGATTTTTTATTGTGTGACATCAATGAGTATGTTGAGTGGTATTGCCATGCTCATAGGGCACCGGAACTTCAGGTTTTCTTGACTACTATACCCTACAGACTTGTTAATATACCAGCCATTGGTTACACAAATTTTGAAGTTACTCAATTTTGAAGTTCCAGTTTCGGCATCCAGCTATTTTCACTCCCTTAATAGAGCTTGCTTAACTTCCAGATTGTTTATTAGCTTAGCCATTCTTTCCGTTATTTTTTTGTTTAGTCACTCTTCTATCTACTGCTTACTTCAATTTGTTTGTGTTCTTTGTAGAATTGATTGTAAACATGGATGAAAGCATTTGTTCCAGCAGAGAAGCAACTACCTTGAATTGAGAATAATCAGGTAGAGTCTTATTACTTTCCACCTATACAGGTGTTCTCTGTTGTATTGTGTGTTGTGCCATTGGGAAGTAATAGATATGTTCCTTCCATCATTGCTTTAGCAAGGTAGGGCATCATGGTCTGACATCTCCGTCCACCTAGGTCAGTAATAATATATGATGCTAGGGCCATCAAAATTTCATGTTATATTATAGTGATTGAGATCGCTAAAATGTCAGTTGATGCATACACGTTGTAATTTATTTGGTTTTGGATCGGTGTGGTTTGTAATTGTTTTCAAATTCACGAGAGGGATATTTTCCTGAAAGCTATTAGCTGTTTCCTTTTTATTGTAGCTTTTGAAATTTGAACAGAACTGCCACCTTTGAACTGAAGTGAATAGAAATGACTAAAAGGAGCTAGGGCACTACGTCTTACTATTTGTTTGATATTTGCTATCTTCGTTCATGAGATTCAGAAGTTTATTATTTCAAAAAAAAATTGATAAATATGGATGTTGATGTTTTCCGCTCTTTTTTTAACCACTACCAATGCAACATGTCGATGATTTGGTATGTGCTAGCTATATTCATGAGATTCATCCTTTGTTGTTTATATGGTAACAATTATTGTTGGCATCAGAAGCTATAAGTGGATTTATGTTAAGTGTCGAGTCATGCTTTGGTTTCTATTCATCGACCAGTATCTGATGTCATCTTTTATTTACATACTCCCTCCTTCCCGTTATCTAAGGCGTCTAAACTTTTTGCATGAAAATTAGCATGGCCTGGTCGTCGAACCGCATGGTTAAGGAGGCCTTAAATTCACCCACGATCTTCTCTAACAACCGTTAGCGGATGTCAGTTTTTTCTTATGGGCAAGCAAAAGCCAGTTAGTATCCTTTTTTTTCCAGGAAACTACATGATCGTTTCCAGGGAATGGGCGACCAGAGGGAAAAACTGATTTCCTTAGTCCTTGCACGCCTTACAATTTGGGAAAAAGTAGAAAAGCTTACGGTTATCCTTTTGTGTGTTGTACACAAATGATGTGATTTTTTTGGTCCATAATTGTCTGATAGGATTTCCCTGGTTTCTTTGCTTTGAAAACAACATTGAGTCATAACCTGATTGTGACTGCAGGGTCGCATAGTTAAGTGCACCAATGTACAACTATTGTTAGTTCATCAGTCTACTTGCATTAAGCTGCTGCCCGGGTGTTTATATTTTAGCTACTAATTAGTAATGCCAATTTGGTGATTTTCCAAAAAAAATCCCTTTTGATTCTTTGGAATTTACTAGCCCATAATGTCCATTGCTTTGGCTCCCGCAAAAAAAAAGTCAATTGCTTTGCAAAGTTAACTTCTTTAGGAGAACTGATTTGCAAAGTTAACTGTCTAACTATTTGGCATGTTCCAGTTTGCTGAGAACCAATAAAAGTTCTTAGTCTTCCCAGATCAAAGCAACAAGCGGGCAATGATGAAGAGGGCATCAGCTCGGTGGGGTCGCCGAGGGTGATGGGGATGTCCGGGTGGACGTGAAGGTGGACGAATGCATCACAAGTCTTGCGGCTGCAATACAACGACTTGATGAAGAGGAGCATCTGGTAGATATAGACATATACTGTTAAGGTTGCTTGTTTATTTGTTTAATTTCACTTTTGGACAACCATCATATGTAATGCAATACCTGTACATGCATGTGTGTTATCAATCAAAGCTAAAATCTAATGAAAAGGGCAGCAGCCTATCTGGCACCGCACAAGCTTTCTCTCAGTGCAATTCATTGGTGCATGCACGGTGGTGAGAGAAGGACAAGCAGGGAGGTGAGAGAAAAGAGGCCGCGGGCAGCCTTGCAAGAGTGCTATTCATTTGGGGAGGCTGGAAGGTGAGAGAAAGCATGGGAGCTTTTGGGCTAATCAAAGTATTAGTTGATTAGAAAGACAAATACCTTGGTACAAGAGATCTGGTCGCTGGACTTATAAACCCGGACGGAGGTAGTAGGAGTTAATGTCGTGGAGTGAGGTTCCCTATCCCGTTTACTATTTGTTGCTGATAGTGCCACTTATAGGGCAATTGGTAATGGGCGATCAACTGTCCTACGTACATGGCCAGCTCAATGCAGGGGCATGTTTTATTTTTTGGAATGTAGCCAGCCGGTTTTGTAAGCTCCTAGAAGCTTCCATCCAATTTTCGAAAGCTTCTAGAAGCTTCCAACCATTTTTAAGTTTTTGTTTGTTTTTTCCTTTTCTTCTTTTCACTGTTTCCTTTTTCCATATATTTTTTCTTTTTTTACAGCTCCCCACATATTTTCAAATTCTTAAGCTTTCTCAAATTAGTGAGAAAAAAATCAATTTCCTGAATTGTATTCAAACTAATGATTTTTTCTCAAAATCACGAACATTGTGAAAATTCTTGAACGTTTTAACTTTTCAATTATTTTCAAATTCATGAACTTTTTATAAATCTGCAATCAAGTTTTTCAAATTCATGAACATTCTTTCAAATACACTAACCTTTTTTTAAAATCCATGAACTTTATTGAAATGTGCAAAGTATTTTGTGTGTAAACATTTTTTCAAATTCACAGACTTTTTACAAATGTGCAAACGTTTTGCAACTTCATGTAAAGAAACTAAACATGCAAAAAAAATGTCAAATTCATGATTAGTTTTTAAAAATCACCAAGCTTTTTCAATTCATGAACTTTTTAAAAAATCCATTGAAAAATTACTTCAGAACTTTTTCAAAAGTATTATAAATGCCAGCAGGTTTCTTTCCGACCAGACGAACAGCAGAAAAAATCAGAAAAAAGACCAGTCGGCGAAGGGAGCAACCGAGCGGACGCAGTGAGCAAGCGACCGATCCAGCTGGCGCGAGATTGGGCCGCAACTCACTTGCATGAGCGTGGGGGCTGCTTGCCATTTGCGACAAGTGGAAACAAAACGAAACCAAATGCCCAGTCAAAATGTGAAAGTGAATAGTCCCAACCCGCATAGGCTCGATGTCACAACAGCCATCGGGAGCTCCTATGTGCCGCATTTGGCGGCGAATAGTGCGTCCGACGCACACGAGGTGTGCAACTGGGCCGGCCCATTGAAAGGCTGCGCGCGAGTTGCAAAACAATCATTTATGGTAATAAATATTTCTTGAAAACTGCGATTACATTTTCAAATACATGATTAATAAAAAATTTCAAACATGTGGTGTTGGTGTCTACTTTTCCATACACATTTGTACATTTTCCATATACATGATGAATTTTTTATACGTATTTAACATTTTTGAAATACACAATCAACATTTTTGCGTACATATTGCATATTTTTTGTATACTTTTTCTTATACATGAGACACATTTTGTCTATATATATTTTACATTTTCAAATGCCTAATTAATATTTTTCAAATACTTGATTACCATTTTAAATGCTTAATTAATATTTTTAAACACTTGATCATCTTTTTCACACACATTGTTTTATTTTTTGTATACTTTTCTCGTAGAGGTAAGCAACAATTTTTCTATACACATTTTACATTGGGTTTTTATCGTTTATGCAACTGGTTGTGTCTCACTACTGTTTTGCCACTAGGAATTTCAACTGCTCAAAATACCATCGCTTCGTTAGGCGCATGCTCAAAAATGCCACTCGACACCATGATTGTCAGGTCAAATCTCGTTTGCCATGTCATAATGACCAAAATACCTATAGACCAACATGTAGCTCTCCCTCTAACTCACTATAATCTTATTTTCTCTAAAATTATTCGCTTGCTTACTCCTAACAAGTGAGGTCCACATTTATCATTGTGAGATAGAGAGAGCTGACATGTGGGTATAGGGTATTTTGTCATATAACATGGTTAATGAGTTTGACCTGACAATAACGATGTCTAATAGAACAATGACATTTTTGAGATATCCAATGTCATTTTTGATAAAAAACATCCCATGAGACGATGACATTTTTGAGCAGTTATAATTTCTAATGGCAAAACTAAGTAGTGAGACACAACCAGTGACATAAATGGCAAAAGCCCTTTTTATATATTTCAAATGCTTGACAAATATTTTATGTAAAGTGTTCGTGGTAATATATATATTCAGAATATCTGGAAGTATAAAC
Organism: Triticum monococcum; assembly: GCA_034509565.1. Lineage (NCBI taxonomy): Eukaryota > Viridiplantae > Streptophyta > Magnoliopsida > Poales > Poaceae > Triticum > Triticum monococcum. The sequence continues at coordinate 12,679,107 of CM067845.1, read as the reverse complement.
AATTGTAATAATAAAAAGGGAAACAAAAATAAAGAACATGAAAAAATAGAGAAAAAAACAAGGTTGTGACATGTGGCCTGGCACATTGGGCCGGCCCTGTCAGCCGTTTGCTTCAGGTGAGGGTGCCATACGTCTTCGGGGAGCAACTAGTTAACGAGCTCTCCTGCGGGAGCCTCGCAACGATCAGTGTCACTTGGCGCGCTCTCAGCCATTCGCCACGTGTCGCGCTCTGGACGCTCCCTTCGGATTTGTTTTTTTTCGCACGCGTTTTCGGCTTTTTAAACGGTTTTCCCCGAGTTTTTCGACATTTTGGTTTTCCCCAGGTCTTTCTTAGCTTTTCGATCAAAAAAAATTTTGAAATTTTTTTTGTGCGAAAAAAACGTGTTTTTTTATTTTCCTTTCGCGAGAGGCACGGTTGTGCTTTAGCGAGAGTCACGGCCGTGCCTTTTGGAAACGAAAAAAAAAACGTGTTTTCTGTTTTTTTTTTCGTGTGAGTCACGGTTTTGCTTCCGCGAGAGGCACGGTTGTGCTTTTGCGAGAGTCACGGCCGTGCCTCTCGGAAAAGGGAAAAACAAAACGCGTTTTCTGTTTTCTTTCTTTCGTGAGAGTTACGGTTTTGCTTCCACGAGAGGCACGGTTGTGCTTTCACGAAAGTCACGGCCGTGCCTTAGGAAAGGGAAAAACAAAACGCGTTTTTTATTTTCTTTCTTTCGTGGGAGTCACGGTTTTGCTTTCGCGAGAGACATGGTTGTGCTTTCGCGAAAGTCACGGCCGCGCGTTTAGGAAAAGGAAAACAATACACATGTTCTGTTTTTTTCCTTTCGCGAGAGTCACGGTTTTGCTTTCGCGAGAGGCACGGTTGTGCCTTCGCGAGAGTCACAGCCGTGCCCCTCGGAAACGAAAAAAAATGCGTTTTCTTTTTTTTCCTTCCACGAGAGTCACGGTTTTGCTTTCACGAGAGGCACGATTGTGATTTCGCGAGAGGCATGAGCGTGCCTTTTTCAGAAAGGGAAAAAAAACCGTGCTCCCGGTTCGGTTTTTTCGCCGAGTTTTTTCGTCCGGTTTTTTCCCTGAAAAAAAAAGTTCGTCAAAACCTATCAACATGGGATCTAGTTTTGAAGATCTCATAGCGAGGAATCCAATGATGAAAACGGTTCGAGATTTGAACGCACGGTTTAAGAGATAAAACGTTTTTAATAAACGGCTCTACGAAAAAGGAAAAACTCCAGATTGCATAAATAACACGCTGCATGTACGTCATTTGTCGCGACTTGGAAAAATGAAGTATTTTTTGCAACAAGTACTCCTTAATTAGTGATTTCGACGTCTTTGACAGGCGTGCCCCGACCAAAAAGAACCAAAGTCTACGTACCTGTTGCCCTCTTGGCGCTGTCACTCCTCTCTTTCTTGCATGCATGCTCAGTTAATCGACACGTGGGGTTGGTGGTTGTACTTACTCTTCCAACACACTCATTTATTACTACCTCTAATCCAAAATAAATGTTGTAATTTAAACTAAAACTACAACATTTATTATGGATCGTAGGAAGTAATAATTTTTCATGACTAGAAAGTGACTCGTATATGGGACATCGAGGTAATCAACAAATGGTATATATATCTACAGAAAGCAAAATACTGGCGTATAGCGTATAGCGTCATGAAACAAATGGTATGACTGCGATATACCGACTCCTCCCCCTCCCTCCCGCGGCGCTCCCGCGAGCGCCCGGGGGAAAACCCTAGCGCCGCCTCCGGCCCCCCTCCTTCCTCGAGCCTTCCTCCCCTCGCCGCCGCCTCGACGTACTGGCGGGCAAAGCCCGGCCAGTGCTGGCGGCGGCGGGGCCCTTTCCTTCCCCCTCTTGGCCCGGCAGGCGCGGGCTTCCGGGTCGGGCGGCGGCGCGGCGTCCGCGCGGGGCGCGGCGGCGTGGCGGCAGCAGCTGGCGGCGGCGACGCGAGTTGTGGGCAGCGCCGTGAAGGGGCTGCAGCGGAGGTGGTGCGCGGAGGGCTCCGGCGGCGGCGTTCGGCCAGATCTGGGACCTACCGTGGCCTCGGCTGGTGGTGGTGGAGGCGCAGCGGCGGTGGCCGGTGGGCATGCTGGTCGGGATTCAGTCATCCCGCCGGCTGGACGACGATGGCAGGGCAGATGGGCTCCCCGGTGAGTATTCTTGGCGTTCGGCGGCTATACTTGGGGTCCCTCTTGCCGGTGGTCGAGTCTACGTCGGCCACCGAGGTGGGGCAGCACAGGGGTGTGTCCGGTGGGGAGGCTGGCTGGAGGGATGGGTGGCGCCGACTTGCTCGGGTCCCCGCCACTAGCACAGGGGTGTGCCGGTCCGGATGCGTCCGCTCCCCCACCTCCCCCTTTCCCCGGCCGCGTGTTGGCTGTCGCAGCTCCAGTGATGTTCAAGGCAGGATGTATGCTGCGGTTCGTCGGTCAGTGGTGTTCCTTTGGTGCAAAGTTGATCTCTTTGGATGGTCTTGGGGGTGTCTGGATGTTGCGCGGCGGCCCTGGCGATGGGAGGCGTGGCGTTCGGGGGCGGCGAGGGCATGTTGCCTTCGGAGCCAGTGGCATTAGCCTGATTGGTGCCTTCGGAGCACGATGATAATTGGAAGTGGTTCATGTCTTTTTTGATGGGGGCGGTAGCGGGTAATAGTATCCTCCCTTCGGATTTATGACCTGGTCGAGCAAAAATCCCGCTATTTCCTCTTGAAGTGCTTGTACGCGCTCCGTTGGTAGGAGCTTGTCCCGCACCTCTTTGAACTGTTAAGAAGGAGATCAATATGCATGTGTATTAATTGTGTGACTAGATATCGATAATGGTGTAAAAATTGTGAATATTGTTCTGACAAACGTACCCATTCCTATCTTTGAGATCTGCTCCTTTCGGACGCCATCATGCGAATGTTCTCGCAAACGTAGTATGCACACAGATCAGTCCCCGGCGCCTGCTTCAGGGCCTTTATTACGAGAATGGAATTTAATTTGATCAGATAATGATTAATTAAGCATGATAATTAAAGAGATGGCAGCTAGCTAGCTAGCTAGTACTACTTAATTACTTACCTTGGCTCGAAACCATTTCAGCTTTTGGTTCCATTCGCCTGGAGTGACGCTGATGAACCTTGCCCAAGCCCTGCCCGCCGATGAAGAAAATGAATAAAAGGGTTATTAAATAGTTCATATCATGAAATGACGAACTAAATAGGCCGAGATATATAGTTAATAATGATTGAAATTACCTGTTGACTATCCCAAACAAGATGTTATAGTCAGTATTTGCTTTGAGTAGCGAGTCCAGTATTTCAACTGTTCCGGCGTCAACTTTAATGGTACACAAGATCCAGTGAAATCTGCATGCACACACGTTTGCATGTCTTAATTAAGCGGGCATATGTAAGCAAAAACATGTAGCTAGCTAGTAGGCAAAAACAGAGAATTTGTAGTACAAGAAAGTGCGACTCACTCGAAGTTGTAAGGAAGTAGTATATCTTCATTGTATTTGAGGCGCTTGAAAACTCTAGCATGCTGTCCTCTACCTCTTTTTCATAATATGCATCTAATTTCCATGTGTATTCATTAACGGTGTTTGGGTCAATGAACCCAATGCCATAGCGTCCACCTTTTTTCATTTCAGACATCTTCATCCTGCATAATACCACAGAAAAGAATATAGTGAGGATAATTACACGTAATGATTGATCAAAAGGATCACTACAGCTAGCTTGAGACTTAAATTACAGAAAGAAATCACTTACAGACAATAGCAACTGACGATAGATTTGTCGAGTGCGTCTTGATTGTATAACTGAAACAGTTCAAAATACTCAACGGCCACAGCTTTCTCATGGTAGTAATCATCCTTCTTGACATACACCATGAGGGACTCTCGATCGGATCTCTTGCTAATGTCCATGTACCATTGATGCAATTCATACATTCTCGTTGGGAGCTTCTTGACATCTTCTGGCTCGACCAAAGGTTGGCCCCGGACAAATTTCCGTTTTATTTCCCCCTCTCTAATCAGAGGCATGTCCTCGATCTCAAGGAGTTGTCCAACAGTGATCTTGAGTTCTTCAGCCTGCATTATATGCTCCTGGATTATTACCACATCGCCCACCTCGGGAACGTAAACCATTTGGCCACAATAATATTGGGCGCGCGTACTGTCACGTGTTGTTGGCGGCACAACAAGCGGGGGGATCGATTGCGCCGCCTGTTTTCCCAGCTGGGCAACGGTTTTCCCGCATGTTTTGATAGCTACTTGTTGTTTGCTCGAGCTTGAGCTCGCCTCCTTCTGTAGACGTTGTCGATGTAACTTCCTGATGTGGCGCTCATAGTCTGAGTCAACAGGCTTAGGAGCTGGTGGTTGAGCCATACGAATGAAGTGGTCAACTACTTCCACAGGCACTTTCTGTTGGGGAACGTAGTAATTTCAAAAAAATTCCTATGCACACGCAAGATCATGGTGATGCATAGCAACGAGGGGGAGAGTCTGATCTACGTACCCTTGTAGATCGCAACGGAAGCGTTGATACAACGTAGAGGAAGTAGTCGTACGTCTTCTTCCTGATCCGACCGATCCAAGCACCGTTACTCCGGCACCTCCGAGTTCTTAGCACACGTTCAGCTCGATGACGATCCTCGGGCTCCGATCCAGCAAAGCATCGAGGAAGAGTTCCGTCATCACGACGGCGTGGTGACGATCTTGATGTACTATCGACGCAGGGCTTTGCCTAAGCACTACAACGGTATGACCGAGGTGGAATATGGTGGCAGGGGGCACCGCACACGGCTAAGGGACGATCTCAAGGATCAACTTGTGTGTCTATGGGGTGCCCCCTGCCTCAGTATATAAAGGATGGAGGAGGAGGAGGCCGGCCAAGGCTATTGGTGCGGCCAGGATGGGAGTCCTACTAGGACTCCAAGTCCTAGTAGGAGTCCATCAAGAGGGGAGGAAGGGAGAAGGAAGTGGAGGAGTAGGAAAGGTGGCCGGCCCCCTTTTCCCTAGTCCAATTCGTACTAGAGGGGAGGGGGGGCGTAGCAGCTTTTTCCTCTTCCCACTAAAGCCCATCAAGGCCCATTACTTCTCTCGTAACTACCCGGTACTCCGAAAAATACCCGAATCACTCGGAACCTTTCCGATGTCCGAATATAGTCGTCCAATATATCGATCTTTACGTCTCGACCATTTCGAGACTCCTTGTCATGTCCCTGATCTCATCCGGGACTCCGAACTCCTTCGGTACATCAAAACTCATAAACTCATAATATAACTGTCATCGAAACCTTAAGCGTGCGGACCCTATGGTTCGAGAACAATGTAGACATGACCGAGACACGTCTCCAGTCAATAACCAATAGCGGGACCTGGATGCCCATATTGGCTCCTACATATTCTACGAAGATCTTTATCGGTCAGACCGCATAACAACATAAGTTGTTCCCTTTGTCATCGGTATGTTACTTGCCCGAGATTCGATCGTCGGTATCCCAATACCTAGTTCAATCTCGTTACCGGCAAGTCTCTTTACTCGTTCTGTAATACATCATCCCACAACTAACTCATTAATTGCAATGCTTGCAAGGCTTGTGTAATGTGCATTACCGAGAGGGCCCAGAGATACCTCTCCGACAATCGGAGTGACAAATCCTAATCTCGAAATACGCCAACCCAACACCTACCTTTGGAGCCACCTGTAATACTCCTTTATAATCACCCAGTTACGTTGTGACGTTTGGTAGTACCCAAAGTGTTCCTCCGGTAAACGGGAGCTGCATAATCTCATAGTCATAGGAACATGTATAAGTCATGAAGAAAGCAATAGCAACATACTAAACGATCGGGTGCTAAGCTAATGGAATGGGTCATGTCAATCAGATCATTCAACTAATGATGTGACCTTGTTTAATAAAATATCAACTCTTTGTTCATGGTTAGGAAACATAACCATCTTTGATTAACGAGCTAGTCAAGTAGAGGCATACTAGTGACACTCTGTTTGTCTATGTATTCACACATGTATTATGTTTCCGGTTAATACAATTCTAGCATGAATAATAAACATTTATCATGATATAAGGAAATAAATAATAACTTTATTATTGCCTCTAGGGCATATTTCCTTCAGTCTCCCACTTGCACTAGAGTCAATAATCTAGTTCACATCGCCATGTGATTTAACAGCAATAGTTTACATCACCATGTGATTAACACCCATAGTTCACATCGTCATGTGACCAACACTCAAAGGGTTTACTAGAGTCAGTAATCTAGTTCACATATCTATGTGATTAACACCCAAAGAGTACTAAGGTGTGATCATGTTTTGCTTGTGAGATAATTTTAGTCAACGGGTCTGTCACATTCAGATCCGTAAGTATTTTGCAAGTTCTATGTCTACAATGCTCTACACGGAGCTACTCTAGCTAATTGTTCCCCTTTCAATATGTATCCAGATTGAGACTTTAGATTCATCTGGATCAGTGTCAAAAACTTGCATCGACGTAACCCTTTACGACAAACCTTTTTGTCACGTCCATAATCGAGAAACATATCCTTATTTCACTAAGGATAATTCTGACCGCTGTCCAGTGATCTACTCCTAGATCACTATTGTACTCCCTTGCCAAATCAATGCAGGGTATACAATAGATCTGGTATACAGCATGACATACTTTATAGAACCTATGGCCAAGGCATAGGAAATGACTTTCATTCTCTTTCTATCTTCTGCCGTGGTCGGGCTTTGAGTCTTACTCAACTTCACACCTTGTAATACAGGCAAGAACTCTTTCTTTGACTGCTCCATTTTGAACTACTTCAAAATCTTGTCAAGGTATGTACTCATTGGAAAAACTTATCAAGCGTCTTGATCTATCTCTATAGATCTTGAAGCTCAATATGTAAGCTGCTTCACCGAAGTCTTTCTTTGAAAAAACTCCTTTCAAACACTCCTTTATGCTTTACAGAATAATTCTACATTATTTCCGATCAACAATATGTCATTCACATATACTTATCAGAAATGTTGTAGTGCTCCCACTCACTTTCTTGTAAATACAGGCTTCACCGCAAGTCTGTATAAAACTATATGCTTTGATCAACTCATCAAAGCGTATATTCCAACTCCGAGATGCTTGCACCAGTCCACAGATGGATCGCTGGAGCTTGCACATTTTGTTAGCACCTTTCGGATTGACAAAACCTTCTGGTTGCATCATATACAACTCTTCTTTAATAAATCCATTAAGGAATGCAGTTTTGTTTATCCGTTTGCCAGATTTCATAAAATGCAGCAATTACTAACATGATTCGGACAGACTCAAGCATAGATACGAGTGAGAAGCTCTCATCGTAGTCAACACCTTGAACTTGTCGAAAACCTTTTGCGACAATTCTAGCTTTGTAGATAGTAACACTACTACCAGCGTCCGTCTTCCTCTTGAAGATCCATTAATTCTCAATTGCTTGCCGATCATCGGGCAAGTCAACCAAAGTCCAAACTTTGTTCTCATACATGGATCATATCTCAGATTTTATGGCCTCAAACCATTTCGCAAAATCTGGGCTCATCATCGCTTCCTTATAGTTCGCAAGTTCGTCATGGTCTAGTAACATGACTTCCAGAACAGGATTACCGTACCACTCTGGTGCGGTTCTCACTTTGGTTTACCTACGAGATTCGGTAGTAACTTGATCTGAAGTTACATGATCATCATCATTAGCTTCCTCACTAATTGGTGTAGTAGTCACAAGAACAGATTTTTGTGATGAACTACTTTCCAATAAGGGAGAAGGTACAATTACCTTATCAAGTTTTCTACTTTCCTCCCACTCACTTCTTTCGAGAGAAAACTCCTTCTCTGGAAAGGATCCATTCTCAGCAACGAATATCTTGCCTTCGGATCTGTGATAAAAGGTGTACCCAACATATTCTTTAGGGTATCCTATGAAGACGCACTTTTCTGATTTGGGTTTGAGCTTATCAAGATGAAACTTTTTCACATAAGCATCACAATCCCAAACTTTAAGAAACGACTACTTTGGTTTCTTGCTAAACCACAGTTCAGATTGTGTCGTCTCAACGGACTTAGATGGTGCCCTTTTTAACGTGAATGCAGCTGTCTCTAATGCATAACCCCAAAACGATAGTGGTAGATCGGTAAGAGACATCATAGATCGCACTATATCTAATAAAGTACGGTTATGACGTTCGGACACACCATTACACTATGGTGTTCCTTGTGGCGTGAGTAGTGAAACTATTTCACATTGTTTTTAACTGAAGGCCAAACTCGTAACTCAAATACTCTTTTCCACGATCAGATCATAGAAACTTTATTTTCTTGTACGATGATTTTCCACTTCACTCTGAAATTCTTTGAACTTTTCAAATGTTTCAGACTTATGTTTCATCAAGTAGATATACTCATATCTGCTCAAATCATCTGTGAAGATCAGAAAATAATGATACCTGTCGCGAGCCTCAATATTCATCGGACCACATACATCAGTATGTATGATTTCCAACAAATCTGTTGCTCGCTCCATTGTTCCGAAAAACAGAGTCTTAGTCATCTTGCCCATGAGGCATGGTTCGCAAGCATCAACTGATTCATAATCAAGTGATTCCAAAAGCCCATCATCATGGAGTTTCTTCATGCGCTTTACACCAATATGACCTAAACGGCAGTGCTACAAATAAGTTGCACTATCATTATTAACTTTGCATCTTTTGGTTTCAATATTATGATTATGTGTATCACTACGATCGAGATCCAACGAACTATTTTCATTGGGTGTGTAACCATATAAGGTTTTATTCATGTAAACAGAACAACAATTTATTCTTTTACTTAAATGAATAACCGTATTACAATAAACATGATCAAATCATATTCATGCTCAACGCAAACACCAAATAACACTTATTTAGGTTCAACACTAATCCCGAAATTATAGGGAGTGTGCGATGATGATCATATCAATCTTGGAACCACTTCCAATACACATCGTCACTTCACCCTTAACTAGTCTCTGTTTATTCTGCAACTCCCGTTTCGAGTTACTAATCTTAGCAACTGAACTAGCATCAAATACTGAGGGGTTGCTATAAACACTAGTAAAGTACACATCAATAACATGTATATCAAATATACTTATGTTCACTTTGCCATCCTTCTTATCCGCCAATCACTTGGGGTAGTTCCGCTTCCAGTGACAAGTCCCTTTGCAGTAGAAGCACTTTGTCTCAGGCTTAGGACCAGACTTGGGCTTCTTCACATGAGTAGCAACTTGCTTGCCGTTCTTTTGAAGTTCCCCTTCTTCCATTTGCCCTTTTCTTGAAACTAGTGATCTTGTCAACCATCAACACTTGATGTTTTTCTTGATTTCTACCTTCGTTGATTTCAGCATCACGAAGAGCTTGGGAGTTGTTTCCGTTATCCTTTGCTTATTATAGTTCATCACGAAGTTCTACTAACTTGGTGATGATGACTAGAGAATTCTGTCAATCACTATTTTATCTGGAAGATTAACTCCCACTTGATTTAAGCGATTGTAGTACCCAGACAATCTGAGCACATGCTCACTGGTTGAGCGATTCTCCTCCATCTTTTAGCTATAGAACTTGTTGGAGACTTCATATCTCTCAACTCGGGTATTTGCTTGAAATATTAACTTCAACTCCTGGAACATCTCATATGGTCCATGACGTTCAAAACGTCTTTGAAGTCCCGATTCTAAGCCATTAAGCATGGTGCACTAAACTATCAAGTAGTCATCATATTGAGCTAGCCAAACGTTCATAACGTCTGCATTTGCTCCTGCAATAGGTCTGTCACCTAGCGGTGCATCAAGGACATAATTCTGCTGTGCAGCAATGAGGATAAACCTCAGATCACGGATCCAATCCGTATCATTGCTACTAACATCTTTCAACACAATTTTCTCTAGGAACATATCAAAATAAATTCAGGGAAGCAACAACGCGAGCTATTGATCTACAACATAATTTGCAAAATACTACCAGGACTAAGTTCATGATAAATTTAAGTTCAATTTAATCATATTACTTAAGAACTCCCACTTAGATAGACATCCCTCTAATCCTCTAAGTGATCACGTGATCCAAATCAACTAAACCATGTCCGATCATCACGTGAGATGGAGTAGTTTCATTGGTGAACATCACTATGTTGATCATATCTACTATATGATTCACGCTCGACCTTTCGGTCTCCGTGTTCCGAGGCCATATCTGTATATGCTTGGCTCGTCAAGTATAACCTGAGTATTCCGCGTGTGCAACTGTTTTGCACCCGTTGTATTTGAACGTAGAGCCTATCACACCCGATCATCACGTGGTGTCTCAGCACGAAGAACTTTCGCAACGGTGCATACTCAGGGAGAACACTTCTTGATAATTTAGTGAGAGATCATCTTATAATGCTACCATCAATCAAAGCAAGATAAGATGCATAAAAGATAAACATCACATGCAATCAATATAAGTGATATGATATGGCCATCATCATCTTGTGCTTGTGATCTCCATCTCCGAAGCACCGTCATGATCACCATCGTCACCGGCGCGACACCTTGATCTCCATCGTAGCATCGTTGTCGTCTCGCCAATCTTATGCTTCCACGACTATCACTACCGCTTAGCAATAAAGTAAAGCATTACATCGCGATTGCATTGCATACAATAAAGCGACAACCATATGGCTCCTGCCAGTTGCCGATAACTTGGTTACAAAACATGATCATCTCATACAATAAAAATCAGCATCATGCCTTGACCATATCACATCACAACATGCCCTGCAAAAACAAGTTAGACGTCCTCTACTTTGTTGTTGCAAGTTTTACGTGCCTGCTACGGGCTTAAGCAAGAACTCATCTCACCTACGCATCAAAACCACAACGATAGTTTGTCAAATAGACTCCGTTTTAACCTTCTCAAGGACCGGGCGTAGCCATACTCGGTTCAACTAAAGTTGGAGAGACAGTCGCCCGCAAGCCATCTATGTGCAAAGCACGTCGAGGGAACCGGTCTCGCGTAAGCGTACGCGTAAGGTTGGTCCGGGTCGTCTCGTCCAACAATACCGCCGAACCAAAGTGTGACATGCTGGTAGGCAGTATGACTTGTATTGTCCACAACTCACTTGTGTTCTACTCGTGCAAATAACATCAAACCATAAAACCTAGGCTCGGATGCCACTGTTGGGGAACGTAGTAATTTCAAAAAATTTCCTACGCACACGCAAGATCATGGTGATGCATAGCAACGAGGGGGAGAGTCTGATCTACGTACCCTTGTAGATCGCAACGGAAGCGTTGATACAACGTAGAGGAAGTAGTCGTACGTCTTCTTCCCGATCCGACCGATCCAAGCACCGTTACTCCGGCACCTCCGAGTTCTTAGCACACGTTCAGCTCGATGACGATCCTCGGGCTCCGATCCAGCAAAGCGTCGAGGAAGAATTCCGTCAGCACGACGGCGTGGTGACGATCTTGATGTACTACCGACGCAGGGCTTCGCCTAAGCACTACAACGGTATGACCGAGGTGGAATATGGTGGCAGGGGGCACCGCACACGGCTAAGGGACGATCTCAAGGATCAAGTTGTGTGTCTATGGGGTGCCCCCTGCCTCAGTATATAAAGGATGGAGGAGGAGGAGGCCGGCCAAGGCTATTGGTGCGGCCAGGATGGGAGTCCTACTAGGACTCCAAGTCCTAGTAGGAGTCCATCAAGAGGGGGGGAAGGGAGAAGGAAGTGGAGGAGTAGGAAAGGTGGCCGGCCCCCTTTTCCCTAGTCCAATTCGGACTAGAGGGGAGGGGGGCGTAGCAGCTTTTTCCTCTTCCCACTAAAGCCCATCAAGGCCCATTACTTCTCCCGTAACTACCCGGTACTCCGAAAAATACCCGAATCACTCGGAACCTTTCCGATGTCCGAATATAGTCGTCCAATATATCGATCTTTACGTCTCGACCATTTCGAGACTCCTCGTCATGTCCCCGATCTCATCCGGGACTCCGAACTCCTTCGGTACATCAAAACTCATAAACTCATAATATAACTGTCATCGAAACCTTAAGCGTGCGGACCCTATGGTTCGAGAACAATGTAGACATGACCGAGACACGTCTCCAGTCAATAACCAATAGCGGGACCTGGATGCCCATATTGGCTCCTACATATTCTACGAAGATCTTTATCGGTCAGACCGCATAACAACATACGTTGCTCCCTTTGTCATCGGTATGTTACTTGCCCGAGATTCGATCGTCGGTATCCCAATACCTAGTTCAATCTCGTTACCGGCAAGTCTCTTTACTCGTTCTGTAATACATCATCCCGCAACTAGCTCATTAGTTGCAATGCTTGCAAGGCTTGTGTAATGTGCATTACCGAGAGGGCCCAGAGATACCTCTCCGACAATCGGAGTGACAAATCCTAATCTCGAAATACGCCAACCCAACATCTACCTTTGGAGACACCTGTAGTACTTCTTTATAATCACCCAGTTACGTTGTGACGTTTGGTAGCACCCAAAGTGTTCCTCCGGCAAACGGGAGTTGCATAATCTCATAGTCATAGGAACATGTATAAGTCATGAAGAAAGCAATAGCAACATACTAAACGATCGGGTGCTAAGCTAATGGAATGGGTCATGTCAATCAGATCATTCAACTAATGATGTGATCCCGTTAATCAAATAACAACTCTTTGTTCATGGTTAGGAAACATAACCATCTTTGATTAACGAGCTAGTCAAGTAGAGGCATACTAGTGACACTCTGTTTGTCTATGTATTCACACATGTATTATGTTTCCGGTTAATACAATTCTAGCATGAATAATAAACAGTTATCATGATATAAGGAAATAAATAATAACTTTATTATTGCCTCTAGGGCATATTTCCTTCACTTTCTCCTTTGGCGGCGGTGGCGGTTTCGGTCCAAAATGGGCGTCGACTTCTGCTCGCACTATGGCATTGGTTCGCTCCTCGGTCCTGTCGTAAGCCCTCACAGGAAGAGGAGTACTGAGGTTTGGACCATATTTATATCGCTTGCCTCCGCCTGTACTTCTTGTACTATCACCTCGACTCGTACCGCTATGCACCATAGCTGCGGGGTGTCTCTTCTGCAATTGCTGAGGCGGCAGAGACGACTGACGGGGCTGAGTTGGACGAGGAGTGGACGTCTGACGCTGTGTCGGACTTGGAGGAGGAGTGGCCTGACACTTTGCCGGACTTCGAGGAGGAGGAGTGGCCTCACGCGTTGGTGGACTTGGAGGAGCGGGAGTCTGCTGACTCAGTGACGAACTTCGACGAGGAGTCGGGTGACGCGGTGTCGGTGGCCTTCGAAAGATGATGCAATCCTTTCTCCATAGGATGACACGATGTATGGCCTCTCCCAATGTGTGCTCGTCGTCACCTCTAGGAATGTCAAGCTGTAGCTCCGAATAAGGGGCCACCACCTCATCAACCAAGACACGAGCATAGCCCGCTGGAATCGGGTTGCAATGGAAGGTTGCCTCGGGGGAATTTGAAAAAGCAACGGCGTCCGCCACCTTCATGGATATGTTCTTCATTTTGAAGTGTAGCTCGCAGTTAGTGTTCTCCGTGATGTCATCCACGGGGTATCTATCCAGCACTACTGCGTCGCCCGGGGCGGAACCCACGCTGCTTCTCGGCATGGATGAGGCGGTGGTATCCAATGCTGGATCATCCGCTAGCTGCTGCAGCTGCTGAGACCCCCTTTGCTGGCTAAGTGAGTCGATCTGCTCCTGCTGCCGCTGGAATTTAGCTGCCAATTATGCTTGACTTGCTTCTAGTCCTTGAAGGCGTTCATAGTCTCGCTTCCTCTGCTCCTCCTCCATCTTCCTCTTCTTCTCCTCCGCAATCTTCTTTCTCGCACGGGTTCTATAGTCGGCGTTCCAGTCCGAAAACCCCTCATACCACGGAATAGCGCCCTTGCCTCGTGTTCTTCCCGGGTGTTCAGGATTTCCCAGGGCACGCGTAAGCTCGTCGTTCTCTTTGTTGGGCTGGAACACCCCCGATCGAGCCTCTTCTATTGCAACAAGTAGCGCATCGTCGGCTCCGTTCAGACATGCCTTCGTCGAAACATTGCCTGTCTTCGGGTCCAACTCCCCCCCATGCGCATAGAACCAAGTCCTGCACCTGGGGGCCACCTCTTAGTAACCGGAGTGACACTTGCATCCTCCATCTCTTTCTCAGACTTATCCCACTTAGGCATTGCCACCGCGTAGCCACCTGGCCCTAGCTTATGGAACTTATCCTTTTTCGGCATTCTTCTTGTTTATTCTCGACCGTTCCTTAGCTAATTCTAAATCCTTGAATTTCACGAAATCGTCCCAATGAGCACTTTGATTCTCTAGTATCCCCTCGAATACTGGAGTCTTCCTTCCTCCCTTGACGTACTTCTCCCACGTCATCTGGCCCGCGTATGATATCGAACATGGTCTGTTCTCTCTCTCTCTGTCGGTATTGTCCGCCATAGCTTTTATTTAACTATGCCAAAAGAAATATAAAACAATTTAGTATAATCTCGAATAATAGATATAATCTCGAATACATCGTCTCGGATAATAGATATAATCTCGAATACATCGTCTCGAATATAGATTTAATCTCGAATACGTTGTCTCGAATAATAGATATAATCTCGTCGAATACATCGTCTCAAATAATATATATAATCTCGAATAAATCATCTCGAATATTATATATCGAATACATCACTAGCTAGCTAGCTAGCTAATAAAGATCGAATACTAGAGAGTAATCTAGGCGGTGGACAACCAAAGTGAAGGAACCATCACTGGATCATAGCTCGGGTGATCTCCCCAAAGAACCTGCCAGGTATTGGAGAACCTGACGTCCATAGCACCCATGTAGCGATGGACATGCTCGTCCTCCTCCCTGACACGGCGACGTACCACCTCCGGCGGGGCCGGCTCCCTCCGCACCGAAAGTGGCCCACGCGAAAGCCACCGAAGAAGATGAGGGTCGACGACGGGACCGGGGGCCGGGTTCCTCAGCAAGCGCCGCGCCTCTGAAGGTAGCACCTCCCAGTGCCAGCCCGGCGGAGCCCAGTCCCGGACATGGGTCCTCTGAAGCAGGACGTCGGCGCGGACGTGTCGACGGCGAGGATGCGGGCCGGGCATCGTCGACAACAAAATACTATATGCCGCAAAAGTAAAGTAACATTTTTTAAATGATGGATTGTGATGATTTCATATATGCAAATTCTAAATTTTATAACTAAAAATATAAGAAACTAAAAAAACATCAATCATCGTCTAACAATTTGAAATTAATCTAATTCATCTAGCTAGCTAAAACTAACATTTCCAAAATTTCTAACATTTCTATATAACTAACATTTCTATAACATTTGACATTATATATATTATAACTAACATTTCTACATACTATTTGACATTAATCTAATCTAATTAATTAATTCATCTAAAACTTTGTATGAAAAATAGAAAAACAGAAAAAACTAAAAGCTAAAAACAGAAAAATTGTGTGTGTGTGCGCGTCTAGTGTGTGTGTGTGTAGTGTGTGTGTGTGTGTGTGTGTGCATGTAGTGTGTGTGTGCGCGCGCGCGCGTGTGGGTGTGCTACGATCGATGCCGGCGCCGGCGTCGGTGTGCGCTACGATCGATTGGAGGGAGGAGAGGGGCCGGGGGAGGGGCTCACAGTGACGGCGAGGCGAGGTCGAGGTGACGGCGACGGCGACGGCGACGGCCAAGCTAGGGGATCGGCGACCGGGACGGCGACGGGGCGGCGACGGGGACGAGGGCGGCGACGACGACGGGGACGAGGGCGGCGACGGCGACGGGGGCGGCGACGGGGACGAGGGCGGCGACGGCGACGGGAACGAGGGCGTGACGGGGACGGCGTAGGACGGGTGTGGCGTCGATCGGGAAGAAACAGAGTGGGAGAATGAAAATTTTCGAAGTGTTGTATATATAGAACCCACCTTTAGTACCGGTTGGAGCCACCAACCGATACTAAAGGCCTGTTTTGGCCAGGCCAAGCGGCGGGAAGCACCCCCTTTAGTACCTGTTCCTGGCTCCAACCGGTACTAAAGGCCCCCCCTTTAGTACCGGTTGGTGCCACGAACCGGTACTAAAGGGGGGTGCGCTGCCAGGCGAGGGGCGCAAAGTTTAGTCCCACCTCGCCTAGCGAAGGGTAGCCGCACTGGTTTATAAACCCAGCCGCGGCTGCTCCTTCGAGCTCCTCTGAAATGCAGGCCTTCTGGGCCTATCTCTGCTACTCTGCCCTGTGGGGCCTATTGGGCTTACGGGCCTGCATCCTGGCCCAACAACAGGTTGGGTTTCTAGTCGTATGCAGGCCGCTGTGGCCCGGTAGACGGGCTTTTTTCATTTAGTTTTTTCTTTTCTGCTTTATTTATTTTGTTTTATTTATTTTTAGTTGTTTTTTGCTGTATTTAGAGTTTCTTTGTGAATATTTTTGAAAGTTTTTAGAAACTTTCAGTTAGTGCCGGTAGTTTTTAAATTTGAATAGTTTAAATTTTGAATTATTTGAAATTCGTGTGAATCACTAGTTTGTGAATAACTTAACTTTAAAAATACATTTTCCAGTGATTCTTTTTTCTTATGTTTAATATTAGTGTGTTTTATCATTATATTCAATTTGGTAATGCTTAAGTTATTTAAAAAATGAAATGCCTTTGTAACGGATGAGTTTCCGTCCGAAACCCTGATACTTCGAAATAGATTGTCTATTTTGTACACGAAGTGCATCCAGTTTTTGCGGTAACCCTCTCTACTTTTTTGCACATGCTATGTGGGTGAAATTATGATACCATGCCAACTTTCATCCTTTTCTGAGTTCATTTGAAATGCTTTTCAATTTCAGGGTCATTTAGCTGGAAAAAAAATCAGTAAATGCATGAAAGAATTTGCTTGCACATAAAATTTCTTCGCGTTTCAAATGCTAAAACACATAACTAGCTACCCTAACTATTACAGAGATTCCCTCCTGGGTGTGAAACACAGAAGAAAGTGATGATAGTTAAGCCGATCACATCCTAGATCTTTGGGTGTGAAACTTTTTCTTCGCGTGTGTCCCTTTGCGTCGTAGCCATGGAAAATCTTCATCATTTAACGGGATGCTCGGGTCAATATTCACTGTGAATGGAGCAATTTCATCAAACTTTTCATAATCTTCTGACTTGTCTGTCTTGTCATCCACTCCCACGATGTTTCTCTTCCCAGAAAGAACTATGTGCCGCTTTGGCTCATCGTACAATGCATTTGCTTCCTTATCTTTTCTTTTTCTTGGCTTGGTAGACATGTCCTTCACATAGAAAACCTGTGCCACATCATCGGCTAGGACGAATGGTTCGTCTGCATATGCAAGATTGTTGAGACCCACTGTTGTCATTCCGTACTGCGGGTCTTTCGTTACCCCGCCTCGTGTCATATTGACCCATTTGCACCGAAACAAAGGGACCTTCAAACCATGTCGATAGTCAAGTTCCTATATGTCCTGTATATAACCATAATATGTTTCCTTTCCCGTCTTGGTTTCTGCATCAAAGCGAACACCACTGTTTTGGTTGGTGCTCTTCTTATCTTGGGCGATCGTGTAAAATGTATTACCATTTATCCCGTACTCTTTGAAAGTCATTATATTCGAAGATGGTAACTGGGACAACAAGTGTCATGCATGGTACGTGCTTGCAACTAGCTGGCGAAACTTCTGGTTTGTTCACGTGTAATCCAGTCATCAGACCGCTCTGGGTATTTGGAGCGTAGCAAATTCTTGTGTTCATCCATATACGGAGCCACCAAGGCGGAATTCTGTAGAACTGTGTAGTGTGCTTCAGTGAGAGAATGTCCGTCCATACATATTATTTGTTCCCCTCCTAGCGTGTCTTTTCCATCCAGTCTGCCCTTATGCCGCGATTCAGGAACACCAATCGGCTTAAGGTCAGGAATAAAGTCAATACAAAACTCAATGACCTCCTCATTTTGACGGCCCTTGGAGATGCTTCCTTCTGGCCTAGCAGGGTTATGAACATATTTCTTTAAGACTCCCATGAACCTCTCAAAGGAGAACATATTGTGTAGAAATACAGGACCCAAAACGTTAATCTCTTCGCATAGGTGAACTAGGACGTGCGTCATGATGTTGAAGAAGGATGGTGGGAACACCAACTCGAAACTGACAAGACATTGCACCAAATCATTTTGTAACCTTGGTATGATTTCTGGATCGATTACCTTCTAAGAGATTGCATTGAGAAATGTACATAGCTTCACAATGGCTAATCGAACGTTTTCCGGTAGAAGCCCCCTCAATGCAACCGGAAGCAGTTGCGTCATAATCACGTGGTGGTCATGAGACTTTAGGTTCTGGAACTTTTTCTCTGCCATGTTTATTATTCCCTTTATATTCGACGAGAAGCCAGATGGTACCTTAATACTGAGCAGGCATTCAAAGAAGATTTCCTTCTCTTCTTTGGTAAGAGCGTAGCTTGCATGACCCTGATGTATGCCGTCTTTTCCGTGCATACGTTGCTGGTCCTCCCGTGCCTCAGGTGTATCTTTTGTCTTCCCATACACACCCAAGAAGCCAAGCAGGGTCACACAAAGATTCTTCGTCATGTGCATCACGTTGATTGCGGAGCGGACCTCGAGGTCTTTCCAATAGGGCAGGTCCTAAAATATAGATTTCTTCTTCCACACGGGTGCGTGTCCGTCAGCGTCATTCGGAACAGGTTGTCCACCAGGACCCTTTCCAAAGACCACCTTCAAATCCTTGACCATATCATGTACATCAGCACCAGTACGGTGGCGAGGCTTCGTCCGGTGATCCGCCTCACCTTTGAAATGCTTGCCTTTCTTTCTTACGGGATGCCTGCTCGGAAGAAATCGACGTTGTCCTAGGTACACATTCTTATTAGCCAAATATATACTGTCGGTATCGTCCAAACAGTGCGTGCATGCGCGGTATCCCTTGTTTGTCTGTCCTGAAAGGTTACTGAGAGCAGGCCAATCATTGATGGTCACGAACAGCAACGCCTTTAGGTCAAATTCTTCCCCCATGTGCTCATCCCACGCACGTACACCTGTTCCATTCCACAGTTGTAAGAGTTCTTCAACTAATGGCCTTAGGTACACATGAATGTCGTTGCCGGGTTGCTTAGGGCCTTGGATGAGCACTGGCATCATAATGAACTTCCGCTTCATGCACAACCAAGGAGGAAGGTTATACAAACATAGAGTCACAGGCCAGGTGCTATGGTTGCTGCTCTGCTCCCCAAAAGGATTAATGCCATCTGCGCTTAGACCAAACCATACGCTCCTTGCATCATCTGCAAACTCCTTCCCGTACTTTCTTTCGATCTTTCTCCACTGCGACCCGTCAGCGGGTACTCTCAACTTTCCGTCTTTCTTATGGTCTTCTCTGTGCCATCGCATCGCCTTGGCATGCTCTTTATTTTGGAACAAACGTTTCAACCGTGGTATTATAGGAGCATACCACATCACCTTGGCAGGAATCTTCTTCCTGGGGCGCCGGCCCTCGACATCACCAGGGTCATCACGGCTGATCTTATAGCGCAATGCACCACATACCGGGCAAGCGTTCAAATCCTCGTACTCACCGCGGTAGAGGATGCAATCATTAGGGCATGCATGTATCTTCTGCACCTCTAACCCTAGAGGGCAGACGGCCTTCTTTGCTTCGTACGTACTCTCGGGCAATTCGTTGTCCTTTGGAAGCATATCCTTTATCATTACCAGCAACTTTCCAAATCCCTTGTCAGATACACCATTCTCTGCCTTCCATTGCAGCAATTCCAGTGTGGTGCCCAACTTTTTCTTGTCACCTACGCAATTCGGGTACAACAATTTTTTGTGATCCTCTAACATGCGCTGCAACTTCTTCTTCTCCAAATCACTTGCGCAGTTTCTCTTTGCATCAGCAATGGCCCGACCTAGATCATCAACGGGCTCATCTGATGCCTCTTCTTCAGCTTCTTCCCGCATTACCGGCTCAGCTTCTTCCCCCATTGTTGTATCATCGTATTCAGGGAACCCATGGCCAGGATAGCTGTCGTCGTCCTCTTCTTCTTCATTGTCTTCCATCATAACCCCTCTTTCTCCGTGCTTGGTCCAAACATTATAATGGGGCATGAAACCGGACTTAAACAGGTGGACGTGAATGGTTCTTGACGTAGAGTAATTGTTACCATTCTTACAGCGAGCACATGGACAAGGCATAAAACCATCCGCCCGCTTGTTTGCATCAGCCGCAAGCAGAAAAGTATGCACGCCCTCAGCGAACTGGGGAGAGCATCGGTCATCGTACATCCATTGCCGGCTCATCTTCATTACACAACACCGAATAGACCAAATTAATACAAGTTCATACATAAAGTTCATACAACACTTAAATGCAACAAACAAATAACTCTCTAGCTAAAGCATTTAAATGCAACAACAAATACGATCAACATCGCAACTAAGGTAACAATGGATCCAACAGCATAATGATACCAAGCCTCACTATCGATGGCATATTTTCTAATCTTTCTAATCTTCAAGCGCATTTTCTCCATCTTGATCTTGTGATCATCGACGACATCGGCAACATGCAACTCCAATTCCATCTTCTCCCCCTCAATTCTTTTCAACTTTTCTTTCAAGTACTCATTTTCTCTTTCAACTAAATTTAACCTCTCGGCAATAGGGCCGGTTGGAATTTCCGGTTCACATACCTCCTAGAAAAAATTTCTATGTCAACTTGATGGGCATAATTTGTCATAAACACAAAATGCAACTAGTCTTAAAAAATAATATACATACCACATTCGAATCATAACAAGGACTACGGCCGACGGGGACGGATATCAAAACCATGGCACTATATGTATAACAAACAACGTACGGGTAAGATAATTATACGAGTAACTATATATCCAAATCACACAAACATCAATTTTTATATAAAATTTCATGAACAAGAGGCTCACCACAAGGTGGTGCCGGCGACGGGACGGTGCGGGCGATCGACGGTGGCTATGATGGAGATTTAGAAGGCAATAAGTAAACCACACCTACATATCACTAGTAGAAAAAGGGTCAAACGTGAAGCACATTAGTGCCGGTTTGTATTTGAGCTGGCACTAATGTGTACATTAGTGCCGGTTCGTGGCGGCGATCAATAGTACCGGTTCGTGGCGAACCTTTAGTACCGGTTCATGCCACGAACCGGTACTAAAGAGGCTGTGTCATCCTACGGTCAGGCTATGGCCCCACCATCACCATTTAGTGCCGGTTCGTACCACGGACCGGTACTAATGAGGTTATGGCAAGCTGTTTTTAGTCCCACCTCGCCAAAAGAGAGGCAGTATGAGCGGTTTATAAGCCGTGAGTGCACAGACAATGACGAAGAGTTGCAATGCTCACCTACATGTTGATTAGCTTCAAGCCTTGCGGAATAGCATAGATTGCACTGAGCTATGTGCAGTGGCTTAGTGCAATCTACACTATTCTGAATGGCTTGAAGCAAATTAACCAGCATTGCACCTCTTTTTTATTTTTAATAACTTATTTAAACTCTGGACTTCTTTTGTGTTCAGTATGCAGCATTTAAAGCTTGTTATGCCTCAAGGTTGTTGTGGTTTGGAAATTATGGATTTGACAACCATGAATCATAGCTTTTTGTGTAAGTGACTTGGGAAACTCAAGTTTGGCAAACTCTATTGACTAGTAGAAAAACGTCAAATGTGAAGCACATTATAGTGCCGGTTTGAATTTGAGCCGGCACGAATGTGACCATTAGTGCCGATTCCAACGGCTAGACGAGCTGCTACCATTAGTACCGGTTCGTTGCCAATCTTTAGCACCGGTTCGTGGCACGAACCGATACTAATGTGCATCCCACCAATCAGGAAGAATCACACGGATCGTGTGTTTCTTTCTAACTCTTGCGAGTCGTTGTATCAAGGGTGTGTTTCTTCCTAGCTCATGTGAGTCGTTGGATCGAAACTACCACAATCACTTTGTGAGCCAGACGACCCTATATATAGCTCATCTCTCGCCTTCCCTGCATAAGTCTTTCAGTTCATCGACTACATACATCTACCAGTTCATCGACTGCATACATCTACCAGTTCATCGACTGAATACAAATCATTCGGATTCGTCATCATACGCCCAACCGTGCATTTGATATGCATATATATGCATCACGAGCCACGGTAGGGCTGTATGATGGCGATACCGATTGGTTTGTTCTAGATACGACATAAAAGGTTTGATACAACTTATTTTTTGTGATATAAGATCTAACATTGTTGCTTCTAGTAGTTCTCTTCATTCCACTAATGATTCTCTTAGCCAAGTTACACTTGAGCAAGAAAATAGCTTATTGAAGGGAATTATAGAGAAAGGAGTGTACAAAAGCCTTGCCGGGAGTAAGCAATTCGAGGAAATTGTGCGCAAGCAAGGAAGGCACCGGAAGAATCAAGGTGTTGGTTTTGAACGAAAGTTCAATGCCAATGGAGTTGAGTGGGAAGAAGATCAATACCCCAAGACAAAGTTTGTTCCTCAACAAGAGAAGTATCCTACTTCCTTCAAGGGAACACAAGCTCAAGATGATCTTCCACCACAAGACTACAAGCAAAAAGGTAAGGACAAGCTTCAAGAGGAAATTGATGAGGTTATGGCAAGTTGTTTTTAGTCCCACCTCGCCAAGAGAGAGGCAGTATGAGCGGTTTATAAGCCGTGAGTGCACAGGCAATGATGAAGAGTTGCAATGCTCATCTACATGTTGATTAGCTTCAAGCCTTGCGGAATAGCATAGATTGCACTGAGCTATGTGCAATGCAGTCTACACTATTCCGAATGGCTTGAAGCAAATTAACCAGCATTGCACCTCTGTTACATGGCCACTTCAATGTTTTTTAAACTTATTTGAACTCCGGACTTCTTTTGTGTTCAGTATGCAGCATTTAAAGCGACGTCATCAATTTCCAACATGTTCTGACATCATTTGTTGTTTTTCGGTCATTTACCTAATTGTTTAGAGAGCTAAATGACCGTGAAATTGAAAATCACTACAAAATGAATCCTGAAAATGTTGAAACTTGGCATGGTATCATCGTATCACCCGCATAGCATGCGCGAAAGAGTAGAGAGGGTCACGGCAAATAAATAATGCAGAAAAGAAAAAACTATATAAAAAACTACTCAAAAATAAATAAAAGAAAATAAGTAATGCAGAAAAGAAAAAACTATATAAAAAATTTGTTGGCGCACTGCCCTGTGGGTCTACCAGACCTAGGGTGTGCAAATGCAGGCCCAGAAGGGCCAGCAGACTCACAGGGCAGCGCGCCCTAATTAATTAGGCCTAGAAGCCTGCTATATAGAGCAGTTCGAAGAGGTAGCCGCGACTGGGTTTATAAACCAGTGCGGCTGCCCTTCGCCGGGCGAGGTGGGACTAAATTTTGGGGTGGCAGCGCAAACTCTAAATACAGCAAAAAACAACTAAAAATAAATAAAACAAAATATATAAAGCAGAAAAGAAAAAACGAAATGAAAAAAAGTCCACCTACTGGGCCACAGCGGCCTGCATACGACTAGAAACCCACCCTGTTGTTGGGCCAAGATGCAGGCCCGCAAGCCCAATAGGCCCCAGAGGGCAGAGTAGCAGAGGTAGGCCCAGAAGGCCTGCTTTAGAGAGGAGCTCGAGACAGCAGCGGCGGCGGGGCTTATAAGCAGGTGTGTGCGCCCTTCGGCTAGCGAGGTGGGACTAAACTTCTGCGCCCCTCGCCTGGCAGCGCACACCCTTTAGTACCGGTTGGTGGCTCCAACCGGTACTAAAGGCCCCTCCCCTTTAGTACCGGTTGGTGGCTCCAACCCGTACTAAAAGCCTCCGTTTCCCGCCGCTTGGCCTGGGGAAAATAGGCCTTTAGTACCGGTTGGAGCCACGAACCGGTACTAAAGGCCAATCCTATATATATAGCACTTACGAAAATTTCAGTTTCAACTCCCCACTTCGTCTCCAACCTCCGCCGCGCGCGCCGCTCGATCCCGTCGTCGCCGCCCATCGCCCGTACCGTCGTCCGTCGTCATCGTCGCTGTCCCCGCCGCCGCCCATCGTCGTCGTCGTCGTCTCGCGCTGCCGCCCCGAACACCGCCGCCGTCCGTCGTTATTGCCGCGGCCGTACGTCTCTCTCTCGCTTCCGCACACACATACACACATATACATACACACACACACCGGCGCCCCCGCCCCATACGCCGGCGCCCCCGCTCGTACGTACGGGGCGGCGGCATATGGGGCCGCACACACACACACATATACCACACACACACACACGCATACACACACACATACACACATACGTACACACATATACGTATATATACACACACATGCATACACACACACATACACACACACAATTTTTTTTACTTATTTTCTGTTTTTTAGAAAAGTTAATTAGATGATCGAATGTTAGATTAATGTTGAATGTTAGATGAATTAGCTAGCTAGATAGAAAAATTGTCGAACTAGAGATTAGAACTAGTTGAATAATTAATATAACTAGTTTATTTTTAATAAGAAAATTTAGGTATATGACATTAGAACTAGTTGAATAATTAATATAACTAGTTTATTTTTAATAAGAAAATTTAGGTATATGAGATTAGAACTAGTTGAATAATTAATATAACTAGTTTATTCTTAGTAAGAAAATTTAGGTATATGAGATTAGAACTAGTTGAATAATTAATATAACTGCTAGTTTATTTTTAGTAAGAAAATTTAGGTATATGAGATTAGAACTAGTTGAATAATTAATATAACTAGTTTATTTTTAGTAAGAAAATTTAGGTATATGAGATTTGATGATCTAATTAAAATATTATTTGTTAATGAGTTTTTCTGTTTATTTAATTTTTTATATATTTTGAGTTTATATAAATGTTAGATTAATGTCGAATGTTAGATGAATTAGATAGAAAAGTTAAATATATAATAATGTCAATTGAATATATAGTTAGATATATTAATGTCAAATGTTAGATGAATATATATTTGGCTAGATATAGGTGTTTAATGTTTCACCTATATGAACATAGGAAATGTCATTTGACGACGAAAAAGATTTTATTATGTGCGAACACTGTGAAGACCAGCGCGGCCTGTGCGACCAAAATTTCCTTGTTGATGGTAAGCGCTTCAGCGTCAAGCTGGATGAGACATTCGAAGTTGATACAGTAAGTCACTTTGTCAATTATTATTTGAATGCAAAACTTATGCTTCATTTGCTTCAACTTATAATTTTAAATTTTCACTATTCTACTAGCGCATCCCCTGCCATGCAAGAATTTTTGTCTTGGATAAGATAGGTTTCAGTGCTATAGATGATATGGAGGTAAAGAGAGTTTACTTAAAGACGCAGCATGGGTATACTTTCAACGTCAAATTATATAATGGAGACACATACACCCATTTTGAATGCAAAACTTGGCAAGCACTATGCAAGGCTTATGCATTTGAGCCTGATATGGTTATCACCTTTGATATTCGTCCGGAAGATGATATTGAAGGTAATATAGACATCTAGGTCGATGTGCAAACGCCTCCAGTTCTACCATTTGGTGAGTTTTTCTCAACCATGCATGCATATGTTTATGTCTTTCATACAGTTTATTCAAAAATAGTTGACAACTATTTTGTATTGTCAGCTTATTTCGGTTCAAGCAAACATGTCCGGCGCTTGGTAGACAGGACCTACTACTGCCCCGGGGCTCAACTAAACTGCGAGGAGATAAGTCATTATGTTTCATGGCTTGAGGATCTTAATACTGCCAAGACAAAAAAAATTCCTAAACTTAGAAATGTTAGTACTCAAAACATGCGACCAATGGTGATCGTATTGAACTACGGTCACATCTATAATCAAAAGATGGTAAGATTTTAAATATTTGTCCTCAATTAGTGCATCTTTTGCATACATTATTTTTGAAGCTAAACTTTCATTGCTTAGTATATTAATTACTATACGATGTTGTTCAACAGGGACTTCCGATGACAGTTGTGCCTCAGTGGATCGAGACAAAAGGTCGCATGTCAATGGTTAGCTTACGACCAAGATTTCCTACATTGCACATGAGTGCATTCAGGATTTCTAAAAGCGAAGAATGCTTAATAGTGAAAGATTGGAGCAAAATTATTAACGATCACAGAGAAGTACTAGGGGGCAGTAAGGAGAAGTGCAACCCAAGATTAGGAGACAGATTCATCTGCATGCTCCAGTATGATGAATCAGGAGAGCTATACATGTTCTATGCTATTCTACCTGAGAGGGAGCAGCAGGATCAGTAGCTACTCTTCATGCTCTTAATTAGTACTTGTCTCATGGATCCGTGTCCTGAACTTCGATGTTGGTGATGATTATGTTGAACTTGATGATATCTCTTTGCTTCTGTTACAAAGTGAATGTTTCCTCTTTAAGCTAGCCAACGCTGATGATGATTACATAGCTAGCGGTAATGACTATGATGATTAAATAGTGGTAATTAGACGACCACGATGATTTTTAGCTAGCTAGAGTTTATTTATTTATTAATATGCGATGATGATGATGATGATGATGACGACTACAACTCATTATAACGTAAAACAATCCTAAATTAAATTGATAACACAAATTTAATTGAAAAATACAAAATAAAACAAAAACCCACAACCATTTAGTACCGGTTACCAACCGGTACGAAAGGGCTCCCGGCCCCCGGAGCTGGCTCGTGCCACGTGGTACCCCTTTAGCACCGGTTCGTGCTGAACCGGTACTAAAGGGGGGGGGCCTTTAGTGCCGAAATAATAGTGCCGGTTCCTAAACCGGCACTAAAGGGCCTTACGAACCGGTGCTATTGCCCGGTTTTCTACTAGTGTATGCAAACTAAGTGTTATTTTTTACCTCAGATTGCATATAAATCAAATACTAGCACATATATATATATCCTCCCAAATTACTAAACTCACAAATTAATCACTATATAAAGCATTGCAAGAGCTAATCTAGCAATGAGAGATGAAAGGACAAAGTTGCTAACCTTTGTGGTCATTTGAATGGATGGGGGCCTTCAAATCTTGACAAATTTTGGGCAAAATGTGTGATGAGCTCGAGAGGAAGAGGGGAAGAACAGAGAGGAGAGGGGAAAGGGAAAGAACAGAGCGAGCTCGGGTGGACGAAGGGTTTATGTAGGACGACCTTTAGTACCGGTTTGTGCCAAGAACCGGTACTAAAGGGGCTGGAGGGGCCCTAGTCTGACAACATCCTGCCACCACTCTCATTAGTACCGGTTCGTGGCACGAACCGGTGCTAAAGGTTCGCCACGAACCGGTACTAATGAAAGCGGCCCGGCTAGCCGTTGGAACCGGCACTAATGTATACATTAGTGCCGGCTCAAATACAAACCGGCACTAATGTGCTTCACGTTTGACCTTTTTTCTACTAGTGTCTATGTCTTTCCTTCAACATAAGTTGAGAAATTTGCTATTTTTTCTGTGAGGTTTTGATGAGGCGTGCATGCATGGTTATAGATGGTTTCTTTCATCTCCAATGTTGCTTTGCTGAGGCTTCATTTTCAATCTGGATCATGCGCTATTGATTAAGGTTGGACCCTTAATTGCATTTTAAAAAAATTTAACAAGTAAAATAACATCATATTCAGATTCTACAAAATTTTCTAATCAAATTTCATACAATGACGTGTTAAATTTGAAGTTAGGGTTTAAAAGGATGGATATCCGTAGAAAAGCATCTGATATGGACTGCAAATCGATTAACCCAAATATCATTGGGTTTTCTTCAAAAGCAAAAATCTAAATTAAATCTAGACTGCGGGTTGATTAAAGGAAACATCAGTGGATCTTCTGCAAAACCAGAAATCTAACTTAAAATTGGACTGCAAAACCAGAAATCTGACTTAAAATTGGACTGCAAATTGATTCTCATAAAAGGCATAGGTTTTTCTGCAAAATGTGCGATAGTTGGTCTGAAGCCTTAACCAGTCCCTAACCTACACAGGCCATGACCTAGTGCGTGGCCACAACACTTTTGTTGATTGTAGCTGCAGCAACTACTGTTAATTACTGTTTAATACAGTAGCTAGAGGTTGGCTGGGGGCGTTGCTAATCTGTGGCTACGCAAGTGCCTACGCGTAAGCATGATTCCACTACCATGAGCGTGTAAGCATGGATATGCTTTAATCCCGGTGTCTCCTATTCTCATGTCTATCAAATCCATATATATATATCTCTAATGTGCATTGACATGACAAATAATGCACTGAGATATCACTAGACAATTCTAAGGTGGAAAGGCAAAATGAGAAATAAGCAATTTGCGGTTTTCAATGGTGAGCATACCTCCTTATAAAATACATGTGTGGTAGGCAGTAACATGAAGCTATATGTCCTCTGGTAGGCCAAGAGATAAAGTAACATTGGGTAGGTCACCGACTATGAGGGCTTTTATCACAAATGGTAATTTTAATTTTTCCAAAGAAATGTTTTATTTCCATTTCTAACCTTGTATGCGGATCAAGATATCACTCGTAGTAAACACAGTAAACTGTAATGGAAGTCAAGAAAATAAACTATAATGGTTGTCATTCCGTCCTCTGAGAGCAAATAATGAGCCATCAAGTATAGCAACATCACATGAATATCAGATCGGTGACCCCATGGAACTTTTAGGTATCAAATTGCATGGAGTAACCAGGATTATGACATATCTCTTCTTTTTGCCCGCACTCGCTTGCGTGCATTTGAGGTGGTCTGGCTTGAAAAAACTCGCATGAGACATACAATGTGTGTTCATGTCACTGACACTAGACATAGCATCGTTAGCATTAGGACAAGGTAAAAGGTGAGAATCACAAAACAACTGATAATGTTGTTCGTGAACCATTTAGGGCTTAGCCATCGTACCACACATGAACAAAATTCTACTACCATGTGATACCTGGAAACAGAAAGGAACGGATTGCAAGGACAATTCACATGTCCGCTTGTGCAATGTCACAACCACCATCAAGAGGCGTGCAAGAAAGAGGCACCGCTAGTGGAGAATTCCCGTGAGCTGACCCCATTGACAGGCTGATCCCAAAAGTAGGTGGGGAACGAGATTGTGGGAATGGCGACCACCGGCAAGGGGGGGGGGGGGATAAAGAACATGTACACTTGTTGGCATTTTCATTTTTTGATTCAACCCACAATATTCACAACTTGAGTAATACAAAAGATATATTTGTGCTTATTATTTTAAAGGACATGCATATGTCCCTTGCGCTCATCTATCATTTTTCTTCGTTGACATCAGAAGCTTCCTCCTTCCATTTGATGACATGTGGTGGCAATGGGGAGCAGGAGTGTACTTCATAATCTTGGTGACTTATCGATAGTTCTCGATGCTTTCTATTCTCATACCTATCAAATCATATCTGTAATGTGCAAATGCACAACAAATAACACATGAAAATATGATGGTAAATTATAACATAGAAAAGTAAAATGAGAAACAAGCAGGGGGATGCATTGCTCCTTATAAAATGTTTTGGTGGTAGGACATGCCATGAAGTCATATGTTGTGTAGGTCAAGAGCAGAAAATCCCTTTAACTTTTTTGTTTGAATCCCTTTAACTATGAGCTCATTCCTCTGATAGGTAACTAATCATGTGCACTTTGTTAATCCTATAGAAAAGACAGTGAATTATATTAGTCTTATAGAGGAATATTTTATTACTTTCTAAACTCCATTCGAAAATCTCGATAATGAACTTACCATTATAGCTCACCATTACCTATTGCGAGGAAATAAAGCAAAACAGCCATAGTTTGGGCCCTCAAGAAAAGGTGTAGGATAAGTAGAGTCATCACCAAGTATAACAACATTGAGTCAACTCAAGTCCTGAGAACTACACAACTTTAGTTCAAACTCAAATATTATCCACACAGATAAAAAGGTATCATGTCATAACACTTCTTCTGTCCCGTCCGCACACTCTCTCACATGTGCCATTTTAGAAGATCTTGCTCGTCTCATTACACATATATCATGTATAGGCGATGGTCATCACATGGTCGAAATTAGGAATTTTTTTGAGGTGCAAATTACTAGAAGATGGATAAAGCAGTATAGTTGTGGATTCAATGGATCGAGGTTAGGGGCTACCGATAGTTGTCCCTGCAAACCTAGCGCTAAGATCCTCACAAATAAGAAAAATACAAAAAGGCACACTAGAACTAGAGAGCTTCCTTTGTCTGGCACGCATTTCGGCCATCAAAGCTTCTCCTGAGATGACGTGTTGCACCTCTTGATGGCCTACATTTGTTGTCTAAACGTGTTGCACCTCTTGTTGTCTAACCGGATGCTCTGGTGGACCTGCAGATAGGGTAGGCCTAGACATTTGGCCAGGGAAACATGCTCTTAGGCTGGACTAGCGGGACTACCTGGCTGACATATATGGGACCCTATTTCACAAATGGACGTCTAATTAACACAATACTTTTACAAGCACTATGTATCTAACAACCTTGACAAGCACATATAACTTCAGACAATGTTTAACACACAATCCTTAACAACCAGCAATTTGAGGAACCAGTGCCAACAACCACAACCATCTGGAAGCAGCTTAGTCATGGAATGTGGTCACCGAATAAGAAAACCTCTTTAGCGCCTTTGTAGATCATGAACATAGCATTCTTCAATTTTCCAATACGGATGGATTGTCATGATTTGCACCCACCCATTAATCAGAATGGGTCTACCTGTACAGGAAATGGAGTAGGTTGACACCACTTTCTTGTTCTGACCAAGAACAAGCTTGATTCTACCAGACCGGGGCAGCAATTCAGGAATAACGACATGACGGGGTAATATCTGTTGCAAGAAGAACAAGAAGAAAAATGGTCACATTGTTTATCGGTAGGAGATATGGAGCTACATACAGAATGGAAATGAGTTGGTACCATCACTTTCTTCAGACAGTTTGACTTATTCAACATGTGCACAAGTGGCACACATAGCCCAAGTGATGGACCAACATTGAAACACACACGCACGAAGTGAAGAATATCAGCAAACCGTATGACATGCTCTGTGTCTTGTCAACCAAATTTGGTGTGACGAGTAAACTGCAAATCATTAAGTAAATTCTTTGATTTAGGCCATCTCTAACGCCAGTCTCCAAAACAGACATAGTATTTGTATTGTGTCTTGTCAGTCAAATTTGGTGCGACGAGTAAACTGCAAATCATTAAGTAAATTCTTTGATTTAGGCCATCTCTAACGCCAGTTTCCAAAACGGACATAGTATTTGTGCACAACAGTGATAGGGGAGCCGGCCATCCAATATGGTCGTAAACCTCAGCCCTCGGTACAAACAAATTTGAATATAATTTATGAAAATACAACAAAATTCGGATATAAGTTCAATATAATTTACATAAAACATTCATTTGTTCTACTAAAACCTAAAAAACCTAAATTAACTTGTAGCACATAGTGACCTCGAATGCCTGGCCGGCCTGACCGGCGACACCACTATCATCGTCCATGCCGCCGCCGTCATCGTCGTCGTCGGAGTCAGTGGCGAACCTATGTGTAGGATGTGGGGTCAGCTGACCCCACAGGTTTTGTGAAAAACAGCCGCAAAACACTGTACCATTACTGTTCATTGAGAAGAAAATAATCAACAAAATTATCACTGACCCCACGGATCCCTGAGGCTGGCTTCGCCACTGCTCGGAGTGGTCCTTCCAGTGTTGGAAGGGCGGATCAGCCATGCCCGACCGCCACCTGGTGCTCGCGGAGGAGTCTCTCTGCTTCCTCATGTATTGTGCGGAGGGCCGCCTCGGCCAACGAGGACATTGGACAGGGAGTCCTGCCCTTACCGATAACAGTGGCGGTGGAGGTGTCATTGCACGACCAGTCCCCTCCCATCTTGGTGAGCTCCACATCGAGGTGGCACAACCGTCACATGGACGTCTCCGCGGTGATCATTGACCATTCGCTGGCCAGGCCTCCGTGAGGTCAGGGTCTGCGAGGGCCCAGGCCAGCGCCTCGTCAAACTTTGTTGGGAATGCCGCCCGGCGTGCCATGTTGCTCCGCTCCCTCCGCGCTGCCTTCCTAGCCGCCCTCTCCACCGCCAACACAATGCTCCAAGATGAGGAGCCATGGCCAAGGTAGTGGAGGAGGCCCCCGGACACCATTGTTGAGTAAATAGGCAATTTCTCGATTAAATTAATCCATGAGTAAATCACTAGCATGGCATTGACTAAGTTGATGTCGTACTGACTCTGATCTAAACATGCACGTACTAAGCAAACAGTAGACAAATCTACACATACTGCTAGTACTGCTAATATGAAAATAATCAGGAGCGGGATAAACGAGTTATACCCTCCAGTAGGCCACGCAGAGGCCGCGGCTTTGGTGGCAGCAGCGGCGTCCTCGGCGGCCTTCTTGTCGGCTTCAGCTTTCTCGGCAGCGGCACGGTCGGCGTCGGTGGACATGGCGACGCGGACGTAGAGGAAGTAGACGATCGGAAGCGAGCAGTCGCGTAATCGCTGCCCAAAAACCTATTCGCCCCTCACCCCGTACAAGAACCAGAAGGGCGTAGTTTCGGAGACCTGCTCTCCCGTTGACCGTGTACGCGGCGGACGGGATGGAGTCACCGGCGGCAGCAGCAGCGAAGGAACGACGGTGGGCATGCGCGTGAGCAGATGTGATCTGTTCGTGGCGGCTAGGGTTAGGAGACACCGCATACTTATAGGCGCAGCCGCGTGGAGAGACGTGGGCTCGACCCACGTCCGAGTCCGTGACAGCCCACGATCCGACGTCTCACATCGTGGCCCAGC
This sequence comes from Triticum monococcum, assembly GCA_034509565.1. Taxonomy (NCBI): domain Eukaryota; kingdom Viridiplantae; phylum Streptophyta; class Magnoliopsida; order Poales; family Poaceae; genus Triticum; species Triticum monococcum. The sequence continues at coordinate 12,646,139 of CM067845.1, read as the reverse complement.
TGTGAGAAAACTCTCCGTTAGTGACTGGCAAAAATAAGCGCGTAGGTGTGAGCTCGGCTCGGCTCAATCCCGCAACCCGCGGCACATCGTGGCGAGGCGAGGCGGGCGGCGGAGGAGGAGTGCGCGAGGGCCTCTTCTCTTCTCAAGCTCCAATAGCATGTAGAAGAGAAACCCTTATAAACCACTCCAACTCTCCTTCCACTTCCGGGGTGGGACTAAACTTCCCACTACACCTAGTGCCATATAACCCACATGGGCCCTTAGAGATTTTTCAGAAATTGCAATATGGGCCTAGAGCCCATCTCAGATTTCAGCAATCCCCCACCAGATCTCGAGGGCCCATTGTGTCCTCTGTTCCAATTGCTGTTTCGATATACCAGTGTTTCAGTGAAGACCTGTTAAGGTTGAACTTCACCTAGAACAAGTGGCTACACTCCTTCACAACTGAACAATGGACTATGCCTTGAATTGTCAGTTTGGCATAAAGAAGTTTCACTACATGTCTTACTAGTACTAGGCTGCCGAAGGCTGACCCCTCGGGTGGAGCATATAAGTCACACTCCTGGCCTATTCATGAGCTTACTAGAGATCACCCCAATCTCATAGACTGTGACCAGCAGTCGGGCTCATATAGGTGTGTTTCTCCAAAGATCGCTCTGTAAGGTAGCATCTTGCTTTTATAAGCTTTGAAACACATTAAGACCGTAGTCATCCTACCATACAGTAACGAGAGTATTGCATCTCCAACGGAGTGGGTTAGTATGGTTACTCTCCTCAGTTCACCACTGGCTTGTTTTCCCAGGTCCTAGTTCACGGGATCTCCGATCACATAGGTTGGGTTACCATCATGGCAACTCATGTGGGTCTCATACCCATCTCCCTCGATGCATTATCTATCACAACACGTGATAGCCCTTTTGTAAAGGGATCTGCCAGATTCTTAGCCGTATGGACATAGTCCAACGCTATCACTCCGGAGTTTCTTAATTTTCTGACAGCTTTTAATCTCATTCTTATGTGTTTGGTGGACTTCATGTTGTCCTTTGAACTCTTCACCTTGGTGATGACAGTCTGATTGTCACAGTTCATAAGGATAGCCGGAACCGGTTTATCAACCAATGGCAAGTCCATCAAAAGATCTCGAAGCCATCTCGCTTCAACACTAGATGTGTCTAATGCCGTTAATTCTGCTTCCATTGTCGATCTCGTTAAGATCGTTTGCTTGCAAGACTTCTAGGAAACAGCGCCACCTACAAGAGTAAACATATACCCAGTTGTGGCCTTCATCTCATCAACATCAGAGATCCAATTCGCATCACTATACCCTTCAAGTACCGATGGGTATCCGGTATAGTGAAGTCCATAGTTCATAGTACCTTTCAGATAGCGCATAACTCTCTCAATAGCATGCCAATGTACATCATCCGGTTTGGAAACAAACCGGCTCAGTTTGCTCACAGCAAACGCGATGTCAGGCCTCGTTGCGCTCGCTAGGTACATTAGTGAACCAATGATTTGAGAGTATCTCAATTGATCTTTAGCCATGCCTTTGGACTTACGAATCAATACGCTAGGATCATATGGTGTTTGAGATGGTGTGCAGTCTGAATATCCAAAACGACTCAACACCTTCTCAACGTAATGGGATTGCAGAAGTGTGATCCCACCCTCATTATCTCTCAGTAGCTTGATGTTCAAGATAACATCAGCCACACCAAGGTCTTTCATCTCAAAGTTCTGAGATAGAAACGATTTGACCTCCTCAATGACTTTGAGGTTTGTTTCGAATATCAGTATGTCATCAACATACAAGCACAGTATAACTCCTTCGCCCCCACCATGGCGATAGTATACACATTTGTGAGCCTCATTAACAACGAAACCAACAGATGTCAGAGTTGTATTAAACTTATCATGCCATTGCTTAGGTGTTTGTTTCAGGCCATATAAAGATTTTATCAACCTACACACCTTTCTTTCCTGACCATCTATCACAAAGCCATCAGGTTGTTGCATGTAGATTTCCTCCTTTAGCTCTCCATTTAGAAAAGCCGTCTTAACATCCATCTGATGGACGAGAAGACCATGTGAGGCCGCCAATGAGAGTAATACTCGAATGGTGGTCAGTCTAGCCACAAGTGAATAAGTATCAAAGAAATCTTCCTCTTCTTGCTGGTCATAGCCCTTGGCCACAAGCCTAGCCATGTACTTTTCAATCGTACCATCGGGCCTAAGCTTCTTTTTGAACACCCACTTACATCCCAGTGGTTTGCAACCATAGGGACGGTCAGTGATCTCCCATGTCCCATTAGCCATGATGGAATCCATCTCGCTACGGACCGCATCCTTCCAGTAGTCAGCTTCTAGAGAGGCATACGCTTCTGAAATAGAAGTGGGAGTATCATCCATGAGGTACACGAAGAAATTATCACCAAAGGTCTTTGCAATCCTTTGTCTCTTGCCCCTACCAAGGGTTTCCTCGCCATCCTCCTCAGGATTTTCATCATGTGTTTGTTCATAATATTCCATAGGGATGGCAGGTTCAGGAGTTTCCTCAGATTCCTGTCTAGAAGTGCTTTGCATATCTCTCATAGGAAAAATATCCTCAAAGAATGTAGCATCCTTAGACTCCATAATTGTACCGACCTTCTGGTCAGGTACCTCAGATTTCACTACTAGAAATCTATAGCCAACGTTGTTCTTAGCGTAGCCCAAATTAACGCAGTCCACAGTCTTGGGTCCAAGCTTACGCTTTTTGGGGATCGGCACGTTGACTTTCGCCAAACAGCCCCAAGTGCGCAAGTACGAGAGTGTCGTCCTTCTCTTTGCCCATTTCTCATAGGGAGTGATCTCATTATCCTTTGTCGGAACTTTATTCAGGACATGACATGCCGTCAATATAGCCTCCCCCCACCATGCCTTGGATAAACCCGATGTATCTAACATGGCGTTAACCAAATCAGTTAGAGTATGGTTTTTCCGCTCGGCAACCCCGTTTGACTGGGGTGAATAGGGAGGCGTCCTCCCATGAATAATGCCGTGTTCCGCACAGAAGGAATCAAACTCACTCGAGAAGTACTCTCCACCACGATCTGACCGGACTCGTTTAATTTTCTTTTCAAGTTGATTTTCAACTTCTGCCTTATAGATTTTAAAGTAGTGTAGAGCCTCATCTTTAGTATTTAACAGATACACATAGCAATATCTAGTGGAATCATTTATCAATGTCATGAAGTATCTCTTTCCACCTTTAGTCAACACACCATTCATCTCGCAAAGATCAGAATGTATGAGTTCTAATGGTGCCAGGTGTCTCTCCTCTCCGACCTTATGAGGCTTGTGAGGTTGCTTAGCTTGCACACATGAAAGGCACTTAGAACCTTTGGCTAAAGTAAAACTCGGGATTAAATCCAACTTGGCTAGCCGCGTCATAACACCAAAACTAATGTGACAAAGACGTGAATGCCAAACTTCAGATTTATTAACATTCGAATGAATATGGTTCACGACTTTATTACAAAAATCTGCGAGGGAAAGGCGGAACATCCCTCCGCTCTCATAACCTTTTCCAACAAAGAGTCCATATTTTGTAACAACTAATTTATTAGACTCGAAAACCAACTTAAACCCTTCTCTACATAGAAGGGAGCCACTAACGAGGTTCTTCTTGATGGCGGGGACATGCTGCACGTTCTTCAGCTGCACGATCCTTCCCGAAGTAAACTTCAGATCGACCGTGCCAACACCATGAACAGAAGCACTCGCGCCATTCCCCATCAATACGGACCCGTGACCTGTGACCTGGTAAGAAGTGAACAATGAAATGTCAGCACACACATGAACACCTGCACCTGTGTCCACCCACCAATCGTTGGGTTGAAACACTGAAAAAACAGTAAATAAATTACCGTACCCAGATGCACCATTCTCATTGTTGCCCACAATCATGTTGACAGACTTGGAGTCCTGTCCTGACTTCTTGTACTTGTTTGGGCACTTGTTGGCCCAATGTTCAACCGAACCACAAGTAAAGCAGCCCTCGTCCTTCTTGTTCTTCTTGAGGGTCTTCTTGCCCTTCTTCTTAAAGTCGGTATTGTGTTAGACACCGTTCTTTCCCTTGGACTTGTGGGAGTTGAAGTTCTTCTGGTTCACCATGTTGGCAACAGAAGTCCCTTCGGCCCCTTTTCCGTGCGAGTCTTTTGCCCTCGAATTCTGCTCAACACTCAGATGGCCAATGACATCCTCCACAGAGAATTCACGCCTCTGATGTTTCAGAGTGGTGGCAAAGTTCCTCTAGGAATTAGGGAGCTTAGCGATTATGCAGCCCGCGACAAACTTGCCCGGTAACTCGCACTTGAGAAGCTCAAGTTCCTTAACAATGCATATTATCTCATGAGCCTGCTCCAATACAGGACGGTTTTCAACCATCTTGTAATTGTGGAACTGCTCTATAATATACATCTCGCTCCCTGCATCGGCGGCCCCGAATTTAGATTCGAGCACCTCCCACAAGTCCTTGGCGACATGCACATGTAATTATGCGTCGACCAGTTTATCTCCGATCACGCTAAGAACCGCTCCGAGAAACACAACGGTAGCCTCCTTGAACGCCTTCTCCTGTTCAGGAGCAATCGTTCCCGTGGAGACACCGGTGACCCAGAACACGTTCATAGCCGTGAGCCATAACGTGGTCTTAGTCTGCCAACGCTTGAAGTATGTACCGGTAAACTTATCCGGTTTCAGTGCAGCGGCAAAGCCACTTGCCGAGAAATTCCTACACATAATAGGTTTTTGGATTGTTGAGTAAATAGGCAATTTCTCGATTAAATTAATCCATGAGTAAATCACTAGCATGGCATTGACTAAGTTGATGACGTACTGACTCTGATCTAAACATGCACGTACTAAGCAAACAGTAGACAAATCTACACATACTGCTAGTACTGATAATATGAAAATAATCAGGAGCGGGATAAACGAGTTATACCCTCCAGTAGGCCACGCAGAGGCCGCGGCTTTGGTGGCAGCAGCGACGTCCTCGGCGGCCTTCTTGTCGGCTTCATCTTTCTCGGCGGCGGCACGGTCGGCGTCGGTGGACATGGTGATGATGAAGGCGACGCGGACGTAGAGAAAGTAGACGATCGGAAGCGAGCAGTCGCGTAATCGCTGCCCAAAAACCTATTCACCCCTCACCCCGTGCAGGAACCAGAAGGGCGTGGTTTCGGAGACCTGCTCTCCCATCGACCGTGTACGCGGCGGACGGGATGGAGTCACCGGCGGCAGCAGCAGCGAAGGAACGACGGTGGGCGTGCGCGTGAGCAGATGTGATCTGTTCATGGCGGCTAGGGTTAGGAGACACCGCATACTTATAGGCGCAGCCGCGTGGAGAGATGTGGGCTCGACCCACGTCCGAGTCCGTGACAGCCCACGATCCGACGTCTCACATCGTGGCCCAGCTGTGAGAAAACTCTCCGTTAGTGACTGGCAAAAATAAGCGCGTAGGTGTGAGCTCGGCTCGGCTCAATCCCGCAACCCGCGGCACGGTGCGGCGGGCGGCGGAGGAGGAGTGTGCGAGGGCCTCTTCTTTTCTCAAGGTCCAATAGCATGTAGAAGAGAAACCCTTATAAACCACTCCAACTCTCCTTCCACTTCCGGGGTGGGACTAAACTTCCCGGTACACCTAGTGCCATATAACCCACATGGGCCCTTAGAGATTTTTCAGAAATTGTAATATGGGCCTAGAGCCCATCTCAGATTTCAGCAACCATTGCGATTGTCTGGGGCACTTTCTCCTTCACGACCTTCCCATTCCAGATGTGGCGACGCAGTGATGCTGGCTCATCAATGCGGGTGTATATACTAGTTGTGTGGCTAGCATGACGGATCCTCCCTCACATGGCATCCAATTTGGACACGACAGTTACATCGTGGGAGAGAGGCACCGCCTTGACGCAACGGTGAGGCGATGACGTTGTCTCCGCCTTGACGTGGTGGTGAGGCAGCGACACCGATTCCACCTTAACACGGTGGAGCCGCAGCAAGGGCGGCGCAGGACCACAATACTTGAGCCACTTGAGTGTTATCTCCAAGTGTGTTGCTTTATAATCTAAAGCGGGGGAAACCCTATTTTGTTATCTCCAAGTGCACCTAGTACCTCGTCGATCGTTGTTGCCTCTGCAAGGAGGCATGACTGCGGCTGCTCCAGCTCCTCCTCCTCATCACTGGAGGAGCTCGGCGTCGTGGAGGGCAATGTCCCCAAAGAGAGATGGCTAGGGCGCCAAGGTCCGGATCCGGAAGGAGATCTGAAGCCACCACCTTTCCGCGCGGAGCTCACAAATTCATCACCATCGACAACGATGAGCGGGGACGGAGAAGAGCAGATCGGATGTGAGTGGAGAGGTGATGATGTGAGGTGTGGTGTCGATGGGGCTGGAGCCGTGCTTAAGTAGGCACAACCAGGTGAACAGACGGAGAACCGGCGTCAATGCGGCGCACTAGCTGGAGTAGTCTTCTTGGTCTCTGCGCGACATTGAAGCGGCACCGCCCGCCCGTCTGGTCGCATCGCTCTGACAGGCATCAATGCCACGTGGAGCCATGCTCGTTCTAAAGTGGTCTAACCAAAATAAATGCATAGCAACCGCTTCACACGGAGAGGGTTATTTGTAATGAGAGGGTTTGAGGTGGGAGATGGGCAAAGTGACCGGGCTCAAGAGTATACATACTACCCCATCCCTTATTTTTGTTTTCAAATCTTATAAGTTTAACTTTGGTCAAAGCTAATATCCGGAGTAGATAAAAATAGGAGTACGTGTTACGGTTGCAATCTCTCTGGTGATCATGCACGGCAGCTTGCTTTAGTCTTGCAAGAAGACAGTACTGTCGGTGTACTTCGATTCAAGTTTTCATTTATCAGAAGAAACTCTTAGCAGCTCGGTGTTAACTACTGGGCAGATTTGCACCCACGAAGCTGAGCATGAAGTGCACATTCCGTGAACAGTGCGTCCGATGCTATGCTCCATTCACCTACGATCTCAAACAGTACTGTCGGTGTACTCTGATTCTTTCCTGGATACGTAATCCTATTCGGCCAGAAAGAAACACAAAAGAGCACTGCTAAGTAAAATTTCTTGTCCATCCATCCATCCCTCCCGTATCGAACTCAAATAGACAAGTAGGATCGAATTAATGCCGGCGTGCGACGCCTTTGCGTTGCTTGACTTGCAAGCAATTCAATCTGTTGTCCAGCACCTGGTACAAGAATCAGTTCCTCGTTTTCTCCATATCTTTAGAGTAATAGAAATAACAATGATAATATCGTTAGCATCTTCATTTCGACCACTTTTCTTAAAAAAAAATAGTACTTGATTTTGCGTAGTCTTATTGTATAATGGAATGAATTTCCATGTCTTTATGATGGAGCGTGTTGTGTCACACTTTCTCCAGTTATGAATCATACATTTTAAAGCTTGTGCTTTCTGTTTCAGATATACCGTAACGAAGATTTTTCTCTTATAGGCTAAGTAGTAGTGTGCAATAATCCAATCTAACACACTTACGGTACTTTGGTGATGTTTTGCCCTATTTTGTGACCAGCTCATATGTTTTAGTGGGTAGAGTATGAACAAGTCTGTGTGCGATATCAAGGCTAGCTATTCAATCTATATTGCTGGGGCTGTTGTAGCATTTTGGCTGCTGCATGCAGCGTAATATTTGAATTTCATCTTGCAACTACAACGCCGATGGGTAGAGTTAATACAAGCACTGACATCCTCTATGCTAGATGACATGCTTGAGCACAATTAAAAAGGGAAATTAGGTGGGAGATTATAGTGCGGATAGGTTGTGGTTCAACAAAATGACTGAGCTACTAATGATTGTCCTAGTACTCTGTGTAGGGACTTACAAGTCTCATTTTGATTCATCCAACTAAGTCAAACTTCTCTAAATTTGACAAAGTTTATGAACAATTGTCTTAATTAGGCATCCCACTAGGAATGATACATATCGCCTGGCCATGAACAAAACTTAAGATGAGGTGCTCGATAGTCTCATCAGTGGAGCAGCAGACGCATGAGGCAAATAACCCTGAATCATAAAACCCTAATACATAGGTCATGCCTCAAAACAAGCTTTCTCTTTGTGAAATACATCGTCGTTGGTGGAGTTCACTAATCGTTCGTTCCAAAACTTAAGATATAATTTGATTCATTGAGACAAACCTTTGACAACAGATTCTACAAATAAAATCTGTTTTTTTTTTCAAAAACACAAGCATGGGTCACTACTTAGGAAGAATCTAATGACATCAATTTTCTACCATGGTAAGAATATTAATAATGTAGGTGTTGGTCAAAGTCTAGTTTTAAGAAAATAAAGGACAGCTTATTTTGAAACCGAGGGATTGGGCATTTCTTTTCCTTGGAACTACTAAACTAATAGTGCATATAAATCTAAATGATTTGCCCCTGGAAAAAAAAACTTCTGTGTATTTGCTTTGACAGATACTCATGATTAAGCATCTTGGCTTAGTGTACTTCACTCGTCCATTCTCGAATAAAGCTAGCTAGATGCAAAAATGCTTCGATTAACTTTTGGGAGATGATAATGTCATTACTTTTGAGAGAAAATATCATGTGGAAACCAAGTATTTTAATAATTCTAAAATTTCTAAATAAAATCAAGTATGTTGGTAAGGCGATGTTCTATAAAGGATGTAAAATTTTAAAACCAAAATCAAATTCACTACAAATGTGTGAAAAAACCAATTCAACAATGAATAGTGACAAACATTAAACATCATTATACACGCATATTTTTTTCACCTCACAAATGAATGAGCTTGAACTTCAGATTTCACTTGTTCATTATATGATGTTTTTTTTAGAACTTTCAAATGTGTTTTTTACCGTAACTTGGTTTGCAACGTATATTTTCTCTTTCAGATGGTTGGTCTAGACAACTAATGCCACTACGCCACTACGCAAGTAGTGTTGTAGATGGATGGCCCAACTTAATGGCATCTTCCGTCAGTGCACACAACTTAAAGCAAATAGTGTTGTAGTGCTGATTTAACTAATGTGTTAGTGGAGGCTATAAAAAGCTCTGCCACAAGCATTCCTGAGTTAATTAATATCACACTCACCATAAAGCTTTTTTTCGAAAAGGAAGACAAAGCCTCCCTTGCCATATAGTTCTTGCTAGTTCACTTGACTGTGTTGATCGAGAGTGTAGGATGGACTGGAAACCTACGGTGATGATGATGGCGGTGGTGATCATGTATGCGGTGTTGAATGTGCTGACAAAGATGGCTTTCAATGAAGGGATGCACACCACTGTCTTCATCGTCCTCCGCCTGCTCGTCGCCGCGCTCTTCCTCTCCCCGATCGCATACTTCAAAGAGAGGTTTGTATCAGCACTAACTGATGTCCTTACAAAAGTTTAATTGTATCTCGATTGCTTGGGCCATATGCATCACTGATGAAGAAGCATGGGGAACGAAAGATTTTATTTTGACGGTTTTAAAATGAAAAATCGTGGCCACTGATTTCTGTTCTAAAGTTAGCTAATTTCTGTATATGGTTTCCATGTATATATGTAGGAAGACTAGACCTAAGCTGACCATGGAGATATTCGTCTACCTCTTCTTCAGTGCCTTGCTCGGGTAATTAATCTCTTTTGCATAATTATAGGAAGTCTTGAATTATTTGTAATTTCATATGCTAATTGATGCATGCATCGCAATTGCACAGAGCCTCTCTGATCCAGTGGCTCTTCTTCCTTGGCCTGCGGTACACGACCGCCACGTTCGCGAGCGCCTTCAACAACACGACCCCCATGTTCACTTTCCTCCTCGCACTCGCCTTCAAGGTTGAGAAGATCGATGTTGCCAGCCGCTCCGGCGCAGCGAAGCTCACCGGCACGGCCGTGGGGCTGGCCGGAGCGACGGTGCTGGCACTCTACCATGGCCCGACCCTGATGGGAGCGCCGTCGGGGGACCACATGGACTCCACAGCCACCCACGGCGGTGCGCGGAGGTGGGCGGTGGGCTCGGTGGCGCTGCTGGGCTTCTCGGCGAGCTGGTCGTTGTGGTTCATCCTGCAGTCCAAGATCGGGACAAAGTACCCGGCGCTCTACTCCGGCACAGCGTGGATGTTCGTGCTCAGCTTCATCCAGATGGCCACCGTCGGGGCTGCCACCGAGAAGATGAGCTTGCAGATCTGGGTCCCGCGCACGGCGCTCCAGGCTGTGACCGTGGTATTTGCTGGCGTGGGGTCGTCCGGGCTGGGGTTCCTGGTCATGTCATGGTGTGTGGAGCGGCGAGGGCCTGTGTTCACCACCGCCTTCATGCCGCTAATCCAGATCGTCACCGCCGGGCTCGATGTCACCGTCCTCCATGAGCAGCTCCACCTCGGGAGCGTTGTCGGGTCGGCGGTCGTGGTCGTGGGGCTCTACTTGGTCCTGTGGGGAAAGAGCAACGAGGGGAACATCGGATCCAAACCCAAACTCCCTGCGTGACCGCACCCACTCCGCCACCGGATGCCGACTCCTCTGCCGTACTGCACCCTGTCGTTGGCTCACTGATGCGTGGGGCCGGGCCCACGTGTCAGTGAGCTCACGGCACGTCAGAGGAGCTGCCTCCGTGGCGGAGCTAGGCAAGGTTGGGGTACTGGTGTTGGAGTAGTACTAGTACCACGCAATCATGACCGTGAATCGGCATGGGACGGAATCAATTAAAACGATGAGCATTTCTTTTCAAGTGTTTTCGCTTTTCAGCACAATATATATAAGTACAATACCATAAGAGCACACGCACACCAGTGAGCTAGATAGGTATCTGATAGCAAGAAAAAAAAAACAGGTATCGCATAGCATGCCGAGAGACTATGTTGAAATGTACTTCCCGCCTTCCTCCGTCAATTCAGACTTTCGAATGAGTTGATCGGTGCAAGCATTCAGAGAGATTCTCATGAAACTTTAAGTGACAAACGCATACCATTGTATGGCTGATTTAAGGCTGGTCACAATGGACAAGAACATAAGCTAGTAACTTACACACTTCCCTAGACTATGTTACTATCTTCATAGTGGGTAGGAACATCTATGTAGTGTCATGCAACGATGTATTTATTAGGTTATAGACTCATTGTTTCTTGGAGTGTGTGATGTTCCGGTAACTTAGCTAGTTACCACAAGCACCTCTTTCTTCATTAAATATGTGCCACATAAGCAAAGTTGTATTGGAGTGTGTGATGTTACTTCTAAGTTCCTCCCCATTGTGACCAGCCTAATGTTGCACTGAACCTAGGGACACTCCTTTCAAGAATCGATACGCAAGCATGAGTGTATGCGCGTATATATGAGCGCTTGTGTTTGTACTGATGCTTAAAAAAAAGAATCGATACGCAAGCTAATTTTCTTAGTGCAAAAGAAAGAGCTTCATTAATTATGGAACAGTGTTACAGTTATCCTGGGATAGTTTGCGAATCACGTCCGGACCATGACGGATCCAAACCGCAGTACAGGTGCTTATCCTTCTTATTAATTGGCTAAGAGCGTGAGCAACTATGTTCTGCCCTCTACACACACATGTGAAATAGCATGCTCACGGCCGGACTGAAGAAGGGCTTCAATTTCCACAACCGTGGCAGCCACTGGTGATCTGTTTACTGCATCATCACGGATCATGCTAGCGGCAACCGCACAGTCGATCTCGAGGATGATAGGTTCAGCGCTCCACTCCAGAGCAAGAGAAATACCTCCAGCGCATGCTACACTTTCCGCTTCCATGGCGCTTGAACATCTCGGTAAGAACCGACAGGAGGCAACGACAATGGCGCATGTGTTGCCTCGAAGAATCATACCTGTGCCTTTAGCGATACAGTATCCTACTCTCTACAGCATTGTTCAACAGAGAGATGCGGCCGTTTAGACGGTATGTCAGTCCACGTCTTTACATATTAGCTTCAGAGAGCTTTAGCCGGTAACCGTTGGAAAGTTTGGCTTCATCTTGTAAGAAGACTAGCGAAGGTTCAACTTTCTCAACGTCCAGACCAGTTATGTTGAAACTTACTAGGAATGGAGAATTTACGGTCAAATCGATACTTGAGTATTATTAATTCTAGTTCTATTCCTACGTCGAAACATGTTTGGCATGTCAAAGTTTCCTTAAGAGTTAAAGTGTTCATATAGTTTGTGCATAAACAAGTCATTTTAACTAAGGATAACTTGATCAAACGCAACTGGACTGGATCCAGTCGGTGTAGCTTTTGTGACAGAGCTGAAACAATCAAGCATCTCTTTCTCGATTGTCCCATGACAAAAATTCTTTGGCAATCACTTAACATAGCCTTTAATATTACTCCTCCACACAATATTAACACGCTATTTGAAACGTGGTTGGATGGGATTGAGCCTCAAACAGCAAGACACATTCGTGTAGGAATATGTGCATTATTATAGACTATCTGGAACTGCAGAAATGATTTAGTCTTTAACAGAATATCAAATACTCATTTTTTGTAGATTATATTCCGGACCACTGCGTTGATCCGTATGTGGTCATTACTCACTCCAACGAATGCCAGGGAGTGTTTGGTCACTAGATCTACCCGATGGGAGATGGTAGCACGGGATATTTTCAGCCAGTTTGGATGGCGGTCGTGTAATAGGATAGGCAATTAGGTTTCCTTTCTTACTCTTGCTGGCCGGGTGTGGCTTTTGTTTTTTGCTCCTCAACTCTCTGTGAGTAGCTTTGTTGGAGACTTTTAAATTTGTGCTTGAACCTATTTGCTTGTTTAATAAAGATGATTGTATGCATCTCTCCAATATAGAAGCCGGGATGTCCCCTTTAAAAAAACACGTGAAAGCGCCATCGAGGTTGAGCTTGTTCCATCCTGTTTGTGGCCCGCACCACTTGTTACTCGGTTTGGCAGGAATCGGGGTCGTCGTCTTGGTCGCTCCCTTGCGTATCTCGTGGCCCTCCGTCAAGACCATTTCCCCTTTTTCCATGTCAGCTTCCGGGTGCTGCTTCATGCACAGCAGAGAGACGATGTAGCTGCTAAGGAAGCGTCGCGAAGCAGCAACCGGAGGCGCCGGCTTGTCGTGGGTCACTTCGTTGTGTGCATGCCATGACCTTCGTGGAATCAGCAAGATGGTTGCCATGTCCATCGGACTAAAGTCAGCAGGAGCTCGGACATCCTTCGGAAGCGACAGTTAAGCATCTCCAGCCATGTCCCCAAGAGCCCCCCTCCCCTCTCCAAGACGTTTTTTAGTGCCTGCAGACGAAAATCGACCCAGTCATGTCCTCATGAGTCCATTTTTCGCCGGATTAGGTCGAAATAACGGTCGGTGCACCCGAGGCGAACCCAGCGTGCTGGGGGCGCCGGCACAAGTGAAATGAGGCGTGGGGCCGCTCTGTCGACGAGTTGAGAGCCTTTTCCCCCGGCTTCCCTCTCATTCGCTCCATTCATCCTGCCAATCTTCCTCCTCCTCCCCTCCTAGCCGGCCGCCATGCCGCTGAAGAAGTACGTGCTCCCCCGCGCCGCCGTCACCCAGCCGAAGCAGAGGAAGCCGATGGCGCCGCCGTCCAAGTCACCGGGCATGTCCAACGCCGACTGGAGGGCGGAAGTTCAGCGTCGGGAGACTGTCACCATCGACCGGCGGAACAGGGCGAATGCCAAGAAGGCCCTGGACAGCGCGACGCTCGCGGCTGCGGCTGTGGCGGATCAAGCGGAGCGCTCGGCTGAACAAGCCGAGGCGGCCCGCGTGGGGATGATGAATCCACCCGGCGGCCACGCCCAGTATGCGCCCTGGAGCCAACAAAGTGTCGGCTCACCGGCCGGCTTCTCGTCATCGCCGCAACCCTGGGGATGCACGCCTTCGCCGGGCTACGCCGACGGGGACGCGCACGGTGGGTTCAATCCCAACATCACCTTCCCCAATGGTCACCCGGCCCAGCGCACGACATCGCCCGCCTTCGCCGGCGCGCAGTACCGCCATACAACTACTCACCGCCGGCCTACGTGTCCTCCCCGACGCCTCTTTCCGCCATGGCGCGTTGCACTTCTCACAAGCGTCCACATCGCACCTCTGCGACACCGACGCGATCGAAGCCGACATGGACGACATCATCACGGCAGGCTTGGCCGCCGCCGCCGCGTCCCCCGGGTTCGCTACCAGGACGAGACGGTGGGCCTCGACGGCGACATGGACGGCGATCTCGAGTACGTCCAGGAGGAGCCGGACGAGCAGGAGGAGGAGGATGTGGAGGAGGAGGAGGAGCCGGCGCAGGTTCCGGCAAGGAGACGCAAGAAGAAGAAGGGGGCGGCCAGGACCGGCGAGCCGCGCATCAAGTGGGCGTCCAAGGAGCAGGAATCTGTCGCCGAAGCATGGAAAGTCGTCTTTCTCGATCCGATCACCGGCACGAACCAGAGAATCGAGACGTATTGGGAGCACATCAAGGCCGAGTTCGACAAGTGTAAGCTCGTCGACCCCTACTTCAAAGGCGTCTACATGCAACACGGGTCGAAGGCAATGGCGAACCATTGGGGGCTCATCCAGTCGGCGTGCAACAAATGGCATGGGATTGTCGAGGAGATCGCGGCTCGCCCGGAGAGCGGTGCCAGCATTGAGGATCGGGTATGGCATGCCGGTCTCCCTCTCCTTTTAGCCGTGCGCGCTCGCCAACACCGTTTGTTCCTCGGGCGCAGCTGCTGCAGATGTTCGCCATGTATCGCCAGGACAGCAGCGACAAAGAATTCAAGTGCGAGAAGTGGGCGGATGTCCGGCGCACCCTTGCCAAGGCCAAGGAGACCTACAAGCCGAGCGCGCCGACGCCGGGCTCGGGCAACGGGCGCCCCGAAGGCAACAAAGGGCCAAGAAGGGGAAACACGCCGACTCGGCTACCACGCGTGTGCAGGAGTCCATCGAGCATTGCCTCGTCGACGCACAGGCCCGGGCTGCCCTGCGTGAAGAGAAGACCGAGGAACGGTGGTCGGCGTTGATGACGAGCAGCGCCGTCAAGTTCGACCTAATCCGGACCAACGTCGTCGCGAAGAAGAGGAACACCGACCTTTGTTTTTTTCACTTTCCTCTTTCTTTGCTATCCTTTTTTTTGTTTTTTCTCACTTATTTTTACGTTTTTCTCTTTCCTTTTGGTTTTCATTCTACATTTTTTTTATACGTCAAGAACATTTTTCTATTGCACGTTTAACATTTTTTAAATACAAGTTTAATTTTTTTTGTACATAGTCAACATTTTTTGAATACTTTAATAACATTTTGCAAATACAAGACTAATTTGTTTGATACATGGTCAACATTTTTTATATAGACATTTTAACTTATTTTAAATGCTTAATTGACATTTTTTAAATTTCAGATTAACATTTTCTAATACATGGACAACATTTTTCTATACACATTTAAGATTTTGCAAATGCTTTATTAGAATTTTCAAATACAAGATTATCATTTTTGCTAATGCATAGTCAACATTGTTTTTCAATTGCAAGGTTAATATGTTTTTGTGTACATGTTCAACATTTTTGCATACACATTTTAATATTTTAAGTGCTTTTTTAACATTATTCAAAATCTTGTTTAATATTTTTTTCAAATATTTGATTGCCATTTTTAAATACATCATAAAAAATTGTCACACTTGTTGTAAATTTTTCTGTACACACGAGAAACATTTTCTCCATACACATTTAACATTTCTCAAATGCTTGGCTAACATTGTTTTTCAAATATTTCATGTAAAGTTATTTTTTTAATCTATTTTATTTAGAATATTTATAAGTATAAAGAAATTCAAGAAAGAAAAAGGAAAACAAGAAAAATGAGGATGTGGCCTTCGGCGCATCTGGGCCAGCCCATCTCACGCTGCCGCTGACGGAGGAGAGCTCCTAAGTCGCGCCTTTAGCGCCCGTAACGCGTACTGGCGCCCACGCGCTGCCTACCTGGGCCTGGCCCAACAAGGCCGACGCGCCTGTGCAGTGAAATTAACTAAAAAACAGCAAAAGGCGCGGTGGTCGGCGTTGATGACGAGCAGCGCCGTCAAGTTCGACCTAATCCGGACCAACGTCGTCGTGAAGAAGAGGAACACTGACCTTTGTTTTTTTCACTTTCCTCTTTCTTTGCTATCCTTTGTTTTTTTTGTTTTTTTTCACTTATTTTTACATTTTTCTCTTTCCTTTTGGTTTTCATTCTACATTTTTTTATACATCAAGAACATTTTTCTATTGCACGTTTAACATTTTTTAAATACAAGTTTAATTTTTTTGTACATAGTCAACATTTTTTTGAATACTTTAATAACATTTTGCAAATACAAGACTAATTTGTTTGATACATGGTCAACATTTTTTATATAGACATTTTAACTTATTTTAAATGCTTAATTGACATTTTTTAAATTTCAGATTAACATTTTTTAATACATGGTCAACATTTTTGTATACACATTTAAGATTTTGCAAATGCTTTATTAGAATTTTCAAATACAAGATTATCATTTTTGCTAATGCATAGTCAACATTATTTTTCAATTGCAAGGTTAATATTTTTTTGTGTACATGTTCAACATTTTTGCATACACATTTTAATATTTTAAGTGCTTTTTTAACATTATTAAAAATCTTGTTTAATATTTTTTTCAAATATTTGATTGCCATTTTTTAAATACATCATAAAAATTGTCACACTTGTTGTAAATTTTTCTGTACACACGAGAAGCATTTTCTCCATACACATTTAACATTTCTCCATGCGCGGCCGAGCTATTAATAACTTAATTTTATGAATTATTTACATTAAATTCGTGAATTTGAATAGGTTCATCATTTTTGAAGAAAGGTCCACAAAATTGAAAAAAGTTCACCAATTTGAAAAATAGTTCATCGACTTTGAAAGAAAGGTTCATCGATTTCAAAAAAGTTTATTCATTTTGAAAAAAGTTCATCGAGTTTGAAAAAAGTTCATCAAATTTGGAAAAGAGTTCGCCGAATTTGAAAAAAGTTCATGGAATTTGGAAAAAAGTTCACCGATTTGAAAATAGTTCATCGACTTTGAAAAAAAGGTTCATCGATTTGAAAAAAGTTCATCCATTTTGAAAAAAGTTCATCGAGTTTGAAAAAAGTTCATCAAATTTGGAGAGGAGTTCACCGATTTGAAAATAGTTCATCGAGTTTGAAAAAAGTTCATCAATTTGAAAATAGTTCACCGAGTTTGAAAAAAGTTTATCAAATTTGGAAAAGAGTTCACCGATTTGAAAATAGTTCATCGACTTTGAAAAAAAAGGTTAATCGATTTGACAAAAGGTTCATCAATTTTGAAAAAAAGTTCATTGATTTGAATTAAAGTTCACGAATTTTTTAAAAAAAGGATTCACACACTTAGCAGAAGAAGAAAGGAAAAAACCGAACAAAATCGTTCGTAAGAAAAAACATATGGAAACAAAAGGGTGAAAAGCTCTGATGCAACACAAACATGTAAGGTGGTTGAGTGGTTCTAGCTCACTCTGTGCATTTGAAAATCGAACCGAAAAACCATACCGAAAATAAACCGAACCGAACCAAATTTACAGTTTTTATGGTTTCTGATTTCGGTATGGTATAAACTTTTCCTATCGATTTGAACTATGGTTTTTATGGTATATACCGAAAAACCAAATGGTTAACCGAATAAAGCGAAGTAAACAATAATTTTATATTTCTTGTGATGAACAACCATACAAGTTGTCATTTTCTTATACATGAGTCAAATTCACTACTAAGCACGTAATTTTTTCTTGTAACATAGTCATTTTTCTCTTTTTAAAATGCTAAGCACGTTGATAACCATCAACAGATGAATCAATGCATGTGTATATACTTATATATATAGTTATATACTATTTGTGTAAAACTATATGTGTTTTGAGTCATAAATTTATAAATTATTATTATGTCATTTTCAAATTTGCGTCAACTTTGGTTATTATGGTATATACGGAAACCATACCGAAATAATTTGGTATATACCAAAACCGAACCGTATTTTAATTTCATACCGTATTTACTGAAGTATTAATACCGTACAAACCAAAAAACCGTATAAACCGAACCATGTAAACCGAATAAACCGAACACATAGAGTGAGTTCTAGCAGCGTGCTTATATGAGGGACGTCACCAGTTCGAATCTTGCCCAGCACTAGCAGATTTTTGCGTTTTTAGAAGAAAAAAAAAGGAGAATGGGCCGGCCCAGTTCGGCGGAAGGGTGTGCACCCGATTACATAAATAACTAAAACGGGCGCTATAAGCGCCGTTTAGGAATTGCCTCCCTAGGTCTCAACTATACGCGAGACATAGGGCCTCCCCTATGAAATGCGCCAAGACTATTTATGGCCTGTTAAGAGATGTAACAAGTGATTTAAAAAATCACATAATTTTTATTCAATGATGAAAATATTGTTTTCATTTTATAAACATTTTTCAGTGATGAAAATATCAGAGGTAAGATTACGTTAATTATTCATCGTACGTATCGTGAAGCCCCCAAAGATACATATCGTCAACTGCCACCACCTTTTTTAGCGTTGACTATCACTACTTTTTTTAGGATCCAACTCTACCACCACTTTTGTTAGCTTCGACTGTCACTACTTTTTTTTAGGATGCGACTATCACTACTTTTGTAGCCTTCCATCATCAAAAAACGCAACTACTTGTGGCCCGTAGAGACAATGGGGATGCCCACCAAGGCTTCCCTCCAAGCTAATGAAGACATGAATTCTATATCTCGCTTATAGCAAGACTAGTAGTCTTAGACTACCATCCGTCACGCGTGAAGAAGTTGCGTGAATGAGCCGGGCTATTTCAGCTGTCGCTCGATCCCTAGTTCATTCAGTCACCCGTTCGTTCTACGTATGTGTTTCATCCATTTTTTGTTTTCTTTTATTTTTTTGGTTTTCTTTTTTCCTTCGTCGGTTTCCTTCTTTTTTCTGTTCTTTAATCATTTTTCTTTGTTTCTTTAGCAGTTCTTCTCAGTTTTTTTGTCTTTCTTTTTTTCTTTATTATTTATTTCTTTTTTGGGTTCTCCTTATTTTTATGCTTTAATTTTTTTTCTTTGTTTTCTATGTTTCTTATTATAGTTTTTCTTCATTTTATTCGTAAATTTTTTGTATGCACCAAGAACAATTTTATATACACGTTTAACATTTTTAAATACTTGATTATTTTTATGAAAACATATGTTTTTTATGTCTACTTTTCATACACATTATAGATTCTTTATACACCAGAAACATTTTTTATACACGTTTGACATTTTGAAAATACATGATTAAAATTCTGTAAACATATTTTTTTATGTCTACTTTCTCCATAAAAAATTTAGATTTTTTGTATACACCGGAAACGTTTTATAAATGCTTGTTTAACATTTTTTAAATTTATGACCAACATTTTCTAAAACATATTTTTATGTCTACTTCTTTCATGCACATTCTACATTTTTTATACGTTATTAACAGTTTTTGTTGTCCATATACGTGATTAAATTTTTTGAAAACTTATATTTTATGTTGTTTACTTTGTTCCATACACATTGTATATTGTTTGTATATACGTTTTCCGTATACACTAAAAACATTTTAACTACGCAGATTTAACTTTTTTGAAATGCATTATTAAAATTTGCAAAAAATGAAAACATATATTTTTGTTTCTAATTTTCTCCATAAGAATTGTACATTTTTCGTATACAATGGAAACATTTTTCCTATGCATGTTTAACATTTATTATTGCATGATTAATATTTTTCATATAAGTGACTTTTGTAATCTACATATTTATAATATTTTGAAATAAGAGGAAAAGTAAAAAAATAAAACAAAAATGAATGCAAAACAGTGAAGAAAACGAGAAAAAAAAATGTGTTGAAGGCTGCGCTGGACCGCCCCAGGCAGCTACGTGAGGCGAGACGTCCTACTGTCTCACTTCAGGCAATACATAGGCGCGTCCCAATGAAGAGAAGTCCCATCAACTCCGGCAATTCGAGGGAAGGGGATTTTGCTCGCTTATATCGAGAGAAAAGAACCCTTGTCTTGGAGCATCTCCAACAGCCGCGTTAAACAGGCGCCGCGCCGCAAAATCGCTCATTTTAGCGCGTGCGCAACCCGGCAGATGGCTCCAGCGGGCGCGTAATAGCCGCGCGCGCGGTATAAGCAGTTGGGTGCGCGCGTGAAAGCGATACCTCGCGCGGTGTATTTGCGGCGCCCGCTTTCGCGCGCGGCACACTCAACGCTCGCGCTGCGCGCTCTTCTTCCCCCCCTCCAAAGCCCCGCGCGCGCCGGCGCCGGCGACCCGCACCCATGAACGCACGCGCCGGCACCCCGCTCACCCCGTCCTATAGCCGCGACCCCCCCCCCCCCCCCGCCGCCGCCGCAAACCCTAGCCCGGGTGGCGTTGGCCTCGCCGCCGCCGGAGCTCCTCCGACGAGCGGCCTCGCGCGCGGCCTCTTCATGCCGTCGCGGATGACCCTCGGCGGCGGGTGGCGGCGCGCCGGCGCCGGCCCGAGCCGCCGCCCCCTCCTCCTCAAAGCTCCCCAATGCGGCGTGGCTAAAGAAGGGCAAGACATCCGCGAAGAAAAACAAGGCAGCGGACGGCTCCGGCACCTCCAAGGCGAAGAGGAAAAAACTTGCGGGGCGTGCAACGGGCGCGGCGGCTGCCGTAGCGCCGGCAAGCTCACTCATTGAGCCGGCGGCTGGCGCGCACAACATGTTCGACGAAATGCCTCAAAGGTAAAAAAAAATCTAACTTTTCATTTTTTTTTGTTCTTTTCTGAATGCATTCGTCACATATAGATAACTTATTTGCATTGTGCAAAAAAATTTGTAGTCTCAATGATGATGCATACATGTCAACGATGGGTGTTGGCTCCAACAATTCGCAACATGCATTTTGAATACCATGAGTTCGAGGTGGACGAGGAGGGTGAGGGCATTGTCGGTGCACCGAAAGGAAGAGCGGGCAATTACACCAACACCGATGACATCTTACTATGCAATACTTGGTTGCAAGTGTCGAGGGATCCATCCGTTGGAGGCGATCAAAGTAGAGATGCTTATTGGAACCGGATGAAGGAACACTTTGATGCTCGCAATGTGAGTGGAATTGACCGCTCCAACCGATCACTTAGGTCCCGGTGGTCGACAATCAACTCGGATTGTCAAAAGTGGGCGGCTTGTCAAAAGGCGGTTGACAAGTTGAACCCAAGTGGCACAAATGAGGACGATAGAGTAAGTGACATTTCATCTTACATGTTGGTGCTAAACTTGCTTTGTTTTGCTTGTTGTTGGTGCTAACTTGCTTTCTTTTCATGTAGTTCAACATTGCGCAAAACTTGTTCAAAGAAGAGGAGAGGAAAACCAAGAAGGGGAAGATCAGGAAAGGAAGGGTCTTTACTTTGTCTCATTGCTATGATGTGTTGAAGGATGATGAGAAATGGAAGAAGCGTGAAGATTTGGATGATTTACATTTGAGCGACAAACGAAAGCGAACAATTAAGTTGGATGATGATGATGATGGGGATGATGCATCAAGTGATGACGGCAAGAGAAGCCCTATACCCAACTCGGTTTCTTACTCGAAGCCAAAGCGACCGGATGGGTGCAAGAAAGACCAAACCCAAAAGAAGAAGAGGAAAGGAGATGATGAGCTCAAACATGCTATGGAAGCTATTTGTGAAGGAAGAAAAGAAGCCAACAAGGTGAGGAAAATGGCAAGGACCCAAGATGCCGCGGCCGAGGAGAGGAGGTTGGCGGCCGAGGAGAGGAGGGTGGCGGCTGAGGAGAGGAAGGTGGCTTTGGAGGAGAGGAAGGTGGCTTTGGAGGAGAGGAAGGTGAGCAATGAGGAGCGAACTAGGTTGTTGGAATGGGAGAAGCACTTGTTCTTCTTGGACACAACTAACCTCAATGCGGTGCAAAAGGAGTACGTCAATCTTGCCCAACAAGAAGTCTTGATCCAAAAAAGAGCCATGGTTCGTGCAATGGGTGGCGGTGGCCTCGGCGCCATGGGTGCCATGGGTGGCTTCGAAGGTGCAATGGGAGGCATGGCTGGCTTTGGAGCACCCCCCGACGCTATGGCCACGATGGGAGGCATGAGTTTTGCTTCTCTCATGGAAGGCATGGGTGCACCTCCAGCCGCCATGGGCGGAATGTCTTTCGATGAGCCTTCTCGCACACATTCCCATGAAGATGCCGTTGAAGATCTTGCCAACACCGTCGGAGCTTCACGTGATGCGGTGCACGAGAGGGAGGAAGATTCATCTTCGGAGGCGAAAGAATCGTCTTCCGAAGATGAGGACGAGGACGAGGAATGATGTGTCTTTCCTTCGTGTATTGAACTTGATTTGCATTTTGAACTTGGTTGGATGAACTTGTGGGCATGATTTTAAACTTGTGGGCATGAACTTCATCAACTTGTTTGTGTGAAATTTTTATTGTGTTGAAAATATTCATCATTTTATGTTTGAAAAATGTCATATGCAATGCACCGGCGGGTCACGTGCGCTGCATTTTGGCGCGCTGCTGGAGCGACACGCGCGTGTTGCATTTTAGCGCAGCCGTTGGAGTCACCGCTGCCGGCCGCGCCAAACCAGGCGAACGACGCGCGGTAAATGTCTTTTTTGCGCGGGCGCGTTGCGCGGCTGTTGGAGATGCTCTTAGGTGCCCCCCCTAAATGGGTTGGACCACCGCGGAAAGGTGGGTTGGCCCCTAGCTCTTGTTTTTGTTTTATTACTTTTTTATATTTCCAAAATGGATACATATTCTACTTAAAATCTTAAAAGTTAATTGCTTGTTTTAAAAATGTTCATGTTCATGTGCTGAAAAAATGTTCGTGCAATTTAAGAAAGTGTTGATACTCCCTCCGATGCATATTAATTTCGTTGATTTAGTAGTCGCTGATATAGTACAACTACAACTTTATATTGAATCAACGCCAAATAATATGGATCAAAGGGAGTAGCATTTTAAACAAATGTTCATGACATGCAAAAAAGTTTCACATACTTTGAAAATTAACAAGACCATCAACCGCGTTCGCTCATGTCACCGATCAAAGTAAGAGGAGGAGAATCCTTGTGATGGTCTTGGACGTCTCCTTCCTAATGCTAGGATAAGGTTGGCATTGTTGTTTGTCCCTTGATCTAGATGCTATAAGAGATGCTTATGATCGTAGTTATTGATTTGTAATCTTCATGATCTTTCGATGGCTCCTAATGACTAAGCTCTTTTGGTTGCCTTTTCTGATGGCGCCATAGTAGTTGGTGTTCAACCGAAAGCCAACATCCCAAATATAAAAAAAAATACCTTTTGGTTTCTTTTGCCATGTGTTAACTAGTTCTACTATTTTTGTTTTTGATTGCTTGTGTCCCGTATTGAATATATGCGGTTGTTTTCAAGAACTCCCAATTGGAGGTAAAACTATCCTAGATATAAGCATCGTCGGAGCCAAATTGTTAGTCATATAGGCATTGTCAAGGAGCCTATCAGTGCTCCTATCTACACCTACTTAGAGCGTAGATTTACTTATTTTGCTTCGCATGTAGCCCGTATCAAGCTCTCTTAAAAAGGCGTATATTTGGGAACGGAGGGAGGGAGTAGTATTTATATTTATTTTGCTAATCCTTCAAAAGTCCTGCATGCAAATTATTCTGTTCCAATAAATATAAATAAAATTAGAAAAAGAAGAAAAGGGAGAACAGAAACTTGTTCATCCACGCAACCCATGCGCCTCCGCCCCGCTCCAGTGCAGTCCACCACCACCCACCAGCGCCGTCCCTCCCTCCGCACACCAACACGCGCAGAGAGAGAGAGAGAGAGAGAGAGAGAGAGGCCGATAAGGCTACACGTGCGCGGCCTTCGTCTTCCCCGTCGCTGTCCTCACCTAGCCAGCTACCTCTGTCGCCGCGCGCGCGGAGGGCCGTAATCGCCTTGCCCTTCTTCCCCCAATCCCCACCTAACCCCCTCCGACCCCCGATTCGGCGAGCACGACCACGCCGCCGCCCCCGAGGAACTCCCCTCCCCGCCGCAGCCCGGCCCGGCGCTACTGGACTGGCGCGGAGCGGAGGAGATCTGCCCCGACCTGGTTCCCTCCTCCTCTTGTGGTGACGAACCCTAACTCGCCTGTACTCTTCTGATATTTACGCTCCTTGACGTGGCCCATATGTTAATTCTCACCCAGTTGTCTTGCCAGACTTGATTGCTTACTAGATAGACTAATTAATTGCACCGTGCTGATGCAAAGGAGAATAAGTTACATACGCAGGGGAAATAATGTTGATATTCTGTTTTAGTTCCCCACGTTGCCAAACCAGCATTACTAGTGCGTTCATGGATTTGATCCCGATGCCTCAAATCCGCATTGCTGTCAAAGCAACATGGTAGTTTTCTCAATAAAGTATATGTATAAGAAGGTGATCGTAGGTGTTGAAATCCAGTCTTCTAATCTTACCTGCACTTCAGTTTTAATGATTCTTCTCCGTAATTGAAGTTGGGTGACAACAGAGCTAAAAAATTGCAGCACAGCAGCATCGGATTTGGTAATGATATGGTCTCTTGTGCTCTACTGAGTGCTAGTTGAGTCTGCTTGTTGACTCTGGTTTCCCTTGCTTGAACTTACGCTGTACAGTTACTCTTGTAATGTCTTTGTACATTTCAAAACAACATGCACTGATCTCATATCACATTTGTTTTGTAACAACAAACCACATTATTAGTTCATATTGCCTATGAATTTTCTGTTGATTGAGTTTCTTTCTCTCCGTTGGAACTAGCTTCAAAATCTACCAACTTTGTGTATTGTGCAAGCCCATAATTTGACCATATAGCCAAGCCTATCAGAAAACACACTCATGCTATTCCTTTTTATTATTATTGCCAGGGGCATAAACTAGCACAACCAACAGATGAGGAGCTGCTGATTGAAGCTTGACCATTTGATGTGAACATTTTGCATTCCCTCAGTGCTTAAGATGGCGGTTGGACTAACATCCCAGCTGTTCCAAGGAGTCACTGCTACCAACAGATTCGGCCAAACCAACAATTTCTGTGGAGTACGACGAATAGCTGGTGTGGAGATGCGACGTTCTCCCCCATCTACTTCGTTTCCTTCACTTGCTTATGTATGCTCTCTTTCAGCCTTGCAAAGCTAACAACATTCAAACATTTTTCTTATATTTTTGTTACAAGGGGTCTAGGCGATTCTGTTATCATACTTTATTACAAGTCAGTCATTAAACTGCCAGTATGTTCTCTTACATATATATTTTAGTACCTTACAAGTGTGAAGTATACTTCCATATTTGTGCCTAGTGTAAAGGTAGTAGCTGTCAGTTTAACGAAAGAGAACACGTCTTCCAGAATAGGAGGCTGTATAAAATGTATGTCAGAAAGAATGAACTATCCCTATCCAGTTCTCTTTCACAGGGCACCAGACAAGGCTGGCCACACTATTCATTCAAATATTTTAATGTTTCAGTGTTCATCTAAGAAGATACTAGACTAAGAATGTAAAGTCACCCTTAGTTTTTCTGCAAATGCTGAGTAATTCATTGCAGTTGTATATTTATTATCTCATTTGAGCTGTCCAAATCATGCATAAGTTTCTTAAATTGTAGATCTTTCTTTCTGTACATTAGTTTCACAAAATTACTCTACATTACTACATCTTCCATTGGCCTGAAAACACTAAATCTGATAGATAGTTAACGAGAAATGACCATACATACCCTATTCAGTGACATGGCACAACCACTTCATCCTTTCTATAGCATTAAAGTAGGGGTAGAGGGGATAAACGTTGGATTACATGCACTCCTGATTCCCGCAATCGACATATATTTTGAATCGGAACCATTTAGGTTGAAAGCCATCATACTAACACCTCCTGAGGTGAGCTACAGTTCGAGTAAAATGGAGGCCGTTGTACTGCTGATTTGGATGGAGAGATCCTTTTGTAAACTAAAGTTTACCTACATCTCAATAGGTTGAGAAATGAGAGCTAACTGTTGAACGACTACTAGCTGGCAAGAATTTGCCTGTGATGGCACCAATTGCGTTAGTTGACTAGGCGATTGTGTTCTTCAATAAAACATACTTGTCATCATGAATACATGTCAGTTTAAGGAATATTTTGTGTGCAAGAGTCATGTATTTTGGAACACGGAACATTTCTGTTTGCTAATACCTATCCCAGTACTGGCTTGAGTATACGAAACTGACACATGACTGCACCGGACAATCTTCCAATTTTTTTTTTTGATTTATAGGTTGTTAGTACTATTGTTGAAAGCAAATCAGTTTCAGATGTTGTACCTTGGAGACTTGAGTCAAAGCCTCACAATAGGAACAGAGGAGCTATTCAGTTGATAAAGTACTCCAATACACATGTATTCCATGACTTTAGTCTATGCTGGGTAACAGTTTAGTTCTACTAGGTTTCTGTATTTCACTTTCGTCGACTAAAATTTGAGTGGTACAATTTTTTATAAGATAACTGGATTCATAATATCTGGAGGGTTGTCGGACACCATTGTTGCTCTATCATAATATATTTATGCATTTTAGGTTGGGTCGGTGCTGTAGTCCCAATGTCACACTGGGTTTCTCAGTTTCTCCAACATTGCTATTGTCTATCTAAAAAAATATGGTTTGTTTGCCTTGCAGGGGAAGGATTCTTTGGTGCATAACTCGTCCGGGAGGAACTACATGCCCATGCTTTATGTGCCTTATAGATATCGGGCCTTGCGCGTTAAATCTTTTGCCTTGCCAGTTGCTTTGAAGGAAATTCCTTTGGTCAAGAGTGTGTCATCAGTATTGACTAGGTAGCTCCCCTCATGGCATAATTTACTTCTGAAATTTCTAGATTGCATGGATGATTACACTGAGTGGTTTGCAGTTGGCACTAATCTGAATTATTCAATTTCTGATTGACTATAAAATGAATCTCACAGTAAATATTTTGTAAACAGAACATGTAACAACTGTATTATGGTTGGTACCTGGCAACATCTTGTCCAGTTGAAGTTAAGATAATGAAAAATCTAGGGTGCTGATTGGATGCCTGAAGATGCGGTAGCATCTATATAATGTTTTTTTTCGTAACAAAAAATGATAATAGTTAGAACATATTAGTTAATGCACCAACATATTCGCCAAGATAGTTTGGTGCGCTCCCATAGATAATTCAGTAGACTCTTAGCTGTCCTATTTTCCGTTCTTGAAGTCATATTTATATCATTTATATTGTTTTCAGTCAGTTCATGCTTGAATTGCCACTTTTTAAAAGTTGCTTCTTTTGTTCTTTTTGTTCCTTTGACAGGTCATGCGACACTTTACTTGCAAATCCAGCTACTGCACTCGTGGTACCTGCAATTGGAATAATTGTATTTGCTCTATGGGGCTTTTTGCCTCTAGTGAAGGACATCAGAAACCGTTTTGATGTATGCGCCTTTATGTTCAACCTGATTTTTTAACCTTATATTTATTGGTAGCTAAACAATCAGAGCCTTCCTTAATGTCCCTTGCAGCATGGAGGTAACTGGAAAAAGAGCCCTACGTACCTAATTTCTAGTTCCTACCTTCAACCTTTACTCCTTTGGACAGGAGCAACACTTATCTGCAGGTATAGGCACAGCAGAGAGTTATGATTATTTCTTGCACCTATCTGATAGAAACTGCTTCCTCAGAATGTTTAGGTCTGTTCCTGATTTTCCCTTCTGCTCACACATTATCCTACAGGGGTTTGGATCCAGTCGTGTTGCCTTCAGCAGCAAGCCAAGCTGTTAAAACACGCCTTTTGACTTTTGTGAGATCCTTATCGACCGTCCTGGCTACTGCATATATTATGACAAGGTGCAAATGATACACTCTCAATTAAAAGCCCCAATGACTGTTCGCAAGTTATATTTTTGATGATATAATCACGCAGACGCTTATGGCAGCGTTCCTGTTTCTTGATGCAAACACACTTGCCGGATCTTGGAATTAGGCGACTGGCAATTTCTTATTCTAGCTCGACATCAGTTTTGTTATGTAGCAAGTGGATACCTTAAACTGGTTTGTCAGGTTGAGGTGTCATAGCTGTGGGCCATTAGCTGATATGATTAGTCATCTTTTTACCTATTATTTGCTTTGCTTGGGCTTTAATCCAATAATTTGAGATCTGGTTGCATTTAGTTTGGTAAGATTATACTAAAATCCATTCTTCCTTTAAGCTGATGTTTTTGGGGCCTGTCTGTACAAAAGAGGAAGCAACCCAATTGAAATGAACTACTCCCTCCGTTCACTTTTATAAGTCATTTCAGACAACTCAAATTGGGCTGTTTTGTATATTGTCTGAAATGTCTTCATGGTCTTATAAAAGTGAACAGAGGGAGTAATAAAGATTAAACCAAACTATTCTATCACCTTTATGTCTCGTCGTCTCTCCCTTGCCAAAGCACCTCCGTATCTTCTCTCTTCTCCAATCTACCTACTGTAGTCTTTCCGCACTGTCGTGTCGTCTGAGATTCTCTAACTTACTGAAGGCAAGTCAGAGAGCTATTATGATTTGTAGCATAATGGGGCTATAGTAAGTCACCTGCCTTTAGATCCCAATCCCCCCCCCCCCCCCCCCCCCCAACCACACAGTGCCAATATTTATCCAAGTTTGCCCCCTGTAGTTCAAACTACCATGTTCCACTAATGTTAAAATTATTT
Organism: Triticum monococcum; assembly: GCA_034509565.1. Classification (NCBI taxonomy): domain Eukaryota; kingdom Viridiplantae; phylum Streptophyta; class Magnoliopsida; order Poales; family Poaceae; genus Triticum; species Triticum monococcum. The sequence goes on along the minus strand of CM067845.1, from coordinate 12,617,392 downwards.
TGATTACTTGGCTGCTTTTGTTGGGTTTTCCAGTATTATAAATCATCTGTAATTAAACCAACTTGACCTGTGCCCACAATTTTGATCCCAAACTTAAAAAGTCCCAAACAAAAGCACTAAATAATCAGAATAATAGGCAATCATGATTGTACCTGAACTAGCACGTTGCCCGTGTGTCGCTACGGAGCTATAAAAAAGACTAGGAGGTGGACTACCGACTTAGGAGCTCGTCAAAAGACGTTGTTGTTTTGCTTCAGTTGCACAGTTCACGATTAAGAAGAGAGCAAAAATACAATGAAAGATCATGTTGCGGAAGTTGGAGTCTTAAGTGGCCACAGTAGGGTCCTTCGCAATATTTAAAGTGAGATAGAATTTTGAAACTTAGGAGAATAGGCATGAATAAGTTCACTGCACAGGATCATGAATTGACTAGGATGACACAGTCTAGTGTCGCGTTTTTTGCAATTTGCTCACTCTCTTATGTTGTACTCCATATAGAATTAGAAGAATTTGTCAGGAAGTGAAACTAAAACCATGAGCATGATTTATGGTGGAGTCGCATTTCCGCATTTGTTACCTAAGTTTTTTTTACAAGAGTGCTGTTCTCACATTAGAGTAGTAATTCCTTCCGATCCGAATTAATTGACGCATCCTCTATACAACCACCCTCTAATATGTACTAATACTGCGTCAGTTAATTTGAACCAGAGGGAGTAGTATATTTGTTTATTTGGGTTATGTATGACATGGGAGTCAAGGTACATTTGTTTATTAAAGTCTTACGAAAGGTTGCTGGTGCACATGTGGATAGAAATGCATTTGTTTATTCATTTGTTGGTAACATATGTGAACTCAACACCAACTCCAACCTTTATAAGTAGGAAAGAGAATGCGTTGACTTCCTTGTAAGACGACACCCCCCTTCCAGTATTTATTTGACTGCTCCTGACCAGTTTAGAGAGCTACAGCACATATTTTTTACTCTAGATATTCGACAACAAAGTTCCTTGTAGTGCTCTACTGCTGTAGAAAGAGGTGTATGCAAAAAGTGTTGAGATGTTTTGTGTAGAAAATCTACTCTTGTTTGTATGGCTGGTGGGTTACTTATGTCTTAGTTTTTTATCCATGCTTCCAGTTCTAACATAATTTATCTTCTCTCAGCTTGATTCAGCAGGTACAGAAATTTCTAGTGGACATGCGAAGCCCCAGTGATACACGAGCTGTAAGAATTATTTCCTTATATCACAGTGATTACGTTGTTAGAATACCTACTGTAGTTCTATCAGCTGTATTTCAGTTTTAGTGATATAAAGGGTTCTATCCGCTGGATTTCAGTTTACATTATGATGCATTCGTTTCTGAAGGAAATAGTTAATGGATATGATGCATATTTAAGGGTTTGTGGGGATAAGCATATATAAGGATGGGAGTTCGTTGGTGAGGGGATTCTCTTTCTGCAGTATTCTGCAGCAATTTTACTGACTTCCTATGAGAATTGGGAGAGGTGGGGTGAAGCTTGTATAGCATTTGTTGAAGAAAGTCTTTTTCCTGGTTTTCTTTGTAGTGATTCTGTTTGGGAGGTTAGAGTTTATGAAGATAGAATGAACGAGGTTCTGATACTTGTTTTCGAAGTGTAGATTGTTATTTGAATTCTATTTACTCTTTGTTTTGGTAGACATTATTGAATATAAGTCTGATGCTCCATTATTTACTTGATATCTTGGATTAAACTTTCTCAATGTTAGTGCTCTCAGTGAAACTGATGCTAAACTTGATATTTGATCTTATTAAGTTGGAGTACTTATTTTTCATTGTACTTGTATCATATAAGTTGTCCCTCAATTTTTTCCATTGTTGTAATCATACTTATGCAAGTCTGTTTGTGGCAGATGGGGTTGGATTTTACCATGAGAGCTGTTTACACTGGTATCTGGATTGCTGCTGTTTCTCTCTTTATGGAGTTGCTGGGTTTCAATACCCAGAAGTGGATAACTGCTGGAGGTTTCGGGACAGTATTGCTTACGCTTGCTGGTCGTGAGGTACTGCATCTTTGTTATTGGTAGTGTTAGCTTGTGCTGTACTTTTTTTTGACCAAAATAGCTTGTGCTGTACTGATAATTATGATCTTTCATTGCAGATTTTTACAAATTTCCTCTCAAGTGTTATGATCAATGCCACCCGCCCATTTGTAGTGAGTGAATGGATCAATGCAAAGATAGATGGTGTTGAGGTATCTGGTATTGTTGAGGTCAGTATTTTGTATGCTTTATTTGAACTTCCTTGAACCATCTAGCATATGATGCGGATTTGATGTTTTCTTTTTTCCATTTTGTGGACCAAAACAGGAACCATCTAGCTAAGAAGTTATTCGTCCCACAATTCAGAATTTCATGAACTAATATCACCTACTACCTCATACAAGATATTTATATGCTTCATTCTATCTTTATAATTTCACGTAATTTGATTTTTAGCATTTTTTTCCATAACCAGATCTTTATTTGTATCCACTGATATTAGTCACACCCTTATACATGATATTATTGATGTTTCATTTTTTCATGACACCAAGTAATTTGCTTTTCAGCATGTCGGCCTGTGGTCACCAACAGTCATTAGAGGCGATGACAGAGAAGCTATATACATCCCTAATCATAAATTCACAATGTCTATATTGAGGAATAACACTCGGAGAAACCATTGGCGTATTAAGACATATCTTGCTATAAGCCACATGGACGCTGGAAAAATTGGTGTAAGAATTTTGAATAAATCCTGCACATTACATATTTCTCTTTAACTGTGTATTGGTGCATTAACTCTTAAGACCTATTTTAACCATGTTTTTCTGTTTTTCTTTGGTAGATAATTGTTGCAGACATGAGGAAAGTGTTGGCCAAGAATCATCATATAGAACAACAGAAGTTGCATAGGAGAGTATTCTTTGAAAAAATTGATCCGAAAACTCAAGCTCTTATGGTAATTTCTTATATTAAGCAATTCCATTTTTTCATTTAAATACTCCCTCCATTCCTAAATATAGGGTGTATAGTTTTGGCACGGAAATTAAAGAACGCACATGGAGGGAAAATTTCACAAGTTTTGGGTGAGATTTCACCTGACTAATTGACATGAGAAAATAGAGGATCTTGCTTGATATAAGGAAATGTAATTAAATCCCTAAAAAAATTATCCAAATGAGTGGTGCAACGCAATACACCTTATATTTTGGTTTTTTTCTCAAAAAACTATACACCTTATATCAAGGAACGGAGGGAGTACAAGTCATAGGTGACCCTTTTAAAGGGCTATTTGGTAGGACAGTTATTGACTTGGCTAGGAATTGTTGAAAACCCTTTGAAAATTCATAATAAGTTGCTTTTTATTTTTTTTATTTTCTGTCATAATTTCTCAGAATGTTTTGCATAAAAATTTCCATTCAAAATCTAAAAAGTCAAAGCTGTTTTAGCTTGTCAAAACTTAATGTCTCCGGCTTCGTGGCACTAGTTTGTAGATAATGTTGTGAATTCCTAATATTCTAATGCGGAAGAACCTGCTGAAATATATGATTAAAGCATATGACATACTCCCTCCTTCCATCTATATAGGGCCTAATGCGTTTTTAAGACCGCCTTTGACCATTGACAAGATTAGTAGTACATGACATGCACAATGTGGAAATTATATCATTGAAAGCTCCTTTCACACATGAATTCAACGGTGTGCTTTGTGTAAGTTGCATGTCATATATTATTGTTCTAGTATTTGGTCAAAGTTAGCCTCGAAAAACGCATTAGGCCCTATATAGATGGAAGGAAGGAGTAACTAAAAAAAGGTTCATTTTTGCAACCTAAGAACGGTGACATAACAGTACGTTATCATGATGTGTTCCACATATTCGGGCTAGAAACAAGGGTGAGGATGTCATGAAATTACTAGCTGAAGTAGGAGAGGATGGAAAGGAAATTGTGCCACCTCGTTTTCTGGATAGAAAAACCGGCGAAATAGTAGTAGATGATCTGATAAAAAACATTGTCTTGATTGGCACATATGACATGACTTTGTAAGGAGGGGTATATTGGTTCTCATTGGCACTGTTTTAGCACCGCACTCCACCATGCATGTTCCTCATCGCTTTAACAAATTGGTGGAAGACGTGGACGCCATTAAGTCATATAACTGGAACGCGTTCACATTGCGCATGTGCATTGATGGCATAAGAAAGATGGTTCTAGATGGGAAAAATTCAAATGGCCGGTGGGAAACTTCACGCTCGTTCAGTTAAACCACAGTATTTATTAGTGCATTTGTAATTACTTTTTTTAATTTATCAGTACTAATTCGTTTGATGATCATGCAATACATTTACTAGGAGAAAGTGCAGCCAACAATTGTAAAAACATTTGATCCCTTATCGTCTGAGTACCCACTAATTTTTAATTGGCCTGAAATTGAGGCTCAAAAGCATGACGAGTTTGACATATTGAACGAGCGTGTCTGTACGCTTTTGGGCCTCAATTTCAGGCCAAGCATTAAGAGTACTCAGACGATAAGGGATCACATGTTTCTACAGCTCTTGCTGCATTTTTTCTCCCAGTTGCATGATCATCAAAAGAATTAGCACTATTAAATTGAAAAAATGTAATTACCCATGTGCCATGCTTCCTATTTTCATGCGTATATCATTCAAAATCTGTCAAATTCTAGCCAATTTCAAAAAACGCTTAAGTGCGATTAAGCTGCGCTTAAGCGCTCATTGCTCTAAGCTGTAGCCTTCCGCTTCGCTTACGCTTTCCGCTTGTAACACACTGTTATGTCACCGTTCTTAGGTTGCAAAACGAACCTTTTTTAGTTTTGTCATATGCTTTAATCATATATTTGAGCAGGTTGTTCCGCATTAGCATATTAGGAATTTGCAACATTATCTACAAACTAGTGCCGCGAAGCTAAAGAAGTTGTTTAGAGTTAAATTTGTTCACCAAAGTGCACCACTAACCTTTTGGGCCTCAATTATCAATCTGTTTTAGCTTGTCAAAACTTAAGCATGAAAAAACCTCCAATCTGCAAGTTGGTTGCTGGTAGTAAGGACTAGTTACCTTTTTGTTTTACTGGTGTCTCTTGTTTTCACATCTGCCTTTACCCTTTCTTGTTCAACGGGTATCAAGATTGTAGGCTTCTTGTGCATGCATAACTTTTTATATTCTGGAAATATCAGAGCACTTGCCGTTCGATTGTCTTCAGTTTTACATTGTGCCAAATTTTGCATCCTTAAGTATCTTATGTATCGTGCTGTTGTGCTGTCCTGCAGATATACATATCCTGCTTTGTGAAGACATCGCATTTTGAAGAGTATCTAAATGTCCAGGTAATTTATTCTGTATCTGATGTTACATGTTCTCCTTGCAACAGATGTGGGGGCATATTAATTTGTTATTTGTATATAGCATATACATGGTGTAATAAAATTGCTGCTCAGTTTAGGTAGGACCAGTTGTACCAATTGTTTTGATGTTCCTTATATTGCAACAGGAAGCTGTTATGTTGGATCTTCTTACGATAGTTGGGCACCACAGGGCAAGGCTTGCTACACAGATCCGAACAGTACAGAAATCATATGGCAACGCAGACATTGACAACATTCCTTTTGGAGAGGATACATATAGTCCTCGTGCACGTGGCCGTCCGCTCCTGATCGATACTTCTGCAAGGATCAGTGACGACAAGAAACCTCCTCGACCAGCGGTAGCACGTGAAGATCAGAAAGCAAAGGTGGCAAGTGTATCAGCGGTGGAGACGAAATCAGATGCACCTGATGGTTCTAGTTTAAACAACTCGGAGAAGCAGGAGGAGAAAAAGTTGGTTCCAGACGATGCTGGGTTGAAGAAGGATCATGTGAAAACAACAATACCATCTCCCACAACTCCATGGGCAGATCCTGTTGCGTCTACTACTTCCAAGACTGATGAAGGGAAGGCTCAAGGATCAGAAGGACAAGGAGATAGTTCTTCAGTTGCTACGCCAAAGAAGGAATCTAGTAGACCTGCCTTTGAAGACAACATTGTTCTTGGTGTAGCTCTCGAGGGCTCGAAGAGGACACTCCCAATCGATGAAGGAATGAACCCTCATCTATCGCTATCTGAACCTGAGCAAGACGCTGGTTCGTCGCCTAAGAAGAAAGGTCAAAGCTACTCACTTTCAGGCCAAGAGAAGGCGGACTAGACAGGTGACGGATCCATGTCGTCGGATCTCTATGAATGATTTGTCACCAAGCCGACCTTTTTTGTGCGCTTGTGCAAATGCAATCAGTCACTCAGTCATACAGCTAGCTCTTCTTTTTCCATGTTTAAGGGCATGAATACATGTTTATTTCTGGGAACCAATGTACCTTAGGCATCGATCGCTGTCAGGCTTGTGACGTCACAAGAGAAATATTCTGTACATATGGTGCATCTGCTGGCTGTAACGATCTTCTAGATAAAGTTGATTTATGTTGGTTCTTGGTGGTCTAGGTGGATTCTTGTGATATTGGAATTATGTTCCGCTGCCATCAGCTACAGACTGACTGAAATGCTCTGCTTGATGCAGAGCGAGTGTGTAAAGGGCATTTCGAAACCACTTGACATGCAAATAGCATCCGAATTGGGTGGTCATGTAGTACATGGATGCTGTGATGGATGATCGATTTCAAGATTTTTTTGACAAGACATACATGCACATATGATGATCGGTAGAATGGTTTTACATTTCTGAATCACAAGTCCTGAATAATTAAGGTCCAAAACGGAGTAGTAACTGTTTTATACAATGGACACACATGAACTTGTCACTGTGAAACAGAACATGGACATAGGATGATCACATGATTTTTAGTGTGTACTTGCATGATAAAAGATATGTTAAAGTTGTTTTTGAACGGCTTGATCAACACTTATCACGAGAATGTGGTCTTGTATGTGATCAAACTTTCTTGGCTTTTATTGTTGACGATCGCCGCTAGCATGGCCAGTGTTTGTTCGCACATGCATGTTCTGACATTATTCAGTTCGGTGTTTATGTAGAGCTAATTCAAAAGTCTTCAGCTAGCTTCTCACCCTTGCTCCTTATCCTCATCTCCTGCTCTTGTATCGCTCCCCTGCTTGCTGATTTCTCTCGCCAAATCTCATTGTATCCCCAGCTTGTACCAAAATGCCGGTATTGATCCGAGTGTTCGTCCCATCTCTCTGTTTGGGTTGTGACACCAAGGTAGTGGCCCTGCAACTTTGCCCGTCATTTTGACAACCAGTTTACTTTCTTCAGATTTATAGGTACACTCAGATCCATTCCTAGGTATTGAATAAGTCTTGAAACTAAGGGAGTATCTATGCACCGGACGTCCATGAACTTCTCACCATTCTTCATGCAATTGGCATTCAACTACTCACTTCATGATGTTTTCACCATTCTTCTTTATTTTTCCTTTTACAAGAGGAACCAAAAAATGGAAGCAGACTGGTCACATGATTTGTGTGGTGTGCACTCCAATGCTATAACAGTTTTTGAATGACTTGTTCAACACTATCTGCATGTTTAGCTGAGAAAAAAAAAACTATACATAGACTTACTATATATACTCACCTACATTGTGAACAAAGGTGTGAAAAGTCTATTAATGTAATGAGTTTGGATTTGTTTTCCTCCATGTTAGTTTTAGTCCGTGGTATACTCTGAAATATTGGAGGAAAACAAAAGAGCATGGTAAGCACATACTTTTTGCGGCGGCGCCAAGATATTTGTAAATTTAAAATAGAATCATTTGAGCGAGGAACTTGAGTTGAAATACCACACAGAGCAAGGAAGGAGAAGCGCTTGTCGCTGCTTGTGATGCGACTGGATTTACTGCAATATGGACTGCCTTAGAGACTGCTGGTAGGCGGAAGATACTAATATTGACATGTGCCCACATGATCGAGCACATAGACCATGGTGCTTGGCGGCCGATTGATATGGACACGGTGAACAACCTCTATGACATTCAGTTGTATTGTCCCCACTCTGAGGTCTGTCGCAGCATCAACTACAGCACGAGTCCCTGCCGTTGATGGTGTATGTGAGAGAAATTGCAACTGAGACCATAGGCGGTACCATCTCTCTACCTGTACATGACTGTCGATGCAGTTAAAGAAACAATGTATGTTCATTGCTATATATGTTTTTTTTACACTGGAACACCTTGCATTCCAAATTATGACGGACCGACCAAACCGGCGGGATTAAAACCTGGCACTCCGCATTGCTCCGGCTACCATAAGACACCAGCACACACGCTCCAGGACAGTACAAGACTTGATATACGAACATAGCTCATTCCAGCCTTAGGTTCTGCCTGTAACATGTCTCCTGCTGGGCAGTACTTTGCTTTGAGTACGCGAGCGCACAAAGAGTCACGGGGCTTGTAAGTCTCCACACCTGTCGGGCGAGCATGGCAATATTGAAGGAGTGTAAATCATGGAACCCGGTCCCTCTTTTCCTTTGGAAGCTTCAATCTTTGCCATCCAACCTAGTGATGTTTGTGCTCATCCTCCTGACTTGCCCACCATAATTTACAGACCATCTGACTAATGCTCTCAATCTTGCCATATATGTTTGCCTACTCATGATAACGTCTGGCTACTTACTTACGTTAAGATCAAGTATATTTCACAGCCAAAATATATTAAAAATACCAAGCTCACTAGATTTGAAGCCTTCTGGTGTGTCGGGGGCTGCGGGTTTGCTGGGGCCTGCCTATAAGGGCGTTAAATTCACAAATATTTTTAAATTTTACGGACATACTTAAGTCTGTGAGCATTTTGTAAATTTTCTAACTTCATTTCAAATTTGTGATTTTTTTGAATCTATGAATATTCTTATAAAAAATCATGGTTTTTTTTGTTTGCAATTTTAAAAAATACCTAGATTTGTAAAAACTACAAACATCTTTTGATTTAACTACCTTTTCTCAAATAAAAAGGGTAACCGGCCTTTTATGAGTTAGCAGTAAAGCGAGCCTAGAAAAAAATTGAGCTAGCGAGTGGAGTAGGGAGCTAAGCTGAGTGAGCGACAACTTCGCCGGCCAACCCATGTGAACTTTATAGCAACAGTTGCATGGTATCAATGTGGAATATGAGCTCTCAAGGGGCTCACACAAGAATAGCTGACACCGAGGCCAAAAGATGCAATGACACCACGACCACGCATCAAGCAACTCCACTCTCCTCTTATAAGAAATACCGTCTCTAACAACAACCCATCATGATATACGAACGGAAAACACGACCAGAGCGTAACTAAATACCAAGCCAACACAGATAAAAACGAAAACGAAAACAACCGGCCACAAATAACCTGCTAGAAAAAAGGACATCCCAGGAGTGAAGAACAGCGTGGCGAAGCGCGTATTAGCCTCCAGTTGGTATCTAGGTTTGATGGTGCGTCATGTATGTCAAAACAACACTATATTGTACATATTCCACACATGCCAGTCAACAACGGATTCTAAAGAAAGATGATTATTTGGCAGCGAGCTTGGTTTCTCTTCCCCTTCGTGGTGGTGTTGTCTGCTATGTGTTGGTGTGGTGCGTGACATTTGTGTCTTATGTGCTTCTTCGAGTGTTTAGCTCGTTGACTGGAGGTGCAAGGATGGCACGATGCGTGTGGGTCATCTCTCAGTCGGCACTTGTTGGTGCACCGGTTATGTTTGGTGGTGTTTTGGTTGGTTGTTGGCCCAAATGGGTGTATTTATGCTATGGACACCCATGAACTTCTCACTATATATACATCATGTTATTGACATTGAACTACTCATTTCATAAAGTTTTTGCGTTCTTTTCTCTTCCTTAGTTGAAAAAGTAAACAAAACATGGACGTAGAATGGTCACATGATTTTTCTACAACATTCTGTTCATTTTGTTCTGACTATTAGGTTCAGTACGCATGTCATTTCTCTTTAGCAGCATTTTACTTGATAATGTTGTTATATCATCTTTACCGAATTGAAAATTTGATTTGTTATAAACTAAAACATGAAGAACTTTAAGTAAACTATGATATGCATTTTTTTTATGTTTGATGTGAGTGGCTGAAACTAATATCATAACAAGCAAGGATGATTTTCTATCATTTATAATCGAAGGGCATGAGCTATTTCTGGAGTCACCATATTCTCGACTGGAAACAAAAATACAGGGTTGTATAGTGCCTGAACCTTTTTGGCCGTAATATTGGTATGTTGTTGGAAATATACGATTATAATTTCAACTATTCTCAGGCTGTTAGTGCCGTGTTTAATTTGAATACATGTTCCAGAAAAAAATGAAAATGTCCAGGCAAAAATTCACAGAATGGAAATGCCCAAAAAAAATTGACAACAGGAAAAATATATAAATAAATATATGTTTTGTCACATTCCAGATTTGGGGAGTTCTGCTCTCTTCAGAATTTGACGATGTATGTTTGCAAAATAATAAAGTCGGAAGTCGCCATGATGATTTTCCCTCAAAAGAAAACTAAATATAATCATTCCAGCGGAATCTTAGACTTTTCTTCCTTATTGTATTCACTAGAAGAATGCCTGTGCGTTGCAACAGGGCCACATTAACTTTAAGAGTTCAATATTAATCATGTTAATAATACATTTAATATTCCCATACATATCAAGTGACACTGGCGACCTTTTTTTGTCAATTTAGCAACGGGCTCAGTTGCAACGGGCTCTTTATACATATCAGACAACTCGGTACTACTTAAACTACAACTATGGCTACCAATATTTTTTTGTCAATTTAGCTCAGCAATAGTGCCTGGCTTAATAGACTGCTTTGCATTCACCCCCTCAGAAGACAGAGAGAACCAACTCAACATGTCAGAAGATTAACAGAAATTTCATTTGTATGGCATGAACATATAGCAGGAGCACCAACACATAGATCAGCAGAGAGCAGAGCACAGCATGCACACACTCGGGCCATCTATATCATACACACACACACACACGCATCACGCTGGCATACACATACAGAAAAGCAGGCACACACGCATCATGCGCATTGGCCGGTGCGACGCACGCAGAGCAAGTACGTACGCACGGAGAGCAAGCTAGCAAGAACACACGCGTCCAACCCCGCCGCTGCATGCGTTGGCAGAAGGTGAGACAACAAGGGAGACTGCACATTGAAGCTGTCCATGCAAGGCTGGAGGTGCTGGGCCGGCGACGGCGGTGTCAGGACGATGCTTGATTCATTCCCGGTGGCGTGGAGCTTGGGGCGGCAACGCGACGATAGCTAGTGCTCGGGGATGGGGGTTTGGGGCGGGGGCAGTCGACCCGATGGCTGGCGAAGTTAACGGGCTCGGGCGGCTGGAAATTCGGCGGGTGGCGGCGGCACAGTGCGAGGATGGGACAGGCGGAAAACCTAGCGGGTGTTCAACTACCAATACCCACGCCTTTTTTTAGGGGAATTGCTTGTGAAAATAACGTGCGACGACGACTTAGTGAGCGGATCCCCTTAAAAAAGACATAGCGAGCAGATTCCCTTAAAACTGGTAGGAATGGATACGATTGATGACGTTTGTCGTGGTTCTAAGTCTGACAGTGAGGTAGGGGGGTGTGTATGAAGAGGCTAGACCTTAGCTATTGGGAAGTTGTAAGCACGCAAGGTTTACGAGTTCAGGCCCTTCTCGGAGGAAGTAACAGCCCTACGTCTCGATGCCCGGAGGCGGTCGACTGGATTATGCGTGTGTAAAATGACAGGGGTGCGAACCCTTGATACTGAGGAGGGGGGTGGCTTATATAGAGTTCGCCGGCCCTTGCCTTCCCTCAGTAATGCAGGGTTTAAGGTACATTTAAGATGGGCGTTACTGATAACGTCCCTAATAAAGAGTCTTAATAGCCATAAAGTCTACTTAATAGCCGACCGTTTGCCTGCAGAGTGACTTGAGGTCTTCGGGCAATCGAGTGGTTGGCTTCTTGGTCGAGTAACAGCTTCTTGGTCGAGTATCTTCAACCCGTCAAGTGAGATATCTTCAAGTCGATTAAATGGTGACTTCTTCTAGGGATGTCCTATGGTAGGGTTCTTTAGGACGGGTCCGTGTCCCTACCGTAGGTACGTGACTTCATCATTAGCCCCCGAACGGATCGAGGCTAGAATGAGAAAAGGGGTTAGGGATCTTTCCGACTGATTCTTCGGGTTATATGGGTGCTTCGTTCTGGGTCGACCGTCACGGATGCCGTCATTAACCTCTTTCAGTCGCCTTGATCCGTTCCAGGTCTTTTGCTGAGTGGATTTCTTTACCTGTGAGGCATCGTGCGCCGGTGCGCGTGGGATTTCCGTTTTGTCAAGTTGTTCTGCAGCCAGCGGAGATCGCGGGATTCGGATTTTTTGGGAAGCGCGTGGAACGGGGGCGGCCGCAGTAATCGGGAGCAACAGTGCGAAGGCTCCTCGATCTCCGCGCCGCCTTTTTCGCCACGTACTGCGCGCGCGCCTACCACGGGATTTGACTGGATAGCTCGGGCCTACCTGCCAGCCACTCGGAAGCGGCCCCTTATAAGTAGTTGGCCCGGAGCCCTCCATCAGTGCGCGTGCTCATCTCTTCCTCTTCTTTTGCTCTTTCTCCGTAGCCTCCCCTGCTTCCTTTACTCTCGCCCAGCCACCGCAAGACCAGCTCGAGATCTCGCCGGCGACGATGGTGAAGGGCAAGACGACCGCCCTGGAGCGCGCGAAGAAGGCGGCGGTGGCGGGGAAGGGGAAGAAGTCTGCGCGCGGCGGATCTTCCTCCCGGACGGCTCTGCCCAAGGGTTGGATCTGTTGGGGAACGTAGTAATTTCGAAAATTTTCCTACGCACACGCAAGATCATGGTGATGCATAGCAACGAGGGGGAGAGTGTTGTCTACGTACCAACGCAGACCGACTGCGGAAGCGATCACACAACGTAGAGGAAGTAGTCGTACGTCTTCTTCCCGATCCGACCGATCCAAACACCGTTACTCCGGCACCTCCGAGTTCTTAGCACACGTTCAGCTCGATGACGATCCTCGGGCTCCGATCCAGCAAAGCGTCGAGGAAGAGTTCCGTCAGCACGACGGCGTGGTGACGATCTTGATGTACTACCGACGCAGGGCTTCGCCTAAGCTCTACAACGATATGACCGAGGTGGAATTTGGTGGCAGGGGGCACCGCACACGGCTAAGGAACGATCTCAAGGATCAACTTGTGTGTCTTGGGGTGCCCCCTGCCCCCGTATATAAAGGTTGGAGGAGGGGGAGCCGGCCGGCCAGGGAGAGGAGGCGCAGGGGAGTCCTACTCCCACCGGGAGTAGGACTCCTCCCCCCAATCCTAATCCAATTAGGACTCCTGGGGGGAAAAGGAGAGAGAAGGGGGGCCGGCCCCTATCCTAGTCCTACTAGGACTTTGGGAAGGGGGGTGCCGGCCAGCTTGTGGGCTTTCCCTTTTTCTCCTTTTCCACTAAGGCCCAATAGGCCCATTTGTCTCCCGGGGGGTTCCGGTAACCCTCCCGGTATTCCGGTAAAATCCCGATTTCACCCGGAACACTTTCGATGTCCAAACATAGGCTTCCAATATATCAATCTTTACGTCTCGACCATTTCGAGACTCCTCGTCATGTCCGTGATCTCATCCGGGACTCCGAACAACCTTCGGTACATCAAAATGCATAAACTCATAATAACTGTCATCGTAACGTTAAGCGTGCGGACCCTACGGTTCGAGAACAATGTAGACATGACCGAGACACGTCTCCGGTCAATAACCAATAGCGGGACCTGGATGCCCATATTGGCTCCTACATATTCTACGAAGATCTTTATCGGTCAGACCGCATAACAACATATGTTGTTCCCTTTGTCATCGGTATGTTACTTGCCCGAGATTCGATCATCGGTATCCAATACCTAGTTCAATCTCGTTACTGGCAAGTCTCTTTACTCGTTCCGTAATACATCATCTCACAACTAACATATTAGTTGCAGTGCTTGCAAGGCTTATGTGATGTGCATTACCGAGAGGGCCCAGAGATACCTCTCCGACAATCGGAGTGACAAACCCTAATCTCGAAATACGCCAACCCAACATCTACCTTTGGAGACACCTGTAGTACTCCTTTATAATCACCCAGTTACGTTGTGACGTTTGGTAGTACCCAAAGTGTTCCTCCGGTAAACGGGAGTTGCATAATCTCATAGTCATAGGAACATGTATAAGTCATGAAGAAAGCAATAGCAACATACTAAACGATCGGGTGCTAAGCTAATGGAATGGGTCATGTCAATCAGATCATTCAACTAATGATGTGACCTCGTTTAATCAAATAACAACTCTTTGTTCATGGTTAGGAAACATAACCATCTTTGATTAACGAGCTAGTCAAGTAGAGGCATACTAGTGACACTCTGTTGGTCTATGTATTCACACATGTATTATGTTTCCGGTTAATACAATTCTAGCATGAATAATAAACATTTATCATGATATAAGGAAATAAATAATAACTTTATTATTGCCTCTAGGGCATATTTCCTTCAGTCTCCCACTTGTACTAGAGTCAATAATCTAGTTCACATCGCCATGTGATTTAGCAGCAATAGTTCACATCACCATGTGATTAACACCCATAGTTCACATCGTCATGTGACCAACACTCAAAGGGTTTACTAGAGTCAGTAATCTAGTTCACATCTCTATGTGATTAACACCCAAAGAGTACTAAGGTGTGATCATGTTTTGCTTGTGAGATAATTTTAGTCAACGGGTCTGTCACATTCAGATCCGTAAGTATTTTGCAAGTTCTATGTCTACAATGCTCTACACAGAGCTACTCTAGCTAATTGCTCCCACTTTCAATATGTATCCAGATTGAGACTTAGAATCATCTGGATCAGTGTCAAAAACTTGCATCGACGTAACCCTTTACGACGAACCTTTTTGTCACGTCCATAATCGAGAAACATATCCTTATTTCACTAAGGATAATTCTGACCGCTGTCCAGTGATCTACTCCTAGATCACTATTGTACTCCCTTGCCAAATCAATGCAGGGTATACAATAGATTTGGTATACAGCATGACATACTTTATAGAACCTATGGCCAAGGCATAGGGAATGACTTTCATTCTCTTTCTATCTTCTGCCGTGGTCGGGCTTTGAGTCTTACTCAACTTCACACCTTGTAATACAGGCAAGAACTCTTTCTTTGACTGCTCCATTTTGAACTACTTCAAAATCTTGTCAAGGTATGTACTTATTGAAAAAACTTATCAAGCGTCTTGATCTATCTCTATAGATCTTGAAGCTCAATATGTAAGCAGCTTTACCGAAGTCTTTCTTTGAAAAACTCCTTTCAAACACTCCTTTATGCTTTACAGAATGATTCTACATTATTTCCGATCAACAATATGTCATTCACATATACTTATCAGAAATGTTGTAGTGCTCCCACTCACTTTCTCGTAAATACAGGCTTCACCGCAAGTCTGTATAAAACTATATGCTTTGATCAACTTATCAAAGCGTATATTCCAACTCCGAGATGCTTGCACCAGTCCACAGATGGATCGCTGGTGCTTGCACATTTTTGTTAGCACCTTTTGGATTGACAAAACCTTCTGGTTGTATCATATACAACTCTTCTTCCAGAAATCCATTCAGGAATGCAGTTTTGACATCCATCTGCCATATTTCATAATCATAAAATGCGGCAATTGCTAACATTATTCTGACGGACTTAAGCATCGCTACGGGTGAGAAGGTCTCATCGTAGTGAACTCCTTGAACTTGCCGAAAACCTTTCGCGACAAGTCAAGCTTTATAGACAGTAACATTACCGTCAGCGTCAGTCTTTTTCTTGAAGATCCATTTATTCTCAATTGCTTGCCGATCATCGGGCAAGTCAACCAAAGTCCATACTTTGTTTTCATACATGGATCCCATCTCAGATTTCATGGCCTCAAGCCATTTCGCGGAATCTGGGCTCATCATTGCTTCCTCATAGTTCGTAGGTTCATCATGATCTAGTAGCATGACTTCCAGAATTGGATTACCGTACCACTCTGGTGCGGATCTCACTCTGGTTGATCTACGTGGTTCAGTAGTGTCTTGTTCTGAAGTTTCATGATCATCATCATTAGCTTCCTCACTAACTGGTGTAGGTGTCACAGAAACATTTTTCTGTGATGTACTACTTTCCAATAAGGGAGCAGGTACAGTTACCTCGTTAAGTTCTACTTTCCTCCCACTCACTTCTTTCGAGAGAAACTCCTTTTCCAGAAAGTTTCCGAATTTTAGCAACAAAATTCTTGCCTTCGGATCTGTGATAGAAGGTGTATCCAATAGTTTCCTTTGGATATCCTATGAAGACGCACTTCTCCGATTTGAGTTTGAGCTTATCAGGATGAAACCTTTTCATATAAGCATCGCAACCCCAAATTTTAAGAAACGACAGCTTAGGTTTCTTGCCAAACCATAGTTCACACGGTGTCGTCTCAACGGATTTAGATGGTGCCCTATTTAACGTGAATGCAGCTGTCTCTAATGCATGACCCCAAAAACAATAGTGGTAAATCGGTAAGAGACATCATAGATTGCACTATATCCAATAAAGTACGGTTATGACGTTCGGACACACCATTATGATGTGGTGTTCCAGGTGGCGTGAGTAGTGAAACTATTTCACATTGTTTTAACTGAAGACCAAACTCGTAACTCAAATACTCTTTTCCACGATCAGATCGTAGAAACTTTATTTTCTTGTTACGATGATTTTCCACTTCACTCTGAAATTATATTAACTTTTCAAATATATCAGACTTCTATTTCATTAAGTAGATATACCCATATCTGCTCAAATCATCTATGAAGGTTAGAAAATAATGATACCCGCTGCAAGCCTTAAATATTCATCGGACCACATACATCAGTATGTATGATTTCCAACAAATCTGTTGCTTGCTCCATTGTTCCGGAGAACGGCGTTTTAGTCATCTTGCCCCAAAGGCATGGTTCGCAAGCATCAAGTGATTCATAATCAAGTGATTCCAAAATCCCATCAGCATGGAGTTTCTTCATGTGCTTTACACCAATATGACCTAAACGGTAGTGCCACAAATAAGTTGCACTATCATTATTAACTTCGCATCTTTTGGCTTCAATATTATGTGTATCACTAAGATCGAGATCCAATGAACTATTTTTCATTGGGTGTGTAACCATATAAGGTTTTATTCATGTAAACAGAACAACAATTTATTCTCTTACTTAAATGAATAACCGTATTGCAATAAACATGATCAAATCATATTCATCCTCAACGCAAACACCAAATAACACTTATTTAGGTTCAGCACTAATCCCGAAATTATAGGGAGTGTGCGATGATGATCATATCAATCTTGGAACCACTTCCAACACACATCGTCACTTCACCCTTAACTAGTCTCTGTTCATTCTGCAACTCCCGTTTCGAGTTACTACTCTTAGCAACTGAACTAGCATCAAATACTAAGGGTTTGCTATAAACACTAGTAAAGTACACATCAATAACATGTATATCAAATATACTTACGTTCACTTTGCCATCCTTCTTATCCGCCAATCACTTGGGGTAGTTCCGCTTCCAGTGACCAGTCCCTTTGCAGTACAAGCACTTAATCTCAGGCTTAGGATCAGACTTGGGCTTCTTCACTTGAGCAGCAACTTGCTTGCCGTTCTTTTTGAAGTTCCCCTTCTTTCCTTTGCCCTTTTTCTTGAAACTAGTGGTCTTGTCAACCATCAACACTTGATGTTTTTCTTTGATTTCTACCTTCGTTGATTTCAGCATCACGAAGAGCTTGGGAGTTGTCTCCGTTATCCCTTGCATATTATAGTTCATCACGAAGTTCTACTAACTTAGTGATGGTGACTAGAGAATTCTGTCAATCACTATCTTATCTGGAAGATTAACTCCCACTTGATTCAAGCGATTGTAGTACCCAGACAATCTGAGCACATGCTCACTAGTTGAGCGATTCTCCTCCATCTTTTAGCTATAGAACTTGTTGGAGACTTCATATCTCTCAACTCGGGTATTTGCTCGAAATATTAACTTCAACTCCTGGAACATCTCATATGGTCCATGACGTTCAAAACGTCTTTGAAGTCCCGATTCTAAGCCGTTAAGCATGGTGCACTAAACTATCAAGTAGTCATCATATTGAGCTAGCCAAACGTTCATAACGTCTGCATCTGCTCCTGCAATAGGTCTGTCACCTAGCGGTGCATCAAGGACACAATTTTTGTGTGCAGCAATGAGGATAAACCTCAGATCACGGATCCAATCCGCATCATTGCTACTAACATCTTTCAACACAATTTTCTCTAGGAACATATCAAAATAAACACAGGGAAGCAACAACACGAGCTATTGATCTACAACATAATTTGCAAAATACTACCAGGACTAAGTTCATGATAAATTTAAGTTCAATTTAATCATATTACTTAAGAACTCCCACTTAGATAGACATCCCTCTAATCCTCTAAGTGATCACGTGATCCAAATCAACTAAACCATAACCGATCATCACGTGAGATGGAGTAGTTTTCAATGGTGAACATCATCATGTTGATCATATCTACTATATGATTCACGCTCGACCTTTCGGTCTCTGTGTTCCGAGGCCATATCTGCATATGCTAGGCTCGTCAAGTTTAACCTGAGTATTCTGCGTGTGCAAAACTGGCTTGCACCCGTTGTAGATGGACGTAGAGCTTATCACACCCGATCATCACGTGGTGTCTGGGCACGACGAACTTTGGCAACGGTGCATACTCAGGGAGAACACTTCTTGATAATTTAGTGAGAGATCATCTTATAATGCTACCGTCAATCAAAGCAAAATAAGATGCATAAAAGGATAAACATGCAATCAATATAAGTGATATGATATGGCCATCATCATCTTGTGCTTGTGATCTCCATCTCCGAAGCACCGTCATGATCACCATCATCACCGGCGCGCCACCTTGATCTCCATCGTAGCAACGTTGTCGTCTCGCAAATCTTATGCTTCCACGACTATCACTACCGCTTAGTAATAAAGTAAAGCATTACATCGCGATTGCATTGCATACAATAAAGCGACAACCATATGGCTCCTGCCAGTTGCCGATAATTCGGTTACAAAACATGATCATCTCATACAATAAAATCAGCATCATGTCTTGACCATATCACATCACAACATACCCTGCAAAAACAAGTTAGACGTCCTCTACTTTGTTTGTTGCAAGTTTTACGTGGCTGCTACGGGCTTAAGTAAGAACTCATCTCACCTACGCATCAAAACCACAACGATAGTTCGTCAAATAGACTCCGTTTTAACCTTCTCAAGGACCGGGCGTAGTCACACTTGGTTCAACTAAAGTTGGAGAGACAGTCTTCCGCAAGCCATCTATGTGCAAAGCACGTCGAGGGAACCGGTCTCGCGTAAGAGTACGCGTAAGGTTGGTCCGGATCGTCTCAACCAACAATGCCGCCGAACCAAAGTATGACATGCTGGTAGGCAGTATGACTTGTATCGCCCACAACTCACTTGTGTTCTACTCGTGCAAATAACATAAAACCATAAAACCTAGGCTCGGATGCCACTGTTGGGGAACGTAGTAATTTCGAAAATTTTCCTACGCACACGCAAGATCATGGTGATGCATAGCAACGAGGGGGAGAGTGTTGTCTACGTACCAACGCAGACCGACTGCGGAAGCGATCACACAACGTAGAGGAAGTAGTCGTACGTCTTCTTCCCGATCCGACCGATCCAAGCACCGTTACTCCGGCACCTCCGAGTTCTTAGCACACGTTCAGCTCGATGACGATCCTCGGGCTCCGATCCAGCAAAGCATCGAGGAAGAGTTCCGTCAGCACGACGGCGTGGTGACGATCTTGATGTACTACCGACGCAGGGCTTCGCCTAAGCTCTACAACGATATGACCGAGGTGGAATTTGGTGGCAGGGGGCACCGCACACGGCTAAGGAACGATCTCAAGGATCAACTTGTGTGTCTTGGGGTGCCCCCTGCCCCCGTATATAAAGGTTGGAGGAGGGGGAGCCGGCCGGCCAGGGAGAGGAGGCGCAGGGGAGTCCTACTCCCACCGGGAGTAGGACTCCTCCCCCCAATCCTAATCCAATTAGGACTCCCGGGGGGAAAAGGAGAGAGAAGGGGGGCCGGCCCCTATCCTAGTCCTACTAGGACTTTGGGAAGGGGGGTGCCGGCCAGCTTGTGGGCTTTCCCTTTTTCTCCTTTTCCACTAAGGCCCAATAGGCCTGTTTGTCTCCCGGGGGGTTCCGGTAACCCTCCCGGTATTCCGGTAAAATCCCGATTTCACCCGGAACACTTCCGATGTCCAAACATAGGCTTCCAATATATCAATCTTTACGTCTCGACCATTTCGAGACTCCTCGTCATGTCCGTGATCTCATCCGGGACTCCGAACAACCTTCGGTACATCAAAATGCATAAACTCATAATAACTATCATCGTAACGTTAAGCGTGCGGACCCTACGGTTCGAGAACAATGTAGACATGACCGAGACACGTCTCCGGTCAATAACCAATAGCGGGACCTGGATGCCCATATTGGCTCCTACATATTCTACGAAGATCTTTATCGGTCAGACCGCATAACAACATACGTTGTTCCCTTTGTCATCGGTATGTTACTTGCCCGAGATTCGATCGTCGGTATCCAATACCTAGTTCAATCTCATTACTGGCAAGTCTCTTTACTCGTTCCGTAATACATCATCTCACAACTAACATATTAGTTGCAGTGCTTGCAAGGCTTATGTGATGTGCATTACCGAGAGGGCCCAGAGATACCTCTCCGACAATCGGAGTGACAAACCCTAATCTCGAAATACGCCAACCCAACATCTACCTTTGGAGACACCTGTAGTACTCCTTTATAATCACCCAGTTACGTTGTGACGTTTGGTAGTACCCAAAGTGTTCCTCCGGTAAACGGGAGTTGCATAATCTCATAGTCATAGGAACATGTATAAGTCATGAAGAAAGCAATAGCAACATACTAAACGATCGGGTGCTAAGCTAATGGAATGGGTCATGTCAATCAGATCATTCAACTAATGATGTGACCTCATTTAATCAAATAACAACTCTTTGTTCATGGTTAGGAAACATAACCATCTTTGATTAACGAGCTAGTCAAGTAGAGGCATACTAGTGACACTCTGTTTGTCTATGTATTCACACATGTATTATGTTTCCGGTTAATACAATTCTAGCATGAATAATAAACATTTATCATGATATAAGGAAATAAATAATAACTTTATTATTGCCTCTAGGGCATATTTCCTTCAGGATCCAGGGCGACTGGATGCCTTCGGTGCTCCGCCAGGAGGATCTTGACGACTTGGTCGAGGGGGGAGCCATCCCTCACAAGGCTGCGCGTCTTCCGGGGGGAGAGATCGAACCCCAACCTCGCGACGGTGAGTGCATGCTCCTCGCCACTCACATCGACCGAGGGTTTTCTCTGCCGCCCCACTCTTTCTTCCGCAGCTTCTTGAACTTCTTTGGAGCGCAGCTCCACCACTTTACCCCCAATTCTATAGTCTATCTCGCTGCCTTTATTTCAATGTGTGAGGCGTTCCTGGGTTGCCGCCCACACTGGGGGCTTTTTAAGCACATCTTCACCTGTCGCTCTCAGTCGGTTAAGAAAGCCAAGTCGAGTGACGAGAGGACACAAGTGATCCAACTGTGCGGGGGTTTGGCGATCCAGACGAGAGGGAAGAGCTGTTTCCCATCCATTACCTTCCCGGAGTCAGTTCGGGGCTGGCAGGCGACTTGGTTCTACTATCAGGATCAGGCGACTCCAGGGCAGTCGACTGGGCTCCCACCTTTCACCCTTGACCGAGCCGAAAAGCCCGCTTCTCTGAAGGTGACGCCTGAAGAGAAGGCCCAGGTCAAGATACTGGCCGGTCGAGTGGTTGAGCTTGTCCGCGAGGGCGTGACGGGGATGGATCTGCTGGAGGTCTTCCTCAAGAGACGAATCCAACCGCTCCAGGCTCGGGACCATCCGATGTGGCTGTATTCTGGCCTCGAGGACACCACTCGGATCCACCCGGAGGAGGTTACCGATGAGATGTTGGAGGGGTGGCTGTCTAGTATCACGGGGAACAAGGACAACCCCCGGGGAGCTAGGAGGGTCATTCCACTCGACAGCTCGTATGAGGTCGACCAGGTGCGTTTTTATGTCTTCCGACTGAAATCTTCGTTTTCTGTATTGGTCTCTTTTCGAGCAGGTCGATTGACTTTACCTTTGTCTGTTGTCTTTCAGGCGACCACTGAGATGTACTCGACGCCCAATGGGGCGCAGGGGTCAACTGAGGAAGGAGAAGGGAGCAGAGGCGAGAGCGGGGATGACCAGGGTGAGTGGGAGTCGGATGGTGAAGGAGAGGGAGGCGACGACATCTTCTCCAGTGAAGAGGAGGAGGAGGAGACCGAACCTCCCCGCCCGGAAAGGCGATCCAAGCTCGCACATGACCCGGCACAGGGACGTGGTCAGGCGAGTGGCTCCGTCGGGCCATCGTCGAAACGCCCTCGAACTTCTTCTCCCACACCGACTGGGAAGGTCCCCAAGCAACCACGCACGACGCTATCCAAGCCGCCCAAGACTCTGCCCAAGATGAAGATAACTGTCCCTGTTATTTCCGGGTAACAAAGCTTGTCTTCCCTCGTCGATTGGAGGACGGATCCTCGGTCGACTCGTTACGCTTAACTGGTTGATTCTTCGAAATTTGCAGTGCTGCTACCTCCGAGATCTCTGCCAAAGACGACGACCAAGAGATGGGGGACGCTGCTACCTCCAACCCTGGTACGATTATTGACGTTTTGTTTTTGAGTTGACTTGGACGTTTCTTGCAATTCTGGTCGATTGAAAGTTCTTCCTGCAGCCCCTCCTCATGTTATCGACCTCCCGGATGACGACGACAACGAGCCGCTGAGGATAGGGAGGACCAAGAGGCCGTCGACTGACAGGACTTCCCAGCCTGCTCCGGCACCTGAGGCCGTGGCTCGGGATAGCGGTGATACCCCTCGGGCTTCTGTGACCTTTGCCAATCCCCTGTCGAGTGCGCAGCCCTCGGCGTCGACTGCCAATCCAACTTCGCTCTTTGTCGCGTACTCTGTCCCTGAAGACGAAGTGGCCGCTGCGAAGGAGGCCATACACCAGGAAGGGGGCATGATGGAACAGGTGAAGAAGGCTCGAGAGGCCAGCCAGCCAGCTTACGACGCAAGTTCGGCGCTTCAGAGCAACGTCCAGGTCAGTCGACTTGATACTTGATTGTTTGAAGAGTCTTTCTCCCTCTTTCTTTTTCTCTTTGAAGATCTTTGTATCTGTATCTGTACACCCACTGGGTGTGTTTTCTCTTTCTTGGACTAGTGGGGGCACGCTGAGTGCACCCACTGGGTGTAGTCCCCGAGACTACGGTGGACTGCTGGCAGTCGACTGTAGTCTTTATATTGCGTTTCTGAATCTGTGTTTCTTCACTCGGTTTGGTCTGGCCAGGTCGAGTGGGACCGTGTCCTGTCGACTGCGGGCAGTCGATTTTTTTTGGTCGAACTAGTGGGGGCACGCTGAGTGCACCCACTGGGTGTAGTCCCCGAGACTACGGTGGACTGCTGGCAGTCGACTGTAGTCTTTATATTGCATTTCTGAATCTGTGTTTCTTCACTCGGTTTGGTCTGGCCAGGTCGAGTGGGACCGTGTCCTGTCGACTGCGGGCAGTCGATTTTTTTTATCGAACCAGTGGGGGCACGCTGAGTGCACCCACTGGGTGTAGTCCCCGAGACTATTGTCGAATGTTTTTGATTCGGCTGTGGTCTTAGAAACGTCACCATTGTTCCTTAGTTACTCGGAAGCAACTTATCTCAAACGTCTGTCGACTGGTTTTTCTTTTTGCAGAAATCCTGCGAACTTGCCGCTCGCTATACTGAATTGGAGAAATAGAAGATTCAACTGGACCTTGATCTAGAGCTGGCCAGGACAGAGCTGCAAAAGGTCAGGGAGGGCGCCGCAGGTAAAGCGACTTTGTCGACTGATTTTGTTTTTAGGCTTGAGCATTCCTCTGTTGTTTCCGATTCGATCACCATTTCTTTGTAGGAGAATTGGAAAAAGCTTTGGCGAAGAAGGACCAGGACCTGGCTGCTGCCCGTAAGGAGGCTGATGACAAGACAGCTCTGGATGCACAGAAGCTGGCTTCGGTCGACCAGTTAGAAAAAGAGAACACCAGGTTGCAGACCGCTCTGACTGAAGCCAACAGGCTGACTACAAATTGGAAGAAGGAGAACCTCCTCTTGGGCGAGCAGATGGAAGGCATCGCTCGTAGGAGGGACGACCTGGAGAGCTACTTGAGGAGCCTCGCCAAGAAGCTGTACATCAAACTTGAAGGTGCACATTCAATTCCGACTGGTTTTCTTTTGTGTCGACTCAATTTTGCGATCGTTGGCTTATCTTTAGGTCTTGTATGCAGAATTTTTTCAGAACTTCGAAGAGGAGACCGGGCGGATCGAAACGGGTCTGGACCCAATCAATTCTCCGGTGAAAGATGATACTGCCATGAACCTGCTCCGACTGGAATCTCGAATCGACGGCGCCGTGGATTACTTGGCTCGGCTGAAGGTTGCCGTGTCGCGGATCGACTCGACACTTTGGCCAGAGTCCACGCTCCAGAACGATCTCGAGTCTCTTATGGCTCGACTTGACAAAATCCCCGATCGAGTGCAGGAGTGGAAGAAGTCTTCTGCCCGGTGCGGCGCTGATGTGGCTCTTTCTTTAGTCCGCGTCCATTGCAAGGAGGCGCGAGAAGAAAAGTTGGCCGCCATCCAAGTCGCCAATACCAAGAGGCACAGCTTTCAAGACTTCATGGAGACCTTCATTGCTGCTGCCACTTGTATTGCTGACGGAATTGACCTGGATGAGTTCGTCGCTCCTGCCAGTCCTCCTCTTGAGGAATGAGAAAACTTTTATGCATTTCCTTAAATTTGCCTTGGAATGCCGAGTGGACTTGTAATCGTTTAAACTCTGCCGAGCTGAGGGCTCGAGTACTTTGATTCGGGGCCCAGGGCCTTTTAAGCTTTATCCGAACTTAATTTCTTGTTGAATGTCTTCGTGGTTTTGAACTGTCGTGTGGGGCTTTGGTTTTGTATTCAGGCGAGTACTGGACTGCAGCTAAGCCCCCCGAGTGGGAGGATTGCTCTCCACTCGGTAGGATTTTTTCAATCTTAGGCGAGTGCTTGACTGTAGCTAAGTTTCTGAGTGGGAGAACTTAGGCGAGTACTGGACTGCAGCTAAGCCCCCGAGTGGGAGGATTGCTTTCCACTTGGTAGGATTTTTTCAATCTTAGGCGAGTGCTTGACTGCAACTAAGTTTCCGAGTGGGAGAACTTAGGCGAGTACTGGACTACAGCTAAGCCCCCGAGTGAGAGGATTGCTCTCCACTCGGTAGGATTTTTTCAAACTTACGCGAGTGCTTGACTGCAGCTAAGTTTCCGAGTGGGAGAACTTAGGCGAGTACTGGACTGCAGCTAAGCCCCCGAGTGGGAGGATTGCTCTCCACTCGGTAGGATTTTTTCAAACTTAGGCGAGTGCTTGACTGCAGCTAAGTTTCCGAGTGGGAGAACTTAGGCGAGTACTGGACTGCAGCTAAGCCCCCGAGTGGGAGGATTGCTCTCCACTCGGTAGGATTTTTTCAATCTTAGGCGAGTGCTTGACTGCAGCTAAGTTTCCGAGTGAGAGAACTTAGGCGAGTACTGGACTGCAGCTAAGCCCCCGAGTGGGAGGATTGCTCTCCACTCGGTAGGATTTTTTCAAACTTAGGCGAGTGTCTGACCGTAGCTAAGTCTCTTCGTGGAGAACTTAGGCGAGTGCCGGACTGCAGCTAAGCCCCCGAGTGGGAGGTTTGCTCTTCACTCGGTAGGATTTTTCAATCTTAGGCGAGTGTCTGACTGCAGCTAAGTCTCTTCGTGGAGAACTTAGGCGAGTGCTGAACCGCAGCTAAGCCCCCGAGTGGGAGGTTTGCTCTCCACTCGGTAGGATTTTTCAAACTTAGGCGAGTGTCTGACTGCAGCTAAGTCTCTTCGTGGAGAACTTAGGCGAGTGCTGAACTGCAGCTAAGCCCCCGAGTGGGAGGTTTGCTCTTCACTCGGTAGGATTTTTCAAACTTAGGCGAATCAGATTCGCAGCTAAGCCCCCAAGTGGGAGGTTTGCTCTCCACTCGGTAGGGTTTTTCAAACTTAGGCGAATCGGATTCGCAGCTAAGCCCCCGAGTGGGAGGTTTGCTCTCCACTCGGTAGGGTTTTTCAAACTTAGGCGAATCGGATTCGCAGCTAAGCCCCCGAGTGGGAGGTTTGCTCTCCACTCGGTAGGATTTTTCAAACTTAGGCGAATCGGATTCGCAGCTAAGTCACCCACTGGGGGATTTCGGATACAAACAAAAGTGACAGCAATTATTGGAACACTCTTATTTCTGATAAAAATGAACTTCAGGAGTTTTTCTTATTACATCTGGTTTGAGGGCGGACTCAAGTGTAAAAGGGGCGGAGAAGCTCCGCGTTCCAAGCTCGAGGTTCGTCGATCTGTCGATCAACATTGTAAAGGTGATATGCTCCGTTGTGGAGGACTCTGGTGACGATGAAGGGGCCTTCCCAAGTGGGAGCGAGCTTGTGAGGTTTCTGTTGATCCACTCGGAGGACCAGATCTCCTTCTTGAAAGGCTCGACTCTTCACATTCCGGGCGTGGAATCGACGTAAGTCCTGCTGATAAATGGTCGATCTGATCATTTCCATCTCCCTCTCTTCCTCCAAGAGGTCGACTGCGTCTTGCCGGGCCTGCTCCGCTTCATCTTCGGTGTAAAGTTCGACTCGGGGTGCATTATGAAGAAGATCGCTTGGCAGGACAGCTTCGGCTCCATAAACCAGAAAGAATGGGGTCATTCCAGTCGACCGGTTAGGGGTGGTCCTTAATCCCCACAGAACTGACGGAAGCTCGTCGACCCAAGCGCCTGCCACGTGCTTGAGATCACGCATCAGCCGAGGTTTTAGCCCTTTGAGAATCAGACCATTTGCTCTCTCAGCCTGTCCATTCAACTGGGGATGAGCGACTGAGGCATAGTCGACTCGTGTGCCTTGAGAAGCGCAAAATGCTCTGAACTCGTTCGAATCAAAGTTTGACCCGTTATCAGTGATGATGTTGTGCGGGACTCCATATCTGAATGTTAACCCTCTGATGAAACTGATAGCGGTGCCAGCATCGAGGCTCTTTATGGGCTTAGCTTCGATCCATTTGGTAAATTTGTCGACTGCCACAAGTACATGAGTGAATCCACTCCTGCCCGTTCTTAGGGGGCCAACCATGTCCAATCCCCAGACGGCAAAGGGCCAGACGAGCGGAATGGTTTTCAGGGCTGACGCGGGCTTGTGTGACATGTTGGAGTAGAACTAGCACCCCTCGCACTTGTCGACTATCTCTTTCGCCATCTCATTTGCCCTTGGCCAGTAAAATCCAGCTCGGTATGCTTTAGCCACAATAGTCCGAGAGGATGCATGGTGACCGCAGGTTCCCGAGTGGATATCGTTACGGATTATTTGACCCTCTTCTGGCGTTATGCATTTCTGGCCGACTCCGGTCGCACTCTCTCTGTATAGCTGTCCCCTTATGACTGTGAAGGCCTTAGATCGGCGGACGATCTGTCGAGCCTCCTCCTCGTCCTCCGGAAGTTCTTTCCTTAGGATATATGCAATGTACGGTATTGTCCAGTCAGGGATGATTGCCAAGACTTCCATGATTAGGTCGACTACTGCAGGCACTTCAACTTCAGTCGGATCTGTGGCACTTTTCGGCTGCGGGGCTTCTTCTGTGAAAGGATCCTCTTGGACTGACGGTGAGTGAATGTGTTACAAGAACACGTTGCTTGGAATGGCTTCTCTCTTGGAGCCTATCTTTGCCAAATCGTCAGCTGCCTGGTTTTTCAGTCGGGGGATGTGGTGGAGTTCCAACCCCTCGAACTTCTTCTCTAGCTTCCGCACTGCATTGCAGTATCCAGTCATTGCCGGACTCCTGACGTCCCACTCCTTCATCACTTGATTAACCACCAGATCTGAGTCGCCATAGACCATGAGGCGACGGACGCCGAGTGAAATGGCCATGCGCAACCCATATAAAAGTGCTTCATACTCTGCTTCGTTATTGGAGGAATCGAAGTGAATCTGGAGAACGTATCTGAGCTTATCTCCTTGAGGGGAGACCAAAACTACCCCCGCGCCCGAACCATTCAGCATCTTGGATCCATCGAAGAACATAGTCTAGTGTTTCGAGTGAACTTGAGTCGGAAGTTGCTGTTCAATCCACTCGGCGATGAAATCCGCGATTGCTTGGGACTTGATGGCTTTCTTTGCTTCAAACTTGATATCTAAAGGAAGGAGTTCAATCGCCCACTTGGCCACTCGACCAGTTGCATCTCTGTTATGCAGGATCTCCGATAACGGGGCGTCGCTAACGACTGTAATGGAGTGGTCAGAGAAATAATGTGCAACTTTCTTCGTGGTCATATAAATCCCATATACAAGCTTCTGGTAGTGGGGGTATCTTTGTTTTGAAGGGGTCAAAACTTCAGACACATAATATACAGGGCGTTGAACTTTGAAGGCCTTCCCTTCCTCTTCCGCTCGACCGTAAGTACTGTACTGACAACTTGTCCCGTGGCTGCAATGTAAAGCAACAGAGGCTCTTTGCTAATTGGGGCAGCTAGCACCGGCTGGGTGGAGAGCAGAGCTTTGAGCTCTGCAAACGCTGCATCAGCTTCCGGAGTCCACTCGAACTTGTCAGACTTCTTCATCAGTCGGTAAAGAGGCAACGCTTTTTCACCGAGTCGAGAAATGAATCGACTTAAGACGGCCAAGCAGCTTGTAAGCTTTTGGACATCATGCACACGTACAGGACGCTTCTGAAGGAAATATGCCCTAGAGGCAATAATAAAGTTATTATTTATTTCCTTACATCATGATAAATGTTTATTATTCATGCTAGAATTGTATTAACCGGAAACATAATACATGTGTGAATACATAGACCAACAGAGTGTCAGTAGTATGCCTCTACTTGACTAGCTCGTTAATCAAAGATGGTTATGTTTCCTAACCATGAACAAGGAGTTGTTATTTGATTAACGAGGTCACATCATTAGTAGAATGATCTGATTGACATGACCCATTCCATTAGCTTAGCACCCGATCGTCTAGTATGTTGCTATTGCTTTCTTCATGACTTATACATGTTCCTATAACTATGAGATTATGCAACTCCCGTTTACCGGAGGAACACTTTGGGTACTACCAAACGTCACAACGTAACTGGGTGATTATAAAGGAGTACTACAGGTGTCTCCAATGGTAGATGTTGGGTTGGCGTATTTCGAGATTAGGGTTTGTCACTCCAATTGTCGGAGAGGTATCTCTGGGCCCTCTCGGTAATGCACATCACATAAGCCTTGCAAGCACTGCAACTAATAAGTTAGTTGTGAGATGATGTATTACGGAACGAGTAAAGAGACTTGCCGGTAACGAGATTGAACTAGGTATTGGATACCGACGATCGAATCTCGGGCAAGTAACATATCGATGACAAAGGGAACAACGTATGTTGTTATGCGGTCTGACCGGTAAAGAGCTTCGTAGAATATGTAGGAGCCAATATGGGCATCCAGGTCCCGCTATTGGTTATTGACCGGAGACGTGTCTCGGTCATGTCTACATTGTTCTCGAACCGTAGGGTCCGCACGCTTAACGTTACGATGACAGTTATTATGAGTTTATGCATTTTGATGTACCGAAGGTTGTTCGGAGTCCCGGATGAGATCACGGACATGACGAGGAGTCTCAAAATGGTCGAGACGTAAAGATTGATATATTGGAAGCCTATGTTTGGGCACCGGAAGTGTTCCGGGTGAAATCGGGATTTTACCGGATTACCGGGAGGGTTACCGGAACCCCCCGGGAGGCAAATGGGCCTATTGGGCCTTAGTGGAAAAGAGAGAAGGGGCAGCCCACAGGCTAGCCGGCCGAACCCCCCTTCCCTAGTCCTATTAGGACTAGGAGAAGGGGCCGGCCCCCCTCTCTTCTCTTTCTCCCGAAGAGTCCTATTAGGAATAGGATTTGAGGGAAGGAGTCCTACTCCCGGTAGGAGTGGGACTCCTCCCTGCGCCTCCCTCCTAGCCGGCCGACCCCCTTGCCCCTGGCCTTTATATACGGGGGCAGGGGGCACCCCATAGACACACAACTTGATCCTTGAGATCGTTCCTTAGCCGTGTGCGGTGCCCCCTGCCACCAAATTCCACCTCGATCGTACCGTTGTAGTGCTTAGGCGAAGCCCTGCGTCGGTAGTACATCAAGATCGTCATCACGCCGTCGTGCTGACGGAACTCTTCCTCGACGCTTTGCTGGATCGGAGCCCGAGGAACGTCATCGAGCTGAACGTGTGCTAAGAACTCGGAGGTGCCGGAGTAACGGTGCTTGGATCGGTCGGATCGGGAAGAAGACGTACGACTACTTCCTCTACGTTGTGTGATCGCTTCCGCAGTCGGTCTGCGTTGGTACGTAGACAACACTCTCCCCTCTCGTTGCTGTGCATCACCATGATCTTGCGTGTGCGTAGGAAATTTTTTGAAATTACTGCGTTCCCCAACAGTGGCATCCGAGCCTAGGTTTTATGGTTTGATGTTATATGCACGAGTAGAACACAAGTGAGTTGTGGGCGATACAAGTCATACTGCCTACCAGCATGTCATACTTTGGTTCGGCGGTATTGTTGGTTGAGACGATCCGGACCAACCTTACGCATACTCTTACGCGAGACCGGTTCCCTCGACGTGCTTTGCACATAGATGGCTTGCGGAAGACTGTCTCTCCAACTTTAGTTGAACCAAGTGTGACTACGCCCGGTCCTTGAGAAGGTTAAAACGGAGTCTATTTGACGAACTATCGTTGTGGTTTTGATGCGTAGGTGAGATGAGTTCTTACTTAAGCCCGTAGCAGCCACGTAAAACTTGCAACAACAAAGTAGAGGACGTCTAACTTGTTTTTGCAGGGTATGTTGTGATGTGATATGGTCAAGGCATGATGCTGATTTTATTGTATGAGATGATCATGTTTTGTAACTAAGTTATCGGCAACTGGCAGGAGCCATATGGTTGTCGCTTTATTGTATGCAATGCAATCGCGATGTAATGCTTTACTAGATTACTAAACGGTAGTAATAGTCGTGGAAGCATAAGATTGGCGAGACGACAACGATGCTACGATGGAGATCAAGGTGTCGCGCCGGTGACGATGGTGATCATGACGGTGCTTCGGAGATGGAGATCACAAGCACAAGATGATGATGGCCATATCATATCACTTATATTGATTGCATGTGATGTTTATCCTTTTATGCATCTTATCTTGCTTTGATTGACGGTAGCATTATAAGATGATCTCTCACTAAATTATCAAGAAGTGTTCTCCCTGAGTATGCACCGTTGCCAAAGTTCGTCGTGCCCAGACACCACGTGATGATCGGGTGTGATAAGCTCTACGTCCATCTACAACGGGTGCAAGCCAGTTTTGCACACGCAGAATACTCAGGTTATACTTGATGAGCCTAGCATGTGCAGATATGGCCTCGGAACACAGAGACCGAAAGGTCGAGCGTGAATCATATAGTAGATATGATCAACATGACGATGTTCACCATTGAAAACTACTCCATCTCACGTGATGATCGGTTATGGTTTAGTTGATTTGGATCACGTGATCACTTAGAAGATTAGAGGGATGTCTATCTAAGTGGGAGTTCCTAAGTAATTTGATTAACTGAACTTAAACTTATCATGAACTTAGTACCTGATAGTATCTTGCTTGTTTATGTTGCTTGTAGATAGATGGCTCGTGCTATTGTTCCGTTGAATTTTAATGCGTTCCTTGAGAAAGCAAAGTTGAAAGATGATGGTAGCAATTACACGGACTGGGTCCGTAACCTGAGGATTATCCTCATTGCTGCACAGAAGAATTACGTCCTGGAAGCACCGCTGGGTGACAGGCCTACTGCTGGAGCAACGCCAGATGTTATGAACGTTTGGCAGAGCAAAGCTGATGACTACTCGATAGTTCAGTGTGCCATGCTTTACGGCTTAGAATCGGGACTTCAACGACGTTTTGAACGTCATGGAGCATATGAGATGTTCCAGGAGTTGAAGTTAATATTTCAAGCAAATGCCCGAATTGAGAGATATGAAGTCTCCAATAAGTTCTATAGCTGTAAGATGGAGGAGAACAGTTCTGTCAGTGAGCATATACTCAAAATGTCTGGGTATAATAATCACTTGATTCCAGATGATTGCGTCATTGACAGAATTCTCCAATCACTACCACCAAGCTACAAGAGCTTCGTGATGAACTATAATATGCAAGGGATGAACAAGACTATTCCCGAGCTCTTCGCAATGCTGAAAGCTGCGGAGGTAGAAATCAAGAAGGAGCATCAAGTGTTGATGGTTAGCAAGACCACTAGTTTCAAGAAAAAGGGCAAAGGGAAGAAGAAGGGAAACTTCAAGAAGAACAGCAAGCAAGTTGCTGCTCAGGAGAAGAAACCCAAGTCTGGACCTAAGCCTGAAACTGAGTGCTTCTACTGCAAGCAGACTGGTCACTGGAAGCGGAACTGCCCCAAGTATTTGGCGGATAAGAAGGATGGCAAAGTGAGCAAAGGTATATGTGATATACATGTTATTGATGTGTACCTTACTAGAGCTCGCAGTAGCACCTGGGTATTTGATACTTGTTTTGTTGCTAATATTTGCAACTCGAAACAGGGACTACGGAATAAGCGGACACTAGCAAAGGACGAGGTGACGATGCGCGTGGGAAACGGTTCCAAAGTCGATGTGATCGCGGTCGGCACGCTACCTCTACATCTACCTTCGGGATTAATATTAGACCTAAATAATTGTTATTTGGTGCCAGCGTTGAGCATGAACATTATATCTGGATCTTGTTTAATGCGAGACGGTTATTCATTTAAATCAGAGAATAATGGTTGTTCTATTTATATGAATAATATCTTTTATGGTCATGCACCTTTGAAGAGTGGTCTGTTCTTGTTGAATCTCGAAGATAGTGATACACATATTCATAATGTAGAAGCCAAAAGATGCAAAGTTAATAATGATAGTGCAACTTATTTGTGGCACTGCCGTTTAGGTCATATCGGTGTAAAGCGCATGAAGAAACTCCATACTGATGGGCTTTTGGAATCACTTGATTATGAATCAATTGGTACTTGCGAACCGTGCCTCATAGGCAAGATGACTAAAACACCGTTCTCCGGTACTATGGAGAGAGCAACAGATTTGTTGGAAATCATACATACCGATGTATGTGGTCCGATGAATATTGAGGCTCGTGGCGGATATCGTTATTTTCTCACCTTCATAGATGATTTAAGCAGATATGGGTATATCTACTTAATGAAACATAAATCTGAAACATTTGAAAGGTTCAAAGAATTTCAGAGTGAAGTTGAAAATCATCGTAACAAGAAAATAAAGTTTCTACGATCCGATCGTGGAGGAGAATATTTGAGTTACGAGTTTGGTGTACATTTGAAAAATTGTGGAGTAGTTTCGCAAGTCACGCCACCCGGAACACCACAGCGTAATGGTGTGTCCGAACGTCGTAATCGTACTTTACTAAATATGGTGCGATCTATGATGTCTCTTACTGATTTACCGCTATCGTTTTGGGGTTATGCTTTAGAGACGGCCGCATTCACGTTAAATAGGGCACCATCAAAATCCGTTGAGACGACGCCTTATGAACTATGGTTTGGCAAGAAACCAAAGTTGTCGTTTCTTAAAGTTTGGGGCTGCGATGCTTATGTGAAAAAGCTTCAACCTGATAAGCTCGAACCCAAAGCGGAGAAATGTGTCTTCATAGGATACCCAAAGGAAACTGTTGGGTATACCTTCTATCACAGATCCGAAGGCAAGACATTCGTTGCTAAGAATGGATCATTTCTAGAGAAGGAGTTTCTCTCGAAAGAAGTGAGTGGGAGGAAAGTAGAACTTGACGAGGTAACTGTACCTGCTCCCTTATTGGAAAATAGTACATCACAGAAAACTGTTTCTGCGACACCTATACCAATCAGTGAGGAAGCTAATGATGATGATCATGAAGCTTCAGAACAAGATACTACTGAACCACGTAGATCAACCAGAGTGAGATCCGCACCAGAGTGGTACGGTAATCCAGTTCTGGAAGTCATGATGCTAGATCATGATGAACCTACGAACTATGAAGAAGCGATGGTGAGCCCAGATTCCGCAAAGTGGCTTGAGGCCATGAAATTTGAGATGGGATCCATGTATGAGAACAAAGTATGGACTTTGGTTGACTTGCCCGATGATCGGCAAGCAATTGAGAATAAATGGATCTTCAAGAAAAAGACTGACGCTGACGGTAATGTTACTGTCTATAAAGCTCGACTTGTTGCAAAAGGTTTTCGACAAGTTCAAGGGGTTGACTACGATGAGACTTTCTCACCCGTAGCGATGCTTAAGTCTGTCAGAATTATGTTAGCAATTGCCGCATTTTATGATTATGAAATATGGCAGATGGATGTCAAAACTGCATTCCTGAATGGATTTCTGGAAGAAGAGTTGTATATGGTACAACCAGAAGGTTTTGTCGATCCAAAAGGAGCTAACAAAGTATGCAAACTCCAGCGATCCATTTATGGACTGGTGCAAGCATCTCGGAGTTGGAATAAACGCTTTGATAGTGTGATCAAAGCATTTGGCTTTATACAGACTTTTGGAGAAGCCTGTATTTACAAGAAAGTGAGTGGGAGCTCTGTAGCATTTCTGATATTATATGTGGATGACATATTGCTAATTGGAAATGATATAGAATTTCTGGATAGCATAAAGGGATACTTGAATAAAAGTTTTTCGATGAAAGACCTCGGGGAAGCTGCATACATATTAGGCATAAAGATCTATAGAGATAGATCAAAACGCTTAATTGGACTTTCACAATGCACATACCTTGACAAAATTTTGAAGAAGTTCAAGATGGATCAAGCAAAGAAAGGGTTCTTGCCTGTGTTACAAGGTATGAAATTGAGTAAGACTCAATGCCCGACCACTGCAGAAGATAGAGAGAAAATGAAAGATGTTCCCTATGCTTCAGCCATAGGCTCTATCATGTATGCAATGCTGTGTACCAGACCTGATGTGTGCCTTGCTATAAGTTTAGCAGGGAGGTACCAAAGTAATCCTGGAATGGATCACTGGACAGCGGTCAAGAACATCCTGAAATACCTGAAAAGGACTAAGGATATGTTTCTCGTATATGGAGGTGACAAAGAGCTCACCGTAAGAGGTTACGTTGATGCAAGCTTTGACACTGATCCGGACGATTCTAAATCGCAAACCGGATACGTGTTTACTTTAAACGGTGGAGCTGTCAGTTGGTGCAGTTCTAAACAAAGCGTCGTAGCGGGATCTACATGTGAAGCGGAGTACATAGCTGCTTCGGAAGCAGCAAACGAAGGAGTCTGGATGAAGGAGTTCATATCCGATCTAGGTGTCATACCTAGTGCATCGGTTCCAATGAAAAATCTTCTGTGACAATACTGGTGCAATTGCCTTGGCAAAGGAATCCAGATTTCACAAGAGAACCAAACACATCAAGAGACGCTTCAACTCCATCCGGGATTTAGTCCAGGTGGGAGACATAGAGATTTGCAAGATACATACGGATCTGAATGTTGCAGACCCGTTGACTAAGCCTCTTCCACGAGCAAAACATGATCAGCACCAAGGCTCCATGGGTGTTAGAATCATTACAGTGTAATCTAGATTATTGACTCTAGTGCAAGTAGGAGACTGAAGGAAATATTCCCTAGAGGCAATAATAAAGTTATTATTTATTTCCTTACATCATGATAAATGTTTATTATTCATGCTAGAATTGTATTAACCGGAAACATAATACATGTGTGAATACATAGACCAACAGAGTGTCACTAGTATGCCTCTACTTGACTAGCTCGTTAATCAAAGATGGTTATGTTTCCTAACCATGAACAAGGAGTTGTTATTTGATTAACGAGGTCACATCATTAGTAGAATGATCTGATTGACATGACCCATTCCATTAGCTTAGCACCCGATCGTCTAGTATGTTGCTATTGCTTTCTTCATGACTTATACATGTTCCTATAACTATGAGATTATGCAACTCCCGTTTACCGGAGGAACACTTTGGGTACTACCAAACGTCACAACGTAACTGGGTGATTATAAAGGAGTACTACAGGTGTCTCCAATGGTAGATGTTGGGTTGGCGTATTTCGAGATTAGGGTTTGTCACTCCGATTGTCGGAGAGGTATCTCTGGGCCCTCTCGGTAATGCACATCACATAAGCCTTGCAAGCACTGCAACTAATAAGTTAGTTGTGAGATGATGTATTACGGAATGAGTAAAGAGACTTGCCGGTAACGAGATTGAACTAGGTATTGGATACCGACGATCGAATCTCGGGCAAGTAACATATCGATGACGAAGGGAACAACGTATGTTGTTATGCGGTCTGACCGGTAAAGATCTTCGTAGAATATGTAGGAGCCAATATGGGCATCCAGGTCCCGCTATTGGTTATTGACCGGAGACGTGTCTCGGTCATGTCTACATTGTTCTCGAACCGTAGGGTCCGCACGCTTAACGTTACGATGACAGTTATTATGAGTTTATGCATTTTGATGTACCGAAGGTTGTTCGGAGTCCCGGATGAGATCATGGACATGACGAGGAGTCTCAAAATGGTCGAGACGTAAAGATTGATATATTGGAAGCCTATGTTTGGGCACCGGAAGTGTTTCGGGTGAAATCGGGATTTTACCGGATTACAGGGAGGGTTACCGGAACCCCCCGGGAGGCAAATGGGCCTATTGGGCCTTAGTGGAAAAGAGAGAAGGGGCAGCCCACAGGCTAGCCGGCCGAACCCCCCTTCCCTAGTCCTATTAGGACTAGGAGAAGGGGCCGGCCCCCCTCTCTTCTCTTTCTCCCGAAGAGTCCTATTAGGAATAGGATTTGAGGGAAGGAGTCCTACTCCCGGTAGGAGTGGGACTCCTCCCTGCGCCTCCCTCCTAGCCGGCCGACCCCCTTGCCCCTGGCCTTTATATACGGGGGCAGGGGGCACCCCATAGACACACAACTTGATCCTTAGCCGTGTGCGGTGCCCCCTGCCACCAAATTCCACCTCGATCGTACCGTTGTAGTGCTTAGGCGAAGCCCTGCGTCGGTAGTACATCAAGATCGTCATCACGCCGTCGTGCTGACGGAACTCTTCCTCGACGCTTTGCTGGATCGGAGCCCGAGGAACGTCATCGAGCTGAACGTGTGCTAAGAACTCGGAGGTGCCAGAGTAACGGTGCTTGGATCGGTCGGATCGGGAAGAAGACGTACGACTACTTCCTCTACGTTGTGTGATCGCTTCCGCAGTCGGTCTGCGTTGGTACGTAGACAACACTCTCCCCTCTCGTTGCTGTGCATCACCATGATCTTGCGTGTGCGTAGGAATTTTTTTGAAATTACTGCGTTCCCCAACAGCTTCATCCGGAGTATGGTGCCAATTTTTTCAGGATTGGCGTCGATTCCCCGTTCGGAAACGAGAAAACCGAGTAGCTTTCCTCCTGGAACTCCGAAAGTGCACTTTGACGGATTGAGCTTGATATCGTACCTCCTGAGGTTGGCGAAGGTTTCAGCAAGGTCAGCCCGCAGGTCGGAACCTTTCCGGGACTTGACTACGATATCGTCCATGTACGCCTCCACATTCCGACTGATTTGAGTGAGTAAACACTTCTGGATCATTCTCATGAATGTGGCTCCGGCGTTCTTGAGGCCGAATGGCATGGTGACGTAACAGAAGCATCCGAATGGAGTGATGAAAGCTGTTTTGATTTCGTCGGGCCCGTACAGACGGATCTGATGGTACCCGGAGTAGGCATCTAGAAAAGACAATCTCTCGCATCCCGCAGTTGAGTCGACAATCTGGTCGATGCGAGGGAGAGGAAAATGATCTTTCGGGCAGGCCCGATTGATATGCTTGAAATCAATGCACATACGGAGTGACTTGTCCTTCTTGGGGACCATGACAACATTGGCGAGCCACTCGGAGTGGTAGATCTCTCGGATGAACTCAGCTGCTAAGAGCCGAGCCACTTCCTCGCCAATGGCTTGTTTTTTCTGGACGGCGGACCGTCGAAGATGTTCCTTCATGGGCTTGAACTTTGGGTCGACTCGCAGACGGTGCTCAGCCAGCCCCCTGGGAACTCCAGGCATGTCAGAGGGTTTCCATGCGAAGATGTCCCAGTTCTCATGGAGGAGCTGGATGAGCGCTTCTTCCTATTTGGAGTCGAGCGTTGTCGAGATGTGAGTCGGAGCAGCATCGGGATCGGTCGGGTGAATGTGGACTGTCTTCGTTTCGCCAGCCGACTGAAAAGCTGACTCGGAGGCAGGCTTCTTAGCTAGCAGCAATTCACTCGGGTCGGCAGCCTTTTGGTACTCTTTCAGCTCGACCACTGCCATCTGAGCGTCGGCGATCTTTGATCCTTTCTGAAAACATTCTTCTGCTTTCTTCCGGTTGCCCGTAACAGTGATCACACCTTTGGGGCCAGGCATCTTTAATTTAAGATACACGTAACATGGTCGAGCCATGAAGCGTGCGTAAGCTGGCCTGCCCAAGATGGCGTGATAAGCACTCTGGAAGTCCACAACTTCAAACGTCAACTTTTCCTTGCGGTAATTCTTTGAATCACCGAAAACCACATCAAGAGCAATCTGGCCGAGTGACTCGGCTTTCTTCCCAGGAATGACTCCGTGGAAGCTCATGTTACTGGTGCTGAGTCTGGACATCGGAATTCCCATTCCTTTCAAGGTTTCAGCGTACAGTATGTTCAGGCCACTGCCGCCGTCCATCAGGACTTTGGTCAGTCGAGTGCCTTCGACAACTGGGTCGACCACCAAAGCTTGCCTCCCAGGGGTGGCAATGTGCGTCGGGTGATCGGACTGGTCGAATGTGATGGCAGTCTGAGACCACTTCAGGTAACTGGGAGTCGCCGGGGCAACCATGTTTACCTCACGGTTAATGACTTTCAGTCGACTTTTGCTTTCGACATCAGCAAAAATCATCAAGGTGGAATTGACTTGGGGGTATCCATCGTCACTATCCTCCTTGTCCTCAACTCTGTCCGGCTCTTTTTCCTTATCCTTGGGCTGCTTGCCCTGGAACTGCTGAATCAGAAGCCGACACTGTCGAGTTGTATGCTTCGGGAAAATAAAATTTCCTTCTTCATCTTTCTTGGTATGGATGTGACATGGCAGGTCCAGAACATCATTCCCATCCTGATCTTTAACCTTCTTGGGCTTCCATGTGCCCTTGGGCTTTCCCTTGAAATTTCCCTGGGCCACAGCCAGGGACTCCCCAGGGGCGGCTGGCTCGGCCTTCCGCTTCTGCTTCCGACTGGAGTTTCCTCCAGTTTCTTGGGCGACTGATTTGAGTTTGCCACTTCGGAGTCGGTCCTCGTCTTCTCCATTAGCGTACTTGGTGGCAATCTCCATCATCCGATTAAGGGACATCTCTCCAGTTCGGCCAAACTTCAGATTCAACTCCCTGTACTTGACGCCTTCCTTGAAAGCGCAAACCGCTTGATGGTCTGGCATGTTCTCGACCGAGTGGTGCAGTGTGATCCACCTCTGGATGTATTCTCTCAGAGTTTCATTTGGCTTCTGCACGCAAGACCGCAGCTCCGTAAGGCCTGCAGGGCGCTTGCATGTCCCTTCGAAGGTTGTGATAAACACTCGGGAGAGATCCTCCCAAGTGTAAATGCTGCTGGGCGCCAACTGATTCAGCCACGCCCTAGCTGAGCCTTCCAACAT
Source organism: Triticum monococcum (assembly GCA_034509565.1). NCBI lineage: Eukaryota > Viridiplantae > Streptophyta > Magnoliopsida > Poales > Poaceae > Triticum > Triticum monococcum. Next base: position 12,577,335 of record CM067845.1, on the reverse strand, counting down.
GAGGGGTAAATGCTTCATGGCCACCTCATCATTACCGCCGCCAATCTGCACAGCCACTCGGTAATCCTCGAGCCACGTGTCAGGCTTGGACTCACCGGTGAACTTGCTGACTCCAGTCGCCAGCCTGAAGTTGGGAGGGATCACCGCGGCCCTGATGGCTCAACTGAAACATTCAGGCCCCGAGGCGTGTGTCCTACTGCCGGTGGGCGTATCTCTGTTGTGGCCCTCTCGATGAGCCCTGTTCCTGTCCACTAGACCTTGAACGAGGATGGATCTCGCGTCAAAGCCTGGGTCTCTGGGGTCGACTGGGATCCTCTGCCCAACGTTATGGGGGCGCCTGTCGTCTCGATGTCGAGGTGCATATGATCCACTCCTCGGGGGAGGGGACGGCACCCGACGTCTATCATCACGGTCGGGTCGGTGATCATATTGTTCGTTTCTCCTATACTGATCGTGCCGGTCTCCACGTCCCTCACGCCTCGGGGGCGATCTCGGGCTGTGAGCCGACTGGACGGTTTCCGTTGCAACGGATCGACTGTGGATCCTGTCCCGTGACTGAGAGACGGCAGAATTCCGATTTCCCGCCGCTCGGAGCAATGCTCTGATCTGCAGCAGTCCTCTGCCAGCCTCTGACTGAGAGGGCTGGATTGACTCTGCTATGCGGGCCACGGCAGCCAGGTTCTGAACCGGAGTTCGGTACACCTGCGGCGGTGGGAAGAGCTGACGTCGACTGGATTCGGGAGCTTGCTGGCGTCGACTGGACTCGGGAGCCTGCTGGCGTCGACTGGACTCGGGAGCCCGCTGACGCGCCCGCTCGTCGAGAGCTCGCTGTAGATTCTCCAGTCGAGTGCGCTCGGCTAGATTAGCCAAGCGCGCGTCCTCCAAGGCCCGGGCCTCGGGGGTTTCTCCAACAATAGGGGTGTAGAGCGCGTCCATGTTCCGGCGACGAAGCTCCTCCCGTTGTAATGACGTAAGAGGTTCGGGGAGGTATTCGTCGTGAGGGTGCGACGGATCGCCTCTATCGGCACCATCATCAGCGCGATGGAATCCAGGAGGACTGCGTGTCCCCTCGACCGCCAGAACCTCCGCCAAAGGGTCGCTGCTATCGCACTCGGATGCGGTCTCCGTGGAGCCAGTCGACAGATCGAACAGGCCGCAGAGGGATTCGTCGGGCTCGATTGCCGCGACTTGCGGGGTCGCCGACTGGCGGGCCGCGGCGTGCTTCATCCACCGCTGGAGCCTTGACCGACCCGAGCGCTTGCGCTGGCGGGAGACAGGATGGGGAGATGACACGGGAGTCGACCGATACGGGGTCGACGGCTGCCGTAGGAGGACGCCACGGACGCACGCGCGGAAGTGCGTCGCACCGCGGACGGGGAGCGCGTCGACGTCAAGCGGCGCCTCCTGGAGCCAGGCGGAGTCGTCGGCGATGAAAGTGAGTCCGCCGAGACGGATCTCGCGGCCCTCTGCCAAAGCTCCGCAGGAAAACATGATCAAGTGGATCGGAAAAATCGCAACTTCTCCAATTAGGCGCTAAGATTAATGCCCCACGGTGGGCGCCAACTGTCGTGGTTCTAAGTCTGACAGTGAGGTAGGGGGTGTGTATGAAGAGGCTAGACCTTAGCTATTGGGAAGTTGTAAGCACGCAAGGTTTACGAGTTCAGGCCCTTCTCGGAGGAAGTAACAGCCCTACGTCTCGATGCCCGGAGGCGGTCGACTGGATTATGCGTGTGTAAAATGACAGGGGTGCGAACCCTTGATACTGAGCAGGGGGTGGCTTATATAGAGTTCGCCGGCCCTTGCCTTACCTCAGTAATGCAGGGTTTAAGGTACATTTAAGGTGGGCGTTACTGATAACGTCCCTAATAAAGAGTCTTAATAGCCATAAAGTCTACTTAATAGCCGACCGTTTGCCTGCAGAGTGACTTGAGGTCTTCGGGCAGTCGAGTGGTTGGCTTCTTGGTCGAGTAACAGCTTCTTGGTCGAGTATCTTCAACCCGTCGAGTGAGATATCTTCAAGTCGATTGAATGGTGACTTCTTCTAGGGACGTCCTATGGTAGGGTTCTTTAGGACGGGTCCGTGTCCCTACCATAGGTACGTGACTTCATCAACGTTGATAAATAGTGGTGAATGTTGGCCTAATTTACTATCATCATGCATGGAAACGAATCATCAAGAAAAAGAATACTTCCTATTACTACACTCATAGGAAGCTTCCTAATCTCTGCTACCAAACAGTTTCTGTCCAAACAAGGAAGGAAAGTTATGGACATGATTCGGAAGGAAACAAACGTTATGAAGATTAATTAATTTAGATTTGATCTTTAAAGATTGATTGTGATTGATTCTTTTACATAAAGACATTACTAAATAATTTGCGTCAGTATGGAAAGTTCTGATCCGTTTAGTTTTTTTCGTTGTGCGAGAGGGTGAAGTGAAAATAAACCGATGAAGTGGGGGAGGCGACGAAAAAAATCTATGACGGTTAACCTACGGAAAAAAACCGGACGAAAGTGGTGGGACAGGCGGAAAACCTAGCGGGCGTTCAACTACCAATACCCACGCCTTTGTTTAGGAGAATTGCTTGTGAAAATAACGTGCGACGACGACTTAGCGAGCGGATCCCCTTAAAAAAGACATAGCGAGCAGATTTCCTTAAAACTGGTAGAAATGGATACGATTGATGGCGTTGATAAATAGTGGTGAATGTTGGCCTAATTTACTATCATCATGCATGGAAACGAATCATCAAGAAAAAGAATACTTCCTATTACTACACTTATAGGAAGCTTCCTAATCTCTGCTATCAAACAATTTCTGCCCAAACAAGGAATGAGAGTTATGGACATGATTCGGAAGGAAACAAACGTTATGAAGATTAATTAATTTAGATTTGATCTTTAAAGATTGATTATGATTGATTCTTTTACATAAAGACATTACTAAATAATTTGCGTCAGTATGGAAAGTTCTGATCTGTTTAGTTTTTTTCGTTGTGTGAGAGGGTGAAGTGAAAATAAACCGATGAAGTGGGGGAGGCGACGAAAAAAATCTATGACGGTTAACCTACGGAAAAAAACCGGACGAAAGTGGTGGGACAGGCGGAAAACCTAGCGGGCGTTCAACTACCAATACCCACGCCTTTGTTTAGGAGAATTGCTTGTGAAAATAACGTGCGACGACGACTTAGCGAGCGGATCCCCTTAAAAAAGACATAGCGAGCAGATTTCCTTAAAACTGGTAGGAATGGATACGATTGATGGCGTTGATAAATAGTGGTGAATATTGGCCTAATTTACTATCATCATGCATGGAAACGAATTATCAAGAAAAAAAATACTTCCTATTACTACACTTATAGGAAGCTTCCTAATCTCTGCTATCAAACAATTTCTGTCCAAACAAGGAATGAAAGTTATGGACATGATTCGGAAGGAAACAAACGTTATGAAGATTAATTAATTTAGATTTGATCTTTAAAGATTGATTGTGATTGATTCTTTTACATAAAGACATTACTAAATAATTTTCGTCAGTATGGAAAGTTCTGATCCGTTCAGTTTTTTTCGTTGTGTGAGAGGGTGAAGTGAAAATAAACCGATGAAGTGGGGGAGGCGACGAAAAAAATCTACGATGATTAACCTACGAAAAAAACCGGACGAAAGTGCTGGGACGAAAAAAACCCTGAAAGCGAAACTACCAACTGCTACATTAGGAGTAGAGACTAGAATAAAGCACAATTATATACTGTGATAGGCTCTCAAAGTGCGATTGCTTACAAGCTACAGTATATTTTGTTTTAACCGATTTGCATATTCTTCGCTAAACGTGGCGAAGACATGCCAACAGGGGTGTTCTCATAGTTATCGTCATATGACAACGCCCGCACACGCGTAGGCGTAGGTTCCCCAAAGAACGCTCAACACATGAGCCACTCCCACGGTCTCAACAACAACAGAGTATGAAACACCTAGAGAAAAAAAAACTATTCCCTCTATCCGAATTAATTGACACAGTTAATATACAATATAGAGGTCACGTCAATGAATACATATAGTAGGGAGTACCACGCGGCAGAGTATTTCACCAACACGCCGTAACAAAAAAAATTTATAGGAGAGGTTGCGTAGCCATGAAAAAAGAAACCCTACGGCTCAGACGGCACAGCAAAGCGCACTAACCCTTCTAGTTAGGATACCAAGCTCCTTAGATTTGAAGCCTTCTGGTGTGTCGGGGTTGTGGGTTCACTGGGGCCTGCCTATAAGGGTGTTAAATTCGTGAATATTTTAAAATTTTACTGACATATTTTACAGTTTGTGAGCATTTTGTAATTTTTTTAAGTTTATTTAAAATTTGAGAACATTTTTGGAATTCTATGAATATATTTTTGAAAAATCATGTATTTTTTGTTTGCATTTAATAAAAAAGTCTAGACTTGTGAAAACCTATGAACATCTTTTGATTTAATGAACATTTTCAACTAAAAAAAGGTACCCGACCTTTTATGAGTTACCAGTGAAGCGAGTTGACAAAAAAAACTGAGCGAGCGAGTGGAGCAGGGAGGTAAGCAATTGCACGGTACCAGTGTGGAATATGAGCTCCCAAAGGCCCACACAACAATCACTGGCTGTCACCGAGGAGAAAAGATGCAATGACACTGTAACCACGCATCGAACAAATCCACACTCCTCTTAAAACAAATAGCGTCTCTAACAACAGTCCACCACGATATACGAACGAAAAAAACACCATCATAACATAACTAAAAACTAGGCCAACACAGATAGAACCAAAACAAAAACAACCGACCACAAATAACCTGCTAAAAACATCTCACGAGTGAAAAACAGCGCGACGAAGTACCCATTAGCCTCTAGTTGATATCTAGGATGGATGGTGTGTTTGTAGTCGTCGCTAGGTGGTCTACGAATCTGGATGTATTTCTTATTATTGCTGGTGCTCGTTGTACTGTCATAATTGAAGATGAATAGATCGAAAGTTTTATCATAAAAAAAAACACATCAAAACAACAATATATTGTACAAATTCCACGCATGCCAGTCAACAACAGATTTTAAGAAAGATGGTTATCTGGCAGCGAGCTTGGTTTCTCTCCGCCTTCAACGATGGTGTTGTCGGCTATGTGTTGGGCGGTGCCTAGCATTTGTTCTATGTGCTTCTTTGGGTGTCTAGCTCGTTGACAGGAGGGTGCAAGGATGACACAATGCGTGTGGGGTCATCTTTCAGTTGGCAGTTGTTGGTGCATCGATCAGTTGTGTTCGGTGGTGCGTTCGTCGGTTGTTGGCCCAAACGGGTGTATTTATGCTATGGATATCCATAAACTTCTCACTATATGACATTGAACTACCCATTTCATGAAGTTTTTGCTTTCTTTTATCTTCCGTTGTTGAAAGGCGAAACAAAACATGAACATAGATTGATCGCATGATTTTTAGTGTGTACTTGCATGATAAAAGAGATGTTGAAACAGTTTTTGAGCGACTTACTCAACACTTATCGCATGCTTAGCTAACAAAATCATATATACAGCCCCACACATACTACCTGCCTTGAGAATTAGGATGTCAAAGGTCCATTGTTTATGTGTCTAGATATGTTTTCTTCCATATTACCTATAATTTATGGAATACTCTGAAATATTGGAGGAAAACAAAAGATCGTGATAACAAATTTACTATAATGCCTTCATCAAGATACCCATAAATCTAGAAGAGCAACCCTCTTTGCAAACTGGACAGTTAGACAATGGTTTTGTATGTATAATAAATTATGTCCTTGTGAGGGTAACACAATTGTTTTTCATTCCAATTAGATTCAACCCACACCGCTGCTGCTGCAATGAGGCAGGGTGAAACATAATTAATCCATACAGTCGCTTCCAGCGTACAAGAGTAGCATGAGCTACAGCCCATCAGCCGCTCCAACGACAACAAATTACATGAGAAAAGAGAAGGAGGGACGTAGCCCAGCACCAGGATCGCAACAGAAGGAGGAGCAAGCGAGACTGAAGACACCAATATCCATCTTCAGTTTCTTGGCCATCAGTATCTGCTGCTCAAACCATTACCATGGATTCAATGACGAGTTGCCAAACGGAGGGAACGACAATCCGACAGTTTCTTGGCCGTGAATGAAGAGTTGCCGACGGAGGTAACAGCAGGGGCGGCGGCGGATTTTGGTGCTGCGGTAGGATGCATTAATTTGCTGTATACGAGAACGCAGAATTCCATGTGATCAAATTTTCTTTGGTTTATGCTTGAAGGTCGCTAGGTCAGTGTTCGTTCGCGCATCTTTTATTATTAGAGAAAAAAATATTTTTGGTCCCTCAACTTCCAAAAAAAAATATAGATTTGGTCCATCAAGATATTTTGGTACATATTTGGTCCTTCAAGTCTCAAAACCGGGTGAGCTTAGTTCAAAACCAGATTTGACCATTTTGACCGCCCAGATTTTGACCGTGTTTGACCTGATGAACAGTAAATTCAAAAAAATTGAATTGTCCATCCACTATGCTTACATGCACAAGGTGCGTGCCAATTTTCGTGGTCTTTCGACACTCGAGGAGCTCGTAGCAAAAAAAATAGAAATCTACTCTAAGTGAACAATAAATTTGAAAAAAATAGCAAAAAACATCTGATTTTTATGGCACCCAAGATACTTGGGTGCGCTACATGCATACAAATGTTTGTTGTGAAATGACGTCCGATGAGCTCTAGCCAAAATAACAATTTTTGACTTTTTTGTGAGCAAAAATTTGTTTTTTTGCACAAACTCCTTGAATGTCCAAAGATGAAGAAAAGTTGCACTCGCCTTTTGCACCGGAGCACATTGAACCCCAAAATATTTCATTTTTTGTTGCTATTTTTTTAATTTATTGTTCACCTGAGTAGTTTTTTTCTGCCACGGGCTCCTCGAGTGTTGAAAGACCACGAAAATTGGCACGCACCTTGCGCATGTAAGCATATTGGATGCCAAAAAAATTCAGATTTATTTGAAATTTGTTTGATTTCTTTCGAATTTACTGTCCATCTGGTCAAACCCGGTCAAAGTGGTCAAAATCTAGTTTTTGATTAAACTTTTCCGGTTTTGAGACTTGAAGGACCAAATGTGTACCAAATTTTTTTGAGGGACCAAGTCTATACTTTTGGGAACTTAGGGACAAAAAATATACTTTTCTCTTATTATTATTAAGTTCAGTGTTTATAGAGCTAATTTAAAAGCAATCATCAGTCAACTGTTTTACCTCCCCCATCTTTTGCGCTGGGTCCCACATGGCAGTAGGAGATAAGCGCTCCATTTACAACAAGGAAAGCATAGAAGCAAGCAACGAATTGATCTGCTTCTCACCCTTGCTCCTGTTCTTCACCTCTTGCTTGCCGGTTTCTCTCCCCAAATCTCATCGATCCCCAACATGTACCCAAACACTGGTATTGATCCGAGTGTGCATCTCATCTCTCTGTTTGGGTCGTGACACGAAGGTAGTGGCCCTGCAACTTTGCCCGTCATTTCACTGTTATGTTTAAAAATCAGTTTACTTTTTTCAGTATTGAATAAGTCTTGAAATTCCCGCAAAAAAAAGAATAAGTCTTGAAACTAAGGGAGTATTTATGCCTTGAACTTCTCACCATTCTTCATGCAGTTGACATACAAGATTCAAGTACTCACATCATTAAGTTTTCACCATTCTTCTTTATTTTTGTTTTGCAAGAGGAAACAGAAAACGGAAGTACAAAGGCCACGTGATTTGTGATGTGTGCACACCGATGACAAAAAAAGAATGATAAAACAGTTTTTGGATGACTTGTTCAACACTATTCGCATGCTCAGCTGAAAAAAAACTACACAGTCATACCCTATATATACTCACCTACCTTATGAATTAGGGTGCCAAAAGTCTTCTCTCAATACAAAAAGATGATGCCAAGAGTCCATTAACATAATGAGTTTGAATTTGTTTTCCTCCATATTAGTTCGAGTCCGTGGAATACTCTGAAATATTGGAGGAAAACAAAAGAGCATAGTAAGCACATATTTTTCACAGTGGCGCCAAGATATTTGTAAATTTAAAATACAATCATTCCTGCAAGGGACTTGACTTGAAATACCGCACAAAGCAAGAAAGGAGAAGCACTTGTCGCTGCTTGTAATGCGGTCGGCTTTGTTTCAGTAGGGTCGCTCGAAGAGGCTGTTGATCGGCGGAAGAATATTGATATGTGCCCACATGACTGAGCACATATATGCAGCCGATCCATATGAGCCTCAATTGGATCGCTAAGGAGGCCGATAAGGACCCAGGAGCTCTTTCCCAACACCGAGTGCAGCCAAGACTCGCTGATGTTGACGGCATTTGCGAGCAAGATTGCGTTGAGCACTGAGACAATAGGCATGCGCGGGGGCACTTGGGGAGACACATACTTCATAGCCGCATCCAGAGCTGCACTTGAGCAATGTGCTCGAGCCGGGCCATCTCTGCCTCATGCCGTCCTGACCATGCAACTTGATCCACCTCTTCTACCAGGGGTATAAATGTAAGGTGGCAGACATCTTTAGCACCAATGCCGCCGGTGCAGACTGGGAGCACAACACGCCTTTGTTCAACCTGCCCGGCGATGTTATCTATGTCTTGCACGGCAGCTTCCGCGAGTACCACTCCTACTTCATAGCGCTTCAGCACCTCCACGGGTTCTAAGTCCTTCAGGTTTTAATCTGCCTTGGTGCGCCTCGCGCCGTGTGTGCACTCGTCCTCGCAATGTGTGTCGTCGCTGGTGAAGGTGTTGAAAAGCAGGTGCAAGACTGAACATGCTTTAAGTTTAGCCGAGAAACGACTGGCACAAAGAGTTGTTGCTGGACTGAGATATGGTTACACCTGAACAAGTCGCTCGTTCTGTGTGTGTATCTTAGGAACTCAAGCAAATCACAGGAGCTAGGTAGTAGTTTCTTATTCCTGACCGATGCCCTCATGGAGTTGCTTTTCTGAACCTGGTGACTGAATCTTCTTCTTCTTTCTGTAAGAAAAGGCCGTACCATTTTTAACTGTACATGACTGTCGATGCAATCAGACATGCAAACTGCATATTTATTGCAGATATAATAAGAACTCTATTTTTTTGCAGATATAACGAGAACTCGCAATGCAAAATATACTGATCACTCTACTCTGAAACATTTCACAGCCAATTTATCATCCTCTGTCAACACCTCCATACAAACAGGTTATTAAGTTCTAAAATGCTCAAAATAGGTAGCCACTAAACTGGTCTAAGCTCCTGCTAAATCCCATTCATGCACACTAGAGATACTCGGAAATTTTTCAGAGTAAACTCTTCTATGACATGGACATTCATACACATTAGGGCTACTCCTAGCCGACAGTGCGACTTTGCCCACTTTGGGTGAAGCTCCTGGCAGTTATGTGCATCATCATAATTCATAAGCCCATTCTCTGCAACCCATGCAAACCCCTGTTTGACAGCGTCCAAGTTATCCATCCTCAATTGTCTTTCAACAGGTTGATGCGACAGCATTACTTGGTAACTAGTTAACTAATACACATTGCCAAGGTCAACTAATGGTAATGATCAATCAACTAAAATTGTGATGGAGGAACATGTTTCATCACTGCACCTCCAGTCAACACCTCCAGCCTCCTGTGACCTTCCTGTGACCTTTGATCCTTAGACGCATAGTTCGGGACCCCTTACCCGAGATTGATCCTTAGACACACAGTTTGGGACCTGCACCTCCAGCAAACGAAAAACGGAAGTACACATGATTTGTGCTGTGTGCGCTCCAATGGTATATGATAAAACAGTTTAGGAATGACTTGTTCAACACTATTTGCATGCTTAGCCGAGAAAAAAACTATACATGCTATATATATACTGACATACCTTGTGAATAAGGGTGTCAAAAGTCCATTAAGGCAATGAGTTTATTTTTTTCCCTCCATATAAGTTTCAGACCATAGTACATTTTGAAATATTGGAGGAAAACAAAAGATCAAGAAAACAAAAGACCGTACTGCAGCTTGTTTGCACGTATGGTTAAAAGATACAGATACAAATACGAGAATAGCCTTGTATGTGATCGAATTTATATATTCTTAACTGCCACGGCTAGCAGGGTCAGTGTTTGTTCACGCATGTTCTGTTATTATTCAGTCTAGTTTCCAGAGCTAAAAAGCAGTGGTCAGTCAACTGTTTTGTCTCTGCCAGAATAGACGTCCTTTGAACTTCTCATAATGCAATTGACATTCAACTACTCATTTCATGAAGTTTTCACCGTTCTTCTTTATTTTTCTTTCTTCAAGAGCAAACAAAAAACGAAGTAAAATGGTCACATGATGTGTGCAGTGTGCCGTCCAGTGATATATGATAAAGCAGTTTTTGGTTGACTTGTTCAACACTATTTGCATGCTTAGCTGAGAAAAAAAAACTATACATGCTATATGACATACCTTGTGAATAAGGGTGTCAAAAGTCCATTAAGGCAATTTGAAATAGTGAAGGAAAACTAAACATCATGGTAAGCACATACTACTTTCGAGCTGCCCCAAGAAATTCAACCACAGCCAAGACTAGGTGATGTTGTTGGCGTATGCGAGCCAGCTAGACAACCGAACTCCCAGCTGCTGGTTGGGTCCCCTTTTCTCTTTTAAACTCTGCCATCAGCCAAATTGAGGATTTTCTACGGAAAAAGCAAAAAAGAATAAGAACTGACACTAGAAACTAAATTAATAAGTTAGTTCAAAAAATAATACAAAATTACACAACAAGTATAAAAAATGATAACATAATAGCATTGACAATAAAAAATTATAGAGGCGTTGGAGACGTATCACCGAGCAACAACTAATTCATGTCATCACCTCATCCCACGCGGTCGAGATTTCGGCCAGCCACCACTCGTAGACACTGCATGCTGGAAGACGCCACCGCCACGCCAGCAAGGGCCACCGCCCCGGGATCCATTGTCCTTGGTGAGGAGCCGGAGCGATGAGATCCCCCCCCCCCCACCCCACCATCACCGGCGACTGTATTGGGTCGCAGCGAGGAAAAAGGGGGAGGGGAAGGTCCACCCCCGACTCGCCACTGCGGAGAGACGCGAGGACTAGATTCTGACCTTGTCTGTTCTGTTAGCGGGGAGATTGATTTGGAGACTCAACACCTTGTTTGGTTCTCGAACAAAAACTAGCAAGCCGGGTTCATGTGCCGAGTTATGTTGTACATTTTTGTCGAGGAGTTTTTATTGTTGCTTTATATTTTTGGCAAAAGATTGGAGACACCGTGTATAATTTGTTGTTGATTCCGGGAGGATCCTCCACGTATACTTTTTCATCAAGGTGTGTGTGTCGTTTTGGATGTGATTGCAGCAACCTGATTGCGAGTGCTGCATCATTGCAAGTGCAAGTTTTAGATCATCGCCATAAATCGTATGGTGAATGGTTGGGAAAAATATTGCAATGTCAATTCTTTATTTGTGTTGTATCATTGTGTTCTAGGTCCCAACTTAGGGGCGGTCTCGGTTGTCTCCTACCTTTTACACATAACGGTGTTGTCAATGCTCTCAGCTCATGCTGCTCAACGACAGGATCAACGCTCCACGGACCGGAGTGATAGATCAAAGGGTCCTCTCCGGCGAAGGGCGAGGCATGAGACACATATTCTGGATTAATTTCCATACATATCTTATTTACACTAGCAAAACGGCTCGTATGTTGCAATGGGAGAAAAAATCATAGTATCCAAAGGCCATGACCACATTTTGTCGCATCACCGAGATACACTATCACTCTCACTTTCGTGAAATCGTGAACAATTTTTGAAAATCATGAACATGTTTTCAAACTCGTGAACATATCTGAAATGATGAACATTTTTCAAATTTGTGAATAATTTTACAGATTTTTGAATATTTTCTAAAATCAGGAACATTTTATACTATTTGCAAACATTTTTAAAAATTGTGAACATTTTTCCTGAATAGGCGAACATTTCAAGAATCGATGTACATTTTTTTTGGAAAAAATTAGATGGAATTATTTTGAAATTCACGAACATTTTTTTGATTTATTGTACAATTTTTAAAATACATGATCATTTTGTTTGAATCAATAAAATACTTTGTAAGTCACGAACATTTTTTGAATTATTAGGATATTTTTCAGTTCAGGAACATTTTTTGAATTGGCGAAATTTTGTTCAATTTTATTAACAGTTATCAATATACGAACTTTTCTAAAAAAACCATGAACGTTTTTAATTTCCCTAGCATTTTTTTTCAAAATTGCGAATATTTTTTGAATATGTGAATTTTGTTTAAATCACAAACGGTTGCTGAATCCACAAAACATTATGAATTATTAAACATTTTATTTAAAATTCCCATTTTTAGAAAAATCTATTTTTTTATGTTCCAAATTGTTTAAAGTAGAAAAAACGAAGACAAAAACAAAAAAAGAAATTTGAAGAACATGCCGCCCGGACATGGGCCGGCCCACATAGGAATGCTATATCTTCTCCCAGCGCGCAGCACACAGTATAGAAGATTCCTACGACATGGGCTGGCCCAGGTGGGGATTCCCCTGTGTGAAACGTTTTTGTATCACTTATAAATGGCGTCTTGTCTCAAAAAAACTTATAAATGGCGTCAGCGGGTAATATTTTTTTTTATTGTCTTGTAAGATGGCTAAAAAGGGATATATGTATCCATATGAACTTCTCTTGTGAAGATCTATATTTCCTAATTCTCTGCCTCTTCAATCCAAAATTTTCGGTTTGATCCACAAGTATGTTGGAGGAAAACAACGAGGAGATCGCATCAATGTGGATTATGAGCACAGAAAAAGAACTTATAGAAGACACCCATCTAAATCAAATATCATAATTTATACGAATACACGCCACCGGTGCATGTGGGATGAAATCAGGTATACAATAAGCCCACTCCTACCAACTCGTATTTTGTTCTCATCCAGTATTCCAGACTCTTGGGCCGATCCATTTGATATTTGTGGATCGTAAGTCTCGAATAAGGCCTGAAATGGGGGAGCGGATTTGGGGCAAGCAGGTCCAACGTCACCGAGCCCCCCACACTGCCTTTTTATTTTGGCTTCCGATTTTCAAACTTCTATATCTTTTGAAGGAAAAGTTTAAATTAAGTTCTGTTTTCATATTCGTGTTCTCGTGACCAACGATTTGAAATAAGATCTATTTTGAATATATTATGACAACTATTTTAAAAATAGGTTAAGTCTTGAAACTTAGCACGAGTTACAAATAAAATCATGTATTTTTTGCTTATGACCAATAGAAAAAATCGCATAAATTTTTTTATCTCCGAAAGTTGGCACAAACAAGCGAGAAAATAAAAAAATGCAAAATAGTAAGTTTTAACTATTAAAACTTAAAACTTATTGTGCTCTCGTGCGAGATTCAACTAGTTCATGAATCGTGAGGCAAACGAGGGGACGGGTAGGGCTTGGCAGGTCCTTGCCCCTGCAAATTTCCGCTTGAATTGGGAGCATTTATACACTGGACATCTTTGAACTACTCAGCATTCTTCACGTGAATGACATTTCAACTAATCAATTCATGAAGTTTTTGCCATCCTTGTATCTTCTTTTATCTAGCAAGAGTAAATGAAAAATGGAAGTAGCATGATCACATCATATTTGCAGTGCCTACCGCATGATAAAGAGATGATAAAACAGTTCTTGGATGACTTGCTCAGCACTTTTTGTGTGCTTAGCGGACAAGTAATATACATAGTCCTACGACTATATATACCATATATACTCACCTGCCTCAGGCATAAGGATGTCAAAGGTCCCTTGTTATGAGTTTAAATTCTCCTTCTTCTATACTAGTTTCACCCCATAGTAAGATATTGGAGGAAAACAAAACAGCATGGTGAGCATTTCCTATTTAGCGCTTGAGCCAACAAATCATTAAATTTGAAAAAACAAGCATTTCCACGAGGAACTTGAAAACTAGACAATGAAGTGTACAATTAACATTCTTCTTTAGGCTAATAATTTTTGTTGTTCCGAATAGATTCGCCAGACGCAGAATACCCGCCGGCTGAAACATCTCACGACCCAGAGCCGGAGGAAGATGTCCTGCAGGCTCTGACGTTCTATTCATCGTTTCGTTTGGGAGTCCGAAGCATTGGTGACTTGCAAGCAGCGGCTCTTTGGTCAAATGTACTGGTGGACCCATTTTGTTTTCGTGAGTAAAAATGGAATCTCTTTTCGCCAATATCAGTTCAACTCAAGATTTGATTTGGACCCATTGTGTTTATTCAGATTATGTATCTCCATGAATGTATCAAACTCCGGCTTCTTTTTTTAAAAGGAAAGGTCTTAACCCGACTTTAAATTAATAAAGCCAATCAAACTTCAACTTCGATCTCTACTCCAACTGAACTACTCCCTTCGTCCCAAAATTCTTGTTTTAGATTTGTCTAGATATGGATATATCAAGTCACATTTTAGTATTAGATACATCTGTATCTAGACAAATTTAAGACAGGAATTTTGAGACGGATGGAGTATATTTTAGTTAAATGGCGGTGTATATGCAGATAAATAAACTACTCCAACCGTCACCTAAGAAGCGGGTTTTCAGTCCGGTGTATATGCTGATAAATAAACGAAAATGCTATATCACAGAAAAAAATTGTTATAACTATCAAGTTCATTAATTATTTAACTAGAGGTGCACAAAGAAACCAACATGGCGTATCTGGTAAGCACCTCCAAGCAATCAAAAGAACGCACAAACATAATCTCATTGTATAAGCACAAATATAATCTCATTGTATAAACAATTTTTCACCATTCATTAGAGCATCTCCAACAGACGTGCCAAATAAAGCGCGCACGCGTGAAAAAATGGGCTTTTACCGAGTGGGCGCGGGAAAAAGTGGCGCGCAAAAAAAAGGGCGCACGGGAAAAGGGGGGTGTGCAATAAATTCAGCGCGCCTCCACGCGCCCTCTCCACCGCTCTGCCTCGCCACACGCCTTCTCCGCCGTTCTTTCTCGCCTCGCAGCCACCGCGCCACCATGCTGCCACGCCGCTGGGGAAGTTCGGGCTACCGCGGCGTCCGTGCACGCCCTCTTCGCCGCTCTTTTTCTCGCCTCCTTTCTTGCCTCGCAGCCGCCGCGCCACCATGCGACCACGCCGCCGGGGAAGTTCAGGCTACCGCGGCATCCGCGCGCGCCCCTCCGGCTCCTTCTCCGCCAAGATCAGGTCCGGTGAGATGCGTCTCGGCCTTGGCACATTCGACACCGCCCATGAGGCGCCGTCATGTACGACGCAGTGGCGTGGCCCTCCCGATGGCCTCATAGGGAGATGAACTTCCCCGAGGTGGCGACGCGGGAGCGGACAGAGGAGCTCGCGCCTCCCCCGCGGCTTGTCACCGACGAGGACCGTCACGACAACCGGAGACGGGAGCGCCGTGTCGGCATCGCTGAGATGGACGAGGAGGCCATGGCGGTATGGCGCCAACGCTTCCCGAAGGACGTCGTCAACGAGCGTGAATTCTATGCGTAGAGGAGGGCGGTGTGAGCCGCCTATCGTGAGGACAGGCGTACGAGGAAGGCGTCGACTTGGGACCCCAACGATGAATGGTGAATTGACGCCTTCATTTCGATGTCGGAGTCGGAGGAGGACACCACCGAGTCGGGGGAGGAGGAGGAGGACGATGAGTAGTTAGCCGCGGGCTTTTGTATCGTTTTTTTACTACCTATGCTATGAACTATGCTGGTTGAAATATGCTATGTTGTTTGAAATATGACTATGTTTATGTTGGTTGAAATATGCTATGTTGGTTGAAATATGACTATGTCTATGTTGGTTGAAATATACTATGTGTATCTTTCAAACAGCGCGTTGTATTTTAGTGCGCCTGCTAAAGCGCTACAGCGGCGTGCTAAAATTTGCAGCGCCTGGTGAAGCAACTGTCTACTCGGGCGCAAAAATAGTAGTTGTGCACGTTGTAAAAAAAATTAGCGCGCAGCGCCTGCGCACATTTGTTGGAGATGCTCTTAGGCATAGGAGCACCTGTAGCTCAGTGGATAGAGCATCTGTTTCCTAAGCAGAAGGTCGTAGGTTTGACCCCAACCTGAACCCTACCGAGTTTCTGCCATGCTGCAACACTCCAGATGGGTGTTCTTCAAGTGCACAAATGTTGGGATATGTGCTTGTTTTGAATCGGTGGTTCACCGGATTCGATGCAATTTCGGTAGCTCATCTATGTGCTTGTTTGCTCATCTATGTGTGTAGGATGGATGCAAGTTTTGGTATTAGAAAGAAAAATACATTGATCCACCAGCATCATTCGTGCACTCGTTGCTAGAATTGAGGCTAGAGATGGGACTAGAGAGGAGATTAGAGATAAGATTACTAAAGAAGCAACGTCTATTTCTTCAAAATCGAAGAAGAAAGAAGTGTTGAAGCTCAAGAATCCGCAGATCAACAATGAAGACATAAAAAGTAAGGAAATGTGTTTCGGTGGTTGAATATGTGATGCAAATGGCAAATTTTTTTAATCCACTAAGCTTGGGGGGTCGGCTAGAAACGGGTAAATTTACTCCACTAAGGTTTACTCCGCCGGTTTACTCCTCTATTTTTAGAGGATCGGTTAGAGTTGCCCTAACTCCACACAGAATCTCAACAGCCTTTCTCTATTTCCCTTTCTCTTCGGCCACACAAGCTTAAGAGCCGCCACTTCTAGGAATACAAATTTCTCCATGAGTTGATCAGGGATTGGCAGTGAAGATTTTATTTTTATTTTTGCGAAATGGCAATGAAGACTGCTGGCAATGATCAGGACTTATAACACAGATAAGGAATCAATATCTAGTGGATAAGTTGAAATCTTAGAAATCCTCACCATTCTTCATGCGGATGACATTTCAACTAATCAACTCATGAAGTTTTCACCATTTCATCTTGTTTTATTTTGCAAGATGAAACGAAAAATGGGTAGTAGGACAGTCACATCATTTTTGCAGGGCTGACCCGCGTGATAAAGCAAGGAAACGGTTCTTGGGTGACTTGCTCAACACTATTTGTGTGCTTAGCTGACAAATACTACTATACATAGTCCTACGCTATATATACTCACCTACCTCACGCATAAGGATGTCAAACGTCCGTTGTTACAAGTTTAAATATGCCTTCTTCTATACTAGTTTCACCCCATAGTAAACCCTAAGGTATTGGAGAAAAACAAAACATCATGGTAAGCATTTGCTATTTCGTGCTTGCGCCAGCAAATCAGTCAATTTAAAAGACAATCATTTCCGCGAGAAACTTGAAAACTAGCCAATGTTGTGTACAATCATCATTATTTTTAGCCTGATATTTTTTTTCTTGTTCCGAATAGATTTGCTGGACGTGGAATACCCTCCAGCTCAAACACCGCACGACGAGCCGGGGAATGATGTCGCACAGACTCGAACATCCTATTTCATCATTTCATCCAAGAGTCCGAAACATCGATGACTTGCAAGCAGCGGCTCTTTGACCAAACGATATTGGTGTCACAATCTTCTCCCCTGGCAAGTAAAAATACATCCGCCGTGCCGCGGTCGACCATGCGGTTTGCTTCGCCGGGCACATAACAACAGAATCAGACACCTCTTTGGGCAAGATCAGTTCAACATCCGTTTTGACTTGAACCCATTGTATTTGTTCTGATTAAGCATCTCCCTGAATGTATCAGACTGACAGGGAATGTCTTGAAAAGATTGGCCGCTTTGTATCAAGCTTACTGCTCCTGTTTCGATTTGCACTCCAACTGAACTCCTTTTTAGTTAAACGGTGGCTAAGCCTGACAGTCTGATTTGGCCGGTGGTTAGCGGTCACGTAAGAAGCATGCTTCCAGTCGGGTGTACGTGCAGATAAATAAACGAAAATTTTATGTCACGGGAAAAAATCGTTATAGCTGTTACAAGGTTCACTGGTTACTTGATGAAAATGCACAACGGGTCCGATTAATAAATTAAGTAAGCTTGCACCATTCGTTAGAACAGATCAGCGCCTGTAGCTCAGTGGATAGAGCGTCCGTTTCCTAAGCGGAAGGTCGTAGGTTCGACCCCTACCTGGCGCGTTTTTGTTTTTACTTTTTTCACCTTCGTCTTTTTTACTACTCCCTTCGTAAACTAATATAAAAGCATTAAAATCACTAAAGTTTGTTTTTACTTTTTTCACCTTCCTCTTTTTTACTACTTTCTCCGTAAACTAATATAAGAGCATTTGGATCACTAAAATCCCTCCACTATCTTACTGTCCATCGATTGAAATGATTCTTTCATCGTGCTGACACGTGCAAGCATGATCTTTGAATTGAGTCGAGGCCACTTTTGGCACGCTCAACGCTTGAATGAACTTAGCTCAACGCTCAACGCTTGTCTCCTAATGGACCATCCAGGTATGCAGACCTACCATAGCTGTACAAACTTACACCTTTGTTTCTAACTCCGGCGAAACTGGTTGCAGCTCCCAACCTACTCGGTTGTAGATCCCGACGTACACGGTTGTAGCATCTCCGACGATGGGCCGCAGCATCCTGCATGCGCCAATGCAGTTCATGGCTGGCTCGTGGCAACCCCCGACATTGTCGGTTGCAGCTCCTACATCACAGATTCACAACACCACAATTCACCGTCCACGGCCTCACGACACCATGGATTGTCACGAGTTCGTTCTCCATGGTTGCTGCAAAAGCATCGTCGCCGCACATTGACACATTGCCATGGACGATTCATCCGGTCGCAACAAATGTTGTCTCGTGGTCATAGCATACCCGACGGTTGGTTTCGGCATCGCGGGGGGCCGGTCCTAGCGTACCCGACTGTCGGTTCTAGCATCGCCAAAATGGTGCCGCCATCCCCATCTTCCCCGTCGCAGCATCGCCTGGCACGCAGTTCCAGCTTGCCGCTGTGTAGGTTGTAGCTTTGTCGCGTTCATTGTATGCCACGCGGTGGTCCTTAGCTTCGGCACGTCACGTCACGTCACCCCCATCTCATGCTCTTCGTAGTATCATCTCTTGTAGCATCTAGCAGCTTCGATGTCGCTGGTTGCAACTCCCCAGCGTATGCGGTTGTAGGTCCTGGCATACACAGTTGCAGCATCTTCGACGATGGGCCGCAACGTCCTATATGCACCAATGTAGCTCATGGCTGGCCTTCCCCCACATCTCCGACGATGGGTTGCAACATCATACCCCCTTCCCCCGCACCCCGGCATTGCCGGTTGAAGCTCCGACATCACAGATTCGCAACACCGTGTCATGCGCTCCTTCTGCCTCGTGACACCATGGACTCTCCCGACATTCACCAGAGACGGTCAAGGCCATCACCGTCCGTGGTTGCAGCAAAAGCGTTGTTGTCGTTGGAGTTATACGTGACGGCGGTCTAAACTTCTGCAAAGCCCTCCCTCTGTTTGCGTCCGGTTTGCGTCGCGCATCCAGACAAGTCCTAGGGGCGGTTTGAGGGATCTTGAAGATGCCCAAAGTCGGTCGAGGCCAGCTCAAAAAAAAAAACCCCTTTTGACTTGACCCAAGTAGAGTCGAGTCAAGCTACACCTGCACCTGCGACCCCGAAGCAGAGGAGCCGAGGCCCGAAAACTCAATGGCGGGAATGCTCGGCGTTGGCGCCACCCGTTCCCGCCTCCTCCGCTCCCCGCTACCCCTATTTACCAGGTGCGCTCCCCTCCACCTCGCACCCCACCCCGACCCCATCTCCCGCCGCCTCCTCTTCCTCCCATCAAGAACCCTCACCGCCGCAGCGACGACGATGGCCGCCACCAACGGTACCGCCGCCGCGGACCCCGTCCAGGAACAGCCCAAGGCGGCGGCGCCCCCCTCGCCGGCGCCGCTGCTGCTCAAGGTGAAGAAGCTGTCGGCCAACGCCGTGCTGCCCTCCCGCGGCTCCGCGCTGGCGGCCGGCTACGACCTCTCCAGCGCGGTGGACGCCGTGGTGCCGGCGCGCGGCAAGGCGCTCGTCGCCACCGACCTCAGCGTCGCCGTCCCGCAGGGCACCTACGCGCGCATCGGTACGCGCCCCTTTCCTCCCCATTGATGATCCCGGCCGCCTCGCCTCTACTATGCCCTTAACGTGTTCGACGGAATGTTTGATGAAATGTTGCATGGCAGCGCCGCGGTCGGGGCTGGCGTGGAAGCACTCGATCGACGTGGGCGCGGGCGTGGTGGACGCCGACTACCGGGGCCCCGTCGGCGTCGTCCTCTTCAACCACTCGGACGCCGACTTCGCCGTGAAGCCCGGGGACCGCGTCGCGCAGCTGGTCGTCGAGAGGATCGCCACGCCGGACGTCGCCGAGGTGGACGACCTCGACGCCACCGTCAGGGGCGAGGGCGGCTTCGGATCCACCGGCGTTTGATGGCCGGCCTCCATGGAAGGCAAGGCCAGTGTGTCTAGGCGCTGATGGTTCATGGTGAAAGAGCTGCTGGGGTGAGGCGACCTGTGGTTATGTGTTTCATCAACGGGGAGCACTGTCATTTCTGAATTTCCTTCCATGTTAGCCAGGGTAGATGTAGTAAGTATGCAGTCTCTTTCTCTTGGATGGCTTGGATAATGGTTATGGTGAAAGAACTCAATTGTAACCATGTTCCATCTTCTTCTGAGTTCCATGGGAATTTCTGGGTGGCGTCGAGGAAAGGTTATATGCATCCCAATTTCTGAATTTCAGGATGCCAGAATGCCTAGTACAGGAAAGCAGAGCACACCGAAATTCAGTGTGCGCTTCTACAGAAATCTCAGGACAGAGAACCAGAGCATGCCTGAAACTGAAACTGAGTGGCTGCAACAACAGATCACTTATTTTGGATTGGGATGAGTATCTTACAGCTAGCCACAAAATGCACACACAACACCAGGGCACGATATGGAACTGGCCATACAGTTTTTTTTTTGAGAACTAGAGTAGGATCTACTCTACAGGAGGTACATATTCAGACACCATCAGTGGTCCGAGTCCTTCCGGTAGCCGCAGCAAACCCGGGGATAGCTCATTACATGATCTTTCCACATGGTTAAAACTGTAGTTCGCAAACACGGATAGAGCTTGTTTAATATCCTTGATCAGAGCTTAGCATTGGGACCGAGGCGTACTGCTAGTTCTTTTATGATTGCATGGCAGTCCATCTCAGTATCAGAGGGCCTCTGTAATACTTTGCTAGAGTAAGCAGCCCGGTAAGCGCAGCTTTCGCTTCGGCCTCCTCGACACATCGGCTAGCTGACAGGCTTCTGCAGAGTGAGACAACCACATGGCCTTTGCTGTCCCTGGCGACTGCTCCAGCAGCGGATTCGCCTGAATCGGCTTGGAAAGCTGCGTCGGTATTCAGCTTAATCGTGCCTTGTACTGGTCCCGTCCACTGCATGCTTTGTCCCCGTATGCAGCATGTATTATCCGCCTCTCCAATCCTGGGCACATTATCAGCCATTGCCGCTGTAACTAATTCCTCGGCGTATTTTTTTAGGAATTGTACAGAGCCCAAGATAGATTTTTTGCCGTTGTGTCGTAACATGTCATCTCTCAGGTGCCAGCACCTCCACAACAGGAGTAAAATTTTTGACCGCATTTCCTCAGGTTCTCTGTCTAGCAGGACCTGCAGCCAGTCAGTTCCTGTATTTCTGAAAGATTTCTCTGATGGTAGTGTCCACTCCTTCCTCATGGCCTCTTGGAGGGCCCTGCTCTTTGAGCACGTGATCACTGCATGATGTTCATCCTCCGCCGCGTTGCCGCAGATATTACACGTTGAGTCCACCTCGATCGTCCTCTTGAATTTATTACTTTTTGTGGCCAGGGTATTTGTGGCTACTCTTCACCCAAAAATTCTGACCTTCTCAGGCACCTTGGCTTTCCAAATAAGATCCCAAATACTCCGGTCACCCGCATCCCTAGTCGAGCTTGAAGGGTTTGAGTTTTCGTTTTGGGATAAGGTTGCTGCCAATTTGTACGCACTTCTGACTGAAAACACTCCATTCTTTTCACCATGCCAAGCTATGCAATCTCTTGTGTCCGTCCTTGGGATGGGTATCTTGCATATTTCTTCAGCATCAAACTGGTGGAATATTTGTCGAATCAAATTTACATTCCATTCCTTCCCATCCTCTTCCATGAGTTGGTTCACCCATCGGAGCCGAGACCTTCTAATAAACGCTGCAGTCATAAGGCCTTCTTTTTGAGGAATCCATTGATCTCGTTGAATCTGAATATTTTTCCCATCGCCCACTCGCCAGATTAAACCCTTCTTCAACAGTTCTAGGCCATGCGAGAATGGATCAGTACTACAGGCACAGCTTTTCTTCAGTCTGTTGAAGGATGTTAACATGAGCAAACGTGGTACATGCAGATGCATATGAACATTGCGCAGGGAACAACCTTACACCGCTGTCTGGGGCCAGTTTCTGATTAGTCTAGAAGGCGTATGTGACTGGTGAAGGAACTGCTGGCTGTATTACTCTCTGCATGCTTGTAGGTGCTAATTTCAGACCACGGAAGAACGATAGAACAAGCGACGACAACCGGAATTCGCCATACTGGCATATCAGACTCAGCACCAGATGGTAGTTTCCAGTTCAGCAAACAAAAACATGTTCCGGACAAGTTACTAGGACTAAATTCAGAGAGAGACCTGACCTCCCCTAGCGAGAAATCTAGGGTTAGATTGTCCTACGGCGCGTGTCACCGAGAATCGTTCTTCCCAGTTGATCTCCCCTGCTGCTGCTCAGGCTGATCACGTGGCCGGGTTTGGCACGAGGTGATCTGAGGTTTTCGGTGGACGCACTTTGCGGCGATGGCGGACAATCGTTAACGCTTGGTTGGCTGGTGAGTAGGGGATTAATAGGCTAATCAGCAAGTTAATCAGCCATTTAATCAATTAATCGAACGATTTATCAGTTTATCGGCTACTCGGTGACCCTACAAGTAGGGATTAATCGACAAGTTAACTGGTCAACCGGACGAATTCTTGAAACAAGTCTGTAGCTCAAATGCTCACATACCATAGTTACATGTATTATGTCGTAAGAACTCACTGTCCAGTAGATTAAAAAAACTCATTGTCTAATTATTCACAAACACTCAACAATTGGATACAGAAAATGGATCAATCAATCTGACATCCAAATTTGATGTGCAGAATGTCAAATCTCAATGTAAATTTGATTGTAAAACAGAAAAGGGCTTGTACGTAATAGCCCGAACACCTTCCGGACGAACTCACCAACGTTGGATCTTGCTCAGCAGGTGGCCGATGCAGGGTGAAGGCAAGCTCGGCGGAGATCCACCGGACAGGCAATAGATGCTTGGAGGCCAGAGGCCTGCGTTGCTTCGAGCACCGAGGGGCGAAGCTTGCTAGCTTCTCGTAGTGACTGCCGCCGCATGTTGGGTTTGGTACTGTCGGTACTGATGGGTAATTGAGTTCTACCAAATTAAGCAATTGTTTTAACCAGGCACCCTAACTTGTGTATTGAGAATCCTGTCCCGGTTTCCTCAATAATAATAATAATAATAATAATAATAATAATAATAATAATAATAACAATAATAATCCTGCCCCGGAGGGGTTCTGACTGGATTTGTAATGAGTTGTTCTTTCTCTTTTTTTCTTCTTGTGTATGCATTGCCTTTTTTTCTGCATGCGAATGTGCAAACTGTAAACCGATAACTATCATGGTTCGAAAAAAAAAACTGAAAACTGTAGGGGAGCGAACCTCCGCTAGCTTACCCTATACCCCCTCCGTCCCAAAATTAGTGACTCAACTTTGTACCTTGAGTCACTAATTTTGGGACGGAAGGAGTACTATGCACGTACTAACCTGGCCGGCCCTTAACTTGTGATGCAATGCCACCAGGGTATAAAGTATAAACTGAAGGTATTTTGTCGTGCTTCTCATATGAAGGAACTGAAAAAACTGAAGGTATGTTGTCGTGTTTTTGAACTACTTCTGGTGTTGCTCTGCTGAAATAAACTGAAGGTATTTTGTCGTGTTTTTCATATGAAGGAACTGACAATTGAAGTACCCCTCCTTTTTTTATTAGGAAAAAAAATAGTTTCATGCTGCCATGTTTGTTGTTTGGCCGATGAGCAGGAAATACACTTGGTGAAATTGCTGGGGAGAAGTTTTCAAGGTTTCCTTACTAGTACTGCTCTTCTTAAGAAGTCATTCAACAACTTATCACAGAGATAAAATCCTTTCTTCTTTCCCTTATGGCGTTTGTAGTTTAGAAAGTATGTATTAACAATAGCATTGTTATTTATGTACTATAAGCTAGTTTGGCATGCTAGGCTAATGGTGGCGGTGGACGAAATACTAGCTGAGTCGTACCATGTGTTGCATCTGAATTGTCATAGAAATTACTATCTGCATCCCATTTCAGAATTTTCAGTTCTGTCAGAATGGAGTACAGGAATGCAGATGACACGAAAATTCAGTAATCGCTTGCAAGTATTTAGTTTAGGACCAAGACCAAGCAAGAACGAACAAGCAGAGGCACGATGCTTCTTCAGTCGGCATTGGAATACCAACATGAAGGAATTAGAAGCAGGTTGTACATGCAGCAGCATACACTGATTGCGCAGGGAACAATCTCGAGGGCAAGGGTGAGAGTTTGATTAGTCAGTAAGTGCAGATGTTACTGCTGCTCTGTACTACCTCTGTAAACTAATATGATCTAAAAGGTCTTATATTAGTTTACAGAAGGAGTATTATTTACAGCCAGGGGAAGTATGCTTGCAGGTGCTAATTTATGCCATGTGCCAGATAGGCCATGGTCGAAGCCAGCATGGAGGAAATCAAAGCAGAGCAGAACCCAAAAATTCAGTGTTCATGTATGTAGGGAATCCCTCTAGTGGTGATTCAGTCAGGGTGCATGTATGTATGTAGGTTCTGACAGGTACTCCCTCCGTCCGAAAATACTTGTCATCAAAATAGATAAAAAGAGATGTATCTAGAACTAAAATGCATCTAGATACATCCTCTTTTATCCATTTCTGAATTTCGAGGCTTTATAGTTGCAGCCACGATGTACTACAGGAAAGGAGAGCATATTGAAATTTGCAGTATAGACAGAACAGAGGGGATAGAAGCTAAATCCAATAACTCCGTGTGCTGAACTTGTACATACTGATATTCTTCAACAAAGCTTTCACTTAGAGTACAAGATTGCTACCAGAAAACCGGGAGCGCAAAGCAGAATGGATCCAGAACAATGCATCGACAAGATACAATTTCAGACCATGCAATAAAGACAGCACAAACTGAAGCCAAACTTCAACACAGCAATTATGCAAGCAACTGAGCGAAACAATGCTAATCAATGGAACAAGAGAAATCCAGAATTTGCTAAAATGGCGCATCACGCGGGCACCAGATGATAATTTCCAATTCAGCAATTAAGAACTTGATTCACGACAGACAGACGGGGGCAGTCTGCATCTAACCAACTATGTATGTACATGGCAGACAAAAACACCTACTAGGTAGCAATAAGAGAACATAGTTTCGTCCCTTAGAAAAAAGAAACAAGATTGCAGCATAGTTTTGCATGACTAGATAAACTGCATGAGAATGCTCATGTAGCAAAGCAGCCAAAAACTGCCATCCAAAGAATGATATCCATATAGCTCTCCCTTATGTGCACAGATCTGGAAGCTTCATTATTCCTTCTCCATCATCAGCAAATCCTTTCCTTTCTTGGAAGCTGATACAGAGGACACAGGTCAGCATGGAGCAACAGAGGATGATGGCATTGTGCAAGTGAAAAACAAAGAACCAGATGTTTGCAGGTTGTGCTGTGCTGATGCTTACAGATTTTAGTTGGAATCAATTTCTGCTTTGACAGATGCCTGTGGAACTTTGTACGTCAAGGCTTCATCATTCGTCTTGAACACAGATCCCACCTCCTCCTCGCTGAAAAAAACAAAAAATAACATTGTCAAACTTACAGCCATATTACGACAGGGCAGCACCCTAAACATGTTCAACAGCACAGGCCCCTGTTCAATGTATTTTTTGCAAAGAGGAATAGCTATCAGTCTCATTAATATATGTTTGCAAAGAGGAAGGCCAATTTTTTGGGTAACCATTGTATAAAACGAAACAGCACTGTCCATATCAGCTTGACAAAACAGAACTAAAAAGCATACTACGGTTAAAGAGGAACCTAATCAGCTAGTTTTAATATAAAGCAACGACAACAAGCAAATTGACAGGCCAACCAATCAAACCTAAAGAAGCATGATCCAATATTCCAATTGACAGCAAGTTCGAGTCAAGACCCACATTCCACAAGCAAATTGACAGGCTGACCAATGAAACATAAAGAAGCATGATCCAATTGACAGCAAGTATACGTCAACACGTCTAGTCTAGCATCACCATCTAGTCATAAAGCGCGCCCAGTTATTAATTACACACCTAGTCATGAGTCAAGGCAAGCTCAACTTTCAGGTAAGTTAGTGCGTATTTCCATGCTGTTTACCAAACAAAATTGCATCAGCTTAACATTTAGTCATGCAAAGGTGCAATGAATCCAAATAAACTTGAAAATCACCATTTAGCCATATCCAACTGACTTTAGGTTCGCATCATTTCACATGCAGGTTCGCATCAGAAACATTGACAAATTAGATGTGCAGAGGTTCTATGTATCCAAGGAAACTTGCAGATCAGAAAACTACAGGAACAGTAAACACATATCTAGTCAATATGCATGTGGAATTGTGGATATCACCATTGATCTAATTTTCATGGAAAATTCTAAGTGTCCGGATATGCTTTCACATCAGATACACAAGAAACCTAAAGACCATGGTCCAACTGTCAACAGGACAATAATATAAATCCAAACTTAAGTGCTAGTCGTGCAAAGTTCGAATGAATCCAAATAAACTTGCACATCAAAGAAACATCAACACTTATTTAGTCAACACTGCTAGTCAGTAAGCATTCAGATATCACCACCGACCAGCAATTAGTCATGCAGAGTTCTACTGATCCAGATATGCTTTCACACCAGAAACATCAAGGTATCAGAAATTAAACAGAACTGACATGTTGCTGAGCAGCAAACATTACCATATATCTACTCATATAAAGAGTTGAGTTCTTAATCAGTTAAGAACAGCTCAAATTTCAGGAAACTTTCACATCAGAAAACAACAGGAAACTTAATTACTTCTCAATATTGTGGACTCACACTTTCAGAAAACTTGACAATGTATATACAAACTTGAAAGATTAGTCGTGCAAAGGTTCAGTGGATATGAAAATCAACACGTATATATCTAGTCAATAAAATATGCATGCTGATACCACCATCGATCTACAAAAACAGTCATGCAAAGTTCTACTGATGTAGACATGCTTTCACATAAGAATTCAGAGACATCAAAGTCTCCTTGCATCTCAAAATCAAACCGATCTAACATGCAGGCACTGATTAATAGATCCAACAATATCCAAATAAACATAAAATTCAGAGAACTACAGAAAACAGTCAACACCACCAAACAGTACGAATGCAGATATCATAAACGACCAGCATTTAGTCATGCAGAGTCCTACAGATCTAGTCATGCTTTCACATCAGAAATATTCAGAAATCAGAATTGAACAGAACTGACATGTTGATGTGCAGATTAGTCATGCATAGGTGTTACACATAATGAGAGGGAGTTCTTGATTAGTTAAGAAAAGCTCAACTTTCAGGAATGTTAATCTATATTTCCATCAAAGAAATTGTACTTAACAATTAGTCAAGCATAAGTGTTTCACATCAAAAACATACAGAAGTGCAAAGGTCCAGTGGCAATATCCACACTAGAAAAATTAGTCGTGCAAAGGTCCAGTGGATTCTAAGGAACATGCACATCAGAAAACTACAGGAACAGTCAACACGTATATATCCAGTCAATATGCATGATTATATCACCATCGATCTACTAGTCATGCACAGAGCACAGTTCTACAGATGTGGACATTCACATCAGAATTCAGAAACATACTAACTGCATCTCTGAATTAAACCGATCTAATAACTGCAAGTGTACTCATACGGCAGAACAGAGTAGAATTTGGTCCGAGCAGTACCTGTAGATGTCGGCGTATGAGTTGACGTAGGGGATGAAATCCGAGTAGTACATCCCGCCGGAGAGAGGGCTGATGGAGCGGGTGACCCTGCCATCGAAGTCGACGGCGAGCACGAGCTGCTCCAGAGGATCCCACATGACCACCTCGGCGGCGCCCTGAGAGCGGAGCAGGGTCATCCTGTCGTGGTAGCCCATCTTGTTGGCGTGGAACTGGCCCGCCCACGCCCAGGTGACCTGGTCGGCGCCGTCGCCGGGCACCATGTAGAGCACGGCCACCTCCTTGGTGGCCTGGTCGACGCAGGCGACGCTGAAGTTGCCCTCCATCTCGCCGATCTCCCAGTCCTTGCGGTCCTCGACCTCCTGGGGCGCGGGGATGAGGTCGACGCAGCCCGTCTCCGGGGTGTAGCAGAGGATGTGGCCGATGGTGGTGCGGAAGAAGGCGCGGCCGCGCGCGCCGACCCCGGACTGGGCGACGACCGTCTCGGGCGCGCAGATGTCGTCCCCGACGCGCCAGTCCCAGGTGCGGGTGGAGAAGGACTCGACGGCCCAGACGCCGTCGTGGACCTGGTAGGTGACGACGACGTGGTAGTGGCGGAATCCGGCGCCGAGGTCGACTTGGCCGGCGGCGTCCTCGTCGTCCTCGAAGGTGATGACGACGGCCGGGTCGGCGTCGAGGCGGTGGTCGCGGTTCTGGTACGGGAGGCGCACGCGGCGGAAGGTGAGCGGGTTGGCGACGTAGTAGAAGCCGGTGGCGCAGCCGCGGAGGCAGACGAGGCCGCGCGACGAGGCGAGCACCGAGACCCGCTCCGGGAAGGCGGAGAAGGCCGGGTCCGGGATGAGCTGCTTGGCGCTGCGCACGGGGTCGAAGGCCGCGTAGGCGACCGAGTCGGAGGGCGTGTGGTGGAACATGCCCGAGAGCGGCCGCGTGAGCCGCTGCCCCGGCGACGCGTCCTCGTCCTCGTCCACCTCGAACGGGTCCTCCTCCTCCGACCCCGCCGCCGACCGCAGGCCGTCGTCGTCGTCGTCGTCGTCCTCGTCGTCGGAGGAGAGGGAGAGGGGGGAGGTGGAGGCGGGGAGCGCGAGGACGCCGCGGTCGTCGTCCGAGGAGTCGGCGGGGTTGTCGGAGCAGAGGACGACCCACTCGTCGTCGGAGGAGTCCATGGCCATGGCTCGCTCCGCTTGGTTGGGGGTTGGTTGGTTAGGGTTTTGGGGGCTGGGGGGGATTCGATCCATGGGAGGTTGCGGGCGGATCGGCGGCGGATGGCGGCGGCAATTTATACGGGGAGCGGAGCGGAGGGGAGGGGATACGGCCGGCGGCACGTCGGTTCGGTGGCTTCCTTGTGGGGCCGGGCCCACGTGTCGGCGGCCGGAGAGCAGCTACATTGGGGGGAGTCGTGGCCGCGACGGAAACGCGTGCGCGGCATGCTGCCGGATTTGCGGGGGCACATTCCCACGCCTCTCCACTCCATTTCCTTGGCAACTTAATTGAGTGGACTCTAGCTACTACTTCCAGTTAATTATTAATTATATTTTTTCCATTTCACAATGTAGTGTTTTCTTTATTTATGTGCTTCAATTTTGATAGTAAATTTACCTACCAAGACCGATTGCGGTAGGGGCAAAAATTATATCAGTAAATTCGTATTCGAAAGAAGTTTTCAATTATATAATTTTTTCTCCCGCCGCAGTTGGTCTCGTCGGTTAAATTTATGGTCAAAGTTGAACCTCGGGAAGCGTGGGCGCACTATATTTTGGAATGGAGGGAGTATTAAACTAGCTTTTTTATTATATATTAAACTAGCTAGTATACTAATAACCCCAAAAAAAGGATATCCAAAGAATGGTTTTTGAATAAAACATATATAAATATGTAGACTTTGAAAAAGAGCGCTTGAAAATATAGTGGCGGTCGACGAGAATGAAGGTGGAAGAAGAAAGGAGGGACGGGAAGAAAGATGTCGCTTTGTCTTCTTGCGACACTGAGTATGATGGATAAGGTAAAACAACGATAGCCGAGGAGGAAATAGGCAGTAGAAAGAATTTGTTTCGTCTTCGTGCGCGTGCTCTAAGGACCAACATCCTAAAGCGACGGCCATCGCCAACCCGTTTGATCATAGTGTTTTTATGTTATCCCTTGACATTGGTATGATAAGGCCGTTTTATAGATAAAAAGCACTGGCCGTTATACAACACCACACGCACAACTCAACACCACAACACATGCACTCAAGACAATGTGCAAGGGGGTTGAAGAACAGCTACACTACCATATATAACTCCAAGCAAAACAACAGGTACAAAGAAAGCGCACGTCTTAAAGTCTCTGGAGCTCTAAAGCGTAAGTCACCGCAGAGAGATGAAGTTGCATAGGACTGGCCGTGTACTTCAAGACTGCGCCTCCAGGAAGGGGGCGGCACCGGAGCGCCGCAGTCGCCCGATCCAGGGATCCGGGTTTCCCCTCGAGCAACACAGAGGACATCGAAGAATCATAACAACGCCTTCAAAAAGGAGACAACACTCATAAACGCCACCATCATCGGCCTGACAGGACCAAAAAGGGGTTTTCACCCCCACAAGAACTCTTCACCTCTGTGACGATGTACAACCAGACACAAAGACACGTGTCACACAACCGCTATCAAATGTCGTACATTGGCCACTATGCCGCCCGCATGGCCAAGGCAACCAACCAACACCCGAGCGACGAGCTCTGTCCACGAGCACCGCAACTCCCTCCACTAGGGTCGCCGCCCTGGCATGCGAGATCACCCCTCAATCTCCGCCATGGCCTAGCGACACCGCCGACTGGTAAAGGGGAGAAGGCCCCTCGTTCCACCCTCAAACGAGCCCCTTGGTTGGGAGGAGGCCCAACCATCTAGATCCAGGCAGGGGAAAGTTGCCAAGAGCCGTCGGACACACCACAACCACCTCACCACGGCACGGTGGCAAGGGCCACTGTTACGACCAGTGGCGGAGCCAGCCAGCTGAAGGAGCCGGGGCAAAGTCTTTACACGGCGATGTTGCCCAGCATTTGCCCAAGTAATTAGTACTGGAAATCATGGTTTCTTTGTATTGTTTAGTGAAAAATGGACGGAGCAGCCCGGGCAGCTGCCCCAGGTCGCCGGGAGCTAGCTCCGCCACTGGTTACGACCAATCTAGATTCTCCAGATCTTGGCGACGGCAAGGTCGGGAGCCCGCTATACCTCCCTCCTCGGAATGCCCTTGCCACACCAGCTGTTACGCCCCCGATCATTGTACTGGTGTCAACTGCAGTTGGATACAAGCTTTGGGGGTACAATAATGGGGATCTGAGAGAAGAGAGAAAGGGGATCGGGGAAGAGAGCAGCCACCAGTGTATTGTTCTTCGACACCCGCACATGAGGGAGGTCACCCACTACTTAATCTAGCTAGTTGGTCACCCAGGTATGGGCTAGAAAGCGCGAGTTGGGCCGCCTGAGGTGTTGGTCCCATTCCGGTCTGTCAGTGGCCATTGGGGTAGGTGGGTCAGGGGGTACATGGAATGTAACACCGTCCGGCCACCAATTCCTATACATTGAGCCATCTTCACCAACCCTCGGGATCTGCCACCAGCCACAACACCACGACCGCCTGAGCAGAGCCTCCTCTGTTGTTGCGCCTTCCACCCAAACCAGTTGAGCTCCACAATATGAGAGGACGCCCACGACTCGCACTGTCCTTGGCCCTCCTCTATTGCACCTCTACCACCACCAGACAAGCGCCACGGTAGAGGTGCATACCGGTAGCCCGCGCCATTTGAGGAAGCAGATCTATTTTTTGTGGGTGCGAGGAAGCAGATTTAGCGGCATCGCCACATCAGCCACCGCTGCCGTCATTGCCCCCAAGTGTGATCCGCCTTCACGCTACCCGTCACACTACAACGTCGTTGTCCACAGACTCCAACACACCGCCGCGCCGCTTGAGGAAGCAGATCTAACGGCACCGCCACTGTCGTCATTGCCCCCAAGCGTGACCCGCCTTCACGCCGCCCGTCACACACTACAACGTCGGTGTCCACCGGCTCCAACACGCCGCCGTGCCGCTGGAGGAAGCAGGTCCGACGACACCGCCACTGCCGTCATTGCCCCCGAGCGTGACCCGCCTCCACGCCTCCCGTCACACTACAACGTCGATGCCCACCGGCTCCAACACGCCGCTGCGCAGCAAGGCCCGTCGCTCAGCGCCGCTTCGAGGCCTGAACGCCTCGGTAATGCACATCGAGACGAGAACTCCCCGCCGCCGCACGCACCGGTTGATATGATCGAGTAACCGGCCATTGCCAAGGTTCTGGATAATACACAAAGAGAAGAAAACTTGTTAGTACAAAGGCTGGAGGCGAAGAAAGAGAGAAATGGGCCAAAAGGTGGCAAAGGAACAAACCAGGAAGGACCGATTGATGCTTGAAGTGATTAATAATATAACGAAGACCTTGACTGACTTAGCACTCATCGGAGTGATTTGATGTGACGAGACCTTGACTTAGCGCTCATCCATCGGTTCAATGGATCCATCGCTTTGGAGGGTAGCTTTGTTGGATCATGTCTTCATTAGCGTGTCTTCATATACATGCACGTGTAGTGTAGCAGTGCGAATGTTTGACTGGAGAGTCATATGGCGATGGCACTCATGGCAGCACCGACCGAATGTCATCATCAATCAAATCAAGAAGGAACAAAGAAAAATCAAGCCGACGCGCGCGTTTGTCCCCCACTTCCATCATCAAAGCGAGAAAACAGAAACTGCCGGCCGTCTGAATAGATCGGATCCTCGTACCTTTTTTTTGGGGGGGGGGGGGGGGGTGGTTTACATTTGAACGTACGACTGCCAGAAAGAAGGGAGTAGTTCAGGTATTTAACCTGTCGAGGCCATCGGTTTTATGATTGGGGATGAATTTGGAAACCAGTTTGTTCAAGCAAGGATGTCGTGGCGGCGACGGTATCCTCGTGGTGGACCTGTGTCCTCGGGCTCTGCCGTTGCGACGGCGTTTGCTACAACGTCGGCGCGGAGCTTGGGAGATAGTCTAGGAGCGGATGCAGATTGTGGTCTACATCGACGACATCTGGAAGACAGAGCATGTGCTGGGCTCGTGGTTCGTGGATGGCAGATATGGTTTCCTCCTTCGGCGTTTTAGTCGTAATGGGATGCCAGATCTGGAGTTCGATGGCGTGTCCGAGGTGTTGCCCCGGTCTGATTCGTTCAATGGTAAAGGCTTCACTTTTGATAAGCCACCTTGGAGGTCCGCAAAGCTGCATTTTAGAGATAGAGCCGCGTCGAGTTCGGGTGAGGAGGTGATTCGTCATTCTTTTCTTCGGTGGCTGCCGTGGTGGTGCCGGAGGCAGATGACGCGCGTTGGTGTCAAGCTCAGAGATGTTCTACTCTCTTTTCAGTTTTGTCATGTCGGTCTTTACGTGACTTGTACTTTATTTTTTATAATATGAATGAGACACGTATTACCATGCAAGAAAAAAAATATTAACCTGTCGTTCATATCTTAGTCCTGACGGGTAGAAGGCTTCTCTTGTAATGATAAGTTTAGAAATGTTCTCTCTGTTTCTAAATATTTGTCTTTCTAGAGATTTCAACAAATGACTATATACAGAGAAAAATGAATGAATCTACATTTTAAAATATGTCTATATACATCTATATGTGTTAGTCCATTTGAAATCTCTTAAAGAGAAAAGTATACTTTTTATCCCTCAATTCTTGGCGAAGTCTAGATTTGGTCCCTCAACTTTAAAATCGGACAACTTGCGTCCTTAAGTACTAAAACCGGCCAAGATTCATCCCCGGTCACGGTTTTGACTGGTTTTGGTGCTGTCCCAACCCGGTTTTGACCGTGCCGACTCAAATTCGCGTACCTTTTCCAAGCCCGCTTAATATTTTCAAATTCGGGTATTTTTTTCAAATACGTGAACTTTTTAAGAATTTGTGTACGTTTTCCAAATCTGCGTACTTTTTTCAAGTTCACGTACTTTTTTTTAAATCTGCGTACTTCTTTAAAGTTCATGTTGTTTTTTCAAATTCATGTAATTTTTAAAAATTGACATACTTATTCATATTCACGTATATTTTTTTGGATTTGAAAATTTTATGCGAACTTGAAAACGTATGCGGAATTGAATATCTTTTACGCGAATTAGAAAACAAATGTGTGGATTTGAAAAATTATGTCGACTTGAAACGAGTATGTAAATTTCAAACAAAGTTTATGGATTGGAAAAGGAACACGGATTTGAAAAAAAAAATACACGAGCATTAAAAAATATGCGGGTTTGAAACAAGTGCGTGAATTTCAAAAACAGTTCATGGATTTGAAAAAAGATACCTGGATTCGATAAAATTACACGAACTTGAAAAAATACACTGATTTGAGAAAATTACGCAAATTAAAAAAAATCATAGATTTGAATAAAGTACACAAATTTCAAAATAGTTCACGGATTTGAAAAAGGTATGTTTATTTTTGAAAAAATTGCACGACCTTGAAAAAACTATGTGGATTTGAAAAGAGTATGTGAATTTCAAAAAGTTCACGGATATGAAAAAATTACGTCAGTTAGCACCGGTCAAAACCGGGGCCAGTCAGCACCAAAACCGGTCAAAATCGAGACCTGGGACAAACCTTGTCCGGTTTCGTTAGATGGGGATGCAAGTTGTCTGGTTTCGGAGTTGAGGGACCAAATCTAGACTTCACCAAAAGTTGAGGGATGAAAAGTATACTTTTCTCTCTCTTAAAAGAAGAATATTTAGGAACAAGACCTGACCCGTTTCCGAGATTTGCATCATCGACCCCCCCCCCCTCCCCCGGAGCTGCGAGATGATACTCTCTCCTGTGCCAACCGTCCGCTTCTTCACCTTGAGCATCATCGCCAAGGGGGGCACCTTGACCGCCTTGTTCTCTTTCTTGAGGCTGTGTTCGGCTGACAGGGTTGTGCAGCGGTTTTGGTAGCGTTTGAGGTGGATTTGATCATCCGCAAGTCGAAATTCCCCCAAATCCCCTCCAATCCTCTTGACAAAGGGTGTAACCGAACAAGGCCTGAGGGGGTCTGCGGCAGCGGTGCCTTTGGTGGCGGCCATCATTGTTGTGGTGTGTGGGTTCTTTATTGGGGGAGTACAAGGTGGTGGGGGCGGTGCGGATTGAGTTTGATGCACTGGGAGTTTGGTGGGGTCGTGCTGGTAAATTGGAGTAGTGGGGGAGGGGAGGAAGAGGTATCAACACTGAAAATTTCTGCCATCACTTCAACTCCATTATGTTTTTTTTGCAGGGTAACCTCCATTCTGTTGTTTCATGGTTTGTCGTGCAACTACAATCGAGTTGCTTGCTCTCTCTACGTGAGAAGAGATCATGTCTTCGAAATACAAGTAGCAACATAGGTCTGGCTAGTCCACTCAAAGAATGCTCATTGAGCATTTAGGCATGCCAAAAGTATCCTCGATCCAGAGATGAACATATTGTGTGTAGCATTCTGAAAAAAATTGTTTTAATCAAGTGACGGTAAGATAGATAGGGCAGTGGGTTAGTAGAATGAAAGCAAGGCTATTTTTTAAAAATAGAAGAAAACAAAAAATAAACGCGTCAGGGTTGTGCAGCGGTTTTGGCAGCGTTTGAGGTGGATTTGATCATCCGCAAGTCGAAATTCCCCCGAATCCCCTCCAATCCTCTTGACAAAGGGTGTAACCGAACAAGGCCTGAGGGGGTCTGCGGCAGCGGTGCCTTTGGTGGCGGCCATCATTGTTGTGGGGGTGTGGGTTCTTTATTGGGGGAGTACAAGGCGGTGGGGGCGGTGCGGATTGAGTTTGATGCACTGGGAGTTTGGTGGGGTCGTGCTGGTAAATTGGAGTAGTGGGGAAGGGGAGGAAGAGGTATCAACACTGAAAATTTCCGCCATCATTTCAACTCCATTATGTTTTTTTGCGGGGTAACCTCCATTCTGTTGTTTCATGGTTTGTCGTGCAGCTACAATCGAGTTGCTTGCTCTCTCTACGTGAGAAGAGATCATGTCTTCGAAATACAAGTAGCAACATAGGTCTGGCTAGTCCACTCAAAGAATGCTCATTGAGCATTTAGGCATGCCAAAAGTGTCCTCGATCCAGAGATGAACATATTGTGTGTAGCATTCTGAAAAAAAATTGTTTTAATCAAGTGACGGTAAGATAGATAGGGCAATGGGTTAGTAGAATGAAAGCAAGGCTATTTTTTAAAAATAGAAGAAAACAAAAAATAAACGCGCCAGGGTTGTGCGGCGGTTTTGGTAGCGTTTGAGGTGGATTTGATCATCCGCAAGTCGAAATTCCCCCGAATCCCCTCCAATCCTCTTGACAAAGGGTGTAACCGAACAAGGCCTGAGGGGGTCTGCGGCAGCGGTGCCTTTGGTGGCGGCCATCATTGTTGTGGGGGTGTGGGTTCTTTATTGGGGGAGTACAAGGCGGTGGGGGCGGTGCGGATTGAGTTTGATGCACTGGGAGTTTGGTGGGGTCGTGCTGGTAAATTGGAGTAGTGGGGGAGAGGAGGAAGAGGTATCAACACTGAAAATTTCCGCCATCATTTCAACTCCATTATGTTTTTTTTTGCGGGGTAACCTCCATTCTGTTGTTTCATGGTTTGTCGTGCAGCTACAATCGAGTTGCTTGCTCTCTCTACGTGAGAAGAGATCATGTCTTCGAAATACAAGTAGCAACGTAGGTCTGGCTAGTCCACTCAAAGAATGCTCATTGAGCATTTAGGCATGCCAAAAGTGTCCTCGATCCAGAGATGAACATATTGTGTGTAGCATTCTGAAAAAAAATTGTTTTAATCAAGTGACGGTAAGATAGATAGGGTAGTGGGTTAGTAGAATGAAAGCAAGGCTATTTTTTAAAAATAGAAGAAAACAAAAAATAAACGCGCCAGGGTTGTGCAGCGGTTTTGGTAGCGTTTGAGGTGGATTTGATCATCCGCAAGTCGAAATTCCCCCGAATCCCCTCCAATCCTCTTGACAAAGGGTGTAACCGAACAAGGCCTGAGGGGGTCTGCGGCAGCGGTGCCTTTGGTGGCGGCCATCATTGTTGTGGGGGTGTGGGTTCTTTATTGGGGAGTACAAGGCGGTGGGGGCGGTGCGGATTGAGTTTGATGCACTGGGAGTTTGGTGGGGTCGTGCTGGTAAATTGGAGTAGTGGGGGAGAGGAGGAAGAGGTATCAACACTGAAAATTTCCGCCATCATTTCAACTCCATTATGTTTTTTTTGCGGGGTAACCTCCATTCTGTTGTTTCATGGTTTGTCGTGCAGCTATAATGAAGTTGCTTGCTCTCTCTACGTGAGAAGAGATCATGTCTTCGAAATACAAGTAGCAACATAGGTCTGGCTAGTCCACTCAAAGAATGCTCATTGAGCATTTAGGCGTGCCAAAAGTGTCCTCGATCCAGAGATGAACATATTGTGTGTAGCATTCTGAAAAAAAATTGTTTTAATCGAGTGACGGTAAGATAGATAGGGCAGTGGGTTAGTAGAATGAAAGCAAGGCTATTTTTTAAAAATAGAAGAAAACAAAAAATAAACGCGCCAGGTAGGGGTCGAACCTACGGCCTTCCGCTTAGGAAACGGACGCTCTATCCACTGAGCTACAGGCGCTGATGTACTCAAAATAATGGTACATACATAATTACTATATTTTTCTGTACATTTTCATTCCCCAACTTCCGATCCCAATCGATTTTACACTACCTTCGATTTACAATATGTGTCCTGTCTTCACACGATACTATATGTACCGGCGAATTTCGTAGACACAGTTTCACTTGCACAAAATATTAACCACCAGGTTAAACTTGTTCAACAGTGGAGTAAAAACAGAAACAGGAGTAGGAAGTTCAGTAGAAATTCGCCAATCTTTGATATTCATTTGTATTATTTGAAGATATTGTACATCCAATATATCATCTTGATTTCTGTGGGTTTTTTGACAGGTTCCCCCAGAAAAACCTGACATCTTTGTATATAAACCCTCTTTTTTGTCTGAAATGAAAAGATAGTGCTCCTGCCGGTTCTTTGAAAAAAAACCAATATATCAGCTTGAGAGAGGCTTCAAGTGAGAAAAGGGGCTCCAAAGAATCCGAAGAGGGACTTCGATACTATGGTAATCCTAAAGATAAGGATGTAACAGAATGCGAATTATTTTAAAGCCGCCCTTAGCACGACACAAGAGGCATTCTAAACTATCGTAGAGGAGTTTAGGACGTGGATCCGTTACCTGCTTAGGGCTCATTTGGTTGCATGGAATCCCTCCGGGATCCCCGCTTATTCCCTGGCCCGATAAACCATGGGCCCGATCAGCCCCGGAAAGTCAACCATGGCATTTGGGCACCCATCTGGGCGAGGAACCCCCGACCCTTTCCACGCCCTTTCCCCGGGATACGTTCCACGGCTCGGTAGGTCGGAAAAGAGAACCCTCGCTCGCTCGCTCACTCTGGCGACCGAAACGCGACGACGCGAGCTCCCCCCCCCCCCCCCCCCCCCCCCTCCCCGTCCAAATAGCTATTGAGAATTTACCCATGGTTTCAAAATGAGTAGGGAAATCTCGCCTTAGGAGTTTCCTGCCAAGGGTTTACCATCCCCAAGAACCAAATGAGCCCTTAGTGTGGTGGTAAACAACTCCTTTTGTTTTGCCTTAATACAGATCGGCCATATAGATCATTGGACTAAGAGCTGCCACTTGCAAATAATCATCAAGGTCTTGCACTGTTTAATCAAACAATGAAATGTGACGTCACAGACAAAGAGGAATCTTCCTCAAGCTCACGGTCGTGTGGTGTTGCAATCCAAGGGTATTCTGCTTCGGACGAAAATCTATTTAGAATAAGAAACATTAGCCTAAAATAGAATGCTAACTGTACACATAGTTGTCTAACTCTCGAGTTCTTGCTAGATCTATTGTATTCTGAATTTAGTGATATGTTGGAACACGCACGAAAGGCTGCATGTTTACGATGACGTTCTGTTTTCCTCCAATGTCTCAGTGTTTACTGCAGTCTGGAGCTAATACAGAAGAAACCATATTTTAACAATGGACCTTTGACATCCCCATTCAAACGTTAGGTATGTGATATATGAGTATATATAGCATAGCACTATGCATAGTTTGTGTCAGCTAAAAGGATGCAAATAGTGTTGACCAGATCATCCAGGAACTGCTGTATCCTCTCTTTTATCATGCGAATACACACTGCAAAATCATGTGACCATTCTACATCCACTTTTTCCGTTCAATCTTGCAAAAGGAAGGACGAAGGGATCAACATGAAGGATGGACCGCGCATGGATCAGGAAGTTCATTTTAATTCCCCGAGAACACATTCTTATAACAAAATCACGTGACCATTCTACATCCACTTTTTCCGTTCAATATTGCAAAAGGAAGGATGAAGGGATCAACATGAAGGATGGACCGCGCATGGAACAGGAAGTTCATTTTAATTCCCCGAGAACACATTCTTATAACAAAATCACTTGGCCAAGAGCTGACACTCGTAAATCTTTGAGGCCTCGGAAACAATCAAACTTGACGTTACAGACAATGGAATATCTTCCTCGAGCTTTGGGTTGTGTGATGTTTCAACTGGAGGGTATTCCACGTCCGTTGAAAATATTTTTTGAATGAAAAAACACTAGCCTAAAACAAAGGATAATTGTACACATCGCTGTGTAACTCTCGAGTTCTTGGCAAAATTATTGTATTGTGAATTTCGTGATATGTTGGCCGCACCAAGAAAAGACAGTTGATTACCATGATGTTTTGTTTTTCTCCAATGTTTCAATGTTTACTATAGGTTGGAGCTAATACAAAAGAAGACATGTTTAAACTAATAGCAATGGATCTTTGCCACCCCTAGGTGAGAATATATAGCATAGGACTATGTATAGGTTTGTTATATAAGCATGCAAGTAGTGTTGAGCAAGTCATCCAGGAACTGTTGCTACACACTCCAAAATCATGTGACCATTCTACTTCAAAAAAATTGTCTACTCTTGCGAAAAAAAAGGAAGAGACAAAGAATGGTGAAAACTTCATGAAATGAACATGAAGTGGAATGTCAATCGTGTGAAGAATGGTTAGAAGTTCAAGAATGCTATCTATGAATATTCCCATTTCCGGCCTTGTTCTAGACTTACAATCCACAAATGTCAAATTAATCCACTGAGCGGTCCGGAATATTGAAGTTCAAGAATGCTATCTATGAATAGTTTGTAGAAGCAAGTTTATTGTATATCTAGGCCACCTACCAAGTAGTCCTTTTTCAGATGAATGATGCGTCCATTCGAGGACCTCAGTCAAAACCTGAGGTGGTGATGTGTATTCGTATGAATGATAATGCTTATTGATAGATTTGTTTCTTTAAAATGCTCATGTGGTACAATGGATGTCAGATGCAGCTCTCCTCTTTGTTTTCCTCCAATACCTGGATCTCAAATTGAACTTTTGAGCTGAACCAATAGGAGAATCAAGAAATGTTAAAACCTCACGGTAGAGAAGTTCATATCCATACACTAGATGATTTCCCCGCGCGTTGTTGCTGGTTTTTAAAGATTAATTTTGGATAAAATTTGTACGAATGGAATGACCTAAATCAAATGCTATTATTTCGTAAGCAATTGTGTGTGAACAAAGTGTATGCATATACGCCGGACTATTGGAGATGGAATAATTAAGTTTGGGGTATTCATGTGCTATAAAATAGTTGTAGTGAACAATGACATGGCATATTTGGTGATGTAGAGGGTTGTATGTTGAGAGAATTAGGGTTAGTGGGGATCAACTATTTAGGTATTATAGATTATAGATAAGTAGATGTATGTCAATTTCATTCAGAAAGTGTGTCTCGTCTCATCCTTTGTTTATCATGGAAATAATAAGCATGACAATTTTTTTTTCTGGTCACGCCTTTTCCTCCTGCCATGAGGTGTATGTATTAACAATGTAATTCCCGCACCTAAGAAATATCTCCATTTCTTCTGCAATCTCGGCAAGCTTTAGACTTGACTGACCACTTGTCCACCGCAGGAAAACATCACCCAAATACCTAGTCACTCAATATCGGTTCAATTGCCATTTGCAAGAAGTCCCTGTTCAAGAATTCATCCGATTAACCAGTTAACTTGCCGATTAATGCCTACTCATAGGGTCCCCGAGTAGCCGATTACCCGATAAATTACCCGATTAATTGATTAAATGGCCGATTAACTTGCCGATTAGCCTATTAATCCCCTACCCACCAGCCGACCGAGCAGCTACCAGTTAACGATTTCCTCAACAGTGGCAAGAACAATAACAAGAAAGAGTAACTCCAGTCCCACCAGTTTTAGATTTGCTCTGATCTATCAGAACAACAAAGTGCAGCTGCACTTCTAATAACACAAATTAGAGAGAGGGAGTGTCGTGTATATAATCCTGACAATACTATGGGGGTACGAATGTAGAAGCATTCGTATCTACCGAACGGTGCATGTGTGAATATGCGCCAGGAATTATACAGGTTCGGCCCCTCTTCAGTGGAGGTAATACCCTACTCTTGTGGTGTTCTTAGCTCTTGGCGTTAAGGTCGTACAAGTCGTGAATGTTCAACGCTTAGCCCGATGATCCCCTCCCGGCTTATATAGAGTGCGCTATGAGGGGGTATGTAATGGGCTGGTATTAATGTTGTTTATGGTCTCAAGTGTGGCCGACTGCTTCATGGCATTTATTGCTGTTAACTGTCGTATTTAACTAGATTATTTCATTGTTGAGTAACTGATGCTTTTAAGGCGTCGTGGGTAAGAGGTATCTTAGGTATCCAACAACTCCTGGTATAGCCGATTGCTCCCGTCGTCTCCCATGACAACTATTGGCCCTTAGCCGCCAAGCCACTCAGGATCCGACTGTGGGGACTTCGCCTAGTCCCGAGTTACCCTCCTTGTCCTTATTGGGTTGATGATGATGCCCCATGCCCCATGGTCTTCTGGGCCATATTTTGAATGGGTCATGGGCTTCTAGTGTATCAAAGCACCGTTGCATAGATTAGAATGAGGTAGATGGAAGAGATTATAGCAGGCGTGAGATGGCACGTAATTGCACCAAGATAGCCACCCACGTGCGATGGATTGCATCGCTCAAAATACTTTGATTCAACCATTCCTCCAGAGCCTGGCCCAGAGGTGCTTTAAGATTCGTGTGGACCAAGAATCTAATGCAACACAGGCTACCAAACGGGCCAAAACTGCACCACACAGGGCTGGCTGAACCTAATACAGGCTATCAAACACCTCTTAAGCCAGTTGGCTGGATAATAACGAAAAAACACATAGAAAAAGAAAGAAACAATTGAGTGAAAACTGAAGAAAACCAATAAAATCATAAAGGAAAACAGAAAGAGAAAATGAAAAAAAACCAGACCAGTTCAGCTAGTGTACAATAGAAGAAGATAAAGAAAAAACAAACCTAAGTGAGCGGACACAGCAACCGAACAAGCAAAACTCGCCAAGTTGCCATTATAGAACAGCACACCTTGATGAGATATGTGAGAAGAGGTTTGAAGAAAGTTTATATTTTCAGAATTATATAAAGTAAGTCAAGAAATGAAACATCCATGGGTATTTGAACTAGAGTATCCGGGGAAAATGCAGAATGTTTAATGGACAGACAGGCGACCCCCTTCAACAATCTGTTCCAATATTATGGGCGTTCTACTAGACCCTACTTTCTTGTGACACAACACAACTCAGGTGTGAACTGAGCGTAGCTCAGATGATGATGTTTCTTATGGTGAAACCAACCCATTAGGATTCAAGTCCCAAACTTATCGTTGATGGTCATATTTTTCTGAATTTATTTCAGGCCTTCCGGCGACGTGTGTTCATTGGGAGGAGACGTAACCGTTGACTATGAAGGCGTCTGTGACGACTTTGTCAGTCTCAAAATGATGTGCCGGCTCAGTATCTCGGAGGTGCTGATAAATGTAAGGTGTACATATGTGCGTTCATAGAATCGGGGTTATGTGCGTGTATGCGAGCGTCTGTATTTGTATTTCATTAAAAAAAAACTTGAGTCGAGCGAGAGCTACATCTCGCAGTGCGCGAGATACAGCACTGGCGGATTTTCCCGGCGCTGCGCAAGATGCACTAGTGGGCTTGCTTGGGCCGAAACTGCGCGAAACAAAACCAGAACTGCACTGACGGTTTTTGCCTAAATTCCCCCTCGAAGAACAAAGCAGTCCCAACTTGTAAAGCCTTTTGCTGCGAGAGACACTGCGGGCAGCGCCGCCGCCACCGACGCCGACGCCGACGCCGACGCCGACGCGGGGTTGAGCCGCCACCGCCAGGATGCGGGGTCTGAGGCGGGCGGGGAAGCGCGCCAGTGATATGGCCTTCAACGCCGGCGGCGGAGCCATCAACTGGTTCCCCGGCCACATGGCTGCCGCCTCACGCGCCATCCGCGACCGCCTCAAGCTCGCCGACCTCGTCATCGAGGTCCGCGACGCCCGCGTAAGCCCCCCACACCCGCTCCCCTCCCTTTGCTCACTAGCATCCTCTTTCGAAAACGCCTCGCCTTGTCGGCAAGGGAGGCGGGGCGGCAGGCTCCCGGTGCTCGCATGGTGTTCGATGAAATGCCTTTCCTACAGTGCCACTTTTATCACGTCTTTCTTGCGTGTAACTAAACACATTTTGAAACTGAACATACGGTCTCAGTTCTTAGCCTTAGGTTCTTACTTTGTTATTACAAGTATATGAATTATCAAGACGCTCGCCAAAGAAAATGTAGCAGCATGTACAAGTTGGCGAAACATGCTTCATGCACTGTCATCATTTTAACTGCCTATTTGATGAGTCTTTGTTTGCTTCTTGTGTTTCTCTATTCCTCTGAGGATTACTTTCTTGTAACTGATGTAACTTATGACCAGATTCCGTTATCCTCAGCAAACGAAGACCTTCAGCCGGTGCTCTCAGCTAAGAGGCGTATCCTTGCTCTGAACAAGAAAGATCTAGCGAATCCCAATATAATGAATGTAAGCACCTATCTAGTTTGGTCAGCCTCTGCAGGCTGGAAGCACTATCTCTTGTTGGAACATTCATGAGATTTAATCCCGCTATCATACACAACGAGATTTGGTGCTGATGCTGATACTCACA
The DNA here is from genome assembly GCA_034509565.1 of Triticum monococcum. Lineage (NCBI taxonomy): Eukaryota > Viridiplantae > Streptophyta > Magnoliopsida > Poales > Poaceae > Triticum > Triticum monococcum. The sequence goes on along the minus strand of CM067845.1, from coordinate 12,533,030 downwards.
AGATCATGTTTACCCCTATATGCAGATGTGGCTTGATCATTTTCAATCATCTAAGCAAGATTGCATCTCATTAAATGCACATAGCAGCAACTCTATTAATCAGGTTAGCTAACTGTTACTGTCATGTTTATCAATTTTGCTTTGTGTAAACCTCACAGGATACCTTCTGTATTATACTGAAAGCATCAATCAGATGTTAAAGCTCTGAAACTATTTGCAACTTTGAGAGCGGGGTTCATTTATCTAACTAGTAATTGTAGGGGTAACTGGCTGCTAGACGCCTAGACCACTTGCTGAAATTCTATATTCTGCACTGGTAAAGGTCATTCACAAACAGAGCCTTCCACTACTAGGGCTTCTACGAGAATTCTAAACTTAACCTACTAGGACATGAGCTGGCTTAACTTAATAGGACACATGATGACTGAACCTTCATAGTAACTCCTGGATCAATAGGAATATCAATTGAAGTAGGTTTGTAATAGGATTCAGACTTGTGAAACTGCGTCTTGTATGTTATTAACTGGATTTTGATATCTTTATCGTTTCATTTGACTCAACCTCCGTTTGGCTCTGTAAGTATTTCAGGTTTTTAACTGCGCTGGCCTAGATGATGATTTGCTTCATTTAGTCCTAAGTGTAGGTTTAAGTGTTTAACACATCTAATGTTTGCTTCTGTAACTAACAGCTGCTTGGGCTTGTGGAGTTGAAACTAAGGGAAGCAATCTTGAAAGAGCCCACACTTCTTGTTATGGTAGTTGGTGTCCCCAATGTTGGAAAGTCTGCACTCATTAACTCCATTCATAGAATTGCCAATTCTAGATTTCCAGGTATGACCAATATAACAGAAACTAGTGTAAAGCTCACACTTTGCTGAAGGTATTATTAGATTGTTTTAGTTAGTTTATTTTGAAATATTTATATATAAAATTTGCATTTTTAAGCATAGAGTTGCAAAGTTCAAATGTTGTTGAAGTGCATAACCAAATTGAAATGCCAAAACTTTGGCACATTAGTTTTCTGGCACAGTTAAGACAGTTTCAATGGTGGCATCTTTTGGGAAGTTACAAAGTGAATTTTTGTAATGTGGTAATCTAAAAAATACTTTCACCAACTGAATGTTTCTTTTCAATCTTTTTCTAATATGTTTTTCTGCGAAGAAAGAACATTTCACAAAGGGACGCTCTTTCCACGCAGAGATGTCTTTTCACCAACTGACGTGTCTTTTCATGAAGAAACACCTTTTCACCAAGGGACATGTCTTCTAACAAAGAGACCATTTCATCAAGGGATGTGTTATTTGACCAAAAGACAAGGCTATTTGTAGGTCTTAACTGTGAAGATTTAACGGACTTGATTGACCCTCGATATAATCCAATGACTGCTCTTTTTAGGGTGATGTTGCTTAACGTGGGTTCTCCATTAGGAGTCAGTTTTCGAATAAAGAGGGATATTGTTTATTTCCTTGGTTATCCATGTTTGTTGTTGCTCTATTCCCAGTGAACGATAAGATGAAGCGGGCTAGAGTAGGACCTCTCCCTGGAGTTACACAAGACATTGCAGGATATAAGGTGAGGATCTAAGGTCAATGGCACGACTGAATTTGTTAATTTATTTTTTCCAGATGCTCATTATCGCTGCACTAGGTACCAGGAAAAACAACATATATCACATGTTAACCTGACTGCTTTGTCAGTTATATTATGCACGTGAATGACTGCCCAGTTGTGTCATATTTGAGTACCTTTTTGTTTGTTACTTTATGTTATTCGCGCATATTCAACACTAGATGTAGTATTCAATGCAAATAGGCACACATCCATGGATATGGACTAGCTGCTGGAAGCTTGCAACCTTTTTCCCTCTTATTCCTACTAAGAAGATACAAGCTATGTTTTACCTTCAAGTTTTAAATAATAGTTAGTTTATATATACTGGCAAGTCTTGCTTTGCAGCTCCATCTGGCAACTAAATTAGCTACCTATGTGCCTTGAAGCTCACAAAATAGAAGATCTTAGTCATGGCACATATGCACAATCTTAGCTAAGATTTGGGGACAGCATAAAAACAAAGACACTTGAGAATATAGATGCCAGGAATTGCCTTTCTTTACTTCCGTGATCTCAATTCTCTTCGTTCTGCGTACATTTTAAACATATTCATACGACGGGCAACTTGGGCATGCAACCCAAAACCTAGTACAATTCATTTAGGGCATGTTTAGTTGACTTCCACGCCGTACCCCACTTTTGTGCTACAAGTGTGGCAAGGCAGCAAAATTGGTTGCACACTTGTGGCAGAAGTTGGCTAGCAAATGACTCCATGAAAAGTGGGATAAGAGGCTAAGAAAGTGTGTTGTGGCTGCGAGCAAACACTTGCCTAACTTGTCTGCCTAACATTTGGCAAAGTGTGGTTACAAACCAAACATGTCCTTGGCCCATATGCCATATGTGGCCCTGTCATCGCGCTCGGCCGGTAATTATTTCATTTAACCCTGACTCCATTCTCTTTCACGAAAACAATCAGCTCAGTAATTTTCAACTGTCCACACATGGAACTTTTGTGTCAGTGACCCTTTATTCAAGTGAGTGCATTTGTAGAAGTACGAGCCATTTCTAGGACAGTGCCCTGTTGTTTGGTCTCTTCTGTTATGATTAATTGAGTACATTAAACAATGCAATGATTTTCTGATAGATTGCAAGCCAGCCGAGCATTTACGTGCTTGATACACCAGGTGTTCTAGTGCCAAGCATTCCAGATATGGAAACAGGTCTAAAGCTTGCTCTGACAGGTTAGATTCTTATTCTGTGCTATCCTTTTCTCTGTGCCAACAATTTTCTGAAGAGCAAGATTATTGGCATGCCTTCCTCGTAATGATTATCTCGGTTTGCTTACTAGTTTTACTCTCCTCCGATATTGGATTTTTCACATACTTGTATTGCCACATGGTAATATTGTACTTTTCTGTTTATGTACAGGAGCTGTTAAAGATTCGGTGGTAGGAGAGGAGCGTATAGCCAAATATTTATTATCTCTTCTTAATATTAGAAAAACTCCTCTACATTGGGAGCGATTGCTACACAGAAGAGAAGAATTTGATGAAGATCCAGATGACAGTTGTGAAAAAGGGTCTAGAGGTTCACTGCGGAGGAGGCAGCGTTTTAACAATTCCGATGCCTTGTATGTTCAGGTACTGGCTCTTATCAGAAAATGCACGGCATGGGCCAATTAGGGGGCATGTCTAAACCCATATCCAGGTGCTATCATGCAAACTTTTCTTGTGTGCCATCATCTGACATTAGGATGTATTAGATATATGAGAGTTTGAGGATCACATGGATGATTATTTTGAAAATAATAATAACTCCTTAGGATACTTACAATCAGTGTGATCCTACCACCTGAAGTTTTTAAAATCAGATGCACTGGATTAGCATGAAATGGTCATGGTTCACATGTGATGTGAGCTTGCATTATTTGTAGCTTCAAGTCATGGTTTCGTTTTTTTTTTCATTAGATGCTACCCTCTTTGTTAATTGCTCTGTTGCACTCTATGCAGCTAGCTTGTCAGTAGCTGACATGGTAGTTATAAAAAAATTGTGAAGTGCTGGTGATTGATATCGCTAACCTGCTAGGTATACATTTATCTTCACTTTATATTCATGATATATCGAAGTCACAATCTTCAATTCACTGCTACCCGGGGCTAGCTTTAGGCAAAGTTGGGTCATTAGCAAACATTACACATCCATCTAGTTTTTGTTAGTTTGTTTTCTGTCATACTCTGTTTTGAACTCTGCAAATTAAACAGTCAGCTTGGAGGTTTGCTCAGAGTGTGTGTAGCAAAGTTAGATTTCAGCCAATTTTGTGTGGTTTTGCTGGCAACAAGTTCAATAGTGAATTTATTCACAAAATAAATTCTTCGCCATAGAATATCTTGTTCTGGCATATCTTATGTTACTATACATTAATGCTAGACTGTTGACATTTTATGTACCACAATTCATTGCTTCGGTCATTTGACACTGCTGTATCCTGGCCTAGTGTCTTGCAAAATTTGTTTGAAATAATGATAACTTTGTCGTGCAAACTAGTATAGTACCATGGGAGAAGTTGATAGTTTTGAAGCCACAATCTTTGATTCACTGCAGATTAAGCTATTAGCACCAGGGTTTGCTTAAAATATGTGCGGCAAAATTGGATTTCAGCATATTTTTTGGCTGTGCTAGACTGCTAGCTAGAAGATCCGGAATCCACTGATTCCTCCAAATCTTTGGAATTACACGGTTCCAGCTCTTAGCGGAACAAAACAATTTCGTCTCAGCACCCACGTCTCTCTCACCCCCACCTAACCCACCTATCCCATCATCTCTCTCTTGCATAACGTGGCCGTGGAGATGGAAAGAACAGTGGCGGTGGGCTATGAGCAAAGGAAAAACAGCGGGCCACTCCCAGCGAGAAGGCGGTTAGCGGCGTAGGGCTAGCAGCGAAGCAAAAATCAGCGGCAGCGGCTCGCAGGGCAGCATGCAGGCGGATCGATTCGTGGGCGGCGCTCGGCAGTGGCGTGTGATGCCTGTGCGGCACTCCTCGGCAGCAGCTGCTTGCGGCGTCAGCTGCCAGGCAGGAGCGGAGCAGCAGGGGAAGCCTGGGAAAGAAGCAGCTAGCACGCAGCAGAGCAGCAGCAGCACCAGAGAGTGGGAGCGGCTAGCAGAGAGAGGAGCGACAGCAGCATCGGCTAGTAGGGTGATTTGCTCTAGTGCTACTAGCTACAACATCAGCTAACTGCTAGAAGTTTCCCCCTTGTTTTCTTTTGTTATCCCCTCACTTTATCATGTCCCATAGCATTGACCCTCGTTTTCCTGCATTCTCATAGCTGCTCTATCAGAGTTAGAATTCTGAGCATTGAAGGAAAAAAAAGGCTAGTCCACACTCCACACTGTCCATGGTGTGGTTTATATAGTAATAAATTTTACACACGTAAAACATAGGCATCAGTATATGAATTTTCCAACAAAAAGCTAGTCTTTTGTGATTTTTGCTTGGTGTGTATGCTGGTTGGTGCATTGAAAGGTAATCTCACCCTTTTCTACACAAGAGGCGAGCTGAACCAAATTTATTCTATTCCATATCTCGAACCAAACACTGAAATGTAACCATTCCATTGCACATAATGCCCACAACCAAACACAGGAACGAAACCAACCCACTCCGTGGAATGGAACCATGGCATTCCATTCGACTTTGTTCTCCAACAAAGCACACCCATAATGGAGAATTTGTTCATGGATAAGAATTTATTCGCCATGTATATCTTTTTTTTATGAGACCATGGGATATCTTTTGTTTGCATGTTTTTATTTTAGTATGATGCTAAATTATCAACTTTCTGTGTGCCACACATAGCTTCAGGTTTGTTTTCACTCCAGTACTATTCTAGCTCGTCCTGCAAAATTGTAAGGAATAATGCCAATAGATGCTAATTTGTATTTCCTGATCTAATTTAGGGCCATGGCAGAAGTTGATAATATGGTCTTATTGATTTGATTAATGTGTGCTCATAACATAGTTTTGGTGGAGTGCGCAATTCTATCTATCTATCCTACCACAGCAGTTATCATGCAATGCTGTAGTGCATTGCGCTGATGTGTGTCACTATAGTTCCTCTGTTGTGTACACCTCGGCATATAGTGGTTGAGATCCAAAAAGGTCCATATCCAGGTAGATGGGTTCTGCAGCACACTTTGTGCTAGTTGAACTCCCACCATGTGATTATGTCTATCTGCCATATCTTGTTAATTATTCTAATTAAATATAATCAAACTGTAAAATAGTACATTTTGTTGACTTGCCAATTATTTTCATGTATTTCTTTTTATTTTGCTCAATCCTTTGTGTTCCCACTTGTTTGCTTCATCATTTCTGCTTGTGTGTCAGAGTTGATTTTGTGACTCGTCTTCAAGATAGCACAGGATAATAAACTTACACAGAACTTCCTACTATCATCTTTCTGTCCAACCAAAAGCTGCTTGTTGTTCATTGTTATTGTGCATACTATTCGTACGGTGCAAATTGCACATTTAACCTTAAAAAAACCCTTACTATGCCCCCATGATACTGTGGTAATCAATGGTTTCCTCCAAGTCATTTATTTCCTATAGGAGTTAACAACCTCATCCTCCTGTTACAGGACTTGGTGATAGAGGTCCAGAGAACGCTGTGCAGTACAGCCATGGAATTCACAGGCAACCTCGATGAAGATAACGAGCTGGAAAGTCTAATTGACTCACAGCTTGTTGCCCTTCGAAAGGTGTTCAGAATACCCCACAAACCACTTGATGAATCACATGGTGCGGCCTCCAAGAAGTTATTGACTCTTTTCAGATCAGGGAAACTCGGCCCGTTCATCCTCGACGACCTTCCTGGCCAGCAGTGAAGGGGAAGATTCACTTGCCTTTGAATGCCAGGTGATTGCAATCTTCCAGGAATAATTTTGTTCTGATGTAATGCAATGTGTCACAATGTTCAGCACCACTCATAGATAACTAGAAGCATACATGTGCCTTGCTGCGCAGATTCCCTTGTAGGGTTTCTCCTCTTGCCGCTTATTTGGCGGTGGGCTCTTTGCCTATGTGGATTGGCTGCTGTTTCTTGTTTTCCCCGTGTTCTTCTCGTCCCCTTTCTCCCGAGATTTCGGTGGAAGTGGTTGTGCAAGGTCCTTAGGAAACCTACATATAGGGGAATCAATTTTGCATCATCAGCAGGTGGGTTCCTTGGACCGTCGGTGTGGCACCAATATGTACAAACCGTAGGCTGCAAGAATGATGCAGCAACAGATTCGCTAATTTTTTCAGTGCATGAGGTAAAACAACCTATTTTCTGTATATATGTAAAGAGAAGGCTGCTAGCAGTAAATCTTTATGATTGATTAGAGTAGCCATGGTAAGCTGAACAAGGTTTTGGATCTCCTGAAGCTGTGAATTTCACTCATGGTGCAAGCTAGAAATGTTTTGGATCTCTTGAATATGAGACTGAAAAACTAAGCAAACTAGCCTAAACTACTGCTATACACGCGGTGCACAGAGTCTGGAGACCCCCTTCCACCGACAACTTGAGGTCGTTATCGGAGGAGAGCCATGGCAGATGACACTAGCAAAATGGGGGTGACTAGTAGCACAGCAGTTTGGCCACTTCCTATCTGCACGTTTTTTTTGTTGTTTGCGACTTTGTGTTATCTTTTCTAACTTCATGGAAACATATTTATGCTTTGTCATCTTACAGTTACTTACCTATTTTGAGACCACGCTTGCTACTTTTATTTATGCTACTTCCTCTGTCCAGGTTTATGATTCTCTCCTTTAGTTTTGAGCCTAATTTGGCCCAGTATTAGAGTTATACATTAGGTATTATATACCACAAAAAGTATATCATCAAATCTGTAAAACAAACCACCAGAAGATGCATGGAATTAAAGGGAACTATTGGCTAGGAGTTCAAATATATTTAACATCTCTAGATCACAAAATATATTTGAAATATCTACTGTGGATGTTCAAGCATTTGACTCTTTTGTTTTTTCCTTTTCATATGGATCGTTATGCACATAAAACACTGGAAAAAAAATCATGGAAATATAATGTCAATCAAGCAGAGAATATCGAGCACACACAACATGTTCATGTATCTTTCTTGTAACTATTAACTCAATAAAAACATGCATGTACTCCGCCATCGCAGTACATGATAAAACCATCTTTCTTGTAACTTTTGTTTTTTCCGTTTCATATGAATCGTTATGCACACAAAACACCGAAAAGAAGCATGGAAATATAATGTCAAGCAAGCAGAGAATATCGAGCACACACAACATGTTCATGTAACCGACAGAGACTTGCTTTTAATAGTTACTAGAATGCACTAACAGTACCGGCTGTAATGGATGCACGCCGCCATCGCAGTGGTGAGTTGGGGGGGGGGGGGGGGGGGGGGGGGTTAAAGGAGTGTCGTCGCCATCGTCTTCGCGCCGAAGGATCTCGTTGAAGGCATTGGCGTATTGCCCATACAACTGGCAATGCCGATCCATCCATCTTTTCTCTATCTCCGCCACTTCGCTCCCGAGGTACATCTTTCCTGAAATAGGTTGCAGGCATTGATGATTGATGCATCGATAGATCATTGGAAGTTGGGATATCCTTTTTCTGTTTCATCCGAATACATAATGCTAGTAAAAGGGTAAAAGGAGTTCTGAAAGAACGACAGACACAGGCCCGAGTGACCCAAACTACTGACCTACACTTTGATATTCAAGGGAGGAGAGCGATTCCTTACAAGAAAGAAGCAGTAAAACTAGCACGTCAAAACATACAAACACGGGACATGAATTGCATCATCCTCGGATCATTCTTTGGGGTTTGGGTTGGGTTGATGTTGTCCCCAATGTAATTTGGTAGCTTGACCCCTAAGCTCGAATACTCCAACGCCCCACTTCTGCTTTGCAAATCGGCTAGTATTCTTCCAACCTTGATAACGGGCATTTGGCCACGGTACACTAGTAGAAAACAGGGCTTTGGTCCAGGCCGGATCAACCCATTAGTCCCGGTTCAGTCTAGAACCGGGACCAATGTGGACATTGGTCTCGGTTCGTGAGCCCAGGGGGCCGGCCGGGCCACGTGGGCCATTGGTCCCGGTTCATCTAGACCTTTTGGTCCCGGTTGGTGGAACGAACCGGGACCAATGGGCCTCGCTCCTGGCCCACCACCATTGGTCCTGGTTGGTGGCTTGAACCGGGACCAAAGGCTCCCCTTTAGTCCCGGTTCATGTCACCAGCCGGGACTAAATGGTCGGTCCTCATTGCGATTCACAGTTTAGTCCCATCTCGCCAACCGAAGGACGCCCACACTGGTTTATAAACCTGTCCCTCTCTGCATTATTGAGCTCCTCTCAAAATGAAAATAGATGCCCCTATACAAGAAATTTGACCTAAATTCATAATGAATTTCTCTGAATTTCATGGAGATTGATTATGAATTTAGGTTGAATTTTCCCCATAGGCGCATCTATGTTCATTTTTTAGTAATTTTAATCACAAACTTGAGATTCACACAAATTTCAAACAATTCAAATTTTAACTATTCTAATTTGAAAACTAGTGGCACTAGCAAAGTTAATCACAAACTTGAGATTCACACAAATTTCAAAGAATTCAAAATTTAACTATTCTAATTTGAAAACTAATGGCACTAGTAAAGTTAATCACAAACTTGAGATTCACACAAATTTCAAAGAATTCAAACTTTAACTATTCTAATTTGAAAACTAATGGCACTAGTAAAGTTAATCACAAACTTGAGATTCACACAAATTTTAACTATTCTAATTTGAAAACTAGTGGCACTAGCAAAGTTAATCACAAACTTGAGATTCACACAAATTTCAAAAATTCAAATTTTAACTATTCTAATTTGAAAACTAATGGCACTAGTAAAGTTAATCACAAACTTGAGATTCACACAAATTTCAAACAATTCAAATTTTAACTATTCTAATTTGAAAACTAATGGCACCAGTAAAGTTAATCACAAACTTGAGATTCACACAAATTTCAAACAATTCAAATTTTAACTATTCTAATTTGAAAACTAGTGGCACTAGCAAAGTTAATCACAAACTTGAGATTCACACAAATTTCAAAAATTCAAATTTTAACTATTCTAATTTGAAAACTAATGGCACTAGTAAAGTTAATCACAAACTTGAGATTCACACAAATTTCAAACAATTCAAATTTTAACTATTCTAATTTGAAAACTAATGGCACCAGTAAAGTTAATCACAAACTTGAGATTCACACAAATTTCAAACAATTCAAATTTTAACTATTCTAATTTGAAAACTAGTGGCACTAGCAAAGTTAATCACAAACTTGAGATTCTCACAAATTTCAAAGAATTCAAATTTTAACTATTCTAATTTGAAAACTAATGGCACTAGCAAAGTTAATCACAAACTTGAGATTCACACAAATTTCAAAGAATTCAAATTTTAACTATTCTAATTTGAAAACTAATGGCACTAATAAAGTTAATCACAAACTTGAGATTCGCACAAATTTCAAAGAATTCAAATTTTAACTATTCTAATTTGAAAACTAGTGGCACTAGCAAAGTTAATCACAAACTTGAGATTCACACAAATTTCAAAGAATTCAAATTTTAACTATTCAAATTTGAAAACTAATGGCACTAGCAAAGTTAATCACAAACTTGAGATTCACACAAATTTCAAACAATTCAAATTTTAACTATTCTAATTTGAAAACTAATGGCACTAGTAAAGTTAATCACAAACTTGAGATTCACACAAATTTCAAAGAATTCAAATTTTAACTATTCAAATTTGAAAACTAATGGCACTAGTAAAGTTAATCACAAACCTGAGATTCACAAAAATTTCAAAGAATTCAAATTTTAACTATTCTAATTTGAAAACTAATGGCACTAGTAAAGTTAATCACAAACTTGAGATTCACACAAATTTCAAACAATTCAAATTTTAACTATTCTAATTTGAAAACTAGTGGCACTAGCAAAGTTAATCACAAACTTGAGATTCACACAAATTTCAAAGAATTTAAATTTTAACTATTCTAATTTGAAAACTAATGGCACTAGCAAAGTTAATCACAAACGTGAGATTCACACAAATTTCAAAGAATTCAAAAATAAAAAATCTGGAAAATGAATAATGCAGAAAACAAAAGAAAATGAATAATGCAGAAAACAAAACAAAAAATCTGGAAAAAAATACTTATATTAACAATAAGTATTTTGTTATAAGTAGAAAAAAAATAAAATAAATAAAGCAACAAAGAATAAATTATCTAAGTATTTTCTGTTCAAAACATTATAAGCAAAAAGAAACTTTAATAGCAAAAAGAATTATCATAAATATTTCTTTTGTTACAAACTAGTGATTCACATAAATTTTAAAGAATTCAAATTGGAAAATTAATGGCACTAACAGAAAGTTTATAATTTTTATTACCTAAAACCAAAAATAATAACTGAAAAACTAGTAAGTATTTTGTTGTTAGTAAAAAAACAAAAAACTGGATTTTTTTAAAAAAATGCCGCCTACTGGGCCACCACAGCCTGCATACGACTAGAACCCGCTAGTTGGGCCAGGATGCAGGCCCACAGTAGGCCCAGTAGGCCCACAGGCACAGAGAGTGGATTTAGGCCCGTAAGCCTGTAGTAGAAAGGAGCTCGAAGTGGTCGGCTCCGTAGGGCTTATAAACCACTCCGAGCCCCTCTCGGCTAGCGAGGTGGGACTAAACATCCCAACGCACCGCGGCAGTTCCAGTACACGCCCTTTGGTCCCGGTTGGTGGCACGAACCGGGATGAAAGGGAGCATTTGGTCCCGGTTCGTGGCACCAACCGGGACTAAAGGCCGCCGCTTCCCGCCCTTTGGGCTGCCGAAAAGTGGCCTTTGGTCCCGGTTCGTGGCACAAACCGGGACGAAAGGGGTGCATTGGTCCCGGTTTATGCCACGAACCGGTACCAATGGCTTTGCTATATAAGCAAAGACTTGGGAAATTTTCACATTTCCCTCGCAGTTGCCCTCGACGACGCCGAGCACATCGACGCCGCCAGGCTGCCCCAACGCCGTCCGCCGCCCCTGCCGTCGCCCCCGACCGCGCCGTCGCCGTCGCCCGTGCCTCGCCGTCGCCGTCGCCGCCCGTGCCCCCTGCCTCCTCACCGCCAACGCCGTGCCCCTCACCGTCGCCGTCCGCCGCCCCTGCCGTCGCCCCCGACCGCGCCGTCGCCGTCGCCGCCCCGTGCCCCCTGCCTCCTCGCCGCCGACGCCGTGCCCCTCCTCGTCGATCGCCGCCCCGGCTTGCGTAATTTCCTAATTTAGAATGTATAGTTAGGATGTATAGTTAATTTAGATGTATAGTTAATTTAGTTGTACTCTACTTAATTTAGATGTATAGTTTAGATGCAAAAGTTAGAATTTTTTTTCTATTCATACATTTTTTGGTGATATTATTGTTGCATATGCAAAAGTTTGTGTGTTCATATATATGCAAATAATATGTCAATTTTTTCATAGATTTTTTATGATTTTTTGTTGTAATTTTGTTCATAGAATTTTTATTTTGTTCATAGAATTTTTATTATTTTTTCTGTTGTAATTTTGTTCATATTGTGTAGGAATCTGAACGTTATGTATGATCAAAGTCATTTATGTATATGTTCATATTTAGAAGAAAAAGAAGGAGAGAAAAAAGGAAAATAAGAAGAGGAAGAAGGAGAAGAAGAAGAGGAGAGAAATAACAGAAGAAATAAATAAGAAGATGAAAAATAAGAAAAAAAAGAAGAGAAGAAGAAGGAATAGAGGAGAAGAAGAAGAATTCTTCTTGTTCTCCTCTATTATTCCTTCTTCTTCTCTTTTTTTTTCTTTTTTTTCTTCTCCTTTTCCTTTCTTCTTCTCCTCTTTTTTCCTTCTTCTTCCTCTTCTTATTTTTTGTTATTGGGTATGTCGTTGTCGACATACCCCCCCTCCCCGATAATTAACTTTTAGTAATTAGTACTACTTAGAAAGTGTTTAATGGAATTAGTTAGAACTAGGTAAACTTGTTTATTTTTAGTAAGTACTACATTATTCTATTTATAGTAAGTGCTTAGTAGTTGAACTAGTTGATTTAATAAAACTGGTTTATTTTACTATAGAAGTAGTTTATTTTTGGCAAGAAAATTAATAGAACTACTTTATTTTTTTAGTTAAAGCAATTATTCCCGCATCGACGTGGACGATGCCTATCCCGCATCCTCGTCGTCGAGTCGGCGGCGGACGACACCTGCTTGACCAGATGGGCCATGTCCGGGACTGGGCTCCGTCGGGGTGGTACTGGGAGGCGCTACCTTCCGGGGGGCGTAGCTTGGTGAGGAGCCAGCCCATCGTTGACCCGATCCTTGTTTGGTGGCGGTCGCGTGGGCCAGTGACGGTGCCGAGGCTTCCGGACACCGCGGAGGTGGTACGTTACCGTGTCAGCGAGGAGGACGAGCACGTCCGTCGCTACATGGTTGCGTTGGAGGGCAGGTTCGAGAATACCTGGCAGGTTCTTCAGAGATCTCACTGGAGCTATGATCCTGTGATGGTTGCTTCCCTTTGGGTGTCCACCGCCCGCGCCGATACCCGTCGGGCGCTACGGTTCTAGCTGTACTGGCGATATGTATGATATATAGTATTCGACGTGTATTAGTGATAATATTCGATGTACGGACACATGGAGATGATGTAGTTTTTCTTATAATTAAAGGCATCCTAATTTGAATACTACTTTATTTTGCGATTTGATTTTTCTTATTGAATGCTCAAATTGGAGAGCACTATACAAGGCATATGCATATGATTAGTTGAATAATAATGATCTAATTTAGTCTTTGAATTATGAACGTATAGGAAATGTCATCATCGGACGACGAAAGTCTCCCGGGGGAGTGCGACTGGTGCCACGACGATCGAGGTGAGTGCGACAGGCCTCACCTGGACGATGGTCAGCGCTTCAGCATTAAGCTCGAGGAGACCTTCGAAGTTGAAACGGTACGCAACAACGACAAGTATTTTTTTCATAATTAAGCATGACTTCAACTATTTCAACGTGTAATTTTCATCTTTTACAATTTGAGTATAGTTTATCCCATGCCATGCAAGACGCTATGTCTTGGAGAGGATGGATTTTGAAGACTATGAAAATTTTGAAACGAAGAAAATTCACCTAAGGACCCATCATGATGTGGATTTTGAAGTAAAGTTGTATAATGCTGAGAGCGTAACTCATTTTGGTTGCAAAAATTGGGAAGCATTTTGCAAATTGTATGGTTTTGATGAGGGTATGCTTGTCACCATGGATCTTGGTGATCCTGAAATCGAGCAAGACAATATGGACATTTGGGTCCTTGTTGATACTCCTCCAGTTCTACCGCTATGTGAGTTTCTCAAACATAGTTAATTATTAACTAATTTATATTGTTCATTTCAAAATAGTTGACAGCTTATTTTGAAGTATCAAAGAATGTGCAGAAGATGGTAGATATAACTTACTACACCGATGGCTCTGAGTTAACTTACAAGGAGAAAACTCATCTGGTTGGATTTTGTAATGATCTTGAGAATTACAATATCTACAATCGAACTCCTCAACATTATGGTCAATACGTGCCACTAGTGCACGTGTTGAACTAAGGTAACTACCATGGAGATACCCTGGTAAGTTTTTTTTACTATTACGACATCCGTGCATCTTTTTGCATACTTCTAAAACTAGTACATCATTGCTAACTACGAAGTTATTACTATGTTTTTCAACAGAGAATCCCAGAGGATTGTGTGCCTCATTTGATGTATCAGAATGGCGGCAGCCTTCGTGTTTTGAACATATATCCAGGTCATCCTACGAATCTCAACTGTCCATACCGGATTTCTAAAAGAAGTGGAGACATGACAATCAAAGGATGGAAAAAATGTATGGACAGTCGTAAGGAGCTTCTTGGAAGCAAAAGGAAGCGAGGCACAAGAATTGGAGACAGGATGATCTCAATTCTTCATAATGGAGAGTAAGGGTCTATATTGTTTTATGCTATTTTACCTTAAGTGTGTTTAGGTCCTACCTGATACTGATGATCATGTGCTAAGAACAATTATGTAGGGTTGGGTTCGATGACTATGAGGATGATGATCGTATGACTTATTATTAATAACGAGTAGAAGTTGTATAATGATGCTTGATTAATTAGTAGGACTTGTTATTATATATGATGATGTATGATGCGAGCATGCATGAGTTATTATATATATATCTGCGGGTGAAATGAACATAGCAGTAGCGTAGGTAAACCAAGGATGAAGATATAAGAGAGGACACTTCTCTCTATTAGCTAGCTAATAACAACCTAAAAATAACCCCCTAAACCCCTAAAACAACCACTTTTTTTTAAAAAAAAGAAAAACCTCAGCTCCAGCCAGATGCTGACGCGTGGAAGCCTATTGGTCCCGGTTTATGTCATCAACCAGGACCAAAGGCCCCCCTGCCTGGGCTGCCGACACTGCCCACGTGGAGGCCCATCAGTCCCAGTTCTGGATTGAACCAAGATTAAAGGGTCAGGGCAAGAACCGGGACTAAAGGCCCTTACGAACCGGGACTATAGGCCCTTTTTCTACCAGTGGTAAGTGAGAGCCACGGACATCTGAAGGAGGATGCACAAGTTTTCGCGAACGGTGTCATCTCCCCGCCTCTCTCCAAAAAGGCCTGGCCCACAGTGGCGTCTGCTAGATGCTCCTCTAGTTGCCGCGCCTATCCGGCAAAGGCAATTGCCAGGAAGGTGCTCATGGTTTGGAGCAGTGGCTGAGTTCTTCCATGACTCTGCAATATTTATCATGCAGATTGTGCGGCACTTTAGCGGGAGTAAGGACGGGGTGCGGTGGGGCTGCGAGATAGCGCCACTAAATGAATACAGTGGACAACACTGCGGCTGCGGTGCGATTGGTGGCGAGCTCCATTTCTGACAGGAATGCAGCTGCTAGCGGGTTGGAGTTGACAAATCTGGGTTTTTTGGTAATGCAGGAGTGTATAAGGAAATATCACTATATTTTGTTTTCCTCCAATATTTTATTTCAGAGTCACATACTCTGGGTACTACAATAGAACATATTAACGATACAACATTGGACCTTTCACATAATAATTCCTAAGGCAGGTAGATATATATAGGACTAGCTACTCACAGTTTTGCTAGCTAAGCATGCGATAGGTGTGTTGATCAAGTCATTCAAGAGGTGTTTTATCGTCTCTCTTTTATCATGTGATCATTCTATTCCTATGTTTTGTTTCCTCTTGCAAAAACACAAGAAAAATAGTGAATACTTCATGAAAGGAGAAGTCCAATCTCAATCACAGAGGAACAATGATAAGCCCATGATGTCAAGCTTATAAATACTTCCATTTAGGCCTAGGTTTTGTTCAGGACTCGCGATTCGCAAGTGCCAATTGCATGTGCAAAATCTATCAGCTGAGAATTGTGGAATATTGGAGGAAAACAAGAGATGAAGAGCTACTACGCGGCAATTTGAATCTTTAGATTGGCGATGCAGCCATGTGCCACAGAATGTTTACTGTACTTGCTAATATCTGAACGGTCGAGTAAATAGCTAATGCTTGGATATTCTATATTAGTACAAAGTGAGAATAATTGATATTTGTGTTTTGCACTCCTACACAAAATTGCAGCTGAGCGTCTCTGTGAACAAACATGACGGATTGCATTCAGAGCTGATTTTATTTTGACCGGAACAACAGGTGCTCTGCCTTTTCATTATAATAGGGGAAAAACTATACATACTGAGAGTTTCAGCAAGAGAAAACAAAGAAATTTCATGTCTGGCGCAAGCACAACACATATACTGATGCTCCCAACCTCTTTTAAGCAGCCTATCGGCCGTCCAGAGTCTGTTTTGGAGCAAGGTCCACACAAAGAATTTTATCCTCCATACGATTTCACCTGAAAAAAAGGGTCCTCCATACGTTTAGCAGGCGGGGCAGTGGTAGGCGTGTGATGAATTGTTGTATATACGCCGACTTGGCAGAGTAAATCCCAGTAGCTCGACGCGACCCAGGCGCATGTGTGCGCGGGGTGGGCGCGGTCGAAGCGGGCTAGGTCGTGGCCTGGCTGGACGGGGGACGTGCGGGTCGTGCCCGGCGTGTGCCCAGGGTATAAGAGCACCCGCGGGGCTCGTTGTAACTACGAGGGAGACGCGTTCATGCTCGGGGAAAAATACCGTTCGTGCACTGGGAACTCTCCCCGTTTCCTTCTTCTTCCTTCTGTCTTCGTCCCCCTCGTGTCGTTTGAGCGCAACAGAGAGAGCGAGCTAGAGGGGAGCTAGGGTTAGCTAGGGCAAGGCCACGGTTTCAACAATTGGCATCAGTGCTCAGGGAGGAGTTCGCCGACGGCAATGGCGATCGTGCCGCACAGCGGAGGCGCGGGCGGATCGGCGACGATGGCGATGCCGATGCTCACCGCGGACAACTACACGGTGTGGGCAATCAAGGCGCAGGCGATCCTTGACGTCCACACCGTGTGGGAAGCGGTGGCACCGAGCGATGCGGCGGTGAACGCCAGGATGGACAAGACGGCGCGCGCGTTGCTGCTCGGAGCATTGCCGGAGGACGTGCTGCTCTCGGTGGCGATGAAGCCCACCGCCAGGGAGGTATGGGACTCCCTAAAGGTGAGGCTCGTCGGCGCCGATCGGGTCCGCACGGTGAGGCTGGTGGGGATGACGACGAGGTACACAAACCTCGGGGAGACGCTGGGCGATGCGGCGCTCATGAAGAAGCTGCTGGACACCGTCCCGGATCGACTGTTCCCCGTCGTCGCTGGCATCGAGCAATTCTGCGATGTGATGACCATGGCATTCGACGAGGTGCTCGGGCGGCTGCGCGCGTTCGACGAGCGAGTTCGGCGCCGCGGACAGGACGTCGGCGATCAGCTGATGCTCACCATGGCTCAGTGGCGGGTGCGGGAGCGGCAGCAGGAAGGCGGAGGTTCAACGCCGGGAGGCTGTCACCACCGACCGGCGGAACATGCTCAACGCAAAGAGGGCCTGGGATGCGGTCGCGTCGGCGGCAGCTGCGGCGGAGCAGGCAGAGGCGTCTCGTGCGACAGAGCAGGTCGAGGCGTCTCGTGTGGGAATGATGAATCCACCCGGCGGCCACGGCCCGCAAGCCTGGAGCCAACAAAGCGTGGGGTCGTCGGCCGACTTCTCGCCGTCGCCACAACCCTGGGGGTGCGCGCCTTCGCCTGGCTACGCCGACGGCAACGCGCATGGTGGGTTCAACCCCAACATCACCTTTCCGCATGGCCACCCCGCCCAGCACATGCCCTCGTCCACGTTCACCGGCATCCAGTACTGTTGGAAATATGCCCTAGAGGCAATAGTAAATTGGTTATTATTATATTTCCTTGTTCATGATAATCGTTTATTATCCATGCTAGAATTGTATTGATAGGAAACTCAGATACATGTGTGGATACATACACAACACCATGTCCCTAGTAAGCCTCTAGTTGACTAGCTCGTTGATCAATAGATGGTTACGGTTTCCTGACCATGGACATTGGATGTCGTTGATAACGGGATCACATCATTAGGAGAATGATGTGATGGACAAGACCCAATCCTAAGCCTAGCACAAAGATCGTGTAGTTCGTATGCTAAAGCTTTTCTAATGTCAAGTATCATTTCCTTAGACCATGAGATTGTGCAACTCCCGGATACCGTAGGAGTACTTTGGGTGTGCCAAACGTCACAACGTAACTGGGTGGCTATAAAGGTACACTACAGGTATCTCCGAAAGTGTCTGTTGGGTTGGCACGAATCGAGACTGGGATTTGTCACTCCATGTAAACGGAGAGGTATCTCTGGGCCCACTCGGTAGGACATCATCATAATGTGCACAATGTGACCAAGGAGTTGATCACGGGATGATGTGTTACGGAACGAGTAAAGAGACTTGCCGGTAACGAGATTGAACAAGGTATCAGATACCGACGATCAAATCTCGGGCAAGTACAATACCGCTGGACAAAGGGAATTGTATACGGGATTGATTGAATCCTTGACATCGTGGTTCATCCGATGAGATCATCGTGGAACATGTGGGAGCCAACATGGGTATCCAGATCCCGCTGTTGGTTATTGACCGGAGAGTTGTCTCGGCCATGTCTGCATGACTCCCGACCCGTAGGGCCTACACACTTAAGGTTCGATGACGCTAGGGTTATAGGGAAAGTATGTACGCGGTTACCAAATGTTATTCGGAGTCCCGGATGAGATCCCGGACGTCACGAGGAGTTCTGGAATGGTCCGGAGGTAAAGATTAATATATAGGAAGTATGGTTTTGGCCACCGGAAGTGTTCCGGGCATCACCGGTAGTGTACCGGGACCACCGGAGGGGTCCGGGGGTCCACCAGGTGGGGCCACCAGCCCCGGAGGCTTACATGGGCCAATAGTGGGAAGGGACCAGCCCCTAGGTGGGCTGGGGAGCCTCCCACCAAGGCCCAAGGCGTCCTCAAGAGGAGAGGGGGCAAACCCTAGGCGCAGATGGGCCCTAAGGCCCACCCTAGGTGCGCCCCCCTCTCTCTCCCCCTTGGCCGCCTCCCAGATGGGATCTGGGGGCTGCCGCCACCCCTAGGGAGGGAACCCTAGGTGGGGTGTAGCCCCTCCCCTCCCCCTATATATACTTGAGCAAAGGGGCAGCCCAACACACGATTCAATCTCTCTGTTGGCGCAGCCCTACCCCTCTTCCTCCTCGTCTCTCGTAGTGCTTGGCGAAGCCCTGCTGGAGTCCCACGCTCCTCCACCACCACCACGCCGTCGTGCTGCTGCTGGATGGAGTCTTCCCCAACCTCTCCTTCTCCCCTTGCTAGATCAAGGCGTAGGATACGTCACCGGGCTGTACGTGTGTTGAACACGGAGGTGCCGTCCGTTCGGCACTAGGATCTCCGGTGATTTGAATCACGACGAGTACGACTCCATCACCCCTGTTCACTTGAACGCTTCCGCTTAGCGATCTACAAGGGTATGTAGATGCACTCTCCTTTCCCTCGTTGCTAGATTACTCCATAGATTGATCTTGGTGATGTGTAGAAAATTTTGAATTTCTGCTACGTTCCCCAACAGTGGCATCATGAGCTAGGTCTATGCGTAGTTACTATGCACGAGTAGAACACAAAGCAGTTATGGGCGTCGATTTTGTCAATTTACTTGCCGTTACTAGTCTTATCTTGATTCGGCGGCATCGTGGGATGAAGCGGCCCAGACCGACCTTACACGTACTCTTACGTGAGACTGGTTCCACCGACTAACATGCACTAGTTGCATAAGGTGGCTAGTGGGTGTCTGTCTCTCCCACTTTAGTCGGATCGGATTCGATGAAAAGGGTCCTTATGAAGGGTAAATAGAAATTGGGATATCACGTTGTGGTTTTGGCGTAGGTAAGAAACGTTCTTGCTAGAAACCTATAGCAGCCACGTAAAAACTTGCAACAACAATTAGAGGACGTCTAACTTGTTTTTGCAGCATATGCCTTGTGATGTGATATGGCCAAAAGGATGTGATGAATGATATATGTGATTTATGAGATTGTTCATGTTCTTGTAATAGGAATCACGACTTGCATGTCGATGAGTATGACAACCGGCAGGAGCCATAGGAGTTGTCTTAATTTATTTATGACCTGCGTGTCAACATAAACGTCATGTAATTACTTTACTTTATTGCTAAAGCGTTAACCATAGTAGTGGAAGTAATAGATGTCAAGACAACTTCAAGAAGACACGATGATGGAGATCATGATGATGGAGATCATGGTGTCATGCCGGTGACAACGATGATCATGGAGCCCCGAAGATGGAGATCAAAAGGAGCAAAATGATATTGGCCATATCATGTCACTATTTGATTGCATGTGATGTTTATCATGTTTTACATCTTATTTGCTTAGAACGACGGTAGCTTAAATAAGATGATCCCTCACTAAAATTTCAAGAAAGGTGTTCCCCCTAACTGTGCACCGTTGCGAAGGTTCGTTGTTTCGAAGCACCACGTGATGATCGGGTGTGATAGATTCTAACGTTCGAATACAACGGGTGTAAGCCAGATTTACACAGCAAAAACACTTAGGTTGACTTGACGAGCCTATCATGTACAGACATGGCCTCGGAACACGGAAGACCGAAAGGTCGAGCATGAGTCGTATAGAAGATACGATCAACATGAAGATGTTCACCGATGTTGACTAGTCCGTCTCACGTGATGATCGGACACGGCCTAGTTGACTCGGATCATATTTCACTTAGATGACTAGAGGGATGTCTATCTGAGTGGGAGTTCATTAGATGAACTCAATTATCATGAACATAGTCTAAATTGTCTTTGCAAATATGTTGTAGATAAATAGCTCACGTTGTAGCTCCCTATTTCAATACGTTCCTAGAGAAAGATTAAGTTGAAAGATATTGTAAGCAATGATGCGGACTAGGTCCGTAGTCCGAGGAGTGTCCTCACTGCTACACAAAAGGCTTATGTCTTTCATGCACCGCTCGATGTGCAAACCCCTACAACGTCGTCTGTGGATGTTGTGAACACCTGACAGACACATCCTGATGACTACTTGATAGTTTAGTGAAGCATACTTTACGGCTTAGAATCGGGATTCCAATGACGTTTTGAACGCCATAGAACATATGAGATGTTCCAAGAGCTGAAATTGGGATTTCAGGCTCATGCCCGTGTTGAGAGGTGTGAGACCTCTGACAAGTTCTTTTGCCAATAAGATGGAGGAGAAGAGCTCAGCTAGTGAGCATGTGCTCAGAATGTCTGGGTGCTACAATCACTTAAATCGAGTGGGAGTTAAACTTCCAGATAAGATAGTGATTGATAGAGTTCTCTAGCCACTATCACTAAGCTACTAGATCTTCGTGATGAACTATGGCATGCAAGGGATGGAGTTGATCCCGGAGCTGTTCGCGGTGCTTAAGACCGTAAAAGGTAGAAATCAAGAAGGAGCATCAAGTGTTGATGGTTTAACAAGACCACTGGTTTCAAGAAGGGTAAGGGCTAGAAGGGAAACTTCATGGATGGAAAACCAGTTGCCGCTCCAGTGAAGGAACCCAAGGTTGAACCCAAACCCGAGACTGAGTGCTTCTATTGTAAGGGGAACGGTCACTGGTAGCGGAATTACCCCAAAAGCATGGTAGATAAGAAGGCTGGCAACTTCAACAAAGTATATACTGTTGGAGAACGTTGCAGAAAACAAAAATTTTCCTACGGTTTCACCAAGATCCATCTATGAGTTCATCTAGCAACGAGTGATCGGATGCATCTACATACCTTTGTAGATCGCGAGCGGAAGCGTTCAAAGAACGGGGATGAGGTAGTCGTACACGACGTGATCCAAATCACCGAAGATCCTAGCGCCGAATGGACGGCACCTCCGCGTTCAACACACGTACGGTCAGCGTAACGTCTCCTTCTTCTTGATCCAGCAAGGGGGAAGGAGAGGTTGAGGAAGATGGCTCCAGCAGCAGCACGACGGCGTGGTGGTGATGGAGCTGCAGTACTCCGGCAGGGCTTCGCCAAGCTCTATGGAGGAGGAGGAGGTGTTGGAGAGGGAGAGGGAGGCACCAAAGGCGTGGATTGAGAGGCCCTCCTTCCCTCACTATATATAGGGGGCCTAGGGGGGGGGGGCGGCCCTAGGAGATCCAATCTCCTAGGGGGGCGGCGGCCAAGGGAGGATTCCCTCCCCCCCAAGGCACCTAGGGGGTGCCTTCCCCTTGTGGGACTCTTCCCCTTTGAAACTCTAGGCGCATGGGCCTCTTTGGGCTGGTGCCCTTGGCCCATGTAGGCCAAGGCGCACCCCTACAGCCCATGTGCCCCCCGGGGTAGGTGGCCCCACCCGGTGGACCCCCGGGACCCTTCCGGTGGTCCCGGTACAATACCGGTGACCCCGAAACTTGTTCCGATGGCCGAAACAGCACTTCCTATATATAATTCTTTACCTCCGGACCATTCCGGAACTCCTCGTGACGTCCGGGATCTCATTCGGGACTCCGAACAACATTCGGGTTACTGCATATACATATCCCTACAACCCTAACGTCACCGAACCTTAAGTGTGTAGACCCTACGGGTTCGGGAGACATGTAGACATGACCGAGACGACTCTCCGGTCAATAACCAACAGCGGGATCTGGATACCCATGTTGGCTCCCACATACTCCACGATGATCTCATCGGATGAACCACGATGTCAAGGATTCAAGCAATCCCGTATACAATTCCCTTTGTCAATCGGTATGTTACTTGCCCGAGATTCGATCATCGGTATCCCAATACCTCGTTCAATCTCGTTACCAGCAAGTCACTTTACTCGTACCGTAATGCATGATCCCGTGACCAGACACTTGGTCACTTTGAGCTCATAATGATGATGCATTACCGAGTGGGCCCAGTGATACCTCTTCGTCATACGGAGTGACAAATCCCAGTCTTGATCCGTGTCAACCCAACAGACACTTTCGGAGATACCCGTAGTATACCTTTATAGTCACCCATTTACGTTGTGACGTTTGGTACACCCAAGGCACTCCTACGGTATCCGGGAGTTACACGATCTCATGGTCTAAGGAAAGGATACTTGACATTGGAAAAACTCTAGCAAACGAACTACACGATCTTGTGCTATGTTTAGAATTGGGTCTTGTCCATCACATCATTCTCCTAATGATGTGATCTCGTTATCAATGACATCCAATGTCCATAGTCAGGAAACCATGACTATCTGTTGATCAACGAGCTAGTCAAATAGAGGCTTACTAGGGACATGTTGTTGTCTATTATTCACACATGTATTACGATTTCCGGATAACACAATTATAGCATGAATGAAGACAATTATCATGAATAAGGAAATATAATAATAATGCTTTTATTATTGCCTCTAGGGAATATTTCCAACAGTCTCCCACTTGCACTAGAGTCAATAATCTAGTTACATTGTGATGAATCGAACACCCATGGAATTCTGGTCTTGATCATGTTTTGCCCCAGGGAGAGGTTTAGTCAACGGATCTGCTACATTCAGGTCCGTATGTACTTTACAAATATCTATGTCTCCATCTTGAACATTTTCACGAATGGAGTTGAAGCGACGCTTGATGTGCCTTGTCTTCTTGTGAAACCTGGGCTCCTTGGCGAGTGCAATAGCTCCAGTGTTGTCACAGAAGAGTTTGATTGGCCCCGACGCATTGGGTATGACTCCTAGGTCGGTGATGAACTCCTTCACCCAAATTGCTTCATGTGCTGCCTCCGAGGCTGCCATGTACTCCGCTTCACATGTAGATCCCGCCACGACGCTCTGCTTGCAACTGCACCAGCTTACTGCCCCACCATTCAAAATATACACGTATCCGGTTTGTGACTTAGAGTCATCCGGATCTGTGTCAAAGCTAGCATCGACGTAACCCTTTACGACGAGCTCTTCGTCACCTCCATAAACGAGAAACATTTCCTTAGTCCTTTTCAGGTACTTCAGGATATTCTTGACCGTTGTCCAGTGTTCCTTGCCGGGATTACTTTGGTACCTTCCTACCAAACTTACGGCAAGGTTTACATCAGGTCTGGTACACAGCATGGCATACATAATAGAACCTATGGCTGAGGCATAGGGGATGACACTCATCTCTTCTATTTCTTCTGCTGTGGTCGGACATTGAGCTGAGCTCAATTTCACACCTTGTAGCACAGGCAAGAACCCCTTCTTAGACTGATCCATATTGAACTTCTTCAATATCTTATCAAGGTATGTGCTTTGTGAAAGACCTATGAGGCGTCTTGATCTATCTCTATAGATCTTGATGCCTAATATATAAGCAGCTTCTCCAAGGTCCTTCATTGAAAAACTCTTATTCAAGTAGGCCTTAATGCTGTCCAAGAGTTCTATATCATTTCCCATCAAAAGTATGTCATCTACATATAGTATGAGAAATGCTACAGAGCTCCCACTCACTTTCTTGTAAACGCAGGCTTCTCCATAAGTCTGCGTAAACCCAAACGCTTTGATCATCTCATCAAAGCGAATGTTCCAACTCCAAGATGCTTGCACCAGCCCATAAATCGAGCGTTGGAGCTTGCACACCTTGTCAGCATTCTTAGGATCGACAAAACCTTCCGGCTGCATCATATACAATTCTTCCTTAAGGAAACCATTAAGCAATGACGTTTTGACATCCATTTGCCATATCTCATAATCGTAGAATGCGTCAATTGCTAACATGATTCGGACGGACTTTAGCTTCGCTACCGGTGAGAAAGTCTCATCGTAGTCAACCCCTTGAACTTGTCGATAACCCTTAGCGACAAGACGAGCTTTATAGATGGTCACATTACCATCCGCGTCTGTCTTCTTCTTAAAGATGCATTTATTTTCTATGGCTCGCCGATCATCGGGCAAGTCAGTCAAAGTTCATACTTCGTTTTCATACATGGATCCTATCTCGGATTTCATGGCTTCTAGCCATTTGTCGGAATCCGGGCCCGCCATCGCTTCTTCATAGCTCGAAGGTTCACCGTTGTCTAACAACATGATTTCCAAGACAGGGTTGCCGTACCACTCTGGTGCGGAACGTGTCCTTGTGGACCTTCGAAGTTCAGTAGCAACTTGATCTGAAGTTTCATGATCATCACCATTAACTTCCTCTCTAGTCGGTGCAGGCGCCTCAGGAACATTTTCTTGAGTTGCGCCATTTTCCGGTTCAAGAGGTAATACTTCATCAAGTTCTACTTTCCTCCCACTCACTTCTTTCGAGAGAAACTCCTTCTCTAGAAAGAATCCTTTCTTGGCAACAAAGATCTTGCCCTCGGATCTGAGGTAGAAGGTATACCCAACAGTTTCTTTAGGGTATCCTATGAAGACGCATTTTTCCGACTTGGGTTCGAGCTTTTCAGGTTGAAGTTTCTTGATATAAGCATCGCATCCCCAAAATTTTAGAAACGACAGCTTAGGTTTCTTCCCAAACGACAATTCATATGGTGTCGTCTCAACGGATTTCGACGGAGCCCTATTTAAAGTGAATGCGGCAGTCTCTAAAGCATAGCCCCAAAAGGATAGCGGTAAATCGGTAAGAGACATCATAGACCGCACCATATCTAATAGAGTGCGATTACGACGTTCGGACACACCGTTACGCTGAGGTGTTCCAGGCGGCGTCAGTTGTGAAACTATTCCACATTTTCTTGAGTGTGTGCCAAATTCGTGACTCAAGTATTCTCCTCCACGATCTGATCGCAAAAACTTGATTTTTCTGTCACGTTGATTCTCAACCTCACTCTGAAATTCCTTGAACTTTTCAAAGGTCTCAGACTTGTGTTTCATTAAGTAGATATACCCATATCTACTCAAGTCATCAGTGAGGGTGAGAACATAACGATAGCCACCGCGAGCCTCAACACTCATTGGACCGCACACATCAGTATGTATGATTTCCAATAAGTTGGTTGCTCGCTCCATTGTGCTTGAGAACGGAGTCTTTGTCATTTTACCCATGAGGCATGGTTCGCATGTGTCAAATGATTCATAATCAAGAGACTCTAAAAGTCCATCTGCATGGAGCTTCTTCATGCGTTTGACACCTATGTGACCAAGGCGGCAGTGCCACAAGTACGTGGGACTATCATTATCAACCTTACATCTTTTGGTATTCACACTATGAACATGTGTAGCATTACGCTCGAGATTCATTAAGAATAAACCATTCACCATAGGAGCATGACCATAAAACATATCTCTCATATAAATAGAACAACCATTATTCTCGGATTTAAATGAGTAGCCATCTCGAATTAAACGAGATCCCGATACAATGTTCATGCTCAAAGCTGGCACAAAATAACAATTATTGAGGTTTAAAACTAATCCCGTAGGTAAATGTAGAGGCAGCGTGCCGACGGCGATCACATCGACCTTGGAACCATTCCCGACGCGCATCATCACCTCGTCCTTCGCCAGTCTCCGCTTATTCCGCAGCTCCTGCTTTGAGTTACAAATGTGAGCAACTGCACCGGTATCAAATACCCAAGAGCTACTACGAGTACTGGTAAGGTACACATCAATTACATGTATATCACATATAACTTTTGTTTTGCCGGCCTTCTTGTCCGCTAAGTATTTGGGGTAGTTTCGCTTCCAGTGACCACTTCCCTTGCAATAAAAGCACTCAGTCTCGGGCTTGGGTCCGTTCTTTGGCTTCTTCCCGGCAGCTTGCTTGCCGGCCGCGGCAACTCCCTTGCCGTCCTTCTTGAAGTTCTTTTTACCCTTGCCCTTCTTGAACTTAGTGGTTTTATTCACCATCAACACTTGATGTTCCTTCTTGACTTCTACCTCCGCTGATTTCAGCATTGAAAATAACTCAGGAATGGTCTTTTCCATCCCCTGCATGTTGAAGTTCATCACGAAGCTCTTGTAGCTTGGTGGAAGCGACTGGAGGATTCTGTCAATGACCGCATCATCCGGGAGATTAACTCCTAGCTGAGTCAAGCGGTTATGTAACCCAGACATAGTGAGTATGTGCTCACTGACAGAACTATTTTCCTCCATCTTACAGCTGAAGAATTTGTCGGAGACTTCATATCTCTCGACCCGGGCATGAGCTTGAAAAACCATTTTCAGCTCTTCGAACATCTCATATGCTCCATGTCTCTCAAAACGCTTTTGGAGCCCCGGCTCTAGGCTGTAAAGCATGCCGCACTGAACGAGGGAGTAGTCATCAACACGTGTCTGCCAAGCGTTCATAACGTCTTGGTTCTGTGGGACGGGAGCGTCACCTAGCGGTGCTTGTAGGACATATTCTTTCTTGGCAGCTATGAGGATGATCCTCAAGTTCCGGACCCAGTCCGTGTAGTTGCTGCCATCGTCTTTCAGCTTGGTTTTCTCTAGGAACGCGTTGAAGTTGAGGACTACGTTGGCCATTTAATCTACAAGACATATTGTAAAGATTTTAGACTAAGTTCATGATAATTAAGTTCATCTAATCAAATTATTCAATGAACTCCCACTTATATAGACATCCCTCTTCTAGTCATCTAAGTATAACATGATCCGAGTCAACTAGGCCGTGTCCGATCATCACGTGAGACGAACTAGTCAGCATCGGTGAACATCTTCATGTTGATCGTATATTCTATACGACTCATGCTCGACCTTTCGGTCTTCTGTGTTCCAAGGCCATGTCTGTACATGCTAGGCTCGTCAAGTCAACCTAAGTGTTTGCATGTGTAAATCTGTCTTACACCCATTGTATGTGAATGTTAGAATCTATCACACCCGATCATCACGTGGTGCTTCGAAACAACAAACTGCCGCAACGGTGCACAGTTAGGGGGAACACTTCCTTGAAATTATTATGAGGGATCATCTTATTTACTACCGTCGTTCTAAGTAAACAAGATGCGAAACATGATAAACATCACATGCAATCAAATAATAATAGTGACATGATATGGCCAATATCACATAGCTCCTTTGATCTCCATCTTGGGGCTCCATGATCATCTTGTCACCGGCTTGACACCATGATCTCCATCATCGTGTCTCCATGAAGTTGCTCGCCAACTATTACTTCTACTACTATGGCTAACGCGTTTAGCAATAAAGTAAAGTAATTTACATGGCGTTTCTCAATGACACGCAGGTCATATAAAAAATAAAGACAACTCCTATGGCTCCTGCCGGTTGTCGTACTCATCGACATGCAAGTCGTGATTCCTATTACAATAGCATGAACATCTCATACATCACATATAGATCATTCATCATTCATCACAACTTTGGCCATATCATATCACAAAGCACTTGCTGCAAAAACAAGTTAGACGTCCTCTAATGGTTGTTGCAACTTTTACGTGGCTGAATTAGGGTTCTAGCAAGAACGTTTTCTTACCTATGTGAAAGCCACAACGTGATTTGTCAACTTCTATTTACCCTTCATAAGGACCCTTTTCATTGAATCCGCTCCAACTAAAGTGGGAGAGACAGACACCCGCCAGCCACCTTATGCAACTAGTGCATGTCAGTCGGTGGAACCGGTCTCACGTAAGCGTACATGTAAGGTTGGTCCGGGCCGCTTCATCCCACAATACCGCTGAAGCAATATAAGACTAGTAGCGGTAAGAAAGTTGAAAACATCTACGCCCACAACAAATTGTGTTCTACTCGCGCAAGAAGAACTACGCATAGACCTAGCTCATGATGCCACTGTTGGAGAACGTTGCAGAAAACAAAAATTTTCCTACGGTTTCACCAAGATCCATCTATGAGTTCATCTAGCAACGAGTGATCGGATGCATCTACATACCTTTGTAGATCGCGAGCGGAAGCGTTCAAAGAACGGAGATGAGGTAGTCGTACGCGACGTGATCCAAATCACCGAAGATCCTAGCGCCGAACGGACGGCACCTCCGCGTTCAACACACGCACGGTCAGCATAACGTCTCCTTCTTCTTGATCCAGCAAGGGGGAAGGAGAGGTTGAGGAAGATGGCTCCAGCAGCAGCACGGCGGCGTGGTGGTGATGGAGCTGCAGTACTCCGGCAGGGCTTCGCCAAGCTCTATGGAGGAGGAGGAGGTGTTGGAGAGGGAGAGGAAGGCACCAAAGGCGTGGATTGAGAGGCCCTCCTTCCCTCACTATATATAGGGGGCCTAGGGGGGGGGGCGCCAGCCCTAGGAGATCCAATCTCCTAGGGGGGCGGCGGCCAAGGGAGGATTCCCTCCCCCCCAAGGCACCTAGGGGGTGCCTTCCCCTTGTGGGACTCTTCCCCTTTGAAACTCTAGGCGCATGGGCCTCTTGGGGCTGGTGCCCTTGGCCCATGTAGGCCAAGGCGCACCCCCTACAGCCCATGTGGCCCCCCGGGGCAGGTGGCCCCACCCGGTGGACCCCCGGGACCCTTCCGGTGGTCCCGGTACAATACCGGTGACCCCGAAACTTGTCCCGATGGCCGAAACAACACTTCCTATATATAATTCTTTACCTCCGGACCACTCCGGAACTCCTCGTGACGTCCGGGATCTCATCCGGGACTCCAAACAACATTCGGGTTACTGCATATACATATCCCTACAACCCTAACATCACCGAACCTTAAGTGTGTAGACCCTACGGGTTCGGGAGACATGTAGACATGACCGAGATGACTCTCCGGTCAATAACCAACAGCGGGATCTGGATACCCATGTTGGCTCCCACATACTCCACGATGATCTCATCGGATGAACCACGATGTCAAGGATTCAAGCAATCCCATGTACAATTCCCTTTGTCAATCGGTATGTTACTTGCTTGAGATTCAATCGTCGGTATCCCAATACCTCGTTCAATCTCGTTACCAGCAAGTCACTTTACTCGTACCGTAATGCATGATCCCGTGACCAGTCACTTGGTCACTTTGAGCTCATAATGATGATGCATTACCGAGTGGGCCCAGTGATACCTCTCCGTCATGCGGAGTGACAAATCCCAGTCTTGATCCGTGTCAACCCAACAGACACTTTCGGAGATACCCATAGTATACCTTTATAGTCACCCAGTTACGTTGTGACGTTTGGTACACCCAAAGCACTCCTACGGTATCCGGGAGTTACACGATCTCATGGTCTAAGGAAAGGATACTTGACATTGGAAAAACTCTAGCAAACGAACTACACGATCTTGTGCTATGTTTAGAATTGGGTCTTGTCCATCACATCATTCTCCTAATGATGTGATCTCGTTATCAATGACATCCAGTGTCCATAGTCAGGAAACCATGACTATCTGTTGATCAACGAGCTAGTCAACTAGAGGCTTACTAGGGACATGTTGTTGTCTATTATTCACACATGTATTACGATTTCCGGATAACACAATTATAGCATGAATAAAGACAATTATCATGAATAAGGAAATATAATAATAATGCTTTTATTATTGCCTCTAGGGCATATTTCCAACATATACGTGTTATTAATGTGTACCTCGCTAGTACTCCTGGTAGCACCTGGGTATTGGATACCGGTTCAGTTGCTATTATTGGTGACTTGAAGCAAAAGCTACGGACTAAACGGAGACTAGCTAAGGGCGAGGTGACGATGTGTGTTGGAAGTGTTTCCAAAGTTGATGAGATCACCATCGCACGCTCCATCCACCTTCGGGATTAGTATTGAACCTAGATAAATGTTATCAGGTGTCTACGTTGAGCATGAATATGATTAGAGCATGTTCATTGCAATACGGTCATTCATTTAAGTTAGAGAATAATGGTTATTCTGTTTACATGAATGATACCTTTCATGGTCATGCACCCTATGTGAATGGTTCATTGAATCTCGGTCGTGGTAATACACATGTTCATGCCAAAAGATGTAGAGTTAATAATGATAGTACCACTTTCTCGTGGCACTGCCGCTTAGGTCATATTGGCATAAGATGCATGAAGAAACTCCATGTCGATGGATGTTTGGAGTCACTTGATTTTGAATCGCTTGACACATGCGAGCCATGCCTCATGGGCAGGATGACTAAGACCCCGCTTTCAGGTACAATGAAACGGGCAAGTGACTTGTTGGAAATCATAGATGCTAATGCGTGTGATCCAATGAGAATTGAAGCATGCGGTGGATATCGCTATTTTCTCATCTTCACTGACGATTTGAGTAGATATAGGTATATTTACTTAATGAAGCACAAGTCTGAAACGTTTGAAAAGTTCAAGCAATTTCAGAGTGAAGTTAAGAATCATCATAACAAGAAGATCAAATTCCTACGACCTGATCAATGAGAATATCTGAGTTATGAGTTTGGCAAACACTTAAGACATTGTGGAATTGTTTCACAGTTGAAACCACCTGGAACACCACTGGGTTATGGTGTGTCCATACATCGTAATCGAACCTTATGAGATATGGTGCGATCTATGATGTTTCTTATCAATCTACCGTTTTCATTTTGAGGTTATGCGTTAGACACAGCTGCATTCACTTTAGATAGGACACCATCTAAGTCCGTTGAAACGACGTCGTGTGAACATTGGTTTGGCAAGAAACCAAAGTTGTCGTTTTTTAATGTTTGGGGATGCGATGCTTAGGGCTTCAGCCGGAGAAGCTCGAACCCAAAGCGGACAAACACATCTTCATAGGATACCCAAGGGTGACAGTTGGGTATACCTTCTATCTCAGATCCGAGGGCAAATTGTTTGTCGCTAAGAACGGGTCCTTTCTCGAGAAGGAGTTTCTCTCGAAAGAATTGAGTGGGAGGAAGATAGAACTTGATGAGGTTGTCGAACCTTTACTTCAACCAGAGAGTGATGCAACACAGAAAGATGTTTTCTGTGGCGCCTACGTCTATTGAATAGGAAGTTAATGATAGTGATCATGAAGCTTCGGATCAAGTTGCTATCGAACCTCGTAGGTCGACAAGGAAATGTACTACTCCTAAGTGGTACGGTAATCCTGTCTTAGATATCATGTTGTTAGAAAACAATGAACCTACGAGCTATGGAGAAGCGATGGTGGGCCCGTATTCCGACAAATGGTTAGAAGCCATGAAATCCGAGATAGGATCCATATATCAGAACAAAGTATGGACTTTGGTGGACTTGCCCGATGATCGGCAAGCCATTGAGATAAATGGATCTTTAAGAAGAAGACAAACATGGGCGGTAATGTTACCGTCTATGAAGCTCGACTTGTGGGAAAGAGTCTTTTCACAAGTTCAAGGAGTTGACTACGATGAGAATTTCTCACCTGTAGCGATGCTTAAGTCCGTCGGAATCATGATAGCATTAGCTGTATTTTTCGATTATGAAATCTTACAGATGGATGTCAAAACAAGTTTTCTTACCAGTTTTCGTAAGAAAAGTTGTATGTGATACAATAAAAGGTTTTGTTGATCCTAAGGATGCTAAAAGGTATGCTGGCTCCAGCAATCCTTCTATGGACTAGGGCAAGCATCTCGGAATCGGAATATATGTTTTGATGGAGTGATCAAAGCTTTTAGGTTTATACAATGTTTGTTAGAAACTTGTATTTACAAGAAAGTGAGTGGGAGCACTACAATATTTCTGATAAGTATATGTGGATGACATATTGTTGATCTGAAATAATGTAGAATTTCTAGAAAGCATAAACGGTTGTTTGAAGAGTGATTTTCAAAGGAAGACCTGGATAAAGCTGCTTACATATTGGGCATCAAGATCTATAGAAATAGATCAAGACGCCTGATGATACTTTCAAAGAACGCACACCTTGACATATTTTTGAAAGAGTTCAAAATAGATCAGTCAAAGAAGGGGTTCTTACCTGAGTTGTAAGGTGTGAAGTTGAGTAAGACTCGAAGATTGACCACGACAGAAGAAAGAGGAAGGACGAAGGTCGTCCCCTATGCTTTTGTCATAGGCTCTATACGGTATGCCATGCTGAAGTACCACACCTGATGTGTGCCTTGCCACATGTCTGGCAAGAGGGTACAAAGGTGATCTAGGAGTAGATCACCAGATAGCGGTCAAAATTATCCATAGAGGAACAAGGAAATGTTTCTCGGTTATGGAGGTGATAAAGAGTTCGACGTAAAGAGTTACGTCGATGCAAGCTTAACACCTATCCGGATAGCTCTGAGTAGAGATACCGGATATGTATAATGGAGCAACAATTTGGAATAGCTCCAAGTGGAACGTGGTAGTAGCATCTACGATATGACATAAAGTTTTGCGAAATACATAGGGATCTGAATATGGCAAGACCCGTTGACTACAACCTCTCTCACAAGTATAACATGATCAAACCCAGAACTCTTTGAGTGTTAATCACATAGTGATGTGAACTAGATCATTGAGTCTAGTAGACTCTTGGATGTTGGTCACATGACGATGTGACCTGTGAGTGTTAATCACATGGCGATGTGAACTAGATTATTGACTCTAGTGCAAGTGAGAGACTGTTGGAAATATGCCCTAGAGGCAATAATAAATTGGTTATTATTATATTTCCTTGTTCATGATAATCGTTTATTATCCATGCTAGAATTGTATTGATAGGAAACTCAGATACATGTGTGGATACATAGACAACACCATGTCCCTAGTAAGCCTCTAGTTGACTAGCTCGTTGATCAATAGATGGTTACGGTTTCCTGACCATGGACATTGGATGTCGTTGATAACGGGATCACATCATTAGGAGAATGATGTGATGGACAAGACCCAATCCTAAGCCTAGAACAAAGATCGTGTAGTTTGTATGCTAAAGCTTTTCTAATGTCAAGTATCATTTCCTTAGACCATGAGATTGTGCAACTCCCAGATACCGTAGGAGTACTTTGGGTGTGCCAAACGTCACAACGTAACTGGGTGGCTATAAAGGTACACTACATGTATCTCCGAAAGTGTCTGTTGGGTTGGCACGAATCGAGACTGGGATTTGTCACTCTGTGTAAACAGAGAGGTATCTCTGGGCCCACTTGGTAGGACATCATCATAATGTGCACAATGTGACCAAGGAGTTGATCACGGGATGATGTGTTACGGAATGAGTAAAGAGACTTGCCGGTAACGAGATTGAACAAGGTATCGGATACCGATGATCGAATCTCGGGCAAGTACAATACCGCTGGACAAAGGGAATTGTATACGGGATTGATTGAATCATTGACATCGTGGTTCATCCGATGAGATCATCGTGGAACATGTGGGAGCCAACATGGGTATCCAGATCCCGCTGTTGGTTATTAACCGGAGAGTTGTCTCGGCCATGTCTGCATGACTCCCGAACCCGTAGGGTCTACACACTTAAGGTTCGATGACGCTAGGGTTATAGGGAAAGTATGTACGCGGTTACCGAATGTTGTTCGGAGTCCCGGATGAGATCCCGGACGTCACGAGGAGTTCCGGAATGGTCCGGAGGTAAAGATTAATATATAGGAAGTATGGTTTTGGCCACCGGAAGTGTTCCGGGCATCACCGGTAGTGTACCGGGACCACCGGAGTGGTCCGGGGGTCCACCAGGTGGGGCCACCAGCCCCGGAGGCTTACATGGGCCAATAGTGGGAAGGGACCAGCCCCTAGGTGGGCTGGGGAGCCTCCCACCAAGGCCCAAGGCGTCCTCAAGAGGAGAGGGGGCAAACCCTAGGCGCAGATGGGCCCTAAGGCCCACCCTAGGTGCGCCCCCTCTCTCTCCCCCTTGGCCGCCTCCCAGATGGGATCTGGGGGCTGCCGCCACCCCTAGGGAGGGAACCCTAGGTGGGGCGCAGCCCCTCCCCTCCCCTATATATACTTGAGCAAAGGGGCAGCCCAACACACGATTCAATCTCCCTGTTGGCGCAGCCCTACCCCTCTTCCTCCTCGTCTCTTGTAGTGCTTGGCGAAGCCCTGCTGGAGTCCCGCGCTCCTCCACCACCACCACGCCGTCGTGCTGCTGCTGGATGGAGTCTTCCCCAACCTCTCCTTCTTCCCTTGCTGGATCAAGGCGTAGGAGACGCCACCGGGCTGTACGTGTGTTGAACATGGAGGTGCCGTCCATTCGGCACTAGGATCTCCGGTGATTTGAATCACGACGAGTACGACTCCATCAACCCTGTTCACTTGAACGCTTCCGCTTAGCGATCTACAAGGGTATGTAGATGCACTCTCCTTCCCCTCGTTGCTAGATTACTCCATAGATTGATCTTGGTGATGCGTAGAAAATTTTGAATTTCTGCTACGTTCCCCAACAGTGGCATCATGAGCTAGGTCTATGCGTAGTTACTATGCACGAGTAGAACACAAAGCAGTTGTGGGCGTCGATTTTGTCAATTTACTTGCCGTTACTAGTCTTATCTTGATTCGGCGGCATCATGGGATGAAGCGGCCCGGACCGACCTTACACGTACTCTTACGTGAGACTGGTTCTACCGACTGACATGAACTAGTTGCATAAGGTGGCTAGCGGGTGTCTGTCTCTCCCACTTTAGTCGGATCAGATTCGATGAAAAGGGTCCTTATGAAGGGTAAATAGAAATTGGCATATCACGCTGTGGTTTTGGCGTAGGTAAGAAACGTTCTTGCTAGAAACCTATAGCAGCCACGTAAAAACTTGCAACAACAATTAGAGGACGTTTAACTTGTTTTTGCAGCATATGCCTTGTGATGTGATATGGCCAAAAGGATGTGATGAATGATATATGTGATGTATGAGATTGATCATGTTCTTGTAATAGGAATCACGACTTGCATGTCGATGAGTATGACAACCGACAGGAGCCATAGGAGTTGTCTTAATTTATTTATGACCTGCGTGTCAACATAAACGTCATGTACTTACTTTACTTTATTGCTAAAGCGTTAACCATAGTAGTAGAAGTAATAGATGACGAGACAACTTCAAGAAGACACGATGATGGAGATCATGATGATGGAGATCATGGTGTCATGCCGGTGACAACGATGATCATGGAGCCCCGAAGATGGAGATCAAAAGGAGCAAAATGATATTGGCCATATCATGTCACTATTTGATTGCATGTGATGTTTATCATGTTTTACATCTTATTTGCTTAGAATGGCGGTAGCTTAAATAAGATGATCCCCCACTAAAATTTCAAGAAAGGTGTTCCCCCTAACTGTGCACCGTTGCGAAGGTTCGTTGTTTCGAAGCACCACGTGATGATCGGGTGTGATAGATTCTAACGTTCGAATACAACGGGTGTAAGCCAGATTTACACAGCAAAAACACTTAGGTTGACTTGACGAGCCTAGCATGTACAGACATGGCCTCGGAACACGGAAGACCGAAAGGTCGAGCATGAGTCGTATAGAAGATACGATCAACATGAAGATGTTCACCGATGTTGACTAGTCCGTCTCACGTGATGATCGGACACGGCCTAGTTGACTCGGATCATATTTCACTTAGATGACTAGAGGGATGTCTATCTGAGTGGGAGTTCATTAGATGAACTCAATTATCATGAACATAGTCTAAATTGTCTTTGCAAATATGTTGTAGATAAATAGCGCAGGTTGTAGCTCCTTGTTTCAATACGTTCCTAGAGAAAGATTAAGTTGAAAGATATTGTAAGCAATGATGCGGACTAGGTTCGTAGTCCGAGGAGTGTCCTCACTGCTACATAGAAGGCTTATGTCTTTGATGCACCGCTCGATGTGCAAACCCCTACAACGTCGTCTGTGGATGTTGTGAACACCTGACAGACACATCCTGATGACTACTTGATAGTTTAGTGCAGCATACTTTACGGCTTAGAATCGGGATTCCAATGACGTTTTGAACGCCATAGAACATATGAGATGTTCCAAGATCTGAAATTGGGATTTCAGGCTCATGCCCGTGTTGAGAGGTGTGAGACCTCTGGCAAGTTCTTTTTCCAACAAGATGGAGGAGAAGAGCTCAGCTAGTGAGCATGTGCTCAGAATGTCTGGTGCTACAATCACTTAAATCGATTGGGAGTTAAACTTCCAGATAAGATAGTGATTGATAGAGTTCTCTAGCCACTATCACTAAGCTACTAGATCTCCGTGATGAACTATGACATGCAAGGGATGGAGTTGATCCCGAAGCTGTTCGCGGTGCTTAAGACCGTAAAAGGTAGAAATCAAGAAGGAGCATCAAGTGTTGATGGTTTAACAAGACCACTGGTTTCAAGAAGGGTAAGGGCTAGAAGGGAAACTTCATGGAAGGCAAACCAGTTGCCGCTCCAGTGAAGGAACCCAAGGTTGAACCCAAACCCGAGACTGAGTGCTTCTATTGTAAGGGGAACGTGTAACACCCTCGATGCGACTATAGCTCCCACGTGTCGAGGCACGACTTAGAGACATAATCGCATTGAAGGCATATGTCGCAAGTGAGGTAATCTTTACACAACCCATGTAATACATAAGGGAAAGAGATACATAGTTGGCTTACAATCGCCACTTCACACAAATACATGAATAAAACATTACATCATACAAATACACTCAAGGTCCGACTACGGAACCAAAATAAAAGAAGAACCCCAAATGCGACAAAGGTCCCCGATCGACCCCAACCGGGCTCCACTACTGATCAACTAGAACAGAACAACACAAAGGACAAGATCTTCGGCGAGCTCCTCCTGAGCTAGGTTGCGTCACCTGCACGGACTCATCGGCACCTGCAAGCTGGTTTTGGAAGTATCTGTGAGCCACGGGGACTCAGCAATCTCGCACCCTCGCGATCAAGACTATTTAATCTTATGGGTAAGGTAAAGGTATGAGGTGGAGCTGCAGCAAGCGACTAGCATATATGGTGGCTAACATACGCAAATGAGAGCGAGAAGAGAAGGCAAAGCACGGTTGATAAATCTATGATCAAGAAGTGATCCTATAGCAACCTACGTCAAGCATTACTCCAACAACCATGTTCACTTCTCGGACTCCGCCGGAAAGAGATCATCACGGTTACACACGCTGTTGATTCATTTTAATTAAGGTCAACTTCAGGTTTTCTACAACCGGACGTTAACAAATTCCCATCTGCCCATAACCGCGGGCACGGCTTTCGAAAGTTCAAATCCCTGCAGGGTGTCCCAACTTAGCCCATGACAAGCTCTCACGGTCAACGAAGGAATAGACCTCCACCCGAGACGTTCCGATCAGACTCGGTATCCCGGTACAACAAGACATTTCGACAGGGTAAAACTAAACCAACAACACCGCCCGAATGTGCTGACAAATCCCGATAGGAGCTGCACATATCTCTTTCTCTGGGCACACTCAGATGAGACTAGCTACGAGTAAAACCGACCCTCAAGTTTCCCCGAGGTGGCCCCGCAGGCAGCTTAGTTCGGACCAACACTCAGAGGAGCACTGGCCCCGGGGGGGGGGGGGGGGGGGGTAAAATAACGATGACGCTTGAGCCGGCCGACTCAAGGGAAAGAAAAAGGCTAGGTGGCGAATGGTAAAACCAATGTTGGGCATTGCTGGAAAAGCTTTACTTAAGGCGAACTGTCAAGGGGTTCCCATTATAGCCCAACCGCGTAAGGGACGCAATATCCGGGAACATAACACCGATATGACGGAAACTAGGGCGGCAAGAGTGGAACAAAACACCAGGCATAAGGCCGAACCTTCCACCCTTTACCAAGTATATAGATGCATTAATTAAATAAGATATATAGTGATATCCCAACAAGTAAATAAATGTTCCAACAAGGAACGGCCTCCAATCTTCACCTGCAACTAGCAACGCTATAAGAGGGACTGAGCAAAGCGGTAACATAGCCAATCAATGGTTTGCTAGGACATGGTGGGTTAGAGGTTGAACATGGCAATTTGGGAGGCTGACAAGCAAGTGGTAGGCATCGTAGCAATGGCATTGCAAAAGAGCGAGCAAACTAGCATAGCAAAGATAGTAGTGATTTCGAGGGTATGATCATCTTGCCTGAAAGCCCGCAAGGAAGAAGAACGAGTCCATGAAGAAGACAAACGGACGTAGACGAACGGATCCTCACAAACTCGACATTACCGGAAACAACCCGAAGAAGCACACCGGAAAGAAGCAAACAACATAGTAAACAACCACCACATAAGCATGTCACGATGTGCAAACAAGTATGATGCATGTCCGGTTTAAAGAGGCATGGCATGGCAAAGTGCACAAGCAATCCTACAAATTTAAGTGGTGCTCAATATGCAACGAGTTGCATATTGACGGAACACCACATCAATTACTTATTTCTCTCTCGGTTATGTACCCAACAATATTAAATGTTATTAAGCATGGCAAGAGGTGAAGCAAAGTGGAACTACCTATCTAGGCAAGTTTAAATGAGGCCGGAAGCAACGAACAACAATTCCGGTAAATCCTCATATGCATTTAGCAAGTTGGTGCAACAACAATTTAAACATTTTAATTGTTGTTATCATGATGCGGGTGACATGAACAAGTTTATGCAATATTTATTAAAAGTTGACAAGTGCATTAGGAAGCATTTGTCATCGTGGTGGAAGAAAGGGGTGCCACGGCAACGAATCCGAAAATGATGCCACGACAACATATCGGTTCCGGTAGCTCGTGGAGATACCGGCGCAAAAGGAAGCGTGCGGATGTGCGAAACATGCCAGAGATGGTGGGGTGCTCCCGACTACCGGGTTCCCACGGGTTAGTGGCATGGCAAACTAGGAGAAACGTGCAATGACAACTCGAACACAATGCACCCACGGGCATCTCATACAACACATGCATTCGTTCACGGGCTCATCTCGAGGTTATACCTTTGAAGCGTGCATTTTCGAAACGGATCAAGTTCGTAGTGGAAGTAGACGTTCTCGCGACAGTCGTAGTGGACGTAGTTGTACACGGATCTTGTCGGATCCACGGCGACGGTAGACGTACACGGTTCGTAGATGTTCGGGTCGACGGTAGAGGAACTTGGCGGTCCATGTAGTCAAACTAGGCACATCCGAAGGGGTACTTGGTGAATCTGAAGTAGAGGTCCACTTGTTGAAGTGGGACTTGGCCGGCCTGTTCAGTGGTCGTTGGACTTGGTGTCAATAGCAACGGCAAGTGGAGGTGCATGATGACAGCGGGGCGTCGTGGTCCGGCACGAGTGCAGGAGGCCGGGGCGGATGACGCAGATGGGCCTCGCTGGGGAGGTCCACAACAGAGGCGAGCGCTGGTGGTGGATCGACCCTTTGCCTGCTTGAAGCAGGAACACGGCGGCGCAGCAGCAGCTAGCGAGGCATGGGGGAGGTCTAGCGCGGCGCCGGAGACGGGGAATGGGTGCAGGAAGATGGCGCCGGCCAGTCTTGAAGGAGATCGAGGCGCGGGAGGCAGCTCGAAGCAAAGGAGGCGGCATCCGGCGACCCACGGCCCTGGCGGCTCGATGTAGGGGCGCGGGGGCGCTTGAGGCAGGGCCGGAACCTGCCGGTGGCGACGCGAGAGGAACCGGGCGGAGGAGACCCGAGGCGGCGGGGCGCTCCAGTGAGGTAGGCAGGACGGCGACGACAGCCATGGGAGGTGGAGCTCGCGGCAGGAGGGAGCAAGATGGCGCTGCAGCGGTGCGGGAACGACGACTCCAGCGCGGGGCTACCCAGATCTCGCCAGAGTCGTGGCCAGAGGCGGGCGGCACGGCTTCTTGAGGAACTTGGGGCGGCCACGACGAGCGAGCGAGCAACGCGGGGAAGTAGGAGGCGAGGCAGAGCGGAGGCTCATCGGTGGGGCGGAGGAGATCGGGCGCGGGGCGCTCGCTCCTCTCTGTCTCCCCTCCTGACGGCGCAAGGAGGGAGGAGACGAACGAGGGGAGAGGGAGGTGGATCGAGAGAAAGGGTTCGAGGGGAGATCGAGGAGATGGGAGTCGGGCGACGCGTGCGTTCTCTCCTGGCGGCGCAGGGAGGAACGAGGGAGTGAGGGGAGATGCGAGGGGATCGAGCTAGGTTAGAGGGTTAGGTGGGCCGGGGGAGTGGGCCTTGGAGCCGGCTAGGTTAGATGCAGCTGGGCCCAAATGGCCTGCTGGGCTCCCTTCTCTCTCTCTTCTCTTATTTTCTTTAGCAGAAAACGATTAAAGAGAAAGAAAAAGAAAGAGGGGGTTAGGGGAAGAAGTTGGACACGCGGATAATTTTCCCGGACTCACAAAAATGCACTTGGTCCAAGAAAATTAGAAGTGGCATGATCGAAAGATATAAATTCAAACTCATTTGATTTAAAATCAAATGGTTTGAATAAGAAGTGAGGGTAGGGAAGGCATGAAATTAAAATATAAGTGTGTAATGGTGCATTCCCATTAATGGAATATTTTATTATAGCTCCTTAATAATATTGGAGACTTTGAATATGTTGTAAAGAGAAATCACCATTGTGAATATCCCTTGATTTAAATGGATCGAACATCCATACGATTTATTTAGTTGAGTTGCAAAAATTAATGATATGCTGGCATGATGACATGATGCAAAGCAAAAATAAAAGAGCAAGCACAAAAGAAACACACGGCGAAACCTGGAAACCCTGGAAGGCAACTGAAGCTCCGGTCTTGGGGCATTACAACACTCCACCACTACGAGAGGATCTCGTCCCGAGATCTAGAATGGCACTGGAGGGAAAAAACGGAAGAGAAAGAGAAGAGGTAAAACTAAGTTGCTCCTTTGACAAACGAGTGAAACCAAAGAACCTTGAAAAGGTTAAGCCATATCGAGAAAAGAATACAACGGAGATGATCGAAGCTGAAAACACTCCGTTGGAAAAGAGGAACAAGGAAGAACAACTTCGGGCAGCACTCCGATTGAAAAGAAAAGGAATTGAATAAGAACTTGATAAGATGAGAAGATACTTGATGAAATCACACTACACTGCCTCCGTAACTATTGAATGAATGGAACAAGGGGTAAGAAAGATCTCAGACAGCACTCCGGTTGAAAAGAGATGCAAAGCTTGATAAGGCGAAGAAAACTTGAGCCAAAAGGCACACCTCCGGTTAAATGGATAAGCACGAAAAGAACATGCTCTTGACAAGAGCAAGAAGAAGGTTTGAAGAAAGCAGCAACACAATGCCTCCGGGAAAAAGAAATAGAAGATAGATAATTGAAATAAAAGAATGTTGAAGAAAATGCCAACTTCTGCCACAAAAGAGTTAGAAAAGGCATCTTAAGGAGAAGTGTCGAACGGAGTTGTTGGAACACCAACAACGAAAAGAATAATCTTGATATGGTCTTATGAAATACATCTCAAATTATGAGGTGACAACCTGCCACTCATGGGAAAAGAATTGGATTGGTATGAGCAAGGAGACAAGAAACTTATCTCACCGGTAGGATAACGAAGAACTTGGGTCCTTTATAAGCACCATAGATAGCAACAGTCCTTTAGGATGGCTTTAGGTGAAATATAACCCAAGACAATTCCAACGAAGGGATTGATGGATATAAAATACCCCATTCTTAACAGCATGGGAATTATGAGACATGAACTCAAATTAACAAGAATGACATAATACCACCTTGAATGGTACGGTTGAAAGAATTGCACTTCGGAATGCAAGATGAAGAATGCTTGAGCTCCTTAGAAAAGAATCTCAATGAACTCTTGGAGAAGGGATATAAATCCTTGATTAACCATCAAGTATAGCCTCCATGAAGAAACTCCGGTAAAGAAAGAATGATCAAACGAAAGAAAGAGAAGTTGAAAGCACAAGGTGAATCCTTGTAATGACTTGGATGGATCTCTGTGATGAAATAGTTGAAAAAGGTTGGAACTCCGGGAAAAGAAAGATGAGTACTTGAAACCAAGAATTTAGTCATCGTGAACAAACTCCGGGAGAAAAGATTAACATATGGATGAAACAAGAATAAGAATAACATTATGCTTATCCTTCACCAATTTAATTGATGACAAACAATGGAATTGGCATATTACTTATTCTCGTGGAAAGGATTAAAGAGAGATATCGATAACTTGAGAAAATCTTGAACGACCCACCGGTAGAATAGAGACAACGAATAAATTGATAAGGAAGAGAAATCTGGAAGAACCACCGTAAGAATTAAAAAAAAGAACGAATAAAAGATAACGAATCACCGGGAAGAATTAGCAAATGGACGAAGATGATTGAGACAATTTAGATACGATTTAATATAATAGATCATGGACCGATTAGAGATCACTTGAACGCTG
This sequence comes from Triticum monococcum, assembly GCA_034509565.1. Lineage (NCBI taxonomy): Eukaryota > Viridiplantae > Streptophyta > Magnoliopsida > Poales > Poaceae > Triticum > Triticum monococcum. Next base: position 12,489,771 of record CM067845.1, on the reverse strand, counting down.
CACCGGTAAGATCGGAGAATGATAACTGAAAGCTGAGAATGAATAAACCTGACTTGATGGACTCCGGATAACAAACTGAGAAGACTCTTAAATTGCTTCGGAAGGGTGAAAAGAATTCTCACGATGAAAACAATTACGAGAGGATGGCAACAAGTTAGAATCACGAATCTTGAAGAGAATGGAGCAAGATTAAAAAGATACTCTTCTTCGGTCTTCAAAATCTGAGAATGACAACGAGAAACACCACCGTGAATTGTTGAGGCACTCCGAAATGAATAATGGAAAGGTTTAGCCAATGATGAAAAGAATTTGAAAGATCTTAGAGGAGAACATCTGACTAATGGCAATTCATTCTTACGTCAAACTTCGAAAGAATTTGAGGGTAGCTCCGGGAAAATAGAAGAGTCAGGTAAGATCTTGGGAAAAGACCTGTGGGTTAGGGCCCACTCAAAAGAAACACCGTTGAAATGATTTAAAGGAGAGGTTACACCGGTTGAATTAAATGGCATGAATGAGATAGCAATCTCGAAGGAGCTTGAAAGGATATTGACTGACAAGACGAGCCCTCTGAGATATCTTGAGCACTCCGGGGCAATTGAATAGCGAGAAGTGGAATGATAATAATGTGCACCGGCATGAGAAGGCATTTGAAATAAGGAAAAGAATCTGACACACCGAAAGCTTGAATTGGATTCACCCGAGAAGAAAAAGAATGAGGAATGACGAACTTGAAGCTCCATTAGAATCTTCATGAGAAAGACCGGGTAAGAACATTGAAAGGAAAGAAAGAAGGGACTTCACATCAATAAAATGATACTTGATTAAGATATATGAGTCCTCGGAGAAAAACAAGGGAGGGAGGGCGGGAAAACAAAGGCAACTTGGGACGAATGAAACAAACACTGTTGAGAAGAAGTGATAATTGATCTTGCTGATGTTGAAGTGATCGGATCCACTTGAAGAGAAAACACGCCGGTGAAAAGGATTGATAAGACAATCTAGATGAACAAGAAGGATTTGTATCCACATCGGAGTATGAGAACACCATTTAGGAAAGGTATGGAATCAACACTTGACATAGAAGCAACTCGAATACCACAACTCAAAACAAAAACAAAGGGTTGGCTTGCAGAATAAGCCGGAACAAACATATGATAGAGATTTCGTCCGAAGTTTTCGTGGTGGGACCTACACGGGCTCGATCGTACAACACCATCATGTACAAGGCAGTGCACATGACATACGAAGCGTCCCCGAGTCAGCATAGCCAAGGACTCTTTAAGACACAACGAGACCACTGTAAAATCGACCGTGAATAGGCGAACCACTAGACGTCGAACCCCAATTTCATATCATACATCTGTCGGAAAGATATCCTAAGAGCTACTTGAATTCCCACCTATGAAACTCCCGAAACTTTCCGGTTATGCAATCAGGTGTTGGGGATACAGGGGAAGCATAATATCTCACCCAAACTAGCAAATCCTACATCCAGCTGTATCCATCCTTCAACACATAACCAAGAAACCTTCGGAAACCATCTACCTCATCCTTCGAAAAGCATCCGTTATACAAGTTATGGCGATACTCCTGAACTCCCGCCCCAGTACTGGGTGGCGTCGAGGTTATCTCACCAACGAACTGCATAAAAGAGATTTTCGACGTCGACGAACATATCTCAAGTATACCAGAATTGCAACGATAAAATTATGATGACAACACCTCAGAGCTCAACTCCCCGGGACACTTCCACTAAACCCCTGACAGGAGGCACCAAGACAGTGTTCTCATCATAAGCCATCGGAACAAATCCAAGATACTCGCGTGATCCTAAATTTTTTTTGGTGAAATCTGAGAAGAGAAGAGTGGAAACTCTACATCAGGATGCCTTACCAGAGCGATGAGGAGACTGGGAAGTAAAAAGAATTCCTAAGCTCTCCGATATATAATTCCTAAATGACTCAAAACATTTTTCTAGACACAACTCGGCTGCTAAAAACGATCAAGCAATGGGGGCTCCTAAGGTCGGGGAAGGCTCTGATTACCAACTTGTAACACCCTCGATGCGACTATAGCTCCCACGTGTCGAGGCACGACTTAGAGACATAATCACATTGAAGGCATATGTCGCAAGTGAGGTAATCTTTACACAACCCATGTAATACATAAGGGAAAGAGATACTGTTGGGTAACGTAGTAATTTCAAAATTTTCCTACGCACACGCAAGATCATGGTGATGCATAGCAACGAGAGGGGAGAGTGTTGTCTACGTACCAACGCAGACCGACTGCGGAAGCGATCACACAACGTAGAGGAAGTAGTCGTACGTCTTCTTCCCGATCCGACCGATCCAAGCACCGTTACTCCGGCACCTCCGAGTTCTTAGCACACGTTCAGCTCGATGACGATCCTCGGGCTCCGATCCATCAAAGCGTCGAGGAAGAGTTCCGTCAGCACGACGGCGTGGTGACGATCTTGATGTACTACCGACGCAGGGCTTCGCCTAAGCTCTACAACGATATGACCGAGGTGGAATTTGGTGGCAGGGGGCACCGCACACGGCTAAGGAACGATCTCAAGGATCAACTTGTGTGTCTTGGGGTGTCCCCTGCCCCCGTATATAAAGGATGAAAGGGGGGAGGCTGGCCGGCCAAAGGAGGGAGGCGCAGGAGGAGTCCTACTCCCACCGGGAGTAGGACTCCCCCCCAATCCTATTCCAACTAGGAATCCTTGGGAAAAAGAGAGAGGGAAAGAGAGAGAGGTGGCCGGCCACATCTCCTAGTCCTAATAGGACTAGGGGAGGGGGGAGGCGTGCAGCCCTCCTTGGCAGCCCCTTTCACCTTTCCACAATGGCCCATGTAGGCCCATTTGGCTCCGGGGGGTTCCGGTAACCCTCCCGGTAATCCGGTAAAATCCCGATTTCACCCGGAACACTTCCGATGTCCAAACATAGGCTTCCAATATATCAATCTTTACGTCTCGACCATTTCGAGACTCCTCGTCATGTCCGTGATCACATCCGGGATTCCGAACAACCTTCGGTACATCAAAATGCATAAACTCATAATAACTGTCATCGTAACGTTAAGCGTGCGGACCCTACGGTTCGAGAACAATGTAGACATGACCGAGACACGTCTCCGGTCAATAACCAATAGCGGGACCTGGATGCCCATATTGGCTCCTACATATTCTACGAAGATCTTTATTGGTCAGACCGCATAACAACATACGTTGTTCCCTTTGTCATCGGTATGTTACTTGCCCGAGATTCGATCGTCGGTATCCAATACCTAGTTCAATCTCGTTACTGGCAAGTCTCTTTACTCGTTCCGTAATACATCATCTCACAACTAACATCTTAGTTATAATGCTTGCAAGGCTTATGTGATGTGTATTACCGAGAGGGCCCAGAGATACCTCTCCGACAATCGGAGTGACAAACCCTAATCTCGAAATACGCCAACCCAACATCTACCATTGGAGACACCTGTAGTACTCCTTCATAATCACCCAGTTACGTTGTGACGTTTGGTAGTACCCAAAGTGTTCCTCCGGTAAACGGGAGTTGCATAATCTCATAGTTATAGGAACATGTATAAGTCATGAAGAAAGCAATAGCAACATACTGAACGATCGGGTGCTAAGCTAATGGAATGGGTCATGTCAATCAGATCATTCAACTAATGATGTGACCTCGTTAATCAAATAACAACTCTTTTGTCCATGGTTAGGAAACATAACCATCTTTGATTAACGAGCTAGTCAAGTAGAGGCATACTAGTGACACTCTGTTTGTCTATGTATTCACACATGTATTATGTTTCCGGTTAATACAATTCTAGCATGAATAATAAACATTTATCATGATATAAGGAAATAAATAATAACTTTATTATTGCCTCTAGGGCATATTTCCTTCAGTCTCCCACTTGCACTAGAGTCAATAATCTAGTTCACATCGCCATATGATTTAGCAGCAATAGTTCACATCACCATGTGATTAACACCCATAGTTCACATCGTCATGTGACCAACACTCAAAGGGTTTACTAGAGTCAGTGATCTAGTTCACATCTCTATGTGATTAACACCCAAAGAGTACTAAGGTGTGATCATGTTTTTGCTTGTGAGATAATTTTAGTCAACGGGTCTGTCACATTCAGATCCGTAAGTATTTTGCAAAATTCTTTGTCTATAATGCTTTGCACGGAGCTACTCTAGCTAATTGCTCCCACTTTCAATATGTATCCAGATTGTGACTTTAGATTCATCTGGATCAGTGTCAAAAACTTGCATCGACGTAACCCTTTACGACGAACCTTTTTGTCACGTCCATAATCGAGAAACACATCCTTATTTCACTAAGGATAATTCTGACCGCTGTCCAGTGATCTACTCCCTTGCCAAATCAGTGCAGGGTATACAATAGATCTGGTACACAGCATGGCACACTTTATAGAACCTATGAATAATGCATAGGGAATGACTTTCATTCTCTTTCTATCTTCTGCCGTGGTCGGGCTTTGAGTCTTTACTCAACTTCATACCTTGTAACACAGGCAAGAAACTTTTTCTTTGACTGTTCCATTTTGAACTACTTCAAAATCTTGTCAAGGTATGTACTTATTGAAAAACTTATCAAGCGTCTTGATCTATCTCTATAGATCTTGAAGCTCAATATGTAAGCAGCTTTACCGAAGTCTTTCTTTGAAAAACTCCTTTCAAACACTCCTTTTATGCTTTACAGAATAATTCTACATTATTTCCGATCAACAATATGTCATTCACATATACTTATCAGAAATGCTGTAGTGCTCCCACTCACTTTCTTGTAAATACAGGCTTCACCGCAAGTCTGTATAAAACTATATGCTTTGATCAACTTATCAAAGCGTATATTCCAACTCCGAGATGCTTGCACCAGTCACAGATGGATCGCTGGAGCTTGCACATTTTGTTAGCACCTTTCGGATTGACAAAACCTTCTAGTTGCATCACATACAACTCTTCTTTAATAAATCCATTAAGGAATGCAGTTTTGTTTATCCATTTGCCAGATTTCATAAAATGCGGCAATTGCTAACATGATTCGGACAGACTTAAGCATAGATACGAGTGAGAAAAACTCATCGTAGTCAACACCTTGAACTTGTCGAAAACCTTTTTCGACAATTCTAGCTTTGTAGATAGTAACACTACTATCAGCGTCCGTCTTCCTCTTGAAGATCCATTTATTTTCTATGGTTTGCCGATCATCGGGCAAATCCATCAAAGTCCATACTTTGTTCTCATACATGGATCATATCTCAGATTTCATGGCCTCAAACCATTTTGCGGAATCTGGGCTCATCATCGCTTCCTCATAGTTCGTAGGTTCATCATGATCTAGTAGCATGACTTCCAGAAAAGGATTACCGTACCACTCTGGCGCGGATCTTACTCTGGTTGATCTACGAGGTTCAGTAGTATCTTGTTCTGAAGTTTCATGATCATCATCATTAGCTTCCTCACTAACTGGTGTAGGTGTCACAGAAACAGTTTTCTGTGATGTACTACTTTCCAATAACGGAGCAGGTACAGTTACCTCGTCAAGTTCTACTTTCCTCCCACTCACTTCTTTCGAGAGAAACTCCTTCTCCAGAAAGTTTCCGAATTTTAGCAACAAAAGTCTTGCCTTCGGATCTGTGATAGAAGGTGTATCCAATAGTTTCCTTTGGATATCCTATGAAGACGCACTTCTCCGATTTGAGTTTGAGCTTATCAAGATGAAACTTTTTCATATAAGCATTGCAACCCCAAACTTTAAGAAACGACAACTTCGGTTTCTTGCTAAACCATAGTTCAGATTGTGTCGTCTCAACGGATTTAGATGGTGCCCTATTTAACGTGAATGCAGCTGTCTCTAATGCATAACCCCAAAACGATAGTGGTAGATCGGTAAGATACATCATAGATTGCACTATATCCAATAAAGTACAGTTATGACGTTTGGACACACCATTATGTTGTGGTGTTCCAGGTGGCGTGCGTAGTGAAACTATTTCACATTGTTTTTAACTGAAGACCAAACTCGTAACTCAAATATTTGTCTCCGCGATCAGATCGTAGAAACTTTATTTTCTTGTCACGATGATTTTTCACTTCACTCTGAAATTCTTTGAACTTTTCAAATATTTCAGACTTATGTTTCATCAAGTAGATATACTCATATCTGCTTAAATCATCTGTGAAGATCAGAAAATAATGATACCTGTCGCGAGCCTCAATATTCATCGGACCACATACATCAGTATGTATGATTTCCAACAAATCTGTTGCTCGCTCCATTGTTCCGAAGAACGGCGTTTTAGTCATCTTGCCCAAAAGGCATGGTTCGCAAGCATCAAGTGATTCATAATCAAGTGATTCCGAAAGCCCATCAGCATGGAGTTTCTTCATGCGCTTTATACCAATATGACCTAAACGGCAGTGCCACAAATAAGTTGCACTATCATTATTAACTTTGCATCTTTTGGTTTCAATATGTGTATCACTACGATCAAGATCCAACGAACTTGTTTCATTGGGTGTATGACCATCGAAGGTTTTATTCATGTAAACAGAACAACAATTATTCTCTGACTTTAATGAATAACCATATTGCAATAAACATGATCAAATCATATTCATGCTCAATGCAAACACCAAATAACACTTATTTAGGTTCAACACTAATCCCGAAATTATGGGGAGTGTGCGATGATGATCATATCAATCTTGGAACCACTTCCAACACACATCGTCACTTCACCCTTAACTAGTCTCTGTTTATTCTGCAACTCCCGTTTCGAGTTACTAATCTTAGCAACTGAACTAGTATCAAATACTGAGGGTTTGCTATAAACACTAGTAAAGTACACATCAATAACATGTATATCAAATATACTTATGTTCACTTTGCCATCCTTCTTATCCGCTAATCACTTGGGGTAGTTCCGCTTCTAGTGACCAGTCCCTTTACAGTAGAAGCACTTAGTCTCAGGCTTAGGATCAGACTTGGGCCTCTTCACTTGAGCAGCAACTTGCTTGCCGTTCTTCTTGAAGTTCCCCTTCTTCCCTTTGCCCTTTTCTTGAAACTAGTGGTCTTGTCAACCATCAACACTTGATGTTTTTCTTGATTTCTACCTTCGTTGATTTCAGCATCACGAAGAGCTTGGGAGTTGTTTCCGTTATCCCTTGCATATTATAGTTCATCACAAAGTTTTACTAACTTGGTGATGGTGACTCGAGAATTCTGTCAATCACTATCTTATCTGGAAGATTAACTCCCACTTGATTCAAGTGATTGTAGTACCCAGACAATCTGAGCACATGCTCACTAGTTGAGCGATTCTCCTCCATCTTTTAGCTATAGAACTTGTTGGAGACTTCATATATCTCAACTCGGGTATTTGCTTGAAATATTAACTTCAACTCTTGAAACATCTCATATGGTCCATGACATTCCAAACGTCTTTGAAGTCCCGATTCTAAGCCATTAAGCATGGTGCACTAAACTATCAAGTAGTCATCATATTGAGCTAGCCAAACGTTCATAACGTCTGCATCTGCTCCTGCAATAGGTCTGTCACCTAGCGGTGCATCAAGGACATAATTCTTCTGTGCAGCAATGAGGATAAACCTCCGATCACGGATCCAATCCGCATCATTGCTACTAACATCTTTCAACACAATTTTCTCTAGGAACATATCAAAAATAAACACAGGGAAGCAACAACGCGAGCTATTAATCTACACCATAATTTGCAAAATACTACCAGGACTAAGTTCATGATAATTTTAAGTTCAATTAATCATATTACTTAAGAACTCCCACTTAGATAGACATCCCTCTAATCCTCTAAGTGATCACATGATCCAAATCAACTAAACCATAACCGATCATCACGTGAGATGGAGTAGTTTTCAATGGTGAACATCGTTATGTTGATCATATCTACTATATGATTCACGCTCGACCTTTCGGTCTCTGTGTTCTGAGGCCATATCTGCATATGCTAGGCTCGTCAAGTTTAACCTGAGTATTCTGCGTGTGCAAAACTGGCTTGCACCCGTTGTAGATGGACGTAGAGCTTATCACACCCGATCATCACGTGGTGTCTGGGCACGACGAACTTTGGCAACGGTGCATACTCAGGGAGAACACTTCTTGATAATTTAGTGAGAGATCATCTTATAATGCTACCGTCAATCAAAGCAAGATAAGATGCATAAAAGGATAAACATCACATGCAATCAATATAAGTGATATGATATGGCCATCATCATCTTGTGCTTGTGATCTCCATCTCCGAAGCACCGTCATGATCACCATCCTCACCGGCGCGACACCTTGATCTCCATCGTAGCATCGTTGTCGTCTCGCCAATCTTATGCTTCCACAACTATCACTACCGCTTAGCAATAAAGTAAAGCATTACATCGCGATTGCATTGCATACAATAAAGCGACAACCATATGGCTCCTGCCAGTTGCCGATAACTTGGTTACAAAACATGATCATCTCATACAATAAAATCAGCATCATGCCTTGACCATATCACATCACAACATGCCCTGCAAAAACAAGTTAGACGTCCTCTACTTTGTTGTTGCAAGTTTTACGTGGCTGCTACGGGCTTAAGAAAGAACTCATCTCACCTACGCATCAAAACCACAATGATAGTTCGTCAAATAGACTCCGTTTTAACCTTCTCAAGGACCGGGCGTAGCCACACTCGGTTGAACTAAAGTTGGAGAGACCGTCGCCCGCAAGCCATCTATGTGCAAAGCACGTCGAGGGAACCGGTCTCGCGTAAGCGTACGCGTAAGGTTGGTCCGGGTCGTCTCGTCCAACAATACCGCCGAACCAAAGTATGACATGCTGGTAGGCAGTATGACTTGTATCGCCCACAACTCACTTGTGTTCTACTCATGCAAATAACATCAAACCATAAAACCTGGGCTCGGATGCCACTATTGGGTAACGTAGTAATTTCAAAATTTTCCTACGCACACGCAAGATCATGGTGATGCATAGCAATGATAGGGGAGAGTGTTTTCTACGTACCAACGCAGACCGACTGCGGAAGCGATCACACAACATAGATGAAGTAGTCATACGTCTTCTTCCCGATCCGACCGATCCAAGCACCGTTACTCCGGCACCTCCGAGTTCTTAGCACACGTTTAGCTCGATGACGATCGTCGGGCTCCGATCCAGCAAAGCGTCAAGGAAGAGTTCCGTCAGCACGACGGCGTGGTGACGATCTTGATGTACTACCGACGCAGGGCTTCGCCTAAGCTCTACAACGATATGACCGAGGTGGAATTTGGTGGCAGGGGGCACCGCACACGGCTAAGGAACGATCTCAAGGATCAACTTGTGTGTCTTGGGGTGTCCCCTGCCCCCGTATATAAAGGATGAAAGGGGGGAGGCTGGCCGGCCAAAGGAGGGAGGCGCAGGAGGAGTCCTACTCCTACCGGGAGTAGGACCCCCCCCCAATCCTATTCCAACTAGGAATCCTTGGGAAAAAGAGAGAGGGAAAGAGAGAGAGGTGGCCGGCCACCTCTCCTAGTCCTAATAGGACTAGGGGAGGGGGGAGGCATGCAGCCCTCCTTGGAAGCCCCTTTCACCTTTCCACAATGGCCCATGTAGGCCCATTTGGCTCCCGGGGGGTTCCGGTAACCCTCCCGGTAATCCGGTAAAATCCCGATTTCACCCGGAACACTTACGATGTCCAAACATAGGCTTCCAATATATAAATCTTTACGTCTCGACCATTTCGAGACTCCTCGTCATGTCCGTGATCACATCTGGGACTCCGAACAACCTTCAGTACATCAAAATGCATAAACTCATAATAACTGTCATCGTAACGTTAAGCGTGCGGACCCTACGGTTCGAGAACAATGTAGACATGACCGAGACACGTCTCCGGTCAATAACCAATAGCGGGACCTGGATGCCCATATTGGCTCCTACATATTCTACGAAGATCTTTATCGGTCAGACCGCATAACAACATACGTTGTTCCCTTTGTCATCGGTATGTTACTTGCCCGAGATTCGATCGTCGGTATCCAATACCTAGTTCAATCTCGTTACTGGCAAGTCTCTTTACTCGTTCCGTAATACATCATCTCACAACTAACATCTTAGTTATAATGCTTGCAAGGCTTATGTGATGTGTATTACCGAGAGGGCCCAGAGATACCTCTCCGACAATCGGAGTGACAAACCCTAATCTCGAAATACGCCAACCCAACATCTACCATTGGAGACACCTGTAGTACTCCTTTATAATCACCCAGTTACGTTGTGACGTTTGGTAGTACCCAAAGTGTTCCTCCGGTAAACGGGAGTTGCATAATCTCATAGTTATAGGAACATGTATAAGTCATGAAGAAAGCAATAGCAACATACTAAACGATCGGGTGCTAAGCTAATGGAATGGGTCATGTCAATCAGATCATTCAACTAATGATGTGACCTCGTTAATCAAATAACAACTCTTTTGTCCATGGTTAGGAAACATAACCATCTTTGATTAACGAGCTAGTCAAGTAGAGGCATACTAGTGACACTCTGTTTGTCTATGTATTCACACATGTATTATGTTTCCGGTTAATACAATTCTAGCATGAATAATAAACATTTATCATGATATAAGGAAATAAATAATAACTTTATTATTGCCTCTAGGGCATATTTCCTTCAGATACATAGTTGGCTTACAGTCGCCACTTCACACAAATACATGCATAAAGCATTACATCATACAAATACACTCAAGGTCTGACTACGGAACCAAAATAAAAGAAGAACCCCAAATGCGACAAAGGTCCCTGATCGACCCCAACCGGGCTCCACTACTGATCAACTAGAACAGAACAACACAAAGGGCAAGATCTTCGGCGAGCTCCTCCTGAGCTGGGTTGCGTCACCTGCACGGACTCATCGGCACATGCAAGATGGTTTTGGAAGTATCTGTGAGCCACGGGGACTCAGCAATCTCGCACCCTCGCGATCAAGACTATTTAAGCTTATGGGTAAGGTAAAGGTATGAGGTGGAGCTGCAGCAAGTGACTAGCATATATGGTGGCTAACATACGCAAATGAGAGCGAGAAGAGAAGGCAAAGCACGGTCGATAAATCTATGATCAAGAAGTGATCCTATAGCAACCTACGTCAAGCATTACTCCAACAACCGTGTTCACTTCCCAGACTCCGCCGGAAAGAGACCATCACGGTTACACACGCTGTTGATTCATTTTAATTAAGGTCAACTTCAGGTTTTCTACAACCGGACGTTAACAAATTCCCATCTGCCCATAACCGCGGGCATGGCTTTCGAAAGTTCAAATCCCTGCAGGGTGTCCCAACTTAGCCCATGACAAGCTCTCACGGTCAACGAAGGAATAGACCTCCACCCGAGACATTCCGATCAGACTCGGTATCCCGGTACAACAAGACATTTCGACAGGGTAAAACTAAACCAGCAACACCGCCCGAATGTGCTGACAAATCCCGATAGGAGCTGCACATATCTCTTTCTCAGGGCACACTCAGATGAGACTAGCTACGAGTAAAACCGACCCTCAAGTTTCCCCGAGGTGGCCCCGCAGGCAGCTCAGTTCGGACCAACACTCAGAGGAGCACTGGCCCAGGGGGTAAAATAACGATGACCCTTGAGCCGGCCGACTCCAGGGAAAGAAAAAGGCTAGGTGGCGAATGGTAAAACCAATGTTGGGCATTGCTGGAAAAGCTTTACTTAAGGCGAACTGTCAAGGGGTTCCCATTATAGCCCAACCGCGTAAGGGACGCAATATCCGGGAACATAACACCGATATGACGGAAACTAGGGCGGCAAGAGTGGAACAAAACACCAGGCATAAGGCCGAGCCTTCCACCCTTTACCAAGTATATAGATGCATTAATTAAATAAGATATATAGTGATATCCCAACAAGTAAATAAATGTTCCAACAAGGAACGGCCTCCAATCTTCACCTGCAACTAGCAACGCTATAAGAGGGACTGAGCAAAGCGGTAACATAGCCAATCAATGGTTTGCTAGGACATGGTGGGTTAGAGGTTGAACATGGCAATTTGGGAGGCTGACAAGCAAGTGGTAGGCATCGTAGCAATGGCATTGCAAAAGAGCGAGCAAACTAGCATAGCAAAGATAGTAGTGATTTCGAGGGTATGATCATCTTGCCTGAAAGCCCGCAAGGAAGAAGAACGAGTCCATGAAGAAGACAAACGGACGTAGACGAACGGATCCTCACAAACTTGACGTTACCGGAAACAACCCGAAGAAGCACACCGGAAAGAAGCAAACAACATAGTAAACAACCACCACATAAGCATGTCACGATGCGCAAACAAGTATGATGCATGTCCGGTTTAAAGAGGCATGGCATGGCAAAGTGCACAAGCAATCCTACAAATTTAAGTGGAGCTCAATATGCAACGAGTTGCATATTGACGGAACACCACATCAATTACTTATTTCACTCTCGGTTATGTACCCAACAATATTAAATGTTATTAAGCATGGCAAGAGGTGAAGCAAAGTGGAACTACCTATCTAGGCAAGTTTAAATGAGGCCGGAAGCAACAAACAACAATTCCGGTAAATCCTCATATGCATTTAGCAAGTTGGTGCAACAACAATTTAAACATTTTAATTGTTGTTATCATGATGCGGGTGACATGAACAAGTTTATGCAATATTTATTAAAAGTTGACAAGTGCATTAGGAAGCATTTGTCATCGTGGTGGAAGAAAGGGGTGCCACGGCAACGAATCCGAAAATGATGCCACGGCAACATATCGGTTCCGGTAGCTCGTGGAGATACCGGCGCAAAAGGAAGCGTGCGGATGTGCGAAACATGCCAGAGATGGTGGGGTGCTCCCGACTACCGGGTTCCCACGGGTTAGTGGCATGGCAAACTAGGAGAAACGTGCAATGACAACTCGAACACAATGCACCCACGGGCATCTCATACAACACATGCATTCGTTCACGGGCTCATCTCGAGGTTATACCTTTGAAGCGTGCATTTTCGAAACGGATCAAGTTCGTAGTGGAAGTAGACGTTCTCGCGATGGTCGTAGTGGACGTAGTTGTACACGGATCTTGTTGGATCCACGACGACGGTAGACGTACACGGTTCGTAGATGTTCGGGTCGACGGTAGAGGTGAAGGAAATATGCCCTAGAGGCAATAATAAAGTTATTATTTATTTCCTTATATCATGATAAATGTTTATTATTCATGCTAGAATTGTATTAACCGGAAACATAATACATGTGTGAATACATAGACCAACAGAGTGTCACTAGTATGCCTCTACTTGACTAGCTCGTTAATCAAAGATGGTTATGTTTCCTAACCATGAACAAAGAGTTGTTATTTGATTAATGAGGTCACATCATTAGTAGAATGATCTGATTGACATGACCCATTCCATTAGCTTAGCATCCGATCGTTTAGTATGTTGCTATTGCTTTCTTCATGACTTATACATGTTCCTATAACTATGAGATTATGCAACTCCCGTTTACCGGAGGAACACTTTGGGTACTACCAAACGTCACAACGTAACTGGGTGATTATAAAGGACTACTACAGGTGTCTCCAATGGTAGATGTTGGGTTGGCGTATTTCGAGATTAGGGTTTGTCACTCCGATTGTCGGAGAGGTATCTCTGGGCCCTCTCGGTAATGCACATCACATAAGCCTTGCAAGCACTGCAACTAATATGTTAGTTGTGAGATGATGTATTACGGAACGAGTAAAGAGACTTGCCAGTAACGAGATTGAACTAGGTATTGGATACCGACGATCGAATCTCGGGCAAGTAACATACCGATGACAAAGGGAACAACGTATGTTGTTATGCGGTCTGACCGATAAAATCTTCGTAGAATATGTAGGAGCCAATATGGGCATCCAGGTCCCGCTATTGGTTATTGACCGGAGACGTGTCTCGGTCATGTCTACATTGTTCTCGAACCGTAGGGTCCGCACGCTTAACGTTACGATGACAGTTATTATGAGTTTATGCATTTTGATGTACCGAAGGTTTTTCGGAGTCCTGGATGAGATCACGGACATGACGAGGAGTCTCGAAATGGTCGAGACGTAAAGATTGATATATTGGAAGCCTATGTTTGGACATAGGAAGTGTTCCGGGTGAAATCGGGATTTTACCGGAATACCGGGAGGGTTACCGGAACCCCCCGGGAGACTAATGGGCCTATTGGGCCTTAGTGGAAAAAGAGAAAAGGGACAAGCCCATGGCTGGCCGGCGCCCCCGCTTTCCCCAAGTCCTAGTAGGACTAGGATAGGGGGCCGGCCCCCCTTCTCTCTCTTTTCCCCCCGGGAGTCCTAATTGGATTAGGATTGGGGGGAGGAGTCCTACTCCCGGTGGGAGTAGGACTCCCCTGCGCCTCCTCTCCCTGGCCGGCCGGCTTCCCCTCCTCTAACCTTTATATACGGGGGCAGGGGGCACCCCAAGACACACAAGTTGATCCTTGAGATCGTTCCTTAGCCGTGTGCGGTGCCCCTTGCCACCAAATTCCACCTCGATCGTGCCGTTGTAGTGCTTAGGCGAAGCCCTGCGTCGGTAGTACATCAAGATCGTCATCACGCCGTCGTGCTGACGGAACTCTTCCTCGACGCTTTGCTGGATCGGAGCCCGAGGAACGTCATCGAGCTGTACGTGTGCTAAGAACTCGGAGGTGCCGGAGTAACGGTGCTTGGATCGGTCGGATCGGGAAGAAGACGTACGACTACTTCCTCTACGTTGTGTGATCGCTTCCGCAGTCGGTCTGCGTTGGTACGTAGACAACACTCTCCCCTCTCGTTGCTGTGCATCACCATGATCTTGCGTGTGCGTAGGAATTTTTTTGAAATTACTGCGTTCCCCAACAAGAGGAACTTGGCGGTCCATGTAGTCAAACTAGGCACATCCGAAGGGGTACTTGGTGAATCTGAAGTAGAGGTCCACTTGTTGAAGTGGGACTTGGCCGGCCTGTTCAGTGGTCGTTGGACTTGGTGTCAATAGCAACGGCAAGTGGAGGTGCATGATGACAGCGGGGCGTCGTGGTCCGGCACGAGTGCAGGAGGCCAGAGCGGATGACGCAGATGGGCCTCGCTGGGGAGGTCCACGACAAAGGCGAGCGCTGGTGGTGGATCAACCCTTTGCCTGCTTGAAGCAGGAACACGGCGGCGCAGCAGCAGCTAGCGAGGCATGGGGGAGGTCTAGCGCGGCGCCGGAGACGGGGAATGGGTGCAGGAAGATGGAGCCGGCCAGTCTTGAAGGAGATCGAGGCGCGGGAGGCAGCTCGAAGCAAAGGAGGCAGCATCCGGCGACCCACGGCCCTGGCGGCTCGATGTAGGGGCGCGGGGGCGCTTGAGGCAGGGCCGGAACTTGCCGGTGGCGACGCGAGAGGAACCGGGCGGAGGAGACCCGAGGCGGCGGGGCGCTCCAGTGAGGTAGGCAGGACGGCGACGACAGCCATGGTAGGTGGAGCTCGCGGCAGGAGGGAGCAAGATGGCGCTGCAGCGGTGCGGGAACGACGACTCCAGCGCGGGGCTACCCAGATCTCGCTAGAGTCGTGGCCAGAGGCGGGCGGCACGGCTTCTTGAGGAACTTGGGGCGGCCACGACGAGCGAGCGAGCAACGCGAGGAAGTAGGAGGCGAGGCAGAGCGGAGGCTCATCGGTGGGGCGGAGGAGATCGGGCGCGGGGCGCTCGCTCCTCTCTGTCTCCCCTCCCGACGGCGCAAGGAGGGAGGAGACGAACGAGGGGAGAGGGAGGTGGATCGAGAGAAAGGGTTCGAGGGGAGATCGAGGAGATGGGAGTCGGGCGGCGCGTGCGTTCTCTCCTGGCGGCGCAGGGAGGAACGAGGGAGTGAGGGGAGATGCGAGGGGATCGAGCTAGGTTAGAGGGTTAGGTGGGCCGGGGGAGTGGGCCTTGGAGCCGGCTAGGTTAGATGCAGCTGGGCCAAATGGCCTGCTGGGCTCCCTTCTCTCTCTCTTCTCTTATTTTCTTTAGCAGAAAACGATTAAAGAGAAAGAAAAAGAAAGAGGGGGTTAGGGGAAGAAGTTGGACACGCGGATAATTTTCCCGGACTCACAAAAATGCACTTGGTCCAATAAAATTAGAAGTGGCATGATCGAAAGATATAAATTCAAACTCATTTGATTTAAAATCAAATGGTTTGAATAAGAAGTGAGGGTAGGGAAGGCATGAAATTAAAATATAAGTGTGTAATGGTGCATTCCCATTAATGGAATATTTTATTATAGCTCCTTAATAATATTGGAGACCTTGAATATGTTGTAAAGAGAAATCACCATTGTGAATATCCCTCGATTTAAATGGATCGAACATCCATACGATTTATTTAGTTGAGTTGCAAAAATTAATGATATGCTGGCATGATGACATGATGCAAAGCAAAAATAAAAGAGCAAGCACAAAAGAAACACACGGCGAAACCTGGAAACCCTGGAAGGCAACTGAAGCTCCGGTCTTGGGGCGTTACAGAACGGTCACTGGTAGCGGAATTACCCCAAAAGCATGGTAGATAAGAAGGCTGGCAACTTCAACAAAGTATATACGTGTTATTAATGTGTACCTCGCTAGTACTCCTGGTAGCACCTGGGTATTGGATACCGGTTCAGTTGCTATTATTGGTGACTTGAAGCAAAAGCTATGGACTAAACGGAGACTAGCTAAGGGCGAGGTGACGATGTGTGTTGGAAGTGTTTCCAAAGTTGATGAGATCACCATCGCACACTCCATCTGCCTTCGGGATTAGTATTGAACCTAGATAAATGTTATCAGGTGTCTACGTTGAGCATGAATATGATTAGATCATGTTCATTGCAATACGGTCATTCATTTAAGTTAGAGAATAGTGGTTATTCTGTTTACATGAATGATACCTTTCATGGTCATGCACCCTATGTGAATGGTTCATTGAATCTCGGTCGTGGTAATACACATGTTCATGCCAAAAGATGTAGAGTTAATAATTATAGTACCACTTTCTCGTGGCACTGCCGCTTAGGTCATATTGGCATAAGATGCATGAAGAAACTCCATGTCGATGGATATTTGGAGTCACTTGATTTTGAATCGCTTGACACATGCGAGCCATGCCTCATGGGCAGGATGACTAAGACCCCGCTTTCAGGTACAATGAAACGGGCAAGTGACTTGTTGGAAATCATACATGCTGATGCGTGTGATCCAATGAGAATTGAAGCATGCGGTGGATATCGCTATTTTCTCATCTTCACTGACGATTTGAGTAGATATAGGTATATTTACTTAATGAAGCACAAGTCTGAAACGTTTGAAAAGTTCAAGCAATTTCAGAGTGAAGTTAAGAATCATCATAACAAGAAGATCAAATTCCTATGACCTGATCAATGAGAATATCTGAGTTATGAGTTTGGCAAACACTTAAGACATTGTGGAATTGTTTCATAGTTGAAGCCACCTGGAACACCACTGGGTTATGGTGTGTCCAGACATCGTAATCGAACCTTATGAGATATGGTGCGATCTATGATGTTTCTTATCAATCTACCGTTTTCATTTTGAGGTTATGCGTTAGAGACAGCTGCATTCACTTTAGATAGGACACCATCTAAGTCCGTTGAAACGACGTCGTGTGAACATTGGTTTGGCAAGAAACCAAAGTTGTCGTTTTTTAATGTTTGGGGATGCGATGCTTAGGGCTTCAGCCGGAGAAGCTCGAACCCAAAGCAGACAAACACATCTTCATAGGATACCCAAGGGTGACAGTTGGGTATACCTTCTATCTCAGATCCGAGGGCAAATTGTTTGTCGCTAAGAACGGGTCCTTTCTCGAGAAGGAGTTTCTCTCGAAAGAATTGAGTGGGAGGAAGATAGAACTTGATGAGGTTGTCGAACCTTTACTTCAACCAGAGAGTGATGCAACACAGAAAGATGTTTTCTGTGGCGCCTACGTCTATTGAATAGGAAGTTAATGATAGTGATCATGAAGCTTCGGATCAAGTTGCTATCGAACCTCGTAGGTCGACAAGGATATGTACTACTCCTAAGTGGTACGGTAATCCTGTCTTAGATATCATGTTGTTAGAAAACAATGAACCTACGAGCTATGGAGAAGCGATGGTGGGCCCGTATTCCGACAAATGGTTAGAAGCCATGAAATCCGAGATAGGATCCATATATCAGAACAAAGTATGGACTTTGGTGGACTTGCCCGATGATCGGCATGAAGGAAATATGCCCTAGAGGCAATAATAAAGTTATTATTTATTTCCTTATATCATGATAAATGTTTATTATTCATGCTAGAATTGTATTAACCGGAAACATAATACATGTGTGAATACATAGACAAACTTAGTGTCACTAGTATGCCTCTACTAGACTAGCTCGTTAATCAAAGATGGTTATGTTTCCTAACCATGAACAATGTGTTGTTATTTGATTAACGAGGTCACATCATTAGTTGAATGATCTGATTGACATGATCCATTCCATTAGCTTAGCACCCGATCGTTTAGTATGTTGCTATTGCTTTCTTCATGACTTATACATGTTCCTATAACTATGAGATTATGCAACTCCCGTTTGCTGGAGGAACACTTTGGGTGCTACCAAACGTCACAACGTAACTGGGTGATTATAAAGGAGTACTACAGGTATCTCCAATGGTAGATGTTGGGTTGGCGTATTTCGAGATTAGGATTTGTCACTCCGATTGTCGGAGAGGTATCTCTGGGCCCTCTCGGTAATGCACATTACACAAACCTTGCAAGCATTGCAACTAATGAGTTAGTTGCGGGATGATGTATTACAGAACGAGTAAAGAGACTTGTCGGTAACGAGATTGAACTAGGTATTGGATACCGACGATCGAATCTCGGGCAAGTAACATACCGATGACAAAGGGAACAACGTATGTTGTTATGCGGTCTGACCGATAAAGATCTTCGTAGAATATGTAGGAGCCAATATGGGCATCCAGGTCCCGCTATTGGTTATTGACCGAAGACGTGTCTCGGTCATGTCTACATTGTTCTCGAACCGTAGGGTCCGCACGCTTAAGGTTTCGATGACAGTTATATTATGAGTTTATGAGTTTTGATGTACCGAAGGAGTTCGGAGTCCCGGATGAGATCGGGGACATGACGAGGAGTCTCAAAATGGTCGAGACGTAAAGATTGATATGTTGGACGACTATATTCGGACTTCGGAAAGGTTCTGAGTGATTCGGGTATTTTTCGGAGTACCGGAGAGTTACGGGAATTCGCCGGGGAGTATATGGGCCTTATTGGGCCATACGGGAATAGAGGAAAGAGGCCAAAAGGAAGGAGGCCTGCGCCCCCCCTCTGGTCCGAATTGGACAAGGGGTGCAGCCCCCTTTTCCTTATTCCTCTCCCCCTCTTTCCCCTTCTCCTACTCCAACAAGGAAGGAGGGAGTCCTACTCCCACCGGGAGTAGGACTCCCCTTGGGGCGCCTCCTCCTAGGCCGGCCGCCCCCTCCCCCTTGCTCCTTTATATACGGAGGCAGGAGGGCACCCCATGACACACAAGTTGATCCTTGAGATCGTTCCTTAGCCGTGTGCGGTGCCCCCTGCCACCATATTCCACCTCGATCATATCGTTGTAGTGCTTAGGCGAAGCCCTGCGTCGGTAGAACATCAAGATCGTCACCACGCCGTCGTGCTGACGGAACTCCTCCCTGACGCTTTGCTGGATCAGAGCCCGGGGATCGTCATCGAGCTGTACGTGTGCTAAGAACTCGGAGGTGCCGGAGTAACGGTGCTTGGATCGGTCGGATCGGAAGAAGACGTACGACTACTTCCTCTACGTTATGTCAACGCTTCCGTTGTGATCTACAAGGGTACGTAGATCAGACTCCCCCCTCGTTGCTATGCATCACCATGATCTTGCGTGTGCGTAGGAATTTTTTTGAAATTACTACGTTCCCCAGCAGTGGCGTCCGAGCCTAGGTTTTTATGGTTTGATGTTATATGCACGAGTAGAACACAAGTGGGTTGTGGGCGATACAAGTCATACTGCCTACCAGTATGTCATACTTTGGTTCAGCGGTATTGTTGGACGAGACGACCCGGACCAACCTTACGCGTACACTTACGCGAGACCGGTTCCCTCGACGTGCTTTGCACATAGATGGCTTGCGGGCGACTGTCTCTCCAACTTTAGTTGAACCGAGTATGGCTATGCCCGGTCCTTGAGAAGGTTAAAACGGAGTCTATTTGATGAACTATCGTTGTGGTTTTGATGCGTAGGTGAGATTGGTTCTTGCTTAAGCCCGTAGCAGCCACGTAAAACTTGCAACAACAAAGTAGAGGACGTCTAACTTGTTTTTGCAGGGCATGTTGTGATGTGATATGGTCAAGACATGATGCTAAATTTTATTGTATGAGATGATCATGTTTTGTAACCGAGTTATCGGCAACTGGCAGGAGCCATATGGTTGTCGCTTTATTGTATGCAATGCAATCGCGATGTAATGCCTTACTTTATCACTAAACGGTAGCTATAGTCGTGGAAGCATAAGATTGGCGAGACGACAACGATGCTACGACGGAGATCAAGGGGTCGCGCCGGTGACGATGGTGATCATGACGTTGCTTCAGAGATGGAGATCACAAGCACAAGATGATGATGGCCATATCATATCACTTACATTGATTGCATGTGATGTTTATCCTTTTATGCATCTTATCTTGCTTTGATTGACGGTAGCATTATAAGATGATCTCTCACTAAATTATCAAGAAGTGTTCTCCCTGAGTATGCACCGTTGCGAAAGTTCTTCGTGCTGAGACACCACGTGATGATCGGGTGTGATAGGTTCTACGTTCAAATACAACGGGTGCAAAACAGTTGCACACGCGGAATACTCAGGTTATACTTGACAAGCCAAGCATATACAGATATGGCCTCGGAACACGGAGACCGAAAGGTCGAGCGTGAATCATATAGTAGATATGATCAACATAGTGATGTTCACCAATGAAACTACTCCATCTCACGTGATGATCGGACATGGTTTAGTTGATTTGGATCATGTGATCACTTAGAGGATTAGAGGGATGTCTATCTAAGTGGGAGTTCTTAAGTAATATGATTAAATTGAACTTAAATTTATCATGAACTTAGTCCTGGTAGTATTTTGCAAATTATGTTGTAGATCAATAGCTCGCGTTGTTGCTTCCCTATGTTTATTTTGATATGTTCCTAGAGAAAATTGTATTGAAAGATGTTAGTAGCAATGATGCGGATTGGATCCGTGATCTGAGGTTTATCCTCATTGCTGCACAGAAGAATTATGTCCTTGATGCACCGCTAGGTGACAGACCTATTGCAGGAGCAGATGCAGACGTTATGAACGTTTGGCTAGCTCAATATGATGACTACTTGATAGTTTAGTGCACCATGCTTAATGGCTTAGAATCGGGACTTCAAAGACGTTTTGAACGTCATGGACCATATGAGATGTTCCAGGAGTTGGAGATAATATTTCAAGCAAATACCCGAGTTGAGATATGAAGTCTCCAACAAGTTCTATAGCTAAAAGATGGAGGAGAATCGCTCAACTAGTGAGCATGTGCTCAGATTGTCTGGGTACTACAATCGCTTGAATCAAGTGGGAGTTAATCTTCCAGATAAGATAGTGATTGACAGAATTCTCTAGTCACCATGACCAAGTTAGTAGAACTTCGTGATGAACTATAGTATGCAAGGGATGACGAAAACGACTCCCGAGCTTTTCATGATGATGAAATCGATGAAGGTAGAAATCAAGAAAAACATCAAGTGTTGATGGTAGACAAGACCACTAGTTTCAAGAAAAGGGCAGAGGGAAGAAGGGGAACTTCAAAAAGAACAGCAAGCAAGTTGCTGCTCAAGTGAAGAAGCCCAAGTCCGGACCTAAGCCTGAGACTGAGTGCTTCTACTGCAAAGGGACTGGGCACTGGAAGCGGAACTACCCCAAGTGATTGGCGGATAAGAAGGATGGCAAAGTAAACATAAGTATATTTGATATACATGTTATTGATGTGTACTTTACTAGTGTTTATAGCAAACCCTCAGTATTTGATACTAGTTCAGTTGCTAAGATTAGTAACTCGAAACGGGAGTTGCAGAATAAACGGAGACTAGTTAAGGGTGAAGTGACGATGTGTGTTGGAAGTGGTTCCAAGATTGATATGATCATCATCGCACACTCCCCATAATTTCGGGATTAGTGTTGAACCTAAATAAGTGTTATTTGGTGTTTGCGTTGAGCATGAATATGATTTGATCATGTTTATTGTAATACGGTTATTCATTTAAGTAAGAGAATAAATTGTTGTTCTATTTACATGAATAAAACCTTATATGGTTACACACCCAATGAAAATAGTTCGTTGGATCTCGATCGTAGTGATACACATAATCATAATATTGAAACCAAAAGATGCAAAGTTAATAATGATAGTGCAACTTATTTGTAGCACTGCCGTTTAGGTCATATTGGTATAAAGCGCATGAAGAAACTCCATGCTGATGGGCTTTTGGAATCACTTGATTATGAATCAGTTGATGATTGCGAACCATGCCTCATGGGCAAGATGACTAAGACTCTGTTCTTCGGAACAATGGAGCGAGCAACAGATTTGTTGGAAATCATACATACTGATGTATCTGGTCCGATGAATATTGAGGCTCGCGACATGTATCATTATTTTCTGATCTTCACAGATGATTTGAGCAGATATGAGTATATCTACTTGATGAAACATAAGTCTGAAACATTTGAAAAGTTCAAAGAATTTCAGAGTGAAGTGAAAAATCATCGTAACAAGAAAAATATAGTTTCTATGATCTGATCGTAGAGAAGAGTATTTGAGTTACGAGTTTGGCCTTCAGTTAAAAACAATGTGAAATAGTTTCACTGCTCACGCCACATGGAACACCATAGTGTAATGGTGTGTCCGAACGTCATAACCGTACTTTATTAGATATAGTGCGATCTATGATGTCTCTTACCGATCTACCACTATCGTTTTGGGGTTATGCATTAGAGACAGCTGCATTCACGTTAAAAAGGGGCACCATCTAAGTCCGTTGAGACGGCACAATCTGAACTGTGGTTTAGCAAGAAACCAAAGTAGTCGTTTCTTAAAGTTTGGGGTTGTGATGCTTATGTGAAAAAGTTTCATCCTGATAAGCTCAAAACCAAATCGGAGAAATATGTCTTCATAGGATACCCAAATGGAGACTGTTGGGTACACCTTCTATCACAGATCCTATGGCAAGACATTCGTTGCTTATAATGGATACTTTCTAGAGAAGGAGTTTCTCTCGAAAGAAGTGAGTGGGAGGAAAGTAGAACTTGATAAGGTAATTGTACCTTCTCCCTTATTGGAAATGAGTTCATCACAGAAATCTGTTCCTGTGACTACTACACCAATTAGTGAGGAAGCTAATGATGATGATCATAAAACTTCAGATCAAGTTACTACTGAATCTCGTAGGTAAATCAGAGTGAGATCTGCACCAGAGTGGTACAGTAATCCTGTTCTGGAAGTCATGTTACTAGACCATGACGAACTTGCGAACTATGAGGAAGCGATGATGAGCCCAGATTCCGCAAAATGGCTTAAGGCCATGAAATCTGAGATGAGATTCATGTATGAAAACAAAGTATGGACTTTGGTTGACTTACCCGATGATCGGCAAGCCATAGAAAATGAATGGATCTTCAAGAGGAAGACGGACGTTGATAGTAGTGCTACTATCTACAAAGCTAGAATTGTCGCAAAAAGGTTTTCGACAAGTTCAAAGTGTTGACTACGATGAGAGTTTCTCACTCGTATCTATGCTTAAGTCTGTCCGAATCATGTTAGCAATTGCCGCATTTTATGAAATCTGGCAAATGGATAAACAAAACTGCATTCCTTAATGGATTTCTTAAAGAAGAGTTGTATATGATGCAACCAGTAGGTTTTGTCAATCCTAAAGGTGCTAACAAAATATGCAAGCTCCAGCGATTCATCTATGGACTGGTGCAAGCATCTCGGAGTTGGAATACACGCTTTGATAAGTTGATCAAAGCATATAGTTTTATACAGACTTGCGGTGAAGCCTGTACTTACAAGAAAGTGAGTGGGAGCACTACAGCATTTCTGATAAGTATATGTGAATGACATATTGTTGATTGGAAATAATGTAGAATTATTCTGTAAAGCATAAAGGAGTGTTTGAAAGGAGTTTTTCAAAGAAAGACTTCGGTGAAGCTGCTTACATATTGAGCATCAAGATCTATAGAGATAGATCAAGACGCTTGATAAGTTTTTTCAACAAATACATACCTTGACAAGATTTTGAAGTAGTTCAAAATGGAACAGTCAAAGAAAGAGTTTCTTGCCTATGTTACAAGGTATGAAATTGAGTAAGACTCAAAGCCCGACCACGGAAGAAGATAGAAAGAGAATGAAAGTCATTCCCTATGCCTTGGCCATAGGTTCTATAAAGTATGTCATGCTGTATACCAGATCTATTGTATACCCTGCACTGATTTGGCAAAGGAGTACAATAGTGATCTAGGAGTAGATCACTGGACAGCGGTCAGAATTATCCTTAGTGAAATAAGGATATGTTTCTCGATTATGGACGTGACAAAAGGTTCGTCGTAAAGGGTTATGCCGATGCAAGTTTTGACACTAATCTAGATGACTCTAAGTCTCGGTCTAGATACATATTAAAAGTGGGAGCAATTAGCTAGAGTAGCTCCATGCAGAGCATTGTTGACATAGAAATTTTCAAAATACATGTGGATCTGAATGTGGCAGACCCGTTGACTAAGATTCTCTCACAAGCAAAACATGATCACACCTTAGTACTCTTTGGGTGTTAATCACATAGCGATGTGAACTAGATTACTGAATCTAGTAAACCCTTTGGGTATTGGTCACATGGCGATGTGAACTATGTGTGTTAATCACATGATGATGTGAACTATCGATGTTAATCACATGGTGATGTGATCTAGATTATTGACTCTAGTGCGAGTGGGAGACTGAAGGAAATATGCCCTAGAGGCAATAATAAAGTTATTATTTATTTCCTTATATCATGATAAATGTTTATTATTCATGCTAGAATTGTATTAACCGGAAACATAATACATGTGTGAATACATAGACAAACTTAGTGTCACTAGTATGCCTCTACTAGACTAGCTCGTTAATCAAAGATGGTTATGTTTCCTAACCATGAACAATGTGTTGTTATTTGATTAACGAGGTCACATCATTAGTTGAATGATCTGATTGACATGACCCATTCCATTAGCTTAGCACCCGATCGTTTAGTATGTTGCTATTGCTTTCTTCATGACTTATACATGTTCCTATGACTATGAGATTATGCAACTCTCGTTTGCCGGAGGAACACTTTGGGTGCTACCAAACGTCACAACGTAACTGGGTGATTATAAAGGAGTACTACAGGTGTCTCCAATGGTAGATGTTGGGTTGGCGTATTTCGAGATTAGGATTTGTCACTCCGATTGTCGGAGAGGTATCTCTGGGCCCTCTCGGTAATGCACATTACACAAGCCTTGCAAGCATTGCAACTAATGAGTTAGTTGCGGGATGATGTATTACAGAATGAGTAAAGAGACTTGTCGGTAACGAGATTGAACTAGGTATTGGATACCGACGATCGAATCTCGGGCAAGTAACATACCGATGACAAAGGGAACAACGTATGTTGTTATGCGGTCTGACCGATAAAGATCTTCGTAGAATATGTAGGAGCCAATATGGGCATCCAGGTCCCGCTATTGGTTATTGACCGGAGACGTGTCTCGGTCATGTCTACACTGTTCTCGAACCGTAGGGTCCGCACGCTTAAGGTTTCGATGACAGTTATATTATGAGTTTATGAGTTTTGATGTAACGAAGGAGTTCGGAGTCCCGGATGAGATCGGGGACATGACGAGGAGTCTCGAAATGGTCGAGACGTAAAGATCGATATATTGGACGACTATATTCGGACTTCGGAAAGGTTCCGAGTGATTCGGGTATTTTTCGGAGTATCGGAGAGTTACGGGAATTCGCCGGGGAGTATATGGGCCTTATTGGGCCATACGGGAATAGAGGAAAGAGGCCAAAAGGTAGGAGGCCTGCGCCCCCCTCTGGTCCGAATTGGACAAGGGGCGCAGCCCGCTTTTCCTTATTCCTCTCCCCCTCTTTCCCCTTCTCCTACTCCAACAAGGAAGGAGGGAGTCCTACTCCCGGTGGGAGTAGGACTCCCCTTGGCGCGCCTCCTCCTAGGCCGGCCGCCCCCTCCCCCTTTCTCCTTTATATACGGAGGCAGGAGGGCACCCCATGACACACAAGTTGATCCTTGAGATCGTTCCTTAGCCGTGTGCGGTGCCCCCTGCCACCATATTCCACCTCGATCATATCGTTGTAGTGCTTAGGCGAAGCCCTGCGTCGGTAGAACATCAAGATCGTCACCACGCCGTCGTGCTGACGGAACTCCTCACCGAAGCTTTACTGGATCGGAGCCCGGGGATCGTCATCGAGCTGTACGTGTGCTAAGAACTCGGAGGTGCCGGAGTAACGGTGCTTGGATCGGTCGGATCGGAAGAAGACGTACGACTACTTCCTCTACGTTATGTCAACGCTTCCGTTGTGATCTACAAGGGTACGTAGATCAGACTCTCCCCCTCGTTGCTATGCATCACCATGATCTTGCGTGTGCGTAGGAAATTTTTTGAAATTACTACGTTCCCCAACACGGCAAGCCATTGAGATAAATGAATCTTTAAGAAGAAGACAAACATGGGCGGTAATGTTACCGTCTACGAAGCTCGACTTGTGGGAAAGAGTCTTTTCACAAGTTCAAGGAGTTGACTACGATGAGAATTTCTCACCCATAACGATGCTTAAGTCCGTCGGAATCATGATAGCATTAGCTGTATTTTTCGATTATGAAATCTTACAGATGGATGTCAAAACAAGTTTTCTTACCAGTTTTCGTAAGAAAAGTTGTATGTGATACAATAAAAGGTTTTGTCGATCCTAAGGATGCTAAAAGGTATGCTGGCTCCAGTAATCCTTCTATGGACTAGAGCAAGCATCTCGGAATCGGAATATATGTTTTGATGGAGTGATCAAAGCTTTTAGGTTTATTCAATGTTTGTTAGAAACTTGTATTTACAAGAAAGTGAGTGGGAGCACTACAATATTTTTGATAAGTATATGTGGATGACATATTGTTGATCTAAAATAATGTAGAATTTCTGGAAAGCATAAACGGTTGTTTGAAGAGTGATTTTCAAAGGAAGACCTGGATAAAGCTGCTTACATATTGGGCACCAAGATCTATAGAAATAGATCAAGACGCCTGATGATACTTTCAAAGAACGCACACCTTGACATGTTTTTGAAAGAGTTCAAAATAGATCAGTCAAAGAAGGGGTTCTTACCTGAGTTATAAGGTGTGAAGTTGAGTAAGACTCGAAGATTGACCACGGCAGAAGAAAGAGGAAGGACGAAGATCGTCCCCTATGCTTTTGTCATAGGCTCTATACGGTATGCCATGCTGAAGTACCGCACCTGATGTGTGCCTTGCCACATGTCTGGCAAGAGGGTACAAAGGTGATCTAGGAGTAGATCACCAAATAGCGGTCAAAATTATCCATAGAGGAATAAGGAAATGTTTCTCGGTTATGGAGGTGATAAAGAGTTCGACGTAAAGAGTTACGTTGATGCAAGCTTAACACCTATCCGGATAGCTCTGAGTAGAGATACCGGATACGTATAATGGAGCAACAATTTGGAATAGCTCCAAGTGGAACGTGGTAGCAGCATCTATGATATGACATAAAGTTTTGTGAAATACATAGGGATCTGAATATGGCAAGACTCGTTGACTACAACCACTCTCACAAGTATAACATGATCAAACCCAGAACTCTTTGAGTGTTAATCACATAGTGACGTGAACTAGATCATTGAGTCTAGTAGACTCTTGGATGTTGGTCACATGGCGATGTGACCTGTGAGTGTTAATCACATGGCGATGTGAACTAGATTATTGACTCTAGTGCAAGTGAGAGACTGTTGGAAATATGCCCTAGAGGCAATAATAAATTGGTTATTATTATATTTCCTTGTTCATGATAATCATTTATTATCCATGCTAGAATTGTATTGATAGGAAACTCACATACATGTGTGGATACATAGACAACACCATGTCCCTAGTAAGCCTCTAGTTGACTAGCTCGTTGATCAATAGATGGTTACGGTTTCCTGACCATGGACATTGGATGCCGTTGATAACGGAATCACATCATTAGGAGAATGATGTGATGGACAAGACCCAATCCTAAGCCTAGCACAAAGATCGTGTAGTTTGTATGCTAAAGCTTTTCTAATGTCAAGTATCATTTCCTTAGACCATGAGATTGTGCAACTCTCGGATACCGTAGAGTACTTTGGGTGTGCCAAACATCACAACGTAACCGGGTGGCTATAAAGGTACACTACATGTATCTCCGAAAGTGTCTGTTGGGTTGGCACGAATCGAGACTGGGATTTGTCACTCCGTGTAAACGGAGAGGTATCTCTGGGCCCACTCGGTAGGACATCATCATAATGTGCACAATGTGACCAAGGAGTTGATCACAGGATGATGTGTTATGGAATGAGTAAAGAGACTTGCCGGTAACGAGATTGAACAAGGTATCGGATACCGATAATCGAATCTCGGGCAAGTACAATACCACTGGACAAAGGGAATTGTATACGGGATTGATTGAATCATTGACATCGTGGTTCATCCGATGAGATCATCGTGGAACATGTGGGAGCCAACATGGGTATCCAGATCCCGCTGTTGGTTATTAACCGGAGAGTTGTCTCGGCCATGTCTGCATGACTCCCGAACCCGTAGGGTCTACACACTTAAGGTTCGATGACGCTAGGGTTATAGGGAAAGTATGTACACGGTTACCAAATGTTGTTCGGAGTCCCGGATGAGATCCCGGACGTCACGAGGAGTTCCGGAATGGTCCGGAGGTAAAGATTAATATATAGGAAGTATGGTTTTGGCCACCGGAAGTGTTCCGGGCATCACCGGTAGTGTACCGGGACCACCGGAGTGGTCCGGGCGTCCACTAGGTGGGGCCACCAGCCCCGGAGGCTTACATGGGCCAATAATGGGAAGGGACCAGCCCCTAGGTAGGTTGGGGCGCCTCCCACCAAGGCCCAAGGCGTCCTCAAGAGGAGAGGGGGCAAACCCTAGGCGCAGATGGGCCCTAAGGCCCACCCTAGGTGCGCCCCCCTCTCTCTCCCCCTTGGCCGCCTCCCAGATGGGATCTGGGGGCTGCCGCCACCCCTAGGGAGGGAACCCTAGGTGGGGCGCAGCCCCTCCCCTCCCCCTATATATACTTGAGCAAAGGGGCAGCCCAACACACGATTCAATCTCCTTGTTGGCGCAGCCCTACCCCTCTTCCTCCTTGTCTCTCGTAGTGCTTGGCGAAGCCCTGCTGGAGTCCCGCGCTCCTCCACCACCACCACGCCGTCGTGCTGCTGCTGGATGGAGTCTTCCCCAACCTCTCCTTCTTCCCTTGCTGGATCAAGGCGTAGGAGACGTCACCGGGTTGTACGTGTGTTGAACACGGAGGTGCCGTCCATTCGGCACTAGGATCTCCGGTGATTTGAATCACGACGAGTACGACTCCATCAACCCCGTTCACTTGAACGCTTCCGCTTAGCGATCTACAAGGGTATGTAGATGCACTCTCCTTCCCCTCGTTGCTAGATTACTCCATAGATTGATCTTGGTGATGCGTAGAAAATTTTAAATTTCTGCTACGTTCCCCAACAAGTACCCCCGTACACCTACTCGCCGTCGGCTTACGCCGCCTCCCTGACGTTGTGTTGCGCCATGGCGCCCTGCTCTTATCGCAAGCCTTGTCATCACAGGCAACCCTGATGCGACGGAAGCCGACATGGACGCCATCATCACGAGCGGCTCGGCCGCCGCCGCCTCCCCCAGGTTCCATGCACAAGACGATACAATGGACCTTGCCGGTGACATGAACGACGAGCTCGACTATGGCAAGGAGGAGGAGGAGGAGCCGGCACCTGCTCCGGCGAGGAAAGGGAAAAAGAAGAAGCAGGCGGCCAGGACCGACGAGCCGTGTGTCAAGTGGGCATCCAAAGAAGACGAGTGCCTCACCGAAGCATGAAAGACCGTCTGCCTCGACCCGATCACCGGCACGAACCAGAACGCTGACACGTACTGGGAGCGCATCAAGTCGGAGTTCGATGAGCGGAAGTTGGTCGACCCCTACTTCGACGGCATCCACATGCAACGCGGCTCGAAGGCCATGGCAAACCATTGGTCGCTCATCCAAACGGCCTGCAACAAATGTCATGGGATCGTCGAGGAGGTTGCGGCTCGCTCGGAAAGCGGCGTCAACATCGAGGGTCAGTTATGCACAAACGCCGGTTCTCGCTTCTTCTCGCCATGTGCGTCGCCGACACTTGTTCTCCGGCGCAGATGGTTCGGATGTTTGCCATGTACCGTCAGGACAGCAACACCGACCAAGAGTTCAAGTACCTCCACGTGTTCTTTCGGATCGTGAAGTGAGAGAAGTGGGCGGATGTCCGGCGCACCCTCGCCAAGGCCAAGGAGACGTACAAGCCGGGCACGCCGATGCCGGGCGCGGCTGATGGGCGCCCAGACGGCAACAAATGAGCCAAGACGGCGAAGGACGTCATGCCAGCTACCGCGCGGCTGCAAGCGTCCATCCGAGCAGTGCATCGCCAACACCAAGAACCATGCCGCCCAAAGGGAAGAGACATCCAAGGCGCGGTGGTCGGCGTTGATGACGAACAGCGTCGTCAAGCTCAACCTACTCCGGACCAACGTCGCCGCGAAGAAGAGGAACATCGACCTGGCATTCCTGATGGGGGCGGACATGTCGACGATGGATGAGCAGGTCAAGGCATGGTACCTGACGAAGCGTGGCCTCATCTTAAACCAGATGCCTTCAACGACCGCGCCAACTCCCACGCCGACCCCAACGCCGTCGCCAAGCCTGAGCGATGATGCCTCCATGACGCCTAGCACAGAAGCCGCGCCGACGCGACCAGCCTGCGTACGCCGACTCCCGCCAATCCGACGCCGGAGGACAACGCCGCCATTTGATGCATTGCATACACGTCCTTCCTTTTGAATGCCAAACTTTCGAGTGATTGATCGTCAAACTGTGACATGGTGATACTATGTGGTAGCCGTTGATTCGCCGGACTTGTGGCGTTTTTTGGATAGCGGAAAATGTCAAGTTTAAATTTATAACGTCTTGGGGCCGACACCTGGGGGTGTGGCTTGTAACTAGATCGTCCCCAAGGCCGAAAAAGCGCCGGCCGAAGGGCCAAAATAGCGCTGGCCCGTGCGCTGGGGGGCCGAACGATTGAAGATGCTCTAACATGTCCAACATGTTCACCATGAAAGGTCCACCGAAACGTCAACCAGTCCACTCGCAGAACAACATCTAATTGTTCGCTGGCCTTACAGCGACGATGTGCTCGAATAGTTTCTCGTCCCCGGAGAATTTCCCATTGAACAACACTATCTCATCATAGTAGCCAGTGCTCAAGTCGGTGAACCTCAAATGCTGAGGGTGTTGGTCATTGACCTTTGCATAGACTTGTATTACAGCCTCGACGCTTCGCGCGAGGGCCACAAATCCTATGTCCAGGTTGCAGATATCATTGGAGATCCATCCACCCATCCCATCGTCGAATGTGCACGAATCTCAGTCTTGGCATACACTGAGAGTAGCTGCTTGTCAGATGATCCGACCCCTTTGTTTTTCACGACTTCTGTGAATACCAGATCAATCACGTACCTTCCTCGACAAGGGCTACAAAGAGGCAGGTCAAAGGGTTTGTGCAATTTAAACAACAATCTTGTGAATTGTTAGAATTGGACATATGTCTTTAAGGAATGGTAAGCAAATTACATGGCTACATCTGTCTTTGGCACTGTGTTTTATGGTCCATCTTATTCTAATGGACTTAACAGCACTAGTATATGATGGAATCACACAAGCTCAATGTTCAATGTTATTCAGTACCATGACATTGGGGATTGGGCATCCAGGACAGATAGCCATATCTGAAAAAACTCTTCAACTTTGGCTTCCGTGATGAAAGACAACAACCTGATCTCACACTTGAGCAACCATCTTCCTCCTACTACTGGTCGTCCAACCTTTCAACTACAGTATCCTTGGTCTGGGTTGAATCTGGTTGGAGAGGAACAAAAATCTATTAGACTCACAAGAACAATAATTATACAAAATTATTGCCTAATTTTCTAGTGGAGTTTCATGTAGAAATGGCTCGTCTAAATTTGTGACTATTATGATGCTAGTAGTACAGTAAATGCTCACCATGATCTTTTGCTTTCTTCCAATATTTCAGAGTATTCCATAGATTGAAACTAATATGAAAGGAAAACTATCTAAACTCATAAGCATTGGACCTTTAACATCCTAATTCCTAAGGCGTGTGAGTAGATGTGTGACTACATATATAGCATTTGATAGCCAAGCATACGATAAGTGTTGGGCAAGTCATTCGGGAATTGTTTTAGCATCTTTCATTATGTGAGTAGGCACTATGTTTATGTTGTGTTTCTTCTTGCAAAAAAAGGATAAAAGAAGGTGAAAACTTCATGACATGAGTAGTTGAGTGTCAATTGCATGAACTGTAGTGAGAAGTTTACGGATGTCCATTTGTATAAGTACTCTCCTTTAGGCCTTACTTATTCGAAACTTGTGATTCACAAATGTATCCATTTGTATAAATACTCTCCTTTAGGCCTTGCTCACTTGAAACTTGTGATTCACAAATGTAAAATCGGTCTACCGACCAAGCGGTCTGGACATGCTCATGCGTTGTTTTCCTCCGATATTTCAGACAGACCCTCCCGGCCTATCAGGGTACCCTTCGTTGAAAATGGTCTAGTTTTAGACATTCATGAAATGACCCAATGTTTTCAAGCAGGTGGGCATGCCCATGCGTGGTAGGCATTCTTGCCAGGTTTGTGAGATTTCTGACATAATATGCAAGTTGCGACACGTCCGACCATTTATCAACCTTTTTGACTAAGAAAACTTCAAAAAATGCAAAATTTGTCGAAAACCAAAATAACTTGGCATGGTGCTTTTGTTCATATAAGGTCATCAAAAAAGTTGGGGCCATCCTATATATATATCTAAATAGTTGATCCCCACAATCTCAATTCTCTTAACATGCACACATGGCACTCATCACCCCACTAATTATTTATCTTAACATGCATGAGAATGATATTTATATTCTCTCTCAATATGCGCACATATCCAACTCACCACACATGCCACCTCATCAATCACACAAATTATGTTTCTCTCAGCATGCATGGAAATACTACTTATATTATGTGTATATATTGACAATATAATAGTCAAATACAATACCCCCTCCGTCCAAAAATAAGTGTCTCAACTTTATACTAACTTTAGTACAAAATTGTACTAAGGTTGAGACACTTATTTTAGGACGAAGGGAGTATATTTTATCTATTTTTATTTCATTTAAATATCACCAAAAATATCGTTTCAAGGATATCGAGAAACAACGTGCTCTCAAGCGGAGTCTTCTAGCCTACCCGAACACCCTCCGTTGGACATAGTCTTGTTTTGGACATTTTCGAAGCAACCCTAATTTTTGCAAGTAGGTGGGCATGCTCATGGTAGGCATCCATATCAGGTTTGAAGGAAAATATTTAAAATCATAACTTAAACAGGTACTTAAAAATTTTATTTTTATTTTTCCCTGTTTCTGCGCGCGGCAATGAACCGGCCTAGACGGGCGGCCTCCTGTGTAAAAAGTATTTAATTCGAGAACATTTTTGTTAAATTCAGTAACTTTTTTTTTCAAATGGATGAACTTTTTCTAGTTTCATAATTTTTTTGTCAAATTTGTGATTTTTTTTTCAAATCGATGAACTTTTTTCAATTTCGTAAACTTATTTCCTCCTTGGAGGTAGGGTGGGCACAAAAACCAACAAACCAAAGACCGAACTGATACCTAAACCCAAAAAACCAAATTTCCTTTTTTTCTGCCGGTGTTGGGAAATTTCTACCACATGTAGCAACCAGCGTGTGTGTGGCAGGGAC
The DNA here is from genome assembly GCA_034509565.1 of Triticum monococcum. NCBI lineage: Eukaryota > Viridiplantae > Streptophyta > Magnoliopsida > Poales > Poaceae > Triticum > Triticum monococcum. The sequence continues at coordinate 12,455,451 of CM067845.1, read as the reverse complement.
ATCAATTCCATGGGCCAATCTCATACTGGAAGCAAGGTATGATTTATGTTGGGGTTTGCACAAAGTTGGATAAACACAGTCATGGCCATGGTTTCTTCAGTATCTTTCTCAGTGATGCTTAATGGAGAAAAACTTGAGAGTTTTATACCAACAAGGGGAATCCGGCAGGGAGATCCCATCTCCCCTTACCTTTTCTTGATTGCAGCAGAGGGCCTTTCGTGCCTCCTGAAATCCAGTTCTCAGTCATCTCTGTCAGGTATTAAGGTGGCTCCTACGGCTCCGGTCGTGAATCACCTGTTATTTGCAGACGACAGCCTGTTGCTATTCAAGGCAAGTGTCGAGGGTGCAGAGCGTGTGTCAAACCTGTTGGAAATATATTGCAGGGCATCGGGACAAAGAGTTAATAATGGTAAGTCATCCATATTCTTTAGTAGGGGGCGTCCTCAGGGCCAGAGAGAAGGCATTAAAATCTGTCTGGATGTGCATAATGAATCTCTTAGTGATTGATATCTGGGATTACCAACAGATGTGGGGCACTCTAAAAATGGCACTTTCAAATACCTACGTGATAGGGTGTGGGAGAAGGTGAAAGGGTGGATGGAAAAGCTGCTGTCAGCAGCCGGGAAAGAGGTGCTCATAAAATCAGTTGCTCAGGCAATTCCGGTGTACTCCATGTCTTGTTTCCGTCTACCACGGGGCCTATGTGAAAGTGTGTCATCAATTATCAAACAGTTCTGGTGGGGCTCAAAGAGAGGAAAACGGAAGCCTGCTTGGGTCTCATGGGATGTAATGATACGACCAAAGTACATGGGAGGTATGGGCTTCCGTGATCTAGAGCTTTTTAATTTGGCGCTTCTAGCCAGACATGCCTGGAGAGTTATGACCGAACCAGAGTCTTTGAGTGCACGAATCTTGAAGGCTATATATTATCCAAACTGCTCTTTGCTAGATGCAGAATTAGGGTCACACCCGTCACAGATTTGGAGAGCACTGGTCGATGGCAGAGATATTTTGGCTCAGGGGATTATCCGCAGGATTGGCCACGGTGAGACCACCAATATTTGGAGGCATAATTGGATTCCGCAAGAGAGCTACAAACGGCCGATCACCTCACTTGTACCCTCTCCGCCCCAGACAGTTTCTGAGCTTATTGAACCATCAACTGCTTCATGGAGAGGTCAGTTCGTACGCTCGGTCTTTACTCCTTTCGATGCAGAAGCTATACTGAAAATCCCGGTGTGCACACGAAGAGTTGATGATTTTTGGGCATGGGGTGAGGAGCCGAGGGGAAACTTCACAGTTAGTTCGGCATATCATATGCTGGTACGGACTAAGTTTAACAGAGAAGGCTGGCTCGAGGAGCGAGAGGGGTCTTCAAGTACTCAGGCGGAAGGAAAAGAATGGAAAGCATTGTGGAAGCTCCAGATCCCATCCAAAGTGAAAGTGTTCTTATGGCGGCTGGCCCGGCATTCCATGCCATCAATGGATCTTCTACATCGGCGACACATGGCTACATCATCCTCGTGTAACCTATGTGGAGTTCGTGACTCGTGGAGACATGCACTTTTCGACTGCCCCTCGTCACGGAGCACCTGGGCTCTATCATCGGAAGTGATCTTGGATTACCTTAGTTCAAACACGACGGAGTGTGCAAAGAAGTGGCTTTTTGAAGCGCAAGAGGCACTATCTTGTTAGAGTTGTGTCGAATATTGTGTACAAGGTAGGTTACAGTTGGACTTGTAGTTGTATTGTGTTTATATAGGATATGGAGTCGTGTTCTAGTAGGACACTTGTATCCTAGGCCTCTCATATATAGTGGGGCTAGACACACGATGTAACCTATGCCAACATAATAGTACCGGAACGCAAGGGAAGCCGGCGACATGTGCTGGTATCCAGGGCGACCGGGTGCGGTATTGTAGCGGTGTCATGGGGAGGAGCGTCCATAGTCAAGCCCCGGGGATGTAGCCATATCGGTGAACCTCGTTAACAAATCTCGGTGTCGTGCTTCATGTGATTGCTTGGTCCTCGGTAGATCGACGGAGTGCCTCGAATTTATTCTAACAAGTGGTATCATGAGCTAGGTTGTTCGGAGGTTACGGATCATTGATCAACAGAGGAAGGATCAAGTCTGAGATGCAGCCGGCCGCCGGCGTGGTTCTTGGCGTGATTGGAAAAGGCAAATCAGGGGACATGCGACGGGATTTGCAGCAGCACGGACGACGGCGGTGCGTCGCACGGGGCAGGCAGACAGTAGGTCGGTCGGATAGATCGATGGGCGCTGGCTGCGGAAGCCCAAGGTGCGTGCACATAGCGCGCTGGATCAGGTCGCGTACGACAAGAGCAATCCGGACCGGAGATTTGTGTCAAAAAAAAGGAGGACGTCGTTCGTTGCGGTCAAGGGCGTTGCTCGGTGTTGTCTTATCACTGGGGCATTGACTTGATGGCTATCACATTGGATTGATCAAGTATGTTTGCTCAAGAAAAAGAGAAAAGGCTTGGAAAGTCACGTGTGGTGTAGCTGTTGTTGTACGCACACAAGGAGGCTTATGTGCTTTTTCCTTTGGAGTTCTTGGCTTTGTACGTAGATCGTGTATGAAGATGGTCAGCGACGGTGTTAGTTCGGCATGATGGTCGAAGGAAAATCAAGACAGATGATGTGCGTACGAGGCTCGTGGAGTCTGGAGCATGTCATGCGGCCGGACAAGTTCGGCTGAGTCGGACTGGACTGTCTGACGGACCGACATGGATGTTGGTCAAAGCAGAAGACGGCGGTGATTTCGGCGATGACGACATAGGAGCGTGATGCTGATGGTGGCCGACTTCTGAGGCGTGGAAACACGTGGTGCAGGCCTGAGGGCTTGTGCGGCTTCGACAAGACTATGGCGTGGGATTGATTCAAGGTGGTGTATACACGGAGCTTGAAGTCGATGAGGCGCAGGGGTGGACTGATCATCTACCATGGAGTCATGTTGAAGGTGGAGCTGGATTGAGGGGCTACGGTGTAAGGATCCAGGAAATCGAAGCCTATTCAGCAAGGGGGGAAAAAGCGAGGGACACGTAGTTTGGACTGGAGCCCAGTGGTCTGATGGAAGCGTGAAACTCGTCATCGGTCGGTGATGATCGGTGGTACTCTGCAGTGGGGGTTGAGTGGTGTGGGTTCGCAGCCCTTGAGACTCGACCAGGACAGCAGAGGCTCGACGCGGTAATAGCGGAGAGGCGTGCGGTATGCACGGGACATGGAGACGGGCCAGGGCTCTGGTGGTCATACATGTGGTGAGACAACTGCGAATTTGACTCGGGGTGACTACAAGCAACGGTGAAATTCCTTCAAGTTTCAGACAGGCGGTCAAGAAAGGAGCGGTGATGTTGAGTTCAGGTAACTCTTATGTGTGACACCCAATATGTGAGTTGTTCACTTTCACGCAGGTCAGTGATCGGTGTGTAATGATGTTGACGGATACTCTGGAAGTTGGGAGCACAGACTAGAGTAAAGAGAAACTTAATTTTGCTCGAGTGTTGACTGTGGTCAAGAAAAGAAGGGACTACAGGTTGCAGGTGGAGTCATATGAAGTCTTTGGAGTAGCAGCGGTGCTCACAGGATAAGCTCAAGTCCAATGTACATGGAAGTTTGATGCATTGACGAACTTAAGGTGGTGGAGAATATTCGCCAAGGTGGAGTTTGTTAGAGTTGTGTCGAATATTGTGTACAAGGTAGGTTACAGTTGGACTTGTAGTTGTATTGTGTTTAGATAGGATATGGAGTCGTGTTCTAGTAGGACACTTGTATCCTAGGCCTCTCATATATAGCGGGGCTAGACACACGATGTAACCTATGCCAACATAATAGCACCGGAACGCAAGGGAAGCCGGCGGCATGTGCCGGTGTCCAGGGCGACCGGGTGCGGTATTGTAGCGGTGTCATGGGGAGGAGCGCCCATAGTCAAGCCCCGGGAATGTAGCCATATCGGTGAACCTCGTTAACAAATCTCGGTGTCGTGCCTTGTGTGATTGCTTGGTCCTCGGTAGATCGACAGAGTGCCTCGGATTTATTCTAACATATCTGATGACGCATTTATCAGACTAGGAGTCACCCTTTGGGCCATCTGGGGAGCCCGACGGAAAGCTATCTACGAAGATATTTATAAAAGTCCGTATGCCATCCATAGCTTCATCAATTCCTATTTGGATGAAACAAAACTGTTAAGGCCCGAGAGCAGAAGCACAAGTCCGGAAAACTACGCGAAGCTGAATGTAGATGCTTCAGTGCATCGACAGGGACATGTTGGAGCTGTGGGGGCTATTTGTCGCGACCAAGCTGGCCTATTCCTTGGAGCGTCTGCTATAGTGTACAACAATGGTGATCTAGCTACGTTGGAGGCGATGGCCATCCGGGAGGAGCTGGGCTTGGCGGCAGATTTACATATTCAGCAGATCCAACTCGCATCCGACTGCAAGGGAGTGATAGAAGAAATTCAGAGTGGAAATGGAGCTGCTTATGGGGCGATCATCAAGGAGATCAAGCAACAACAATCTACTTTTAGTTCCTGTTTTTTTGTTCATAAATTTAGGAGCTCAAATGTTGAGGCTCACAATCTAGCGAGACATGCTTTATCTTTAGGACCTGGCCGTCATGTTTGGTTTGGCCAGCCTGACGGGATTCCATTCGTCCATGTAAACATTGTGACGGTTTGAAATAAAAAGTCTCATGAGGTTGTCTAAAAAAAAAGGTATGATTTATGTTTCAGAACAATAACGAAGGTATAATTCGCAAACGGGGTCACAATAATTAAAGCCCGGAGCACCCAGCTCTTACCTTACAGATTCATCTCGTCTGGTCGCCCGTAGCAGCGTGGGCGCGGCGAGGCCCATCGGCTGGTGCAGGATTCAGGGCTTCGATCCGCTGGGAAGGGAGGATCCGGCGCTGCTCTGCTTTTGCGGCAGGAGCAACAAGGGAGCGAGCTAGCGGCGACGGTGGCGACCTTGCATGACGACGAGCTGGTGGCGTGCGACATTGGTTGGTACGGGTGAGGAGATGCACTGCGGCTGACACCTACTACTCCGTATCATTCCCTTGCTGGAAACGGAACGAGATCGTCTGACATAAGGTAGAAGTACTGCAGAGGGACGTCGATCGTTTCCTACCGTCCCTCCCGCATCCTACGGTGGCCGGTGGAACTGACCAAGACAGCGCCCGACGTTCAAAGGCCTTGCAACCCACGAGCTAAATCCTTCCATGAACAGCCCATTCACCTCAGAAAAAAACAACAGCCTATATACTGCCGCTGCCGCTGCCAACACGTTGACTAGTGAACTTTCGTATATATGATCAAAAGAAAAAAAGACTAGAAAACTTAGAGCAACGCCAATGCGGTGATCCAAACGAACACGCGTTTTGTCCATTTTTTGTTTATTTGGACCAGCCGAGCGGACGAGCGCGTCTGTTTTTTGGCTTGGATCGGCCAGTGAAAGGCCAATTATATATTTGAAAAACACGTGGCCAAAATAAACATAATTAAACATTAAATGGTCGGTCAACCGTCGGCTAAAGTCCACTAAAACATGAATAAAACTTAAAAAAAAAACTTGCGCGGCCAGAGGAAAGCGCTCTCCCACGTCGCACGCGCCACCTCCTTCGTCGAATGTCCCGCTGGCGGCTACACTGCTGCTGGAGGACGAGGAGGTGTGGCCTACCAGGCCATGCAGCGCGCTCTTGAGGAGAGCAAGCGCGATGAGGACACGAACTGGGATGGCCTGGAGGAGGCCATCACGCTGTATGTGGCCGCGAATGCATCATCCTCCGCCGCCGGTGCTCCTTCCTGAGGCCAAGGTCGGGCCGCCGTCCACAGAGCCGGCAGTTGACCAACCTTTTAATGTTTAATTATGTTCATTTTAGCCGTGTTTTTAATATATTTTCTTGGCGCGGAAAAATTGGTCTACCACCTGTTTGGCACACTGGCCGATCCAAACAGAAAAACAAACACGCCCGTTCGCTCGGCTGATCTAAATGAACAAAAAGTGGACAAAACGCGCGTTTGTTTGGGTCACTATGTTGACGTTGCTCTAGGTTCCCTAGTCTTTTTTTTCTTGTGATAATATATACGAAAGCTCCCTAGTCAACGTATTGGCAGCGGCAGCGGCAGTATATACGCTATTATTTTTTTTCCTTTTTCTTGAGAATCAGCTATTTTTTTTCCTGGGGTGAATGGGCTGTTCATGGGAGGATTTAGCTCGTGGGCTGCAAGGCCTTTGAAACATCGAGCGCTGTCTTGGTCAGTTCCACCGGCCACCGTAGGATGCGGGAGGGACGGTAGGAAACGATCGACGTCCCTCTGCAGTACTTCTACCTTACGTCAGACGATCTGGTTCCGCTGGAAACATGCAAAAATAAAACTGTGGAAAACCCGTGAAAGCTTAAATAGTGCCGTTACATCCTATTTTAGCACGACACAACCCGTGGAGGATTCGAAGGAACTACTCGCCCTGACAATCAGAACATGAAGTATTTTGTGTATATATGGTAGGTTAAACACTATATATTGTGACACTAACAAAATTTGAATTCAAAATTCGTTTGAATACTTTCGGTGAAGAAAGCCCTGGAACTTTTGAGATTTTTTGGGAAACAAATTTTCCATTCCCCCCTCCTGGTAAAAACAACAAGCAGCCCATACACCTGATTTACAAGTAAAGAGAATATCCAAATGTCCATGTAGATAACAGTTCATTCGGGAATCGTGTCTTTCATATTTTGGTAGGAGAGATTACAACAATGGTCACAAATACTCTGTTTTTACGGTACCCTGATACTCCCGAGTGAGAGATGGGAGTACCAGATAAATCCAACCATCCATCTATAGGGGTATGTTAGACATTTTCTCTTGGCTAATTAGTTCTGATTTTTATTCCAACTGAATCAACCGCATCAGGCCGCCGCGATCGCATTGTTTGTTTCACCTTCGTGGTAGCGGCTGGAGACTTTGTTCTCCTCATCGCTGCACCCTCGTGAGATGTATCAATTTGAACAATTTAATCAAGAAATATTAGTAGCCATCCGGTGAATTCCTGTTAATTGCAGATTAATTGAACTATGACGCTGCAGGAGAACTGCGCTCCTCCCCATATACCCGTGATGGGCAAGTATCCCGCACGGCGGAGTCATCCCTGACGAATTCGTGTAGGCGCAGCCATTGGCGGCGGCCATTGACATGCTCATCACAGGTGTGCAGAATCTGGATCGTGAACTGCTGTGGCATACTCCTAATCACCTCGGTGGTGATGACCATGCGATCATCTTGCCCCGCCACACATGATCATCCTATATGTTTTGGGATTTTACTTTTCACCAATGACATTGATTCGGGATTAGGGTTCATTAAAAAATTATGTTTGAAGTATGCGTTCACAACCTTACGAGCAAGTCTTACTAAATTGGCATCTCGTTCTATTTAGTATTTCTATAGTAATTAATATAACATTGAGAAATAAATAAATCGCCCATTGATTACGGTTTTACCCCTAACATCAAGGTACTCCTAATTTACTGTGGTGGCACTCCCTAGGCTTATATTGGAGTACCATGTAAGTTTAGCCGTTAGATTAAGATGGATGAATGGCTCACATTTATTTAGGGGTACTGTAAAAGAGCTCCACAAATACTCTGTTTTGGTGCGTTGTAGCTGTCCTTCTTAAGGAATGGTAAGCAGACTACACTGGCTACATAGAAACTCACTGTTTACGATGTTATTCAGTACCATGACATTGGGCATCCAGGACATATAGCCAGATCTAAAAAAACTCTTCAACTTTGGCTTCCGTAATGGAAAACAACAGCCTGGCCACACACTTGAGCAACCATCTTCCTCCTACTATTGATTGTCCAACCTTTCAAGTGCGAGATCCTTGATGTGGTTTGAATCTGATAGGAACCGAACAAAAATCCATTAGGCTCACAAGAACAATAATTGTACAAAATCATTGCCTAATTTTCTAGTGGAGTTCCATGTAGAAATGGCTCGTCCAAATGTGTGAGTATTATGATGCTAGTAGTACAGTAAATGCTTACCATGATCTTTTGCTTTCTTCCAATATTTCAGACTATTCCATAGATTGAAACTAATATCAAAGGAAACATGTGTAAACTCATAAGCACGGGGCCCTTAACATCCTAATTCCTAAGGCATGTGAGTAGATGTGTGACTACATATATAGCATTTGATAGCCAAGCATACGATAAGTGTTGGGAAAGTCATTCGGGAACTGTTTTAGCATATTTCATCATGTGAGTAGGCACTATGTTTATGTTGTGTTGCAAAAGAAGGGGGATAAAAGATGGTGAAAACTTCATGACATGACTAGTTGAGTGTCAATTGCATGAACTGTAGTGAGAAGTTTACAGATGTCCATTTGTATAACTGCTCTCCTTTAGGCCTTACTTATTCCAAACTTGTGATTCACAAATGTAAAATCGATCTACCGACCAAGCGGTCTGAAATATTGGAGGAAAACAACGGCCTAGCACTGGCTGTAGGAAAACACATATATATTCTACCCAATCATTAATATATATGTATGTAGTGTAGCTCCGTTGAGATCTATCCGACCCTAGCAGTAATATACTGCAGGGCCACCGGTCTCTCATTCCTTCTGCGTGGGAAAATATCGAGTGATATACGCTGCTCCAAGATTGGGTGGTCCTTTAGATCTGCATCGAAGGGACATGATCAAACTCACTGATTTATTTACATATAGCCCCTTGTCTGTCCTTCTAAAATCACAGCAGATCTGCACATTTCTCCTCCAGATCCCCACCGTTATCACATTCTCGCCAGCAAATCCTGTCCTGAACACCGCATCCCAGTGGGTCATGGACTCATGGCACACATCCGGCGATCATGTTTGAGGTACAGTACAGAGGAGAGGCGATGGCGTCCGCCTCCGATGGGCCGCCTGCTGGCGATGCCCGGCCGTCCACTGGTGTTGTTCTCGGTAATGCTCCGGTATTGCCACCATCACCGGCTCCTGAGTCGGTTTCAAATCGCAGGAAGATCCACAAGGAGAAGCGATCGCCGGTTATTAAACCTTGGATCGGGCCGATCCCTAAGGTAACCTGGGCGTGTGTCACGTTGTCGGATTTTATTCCGGCCTCCTGGACTTTGGTTACAAAGAAGAAGAAAGGTAGGAGAAACCGGCGGGCGGAGCCGCCGCCGCCGGCGAAATCCGCTGATGCGATTCGAGCGGCCAGAAGGGCTTATTTGAATTCCATCTTGGACCGTGATAGTCGTGCTGATGGTGCGTCGGTCGTGGGCTTTTCTCGACCTGGGTGTGTGGCCCAAGGGAAGGCCCAAGCCACGTCCACAGTACCGATCGAGAGCCTGGGTTTGCATGAGGCTAGTTTCGACGTGGTGCAGGCTGAGCGCGTCGCTACTGTCGCTAGGGTTTTCCGCCGTCCAGGCTTTCCATCGCTCGGGAATGGTCGGGCGGCGAGGATCTGCACCGGCGCCGGTGCTCGCATGGAGGGCCGTGGCAAGCCGCCTCCGGCCAAGCAGGCAGCACCTCCGGCTCAGGCAACGGCGCCGCCGGCGCGCGTAGGCCCTGGGCGGGACACCTTGGCGCCTCATCCGCCCTCGGATGCGGCGGCTGCCCAAGGTCGGGATGACTTACTCGACCGTGACAGCAGCCGGGGTGTAGGCCGCGGTCAAGGGAGTTTCGGCTGTGGTGACTTCCATGGCCGGGATAACTTTGCTGGTGGAGGCTGCGACTTTAACCAAGGTCGAGAGAGTTTTGGCGGTGCTGGTCGGGGCTATGGAGGCTATAATCGGTATGGTAACTGGGGAGATGATGGATATGACGTTTACGGCGAAGGTCAGCACCGGGGTTCTTCCTCGGGAGGCGGACGTGGTCATGGATGGTTCAATTATGGAGGTTCGGATGGCTTTCAAGGACCTCCCGGCAATTTCGTCGAGGGTGTGGCCGGACCAAACAACCGATATAACCGGAGAAATCATCGTGGATTCCGTGGTGGGAGGGGAGGAGGGCGCCGCCCGCCACCACCGCGGTCGCCACCACCGTGTGACGCCCTGAGACCGATGTGCCAGGTGTCTCTTAGTTTTTCGCCGCCGTTGCCATGTCATTTGCTTGCGTGTCGCATCTTGCCATGTCATCATGTGCATTGCATCATCATGTTTTCAAAACTTGCATCTGTCCAGGTCTCCCCGTTCCTTCCGTTGCCCGTTCTGAGCCCAGACACACTTGCACGCGCCCACGGCACGTCCGAAATAGTATTTTATAAGTGACCGGAAAATGTTCTCCGAATGGGTTGAAAGTTGGCGTGCGGTGTTGTTTTGTTGTCAGTAGGTCGCCCGCCAAGTTTCATCGCTTTCGGAGTTCGTTTGACGCCCCAACGGATAATTATAGCGGCAGTATAGCCGGTCTAACGTCGGACGTTTTCGATCTCAGAAAATTGTTGCCGGGCCCTCTCTCTTTCTCTTATCTCCTCTCAGCCTCGCCATAGCCCACCTAGTCCATCCACCTACCCTTCTTCGCGTCCGGAGCCGTCCGATGCAATCGCACGGTCCGAAAACCCCTTTTTGCACAGTGCACCGACCCCTCACGTGCGCGTCCAAAACTTCCCCGGACCCGACCTGGGCAGTCGTCACCGTTGTGTCCGGATAATCCCCAAACATCTACAAAACATCACCGTTTTCTTATTCGGACTTCCTAGTCTACTTTTCTCGACCGCTCGATTTTAATTGGAGGGATGGATTAGCCCCTAAACTTCCCCTCTTTTCCTTATATAAAACTACCTAGTCTAAATCTGGACAAAACCCTAACTTCTAGGGAGATGTCCCATCGACCCCTCTCGGTCGCCGCCACTATCTTCCTCGGGATCCAGATCCACCCATGCTCCCTCGTTTTCCACAGCGAGCCAACCGATTCATCCATCCAGCCGCCGCGTTGCCTCACCCAAGCAGCAGCGCGGCACCGAAGCAGCCCCAAGCTCCTCCTCTTGCGCCTCTACGCTCGATCCCCTTCGCCTCGTGCCACTTTCCCGCCGGCAAGCTTCGTCAGAGATGAGCGCCGATGCCCGCTTCTTCTTCATCTTCCCGTGCTCCTTCTGTTTCCATCTCTCATCTCCCTACTTTTCTCTCTTTCTGTGAGCAGGGAATCCTCCATCGACAGCCGCATCAGCGACCTCCATGGACCCCGGCCGCCGACTCGGAGCTCCTCGTCGCCAAGTCCCGCGCCCCTGCTTCCCTGAGACCCACATTGTCGCAGCCTTGTTCCGTCCGTGCCATTTTTGTCGACGGCCTCCTCTCAAGTCGGTGCCGCCTGCTTCCCCGCTGGAGCTTGTCGCCTCTCCGTTCACGCCGCCCGTGCCCAGACAGCGGCTCGAGGAAGGAGTCGCCAAGCCAGCGCCCAAGACCTCCAGGAGCCCGCGGCCTTCTCTGCTTCCCCTCCTCTTGCCTCCCCGGCAGCAAGCTCCGCAGCGCCAAGTTCCTCGCCTGCGTCCTCCCGTCGAGCGCCGGGACAAACGGCAGTAGCTCCAGCCTTGCCTCGGCCCTCCTCGACCTCCTTCGCACCGGATCCGTCCCCCTCGTCCATCTACTCGTTGCAGGAGGTCTCCGCCATGCCCTGCAACCCGCATCGCCAGTTGCCGTCCCCTGCTTCACGAACGAGACAGCCAGCGCTGCCCCTTCGTTGACTTGGTCCAGCGCCAGCGTGGCCGGTCTCCAAGTCCCAGGCTCCAAGGCCCAAGCCGCCCACTTCGTCAGCCCGAACCGCCAAGCCTGCAGCCAGCTCCACCGACTGGGCCTGGCCCATAGTGAGCGCCCAGTCCGCCGAGTTTCAGCCCGATAACATTTTTTTCCAAGATCTACGAGCAAGACACTTATAGACAACTTTTCGGGTGTGAATTAGGGTCTTTGCCATTTAGTTATTTGGGCATACCAATTCATCACCGTAAGTTGTCTAATAAAGAATGGAAGTGTATCAAAGATCGAATTGAGAAAAAACTAAGTTGCTGGAAGGGCAAGCTTATGTCTTATGGAGGTCGGCTAGTGCTGATTAATTCGGTACTGACCAGTATGCCGATGTTCCTATTATCTTTCTTCGAAATTTCGAAAGGTGTCCGAAAGTGACTTGATTTCTTCAGGCCTCGTTTCTTTTGGCAGTCAGATGAGGCCAAAAGGAAGTACCGACTGGCGCTATGGGACATTCTGTGCCGACCAAAATACCAGGGGGGTCTGGGTATTGAGAACTTAGAAATTAAGAATAAATGCCTTATGATCAAGTGGCTCTGTAGGTTAGAGACGGAGCCAGAAGGCATGTGGACACACATTTTGCGCAATAAGTATCTACAGTCCAAAACACTTGCCCAGGTTACCATGCGACCAACTGACTCGCCATTCTGAAAAGGGCTGGTGCGAACGAAGGATTTGTTTTTCCGTAGGATCAAATTCTTGGTTGGCGATGGGATGTCAACAAGCTTTTGGGAAGACACGTGATTAGGAGGGACACCTCTCGCCGTGCAATATCCTACCCTTTATAACATTGCACAACGTAAGGGGATTACGTAGGCATAATGTTACAAACGATCCCTTTAAATATTCAGTTCAGACGTGCGCTAGTTGGTGAGCAATTGACTGCCTGGTTGCATTTGGTTCGGAGATTGATAGATGTTCAACTTTCTGACCAGCCGGACTCGATACATTGGACACTAGCTAAAAACGGGGTTTTTACGGTGAAATCTTTTTATATGGACTTGATTAATTCTGGCCCAATCTCAAGATCGTTGTATATTTGGAAGACTAAAGTCCCCTTGCGTATTAAAATCTTTATGTGGTTTGTCCATAAACAAGTCATCCTTACCAAGGATAATTTAATCAAAAGGCGGTGGGTAGGGAATCCACGTTGTTGTTTTTGTGATCATGACGAAACAATACAACACTTATTTCTTGATTGCCCACTCGCCAAATTGCTTTGGAGAACCATTCATATTGCCTTCAACATTAACCCTCTGGTTGATATTGAATCGTTGTTCGGAACATGGTTAACTGGGGTTGAACATATAATTGCTTTGCAGCTCGTATTCGGATTGGAATATGTGCGCTTCTGTGGGCTATATGAAATTGTCGAAATGATTTGATATTTAACAGACAACATAATTTGAATTTCTTGCAGATTATCTTCAGAGCTACCGCATGAATCTGTACGTGGTCATTACTCGCTCCTATGGACTCTAGGGAGCCTTTGATTACTGGATGCACCCATTGGGAGATGGTAGCACGGGTTATATTCAACCGGTTCGGATGGCGGTCGCATAATAGGATAGGAGTCTAGAGAGCTTATCCTTTATTTCGTCTTGCCGGTTGTAATTTTGAGACTATATTTTTTCTTTTATTTTGCTCCTTTTGCGAGCTGTAATTTCGAGACGACTTTGTGACACTTTTGTGGCTTTTTAATAAGATGGTTGCATGCATCATCATGATGCAGAGGCCGGGGATACGCTTCCATTTCCAAAAGAAAAACATCATTAGGACGACACTGCAAGTATCCATGTAGAATTTGTTTTTGTGACATATTTATTCACTGGAACGCAAAGAAGAGATACTGTTGAGAAATGCTAACCTCTCGAAAATGAGCTGCTCGACAAGTACAAGCATAAGAAAATGTACTGCCTTCTGTCTGCATTGCTCACTTTCTCGGTTGAGAGCCACACTTGCAAATCTCCATGATTCTAGAGTCTCAAATGGATTTTTACAACAAATTCTTACAATTACAATGGAAGAAACCATCTTCTTCAAACTCTTAGTTATACAAGTTTCGAATGCAGATGAATGTAATTGGAATAATAACACTAGCCTAAAACAAGCAATAGTCATAAACGTCATTTTGTAATTTGAGAGTGGTTTTTCTACACTCCAGCTCGGTGCACCCACGCAAGAAAACATAGCAAAGCATTTCAAAAAATTCCAAAACTTTGTGAGAATGATCATTAACAAATGTTATGGGCGCTTGCAAAGTTTGACGGTCAAATAACATTCGAGGAGCTCTGTACAAAACACCGAAAATTAGTCAAAATGTAAGTGCACTGTTTGAACAAATTTTGGAATTTTGTCTTTTTGTACAGAGCTCGTCGAATGTTATTTGGCCACCGAACTTTGCGAGCACCCATAACATTTGTTGATGATCATTCCCACAAAGTTTTAGAATTTTTTAACATGTTTTGCTATGTTTTCTTGCGTGGGTGCACTGTGGGTGCACAGAAGGTGGGTGCAGCCACTACTTTCCATTTGTATTTGTAATTTTCATGTTTAGCTTTGAGAAATCACACTATTTAAATTTGGGTTCCCAAATTAAAGTGTTCCCTAAAAAAGCAAATTAAACTGCCCACATTGTTCTCAAGGTTCTTGCCAAATAATCAGCCAATTAAGGCTCGTGATTAGCTGGTTTTTGATGGTAAGCTAACTTTTGTCAGAATTTTATGCACAAAAAATCAAAAAAACTTCTTCTTCTTTTCTTTGAAGACACTTTTGCCAACATTTCTTTAATAGGGCTGTGCTGACTTCTAGTATCAAACTGAAATTTCAAGAGACTAGACAGATACGACAAAAAAGAATCTAAGGATGGTTACCTAAGAGAAGTTCATCTAATTTATAATATTTCCTTAGACTTCTCATAAGGAAATCGAAATATCTCTGGAAAATGAATCTTGTGCTTCATCCTTTTAATCATGTACGTAGTACTAGTATCAGCTGCTATTTTTATTATCCATGAATTACATCGAGCTATCTTGCCTTGAAATCATCCAAAACCACGGAGGCAGCATTGCGACATGGGGCACTCATCACCCTACCGCATGGGTGCAAGCTGCTGCCGTGCACCAGAAAATGCATTTTAATTTCAGATATCCAACTTTTACAAGATAACAAGATTACATGGATTGAGACTTGAGAGCCACACTTGCAAATCTCCATGGTTTTGGAGGCTTGAATGAAATTTTACAACAAAGCCTTACGATTACGATGGAATAAACCATCTTCCTCGAACTCTTAGTTAGGTTATACAAGTTTTGAATGCGGATAAATGTAATTGGAATAAAAACACTGGCCTAAAAAGTGCGATAGTCTTAAACATCATTTTGTAATTGTCAAGTTTAGGTCCTTGGTGAAATCACACTATTTAAATTTGGGTTCCCAAATTAAAGTGTTCCCGCAAAAGAAACAAAGTAAAGTGTCCACATATTATTCTCAAGGCTCTTGCCAAATAATCAGCCAATCAAGGGCTCACAATTAGCTGTTTTTTATGGCAAGCTAACTTTTGTCAGAATTTTATTCACAAAAATTTCAAAATTTCCTCTTCTTCTTTTCTTTGGAGAAACTTTTGCCAACATTTCTTTAGTAGGGCTGCAAGGGACATCAACCATACATGTGCCATTGCATGAATGCAGATTTTGTGAGCTTATGCACCCGGGCCTCACTATCCTAGCACTCCAATGTTGCTTTGAGATCTGTGCTACACAACTACCTTATTATATGGAATTTTCTCTTTTTTGTTCCTCTCATATAAAACATGTCTTGAACTTCAAACTTTGCAGTACAACATAACTTTGTAACTAGAATGTGAGATAAAACTTTCAGATTTTTTTGTCCGACATAAATATGAAAAATAAGATTTTTTTTAATCAAACAAATCTCATTTTGTATATTTATGTTGGACCAAAAAATCTGTAAGTTTTATCCCACATTCTACATAGAAAGCTTTGTTGTGCTGCAAAGTTGAAGTACAAATACATGTTCTATATGAGAGAAACAAAAAAGAGAAAATTATTTGTATGAATCGTGATGCAGGAATGAGTGGTTGGATAAGGAGTACCCGGGTGCATAGGCTCTAAAACATGTTTTCGGCCATTGCATCCTTAAAAAGGCACACAACACACTTGGTGGGTGCAACGCGTGACTGTTGTTGCTAATATTTGTTAAGTTACTACACTGCATGTTGTGCTAATATGCTGACACACATCTCAAACGGTTGAACTGCAGTTTTAGAGGTAATATCAGTGGCAGTCATAGAACTTGCATCTGATGTTCAGTTTAGTGTTAAAAGTTGTAAAATACGTCATTGCAGTCACATAACTTGTCTATGCGTGCAGATACGGTCACTTCTTCTGTATCCAGCCATCTCTCGTGCTCATGTGACGTGTCAGTATGAATGCGGCCCACATGTAAGTGACCGTGCGCAGTGAAATGTTGGGTGAGCCACGGTTTTTTATTATTTTTGCAAAAAATTACCCTCAGCTTTTATTTAATTGGGCACCTGTGAGCACACTGTGTTGCGTCAAGAAACAAGAAAAAAAAGGGCCGGGGGATTCGAACCAACTTCCTACACTGAACAATAAGATAACTGCAGCAGCCACTCCACCAAGAACAAATTGATGTAAAACTAACAAACGAAATGTTCTTTAACACAATGTTCGCTCACAGCAAGAAAGGGATAAACGAAAACTAAAAACCTGTCATGTTATTCCACAGAAAAATAAATGAAATATTCTTTAAAAATGTTCATGCTTTACATTAAAAAGTATGCGACATTTCAAAAAAATGCTTAAAAATTGTTAAAAATATTTTTGTAATTAAAAAAAATGTAAGTTCCATTTTAAACATGTTCACACATTTCAAAAAAACTTTCATGCGGGGAATAGAAATCTTCGTGTATATGTTGTTATTTATCTTGTTCTAACTAAGAAAACTATGCAGAGAATAGAAATTCGCCATGGCATATGCATATTATCACGGGGAGAGTGGATCATTCTGATTGAGCAGTCTATTTTTTTCAAACCGAAAAGTATTCAAATTTGAAGTTTCGTCGGAAAAATCAGCTGAAATATATTTTCTTTTGTCTAGGTTTTCAAATTTCAAATTGTTGGAATTCAAACACTTTTTTCCTGATTTGTCTGAAAGAAATTTACATACATTTATTCTGCAATATATCTTCTTTTACCTATATTTTCAATTCAAATTATTCAAGTTCAAAAAATTTAGTTGATTTCTCCGAAAAATTTACATACATGCATTCTGACCTATATTTTCCGTCATCTAGATTAATGTTTTAAATTTTTTTCAAATTTAAACAAAATTTCCGCTGATTTGTTCAAAAAAATAGGTACATTTGTACTGCACTATATTCCCTTTTATCTAGATTTTTAAATTTATTTTTTAAAATTCAAACAAAAAATTAGTCGATTTGTCCCAAAAGTTTATCAAGAATATAAGTTGTTTTCTTACATAGAAAAAAAGAAAGAAGAATACAAAAGATAAACTATGTATATTTCTTTTATTGCATAAGCGGCTATCCCTTTTTTGCACACCCTTTTTCCTTTTTAATTTCTACTTTAGTTAGTACTGTCTATGTCAGATGAAGTTAACTATGCTTTCTAATCGTCAAATATTGGTTAGTGGAGTCGGTATGCATGCGCTGCTAATCGTAATAGCTCCTGGGTTTGAATCCCAACCACTACACTAGTGTTTATAATTTTATTTACTGATTTTTTGCGTGTATTTATAAATTAATAAAATATAAGTGTGTTTTCTGAAGAAAAAAACCAGTGCCCGCAGATTACCCACGGCGTCAGCCACTGATAGTGCCCCAACGCAACGTTGGCACGTCACGTGTGCGCGGAATACGGCCGGTTATGACAGAAAGCACCGTAGATGAACAAAAGGACAAGTTAGCTGACTAGAAACATGTATTTTACAAGTTTATACACCAAACTGAACATCGCCTGCAAGTTTTATGACTCCCCGTGTATTTACCTCGCAGTTTTAACTAGAGAGGTGAGAGATGTGACAGCGGTTTTTACTACTTTCCCTAATCCGGGCAACACTAGTTGGATCTCTCACTCAAGCTCCAGCATGCCACTGCTCTGTTTCTCAACGGAGAAGAGATGCTGGCAGCAGAATCTGGTGGCCCAATGTTAGCCCAGCTGCAGCCATGGAGCCGTCCAAGCTCATCAACCATGCACCCGTAAAAAAAAGGTCATCAACCATGCATCTGTCACCCTGCTCGCTCTTTTCAGTGAAATCGAGGTTCCACTCGGTGACCCAAATCATTTTTTGGGTGGAAAACCAACATAGAAACAACCCAGTTTCGTATACAATGTAAAATAGAGTTCTGAAAAGAGCAATTCCTTACAAGACCATGAGCGCTAAAACTGAAACTTCAGAACATCGGACATGAATTGCAACATCCTTTGATAGGATGTTGTCCCCAAGGTAATTTGGCAGCTTGACCCCTAAGCTCGCCGACATCCTACTTCAGCCTTGCGAATTTGCGAGCATTCTTCCAACCCTGATCACTAGCATCTGGCCGCCGAAGGTTAGTACCGTGGACATCTCAATGAGAGCACACACAAGTTGTCACGGATGTTGTCATCTCCCTGCCTCCCTCCAGAAAGTTCCGGCCGATACTCGTGTCTGCTAGACCCTCCTTTACTTGCCGTGCCTCTCCAGAAAAGACAACAGCCATGAACGTGCTCATTGATCAGGACAGTGGCGGGGTTCTTCCATGGCTCCGCAACATGGATCACCGGGGTTTGTGCGGCTCTTAAGTGGGAGGAAGGATTGGGAACAGTGGGGCAGCGAGACGGCGCCACTGAATACAGCGGCTGATGCTGCGATAACAGCGAGGTTGATGGGTGAGCTCTGCTGCAGACAGAATGCTGCTGTGTTTTGTTTTCCTCCAATATTCCACTTCAGAGTACCCCTTTTTCAGAGTATCCCATAGACAGGACACTAAAATAAGCATATCAACGATACACGTTGGACCTTTGACATCCTAATTCCCAGGGCAGGTGGATATTTATAAGGCAATATGTAGTTTTTGTTAGGTAAGCATGAGATAGGTGTGTTGATCAAGTCATTCAAGAAGCGTTTATGGCCTCTCTTTTATCATCCGAGTACATGATGCAAATTAAATCATGTGATCATTCTATTTGCATGTTTTATTTGCTCTTGCATAAACAGAAGAAAAATAGTAAAAACTTCATGAAAGGAGCAGTTCAATGTCAATCGCATGAGGAATAGTGATAGCTCCATGACGTTAAGTTTATAAATGAGACCTTTTACACTACATCATATTATCTCACCTAGTTTCTGATTAAAATTGATGATCTTGTGCCTTGCTACATAAGATTTTTGAGCAACCATCATAAAACTACATAAGATCTCTTCTCTGGATAAATATGTCCCCTGCATAATTATTCCCCAAGTGTCGAAAGTATCTGCGGTGTGAGAAAATAGCCATGCCTATGCCTTGGCGGTCAGTGTCTGCCCAAATAATTTTAATTTCATCTCATCATAGGTAAATACATTTAGTTTAAAAGTCATGCATATTTCATCAAATAGCTGCACATGGTGGTATGGATCTTCTATCTCATCACCCGTAAATTGTTTACATGGCAGCAACACGAGAAGATTCAGATAAATATTGTAAGTTTCACCATTTGGTGTTTGGTCCAATGAAGTGAAGATTTTTATATTAATGGGCAGTCCCGAGAGCTTAATCGCGGCGAGTTGGTAAATATGCCCCAAAACGGCCATGGTTGCCTTGAACCTGCAAAATAACTTAGCACATAATATAAAAAAATTTAAAACAAAGATCAAAAGCACTTAGCTCCTTGGCAACTGCATCGGAAATTTTGTGATGTTCTGCAAGTACACCGAGTTTGGTTGTGACTTTTTTCAAATAAAAGTTTTGATACCACATGAAGCACATGAACTGGTCTTTGCCTGTTCTACAGGTTCAAGGATTTAAGAAGGGATAGAGAGAGATTGGCGAAATTGATTGTTTATTGCTTGAGCCTCGTGGACATATATATAGGAGTATATATATGATCTTTTTAGAGTACAAGACAAGCCACAATACTTTCCTAGTCTAT
The DNA here is from genome assembly GCA_034509565.1 of Triticum monococcum. Taxonomy (NCBI): domain Eukaryota; kingdom Viridiplantae; phylum Streptophyta; class Magnoliopsida; order Poales; family Poaceae; genus Triticum; species Triticum monococcum. The sequence goes on along the minus strand of CM067845.1, from coordinate 12,435,515 downwards.
CATATTTCCAATCTAATCATTATACTCAACATCCCACCACAGTCATAATGGTAGCGACACAGACAATGAGACTGGAGAAGAATCCGAAGGCAAGCCGACAGACACCCCTCACAGCCGTAACAGTCGATGCATCGCGGAAGGCGTGGCTGCAGTGGAAACTGACGAGGTTGCTCAAGCAAGGCGGTAGCCCTTTATGCCATTTGTTGAGGTAACCGAGAGGGTAAGTGGTGTAGTCGTGGTCGAGGTAGCCGTGCGAGGGACACCGTGGTCGATGTTGAGTCGGGGCCAATGTCGAGGTAGTCGCCGTGAACCGGGAAAAAGAGTGGCGGCGGCCTGAGGAGGCGGCGGCGGCTAGGTTAGGAGCGCGACGGCGGTGCTCGATGTAGGCGAGTAAGAAGCCGACAGTATAACGAAGACCGGCACGGACGATGGAGATCCTGCGCCTAGGAAGGCGGCGCGACGCGACACAGAAGTCGACGTGCGTGGATGGCGAAGTGGACCATGTGCCGCGACGCTACTGCCCGAAGGGATGACGCATCGTCGGATCACGGGTCGGGGCGACGACGGAAAGACCTCATGAGAGCAGCATGGACCGCGTGCCACGCTCGCTATGACGTGATGGGGCGACTCAGCGGCAACGCGAGGTCGGTGCAGCCACGGGGACAACCTGGAGCGGACGGCCTCGGGACAACGGTGGACAGCGGGCCGCGGCGTATGGTCCAAAGAGACGACGTAGCGGCAGCGTGCGGGTCGATGGCAGAGACCGCGTGTCACACTCGCTACGGCCCGATGGGATGATGCAGCGGTAGCGCGAGGGTCGATGCAGCCACGAAAATGGCCTGAAGTGGACGGCCTCATGACAGTAGTAGACCGCGGGTCGTGGCATTATGATGAACGAGACGGCGCACAGGTCAGTGCAACCACAGAAACTGCTACGGGGTGGCGATACTGCTGTCCGAAGGGAGGACGCAATAGCAATCCGGTGCTCGATCAGCAGCGCGGTTACTTGGCAACAATCTCCATAGAATTCGGCGTAGATACAGAACCGATCCGGACTCGCACATCAGGTCGCGGGACGTGGCAGAAACGTGCAACCGAGCAGGGGCACGAGGTGCGCAGAGAGCCTAAGCTGGATACGTGTAAGCGCACTAGCAGCCGCCTCAAGCCCTCAGGCCTCAACCCGCACGGGACGTAGCCAGCGCGCACACACCGTGCATGAGGCACGGCCACACACACGGCGTGGATCGAGACGGATGCTCCAGCAAGTGAATCGCGTGGCGAGCGTGCGTGGTTGCGGCTACGCGCCGAGGACAAGAGGCCAGCGCGCGAGAGCCGTCGTGCAAGCGCACCCACGCGTCAAGCGTGAAGCTGGGCACCATGTGGCAAAGCCGCATCAGATCCAATCGAAAACGATGAAGATGTTTTTTATTTATTTAGAAATTGTTCATTCAAATCAACCAATCAGTACAGAGTAGGTGACCCTTACAAGTACACTGAAACGTAAAAACAAATGACCATGAACACCTAGAGTATACTAAGACAACCATTACACAAAAAGATCTCCGGAGGCCTGTGTTATCATACCTGAATCTTGAGAGAAGACCCCTGCAGCAGAAGGATATGCAACCAGTCGCAAACTGGTCATCATCTTCGACCACGATACAATTGCCGCCACGCTGCTTCCTTCTTTCTTGACACCAGCGCTGAGAGGGCATGGACATCAATCCAACACACCTGCAACAGCCGTCGCCATCTTTGGCTTTGAGTATCACGAAAAGTGTCCCTTCCGGAAGGAAGAGAACTTGAGTCATCCGACCGGTCCAGCACCGCGGCCGGGCCATCCGCCCGGGCAGAGCAGGATCTCCCACCAGTATCAGCGCAGAGGAAGGAGAAGAACAACAGCAGCAAATCGTACCAACAAGGAAGAAGAAATGTCTTCGTCTCCCTACCTCCATCGCCCATCTGAGGATCCAAACGTCCAGTGCCGATGGACCTCCAACCACCATAGCCCTCGACCTCGACGAGATCCGAGGATCCCCAACACCACTGGTTCCTAGACGAAGGCAAAAGCCTCGCCTGACCACGAACGGAGCCCGAAGAAACTTATTCCGACGCGACACCACCGCAACGGCCTCGGCAACGTCTCCCTCAACCATAACCCTACCACACACCAACCTAGCGAACAGACCTGAGGTTCCCTCTCCCTCTCGCCGCCGGAACGGCCAACGGAGAGAGAGGGAACCGGCGGCGTCACCGGCGGCGCGCAAGGGACCCCTAGTCACCTCCTTGATCGTCTCGAGCGATCCAATTTTTCCAGGGGTGCGGTTGCGTATCTAAAACGATGAAGATGTCGATGGTGTAGAGGCGCGTTGTAGATGACCAACAACGATGGGTGACTCAATCCAATCTGCGATCCGAAAACTAAAAAGAACAGCTGATTAAGACGATCGGCGAGAGAGAAATCCGGATCAAAGGATTAGGAAAAAGACTCTCTAAGGTAGTCGGTCAACACGACCGGTGGACGAATCATAAGTATGGGCGGCGTGACCTCCGGTGGAGCACAAGACAAGCGTGAATACTTTTCTAGTCTATCTTTGTTTACAATCTAATCATTATACTCAAGAAAGGAAAAATGAGCATGTAAGTTAGTTATGGTCCAAAGTAGAGCGGAAGCGGGAGTTGAAAGTCTGGGAGTGATTGTTGATTGAAAGTAAAGTGCAAGTTTCCCTTAAATAAAAGAATAAAAGGGACTAAATAGGACGAAGGGTGTTCTCGTGGGTTCTGGATTCCCATTAGTATGTGTTTAGCATAACATATGCTAATGCATAGTCTAGGTTTAGATAACTAAGACAGTTTGTATGTTTTTATAAGTGAGCGGAGCCAGATACGGATACGCACATAAATGTTGCAGCCATATAACACATATGACACCATGGTTCCTCCTCTCATACAGGTTGTGGCAACAACGATTAAGGGTCTCTCAATGGGCGTAGCTAAAGGCGTTCTCCGGCAATTCCCTATTGAGCGGTCGAGGTAGGAAGGAGATAGCTATCACCGAAGTACCTCTACAAACCCAACCGTGCGCCGATTGTAATGACCTTTACACCCTGAAGGGCAAGTGGTCGACTTCACCCAACATCGAAAAAAATTAGTAACATAAACATACAAGGAGGATGTAGAATACGCTTGACAATCAACACCTAAACATACTAGGTTCCTCCATATCACCGAGAACTAGAAGATTTACTCAGACATAAAGACAACAAACATCAAAGGGACAATCATGGTAATCATGTATGAATGATCAAAGTAATACATGTAGGAATCCACCTAGGGTTTGGTATTACCATGGCAATGATAATGATGGTTGATGTCGAAATCTCCTTGATTGGGTTGATGGCGTAGCGAAGCCCTTCTATCGCCCCCCCTCCATCCGGATCCCTTCTGGAAGCTAGAGCTCTTCATTCTGGTGAAGTTTTTGATCTCTCTATAGCTCTATTTCGTTATCCGAAGCCACCGGGGTAAAATAATCGACCAGGAGGAGGTGACGTCGCCTGGCCAAGCACAGGTACGGGCCGACGCGCTCGTACCGGGTAGCATCTTCTCTCTAGAAGCGCTGGTGTGTCTGGAATTTTCTCCATTTGTTTGCTACTTCTTATGGTAAGTTCCATCATGCCAATCAACGTGACTTTCACCCATATACTAGCGTTTTCTTCTTTAATGATCCAGATCTCTCCATGGCCAGGGTCCTGGTGAAATAGGACATGTGTGGTGTTGAGGTCAATGGGGGGTGGGGGGCACCATAGAGACGACCGACATGGAATCACCCATTTTCGGGAAGCCGTCCTGAGGTGACGTGGAGAAGCAGGACATTGCTGACGGGTCGTGTCCGAGAAGGTACCCATATGTCGGCGATGTTGACAAGTGCGGTGAGTCCGGAAGCCTATGCGGGCGGGCCGCCGACGGGCCCGTGCTGTGGTTGTTGTGGCGCCGACGTTGAGAATGGTTGGCTGGCGGAACCCTAGCAGGAGGAGGGCGTTTTGCACAACCTTGGCGGTGATGGCCTCGGTGTTCAGAGAGGTGGCCTGTGCGTGGGCGGCTGTACTGACTTCTTCTTTTGCCTTCTCTTTCCTCCTTCGGTCGGCCCGTTTCGTTGGCTCGGGCGCTCTCTGCTCAGTGGTCATCTCCTTCTTTGACTTCTTCTGGGCCACGAAGCGGGCGGCCATGACGAGGACGGCATGGAAGAAGGTAGCGATAGGGTTGAGCGTGTCGGTCGCGGCTCTAGGGAAAGGGCGGGTTGGAGAGGAAATGTAGGAATGAAATGATATGGCACGGATTAGCGGGTTAGGGGAGGACAATGTGAGCACGTCCATGGTGTGTCCAGACAAACGCAACCCCGGCCCAAATTTGAGTCAGAAATGGATAAAAGCAAACCAGAAAACAAGTGTTTGTCCATTTGCCTCAGCATGTTAGGCCGTGTCTTTTTTGTCCATACAGACTCAAACGGAAACAGGCGAACGAAATGCATCGATCCGTTAGACTTTCCCCTTAGAAAAAGGGCCTGATTGTCCTATGCAGATCCAGCATAAGCCCGGCTACCAGGCCCATCACCCGCGTTCCCAGCAGGCCCTATTTCTAAGCGAGAGAACGAAAAAAAAAAACGCTCTCTCTAGCAGTTGCCCTATTTCCTCCCGGATCTCTTCCCCGGTCGCCGGACGCCGCCTTCCCGCCGCCGCCGTCGCTGCAGTTTCACAGGTTTGTTCCCTTCCCCCGATTTCTTTCTCAGATCGATCAGCAGAGAGATAGCGTTACCTTGGGGGGCGGTGGGTGGATCAACGGGGCTGGGGCGGGGAAATGGATGCCGAAGTGTTGTTGGACGCTGTCGACGGAGCTCGATCCGCGGAGACCCGGCGCTGGACCGGGGCGGCGAGGTGCGGAGGGAACGGCGGTGCTCGGGGCAGGACGGGATCAGGGGAGGGGGAGGAGCTGTGGCAGTGGCGTCTTCAGCAAGAGAGACGCCGATGTGTGTGTGCGCGCGCGCCTGCCGCTGATGCTATATGTGACGCGATTTTAGCCGTGTGTGTGTGCTTCTGCTGCGATTTCCTGCTGCTTTGATGTGCTATATATATTCAGATGCTTATAGGTTTGCTGCATGTGAATTTTGTTCTGGTTGCTGATTGAGAAAGAGAGGCCACGGCTGGGAAAGAGATAGAGAGAGGTGCTGATGCTGACTGCTGCCTTTTCTTCTCTGGATATTGCAACCGCTGTTTGTGTTTCTGCTTCAAGAAATAGAGATATGTTTCTCATATAAAGAAAGAGACAGATCGGGAGAAATGTATATTGTCTATTGGTTTGTAGCTGTGAGATTTTGCTTGTGCCGTTTTGATTTGTTTGTTCTCGAGAGCATCCGTGATGTTACATCCACTTTTACTCATCCTTGCACTTTGAGTTTTGACTTTTGACAGTGAAGAAAAACATTGGGGACTATGTAGTCTGAGATGCTCTCATCTTCTTTCTCTTATTTTAATTTGGTTGTTTGTTTGTTTATGGCTTTCTGTTGCTCAAGTCATGGATCGATGATGTGATTGTTAACTGCGTTATCTATCTTGAACTTCTCAAGTACTGAAGAAAAACATTATCTGCTGAGATCCAAGGCACCCCTGAAGTTCTTAACCTTTCCTTATTGTTTTGTCTGATTAACTTTGGCAGTCAAGAGGTCTTTTTTAATCTGTGAGTAGTATACTTTGCTGGATTTTGACTTCCGTATGTTTGCAAAAAAAGTAAGTTATATAATAATATGGTACTCCCTCCGTAAACTAATATAAGAGCGTTTAGAACACTACTTTAGTGATCTAAACGCTCTTATATTAGTTTACAGAGGGAGTATAAGGTACAGTTGTGTGTCGGTCCGTCCGTCTTTCTTTCTTGTCATGTGATGTTCGATCGCATGTTCATCAATAGAATCCATGTTTGGTTTCGTAGATTCAGGTTGGGTCATTCATAACACTCTTTATGTTTTGGTCATTTATGATACTAGTGTTACAAGCCTTCTGATGATCTGATCAGAACTGGTACTTCCATGCAGATAGATAAGAACAAGATGGTGATTAATGGTGATGCACCTGCAAGAGGGAGTGCAGCAGCTGCTGCAAGCTTGCGCAGACGTAGAACCACCAGCGGTGCTGCTGCTGGAGGTGGCGGTGGCGCCAGTACAATGCTTCAGTTCTACACCGACGAGGCTGCTGGGCGCAAGATGTCCCCAAATGCTGTTCTGATCATGAGCATAGGGTTTGTTGCCGTCGTTGCTGTGCTCCATGTTTTCGGCAAGCTGTACCGTTAGGTTCCATATGCAAGCTGCACCTATGAACAGAGGAACCCATAGGCTTAAATAACTGCATAGCAAATGACTGTCGTATCCTGAAGACATTTCCATATTAGCATATAAGTTTATATACCTGATAATATATACTGCGATGAGATGTTATGGTCGAATCCTTGCAAGGTGCTTGGCTGGTCACCTGTTTTTTTTACAGTTAATCTCCATGCTTTGTTTCAAATATGTTGCATACAAGCCATTGCTGTAGTTGTATATATTAGTTCCAGAGTCTGAATCAAATGTTCTGCTTGCGTAAAAACTATGCTTGGCAAATCTCTGAATTGTGATTTGTAACTAGTCCATCCAGTCCCTAGCCCTTGTCACCGGAGTAGTTAACTGATGATAAGAATCAAGTTTGTGGCTTCTAACTTAGAAATGATGACTGTTGTAAATTTACCAGTCTGTAAAGTAAATCTGGATTTAAAATCTTACTCCGATTCAAAATACCACAAAATTTTCAAATTCAGTATTGTTGGGGCCTTCTCACAGGGAGAAGACACCCTTTAAAAATTAGGGTATGCTGCTTAATGTGGCATGCATACGGTATCCTTTAGTAAAAGGCGAAAGAATAGTTCGCTTTGTGCTCACCACGCAGCTGCGTGCCTTTCACTCTATGCACCCTACACTGTTATGTAGCCGAGGGCACTTGTTTTTCTTGTAACTATGGGTCTGATACTGGTGGCCGGCCCATTGAGCGACATTCTTTAGATGGTGCGGGTGTGTACTAGGCAGGCCCACAGTGTGGAGGCTAGGGATACGTCCCAGTGGATGCCAGAGGCCCACAGTGTGGCTTCGCTGGCGGAGTGAGGTGGACCGGGCCACGTGGGCGCATCAACTGCTCGTTCTTTTTCGGTCGCAGTCTGCTACTCGGGGTTTTTCCCCCTTTTTCTTCAAGTTTTGTGTTTAGGATTTTTTCTTTATCTTTTTCAGATTAGTTTTGTTTTAATGGTTTTTGCGACATGAGTTCAAATATATAAAAAGTTTTAAATTGAAAGTTTCGTTTAAGAGATATGAATGATTTTAAGTTAGCAAATGGAAAATAAATGAATGGATTAGTTTGGAAGAGCGGAGAGAGAGAATGGGTAGCACATGCATGTAAGACAATGTGTCATCTGACCAAAAGAACATTGATGGGACCCATGTATCATGCTTCACTTTTTATACTGTACAGTGTTTACTTTTTATACTGTACAGTGTTTGTTGTACTAATCTTCAGATCGCAACGAGCGGCTCTAGATCTGTCGGTATGGGCCGGAACCGCTCAATTTTCCATTTTGGGGAGGCCCCCTGCCGCCCAGGAGGCCTGGCCGCCCGGAGCGCATAGGTAGTTTTTCTCTATCTAATTTACTCTCTGGCTGTTCTCCAGGGCCGTACCAAGGAAATTGGAGGCCCTGTGCATATCAAGATTAGGCCATATGTGTGAAAGAAAAATAATAATATTTTTTGTATGTTAGAGTTATGTCGAATATTGTGTACAAGGTAGGTTACAGTTGGACTAGGAGTTGTATTGTGTTTACATAGGATGTGGAGTTGTGTCCTAATAGGATACTTGTATCCCAGGCCTCTCATATATAGCGGGGGTAGACACACGATGTAACCTATGCCAACATAATAGCACAGGCGCGCAAGGGGGAGCCGGCGGCGTGTGCCGGCGCCCGGGTGGCCGGGGTGCGGTATTGTGACAGTGTCACGGGGAGGAGCGCCCGTAGTCAGGCCCCGGGGATGTAGCCATATCGGTGAACCTCGTTAACAAATCTCGGTGTTGTGCTCGTGTGATTGCTTGGTCCTCGGATGATCGACGGTATGCCTCGAATTTAATTTTAACAAGTGATATCATGAGCAAGATTACGACGAGGCTGCGGATCGTTGATCTAGAGGAGAACACGTGAAAGTTGTCGACGAGATCTTGCAAGATGCAATATGTGCGATTGGAGATGTGGCTGTGGTTGTCGTGTTGGTGGATCTACGAGGTTGATCTGAGCGGAAGATTTCAGGGAAGACAACATGTGTCGTGTTTTGGAAAATAGCAATCGGGCAGTGTTCTCGGCGAGATCGGAAAGCAACGGCGGCAGCTAAGACGGATTGATTCATGCAGGCAGGCGGTGCACGAGCGTATCACGGCTGAGGCCCGGGCGAAGAGCAGGCTGGCTCGGCCCAACTTGGGCTGCTAAAGGGGCTGAAGCGAGAGGCAGATGTGCATGGAGCAGGTTGAGAGCGAATTGATCAGGAGCTATCCGTTCGTTTGTCCAGAGCTGAAGGCATCGTGAGGGTTTGTTTGTTGAAAAAAAAGAATTGCCAAGGCCACGTGTGTGTACAGGGGCAGTTTGATTGGATCCGATTTGGTTCTTGTTTCTGCTACAAGGTGCACGGAGGAGCAATAAAAACAAATAGAGGCTAGAAAAATTGTGCAGGTTGCATGAAAGTTTTTTGAAGTCGATTTGTTGTGAAGGCTTGGACCACATGGACAGGTTATGGAGGCGCGCGGACAAACGCGTCATGAGGATCATGTTTAACAGGGCGTCGAGTAATGCATGGTATGTGCTGGTTGACACGATGCAGAGTGAAACATGGTTGCAGTCGGATATCTTCGGCTGGGTCAGACTAGGCAGTCTGACGGATCGACTTGGATGTCGGTTGGAACAGAAGACGGTGCTGGGATCGGCAACGATGACGTAGGAGCATGATGCTGATGGTGACCAACTTCTAAGGCGTGGAAACACGTGGCGCAGGCCCCGAGGGCTTCTGCGGCTTCGACAAGGCTATGGCGCGGGGTTGATTCAAGACGGTGCACACGAGAGCTTGAAGACGACGGGGCACGGGGTGGATTGATCATCTACCATGGAGTCATGTTGAAGGTGGAGCTGGATTGAAGGGCTACGATGTAAGGATCCAGGGAATCGAAGCCTATTCAGCAAGGGGGAAAAAGCGAGTGGCACGTAGTTCGGACTGGAGCCCAGTGGTCTGATGGAAGCGTGAAACCCGTCATCGGTCAGTGATGATCGGTGGTACTCTGCAGTGGGGGTTGAGTGGTGTGGGTTCGCGACCCTTGAGACTCGACCGGGACAGCGGAGGCTTGGCACGGTAATAGCGGCGAGGCGTGCGGTACGCAAGGGACATGGAGACGGGCCAGGGCTCTGGTGGTCATACATGTGGTGAGACAACTGCGAATTTGACTCGGGGTGACTACAAGCAATGGTGAAATTCTTTTAAGTTTCAGACAGGCGGTCAAGAAAGGAGCGGTGATGTTGAGTTCAGGTAACTCTTATGTGTGACACCCAATATGTGAGTTGTTCACTTTCACGCAGGTCAGTGATCAGTGTGTGATGGCATTGGACTGATGCTCTGGAAGTTGGGAGCACAAACTAGAGTAACAAGGAATTTAATTTTGCTCGAGTGTTGACTGTGGTCAAGAAAAGGAGGGACTGCAAGTTGCAAGTGGAGTCGTATGGAGTCTTTGGAGTAGTAGCGGTACTCATGGGATAAACTCAAGTCCAATGTACATGAAAGTTTGACGCATTGATGAATTCAGGTGATGGAGAATATTCGCCAAGATGGAGTTTGTTAGAGTTGTGTCGAATATTGTGTACAAGGTAGGTTACAGTTGGACTAGGAGTTGTACTGTGTTTACATAGGATGTGGAGTTGTGTCCTAATAGGACACTTGTATCCTAGGCCTCTCATATATAGCGGGGGTAGACACACGATGTAACCTATGCTAACATAATAGCACAGACGCGCAAGGAAGAGCCGGCGGCGTGTGCCGGCGCCCGGGTGGCCGGGGTGCGGTATTGTGACGGTGTCACGGGGAGGAGCGCCCGTAGTCAGGCCCTGGGATGTAGCCATATCGATGAACCTCGTTAACAAATCTCGGTGTTGTGCTCGTGTGATTGCTTGATCCTCGAATGATTAATAGTATGCCTCGAATTTATTCTAACATCGTCAACCACTGCAATTTTTCACACGAAATTACACCAGTTGGAAGCACGTACAAACTCAAAGACCCGGCGATATTGGAGATGGACATGGCTTGGCATAAAATATTTCCAATGGTTATTTACTGTAGTATTAGTGCTTCAGTTAAAATCTTGATTAACAAACAATTTGGGGCCCCTCCGATGCTGGGGGCCATGTTCAGTCGCTTCGGTTGCACATGCGGGCATACGGCTCTGCTGTTTTCCTTTTGATAAACCAGTGCAGACTTTAGTTACTTTAGCTAGTTCAGGCCTCATAATTTATTGATCCACTCTTGGAAGTTGGAATGTGGAATTTTATTGATTCGGTCAGACTTTAACGAGTTTAGTTTAGTTTTCTTTTTTTTAAAGGATAGCTAGTTTAGTTTTAGTTATAATATATAAAACTATGAACTGATTACTATCCTTGTTTAATATTTTTGTAGAAACTAGATGATAATCTGCGCGTTGCTGCGGGAAATTTTTAACACATAATGATAAAGATCATATTCGACAATATCATGTGGTTCAAATTTTCAGTAATAGTAATAGCCCAAAAACAAATAGTACAATTAAAGGAAGTCAAGTATACGTAAATGGAGATGAACCAATCGACCTTGAGAAAACCCGACAAAAGAGAATTCAAACCTGTACTTGTTAGGAGGCGCGCGATAATTTCATGTATTGCAAGTAAAAAGGGTAGCGCTTCGTTTGGATGTTTATATTCAGGCCTGGTATTGGGCATTGGCATTCATCTGGGCCGAATATCCTCAATATCACCGTTTGGGTGAGCTTGGCATTCAACCATGGCATCCGGGCTCGATATCGAGCGACCCGTCCCTAACGCAAAAAACCCCTGGCCCAATTCGGAGGGTCTGTGCTCGACATCGCTAGGTATTGGAAACCGGCGTCCCCGCTCGAGACAGAAAAGGTCTCGCTCGCGCGTGCCTAAGGAACGATGGCGGCGCAGGTACCCATCCCTCTCCCCCCACCCCCCACACCTCCACGGCTACGCCCTGGGCTCCGGCGGCCGGCGGCCCTCCACCCGGAGCTCCGGCGAGCGCAAGCAGCCCATCCCGAGCTTCAGCGCCCAACGCCACCCTCCCGCCCCGCCTCCAGTGCGAGCTCCGGTGGCCGGCGTCCCTCCGCGCTGAGCTCCGGCGGCCCGCGCCACCCTTCCGCCCCGCCTTCACCGCGAGATCCAACGGCCGGCGCCACCCTTCCGCCCAGCTTCCACCGCGAGATCCAGCGGCTGGCGTGCCTCCACCCTGAGCTCCGGCGCGGGTTTCTTGCTGACCGCCTTCCTACCCTCTTTGTAGAGCTCCGGCCTTCTCCCCTCTCCCCTGTCCGGCCTCCTCTTTGCTTGATGTCTCGGCAAAGTCTCATTCAACTTAATTCCTCACTTTGACCATCCAAACAGGATTTGGCATTCAACCTCAATATCAACTCATGTTCCAGATACCTAAACATCCAAATAGAAATATTGGCATTCAATCTCAATACCAATATACTGTGATATTGGTATTCAACCGAATGCAATGCCAAGGCTCCCAATGCCAACATCCAAACGGAGCGTAGGACTAATCAGTAACTTACACACTATCATATGGAACAAATTATGTCGTTTGACCTTTTTCTACAAAAGTAATCTACATGACACACAAGAAAACCAACATTGATATATTAAAAAACTTACACAAAGGAAAAATGACCCTAGCCCATTGTACTTTGTGACTTGGTAGCTTCTTTTTTCAGGAATATTTTTTTGGTGCCGCGTGACGACCGCTAGATGGCGAGAGTATACGCCAAGGAGATCGTTCGGTCACATAAATCTCTCCTTCTCTCCCTAATAATAAAGTCCGGATTGAGTCTCCGAGTTCACCGTCACAGAGCTTTTACGAAAAAGTCCCTAAAATTTATATAACGATCAACCCGCACTCCACCCCTGACGTTCGCTCGATCGTACCACCCTCGTGTTCGATCGATCGTGCCTTATGTCGCACGCTGATTGGGCCTTTTTTTTGAGGGGCGCTGATTGGGCCTATTGGCACCTGGGCCTTAGCCTATGTTGTTTCTTTAAGCTTTTGCCAATAGCTGGCGCAGGAACATTGTCTCAAAAAAAAAAATGGCACACGAACACGAAACCCACTAGGGCACAAAAAGGAACTCCCTCGAAACGATCTAGAATTCAAACCGTCGAGCCAAGCCGATCGCCATAGGAGTCTTCTTTCCCTACATACTATAAGTTCTAAGTTGTTTTCCCTGTTTGTTCTCTCCCATCTCACGTGGACAGGATCTTGAATAGCGAGACCCCGACGGCCACGACAGACAGATCTTGATGGAAACGAGGAACACGCCGAATAATGCGGCGATGAACGCCAGCAAATCAGCTTGTCTACCTTCCACAGCTTGGCAGCGCCACAGACGTCGATTAGCAGACGTCGATTAGCCTGGCCATGGCGGTGAAGTTGATGCCGGAGAGGATCATGTTGGGGCTGTTGTGTAAGAGTGGCTTAAGAAAAAGGAGCGTAACCAGCACCGTCGCCGCCACGTCGAGGAGAGACGCCAAGCTGCCATGGTGATGACGCGGCGACGCAGAGAAAGCTTTCGTCTCTTGATTGCTTTCGTCTCCTCAACTTGGCGAAGCCGAGTGCAATATTTTTCTTCCTATGCAGATACACGCGACAATCAGATGGGTTGGCGTACGTCCAATCTTCTCCATTCAATTCATCGTGAACTTTTGATGAGACTGTACGATTTGCCAACCGCAGGGACACCACCGGCTAGGAGTAGCGGTTGGCCCTATCCGGCTCATCCACTTTTCTCAGCTCGTCGAGCGAGATGCCAAGAAGGCTTAGAAGAACATGGCTAATGACATTGCGCAACAGGTCTGCCCTGGCGAGGCCTTCACAAGAGGCTGCAGGAGGCGCAAGATGAGGTGAGCCGCGCGAAGCACGAGCGAAGGATGCCGGCGGCAGCGGGTAGCCAGGTAGAGGTCGATGGGGTCGATGAGATAGCGGATGATGGGAACAGGAGCAGGAAGCCAAGACGTACATGCACACTTGGCTCAGATGGTTGATGCTTGAGGTGGTTCTTACATATGGTGCTGTTCTGATGAAGTGGACATGGAGGTAGGAAGGAACTAGCTAAAATTTTCAATGTGAATACATATGGTGCAAACGTTGTTGCCCTTTAGCCATTGCGTTGAGGAAATCCAGAAGCCCTCCCTCCCATTGCTGTACCCCTTGCATTAGTCCATCATGAAAACTGTGACGTGATATTCTTTCAAAATTTGGTGAAGCTGCATCTGAACATGGTATTCTTCTAGGAGTGTGTCCCATTTTTTTGTGTGTGAATGTACTATTGGTTGAGCAAAGCAAGACAGAAGATGATGAACTTGAAGATGTGCATAAAAGGAATTCGGGTATTTTTCTGGCATCAAGTAGAATGAGTATGATATTGTCGTGTAGTGCACGTCCGAGTAGCTAGGAGATGGCACACACGGCTATTGTCGTGTAGTGCACGCCAATATACCTAAGGAGGTGACACGATCCAGCAAAGTAGAGGTGTTTCAATGGTGTTCCGGCGTTGGCTCACATTGATATGGGCTGGTAGATGGAGTGGCCGAGGAGCCCAGATGTCGGGACATCCAAGAACGACGATGCCAAGGACGACCATCTTGGTGTGCATTACTGTGCTATCATACCCATGTCGAGTTGCATCACGTTGTCAACCAGGCGAAGCGGTAGAAAATTCGCGGAGCAATAACTATGACTAATCTTTATTTTTTTAATCCTTTGCAACACACGTATTATTTTGCTAATGGCTATTTTGCATTATTTGAGCATGGCACAAACACAAGCATTTCACATACACAACATGCATGCTCTTTCTATCTCAAATTTCTTCTTACGCCGCTGTCTCTCTTTGCCTCTCTCTGAGTAAACCCTGATGTCGACCGACATTCCTGACCGACGCCGTTTGTCCTCCACAAAGCTCTCCACTGGTGTAAATCTGTCATTTTATTTTACGGAGAATCCTCTTGCCTTCGCTGTATGCGGCCTCCTGACTAACTCTATCTGCTCAGGTTTTCAGGAGTTGTGTTCCTCTAGATGTTCCGACTGGGCTAGCTACCTTGACACCCTCTACGCGGTTTAGACCATGTTTATAGTGGTACGATGTATCTTTTTTTTCCGTTGCAACGCATGGGCATATTTGCTACTGGGCTACTTTGATGTATCTTTTTTTTTCCGTTGCAACGCACGGGCATATTTGCTAGTGAAGTCCAATTGGCAATAGTCCATGTCAGTGCGTGCGTGCGAGGGTGTCCATGGCCGGATGGCTGGGAGACAGAGCATGTAGACGATGTGGTGTGTGCATGGCTCATGCGCTTGTACGTGTTGGCCGGGTGCTGATGCGTGTAACTCCAGGCTCTCGTGTGTGTATGGCAAATCGACGATGGTGTGTCTGCATGATCTGGGCCCGCGCTTGTGCATGGACGTACTCCACACCAACTCCATCACCCTCTCCATGGAGACGTACACGTCCATGGTGTGCACACCCGAATGCAAGGAGACACATATGCCCCTGGGCACGTATAAGCTCCGCGGACATTGGCAGAGCAAGCATTACACAAAATAAATAAGAATTGTAGATTCCACTCCCTGTTTCATAATCGAATAGAAGATGCCGATCAGCTGCTGGTAGAGGTCAGATTGAAGGTTCCTTGGTGACAAAATGAAGTTGACAACTTGACATACGAATTGGTCTTGTTTTCAAAAGAAAACTTGACATACGAATGGAATTGCAAAATCAGACAAAACATATATAAATTTTAACGACTGCGAATTTAAGACCAGAAACACCATAGATGAACAAACACAACAAATACATAAGACATTACTTCAAACACCTGGTACCTCATCCAGAACAGGAGCTCAATTCTTTGGCTGGCTATGACGTGGTTGGACATTGGGAAGGACTCCATGAGAGAGAGAGAGAGAGAGAGAGAGAGAGAGAGAGAGAGAGAGAGACCGGGGCGGAGAGGAACGATTCACTTGGGTTTTGTAGGATCTGGCGGACCAGTTGGATCTATCTTTTTTTTGATTTAAAAGAAAACTTTATTCATTTGAAATAACTAGTACATCGTTTGTGAGGATCATTACAATTTCATTTGGAGGTTCCTCAAGCCAGCCGAAAGTCGAAGAAGATCTAGCTAATCTAGCAAGTTTATGAGCTACTTTATTTGCCTCTCTATTACAATGTTCGAATTAGTCGTGACAAAATCATAGGCATAGTGGTAACAATCCTCGAAAACTGCTGCCGCCGCCCCCGTTGATTGTCCTCTTTCCTGCATGGTCTCAACCACCTCCATGTTGTCTGAGTTAATGATTAGGCGATTACACCCCGCCCTTTGCGCCATTGTTAGGCCAAACTTGAGAGCTAAAGCTTCAACCATCAAAACATCCGCACAATAGTCAATCTTTCCATTTCCTCCTGTAATGAACCTACCTTTGTGGTCTCTTAAAACTGCCCCCATCGTACCCTTCAACATATCATGATCAAAAGAGGCGTCAACATTAAGTTTCACAAAACCCCTACAAGGACAGTACCAACCCCCCTTTTTCATCGTCGCCTTTGGAGATGATGCATTTACAAAGTTGGATGTGAGAGCTATGATCCCCATTGCTATCTGATTTGCATTTTAAGTTAATTCCTTATGCACTAACTTTCGTCTTTTCCACCATAGGTACCAAGCTGAAATAGCTATCATTTCACGTACATTTTGGTACCCCATAATACTCAAGTCTTGGTCTGGAAGAAGTAGAAGGTATTCCAATATTGTCTCCCCGGCAAGATCAACCTCACAAGCATTATCAATAATCACATCCATCCCTAGTCTCAGCCAAACCTACTTTGCTTTACTACAGAGGAAAAACATGTGTTTCGTATCTTCTAAACCCCGAGAGCAAGTCGGGCAAGAGGGCGAGACCTTCATGTGTCTATTAGCGAGTGTTACCCGGCATGGGAGAGTGCCATGTAATGTACGCCATATAATTTTTTTTTTACTTTTGTTGGGCAGGATAACTTCCATATCTGACACCAAATAGGATTTGGTATGCTTCGCCCCATCCCATTAGAATATTTGAGTCTACTCCCATACTGATAATTCCATTCCACCGAGTAAGCAGACCTTACCGAGAACATACCATTTTTTGTGTAACTCCAGGCAATGAAATCTGTCAATCATATTGCGAAAGTGGGATTGAAAGAATTCGTTGTGCGTCAATGGGCCACATAGTTTGTCTAATTAGTTCCTCGTCCTAATTGTTGGAAGCAGGGTCAATCAGGTCACTCACTTTTGATAGCAAATGGCTCCCCCTAGGGGTCACAATCTTCCTAGTGACACAGTTTGGGATCCAGGCATCTTCCCAGATATTGATGTTATGTCCATTGCCCACTTGCCAAATATAGCCACGTTTCATAATAGTTATGTTGGGGAACGTAGTAATTTCAAAAAATTTCCTACGCACACGCAAGATCATGGTGATGCATAGCAACGAGAGGGGAGAGTGTTGTCTACGTACCCTCGTAGACCGAAGCGGAAGCGTTGACGCAACATAGAGGAAGTAGTAGAACGTCTTCCCGATCCGACCGATCCAAGCACCGTTACTCCGGCACCTCCGAGTTCTTAGCACACGTACAGCTCGGTGACGCTCCCCGGGCTCCGATCTAGCAAAGCTTCGGGGATGAGTTCCGTCAGCACAATGGCGTGGTGACGATCTTGATGTTCTACCGTCGCAGGGCTTCGCTTAAACACTACAACAATATGACCGAGGTGGAATATGATGGAAGGGGGCACCGCACACGGCTAAGGAACGATCACGATGATCAACTTGTGTGTTCTAGGGTGCCCCCCTGCCCCCGTATATAAAGGAGGGAGGGGGAGGTGCGGCCGGCCCCAAGTGGTGCGCCTGGAGGAGTCCTACTCCTACCGGGAGTAGGACTCCCTCCTCTTTTGCCTTGTTGGAATAGGAAAGGGAGAAGGAGAAGAGGAAAGGGGTGCGCCGCCCCCCCCTTCCTTGTCCTATTTGGACTAGGGGGGGAGGGGGCGCGCGGCCTGCCCTGGCCGGCCCCTCTCTTCTCCCTTATGGCCCATGAAGGCCCATTAATCCCCCGGGGGGTTCCGGTAACCCCCCGGTACTCCGGTAAAATGCCGATTTTATCCGGAACGATTCCGATGTCCAAATATAGGCTTCCAATATATCGATCTTTATGTCTCGACCATTTCGAGACTCCTCGTCATGTCCGTGATCACATCCGGGACTCCGAACTAACTTCGGTACATCAAAATGCATAAACGCATAATAACTGTTATCGTAACGTTAAGCGTGCGGACCCTATGGTTCGAGAACAATGCAGACATGACTGAGACAAATCTCCGGTCAATAACCAATAGCGAAACCTGGATGCCCATATTGGCTCCTACATATTCTACGAAGATCTTTATCGGTCAGACCGCATAACAACATACGTTGTTCCCTTTGTCATCGGTATGTTACTTGCCTGAGATTCGATCGTCGGTATCCAATACCTAGTTCAATCTCGTTACCGGCAAGTCTCTTTACTCGTTCCGTAATACATCATCTCACAACTAACTCATTAGTTGTAATGCTTGCAAGGCTTATGTGATGTGCATTACCGAGAGGGCCCAGAGATACCTCTCCGACAATCAGAGTGACAAATCCTAATCTCGAAATACGCCAACCCAACATCTACCTTTGGAGATACCTGTAGAGAACCTTTATAATCACCCATTTACGTTGTGACGTTTGGTAGCACACAAAGTGTTCCTCCGGCAAACGGGAGTTGCATAATCTCATAGTCATAGGAACATGTATAAGTCATGAAGAAAGCAATAGCAACGTACTAAACGATCGGGTGCTAAGCTAATGGAATGGGTCATGTCAATCAGATCATTCAACTAATGATGTGACCTCGTTAATCAAATTACAACTCTTTGTTCATGGTTAGGAAACATAACCATCTTTGATTAACGAGCTAGTCAAGTAGAGGCATACTAGTGACACTCTGTTTGTTTATATATTCACACATGTATTATGTTTCCGGTTAATACAATTCTAGCATGAATAATAAACATTTATCATGATATATGAGGAAATAAATAATAACTTTATTATTGCCTCTAGGGCATATTTCCTTCAGTCTCCCACTTGCACTAGAGTCAATAATCTAGATTATACAGTAATGATTCTAACACCCATGGAGCCTTGGTGCTGATCATGTTTTGCTCGTGGAAGAGGCTTAGTCAACGGGTCTGCTACATTCAGATCCGTATGTATCTTGCAAATCTCTATGTCTCCCACCTGGACTAGATCCCGGATGGAATTGAAGCGTCTCTTGATGTGCTTGGTTCTTTTGTGAAATCTGGATTCCTTTGCCAAGGCAATTGCACCAGTATTGTCACAAAAGATTTTCATTGGACCCGATACACTAGGTATGACACCTAGATCGGATATAAACTCCTTCATCCAGACTCCTTCGTTTGCTGCTTCCGAAGCAGCTATGTACTCCGCTTCACATGTAGATCCTGCAACGACGCTTTGTTTAGAACTGCACCAACTGACAGCTCCACCGTTTAATGTAAACACGTATCCGGTTTGTGATTTAGAATCGTCCGGATCAGTGTCAAAGCTTGCATCAACGTAACCGTTTACAATGAGCTCTTTCTCACCTCCATATACGAGAAACATATCCTTAGTCCTTTTCAGGTACTTCAGGATGTTCTTGACTGCTGTTCAGTGATCCACTCCTGGATTACTTTGGTACCTCCCTACTAAACTTATAGCAAGGCACACATCAGGTCTGGTACACAGCATTGCATACATGATAGAGCCTATGGCTGAAGCATAGGGAACATCTTTCATTTTCTCTCTATCTTCTGCAGTGGTCGGGCATTGAGTCTGACTCAACTTCACACCTTGTAACACAGGCAAGAACCCTTTCTTTGCTTGATCCATTTTGAACTTCTTCAAAATCTTGTCAAGGTATGTGCTTTGTGAAAGTCCAATTAAGCGTCTTGATCTATCTCTATAGATCTTTATGCCTAATATGTAAGCAGCTTCACCGAGGTCTTTCATTAAAAAACTCTTATTCAAATATCCCTTTATGCTATCCAGAAATTCTATATCATTTCCAATCAGTAATATGTCATCCACATATAATATCAGAAATGCTACAGAGCTCCCACTCACTTTCTTGTAAATACAGGCTTCTCCGAAAGTCTGTATAAAACCAAATGCTTTGATCACACTATCAAAGCGTTTATTCCAACTCCGAGAGGCTTGCACCAGTCCATAAATGGATCGCTGGAGCTTGTACACTTTGTTAGCTCCCTTTGGATCGACAAAATCTTCCGGTTGCATCATATACAACTCGTCTTCAAGAAATCCATTCAGGAATGCAGTTTTGACATCCATCTGCCAAATTTCATAATCATAAAATGCGGCAATTGCTAACATGATTCGGACAGACTTAAGCATCGCTACGGGTGAGAAGGTCTCATCGTAGTCAACCCCTTGAACTTGTCGAAAACCTTTTGTGACAAGTCGAGCTTTGTAGACAGTAATATTACCGTCAGCGTCAGTCTTCTTCTTGAAGATCCATTTATTCTCAATTGCTTGCCGATCATCGGGCAAGTCAACCAAAGTCCATACTTTGTTCTCATACATGGATCCCATCTCAGATTTCATGGCTTCAAGCCATTTTGCGGAATCTGGGCTCACCATCGCTTCTTCATAGTTTGTAGGTTCATCATGATCTAGCAGCATGATTTCCAGAACAGGATTACCGTCCACTCTAGCGCAGTTCTCACTCTGGTTGATCTACGAGGTTCAATAGTATCTTGTTCTGAAGTTTCATGATCATTATCATTAACTTCCTCACTAATTGGTGTAGGTGTCGCAGAAACAGTTTTCTGTGATGTACTACTTTCCAATAAGGGAGCAGGTATAGTTACCTCATCAAGTTCTACTTTCCTCCCACTCACATCTTTCGAGAGAAACTCCTTCTCCAGAAAGTTTCCGAATTTAGCAACAAAAGTCTTGCCTTCGGATCTGTGATAGAAGGTGTATCCAATAGTTTCCTTTGGATATCCTATGAAGACACATTTCTCCGATTTGGGTTTGAGCTTATCAGGTTGAAGCTTTTTTACATAAGCATTGCAGCCCCAAACTTTTAGAAATGACAATTTTGGTTTCTTGCCAAACCATAATCCATAAGGCGTTGTCTCAACGGATTTTGATGGTGCCCTATTTAACGTGAATTCGGCCG
Organism: Triticum monococcum; assembly: GCA_034509565.1. Taxonomy (NCBI): domain Eukaryota; kingdom Viridiplantae; phylum Streptophyta; class Magnoliopsida; order Poales; family Poaceae; genus Triticum; species Triticum monococcum. The sequence continues at coordinate 12,414,837 of CM067845.1, read as the reverse complement.
TCTCTAAAGCATAACCCCAAAACGATAGCGGTAAATCAGTAAGAGACATCATAGATCGCACCATATCTAGTAAAGTACGATTACGACGTTCGGACACACCATTACGCTGCGGTGTTCCGGGTGGCGTGAGTTGCGAAACTATTCCGCATTGTTTCAAATGTACACCAAAGTCATAAATCAAATATTCTCCTCCACGATCAGATCGTAGAAACTTTATTTTCTTGTTACGATGATTTTCAATTTCACTCTGAAATTCTTTGAACTTTTCAAATGTTTCAGACTTATGTTTCATTAAGTAGATATACCCATATCTTCTTAAGTCATCTGTGAAGGTGAGAAAATAACGATATCCGCCATGAGCCTCAATATTCTTCAGACCACATACATCTGTATGTATGATTTCCAACAAATCTGTTGCTCTCTCCATAGTACCGGAGAACGGTGTTTTAGTCATCTTGCCCATGAGGCACGGTTCGCAAGTACCAAGTGATTCATAATCAAGTGGTTCCAAAAGTCCATCAGTATGGAGTTTCTTCATGCGCTTTACACCGATATGACTTAAACGGCAGTGCCACAAATAAGTTGCACCATCATTATCAACTCTGCATCTTTTGGCTTCAACATTATGAATATGTGTATCACTACTATCAAGATTCAATAAGAATAGACCACCCTTCAAGGGTGCATGACCATAAAAGATATTACTCATATAAATAGAACAACCATTATTCTATGATTTAAATGAATAACCGTCTCGCATTAAACAAGATCCAGATATAATGTTCATGCTTAACGCTGGCACCAAATAACAATTATTTAGGTCTAATACTAATCCCGAAGGTAGATGTAGAGGTAGCATGCCGACCGCGATCTCATCGACTTTGGAACCGTTTCCCACGCGCATCGTTACCTCGTCCTTAGCCAATCTTCGCTTAATCCGTAGTCCCTGTTTCGAGTTGCAAACATTAGCAACAGAACCAATATCAAATACCCAGGTGCTACTGCGAGCATTAGTAAGGTACACATCAATAACATGTATATCACATATACCTTTGTTCACCTTGCCATCCTTCTTATCCGCCAAATACTTGGGGCAGTTCCGCTTCCAGTGACCAGTCTGCTTGTAGTAGAAGCACTTAGTTTCAGGCTTAGGTCCAGACTTGGGTTTCTTCTCTTGAGCAACAACTTGCTTGCCGTTCTTCTTGAAGTTCCCCTTCTTCTTCCCTTTACGCTTTTTCTTGAAACTAGTGGTCTTGTTGACCATCAACACTTGATTCTCCTTTTTGATTTCTACCTTCGCAGCTTTCAGCATTGCGAAGAGCTCGGGAATAGTCTTATTCATCCCTTGCATATTACAGTTCATCACGAAGCTCTTGTAGCTTGGTGGCAGTGATTGGAGAATTCTGTCAATGACGCAATCATCTGGAAGATTAACTCCCATCTGAATCAAGTGATTATTATACCCAGACATTTTGAGTATATGCTCACTGACAGAACTGTTCTCCTCCATCTTGCAGCTATAGAACTTATTGGAGACTTCATATCTCTCAATCCGGGCATTTGCTTGAAATATTAACTTCAACTCCTGAAACATCTCATATGCTCCATGACGTTCAAAACGTCGTTGAAGTCCCGATTCTAAGCCGTAAAGCATGGCACACTGAACTATCGAGTAGTCATCAGCTTTGCTCTGCCAGACGTTCATAACATATGGTGTTGCTCCAGCAGCAGGCCTGGCACCCAGCGGTGCTTCCAGGACGTAATTCTTCTGTGCAGCAATGAGGATAATCCTCAAGTTATGGACCCAGTCCGTGTAATTGTTACCATCATCTTTCAACTTCGCTTTCTCAAGGAACGCATTAAAATTCAACGGAACAACAGCACGGGCCATCTATCTACAATCAAACATACATAAGCAAGATACTATCAGGTACTAAGTTTATGATAAATTTAAGTTCAATTAGTTAAATTACTTAAAGAACTCCCACTTAGATAGACATCCCTCTAATCCTCTAAGTGATCACGTGATCCAAATCAACTAAACCATGTCCGATCATCACGTGAGATGGAGTAGTTTCATTGGTGAACATCATTATGTTGATCATATCTACTATATGATTCACGCTCGACCTTTCGGTCTCCGTGTTCCGAGGCCATATCTGTATAAGCTTGGCTCGTCAAGTATAACCTGAGTATTCCGCGTGTGCAACTGTTTTGCACCCGTTGTATTTGAACGTAGAGCCTATCACACCCGATCATCATGTGGTGTCTCAGCACGAAGAACTTTCGCAACGGTGCATACTCAGGGAGAACACTTCTTGATAATTTAGTGAGAGATCATCTTATAATGCTACCGTCAATCAAAGCAAGATAAGATGCATAAAAGATAAACATCACATGCAATCAATATAAGTGATATGATATGGCCATCATCATCTTGTGCCTGTGATCTCCATCTCCGAAGCACCGTCATGATCACCATCGTCACCGGCGCGACACCTTGATCTCCATCGTAGCATCGTTGTCGTCTCGCCAATCTTATGCTTCCATGACTATCGCTACCGCTTAGTGATAAAATAAAGCATTACAGCGCGATTGCATTGCATACAATAAAGCGACAACCGTATGGCTCCTGCCGGTTGCCGATAACTCGGTTACAAAACATGATCATCTCATACAATAAAATTTAGCATCATGTCTTGACCATATCACATCACAACATGCCCTGCAAAAATAAGTTAGACGTCCTCTACTTTGTTTGTTGCAAGTTTTACGTGGCTGCTACAGGCTTAAGCAAGAACCAATCTTACCTACGCATCAAAACCACAACGATAGTTTGTCAAGTTGATGCCGTTTTAACCTTCGCAAGGACCGGGCGTAGCCACACTCGGTTCAACTAAAGTTGGAGAAACTGTCACCCGCAAGCCACCTATGTGCAAAGTACGTCGGGAGAACCGGTCTCGCGTAAGCGTACGCGTAATGTCGGTCCGGGCCGCTTCGTCCAACAATACCGCCGAACCAAAGTATGACATGCTGGTAGGCAGTATGACTTATATCGCCCACAACTCACTTGTGTTCTGCTCGTGCACATAACATCAAACCATAAAACCTAGGCTCGGATGCCACTGTTGGGGAACGTAGTAATTTAAAAAAAATTCCTACGCACACGCAAGATCATGGTGATGCATAGCAATGAGAGGGGAGAGTGTTGTCTACGTACCCTCGTAGACCGAAGCGCAGGCGTTGACGCAACATAGAGGAAGTAGTCGTACGTCTCTCCGATCCGACCGATCCAAGCACCGTTACTCCGGCACCTCCGAGTTCTTAGCACACGTACAGCTCGATGACGCTCCCCGGGCTCCGATCCAGCAAAGCTTCGGGGATGAGTTCCGTCAGCACAACAGCGTGGTGACGATCTTGATGTTCTACCGTCGCAGGACTTCGCCTAAGCACTACAACAATATGACCGAGGTGGAATATGGTGGAAGGGGGCACCGCACACGGCTAAGGAACGATCACGATGATCAACTTGTGTGTTCTAGGGTGCCCACCTGCCCCCGTATATAAAGGAGGGAGGGGGAGGTGCGGCCGGCCCCAAGGGGTGCGCCTGGAGGAGTCCTACTCCTACCGGGAGTAGGACTCCCTCCTCTTTTGCCTTGTTGGAATAGGAAAGGGCGAAGGAGAAGAGGAAAGGGGTGCGCCGCCCCCCTTCCTTGTCCTATTCGGACTAGGGGGGAGGGGGCGCGCGGCCTGCCCTGGCCGGCCCCTCTCTTCTCCCTTATGGCCCATGAAGCTCCATTAATCCCCCCCCCCCCGGGGGGGGGGGGGGGGGGGGTTCCGGTAACCCCCCGGTACTCCGATAAAATGCCGATTTTACCCGGAACGATTCCGATGTCCAAATATAGGCTTCCAATATATCTATCTTTATGTCTCGACCATTTCGAGACTCCTCGTCATGTCCGTGATCACATCCGGGACTCCGAACTAACTTCGGTACATCAAAATGCATAAACTCATAATAACTGTCGTCGTAACGTTAAGCGTGTGGACCCTACGGTTCGAGAACAATGCAGACATGACTGAGACAAATCTCCGGTCAATAACCAATAGCGGGACCTGGATGCCCATATTGGCTCCTACATATTCTACGAAGATCTTTATCGGTCAGACCGCATAACAACATACGTTGTTCCCTTTGTCATCGGTATGTTACTTGCCTGAGATTCGATCGTCGGTATCCAATACCTAGTTCAATCTCGTTACCGGCAAGTCTCTTTACTCGTTCCGTAATACATCATCTCGCAACTAACTCATTAGTTGTAATGCTTGCAAGGCTTATGTGATGTGCATTACCGAGAGGGCCCAGAGATACCTCTCTGACAATCGGAGTGACAAATCCTAATCTCGAAATACGCCAACCCAACATCTACCTTTGGAGACACCTGTAGAGCACCTTTATAATCACCCATTTACGTTGTGACGTTTGGTAGCACATAAAGTATTCCTCCGGCAAACGGGAGTTGCATAATCTCGTAGTCATAGGAACATGTATAAGTCATGAAGAAAGCAACAGCAACATACTAAACGATCGGGTGCTAAGCTAATGGAATGGGTCATGTCAATCAGATCATTCAACTAATGATGTGACCTCGTTAATCAAATAACAACTCTTTATTCATGGTTAGGAAACATAACCATCTTTGATTAACGAGCTAGTCAAGTAGAGGCATACTAGTGACACTCTGTTTGTTTATATATTCACACATGTATTATGTTTCCGGTTAATACAATTCTAGCATGAATAATAAACATTTATCATGATATATGAGGAAATAAATAATAACTTTATTATTGCCTCCAGGGCATATTTCCTTCCAGTTATACCTGCCATAATGCTCTGCCAGGTGAAAGAAGCGCCACGCTTTGGCTTAGACTTCAGCAAATCGCCATCAGGGTAGTACTTGGCCCTCAGAATAGTGGCACACAAGGAATCAGGATTATCAATAAGACGCCATGCTTGTTTGGCGAGCAAAGCCAGGTTGAAATAATGAATATCACAGAATCCCATTCCACCTTGGTTTTTTGGTACACACATTTTCCACCAGGCCATCCAGTGCATCCTCCTCTGATTCTCCTCGTCACCCCACCAAAAATGCGCTATCGCGTCAATGATTCCTTTACAATTTTTTTAAAGAATTTTAAAGACCGACATTGCATAGGTAGGTATGGCTTGGATCACAGCCTTGAGTAGGATCTCCTTCCCCCCCGGCGGACAGTAATTTTTCCTTCCAACCACTGATTTTCTTAACAATTCGTTCAATCAAAAATTTAAAGCAGTCTGATTTGTCAGCACCCATGTTGGCTGGTAAACCCATTTATTTATCATTCATTGCCTCCGTCATTATATTCAGCGTTGTACACATTTGTTCTCTGATCTCAACCGTTGTATTAGGACTAAAGAAAATGCTGGACTTTTCCACACTTACCAGTTGTCCCGACGCCGCACAATATAAATCTAATGCTGATTTCAGGGCCGCCGCACTATGCTGATTGGCTTTCATCAAGATCAATGAATCATCCGCAAAGAGAAGATTTGTGACTGGCGGGGCGTCCCTACATACTTTAACTCCTGATATGTTTTCATTTTCCTCGGCATGTGTCAGCAATGCATTCAACCCCTCTGTGCATAGCAAGAAGAGGTATGGTGATAGCGGATCACCCTGCCTCAATTCTCTAGTAGGCTTGAAGCTCTCACTTTCCTCTACATTGATCCTTACTCTGTATTCGACAGTTGAGACACATTGCATAATCAAATTCACCCATTCTTGACCAAAACTCAATCTCAACATAATCTCTTTCAAAAAAGGCCACTCGACTCTATCGTATGCTTTGTGCATGTCAAGTTTTATGGCACACAAGCCCTCTCTACCTTTTCTTTTCTTCTTAATTGTGTGAAAACATTCAAAGGCCATTAAAATATTATTTGTTATCAGTCTTCCCGGTACGAATGCACTCTGTGCTGGGCTAATGATTTCTGGTAAAAAAACTTTCAAACGGGTAGCCACCATTTTTGTAATTATTTTGTATACCACATTACATAAGCTGATCGGTCTAAATTGTGTTACCTTTTCTGGTGTATTAATCTTAGTAATCATCACGATCGCCGTATGTTCCAACCGGTCGGGATAGTACATGTGTTCACTGCTTTCAGAACCTCCTCAAGTAGGTCCTCCCCCAGCATAGGCCAGAACCTTTTATAGAAAATAGCATGGAGACCATCTGGTCCTGGAGCTTTTAAGTCCCCAATATCGAATAAAGCCTTGCGAACATCTTTCGCGATACAAGGGGCAAGTAGAGCACTGTTCATTTCATTTGACACTCTTCTACAGACAAGTGATAAAACTTCTTGATTCGGATGTTGAACTTCCGAAGTGAAAAGCTTTGAAAAATATTTAGTGATGTGATCCCTTAACTCCTTTTCTTCTACCCAGTTTCCTGAATCATCTAAGAGTTTCCTTATATTATTCCTTTTTTTCCTGGTCGTGGCAGCGTTGTGAAAGAAAGCTGTATTACGATCCCCGTGCATCAACCAGTTCGCCCGTCCTCTTTGTAACCAGAAAATTTCCTCTTGATCCAATATACTTTCAATTACCACAATAATTTCCTTTTGGCGACATCGAGATTCCGTATACAGAGGGCCTCGTCTTAGCTTCTCCAATTCTTTTTTCAATTTCCTAATTCTCACCTTCGGTCCCTTTAGAGTTTCCCGATCCCAAGTATGCAGATCGGCATGCACTGCTCTCGTACGATCAGCAAGTGAAGGTCCAATCCCCGCAAGCTTTGCTTTCTCCCAAGATGCATGCCTTAACAATTTTAGTGACTGTCTCTTCTTTCAACCACCTCGCCTCAATTTGTTTAACACGTCCCTTTGGTCGTTTGAAGATTTTTTTATCCAAAAAATCCGTATCCAGTACGATTGGACGATGGTCAGAATGAACATGTTCTTCGTTTGTCACTCCTGCTCGTGGGAATTTATTTGCCCACGCTAAATAACAGACCGCCCGATCAAGACGCTCACGAATTTCGCCTCTACTCCAAGTGAAAAGGTCGCCTGTATAGCCTAAATCGTCGAGACCACAATCCATTAGGCATTCACGGAACTCTCTCATCATACCAAGTGGTCTTGCCATACCGCCCTCCTTTTCCGAAGGATACAAAATTTCATTAAAATCCCCCAAAACCACCAAGGGGTGGTTACCCTCACTATGTTGATTGCGAATATCATTCCAAGATAGATGGCATTCATTCCAATTCGGGTGACCATAAAAACCCGTAAAACGCCATTGAACCACATCCTCATACATGAACACAATATCAATAAAATGGGGCGAAACATAGTTCAACTCAACTTTATTCGACTTATGATAAAACAAAACTAGGCCACTGGCCTTACCATCCCTTTCCACTACTAACATAGAGTCAAAACCTAAAGTGTAGCGTAGCTCGTTGGCTTTACAATTATTCAAATGAGATTCAGAAAGGAAAATTAAATGTGCCCTTGTACGGTCCTGTAGCTCCCGAAGCTCACGAACTGCCGTGTTGGAGAGCATGCCACGGCAGTTCCATCCTTTGTGTCAAGGAGATGATGTGAAGAGGAGAAGACATGCTACCAATTAATGGAAGGGGAAAAGGCTCCACTAACACTGGTTATGGAAGAGACGAACTGGACGTTTTTCTTGGAGAAACAGACGAACTGGACGTGTGCTGGCAGGGAGACTATTGGGCTTCCTTTTGTTTTAGGATAACTGTGGAGTGAGACGATTGGGCTTCGGTGCACAGTATAATACTGTAATCCGTTTCTTTTGCATTTTTTTATGGAGGATATAGCGGGCCAAAGAATGCATGTCTCACGGTTGCACGTGGACACATTGCTGTGGTGGAGAATTGATGACATGGCCAAATGTTGATGTGGATAGCTTGCATGTTTAGATAAATAAGGTGGTGGGGTGAACTTCTTGGGTATATAGGATGAATAGAAAGAGGACTTCGCATAGTTGGTTTGCAAGCAATTCAATAACCTTCCTATTATTAACGAATCCGACTATTCAGACATGTTTTCAATAGTAATCTGCGAAGTTTGAGCTTATTTGGACGAATGAATTTAGAGATAACGACTATTCTGCTAAACAGATGCAAATTTGATACTTTTCAAAAAATCCTAAAAAATTCTAGTAAATACTACATTAGTAATCTGAAAGAAAAAATCAGCTTATTTGAACAAAAGGATTATGAGAGAAAATATTGTTTTCCTTCTTTAAAATAGCGTTTAGTTTTCCTAACGTAAACTTTGAGCCCACCCTTCATTTTCTTTCTCGATTCGCCACACTATGGACTATGTGTAGGACCAGATCATAAGCAGATCCCCAATGATGTTATATGCTAGGTAACTTGGCAGGTTGACTCCGTCACAAAGCACGAACTAATCCGGCGGTTCATCATGGCTTTACGAATTGGCGAGCATTCTGCCCACCTGCACGACGGGCATTTAGCCATGGATAGTGAGGACACGGAGGACAGCGGATTTGGAGGAGGACGCACAAGCTGTGACAGATGTTGTCGTCTCCTTGCCTATCTCCAGGAAGGCCCGCCCCATAGTGATGTGTGCTAGACGCTCCTCCGAGTGTCGTGCCTCTCCGGCGAAGTCAGTCGGTGAGAATGTGCTCACTGGTCGGGGCAGATGCGAGGTTCTTCCAATGCCGCGCAACATGCCTTGTGTAGATTCTGCGGCACTTTAGCGGGAGGAAAGCTGGGGTGCGGCAGAGCTGCGAGACGGTGGTGCTGAATACAGTGGTCGCCGCTGCAACGGCGAACAGGTTGATAGCGACCTCCATTGCGAACAGGAATGCGGCTGCAATCGGGTTGGCGTTGATGAATGTAGGGTTTTTGGTAATGCAGGAGTGTATTAGGAAAGACCATTATATTTTGTTTTGCTCCAATATTTCATTTGAGAGTATCCCATTGGCCGGACACTAAAACAGAAGGAAACATACTAACGATACGGCAATGCACCTTTGACACCCAAATTCTAAGGCAGCTGGATATATATAGGGTTAGCTGTGTATATGGCATTAAGGATGCAACATTGTTAGCAAGGCATGCAATAAGTGTGTTATTTTCTTGGCAGGGAATGCAATAAGTGTGTTGATCAAGTCACTCAAGAAGCGTTTTATAGGGAAAATACCAAGGAGAACCTGGGTTCCAGCGCACCCTATATGCAACAAAAAAGTAATTAAAAAAAGTTCAAAAAATTCCAAATCTTTTTTGGTATCAAACATGATCAAGTATTGTAGTCGTATAAAAAGATTCGTCAGAAAATGACTTCCGTTGCATCCTGGGTCGAAGATTTGGCAAAAAAACGCTATATACAAATACTATATACGTTATATTGTTGTCATAAACTTGTCTTTGTTGCCCTGAAGTCAATATGAATCATTTCTTGTCCAAACTTTTTATATGAGTACAATACCTAATCATCTTTGATTCCAAACAAGATTTGGAATTTTTTGAACTTTTTTTGAATTACTAATTTTTTTTGCGCATATAGGATGCACAGGTATCCGAGAGCACCAAGTTCCCGTCCCATTTTATAGTCTCTATTTTATCATGCAAGTATGCGGTGCAAACTCATGTGACCATTATATTTCCGTGTTTTGTCCCCTCTTACAGGAAGAGAAGAGAAGTTAATGAAAAAACTTCGTGCGATGAGTAGTTTAATGCCAAACACATGAGCATGACAGACCCCTTCATTTGAGAGTATTCCATTGGCCGGACACTAAAACAGAAGGAAACATACTAACGATACGACAATGGACCTTCGACACCCAAATTCTAAGGCAGCTGGATATATATAGGGTTAGTTGTGTATATGGCATTAACGATGCAACATTGTTAGCAAGGCATGCAATAAGTGCGTTTTTTTTGGCGGAGAATGCAATAAGTGTGTTGATCAAGTCATTCAAGAAGCGTTTTATAGGGAAAATACGAAGGAGAACCTGGGTTCCAGCGCACCCTATATGTAAAAAAATAGTAATTCCAAAAGTTCAAAAAATTCCAAATCTTTTTTGGTATCAAACATGATCAAGTATTGTAGTCGTATAAAAAGATTCGTCAGAAATTAACTTCCGTTGCATCTTGGGTCGAAAATTTGGCAAAAAACGCTATATACAAGTACTATACACACTATATTGTCGTCATAAACTTGTCTTTTTTGCTCTGAAGTCAATATGAATCATTTCTTGTCCAAACTTTTTATATGAGTACAATACCTAATCATCTTTGATTCCAAACAAGATTTGGAATTTTTTGAACTTTTTTTGAATTACTAATTTTTTTTGCGCATATAGGATGCGCAGGTACCCGAGAGCACCAAGTTCCCGTCCTATTTTATAGTCTCTATTTTATCATGCAAGTATGCGGTGCAAACTCATGTGACCATTATATTTCCGTGTTTTGTCCCCTCTTACAGGAAGAGAAGAGAAGTTAATGAAAAAACTTCGTGCGATGAGTAGTTTAATGCCAATCACATGAGCATGACAGACCCCTTCATTTGAGAGTATTCCATTGGCCGGACACTAAAACAGAAGGAAACATACTAACGATACGACAATGGACCTTCGACACCCAAATTCTAAGGCAGCTGGATATATATAGGGTTAGTTGTGTATATGGCATTAACGATGCAACATTGTTAGCAAGGCATGCAATAAGTGCGTTTTTTTTGGCGGAGAATGCAATAAGTGTGTTGATCAAGTCATTCAAGAAGCGTTTTATAGGGAAAATACGAAGGAGAACCTGGGTTCCAGCGCACCCTATATGTAAAAAATAGTAATTCCAAAAGTTCAAAAAATTCCAAATCATTTTTGGTATCAAACATGATCAAGTATTGTAGTCGTATAAAAAGATTCGTCAGAAATTAACTTCCGTTGCATCTTGGGTCGAAAATTTGGAAAAAAACGCTATATACAAATACTATACACACTATATTGTCGTCATAAACTTGTCTTTTTTGCTCTGAAGTCAATATGAATCATTTCTTGTTCAAACTTTTTATATGAGTACAATACCTAATCATCTTGATTCCAAACAAGATTTGGAACTTTTTGAACTTTTTTGGAATTACTAATTTTTTTGCGCATATAGGGTGAGCGGGTACCCGAGAGCACCAAGTTCCCGTCCAGTTTTATAGTCTCTATTTTATCATGCGAGTATGTGGTGCAAACTCATGTGACCATTATATTTCCGTGTTTTGTCTCCTCTTACAGGAAGAGAAGAGAAGTTAATGAAAAAACTTCGTGCGATGAGTAGTTTAATGTCAATCACATGAGCACGAGAGACCCCTTCATTTGAGAGTATCCCATTTGCCGGACACTAAAACAGAAGGAACATACTAATGACACGGCATTGGACCTTTGACACCCAAATTCTAAGGCAGCTGGATATATATATAGGGTTAGTTGTGTATATGGCATTAACGATGCAACATTGGTAGCAAGGCATGCAATAAGTGTGTTGTTTTTTTGGGAGGAGTGTAATAAGTGTGTTGATCAAGTCATTCAAGAAAGCGTTTTATAGGGAAAATACGAAGGAGAACCTGGGTTCCGGCACATCCTATATGCAAAATAAATTAGTAATACAAAAAAAGTTCAAAAAATTCCAAATCTTTTTTCGGTATCAAACATGATCAAGTATTGTAGTCGTATAAAAAGATTCATCAGAAAATGACTTCCGTTGCAACCTGGTTCGACGATTTGGCAAAAAACGCTATATACAAGTACTATACATGCTATATTGTCGTCATAAACTTGTCTTTTTTGCCCTGAAGTCAATATGAATCATTTCTTGTCCAAACTTTTTATATGAGTACAATACATAATCATCTTTGATTCCAAACAAGATTTGGAATTTTTCGAATTACTATTTTCTTTTTTGCGCATATAGGGTGCACGGGTACCCGAGAGCACCAAGTTCCCGCCCCGTTTTATAGTCTCTATTTTATCATGCAAGTATGCGGTGCAAACTCATGTGACAATTATATTTCCGTGTTTTGCCTCCTCTTACAGGAAGAGAAGAAAAGGAAGTTCTTAACCTTTCTGTATTGTTTTGTATGATTAATAACTTTCAGTCAAGAGGTATTGTTTTTCTTTGACTAATACATTCTGCTCATGACTCTGCTGGCTTTTGACTTACATATGTTTTCCAAAAAGCAATTTACAATAATGGTATAATCGACAGTTGTATGTCGGTCCATCCGTCTTTCTTTCTAGACACGTGATTCTGAGTTTCGTTCCATATCTGTAGATTCCGAGTTTGTCATTTGGAACACTCTTTATGTTTTGATCATTTGTGATACTAGTGTTAGAAGCCTTCTGAACAGAACTCGTACTTCCATGCAGATAGATAACCGTTTAAAAAAAATACAGATAGATAAGAAAAAGATGGTGACTAATGGTGACGTACCTGCAAGAGGGAGTGCAGCAGCTGCTGCAAACTTGCACAGATGTAGAACCACCAGCGGTGTTACTGAAGGTGGTGGTGGTACCTGCAAGAGGGAGTACAATGCTTCAGTTCTACACCGATGAGGCTGCTCGGCGCAAGATGTACACCTGCCTAGGTTTGCTGCCGTAGTTGCCGTGCTCCATGTTTTTGGCAAGCTGTACCGTTAGGTTCCATATGCAAGGTGCACCTATGAACAGAGGAACCCATAGACTTGAATAACTGCATAGCAAATGACTATCGGATCCTGAAGACATTTCCATATTATAATTTTAGTTTATATACCTGATAATATATTCTGAGATGAGTCGTTATGGTCGATTCCTTGCAAGAAGTGCTTGGCTGGTCACTCGTTCTTTTTTACAGTTATTAATATTCCCGAGCGATTTGCTTCTAATATGTTGCATACAAGCCATTGCTATAGTTTTACATATTAATTAGTTCCTGAGTCTGAAGGAAATGTTCTGGTTGCAGAAAAATTATGCTTGGCAGGCAGTATAGGTGGGCTATACATATAGCTTTCGTTTGATAAGCATGTGACAAGTGTTGAGCAAGTCACTCAAGAACCGTTTGGTCGTCTCTTCTATCATGCGAAAAAAAAATAGAGAAAAGGAGGGCAAAAACTTCATGAAATGAGTAGTTGAATGTCAATCGCATGAAGAATATGAAGGAGTTCATTGATGTCCATTGTATAAATACTCCCATTCAGGCCTTATTCAAGGTTTGTGCTTCACAATGTCAAATTATTCCACATAGTAGTATGGAACATTGGAGGAAAACAAAGGACAGGCGAGCACTACTCGCCATAAGGAAAGATATTTTCTAAATATGCAACCTAGGCAGCACTTCAAATCTTTAGACATACGATGCCATATATTACATACACTCCCTATGGCAGCAGACTACCATAGGTTACCTCTTCCTAGGGGGCTATTCAGTTCTTTAGGTAAATGATGCAATTTTGAGATGATGTATAAATTAATATATGTATATATCGTATTTACGAGCAACGAGCATCAAAATCAATCATAGACCCATTTTCATGTGTCTCAGTGTCTCGTCCTAATTATCATGCAAATATGCATTGCAAACTTCTTTCAAACCTCATTTGTATTGGTTGTCGACATCACCGTCGAGCGGGGTCATGAGGTCGGCATGCTGGGAGATTTCACAATTAATGGTCATGGGATGGTCATGAGTTTGGGCCATGACCGGAACTGTGATCATCGTGGAGATCGCCTTCCGTGCCTGTGAAGGAACTGTTAGGAGTAAGCCACGCAACGCCAGTTATCAGCGTGTGAGTGTGTTGGTCGAGTCCGGACGCCGTTGCGTGGCCGCGTACGTGGCTGTGGCGAGTGAGAGTCTCCGAGCCGTGCGGACATGCAGTCGTTTGAGCGTTGTGTGTAGCGAGCCGGCCGAGTAGTCTCCGTGCGGCAGTTCCTGTATGCATGGTGCGTGGGTGTTGCGTCTCCTGCAGGCTACAAAGCCGGCCGGCCATGTCGTTGTTAGTAGCGTGCTGTAGCTAGGGATTAGCTAGGTAGGTAGTGCGCGGGGTTAGTGGCCGATCTAGGCGGCTGGGCTGTGCGTGTCTTTGCGTAATAAAGTGGCCGCGGTGCTGGTGTGTAGAGGAGCGAGAGAGATGATGTAGCCTCTGAGAGTGTATGTGCGCTCACCGTACGGTGGTGTCGAATTCGTGCTCGGCAGAAAAAGATCGCCGTTGCTGTGGCGGGCCATGTGTGCCGGCAAACCGCTGTGTCCCTGTGTTTCTTCCCTTCCTCCTTCCTTCTGTTGTTCGGGCGCAGCAAGTCTGAGGGATTCAGGGTTTCGGCTCCAATATTTGGTTTTCAGACCCTCAAGATTCGGGGCCGTGGCGCGCGGTGAGTCCGCAGCGAGCGCGACAGCCGCGGAGGCGCTGCATGGTGGTGCAGAGGCCGCGGGCGTGTGACACGGTGTGACGGCATGGAGGTGTTGCGCGGTGGACGGGGGCGGCAGTGGCGCGGTGCGATGCCGTGAAGCGGGGTCCGAGAAGGCTCGCGTTTGAGTGCGACGGCATCGATGACGTATGTCGCCAGAAGGCCAGGCGTGTGTCACCGGCGGAAAAGGAGGTCGGCGTTTATCGCTGGGGGACGCCAGGCGTGTGTCGCCGCCGGGGAAGGAGCTCGGCATATGTCGCCAGAGATGAAGAAGCAGGCACGGTGGTGACCTGCGTCAGCGCGCCAGGTTGAATCGGTGGCGGTGGCGACCGGCGTCAGCGTGCCAGGTCGAGTCCGCGGCCGTGATGACGACAACAATGGGAGCTGCAGCAACTGTTGGAAAATTAGGCAAGTTCATGATTAATTCCAGTAAATAATTCATGACTAGAACAAATACTAGCATGCAACAATCTAGCAAACTAGAAGAACATCAGAACATGCAAAACAGCAGCATACATGAAACAACAGTTGTAGAGACATACATGAACAAATGATGTTGAACGTACTGTTCGTTAGCTATTGTGGGTGCGACGATGTTGATGACGATGTTGGCGACGATCTGCTGCTGATGGTGATGAGTAGCACCGCCCGACTTGGACGAAAGACGACCCGTGATGACAAATTTGAGCAGTCGCAGATTGCTTCTCAAAAACCTAATCCGTCCTCTCCCGGTGCAAGATCACAAGGACGAACGATTTCGGAGACCTGCTCTCCCACGCGGCAAAACCCTAAGTGTTCCGGTGTGTCTTTGGCCGCAGCCGATAGCTGTATATGTATTAGGACCAGAGGCGGTATTGTGTCACGATCACAATCCCAAACCGACTAGGTTTCTAATTGGTATACTTAGAGAGGTGGGAGTTATTTACCGAAAACCACCACATTATGGGCTAGGGTAACAGATCGGTACCACATTTCAGGCAGGTCACACAAAACCACCAGCAATGGGTCTAATTTGTAACGTGGAGCACTGACGCTGCGTTTTAGCCCCGAAAACAGCGAATCCGACAGGTGGGTCCCGCCTGTCGGGTTGACGTGGCGCGTGTTGACGGACGCCGTTAGACGGCGAGAGACGGCCGTTTCGGCGCGCCCGTCTACGAGGTCAAGCCGTTCCCTTCCCCCGCTCGATTCAATCCAGTCATTTCAGTCCTTCCCCGCTCCGCTCCGATGGCGACCAGCTCCGGCGGCGACGGCGCACACGGAGTCGACGGAAGCGGCGACGCCGCACTCAGCCGTGAGGGCCTTGGTACTACTTCAGGGCAGAAGCTGTTGCGCTCGCAATGCGGGGTCATCGGCCCCCACACCGATGGCGGCTGCGACCTAGATCCAGAGTCTGCCGCGGCGGCGGGCCTGTCGCCGGAGCATGGTACCGAGGAAGCAGCTTCGCAGATTGGTCCCGCGGATGTGCTCCCGTTCGTCCCATCTTCAGCTAGGTAATCTGAATCTTTCAAAATATGTTCTTACTGCAGGATCATTTGGCCATGTTTATCGACTACAGGATCATCCCATCGTCACCGGGCTTCAATCTTTCCTCCTTACTGCAGGATCTGTTTTAAACATTGATTTGTTAGTCATTTAGAAGTGATTGTAGTCCTGAATTTTTGTCGACTATCACATCTTTAGTTAGGGTTCAGTTATCTTAGTAGTATTGTATGGTTCTGAATTTTTGGAGAAAATCACACTGTAGTTTTCATTTATGGTATTGCTACACTACACTGCATTGTAATGCTTCACACTGCATTGTAACCAGTCTGAGCTATATTAGGCTTGTAGATATTGTCTTGTTAATATATGTCTATTTTAGGCCTGAATTGCTTACACTGCATTGTCATGTTACTGTAATTTAAAATTTTGCTTACACTGATAGTAATGTTAGTACTGATTTGCCAGTTACTATAATTTAAAATAGTTCATTATAATTGTCAGATATAATGGTCAGTTATGTTAATACAATTGACTTGTTAATATTCATTTGTATGTCTATTTTAGGCCTGAAGATTTATGGTCAATCTATTTCCAGTTTCCTGGAGAGAAGTATGCTCTTGTTAAGATGTCTGAAAGAGAAATCACTTATGGTAGTTTGGTCAATGTAATGGTCAGCAATGGATACTGTAAGGATGACAGTCTTTGCTACTTGAAAGATGAAAATATAGGGCTGCAAGGTGTTTGTGTGATTAAAGGCAACATTGAAGTAATTCACATGCTGAGACAATTTGAGAGCACCCAGACATTGTCACTGACGGTTAGAAAGGGAAAGGTAGTTATTGTACCAGCAGTTGGAGAAGATCAACATGCACAGCAAATAGAAGAAGAGGCACCTGTTGTTTTTGCTGTTGCTGAATCAGGTGTTGTGCACAAAACAGTTCCTCCTAACTGTCAGTTACATCTTGGGACACAGGAAAGTGTAAATTTTTTGCCACTCACATCAGTTCCTCCTAACTATCAGTTCCATTTTGGAACACAGCTTAACACCGAAGTAAGTGTCAATTATGCTGATTTTCAGTTTGATTCAGATGAGGAGGACAATGCAGTTAGTGAGGAAGCAATTCCTGTAGGCATGGACACTGATGAGGAGGACAATGCAGTTAGTGAGGAAGGTTCAAGCAGTGATGAAGATTTTGTAGTTGATGTTGACCACTTAGATGCAGGAGAAGAAGAAGATGACTCAGATTCAATGCATTATGTAGAAGAACAAATTGCAAATAGGAGGAGAGAGGAACCTGAGCTAGATGAAACTCTTTCTGAAATAAAGAGGAAGAGAGCTGAATATATGTCAAGTACACACTGTGAGGGGGACACAGATCCTGAAGATATATATGACAAGGAGGAGGAAGAAGAAGATGAGGAGGCCCAAGAGATTCCAGTTCCTGAGCCTGTTAAGAAGAAGGCAAAGAGGCCAGGTCCTACTAGTAGGTCCCACTCTAGTGCTGGTCCAAGCATTAATCCTGATTGGTTTCCATCTTCAGAAGAGGAACATACAGACTTTGAAGCAGATGATGATGGAAATGAACCAATGTCCTTTGTTATCAGCTCTGGCAGAAGGAGTAGGGCTAAGAAAAGACCACCTAGGGTCTGGTATGATGAGGACAGGATGCATCCAGAACAGCAATTCCAGCTAAAGCTCTGTTTCAAAGATGTTTACCAATTCAGAGAGGCCCTAGTCAATTTGCATGTGAAACAACTTAGAAGATATAAATACCACAGAAACTGCAGTGATAGGGTAATTGTTTGTTGTGAGGGAGATGGTTGTCAGTTCTACATGGTAGCAGCACAGATAACAAATGAGCCCACTTTCTGCATTAAGAAGATGAGGTTGGAGCACACATGTCCCACCCAGTCTGAGAAAACTAGGATTAGTTCAAGGTGGCTTGGCAACAAAATGCTTGAGACCATCAGATCAGATCCCAACACTACTGTACCTGCTATTGTTGACAAGGCAAAGAGGCAATTTGGGCTTGAGATTCCTAGGATGATGGCATGGAGGGCTAAGAAGAAAGCAAAAGAGATTGTGCTTGGTGATCACAAGAAGCAATATAAGAGGCTGAGAGACTATTTGGAGACTGTGAAGCTTACAAATCCTGGATCTAGGTGCATTGTCACTACTGTTAGTGGAACCAGAGAAAATCCTACTGCTGGACTAAGGTTCCATGGTCTATTTTTCAGTTTGAATGCATGTTGTGAGGGCTTCTTGAATGGATGTAGGCCATTCATAGGTCTAGATGGCTGCTTCATCAAATTGACTAGTGGTGCACAGATACTAGCAGCTACTGGAATGGATGCAAACAACAATATGTACCCCATTGCCTTTGGAGTGGTTGGAGTTGAAGATACAGTTAACTGGTCCTGGTTCTTGACACAGCTAAAGTATGCTCTAGGGGGAAGTGAAGAGGGCAAGTTTGGAAAGTACACATTCATGTCTGATAGACAGAAGGTTAGTTCATTTGCTTGTTCATTTAGTTGTTCATTTAGTTCATTTACTTGTTCATTTAGTTCATTTACTTGTTCATGACTAGTTGGTAGGTGTCGAGTCATAACCCTTCTTGTCGACACTTAGGCATAGATAGCCTAGGGTGACCCATGTGGTATCAAAGAACATATCCATCATCAAAGTGATGCCATCATGACTAGTTGGTAGGTGTCGAGTCGTAACCCTTCTTGTCGACACTTAGGCATAGATAGCCTAGGGTGACCCATGTGGTATCAAAGAACATATCCATCATCAAAGTGATGCCATCATGACTAGTTGGTACGTGTCGAGTCGTAACCCTTCTTGTCGACACTTAGGCATAGATAGCCTAGGGTGACCCATGTGGTATCAAAGAACACATCCATCATCAAAGTGATGCCATCATGACTAGTTGGTAGGTGTCGAGTCGTAACCCTTCTTGTCGACACTTAGGCATAGATAGCCTAGGGTGACCCATGTGGTATCATAGAACATATCCATCATCAAAGTGATGCCATCATGACTAGTTGGTAGGTGTCGAGTCGTAACCCTTCTTGTCGACACTTAGGCATAGATAGCCTAGGGTGACCCATGTGGTATCAAAGAACACATCCATCATCAAAGTGATGCCATCATGACTAGTTGGTAGGTGTCGAGTCATAACCCTTCTTGTCGACACTTAGGCATAGATAGCCTAGGGTGACCCATGTGGTATCATAGAACATATCCATCATCAAAGTGATGCCATCATGACTAGTTGGTAGGTGTCGAGTCGTAACCCTTCTTGTCGACACTTAGGCATAGATAGCCTAGGGTGACCCATGTGGTATCATAGAACATATCCATCATCAAAGTGATGCCATCATGACTAGCTGGTAGGTGTCGAGTCGTAACCCTTCTTGTCGACACTTAGTCATAGATAGCCTAGGGTGACTAGGGTGACCCATATAAAATCATTTAAAATCTAATTAACTCATATAAAATCATTTAAAATCATATTAACTCATATAAAATCATATAAAATCATTTAAAATCATATTAACTCATATAAAATCATATAAAATCATTTAAAATCATATTAACTCATATAAAATCATATTAACCCATATAAAATCATATTAAATCATTTAAAATCATATTAACTCATATAAAATAATATAAAATCATTTTAAATCATTTAAAATCATATTAACTCATATAAAATCATATAAAATCATTTTAAATCATATAAAATCATATTAACTCATATAAAATCATATAAAATCATATTAACTCATATAAAATCATTTAAAATCATTTAAAATCACTTTCATGCAGGGTCTACTCAATGCAGTGACAGCAGTATTCCCAAACTGCCATCATAGGTACTGTTTGAGGCACATCTATGCAAACTTCCAGAGAGCAGGATTTGGAGGAGAGGATTTGAAGAGATGCATGGATGCAGCTGCCTATGCTTACACTGAACATGACTTCAATTTGGCCATGGAAAGCATGAAGGCTGAGTGCACTGCTGCTTGGGAGTGGATGTCAAGAATTCCTGCTAAAGCTTGGTCTAGGCATGCAATGGACACTAATTGCAAAACTGATTTAGTGGTGAATAACTTAAGTGAAGTTTTTAATAAGTACATTCTAGATGTAAGGAACAAGCCAATTGTCACAATGATCAATGGGATCAAGGACAAGTTGCTAGTGAGGTTCCACCAGAAGAGAGAGGGTGGAAAATGTGCTAGATGGGAGATTGCACCAACCTATGCAGAGAAGTTGGAGATGAACAAGAAGTATGCAAGGGATTGCAAAGCACTCATAGCTGGCCCAGGACTTTTCCAAGTCACTAGTGGAGACAAGACCTATGGTGTTGACACAAACAGATAGACATGTGGGTGCAAGAAATGGGACATCACTGGAGTTCCTTGCAACCATGCTTGTTCTGCCATCTATAGGTCTAAACAGCTGCCAGAGGATCATATCAATGTGTTTTTCAAGAAATCTATGTACTTGGAGGCATATAAGCCAGTGATTTACCCTGTTCCTGGTCCAGATAGCTGGGTGAAAACTCCAACACCTGACATTGAACCACCACAGTTCAAAGATGACAAGAAGGGGCCAGCAGAAGAGAAAAGGAAAAAAGGAAAGTTTGAGCCACCTCAAGCAAAGCAGACATCTAGGATGGCTACTATAACATGTGGGAACTGCAAGCTGCAAGGACACAAGTACACAAGTTGTCCAAAGCCATTGAGGCCTGATCTGCAAATCAGGAAGAACAAGCACATGGTATTTTCATTTTGAAATCACTTGAATGTTCATTTCTATTGACTGATCATTATAAAGTTGTTTAATTTTTTGATTACAGGCAAACAGGACTGTACCAGAATGGCACCATGGTGCAGCTTCATCAGCTACTGGAAGTGCTATGGGTGCACCATCATCATCTACTACAAACTCCTCTCCTGCTGCTACTGGAAGGGGAGCAAGGTATGCTACTACTCCTGCTGCTGCTGGAAGGGGAGCAAGGTCTGCTACTACTCCTGCTGCTGCTGGAAGGGGAGCAAGGTCTGCTACTACTCCTGCTGCTGGAAGGGGTGCTAGCTCTTCTCCTACTGCTGCTGGTAGAGGTGCAAGATCTTCCACTGCTGTTGGAAGGGGTGCAAAAAGGTTCAAGCCTCCAAGAAGTTCTGCAGAAGCTTCTACTAGCCAGCCTACAGGCAGTAGGCCAAAGAGGACAAAGTACATGAGCAAGAGGATGGAGGGGTACTTCTATGCCAGTGGGAACTACTAAATGCTCAAATTTGAAGTCTGTGTGTGCTAAATCAGGCATTACATCACTTTATTTATGACATTATGAACCTATGTATGGCACTCAGAACCTATGTTTGTTAAAACCTATGTATGGAGTTGTGAACCTATGTATGGCACTTTGAAGTTATCTATGTTTATCTCCTGCTGTTAAAATTCTGTGCAAATAGATGTTCTGTGCAAATATATGTTGTGTGCAAAATAAATTTTGAGCAAATAGTATGGACAACTACAAACATTTCATTTGATACAAACAAAATACATTAATAAGTAGGCCATTGATCCAAAGATGCAATGATAATAAGTTGGACATTAGTTCTTAAGAGTACACAACACAAGTCTTCAGAGTACACAACACAAGTCTTGGACATAAAGATACATAAAGCATTACAACTTATTAAGTGCATAACAGCACATTCAAATCAACTGCAGTGCTACCCTAAACCACACCACAATACATACTTAAAAATCATCACATATCTCCTTCAACTTCTTGATCTTGTCCTTGTACCCATGTTTCTGTTTGAGCAGATCTGCAATCATGTACTCCAGTTTTTTCTTCTATTGTTTTAGTTGGTCCCTCTCTGTCACAACTTGGTCTCTCTCTGCCACTAGCTGGTCCCTCTCTTTCTCTGCCTTTGCCCTAAGTACCTGATGAAGATTGGTACAACCATGGTCTGCCAGCTTCTTCTTCTCCATCTCCTCTTTGAGATCACTTAGAGCCAACCTAACATTGCCCAACTCTGTGATAGCATCCTCCGTGTCAGCAACCATTTTTGCAAAGTCCAGTTTGAAAAACCTCAGATCTTCCTCCATCTTCCTCTTTTCTCCAACTAGTTTGTAATTTCTTTCACCAAGCTCAACATTTTCTTTCAGCCTGTCATCGATTTCTTTGTTATACATGCTCCACAATTCAGTCAGGGTGAACTGCATAGCCACTGACCACTCTGGGTCTATCCACTCCAGATAATTGCACTTTAGTTCTACCTACAATTAAATAAATATGTTCTCAATAAGAAATTGTATGAAATGTGCACAAATTCTATAATACTCTGTACACTCTCTACTTTGTTCTATCCACTGAATTGTAGTTCAGTTATATCCACTGAATTTTAGTTTAGTTCTATCAACTGAATTATATTCTATGCATCAATTATAAAAGCATATATAATTTTTTCCATCTATAAGATTGTATATGCATAGATTATGGGCAACAACTATTACATCAACAGAAGCAACAGAAGCAACAGAAGCAACATACCTTCTCCTCAGCACACGCAAGAAAACGTCTGCCTGTGTCCACAGATTCAAATGCAACAAGCCTGACGCAAGGTGCTTGATGCAGACAACGAGACGACAGGTCGTGAGCAATGCCACTCTATTCATAGCAAGAGATAGTCCTAGGAAGCTAACCAGCACACAAATTGCACAAATCAGCGGCCTGGTAAAAAATCCCCAAATGATGAACCCTAACCCTAGCGGGATGAACCCTAATCCGTGGGGAAGGCGAGAGGCGAACACGCATACCTGGCTAGTGACTTCCTCGTCGTCCGAAGAAGAGCTCGAGGACGGCTCGCTCCAAGAAACCATGGCGGAGCGGCGAAAGGCGGCGACTCGACAGTGCCGGCGCCGGCGGTCGTCGGGGTCGAGAGAGTGGAGAGCGAGAGTGATGAACAGGCCGGTCTGGTTCGAACACCGACCGGTGCGGCCACTTAAACGGGCGCGCCGAAACGGCCGTCTCTCGCCGTCTAACGGCGTCCGTCAACACGCGCCACGTCAGCCCGACAGGCGGGACCCACCTGTCGGATTCGCTGTTTTCTGGGCTAAAACGCAGCGTCAGTGCTCCGCGTTACAGATTAGCCCCATTGCTGGTGGTTTTGTGTGACCTGCCTCAATTGTGGTACTGATCTGTTACCCTAGCCCATAATCTGGTGGTTGCTGGTAAATAACTCGAGAGGTGGAGGTGAGGCGAGGCGAGCGTGCGCGGTTTTCCCTTTCTCTTCTCACACATCACTTAGAGTGGTGGAGAGAACCCACTATATAAAGAGGTCCAATTCTTTTTAAACTTTCAGAGTGGGACTAAACTTTAACACCTCCACTTGCCATTTTACACATGAGCCACTATTTGAGATTTCAGAAATTACTATGGGTCTAGCCCATTAATTCTAACAGCAACTCCGGCGATAATGAGGTCATGGTTTAGGAGGAGAATGTTAGAAGTAAGCCATGCAACGGTGGTGATCGGCATGTGCGTGTGTTGGCCGAGTCTGGACGCCGGTGCGTGCCCGCGTCCGTGGCCGTGGCGAGTGGAGTCTCCGAGCCGTGGAGACATGCAGTCGTTTGGGCGCTGTGTGTAGCGAGCCGGCCGAGTCTCCGTGCGGCAGTCCCTGCATGCGTGGTGCGTGGGTGCTGCGTCTCCTGCAGACTACAAAGCTGGCCATATCCAGGTTGTTAGAGCATCTTCAGCCGTTGGCCTCTCAGGGTGCGCCTAAAATCGTCTTTAGGGTGAGCTGGCGTAAAAACTCAGTCTCAGGGCGAGTTGGTCCCCAGCTGCCGGCTTCAAGGCTGTCCCCAAGCGCTTTCAATTTTTTTTAAAAAACATAGCAAAGTTTAAAATTCGGCGAAGTTCGGCATATATTATATTAAAAAAAGTGGGTTTTTATTACATAATATATAAAATTAAAAAAGAAACTGGCTAAAAGCGGAGTAGTCGCCGTCGTAGCCGTCGTCGTCGTCGTCCGGCTTCTCCTCCTTGACGCGGCCGTCCCTGGTGGACCCCTGACTGGCGTCCCCTATGCGGGCTGGTGGCGCCGGCGCGGCGTCGTCATCGCTGTCCTCGATGACGACGATTCCTCCTTCGTCGCGGTCCCGGCGGCGCTGTGCAAATCGCCGCAGGGCGGCGCACTGGCGCTCCCTCGCCATCTTCAGGGAGTTCACGCGCGCCCATTCTAGGGCCGTGTCGTCGTCGAGCTCGACGTCGCCGCCGTGCTCCGTCTTCACCGCGGGGATGCCCGACTCCGTCTTCACCGGCGCCATGCCCGGCTCCGTCTTGGGCTTGACGAAGCGCGGAGGAGCCGACGAGGAGGCGCGCCGGCCGCCCTCATTGATGACGATGCCGGTGTTGCGAGTGCGTCGGTCGAGCGGCGTCTCCGCCGCGGGCTCGGCCTTGACGCCGAGCAGCGCCAGAGCGCCGGACGAGTGTGAGGAAGAGCGGGAGGAGGAGGAAGAAGAGGAGGCGCCGAACCTCCTGGGCAACCATTGCCCGTCGCGTCGGCGGTGAGCCGTGGCCGTGGCGGCCGCCCTCGCCGGGGGGTATGCCAACGATGGGTCGTTGCCGCCCTCGAGGTATGTCAGAACACCCTCGAGGGTGCGGCCGGGGACACCCCACCACAGGTGGCGTCGCTCGCTGTTCTTCAGGTCGGCCACCACCGGCGCGCCGTTGGTGGACGCCATCCTCTGCTGCTGCCGGCGCTGGAAGTACGCCGTCCACGCCGCTATGTTGTTGGCGGCGTACTCGGGGAGGGCGAGCTGGGCGTCGGTGTGGGAGGCGCGCACGACGTCGATCTCGTCGGCGAAGTACCCTGTTTCGCCATGGCGTCGGGCAACGGGGGAATGGGCACTCCTCCGTTGCTGAGTCTCCACCCCGTTGACCCGGCGCGCATGTCCGGTGGCGCCGGAATGTTCGCCTGGAACAGGAGCCAAGACTCCTGTTCGCGGAGCGAGCGGCGGCTGAAGCCGTTGGCCGCGGCCTCATCTCCGGGGAATCGCTCGGCTATCGGGAGAGGGAGGGAGGGAGAGGGAGGGCTCGACGGCGGCGCTCGGGAAAGGGAGGGCTCGGCGGCGGCTCTCGGAAGAGGTAGAGAGCGGGCTAGGGCTGGTGTGGCTGGTGTGGTCAGAGGCGAGGGAGGCCACCGGCTTATATAGCAGTGCCGCTCCGTGTGTACGCGTGCGAGGAAGGGGAGGCGTCGGCGCACCGCCCCGTGACGCGTCGCCCATGAGGAATCAATGGTAAGGCTGACCGGTGGCAACCTTGCCATTGATTCTCCGCGGGAAACCGTGGCGTTTGGGGAAGACGACGCGCGGTGTCGCTGATGCAGCGGGCCCACGGCTCTTTGGCGTCAAAACCGCTCGCCCCGGCGCCCCTCCTGTGCGTCGGGTTCAGCCTGGGTCCGCCGGCGCTAAATTCGGCCCAGGCCAGCGAAAATCGGGTTCCTGGGATGCGATTGAGACGATTTTTCTGCGTCGCGAAAAAAACGCCAGGAGAGGCCTTTCTAAAGGCGCAGCTGGAGATACTCTTGGTAGCGTGCTGTAGCTAGGGATTAGCTAGGTAGGTAGTGCGCGGGGTTAGTGGCCGATCTAGGCGGCTGGGCTGTGCGTGTCTTTGCGTAATAAAGTGGCCGCGGTGCTGGTGTGTAGAGGAGCGAGAGAGATGATGTAGCCTCTGAAAATGAATGTGCGCTCACTGTGCGGTGGTGTCGAGTTCGTGCTTGGCGGAAAAAGGTCACCGTTGTTATGGCGGGTGTATGTGCGCCGGTAAACTGCCTTGTTCCTGTGTTTTTTCCCTTTCTCCTTTTTTCTGTCGTTCGAGCGCAGCAAGCATGAGGGAGAGACTAGGGTTCAGGGTTTCGGTTCTAACAGGAACTGCTGGCTGTTGCCCCTTATCGACATCAGCAGAGTTGCGGCCGATGGGACGTTGGGTGTCCTCGATCAGTTTCCACCGAGCTCTGCTTATGTGCAGCCGTGTAGAGAAACAACAACTTATTTGTACTAGTAAGTTTGTACGTGCATTATTGATTAATAAAAACAATATAATAAGTAAATGAAATAATGAGACAATGAATTTTATTTTGTAACATACACCCACATCCAATCATGTAGTAAACCACAAAAAAACATGCAATCAATATCACTAACATGTAACACTGCTTGAAGATTAACAAAGCCAACATTCACGGTTCATCATCCATGGTAAGCTATTAAAAAAATAAACAATTGCTCACAGAACAAATGATGAGTATAATATCAGAGATAAGGAGTTACTTGGGGAAAACAGTTACAAGAAAAGCACTTCGCTAGCAGTATACATAGTTGTAGTGCGAGGTAAGAAAATGACACCAACATACACAATCTAATATTAACATAAGTACATAGACACCTCATTAGCACACATGAATGCATCAAGAAAGGACCCTGGATTGCCATCACAAGCCATTAAAACAGCATCCCAATGTTGCAAAAAGGGTCTTGACAACCATTCTATTAGTGGAGCTACAAACCATTTAAAAACAATGAACTAATCATGTCCTTCTAGAGAAAAAAATTAGAAATATGGGAGCCTCAATATGTTCGTTATCTTACAGTGAAGAAGCAATATAGCTGACGGCGAGGGTAAATGAAAGCTATAAGATTGTATCATCGAAAATAAAGCCCAGCCATGGTACTGATGCAATTCCAAACGCAAGGTCTCGAGCAACACTTGTCAAAGAAGATACAAATTAGCATTAGTAGTATGGTTTTGTATCATCCAGTTTGGACTTGTAAATATTCACATGTGCTCCGTTTGTATTGGGTTTCACCCGGTTTTCCATTAATTAATTGAGCAATTCTCTTCTTCTTAATTAGGTCCTGTTTGGTTCATAAGTCCTAGGACTTTTTTTTAATCGATGAGGCAAAACTTTTGCCTCCGTTTCCAAAAAAAAAATTGTGCCAAAAACTTTATCATGGATCGTGTATCGGAAGTTTTTCCGAGAACCGTTCAATAGAATAACTCACAGACAACAATAGCAGTCCTGTAGAATGCAAGATTGTTTAGTAAGAATACAATCCAAAATAATCTTATAATTGTACATGGTGCAATTTGGTAACTATGCAATAACCCAAAGTTAAGTTGGGGCCAGAATTATCGTTGTCGATTAATTTCCCGGATCAAATAAAAATGAGTTGCCAGTTGCTTCTTCTTAAGAATAATATGCAAAGTAGGTTTCATCCACACAGATCCCACCCCGCCCCATCCCCAAACCCCTCTGGTCTCTTTTTTCCTACATGGTGTGAATTTTAAAAAATCAAGTAAAAATACACCTGTTTTAAATTTCACATACAACTGTACCAATATAATGATAATTTTACTTTTTATTGTGAAGCATACATTCTAAAGCCCAAATAGACCTGTAACCCGTATACTAAGTCGACCATTCTATTTTTGGTTAACTGCTCCCGATAAAACATAGGAATGGGCATGTAGGCAGTTACAGTCATACGAAGAAGTAAGCTGTGGCAAAATAAGCATTAGAACATTAAATTGAATGGCCTATGTCTGTTATCAATGCAGGCACATACATACCTTTACAGCAGCACCAAGCAAAAATGTTGAGATCACCACAAGCTGGAACAACAAGTAACACCATCTGCGCAATGCATTTGTGCAAAGTAAACACTTTAGTATACACTGGATAATAATATTAGCAGCTGTGGTGCTATATATAACAGTTCAGCACTGGGCAGGGAAGATATGGGTATACAGTACTACCAAAGTAGAAATATTTTTTACATGCTGAAGAGAAATTAGAGAAGGCAAATGTGATGTGCGCAATAAAGCTTATTTTAGCAGACAAGAGGGGTTGATGCCCACAATTTTCTGTACAACATATCCAACTGAAGAAACCTACTTGTGCTGAAGAGAAATTAGAGAAGGCAAATGACTGAACTCACATAATGTGTGAGTCATTATGTTTTTCTTTTAAAAAAACTGCAACTGTTTTCTGTACAGCATCAACTCACACACATCCCATCTCTGAAAAAATTGTAGCCTGTCCCGAAAACTAAAGCATGTGTGGTATTTCTCTGTTAATAAATCAATAAAGATGCAAGTCAATATTTCTAAAACTGGCATTTCAATAGCTTTGGGCATAATACGGCCGCGGTCTGTTTTTCCTCATTGATGACAATTATCTGCATCACTAATTTCTACAACCTCAATAAAACCTGATCTGAGTGTACATAATGAAAAGGTCATCTACCATCAGCAAGGTAGTCAACTCATAACCCTGAGTATCCTGCAAGTTATGGAATGCTTGAGGAACCGTACTATCCAGAATGTAGGCTCCACAATTTGAATAGTGACTACATCCGAATTTGAGAAGACAACACATTAAATTAGTGAAAAATGATATGCACTTCTGAATGAGCAATCTTCCATATTTATCTACAATTCCAAACCCATTGTATCATTTGGTCAAGAAGCTAGAGAGCGGAAACAAATTGCAAAGCATAATCCGGTGAGCAATGATTGCATAGACACATCTGAAAATATAAAGTGAGGAGTTTAACCATCTACCATTTCCCCCCGGGAGCATGGAGCTAAGTGGGATCCTCGTATGATTCTCGTTGGCTTTCTGGTTGTGTTATAGGATGACCGGCTTGATCTAGCCTTCCTTGCCACTGAAGCTTATGGAGTTGAACCTACAGTTGAAGTCCTTGCAACTACAAAAACTCATATGGCTTTAGGTGAACCGCCTCCAAAGCCAATGAAACAGTTAATCGGTAGTTCACTACATTCAAAACAACATTGGAAAGTATTTTCAAATATAACCTAAATGGCACATA
This sequence comes from Triticum monococcum, assembly GCA_034509565.1. Lineage (NCBI taxonomy): Eukaryota > Viridiplantae > Streptophyta > Magnoliopsida > Poales > Poaceae > Triticum > Triticum monococcum. The sequence goes on along the minus strand of CM067845.1, from coordinate 12,385,974 downwards.
CATGAAGAACCATCATAGACTTCTCACCCTCTTCATGTCCTCTGACTTGAACTTGGAAAGTTGATTGTCACATTAGCAGAGAAAACATCAATGTAGACGGCAGGAACAAAATGATGCCCCATTAGCAAATTCAAGATGTGATTCCCCTAATTCACTGGCTGATAAGTAGTAATGCACACAAGTATGATATAGATTCCTATAATGGAAACATGGAGTACAAAGAGAATAGCTGCTAAATTCACTATTTAAGTATGGAGAAGTTACCATTTCTTGAGAATCGAGAAGAATATAATTGTAGAATCCCCAAAAACATATTTCTGAACAACAAACATTTTCTTCACTTCCGTCTCATGTTCATGATCTCTCGAAATATAGCTAAAGAGAATAACAAATATTTAATCAACACTGGCACATTTAAATTATTTCTTCACAAAAAATCCTTCGTGTAAAGTTAGAAAGGGAAACAAAGGATACCTGTTTCAGCTGCTTCTAAAAGTATCTCTTCTTGTGTCATACATTTTTTTCTCTCTTTCCTCTTAATTTGCTGGACCATTATAAAAAGAGGGGTTAGTCAACTAAGATAAAAAAAATGACATCCGTTGGGTACAAGTTGGATGGTTGACAAAACATTTTAACCAATCTAACAACATTCACGTTTTAGCTTTTCTCATGATGACAGGTGGGCTGGTTGATTGCCTAATGCTCCTCTCAGGAACCCAATCATCAGGAAAGTCCAATGTTCATCCTCTCGTTTAATCTAGTCAATTGTTGAAGCATGGATTAATAGTATAACTGAATAATTATACAATGGATGTTGATCTTCTGATATGCTTATGAGCTAGCACCAGTAACTCTCACATACATCCTTCTCTGGTCATCATCAGGATCAGGTTCCTGCAAAGGAGTTGGATTAGGAAATGGAATGAGAAATTTAGTTGGAACAAATAGAAGATCAACAAAAGCTACAGAAAATCTATTTGACAGATTGGAAGGAGAAGGAGGGATCTCATATCCTCGCCAAAAACACTGTCGAATTATCACAAGCAGGGAAAGAGTATAGTCACCAAACAAGGAAAATGGGCAATTTAACAACAAGAAACAATGAATTCGGAGGAGTAATCGAGATAGTAGCCAAGAATACATAGTAGACCCCTTGACTCGGTGGCTGGACGGCGGAGGCGGGGAGAGGCGAGGCAAGGTGGTGTGGGCGGGAGGGCATCGGCGATGCGGGCCAACCGCCGGCGGAGAGCACCGCGACGCTATGCCGCGGGCTCGGGCGTGGCCGGCCTCGTACGCCTGAGCCCGCGGCATGGCGTCGCAGAGCTCTATGCCGGCAGTTGGCCCGCACAGGTCCACGTCCCTGGCGGTGGCAGCAGCTCCCGCATGCCTCTCGCCGTCGAGGATGAGGGGCGGCGCGTAGGGTAGGGTCGTGTGGGGGAGGCGACAGAAAGGGGAGGGGGTGCGTGCATCGGCTTGGTAGGCAGCAAGGTAATGGGCGTGCCGCGGTTGGGGCGAACAGATCGTGGGGGGATTTTATTACCAAGGTGGGCTAAGGTATTTGCGGGCACTAAAACACGGTGGCTTGGTGTTAAACACAGGAGAATCATGGGTCGTTAGATTTGGTGTGCTGACGGTGAAGATTATTTGGATCTGCTCCTCTCTTTCTTTTATAGTGGTAGTAGATAGATGCAGGCTGAATAGGCACATTACATGTTTCGTGGCAGCCAGTACACCCGATATTATAAGAAGAGAAAATATTGAAATTTCCAGTGGATGACAATTCATTTAGAAACATGGGTTTCATATTCCAGTAAGAGATTTCACAACATCACAAATACTCTATTTTTGCCGCCTTGTACCTTGAGAAAACTTAAATAGATTATACTGCTACATATATAATTCATACTATTTTTTATGGTCCACCTTATTCTAATAGACTTAACAAAGTGATAATGGCATCGCACAAGCTCACTGTATACAACGGCCCCTGCGAATTTCTCCCATGATGCTGGGCATCCAAGAAACTCTTCAACTTCTGCTTCTGTAATGGAAGATGACAAGCTGTCCTCAAACATGAGCAACCATCTTCCTCCAACTGCTGGCTTTCCAAGCTTCCAATTTTCAGATTGTATGTGTGGGTTGGATCTAATTGGAACGGAATAAAAAAATCATTAGAACACAAGAACAATAATTGTACAAAACCGCTATCTGATTGTCAAGTGAAGGTCCGTGTAGAAATGGCTCGTAGTAGTATAGTAAATGCTCACCATGAACTCTTGCTTTCTTTCAATATTTCAGAGTATTCCATAGATTGGAAGTAATATGCAAGAAAAGGTATCTAGACTCATGAACACTGGCCAATTAACATCCTAATTCCTAAGGCAGGTGAGCAGCTGTGTGACTACATATATAGCCTTTGACATCCAAGCATGCGATAAGTGTTGGCCAAGTCATCCTGGAATTGTTGTAGCTGTTGGAAATATGCCCTAGAGGCAATAATAAAAGCATTATTATTATATTTCCTTGTTCATGATAATTGTCTTTATTCATGCTATAATTGTGTTGTCCGGAAATCGTAATACATGTGTGAATAACAGACACCAACATGTCCCTAGTAAGTCCCTAGTTGACTAGCTCGTTAATCAACAGATAGTCATGGTTTTCTGGCTATGGACATAGGATGTCATTGATAACGAGATCACATCATTAGGAGAATGATGTGATGGACAAGACCCAAATCCTAAACATAGCATAAAGATCGTATAGTTCATTTGCTAGAGTTTTGCAATGTCAAGTATCTTTTCCTTAGACCATGAGATCGTGTAACTCCCGGATACCCTAGGAGTGCTTTGGGTGTACCAAACGTCACAACGTAACTGGGTGACTATAAAGGTAGACTACGGGTATCTCCGAAAGTGTCTGTTGGGTTGACATGGATCAAGACTGGGATTTGTCACTCCGTATGACGGAGAGGTATCACTGGGCCCACTCGGTAATGCATCATCATAATGAGCTCAAAGTGACCAAGTGTCTGGTCACGGGATCATGCATTACGGTATGAGTAAAGTGACTTGCCGGTAACGAGATTGAACGAGGTATTGGGATACCGACGATCGAATCTCGGGCAAGTAATATATCGATTGACAAAGGGAATTGTATACGGGGTTGATTGAATCCTCGACATCGTGGTTCATACGATGAGATCATCGTGGAGCATGTGGGAGCCAACATGGGTATCCAGATCCCAATGTTGGTTATTGACCGGAGAGTCGTCTCGGTCATGTCTACATGTCTCCCGAACCCGTAGGGTCTACACACTTAAGGTTCGGTGACGCTAGGGTTGTGAAGATATGTATATGCAGTAACCCGAATGTTGTTCGGAGTCCCGGATGAGATCCCGGACGTCACGAGGAGTTCCGGAATGGTCCAGAGGTAAAGAATTATATATAGGAAGTGTTGTTTCGGCCATCGGGACAAGTTTCGGGGTTACCGGCATTGTACCGGGACCACCGGAAGGGTCCCCGGGGTCCATCGGGTGGGGCCACCTATCTCGGAGGGCCCCATGGGCTGAAGTGGGAAGGGACCCAGCCCTTAGTGGGCTGGGGCGCCACCCCTAAGGGCCCATGCGCCTAGGGTTAGGGGAAACCCTAAAGGGGGGGCGCCCCCTTGCCTTGGGGGGCAAGCCCCCCACCCTTGGCCGCCGCCCCCCCTAGGAGATCCATCTCCTAGGGCCGCCCCCCCCTTGGCACCCCTATATATAGTGGGGAGAAGAGGGACTTGAGGCTACGGCTTTTGGTGCATCCCTCTCTCCCTGTTACGTCTCTCTCTCTTGTAGTAAAGGCGAAACCCTGCTACTGTGACGCCCTGCATCCACCACCACGCCGTCGTGCTGCTGGATCATCATCAACCTCTCCTCCCCCCTTGCTGGATCAAAAAGGAGGAGACATCTCCCGTCCCGTACGTGTGTTGAACGCGGAGGTGCCGTTCGTTTGGCACTCGGTCATCGGTGATTTGGATCACGTCGTGTTCGACTACATCATCCCCGTTCTTTGAACGCTTCCGCACGCGGTCTACAAAGGTATGTAGATGCATCTGATTACTCGTTGCTAGATGAACTCCTAGATGGATCTTGGTGAAACGAGTAGGAAATTTTTTGTTTTCTGCAACGTTCTCCAACAGTGGTATCAGAGCCAGGTTTATGCGTAGTTCTTCTTGCGCGAGTAGAACACAATTTGTTGTGGGCGTGCATTTGTCAACTTTCTTGCCGCTACTAGTCTTTTCTTGCTTCAGCGGTATTGTGGGATGAAGCGGCCCGGACCAACATTACACGTACGCTTATGTGAGACCGGTTCCACCGACTAACATGCACTAGTTGCATAAGGTGGCTGGCGGGTGTCTGTCTCTCCTACTTTAGTTGGAGCGGATTCGATGAACAGGGTCCTTATGAAGGGTAAATAGAAGTTGACAAATCACATTGTGGCTTTCACGTAGGTAAGAAAACGTTCTTGCTAGAACCCTAATTCAGCCACGTAAAACTTGCAACAACAATTAGAGGACGTCTAACTTGTTTTTGCAGCAAGTGGTTTGTGATGCGATATGGCCAAAGTTGTGATGAATGATGAATGATCTATATGTGATGTATGAGATGTTCATGCTATTGTAATAGGAATCACAACTTGCATATCGATGAGTATGACAACCGGCAGGAGCCATAGGAGTTGTCTTTATTCTTTTATATGACCTGCGCGTCATTGAGTAACGCCATGTAAATTACTTTACTTTATTGCTAAACGCGTTAGCCATAGTAGTAGAAGTAATAGTTGGCGAGCAACTTCATGGAGACATGATGATGGAGATCATGATGATGGAGATCATGGTGTCAAGCCGGTGACAAGATGATCATGGAGCCCCAAGATGGAGATCAAAGGAGCTATGTGATATTGGCCATATCATGTCACGTTCATTATTTGATTGCATGTGATGTTTATCATGTTTTGCATTTTGTTTACTTAGAACGATGGTAGTAAATAAGATGATCCCTCATATTAATTTCAAGAAGTGTTCCCCCTAACTGTGCACCGTTGCGACAGTTCGCTGTTTCAAAACACCACGTGATGATCGGGTGTTTTATTCAGACGTTCACATACAACGGGTGTAAGACAGATTTACACATGCAAACACTTAGGTTGACTTGACGAGCCTAGCATGTATAGACATGGCCTCGGAACACAGAAGACCGAAAGGTCGAGCATGAGTCGTATAGAAGATACGATCAACATGAAGATGTTCACCGACGTTGACTAGTCCGTCTCACGTGATGATCGGACACGGCCTAGTTAACTCGGATCATGTAATACTTAGATAACTAGAGGGATGTCTAATCTAAGTGGGAGTTCATTATATAATTTGATTAGATAAACTTTATTATCATGAACTTAGTCTAAAATATTTTACAATATGTCTTGTAGATCAAATGGCCCATGTAGTCCTCAACTTCAACGCGTTCCTAGAGAAAACCAAGCTGAAAGACGATGGCAGCAACTATACGGACTGGGTCCGGAACCTGAGGATCATCCTCATAGCTGCCAAGAAAGATTACATCCTACAAGCACCGCTAGGTGAAGCTCCCGTCCCACAGAACCAAGACGTTATGAACGCTTGGCAGACACGTGTTGACGACTACTCCCTCGTTCAGTGCGGCATGCTTTACAGTTTAGAGCCGGGCTCCAAAAGCGTTTTGAGAGACATGGAGCATATGAGATGTTCGAAGAGCTGAAAATGGTTTTCCAAGCTCATGCCCGGGTCGAGAGATATGAGGTCTTCGACAAGTTCTTCAGCTGTAAGATGGAGGAAAATAGTTCTGTCAGTGAGCACATACTCACTATGTCTGGGTTACATAACCGCTTGACTCAGCTGGGAGTTAATCTCCCGGATGATGCGGTCATTGACAGAATCCTCCAGTCGCTTCCACCAAGCTACAAGAGCTTTGTGATGAACTTCAACATGCAGGGGATGCAAAAGACCATTCCTGAGTTGTTTGCAATGCTGAAATCAGCAGAGGTAGAAGTCAAGAAGGAACATCAAGTGTTGATGGTCAATAAAACCACTAAGTTCAAGAAAGGCAAGGGTAAAAAGAACTTCAAGAAGGACGGCAAGGAAGTTGCCGCGCCCGGCAAGCAAGCTGCCGGGAAGAAGCCAAAGAATGGACCCAAGCCCGAGACTGAGTGCTTTTATTGCAAGGGAAGCGGTCACTGGAAGCGGAACTGCCCTAAATACTTAGCAGACAAGAAGGCCGGCAAAACAAAAGGTATATGTGATATACATGTAATTGATGTGTACCTTACTAGTGTCCGTAGTAGCTCCTGGGTATTTGATACCGGTGCAGTTGCTCACATTTGTAACTCAAAGCAGGGGCTGCGGAATAAGCGGAATCTGGCAAAGGACGAGGTGACGATGCGCGTCGGGAATGGTTCCAAGGTCAATGTGATCGCCGTCGGCACGCTGCCTCTACATTTACCTTCGGATTAGTTTTAAACCTTAATAATTGTTATTTAGTACCAGCTTTGAGCATGAACATTGTATCGGGATCTCGTTTAATTCGAGATGGCTACTCATTTAAATCCGAGAATAATGGTTGTTCTATTTATATGAGAGATATGTTTTATGGTCATGCTCCTATGATGAATGGTTTATTCTTTATGAATCTCGAACGTAATACTACACATGTTCATAATGTGAGTGCCAAAAGATGCAAGGTTGATAATGATAGTCCCACATACTTGTGGCACTGCCGCCTTGGTCACATAGGTGTCAAACGCATGAAGAAGCTCCATGCAGATGGACTTTTAGAGTCTCTTGATTATGAATCATTTGACACGTGCGAACCATGCCTTATGGGTAAAATGACCAAGACTCTGTTCTCAGGAACAATGAAGCGAGCAACCAACTTATTGGAAATCATACATACTGATGTGTGCGGTCCAATGAGTGTTGAGGTTCGCGGTGGCTATCGTTATATTCTCACCCTCACTGATGATTTGAGTAGATATGGATATATTTACTTAATGAAACACAAGTCTAAAACCTTTGAGAAGTTCAAGGAATTTCAGAGTGAGGTTGAGAATCAACGTGACAGGAAAATCAAGTTTCTATGATCAGATCGTGGAGGAGAATACTTGAGTCACGAATTTGGCACACACTTAAGAAAATGTGGAATAGTTTCACAACTCACGCCGCCTGGAACACCTCAGCATAACGGTGTGTCCGAACGTCGTAATCGCACTCTATTAGATATGGTGCGATCTATGATGTCTCTTGCCGATTTACCGCTATCTTTTTGGGGCTATGCTTTAGAGACTGCCGCATTCACTTTAAATAGGGCACCGTCGAAATCCGTTGAGACGACACCGTATGAATTATGGTTTGGAAAGAAACCTAAGCTTTCGTTTCTGAAAGTTTGGGGATGCGATGCTTATGTCAAGAAACTTCAACCTGAAAAGCTCGAACCCAAGTCGGAAAAATGCGTCTTCATAGGATACCCAAAAGAAACTATTGGGTATTACCTTCTACCTCAGATCCGAAGGCAAGATCTTTGTTGCCAAGAATGGATCCTTTCTAGAGAAAGAGTTTCTCTCGAAAGAAGTAAGTGGGAGGAAAGTAGAACTTGATGAAGTGTTACCTCTTGAACCGGAAAATGGCGCAACTCAAGAAAATGTTCCTGAGGTGCCTGCACCTACTAGAGAGGAAGTTAATGATGATGATCATGAAACTTCTGATCAAGTTGCTACTGAACTTCAAAGGTCCACAAGGACACGTTCCGCGCCAGAGTGGTACGGCAACCCTGTCTTGGAAATCATGTTGTTAGACAACGGTGAACCTTCGAACTATGAAGAAGCGATGGCAGGCCCGGATTCCGACAAATGGCTAGAAGCCATGAAATCCGAGATAGGATCCATGTATGAAAACGAAGTATGGACTTTGACTGACTTGCCCATTGAATGGCGAGCCATAGAAAATAAATGGATCTTTAAGAAGAAGACAGACGCGGATGGTAATGTGACCATCTATAAAGCTCGGCTTGTCGCTAAGGGTTATCGACAAGTTCAAGGGGTTGACTACGATGAGACTTTCTCACCAGTAGCGAAGCTAAAGTCCGTCCGAATCATGTTAGCAATTGCCGCGTTTTATGATTATGAAATATGGCAAATGGACGTCAAAACGGTATTCCTTAATGGTTTCCTTAAGGAAGAATTGTATATGATGCAGCCGGAAGGTTTTGTCGATCCTAAGAATGCTGACAAAGTGTGCAAGCTCCAACGCTCGATTTATGGGCTGGTGCAAGCATCTCGGAGTTGGAACATTCGCTTTGATGAGATGATCAAAGCGTTTGGGTTTACACAGACTTATGGAGAAGCCTGCGTTTACAAGAAAGTGAGTGGGAGCTCTGTAGCGTTTCTCATATTATATGTAGATGACATACTTTTGATGGGAAATGATATAGAACTCTTGGACAGCATTAAGGCCTACTTGAATAAGAGTTTTTCAATGAAGGACCTTGGAGAAGCTGCTTATATATTAGGCATCAAGATCTATAGGGATAGATCGAGACGCCTCATAGGTCTTTCACAAAGCACATACCTTGATAAGATATTGAAGAAGTTCAATATGGATCAATCTAAGAAGGGGTTCTTGCCTGTGTTACAAGGTATGAAATTGAGCTCGGCTCAAAGTCCGACCACGGTAGAAGAAATAGAAGAGATGAGTGTCATCCCCTATGCCTCAGCCATAGGTTCTATTATGTATGCCATGCTGTGTACCAGACCTGATATAAACCTTGCCGTAAGTTTGGTAGGAAGGTACCAAAGTAATCCCGGCAAGGAACACTGGACAGCGGTCAAGAATATCCTGAAGTACCTGAAAAGGACTAAGGAGATGTTTCTCGTTTATGGAGGTGACGAAGAGCTCGTCGTAAAGGGTTACGTCGACGCTAGCTTCGACACAGATCTGGATGACTCAAAGTCACAAACCGGATACGTGTATATTTTTAATGGTGGGGCAGTAAGCTGGTGTAGTTGCAAGCAGAGCGTCGTGGCGGGATCTACATGTGAAGCGGAGTACATGGCAGCCTCGGAGGCAGCACATGAAGCAATTTGGGTGAAGGAGCTCATCACCGACCTCGGAGTCATACCCAATGCATCGGGGCCGATCAAGCTCTTCTGTGACAACACTGGAGCTATTGCACTTGCCAAGGAGCCCAAGTTTCACAAGAAGACAAGGCACATCAAGCGTCGCTTCAACTCCATTCATGAAAATGTTCAGGATGGAGACATAGATATTTGTAAAGTACATACGGACCTGAATGTAGCAGATCCGTTGACTAAACCTCTCCCTAGGGCAAAACATGATCAACACCAGAATTCCATGGGTGTTCGATTCATCACAATGTAACTAGATTATTGACTCTAGTGCAAGTGGGAGACTGTTGGAAATATGCCCTAGAGGCAATAATAAAAGCATTATTATTATATTTCCTTGTTCATGATAATTGTCTTTATTCATGCTATAATTGTGTTGTCTGGAAATCGTAATACATGTGTGAATAACAGACACCAACATGTCCCTAGTAAGCCTCTAGTTGACTAGCTCGTTAATCAACAGATAGTCATGGTTTCCTGGCTATGGACATAGGATGTCATTGTTAACGAGATCACATCATTAGGAGAATGATGTGATGGACAAGACCCAAATCCTAAACATAGCATAAAGATCGTATAGTTCATTTGCTAGAGTTTTGCAATGTCAAGTATCTTTTCCTTAGACCATGAGATCGTGTAACTCCCGGATACCGTAGGAGTGCTTTGGGTGTACCAAACGTCACAACGTAACTGGGTGACTATAAAGGTAGACTACGGGTATCTCCGAAAGTGTCTGTTGGGTTGACATGGATCAAGACTGGGATTTGTCACTCCGTATGACGGAGAGGTATCACTGGGCCCACTCGGTAATGCATCATCATAATGAGCTCAAAGTGACCAAGTGTCTGGTCACGGGATCATGCATTACGGTACGAGTAAAGTGACTTGCCGGTAACGAGATTGAACGAGGTATTGGGATACCGACGATCGAATCTCGGGCAAGTAATATATCGATTGACAAAGGGAATTGCATACGGGGTTGATTGAATCCTCGACATCGTGGTTCATCCGATGAGATCATCGTGGAGCATGTGGGAGCCAACATGGGTATCCAGATCCCGCTGTTGGTTATTGACCGGAGAGTCGTCTCGGTCATGTCTACATGTCTCCCGGCCCGAACCCGTAGGGTCTACACACTTAAGGTTCAGTGACGCTAGGGTTGTGAAGATATGTATATGCAGTAACCCGAATGTTGTTCGGAGTCCTGGATGAGATCCCGGACGTCACGAGGAGTTCCGGAATGGTCCGGGGGGTAAAGAATTATATATAGAAAGTGCTGTTTCGGCCATCGGGACAAGTTTCGGGGTTACCGGCATTGTACCGGGACCACCGGAAGGGTCCCGGGGGTCCACCGGGTGGGGCCACCTATCCCGGAGGGCCCCATGGGCTGAAGTGGGAAGGGACCCAGCCCTTAGTGGGCTGGGGCGCCACCCCTAAGGGCCCATGCGCCTAGGGTTAGGGGAAACCCTAAAGGGGGGGCGCCCCCTTGCCTTGGGGGGGCAAGCCCCCCACCCTTGGCCGCCGCCCCCCCTAGGAGATCCATCTCCTAGGGCCGGCGCCCCCCCCCCCCTTGGCACCCCTATATATAGTGGGGAGAAGAGGGACTTGAGGCTACGGCTTTTGGTGCATCCCTCTCTCCCTGTTACGTCTCTCTCTCTTGTAGTAAAGGCGAAGCCCTACTACTGTGACGCCCTGCATCCACTACCACGCCGTCGTGCTGCTGGATCATCATCAACCTCTCCTCCCCCCTTGCTGGATCAAGAAGGAGGAGACGTCTCCCGTCCCGTACGTGTGTTGAACGCGGAGGTGCCGTCCGTTCGGCACTCGGTCATCGGTGATTTGGATCACATCGTGTTCGACTACATCATCCCCGTTCTTTGAACGCTTCCGCACGCGATCTACAAAGGTATGTAGATGCATCTGATTACTCGTTGCTAGATGAACTCCTAGATGGATCTTGGTGAAACGAGTAGGAAAATTTTTGTTTTCTGCAACGTTCTCCAACAGTAGCATCTTCCATTATATGAGTAGGCACTGAAATCATGTGACCGTTCTTTGTTTATGTTGTAGTTCTTCTTACAAAACAAATGAAGAGAAAAGAAGTGAAAACTTCATGAAATGAGTAGTTGGATCTCAAATGTGTGAAGAAGGGTGAGAGGTTCATGAGTGTCCATTGTATAAATACTATCACTCAGGCCCTGTTCAAGACTTGTGTTTCGAAAATGTGTAATCAATCTACCGAATAGTATGAAACAGTGGAGGAAAACAAAAGATGAGCACAATTCATAATTGGTGTTACGTGTCACGTCCTAGGAAAAGAGGTTCTATTGGAGAATCAAAATTGTAGCCATGTATCTTTTTTCTTTCTAGAATACGTACAGCATGTATATCAACGTATTAGACATTTTAGAAGGAAATAGTACAAGAAAGCCACCTACATTTCCCTGCCTCAGCAAAACAATCAACCACCGATTACTATGCACCCGCTACTGCTAACGATCCACCTAGACATCCCCAAGAAGTAGCCATCTATGTTTCCTTTAAACAACCAGCTTGGGAGATGTGATTCTCCTTTTGTTTTCCTCCAATTGGATGAGTTCACTGCTAGTATCAAACTTAATGTCGAAGAAACTAGGCATATTAGAAGAAAAAAACGAATCTAATGATGATCACCTAAAAGAGGTACATCTAATTTACAATGTTTCCTTCTTAGCCTTCTTATAAGGAGATATAAAAGTCCATAGAAAATGTGGCTCATGTCATATCCTTTTTAGTCATGCAGTACTAGTGTTAGCCTCCATTTCTATTTTCCATAAATTATATGGAGTTATCTCGCCTTGGGAGATCCAAACCACGGAGGCACCATTACACAGCGGGGCACTCATAACCCCACCACATGTGTGCACGCCTCTGGCATAGAGGAAGTGCATCAGGACTTTTTTTATATAACTAGTAAGCGTGCACATGTAACACATGTCTAAATTAATAAAAAAATAGTAAAACATTACAATCAATTAAATTGTTGCATGCCGTGAATTAAGGTAACTCGTTCATTCAAATTCTAAGTCATGCACGCGACATGCACATATCAACTAATAAAAACTTAGTCAAACGTAACAAGCATAAAATATAGAATTGATGTGTGTCAGAGAAAGACGTATTTCTTTATTCAAATACCAAAAACTTGATTTACTTTAAAATAAAATATCATTTTCAAAACAAGATGCATTACACACTTCCAAGTACATATATGAATGTGTATGTATCGCAACTATTCTTACCTTAGTATAGAAACCAAAAGCATCAAGCTGCTCCCTTAAGGAAAAAAATGTTGAAAGTATCAAGCTGCTCCCTCAAGGAAAAAGTATGGAAGTCCTAAATTCATTCACAACCTGAATACGCGTACTGCAGAAACAATCACCTCGTCCAGCATGTTGGACAAACCTCCATCAAAATGAACACATACTTACAGTAGTTCCTGATTGCTAATCCATGAAGCTTGGAATTGTTTTGTTTCTAGAGAACACTTGGATCTTTAAAAATAGCTAAACATGTTTCAGCAAATTCTCTCATCCATTTTAGCAGCTTCTTTGGTGTTCCTTTCTTGCTCTGCCATGTACACATGGCCGTAAATGAAGTAGGGGTCCGATGCTGCTCAATCATGCACGGAGCGCGGTCACAATTTAGAAACTCTACTACCCATTAGTAACACCATCCATGATTATGTCACTTTGCGTAGCCTATATTTAAATGATGAAACAAGTTAAAGATCATCAGGTACCAGGATTAAAGATCATCCACATACATGCAAAAAATCATAATAAATTACCATATCTTTTGGATATCATGATGCACATAGACATAAAAAATTAAATGATTTTCATAAAATTCCCCATTTAGAATGCCGCACGCATACAGGTGCCCAATCAGAATATATGCATCAATATATGGCCCAATTATTCACGAGAGGTATGACTACCCCATCAGGTGCAATTAGATAATAATTCGGAGCATGGTCTTCTTTGACATCTCAGAAAGTCAACGAATGAAATTTTTATTGTTACTAAATTATTCATATGTAGAAATTTAAATGTAAAAATCAATAGTAGCAGTAAGGTATTTCTCCATATTGAATGTCTTCCTTGGATCACAAAGAGGTTGAGTAGCCATTCTAGAGGAGCAATGTAACATACCTTGAATTACATGAGCAAAGAAGTGGTTGCAAGAGGGAAGTCCAGCCCTTGTCTCGTCAATTGCACCATTATTTCGCAGTCAGATATTGCAAAAAATTGTCATCCATCATATAATGGTTCCATGTTAATAATCTGCTCAGACATGCGGGTCTCGTGAATATTGCTAGAAAACCATTTTGGCAATCATACTCCAAATTGTGCATGATTAATAAGACAATGCTCGTGCATTGCAAGTCTTCTATTAGTGTGTGTTTCCGCACCTGCCCATTCTATCAAAGAAATAATAAAATATCAATTTGATTCCTTCTTTATTAGTTTTAAAAGTTGGGGTGGGGTTTCTACCCTACTGTTTATAGTAAAAGAAGATATATTGAAAATTTGAAAGACCGTACTCTTCCTAAATGTATCAAATGGAAGCACCTTCTAAAATGATATGCAGAGAGAAAAATTAAATATGCTGGTAATAACCAGAGTTGTAAGAGTAAACGTTGGGAACTACCGATCACCCTCGAACTGTCACATTGCGACTCTGTATATTTGTAGTAAATCTTCACGAGCTATTGCCCTTGCCCAAACAAAATAGAAGCCAAATAAGTTCTAGTCAATTAGCTAAAAAGATTGTAAGGAAATAAATTCAAGATTCACACCTCGAATAGCAAATGAGAACACCTGTTTATCAAGAGAGCCCTTTGCTCACATGTGAATCAAGAGATCCCAACTGCCAAATATATTGAGGACCTGCAAAGGAGGAACTATCATGTACATGAAAGATGGGATCAAATATTGACTCAACAAGTTCATGGCTGCAATAATCATTATCTGTATTTAGGATTTACCTTTTTTTGTGAAAGTATTTACTATTTACTTGATATGATGCTAATTTGGAGATGCAGGATGCAATCTGAGGGAGCAGTGGGCAGCATCATTCTAACATTGCGGAAGATCAGAGAACTCTACTGCTCCGCTTTCCGTCCAACCTGGTACGTGCCGCCGCCCTTGCCTCCTCCTTTCGGCGACACTCCGAATCAAATCTAATTGCAGACAATAATTTTGAAACTGTTTCAGTCTGAACAATGACCTGCAAACACTCGTAGCGCTCAGGTTATAGTATAATTGAAAGCGTATATAGCTAAGGCATTAAGTAACCATAATTGGCAGGATGTTGTAACTCAACGTGCAAACAAATAAATATGATAATAATGGAATAATTGATAATCAACTTATGGAACAAGTAACTAATTTTGAATTTCTCCCAATATGTAATGCCCAAGCATATCTCGGGTTATCATATTCAAGCTAGATGGGAAGATAAGGATTTAAAAAGTTAGAACCCTTCTTTTGTACACGTTTCATGAAAATTTCTAACAGATTTATTTTATAAATTTTGAAAAGAAACAACAAGACTGTAGAAGACAGTGGTGACACATTACTAATTGCTCCATACTCAAAGTGGCGTATAGTAATCAGTAATCACCCAACGGTGAATCTGGTTGAGACACGACGACTGAACCCAAAGAACCATAGTAATTTAATTAACTCTATGAAGCCACGTCATTTCCTTGATCAAGTCATCAGTCTCGCCAACAATGGAATAACTATCTCATGCAGGGCCCTTGTTCTCTTTCTTCATGTATCCGAGTGTCACCAGCTGTAGCTTTTGTGAAAATTTTGTTAGACACATAGAGGGTCCCATGACTCATCAGAAAGAGCCAAATCATATCCTCTGAAGGTGAAAATCAGTTCTTTGTACCACTCTCCTGAACTGAAAAAGCAAAAAGGAACCTAAATTTTGGTTATGGTACTGAAGTGGTCAGCCCCGTTGTCAAAATCGAATTGATGATTTGACGTTCACGCTAGAAAATTTACCAGACTTGCATTTGCCTGTGAATTCAATTACTAAAGTGACAAGTTCATGGGCAACTCATATGCAGTTCATATGTATCTAGCGAGTGGAAGCAAACAATAATCAAACGGGGATTTCAGGAGAACCGACAGGTGGACACGGATACTCCCTGCAAGCTGGCCGTAGAGCCGTTGGCATCATGTCCATGGAGCCGCTCCTATGCAGCGTGGTACCCTGAAGACATGCTCGAGAGTGAAGCTTCACAGCGGTGCAGTGTGCGAGCGCACCTCAGACGGCAGTGCACCTCCTGCACAACGTGCGCGCGGAGTGAATGACTAAAGATCCGGCATGCCCCTGCCGGCGGCATGATCCTATCGGATATCAGGATTAGCCGGACGTCAAACTGAAATGATCCTCCTCTCCTCCATGATTGCATGAGGAAATTAACTCTTCTCCCGCCTCCATCTCCCGCGAGATTATTTCCCCCAAAACGTAGGCAGCAGAGGTGCTTGCCGGTGGTGAACAGAGTAGTGGTGGTGGCTGGCTGCGGACGGCAGGGCCGGGGTCGGGGGTGTCGTAGGGGATGGCGGCGGCGGACGGCAGGCGCGGTAGGGGGTTGTGGCAGGGGATGGCGGCGTGGTAGAGCGGCAGGGCCGTGCCGGGCCCGGCGACTTGGAGGTGAGCAGGGGGAGAGGTCGCGATGTGGGGCGTCGTGCTTGCGGTTGCTGTTTTGATGGAAGAGATGGGCGTGGTGGGCGTGGTGCGGCAGGAGAGATTAGCCTAAACATGCAGTGGCACAGTGGGTAATTATAGTGTAAAACGTGTTTGCTATATTGAAGTGATTTAGACCATCAGATCAGCATGGTTGAACGGTTGAGATGGTTTGGTTCTCCGCCCTTTCGTGTTTTTATAGTGGTAGTAGATTGTAGAGCCAGATTAATTATCTCAAGATAGCAAGATTACTTGAATCGTTATCTACGCTTGCAAATCTCCATGATTCTAGGGTTTCAAGTAAATTTTAAAATATAACCTTACTATTACAATGGAAGAATCATCTTCCTCGAACTCTTGTATGAGTTTCAAATGCCTAGAAAGAGAAATAATTGTACACACTTTTTGTAATTTTCATGTTAATTCCTTGGAGAAATGACATTTTTTATGTTTGGGTTCCCAAAGTGTCCACATATTACTCTCATGGATTCTTACAAATAATCAGTGAATTAAGGGCTCGTAAATTCTGACTTAGTTGTTCAAAAGTTTTCAACATTTCTTCTTTTTTATTTTTCAGGAATTTTTTTTCAACATTTGATAGGGCTGGAACCCGCAAGGACATCGAGAGGTAGCAAAAGAAACCCAACTGTTCACCCAGGCACACAACACATACACCTGGTGGGCGTGGGTGTGACGCATGACTACTGTTGTTGGTCTTTGTTAATTACACTATATGTTGTGCTAAGACCTTGTACAATACAAGATGCTTAGGGTAGGTACTTAGAGAAATAAACTTTCTCTAAGTGTCGGTGCTTATTTGTAGGGGAAAATTTTGTTTTTGCCACTCTAGATTTTGCCAATTTTTCTTATGCCACTCTAGATTTTGCCAATTTTTCTTATGCCATTCTAGATTTTGACATTTCACTTTTGCCATTCTTAGTTTTTCACAATTATCACAATTGCCATTCTGTGGCAAAAGCAAAATAATTTTATTTCATTTTTTCCAGTCTTAGCTTTTGACAATTATGACAATTGCCACTCTGAAAATTTTGCTTTTGCCACGAGAATGGCAATTGTGATAATTGTCAAAAACTAAGAGTGAAAAAAGTGAAATATCAAGACCTAAAGTGGCATAAGGAAAATTGGCAAAATCTAGAATGACAAAAACAAAATTTCCCTATTTGTAGAGGATAGGCGCTTAATTAGGCACTCCTCCGGTAGAAATAAGCATCGGTGTCTAAGAAAAACTTGGTTTATTTAATAAGCATCTTGCATTGTAGAAGGCCTAATAGGCTGACACATCTCACAAGATTGATACAGATGAAATGTAACATCTGTTTTTTACTACAGAGATGAGATGTGACAGCAGATTTTATTTTATTTTTTGTGGGGGCAATAGCAGATTTTTACTACTTTCGAAAAGCATAGCAACACTTAGTTGGATCTCTCAGTCGAACTCCTGAATGCCTATAATGGTTGTAGCATGCCACTGCTTTGTTTCTTAACGATGAAGAGATGCAGGAATCATGCATAAGCGTGTGGTCCAATGTTAGCTAATTCACGCTACCTGTCACCCTGCTCACTCTTTCCAGTGAAATTGAGGTTCTACTCCGTGATCCGAATCATTTTTTCCCTTTGGAAAACAGGTGTGGAAAACCCAACATTTGAATATCCCAGTTTCAACAATCCAGCTAAAAATGGTAAAAAGGAGCCCAAACTTTGCCCTGCACTACGATACTTAGGGGAGCGAAGCAATTGCTTACAAGACCAGAAGCACTAAAACTAGCACTTCAGAGCAGGACGTGAAGTGCCCTGTTGATGTTGGATGCAGAGCTGTGTTGATGTTGTCCCAACTACTCCAATGCTTCGTTTTCGGCTTTGTGAACCGGCAAGCATTCTCCCAACCAGGATGACAGGAATTAGGGGGCGTGGACATCTGAAGTAGGACGCAACGAGGTGACATGGATGTTGTCATCTTCTTGCTTCCCTCTAGGAAAAGCCGGGCATGTAGTGGCATCTACTAGAGGCTGCTCTGGACTCCCTGCAATCGGCTGGAAAGCCGAGACGGGCCGACGCAGTGGCCGGGTTCTTCAAATGCTCTGTGGCACGAATGACGCAGATTGTGTGTCACTTGAGCAGGAGGAAGGACAGGGCATGGCGGGGCTGTGAGGCAACGCTACCGGATACAACAGCTAAAGCTGCGGTGGTGACGTGGTTGGTGGCGAGCGCCATTGCAGACAGGAATATGGCTGCGGTCGGACTGGGGTTGACGATTCTGCATTTTTTGGTAATGTAGGAGTGTATTATAAGGAAATGCTACTGTATTTTGTTTTCCTCCAATATTTCATTTCAGAGTATCCCATGGACTGTACAGTAAAATAGAAGAAGCATACTAACGCTACAACATTGGATCTTTAACATCCTGATTCCTAAGGCAGAAGGCTATATATAGGGCTATATGTAGTTTTGTTAGGTAAGGGTGTGACAAGCGTTGATCAAGTCATGCAAGAACCATTTTATCCTCTCTTGTATTATGTGGGTGCACACTGCAAAATCATGTAATCATTCTATTTGCATGTTTTGTTTCCTCTTGCAAGAAGAGAATACAAATAATGAAAAACTCATGAAATGAGTAGTCCAGTATCAATTAGATGAGGAACAGTGAGAAGCCCATGATGTCCAGCTTATATATAATCCCATCCAGGCCTGGCTTGTTCAAGGCTCGCGACACACAAATGCCTAATCAATCAGTCGAGAACTCTCAAATATTTGGAAAGAAACAGGAGATGAGGAGATATTGTTCCTACAAGAAAGGTTATTCTTACATGGCAGTTCAAATCCTTAGATAGTCGATGCAACCACAAGACAACATATATATGTATGTACTTAGGACATCTTCAACGCTGACCCGTAAATTTGCTTTGGTATCCGTCTGCGGATAGGGAGGCCAGTCTACGGACACTGACGCTGGAGGCAACCATCCAATGCTGCCCGCATACATTTCAAACACGGTTCAAACTAACCAGGTGAAATTCATGCAAACATTGTGGATTTTCATATAAACCGGACGAGATTCATTACATTTCGGGCATACTCATATAAACCGGACAAAATTCATTATATTTTGGATGAAATTCATCACATTAAATTAATTATATTCATGAGGGTACTTAGGGCAGTCCGAAGCGGACGTGGCAGCGGTCCAGACGCCAGCAAAGCGCCCCCCCCCCCCCCCCCCCCCCCGCCTTGTCTCCGGTTTGCGGGGAAAAGTGCATCTGAACCGCCGAGCAAACCGATACAGGACAATCTTGGATGGCACAACATGTCCAGACCACGCGGTCTAGACGTATGCGGGTGATTTGAGGGTCCGCGTTGGAGATGCCCTTACTTTAGATCTAGCATGCATGGATGCATGAGTAATCTTTGATTCCATCCGTGTGCCAAATGGACTAGCTTCATACCCTCTATAACACTATGCTTTCAAGTTTTAAAGAGTCCACAATCAATTGAGGTCTTCAATTGAAATTGGGTCACCGATGTCGACCGGGTCAATAATTTTCTCAAACCTCTCTCATTCAATTTTTTATATTATACATTGTGCTTCCTAATTTTTAAAGCCTCACAATTAATTGAGGTCTTCAATTTAGAATTGGGTTACTCGATTTTGACCAGATCAACAATTTCTCAATGAGCTCCTTTATTCAATTATTTTAATTCACTGTGTTCCATAATAATTTTGAAACTCTTTTATTTAATTGGGATATTCTAGTTTCGATTTGGTTTATGGTTGACCGGGCCAACGATTTTCCAAATCAATCAGCAGCAACCGTCTTATAAAAACATATCAGTCCCCCGAACCCTCCCACCACTTAGAAAAAAGAATTAGCACCCATATGATACTGTAGCAACACTATAGTACATGCAGCCAGAGACGCAAAAATTTCCCACATAATATAGATTGGTTAGCACATAACACATAATCACACCATGAAAGGCCTACCAAATCACCGCATTATAACTAAAAATAAAACACACTCCAGCATCTCCCCACCCCGCCAAACTAAATATTCCACTAGTGCCAAAATATAAGTGGTATTAGTTTTTTGGGAAGTCAGATTGCTATAACTTTGAGTTCAGAGCAAAAAATATCGACATCCACAATGTTAAATAAAAAGGAAGTATGGAAATTCATTTCATGATGAATCTAATCATACCGATTTGACATTATGGATTTTGATATTTCAAAAAAGTTTTGAATTTAAAAAAGTAATACATCTTATATTTTGAAACATAGTGAGTTTTTTTAAGAAACCCAACAACACCAGTGGCACAGCAATGCGCGCCCAACCCTTCTAGTAAATCATGAATTCTAAAGAGTTGCATGTGCTTAGAAGACTCGTTGTGTGTACTTTGATGTTTTATTTTTCCAAAAAAAAGAACACCTTTGGTATCTGCATCGAGTGATGTGCACAACATTTTATTAATGATTCAAAGCTCATCATCTATGTCCAATAAAGTTCAATAGATAAAATGCCACATGGGTGCCCCAAAGGCAATGAAAAATACAAAGTAAAATGAGCTTATTATGAGCTTCATGCATCACAAATCCTACTAGGCCACCAACCAAATTGGTTGAACAGATCCTGAGCGACCATCTCTCATTGGTTGCTCCCAAAGACAATCGGCGCCTGCTCCTTCTCCTTGCAAAGTAACAACCACATAAGAATCAAGTTGGTGGCTTTGAAGATTACCTAAAAAAAAGTTTGGAGCCTCCATTTTATTGAAAATACAATCATTATGTGTGTTCAAGATGGGCCAAAGTAAAGCGTACGAGCAACTCCAAAGGGCCGACCCATTTTGTCCGTTTGGATCATCCGGACGTATAACTTGGCCCAACGGGGCGACCCAAACGGACATCCGTGTCCGCTACTGTCAGTTGCCGACCCAAACTTGACCCAAATCTGGGAACAAATGGGTATGAAGCGGACACAAACCGACGCTCTCGTCCACCGCTCGTGTCCGCTCCTGGTCCCACCTACCAGTGACTAACCACGAGCCGGCGTCTACCTCCACCCCTGGCGCGTCCACATGCGCAGGCGGCCAAGCCCCCGAGCACCTCGCCCCACCCGGCGCGCCACGTCATACGCCTCGCAACTTCCCGCGCGCGTCGCCGCTCGCCGCGCCACCTCGTCTGTGCCCGCCGCGCCACCTCGCTCCACCTCTTCCCCGCCTGCCGCGCCACCTCGCCCCGCCCGCCTCGCCGTTCGCCCCAGCTCGTCGCGCGGCCCGCTCCGCCCGCCGCGTGCCCCAGCTCGCCTCGCTGCTCCCCGCGCGCTCCGCAGCTCGCCCCGTCCGCCTCGCCGTTCGCCCCAACTCGCCGCGCGCCCCAGTTCGCCTCGCTGGGGCCCACCCGCGTCGCGCGCCCCGCAGGTCGCCCCGCCCGCCTCGTGTGCCTCGCCGTTCGCCCCGCCCACCTTGCGCGCCCTGTAGCTCGCCGACGCGAGAGGGAGCGGCGGGGCCCGACGGTGCGAGGGGGAGAGAGGGGCGGCGGAAAGAGGTGCCCGCCGGCATGGAGGAGGCTGGGCCACTTGATGTATCTGCTGTCCGCTTTGTCCGCTTTTGGGCTCTCCCGTTGGATGCCCGCAGTGTCCGCCCCACGTCCGCTTGGCGGACAGGAGACCCAAACGGACAAAAACCGGACAAAATATGTGTCCGTTTGGGTCCCTGCGTTGGAGTTGCTCTAAATTCCCACATGGATCTGAGGCTTCAACTTGGAATGCACCCCAACTAACCAATTTCCGAACATTTTTTTACTACTTGTGAATGGAGGTAGTGAGGGAGTCCTGGATTAGGGGGTGTCCGGATGGCCGGACTATACCTTCAGCCGGACTCCTTGACTATGAAGATACAAGATTGAAGACTTCGTCCCGTGTCCGGAAGGGACTTTCCTTGGCGTGGAAGGCAAGCTTGGCGATACGGATATATAGATCTCCTACCATTGTAACCGACTTTGTGTAACCCTAACCCTCTCCGGTGTCTATATAAACCGGAGGGTTTTAGTCCGTAGGACAATATATAGGACAACAATCATAACATAGGCTAGCTTCTAGGGTTTAGCCTCTCCGATCTCGTTGTAGATCTACTCTTGTACTACCCATATCATCAATATTAATCAAGCAGGACGTAGGGTTTTACCTCCATGGAGAGGGCCCGAACCTGGGTAAAACTTCGTGTCCCTTGGCTCCTGTTACCATCCGGCCTAGACGCACAGTTCGGGACCCCCTACCCGAGATCCGCCGGTTTTGACACCGACATTGGTGCTTTCATTGAGAGTTCCTCTGTGTCGTCGCCATCAGGAAGGATGCCTCGCCCCGTCTTTAAAGACAGCACCGTTGCTAAGGGAGCTTTGGCTGTCGGCCAAACCCTCCGGCTAGGTGGTTTTCTTATGACCGCCTATTCGGCTTCTACGCCGATGATGACCTCTCGAGCCATCGAAAACAATCTTCATGTCAGCTCGGAACTCGCCAAGCAGTTAGATCCAATGGAGCTCTCCTCCTTAAACGAGCTCTTGGATCGCATCGCCGCCCTGGGAGTCGCTACGGATTACGACCAGATTGGGCCCAAGCCCGATCTGAGAGAGATTAACTCTCCCCAAGTCACCCCTCATGTTGCCGTGGTAGAGGGACAGTGCGGCGACCCTTCATCTATATTAAGGACTAGCTACGTCCAGATTCCCGATCCCTTCAAGCAGGATAGCCGCGGAGGGGAGGATATCACTCAAGACCTGAACTTAGAGTCAGGCGACGGGCTGGATTCATTGGGCAACATCCAGGAATCCAAATTTTCGAGTTCGGAAATTCCTCGGCCTCTGAGCCTCAGATGGGGTGAGGCTTCGGATTTAACCCAAACGTCCTCCGCGCCGAAAACAAGACAGCCACACTGGCCCTCGAGGCACTATCTGAAGCCCTAGCGGCTGAGGAACTGACTGTGTTGCGCTCTACGGTGAATAGGGATGATGTGGTACTCGACAAAAGATCCAAGTCCACCTCCTTTAAACCGGCGGACGAAATAGTCAAATTCCAAGTCCATCCAACGGACCCCAATAAAACAGCTTCCATCGGGGCACAGTTAAACCCTGATGTAGACGCCGCACTGCGAGAGTTCCTACGAGAGAACTGGGACATTTTTGCCTGGCACCCTTCAGACATGCCAGGAATCCCACGCAGGCTGGCCGAGCACAGCTTAAACATCCAAACAAGATTCAAACCTATCAAACAGGCTCTTCGGCGTTTTTCTGAACCTAAGAGACAGGCCATGGGAGAGGAGCTAACAAAGCTATTGGAGGTCGGATTCATCAGAGATATAAAACATCCGGACTGGCTAGCAAACCTGGTGATGGTACCAAAGAAGGACAAATCATGGCGCCGGTGCGTTGATTTTAAGGACCTTAACAAGGCTTGCCCAAAGGATCCCTTCCCCCTCCCCGCATCGATCAAATTATCGATGCTACCGCAAGATACGATTCGTTGTGTTTCCTCGACGCATATTCCGGCTACCATCAAATCAAGATGGTAGAACCAGACCAAGCCGCAACGGCATTTATCACACCATACGGCCCATTCTGCTTAACCACGATGCCCTTCGGGCTCAAAAACGCCGGCGCAACATATCAGCGCATGATTCAGACATGTCTGGCAAACCAGATCGGCAAAATAGTGGAGGCATACGTAGATGATGTGGTCGTCAAAACAAGACATGTCGAATCTCTAGTAGACGACTTGAGGCTCACATTTGATAACCTCCGAACATACGACATCAAGCTCAACCCGGAAAAATGCGTTTTCGGCGTCCCAGCCAGAAAGCTCTTGGGCTTCATTGTATCCGGTAGAGGAATTGAAGCAAATCCAGCCAAGATCCGAGCTCTGTTGCAACTGGATATCCAGAAGGACCTCAAACAAATACAAAAGTTTACCGGATGCGTGGCGGCTCTAAGCCGCTTGGGAGCAAAGGCCCTACCCCTTTACCGCCTCCTTCGGCGCACCGAACACTTCGAATGGACGGATGCAGCCACGGCCGGACTCGACGAATTAAAAGCCATACTGGCAACAAACCCAGTCCTGGCCGCGCCAAACATTGGCGAACCAATGCTATTATACATTGCAGCAACACATCAGGTTGTAAGCGCAGTGCTCGTCGTCGAAGGAGAAACGGACAGACACAAATTCCCCTTTCAAAAGCTGGTCTATTATGTGTCCACTGTCCTCACTCCCTGCAAATCACGGTACCCGCATTATCAAAAGATTGCGTACACGGTATTCATGGCATCCCAGAAGCTACGACACTACTTTCAAGAGTGTTCAATAATAGTAGCCTCGGAAGTACCACTTAACGATATTATAAACAACCGTGACACAACGGGCCGGATTGCAAAATGGGCCATTGAGCTCCTCCCGTTCGACATAACTTATAAGCCACGGCGAGCCATCAAGTCGCAAGTCTTGGCCGACTTCGTTGCAGAATGGACCGAGGCCGAACTCCCTAAAGAGTACGGCACATATTCAAATTGGATCATGCATTTCGACGGCTCCAAGATGTTGGCCGGACTGGGGGCTGGCGTCGTTTTGACGTCCCCCACAGGAGACACGGTTCAATACGTACTCCAGATTATGTACACGGACTCCAACAATGCAGCCGAATATGAGGCCCTTTTACATGGTCTTCGGATGGCAGTATCCATGGGCATTCAATGCCTAGAGGTGCGCGGGGACTCGAACCTCGCAATATCCCAAATAAATGGAGACTTCGACGCCACGGATCCAAAAATGGCAGCTTACCGCAACGCTGTCCTAAAAATGTCAGCTCGGTTCGAAGGGCTTGAATTCCACCATGTAGCCCAGGAAAATAAGCAGGCGGCAGATGTCCTGGCACGCATCGGCGCAAAACGTGATGTAGTCCCCCCCAACATCTTCTTGGAAAGGTTGTTCAAGCCATCCGTAGTATGGGAAGGGGAGCCGAACAATAACAGCCCGGACCCAACCGCACTGCCCGACACCGAACATTCCCACACAATCGGAGACTCTACCAATGAAATAACACCTTCAGCCCACGTAATAATGGCCGTTATCGCCCCATGGACGGAACCATTCCTCGCCTACCTTATTAGGCAGGAACTCCCCGAGGACCAAAATGAGGCACGCTGCATAGTGCGGCGATCCAAAGCCTACAAAGTCCACGAGGGAGAGCTTTATAAGAAAAGCACTACTGGAGTCCTTCAAAGGTGCATCTCCGAAGAGGAAGGGCGGAACCTCCTGGCTGAAATTCATGCCAGACTCGGCGGTCATCACGTGGCAGCTCGGTCCCTTGTAAGTAAGGCCTTCCGTACAGGCTTTTAATGGCCGACGGCCCGGGCAGACGCCCAAGACTTAGTCCAACGATGCACCGGTTGCCAGCTCTTTGCAAACCAAAGCAATATTCCACCCACCGCCCTCCAAACTATCCCCATCACTTGGCCCTTCACGGTCTGGGGGCTTGACATGGTTGGACCCCTTAAAGGCGGAACCCACAAGCAAAAATACTTACTGGTCATGGTGGATAAGTTCACCAAATGGATAGAAGCCAGGCCTGTTAAGACGGCCGAATCCGGACCGGTGATAGACTTTATATCCGGGGTTGTACACCGTTACGGCGTCCCCCACAGTATTATCACGGATAACGGCACGAACTTTACGGCCGACGAGGTAAAACTCTGGTGCAAAAACATGGGCATCAAGCTCGATTATGCTTCCGTCTATCACCCACAAACTAACGGCCAGGTCGAACGTGCAAATGGTCTTATCATGAGCGGCATCAAACCCAGATTAGTGCGGTCCCTCAAGGAATATAACACGTACTGGGTAGAGGAGCTCGACTCCGTGCTCTGGGGGCTGCGGACCACGCCGAATTGCACCACCGGATACACACCATTCTTTATGGTGTACGGCGCAGAGGCGGTTTTGCCTTGCGACATAATTCATGACTCACCTCGAGTGCGCATGTACGAAGAAAGAGAAGCCGAGCTCGATCGGCAGGACAACTTGGACGCATTGGAGGAGGAGCATGACGTGGCAAAAGCCCGTTCCGCATTCTATCAACAGCAGGCTCGAAGATACCAAAGCAGAGAAGTACGGGCCAAAGATTACAATGTTGGCGAATTAGTTCTACGACTACCGGACAAAAAAAGGACAAACTCAAGCCCAAGTGGGAAGGTCCCTTCATAATTGACCAAGTCCTGACTGGTGGAGCGTACCGCCTACGAGATGCATCGGATAACCGACTCGAGCCAAACCCATGGAACGCAACCCGTCTCCGAAGATTCTATGCCTAGCGCCGAACTCTGTGTTGGTCTCCTTCCTTTGTCCATTTTTTATATACTTTCTGTCTTACATTCCTCTTCTCTCTCTCTCTCTCTCTCTCTCTCTCTCTCTCTCTTATAGCCTTTAAAGGCTCATAAAGTGACGCGCTATCCGCGCTCATTAAACCTGGGGGCTTCTTTACACAGAAGCTTATTTATACGGGCTTCATGCCCAACACATGTGTCACACTTCCGCGTGTACCTTTTATTCACCATTATATGCATCGATATGACTTAAGTTTTGGCCAAGCTAGATTGCCTGGCTCCTGTGCTTACCCCTACATTCCCGATTGTTCGGCTAGGTGGTAAAGGGAGCACCTCTGCGATTGTTACCGCCGGGTCAGCCGGACGTGTACCTCAGACTAGGTGAAGCCGAAAGCTAGCGTTCTTAAGGGAATATTCGGTCGGTGAACTAAATATGATATTTTTTATTTATCTATACGCCCCCAGATGTTTTTCCTGCGTTTCTTTTCGCAGCATGGACATGCACTTTTGGGCATGCCTCCCAGGGAAAGGAACCCCTAACGGAACTATTCTCCCTGGAAGATGTTTCTTACTAACCATGTAATATAACATAACTAGTCGGGCACTTGTCTGTTCACGCACTAATGACCCCTAAGCCTGGTCTCCATGCATTCCCCAGTTCCTATATAACCGCATGGGAATTCGGACACACTCCGGACCGTCAGGTCCCAAGGCTGAAGCGAAAAGGTCGGCCATGACAAATGATCTACAATCCGGCTAGAAGGCATTATAAATGTCAATTAAATTATATAGTCATTTTAACTGATTGTATTCCTCTTCAATACCATCTAACAGGCTGTCTAATTTACAGTCCCGCTGGGAATACTTTGCGGCCAACTCTACTTGGCCATATACTAAGGTTACAGGGATCTCCTTCCCATCGGGCCCTACAGGACCGACCTCGGCCATGTGGTTGGGGTCAGCCTTTGTGTACCGCGTCTTCACCATGGCCCAGGCCTCCCTAGCGCCTTGACGGCAGGCCGATATCTTCCACAATCGGAAGCATCGCCGTGCTCCCTTTAGCTTCTCCGCAAGATCTCCAAGACCTTCGGGCATGGAGATGGATGGCCATAGGGCCTGGGCGACGCCTTGCATCGCCTGTCGAACTCGATCGAGCAGTTGCGAGAGCTCGGGAAGAAGGTCACCCGTAGAACCGGGCATCTCCTCTGCAGGACGACCTGTTATCACACCTACAGACATTGCTCTGTTAGTCGACTTCCCCGCCGAACTTTCTTTCAAAGGTTCGTTCAAGCACTTACTAAATATGCCGCGTCGAAGCCGCTGATTCTCCTTAATAGACTCTGACAGCTAGGCACGAACATCTTTTAGCTCGACGCCTAGCTTGGTGTTGGCATCTTGGAGATCGTTCTTCTCCCACCTCACCTTTGTCAGCACCTTCTCACCAGCCTTTATCTGGCGTAGGAGGTGTTGCCTTTCCGGATTCAATCCGGCGCCATCTGCAATTTCATTTGTCAGATTCGCACCCATGCCGTGCTTCGCAAAATACTTATCTTTCGAAGTGTATATTACCAGAGGGGTTCTCCTTGGGCTCCCCTGCCGCGGCTAGTGCGGCCTCAAGTTGGGCTTTGCACTCTTCCAGCTCCTTGGACAGTAGGGAATTCTTTTCTGTAAGAATCTGCATAACAAATGATCCTTAAATCAGTTATTCTAACTGTTTCAAGTCTCGGAGGCTACTGGTATATATATATATATAATTACCAAAATTTTCTTATCCGTATGTCTTTTACATATTGCTCCATGGCTCTGGCTAGACCATTTTGAGCGGCACGGAGGTACGCATATCCCGAATTAAAGGCATCTAATGCCTCTTGGGAGAAACAAGCATCGCGAAGAATTGTCCGGCAACGCCTGTGGTTCATGGCACTCTCCACCTCAGAGTTGGTGGCAGACAACCTGTCCACATCCTCCATCGGAGAAGCGTCCGGTGCGCGCCTTGTGTTCGCCTCCGCCTCCGGACCAGGCTTTGGAGCCTGGCTGGTGGAGGCGCGGTTGGCAGCCTCTCTGGGTATAGTCCGGCGAGGTCTCTTTGTCCTGAAGAAAGCACGAGTGTTAATATGCCTCGTAGGTGTAACACCTGGGATAAGGGGGCGCACCATACCTTTGCGCTGACGCCTCGGTCCGGACTGCGCCTGTTTTCTGCCCATGGGCCCCTGCGACCCCTCGTTGGCTTGCCGCCGTAGGTTCGGCCTCCCGTCTCAAAAACCTCCCCTGCAAAGCTCGGTTGTAATTAGGAAACTGAAAGCACGAGAGGGCGGACACCTATTCGGGGTACTGGGACTTCGATCTCAGTTACCTGGGAGGCCAGGATTAGTCCTGGGTAATCAGCCGTAATGGCCACCAAGGCGTTGTCCTTGCTCAATTGATGGAACACTCCATCAATCAGCTCCACAGATATGCCCGGATCCTCTTGAGAGGCCGGTCGAGGGACCATCCTGGGTCCTCGGGTTGTGGAGGAGGGCTGTTTATTTCCTTAACAGCCCGGCGCAGTTCCTGCATTGAAGTCGTTAGACTGAATATTTAACAATGGGAATACAAAACGGATGGGCAAGTAAATGTGACCGCTTACCCAGCTTAGGGGATTGTGCATAGAGAATCCACCCTGTGGGTTGACATGGAGAAATTCCTCCTCTTCTCCCTTGTACAAAGTGGACAAGATCTTTAGTAGAGCGGCAGCTGAATCCGGCCCCTTACGGCCATAGCGGGTGGCGTCGTCCTCCCCGTTGAAGTCCCACATGGGGTGGCTTCTATACTGAAGCGGCTACACCCCCGCATGATGCATTCAGCCATAACCCCGATCATGGTCAGTCCGGAATGGGCTAACAATCTTATTCGACCCATCAGGTAAATGATGTCCTTGTCACTTTCGCTCTGAGGGTCCGTGGACGCCAGCTTAGGCGCTTCTTCAAGGGAGCACTGTCGAATTCAGGGAGGCCGATCCGGACAGGATCCGACAGCGGGACGTCCTCTATATAAATCATTCCGAGGGCCAGTCTTCGGACGCCTTCTTTGGGGTTCCGGACAGATATCCGGTCCCGGTGATGCGCCACACTTCGGCTCCACCCACTTGATACATTGACCCCTCCTTAGAGCGGGGCACAAGGCAGAATAACCTTTTCCATAGCCCGAAATGAGCCTCGACACCCAAAAACAGCTCGCAGAGGGCTATGAAGCCCGCGATATGCAATACGGAGGCAGGCGTGTGTTGGAAATATGCCCTAGAGGCAATAATAAAATGATTATTATATTTCCTTGTTCATGATAATTGTCTATTATTCATGCTATAATTGTATTATCCGGAAATCGTAATACATGTGTGAATACATAGAACACAATGTGTCCCTAGTGAGCCTCTAGTTGACTAGCTCGTTGATCAACAGATAGTCATGGTTTCCTGGCTATGGACATGGGGATGTCATTGATAACGGGATCACATCATTAGGAGAATGATGTGATGGACAAGACCCAATCCTAAGCTTAGCTCAAAGATCGTGTAGTTCGTTTGCTGTAGCTTTTCTGAATGTCAAGTATCATTTCCATAGACCATGAGATTGTGCAACTCCCGGATACCGTAGGAGTGCTTTGGGTGTACCAAACGTCACAACGTAACTGGGTGACTATAAAGGTACATTACAGGTGTTTCCGAAAGTGTCTGTTGGGTTGGCATGAATCGAGACTGGGATTTGCCACTCCGTATGACGGAGAGGTATCTCTGGGCCCACTCGGCAATGCATGATCATAATGAGCTCAATGTGATCAAGTGGTTGATCACAGGATCATGCATTACGGTACGAGTAAAGTGACTTGCTGGTAACGAGATTGAACAAGGTATTGGGATACCGACGATCGAGTCTCGGGCAAGTAACGTACCGATTGACAAAGGGAATTGTATACGGGGTTGCTTGAATCCTCGACATCGTGGTTCATCTGTTGAGATCATCGAGGAGCATGTGGGAGCCAACATGGGTATCCTGATCCTGCTGTTGGTTATTGGCCGGAGAGCCGTCTTGGTCATGTCTACGTGTCTCCCGAACCCGTAGGGTCTACACACTTAAGGTTCGGTGACGCTAGGGTTGTAGAGATATGAGTATGCAGTAATCCGAAAGTTGTTCGGAGTCCCGGATGAGATCCTGGACGCCACGAGGAGTTCCGGAATGGTCCGGAGGTGAAGAATTATATATAGGAAGTGTAGTTTCGGCCATCGGGAAAGATTCGGGGTCACCGGTATTGTACCGGGACCACCGGATGGGTCCCGGGGGTCCACCGGGTGGGGCCACCCATCCTGGAGGGCCCCATGGGCTGAAGTGGGGAGGGGAACCAGCCCATAGTGGGCTGGTGCGCCCCCCCTTGGGCCCCCCCTGCGCCTAGGGTTGGAAACCCTAGGGTGGGGGGCGCCTCCACTTGCCTTGGGGGACACTCCACCCCCCTTGGCCGCCGCCCCATTGGGAGATCCCATCTCCAGGGCCAGCGCCCCCCTAGGGGGCCTATATAAAGGGGGGAGGGAGGGCAGCCGCACCTAAAGTCTTGGCGCCTCCCTCTCCCCTGCTACACCTCTCCCTCTCGTAGAAGCTCGGCGAAGCCCTGCTGCGATCATTGCTGCATCCACCACCACGCCGTCGTGCTGCAGGATCTTCATCAACCTCTCCTTCCCCCTTGTTGGATCAAGAAGGAGGAGACGTCATCCGCTCCGTACGTGTGTTGAACGCGGAGGTGCCGTCCGTTCGGCACTTGGTCAACGGTGATTTGGATCACGGCGAGTACGACTCCATCATCCCCGTTCTCTTGAACGCTTCCGCTCGTGATCTACAAGGGTATGTAGATGCACTCTCCTCTCATTGCTAGTAGACTCCATAGATTGATGTTGGTGAAACGTAGGAATTTTTTTGTTTTCTGCAACGTTCCCCATCAGTGGCATCATGAGCTAGGTCTATGCGTAGTTACTATGCACGAGTAGAACACAAAGTAGTTGTGGGCGTCGATATTGTCAATTTGCTTGCCGTTACTAGTCTTATCTTGATTCGGCGACATCGTGGGATGAAGTGGCCCGGACCAACCTTACACGTACGCTTACATGAGACCGGTTCCACCGACTGACATGCACTAGTTGCATAAGGTGGCTGGCGGGTGTCTGTCTCTCCCACTTTAGTCGGATCGAATTCGATGAACAGGGTCCTTATGAAGGGTAAATAGAAATTGGCAATTCACGTTGTGGTTTTGGCGTAGGTAAGAAACGTTCTTGCTAGAAACCTATAGCAGCCACGTAAAAAACTTGCAACAACAATTAGAGGACGTCTAACTTGTTTTTGCAGCAAGTGTCATGTGATGTGATATGGCCAAAGTTGTGATGAATGATGAATGATATATATGTGATGTATGAGATCATGTTCTTGTAATAGGAATCACGACTTGCATGTCGATGAGTATGATAACCGGCAGGAGCCATAGGAGTTGTCTTTATTTTTGTATCACCTGCGTGTCATTGAGAAACGCCATGTAAATTACTTTACTTTATTGCTAAACATGTTAGCCATAGTAGTAGAAGTAATAGTTGGCGAGCAACTTCATGGAGACATGATGATGGAGATCATGATGATGGAGATCATGGTGTCATGCCGGTGACAAGATGATCATGGAGCCCCAAGATGGAGATCAAAGGAGCTATATGATATTGGTCATATCATGTCACTATTATTTGATTGCATGTGATGTTTATCATGTTTTTGCATCTTGTTTACTTAGAATGATGGTAGTAAATAATATGATCCCTCATAATAATTTCAAGAAAGTGTTCCCCCTAACTGTGCGCCGTTGCGACAGTTTGTTGTTTCGAAGCACCACGTGATGATCGGGTGTGATAGATTCCAACGTTCACATACAACGGGTGTAAGACAGAATTACACATGCAAACACTTAGGTTGACTTGACGAGCCTAGCATGTACAGACATGGCCTCGGAACACAGAAGACCGAAAGGTCGAGCATGAGTCGTATAAAAGATACGATCAACATGAAGATGTTCACCGATGTTGACTAGTCCGTCTCACGTGATGATCGGACATGACCTAGTTAACTCGGATCATGTTATACTTAGATGACTAGAGGGATGTCTATCTGAGTGGGAGTTCATTGAATAATTTGATTAGATGAACTTAATTATCATGAACTTAGTCTAAAATCTTTACAATATGTCTTGTAGATCAAATGGCCAACGTTGTCCTCAACTTCAACGCGTTCCTAGAGAAAACCAAGCTGAAAGACAATGGCAGCAATTATACGGACTAGGTCCGGAACCTGAGGATCATCCTCATAGCTGCAAAGAAAGATTATGTCCTAGAAGCACCGGTAGGTGATGCACCCGTCCCACAGAACCAAGACGTTATGAACGCTTGGCAGACACGTGCGGATGATTACTCCCTCGTTCAGTGCGGCATGCTTTACAGCTTAGAACCGGGGCTCCAAAAGCGTTTTGAGCGACACAGAGCATATGAGATGTTCGAAGAGCTAAAAATGGTTTTCCAAGCTCATGCCCGGGTCGAGAGATATGAAGTCTCCGACAAGTTCTTCAGCTGTAAGATGGAGGAAAATAGTTCTGTCAGTGAGCACATACTCACAATGTCTGGGTTGCATAACCGCTTGACTCAGCTAGGAGTTAATCTCTCGGATGACGTGGTCATTGACAGAATCCTTCAGTCGCTTCCACCAAGCTACAAGAGCTTTGAGATGAACTTTAATATGCAGGGGATGGAAAAGACCATTCCTGAAGTATTTATAATGCTGAAACCAGCAGAGGTAGAAGTCAAAAAGGAACATCAAGTGTTGATGGTGAATAAAACCACTAAGTTCAAGAAAGGCAAGGGTAAGAAGAACTTCAAGAAGGATGGCAAGGGAGTTGCCGCGCCCGGTAAGCAAGCTGCCGGGAAGAAGCCAAAGAATGGACCCAAGCCCGAGACTGAGTGTTTTTATTGCAAGGGAAGTGGTCACTGGAAGCGGAACTGCCCCAAATACTTGGTGGACAAGAAGGCCGGCATCACGAAAGGTATATGTGATATACATGTAATTGATGTGTACCTTACCAGTACTCATAGTAGCTCCTGGGTATTTGATACCGGTGTGGTTGCTCACATTTGTAACTCAAAGCAGGAGCTGTGGAATAAGCGGAGACTGGCGAAGGACGAGGTGATGATGCGCGTCGGGAATGGTTCCAAGGTTGATGTGATCGCCGTCGGCACGCTACCTCTACATTTACGTACGATATTAGTTTTAAACCTCAATAATTGTTATTTAGTGCCAGCTTTGAGCATGAACATTGTATCAGGATCTCGTTTAATTCGAGATGGCTACTCATTTAAATCCGAGAATAATGGTTGTTCTATTTATATGAGAGATATGTTTTATGGTCATGCTCCGATGGTGAATGGTTTATTATTAATGAATCTCGAGCGTAATGCTACACATATTCATAGTGTGAATACCAAAAGATGTAAGGTTGATAATGATAGTTCCACATATTTGTGGCACTGCCGCCTTGGTCACATAGGTGTCAAACGCATGAAGAAGCTCCATGCAGATGGACTTTTAGAGTCTCTTGATTATGAATCATTTGACACGTGCGAACCATGCCTCATGGGTAAAATGACCAAGACGCCGTTCTCAGGAACAATGGAGCGAGCAACCAACTTATTGGAAATCATACATACTGATGTGTGCGGTCCAATGAGTGTTGAGGCTCGCGGTGGCTATCATTATGTTCTCACCCTCACTGATGACTTGATTAGATATGGGTATGTCTACTTAATGAAACACAAGTCTGAGACCTTTGAAAAGTTCACGGAATTTCAGAGTGAGGTTGAGAATCAACGTGACAGGAAAATCAAGTTCTTGCGATCAGATCATGGGGGAGAATACTTGAGTCACGAATTTGGCACACACTTAAGAAAATGTGGAATAGTTTCACAACTCACGCCGCCTGGAACACCTCAGCGTAATGGTGTGTCCGAACGTCGTAATCGCACTCTATTAGATATGTTGCGATCTATGATGTCTCTTACCGATTTACCACTATCATTTTGGGGCTATGCTTTAGAGACTGCCGCATTCACTTTAAATAGGGCTCCGTCGAAATCCGTTGAGACGACACCATATGAATTATGGTTTGGGAAGAAACCTAAGTTGTCATTTCTAAAAGTTTGGGGATGCGATGCTTATGTCAAGAAACTTCAACCTGAAAAGCTCGAACCCAAGTCGGAAAAATGCGTCTTCATAGGATACCCTAAGGAAACCATTGGGTATACCTTCTACCTCAGATCCGAAGGCAAGATCTTTGTTGCCAAGAATGGATCCTTTGTAGAGAAGGAGTTTCTCTCAAAAGAAGTAAGTGGGAGGAAAGTAGAGCTTGATGAAGTACTGCCTCTTGAAGCAGAGAGTAGCGCAGCTCAGGAAAATGTTCCTGTGGTGCCTGCACCGATTAGAGAGGAAGTTAATGATGAAGATCTAGATACTTCGGATCAAGCTCCTACTGAACTTCGTAGGTCCACAAGGAAACGTCCGCACCAGAGTGGTACTGTAACCCTATCTTGGAAATCATGTTGTTAGACAATGGTGAACCTTCGAACTATGAAGAAGCGATGGCGGGCCCAGATTCCGACAAATGGCTGGAAGCCATGAAATCCGAGATAGGATCCATGTATGAAAACAAGTATGGACTTTGACTGACTTGCCCGTTGATCGGAGAGCCATAGAAAATAAATGGATCTTTAAGAAGAAGACAGACGCGGATGGTAATGTGACCATCTATAAAGCTCGGCTTGTCTCTAAGGGTTATCGACAAGTTCAAGGGGTTGACTACGATGAGACTTTCTCACCCGTAGCGAAGCTGAAGTCCGTCCGAATCATGTTAGCAATTGCCGCATTCTATGATTATGAGATATGGCAAAGGGACGTCAAAACGGCATTCCTTAATGGTTTCCTTAAGGAAGAATTGTATATGATGCAGCCGGAAGGTTTTGCCGATCCTAAGAATGCTGACAAGGTGTGCAAGCTCCAACGCTCGATTTATGGGCTGGTGCAAGCATCTCGGAGTTGGAACATTCGCTTTGATGAGATGATCAAAGCTTTTGGGTTTATGCAGACTTATGGAGAAGCCTGTGTTTACAAGAAAGTGAGTGGGAGCTCTGTAGCATTTCTCATATTATATGTAGATGACATACTTTTGATGGGAAATGATATAGAACTTTTGGACAGCATTAAGGCCTACTTGAATAAGAGTTTTTCAATGAAGGACCTTGGAGAAGCTGCTTATATATTAGGCATCAAGATCTATAGAGACAGATCAAGACGCCTCATAGGTCTTTCACAAAGCAGATACCTTGATAAGATATTGAAGAAGTTCAATATGGATCAGTCTAAGAAGGGGTTCTTGCCTGTATTGCAAGGTGTGAAATTGAGCTCAGCTCAATGTCCGACCACGGCAGAAGATATAGAAGAGATGAGTGTCATCCCCTATGCCTCAGCCATAGGGTCTATTATGTATGCCATGCTGTGTACCAGACCTGATGTAAACCTTGCCGTAAGTTTGGTAGGAAGGTACCAAAGCAATCCCGGCAAGGAACACTTGACAGCGGTCAAGAATATCCTAAAGTACCTAAAAGGGACTAAGGACATGTTTCTCGTTTATGGAGGTGACGAAGAGCTCGTCGTAAAGGGTTACGTCGACGCTAGCTTCGACACAGATCTGGATGACTCTAAGTCACAAACCGGATACGTGTATATGTTGAATGGTGGAGCAGTAAGCTGGTGCAGCTGCAAGCAGAGCGTCATGGCGGGATCAACATGTGAAGCGGAGTACATGGCAGCCTCGGAGGCAGCGCATGAAGCAATTTGGGTGAAGGAGTTCATCACCGACCTAGGAGTCATACCCAATGCGTCGGGGCCGATCAAACTCTTCTGTGACAACACTGGAGCTATTGCACTTGCCAAGGAGCCCAGGTTTCACAAGAAGACCAGGCACATCAAGCGTCGCTTCAAATCCATTCGTGAAAATGTTCAAGATGGAAACATAGATATTTGTAAAGTACATACGGATCTGAATGTCGTAGATCCGTTGACTAAACCTCTCCCTAGAGCAAAACATGATCAACACCATAATTCCATGGGTGTTCGATTCATCACAATGTAACTAGATGATTGACTCTAGTGCAAGTGGGAGACTGTTGGAAATATGCCCTAGAGGCAATAATAAAATGATTATTATATTTCCTTGTTCATGATAATTGTCTATTATTCATGCTATAATTGTATTATCCGGAAATCGTAATACATGTGTGAATACATAGACCACAATGTGTCCCTAGTGAGCCTCTAGTTGACTAGCTCGTTGATCAACAGATAGTCATGGTTTCCTGGCTATGGACATGGGGATGTCATTGATAACGGGATCACATCATTAGGAGAATGATGTGATGGACAAGACCCAATCCTAAGCTTAGCTCAAAGATCGTGTAGTTCGTTTGCTGTAGCTTTTCTGAATGTCAAGTATCATTTCCTTAGACCATGAGATTGTGCAACTCCCGGATACCGTAGGAGTGCTTTGGGTGTACCAAACGTCACAACGTAACTGGGTGACTATAAAGGTACATTACAGGTGTTTCTGAAAGTGTCTGTTGGGTTGGCACGAATCAAGACTGGGATTTGTCACTCCGTATGACGGAGAGGTATCTCTGGGCCGACTCGGTAATGCATCATCATAATGAGCTCAATGTGATCAAGTGGTTGATCACGGGATCATGCATTACGGTACGAGTAAAGTGACTTGCTGGTAACGAGACTGAACAAGGTATTGGGATATCGACGATCGAGTCTCGGGCAAGTAACGTACCGATTGACAAAGGGAATTGTATACGGGGTTGCTTGAATCGTCGACATCATGGTTCATCCGATGAGGTCATCGAGGAACATGTGGGAGCCAACATGGGTATCCAGATCCCGCTGTTGGTTATTGGCCGGAGAGCCGTCTCGGTCATGTCTACGTGTCTCCCGAACCCGTAGGGTCTACACACTTAAGGTTCGGTGATGCTAGGGTTGTAGAGATATGAGTATGCAGTAATCCGAAAGTTCTTCGGAGTCCCGGATGAGATCCTGGACGTCACGAGGAGTTCCGGAATGGTCCGGAGGTGAAGAATTATATATAGGAAGTGTAGTTTCGGCCATCGGGAAAGATTCGGGGTCACCGGTATTGTACCGGGACCACCGGATGGGTCCTGGGGGTCCACCGGGTGGGGCCACCCATCCCGGAGGGCCCCATGGGCTGAAGTGGGGAGGGGAACCAGCCCATAGTGGGCTGGTGCGCCCCCCTCTTGGGCCCCCTGCACCTAGGGTTGGAAACCCTAGAGTGGCGGGCGCCTCCACTTGCCTTGGGGGGCACTCCACCCCCCTTGGCCGCCGCCCCCTTGGGAGATCCCATCTCCAGGGCCGGCGCCCCCCCTAGGGGGCCTATATAAAGGGGGGAGGGAGGGCAGCCGCACCTAAAGTCATGGTGCCTCCCTCTCCCCTGCTACACCTCTCCCTCTCGCAGAAGCTCGGCGAAGCCCTGCTGCGATCATTGCTGCATCCACCACCACGCCGTCGTGCTGCTGGATCCTCGTCAACCTCTCCTTCCCCCTTGCTGGATCAAGAAGGAGGAGACGTCATCCGCTCCGTACGTGTGTTGAACGCGGAGGTGCCGTCCGTTCGGCACTTGGTCATCGGTGATTTGGATCACGGCGAGTACGACTCCATCACCCCCGTTCTCTTGAACGCTTCCGCTCGTGATCTACAAGGGTATGTAGATGCACTCTCCTCTCGTTGCTAGTAGACTCCATAGATTGATCTTGGTGAAACATAGGATTTTTTTTGTTTTCTGCAACGTTCCCCATCAGCGTGAGACTGTGTAGCTAGAGGCCGTAGAACTCCAGCAGCCCCCGGAGAAATGGATGGATTGGAAACCCTAGCCCCCTTATTAAATTAGGGAAGAGGCATACCCGCTCTCCTTTGGAGGGATTACGGGCACTCTCCGCTTGCTTTCCGCCGTTATAGATGGCAAGACCGGCTCGAACCGGGATCATATAGGCCGAGGGGAGAAATCCCTTGGTCTGGAGCGTCACTAGCTCGCTATGCAGGACGGAGCATCTCTCCCAATATCCAGGCTGAGGGATGGAAGGGCGAAAGGAGGAGTTGTGATGGATGGCCATGGTGGAATGGACCTTTGTCGGATGCGCTCTGATAAACACTCGCGAAGGGGGGAAGATGTGGTTTGGATCTAAATCCTCGTCCCCTTAAATGGGCAGCTCATTTACGCGGCTAGGGGTGTGAATGAAAAACACTCTGACTCTTCATATTCGTTTGACACGTGGGAGACGGCCATTATTGGGCGTAGAAGCCAAGGAGCGCAACATTTACAAGAAACCGGACTTTATTCAACAGGTACACGGAATTTGGAGGAGGA
The DNA here is from genome assembly GCA_034509565.1 of Triticum monococcum. Taxonomy (NCBI): domain Eukaryota; kingdom Viridiplantae; phylum Streptophyta; class Magnoliopsida; order Poales; family Poaceae; genus Triticum; species Triticum monococcum. The sequence continues at coordinate 12,347,124 of CM067845.1, read as the reverse complement.
CCCGCCTTGCAATGCCGAAGGCAATCTGCGTGCCAGACTCATCGTCATTGAAGCCTGGTTCGGGGGCTACTGAGGGAGTCCTGGATTAGGGAGTGTCCGGATGGCCGGACTATACCTTCAGCCGGACTCCTGGACTATGAAGATACAAGATTGAAGACTTCGTCCCGTGTCCGGAAGGGACTTTCCTTGGCGATACAGATATATAGATCTCCTACCATTGTAACCGACTTTGTGTAATCCGAGCCCTCCCCGGTGTCTATATAAACCGGACGGTTTTAGTCCGTAGGACAACATACAGGACAACAATCATACCATAAGCTAGCTTCTATGGTTTAGCCTCTCCGATCTCGTGGTAGATCTACTCTTGTACTACCCATATCATCAATATTAATCAAGCAGGACGTAGGGTTTTACCTCCATCGGGAGGGCCCGAACCTGGGTAAAACTTCGTGTCCCTTGTCTCCTGTTACCATCCGGCCTAGACGCACAGTTCGGGACCCCCTACCCGAGATCCGCCGGTTTTGACGCCGACAGATAGATTAAAAGCAATATGGACAAATCACCATAATAGCTTGGTAAGGAGGCATTGATGGAATAGATGTTGAATGGCCTCCTTGTTACACAAAAGCAACATTTACTGCATCTTTGCCAAAACATTTTTTCAGATTATTTTTCGCCAAGATGACCTTGCAATCCTAAATACCATGTGAAGATTTTAATTTTGAAAGGGTCTTAAATTTTACAAATATATTTACGGTGGAAAGGTTGCACATCATTAGTAAGGTTATATACATGGTTTGACCATGAAAACATCAAAAGTAGTCAACTGCCTATGAAATGTGTCTGATTCATGCGAAAGATTGGCGATGTAAGCCTTTCAACAAGAGTTAACCATTACATTCATTTTTTCACCGATTGATATGGTCTCCCAAAGGCAATAATCAAGACACCTAGTCCATCACAGAGGCAAAATAGAGACATCAGAGATGGTTTAGAAACTATTATGTCCATTTATCACCTTGTTTGCATGTATTGTGTTGTTACTTTTATTTTATCTCCTTTCATATGTCCTTTTCTTCCTCGTGCGGCGTTTTCTTTCAAGGTCTCTACCTCGCGCAACATGCAACCCTCACTTCCCTTCACTTGTAGGGGTTTTTCAAGCGTTGTCGGTGGTGTTGGTGCTCGTTTCCGTGCTACCCACTTCGTCTGGCCGGTGTGGCGTTTTCTTCTCGTACAAACTGAGTTTCGGACATGATTATCCTCTTGCCTACGCCCTTATCCTTTCCTTGTCATACTTTTTTTTTGAGCCGTCCTTGTCATACAGGCTATTTCTGAAAAGGAAAAAAAGCACAACGGCCTAAGCCCATCACCACGCGCTATTCTGTTCTAGGGGAGTGAACGAAAAATAAAAACCTCTAAAAAAAACGCTCTCCAGCAGTTGCCCTACTTCCTCCCCGATCTCTTCGCCGGTCGCCGGAGGACGCCTTCCCGCCGCCGCTGTCGCCGAAGCGTCACAGGTTCGTTCCCTTCCCCCGATTTCCTTCTCAGATCGATCAACAGTGAGACAGCGTTGCCCTGGGGGGCGGGGCGGTGGATCCACGGAGCGCTGGACCGAGGTGGGGAAATGGATGGCGCCGTGGTGTTGGACGCTGTCAACGGAGCTCCTTCCGCGGAGACCCGACGCTGGATCTGGGCGGCGAGGTGCAGAGGAAACGGCTGCGCTCGAGGCAGGACGGGATCTCGGGGTGTGTGGGATTTATGCTTTGTGCGTGCTGCTGCTGCGATTTTCCTGCTGCTTTGTTGTGCGACACATACAAGAGTTGCTAATACAGATGTTTATAGGTCTGCTGCATGTGAATTTTGTTCTGAATGCTGATTGCTGATTGAGAAAGGGAGGGCCACGGCTCGGAGATAGATAGATAGAGAGGCGCTGATGCTGACTGCCGCGTTTTCTTCTCTGGATATTGCAACTGCTGTTTGTGTCTCTGCTTCAGGGAATAGAGAGAGAGAGAGACATTGAGAGAGACTGCTCATATAAAGAAAAGAGAGAGATTGGGAGAAATGTCTATTGTCTATTGGTTTGTAGCTGCGAGATTTTGCTTGTGCTGTTTTGATGCGTTTGTTCTCGAGAGCATCCGTGATGTTACATCCACTTTTACTCATCCTTGCACTCTGAGTTTTGACTTTCGACAGTGAAGAAAAACATTGGGGACTACGTAGTCTGAGATGCTTGTGCCTTCTTTCTTGTATCTTAATTTGGTTATTTGTTTGTTTGTTTGTTGCTTTTCGTTGCTCCAAGTCATGGATCGATGATGTGATTGTTAACTGCGTTATCTATCTTGAACTTCTCAAGTACTGAAGAAAACATTACCTGCTGAGATCCAAGGCACCCTTGAAGTTCTTAACCTTTCCTTATTGTTTTGTACAATTAACGTCGACAGTCAAGAGGGTTTTTTTCTCTGAGTAATATACTCTGCTTATGACTCTGAACTGAAGCATTGTACTGCTTATGACTGTTGGCTTTTGACTTCCGTATGTCTGCAAAAAAGTTTGTAACGGTATAACATACAGTTGTGTGTCTTTCGTCTGTCTTTCTTTCTAGACATGTGATGTCTTTGGTTTCGTATCCATAGATTCAGAGTTTGGTTTCGTAGATTCTAGTTGAGTCATTCATAACACTCTATGTTTTGGTCATTTATGATACTACAAGTGTTACAAGCCTTCTGATCAGAACTACTTCCATGCAGATAGATAAGAACAAGATGGTGATTAATGGTGATGCACCTGCAAGAGGGAGTGCAGCAGCTGCTGCAAGCTTGCGCAGACGTAGAACCACCAGCGGTGCTGCTGCTGCTGGAGGTGGTGGCGGTGGCGCCAGTACAATGCTTCAGTTCTACACAGATGAGGCTGCTGGGCGCAAGATGTCCCCAAATGCCGTTCTGATCATGAGCATAGGGTTTGTTGCCGTCGTTGCTGTGCTCCATGTTTTCGGCAAGCTGTACCGTTAGGTTCCATATATGCAAGCTGCATCTATGAACAGAAGGCAATCCATCGACTTAAATAATTGCATAGCAAATGATTGTCAGATCCTGAAGACATTTCGATATTACCATATGAGTTCATATACCTGATAATATATACTGAGATGAGACGTTATGGTCGAATCCTTGCAAGAAGGTGCTTGGCTGGTCACTCGTTCTTTATTATAGTTAATCTTTCCAAGTCATTTGTTTCAATTATGTTGCATACAAGCCATTGTTGTAGTTTTACATATTAGTTCCTGAGTCTGAATGAAATGTTCTGGTTGCATAAAATTGCGCTTGGCAAATCTCTCAAGTGTGATTCGTAACTAGTGATTGGGGCCCATTGTTGCGGGCCTCTTGGGAGGAAATTGTGCTCGTATTTCTCCCTCTTAAAAAAAGGGAAAACTGTATTTTTCGTACCTCAACTCTTTTGAAAGTAAAGAAATGATCCCTTAACTTTAAAACCAGCAAGACTTAGTTCCACTACTTTTAAAACCGGATAAGTTTAGTCCCTCGTGCTGTTTTTGGTGGTTTTTTGCCGATGTGGTGTGGTATTATGGTATACACTCTACAGAAGAAAAAAAGTGAGAGCCAGGGAAGGTTGCGCGCTGCCGGGCCTCATTGCGCTCCCCGTCGCCACTTACGCCGCCGTGGGCGCACAAGCAGAGCAGCAGCAGTGCGCGTGCCGGCTGCGACATATGCCCGTCTGACTTTGCCGATGGTGAGATCGTTCGGGTGCCATCCTGCTCGACGGTGGCAACGCGACTTTCCGGCGAGAGTGGGCTTGCAGCGTTAGCTTGATGTGGTTCGCTCGTACTCCCTCTGGTCCTAAATATTTGTCTTTCTAGGCATTTTAACAAGTGACTACATACAAAGTAAAATGAGTGAATCTATACTTTAAAATATGTCTACATACATCCATATATAGTAGTCATTTGAAATGTTTAGAAAGACAAATATTTAGGAACGGAGGGAGTAATAGATACGATTACATGTTGATGCATGGGCGCAGCAAAAGCAAAGGTGCACTCTGATGTGAACATCAGAACAACTTGACGCGCAGCTGGACGCTTGCAGCGACATGCAAGGACATGCGTGCAGGAGAATCACCCTGAGTTGGGCGCTGCTTCGGCCGGAAGGGGTGGCGTCATGGCCGACAGCCATCGCGCAGAGTCAAAACCACTGCACGTCGGCGGAAAACCATCGAAAGAACTAAACTTATCCGGTTTTAAAAATTGAGGGACTAAATTTATCCGGTTTTAAATATTGAGGGACTAAGATTTGTTGGTTTTATAGATGGGGGATCATTTCTATGCTATTGAAAAAACTGAGGGACGAAAAATATACTTATCCCTAAAAAGAAACCTCACATTCATCTCAAAATAAAAATAAAACCTTTCTCGCAACACGCAGACATCATATCTGTCTCAAAAAAGAATGAAAAGCTAAAAAAGTTCTGAAAAGAAAAAGAAAAAGTCTCACTTCCATCTTCCAAAAATAATCTCTAAAACACATTTCTCATTAGAAAAAAATGTCTCACTTTCATCTTCCAAAACAAATCAAAAAGTTTCTCGCCACGGGCTGGTTGGCCGCCCTTCTCCCGTTAATGTGTATTAATTAGTCTAATATGGAGATATGATCAGTATACCAGATTAACAGTCCCTAGTCTTTGCCGTTTTGCCTTTTGAATTCTTACTCACTTGTTAAGTGGTCATAAAAATCCAGTCTGGGGCTTCCAATTGAGAAATGACTCGTAAATTTACGAGTATCTTGTTGTATATATAAGGAAATGTTTAAGATGATATTTTTTGTGTTTGTCTAAGGGTCTGGTGGGCCATTGGGACCACATGGAGAAGATCAACCTACGAGACACATCTCACAATATTGAAACACATGAGATGTGAGAGCAACTTCAATGGGGTGACTCATTTCGTCCGCCCGCGTCCGTTTGGATCGGCGCGGATAAAAGTGGCGACCCAATGCGCCGACCCAAACGGACGCGCGTCTGTTTTTCGTTCGTAGGCGACCCATTCCCGGTTCATTTTTAGCCTGATTTGCGTCGGCGCGGACACGCGACGGACGCGCGCTTGCGCGCCTACTCCTGTCCCCGGGCCTGCTCGTCTGTGGCACATTGGCCTTCCCTCCCTCATCCAATAAGCAACCCTCGCCCCCAGCTTCTTCGTCACTGATGCCGCCGCCCATTTTGCCGGCGACTCTTCCAGCTGCCGCCGCCTCCACATCCAGCCAGCAATGCCGCCCCTGCCCCCAATCGCCCTCCGCCGCCGTTTGGACGCCGGGGAGCAAGCTGGTTCCCCGCCGCTGTTTCCCCCACGCCCAGCCGCCCCGCGACCAAAAAGACGCCTCGCCGCCCCAGCCACAGACGACCGACACGCTCGTCGGACACCGTCACCCTCGTCGGACGCCGGCCGGGCAGCTAGCTGGTCTGTGGGCGCCGCGTCTCCCCTCGCCGGCCGTCTCCTTCTTCTATAGTTTGCCATGGTATGAAAATGGACTCCACCGACGAGTTCTTTTTCCACAATTTCCTTTACGACTCCGACGATGAGGAGAAGATATTGGCTGCTGTGTTGGTCCATCACCACCTCAACAACCAGCGGCCGTTGTTCCATGGCTCCATTCCGGGCCACCTTCCGGCGTTGAATCGTAATCGGTAGAGCGGGCATTTTCTTCTCTGGAAGGACTACTTTGTTACAACAAACCCGTTGTTCAAACATCACAAATTCCGCCGCCGGTTCCGTATGAAATATTTTTATTTTTATTTGGCCTGTAAACTATACTATTTATTTGGACGGACTATTTTGTTTGTTAAATTTTCATTTCACCATATGTGAGAATGCAATGCAAAATTGAGCGGCTAGCCGGCCACGCCTGCACATATGGGTCGGCGCGTTGGACGCGCTATTGACCCATATGAAAAACAGGGCGGACGCCGGGCGTCCGCCCCAAACGGACAAAAAGCGGACGAAATCGCCGTCCGTTTGGGTCGACCCGTTGGAGTTGCTCTAACAGCTGTTTTTACTACAGAGATGATATTTTGCAGCAGCGTTTACTACTTTCCCCAAGTCGAGCAACACTTGTTGACTCTCTCACTCGAGCTCCTGTTCCTGAACGCCTCAAATGGCTGCAGCAGCGTGCCACTGCTCTGTTTCTCAACGAGGAAGACTGGCTGACAACGTTGGATTGAATGGCTGATGTACTAGTTAATTACTGTACCAGTGCAGTAATAACATAAACTGCAAAGGAGCTGAACCCGTTCAACGTTGTCCACTCTGATTGATGTTGTCCCACCGGACTTCGATGCTTTGGCATCTCTTGGTCCCTAAGCTCGAACTACTTCGACGCTTCGACTTCGCGCTGCGAACCAGCAAACATTCTCCCAATCTTGATGATCGGAATCTGGCTGCCGAAGCTTGGGACCATGAAAAATGCAGGGGATGACATGGATGTTGTATCTCCCTGCTTCCATCTAGGAAAGCCTGGCCCGTAGTAGGATCTGATGTACCCTGTGCTGGGTGCCGTGCAATCGTCCACGGCTAGGTTCTTCCAATGCTCGATAGCACGCGCGACGGAGACTATGTGGCGCTTGAGCAGGAGGTAGGACCAGGCATGGCGGGGCTGCAAGGTGGCGCTGCCGGATACAATGGCTAGCGTTGTGGCGGCGGCGTGGTTGGTGGCGAGCGTCATTGCGGACAGGAATGTGGCTAAGGTCGGCCTGGGGTTGACGATTCTGGGGTTTTTAGTAATGGAGGAGTGTACAAGGAAATGCTACTTTATTTTGTTTTTCTCTTATATTTCATTTCAGAGTATCCCATAGACTGGACATAGAGTAGAGAGAAACAAACTAACGATACAACATTGTACTTTTGACATCCTAATTCCTAAGGAAAGAAGGGTATATATAGGGGCTATATATGTGGTTTTGTTAGGTAAAAGTGATAAGTGTTCATCAAGTCATACAAGCACCATTTTATTCTCTCTTGTATCATGTGAATACACGCTAAAAAATCATGTGATCATTCTATTTCCATGTTTTGTTTCCTCTTGCAAAAAGAGAACACAAAATAGTGGATACTTCATGAAATGAGTAATCCAGTGACAATCGCATGAGGAATACCGAGAAGCCCATGCTGTTCAGCTTATACATACTCCCATCCAGTAGGGGCCAAAGGCTGGTCCGCCCCTCCTCCTCCCAACCCTAACCGCTCTTCCTCCTCTTCCCTTCCTCGCCGCCACCTGAGGCAGCCGTCGAGCAAGCCTAGGGCACCAAGGATGGAAGCCACGCGGCCTCGATTGCCCTGCTTTTGCGTGGGAAACCCCTGATCTGGACTGGCGGCTCCATTGGCAAGGCACAACTGGCTAGCAGCTCTGCGGGTGGTGGATCTGGTGTTCCGGCCGCGTGGGCGGCGGGATCCGGTGGTGGTTGGTGGCCGGCGGCGGACGGTGCGCGCGATCTGGCACCTCCCCTCCTCCCCTGTTCGGCGTGCAGGCCAACCTGGTCGGGCCGCGCTTCCTCTTGGTCGCCGGTTCTGTATAGAAGGCGCTGGTGGTGGTGGGGATCTAGTTCGGGTGAAATCCCTGGCCGGCCATGACCGGCCGCGCCGACGGCGACGCCTGAGGGTGCTGTTCCCCTCCTTGGGGGCGTCGGTATGAACTGATCTCCTCACCTCACCTTCCCCTAGGTCTCCCAGGCAAAAGCCCTAACTTTGTTGGGCGGTGGCGGCGCTCACGGCGTCGTTCCCTTTTTGAAGGCGCCGCTTTGGGAACCTTGGGGTTGGGTGGCGCTTGTGGTGTTGGAAATATGCCCTAGAGGCAATAATAAAGTGGTTATTATAATATTTCCTTGGTCATGATAATTGTCTATTGTTCATGCTATAATTGTATTAACCAGAAAGCGTAATACATGTGTGAATACATAGACCGTAATATGTCCCTAGTAAGCCTCTAGTTGACTAGTTCGTTGATCAATAAATGGTCGTGGTTTCCTGACCATGAACATTGGATGTCGTTGATAACGGGATCACATCATTGGGAGAATGATGTGATGGACAAGACCCAATCCTAAGCATAGCACAAGATCGTGTAGTTCGTTTGCTAGAGCTTTTCTAATGTCAAGTATCATTTCCTTAGACCATGAGATTGTGCAACTCCCGGATACCGTAGGAATGCTTTGGGTGTGCCAAACGTCACAACGTAACTGGGTGGCTATAAAGGTGCACTACAGGTATCTCCGAAGGTGTCTGTTGGGTTGGCACGAATCGAGACTGGGATTTGTCACTCCGTATGATGGAGAGGTATCTCTAGGCCCACTCGGTAATGCATCATCGTAATGAGCTCAATGTGACTAAGGAGTTAGCCACGGGATCATGCATTGCGGAACAAGTAAAGAGACTTGCCGGTAACGAGATTGAACTAGGTATAGAGATACCGACGATCGAATCTCGGGCAAGTAACATATCGATGGACAAAGGTGTCTGGGGTCCACCGGGTGGGGCCACCTGCCCCGGTGGGCCAAGTGGGCTGAACAAGGGTGGGAACCAGCCCCCTGGTGGGCTGGTGCGCCCACCCCCCAAGGGACCAAGGCGCCTAGGGTTGAAAACCCTAGGGGGTGGGGGCGCCTCCCACCAAACTTGGGGGGCAAGTCCCCCCCTTAGCCGCCCCCCTCTAGATGCATCTAGGGGGGACGCCCCCTCTCCCTTCACCCTATAAATAGAGGGGGTGGGAGGGCAGCCGCACCCCTTCCCTGGCGCATCCCTCCTCCTCTCCAACACCTCCTCCTCCTCCGTAGTGCTTAGCGAAGCCCTGGCGGAGAACTGCAAGCTCCACCACCAGACGGTCGTGCTACCGGAGATCTCCCTCAACTTCTCCTCTCCCCTTGTTGGATCAAGAAGGAGGAGACGTCCCTGGATTGTACGTGTGTTGAACGCGGAGGCGCCGTCCATTCGGCGTTTGGATCAGATCTTCCGCGATTTGAATAGCCGCGAGTATGACTCCATCAACCGCGTTCTTGTAACGCTTCCGCTTAGAGATCTTCAAGGGTATGAAGATGCACTCCCACTCGCCCGTTGCTAGTATCTCCTAGATTGATCTTCGTGACACGTAGGAAAATTTTGAATTATTACTATGTTACCCAACAGTGGCATCATGAGCTTGGTCTATGCGTAGATTCTATGCACGAGTAGAACACAAGTAGTTGTGAGCGATGATTTGTTCAATTTTCTTACCGTTACTAGTCTTATCTTGATTCGGCGGCATTGTGGGATGAAGTTGCCCGGACCGACCTTACACGTACGCTTACGTGAGACTGGTTCCACCGATTGACATGCACTTGATGCATAAGGTGGCTAGCGGGTGTCTGTCTCTCCCACTTTAGTCGAATCGGATTTGATGAAAAGGGTCCTTATGAAGGGTAAATAGCAATTGGCATACCACCGTTGTGGCTTTTGCGTAGGTAAGAAACGTTCTTGCTAGAAACCCATAGCAGCCATGCAAAACATGCAACAACAATTAGAGGACGTCTAACTTGTTTTTGCAGGGTATGCTATGTGATGTGATATGGCCAAAAGAATGTTATGAATCATATATGTGATGTATGAGATTGATCATATTCTTGTAATAGGAATCACGACTTGCATGTCAATGAGTATGACAACCGGCAGGAGCCATAGGAGTTGTCTTAATATATTGTATGACCTGCGAGTCAATTTAAATGCCATGTAATTACTTTACTTCATTGCTAACCGTTAGCCATAGTAGTAGAAGTAATAGTTGGCGAGACAACTTCATCAAGACACGATGATGGAGATCATGGTGTCATGCCGGTGACGAAGGTGATCATGCCACGCCTCGAAGATGGAGATCAAAGGCACATGATGATATTGGCCATATCATGTTACTTTATGATTTGCATGTGATGTTTGTCATGTTTACATCTTATTTGCTTAGAACGATGGTAGCCTAAATAAGATGATCCCTCACTAAATTTTCAAGAGAAGTGTTCCCCCTAACTGTGTACCGTTGCGAAGGTTCGTTGTTTCGAAGCACCATGTGATGATCAGGTGTGATAAATTCTAACGTTCGCATACAATGGGTGTAAGCCAGATTTACACATGCAAAACACTTAGGTTGACTTGATGAGCCTAGCATGTACATACATGGCCTCGGAACACGAGAGACCGAAAGGTCGAACATGAGTCGTATAGTAGATATGATCAACATGGAGATGTTCACCATTGATGACTAGTCTGTCTCACGTGATGATCGGACACGGCATAGTCGATTCGGATCATGTGTCACTTAGATGACTAGAGGGATGTCTGTATGAGTGCGAGGTCATTAAATAATTTGATTAGATGAACTTAATCATCATGAACTTAGTCTAAAATATCTTTACAATATGTCTTGTAGATCAAATGGCCGACACTAATGTTGCCCTCAACTTCAACGCGTTCCTAGAGAAAACCAAGTTGAAAGACGATCGTACCAACTATACGGATTGGGTCCGTAACCTGAGGATTATCCTCATAGCTGCCAAGAAAGCATATGTCCTTGAAGCACCGCTAGGTGAAGCACCTATTTTCCCAGCAACTCAAGACGTTATGAACACCTGGCAGTAGCGTAGTGATGATTACTCCCTAGTTCAGTGCGGCATACTTTACAGCTTAGAACCGGGCTCCAAAAGCATTTTGAGCAGCATAGAGCATATGAGATGTTTCAAGAGCTGAAAATGGTTTTTCAAGCTCATGCCTGGGTCGAGAGGTATGAAGTCTCCGACAAGTTCTACAGTTGTAATATGGAGGAAAATAGTTCTGTCAGCGAGCATATACTCAAAATGTCTGGGTTGCACAACCGCTTGTCTCAGCTGGGAATTAATCTTCCAGATGACTCGGTCATTGACAGGATCCTCCGGTCACTTCCACCTAGCTACAAGAGTTTTGTGATGAACTACAATATGCAAGGGATGGAGAAGTCCATTCCTGAGTTATATTCAATGCTGAAATTAGCAGAGGTGGAGATCAAAAAGGAACATCAAGTGTTGATGGTGAATAAGACCACTAGTTTCAAAAAGGGCAAGGGTAAGAAGAACTTCAAGAAGGACGGCAAGGGAGTTGCCGCACCCGGTAAACCAGCTGCCGGGAATAAGCCAAAGAATGGACCCAAGCCCGGGACTTAGTGCTTTTATTGCAAGGGAAATGGTCACTGGAAACGGAACTACCCCAAGTACTTAGCGGATAAGAAGGCCGACAACATCAAAGGTATATGTGATATACATGTTATTGATGTGTACCTTACCAGCGGTCGTAGTAGCTCCTGGGTATTTGATACCGGTGCGGTTGCTCATATTTGTAAATCAAAACAGGAGCTGCGGAATAAGCGGAGACTAGCGAAGGACAAGGTGACGATGCGCGTCAGGAATGGTTCCAAGGTCGATGTGATCGCCGTCGGCATGCTACCTCTACATTTACCTACGAGATTAGTTTAAACCTCAATAATTGTTATTTAGTGCCAGCTTTGAGCATGAACATTGTATCTGGATCTCGTTTAATGCGAGATGGCTACTCATTTAAATATGAGAATAATGGTTGTTCTATTTATATGAGAGATATATTTTATGGTTATGCCCCACTGGTCAATGGTTTATTTTTATTGAATCTCGAACGTGATGTTACACATATTCATAGTGTGAATGTCATAAGATGTAAGGTTGATAATGATAGTCCCACATACTTGTGGCACTGCCGCCTTGACCCATTGGTGTCAAACACATGAAGAAACTCCATGCAGATGGACTTTTGGAGTCTCTTGATTATGGATTGTTGGGGATATACCCCGCGGTATAACCGGAGGGAAGTATGACCCGGCCGGGCTTGGCGTTTTCATTGGTAACCCGCCGGAGTGGCGACTCACGAGCCTGGCGACTCAGGGATGGCCCTAACGGCAGGTCAGATAGAAGACTAGGCCCAAGGCCCAGAAGGCCGGCTTATGTTATGGTGGGCCGGTTTACGAGGAAAGGCATAAGGAGTTTCCCTTAAGGGGGCAGACTAGGATTCCACTTGTAATAGACTAATCCTAATCCTACTAGGACTAGTCATGTAACCCACCCCTTCAACATATATAAGAAGGGGCAGGGCTCCCCAAAGGGGGACAAGCAAGAAGCAATAATCTCTAGGGCTAGACACAATTAGAGGAGAGCCGGCTTATCGGCGTCTCCCTCATGAGCATAATGAGATCTAGCCACAAATAGCATGTAGGGCTATTCCGGATGATGTTTCCCAGGGCTCGAAGCTGTCTAAATCCTTGTCTTGTGTTGCGCCTCTCGATTCCGCTCAACCCCTCTCAAGCTACTACAAAGATACGTTGGCCTCACGACTAAGTCCTCACACTAGGACATCTGCCGTGACAATTCCATGACATGAATCATTTGACACGTGTGAACCATGCCTCATGGGAAAAATGACCAAGACCCCGTTCCGGAAGAATGGAGCGAGCAACCAACTTATTGGAAATCATACATACTGATGTGTGCGGTTCAATGAGCGTTGAGGCTCGCGGTGGCTATTGTTATGTTCTCATCCTCACTGATGACTTAAGTAGATATGGGTATGTCTACTTAATGAAACACAAGTCTAAGACTTTTGAAAAGTTCAAGGAATTTTAGAGTGAGTTAGAGAATCAACGTGAGAAGAAAATAAAGTTCCTACGATCAGATCATGGAAGAGAATATTTGAGTCACGAGTTTGGAACGCACCTAAAGAAATGTGGAATTGTTTCACAAATCATGCTGCCTGGAACACCTCAGCGTAATGGTGTGCCCGAACATCTTAATCGCACTCTATTAGATATGGTGCGATCTATGATGTCTCTTACCGATCTACCACTATCATTTCGAGGTTATACTTTAGAGACTGCCGCATTCACTTTAAATAGGGCTCCGTCGAAATATGTTGAGACAACACCATATGAATTATGGTTTGGGAAGAAACCTAAGCTGTCGTTTCTGAAAGTTCAGGGATGCAATGCTTATGTCAAGAAACTTCAACCTGAAAAGCTCGAACCCAAGTCGGAAAAATGCGTCTTCATAGGATACCCTAAGGAAACTATTTGGTATACCTTCTACCTCAGATCCAAAGACAAGATCTTTGTTGCCAAGAATGGATCCTTTCTGGAGAAAGAGTTTCTCTCGAAAAAAGTAAGTGGGAGGAAAGTAGAACTTGATGAGATACTGCCTCTTGAACCAGAGAGTAGCACAGCTCAGGAAGATGTTTCTATGGTGCCTGCACCGACTAGAGAGGAAGTTAATGATGATCATGAAACTTCGGCTCGAACTTCGTAGGTCCACGAGGACACGTTCCGCACCAGAGTGGTACGGAAACCCTGTCCTGGAAATCATGTTGTTAGACAACGGTGAACGTTCAAACTATGAAGAAGCGACGGCGGGCCCGGATTCCAACAAATGGCTTGAGGCCATGAAATCCGAGATAGGACCCATGTATGAAAACTGTTGGAAATATGCCCTAGAGGCAATAATAAATTAGTTATTATTGTATATTTCATTGTTCATGATAATCATTTATTATCCATGCTAGAATTGTATTGATAGGAAACTCAGATACATGTGTGCATACATAGACAACACCATGTCTCTAGTAAGCCTCTAGTTGACTAGCTCGTTGATCAATAGATGGTTATGGTTTCCTGACCATGGACATTGGATGTCGTTGATAATGGGATCACATCATTAGGAGAATGATGTGATGGACAAGACCCAATCCTAAGCCTAGCACAAGATCGTGTAGTTCATATGCTAAAGCTTTTCTAATGTCAAGTATCATTTCCTTAGACCATGAGATTGTGCAACTACCGGATACCGTAGGAGTGCTTTGGGTGTGCCAAACATCACAACATAACTGGGTGGCTATAAAGGTGCACTACGGGTATCTCCGAAAGTGTCTATTGGGTTGGCACGAATCGAGACTGGGATTTGTCACTCCGTGTAAACGGATAGGTATCTCTGGGCCCACTCGGTACGACATTATCATAATGTGTACAATGTGACCAAGGAGTTGATCACGGGATGATGTGTTACGGAACGAGTAAAGAGACTTACGGATACCGGCAAACGAATCTCGGGCAAGTATCGTACCGATAGACAAAGGGAATTGTATACGGGATTGATTGAATCCTTGACATCGTGGTTCATCCGATGAGATCATCGTGGAGCATGTGGGAGCCAACATGGGTATCCAGATCCCACTGTTGGTTATTGACCAGAGAGTAGTCTCGGCCATGTCTGCATGACTCCTGAACCCGTAGGGTCTACACACTTAAGGTTCGATGACGCTAGGGTTATAGGTAAAGTATGTACGCGGTTACCGAATGTTGTTCGGATTCCCGGATGAGATCCCGGACGTCACGAGGAGTTCCGGAATGGTCTGGAGGTAAATATTGATATATAGGAAGTATGGTTTTGGCCACCGGAAGTGTTCCGGGCATCACCGGTAGTGTACCGGGACCACCGGAGGGGTCCGGGGGTCCTCCGGGAGGGGCCACGGGCCCCGGAGGCATACATGGGCCAAGTGTGAGAAGGGAACAACCCCTAGGTGGGCTGGGGCGCCTCACCACCAAGGCCCATGCGCCTAGAGAGAAGAGGGGGCAAACACTAAGGGCAGATGGGCCCTAAGGCCCATGCCTGGTGCGCCTCCCTCTCCCCTCCACTTGGCCGCCACCCCAGATGGGGATTGGGGCTGCCGCCACCCCTAGGGTGGAAACCCTAGGTGGGGGCGCAGCCCTTCCTCTCCCCCTATATATAGTGGAGGCAAAGGGGCAGCCCAACACACGAAGTTCTTCCCCTGTTGGCGCAGCCCTACCCTCTCCCTCCTCGTCTCTCGTAGTGCTTGGCGAAGCCCTGCTGGAGTCCCGCGCTCCTCCACCACCACCACGCCGTCGTGCTGCTGCTGGACGGAGTCTTCCCAACCTCTCCTTCTCCCCTTGCTGTATCAAGGCGTGGCAGACGTCACCGGGCTGCACGTGTGTTGAACGCGGAGGCGCCGTTGTTTGGCGCTTAGATCGGAATCAACCGCGATCTGAATCGCTACGAGTACAACTCCTTCATCCGCGTTCTTGTAACGCTTCCGCTTAGAGATATACAAGGGTATGCAGATGCACTCCCCTTCCCCTCGTTGTTAGATTACTCCATAGATTGATCTTGGTGATGCGTAGAAAATTTTAAATTTCTGCTACGATCCCCAACAGTGGCATCATGAGCTAGGTCTATGCGTAGTTTCTATGCACGAGTAGAACACAAGTTGTGGTGGGCGTCGATTTTGTCAATTTACTTGCCGTTACTAGTCTTATCTTGATTCGGCGGCATCGTGGGATGAAGCGGCCCGGACCGACCTTACACGTACGCTTACGTGAGACTGGTTCCATCGACTGACATGCACTAGTTGCATAAGGTGGCTAGCGGGTGTCTGTCTGTCCCACTTTAGTCGGATCGGATTCGATGAAAAAGGTCCTTATGAAGGGTAAATAGAAATTGGCATATCACGTTGTGGTTTTGGCGTTGGTAAGAAACGTTCTTGCTAGAAACCTATAGCAGCCACATAAAAACTTGCAACAACAATTAGAGGACGTCTAACTTGTTTTTGCAGCATATGCCTTGTGACGTGATATGGCCAAAAGGATGTGATGAATGATATATGTGATGTATGAGATTGATCATGTTCTTGTAATAGGAATCACGACTTGCTTGTCGATGAGTATGACAACCGGCAGGAGCCATAGGAGTTGTCTCAATTTATTTATGACCTGCGTGTCAACATAAACGTCATGTAATTACTTTACTTTATTGCTAAAGCGTTAGCCATAGTAGTAGAAGTAATAGATGACGAGACAACTTCAAGAAGACACGAAGATGGAGATCATGATGATGGAGATCATGGTGTCATGCCGGTGACAATGATGACATGGAGCCCCAAAGATGGAGATCAAAAGGAGCAAATGATATTGGCCATATCATGTCACTATTTGATTGCATGTGATGTTTATCATGTTTTACATCTTATTTGCTTAGAACGACGGTAGCTTAAATAAGATGATCCCTCGCAATAATTTCAAGAAAGTGTTCCCGCTAACTGTGCATCGTTGCGAAGGTTCGTTGTTTCGAAGCACCACGTGATGATCGGGTGTGATAGATTCTAACGTTCGAATACAACGGGTGTAAGCCAGATTTACACACGCAATACACTTAGGTTGACTTGACGAGCCTAGCATGTACAGACATGGCCTTGGAACACGGAAGACCGAAAGGTCGAGCATGAGTCGTGTAGAAGATACGATCAACATGAAGATGTTCACCGATGTTGACTAGTCCGTCTCACGTGATGATCGGACATGGCCTAGTTGACTCGGATCATGTTTCACTTAGATGACTAGAGGGATGTCTATCTGAGTGGGAGTTCATTGAATAATTTGATTAGATGAACTTAATTATCATGAACATAGTCTAAATTGTATTTGCAAATATGTTGTAGATAAATGGCTCACGTTGTAGCTCCCTGTTTCAATACGTTCCTAGAGAAAGACCAAGTTGAAAGATATTGTAAGCAATGATGCGGACTGGGTCCGTAGTCCGAGGAGTGTCCTCACTGCTACACAGAAGGCTTACGTCTTTGATGCACCGCTCGATGTGCAAACCCCTACAACGTCGTCTGTGGAAGTTGTGAACACGTGACAGACACATCCTGATGACTACTTGATAGTTTGGTGCACCATACTTTACGGCTTAGAATCGGGAATCCAATGACGTTTTGAACGCCATAAGACATATGAGATGTTCCAAGAGCTGAAATTGGGATTTCAGGCTCATGCCCGTGTTGAGAGGTATGAGACCTCTAACAAGTTCTTTTGCCAACAAGATGGAGGAGAATAGCTCAGCTAGTGAGCATGTGCTCAAAATGTGTGGGTGCTACAATCACTTAAATCAAGTGGGAGTTAAACTTCCAGATAAGATAGTGATTGATAGAGTTCTCTAGCCACTATCACTAAGCTACCAGATCTTCGTGATGAACTATGACATGCAAGGGATGGAGTTGATCCCGGAGCTGTTCGCGGTGCTTAAGACCGCAAAAGGTGGAAATCAAGAAGGAGCATCAAGTGTTGATGGTTTAACAAGACCACTGGTTTTCAAGAAGGGCAAGGGCTAGAAGGGAAACTTCATGGATGGCAAGCCAGTTGCCGCTCCAGTGAAGGAACCCAAGGTTGAACCCAAACCCGAGACTAAGTGCTTCTATTGTAAGGGGAACGGTCACTGGTAGCGGAATTACCCCAAATGCATGGTAGATAAGAAGGCTGGCAACTTCAACAAAGTATATACGTGTTATTAATGTGTACCACACTAGTACTCCTGGTAGCACCTGGGTATTGGATATCGGTTCAGTTGCTATTATTGGTGACTTGAAGCAAAAGCTACGGACTAAACAGGGACTGGCTAAGGGCGAGGTGACGATGTGTGTTGGAAGTGTTTCCAAAGTTGATGAGATCACCATTGCACGCTCCATCTGCCTTCGGGATTAGTATTGAACCTAGATAAATGTTATCAGGTGTCTACGTTGAGCATGAATATGATTAGATCATATTCATTGCAATATGGTTATTCATTTAAGTTAGAGAATAATGGTTATTCTGTTTACATGAATAATACCTTTCATGGTAAAGCACCCTATGTGAATGGTTCATTCAATCTTGGTCGTTGTAATACACATGTTCACGCCAAACGATGTAGAGTTAATAATGATAGTACCACTTTCGTGTGGCACTGCCACTTAGGTCATATTGGCGTAAGATGCATGAAGAAACTCCATGTCGATGGATGTTTGGAGTCACTTGATTTTGAATCACTTGACACATGCGAGCCATGCCTCATGGGCAGGATGACTAAGACCCCGTTTTCAGGTACAATGAAACGGGCAAGTGACTTGTTGGAAATCATACATGCTGATGCGTGTGATCCAATGAGAATTGAAGCGTGCGGTGGATATCGCTATTTTCTCATCTTCACTGACGATTTGAGTGATATAGGTATATTTACTTAATGAAGCACAAGTCTGAAACATTTGAAAAGTTCAAGCGATTTCAGAGTGAAGTTAAGAACCATCATAACATGAAGATCAAATTCCTACGATCTGATCGATGAGAATTTCTGAGTTATGAGTTTGGCAATCACTTAAGACATTGTGGAATTGTTTCGCAGTTGAAGCCACCTGGAACACCACAACGTAATGGTGTGTCCGGATGTCATAATCGAACCTTATGAGATATGGTGCGATCTATGATGTCTCTTACCGATCTACCGCTATTATTTTTAGGTTATGCATTAGAGACAACTGCATTCACTTTAGATAGGACACCATCTAAGTCCGTTGAGACAACGTCATATGAATATGGTTTGGCAAGAAACCGAAGTTGTCATTTCTTAATGTTTGGGGCTGCGATGCTTAAGGCTTCAGCCGGAGAAGCTCGAACCCAAAAGCGGACAAACACATCTTCATAGGACACCCAAAGGTGACAATTGGGTATACCTTCTATCTCAGATCCGAGGGCAAATTGTTTGTCGCTAAGAACGGGTCCTTTCTCGAGAAGGAGTTTCTCTCGAAAGAATTGAGTGGGAGAAAGATAGAACTTGATGAGGTTGTCGAACCTTTACTTCAACCAGAGAGTGATGCAACACAGGAAGATGTTTTCTGTGGCGCCTACATCTGTTGAATATGAAGTTAATGATAGTGATCATGAAGCTTCAGATCAAGTTGCTATCGAACCTTATAGGTCGACAAGGATATGTACTACTCCTGAGTGGTACGGTAATCCTGTCTTAGATATCATGTTGTTAGACAACAATGAACCTATGAGCTATGGAGAAGCGATGGTGGGCCCGTATTCCGACAAATGGTTAGAAGCCATGAAATCCGAGATAGGATCCATGTATCAGAACAAAGTATGGACTTTGGTGGACTTGCCCGATGATCGGCAAGCCATTGAGATAAATGGATCTTTAAGAAGAAGACGGACGTGTGCGGTAATGTTACTGTCTATGAAGCTCGACTTGTGGGAAAGAGTCTTTTCACAAGTTCAAGGAGTGGACTACGATGAGAATTTCTCACCCGTAGCGATGCTTAAGTCCGTCAGAATCATGTTAGCATTAGCTGTATTTTTCGATTATGAAATCTGACAGATGGATGTCAAAACAAGTTTTCTTACCAGTTTTCGTAAGAAAAAGTTGTATGAGATACAATAAAAGGTTTTATTGATCCTAAGGATGCTAAAAGGTATGCTAGCTCCAGCGATCCATCTATGGACTAGAGCGAGCATCTCGGAGTCGGAATATATGCTTTGATAGAGTGATCAAAGCTTTTAGGTTTATACAATGTTTGCTAGAAACTTGTATTTACAAGAAAGTGAGTGGGAGCACTACAACATTTCTGATAAGTATATGTGGATGACATATTGTTGATCCGAAATAATGTAGAATTTCTGGAAAGCATAAACGGTTGTTTGCAGAGTGATTTTCAAAGGAAGACCTGGATAAAGCTGCTTACAAATTGGGCATCAAGATCTATAGAGATAGATCAAGACGCCTGATGATACTTTCAAAGAACGCACACCTTGACATGTTTTTGAAGGAGTTCAAAATAGATCAGTGAAAGAAGGGGTTCTTACCTGAGTTGTAAGGTGTGAAGTTGAGTAAGACTCAAAGCTTGACCATGACAGAAGAAAGAGGAAGGACGAAGGTCGTCGCCTATGCTTTTGTCATAGGCTCTATACGATATGCCATGCCGAGTACCGCACCTGATGTGTGCCTTGCCACATGTTTGGCAAGAGGGTGCAAAGGTGATCTAGGAGTGGATCACCAGATAGCGGTCAAAATTATCCTTAGAGGAATAAGGAAATGTTTCTTGGTTATGGAGGTGATAAAGAGTTCGACATAAAGAGTTACGTCGATGAAAGCTTAACACCTATCCGGATAGCTCTGAGTAGAGATACCAGATACGTATAATGGAGCAACAATTTTGAATATCTCCAAGTGGAACGTGGTAGCAGCATCTACGATATGACATAAAGTTTTGCGAAATACATAGGGATCTGAATATTGCATACCCGTTGACTACAACCTCTCTCACAAGCATAACATGATCAAACCCAAAACTCAGTGAGTGTTAATCACATAGTGATGTGAACTAGATTATTGACTCTAGTAAACTCTTTGGATGTTGGTCACATGGCGATGTGACCTGTGAGTGTTAATCACATGGCGATGTGAACTAGATTATTGACTCTAGTGCAAGTGGGAGACTATTGGAAATATGACCTAGAGGCAATAATAAATTAAGTTATTATTATTATATTTAATTTTTCATGATAATCGTTTATTATCCATGCTAGAATTGTATTGATAGGAAACTCAGATACATGTGTGGATACATAGACAACACCATATCCCTAGTAAGCCCCTAGTTGACTAGCTCGTTGATCAATAGATGGTTACGGTTTCCTGACCATGGACATTGGATGTCGTTGATAACGGGATCACATCATTAGGAGAATGATGTGATGGATAAGACCCAATCCTAAGCCTAGCACAAGATCGTGTAGTTCGTATGCTAAAGCTTTTTTAATGTCAAGTATCATTTCCTTAGACCATGAGATTGTGCAACTCCCGGATACCATAGGGGTGCTTTGGGTGTGCCAAACGTCACAATGTAACTGGGTGGCTATAAAGGTGCACTACGGGTACCTCCAAAAGTGTCTGTTGGGTTGGCACGAATCGAGACTGGGATTTGTCACTCCGTGTAAACGGAGAGGTATCTCTGGGCCGACTCGGTAGGACATCATCATAATGTGCACAATGTGACCAAGGAGTTGATCATGGGATGATGTGTTACGGAACGAGTAAAGATACTTGCCAGTAACGAGATTGAACAAGGTATCGGGATACCGACGATCGAATCTCGGGCAAGTATCGTACCGATAGACAAAGGGAATTGTATACGGGATTGATTGAATCCTTGACATCGTGGTTCATTCGATGAGATCATCGTGGAGCATGTGGGAGCCAACATGGGTATCCAGATCCCGCTGTTGGTTATTGATGGGAGAGTTGTCTCGGCCATGTCTGCATGACTCCCGAACCCGTAGGGTCTACACACTTAAGGTTCGATGACGCTAGGGTTATAGGGAAAGTATGTACGCTGTTACCGACTGTTGTTCGGAGTCCCGGATGAGATTCCGGACATCACGAGGAGTTCCGGAATGGTCTGGAGGTAAATATTGATATATAGGAAGTATGGTTTTGGCCACCTCTTAAATCGCTGCCCGTGCAGCCCCATCAATTTCCTCACGCCCTTCTATCTCCTGTTCGGCGTTCATACCACATACGATCACCTTCGTGCATTTGGATGCTTGTGCTTCCCCAACACCTATCCCACCACTTCACACAAGCTGGCTCCCCGCTCCGTCCGGTGTGTTTTTGTTGGCTACCCACTCGAACACAAAGGATATCGATGTCTGGACCTCAGTTCCCGTCGCGTCATAATTTCTCGCCATGTCATTTTCGATGAAACCACGTTCCCATACATGGATCCCACATGCCCAGCCACTCCCCACCCATGCACACCAGATCCCACGCCCTCCCCTCACCTAATCCCCTTCGGATCGTGCACCCCACCTACCTCGTCCTTCCCGCACGGGACCGCCCCATGCAGAGCGCCCTCATCTGCACCCATCGCCTCCCCACCCCGATCCCCGTGCAAGGTGCCTCACGAACCGGGCCGCCCCGCGTCCCCACCCACCCAGCTCATGATTCGCGTGCCAACGGAACCACCCGCGCCTCCCGCCTCTGCCTCTCCCTCCGCGCGCGCGACCGCGTCAGCTGCGCCAATCCCAAGTCATGCCAAACCCCCACTATCAGGGATCGGATCCTCCTCTTCTTCTGCGCCTCCCTCTGCTTGCGTGCCACATCAGCCCACATTGCCACCAAAATCTGTAGTGGTAGATCCACCCCGCAACACCCACAATATGCGTACCCGCTCCAAATCTGGGTATCTCATGCCTAAACAAAACTATTCCCTATTTATCACCACCCATATTTCTCCCCTCCCGGCCACATACAAAGCAGCACTTAAGGATCCAAATTGGTACAACGCTATGTTAGAAGAATATAATGCTTTGATGCAGAGTGACACTTGGTCTTTGGTTCCATGTCCTGCAGGTGTGAATGTTGTTACCGACAAATGGATTTTCCGCCACAAGCTCCATCCGGATGGCTCGCTTGCTCGCTACAAAGCACGTTGGGTTCTTCGCGGGTTCACTCAACGTGCGGGTGTGGACTATGAGGAGACATTCATCCCCGTCGTCAAACCGGCCACTATTCGCGTTGTGCTCAGTCTTGCTACTTCCAGGGAGTGGCACATGCATCAGTTGGACGTCAAAAATGCTTTCTTGCACGGTCATCTTCAGGAGACGGTCTATTGTCAGCAACCGTCTGGTTTCGTTGACTCCGGTAAACCCTCCCATGTGGGCTGCCTCCACAAATCCCTCTATGGTCTCAAGCAGGCGCCTCGCACGTGGTTCCATCGATTCACCACCTTTCTTCATACGCTTGGTTTTGTAGGGTCCAAATGTGATTCCTCCCTTTTAATTCTCCACCACGCGGCTAATATTGCATACCTCCTCTTATACGTGGATGACATCATTCTCACCGCCAACACACCTACCCTACTTCACTCCATTATAGCTTCCCTCAAGCATGAGTTCTCCATGAGTGACCTTGGCGATATACACCACTTTCTTGGCATCAACGTGCAACGCAACAAAGATGGGCTTTTCCTCTCCAAACAACTATATGCCCTTGAGATTTTGGACCGTGCCCACATGCTATATTGCAACCCCATCTCCACCCCCATCGACACCCGCCCCAAACTATCCTCCACCGATGGACCACCCTACGCCGACCCCTCCCACTATAGGAGCCTTGCCGGAGCACTTCAATACCTTACATTGACCCGCCCCGATTTGTCCTACGCTGTGCAACAAGTCTGCCTCTTTATGCATGACCCTCGTGACGCTCACTTTCAGCTTGTCAAACGCATCTTGCGCTACATCCGAGGCACGTCTCATTTCGGTCTTCAGCTTTATCACCACTCCTCTCATGACTTAACAGCATACTCCGACGCCGATTGGGCGGGTTGTCCGGACACACGCAAGTCCACTTCCGGTTTTTGTGTATTCTTGGGCACCAATCTTGTGTCGTGGTCGTCGAATCGAAAACACACGGTCTCGCACTCCAGCTCTGAGGCCGAATACCGTGCGGTGGCAAATTGCGTCGCTAAGTCTACTTGGTTGTGACAACTCTTGAGCGACCTCCGCCTGCCTCCGTTGCGTGCTACAGTGGTTTATTGTGACAATGTATCTACTATGTATCTCTCCTCCAACCCAGTGCAGCACCAACGGACCAAACACGTCAAGATTGATCTTCACTTCGTCCGAGATCGTGTCAGTCTTAGCGAAGCTCGAGTCCTGCATGTACCAACGACATCACAGTTTGCGGATATTTTCACTAAGGGGCTCCCGTCCATTGTTTTCGGTGAATTCAGGTCCAGTCTCAACGTCCGCTCCAATGACGTTGCCACTGCGGGGCGTGTTGAACTACATGTATACGTTGTGTTTCTGTTGTAACTGTAGCGTCCTATTCTGTAGGCTAGCCCGAGTCATGGCCCTGCATGCACCTGCGCGTGCCCCTGCATGTTGCCTTATCTCTCTCCCTCTATTCTATATATGTAACCACTTCAGATGGAATACAGTCAGTGATTACGGTGGCTCATTACTCTTTAGCTCTGAGCCGCCGCGCTGGCCGCCCGTTGGTTTCTTGAGCTGCGGCACTCCTGCCCCTGCCACTCCTCTGAAACTCGTCCGTGAGCTGGTTTTGAGCGCCCCTCATATAACAGTTTGTTAGGGAAGGAAGGACAAGCTATTGTACTAATGAGCTGCGCGTACAGCTATGAATGGTGGCTATTGTTGATCAATCAACCTGGCTATCTGTTCGCTCACTAGCGTTGAACGGACATGGGTTGCTGCTCTCTTATGAGTGGATCTAGTTTAAAAACCAACATCAGTTATATCTACATCACCTTGTTCAATCGAACACAACGAACGCATGCATTGGTGTCATGTCGTATCGCCACGGCGTCTTATGGATAACTGACATTCAGAGATAAAAGACCACTATATTGATGGATGAGGTCATCTGGATAAAGTATTTGGAGAAACTCAGCAAGATATGAAGGGTAAGAGTTGCGGCAGTATCTGGCAGAGTCCCTGTGGGGATTAATGCAAATATTCTTTGCGGGCATACAGGGATCAACTGTATTGAAAAGTTATTTATGGATAATCGGTCATCCGAACAACTCAGGACAATGATTCATTATAAAGATGGTATCATGCTGTGTCTATGAAGTGTGTTTTAGCCTCATCATGCACTGGCATCCGCGCCCGCGTTTCTGTTGAACGGGTGTGAGCAAGCCGCTGCCCGTGCAGTTCGGTCTACATCAACTCGCCGAGACCGCACCCATGATTGACTCACTCATCTGCACCGGCTCACAACGCCGCGGCCGGCTCATCTACCTGCTCCTGTGGCTGACTCAACCGTGATTGATTTCAGCTTCACCGTGGTAATCATCGACTTCGCGGTGGATAACTACTATCATGACGTATCAGGTGAAATCCATCCAGCATATTTTTTATATTGCTTTCTTTAAAGGAGAAATTACTCCGGTTTGCAATTTGTCCCATGTTGGATTCAAACCGGTCTATATCACAGTTAATCATGAAGAATCTCAAGCCAACTCCTCAAGTCGCCTTGAGACTCGAGGGCTATGATGCCATGGCTTAGTAAATATTGCCAGTTTAAAGGCCATCCGAAAATTGTTGGTTCAAAATAAAGATTCCGGTTTAAAATCTGTATCAAGAGACATATCTCTCCCGCAAAGCTTTGAAGCTCTCAAATCCGGTTCAAACATCCGGCTCAAGGATAATCTGTTTCCCACAAAGTTTTGAAGCTTTCAAATCCGGTTTAAAAGTTCCGGTTCAAAAAAAAGAATTAATCTCTCGTAAGATCCGAGTTCTCAGAAGATTAAAGGTTGCCAAAAAGAATTTGCTACCATAATGCGTGGTTCAAACATGAGTATCCTGCCTTACGGCTTACTTTATTATGGTCACTTGGGGGCTTCCTACTCATCGAGCATAGCTGTCGGTGTTGGGGAAGCGTAGCAGAATTTTAAAATTTTCTACGCATCACCAAGATCAATCTATGGAGTCATCTAGCAACGAGAGAGGGGAGTGCATCTACATACCCTTGTAGATCGCGAGCGGAAGTGTTCAAGAGAACGGGGTTGATGGAGTCGTACTCGTCGTGATCCAAATCACCGATGACCGAGCGCCGAATGGACGGCACCTCCGCGTTCAACACACGTACGGTTGGGGAAGACGTCTCCTCCTTCTTGATCCAGCAAGGGGAAGGAGAGGTTGATGGAGATCCAGCAGCACGACGGCGTGGTGGTGGAAGCAGCGGGGATCTCGGCAGGGCTTCGCCAAGCTCAGCGAGAGGGAGAGGTGTTACGAGGGGAGAGGGAGGCGCCAGGGGCTGGGGTTCGGCTCCCATGCGCCTCCCCACTATATATAGGGGTGAAGGGGGCTGGTTTCTTGCCCTCCAAGTCCATTGGGGCGTTGGCAAAGGTGGGGGAAAGAAATCCCATCATTTCCCTTCCCCACCGATTGTTATCCCCCTTTTTTAGGGATCTTGATCTTATCCCTTCGGGATATGATCTTATTCCTTCTAAGGGGGGATCTTGGTGCGCCTTGACCAGGGGTGTGGGGCCTTGCCCCCACTACCCACGTTCATGTGGGTCCCCCACGCAGGTGGGCCCCACTCCGGAACCTTGTAGAACCTTCCCGGTACAATACCGAAAAATCCCGAACATTTTCTGGTGGCCAAAATAGGACTTTCCATATATAAATCTTTACCTCTGGACCATTCCGGAAGTCCTCGTGACGTCCGGGACTCCGAACAACTTTCGGGTTACCGCATACTAATATCTCTACAACCCTAGCGTCACCGAACCTTAAGTGTGTAGACCCTACGGGTTCGGGAGACATGCAGACATGACCGAGACAACTCTCCGGCCAATAACCAATAGCGGGACCTGGATACCCATGTTGGCTCCCACATGTTCCAGATGATCTCATCGGATGAACCACGATGTCGAGGATTCAATCAATCCCGTATTCAATTCCCTTTGTCCAGCGGTATTGTACTTCCCCGAGATTCGATCGTCGGTATCCCGATACCTTGTTCAATCTCGTTACCGGCAAGTCTCTTTACTCGTTCCGTAACACATCATCCCGTGATCAACTCCTTGGTCACATTGTGCACATTATGATGATGTCCTATCGAGTGGGCCCAGAGATACCTCTCCGTTTACACGGAGTGACAAATCGTAGTCTCGATTCATGCCAACCCAACAGACACTTTCGGAGATACCTGTAGTGTACCTTTATAGCCACCCAGTTATGTTGTGACGTTTGGCACACCCAAAGCACTCCTACGGTATCTGGGAGTTGCACAATCTCATGGTCTAAGGAAATGATACTTGACATTAGAAAAGCTTTAGCAAACGAACTACACGATCTTGTGCTAGGCTTAGGATTGGGTCTTGTCCATCACATCATTCTCCTAATGATGTGATCCCGTTATAAACGACATCCAATGTCCATGGTCAGGAAACCGTAACCATCTATTGATCAACGAGCTAGTCAACTAGAGGCTTACTAGGGACATGGTGTTGTCTATGTATCCACACATGTATCTGAGTTTCCTATCAATACAATTCTAGCATGGATAATAAACGATTATCATGAACAATGAAATATGATATAATAATAACTAATTTATTATTGCCTCTAGGGCATATTTCCAACAGTCTCCCACTTGCACTAGAGTCAATAATCTAGTTCACATCGCTATGTGATTAACACTCACAGGTCACATCGCCACGTGACCAACATCCAAAGAGTTTACTAGACTCAGTGATCTAGTTCACATCACTATGTGATAAACACTCAAAGAGTTCTGGGTTTGATCATGTTATGCTTGTGAGAGAGGTTGTAGTCAACGGGTCTTGCCATATTCAGGTCCCTATGCATTTCGCAAAACTTTATATCATAGATGCTGCTACCACGTTCCACTTGGAGCTATTCCAAATTGTTGCTCCATTAGGTATCTCTACTCTGAGCTATCCATATAGGTGTTAAGCTTGCATCGACGTAACTCTTTACGTCGAACTCTTTATTACCTCCATAACCGAGAAACATTGCCTTATTCCTCTAAGGATAATTTTGACTGCTATCTGGTGATCCACTCCTAGATCACCTTTGTACCCTCTTGCCAAACATGTGGCAAGGCACACATTAGGTGCGGTACTTTAGCATGGCATACCGTATAGAGCCTATGACAAGAGGATAGGGGACGACCTTCGTCCTTCTTCTTTCTTCTGCCGTGGTCAAGCTTTGAGTCTTACTCAACTTCACACCTTACAACTCAGGTAAGAACCCCTTCTTTGACTGATCTATTTTGAACTCCGTCAAAAACATGTCAAGGTGTGCGTTCTTTGAAAGTATCATCAGGCATTTTGATCTATCTCTATAGATCTTGATGCCCAATATGTAAGCAGCTTTATCCAGGTCTTCCTTTGAAAAACACTCTTCAAACAACCGTTTATGCTTTCTAGAAATTCTACATTATTTCGGATCAACAATATGTCATCCACAAATACTTATCAGAAATGTTGTAGTGCTCCCACTCACTTTCTTGTAAATACAAGTTTCTAACAAACATTGTATAAACCTAAAAGCTTTGATCACTCCATCAAAACATATATTCCAATTCCGAGATGCTTGCTCTAGTCCTTAGAAGGATTGCTAGAGCCAGCATACCTTTTAGCATCCTTAGGATCGACAAAACCTTTTATTGTATCACATACAAGTTTTCTTACAAAAACTGTTAAGAAAACGTGTTTTGACATCCATCTGTAAGATTTCATAATCGAAAAATACAGCTAGTGCTAACATGATTCCAACGGACTTAAGCATCGCTACGGGTGAGAAATTCTCATCGTAGTCAACTCCTTGAACTTGTGAAATAACTCTTTCCCACAAGTCGAGCTTCATAGACGGTAACATTACCGCCCACGTTCGTCTTCTTCTTAAAGATCCATTTATCTCAATGGCTTGCCGATCAACGGGCAAGTCCACCAAAGTCCATACTTTGTTCTGATACATGGATCCTCTCTCGGATTTCATGACTTCTAACCATTTCGGAATACGGGCCCACCATCGCGTCTCCATAGCTCGTAGGTTCATTGTTGTCTAACAACATGATATCTAAGACAGGATTACGGTACCACTCAGGAGTAGTACATATCCTTGTCGACCTACGAGGTTCGATAGCAACTTGATCCGAAGCTTCATGATCACTATCATTAACTTCCTCTTCAGCCGACATAGGCGCCACAGAAACATCTTTCTGTGTTGCACCACTTTCTGGTTGAAGTAGAGGTTCAACAACCTCATCAAGTTCTATCTTCCTCCCACTCAATTCTTTCGAGAGAAACTCCTTCTCGAGAAAGGACCCATTCTTAGCGACAAACAATTTGCCCTCGGATCTGAGATAGAAGGTGTACCCAACTGTCACCTTTGGGTATCCTATGAAGATGTGTTTGTCCGCTTTGGGTTCGAGCTTCTCCGGCTGAAGCCTTAAGCATCGCAGCCCCAAACATTAAGAAACGACAACTTTGGTTTCTTGCCAAACCAATGTTCATATGACGTCGTCTCAACGGACTTAGATGGTGTCCTATCTAAAGTGAATGCAGCTGTCTCTAATGCATAACCTCAAAATAATAGCGGTAGATCGGTAAGAGACATCATAGATCGCACCATATTTCATAAGGTTCGATTACGACGTCCGGACACACCATTACCCTGTGGTGTTCCAGGTGGCTTCAATTGTGAAATAATTCCACAATGTCTTAAGTGTTTACCAAACTCATAACTCAGAAATTCTCATTGATCAGATCATAGGAATTTGACCTTCTTGTTATGATCATTCTTAACTTCACTCTGAAATCGCTTGAACTTTTCAAACGTTTCAGACTTGTGCTTCATTAAGTAAATATACCTATATCTACTCAAATCGTCAGTGAAGATGAGAAAATAGCGATATCCACCGCATGCTTCAATTCTCATTGGATCACACGCATCAGCATGTATGATTTCCAACAAGTCACTTGCCCGTTTCATTGTACCTGAAAACGGGGTCTTAGTCATCCTGCCCATGAGGCATGGCTCGCATGTGTCAAGTGATTCAAAATCAAGTGCCTCCAAACATCCATCGACATGGAGTTTCTTCATGCATCTTACGCCAATACGACCTAAGCAACAGTGCCATGAGAAAGTGGTACTATCATTATTAACTCTACATCTTTTGGCGTGAACATGTGTATTACCATGATCGAGATTCAATGAACCATTCACATAGGGTGCATGACCATGAAAGGTATCATTCATGTAAACAGAATAACCATTATTCTCTAACTTAAATGAATGGTCGTATTGCAATGAACATGATCTAATCATATTCATGCTCAACGTAGACACCTGATAACATTTATCTAGGTTTAATACTAATCCTGAAGGCAGATGGAGCGTGCGATGGTGATCTCATCAACTTTGGAAACACTTCCAACACACATCGTCACCTCGCCCTTAGCCAGTCTTCGTTTAGTCCGTAGCTTTTGTTTCAAGTCACCAACAATAGCAACTGAACCGGTATCCAATACCCAGGTGCTACCAGGAGTACTAGTGAGGTACACATTAATAACACGTATATACTTTGAAGTTGCCAGCCTTCTTATCTACCATGCATTTGGGGTAATTCCGCTACCAGTGACCGTTCCCCTTACAATAGAAGCATTTAGTCTCGGGTTTGGGTTCAACCTTGGGTTCCTTCACTGGAGCGGCAACTGGTTTGCCATCCATGAAGTTTCCCTTCTAGCCCTTGCCCTTCTTGAAACCAGTGGTCTTTTCAGACCATCAACACTTGATGCTCCTTCTTGATTTCTACCTTTTGCGGTCTTAAGCACCGCAAAAAGCTCCGGGATCAACTCGAGCCCTTGCATGTCATAGTTCATCACGAAGATCTAGTAGCTTAGTGATAGTGTCTAGAGAACTCTATCAATCACTATCTTATCTGGAAGTTTAACACCCACTTGATTTAAGTGATTGTAGCACCCAGACATTCTGAGCACATGCTCACTAGCTGAGCTATTCTCCTCCATCTTGTTGGCAAAAGAACTTGTCAGAGGTCTCACACCTCTCAACACGGGCATGAGCTTGAAATCCCAATTTCAACTCTTGGAACATCTCATATGTTCTATGGCGTTTAAAACTTCATTGGAATCCTGATTCTGAGCCATAAAGTATGGTGCACTAAACTATCAAGTAGTCATCAGGACGTGTCTGTCACGTGTTCACAACATCCACAGACGATGTTGTAGGGGTTTGCACATCGAGCGGTGCATCAAAGACGTAAGCCTTCTGTGTAGCAGTGAGGACACTCCTCGGACTACAGACCTAGTCCGCATCATTGCTTACAATATCTTTCAACTTAATCTTTCTCTAGGAACGTATTGAAACAGGGAGCTACAACGTGAGCTATTTATCTACAACATATTTGCAAAGACAATTTAGACTATGCGCATGATAATTAAGTTCATCTAATCAAATTATTTAATGAACTCCCACTCAGATAGACATCCCTCTAGTCATCTAAGTGAAACATGATCCGAGTCAACTAGGCCGTGTCCGATCATCACGTGAGACGGACTAGTCATCAACGGTGAACATCTCATGTTGATCGTATCTTCTATACGACTCATGTTCGACCTTTCAGTCTTCCGTGTTCCGAGGCCATGTCTGTACATGCTAGGCTCGTCAAGTCAACCTAAGTGTATTACGTGTGTAAATCTGTCTTACACCCGTTGTATTCGAACGTTAGAATCTATCACACCCGATCATCACGTGGTGCTTCGAAACGACGAACCTTCGCAACGGTGCACAGTTAGGGGGAACACTTTTCTTGAAATTTTAGTGAGGGATCATCTTATTTAAGCTACCATCGTTCTAAGCAAATAAGATGTAAAACATGATAAACATCACATGCAATCAAATAGTGACATGATATGGCCAATATCATTTTGCTCCTTTTGATCTCCATCTTCGGGGCTCCATGATCATCATTGTCACCGGCATGACACCATGATCTCCATCATCATGATCTCCATCATCGTGTCTTCTTGAAGTTGTCTCGTCATCTATTACTTCTACTACTATGGCTAACGCTTTAGCAATAAAGTAAAGTAATTACATGACGTTTAAGTTGACACCGGGTCATTAATAAATTAAGACAACTCCTATGGCTCCTGCCAGTTGTCATACTCATCGACATGCAAGTCGTGATTCCTATTACAAGAACATGATCAATCTCATACATCACATATATCATTCATCACATCCTTTTGGCCATTTCACATCACCAGGCATATGCTGCAAAAACAAGTTAGACGTCCTCTAATTGTTGTTGCAAGTTTTTACGTGGGTGCTATAGGTTTCTAGCAAGAACGTTTCTTATCTACGCGAAAACCACAACGTGATATGCTAATTTCTATTTACCCTTCATAAGGACCCTTTTCATCCAATCCGATCCGACTAAAGTGGGAGATACAGACACCCGCTAGCCACCTTATGCAACTAGTGCATGTCAGTCGGTGGAACCTGTCTCACGTAAGAGTACGTGTAAGGTCGGTCCGGGCCGCTTCATCCCACGATGCCGC
The DNA here is from genome assembly GCA_034509565.1 of Triticum monococcum. NCBI lineage: Eukaryota > Viridiplantae > Streptophyta > Magnoliopsida > Poales > Poaceae > Triticum > Triticum monococcum. The sequence goes on along the minus strand of CM067845.1, from coordinate 12,315,095 downwards.
CGAATCAAGATAAGACTAGTAACGGCAAGTAAATTGACAATATCGACGCCCACAACTGCTTTGTGTTCTACTCGTGCATAGAAACTACGCATAGACCTATCTCATGATGCCACTGTTGGGGAACGTAGCAGAATTTTGAAATTTTCTACGCATCACCAAGATCAATCTATGGAGTCATCTAGCAACGAGAGAGAGGAGTGCGTCTACATACCCTTGTAGATCGCGAGTGGAAGCGTTCAAGAGAACGGGGTTGATAGAGTCGTACTCGTCGTGATCCAAATCACCGATGACCGAGCGCCGAACGGACGGCACCTCCGCGTTCAACACACGTATTGTTGGGGAAGACGTCTCCTCCTTCTTGATCCAGCAAGGGGAAGGATAGGTTGATGGAGATCCAGCAGCACGACGGCGTGGTGGTGGAAGCAGCGGGGATCTCGGCAGGGCTTCGCCAAGCTCAGCGAGAGGGAGAGGTGTTACGAGGGGAGAGGGAGGCGCCAGGGGCTGGGGTTCGGCTCCCATGCGCCTCCCCACTATATATAGGGGTGGAGGGGGCTGGTTTCTTGCCCTCCAAGTCCATTGGGGCGTTGGCAAAGGTGGGGGAAAGAAATCCCATCATTTCCCTTCCCCACCGATTGTTATCCCCCTTTTTTAGGGATCTTGATCTTATCCCTTCGGGATATGATCTTATTCCTTCTAAGGGGGGATCTTGGTGCGCCTTGACCAGGGGTGTGGGGCCTTGCCCCCACTAACCACGTTCATGTGGGTCCCCCACGCAGGTGGGCCCCACTCCGGAACCTTCTAGAACCTTCTCGATACAATACCGAAAAATCCCGAACATTTTCTGGTGGCCAAAATAGGACTTCCCATATATAAATCTTTACCTCCGGACCATTCTGGAACTCCTCATGACGTCCGGGATCACATGCGGGACTCCGAACAACTTTCGGGTTACCGCATACTAATATCTCTACAACCCTAGCGTCACCGAACCTTAACTGTGTAGACCCTACGGGTTCGGGAGACATGCAGACATGACCGAGACAACTCTCCGGCCAATAACCAACAGCGGGATCTGGATACCCATGTTAGCTCCCACATGTTCCACGATGATCTCATCGAATGAACCACAATGTCGAGGATTCAATCAATCCCGTATTCAATTCCCTTTGTCCAGCGGTATTGTACTTGCCCGAGATTCGATCGTCGGTATCCCGATACCTTGTTCAATCTCGTTACCGGCAAGTCTCTTTACTCGTTCCGTAACACATCATCCCATGATCAACTCCTTGGTCACATTGTGCACATTATGATGATGTCCTATCGAGTGGGCCCAGAGATACCTCTCCTTTTACACGGAGTGACAGATCCCAGTCTCGATTCATGCCAACCCAACAGACACTTTCGGAGATACCTGTAGTGTACCTTTATAGCCACCCAGTTACGTTGTGACGTTTGGCACACCCAAAGCACTCCTACGGTATCCGGGAGTTGCATAATCTCATGGTCTAAGGAAATGATACTTGACATTACAAAAGCTTTAGCAAACGAACTACACGATCTTGTGCTAGGCTTAGGATTCGGTCTTGTCCATCACATCATTCTCCTAATGATGTGATCGCGTTATCAACGACATCCAATGTCCATGGTCAGGAAACCGTAACCATCTATTGATCAACGAGCTAGTCAACTAGAGGCTTACTAGGGACATGGTGTTGTCTATGTATCCACACATGTATCTGAGTTTCCTATCAATACAATTCTAGCATGGATAATAAACGATTATCATGAACAATGAAATATGATATAATAATAACTAATTTATTATTGCCTCTAGGGCATATTTCCAACAGTCGGTACCCTCTTGATCGGAGCGATGCCAAAATTTGTATGGTCACTTGGGGGCTTCATGTTCAAACATAGGTCGTATTCGAACCAAAGAGAACATAGCTGTCGGTACCCTCTTGATCGTCACACTGCCAAACTCACTAGGGGGCTTCTTGATCGTATTCGAATCATAGCTTAACCCCTTTTGGGTCCGACTTGGATCGTATTCGAATCAGGGTTGTTAAAAACCTCTCAAGGTCATTTGGGGGCTTCCTGTTCAAACATAGGTCATATTCGAACCAAAGAGAACATAGCTGTCGGTACCCTCTTGATCGGCGCAACGCCAAAGCCACTGGGGGCTACATGATCGTATTCGAATCCTAGCTTAACCCCTTTGGAACGGTTTACTAATCGTATTCGAATCAGAAAACTCGATTTTTACTTGGTTTAAGTTTTTGCAAACAATCTTTGATTTTGTCTTGAGACCTTTTTGTTCATATCTGAAGCATATATGTGGTTTCGATTAAACCGGCTTGACTTTGGATGATAGGTCGCCATATATGAAAATCATAAACATTTGGAAGTTTTTGGCTTCTAAGGATTGGGTTATCACCCTTACTGCACATGTATCCTAAACCGGCAGTACGATTCAATATCACAGGAACCAGTTTTCCAAACCGGATTATATTATTCAAATCTTTAATAGCTAACATGGCTGGATTTTTTACTATGGTTATCAATAACAAATATTACAATTGAGATTTTCAAAGTCGTTTCAGCGCAATGGATATTATTTTATCAATGGATATAATTTATTCTACAATGGAAGGAATAGTCCTAAGTCGCATGCAAGCTTACGTCCCGACACTTGGGGACTATATTTTTCAAGTTGAGATTACATCAAAGATGCAAGTCCAATGTCACTACCAGCATGCACCATGGCACTTGGGGGCTAATGTAAAGTCATTTTTTTATCAACTTATTGAAGACCCGACTCATCCCATTGTAATGAGCCGGCCCTTGGGGGCTGCCAATTGCTCCTGTCAACAATTCAAGGTACGCAAGTCTTAATTCACTATGTTGAAGGGTGCATTTGATCAGTTGGTAAAGCACAAAGCTCTTAAACTTGTGGATGTGGGTACAAGCCCCATGATGGGGGTTACATCATATGATGTTCTTTTCCAAAAAGTATATATAAAGTCCCAGCTCAATATTATCTTACTGAGCCGGCCCTTAGGGGCTACACGTTGCTATTAATTTCTACATGATCATATTTATAAAGTCCCTGCTCATTATTGCATAATGACCCGTCCCTTGGGGGCTACACTGGTTGAAATTTTTATGAGCATAAGGCAATTACAAGTCCCAGGTTGCTGCAAGCATGACAACCCGGCACTTGGGGGCTACATATGTGGAATATTCAATTTTGATTAGTGACTGAGATGGACAATCTGGATTTCTTCAAGGTTGCAACATTTATATTGAAACAAGTCTTAAGCTATCACTATGTTTCACCTCTTAAGACTTGGGGGCTACAGGTAATATGGATATGAGGGAGAGAAATCTTCAAAATTCTCAGTTTTTTGACCCGGCGTCGGCAACAATTATAACTTGGCATTATATTTATAACCCGACAAGTCTTTCATCTTTAAGCCGGTTGAGGGTCACATGAGTATTTCAAAGACCAATATTTTTAAGCATTGGGAGCTGAGTCAAATGAGTTATTCTTCACACTTTTTCTTTGTGAGAAACCAACGTCAGCAAATTGATTATGAAGTTGGCTATTGACCCGGATTTTCTGGAAGAAGGAAATGACAAGGACTTAAAGATATTCAGGTGTTGGTTTACAAAGATATTTAACCCGAAGCATAGTCTGTCAAAATTGTTCTTGTGTTTGCTTTACAGGATCAGTTTAACATGGATGGATCCAAATTAAACTGGGGGCTAATGTCGGGGATATACCCCACGGTATGATCCGGCTGAAGATATGACCCGGCTAGGAGTTGATGTTTTCATTGGTGACCCGGCAGACACAGTCATATGAGCCAGACAGTTAAGTCGGAGAGTTAAACCGGATAGTTAAGCCAGATGGTAAGCCATATTGTAGGTTAACAATTAAGAAGCCCGAAACGTTAAAGAAAGCCCATGCAGAGAAACCAGAATAGTTAAGTCTTAAGTCCGAGTTGGACTCTACATGTAACCCGTCCCTTCAACATATATAAGGAGGGGCAGGGCACCCCAAGAGGGAGAAGTTGAATAATCATTAAGTCTAGACACAACTAGGAGAGCCGGAGTTACGGCGACTCCCTCATGATGATAATGAGACCTAGCGACAAACAACATGTAGGGTTGTTACCGGATGATGTTTCCCGAGGCCCGAAGCTGTTTAAATCCTTGTCTTATGTTGCATCTCTCGATTCCTCCCAACCCCTCTCAAGCTACCACATAGATGCGTTGGCCTCGCGACTAAGTCCTCACACTAAGGACATATGTCGTGACAATTTCACGATAGTTTCCCCTCTGGTCCATGGCCTCCATGGCATGGGAGGGGCGAGAGCCCCTCCGATATTGGATCTATCTCTCTGGCCCTTTCACCGTTTCTTAAATTCCCAGAGATCTGTAACTTCGATTGGGCTAAAATTTTGACATGATTTTTATCCGGATATTGGCTTTCTTGCGACGAAAGAAGGGCACCAACCACCTTACGGAGTGGCCACGGGGGCCCAGGGCGGGCCACTCACCCTCGTGGGCCCCTCGGGAATCGTCTTGCGTTGATTCCGTTTCCCAAAATTCACATACATTCCAAAAAAATCTCTGTAAGTTTTTATCCCGTTTGGACTCCGTTTGATATGGATTTTCTGCGAAACAAAAAACATGCAACAAACAGGAACTGGCACTGGGCACTGGATCAATATGTTAGTCCCAAAAATAGTATAAAAGTTGCCAAAAGTATGTAAAAGTTGTAGAATATTGGCATGGAACAATCAAAAATTATAGATACGACGGAGACGTATCAGCATCCCCAAGCTTAATTCCTGCTCGTCCTCGAGTAGGTAAATGATAAAAAAGATAATTTTTAATGTGGAATGCTACCTAGCATAATCTTGATCATGTAATCTAATCATGGCATGAATATTAAGACACGAGTGATTCAAAGCAATAGCCTATCATTTGACATTAAGACAATAATACTTCAAGCATACTAATAAAGCAATCATGTCTTTTCAAAATAACATGGCCAAATAAAGTTATCCCTACAAAATCATATGGTCTGGCTATGCTCCATCTTCATCACACAAAATATTCAAATCATGCACAACCCCTATGACAAGCCAAGCAATTGTTTCATACTTTTTATGTTCTTGAACCTTTTCAACTTTCACGCAATACATGAGCGTGAGCCATGGATATAGCACTATAGGTGAAATAGAATATGATGATGTGGGTTGTGTGGAGAAGACAAAAAAAGGAGAAAGTCTCACATCGGCGCGACTAATCAACGTGCTATGGAGATGCCCATCAATTGATGTCAATGCGAGGAGTAGGGATTGCCATGCAACAGATGCACAAGAGCTATAAGTGTATGAAAGCTCAAACTAAAACTAAGTGGGTGTGCATTCAACTTGCTTGCTCATGAAGACCTAGGGCACTTGAGAAAGCCCGTCGTTGGAATATACAAGCCAAGTTCTATAATGAAAATTCCCACTAGTATATGAAAGTGATAACTCAAGAGACTCTCTATATGAAGAACATGCTGCTACTCTGAAGCACAAGTGTGGTAAAAGGATAGTAACACTGTCCCTTCTGTCTTTTCTCTCGTTTTTTCTTCTTCTTTTTCTTTTTTGTAGGCTTCTTTGGCCTCTCTCTCTCTCTCTCTCTCTCTCTCTCTCTCTCTTTTGGGGCGCTTCTGCGGCCACTTTTATTTTGATAACCTCACATGGGACAATGTTCTAATAATGATGATCATCACACTTTTATTTACTTACAACTCGATACTAGAACAAAGATATGACTCTATATGAATGCCTCCGGCGGTGTACCGAGATGTGCAATGATCTAGCGTGGCAATGAAATCAAAAAACGGACAAGCCATGAAAACATCATGCTAGCTATCTTACGATCATGCAAAGGAATATGACAATAAATGATCAAGTCATGTATATGATGATGATGGAAGTTGCATGGAAATATATCTCAGAATGGCTATGGAAATGCCATGATAGGTAGGTATGGTGGCAGTTTTGAGGAAGATATAAGGAGGCTTATGTGTGGTAGAGCGTATCATATCACGGGGTTTGGATGCACCGGTGAAGTTTGCACCGACTCTCAAGGTGAGAAAGGGCAATGCACGGTACCGAAGAGGCTAGCAATGATGGAAGGGTGAGAGTGTGTATAATCCACGGACTCAACATTAGTCATAAAGAACTCACATACTTACTGCAAAAATTTATTAGTCGTCGAAACAAAGTACTACGTGCATGCTCCTAGGGGGATAGATTGGTAGGAAAAGACCATCGCTCATCCCCGACCGCCACTCATAAGGAAGACAATCAATAAATACCTCATGCTCCAACTTTGTTACATAACGGTTCACCATACGTGCATGCTACGGGAATCACAAACTTCAACACAAGTATTTCTACAATCCACAACTACCCACTAGCATGACTCTAATATCACCATCTTTATATCGCAAAACTATTGCAAGGAATCAAACATATCATATTCAGTGCTCTACAAGTTTTATGTGGGATTTAATGACTAACCATGTAAATGACCAATTCCTGTCAACTCTCTAAATAGATATTTGTGAAGAAAGAGAGTTTAATTCTTTCTACAAAAGATATACCCACGCTCTAACAAATATAAGTGAAGCAAAAGAGCATTCTACAAATGGCGGTTTTATATGTGTAGGGAAACAGGCAATCCAAACTTCAAATGATATAAGCGAAGCACATGAAGCATTCTATAAAGCCATACTCAAAAGATATAAGTGAAGTGCAAAGAGCATTCTACAAATCAACCATGGAATATCTCATACCAGCATGGTGCATCAAAGAGAAGTGAAAACTAAATGCAAAAGACACTCCAAGATTTGCACATATCACATGAACGAAACGAAACCGAAAACATACTGGTACTTGTTGAAGAAAGATGGCATGCCTTCCGGGGCATCGCCAAGCTTAGACGCTTGAGTCTCCTTGAATATTTACTTGGGGTGCCTTGGGCATCCCCAAGCTTGAGCTCTTGCCTCTCCTCCTTCTCCTCATATCGAGACCTCCTCGATCCTTGATCACTTCATCGACACAAAACTCAATAGAAAGTTCGGTAAGATCTGTTAGTATAATAAAGCAAATCACTACTCTAAGTATCATTGAAAACCAACTCATATTTTGTTTTTGCATTGTAGCTACTATAATATAACTTTTCCATGGCTTAATCCACTGATAGAAATCGATAGCTTCATCAAAACAAGCAAACAATGCATTGAAAACAGAATCTGTCTTAAACAGGACAGTCTGTAGTAATCTGAACATTCACCATACTTCTGGTACTCCAAAAATTCTGAAAAAAATTAGGAAAAATAAACAATTTGTATAGAAAGAAACTGTAAAAAGTTTCAGAACCGTCTAACGTTCCAGTAAAAAAATGTAAAATCGCGCACTACAGCCAAAGTTTCTATTTTGCACCGCACAAACCAACAAGCAATGTAAACATCCTAAAGGCAAATCTTGGCACATTATTTTTATAATACAATGGAATTGTACACGGGGATAATTATTTTGGTTGAGAAGTTTCTGGAATCAAGATTCACAAAGTTTCCCTGAGCATGAACAAAGTTGAAGGTGCTCCCTCACTTCAACAATGCTTGTCTCTCTCACTTCCACTTTCCTTTTTGAAAAGTTTTTGGTTCCCCTCTTTATTTTTTTGTTTTTAAACTCTATAAAAGCACTCAACAGAAATAAATGACTCTCTAAAACTTCTGGGTTGTCTCCCTGGCAGCGCTTTCTTTAAAGCCATTAAGCTAGGCATCAGGTGCTCAAGTAATGAATCCACCCGGATCCCAAGGTATATCAAAGCCAATTTGAATTAGCAATGATTTGGCATTTAGTAGTGTGCACAAAGCAACATATATCAAGCAATGACGAAGTCTAACTCTCTTCCTATGCATCGGCATGTCATACAAGAACAATTCATGCACAACAAGTAAAGGCCAATGCATAGCATAAGAAGTTTCTTGCAATTCTATCGTGTTGGAAACATAGAGAGGCGGAGATGTAGTTCCTCTCTCATAATAATTGCAAGTAGGAGCAGCAAGAACATGCATATTATATTCATCAAAATTATCATGTGCAACGGTAAAAGGCCACCCATCAATATAATCCTTAATAAGTGCAAACTTCTCCGATAGTGTGTAGTTTGGAGAATTCAAAAAGATAATAGGACTATCATGTGTGGGTGCAATAGCAACAATTTCATGTTTAACATAAGGAACAATAGCAAGTTCATCTCCATAAGCATAATTCATATTGGCATCTTGGCCACAAGAATAGCAAGCATCAAGTTCATCAAAAAGGGATATTTCAAACGAATCAACGGGATCATAGCAATTATCATGGCATTCATCTTTCGGTAAGAACAAAGGGACATTAAATAATGTATGAGTTGGAGAGTTACTCTCATTAGAAGGTGGGCATGGGTAGCTAATCCGATCTTCCTCCTTTTGTTCTTCACTTTCCTCACCATCTTTTTCATCCAATGAGCTCATAGTTTCATCAATTTCTTCTTCCATAGGCTCCTGCAAAATATTAGTCTCTTCTCGGACAGCGGAGACTTTCTCAATAAATTCATCAATATCATAATTGTATTTATAATTCTCATAGCAATATTTAAGGATAGTTAGATTTTCAGGTCTATAAACTGAATCATCAAAATCTTCAAACTCTTTAAACAAAGATTCAATTTGACAAGAACCCTTAAAAGCAACAAATTCTTCTATTTGTTCCACATCATAGTAATCATATATACCATTAGCATAAGAAGCTGAGGTTTCATTATCATTAAACTTGCATGAAAAGGGGAGGTGTGGAGCCTTCATCCTAGAGCAACAAGTATAATCATATTTCAAGCATAGTTGCCGAGCATACCAATGCAACATATAAATTTGATCCCATAATAGTTTTCCTTTTGAGTCAAGCGATAATCCCTAAAGTATTCACGTTGATCCAATGTGTCTCCCATTATATAATTGAATGGGGTTTCCTCAGGATTATTAAAGTAGTGCATAATATCTTTCACATAATGAGCATCGAGGGTTTCAGGAGGTTCCCCATCTCCATGAGTAGCAAGTAAACCTAATGTTTTTAGCATTTCATGTTCCATATCCATAACTAAAGATAGAGAACAACTTAGAACAGCAAATAAAATCTACTTAGTGATAAAGCAAACAAGCACACACGAGAATATTCACCCCGCGCTATTGCTCCCCGGCAACGGCGCCAGAAAAAGGTCTTGATAACCCACAAGTATAGGGGATCAATTGTAGCCTGTTTCGATAAGTAAGAGTGTCGAACCCAACGAGGAGCTAAAGGTAGAACAAATATTCCCTCAAGTTCTATCGACTACCGATACAACTCTACGCACGCTTAACGTTCGCTTTACCTAGAACAAGTATGAAATTAGAAGTACTTTGTAGGTGTTGTTGGATAGGTTTGAAATATACTCCCTCTGTTCCTTGATATAAGGTGTATAGATTTTTGAGAAAAAGTCTGAAATATTAGGTGTATTGCGTTGCACCACTCGTTTGGATAATGCTTTTAGGGATTTGATTACATTTCCTTATATTAGGCAAGATCCTCTATTTTCTTATGTCAATTAGTCAGGTGTAATCTCGCCCAAAACTTGGGAAATTTTCCCTCCACATGCGTTCTTTAATTTCCGTGCCAAAAACTATACACCCTATATCAAGGAACGGAGGGAGTAATAAAGAGCGTGCAAATAAAAACTAGGGGCTCTTTAGATGAAGAAATAACTAAGTTAGTTTTAGTAGAGAGCTTTTTGTCACAAGAAAGTTATTTGTCCCTAGGCAATCGATAACTAGACCGGTAATCATTATTGCAATTTTATTTGAGGGAGAGGCATAAGCTAACATACTTTCTCTTCTTGGATCATATGCACTTATGATTGGAACTCTAACAAGCATCCACAACTACTAAAGATCATTAAGGTAAAACCCAACCATAGCATTATAAGACATCAAGTCCTCTTTATTCCCATACACAAACAACCTACTTAATCGGGTCTGTGTTTCTATCACTCACGCCACCCACCATAAGCAAATCATGAACATATTGCAAATCCTACAGTGGGGATCCCTCACGCTTGCGCGACACAGAGATCACCATAGGACAACACCAATAATAAAACATGCAACTCAAACCAATCACGATCATCAATTAACCCATAGGACAAAACGGATCTACTCAAACATCATAGGATAGCCATACATCATTGGAAAATAATATATAGCGTTGAGCACCATGTTTAAGTAGAGATTACAGTGGGTAAAAGAGGGGTTACACCGCTGCATAGAGGGGGGAAGAGTTGGTGATGATGGCGGTAAAGTTGTTGGTGTAGATTGCGGTGATGATGATGGCCCCGGCGGCGTTCCGGCACCACCGGAAGCGAGGGGGAGAGAGCCCCCCTTCTTCTTCTTCTTCTTCCTTGACCTTCTCCCATAGGGAGAAGGGTTTCCCCTCTGGTCCATGGCCTCCATGGCATGGGAGGGGTGAGAGCCCCTCCGAGATTGGATCTGTCTCTCTGTCCCTCTCTGTTTCTGCGTTCCCTGATTCTACCCTTTCACTGTTTCTTCAATTCCCGGAGATCCATAACTCCGATTGGGCTGAAATTTTGACACGATTTTTATCCGGATATTGGCTTTCTTGCGGCGAAAAAAGGGCACCAACCACATTACGGAGTGGCCACGAGGGCCCAGGGCGTGCCCTACCCCCTGGGGGGCGCCCCTCACCCTCGTGGGCCCCTCGGGCATTGTCTCGCGTTGATTCCACTTCCCAAAATTCACATACATTCCAAAAAAAATCTCCGTAAGTTTTTATCCCGTTTGGACTCCGTTTGATATGGATTTTTTGTGGAACAAAAATCATGCAACAAACAGGAACTGGCACTGGGCACTGGATCAATATGTTAGTCCCAAAATAGTATGAAAAGTTGCCAAAAGTATGTAAAATTATAGAATATTGACATGGAACAATCAAAAATTATAGATACGACAGAGACGTATCACCCCTCTAGATGCATCTAGGGCGGCTGGCCCCCTCTCCCTTCACCCTATAAATAGAGGGGGGTGGGAGGGCAACCGCACCCCTTCCCTGGCGCAGCCCTCCCCCTCTCCAACACCTCCTCCTCCGTAGTGCTTGGCGAAGCCCTGCCGGAGAACTGCAAGCTCCACCACCACGCCGCCGTGCTGCCGGAGCTCTCCCTCAACTTCTCCTCTCCCCTTGCTGGATCAAGAAGGAGAAGACGTCCCCGGGCTGTACATGTGTTGAACACGGAGGCGCCGTCTATTCGGTGTTTGGATCGGATTTCCGTGATTTGAATCGCCGCGAGTACGACTCCATCAACCGCGTTATTGTAGCACTTCTGCTTAGCGATCTTTAAGGGTATGAAGATGCACTCCCTCTCTCTCCTGTTGCTAGTATCTCCTAGATTGATCTTGGAGACACGTAGGAAAATTTTGAATTATTACTACGTTACCCAACATGTGGGTGGTGGGCGATAGCGGTGGTCCGGCCCTATCCTATTATGGATTTACGTCTGTTGCTTGAAGATGGACTCGCGTAGGCGTAGGTCGTCGTCTGGCGTCGTGGTGGCGTGAATGGCTGAGGACCTGCCAAGGCTCGTGTAGGTGGAGGTCGTCGTTCGGCGTCGTGGTGGCATCGATTGCAGAGGACCTGCCAAGGTTGTCACCTCAATCTGCTCTGAAGCTGGACCAGTGGAAGATGGCGGCGACGACACATGTGACTGCGTCAGACCGGTTTGAGCCCCGGAACCGGCAAATGGCTCGGGCAGGGCCTCCGGCTTTAGATGATAGGCTTAGGTGAGAGGTCTGGGTATGTGGCCCAGCTTGCACCCCTTCATAATTTGGATAGGAGTAGCGGCAGATGTTGTCCAGATGACGGATTCAGGCATATTGTTGTTCTACTTTGTAAGGTCCTCAAGAATAATCAATAAAATAGCCACATGCATCTCCCAAATACAGAGGCCGGGTGTCATACTCCTTTTCTAAAAGAAAAAAATCCAGCTGGCCTAGGTTGTTCCGGACATGCCGCTATGTGATCGGCAGTTTAAATATTCAGAAACACTGTGTTGCCATGCAGTCATACAGACAACATATATATGTACGTACTTACTAGCTTTAGATTATAGCATGTATGGATGCATGACCAATATATATGAATCCTTTTGCGTGCCAAATAGTCTATCTTCGTATAAATCATGAATTTTGAAGAGATTTTTTTTTGCAAAATTCAACGCGGGGGGAGGGGGGGGGCTTCTCAAGTTTGCAACCCATCATCAGACTCATTACAAAGGGAAATTACATAAGCACGTGTAATCGTGATAAGAGGTAGGAACGCCATGAGTAGGTGGCCTGCTTGTGCACCGGTTTCTTCATCCGGTGGGTCCATAGGATGTTGTGGTGATTTTGCTGCTTGAAGGTCATACCATTTCTGGAATCCCAAATCTTCCACAGAATAATCAGAAGGACGGAGTGCCAGATTACCGCATCCACATGTGTAGGTAGACGGCAGTCCCAGAGGTCATCCCCGAAGGAGAGGGCCCTATCCGTTGCCAAATACGCCGTGTAAGCGGACAGTCAAGGAATATGTGTGAGCTAGTTTCACCATCATAGCCGCAGCGTGGGCATAGTGAGTCAGAGACGATATGCTTGTGTTGAAGGCTGCTTTTGGAGTTGAGTCGATCACGAAACAGGAGCCATGCAAAGATCTTCACGTGATTTTGAACGCATGAAGACCAGATAGCAATGGCATGCACATCGTTGTCGTCATCGCCCATGGTTAGCGCGTGTGCGCCCTCGTGGAGAAGCGCAGGCCACCTTTGAGGTAGCGCTTGTCCGGTCCTGTCGATAGTTGAAAATCCTGCAGGAGAGACAACAAAGAGCACAACTCGGTAGTAGCACTAGATGTTAGACGGTTCCGTAGGATTGTTTCCAAACCGTGGTTTAGAACAGCAGCCACACGAGAGTGGTATAGTGGTGTGTGAGTAGAGGCAGGGGAATAAATTAGCAAGGGGTTGGTGGTGTAGCCAAGCGTCTAGCCAGAAATAGGTATTAGTGCCGGAGTTTGTGAGTACAAATGAGATGGCCTGGAGTGCTGGCAGTTGTTGACTTATTGTTCGGCAGATGAAGGAGTGGCTGAACAATGAGAGCATTTGGGTGTTGCAAGGCGATCCAATCCAACCAAGGTGTTTTTCCGATAGGAGTGCTTTTACAGAAAATTTCATAAGTAAGCAGTTGTTCTGCTCATGTAGGTTTTTTAGACCTAGACCACCACAATTCTTTGGTTTACACACATTTTTTCAGCTAAGCATTGAGCACTTTTGGTTCTGCTCATGTAAGTTTCCTCCGCAGCCCAAAAAAAGGCTCGCCATATAGAGTCTACGGTTTTTAGAACACTTTTGGGGATGGGGAAGACTGGCATAAAATAGACCAAGATGGAGTCGAGGACAACCGATAGTAGGATGAGCCTATCCCCTTTTGAGAGGATTTTTGCGCGCCAACCCGTCAAGAATTTTCGGCGGCGTTCGATGATAGGTAGGAAGGCGTTTGTAGGTAGTTGTGTGGGTGTTAGGGGTAAGCCTAGGTAGATCTGTGGGAAGGTTGAGGTTGGGCATTGCAAGGTGAAGGCAATGCAGGCCGCCATGGCAGGGCCGACGTGCATGGGTATGAATGTTGTTTTTGCGAAGTTGATAGTGAGGCCGGTTGCCATGGCGAAATTGTGTAGGATATTTTTTAATTGCTGGGCAGCACCATTGGATGCCTTGGCAATGATGAGGGTGTCGTCGCCATGTTGTAAAACGTTTGGCGGAAGATGTGAGAATAGAGGGTGACTGAGGTGTAAGAGGTCGGTCTTGCTGGATCATTTGTTGTAGGAGATCAGCAATGATGATAAAAAGGTAAGGTGAAATAGGGTCTCCCTGTCTAAGCCCATTTTTGCAATTTATCGAGATTCCGTGATCCCGTTGAGCATAACGGCAGTTTTTCCGGTTGATATGAGGTCGTGGACCCGGGCTGAGAATTTTGACGGGAAATCGCGGCAGCGTAAAATGGATGTAAGGAGTCCTAAGAGAGGGAGTCAAAGGCTTTGCTAAAGTCTAGTTTAATGACCATGGTTGGGGCTTTTCTGGTATGGCAGGCACCTGTGAGGTCTGCAGCGAAGATAAAATTTTCAGCTATGCTTAAGAGACTCCTTTTGTGTTTGTTGATGTTTTTTTATCGAAAAGAGGGAACACCTTCGGCCTCTACATCAAGTGATGAGCACAACCTTTTCCTAATGATTTCAAAGTTCATCATTTGAGTTTAGTAAAGTTCAATTGATCAAATGACATATGGCTGCTCCAAGGGCAATGAAAAAGGCAAAGAAAAATGAGCTTCATGCATCAAAAATCCAACTAGGCCACCAACCAAATTGGTTGAACAAATGCTAAGGGCATCTCCAGCCGCGCCCCCAACAGGGCCTCCCCAGGCGATTTTGCCGCGCCGGCGCCAAAAAAAGGCCCCAGTCGCGCTCCCAGAAGGCCGTTTTTCGCCGGCTCGGGCCAAAACTAGTGCCGGCGGACCCAGGCCGAACCCGGCGCCCTGGGGGGCGCTTGGGGAGCCGGCGCAAGCGAAAAAGGCGCGTGGGCCCGCCCTGGAAGCGACCCGAGGGCATTTTCCCGCCGTTTTTGACGCTTTTCCCTCGCATCTCTCCCGTTCGCTCGCCTTCCTCCCGCCATTCTCCCCCTTTCTCCCGCCAAACCCCCTCCCACTCGCCTTCCAGTCGCCGCCATGCCGCCGAAGAAGTACACCATGCCGCGCGCGGCGGCAAACGCGACTGGCGCCGTGGTCCAGCCGAAGCAGAGGAAGCCGAGGGCGCCGCCATCGAAGCCGCCGGGCATGTCGAACGCCGAGTGGAGGGTGGAAGTCCAGCGGCGCGAAGCAGTCACCGCCGACAGGCGGAATAGAGCCATCGCCAAGAAGGCCCGCGACAACGCGGCGCGCTTGGCGGCGTCTTCCTCATCGGTTGACCAGGCGGGGATGAATCCACCCGTCATCAGCCACGCCCAGTACGCGCCCTGGGGACGGCAAGGCGCCGGATCTCCATGGGGTTCATCGTCGCCCGGCTACGCCGACGGCTACGCGCACGGTGGGTTCAACCCGAACGTGACCTTCCCTCATGGCCGCCCCGCTACGTGCATGCCCTCGCCCGCCTTCGTCGGCGTGCAGCACCCTCCATACAACTACTCGCCGCCCGCCTCCTACGCGTCCACGCCGACGCCCCATCTCTACCGTGGACCTCTGCCCTTCTCGCACCTCGGCGACGCCGACGACACGGGGGCCGACATGGACGACATCATCGCGACAGGATCGACCGCGGCCGCCGCCTCTCCCGGGTTCGCCACCCAGGACGAGGTAGTGGATCTCAGCGGCGACATGGAGGCCGAGCTCGGCTACGTCTACGGCGAGGACGCGCAGGAACCCGAGGAGGAGGATGAGCCACCTCCTGTTCCGGCGAAGGGGCGCCAGAAGAAAAAGAAGCAGGCGGCCAGGTCAGACGAACCGCGCATCAAGTGGACGTCCAAGGAGGAGGAATGCCTCGCCGAAGCATGGAAAGTCCTCCGCCTCGACCCGACCACCGGCGCGAACCAGAGCTTGGAGACGTACTGGGACCGCATCAAGGCCGAGTTCGACGAACGGAAGCTCGTCGACCCCTACTTCAAAGGCGTCTGCATGCAGCGCGGCTCCAAGGCGATGGCGAACCATTGGGGCCGTGTCCAGTTGGCGTGCAACAAATGGCATGGAATCATCGAGGAGGTCGCAGCTCGCCCGGAGAGCGGTGCCAGCGTCGAGGATCAGCTGCTGCGTATGTTCGCCATGTATCGGGGCGACAACTAAGACGCCAACTGCAAACACCTCCACGTCTACAAGCGCATTGACAAGTGCGAGAAGTGGGCGGTACATGGTGTGATACCTGGTGCAGCGCGGCCTCATCCTGAACGAGCTGCCGACGGCAACGCCGACGACGCCCACAACGCCCACGACCACCCGGTCGCCAAGCCCAAACGACGCCTCTACGTCGCCGCCCAGCAGTGCCGAAGCCGCGCCGACACAGCCCAGCACCGAAGCAGCTCCGGCGCCGCCAAGCCCGCGCACGCCGACTCCGCCAACGCCTGGAGCCGACCCCGCCGAGTGAATCATTGCGCACGCGAACTCTGTTTTTTGTAACGCCAGACTACGTCCGATCGCCGGATTTGCGGCGTCTTTTGTGAGTGGGAACGACCAAGTTTAAAATTCCTGCATCCTGGGGCCGGCGCGTGGGGGCCTGACTGGGCGCTAGGTCGACCCCAAGGGCCGAACTAGCGCCGGCACGCCCCCAGGCCGCTCTATTTAGGCGTCCTGGGGGGCCGAACGGCTGGAGATGCCCTAAGTGACCATCTCTCACTGGTTGCATCCAAAGAACATGGGCGCCTGCTCCTCCTCCTGCAAAGTAATGATCACGTATGACGTATTGCTCGAGTTGATGGCTTTGAAGATAACCTACAAAAAGTTTGGAGCCTCTGTTCTGTTAAAAATGCAATCATTATGTGTGTTCAAAATGTGTCAAAGTAAAGTATAAATTCTCACACGGATCCGAGACTTCAACTTGGGATAGAGACCAGCCTTTTGACTCCGGGGGATAGAGGCACCCTCTTATCTTCACCGTTGTCACCTGATTTCTTTCCCTCGAGATGTGAACCATGACTGCTACCCCATCACAATTTGCAGAACACATGAATAATAATCCTAGCTGGAACAGTGCCTTGTCCTATCATACATCACGTGCAAACAATGCGGCTCGGGAGTTGCTGCAGACTCCCAGGTCCATCGGTCAAAGAGGCAAAAGTTTCTGCTGCTATTTGTGACGGTTTCAATATTTTTAAATCCTAATCATTCCTTCCATCCTGCTGCCAACAATACTAAAGCAAACTAGTAAATTCGCACGTGCAACGCACGTGTAATCTTAAGATTTATTTTTGTTTATTCTAGTTAGCACCCATATGCTTACAGCCATGTTCAGGGTGTAATAATGCACAATGCATCATCTTGGAGGTATAATAGTGTACAATGCAACGAAGTCTAACTGACCAATCGCAAACATAACGTACATATGGTATTACTTGACATACAATTCTTAGTGTGAATTTACAAATATAGTATGAGGCTACTATCGAAAACCCAGATAAGTTCAAACAACATATATGTAAGACATACGCAACATTTGCCCCTATGTAAAGAATACATATGAATTTAAAATATTAACCGAGAATATTACCCGTTGTCAAATTAAGCCTAATTTTTATTAACCTACCACCGTTTCCTGTTAAAAGCCCCAAAAAATCATCAAAATATGTAGTGTCTATATCCCCTATTCCTATTTGCCACTGCTGCCGAGTTGTGGTGTTTGGATCCTTAGTGCAGCAATGTTGCCAATAAACCCCCCTATTTCCGTTGCCGAGTCGTGGTGTTTGGGTCCTCTTAGAAGACCAAAGTTGCGGCGGCTGCTGCACTTGTGTTATGGACGCAGCAGTAACGGCAGCGTGAAGATATACTTGAATCTTCATTAGAGAAGTAGCACCAAAAGGAATTGTACTAAATCGAACATTAGTTAATTTTACTGGCAAGTAACCAGGGGAGGGGGGCACATACCTTAACCTGAAGTAGCTGAAGGACATATCCAAAAATCTAAGTTGATGCACTACCCACTTTCTTCTCTTGGGACAGATGGGCATACCACCCACCACTTTGGTTTTTGCATTCAACATTACTCTCTGCAGGTTGATGAGCAGCAGTCCCAGAGCTTGCAGCTGTACTGACTATACATGGCAAGAAAGAGGAAACGAAACAGAAAAATCATGATTACATCATCTATCAACCAATGAAGTATAGTTCCTGAGTTTAGGAATGCACCAGATTTTTGTGTGTTGGTAATATTGCTCAAAGGTGTACGTTGTGGGGACAGAAATGAAGAAGGATGACCCTGAGATACTTGTTGACAGTCGGCACTTGTTGAAGAGTTGATACTCGTTGACAGTTGATACTTGTTGAAGAGTTGTGCGTGCTGAAAAGAATGATGCTTGACATGTTGTAGACCAGCCTTATTCGTGCATACCATCCTTGATTGCTCTCTGGCTGTAGTCTTGTTTGTCAGGGTCCTAAACTGGGGATGATTCCCTGAAGCACCCGAATGACTGTTTTCCAACTGTTTGATGTGTGTAGAAAATCAGTATAACATGCTCTGCTTGATGCGTGCATTCAAATAATTGATCGAAGAGTTTTTTAAACTATGGTAACAAGCTTGCTTTGGCTGGCTTGGCTTCAGTTTTATCAAGTGAAAGTGAATAAAAATGTTTCTTGCCCTGCGACGCATGAACAGGACCAAGATAACAAGCAGTTAAAAATATTTGCACGATTATAAAGTGTTCCCTAATTAACTATCTTTCAGACTCAATTAATGCACACGAGATAACAAAATGCATAGTACAAACTAATGACGGTAGTGGTAACAAACAGATTTTTACTTGTCCACGGATCAACGCAGTTGAAAAATATGTGCACGATTAGAAAAGTGTCCAACTGAACTGTCTTACAGACGCAATCAACATGCGTGAGATTACAGACCCAATCTTCATGACAGTAGTGGTTGACATAACATGAAGAAACAGAGGAAGATGAAGTATGAGGCAGGGCGTTGTGCTCCAATTACCTGCACCTCGTCCAAGAGGTAGGCCTTGCCGTGCTGAATGAAGAGATTATTTTCCTTGCCCTGCGACACGGAGATGTGAACTGATGGTGGTTTAGGCGATGTCCCCGGCAAGGAGTTGCAGCGGCGTCCCCAACGTCCCCGACGGGCGGCCAGCCGGTGTAGGAGAAAGCGCCGTCCTGGACATTCAGACAGGCAGTGTAGGAGGCGGCGTCGCTGCCGACGGCCGACGCGAGGCGATGAGTGGGGGCGGGTGGCATCGTTGAAGACGTGAAGGGTCGACGGGTCGAGGCACCGGAAGTGGCGGCCGCGGATCGAGGCGATGGTTGCGGCGGCGCCGCGGCGGCAGGTCGAGGCGATGGTTGCGGCGGCGCCGCGGCGGCAGGTCAAGGCGATGGGCGCGGCGGCTCGGTGCGATGGGGCAACGTTATGAAGGTGCGGCAGTTAGAGGCGATTGGCGCACAGCGAGCCGGCGTCCGCGACGGTGCATCAGTTAATTTCCTTTCGTGTGTGCGGCAGTTCCTTTCCTGTCGATGTTCAAAAAAAGTTCCTTTCCTATCGTGCCAAAGGAAAGGAAAGGGATCAGAGAAGAGACGGAATTGTTTAGCGTTAAACACGTCTGAGATTAATGTAATTGAACGACCGAGATTTATTGGATCTGTCTCTTTGGATCTTTTTATATTGGTATAGATATAGATAGATATAGATGAATGACATAAATTAGTGGGCTGTTTCTCAAATATACATGGACAATCCATCTGAGCTGTAGCCTGACTATTAAAGGAGAAAGGAACAGAGGTCTCATGACCATCAAGTCGTAGCCCGGGTGAATAAAAAATGGTGCAATATTTCATGACCACAATACACAGGTCCTGACCTGACATAGCTGTTGGGGGAGAACTTTACGTGAGTGGAGAGAGATGTGCACAGCGTACGAGAGGGGCAGTTGATGTGATGTTGCTACAATATGCCTACTCCTGCTAGACCTGTTTCACCTCCTGACGCTGTTTGTCTGTATAAAAAAGCCTGCTGATACTGCAAAACGTCCAACTGAACAGTGACTAGCACGAATCTTGTACTCACTGAACGAATAGGATAAGAGGGTGTCGGGGCACCCGGGTTCTATTACAACTTTCCGCTTGGGATATGTACCCAACTAACCAGTTTCCGAACATATTCATACTACTCGTTGGTGGAGGTAAATTAAAAGTTATATGGAGAGATCACCATAATAGCTTGAGAAGTGGGTAATGAAAGAATAGATTCTGAATCGACTCCTTGTTACCGCAAAAGCAACACTAAGAGCATCTTTACAAAAGGTTTTTCATATTATCTTTTTGTCAGGATGAGCTTGCAATCCAACGGCACACACACCCACACAGAGAAAACATCACCCTTAAAGAGCTATCTACGGCCCAGGCAAAAGAACAACTTCAGAGTGCAAATGACCTTTAGGCACAAACAAACACACCCCCACAAGACAGCACTCTGAAAGAACTATCTACAACCCAAGTGGCAGAACAGCCACAACGTGGATAAATACAAATTTTGCAACCATGTGCTCCATACTGCTACCCTAGTGTCAGCTGCCATTTTCCATTTCCCATGAACTGGATTTATCTTGCCATTGGATCATCCAAAACCACGGTAGCAGCATTGCGACCAGGGACACCCATCACCCCGCTGCCTGGGTGTGCACCGCTGCCGCAAAGGTACAGACTCTTCACAGGGGTTCTGTAATCTGACATGTATGGTGCGAAACAAAAACAGGTTAGCCATGATCACGGAGGCATGAGTTTTGAACCTTGGAAGGATCAAAGGTTGCCAAAGAAGAACTAAATATGCATGTGACTGGAACATACCATCTCTTGGCATGCCTCATTAGGAAGAGGGAATCCAAGCCCATTGCGCCGTGACAGATCAGGTGCAGCCTATAACTGATGAGCTGAAGTGCGGTGCATTCTCATTGACCAAGGAAAAGCATCTTTCAGCCAATAATTTCTGAGAATTGGTTTTGATCAAAATGGACAACGGTTGGTAGCTGGACCCAAATTCAGAAGAAGAAAATCTGCACAAAGTGACGGCTCACAATTCCCAGAGACATGTTATTTAACGCCGACACGCCACTAGCTGGCCAGGCTATGCTCTTTATTATCCTACTAGCAAAAGGGTCGGTGCGTTGCAACGGCAAAAAATTATAATCTTCAATGGCCATGACCACATTTTGCTGCATCACTGAGATACATTATCACTCTCAATTTTACGAAATTATGAACATTTTTTTAAAACTCATGAACATTTTTAAAATTTGTGGACAATATAACAAATTTTCGAACTTTTACTAAAATAAAGAACATTTTTGAATTCCAGAAGATTTTATCTATTTGCAAAATAATAATAATTTGTGAACATGTTTTAAAACAATTTTCTTTAATCGGCGAACATTTCTATAATCGACGAACATTTTTTAGGAAATTGGTGAAATAATTTTTGAAATTCTTGGACATTTTTTTGATTTAACGAACATTTTTTGAAATTCATGATCATTTTTGAATCAGTGAACATTTTATGAATGGATAAATTATTTTTTAAGTCATGAACGTTTTTTGTTCAATTTCATTAACATTTTATTATACACCTACTTTTTAAGCAAACATTTTTTTACCAAATCACAAACATTTTGTAATCTACAAACAATTTATGATTTATTAAAAGATTATAGCTAAATTCGCGTTTTCAAAAATTTGATGCCCCAAATTATGAAAAGTAGAAAAACTGAAAACAAAAAAGAAAAGAAAAAATACATAAAAATGAACTTTAAAAAACAGGCCGCCTGGACATGGACAGCTCATACGGGCGTGCCGCGTCTTCTCCCAGCGCACGGCGCGCAGTATAGGTGGTCCTTACTGCATGGCCGGCATAGGCAGGGGATTCCCTTGTGTAAAACCTTTTTGTTAGTCACTTATGCTCCATCCGTTCCTAAATATAAGTCTTTTTGGAGATTACACTATAGACTATATACAAAGTAAAATAAGTGAATCTGCATTTTAAAATACGTCTATATACATCCTTATGTAGTTTGCGGTGAAATCTCCAAAAAGACTTATCATATTTAGGAACAGGGGGAGTAGGTGGTATTGGTGGGTAATATTTTGTAACTTTTGGGGCAATTTCCATTTGGCATCGCCAGAAGCAATAGCCCGTTATTATTAGGTATTAGATAGCAAATATGCCTATGCGTTGTAACGGGACAAAAAAAAAGTTGACGTGCTTCGCTGCAAAACAAACATCGATTGTCATGCATTAGATTGGCCACTTAGAGAATAAGTTTGATGATGACAAAAATAATGAATCAATTAACAAAAAATTCTCTCCGGCGCTAGTTCGAAACATGGGACATAAATCGTAGTCATCTAATCGGATGAACAACCCTACCTTTAGATTACTATACTGATTATAAAAACATGGATCAATTAACAATTTAGGAAGTAGAAAAATGATATTGAAGTAAGAGCATTGCGACCACATTTTTCATCAGACTTCACCTGATGAAAAAGCATATCACATCGGTAAATTAATTATTGAACTGGCTTAACTGAGATCAACTAAAGACTATTGCCATGACATATAAACATCTGTGTTTTGACGTTGATGCTTTATTTTGCATTTTTATGAACCGGGATCAACAATGTCTGAAGGCAATTTATATTAGTTGGACGCGTAGGCTATTTTTTTTTGTTTAGACTTCCAGTTTTCACACTCTAATAGTCACTCTTGAGGGAAACAAACAGAGAAAAATCCGACCTAAAAACTACAAACAGAGGCAAACCAGAGGAAGAATTATCTTGCAACGTGTACGCACTACGAACCATATCGTAAAACCTGCCCGTGCGTTGCAACGGGCTAAAAATATGGTAAAACCTGCTCCGTGTGACAGTACGCACCATATCTTATATCCAGTTTTGATAGCCATTAGTCATAAGTTCATAATGTTATAGTTTTTCAGAGTATGACACGTGGACGTAAATAAGCCACCCTAACATCTTTCATCCGATGGAAGAGTAGTAGTGCATGGAATAGTCTAGTGATCAATTATAGTTTTTAATTTTCGGAAAACACACATATTTCTTTATTTTAAAATAATTAAACAATTTTAAATTTTTTATTACTTTTATTAGAATTGAAAATTCTTTTGAAGATGATTTTTAACACATATTTTTTAAATATGAATTTTAAAATTTTTGTGATCATTTTTAAATGATTTTATTGAAACAAAACTGGAACATCTTTTGGGAGTTTTGTGCATTTAAAGAAAGCATGAACATACTTAAAAGCATGAATTTTTTTAAAGCAAGAAGAATTTGAAACACTCTTTATCTTTAAAAAAGCACACACACGCTAGGTGTCCGCATTTAAAAAAAGGATTGTTGGTGTCCAGACATAATATAAAGTTGAGAAAGTCTTCGGGATGTCCTTTGATGGCTCCTCCTTCATCTTAGCATTATCATCGGGTGGAGGAGGAATGATGTAAGTATATTTAGTGGTATATACAGACGGTGAAATTGTTGTATACTATTCGAGAGTTTAATAACTAATCCAAAAGTTGTTTTCTTATAATTTTTCAAATATTTAAATGCAAATGAATTTATTTTGGATGGCATAGTAGTGGTGCATTCAAGTGGGATTATTTATATAAAAAAAATGTTGATATTCGAAAGCAAATAGGTTTTTGCTATGTTGATTTTTTAATAGAAAATGTTGGTTGCTTGATTTGCAAGATTATGTTCCGTTCTTTTTCTTTTGCACTATTTGAACTTGGCCCAAAGATCAAACCTCACGCATTCCCCATCATCACCATAAAAAGGCAAAAATTTCTGGTAAATTTCATGCGGAGGCCATGCCGTACGCCTCATCTAATATTTCACTCACTTTTAATTATTGTATCTGATAATGTGTTCATAAGATGTGGTAGGCATGAATTTATTTTGGATGGAAGAGTAGTGCTGCATTCAAGTGGGGTTGTTTATATACAATTCTTTTTGTTGATATTCGAAAGGAAATAGGTTTTTACTATGTTGATTTTCCTTTTGAAAATGTTGGTTGCTTGGTTTGCAAGATTATATTCAACTAGATGATACCCCGCGCGTTGCTGCGGAAATTTTGTATCACCGCGGACGTGCCAAAGCTTAATTCATAGTAGCAAATAGTGTAACAAATAGAAAAATTATGGATCAAAGTCATTACCCTATAAACAGGAAATATGTTAAGGGTTTGGTATGGTACAGTTGCAAGTAGAAGCTGACCGAAGAGTACTAATGACATTTTTCTTGATTACAAAGGTGATCGCTCTACTAATAATCTAATTCTAAATTTAGGCAACATAATTACTAATTTTAGGTAGAATCTATAGTGTAGTTTGTAAGAAGCTGCATGCATTTGTTGATGATGTAGCATGTGAGGTCGTCTCATAAGGAAATTCTCAAAGAAATAACAGAGAACACAACATTTTGTATATGTGAGTTGAATATGAAGCACTCAGATGAGTTCATAAGAGAGGCCTCTAAAAAGAGAAAGAAATGCAAAAAAAAAGTAGGATAGATAAATATGAACAAAAAGGATTTTCTATTTTCTGTTGTCAAAAGATATAACATGCCTTACCTTTTACGCTCATAATTACTCCCTCGGTTCCTAAATATAAGTCTTTGTAGAGTTTCCACTAGGTGGACTGCATACGAAGCAAAATGAATGAATCTACACTCAAAATGAATCTACTCCCTCGGTTCCTAAATATAAGTCTTTGTAGAGTTTAAGTTGCGTGTGGAGAAGGGGGGCAGCCGGAAGAGGAGTAGAGCTTTGGGGGCTCTTGATTTCCAAGGGCTTTATAGATCGAATGGAACAGGTCCAGGGATCAGCTTAGTGGAGTAGTGCCTGTTCGGTTGCCTACACTACCGGAAAACGGCCCTACCCCGACGGCCAAACCTATGCCTACGGCTGCCGCCGGCCTAGTTTGAGATATGCCGACAGCCCTGTCCTAGCCGCCGGCTTAGCCTGGCCATCGGGTTACATGGATCTATGCTGACGGCCGCCGTCGGCACAGGGCGGCCGTCGACCTAGGCGTAGACATCCCGACAGCAGCCGTCGGCATACATCAACCGTCGGTATACCTGTGGGCCCGGCGACCCCGCCCGTGACTAGCGGCTAACGCCGTCAAAACTATGCCGACGGTCGGGACGGGCGGCCGTCGGCATATCTCCGCATGCCATGTCACCGATCCGCGGCGTAGGTATGCTGACGGCAGCCGTCGGCATAGGTGCCACGTCACCGATCCACGGCACGGCGCCCACCAGGACCCTGCCGTCTCTATGCCGACGGCAATGCCGTCGGCATAGCTATTTTTTTACATACTTTTTTGCACATGTTTTTATGATTTTTTTACATATGTTTTTATGCTTTAAAAAAATATGTTTTAATACTTTTTTATGTATTATATGAATATATATGTAGTTTGTAATTTTTTCCATAGATTATAAATATATATATATATATAGTTTGTATTTTTTTCGAGCACATTAATAATGTGCCCTCATGTTCTTTTGAATATAGGTCCTTATATTTTATTAAAATAAAAAACAACTATGCGACAGAAGTTGAGTGGCGGTTGCAAACGCCCGTCACCCGTCTCCGGAGTGTGACCCCCTCACGTCCGCGTTGTGCCCCCCTCACGGACGGCGCCGCCGCCAGCATCTGGAGGGCGAAAAGAGCCGCATCGGGTCTATATGGAGGGGACGTTGCTCCCAAGTGTTTCTATGGGATGACCTACCACAACCGGGTGGTGTTGTGGCATGTTCGAAGAGGCGGCACACATCTCCGGGGCGTGGCCCCCCTAACGGAAGGCGCCGCCGCCGGCACCTAGAGGGGGAAAACGGACGCATCGGGTCTACACGGAGGGGATGTAGCTGTCGGTTTGGCCCGGATGTTGCTTCCAGGTGTCCCTCTGAGCTGACCTGACACGACCGGGTGGAGAGGTCCTGAAAGTGCGTTATATCGACTAGAGGGGGGTGAATAGGCGATTTTTAAGAAAGTCTTCAAAATGTGGAAGTTATGAAGACGAACAGACTTGAAGCCTATCACTATGCAGCGGAAGGTAGATTACACAACGCAAGCCATAGTCAAATATACAGTACAGTGAAAGCACAGAGACAAATAGCTTCAGTGTAATGAGGATCAGGTTGGAAGAAGTTATGAAGCCAAACAGATCATACAGTCAGGTTGTGAAGACAGAAGATTAAGCAGGCATGCAATAGCTTCACAATGTGTACTGGTAAGTAAAGGGAGGTGAAGATGAAACCAGTGACACGTTGAAGACAATGATATGTTGGACCAGTTCCAGTTGCTGTGACAACTGTACGTCTGGTTGGAGCGGCTAGGTATTTAAACCAAAGGACACATAGTCCCGGACACCCAGTCCTGAACACGCAGCTCAGGACACCCAGTCCTCACCGTTTTCTCCTTGAGCTAAGGTCACACAGACCCCGCCCAATCACTCTGGTAAGTCTTCAAGGTAGACTCCCAAACCTTCACAGACTTCGTTCACCGGCAATCCACAATTCCTCTTGGATGCTCAGAACGCGACGCCTAACCGTCTGGAGGATGCACAGTCCTCAAGTGTAATAAGTCTTCAGATCACTCAGACAAGAAGACTTAAGTGATGCCCAATTACTCTGGCTCTGGGTGGTTAGGGCTTTTCTCCTCACTAAGGATTTTCTCTCAAAGGCTTCGAGGTGGGTTGCTCTCAAACGACAAAAGCCGTGCACTGAAATCTGAGCAGCCAACCGTTTATGGTTGTGGGGGTGGGCTATTTATAGCCACTTGGCAACCCTGACCTGATTTGTCCGAAATGACCCTGGGTCACTAAGGAACTGACACGTGTACTAACGGTCGGATTTTAAACTCTCACGGCAACTTTACTTGGACTGCAAGTAAAGCTGACTTGTCTGACTCTGGACAAGATTTTCTCTCATTGTCTTCACTCGAAGACATAGGATTTGAATTAGGCATCACTTCAGTCATCCTGACTGGTTTTCTTGGACCCCACTTAACAGTACGGTGGTTCCTATGACACAACATGAATAAGCAAAACTACGAAGGATCTAAGTCTTCGAGTTCCAAAGGCTTCATGGGGAGTCTTCATATGTCATTGTCTTCGACATGAATGTCTTCATGAACCACCATTGTCTTCAATGTCTTCGTACATTTTTGGGGGTCATCTCTGGTAGCTAAACCGAATCAATGAGGGACTTCTACCTGTGTTATCCTGCAATTCTCACAAACACATTAGTCCCTCAACTAGGTTTGTCGTCAATACTCCAAAACCAACTAGGGGTGGCACTAGATGCACTTACAATCTCCCCCTTTTTGGTGATTGATGACAAACTAGTTGAAGTTTTCAACGGGGAATATAATTTGTGAAATTGCAAAGGAATTGTCTTCATAAGCTGCAAGGGCTCCCCCTGAAGATGTGCATATTAAGTGATTTGCTTCTGGAATGCAAATGCACACAGCAGGTTGTATTTGTGGGAATCCGCTTCAACTTATGATGACAATCCATCATGCACGTAAAGATATATGAAGATAATGATATGCATAATGAAAAATGGACGTCTGCGAAATGATAAGAGTGTGGAAATTATCGTCGTACATGCGGAATTTATCTTCGCAAGAACACAGTGGCAAACATAGTAGCAGACGACCATCAAGTTTAAGTGTTACAACTCAAAGAACCAAAAGTAGCAAAACGAGAGTTGTAAACACGAAGCAAAATGCAAAATATAAAGCACCCGCCCATATTATTGACCCGCTTGAAGACTATAAACATCATATGCTTCTCCCCCTTTTGTCAGTGATGACCAAAAAGGTTTGAAGACATAGAGTTTTCTATGCGTTCCCAGGCGCAGCAGGGTCGGTGGAGGCGTTTGGTGGTGCAGGTGAGCTTGGTGCAGTGACGCGCGCTGAAGACATCGGTGATGATGTAGCTTCGTCTTCTTCTTCAATGATCTTGGCAGATACTGTGGCAGCAGAAGAAGAAAAATCCGAATCTTCAAGAGATGGTGTGCTTCGCATCACAGCTCTTCTGGGAGGTGTGGTATCAAACTTGAAATGCTCTTTGAAGCCATCCTCGTGAAGATCAGCTTCTGGGCACATCATTGTGAGGCCTTTCCAAGTGCGGCGACAGGTTTCATGTGCGACGAATGCATTCTTGGTTGCTAGATTTCGGATGCGATTGACATCTTTCATGATGCTTTTCATCTGCCGCTTGAGCCAGTCATGATGCCTATCTTGTTTTTGGTGGAGAGCCACAAGAAGTTCACGATCAGTGAGCGTACGGGCACGTTTCTTGGGTCTCTGTGCAGCTTCGCTGTCAGTGGCTTCAGTGGATGCAGGGGCACGTGTGGTGCCAGCCATTGGATAGACTCTGGAAATGGCTTCAACACCTTCAACATTTTGAGTGAAGCTCTGGTGTTCTGCATTATGAAGACTTAGTGGTTGTTTGGCAGGCTCAGGATAAATGGCTTCAGCTGAGGTGTCCACATCTGGTAAGAAGATCCTGTGGTTGCGGGCTGAGGGCTGATAGGAGATTGCAGAGTGAAGCTTAATCAGCCTCATCACCCAGGGAGCATAGATCTTCAATCCAAACAATTCTGTGGCTGACGCGGCAAGTTGACGGATGAAGAGATCCTGGGCATTGAAGCATTTGCCATGCATAATACAGAAGATGAGAGTCTTCATGGCACCTTCAAGCTTGGCATACCGAGAGTGTCCCTTAATGGGCCAGAGAGTCCGCCTTATGATATGATATATGGTTCTGGGCAGGTACTCTAAGTCTTCAACGAAGAACTCAGTTGGATAAGGTGCATTATGTGCCAATGGCTTCATCATTGAGAGCATCTGACTCATATTTGGTTCTGGACGCTGAAATATGCTCTCAGTTGCTTCAGCATGGAGTTGGCATCCTTCTTCAAAGAATTCGCCAGGAGTGGGAAGGCCAGTAAGCTCAATGATGTCGAAAGCTTTGGCTTCATGATGGACATCTCTTGTCATCCACTCCAGGACCCATGTCTTCGGATCTCGGTTGTAGCCTTTTATATGCAGAGTGGCATAGAATTGAAGCATAAGCTCTTCGTTCCAGTGCTCTTCGTCAGTGATGAACGGCAGTAGACCCACTTGCTTGAAGCAATCAATGGCTTCTTCCAAACCAGGCAGACCAGCAACAGCTTCAACCTCAAGGCGCTGGTGGGGAAAGATGCGGCCTTGGTTGTATAGAATGCATGAATAGTAGCTGCGCTGTTGATGGCTCCAGAACCTATCTGATGCAATCTGTGCCCTTGAATAAGGGTTCGCGGAGCTGTTGAAGAACGTGTTATCTGCCCTGAAGCTGTTGATGTTGAAGGAACCAGGAGCTGATGCAGGACCTGGGAACCTTGGCAGTCGTGGAATTGGCTTCTGAACCTGAGGCCTGTGCGCAATGTGATAGTTGAATTGCGGACCGGCAGCAGACTCTGGTGCAGAAGGTTCAGGGTCAACAGTTTCAGTATGTTCTGAAGCTATTGTCGGAGAGGGCTCCACATTGTCTTCAGCATTGTGTGTGGCAGCCTCAATGTTTTCATCCTCAATACGTGCAGTGAGAGGAACAGACTCAGGCACGTTCTCCTGGAGAACGGCCTCTTGTTGGGGTGGTGGAGTTGGAGCTTGGGGTTCCTGTGGTGCTTTCTCATTGTCTTCGGCTGATACAGCCGGAATGTCGTCAGCAGCTTGAGCCCTTGGACCTTTGCGAAGCCTAAGGAATGTAGGCGACGTTGGTGGAGTTGTAGTGGTCTGGGGCTCATCCTCTTCCTCCTGTGGGCGATCTGCCCACGATGCATCTTGTGTGATTGGCGTCAAGGGACGACCAATGCTGAGCAATTCACTCGATTCGAGCTGAGGAAGGACTGCATCATCTTGTACATTGTCTTCGAGACCAATGTCTTCAGCAGCGGTGGGGTCGGCTGCTGGAATGTCTTCATCACGCTGAGCCTCGGTGAGAGTAGGCTCATGGACGGTCATCTGACAATCTTCATTAGGACGGCGAACGGAAAGGGGTTCAACGATCAAGGGCTCTGTGGGAGCAGCCCGAGACTTCTTGGACTTGCGCTTTTTGGTGGTGGGGTCTGAAGGAGAGGCTTCAGAGTGTTTCCTCTTCCTGGCTTTAGCTTCGGCTATCCTTGTCTTCTTAAGCTCTGAAGCGGGTGAGCGCTTTGGCTTCGAGCTAGGCTTGGCGGAGGGGAAGACAATTGGAATAGCTTCTTGGCGTGGGGCCTCTTCTTCAGCCACGGTGGGCGTCTTCTTTTTCTTGGCGGCCATCCTGGGGTCGATGCCGGGACGCCCAAGTGCCTTTCGCTTCTCGGCCTCGTTGTAGGCCTGTACGCAGAGATCAGCCAAATTCTTCATGCGCTCGCGTGAACCCTGAGCCTCTGCACGTTTCTGCATGAAGTTTTCCTTCAGCTCATGCAGCATGACCTTGAAGTCTTTGATCTCTTGGACGCTGAGCGTGGCCATGTTCTGCTTAAACTGAGCCTTCTCAAAATCTATCTTTTGCTTCAGTTCCACGATGCGCTGGGCAATAGCGAGTTCTGAAGCGATAGCTCCTTGGAAGGCCACGCTGAGGCCAATGGGCAGCTGCAGATCATCAAAGCTGATGTTGGGCGTGTCAAACCACTCATCTATGAAGCTGTGGATGATTTTTGCATCGAACAGAGGTAGATTGTTGAAGATTTCAGCCTCCTCCTTGCTC
Source organism: Triticum monococcum (assembly GCA_034509565.1). Classification (NCBI taxonomy): domain Eukaryota; kingdom Viridiplantae; phylum Streptophyta; class Magnoliopsida; order Poales; family Poaceae; genus Triticum; species Triticum monococcum. The sequence continues at coordinate 12,284,408 of CM067845.1, read as the reverse complement.
TTGATGAGCTGCTCAAGAGCGTCATCACCAAGATCTTCGTCACTGGACAGATCAATGGCTTCGCAGCGAAGAACGGCAGCGACAGTTAGCTCTTTGCTGGTGTGAGGCTGTGGTTTCTTTGCTTCTTGAGGCTTGGAGACTCTTGATAAGCCTTCAGACTGCACACTGGCTTCAGGAGGTGCAGTGGCCAATGGCTTCGCTTTGGAGATCTTGGGGGAGGCGACTGGCTTGGAAGCTTTTGGCTTTTTCTTCATCTGCTTTGGCTCTGGGGCAGCAGGAGCATCATCAGACTCAGTGTCTGCTGGAGGGTCGTTCACGGCAGTCCCTTGGACTATAATGTGAGTGATGAGGCCGTCGAGATTGGCAAATGGCCCGATGACATTGGGATTAGCGTCGCGTGTGCCATCTGCCCTTGGTCTGGAGGGACCAGGGTTGAAGTCCAATCCAAACTCCTTCTTGTTTTGCTTCGCAGAGTTCTGGGCAAATTGGAAGTTGCGCTTGAACAGAGTGTCATCGCGACACCAGAGAAGGGACGATGGATGTGCATCAGTTGGCTGTTGTCCCCTGACCATGCATGGAAAGAAACCTTGAGCAATGGCTTCGTCTCTGGTTCGGGGTACAAGATTCTTGTACAAGGCATCTCCCCATGGCCGCTTGATGGCGCACTTCTCTGCATATTCTTTGGTGACGAAGTGGTATAGGAACCACTGCTCTGCCCAGTACCTGCGAATCCATTGGATTCGTGTCTTGCGCTGAGCATAGGTTTCTTCAGGATCTGTTTGGTACGTTTCTGCCAACTCTGCAGGCAGATCCTTTGATGTGTCACCCCGTCTCTGTCTGCCTCCCTTCCTTGATGGTTTCTCGGATGCCATGAAGCTTAACTTGGAAGGCTTCAAAAGTTTCAAAGGCTTCAAAGGTTTCAAAGGCTTCAAAGGCTTCCTTTTGCTTGACCAACAGGAACTTGCTTCGGGTGAATTGATGTGACGCTGTAGGAATTCTGCAAATGAATGCAGACTATGAGAACCAAAAGATTCTCCCACGGACATGTACCTGTGACAGCATTAAGGTGCGAGGGAAGGGGAAGAGGTCATATGCATTCTCAGAAGATTTTGAAGATAAATCAGTGTAGAAGACATTGACCTCATCATGCGAAGACATTCACTTTATAGAAAAGAAGTTGGTTCCAGATTTGTACGAACCCATAGATCAGTACAAGTGAGGAATCTAACTACTTCATGAAGAACAAGTGAATATTCTAGGCAAGTTATGAGATTCAGACAAGAGGAATGAAACTTGAAGGAATAGAAACCTCTTTTGGCAGAAAGTGATGGATCAATAGGATCAAAAGAGGCTGTAAAAAGCTTGTTATTTACCAGACTTGGAACTGCTAGATGAGAAGAGAGGTGAGGCCGAGCAGTTCGATCCTCCGTGCCTGAACTTGGCGACGGAAGACACTTAGGACGACGGCGGAGAGACTGGTGGCCGCGGTCGGCGTGAGAACGGCGTCGGAGAGGTCGCAGTAGTGAAGCACTTCGTCGCCGGCGTCGTTGCGAGTTAGCGGTGGTGCTAGGGTTTGTGCGAGGGAGGAAGAAGAGATAATGACCGCAGTGAAACGAGTACTTATAGGGATATGGGCGGCACTGCGCTATTACTCAGGTGCCCCTGGCGATTCGCATCTGATCAGTACGTGGCCAGCATGCGGAATTGTGGGGGCAGTTTCACCCCACGCACGCCTGGTTTGTCGGGAGAGGTTCCTACTTCTCCGGAATTCTAGTTGATGGATAGACATTAAAAGCTGTTTTAAAGTTTGTCTCTGTGTCTTCTTCTGACAAGGATGCAGTGAAGACATTCGACAGTTTCAATAGAGTGCATATGACTTGGAGAGATAGAGTTTGAGGTAGGAAGCATGGAGAGGTTAGGGTCCGATCACATTCACTTAGTTCAAAGGATTCAGCCAAGAAGACATATCTATAAGTGAATGCTGTAGAGGACAGAACACCAGTGCATATATAATCAACATAGTGAAGATAATCATGAAGACATGTTGAGATTGAAGCCAAACCAAATGTGAAGACATAGCAAATGTAACGACATGAGTAAAACACTTCACGCAGAAAATTTTTGGTGGTGGCGCTACCCACCGTATAGGAAGTATTGAACCCAGACACGGCGCACAATTATCGTGGCGCTCCGAGGTCAAATTCCACGTTAATGTATTCACACTTAGAATGTATGTCTTCATTGATTGAAGATATACGTTACTTTGTGTGTTGCACATCTAAGTCATCATCATGCATAAGTGTTAGGATGTGTGCCTGATCACAGGACATTTGAGGATTCCAAGATATTTAGCTCACACCGTAACTTGCAAAATCTCTTCTCATCCAAGGGCTTGGTGAAGATATCTGCCAATTGCTCTTCAGTGTTGACGTGTATGATATCAATGTCTTCCTTTGTAACATGATCTCTGAGAAAATGATGACGAATTTCAATGTGCTTTGTCTTCGAGTCTGAACTGGGTTGTTGGCGATCTAGATGGCGCTTTCATTGTCGCAGTAAAGTGGCACTTGCTTCAGATGAATGCCGTAATCCTTGAGGGTTTGCTTCATCCATAGAAGCTGAGCGCAGCAGGATCCAGCAGCAATGTATTCAGATTCAGCAGTGGAGAGAGATACACAGTTCTGCTTCTTTGAAGACCAACAGACAAGAGATCGGCCCAGGAAATGACATGTGCCTGATGTGGACTTCCGATCAACCTTGTCACCAGCGTAATCAGCGTCCGAAAATCCAACCAGATCAAACTCTGAGCCCTTTGGATACCATAACCCTAGAGTTGGTGTGTGAGCCAAATATCGAAGAATTCGCTTCACTGCTAAGTGATGCGACTCCTTTGGTGCCGCTTGAAACCGAGCACACATGCAAACACTAAGCATAATATCTGGCCTAGATGCACATAAATAAAGCAGAGAACCAATCATGGAGCGGTATACCTTTTGATCGAACTCTTTACCATTGTCGTCAGGACCCAGATGATGTTTGGCTGGCATTGGTGTTGTGAAGCCTTTGCAATCTTGCATACCGAACTTCTTCAGGCAGTCTTTGAGATATTTCTCTTGAGATATGAAGATGCCATTGTGTTGTTGCCTTATCTGAAGACCGAGGAAGAATTTCAGCTCCCCCATCATAGACATCTGATATTGCTCTTGCATCATATATCCGAACTCCTCACTGTACTTCTGATTGGTGCAGCCGAAGATAATGTCATCCGCGTATATTTGGCACACAAACAGTTCACCATCATATGTCTTTGTGAAGAGAGTGGGATCCAGGGAACCAGGTATGAAGCCTTTGCTTTTCAGGAAGTATTTGAGTGTATCATACCAGGCCCGAGGGGCTTGTTTGAGGCCATATAGTGCCTTTTTGAGCTTGTACACCATGTCAGGATGTTTTGGATCTTCAAACCCAGGTGGTTGTGCAACATACACTTCTTCTTCAATTTTGCCATTGAGGAAGGCACTTTATGTTGTGATGATTTGCATAGGCCAACAGTATACGGATGGCTTCAAGTCTGGCCACAGGAGCAAATGTTTCGTCGAAGTCGATGCCTTCCACTTGAGTATATCCTTGAGCAACGAGACGAGCCTTGTTTCTGACGACTTGGCCATGCTCATCTTGCTTGTTGCGGTATATCCATTTGGTGCCTATTATGTTATGCTTCCGTGGATCAGGACGCTTAACTAACTCCCATACATTGTTCGGCTCAAATTGTTGAAGCTCTTCTTGCATAGCTTGAATCCATTCAGGTTCCATAAAGGCTTCATCAGTTTTCTTGGGTTCTGTGATTGAAACAAATGCGAAGTGTCCGCAAAAGTTTGCCAGTTGAGTTGCCTTTGAACGAGTCAGTGGACCAGGTGCATTGATGCTATCAATTATTCTGTCAATTTGCACTTCATTGGCAACACGAGGATGTAGGGGTCGAAGACTTTGCTCTTGCTGATCTACGTTGTCATGGGGAGGAATGTCTTCAGGCTGAGCATTGTCTTCATGTGGATCAGGTGCTGAGATGATAAGTTCTTCTTCAGGACGAGCTTCAGAAGGTATAATTTCTCCAGTTCCCATTAGCTTGATTGATTCACTGGCTGGAACTTCATCTAGTATATCTGGTAGTTGCTCTCTTTGTGACCCATTGGTCTCATCAAACCGCACATCCACTGTTTCAACCACTTTGTAGTGAAAGAGATTGAAGACTCTGTAGGAGTGCGAATCCTTTCCATATCCAAGCATGAAGCCCTCATGTGCTTTTGGAGCAAATTTTGCGGTGTGATGAGGGTCCTTGATCCAGCATCTCGATCCAAATACTCTGAAGTAACTTACATTTGGCTTCTTGCCAGTCAGAAGTTCATAAGATGTCTTGTTTAGCAGCTTGTGAAGATATACACGGTTGATAGTATGGCATGCAGTGTCAATGGCTTCAGTCCAGAATTTTCTTGGTGTCTTGTACTCATCTAACATTGTTCTGGCCATCTCAATGAGTGTTCTGTTCTTGCGTTCGACGATGCCATTCTGTTGTGGCGTGTATGGAGCTGAGAATTCATGAGTGATGCCCAATGTATCAAGATATGTGTCAAGGCCGGTGTTCTTGAATTCTGTGCCATTGTCACTTCTGATGTGCTTTATCTTGGCGCCATAATTGTTCATTGCCCGATTTGCGAAGCGTCTGAAGACATCCTGCACTTCAGTCTTGTAAAGAATTATGTGCACCCAAGTATATCTAGAGTAATCATCAACAATGACGAAGCCATAGAGGCAAGCAGTAGTGGAGAAAGTTGAGTAGTGGGTAGGGCCGAAGAGATCCATGTGAAGCAGTTCCAAGGGTTGAGTAGTGGTCATGATTGTCTTCGAAGGATGTTTTGCCCTTGTCATCTTCCCAGCTTCACAGGCACCGCATAAGTGATCTTTCTTGAACTTGACGCCCTCGATGCCTATGACATGCTTCTTCTTAGCAAGGGTGTGGAGGTTCCTCATGCCAGCATGCCCAAGTCTTCGATGCCAAAGCCAGCATTCTGAAGCCTTTGCGAGAAGACAAACTGCAAGCTGTGGCCCTGCTGAGAAATCTACCACGTACAAATCATCTTTCCGATACCCTTCAAACACTAGAGACTTGTCAGATGGACGTAAGGTTGAGTCCATAAAGAGACTTTTCTTGCCAGTCATGTGATTTGTACACCCGCTGTCAATAATCCATACTGAAGACTCCGAAGTTACTGGTGTCATACCCTACAGTGCAGTTAGGGGGATAGGCTTCACCAAGAGTGTTGTGAAGCAAAAACATTTGACGAACCAGTGGATTATGAAAACTGAGATCCAGGTTAGGACAAGCAGGGAGAGTAGCATGCGATTCAGATATGAAATACATAGTGATGCCATTCGGGCATTTGATCATGCGCCCCACGAGTTTTTTAAGGTCCCCAGCAATAGCATCAGAAGATTTTGGTTTTGAGCTGGAGACCTTTCCCTGCAAAAGAGAGTTAAGCTTTCTTAACCACCCACATCTTCAAGGGTGGCTTAGAAGCAATAAGTCTAAGTGCAGCATCTGAGAATTTTGGCTTTGAAGCCCTAGCAAACAGTCTAGCAGGTGGGCAATAATACTCATAAGAATAGGCAGAATAATTTTTGGTCATATGAGAATGACGGTTTGAAGAGCCTCTCTCATAAGCCTGAGCATGGTTTCCCTGCAAAGCATTTGTGTTAGTGCAACTCAGATGAGCCCTCTGCCTGTATGAACCCTTTGGACCATATGAAGCCTTTGGTCTGAGGTTTGTCTTCTTCATGTGAGGTGTCATGAGGACATTCACAGGAAGATTCTCAAGACACGTTTTTGGAACCCAGATCTTCTTCATAGGCGGTCCATTCCTGCAGTTAGTACCAATGTACCTGGCAAATACTTCACCATTCTGATTCCTAAACAGTTTATAGTTTGCATCAAAGGATTCATTAATGATAATTGGATTAGCACAAGTGAAGCCAGATAGATTGGATGGATCTGATGAGGATTCCTTTGCAGCAACCCATGTGGTTTTGGGGTACTTCTCAGGTTTCCAGTAAGAGCCATCTACATTGATTTTCCTCACGAACCCAACACCCTATTTGCTAGGGTTTCGGTTCAGAATCTGCTTCTTGAGGACATCACATAATGTCTGATGTCCTTTGAGACTTTTGTACATCCCTGTTTCAAGCAATGTCTTCAACCTGGCATTTTCATCAGCAATAGCAGTGGTATCCTCAGCAGAGGGGTTAGTTACCACTTCAACAGTTGAAGATATTGCAACAGCAGTAGCAGTGGAACATTCAGCAACAGAAATAGCATTATCACGCTCAATGCATTTAAGGCATGGTGGTTCAAATCCTTCCTGAGCAGAACTGATCTGTTCGGCTCGAAGTGACTCGTTTTCCTTTTGAAGATCTTCATGATTCGCTCTCAACTTCTCAAGATCTTGCTTCTTCTGAAGATAATCATAGGAAAGCTTTTCATGAGTAGTTGAGAGAGTCTCAAGACGATCTTCGACTTCCTGATACTTAACATGAAGATTTTTTATGTCTTCAATTAAGGATTCAGAACGAGTCATTTCAGCACCCAACAGATCATCGCTTCTGTCTAACAGTTTTTGAATATGTTCCATGGCCTTTTGTTGTTCAGTTGCAATTTTAGCAAGTGTTTTGTAACTGGGTTTTGAATCACAACCAGAGTCATCGTCACTAGATGTTTGATAGTGAGTGGTGCGTGTGTTTACCTTGGCACCACGTGCCATGAAGCAGTAGGTGGGAGTAGAGTCGTCCTTGTCATTTGCATCGGTGATGGTGATAGAGTCATTGTCTTCAGTGTTGAAGATGGACTTGGCGACATAGGCTGTAGCCAAACTTGCAATGCCTGAATCAGACTCCTCCTCAGACTCCACCTCTGCCTCCTCAGAAGCGGACTCCTCCTCTGAATCCATTTCCTTGCCAACAAACGCACGAGCCTTGCCAGATGAACTCTTCTTGTGTGATGAAGACTTTGAGGAAGACTTGGACGAAGACTTTGAGTATTTCTTTGTCTTCTTATCGTCAGTGTCATATTCCTTGCTCTTCTTCTTCTTTCTGTTCTCATTGTCCCACTGTGGGCATTCAGAGATGAAGTGTCCAGTTTTCTTGCATTTGTGACAAGTTTTCCTCTTGCAGTCATGCGCAGAAGCTTCATCATTCCTTGAGCTTGATCATGAAGACTTTCTGAAGCCTTTCTTCTTGGTGAATTTCTGGAACTTCTTCACTAGCATTGCAAGTTCCCTTCCAATGTCTTCAGGATCATCAGAACTGCTGTCAGATTCCTCTTCAGATGATGACACAGCTTTTGCCTTCAAGGCACGAGTTCGCCCATAGTTTGGACCGTAGATATCTCTTTTCTCAGAAAGCTGAAACTCATGTGTGTTGAGCCTCTCAAGTATGTCAGATGGATCGAGTGTCTTGAAGTCTGGACGTTCTTGAATCATCAGGGCTAGAATGTCAAATGAACTGTCAAGTGATCTTAGCAGCGTCTTAACGATTTCATGTTTGGTGATCTCAGTGGCGCCGAGGGCTTGAAGCTCATTTGTGATGTCAGTGAGCCGGTCAAATGTGTGCTGGACATTCTCATTGTCATTTCGCTTGAAGCGGTTGAAGAGATTGCGAAGAACACTGATTCTCTGATCTCTCTGGGTTGAGATGCCTTCATTGACCTTGGAGAGCCAGTCCCAGACCAGCTTGGATGTCTTCAAGGCACTCACACGGCCGTACTGTCCCTTGGTCAGATGACCACAGATAATATTCTTGGCAGTGGAGTCCAGTTGAGTGAACTTCTTGACATCAGCAGCAGTGACACCTTCTCCATCCTTGGGAACGCCGTTTTCGACGACATACCATAGGTCGACGTCAATGGCTTCAAGATGCATGCGCATCTTATTCTTCCAGTAGGGATATTCAGTTCCATCGAAGACGGGGCAGGCAGCGGAGACTTTAATTATCCCTGCAGTCGACATACCTAAAACTCCAGGTGGTTAAACCGAATCACACAGAACAAGGGAGCACCTTGCTCTGATACCAATTGAAAGTGCGTTATATCGACTAGAGGGGGGGTGAATAGGCGATTTTTAAGAAAGTCTTCAAAACGTGGAAGTTATGAAGACGAACAGACTTGAAGCCTATCACTATGCAGCGGAAGGTAGATTACACAACGCAAGCCATAGTCAAATATACAGTACAGTGAAAGCACAGAGACAAATAGCTTCAGTGTAATGAGGATCAGGTTGGAAGAAGTTATGAAGCCAAACAGATCATACAGTCAGGTTGTGAAGACAGAAGATTAAGCAGGCATGCAATAGCTTCACAATGTGTACTGGTAAGTAAAGGGAGGTGAAGATGAAACCAGTGACACGTTGAAGACAATGATATGTTGGACCAGTTCCAGTTGCTGTGACAACTGTACGTCTGGTTGGAGCGGCTAGGTATTTAAACCAAAGGACACACAGTCCCGGACACCCATTCCTGAACACGCAGCTCAGGACACCCAGTCCTCACCGTTTTCTCCTTGAGCTAAGGTCACACAGACCCCGCCCAATCACTCTGGTAAGTCTTCAAGGTAGACTCCCAAACCTTCACAGACTTCGTTCACCGGCAATCCACAATTCCTCTTGGATGCTCAGAACGCGACGCCTAACCGTCTGGAGGATGCACAGTCCTCAAGTGTAATAAGTCTTCAGATCACTCAGACAAGAAGACTTAAGTGATGCCCAATTACTCTGGCTCTGGGTGGTTAGGGCTTTTCTCCTCACTAAGGATTTTCTCTCAAAGGCTTCGAGGTGGGTTGCTCTCAAACGACAAAAGCCGTGCACTGAAATCTGAGCAGCCAACCGTTTATGGTTGTGGGGGTGGGCTATTTATAGCCACTTGGCAACCCTGACCTGATTTGTCCGAAATGACCCTGGGTCACTAAGGAACTGACACGTGTACTAACGGTCGGATTTTGAACTCTCACGGCAACTTTACTTGGGCTGCAAGTAAAGCTGACTTGTCTGACTCTGGACAAGATTTTCTCTCATTGTCTTCACTCGAAGACATAGGATTTGAATTAGGCATCACTTCAGTTATCCTGACTGGTTTTCTTGGACCCCACTTAACAGTACGGTGGTTCCTATGACACAACATGAATAAGCAAAACTACGAAGGATCTAAGTCTTCGAGTTCCAAAGGCTTCATGGGGAGTCTTCATATGTCATTGTCTTCGACATGAATGTCTTCATGAACCACCATTGTCTTCAATGTCTTCGTACATTTTTGGGGGTCATCTCTGGTAGCTAAACCGAATCAATGAGGGACTTCTACCTGTGTTATCCTGCAATTCTCACAAACACATTAGTCCCTCAACTAGGTTTGTCGTCAATACTCCAAAACCAACTAGGGGTGGCACTAGATGCACTTACAGGTCCACAGTTCAAAGCCCGTCCGTGGAAAGTCAAAGGGCTAGATCTCGTGGTCAACCGCTCTAGGGTTAGGCGGGACGGGGGGCCTGGGGGGTAGCAATGTCACCGGAGCGTCGCACCGGCCCCTCATACATGCGGGATGGTGTGGTGGCATGTCCGAAGAGGCGGCACGCGTCTTCGGGATTTGGCCCCCCTCACGAACGGTGCCACCGCCGACACCTGGAGGGGGGAAACGGACACGTCGGGTCTACACGGGGGGGGGGGGGGGGATCTTGCTGTGGGTCTGGCCCAGATGTTGCTCCAAAGTGTTCCTATGGGCTGACCTAACACAACCGGGTGGAGAGGTCCACTGGTGATACGTCTCCAACGTATCTATAATTTTGGATTGCTCCATGCTATATTATATACTATTTTGGACTATATTAGGCTTTATTTTCCACTTTTATATTATTTTTGGGACTAACCTATTAACCGGAGGCCCAGCCTAGAATTGCTGTTTTTTACCTATTTCAGTGTTTCGGATAAACAAAATATCAAACGGAGTCCAAACGGAATAAAATCTTCGGGAACGTGATTTTCTCATCGAACGTGATCCAGGAGACTTGGACCCTACTCCAGGGAGTCAAAGAGGAAGTCACGAGGGTGGGGGGCGCCCCCCCCTAGGGCGCGCCCCCTGCCTCCTGGGCCCGTCGGTGCTCCACCGACGTACTCCTTCCTCCTATATATACCTATGTACCCCCAAACGATCAGAACAGGAGCCAAAACCCTAATTCCACCGCCGCAACTTTCTGTATCCACGAGATCCCATCTTGGGGCCTGTTCCGGAGCTCTGCCAGAAGAGGGTCGTCATCACGGAGGGCTTCTACATCATCCTAGCCCCTCCGATGAAGTGTGAGTAGTTTACCTCAGACCTTCGGGTCCATAGTTAGTAGCTAGATGGCTTCTTCTCTCTTTTTGGATCTCAATACAAAGTTCTCCCCCTCTCTTGTGGAGTTCTATTCGATGTAATCTTCTTTTTGCGGTGTGTTTGTTGAGACCGATGAATTGTGGATTTATGATCAAGTCTATCTATGAATAATATTTGAATCTTCTCTGAATTCTTTTATGTATGATTGGTTATCTTTGCAAGTCTCTTCGAATTATCCGTTTGGTTTGGCCAACTAGCTCGGTAGTTCTTTCCATGGGAGAAGTGCTTAGCTTTGGGTTCGATCTTGCGGTGTCCTTACCCAGTGACAGAAGGGGCAGCAAGGCACGTATTGTATCGCTGCCATCGAGGATAACAAGATGGGGTTTATTTCATATTGCATGAATTTATCACTCTGCATCATGTCATCTTGCTTAAGGCGTTACTCTGTTTTTAACTTAATACTCTAGATGCATGCTGGATAGCGGTCGATGAGTGGAGTAATAGTAGTAGATGCAGAATCGTTTCGATCTACTTGTCATGGATGTGATGCCTATATACATGATCATGCCTAGATATTCTCATAACTATGCTCAATTCTGTCAATTGCTCAACAGTAATTTGTTCACCCACCGTAGAATACTTATGCTCTTGAGAGAAGCCACTAGTGAAACCTATGGCCCTCGGGTCTATTCTCATCATATCAATCTCCATTACTTTAATCTTGCTTTGCTTTTTTACTTTGCTTTTACTTTTTACTTTGCATCTTTATACCAAAAATACCAAAAATATTATATCTATCAGATCTCACTCTCGTAAGTGACCCTGAAGGGATTGACAACCCCTAATCATGTTGGTTGCGAGTAGCTATCGTTTTGTGCAGGTACGAGGGACTTGAGCGTGTCCTCCTACTGGATTGATACCTTGGTTCTCAAAAACTGAGGGAAATACTTATGCTACTCTGCTGCATCATCCCTTCCTCTTCGAGGAAAACCAACGCAAGCTCAAGACATAGCAAGAAGGATTTCTGGCGCCGTTGCCGGGGAGTGTACGCAAAAACTCAACATACCAAGTACCCATCACAATCCATATCTCTCGCATTACATTATTTGCCATTTGCCTCTCGTTTTCCTCTCCCCCCCAATTCACCCTTGCCGTTTTATTCACCCTCTCTCTCTCTCTATCCTCCATCTCTATCTACCTCTTTTGCCTGTTTGCTCTTGTTTGCTTGCGTGCTAGTTTGTTTGCTTGTCGTCATGACTAGTCTCATATCTTCTCCGTTGTCTCCTGAGAGTGAAGTTCTAAATTTTAAACAAAGGGAGGGAGAAAATCTAAAATATGCTTGGTATAGAATTTGCAATGCTCAAAATAGATCTACCAAGAAGCAATCTACCTTAGTTCTTCTCCGCAATTTTTATGTAGGTGTTAATCCTTGGTATAGATATATCCTTGATACCATTACCGGAGGGAACTTCTTGGGTAGCCATACTTTTGATTCTTATAATGCTATGCTAAATTTATTTGGCTCACCACCTCTTTTGGTTAATGGAACCATGTTAACTTTGGAGCATGTTATGCAAAGACTTGAAATTATTGAAAATAAAGTTGCTACTATTGAATCAATTGAAAATCTAGATAAAAAGATCCACAATCAAATTACTCAATATGGATCTAAGGTAGGAATGACTTTGAAAAATATTAAGGAAAAAGAACCCATAGTTAATGAGAAAATGAACTTAGATTCTACTAGAATTGATAAACTTGAGGGTATCATTACAAACTTGGGAACCTCTTTTTCTTCCGTAAAGAATCCTCCAAGTCCTCCTACCAAAATTGCCAAGCTTATGTATGTTCCTAAAAATAAGGGTGAATCATCTAAGGAAACTGCGGATCTTAAATCTATAAGTATTCATCCCAATCTTTTTTATATCGTTAAGGAACCAATTGCTACACATGATTTTTTTGATCTTGTGCCTAAAAGTTTAATAATCACTAGAAAGAAAGAAATTCCTAAGGGAAACAGATGCCTCATCGAAGAATTGCCTACCAAAGATGGCAATACCTAGATCTATTCTCGCTTTTATGCATAGCTAAGGGCGTTAAACGATAGCGCTTGTTGGGAGGCAAACCAATTTTATTTTTATTCCTTTATTTTTGCTCCTGCTTATTATCTGTTTTGGTTGTGTGTTTTGTGTTTAATTAGTGTTTGTGCCAAGTAGAACCATTGGGAAGACTTGGGAAAGTCTTGTTGAACTTGCTGTAAAAAACAGAAACTTTAGCGCTCACGAGAACTTCTGTCATTTTTATTTGAAGAGTGATATTTAGTTAATTATTTTTGCATATGATTAGTATATAAATTCCTCACGTCCAGAAATTTATTTTAGAATTTTTGGGGTTCCAGATCTTGCGCTAGCTACAGATTACTACAGACTGTTCTGTTTTTGACAGATTCTGTTTTTCGTGTGTTGTTTGCTTATTTTGATGAATCTATGGCTAGTAAAATAGTTTATAATCCATAGAGAATTTGGAATAAAGTAGGTTTAACACCAATATAAATAAAGAATGAGTTAATTATAGTATCTTGAAGTGGTCTTTTGTTTTCTTTCGCTAACGGAGCTCACGAGTTTTCTATTTTGAGTTTTGTGTTGTAAAGTTTTCAAGTTTTGGGTGAATTCTTTTGATGGATCATGGAACAAGGTGTGGAAAGAGCCTAAGCTTGGGGATTCCCATGGCACCCCCAAGATAATCCAAGGACACCAAGAAGTCAAAGCTTGGGGATGCCCTGGAAGGCATCCCCTCTTTCGTCCACTTCCATCGGTAATTTACTTGGAGCTATATTTTTATTCACCAACATGATATGTGTTTTGCTTGGAGCGTCTTGTATTATTTGTGTCTTTGTGTCTTAGTATGAAAAAATCATCCTTGTTGTACACACCTTTTGAGAGAGCCATACATGAATTAAAATTTGATAGAATACTCTATGTGCTTCACTTATATCTTTCGAGCTAAGTAGTTTTGCTCTATGTGCTTCACTTATATCTTTTGAGCTAGATAATTTTTGCTCTATGTGCTTCACTTATATCTTTTGAGTGTTATAATTTTGCTCTATGTGCTTCACTTAGATCTTTTATAGCACGGTGGTGGATTTGTTTTAAAGAAACTATTGATCTCTCATGCTTCACTTAAATTATTTTGAGAGTCTCTTAATAGCATGGTAATTTGCTTAATAATAATATGCTTGGTATTCAAGATTTGTGAAACTTTCTTTTGAGTGTGTTGAATACTAAGAAAAGATTGAAGCATGATAATTGTTTTGAGATATGGAGGTGATAATATTAAAGTCATGCTAGTTGAGTAGTTGTGAATTTAAAGAATACTTGTGTTAAAGTTTGTGATTCCCGTAGCATGCATGTATGGTGAACTGTTATGTGATGAAGTCGGAGCATGATTTATTTATTGATTGTCTTCCTTATGAGTGGTGGTCGGGGACGAGCGATGGTCTTTTCCTACCAATCTATCCCCCTAGGAGCATGCGCGTAATACTTTGCTTTGATAAATTCTAGATTTTTGCAATAAGTATATGAGTTCTTCATGACTAATGTTGAGTCCATGGATTATACGCACTCTCACCCTTCCACCTTTGCTAGCCTCTCTAATACCGCGCACCATTCGCCGGTATCATACACCTACCATATACCTTCCTCAAAACAGCCACCATACCTATCTATTATGGCATTTCCATAGCCATTCTGAGATATATTGCCATGCAACTTTCCACCATCTAGTTCATCATGACACATTCGTCATTGTCATATTGCTTAGCATGATCATGTAGTTGACATAGTATTTGTGGCAATGCCGCCATTCATAATTTCTTCATACTTGTCACTCTTGATTCATTGCATATCCCGGTACACCGCCGGAGGCATCCATATAGAGTCATACTTTGTTTTAGAATCGAGTTCTGATCATTGAGTTGTAAATAAATAAAAGTGTGATGACCATCATTCAATAGAGCATTGTCCCAAAAAAGAGAAAGGCCAAAGAAAAAAAGGCCCAGAAAAAGAGAAAATAAATAAAAAGGGGCAATGCTACTATCCTTTTTTCCACACTTGTGCTTCAAAGTAGCACCATGATATAGCAAGTCTCATATATTGTGCTTCAAAGTAGCGCCATGTTATTCATATAGAGAGTCTCATATGTTGTCACTTCCATATATTAGTGGGAATTTTACATTATAGAACTTGGCTTGTATATTCCAATGATGGGCTTCCTCAAATTGCCCTAGGTCTTCGTGAGCAAGCAAATTGGATGCACACCCACTAGTTTCTTTTGTTGAGCTTTCATACATTTATAGCTCTAGTGCATCCGTTGCATGCCAATCCCTACTCACTCACATTGGTATCTATTGATGGGCATCTCCATAGCCCGTTGATACGCCTAGTTTATGTGAGACTATCTTCCCCTCCTTTTGTCTTCTCCACAACCACCATTCTATTCCACCTATAGTGCTATATCCATGGCTCACGCTCATGTATTACGTGAAGATTGAAAAAGTTTTGAAAAAGTTAAGAGTATGAAACAATTGCTTGGCTTGTCATCGGGGTTGTGCATGATTTAAATACTTTGTGTGGTGAAGATGGAGCATAGCCAGACTATATGATTTTGTAGGGATAACTTTCTTTGGCCATGTTATTTTGAGAAGACATAATTGCTTTGTTAGTATGCTTGAAGTATTATTATTTGTATGTCAATATAAACTTTTGTCTTGAATCTTTCTAATCTGAATATTCATACCACAATTAAGAAGATTTGCACTAAAATTATGCCAACTAGCACTCCGCATCAAAAATTCTCTTTTTATCATTACCTACTCGGGGACGAGCAGGAATTAAGCTTGGGGATGCCTGATACGTCTCCAATGTATCTATAATTTTTGATTGCTCCATGCTATATTATCTACTGTTTTGGACTATATTGGGCTTTATTTTCCACTTTTATATTATTTTTGGGACTAACCTATTAACTGGAGGCCCAGCCCAGAATTGTTGTTTTTTGCCTATTTCAGTGTTTCGGATAAACAGAATATCTAACGGAGTCCAAACGGAATAAAATCTTCGGGAACGTGGTTTTTGAAGGAAATATGCCCTAGAGCCAATAATAAAGATATTATTTATTTCCTTATATCATGATAAATGTTTATTATTCATGCTAGAATTGCATTAACCGGAAACATAATACATGTGTGAATACATAGACAAACAAAGTGTCACTAGTATGCCTCTACTTGACTAGCTCGTTAATCAAAGATGGTTATGTTTCCTAACCATGGACAAAGAGTTGTCATTTGATTAATGGGATCACATCATTAGTTGAATGATCTGATTGACATGACCCATTCCATTAGCTTAGCACCCGATCGTTTAGTATCTTGCTATTGCTTTCTTCATGACTTATACATGTTCCTATGACTATGAGATTATGTAACTCCCGTGTGTCGGAGGAACACTTTGTGTGCTACCAAACGTCACAACATAACTGGGTGATTATAAAGGTGCTCTACAGGTGTCTCCAAAGGTACATCTTGGGTTGACGTATTTCGAGATTAGGATTTGTCACTCCGATCGTCGGAGAGGTATCTCCGGGCCCTCGCGCTAATGCACATCACTTAAGCCTTGCAAGCATTGAAACTAATGAGTTAGTTGCGGGATGATGTATTATGGAACGAGTAAAGAGACTTGCCGGTAACGAGATTGAACTAGGTATTGGATACGGACGATCGAATCTCGGGCAAGTAACATACCGATGACAAAGGGAACAACGTATGTTGTTATGCGGTCTGACCGATAAAGATCTTCGTAGAATATGTAGGAGCCAATATGGGCATCCAGGTCCCGCTGTTGGTTATTGACCGGAGATGTGTCTCGGTCATGTCTACATTGTTCTCGAACCGTAGGGTCCGCACGCTTAAAGTTACGATGACAGTTTCATTATGAGTTTATGTATTTTGATGTACCGAAGGTTGTTCGGAGTCCCGGATATGATCACGGACATAACAAAGAGTCTCGAAATGGTCGAGACATAAAGATTGATATATTGGACGGCTATATTCGGACACCGGAAGTGTTCCGGGGAAGTCTTGGATAAAACCGGAGAACCGAGGGGTTACCGGTACCCCCCGGGGGGTTAATGGGCCTCATGGGCCTAAAGTGGAGAAGAGGAAAGGCAGCCAGGGCAGGCCACACGCCCCCTCTCCCCCTAGTCCGAATTGGACAAGGAGGGAGGGGCGGCGCCCCCCTTTCCTTCCTCTCCTCTCTCCCTTCCCTCCCCCTCTCCTACTTGGACAAGGAAAGGGAGGGGAGTCCTACTCCCGGTAGGAGTAGGACTCCTCCTGCGCGCCTCCTACTAGGGCCGGCCGCACCGCCCTTGGCTCCTTTATATACGGGGGCAGGGGGCACCCTAGGACACACAAGTTGATCTTCGTGATCGTTCCTTAGCCGTGTGCGGTGCCCCCTCCACGATATTACACCTCGATCATATTGTAGCGGTGCTTAGGCGAAGCCCTGCGACGGTTAAACATCAAGATCGTCACCACGCCGTCGTGCTGATGAAACTCCTCCCCGAAGCTTTGCTGGATCGGAGCCCAGGGTGCATCATCGAGCTGTACGTGTGTCAAGAACTCGGAGGTGACGGAGTAACGGTGCTTGGATCGGTTGGACTGGGAAGACGTATGACTACTTCCTCTACATTGTGTTAACGCTTCCGCTTCGGTCTACGAGGGTACGTAGACAACACTCTCCCCTCTCGTTGCTATGCATCACCATGATCTTGCGTGTGCGTAGGATTTTTTTTGAAATTACTACGTTCCCCATCAGTGGTATCAGAGCCAGGTTTTATGGTTTGATGTTATATGCACGAGTAGAACACAAGTGAGTTGTGGGCGATATAAGTCATACTGCCTACCAGCATGTCATACTTTGGTTCGGCGGTATTGTTGGATGAAGCGGCCCGGACCGACATTACGCGTACGCTTATGCGAGACTGGTTCTACCGCCGTGCTTTGCACACAGGTGGCTGGCGGGTGTCAGTTTCTCCAACTTTAGTTGAACCGAGTGTGGCTACGCCTGGTCCTTGCAAAGGTTAAAACGACATCAACTTGACAAACTATCGTTGTGGTTTTGATGCGTAGGTAAGATTGGTTCTTGCTTAAGCCCGTAGCAACCACGTAAAACTTGCAACAAACAAAGTAGAGGACGTCTAACTTGTTTTTGCAGGGCATGTTGTGATGTGATATGGTCAAGAGATGATGCTAAATTTTATTGTATGAGATGATCATGTTTTGTAACTGAGTTATCGGCAACTGGCAGGAGCAATATGGTTGTCGCTTTATTGTATGCAATGCAATCGCCCTGTAATGCTTTACTTTATCACTAAGCGGTAGCGATAGTCGTAGAAGCATAAGATTGGCGAGACGACAATGATGCTACGATGGAGATCAAGGTGTCGCACCGGTGACGATGGTGATCATGACGGTGCTTCAGAGATGGAGATCACAAGCACAAGATGATGATGGCCATATCATATCACTTATATTGATTGCCTGTGATGTTTATCTTTTATGCATCTTATCTTGATTTGATTGACGGTAGCATTATAAGATGATCTCTCACTAAATTATCAAGAAGTGTTCTCCCTGAGTATGCACCGTTGCCAAAGTTCGTCATGCCCAGACACCACGTGATGATCGGGTGTGATAAGCTCTACGTCCATCTACAACGGGTGCAAGTCAGTTTTGCACACGCAGAATACTCAGGTTAAACTTGACGAGCCTAGCATATGCAGATATGGCCTCGGAACACGGAGACCGAAAGGTCGAGCATGAATCATATAGTAGATATGATCAACATAATGATGTTCACCATTGAAAACTAATCCATTTCACGTGATGATCGGTTATGGTTTAGTTGACTTGGATCACGTGATCACTTAGAGGATTAGAGGGATGTCTATCTAAGTGGGAGTTCTTAAGTAATATGATTAATTGAACTTAAATTTATCATGAACTTAGTACCTGATAGTATCTTGCTTATGTATGTTTGATTGTAGATAGATGGCCCGTGCTGTTGTTCCGTTGAATTTTAATGCGTTCCTTGAGAAAGCAAAGTTGAAAGATGATGGTAGCAAATACACGGACTGGGTCCGTAACTTGAGGATTATCCTCATTGCTGCACAGAAGAATTACGTCCTAGAAGCACCGCTGGGTGCCAGGCCTGCTGCTGGAGCAACACCAGATGTTATGAACGTCTGGCAGAGCAAAGCTGATGACTATTCGATAGTTCAATGTCCCATGCTTTAAGGCTTAGAATCGGGACTTCAACGACGTTTTGAACGTCATGGAGCATATGAGATGTTCCAGGAGTTGAAGTTAATATTTCAAGCAAATGCCCGGATTGAGAGATATGAAGTCTCCAATAAGTTTTATAGCTGCAAGATGGAGGAGAACAGTTCTGTCAGTGAGCATGTACTCAAAATGTCTGGGTATAATAATCACTTGATTCAGATGGGAGTTAATCTTCCAGATGATTGCATCATTGACATAATTCTCCAATCATTGCCACCAAGCTACAAGAGCTTCATGATGAACTATAATATGCAAGGGATGAATAAGACTATTCCCAAGCTCTTCGCAATGCTGAAAGCTACGGAGGTAGAAATCAAAAAGGAGCATCAAGTGTTGATGGTCAACAAGACCACTAGTTTCAAGAAAAAGGGCAAAGGGAAGAAGAAGGGGAACTTCAAGAAGAACAGCAAGCAAGTTGCTGCTCAAGAGAAGAAACCCAAGTCTAGACCTAAGCCTGAAACTGAGTGCTTCTACTGCAAGCAGACTGGTCACTGGAAGCGGAACTGCCCCAAGTATTTGGCGGATAAGAAGGATGGCAAGGTGAACAAAGGTATATATGATATACATGTTATTGATGTGTACCTTACTAGAGCTCGCAGTAGCACCTGGGTATTTGATACTGGTTCTGTTGCTAATATTTGCAACTCGAAACAGGGACTACGGATTAAGCGAACACTGGCAAAGGACGAGGTGATGATGCGCGTGGGAAATGGTTCCAAAGTCGATGTGATCGCGGTCGGCACGCTACCTCTACATCTACCTTCGGGGTTAGTATTAGACCTAAATAATTGTTATTTGGTGCCAGCGTTGAGCATGAACATTATATCTAGATCTTGTTTGATGCGAGACGGTTATTCATTTAAATCAGAGAATAATGGTTGTTCTATTATATGAGTAATATCTTTTATGGTCATGCACCCTTGAAGAGTGGTCTATTTCGGATGAATCTCGATAGTAGTGATACACATATTCATACTGTTGAAACCAAAAGATGCAGAGTTGATAATGATAGTGCAACTTATTTGTGGCACTGCCGTTTAGGTCATATCGGTGTAAAGCGCATGAAGAAACTCCATACTGATGTACTTTTGGAACCACTTGATTATGAATCACTTGGTACTTGCGAACCGTGCCTCATGGGCAAGATGACTAAAACACCGTTCTCCGATACTATGGAGCGAGCAACAGATTGGTTGGAAATCATACATACAGATGTATGTGGTCCGATGAATATTGAGGCTCGTGGCGGATATCGTTATTTTCTCACCTTCATAGATGACTTAAGCAGATATGGGTATATCTACTTAATGAAACATAAGTCTGAAACATTTGAAAAGTTCAAAGAATTTCAGAGTGAAGTAGAAAATCATCGTAACAAGAAAATAAAGTTTCTACGATCTGATCGTGGAGGAGAATATTTGAGTTACGAGTTTGGTGTACATTTGAAACAATGCGGAATAGTTTCACAACTCACGCCACCCGGAACACCACAGCGTAATGGTGTGTCCGAACGTCGTAATCGTACTTTACTATATGGTACGATCTATGATGTCTCTTGCTGATTTACCGCTATCGTTTTGGGGTTATGCTTTAGAGACGGCCGCATTCACGTTAAATAGGGCACCATCGAAATCCGTTGAGACGACGCCTTATGAACTATGGTTTGGCAAGAAACCAAAGTTGTCGTTTCTTAAAGTTTGGGGTTGTGATGCTTATGTAAAAAAACTCAACCTGATAAGCTCGAACCCAAATCGGAGAAATGTGTCTTCATAGGATACCCAAAGGAGACTGTTGGGTACACCTTCTATCACAGATCCGAAGGCAAAACATTCGTTGCTAAGAATGGATCCTTTCTAGAGTAGGAGTTTCTCTCGAAAGAAGTGAGTGGGAGGAAAGTAGAACTTGATGAGTTAACTGTACCTGCTCCCTCATTGGAAAGTAGTTCATCACAGAAATCGGTTTCTGCGACACCTACACCAATTGGTGAGGAATTTGATGATGATGATCATGAAATTTCAGATCAAGTTACTACTGAGCCTCGTAGGTCAACCAGAGTAAAATCCGCACCAGAGTGGTACGGTAATCCTGTTCTGGAAATCATGCTATTAGATCATGATGAACCTACGAACTATGAAGAAGCGATGGTGAGCCCAGATTCCACAAAATGGCATGAAGCCATGAAATCTGAGATGGGATCCATGTATGAAAACAAAGTATTATCTTTGGTTGACTTGCTCGATGATCGGCAAGCAATTGAGAATAAATGGATCTTCAAGAAGAAGACTGACGCTGACGGTAATATTACTGTCTACAAAGCTCGACTTGTCGCAAAAGGTTTTCGACAAGTTCAAGGGGTTGACTACGATGAGACCTTCTCACCCGTAGCGATGCTTAAGTCTGTCCGAATCATGTTAGCAATTGCCGCATTTTATGATTATAAAATTTGGCAAATGGATGTCAAAACTGCATTCCTGAATGGATTTCTGGAAGAAGAGTTGTATATGATGCAACCGGAAGGTTTTGTTGATCCAAAGGGAGCTAACAAAGTGTGCAAGATCCAGCGATCCATTTATGGACTGGCGCAAGCCTCTCGGAGTTGGAATAAACGCTTTGATAGTGTGATCAAAGCATTTGGTTTTATCCAGACTTTCGGAGAAGCCTGTATTTACAAGAAAGTGAGTGGGAGCTCTGTAGCACTTCTGATATTATATGTGGATGACATATTACTGATTGGAAATGATATAGAATTTCTGGATAGCATAAAGGGATACTTGAATAAGAGTTTTTCAATGAAAGACCTCGGTGAAGCTGCTTACATATTAGGAATAAAGATCTATAGAGATAGATCAAGACGCTTAATTGGACTTTCACAAAGCACATACCTTGACAAGATTTTGAAGAAGTTCAAAATGGATCAAGCAAAGAAAGGGTTCTTGCCTGTGTTACAAGGTGTGAAGTTGAGTCAGACTCAATGCCCGACCACTGTAGAAGATAGAGAGAAAATGAAAGATGTTCCCTATGCTTCAGCCATAGGCTCTATCATGTATGCAATGTTGTGTACTAGACCTGATGTGTGCCTTGCTATAAGTTTAGCAGGGAGGTACCAAAGTAATCCAGGAGTGGATCACTGGACAGCGGTCAAGAACATCCTAAAGTACCTGAAAAGGACTAAGGATATGTTTCTCGTATATGGAGGTGACAAAGAGCTCATCATAAACGGTTACGTTGATGCAAGCTTTGACACTGATCTGGACGATTCTAAATTGCAAACTGGATACGTGTTTACATTAAACGATGGAGCTGTCAGTTGGTGCAGTTCTAAACAAAGCGTCGTGGCGGGATCTACATGTGAAGCGGAGTACATAGCTGCTTCGGAAGCAGCAAACGAAGGAGTCTGGATGAAGGAGTTCATATCCGATCTAGGTGTCATACCTAGTGCATCGGGTCCAATGAAAATCTTTTGTGACAATACTGGTGCAATTGCCTTGGCAAAGGAATCCAGATTTCACAAAAGAACCAAGCACATCAAGAGACGCTTCAATTCCATCCGGGATCTAGTCCAGGTGGGAGACATAGAGATTTGCAAGATCCATACGGATCTGAATGTAGCAGACCCGTTGACTAAGCCTCTTCCACGAGCAAAACATGATCAGCACCAAGGCTCCATGGATGTTAGAATCATTACTATGTAATCTAGATTATTGACTCTAGTGCAAGTGGGAGACTGAAGGAAATATGCCCTAGAGGCAATAATAAAGATATTATTTATTTCCTTATATCATGATAAATGTTTATTATTCATGCTAGAATTGTATTAACCGGAAACATAATACATGTGTGAATACATAGACAAACAAAGTGTCACTAGTATGCCTCTACTTGACTAGCTCGTTAATCAAAGATGGTTATGTTTCCTAACCATGGACAAAGAGTTTTCATTTGATTAACGGGATCACATCATTACTTGAATGATCTGATTGACATGACCCATTCTATTAGCTTAGCACCCGATCGTTTAGTATCTTGCTATTGCTTTCTTCATGACTTATACATGTTCCTATGACTATGAGATTATGTAACTCCCGTGTGCCGGAGGAACACTTTGTGTGCTACCAAACGTCACAACGTAACTGGGTGATTATAAAGGTGCTCTACAGGTGTCTCCAAAGGTACATGTTGGGTTGACGTATTTCGAGATTAGGATTTGTCACTCTGATCGTCGGAGAGGTATCTCTGGGCCCTCTCGGTAATGCACATCACTTAAGCCTTGCAAGCATTGCAACTAATGAGTTAGTTGCGGGATGATGTATTACGGAAAGAGTAAAGAGACTTGCCGGTAACGAGATTGAACTAGGTATTGGATACCGACGATCGAATCTCGGGCAAGTAACATACCGATGACAAAGGGAACAATGTATGTTGTTATGCGGTCTGACCGATAAAGATCTTCGTAGAATATGTAGGAGCCAATATGGGAATCCAGGTCCCGCTATTGGTTATTGACCGGAGACGTGTCTCGGTCATGTCTACATTGTTCTTGAACCGTAGGGTCCGCACGCTTAAAGTTACGATGACAGTTTCATTATGAGTTTATGTATTTTGATATACCGAAGGTTGTTCGGAGTCCTGGATATGATCACGTACATAATGAGGAGTCTCGAAATGGTCGAGACATAAAGATTGATATATTGGACGGCTATATTCGGACACCGGAAGTGTTCCGGGGAAGTTTCGGATAAAACCGGAGAACCGAGGGGTTACCGGTACCCCCCGGGGGGTTAATGGGCCTCATGGGCCTAAAGTGGAGAAGAGGAAAGGCAGCCAGGGCAGGCCACGCGCCCCCTCTCCCCTAGTCCGAATTGGACAAGGAGGGAGGGGCGGCGCCCCCTTTCCTTCCTCTCCTCTCTCCCTTCCTTCCCCCTCTCCTACTTGGACAAGGAAAGGGAGGGGAGTCCTACTCCCGGTAGGAGTAGGACTCCTCCTGCGCGCCTCCTACTAGGGCAGCCGCACCCCCCTTGGCTCCTTTATATACGGGGGCAGGGGGCACCCTAGGACACACAAGTTGATCTTCGTGATCGTTCCTTAGCCGTGTGCGGTGCCCCCTCCATGATATTACACCTCGATCATATTGTAGCGGTGCTTAGGCGAAGCCCTGCGACGGTTAAACATCAAGATCGTCACCACGCCGTCGTGCTGACAAAACTCCTCCCCGAAGCTTTGCTGGATTGGAGCCCGGGGTGCGTCATCGAGCTGTACGTGTGTCAAGAACTCGGAGGTGCCGGAGTAACGGTGCTTGGATCGGTTGGACCGGGAAGACGTACGACTACTTCCTCTATGTTGCGTCAACGCTTCCGCTTCGGTCTACGAGGGTATGTAGACAACACTCTCCCCTCTCGTTGCTATGCATCACCATGATCTTGCGTGTGCGTAGGAATTTTTTTGAAATTACTACGTTCCCCATCAGTTTTCTCACCGAACATGATCCAAGGTACTTGGACCCTACTCCAGGGAGTCAAAGAGGAGGTCACGAGGATGGGGGCGCCCCCCCTAGGGCGAGCCCCCTGCCTCGTGGGCCCCTCGGTGCTCCACCGACGTACTCTTTCCTCCTATACATACCTACGTACCCCCAAACGATCAGAATAGGAGCCAAAAACCTAATTCCACCGCCGCAACTTTCTGTATCCACAAGATCCCATCTTGGGGCCTATTCCGGAGCTCCGCCGGAAGAGGGCCGTCATCATGGAGGGCTTCTACATGATCCTAGCCCCTCCGATGAAGTGTGAGTAGTTTACCTCAGACCTTCGGGTCCATAGTTAGTAGCTAGATGGTTCTTCTCTCTTTTTGGATCTCAATACAAAGTTCTCCCCCTCTCTTGTGGAGATCTATTCGATGTAATCTTCTTTTTGCGGTGTGTTTGTTGAGACCGATGAATTGTGGGTTTATGATCAAGTCTATCTATGAATAATATTTGAATCTTCTCTGAATTCTTTTATGTATGATTGGTTATCTTTGCAAGTCTCTTCGAATTATCCGTTTGGTTTGGCCAACTAGATTGGTAGTTCTTGCCATGGGAGAAGTGCTTAGCTTTGGGTTCGATCTTGTGGTGTCCTTACCTAGTGACAGAAGGGGCAGCAAGGCACGTATTGTATCGTTGCCATCGAGGATAACAAGATGGGGTTTACTTCATATTGCATGAATTTATCTCTCTACATCATGTCATCTTGCTTAAGGCGTTACTCTATTGTTAACTTAATACTCTAGATGCATGCTGGATAGCGGTATATGAGTGGAGTAATAGTAGTAGATGGAGAATCGTTTCGATCTACTTGTCACGGACGTGATGCCTATATACATGATCATGCCTAGATATTCTCATAACTATGCTCAATTCTGTCAATTGCTCAACAGTAATTTGTTCACCCACCGTAGAATACTTATGCTCTTGAGAGAAGCCACTAGTGAAACCTATGGCCCCCGGGTCTATTCTCATCATATCAATCTCCATTACTTTAATCTTGCTTTGCTTTTTTACTTTGCTTTTACTTTTTACTTTGCATCTTTATACCAAAAATACCAAAAATATTATATCTATCAGATCTCACTCTCGTAAATGACCGTGAAGGGATTGACAACCCCTAATCGCGTTGGTTGCGAGTAGCTATCATTTTGTGCAGGTACGAGGGACTTGAGCGTGGCCTCCTACTGGATTGATACCTTGGTTCTCAAAAACTGAGGGAAATACTTACGCTACTCTGCTGCATCATCCCTTCCTCTTCGGGGAAAACCAACGCAAGCTCAAGACGTAGCAACTGGTCAAAGCCCATCCGTGCAAAGTCAAAGCCCGCCCGCCGTCAGCATGTGGAGGGGGGAAACGGACGCTCAGGAAGGATGCCTCTTCCCGTCTTCAAAGATGGCGCCGTTACTAAGGGAGCCTTGGCTGTCGGCCAAACTCTCCGGCTAGGCGGTTTTCTCATGACCGCTTGTTCGGCCGTTGCGCCGACGGTCACCTCTCGGGTCATCAAAAGCAATCTTCACGTCAGCTCGGAGTCCGTCGAGCGGTTAGATCCAATGGAGCTCTCTTTCATAAACGAGCTCTTGGATCGCATCGCCGCCTTGGGGGTCGCTACGGATTATGACCAGGTTGGGCTTAAACCTGATCTAAGAGAAATTAATTCTCCCCAAGTCACCCATCACGTTGCCGTGGTAGAGGCACAGTGCGGCGACTCTTCATCTATCTTAAGGACTAGCTATTTCCGTATTCCCGATCCCTCCAAGCCGGATACCCGCGGAGGGGAGGATGTAACTCAAGACCTGAACTTAGAATCAGGCAACGGGCTAGATTCACTGGACAACATCCAAGAATCCAAACTTCAGAGTTCGGAAACTCCTTGGCCTCTGAGTCCTAGATTGGGTGAAGTTCCGGATTTAATTCCACCCACCCACCCGAACATAAGCGATCTATCCCAAATCAGGCAAAAGCCTGAAGAAACAGTACATCATTACTGGGCAAGGTTCCTCCTGGGTATGAACAGGATAAAGGACTGCCGCGAGGAAGACACAATCTCAATCTTTTGCAATAATTGCACGGACAAGGGAATCCTCAACGCCACAGGTCGTCGTGATCTTACACGCTTCGCTGACTTGGCGTCCATAGTACAAAAGTACTGTGCGATGGAAAGCGCCCGGAAAACCGAAACTAAATTTTCGGACAATCCGGCCCTGAATAGAAACCTCGTCCGAAATAAAAGGGTGCATCATCATCAGGCACCCAGGTTAAAAACGAAAAAACGAAAAACCCTCTACAGGGCATGGAACCGTACTGGAGGGATGGCTTAATGGACCCTGTAAAATTCATAGTACAAAGGAAGCCACACCAACTCATAGCCTTAGAGCATGTTGGATACTCTGGCAGGTGGCCAAAAGGGGCGATAATCTCCTAATTTCGGAGGCCGCAGAAAGCCACCTCAGGGACTCCAGTACAGTCTTAACAGTCTTCGAGACTTTCACATCAAATAATATGCGACACTCCGCAGCCTCGCTGAAGTCTATCAAGTAGCAACAACAAACCCATGGAGTGACACGGCTATTACTTTTAATGCCAGTGATGAACCTAAATTCCGAACAGCTCGAGTACCAGCCGCATTGGTACTCAGTCCTATAGTGGACGGCTTTTGCCTCACCAAGGTACTCATGGACGGAGGCAGCTATGGGGGCTCTTGATTTCCAAGGGCTTTATAGATCGAATGGAACAGGTCCAGGGATCAGCTTAGTGGAGTAGCGCCTGTTCGGTTGCCTACACTACCGGAAAACGGCCCTACCCCGACGGCCAAACCTATGCCTACGGCTGCCGCCGGCCTAGTTTGAGATACGCCGACAGCCCTGTCCTAGCCGTCGGCTTAGCCTGGCCGTCAGGTTACCTGGATCTATGCTGACGACCGCCGCCGGCACAGGGCGGCCGTCGACCTAGGCGTAGACATGCCGACAGCAGCCGTCGGCATACATCAACCGTCGGTATACCTGTGGGCCCGGCGACCCCGCCCGTGACTAGCGGCTAACGCCGTCAAACCTATGCCGACGGTCGGGACGGGCGGCCGTCGGCATATCTCCGCATGCCACGTCACCGATCCGCGGCGTAGGTATGCTGACGGCAGCCGTCGGCATAGGTGCCACGTCACCGATCCGCGGCACGGCGCCCACCAGAACCCTGCCGTCTCTATGCCGAGGGTAATGCCGTCGGCATAGCTTTTTTTTACATACTTTTTTGCATATGTTTTTATGATTTTTTTACATATGTATTTATGCTTTTTTAAAAAAATAAGTTTTAATACTTTTTTATGTATTATATGAATATGTATGTAGTTTGTAATTTTTTCCATCGATTATAAATATATATATAGTTTGTATTTTTTTCGAGCACATTAATAATGTGCCCTCATGTTCTTTTGAATATAGGTCCTTATATTTTACTAAAATAAAAAACAACTATGCGACAGAAGTTGAGTGGCGGTTGCAAACGCCCGTCACCCATCTCCGAAGTGTGACCCCCTCACGTCCGCGGTGTGCCCCCCCTCACGGATGGAGCCGCCGCCAGCATCTGGAGGGCGAAAACAGCCGCATCGGGTCTATATGGAGGGGACGTTGCTCCCAAGTGTTTCTATGGGATGACCTACCACAACCGGGTGGTGTTGTGGCATGTTCGAAGAGGCAGCACACATCTCCGGGGCGTGGCCCCCCTAATGGACGGCGCCGCCGGCGGCACCTGGAGGGGGAAAACGGACGCATCGGGTCTACACGGAGGGGATGTAGCTGTCGGTTTGGCCCGGATGTTGCTTCCAGGTGTCCCTTTGAGCTGACCTGACACAACCGGGTGGAGAGGTCCACTGTTCAAAGCCCGTCCGTGGAAAGTCAAAGGGCTAGATCTCGTGGTCAACCGCTCCAGGGTTAGGCGGGACGGGGGGCCTGGGGGTAGCAATTCCACCGGAGCATCGCACCGGCCCCTCATACATGCGGGATGGTGTGGTGGCATGTCTAAAGAGGCGACACGCGTCTCCGAGATTTGGCCCCCCTCACGGACGGCGCCACCGCCAGCACCTGGAGGGGGGAAACGGACGCGTCAGGTCTACACGGAGGGGATCTTGGTGTAGGTCTAGCCCGGATGTTGCTCCAAAGTGTTCCTATGGGCTGACCTAACACAGCCGGGTGGAGAGGTCCACTAGTCAAAGCCCGTCCGTGCAAAGTCAAATCCCGCCCGCCGCCGGCACGTGGAGGGGGAAACGAACGCGTGGGGTCTACACGGAGGGGATGTAGCTATGGTTTGGCCCGGATGTTGCTTCCAGGTGTCCCTCTGAGCTGAACTGACACAACTGGGTGGAGAGGTCCACTGTTCAAAACCCGTTCGTGGAAAGTCAAAGGGCTAGATCTCGTGGTCAACCGCTCTAGGGTTAGGCCGGACGGGGGCCCTGGGGGTAGCAATGCCACCGGAGCGTCGCACCGGCCCCTCATACATGTGGGGTGGTGTGGTGGCATGTCCGAAGAGGCGGCACGCGTCTCCGGGCTTTGGCGCCCCTCACGGACGGTGCCACCGCCGGCACATGGAGGGGGGAAACGGATGCGTCGGGTCTACACGGAGGGGATGTAGCTGTCGGTTTGGCCCGGATATTGCTTCCAGGTGTCCCTCTGAGCTGGCCTGACACGACCGGGTGGAGAGGTCCACTATGTAAAGCCCGTCCGTGGAAAGTGGAAGGGCTAGATCTCGTGGTCAACCGCTCCAGGGTTAGGCGGGACGGGGGCCCTGGGGGTAGCAATGCCACCGGAGCGTCGCATCGGCCCCTCATACATGCAGGGTGGTGTGGTGGCATGTCCGAAGAGGCGGCACGCGTCTCTGGGATTTGCCCCCCCCCCTCACGGACGGTGCCACCGCCGGCACCTGGAGGTGGGAAACGGACGCGTCGGGTCTACACGGAGGGGGTCTTCCTGTGGGTCTGGCCCGGATGTTGCTCCAAAGTGTTCCTATGGGCTGACCTAACACAACCGGGTGGAGAGGTCCACTGGTCAAAGCCCGTCCGTGCAAAGTCAAAGCCCGCCCGCCGTCGGCACATGGAGGGGGGAAACGAACACGTCGGGTCTACACGGAGGGGATGTAGCTATGGTTTGGCCAAGATGTTGCTTCCAGGTGTCCCTCTGAGCTGACCTGACACAACCGGGTGGAGAGGTCCACTGTTCAAAGCCCGTCCGTGGAAAGTCAAAGGGCTAGATCTCGTGGTCAACTGCTCCAGGGTTAGGCCGGACGAGGGCCCTGGGGGTAGCAATGCCACCGGAGCATCGCACCGGTCCCTCATACATGCGGGGTGGTGTTGTGGCATGTTCGAAGAGGCGGCACGCGTCTCCCGGGCGTGGCCCCCCTAACGGACGGCGCCGCCGCCGGCACCTAGAGGGGGAAAAAGGACGCATCGGGTCTACACGGAGGGGATGTAGCTGTCGGTTTGGCCCGGATGTTGCTTCCAGGTGTCCCTCTGAGCTGACCTGACACGACCGGGTGGAGAGGTCCACTGTTCAAAGCCCGTCTGTGGAAAGTTGAAGGGCTAGATCTCGTGGTCAACCGCTCCAGGGTTAGGCGGGACGGGGGCCCTAGGGGGGAGCAATGCCACCGGAGCGTCGCACCGGCCCCTCATACATGCGGGGTGGTGTGGTGGCATGTCCAAAGAGGCGGCACGCGTCTTCGGGATTTGGCCCCCCTCACGGACGGCGCCACCGCCCACACCTGGAGGGGGGAAACGGACACGTCGGGTCTACACGGAGGGGATCTTGCTGTGGGTCTGGCCCAGATGTTGCTCCAAAGTGTTCCTATGGGCTGACCTAACACAACCGGGTGGAGAGGTCCACTGGTGATACGTCTCCAACGTATCTATAATTTTGGATTGCTCCATGCTATATTATATACTGTTTTGGACTATATTGGGCTTTATTTTCCACTTTTATATTATTTTTGGGACTAACCTATTAACCGGAGGCCCAGCCTAGAATTGCTGTTTTTTTCCTATTTCAGTGTTTCGGATAAACAGAATATCAAACGGAGTCCAAACGGAATAAAATCTTCGGGAACGTGATTTTCTCATCAAACGTGATCTAGGAAACTTGGACCCTACTCCAGGGAGTCAAAGAGGAAGTCACGAGGGTGGGGGCGCCCCCCCCTAGGGCGCGCCCCCTGCCTCCTGGGTCCCTCGGTGCTCCACCGACGTACTCCTTCCTCCTATATATACCTATGTACCCCCAAACGATCAGAACAGGAGCCAAAACCCTAATTCCACCGCCGCAACTTTTTGTATCCACAAGATCCCATCTTGGGGCCTGTTCCGGAGCTCCGCCAGAAGAGGGTCGTCATCACGGAGGGCTTCTACATCATCCTAGCCCCTCCGATGAAGTGTGAGTAGTTTACCTCAGACCTTCGGGTCCATAGTTAGTAGCTAGATGGCTTCTTCTCTCTTTTTGGATCTCAATACAAAGTTCTCCCCCTCTCTTGTGGAGATCTATTCGATGTAATCTTCTTTTTGCGGTGTGTTTGTTGAGACCGATGAATTGTGGGTTTATGATCAAGTCTATCTATGAATAATATTTGAATCTTCTCTGAATTCTTTTATGTATGATTGGTTATCTTTGCAAGTCTCTTCGAATTATCCGTTTGGTTTGGCCAACTAGATTGGTAGCTTTTTCCATGGGAGAAGTGCTTAGCTTTGGGTTCAATCTTGCGATGTCCTTACCCAGTGACAGAAGGGGCAGCAAGGCACGTATTGTATCGTTGCCATCGAGGATAACAAGATGGGGTTTATTTCATATTGCATGAATTTACCACTCTACATCATGTCATCTTGCTTAAGGCGTTACTCTGTTTTTAACTTAATACTCTAGATGCATGCTGGATAGCGGTCGATGAGTGGAGTAATAGTAGTAGATGCAGAATCGTTTCGATCTACTTGTCATGGACATGATGCCTATATACATGATCATGCCTAGATATTCTCATAACTATGCTCAATTCTGTCAATTGCTCAACAGTAATTTGTTCACCCACCGTAGAATACTTATGCTCTTGAGAGAAGCCACTAGTGAAACCTATGGCCCTCGGGTCTATTCTCATCATATCAACTCCATTACTTTAATCTTGCTTTGCTTTTTTACTTTGCTTTTATTTTTTACTTTGTATCTTTATACCAAAAATACCAAAAATATTATATCTATCAGATCTCACTCTCGTAAGTGACCGTGAAGGGATTGACAACCCCTAATCGCGTTGGTTGCGAGTAGCTATCGTTTTGTGCAGGTACGAGGGACTTGAGCGTGTCCTCCTACTGGATTGATACCTTGGTTCTCAAAAACTGAGGGAAATACTTATGCTACTCTGCTGCATCATCCCTTCCTCTTCAGGGAAAACCAACGCAAGCTCAAGACATAGCAAGAAGGATTTCTGGCGCCGTTGCCGGGGAGTCTACACAAAAACTCAACATACCAAGTACCCATCACAATCCATATCTCTCGCATTACATTATTTGCCATTTGCCTCTCGTTTTCCTCTCCCCCCAATTCACCCTTGCCGTTTTATTCGCCCTCTCTCTCTCTATCCTCCCTCTCCATCTGCCTCTTTTGCCCGTTTGCTCTTGTTTGCTTGCGTGCTAGTTTGTTTGCTTGTCGTCATGACTAGTCTCATATCTTCTCCGTTGTCTCCCGAGAGTGAAGTTCTAAATTTTAAACAAAGGGAGGGAGAAAATCTAAAAGATGCTTGGTATAGAATTTGCAATGCTCAAAATAGATCTACCAGGAAGCAATCTACCTTAGTTCTTCTCCCTAATTTTTATGTAGGTGTTAATCCTTGGTATAGATATATCCTTGATACCATTACCGGAGGGAACTTCTTGGGTAGCCATACTTTTGATTCTTATAATGCTATGCTAAATTTATTTGGCTCACCACCTCTTTTGGTTAATGGAACCATGTTAACTTTGGAGCATGTTATGCAAAGACTTGAAATTATTGAAAATAAAGTTGCTACTATTGAATCAATTGAAAATCTAGATAAAAAGATCCACAATCAAATTACTCAATATGGATCTAAGGTAGGAATGACTTTGAAAAATATTAAGGAAAAAGAACCCATAGTTAATGAGAAAATGAACTTAGATTCTACTAGAATTGATAAACTTGAGGGTATCATTACAAACTTGGGAACCTCTTTTTCTTCCGTAAAGAATCCTCCAAGTCCTCCTACCAAAATTGCCAAGCTTATGTATGTTCCTAAAAATAAGGGTGAATCATCTAAGGAAACTGCGGATCTTAAATCTATAAGTATTCATCCCAATCTTTTTTATATCGTTAAGGAACCAATTGCTACACATGATTTTTTTGATCTTGTGCCTAAAAGTTTAATAATCACTAGAAAGAAAGAAATTCCTAAGGGAAACAGATGCCTCATCGAAGAATTGCCTACCAAAGATGGCAATACCTAGATCTATTCTCGCTTTTATGCCTAGCTAGGGGCGTTAAACGATAGCGCTTGTTGGGAGGCAAACCAATTTTATTTTTATTCCTTGATTTTTGCTCCTGCTTATTCTCTGTTTTGGTTGTGTGTTTTGTGTTTAATTAGTGTTTGTGCCAAGTAGAACCGTTGGGAAGACTTGGGAAAGCCTTGTTGAACTTGCTGTAAAAAACAGAAACTTTAGCGCTCACGAGAACTGCTGTCATTTTTATTTGAAAAGTGCTATTTAGTTAATTATTTTTGCATATGATTAGTATATAAATTCCTCACGTCCAGAAATTTATTTTAGAATTTTTGGGCTTCCATATCTTGCGCTAGCTACAGATTACTACAGACTGTTCTATTTTTGACAGATTCTGTTTTTCGTGTGTTGTTTGCTTATTTTGATGAATCTATGGCTAGTAAAATAGTTTATAATCCATAGAGAATTTGGAATACAGTAGGTTTAAAACCAATATAAATAAATAATGAGTTCATTATAGTACCTTGAAGTGGTCTTTTGTTTTCTTTCGCTAACGGAGCTCACGAGTTTTCTATTTTGAGTTTTGTGTTGTAAAGTTTTCAAGTTTTGGGTGAATTCTTTTGATGGATCATGGAACAAGGAGTGGCAAGAGCCTAAGCTTGGGGATTCCCATGGCACCCCCAAGATAATCCAAGGACACCAAGAAGTCAAAGCTTGGGGATGCCCTGGAAGGCATCCCCTCTTTCGTCCACTTCCATTGGTAATTTACTTGGAGCTATATTTTTATTCACCAACATGATATGTGTTTTGCTTGGAGCGTCTTGTATTATTTGTGTCTTTGTGTCTTAGTATGCCAAAATCATCCTTGTTGTACAAACCTTTTGAGAGAGCCATACATGAATTAAAATTTGATAGAATACTCTATGTGCTTCACTTATATCTTTCGAGCTAAGTAGTTTTGCTCTATGTGCTTCACTTATATCTTTTGAGTGTTATAATTTTTGCTCTATGTGCTTCACTTATATCTTTTGAGTGTTATAATTTTGCTCTATGTGCTTCACTTAGATCTTTTATAGCACGGTGGTGGATTTGTTTTAAAGAATACTTGTGTTAAAGTTTGTGATTCCCGTAGCATGCATGTATGGTGAACCGTTATGTGATGAAGTCGGAGCATGATTTATTTATTGATTGTCTTCCTTATGAGTGGTGGTCGGGGACGAGCGATGGTCTTTTCCTACCAATCTATCCCCCTAGGAGCATGCGCGTAATACTTTGCTTTGATAACTTCTAGATTTTTGCAATAAGTATATGAGTTCTTCATGACTAATGTTGAGTCCATGGATTATATGCACTCTCACCCTTCCACCTTTGCTAGCCTCTCTAATACCGCGCACCATTCGCCGGTATCATACACCTACCATATACCTTCCTCAAAACAGCCACCATACCTACCTATTATGGCATTTCCATAGCCATTCTGAGATATATTGCCATGCAACTTTCCACCATCTAGTTCATCATGACACATTCGTCATTGTCATATTGCTTAGCATGATCATGTAGTTGACATAGTATTTGTGGCAATGCCACCATTCATAATTTCTTCATACTTGTCACTCTTGATTCATTGCATATCCCGGTACACCGCCGGAGGCATCCATATAGAGTCATACATTGTTTTAGAATCGAGCTCTGATCATTGAGTTGTAAATAAATAAAAGTGTGATGATCATCATTCAATAGAGCATTGTCCCAAAAAAAGAGAAAGGCCAAAGAAAAAAAAGGCCCAAAAAAGAGAAAATAAATAAAAAGGGGCAATGCTACTATCCTTTTTTCCACACTTGTGCTTCAAAGTAGCACCATGATATAGCAAGTCTCATATATTGTGCTTCAAAGTAGCACCATGATATAGCAAGTCTCATATATTGTGCTTCAAAGTAGCACCATGTTCTTCATATAGAGAGTCTCATATGTTGTCACTTTCATATATTAGTGGGAATTTTACATTATAGAACTTGGCTTGTATATTCCAGTGATGGGCTTCCTCAAATTGCCCTAGGTCTTCGTGAGCAAGCAAATTGGATGCACACCCACTAGTTTCTTTTGTTGAGCTTTCATACATTTATAGCTCTAGTGCATCCGTTGCATGGTAATCCATACTCACTCACATTGATATATATTGATGGGCATCCCCATAGCCCGTTGATATGCCTAGTTTATGTGAGACTATCTTCCCCTCCTTTTTGTCTTCTCCACAACCACCATTCTATTCCACCTATAGTGCTATATCCATGGCTCACGCTCATGTATTGCGTGAAGATTGAAAAAGTTTTGAAAAAGTTAAGAGTATGAAACAATTGCTTGGCTTGTCATCGGGGTTGTGCATGATTTAAATACTTTGTGTGGTGAAGATGGAGCATAGCCAGACTATATGATTTTGTAGGGATAACTTTCTTTGGCCATGTTATTTTGAGAAGACATAATTGCTTTGTTAGTATGCTTGAAGTATTATTATTTTTATGTCAATATAAACTTTTGTCTTGAATCTTTCTAATCTGAATATTCATACCACAATTAAGAAGATTTGCACTAACATTATGCCAAGTAGCACTCCGCATCAAAAATTCTCTTTTTTTCATTTACCTACTCGAGGACGAGCAGGAATTAAGCTTGGGGATGCCTGATACGTCTCCATTGTATCTATAATTTTTGATTGCTCCATGCTATATTATCTACTGTTTTGGACTATATTGGGCTTTATTTTCCGCTTTTATATTATTTTTGGGACTAACCTATTAACCGGAGGCCTAGCCCAGAATTGTTGTTTTTTGCCTATTTCAGTGTTTCGGATAAACAGAATATCAAAGGAGTCCAAACGGAATAAAATCTTCGGGAACGTGGTTTTTGAAGGAAATATGCCCTAGAGGCAATAATAAAGATATTATTTATTTCCTTATATCATGATAAATGTTTATTATTCATGCTAGAATTGTATTAACCGAAAACATAATACATGTGTGAATACATAGACAAACAAAGTGTCACTAGTATGCCTCTACTTGACTAGCTCATTAATCAAAGATGGTTATGTTTCCTAACCATGGACAAAGAGTTTTCATTTGATTAACGGGATCACATCATTAGTTGAATGATCTGATTGACATGACCCATTCCATTAGCTTAGCACCCGATCGTTTAGTATCTTGCTATTGCTTTCTTCATGACTTATACATGTTCCTATGACTATGAGATTATGTAACTCCCGTGTGCTGAAGGAACACTTTGTGTGCTACCAAACGTCACAACGTAACTGGGTGATTATAAAGGTGCTCTAC
The DNA here is from genome assembly GCA_034509565.1 of Triticum monococcum. Taxonomy (NCBI): domain Eukaryota; kingdom Viridiplantae; phylum Streptophyta; class Magnoliopsida; order Poales; family Poaceae; genus Triticum; species Triticum monococcum. Next base: position 12,248,289 of record CM067845.1, on the reverse strand, counting down.
AGGTGTCTCCAAAGGTACATGTTGGGTTGACGTATTTGGAGATTAGGATATGTCACTCCGATCGTCGGAGAGGTATCACTGGGCCCTCTCGGTAATGCACATAACTTAAGCCTTGCAAGCATTGCAACTAATGAGTTAGTTGCGGGATGATGTATTACGGAACGAGTAAAGAGACTTGCCGGTAACGAGATTGAATTAGGTATTGGATACCGATGATCGAATCTCGGGCAAGTAACATACTGATGACAAAGGGAACAACGTATGTTGTTATGCGGTCTAACCGATAAAGATCTTCGTAGAATATGTAGGAGCCAATATGGGCATCCAGGTCCCACTTTTGGTTATTGACCGGAGACGTGTCTCGGTCATGTCTACATTGTTCTGGAACCGTAGGGTCCGCACGCTTAAAGTTACGATGACAGTTTCATTATGAGTTCATGTATTTTGATGTACCGAAGGTTGTTCGGAGTCCCGGATATGATCACGGACATAACGAGGAGTCTCGAAATGGTCGAGACATAAAGATTGATATATTGGACGGCTATATTCGTACACCGGAAGTGTTCCGGGGAAATTTCGGATAAAACCGGAGAACCGGGGGGTTACCGGAACCCCCGGGGGGTTAATGGGCCTCATGGGCCTAAAGTGGAGAAGAGGAAAGGCAGCCAGGGCAGGCCGCGCGCCCCCTCTCCCCCTAGTCCGAATTGGACAAGGAGGGAGGGGCGGCGCCCCGCTTTCCTTCCTCTCCTCTCTCCCTTCCTTCCCCCTCTCCTACTTGGACAAGGAAAGGGAGGGGAGTCCTACTCCCGGTAGGAGTAGGACTCCTCCTGCACGCCTCCTACTAGGGCCGGCCGCACCCCCCTTGGCTCCTTTATATACGGGGGCAGGGGCACCCTAGGACACACAAGTTGATCTTCGTGATCGTTCCTTAGCCGTGTGCGGTGCCCCCCTCCATGATATTACACCTCGATCATATTGTAGCGGTGCTTAGGCGAAGCCCTGCGACAGTTAAACATCAAGATCGTCACCACGCCGTCGTGCTGACGAAACTCCTCCCCGAAGCTTTGCTGGATCAGAGCCCAGGGTGCGTCATCGAGCTGTACGTGTGTCAAGAACTCGGAGGTGCTGGAGTAACGGTGCTTGGATCGGTTGGACCGGGAAGACGTACGACTACTTCCTCTACGTTGCGTCAACGCTTCCGCTTCGATCTACGAGGGTACGTAGACAACACTCTCCCCTCTCGTTGCTATGCATCACCATGATCTTGCGTGTGCGTAGGAAATTTTTTGAAATTACTACATTCCCCATCAGTTTTCTCACCGAACGTGATCCAAGGTACTTGGACCCTACTCCAGGGAGTCAAAGAGGAGGTCACGAGGATGGGGGCGCCCCCCTAGGGCGAGCCCCCTGCCTCGTGGGCCCCTCTGTGCTCCACCGACGTACTCTTTCCTCCTATACATACCTACGTACCCCCAAACGATCAGAATAGGAGCCAAAAACCTAATTCCACTGCCGCAACTTTCTGTATCCACTAGATCCCATCTTGGGGCCTCTTCCGGAGCTCCGCCGAAAGAGGGCCGTCATCATGGAGGGCTTCTACATCATCCTAGCCCCTCCGATGAAGTGTGAGTAGTTTACCTTAGACCTTCGGGTCCATAGTTAGTAGCTAGATGGCTTCTTCTCTCTTTTTGGATCTCAATACAAAGTTCTCCCCCTCTCTTGTGGAGATCTATTCGATGTAATCTTCTTTTTGCGGTGTGTTTGTTGAGACCGATGAATTGTGAGTTTATGATCAAGTCTATCTATGAATAATATTTGAATCTTCTCTGAATTCTTTTATGTATGATTGGTTATCTTTGCAAGTCTCTTCGAATTATCCGTTTGGTTTGGCCAACTAGATTGGTAGTTCTTGCCATGGGAGAAGTGCTTAGCTTTGGGTTCGATCTTGTGGTGTCCTTACCCAGTGACAGAAGGGGCAGCAAGGCGCGTATTGTATCGTTGCCATCGAGGATAACAAGATGGGGTTTACTTCATATTGCATGAATTTATCTCTCTACATCATGTCATCTTGCTTAAGGCGTTACTCTATTGTTAACTTAATACTCTAGATGCATGCTGGATAGCGGTCGATGAGTGGAGCAATAGTAGTAGATGCAGAATCGTTTCGATCTACTTGTCACGGACGTGATGCCTATATACATGATCATGCCTAGATATTCTCATAACTATGCTCAATTCTGTCAATTGCTCAACAGTAATTTGTTCACCCACTGTAGAATACTTATGCTCTTGAGAGAAGCCACTAGTGAAACCTATGGCCCCCGGGTCTATTCTCATCATATCAATCTCCATTACTTTAATCTTGCTTTGCTTTTTACTTTGCTTTTACTTTTTACTTTGCATCTTTATACCAAAAATACCAAAAATATTATATCTATCAGATCTCACTCTCGTAAATGACCGTGAAGGGATTGACAACCCCTAATCGCGTTGGTTGCGAGTAGCTATCGTTTTGTGCAGGTACGAGGGACTTGAGTGTGGCCTCCTACTGGATTGATACCTTGGTTCTCAAAAACTGAGGGAAATACTTAAGCTACTCTGCTGCATCATCCCTTCCTCTTCGGGGAAAACCAACGCAAGCTCAAGACGTAGCAACTGGTCAAAGCCCATCCATGCAAAGTCAAAGCCCGCCCGCCGCTAGCACGTGGAGGGGGGAAACAGACGCTGAGGGAGTCCTGGATTAGGGGGTGTTCGGGTAGCCGGACTATACCTTCAGCCGGACTCCAGGACTATGAAGATACAAGATTGAAGACTTCGTCCCGTGTCCGGATGGGACTTTCCTTGGCGTGGAAGGCAAGCTTGGCGATGCGGATATTCAAGATCTCCTACCATTGTAACCAACTTTGTGTAACCCTAATCCTCCCCGGTGTCTATATAAACCGGAGGATTTTAGTCCGTAGAACAACTTCATCATACAACAATCATACCATAGGCTAGCTTCTAGGGTTTAGCATCCTTGATCTCGTGGTAGATCTACTCTTGTACTACCCATATCATCAATATTTATCGAGCAGGACGTAGGGTTTTACCTCCATCAAGAGGGCCCAAACCTGTGTAAAACATCGTGTCCCTTGTCTCCTGTTAGCATCCGCCTAGACGCACAGTTCGGGACCCCCTACCCGAGATCCGCCGATTTTGACACCGACATTGGTGCTTTCATTGAGAGTTCCTCTGTGTCGTCGCAATCAGGAAGGATGCCTCTTCCCATCTTCAAAGATGGCGCCGTTACTAAGGGAGCCTTGGCTGTCGGCCAAACTCTCCGGCTAGGCGGTTTTCTCATGACCGCCTGTTCGGCCGTTGCGCCGACGGTCACCTCTCGGGTCATCAAAAGCAATCTTCACGTCAGCTCGGAGTCCGTCGAGCGTTTAGATCCAATGGAGCTCTCTTTCGTAAACGAGCTCTTGGATCGCATCGCCTCCTTGGGGGTCGCTACGGATTATGACCAGGTTGGGCTTAAACCTGATCTAAGAGAAATTAATTCTCCCCAAGTCACCCATCACGTTGCCGTGGTAGAGGCACAGTGCGGCGACTCTTCATCTATCTTAAGGACTAGCTACGTCTGTATTCCCGATCCATCCAAGCCGGATACCCGCGGAGGGGAGGATGTAACTCAAGACCTGAACTTAGAATCAGGCAACGGGCTAGATTCACTGGACAACATCCAAGAATCCAAACTTCAGAGTTCGGAAACTCCTTGGCCTCTGAGTCTTAGATTGGGTGAAGTTCCGGATTTAATTCCACCCACCCACCCGAACATAAGCGATCTATCCCAAATCAGGCAAAAGCCTGAAGAAACAGTACATCATTACTGGGCAAGGTTCCTCCTGGTTATGAACAGGATAAAGGACTGCCGCGAGGAAGACGCAATCTCAATCTTTTGCAATAATTGCGCGGACAAGGGAATCCTCAACGCCACAGGTCATCGTGATCTTACACGCTTCACTGACTTGGCGTCCATAGTACAAAAGTACTGTGCGATGGAAAGCGCCCGGAAAACCGAAACTAAATTTTGGGACAATCCGGCCCTGAATAGAAACCTCATCCGAAATAAAAGGGTGCATCATCATCCGGCACCCGGGTTAAAAATGAAAAAACCAAAACCCTCTACAAGGCATGGAACCGTACTGGAGGGATGGCTTAATGGACCCTGTAAAATTCATAGTACAGAGGACGCCACACCAACTCATAGCCTTAGAGCATGTTGGATACTCTGGCAGGTGGCCAAAAGGGGCGAAAATCTCCTAATTCCGGAGGCCGCAGAAAGCCACCTCAGGGACTCCAGTACAGTCTTAACAGTCTTCGAGACTTTTGCATCAAATAATATGCGAAAAAGAACACTTCGCAGCCTCGCCGAAGTCTATCAAGTAGCAACAATAAACCCATGGAGTGACACGGCTATTACTTTTAATGCCAGTGATGAACCTAAATTCCGAACAGCTCGAGCACCAGCCGCATTGGTACTCAGTCCTATAGTGGACGGCTTTTGCCTCACCAAGGTACTCATGGACGGAGGCAGCGGACTGAACCTCATTTATGAGGAAACCCTTCAAAAAATGGAAATAGACTGGAACCGCATTGAGCGAAGCAGCACAACCTTTAGAGGAATAATCCCCAGTCGGGAAGTGCGCTGTGCAGGAAAAGTCACACTAGACGTGGTGTTCAGCACGCCGGATAATTATATGTCCGAAGAGGTCACATTCCAAGTGGCCCCGTTCAGTAGCGGATACCACGCTCCGCTGGGGCGGGAAGCATTTACAATCTTCCAAGCAATACCCCATTACGGGTACATGAAGCTCAAGATGCCCGGGCCGAACGGAATCATCACTCTCGCTAGTGATCCGGACATAGCACTCCGCGCCGAAAACAAGACAGCCGCATTGGCCCTTGAGGCACTGTCCGAAGCCCTAGCGGCTGAGGAACTGACTACGCTGCGCTCCATGGTAAACAGGGATGATGTGATACTCGACAAAAGATCTAAGTCCACCTCCTTTAAACCAGCAGATAAAATAGTAAAATTCCAGGTCCATCCAACGGACCCCAATGAAACAGCTTCCATCGGGGCATGATTAAACCCTGATGTAGACGCCGCACTGCGAGAATTCCTATGGGAGAACTGGGACATTTTTGCCTGGCACCCTTCAGACATGCCAGGAATCCCACGTAGGCTGGCCGAACACAGCTTAAATATCCTAAAAGGATTCAAACCTATCAAACAAGCCCTTCTGCGTTTTTCTATGCCTAAGAGACAGGCAATGGGAGAGGAGCTAGCCAAACTATTGGAGGCCGGATTCATCAGAGATATAAAACATCCGGACTGGCTAGCAAACTTGGTGATGGTACCAAAGAAGGACAAATCCTAGTGCCTGTGCGTTGACTTCAAAGACCTTAACAAGGCTTGCCAAAAGGATCCCTTCCCCCTCCCCCGCATCGATCAAATTATCGACGCCACTGCAGGACATGATTCGTTGTGCTTCCTCGATGCATACTCCTGTTACCATCAAATCAAGATGGCCGAGTCAGACCAAGCCGCAATGGCATTCAGCACCCCATACGGCCCATTCTTCTTCAACACAATGCCTTTCTGGCTCAAAAACGCCGGCGCAACATATCAGCGCATGATTTAGACATGTCTAGCAAACCAGATCGGCAAAACAGTAGAGGCATACGTGGATGATTTTGTCGTAAAAACAAGACATGTTGAATCTCTAGTAGACGACTTGAGGCTTACATTTGACAACCTCCGAGCATATGACATCAAGCTAAATCCGGAAAAATGCGTTTTCGGCGTTCCAGACGGAAAGCTCTTGGGCTTCATTGTATCCGATAGAGGAATCGAAGCAAATCCAGCCAAGATCCGACCTTTGTCACAATTGGATATCCCAAAGGACCTCAAACAAATACAAAAATTAACCAGATACGTGGCGGCTCTAAGCCGCTTTATCTCCCGCTTGGGAGAAAAGGCGCTACCCCTCTATCGCCTCCTTCGGCGCACCGAACACTTCGAGTGGACGGATGCCGCCACGGCAGGACTCGAGGAAATAAAAGCCGTATTGGCAGCAAACCCTGTCCTGGCCGTGCCAAACATCGGCGAACCAATGCTATTGTACATTGCAGCAACCCATCAAGTTGTCTGCGCAGTACTCGTCGTCGAGCGGGAAACGGACGGACACAAATTCCCCCTTCAAAAGCCGGTTTACTATGTGCCCACTGTCCTCACCCCATGCAAATCACAGTACCCACATTATCAAAAGATTGCATATGCGGTATTCATGGCATCCCGGAAGCTACGACACTACTTTCAAGAGTGTTCAATCACAGTAGCATCGGGAGTACCAATCAACGATATTATAAACAACCGTGACGAAATGGGCTGGATTGCAAATTGGGCCATCGAGATCCTCCCGTTCGACATAACTTATAGGCCACGGCGAGCTATCAAGTCGCAAGTTTTGGCCGACTTCGTCGCAGAATGGACGGAGGCCGAACTCCCTAAAGAGTACGGCACATATTCAAACTAGATCATGCACTTCGACGGTTCCAAAATGTTGGCCGGACTAGGGGTTGGCGTCGTTTTGACGTCCCCCACAGGAGACACAGTTCAATATGTACTCCAGATTATGTACACGGACTCCAACAATGCAGCCGAATATGAGGCCCTTTTACATGGTCTCCAGATGGCAGTATCCATGGGCATTCAACGCCTAGAGGTGCGCGGGGATTCGAACCTCGCGATATCCCAAATAAATGGAGACTTCGATGCCAAGGATCCAAAAATGGTAGCTTACCGCAACGCCGTCCTCAAAATGTCAGCTTGGTTTAAGGGGCTCGAATTTCACCATATAGCCCGAGAAAACAATCAGGCGGCAGACGTCCTGGCACGCATCGGCACAAAACGTGATGCGGTCCCCCCCCCCCCAACATCTTCCTGGAAAGGCTGTTCAAGCCATCCGTAGTATGGGAAGGGGAACATGGCAATATTAGCCCGGACCCAACCGCACTGTCCGGCGCCGAACAATCTGACACAATCGGAGGCTCTGCCAATGAAATCACAACCTCCGCCCATGTACTAATGGCCGTTATTTCCCCGTGGACAGAACCATTCCTAGCTTACCTTACTAGGCAGGAACTCCCAGAGGACCAAAACGAGGCACGCTGTATAGTGCGGTGATCTAAAGCCTATAAAGTCCATGAGGGAGAACTTTATAAGAAAAGCACTACCGGAGTCCTTCAAAGGTGCATCTCCAAAGAGGAAGGGCGGTACCTGCTGGCTGAAATTCATGCCGGACTCGGTGGCCATCACGCCGCAGCCCAGTCCCTTGTAAGCAAGGCTTTCCGTACAGGCTTTTATTGGCCAACGGCCCAGGCGGACGCTCAGGACTTGGTCCAAAAATGCGTCGGTTGCCAGCTTTTTGCAAACCAAAGCCATATGCCACCCACCGCCCTCCAAACTATCCCCATCACATGGCCTTTCGCGGTCTGGGGGCTTGACATGGTGGGACCCCTTAAAGGCGGAACCCACAAGAAAAAATACCTACTGGTCTTGGTGGATAAGTTCACCAAATGGATAGAAGCCAAGCCTGTTAAGACGGCCGAATCCGGACCTATGATAGACTTTATATCCGGGGTCGTACACCGTTATGGTGTCCCCCATAGCATCATCATCGATAACGGCACGAACTTTACGGCCGATGAGGTAAAACTCTGGTGCAAAAACATGGGCATCAAGCTCAATTACGCTTCCATCTATCACCCACAAACTAATGGTCAGGTCGAACGTGCAAATGGTCTCATCATGAGCGGCATCAAACCCAGATTAGTGTGGTCCCTCAAGGAATCTAACACGCACTGGGTAGAGGAGCTCGACTCCATACTCTGGGGGCTGCAGGCCACGCCGAATCGCACCACCGGATACACACCATTTTTTATGGTGTACGGCGCAGAGGCAGTCTTGCCCTGCGACATAATTCATGACTCACCTCGAGTGCGCATGTATGAAGAAAGGGAAGCCGAGCTCGATCGGCAGGACAGTTTGGACGCCTTAGAGGAGGAGCGCGACGTGGCAAAAGCCCGTTCCACATTCTATCAACAGCGGGCTCGAAGATATCAAAGCAGAGAAGTGCGGGCCAAAAACTACAACGTTGGCGAATTAGTTCTACGCCTGCCGGACAAGAAAAAGGACAAGCTGAAGCCCAAGTGGGAAGGTCCCTTCATAATCGACCAAGTCCTGACTGGTGGAGCATACCGCCTGCGAGATGCGTCGGATAACCGACTCGAGCCGAACCCATGGAACGCAGCCCGTCTCCGAAGATTCTATGCCTAGTGCCGGACTCTGTGTTTGTCTCCTTCCTCTGTCCATTTTTTACATTTTCTATCTTACATTTCTCTCCTTCCCCTCTTTTCTTTTATAGCCCTTAAAGGCTCCTCAAGTGACGTGCTACTTGCGCTCATTAAACCTGGGGGCTTCTTTAACAGAAGCTTATTTACTCGGGCTTCACGCCCACCACATGTGTCAAACTTCTGCATGTACCTTTTCTTCACCATTATATGCATCGATATGACTTAAGTTTTGGCCAAGCTGGGTTGCTTGGCTCCTATGCTTACCCCTACGTTCCCGATTGTTCGGCTAGGTGGTAAAGGGAGCACCTCCGCGATTGTTACTGCCGGATCAGCCGGATGTGTACCTCCGACTGGGTGAAGCCGAAAGCTAGCGTTCTTAAGGGAATATTCGGTCGGTGAACTAAAAGATGACCTTTTTTACTTATTTATATATATGCCCCCAGATGATTTTCCTGCGTTTGCAGTCCGGACATGCACTTTAGGGCATGCCTCCCAGAGAAAGGAACCCCTAACGGAACTATTCTCTCTGGAAGATGTTTCTGAAGGAAATATGCCCTAGAGGCAATAATAAAGTTATTATTTATTTCCTTATATCATGATAAATGTTTATTATTCATGCTAGAATTGTATTAACCGGAAACATAATACATGTGTGAATACATAGACCAACAGAGTATCACTAGTATGCCTCTACTTGACTAGCTCGTTAATCAAAGATGGTTATGTTTCCTAACCATGAACAAAGAGTTGTTATTTGATTAACGAGGTCACATCATTAGTTGAATGATCTGATTGACATGACCCATTCCATTAGCTTAGCACCCGATCGTTTAGTATGTTGCTATTGCTTTCTTCATGACTTATACATGTTCCTATAACTATGAGATTATGCAACTCCCGTTTACCGGAGGAACACTTTGGGTACCACCAAACGTCACAACGTAACTGGGTGATTATAAAGGAGTACTACAGGTGTCTCCAATGGTAGATGTTGGGTTGGCGTATTTCGAGATTAGGGTTTGTCACTCCGATTGTCGGAGAGGTATCTCTGGGCCCTCTCGGTAATGCACATCACATAAGCCTTGCAAGCACTGCAACTAATAAGTTAGTTGTGAGATGATGTATTACGGAACGAGTAAAGAGACTTGCCGGTAACGAGATTGAACTAGGTATTGGATACCGACGATCGAATCTCGGGCAAGTAACATACCGATGACAAAGGGAACAACGTATGTTGTTATGCGGTCTGACCGATAAAGATCTTCGTAGAATATGTAGGAGCCAATATGGGCATCCAGGTCCCGCTATTGGTTATTGACCGGAGACGTGTCTCGGTCATGTCTACATTGTTCTCGAACCGTAGGGTCCGCACGCTTAACGTTACGATGACAGTTATTATGAGTTTATGCATTTTGATGTACCGAAGGTTGTTCGGAGTCCCGGATGAGATCACGGACATGACAAGGAGTCTCGAAATGGTCGAGACGTAAAGATTGATATATTGGAAGCCTATGTTTGGGCACCGGAAGTGTTCCGGGTGAAATCGGGATTTTACCGGATTACCGGGAGGGTTACCGGAACCCCCCGGGAGGCAAATGGGCCTATTGGGCCTTAGTGGAAAAGAGAGAAGGGGCAGCCCACAGGCTAGCCGGCCGAACCCCCCTTCCCTAGTCCTATTAGGACAAGGAGAAGGGGCCGGCCCCCCTCTCTTCTCTTTCTCCCGAAGAGTCCTATTAGGAATAGGATTTGAGGGAAGGAGTCCTACTCCCGGTAGGAGTGGGACTCCTCCCTGCGCCTCCCTCCTAGCCGGCCGACCCCCTTGCCCCTGGCCTTTATATACGGGGGCAGGGGGCACCCCATAGACACACAACTTGATCCTTGAGATTGTTCCTTAGCCGTGTGCGGTGCCCCCTGCCACCAAATTCCACCTCTATCGTACCGTTGTAGTGCTTAGGCGAAGCCCTGCGTCGGTAGTACATCAAGATCGTCATCACGCCATCGTGCTGACGGAACTCTTCCTCGACGCTTTGCTGGATCGGAGCCCGAGGAACGTCATCGAGCTGAACGTGTGCTAAGAACTCGGAGGTGCCGGAGTAACGGTGCTTGGATCGGTCAGATCGGGAAGAAGACGTACGACTACTTCCTCTACGTTGTGTGATCGCTTCCGCAGTCGGTCTGCGTTGGTACGTAGACAACACTCTCCCCTCTCGTTGCTGTGCATCACCATGATCTTGCGTGTGCGTAGGAAAATTTTGAAATTACTGTGTTCCCCAACAGTGGCATCCGAGCCTAGGTTTTATGGTTTGATGTTATATGCACGAGTAGAACACAAGTGAGTTCTGGGCGATACAAGTCATACTGCCTACCAGCATGTCATACTTTGGTTCGGCGGTATTGTTGGTTGAGACGATCCGGACCAACCTTACGCGTACTCTTACGCGAGACCGGTTCCCTCGACGTGCTTTGCACATAGATGGCTTGCGGAAGACTGTCTCTCCAACTTTAGTTGAACCAAGTGTGACTACGCCCGGTCCTTGAGAAGGTTAAAACGGAGTCTATTTGATGAACTATCGTTGTGGTTTTGATGCGTAGGTGAGATGAGTTCTTACTTAAGCCCGTAGCAGCCACGTAAAACTTGCAACAACAAAGTAGAGGACGTCTAACTTGTTTTTGCAGGGTATGTTGTGATGTGATATGGTCAAGGCATGATGCTGATTTTATTGTATGAGATGATCATGTTTTGTAACTAAGTTATCGGCAACTGGCAGGAGCCATATGGTTGTCGCTTTATTGTATGCAATGCAATCGCGATGTAATGCTTTACTAGATTACTAAACGGTAGTAATAGTCGTGGAAGCATAAGATTGGCGAGACGACAACGATGCTACGATGGAGATCAAGGTGTCGCGCCGGTGACGATGGTGATCATGACGGTGCTTCGGAGATGGAGATCACAAGCACAAGATGATGATGGCCATATCATATCACTTATATTGATTGCATGTGATGTTTATCCTTTTATGCATCTTATCTTGCTTTGATTGACGGTAGCATTATAAGATGATCTCTCACTAAATTATCAAGAAGTGTTCTCCCTGAGTATGCACCGTTGCCAAAGTTCGTCGTGCCCAGACACCACGTGATGATCGGGTGTGATAAGCTCTATGTCCATCTACAACGGGTGCAAGCCAGTTTTGCACACGCAGAATACTCAGGTTAAACTTGACGAGCCTAGCATATGCAGATATGGCCTCGGAACACAGAGACCGAAAGGTCGAGCGTGAATCATATAGTAGATATGATCAACATGACGATGTTCACCATTGAAAACTACTCCATCTCACGTGATGATCGGTTATGGTTTAGTTGATTTGGATCACGTGATCACTTAGAGGATTAGAGGGATGTCTATCTAAGTGGGAGTTCCTAAGTAATTTGATTAACTGAACTTAAACTTATCATGAACTTAGTCCTGGTAGTATTTTGCAAATTATGTTGTAGATCAATAGCTCGCGTTGTTGCTTCCCTGTGTTATTTTTTGATATGTTCCTAGAGAAAATTGTGTTGAAAGATGTTAGTAGCAATGATGCGGATTCGATCCGTGATCTGAGGTTTATCCTCATTGCTGCACAGAAGAATTATGTCCTTGATGCACCGCTAGGTGACAGACCTATTGCAGGAGCAGATGCAGACGTTATGAACGTTTGGCTAGCTCAATATGATGACTACTTGATAGTTTAGTGCACCATGCTTAATGGCTTAGAATCAGGACTTCAAAGACGTTTTGAACGTCATGGACCATATGAGATGTTCCAGGAGTTGAAGTTAATATTTCAAGCAAATACCCGAGTTGAGAGATATGAAGTCTCCAACAAGTTCTATAGCTAAAAGATGGAGGAGAATCGCTCAACTAGTGAGCATGTGCTCAGATTGTCTGGGTACTACAATCGCTTGAATCAAGTGGGAGTTAATCTTCCAGATAAGATAGTGATTGACAGAATTCTCTAGTCACCATCACCAAGTTAGTAGAACTTCGTGATGAACTATGATATGCAAGGGATAACGGAAACGATTCCCAAGCTCTTCGTGATGCTGAAATCAACGAAGGTAGAAATCAAGAAAAACATCAAGTGTTGATGGTTGACAAGACCACTAGTTTCAAGAAAAGGGCAAAGGGAAGAAGGGGAACTTCAAGAAGAACGGCAAGCAAGTTGCTGCTCAAGTGAAGAAGCCCAAGTCTGATCCTAAGCCTGAGACTAAGTGCTTCTACTGCAAAGGGACTGGTCACTGGAAGTGGAACTACCCCAAGTGATTGGCGGATAAGAAGGATGGCAAAGTGAACATAAGTATATTTGATATACATGTTATTGATGTGTACTTTACTAGTGTTTATAGCAACCCCTTAGTATTTGATGCTAGTTCAGTTGCTAAGTGTAGTAACTCGAAACAGGAGTTGCAGAATGAACAGAGACTAGTTAAGGGTGAAGTGACGATGTGTGTTGGAAGTGGTTCCAAGATTGATATGATCATCATCGCACACTCCCTATACTTTCGGGATTAGTGTTGAACTTAAATAAGTGTTATTTGGTTTTTGCGTTGAGCATGAATATGATTTGATCATGTTTATTGCAATACGGTTATTCATTAAAGTAAGAGAATAAATTGTTGTTCTGTTTACATGAATAAAACCTTATATGGTTACACACCCAATGAAAATAGTTCGTTGGATCTCGATCATGGTGATACACATAATCATAATATTGAAACCAAAAGATGCAAAGTTAATAATGATAGTGCAACTTATTTGTAGCACTGCCGTTTAGGTAATATTGGTGTAAAGCGCATGAAGAAACTCCATGCTGATGGGCTTTTGGAATCACTTGATTATGAATCAGTTGATGCTTGCGAACCATGACTCATGGGCAAGATGACTAAGACTCTGTTCTTCGGAACAATGGAGTGAGCAAAAGATTTGTTGGAAATCATACATACTGATGTATGTGGTCCGATGAATATTGAGGCTCACGACAGGTATCATTATTTTCGGATCTTCACAGATGATTTGAGCAGATATGAGTATATCTACTTAATGAAACATAAGTCTGAAACATTTGAGAAGAATTTCAGAGTGAAGTGAAAAATCATCGTGACAAGAAAATAAAGTTTTTACGATCTGATCGCGGAGACAAATATTTGAGTTACGAGTTTGGTCTTCAATTAAAACAATGTGGAATAGTTTCACAAACTCATGCCACATGGAACACCACAGCATAATGGTGTGTCCGAACGTCATAACTGTACTTTATTGGATATAGTGCAATCTATGATGTATCTTACCGATCTACCACTATCGTTTTGGGGTTATGCATTAGAGACAGCTGCATTCACGTTAAATAGGGCACCATCTAAATCCGTTGAGACGACACCGTGTGAACTATGGTTTGGCAAGAAACCAAAGTTGTCGTTTCTTAAAGTTTGGGGCTGCGATGCTTATATGAAAAAGCTTCAACCTGATAAGCTCGAACCCAAATCGGAGAAATCCGTCTTCATAGGATATCCAAAGGAAACTATTGGATACACCTTCTATCACAGATCCGAAGGCAAGACTTTTGTTGCTAAATTCGGAAACTTTCTTGAGAAGGAGTTTCTCTCGAAAGAAGTGAGTGGGAGGAAAGTAGAACTTGACAAGGTAACTGTACCTACTCCGTTATTGGGAAATAGTACATCACAGAAAACTGTTTCTGTGAGACCTACACCAATGAGAGAGGAAGTTAATGATGATGATCATGAAACTTTAGATCAAGATACTACTGGACCTCGTAGATCAACCAGAGTAAGATCCGCACCAGAGTGGTACGGTAATCCTGTTCTGGAGGTCATGCTACTAGATCATGATGAACCTACGAACTATGAAGAAGCGATGGTGAGCCCAGATTCCGCAAGGTGGCTTGAAGCCATGAAATCTGAGATGGGATCCATGTATGAAAACAAAGTATGGACTTTGGTTGACTTGCCCGATGATCGGCAAGCCATAGAAAATAAATGGATCTTGAAGAGGAAGACGGACGCTGACAGTAGTGTTACTATCTACAAAGCTAGAATTGTCGCAAAAGGTTTTTCGACAAGTTCAAAGTGTTGACTACGATGAGAGTTTCTCACTCGTATCTATGCTTAAGTCTGTCCGAATCATGTTAGCAATTGACGCATTTTATGAAATCTGGCAAATGGATAAACAAAACTGCATTCCTTAATGGATTTGCTAAAGAAGAGTTGTATACGATGCAACTAGAAGGTTTTGTCGATCCTAAAGGTGTTAACTAAATATGCAAGCTCCAGCGATCTATCTGTGGACTGGTGCAAACATCTCGGAGTTGGAATATACGCTTTGATGAGTTGATCAAAGCATATAGTTTTATACAGACTTGCGGTGAAGCCTGTATTTACAAGAAAGTGAGTGGGAGCACTACAGCATTTCTGATAAGTATATGTGAATGACATATTGTTGATCGGAAATAATGTAGAATTATTCTGTAAAGCATAAAAGGAGTGTTTGAAAGGAGTTTTTCAAAGAAAGACTTCGGTAAAGCTGCTTATATATTGAGCTTCAAGATCTATAGAGATAGATCAAGACGCTTGATAAGTTTTTCAATAAGTACATACCTTGACAAGATTTTGAAGTAGTTCAAAATGGAACAGTCAAAGAAAAGTTTCTTGCCTGTGTTACAAGGTGTGAAGTTGAGTAAAGACTCAAAGCCCGACCACGGCAGAAGATAGAAAGAGAATGAAAGTCATTTCCTATGCCTCATTCATAGGTTCTATAAAGTATGCCATGCTGTGTACCAGATGTATTGTATACCCTGCACTGATTTGGCAAGGGAGTACAATAGTGATCTAGGAGTAGATCACTGGACAGCGGTCAGAATTATCCTTAGTGAAATAAGGAAATGTTTCTCGATTATGGACGTGACAAAAAGGTTCGTCGTAAATGGTTACGTCGATGCAAGTTTTTAACACTGATCCAGATGATTCTAAATCTGGATACATATTGAAAGTGGGAGCAACTAGCTAGAGTAGCTCCGTGTAGAGCATTGTAGACATAGAACTTGCAAAATACTTACAGATCTGAATGTGACAGACCCGTTGACTAAAATTATCTCACAAGCAAAACATGATCACACC
Organism: Triticum monococcum; assembly: GCA_034509565.1. Classification (NCBI taxonomy): domain Eukaryota; kingdom Viridiplantae; phylum Streptophyta; class Magnoliopsida; order Poales; family Poaceae; genus Triticum; species Triticum monococcum. The sequence continues at coordinate 12,232,713 of CM067845.1, read as the reverse complement.
TTAGTACTCTTTGGGTGTTAATCACATAGATATGTGAACTAGATTGCTGACTCTAGTAAACCCTTTTGAGTGTTGGTCACATGACGATGTGAACTATGGGTGTTAATCACATGGTGATGTGAACCATTGCTGCTAAATCACATGGAGATGTGAACTAGATTATTGACTCTAGTGCAAGTGGGAGACTGAAGGAAATATGCCCTAGAGGCAATAATAAAGTTATTATTTATTTCCTTATATCATGATAAATGTTTATTATTCATGCTAGAATTGTATTAACCGGAAACATAATACATGTGTGAATACATAAACCAACAGAGTGTCACTAGTATGCCTCTACTTGACTAGCTCGTTAATGAAAGATGGTTATGTTTCCTAACCATGAACAAAGAGTTGTTATTTGATTAACGAGGTCACATCATTAGTTGAATGATCTGATTGACATGACCCATTCCATTAGCTTAGCACCCGATCGTTTAGTATGTTGCTATTGCTTTCTTCATGACTTATACATGTTCCTATAACTATGAGATTATGCAACTCCCGTTTACCGGAGGAACACTTTGGGTACCACCAAACGTCACAACGTAACTGGGTGATTATAAAGGAGTACTACAGGTGTCTCCAATGGTAGATGTTGGGTTGGCGTATTTTGAGATTAGGGTTTGTCACTCCGATTGTCGGAGAGGTATCTCTGGGCCCTCTCGGTAATGCACATCACATAAGCCTTGCAAGCACTGCAACTAATAAGTTAGTTGTGAGATGATGTATTACGGAATGAGTAAAGAGACTTGCCGGTAACGAGATTGAACTAGGTATTGGATACCGACGATCGAATCTCGGGCAAGTAACATACCGATGACAAAGGGAACAACGTATGTTGTTATGCGGTCTGACTGATAAAGATCTTCGTAGAATATGTAGGAGCCAATATGGGCATCCAGGTCCCGCTATTGGTTATTGACCGGAGACGTGTCTCGGTCATGTCTACATTGTTCTCGAACCGTAGGGTCCGCACGCTTAACGTTACGATGACAGTTATTATGAATTTATGCATTTTGATGTACCGAAGGTTGTTCGGAGTCCCGGATGAGATCACGGACATGACGAGGAGTCTCGAAATGGTCGAGACATAAAGATTGATATATTGGAAGCCTATGTTTGGGCACCGGAAGTGTTCCGGGTGAAATCGGGATTTTACCGGATTACCGGGAGGGTTACCGGAACCCCCCGGGAGGCAAATGGGCCTATTGGGCCTTAGTGGAAAAGAGAGAAGGGGCAGCCCACAGGCTAGCCGGCCGAACCCCCCTTCCCTAGTCCTATTAGGACTAGGAGAAGGGGCCGCCCCCCTCTCTTCTCTTTCTCCCGAAGAGTCCTATTAGGAATAGGATTTGAGGGAAGGAGTCCTACTCCCGGTAGGAGTGGGACTCCTCCCTGCGCCTCCCTCCTAGCCGGCCGACCCCCTTGCCCCTGGCCTTTATATACGGGGGCAGGGGGCACCCCATAGACACACAACTTGATCCTTGAGATCGTTCCTTAGCCGTGTGCGGTGCCCCCTGCCACCAAATTCCACCTCTATCGTACCGTTGTAGTGCTTAGGCGAAGCCCTGCGTCGGTAGTACATCAAGATCGTCATCACGCCGTCGTGCTGACGGAACTCTTCCTCGACGCTTTGCTGGATCGGAGCCCGAGGAACGTCATCGAGCTGAACGTGTGCTAAGAACTCGGAGGTGCCGGAGTAACGGTGCTTGGATCGGTCGGATCGGGAAGAAGACGTACGACTACTTCCTCTATGTTGTGTGATCGCTTCCGCAGTCGGTCTGCGTTGGTACGTAGACAACACTCTCCCCTCTCGTTGCTGTGCATCACCATGATCTTGCGTGTGCGTAGGAAAATTTTGAAATTACTGCGTTCCCCAACAGTTTCTTACTAACCATGTAATATAACATAACTAGTTGGGCACTTGTCTGATAAAGCACTAATGACCCCTACGCCTGGTCTCCATGCATACCCCGGTTCTTACATAACCGGTAGGGTATTCGGACACACTCCGGACCGTCAGGTCCTGAGGTTGAGGCGAAAAGGTCGGCAATGACAAACGATCTACAATCCGGCTAGAAGGCATTACACATGTCAATTAAAAATTACATAGTCACTCTGACTGATTGTATTCCTCTTCAATACCATCTAACAGGCTGTCTAACTTACAGTCCTGCTGGGAATACTTTGTGGCCAATTCTACTTGGCCGTACACTAAGCTTACAGGGATCTCCTTCCCGTCAGGCCCCACAGGTCCGACCTCGGCCATGTGGTTTGGGTCAGACTTCGTGTACCGCGTCTTCACCATGGCCCAGGCCTCCCTAGCGCCTTGTCGGCAGGCCGATATCTTCCACAACCGGAAGCGCCGCCGAGCTCCCTTAAGCTTCTCCGAAAGCTCTCCAAGGCCCTCGGGCATGGAGTAGGAAGGCCATAAGGCTTGGGCAACGCCTTGCATCGCCTGCCGAACTCGCTCGTGCAGTTGCGAGAACTCGGGAAGAAGGTCACCCGTAGAACCGGGCATCTCCTCTGCAGGACGACCCGTTAGCATACCTACAGACATTACTCTGTTAGTCGACTTCCTCGCCGAACTCTTTTATTTCAAAGATTCGCTTAAGCACTTACTAAATATGCCGCGTCGAAGCCGCTGATTCTCCTTAGTGGAGTCCGACAGCTGACCACGAACATCTTTAAGTTCAATGTCCAGCTTGGTATTGGCGTCCTGAAGATCATTCTTCTCCCGCCTCACCCTTGTCAGCATACTCTCACCGGCCTTTAGCCGGCGTAAGAGTTGTTGCCTCTCCGGATCCAGTCCGGCGCCATCTGCAATATGATTTGTCAGATTTACACCCACGCCGCACTTCGCAAGATACTAATCTTTCGAAGTGTATCTTATCAGAGGTGGTCTGTTTGGGCTCCCCTGCCGCGGCTAGTGCCGCCTCCAGTTGGGCTTTGCACTCTTCCAGCTCCTGGGACAGTACGGTATTCTTCTCTATAAGAACCTGCATAACAAATGATCCTTAAATCAGTTACTCTAACTGTTTCAAGTCTCGGGGGCTACTGGTATATATATATAATTACCAAAAATTTCTTACCTGTATGTCTTGTACATATTGCTCCGTGGCTCTGGCTAGACCATTTTGAGCGGCACGGAGGTACGCATCTCCCGAATTAAAGGCATCTAATGCCTCTTGGGAGAAACAAGCGTCGCGAAGAATTGTCCGGCGACGCCTATGGTTCATGGCACTCTCCACCTCAGAGTTGGTGGCAGACAACCTGTCCACATCCTCCATCGGAGGAGTGTCCGGTGCGCGCCTTGTGTTCGCCTCCGCCTCCGGACCAGGCTTTGGAGCCTGGCTGGTGGAGGCACGGTTGGCAGCCTCTCCGGGTATAGTCCGGCGAGGTCTCTTTGTCCTGAAGAGAGCACGAGTGTTAATATGCCTCGCAGGTGTAACACCTGGGATAAGGGGGGCGCCATACCTTTGCGCTGACGCCTCGGTCCGGACTGCACCTCTTTTCTGCCCACGGGGCCTTGCGGCCCCTCATTGGCTTGCCGCCATAGGTTTGGCCTCCCGTCTCAAAAACCTCCCCTGCAAAGCTCGGCTGTAATCAGAAAACTGCAAACACGAGAGGGCGGACACCTATTCGGGGTACTGGGACTTCGATCTCAGTTACCTGGGAGGCCGGGATTAGCCCTGGGTAATCGGCCGTAATGGCCACCAAGGCGTTGTCCTTGCAAAATTGATGGAATAGTCCATCAATTAGCTCAACAAATATGTCCGGATCCTCTTGAGAGGCCGGGTCGAGGGACCTTCCTGGGTCCTTGGGTTGTGGAGGAGGGCTGTTTATTTCCTTAACAGCCCAGCGCAGTTCCTGCGTTGAAGTCGTTAGACTAAATATTTAACAATGGGAATACAAAACAGATGGGTAAGTAAATGCGGCCGCTTAGCCAGCTTGGTGGATTGTGCATAGAGAATCCACCCTGTGGGTTGACGCGGATAAATTCCTCCTCTTCTCCCTTATACAAAGTGGACAAGATCTTTAGTAGAGCGGCAGCCGAATCCGGCCCCTTACAGCCGTAGCGGGTGGCGTCGTCCTCCCCGTTGAAGTCCCACATGGGGTGGCTTCTATACTGAAGTGGCTGCAACCCCCGCATAATGCCTTCGGCCATAACCCCGATCATGGTCAGTCCAGAATGGGCTAACAATCTTATTCGGCCCATCAGGTAAATGATGTCCCTGTCACTTTCCCTCTGAGGGCTCCATGGATGCGAGCTCAGGCGCTTCTTTAAGGGAGCACTGTCGAACTCAGGGAGGCCGATCCGAACAGGATCCGGCAGCGGGACGTCCTCTATATAAAACCATTCCGAAGGCCAGTCTTCGGACGCCTTCTTTGGGGTTCCGGATAGATATCCGGTCCCGACGATGCGCCACACTTCGGCTCCGCCCACTTGATACATTGACCCCTCCTTAGAGCAGGGCACCAGGCAGAATAACCTCTTCCACAGCGCGAAATGAGCCTCAAAACCCAGGAATAGCTCGCAAAGGGCGACGAAGCCCGCGATATGCAATATAGAGCCGGGCGTGAGATTGTGCAGCTGGAGGCCGTAGAACTCCAGAAGCCCATGAAGAAATGGATGAATTGGAAATCCGAGTCCTCTTATAAGATAAGGGACGAGGCACACCCGCTCTCCTTTGGAGGGATTGGGGGTGCTCTCTGCTTGCTCTCCGCCATTATAGGTGGCGAGTCCGGCTCGAACTGGGACCATATAGGCCTGAGGGAGAAATCCCTTGGCCTGAAGCGACACTATCTCGCTGTGCAGGATGGAGCACCTCTGCCAGTCTCCAGGTTTAGGACTGGAAGGGCGAGAGGAGGAGCTGCGACGGCTAGCCATGTTGGAATGGACCTTTGCTAGAGGCGCTCTGATGATTACTCGCGGAGAGGAGAAGGTGTGGTTTGGATCAGAATCCCCATCCCATTAAATAGGCGGCTCGTTTATGTAGCTAGGGGTGTGAATGTAAAAATACCCCAACTTTTCGCATTCGTTTGATACGTGGAACACGGCCATTATTGGGTGTGGAAGCCAAGGTGCGCTACATTACGAAAATCGGACATTATTCAGCAGGTACACGGAATTTGGAGAAGAACCCGCCTTGCAATGCTGAAGACAATCTACGCGGCGGACTCGTTGTCATTAAAGCCTGGTTTGGGGGAGTCCTGGATTAGGGGGTGTTCGGGTAGCCGGACTATACCTTCAGCTGGACTCCAGGACTATGAAGATACAAGATTGAAGACTTCGTCCCGTGTCCGGATGGGACTTTCCTTGGCGTGGAAGGCAAGCTTGGCGATGCGGATATTCAAGGTCTCCTGCCATTGTAACCGACTTTGTGTAACCCTAATCCTCCCCGGTGTCTATATAAACCGGAGGATTTTAGTCCGTAGAACAACTTCATCATACAACAATCATACCATAGGCTAGCTTCTAGGGTTTAGCCTCCTTGATCTCGTGGTAGATCTACTCTTGTACTACCCATATCATCAATATTAATCGGGCAGGACGTAGGGTTTTACCTCCATCAAGAGGGCCCGAACTTGGGTAAAACATTGTGTCCCTTGTCTCCTGTTTCCATCTGCCTAGACGCGTAGTTCGGGACCCCCTACCCGAGATCCGCCGGTTTTGACACCAACAAACACGTCGGGTCTACATGGAGGGGATGTAGCTGTGGTTTGGCCCGGATGTTGCTTCCAGGTGTCCCTCTAAGCTGACCTGACACAACCGGGTGGAGAGGTCCACTGTTCAAAGCCCGTCCGTGGAAAGTCAAAGGGCTAGATCTCATGGTCAACCGCTCCAGGGTTAGGCCGGACGGGGACCCTGGGGGTAGCAATGCCACCGGAGCGTCTTATCAGCCCCTCATACATGCGGGGTGGTGTGGTGGCAAGTTCGAAGAGGCGGCACGCGTCTCCCAGGCATGGCCCCCCTAACGGACGGCGCCGCCGCCGGCACCTGGAGGGCGTAAACGGACGCATCAGGTCGACACGGAGGGGATGTAGCTGTCGGTTTGGCCTGGATGTTGCTTCCAGGTGTCCCTCTTAGCTGACCTGACACGACCAGGTGGAGAGGTCCACTGGTCAAAGCCCGTCCGTGGAAAGTCGAAGGGCTAGATCTCGTGGTCAACCGCTCCAGGGTTAGGCGGGACGGGGGCCCTAGGGGGTAGCAATGCCATCAGAGCGTCGCGCCGGCCCCTCGTACATGCGGGGGGGTGTGGTGGCATGTCCGACGAGGCGGCACGCGTCTCCGGGATTTGGCCCCCCTCACGGACGGCGCCACCGCCGGCACCTGGAGGGGGGAAACGAACGCGTCGGGTCTACATGGAGGGGATCTTGCTATGGGTCTGGCCCAGATGTTGCTCCAAAGTGTTCCTATGGGCTGACCTAAATAAACCGGGTGGAGAGGTCCATTGGTGAAAGCCCGTCCGTGCAAAGTCAAAGCCCACCCGCCGCCGGCACATGGAGGGGGGAAACGGACGCGACGGGTCTACACAGAGGGGATGTGGTTGTGGTTTGGCCCGGATGTTGATTCCAGGTGTCCCTCTGAGCTGACCTGACACAACCGGGTGGAGAGGTCCACTGTTCAAAGCCCGTCCGTGGAAAGTCAAAGGGCTAGATCTCATGGTCAACCGTTCCAGGGTTAGGCCGGACGGGGGCCCTGGGGGTAGCAATGCCACCGGAGTGTCGCATCGGCCCCTCATACATGCGGGATGGTGTGGTGGCATGTTCGAACAGGCGGCGCGCATCTCCCGGGCGTGGCCCCCATAACGGACGTCGCCGCCGCCAGCACCTTGAGGGGGAAAACGGACGCATCGGGTGTTGGGGAACGTAGTAATTTCAAAAAAATTCCTACGCACACGCAAGATCATGGTGATGCATAGCAACGAGAGGGGAGAGTGTTGTCTACGTACCAACGCAGAGCGACTGCGGAAGCGATCACACAACATAGAGGAAGTAGTCGTATGTCTTCCCGATCCGACCGATCCAAGCACCGTTACTCCGGCACCTCCGAGTTCTTAGCACACGTTCAGCTCGATGACGATCCTCGGGCTCCGATCCAGCAAAGCGTCGAGGAAGAGTTCCGTTAGCACGACGGCGTGATGACGATCTTGATGTACTACTGACGCAGGGCTTCGCCTAAGCACTGCAACAATATGATCGAGGTGGAATTTGGTGGCAGGGGGCACCGCACACGGCTAAGGAACGATCACCAAGGATCAACTTGTGTGTCTAGAGGTGCCCCCTGCCCCCGTATATAAAGGATCCAAGGGGGAGGGGTGCGCCGGCCAGGGAGAGGGCACAGGAGGAGTCCTACTCCTACCGGGAGTAGGACTCCCCCCCTCAATCCTATTCCAACTAGGATTCCCAAGGGGGGAAAGAGAGAGGGGGCGGCCCCTTCTCCTAGTCCTAATAGGACTAAGGGAAGGGGCGGCGCGCGGCGAGCTATGGGCTGCCCCTTTTCTCTTTTCCACTAAGGCCCATGAAGGCCCATATGGCTCCCGGGGGGGTTCCGGTAACCTCCCGGTAATCCGGTAAAATCCCGATTTCACCCGGAACACTTCCGATATCCAAATATAGGCTTCCAATATATCAATCTTTACGTCTCGACCATTTCGAGACTCCTCATCATGTCCGTGATCACATCCGGGACTCCGAACAACCTTCGGTACATCAAAATGCATAAACTCTTAATAACTGTCATCGTAACGTTAAGCGTGCGGACCCTACGGTTCGAGAACAATGTAGACATGACCGAGACACTTCTCCGGTCAATAACCAATAGCGGGACCTGGATGCCCATATTGGCTCCAACATATTCTATGAAGATCTTTATCGGTCAGACCGCATAACAACATGCGTTGTTCCCTTTGTCATCGGTATGTTACTTGCCCGAGATTCGATCGTCGGTATCCAATACCTAGTTCAATCTCGTTACCGGCAAGTCTCTTTACTCATTCCGTAATACATCATCCCGCAACTAACTTATTAGTTACAATGCTTGCAAGGCTTAAGTGATGTGCATTACCGAGAGGGCCCAGAGATACCTTTCCGACAATCGGAGTGACAAATCCTATTCTCGAAATACGCCAACCCAACATCTACCATTGGAAACACCTGTAGTACTCCTTTATAATCACCCAGTTACGTTGTGACGTTTGGTAGCACCCAAAGTGTTCCTCCGGCAAACGGGAGTTGCATAATCTCATAGTCATAGGAACATGTGTAAGTCATGAAGAAAGCAATAGCAACATACTAAACGATCGGGGTGCTAAGCTAATGGAATGGGTCATGTCAATCAGATCATTCAACTAATGATGTGACCTCGTTAACCAAATAACAACTCTTTGTTCATGGTTAGGAAACATAACCATCTTTGATTAACGAGCTAGTCAAGTAGAGGCATACTAGTGACACTCTGTTCGTCTATGTATTCACACATGTATTATGTTTCCGGTTAATACAATTCGAGCATGAATAATAAACATTTATCATGATATAAGGAAATAAATAATAACTTTATTATTGCCTCTAGGGCATATTTCCTTCAGTCTCCCACTTGCACTAGAGTCAATAATCTAGATTACACAGTAATGATTCTAACACCCATGGAGCCTTGGTGCTGATCATGTTTTGGTCGTGGAAGAGGCTTAGTCAATGGGTCTGCAATATTCAGGTCCGTATGTATCTTGCAAATCTCTATGTCTCCCACCTGGACTAGATCCCGGGTGGAATTGAAGCGTCTCTTGATGTGTTTGGTCCTCTTGTGAAATCTAGATTCATTTGCCAAAGCAACTGCACGAGTATTGTCACAAAAGATTTTCATTGGACCCGATGCGCTAGGTATGACACCTAGATCGGATATGAACTCCTTCATCCAGACTCCTTCGTTTGCTGCTTCCGAAGCAGCTATGTACTCCGCTTCACATGTAGATCCCGCTACGACGCTTTGTTTAGAACTGCACCAACTGACAGCTCCACCGTTTAAAGTAAACATGTATCCGGTTTGCGATTTAGACTCGTCCGGATCAGTGTCAAAGCTTGCATCAACGTAACCTTTTACGGTGAGCTCTTTGTCACCTCCATACACGAGAAACATATCCTTAGTCCTTTTCAGGTATTTCAGGATGTTCTTGACCGCTGTCCAGTGATCCACTCCTGGATTACTTTGGTACCTCCCTGCTAAACTTATAGCAAGGCACACATCAGGTCTGGTACACAGCATTGCATACATGATAGAGCCTATGGCTAAAGCATAGGGAACATCTTTCATTTTCTCTCTATCTTATGCAGTGGTCGGGCATTGAGTCTGACTCAACTTCACACCTTGTAACACAGGCAAGAACCCTTTCTTTGCTTGATCCATTTTGAACTTCTTCAAAATCTTGTCAAGGTATGTGCTTTGTGAAAGTCCAATTAAGCGTCTTGATCTATCTCTATAGATCTTTATGCCTAATATGTAAGCAGCTTCCGCGAGGTCTTTCATCGAAAAACTTTTATTCAAGTATCCCTTTATGCTATCCAGAAATTCTATATCATTTCGAATCAGTAATATGTCATCCACATATAATATCAGAAATGCTACAGAGCTCCCACTCACTTTCTTGTAAGTACAGGCTTCTCCAAAAGTCTGTATAAAACCAAATGCTTTGATCACACTATCAAAGCATTTATTCCAACTCCGAGAGGCTTGCACCAGTCCATAAATGGATCGCTGGAGCTTGCACAATTTGTCAGCTCCCTTTGGATCGACAAAACCTTCTGGTTGCATCATATACAACTCTTCTTCCAGAAATCCATTCAGGAATGCAGTTTTGACATCCATCTGCCAAATTTCATAATCATAAAATGCGACAATTGCTAACATGATTCTGACAGACTTAAGCATCGCTACGGGTGAGAAGGTCTCATCGTAGTCAACCCCTTGAACTTGTCGAAAACCTTTTGCGACAAGTCGAGCTTTATAGACAGTAATATTACCGTCAGCGTCAGTCTTTTTCTTGAAGATCCATTTATTCTCAATTGCTTGCCGATCATCGGGCAAGTCAACCAAAGTCCATACTTTGTTCTCATACATGGATCCCATCTCAGATTTCATGGCTTCAAGCCACTTTGCGGAATCTGGGCTCACCATCGCTTCTTCATAGTTCGTAGGTTCATCATGATCTAGTAGCATGACTTCCAGAATTGGATTACCGTACCACTCTGGTGCGGATCTCACTCTGGTTGATCTACGAGGTTCAGTAGTATCTTGTCCTGAAGTTTCATGATCATCATCATTAGCTTCCTCACTAATTGGTATAGGTGTCGCAGAAACAGTTTTCTGTGATGTACTATTTTCCAATAAGGGAGCAGGTACAGTTACCTCGTCAAGTTCTACTTTCCTCCCACTCACTTCTTTCGAGAGAAACTCCTTGTCTAGAAAGGATCCATTCTTAGCAACGAATGTCTTGCCTTCGGATCTGTGATAGAAGGTGTACCCAACAGTCTCCTTTGGGTATCCTATGAAGACACATTTCTCCGATTTGGGTTCGAGCTTATCAGGTTGAAGCTTTTTCACATAAGCATCACAGCCCCAAACTTTAAGAAACGACAACTTTGGTTTCTTGCCAAACCACAGTTCATAAGGTGTCGTCTCAACGGATTTTGATGGTGCCCTATTTAACGTGAATGTGGCCGTCTCTAAAGCGTATCCCCAAAACGATAGTGGTAAATCAATAAGAGACATCATAGATCGTACCATATCTAGTAAAGTACGATTACGACGTTCGGACACACCATTACGCTGTGGTGTTCCGGGTGGCGTGAGTTGCGAAACTATTCCACAATTTTTCAAATGTACACCAAACTCGTAACTCAAATATTCTCCTCCACGATCAGATCATAGAAACTTTATTTTCTTGTTACGATGATTTTCAACTTCACTCTGAAATTCTTTGAACTTTTCAAATGTTTCAGACTTGTGTTTCATTAAGTAGATATACCCATATCTGCTTAAATCATCTGTGAAGGTGAGAAAATAACGATATCCGCCACGAGCCTCAATATTCATCGGACCACATACATCGGTATGTATGATTTCCAATAAATTTGTTGCTCTCTCCATAGTACCGGAGAACGGTGTTTTAGTCATCTTGCCCATGAGGCACGGCTCGCAAGTTCCAAGTGATTCATAATCAAGTGGTTCCAAAAGTCCATCATTATGGAGTTTCTTCATGCGCTTTACACCGATATGACCTAAACGACAGTGCCACAAATAAGTTGCACTTTCGTTATCAACTCTGCATCTTTTGGTTTCAACATTATGAATATGTGTATCACTACTATCGAGATTCATCAAAAATAGACCACTCTTCAAAGGTGCATGACCATAAAAGATATTACTCATATAAATAGAACAACCATTATTCTCTGATTTAAATGAATAACCGTCTCGCATTAAACAAGATCCAGATATAATGTTCATGCTCAACGCTGGCACCAAATAACAATTATTTAGGTCTAATATTAATCCCGAAGGTAGATGTAGAGGTAGCGTGCCGACCGCGATCACATCGACTTTGGAACCGTTTCCCACGCGCATCGTCACCTCGTCCTTTGCTAGTGTCCGCTTATTCCGTAGTCCCTGTTTCGAGTTGCCAATATTAGCAACAGAACCAGTATCAAATACCCAGGTGCTACTGCGAGCTCTGGTAAGGTACACATCAATAACATGTATATCACATATACCTTTGTTCACCTTGCCATCCTTCTTATCCGCCAAATACTTGGGGCAGTTCCGCTTCCAGTGACCAGTCTGCTTGCAGTAGAAGCACTCAGTTTCAGGCTTAGGTCCAGACTTGGGTTTCTTCTCCTAAGCAGCAACTTGCTTGCTGTTCTTCTTGAAGTTCCCCTTCTTCTTCCCTTTGCCCTTTTTCTTGAAACTAGTGGTCTTGTTGACCATCAACACTTGATGCTCCTTCTTGATTTCTACCTCCGCAGCTTTCAGCATCGCGAAGAGCTCGGGAATAGTCTTGTTCATCCCTTGCATATTATAGTTCATCACGAAGCTCTTGTAGCTTGGTGGCAGTGATTGGAGAATTCTGTCAATGACGCAATCATCTGGAAGATTAACTTCCAATTGAATCAAGTGATTATTATACCCAGACATCTTGAGTATATGCTCACTGACAGAACTGTTCTCCTCCATCTTGCAGCTATAGAACTTATTGGAGACTTCATATCTCTCAATCCGGGCATTTGCTTGAAATATTAACTTCAACTCCTGGAACATCTCGTATGCTCCATGACGTTCAAAACGTCGTTGAAGTCCCGATTCTACGCCGTAAAGCATGGCACATTGAACTATCGAGTAGTCATCAGCTTTGCTCTGCCAGACGTTCATAACATCTGGTGTTGCTCCAGCAGCAGGCCTGGCACCCAGCGGAGCTTCCAGGACGTAATTCTTCTATGCAGCAATGAGGATAATCCTCAAGTTACGGACCCAGTCCGTGTAATTGCTATCATCATCTTTCAACTTTGCTTTCTCAAGGAACGCATTAAAATTCAACGAAACAACAGCACGAGCCATCTATCTACAATCAACATAAACAAGCAAGATACTATCAGGTACTAAGTTCATGATAAGTTTAAGTTCAGTTAATCAAATTACTTAAGAACTCCCACTTAGATAGACATCCCTCTAATCCTCTAAGTGATCACGTGATCCAAATCAACTAAACCATAACCGATCATCACGTGAGATGGAGTAGTTTTCAATGGTGAACATCGTTATGTTGATCATATCTACTATATGATTCACGCTCGACCTTTCGGTCTCTGTGTTCCGAGGCCATATCTGCATATGCTAGGCTCGTCAAGTTTAACCTGAGTATTCTGCGTGTGCAAAACTGGCTTGCACCCGTTGTAGATGGACGTAGAGCTTATCACACCCGATCATCACATGGTGTCTGGGCACGACGAACTTTGGCAACGGTGCATACTCAGGGACAACACTTCTTGATAATTTAGTGAGAGATCATCTTATAATGCTACCGTCAATCAAAGCAAGATAAGATGCATAAAAGGATAAACATCACATGCAATCAATATAAGTGATATGATATGGCCATCATCATCTTGTGCTTGTGATCTCCATCTCCGAAGCACCGTCATGATCACCATCGTCACCAGCGCGACACCTTGATCTCCATCGTAGTATCATTGTCGTCTCGCCAATCTTATGCTTCCACGATTATCACTACCGCTTAGTAATAAAGTAAAGCATTATATTGCGATTGCATTGCATATAATAAAGCGACAACCATATGGCTCCTGCCAGTTGCCGATAACTTGGTTACAAAACATGATCATCTCATACAATAAAATTCAGCATCATGCCTTGACCATATCACATCACAACATGCCCTGCAAAAACAAGTTAGACGTCCTCTACTTTGTTGTTTGCAAGTTTTACGTGGCTGCTACGGGCTTAAGCAAGAACTCATCTCACCTATGCATCAAAACCACAACGATAGTTTGTCAAATAGACTCCATTTTAACCTTCTCAAGGACCGGGCGTAGCCACACTCGGTTCAACTAAAGTTGGAGAGACAGTCGCCCGCAAGCCATCTATGTGCAAAGCACGTCGAGGGAACCGGTCTCGCGTAAGCGTACGCGTAATGTTGGTCCGGGTCGTCTCGTCCAACAATACCGCTGAACCAAAGTATGACATGCTGGTAGGCAGTATGACTTGTATCGCCCACAACTCACTTGTGTTCTACTCGTGCAAATAACATCAAACCATAAAACCTAGGCTCGGATGCCACTGTTGGGGAATGTAGTAATTTCAAAAAATTTCCTACGCACATGCAAGATCATGGTGATGCATAGCAACGAGAGGGGCGAGTGTTGTCTACGTACCAACGCAGACCGACTGCGGAAGCGATCACACAACGTAGAGGAAGTAGTCGTACGTCTTCCCGATCCGACCGATCCAAGCACCGTTACTCCGGCACCACCGAGTTCTTAGCACACGTTCAGCTCGATGACGATCCTCGGGCTCCGATCCAGCAAAGCGTCGAGGAAGAGTTCCGTCAGCACGACGGCGTGATGACGATCTTGATGTACTACCGACGCAGGGCTTCGCCTAAGCACTGCAACAATATGATCGAGGTGGAATTTGGTGGCAGGGGCACCGCACACGGCTAAGGAACGATCACCAAGGATCAACTTGTGTGTCTAGAGGTGCCCCCTGCCCCCGTATATAAAGGATCCAAGGGGGAGGGGTGCGCCGGGCCAGGGAGAGGGCGCAGGAGGAGTCCTACTCCTACCGGGAGTAGGACTCCCCCCCCCCCCCCCTCAATCCTATTCCAACTAGGATTCCCAAGGGGGAAAAGAGAGAGAGGGGGCCGGCCCCTTCTCCTAGTCCTAATAGGACTAAGGGAAGGGGGGGCGCGGCCAGCTATGGGCTGCCCCTTTTCTCTTTTCCACTAAGGCCCATGAAGGCCCATATGGCTCCCGGGGGGGTTCCAGTAACCTCCCGGCAATCCGGTAAAATCCCGATTTCACCCGGAACACTTTCGATATCCAAATATAGGCTTCCAATATATCAATCTTTACATCTCGACCATTTCGAGACTCCTCGTCATGTCCGTGATCACATCCAGGACTCCGAACAACCTTCGGTACATCAAAATGCATAAACTCATAATAACTGTCATCGTAACGTTAAGCGTGTGGACCCTACGGTTCGAGAACAATGTAGACATGACCGAGACACTTCTCCGGTCAATAACCAATAGCGGGACCTGGATGCCCATATTGGCTCCAACATATTCTACGAAGATCTTTATCGGTCAGACCGCATAACAACATACGTTGTTCCCTTTGTCATCGGTATGTTACTTGCCCGAGATTCGATCGTCGGTATCCAAAACCTAGTTCAATCTCGTTACCGGCAAGTCTCTTTACTCGTTCCGTAATACATCATCCCGCAACTAACTTATTAGTTGCAATGCTTGCAAGGCTTAAGTGATGTGCATTACCGAGAGGGCCCAGAGATACCTTTCCGACAATCGGAGTGACAAATCCTATTCTCGAAATACGCCAACCCAACATCTACCATTGGAAACACCTGTAGTACTCCTTTATAATCACCCAGTTACGTTGTGACGTTTGGTAGCACCCAAAGTGTTCCTCCGGCAAATGGGAGTTGCATAATCTCATAGTCATAGGAACATGTAAGTCATGAAGAAAGCAATAGCAACATACTAAACGATCGGGGTGCTAAGCTAATGGAATGGGTCATGTCAATCAGATCATTCAACTAATGATGTGACCTCATTAATCAAATAACAACTCTTTGTTCATGGTTAGGAAACATAACCATCTTTGATTAACGAGCTAGTCAAGTAGAGGCATACTAGTGACACTCTGTTTGTCTATGTATTCACACATGTATTATGTTTCCGGTTAATACAATTCTAGCATGAATAATAAACATTTATCATGATATAAGGAAATAAATAATAACTTTATTATTGCCTCTAGGGCATATTTCCTTCATCGGGTCTACACGGAGGGGATGTAGCTATCGGTTTAGCCCGGGTGTTGCTTCCAGGTGTCCCTCTGAGCTGACCTGACACGACCGGGTGGAGAGGTCCACTGTTCAAAGCCCATCCATGGAAAGTCAAAGGGCTAGATCTCGTGGTCAACCGCTCCAGGGTTAGGCAGGACGGGGGCCCTGGGGGGGTAGCAATGCCACCGGAGCATCGCACTAGCCCCTCATACATGCGGGGTGGTGTGGTGGCTTGTCCAAAGAGGAGGCACGCGTCTCCGGGATTTGGCACCCCTCACGGATGGCGCCACCGCCGGCACCTGGAGGGGGGAAACGGACGCGTCGGGTCTACACGGAAGGGGATCTTGCTGTGGGTCTGGCCCGGATGTTGCTCCAAAGTGTTCCTATCGGCTGACCTAACACAACCGGGTGGAGAGGTCCATTGGTTAAAGCCCGTCCGTGCAAAGTCAAAGCCCGCCCGCCGCCGGCACGTGGAGGGGGAAACGGACACGCCGGGTCTACACGGAGGGGGTGTAGCTATGGTTTTGCCCAGATGTTGCTCCCAGGTGTCCCCGTGCAAAGCATCTCACTCCGACGGACTTGGATCCGCCGCCGCCCCCACCCCCACCCCCCCCCCTCCCCGTCGACGACCCCCCTCCCCCTTCAGTCACCTGACCTACTAAGCTCCAGAACGAGCACGTGAGGCGGCGGCCATGCGCTCCCAGACCCACGACCAGGCCACGGCCTCGGCGGACGAAGCTGCTCGAGTTCGGCGCCTCCCCTCCCCTCCCCTTTGTGTGGTTCCGGGAGAGGAAAGGGCCGAGCGGCATTAAAACATAAAAACATGAAAAAGGAAAAATATAACTATAAAAAACATCAAAAAAATTATATGAAATAAAAAAACATAAAGAAGAAAAATATAAACTATTAAAAACATTAAAAAATAAAAAATATAACTATGCCTACGGCTAAGCCGTCGGCATAGGTGCCACGTGGCATCGCTACATATGCCGACGGCTTAGCCGTCGGCATAGTTGCCCTTATCCATCCGCGGTCGCCCCCTCCACCACTCATTCCTCCCCGACCTAGAGCCCGACCCGCGCCGCCGCCGTTCCCCGTCGCCCGCGTCGCTCCCCGCCGCCGCTCCACCCGCACCACTCCCCTTCCCTCGCCCCTCCCCCCTCCCCACCTACATCCCCCGGCCCTTCTTGCGCCACCGCCGCCACGCCGTCGCCACCTCGTCTCCCCGCCGCCGCGACCACCCCCTTCTCCGCCCCCTCACCCCACCACCACCCCGTCCCCCCACCACCTCTCGCTGGTTCCGTCCACACCTGTCCCCGACCCCGCGCCCTCCGTGTGTCCTGCCCCGACCCCGTGCTAGGGGGCGCCGGAGCTAGGAGGCGCCCCTCCGCCGACGCCCTGCTGCTCCCCGGCCGTCCCCATCCACCCTTCCCCGGCGGCTGCCCCCCGGCCTCCCTGCTGCCCGCTGCACCGGTGGCCAAGGTGAGCTTTTTTCAATTTTTTGCATTTTGTTACTGTTTTTTGCATAGATGGATATATATGTGATGAATGGATATATGCATGTACAGATTGATGGTGAAGTTTGTGATAGATGGATGCATTGATGGATATTGGTCAAGTTTGTCAATTGGGACACTTAGTTTAAAACATGGATAGATGATATTGGTCAAGTTTTTGAATATGTGCATGTATAGATTGATGGATATTGGTCAAGTTTTGCATTTTGTAAACACTTAGTTTAAAATATGGATGAATTGATGGATATTAGTAAGTTTTGTGTTTGGTCAAGTTAGTGTTAGATGGAAGCAATTCGAGGCACTTGGTTTCTAAAATACTTAATGAAGCTTTTTTTACAATTTGACATGTTGTTTCATGTTCATTCATAATGTTGTGTTAATGCTTAATGTGAGGTGATGGCCTAATTTTTTTCACTCGGTGTAATTAACAAGATTTGTGGTGTTCCATCTTCGTGGAGTGATCGTCGACGTTGGAGGTGTTGGTCCATGATCGCCCCTCTCCTTTGATCAACTACATCGGAGGGTGAGCAACAATTCCATGACCTCGTCCACTTTTTTTCATGTCACTAGATTAAATTTTCACATCAAGTCGCGTAACCTAGGTCTCCCGTCCGAAAGGGTTGCATCGATAAATATGCATTCAATTGCATATTTATCACCGCAGCTCTTTCGGATTGTCCAGCGCTTTCCACGGACAGCCCGAGGATGTGTAGATTGGGTACGTTGTTCATGCTCTACCCCGTTCCGAGACAGGATTTTGGCGGCGGCTCCCTGTTGTTCTCCGGATGCATCTCGGCATTTTGCCGAGACGTGTATTTGGAGAACAGCGGGGAGGTGCTGCCAAAATTTTGTCTCGGAATGGGGTAGAGCATGGACAACGTACTCAATCTATACATTCTCGGGTGGGATTAGGACCCATCTTTACCTATTAGAGATGTAGGTGGATTAAATGTCGTTTCTTGTCAACCTTGTAAAAATAAAATATTGATGTGAGTAATTTAAATGAATCCTTAATTTTGTTGTGTGGCTTCCAATAAAGCAGAGATGGCAGATAATCAGTGGATGTATAGTGGGTTTTTCCGTCGGAATCAAGTAACGACAGAGTGGGTCGAGAAAAATGATGTGTTTTTGAAAGAGATATTCCGTAGTCCAATGAGGATGGTGCCAGAATGCCCGTGTGCAAATGTAAGAGACGTATCCGCAGAGATAAGAGTGAGATGACTAAGCACCTTCACACGCATGGATTTATGCCCAACTTTAATATGCCGATAAACTTTGCCCAGCGGGACCATGGTAGAGAGGATGTGATACGACAACGCATCGCTGGTTATGAGGACGATGGGGTTAGAGACATGCTAGATGATGTCTTTGCTGCACAGCCGACACCGCCGTCACATTCGGCCAATGAACCGGAGGAGCCGGAGGAAACTGCAAAGGCCTTCCTGGAAATCTTGGCCTCGTCAAAGAAACCTCTCTATGAGGGTGCCAAGCTGTCTGTGCTGGATGCCATCTCGCAACTGATGGCAGTCAAGGCTGAGTACAGCTGTAGCCGAGGTTGCTTCGAAGCATTTCTGGGAGTATGGGCTAACAGCCTGCCTGAGGGTCATGAACTGCCGAAAACCATGTACGCTACGAAGAAAATCATGAAGGCGCTCTTCATGGACTATGAGAAAATACATGTTTCTCCAAAGAATTGCCTTTTTTAGGCATGAGTATGCGGATGACAAGTACTGTAGGAAGTGTGGTTCCTCTCGGTATATTGAGGTGGTCGATAAGCATGGTCAGAAGCAGCAGCTAAAAATCCCTGTGAAGGTTCTTCGGTATCTTGATTTTATAAAAAGACTGTAGCACCTTTTCGTCACCGAGGAGTCTGCCAAAATGATGAAGTGGCACAAGGAAGGGAAAAGGTACAATCCAAAAAAAATTGTACATCCATCAGAAGGTGAAGCATGGAAGTCATTCGATATAGAGTACACGGAGGAAGAAGCCGAGGCTGGGAATGTCAGAATTCCTATAACAGGTGATGGCTTCAATCCATATGGTATGTCGTCTAATCCATACAGTTGCTGGCCCGTATTTGTTATTCCACTCAATCTCCCTCCCGGCGCCATAATGCAACGCAAGACCATGTTCCTGTCGCTTATAATTCCGGGGCCTGAATTTCCGGGGAAGAATTTGAGTGTGTTTATGCAGCCGTTGGTGGATGATTTGCACCATTCTTGGTACTTCCCGAGGTTGACATACGACCGGCATCTGCAGAAAAATTTCTTGATGAAAGTTTGGCTACAATATTGCATGCATGACTTTCCCCGCTATGCCCTGTTCTGTGGATGGTGTACAAGTGGAAAGATGCCTTGCCCAGTGTGCATACAGGCCTTGATTTTCATTTGGCTGAAGAAGGGTGGCAAGTATGTTGCCTTTGAACTGCATCGACAGTTCCTCCCTCCAGACCATCCTGATAGGGAAGACAAGAAGAACTTCATAAAAGGCAAAGTTGTCCATGAAGTAAACGAGATTCCAACCTTTTCTGGTGCGGATGTGCTTGCTCAGCTGAAAGCTCTTAAGCCTGTCGGTGAAGGGAAAGGCAAAGGCAAAGGCAAAGGCAAAGGCAAAGCCACAGGCGAAGACGAGGGCGAGGGCAAAGGAAAAGGTAAAGGGAAAAATGTTTTGAAGGATATGGTGAGACGCACAACTGGACTCACATTACCCCCTTCACGCAGCTTCCCTATTTTAAGGACCTCAAACTTCTATACAACATCGACGTGATGCACACCGAAAAGAATGTCGCAGAGTCCCTTTTTCACACGATCCTCAACATTCCTGATAAGACAAAGGATAATGTTAATGCTAGAGTCGATCAATAGAATATTTGTGATAGACCACGTCTACACATGCAGCCTCCCACAGGCATTCAAAAATCTTGGTTCAAGCCAGATGCTGACTTCGTACTTAAAAAGGATCATAAGATGGAGGCATTCAAGTGGCTGAAACACGTCGTGAAGTTCACTGATGGTTATGCGTCGAATATAAGTAAGGGGGTCAATCTTTCAACGGGCAGAGTGACCGGGCTCAAGAGTCATGACTATCATGTATGGATTGAGCGGATAATGTCGGTTATAGTTCGGGGCTATGTTCCCGAGCATGTCTAGCGTGTGCTTGCGGAGTTAAGCCATTTCTTCCACACGCTTTGTGCTAAAGAAGTATGTCCTGAGAAGATAAAATAAATGCATCAGAATGCGCCGGAGTTGATATGCAAGCTAGAGAAGATCTTCCCACCAGGCTTCTTTACTCCGATGCCACATCTCATTTTGCACCTCGCGAACGAGGTATTGTTGGGGGGGCCTGTGCAAAATCGTTGGCAGTACGGCCCTGAGAGACAGAACAAGCATCTGAGACAGAAATGTGGAAACAAAGCTAAGATTGAAGCTTCCATAGCTGAGGCAGTTATCCTAGAGGAGGTGGCAGACCTCAGGACAGCCTACTATCCGGACCATGTTCCCACGTTGCACAATAAGGTGTCTCGATACAATACAGAAGAACCCAAGTATAAACCCAAGTTGCCTCTATTCATCGGGCAAGGTGGCAGGGCTGGATGCTCGACACCTTATCTCATGCCACGAGATGAGTGGGAGGATGTCATGTTCTATATCTTGCACAACATCAAGGAGGTTGAGGATGAGTGGATGAGGTGATACCTTTGCACCATTCTTTTAGTCAATTCGTTGTGTTCACTTTGCCTAGTTCTTATACTGCTTTTCTTATTGTAGTCGATTCGTTGAAGAAGAGTGGATGGGAATGCTGCCTCCGACTGAAGCGGAGGCACTTGCTCTTCTCCGAAAGGGTGCTGATGGAAGGAAAAATTTCGTTGCGTGGTTCATGGAGAAAGTAATTGTTCACACTTCACTATTACCTATTTAAATTAAACTCATGCACCCTATAATTTCAATTAAACTCATGCACCCTATAATTTCAATTAAACTTGTAGGGAAATGATTCGACAAAATCAATGGATGAAGAATTGAGATGGGTTTCCATGGGTTTTGACCCTGCCGTCATGACATGCCAGAAGTATGATGTGAATGGGTATCGCTTCCATACAGAGGAGCACTAGAACAGTCGGCCTGATCCCAAAACCATAAATACTGGAGTCTTCACTGAAGGAGATAATAAAGTAGATTACTACGGAAGGGTAGGAAAAATATACGAGCTTACATTCAAACGTGGCCGCGAACACCTAAGTCTCACTATGCTCAAATGCCGATGGTTCGACCCCAAAAAGGGTTTGAGACATACGCCTTCTATTGGTTTAGTTGAAGTTAAACCATCAACCATCTATGTCGGAGTTGATCTCTTTATCGCCGCTACCCAGGCCACACAAGTATATTATCTGCCTTACCCATGCCAGGAAGAGTACCTAAAGGGTTGGGAAGTTGTGTTCAAGGTGTCTCCACATGGTAAGCTACCGGACCCGAACGATGATGATTACTACAACATAAACCCCATGACATACGAGGGAGTGTTCTATCAACAGGAACATGATTATGTGGTCGGAAACAACGAGGATGATGACTTGGGTTATGTTGACCTGGACCCAAACGACGACGACGCACGGATTGATGGTGAGGCAGTTGTGAATCAAAGAGACATAATTATGCTTGAAAAGTTAAATGAAGACGCTGACGATGAGGAAGAGCCTCCACCTCTGTCAGACAACGAAGAAGATATGCGTTATAGTGATGATGAGACCGGTCCACAAATAGATTACAATAGTGATGATTCATATGGGTTCTAGAAAATGTAAGTTCTTTTAATGATCATTACAATAGTATGCTTAATGTGCTCTTCTGTTATTAATGTTTTCCTGTATGCTTGTTTATTTGATATCCTTACTAATTGTTTAATCTCTTCTCAATGCAGGTTTGCTAATCATGGGCAAGTCCAGCGGCGCCAGTTTCCTCAGTAAATTCAAAGGACTTACTCGGAGTGGACGAGCCCACAAGGTTCCCTCCCGACTACGCGAGGATGACACCTCATAGGGAGGTGGAGGGGTCGGGGGAGGAGACCCTAGAGGAGGAGGCGGTGGGGGGAGAGCCCCTAGAGGAGGAGGCCGTGAGGGGAAAGGCAGCCGGGGCAAAAAACTCCGGGCTGTGTCTGAAATAGGAGGGTCTTCTTCGATGCCCTCCTATACAGAGGCACCTTCTGAGTCTGAGGAGGAGGAGTATGTTCCTGATGGTGAGGAGGAGGAGGGCAAGGAGGAGGAGGCCGAGGAGGAGGAGCTTGAGGACGAGGGTGAGGAGGAGGGCGAGGAGGGTGGTGGAGGGGAGGTTGATCCCGAGTTGTGGGGTGACTTTCCACCTGGTGCTCCGCAGGGGTGGCTGCGTGGTAAGGCCGGACTACCTACACCACCTTCTATCGAGGCGCACAAGTGGCTCATCGAACCTGCGGGGATAGAGTAAGTGCCTCTCAATCATATTTTCAACACATGACAACATTTTCTTATTGTACACATGGCAATCCTTTGATTCTTTTGCAGAAACTGGATCCTTCGCGGAAAGGGCTGTAAACCAAACGGCCTTATCATTGTCCTGTTGAAGGAGTTTTGGCTTGGCCTATTCTGCCCGAGGCCAGACAGGTGTTGGAAATATACCCTAGAGGCAATAATAAAAGCATTATTATTATATTTCCTTGTTCATGATAATCGTCTTTATTCATGCCATAATTGTGTTATCCGGAAATCGTAATACATGTGCGAATAACAGACACCAACATGTCCCTAGTAAGCCTCTAGTTGACTAGCTCGTTGATCAATAGATAGTCATGGTTTCCTGACTATGGACATTGGATGTCATTGATAACGAGATCACATCATTAGGAGAATGATGTGATGGATAAGACCCAATCCTAAACATAGCATAAAGATCGTATAGTTCGTTTGCTAGAGTTTTTCCAATGTCAAGTATCTTTTCCTTAGACCATGAGATCGTGTAACTCCCGGATATCGTAGGAGTGCTTTGGGTGTACCAAACGTCACAATGTAACTGGGTGACTATAAAGGTAGACTACGGGTATCTCCAAAAGTGTCTGTTGGGTTGACATGGATCAAGACTAGGATTTGTCACTCCGTATGACGGAGAGGTATCACTGGGCCCACTCGGTAATGCATCATCATAATGAGCTCAAAGTGACCAAGTGTCTGGTCACGGGATCATGCATTACGGTACGAGTAAAGTGACTTGCCGGTAACGAGATTGAACAAGGTATTGGGATACCGACGATCGAATCTCGGGCAAGTAATATATCGATTGACAAAGGGAATTGCATACGGGGTTGATTGAATCCTCGACATTGTGGTTCATCCGATGAGATCATCGTGGAGCATGTGGGAGCCAACATGGGTATCCAGATCCCGCTGTTGGTTATTGACCGGAGAGTCATCTCGGTCATGTCTACATGTCTCCCGAACCCGTAGGGTCTACACACTTAAGGTTCGGTGACGCTAGGGTTGTGAAGATATGTATATGCAGTAACACGAATGTTGTTCGGAGTCCCGGATGAGATCCTGGACGTCACGAGGAGTTCCGGAATGGTCCGGGGGTAAAGAATTATATATAGGAAGTGCTATTTCGGCCATCGGGACAAGTTTCGGGGTCACCGGTATTGTACCGGGACCACCGGAAGGGTCCCGGGGGTCCATCGGGTAGGGCCACCTATCCCGGAGGGCCCCATGGGCTGAAGTGGGAAGGGACCCGGCCAAAAGTGGGCTGGGGCGCCACTCCCCTAGGGCCCATGCGGCTAGGGTTGAGAGGAAACCCTAGAGGGGGCGCCCCTTGCTTGGGGGGCAAGCCCCCCACCCCTAGGCCGCCGCCCCCCTAGGAGATCCCATCTCCTAGGGCCGGCGCCCCCCCTAGGCACCCCTATATATAGTGGGGAGAGGAGGGACTTCATACCACAGCCCTTGGCACATCCCTCTCTCCCTGTTACATCTCTCTCTCTCGTAGTATAGGCGAAGCCCTGCTACTGTGATGCCCTGCATCCACCACCACGCCGTCATGCTGCTGGATCATCTTCAACCTCTCCTCCCCCCCTTGCTGGATCAAGAAGGAGGAGACGTCTCCCATCCCGTACGTGTGTTGAACGTGGAGGTGCCGTCCGTTCGGCGCTTGGTCATCGGTGATTTGGATCACGTCGTGTTCGACAACATCATCCCCGTTCTTTGAACGCTTCCGCTCGCGATCTACAAAGATATGTAGATGCATCCGATGACTCGTTGCTAGATGAACTCATAGATGGATCTTGGTGTAACGAGTAGGAAAAATTTTTGTTTTCTGCAACGTTCCCCAACAGTGGCATAATGAGCTAGGTCTATGCGTAGTTCTTCTTGCGCGAGTAGAACACAATTTGTTGTGGGCGTAGATTTGTCAACTTTCTTGCCGTTACTAGTCTTTTCTTGCTTCAGCGGTATTGTGGGATGAAGCGGCCCGGACCAACCTTACACGTATGCTTACGTGAGACCGGTTCCACCGACTAACATGCACTAGTTGCATTAGGTGGCTGGCGGGTGTCTGTCTCTCCCACTTTAGTTGGAGCGGATTCGATGAACAGGGTCCTTATGAAGGGTAAATAGAAGTTGACAAATCACGTTGTGGCTTTCACGTAGGTAAGAAGACGTTCTTGCTAGAACCCTAATTCAGCCACGTAAAACTTGCAACAACAATTAGAGGACGTCTAACTTGTTTTTGCAGCAAGTGCTTTGTGATATGATATGGCCAAAGTTGTGATGAATGATACATATGTGATGTATGAGATGTTCGTGTTATTGTAATAGGAATCACGACTTGCATGTCGATGAGTATGACAACCGGCAGGAGCCATAGGGGTTGTCTTTATTCTTTTATATGACCTGCGTGTCATTGAGGAACGCCATGTAAATTACTTTACTTTATTGCTAAACACGTTAGCCTTAGTAGTAGAAGTAGTAGTTGGCGAGCAACTTCATGGAGACACGATGATGGAGATCATGGTGTCATGCCGGTGACAAGATGATCATGGAGCTTCAAGATGGAGATCAAAGGAGCTATGTGATATTGGCCATATCATGTCACTATTATTATTTGATTGCATGTGATGTTTATCATGTTTTGCATCTTGTTTACTTAGAACGACGGTAGTGAATAAGATGATCCCTCATAATAATTTCAAGAAGTGTTCTCCCCTAACTATGCACCATTGCTAAAGTTTGTCGTTTCGAAGCACCACGTGATGATCGGGTGTGATAGATCCTTACGTTCACATACAACGGGTGTAAGACAGTTTTACACATGCAAAACACTTAGGGTTAACTTGACGAGCCTAGCATGTACAGACATGGCCTCGGAACACAGAGACCGGAAGGTCGAACACGAGTCGTATGGAAGATATGATCAACATGAAGATGTTCACTGATGATGGCTAGTCCGTCTCACGTGATGATCGGACACGGCCTAGTCGACTCGGATCGTGTAACACTTAGATGACTAGAGGGATGTTTAATCTGAGTGGGAGTTCATTAATAATTTGATTAGATGAACTTAATTATCATGAACTTAGTCTAAATCCTTTGCAAATATGTCTTGTAGATCAAATGTCCAACGTAGTCCTCAACTTCAACGCGTTCCTAGAGAAAACCAAGCTGAAAGACGATGGCAGCAACTACACGGACTGGGTCCGGAATCTGAGGATCATCCTCATAGCTGCCAAGAAAGATTATGTCCTACAAGCACCGCTAGGTGAAGCTCCCGTCCCACAGAACCAAGATGTTATGAACGCTTGGCAGACACGTGTTGATGACTACTCCCTCGTTCAGTGCGGCATGCTTTACAGTTTAGAGCCGGGGCTCCAAAAGCGTTTTGAGAGACATGGAGCATATGAGATGTTCGAAGAGCTGAAAATGGTTTTCCAAGCTCATGCCCGGGTCGAGAGATATGAGGTCTCCGACAAGTTCCTCAGCTGTAAGATGGAGGAAAATAGTTCTGTCAGTGAGCACATACTCACTATGTCTGGGTTACATAACCGCTTGACTCAGCTGGGAGTTAATCTCCTGGATGATGCGGTCATTGACAGAATCCTCCAGTTGCTTCCACCAAGCTACAAGAGCTTTGTGATGAACTTCAATATGCAGGGAATGGAAAAGACCATTCCTGAGGTATTTGCAATGCTGAAATCAGCAGAGGTAGAAGTCAAGAAGGAACATCAAGTGTTGATGGTCAATAAAACCACTAAGTTCAAGAAGGGCAAGGGTAAAAAGAACTTCAAGAAGGATGGCAAGGGAGTTGCCGCGCCTGACAAGCAAGCTGCCGGGAAGAAGCCAAAGAATGGACCCAAGCCCGAGACTGAGTGCTTTTATTGCAAGGGAAGCGGTCACTGGAAGCGGAACTGCCCCAAATACTTAGCAGACAAGAAGGCTGGCAAAACCAAAGGTATATTTGATATACATGTAATTGATGTGTACCTTACCAGTACTCGTAGTAACTCCTGGGTATTTGATACCGGTGCCATTGCTCATATTTGTAACTCACAGCAGGAGCTACGGAATAAACGGAGACTGGCGAAGGACGAGGTGACGATGCGCGTCGGGAATGGTTCCAAGGTCGATGTGATCACCGTCGGCACGCTACCTCTACATTTACCTACGGGATTAGTTATAAACCTCAATAATTGTTATTTAGTGCCAAGTTTGAGCATGAACATTGTATCAGGATCTCGTTTAATTCGAGATGGCTACTCATTTAAATCCGAGAATAATGGTTGTTCTATTTATATGAGAGATATGTTTTATGGTCATGCTCCTATGGTAAATGGTTTATTCTTTATGAATCTCGAACGTAATGCTACACATGTTCATAGTGTGAGTACCAAAAGATGTAAGGTTGATAATGATAGTCCCGCATACTTGTGCCACTGCCGCCTTGGTCACATAGGTGTCAAACGCATGAAGAAGCTCCATGCAGATGGACTTTTAGAGTCTCTTGATTATGAATCATTTGACACGTGCGAACCATGCCTCATGGGTAAAATGACCAAGACTCCGTTCTCAGGAACAATGGAGCGAGCAACCAACTTATTGGAAATCATACATACTGATGTGTGCGGTCCAATGAGTGTTGAGGCTCGAGGTGGCTATCGTTATGTTCTCACCCTCACTGATGACTTGAGTAGATATGGGTATGTCTACTTAATGAAACACAAGTCTGAAACCTTTGAAAAGTTCAAGGAATTTCAGAGTGAGGTTGAGAATCAACGTGACAGGAAAATCAAGTTTCTACGATCAGATCATGGAGGAGAATACTTGAGTCACGAATTTGGCACACACTTAAGAAAATGTGGAATAGTTTCACAACTAACGCCGCCTGGAACACCTCAGCGTAACGGTGTGTCTGAATGTCGTAATCGCACTCTATTAGATATGGTGCGGTCTATGATGTCTCTTACCGATTTACCGCTATCTTTTTGGGGCTATGCTTTAGAGACTGCCACATTCACTTTAAATAGGGCTCCGTCGAAATCCGTTGAGACGACACCGTATGAATTATGGTTTGGGAAGAAACCTAAGCTGTCGTTTCTAAAAGTTTGGGGATGCGATGCTTATGTCAATAAACTTCAACCTGAAAAGCTCGAACCCAAGTTGGAAAAATGTGTCTTCATAGGATACCCTAAGGAAACTATTGGGTATACCTTCTACCTCAGATCCGAAGGCAAGGTCTTTGTTGCCAAGAATGGATTCTTTCTAGAGAAGGAGTTTCTCTCGAAAGAAGTGAGTGGGAGGAAAATAGAACTTGATGAAGTATTACCTCTTGGACCGGAAAATGGCGCAACTCAAGAAAATGTTCCCGAGGTGCCTGCACCGATTAGAGAGGATGTTAATGATGATGATCATGAAACTTCAGATCAAGTTGCTACTGAACTTCGAAGGTCCACAAGGACACGTTCCGCACCAGAGTGGTACGGCAACCCTGTCTTGGAAATCATGTTGTTAGACAACGGTGAACCTTCGAACTATGAAGAAGCGATGGCGGGCCCGGATTCCGACAAATGGCTAGAAGCCATGAAATCCGAGATAGGATCCATGTATGAAAATGAAGTATGGACTTTGACTGACTTGCCCGTTGAACGGCGAGCCATAGAAAATAAATGGATCTTTAAGAAGAAGACAGACGCGGATGGTAATGTGACCATCTATAAAGCTCGGCTTGTCGCTAAGGGTTATCGACAAGTTCAAGGGGTTGACTACGATGAGACTTTCTCACCGGTAGCGAAGCTGAAGTCCGTCCGAATCATATTAGCAATTGCCGCATTCTACGATTATGAAATATGGCAAATGGACGTCAAAACGGCATTCCTTAATGGTTTCCTTAAGGAAGAATTGTATATGATGCAGCCGGAAGGTTTTGTCGATCCTAAGAATGCTGACAAGGTGTGCAAGCTCCAACGCTCAATTTATGGGCTGGTGCAAGCATCTCGGAGTTGGAACATTCGCTTTGATGAGATGATCAAAGTGTTTGGGTTTACGTAGACTTATGGAGAAGCCTGCGTTTACAAGAAAGTGAGTGGGAGCTCTGTAGCATTTCTCATACTATATGTAGATGACATACTTTTGATGGGAAATGATATAGAACTCTTGGACAGCATCAAGGCCTACTTGAATAAGACTTTTTCAATGAAGGACCTTGGAGAAGCTGCTTATATATTAGGCATCAAGATCTATAGAGATAGATCAAGACGCCTCATAGGTCTTTCACAAAGCACATACCTTGAGAAGATATTGAAGAAGTTCAATATGGATCAGTCTAAGAAGGGGTTCTTGCCTGTGTTGCAAGGTATGAAATTGAGCTCGGCTCAAAGTCCGACCACGGCAGAAGAAATAGAAGAGATGAGTGTCATCCCCTATGCCTCAGCCATAGGTTCTATTATGTATGCCATGCTGTGTACCAGACCTGATGTAAACCTTGCCGTAAGTTTGGTAGGAAGGTACCAAAGTAATCCCGGCAAGGAACACTGGACAGCGGTCAAGAATATCCTGAAGTACCTGAAAAGGACTAAGGAAATGTTTCTCGTTTATGGAGGTGACGAAGAGCTCGTCGTAAAGGGTTACGTCGACGCTAGCTTCGACACAGATCTGGATGACTCAAAGTCACAAACCGGATACGTGTATATTTTGAATGGTGGGGCAATAAGCTGGTGCAGTTGCAAGCAGAGCGTCGTGGCGGGATCTACATGTGAAGCGGAGTACATGGCAGCCTCGGAGGCAGCACATGAAGAAATTTGGGTGAAGGAGTTCATCACCGACCTCGGAGTCATACCCAATGCGTCGGGGCCGATCAAGCTCTTCTGTGACAACACTGGAGCTATTGCACTTGCCAAGGAGCCCAGGTTTCACAAGAAGACAAGGCACATCAAGCGTCGCTTCAACTCCATTCGTGAAAATGTTCAAGATGGAGACATAGAGATTTGTAAAGTACATACGGACCTGAATGTAGCAGATCCGTTGACTAAACCTCTCCTGAGGGCAAAACATGATCAGCACCAGAATTCCATAGGTGTTTGATTCATCACAATGTAACTCGACTATTGACTCTAGTGCAAGTGGGAGACTGTTGGAAATATGCCCTAGAGGCAATAATAAAAGCATTATTATTATATTTCCTTGTTCATGATAATCGTCTTTATTCATGCTATAATTGTGTTTTCCGGAAATCGTAATACATGTGTGAATAACAGACACCAACCTGTCCCTAGTAAGCCTCTAGTTGACTAGCTCGTTGATCAATAGATAGTCATGGTTTCCTGACTATGGACATTGGATGTCATTGATAACGAGATCACATCATTAGGAGAATGATGTGATGGATAAGACCCAATCCTAAACATAGCATAAAGATCGTATAGTTCGTTTGCTAGAGTTTTTCCAATGTCAAGTATCTTTTCCTTAGACCATGAGATCGTGTAACTCCCGGATACCGTAGGAGTGCTTTGGGTGTACCAAACGTCACAACGTAACTGGGTGACTATAAAGGTAGACTACGGGTATCTCCGAAAGTGTCTGTTGGGTTGACATGGATCAAGACTGGGATTTGTCACTCCGTATGATGGAGAGGTATCACTGGGCCCACTCGGTAATGCATCATCATAATGAGCTCAAAGTGACCAAGTGTCTGGTCACGGGATCATGCATTACGGTACGAGTAAAGTAACTTGCCGGTAACGAGATTGAATGAGGTATTGGGATACCGACGATCGAATCTCGGGCAAGTAATATATCGATTGACAAAGGGAATTGCATACGGGGTTGATTGAATCCTCGACATCGTGGTTCATCCGATGAGATCATCGTGGAGCATGTGGGAGCCAACATGGGTATCCAGATCCCGCTGTTGGTTATTAACCGGAGAGTCGTCTCGGTCATGTCTACATGTCTCCCAAACCCGTAGGGTCTACACACTTAAGGTTCGGTGACGCTAGGGTTGTGAAGATATGTATATGCAGTAACCCGAATGTTGTTTGGAGTCCCGGATGAGATCCCGGACGTCACGAGGAGTTCCGGAATGGTCCGGAGGTAAAGAATTATATATAGGAAGTGCTATTTCGGCCATCGGGACAAGTTTCTGGGTCACCGGTATTGTACCGGGACCACCGGAAGGGTCCCGGGGGTCCACCGGGTGGGGCCACCTATCCCGGAGGGCCCCATGGGCTGAAGTGGGAAGGGACCCAGCCCAAAGTGGGCTGGGGCGCCACTCCCCTAGGGCCCATGCGGCTAGGGTTGAGGGGAAACCCTAGAGGGGGCACCCCTTGCTTGGGGGGCAAGCCCCCCACCCCTAGGCCGCCGCCCCCTAGGAGATCCCATCTCCTAGGGCCGGCGCCCCCCCCCCCTAGGCACCCCTATATATAGTGGGGGAGAGGAGGGACTTCATACCACAGCCCTTGGCGCATCCCTGTCTCCCTGTTACATCTCTCTCTCTCTCGTAGTATAGGCGAAGCCCTGCTACTGTGACGCCCTGCATCCACCACCACGCCGTCGTGCTGCTGGATCATCATCAACCTCTCCTCCCCCCTTGCTGGATCAAGAAGGAGGAGACGTCTCCCGTCCCGTACGTGTGTTGAACGCGGAGGTGCCATCCGTTCGGCGCTTGGTCATCGGTGATTTGGATCACGTCGTGTTCGACAACATCATCCCCGTTCTTTGAACGCTTCCGCTCGCGATCTACAAAGGTATGTAGATGCATCCGATGACTCATTGCTAGATGAACTCATAGATGGATCTTGGTGTAACGAGTAGGAAAAATTTTTGTTTTCTGCAACGTTCCCCAACAATAGGGACCCGCAGCTGCGGGTTTTGGCCACGAGTTGGGCCCACTATGAGGCTTGCAGCAACGCGGAGTACGGGACGGCCGCTAAGGCCGTGATCACCAAATTTTGGGTAAGTTCTCTTCTGAATCACTTGTCTTCAGTTTTGTTCATAGTTTATCATTGAATCACTCAACTCATGCCTTGTTTTCTTCTGGTTTATGCATGATTGCAGCAACTCTATAGAATTCTTGACGAGCACAAGGCCAGAGCCTATGTGGTCTTGCTTCCGGCTGCGAAGAAGAAAGCTCGTCAGTTGCAGTACGAGGTGCGCTGGGTTGCCGTCTCGCAGTACTACCACATCTTGTTGGAAATATGCCCTAGAGGCACTAATAAATTAAGTTATTATTATATTTCATTGTTCATGATAATCGTTTATTATCCATGCTAGAATTGTATTGCTAGGAAACTCAGATACATGTGTGGATACATAGACAACACCATGTCCCTAGTAAGCCTCTAGTTGACTAGCTCGTTGATCAATATATGGTTACGGTTTCCTGACCATGGACATTGGATGTCGTTGATAACGGGATCACATCATTAGGAGAATGATGTGATGGACAAGACCCAATCCTAAGCCTAGCACAAAGATCGTGTAGTTCGTATGCTAAAGCTTTTCTAATGTCAAGTATCATTTCCTTAGACCATGAGATTGTGCAACTCCCGGATACCGTAAGAGTGCTTTGGGTGTACCAAACGTCACAACGTAACTGGGTGGCCATAAAGGTACACTACAAGTACCTCCGAAAGTGTCTGTTGGGTTGGCACGAATCGAGACTGGGATTTGTCACTCCGTGTAAACGGAGAGGTATCTCTGGGCCCACTCGGTAGGACATCGTCATAATGTGCACAATGTGACCAAGGAGTTGATCACGGGATGATGTGTTACGGAACGAGTAAAGAGACTTGCCGGTAACGAGATTGAACAAGGTATCGGGATACCGACGATCGAATCTCGGGCAAGTACTATACCACTGGACAAAGGGAATTGAATACGGGATTGATTGAATCCTCGACATCGTGGTTCATCCGATGAGATCATTGTGGAACATGTGGGAGCCAACATGGGTATCTAGATCCCGTTGTTGGTTATTGACCGGAGAGTCGTCTCGGTCATGTCTGCATGTCTCCCGAACCCGTAGGGTCTACACACTTAAGGTTCGGTGACGCTAGGGTTGTTAGGAAGACTTGTATGTGATTACCGAATGTTGTTCGGAGTCCCGGATGAGATCCCGGACGTCACGAGGAGTTCCGGAATGGTCCAGAGGTGAAGATTTATATGTAGGAAGTTGTCATACGGTCACCGGAAAGGTTCGAGGGCATATCAGTATTGTACCGGGGCCACCGGAGGGTTTCCAGGGGTCCACCAGGAGGGGCCACCTCTCTCAGAGGGCCTAATGGGCTGTAGAGGAAAGGGAACCAGCCCTACATGGGCTGGCCGCATTCCCCCCCTTGGGCCCATGCGCCTAGGGTTGTGGGGGAAACCCTAAAGCGGGCGCCCCCCTTGCTTGGGGGGCAAGCCCCCTCCCCTTGGCCGCCGCCCCCCCTTCTAGATCTCATCTAGAGGGGGCCGGCCCCCTTCCTCCTTCCCCTATAAATAGAGGGGCAAGGGGAGGGCTGCAGATGACATCCAAGGCGCAGCCCCTCCCCTCCCCAACACCTCTCCTCTTCCGTAAGAGCTTGGCGAAGCCCTGCCGGAGTACTACAGCTTCACCACCACCACGCCGCCGTGCTGCTGTTGGAGCCCTCTTCCTCAACCTCTCCCTCCTCCTTGCTGGATCAAGGCGTGGGAGACGTCTCCGTTCTGTACGTGTGTTGAACGCGGAGGTGCCGTCCGTTCGGCGCTAGGATCATCGGTGATTTGGATCACGACGAGTACGACTCCATCAACCCCGTTCACTTGAACGCTTCCGCTTAGAGATCTACAAGGGTATGTAGACGCACTCTCCTTCCCCTCGTTGCTAGATTACTCCATAGATTGATCTTGGTGATGCGTAGAAAATTTTAAATTTCTGCTACGATCCCCAATAGTGGCATCATGAGCTAGGTCTATGCGTAGTTTCTATGCACGAGTAACACAAAGTAGTTGTGGGCGTTGATTTTGTCAATTTACTTGACGTTACTAGTCTTATCTTGATTCGGCGGCATCGTGGGATGAAGCGGCCCGGACCGACCTTACACGTACTCTTACGTGAGACTGGTTCCACCGACTGACATGCACTAGTTGCATAAGGTGGCTAGCGGGTGTCTGTCTCTCCCACTTTAGTCGGATCGGATTTGATGAAAAGGGTCCTTATGAAGGGTAAATAGAAATTGGCATGTCACGTTGTGGTTTTCGCGTAGGTAAGAAACGTTCTTGCTAGAAACCTATAGCAGCCACGTAAAAACTTGCAACAACAATTAGAGGACGTCTAACTTGTTTTTGCAGGATATGCCTTGTGATGTGATATGGCCAAAAGGATGTGATGTATGAGATTGATCATGTTCTTGTAATAGGAATCATGACTTGCATGTCGATGAGTATGACAACCGACAGGAGCCATAGGAGTTGTCTTAATCTATTTATGACCTGCGTGTCAACATAAACATCATGTAATTACTTTACTTTATTGCTAAAGCGTTAGCCATAGTAGTAGAAGTAATAGATGACGAGACAACTTCAAGAAGACACGATGATGGAGATCATGATGATGGAGATCATGGTGTCATGCCGGTGACAACGATGATCATGGAGCCCCGAAGATGGAGATCAAAAGGAGCAAAATGATATTGGCCATATCATGTCACTATTTGATTGCATGTGATGTTTATCATGTTTTACATCTTATTTGCTTAGAACGACGGTAGCTTAAATAAGATGATCCCTCACTAAAATTTCAAGAAAGGTGTTCCCCCCAACTGTGCACCATTGCGAAGGTTCGTCGTTTCGAAGCACCACGTGATGATCGGGTGTGATAGATTCTAACGTTCGAATACAACGGGTGTAAGCCAGATTTACACACGCAATACACTTAGGTTGACTTGACGAGCCTAGCATGTACAGACATGGCCTCGGAACACGAAAGACCGAAAGGTCGAACATGAGTCGTATAGAAGATACGATCAACATGAGATGTTCACCGTTGATGACTAGTCTGTCTCACGTGATGATCGGACACGGCCTAGTCGATTCGGATAATGTTTCACTTAGATGACTAGAGGGATGTCTATCTGAGTGGGAGTTCATTAAATAATTTGATTAGATGAACTTAATTATCATGCACATAGTCTAAATTGTCTTTGCAAATATGTTGTAGATAAATAGCTCACGTTGTAGCTCCCTGTTTCAATACGTTCCTAGAGAAAGATTAAGTTGAAAGATATTGTAAGAAATGATGCGGAGTAGGTCCGTAGTCCGAGGAGTGTCCTCACTGCTACACAGAAGGCTTACGTCTTTGATGCACCGCTCGATGTGCAAACCCCTACAACGTCGTTTGTGGATGTTGTGAACACCTGACAGACAAGTCCTGATGACTACTTGATAGTTTAGTGCATCCAATGACGTTTTGAACGCCATAGAACATATGAGATGTTCCAAGAGCTGAAATTGGGATTTCAGGCTCATGCCCTTGTTGAGAGGTGTGAGACCTCTAACAAGTTCTTTTGCCAACAAGATGGAGTAGAATAGCTCAGCTAATGAGCATGTGCTCAGAATGTCTGGGTGCTACAATCACTTAAATCAAGTGGGAGTTAAACTTCCAGATAAGATAGTGATTGATAGAGTTCTCTAGCCACTATCACTAAGCTACTAGATCTTCGTGATGAACTATGACATGCAAGGGATGGAGTTGATCCCGGAGCTGTTCGCGGTGCTTAAGACCGCAAAAGGTAGAAATCAAGAAGGAGCATCAAGTGTTGATGGTTTAACAAGACCACTGGTTTCAAGAAGGGCAAGGGCTAGAAGGGAAACTTCATGGATGGCAAACCAGTTGCCGCTCCAGTGAAGGAACCCAAGGTTGAACCCAAACCCGAGACTGAGTGCTTCTATTGTAAGGGGAACGGTCACTGGTGGCGGAATTACCACAAATGCATGGTAGATAAGAAGGCTGGCAACTTCAACAAAGTATGTACGTGTTATTAATGTGTACCTCACTAGTACTCCTAGTAGCACCTGGGTATTGGATACCGGTTCAGTTACTATTATTGGTGACTTGAAGTAAAAGCTACGGACTAAACGGAGACTAGCTAAGGGCGAGGTGACGATGTGTGTTGGAAGTGTTTCCAAAGTTGATGAGATCACCATCGCACACTCCATCTGCCTTCGGGATTAGCATTGAACCTATATAAATGTTATCAGGTGTCTACATTGAGCATGAATATGATTAGATCATGTTCATTGCAATACGGTCATTCATTTAAGTTAGAGAATAATGGTTATTCTGTTTACATGGATGATACCTTTCATGGTCATGCACCCTATGTGAATGGTTCATAGAATCTCGGTCGTGGTAATACACATGTTCACGCCAAAAGATGTAGAGTTAATAATGATAGTACCACTTTCTCGTGGCACTGCCACTTAGGTCATATTGGCGTAAGATGCATGAAGAAACTCCATATAGATGGATGTTTGGAGTCACTTGATTTTGAATCGATTGACACATGCGAGCCATGCCTCATGGGCAGGATGACTAAGACCCTGTTTTCAGGTACAATGAAACGGGCAAGTGACTTGTTGGAAATCATACATGCTGATGCGTGTGATCCAATGAGAATTGAAGCGTGCGGCGGATATCGCTATTTTCTCATCTTCACTGACGATTTGAGTAGATATAGGTATATTTACTTAATGAAGCACAGGTCTGAAATGTTTGAAAAGTTCAAGCGATTTCAGAGTGAAGTTAAGAATCATCATAACAAGAAGATCAAATTCCTACGATCTGATCAATGAGAATATCTGAGTTATGAGTTTGGCAAACACTTAAGACATTGTGGAATTGTTTCACAGTTGAAGCCACCTAGAACACCACTGGGTTATGGTGTGTCCGGACGTCGTAATCGAACCTTACGAGATATGGTGCGATCTATGATGTCTCTTACCGATCTACCGTTTTCATTTTGAGGTTATGCGTTAGAGACAGCTGCATTCACTTTAGATAGGACACCATCTAAGTCCATTGAGACGACGTCATATGAACATTGGTTTGGCAAGAAACCAAAGTTGTCGTTTCTTAATGTTTGGGGATGCGATGCTAAGGGCTTCAGCCGGAGAAGCTCGAACCCAAACTGGACAAACACATCTTCATAGGATACCCAAGGGTGAAAGTTGGGTATACCTTCTATCTCAGATCCGAGG
Organism: Triticum monococcum; assembly: GCA_034509565.1. NCBI lineage: Eukaryota > Viridiplantae > Streptophyta > Magnoliopsida > Poales > Poaceae > Triticum > Triticum monococcum. Next base: position 12,195,842 of record CM067845.1, on the reverse strand, counting down.
GCACATTGTTTGTCGCTAAGAATGGGTCCTTTCTCGAGAAGGAGTTTCTCTCGAAAGAATTGAGTGGGAGGAAGATAGAACTTGATAAGGTTGTCGAACCTTTACTTCAACCAGAGAGTGATGCAACACAGAAAGATGTTTTCTGTGGCGCCTACGTCTGTTGAAGAGGAAGTTGATGATAGTGATCATGAAGCTTCGGATCAAGTTGCTATCAAACCTCATAGGTCGACAAGGATATGTACTACTCCTGAGTGGTACGGTAATCCTGTCTTAGATATCATGTTGTTGGACAACAATGAACCTACGAGCTATGGAGAAGCGATGGTGGGCCCGTATTCTGACAAATGGTTAGAAGCCATGAAATCCGAGATAGGATCCATGTATCAGAACAAAGTATGGACTTTGGTGGACTTGCCCGTTGATCGGCAAGCCATTGAGATAAATGGATCTTTAAGAAGAAGACGGACGTGGGCGGTAATGTTACCGTCTATGAAGCTCGACTTGTGGGAAAGAGTCTTTTCACAAGTTCAAGGAGTTGACTACGATGAGAATTTCTCACCTGTAGCGATGCTTAAGTCCGTCAGAATCATGTTAGCATTAGCTGTATTTTTCGATTATGAAATCTGACAGATGGATGTCAAAACAAGTTTTCTTACCAGTTTTCGTAAGAAAAGTTGTATGTGATACAATAAAAGGTTTTGTCGATCCTAAGGATGCTAAAAGGTATGCTGGATCCAGCAATCCTTCTATGGACTAGAGCAAGCATCTCAGAATCAGAATATATGTTTTGATGGAGTGATCAAAGCTTTTAGGTTTATACAGTGCTTGCTAGAAACTTGTATTTACAAGAAAGTCAGTGGGAGCACTACAACATTTCTGATAAGTTTATGTGGATGACATATTGTAGATCCGAAATAATGTAGAATTTCTGGAAAGCATAAACGGTTGTTTGAAGAGTGTTTTTCAAAGGAAGACCTGGATAAAGATGCTTACATATTGGGCATCAAGATCTATAGAGATAGATCAAGACGCCTGATGACACTTTCAAAGAACGCACACCTTGACATGTTTTTGAATGAGTTCAAAATAGATCAGTCAAAGAAGGGGTTTTTACCTGAGTTGTAAGGTGTGAAGTTGAGTGAGACTCAAAGCTTGACCACGGCAGAAGAAAGAAGAAGGACGAAGGTCGTCCCCTATGCTCTTGTCATAGGCTCTATACGGTATGCCATGCTGAAGTACCGCACCTAATGTGTGTCTTACCACATGTCTGGCAAGAGGGTACAAAGGTGATCTAGGAGTGGATCACCAGATAGTGGTCAAAATTATCCTTAGAGGAATAAGGAAATGATTCTCGGTTATGGAGGTGATAAAGAGTTCGACGTAAAGAGTTACGTCGATGCAAGCTTAACACCTATCCGGATAGCTCTGAGTAGAGATACCGGATACGTATAATGGAGCAACAATTTGGAATAGCTCCAAGTGGAACGTGGTAGCAACATCTATGATATGACATAAAGTTTTGCGAAATACATAGGGATCTGAATATGGCAAGACCCGTTGACTACAACCTCTCTCACAAGCATAACATGATCAAACCCAGAACTCATTGAGTGTTAATCACATAGTGATGTGAACTAGATTATTGAGTCTAGTAAACTCTTTGCATGTTGGTCACATGGTGATGTGACCTGTGAGTGTTAATCACATGGCGATCTGAACTAGATTATTGACTCTAGTGCAAGTGGGAGACTGTTGGAAATATGCCCTAGAGGCAATAATAAATTAAGTTATTATTATTATATTTCATTGTTCATGATAATCGTTTATTATCCATGCTAGAATTGTATTGATAGGAAACTCAGATACATCTGTGGATACATAGACAACACCATGTCCCTAGTAAGCCTCTAGTTGACTAGCTCGTTGATCAATAGATGGTTACGGTTTCCTGACCATGGACATTGGATGTCGTTGATAACGGGATCACATCATTAGGAGAATGATGTGATGGACAAGACCCAATCCTAAGCCTAGCACAAAGATCGTGTAGTTCGTATGCTAAAGCTTTTCTAATGTCAAGTATCATTTCGTTAGACCATGAGATTGTGCAACTCCCGGATACCGTAAGAGTGTTTTGGGTTGGCACGAATCGAGACTGGGATTTGTCACTCCGTGTAAACGGAGAGGTATCTCTGGGCCCACTCGGTAGGACATCATCATAATGTGCACAATGTGACCAAGGAGTTGATCACGGGATGATGTGTTACGGAACGAGTAAAGAGACTTGCCGGTAACGATATTGAACAAGGTATCGGGATACCGACGATCGAATCTCGGGAAGTACAATACCACTGGACAAAGGGAATTGAATACGGGATTGATTGAATCGTCGACATTGTGGTTCATCCGATGAGATCATCGTGGAACATGTGGGAGCCAACATGGGTATCCAGATCCCGCTGTTGGTTATTGACCGGAGAGTCGTCTCGGTCATGTCTGCATGTCTCCCGAACCCGTAGGGTCTACACACTTAAGGTTCGGTGACGCTAGGGTTGTTAGGAAGACTAGTATGTGATTACCGAATGTTGTTCGGAGTCCCGGATGAGATCCCGGACGTCACGAGGAGTTCTGGAATGGTCCAGAGGTGAAGATTTATATGTAGGAAGTTGTCATATGGTCACCGGAAAGGTTCGGGGGCATATCGGTATTGTACCAGGGCCACCGGAGGGTTTCCGGGGGTCCACCGGGAGGGGCCACCTCTCTCGGAGGGCCTAATGGGCTGTAGAGGAAAGGGAACCAGCCCTACATGGGCTGGCCGCATTCCCCCCTTGGGCCCATGCGCCTAGGGTTGGGGGGGACCCTAAAGGGGGCGCCCCCCTTGCTTGGGGGGCAAGCCCCTCCCCTTGGCCGCCGCCCCCCTTCTAGATCTCATCTAGAGGGGGCCGGCCCCCTTCCTCCTTCCCCTATAAATAGAGGGGCAAGGGGAGGGCTGCAGATGACATCCAAGGCACAGCCCCTCCCCTCCCCAACACCTCTCCTCTTCCGTAAGAGCTTGGCGAAGCCCTGCCGGAGTACTGCAGCTTCACCACCACCACGCCATCGTGCTGCTGTTGGAGTCCTCTTCCTCAACCTCTCCCTCCTCCTTGTTGGATCAAGGCGTGGGAGACGTCTCCGTTCTGTACGTGTGTTGAACGCGGAGGTGCCGTCCGTTCGGCGCTAGGATCATCGGTGATTTGGATCACGACGAGTACGACTCCATCAACCCCGTTCACTTGAACGCTTCCGCTTAGCGATCTACAAGGGTATGTAGATGCACTCTCCTTCCCCTCGTTGCTAGATTACTCCATAGATTGATCTTGGTGGTGCGTAGAAAATTTTAAATTTCTGCTACGATCCCCAACACATCTACCTGCAACAAAAGATGACCAAAACTCAAGCGCAGAAGCAACGACTTACCTTGAACAAGGAGCAGTTCATGATGGTAACTATTACTAATTTTTCATTGTTTCAAGCAGTCAACTATATGTTTCGTGCTCACATGCCATGCTTCCAAAATTTGCATAGGTTGTTCCTCGTTGGTGCTATGGAAGGCATGACGGATGGGCGAGTTTGGTGGATAGGTGGCTCGGCGACGATGCAGAGTTTGCTGCCAAGAGCATCAAGGCCTGGACTAACCGTGGAAAAGACGGGGCACACGGCCAAGGAAACAGGAACCACTGGGGCTTCAAGGCCATGAAGGTATATCTATATGCATGATGCATTTTTTTCTTCTTTACTGTCATGTTCTTATGTATGGCTAACTTCTGTTTGACATTGCAGGAGGACAAGTTGAAGAGGCCGCTGTCAGACATTGAGTCGTGGAAGCTGGCCCGCGAGCAGAGTCATCCCAAGGAGGGCGAGAGCCAGTACTACGGCAAGACCGAGGAGCACCTGGATTCTTACACTCAGCACTATCAGAAGTTGCATCCGGATGTTCCTGTTCCTGAGGTCGCCCAGTCTCAGATCGACGACACAGCGGTGGTGGCCATCCAGGGGAAGTCACATGGCCGGTATCCGTGTTTTGATGGCTTGATCACTCCTTCGATCTCGTACACATGGCTTCGGTCTACCAACCCGAGCCAGTTAGAGAGTACGGGGCGTTCACAGACTCCCTTAGCCCGCCAGCATGCTGTAAGTACTTCCCCTTTATCTTTTTCTCTCTAGCATTCTCAGTTTATTTTCAGCATTGCTCACTTAGAAACAACCTAAATTATGTAGGCATATAAGGCCTTTGTCGAGCATAGGAATCTCGAGGTGCGAGAGTACTTGCAACGAGTGAAGGCAAACGATGATTACAACCGTCAGATGATGGCGGTTAGTTTTGCCCTCTTAAAACCAAGCTAAATTTTTGCACTTTCATTCCTTCTGACCTTCTAGTTTGCTTGTTTAACTAACATCCAGGCTATGTTGGCGTCTTGGAGTAACCGCATGGATCCACCACAAATGGGACCCCCACCACCACCTGCGGGAGAACCCCCACACGTGCCCACGTTCGATGAATGGGTGGCACTAGGCAGTGATAGTCCGGTTAGTACATTTGCCTAACTACTGACAAATTAGTTCTTGTTCATTCAACACTATCATATCATACTTACCGTTAGAATCTTCTCTCAAACATGTAGGGGACCGGTGGCTCGACTCCTGCTCCGTCGACCCCAGTCACTCCGATCTTCCAGAGTGATGGTGGTCGCGGTGGCGGTTTTGGCGGAGGTGGTCTTAGCGGTGGTGCTTTTGGCGGAGGTGGTCTTGGTGGTGGTGGTGGTTTTGGCGGAGGTGGTCTTGTTTGATGTCGATGATGATTCCGTGCATTTGGCTGTCGTGCCATGCCTTTCATGTTCCTACTTTTATTATGTTCCATGTCTTGCACTAGTTTTATGTTCACGAACTTTCGCCGGTGATGATCTTTAGATGATGATGATGAACTTGAGTATGTTTAGATGATGATGAACTTGAGTATGTTTAGATGATGAACTATCATATTTCTGCATAATTCTATATTATTCTGCTTTGAAATGTTGTCAAATGAATTGAAAAAGAGAAAACAGAGAAAATAAAAATAAAAAAACTATGCCTACGGCAAAGCCGTCGGCATATATAAGCCCAGGAGATACCAGGACGTGCCCGGTCTATGCCGACGGCTTTGCCGTAGGCATATCTCTACCGCCAGGAGAACCCAGGGGCCGACACGTGGCAGAACTATGCCTACGGCAAAGCCGTCGCCATAGATTCCGTCTATGCCTACGGCTACCTGCCACCAGGAGGCACCATGGGATGCCACGTGGCACAAATATGCCGACGGCCAAGCCGTCGGCGTACCTCTGCCACGTGGCATTCCACGATTCGTCCGCGCTTTTGACGGCGTCGTCCGTTGCTGTCAGACAAAAAACAGTGCCGACGGCTATACTATGTCGACGGCTGACACCAGGCCGTCAGCGTAGGCCCCAATGCCGACGGCTATACTACGCCGACGGTCTGACAAGACTACGCTGACGTGATCTACGCCCTGGGCCGTAGGCATAGTCCGCGAGTCCGGTAGTGCTAGATCCTAACTGGACGGAGGAAGATACACATGTAGGGAAAGAGGAACGGACGGGCCAGGATGAGATGTGTAGATCAAGCAGCGTGTTAGATGCACCTGACCTCTTTGACTACCTCACTTACAATAGAAGATGGAAGAGCAACCGATCGAGGGATGGCTGGTCATTTGTGCTAAATAGAAGGATGGAGGTGCTGTCAAAAAAAAGGATAGAGGGGTGGCTGATCCTTTCTGCTAAATAAAAGTGGTGTATAAGAGCAAACGATCGAGGAGTAAATAAAAGTTGTATCGCATGATCAGTTAGTTTTTTTTAAGGTGGAATGTGTGGGGCATGTGGGATGATGTGGATAGCTTGCACGTCAAGTGTAGCATGATTTGTTGGAGTTTTTTTTTTATGTGAAATGTGTGGGTCATATAGGATGATGTGGATAGCTTGCATGTTAAGAGAAATAAGATAGTGGGAATATACTATTTAGGTATTATAGATTATAGATTTCTTTTCTTTTGCACTATTTCAACTTAGCCCAAAGATCGAAACATGTCCTAGTCCTAAAGGTCACGTATCATTCCCATTCTTATTAGGAGGGGGTCGAGAATTCAGTACTCACATAACCAGGTGGCCCAATATATGTTAGCTGAAATTGATGTTCCACTGCGTGACACGCTACATGGCAGCATACCCTCCATGTCTGCTCAGTAGCTCAACAAATTGACACCATCCCTAACCTCGAAGAGGTCCAAACTCGGCTTTGCAAATTGTCCAGCGTTCTCCCGACTTGACTTGATGACGGTCATTTTGTCCGTGAAAGGTGAGCACCACCAACATCTAAATGCAATCACCCCAAAGAACAAGGAAGTCCCGGCTTCGGCGTCCATTGGACGCTCCACCAGGTGTCAAGCCACTCCGTTGAACACCGTCGACACTAGCTCCTGGCCGTTTGGTACTCTGGCAGCTAAAGCGCCTTATTCGCCCTCCACCTCTCCATGGTCCTCCTTTCCAGCACTACACACGGCACCAGTTTCAGTGGCGAGATTGCTGGCATATCCGGCGCCCACAAGGTCTTTGCTGCCGCGGGGCAGCGGCAGCAGACTCCGACTGCTGCATAGAATGGACGTCACAGATTGTGTAGGTGCTGGAGCCAGAGGAAGCACGGGGCACGACCGGGCAGCAAGACTGCAATGCCAGATACAATGGTCAGCGCTGCATGGGCGGCATGGCTAGTGGCGTGCACCATGGCGCTGACTGGGGAAATACCATTATATTTTGTTTTCCCCCAATATTTCATTCAGGGTATACCATAGACTAGTAGACACTAAAATAGAAAAAAAATACTAACGATAAACGTTGGACCTTTGAAATATACTAATTCATAAGGCGGGTGGGTATATATAGGGCTATACGTAGTTTTTCTTAGCTATGCATGTGGCAAGTGTGTTGGCAAGTCATTCAAGAAGCGCTCTATTGTCTCTGCAAAATCATGTGATCACTCTATTTGCGTGTGTTTGTTTCCTCTTGCAGGAAGAGAAGAAAATAATACTAGTGAAAACTTCATGAAATGGGATGTTTAATCTCAATTGCATGAAGAAGTGTGAGAAGTTCATGGATGCCCATTGTATAAATACTCCCATTCAGGCCTTATTCAAGACTTGAGATTCATAAATGTGAAATCAGTATATCTAATAAGTAAAAACCTATCCTGCCCCCGCCCCCGTGTCGCCTAACCTAGGCGACACAGGGGGCGATCTGCCGCCGCCGGCCCGAAGGCCTCATCCCACGTCCTCTCTCCCCTGCCGCCGCCGGAGGCCACGCCCGTAGCCTGGCCGGTGATGGCGGCAGCGGGGCTTTCCCCCTCGCGTGGTGGTTGTGTCTTCCCCTGGCGGTGGCGGCGCACGGAACTGCGGGGCATCAGCGGCGTGGAGCGGCGGGTTCCCGGCAGCGAGTGTACAGCGGCGTCAGCGCAGGCGCGATACCGCGGCAGAGGAGCCCCTGTGGCGGCAGCCCAGATCGCAGATCTCGCCGTACCAAGATGGGCTTCGGCGGGCCGACGGATCTGGTGAGCGTCTACAAGCAGGCATGGTGGGCCTGTCGACGCCGGCCTTGGCACCATGGTGGTGCCATGGCCGGTCAGGCGGCGGCCTGGATTCTCCGTCCAGTCCTCGGCAGCGATGGTGGCGGTTCGTGTACAAGTTGCTTGATGGAGGTCCTCTGTTCAGATCCGGGTAAAAACCTGGCCAAGGCCGGCGGTGATGGCGCTGGTATGCGGTGTTTCCTTCTTGAATGCATCGCCAAGGAGAAGTTCAAGACAGCTATCTGCTACCTCCGGGGGAAACACTAAATCAGTAGATCGGAGGGCGGCGGCGCGTTGGTGTCGTTTCCTCCTTGGGGGCGTCATTCTTGGAGGCGTACATGGGATCGAGGGACCAGTGGGCGGCTTTCTTGGTGGAGCGGTGCTTCATCCTACACATTGATGACGGCGGATCTCGGTGGCGTGGCGCAGTGGAGACTCGGTGCCCGATGTACGAGGATGGACTCGCGCAGGAGGACGACGCTGTCTGGCGTTGTGGTGGCATCGATGGCAGAGAGACCTAGCACGGTAGATGCAATAGTACAGCTCTGAAGATGGATTGGTGGCAGGTGGGCTGCGGCGGCCTCATACCCGGCAGGCGTCCTGGTTGAGGAGTGCGCCGGACTGGTGGGTGCTCCATACCCGGCAGGCGTCCTGGTTGGGACCCCAGGTATTAGATGTTAGGTTTGGCTGCGAGGTCTGTTTGGTATTAGGCCCAGACTATCAGCATCCCTACATCAACTGGATAGGAGTAGCGACAGATATTGCCTAGACGGTGGCTTTAGTCTTCCTGTTGTATGATTTTGTAAGGTCTTATGTAAATAATTAATAAAGTGGCTGCATGCATCGTCCAGATGCAGAGGCCGGGGTCCTCCTCCATTTCTAAAAGACTCTGTCAAGTAGTGACAGTGAAATTCCTTTTACTCTGTCAAGGCTGCCTATGTTGCAGTTCAAAGTCTGCACACAAATCTTGCGGCACAGGCTACTGGATGACTGTTGGACGACAGTTCAGCGTTCAGCTCGTGGTTTATATCTAACTATACTTTGTGAACTCTACTCCTTCTCACATTTGATCAAATTGAATGTTCGAGATACTGTACTGATAAAGAAGAACATAAATGTAAGCGTGTAACTGAGAATAATCCCTTCTAGCCCTCCGATAAGACAGCCAAAATGATTCATTCAGAAAATTCTTCTCATGTCTCATAATTTTTATCATGTAAGTATGCATGACAAAAATATCTCTACAGTGGACAGGGTGCTTAACAACAAGGTTCGCATTTCAGTACAAGAAATTGCAACAAACAACACAGATACTCCGTCTGCTTTTGCACTCTCTTGCTGCTTTTGCAGCCTTGTGCTTGAAAAGGCTAATCTACTGTCAGCTGACATTTTCCATCTCCCATGAAATACATCTATCTTGCCTTGAGATCATCCAAAACCACGGCAGCAGCATTGCGGGCCGGGGCACCCATCACGCCGCCGCCTGGGTGCGCACCGCTGCCGCAGAGGTACAGCCCCTTCACAGGGGTTCTGTAATCTGACCTGCATGGTGCAAAGGGAAAACAGGTTAGCCATGATCACAACGGCATGAGTTTTGAACATTAGAAGGATCAAAGGTTGTGAGGCCGAAGGGACCAGAGCACAGCTTAATATGCATGTGACCCGAACATACCATCCCTTGGCAGGCCTCATAAGGAAGAGGGAATCCAAGCCCATCGCACCGTGAAAGATGTTGCCACCTGGGAAATGTGAATCGTCTCTCCTTTAACTAAAAAAATTCCAACTGGTAAAGGAAGGAATGATACAGAATGGTATCCGGTCTGTGTGTGTGTTTGTGGCTTACAAAAGACAAATGTACGCATAGTACGAAGAGAGATTACCTGTTAGGCAAAAATCCCTTTCAAGATCAGGTGGGTCAGCAACTCAGCATATCATAGCCTATCACTGATGAGCTAAAGTGCGGTGCATACTCATCAATCAAGGAAAATCATCTTTTAGCAAATGATTTCTGAAAATTGGTGTCGATCAAAATGGTCAGTGATTGGTATAGGTGGACCCAAATTCAGAGAAATAGTTCTCTTCGCACAGTGACGGATCACAGTGCCTTAGGGCAATGGCATCATCGTCTACTCTTTTAAGGTATGAGTAGAAATTATTTGTAGTATACACAGGAAGAAGTGTGGGCTGTGGTGAAGTGCAAAGATTAAACACACAGTGCATCATTAGACTAAAACGTAAGGCGGATCAACTTACTCTAGAATTCGGATCCTGCCAACTGCCTTCTGACAGTGTGTAAGGTGCGTACTGAACAAAGAGATTAATAACATGTTGACCTGCTCACAGGATAAAGTGGAAGATGGAATTTGAGTCGGTCCATAACTGCATCTTAAGTATATAGACAATACGAGAAATCAAAACATGCAAAAGTGACCTCTAAAATGTAAATGTAGTTTACATAGGACAGGTTCCATGTACATTTCTTGCTTCATCGGGGTAGTGAAATTAAATATGACATGGTAGTAAATTTACAAAATTTCAAATATGGGGAAGCAAAATAAAAATGACATACCTGGTGGAGAGATGGTCTTATTTTTTTTTATTTTTTTTTTTTGATAACTGAGATGGTCTTATCTAAGACTGAAGGAATTGTCATTTCTATTACAGGCCTTGTGGATGAGACACCACCTGTAGCTTGCTTATATGAAATGTGACAAGGATTAGGTCTGAAGAAGTTACTGCAAACTATACAAAAATCATCTCACGCAATAGAATAAGTGGCCAGATCATGATGTAGCTTTTTCCTAGGAAGAATGAAAAGGCTGATCTACTACTTGGACATGTTATAACTAAGCATGGACAGACTATGCTCTTTACTATCCTAAGGTACTAGCAAAAACATTAACTACTTCAACACATAGATGTAAGTTAACAAATCGCTGCATCAAATTGACATGACATGCCAACCTTCACGATGGGCATTTAGCCAAAAGAAGTCAGGACAGACATCTGAACGAGCTCGCATAAGATGTCACGGATGTTGTCATCTCCCTGCCTCCCACCAGGAAGGCCCAACCCATAGTGGTGTGTCCTAGACGCTCCTCCGGGTGTCGTGCCTCTCCGGCGAACGATTGGTGAGAATGTGCTCATTGGTCAGGGCAGAGGCGAGCTTCTTCCAATGCGGCACAGCCTGTACTGCCTAGATTGTGTGGCGCTTTAGTGGGAGGAAGGCTGGAGTGCGGCGGAGCTGCCAGATGGTGCTGCTGAATACAACGGAACGGTCGCAGCGGCGACGGCGAAGTGCTTGTTGGCTTCGATTGGGTTGGGGTTAATGAATCTAGGGTTTTTGGTAATGCAGGAGTGTGTGAGGAAATGCCATTATATTTTGTTTTCCTACAATATTTCATTTCAGAGTATCCCATAGACCGGAAATTAAAACAGAAGGAAACATACTACCATACAACATTGGACCTTTGACACCCAAATTGTAAGGCAGCTGGATATATGTAGGGCACTAATGATGCAATATTGTTAGCAAGAGCACGCAAAGTGTGTCGATCAAGTCATTCAAGAAGTGTTTTATTGCCCCTCTTTTATCATGCGAGTATACACTGCAAAATCATGTGATCATTATATTTCTATGTTTCATTGCCTCTTCAAGAACAGAAGCAAAAATATTGAAAACTTCGTGCAATGAGTTGTTTAATTTAATGTCAATCGCATGAGGAACAGTGAGAAGTCCTTGCGATGAGTGTTAAGCAAATCATTCAAGAGCCAGGTTTCCGTTACAGTCTATTCCATCATGCGAATAAGGGCTGCAAAATCATGAGATCATTCTATTTCCATGTTTTATTTCCTCTTGCGGGAAGAGAAGAAGAAAATGATGACAATTGCATGAAGGGTGAGAAGTTCATGGATGTCCGTTGTATAAATACCCCCATTCAGGCCTTATTAAGACTTGAGATTCACAATGTGAATCAATATACCAAACAGCCCTATACTTTGGTATACTGGAGGAAACCAAAAGATGGGAAAGCAGTGGCACTGGAATTCCTTTACTCTATACAAGCTACGTACGTTGAAATTCAAGTCTGCAGACAAGCTAAGTGACACAAATTACTGGATGGCAGTTCAAATGTACAGATGAGCATAGCACTCACAAGTTTATATCTAACTATACTTTGCAAACTCTACTTCTCTTCACATCTAACCAAATTGAAGATTCGAGAGACCTCACCGAAAAACTACCTACTTCATAGAGAAGAAAATAGATGGAAGTGCATAACTGAGAATTAATCCCTTTTAGCCCTCCGATAAGAGAGCCAAAATGAGAATAGCTGCCAGCAATTCATTCAGAAAATGCTTCTCGTGTCTCATCCTTTCAATCATGCAAGTACGCATGACAAAATTATCTCTACCAGATGGCCTAATGACAAGGTTCGCATTTCGATACTAGACTACACACGTGCCGGTTTTGCAGCCTTGCGCTTGAAACTGCTACCCTATTGTCAGCTGCCATTTCCATCTTCCGTGAATTGCACCTATCTTGCCTTGAGATCATCCAAAACCACAGCAGCAGCATTGCGGCCAGGGGCACCCATCACCCCGCCGCCTGGGTGCGCACCACTGCCGCAGAGGTACAGCCCCTTCACAGGGGTTCTGTAATCTGACCTGTATGGTGCAAAGCGAAACAGGTTAGCCATTTATCACAAAGCGGAACAGGTTTTGAACCTTGGAAGGGTCAAAGGTGGTGGAGTAGAAGGGACCAGAGCACAACTTAATATGCATGTGACTCAAACATACCATCCCTTGGCAGGCCTCATCAGGAAGAGGGAATCCAAGCCCATCGCGCCGTGGAAGATGTTGCCACCTGAGAAATGTGAATCGTCTCTTCTTAGCTAAGTTTTTTCAACAGGTGAAAAGAAGGAACAATACAAAACAGTATCCAGTCTGCGCGCGCACAGCTTACAAAAGACAATACACGGTACCAAGGGATATTACCTGTTAGGCCAAACTCCCTTTCAAGATCAGGTGGAGTCAGCATGTCATAGCCTATCACTGATGAGCTAAAGTGCGGTGCATACTCATCAATCAAGGAAAAGCATCTCTCAGCAAATGATTTCTGAAAGTTGGTGTCGATCAAAATGGTCAGTGGTCGGTAGGTGGACCTAAATTCAGAAAAATCATTCTCTCCACACAGTGATGGATTACAATGCCCAAGGGCGAGGTTATCAATGTTATCATTTATTCCATTTGTGTTTGGGTAAAGAATAATTGTGAGGCAATATACACAGCAAGAAGTGTGGGCTGTGGTGAAGTGCAAAGATTAAACATACAGTGCGTCATGAAATCAAAATGTAAGAAGGATCAACTTACTCTAACAGCCGGATCCTGCCAACTGCCTTCTGAGAGTTTGTAGGGTGTGTACTGAACAAACAGATTAATAACATGCTGACCTATCCAAAGGATAAAGTGAAAGATGGAATACGAGTCAGTCCATAACTCCATGTGAAGTATATACAAAATATGGGAGATCACAACACTATAAACATCCAAAATGACCTGGAACACATTAACTCTAAAATGTAAATTTAGTGTACATAGAACAGGTTCCTTATAATTAAATATTGCCAGAATAGTAAACTTACTCAGATGAAATTATGGGGAAGCAAAAGAAAATGACATACCTGGTGGAGAGATGGTCTTATCTAAGACTGAAGGAATTGTCATTTCTATTACAGGCCTTGTGGATGAGAAGCCGCCTGCAGCTTCCTTGTATGCTATATCGATTTCCTCCATGCTGAAGAGCAAGTAAAAGGTCCACATTGAAATGTAACAAGGCTTAAGTCTGAAAAAGTGACTGCTGAACTATACAAAAATCGTCTCACACAAAAGAATTGATTGGCCAGATCATCTAGCTTTTTTCTTAGAAGAATGAAAATGCTAATCCACAACTCGGACATCTTATGACTACTTAGCCTGGCCAGACTATGCTCTTTATTATCCTGAGGTACTAGCAATAACATATACTTCAATACATAGATGTAGGCTACCAAGTTGGTGCATCAGGTTGACATGACAAGCAAGGAACATAAATGTAAACAGCAGAATTTTCTATTGAAGAGTGACAATGTTGAATTAAGAGATTATTTTCCTTGCCCTGCTATACATGAACAGGACAAAGATAACAAACAGTGTCTCATAGATTGTTGCTTGTCCACAGATATGCAGAAGAACAATGGACACAGTTGATAAATATGTGCCAAAGTAGGAACTATTCCCTAACTTAAGTACCTTTCAGATCCAATGTGTATGGTGCCCATGTGCTCCGGGCCACCTTTAGGGTTGATGTTTTTGCAACAGCGAAACTGTGGCAGCGCATCAACAGCAACGTTGATCTTCGTTGTTGCCTGTTCTCCAGAGCATAGTTAGCAAGAATATTACAAGTTGGTTACTGAAAGTCAATGTGGACCACAAATAGCTTTGCACGTAAGAATTTTCAGATGCTATATAACATTGCTATGAATAATCTGTTTCCCACAATCACGAGTTTTTTTTACTTGAGAAAACTTTGGCATCCATACTAATGAAATGCAAGGATAATAGATAGACTATACTCCCTCTGTCCAGAAATACTTGTCCTAGAAATGGTTGTATCTAGACTTAATTTAGTTATAGATACATCCATTTTATCCATTTCTAGGACAAGTATTTCTGGACGGAGGGAGTACAAGTAAATGAACAAGGTTATCATCGTATATTGCGTAGACAGATATTTGTAAGAATGCACACCACCAATGTAGTTCCTTTATTTAAATAAGCTAGTAACTAAGTACTTACAGAGCTATAATCCGCTGTCTTGATGGCACAGAGGAACTCCTCCGGAAGAGTATTGGCAGGCACAAGGTCCTGCAAACAAAACCAGGTGTCAATTTAGAGGATATTTTCTAATTATGCCTGCAAAGGTAGAGCTAATAAATCTTCACACCAATACATATTCAGAGTGATTCTTACCACAAATGTTTTATACGGTGTGGCATTTGATAACACAACTGATGAGTGCAACTCGGTTCCATCAGCCAAAGCAACCTACAGATTCGCAATCATTCAATAGGTGGAAAGAAATGAACTACACAGTGTGCATACACTTGCTGATTAGTCCAAGACTTACCCCTTGCACCTTTCCAGTAGTTTCATCGACCATTACTTGTGAAACCTATGCAAAAACAGTTGGGCAAGTGAGGCAAGAAACGCCAAATAAAAAATTGCTCTCACAATTAAATTTATGCCACTACATAGTTAATGACTTCTTCGATGTAAAATCCAGTTTTCTTTCTGGTCTGCTTTGATTTTAATTATTTGTTCAGCCAAACATGATCGACGTGCAACAAAGAGGGCTTGCACAAGAAGAGAAAATGCACCTCAGCATTTGTTACAATTTGCACGCCTGCTTCCAAAGCTGCTTTGCTTATAGCTGATGAGACTGAGCCCATACCACCTTCGACATACCTGCAAGTGCATAAAAAAATGAATGAAAGGTTTTCTGAAAAAGAGAAAAAAAAGGTAAACGAAGACACCAACTAAATAAAGAACTAAAAGTGGCAACACCAACAAATTTGGGTAGAGTGTGATGACATTTCCTGTGACATCACCCCTTGAAACTGACTCTAAGGCAACTGAATACTTGTTTGCCTAGCCAGTGGAGATAAGCACCAGCAATCCTTTATTGAGTTTCAAGTGTACATAGAACAATGAAGGCTACATTATCCTATAGGTTTTTGGCTTTTTGCTAACTACTCCCTCCGTCCCATAATATAAGAACGTTTTTGAAACTACACTAGTGTCAAAAACGTTCTTATATTATGGGACAGAGGGAGTACATATTTTTATGGTGGAACAGAATAACATGGATATGGTCAGAAGCATACGCCCAAACACCACGTTGACCACCAGTTTCTCCCATGATGTGGTGCAGGAGAACATATCCTGATCCTGGAGTGTTCACACCAGCCTATACAGGGGAGACGCAATTGTCAAACACTAATCCAGCAGGCACACAAAAAAGTGGATTAAGTAATGCACCCTTACCATAGTACCAATCACAGCATCAGTCGCCAGGGTCGCCTTCAGTACATCACCCTGTAGTACCAGAGCGGTCAGCACAAGAACTCAAGAAGTTATTCTCATCCGACATGTGTAGAAGTTCAAATGCAATACAGTTTTCTCCATATGGTCATTGTGAAGACAGAAGAGAAGTGTTTCAGAGAAGAGGGGAGCAAGCTTTCAACCTCAAACCAGTTATTCAAGACCTTCGACGCTGGCGACAGAAGAAGGTCGAAGAAGTTCCTGCCAGTGTGAAAAAGATTCAACTTTACATACTGCATTGCTCGCAAATGGCTGCAACAGTAACATCGCTAAGAGGGGTGATGTATTTAGTACTCACACCATGTCCTTTTGCCCCTGTTGCATCACTATCCCAAGAAGCTTACTCCAGAACACTGACTTGTCGACCTTATCCTTCATCCTGTCGACCATGGAAGCATGGTACAGCTGCCTCAGCTCCGGCGGAGGCGAGTCTATGACGAAGTCCATGAGCTTGCAGAACTTCTCTAGCTGCTCCTCGTACCTACATTCACACATCAAACCCATTGCTAGTTTGAAGATCAATCCAACCTGAAACGCACAAGGAAAGAAACCACTGCACATTCTGAATGTGTCTGTCTGTCTGTCTGTCTGTCTGTCACCTCGGGTATGCCTCTGCATCTTTCTTGGAGAACTTGCCGATCTCGGAGCGGTTCAGCTCCGCGTCCGGGCCGAGAAGCAGGTACCGGCCGTCGAGGCACGGCGTGAACGACGACGGGCTCCGCGGCAGGAGCTTCAGCCCGTGCCTCTCCAGCTCCAGCTCCCTGAATCATCCATCATCAGTAGCAGCAGCAGTGGCATAAGCATCAGTTCTTCAGTACATACATCAGTAGCAGCATCAGTTCTTCAGAATTACAGAATACAGGTACGGAACAGGGGCCCGGTTTGTAAGTAAATCCGATGGAAATGGAGGCTGAGGTCGATCGCAGAAAGAGGAGGGGATCGGGAGACCCGTTACCGGATGAGGGCGGGGCGGAGGAGGCTGAGGAGGTAGCTGCAGCGGGAGAAGCGGAAGCCCGGGACGAGGTCCGACTCGGACACGGCGGCGCCGCCGAGGACGCCCCGCCGCTCCAGCACGGCGACGGAGCGGCCGGCGCGCGCGAGGTAGGCGGCGGCCGCGAGCCCGTTGTGGCCGCCGCCGATCACCACCGCGTCCCAGCGCTTGCCCCTCGGGAGCTGCGAGGGGGACAGCGAGGGGGAGGGGGAGGGCTCGGCCGACGTGGAGAGGCCGCGGCCGCGGCGCCGGGCGCCCGCGAGCAGGATGCGCGTCGCCGCCGGCGACATCGGGCTCCGCGGGGTTTGGGTTTAGCCGCCGGCCGGACTTGAGAGAGAATCTTTCTGTTTCTGTTTCTATTTCAGGTGGCCAGTGAGTGAGGGCGTGGTTGTTAGTGCGACTCGCGGCGGCACTCGTAGGAAGGCGGATTTGGGAAAATACGTGTCCCTTTTGCTTTGCCATGAGGGAAAGTAAACCTGGGCATTCGTCGGGCCGGACGTTGTCGAAGACCGATCTCAAAATCTCAAGCCCTAGCCCGGCCCGGTCCGGCCCGAAACACATGAACAGTGACCTTTTTGAATTGAAATGATTAATTTTGGGATATTTAAATGATATATATTATACCTATATTTGTAATAAAATAGTGATTAATGCCCTTTTCGAGCTTTTAGGCCGGGCTTCGGGTAGAAAAGCTGAATACGAACTATGCCCAGATGTCTGGCTTTCGGGTCGGGCTGTCCATGCCCGGGTCTAAGGGGAAGTGCGAGCCCGAATATTGGTTGTATAATTCTCATCGGTCTGCATCGAAAGAAAGGCTTCAAGTTAGCCCATGCGAGGATGAAGTCAAGTGAAAAGGATCATCAAGGCAAATGAAAGGGCAAGTTCAGATAGGAACTTCGAATGATTTTTTTAGAGAAAAGGCATATAGTCCAAAAACTTTAAATTAATGGAGCCATCAACCGGCTAGGAGATACAATGGTGTTGACTACAAAGATACAAACTTAATACATGCAATAAATGCAGGGCAACGACTATCGAGATGCTAACTAGAGAAGCCCAAACACAACTGCCACCAAAGAAAACAACAAGATCAGGCCGAAGATGAACACCATGCCGAAGAGGATCAGTGTGTGCAGAGGCCATAGGGACGCATCAGATAGAGGATGAGAGGAACATTGTCTCTATGTTAGGATAGCTAAGTCGAGGACGGAGGAGAGATCACTATCTCTCCTCACACATTGCCGGAGGGGAGACCACTATCTCTGCTCGCCTTAGGATGGAGACAGTGTCAAACTGTGACACGTCCAGGGAATTAAAATCCATACAATGGTTTCTGCAAACCTAAATGCAAATGTGACAGGTTTGGGAAATTAGGGCATCTTCAATGCTGATCCACAAACCGGACACCGCATTCATCCGTGGACAGGGAGGACAGTGCATGGATACGGATGCGGGAGCCGGCCATCCGCTATCCGCATACATCTCAAACTGCATTTCAACTAACCAGATAAAATGCATAAAACACGATGAAATTCATCAAAGTTCAGATAGAAAATAGTATAAACCATCCATACATGGCATCCAAATAAGTCTAATACAATAATAGTTCAAATTCAATTAGAAATAGTTCAAATTCAACGAGATTAACCAGATGTTCAATAAGTTTTTCATGAACGGATCATATCATCCCACACACCCTTGAGCTTCATGCAACAGTGTATGTGTGTAAATGGTCGTCCCTCTATCCTGTGGTACATCATGGCAACGCGTAGTAGCTACACAATGTGTAGAGCAACATTGAGTGAATGAATAAATCAATTAACAAGTTGAGCAAGAAAAAACAAAACTTACAATATCCACAGTTGCCACGCGCAAATGGCCACCTTGCCTCCAGCCGATCAACCTAGCCACAAAACTTGGCTACCGTGGTCTAGATGATATAACATAGATACGCTAACGACTACACATTGTGTTCATGAATGATGTGCATGTTCGTAGGGCACAATCTGCTTCCGCGCGTGAAACAAAATATGCACGCTCTGGCAGAAAGCCCCTTTCTGCTCCCGCCTACAAATTCCGTGGATACAACCGACCACGCATCGCACAACAACTCATCCTCCAGGTTCGAGTACCCCACCATCCGACAAGGGGCAGGGGGTACCTTGTTGTGGATGGATCCTGGGTGGACGGATGCTGTAGTACAAGGCGAGCGGGCGCGTGGGTGGTGGTTGCGGGTGTTCAACAATTCCTAGATGGCGGTCGGAGAGGTACAACAGTGGTGTTGGAGGAGGAGGGCGCGAATGCAAAGTAAGGGGGAGCAGGGGCGGAGTGGGAAGAGAATGGGACCGATGTGGGGTTTTAAGTGGGACGCGGGTGTCGGAGTCCTATGTGGCTGCTGTCCGGACTCCCACAAAGCCCCCTCCCCCCAATTTGCTTTCAATTTGCATGAAAACGTGCATCTGGATCGGTCGGCGGACCGATATAATCCCCTTTGAATGGCAAAATACATCCATTGTTGGAAATATGCCCTAGAGGCAATAATAAATTGGTTATTATTATATTTCCTTGTTCATGATGATCGTTTATTATCCATGCTAGAATTGTATTGATAGGAAACTCAGATACATTTGTGGATACATAGACAACACCATGTCCCTAGTAAGTCTCTAGTTGACTAGCTCGTTGATCAATAGATGGTTACGGTTTCCTGACCATGGACATTGGATGTCGTTGATAACGGGATCACATCATTAGGAGAATGATGTGATGGACAAGACCCAATCCTAAGCCTAGCACAAAGATCGTGCAGTTCGTATGCTAAAGCTTTTCTAATGTCAAGTATCATTTCCTTAGACCATGAGATTGTGCAACTCCCGGATACCGTAGGAGTGCTTTGGGTGTGCCAAACATCACAACATAACTGGGTGGCTATAAAGGTACACTACAGGTATCTCCAAAGGTGTCTGTTGGGTTGGCACGAATCGAGACTGGGATTTGTCACTCCGTGTAAACGGAGAGGTATCTCTGGGCCCACTCGGTAGGACATCATCATAATGTGCACAATGTGACCAAGGAGTTGATCACGGGATGATGTGTTACGGAACGAGTAAAGAGACTTGCCGGTAACGAGATTGAACAAGGTATCGGGATACCGACGATCGAATCTCGGGCAAGTATCGTACCGATGGACAAAGGGAATTGAATACGGGATTGATCGAATCCTCGACATCGTGGTTCAGCTGATGAGATCATCGTGGAACATGTGGGAGCCAACATGGGTATCCAGATCCCGCTGTTGGTTATTGGCCGGAGAGATGTCTCGGTCATGTCTACATGGTTCCCGAACCCGTAGGGTCTACACACTTAAGGTTCGGTGACGCTAGGGTTATAGGGAATAGATATATGTGATTACCGAATGTTGTTCGGAGTCCCGGATGAGATCCCGGACGTCACGAGGAGTTCCGGAATGGTCCAGAGGTAAAGATTTATATATGGGAAGTCCTGTTTTGGTCACCGGAAAAGTTTCGGTTGCTATCGGTAATGTACCGGGACCACCGGGAGGGTCCCGGGGTCCACCAAGTGGGGCCACCGGCCCCAGAGGGCAGCATGGGCCAAGTGTGGGAGGGGACCAGCCCCAGGTGGGCTGGTGCTCCCCCCCCCCACCAAGGCCCAAGGCGCCTAGGGTTTGGGGAGGGGGCGCCTCCACCTTTCTTAGGGGGCAAGTTTCCCCCTCTTCCCCCCTTGGCCGCTGCCCTAGATGGGTTTTGGGGCTGCCGCACCCCTTGGGGTGGGAACCCTAGAGGGGGCGCAGCCCCCTCCCTCTCCCCTATATATAGTTGAGGTCTTTGGGGCTGCCAACATATAAGTTTTGACCTCTCCCTGGCGCAGCCCTACCCCTCTCCCTCATCGTCTCTCGCGGTGCTTGGCGAAGCCCTGCTGGAGTACCACGCTCCTCCACCACCACCACGTCGTCGTGCTGCTGCCGGACGGAGTCTTCCCCAACCTCTCCTTCTCCCCTTGCTGGATCAAGGCGTGGGAGACGTCACCGGGCTGCATGTGTGTTGAACGCGGAGGTGCCGTCCGTTCGACACTAGGATCATCGGTGATTTGGATCACGACGAGTACGACTCCATCAACCCCGTTCACTTGAATGCTTCCACTTAGCGATCTACAAGGGTATGTAGATGCACTCTCCTTCCCTCGTTGCTAGATTACTCCATAGATTGATCTTGGTGTTGCGTAGAAAATTTTGAATTTCTGCTACGTTCCCCAACAGTGGCATCCTGAGCTAGGTCTATGCGTAGTTTCTATGCACGAGTAGAACACAAAGTAGTTGTGGGCGTCGATTTTGTCAATTTACTTGTCGTTACTAGTCTTATCTTGATTCGGAGGCATTGTGGGATGAAGCGGCCCGGACCAACCTTACACGTACGCTTACGTGAGACCGGTTCCACCGACTGACATGCACTAGTTGCATAAGGTGGCTGGCGGGTGTCTGTCTCTCCTGAAGGAAATATGCCCTAGAGGCAATAATAAAGTTATTATTTATTTCCTTATATCATGATAAATGTTTATTATTCATGCTAGAATTGTATTAACCGGAAACATAATACATGTGTGAATACATAGACAAACAGAGTGTCACTAGTATGCCTCTACCTGACTAGCTCGTTAATCAAAGATGGTTATGTTTCCTAAACCATGAACAAAGAGTTGTTATTTGATTAACGAGGTCACATCATTAGTTGAATGATCTGATTGACATGACCCATTCCATTAGCTTAGCACCCGATCGTTTAGTATGTTGCTATTGCTTTCTTCATGACTTATACATGTTCCTATGACTATGAGATTATGCAACTCCCGTTTGCCGGAGGAACACTTTGGGTGCTACCAAACGTCACAACGTAACTGGGTGATTATAAAGGAGTACTACAGGTGTCTCCAAAGGTAGATGTTGGGTTGGCGTATTTCTAGAATAGGATTTGTCACTCCGATTGTCGGAGAGGTATCTCTGGGCCCTCTCGGTAATACACATCACATAAGCCTTGCAAGCATTATAACTAAGATGTTAGTTGTGAGATGATGTATTACGGAACGAGTAAAGAGACTTGCCAGTAACGAGATTGAACTAGGTATTGGATACCGACGATCGAATCTCGGGCAAGTAACATACCGATGACAAAGGGAACAACGTGTGTTGTTATGCGGTCTGACCGATAAAGATCTTCGTAGAATATGTAGGAGCCAATATGGGCATCCAGGTCCCGCTATCGGTTATTTACCGGAGACGTGTCTCAGTCATGTCTACATTGTTCTCGAACCGTAGGGTCCGCACGCTTAACGTTACGATGACAGTTATTATGAGTTTATGCATTTTGATGTACCGAAGGTAGTTCGGAGTCCCGGATGTGATCACGGACATGACGAGGAGTCTCGAAATGGTCGAGACATAAAGATTGATATATTGGAAGCCTATTTTTGGATATCGGAAGTGTTCCGGGTGAAATCGGGATTTTACCGGAGTACCGGGAGGTTACCGGAACCCCCCGGGAACCATATGGGCCTTATTGGTCCTTGGTGGAAAGGTGAAAGGGGCAGCCCAAGGTGGGCTGCGCGCCTCCCCCCTCCCCTAGTCCTATTAGGACTAGGAGAGGTGGCCGGCCCCCTTCTCTCTCTCTCTCTCTCTCTCTCTCTCTCTCTCTCTCTCTCTCTCTCTCTCTCTCTCTCGGAATCCTATTAGGAATAGGATTGAGGGGGGGAGTCCTACTCTCGGTAGGAGTAGGACTCCTCATGCGCCCTCCTCCTTGGCCGGCCAGCCCTCCCCCTTGGATCCTTTATATACGGGGGCAGGGGGCACCTATAGACACACAAGTTGATCATTGAGATCGTTCCTTAGCCCCGTGCGGTGCCCCCTGCCACCATATTCCACCTCGATCATATTGTTGTAGTGCTTAGGCGAAGCCCTGCGTCGGTAGAACATCAAGATCGTCACCACGCCGTCGTGCTGACAGAACTCCTCCCCGAAGCTTTGCTGGATCGGAGCCCGGGGATCGTCATCGAGCTGTACGTGTGCTAAGAACTCGGAGGTGCCGGAGTAACGGTGCTTGGATCGGTCGGATCGGGAAGAAGACGTACGACTACTTCCTCTACGTTGTGTCAACGCTTCCGTTGCGATCTACAAGGGTACGTAGATCAGACTCTCCCCCTCGTTGCTATGCATCACCATGATCTTGCGTGTGCGTAGAATTTTTTTTGAAATTACTACGTTCCCCAACATCTCCCACTTTAGTCGGATCAGATTTGATGAACAGGGTCCTTATGAAGGGTAAATAGAAATTGGCAATTCACGTTGTGGTTTTGGCGTAGGTAAGAAACGTTCTTTCTAGCTACCTATAGCAGCCACGTAAAAACTTGCAGCAACAATTAGAGGACGTCTAACTTGTTTTTGCAGGAAGTGTTTTGTGATGTGGTGTGGCCAAAGGATGTGATGAATGATATATGTGATGTATGAGATGATCATGTTCTTGTAATAGGAATCACGACTTGCATGTCGATGAGTATGACAACCGGCAGGAGCCATAGGAGTTGTCTTAATTTATTTATGACCCGCGTGTCAACATGAACGTCATGTAATTACTTTACTTTATTGCTAACTGTCGGTGTCAAAACCGGCGGATCTCGGGTAGGGGGTCCCGAACTGTGCGTCTAGGCCGGATGGTAACAGGAGGCAGGGAACACGATGTTTTACCAAGGTTCGGGCCCTCTGGATGGAGGTAAAACCCTACGCCTGCTTGATTAATATTGATGATATGGGTAGTACAAGAGTAGATCTACCACGAGATCAAGGAGGCTAAACCCTAGAAGCTAGCCTATGGTATGATTGTTGTCTATGGAGTTGATGAAGTTGTCCTACGGACTAAAACCCTCTGGTTTATATAGACACCGGATAGGGTTAGGGTTACATAGAGTCGGTCACAATGGTAGGAGATCTTGAATATCCGCATCGCCAAGCTTGCCTTCCATGCCAAGGAAAGTCCCATCCGGACACGGGACGTAGTCTTCAATCTTGTATCTTCATAGTCCTGGAGTCCGGCTGAAGGTATAGTCCGGCTACCCGAACACCCCCTAATCCAGGACTCCCTCAGTAGCCCCTGAACCAGGCTTCAATGACGACGAGTCCGGCGTGCAAATTTTCTTCGGCATTGCAAGGCGGGTTCCTCCTCCAAGTCCTTCATAGAAGATCATAAACACCAAGAGTAGTGTCCGGCTCTACAAAATAAGCTTCCACATATTGCCATAGAGAGAATAATATTAACACAAATCAAATCTGCTGACGTATTCCGCAGTGCGCCATCACACTACGGCCAAGTCCTTCACTCGAATCGTTTTTACTTTTTCACCTCAGCGTGTTTTGCGAGGCGGTTTCCTTGGCACGTCCTGTCAAAGCAGAGATCGTGTACCCCCCCCCCCCCTTTTACGGGATTCTCATCAATACGGACGTGGGTGACCCAATCGTGCCCGTTAGCATATTTTCTCGATTAAAGGCGAGTCCCAAACGGTTACGGGGAGGGCTCCTGGTATTCAGCCTCTTATAAAGAGACCAGGGCCTTCTCTTTTCTCCAACAAGTTTGCCCATCGCCTCGAGTTCCAACACCCTAGGCTCCAGATTCTGGGCGCCTCGGACCTTCGACAATGTTCGGTTCCGACCTTCAAGGCCGATGGATGCCCTCCTCCGTCACGGAGGAGGACGTGCTAAAGTTGAGAGAGGCTAAGTTCTTGACGGCGAAATTTGGCATAGGTTGCCTGCTCAAGGGCAGGTCATCCCCAGTCCCCAGCCCGGTGAGAGCGTGGTGTTCATGTCTCACTTCCTTCGGGGGTTGGGCTTCCCAATGGATCCCTTTGTGAGGGGACTGCTGTTTTATTACGGGTTGGAATTCCACGACTTAGCTCCGGAGTCCATCCTCCATATCTCCTCATTTATCGTTGTGTGTGAAGCGTTCCTCCATGTTAACCCTCACTTCGGACTATGGCTCAAGACCTTCAAAGTGGAACCGAAGATGATCGAGGGACGGCACGCAGAGTGCGGAGGCGCTGTTATAAGGAAAAATGCTGATGCTCCATGGCCCGAGGGCTCTTTTCAAGAGGAGCTAGGCTTGTGGCAACGAGAGTGGTTTTATATCACCGCTCCCCGGAGCACCAAATGGGTGGCGCCTCCTGCCTTTCGCTCGGGTCCCCCACCACGTCTGGCGTCATGGGTCAACAGAGGGTTGGTTTGGGGTTTGCCCAAAGACGTGCCCTTGCTACAGGGCTGCATTAAAGATCTCTTGGAAGGAGACCTCAGCCTGGTCAAGGTGACGCAGGTCATGCTGATTCGCTGAATATTGCCCGGCAAACGTCGCCCCCTTCGCCTGTGGGAATTTAATCCAGAGGGACCGCGAGCTCTCCAGAACTTCATGGGCGCAACGTCCGCGGAGATGTATAAACTGTTCTTCGGATCACAGGAGATGTGTCCGGATTCGACCGAGGACGCAAGCCTAAGCCGCAATCGCCTAGATACTCAAGTAAGCAACCTTGTGCCCAGACCTTCTATCCGTATAGTTGTCATAAACTTGCCCCTAAAAGAGTTGTCCTTTTAAACAGGAGTGGATAGCGAAGGCAGAGCTGATCAGGTGTCCGGCTCCCCTTCCTGAAACCAGGCCGGATCCTGTGCTAGTCAGGATGCTGGAGATAATGCCTTCGGAGGGGGAGGACAAGGAAGCTATGGCCTCCTCGAAGGAGGCTGCTCCGAAGGGAGGAACCGACGATTCCTCTCCTAAGGGGAAGAAGAGAGCCGCCTCTGACGACCTAGAAACCATGGCCGCGAAGCGGGGGAGAAAATCCTCGTCAGAGGGTCCGACACCGGGAGTTCCTCGGCCGGACTACGCCCTCAAGGGGATCAGCCCTCCAGCGAGCCGTAAGTAGAGAAAGATTTTCCTTTTGAGGAATGAGGGAAATCCTTGATTTATGTCTGAGAAGATTAACCAAACTTTTACCTTGTAGCTTGGACCTCAGCCCTTCTCAGCAGAGCTCGTCTTCAGGGGATCTTCTTCCGGAGATGATGGAGAGCGGGACGCCTCCCCCTGCCGTGCCGCCTAGCGAGGCGGGCGACCCTGAGGTGTCGTCGCGGAGGGTTTCTCCAAATCCGTCAGGGGCGGAAGGTAGATATGCGGGCCCCCGAGGTTCTCCGCGTCCGGCCTTCGAAAGAGGTCATGGGACGAGCCCGGCACCGTTTGGTGCTCGGTCGGAGGAGCTGAAGATTCTGCTGGGGCGAGCTTGTATCTCAGAGGAGCACCGTGCATTGATGGGCACGGTGATTGAAAGGATTTCATCCACAGAGAGCGGATTGCATGAGGCCGTCAAAAGCTTACTGACGGGTTTCGAGGTACATTAGATAATGTATACTTTTGTCAGTTGCGCGTGAATAAGATGCGCCCTGTGTAGATAGTAGCCCCTGAGACTCTGCGCGTCGTCAATAAATGACGGCACGCGGAGGATCATAATCCCAGGTCTAAGATGTCGCCTTTGAATGTAGGCGGCAGGGTGTCCGGAATCGAGCCGAACTGACGATTTTGCCGAACTAAAGCGGCAACTGGACGTGGCAGATGCCGACATCACGCTTGTCAATAAGCGGCCGGATGAGGCTCAAGGTATGTAATTCCTCGGGCGACATTGGGTAAGAACAGTTTTATGCCTGTGTCGTACGATGTGTGTGCTTGACGCAGATGGTGCGGCCGCCGTGGAGAGTCTTAGGGCAGAACTTGCCCGAGCTAAAGAACAAGCCAGCAAAAGTGATGCGGCCGCCAAGAAAGCCCTTGAAGAGCTGAGAGCCGAACAGGCTGCTCATTGACGAAGCAAGGAAGAGATGGCTGAGATGGCCGAAAAGTTAAAAAGTGCTACAGACCGTTGCAGACTTCTTGAAAAAGAAGACCAGGCGAAACAGACGGACTTAGAGAAGGCCGCTGCCAATGTCAAGGACGCGCGCTCTGCGATGAGAGCTGCGAAGGAGGAGCTGCGTCAGGCCGAACAGATTGCGGCTAGAAAGCCCTTTATGCTGCGAAGGAAATTTTGCGATCCAAAGTTTGCTCCGTTGGACCGAATGTGGAGTGTGGAGGATGCCTATCTCGACTTGGCAGCGAGTGCTGCTGATGCGACCGAACACTTTCGAGATCAGAAGGATCGCGAAGTGGAAAAGATTTTTTTGGTCGCAGTTTCATAATCCAGAGCGTCCACTGGCAGTGGACGATCGTTTGGCTCAATGGGCCGAACTAAATAGGTTGTCCGGACTCGCCATGAAGTACGTCATGGGTTATCTGTGGCCGGGGAGATCGGAGCCGAAGAGCTATTTCGGCTTGGTGCAGCAATTCCTTGACACGGTGCCGCATATAAATGCAATGAAGAGGTCAGCATGCATAGAGGGCGCAAGGATGGCTCTTGCCCGTGTTAAGACATACTGGGCGGAGATGGAGACCACTGTTGTTGCGTCCCGAGATTCGGACAAAAGCCGAGTACCCTCCGAGCACTATTTTCAGGAAGTCCTTGAAGGCGCTCGTGTAATAGAGGCGCAGTGCTCGAAAGATGCTATGTTATGATAGCATATGTAATTATAAAGTAATATTTTAATAAATTGTGCCTTTTTATACTTGTGCCTTCAAGTATTGGGAACACCTCTTGTGCGGCCGTTTCAATATATATATAAAATCTGAAAGATGGCAGTCGTTGGCTTCAGCCCCCACGCACATAGTGCGGGGATGCTCGCAGAAGATGCATTTTCACACTTAACCCAACGTCTTGGTCCTACAAAGGAGGTGATAGCGCAGCGGGCCAGGCAACCGGACTATAATGCTTTAACACTTTCACTTAGCCATAGGAGCTTGAAAGTGAGACTATTTAGGTAGCTCCTTTGTGGCGACTGCGCTCATCCGAGTTCGGGGCGCGTATGTGCCTGACTGGGAAGCGGCCCTTCGTTAAAGCGGAGGAATCCGATAGATTCCGATAGGTCATTGAGTGGCTGACCAGTCTCACGCTACATCATGACAGTCAGTTTTCGGCTTTCTCTACTGAGGTGCTCGCCCGGCCGAACCGGAGCACAATCGCAGTAGTTCTCCTGGTGCTACCTTAGCCGATAGAGCGGAACGTAAGGTAGCCGAACTCAGGAGCCGGGCAACCCAACATTTGACCAAAGACATGATTCGGAGCTGATGCATATAATGCCAAAACTCGCGACGCTGAACACTCCCTAAGGTATTCGGTCTTTATGAGTGCGGGCGAAACAACACTCTTTATTAAAAAAGCCCCTAGTGTCTAGGTACGTGCAAAATTTCTGACGTGGCCACATGCCAAGACGCCAACCTCCTCCTTGGTTATATCAAAAAAAACCAGGGGATGTATAGCAACAAGAGACATTAAAAAAGGTTTACGCAGGGTCTTAATCTAAAAAGAATACTTTAGGACGGGTCCCTACTGCACGTCTGCGCCTGTGTCTCCGTTGTGCCGTATCCTGGACGGGCGCCGCACGACATTCATCTGTAAAAGAGAGGAACTGAGTTGAAAACGGGTCGTGCCGTTTAAAATAAACAAAGTATAGAGTAAAAAATATAAGATTGAGCTTTGTTGTCTCTTATTGTATATGCGTGGAGCCCCTAGTGCGAGGGTATATGGCCACTAAGCCTGCATCAATGATGATTTTGCACCGAACTTGTCTATCCGCGTTCGTGGTCTTCAATGACCTATTTCGAAGTTTATTTTTTGTTGTGGGGCTGCCAAAGCGGCCGCACAGTCCTCCGCTTGGGGAGGCGCACTTTAGTGCTTTCCCTTCAAAGAGATGATGCCTCGTGGACCGGGCATCTTAAGCGTAAGAGATGCATAATGCGGTATTGCGTTAAAGCGAGCGAAAGCTTCGCGTCCCAGTAGTGCTTGATAGCGACTTGAGAACGGGACGATATGGAAGGTCAGCTTTTCGCGGCGGAAGTTATCGGCAGAGCCGAATATGACTTCGGGCCGGAGAAAACCCATACAATGGGTGTCCGGACCAGGTATTACCCCTTGAAAGGAGGTTTTGCTATGGAGGATTCTTGCTGGATTTATCCCCATTTGCTGGATTGTATCCTGATATATCAGGTTTAGTCCACTACCGTCGTCCATAAGGACATTTGAAAACTGGCGTCCGCCAATTATTGGATCGAGTATCAAGGCAGTCCAGCCTGCATTCTTGACATTTCTAGAATAATCCCTGATCGAAGATGATCGGCTTTGACAACCAGTGGCAGGACCCTTTGGGGATGGGCCGTGTGGTGCGTACCTTTACGGGCGCCGCACGTTTTGTTATGTGAAGTAAGTTCACTGTTTTTACTTCTTGTGGGAAGTTCTTTTGTTTCCTGGTGCTCTGCTTTTGGGGTTCGTCCTCGTATTCGCTTGGTGTGTCGAGCCCCTTGTGTTCGGCATTGAGTCTGCCGGATTGTTTGAAAACCCAACAGTCTCTGTGGGTATGGTTAGCAGGCTTCCCGGGAGTACTGTGTATCTGACATATCCTGTCCAGGATTTTATTTAGGTTGGATGGATCATCCCTGTTATCCTGGGGGGCGATTTTGCCTCATTTTGTCGTGAGCCTTTGAATCCGGCATTGACTGTCGTGCTCTTCGGACTTTTATCCTTAGTCCGGCAACGGTCCTTGTTGCATCGCGGTTTTCCGTTTCCATCCCTAGTTTCGGATGTACTTGGGTCGCTGGGGATGCACCTTGCCAACCAGCTGTCCTCCCCTGCACAAAAGCGGGTCATGAGGTATGTTAGTGCGGCCATTGTTCTTGGCTTTTCTTGGCCGAGCTATCTGGCAACCCATTCGTCTCGGACGTTATGCCTGAAAGCTGCTAAGGCTTCGGTGTCCGGACAGTCGACTATCTGATTCTTTTTAGTGAGGAATCTATTCCAGAACTGCCAAGCTGATTCTCCGGGTTGTTGAGTTATGTGACTAAGATCGTCTGCATCCGGAGGGCGGACATATGTCCCTTGAAAATTTGCTCGGAAAGCATCCTCGAGCTCTTCCCAACTTCCAATTGTGTTTTCAGGAAGGCTTTTGAGCCAATGCCGGGCTGGCCCTTTAAGCTTAAGGGGCAAATATTTTATGGCGTGGAGATCATCTCCTCTAGCCATGTGTATCTGGAGGATATAATCCTCGATCCAGACTCCAGGGTCTGTTGTTCCATCATATGCCTCTATGTTTACGGGTTTGAATCCCTCTGGAAATTCATAGTCGAGGACCTCATCGATGAAACATAGAGGGTGTGTGGCGCCCCTGTATTTGGGTGTGCCGGATTCTGATGATGGCTTTATTGCATTGCTTGCGAGAGCTTGCTTTCTTGGCCCATAAATGGACCTGACTGGGCCATGGTGCGAATCTTTAAGTGGGTCGCATGCCGATTTAAGTGCGGCGCCGCTTGCCGCTTTATGGGGTCGTCTATCCGACCGTGTGGCTTTCTCATTGTTTGAGTGCGAGGGCTCTAGGGCCTCTTCGTCGAATTCAGGCAGTAGCTTTCTTTTCGGATAGCTTTTAGTGCGGCGATTGTCGCCGTATTTATCTGCGGTATTGATTACTTTGCTCCATCTAATCCGGAGTGCATCTTCCGCTGTTTTTAGCTTCCGCTTCTGCTTTTTCAGGCTGCGTGCAGTTGCAACGAGCCTCTCG
Organism: Triticum monococcum; assembly: GCA_034509565.1. NCBI lineage: Eukaryota > Viridiplantae > Streptophyta > Magnoliopsida > Poales > Poaceae > Triticum > Triticum monococcum. The sequence continues at coordinate 12,165,345 of CM067845.1, read as the reverse complement.
TGGAGATTCTTCTGCTCCATGGGTTTATCCGGCGTGAGGTCGTCCGGAATGCCATTTTCACCAGAGGAGGGATGTTCGGTTTCTCCATCTGCGTTGCCATGTTCGGACGGTTGCTCTAAGGCCTGCTCGTCCTGCTCTATGGCTGGGTTTTTATCGAGGCGGGGCTTGGGTCGATGTTTACGCCGACGCTTTGATTGCTTTTCGGGGGGTCTATCTCCCGTTCCTTCCCCTTTTTCCTCGTTGTTGCTTCCTTTAGGGGTATCCACCATGTACACATCGTGAGATGAGGTGGCTGTCCAATGCCCTATGGGCGTTGGTTCGTTGATATCTCCTGCATCGTCATCCATGCTGTCGATGTCTCCGGAGTCGAAGTTGAGCATGTCGTTTAAATTGTCGACAGTGGCTACCAAGTGGGTGGTGGGTGGGCTTTGAATTTCTTCATCGTCTGTATCCCATCCTCGCTGACCGTAATCCGGCTAGGGCTCTCTTGATAAAGAGAGAGACTTAAGAGAATCCAGGATGACGCCGAAAGGCGAGTGCTGAAAGATGTCTGCGGCGGTGAACTCCATTATCGGTGCCCGATCGGATTCGATTGGCAGGGGCGCGGGGGGTTCGGAGTCCGGGGAGGAGTCCGGATCCTCAGAGTCACGGGTCGTGCAGAGTACGGGGCTAGCGTTTGGCTCGATGGCCTTTGAGATCGCAGCCCCCGAGGTGGCGTCCAACCGCTCGTCCTCGATTGGCGCAATAGGCTCCGAGTTAGAGGTCGGAACCGAAGCGTGAGCGGCCTCCAGGACACTATTCGGAGGCAGAGCTAGATCATGCCCCTCGAGATAGTGCGGCACGCTTGGCCGTGGCTCGAACCCGTCGAAGATCAAGTCTCCGCGGATGTCAGCCGTGTAGTTTAAGCTTCCAAACCTGACTTAATGGCCAGGGGCGTAGCTTTCGATCTGCTCCAAGTGGCCAAGAGGATTGGCCCGCAGAGCGAAGCCGCCGAAGACGAAGATCTCTCCGGGGAGAAAAGTCTCACCCTGGACCGTATCGTTGTTGATGATAAAAGGAGCCATCGGGCCTAAAGGCGACGACATAGAGGAACTCTCAATGAAAGCACCAATGTTGGTGTCAAAACCGGCGGATCTCGGGTAGGGGGTCCCGAACTGTGCGTCTACGCCGGATGGTAACAGGAGGCAGGGAACACGATGTTTTACCCAGGTTCGGGCCCTCTTGATGGAGGTAAAACCCTACGTCCTGCTTGATTAATATTGATGATATGGGTAGTACAAGAGTAGATCTACCACGAGATCAAGGAGGCTAAACCCTAGAAGCTAGCCTATGGTATGATTGTTGTCTATGGAGTTGATGAAGTTGTCCTACGGACTAAAACCCTCTGGTTTATATAGACACCGGATAGGGTTAGGGTTACATAGAATCGGTCACAATGGTAGGAGATCTTAAATATCCGCATCGCCAAGCTTGCCTTCCACACCAAGGAAAGTCCCATCCGGACACGGGACGTAGTCTTCAATCTTGTATCTTCATAGTCCTGGAGTCCGGCTGAAGGTATAGTCCGGCTACCCGAACACCCCCTAATCCAGGACTCCCTCACTAACCGTTAGCTATAGTAGTAGAAGTAATAGTTGGCGAGACAACTTCATGAAGACACGATGATGGAGGTCATGATGATGGAGATCATGGTGTCATGCCGGTGACGATGATGATCATGGAGCCCCGAAGATGGAGATCAAAAGGAGCAAAGTGATGATGGCCATATCATGTCACTATATGATTGCATGTGATGCTTATCATGTTTTTACATCTTATTTGCTTAGAACGACGGTAGCTTAAATAAGATGATCCCTCACTAAAATTTCAAGAAAAGTGTTCTCCCTAACTGTGCACCGTTGCGAAGGTTCGTCGTTTCGAAGCACCATGTGATGATCGGGTGTGATAGATTCTTAAGTTCGAATACAATGGGTGTTGACGAGCCTAGCATGTACAGACATGGCCTCGGAACACATGCGAAACACTTAGGTTAACTTGACAAGCCTAGCATGTACAGACATGGCCTCGGAACACGAAGGACCGAAAGGTCAAACATGAGTCGTAAAGAAGATGCGATCAACATGAGATGTTCACCGATGATGACTAGTCCGTCTCACGTGATGATCGGACACGGCCTAGTCGATTCGGATCATGTATCACTTAGATGACTAGAGGGGTGTCTATCTGAGTGGGAGTTCATGAAATAATCAGATGAACTCAATTATCATGAACATAGTCAGAAGGACTTTGCAAATTATGTTGTAGCTTACGCTTTAGTTCTACTGTTTTAGATACGTTCCTAGAGAAGACCAAGTTGAAAGATATTGTAAGCAATGATGCGGACTAGGTCCGTAGTCTGAGAAGTGTCCTCACTGCTACACAGAAGGCTTACGTCCTTGATGCACCGCTCGATGTGCAAACCCCTACAACGTCGTCTGTGGATGTTGTGAACACCTGACAGACACATCCCGATGACTACTTGATAGTTTAGTGCACCATACTTTACGGCTTAGAATCGGGATTCCAATGACGTTTTGAACGCCATAGAACATATGAGATGTTCCAAGAGCTGAAATTGGGATTTCAGGCTCATGCCCGTGTTGAGAGGTGTGAGACCTCTGACAAGTTCTTTTGCCAACAAGATGGAGGAGAATAGCTCAGCTAGTGAGCATGTGCTCAGAATGTCTGGGTGCTACAATCACTTAAATCAAGTGGGAGTTAAACTTCCAGATAAGATAGTGATTAACATAGTTCTCTAGACACTATCACTAAGCTACTAGATCTTCGTGATGAACTATGACATGCAAGGGATGGAGTTGATCCCGGAGCTGTTCGCGGTGCTTAAGACCGCAAAAGGTAGAAATCAAGAAGGAGCATCAAGTGTTGATGGTTTAACAAGACCACTGGTTTCAAGAAGGGCAAGGGCTAGAAGGGAAACTTCATGGATGGCAAACTAGTTGCCGCTCCAGTGAAGGAACCCAAGGTTGAACCCAATCCCGAGACTAAGTGCTTCTATTGTAAGGGAAACGGTCACTGGTAGCGGAATTACCCCAAATGCATGGTAGATAAGAAGGCTGGAAACTTCAACAAAGTATATATGTGTTATTAATGTGTACCTCACTAGTACTCCTGGTAGCACCTGGGTATTGGATACCGGTTCAGTTGCTATCATTGGTGACTTGAAGCAAAAACTACGGACTAAACGGAGACTGGCTGAGGGCGAGGTGACGATGTGTGTTGGAAGTGTTTCCAAAGTTGATGAGATCACCATCGCACGCTCCATCTGCCTTCGGGATTAGTATTGAACCTAGATAAATGTTATCAGGTGTCTACGTTGAGCATGAATATGATTAGATCATGTTCATTGCAATACGGTTATTCATTTAAATTAGAGAATAATGGTTATTCTGTTTACATGAATGATACCTTTCATGGTCATGCACCCTATGTGAATGGTTCATTGAATCTCGGTCATGGTAATACACATGTTCACGCCAAAAGATGTAGAGTTAATAATGATAGTACCACTTTCTCGTGGCACTGCCGCTTAGGTCATATTGGCGTAAGATGCATGAAGAAACTCCATGTCGATGGATGTTTGGAGTCACTTGATTTTGAATCACTTGACACATGCGAGCCATGCTCATGGGCAGGATGACTAGGACCCCGTTTTCAGGTACAATGAAACGGGCAAGTGACTTGTTGGAAATCATGCATGATGATGTGTGTGATCCAATGAGAATTGAAGCGTGCGGTGGATATCACTATTTTCTCATCTTCACTGACAATTTGGGTAGATATAGGTATATCTACTTAATGAATCACAAGTCTGAAACGTTTGAAAAGTTCAAGCGATTTCAGAGTGAAGTTAAGAATCATCATAACAATAAGATCATGTTCCTACGATCTGATCAAAAGGGGATTTTCTGAGTTATGAGTTTGGCAAATCACTTAAGACATTGTGGAATTGTTTCACAGTTGAAGCCACCTGGAACACCACAGTTGTAATGGTGTGTCCAGACGTCATAATCGAACCTTATGAGATATGGTGCGATCTATGATGTCTCTTACCGATCTACCGTTTTTCATTTTGAGGTTATGCGTTAGAGACAGCTGCATTCACTTTAGATAGGGCACCATCTAAGTCCGTTAAGACGACGTCATATGAACATTGGTTTGGCAAGAAACCAAAGTTGTCGTTTCTTAATGTTTGGGGATGCGATGCTTAGGGCTTCAGCCGGAGAAGCTCGAACCCAAAGCGGACAAACACATCTTCATAGGATACCCAAGGGTGACAGTTGGGTATACCTTCTATCTTAGATCCAAGGGCAAATTGTTTGCCGCTAAGAACGGGTCCTTTCTCGAGAAGGAGGTTCTCTCGAAAGAATTGAGTGGGAGGAAGATAGAACTTGATGAGGTTGTCGAACCTTTACTTCAACCAGAGAGGGATGCAACACACAAAGATGTTTTTGTGGCGCCTACGTCTGTTGAATAGGAAGTTAATGATAGTGATCATGAAGCTTCGGATCAAGTTGCTATCGAACATCGTAGGTCGACAAGGATATGTACTACTCCTGAGTGGTACGATAATCTTGTCTTATATATCATGTTGTTAGACAACAATGAACCTACGAGCTATGGAGAAGCGATGTGGGCCCGTATTCCGACAAATGGTTAGAAGCGATGAAATCCGAGATAGGATCCATGTATCAGAACAAAGTATGGACTTTGGTGGACTTGCCCGATGATCGGCAAGCCACTGAGATAAATGGATCTTTAAGAAGAAGACGGACGTGGGCGGTAATGTTACCGTCTATGAAGCTCGACTTGTGGGAAAGAGGCTTTTCACAAGTTCAAGGAGTTGACTACGATGAGAATTTCTCACCTGTAGCGATGCTTAAGTCCGTCGGAATCATGTTAGCATTAGCTGTATTTTTCGATTATGAAATCTTACAGATGGATGTCAAAACAAGTTTTCTTACCAGTTTTTGTAAGAAAAGTTGTATGTGATACAATCAAAGTTTTGTCGATCCTAAGGATGCTAAAAAGGTATGCTGGCTCCAGCAATCCTTCTATGGACTAGAGCAAGCATCTCGGAGTCGGAATATATGCTTTGATGGAGTGATCAAAGCTTTTAGGTTTATACAATGTTTGCTAGAAACTTGTATTTACAGGAAAGTGAGTGGGAGCACTACAACATTTCTGATAAGTATATGTGGATGACATATTGTTGATCCGAAATAATGTAGAATTTCTGGAAAGCATAAACGGTTGTTTGAAGAGTGTTTTTCAAAGGAAGACCTGGATAAAGCTGCTTACATATTGGGCATCAAGATCTATCGAAATAGATCAAGACGCCTAATGATACTTTCAAAGAACGCACACCTTGACATGTTTTTGAATGAGTTCAAAATAGATCAGTCAAAGAAGGGGTTCTTACCTGAATTGTAAGGTGTGAAGTTGAGTAAGACTCGAAGATTGACCACGGCAGAAGAAAGAGGAAGGACCAAGGTCGTCCCCTATGCTTTTGTCATAGGCTCTATACGGTATGCCATGCTGAGTACCGCACCAGATGTGTGCCTTGCCACATGTCTGGCAAGCGGGTACAAAGGTGATGTAGGAGTAGATCACCAGATAGCGGTCAAAATTATCCTTAGAGGAATAAGGAAATGTTTCTCGGTTATGGAGGTGATAAAGAGTTCGACATAAAGAGTTACGTCGATGCAAGCTTAACACCTATCCGGATAGCTCTGAGTAGAGATACCGGATACGTATAATGGAGCAATAATTTGGAATAGCTCCAAGTGGAACGTGGTAGCAGCATCTACGATATAAAGTTTTGCGAAATACATAGGGATCTGAATATGGCAAGACCCGTTGACTACAACCTCTCTCACAAGCATAACATGATCAAACCCAGAACTCTTTGAGTGTTTATCACATAGTGATGTGAACTAGATCATTGAGTCTAGTAGACTCTTGGATGTTGGTCACATGGCGATGTGACCTGTGAGTGTTAATCACATGGCGATGTGAACTAGATTATTGACTCTAGTGTATGTGGGAGACTGTTGGAAATATGCCCTAGAGGCAATAATAAATTGGTTATTATTATATTTCCTTGTTCATGATAATCGTTTATTATCCATGCTAGAATTGTATTGATAGGAAACTCAGATACATGTGTGGATACATAGACAACACCATGTCCCTAGTAAGCCTCTAGTTGACTAGCTCGTTGATCAATAGATGGTTATGGTTTCCTGACCATGGACATTGGATGTCGTTGATAATGGGATCACATCATTAGGAGAATGATGTGATGGACAAGACCCAATCCTAAGCCTAGCACAAAGATCGTGTAGTTCGTATGCTAAAGCTTTTCTAATGTCAAGTATCATTTCCTTAGACCATGAGATTGTGCAACTCCCGGATACCGTAGGAGTGCTTTGGGTGTGCCAAACGTCACAACGTAACTGGGTGGCTATAAAGGTACACTACAGGTATCTCTGAAGGTGTTTGTTGGGTTGGCACGAATCAAGACTGGGATTTGTCACTCCGTGTAAACGGAGAGGTATCTCTGGGCCCACTCGGTAGGACATCATCGTAATGTGCACAATGTGACCAAGGAGTTGATCACGGGATGATGTGTTACAGAACGAGTAAAGAGACTTGCCGGTAACGAGATTCAACTAGGTATCGGGATACCGACGATCGAATCTCGGGCAAGTATCGTACCGATGGACAAAGGGAATTGAATACGGGATTGATCGAATCCTCGACATCGTGGTTCAGCCGATGAGATCATCGTGGAACATGTGGGAGCCAACATGGGTATCCAGATCCCGCTGTTGGTTATTGGCCGGAGAGATGTCTCGGTCATGTCTACATGGTTGCCGAACCCGTAGGGTCTACACACTTAAGGTTCGGTGACGCTAGGGTTATAGGGAATAGATATACGTGGTTACCAAATGTTGTTCGGAGTCCCGGATGAGATCCCGGACGTCACGAGGAGTTCCGGAATGGTCCAGAGGTAAAGATTTATATATGGGAAGTCCTGTTTTGGTCATTGGAAAGGTTTCGGTTGCTATCGGTAATGTACCGGGACCACCGGGAGGGTCCCGGGGTCCACCAAGTGGGGCCACCGGCCCCAGAGGGCAGCATGGGCCAAGTGTGGGAGGGGACCAGCCCCAGGTGGGCTGGTGCGCCCCCCCACCAAGGCCCAAGGCGCCTAGGGTTTGGGGAGGGGGCGCCTCCACCTTTCTTGGGGGGCAAGTTTCCCCCTCTTCCCCCCTTGGCCGCCGCCCTAGATGGGTTTTGGGGCTGCCGCACCCCTTGGGGTGGGAACCCTAGAGGGGGCGCAGCCCCCTCCCTCTCCCCTATATATAGTTGAGGTCTTTGGGGCTGCCAACATATAGGTTTTGACCTCTCCCTGGTGCAGCCCTACCCCTCTCCCTCCTCGTCTCTCGCGGTGCTTGGCGAAGCCCTGCTGGAGTACCATGCTCCTCCACCACCACCACGCCGTCGTGCTGCTGCCCGACGGAGTCTTCCCCAACCTCTCCTTCTCCCCTTGCTGTATCAAGGCGTGGGAGACGTCACCGGGCTGCATGTGTGTTGAACGTGGAGGTGCCGTCCATTCGGCACTAGGATCATCGGTGATTTGGATCACGACGAGTACGACTCCATCAACCCCGTTCACTTGAACACTTCCGCTTAGCGATCTACAAGGGTATGTAGATGCACTCTCCTTCCCTCGTTGCTAGATTACTCCATAGATTGATCTTGGTGTTGCGTAGAAAATTTTGAATTTCTGCTACGTTCCCCAACATCCATGCCATGGTCCAGATGGATACAAGTGGTTTGATGGTCCGCTTTGAAGATGACCTTAAGTCCTATGATGTTGTAACGCACGGCTTGCGCAACACCTTGGAATGTAGATGGCATCAGGAAAGAAGGGATGATACGGTGCCCAGTACAAGGAAAATGCATGCAGAGCTTGTTGCTAACTATCTCGAATATGCACGAGTGTGCATATCATATATTAAAGAAGAAAGGCAAAGAGTGCCTTCACCATATGTTACAAGGTTTTTATTACATGCTAATCCTCACCACTCACCCATCTCTCTACCCTACTAAAGAAGGGGGTTACATTCCCTTTCAGTAATCCAGCGGAGGACCAAACCAAACCCTCATATCTCACTCTTTGTAATAATTGCTTGATCAACGACCGTGCTCCCTCGAAGACAATGGTATTCTTGTGCTTCCACAACTCCCACCAAGTAAGCAGGAAGATGGTGCGTAGATCTTTTGTACTCATGTTGTTCGATCCTCTCTTGTCGATGGCCCACTCGACCAGTGAGTCCTGGGGAGAGGGGGTCCAATCCGGTGTACCCAGCGCATCGCAAATGGCCACCCAGGCTGTCCTAGCAAACACACACATGAGCAATATGTGGTTTATCGTTTCTTCCTCTTGGTCACAGAATGGGCATGCAACCTGGTGAGGTAGACCACTTCGCGCAAGACGATCCGAGGTCCAGCATCGGTCTTTCATGGCTAGCCAAGTGAAGAATCTGCACTGTAAAGGGGCACAGGACTTCCATGTCAGATCCGCCGTAGGGATGACCTCGTGTCCCCAAAATCCAGCCGCATACGCTGATCTCACCCAGAACTGCCCATTAGCCTCCCACGACCAGGCTATTTCATTCGGCGCATCCTCACAGGCCTCCCAAGCAGTAATTGTCTGCCATAGTGAGAGAAATTCTTGCAAAGTATCTGACCCAAAGTTGGTGCAAAAATCCATTGCCCAAGACCCGTTCTCCATAGCTGCACTGACCGACCTCATCCCTCGAGTTCGTGGTGGAACTAGCTCATATACCCGCAGCGCAATCTCCTGAACTCTTCGCCCATCTAACCATCGGTCCTCCCAAAAGAGTGTTGTGAGACCAGAATGTGTTGTACTCCTCATGGCCGCCTGACACAACATTTTTGCTTCCTCGGTGACTTTGATTTTGAACTCATTCCAAGGTCTTGACTCATCAGTCCTTTTGAGCCACTGCCAACGAGCCTGCATGGCTACATTCATCCATCTTAGATTTGGTAGCCCCAATCCACCTGCCCAATTCGGCGTACACACCATGTCCCATGCAACCGCGCAGTTACCACCATTCGCTTCTGCTCTTCTGCACCATAAGAAGCCTCGACAAATCTTGTCCATTGCCGTGCTAGTTTTCATAGGAAGATCCACAGCCATCATTGGATGAATTGGCAAAGCGCATAGCACTGACTGCACCAGGGTTAGTTGGCCACTCTTCGGCGTGAGTGTTGCCTTCCACCTTGGCAATCTATTGGCCATATGATCAACCAAGTACTGTAGCTGTGATGTTGATTGCTTCCTTAATGACAGTGGCAGCCCAAGGTATTTTATTGGGAACGATCCCAAGGGGCACTGAAGCGCGTTGCATGTCGTAGTTATCTCCTCCTCTGAACACCTGATAGGTAGAGCTGTGGATTTGCTCATGTTGATTCTCAGTCCAGCCGCCTCACCAAACAGCTCCAATATGCACTTGCAAGCCTCAAGGTCCACTAGATTAGGCTTGACAAAGAGTACGACATCGTCCGCAAAGATGGATAGACGCTTTCTCATGCCCTCACGCGCCAGAGGTGCCAGCACGTGTCTACTCGCGACCACCTCAAACATCCTTTGTAGGGGCTCCATAGTGAGAATGAAAAGCATAGGGGATATGGGGTCTCCCTGCCGCAGCCCTTTGCAATTGCAAATCGTGTCACCCGGATCGCCATTCACCATGACCATGGTGGTAGATGTTGCAAGGATCCCACATATCCAAGCTCTCCACCTTGGCCCGAAGCCCGACTGATGCAAAACCTCTATTAGAAAGGGCCATTGTATGGAGTCAAAACCTTTTGATATGTCGAACTTCAACAGGACAGTTGAGTTCCTCAAGGCATGCAGTCGTCTTGCCATACTCTGCACAAGCATAAAATTATCATGCAGCGATCTGCCCTTTACAAACGCACTCTGATGATTTCCAACCAGCTTGGGTAGATCACCCACCAACCGACATGCTAGCACTTTCTCAAAGATCTTGATGGCCCCGTGGACAAGGTTTATGGGCCTGAAATCACGCACCTCCAAGGCTCCCTCCTTCTTGGGCAAGAGCGAGACGAGAGACTTATTGATTGCGGCCAAACCTCTCATATCCCCATTGTAAAAACAGTCCATCGCCCTCATAAAATCCTCCTTAGTGATGCTCCAACATATTGCGTAGAACCTTCCGATAAACCCGTCCGGTCCCGGAGCTTTATCCAGGGGCATGCTCTTGATCACCTTCTCCACTTCAGCTCAAGGTGCGATAGGTCTAGATGTAGCAGACCCAACACATCCAAGTTAAGCGTATGGTTCCGAGTATCCGAGGCACCAAAAGCCGCGCCAAAGTAAGCGTCCACTGCCGACGCAACCTCGTCCTGCCCAACATATATATATATATTTCCATTGTGCTTAACTGTACGTATGATGTTCTTCCTTTGCCTGTGGCTGGCCTGCTGGTGGAATAGCTCGGTGTTTCCATCACCCTCACGCAACTGCAGTAGTCTTGACCTCTGCCTAGCAATCGTCCTCTCCAGAGAGCTCAACTCAAGGAGCTTCTTCTTTAAGCATTTCCGCAGCTCCCTCTCAGAATCCGACAAAGCTCTACCCTCCATAGCGGTATCAAGTATTCAAGTTGTTTAATGACTTCAAGTGCGATGGCAATCTGCAGGTTTACATCGCCGATCCAACGATCGCTCCACCTTTGGAGGCTCACCGCAGTTGCTCTCAACTTGTTTTGCGGCGTAAGATAGTCATTCGAGGTTGCAGGCGTTGAGCTCCATGCCAACTTAACCATGCCCATGAATCCTTCTGCTCTAATCCATAATGATTCAAACTTGAATCACCTCTTTGTGCTGATTGCTAACTAACTGGTTCACACATTAATCTGCCGATGATGCAGATAATCTCAGTATACAATTTGCATCCTTGTTCACACCAAGATATTGTTTGCTGCGTGACTAAATCAGCAGAGCTTTTTTGAATCAGACAAGTGAGTTTAGACATTCCTGTCTTGACCAACAGTTAGCTAATTGGACCGATGGCGCTGGGGTCCTGCATTTGGAATCAGTTAATGGGGCTGGACAACACTCGATGAGTAAGCAACATCCCATTCCTGTGCATCAAATGGTCCCATGGTCTAGTGGTTAGGACATTGGACTCTGAATCCAGTAACCCGAGTTCAAGTCTCGGTGGGACCTCATTTTTTTGCCATTTTCTTTTTTTTTTTGCTTCTTATTCCTCTTCCTCTTATACTGCCTCTAAATTATCGCTTCGCGTTTTCCTTTTCCTCGCCCTTCCTCCAAAGAATCATCATCCATCATCATTTGTGTGCTTAGCTTTTGCGCCGTATAATCGTTTGTTTAACCTGCAGCTGCTGGAACGAGATTCGATCACCCTTGACCTGACCCGATCCACACGCCCATGGATCCATCGCTCGCTGTCCCGTTTTGATCAATCATCAAGCAAGCACCCGCCCGTTCCGTTCCGTTCCGTCCCATCACGCGACAGCGACGTGGAGCAGCGAGTGACACCTCACCGGCCTAATCCAATCCATCATCCATCCACACTCCCCTGCCCGTAGGCAGGCCCTGCCCGCCGCTGATTAGCTAACCAAATCCCGTCCCATCGCCAGGAGGAGACCGATTAATCGAGCACCCACCCACGAGGCCACGACGCCGACGTGCGTGCCGGTTTCCGTTCCGTTCCGGCTGGACGGACGGACGGGCTCCCAGGGGCAGGGCCGTCATTTCCGGCGCCGAGATATTATTGTTTTCTTCCAGGCCTCCGCGATACGATAGGGGCGCGGAGAGAGGGCGTGCGGGGGCAGCCTGTGCCCCGGGCCACGTCACGTGCTCTGCGCCTAGGGATCGGCGCCCTGCCCGGCTGCTCCGAGTCCCCCGACTTTCGCTGCCCGACCTGGGCTCAGGCTGTCAGGCTGGTGCCGTTGTGCGCGACTCTTCCATCTGTGCAGGGGGCCGGTTTCACAAAAAAAAAATGTTATTGAACCATTTGCGTATTGTGATTTCTGATGGTTGTGATTCTGGGCTCCTTTGATACAAACAAATTTTCACAGAAACTTTGAAAGATTAATCCTTATAAATATTCTTATGTTGATTGTTTGATTCACGTGATTGAATCCTATAGGAGTTTTTTTTTCTTTGGAATTCTCTGTACTGCTTTCCATGGGATTTATATACCATCCACCCAAACCGCTTCGAAAGAATTATTTCTTTTTTTTCTATGATGCAATCAGACAGCCCAAAATCATGCTGGGTTGAGATGAGCATGGCATTTCAATCATATGTTTTTTTTTCTATTACCTCATTTTTAGAATCATGTGAGTCAGAGAGGGCCCATGGATTTTTCTTGCACCGGATGGAATGCGGCTGCCACGGTCCGTGCCTCAAGCGACGGGGTCTAAGGAATGGAAAATGCAAAGAATGTTGTTTAAAGTATTTAGGACACTTTGTATCAGTAACATCTGCCTAATGGCTCATGGCTAGATTAGGCCTTGCTAGGTTATGTGCTCTGCCACACTCACCACACGATTTGGTTGAAGTAAATAGAAGAAACATGACGCACACAAGGCTTGGCGGTGCAATTTTGGTGGCATCACAGAGCTAGCATCCATCTTCGCAAACACGAAGCCGATGGGATGTGAGGCAAGCAATTGAGGAGAAAAATGACATTCTAAACGCCTTATCGCACGAGGCATGTACAGTGAGCACCTATCCACAAACGTTTTGAATCACTGCATTGACTACTCATTTTTTGCGCTAAACATTTCACATCCATGCCACCGAGGAAGCAAAAACAGCAATTTTCATTGGTGTTGCGCGGCGGCTCCGGCTAGAGCAAGGCAGACACTGCACGCTTCCATGAGCTGGATTAGAAGAAGGTACCCAAGATTGAAATCGATGGATTGGCAGACTATGAGTTTTTTTATTTTTAAAAAACCAGCTTGCAACGTAAAAGGACACCCGTTATTTGTACCCACCATACCTGGCCATAAGTCGGGCCGGACCAGGCTTCGAGCCAGGCCTACTAAAGCCCGTAGCAAAAAAACATAGAGCCCGCCCGGCCATTAGCCCTAGATTTTAGGTCCAGGCCCGACCCATCAGAGGAAACGCCCCGTCGAGCCTCAGGCCTAAAACGCAAAAATGCAAGCCCCGCCCGACATTCGGGCTCAGATTTCAAGCCTAGGCTCGACCCGCGTGCAAGACCGGGCCGGGCCGGGTTTCCCACGGCCATGTATAGTATACCACTCCTTTGGTCCCAAAATTCTTGTCTTAGATTCGTCTAGATACAGATGTATCTAATAATAAAACGTGCCTTGATACATCCGTATTTAGACAAATCTAAGACAAGAATTTTGGGGAGTAATAGAAAGATTAGGGGAATTAATGCAGCTCATACCCTTGAATGATTTTCTCAATATTTGTTGTGGTTATTTTTGGGAAGAAAAAAGCAGACCTAAAATTTTCTTGCATTGTCCTTAATAGGGTTAGTTACAGGGGAAAGCAAACCCAGATTTTTCCATTCGTTGTCTTGGAAAGGAAGACTCGAGGCGTGCGCGTAGCGGGGGAGGGAAATATCTCGCGGCCACCCACTCCCACTTGGCCGGCCCCGCATATTCCAAACCCCGAGACCCGCATCCTCACCCGCCCGCCCGCTGACGCGTGGGCCCCGTCGCACGCGCGGGCGCGCCCCCGATGCGATCCGGGCGGCCACCCACCGCTATAAATGCGTGCCCCCGGCGGGGCAGCGTCCTCCTCATCGCTCTCGGGGTTGGCTTCTCCTCCCCTTCCGGTTCGGGTTCGGGTTCTGGTTCGGTTCGGGTTCGGTTCGAGAGAGAGGCCGAGTAGCTAGCATAGTCTAGGGTTTCGGTAGAGAGGAAGGGAGATCCATGGCGGAGACGGAGTACCGCTGCTTCGTGGGCGGCCTCGCCTGGGCCACCGACGACAACAACCTCCAGCAGGCCTTCAGCCAGTACGGCGAGATCCTCGACGCCAAGGTAACCGACCGACCGACCAACCCCTGCCTCCGATCTGCTCCGATCCGTTCGAATTTCGCGTCGTGGGGTGTAGATCTGGCCCGATCTGGGGTTTTTGTGTGGCGGATCTGACCGGATCTGGTGTGGTGTTTGTGTTTTGTGCGTGCGTGCAGATCATCAACGACCGCGAGACGGGGAGGTCCCGTGGGTTCGGCTTCGTCACGTTCGGCAGCGAGGAGTCGATGCGCCAGGCCATCGAGGAGATGAACGGCAAGGAGCTCGACGGGCGCAACATCACCGTCAACGAGGCCCAGTCCCGCCGCTCCGGCGGTGGGGGCGGCGGCGGCGGCTACGGCGGCCAGCGCGGCGGTGGCGGAGGCTACGGCGGCGGCGGCGGTGGCTACGGCGGCCAGGGCGGCGGCGGCTACGGCCAGGGCGGCGGTGGCGGCTACGGCCAGGGCGGTGGTGGCTACGGCGGCCAGCGCGGTGGCGGCGGCTACGGCGGCGGTGGCTACGGCGGCGGCGGTGGCGGCTACGGCGGCCAGCGCGGCGGCGACTCCGGCGGCCAGTGGAGGAACTGAGCGGCGGGGCCCTCCAGTTATCGATCTATCTACCGTCTCGTCGTCTTCGTCAGCAAGTTATCTTCAGTGTCGTCGTCGTCGTGTTCCTGTGTCAGTCAGTCTTGAGTCGTGTGTGTCGTTCGGTCCTGTGGTGTTTTTGATCGCGAGCTCGAGTGTCGCTCTGTCCGGGGTTAATTAGAGCTGGTTACGCGAGGAAGAAACAACATGTGTTATCTTTCAGTCGGTCGGTCGGTCGGTCGTGTTCGTCGGTGATGCAGCAATCCCTTCTGTCATGGATTGGGATGTGATGTTGGAATCCTATGTTTGAACTCAGTTTAAATGGATGAAGAAAATGCAAGTGATAGCTGCGAAATATCCTCCTATGTGTACCGATTGCTTTTATTCTTTTTTCTCTTTCGTTCTGAAGCATCCATTCTTTTCTTCAAGCTAGTGTGCAAGCATCCATCTGTCTTTTTCTTCAAGCAAGTGTGCAAAAACTTGCCAATTCAGCTGATGCAAAACTTGCTGGCACCAACGCTGTAATAACTGGCGCGATTGCAGTACACAGAGCACAATGAGGGTGCATAACAAAAGTGTCATCTCATCTATGGTTTGGTTCAAACATGAGTATTACATGAGATAGCCAAAGCAAAAGCAGCAGCATGCCCATAACAGTGCTGCATATGGCTGTCCAGTGTTTGGTTGTTGTTTCAGTCGAGGACATAGATGCGGGAGGCGATGTCCTGGACCAGCCAGTCGAAGCCCTGGAGCAGGCCGTCGCCGGTGTAGGCGCTGCAGCCGACGATCTTCCAGTGCCGGTCCTTGTTCATCACTTCAAGATTCAGAACCTGGATCCAAAAACTCCACCCGGTTACCATCGAACTCGAAGAACACTAAACATGCCAATTATTAGATTTTTTTTAAATCATCATGAAGCAAAGACCACAAACTTGTATGTATATGCTAGGATTATTTTCCGTTTTGACTGTCCTTAAAGCAAAGATCACAAGATGATCATGTGGCTCCAGGTACGAAGATAGACCAATATATGGGGGTCCATATACATACTGCTTGACTAGTGTGTTTTACCTTGGCGATTTCGTCAGGCTTCAAAGCGCCCTGAATGTCTTGCTTATTTGCGAAAACTAACAACGATGATCCAGCTAGTCTCTGCAACAGAAATTTGAAGGATCACTCCAATAGTTGAACAAGATAGCACATAAATTAAGCACAAACATGCTAGGTAACCGAATTTGTAGTCCCAAGAGTTTCCTGATGCTAAACAGCAAGCATTATCTTTTGCTAGTTTTCAGTGAAGTTATTCAAAGCAAAAAAAAAAAACCAAGACGAATTACGATAAAGTGGATGATCAGTGGTATTCACTAGGCGGTTTACCTCTTCTTTCAGAAGATTATGGAGCTCCGCACGGCAATCATCGAGCCTTCGAACATCGGAACTATCGACCACCCAAACGAGACCGTCAGTCTGCTCGAAGTAGTTCCTCCAGTATGAACGGATGGTCTTCTGCCCCCCAACATCCCATATGTTCAGCGAGTACCTGCCACAATCACAACATTATCAATTGTCGGCAATTTGTTCTGCTGTTCCCTATTACTACTAAATGCATTTTGAGTTTTTGAACACCATGATTCCTGAGTGATGGGTATCAAGGATCAAGCAGCTGTAATTTTTTAGCCAAAATATGTAGTATTTTCACCGATGTGATTTACTAGTTTCTCAGATTAATGCGGATTAGAATTTGCATTGTCTACTTTGAATGCTAAAAGTACAACTACCTATGTAGGCGCAACTTGCTTCATAGTAGGCTGAAAAACAACAGACGCTAACTGAAATTTGGGCCAAAATATGTTGTATTTTCACCAATATGATTTACTAGTTTCTCAGATTAAAGCAGATCATCAATTGCATTGCCTACTTTGAACGCTAAAAGTACAACCACCTATCTAGGCACAACTTGCTTCATAGTTGGCTGAAAAACAACAGATGCTGACTAACTTGGACCTAAAAAAATCTCAAACGGACCATCATATCATCTGATTGTGCCATTTGGTCACAGTTGTCCTACTCTGTCTCTAAAACTGTCAATTTTCTGACCAGATCACTAAAAGTCATTAAAATTGTGCTGCATCAGTGTTGAATTTTAATAGTGTCCTCTGCTCTTCCAACATAAAAACATTGACGCCAAAGTACACTTTGATGATTGTGGTTGTGGACCAATATGACTCACAACATTCCCAAACATATCTATGGACGTCTCCCTCTCTTAGCTGTTCCCCAAGAACCTAGCTGCACAGCTCGAATACTACTGGACCACCTTCGGTCAATTTTAGCTGAAGGACTACACAACAATTTTCTCCACCAAGCAGTAATTTGTATCAGATTATCTAAAGCTGTTGAAATTGTATTGAGTAATCACTAAACTTCCAAACAACAAGCTCAGATTACAAGATTGCTCCTCCAATTATCTTATGCAACTACAAAGACTAGGGTGCCCTTGACTTAACAGAATCTATGGCATACTTGCAACAGTCAGGAGACATGATCTAGCATAGCAAGCAGTACTATCTAGTGGCACATGCATAGTTAATTAGTTATGGATGTGCTAAAATTACAATGAAATCTCTTAGAACGCCCTTAATACAGGTGCCATTCTGTAGATATACCTTAAAATTGGAATGATCAACCTAAAATTACAATGGAATTTTCCAGAACACCTTTAGGTTAATACAACTGGCATTTTGCTAAACATGATACAGAGTTGGAATGATCAAGTATAACATCAGCTGGTACAACCTTTCGATTTCTGGCATAATTAACTTGATAAATGAAAAATGACTATAGTACATACTTTTGGTACTGGATGGTTTTGATATTAAAGCCAAGAGTAGGGCTGATGACACTGGTGTCCTCCCCATTTATCTTGAGCACAATTGTCGTCTTACCCGAGTTGTCCAGGCCACTGAAAATTTGACATCGGTGGAATAAATCAATCAAGAAGAACAAAGAACTGAATGGCACAAGCCTTGAAAGTCAAGAAGCATACATATCAACCAAAGAACCAAGAATAATAGTCTGTTTGGATAGGAGGAATCTGGGGTAAAATAAGAAGGCGGAAAAGGAATGGAGCAGGACGCTTACACCATGAGAATCCGCATCTCCTTTTCCTTGCGCTTGATTTTTCTGATGATGCTGAGGAGACCCATTCTGGAGCTGGCCCAGCAGAAGAATCAGTATAAAGTAAGATGAGGAGAGGGGAAACAGGTACAAAGACTTGTGAAATTCTAATTCAGTTGAGACACTCAGGCAGGCTGCTATGAACCCCCAATGTTTACAGCAGGATCAGACAGAAAAACAAAATGCGTTAGGAGCCAGTGATGTAATGCAGGGTCATAATATTTCAATTTCAGGATATTGGTAACTGGTACCATATCGGTCGGGTGCAGAGGTAGGGATAAATCGGTGAATTTTTGAGTCAATCGGCCAGTAAATCAATTAATAGGCTATTCGGTGACCAACCGAGTAGCGATTAACTGACCGAGATGCCGATTAACTGGCCGATATTTTGGAACAATAATATTTACAACCAGTGAAGATTCAGACATGGTTTGTATTTCTCCTGTAAATTCAAAGCAAAGTCTAATCTCAGAACACATGAGCTGTCGGTAGACGAGAAAGCACGGCACGTCTCTGCGAAGCGGCATGCAACTACGAAATTCAGGGGTGCACTAAGAAAACAACTCTTGGCACTGCCTCTACTTTGACCAACTATAATAAATCTAAGATCCGCACATGCATATACGGCTATGACACTGCCTGTACTTTGACCGAGTATACATCTAAAATGTGGACATGGATATATTGCTGCGCCACTGCCTCAGACACTAACGATTGTAACACACGAGCCCGCCTCAACCGAGCAGCATATATAGCAAACAATGGACAGCTGAAAATTGGTTTCCTCCGATCATGCGAAGACCAAGATCGTGGCATGGCACAAACAATCATAGCGGACACTGAAATGGGTCTGTAGTCGCATATATATACCGATATGACACTGCCTCTACTTTGACCGAGTATACATCTAAAATGTGGACATGGATATATTGCTGCGCCACTGCCTCAGACACTAACGATTATAACACACGAGCCTGCCCTGAACCGAGCAGCATATAGCAGACAATGGACAGCTGAAAATTGGTTTCCTCCGATCATGCTATCAACAATTATAGCGTACATTGAAATGGATCTAGCAGAAGGGCACCCGCGCACATAATAAAGCATAATGAGCCTTCGACCGTCGCAGATGCAGGGTGCGTGCGTGCTTACCTACCTAGGAAGGACCGGGCCCGGGGGCGGGAGGCGCAGGGCAGGGCAGGGGCTCGTGGGCGTGCACGGGGACAGGCGGAGGCGAGGGCAGAGCTCCGTGGAGGCGCGGCGGCTGCGGCGACGGCGATGGAGATGCCGCTGCTTCTGAATCTGAGGAGAGACTGAGGACTGCGGTGAAGAGGTGCGGCGTGCGAATGGGGACGATGGCCGTGGGACGTGTGGGCCGACGGCGCTTTTACTTGGCCCAGTGACATTTCTTTTCTTTCCCAGATGTAAGAAGGCCCATTTGTTTATGATAGGGTGGGTAGCCCATTCAGCATTCAATCAGTTGAACCATTTTACCATGTCTACCATCATCATTGCTCAGGAAGGAAGCTCCAACATTTTTTTTTCAGCGTCAAGGTGCTGCGCACTTCATTTTGTCAATAGGCCGCAATTTGTAAATTTGTGCCTCTTTTCTTTGTCCGAATAAAAAGATCTGATCTGCAGCTAATGGTTCGGTTTTCCAATTTGGCCGCCACAACAGATTTCAACTTTTGGCCACTCCCTTTGTTCCATAATACATGTACGTGTCCTTCAGTACATTGACACAGTCCTACTTTGACCATCCATCTCTTTGAAAAAATGTTGCAGCTTGTTTAACCATATGTACTCTAAATCTGTACATACATATACTGTTATGTCACTGCCTTGTAACTATACAGTTACAACCAATTTCACACTTTCAGTATGCACACATGTATAGATGCTGGAATTTTCGAAAAGGGACGCTTTATTATTTAAAAGATTTAAGCATTACACCCGGCCTCTACATTATTTAGATGCACACAGCCAAAAAAAAGTCTTCTTACACAAATAGAAAATAAAAAGGCGAAATACAAAAACATGAAGAGTCCGTATGACGCCTAAAGCGGAGGGTGGTCAATCCTAAGATCATGCTGCCATCCATACTGGGTAAAAGTAATCCTCGCCGTAGCCTCCAATCGTGTACACACCTCCGTAAACAGGTCTCGATTATCCACACGTTGTAGAGAGGACCATAAACGAAGAGTCCCGGTACATCTGTAGATCGATTATCCACACGTTGTAGAGAGGACCATAAACAAAGAGTCCCGGTACATCTGTAGATAACCTGCATCAGGAAAGTACTTTTATCGTTAAAAACCTTATCATTTCTACATAGCCAAAGCGACCAAATAACGGCAAGCGCTCCCACCCTGAGAAAAGTTCTAAACCTGTGATAAATCCCATGTAACCAGTTGCCAAATACATTAGCAACACTACAAGGAGAATACAAGCCAGAAGCTATTTGGATGACTGACCATATAGAACGAGCCAATTTGCATTGGAAGAATAAATGTTTTATTGTCTCATCATGGTGACAAAAGACAGATTGCGGACTTCTATGCCAATTCTTCTTAATAAGGTTATTTTTAGTAAGAATGACTCCACGACGAAGATACCATGCAAAGATTTTATTCTTAAGAGGTATCTTCATCTTCCAGATCTTCTTATTATTATCAACTGGCACATCAGACTGGACTAATGCTATATGCATGGAATCCACTGAGAATTTTCCATTCCCATGAAGGTTCCATTGAAATACATCAGACCCATATGACAGGTGCACCATGGACAACCGCTGGAGCAGGATGTTCCACGATTAGAGTCTAGGTCCAATTAAATCTCTTCTGAACCGTCATATTTGGCGAAAATGATTCCATTACCGTGGCGATAGTATCACTCTTGTGGCGCACAAAGTTGTATAGAGCCGGATATTGTTTCCGGAGTGTGGCATTTCCTAGCCATCTGTCTTTCCAGAATCTAATTTCCGAGCCGTCCTAAATTGATGTTGGAATATGCCTTGGTCACCAGATACTAAAACACACTTAGCACATGAACATCAACCGAGCTGCATAACGCTACATCAGCAGCTGAAATTGCTTTCCTCTGATCATCATGCATAAGACCAAGATCGTCCATGCCTAAGCTGAAGAAGAAGAAACCCGTTTTCATCTTTTGGCGTCATGTAATGTACGAGCTGTGCTTAAATTTAAATTTCATCACGCTAATTGTTTTTACCTCAAGACAATGGATCTGACGGGAATGCTGTGAACACCAAGCGAGAGTATGTACAAAAATCAACACAAACCACCACCCATTGCCAAACAATCAACACAAACAATCAACACCCGGGTGGCATTTCCTGAGTGAGAAAAGGTCTGATGTATGTCTCGCATTCACGCAATGCTTCTAACCACTGCGCTAGCATTGAGTTCTTGTTCAATACATAGGACCCGACCTACTTGAAGAAAACAAAAGCCGTTCTTTCCCCCGTTTTCTTTCTTTTTGTTAAATTTCTTTCTTTACTGTACCACAGCTCTCGTCGGGTTTTTTCTGTTTTTCTGTTTCCCCTTTTCTTCTCTTTTTTTTTTCTTCAGTTTCTTCATTGTTATTCGGTTTTTCTTCCTTTTTTTGCCTTTTTTGTTCTTTTTATTGTTTATTCTCCTTTTTTTGTTTTTCTCATTCTTTTTTGTTTGTTTCTTCGATTTTTAATGCTTTTTCTGTTTTCTTTTCTTTTTTTGTAATGTCAAAAACAATTTTTGTAACAAGTGATCAACACTTTTTGTATACACGTTCAACATTGTCCGAATGCTATTTCAACATTTTTCAAATACTTGTTCAACATTTTAATAGTTATTGAACATTTTTAATACTTATTCAATATTTTCAAATATTTTTTCATATACTCGTTCAACATTTTTAATACCTATTCAGCATTTTAAAAAACTTGTCTAACATTTTTCATACTTATTCAACATTTTTCAAATACTTGTTCAACATTTTAATAGTTATTGAACATTTTTAATACTTATTCAATATTTTCAAATATTTTTTCATATACTCGTTCAACATTTTTAATACCTATTCATCATTTTAAAAAACTTGTCTAACATTTTTCATACTTATTCAACATTTTCAAATACTTGTTCAACATTTTTTAAATTCTTGGTCAACATTTTAAAATACTTTTTCCACATTTTCATATACTGATTCAACACATTTTAGTACCTATTCAACATTTTTCAAATTCTTCTCCAACATTTTTTAATACTTATTCAACATTTTTTCAAATTTATTTTTTGTAATATATATATATATAGAGAATATTTTAAAGTATAAAGAACAGTACAACAATAACAAAAAATGAGAACAGGAAAAAAAACAGGCTGTGGCTCCCACGTTCTGGCCCGGCCCGTCTAGAGCTCGCCCCGACGCAGCAGACAGATGGAAACCTCGCTGAAGGTTGCCGCTAGTTGGGCCGGCCAGGCGCGTGGGAAACAACAGCCTCCTTTTCTATTTTGTTTTCATTTTTCATTTTCGTTTTTTGCTTTTTTACTTTTGTTTATACTTCAAAATATTATAAATAAATATATTAGAATAATAACTCTACATAAAACATTTGAAAAAATTTAAATGTGTATATAGAAAATGTTTGTCATGTATACGAAAAATGTATACAAAAAATAAAATGTGTATGAATCAAATTAATCATGTATTTAAAAATTTTAATCAAGCATTTGCAAAATATGTTGAACAAGCATATGGAAAATGTTAAGCAAGCATTTGGAAAATGTTAAATGTGTTTTAAAAATGTTGACTATTCATTCTAAAAATGATGAAACAAATTTGATCATGTATATATAAATGTTAATGAAGTATTTCAAAAATATATATTAAACAAATATTTTAAAATTATTAAAAGTGTATAGAAAAATGTTGACCATGTAATACAAAATCTTGAAAATTTAGATCATGTATATAAAAATTTAATCTAGAATTTCAAAAAAAATGTCCAACAAGAATTTAAAAAATGTTAAATATGTTGAGAATTTTTTGACCATGTGTTAAAAATGTTAATATTGCATTTAGAAAAATGTTAATCAATCATTTGAAAAAATTTAAATGTACATACAAAAATGTTGGCCATGTATAGGAAAATGTTAATCTTTTATTTGAAAAATGTTAATCAAGCATTTAAAAAGTTTAAAAGTGTGTATAGGAAAAACTGTTGACCATATATTCAAAAAATGTTAATCTTGTATTTGAAAAATGGTAATCAAGCATTTGAAAAATGTAAAAAATGTCTGTAGAAAAAATGTTGACTATGTATTTTTTTTTAATTTTATTGAGAAATTTGAATCCTGTATGAAAAAATGTTGTTGACATATACAAAAACTGTAGAATGAAAACCAAATGAAACAAAGAAAACCAATAATTTAAACAAAAAATAAAAAAAAAGCAAATTAAAAATAAAATGAAAAATAAAACCAATGAAACAAATGCAAAAAGAATGAATAAAAATAAGATAATAAAAAAAGAAAACAAAAAAAAACCAAAAAGCATTGAAAACGAAGAAAGAGACAAAAAACCAGAAGAAAAAGATAGAAAATGTGTAAAACCCGACTCTTTTCCTTCTATTGGTCGCGCGCTAAGTATTGTACATGAAGTCGATGTCACTGTTGTGGCTAACAGTGCCTTGAAGCGAAGAGGAGATCGCTCGATTGATCCCTCCTGCACACCCATTTTAACTCTATTTTTTCGTAAATTTGCGCTAGTGGGCCGGCCCGATACTGTAGCACTCGACGCGAAAGGTCCTCCCGTCTCACTTAATGCGAGATATAGCACTCGCGGATGTAAGAAGGCCCCCATCTTGTAGAATAGGCCAGCCCCCACCCGAAAAAGCTAGAAAACTGCTCTGGAAATTCTTGAAAATAAATGCTATAGTACAAATCCTATGAAGATACTGCAAATTTCACCCGAAACAAAAAGCAATTATTAGAAGCTATAGAAGTTGTTAAAACAAAACAAGAGCAGCAAATAATCCATCTTGAAAATAATACAGGAAATTGTGCCGCGATAACTTTAAGCCACATGAAACTGCCGCCAAAATTGTCACTTCACGACTCTCACTCATATTCCTCCCTCTCTCTCTCTGCCAAAAGCCATAACCATGTCTAGCCTTACAAGAACACCCGTGGTGATTTTTGTTTTACAAATGGGCTGAAGAGGAATCCATCACATTGCCTTCGAGACTTGCACAAGCCGATGGTGTGCCGTGAGCCTGGCTCGAATGCTCGATTCCACACCTGCTCGACATCACCAAAGCAAGGGACTCGTTGTAACTATGGCTAGGAAGTCATAAGATGTTGCCAGAAGACGCCAGAGACGACAATCCGAAGCCTGATATGTTGATATGGAGAAGAAGATGAGGCCGAACGAGGAAACCCAACTCCATTTCCATGTTGAAAGCGTCAATGCAGGATCTTAACAAAGATATCAGTGACATCATCACGTGATGCAGACACATCCTGGCTAATGATGAAGATATGTACCTAGGGTAGGGTCATGGACCTGTCCAGCATACCCTCCCCAAGGACATCTTTACAAAGAATCAGAAACAGTTGAAGAGAAATCATCATCCACTCGACCATGGAGATGCGCTCACTCGACCACCTTAAAGACACTCGACCACCAGAAGATGAGGAACCCTCCACTCTGCAACGGTTAGGACTTAAACCATAGCATTATGAACATTTATGACATTTACTGTAGACGTTACCAATAACGCCTTTCCTTTATGAGCACTGAACTCTGTGTAACGGAGGGGAGCTGGGGTCCTGGCGTACTCTATATAAGCCACCTTCCTCCTCTAGGACAAGGGTTCGCACTTTTGTAAACACACATACACACATATAATCTAGTCGACCGCCTCAGGGCACCGAGACGTAGGGCTGTTACTTCCTCCGAGAAGGGTCTGAACTCGTAAAACTCGTGTGTACAACTACTCCATAGCCAGGATCTTGCCTCCTCATACCTACCCCTCATTCTACTATCAGTCTTAGATCCACGACAGTTGGCGCCCACCATGGGGCAGGTGTCTTAGCGACTTATTGGAGAAGTTGCAATTTTTCCGATCCCCATCATCATGGTTCCAGGCGGAGGTTTGGTTGAGGGCCGCGAGATCCATCTCGGCACGCTCATGTTTGTCGCCGACGACTCCACTTGGCTTCAGGAGGCACCACTCGACGTCGACGCGCTCCCCGCCTGCGGGGTGACACACTTTCACGCGTGCGTTCGCGGTGTCCTCCTGCGGCAACCGTCGACCCAGTACCAGTCGACTCCAACGGCTTTCCCCCTCCCCGCGACCTGCCGGAGCAAGCGCACCAGCCGGTCGAGAACGGTGGGTGAAGCATGCGGTGGCCCGCCAGTCGGCCACCCCTCAAGTCGCGGTGCTCGAGTCCGACGAGTCTCTCTACGGCCTGTTCGATCTGTCGACTGGCTCCGTAGAGTCTGCATCCGAGTGCAGCATCAATGACTCGGTAGCGGAAGTCTTGATGGTCAATGGACCACGCGGTCCTCCTGGCTTCGATCGTGAAGACGGAGGTGACGGGAACGGCGATCCGTCGCGCGTTCACGAGGAGTACCGCCCCGAGCCTCTCTCCTCGCAGCAGAGAGAAGAACTTCGTCGCCGAAACATGGATGCCCTGCATACTCCTATAGTTGGAGAAACGCCCGAGGCCCAGGCCTTGGAACATGCTCGCTTGGCCAATCTGGCTGAGCGCACTCGGCTGGAGAACCTACAGCGCGCGCACTCGACGATCGCGCTCGTCAACGTGCTCCTGAGTCCAGCCGACGCCAACTTTTTCCACCTCCGGCTCAGGTATACCGGACACCGATCCAAAACCTAGCAGCTGCTGCCCGGATAGCAGAGTCGATTCAACCTTCCCAGTCAGAAGCTGGCCGAGGTCTGGCGCAGATCAGGGCCTTGCTCCGGGCAGCAGGAGAGCAGAATACGGCTGTGTCTCAGTCGCGGGATAGGATCCATAGCAGATCTGTGGTCGCAGATACGGTCCAGTCGGCCCATAGCCCGAGATCGCCCCCGAGGCGTGAAGGACGTGGAGAGCGGCGTGATCAGTACAGAAACCAGGAGTAGTATGATCGTCGAGCCGATCGCGATGGTCGCCGTCGAGTGCCCACGCCTCCTCCAAGGAGTGGGTCATACGTGTCGCGGCCACATGAAGACAGGCGCCCTAACAGCGTCGGAAGAGGTATTCCAGTCGACCCCAGGGAGCCAGGCTTTGATGCGAGATCTATTCTCGTGCAAGGCTTGGTCGACAAAAATAGGGCTCACCGAGATGGCCATGACAGAGGCCCGCAAACCAGCAATAAGGTGCATGTCTCTGGCCTAGAATGCTTCAGCAGAGCTATCAAAGCTGCAGTGATTCCCCCCAACTTCAGGTTGGCGACTGGAGTCAGTAAGTTCACCGGAGAGTCCAAGCCTGACACCTGGCTCGAAGACTACCGAGTGGCTGTCCAGATTGGTGGCGGCAATGATGAGGTGGCCATGAAACACCTTCCTCTGATGTTGGAGGGCTCGGCTAGGGCGTGGCTGAATCAGTTGGCACCTGGCAGCATCTATACTTGGGAAGATCTCGCCCGAGTGTTTGTCAGAACGTTTGAGGGTACTTGCAAGCGGCCAGCGGGTTTGACAGAATTACAGTGTTGCGTCCAGAAACCGAATGAAACTTTGAGAGATTATATCCAGAGGTGGATCACCCTGCACCACACGATGGAAGATGTGTCTGATCATCAGGCAATTTGTGCTTTCAAGGAAGGCGTCAGGTACCGGGAGTTGAACCTGAAATTCGGTCGGACAGGAAACATGACTCTGACTCGGATGATGGAAATCACCACCAAGTATGCCAATGGTGAAGAGGAGGAACGACTGCGGAGTGGCAAGCACAAAGCAGTCGCCCACGAAGCCGGAGGAGGAAACACCAGTCGGAAACAAAAACGCAAGGCCGAACCAGCTGCTCCGGGTGAGGCCTTGGCTGTGGTTCAAGGAAAGTTCAAGGGGAAGCCCAAAGGGCCGTGGAACCCCAAGAAAGTAAAAGATCAGGATGAAAATGACGTGTTGGATCTGCCGTGCCATATCCACACTAAAAAGACGAAGAAGGTAATTTCATTTACCCGAAGCATACCACTCGACAGTGTCGACTCCTGATCCAGCAGTTCCGAGAGAAACAGCCCAAGGAAAAGGAGAAGGAGGCAGACAAGGCTGAGAGTGAAGGGGAAGATGATGATGGTTATCCTCATGTGAATTCCACTCTGATGATTTTTGCTGATGTTGAAAACAAGATTCGATTGAAAGTCATCAATAGAGAAGTGAACATGGTCGCTCCGGCGACACCCAGTTACTTGAAATGGTCGCAGACTGCCATTACATTCGACCAGTCTGATCACCCAGCGCACATCGCCACCCCTGGGAGGCAAGCGCTGGTGGTCGACCCGGTGGTTGAAGGCACTCGACTAACAAAGATCCTGATGGATGGTGGCAGTGGCCTGAACATTCTGTATGCAGAAACGTTGAAAGGAATGGGCATTCCGATGTCCAGACTCAGTGAAAGCCATATGAGTTTCCATGGGTCATCCCAGGCAAGAAGGCTGCGTCCCTCGGTCAGATTGCACTCGACGTGGTTTTCGGTGATGCCAAAAATTACCGCAAAGAAAAGTTGACGTTTGAAGTCATGAATTTTCAGAGTGCATGTCATGCAATTCTGGGCAGGCCGGCTTATGCACGATTCATGGATCGACCTTGTTACGTGTACCTCAAACTGAAGATGCCTGGTCCCAGAGGAGTGATCACTACCTCTGGTAATCGGAAAAAGGCGGAAGAGTGTTTCTAGAAGGGCTCAAAGATCGCCGATGCCCAGATGGCCATGTCAGAATTGCAAGAATACCAGAAAAATGCAGACCCGAGTGCCTTGTTACGAGCCAAGAAGCCAGCCGCGGATTCTGCATTCCAGTCGTCTGGCGAGACGAAGCCTGTTCACATCCACCCGACGAACCCCAATGCAGCTCCGACCCACATTTCGACCACACTCGACTCCAAATAGGAAGAAGCGCTCATCCAGTTCCTCCGTGAGAACTGGGACATCTTTGCATGGAAGCCTTCTGACATGCCAGGTGTTCCCAGGGGACTGGCTGAGCATCGTTTGAGAGTCGACCCAAAAGTGAAACCAGTCAAAGAGCATCCTCGACGGTCCGCCATCCAGAAAAGAAAAGCAATCGGCGAAGAGGTGGCTCGGCTTTTGGCAGTTGAGTTTATTCGAGAGATTTACCACTCCGAGTGGTTAGCCAATGTTGTCATGGTCCCAAAGAAAGGTGACTCACTTCGCATGTGCATCGATTTCAAGCATATCAATCGGGCCTGCCCTAAAGATCACTTCCCTCTCCCTCGCATCGATCAGATAGTCGACTCAACTGCTGGGTGCGAGCGTTTGTCCTTTTTGGATGCCTACTCCGGGTACCACCAGATCCGTCTGTACGGACCCGACAAAATAAAGACAGCTTTTATCATCCTGTTCGGGTGCTTCTGTTATGTCATAATGCCATTCGGCTTGAAGAACACCAGAGCCACATTTATGCGAATGATTCAGAAGTGCCTGCTCACTCAGATCAGTCGGAATGTGGAAGCATACATGGATGACATTGTGGTCAAGTCATGTAAAGGTTCGGACCTGCTGACCGACCTCACTGAAACCTTTGCCAACCTCAGAAGGTATGATATCAAGCTCAATCCATCAAAGTGCACGTTTGGAGTTCCAAGCGGAAAGTTGCTCGGTTTTCTTGTTTCTGAACGAGGAATCGATGCTAACCCAGAGAAAGTAGGCCTATACTCCGAATGAAATGCCTTGTGCGTGTGCATGATGTCCAGAAGCTTACTGGTTGCTTGGCCGCCTTAAGTCAATTCATTTCTTGCCTCGGTGAAAAGGCGCTGCCTCTTTACCGACTGATGAAGAAATCAGATAAGTTCGAGTGGACTCCAGAAGCCGATACAACATTTGCAAAGCTAAAAGCCCTGTTTTCCACCCAGCCGGTGCTTGCCGCTCCAATCAGCAAAGAGCCTCTTTTGCTTTATATAGCAGCCACTGGACAAGTCGTCAGTACAATACTTATGGTCGAGCGGGAAGATGAAGGAAAAGCACACAAAGTTTAACGCCCAGTTTATTATATTTCTGAAGTCCTGACCCCGTCAAAGTAGAGATATCCTCACTATCAGAAGCTTGTCTATGGAATTTACATAACCACGAAGAAGGTTGCACACTACTTCTCAGATCACTCTGTTACAGTCGTCAGCGACGCCCCATTGTCAGAGATTCTGCACAACAGGGATGCAACTGGTCGAGTGGAAAAATGGGCGATTGAACTCCTTCCCTTGGATATCAAGTTTGAGGCAAAGAAAGCTATCAAGTCCCAAGCAATAGCATATTTCCTCGCCGAGTGGATCGAACAGCAACTGCCAACTCAAGTTCACTCTGAGCACTGGACCATGTTCTTTGACAGATCCAAGATGTTGAACGGTTCTGGTGCTGTAGTAGTTCTGGTATCCCCCCGAGGAGACAAGCTCAGATATGTCCTCCAGATTCACTTTGATTCCTCCAACAATGAAGCAGAATATGAAGCACTCCTATATGGGTTGCGCATGGCCATCTCACTCGGCGTCCGTCGCCTCATGGTCTATGGCGACTCAGATTTGGTAGTTAATCAAGTGATGAAGGAGTGGGACGTCAGAAGCCCAGCCATGACTGGTTACTGCAACGCGGTGAGAAAGCTTGAGAAGAAGTTCGAGGGGTTAGAACTCCACCACATCCCCCGATTGAAAAATCAAGCAGCCGATGAATTGGCAAAGATAGGTTCCAAGAGAGAAGCCATTCCCAGCAATGTGTTCTTGGAGCATATTCACACGCCGACAGTTCAGGAAGACCCTTTCACTGAAGAGCCCCCACAACCCAAGAGCGCCACGGATCTGATTGAAGTCGAGGTCCCGGCTGTGGTCGACCTAATCATGAAGGTTCTGGCCATTACTCCCGATTGGACGGTGCCCTACATTGCGTACATCCTCAGGCAAGAGCTCCCAGAGGATGAAGAAGAAGCTCGGCAGATCGTCCGCCGATCTAAAGCTTTTACTATGATAAGAGGGCAGCTGTTCAGAGAAAGTGTGACTGGAGTCGGTCAGAAGTGCATAACACCAGAAGAAGGTCGAATGATCCTCAATGACATCCACTCGGGGACCTGTGGCCACCATGCGTCCTCTCGGGCCATCGTGGCTAAAGCATACCGAGCTGGATTCTATTGGCCACGAGCAAATGAGATGGCGAAAGATATAGTCGACAGATGTGAAGGCTGTCAATTTTACTCCGATATGTCTCACAAGCCAGCGCCAGCCCTGAAGACCATTCCCCTCGTCTGGCCCTTCGCTGTTTGGGGACTGGATATGGTTGGACCACTGAGGACCGGCAAAAGCGGCTTCACTCACGTGCTCGTTGCAGTCGACAAGTTTACCAAATGGATTGAAGCCAAACCTATCAAGAACCTTGACACTGGCACCGCTGGCAGTTTTATCAGAGAATTGACATTCAGATATGGAGTCCCACACAGCATCATCACGGACAACGGATCGAACTTCGATTCCGATGAGTTCAGAATTTTCTGCGCCTCTCAGGGCACTGGAGTCGACAATGCTTCTGTTTCTCACCGGCAGTCGAACGGACAAGCAGAAAGAGCCAATGGCCTAATTCTCAAAGGACTGAAGCCCCGACTGATGCATGATCTCAAACACGCAGCAGGTGCTTGGGTTGATGAACTTCCATCAGTTCTATGGGGTTTCAGGACAACTCCTAATCGGTCGACTGGAAGAACTCCTTTCTTCTTAGTCTATGGAGCTGAAGCTGTTCTGCCAAGTGACTTGCTCCACAACGCGCCTCGAGTTGAACTCTTCTCCGAAGCAGAAGCAGAGCAGGCCCCACAGGATTCAGTCGATCTCTTAGAGGAGGAAAGAGAGATGGCCTTGATCCGCTCGACCATTTATCAGCAAGATTTGCGTCGATTCCACGCCAGGAATGTGAGGGGTCGGGCCTTTCAAGAAGGAGACTTGGTTCTTCGAGTGGATCAGCAGAAACCACACAAGCTCGCTCCAACTTGGGAAGGCCCCTTCATCGTCACCAAAGTTCTCCACAACGGAGCATATCATCTTTACAGTATCGAGCATCAGAAAGACGAGCCACGGGCTTGGAACGCGGAGATGCTCCGCCCCTTTTATACTTAAACACTCGTTTGAATAAAATGTAATAAGCAACACCTTTTGTAATTCGTTTATCAAAGACAAGAGCTTACGGTTCTCTCATTCGATTGTGTTGTTCTTATTTACTCCTGAAATCCCCCAGTGGGTGGGCTTAGTCGCGAATCCGTTCCGCCTAAGTTCGAAAAAATCCTATCGAGTGGAGAGCAATCCTCCCACTCGGGGGCTTAGCTGCAGTCGAGCACTCGCCTAAGTTTCTCTCACTAAGAGGCTTAACGGCAGTCCAGCAGTCGCCTAAGTTTGAAAAAAATCCTACCGAGTGGAGAGCAGTCCTCCCACTCGGGGGCTTAGCTGCAGTCGAGCACTCGCCTAAGTTCTCTCACTAAGAGGCTTAACGGCAGTCCAGCACTCGCCTAAGTTTGGAAAAATCCTACCTAGTGGAGAGCAATCATCCCACTCGGGGGCTTAGCTGCAGTCGAGCACTCGCCTAAGTTCTCTCACTAAGAGGCTTAACGGTAGTCCAGCACTCGCCTAAGTTTGGAAAAATCCTACCGAGTGGAGAGCAATCCTCCCACTCGGGGGCTTAGCTGCAGTCGAACACTTGCCTAAGTTCTCTCACTAAGAGGCTTAACGGCAGTCCAGCACTCGCCTAAGTTTGAAAAATTCCTACCGAGTGGAGAGCAATCCTCCCACTCGGGGGCTTAGCTGCAGTCGAGCACTCACCTAAGTTCTCTCACTAAGAGGCTTAACGGCAGTCCAGCACTCGCCTAAGTTTGAAAAAATCCTACCGAGTGGAGAGCAATCCTCCCACTCGGGAGCTTAGCTGCAGTCGAGCACTCGCCTAAGTTCTCTCACTAAGAGGCTTAACGGTAGTCCAGCACTCGCCTAAGTTTGAAAAAATCCTACCGAGTGGAGAGCAATACTCCCACTCAAGGGCTTAGCTGCAATGGAGCACTCGCCTAAGTTCTCTCACTAAGAGGCTTAACGGCAGTCCAGCACTTGCCTAAGTTTGAAAAAATCCTACCGAGTGGAGAGCAGTCCTCCCACTCGGGGGCTTAGCTGCAGTCGAGCACTCGCCTAAGTTCTCTCACTAAGAGGCTTAACGGCAGTCCAACACTCACCTAAGTTTGAAAAAATCTTACCAAGTGGAGAGCAGTCCTCCCACTCAGGGGCTTAGCTGCAGTCGAGCACTCGCCTAAGTTCTCTTACTAAGAGACTTAACGGCAGTCCAGCACTCGCCTAAGTTTGAAAAAACCCTACCGAGTGGAGAGCAGTCCTCCCACTCAGAGGCTTAGCTGCAGTCGAGCACTCGCCTAAGTTTTCTTACTAAGAGGCTTAACGGCAGTCCAGCACTTGCCTAAGTTTGGAAAAATCCTATCGAGTCGAGAGCAATCCTCCCACTCGGGGGCTTAGCTGCAGTCCAGTACTCGCCTAAGTTTAAGACCCATTCCTATCCGCAAGGACGACGAGGTGCAGGTCGACTGCAACCTTCTCCTTCGGAGCTGCGGTACAAATACAACGTCCGCTCCATCCCCATTCGCAAGGACGACAAGGTGCAGGACGACTGCAACCTTCTCCTTCGGAGCTGCGACACAAATACAACGTCCACTCCATCCTTATCCACAAGGACGACGAGGTGTAGGTCGACTGCCACCTTCTCCTTCGGAGCTGCGGCACAAATACAACGTCCGCTCCATCCCTATCCGCAAGGACGAAGAGGTGCATCAAGCAAAGTCCATCCGAAGGCAAACACAAGCACATTCGGAGATAAACCAAATTCAGATAAATACTAAAAGGTTCCAAGCAGCGAATCAAAGGTACTCGGGCACCAATCCCGAAGGAGTTTAACGGTTACGGAAACCACTCGGCATTCCGAGGCAAATTTAAAGTGTATCCAAGTTTCATAAGATTGTTCACTCGGCCGGAGGAGGGATGGCAGGCTCCACGAACGAGTCCAGATCGATCCCATTAGCGATCCGAGTAGCGGCAGCAATGCAAGTCTCCATGAAGGACTGGAAGTCGTGCTTTTTGGTGTTAGCGACTTTGATCGCAGCCAGCTTGTCTTCATGAGCCTCCTTGCAATGGAATCACACCAGGGACAGCGTCACATCAGCACCACACCGGGCGGAGGATTTCTTCCATTCTTGCACTCGTTCAGGGATCTCGTTCAGTCGAGTCATTAGAGATTCCATATCATTCTGAAGCGTCGCCCCCGGCCAAAGCGTCGAGTCAATTCGAGAGACAACCTCCTTCAGGCGTGCGAGGTAGCTTGTGGCGCTGGCAATACGGGACTCCAGTCGGAGCACGTTCATCGCAGTTTTGTCACAGACCGGGGAAGCGATAGGGTCCAGACCCGTCTCGACCCTTCCAGTTTCTTCGTCAAAGTCTTGACAAAGTTCTGCAGCCAAAAGTCAGTTCAATCGACCGAGCAAAATTTGATGGCAAGCACAACACAATCAGATTAAAAGAAATACCTCCCAGCACGAGATAAAGCTTCTTGGCGAGAGTCCTCAGATAAGCTTCTGTGTCATTCCTCTTGCAGATCGCAGACTCCAACTTTTCGTTCAGGACGACCTTATCCTTCTTCAGGCTGGTCACTTCGCGGTTAGCTTCATTAAGACAAGATGTCAGTCTAGTCACCTCTCCTTCAAGCGTTCTGACTGAAGCAAGCTTCTTGTCTGCGAGAACGGTTTTGTCTTGGGCTGCTTTTTGCACGGTGGCGAGGTCCGAGTCCTTCTTGTCCAGAGCCAACTTCATTTTCTCTGCAGAAGAAATAATCGAATCAAAAAAGAGATCAAAGATATATATTGAAGTTCAGTCGGCAATCAGTTACCTTCCATACCAGCGGCCTCGTCTTGAGCTTTTTTCAGATTTTGCTGAGCCAATTCCAAGTATAAGTTGAGTTGCCTCTGCTTCTCTTCAAGTTCGGCAAACTTGGAGATAAGAGTACAAGACTTCTGCATGAGGCAAGAGACATATCAATCGATAGGTTCGAAGGCAGTTCATTTT
Organism: Triticum monococcum; assembly: GCA_034509565.1. NCBI lineage: Eukaryota > Viridiplantae > Streptophyta > Magnoliopsida > Poales > Poaceae > Triticum > Triticum monococcum. Next base: position 12,131,146 of record CM067845.1, on the reverse strand, counting down.
CGAGTGAATAAAACCTAAAGAAGTGGACAACAAGCTGTTCAGACCCCAGTCGACTGCCAGGGACTACACCCAGTGGGTGCACTTGGCGTGCCCCCACCGGTTCTGATCCCACTTGCCCGGCCCGCCGGAGTCGAGTTCAAAAAAAAGAGAGAGAGAAAGAACAATTGCACCGTCAAGAAAGAAGAACTCAGACCATAGTCGACTGCCAGCAGTCGACCGCGGTCTCGGGGACTACACCCAGTGGGTGCACTTGGCGTGCCCCACCGGTTCTGATCCCACTCGCCCAGACCGAGTGGAAGAGCGAAACTACCAAAAATGACAGCAACACCCAGTGGGTGCTATAATTCAACGCGAACAATAGGAGATTGTGTAGAAGAAGATTTTTCGAGAACAAAAACAGTCGGAAAGTCTACTCACCTGGACGTTGGCCCGAAGGGCGGCACTAGCGTCGTAGGCAGCCTGACTGCTCTCGTGCACTATCTTCACCCGCTCCATCATCATATCAGCCTGTCGGATGGCTTCCGCAGCCGCTTCCGACTGGTTGTCTGGGATGGGGTAGCTGGTGAAAAAATGTGCAGACGACCCAGGTGCGGCTGCTTGAGGCTCCGTGGTGTGTAGTTGGATAGTTGAAGGAACCACAGGCGCAGTCGACCGCGTGGGATGCCCACTCGGCCAGGGTGCATCGAACGTCACAGTGGCCCTGCCCGCATCTTCAGCTTGACAGACGGGAGGCGTTGCAGTTGGTTCTTGCCGAGCCATCCTGCCAGCTGTTACCTTCTTGCTCTTCCTAGGCTTAGGAGCCACATCTTCATCGTCATCCAGAAGGTCAATGATGTCGACATTCGACCCCAAGTGAACCACTCGACCCTAAAAGGATCAAGAATCGAAATCGCAAGATTTCATACCTGGGTTAGAGGTTACCGCATCCTCCATTTCCTCTTCCCGATACTGGTATGAAGAGGTCCCTGACGTAGCAGCACTGCAAAGGCCCGCATTCAATCGGTTACACCCAGTTAATCGAATCCACATAAAGGACAAGTCAGATGGTTACCCGGAGATAGTAGGAACGGTCACTTTGATCCGAGGCAAAGCTTTGGGCGGTTTGGAAGAGATGGTTTTCGGCACTTTCGGCGCTGGAAGCGGCGTGACCTTGGATTGCTTTGGAGGCTTCTCAGTCGGCGTCGGGGAAGACGTCCTGGGGTGCTTCGAGGATTGCCTGATCGGCGCAGCCACCAAGTCCGGAGCGCGTGCCGGGTCATGAGTGTGCTTGCACCTCCTCTCCCTGCGAGGAGGCGAGTCAACTTCTTCCTCATCGGTCGATTCATCGCTCTCCTCGACCTCCTCGGCTTCCGAATGCTCCTCGCCGCTCTCGCCCCCGCTCCCTTCTTCTTCAGCGTCGGGGTCCTGCACTCCGTTGGGCATCGAGTACATTTCAATGAGGGCCTGAAAGGATAACAATCAAAAGACATTCAGTCGACCACAAACGGGACATCACGTGGTGAATCGGAAAGATACTTGATAAAACAGAAATATACCTGCTCCGGCTGGCGCGAGTTGTCAAATGGAATCACCCACTGAATCACTGGCAACAAAGAAAACCCTCGGGGATCCATTCGACAACTCGCTAACCTCCTCCGGGTGGATCCGAGTGGTATCCTCGAGCCCAGAGTACATCCACATCGGATGATCGCGCGCCTGAAGAGGTTGGATGCGTCGACCGAGAAAGACCTCCAGTAGATCCATCCCGGTCACTCCGTCGCAGACAAGCTGGACGACCCGTTCAACCAGCTCCTTGACCTGCGCCTTCTCTTCTGGAACTACCTTCAGGGGAGCAGGCTTCTGCACTCGAGCCAAGGAAAAAGGAGGAAGTCCAGTCGACTGGCCAGGGGTTGGCTGATCCTTGCAGTAAAACCAAGTCGACTGCCAGCCCCGGACCGAGTCAGGAAGGATCATCGCTAGGAAAGTACTCTTGCTCCTCATCTGGATCCCCAGACCACCGCACATCTGGATCACTCGCGTCCTCTCGTCACTCGACTTGTCCTTTTTGACCGACTGGGAACGACAAGTGAAGATGTGTTTGAAAAGCCCCCAGTGCGGTCGACGGCCCAAGAAGTTTTCGCACATGGACACGAAAGCGGCCAGATAGACTATGGTGTTCGGAGTGAAATGGTGGAGCTGAGCCCCAAAGAAGTTCAAAAAACCCCGGAAGAAAGGGTGGGGAGGCAGTGAGAATCCGCGATCTACGTGGGTTGCTAGGAGGACACACTCACCCTCTCTAGGCTGTGGCTCGGTTTCGTCCCCCGGGAGCCGAGCCGACTTGTGGGGGATCAATCCCCCCTCCACCAGGTCGTCTAGGTCGTCCTGCGTATTGCCGGGCGGATCCAGTCGCCCTGGATCCAGCCCGCCGGCAGGCCAGACCTCGACGAGGATCCGCCCCGGCTGGTCCGCTTGCCCTTCGCCTTCGTGGTCGCCTTCTTCGCGCGTTCCAGCGCCACCGTCTTATCCTTCCCCATGGTGGCGGATCGAGCTCGAGCGGAGGTCCGGCGACGAGGCGGAAGCGAGAGTGGCGGAGGGATCGGGACAAAGAGAAGAGAGAATGGGGGCGTGCGGAGCAGAGGCCTGGCCTGAGACCTTTTATAAGGCCTTCCACCAAGTGGCTGACTAGTGGACCCAAGCGATCTAAATAAATCCCGCAACAGTCGTGTGCGCAGTACATGGCGAAAAAGGTGGCGCGGGGATCGAGGAGACTTACCTAATCCGTCTCGCTTACCTCTGTTCCTCCCGTCTGGCGCGCTTCCCAAAATTCGAATCCCGCGAGATCCGCGGAGAGCGGAACAACCTGTCAGACTGAAGACAAACACCCTCTACATCATCATTCGGAATTCAACCATGAAAGTTCACTCGACAACAACCAAGAATGGACCAAGGTGATTGAAAAAGGAGTCGACGTCGTCTCCTCAACTCATTGTTTCAGGACAAGGCATATTCATAGCACACAGAGTGGGTTGGAAGTGTTCTCAACCCCTTCCTCACTCAAACCCTGATCCATTCGGGGGCTAATGATGAAGATATGTACCTAGGGTAGGGTCATGGACCTGTCCAGCATACCCTCACCAAGGACATCTTTACAAAGAATCAGAAGCAGTCGAAGAGAAATCATCATTCACTCGACCGTGGAGATGCGCTCACTCGATCACCTTGAAGACACTCGACCACCAGAAGATGAGGAACCCTCCACTCTGCAACGGTTAGGACTTAAACCATAGCATTATGAACATTTATGACATTTACTGTAGACGTTACTAGTAACGCCTTTCCTTTATGAGCATTGAACTCTGTGTAACGGAAGGGGAACTGGGGTCCTGGCGCACTTTATATAAGCCACCTCCCTCCTCTGGGACAAGGGTTCGCACTTTTGTAAACACACATACACACATATAATCCAGTCGACCGCCTCAGGGCATCGAGACGTAGGGCTGTTACTTCCTTCGAGAAGGGCCTGAACTCGTAAAACTCGTGTGTACAACAACTCCATAGCTAGGATCTTGCCTCCTCATACCTACCCCCATTTTACTGTCAGTCTTAGATCCACGACAGCCGACACTTCTTCCCCACAATCAGACAGATCGAAACCGGGAACCAAACCCTCACGCATCCTTGGGCCATGCCCAGTCCAACACCACTGCAACCGGGATGGGACGGGTCCGAGGTACCTATTCCATTGTGTTGTCGCCTGCACCACCTGTGCGAACTTGATGCCAAAGGCTAACAAATTGGACTATGACTCTCCATGAGCGTGAAGATCCATGTTGTCCCTAGTCTCATGGGTCAAAACCACAACCAAAAAACGCAGGAGACTGACGAAATCAACCCATAAAGCTTTATGACAATTAGGGTTCAAATAACTAGGATTTTGCTCCACCCCCCCCCCCCCCCCCCCCCCCCTCCCCTCTCTCTCTCTTCTCCATCCTTCTCGTCAGTCTTCAGTTGTGTTCTCCATGATCGCCGGCGATTCTTAGGTTATCACAAGACCCCGAGCCCCCGGCGAGGAAAATAATGAAGTCCATCGAGCGTGTTCTTTAATTTACAAGGGCACGTTATCTAGGACAAAATCTTCATTCTAAGAGTATACTTTATGTATTTGCACTTTCATCCTTGACATGTATAAAACTGATGATGTTGTTCTCAACGAAATATTTGCAAAGATAAGAAGGATGATACGCCATGAGCTTAATCAGACTGGATCCTCGCGTTATTGAAATGTGTGAGTGGTACAGCTAAGTACGATCCTTTTCAACACGGGAAAAGGAAAAAAAAAAGACACGCTAGAAGTCACAGGAACCGCTCACTATACTCAACCACTGCAATTGGCAATGGTTTGATCTCCGTATCTACAAGGAAACAATTAACCAGAAAATGCCACCTGTTTTATACTATTTCTCAGGCCAAGAGACTACCAGGAGATATGTCATTATCGTTTCTTATTCCGCGCCTTTATAATTTGCCGGGTAGCAAATCTTGAGATAATACTAATGTATTAAGTACTACGTGCCAACCTCAAAATCTCGGAGCAAATCAGCGGATTTAGCAGATAAAAATCTTATACCTTGGAGGAACATTGAGTTTCCAAATGAAATTCCTGCGAAAAATAGCATTTTCATTAACCATGTCCGAGTACATAGATCTGAGCCAAAAGACTCCCAAGGTGTGCAGATTCTGCTGGAACATAACCGGTTGTTGTGAGAAAATCACTGAGGGCCTCTTTGATTTGTAGGAATTTTCAAAACGCAGGAATAGAAAAAATACAGAGATGAAGTGATGTTCACTTGAATCCTATAGAATACTAGAGTGTTTGATGTCACATGAAAAGCAAAGCAATTGTAAAAAAGAGGTTGAAGTAGATGTTAGGTTTCTTATGAAATATAGTACAAATGATTCATTAGGAAAAAAATCATATATGATCCATTCTACGAATCAAACAACCAACACATGAAAAATGCTTAAGGATTATGATCATGGCACCCATGCATGCTCCTCCTATCCTCCTCATTCACCTCGTGCTTGACGTCCAGCTCCGGCGCGTAGATGTCTCTGGAGGCCGGCAGCTCGAGCATCTCCTGCAGGCCCTCCCACTCCTCCTCCTGCTGGCACCTGTACTCCCGCTCGGAGTCCTCCATGACGGCCTGCATGAGCCACTCCTCCTCGTCCGTCATGGCGGGAGGCTGCGGGGGTGGCGGCGACGGGGAGGGAGAGGGCGTCAGCATCAGGCCGCGCATCCGTGTGCGGCCGCGCACTCTTGGCGGGCTCGGTGCACGCACACGAGGCACACTCTGGGGCACACAGGGCGGGCTACGACCACGGCCGGCAAAAAAGGTTTGCCGACGCATGCCGTGCTCGACCTGGAGCCATGTGTCCGAGAGGGACGAGTCGATGTCATACCTTCGGTCGCTGAGGAGCTGGCGCAGAATCCGGGCACAACGACGGGCGATCTCTTGGAGACGGGCACGGCCGCTCGCTGGGACGGGGGGAATGGGCACCCGATCCGCGTTCAGATGCCATCCATTGAGGAGGTGGGCATCTGACCACGACAGCGGGGTGTCGGTCTCCCAGTACAGCCGGCAGACGGTGACCTTCATGTACGGCCTGAAGCGTGGCACGGCTGCTGGAGGGGAGATGGAGAAAGACGCCAGTGAGGTGGAGTGGCTGGCCGCACTTTCGGACGACGCGAACGACGACCCCGCCTCGTGGTCGTGCTTGCTCTTCTTGCCAGGGTGCCACTTCCAGAACCCCATGGCCGACGGGGAGCAAGGTGGACGACGGTTAGGGTTTGGTGTCTCCGATGGAGGGGGCAATGGTGGGGAAGTGGATGGGGATGGGGAAGTGGCAGTGGAAGTGAAAGTCCACGACTTTGCCATAAAAAAGGACGTGGGCGGGGGTCGTCTGGGTGGCTAAATTGCGGGCCCAACCATCCATGCGGATTGACTAGGGTCGGTGGGAGGTGGTTGGACGGCCGACACGCGGGCCCGAGGCGGACCCGAGACGCCGCGTGCCTGTCCATTCGTTATCCGTGTGATCGCAAAGATCGCTCAACTATGCGTCTAGAACGGGTCAAGCTGGACAAAAAATAGACACAATTTAAGAATGAGGATGCGCGTTCGGCCGGTTCATCTATCCGCAAACGGACAGACCCGGACGATATGGGGTTTGCGTTGGAGTTGGCCTGAGTGCCCTCGCTAAACTGGATGCTTATTACGTACTTGCACTCTTATATTATGCATGACGCGTCATCGGAAAACAGTTAAACAGATGACGCTCTTCAATCCAAGTTCATAGTTAAACAAATCCGCAATATGCTGCAAAGATAAAGATGGCCGGTGTGGTATGATCTTGATTCTCGGTCATGTACGACCCAACAATCTTTTCATTTGAAAATGTGCCGGTGGTGCACGTATGGAATACGATCGATCCCTTCGATCCGCGATCTCACATGAATTCCAACCGCTCAACCACCGTCTTTGACAATGGTATCTCGATCTCCATTTCTAGGTCAGCAAATAATTAACCGGAAAATGGCACCTCAAGTTGTTTTCTTTTTCTCAGGCCAAGAAACACACAATATTATTTTCATTTCTCGGGTACGGAGAGAGATATCATTTTGATTCTGTGTCTTGATAATTTTGCTCGATCTGAAATCGTGAGATAATGCTAATGTATTGCTGCGTACCAACCTCAAGATCCCAAAGCAAATCTCTTGCTGATACTGGCAAACCAATGTTTATTCGTTCGAATCCATCCGTACGACATCGATTGGCTGTAAAAGGCCTATACTAAATCATCATGCATCGAGCTAATCCATTCGTGCGTTAGCAAAACAAAATCCTCAGATGTCTGCAGGTGTGGTCGTTCGTTCAGAATTACTTATGATCCATGGTTCTGCGTGGCTTCCATGCATGATTGCTAGCTGGTCTTAGAACACCAGCTAATTAACTTTGTACCTTGCGAACTACTCCCCCATCCCATAATATAAAACATTATTGGTAATAACATTATATAGTATGGGACAGAGGGAGTATGAGCTAAACTATCGACCAGTGCGTGCGCGGTGCACACCTCTTGCTTTGTCACGATCTAGTACCCACATGCCGGCCGGAATGCCAGCAGCAGGGGGGTTTTAACCTTTTTTCCAATAAATAAATAAATAAATGTCGTCCATGAGTCACTTGTTTTTCTCTTGGAGGCTTTTTTTTAATAAATCCTACGATAACTTCGTAAAATCTCAAAATAACATGTTGGCTCAGTCTTTTGGGGTTGCTCATGAAAATAGAGTGTGCATGTGTGCGTTCATACGGATGAGTGTATGCGTGTTGCGCTTGCGTCTGTATTGTGTTCAAAATAAAATAAAATTCTCTAGGGAGTTCTCGGTTGGCTTACAAATGGTCATCTCTATCGTTTCGAGATCTTTATTTCTTTGTATTTGCATGACTCAAAATGCTCTAAATGAACGGTTCTCAACGGTGACTTAGAAATATAATCTCTCGTCCGTTTGATAAATTGCATGGCCGTTCTCCTTTGTTTCTCGGATTACTGGCGCCGTGTCTTGCACAACCTGTTCCGTTTGTTCTCATACGACGGTTGTAGATAGAGAAACAAAAACTCCAATGCATGAGGTGCATGGTTAGTGGCATGTTGTTACTTTACTCTTGCCACCTAGTTTAATTACTTATCAGCAAGCATTGGTAATCAAAAGATTTGTCGGAGCAGACGACTATTGGCTCACGGTCTACGCACGCAAGGTATCAGCATATATATCTCTGTAAGCCCCCGTTGCTGATTGGGTTGCTAGTTTGGATTATACTATTAATTAAGTTGGTGCATGATGAGTACTGGCAGTAGTACTCGATTGTTTTTTCTTAATCCGGTCGTTTTTCTCTACTTTAAAGAGATATGCCGTGATACGGTGACGATTATGTGTGTGCGGGTCTCCTTCGTTCATGATACTTTTCAGTCTCTATCTCACTGCCAGAAACTGGACTTTGTTGGCTTTTGTTGGGAGGGGCTTCTCCCTCACAAGAGCCTCCTAGCCAAAAACATGTTGTTTTCTTGCCCGTTGTTATGTCACATGTTTGGACGGCATAATGTCTTTGCATGCAATCCTGAACTGTACTCATGTTAAGAAACAGGTGGGCATTGTTTGAAACTGGATTTCAAGAAGGCATATGACAAGGTATATCGGAATTTCCTCGTTGATTGTCAAAGTATGAGGGGTTTTGACGATAGATGGATTAAGTGGGTGCAGCAAGTTTTGTCCAATTGGACTATTAGTGTTAAATTGAATGGTGAGATGGGTTCGTACTATCAAAGTGCCAAAGGGGTGCGGCAAGGTGACACATTGTCACCTTTTTTTGTTTAGCTTGGCGGCGGGTTAAATGGTAGTGGAAACTTGATAACAAAGATGCTCTGAGACAAAAATTAAGAAAGCTTGATATTCATAACAAAACCGTGGCGAATGTCAAGCCTAGGGTTACTGATTCTCCTTGTTGGAAATCCATTATGAAGGTACAAGATCTTTACATGGTGAGGCAAAAATTAAATTTGAAATGTGGTCACATTGCAAGATTATGGAACGATGTCTATTTTGATAAGAAAAATATGAGTGAGTTATATCCTGTTTTTTTGGACATATGTTTTAACTAGGACCGTACTGTTGATTCTATTGCTGATATGGATCATAGTCTATCTTTTCGAAGGAGGTTGAATCATATTATGTTAACTCACTGGGCGATATTGTGAATAAAGTGGGTAACCTGGCAAATAAGGAGAATCTTGATGAATCTGTGTGGTAGTTGGGGAAAGGAAATAATTTCCACTAATATATATATATATATATATATATATATATATATATATATATATATATATATAGGGATTGACTATTCGTCATCCTGGGTGAGGAATAGTTATTCTTCACCCCCTTTATTTTGCCATAAATGCACCATAATTTTACATTCCGTAAGTTTTGTCTTATTTCTAAAGTAAAAAAGAGACCGTAAGAAAATATATAATCGTCATAAAAAATATTTTTTGTTATGTAAAATTACAAACGTAAAAACAAGTGTAAAATACACATAAACTGCAAATTTTCTTATTTTATGACCTATATTTTTATTTTCTTATGCCAAATTTTACGTAGTGAATCAATATGAATGTAACTATTTGAAATATAAACGTAATTTAATTATGAAATGATCGTAAAATTACGTCGGGTGAAGAATAACTTATTCTGCACCCTGGGTGATGAATAGTTACCCGAGGTAATATTACGATCATTTCATAATTAAATTACGTTTGGAATTCAAATAGTTACATTCCTATCGATTCACGACGTAAAATTTGACATAAAAAATAAAAATATATGTCATAAGACAAGAAAAATTACAGTTTATGTGTATTTTACACTATGTTTTTACATTTGTAATTTTACATAACATAAAATATTTTTTTCAACGATTATATTTTTTTTACGGTCTCTTTTTACTTCGAAAATAAAGCAAAATTTACAGAACGTAAAATTACGGTCCATTGATCGTAAAATAGAGGGGGTGAAGAATAACTATTCCTCATCCAGGGTGACGAATAGTCAATCCCTATATATATATATATATATATATATATATATATATATATATATATATATATATATATATATATATATATATATATATATATATATATATATATATATATAATAAGCACTATTCTGATCACGGGATCAGAATAATATTCTGATCACAACATGAACTTTCTGAGTAACGCGTCTGACCTTCCCCGAGTACTAGGTTGAACTTCAGCTAAAAGGTGTCCAAATGAGGCTTGCGATATACCGTTGGAAAGCTATGGACAGCAGTATCATGACTCAAGTTAATTTTTTGGCAAAATATAAGCGGTTTAAGATCAGTTTAAAAACCGTTTTTTCTTCATACAAAAAATGTGAATCGTATTTTCGATCGCATTTTTAAACCGTTTATCGGAATAAGACAAATAATATGGAGTTGGTAATCTGCTGCAAAACCGCTCCTTCCACATGTTGAAAGTTTTCTCTAATTCCCTACGGTTAAAGAGTAATTCGGAAAATCGTAGAATTTCGCAAATGAAACACCCGCGTTTGTATTTTCGATGCCATTTCTAAACGGCTAATCTAATTGAGGAAAATAATATGGCGTTGAAAAGCTTATGAAAATGCGCTACTTTTTCATGTTAAAAGTGTTTTCTAATTTTGAACGGTTTAAAAGTAATTTAGAAACTGATACAAGTTCCACCGAGTTCGTATTTTCGAGCTAATTTTTTAATCGCACGTCTGAATTCAGCAAATGATATGGCGTTGGAAAGCTTGAACAAATGCGAAACTTTTTTGTATATATTGTTTCTCCTAATTCTTTACGGTTTTAAGTCAATTTGGAAAATGGATAAAAATGTATTTTCCCCGTAATTTCTAGAGACTTTATCGGAATGAGGCAAATAATATACCTCTGAAAAGCTACAGAAAATGCGAAATTTTTCCATGTTGATGGTTTTCTCTGATTCCTAGCCGTTTTCCAGTGATTTCGAAAACGGCGAGATCATTCGTTCTGCCATCATCGCGAAACAGATTCTTCGAAAGTGCACCGCGTGAAAAACCTGAACTTCTTGGCGCGTGTACCAGAACTTCACTCTGTTTTTCATGTGATTTTTTTGCTCGTAGGTCTCCATCCACTGCTCGTAACTTTCCATCCACTCACCGGAATTGAGCAAGTGATATACCGGTGGAAAGCTGTTGTAAGCACATAACTTTCCCGTGTTGATCGTTTTTTCATACTTGTGATGGTTTTAAAAGTTTTTCATCTGAAATTCATTCAGCGTAGTAGTTGAACTTCATACTGTTTTCACGTTGAACTTCTGTGACGTATTTTCATTTGTAATTTTCTCATCCATTCGTTAGTGTTACACAAATGATAGTTCTTTTGTACAAACCCCTCTCACAATAATTTTTTTTAACTTTCTTTGACCGAGGAGTTGCACTTATAATAACAAAGCTTTTAGTCTTTGCTTTTTTATTCTTTTTTAATACAAAATGCACGCCGTGTAGTACGTGAACTTCTGACAGTTATCAATCGAAATTCTCTCGGTTACGTGAAAATATCTGAGTTTTTTTTATAAATATTTATCTGAATTTATTAATTCTTTTTTATAAAATTTTGAAGCGCTCTATTTTTAAAAGTTGAACTTCTTGTTTTTTATTTTTGAACTTCTTGTTTCCAATCTTTAATAACGAGGAAAATCTGAGTTTTCTATAATCATCCAACTTCTTCATCTTTTTAATATGGACTTCCTGGTTTTATTTTTTAATCTTTTTTATGAAATTTTGAAGCGCTCTATTTTTTAAAAGTTGAACTTCTTGTTTTTTAATTTTTTAATTTCTGGTTTCCATTCTTTAATAACGAGGAAAATCTGAGTTTTTTATAATCATCGAACTTCTCCATCTTTTTAATATGGACTTCCTCATTTTATTCTTTAGTAACGAGAAAAATTGAGTTTTTAATGTAGATTGAATTACTCTGTTTTTTAAAATCAAACTTCTTGGTTTAATACTTAGTGTCGGGGAAAATCCAATTTTTTTTAAAAAGGGCAAAATCTTTTTAATTTTTTTGTTGTTCCCTTATTTTAATTTGAACTTATTAGTTTTATTCTTTTGGAACGAGAATCTGAGGTTTTTTATAAACTTTGAACTTCTCTGTTATTTTAATTTGAACTTCTTAGTTTTATTCTTTAGTACCGAGGAAAATCGAGTCTTTTGAACTTCTTTGTTTTAGAAATTTTGAACTTCTTGGTTTTTACTTTTTAATAATGTGAAAAAAAGTCTAAGTTTTTTATAGACATTGAACCACTCTTACTTTATTAGAACTTTCTTTGTGTATTTTTAAAAATGTGAAAATTGGAGTTTTTTAAAAAATGAGAAAATTCTTTTAAATTTAAATTTATTTTTCCTTTTTTTTAATTTGAAGTTCTTCATTTTATTTTTTAGTAATGAGAAAGCATCTAAGTTTTTTTAACCATCGACCTTCTCTATTTTTTACTGTGAACTTCTTAGAAAAATATGGTTTTAAATAAGCAAATAATATTCTAGGTTTGCAAATTTGAATTTCTAGGTTTTTTGACCTGCCCGGTTATTTTCAAAATTTCAAACTAGTCATATGAGCAAACACGGAAAAGAGCACAATCATCTTTCCTAAAAAAAACTCAGATTTTTAATTAAGCTGGACGTTGAAAATATGTTTACTCTTTGAAACTTTTGTAGTAAACATGGCCTTCCGACGTAAGTGTGTTTGACCTTCTTTCTAATTGCTCTGGAATTGTTGAACTCTTTGCAAGAAAAACTATTTGTACTGTACGTTGGAAACTAAAATAAATAAATTCAAAAAACTAAAATAAATAAATTCATCTATTATAACCTTAACTAGCATATGAGGGACAACATTTTTTTACCCAAATGGATAAAAACAAATGGCCAATTGAAATGCTATATTTTTTCTTCTTCACACATTTCCTATCCACTCACCACCACACGTCATTTCCCCATCTTCTTTTTCTTCCTTGTCACAACAAATCCAAAGAAGCAACAATGCCACACGTAACAACTACAATCTAATGTGATTAATATTAGTTTTGACCAACGAGCAAGTTGATTCTTTAGGTCTGCATCCCCAAGAACATGTTGACAAAAATCACTGTGGGTAAACTCATACACATGCTACAGGAAGTTTGTTTTGAGGCGCACACGATGGTCGGCAGCTCTTAGCCACTGCACACACTACCTCGTTCCGTATTACTCCAGTCCAAAACACCACCATGTATGGAAGCGTGATACGCTGGAGTAGTGACGACATGGACACCACGACCTGCATCTAGAGGAGGCCGTGACCTTCATCCAAAGGAGGCCATGACCTGCTCAGCGGCAGAGTGTAGGATTTTGAAGACACAAGCCTTTGAGCAGAACGAAGAGCAAAAAGGCACAAAATAACTGAACACTTGAACATCAAACAAGACAATTAGCCTGCGATTTCTTCTTCTTTCTGAGATGTCTTTTTTGTACTAAGAATTAAAAATGCAAGAAGAAGTTGAACCGCGCTCCATCTTCTTTCTGAACTTTTGCCTGTAGATATAACCTTGCCCATGTCTATTTTTCCTTCATTGACAGGCACACACAAGCAGGTGACATGGAACGTGGGGAGGTTAGCAGCAGCGGAGGCCCTCACCTGACTAAAAGCAGTGCATGCCACTTGCTTTTGGAACCCAACAAGAAAATTTAGATGCAAACATTATTCTGAAGGGAAATAAAACAAGGACCACGGTGCAATGGATGGCGCTGCTCAGTAAACTAGCCAAAGAACATGAACATGAGAGAAGGAAGAAAGGTGATGCCAGGGAAGGTCAGATTCGCGTTGCTGCAGTCCACGCGCGACAGCGGCTACAGTTGGCCGGCGGTGGGGAAGGAGCTTGCGTTGTGACGCACGAACTTGGGGGAGGGGAGATGCTGTGGCATGAGCCCCGCAATACGGCAGGTGTGGGTCAGGGGCAGGGCGAGCTTGGGGACGAGGGGAAGCGCAGGCGACGGGGTGATGTGGTCAGCGGCGGCGTGTGGTCCGGTGGCGTATGTGGGAGCCGAGATCCCAACGGTGATGGAGCAGGCGAGCCAAGACCCCGGAGGTGGCGGCGCTCGGGTTCCAGGGCCCTGCAGCGGCGCATGGGGATCCAGGGCCCAGCGAATAGCACATGCGGTTCCGCGGCCCTGCGGTGGCTGGATCCGAGGGTGGCGGTGGGAGGAGGCTCGCCGGCCATGGCGAAGGAGGTGCCCTGATCGCGCGGTAGGCAACGCGCCGGCCACTGGGGAGGTTGGGGATGGGGTGGCGCGGGGTCGTCGGATGCGGTGGGCGGCGGAGGTTCGGCGACGGGGTGCAATTCGCCAGGGAGTGGGTGCGGCGGCGGGTGGGAGGCTGGGCGGGGCGGTGGCAGGTGGGAGGAAGATCATGTTGGGGAACGTAGCAATTTCAAAAAATTTCCTACGCACACGCAAGATCATGGTGATGCATAGCAACGAGGGGGAGAGTCTGATCTACGTACCCTTGTAGATCGCAACGGAAGCGTTGAGACAACGTAGAGGAAGTAGTCGTACGTCTTCTTCCTGATCCGACCGATCCAAGCACCGTTACTCCGGCACCTCCGAGTTCTTAGCACACGTACAGCTCGATGACGATCCCCGGGCTCCGATCCAGCAAAGCTTCGGGGAGGAGTTCCATCAGCACGACGGCGTGGTGACGATCTTGATGTTCTACCGACGCAGGGCTTCGCCTAAGCACTACAACGATATGATCGAGATGGAATATGGTGGCAGGGGGCACCGCACATGGCTAAGGAACGATCTCAATGATCAACTTGTGTGTCTAGAGGTGCCCCCTGCCCCCGTATATAAAGGATCCAAGGGGGAGGGGCTGGCCGGCCAAGAGGAGGGCGCAGGAGGAGTCCTACTCCTACCGGGAGTAGGACTCCCCCCCAATCCTATTCCAAATAGGACTCCCAAGGGGGAAAGAGAGAGAAAGATGGTCGGCCACCTCTCCTAGTCCTAATAGGACTAGGGGAGGGGGGAGGCGTGCAGCCCACCATGGCAGCCCCTTTCACCTTTCCACTAAAGCCCAATAAGGCCCATATGGCTCCCGGGGGGTTCCGGTAACCTCCCGGTAATCCGGTAAAATCCCGATTTTACCCGGAACACTTCCGATATCCAAATATAGGCTTCCAATATATCAATCTTTATGTCTCGACCATTACCGAGAGGGCCCAGAGATACCTCTCCGACAATCAGAGTGACAAATCCTATTCTCGAAATATGCCAACCCAACATCTACCATTGGAGACACCTGTAGAGCTCCTTTATAATCACCCAGTTACGTTGTGACGTTTGGTAGCACACAAAGTGTTCCTCCGGCAAACGGGAGTTGCATAATCTCATAGTCATAGGAACATGTATAAGTCATGAAGAAAGCAATAGCAACATACTAAACGATCGGGTGCTAAGCTAATGGAATGGGTCATGTCAATCAGATCATTCAACTAATGATGTGACCTCGTTAATCAAATAACAACTCTTTGTTTATGGTTAGGAAACTTAACCATCTTTGATTAACGAGCTAGTCAAGTAGAGGCATACTAGTGACACTCTGTTTGTCTATGTATTCACACATGTATTATGTTTCCGGTTAATACAATTCTAGCATGAATAATAAACATTTATCATGATATAAGGAAATAAATAATAACTTTATTATTGCCTCTAGGGCATATTTCCTTCAGTCTCCCACTTGCACTAGAGTCAATAATCTAGATTACACAGTAATGATTCTAACACCCGTGGAGCCTTGGTGCTGATCATGTTTTGCTCATGGAAGAGGCTTAGTCAATGGGTCTCCAACATTCTGATCCGTATGTATCTTGCAAATCTCTATGTCTCCCATCTGGACTAGATCCCGGATGGAATTGAAGCGTCTCTTGATGTGTTTGGTCCTTTTGTGAAATCTGGATTCCTTTGCCAAAGCAATTGCACTAGTATTGTCACAAAAGATTTTCATTGGACCCGATGCACTAGGTATGACACCTAGATCGGATATGAACTCCTTCATCCAGACTCCTTCGTTCGCTGCTTCCGAAGCAGCTATGTACTCCGCTTCACATGTAGATCCCGCTACGACGCTTTGTTTAGAACTGCACCAACTGACAGCTCCACCGTTTAAAGTAAACACGTATCCGATTTGCGATTTAGAATCGTCTGGATCAGTGTCAAAGCTTGCATCAACGTAACCTCTTACGGTGAGCTCTTTGTCACCTCCATATACGAGAAACATATCCTTAGTCCTTTTCAGGTATTTCAGGATGTTCTTGACCGCTGTCCATTGATCCACTCCTGGATTACTTTGGTACCTCCCTGCTAAACTTATAGCAAGGCACACATCAGGTCTGGTACACAGCATTGCATACATGATAGAGCCTATGGCTGAAGCATAGGGAACATCTTTCATTTTCTCTCTATCTTCTGCAGTGGTCGGGCATTGAGTCTGACTCAACTTCACACCTTGTAACACAGGCAAGAACCCTTTCTTTGCTTGATCCATTTTGAACTTCTTCAAAATCTTGTCAAGGTATGTGCTTTGTGAAAGTCCAATTAAGCGTCTTGATCTATCTCTATAGATCTTAATGCCCAATATGTAAGCAGCTTCACCGAGGTCTTTCATTGAAAAACTCTTATTCAAGTATCCCTTTATGCTATCCAGAAATTCTATATCATTTCCAATCAGTAATATGTCATCCACATATAATATCAGAAATGCTACAGAGCTCCCACTCACTTTCTTGTAAATACAGGCTTCTCCAAAAGTTTGTATAAAGCCAAATGCTTTGATCACACTATCAAAGCGTTTATTCCAACTCCGAGATGCTTGCACCAGTCCATAAATGGATTGCTGGAGTTTGCATACTTTGTTAGCTCCCTTTGGATCGACAAAACCTTCCGGTTGCATCATATACAACTCTTCTTCCAGAAATCCATTTAGGAATGCAGTTTTGACATCCATCTGCCAAATTTCATTATCATAAAATGCGGCAATTGCTAACATGATTCTGACAGACTTAAGCATCGCTACGGGTGAGAAGGTCTCATCGTAGTCAACCCCTTGAACTTGTCGAAAACCTTTTGCGACAAGTCGAGCTTTATAGACAGTAACATTACCGTCGCGTCAGTCTTTTTCTTGAAGATCCATTTATTCTCAATTGCTTGCCGATCATCGGGCAAGTCAACCAAAGTCCATACTTTGTTCTCATACATGGATCCCATCTCAGATTTCATGGCTTCAAGCCACTTTGCGGAATCTGGGCTCACCATCGCTTCTTCATAGTTCGTAGGTTCATCATGATCTAGCAGCATGACTTCCAGAACTGGATTACCATACCACTCTGGCGTGGATCTTGCTCTGGTTGATCTACGAGGTTCAGTAGTATCTTGTTCTGAAGTTTCATGATCATTATCATTAACTTCCTCACTTATTGGTGTAGGTGTCGCAGAAACAGTTTTCTGTGATGTACTACTTTCTAATAAGGGAGCGGGTACAGTTACCTCGTCAAGTTCTACTTTCCTCCCACTCACTTCTTTCGAGAGAAACTCCTTCTCAAGAAAGTTTCCGAATTTAGCAACAAAAGTCTTGCATTCGGATCTGTGACAGAAGGTGTATACAATAGTTTCCTTTGGATATCCTATGAAGACACATTTCTCCGATTTGGGTTCGAGCTTATCAGGTTGAAGCTTTTTCACATAAGCATCGCAGCCCCAAACTTTCAGAAACGACAACTTTGGTTTCTTGCCAAACCATAGTTCATAAGGCGTCGTCTCAACGGATTTTGATTGTGCCCTATTTAACGTGAATGCGGCCATCTCTAGAGCGTATCCCAAAAACGATAGCGGTAAATCAGTAAGAGACATCATAGATCGCACCATATCTAGTAAAGTACGATTACAACGTTCGGACACACCATTACGCTGTGCTGTTCCGGGTGGCGTTAGTTGCGAAACTATTCGACAACTTTTCAAATGTACACCAAACTCGTAACTCAAATATTCTCCTCCACGATCAGATCGTAGAAACTTTATTTTCTTGTTACGATGATTTTCCACTTCACTCTGAAATTCTTTGAACTTTTCAAATGTTTCAGACTTATGTTTCATTAAGTAGATATACCCATATCTGCTTAAATCATCTGTGAAGGTGAGAAAATAACGATATCCACCACGAGCCTCAATATTCATCGGACCGCATACATCTGTATGTATGATTTCCAACAAATCTGTTGCTCTCTCCATAGTACCGGAGAACGGTGTTTTAGTCATCTTGCCCATGAGGCATGGTTTGCAAGTACCAAGTGATTCATAATCAAGTGGTTCCAAAAGTCCATCAGTATGGAGTTTCTTCATGCGCTTTACACTGATATGACCTAAACGGCAGTGCCACAAATAGGTTGCACTATCATTATCAATTCTGCATCTTTTGGCTTCTACATTATGAATATGTGTATCACTACTATCGAGATTTAACAAGAATAGACCACTCTTCAATGGTGCATGACCATAAAAGATGAAGGAAATATGCCCTAGAGGCAATAATAAAGTTATTAGTTATTTCCTTATATCATGATAAATGTTTATTATTCATGCTAGAATTGTATTAACCGGAAACATAATACATGTGTGAATACATAGACCAACAGAGTGTCACTAGTATGCCTCTACTTGACTAGCTCGTTAATCAAAGATGGTTATGTTTCCTAACCATGAACAAAGAGTTGTTATTTGATTAACGAGGTCACATCATTAGTTGAATGATCTGATTGACATGACCCATTCCATTAGCTTAGCACCCGATCGTTTAGTATGTTGCTATTGCTTTCTTCATGACTTATACATGTTCCTATAACTATGAGATTATGCAACTCCCGTTTACCGGAGGAACACTTTGGTTACTACCAAACGTCACAACGTAACTGGGTGATTATAAAGGAGTACTACAGGTGTCTCCAATGGTAGATGTTGGGTTGGCGTATTTCAAGATTAGGGTTTGTCACTCCGATTGTCGGAGAGGTATCTCTGGGCCCTCTCGGTAATACACATCACATAAGCCTTGCAAGCATAATAACTAAGATGTTAGTTATGAGATGATGTATTACAGAACGAGTAAAGAGACTTGCCAGTAACGAGATTGAACTAGGTATTGGATACCGACGATCGAATCTCGGGCAAGTAACATACCGATGACAAAGGGAACAACGTATGTTGTTATGCGGTCTGACCGATAAAGATCTTCGTAGAATATGTAGGAGCCAATATGGGCATCCAGGTCCCGCTATTGGTTATTGACCGGAGACGTGTCTCGGTCATGTCTACATTGTTCTCGAACCGTAGGGTCCGCACGCTTAACGTTACGATGACAATTATTATGAGTTTATGCATTTTGATGTACCGAAGGTTGTTCGGAGTCCCGGATGAGATCACGGACATGACGAGGAGTCTCGAAATGGTCGAGACGTAAAGATTGATATATTGGAAGCCTATGTTTGGACATCGGAAGTGTTCCGGGTGAAATCGGGATTTTACCGGATTACCGGGAGGGTTACCGGAACCCCCCGGGAGCCAAATGGGCCAACATGGGCCTTAGTGGAAAGGTGAGAGGGCAGCCCACATAGGGCTGCGCCTCCCCCCCTCTCCCTAGTCCTATTAGGACTAGGAGAGGGGCCGGCCACCTCTCTCTCTCTCCCCTTTGAAGGTTTCCTAGTTGGACTAGGATTGGAGGGAGGAGTCCTACTCCCGGTAGGAGTAGGACTCCTCCTGCGCCCACACCTCTTTGGCCGGCCAGCCCTCCTTCCTCCAACCTTTATATACGGGGGCAGGGGGCACCCCAAGACACAAGTTGATCCTTGAGATCGTTCCTTAGCCGTGTGCGGTGCCCCCTGCCACCAAATTCCACCTCGATCATACCGTTACAGTGCTTAGGCGAAGCCCTGCGTCGGTAGTACATCAAGATCGTCACCACGCCGTCGTGCTGACGGAACTCTTCCTCGACGCTTTGCTGGATCGGAGCCCGAGGAACGTCATCGAGCTGAACGTGTGCTAAGAACTCGGAGGTGCCGGAGTAACGGTGCTTGGATCGGTCGGATCGGGAAGAAGACGTACGACTACTTCCTCTACGTTGTGTGATCGCTTCCGCAGTCGGTCTGCGTTGGTACGTAGACAACACTCTCCCCTCTCGTTGCTGTGCATCACCATGATCTTGCGTGTGCGTAGGAAAATTTTGAAATTACTGCGTTCCCCAACAGTGGCATCCGAGCCTAGGTTTTATGGTTTGATGTTATATGCACGAGTAGAACACAAGTGAGTTGTGGGCGATACAAGTCATACTGCCTACCAGCATGTCATACTTTGGTTCGGCGGTATTGTTGGTTGAGACGATCCGGACCAACCTTACGCGTACTCTTATGCGAGACCGGTTCCCTCGACGTGCTTTGCACATAGATGGCTTGCGGAAGACTGTCTCTCCAACTTTAGTTGAACCAAGTGTGACTACGCCCGGTCCTTGAGAAGGTTAAAACGGAGTCTATTTGACGAACTATCGTTGTGGTTTTGATGCGTAGGTGAGATGAGTTCTTACTTAAGCCCGTAGCAGCCACGTAAAACTTGCAACAACAAAGTAGAGGACATCTAACTTGTTTTTGCAGGGAATGTTGTGATGTGATATGGTCAAGACATGATGCTGATTTTATTGTATGAGATGATCATGTTTTGTAACCGAGTTATCGGCAACTGGCAGGAGCCATATGGTTGTCGCTTTATTGTATGCAATGCAATCGCGATGTAATGCTTTACTTTATTACTAAGCGGTAGTGATAGTCGTGGAAGCATAAGATTGGCGAGACGACAACGATGCTACGATGGAGATCAAGGTGGCGCGCCGGTGACGATGGTGATCATGACGGTGCTTCGGAGATGGAGATCACAAGCACAAGATGATGATGGCCATATCATATCACTTATATTGATTGCATGTGATGTTTATCCTTTTATGCATCTTATCTTGCTTTGATTGACGGTAGCATTATAAGATGATCTCTCACTAAATTATCAAGAAGTGTTCTCCCTGAGTATGCACCGTTGCAAAAGTTCTTCGTGCTGAGACACCACGTGATGATCGGGTGTGATAGGCTCCACGTTCAAATACAACGGGTGCAAAACGTTGCACACGCGGAATACTCAGGTTATACTTGACGAGCCAAGCATATACAGATATGGCCTCGGAACACGGAGACCGAAAGGTCGAGCGTGAATCATATAGTAGATATGATCAACATAGCGATGTTCACCATTGAAAACTACTCCATCTCACGTGATGATCGGTTATGGTTTAGTTGATTTGGATCACGTGATCACTTAGAGGATTAGAGGGATATCTATCTAAGTGGGAGTTCTTAAGTAATATGATTAAATTGAACTTAAATTTATCATGAACTTAGTCCTGGTAGTATTTTGCAAATCATGTTGTAGATCAATAGCTCGCATTGTTGCTTCCCTGCGTTTTATTTTGATATGTTCCTAGAGAAAATTATGTTGAAAGATGTTAGTAGCAATGATGCGGATTGGATCCGTGATCTGAGGTTTATCCTCATTGCTGCACAGAAGAATTATGTCCTTGATGCACCGCTAGGTGACAGACCTATTGCAGGAGCAGATGCAGACGTTATGAACGTTTGGCTAGCTCAATATGATGACTACTTGATAGTTTAGTGCACCATGCTTAACGGCTTAGAATCGGGACTTCAAAGACGTTTTTAACGTCATGGACCATATGAGATGTTCCAGGAGTTGAAGTTAATATTTCAAGCAAATACCCGAGTTGAGAGACATGAAGTCTCCAGCAAGTTCTATAGCTAAAAGATGGAGGAGAATCGCTCAACTAGTGAGCATGTGCCCAGATTGTCTGAGTACTACAATCGCTTGAATCAAGTGGGAGTTAATCTTCCAGATAAGATAGTGATTGACAGAATTCTCTAGTCACCATCACCAAGTTAGTAGAACTTTGTGATGAACTATAATATGCAAGGGATGACAAAAGTAATTCCTAAGCTCTTCGTGATGCTGAAATCAACGAAGGTAGAAATCAAGAAAAACATCAAGTGTTGATGGTTGACAAGACCACTAGTTTCAAGAAAAGGGCAAAGGGAAGAAGGGGAACTTCAAGAAGAACGGCAAGCAAGTTGCTGCTCAAGTGAAGAAGCCCAAGTCTGATCCTAAGCCTGAGACTAAGTGCTTCTACTGCAAAGGGACTGGTCACTGGAAGCGGAACTACCCCAAGTGATTGGCGGATAAGAAGGATGGCAAAGTGAACATAAGTATATTTGATATACATGTTATTGATGTGTACTTTACTAGTGTTTATAGCAAACCCTTAGTATTTGATACTAGTTCAGTTGCTAAGTTTAGTAACTCGAAACGGGAGTTGCAGAATAAACAGAGACTAGTTAAGGGCGAAGTGACGATGTGTGTTGGAAGTGGTTCCAAGATTGATATGATCATCATCGCACACTCCCTATACTTTCGGGATTAGTGTTGAACCTAAATAAGTGTTATTTGGTTTTTTGCGTTGAGCATGAATATGATTTGATCATGTTTATTGTAATACGGTTATTCATAGAGAATAAATTGTTGTTCTGTTTACATGAATAAAACCTAATATGGTTAAACACCCAATGAAAACAGTTCATTGGATCTCGATCTTAATAATACACATATTCATAATATTGAAACCAAAAGATGCAAAGTTAATAATTATAGTGCAACTTATTTGTGGCACTACCGTTTAGGTCATATTGGTGTAAAGCGCATGAAGAAACTCCATACTGATGGGCTTTCGGAATCACTTGATTATGAATCACTTGATGCTTGTAAACCATGCCTTTTGGGCAAGATGACTAAAACGCCGTTCACCGGAAAAATGGAGCAAGCAACAGATTTGTTGGAAATCATACATACTGATGTATGTGGTCCGATGAATATTGAGGCTCGCGACAGGTATCATTATTTTCTGATCTTCACAGATGATTTGAGCAGATATGAGTATATCTACTTGATGAAACATAAGTCTGAAACATTTGAAAAGTTCAAAGAATTTCAGAGTGAAGTGAAAAATCATCGTAACAAGAAAATAAAGTTTCTACGATCTGATCGCAGAGACAAATATTTGAGTTACAAGTTTGGTCTTCAGTTAAAACAATGTGAAATAGTTTCACTACTCACGCCACCTGGAACACCACAGCATAATGGTGTGTCCGAACGTCATAACCGTACTTTATTGGATATAGTGCAATATATGATGTTTCTTACCGATTTATCACTATCGTTTTTGGGGTCATGCATTAGAGACAGCTGCATTCACGTTAAATAGGGCACCATATAAATCCGTCGAGACGACACCGTGTGAACTATGGTTTGGCAAGAAACCTAAGCTGTCGTTTCTTAAAGATTGGGGTTGCGATGCTTATATGAAAAGGTTTCATCCTGATAAGCTCAAACTCAAATCGGAGAAGTGCGTCTTCATAGGATATCCAAAGGAAACTATTGGATACACCTTCTATCACAGATCCGAAGGCAAGACTTTTGTTGCTAAAAATTCGGAAACTTTCTGGAGAAGGAGTTTCTCTCGAAAGAAGTGAGTAGGAGGAAAGTAGAACTTGACGAGGTAACTGTACCTGCTCCCTTGTTGGAAAGTAGCACATCACAGAAAACTGTTTCTGTGACACCTACACCAGTTAGTGAGGAAGCTAATGATGATGATCATGAAACTTCAGGACAAGATACTACTGAACCTCGTAGATCAACCAGAGTAAGATCCGCGCCAGAGTGGTACGGTAATCTTTTTCTGGAAGTCATGCTACTAGATCATGATGAACCTACGAACTATGAAGAAGCGATGGTGAGCCCAGATTCCGCAAAGTGGCTTGAAGCCATGAAATCTGAGATATGATCCATGTATAAGAACAAAGTATGGACTTTGGTTGACTTGCCTGATGATCGGCAAGCAATTGAGAATAAATGGATCTTCAAGAGGAAGACGGACGCTGATAGTAGTGTTACTATCTACAAAGCTAGAATTGTCGCAAAAGGTTTTCGACAAGTTCAAAGTGTTGACTACGATGAGATTTTCTCACTCGTATCTATGCTTAAGTCTGTCCGAATCATGTTAGCAATTGCCGCATTTTATGAAATCTGGCAAATGGATAAACAAAACTGCATTCCTTAATGAATTTATTAAAGAAGAGTTGCATGTGATGCAACTAGAAGGTTTTGTCAATCCAAAAGGTGCTAACAAAAAAATGTGCAAGCACCAGCGATCCATCTGTGGACTGGTGCAAGCATCTCGGAGTTGGAATATACGCTTTGATAAGTTGATCAAAGCATATAGTTTTATACAGACTTGCGGTAAAGCCTGTATTTACAAGAAAGTGAGTGGGAGCACTACAGCATTTCTGATAAGTATATGTGAATGACATATTGTTGATCGGAAATAATGTAGAATTATTCTGTAAAGCATAAAGGAGTGTTTGAAAGGAGTTTTTCAAAGAAAGACTTCGGTGAAGCTGCTTACATATTGAGCTTCAAGATCTATAGAGATAGATCAAAGATGCTTGATAAGTTCTTTCAATGAGTACATACCTTGACAAAGATTTTGAAGTAGTTCAAAATGGAGCAGTCAAAGAAAGAGTTCTTGCCTGTGTCATAAGGTGTGAAGTTGAGTAAGACTCAAAGCCCGACCACGGCAGAAGATAGAAAGAGAATGAAAGTCATTCCCTATGCCTTGGCCATAGGTTCTATAAAGTATGTCATGCTGTATACCAGATCTATTGTATACCCTGCACTGATTTAGCAAGGGAGTACGATAGTGATCTAGGAGTAGATCACTGGACAGCGGTCAGAATTATCCTTAGTGAAATAAGGATATGTTTCTCGATTATGGACGTGACAAAAAGGTTCGTCGTAAAAGGTTACGTCGATGCAAGTTTTGACACTGATCTGGATGACTCTAAGTCTCGATCTAGATACATATTGAAAGTGGGAGCAATTAGCTAGAGTAGCTCTGTGCAGAGCATTGTATACATAGAAAATTGCAAAACACTTACGGATCTGAATGTGACAGACCCGTTGACTAAAATTATCTCACAAGCAAAACATGATCACACCTTAGTACTCTTTGGGTGTTAATACATAGATATGTGAACTAGATTACTGACTCTAGTAAACCCTTTGAGTGTTGGTCACATGACGATGTGAACTATGGGTGTTAATCACATGGTGATGTGAGCTATTGCTTTTAAATCACATGGCGATGTGAACTAGATTATTGACTCTAGTGCAAGTGGGAGACTGAAGGAAATATGCCCTAGAGGCAATAATAAAGTTATTAGTTATTTCCTTATATCATGATAAATGTTTATTATTCATGCTAGAATTGTATTAACCGGAAACATAATACATGTGTGAATACATAGACCAACAGAGTGTCACTAGTATGCCTCTACTTGACTAGCTCGTTAATCAAAGATGGTTATGTTTCCTAACCATGAACAAAGAGTTGTTATTTGATTAACGAGGTCACATCATTAGTTGAATGATCTGATTGACATGACCCATTCCATTAGCTTAGCACCCGATCGTTTAGTATGTTGCTATTGCTTTCTTCATGACTTATACATGTTCCTATAACTATGAGATTATGCAACTCCCGTTTACCGGAGGAACACTTTGGGTACTACCAAACGTCACAACGTAACTGGGTGATTATAAAGGAGTACTACAGGTGTCTCCAATGGTAGATGTTGGGTTGGCGTATTTCAAGATTAGGGTTTGTCACTCCGATTGTCGGAGAGGTATCTCTGGGCCCTCTCGGTAATACACATCACATAAGCCTTGCAAGCATAATAACTAAGATGTTAGTTATGAGATGATGTATTACAGAACGAGTAAAGAGACTTGCCAGTAACGAGATTGAACTAGGTATTGGATACCGACGATCGAATCTCGGGCAAGTAACATACCAATGACAAAGGGAACAACGTATGTTGTTATGCGGTCTGACCGATAAAGATCTTCGTAGAATATGTAGGAGCCAATATGGGCATCCAGGTCCCGCTATTGGTTATTGACCGGAGACGTGTCTCGGTCATGTCTACATTGTTCTCGAACCGTAGGGTCCGCACGCTTAACGTTACGATGACAGTTATTATGAGTTTATGCATTTTGATGTACCGAAGGTTGTTCGGAGTCCCGGATGAGATCACGGACATGACGAGGAGTCTCGAAATGGTCGAGACGTAAAGATTGATATATTGGAAGCCTATGTTTGGACATCGGAAGTGTTCCGGGTGAAATCGGGATTTTACCGGATTACCGGGAGGGTTACCGGAACCCCCCGGGAGCCAAATGGGCCAACATGGGCCTTAGTGGAAAGGTGAGAGGGCAGCCCACATAGGGCTGCGCCTCCCCCCTCTCCCTAGTCCTATTAGGACTAGGAGAGGGGCCGGCCACCTCTCTCTCTCTCCCCTTTGAAGGTTTCCTAGTTGGACTAGGATTGGAGGGAGGAGTCCTACTCCCGGTAGGAGTAGGACTCCTCTTGCGCCCACACCTCTTTGGCCGGCCAGCCCTCCTTCCTCCAACCTTTATATACGGGGGCAGGGGGCACCCCAAGACACAAGTTGATCCTTGAGATCGTTCCTTAGCCGTGTGCGGTGCCCCCTGCCACCAAATTCCACCTCGATCATACCGTTACAGTGCTTAGGCGAAGCCCTGCGTCGGTAGTACATCAAGATCGTCACCACGCCGTCGTGCTGACGGAACTCTTCCTCGACGCTTTGCTGGATCGGAGCCCGAGGAACGTCATCGAGCTGAACGTGTGCTAAGAACTCGGAGGTGCCGGAGTAACGGTGCTTGGATCGGTCGGATCGGGAAGAAGACGTACGACTACTTCCTCTACGTTGTGTGATCGCTTCCGCAGTCGGTCTGCGTTGGTACGTAGACAACACTCTCCCCTCTCGTTGCTGTGCATCACCATGATCTTGCGTGTGCGTAGGAAAATTTTGAAATTACTGCGTTCCCCAACAAAAGATATTACTCATATAAATAGAACAACCATTATTCTCTGATTTAAATGAATAACCGTCTCGCATTAAACAAGATCCAGATATAATGTTCATGCTCAACGCTGGCACCAAATAACAATTATTTAGGTCTAATATTAATCCCGAAGGTAGATGTAGAGGTAGCGTGCCGACCGCGATCACATCGACTTTGGAACTGTTTCCCACGCGCATCGTCACCTCGTCCTTAGCCAATCTTCGCTTAATCCGTAGTCCCTGTTTCGAGTTGCAAATATTAGCAACAGAACCAGTATCAAATACCCAGGTGCTACTGCGAGCATTAGTAAGGTACACATCAATAACATGTATATCACATATACCTTTGTTCACCTTGCCGTCCTTCTTATCCGCCAAATACTTGGGGCAGTTCCGCTTCCAGTGACCAGTCTGCTTGCAGTAGAAGCACTCAGTTTCAGGCTTAGGTCCAGACTTGGGCTTCTTTTCCTGAGTAGCAACTTGCTTGCCGTTCTTCTTGAAGGTTCCCTTCTTCTTCCCTTTGCCCTTTTTCTTGAAACTAGTGGTCTTGTTAACCATCAACACTTGATGCTCCTTCTTGATTTCTACCTCCGCAGCTTTCAGCATTGCGAAGAGCTCGGGAATAGTCTTGTTCATCCCTTGCATATTATAGTTCATCGCGAAGCTCTTGTAGCTTGGTTGCAGTGATTGGAGAATTCTGTCAATGACACAATCATCTGGAAGATTAACTCCCATCTGAATCAAGTGATTGTTATACCCAGACATTTTGAGTATATGCTCACTGACAGAACTGTTCTCCTCCATCTTGCAGCTATAGAACTTATTGGAGACTTCATATCTCTCAATCCGGGCATTTGCTTGAAATATTAACTTCAACTCCTGGAACATCTCATATGCTCCATGACGTTCAAAACGTCGTTGAAGTCCCGATTCTAAGCCGTAAAGCATGGCACACTGAACTATCGAGTAGTCATCAGCTTTGCTCTGCCAGACGTTCATAACATCTGGTGTTGCACCAGCAGCAGGCCTGGCACCCAGCGGTGCTTCCAGGACGTAATTCTTCTGTGTAGCAATGAGGATAATCCTCAAGTTACGGACCCAGTCCGTGTAATTGCTACCATCATCTTTCAACTTTGCTTTCTCAAGGAACACATTAAAATTCAACGGAACAACAGCACGAGCCATCTATCTACAATCAACATAAACAAGCAAGATACTATCAGGTACTAAGTTCATGATAAATTTAAGTTCAATTAATCATATTACTTAAGAACTCCCGCTTAGATAGACATCCCTCTAATCCTCTAAGTGATCACGTGATCCAAGTCAACTAAACCATGTCCGATCATCACGTGAGATGGAGTAGTTTCATCGGTGAACATCATTATGTTGACCATATCTACTATATGATTCACGCTCAACCTTTCGATCTCCGTGTTCCGAGGCCATATCTGTATATGCTTGGCTCGTCAAGTATAACCTGAGTATTTCGCGTGTGCAACTGTTTTGCACCCGTTGTATTTGAACGTAGAGCCTATCACACCCGATCATCACGTGGGGTCTCAGCACGAAGAACTTTCGCAACGGTGCATACTCAGGGAGAACACTTCTTGATAATTTAGTGAGAGATCATCTTATAATGCTACCGTCAATCAAAGCAAGATAAGATGCATAAAAGATAAACATCACATGCAATCAATATAAGTGATATGATATGGCCATCATCATCTTGTGCTTGTGATCTCCATCTCCGAAGCACCGTCATGATCACCATCGTCACCGGCGCGACACCTTGATCTCCATCGTAGCATCGTTATCGTCTCGCCAATCTTATGTTTCCACGACTATCACTACCGCTTAGTAATAAAGTAAAGCATTACATCACGATTGCATTGCATACAATAAAGCGACAACCATATGGCTCCTGCCAGTTGCCGATAACTTGGTTACAAAACATGATCATCTCATACAATAAAATTTAGCATCATGCCTTAACCATATCACATCACAACATGCCCTGCAAAAACAAGTTAGACGTCCTCTACTTTGTTGTTGCAAGTTTTACGTGGCTGCTATGGGCTTTAAGTAAGAACCAATCTCACCTACGCATCAAAACTACAACGATAGTTTGTCAAATAGACTCCGTTTTAACCTTCTCAAGGACCAGGCGTAGCCACACTCGGTTCAACTAAAGTTGGAGAGACAGTCGCCCGCAAGCCATCTATGTGCAAAGCACATCGAGGGAACCGGTCTCGCGTAAGCGTACGCGTAAGGTTGGCCCGGGTCGTCTCATCCAACAATACCGCCGAACCAAAGTATGACATGCTGGTAGGCAGT
Source organism: Triticum monococcum (assembly GCA_034509565.1). NCBI lineage: Eukaryota > Viridiplantae > Streptophyta > Magnoliopsida > Poales > Poaceae > Triticum > Triticum monococcum. The sequence continues at coordinate 12,102,028 of CM067845.1, read as the reverse complement.
ATGACTTATATCGTCCACAACTCACTTGTGTTCTACTCGTGCACATAACATCAAACCATAAAACCTAGGCTCGGATGCCACTGCTGGAGAACGTAGTAATTTCAAAAAAATTCCTACGCACACGCAAGATCATGGTGATGCATAGCAACGAGGGGGAGAGTCTGATCTACGTACCCTTGTAGATCGCAACGGAAGCGTTGAGACAACGTAGAGGAAGTAGTCGTACGTTTTCTTCCCGATCCGACCGATCCAAGCACCGTTACTCCGGCACCTCCGAGTTCTTAGCACACGTACAACTCGATGACGATCCCCGGGCTCCGATCTAGCAAAGCTTCGAGGAGGAGTTCCGTCAGCACGACGGCATGGTGACGATCTTGATGTTCTACCGACACAGGGCTTCGCCTAAGCACGACAACGATATGATCGAGGTGGAATATGGTGGCAGGGGGCACCGCACACGGCTAAGGAACGATCTCAATGATCAACTTGTGTGTCTAGAGGTGCCCCCTGCCCCCGTATATAAAGGATCCAAGGGGGAGGGGTTGGCCGGCCAAGAGGAGGGCGCAGGAGGAGTCCTACTCCTACCGAGTAGGACTCCCCCCCAATCCTATTCCAAATAGGACTCCCAAGGGGGAAAGAGAGAGAGAGGTGGCCGGCCACCTCTCCTAGTCCTAATAGGACTAGGGGAGGGGGGAGGCGCGTAGCCCACCATGGCAGCCCCTTTCACCTTTCCACTAAAGCCCAATAAGGCCCATATGGCTCCCGGGGGGTTCCGGTAACCTCCTGGTAATCCGGTAAAATCCCGATTTTACCCGGAACACTTCCGATATCCAAATATAGGCTTCCAATATATCAATCTTTATGTCTCGACCATTTCGAGACTCCTCGTCATGTCCGTGATCACATCCGGGACTCCGAACTACCTTCGGTACATCAAAATGCATAAACTCATAATAACTGTCATCGTAACGTTAAGCGTGCGGACCCTACGGTTCGAGAACAATGTAGACATGACCGAGACACGTCTCCGGTCAATAACCAATAGCGGGACCTGGATGCCCATATTGGCTCCGACATATTCTACGAAGATCTTTATCGGTCAGACCGCATAACAACATACGTTGTTCCCTTTGTCATCGGCATGTTACTTGCCCGAGATTCGATCGTCGGTATCCAATACCTAGTTCAATCTCGTTACCGGCAAGTCTCTTTACTCGTTCTGTAATACATCATCCTGCAACTAACTCATTAGTTGCAATGCTTGCAAGGCTTGTGTAATGTGCATTACCGAGAGGGCCCAGAGATACCTCTCCGACAATCAGAGTGACAAATCCTATTCTCGAAATACGCCAACCCAACATCTACCATTGGAGACACCTGTAGAGCTCCTTTATAATCACCCAGTTACGTTGTGACGTTTGGTAGCACACAAAGTGTTCCTCCGACAAACGGGAGTTGCATAATCTCATAGTCATAGGAACATGTATAAGTCATGAAGAAAGCAATAGCAACATACTAAACGATCGGGTGCTAAGCTAATGGAATGGGTCATGTCAATCAGATCATTCAACTAATGATGTGACCTCGTTAATCAAATAACAACTCTTTGTTTATGGTTAGGAAACTTAACCATCTTTGATTAACGAGCTAGTCAAGTAGAGGCATACTAGTGACACTTTGTTTGTCTATGTATTCACACATGTATTATGTTTCCGGTTAATACAATTCTAGCATGAATAATAAACATTTATCATGATATAAGGAAATAAATAATAACTTTATTATTGCCTCTAGGGCATATTTCCTTCCGATCGGTCACGACCGTGTGATCTGTTTTTGTCAAGGTGGGGGAGAGAAGGTCGTGGAGTTTGTAATGGGCCGTTCGGGAGGTGCGTTGTGGGCAAGTTGGGTCACTGTGATTTTCTCTGTTGAGGATCTTGGGAACACCTCCGCGCGCTCCTTATAGGGTGCTGTGATCCAAATAACTATTCTAATCCCGGGATTAGAATATATATATATATATATATATATATATATATATATATATATATATATATCAGTGGCTCAAAAATGATTTAGCTGGGACAACTATAAATGAATTTGGAAAGTGAAACTTCCTTGAAAATTCAAATTCTCTTATGGCAATTGTTTGAAAATGCAGCGCTTACTCGGGAGGTGATCAGCAAAAAGAACTGGCCTCCCATTTTGCTGGTTTTGTAATCAAGTTGAAACTTCAAAACATCTTTTTTTTAGTTTTTTGGTAGCTAGAGTTTTTTTGGGGGGATGTGCAGGGTTTGATTTTGGCACATATTGTTTTCCAAACTCCCTTTAGCAACATTATCCTTGGTGTTTTGCATTTTTACCGGATGGGAGGATATTTTATACAGTTGGTTTGGCAGCTATATGCTGGGCTATCTGGAATGCCAGGAACAAAGGTAGATTTAAGAAAAAAGATGATTGTGTCCCATTTGAAGTTGTATTCTCCGCTTGCGTATTATTGTTGTATTAGGCTGGACTTTAGAAGGCTGAATGTGTTGTGGAGCTAAAGGTTGGGGCGATGTTGCTCAGGTCTATGATGGCCAATCTTATTCGTCTGTGCCAAGGTACGATCAAGGGAGGGAACAATTGAAGAATGGCTAGAGGTGGAAAGAAGGTCATCCCTATGAAAAGCTGGATTTTTTTCCCTGATAACCTAGTTGTGTCTCGGAATGGTGATGCGTGTTATCTGTTTGGGTATTCTGCTGTTACCTATCTATAATAGTGTAGTTTCTAAACTTCTAAGTGGTTTCGGGTTGTCAGATTTTTGCCCCGTGGTATGGAATCCGATAAGGGGTGTATGCAATGGGCTTCCTGGAAATGCTCGAACTCGCCTTCCTCTTCCCCGTCTCGTATATCCCAGTTCGGTAAGACTTTGCATTTTCCTATGCTTATAGTGGAAAGGGGGAACCCAGTTCGAGAGAAAATGTCACATGTTTGGAATCGGTAGTATGCCTCCTTTCACACAAAGATTTTTTTTATCTCTCAACTTATCTCCAAGTGTTTCTTCTATGGTCCCTGTTTTTTTAGGTGCAAAATTTACCATAAACTTTTATTGTCGGGTAGATTTGGTCCTTGGTAGTGTCATTCTTCGGTCAAATCATGTTTTGTGTTGACGCGCATGATTTTAGCCACATCATCACTCTAAGGTGAAAATCACCCCACTTGTTATTGAGGGTTCAGTGGAGGCAGCACCTTATGAGAGCAACTCTAGCAAAGTTGTCAAAACACTAAATCTGCATAAGAACCGCCGTATGGAGCACATATAGCAAAAACATCTTTAGCGGAGTCATCGTACGGTTGCTATCGCCACACATACATTATGGTGCGTCATCCATATCTTGCCTTCCCATCCGAAATATTTGGCGGCTCGGGATCAACTTTTGGAGCACACTTCATCTAACAAAACCTGTGACGCAAAATAAACTTGATGTGCCCCCTCCCCCGCACCCTTCACCGTGGGAATGGAAAGGAAACTCAGGAAGAAAGATGTCCCATTGACGAAGAGAGTTGAAACCGGAATGGACGAGAGAGATGTGGAGAGGGCGGTGAAAAACTCGAACATGGCCAGCCAGGCCAGCGTGGTGAAACGGTACTATCTGTTACACAAACGATAAATTAAAGAGAAAACTAAGCACTGGACACACACGGGCCTTGTGGTAAAGAAGTTTCTCACGTGCTACGTAGGGCATCTTCAACGGTAACCAATAAATTACCTCCCGCACCCGTTTGTGGACAGAGGGGGCCAGTCGGTGGACACAGATGCGATAGGCCGGCATCTAACGCTACCCGCATACATTTCAAACACTTTGGCAACAAACCACACGAAATTCGTACAAACATGGAGGATTTCATACATACAGGACGACATTCATACAAACGCGACGGATTTTTGTTAGATTTCGAACATTTAGAACAAAAAATGTTCCGACCCAACCCTAAACCTATCCTACGGTGGCCGGCGGCCAACCCCTTGTCATCCTTCATCCGTCGTCTTCATGACCACCGGCGATAAGATGATGAAGTGAAGCTGCGATCTCCGGCAAGGAAGAGTAGAACACAAGATATGGATCAGGCCACATGGGACACAAGGCCCTGCCGCCTCTCGTGCCCTAGTCATCCTCTAAGGAGTCCGCGCCTTGTCCGTCATTGGTGGACATGAGGTCCACGATGGAAATGGTGGCGCCCGTGCCATCGTCGTCCCACCGGACTGCCAGATGGTTCGTCGGAGACGATTAGGAGGCACAACTGGCGTTGTTCTCCTCCGCGATCGCTACGAGCTGTGCCTCCGCGGCGGCCGCTTCCTGGCGACCGGCGGCTTGAGCGCGGACGACATTGTAGATGGCACGCTGCTCTGTGATAAAGTTGGGGTTCGCCACGGCCATGGCCTCCAGGGCCTCCTCGCTCGCGCACTCGCCATTGATATGGCCCTCCGCCAGCCTATGCTGCTCCGGGAGGAACAAGTGGTACCACTGTTCCTCCTGCACCTAGATCACCAACATAGGTATCGGCGCAGACTGCACCTCCGCTATGGCGTCATTGTAGTGTGCCTACTCCATGGTGAAGCTAGCGCGCATGGGCGCGGGGTCCGGTGCGGTGTCCTCGAGTCCATCTCCATCATGGGGTCGTCCTCATCGTTGGAAACCTCGGGCGAGCTAGCCAGCAAGCCGGGCTTGATCCTCCTGGCACGGCGGCTCTGCTAGGCGGCGGCAAGGGCAGCCACCTCGTGTTTCGTCTATATGGAAAGGCTCTCCCATAGAGCTTCGCCGCCTGCTATCATGGCGGATGCGGTGCAAGGGAGGAGGATGGGGAGCGGCTTGTGTTGTGGCATTGAGTAGGTCGGATGTGGTCGCCTTTAAATAGCGGATTCCGGTGAGGCTAGGCGTCCGGGAGCATCAATGCGCAGTGCCAGAGTGTTTTTCTTGGCCGTCCGTGAGGCTAGATATCCGTCCCGTCCAGTAACGCGTCACTGGCATTGAATAGGCGCAAACACCGAGGACGTGGCATGTGGCGCCCTCGGCCTTCACGCCGCTTCAGTGGTGGAGCTAGTGAGAGGTTGCGTCCGCTCTGGGCCGGCTCCAATGTGGAGCGGTGCATTTTACAGCAGGATGAATGCGGGCAGCTGACGTCGGGCGGGAACGCACGCGGGCAAGCGAGGAGGTGGTTTGGGTGGGCCATGGTGGTCAGAAGCGGGCGTGAGTGTTGTTCAGATGCCTGCGAAGCCCTTCACGCTTATCTCCGGTTTGCAGAAGAAAACATGTCCGGACCGTCCTGCGGACTACTACATACTCCCTCCGTTCGGAATTACTTGTCACAGAAATGGATGTATCTAGACATATTTTAGTTCTAGATACATCCATTTCCGAGACAAGTAATTCCGAACGGAGGGAGTACCTGTGTTGAACGGTTTGAGGGTTGTGGTTGGAGATGCCCTTAGGCCAACTCCACCGCGCGACCCTATCCTGTCCGGCCCCGTCCGTTTGGGGGTAAAACGGACAAAGGAGGCGGCCCAGCGCGCGATGGACCAGATCCATGTTGTCCGTTTTGTGTCCGGGCCGACTCATTTCGAGCGCAAACTTGCGCCGGGTTTGGGTTGCGACGGACACCAAACGGACGCGTGCCTCGTCCGCGTCGGGGTCATGTGGCAGGCGGCCACCTACCTCCAACCCGCCCACATCAATGCACACGAGCGGGCGGCCCACCTGTCATCCGCACGTCGAACGGTCGCCGTCCTTCTTTAAGTGGGAAGCTGTAAGTGCATCTAGTGCCACCCCTAATTGGTTTTGGAGTATTGACGACAAACCTAGTTGAGGGACTAATGTGTTTGTGAGAATTGCAGGATAACACAGGTAGAAGTCCCTCATTGATTCGGTTTTACTACCAGAGATGACCCCTAAAAATGTAGGAAGACATTGAAGACAATGGTGGTATATGAAGATATTCACATTGAAGACTATGACAAGAGAAGACACCATGTGAAGCCTATGGAACTCGAAGACTTAGATGTTTCGTAGTTCTTTTTCATTTGTGTTGAGTCATAGGAACCACCGTACTGTTAAGTGGGGTCCAAGAGAACCAGTCAGAATGACTGAAGTGATGCCTAAGTCAAAACCTATATCTTCGAGCGAAGACTATGAGAGCAAATCTTGCCCAGAGTCGGACAAGTCAACTTTACTTGTAGCCCAAGTAAAGTTGCCGTGTGAGTTTGAAATCTGACCGTTGGTACACGTGTCAGTTCCTTAGTGACCCAGGGTCATTTCGGACAAATCAGGTCGGGTTGCCCTAGTGGCTATAAATAGTCCACCCCCCACAACCATAAACGGTTGGCTGCTCAGATTTCAGTGCACGGCTTTTGTCGTTTGAGAGCAACCCACCTCGAAGCCTTTGAGAGAAAATTTCCTAGCGAGGAGAAAAGCCCTAACCACCCAGAGCCAGAGTAAATTGGGCATCACTTAAGTCTTCTTGTCTGAGTGATCTGAAGACTTATTAAACTTGAGGACTGTGCATCCTCCAGCTGGTTAGGCGTCGCGTTCTGAGCATCCAAGAGAAATTGTGGATTGCCGGTGAACGAAGTCTGTGAAGGTTTGGGAGTCTACCTTGAAGACTTACCAGAGTGATTGGGCGAGGTCTGTGTGACCTTAGCTCAAGGAGAAAACGGTGAGGACTGGGTGTCCTGAGCTGCGTGTTCAGGACTGGGTGTCCGGGACTGTGTGTCCTTTGGTTTAAATACCTAGCCGCTCCAACCAGACGTACAATTGTCACAGCAACTGGAACTGGTCCAACAAATCATTGTCTTCAGCGTGTCACTGGTTTCATCTTCACTTCCTTTTACTTACTGTTACACATTGTGAAGCCATTGCATGCTTGCTTTATCTTCTGTCTTCACAACATAACTGTATGATCTGTTTGGCTTCATAACTTCTTCCTACCTGATCCTTATTACACTGCAGCTACTTGTTATTGTGCTTTCACTCTATTGAATACTTGACCATGGCTTGCCTAGTGTAATCTAACTTCTGCTGCTTAAGTGATAGGCATATCTGTACTGTTTGTCTTCATAACCTTCACGTTTTGAAGACTTTTCTAAAAATCGCCTATTCACCCCCCCTCTAGTCGATATAACGCACTTTCAATTGGTATCAGACAAGGTGCTCCCTTGTTCTGTGTGATTCGGTTTAACCACCTGGAGTTTTAGCTATGTCGACTGCAGGGATAATCAAAGTCTCCGCTGCGTGCCCCGTCTTTGATGGAACTGAATATCCCTACTGGAAGAATAAGATGCGCATGCATCTTGAAGCCATTGACGTCGACCTATGGTATGTCGTCGAAAACGGCGTTCCCAAGGCTGGAGAAGGTGTCACTGCTGCTGATGTCAAGAAGTTCACTCAACTGGACTCTACTGCCAAGAATATCATCTGTGGTCATCTGACCAAGGGACAGTGCGGCCGTGTGAGTGCCTTGAAGACATCCAAGCTGGTCTGGGACTGGCTCTCCAAAGTCAATGAAGGCATCTCAACCCAGAGAGATCAGAGAATCAGTGTTCTTCGCAACCTCTTCAACCGCTTCAAGCGAAATGACAATGAGAATGTCCAGCACACATTTGACCGGCTCACTGACATCACAAATGAGCTTCAAGCCCTCGGCGCCACTGAGATCACCAAACATGAAATCGTCAAGATGCTGCTGAGATCACTTGATAGTTCGTTTGACATCCTAGCCCTGATGATTCAAGAACGTCCTGATTTCAAGACACTCGATCCGTCTGACATACTTGAGAGGCTCAACACACATGAGTTTCAGCTTTCTGAGAAAAGAGATATCTACAGTCCAAACTATGGGCGAACTCGTGCCCTGAAGGCAAAAGCTGTGTCCTCATCTGAAGAAGAATCTGACAATAGTTCTGATGATCCTGAAGACATTGGAAGGGAACTTGCAATGCTAGTGAAGAAGTTCTAGAAATTCACCAAGAAGAAAGGCTTCAGAAAGTCTTCACGATCAAGCTCAAGGAATGATGAAGCATTTGCTCATGACTACAAGAAGAAAACATGCCACAAGTGCAAGAAAACTGGACACTTCATCTCTAAATGTCCACAGTGGGAAAATGAGAATAGAAAGAAGAAGAAGAGCAAGGAATATGATTCTGACGACAAGAAGAAGAAGAAATACTCAAAGTCTTCTTCCAAGTCTTCCTCAAAGTCTTCATCACACAAGAAGAGCTCATCTGGCAAGGCACGTGCGTTTGCTGGCAAGGAAATGGACTCAGAGGAGGAGTCTGCCTCTGAGGAGGCAGAGGTGGAGTCTGAGGAGGAGTCTGATTCTGGCATTGCGAGTCTGGCTACAGCATACGTCGCCAAGTCCATCTTCAACACTGAAGACAATGACTTCATCACCAACACCGATGCAAATGACAAGGACGACTCTACTCCTACCTACTGCTTCATGGCACGCGGTGCCAAGGTAAACACATGCACTACTCACTATCAAACATCCAGTGATGATGATTCTGATTGTGATTCAAAGCCCAGCTACAAAACACTTGCTAAAATTGCAACTGAACAACAGAAAGCCATGGAACACATTCAAAAACTGTTAGACAGAAGCGATGATCTGTTGGGTGCTGAAATGACTCGATCTGAATCCTTAATTGAAGACATAAAAAATCTTCACGTTAAGTATCAGGAACTTGAAGATCGTCATGATACTCTCTCAACTACTCATGAAAAGCTGTCCTATGATTATCTTCAAAGGAAGCGAGAACTTGAGAAATTGAGAGCAGCTCATGAAGACCTTCAAAAGGAAAACGAGTCACTTCACGCCGAACAGATCAGTTCCGCTCAGGAAGGATTTGAACCACCATGCCTTAAATGCATTGAGCATGATAATGCTACCTCTGTTGCTGAATGTTCCACTGCTACTGCTGTTGTAATATCTTCAACTGTTGAAGTGGTAACTAAACCCTCTGCTGAGGATACCACTGCTATTGCTGATGAGAATGCTAGGTTGAAGACATTGCTTGAAACAGGGATGTACAAAAGTCTCAAAGGACATCATACATTATGTGATGTCCTCAAGAAGCAGATTCTAAACCGAAACCCTAGGAAAGAGGGTGTTGGGTTCGTGAGGAAACTAAATGCAGATGGCTCTTACTGGAAACCTGAGCAGTACCCCAAAACCACATGGGTTGCTGCAAAGGAATCCTCAGCAGATCCATCCAATCTGTCTGGCTTCACCTGTGCTAACCCAATTATCATTGATGAATCCTTTGATGCAAACTATAAGCTGTTTAGAAATCAGAACGGTGAAGTGTTTGCCAGGTACATTGGTACTAACTGCAGGAATGGACTGCCTATGAAGAAGATCTGGGTTCCAAAAACGTGTCTGGAGAATCTTCCTGTGAATGTCCTCATGACACCTCACATGAAGAAGACAAACCTCAGACCAAAGGCTTTATCTGGTCCAAAGGCTTCATACAGACAGAGGACTCACCTGAGTCGCACTAACGCAAATGTTTTGCAAGGAAACCATACTCAGGCATATGAATATGAGAGCGGTTCTTCAAACCGTCATGTTCATATGACCAAGAACTATTCTGCCTATTCTTATGAGTACTATTGCCCGCCTGCTAGACTGTTTGCTAGGGCTCCAAAGCCAAAATTCTCAGATGCTGCACTTAGACTTATTGCTTCTAAGCCACCCTTGAAGATGTGGGTGGTTAAGAAAGCTTAACTCTCTTTTGCAGGGAAAGGTCTCCAGCAGAAAACCAAAATCTTCTGACGCTATTGCTGGGGACCTTAAAAATCTTGTGGGGCGCAAGATCAAATGCCCGAATGGCATCACTATGTATTTCGTTCCTGCATCGCATGCTACTCTCCCTATTAGTCCTAACTTGGATCTAAGTTTTCATAACCCACCAGTTCGTCAAATGTTTTTGCTTCACAATTCTCTTCGTGAAGCCTATCCCCCTAACTGCACTGTAGGGTACGACACCAGCGTTTTCAGAATGGATTATTGACAGTGGGTGTACAAATCACATGACTGGCAAAAGAAGCCTTCTTATGGACTCAACCTTACGTCCATCCCTTGGCTTCAACTTAATGTTTGTCTCAATGCTTTGCGATTTGAACATGGTCGTAATATTTGGAAAATATCGTTGCCTGGTACTAATGGAATCTGACAAGTCTCTAGTGTTTGAAGGGTATCGGAAAGATGATCTGTATGTGGTAGATTTCTCAGCAGGGCCACAGCTTGCAGTATGCCTTCTGGCAAAGGTTTCAGAATGTTGGCTTTGGCATCGGAGGCTTGGGCATGCTGGCATGAGGAACCTCCACACCCTTGCAAAGAAGAAGCATGTCATAGGCATCGAAGGCGTCAAGTTCAAAAAAGATCACTTATGCGGTGCCTGTGAAGCAGGGAAGATGACGAGGGCAAAAAATCCCTCGAAGACAATCATGACCACTACTCGACCCTTCGAACTGCTTCACATGGATCTTTTTGGTCCCACTCACTACTCAACTTTTTCCACTACTACTTGCCTCTATGGCTTTGTCATTGTTGATGATTACTCTAGATATACTTGGGTACACATAATCCTTTACAAGACTGAGGTGCAGGATGTCTTCAGACGCTTCGCCAATCGAGCTATGAACAATTATGGCGCCAAGATAAAGCACACCAGAAGTGACAATGGCACTGAATTCAAGAACACTGGCCTTGACACATATCTTGATACCTTGGGCATCACACATGAATTCTCAGCTCCGTACACGCCACAGCAGAATGGCGTCGTCGAACGCAAGAACAGAACACTCATTGAGATGACCAGAACGATGCTAGATGAGTACAAGACTCCAAGAAAATTCTGGCCTGAAGCCATTGACACTGCATGCCATACAATCAACCGTGTTTATCTTCACAAGCTTCTGAACAAGACATCTTATGAACTCCTAACTGTCAAGAAGCCAAATGTCAGTTACTTCAGAGTATTTGGCGCAAGATGCTGGATCAAGGACCCACACCACACCTCAAAATTTGCACCAAATGCACATGAGGGTTTCATGCTTGGATATGGAAAGGATTCGCACTCCTACAGAGTCTTCAATCTCTTTCACTACAAAGTGGTTGAAACAGTGGATGTGCGGTTCGATGAAACCAATGGTTCACAAAAAGAGCAACTGCCAAATGTGCTAGATGAAGTTCCAGCTAGTGAATCCATCAAGCTTATGGGAACCGGAGAAATTGTACCTTCTGAACCTCATCCTGAAGAAGAATTTATCATCTCAGCACCAGATCCACATGAAGATAATGCTCAGCCTGAAGACATTCCTCCCAACGACAACACAGATCAGCAAGAGCAAAGTCTTCGCCCTGTACATCCTCGTGTTGCCAATGAAGTGCAGATTGACAAAATAATTGACAGCATCAATGCACCTGGTCCACTCACTCGTTCAAGGGCAACTCAACTGGAAAATTTCTGTGGACACTTCGCATTCGTTTCAATCACAGAACCCAAGAAAGTTGAAGAAGCTTTCATGGAACCTGAATGGATTCAAGCTATGCAAGAAGAGCTTCAACAGTTTGAGCTGAACAATGTATGGGAACTGGTTAAGCGTCCTAATCCACGGAAGCAGAATATAATAGGCACCAAATGGATATACCGCAACAAGCAAGATGAGCATGGTCAAGTTGTCATAAACAAAGCTCGTCTTGTTGCTCAAGGATATACTCAAGTGGAAGGCATTGACTTCGATGAAACATTTGCTCCTGTGGCCAGACTTGAAGCCATCCGTATACTGCTGGCCTTTGCAAATCATCATAACATACTTTTATATCAAATGGATATGAAGAGTGCCTTTCTCAATGGCAAGATTGAAGAAGAAGTGTATGTTGCACAACCACCTGGGTTTGAAGATCCAAAACATCCTGACATGGTTTACAAGCTCAATAAGGCACTGTATGACCTCAAACAAGCCCCTCGGGCCTGGTATGACACACTCAAATACTTCCTAAAAAGCAAAGGCTTCATACCTGGCTCCCTAGATCCCACTCTCTTCACGAAGACATATGATGGTGAACTGTTTGTGTGCCAAATATATGTGGATGACATTATCTTCGGCTGCACCAATCAGAAGTACAGTGAGGAGTTTGGATATATGATGCAAGAGCAATATCAGATGTCTATGATGGGGGAGCTGAAGTTCTTCCTCGGTCTTCAGATACGACAACAACGCAATGGCATCTTCATATCTCAAGAGAAGTATCTCAAAGATTTCCTGAAGAAGTTCGGTATGCAAGACTGCAAAGGCTTCACAACACCAATGCCAGCCAAACATCATCTGGGTCCCGACGACAATGGTAAAGAGTTCGATCAAAAGGTATACCGCTCCATGATTGGTTCTTTGCTTTATTTATGTGCATCTAGGCCAGATATTATGCTTAGTGTTTGCATGTGTGCTCGATTTCAAGCGGCACCAAAGGAGTCGCATCACTTAGCTGTGAAGCGAATTCTTCGATATTTGGCTCACACCCTAACTCTAGGATTATGGTATCCAAAGGGCAGGTGGATCGCAAGTCTACATCAGGCACATGTCATTTTCTGGGACGATCACTTGTATGTTGGTCTTCTAAGAAGCAGAACTGTGTATCTCTCTCCACTGCTGAATCTGAATACATTGCTGCTGGATCTTGCTGCGCTCAGCTTCTGTGGATGAAGGAAACTCTCAAGGACTATGGCATTCATCTGAAGCAAGTGCCACTCTACTGCGACAACGAAAGCGCCATCAAGATTGCCAACAACCCAGTTCAGCACTCGAAGACAAAGCACATTGAAATTCGTCATCACTTTCTCAGAGATCATGTTGTGAAGGAAGATATTGATATCATACACGTCAACACTGAAGAGCAATTGGCAGACATCTTCACCAAGCCCTTGGATGAGAAGAGATTTTGCAAGTTACGGTGTGAGCTAAATATCTTGGAATCCTCAAATGTCCTGTGATCAGGCACACATCCAAACACTTATGCATATTGATGACTTAGATGTGCAACACACGAAGTAACGTATATCTTCAATCAATGAAGACATACATTCTAAGTGTGAATACATTAATGTGGAAATTGACTTCGGAGCGCCACGATAATTGTGCGCCGTGTCTGGGTCTAATACTTCCTATACGGTGGGTAACGCCACCACCGAACGTTCTATTTTGAAGTGTTTCACTCATGGCGTTACCTTGCAATGTCTTCACATTTGATTTGGCTTACATCTCAACATGTCTTCATGATTATCTTCACTACGTGGATTATATATATATATATATATATATATATATATATATATATATACTAGTGTTCTGTCCTCTACAGCATTCACTTATAGCTATGTCTTCTTGTTTGAATCTTTTAAACTAAGTGAATGTGATCGGACTCTAATCTCTCTATGCTTTCTATCTCAAATTCTATCTCTCCAAGTCATATGCATTCTATTGAAACTGTCGAATGTCTTCTCTGCGTCCTTGTCAGCAGAAGACATAGAGACAAACTTTAAAACCGTTTTTAAAGCTCATTCATCCACAAGAAATCCGGAGAAGTAAGAACGACCACCCGACAATCCAGGCGTGCGTGGGATGTGGAACTGCCCCCGACATTCCGCATGGTGGACACGTGCTGTTCAGATGCAAATCGCCAGGGGCACCTGTGTAATAGCGTAGTGCCGCCTCTATCCCTATAAATACACGATTCACCGTGGTCATTATCTCTTCTTCCACCCTCGAACGAACCCTAGCGCCACCGCTAGCTCTCGACGACGCCGGTGACGAAGCGCTTCACTGTCGCAACCTCTCCGACGCCGTTTTCACGCCGACCGCGGACATCGTTCTATCCGCTGTCGCCATAGGTGTCTTCCGTCGCCAAGTTAGGGCACGGAGGATCGAACTGCTCGGCCTCATCTCCCACTCCGTCTAGCAGTTCCAAGTGTGGTAAATAAAACCTCTTTTTACAGCCTCTTTTGATCCTATAGTTCGATCACTTTCTTCCATAAGAAGTTTTTGTTCACACAAGTTAGATCTCTCTCAGTCTGCATCTCATAACTTGCCTAGTATATTCACTTGTGCTTCATGAAGTAGTTAGATTCCTCACTTGTACTGATCTATGGGTTCGTACAAATCTGGAACCAACTTCTTTTCTATGAGTGAATGTCTTCGCACGCTGAGGTCAATGTCTTCTAAACCGATTTATCTTCAAAATCTTCTGAGAATGCATATGACCTCTTCCCCTTCCCTCGCACCTTAATGCTGTCACAGGTACATGTCCGTGGAAGAATCCTTTGGTTCTCATAGTCTGCATTCATTTGCAGAGTACTTACAGCATCACATCAACTCTCCTGAAGCCAGTTCCTGTTGGTCAAGCAAACGGAAGCGTTTGAAGCCTATGAACATCTTGAAGCCTTCCAAGTTAAGGTTTATGGCTTCAGAAATAGCAGCAAGGAAGGGGGGCAGACAGAGACGTGGGGAAACATCCAAAGATCTGCCTGATGAACTGGCAGAGATGTACAAAACAGACCCTGAAGAGAACTATGGTCAGCGCAAGACTCGAATCCAATGGATTCGAAGATATTGGGCAGAACAATGGTTCCACTACCGCTTCGTCACTCAGGAGTATGCGGAGAAGTGCGCCATCAAGAGACCGTGGGGAGACGTACTATACAAAAATCTCGTACCCAGGTCCAGAGACGAAGCCATTGCTCAAGGCTTCTACCCATGCATGGTCCGAGGACCACAGCCAGCTGAAGCACATCCGTCATCACTCCTCTGGTGTCGCGATGACAATCTGTTCAAGCGCAACTTCCAGTTTGCCCAGAACTCTGCGAAGCAAAACAAGAAGAAGTTGGGGTTAGACTTCAACCCTGGTCCCTCCTTTCCAAGGGCGGATGGCACACGCGACGCCGAACCCAATATCATCGGTCCGTATGCCAATCTTGCAGGCCTCATCACCCGCATCCTAGTCCAAGGGACTGCCGTGAATGATCCTCCAGCTAACACTGAGTCTGATGACGCGCCTGCTGCGCCGAAGCCAAAGCAGATGAAGAAGCCAAAAGCTTCAAAGCCGGCCCCTTCACCCAAAATCTCAAGAGCGAAGCCATTGGCAACTGCACCTCCTGAAGCCAGTGTGCAGTCTGAAGACTTATCACGAGTCTCCAAGCCCCAGGAAGCCAAGAAGCCTCAGCCACACACAGGCAAAGAGCTCACAGCTGCTGCCATTCTGCGCAGCGAAACCATTGATCTGTCAAGCGATGAAAATCTTGGAGATGACGCTCTTGAGCAGCTCATCAAGAGCAAGGAGGAGGCTGAAATCTTCAACAATCTGCCTCTGTTTGATGTCACCATCATCCACAACTTCATCGATGAATGGTTTGCCTCACCGAACATAAGCTTCGATGATCTGTAGCTGCCCATAGGCCTCAGCGTCACCTTCCAAGGCGCTATTGCTTCAGAACTTGCAATTGCCCAGCGCATTGTTGAACTGAAGCAGAAAATTGATTTTGAAAAGGCTCAGTTCAAGAAGCACATGGCCAAGCTCAGCGTGCAAGAAGTGAAAAACTTCAAGATCATGTTGCATGAGCTAAAGGAGAACTTTCTGCAGAAGCGTGTAGAAGCTCAGGGTTCGCGGGAGCGAATGAAGACTCTGGCTGATCGTTGTGTGCAGGCCTACAATGAGGCCGAGAAGCGCAAGGCACTTGGGCGTCCCGGCATTGACCCCAGGATGGCCGCGAAGAAGAAGAAGAAGCCTGTTGTGCCTGAACCAGAGGCACCAAGACAAGAAGCTGCTTCGATTGTCTTCCCCACTGCTACGACTGGCTCGAAGCCAAAGAGCCGGTCAACCGCTTCAGAACTCAAGAAGACACGGACTGCAGAGGCTGAAGCGAGAAAGTGGAAACACTCTGAAGCCTCTCCTTCTGACCCCACCAAGAAGAAGCGCAAGACCAAGAAAGCTCGGGCTGCTCCCACAGAGCCCTTGATAGTTGAACCTCTCTCTGTCATCTATCCTGACGCAAATCGTCAGCTGACAGTTCATGAGGCTGCTCCCACAGAGGCTCCTAAAGCTGAAGACATTCTAGCAGCCAACCCCAACGCTGTTGAAGACATTGGTCACCAAGACAATGTACAAGATGATGCAGCCCTTCCTCGGCTTGAGACAAGCGAACTGATCAGCATTGGTCGTCCTTTGACGCCAATCGCACAAGCTGCGTCATGGGCGGATCGCCCACAAGAAGAAGAATTTGAGGTCCAGCCCACTCCAACTCCAAAGGCATCGTCTGCATTCCGCAGGCTTCGCAAAGGACCACGGCCTCAAGGTTCGGCTGAAGACATTCCGGCTGCATCAGCCGAAGAGCATGAAGAAATACCACAAGCTCCAACTCCCCCGCTCCAACAAGAAGCCGTTCTCCAGGAGAACGTGCCTGAGTCTGACCCTCCAGCTAGTCAAGTGGAGGCGGAAAATATTGAGGCTGCCACCACCAACATTGAAGCCCATGTGGAGCCCTCCCCAACAACAGCTTCAGAAGACACTGAAGCTACTGCTCCTGACACTTCTGTGCCTGAGTCTGCTGCCGGTCACCAATTCAACTATCATGTTGCGCACAGGCCTCAGGTATAGAAGCCGATCCCACGACTGCCAAGGTTCCCAGGTCCTGCATCAGCTCCTGGCTCCTTTAACGTCAATAGCTTCAGGGCAGATAATACATTCTTTAACAGCTCCAAGAACCCTTATTCAAGGGAACGGATTGTATCAGATAGGTTCTGGAACTATCCACAACGCAGCTATTATTCATGCACCCTATACAACCAAGGTCGCATCTTCCCGCACAAGCGCCTTGAGGTTGAAGCTGTTGCTGGTCTGCCCGGCCTGGAAGAAGCACTGGATTGCTTCAAGCAAGTGGGTTTGCTGCCATTTATCACAGACGAAGAACACTGGAATGAAGAGCTTCTGCTTCAATTCTATGCCACCCTTCATATCAAAGGCTACAATAGAGATCCGAAGACTTGGGTCCTGGAGTGGATGACCGGCAATGTCCATCATGAAGCCAATGCATTTGATATCATTGAGCTTACCGGCCTGCCCACTCCTGGCGAATTCTTTGAGGAAGGCTGTCAACTACATGCTGAAGCAATTGATAGCATATTCCAAAGGCCTGAACCAAATATGAGTCAGATGCTCTCAATGATGAAGCCATTGCACCATGATGCACCCTATCCAACTGAGTTCTTCGTTGAAGACCTAGAGTACCTGCCCAGAACCATATATCACATCATCAGGCGGACTCTCTGGCCCATTAAGGGACACTCTCCACATGCCAAGGTTGAGGGTGCAATGAAGACTCTCATATTCTACATCCTTCATGGCAAATGCTTCAATGCGCAGGACTTCTTCATACACCAGCTTGCAGCATCCGGCTCAGATTTATTTGGCTTGAAGTTTTATGCTCCTTGGGTTATGAGGCTGATCAAGCTTCACTCTGCGATTTCATATCAGCCCTCAGCCCGCAACCATCGGATCTTCTTGCCAGATGTGGACACCTCTGCTGAAGCTATATATCCTGAGCCTGCCAAGCAACCATTAAGTCTTCAGAATACAGAACACCAGAGCTTCACTCAGAATGTTGAAGGTGTTGAAGCCATCTCCAGAGTGTATCCGTTGGCTGGCACTACACGTGCACCTGCATCCACTGAAGCCACTAACAGCGCAACTGCTTAGCGACCCAAGAAGCGCGCTCGTGCCCTCAATGACCGAGAGCTTCTTGTGGCTCTTCACCAAAGGAAGGATCGGCATCACGACTGGCTCAAGAGGCAGATGAAAAGCATCATGGAGGACGTCAACTGTATCAGAAATCTTGCAACCAAGAATGCATTTGTTGCACACGAAACCTGTCGCCGTACTTGGAAAGGACTCACGATGATGTGTCCTGAAGCTGAACTTCAAGAGGATGGCTTCACAGAGCGCTTCAAATTTGACTCCACGCCTCCTCGAAGGGCTATGCTACGCAGAACTCCATCACTTGAAGATTCGGAGTTCTCTTCCTCTGCTGCCACGGTGACTGCACGGATTATCGAAGAAGAAGACGACGCTACATCACCTCCACCTCCTTCAGCGCGCGTCGAATCTGCACCAAGCTCGTCTGCACCGCCAAACACCTCCACCGACCCTGCTGCGCCTGGGAACACGTAGAAATCTCTATGTCTTCAAACCTTTTTGGTCATCATTGACAAAAGGGGGAGAAGCATATGATGTTTATAGTCTTCAGGCGGGTTACTATGGGCGGGTGCCTTTATATTTTGCTACATTTTGCTTCGTGCTTACAACTCCCGTTCTGCTACATTTGCTTCCTTGAGTTGTAACACTTAAACTTGATGGTCGTCTGCTACTTGTTTGCCACTATGTTTTGCGGCGATAAATTCCGCACTTAGATCATTCTGCAGACGTCCATTTTTCATTATGCATGTCATTCTCTTCATATACTTTTACATGCATAGTGGATTGTCATCATAAGTTGAAGTGGATTTCCACAAGTACAACCTGCCATGTGCATTTGCGCTCCAGAAGCAAATCACTTATATGCACATCTTCAGGGGGAGCCCTTGCAGCTTATGAAGACAATTCCTTTACAATTTCACAAATTATATTCCCCATTGAAAACTTCAACTAGTTTGTCATCAATCACCAAAAAGGGGGACATTGTAAGTGCATCTAGTGCCACCCCTAATTGGTTTTGGAGTATTGACGACAAACCTAGTTGAGGGACTAATGTGTTTGTGAGAATTGCAGGATAACACAGGTAGAAGTCCCTCATTGATTCGGTTTTACTACCAGAGATGACCCCTAAAAATGTACGAAGACATTGAAGACAATGGTGGTATATGAAGATATTCACATTGAAGACTATGACAAGAGAAGACACCACGTGAAGCCTATGGAACTCGAAGACTTAGATGTTTCGTAGTTCTTTTTCATTTGTGTTGAGTCATAGGAACCACCGTACTGTTAAGTGGGGTCCAAGAGAACCAGTCAGAATGACTGAAGTGATGCCTAAGTCAAAACCTATATCTTCGAGCGAAGACTATGAGAGCAAATCTTGCCCGGAGTCGGACAAGTCAGCTTTACTTGTAGCCCAAGTAAAGTTGCCGTGTGAGTTTGAAATCTGACCGTTGGTACACGTGTCAGTTCCTTAGTGACCCAGGGTCATTTCGGACAAATCAGGTCGGGTTGCCCTAGTGGCTATAAATAGTCCACCCCCTACAACCAGAAACGGTTGGCTGCTCAGATTTCAGTGCACGGCTTTTGTCGTTTGAGAGCAACCCACCTTGAAGCCTTTGAGAGAAAATTTCCTAGTGAGGAGAAAAGCCCTAACCACCCAGAGCCAGAGTAAATTGGGCATCACTTAAGTCTTCTTGTCTGAGTGATCTGAAGACTTATTACACTTGAGGACTGTGCATCCTCCAGCCGGTTAGGCGTCGCGTTCTGAGCATTCAAGAGAAATTGTGGATTGCCGGTGAACGAAGTCTGTGAAGGTTTGGGAGTCTACCTTGAAGACTTACCAGAGTGATTGGGCGAGGTCTGTGTGACCTTAGCTCAAGGAGAAAATGGTGAGGACTGGGTGTCCTGAGCTGCGTGTTCAGGACTGGGTGTCCGGTACTGTGTGTCCTTTGGTTTAAATACCTAGCCACTCCAACCAGACGTACAGTTGTCACAGCAACTGGAACTGGTCCAACAAATCATTGTCTTCAGCGTGTCACTGGTTTCATCTTCACTTCCTTTTACTTACTGTTACACATTGTGAAGCCATTGCATGCTTGCTTTATCTTCTGTCTTCACAACATAACTGTATGATTTGTTTGGCTTCATAACTTCTTCCTACCTGATCCTTATTACACTGCAGCTACTTGTCATTGTGCTTTCACTCTATTGAATACTTGACCATGGCTTGCCTAGTGTAATCTAACTTCCGCTGCTTAAGTGATAGGCATATCTGTACTATTTGTCTTCATAACCTTCACGTTTTGAAGACTTTTCTAAAAATCGCCTATTCACCCCCCCTCTAGTCGATATAATGCACTTTCAGAAGCGTGGACGGCTCGTCGTCCACACTGCCCCACGCCATCCCGCGGCCTCCCCGAAACCCGACAGCCCCAGTCCAAAACCCTAGCCAACACCTCGCCGACCAGCCGCCCGCAGCCATGGGCCGCAAAGGCAAGCACGACCGCGAGGCTGGTTCCTCGTCGGGCCGCCGCCGCGAGCCCGCGTCGCCATCGCCACCACGCCGGGCCCCGCGCCGCCCGCCTTCTCCATCATGCCCATGTCCGCCGGCGAGTGCGACCGGCATTACATCCGCACGTCGGTGTGCGGCCGTTATTGGGAGATGAGGACGCCACTCACCTGGAGCGACGTCCATCTCCCCAATAACTGGCATCTCTCCGCCGACCGGGTCCCGATCCCGCCGGTCCCGACGAGCGGCCGTGCGCGCGACAAGGAGATCGAGCGCCGCCGCCTCCTCCTCCCTGATGACCTCTTCTACGACCCCGGGTACGCCCCCGACTCCGGGCTTTGGGACACCTGGTTTCGTGACGAGCACAACACCAGGCGCGCGTCGTTCTTCGCCGGCACCTCGACGGGGCCGCGGCGGCCACGACAGGAGCGCGCAGCGCCTGCTCCCCAGGAGCGCGGGCGTAGGCGGGTGCACGGCGTCACGCCCACGCCGTCGCCTTCCCCGTCTTCGTCGCCACCTCCCCCTGCTTGCATGACAACGGAGGAGGAGGCCCGTCTCCTGCAGCGTGTCATGGATGACTCCATGAACACGCACGACGACCGGCAGTGGGACGGCCTGGAGGAGACCATGGTCCTCTTTGCCGCCGGGGACGTCGCCTTCCCGGAGCTGCAGATGGCGGCCGTCACGGAGGAGGCGATGGAGGAGGACCCGCCGGCCGCGTTCCAGCAGCTGCTGGGCCAGGGGTGGGGCTGGTCCTGCACTGCTCCGGAGTGTTGGGGAACGTTGCAGAAAACAAAAATTTTCCTACTCGTTTCACCAAGATCATCTAGGAGTTCATCTAGCAACGAGTCACGAGATGCATCTACATACCTTTGTAGATCGCGAGCGGAAGCGTTCGTTAGAACGAGGTTGAAGTAGTCGTACACGACGTGATCCAAATCACCGATGACCAGCGCCGAACGGACGGCACCTCCGCGTTCAACACACGTACGGGACGGGAGACGTCTCCTCCTTCTTGATCCAGCAAGGGGGAAGGAGAGGTTGATGAAGATCCAGCAGCACGACGGCGTGGTGGTGGATGCAGGGCGTCACGACAGCAGGGCTTCGCCGTGTACTACGAGAAAGGAAGAAGTAACGGGGAGAGAGGAAGCACCAAAAGCGTGGGCTGCAAGTTCCTCCTCCCCCCCCCCACTATATATAGGGGTGCCAGGGGGGGCGCCGGCCCTGGTAGATGGGATCTACCAGGGGGGCGGCGGCCAGGGGTGGGGGGCTTGCCCCCCAAGCAAGGGGTGGCCCCCTTTAGGGTTCCCCCCCAACCCTAGGCGCATGGGCCTTGGGGGGGCTGGCGCCCCAGCCCACTATGGGCTGGGTTCCCTCCTATTTCAGCCCAAGGGGCCCTCCGGGATAGGTGGCCCCACCCGGTGGACCCCCGGGACCCTTCCGGTGGTCCCGGTACAATACCGGGTACCCCGAAACTTGTCCCGATGGCCGAAACTGCACATCCTATATATAATTCTTTACCTCCGGACCATTCTGGAACTCCTCGTGACGTCCGGGATCTCATCCGGGACCCCGAACAACATTCGGGTTACTGCATATACTTATCTTCACAACCCTAGCGTCACCGAACCTTAAGTGTGTAGACCCTACGGGTTCGGGAGACATGTAGACATGACCGAGACGATCTCAGATCAATAACCAACAGCGGGATCTGGATACCCATGTTGGCTCCCACATGCTCCACGATGTTCTCATCGGATGAACCACGATGTCGAGGATTCAATCAACCCCGTATGCAATTCCCTTTGTCTATCGATATATTACTTGCCCGAGATTCGATCGTCGGTATCCCAATACCTCGTTCAATCTCGTTACCGGCAAGTCACTTTACTCGTACCGTAATGCATGATCCCGTGACCAGACACTTGGTCACTTTGAGCTCATTATGATGATGCATTACCGAGTGGGCCCAGTGATACCTCTCCGTTATACGGAGTGACAAATCCCAGTCTTGATCCGTGTCAACCCAACAGATACTTTCGGAGATACCCGTAGTCTACCTTTATAGTCACCCAGTTACGTTGTGACGTTTGGTATACCCAAAGCATTCCTACGGTATCCGGGAGTTACACGATCTCATGGTCTAAGGAAAAGATACTTGACATTGCAAAACTCTAGCAAAACGAACTACACGATCTTTATGCTATGTTTAGGATTGGGTCTTGTCCATCACATCATTCTCCTAATGATGTGATCTCGTCATCAATGACATCTTATGTCCATAGCCAGGAAACCATGACTATCTGTTGATCAACGAGCTAGTCAACTAGAGGCTTACTAGGGACATGTTGGTGTCTGTTATTCACA
This sequence comes from Triticum monococcum, assembly GCA_034509565.1. Taxonomy (NCBI): domain Eukaryota; kingdom Viridiplantae; phylum Streptophyta; class Magnoliopsida; order Poales; family Poaceae; genus Triticum; species Triticum monococcum. The sequence goes on along the minus strand of CM067845.1, from coordinate 12,079,371 downwards.
CATGTATTACGATTTCCGGATGACACAATTATAGCATGAATAAAGACAATTACCATGAACAAGGAAATATAATAATAATGCTTTTATTATTGCCTCTAGGGCATATTTCCAACAGTCTCCCACTTGCACTAGAGTCAATAATCTAGTTACATTGTGATGAATCGTACACCCATGGAATTCTGGTGTTGATCATGTTTTGCCCTAGGGAGAGGTTTAGTCAATGGATCTGCTACATTCAGGTCCGTATGTACTTTACAAATTTCTATGTCTCCATCTTGAACATTTTCACGAATGGAGTTGAAGCGACGCTTGATGTGCCTTGTCTTCTTGTGAAACCTGGGCTCCTTGGCAAGTGCAATAGCTCCAGTGTTGTCACAGAAGAGCTTGATCGGCCCCGACGCATTGGGTATGACTCCGAGGTCGGTGATGAACTCCTTCACCCAGATTGCTTCATGTGCTGCCTCCGAGGCTGCCATGTACTCCGCTTCACATGTAGATCCCGCCACGACGCTCTGCTTGCAACTGCACCAGCTTACTGCCCCACCATTCAAAATATACACGTATCCGGTTTGTGACTTTGAGTCATCCAGATCTGTGTCGAAGCTAGCGTCGACGTAACCCTTTACGACGAGCTCTTCGTCACCTCCATAAACGAGAAACATCTCCTTAGTCCTTTTCAGGTACTTCAGGATATTCTTGACCGCTGTCCAGTGTTCCTTGCCGGGATTACTTTGGTACCTTCCTACCAAACTTACGGCAAGATTTACATCGGGTCTGGTACACAGCATGGCATACATAATAGAACCTATGGCTGAGGCATAGGGGATGACACTCATCTCTTCTATTTCTTCTGCCGTGGTCGGACTTTGAGCCGAGCTCAATTTCATACCTTGCAGTACAGGCAAGAACCCCTTCTTAGACTGATCCATATTGAACTTCTTCAATATCTTATCAAGGTATGTGCTTTGTGAAAGACCTATGAGGCGTCTTGATCTATCTCTATAGATCTTGATGCCTAATATATAAGCAGCTTCTCCAAGGTCCTTCATTGAAAAACTCTTATTCAAGTAGGCCTTGATGCTGTCCAAGAGTTCTGTATCATTTCCCATCAAAAGTATGTCATCTACATATAATATGAGAAATGCTATAGAGCTCCCACTCACTTTCTTGTAAACACAGGCTTCTCCATAAGTCTGTGTGAACCCAAACGCTTTGATCATCTCATCAAAGCGAATGTTCCAACTCCGAGATGCTTGCACCAGCCCATAAATCGAGCGTTGGAGCTTGCACACCTTGTCAGCATTCTTAGGATCGACAAAACCCTCCGGCTGCATCATATACAATTCTTCCTTAAGGAAACCATTAAGGAATGCCGTTTTGACGTCCATTTGCCATATTTCATAATCGTAGAATGCGGCAATTGCTAACATGATTCGGACGGACTTCAGCTTCGCTACCGGCGAGAAAGTCTCATCGTAGTCAACCCCTTGAACTTGTCGATAACCCTTAGCGACAAGCCGAGCTTTATAGATGGTCACATTACCATCCGCGTCTGTCTTCCTCTTAAAGATCCATTTATTTTCTATGGCTCGCCTTTCAACGGGCAAGTCAGTCAAAGTCCATACTTCGTTTTCATACATGGATCCTATCTCGGATTTCATGGCTTCTAGCCATTTGTCGGAATCCGGGCCCGCCATCGCTTCTTCATAGTTCGAAGGTTCACCATTGTCCAACAACATGATTTCCAAGACAGGGTTGCCGTACCACTCTGGTGCGGAACGTGTCCTTGTGGACCTTCGAATTTCAGTAGAAGCTAGATCAGAAGTATCTTGATTGTTATCATTAACATCCTCTCTAGTCGGTGCTGGCACCTCAGGAACATTTTCTTGAGTTGCGCCATTTTCCGGTTCAAGAGGCAATACTTCATCTAGTTCTACTTTCCTCCCACTTACTTCTTTTGAGAGAAACTCCTTCTCTAGAAAGGATCCATTCTTGGCAACAAAGACCTTGCCTTCGGATCTGAGGTAGAAGGTATACCCAATAGTTTCTTTAGGGTATCCTATGAAGACGCATTTCTCCGACTTGGGTTCGAGCTTTTCAGGTTGAAGTTTCTTGACATAAGCATCGCATCCCCAAACTTTTAGAAACGACAACTTAGGTTTCTTTCCAAACCATAATTCAAACGGTGTCGTCTCAACGGATTTCGACGGAGCCCTATTTAAAGTGAATGCAGCAGTCTCTAAAGCATAGCCCCAAAAAGATAGCGGTAAATCGGTAAGAGACATCATAGACCGCACCATGTCTAATAGAGTGCGATTACGACGTTCGGACACACCGTTACGCTGAGGTGTTCCAGGCGGCGTTAGTTGTGAAACTATTCCACATTTTCTTAAGTGTGTGCTAAATTCATGACTCAAGTATTCTCCTCCACGATCTGATCGTAGAAACTTGATCTTCCTGTCACGTTGGTTCTCAACCTCACTCTGAAATTCCTTAAACTTTTCAAAGGTTTCAGACTTGTGTTTCATTAAGTAGATATACCCATATCTACTCAAGTCATCAGTGAGAGTGAGAACATAACGATAGCCACCGCGAGCCTCAACACTCATTGGACCGCACACATCAGTATGTATGATTTCCAATAAGTTGGTTGCTCGCTCCATTGTTCCTGAGAACGGAGTCTTGGTCATTTTACCCATGAGGCATGGTTCGCACGTGTCAAATGATTCATAATCAAGAGACTCTAACAGTCCATCTGCATGGAGCTTCTTCATGCGTTTGACACCTATGTGACCAAGGCGGCAGTGCCACAAGTATGTGGGACTATCGTTATTAACCTTATGTCTTTTGGTATTCACACTATGAACATGTGTAGTATTACGCTCGAGATTCATTAAGAATAAACCATTCACCACAGGAGCATGACTATAAAACATATCTCTCATATAAATGGAACAACCATTATTCTCGGATTTAAATGAGTAGCCATCTCGAATTAAACGAGATCCCGATACAATGTTCATGCTCTAAGCTGGTACTAAATAACAATTATTGAGGTTTAAAACTAATCCCGTAGGTAAATGAAGAGGCAGCGTGCCGACGGCGATCACATCGACCTTGGAACCATTCCCGACGCGCATCGTCACCTCGTCCTTCGCCAGTCTCCGTTTATTCCGCAGCTCCTGCTTTGAGTTACAAATGTGAGCAACTGCACCGGTATCAAATACCCAAGAGCTACTACGAGCACTGGTTAGGTACACATCAATTACATGTATATCACATATACCTTTTGTTTTGCCGGCCTTCTTGTCCGCTAAGTATTTGGGGCAATTCCGCTTCCAGTGACCACTTCCCTTGCAATAAAAACACTCAGTCTCGGGCTTGGGTCCATTCTTTGGCTTCTTCCCGGCAGCTTGCTTGCTGGGCGCGGCAACTTCCTTGCCGTCCTTCTTGAAGGCTTTCTTACCCTTGCCCTTCTTGAACTTAGTGGTTTTATTGACCATCAACACCTGATGTTCCTTCTTGACTTCTACCTCTGCTGATTTCAGCATAGCAAATACTTCAGGAATGGTCTTTTCCATCCCCTGCATATTGAAGTTCATCACAAAGCTCTTGTAGCTTGGTGGAAGCGACTGGAGGATTCTGTCAATGACCGCATCATCCGGGAGATTAACTCCCAGCTGAGTCAAGCGGTTATGTAATCCAGACATCGTGAGTATGTGCTCACTGACAGAACTATTTTCCTCCATCTTACAGCTGAAGAACTTGTCGGAGACCTCATATCTCTCGACCCGGGCATGAGCTTGGAAAACCATTCTCAGCTCTTCGAACATCTCATATGCTCCATGTCTCTCAAAACGCTTTTGGAGCCCCGGTTCTAAACTGTAAAGCATGCCGCACTGAACGAGGGAGTAGTCATCGGTACGTGCCTGCCAAGCGTTCATAACGTCTTGTTCAGCAGGGAGGACAGGTGCGTCACCCAGCGGTGCTTGTAGGACATAATCTTTCTTGGCAGCTATGAGGATGATCCTCAGGTTCCGGACCCAGTCCGTGTAGTTGCTGCCATCGTCTTTCAGCTTGGTTTTCTCTAGGAACGCGTTGAAGTTGAGGACTACGTTGGCCATTTGATCTACAAGACATATTGTAAATATTTTAGACTAAGTTCATGATAATTAAGTTCATCAAATCAAATTATTTATGAACTCCCACTTAGATAGACATACCTCTTCTAGTCATCTAAGTATAACATGATCCGAGTTAACTAGGCCGTGTCCGATCATCACGTGAGACGGACTAGTCAACGTCGGTGAACATCTTCATGTTGATCGTATCTTCTATACGACTCATGCTCGACCTTTCGGTCTTCTGTGTTCCGAGGCCATGTCTGTACATGCTAGGCTCGTCAAGTCAACCTAAGTGTTTGCATGTGTAAATCTGTCTTACACCCGTTGTATGTGAACGTTAGAATCTATCACACCCGATCATCACGTGGTGCTTCGAAACAACGAACTGTCGCAACGGTGCACAGTTAGGGGGAACACTTCTTGAAATTATTATGAGGGATCATCTTATTTACTACCGTCGTTCTAAGTAAACAAGATACAAAACATGATAAACATCACATGCAATCAAATAATAAACGTGACATGATATGGCCAATATCACATAGCTCCTTTGATCTCCATCTTGGGGCTCCATGATCATCTTGTCACCGGCTTGACACCATGATCTCCATCATCATGATCTCCATCATCGTGTCTCCATGAAGTTGCTCGCCAACTATTACTTCTACTACTATGGCTAACGCGTTTAGCAATAAAGTAAAGTAATTTACATGGCGTTTCTTCATGACACGCAGGTCATATAAAAGAATAAAGACAACTCCTATGGCTCCTGCCGGTTGTCATACTCATCGACATGCAAGTCGTGATTCCTATTACAATATCATGAACATCTCATACATCACATATAGATCATTCATCATTCATCACAACTTTGGCCATATCATATCACAAAGCACTTGCTGCAAAAACAAGTTAGACGTCCTCTAATTGTTGTTGCATGTTTTACGTGGCTGAATTAGGGTTCTAGCAAGAACGTTTTCTTACCTACGTGAAAGCCACAACGTGATTTGTCAACTTCTATTTACCCTTCATAAGGACCCTGTTCATCGAATCCGCTCCAGCTAAAGTGGGAGAGACAGACACCCGCCAGCCACCTTATGCAACTAGTGCATGTTAGTCGGTGGAACCGGTCTCACGTAAGCGTACGTGTAAGGTTGGTCCGGGCCGCTTCATCCCACAATACCGCTGAAGCAAGAAAAGACTAGTAGCGGCAAGAAAGTTGACAAATCCACGCCCACAACAAATTGTGTTCTACTCGCGCAAGAAGAACTACGCATAGACCTAGCTCATGATGCCACTGTTGGGGAACGTTGCAGAAAACAAAAATTTTCCTACTCGTTTCACCAAGATCATCTAGGAGTTCATCTAGCAACGAGTCACGAGATGCATCTACATACCTTTGTAGATCGCGAGCGGAAGCGTTCGTTAGAACGAGGTTGAAGTAGTCGTACACGACGTGATCCAAATCACCGATGACCAGCGCCGAACGGACGGCACCTCCGCGTTCAACACACGTACGGGACGGGAGACGTCTCCTCCTTCTTGATCCAGCAAGGGGGAAGGAGAGGTTGATGAAGATCCAGCAGCACGACGGCGTGGTGGTGGATGCAGGGCGTCACGACAGCAGGGCTTCGCCGTGTACTACAAGAAAGGAAGAAGTAACGGGGAGAGAGGAAGCACCAAAAGCGTGGGCTGCAAGTTCCTCCTCCCCCCCACTATATATAGGGGTGCCAGGGGGGGCGCCGGCCCTGGTAGATGGGATCTACCAGGGGGGGCGGCGGCCAGGGGTGGGGGGCTTGCCCCCCAAGCAAGGGGTGGCCCCCTTTAGGGTTCCCCCCCAACCCTAGGCGCATGGGCCTTGGGGGGGCTGGCGCCCCAGCCCACTATGGGCTGGGTTCCCTCCTATTTCAGCCCAAGGGGCCCTCCGGGATAGGTGGCCCCACCCGGTGGACCCCCGGGACCCTTCCGGTGGTCCCGGTACAATACCGGGTACCCCGAAACTTGTCCCGATGGCCGAAACTGCACATCCTATATATAATTCTTTACCTCCGGACCATTCCGGAACTCCTCGTGATGTCCGGGATCTCATCCGGGACCCCGAACAACATTCGGGTTACTGCATATACTTATCTTCACAACCCTAGCGTCACCGAACCTTAAGTGTGTAGACCCTACGGGTTCGGGAGACATGTAGACATGACCGAGACGATCTCAGATCAATAACCAACAGCGGGATCTGGATACCCATGTTGGCTCCCACATGCTCCACGATGTTCTCATCGGATGAACCACGATGTCGAGGATTCAATCAACCCCGTATGCAATTCCCTTTGTCTATCGATATATTACTTGCCCGAGATTCGATCGTCGGTATCCCAATACCTCGTTCAATCTCGTTACCGGCAAGTCACTTTACTCGTACCGTAATGCATGATCCCGTGACCAGACACTTGGTCACTTTGAGCTCATTATGATGATGCATTACCGAGTGGGCCCAGTGATACCTCTCCGTTATACGGAGTGACAAATCCCAGTCTTGATCCGTGTCAACCCAACAGATACTTTCGGAGATACCCGTAGTCTACCTTTATAGTCACCCAGTTACGTTGTGACGTTTGGTATACCCAAAGCATTCCTACGGTATCCGGGAGTTACACGATCTCATGGTCTAAGGAAAAGATACTTGACATTGCAAAACTCTAGCAAAACGAACTACACGATCTTTATGCTATGTTTAGGATTGGGTCTTGTCCATCACATCATTCTCCTAATGATGTGATCTCGTCATCAATGACATCTTATGTCCATAGCCAGGAAACCATGACTATCTGTTGATCAACGAGCTAGTCAACTAGAGGCTTACTAGGGACATGTTGGTGTCTGTTATTCACACATGTATTACGATTTCCGGATGACACAATTATAGCATGAATAAAGACAATTACCATGAACAAGGAAATATAATAATAATGCTTTTATTATTGCCTCTAGGGCATATTTCCAACACGGAGATGGCCGCCGGCGTGGGCGTGAACTGGTGCCCCACTCCGCGACGGTCACCGGAGCGGGAGGCGTCGCCACGGGAGGAGGTGGTGCAGGCACCTCCGGCCGTCCAGCCCGCCCCCGTCTACCACGCACCGACGGCCGACCTGTGGACGCCGCCGGCCTACGTCGACCTCGTCAGCGACGACGACGACACCGGCGGCCAGTGAAGACGGCGACGACCACGGCACCGACGGGCGCGGTAGGAGCGCGCGGGAGGCGTTTTTTTATTTTGTTTTTATATGTTAATTATGAAACTGGGCCTTTTAAGTGGGCGTGAAAACTGGGCCGTTTTGTGGCCGACCTCTATATATGTTTTATGTTTTTTTTAAATGCATTTATTTACTTTTTAAGTTATTTCATTCTAGTTTTTATAAAAAAAATATTCACGTCCATCCCGGACATGATTTGGGGTGCGGCCGCGCGGTGAGCGCACGCACGGCCCATCTGACAAATCCGGATACAAACGAATCCATCAGTGCTCCAAAGAAACAAAATCCGGTCAATCTGGACGTCCGTTTAAGATCGCGTGGTGGAGTTGGCCTTACACCCTGCCAGTCGGTCAGCTTGTATGACTGTACATGAACCCCGCGGGGTGTACGTAGGCCATCGATCTATGGACCCAGCTGGAGCCGGTCTTAAAGGGAGCGTGCCATCCACGTGAACGTGTCTGCCCGGTTCATGTGCGTCCATGTCACTGTAGGGCTGCAGTACACACGACTGGGCTATATGTGTCCATAGTTTCTCCACTTAGTATGTGTACTGTTGGCAGCATTATTTTTATTTTTCAACTTATTCCAGGTGCAAATCAAATGTGCATGGCCGGCCCGTCATGCACGGCCACCACGACGCTGCTGCTGCAGGCGCTACATGTACATCAAGTACGTACGTACGCCCCCACTACCTTTCGATCCATCGATGGCGACTCGTCATCGATTGCTTAATCTGACAGGCACTCGAGTCATGCATGCTCGAGTTGGTTATATCTAACAATAATGATGTTTTTTATGTCGTTATTTTGTTAAAAGCATCGCTTGGATATGCTTGTATGGTTCTTTAGGGTGAACATCTAGAATCTGACTTTGATGGTTGGATCCGGCGATGACAGCACATGAACGTCGATTCTTTCTTGAAGGCATTGCCATTGAGGAACCTTGTTGCCCTTATGGTGTTATGAGATGGTCGGTGTGAATATAGTCATAACTGTAGTTTGTCGATCAAGGATTTAGGCGCTTTGGGGTATTTTCTTTTTCCTCGCTTAGGTATAGCTTTGGTCTTATATGACTTTGCTATTTGCCGGCGTGTTCTTGTTTTTTCTTGGTGTTGGCTGTGTGTATCCTAACTATACAGAGGCCGAGTGTATACTCATTGTGTTTGTATCCACTTGATGATTCGTTCAATTAATAAAGTTCACCCTTTGTCCAAAAACTCGAGTCATGCATGCATACTCTCTGTACTACTCATTTCGTTTCTAAATATAAATCTTTGTAGAGATTCTATCATGGACTATATATATAGTAAAATGAATGAATTTACACCCTAACATGCATATATACACCCATATGTAATTTATTGTGAAATCCCTACAAAGACTTATATTAGGAACGGAGCGAGTATTACCTTTGTTCCGATTTATTGATTCTCTTTGTATGTTGTGCTAAACTTTAACTATAAATTAAATTAAGAAAATATTAATGCATGCAATCATAAAATAGATCGTTGGATCTGTATTCAAACATAATTTTCTATAATATTATTTTCAATGACATGCATAAATATTTTGGTAATTAAATTTAAGATCAAGATTTGACACAAAATATAAAGAGGACCAATAAACTAAGAGGAACGTAACACTCCACTAGGATTTTCTAGCACTGATCCTGTTCGTGGAACGAATGACGTGAGCTGGCATGCATCTGGTATGTCCATGCAGGCACAAATTTTTACATATCTCTCAGCTTGAGTCACGATCGATGTTTTGTCAACTTGGACGCTGGCTGTCCGAGTATCTCTCTTGTCTGAACGATTCAGCGTGCCCACGTGTCTGAACTTTTTGGATAAAGGGGCGTGTCCTGTCTGAACCGTGGTCACATTTTTAAACTGCGGCCGCAATTTGTACAGCTCCCACGCGTAGCACGTTTGATCGCGTCCGGCTGAGCTCCCACGTGATTCAGGTTTTGAGGGCGCATAACATTACGTATGCTGTGCCATTTTGACGCCGACGTGCCAGATATCAAGACTAATTAGCTCAACTTTTCCCTCTGAAACAAGGAGACTGACTAGTTCAAAGGGGGAGAAACAAAAAATAAAACGTGCGTCTTTTAGCGTTTGACAAAACAAAAACACTAATTTTCTCGACTGTATAAGGCCTTGTACAATGCAAGTGATTAGGCTGCTGGGAGAAATAAATTAGAATTTTTAAAGCACATGTGCTTATTTGTAGAGGATGAACGCTTAATTAGTCGGTTCGACCCGCACTGTTGTATGACGCTGAGTGTTGGTCGACCAAAAGGTGACATGTTCAACAGTTAGGTGTGGTGGAGATGCATATGTTGAGATGGATGTGTGGCCATACGAGGAAGGATCGAGTCCGGAATGATGATGTACGAGATAGAATTGGGGTAGCACCAATTGAAGAGAAGTTTGTCCAACATCGTCTGAGATGGCATGGGCATATTCAACGCAGGCCTCTAGAAGCTCCAGTGTATAGTGAACGGCCAAATCGTGCGGAGAATATCAAGAGAGGGTGGGGTAGACCGAATTTGATATGTGAGGAGTCCGTTAAGAGAGACCTGAAGGATTAGAGTATCATCAAAGAGCTAGCTATGAACAGAGGTGCGTGAAACCTTACTATCCACGTGCCAGAGCCATGAGTTGGTTGCGAGATCTTATGAGTTTCACCTTTAGCCTACCCTAATTTGTTTGGGAGTAAAGGCTTTGTTGTTGTTGCTGTTGCCATATTCCAGATAACACGAAGAGTTAAGAGAGTGATGTCTTCCCAACCACTGTTCGAACGCCCCTGACCAGGTACATATTTCCTTCTATGAAACGACAAGACTATCGGTATAGTCTATAATCCAATTATTATTTTGAACTATCAAATGTATGCATGCATGATGGGCTAGACCAACAGTGTCTCACCTACACACACACACAATCCTGGGCCATGACCATGTACTGCAGCGCTAGCTAGCTCGATCTCCGGAGAAACGGACACACAAAAACAGGACACATACATACACACCGACACACATGCACTGCTGAGTGTGCTGATCTGTCATCCCCAGCTCGATCTACAAACTTTTACCGTGTTCCAGAGATATATAGTTTCATGTCCAAAAATATCCATATATAGAAATGGGCCTAGATCTCTATGTGATGCATGCATGTGTGGTAGTACTACTACTACTATCTCTGTTGGTCTATCTTCTGACATAGTAGGGTCCACATGCATGCATGTGAAAAGATGTTTTTTTTTGAGAGAGAGCATGTGAAAAGATGTTGATGTATGTATGTGATGCTAATCTCGGCTTAAAATGCTCTTCGCTAAACAAGATCCTTACTATGTACTCGCACTTCTCATATTATCCACGGCATGTCAACGGGAAACAGATGATGCCCTTATATCCAAGCTCATAATTACACATTTACAATATGCTCAAAGATAAAGATGGCAGGTATGGTGTGTGATCTCAATCGGATGCTCTTATGCGTCCCAACACAATCTTTTCATTTGAAATAAAATATGCCGGTGGTGCACGTACGTACGATCGCTTCAATCCTCGATCTCATGAATTCCAACCACTCAACCACTGCGTTTGGCAATGGTATTTTGATCTCCATATCTTGAAGAGAATAATTAACTATGAAAATACCACCTTTGTGTTGTTTTTCTATTTCTCAATCCAAGACGAACAAAATAAAATCAAATAAATACTGACAGAGATGTCGTTTATTTCAGGAAAGAGAGAGATGTCGTTTTGATTCTGTGTCTCAATAATTTGCTCCATCGCTGATCATCAGATAATGTTTTTTAGGGGAAAATATATTCAAAAAAATCATCAGATAATGTTAGTGTATTGGCACATTTTTTTTCTTTTCAAAAGGAGGATAGCCTCCAAGCCTCTGCATTGCAATGATGCATGCAGCTATATTATTAAACAAAGTCTCAAACAAGGATGAGGTACGGTACAAAATCTCGAATAGAGTTTAAAGAAAAAAGATGAACAAGGCCACAAAGACTAGATGCCTATACACCTATTTTATTGTTGGATGGTCATCCAAACTGATTGTAGGTATCCCGTGCTACCGTCTCCCAACAATTGCACCCATAAGCCATATGCTTCTTGACTTCCGTAGGACTGAGTAACGACCACGTACGGGTACATGAAGTTGCTTTGTATATGACTAGCAAAACATTTGTAATATTTTGTCTGTTAAAAATAACATCATTTCGGCAGTTCCATATTGCCCAAAATAATGCGCACACTCCGACTGAAATATGCGCCACTAGTTTAGGCTCTACCCCATTTAGCCAAGTTCCAAATAGGGTGTTTATCTTATTAGGTGGACTGACATTGAAGGTCACATGCACTGTGCGGCATAGTCTGGCTAGTGGGCAGTCTAGGAAGATGTGTTGAATCGATTCATCATGGTGGTAGAAACAACACCTTTTGCTATCCCTCCCAATGACGTTTTGCGAGGTTATGATCAAGATCATTTTTTTGTGAATAAACCACATAAAAACTTTTATCTTTAGAGACATCTTAATTTTTCAGATGTGTTGTGATTTTGGGATTCGACCAGTGTTTATCAAGTCCATATATACATTGACTTTACTGAAAATACCCCTGACACGGACAATCTCCAGTGTAGTGTCTTTGGATCATCTGATAAGTTAGATCTTCATCAACCTACGCACGAGATGTAGCCATCTATCCTATCTTCCGCCCTAGTGATCTTCTGAACTGAAATTTTAAGGGAACTGATCCTAGAATTGTACTAACGAAAGCTTCTTTCCGTTATATAATATTGTAAAGGGTCGGATATTGAATGGACCCTAGCCAAATATGCTCCCAAAACCTAGTAGAGTTTCCGTTCCCAACAATGAATTTGGTCCTATGAAAAAAGACTGCCTTCGTGCGCATCAACCCTTTTCAAAATGGTGAATCATTCGGTTGTGGCATTATTTGTGCAAGGATTTTGGAATGTAGGTACTTGTTACACAATAATTCTACCCACACTCCCTTGTTCTCCACCGAAGGTCTGTATGGGCATTTACTAAGTAGTCATCTGTTCTTTACCTCATGATTTCCAATCCCTAATCCCACTTGGTCTTTTGGCCCACATATTATATCCCACTTAGCCAACCAATATTTTGAAGGACCGGTGTTTATTCATTCTTATCCGTCTGTACAGCACTGATTGATTTTTTTTTTTGCCAAGGAAATAGTGAGTTTTATTCCACTGAAATGGTATCACAATTACTCCAACTTTTGGAAAAACCTATAAATTCTTGGATGAAGATCATACGGTGACCGATAGTCCCGCGTGTCAGTTTAGAGTTAGGTAGTTTCCACAAAGGGATTAACAAATCTATAACATGCAACAGATAAAATATAGTTTGCGTGGTAACTTGGAAATATTGTTTCTCAGATAATTTCTTAACAAATGCTTTGAGCATTTTTATTTGTTTTTACTTGCACGCCCTTCTCCATTTTCTTACCCCGGCCAGGCTAGTTCTCATATAGGACGGTTCAGTAGAAAAACAAACAGCTCCAATGCATGAGGTGCATGGCTAGTGACATCTTGCTACTTTAATTTACTCTTGCCACCTGGTAATACTAGCAATCCAACCAACTAAAGCGTAATTAATTGTCAATGAACATTGTTAATTAAGATAGGTAGACCGCCCCTGCCCCTACGTCGCCCTCCCCCTAGGGCGACTCGGGCGGAGCCAAGAAACCTAGCCGCCACCGCTGCGAACTCCCTCCTCCTCTCCCTCCGCAGCCGCCGGGGGATGCCGCCGGGCTAATCCCCGGGGTCGTCGGCGGTGGCGGGGGATCTCCTCTCTCACACGTCTTCGGGTTGGGGCGGGACCCCTAAGTGTGTGAAGGCGCAGCCGATCTGGGTCCTTCGGCGCGGCGGATGGCTGCGGCGGATGGCGGGCGGCCGGCCCGTCTTCGGACGGCGGCGTGGGCTGCGGGCGCAGTGGCTGGCCTTTTCGGGCGGCGGTGGCGGCCAGCTAGGCTGCAGTGTCGTGCATACCGCCTTCAGATCGGCGGCGGCGGCGTGGAGGGCCTGGTGGTCTCGTCGGCGGCACCTCCGGTCAGATCTGTTCTGACTGATGCGACCGACGGTGGTGGTCATCTCTTCCGTCGGAGGTGGTCAGCCTGAGGCTGGGTGTTCGGATCTCCGGATCCGTGATCTAGTACTGTCCGCGAGTTGGGGAGACATAGTTGCCGGTGAAAACCGAGCCGACGGCGGGCGATGGCAGCATTCTACGCCGTTACCTTGATGAAGGCATCGTTGTGGGACTTATGCCGACCCACTGGTACTGCTCTGAGGAAAACACTAGGATCTGGTCTTCCAGATCGGACGATGGCGGCACTATGGTGGCGTTTCTCTCTTGGGAACATCGTTTGTGGAGCAGTGTTGGTGGTCAGAGGCAGGAGGTGGAGCGACTTTGTCTTGCACGAAGCTTCGGTGGAGATGTCAGGTCATGCCTGGCCGACAGGTGTTATGCTTTGTCATGCCTGGTTGGCAGGTGCTACGCACGACAGATCATCCAGAGACTTCAAGTTGTATCGGCTGGTGGTACTTGGTGGCATGGTGCTGAGGTGTACCGGTGGCGACCACGACGTGCTCAGCATTTTGCGCACAGGGTGGTGGTGACGTTGTGCGCCGTGGTGGCGTTGACGGCAGTTAGACCGGGCAAGGATGATGCGTCAATACAACTCTGAAGATGGAGTAGTGGCAGTTGGTAGCGGCGGCCTCTAAGAGAGCGCCGGACCAGTGTGTGCCCCATACCCGGCATGTGGTTTAGTTGGGGTCTCAGGTCTTAGATGTTAGGCTTGGTTGCAAGGTCTGTGGTATTAGGCCCAGACTATTAACATCTTTTCATCAGCTGGATATGAGTAGCGACAGTTGTCGCCTGGACGGTCGTTTCAGATTTACTGTTGTATTTTTTGTTAGGTCTTTTATGAATAATTAATAATATGACTGCATGCATCGCTCGTATGGAAAGGCCGGGGTGATCCTCCTTCTTTAAATTTTTTTTATGATTTGTCGGAGCGAACGACTATTGGCCCGAGGTCACGCACGCAACGTATCAAACATATCCGTGTTGCTGCTTCGGTTGCCAGTTTAGACTATGCTAACTTGGTGTGTGATGAGTGCCATTACTTGATTAATTTTGCTTAGCCCGTCATGCACTCTCTAATCTCTATACTTTAAGAGATTTGGAATGATACGGTGACGATTATGTATGTGCAGGTCTCCTTCGTCCAGGATATTTTGCAGTCTCTATCTCACTACTAGAAATTGGACTTTGTTGCCTTTTGCTGGGAGGGCTTTTCCTTCCCAAGAGCATGCTAGCCAAAACATATATCGTTTTCTTGTTCGTTGTTATGTCACCTGTTTGGAATTGGTCGTATGCCTTCTTTTCCACAAAGAGAGAAGTGCAACTATTTGTGCCCCAAATTATCATGAAGCATGGTTTTTGTCTCTGATTTTTTTTTCTAACTTTTACCCTAAACTTTATAATACCTAAAAGATTTGGTCCCTGGCAGCGGTATTCCTCAATCAAATCTGGGTGTGACCTGTTATGTCATGGTTTTGGCTACGCCACCACTATGAGGTGCAAATCGACCTATACGTGTAATTGACAAATCTCCTCCGCCATTCATCCCTCCACCAACGGCCGGCAACCGAGTCCTATATATCGCAACAGTAGTGGTCATGGCTCTTACCACCAGAAGGGTGGATTTCGACGAGGTCCAGTCTCGAACTCTGGGGTTTGTGGATGCGGGGGCATTGATGTAGAACCGACAACCAACACGAGGATGAAAGAGGAGTACGGTGGTGTGTTTGCCGGCATCAGCCAGAGCGATGATTGGGCCGGGGGGGGGGGGGGAGGGGGGTCGACAGAAGTAGTAGCTCGTGAGAAAGGGGGCAAGGAGAGAGACATATTGAGTTGAAAGGGGGATAATCCGGAAACAAAAGAGAGTGAAATGGAGGGGAGAGAGGGGGGCTGTTTGAAACACTCAAAAACTTGGGCACGCCAATGTGGTGAAACGGTACATTAATTCATCGAACGAAGCAATCATTATGATATACCACTACAAAACAGCCGTGAGATGTAAAAAGTGTTTACACAAACGAATTAAATCGGTAGACATACACACGCCTTGTAGTGTGTTTTTCACGTGTCGCATTACGCCCCCTGCGAAGCCAGCTTGCTTGTACAGTTTTCTTTTTTTGGAACACGTCAAGATAAGGGTTCTTGCATTTCGTTAAGAAAAAAAGAATTGCCTGGTTAATCAAGAATAACCGGACGAAAACCCGATACAGAAACACACACACCTACGACACAATCACTGGTAGAAAAAGGGCCTTTAGTCCCGGTTCATAAGGGCCTTTAGTCCCGGTTTTAAAACCGGGACTAAAATGTCGGTACTAATACCTTTCACTTTAGTCCCGGTTCAATCCAGAACCGAGACTAAAGGGCGCGGCCACGTGGAGCTCCATCTTTAGTCCCGGTTGGTAACACCAACCGGGACTAAAGGAAATCGCCCTGATTTTTTTTTTGAATTTTTTTACTTTCAAATTTCTGAATTATTTTAACCTCTAGTCTGTAATCACCACCCCTCATCACTTCTCAATTTATCCTCTAATCACCCTCATCATTTCAAATCATCTAACTTTCCGAACGGTCACCCATCCTCCCACTCCCCCAACCTGAGCACGCTTAACTTCCGGGTTCTATTCTCCCTCGTTCCAAGTCTGCATTTGTTGTTTTTCTGACAATACTAAGATGTCAATCCTATTAACCTTCAGGAATTTTGCTTGAGCATGAAGTGACACATTTCATAGTTTTATTTTGAAACTATTGTTTTAAAAAACAATAATTATTTAGTAACACTAATATTTCTTGAATAATTAGTTTGACCATTGTTTGACCATAGCTTGACCACAGTTTGACCAGATTTGACCAAAATTGAAATAACTGAAATAATTATTTAGTAACACTAATATTCTAGAATAATTAGTTTGACCATTGTTTGACCACAGTTTGCCCACTGTTTGAATTTTTTTCGATTTTTTTCACTCTAGATCTTAAAAGCCCCGTAACTTTTTTCTATTAGGTTTTTGAGGATTTTGAAAATGTTTAACGGGGTTCTCCCAGTTAAATTCGGATGTAACTTTTCGAGTAGATGATTTTTTATATAAAAAACCTTTTCATCCGAGTTAGTATGCAAAAGTTATGCCAATTTTTACAAATTTCAGAGAGATTTTGCAAAGAAAGTCAAAATTCACATTTGCAAATTTTCCCAACAACTAGACCACATATCATATGGGAAACTTTTTTTTGACATTTCCATCATTTTCGTTTATTTTTTTTAAAACTGAAAAGGCGATCCGGGGGGGTAGAGTTTGAAAATGGGACCTTTAGTATCGGTTCGTGGCATGAATCAAGACTAAAGGTCTCATCCCCATTGGTCTCGGTTCGTGCCTCAAACCGGGACTAAAGGTCTAATCTTTAGTTCCGGTTTAAGGCACGAACCGGGACCAATGATTGTGGGCCAGGAGCGGGGCCCATTGGTCCCGGTTCATCCCACCAACCAAAACCAAAAGGTTCAGATGAATCGGGACCAATGGCCCACGTAGCCCGGCCGGCCCCCTGGGTTCAGGAACCGGGACCAATGCCCCCATTGGTCCCGGTTCTAGACTGAACCGGGACTAATGGGGTTGGACCAAAGCCCCTTTTCTACTAGTGAATTGATTAAGGAACAACCGTGCGAAAAAAACCCAACCACACGGTTAATTAAAGAACAACCGTACAAAATCCCATAACCACATAATTAATGAAGGGACAATTATGCAAAAACACATAACCATGACAGACCCCGCCAACCACGAAGTGCCGGAGCAAAGCCACTGCCCCAGCACAAAGGGCCACCGCCGCACCTTGCATGTACCCTCACTCATGCACGCGGTCATGGACGATGGACCCAGGACCCGGTCCACGTGAACGTGTCCGGTTGATGCATGCATGTCAAAGTCTGTCTCTATAGTTCAGGCAGGCTGCCTGTACACACGAGTGGAGTATGTTTCTTCACCCGGCCCGCTATCCACGACGCTGCTGCTGCGGGCGCCACAGCACGTGCGCGCGCCCCGCCTTTTCTCTCATCGACGGCGACTTATCATCGACAACATATATTGATTAATCTGAGAGGTCACAGGAATCATGCATGCATGTGGCGGCAGTAGCAGCACTACGCCACTGTGATTTCCATTTTTCTGGTGCTGGCTTTCTTTCATCGACCAATCGACGCGATTCTGCTCATGCCTGCGCGTCACGATCGATCGATTCATCGGTGCTTAATGTCAACTTGGACGCTGGCCGGCCGGCCGATGATGTCTCCTTGTCTCAACATTTCATTGCGCGTGCGTACGTGCCTGAACCCAGAAGTCACATTTTTTTAACCGCGGCCGCAGTTTGCACAGCTCGCACGCACGTGATTCATGCCTTGGGGGCACGTAGGTGCGTACGATCTGACGCGGACGTGCACCAATCACGTACCAGGGCATGCAGGTCCGCGCGCCAACTTATCGCGCGTGATTTCCTCGCGCCACATAGCAAGAGACTAACTAATTAGCCCAACTTTTCTCACTCCCATACCTTCTCGCGTACATACTTAAGTGAGTGGTTGTAGTTTTGTTGTTGTTTCTCCTACTATCAGTTGGAAGAAGATATGCCAACTTTGCGTATTTGAATGTGCAAAGTTTTGGAGATGAAACATGCACAGTGTCCCCCAAAACAAGCGCAATATAATGATTTTGTTTTCATTCATGCCATGTTTTTATTGTCGTTGCAAGATGATATGGAAAGTTGAAAGGATGATGCCTTCTCAACCAAAAACCAATGTACATGCCCTACTTTGGAGATGCGTGACTAGGTTTAATTTTGGCATAGTTTATAGGGCATGCATGCATCGATGATGGGCTAGATCAACAGTATCTCACCTGCACGCACCTAACCCAGGGCCATAACCATGAACAACACGCACCACTTGTAGCCTCGATCAATCAATGAGGACTGGAACGCGGTGACAAATGCACAGAAATGACACTTACATATATACATTTTCTACACCTGTACTTATGCCCGATTCGGTCTACAAACTTTTACCGTTGTTCCAAAGATAGTTTAATTTCTAGTCCAAAAATATCCGTATAGGAGTATACAGAAATGGATCTAGATCTCTATCTGATGCATGCATGTGTGGTATTCTATCTTCTGACATAGTATGGCCAACATGCATGTCAAAAGATGTTGATGAATCATGTATGTGATGCCAATCTCGGCTTTAACTGCTCATCCGATATCGATTGGCCATCTCATGGACCATGCATCTGACATGCGCACATCCATCTACATGCATCACATGGGACTTCCATATCCAATGGACGCCGATAACTGTCATAAGTGTGGGCGTTAAGAAATCTGCCCACACGTTCTGTGTGGTGTCTAAGAGGACCAGACCACACGTCTGTGTGTGGGCAAAATAATTAGCGCCCACATGCCTCTTTTTTCCCTCCCGGTCCCTCTTACACGCGTGCGTGTGGGCGAAATAGATGCACACACACGCCCGATACGTCAGGCCTCGTATCTCGTGGTCCTGCACGCTCCACGTGACACTTTACCTCGCGCCCCGCAGTTGCCATGGGCCGGACCCTCACGCATGTTCGTTTAAGTGCAGTTGCCATGTCGCTGAACTATGGTTGCCATGTCGGACAACTACAGTTGCCATCTTAGGTCAAAGTTCCGGATTGCCATTTTTTGGACAACTACAGCTGTTGCCATGTGTGGTCTGGTCTACTGCAGTTGCCATGATTTCAAAACTTTGGGAGTTGCCACCTACTAACACTAGGCAGTTGCCATGTAGCGCTACAAAAAAAGGCATGGCAAAAAACATGTTCGGGTAAAAGAGAGAGTTGCCATGTGCTCACAAGCACGCTAGGGCAGTTGCCATTTAAAAAGAAAGAATTGCCATCTGCTTACATGCACGCTAGGGCAGTTTGCCATGTACCATGCAAAACATATGGCAACTGACATGTTCGGGTAAAAAAGAGAGAGTTGCCATCTGCTTGCAATCATACTAGGGCAGTTGCCATGTACACTGCAAAATGCAGGGTAACTGACAGCTTGGGTGTGGGAGAGGAGACGGGTGTGTGGGCGAGATGGCAAACGCCCACACACCAGCCCGTGTGCGTGACTGAAAAACTGGTGTGTGGGCGAACTGCTAAACACCCACACACCGGCCCCTCCGTGTGGCAAAACGAATGTGTGGGCGACCTCTCTCACACACCACACACGCGAGTTGTCCTACATAGCATACAAAATCAGCTAATTCGTGCCAAGATTCGTGCAGAAGTTACTGGACGGTGATGGAGGCGTGTGGACGAGTTGGCTAACGCCCACACACTAGTGCAGAACCGGGCAATAGCACCGGTTTGTAAGGCCATTTAGTGCCGGTTTAGGAACCAGCACTATTATTTCGGCACTAAAGCCCCCCCCCCTTTAGTACCGGTTCAGCACGAACCGGTGCTAAAGGGGTACCACGTGGCACGAGCCAGCTCCGGCGGCCGGGAGCCCTTTAGTACCGGTTGGTAAAACCAACCGGTACTAAATGGTTGTGGGTTTTTGTTTTATTTTGTATTTTTCAATTAAATTTGTGTTATCAATTTAATTTAGAATTGTTTTACGTTATAATGAGTTGTAGTCGTCATCATCATCATCATCGCATATTAATAAATAAATAAACTCTAGCTAGCTAAAAATCATCGTGGTCGTCTAATTACCACTATTTAATCATCATAGTCATTACCGCTAGCTATGTAATCATCATCAACGTTGGCTAGCTTAAAGAGGAAACATTCACTTTGTAACAGAAGCAAAGAGATATCATCAAGTTCAACATAATCATCACCAACATCGAAGTTCAGGACACGGATCCATGAGACAAGTACTAATTAAGAGCATGAAGTAGTAGCTACTGATCCTGCTGCTCCCTCTCAGGTAGAATAGCATAGAACATGTATAGCTCTCCTGATTCATCATACTGGAGCATGCAGATGAATCTGTCTCCTAATCTTGGGTTGCGCTTCTCCTTACTGCCCCCTAGTACTTCTCTGCGATCGTTAATAATTTTGCTCCAATCTTTCACTATTAAGCATTCTTCGCTTTTAGAAATCTTGATTGCACTCATGTGCAATGTAGGAAATCTTGGTCGTAAGCTAACCATTGACATGCGACCTTTTGTCTTGATCCACTAAGGCACAACTGTCATCGGAAGTCCCTGTTGAACAACATCGTATAGTAATTAATATACTAAGCAATGAAAGTTTAGCTTCAAAAATAATGTATGCAAAAGATGCACTAATTAAGGACAAATATTTAAAATCTTACCATCTTTTGATTATAGATGTGACCGTAGTTCAATACGATCACCATTGGTCGCACGTTTTGAGTACTAACATTTCTAAGTTTAGAAAAAAAAATGTCTTGACAGTATTAAGATCCTCAAGCCATGAAACATAATGACTTATCTCCTCGCAGTTTAGTTGAGCCCCGGAGCAGTAGTAGGTCCTGTCTACCAAGCGCCGGACATGTTTGCTTGAACCGAAATAAGCTGACAATACAAATTAGTTGTCAACTATTTTTGAATAAACTGTATGAAAGACATAAACATATATATGCATGCATGGTTGAGAAAAACTCACCAAATGGTAGAACTGGAGGCGTTTGCACATCGACCCAGATGTCTATATTACCTTCAATATCATCTTCCGGACAAATATCAAAGGTGATAACCATATCAGGCTCAAATGCATAAGCCTTGCATAGTGCTTGCCAAGTTTTGCATTCAAAATGGGTGTATATGCCTCCATTATATAATTTGACGTTGAAAGTATACCCATGCTTCGTCTTCAAGTAAACTCTCTTCACCTCCATATCATCTATAGTACTAAAACCTATCTTATCCAAGACAAAAATTCTTGCATGGTAGGGATGCGCTAGTAGAATAGTGAAAATTTAAAATTATAAGTTGAAGCAAATGAAGCATAAGTTTTACATTCAAATAATAATTGACAAAGTGACTTACTGTATCAACTTCGAATGTCTCATCCAGCTTGATGCTGAAGCGCCTACCATCAACAAGGAAATTTTGGTCGCACAGGCCGCGCTGGTCTTCACAGTGTTCGCACATAATAAAATCTTTTTCGTTGTCAGATGACATTTCCTATGTTCATATAGGTGAAACATTAAACACCTATATCTAGCCAAATATATATTCATCTAACATTTGACATTAATATATCTAACTATATATTCAATTGACATTACTATATATTTAACTTTTCTATCTAATTCATCTAACATTCGACATTAATCTAACATTTATATAAACTCAAAATATATATAAATTAAATAAACAGAAAAACTCATTAACAAATAATATTTTAATTAGATAATCAAATCTCATATACCTAAATTTTCTTACTAAAAATAAACTAGTTATATTAATTATTCAACTAGTTCTAATCTCATATACCTAAATTTTCTTACTAAAAATAAACTAGTTATATTAATTATTCAACTAGTTCTAATCTCATATACCTAAATTTTCTTACTAAAAATAAACTAGTTATATTAATTATTCAACTAGTTCTAATCTCATATACCTAAATTTTCTTACTAAAAATAAACTAGTTATATTAATTATTCAACTAGTTCTAATCTCATATACCTAAATTTTCTTATTAAAAATAAACTAGTTATATTAATTATTCAACTAGTTCTAATCTCATATACCTAAATTTTCTTATTAAAAATAAACTAGTTATATTAACTATTCAACTAGTTCTAATCTCATATACCTAAATTTTCTTATTAAAAATAAACTAGTTATATTAATTATTCAACTAGTTCTAATCTCATATACCTAAATTTTCTTATTAAAAATAAACTAGTTATATTAATTATTCAACTAGTTCTAATCTCTAGTTCGACAATTTTTCTATCTAGCTAGCTAATTCATCTAACATTTGACATTAATCTAACATTCGATCATCTAATTAACTTTTCTAAAAAACAGAAAATAAGTAAAAAAAAATTGTGTGTGTGTGTATGCATGTGTGTGTATATATACGTATATGTGTGTACGTATGTGTGTATGTGTGTGTATGCGTGTGTGTGTGGTATATGTGTGTGTGTGTGTGCGGCCCCATATACCGCCGCCCCGTACGTATGAGCTGGGGCGCCGTCGTACGGGGCGGGGGCGCCGGTGTGTGTGTGTGTGTGTGTGTGTGTGTATGTGTGTGTATGTGTGTGCGGGAGCGAGAGAGAGACATACGGCCGCGGCGATGACGACGGACGGCGGCGGCGTTCGGGGCGGCAGCGCGAGACGACGACGACGACGGGCGGCGGCGGGGACAGCGATGATGATGACGGACGACGGTACGGGCGACGGGCGGCGACGATGAGATCGAGCGACGCGCGCGGCGGAGGTTGGAGACGAAGTGGGGAGTTGAAACTGAAATTTTCGTAAGTGCTATATATATAGGATTGGCCTTTAGTACCGGTTCGTGGCTCCAACCGGTACTAAAGGCCTATTTTCGCCAGGCCAAGCGGCAGGAAACGAAGGCTTTTAGTACCGGTTGGAGCCACCAACCGGTACTAAAGGGGGGGGGGGCCTTTAGTACCGGTTGGAGCCACCAACCGGTACTAAAGGCCTTGCGCTGCCACCCTAAAATTTAGTCCCACCTCGCCCGGCGAAGGGCAGCCGCACTGGTTTATAAACCCAGCCGCGGCTACCTCTTCGAACTCCTCTATATAGCAGGCTTCTGGGCCTAATTAATTAGGGCGCGCTGCTCTGTGAGTCTGCTGGCCCTTCTGGGCCTGCATTTGCACACCCTAGGTCTGGTAGACCCACAGGGTAGTGCGCCAACAAATTTTTTATATAGTTTTTCTTTTCTGCATTACTTATTTTCTTTTATTTATTTTTGAGTAGTTTTTTATATAGTTTTTTCTTTTCTGCATTATTTATTTTCTTCTATTTATTTTTGAGTAATTTTTTGTATAGTTTTTTTATTTTCTGCATTACTTATTTTTGCATAGTCCGAAACCCTGATACTCGGAAAGAGTTTGTCCAGTTTGTACACGAAGTGCGTCCAGTTTTTGCCGTGACCCTCTCTACTCTTTCGCGCATGCTATGCGGGTGATACGATGATACCATGCCAAGTTTCAACATTTTCAGGATTCATTTTGTAGTGATTTTTAATTTCACGGTCATTTAGCTCTCTAAACAATTAGGTAAATGACCGAAAAACAACAAATGATGTCAGAACATGTTGAAAATTGATGACGTCGCTTTAAATGCTGCATACTGAACACAAAAGAAGTCCGGAGTTCAAATAAGTTTAAAAAACATTGAAGTGGCCATGTAACAGATGAGTTCTCGTCCGAAACCCTGATACTCGGAAAGAGTATGTCCAGTTTGTACACGAAGTGCATCCAGTTTTTGCCGTGACCCTCTCTACTCTTTCGCGCATGCTATGCGGGTGATATGATGATACCATGCCAAGTTTCAACATTTTCAGGATTCATTTTGTAGTGATTTTCAGTTTCACGGTCATTTAGCTCTCTAAACAATTAGGTAAATGACCGAAAAACAACAAATGATGTCAGAACATGTTGAAAATTGATGACGTCGCTTTAAATGCTGCATACTGAACACAAAAGAAGTCCGGAGTTCAAATAAGTTTAAAAAACATTGAAGTGACCATGTAACAGATGAGTTCTCGTCCGAAACCCTGATACTCGGAAAGAGTTTGTCCAGTTTGTACACGAAGTGCGTCCAGTTTTTGCCGTGACCTTCTCTACTCTTTCGCGCATGCTATGCGGGTGATACGATGATACCATGCCAAGTTTCAACATTTTCAGCATTCATTTTGTAGTGATTTTCAATTTCACGGTCATTTAGCTCTCTAAACAATTAGGTAAATGACCGAAAAACAACAAATGATGTCAGAACATGTTGGAAATTGATGACGTCGCTTTAAATGCTGCATACTGAACACAAAAGAAGTCCGGAGTTCAAATAAGTTTAAAAAACATTGAAGTGGCCATGTAACAGAGGTGCAATGCTGGTTAATTTGCTTCAAGCCATTCGGAATAGTGTAGACTGCACTGCACATAGCTCAGTGCAATCTATGCTATTCCGCAAGGCTTGAAGCTAATCAACATGTAAATGAGCATTGCAACTCTTCGTCATTGTCTGTGCACTCACGGCTTATAAACCGCTCATACTGCCTCTCTCTTGGCGAGGTGGGACTAAAAAAAACTTGCCATAACCTCATCAATTTCCTCTTGAAGCTTGTCCTTGCCTTTTTTCTTGTAGTCTTGTGGTGGAAGATCATCTTGAGCTTGTGTCCCCTTGAAGGAAGTAGGATACTTCTCTTGTTGAGGAACAAACTTTGTCTTGGGGTATTGATCTTCTTCCCACTCAACTCCATTGGCATTGAACTTTCGTTCAAAACCAACACCTTGATTCTTCCGGTGCCTTCCTTGCTTGCGCACAATTTCCTCGAATTGCTTACTCCCGGCAAGGCTTTTGTACACTCCTTTCTCTATAATTCCCTTCAATAAGCTATTTTCTTGCTCAAGTGTAACTTGGCTAAGAGAATCATTAGTGGAATCAAGAGAACTACTAGAAGCAACAATGTTAGATCTTATATCACAAAAAAGAAGTTGTATCAAACCTTTTATGTCGGATCTAGAACAAACCAATCGGTATCGCCATCATACAGCCCCACCGTGGCTCGTGATGCACATATATGCATATCAAATGCACGGTTGGGCGTATGATGGCGAATCCGAATGATTTGTATTCAGTCGATGAACTGGTAGATGTATGCAGTCGATGAACTGGTAGATGTATGTAGTCGATGAACTGAAAGACTTATGCAGGGAAGGCGAGAGATGGGCTATATATAGGGTCGTCTGGCTCACAAAGTGATTGTGGTAGTTTCGATCCAACGACTCACATGAACTAGGAAGAAACACACCCTTGATCCAACGACTCGCAAGAGGTAGAAAGAAACACACGATCCATGTGATTCTTCCTGATTGGTGGGATGCACATTAGTATCGGTTCGTGCCACGAACCGGTGCTAAAGATTGGCAACGAACCGGTACTAATGGTAGCAGCCCGCCTAGCCGTTGGAATCGGCACTAATGGTCACATTCGTGCCGGCTCAAATTCAAACCGGCACTATAATGTGCTTCATATTTGACCGTTTTTCTACTAGTCAATAGAGTTTGCCAAACTTGAGTTTCCCAAGCACTTACACAAAAAACTATGATTAATGGTTGTCAAATCCATAATTCCAAACCACAACAACCTTGAGGCATAACAGGCTTTAAATGCTGCATACTGAACACAAAAGAAGTCCGAAGTTTAAATAAGTTATTAAAAATAAAAAAGAGGTGCAATGCTGGTTAATTTGCTTCAAGCCATTCGAAATAGTGTAGATTGCACTAAGCCACTGCACATAGCTCAGTGCAATCTATGCTATTCCGCAAGGCTTGAAGCTAATCAACATGTAGGTGAGCATTGCAACTCTTCGTCATTGTCTGTGCACTCACGGCTTATAAACCGCTCATACTGCCTCTCTCTTGGCGAGGCGGGACTAAAAACAGCTTGCCATAACCTCATTAGTACCGGTTCGTGGTACGAACCGGCACTAAATGGTGATGGTGGGGCCATAGCCTGACCGCAGGCTGACACAGCCTCTTTAGTACCGGTTTGTGGCATGAACCGGTACTAAAGGTTCGCCACGAACCGGTACTATTGATCGCCGCCACGAACCGGCACTAATGTACACATTAGTGCCGGCTCTAATTCAAATCGGCACTAATGTGCTTCACGTTTGACCCTTTTTCTACTAGTGACACGTGTGGGCGTTAATATTTTCGTATCCAATAAGAGAATGCCACCTGACACGTCACCCTTATACGCTGACTAGTTAAGTTACTAACAACGTGGTAATTAGTTTTGTTTAGAAACACAATATGAACCCGGCCCAGATAATCACAACACACACGCTCATCCCAATGAACACACACAACCCAAACCCTATAAACACCTTCGGGTGATTGAGCCGGCAAATCTTGAGATTGACAAAATCATCGCATGCACCTCGCACTCGACAGGCGCACCATACCACACTCACACCTCGTCACTGACACCTTGTACTCGGTAGGCACACCATTCCACTGAAATAATATTGTCATACAGCAGCCTGGATAAATTCAGGAAATATGCGAACACCCATGTGAAGTCAAGGACTTGATCCCGGAGTGGGCTGGTTCCTCCACAAAGAACCAAACCATTTAAGCTAGGTTTATTTTGCTAGTAATTAGTTGATTAATTGCAAAGCAACAGGGTAAAGGCGGGCCCGGTACTATGTATGTGTCTGCAAAGTTATTTCTAATGAGTGTGCTTGATCAATCAAGTGGCTCCAGTAATCACCCTGTTCATGATGAAGAAGACGACTGGCCCCTAGGGACCTTGATGTATTTTCTTTATTTTCTAAGGGTGTTTGTACTTAAGTTGTATTAATAGATCTAAGATCTTTTTGCAACAAAAGTTGGTCCACCCATACATAAACATCTAAGTGAGCTTGACCAATCAAGTGGCTCTAGGTCACCAAGTATGGCCATACATCAACATTTATATTCTCATGTATTTTGGAATCATTTATCTGGGTTTTGTTGTATTTTGAAAAACATTTGATAGGTCCTAACAATGATTTTAAAAAGAAGTAAACAATGACATCTTTCAAAATAACTATTACAAATTTTCTTTTTCTTATTTCTTTTCAACGACGACATGTTTAAAATATCATTTTTATTTAACTTTTAAATTATTTTAGTTATAATACATTGTTTTGAAAAAGGTTACCAATATAACACAAAATTTAATTATTTCAATAAATTTCAGAAACATTTCATACATGTATCAAACATGTTTATTATTTCAATTTTTTACAAATGTTATTCATAATTATTCGCATAAGTTTCAATCATATTTTAATCAATTAAAGAAATGTTTTATATAGGCATCAACCATTTCACTATTTCAAAGGGTTTGCAAATATCATTCATAAATGTTTACCACACACTTTTGGCGAGTCCAAGTGGGGACTTGGAGCATGTACTTGGATTCACCTAGTGATACAAAATGGTGCACACATTGTATTGCAAAATTGCTAAAATATTTCACCAACTTTATAATATTTGGTGGTTCCATTAGAAAATCCAGCTTCCGTGTGAACCCTAGAAATGGTCATTGATCGATCCTTTATTTATTTAAATATTTCCAAAAAATTCCTCGTTTTTAATATCACATATATAATTCCTAATCATTGGCATGTATAATTTCAATCAATTTCAGGAATATCTCATACATGTACCAAGCACTTTATTGTATTAAAAATATGTGCAACTGTAGTTCATAAACACTGACAGCTTCACATGTATGTATTTGCATTCTCCAAATAGTACAAAATCATACACGCCATGCATTAAACCCAAGCTCGTACAAAGTTGAGTCACTTATTTTGAAACGAAGGAAGTAAAAAATAAAACTAAAACAGGTCACCAATCTCAAAGCATGTGTGGAGGGGAGATCGTGCACCGCCACGCAGCGGCCCCGTTCAAAAAAAAAACCGTGTTCCATGTGAACCCTAGAAATGGTCACTGATGGACCCTCCACGATTAACAACCAGTTAAGTAATGGCAGACTACATGTAGCGCGCACGCAGCTAGTTTGATTGAATATGCCAGGCGCTCAAAAGTTGACTCTTGGAACGTGGAACCTGCATCGCTCAACACATGTGTCATACAAGAAAAGAAATCGAAATTGCACTGACTGCAACTTGGACATTTACTTTTCAGGTTGGTAAAAGGGTGAAAATGATGAGATCTAGTGACACAGTGTCACAGTTTTCACTGGAACAATATCTATATATGTACTACTAGTACGTGCTGGTAGATTTTTATCTGGGGCACGTACAGTTCCAAGAAAACAGTGGAACAGAAGCTATCCTGCAGACCTGCACACACACACACACACACACACACATATTTAGTATTATCTGTGGGGTGCAATGTGAAATGCCCTCACAAGTATAATACTGGTAGCAGCAGCTAGCTAGCTGGTAGGACACACAACCAAAAACTATTCTTTTGGTATTTGTTCCCTCAATTCAGCTTTGCTTTCTCTCTCTCTCTAGCTAGCTAGAGTTCCTCTCTCCCTCTCACTCTAGAGAGAGAGAGAGGGAGGAAGGAAGGAAGAGAGATCTCAAGCCAGGTATGTGAGCAGCAGTTCAATCGCATGGATATATTTGTGCTCGAGTTCGTCATCTTGAGTCCAATCAAGCTGGGCTGCCATGCATGTGATTGATGTGTTGTTGATGATTCTTGGAGTAGAGTGAGTGTTAATTGATTTGTTCCTCCGCAGGATCGATCGATTGAGGGAGGAGGGAGGGAGTTAGGCATGGACGACTTCATGCAGTGGGCGATGAACACGCTGGACCAGCAGCAGTACCACGCCGCCGCCGCCGCCGCGGCTCCTCCCGTATACGGTGGTGCTGGCTCCAGCTCCGGTGGCAGCAGTGCTGGCGCCGCCTTCCCGTCGCTGCAGGCGCTCCGCGAGTCCACGGCGGCCGGCGGCGGCGTCAGGGACCTGAGGGTGCAGGTGGACCACCACCAGCCCAGCAGCTGGAGCACCAGCTCCGGCGACAGCCCCGGCGCCGCCATGGACCACGACGCGGCCGCCGCCGGACCCGGGTGGTCCCCGCACACAGCCCGCGCCAGGACCAGGACCACCACCAGCAGCAGGCCCATGAGCTGGAACTTCAGCGCCGCCGCCGCGTCCTCGCAGGCCGCGCAGCTGCCGGCTGACATCGACATCTCCCCGCGGCCGGCCCCTGCCCCCAGAGGCCATAGTACGGCCGCCGCTGGGAGGAGATCGGGGGGCAGCGCGCAGGGCTCAACGGCCGGGCCGTCAGCCTCTCCGGGGCCCGTGCAGGACCACATCATCGCCGAGCGCCGCCGCCGGGAGAAGATCAACCAGCGCTTCATCGAGCTCTCCACCGTCATCCCCAACCTCAAGAAGGTTTAATTTCTTGCTCTTCCTCTTGTTCCTCGGTTTCATTCCATGCTTCCTCTTCATGCTAATCACCTGCAGAGTAATTAATTATACTTCAGATTTAAGATTGTATGTGCAAGAATTAATTTCGATTTGCTCATCTGATTCTACACTGTGATGTGCAGATGGACAAGGCGACGATTCTCGGGGACGCGGTCAAGTACGTGAGGGAGCTGCAGGACAAGGTGAAGACCATGGAGGACGACGACAGCGCCGCCGCCACCACAACCACCACCATCCGCTCCGCCGTGCTCGTCAGCAAGAAGATCAAGGCCGCCGCCGACGACGAGGAGGACGAGGACGCCGGCGAGTCGAGCCACGGCGGGCTGCCGGAGATCGAGGTGCGGGTGTCGGACGAGAAGACCGTGCTGGTGCGCATCCACTGCAAGAACGCGAGGGGGCTGCTGGTGAGGGTGCTGGCGGAGGTGGAGGACCTCCGGCTCGCCATCACCCACACCAGCGTCATGCCCTTCCCGGCCGACACCGCCATCATCACCATCACCGCAAAGGCAAGCAGCCAATTAACCAAGTTTCTGCTCATATTTCCCTACTTGCACAAATTACTATAGATAGAGTCAAGAGTGCAAATTGCACTGTCGTCGTAAGCCGACTAAGATTTTCTTACCATCTGATCTTCTAATCTTGATCATTAATTCCACCCTGCCACGTGAATCTAAACACCGAGACATGGGATGGCTCATGCCATCTACTCCTACTTAGATGTAGATATATAAGAAAATATCATGCGACTTAGATGTAGCAAAATTGCGTTTCACCTCATCCTCGTCCACTAATCTCACAATACGAGTAAATGACACATGCATGTGTGGGTCTGGAGAGGTGCTTAGCAAAATAAACATGTTTTAGCTTCTTGCCTTCTAGAGGGGGTGTAACATGCATGGGGTGTTAAGGATCTCTTCTTGATAAATTTTAGTAATTTTAAGTCTGCTCTGGTTTCCGCCTGTCTCTCCTTTATTTTCGACAAAGGGCAATATATTAATATCAAGATGATATGTTCATCAAATCTTGTAACATTATTGGTGCTTGAGGAGACATTGATCATCTAGTTCGCCTTCAGCCAATCGATAGTGTAACAAACAAAAAAGTGTGTGGGAATGGATAGTTCGAAGATGGACCGTTGATGCTTCTCCTAGGAACACTCATTAAGCACATGTGTAATACTACCCCCTTTCTGGTTTAAAAGTCCCACGTGTACCCCTAGATCGACAATATAACCAACATAACATGAGTTATATATAGGGATGCAAACGGCGCGGAAACGGACGGAACTAGGTGTTACCATATTTGTTTTCATTTTTTTTGCAAAGGCGGAAACGAATACAGAAACCCTGGAAACGAATACGAAAATAGATATTACCAAAAACAGACACGGAGCGAATACGAAAACAAAACTATGTGTTGACCGGGACTTAAAACCTCCCTTGAATCATAGAGAAATACAGACAAAAAACAAATTACCATGGCTACAAAATAACATGATTGTATTAGCAACATAAGGTAGTACTGTAGTAGTACATGACAATTCCGTACAGTATCTAGCTGAGTACGTGTGTGGTAGTAAAAGTTGGTACTCAGATAATCCATTCTGCTCATTCTACTCATTGTGTCATTGTGTGTTGTCGGTAGTTGGGCTACAAAGCAGCCATAGGCCTTCCGTTTCCATGTTTGTTTCACCGGAAAGCACCATTCAATTTTTGTTTCCGTTTTCACATAAAAAGAAATTCCATTTTCATTTTCGTTTTCGTTTTGCAAATTTCCGTTTCCGTTTTCATATTTCCCCTCTGTTTCCATTTTCCCTCCAGAAAAGCGGAAAATTTCCACTCCATTTTCATCCCTAGTTATATATATATCGCAAACAATATATCATTAGAAACTTCAAATGTTATATTTTTTATGGTATAATTTTGGGGGCATACAATTTGTATTACATTGGTAGAATTGTCGATTTAGGGATACACGTGGCCCTTTTAAATCGGAAAGGAGGGGCGACCAACTTCTAGTATGTAAAGTGTAGATGCCCTAAGAAAGTTGTCACTGATAATGGAGTTTGTAGGTTCAAGCAAGTCCCACGGAGATTAAACAATAAGTGCAGAATGAGTGCATTCATCCGGTTTTTTGAAGTGGCACGTGGTGGTGTTCCCGGTCTCCCGTTGCACAAAAACCGTAATTTTACTATCCAGAAAATGTGTCTCTCAAAATGGAGAAAAAACACCAACACACTGAAATGACACAACACTGAATCAACAGTATATATCACGAATCCCCTATTGTTGGGTTATTTAGGCACCTCATGTAAGCCGCTTGTACATTTATCTCCGAACATCTCTATTCACTGTATTTGTTTGTATGGGCAGGTACTTTACTCCATGCATATGAACTCCATCATAGCTAGAAAGCTGTGTGATCGGATATAGAGATGTGAAAACCCCAAATGGCCATCCTTATTGATCTCTGGAAAAATAAAAGGCCACTATATATGTAGATATATGATCAACCAAGAATTAGTTCTTGAGTTTCATGTTTATGATTTAGAATTAAAAACTTGGAGATATGATGTGTGTGTGTGTGTGTGTTGAAAACAACTCACCAAGAGGTAGCTTGAGAAGTGATTGACCGATCAGCATGTTAGTTGTTGGACTCAAGCGTGCTATATCGGATAAGATCATAGTTAAGAGATCAGCCGGATATAACTTTTTCTTCTGTACTTTTTTTAATGAAATGTGTACTTTTCATGCAGTTGGGTCGTTGAATAGGTAATAAATCAGTCAAATGCAATGATAAACTTGTTGGCACACACAATTCGTACTATTTTTTCCAGTGAGGTTGGGACAATAACTGTAGCATCTCATTCTGCTGTCCCAAAATGAAATTGCAGCATCTCATAATTTGACCTCAAGATAAGTCTACACATAACGTGTATTTAAACAATGTGAATTGCCTTTGCTGGGAAATACTTGAGGTATATGTACAGATGATATACGTGGCACATCACAAAATTACATTAGATACACTGTGGTATACATGCATGTATACATATGAATTATAACCCACATACATATTTGGCATGTTTAATTAACTGGTGCAACTTTGATTGATTTCAGGTGGAAGAGGGATTCAACTCAACGGTGGAGGAGATCGTGAGGCGGCTCAACTTGTCGCTGCGGCAACATTACGGCGCAAATAATTCCGATGATCGAAATAGTGTCACCAAGAGAGAATGCTAAGCTAGCTGCCCATGCAAGTCGACCAGCCCTTTCCTTGGATGATTTTATATTCTGAAAACTGAGAGAGAAATTCATGGTGAGGAATTGCTCGTTACGATGGTGTGCATGCATGCATGATCAGCTTATAGATATATGTTGCACGCATGCGTGCATG
This sequence comes from Triticum monococcum, assembly GCA_034509565.1. Classification (NCBI taxonomy): domain Eukaryota; kingdom Viridiplantae; phylum Streptophyta; class Magnoliopsida; order Poales; family Poaceae; genus Triticum; species Triticum monococcum. Next base: position 12,046,304 of record CM067845.1, on the reverse strand, counting down.
CATGGAGACGAGGATTTCTCAGCCACAGGTTTGCAAATTTTGGTTGCTAGCTAGCTACTTGCTGTTGCTCAATCCCGATCACACTGATGAAATAATGAGGGCAGTAACCAGGATACATATAATAAGATTTTTCTGCATGTAAGTATGGATTTTCAGTTAATTCTTCTATGCAGAAAAATTGGACGAATATATATGTCACATATGCATTATCTCAGTCCTGTCATGTTGAACTGTCTGCATCAATTAACCAATCATGAATTTTAGGTCTGATCTTCGCAGCTAATTCCATATATGTATGACAAGTCCCAGCATCTCATCTAGTAGTACCATTATTATTTTCCAAAATATCCCATAATATCCTGCTTTGAAATATTTTGGTTAGTGTAGTGCACGCATGAGATGATCATATCCCGGTATACATGCATGCATATCTTCTCTCTGACTCGTGCGTGAGTCATCCATGCAAGAATAGTATTATCTAGCTCCTCTGCGTCATCTCATTGGCCCTCTTAATTTATTTAATAGATATTGCGTGATTTGCACAGCCTTAAAGATACAGATATGATCAATCCGAGATTGAGATCGAGTTCATTATTGGGTAGAGAAAGCGGTTGAGATATGCAGTGCAAAGTTGGCACAGTTCTGTCTGCATAAAATGCAACATGTCTTTAGTTGGTAGGGCAAGCCAAGAAGATCTCTGTGATCTGCACATATATGTATGTACATACTCAACATGCACATAGTATATACCCGTTAATACAGACAGATGATCGGCTTGTTCCCCATCATGGAGTATATCATGCATGATACTATGATTAAACAACGCGTTATCGATGATCTCGAGTGTTTTGATCAGTGCTTTCTTGGCCATGTTATTTGATTGGATTAGTTTAGATGGGAAGCAGCTAATTAATCTAGGAGGATGAATGATCACACTATCTTTTGGTCATTGCCAGACAAGTACTACCCAACCAAACACAACACAGAAGAACATATTATAAAAAGATTGCAGCTGAGATCAGTGAGAGACAGCCCGGCATATCTCAGGGAACTCTTAGTTTATGCATGCATGCCTAGGTGAGGTGAGCTTTAGTTCAGCTCAAGGCAATGCAAAAGAGCGAGGTACTATATTGTATTGTGTTTGTTTACCATAACCAGCAATTGTGCCATGTGCATCCATGCATGGATGAAAAGGCTTCAATAATTGCCTCATGGTGCAGCATTTTTTATTGCCAAAGCAAAAGTTTTTTATTTAAATGGTTCTTGTTGCAAAGGTTTTCGGAGGCTTGTAACCAGCAGTGTCCCATTTTCTGGGTGTTGAGGTCTGGTTGGCTGCATGCATGCACGCTGACTGTAAAAGGCAGCACGTTTGCCTGCTCATCGTTGTCTTTTCAAACGCTTTCTGTTGAGAAGGATGGATGATGCAGTTGCACTGGCCGGCAGTGGAACTAGCCATGACTATTAAGCCTCCGATCGATTATCACATTAACTATGATATATGCTGCTGTTGTTGGATCTTACTGCTGGTCCATACCGAACAGACAGACAGGAGTAACTCTTGCTCGTGCATATGCATGAATGCACGCAGCTGGTTCGTGATGGATGCTCCATCCCAGCCATGCATATTTCTTTCTCACCTTTGCTTATAACAAGAAGACTATGCCGATCGATCCATCCATCTCGAACTCATCCAACAAGCATCTCAGCAGTTGCTGTCGCCCGCGGATAAACGTCGTCGGTGTGCATGCCGCCATTAATAATAAACGCCCTTGAAGATCGCAACCACATGCGCACTGTTCTTCAGCCCCACCCCAGAGAAGAAGCTAGGTACCTAGGTACCTCAAAGATAACATTGTTTTTTAGGAGGGGAAGTATCTACTCACGAGTTCATATGCTCTAGATGAACAGTAAAAGCAAAATAAAGTAAAATTTTAATATATTTTGAATTTTTCTATGACGAACTTTAAGGAACATTTGGAATGCCTACAAAATTTCATCATGAAATCACATTGATGGAAGTCATGAAAATAATAACAATTTTGAAACTCTGAAAATGGTACTTCCAAACGCATTTTGGAACTCTAATTACGTTTTTTTGCCATGACTTTCACCAATGTGATTTCATGATGAAACTTTGCAAGCACTCCAAACATTTCTTAAAGTTAAAAAATTGTTTATTCGTTTTTTCTCTATTTTTATGATTTTATTGTCCGCGCATGGAGCATTTGAGCTTGACCTGAGAAAGGTACTTCCCTCGTTGTACCTCTCTTTCTCTTTCCTTTTCCTTTGTTGGAGAAACATATGCCAGCATTGGATTGAAAAGAACAGTGCCTTACAGTATGTCATGCATTCTTATAATTAATTGGTACCGCTACTGGTGTCTGACGATGAAAATATCAAGTGCTCTCCCGGAAAATACACAAGAGCTCCTGGATGCTCCATACCCCTATATGAAAAATAATCATAAAAAATACCCAAGAAATATTTTTTTTTTGAAATTTGGGGATATCAAACCTGGGTTCCCAACCTATTCCCGTGTGAAATTTCGTGAAAAAATTCCAAAATACATATCCGTGGTGAAGGAAATACTGTCCAAACAAAAATCTACCCAAACAGTTTTTTCTATACATAGGAAATTTTTGTCTTTTTTGCCACGAGTACATTTCTTGGTATTTTTTCATGAAATTTCACATGGGAGTAGATCGGGTACCCACATTTGATATCCCAAAATCCTAGTTTTTAAAAAAATTCTCGGTAATTTTTTGAATGAATTGTTCGTATAGGGGTGCGGAGCACCCAAGTGCTCCAAATCCTCGCCCGTGCTCTCCCATGCTCCCATGATACAGGGGCTCCTGGGCCGTTGGATCGTGGATCCAACGGTTAATGTTGGAGCCTTTGGACCTGCACGAAATTGTGGGACTCCACATGTTACATCCTGAAATTTTGATTTTTGAAATGTTAACTATTTTAAATATAATCTAAAAAAAATTCTTGTCACGCTTGAGCTTCACTAATCATCTATTCATAAAAAGCTGCAACCAGTTACCCATTTTTTGTAGACATGCAAATATGCTACATAAGTAAGTCATGCATGTAAGTTACAAGTTACACATTTTGCATTCTAATTAGTTATGCATGCATCACTTCTACATCATAAAATTTATCCATGTCATTTCTAAGTTTTTTTATTACATTTTGTATTTATAGTATATGTGTTGGACGATTGCACTGTACTTATGTAATACATCTTTCATATTATTTTGTTAGAAATGACATTATTTAACTACAATTCAAACTATTTTTCTCTTTGCATATACTTCATATTTTTTATTGTTTTTAAACTTACATTTGCTTTCGTCTAGTTTTGTCATCTTAGAAATTATTTATGTATTTCTTTCAACAATGTTCCCACAGCAACGCACGGGCCATCATCTAGTTTTCACTAGGACTTGAAGCATTTGGATTTTATTTGGGGTTCAAAAAAATTCGGGTATTACTCAGAATCCTAAATTATTTTACAAAATATTTGAAATGCCAGAAATAGGTTTTATAAAATATTTTTGTATTTTACTTAATATTAGGGTTGAAAATATTTTCCCGAAGTCACAAATATTATTTTGGATTTATTGGTATTTTGTAAAAAAAAATATGAATTGAAATGGATTTATTTTCAAATCATATCCGAATTCAAACAAGAAAATAAATAGAAGTAGAAAAAAAACTAGCAAACCTAACCCAACCCGAAACAACCCACCAGCCCAAGCGGCCCATAGCCTATCCAACACTTAGGGCGCAGCGCAACCGGCCTGCTCGCCTATCTGTCACGCCAAAGTTTCCAGATAAAATCAAAAAAGTGGAAGTTCTAGAAAAAAAATTTAAATATCTAAAAAATCCACATGACCCTATGTCCAACCTAGAAATGTTTCAACAAGTTCTTCCAAATAGAAAAAAAAACTGGAACAAATATTCAAATTTAGAGCCATTTTGTGTCAAATTTGGCCAAAAATTGAAGATTCCTGAAAATTTGAAAAAATCTCAAAAATTCAGACTACACTTATATTAAATCTTGGAAAGTTTCAACTAGTTTTCCAAATAAAAATAGAACTAAAATTCGACTTTATAGCCATTTTGGGTCAAATATTGGCTAAAAAAAGTTTTCAGAAAATTTGACAAAATTCACAAAAACCTAAACGACCCCTATATTCAATATGGGAAATTTTCAACAAGTTTTTCCAATGGATAAAAAATAAAAGCATTATTCATATTAGCATAGTGATGTAGTGCATGAGTCTGCGTGGATTGGGATGTTGACCGGTCAAAGGTAGTAAGAAACCACTGCATGGTTGTTTCTTGTCCGGTTTTAAAAGTTGAGGGCCGTAAACTAGACAGTTTTTTAGTTCAGTGTTCTGTTTTAGACTTTGATAGTAATTTGAGGTTTTAATATAGACTTCTCACCCTTGAAGCTAACATAGGCGCCGGCCAAGCACGAAGCAACTGAAGAAAGATTTCGCAACGCATAAGGCCTCAGCGTCAAGTGAAACTATCCACTCAATATGCAGGTGATGAATGGATTGTCTGAGATGAAGACATCGTTGGCGTATTGTGCGTTGGCCAGGGCCACCTGCAATGTGTGGGCTGTGTATTTAGCTCGGTGTGGTACCTCTTCTATGCTTGCTTTTTTATCCACGATTGTATGAATGAATAGAGACACGAGGCATCTGTGATTTCACCTTACTAGATGACCCGTTGCAACCATGACACAAAAACCGAGAGCGAACCAAACAGTCAAACCATGCAAGAGAGAGTGGTTGTGTCGTCCACTGCTCTAGATTTAGTGAAATGCTTCTTTCCAAATCAACGTCTTCACCACCTAGATAATGTCTTCACCACCTAGATAATGTAGAACGCATAGTTAGCAACAATTTTCTGGAACTGACTGTAAATGGTTTAGAATGCATGAAAAAGGCTAGCCAAAAGAAATTTCAATGAATGGTCAAAGACTAGCTAAAAGACATGATAGTTGTTCATGCATGAGGCATCCCATAAAATAAAATAGAAAAAACAAAAATGGAAAATAAAAATAAAAATAAAAATGGAAAAGGTGGAAAATAAAAACCATGAATTTTTATTTTCCACCTTTTCCGTTTTTATTTTTTCTATTTTATTTTATGTGTTTAAAATTCATTAACTTCTTAAGACGGATTTGTGAAATGTATCATCTAAGTTTTTACTGTTCGCTTTAAATGTTCGTTTTATTTTAATTTATTTAAAATACATTACTAAATTAATAGTAAAAAATATATTGATATTTAGTAATGCATCGTCTAAGTTCTTGACTGGTCGCTTTAAATATATTTGAAATGTTAATTGTGTGTTATTTTATCACGCGTGTCTCATGTCACATTATGCATGCCGGTAACTGGGACTATAGTCTGTTTTTCATCCAAGTTGCAACTCCACCCTCGAGTCATAACTAGGGCTCATAGTTTGTAGGTGTCTTGATAGTAAGTCCATCATCGACTCACAACTGGCATCGTAATTTTGTGTAGTCCCAGTTGCAAGTCCACAATCGACACAGAATTGGGCCCATAGTTTGTTTTTATCCTAATTACAAGTCCACCACCAACTCGCAACTGGGGCCAACTTTTTTCTGTCTCGGTTCCAAGTCCACCATCGACTCGCAGTTTGGGTCGGACCTTTTTTTGTCTCGATTGGAAGTCCACCCTTGACTAGTAATCGGGGTCCATCTTTTTTTGTCCCAGTTGCAAGTCCACCTTCGACTCGCACCTCGAGCCCGCCTTTTTTGTCCCAGCTGCAAATCCACCTCGACTCGCAACTAGGGTCCAATCATTTTGTCTCAGTTGCAAGTCCACACTTGACATGTAGCTGGAGTCCGACCTTTTTTCTTCTAGTAGTTACAAGTCCACCATCCGTAACTAGGGTCCGACATTTTTTTGGCCCAGTTGCAATCTGATACGTCTCCAATGTATCTATAATTTTTTATTGTTTCATGCTATTATATTATCAATCTTGGATGTTTCATATACATTTACCAGCAACTTTATATCATTTTTTTGGACTAACCTATTAACTTAGTGCCCATTTGCCAGTTACTGTTTTTTGCTTGTTTTGACTTTGCAGAATCAGTACGAAGCGAAGTCCAAATGCCACGAAACGTTTTGAAGATTTTTTTCTGGCGATAAGAGACACTGGAAGCTTCGAGAGGGAACCAGAAGGTTAAAGTGGGGCCCACTAGGCACCAAGGTACGTGAGGGGCCTCCGGCGTGCCCTGGTGGGTAGTGGGGCCCACGAGCATTGTTTTGACCTACCTCCGCCTCTATGAATACTCAAAAATCCCAAAACCCTCAGGGGAGTCCACGAAATATTTTTTTTGTCGTCGCAAGTTCCAAAACCATGAGATCCAATCTAGAGGTCTTCTCTGGCACTCTGTCAGAAAGGGTAACGATCACGAAGGGGTTCTTCATCATCCTTGCTGCCCCTCCGATGATGCGTGAGTAGTCTACCACAGACCTACAGGTCCGTAGTTAGTAGCTAGATTGCTTCTTCTCTATTTTTGATCTTTAATGCAATGTTCTCCTCGGTGGTCTTGGAGATCTATTTGATGTAATGACTTTTTGCGTTGTGTTTGTTGGGATATGATGAATTGTGAGTTTATGATCAGATCTATCCATGAATATTATTTGGGTTTTCTCTGAACTCTTTTATATGCATGATTGTTATAGCCTCGTATTTCTTCTCCGATTTATTAGTTTGGTTTGGCCAACTAGATTTATTTATTTTGCCATGGAAAGAGGTGCTTTGTGATGGGTTCGATCTTGCGGTGCTCAATCTCAGTGAGAGAAAGAGACATGACGCACATGTATCATTGTTATTAAGGGTAGAAAGATGGGGTTTATTCATACGTGATTTTATCTTGTCTACATCATGTCATCTTTCTTAAAGCATTAATCCTTTTTTTCATAAACTTAATACACTAGATGCATGCTGGATAGCGGTTGATGCGTGGAGTAATAGTAGTAAATGTAGCCAGGAGTCGGTCTACTAATCTTGGATGTGATGCCTATATGCATGATCATTGCCTTGGACATCGTCATAATTATTTGCTTTTTTTGTCAATTGCCCAACAGTATTTTGTTTACCCACCGCATGCTATTTTCTCGAGAGAAGCCTCTAGTGAAAACTATGACCCCCGGGTCTATTTTCTATCATATACTAAAACCAAAAGTACCTTGCTTTAATTTTCTTTTATTTATTTTGTTTTGTATTTTGTTAGATCTATTTATCAAAACCTATACAATTTAATCTGTCTCAATAACGTTGAGGGATTGACAACCCCTCTACGCGTTGGGTTGCACGTATTTGTTGTTTGTGTGCATGTGCTGTTTACATAGTGTTTCTTGATTCTCCTACTAGATTGATAACATTGCTTTCATAACTGATGGGCATACTTATCTTTACTGTACTACATCATCCTCTCCTCTTTGGGGAAATCCCAACGCAGCTCACAAGTAGCAGGAAGAATTTTTGGCGCCGTTGCCAGGGAGACACCATCAACATCTATCAAGAACCTACGCATAAAATTTTATCTCCTTGCATTTACTTTATTTCCCATTTTCTTCTCATTTTCATCTCCCCCACTTGTGAAAGTTTTTACAAAATACAAAAATATTTTCCGTTTGCCTTTTTCTTGTTTGATCTTTCCTTTGCTTGTGATATTGTTTGTGTAGTCACGATGTCTTAAGAAAATACAAAATTGTGTGACTTTCTAATACTAATAATAATGATATTATTCGTACTCCTATTGCTTCGCCAACTGCTAGTGCGGAGTCTTATGATATTACTGCCTCTTTGTTGAATCTTGTTATGTGATGGCAGCTGGAACTACGTCGGTATTTCCCCGGAGAGGGAGGGATGATGTAGCACATCGACGGTAGAGTATTTCCCTCAGTTATGAAACCAAGGTATCGAACCAGTAGGAGAACCAAGCAACACAACGTACACAACCCCTGCACACAAATAACAACACCTCTCAACCCGACGTGTTAAAGGGGTTGTCAATCCCTTTCGGGTAACGACGCCAGAAATTGTGTGTTGACGGGAGAAAGTTTTAATAGATTGAAATAATAGATTGCAAATAAAATAAATTGCCGCAAGGTATTTTTATATTTTTGGTTTAATAGATCTAAAAATAAAAGCAAGGAAAAAGTAGATCGCAAAGGCAAATATATGAGAAATAAGACACTGGGGCCGTAGGTTTCACTAGTGGCTTCTCTCGGGAAAAATAGCAAACGGTGGATAAACAGATTACTGTTGGGCAATTGATAGAACATCAAATAATTATGACGATATCTAGCCAATGATTATTACATAGGCATCACGTCCAAGATTAGTAGACCGACTCCTGTCTGCATCTACTACTATTACTCCACACATCGACCGCTATCCAGCATGCATCTAGTGTATTAAGTTCATGGAAAAACAGAGTAATGCAATAAGAACGATGACATGATGTAGACAAGATCCGTTTATCTATATGACGGTAGATATAGATCTCGTCTTTTTATCCTTAGTAGCAACGATACATACGTGTTGGTTCCCTTTCTGTCACCGGGATCAAGCACCGTAAGATCGAACCCACTACCGGGCACCTCTTCCCATTGCAAGATAAATAGATCGAGTTGGCCAGAAAAAACCCAAATATTGGAGAAGAAATACGAGGCTATAAGAGATCATGCATAAAAGAGATCAAAGAAACTCAAATACTTTCATGGATATAAAAACATAGATCTGATCATAGACTCGAAGTTCATCGATCCCAACAAACACACGGGAAAAGAGTTCCATCATATGGATCTCCAAGAGACCATTGTATTGAGGATCAAGAAAGAGAGATGAAGCCATCTAGCTACTAACTACGGACCCAAAGGTCTACAAAGAACTACTCACGCATGATCGGAGAGGCACCAATGGAAGTGATGAACCCCTCTGTGATGGTGTTTAGATTGGATCTGGTGTTTCTAGACTCTGCGGTGGCTGGATGAATATTTCGTCGACTCCCCTAGGGTTTTGGGAATATTTGGGTATTTATAGAGCAAAGAGGCGGTCCGGGGGGCACCCGAGGTGGGCACAACCCACCAGGGTTGTGCCCTCCTCGGGGCACCCCAGGTGCAACCAGGGCCCATCTGCTTCCTTTTGGCCCATAAAAAATCATCGTAAAGTTTTGTGCCATTTGGACTCCGTTTGATATTGATTTCCTGCGATGTAAAAAACACGGAAAAAACAGGAACTGGCATTGGGCACTATGTCAATAGGTTAGTACCAAAAATGATATAAATGACTATAAAATGATTATAAAACATTCAAGATTGATAATAAAACAACATGGAACAATCAAAAATTATAGATACGTTGGAGACATATCATTATGAAAGAGCAATTTTCCGGTAATCCTAATGAGGATGTCGCGTACCATCTAAACACTTCCATAGAATTGTGTGATATGCAAAAGAAAAAAAGATGCGTACAATGATATTGTGAAATTAAAATTATTCCCTTTCTCTTTGCGGGATCGTGCAAAAATTTAGTTTTCATCTTTACCACGAAATAGTATTGATTACTAGGACAAGTGCAAGGATGCTTTTATTACTAAGTATTTTCCTTCCGCGAAAATTATTTCTCTTAGAAATAAAATTATGAATTTCAAGCAACTTGAGCATAAATATGTTGCCCAATCTTGGGAATTGATGAAATTGATGATAAGAAATTGTCCTACTCATGGTCTAAATTTGTGGATGATCATACAATTTTTTTGTGTGGGATTGAATTTTGTTTCTAGAAATCTTTTAGAGTTCGCCACGGGTGGTACTTTTATGGAGATTACTTTGGGAGAAGCTACTAAATTGCTTGATGATATTATGGCAAATTATTCACAATGGGATACTGAAAGAGCTCCTACTAGTAAAAAAGTGAATTCTGTTGAAGAAAATAGTACTTTGAGTGATAAAGTTGATGCTTTTATGAAATTTGTTGCTAGTAAAAAATGCTCCTATTGGTCCTAATTATGTGCCTTTGTCCACTTTGATTGAGCAAAATAATGATCCCGTAGATGTGAATTTTGTCTCGCGAAACAATTTTAATAGCAATGCTTATAGAAGTAATCCTAGGTCGTTTCCTTGAAATTCCTCTAATAATTATGGTAATTCTTATAATAATAATAATAATAATAATAGTAATAATAATAATAGTAATAATAATAATAGTAATAATAATAGGATGCCCTATGATCTTGAAAGTAATATAAAGAATTTATCAATGCTCAAAAAGTTTTCAACACTACGATAGAAGAAAAGTTGAGTAAAATTGATGATATGTCTAGGAGCATTGATAGAATTATTCATGATGTGGAAAATCTTAAGACTAAAATATTGCCACCCAAGGTTGAAAATTATGAATCAACTAAAGCTTTGTATGTCTCTATGGATGAAAGTCAGAAAAGAACTTCCATGCTTAAAGCTAAAAGAGAATTTTTTAGAAAAAATGATTCCTCACGGTTTCTTTCGTAGTAATGATGAGGAGATTAAAATGATTGGTGTTTATTCTATTGATTCCTTGTTTAGTAATGTTAAAATTGATGATAAGGGGACTGAAGAAGAGTCTACTTTAGTTAGAAGGTGTCCCCATGATTCGGAGGGTGAAAAACTTGATGATTTTTTTTTTACTAAAAGTGGGTTTGAGAAGCTAAAAACTTATGATGTGCCCACTCTCTTGGATTGCAAAGATTTTAATTATGATAGTTGCTCTTTGATTGAGTGTATTTCTTTGTTGCAATCCATGCCAAATTCACCAAATGCTTATAAAAAAATAAAAGATTTTACTAAACATATTGTAGAAGCAATGATGAAAACTTCAGAAGAAAAGTCAGAACTAGAGATTTCAATTCCCAGAAAATTATATAATGAATGGGAACCCACCATTAAAGTCAAGATTAGAAATTATGAATGCAATGCTTTATGTGATTTGGGTGCTAGTGTTTCCACAATTCCGAAATCTCTATGTGATGTGCTACGTCTTACCAATCTAGATGAATGTTCTCTTAATTTGCACTTGGCGGATTCTACAATTAAAAAGCCTTTGGGTATAAATTAATGATGTTCTTATTCTTACAAATAGGAACTGTGTTCCCATTGAGTTTATTGTACCTGACATTGATTGCAATCCGTCTGGCCCCATCATACTTGGTATACCATTTTTATGAACTATAGGTGTCCTTATTGACATGAAAGAAGGGTATGGAACACTTCCCTAGAACTAGAATTAAATCACTGTATGAGTAAATCATGAGGGCCACCTATGAAACAAAAACCAAAGATGACAACACTTGAAACTATGCGTTATGCCTAGCTAGGGGCGTAAAACAATAGCGCTAGTTGGGAGGCAACCCAATAGTTATTTTTTCTTTTATATTTTCAATAAATATGAAATTATGCTACTATTATGATTGTGTTTTAGTGTATCAATTAGTGTTTGTGCCAAGTAAAGCCTTTGGGATGATTTGGGTGGTAGTTGATTTGATTTTGTGCATTAACATAAACTTTTGCGTCCAGTAGCAGAATTTTTAAAATTTGATGGAACATGATAAAAATATGAATTTTTTAAACATTATTATATGCAAATTTCCATCTTTTCCTAATTTTTAGGAATTTTTGGAGTTACGAAAGTATGGTCAAAGTTCAGATTTCTACAAATTGTTTTGTTTTTGACAGATTGTATTTTCGTTGCATTGTGTGCTTATTTTGATGAATCTATGGATTGTATCAGGGGGTATAATCCATGGTAAAGTTATAATACAATGGGTATAATGAAATAACAAAATATGAATGGGTTTGCAACAGTACTTAAAGTGGTGATTTGCTTTCTTATACTAACGATCTCATGAAGGTTTTGTTAAATTTTGTGTGATTGAAGTTTTCAAGTTTTGGGTGAGATCACGATAGATGAAGGAATAAGGAGTGGCAATATCCTAAGATTGGGGATGCCCAAGGCACCCCAAGGTAATATTCAAGGACTCCCAAGAAACTAAGCATGGGGATGCCCTAGAAGGCATCCCCTTTTTCTTCTAACGACCATCGGTAATTTTACTTGGAGCTATATTTTAATTCGTCACATATCATGAGTTTTGCTTGGAGCGTCTTGTATTATATGGGTGTTTTCTTGTTTTGCTATTTAGTTTGTCACAATCATCCATGCTGAACACACTTATTTGAGAGAGCCACGTGCATATCATCATTTGCTAGAATACTCTATGTGCTTCACTTAAATCTTTTGAGCTAGGTAGTTGCTCTAATACTTCACTTATATCTTTTTGAGCACTGCGGTGGTTATATTTTGAAGAAATAAACTCTCATGCTTCACTTATATTATTTTGAGAGCTGGAAATTTTAAAGAAATATGCTCTCATGCTTCACTTATATTATTTTTGAGAGATGAAAAAATTGAAAAATATTTATGCTCTCGTGCTTCACTTGGATCTTTTTGAGAGTTAAGAATAGTGGTGTCTATTTGCACGAGATATAAATTTGGTCCCAAAATGATAGATATCCAAGGGGGATATAAAAAAACTTTCATGAAGATCATTGGATATTATAAACTTGATCCCTTGCAATAGTTTTGCAATATGGAGATAGTGATATGTGATTCATGTTGGTGAGTAATTATGCTTTAGTAAGAATATTGGTGTTAAGGTTTGTGATTCTCTATGCATGCACGTAAAGTCAATAGTTATGCAATGAAATTATATCCTACTTTTGGTGCATTATTTAGTGTTAATTATGTTTAATGCTCATTTATGACCGTTTTTGTTTTTTGGTTGGTCGCTTCTCAATCTATTTGCTAGCCTTCACTTACTAAGCGGGAATACTGCTTGTGCATCCAACTCCTTAAACCCAAAGTTTTGCCAAATGAGTCCACTGTGCCATAACTACCTATATCCGGTATTCTCATGTCGTTCCAAGTAAATTTGCATGTGCCAACTCTAATTTTCAAAATGAATTCCCGTTTTGTGTGCCCGTACCGCTCATGAAGCGGCAGGGGGTGGCCAATATTTTCCATGCTAGGTAGTTTATTCTCACGATGAGTGTTTATTCACTTGTCATTGCACGAGAGTGTGGGAGGTAATAGGGATGCCCACTCCCGAAATGAAAAAAAACTATGACAATAAATTCCTTGGAAAGTGTTGGTATGGAAGGCACCCGTGGATACGGCTAGCCATGGATTGTGAAAGAATGGTGGAAAGGAAATAAACTATACTTTTTGTTTGAGAACCTTTTATGATTTTTCTAGCATGCAAGATATTGGGAATTCTCGGTCATTTTTGTTGATAGGAAAAGCATGCCTCTAAAAACAAATTTATCTCTCAATTTAAGCTATGAGCTCTGGCACCTCTACAAATCTCTGCTTCCCTCTATGAAGGGCCTATCCATTTACTTTTATGCATTTTTTATTGAGTCTCCATCTTCTCTTATAAAGCACCAACTAGGGAACACTATTTTCATACTTGTGAATTGGATGTAGCTAATATTTGAGTGTGTTTCATGAATGGATCAATGACTGAGCATAATAGGCTAGGGATAACTTTCTTTAGCGTTGATATTTTGAAAGACACAGTTGCTTGTTGATATGCTTGAGTATTGATGTTTCCATGTCAAATTATAGACTATTGCTTTGAATCATTCAAGTCCAATTGTCCATGCTACAAAGAAAAGAATATATGATGAATATGTTAGCTAGCATTCCACATCAAAAATTCTGTTTTTATCATTTACCTACTCGAGGATGAGCAGGAATTAAGCGTGGGGGATGCTTGATACGTCTGCAACGTATCTATAATTTTTGATTGTTCCATGCTTTTATATTATCAATCTTGGATTTTTATATACATTTACAAGCAACTTTATATCATTTTTGGGGCTAACCTATTAACTTAGTGCCGAGTGCAAGTTTCTATTTTTTGCTTGTTTTTGACTTTGCAGAATATCAGTACCAAATGGAGTCCAAATGCCATGAAACTTTTTGGAGATTTTTTTCTGGCGATAAAAGATCATGGAAGCTTTGAGAGGGAACCAGAAGATGAAAGTGGGCCCCACTAGGCACCAGGGCATGTCAGGGGCCTCTAGAGCGCCCTGGTGGGTAGTGGGGCCTATGAGCATCGTTTTGACCTACCTCCGCCTCTATAAATACTCTAAAATCCCAAAACCCTCAGGGGAGTCCATGAAATACTTTTTTCTCTACCGCAAGTTCCAGAACCATGAGATCCAATCTAGAGGCCTTCTCCGACACTATGCCAGATGGGGAAACAATCACAGAGGGGTTCTTTGTCATCCTTGTTGCCCCTCCGATGATGCGTGCGTAGTTTACCACAGACCTACGGGTCCGTAGTTAGTAGCTTGATGGCTTCTTCTCTCTTTTTGAGCTTCAATACAATGTTCTATTGGGGATTGTTGCATAAATTAAAAAAAATTCTACACATCACCAAGATCAATCTATGGAGAGACTAGCAACGAGAGAGAGAGGGGAGTGTATCTTCATACCCTTGAAGATCGCGATGCGGAAGCGTTACAAGAACGCGGTTGGAGGAGTCGTACACGCAGCGATTCTGATCGCGGTCGATTCTGATCTAAGCGCCAAACAACGGCGCCTCCGCGTTCAACACACGTGCAGCCCGGTGACGTCTCCCGTGCCTTGATCCAGTAAGGAGGAGGGAGAGGTTGGGGAAGACAGCTCCAGCAGCAGCACGATGGCGTGGTGGTGGTGGAGCAGGGTGGTTTCCAGCAGGGCTTCGCCAACCACTACGAAGGATGAGGATGTGGAGAGGTAGGGCTGCGCCGAGGGAGAGAGAGACTCGTGTCCTTGGCTGCCCCAAAACCCCCACTATATATAGGAGGAGGGGAGGTGGCTGCGCCCCCTCTAGGTTTCCCACCCTAGGGGGTGCGGCAGCCCTAGATGGGATTGGAGGGGCGACCAAGAGGGGGAGAGGGGGCGCGCCCTAGGGTGGGCCTTTAGGCCCATCTGCGCCTAGGGTTTCCCCCTCTCCTCCTAGTTGCGCCCTGGGCCTTGGTGGGAGGCGCACCAGCCCACTCAGGGGCTGGTCCCTTCCCACTCTTGGCCCATGCAAGCCTCTGGGGCTGGTGGCCCCTCCCGGTGGACCCCCGGAACCCTTCCGGTGGTCCCAGTACATTACCGGTGACACCCGAAATACTTTCGGTGGCCAAAACCTCACTTCCTATATATTATTCTTTACCTCCAGACCATTCTGGAACTCCTCGTGACGTCTGGGCTCTTATCCAGGACTCCGAACAACATTCGGTAACCATGCACAAACTTTCCCTATAACCCTAGCGTCATCGAACCTTAAGTGTGTAGACCCTACGGGTTCGGGAGGCATGTAGACATGACCAAGACATCTCTCCGATCAATAACCAACAGCGGTATCTGGATACCCATGTTGGCTCCCACATGTTCCACGATGATCTCATTGGATGAACCACAATGTCGGGGATTCAATCAATCCCGTATACAATTCCCTTTGTCCATCGGTATGTTACTTGCCCGAGATTCGATCATCGGTATCCCAATACCTCATTCAATCTCATTATCAGCAAGTCACTTTACTCGTTCCGTAATGCATGATCCCGTGACCAACTCCTTAGTCACATTGAGCTCATTATGATGATGCATTACCGAGTGGGCCCAGAGATACCTCTCCGTCATACAGAGTGACAAATCCGAGTCTCGATTCATGCCAACCCAACAAACACTTTTGAAGATACCCATAGTGCACCTTTATAGCCACCCAGTTACGTTGTGATGTTTGGCACACCCAAAGCTGAAAGATCGTGGATGTCGCCTAGAGAGGGGGGGGGGGGGTGGGGTGAATAGGCGTTTTAAAATAATTACGGTTTAGGCTTGAACAAATGCGGAATAAACCTAGCGGTTAATTTGCCAAGCATAAAACCTAAAACAACTAGGCTCACCTATGTGCACCAACAACTTATGCTAAGCAAGATAAGAAACTATGAGATAGCAAGAAATATGACAAAGAACAATATGGCTATCACAAAGTAAAGTGCATAAGTAAAGGGCTCGGGTAAGAGATAATCGAGGCACGCGGAGACGACGATGTATCCCGAAGTTCACACCCTTGCGGATGCTAATCTTCGTTTGGAGCGGTGTGGAGGCACAATGCTCCCCAAGAAGCCACTAGGGCCACCTCAATCTCCTCACGCCCTCGCACAATGCAAGATGCCATGATTCCACTAAGGGACCCTTGAGGGCGGTCACCGAACCCGTACAAATGGCAACCCTTGGGGGCGGTCACCGAACCCGTACACTTTGGCAACCCTTGGGGGCGGTCACCGGTACCCGTCAAATTGCTCGGGGCGATCTCCACAACCTAATTGGAGACCCCGACGCTTGCCCAGAGCTTTACACCACATGATTGAGCTCCGAACACCACCAACCGTCTAGGGCGCCCAAGCACCCAAGAGGAACAAGCTTAAGGGTACCAAGCACCCAAGAGTAATAAGCTTCCCAACTTGTAACTTCCACGTATCACCGTGGAGAACTCAAACCGATGCACAAATGCAATGGCAAGGGCACACGGAGTGCCCAAGTCCTTCTCTCCCAAATCCCACCAAAGCAACTAATGCTAGGGAGGAAAATAAGAGGAAGAACAAGAAGGAGAACACCAAGAACTCCAAGATCTAGATCCAAGGGGTTCCCCTCACATAGAGGAGAAAGTGATTGGTGGAAATGTGGATCTAGATCTCCTCTCTCTTTTCCCTCAAAAACTAGCAAGAATCCATGGAGGGAGTGAGATTTAGCAACCTCAAAGAAGGTCAACAATGGGGGCAAAAACGAGCTCAAAGGATGAGGTTCATTGGGGAAGAAGACCCCCTTTTATAGGAGGGGGAAAATCCAACCGTTATGTGCTCAGCCCGCACACGAGCGGTACTACCGCTCCACGAGCGGTACTACCGCTCAGGTGGAAGAAATAGGGAAAAGGAGCAACAAAACATGAACCTTGGGGCGCTAGTATCGCAGGAGACAGCGGTACTACCGCTGGGTTAAGCGGTACTACCGCACCCTTCGGCGGTACTGCCGCACAGAACAAAGGGTAAAGGGAAAGAGGGAACCGGGCGGTACTACCGCGGAGGAAGGGCGGTACTGCCGCTAAGGAGCGGTACTGCCGCACTACTGCCGCAGCGAGGTACCGCACAATCCGACACAGAAAAAGACCCCTTGAATCGACGCGGTAGGGACCTGGTAAGCCAGCGGTAGTACTGCTGCGGAGTCACCGCCGGTACTATCGCTGCCGAGCGGTACTTCCTCTTGTGACCCCTCAGCGGTACTACCGCTGGGTACCATGGTACTACCGCTGGGACCCTGACAAAACCACACTCAAGAAAACAAGAACTGCCATAACTTCTGCATATGAGCTCCGAATTGAGCAAACTCAAGCTTGTTGGAAACAAGACGACGAGTAGCATCAAAACAGCGGCTTGTTATAGTAAGAAGAGGCAGGGGAGGTATGCCAACAAATAGAGTGAAACCTCCAACCGAGAAGAATCGGCAAAACCTCCAACATCGAAAACATCATAGAAGAAGCATGTGAACTCCGTTTTCGATGAACTCGAGCTTGTCATCAAGATGACCATAAGCTCTAAGACTCTCAAAGAGAACCAAACAAGAACCAAGAAATATGATGCAAGGATGCAATGGTTTGAGCTCTCAGCAAACGATACGGTCAAGCTACTCATTGAGAGCCCCCCTTGATAGTACGGCAATCGATCCTATAACCCAGTCTCCCAACTACCATCATGAGACCGGTAAAATAGAAAACCTATCAAGGGCAAACCTTTGACTTGCACATGGTCCACTTGAGCTAGATGATGATGATCTTGACTCCCTCAGGTTGGACCACCTTTCTTGATTGGGTAGACTCGATGAAGACTAGTCGATTGCTCCCCCATACTCCACTATGGGTGAGCCACTCTTCCGCACATCTTCACAAGTCCATTGTCACCACAAAGGACGGCAAGCTTCAAGCATTTGATCTCTTCGTGATGCTCCACTTGAACTTGCAGACCGCAACCTTTCTTGATTGTGTTGACTTGATGAAGACTAGTTGATTTCTCCCCCATACTCCACTATGGGTGAGCCACTCTTCCGCACATCTTCACAAGTCCATTGTCACCACAAAGGACAACAAGCTTCAAGCATTTGATCTCTTCGTGATGCTCCACTTGAACTTGCACACGCAACCTAACCCCACAAAGAACCCTCACGAAGACCATGGGTTAGTACACAAAGCGTAATTGACAATGCTTACCATACCATGGGATCACTTGATCCCTCTCGGTACATCTTCTATGCTTTGTGGGTTGATAAACTTGATTCACTCTTTAACTTAGCCTTGATCAACCTCTCACAAGACCAATCTTTAGGTAATTCCTTTAATAGCACCTTGGTCGACACAAACTCTCCTTGAAACCAACACATGTACTCCAAGAAAAGCCTATGGACAAAACCTTCAAATATAACTCAAGGCAACCATTAGTCCATAGAGATTGTCATCAATTACCAAAACCAAACATGGGGGCACCGCATGTTCTTTCAATCTCCCCCATTTTGGTAATTGATGACAATCACTTTCAAGAGAGTTTAATACAAGGAATTATGCACCACCATGCAATGCAACAACCAATAATGCATGCGTATGAGATGCAATTGCTTAGGAACAACACCAAAGCAAGGAGAAAACTCTAAAGACTTCTCCACAAAACTCTCCGAAACCTCCACAAATCTCTCTGAAACTTCTCCCCCATTGGCATCGATTGCCAAAATGGGCGACAAGCTTAGAAGGCCAATATAGATTGAGTTCCTCCAGAAGTTGTGTATTTATCAACAAGAGAGTGGAAAGCAATACACATAACCAACGGTAAATACTTGGAGGAAGACAAACTATATTGAGGCCCAAAGATTGCTAAAGGAAGATATGCCACAAAGACATAATCGACAGAGACACAAGCAATCAAGCGATCAAAAGATACCAATTGAAGCAAGCTATCAAAAGATACCAATTGAACCAACTAGGCCAATGATCCTACGAGCCACAAGAAAGAAAGATATTATAATATGAGCAGAGGAGTGTTCTAAATAACCTAAAGAAGCTCCCCATGATTTGTGCACATCAAGAATTTTTGTATTTGAATACAAAGTGCACAAAATAGGATCACAGCTCCCCCAAAATCAATAGAAACTTACAACAAGTGCAAGTGAGCATATAGGAAACTAAGCCTAGTACTTGCAACTAACACATGGTTGAGCAACAAGTGAAAGAGGCAACTTAAGAATGGGCTCAACCAAAATGATGTGTGAGAGTCAAGGCAATGCACTAGAGAAGACTAATGTACGGATGAGCATTAAGCATCCATAAAGTCTTGAAGGAATGAGGCAACACGGTGCAAGGCCTATCATTCCCACACACAACAAGTAAATGGGTTCACAAGCTTACTAATAAGCATATAAAGAACCTATGCTTGTGACAACCCATGGTGAAGGTAGAAGATGAAAGCCTCATCAAGACGAGGGATACCAATTAAGATGGCAAAAGCCTCGTAAAGATAAGCATGACGAAAATAATCTTCACCACACAAGAGTGCATCAAGATGCAACGAGATAAGACACACACTCAAGGCAAAAGCTTTCACGGAGCCACCAAAGAAATAACATACGAAAGACAAGGTGGTCGTGAAAGAAAGGATATAAACTAGATATGCAACTTTTCTCAAGTGTATAAGATTCTAGGTAGACGAAATCATGATGATATATATCTACAAAGAAGGATGTACACCCGAAATAGTTGCAACACGAGGAACAAGATATCCACAAGGAAATCATAAATATGCCAATAAGATATTTGCTTGGAAGCATAGCACATGGCTAGATATGGTCTTATAGTATATAAATGAATTCCTACAACACACCCATAAAAGACATCACAACTAGCAACAAGACATCATTGTTGGGATGCTTTGAGAAAGGAAACAAGTATCACAAGATGGAATGAAAATCATGCTAAGATGCAACCTACACAAGGTTGATGCAAGAAATGTGTGCATGAAGTATATGAAGATACTTGTTACTGAGATAACATTGGAAGGATGTAGTAGATACCAATTGAAGGTACAAAGTAGTTCATTGATCATCCTAGCTTGACTCCAATAAGCACATGGTGACAACACCTTCCTTGTGAGTGAACCGAGCATCCAATGCATCTCCACTTGTTCCTAGAACAACAACATAAACAAAATGGTACCCAAACTCATTGGGACCAAAGAGTTAGAGAACCAACAATACATAGGACAAACTCCATATAAGTATGTGCACATAGATACGAAAAAGAATTTCATGCACATCTCATCCAATTTGAGACTTGGTGGAGTTTCCCCTATATATTGGGTCAAAGAAAGAAAGCATGCCAAAGATACTACACGAAGCTAATATGCATGCTCAAGACTTTCAAGAACCGAAACCAAAAGACAAAGAAAAAGCAAGAGAAGAAAAGATACCAAACGAATAAATCATCACTTGGAGGGTATCCATAATGGATACAACAAGGAATGAGATATCCATTGATATACTCAAATAAGAGACATCAAACTCCCAAAAGAGAGGATGGTTCCAAACAAACCAAGCTCTCTACAAAGTTTCATGATGGCACAAAGCACCAAAAAGAAATGGCTTGCCTTCCACAAACACACACTTGATAAGGATCACAAGATGAGTGTTTTATACAGAATAGGATAGATCCCCCAAGACTAGTGCATTAAAGATAATTTGCATTTGAATACAAAATGCACGAGGTGGGATCACCACTTTCACTATATCTAGAAAACACTAGACAAGGTCAAGAAATAAACAAGATCCACAAGTGGTATGGAAGACAAAGGGAGTTGATACAAACCTTGGCAAGAGAAAGGGTAAATAAATAGCAAAGGCCAATGTAAAGATGATCAATAATTTCTACCACACATAAGTGAGTACCAATTGTCAAAAGACAAGAAGTATCTGGAAATAATTCCCGGTGGTAGATAACAAGGATATCCGACATCATCTTCACACCAACAAAAAGCAAATTGCAACTTGTAGAGCTAACATGCCACCTAGGAACAAGATAATTTACAATATCAATTCTAGGTGACAATATCTCAAATGTACACATTTTCTAGGCTAGTAATATACACATAGCATATTACTCCCCCGTAATGTGATACCAATTAAACACTTAACAAGAGGCAATTAGAGGATCCAGCAAGAGATAATTAATGGACTATTTAGAATTTGAATTTCTCATGAGAAGACATACCACATAGCAACTAGATAATCTTGTAATATCAATACTAAATGGTATTCCTCATGTACACACATTTATAGGATTGTGAGGTGCACAAAGCACATTACATAGGATCGACAAAACCTTCCGGTTGCATCATATACAATTCTTCCTTAAGGAAACCATTAAGGAATGTTGTTTTAATGTCCATCTACCATATCTCATAATCATAGAATGCGGCAATTGCTAACATGATTCAGACGGACTTCAGCTTCGCTATGGGTGAGAAGGTCTCATCGTAGTCAACCCCTTGAACTTGTCGGTAACCCTTAGCGACAAGCCGAGCCTTATAGATGGTTACATTATCATCCGTGTTTGTCTTCTCTTAAAGATCCATTTATTTTCTATGGCTCGCCGATCATCGGGCAAGTCTGTCAAAGTCCATACTTCGTTTTCATACATGGATCCTATCTCGGGTTTCATGGCTTCAAGCCATATGTTGGAATCCGGGCCCGCCATCGCTTCTTCATAGTTTGAAGGTTCACCATTCTCTAACAACATGATTTCTAGGACAGGGTTGCCGTACCACTCTGGTGCGGAACGTGTCCTTGTGGACCTACGAAGTTCAGTAGCAACTTGATCTGAAGTTTCATGATCATCATCATTAACTTCCTCTCTAGTCGGTGCAGGCGCCACAGAAACATCTTCCTAAGCTGCGCTATTCTCCGGTTCAAGAGGCAATACCTCATCAAGTTCTACTTTCCTCCCACTTACTTCTTTTGAGAGAAACTCTTTCTCTAGAAAGGATCCATTCTTGGCAACAAAGATCTTGCCTTCGGATCTGAGGTAGAAGGTATACCCGATAGTTTCCTTAGGGTATCCTATGAAGACACATTTTTCCGACTTGGGTTCGAGCTTTTCAGGTTGAAGTTTCTTTACATAAGCATCGCATCCCAAATTTTCAGAAACGACAGCTTAGGTTTCTTTCCAAACCATAATTCATACGGTGTCGTCTCAACGGATTTCGACGGAGCCCTATTTAAAGTGAATGCGGCAGTCTCTAAAGCATAAACCCAAAATGATAGCGGTAGATCGGTAAGAGACATTGTAGATCACACCATATCCAATAGAGTGCGATTACGACGTTCGGACACACCATTTCGCTGAGGTGTTCCAGACAGCATGAGTTGTGAAACAATTCCACATTTCCTTAAGTGTGTGCCAAACTTGTGACTCAAGTGTTCTCCTCCACGATCTGATCGTAAGAACTTTATTTTCTTGTCACGTTGATTCTCTACCTCACTCTAAAATTCCTTGAACTTTTCAAAGGTCTCAGACTTGTGTTTCATTAAGTAGACATACCCATATCTACTTAAGTCATCAGTGAGGTGAGAACATAATGATAGCCACCGCGAGCCTCAATGCTCATTAGACAGCACACATCGGTATGTGTGATTTCCAATAAGTTGGTTGCTCGCTCCATTGTTCCGAAGAACGGAGTCTTGGTCATTTTGCCCATAAGGCATGGTTCGCATGTGTCAAATGATTCATAATCAAGAGACTCCGGTAGTCCATCTGCATGGAGTTTCTTCATGCACTTGACACCAATGTGACCAAGGTGGTAGTGCCACAAGTATGTGGGACTATCATTATCAACCTTACACTTCTTGGCATTCACACTATGAATATGTGTAACATCACATTCGAGATTAAACAAGAATAAACCATTAACCAGCGGGGCATGACCATAAAACATATCTCTCATGTAAATGGAACAACCGTTATTCTCGGATTTAAATGAGTAGCCATCTCGCATAAAACGAGATCCAGATACAATGTTCATGCTCAAAGCTGGTACTAAATAACAATTATTGAGGTTTAAAACTAATCCCGTAGGTAGATGTAGAGGGAGCGTGCCGACGGTGATCACATCGACCTTGGAACCATTCCCGACGCGCATCATCACCTCGTCCTTCGCCAGTCTCGCTTATTCAGCAGCTCCTGTTTTGAGTTACAAATATGAGCAACTGCACCGGTATCAAATACCCAGGAGCTACTACGAGTGCTAGTAAGGTACACATCAATAACATGTATATCATATATACCTTTGTTATTGCCGGCCTTCTTGTCCGCCAAGTACTTGGGGCGGTTCGGCTTCCAATGACCATTTCCCTGGCAATAAAAGCACTCAGTCTCAGGCTTGGGTCCATGCTTTGGCTTCTTCCTGGCTGAGGGTTTGTACCAGTAGCTATGTGTTTAATCTCTCTCTCTCTCTCTCTCTCTCTCTCGTGATCTATATCATGGTCTTTGTTAATATAATCGGATCATATGATGTTTCTCCCCTCTATACTCTTGTTGTGATGAATTGAGTCTTTACCCTTTGATATATGTCTTGTTGGATTGAATATTCAGAGATGAGAACACATGATATATGTCTTGCGGTATGAATACTTGAGGTGAAAATTGGGGTATCTTATCGGTTCACTTGATATATGTTATGACATTCAACTCGCGGGTTCCCGTGGTGATATTGGGGTAATCTATGCATATGGGCTGATGCACGTTTTTATTATCTTTTCTTCGACGGAAACATTGGGGTCTCTTTATAGTTCTTTGTGTGGATTGAGTATTATGAATATGAATTTGCTTTGGTGTTATTCTAGTACAAACTCTAGGATAGATTGAACGGAAACAATAGCTTTGTGTTATTTTAGTACGAACTCTTGAATAGATCGAACGGAAAGAATAGCTTTGAGGTGGTCTCGTACCCTACAAACAATTTCTATCTTTTGTTCTCCGCTAATAGGAACTCGGGAGTGATTCTTTGTTGCACTTCGAGGGATAATTATATGATCCAACTATGTTAGCACTGTTGGGAGATTGCACTAGCGAAAGTACGGACCCTAGGCCTTGTTTTTAAGCATTACAATACCGTTTTTGTGCCCGTTTAATATTTGCTACCCTGCTGTTTTATTTATTCAGATCATAAAAATATATTTCTACCATCCATATTACACTTTTATCACCATCTCTTCGCCAAACTAGTGCACCTATACAATTTTCCATTGTATTGGGTGTGTTGGGGAGACAAGAGATTTCTTGTATTTGGTTGCAGGGCCGTTTGAGAGAGACCATATTCATCCTACACCTCTCACGGATTGATAAATCCTAGGTCATCCACTTGAGGGAAAATTGCTACTATCCTACAAAACTCTGCGCTTGGAGGCCCAACACGTGTCTACAAGAATAAAGTTGCGTAGTAGACATCACAAATGTAGCTAGAGTATCAGCTATTGTGGGACAGACGGAGTAGATTTTTTTGAATGGTCACCGGGGAGGGGATCCCTCCTCACCTGAATATATTGCTCAAAAAGCTGCCAAACCCAAGAGTCACCCCTTAAGTTTTGGTTGATCCAGTTTATTATAAAATATGATCGAAAAGCTAAAAAAATTGACCCTGTTTATGTGGAAAACCGGGCCAAAATCGCACAAGTAACAAGGTTACAGAAAAAGAGGAAAAAACTGACGCCCAGGAGAAGCCACGCCTAGCTAGAAGGACAATCCCCCACGAGATGCACAAGTAGATGAGGGGTGTCGTTAGGGACAATACCAAGACTTTGCAAGCGGCCTAATGCACCGCACCAGCCTGCGTACCGAACCCCACGACGCAACAGAGGAGCATCCATACTCAACGGGTGACTAAACACGAACCTTAACAAGGAGGTCCACCATAGGGGAATGATTAGAAAGTTGAGGAGGCACCTTGCGACATCATTGAGCAAAGATGATCCGAGACACTCCAGAAGCACAAAACTCGTTGCACCACCATATACAACCATGGGAGGTCTTGAGCATGCACAATAACAGAAGTGACACCGAAGATCACCACCACAGATGGAAACATACCACTGTCAACCCATCCAGCCGCATCACCACCAACAACATCCCACAGGAAGCAACACCCACATGTCAGCCAACCTGACCCCAAGATGATGCCTTCAAGAAGGGTCGCGCCTTTAGTTGTGCTGCCATCATCCGCACCTAGAGGACCTGGGCTAGGGGTTTCCCCCAGAGTCTCGACAAGGAGGGTGCAAACAACAACAAGACATCAATGCCACCAAGGAGGTTAGTAGTGCCCAAGGGCATCGTCGTCGTTGGCTCTAGATGGAGCAGGGCTTTCGCCCATGTTGGTTGATACGTCTCCGATGTATTTATAATTTTTGATTGTTTCATGCTATTTATCATACCACTTTTACATATTTTTTGCTACAATTTATATTTTCTATTTGGACCAACCTATTAACCCAGCCCCAAAGGCCAGTTCCTGTTTTCTATCATTTTGGGGGGTTTTTAGGTGAAAAATTCACGAACCTGGAATGACCTAAAAATTTATGTGGATTTTTTGTGGAATATATTTGATTTTTCGCACAACAATCAACGCAAGAGGGGGACCCATGGGCTCCACAAGCTCAGGGGGCTCACCTTAGGGGCGTCAGGCAGGCTTGTGGCTAGACCATGAAGCTTCTGGAGCTCTCCTTCGGGCGCAAGGAAGCTAATATATGGAAAAATCGTGTAAAAATTTCAGCCAAATTGGAGTTAAAGAAGTTCGGGTATCAAAGAAACGGTGCTCGGCCACAGAAACAACCCCAAAAACAGGAGAAGAAACCCTAGGAAAAAAGATAGAGATCCAATCTCGGAGGGGCTTCCACCCTGATACGTCTCCAATGTTCTATAATTTATGACGTATTCATGCCATATTTACACCAATTTCATATTGTTTTGGTATGATTTGAATGGAACTAACCTCGACTGATGCCACTTTCAGTAGAACTACCGTGGTGTTGTTTTTTGTGCGGAAATAAAAGTTCTTGGAATGGGCTGAAACTTTTTGACGATTTTTTTGGAACAACCGAGACCCCCGTGATACGTCTCCAACGTATCTACTTTTCTTAACACTTTTCCTCTTGTTTTGGACTCTAATTTGCATGAAACTAACCCTGGACTGACGCTGTTTTCAGCAGAACTACCATGGTGTTGTTTTTGTGCAGAAATAAAAGTTCTCGTAATGGAACCAAACTTCGTGAGGATTTCTTATACAATAAAAGAGAACTTCTAGAGCCAAGAGTCACCTAAGGGGGGCACCTGGGTGGGCACAACCCACCATGGCATGCCTGCCCCCCAGGCGTGCCTAGGTGGGTTGTCCCCACCTGGTGGCCCCGCAGACCCTAAAACCGATGCTATAAAATCCTGTTTTTTTAGAAAAAATTAGGGAGAAAGAACTATCGCGATCCATGAGACGGAGCCGCCATCACCTCCTGTTCTTCATCGGGAGGCTAGATCTAGAGTCCGTTTGGGGCTCCGGAGAGGGGGATCTTCGTTCTTCATCATCACCAACCCTTCTACATCGCCAATTCCATGATGCTCCCCACCGGGAGTGAGTAATTCCTTCGTAGGCTCGCTGGTCGGTGATGAGTTGGATGAGATTCATCATGTAATCTAGTTAGTTTTGTTAGGGCCTGATCCCTAGTATCTACTATGTTCTGAGATTGATGTTGCTATGACTTTGCCAGGCTTAATGCTTGTCACTTTGGGCCCGGGTGCCATGATTTCATATCTGAACCGTTTATGCTATCACCATTATATCCATGTTCTAGATCCGATCTTGCAAGTTATAGTCACCTACTACATGTTATGATCCGGCAACCCCGGAGTGACAATAGTCAGGACCACTCCCGGTGATGACCGTAGTTTGAGGAGTTCATGTATTCACCGTGTGTTAATGCTTTGTTCCGGCTCTCTATTAACAGGAGGCCTTAATATCCCTTAGTTTCCAATTGGACCCTGCTACCACGGGAGGGTAGGACAAAAGATGTCATGCAAGTTCTTTCCAAAAGCATGTATGACTATTTACGGAATACATGCCTACATTATATTTATGAATTGGAGCGAGTGTCGTATCGCCCTAGGTTATTACTGTCATATGATGAATATCATCCAACAAATTACCGATCCAATGCATACGGATTTCTATTATATTGTTTCTTGCTAAGTAGTACTACTATCGTTACTGTTGCACTTGCTAACAAAATACTGCTATCACTGTTATTGTTACCATTGCTGCTGTCTCTACTACCAATACTATCATATTACTTTGCTACTGATCATGTTGCTGCAGATAATTAATCTCCAGATGTTGTTGAATTGACAACTCAGCTGCTAATACCTTCAAATATTCTTTGGCTCCCCTTGTGTCAAATCTATAAATTTGGGTTGAATACTCTACCATCGAAAACTGTTGTGATCCCCTATACTTGTGGGTTATCAAGACCTTTTTCTGGTGCCATTGCCGGGGAGCATAGCTATATTTGTTGAGTCACTTGGGATTATTATCAATTTATCACTATGAAGAATCTGAAGGATGCTAAGCCTAAGATTTATCCCTCTAAGACGAGGGGAGGTAAGGAACTGCCATCCAGTTATGCTTTAGATTCACCTTCTGTTATAAGTAAAGTTGCAACACCACTGCATGCTATTAATCCTGATATGTCGCAAGTTATTGATGATGCTACTTCTGCTATGAATGATACTTATGATGATGCTAGTACCGTGCTTGATGATAATGATGTGCCACTTGGTGATTTTCTTGATGAACAAATTGCTAGAGTAATTCAACATGATATTGTTGAATCTGATGATGAGCTTGAAACTGAAAATGTTGAAACACCTACTAGAACTAGCCCTCCTCGATATGAATTGCCTAAGGTACCGGAAGGTTATGTTATGAATGAAGAGACAACTAGAGATATTCTTGCTTGTAAGGATAGAGATGATCTAAAGAAATTGTTATGCAAGTATAAAGAAAAGTCCTTGAATGCTAGAATGCAATATGATCATAAGTTTACTACTTCACCTATCTTTATTGATGATAGGGATTATGAATTCTCTGTCGACCCAGAGTTAATTAATTTGGTTGAATCTGATCCTTTTCATGGTTATGAAACTGAAACTGTTGTGGCACATCTTACTAAGTTGAATAGCATAGCCACCCTTTTTTACTCATGATGAGAAAACTCGCTATTACTATATTCTCAAATTATTTCCATTTTCATTAAAGGGTGATGCTAAAGCTTGGTACAATACTCTTGCTCCTGGTTGTGTGCATAGTCCCCAGGATATGATTTATTACTTCTCTAAAAAATATTTCCCTGCTCATAAGAAACAAGCTGCCTTGCAGGAAATATTCAACTTTGTGCAAATTAAAGAAGAGTCTCCCACAAGCTTGGAGGAGGCTTTGCCAATTACTTAATGCTTTGCCTGATCATCCTCTTAAGAAAAATGAAATACTTGATATCTTCTATAATGGACTAACCAATGCTTCTAGGGTTTTCCTAGATAGTTGTGCTGGTTGTGTTTTCAGGGAACGAACTATTGGGCAAGCTGAACAATTATTGAATAACATATTAAAAAATTATGATGATTGGACTCTTCCTGAATCACCACCTAAACCCACTCCAAAGAAGAGGGGAATCTTATATCTCAGTCTTGAAGATGTGCAAGAGGCAAAGAAATCCATGAAGGAAAAAAGGTATTAAAGCTGAGGATGTTAAAAATTTACCTCCTATTGAAGAAATACATGGGCTTGATACACCACCACCACCTAAGGTGGTAGAGGTAAATTCTCTAATGAAGTTAAGTGATAATGAAAATCCTCACAATATGCACCCTAGCCAATGCCTTTATGAGTTTGAAAACTATATTAGAAAACAAGATCACTTCAATGCAAATGTTATGAAACAACTTAATTACAATTATGATATGATTGCTCACTTGAGTGACTTGTTATTTAGAATATCAAATGATGTTAGAGGTGTTGGAAAACATGCTTCTATGGTTCAGACCCAGTTGGAACAAGTTGTTAAATCTCAAAGAGAGTTGCTAGATGAAATGATCAATAACATATATACATGACTTTGCTATTAGAGTACCAACTAGAGGAGGTAAAATGACTAAGGAACCACTTTATCCTAAGGGACACCCAAAAAGAATTGAATGAGACTCTCAAAGAGCTAACACTAATGCACCTAGTCCTTCTAAAAAGAAAAAGAAGAAGAAAAATGATAGGACTTTGCATGCCTCTAGTGAACCTGAAGTAGAAAAACCTCCTGATAATGATAATGAAGTCTCTATCTCTGATCCTGAAACTCAACCTGGTAGTGAACACTCACCTTCTGATAATGAAAAATATAATGATGAGGTTCATGAAGATAGTCAACCAAATAATAAAGAACTAGATAATGATGTTGAGATAGAACCACCAGTTGATCTTGATAACCCACAACCTAAAAATAAAATATATGATAAAAGAGACTTTGTTGCTAGAAAACACGGTAAAGAAAGAAAACCGTGGGTTCAAAAAGCTATGCCCTTTCCACCTAAGTCAACTAAAAGGAAAGATGATGAAGAATTTGAACGCTTTGCTGAAATGCTGATGCCACTCTTTTTGCGTACTCGCTTCACTGATATCCTTAAAATGCCTCCTTATGCAAAGTATATGAAAGACATCATCACCAATAAGAGAAAAATACCGGAAGCTGAAATCTCCACCATGCTTGCTAATTATACTTTTAAGGATGGAGTACCTAAGAAACTCGGAGATCTGGGAATACCAACTATACCTTGCTCCATCAAAAAGAATTATGTGAAAACTGCTTTATGTGATTTAGGAGCTGCTGTTAGTGTTATGCCTTTCTCTTTATATAAAAGACTTGATTTGAATAAGCTCACACCTACTGAAATATCATTGCAAATGGCTGACAAATCTACTGCCATACCTATTGATACGTCTCCAATGTATCTATAATTTTTGATTGCTCCATGCTACTTTATCAATTATTTTGGACTATATTGGGCTTCATTTTCCACTTTTATATTATTTTTGGGACTAACCTATTAACCGGAGGCCCAGCCCAGAATTGCTGTTTTTTTTGCCTATTTTAGTATTTCGAGGAAACAGAATATCAAACGGAGTCCAAACGGAATGAAACCTTTGGGAACGTGATCTTCTCACCGAACGTGATCTAGGAGACTTGGACCCTACTGCAAGAAGCTTCCGGGGAGGTCACGAGGGTGGAGGGCGCCCCCCTGGGCGCGCCCCCTGCCTCGTGGGCCCCTCGGAGCTCCACCGACGTGCTTCTTCCGCCTATATATCTCCATATACCCTAAAAACATCAGAGAGCACAATAGATCGGGAGTTCCGCCACCGCAAGCCTCCAGAACCACCAAAAACCAATCGGGACCCCTTTCCGGTACCCTGCCGGAGGGGGGATCCATCTTCGGTGGCCATCTTCATCATCCCGGCGCTATCCATGACGAGGAGGGAGTAGTTTTCCCTCGGGGCTAAAGGTATGTACCAGTAGCTATGTGTTTGATCTCTCTCTCTCTCTCTCTCTCTCTCTCTCTCTCTCTCTCGTGTTCTCTCTTGTGTTCCCTCTATGGCACGATCTTGATGTATCCCGAGCTTTGCTATTGTAGTTGGATCTTATGATGTTTCTCCCCCTCTACTCTCTTGTGATGAATTGAGTTTCCCCTTTGAAGTTATTTTATCGGATTGAGTCTTTTATGAGAACACTTGATGTATGTCTTGGTGATCAACTTGCGGGTTTCGTGACATCGGGAACCTATGCATAGGGGTTGGCACACGTTCTTGACTCTCCGGTAGAAACTTTGGGGCACTCTTTGAAGTACTTTTATGTTGGTTGGATGAATCTGAGATTGTGTGATGCATATCGTATAATCATGCCCACGGATACTTGAGGTGACAATGGAGTATCTAGGTGACATTAGGGTTTTGGTTGATTTGTATCTTAAGGTGTTATTCTAGTACGAACTCTTTTATAGATTGACCCGAAAGAATAGCTTTGTGGTGGTTTCGTACCCGACCATAATCTCTACGTTTGTTCTCCGCTATTAGTGGCTTTGTAGTGACTCTTTGTCGCATGTTGAGGGCTTGTCATATGTTCTATCTATGTTATTATTGTTGAGAGAACTTGCACTAGTGAAAGTATGAACCCTAGGCCTTATTTCCTATCATTGCAATACTGTTTACGCTCACTTTTATCATTAGTTATCTTGCTGTTTTTATATTTTCAGATTACAAATACCTTTATCTACCATCCATATACCACTTGTATCACCATCTCTTCGCCGAACTAGTGCACCTATACAATTTACCATTGTATTGGGTGTGTTGGGGACACAAGAGACTCTTTGTTATTTGGTTGTAGGGTTGCTTGAGAGAGACCATCTTCATCCTACGCCTCCTACGGATTGATAAACCTTAGGTCATCCACTTGAGGGAAATTTGCTACTGTCCTACAAACCTCTGCACTTGGAGGCCCAACAACGTCTACAAGAAGAAGGTTGTGTAGTAGACATCAAGCTCTTTTCTGGCACCGTTGCCGGGGAGGCAAGGAAAGCGGCACTAACACACCCCGTCAACTAAGCTCTTTTCTGGCGCCGTTGCCGTGGAGGCAAGGAAAGAAACACTAACACACCCCGTCAACTAAGCTCTTTTCTGGCGCCGTTGCCGGGGAGGTGAGTGCTTGAAGGTATATCTTTAGATCTTGCAATAGAGTCTTTTAGTTTCTTGTTTTATCACTAGTTTAGTTTATAAAAGAAAACTATAAAAAATGGAATTGAGTTTGTCTCATACGCTTCATCTTTTTAATATCTTTCGTGAGTATGATGGAAAGGATAATTGTGCTCAAGTGCTAGAAGAAGAAATCTATAAAATGTTTGGCACTAAATATTTTAATGATGAGCATGATTGCAATGTTGTTAGTATGAATTCTTTGAATATACATGATGCTAATGATATGCAAATCCACAAGCTTGGGGAAGCTATGTTTGATGAAGATGATATTTTTTGTCCCCCAAGCTTTGATGAGCAAATTTACTATGATGAAAGCATGCCTCCTATCTATGATGATTATTGTGATGACACGTATGCTTTAAATAATAATGATAACCATGAAACTTGTCATCTTGATCTTAATTTTCAATCACATGATAGTTATTTTGTTGAGTTTGCTCCCACTATTATTCATGAGAAGAATTTTGCTTGTCTGGAGAGTAATAAAATTTCTATGCTTATAGATCATGAAAGGAATGCTTTAGGTGCTGGTTATATTGTTGAATTCATTCATTATGCTACTGAAAATTATTATGAGGGAGGAATATATGCTTGTAGGAATTGCAATAATATCAAGTTTCCTCTCTATGTGCTTAAAATTTTGAAGCTATGCTTGTTTTACCTTCCTATGCAAGTTGATTCTTGTTCCCACAAGTTGTTTGCTCCAAAATACCTATGCATAGGAAGTATGTTAGACTTAAATTTTCTAGTAATATTCTTCATGATGCTCTCTTTATGTTTCAATTCTTATATTTAATGTGAGCATCATTGAAATCATCATGCCTAGCTAGGGGCGTTAAACGATAGCGCTTGTTGGGAGGCAACCCAATTTTATTTTTGTTCCTTACCTTTTGTTCCTGTTTAGTAATAAATAATTCATCTAGCCTCTGCTTAGATGTGGTTTTATTCTTTTAGTTAGTGTTTGTGCCAAGTAGAACCTTTGGGAAGACTTGGGGAAAGTCTTGTTGACCATGCTGTCAAAAACAGAAACTTTAGCGCTCATGAGATTTGCTGCCATTTTTATTTGGAGAGTGATATTTAGTTAATTCTTTTTGCAGATGATTAATAGATAAATTCCTCAGGTCCAGCAATTTATTTTAGAATTTTTGGGGTTCCATAAGTATACGTTTGATCCAGATTACTACAGACTGTTCTGTTTTTGACAGATTCTGTTTTTCGTGTGTTGTTTGCTTATTTTGATGAATCTATGGCTAGTAAAAGAGTTTTTAAACCATAGAGAAGTTGGAATACAGTAGGTTTAACACCAATATAAATAAAGAATGAGTTCATTACAGTACCTTGAAGTAGTGTTTTGTTTTCTTTCGCTAACGGAGCTTACGAGTTTTCTGTTAAGTTTTGTGTTGTGAAGTTTTCAAGTTTTGGGTAAAGATTCGATGGACTATGGAACAAGGAGTGGTAAGAGCCTAAGCTTGGGGATGCGCAAGGCATCCCAAGGTAATATTCAAGGACAACCAAGAGCCTAAGCTTGGGGATGCCCCGGAAGGCATCCCCTCTCTCGTCCACTTCCATTGGTAATTTACTTGGAGCTATATTTTTATTCACCACATGATATGTGTTTTGCTTGGAGCGTCTTGTATCATTTGTGTCTTTGCTTGTTATTCTACCACAATCATCCTTGCTGTACACACCTTTTGAGAGAGCCATGTATGAATTGAAATTTGTTAGAATACTCTATGTGCTTCACTTATATCTTTTGAGCTTGATAGTTTACTCTATGTGCTTCACTTATATCTTTTTGAGCGTGATAATTTTTGATCTAGTGCTTCACTTAGATCTTTTAGAGCACGGTGGTGGTTTGTTTTAAAGAAACTTGATCTCTCATGCTTCACTTAGATTATTTTGAGAGTCGTTAATAGCATGGTAATTTGCTTAATGTTAATATACTTGGTATTCAAGATATGTGAAACTTTCTTTTTAGTGGGTTCAATACTAAGATAAGTTTGATGCTTGATAATTGTTTTGAGATATGGAGGTGATAATATCATAGTCGTGCTAGTTGAGTAGTTGTGAATTTGAGAAATACTTGTGTTGAAGTTAGCAAGTCCCGTAGCATGCACGTATGGTTAAAGTTGTGTAACAAATTTGGAGCATGAAGTGTACCTGGCTTGTGCATCCTTATGAGTGGCGGTCGGGGACGAGCGTTGGTCTTTTCCTACCAATCTATCCCCCTAGGAGCATGCGCGTAGTACTTGATTTTTGATGACTTCTAAATTTTTGCAATAAGTATATGAGTTCTTCTGACTAATGTTGAGTCCATGGATTATACGCACTTTTACCTTTCCGCCATTTGCTAGCCTCTTCGGTACCATGCATTGCCCTTTCTCACATTGAGAGTTGGTGCAAACTTCGCCAGTGCATCCAAACCCCGTGATATGATACGCTCTTTCACACATAAACCTCCCTATATCTTCCTCAAAACAGCCACCATACCTACCTATCATGGCATTTCCATAGCCATTCCGAGATATATTGCCATGCAACTTCCATCATCATCATGACATGCTTTACTTTTGTCATATTGCCATTGCATGATCTTGTAGTTGACATCGTATTTGTGGCAAAGCCACCATGCATTATTTTTCATACATGTCACTCTTGATTCATTGCACCATCCCGGTACACTGCCTGAGGCATTCATATAGAGTCATATCTTGTTCTAGTATCGAGTTGTAATCATTATGTTGTAATCAATAGAAGTGTGATGATAATCATTATTAGAGCATTGCCCAATAAAAAAAGAGAAAGGCCAAAAATAAAAAAAAGAAAGGCCCAAAAAAAGAGAAAATAAAAAGGGCAATTCTACTATCTCTTTTTCCACACTTGTGCTTCAAAGTAGCACCTTGTTCTTCATGTAGTGAGTCTCATATATTGTGCTTCAAAGTAGCACCATGATTTCATATAGTGAGTCTCATAAGTTGTCTTGTTCATACTTGTGGGAATTTTTCATTATAGAACTTGGCTTGTATATTCCAACGATGGGCTTCCTCAAAATGCCCTAGGTCTTCATGAGCAAGCAAGTTAGATGCACACCCACTAGTTTTCTTTTGTTGAGCATTCTTAGCTCTAGTGCATCCGTTGCATGGCAATCCCTACTCCTTGCATTAACATCAATTGATGGGCATCTCCATAGCTCATTGATTAGCCTCGTTGATGTGAGACTTTCTCTTTTTTGTCTTCTCCACACAATCCCCATCATCATATTCTATACCACCCATAGTGCTATGTCCATGGCTCGTGCTCATGTATTGCGTGAAGGTTGAAAAAGTTTGAGATTATTTGAGTATGAAACAATTGCTTGGCTTGTCATCGGGGGTATAGAAGTTGGGAACATCTTTGTGTGACGAAAATGAAGCATAGCCTAACTATATGATTTTGTAGGGATGAACTTCCTTTGGCCATGTTATTTTGAGATGACATAATTGTTTGATTAGTATGCTTGAAGTATTATCATTTTTATGTCAATATGAACTTTTGTATTGAACCTTTCGGATCTGAATATTCATACCATGATTAAGAAGATTTACATTGAAATTATGCCAAAGTATCACTCCGCATCAAAAATTCTCTTTTTATCATTTACCTACTCGAGGACGAGTAGGAATTAAGCTTGGGGATGCCTGATACGTCCCCAACGTATCTATAATTTTTGATTGCTCCATGCTACTTTATCTACTGTTTTGGACTATATTGGGCTTTATTTTCCACTTTTATATTATTTTTGGGACTAACCTATTAACCGGAGGCCCATCCCAGAATTGCTGTTTTTTGCCTATTTCAGTATTTTGAGGAAACAGAATATCAAACGGAGTCCAAACGGAATGAAACCTTCGGGAACGTGATCTTCTCACCGAACGTGATCCAGGAGACTTGGACCCTACTCCAAGAAGTTTCCGGGGAGGTCACGAGGGTGGAGGGCGCGCCCCCCTGGGCGCGCCCCCGCCTCATGGGCCCCTCGGAGCTCCACCGACGTGCTTCTTCCACCTATATATCTCCATATACCCTAAAAACATCAGAGAGCACAATAGATCGGGAGTTCCGCCGCCGCAAGCCTCCAGAACCACCAAAAACCAATCGGGACCCCTTTCCGGTACCCTGCCGGAGGGGGGATCCATCTCCGGTGGCCATCTTCATCATCCCGGGGCTATCCATGACGAGGAGGGAGTAGTTTTCCATCGGGGCTGAGGGTATGTACCAGTAGCTATGTGTTTGATCTCTCTCTCTCTCTCTCTCTCTCTCTCTCTCTCTCTCTCTCTCGTGTTCTCTCTCGTGTTCCCTCTATGGCACGATCTTGATGTATCCCAAGCTTTGCTATTGTAGTTGGATCTTATGATGTTTCTCCCCCTCTACTCTCTTGTGATGAATTCAGTTTCCCCTTTAAAGTTATCTTATCGGATTGAGTCTTTTATGAGAACACTTGATGTATGTCTTGGTGATCAACTTGCGGGTTTCGTGACATTGGGAACCTATGCATAGGGGTTGGCACACGTTCTTGACTCTCCGGTAGAAACTTTGGGGCACTCTTTGAAGTACTTTTATGTTGGTTGGATGAATCTGAGATTGTGTGATGCATATCGTATAATCATGCCCACGGATACTTGAGGTGACAATGGAGTATCTAGGTGACATCAGGGTTTTGGTTGATTTGTATCTTAAGGTGTTATTCTAGTACGAACTCTTTTATAGATTGATTCGAAAGAATAGCTTTGTGGTGGTTTCGTACCCGACCATAATCTCTACGTTTGTTCTCTGCTATTAGTGGCTTTGGAGTGACTCTTTGTCGCATGTTGAGGGCTTGTCATATGTTCTATCTATGTTATTATTGTTGAGAGAACTTGCACTAGTGAAAGTATGAACCCTAGGCCTTATTTCCTATCATTGCAATACCGTTTACGCTCACTTTTATCATTAGTTATCTTGCTGTTTTTATATTTTCAGATTACAAATACCTTTATCTACCATCCATATACCACTTGTATCACCATCTCTTCGCCGAACTAGTGCACCTATACAATTTACCATTGTATTGGGTGTGTTGGGGACACAAGAGACTCTTTGTTATTTGGTTGTAGGGTTGCTTGAGAGAGACCATCTTCATCCTACGTCTCCTACGGATTGATAAACGTTAGGTCATCCACTTGAGGGAAATTTGCTACTGTCCTACAAACCTCTGCACTTGGAGGCCCAACAACGTCTACAAGAAGAAGGTTGTGTAGTAGACATCACCTATCAGTATTTGTGAGGATGTGCCTGTTGTTGTTACTAATGTTACTATTTTGACTGACTTTGTATACTTGAGATGCCTGAGGACGACAACATGTCGATTATCCTTGGTAGACCCTTCTTGAATACTGCAGGGACTATTATTGATTGCAATAAAAGCAAGGTCACATTTCATATCAATGGTAATGAGCATGCAGTGCATTTTCCGAAGAAACAATTCCAAGTGAATGGTATTAATGTTATCAAAAAATCTCTGACAATCACTATTGGAAGTTTTCAAATACCTCTATCTACTGCCAAAAAGAAATATGAAATGCTTATTGTTGGGGACATTCATACCCCCGTTGAGGTAACTTAGTGATTTACGAAAGTTCTTTGGTTTCATATTAATCGAAAGTTGTTGTTAATAAGACCTGATCAACCTTATTAATGGATCATTTTTGAGAGGTATGAAGTTGATGAATTTAGTAAGCACTACCTTCTGTCCCTACCTTTTATTTTCTGTTTTTATTAGTTAAATAAAATAAAATGCCATGTTTTGTCTGTTTTATGAATTTCCCGTGCAATAAAAATGGCCCAAAAATAAAAGTTCTTAGAATGCTTTGAAAATTCAATACGATTTTTTCTGAATATTTAAGAATTTCTTGTGCAAATAATATCAGAGGGAGGTGCACCAGGTGGGCACAACCCACCTGGGCACGCCAGGACCCCCGGGTGCGCCCTGGTGGGTTGTGGTCCCCACGTGGGACCCCTCACTTATCTCTTTACACCACATCATCACCTACCTCCAGAAAAAATTCACCATTGCTCTCTCTCTCTCTCTCTCTCGTGTTCTTGCTCTCAAACCGCGGATTTTGATCTCTTTGCTCGAAGCCCCGTTTCCGAAACTGTTTTGGGGGATTGTTGCTTGGTATGTGACTCCTCCGTTTGTCCAATTAGTTTTTGTTTTTGTTTTTTATATTTTGAATAATTAGCTACTCTTAGTGCTGCTGTAGATGAGCTTGCATGTTGAATTCTTGGACTTCTAAGTAGTTTGAATGCTTGATATGGCCTCTATGTATCCCTATGAGTAGTTGCTATCAATCTTGTAATGTTTTATTGAGAAAATTTTGTGGACTAAAAATTTCAAAAATTTTGTTCATAGGAAAAAAATGAATATCTTTAGGAAGTTTGGTTCCAAGAAGAACTCCAATGGAGTTATTGGGGAGTCATCTGATAGTGATCTCCGCCTCCGAAGATTGGCGGAAGTACGGCCGTGCAAATGGCCGCATATCCCGTTCATGGAAGAGGCTGGAATCCTGCAAGAGTTTACATAATATGCTGCTAATGCCGGCCTCACCGACTTCATCGCAGTTGAATGTGAACAGTATCATCTCCTCACAAACACCTTTGTTCAAAGTTTTAATTTCCTTCCTAGGAATAATCCTCCTGAGGTGCAGTTTAATTTATACACTGATTTCCATCAGATACCGCTTACTGAGTTTTGTGAAATATGCTTCCTTCCTGCTGATGGTGGTTTGGTAAAGCCTAGGCCGGCAGAGTTTGAAACCTTTTATCATACCTTGACAATGGGAGATGAGAGAGGAGTGTCGACTATCGCTGTCGCTGGCTTGCATTTTCCTGCTGTTCATTACTTTGCTCTTTTCATTGCAAAATGCTTGCTTGCTAGAGAGAAGGTGGGTGCACATAGTTCATCAGACCTTGTTGTTTTACGTCATGCATTAGAGGGAGACAACACTTATATCTTGGGAGCTATTGTGGCACGTCGCCTCCACATTAATAAGTCCAAGGGTAAAATACATGGTGGTATTTTCGCTACTCGTTTGACGGCTTGCTTTAACGTTGAGGTACGCCTTCATGATTACCCTCTGACCAAGGTTTACCTAGATCGCACAGCCATGGATCACCACCAGTTTACTAATATCGATTCTCCTAACATCCCCATTCCATATAACCTGGTTTTTGGTGTGAGAACTCGTTATATTATTCCATTGCCTACTCCTGCTTTGTTTAGTCCTGTTGCCAGGGCGGATATAGGATTATGCCTGCAGATATCATCGCCTACCGGAACGACCAAGCTGCAGCAGAGGAGGAGCCTCAGCAGTGGGATCCGTGGATGCCCGCTCCTCAGCACCCTGACTACTATCTAGGCTACTGATCGATTACCAAGTTAGGCCAAAAGCCTAAGCTTGGGGGAGTACGTGTTTCTCACCGACGTTACATTCATGATCACACATTTCATTCCATTTGTCGGTGTCTCCACTTTTTCATTGTATCAACCATGCTTAATTTTATTTCTCGTTTTCTTCTTATGTGTTTGAAAACCCCTTAGAAAAACCAAAAATTTTAGTTGTAGTTAGTTTACTTTCTATGCATGCTTAGTTGTAGCACTAAAAAGAAAACCCAAAATGATTTCCTTGTTCTTCTTTTGCTTGTTGGGAGCTTTCCCGTGTAAATAGATGTTCTCGTTTTTTCTTTTCCTTTTATTTGCTTATTCGAGAAAACCAAAAACTCCAAAAATATTTCAGTGTGTTTCTCTGAACTTCTTTTCTTTTTATTCGAGTCGTACCGAGGAGAAGACCATGATGAAAATGTTGAGTGGCTCTCATATGAATTATTGTTTATCTAACGAAGAGCCCATATTGCCTTGTCTTATCCTGTTGAATAAAATGTTTGCAGATTCCAGCTTAGTCCATGTCACTCTTGCACTCTTATTATTTTCACATTGTTCGGTCGTGCAAGTGACAGGCAATAATGACGATATTCGATGAACTGGCCGTGGCAGAGAGAAACGGGTATGAACTCGACTTGTTCTGTTTTTGTTAATATGTTTAACCTAGTATCCATGCTTCAGCCCATTATGATTAAACATGCTTGCAATGAGAATTAGATATTATAGTTTCTCATGCCATGCATAAGTAGCTAGGAGTGGATAATGATTTATCTTGGATATCAACATTGCGTTAAAAATGATTGTGATGTAGTATGATGATATGGTATCCTACTCTGAATATTCGAGTGGCTTGACTTGGCACATATTCATGCATGTAGTTGAATCAAAACCAACATAGCCTCTATGATATTTATGTTCATGGTGTTCATATCCTACTCATGCTAGTGTCCAATGTTACTTATGCATAATGCATGTTCATAACTGTTTTTGCTCTCTAGATGGCCGCTTCTCAACCTAATTGCCAGGGTCTCTTCTGGTCCAGAAAAATTAATCCAAAGTTTTTCCTTCATTTGGACTCTATTTGATATTGATTTCCTGAAAAGCCAAAAACAAGCAAAACAACAACTGGCACTGGGCACTAGGTTAGTAGGTTAGTCCCAAAAATGATATATAATTGCATAATAAACATCCAAGATTGATACTATAATAGC
Source organism: Triticum monococcum (assembly GCA_034509565.1). Taxonomy (NCBI): domain Eukaryota; kingdom Viridiplantae; phylum Streptophyta; class Magnoliopsida; order Poales; family Poaceae; genus Triticum; species Triticum monococcum. The sequence goes on along the minus strand of CM067845.1, from coordinate 12,005,577 downwards.
ATGGAACAATAAAAAAATTATAGATATGTTGGAGACGTATCAAGCACCCCCAAGCTTAATTCCTGCTCATCCTCGAGTAGGTAAATGATAAAAACAGAATTTTTGATGTGGAATGCTACCTATCATGTTCGTCATGTAATCTCTCTTTTGTGGCATGAATATTAAGATCTGAATGATCCAAAGCAATAGTCTATAGTTTGATATAAAAACAATAATAATAAGGCATACCAAGAACCAACACTACAAAAAAAGACACATCCGTGACATTTTGGGCCGAACGAAATTTTTTCTGTCATACATATGACACTTCTATGACGATAATTGTGACAAAACCTGGTATCATCATAGATGTGGTGGGCTCCTACTTCTATGACAAAAAATCATGACAGAAAATTGGCTTTTCATCCTGGGCGGGCCGGAGACGCGGCTGCATGACATTCTTTGGGCCGTCCATGACGGAAAAAACCGTGGTAGAAGCGAGGGCGAGGAAAATTTCGGGGAGTTCCCGGTTACGGTGGGAGGTCGGGGGCTGAGCGATGCGCGTTTCTCTCGTACACGTACGCGTGTGTGTGTGCGAGGCGCTGGCTCTAACTGAACCCGAGCGAGGCATTGGGCTCTAACTGAATCCGAGCGATTACACTGTAGACTACGCGTTACTGAACCCCAGTGATCGATCGATGGCTGTAACTGAACCCGATCGAGCGATTCCTTCGCTACTGCTACTAACTGAAGCCGATCGATGCTGCCTCTGGATGAACAGTGAGCGTTGCGGGCGGGGGGGGGGGGGGGGGTTGGATGAATAGTTCCCGGTGGGGGTGGATGAACAGGACCCCTTGGTGTTGCCTCTGGATGAACAGGACCCCGTGGAGGGCTGGATGAACAGGAGACGGTGGAGGGCAGGATGAACAGTAGCGCGTGGAGGGGTGGTTGAACAGGAGCCCGTGGAGAGGGCCGGTTGAACAGTAGTCGGTGGAGTAGCGAGCGGTGGAGGCTGGATGAACAAGAGCCCGTGGATGAACAGTCGCAGGTGGAGGCTGGAGGGGGTCGACGGTGGATGAACAGTAGCTCGTGGAGGCTGGAGGGGGTCGACGGTGGAGATGAACAGTATCCCGTGGAGTCCCGTTTTGCGGTACGCCACACGCCTCCCGATGAACAGGACACCCATTTCGACCGTAGCGCTCCAACACAAGTCCGTTTCCTCCGTTTTGCGATACGCCACACCCCTCCCGATCAACAAGACCCCCGTTTCGACCGTAGGAGGTCCGTTTCCTCTGTTTTGCGGTACGCCAGACCCCTCCCGATCAACAGGACTCCGTTCCGAATGTAGGAGGTCCGTTTCCTCCGTTGTGCGGTATGCCAGGCCTCGTTTCCATCGCATGTTTTGTCCAAGACCTCCCGATGAACACGACCACGCATTCCGTTCTGACCCAGCCGGTTGGCTCCCACACGTTCCATTGCCTCCCGATGAACACGACGCATTCCGTTGCCTCCCCATGAACACGACGCATTCCGTTGCCTCCCCATGAACACGACAACGACGCTGTTTCTCCGTTCCGACCCAGCCATGTCAACGAGGCCTCGCTGTACGTATGCGCGAGTAGGCGTTCGAGACCCCGCCCGTATGTACACATACGTGGCCGTATTTTCTTTCTTGCACCCTGGCCGCCTCTACTACGACACATGTGCGCCTCTACATCCACCAGTATATATGTACGTACACGTTCGTGACCAGAATGACAACGCTACGTACGCTTCGACCAGGTGGTCCCGACTGTCAGGCACTTCCTTGCGTGCGAAGATGTAGCTGGTGGGTCGCAGCAGTCAAGGGGGCGAAATACGGTGGCCCGTCCGGTGGGTCCCCACTGTCAGGTGGAGGAATAATTATTTTGCACGTAATAAGGAGGCACTTCCTTGCTGCGGCTGTGGACCCGGCTGTCAGCCTCTCCACGTACAGTCCATGTCCGATGGAAGCCGTTCCTTGACAACGTTGACCACGCCGCGCCGAGAGAACCAGGGCGGTGGACGATGGCGAGGCCTAGGAAGGGGATGACGCGGAGCCTGGAAAGACGCGGCAGTGGATGCCCACGCGTAGAGGAGTACGAGGGTGCTGGTTCGCAGCGGTGTGAGGCTGCCGTCGCCGTAGAGTAACAGGGGGTGTGGGTGAGTAGAGTGATGGCCTGGCCAGCGGTGGGAGTAGTAGGGTGCGGTGAGGCCTCCGCCGCATCACAGCCGGCCACGGGAGGTAGGAGCACGAGGCACGACCGGCGCTGGTTTGGGCGGCTGAAGCAAGAAGACCAGAGGTTGAAGAAGCACTACGGCCGTTGGATGTATATCGTATGGTCACTGGAGCTAGAATCGTGCATATTGACTAAGTTGACAAAGCCCTCCGTCCCCGTCAACTTAGTAGGCCCACAAGTCAGCCTGCCACTATACTAGGTCCCAGATAACAGGGGGAGTATTCATTTTTTTGTGCGTAATAAGGAGGCACTTCCTTGCGTGCGAAGATATAGCTAGTGGGTCCGAGCTGTCAGCGGCGGTAATGTTTTTTTGCGAAATACAGAGGCCCTTTCGGTGGGTCCTCGATGTCACGTGGAGGAATCATTATTTTGCTTGTAATAAGGAGGCATTTCCTTGCGTGCGGCTGTGGACCCAGCTGTCGGCCTCTCCACATACAGTCCACTTCAGATGCATATCGGTCGTTGACCATGTTGACTAGGCAGCGCCGAGAGCACCAGGGCGGTGGACGACGGCGAGACCTAGGAGGGGAACAACACAGAGGCAGGGAAGACTCGGCAGTTGTTTCCCACGTGGAGGGGAGTACGACTGTACGAGGGTTTACTGGTTCGTCTGCCGTTGCCGGAGAATAACAGCAGGTGTGGGTGAGTAGAGGGATGGCTAGGCCAACGATGGGAGTACGGTGGGGCGGTGAGGCCTGCGCGGCAGCACAGCCGGCCGCGGGGAGGAGGGAGCAGGTAGTCCCGCCGGCGCTTGTTTGAGCGGTTGGAGCAGGAAGAGCAGAGATTGAAGAAGCACGACGGCCGTTGGATGGACATCCAACAATCACCGCTTGTGCGTCAACCTTTTTTAGGAAAGCCTCAAATATGTGGAAAACATCATACATCCCATCTGCCATTATTTCTAATAATTTTCAGCCCATTTGCTAATTCTTAAGGTTTTTTTGGAGCCCATATTCTTTTTGTTAGCATTACAGCCCAAATTGTGGCCACGGTTAAAAAATTATACAAAATTTTGCATATTTCGGTGCGGTCCGAACTGTTTTTAATCCCGAAATTTCGACTCACATTCAAACTGATTTTAAAAATAAATGTATATCAATATAAAATCCAACAAATTCTCCATGCATAAAAATTAATGTAATTTAAAATATTGAAATGAAAAAAAAGATATTTGAAACTAATTGCCGGTTTGTTGTGTTTTAAAAATGTACAGCCCATTTCTCATTACAGATGGGCCATTTTCTCGGCCAGCTGAATGAAAGCTCTCCTCGTCTTGAAAGATTTGCAGCCCAACAGGCCTGACAAAGCGACTTACTTGGCGAATCACAAAAAAATTGGGATGTGGCCGTGGACCCAGCTGTCAGCCTCTCCACATACAGTACTCTTCCGATGGAAGTCGTTCCTTGACCACGTTGACCACGCTGTGCGGAGAACACCACGACGGTGGACGACGGCGAGGCCTAGGAAGGGGTCGACGCAGAGCCGGGGAAGACGCGGCAGTGGAAGCCCGTGCGGAGAGGAGTACGAGGGTTCACTGGTTCGGCTGCGGTGTGAGGCTGCCATTGCCGCAGGGCCTGGCCAGCGGTGGGAATAGTAGGGGGCAGTGAGGCCTCCGCGGCAGCATAGCCGGCCACGGGAGGCAGGAGCATGCGGCACGACCGGCGCAGCTTTGGGCGGCTGGAGCAAGAAGACCAGAGGTTGAAGAAGCACTACGGTCGTTGGATGGACATCGTACGGTCACTGGAGCTAGAATCGTTCATATTGACTAAGTTGACAAAGCCCTCCATCCCCGTCAACTTTGTTGGCCCACAAGTCATCCTCCCACTATGGTGGGTCCCAGCTAGCAGGGGGTATTCATTTTTCTGTGCGTAATAAGGAGGCACTTCCTTGCGTGCGAAGATATAGCTGGTGGGTCTGACATGTAGGGTGGGGCGGTGCGGCCTGTGCGGCAGCACAGCCGACCACGGGAGGCGGGAGCAGGCAGTCCCACCGGAGCTGGTTTGGGCGGCTCAAGCAAGAAGATCAGATATTGAAGAAGCAGCATGGCCGTTGGATTAACATCCAACGGTCACTGCTGCTAGAATCGTTTGTGGACTAAGTTGACAAAGCCAAAGTACACGGCAACCTAGTAGACCCACAAGTCAGCCTCCAAATCTGTCCCAAACAGCATACAGCCCGAAATTTCTAGCCAGATTCAAATTAATTTTAAATCTAAATATACAATAACAACAACAAAGCCTTTAGGCCCAAACAAGTTGGAGTAGGCTAGAGGTGAAACCCATAAGATCTCGCAACCAACTCATGGCTCTGGCACATGGATAGCAAGCTTCCACGCACCCCTGTCCATAGCTAGCTCTTTGGTGATACTCCAATCCTTCAGGTCTCTCTTAACGGACTCCTCCCATGTAAAATTCGGTCTACCCCGCCCTCTCTTGACATTCTTCGCATGCTTTAGCCGTCCAGTATGCACCGGAGCTTCTGGAGGCCTGCGCTGAATATGCCCAAACCATCTCAGACGATGTTGGACAAGCTTCTCTTCAATTGGTGCTACCCCAACTCTATCTCGTATATCATCATTCCGGACTCGATCCTTCCTCGTATGGCCACACATCCATCTCAAGATACGCATCTCCGCCACACCTAACTGTTGAACATGTCGCCTTTTAGTCGGCCAACACTCAGCGCCATACAACATTGCGGGTCGAACCGCCGTCCTGTAGAACTTGCCTTTTAGCTTTTGTGGCACTCTCTTGTCACAGAGAATGCCAGAAGCTTGGTGCCACTTCATCCATCCGGCTTTGATTCGATGGTTCACATCTTCATCAATACCGCCATCCTCCTGCAGCATTGACCCCAAATATCAAAAGGTGTCCTTCTGAGGTACCACCTGGCCATCAAGGCTAACCTCCTCCTCACACCTAGTAGTACTAAAACCGCACATCATGTACTCGGTTTTAGTTCTACTAAGCCTAAACCCTTTCGATTCCAAGGTTTGTCTCCATAACTCTAACTTCCTATTTACCCCTGTCCGACTATCGTCAACTAGCACCACATCATCCGCAAAGAGCATACACCATGGGATATCTCCCTGTATATCCCTTGTGACCTCATCCATCACCAATGCAAAAAGATAAGGGCTCAAAGCTGACCCCTGATGCAGTCCTATCTTAATCAGGAAGTCATCAGTATTGACATCACTTGTTTGAACACTTGTCACAACATTATCGTACATGTCCTTGATGAGGGTAATGTACTTTGCTGGGACTTTGTGTTTCTCCAAGGCCCACCACATGACATTCCGCGGTATCTTATCATAGGCCTTCTCCAAGTCAATGAACACCATATGCAAGTCCTTCTTTTGCTCCCTATATCTCTCCATAAGTTGTCGTACCAAGAAAATGGCTTCCATGGTCGACCTCCCAGGCATGAAACCAAACTGATTTTTGGTCACGCTTGTCATTCTTCTTAAGTGGTGCTCAATGACTCTCTACCATAGCTTCATTGTATGGCTCATCAGCTTAATTCCATGGGAATTAGTACAACTCTGAACATCCCCCTTGTTCTTGAAGATTGGTACTAATATACTCCGTCTCCATTCTTCTGGCATCTTGTTTGCCCGAAAAATGAGGTTGAAAAGCTTGGTTAGCCATACTATCGCTATGTCCCCGAGACCTTTCCATGCCTCAATGGGGATACAATCAGGGCCCATCACCTTGCCTCCTTTCATCCTTTTTAAAGCCTCCTTGACCTCAGACTCCTGGATTCGCCGCACAAAATGCATGCTGGTCTCATCAAAGGAGTCGTCCAGTTCAATGGTAGAACTCTTATTCTCCCCATTGAACAGCTTGTCGAAGTACTCCCGCCATCTATGCTTAATCTCCTCGTCCTTCACCAAGAGTTGGCCTGCTCCGTCCTTGATGCATTTGACTTGGCCAATATCCCTCCTCTTCCTCTCTCGGGTCTTGGCCATCTTATAGATGTCCCTTTCACCTTCCTTCGTGCCTAACCGTTGGTAGAGGTCCACATATGCCCGACCCCTTGCTTCACCAACAGCTCGCTTTGCGGCCTTCTTCGCCATCTAGAAGAAATTCAATGAAATTTTAAATCTAAATATACCTTAATTTAAATTCGATGAAATTTTACCCTCACAAAAGCAATGAAATTTAAAATATCAAAATCCGAAAGAAAACAATATTTTGGAACTAATTGTCTGTTTGTTGTATTTTTTTCATTTTACAGCCCATTTATTATTTCTTATAGCCCATTTTCTAGGCAAAATGCATCCCTCCTCGTCTTGAAAGATTTCCGGCCCAGCAGGGCGTAGAAAAGCAAGTAGGCCTACGTTGGTTATTCTGCAAAAAACAAAATAGTTGGCTAGCAATTTTCAGAAAGGAAAAAAACAAACTGGACTGGTCATGTGCTAAACATATGAAATAAAAGCCTGGGCTAGATGGGCCACGGGTCCCGCACAACCCATTTGATACCCTTCTCCGTCCCGAAAAAGCAAAATTACTGCGCGCACTACTAGGTCCCTACTGTCATCCTCACCATGTACATTCATCTCCTTATTCCTCTCGGTTGTTGACCATGTTGACAACACCGGAGGGCAGCGCCGCAGCGAGCAAACCAAGGCAGAGGACGATGGTGAGGCCTCGGACGGGAACGAACAGGAGCCGGGGCAGATCACAGCCAACCGTGGAAGGCGGGAGCAGGCAGTCCCACCGGTGCTGGTTTGGCTTTGGCGGCTCAAGGAAGAAGAGACTGAAGAAACACGACAGACGTTGAATGTCAATCCAACAGTCAAGGTTGGCACAATCGTTTGTTGACTAAGCGGACACCAAGTAGCATACTTTTTTATATATAGGAAAAAAACTGCGAGGAAAATGCGTTCGTCTACCATCCTCCTCACAGGGAACGTTCGCCACATAAGTGACTAGCACCCTTGGTTTTCAACCGAGAGGTCTTGGGTTCGAGTCCCAGGAACTCTCAATTTTGTCCTCCTTCCTTCCTCGCAAAAAGGGAAAGAAAACCAAAGACTTGGGAAGGCGTACAGAACAAGCTAGTGTACCAGTAAAGAGACGTTGCCGAGTTTTAGAAAAAAGAAAGACGTGCTCCTGTAGCTGGTTCGAATCCAAACCTAGACTATGACTATATATGGTGCTATGCTACTCTGCAAGTAATGAAACTGACATATCCAACATTCACTTCTCCTCTTCTCTACTTACTCTGCCTAGCATCAGAAGCTCTGGCCGCAGCAACCATGTCCACTGGCTACTCGTCCACCTTCTCTTCAGCAGGCAACAACCAGATATGCACCAAGTCGCAACCCGTACCATCACCTGTGGGTCTCATCAGACCCTCGCCGGCACACACACCGCAGCCGATTGCTCATCGCAACCCACTATTGTTGATGTGGTGCCACTGCTGCAAATCACGCAGAGTCATCCGTCGCGTCTCAACCACAATCCGCAACCCTGGCCAAGTCTTCTACAAATGCCCGAGTCATGGGGTAATAATATGTTTAAGTGTTGGTCTGCTGCTTTCAGTTGCTGATTTTTTTAATAGTTTTGTTGATGATCTACCAACTTAATTCGTGCAGAAAAGGGAAGATTCGTGTTATTTGTATTCCTGGGAAGTTGCTGATGTGGGGGAATGCAACTACGCTGATTATTTGGTTAGCCGAGGAATCCCAATACCAGCAGGTTGGGGTGTTGGACAAGTAACTGAAGGAATGACAGAAGAGGAAGATGCAGAGCAGAAGGTTAAAGATGCAGTTCCTCTTATCATGGCCAAGCAATAGTTGCTGAACGGCCTTGACAGCAATGAGGAGATGAAAGATCTTGTGAAGATAATGGGCAAAATCGATGTGCTCTGTAGGATGATTGACTCTTTATTTGCAGTGTAAGTAGCACTCGTGATGTATTCAGTGGCTACGACATGAGCACTTTGCTGAAACTAGTAATGAATGAAACCTGTGTAGCAGGCTGGGCGTAGTATTGTGAATATCTAATGATTTCTATTAACGGAAATCAGGGGGTATCCCCTTTTTCTCATATAAATAAATAAATAGTAGAGGCCCTGTCAGGTCAGCTTTGTTCTCATTCGAAGACGTAGAGCAAATTGCAGTCCAACAGCAAACTATGTCATCAAATTCAAGTTTCACAGCCAAATATGAGTACAAATAAACAACAATGTCATCATGTTTTAGTTGTCATACAATCACCAAACACAAATCATCATACATAACAAGTGATGTTCTCATAGCAAAATACTAAACAACATGTTCATCAGGTTTCAGTTGTCATAGCAAACACAATTTCACATAGTAGATAAAGAAACGTCTTCTGACAGGCAAATACGACAAAAGCAATGTAATCATCATCCACAGCAGCAGCGTCAACATCTTCGCCATGTGTATCAGTCTGAATCATAATTCCCCATGGTGTCATCTTCTTCTTCGTCCTCAACGTCCTCGAATGTTGGCTTCTTCTTGATCAACTCTTGTATGTCCACAGCATGGCAGGCAATCTTTTCGCCGGCGTCATTGACGTGATGGTTCTCAAAGATATTTGGAACATCTGTGTTATCTTGTACATCAGGAGCAGTGTAAGCATCATCTTGTTATGCAACTTCATTAAACGAATTCCTCTACTCAAACCTTTGCAATACTCTCCAGTCATCGTTACGTGCAAATGTGTCTTCCAAGAAAAATATATGTGTTGCTTGATTTGCCAAAATAAAAGGCTCGTTTGTCTGGCACGCCGCCTTGACATTGATGGATTTAAAATAATCATCAGCTCTGGGTTTTGCGATCCTGGAAAACAGGTTATACCAACGATAGCACAACAGAACCACACACCGATGATCCTCGAAACTGGAGATATACTGCAACTGAATAATGTCTGTTATGTTAGCATACATTTCAGTTGTCTCTTTGTCATACGTATCCGTGCTCATGATGGCACAGTTTTGTGTCTTCCTGCCTTCGTCTCGTGCAAGGGTGTTGTAGCGCACATCTCCAACAACGCAAGATTCATAATGTCTTACCCGAGTATCAGGACCCATTGCTAGTGAGTAAAGGGCATCATCAACTGCCTGCCCATCCTCCCGCATATTCTTAACCTATGGTTGGAAAATAGACAAGCTGATCATCTTATGTACTCAATATATTAAAAAAACAGACAGTGCACTTCAAAAGCTTACATGGTTCTTGAACCATTTCGCAAATCCCGCCATAACCAGTTTGTCAATGTTTCTTGGATTTTGTGGCAGTAACTCCTCTTTGTAGATGCTGCAGAACATAGTGATCGCGTCAAACATCTAAATATATAAGAATGTGCTGCAAGTTTAGTAGATTACGATGTATAAGCTGCAGTATTGCACTTACTTGATATAAGGTAGTATCTCAGGGCAGTTATTCAACACATACCAAACCATTTCGTCCAAATGTTTAGGTTTGTCCTCTTGTCGACTCTTCCCTGTAACTCGAACAGAATAATCGAAAACATTGAGCCCGGGATTGTTTTCATCCACCTCTTTGCTAAGCTGATCAGTTGTTTCAATGTATTTTGAGCAGAATGTCAACGCTTCTGTAGCAATGTAGGCCTCTACAATGGAACCCTCGGGTCTAGCTCTGTTCCTAACATAGCCCTTGAAAGTGCCTAGCCGCCTTTCAATAGGGTACATCCAACCATACTGTACTGGACCTCTAAGTAGTGCCTCATCAGGTAGATGAACAGCCAAATGCACCATCACATCAAAGAAGGCTGGAGGATATATCTTCTCAAGGTCACATAGGATAGTTCATATCTTGTCTCTAAGACGCTCCAAAGCATCTATCCTGATATTCCTACTGCAGAGTTCCCTGAAGAATTGTCCAAACTCTGCAACTGCTCTGTATAAGTCAGGGCGGCCCAATCCTCTAAGGATAACAGGTAAAACCCTTTGAAGTAGGACATGGCAGTTATGAGTTTTCAACCCTTTTACCTCATTTCCATCTACACTGACTCTCCTTTCAGGGTTGGAAGCAAATCCATGTGGGAATCTCACATGTGACAGGACCTCGCAAAATTCTTTTCTTTTTACCTTGTCCAAGACGTACACATCTGGTGCCATATCCCGTGGTTTACCTTCATCTTGCACCTGCAAATCCTTTCTGATACCCAGGTGTGTCAAATCAATCCTAGATTTTAAGGTATCTTTTGTCTTGCCTTCAATAATAAGAAGTGTGCCGATAATGTTGTCACATATATTTTTCTCGATGTGCATCACATCAAGATTATGCCTCAGATCCAAATCTTTCCAATACTCCAAGTCCCACAAAGTGGACCTGTGGGTAAACAATAATCCCTCTTCTTCCCTGCCATGCTTCCTTTTCCCGCTACCATTACCAGGATGGTTTCCTGGTGTAATATGCCTGACCTTCTCTAATTCCACTTGCAACTCATCGGCGGTGAGCCTCTTTGGCGCATCACGGTTTTCATGCTTTGCATTGAACACATGTCTTCGGTATTTTCTAGGATTTGGCTTGTCCTTGGCAAGGAAACGGCGGTGTCCAATGTAACAGATCTTGCTAAGTATTGCGTATGACAACAGATTCCTGTCACATCGAACACATGCATTGTAACCATGTGTCGTTCGCCCTGACATAGTGCCCAAAGCCGGATAATCATGGATGCACCAAATTATAACAGCACGCAGAAAGAAATCAGCTGGTGGGCTGCTATATAGGTCTCGAGTGAGAACACCCTTCCATAGCTGTTGAAGTTTCTCCATAAGAGGCTCCATGAACAAATCAAAATCCTTTCCAGGACTTTTTGGACCTGGGATGAGCAAGGCCATCATGTAGTTTGATTCTTTGGTGCAGACATTTGGAGGCATGTTGTAAGGGATAACAAGCACTGGCCACATGCTATATGTGGCGCTCTGGTGGCCAAATGGGTTAAATCCATCTGAAGCTAAGCCAAGTCTAATGTTTCTCGGGTCAGCAGCAAACTCTTTGTGTTTATCATTGAAGCTTTTCCACTCACTACCATGAGATGGATGGCTCATTACATTCTGATCTCTGTACTCCTGGTTCCTAGAATGCCACAGTACATCCTCTCTTGTTTCAGCATCATGATACAACCTCTGCAATCTTGGTGTAATTGGAAAATGTCTCAGAACATTATGAGGAATCCTCTTCACAACATTGCCATCTTTCCATCTTGATGATTTGCATTTCGGGCATTCACTTAAGTTGGCATAATCCTTCCGGAACAGAACACAATTATTCTTACAAACATGGAGCATATCATATCCAATTCCAACTGCACGAAGGAAATTCTTCATTTTACTGTAGGTGTGTGGCAGCTCAGACACATCTGGGAAAGATTCGCGGAAAGCAGCCAACATCGCATCGAATGATTTGTTGGTCATCCACTCAGATGTCTTCACCTGAAGAAAGGTGACCATAGCTGAGAATACTGACAGCTTATTTCCTGTGGTGACAGTAACGTTGCATTGTTCCAACATGCGGGGCCACCATTTTTCTTCTGCAGGTGAAAGTTCACGGAATGCACGAGCATTTCGTAGCATTGTTTCAATGTTGGTCAAACTCACTGGCTCCGCCACCACCTCCTCCTCCTCCTCTTCCAGCTGAGCATCAGGCAGATCAAGATGGTGATCTGCTGCTTCCACGTAGTCAATAACATTGATGTTCATAGCTTCACCATGATGAACCCACCTAGTATATGTGACCGACATCCCATACAAGTGTAGATGATTTTGCATAGTTGACTGGGGTCTTGTAACTGAATTCATACAACTGCTACACGGGTAGAGCACATCTGATTTCGGACCACCATACTCAGCTCTGATAAAGTTCATGAAGTTTTCAACCCCCTTGACATATGCAGTGGAGAATCTTCGAGCAGAAGTTATCCGAGTCTTGTCCATCTGTTAGACATAAAAATTAGTTCTTATACTAGATATTACAGGAAAAACATATATGCTTTTTTATGAAGTCCAGAAAAAATATACCTAGGTTGATGTCTAAAGCTATGGCAAGATATTTGGACGAGCATATCTAAGTAACGAAATATATGTAAAGCTAATTCAGCAAACAGATTTGAGTGCCAAATTATCGCAGGCTGTTTCAGGAGTCAATGAGGCCGAGCACACATCCATCAAACTATCAAAGGCCATCGCAGCAACAAAGATCGAGTATAAAATGGTGTAGAGCTATTTCAGCTAACAGATTGGCTACTAGACCATGGCAATCTACGTCACAATAAATATATGGCAGGATATTTTAGCAACTAATCGGCCTTGGCATGCCATCTCAGCTAAGCAGATTGAGTGCAGAACAGGGCAAGGAAGCTTCTTAAGCAGAACATATTGACAGTAAACTACTTTGGCAAACAGTGAGATTAACTACGTCTATCAGCTAACATTCAGCGTTACACCGACATGAACGGGGCCTCAGTCTAGAATGCGCGTACCGTGGGAGAAGCTGACCGCCGTGCGTCTCCACACGAACATCGCCAGCGGTGGCGGCGCTGACCGTCGTGCGCCTCCACAAGAACGTAGCCAGAGGTGGCGGCACGGCTAGAGGACGGCAGTCTACGAGAGCGTACTGTGGGAGCGAGAGGATCGTCGAACCGCGGCGCCGACATATCGGCGCGGCGGGGAGGGTGGCTTTGGCGGAGCGAATGGAGTGGAGGGGGACAGGGGGGAGGGGGTTTTGGGGAATATTATTGGCCAGTTGGCCGAAGGGCGGTTGAATCGGATTTGGGGGGAATTTTTGGGTGTGGGGGGGGGGGGGGCGGATTTTCGCGCGGTGGGCGGGGGGAGTTTGGCGCATGGTCGGTTTCTCCAAGTGCAGTCCCACATGTCAATGAAGAGGCAAGCCGCATTCCGTTTGCGTGAGCCGTGTGCAGGACCGAACGTGTGTGGGGTGCAATGCGACCGCAACGGGAGTGCTGTGAGTGTACCGCATTTTTTTCTTTTAAACTAGGTGCTTCGCCCCCTAAAAAAAATATGTTGCTTCGCGCGATCCATCGATACTACTACTAGTAATCCGGTAATCCCGACTAAAACAACGCGGCCGGGTCTTTTCCCGCGCGATATGCTGGGAGGTTGGCTTAGTTGGGTTTTTTAGGACGAGTAATGCTACACCTACGTAATCACAGTTACGTAATTAACGTAATGTGAAACGTGTGAGCTGTTGATTGTAGATTGGGAGGAGGGAGGGGCCCACCACCATGAAAATTAGGGGAGGAGAGAGAGAGGCAATTTACGTTAACCCTTTCGTAGGTTCCGATCCTGCAATATAGGCCGTCCGATCTATATCTAACGGATAGGAAGGAAACTATGATAATTTACCCGCACTCCTCTCCACATTTGCAGATAAGGCTTTCCCTCGTTCATCCTTTTGTCCCACAAGATCTTGATCTTCCTTGCAATGCACGGGCATCTTGCTAGTACTCCTACAATATGTATATTATTGTGAAAGTTCATATACACCGGCCGAGATTAATGCAAACACGGCAGATTTTCATTACATTTCGAACTTTTATAGGACAAAAAAAGAAACCCGACCCTAAACCTATTCTACGGCGGCGGCCGACGTCCTCCATCTGTGATCTCCATGTACGGGGCGGGGTTCAAGACCCATGAAGTGAAGGTGCGGTCTCCGGCGAGGAAAAGTAGAACACGGGAGACGGACCGGCCAGTTGGCACACCATGCCCTGCCGCCTCCCATGCCCTACTCATCCTTGGAGGAGTCCCCGACCTCGGCGGTGCCGGACGTTGGACGGCGGCAAGTAGGACGCATGGCTAACGGTGCTCCCGTCATCGGCCGCCAGCGTGGCCACCGCTTGTGCGGCAACTTGAGCGAGGGCGGCGACCTCGAGCGCCATCCCCGAAGACAAGCTCTCCCGCAGAGTGTTCACGCTTGCGGTCATGGCGGATGTGGTTCTAGGTAGGAGGACGATGCGCTATGGTGTGGAGGTTAGCTGGGCGTTGCCGCTTTAAGTAACGCATTCCGGTGAGGCCAAGCGTTTGGGTGCGTCATTAAGTCACCGGAGTTGGTTCCGTGGGCACCGAGCTTCTTAATGACGACATACAAACGGACGGCATGAATGCGGGCAGCTGGCGCCGACTGGGAATGCACCGCGCGACGACGCGAGGGACGAGGGTTTTGGTGTGCCAGGATAGTCAGCTGTGGTCGTGGCAACGTTGGAGATGCCCTTTGCTCACATGCGATCCCCGCATGTCATTGAAAAAACCAACACGACCCGGCATGGTCTCAGGTCCAGAGGATGCAATTGGCTGCACTACACCACTCCGCGGACGCGTCACAGCGCCCCGTGCATCTTCGATGAGCCGGGTGTTGGGGTGTGTTTGGATTGTGGCGAAAGTGCACCTTGCCAAAATTTTGGTCATGACCAAAAGATTGGTCTTTGTTTGGATGGTTGCCATTTTTTTGGCATGGCAATGAACTCTAGCCAACTCTAGTTCATTTTTCTTGCCAATGTCGGCCAAATCATGGGCAACCAATACCTCAACCAAAATTTTGGTCATGACCCAAAGATTGGTCTTTGTTTGGATGGTTGCCATTTCTTTGGCATGCCAATGAACTCTAGCCAACTCAAGTTCATTTTTCTTGCCAATGTCAGCCAAATCATGGGCAACCAATACCTCAGCCAAAATTTTGGCTACCCAATGCTTTGATGGGCCAACCTTGGGCACAAACCAAACATACCGTTGGTTGTGCCACAGCACTAACGCCACCCTCGGCAAACTAAAACCGACCGTGTCTAGCGACGATATGAGCGTGTCGCTCACCGCGGTCACCGTGTCCAGAGGCGGTGCTGGAGCTGCGCCCCGTTGTTGGCCCCAACGACCCACATGAACGGTTGCCGGTGGCGAGGAGGTCGTGGGCCAGCTCCTCCATTGGACTAGTCTGCGCTACGTCGTCCCGACGGGTGTGCCCCACATGTCTGTTTCCCTGTTTTCCCGGCCATATTCGAGCGTCAGTGCTCCACGTTGCACATTAGGCCTTTCACCATGTAGGCCAAGCGAGACAACTAATTGTTTATTTGAGCCGTTCAAGTATAATCATGTGGCGTTTGCTTATTTCTCATTCCTCTCCAACCCTCTTCTCCATCGATCATGTCGCCCTCCAGTCGAGTCCATCCTCCCGCATGCCTCATTTGAACATTCCGCCGAGTATCATTCGCATGTACCCACCCTAGTCCTCTTTCAATAGATCTCCGGACCCTGAGATGAAATCGAGAGGGAATGAGTGGGGGCACGTGATACCTAAGGCGGATTTAAAATTTTGAACCGGTGATCATAGCATTCGCAAATCATATATAAAGGGTATCCAATGTTCATTTCGTTTTTGAACGTACAATATACTCCCTCCTATCCTTTCTAGTTTACATATAAGCTTTATGTGTAGTCAAAGTATATCTACTTTGATCAAAAAGGTATCAACATTCAACAACGCCCAATCAATATTGTTAGATTTGCAAGTACTCCTAGATTTGTACTCGAGATGGTTTCCAATTTGACTATTGACAAGATTAATAGTACATGAGATGTATAATGTGAAAATTATATCATTGGAAACTCCTTTCACATACGAATTTGACCGTATGCTTTGTGTAAGTTGCATGCCATATATTATTACTCTAACATTTGGTCAAAGTTAGCCTCGAAAACGCATTAGACCCTGTATGCTTTGTGTAAGTTGCATGCCATATATTATTACTCTAACATTTGTGTAAGTTGCATGTCATATATTATTACTCTAACATTTGGTCAAAGTAGTATAGTGGAAGTGGATCCTCTGACGTAGGTATCCCTGCCTTACCCTCCCTTTCGGTCACTTACTGGCGGACCCCATGCTTGCTAGGCCCCGCATGTCAGTTACTCAATGGGTTTGGCCACGTTAGGGGATCCTCATTCGTAGTATACTCCCTCTGTTTTTATTTACTCCGCATAAAACGGAGGGAGTGGTGGTATAATAAATGACGCGGGCAGGGGAGGGGGAGGGACATTGGTTTGCTCTCAACTGCGGTCCCACAAGCGAGCGAAAACGCAAGACGAAGCGTGTTCCATTCGGTGAGCGACGTGGAGGGTCCAGCGTGCCAAGCTGCAACATGAACGCGTTAAGAGAGATGTACAGTCAAAACCGATTGACCGTTTGTCACCGTAACCACTATTCACACCAGAACCTTCGCTACTCGGCCTACGCCAGCCACTGCCCTAAAACCACACCAAATCTCCAGCCCATTCCCCCACCTTTCGATCCCCTAGCTCGCATCAAGCGTCCCCTAGTTCGCCGGAAACCCATGGTGTGCTGCAAGATCACTTACTACAAGATGCTGACGCCGGAGCGCTGCGCAGAAATCGCGGCGGCGGTCGGCGCCACAGACCTCCGTTCCCAAGCTCGCTTTGCGGTGGGCCAATCCCCGAGTTCTCTGGAGCCAAGCTACCAGGAGGAGGAAGCCGATCCAATGTTCATGGCGGAGGTCACGGCGCAGAAGGCCCTCGATGGGTATGAGACGATGGACGTCGACTTCGTGTCGGCGTCCGAGTCCCCCATGGTGCAGGCGGACCAGCGGTTCAACATGGCGATACTAAAGGAGGGCCGGGAGGCAGAGGCTCAACTCGATGGGGAGCGCGCGCATGCCGCTTCTATCAAGGCTCTTCTGCAGGCGGAACCGGATGTCGTGGATGTGAACCGGGCGGCGGAGGCTCAACTTGAGGCGGAGCGCGCGGATACCGCTACCATCGAGGCCCTCCTGTAGGCGGAACTGGACGTCCTGGACTTGAACCGGGCGGCAGAGGCTCGACTCGACGCACAGCGCGCGGATGCCGCTCTCATCGACGCCCTCCTGCAGGCGGAACCGGACGTCCTGGACTTGAACCGGGCAGTGGAGGCTCGACTCGGCGCAGAGCGCGCGGATGCCGCTGGCATCGAGGCCCTCCTGCAGGCGGAACCGGACGTCCTCGACTTGAACCGGGTTGTGCTCTCGTCCGTGCAGAGCGCCCGCACGCTCCACTTGAACGAGTAGCTGGAGGCCGAGGACAACCACGGTGCGGAGACACACGTCGGTAGCGACGGCTGATTCGTGCCGGCAGCCAAAGACAACGAGGTCGTCTCTTTCCGCGAGCAGTGATAGTTTTTCTTTATGTTGTTGTTTTTATGGATCCTTTGCTATGTAAAAACATATATTTGTTATGCAAGTCGCCTGACTTGGGTCAGTCTACCAATTCAGGCAGTTGGATGAATATCCTACGTCTCCTAACCCTTCTTTCCTTCTTCCTCACCTCTACTTCTTCCCCAATAGACCACCGCACGGGCCGTACGGATACTCCCCAACATGCGGTTGGATAAACATACTCTATGAACAAAAATTATGTGTCAGCAATAGGATGGATGAGTTTGGTGTGTTCACATGCGACAGCATGTGTCAGTGAGGGTGTGTTCCCTTGGTTGGGTTTGCGGCGTGTAGGAGCGACTGTGTGAGGGTGCGGTGCGACCGCGGCGTGCAGGAGCGACCGTGTGATGGTGCGGTGCGACCATGATAGCCGTGCGCAAGTGTACCTCCTTCTCATTTTGAAAACTTTAGTCAAGCTTGGCAAAAATGTGTGGCGAAGTTTGGGAATGCAAGGCCTAGACCCAAACAGGATAAGTACGTACGTACTAGGAGTACTAGTGTTAAAAAAGAAAGGCTGGGTTTTCCTTCGCGGGATTTAATCGCTACAAATCCTTGTTTCACGTGTCAATTAATGCGTATTTTTTTCTCCAAAGACCAAAGAGCTAACCATCTCACTCCTCATCACTTGATTAATGCAGCGCCGTGCAAACCAACCTTCTCACTTCCGCATGCATGCAGGGGATATTAATGTCCTTGGTTGCTAACCCCATCAATTTTGCCTCGATTAGTGTTAGTGTCCTTTGCAAATTGTAATTTTGATATACTGGCCTTGTGTACAAAAAAATGGAGGTAGTAACTATATTTGACTTCCTTCCCCATTGCGGTGACGTCGACAATATTTTTTTGGTGGTTTGGCGAAGTGCGTTCGATGGAGAACACCATTGAGGGAGACCACGGTAAGTCGTTCGCAAGTGCCGACTGCAAGCCGAGACAACCGCCTTATTTGCATCCAGGAAGTCCTTTACTAGTACTACTAGGAGTAACTAATGTGGTGAGATGGCTTCTCGAAGAAGACGATGGAGAAGCGGAGTCAGCGAAGAGTGAAATGATGGTTGCTTCGTCCGTGCTTTTGTGATTTGACGCCTCACTGCTTTGTGATTTGTGATAGAAGGGACAGGGGAGTAGACTCTGTGCTCTATACTGTACTACATGCGTCCAAGCATGGGAGAAAGAGGAGAGACGTTGCATTTATCTATTCCTTCAATCAATCAATCAATCAGGGAGCTTCGGTTCCATCTTTTTGGCTTTGGCAACACCGTCCACAATGGTTCCCACGATGCCAAAAGCTATTTTCACATTTGGCTACACATTGTGGATGCCCTTAACCGTACCACTTTGTTTTGCTCCTGTGTGCTATCTATACAAATCTCAATTATATTGATCTAAAAAATTATAGAATCGAGATGAGTAAAAAGGAGGTGATTTTGCTGCGCGGATGGCGGGGGAGGTTTCTTATTTGAGCAATGCTACATCCACGTAATGGTTTACGTAAAGTTATGAACTGATGTGATGTGGGACTATTTGATTGGATTAAAGGAGAGGATTAGGCCCACCCCACCTGAAAATCAGGGGGCATATATAGATTAGATGGAAAGTATACGTAGCCCTTTGTAAGTCTAGGATTAGGCTTCTTATTTCTGGAGGACGTTGTCCTGGCGGTTTGCTAACATGCGGTCCCACATGTCAGTGCTTTACCAAGCCGACCCGCGTCCCACATAAGGCAGAACAACGGCAGAAGCAACATGTGGTTAAGTTGAAGAAGATGAGGGAGAAACGGATTCAACAACGAGTGAAATGATGGTTGCTTCGTCCCTCCAACTTAATTGCGGGAAAGGTGCAGCTTTGTGATTTGATGCCTCATTGCTCATTACTACGCCGGCGCCATGACTAGGGTGCTTCTGCTCTGCACTGTATTCCAGTATGGCACGTGGACCCGGTAGCTTGATGTCCCACATGTTGGTGAAAGGGACTAGAAAATTTATGAAAGCGAGCGCTCCACTCTTACAACGGAGGAGTAGACGACACGACGGCCCAGTGAACTGTTACTTGTACTGTATAGTACTATAGTTTTTTTGTTTCGCACGATCCATCGATACAAACCCGATTAAACAGGAAAGGGCGGGATTTTTCCCGCGCGGTAGATGATACTGGCCATACATTTCAAAGGCAATTTTAATGTATGCAAATTGAATAATTATAAGTAACAATATGATATCTAGTAAAACTAAAAACACATATGATTTATTGTGTTAGAGTGTAGTAGTAGTGTTGTATTGCATAGTTGTTAGATGTAACATGCGAGAACGTGTAGAGATGTAGTTTTGGAGGGCCTATAGAGAGAAAAGCATAATACGGTCACCGAACTTCAGAATAAGCTGATTACAGTCACTATATACATTTTGCGGTGATTATACGGTCACTTGCTCACAGCTCAGCATCGGATTGCACTTTGTTGACCGGCCAAATAGTCTGCGTGGCACCATGTTGACTAGTTAAATTGACCATGTTAGTTGTGGGTCCCACCTGTCAGTTCGCATAGGTAGAAGGTCAGATAAACACAAATTTACATAGGCGCGGCAAGGCTCCAACCCATGCGCGGGAATCACCTGGTTGTGTATGTGTCTGTCGGGGCCTGATGTGTGTGCATGCACGTGTAGGTTGAGCACTTGAGCGTGAGAGTGTGTGTTGGTCATGTGGTGTACTGGTGTGTGCATGCATGCGTGCGTGTGTGCGTGTGAGTGTTGCGTGCGTGCGTGTGAGTGTTGTGTGCGTGCGTGACTGCATGTGTACGTGTGAGTGTTGTGTGCGTGCGTGGGTGCATGTTTTTGTGTGAGTGTTGCGTGGATGCAGTTCGTGTGCATGCGTGCGTGTGTGTATAATCACCACACCAGCTCATGTGTGTTAAAACAGACGGCTCAGCATACCAATACAAGGCCACCTTGTCCGTTGTGCCCGCGATCATGACTTCGAACCACCGTCCAAATATTTTTTTGTCGTTTGTTTTCATTCTTACTAGCAAGATGCCCGTGCGTTGCATATAACATCAAGATGCATTTGTATGACTTGTTTATCTTGTGAGAGAAAAGGATGAACGAGGGAAGGCCTTATTTGCAAATGTGGAGAGGTGTGTGGGTACATTTTTGCAAAATTGTCATAGTTTCTTTCCTATCCGTCAGATATAAATCGGACGGCCTATATTGCAGGATGGCAGGCACACCATATCACCAACTTTGTTTTTTATAGGAGTGTATTTTATGTATTTTATAAGAGTGTAGATGTAGAGTAGATACAAGTCAACAGGTGGGCACGATGGTAGTGAGATAATGTGATGCAACACTAGAGGTGCCACGTGGAGCGTTTAACTGGTCAACTAGTCATGTCATGAGCAAATACAGAGTTGTACGGTGAGCCCGTGACTGCATAATAACCACTAAACGTAAATGGTGACCGTAATGAGTGGATTCTGAAGTCCAACATACGTATCGTGCTTTCGCTTCAAATACAATGATCGTCATTGCATATATCGCGAGAGAAAGATGAAACATGCGTGAATTTTCTGGGGGCTTGCTTTTAGAGGACCTGGAGATAGTTTTGTGTGCATACGTGAAAGGGGCGTACAGGGGGGTATGCGATATGGAGAGAGATGCTCTCCGTTTCTCTTTATTATGACTAACTTTGTATATAGTATAAAAATATACAAATTCACAGTGCGGAATAAATATCATTGTGGGCACCATGCAATGCAAATTAGCGTTCGTACTCCTCCATATAACTTTGTAATGTTGTATATATGTAGAAACTCTAAAATAATTTTTTGGCCACACTTTATTCAAAAGGAATGTTGTATGCGAAATAAACATGAAGAGAGGGCTTTTTAGATCAATGGGGTACGTGATGTAACATGTGTGAATGTGTAGTTGATGCATTTGGCGGGGCCTATAGAGGTATGTGTGTGTATTACGTATTTGAGAGAGGCATGGATAGAGGGGCCGACAGGGGGGGCGTGGGAGAGATAGCACGAGAAATGAGAGTGGTCTAGAGAGAGAGACGAATATGACGTCACGACAAGAGATTCCATTCCCTTGAGTGTGTATATGCAAGGGGGGAGGCAATAGAGGCACCAGGAGAAATTTTTTGTGTGTGTGGTGTTTGTGTTGGTATGTGTGGGTGTGAGAAGATAATGAGACGTGGGGGCAGAGGGTGTGTCACCGCGTGAGGTCCGGTGGGACGTGGTGAGGCCCTTCGTTCTGTTCCGTTCTGCGCCACATTGGTCGGCCCGTGATGCATTTAGGAAGACCCATGGATGACTAGTCGTACAAGACAAAGATAGCAGAATTGTAAAGGAATCTGTGTCCACTGACAAAGACGGCTAGGATTTGTAACCCTAGTTTCTCGGACTAAGGTAACCCCTTTATCTCTGATATTACTATTCATCCAACCTAACTTTAAGGGGCATCCTACAGAATGCTCTGCTAGAATCATACTCGTCGATTAGGAAGAGAGGTGTGAGACAATGCGTGAGAGACAGGCATAAAGATAATGTGCGTACATGAGACACGTAGGCAGGTCCTTGTATATAGAAAGGGTCGATGAGGATTGTGCGTGTGTATGTTTGCGAGAGGAAGAGTGCTTGTGATAAAGGTTAGTGAAAATAGTTGTAAATGGTTACAAGAGGGAGGGAGGGTTATATCTAGAGCATGTGTGCGAGAAAGACACCTCGAGAGAGAGTGTGTGAGCATGTGTGAGAGACCACCGATGAAGAGTGAAACTACACGTAAAAGACTGCTCTACACATTGATTAAAGATATAAATTGTATCCAAATATTAGGATGGGATCATGATATTTGCAATTCGCGTAAGGAGCGGTCATTAATCCATCAGACATCTAGATTCTATCGAATTTGAGCATGTCTATGTTATTATTCGACACAATTGATCCACATAGTTAGTATTTTGAACTCCAGACAATGCATCACTTTAGCAATCGAATATAAACGCGAGTATAGTTCATGTTGTGTGTGTAAAGCACATTATACATACGAAAGTTACACAATGGACATTATAAATAGCTACTACATATGAACTAGCATACATTTGCATTCAACTTAAGGTGGTTTAAAAAAATCAAATTCAACATGAAGTCCATTCAATTATTTGAATTTGATATCATGGCATTTGTAAACCATACCTAAATTATTGGTGCACCAATCTTTGCTATGATTTTGTACATAATAGCATATGTAGTCGTGTACAAAATAGATTCAAATTTAGCTCCGCCATTCCAAAATAATCGTAGTTATAGGATTTTTAAGTGTCAAAATTTCAAAAAGAAGCGGATAATTTAATGAGGTTTTCAAACATACAAGGTCAAATATAACATTGTATATTTAGGCCAATCCTCATAGTTCAAGAGTACTCTAAACGTGAATGCTTGTGTTTCAAAATTTTGAACGAAGCGCCAAAAGAGCCTCTACTCACCCGAAACCGCGTGAGACCAATGTTTGGTAGTACAAGGAAATTACTTTTCTAATAACTCCGAACCATGAAACCTACCGGCCCGATGTCCAAAGGTCTAAACCGGGGTAGGTTTGTAGCTTCATCTAGACGCCACGCAACCGCATACGAAAAACATTCATTCACAATGGCCGCCTAAGCACACATGCGCGCGGCCGAAATCGCTCCCGCCCACTATTTGGGACACCTGGGATTATCATCCTACCCCCGACCCGCAGTAGGTCCAAAATTTAAGAGGGGGGCAAAGTTTGTACTTTCCCCAAATTTCAAACAGGCGCATCCCATCTTCTGTTCAAAAAGCCAAAAACAAGCGCGTCCCAGACCGAAACATGGTCCCCCCACCCATCCGATTCCCCATTCGTACTCCGTGGGCGCCAAAACTACCTCTCCACCAGCCGCGAAACCCTGGTGTCCTCCATCCGCCACCCCATCCCACCCATCAACTGCCGCCCTCCTCCATCACGCCGGAGCCGATACCCCGACGTCTTCGTCCACCGCAACCTCAACCGCAACGCCCTCCATGGCTAGTAGTTGAAGCCGAGGCCGAGCCGTCCGTACCCGAGCCAGTTCAACCACGCCGTCCTGCGCCTCACCACTGCCGCTCCAACTTCGCCACCCTCCACCGCACCGGAGCTATTCCTGCTACGCCGTCCTTCACCGCCTCGGATCTGCTTCCCCTCTGCCGACATACGACCACGGCAACACAGTCAACAATTTTGCCATGGGTTCGTCCAAGCTTGCACCCTCCAGAACATCGGTTTCCCCAGTAAAAAGAAGAAAATCGGCGTGACTTGTGGAGGTGACCACACCGGCAACCGAAAAAGGTACTCCTCTTCCCTTATTCGTGCAAATCTTACGTCTCTACTTGCACAGTATTTATCCCACATAAGACACTAGTTGACAGGGGCGGGCCCACCTCAATTCAAGGGTATTCAGCTGAATACCCATTATTTTTGATGAAAAATAGGTATATATTGTATACTGTGTCAATATAAGAAAAAACAAAATTGATACGCCAACGTGCTAGTTAAGCATTTATAAGCCCAAAACAGAGGCTGGCCCAGTAGCCCACCCTCTCCTCGAGTCCACACCTTGGCCCACAAGCGCATCACATGGATACATCGTCGCCAAAAAAAATTGATCGAACGATCAGACGCGAGACGAACCGGCACCTCCCTTCGCGGCTCTGCCACAGCCGCATCCGCAGATCGCACACGAACTGCCGGTCCGCCGCCACAGCCACTGCGCCAGGCGACCGCCGGGCGGCCGGCAGGGCTGTTGCCGCCGTCACCTCACGCGCGTGCGCACGGCGCGCCGCCGGCCCGCCGTGACGAACCCCTCGCGTCCTCTCCCTGCATCCCTTCTGTTCTAACTTCTGAATTTTCTCATCTCTGAACCTGAAGTAGGCAGCGACAACAGCCAACAGACCGCATTGATTCAGTTTCAAATACACAACCACTGAGTTTGTAAGCAACAACCAACTTCTGAATATTCTCATCTCTGAACCTGAAGTGGCACTGAATTTATCTTACAGGTTTTGTCTCCTTTTTTTACTTCTGCAGGTTCTGTCTCTCTGATTTTGTAAGCAACAGGCACTGTCCAGCAGGCTGCACTATTGCAGGAGCATATTTTGGCTCCTAAGTAAGTATTTTGACCACTTGACTTTCTTATTTAATTGTTGGGAAAGTAAAGACTAGTTTGCAGCCAATTATGAATTGTTTAGACATGAGAATGTGCAATTTTCACATTTGTTGAAAGGGATTTCTTCTTGCAAGTTAAGGATGAGGACATCATCACTCATTTCCAGAGCATTAAGGATCGCAAAGTTATCTTGTAATTTGTAAGCTTTTTTATCATTTATTATTTTCTATCCTCTATATATCTTAGATTTTGCCATGCAGTGGCGGAGCTTGAAAGAATATTGAGGGAGTGCTAAACCAAACTATAGATGCTTGGAGGGGCCAAAAGCTAAATTTATTCTAATCTAAGCAGCCCCAAAAATATTCCTTCATGATTTTTACAAAGGCTGGAGGGAGGGGGGGCATGGCCCTCCGCCCCTGTTGCCACGATATGTTGAACAACTTTTTACTTCTATATGTTGAACAATACCAAGTTATGATCATTTTTTATGAATATAATATATTATGTGGTATCTTTTGTGTATTTCAGAACTAGTACAATATGCTGCTATAATTGCTTTTACACACCAAAAGGAAGGTCGTAGGCCAAAAAAAAGTTTTCAAATTTTGAATACGTGGTCTTGAATTCCTGGGCCCGCCCCTGCTAGTTGACCGCTTCTTCTTGATACTAGATGTTCCTAGTAACTTGCGATGCACAAGGTTTCTCCTCATATACTATTTCACCTTAGCTAGAGGTTCGTCGCCCCCTGAATTTCAATTTCTGGCCACTTGATTCCCAATTAACGGAAGCATTCCCCGGCGTAACAGGCGCTAGTATGCCTATTACGCCGGGGAAGCAGCGCCTTGGTGTTTATCTTAGGGGCGTGTGCGGCCTAGAGCTATTGGCGCCCGATCTGGAGGTCGGCCAGGATTAAAGGGGTGGCCTGGGGGCGCTGCCAAGCAAGGCGGTGGTGTGAGGTCGATGGGAGGGCGGGGCGGCGGAGGCAGGGGTCTGGGCCGGTGGTCGCTGGTGGTTTGAGAAAGATCGTCAACAGTGGCTGGCGGGAGGTAGACAAAGGCCATCTGCCCGTTCCTTATAGATCGGATGGTTCATTAAAAAAATCGACTGACCTATTTATTTTCAGTCGACTGTTATCTTAGATATGACCACATGTGATGGTGTGCTGGAGGAGTACCTACATTTCCTGTGCTCATATATTACAAAATCATTCGTAGTAGAATCTAATTTTGTTTGCCATGCAATGTTGTAGAGCTATCATATGTCTCCTGTCATTTAGTTTTCAGCCACATGCTATCTGCTACTTTTACAGTGCACTAGTTCTGCACACACTTCACCCTTACTCTCACTGTTGTGTTTTTATGCAAGGGTATTTCAGACTCTGCTGCCATGAGAGAAGCCAAAAAGAAAAGAGAGTAGTCGCTCCAGTTTGGTGCGCGGCTAGGCAAGACACGTTTCAACACTTTAAAGGGTGTAGTGTCAGCAGATGGAGACGGGGAACGTAGCTCTGGAGTTGATGACCTCGCTCGCAATGAACCACCATCCCAGGTGCTTGCTTTAACTTCACAGTGTCATATGTGGTTGCATGTTCCATATGGTGTCTAGCTTGTATTCGAAAGGCCGAAGTCGGTAAGATAAGGAAAGATTTTTTTACATGAACCACCATCCCGTGAGCACCAGAAGACAAATAGCTAGTCAGGGCACTAGCCGAGCCAGTGACAAGCCCAACAAAGATATGCATCACCTGGAAGCCAACTAAAAAGCTGCGATGGTGGCGAAGCAGCCCGCCTCCCACCGGGCTCTCAGGTCCTAGATGATCATGCTCACCACTCCAGCCGGATGTCTAGCTTGTATTGCTTTCAATTTGGTTAAATTGCATCTGCTTAGCTTACACATTATACCTTTGAATATGACATGTCTTTCTGTTTTTGGTACATACTAGTACATTTGTGTATTAACCATGTTCTTACATCAAACTAATGTTCTTGTGTATCCCTCATCAATCACTTATGACGAGGCAGGCAGGCAAGGGGACTACTCCTCATTTAAAGAATGCAGCGTCAGCCTCCCGACATGATTCTCAAGAAACAGAAATGCTAGATGAAGATAGTGAACGTAGCTCTGTAGTTGATTACAGCATTTCCCCTACACTAGCATCGCAGGTGCTTGCTCTAACTTGCAGCGTGATATGTGGTTGCATGTTGCATATGGTGTCTAGATTGTAATTCTTCCAATCTGGTTAAATTGCATGTGCTAGTCTGCTTAGCTTATACATTATACCTGTTAATGTGACATGCCTTCCTATATTTAGTACATAGTACATCTGTCTATTAAGCATGTCCTTACATAAAACTATTGTTTTTTTTGTATCCCGCATCAATCAACATGACGAGACACCTTTAGTATATGCAGTGCGATATTAGTTGCATCTTTCATATGATTTATAGTATGCGCTGCTTCTAATTTGTTGAAATTCCATTTATGATGGGACGCTTTTAACTTGGCAGAGTCATATTGGTTGCATCTTTCATGTGTTGTCTAGCTTGCATTGCTTCTTATTTGCTGGAATGGTTTCTGCTTAGTTTACACAAACAGTTGTGAACATGCCATGCCGTCCTATTTTTCGTACATATTCCATCCTAGTATCATGTGTTTGCCTTACATCAAAGTAGTGATTGTCAGTATCATGCATGAATGAGTTCTGAAGAGAGAATTTTATTGCTTTTTCTTGTCGGTTTTACTTGACAATTCAAAATCAATAAAGCGGAAGGAAGTTAGCAAGGCAGCGGATAAAGGTGCTCCTTCCGAACGAAGGGCCTCTACAGTTTCTACTCCTCCACACCCCCAAGATGATTTCCAAGACAACACATGCATAGACACTCAACAAAGCTGTGTTTATGATGAGCATGTCTCCCCTAGTGCAGCATCACCGGTGCTCCCTCTAACTTGGCACTGTTATATGTGGTTGCATGTTATGTGTGATGTCTAGCTTGTATTGCTTCTAATTTTGTTGAATTCCATCTGCTTAGTTTACACATTATACTTGAATAAGACACGTGTTCCTATTTCTAGAACATATAATATCTGTCTATCACACCATGTTCTTACATCAAATTACTACTGTGTGTAACCTGCAACAATCACTTATCATAAGACACGTTTGACTTCGGAGTGTGATATAGGTTACATCTCACATTCTTTTCTAGCTTGTATTACTAATTTGTTGAAATGGCACTTATGACGAGACAGGTTTAACTTGGTAGAGTGATATTCGTTGCATCTTTCATATGGTGTCTAGCTTTCATTGCTTCTAATTTGTTGAAATGCCTTCTCCTTAGTTTACACATCAAAAGCTGTGAATAAGCAATGGCACTAATGACGGGAGACCTCTAACATGGTAGTGTGATGTTGTTTGCATCTTGCATATGATTTATTTCTTGTACTGCTTCACATTTGTTTAAACGCCATTTATGATGAGACACTGTTAACTTGGCAGAGCGATATTTGTAGCATCTTTCATATGGTGTCTACCTTCCATTGCATTGCTTCTAATTTGGTGAAATGTATTCTTCTTAGTTTACACATCATAGTTCTGGTTATCTCTTTCGTCCTGTTTTTCATACATATTACATCATCCTATCATGTGGTTGTCTAACATCAAAGTTCAGTTCATCTGCATCACGCATCAATTTGTTCTGAAGAACTAAATTGTTATTCGTTTTTCTTGTTGGCTTGACGTAACATGGCATAGAGAAAGAGGAAGAAACACAGAATGGCAGGGAATGAGAAGCGGATGAATCCTGCAGATTCTGCTGGTACTGATGGTGCAATAGAAGGTCAAAGTCCAGCAGAAAATTCTACAAACACGGCATCCCATGCTACACGAGTTGCAAAAAAAGACAAACAGAAACAAATAGCTGCCACCAAACAAGTAGAGACAACCCTAGTTCTTGCAACACCTACCACAGTACTACCAGCTGCACGACGTACTCGTGCGTCAACTGAGCTAGCAGCACGTTCCCAAGCTCCCTTGCCACCTGACACTACTTGTAAGTGCATCTAGTGCCACCCCTAGTTGATTTTGGAGTATTGACGACAAACCTAGTTGAGGGACTAATGTGTTTGTGAGAATTGCAGGATAACACAGGTAGAAGTCCCTCATTGATTCGGTTTTCCTACCAGAGATGACCCCTAAAAATGTATGAAGACATTGAAGTCAAAGGTGGTATGTGAAGACATTCACATTGAAGACTATGACAAGAGAAGACATCGCTTGAAGACTATGGAGCACGAAGACTTAGCAGTTTGTCGTTCTGTGTTTTTCTTTGTTGAGTCATAGGAACCACTGTACTGTTAAGTGGGGTCCAAGAGAACCAGTCAGAATTACTAAAGTGATGCTTAACCAAAATCCTATGTCTTCGAGTGAAGACTATGAGAGCAAATCTTGCCCAGAGTTGGATAAGTCAGCTTTGCTTGTAGCACAAGTAAAG
The DNA here is from genome assembly GCA_034509565.1 of Triticum monococcum. Classification (NCBI taxonomy): domain Eukaryota; kingdom Viridiplantae; phylum Streptophyta; class Magnoliopsida; order Poales; family Poaceae; genus Triticum; species Triticum monococcum. The sequence continues at coordinate 11,976,483 of CM067845.1, read as the reverse complement.
TTGCCGTGTGTGTTTGAAATCTGACCATTGGAACACGTGTCAGTTCCTTAGTGACCCAGGGTCATTTCGGACAAATCAGGTCAGGTTGCCTAGTGGCTATAAATAGCCCACCCTCTACAACCATAAATGGTTGGCGGCTCAAAGTTAGAGTACGGCTTTTGTCGTTTGAGAGCAACCCACCTCAAAGCCTTTGAGAGAGAATTCCTTGCGAGGATAAAGCCCTAAACATCCAGAGCCAAAGAGTGTTAGGCATCACTTAAGTCTTCCTGTCTGTGTGATCTGAAGACTTATTACACTTGAGGACTGTGAATCCTCCAGCCGGTTAGGCGTTGCGTTCTGAGCATCCAAGAGTCATTGTGGATCGCTGGTGAACGAAGTCTGTGAAGGTTTGGAAGTCTACCTTGAAGACTTACTAGAGTGATTGGGTGAGGACTGGGTGTCCTTAGCTCAAGGGAATAAGGTGAAGACGAGGTCTTCTGAGTTGAATCTCAGCCTCCCCAACCAGACGTACAGTTGTCACAGCAACTGGAACTGGTCCAACAAATCATTGTCTTCAACGAGTCACTGGTTTCATCCTTCCCTTCCCTTTGCTTACTGTTGGTCCTTGTGAAGTCATTGTATGATGGCATTATCTTTTGTCTTCACTGAGTGACTACCTGTTCTATTTGGCTTCACAATATCTTCCTACCTGATCTTACTGCCTAGCTGCTATTAGTCATTATGCTTTCACTTCATTGAATACTTGACTATGGTTTGCCTAGTGTGGTCTACCTTCTGCTGCATGGTAATAGGTTTATTTCTATCGTTTGTCTTTGAAACTTCCATGTTTTGAAGACTTTCATAAAAATCGCCTATTCACCCTCCCTCTAGTCGATCACTAGCACTTTCAATTGGTATCAGAGCAAGGTACTCCCTTGTTCTGTGTGATTCGGTTTAACCACCTGGAATTTTAGCTATGTCGACTGCAGGGATAATTAAGGTCTCCGCTGCTTGCCCTGTCTTTGATGGAACTGAATATCCCTACTGGAAGAATAAGATGCGCATGCATCTTGAAGCCATTGATGTCGACCTATGGTATGACGTCAAGAATGGCGTTCCCAAGGCTGGTGAAGGTGTCACCGCTGCTGATGTCAAGAAGTTCGTTCAACTGGACTCCACTGCCAAGAACATCATCTGTGGTCATCTGACCAAAGGACAGTATGGCCGCGTGAGTGCTTTGGAAACATCTAAGCTAGTCTGGGACTGGCTCTCCAAGGTCAATGAAGGAGTCTCAACCCAGAGAGATCAGAGAATCAGTGTCCTTCGCAACCTCTTCAACCGCTTCAAGAGAAATGACAATGAGAACGTCCAGCTCACGTTTGATCGACTCACTGACATCACTAATGAGCTTCAAGCTCTCGGCGCCACTGGGATCACCAAGCATGAAGTCGTCAAGACACTCCTGAGATCACTCGACAGCTCCTTTGACACCCTAGCCCTGATGATTCAAGAACGTCCTGATTTCAAGACACTCGATCCATCTGACATACTTGAGAGGCTCAACACACATGAGTTTTAGCTTTCTGAGAAAAGAGACATCTACGGTCCCAACTATGGGCGAACTCGTGCCTTGAAGGCAAAATCTATCTCCTCATCTAAAGAAGAATCTAACAGTAGTTCTGATGATCCTGATGACATTGGAAAGGAGCTTGCTATGCTTGTGAAGAAGGTCCAAAAATTCACCAAGACGAAAGGCTTCAGAAAGTCTTCACGATCAAGCTCAAGAAATGATGAAGCTTCTGCTCATGACTACAAGAAGAGAACATGCCACAAGTGCAAGAAACCTGGCCACTACATCTCTGAGTGTCCGCAGTGGGACAATGAGAACAAGAAGAAGAAGAGCAAGGAATATGACTCTGACGACAAGAAGAAGAAATACTCAAAGTCTTCTTCCAAGTCTTCCTCAAAGTCTTCATCACACAAGAAGAGCTCATCTGGCAAGGCACGTGCGTTTGTTGGCAAGGAAATGGACTCAGAGGAGGAGTCCGCTTCTGAGGAGGCGGAGGTGGAGTATGAGGAGGAGTCCGATTCTGGCATTGCGAGTCTGGCTACAGCATACATTGCCAAGTCCATCTTCAACACTAAAGACAATGACTTCATCACCGACACCGATGCAAATGACAAGGACTACTCCGCTCCTACCTACTGCTTCATGGCACGCGGTGCCAAGGTAAACACACGCACTGCTCACTATCAAACTTCTAGTGAAGATGACTCTGATTGTGGTTCCAAACCCAACTACAAAACACTTGCTAGAATTTCAACTGAACAACAGAAAGCTATGGAACATATTCAAAAACTGTTAGACAAAAGCGATGATCTGTTAGACGCTGAAATGACTCAATCTCAGTCCTTAATTAAAGACATAAAAAATCTTCACATTAAGTATGAGGAACTTGAAAGTCGTCATGAAATGCTCTCAACAACTCATGAAAAGTTTTCCTATGATTATCTTCAAAGGAAGCAAGATCTTGAGAAATTGAGAGCGGCTCATGAAGATCTTCAAAAGGAAAACAAGTCACTTCGCGCCGAATAGATCAGTTCCGCCCAGGAAGGATTTGAACCACCATGTCTTAAATGCATTGAGCGTGACAACGCTACTTCTGTTGCTGAGTGTTCTACTGCTGCTACTGTTGCAATATCTTCAACTATTTATGTGGTAACTAACCCCTCTGCTGAGGATACCACTGCTATTGCTGATGAGAATGCTAGGTTGAAGACATTGCTTGAAATAGGGATGTACAAAAGTCTCAAAGGGCATCAGACACTATGTGATGTCCTCAAAAGGCAGATCCTGAACTGAAACCCTAGGAAAGAGGGTGTTGGGTTCGAAAGGAAAATGAATGCTGATGGCTCTTACTGGAAACCTGAGCAGTACCCCAAAACCACATGGGTTGCTGCAAAGGAACCTTCAGTGGATCCATCCACCCTATCTGGCTTCACTTGTGCTAATCCCATTGTTATTGATGAATCATTTGATGCAAACTATAAACTGTTTAAGAATCAAAATGGTGAAGTGTTTGCTAGGTATATTGGCACTAACTGTAGGAATGGACCGCCTATGAAGAAAATCTGGGTGCCGAAAGGGTGTTTGGAGAATCTTCCTGTGAATGTCCTCATGACACCACAGGTGAAGAAGACAAACCACAGACCACAGGCTTCATACGGTCCAAAGGCTTCATACAGACAGAGGACTCGCCTAAGTCGCACTAACGCAAATGTTTTGCAGGGAAACCATACTCTGGCCTGTGAATATGAGCTTGTTTCATCAAACCGCCATGTTCATAAGACCAAGAACTACTCTGCTTATTCTTATGAGTACTATTGTCCACCTGCAAGACTTTTTGCTAGGGCTCCAAAGCCAAAGTTCTCAGATGCTGCACTTAGACTCATTGCTTCGAAGCCACCCTTGAAGATATGGGTGGCTAAGAAAGCTTAACTCTCTTTTGCAGGGAAAGGTCTCCAGCCAAAAACCAAAATCGTCTGGCGCTATTGCTGGGGACTTTAAACATCTTGTAGGGCGCAAGATCAAATGCCCAAATGGTCTTATTATGTACTTTGTTCCTGAATCGCTTGCTACTCGCCCTATCAGTCCAAATCTCGATCTAAGCTTTCATAATCCACTGGTTCGTCAAATTTTTTTGCTTCACAATTCTCTTCGTGAAGCCTATCCCCCTGACTGCACTGTAGGGTACGACACTAGCTGCTTCAGAATGGATTATTGATAGTGGGTGTACCAATCACATGACTGGCAAGCGAAGCCTTCTTATGGACTCAACACTACGTCCATCTGACAAAAGCCACATCACATTTGCTGACACTGGTAAAAGCAAGGTATTGGGTCTAGGTAGAGTTGCAATCTCAAAGGATCAACACATGGATAAAGTCATGCTTGTTGAATCCCTTAGTTTCAACTTAATGCCTGTTTCAATGCTTTGCGATTTAAACATGATTGTGATGTTTGGAAAATATCGTTGCCTTGTACTAATGGAATCTGACAAGTCTCTAGTGTTTGAAGGGTATCGGAAAGATGATTTGTACATGGTAGATTTCTCAGCAGGACCACAACTTGTCGTATGTCTTCTAGCAAAAGCTTCTGAATGCTGGCTCTGGCATCGGAGGCTAGGACATGCTGGCATGAGGAACCTCCACACCCTTGCAAGGAAGAAGCATGTCATAGGCATCGAGGGCGTCAAGTTCAAGAAGGATCACTTATGCGGTGCCTGTGAAGCAGGGAAGATGACGAGGGCCAAGCATCCCTTGAAGACAATCATGACAACGACTCAACCCTTCGAACTGCTCCACATGGATCTTTTCGGTCCCACTCATTACTCAAATCTTACTACTACTACCTGTCTCTATGGCTTTGTCATTGTTGATGATTATTCAAGATATACTTGGGTGCATATAATCCTCTACAAGACTGAAGTGCAGGATGTCTTCAGACGCTTCGCCAATCGAGCCATGAACAACTATGGCGTCAAGATCAAGCACATCAGAAGTGACAATGGCACTGAATTCAAGAACACTGGTCTAGACACTTATCTTGATACTTTGGGCATTACACATGAATTCTCAGCTTCGTACACACCACAGCAGAATGGCGTCATGGAATGCAAGAACAGAACACTTATTGAGATGGCCCGGACGATGCTTGATGAATACAAGACTCCAAGAAAGTTCTGGCCTGAGTCCATTGATACTGCATGCCATATCATCAGCCATGTTTATCTTCACAAGCTTCTCAACAAGACATCCTATGAGCTCCTTACTGGCAAGAAGCCAAATGTCAGTTACTTCAGAGTATTTGGTGCCAGGTGCTGGATCAAGGATCCACATCACACTTCAAAATTTGCACCAAAAGCACATGAAGGTTTTATGCTTGGATATGGAAAGGATTCGCACTCCTACAGAGTCTTCAACCTCTTTCATTATAAAGTGGTTGAAACAGTGGATGTGCAGTTCGATGAGACTAACGACTCACAAAGAGAGCACCTGCCAAATGTGCTAGATGAAGTTCCATCCAGTGAATCAATCAAACTTATGGGAACTAGAGAAATCATACCTTCTGAAGCTCAGCCTGAAGAGGAACTTATCATCTCCGCACCTGGTCAACTTGAAGACAATGATCAACCTGAAGACAATGCTCAGTTTGAAGACAATCCTTCTAACGATGACAATGATCAGCAAGAGCAAAATCTCCATCCTGTACATCCTCGTGTCGCAAATGAAGTACAGATTGAGAGAATAATTGATAGCATCAATGCACCAGGACCACTCACTCGTTCAAGGGCAACACAGCTAACAAATTTCTGTGGGCACTTCGCATTCGTCTTAATATCTGAACACAAGAATGTTGAAGAAGCCTTCATGGAACCTGAATGGATTCAAGCTATGCAAGAAGAGCTTCAACAGTTTGAGCTGAATAATGTATGGGAACTGGTTAAGCGTCATGATCCTTGCAAGCACAATATAATAGGCACCAAATGGATATATCGCAACAAGCAAGATTAGCATGGTCAAGTTGTCAGAAACAAAGCCCGTCTCGTTGCTCAAGGTTACACTCAAGTTGAAGGGATTGACTTCGATGAAACATTTGCTCCTGTGGCTAGACTTGAAGCCATACGCATACTGCTGGCCTATGCAAATCATCATAACATTCTTCTGTATCAAATGGATGTGAAGAGCGCTTTTCTCAATGGCAAGATTGAAGAAGAAGTGTATGTTGCACAACCGCCTGGCTTTGAAGATCCAAAACATCCTGACATGGTGTACAAGCTCAACAAGGCACTGTATGGCCTCAAACAAGCCCCTCGGGCTTGGTATGACACACTCAAATACTTCCTGAAGACCAAAGGCTTCAAACCTGGTTCCCTCGACCCCACTCTCTTCACGAAGACATATGATGGTGAACTGTTTGTGTGCCAAATATATGTGGATGACATTATCTTCGGCTGCACCAATCAGAAATACACCAACGAGTTTGGATATATGATGCAAGAGCAATATCAGATGTCCATGATGGGTGAGCTGAAAATCCTTGGTCTTCAAATACGTCAGCAATGCAACGGCATCTTCATATCTCAAGAGAAGTACCTCAAAGATTGCCTCAAGAAATTTGGGATGCAAGACTGCAAAGGCTTCACGACTCCAATGCCAGCCAAACATCATCTGGGTCCCGACGACAATGGTAAAGAGTTCGATCAAAAGGTATACTGCTCCATGATTGGTTCTTTACTTTATCTATGTGCATCTAGGCCAGATATTATGCTTAGTGTTTGCATGTGTGCTCGATTCCAAGCGGCACCAAAGGAATTGCATCACTTAGCTGTGAAGCGAATTCTTCAATATTTGGCTCACACCCCAACACTAGGATTATCGTATCCAAAGGGCTGACGCTTATGTGTTCTGAAGATGATCTTCAAGAGGATGGCATCTCTGAACGCTTCAAGTTTGACTCCACACCTCCAAGAAGGACTGTGCTGCGACAAACTCCGTCTCTTGAAGACTCTGAGTTCTCTTCCTCCGCGGCAACTGTGAATGTCAGAGTGATCGATGACGAAGACGATGCTACTTCACCGCCCCCTACTTCTGTACGCATCGACACTGCCCCGAGTTCGTCTGCACCGCCTAAAAACACCGACGACCTTGCTGCTTCACCTACTCCTCATGGGAACGAGTAGACGCTCTACGTATTCAAACCTTTTTGGTCCTTAGTAACAAAAGGGGGAGAAGCATATGAGTTTGATAGTCTTCAAGGGGGTCCATATGGGCGGTTGCTTTATATTTTGCCTAGTGTTTACAACTCTCGTTTTGATACATTTGCTTCTTTGAGTTGTAACACTTAAAACTCGATGGTCGTCTGCTACTTATTTGCTATTCTGCGATGCGATGATAAATTCCGCATGTGCGACGATAAATTCCGCACTTAGATCATTTTGCAGACGTCCATTTTTCATTATGCATGTCATTATCTTCACATACTTTTTCATGCATGATGAATTGTCATCATAAGTTGAAGAGGATCTCCACAAGTACAACCTGCCATGTACATTTGCATACCAAAAGCAAATTACTTATATGCACATCTTCAGGGGGAGCCTTTGCCACTTAAGAAGACAATAACCTATCCTTTACAATTTCACATATTTTATTCCCCGTTGAAAACTTCAACTAGTTTGTCATCAATCACCAAAAAGGGGGAGATTGTAAGTGCATCTAGTGCCACCCCTAGTTGATTTTGGAGTATTGACGACAAACCTAGTTGAGGGACTAATGTGTTTGTGAGAATTGCAGGATAACACAGGTAGAAGTCCCTCATTGATTCGGTTTTCCTACCAGAGATGACCCCTAAAAATGTATGAAGACATTGAAGTCAAAGGTGGTATGTGAAGACATTCACATTGAAGACTATGACAAGAGAAGACATCGCTTGAAGACTATGGAGCGCGAAAACTTAGCAGTTTTGTCGTTCTGTGTTTTTCTTTGTTGAGTCATAGGAACCACCGTACTGTTAAGTGGGGTCCAAGAGAACCAGTCAGAATGACTAAAGTGATGCTTAACCAAAATCTTATGTCTTCGAGTGAAGATTATGAGAGCAAATCTTGTCCAGAGTTGGATAAGTCAGCTTTGCTTGTAGCCCAAGTGAAGTTGTCGTGTGTGTTTGAAATCTGACCGTTGGAACACGTGTTAGTTCCTTAGTGACCCAGGGTCATTTCGGACAAATCAGGTCAGGTTGCCTAGTGGCTATAAATAGCCCACCCCCTACAACCATAAACGGTTGGCGGCTCAAAGTTAGAGTACGGCTTTTGTCGTTTGAGAGCAACCCACCTCGAAGCCTTTGAGAGAGAATTCCTTGCGAGGATAAAGCCCTAAACACCTAGAGCCAAAGAGTGTTAGGCATCACTTAAGTCTTCCTGTCTGTGTGATCTGAAGACTTATTACACTTGAGGATTGTGAATCCTCCAGCCGGTTAGGCGTTGCGTTCTGAGCATCCAAGAGTCATTGTGGATCGCCGGTGAACGAAGTCTGTGAAGGTTTGGAAGTCTACCTTGAAGACTTACCAGAGTGATTGGGCGAGGACTGGGTGTCCTTAGCTCAAGGGGAATAAGGTGAAGACGAGGTCTTCTGCGTTGAATCTTAGCCTCCCCAACCAGACGTACAGTTGTCACAGCAACTGGAACTGGTCCAACAAATCATTGTCTTTAACGAGTCACTGGTTTCATCCTTCCCTTCCCTTTGCTTACTGTTGGTCCTTGTGAAGTCATTGTATGATTGCATTATCTTTTGTCTTCACTGAGTGACTACCTGTTCTGTTTGGCTTCACAATATCTTCCTACCTGATCTTACTGCCTAGCTGCTATTAGTCATTATGCTTTCACTTCATTGAATACTTGACTATGGTTTGCCTAGTGTAGTCTACCTTCCGCTGCATGGTAATAGGTTTATTTCTATCGTTTGTCTTTGAAACTTCCATGTTTTGAAGACTTTCATAAAAATCGCCTATTCACCCCCCCTCTAGTCGATCACTAGCACTTTCACTACTTCCCAAGCACTCTTGACACAAGACGAGTTGGCAATATCAGATGAACCTTGTGAGCTTCAACAGCAAGAAGGTAGTTGTTGGAGTCAAGTTACAGTTGCATGCTTCTTTATATGTAGTCTCAGAGTTTGATGTACACTAACACTTCCTATGTTTGTTGTTGGACTAGCACCTAGGCACAAGAGGAAACAAACATCAGGGATAATGCTCGATAGGTTAACTAAATCTAGAGGAGGAAGAATGGAGATCCGTTTCGAGGCAGGTTTAAAAAGGCCACGTGATGCTACAGAGTCAACCAAGTTAGTATCAGAGGCAGCGGTTGCTGTTAGGTGTCATGTACGTATCCTCCCAACATAGATTCAGTACAGGAATGACAAAGACGAAACCCAGTTCAACATCTTCCTCGACCATTTATCTATAAGTATGGTTATGTATGCAAACTAGTAATATCGTCTTGCTCTATCCAATACTTTCTAGGTTGCTGATAATGAGACTCCCATAATTTTCAACAAATGAGGTTCAAGTTGGATAGCCAAGATGATGCAACCAGACAAGCTTGCACCCATGTTTTCAAGTCTGCTCTGCGACAGTATCGGTATAACTTGAGGAAAACTCACTTTGAAGGCAAGGCTAACAGTGAACTTGCCCAAACATCTCCAGTGGAAAATATATCTGATGAAGACTGGAGAGGCCTCGTTAAACACTGGTCCGATCCGAAGTATCAGGTACATTATATATATATGTCATCAGATCACATGTTGAAGTCCTATTTACGCATGTGCCACACAAATCTATCTTCTTGTAGGTGAACTGTTCAAAGAACAAGGCCAACCATAAGAAAGTGAAATTCCAACAGACGACGGGATCTCGTAGCTATATTGCACACTGCGAGGCTCTTGTAATTAGCTGTTGTTTCACTCTTTTTGTTATACCATATTATCAGATCTATATTGAATTGTTCCAAATGCAGAGGAAAGCCCGCAAGGACCAAAAAGTACCTGAACCAAATGTTGTTGAAATCTTCAAGGACTGTCACACCAACAAGAAGAAGGGCCTGACTACACCAGTCAAAGCCGCTGTTGTAAGTCCTTAATCCTCATGACTTTTAACTACTACTTACTCTGACTTGTGCCTTGAACTGCATGGTTTGCATCCAATGTCTATCACTCTTTTAAATTTTATACACAATTGTATTAGCGTATCATTGCACCTTACAAGGTTTAAAAGAGAGGAGTGATGTTCCTTTGAACTTGACCCGTAATCTAGTTCCGTGCTGGACTTGCCCACACAATGTTACAATTGCCTGTTTGTCTGTTCTCACTTGTTTTGTGATATGAATGACGTCATACTATGCTTACCGTATTATAAACTTCGTCTCTTTATCCTTAGCCCTCAATACAATGTGAAGAAATAGACAATACATTAGCGATGGTACATGGTCATATGTTTGGAACCTGGTTTTATTATGTACGTTGCGATAAAATACAACTAATATTTTACATGGGTTCACCAGAATAAGTTCTGTATATAGACCAAAGCTATTTTGTTTGGTTTTGCTGCCTCTTTAATATCTTATATTCTGGTACTACTAATGTAAAACCTCAACTTTTCAGCGAGCTATGGAAAAAATGGTGGAACCGCCACCTTCTGAAGGTGGCGAGGCAACTATGACCGCAATGTCAGCTCTTGCTGCAGTGGGTCAGTACCTACCCACTAACAGTGCCAAAAACACGTTCCTGCATAATACTGGGTTGGTTGTTAAGGCAATATCATCCAAACTGCCTCATGATCAAGATATGCAAGCTCAAAGCAATGTTGTATCTACGCTCCAGACACAAGTCCATTCCCTAATAGAGACCCTTTGTGAAACAAGGAGAAACATTGCTCAATGTCGTCAAGATATGCATGGTTTTGAAACCAGACTATCAGACATTTGCTATGTTGTTCATGAGCCTAGGGGAAATGAAGGCGAGGGTTATGGTTCTCCATCGGACAATACATCATGAAAACGTAATAGTCAGGTCAAATGAACTGAGCTTCTGAACTTCTGGTGGTGCATTTATCTGCTAGACTGTTAAGTTTTATGCCAACCTTCCTTTTGTTATATAGTTGTAATTTGTTTTGGTGCGATACAAAATTTATTCTTAACGTGCAGCCACCGCCTAAAGAAAACAGCAAGCCATTTTTGTATAGTGTAGGGTGTTCCCTATATTTGCACTGGTGGCGATCTTTGATGCCAAGTGGATGTAATCTGTGCAATCGCCTTAATAGCCTAGCCTTAGTTTCGGCCTTATTTATTTCCTAGTCTTCTTTTTCCCTAGTTTGCTAGTGGCCGCAACTACCATGGGCCATATACAGGCCGTAGGATCCATGGGTCTCCTACGGGCCGTCGATAAATGGGCCTGTAATCGGTGGGCCTCGGGCCGTCGGATAAATGGGTCTACATGGGCCATAATCGGGCGTAATTGGTATCGGCCCAGCACGGTAACAGGCCGTTAACAGGCCGTAGGACAACAAAGGCTTAATTCTGTCACATGCATAACGGGTCGTTAATGGGCCAGAATATAGGACGGGCTCGAAACGGCGCAACGGGTTAACAGGCCAGAAACGGGCTGACTCTTGCCATGGGCCGAATTTGGCCCATTAGGGTAACAGGCCGGTAACGGGCCGACTCTTGCCATGGGCCAAATTTGGCCCATTAGTGGAACAGGCCAGTAACGGGCTGACTCATGCCATGGGCCGAATTTGGCCCATTAGGGGAATAGGCCAGTAACGGGCAGAAGTAATCGAGGGCCGAAAAGGAGCCCAAGAACGTATGGGCCGTCAATAGGCCGAAAGCTAACACGGGCTGGAAACGGCCCATGTAAATCACGGGCCGTTAACCGGTATAAAGAAAATTACTGTTCATTATGGGCTAGAGTCACCATGGGCCTTTACCTAGGACGGCCTTTTATGGCACACGAAAATCTTGTGGGCCTTTACCTGGGCCGGCCCATTATGGCCCGTGAAATCTTGTGGGCCTTTAGCTGGGCCAGCCCATTATGGTCCGCAAAATTTCGTGGGCCTTTAGCTGGGCTGGCCCATTATGGTCCGCAAAATCTTGTGGGCCTTTAGTTGGGCCGGCCCATTTAAACTTGTTGGGCCGTGCCACGTGTCGACGTATCATAGGCGCCTTCTGTCCAGTGAGTGGAAGACATCTATCCCGACGATGAGCCGACACGTTTTTCCTCTAGCCAATGATGATTTTACGCGTGGAAAATCTCCATTGGTCGGGGCTGTTAACGGGTTATCGGATCCAAAACCCGACCCGATAGATTAACGGCGTTCCGTTACGGTGGATGCCACGTGTCGGTCACCCTTGACGAAAGCACTTCTGTGACGCGCGATTTATCGTCATGGAAGTGGACACTTCCGTGATGATAATTTTGGTAATGTCATGGAACACTTCTACGACAGCACAGGTATGACTATCTTGATTCTGTCATAAATTTGTCATGGATGTACATGCATGACAAAAAAAGCGACCTACTGTGACAAACACGTATCATCATGGAAGTGTATTTTTTTGTAGTGCAATCATGTCTCTCCAATCAATGCTAAAGAATGTTATCCCTACAAAATCATATAGCCTTGTCATGCTCCATCTTCTTAACACAAACTATTTATCATGCACAACCCCGATGACAAGCCGAGTAATTGGTTCATACTTTTTAACGCGCTTCAGCTTTTTCAACTCTCACGCAATACATGAGCGCAAGCCATGGATATAGCACTATGGGTGGAGTAGAGCATGGTGATGGAGATAATATGGAGAAGACAAAAGGAGAAAGTCTCACATCGACAAGGCCAAGCAACGGGAAATGGAGATACCCATCAATTGATGTCAATGTAAGAGTAGGGATTGCTATGCAACGGATGCACTAAGACCTATAAGTGTATGAAAGCTCAAAAGTAAAACTAAGTGGGCTGAGGACCCACAAGTATAGGGGATCTATCGTACTCCTTTCGATAAGTAAGAGTGTCGAACCCAACGAGGAGCAGAAGGAAATGATAAGCAGTTTTCAGCAAGGTATTCTCCGCATGCACTGAAATTATCGGTAACAGATAGTTTTGTGATAAGGTAAATGGTAACGAGTAGCAAGTAATAAAAGTAAATAAGGTGAAGCAAGATGGCCCAATCCTTTTTGTAGCAAAGTACAAGCCTATGCAAACTCTTATATGAAGGAAAGCGCTCCCGAGGACACATGGGAATTATCGTCAAGCTAGGTTTCATCACGTTCATATGATTCACGTTCGGTACTTTGATAATTTGATATGTGGGTGGACCGGTGCTTGGGTACTGCCCTTACTTGGAGAAGCATCTCACTTATGATTAACCTCCATTGCAAGCATCTGCAACTACAATAGAAGTATTAAGGTAAACCTAACCATAACATGAAATATATGGATCCAAATCAGCCCCTTACGAAGCAATGCATAAACTAGGGTTTAAGCTTCTGTCACTCTAGCAACCCATCATCTACTTATTACTTCCCAATGCCTCCCTCCAGGCCCAAACAATGGTGAAGTGTCATGTAGTCGACGTTCACATGACACCACTAGAGGGATGACAACATACATCTCATCAAAATATTGAACGAATACCAAATTCACATGACTACTAATAGCAAGACTTCTCCCATGTCCTCAGGAACAAATGTAACTACTCACAAAGAATATTCATGTTCATAATTAGAGGGGTATTAATATGCATAATGGATCTGAGCATATGATATTCCACCAAGTAAGCCAACTAGCATCAACTACAAGGAGTAATCAACACTACTAGCAACCCACAGGTACCAATCCGAGGTTTGGATACAAAGATTGGATACAAGAGATGAACTAGGGTTTGAGATGAGATGGTGCTGGTGAAGATATTGATGGAGATTAACCCCCTCCCGATCAAAGGATCATTGGTGATGAGGATGGTGATGATTTCCCCCTCCCGGAGGGAAGTTTCCCCGGTAGAACAGCTCTGTCAGAGCCTTAGATTGGTTCCACCAAGGTTCTGCCTCATGGCAGCGGAGTCTCATCCCGAAAGCTTGCTTATGATTTTTTCCTCGACAAAAGACTCCATATAGCAGAAGATGGGCATCGGAGGGCCACCAGGGGGCCCACAAGGCAGGGGGCGCGCCCAGGGGGTACGGCGCGCCCTCCACCCTCGTGGCCAAGGTGTGGCCCCCCTTTGGAACTTCTTTCGCTCATTATTTTTTATATATTATGGAAATAGCTTCCATGAAGTTTTAGGACTTTTGGAGCTGTGCATAACATGTCTCTAATATTTGCTCCTTTTCCAGCCCTGAATCCCAGCTGCGGGCATTCTCCCTCTTTATGTAAACCTTGTAAAATAAGAGAGAATATGCATAAGTAGTATGAAATAATGTGTAATAACAGCCCATAATACAATAAATATCGATATAAAAGCATGCTGCAAAATGGACGTATCATGGGCGTGCATCCAACTTGCTTTCTTGTGAAGTCCTCTAATGTCTACTACGCAACTTTATTCTTGTAGACTCTTTTCGGCCTCCAAGCGCAGAGTTTTGTAGGACAGTAGCAATTTTCCCTCAAGTGGATGACCTTAGGTTTATCAATCCGTGGGAGGTGTAGGATGAAGATGGTCTCTCTCAAACAACCCTTCAACCAAATACAAGAAATCTCTTGTGTCCCCAACACACCCAATACAATAGCAAATTGTATAGGTGCACTAGTTCGGCGAAGAGATGGTGAAAGAAGTGTAATATGGATGGTAGAAATATATTTTTATAATCTGAAAAAATAAAAACAGCAAGGTAGCAAATAGTAAACCAGCACAAAACGGTATTGCAATGCTTGAAAATGAGGCCTAGGGTCCGTACTTTCGCTAGTGCAATCTCTCAACAGTGCTAATATAATTGGATAATATAACCATCCCTCAACGTGCGATGAAGAATCACTCCAAGGTTCCTATCTAGCGGAGAACATAAGAAGAAATTGTTTGTAGGGTACGAAACCACCTCGAAGCTATTCTTTCCAATCGATCTATCCAAGAGTTCATACTAAAATAACACCAAATAATTTTAGATTCATAATACTCAATCCGTCACAAAGAACCTCAAAGAGTGCCCCAAGATTTCTACTTGAGAAACACAGACAAGAACGCGCATCAACCCTATGCATATATTACCCTAATGTCACCTCGGGAATCCGCGAGTTGAGTGCCAAAACATATATCAAGTGAATCAATACGATACCCCATTGTCACCACGAGTATTCATATGTGAGACACATATCAAGTGCTCTCAAATCCATAAAAGTATTCAATCCGATAAAACAAAATCTCAAAGGGAAACTCAATTCACAACAAGATAGAGAGGGGAAAACACCATATGATCTGACTATATTAACAAAGCCCGTGATACATCAAGATTGTGACATCTCAAGAACACGAGAGAGAGAGAGAGAGAGAGATTAAGGTACAAACCCTCATCCCCGAGGGTGGACTACTCCCTCCTCATCGTGGTGGCCGCCGGGATGATGAAGATGGTCGCAAGGTGCCGGAACGGGGTCTAGATTGGTTTTCGGTGGCTACAGAGGCATGCGGCGGTAGAACTTCTCATCTAGGTAAACTGTCGGTGTACTAAAGTAGGGGTACCTTAGTACCCCGAACTTGTGCACGGGCAGTCGCAGCGACCCGCGGCAAGGCTTGCCGGGCAACCGCCAAGACCCTCCATGGTTCCTCTGGAACCATTCAAGAACAAAGTATCCAAGAGCAAAACAAGGCCCCGGCAAGAGGAGCTTGCCGGGAAGGGAACAAGGCCCCGGCAAGAGGAGCTTGCCGGGAAGGAGACGAGACCCCGGCAAGGGGAGCTTGCCGGGAAGATAACCAAAGCATCTCAAGAGACTCGCTGCGGCGCACCGCACGCCCCGACAAGACCCGGTGAGCGGCAAGCTCCCGGACGCGACAAGACAACACCCACGGCAAGGCACTTGCCGCGGCAAGCCACTACCCCGCAGCCCGCGCTCCAGCTCACCCACCAACGTGTCGCCCTGGGACCATTCCTGGCGTACGTGGCGGGAGGCTGGGCAGCCGGGGGCATGCGGTGGCAAGCAGACGCTGACAAGGAACCATCGTGGCAAACGGTGGCGTCCCTGGCGGTCCCTCTCTGGGACGTCAAGGTGACACAGACGGGCATTTAATGCCCTTGTCCCCTGCCGTCAGAGTTAGGTAGGATGCGACATGTAGGCGGTGGAGCCAACTACCACCCCTTTTACATTTTTACCCTTACCTCTGTTGCCACGTATCGGTGACCCCTTAGACATATAAAAGGAGGCCCATGCGCAACAGAGAGAGGGGGGATAGCCATTCTCACGCTCGGTCTCGCCAGCTGCTTGAGTGTACTGTAGCACTCGCCGCTTCCGAGCTAAAACTCAATACAACCACCAAAGCAGGAGTAGGGTTTTATGCATCCGTGCGGCCCGAACCTGGGTAAATCGATCGTCTTGCTCGTGTGTTTCGCCTCGATCTGCTCTTTGTGCATCCACCGCCCCCTGCCGAACCAAAAGGGGCTCGGTCTGCCGATCCCCATAGGTGTGCGAGGGATCAGATACCCCCCGACATCTTTGGCGTGCCAGGTAGGGGGTGCGTCGAGGTTGTGCGAACCTGACCCGGCGTTCGCACGAGCCGAATCTTCATCGTCTTCATCAACATGCCGCCGAAGAAGAAGGCTTCGGAGGTAGCCGCTCCATCTGCGCCAAGCCCGCCGTCGCCGGAGCGGACGGCTGGTAGAGCAGGCGCCGGCGGAAGAGCGGGCGCCGATGGGGAGACTCGTGGCGCTGCCAGGTCCAAGGACCAGGCTGCGCCGCACGTCGGCGGCACGGTCGCCTCCCACAACGACCGCGCGCACTCCAAGTCCTCGGCGTCCGTACACGCACCGCGCCCGTCCCAGGAGGCGCGGGACCCGCAGCGTCATGGTACCCACGGTACCATACGCCTGCTGGGCCAAGATCAAGCTGGCGGATCCCGAAGTGCTCAGGATCAGCACACACGCCAACATCCTGGCGCGAGCGCGGCGCGGTCGCTTGGACGGGATGTTGCTCCTTCTAACGTGGTTAGGAGTCCGAGCATATCTCGCTCCTCGCACCGTTCGCTGCCGCCGCCCACCACTCCGGCGGAAGCGTTGGCGCGTGCCCAGCTGCTCCTAGACTACCCTCCAGCACCAGAGAAGATCGATGACTGGAGGGCCACTATTCAGAGCCTCATCGGCTTCGCCAATGGCGACAACCCACGGCAGCCGAGCGCATCACTGCCGCGGCAAGGCAGCCAGGTGCGAGCCGGTGGCGACAAGACCGGCGAGGGTGCAACCACTGTGCACTCTCTGCCCCGAAGGCTGAGATCACCGACTCACCGGATCCACCTCGACGGCTACTCCACCGCGTCATCAGATCCGCGAGCTCGCCGCGATCAACGCCAAGTTCTTCATGAGAGACAGCAAGAAGACGCTCGAACACGCATCGAGCGCCGAAGGGAAGCGCGGCGTCAATCTGACCTGCGTGTTGGGCCCTCTGTTGACGTGCATGCACCCGGAGAGCCAGGCAACTTGCCGTACGCGGCAGGTTGTCCTGCGTTCACCCGTGAGCTGCGGCAAGTCCAGTGGCCCAACCAGAAGCATTTCAAGCCAGACGTGCCCGGAGAAGTATGACGGCAAGTCGCACCCATCGGAGTTCCTCAGCATCTACACCATTGCGGTGCAAGCTGCCGGGGGGCGAGACGAGAAGGTGCTTGCCAACTACTTCCCGCTCGTGCTCAAGCCCGAAGTTAGATCCTGGCTCATGCACTTGCCGGACAACTCCATATCCTCTTGGGCGGATTTGTGCCATCAGTTTGTCGGCACCTTTACAGGCGGCCACAAACCACATGGCCAAGAAAGCGACCTCCACCTGCTTGCCCAGAAGGAAGGAGAACCTCTGCGCAAGTATATCCAGAGATTCAGCCGCGTGCAGCGCAACATCCCAGACATCCACCTTGCCGCGGTTATCAGCGCGTTCCATCAGAACGTGCGTAATCGCAGGATGCGGGAGGAGATGGCGATGAGCAGGATCAGGGACGTCAGCGAGCTGTACGCCCTGGCCGACAAGTGTGCACGCGCTGAAGAAGGGCGGAAACTCCCCGGAGAGGATGCTGGAGCAGAGGGATCTGACAGCGAGGATGCCGCCCCGGCGAGGAAGAACCGGAGGCGCAACAGGAAGAAGAGCGGCAAAGAGGTACTAGTCGTTGAGCAGTCCGGCGATGACGGCCCCGCCAAGCAAGCCAAAGTTGGCAGCTCCGGCAAGGAGGTTGCCGTGTGCACCAACTGCCAGGCTGTGGTGGCCGCCGACAAGCAGGGCAGCTCCGACAAGCAGTACTGCAAGATCCACCGCACCAAGGGCCATGATCTCCAGAACTGCAAGAGGCTCGAGCAGCTTGTCCAGCAACAAAAAGCTGAGTACGAGCGGCGCGACAAGGAGAGAGCCCAAGGAGGCGGTGGAGAAGCCGGCAAGAAGCGCGCTGGCCTGGGAGGAAGCCGTGGCAAGGCCAAGCAGCGGCAAGGAGACAGACCTCCCCGCGGCCGCGGCAAGGTCGAAGACGAAGACGACGATGAAGACATGGATGATGTTGAGAACAGCGAGCAGGAGTTTCAGAAGGCTACAGAAGTCTTGTGTGTCGATGGTGGCGCTTCTCTGCATACTTCCCACTGCCAACTCAAACAGTGGCTCCGGGAAGTTAATGCGGCAGAGCCACCTGTCGAATCACGCAAGCTCCTGAAGTGGTCCAGCACGCCAATCATCTTTGACATTGAGGACCACCCTGATCGCACAACTGCGGTCAGGTGCTTGCCGTTGTTGGTTTCCCCAACAATCCGCAACCTCAAGGTCACCAAGATGCTAGTTGACGGCGGGGCCGGCCTGAATCTGATCTCCTCCGCTGTGCTCCAGAGACTCCAGATCTCGGACAGCGAGCTCGAAGAATCCGGTACATTCCAAGGAATTAACCCGGGAAGGAGCAAGCCGAAGGGAAAGGTCGCGCTGCCAGTAACATTCGGCAGCGAGATGAACTTCAAGACTGAGAGGGTCACCTTCGACGTTGCCAATTTCCCATTGCCCTACAATGGGATACTTGGCCGTCCCGCACTCGCCAAGTTCATGGCGGCCTCTCACTATGCCTACAACATGCTCAAGATGCCAGGCCCGATAAGCGTCATCTCTGTCCCTGGCGACAAGAAGGACGCCCTTATCTGCGGCAACAAGATCTACCGGGAAGCTGCCGCCGCGACAGACCGCGAGACACTTGTCGCTGAAGCTCCCGGGGGGAAGAAGACCAAGTCCGGCAAGAGCTCTGGTGCCCACTCCGGCAAGCGCGCCTCTTTGGAGTGCTGCGCTGCCGTCGAGGATGCGCCATCGAGCTCCACCGGCAAGAAGAAGACCAAGTCCAGCGAGTGCTCTGATGCCTACTCCGGCAAGCGCACCTCTTCGGAGTGCTGCGCTGCCGTCGAGGACGCACCATCGAGCTCCGCCGGCAAGAGCAAGAAGACGATGGCCGCTCCACCACTTACCAAGAAGGTGCCCGCCAAGGAGGACGACACTGGTGGTACCTTCACCATCAGCGCCACGCTTGATCCTAAATAGGAAAGCGCGCTCGTTACTTTCCTGCGGGCGAATGTCAACATGTTTGCATGGCAACCGTCTGACATCCCCGGTGTTCCCAGGAAGGTAATTGAGCACCACCTTGCCGTTTGTCCTCATGCGCGGCCCGTCAAACAGAAGGTCAGGAAGCAGGCGGTGGAGCGCCAGGAATTCATAGCAGAAGAAATCAAGAAGTTGGAAGCAGCAGGCCTCATCAGAGGGGTACTCCATCCCACGTGGTTGGCCAATCCGGTCGTAGTGCGCAAGGAAAACGGGAAGTGGAGGCTTTGTATTGACTTCACTGATGTTAATAAAGCTTGTCCCAAAGATCCATTTCCCTTGCCGCACATTGACCAGATTGTTGACTCCACAGCCGGATGTGAGTTGCTTTCATTTCTTGATGCATACTCAGGATATCATCAGATCCTCATGGCGGAAGAAGATGAGGAGAAAATCGCATTCATTACTCCATGTGGCACGTACTGTTTTGTACGGATGCCTTTCGGATTAAAGAATGCTGGTTCAACATTTGCCAGAGTAGTCCATATCGCTTTGAAGCCACAGATACACAGAAATGTAGAAGCTTACATGGATGATATAGTGGTCAAAAGCAAAGATAGGGCAACTCTGATCCAAGACTTAGAAGAGACTTTTGCAAATCTGTGCAAGATCAACCTCAAGCTCAACCCCGAGAAGTGTGTGTTTGGAGTCCCTTCCGGCAAGCTTCTCGGGTTCTTTGTGTCTCAGCGGGGAATAGAAGCCAACCCCGACAAGATCAGGGCCATTGAGCAGATTGAAGCACCAAGGCGCGTCAAGGATGTACGGAAGCTTGCCGGCTGTGTAGCTGCTCTTAGCAGGTTTATCTCTCGGTCTGCTGAGCGTGCCCTGCCCTTTTTCAAAATTTTGAAAAGGGCAGGTCCAATGAGATGGACTCCGGAAGCGGAGGCTGCGCTGCAAGACTTGAAGAGATACCTGTCCTCCACTCCAACACTTGTCGCACCTAAACCACAAGAGAAGTTGATGCTGTACATAGCGGCAACCAATCAAGTGGTTAGTGCTGCGTTAGTAGCGGAAAGGGAGGCCGACGAGCCAGCGGCCACGGCAAGCACATCCAGCGACAAGCAGGGGGCTTCCCCGACAAGCTCTGGTCCTGACAAGCAAGGATCTGCGCAGATGCGAGAGGAGATACAGAAGAAAATGGTGCAGCGCCCAGTTTTCTTTGTCAGCTCCCTTTTACAGGGGGCTAGGTCAAGGTACTCTGGTGTGCAGAAACTACTTTTCGGCCTTCTCATGGCCTTGAGAAAGCTGCGCCATTACTTCCAAGCACACGAGATCACAGTTGTCACTCGCTTTCCGCTGAAGAGGATATTGCAAAATCCAGAAGCAACAGGCAGGATTGTCGAGTGGGCACTGGAACTGTCAAGCTTTGGCCTCAAGTTTGAGAGTACATCAATAATCCAGAGCAGAGCATTGGCAGAGTTCATAGCAGAGTGGACGCCAACTCCAGACGAAGAAATTCCGGAGACGAGCATCCCCGCCAAGGAAGCAAGCAAAGAGTGGCTCATGTACTTTGACGGTGCTTTCTCGCTGCAAGGCGCCGGTGCTGGTGTATTGCTTGTCGCACCCACCGGGGAGCACCTCAAGTACATAGTCCAGATGCACTTTCCCAAAGAGCAAGCGACAAACAATACTGCAGAGTATGAAGGCCTGCTTGCCGGTCTCAGGATCGCGGCAGAACTTGGGATTAAGAAGCTCATTGTCAGGGGTGACTCGCAGCTTGTCGTCCGCCAAGTGAACAAAGATTACCAGAGTCCATTGATGGAAGCTTACGTTGATGAAGTGAGGAAGCTGGAAGAGCGCTTTGACGGCCTGCAAATGGAACATGTTCCAAGAGCTGAGAACGACATTGCTGATGGCCTGTCAAAGTGCGCAGCACTTAAGTTACCTGTGGAACCAGGGACCTTTGTGCTCAAGCTGACTCGGCCATCCGTAACACCATCGACTGGACATAGCAAGAAGAGGAAGTTGATCTCTGGCGACTATCTTCCGGCAGAGCTCCCTGAAGCCGCCACCAAGAAGGTCCCCAAGATCGACGCCAAGAATGCTGAGGAGCAGTCTACTCTGGCAAGCCCCATGGTTTGTTCCGTTGAGGCAGATTCTCCCAACAAGTTTTGCTCCGGCAAGCTTGCCGGGGAGCGTCAAGCTCCAGCAGAGCCGCGGGCTCTCGCCGTAGAAGCGGACGTTCCCGCAGCAGCAGATGTGCCTTTAGTCCTTCTTGTCGAGCCACAGGCTCTGACATGGGCGCAGCAGATTGTCTGTTTCCTTCAGACAGGAGAGCTTCCCGAGGAACCAGAAGAAGCGGAAAGAGTAGCCTGGCAGTCTAGTATGTACCAGTTTGTCGACGACACACTATAGAGAAGAAGACTCAATGGTGTGAAAATGAAGTGTATTCCCCGGGAAGACGGACAGAAGCTGTTGGCAGAGATACACGGAGGCATATGTGGTCACCACATTGGCGCAAGAGCTCTTGTCGGAAAAGCATTCCGACAAGGCTTCTTCTGGCCGACAGCCCTCCAGGATGCAACTGCACAAGTAACCAAGTGTGAAGCGTGCCAGTTCCATTCCAAGCATATACACCAGCCAGCTCAAGCTCTCCAGACGATCCCTTTATCCTGGCCATTTTCGGTCTGGGGGCTCGATATCCTCGGCCCCTTCCCCCGAGCTGTCAGGGGCTTTGAGTACTTGTACGTTGCAATCGACAAGTTCACAAAGTGGCCGGAAGTGGAACCAGTGAGAAAGGTGACCGCGCAGTCCGCGATCAAATTCTTCAGGTCGATTGTTTGCCGTTTCGGGATCCCTAACAGGATAATTACCGACAACGGTACACAATTTACGAGCCGCGCCTTCATGCAATACGTCCAAGATCTCGGCGCCAAGGTCTGCTTTGCTTCTGTCGCTCACCCGAGAAGCAACGGCCAAGCCGAGAGGGCAAATGCTGAAGTGCTGCGCGGGCTCAAGACCAGAACATTTGACAGGCTGCACAAGCGCGGACGCAACTGGATCGAGGAGCTGCCGGTGGTTCTTTGGTCGATCAGGACGATGCCAAATCGAGCCACCGGGCAGACACCCTTCGCTCTAGTCTATGGAGCGGAGGCAGTTATCCCCACGGAACTCGTATACGGATCACCTCGAGTGCTCGCTTATGATGAGCTTGAGCAAGAGCGGCTGCGGCAAGATGACACGTTGCTCCTTGAGGAAGATTGTCTCCAGGCTGCTGTGCGAGCCGCTCGCTACCAGCAAGCTTTGCACCGCTATCATAGCCGCAAAGTTAACGCCAGGAGCCTCGAGGAAGGCGACCTTGTTCTTCGGCGCGTTCAGTCCGCCAAGAATTCCAACAAGTTGACGCCGAAGTGGGAAGGCCCTTACCGGGTGAAACGAGTCACCAGGCCTGGCGCTGTCCGCCTGGAGACCGAAGATGGCGTACCAGTGAGCAACTCCTGGAATATCGAGCTTCTTCGTTAGTTTTACCCGTAAGGGGCGGTTGTCAGACCCCGTCCGGCAACCACCCTTTTGTACAAGTCTTGCCGCTGTTGCATGTAATCCTTTGTACAAAGCCAGGCGCAGACCCTGAGCACAAGATAATGAAGCGCTGGCGCCCAGAGTTACAACATGCATGCTAGGTCGAGTCGAGTCCTCGGTTAGGGTTGATAGTGCCTAACAGCAGCTAACCCCTAACTTAGAGGTCGAGTGTGCGTCCCTTTGTCATTCTTTTGTTTCCTTTGGTTCGCAGGGCTTGCATATCCTTGCCGGACCGCATGGGGACGAAAAGGAGAAGAAGGACGTGCCGGCATCTGAACCCCGGCAAGCAAGTGTTGCCGGGGGCTGCAAGCACTAAGGTTCACCCCACGGCAAGCCAGAGTTGCCGGGGGCTGCAATCTCAGATAAGTTTTTCATCCCTCTTCATGCACTCTCTTTTGGACTGGGAATATGAAGCCTCGTTTCTTCCCAAAAGCCACCGTGCTCCCTTAGCTTTGGTCCCTTGGGCCCCAGGGCCAAGTTTTGGTCACAGTCGCGGCAGGAAAGGGATGAGACGAGGGGCCGCACCCGCCTCGTCCCTGCCTCCGCCAAAAGCGTGAGAAAGGTCGAGCGGTGTGGGAAGACGGCAGGGCATGTTGCCGGGAAAGGAGTGTCTATCTGAAAGATACCAAGGATTTTCTCCTTGGCGTGGGTTCTACCCGCGAGACAAATGACCCGGCAAACATCCTCTTTTCATTAAAAACATTCCACGCAGGTACAGTCCATAGAGAATGAAAAACATGAAAGAGAGGATTACAAGTTTTTTTAGATGCAACTAAGGCCCGAGGGCTTACAAATTAAAAAGATAAGATGCCCGTAATCTCCTTCCTGCCCCTCTTTTCAGGAGGTAGGTCAAGGAGGCAAGAAGGGCAAAAGGAGCGCCTAGGCGAACTACGGGTGCCAGAAGACACCAAGAGAACATCCCGGGGGCCGTCAAGGCTGGACGGTGATGGCAGCGCCGGAAGCAGGGCTCGAAGACGAGGCGGCAGGACGTCAGCACACTGTCGAGGGCACCACGCCACCGTACTCCGACCTGACGGCCTTGCCGCCAGCCCTCTTCCTCTTCCGCAGCCTCCCTACGCCAGCCACCCAAGGAGACGCCCCCGGGGAGTTCAAGGAGCCGGCGACCCGGATGATGGGGTTGCCGGTGCCGCACGGAGCGGCGCCCGACACCTAGTCGGGCCCGCCACCCTGCCACCCGCTCCCCTCATCGTCGCTGTCGCTCCCCTCCTCGTCACTCTCGCTCGAGGAGGAGCCTTCGCTGTCGGAGGAGCTTTCCACGCAGCACCGGGCCCGGACGCCGAAGCACCCGAAGACCTTGACGGAGAGGAGATCGCCCTCCACCAACCTGAAGTGGAGGGTGAGCCCCGGCGTCAAGCTGTGGATGCGGGCGAACGTCTTCCACCCTCGGCCAAGATACATCACGCCGGGGGCTGGGAATTCGGCACGGACCCGCGTGCCACTGATCCCACAGCCCCTCATCTGCAGCCTCAGTGTCTCGGGTGGGTCCAACTCCACCACTTCCGTGAATGGATCCGGGAGTCGGAGGCGACGGCGAGGCGCCCGGCGCAGCCTGACGAAGAACTCGCAAGGGTCGTCCCCAGCATGGACCACCGCGGGAGGAAGAGGCGCTGGCGGAGGCGAAGCCGACGCACCGCCCCATCCGCCTCTTCCCCGAGTGCTGCGGCCTCGTCCTCGACCGCGTCCACGACCTCGCCCCCTCCCTCTTCCCCTTACGGCTGGCTCCGCCACCACGGGTGCGGGAGAGGGAGGGATGCGCTGCCTGGCGGCAACCCTTGCCGCCATTGACGAAGGACCGGGGTTCCCTCTCTCCATGGCGAATGGGAGGAGGGGGAGCAGAAGCTGAAGGAAGGAGAAGATGGGAGGATGCGGGTTCCCGTCCTCCCCTCCCGCTCTTTATAAAGGAGCGGGGTGGGGGCTCGGCCGCCCCGCTCAGCGAATCAAGACGCAGGGAGGCAGGGAACTGGGGCCGACCCGCTGCCTCGACCCACGACGGCCCCGTTTTCCGCCTCCGCCGCCCGCGACCCCAAGTGCATGGGAACCGCCTGGCAGGCGTGCAGAACCGAGGCAACGGATGGGGCGACCCCTCCCCACCCCATGATCGTGGGGAGTGGACGCCTCGAAAACCGCCCACGTTCTCTCCCACGATGCCGCGTTCGACGCGTGCCGTTTGGGGAGGGCGCGGTAGGTGCGGAGCGGGTTAAGGCGTGCCCTAGGCCGCGCGTGCCCGTGCACTGTTTTGGGCCTGGCCCAATAACGCTCGGCACCGTGTATGGCCCAGGCCCGGGGGCTCCTGTCGGTGTACTAAAGTAGGGGTACCTTAGTACCCCGAACTTGTGCACGGGCAGTTGCAGCGACCCGCGACAAGGCTTGCCGGGCGACCGCCAAGACCCTCCATGGTTCCTCTGGAACCATTCAAGAACAAAGTATCCAAGAGCAAAACAAGGCCCCGGCAAGAGGAGCTTTCCGGGAAGGGAACAAGGCCCCGGCAAGAGGAGCTTGTCGGGAAGGAGACGAGACCCCGGCAAGGGGAGCTTGCCGGGAAGACAACCAAAGCATCTCAAGAGACTCGCTGCGGCGCACCGCGCGCCCCGACAAGACCCGGTGAGCGGCAAGCTCCCGGATGTGACAAGACAACACCCGCGGCAAGGCACTTGCCGCGGCAAGCCACTACCCCGCAGCCCGCGCTCCAGCTCACCCACCAACGTGTCGCCCTGGGACCATTCCTGGCGTACGTGGCGGGAGGCTGGGCAGCCGGGGGCATGCGGTGGCAAGCAGACGCTGACAAGGAACCATCGTGGCAAATGGTGGCATCCCTGGCGGTCCCTCTCTGGGCCGTCAAGATGACACAGACGGGCATTTAATGCCCTTGTCCCCTGCCGTCAGAGTTAGGTAGGATGCGACATGTAGGCGGTGGAGCCAACTACCACCCCTTTTACATTTTTACCCTTACCTCTGTTGCCACATGTCGGTGACCCCTTAGACATATAAAAGGAGGCCCATGCGCAACAGAGAGAGGGGGGACAGCCATTCTCACGCTCGGTCTCGCCAGCTGCTTGAGTGTACTGTAGCACTCGCCGCTTCCGAGCTAAAACTCAATACAACCACCAAAGCAGGAGTAGGGTTTACGCATCCGTGCGGCCCGAACCTGGGTAAATCGATCGTCTTGCTCGTGTGTTTTGCCTCGATATGCTCTTTGTGCATCCACCGCCCCCTGCCGAACCAAAAGGGGCTCGGTCCGCCGATCCCCATAGGTGTGCGACGGATCAGACGCCCCCCGACATAAACCTCAAGGGTTTTTGGAATATTTGGGATTTTATAGGGCAAAGAGGGGGTGCGGGAGGCCACCGAGGTGGGCACAACCCACCTGGGTGCGCCTAGGCCCCCAGGCGTGCCCTGGTGGGTTATGCCCCCTCGGGGCACCCCCCAGGTGCTGCTCTCCCCATCAGGAGTCTTCTGCTCCATAAAAAATCCACAAAAAGTTTCACGGTGTTTGGACTCCGTTTGATATTGATTTCCTGTGATGTAAAAAACAAGCAAAAAACAGCAACTGGCACTAGGAACTGAGTCAATAGGTTAGTCCCAAAAAAATGATATAAAGTTGATATAAAATGATTGTAAAACATCGAAGAACAATAATATAACAGCATGAATAGTTCATAAATTATAGATACATTGGAGACATATCAGCATCCCCAAGCTCAATTCCTACTCGTCCTCGAGTAGGTAAATGATAAAAGAAATAATCTATGAAGTGTGAATGCTAGCAAAGTGCATAAGTTTGATCAATAACAATTTCAATAAATTTTCCTAGCATCATAACAACAATTCTTTCTCATAAAATTTCTCATGTTAAAGTAGCAACCAATTCACATGTTAAGGTTCAAACAATGAATTCTCTTGAAACTCAACAACCTATGTTCTCAGTCACCAAGCAATTGCAATTCAACTTATTCAACAGAATTTAAGTAAGAGCTCCACGTACTCAACCACCATATGGTCCTCTATGATTGCTAACACTCACCGCATACACATGAGCAACATGTTTCAACCAGGCACATAGAAAGATTGGGGCTTATTGTTTTGCCTCCCGACGTATTCACCTCAAGGGTGATGTCAACAATAATAACTCGTGCTACCCATATCCAACTGGATATATGTGCCTAGATCTTTCCTCACCAAAAGAGAAAAATAAAAAGGAATAGAGAGAAAAAACTTTGACTCTTTGCATAAAAGTAAATACTAAAAAGTAAAAGATAAGCCCTTCGCAGAGGGAAGCAAAGGTTGCCATGCGCTTATTTATTTGTATGCTCAACCCCTTAGTGGAAAAAAACGTCACGTTATATTGCCCCTTGTCGGTGTCAAAACCAGTGGATCTCGGGTAGGGGGTCCCGAACTGTGCGTCTAAGGCGGATGGTAACAGGAGGCAGGGGACATGATGTTTTACCCAGGTTCGGGCCCTCTTGATGGAGGTAAAACCCTACGTCCTGCTTGATTTATTCTTGATGATATGAGTATTACAAGAGTTGATCTACCACGAGATCGGAGAGGCTAAACCCTAAAAGCTAGCCTATGGTATGATTGTATGTTGTCCTACGGACTAAAACCCTCCGGCTTATATAGACACCGGAGGGGGCTAGGGTTACACAAGGTCAGTTACTGAAGGAAATATGCCCTAGAGGGAATAATAAAGTTATTATTTATTTCCTTATATCATGATAAATGTTTATTATTCATGCTAGAATTGTATTAACCGGAAACATAATACATGTGTGAATACATAGACAAACTTAGAGTCACTAGTATGCCTCTACTTGACTAGCTCGTTAATCAAAGATGGTTATGTTTCCTAACCATGAACAAGGTGTTGTTATTTGATTAACGAGGTCACATCATTAGTTGAATGATCTGATTGACATGACCCATTTCATTAGCTTAGCACCCGATCGTTTAGTATGTTGCTATTGCTTTCTTCATGACTTATACATGTTCCTATGACTATGAGATTATGCAACTCCCGTTTACCGGAGGAACACTTTGTGTGCTACCAAACGTCACAACGTAACTGGGTGATTATAAAGGAGCTGTACAGGTGTCTCCAAAGGTAGATGTTGGGTTGGCGTATTTCGAGATTAGGATTTGTCACTCCGATTGTTGGAGAGGTATCTCTGGGCCCTCTCGGTAATGCACATCACATAAGCCTTGCAAGCATTGCGACTAATGAGTTAGTTGCGAGATGATGTATTACGGAACGAGTAAAGAGACTTGCCGGTAACGAGATTGAACTAGGTATTGGATACCGACGATCGAATCTCGGGCAAGTAACATACCGATGACAAAGGGAACAACGTATGTTGTTATGCGGTCTGACAGATAAAGATCTTCGTAGAATATGTAGGAGCCAATATGGGCATCCATGTCCCGCTATTGGTTATTGACCGGAGATGTGTCTCAGTCATGTCTACATTGTTCTCGAACCGTAGGGTCCGCACGCTTAACGTTACGATGATAGTTATTATGAGTTTATGCATTTTGATGTACCAAAGTTAGTTCGGAGTCCTGGATGTGATCACGGACATGACGAGGAGTCTCGAAATGGTCGAGACATAAAGATTGATATATTGGAAGCCTATATTTGGATATCGGAAGTGTTCCGGGTGAAATCGGGATTTTACCGGAGTACCGGGAGGTTACCGGAACCCCCCGGGAGCCATATGGGCCTTAATGGGCTTTAGTGGAAAGGAGAAAGGGGCAGCCCAAGGTGGCCGCGCGCCTCCCCCCTCCCCTAGTCCTATTAGGACTAGGAGAGGTGGCCGCACCCCCCCTCTCTCTTTCCCCCTTGGGGAATCCTAGTCTAACTAGGATTGGGGGGGGGGGGAGTCCTACTCCTGGTAGGAGTAGGACTCCTCCTACGCCCTCCTCCTGGCCGGCGGCCCCCTCCCCCTTGGCTCCTTTATATACGGAGGCAGGGGGCACCTCTAGACACACAAGTTGATCATTGAGATCGTTCCTTAGCCGTGTGCGGTGCCCCCTGCCACCATATTCCACCTCGATCATATCGTTGTAGTGCTTAGGCGAAGCCCAGCGTCGGTAGAACATCAAGATCGTCACCATGCCATCGTGCTGACGGAACTCCTCCCCGAAGCTTTGCTGGATCGGAGCCCGGGGATCGTCATCGAGCTGTACGTGTGCTAAGAACTCGGAGGCGCCGGAGTAACGGTGCTTGGATCGGTCGGATCGGGAAGAAGACGTACGACTACTTCCTCTATGTTGTGTCAACGCTTCCGTTGTGATCTACAATGGTACGTAGATCATACTCTCCTCTCGTTGCTGTGCATCACCATGATCTTGCGTGTGCGTAGGAAATTTTTTGAAATTACTACGTTCCCCAACAGTGGCATCCGAGCCTAGGTTTTATGGTTTGATGTTATTTGCACGAGTAGAACACAAGTGAGTTGTGGGCGATATAAGTCATACTGCCTACCAGCATGTCATAGTTTGGTTCGGCGGTATTGTTGGACGAGACGACCCGGACCAACATTATGCGTACGCTTACGCGAGACCGGTTTCCCCGACGTGCTTTGCACATAGGTGGCTTGCGGGCGACTGTCTCTCAAACTTTAGTTGAACCAAGTGTGGCTACGCCCGGTCCTTGCGAAGGTTAAAACGGAGTCTATTTGACAAACTATCGTTGTGGTTTTGATGCGTAGGGTGAGATTGGTTCTTGCTTAAGCCCGTAGCAGCCACGTAAAACTTGCAACAACAAAGTAGAGGACGTCTATCTTTTTTTTGCAGGGTGTGTTGTGATGTGATATGGTCAAGACATGATGCTAAATTTTATTGTATGAGATGATCATGTTTTGTAACTGAGTTATCGGCAACTGGCAGGAGCCATATGGTTGTCGCTTTATTGTATGCAATGCAATCGCGATGTAATGCTTTACTTTATCACTAAGCGGTAGCGATAGTCATGGAAGCATAAGATTGGCGAGACGACAACGATGCTACGATGGAGATCAAGGTGTCGCGCCGGTGACAATGGTGATCATGACGGTGGTTCGGAGATGGAGATCGCAGGCACAAGATGATGATGGCCATATCATATCACTTATATTGATTGCATGTGATGTTTATCTTTTATGCATCTTATCTTGCTTTGATTGACGGTAGCATTATAAGATGATCTCTCACTAAATTATTAAGAAGTGTTCTCCCTGAGTATGCACCGTTGCGAAAGTTCTTCGTGCTGAGACACCATGTGATGATCGGGTGTGATAGGCTCTACGTTCAAATACAACGGGTGCAAAACAGTTGCACACACGGAATACTCAGGTTATACTTGACGAGCCAAGCATATACATATATGGCCTCGGAACACGGAGATCGAAAGGTCGAGTGTGAATCATATAGTAGATATGATCAACATAATGATGTTCACCGATGAAACTACTCCGTCTCACATGATGATCGGACATGGTTTAGTTGATTTGGATCACGTAATCACTTAGAGGATTAGAGGGATGTCTATCTAAGTGGGAGTTCTTAAGTAATATGATTAATTGAACTTAAATTTATCATGAACTTAGTACCTGATAGTAACTTGCTTGTTGATTGTATATAGATGGCTCGTGCTGTTGTTCCGTTGAATTTTAATGCATTCCTTGAGAAAGCAAAGTTGAAAGATGATGGTAGCAATTACACGGACTGGGTCCGTAACTTGAGGATTATCCTCATTGTTGCACAGAAGAATTACGTCCTGGAAGCACCGCTGGGTGCCAGGCCTGCTGCTGGAGCAACACCAGATATTATGAACGTCTGGCAGAGCAAAGATGATGACTACTCGATAGTTCAGTGTGCCATGCTTTACGGCTTAGAATCGGGACTTCAACGATGTTTTGAACATCATGGAGCATATGAGATGTTCTAGGAGTAGAAGTTAATATTTCAAGCAAATGCCCGGATTGAGAGATATGAAGTCTCCAATAAGTTCTATAGCTGCAAGATGGAAGAGAACAGTTCTGTCAGTGAGCATATACTCAAAATGTCTGGGTATAATAATCACTTGATTCAATTGGGAGTTAATCTTCCAGATGATTGCGTCATTGACAGAATTCTCCAATCACTACCACCAAGCTACAAGAGCTTCGTGATGAACTATAATATGCAAGGGATGAACAAGACAATTCCCGAGCTCTTCGCAATGCCGAAGGCTGCGGAGGTAGAAATCAAGAAGGAGCATCAAGTGTTGATGGTCAACAAGACCACTAGTTTCAAGAAAAAGGGTAAAGGGAAGAAGAAGGGGAACTTCAAGCAGAACGGCGAGCAAGTTGCTGATCAAGAGAAGAAACCCAAGTCTGGACCTACACCTGAAACTGAGTGCTTCTACTGCAAGCAGACTGGTCACTGGAAGCGGAACTGCCCCAAGTATTTGGCGGATAAGAAGGATGGCAAGGTGAACAAAGGTATATGTGATATACATGTTATTGATGTGTAACTTACTAATGCTCGCAGTAGCACCTGGGTATTTGATACTAGTTCTGTTGCTAATATTTGCAACTCAAAACAGGGACTACGGATTAAGCGAAGATTGGCTAAGGACGAGGTGACGATGCGCGTGGGAAACGGTTCCAAAGTCGATGTGATCGCGGTCAGCACGCTACCTCTACATCTACCTTTGGGATTAATATTAGACCTAAATAATTGTTATTTGGTGCCAGCGTTGAGCATGAACATTATATCTGGATCTTGTTTAATGCGACACGGTTATTCATTTAAGTCAAAGAATAATGGTTGTTCTATTTATATGAGTAATATCTTTTATGGTCATGCACCCTTGAAGAGTGGTCTATTCTTATCAAATCTCGAGAGTAGTGATACACATATTCATAATGTTGAAGCCAAAAGATGCAGAGTTGATAATGATGGTGCAACTTATTTGTGGCACTGCCATTTAGGTCATATCGGTATAAAGCGCATGAAGAAACTCCATGCTGATGGACTTTTGGAACCACTTGATTATGAATCGCTTGGTACTTGCGAACCGTGCCTCATGGGCAAGATGACTAAAACACCGTTCTTCGGTACTATGGAGAGAGCAACAGATTTGTTGGAAATCATACATACAGAT
The DNA here is from genome assembly GCA_034509565.1 of Triticum monococcum. Classification (NCBI taxonomy): domain Eukaryota; kingdom Viridiplantae; phylum Streptophyta; class Magnoliopsida; order Poales; family Poaceae; genus Triticum; species Triticum monococcum. Next base: position 11,944,495 of record CM067845.1, on the reverse strand, counting down.
GTATGCGGTCCGATGAATATTGAGGCTCGTGGCGGATATCGTTATTTTCTCACCTTCACAGATGATTTAAGTAGATATGGGTATATCTACTTAATGAAACATAAGTCTGAAACATTTGAAAAGTTCAAAGAATTTCAGAGTGAAGTGGAAAATCATCGTAACAAGAAAATAAAGTTTCTACGATCTGATCGTGGAGGAGAATATTTGAATTACGAGTTTGGTATACATTTGAAAAATTGTGGAATAGTTTCGCAACTCACGCCACCCGGAACACCACAGCGTAATGGTGTGTCCGAATGTCGTAATCGTACTTTACTAGATATGGTGCGATCTATGATGTCTCTTACTGATTTACCGCTATCGTTTTGGGGATACGCTCTAGAGACGGCCGCATTCACGTTAAATAGGGCACCATGAAAATCCGTTGAGACGACGCCTTATGAACTGTGGTTTGGCAAGAAACCAAAGTTGTCGTTTCTGAAAGTTTGGGGCTGCGATGCTTATGTGAAAAAACTTCAACCTGATAAGCTCGAACCCAAATCGGAGAAATGTGTCTTCATAGGATATCCAAAGGAAACTATTGGATACACCTTCTATCACAGATCCGAAGGCAAGACTTTTGTTGCTAAATTCGGAAACTTTCTGGAGAAGGAGTTTCTCTCGAAAGAAGTGAGTGGGAGGAAAGTAGAACTTGACGAGGTAACTGTTCCTACTCCCTTATTGGAAAGTAGTACATCACAGAAAACTGTTTCTGCGACACCTACACCAATAAGTGAGGAAGCTAATGATGATGATCATGAAACTTTAGGTCAAGATACTACTGAACGTCGTAGATCAACCAGAGTGAGATCCGCACTAGAGTGGTATGGTAATCCTGTTCTGGAAGTCATGCTACTAGATCATGATGAACCTACGAACTATGAAGAAGCGATGGTGAGTCCAGATTCCGCAAAATGGCTTGAAGCCATGAAATCTGAGATGGGATCCATGTATGAGAACAAAGTATGGACTTTGGTTGACTTGCCCGATGATCGGCAAGCAATTGAGAATAAATGGATCTTCAAGAAAAAGACTGACGCTGACGATAATGTTACTATCTATAAAGCTCGACTTGTCGCAAAAGGTTTTCGACAAGTTCAAGGGGTTGACTACGATGAGACCTTCTCACCCGTAGCGATGCTTAAGTCTGTCCGAATCATGTTAGCAATTGCCGCATTTTATGATTATGAAATTTGGCAGATGGATGTCAAAACTGCATTCCTGATTGGATTTCTAGAAGAAGAGTTGTATATGATGCAACCGGAAGTTTTTGTCGATCCAAATGGAGCTAACAAAGTGTGCAAGCTCCAGCGATCCATTTATGGACTGGTGCAAGCCTCTCGGAGTTGGAATAAACGCTTTGATAGTGTGATTAAAGCATTTGGTTTTATACAGACTTTCGGAGAAGCCTGTATTTACAAGAAAGTGAGTGGGAGCTCTGTAGCATTTCTGATATTATATGTGGATGACATATTGCTGATTGGAAATGATATAGAATTTCTGGATAGCATAAAGGGATACTTGAATAAGAGTTTTTCAATGAAACACCTCGGTGAAGCTCCTTACATATTAGGCATAAAGATCTATAGAGATAGATCAAGACACTTAATTGGACTTTCACAAAGCACATACCTTGACAAGATTTTGAAGAAGTTCAAAATGGATCAAGCAAAGAAAGGGTTCTTGCCTGTGTTACAAGGTGTGAAGTTGAGTCAGACTCAATGCCCGACCACTGCAGAAGATAGAGAGAAAATGAAAGATGTTCCCTATGCTTCAGCCATAGGCTCTATCATGTATTCAATGCTGTGTACCAGACCTGATGTGTGCCTTGCTATATGTTTAGCAGGGAGGTACCAAAGTAATCCAGGAGTGGATCACTGGACAGCGGTCAAGAACATCCTGAAATACCTGAAAAGGACTAAGGATATGTTTCTCGTATATGGAGGTGAAAAAGAGCTCACCGTAAAAGGTTATGTTGATGCAAGCTTTGACACTGATCCGGACGATTCTAAATCGCAAACCGGATACGTGTTTACATTAAACGGTGGAGCTGTCAGTTGGTGCAGTTCTAAACAAAGCGTCGTAGCGGGATCTACATGTGAAGCAGAATACATAGCTGCTTCGGAAGCAGGGAACGAAGGAGTCTGGATGAAGGAGTTCATATCCGATCTAGGTGTCATACCTAGTGCATCGGGTCCAATGAAAATCTTTTGTGACAATACTAGTGCAATTGCCTTGGCAAAGGAATCCAGATTTCACAAGAGGACCAAGCACATCAAGAGACGCTTCAATTCCATCCAGGATCTAGTCTAGGTGGGAGACATAGAGATTTGCAAGATACATACGGATCTGAATGTTGCAGACCCGTTGACTAAGCCTCTTCCACGAGCAAAACATGATCAGCACCAAGGCTCCATGGGTGTTAGAATCATTACTGTGTAATCTGGATTATTGACTCTAGTGCAAGTGGGAGACTGAAGGAAATATGCCATAGAGGCAATAATAAAGTTATTATTTATTTCCTTATATCATGATAAATGTTTATTATTCATGCTAGAATTGTATTAACCGGAAACATAATACATGTGTGAATACATAGACAAACTTAGAGTCACTAGTATGCCTCTACTTGACTAGCTCGTTAATCAAAGATGGTTATGTTTCCTAACCATGAACAAGGTGTTGTTATTTGATTAACGAGGTCACATCATTAGTTGAATGATCTGATTGACATGACCCATTTCATTAGCTTAGCACCCGATCGTTTAGTATGTTGCTATTGCTTTCTTCATGCTTTCTTCATGACTATGAGATTATGCAACTCCCGTTTACCGGAGGAACACTTTGTGTGCTACCAAACGTCACAACATAACTGGGTGATTATAAAGGAGCTCTACAAGTGTCTCCAAAGGTAGATGTTGGGTTGGCATATCTCGAGATTAGGATTTGTCACTCCGATTGTCGGAGAGGTATCTCTGGGCCCTCTCGGTAATGCACATCACATAAGCCTTGCAAGCATGGCGACTAATGAGTTAGTTGTGAGATGATGTATTACGGAACGAGAAAAGAGACTTGCCGGTAACGAGATTGAACTAGGTATTGGATACCGACGATCGAATCTCGGGCAAGTAACATACCGATGACAAAGGGAACAACGTATGTTGTTATGCGATCTGACCGATAAAGATCTTCGTAGAATATGTAGGAGCCAATATGGGCATCCAGGTCCCGCTATTGGTTATTTACCGGAGATGTGTCTCAGTCATGTCTACATTGTTCTCGAACCGTAGGGTCCGCACGCTTAACATTACGATGAGAGTTATTATGAGTTTATGCATTTTGATGTACCAAAGTTAGTTCGGAGTCCCGGATGTGATCACGGACATGACGAGGAGTCTCGAAATGGTCGAGACATAAAGATTGATATATTGGAAGCCTATATTTGGATATCGGAAGTGTTCCGGGTGAAATCGGGATTTTACCGGAGTACCGGGAGGTTACCGGAACCCCCCGGGAGCCATATGGGCCTTAATGGGCTTTAGTGGAAAGGAGAAAGGGGCAGCCCAAGGTGGCCGCGCACCTCCCCCCTCCCCTAGTCCTATTAGGACTAGGAGAGGTGGCCGGCCCCCCTCTCTCTCTTTCCCCCTTGGGGAATCCTAGTCCAACTAGGATTGGGGGGGAGTCCTACTCCCGGTAGGAGTAGGACTCCTCCTGCGCCCTCCTCCTGGCCGGCGGCCCCGTCCCCCTTGGATCCTTTATATACGGAGGTAGGGGCACCTCTAGACACACAAGTTTATCATTGAGATCGTTCCTTAGCCGTGTGCGGTGCCCCCTGCCACCATATTCCACCTCGATCATATCATTGTAGTGCTTAGGCGAAGCCCTGTGTCGGTAGAACATCAAGATCGTCACCACGCCGTCGTGCTGACGGAACTCCTCCCCGAAGCTTTGCTGGATCGGAGCCCGGGGATCGTCATCGAGCTGTACGTGTGCTAAGAACTCGGAGGCGCCGGAGTAACAGTGCTTGGATCGGTCGGATCGGGAAGAAGACGTACGACTACTTCCTCTACGTTGTGTCAGCGCTTCCGTTGCGATCTACAAGGGTACGTAGATCATACTCTCCTCTCGTTGCTGTGCATCACCATGATCTTGCGTGTGCGTAGGAAATTGTTTGAAATTACTACATTCCCCAACAGTTACAAAGAAGGAGATATACATATCCGTATTGCCTAGCTTGCCTTCCACGCCAAGTAGAGTCCCATCCGGACACGGGGCGAAGTCTTCAATCTTGTATCTTCGTAGTCCAACAGTCCAGCCAAAGGATATAATCCGGCTGTCCGGAGACCCCCTAATCCAGGACTCCCTCAGTAGCCCCCGAACCAGGCTTCAATGACGACGAGTCCGGCGCGCAGTGTTGTCTTCGGCATTGCAAGGCGGGTTCTTCTCCAAATTTCGAACGTTTGTTGAGCAGTGTCCGGTCCCATAAAATTTTGGACATCTTGGCTTCTGCGCCCAATAAGGGCTATCTCCCACGCGTCGAATGAATATGAGGCGCCAGGGCGTTTTTACATTCGCCCCCCTAGCCAGATAAATAAATTGTCTATTAAAACGACGGGGATTCTCAGATCCGATCCATACCATCCTCCCCCAGCGAGAATCCATCAGAGCGCACTTCGGAAAGATCCATTCTAGCATGGCCGACCTCCGCAGCTCCTCCTCCCGCCCCCGTAGCCCTAAGCCCGGCGATTGGGAGAGGTGTTTAGTCCCACACAGTCGATTAATCAAATTGCAGACTAAGGGATTTCTCCCTCCAGCATACATGGTGCCCGTTCGAGCCGGGCTTGCCACCTATAATGGCGGGGAGCAAGTGGAGAGCTTCCCTAGTCCCTCTACGGGGGAGCAGGTATGCCTTGTTCCTTATTTATTAAGGGGACTCGGATTTCCAATTCATCCGTTCCTCCGCGGGCTCCTGGAGTTCTATGGCCTCCAATTACACAATTTCATCCCTGCCTCCATTTTACACATCGCCCGCTATGTTGCTCTCTGCGAGTTGTTCCTGGGTTGCGAGGCTCATTTCGAGCTGTGGAAAAGGCTATTTTGCCTCGTCCCTCGCACATAGAGGGGGTCACTTTATCAAGTGGGCGGAGCCGAAATATGGCACATCGCCGGAACCGGATACCTGTCCGGTACCCCGAAGAAGTCGTCCGAAGACTGGCTGTCGGCGTTCTGGGAACGGGGGTCCCCAGACTTGCCTACCTACGGCCTGCGGCGTGGCTCAAAGGAGGCCCAGCACGACCCATCTTCATCAGCACAAGACTCAAGACCCTCGCGAGGGGCCAAGCCTCGCGAGGTGGACGACACGGAGCTTCCTCAGGCACGGCCTCGTCAGGCTGGCTCGCGAGGAGGCGGAGAGATCAAGGCGGGGTACCTCGCGAGGTGCCCGTGACACAAGCCATGACGACTCAGGGTGCCAGGCGGGTGCCAGCGCGCGCAGCGTCCTCCTTTCCTCTTTGGTGCAAAGGGGGCAAGCGCAGCCGCGGAGTACTGAGGCATCAGGCAAAGGTTACCATTTCGGTGCAACGAGACCAAGACCAGCAGGACTATGAGACGGAGGTCACCGTGGAGCCCAAGACGGCGTCATCACCAGAGCTTTGCACAGGCGAAGACTGCTTTTGTCAGGATAGTTGATACTTGTTGTCCCCCTTCAAATTAGCCCGCCATTGTTGGGTCCCTTCCCGCTCGATATTTGGGAAGAGGACCAGGGCCTCTATAAATAGGACCAGCCACCCACATAGCAGGGGGCTCGGCTCGGTTCGGTTCGTTGAACTCTTTGATCGGTTGGAAGCAGAGAGAGAAAGAGAGAGAGAGAAAAAGAGAGAGAGAGAGAGAGAGAGAGAGAGAGAGAGAGAGAGAGAAAGGTGGCTGAACTCCTCCTAGCAGTTCATCGCCCCAGCCAAGAACAGACCCTCGCGAGGCTGTTCTTCCTTGTTTTGTTTATCATCATCAGCCCCAAGAGGCAATCCACCAACCACACACTGGAGTAGGGTATTACACCACAACGGTGGCCCGAACCAGTATAAATCTTGTGTCTCTTGTGCAGTTCTTTCAGTAGTTTAGATCTTTCCGAGACGGGGAGGTAGAAGGCATAATCTCCGCGTGCACCCCAGTGTTCGAACCTTAAGGGTCTGCCGGAACCCGAAATCCGACATTTGGCGCGCCAGGTAGGGGTGCGCCGGAATTCGTCGTCCACCGCCCCGTTCTCCTCCGACCGTCGCATCCATGTCCGACGCTCGTCGGGCTCGCGCCGAGCGCCGGGCCGCCATTGCTTCCCGCGTCGCCCAGACGGCGCCCGTCGGCGGACCTCCACGTCGTTCCCCATCGCCTGCCATCAACGCCGCCACCGGCCCGGCGGGGGGCGAGCAGCAAGCGTCGTCCCAGCATCCATCCGTGCGGCAAGACGGTCGCACCGCTACTCCATCGCTCGCACCAGCTGGTTCTTTGTTCCGCGCACTCCGCGCACCCATGCAGGCTCGAGCTGCGCTCCTCGCGGCAAACGAGCTCCTGCGCTACCACCTGACGTCTACGAGGAGTGGCTCGACCGCGTCGCCGAGCTTGTCCGCGCCGCAGGGGCTCTCCCGCGCTGTCCGTTCCCTTGCGCCACACCCTGCCCCGCATGGGCAACGAAACTCCGGAGGCGTACCAGCCACCTCCTCTCCAAGAAGACGCCATGGCTCCAAGGCGCGTGGCCCCTGGGCGGAACCCGCTCCGTCAGGTGCCAGCGCGGCAAGAACGGAGCTGCCAAGAAATCCCACACCCGCAAGGAGCTGCCCGGGTGCTCCCAGCTCCGGCACGCCGCGACCCTGCTCCAGCTCCGGCACGCCAAGACCCCGCGCTGCTCCTAGCTGCAACGCGTGGGGACCCTCAAGACCAAGCTCTCCACCAGCCGAGGCCTTTCGTGGCCACCGCAGGCTGCCGTGCCTACACCACCGAGCTGCGTAGCGTCGCGTGGCCCGGCAAGTTCAAGCCAGACCTGCCTCCTCGCTACGATGGCACGACTGACCCTGCAGAGTTCCTCCACCTCTACGAGCTGGGCATCGAAGCTGCCAGCGGGGACGAAAAGGTCATGGCGAACTGGTTTCCCATGGCGCTCAAGGAAGGAGCTCGCACCTGGCTCCTGAATCTGGCTTCAGGCACGATCTCTTCCTAGGACCAGATGCGCACCCGCTTCATCGCCAACTTCCAAGGTACTCGTGACCGGCCACCCGCCGTGAGCGACATGCGCCGCATCAAGCAACAACCCGGAGAGACCCTGCAAAAGTACATCCAGCGCTTCAACAGCGCGCGCCTCAAGATCCCCAAGGTGTCTGAGGAGGCCATCATCTCGGCCTTCTCCGATGGTATGCGCGACGTCAAGATGAAGGAGGAGTTGGCGATGCATGAAGACCTGTGCACCTCGCTGGAGCTGTTCAACTTGGCGACCAAGTGTGCCAGGGCTGAGGAGGGACGCCTCTTCCTCCTCGAGCTGCCTGCCGCAGACCCAGAGGAGAAGAAGCCCAAGGCCAAGGACGTGAAGCGCAAGGGGGTTGCCGTGCTCGCAGCAGAACCAGACACCAAGCGGGGCAAAGATCTGCCTGAGTCCTCCAGGGGCAGCTGGTATTGTGTGTACCATGACCTCCACACCCACAACACCAACGAATGCCAAGAACTCCTTGCCGTGCGGGAAGGAAGGATCGGCCGCCGCCCCAACCGCGCCGATCGGGGCTACGACCGAGGAGGAGGAAGAAACACAGGACGCTGGGAAGATCGCGGCCCGCACTAAGGGTGGCGCGATCAGCCTCGCGAGGATCGCTGGCGAGACATGAATCGCGACGAGGACTGGAGGGATCAGCCTCGTGAGGATCGCCCACAAGGCAACGCAGGCCTCCCCCCACTGCCGGCTCAGCCAAGGAGGAACGAGGACCGCCATCAAGACGAAGGGGCTGGGGGCTTCCAGGAGCCACGCACAATCGGCTGCATCCTGGGCGGAGCTCAAGCCCCAGCCTCCCGATGCATCTTCAAGCAGTTTGCCCGCGAGGTGAATGCAGCCCTCCCCAGACTCGAAGCAACGCGCCCTCTCAAGTGGTCGGCATGCGCCATCACATTCAGCTCAGCGGATCAACTCAAGTGTGCGGCCACAGCTGGAGTCCTCCCGATGCTTTGCTCCCCAGTCATCAGCAATGTACTGGTCACCAAGACCATCATCGATGGTGGGGGAGGGCTCAACGTCCTGTCCGTGGAAACGTTCAACAATCTCCAAGTGCCCTACGACCAGCTTCAGCCAACCAAGCCCTTCTCCGGAGTCACCGGCGGCTCCATGGTCCCGATTGGGCAGGTCCGCCTCCCTGTCACCTTCGGGGCACGCGACAGCTGCCGCACCGAGCTCATTGACTTCGATGTCGCCCACATCCGCCTGCCATACAACGCCATCCTCGGGTACCCAGCGCTGGTCAAGTTCATGGCCGTAACCCACCATGGCTACAACATCCTCAAGATGCCAGGGAGTGGCGGAGTCATCACGGTGCCCTGTGAAGAGAAGGATGCAGTGTGTTCCCTGGAGCAAGCCTTTCAGGCCGCGTCACTCGAAGACCCGGATCGCGGAAGCAGGAGGCTTCCCGAGACCACCCCCAAGAAGAAGAAGACATCGTCCGTACCGGCCCCTCGGGAGGCAGGCCCCTTAGGGCCCGCGTCTGTCCAGGGGGAGCCTCCTTCCATCGCATAGGAAAGCGCGCCCGGCGCCCTCCTCAGGCAGGGCTCGGGGGCTCTCCCCTGGAGGGCCACCGACCTGGCCAGGGTCATGAGGGAGGCGCTTGGGCACCACGTGGAGGCGTGTTTCGAAGCACATTTCCCTCGAGAAGGAGCAAGGCAAGGAAGGTCTGACCCGCAGGAGTTCGTCGACAAGGCCATTCAAGAACTACAGGAATCAAGGATCATGAGAGGTTTCCGCCGTCTGCCGGCTGTGGCTCCCCATCCAGGCGAGGATGGTGGGCTGCGCGTCTGCATCGACGTACCAGGGCTCAACCAAGTCGCTACGATGGAGCGCCTCTGGCCCTCGCGAGTGGGGCGCTGCCGGGGTCCGCCCCACAGCTACGTTCGCATGCCTTACAGCTTGCCGAGCGTGGTTGCCACGTGCTAGCGCCTCATGAGGGGCATCATGGAGGCTCAGGAAGACAGGCGTTCCGCCGCCCTCGCGGAGATGGAGATGATTCGCGAAGAGCTACCGGTGCCTCCGGAGCCTCCCGAGGCCCCTGGGCCTGGGGGCTCATGAGGGTCTGCTTCCATAGCCTACCGAGTCTGCTGCACCAACAACCCTTCGCCCTCGACACCCTCAGGTGACATCTTACAAGTTTCATTTCCAGCTGGGAGCGCCCTCCCAGGGCCGCATCGTTCCTAGGCCGCGTGGGTCCATCCCTGCGGTATGTATCCCTTTTATTTTCATGTCGTTAGCTTGCTTTGTTGGGGGCGCCCCTCGGGCTGCATCATCCCCAAGTCGCTCGGGCCCGACCCAGTGATGTCTACCTTCCCAGCATCTGTTCGAATGAATCTCCTCCTTCGCGGCTAACGTGTTTGATCTAGTTGCCTGCTCAACTGACGCCAACTGATGGAATTGCTCCCACAACGACACGACGCTTGCGCATGGGTCCATCCCTCCAACGCCGACAAACCTGAATGGCTGAGCTCTGGCCGCGGCAGCCCCGTATGGCGCCACCTCGTCAAGCCTCCAGTGCCTCACCTCCCCTCGGAAGCAACTAACGGCAGACTGATAGTTGTCATGGCAACCTTTTCTTCCTTCTATGATGAGTTTGCAGGATCCCCTAAGGGAGTTGCGCCAGGCAAGGCCCTCGCGGCGTTCCTTTCACTCTCGCCCGCGCGAACCGCTTGCACATTAAAGGGGGGTGCCTGAGCATCGCGACTCAGGGCTCCTACTGGCTCTCCAGCCCTCACCCTCTGGCCTTGACCACGGCATCGCGACCTGGCATACCAGCGACGGCTGAGACAAGCTCGAGGGCCGGGACCCGAGGACGTAGAGCAGAAAGGGGAGCAAAGGCGGGGGAGAAGGGGCACGCGAGGACCTCGCCGAGCGATTCCGCTCCTGCCGACGCGCGGACCCGACGACACACCAGGAATAATCCCCGACTCTTGAGATAAGTCACCGCCTGAAAGCACTGGCTATCGCAGCACTACCCCCGCACCTAATGCAATTCTGTATCAGCAACGCCGCTCTCCTTTCTCGCCGAACGACGGACGCTAGGGCGCCAAAGGGGACCTCCTGAGCATCGCGACTCAGGGGCTCTTACCGGACCCCGGGTCGCTCACCTCCTGGCCTTGACCACGGCATCGCGACTTGGCATACCAGCGACGGATGACACCGCCTTGGGACTGGGACCTGTCGGCGCAGAGCACCAAGCCCTCGCGAGGTTCAAAAGGGAGAACTGAGCTAAGACGGAATCAGCAACTCGCACAGCTCTACAGCAAGGGTTATGTATTAACAAACAGGAATACAGGCACGTTACAAGCCCCCGTGGGGCGCATTTTGATTCCTTGCAGGGAACGAACCCTAAGGGATGCTAACTACACGCGCTCCAGCAAGAGACGCCATCATCAACATTGGGTCGTCAAGCACCGACGCCAACCCCATCCAGATCAGAGACGGTGACGGCCAGACGAGCTCGCCCTGCTCCGGGAGCGGCGCCGGCTCGGGGGCTTGTAGCTGTCGTCGCTTGTCTCCGGAGTCGCGAAGATCTCGCCGGAGTCGCTGGATCCTCCGGTGCCTTCGTCGCCTGCAGAGCCGCCAAGGGAGTGGTCGACGGGCCTAGCCCTCACCATGGCGAGGTCCTGGCCACCTCTCTCGGGGCAACACTCCAGCCGGCGCCCGTTCGCGTCGAAGACCTTGAAGAACATCACCGAAGCGCCATCATACTCCAAGTGGACCGCGAAGACGCCCCTTTCCCTGCAAACCTGGGTGATCTCTCTCCAGCCACGAGACATGTAGACCTCGCCCGGGGCAGCGACCACGACCTCTGCCTCGGTCGCGAGGGTGCTGCAGCCGGTGTGCTGCAGCCAGAGCTCCAGGGGCTCCCCCGATGGGATGACGGAGGCGAAGAAGGGAGGCAGACGGATCCAAGGCTGGAGAGGAATGGTGACGTGGAGCACGAACTATTGGGAGGAGCCCTCGGTGTGGACCCCAGGAGGAACGACCCACGCCTTCGTGACCCGACGGCGCCGACCGCGGGGATCGGCATCGACACCTTCGAGGCCCTCGACGTGGGCATACAAGGGAAGCGGGAACCCCGGCAGAGCCTGCTCGCACCAAGGCCTCGACACCACCTGACGGTCCTCCTCGTCCCGGCCGCAAAGGGTGAGCCGCTTCTTCGGCGGGAGCGGGTCTGGTCCCTCTCGAGGGGCCTTTCCCTTCTCCGCTGCAGAGAACCGGCGAATCGGAGCCATCGCAGCAAGACGGAGCAAGGAACGGGAAGAAGGAGAAGCAAGGAGGAATGGACTGGAAGGGCACGCGCAGTTCCGTACTTATAGCCGGAGAAGGCCAACCGCCGGCCTCCACGATCACAGGTAATCATGACACGATCTACATGCAGGGACTTGTCCAACTCATGCGATCACCGAGGCGTCGTGGGAAGTGGAGACGCCCACGTCCCATCAACTGCCACGCGGTGCCCAAGGCCGCAGGCTGTTAGGGCCCGTGGCGCTTCGCCCTTGCCCTTTCGCCTCTCAGCACGGCCAAGTCCGGGCGCGCCTTGGGCCCGGGGGCTACAGTCGGTGTCCTGGGAACGGGGGTCCCGAGACTTGCCTGCCTATGGCCTCCGGCGTGGCTCAAAGGAGTCCCAGCACGGCCCATCTTCATCAGCACAAGACTCAAGACCCTCGCGAGGGGCCAAGCCTCGCGAGGCGGACGACACGGAGCTTCCTCAGGCACGGCCTCGTCAGGCTGGCTCGCGAGGAGGCGGAGAGATCAAGGCGGGGTACCTCGCGAGGTGCCCGTGACGCAAGCCATGACGACTCAGGTGAAGGAAATATGCCCTAGAGGCAATAATAAAGTTATTATTTATTTCCTTATATCATGATAAAGGCTTATTATTCATGCTAGAATTGTATTAACCGAAAACATAATACATGTGTGAATACATAGACAAAACAGAGTGTCACTAGTATGCCTCTACTTGACTAGCTCGTTAATCAAAGATGGTTATGTTTCCTAACCATGGACAAAGAGTTGTCATTTGATTAACGGGATCACATCATTAGTTGAATGATCTGATTGACATGACCCATTCCATTAGCTTAGCACCCGATCGTTTAGTATGTTGCTATTGCTTTCTTCATGACTTATACATGTTCCTATGACTATGAGATTATGTAACTCCCGTGTGCCGGAGGAACACTTTGTGTGCTACCAAACGTCACAACATAACTGGGTGATTATAAAGGTGCTCTACAGGTGTCTCCAAAGGTACATGTTGGGTTGACGTATTTCGAGATTAGGATTTGTCACTCCGATCGTCAGAGAGGTATCTCTGGGCCCTCTCGGTAATGCACATCACTTAAGCCTTGCAAGCAATGCAACTAATGAGTTAGTTGCGAGATGATGTATTACGGAACGAGTAAAGAGACTTGCCGGTAACGAGATTGAACTAGGTATTGGATACCGACGATCGAATCTCGGGCAAGTAACATACCGATGACAAAGGGAACAACGTATGTTGTTATGCGGTCTGACCGATAAAGATCTTCGTAGAATATGTAGGAGCCAATATGGGCATCCAGGTCCCGCTATTGGTTATTGACCGGAGACGTGTCTCGGTCATGTCTACATTGTTCTCGAACCCGTAGGGTCCGCACGCTTAAGGTTTCGATGATAGTTATATTATGAGTTTATACGTTTTGATGTACCGAAGGTTGTTCGGAGTCCCGGATGTGATCACAGACATGACGAGGAGTCTCTAAATGGTCGAGACATAAAGATTGATATATTGGAAGCCTATGTTTGGATATCGGAAGTGTTCCGGGTGAAATCGGGATTTTACCGGAGTACCGGGAGGTTACCGGAACCCCCCGGGAGCTATATGGGCCTTAGTGGGCTTTAGTGGAAAAGAGAAGGGGCAGCCCAAGATGGGCCACGCGCCCCTCCCCTCCCTTGGTCCGAATAGGACAAGGAGAGGGGGCCGACCCCCCCTCTCTCTTTTCCCCCTCCGCGAATCCTATTCCAACTAGGATTGGGGGGGAATCCTACTCCCAGAGGGAGTAGGACTCCTCCTGGCGCGCCTCTCCTTGGCCGGCCGCACCCCCCCCTTGATCCTTTATATACGGAGGCAGGGGAACCCCAGAGAGACACAAGTTGAACCACGTGATCTTATTCTTAGCCGTGTGCAGCGCCCCCTGCCACCATAGTCCTCGATAATATTGTAGCGGTGCTTAGGCGAAGCCCTGCGACAGTAGTACATCAAGATCGTCACCATGCCGTCATGCTTACGGAACTCTTCCCCGACACTTTGCTGGATCGGAGTCCGTGGTCGTCATCAAGCTGAACGTGTGCTAAAACTAGGAGGTGCCGTAGTTTCGGTGCTTGATCGGTCGGGCCGTGAAGACGTACGACTACATCAACCAAACGCTTCCGTTGTCGATCTACTAGGGTACGTAGATCACACTCTCCCCTCGTTGCTATGCATCACCATGATCTTGCGTGTGCGTAGGAAATTTTTTGAAATTACTACGTTTCCCAATAGTGGCATCCGAGCCTAGGTTTTATGGTTTGATGTTATGTGCACGAGTAGAACACAAGTGAGTTGTGGGCGATATAAGTCATACTGCTTACCAGCATGTCATACTTTGGTTCGGCGGTATTGTTGGACGAAGCGGCCCGGACCGACATTACGCGTACGCTTACGCGAGACCGGTTCTCCCGACGTGCTTTGCACATAGGTGGCTTGCGGGTGACAGTTTCTCCAACTTTAGTTGAACCGAGTGTGGCTACGCCCGGTCCTTGCGAAGGTTAAAACAGCACCAACTTGACAAACTATCATTGTGGTTTTGATGCGTAGGTAAGATTGGTTCTTGCTTTAGCCCGTAGCAGCCACGTAAAACTTGCAACAATAAAGTAGAGGACGTCTAACTTGTTTTTGCAGGGCATGTTGTGATGTGATATGGTCAAGACATGATGCTAAATTTTATTGTATGAGATGATCATGTTTTGTAACCGAGTTATTGGCAACTGGCAGGAGCCATATGGTTGTCGCTTTATTGTATGCAATGCAATCGCGCTGTAATGCTTTACTTTATCACTAAGCGGTAGCGATAGTCATGGAAGCATAAAAGTGGCGAGACGACAATGATGCTGCGATGGAGATCAAGGTGTCGCGTCGGTGACGAGGGTGATCATGATGGTGCTTCGGAGATGGAGATCACAGGCACAAGATGATGATGGCCATATCATATCACTTATATTGATTGCATGTGATGATTATCTTTTATGCATATTATCTTGCTTTGATTGACGGTAGCATTATAAGATGATCTCTCACTAAATTATCAAGAAGTGTTCTCCCTGAGTATGCACCGTTGCGAAAGTCCTTCGTGCTGAGACACCACGTGATGATTGGGTGTGATAGGCTCTACGTTCAAATACAACGGGTGCAAAACAGTTGCACACGCGGAATACTCAGGTTATACTTGACGAGCCAAGCATATACAGATATGGCCTCGGAACACGGAGACCGAAAGGTCGAGCATGAATCATATAGTAGATATGATCAACATAGTGATGTTCACCAATGAAACTACTCCATCTCACGTGATCATCGGACATGGTTTAGTTGATTTGGATCACGTGATCACTTAGAGGATTAGAGGGATGTCTATCTAAGTGGGAGTTCTTTAAGTAATTTAACTAATTGAACTTAAATTTATCATGAACTTAGTACCAGATAGTATCTTGCTCATGTATGTTGATTGTAGATAGATGGCCCGTGTTGTTGTTCCATTGAATTTTAATGCGTTCCTTGAGAAAGCAAAGTTGAAAGATGATGGTAGCAATTACACGGACTGGGTCCGTAACTTGAGGATTATCCTCATTGCTGCACGCAAGAATTACGTCCTGGAAGCACCGCTGGGTGCCAGGCCTGCTGCAAGAGCAACACCAGATGTTATGAACGTCTCGCAGAGCAAAGCTGATGACTACTCGATAGTTTGGTGTGCCATGCTTTACGGTTTAGAATTGGGACTTCAACGACGTTTTGAATGTCATGGAGCATATGAGATGTTCCAGGAGTTGAAGTTAATATTTCAAGCAAATGCCCGAATTGAGAGATATGAAGTCTCCAATAAGTTCTATAGCTGCAAGATGGAGGAGAACAGTTCTGTCAGTGAGCATATACTCAAAATGTCTGGGTATAATAATCACTTGATTCAGATGGGAGTTAATCTTCCAGATGATTGCGTCATTGACAGAATTCTCCAATCACTGCCACCAAGCTACAAGAGCTTCGTGATGAACTATAATATGCAAGGGATGAATAAGACTATTCCCGAGCTCTTCGCAATGCTGAAAGCTGCGGAGGTACAAATCAAAAAGGAGCATCAAGTGTTGATGGTCAGCAAGACCACTAGTTTCAAGAAAAAGGGCAAAGGGAAGAAGAAGGGGAACTTCAAGAAGAATAGCAAGCAAGTTGCTGCTCAAGAGAAGAAACCCAAGTCTGGACCTAAGCCTGAAACTGAGTGCTTCTACTGCAAGCAGACTGGTCACTGGAAGCGGAACTGCCCCAAGTATTTGGCGGATAAGAAGGATGGCAAGGTGAACAAAGGTATATGTGATATACATATTATTGATGTGTACCTTACTAATGCTCGCAGTAGCACCTGGGTATTTGATACTGGTTCTGTTGCTAATATTTGCAACTCGAAACAGGTACTACGGATTAAGCGAAGATTGGCTAAGGACGAGGTGACGATGCGCGTGGGAAACGGTTCCAAAGTCGATGTGATCGCGGTCGGCACGCTACCTCTACACCTACCTTCGGGATTAGTATTAGACCTAAATAATTGTTATTTGGTGCCAGCGTTGAGCATGAACATTATATCTGGATCTTGTTTGATGCGAGACGGTTATTCATTTAAATTAGAGAATAATGGTAGTTCTATTTATATGAGTAACATCTTTTATGGTCATGCACCCTTGAAGAGTGGTCTATTTTTATTGAATCTCGATAGTAGTGACACACATATTCATAATGTTGAAGCCAAAGGATGCAGAGTTGATAATGATGGTGCAACTTATTTGTGGCACTACTGTTTAGGTCATATCGGTGTAAAGCGCATGAAGAAACTCCATACTAATGGACTTTTTGAACCACTTGATTATGAATCACTTGTACTTGCGAACCGTGCCTCATGGGCAAGATGACTAAAACACCGTTCTCCGGTACTATGGAGAGAGCAACAGATTTGTTGGAAATCATACATACAGATGTATGTGGTCCAATGAATATTCAGGCTCGTGGCGGATATTGTTATTTTCTCACCTTCACAGATGACTTAAGCAGATATGGGTATATCTACTTAATGAAACATAAGTCTGAAACATTTGAAAAGTTCAAAGAATTTCAGAGTGAAGTTGAAAATCATCGTAACAAGAAAATAAAGTTTCTACGATATGATCGTGGAGGAGAATATTTGAGTTACGAGTTTGGTGTACATTTGAAACAATGCGGAATAGTTTCGCAACTCACGCCACCCGGAACACCACAGCGTAATGGTGTGTCCGAACGTCGTAATCGTACTTTACTAGATATGGTGCGATCTATGATGTCTCTTACTGACTTACCGCTATCATTTTGGGGTTATGCTTTAGAGACGGTCGCATTCACGTTAAATAGGGCACTATCAAAATCCATTGAGACGATGCCTTATGAACTATGGTTTGGCAAGAAACCAAAGTTGTCGTTTCTGAAAGTTTGGGGCTGCGATGCTTATGTGAAAAAACTTCAACCTGATAAGCTCGAACCGAAATCGGAGAAATGTGTCTTCATAGGATATCCAAAGGAAACTATTGGATACACCTTCTATCACAGATCCGATGGCAAGACTTTTGTTGCTAAATTCAGAAACTTTCTGGAGAAGGAGTTTCTCTCGAAAGATGTGAGTGGGAGGAAAGTAGAACTTGATGAGGTAACTATACCTACTCCCTTATTGGAAAGTAGTACATCACAGAAAACTGTTTCTGCGACACCTACCCCAAATTAGTGAGGAAGCTAATGATACTGATCATGAAACTTCAGGACAAGATACTACTGAACCTCGTAGATCAACCAGAGTGAGATCCGCGCCAGAGTGGTATGGTAATCCTGTTCTGGAAATCATGCTGCTAGATCATGATGAACCTACGAACTATGAAGAAGCGATGGTGAGCCCAGATTCCGCAAAATGGCTTGAAGCCATGAAATCTGAGATGGGATCCATGTATGAGAACAAAGTATGGACTTTGGTTGACTTGCCCGATGATCGGCAAGCAATTGAGAATAAATGGATCTTCAAGAAGAAGACTGACGCTGATGGTAATATTACTGTCTACAAAGCTCGACTTGTTGCAAAAGGTTTTCGACAAGTTCAAGGAGTTGACTACGATGAGACCTTCTCACCCGTAGCGATGCTTAAGTCTGTCCGAATCATGTTAGCAATTGCCGCATTTTATGATTATGAAATTTGGCAGATGGATGTCAAAACTGCATTCCTGAATGGATTTCTAGAAGAAGAGTTGTGTATGATGCAACCGGAAGGTTTTGTCGATCCAAAGGGAGCTAATAAAGTGTGCAAGCTCCAGCGATCCATTTATGGACTGGTGCAAGCCTCTCGGGGTTGGAATAAACGCTTTGATAGTGTGATCAAAGCATTTGGTTTTATACAGACTTTCGGAGAAGCCTGTATTTACAAGAAAGTGAGTGGGAGCTCTGTAGCATTTCTGATATTATATGTGGATGACATATTCCTGATTGGAAATGATATAGAATTTCTGGATAGCATAAAGGGATACTTGAATAAGAGTTTTTCAATGAAAGACCTCGGTGAAGCTGCTTACATATTAGGCATAAAGATCTATAGAGATAGATCAAGACGCTTAATTGGACTTTCACAAAGCACATACCTTGACAAAATTTTGAAGAAGTTCAAAATGGATCAAGCAAAGAAAGGGTTCTTCCCTGTGTTACAAGGTGTGAAGTTGAGTCAGACTCAATGCCCGACCACTGCAGAAGATAGAGAGAAAATGAAAGATGTTCCCTATGCTTGAGCCATAGGCTCTATCATGTATGCAATGCTGTGTACCAGACCTGATGTGTGCCTTGCTATAAGTTTAGAGGGGAGGTACCAAAGTAATCCAGGAGTGGATCACTGGACAGCGGTCAAGAACATCCTGAAGTACCTGAAAAGGACTAAGGATATGTTTCTCGTATATGAGGTGACAAAGAGCTCATCATAAACGGTTACGTTGATGCAAGCTTTGACACTGATCCGGACGATTCTAAATCGCAAACCGGATACGTTTTTACATTAAATGGCGGAGCTGTCAGTTGGTGCAGTTCTAAAAAAATGTCGTGGCAGGATCTACATGTGAAGCGGAGTACATAGCTGCTTCGGAAGCAGCAAACGAAGGAGTCTGGATGAAGGAGTTCATATCCGATCTACTTGTCATACCTAGTGCATCGGGTCCAATGAAAATCTTTTGTGACAATACTGGTGCAATTGCCTTGGCAAAGGAATCCAGATTTCACAAGAGGACCAAACACATCAAGAGACGCTTCAATACCATCCGGGATCTAGTCCAGGTGGGAGACATAGAGATTTGCAAGATACATACGGAGCTGAATGTAGCAGACCCGTTGACTAAGCCTCTTCCACGAGCAAAACATGATCAGCACCAAAGCTCCATGGGTGTTAGAATCATTACTGTGTAATCTAGATTACTGACTCTAGTGCAAGTGGGAGACTGAAGGAAATATGCCCTAGAGGCATTAATAAAGTTATTATTTATTTCCTTATATCATGATAAAGGTTTATTATTCATGCTAGAATTGTATTAACCGGAAACATAATACATGTGTGAATACATAAGCAAAACAGAGTGTCACTAGTATGCCTCTACTTGACTAGCTTGTTAATCAAAGATGGTTATGTTTCCTAACCATGGACAAAGAGTTGTCATTTGATTAACGGGATCACATCATTAGTTGAATGATCTGATTGACATGACCCATTCCATTAGCTTAACACCCGATCATTTAGTATGTTGCTATTGCTTTCTTCATGACTTATACATGTTCCTATGACTATGAGATTATGTAACTCCCGTGTGCCGGAGGAACACTTTGTGTGCTACCAAACATCACAACGTAACTGGGTGATTATAAAGGTGCTCTACAGGTGTCTCCAAAGGTACATGTTGGGTTGACGTATTTTGAGATTAGGATTTGTCACTCCGATCGTCGGAGAGGTATCTCTGGGACCTCTCGGTAATGCACATCACTTAAGCCTTGCAAGCAATGCAACTAATGAGTTAGTTGCGAGATGATGTATTACGGAACGAGTAAAGAGACTTGCCGGTAACGAGATTGAACTAGGTATTGGATACCGACGATCGAATCTCGAGCAAGTAACATACCGATGACAAAGGGAACAACGTATGTTGTTATGCGGTCTGACCGATAAAGATCTTCGTAGAATATGTAGGAGCCAATATGGACATCCAGGTCCCGCTATTGGTTATTGACCGGAGAGGTGTCTCGGTCATGTCTACATTGTTCTCGAACCCGTAGGGTCCGCACGCTTAAGGTTTTGATGATAGTTATATTATGAGTTTTTACGTTTTGATGTACCGAAGGTTGTTGGGAGTCCCGGATGTGATGACAGACATGACGAGGAGTCTCGAAATGGTCGAGACATAAAGATTGATATATTGGAAGCCTATGTTTGGATATCAGAAGTGTTCCGGGTGAAATCGGGATTTTACCGGAGTACCGGGAGGTTACCGGAACCCCCCGAGACCTATATGGGCCTTAGTGGACTTTAGTGGAAAAGAGAAGGGGCAGCCCAAGATGGGCCGCGCTCCCCTCCCCTCCCTTGGTCCGAATAGGACAAGGAGAGGGGGCCGGCCCCCCTCTCTCTTTTCCCCCTCCGCGAATCCTATTCCAACTAGGATTGGGGGGGAATCCTACTCCCAGAGGGAGTAGGACTCCTCCTGGCGCGCCTCTCCTTGGCCGGCCGCACCCCCCCCCCCCCTTGATCCTTTATATACGGAGGCAGGGGAACCCCAGAGAGACACAAGTTGATCCACGTGATCTTATTCTTAGCCGTGTGCGGCGCCCCCTGCCACCATAGTCCTCGATAATATTGCAGCGGTGCTTAGGCGAAGCCCTGCGATAGTAGTACATCAAGATCGTCACCACGCCGTCGTGCTGATGGAACTCTTCCCCGGCACTATGTTGGATCGGAGTCCGGGGATCGTCATCAAGCTGAACGTGTGCTAAAACTCGGAGGTGCCGTAGTTTCGGTGCTTGATCGGTCGGGCCGTGAAGACGTACGACTACATCAACCAAACGCTTCCGTTGTCGATCTACTAGGGTATGTAGATCACACTCTCCCCTCGTTGCTATGCATCACCATGATCTTGTGTGTGCGTAGGAAAAATTTTGAAATTACTACGTTTCCCAACATCAGGGTGCCAGGCGGGTGCCAGCGTGTGCAACGTCCTCCTTTCCTCTTTGGTGCAAAGGGGGCAAGCGCAGCCGCGGAGTACCGAGGCATCTGGCAAAGGTTACCATTTCGGTGCAACGAGACCAAGACCAGGAGGACTACGAGATGGAGGTCACCGTGGAGCCCAAGACGGCGTCATCACCAGAGCTTTGCATAGGCGAAGACTGCTTTTGTTAGGATAGTTGATACTTGCTGTCCCCCTTCAAATTAGCCCGCCATTGTTGGCTCCCTTCCCGCTCGATATTTGGGAAGAGGACCAAGGACTCTATAAATAGGACCAGCCACCCACATAGCAGGGGGCTCGGCTCGGTTCGGTTCGTTGAACTCTTTGATCGGTTGGAAGCAGAGAGAGAGAAAGGGAGAGAGAGAAAGAGAGAGAGAGAGAGAGAGAGAGAGAGAGAGAGAGAGAGAGAGAGAGAGAAAGAAAGGTGGCTGAACTCCTCCTAGCAGTTCATCGTGCCAGCCAAGAACAGACCCTCGCGAGGCTGTTCTTCCTTGTATTGTTCATCATCATCAGCCCCAAGAGGCAATCCACCAACCACACACTAGAGTAGGGTATTACACAACAACGGTGGCCCGAACCAGTATAAATCTTGTGTCTCTTGTGCAGTTCTTTCAGTAGTTTAGATCTTTGCGAGACGGGGAGGTAGAAGGCGTAATCTCCGCGCGCACCCCAGTGTTCGAACCTTAAGGGTCTACCGGAACCCGAAATCCGACACTGGCCTTCGGAATGGTTTTATATGGAGGACGTTCCCCTTCCGGACCCTGTTCGGCGGGGTCTTCCTGAGTTCAGCAATGCTCCTCTAAAGAAATGCCGAAGTTGGCGCCCACGGTGCCCCCAGGAGGAAGACAATCGAGAAGTCCTTTACCTGATGAACCAGATTAAAGCATTGGCTCAATCAGGATTGACAGTAATCGAAGTTATGTCAATATGTATAATGCGGGGAGTGCAACCACTTCAATATCGAGGGCAACCCTTGTGGTGTTTTAACGAGGCGGATGACGCCACCCATTGCGGGCGTAAGGGTCCGGACAATGTTGCCACTTTAGCAAAAATTATGTCCGATTTGTTCAAGGGAGAAGAAGAGGGGTTCATCCGCGTCAAGCCACGGGATGGATTCTCCATGTACAATCCTCCAAGCTGGGTGAGTTATATCTCCTTACTCCCATTCTTTCCCATATTATTTGTCATAGGTATTCACCTTGCCATTTTGCGGCAGGAACTGCGAAAAGCCATAAAGGAGGTCAGCAGCCCCTCCCCACAACCAGAGGACCCTGACCGGGCCCTCGACTCCGGACTCGAAGAAGATCCGGTCATATTCGTGGAGCTGATAGACCGGCAGTTCTATCAGTTAAGCTGCAATGATGCCATGGTGGCCATTACGGCTGACTATCCCGGACTGCTTCCTGCATCGCACGTAAGAAAAACCAAAAATCCCAACTCCAAAAACTAGGATCCCCTTTTAGACACTTCACCTACCATATAGATATGGCGTTTTTACAGGGAAGGCATTCGGGACGCCTTGCCGAACCCGCAGCAACTCGCCAACACGAGGCACCAAGGCCGGGCAGGCCAAAAAGGAAGGTGGTCAGGACGGAGACGCCGGCGCAAAGGTATAACAGAAACCCCGCTCCGTGGTTGTCGTCTTTCTCGAAATATAATGACGCCCGTGTTTCTTTAACAGAAAAAATGCTCGCCGGAATATGTTCGGCGATGTTGCTAATCACGCTTCCACCAGTCGGGCACCAGGACCGGACATAGAGGCGGAAGCCGATATGGGGTGGGCGCCGGATAATCCCCCTACAGAGGATGCAGATAGATTATCCGCCACAAATTTAGAAGTGGAAAGCGCTATGAATCATAGGCGCCGTCGGGCCGTACTCTGCGACGCTTGTTTCTCACCAGAGGCATTTGATGCCTTCAATTCTGGAGAGGCGTACCTCCGTGCTGCTCAAGATGATCTAGCCAGAGCCACGGATCAGTATGTAAAGGATGTATGGGTAAGTAAATCTGACGATTATATGTATCAGTAGCCCCTGAGACTTGAAACAGTTAGCAGAACTGATTTAAGGATCATCTTTATTGTGCAGGTTCTTATAGAGAAGAATACTCGGCTGTCACAGGAGCTGGAGAAATGCAAGACCCAACTGCGGGCCACTGTTGCCGCATTGAAGGAACCGAAAAAGTCCCCCGCTGGTAACATTTACTTTGAAGAATGATGGTTACCATATAGTGTGCGGCATGGCTGCAGATCTAACAATAGATGTTGCAGATGAATCCGGAGAAAATCTGGAGGACCAGCATGTCGTGCGGCAGCTAAAGGCTGGCGAACACGTGCTGACTGAGGTCAGGTGGGAGAAAAATAATCTCCAAGACGCCAATACCAAGCTGAGCATGGAACTGAAAGACGTTCGAGCCCAGCTTGCAGACTCCGAGAAGGAGAATAAGCGGCTTCGACGCGGCATTTTCAGTAAGTGCTTGAACGAATCCTTTTGAAGGAGTTCGGCGAAGAAGCCGACTAACAGCGTTATGTCTGTAGGTATGCTGACGGGTCGTCCCGCGGAGGAAATGCCCAGGTCTGCGGGTGATCTTCTATTCGAGCTCTCACAACTGCACGAACAAGTTCGGCAGGTGATGCAAGGTGTTGCCCAGGCCTTGTGGCCATCCGTCTCCCTGCCAGAAGGCGTTGCAGAGCGTACGGAGAAGCTCAAGGGAGCACGGCGGCGCTTCCGATTATGGAAGATATCGGCCTGTCGTCAAGGTGCCAGGGAAGCCTGGTCCATGGTGAAGACGCGGTATACCAAGGCTGACCCAAATCACATGGCCGAGGTCGGACCTGTGGGGCCCGACGGAAAAGAGATCTCCCTTAGCTTAGTTTATGGGCAAATACAATTAGCCGCAAAGTATTCCCAATAGGATTGTAGGCTAGACCCCCTGTTGGATGGTATAGATGAGGAATTTAGTCAGTCTGCATGACTATGTAATTAAAGTGACATGTATAATGCCTTCTAGCCGGATTGTAGATCATTTGTCATGGCGGACCTTTTCGCTTCAACCTCGGGACCCGATAGTCCGGAGTGTATTTGAATACCCGCTCAGTTATATAAGAACCGGGGTATGCGTAGAGACCAGGCGTAGGGGTCATTAGTGCTTGAACAGACAAGTGCCCAACTAGTTATGTTATATTACATGGGTAGTAAGAAACATCTTCCAGGGAGAATAGTTCCGTTAAGGGTTCCTTTCCCTGGGTACGCATGCCCTAAAGTGCATGTCCGGACTGCGATAGGAAACGCGGGAAAAAACATCTGGGGGCACATATGGAAAATAAAGAAAAATCATCTTTTGTTCACCGACTGAATATTCCCTTAAGAACGCTAGCTTTCGGCTTCACCCAGTCTGAGGTACACATCCGGCTGACCCGGCAGTAACAATCGTAGAGGTGCTCCCCTTATGCCTTAGCCGAATTAACGAGAACATAGGGCATAAATACAAGAGCCAGGCAACCCAGCTTGGCCAAAACTTAAGTCATATCGATGCATATAATGGCGAAAAAAGGTACATGTGGAAGTATAACACATGTGCGGGGCATGAGGCCCAGATAAATAATTAAGCTTCTGTGAAAGAAGCCCCCAGGTATGATGAGTGTGGCTCGCGCATCTATAATGTGCAAGCGAGGCACAAGTTGGCCCTTGAAGGCCTAGAGAAAGAATAAAAGAAAGAAAGAAAGAAAAACAAGATAGATAATGTATATGCAAAAAATGGACAGAGAAAGGAGACGAACATAGAGTCCGGCGCTAGGCGTAGAATCTTCGGAGCCTGGCCGCATTCCATGGGTTCGGCTCGAGTCGATTATTCGATGCATCCCACAGACGGTACGCTCCACCGGTCAGAACTTGGTCAATAATTAAGGGACCTTCCCATTTGGTCTCGAGCTTGTTCTTTTTCTTATCCGACAGGCGTAGAACTAGTTCGCCAACGTTATAAGTTTTGGCATGTACTTCTCTGCTTTGGTATCTGCGAGACTGTTGCTGATAAAATGCGGAACAAGCTTTTGCCACGTCGCGCTCCTCCTCCAGGGTGTCCAGACTGTCCTACCGATCGAGCTGGGCTTCTCTTTCTTCGTACATGCGCACTCGAGGTGAGTCATGAATTAGGTCACAGGGCAAGACTGCCTCTGCGCCGTACACCATAAAGAAGGGTGTATATCCGGTACTACGATTCGGTGTGGTCCGCAGCCCCCAGAGTACGGAGTCGAGCTCCTGGGCTCCATCGTCTGGGCGCAACAATCGGGTACAGAAAGGGGGAAAAGAGAGAGCAAAGCAACCGTGAGTACTCATCCAAAGTACTTGCAAGCAAGGAGCTACACTACATATGTATGTATTGGTATCAAAAGGAAAAGGGGTATCATATGTGGATTGAACAGCAGAATGCCGGAATAAGAGGGGGATAGCTAGTCATGTCGAAGACTACGCTTCTGGCCACCTCCATCTTGCAGCATGTAGAAGAGAGTAGAAGGTAAGTTCACCAAGTAGCATCGTGTAGCATAATCCTAACCGGCGATCCTCCCCTCGTCGCCCTGTGAGAGAGCGATCACCGGTTGTATCTGGCACTTGGAAGGGTGTATTTTATTAAGTATCTGTTTCTAGTTGTCATAAGGTCAAGGTACAACTCCAAGTCGTCATGTTACCGAAGATCACGGCTATTCGAATAGATTAACTTCCCTGCAGGGGTGCACCACATTTCCCAACACGCTCGATCCCCTTTGTCCGGACACACTTTCCTGGGTCATGCCCGGCCTCGGAAGATCAACACGTCGCAGCCCTACCTAGGCACAACAGAGAGGTCAGCACGCCGGTCTAAATCCTATGGTGCAGGGGTCTGGGCCCATCGCCCATTGCACACCTGCATGTTGTGAACGCGGCCGGCGAGCAGACCTAGCCTCCCTTATACAAGAGCAAGCGTTCCAGCCCAACCCGACGCGCGCCGCTCAGTCACTGACGTCACGAAGGCTTCGGCTGATACCACGACGTCGAGTGCCCATAACTGTTCCCGTGTAGTTGGTTAGTGCGTATAGGCCAGTGGCCAGACTCAGATCAAATACCAAGATCTCGTTAAGCGTGTTATGTTGAAATAACCGCGGACGCCGACCAGGGCCAGGCCCACCTCTCTCCTAGGTGGTCTCAACCTGCCCTGTCGCTCCGCCATAGTGTAACAGTCGGGGGCCTTCGGGAACTCAGGCCCACCTCTACCGGGATGGAGCCACCTGCCCCTTCAGCCCCCAACATCGGAATCACTCGCGGGTACTTAACGAGCCGACCCGACTTTAGTCACCACCTGTATAGCATGTATATATGTATAAGTATATACCCGTGATCACCTCCCGAGTGATCACGGCCCGATAGTATAGCATGGCATACGAACAAGAATGTAGGGCCACTGGTGATAAACTAGCATCCTATACTAAGCATTAGGATTGCAGGTAAAGGTAACAACAGTAGTAGCAAGGACAGGCTATGCATTGGAATAGGATTAACTGAAAGCAGCAACATACTACACTACTCTAATGCAAGCAGTAGAGAGAAGAGTAGGCGATATCTAGTGATCAGGGGGGGCTTGCCTGGTTGCTCTGGCAAGAGAAGGGTTCGTCGTCGATGTAGTCGATCATAGGGGTACTGGCAGTCTCGGGGTCTACCGGAAAGAAGTAAGGGAGGGGGAACACAATAAATAACGGAGCAACAAAGCATCACAAAGCGTAACATGGAAATAAGCGGTGCTAGAGGTAACCCAACGCAGTACTAGGTGATACCGGCAAAGGGGGGAACATCCGGAAAAATATCCCCGGTGTTTCACGTTTTCGGAGAGATGAATCGGAAGGGGAAAGTTGCATGTCCGCAATGCTAGGGATGTGTGGCGGACGAACGGGCTGCGTATTCGGATTCGTCTTGTCGTTCTGAGCAACTTTCATGTACAAAGTTTTTCCATCCGAGCTACGAATCATTTTATATTAATTTCCAAAGTTAGTAATGGTTTTCTAGAATTTCTGTAATTATTTAATTTGATGAAATTAAGCTATGCGTACCAAGTGGCCATCTACCCCGCAGATGATGACATGTGGGCCTAAGTCAAAGTCAACACAATCAAATTGACTGGTCAACAGGGTCAGTGGGACCAGACTGTTAGTGTCACATGTGTTAACAAATTGCTTAATTTAGTTTAATTAGTTGTGGGACCCCACTGTTAGAGACTCTAGTTAAATAAACTTTAATTAAATTATTTTAGTTATCAGTAGGACCCGCATGTAATAGGCACTTACCATAATAATGGTGATTTAACTGGGGAGGCCCCACATGCCATTTGCATATTAGACTACTTAGGAATTATTCTAACCTACCTAATCTGATGCTAACCAGAGATGGCCATAGGCAAAACCATGGGAAAAAAATTTATGAGACCAGGTCTCACGGTTAGCAGGTGAGACCCGTCCTGATGAATGACACGTGGCATTCACAAATCACAAAGCATCTAATCTCTCCCCCTCCCCTGATTTTAAGTGGGGAGTGGGGGATGCTTTGTGATTTGTGAATGCCACGAGTGGGATGCTTGTCCAAGGACAGTACCCAAGCACCGGTCCACCCACAGACCAAACTATCAAAGTACCGAATGCGAATCATGTAAACATGACGAAAACTAGCTTGACGATAATTCCCATGTGTCCTCGGGAACGCTTTTCTCTATATAAGAATTTGTCCAGGCTTGTCCTTTGCTACAAAAGGATTGGGCCACCTTGCTGCACTTTATTTACTTTTGTTACTTGTTGCTCCTTACAAATTATCTTATCACAAAACTATCTATTACCTATAATTTCAGTGCTTGCAGAGAATACCTTGCTGAAAACTCCTTATCATTTCCTTCTGCTCCTCGTTGGGTTCGACACTCTTACTTATCGAAAGGACTACGACAGATCCCCTATACTTGTGGGTCATCAGATGCCCATCTTTGGCCATATGGAGCCTTGCGTCCGAGGAAAAAATCATAAGCACGCTTACGGAACGAAACTCCGTCGCCACGAGGCGGAACCTTGGCGGAACCAATCTAGGGTTCCGGCAGAGCTGTTCTGCCGGGGAAACTTCCCTCCGGGAGGGGGAAATCATCACCATCGTCATCACCAACAATCCTCTCATTGGGAGGGGGTCAATCTCCATTAACATCTTCACCAACACCATCTCATCTCAAACCCTAGTTCATCTCTTATATCCAATCTTTGTATCCAAACCTCTGATTGGTACATGTGGGTTGCTAGTAGTGTTGATTACTCCTTTTAGTTGATGCTAGTTGGTTTACTTGGTGGAAGATCATATGTTTAGATCCATTATGCATATTAATACCCCTCTGATTATGAACATGAATATGCTTTGTGAGTAGTTATGTTAGTTCCTGAGGACATGGGAGAAGTCTTGCTATTAGTAGTCATGTAAATTTGGTATTCGTTCGATATTTTGATGAGATGTATGTTGTCATCCCTCTAGTGGTGTCATGTGAACGTCGACTACATGACACTTCACCATTGTTTGGGCCTAGAGGAAGGCATTGGGAAGTAATAAGTAGATGATGGGTTGCTAGAGTGACAGAAGCTTAAACCCTAGTTTATGCATTGCTTCGTAAGGGGCTGATTTGGATCCATATGTTTCATGTTATGGTTAGGTTTACCTTAATAGTTCTATTGTAGTTGCAGATGCTTGCAATGGGGGTTAATCATAAGTGGGATGCTTGTCCAAGTAAGGGCAGTACCCAAGCACCGGTCCACCCACATATCAAATTATCAAAGTACTGAACGTGAATCATATGAACGTGATGAAACCTAGCTTGATGATAATTCCCATGTGTCCTCGGGAGTGCTTTCCTTCATATAAGAGTTTGTACAGGCTTGTCCTTTGCTACAAAAGGATTGGGCCATCTTGCTTCACCTTATTTACTTTTATTACTTTCTACTCGTTACCAATTACCTTATCACAAAACTATCTGTTACCAATAATTTCAGTGCTTCCAGAGAATACCTTGCTGAAAACCGCTTATCATTTCCTTCTGCTCCTCGTTGGGTTCGACACTCTTACTTATCGAAAGGACTACGATAGATCCCCTATAATTGTGGGTCATCAAGACTCTTTTTTGGCGCCGATGTCGAGGAGTGAAGCGCCTTTGGTAGGTGGAATTTGGTAAGGAAAAATTTGTATAGTGTGCTGAAATTTACTGTCACTTGTTACTATGGAACATAATCCTTTGAGGGGTTTCTTCGGGGTATATTCACCTCGTCTGGAACCACAATTAGTTACCCCTCACCCTACTGAACCTACTGAAAATGTTTACTTTGAAATTCCTTCAGCTATGATAGAGAAACTGCTAGCTAATCCTTTTGCAGGAGATGGAACATTGCATCATGATTTGCACTTAATCTATGTGGATGAAGTTTGTGGATTATTTAAGCTTGCAGGTATGCCCGATGATGTTATCAAGAAGAAGGTCTTCCCTTTATCTTTGAAGGGAGATGCATTGACATGGTATAGGCTATGTGATGATATGGGATCATGGGACTATAAGTGACTGAAATTGGAATTTCACCAGAAGTTTTATCCTATGCATCTTGTTCATCGTGATCATAATTATATATATAATTTTTGGCCTCGTGAAGGAGAAAGCATCGCTCAAGCTTGGGGAGGCTTAAGTCAATGTTATATTCATGCCCCAATCATGAGCTCTCAAGATAAATGATTATTCAAAAAAATTATGCTCGGCTTTCTGACAACAATCGCTCCATGCTCGATACTTCTTGTACTGGTTCTTTTATGATGAACACTATTGAATTCAGATGGTATTTATTGGAGAGGATTAAATGCAACTATGAAGATTGGGATCTCGACGAAGGTAAGGATGCCTGTTATTTCTGTTAAAATAGGAGATCATTGTTATCATGGCTTATGTGATATGGGTGCTAGTGCTAGTGCAATACCTCATACCTTATACAAAGAAATTATGCATGATATTGCACCTGCTGAGATAGAAGATATCGATGTTACAATTAAGCTTGCCAATAGAGATACTATTTCACCGATTGGGATTGTTAGAGATGTTGAAGTCTTGTGTGGGAAGGTTAAATATCCTGCTGATTTTCTTGTTCTTGGTTCCCCACAAGATAGCTTTTGTCCCATTATATTTGGTAGACCCTTCTTAAATATTGTTAATGCTAGGATAGACTGCGAAAAGGATGTTGTTACTATTGGTTTGGGTGATATGTCTCATGAGTTTAACTTTTCTAAATTTCATAGACAACCCCGTGATGAGGAATTACCTAGTAAGGATGAAATTATTGGTCTTGCTTCTATTGGTGTGCCTCCTAATGATCCTTTAGAAAAATATTTGCTCGACCATGAAAATGATATGTTCATGAATGAAAGAAGGGAAATAGATGAAGTATTCTTTAAACAAGGACCTATTCTGAAACACAACTTGCCTGTTGAAATCCTAGGTGATCCTCCTCCACCTAAGGGTGATCCCGTGTTTGAGCATAAACCGTTACCTGATACTCTTAAATATGCTTATCTTGATGAAAAGAAGATATATCCTGCTATTATTAGTGCTAACCTTTCAGAGCATGAAGAAAAGAAATTATTGAAAACTCTGAAGAAGCACCGTGCTGCTATTGGATATACTCTTGATGATCTTAAGGGCATTAGTCCCACTCTATGTCAATACAAAATAAATTTGGAGGATGATGCCAAACCAATTATTGATCACCAATGACGGCTAAATCCTAAGATGAAAGAAGTGGTAAGAAAGGAAATATTAAAGCTCCTTGAGGCAGGTATAATTTATCCCGTTGATGATAGTCAGTGGGTAAGTCATGTCCATTGTGTCCCTAGGGAGGGAGGTATTACTGTTGTTCCTAATGATAAAGATGAATTGATCCCACAAAGAATTATTACAGGTTATAGGATGGTAATTGATTTCCGCAAATTAAATAAAGCTACTAAAAAATATCATTACCCTTTGCCTTTTATTGATCAGATGCTAGAAAGATTATCTAAACATACACATTTTTGCTTTCTAGATGGTTACTCTGGTTTCTCTCAAATACCTGTGTCAGCTGATGATCAAGCAAAGACCACTTTTACTTGCCCTTTCGGTACCTTTGCTTATAGATGTATGCCTTTTGGTTTATGTAATGCACCTGCTACCTTTCAAAGATGCATGATGGCTATATTCTCTGACTTTTGTGAAAAGGTTTGTGAGGTTTTCATGGACGATTTCTCCGTTTATGGATCCTCTTTTGATGGTTGCTTGAGCAACCTTGATCAAGTTTTGCAGAGATGTGAAGAAACTAATCTTGTCTTGAATTGGGAGAAGTGCCACTTTATGGTTAATGAAGGTATTTTCTTGGGGCATAAAATTTCTGAAAGAGGTATTGAAGTTGACAAAGCTAAAGTTGATGCTATTGAAAATATGGCGTGTCCCAAGGACATCAAAGGTATAAGAACTTTTCTGGGTCATGTCGGTTTTTATAGAAGGTTCATTAAGGACTTCTCAAAAAATTCTCGGCCTCTGACTAACCTATTACAAAAAAATATTCCTTTTGTCTTTGATGATGATTGTGTAGAAGCATTTGAAATACTTAAGAAAGCTTTGATTTCTGCACCTATTGTTCAGCCACCTGATTGGAATTTACCCTTTGAAATTATGTGTGATGCTAGTGATTATGCTGTAGGGGCTGTTCTAGGACAAAGAGTTGACAAGAAATTGAATGTTATACAGTATGCTAGTAAAACTCTAGACAATGCCCAGAGAAATTATGCTACTACCGAAAAGGAATTCTTGGCGGTTGTATTTGCTTGTGATAAGTTCAGACCTTATATTGTTGATTCTAAAGTAACTATTCACACTGATCATGCTGCTATTAAAGATCTTATGGAAAAGAAAGATGCTAAACCTAGACTTATTAGATGGGTTCTCTTGCTACAAGAATTTGATTTGCATATTATTGATAGGAAGGGAGCTGAGAACCCCGTTGCAGACAACTTGTCTAGGTTAGAGAATGTTCTTGATGACCCACTACCTATTGATGATAGTTTTCCTAATGAACAACTAAATGTCATAAATGCTTCTCGTACTGCTCTATGGTATGCTGATTATGCTAATTACATTGTTGCTAAATTTATACCAACTAGTTTCACATACCAGCAAAAGAAAAAGGTTCTTCTATGATTTAAGACATTACTTTTGGGATGACCCACATCTTTATAAAGAAGGAGTAGATGGTGTTATTAGACGTTGTGTACCTGAGCATGAACAGGAACAGATCCTACGCAAGTGTCACTCCGAAGCCTATGGAGGACACCATGCTGGAGATAGAACTGCACACAAGGTATTGCAATCCGGTTTTTTATTGGCCTACTCTCTTAAAGGATGCCCGTAAGTTTATCTTGTCTTGTGATTCAGGGAGTCCTGGATTAGGGGGTCTCCGGACAGCCGGACTATATCCTTTGGCCGGACAGTTGGACTATGAAGATACGAGATTGAAGAATTCGTCCCGTGTCCGGATGGGACTCTACTTGGCGTGGAAGGCAAGCTAAGCAATACGGATATGTATATCTCCTCCTTTGTAACCGACCTTGTTTAACCCTAGCTGTCGGTGTCAAAACCGGCGGATCTCGGGTAGGGGGTCCTGAACTGTGCGTCTGGGCTGGATGGTAACAGGAGGCAAGGGACACGAAGTTTTACCCAGGTTCGGGCCCTCTCGATGGAGGTAAAACCCTATGTCCTGCTTGATTAATATTGATGATATGGGTAGTACAAGAGTAGATCTACCACGAGATCGAGGAGGCTAAACCCTAGAAGCTAGCCTATGGTATGGTTGTCGATGTGTATGTTGTCCTACGGACTAAAACCCTCCGGTTTATATAGGCACCGGATAGGGTTAGGGTTACATAGAGTCGGTTACAATGGTAGGAGATCTGCATATCCGTATGGCCAAGCTTGCCTTCCACGCCAAGGAAAGTCCCCTCCGGACACGGGACGAAGTCTTCAATCTTGTGTCTTCATAGTCCAGGAGTCCGGCTGAAGGTATAGTCCGGCCATCCGGACACCCCCTAATCCAGGACTCCCTCAGTAGCCCCTGAACCAGGCTTCAATGACGACGAGTTTGGCGCGCATATTGTCTTCGGCATTGCAAGGCGGGTTCCTCCTCCAAGTACTTCATAGAAGATTTTGAACACAAAGATAGTGTCTGGCTCTGCAAAATAAGTTTCCACATATTGCCATAGAGAGAATAATATTTACACAAATCTAATCTGCTGACGTATTCCGTAGTGTGACACACCACGGCCAAGCCTTTATTTGAACTGTTTTACTGTCTCATCTCAGCACGTCATGCGAGGCGGTTTCCTTGGCACGTCTTGTTAAAGCAGAGATCATGTCCCCTTATTCCTGGATTCTCATCAATACGGGCGTGGGTAACCCAACCGTGCCATTGATTATGGCGCTTGGGAGATAAGCGAGTTTTACCAGGCTGGTGGGGACGCATAGTCGCATCCACCCATATAAGGGGATAAGGATCCATCTTTTCACCTACGCCTTCTTCCTCCTTTGCCTATCCATTTTCGCGCACTTGAGCTCCAGCGCCCAAGTCCGTACTCCCCACCTCAACCTTCTCTAGCCATGTCTGGAGCGGGAGGCAAGTGGATGGTCTCCTCCGTCATGGAGGGACACATCAAAAAGCTGAGGAAGGCCGGATACCTATCAAACGACATCGCGTACCGGCTTCCCGAAAAGGGGCAGCTCATACCCACCCCTAGTCCCCACGAGAGGGTGGTGTTCCTCCCCCATTTCCTCCGCGGACTGGGCTTTCCTCTCCACCCATTTGTCCGGGGGCTCATGTTCTACTACGGACTGGATTTCCATGATCTGGCCCCGAATTTTGTCCTCAACATCTCGGCGTTTATCGTCGTGTGCGAGGCCTTCCTTTGCATCCGCCCCCATTTCGGCCTATGGCTCAAGACTTTCAACATCAAGCCGAAGGTGGTGCGCGGCAACCAGGCGGAGTGCGGAGGCGCCATGGTGGGCAAGATGGCTAACGTCCTATGGCTCGAGGGCTCCTTTGTGGAGACCCTGAAGGGGTGGCAATCGGGGTGGTTTTACATCACCGAGCCGCGCGACCCTAAGTGGGTCGCAGCCCCCGAGTTCTGGTCTGGACCCCCAACGCGGCTAACGTCCTGGAAAGAGACGGGCCTGTCGTGGGGTAAAAAAGGAGAGCTAACCGGACTCCAAACATGCATCAAAACCCTGGTGGACAAGAAGCTCAAACTTGTCAACGTAGTCCAGGTTATGTGTCGGGTGGTAGGATCGACATATGCCAACGGGTGGCTTATCATTGCGGGGGCCAAAAGAACGTCGCCGGTGCCTGGAAACGGGATGAGGCGTAGACATACACGCCGGCGAATCTTACCCAGCTTCAGGGCTCTCCGGGGAGATAACACCCCTACTGCTGCTCTGCGGGGTCTCCGCATGGTTACTAAGTTCACAGGTGGCTACAATGCTCCTTGAGCTGTTTGGGATGGAAGGGGGAAGAAGGGCTTAGCACAGCCTGCCTCTTCTCCTTGTAAGTGTCTATGTCTAGAAAGAGAGTTCAACCCTTTGCATGGGTGCACCGGGGGGTTTATATAAGCCTACCCCCCGGGGGTACAATGGTAATCCGACTGGGCGCGGGGCCCAGCTGTCGGTGACTATGCTCGCCGGCTTCTCCGCCGGCTTCTGGGGCCCGCCGGCTGGTGGGTCCCGCCGACTG
Source organism: Triticum monococcum (assembly GCA_034509565.1). Lineage (NCBI taxonomy): Eukaryota > Viridiplantae > Streptophyta > Magnoliopsida > Poales > Poaceae > Triticum > Triticum monococcum. Next base: position 11,909,837 of record CM067845.1, on the reverse strand, counting down.
CCAGCTCCTGGGTCGACAGGCCGGCCCCACCGGCCAAGGTCTTGTCGGCGGCCGGTTACTATTGCTCCATGTTTGTTGGCGCAGGCTTGGTCGGGGTAAGCGTGGCTACAGTAACGCCGCCCTGGCGGGCGATTACCGTAGCCCCGCCGCACCTTGTCTCCTTAATGGGCGTCTCCTTCGAGGAAGGCGGCAGGCCGGCTACGCGAAGCCGGCCCTCTGTCTCGCTGGCTTGAGAGGGGGTGCGGCCGCCTTCGGCATCTCTCTGCCCGAAGGGGCCCACCGCCTCGGGGGCCACGCTGGCGGCCCGTCGAGGACGGCGTCGGAGCCGCCGAGGCTACAGTGCCACGCCGGGCGGGCCGCAGTTGCCCACACGACGCGCTGTACCAGGTGTGCTCCGGGTTTTGGGGGTGACAGGCTCCACTGTAGCCACGCCCCGCTTCATCATCGTAGAGTGGACGCGTACATCGCGGGTACGGCGTTGACTGCTTTATCGGAGCCGGCCCAGTGATAGCCGGCCGTGCCATAGCCGGCCTTGTCATAGCCGGCCCTGCCGCAGCCGGCCATGTCGTAGCCGGCCCTCCATAGATTTCTTCATGGGGGTAGAAAGGGCGGGCCGCCCCCCAAGCCGGCTAGGAAGGTAGCCGGCTAGGGGGGAGGCGGCCTAAGTCTTGAGTCTTCTTATGAGCCGGACGAGCTCTCAATTTTTTCTGAGGGGCCAGGGGAAGCCGGCTGGGCTACCCATGGCTATTTACCCCAACAGTAGTCCCCGAAGGCGGGCGAGCTTCATGGCGGACGGAGGGACGGGAAGCTTGGCCGGCTTCATACCGTGAGGGGCCGACTGCGTCGTTGTAGCCGACTTCAGAGTGCTTTTCTCTATTAGGGCGACCGTGGTTGACCCACGGACCGGCCGCGAGCCCCACGACGAGCCACATGGCGGGGAAGTCCTGCTGTCGCACGCGCGCGACGGGACGCCGCCGCAGGCCCGGGCCCGCCACTCCCTGGCCTCGGCCCGGGCATTGATCTTCTGTGGCCCGAGGGGGCTGCTCGCCTCCCCGCGGCCGTTACCTCGCGTCATCAAGGCGCGTAATTAACGCGGGCGTGGGGGAGATGGGCACGATCGATCCCCACGATCCCCCACATTGCGCCTCCTCGTCTCCGGCGCACGCGCCTACAAGTAGGGGGGGAGGGGGAGAGGCGCGGGCCTGCCCGCTCCCCCGCTCCCCGACCCTCCTGCTCTCCTTCTTCTTCCTCTTCTTCTTCTTCCTCGCGCCCGACGCAGCTTCGCGCCATAGCCCTCCCACGCCGCCATGTCGCTGGCTTTGTCGAGCTCGTGGGACGGGTCCAACGTCCACGACGAGCACATCGAGTTCCTCCGCCAGACCCGGCGCCTGCCCGCCGCCGACCTCGTGCAGGTGCGCCTGGCACCCGCAAAGGAGGTCTCGCCGGTGCCGGAGGAAGGCGAGCGCGTCGTCTTCCGCACACACTTCCTCCGGGGCTTTGGCTTCCTGGCGAGCAGCTTCATGCGGTCCTTTCTCGAGTTCTACAACCTCCAACCGCACCACGTCACGCCTAACGCAGTGCTACAACTCTCGGCCTTCGTCACGCTCTGCGAAGGGTACTTGGGGGTGCTGCCGACGCTGGAGCTCTGGGCGGAACTGTTCCAGAACAAGCTCGGCACCGTCTCCGCCGGCTTGCCGGCTCCCTGCGGCGCCTTCATCGCGATGAAGAGGGCCAGCGACGACAACCCCTTCCCCCACATTCCTCTGATCCAGTCGGTCAAGCTGTGGTAGAAGTCTTACTTCTACGTCAAGAACGTCGCCCGGCACGGCGACTACGTCAATCTGCCGGCTTACGTAGCCGGCCCGCCGACTGGGAAGTGGCGGACCTGGGGCTACCGGTCGAAGTCCCTGTCTCCAGCGGGGAACGCTTCCATCTCCCGGCTTCGGGTGATGATTCAGTCGGAAGGTCTGCTCGCGTTCGACTTGGTAACCGCCTTCGTCGAGCGCCGGATCTTGCCTCTTCAAAGCCGGCCACACATGATGTGCCAGATGAGCGGCCGGTTCGATCCCTGCCGGCTGAGCACCTGGGAGATGCCCCACGCCGAGGTGGCTCTGATGGCGAACTATGTCGCCAACTTGAAGCTCACCGACGAGTGGCAATTCGGCAAGGCGCCGTACTCCCGCGCCCAGCCTCCGCCTATGGTAAGCTTTTCCTCTCGTCGTCTGCCGGCTTGGGTTAGTTGGCCTCTGACCAGGCGGCTATTTTTTCTTTTCTCCTTCATCAGAATCCTCTCCTCCCGCTGCCAGCCGGGGCAGCCGGAGTCGACCGAGAGTACACCCCGGACCGCACGGTGGATGACCCCGACGACCCGGATCTCTCCGCCGTCGCCATGGAGGACGCCGCCACGGGGGACGCCGCCGAGCCCGGCGGCACCGGGTTCTCGGCCAGTTTCGACGACTGGCCGGACGATTTTGAAGCCGAAGAACTCCCGCGCCGCCAGCCGGCAACCGACCGCCGCGGCGCGAGCTCGTCTGCCGCGCCGACTGCCGGTGGCGGGAAGGGAAAACGCCGGGCCGCGCTCCCGCTCTTCGGAAGCCGACCGAAGAAACCGAAGGCCTCCGCCGCGGCCACAAAGCGCGAGGAGGCGGCGGCGAAGGCGGCCCGCTTCCGGAAGGCGGTGAAGAAGCCCCCGTCAATTTCCGCGTAAGTCTAGTAGCCGCCCGCATGCTTGTTATTCTGAAGTTTTCTTTCCTTGAATGTTTTTCTGATCTCCTGGGCAGGGCGCCGCTCTCCCTCGAGCGAGGCCCAGCCGGCTCCGTGGTCGGGCCGAGCGCCGGTTCCTCAGGGTCCCACCGAGTAGACCCCCGCGCCGAACTTGACGCAGCCACGCAGCGCAACGCACGCGAGGCGCGCCGAGAGAAGGAGGCGGCCGAGCGGGCGGCGGCGGAGCGAGAGGCCGCCCAAACGGCGCCAGGGCGAGCGAGCGCGGCGGCCGAGGCTCCATCGGAGCGGGCGGCCGTGGAGGCGGAGGTGGAAGGCGCGCCCAGCCAGACTCCGCTGCTCGCCATCCCCCTCCAGACCTTGGATCCGGACGTCCCTCTGCCCACGGCGGAGGAGATTATCCCCGAGCAGCCGCCGGTGCAGAGGGACGGGGTCGTCAAGGGATCCGCTGAGAGGACGTCGCCAGCAGCGCCAGCCGGAGTAGGCGAAGGCGGCCGATCATCGGCGGTGCCGGAGGAGCCGGCCCGGGCCGCGCCCGAGGCCGGAGCCGGCCTTGAGATCGAGCCGGCGGCGAACCGGCCCGCCGGAGGGGGCACGGCCCCGCCGGATACGCGCCGAGCCGCGGGAGCCGAGCGGACGGCAGACGCCTTGGAGGCGGCCAGCTCCGCCACGTCCGGGTGGACTCCCAGCGGAGGAAGCGGCGAGCTGAACGTCGCGGCCCAAGAGGTTCAGAGCCGGCTGCAGGCACAGGCCGGCCTCCTGAGGCAATTCACTCAGGAGTTTCTGTCGACGCGGTCTGCAATCCGGGTAAGTCTTCACTCCTTGACCGCTCTGGTCCTTTGAATTTTTTCCGTGGGGGCGCGCTAGCGCACCCACTGGGTGTAGTCCCCGAGATCCGGGCCGACTGCGGCGCAGTCGGGTCGGATCTTACTAGACGACTATGTTGACTGTTTTTTCTGATCTTCAGGATTATCACAACTCTCGCGCGGCCGCCTTCAACTCCCAGGCTCGGGAGCTAAGCCGGAGGACCGAAGACCTCGCCAGCAGCCCGCGTAAGTGTTTTGTCATTGTTAACTTCTCGTGGGGGCGCGACAGCGCACCCACTCGGTGTAGTCCCCGAGATCCGGGCCGACTGCAGCGCAGTCGGGTCGGATCTTACTTGACGACTTTTCCTTTGCTGATTTTTCTCTTTATTTCTTGCCCATGCAGAGGCCAACGCCGACTTGCGGAGGGAACTCGGCGTGGTGCAGGCCGCTCTTCGTGCCAAGGACGCCGAGTACGCTAACTTGGCTCAAGAGCGCGACCGCCTGGCGACGAAACTGGCCGACCAGGAGGAGAGCCACAAGGCGGCCCTGCAAAAGGCGCAGGATGACGAGGCTACCCTGAGGGCGGAGTTCGGGGCCAGGGAGGCGAGCTAGGCCGAGACGCGCCGGGCGCTGGAAGAAGGCTTCGGCCGGGTCGAGGATCTTATTGACGGTAGGCTGTCTTTCTTGCTCTTCTTCCATTCGCCGGCCGCCTATGGTTTTGTTTTGACTTGTGTTTGCTGTCTTGCGCAGAGTACTTCCCCGGCCAGTCTGTCCTTGCCGCCCAAGCCATCGAAGCCTACCACGAGGAGCGCCATCAAGCCGGGGTCGTGATTCCGCCGGATGCGAACCGGACATTGTCGGAGCAGCTTATCGCCGTCCAGGCGCGGCTGCAACCGGCCCACCGGTTGCTCCGCCGGCTCCAACGCGCCAGGGCGACGATGCTGGCCGCGCTCTGGCCCGGCCAGGCAATTCCCCGGACCCCAAGCCAGACGGCCGACTGGCTCGAAGTCGCAGTCGGCCGCTTCGAGGCCTGGAAGGCGTCCGCGGCCCGTCTTGGAGCCGGGCGCGCGCTGGAGTTCGTCCGCGCGTGGTACCCAGGGCTAAGCCTGGACCAGCTGCGGACGTGGCGGTCGGAAGCCGACGCCGAGCTGGAGGAGGTGCGGCCGGCGATCGCGCAGTGCGCCTCGACGATTGCCGAGTGCACCGACACCAGCGTCTTCGCGCCGGAGCTCAACGATGATGGCGCTGCCCAGCCGGAGGAATGGTTCGGTCTGAACCCGGCGGACGGCGAGGACTCGGCGGAAGAGATCGCCTCCAGCGACGAGGGCGAGGACGACGAGGAAGAGGACAGCGAAGACGCCGAGCCGACTGGTGGGGCGGCCGACCGTCCCCCAGCCGATCGTGCCTCTAGCAACGAGCCACGCAGGAGCGCGCCCTCTGCCGGAGACGACGATCAAGCCGAGGTTCGCCAGCCGGCCGCTCCTTCAGCCGGCGCGACTACCTCCGTCGCCTAATCCAGCTCGTCTGCGGCCCCGCCGGCTTGATCTGCCTTTCTTTTTGTCCCTGTCTTTCTTTTTGGACAAATTTAAGTTTCTGCAATTCCACCCACTGGGGGTGTATCGAACAATGCTGAATGTCGACCTCTCTGGAGGCTTTTTGTGTAATATATTAATATATGCATGTGTTGGCGTTCATCCGAGTGTACTTTTTGTCCTTAGGCTCTTTCCTTTGCCGCCTTCCCTCTTTGGGAAGGCAAGTACTTGAGTTTTCTTGGATTTGAAGTAGACTGAATGTAAGCCGGCCGGCCGGCTACTCTGGTAGTCGGTCGGCGGGAGGCAGCAAGCCGGCTTTTGTTATATATGCGAGCCTATTTGGTCCCTAGCTGTTTTTCATGTGCGCACCCTTTCCGGCTGGTGGCTCTTGCCAGCCGGGCAGTCGGTTCTTCGAGCTGCGATTTCGGCAAGAGCCAAGCCTGGGTGTCGACACATTACTTGTCTGACTGCGGGTAGGGCTCTTAATATAACTCTAGTCGGCCAGTCCCCGGGCCGACTCATCGGACCCGGTACCGGACAAAATAAATGAAAAGATAATATCATGCGCATGATAACTTTCATTCATAAAACAACGGGTGGCAGTCCCCGAGTCTTTCTCGGGGAGCCTACTGTATCATACTGAATACAAAAGTGGGCATGACACATACTGCGCTTTTAACTGTAAAACTTTCGAAGGAGATTTGCGTTCCACGGTCGCTCCGACTCCTTGCCGGAGTCGTCTCTCTTGCGTGCCTTCGGCTTCTGCGCGTCGATGAGGTAGTAGGCGTCGTTGCCCAAGGCTCTGCTGATGATGAAGGGGCCTTCCCAGGGGGCTGCGAGCTTGTGCTGGCCGGCTGTTCGCTGGATCAGCCGGAGCACAAGGTCGCCCTCCTGGAAGGATCTTGGGCGGACCCTCCGGCTATGGTAGCGGCGCAGACCCTGCTGGTAGATGGCGGACCGGCTGAGGGCTAACAGCCGGGCCTCTTCCAGCAGGTCGACGCCGTCTTCTCGTGCTTCTTTGGCTTCCGCTTCCATGTACATGGTTACCCGAGGCGAGTCGAACTCGATGTCTGTTGGGATGACTGCCTCGGCACCATATACAAGGAAGAAGGGAGTGAAGCCGGTTGATCTGTTGGGAGTAGTGCGCAGACTCCATAGGACAGCCGGCAGCTCATCGAGCCAGCAGCCGGCGGAACGCTCCAGGGGTACGACCAGTCGAGGCTTGATGCCGGACAGAATGAGGCCATTTGCTCGCTCCACTTGGCCGTTTGACTGCGGGTGGGCGACTGACGCAAGGTCCAGCCGGATACCTTGCGCAGTGCAGAATCGTGCCAGGGCACCTTTGGCAAAGTTCGTGCCGTTGTCGGTGATGATGCTGTGCGGTACGCCGTACCGGGTTGTTATATCTGCAATGAATGTCACTGCAGTCGGCCCATTCAGCTTCTTGATCGGCTTCGCCTCGATCCACTTGGTGAATTTGTCAACGGCGACGAGCAAATGTGTCATGCCGCCGCGCGCCGTCTTGAATGGGCCCACCATATCCAATCCCCAGACGGCAAAGGGCCAGGTGATGGGAATGGTCTTGAGTGCCGAAGCCGGCATGTGTTGCTGCGAGCTGAAAAGCTGGCAGCCTTTGCAGTGTTTGACTAGCTCTTTCACGTCGTCCAAAGCAGTCGGCCAGAAGAAACCGTGGCGGAAGGCTTTGGCGACCAGTGATCTTGATGCGGCGTGGTGGCTGCATTCTCCTTGGTGTATATCCCTGAGGATCGCGATGTCTTTCTCCTGCTCGACGCATCGCTGCAAGACTCCGGTGGCGCTGCGCTTGACAAGCTCTCTATTGACGATTGTGTATGCTCCAGCCCGGCGCTGAACTTGTCTTGCTTCGTTTTTGTCAGCCGGCAGGTCATGGTTCACCAGAAAGTTGCGGATGGCTTGGGCCCATGATGGGGCGGCGACCTCCTCAGCCACCAATGTGGCCAGAGCCACCAGGGTGGGTGGGTTGGGCAGTGCAACGCTGGAGTCGGCCGCCACTTCCTGTGCTGAAGAAGTCCCCGGGCCGGCTACTGCAGTCCCCGGGCCGGGTGCGGCAGTTCCCGAGCCGAATATTGAAGTCCCTGGGCTGGCTGCTTGATTCTTTGAGCCGGACCCGGCCCCCTCGGGGTTAGGCGGCACGAAAATGGAGTCGGACTCCGAAGACGGCTTGATTGAAGGCTTGAGGAGGCGCTGCAGGGCGACGCCGGCTGGTATTGCTTGCCGCGTGGAGCCTATTCGGGCCAGGGCATCAGCTGGCTCGTTGTCGGCCCGCGGCACGTGAAGGAACTCACATCCGTCGAAGTATCCGCTGATTTGCTGTACTAGGAAACGGTAGCTCGCCATGTTCGCGTCCTTGGCGTCCCAGTCGCCAGAAGACTGCTGCACCACCAAATCCGAGTCGCCATAGCATAGGATCCGGCGAATACCAAGCTCCTTGGCCAGCCGGAGCCCGTGTATGAGCGCCTCGTACTCGGCTACGTTGTTGGAGGCGGCGAAGTGGATCTGCGGTGTGTATTTGAGCTTGTCGCCCTTTGGAGAAGTAAGGACGACGCCGGCTCCCAAGCCGGTGCGCATCTTTGATCCGTCAAAGTGCATGCGCCAATGGGTGGAGTCGGGCGCCGGTGGTAAGTACTGGGTCTCGGCCCAGTCGATGTGGAAGTCGGCCAGCGCTTGCGTCTTGATGGCGGTGCGGGGTTGGTAGAAGATGGTGTAGGGGGCCAGCTCGATGGCCCATTTGGCCACCCGGCCGGATGCATCCCGGCTGCCTATGATGTCGGCAAGCGGGGCAGTGCATACGACCGTGATGGGATGCTCTTGAAAGTACGGCTTCAGCTTCTTGGCGGCGAAGTACACGCCATAGCACATCTTCTGATAGTGTGGGTAATTTTGTTTCGAGGTGGACAGCACCTCGCTCAGGTAATAAACCGGTCTCTGGACTGGCTGGGCTCGGCCTTCTTCGGGGCATTCGACCACAATGATGGTGCTGACCACCCGGCTAGTGGCGGCAATATATAGGAGCATGGGCTCCTTCTCAGTCGGTGCCGCCAAGACAGGCGGCGTGGACAGCATTTTCTTCAGCTCGTGGAAAGCTTGGTCGGCCTGGTCGTTCCACTCAAAGTGAGTGCTCTTCTTCATGAGGCGGTAGAGGGGGAGAGCCTTTTCTCCGAGCCGGCTGATGAAGCGGTTAAGAGAGGCCAGGCACCCGGTGAACTTCTGAATCTCTCTGAGCTTGGTTGGGACCGCCATCCTCTCGATGGCTTTGATCTTCACAGGGTTGCACTCTATGCCGCGTTCAGAGACCAGGAAGCCTAGGAGCTGGCCGGCTGGCACTCCGAACACGCATTTCTCTGGGTTGAGCTTGATCCGGAACCGGCACAGGTTCTCGAATGTCTCCTTCAAGTCTTCCAGCAGAGTGCCACGCTTCTCCGTCTTCACCACAACATCATCCACGTAAACGTGGGCATTCTTGCCGAGCTGCGTGAGGAGGCACTTCTGCATGCAACGCTGAAATGTGGCGCCGGCATTCCTCAAGCCGAACGTCATGGTCAGGTAGCAGAAGGCCCCAAACGGCGTGATGAAGGCGGTCTTCAGTTGGTCATCCGGGTTCAGCTTGATCTGGTGGTATCCCGAGTAGGCATCCAAAAAGCTCAACAGCTCGCATCCGGCTGTGGAGTCTATCACTTGATCAATCCTGGGCAGAGCGAAGGGATCTTTTGGGCAGGCTTTGTTGAGGCTCGTGTAATCTATACACATGCGCCACTTGTTATTCTTCTTCAGCACGAGAACCGGGTTCGCGAGCCATTCGGGGAAGAAAACTTCCATGATGAAGCCGGCTGCAAGGAGCCGGGCTATCTCCTCCCCTACGATCCTTCTCTTCTCTTCTGACAGTCGGCGGAGGGGCTGCTTGACTGGTTTAGCATCCTCCCGCACGTGCAATTCATGCTCGGCGAAATCCTTTGGAACACCCGGCATGTCCTTGGGGGACCATGCAAAGATATCCCGATTCTCACGGAGGAAATCGGCGAGCTCGCCTTCCTATTTGCTGTCCAGGCTTGCCCCAATGACGGCAAACCTCTCGGGATGCTCGGGGTCGAGCTGTATCTTCTTGGTCTCCTTGGCCGGCTGGAAAGATCCTTGGGCATCATACTCCTTGGAGTCGGCGGGTTGGTTTAGCTGCTTGCTGGCCAGGGCCACGACCCGGTCCAGCGTCTTCCTCTCGGCCGCGATCACGAGGGATTCGGCCAGCCGGCTGCTAGCCGCGGCGCAGTCGGCGGACTTCTTGTAGTCGCCGGCGATGGTGATGACACCCTTGGAGCTCGGTATCTTCATCTTGAGGTAAGCATAGTGGGGGACCGCCATGAACTTGGCCAAGGCGGGTCGGCCAAGCAAGGCATGATAAGGGCTATCCAGGTCCACCACCTCGAACCAGATTGCTTCCCGGCGGAAATGATCCTTGCCCCCAAAGAGTACATCGATCTTGAGCTTGCCGATGGGGGCGCAGGATAGTCCGGGTACGATGTCGTGGAACACCGTTCGAGTCGGCGCAAGTTGCTTGGCCTTGATGCCCAGCTTCTCCATGGTGTCGCGGTACAGGATGTTGATGCTGCTTCCGCCGTCGATCAGCACGCGGGAGAAGCGTGCGGCGCGCGTATCCGTCGCGAGGGTGGCCTCCAGGACCAGCGCGTAGGAGCCGGGGGATGGAATCACCTCTGGGTGGTCGGCCCGGCTCCAGCTGATGGGTTTCTCCGACCAGTGCATGCGGCCGGCTGGGCTGGTGGCGGCCATGTTGACCTCCTGTTGCTCTCGGCGCTTGCTGCGCCGGTCTTCGGGCTGGCTCGTAAAGATGACATAAGACGCTTGCTCATCGGGGAACTCGTCATGCACGGCGTCGACCGCGGGCCGGGCAGCTTTGGGCGGCGGAGCCGGCGGCGGCGGGCCGGCAGGCGGAGTCGGCGTGAGCCCTTCGCCCTTCGAGATTCGGGCGAGCCAGTTGCATTTGCGGTTCGTGTGGTTGGACGGCTTCGCGCCGCTGTGGAACTTGCACGGGGCATCAAGGGTTTGCTCGTAGGAGAAGGCCGGCTGCCAAGCCGGCCGACCGCCCTTAGGCTTCTTGGGTGCGGGCCGCCCTTCAGGCGGCGCATCTTCGACCGTGGCCACCTGCCGACTGGCGGGAGGCGGCGCAGGGCCCTTGCGTTTTTGATCATTCTGGTGTTGGTGTCGGCCGCCGTCTCCAGCCGGCGCTTTGGGCACCGGATTGAGCACCTTTCCGGATGCGTCCACCCGGAGCTCGGTCTTCATCGAGGAGTCGGCGGTGGCGTACTTGTCGGCGATGTTTAGGAGCTCGTCGAGGGTAGACGGCTCATCGCAGAGAAGCTTGTGCTTGAGGAGGGTGCCCTCTCGGCACCCGGCTGTGAAGTATTCGATGGCTTGCACCTCGTGCACCCCCTCACAGGAGTTGCGGAGCTCGGCCCAACGCGTCAGGTAGTCACGAGTGGACTCGGCTGGGCCCTGTACACACAGGGAGAGCTGTCTGGGCTTGGGAGCCCGCTTGTAGGTGCTGGTGAAGTTGCGAACGAAAGCTTCAGTGAAGTCCACCCAGCTGTTGATGCTGAGCGGCGTAAGGCTGTTAAGCCAAGTCCGCGCCGTGCCCTGCAGCATGAGGGGCACGTACTTTACGGCAACGCGCCGGTTGCCATTGGCGATGCTGACGGCTATGGAGTAGTCGGTCAGCCAGTCTTCCGGCTTCACCGAGCCGTTGTACTTGGGAGTGTCTCTTGGGAGCGAGAACCCTTTGGGGAAGGGCTCGTCGCGGATGCGGGGGCCGAAGCAAGGCGGGCCGACATCGTCTTCCTCTTCTAGCGCCAGGGATCGGGCCAGGCGGTCGATCCGGTGGCGGGCGTCGTTTTCGCCGATTCCCTCCCGGCGACCAAGCCGGCCGCTGAGAGTCGGGTGAGCCACTGGGGGCGGGGTAGGATATCTTTCTCCGCGAGCTCAAGGCGGAGGCGGGGTGCCCCGCCATTCCATGGCTCGGGGGCGGCCGTCCGCGTCTCGCTTGATGGAGACTTGGGTCCGGCTTCGGCTGGAAGCCGGCTCTTTCTCGCGCCGCGCGTGGGTGTAGCTGGTAGTTGGCGACCGGGAGGTCGCGCCGTGCTCGCGGCGCGGGGGAGGGCTCCCCGCGCAGGCGTCGGCCTCGTGCCGTCGTGCGGCCGCATCGATTAGTTGCTGGATGCGCCGCGTCATATGGGGGAGATCTTCGGCTTCCAAGCCGTCTAGCTCGTCTACGGCCGCCTGGGCGGCGCGCAGGTTCTCGAGCGGGGTGGCGTAGACCGGGCGATCCACGCCGAGCGTGTCGGCGATGACGGCGCCGCGTTGCCTGACAGCGCCGGCCCGGCTAGGGCCAGCCGGAGCCGGCGTGCCGAAGGCGGCGCGATCAGCTTCGCGCTGGTAGGCCTCGGTGAGGCGTCTTACGGAGGCCAGCCGCCGGCCCTCCGCGAGGAGGGCGAGGCGGCGTGCCTCCAGAACTTCGTCGCTGGCGTCAGCCGGAAGGGGGACGGACAAGTCTTGGGCTGCCGCGCGCGGGGAGTCGCGGGCGCCCTCGTCAGTCGGGCCGTCGAGGCCGATAACCATCACCTCGGGGGCGTCAGAATCGCAATCGCCAGCCGGAGGGAGCGGGTCGTTGTAGACCGTGACGTTGGTGGGGAAGGTGTCGTAGGATGCCGCGTCGGAGTCGACGGGCATCGGGTCGGTGGAGCCAACCGACTCCAAGTCCGCAGCGGGCTCGCTGGAGACGTGGAGCTGGCTGAGGAGGTTGGCGAGGTGATCTGTGCCCGCATCAGAGGCGAGCTCGTCGGAGATGCGGGCCTTGTCGAAGAGGCTGGCGAGGCCGCTAGCCGCGCAGGCGTCAGCGACGCCATGCAGCGCATCGCGGCAAGCGCCATCGGGCGAGCCAGGCTGGCTGCGCCCACGAGGAAGGAAAAGGGTTCCCGTCCAGAACAGGTCTCCGGACAACGGTGCACCTGGCCCCACGGTGGGCGCCAAATGTCGGGTGGTAGGATCGACATATGCCAACGGGTGGCTTATCATTGCGGGGGCCAAAAGAACGTCGCCGATGCCTGGAAACGGGATGAGGCGTAGACATACACGCCGGCGAATCTTACCCAGCTTCAGGGCTCTCCGGGGAGATAACACCCCTATTGCTGCTCTGCGGGGTCTCCGCATGGTTACTAAGTTCACAGGTGGCTACAATGCTCCTTGAGCTGTTTGGGATGGAAGGGGGAAGAAGGGCTTAGCACAGCCTGCCTCTTCTCCTTGTAAGTGTCTATGTCTAGAAAGAGAGTTCAACCCTTTGCATGGGTGCACCGGGGGGTTTATATAAGCCTACCCCCCGGGGGTACAATGGTAATCTGACTGGGCGCGGGGCCCAGCTGTCGGTGACTATGCTCGCCGGCTTCTCCGCCGGCTTCTGGGGCCCGCCGGCTGGTGGGTCCCGCCGACTGCCGGCTCCTGGGTCGACAGGCCGGCCCCACCGGCCAAGGTCTTGTCGGCGGCCGGTTACTGTTGCTCCGTGTTTGTTGGCGCAGGCTTGGTCGGGGTAAGCGTGGCTACAGTAACGCCGCCCTGGCGGGCGATTACCGTAGCCCCGCCGCACCTTGTCTCCTTAATGGGCGTCTCCTTCGAGGAAGGCGGCAGGCCGGCTACGCGAAGCCGGCCCTCTGTCTCGCTGGCTTGAGAGGGGGTGCGGCCGCCTTCGGCATCTCTCTGCCCGAAGGGGCCCACCGCCTCGGGGGCCACGCTGGCGGCCCGTCGAGGACGGCGTCGGAGCCGCCGAGGCTACAGTGCCGCGCCGGGCGTGCCGCAGTTGCCCGCACGACGCGCTGTACCAGGCGTGCTCCGGGTTTTGGGGGTGACAGGCTCCACTGTAGCCACGCCCCGCGTCATCATCACAGACTGGACGCGTACATCGCGGGTACGGCGTTGACTGCTTTATCGGAGCCGGCCCGGCGATAGCCGGCCGTGCCATAGCCGGCCTTGTCATAGCCGGCCCTGCCGCAGCCGGCCATGTCGTAGCCGGCCCTCCATAGATTTCTTCATGGGGGTAGAAAGGGCGGGCCGCCCCCAAGCCGGCTAGGAAGGTAGCCGGCTAGGGGGGAGGCGGCCTAAGTCTTGAGTCTTCTTATGAGCCGGACGAGCTCTCAATTTTTTTCTGAGGGGCCAGGGGAAGCCGGCTGGGCTACCCATGGCTATTTACCCCGACATTATGCTCATCCGCTTGATCCTCCCATGCCAACAACGGGCTTTCAACCTGTGGGAGTTCGACCCGGTGCGGCACCAAACTTTGAGCAGGCTCTTCGACACCACGTACGATGGTGCCTGGAAGGTGCTTTTCAAGGGCGTCGTCGCTCCCGCATCCGCTACTGAGGATCGCGGATTCAGTGCATAGCGTCACGCTCTTGCGGTAAGCTGTTTTTTCCTTTTATAGGGTATCCGTGTTTCATAGTTTGACTCCATGCGGGATCTAAGCTCCCTTTCCTTTGACAGGATTGGCAGGTGATGTCCGGACAGATCAACTATCTGGCTCCTTTGCCCGAAGGCCCAGCGGACGCTCAATTGGCGAAGCTGCTGGTTCCGGCACCCTATGTGGTGCCGGAGAAGAAGGTCAAGAAGAAGGCCACGGGGACTCGAAAGAGTGCCCGCCGCTCGGAGGTGTCGGATTCATCATCCGATGAATCCAAGACGCACTCCTCCCATGAAGACGAGGAGGAGGAAGAAGTGACCCCTCCCCCTCCAGCGGGGGAAGGGAAGAAAAGGAAGGCCGCCCCAACTGGGGAGGCCGAAGGGTCCAAGAAGGGGAAAACCCTTCCTCCGGACTATTCCACCGACACCGACGACGGCGGAGAGGAGTGGGCGCCCAGGGCCAAGCCCCTGGCCAAATCGTAAGTATCCGGATACCAAAGTAATTCATAGTATTCGTTTATTGCACACCTTTCGTAAGACCGGCTCGACGCGTCGTCGAGCGGCTCACTGGACTCGTCGGATGTGAACTCGCTTCCGACGGCCTCCTCCCCCCGCCCTACGGACGACACCGAAGTGTTGTCCCAACAGGTTCCAAGCCGGGAGGAGGTGGTCCTGGAGGCGCCGCAAGGCGACCTCCCGGACTCCAGGAGTAAAGGGGATGGAACCCCCCCCCCCCAGGGCTCCAAGTCCGGCCCTAGGCCGGACACCGCTCCGGAACCTTCGAAGGTTCTAGAGTCCGGCGGGCGACCTCCTTCCAAGAGGAGCAAGCCCGCCGTGCCGGTGACCTCCGTCCAACCAGAGGTGCCGGACAATATGTTGGAGGCGCTCCAAGGCGCCTCCATCGACGAGGGGCACCGCACTATTATGAGTGCGGTGATCCAGAAGGTTCAGTCCGCCAAGAGCAGACTGACTGAAGCTTGTACTAGCCTTTTAACAGGCTTTGAGGTAAGTAAATAATGTGTAAATAATATTACCGCATAGATAGTAGCCCCTGATGCTCTGTTTGGCGTTCAGGAAGAAAAGCCGAATAGAGGATCAAATAAAATTCGTAGGAGTCTAACAGAAAGGAGTCAATATGTGTATGCAGGCTTCTCTGCTTGCGTCCGCCGCACTGACTATGGAAGTGGACACGCTAAAGCAGAACCTCGAGTGGTCCGAGCAAGAGCTCGGGCGTGCCAAGAAGCAGCTCAAGGACAATGAAGGTAAGAAATACCTTGTTTAAATGTGGCTTCTTGGCTATTGTAAAAAATGACAGGATTATCGTGGCTATTGTAGGGGCCACGTCTGAGGTGGCGACCCTTAAGCAAGCGCTAGACGAGGCCGAGAAGAGGGCAGCCTCGGAGCACACCGAGCGGGAGAAGTATGAGGCCGAGGTTGGCAAGGTGCGGCAAGAGCTCCAGGCTCTCATGAAAAAACATGAGAGTTTGGAGCTTGACTCAAAGACGCGAGCGTCCGAGCTCGCGGTGGCTATTGAAAATGCCAAGTCTGCCAAGGCCAAATCCTAGAAGACTCTCCAGGAGTTGGATGAGGTGAAGAAGATAGCGGCGGGTAAGGCATTCTTTATGCGAAGCAAACACATAAATGTGAGTTACTTGTTACTTACCCGAATCCGGAGCTCTCCAGGAGCGTTCGCAGATCTTCCCCGGAGTGTGTCCAATGCCGCCGCATTCTATCGAGCCGAGGAGGGCAGCTCAATGAAGAAGGTGTTCTGGTCTCAGTACGCTGAGGCCAGACACCCCGTGCCCTTGAGCGACCAGCTGAAGCAACTGGTCGAGCTCCACAAGGCGGCCGAACAGGCCATGAAGGGCCTCATAGTTCGGCTGTGGCCTAGAGAGGCTCAGCCTGGGAACTATTTCAGGCTGGTGCAGCGGCTGGTGGAGGCCTATCCAAGGCTCGAAGTCATCAAGCGCTCTGTTTGCATTGAAGGTGCCCGTAGGGCCCTTGCCCGTGCTAAGGTGCACTGGGGCAAGCTAGATGCTGAGAAGCTTGTGAAGGACGGTCCACCGCCGGGGAAAGAGCATCGCAAGCCCAAGAATTACTATAAGGATGTTCTGAAGGGTGCCCGCCTTGTGGCGGATGAATGTTCTATGGATGTAATTTTTGAGTAAAACTCACTTGTTTTGTCCTGTGCGCTGAAAACTTGTTCATATGCGATAAGCAATGCTGTTTGAATTTAAAATATTACCTTCTGTGCGGCTATTTATCAATTCTGGGAGATGGCAAGTCGTCGGCTTCTGCCCCCGTGCCGCTAGTGCTGGGGTGTTCGGGAATAAACCTGAGCGCTCTTTTTCCCATGTTTGGGTCCTTCGAGGGAGGCGCTCAGCCCAACGAACAAGGCAATCGGACTATAATGCGTGAACACTCTCACTTAGCCATAGAATTCTATAATTTTAAATTTCGGCGAAGCCCCTGGTATTCGGAAGACCGAGTTCGGGGCGCTATCCACGCCTTGGCCGGACAGAGCCTGCTCCTCGCCCTAAGCGGCATAAGTCGTTAGGGACTCGAAAAACCTCTCGAACAGCGACCAGCTCTCCCTTCATCATGACAGTCAGTTTTAGCTTTCTCCGCTAAGGTGCTCAACCCATCTCAACCGGGGCACAATCACAGTGGTTCTCCTAGTGCTACCTTAGCCGATATAGCGGAACGTAAGGCACCAAAACATAGGAGCCGGGCAAACCCAACTATTGACCCAAGACATGATTCGGAGCCGATGCATATAATGCTATAAGTTCGGGGTGCCGCACTTGTTAAAGTGTTCAGACTTCTCACACCATATTGAGGGGTACTAAAGCCCCTGGCGTATTTTAGCCGTACCAACATATACGGGTGCAACATGTCGTTAAGGAACATATATAAAGAAAAAAGGTAATGCAAAAATAGACGAAGCTATGCATTGTTAATTAAAAAGGTGTGCGATCAAGGCAGAACGATACAAGTAATGCGATAAGTGGAAGGTTGGACTAGTTAACATGTCCATTCCAGGGGCAAGCTATGGAATAGTATGCGGAACGGGTATACTGCTCGTGATAGAGACCACCTGGGAGTTCCGTAATGCGGTGTGGCTTGTCTGCTTCCCTGGTTCTTGCATCGTTTGTGCAGCAATTGAACTGCCGAACAAGCCTTCCGAAGGATGAAGTCCTAAAAGTAAGAGAAAATTAAAAAATCGGCAGCCCCTGGTATGGTTTAAGCCGTGTTTTGGGCGTGCCGTGATGGTGCCCCTCCCCTTGTGCCCATGGTATCTCTAGAGCGTAGTTATGTACGCGAAGTACTGGCGTCGCCTTTTTACAAGGGTTGGGGTCGGGGCCGCATTGCTACACTTGCTCGGATCGTGCCAGGCGGTCTTGTTGTAGGTTACTCTGGGCGCGCTTGACGGTGTCCGGTCGTTTAGTGGCCGGACTGGAGAACTGCCTGGAGAGGCTGCTTTGTACTTCCGCTGCAAGGGTCGTCGTGTGCTCCTCCATTCGGAGGGAGCGTTTGTTGTTTCCATTGACCGTAATTACTCCTCGAGGGCCTGGCATCTTGAGCTTAAGGTATGCGTAATGTGGTACCGCATTGAACTTAGCGAATGCGGTTCGCCCGAGAAGTGCGTGATAACCACTGCGAAACGGGACTATGTCGAAGATTAACTCCTCGCTTCGGAAATTATCCGGAGATCCGAAGACCAGTTCAAGTGTGACTGAGCCTGTACATTTGGCCTCTACACCTGGTATTACGCCTTTAAAGGTCGTTTTGGTGGGCTTAAAACTCGAGGGATCTATGCCCATTTTTTGCACTGTATCCTGGTAAAGCAGGTTCAGGCTGCTGCCGCCGTCCATAAGGACTCTAGTGAGATGAAATCCGTCAATAATTGGGTCTAGAACCAATGCGGCGAATCTGCCATGACGGATGCTAGTGGGATGGTCCCTTCAATCAAAGGTGATCGGGCAGGAGGACCATGGGTTGAACTTTGGGGCGACTGGTTCTATCGCATATACATCCCTTAATGCGCGCTTCCGCTCCCTTTTGGGGACGTGGGTTGCGTATATCATGTTCACCGTCCGCACTTGTGGGGGAAAACCCTTCTGTCCACTGTTGTTCGGCGGCCGGGGCTCCTCGTCGTCATCGCTATGCAGCCCCGTGTCTTCATTTTCAGCGTTTAACTTGCCTGCCTGCTTGAACACCCAACAATCCCTGTTGGTGTGATTGGCTGGCTTTTCGGGGGTGCCATGTATCTGGCACAAGCGTTCAAGTATTCGGTCCAAACTGGACGGGCCCCTAGGATTCCTTTTGAATGGCTTTTTCCGCTAACCGGATTTAGAGCCTCTGAATTCGGCATTAACTGCCGTATCCTCAGCATTGTCGCTGTTAATGCGGCGCTTCTGCTTGTTGCAACGCGACCTGCCACTACTGTCCCTGGTGTCTGAATTACCAGGGTTCTTGGTCATATTTTTGCTACGAGCAAGCCAGTTGTCTTCTCCCACGCAAAAGCGGGTCATGAGTGTCGTGAGTGCTGCCATAGATTTCGGCTTTTCCTGTCCAAGGTGCCGGGCCAGCCACTCGTCATGGATATTGTGCTTGAAGGCTGCTAGGGCCTCAGCGTCCGGACAGTCGACTATTTGATTTTTCTTTGTTAGGAACCGTGTCCAGAATTGCCTGGCCGATTCCTCTGGCTGCTGAATTACATGACTTAGGTCATCGGCGTCCGGGGGTCGCACATAAGTGCCCTGGAAATTGTCGAGGAATGCGGCTTCTAGGTCCTCCCAACAACTGATTGATCATGTTGGCAAGCTGTTAAGCCAATGCCAAGTTGGTCCTTTAAGCTTGAGTGGGAGGTATTTGATGGCGTGGAAATCATTGCCACGGGCCATGTGGATATGAAGGAGATAATCCTCGATCCATACCGCGGGATCTTTTGTGCCATCATATGATTCGATGTTTACGGGTTTGAAACCCTCGGGGATTTGATGATCCATTATTTCGTCTGTAAAGCAGAGTGGGTGTGCGGCGCCTCTGTACTTGGCTATATCATGACGTAGCTCCAGTGAGCCTTGTCTACTGTGTTCGGCCCTGCCGAATTTGTGGCCGGTGTGACGGTTGCCGTCTCGAGCCGTGGGGCGCCCACGTGATCCGTAGATCGATCTTGTTTGCCTTGCCTTGTCCTCCAACATGTCTCGTAAGTCGGGCGCATATTCCTGTGCCTTGGTACGGGATGCGGCTTGAGTGGAGGGCCGAGAGGCCTCTCTGTCGCGGCCACGAGGTGGTCGGTCGGCCGCATCAAGTGCTTCCTCCTCTAATCGGGGTAGCAACCTGCACTTTGGGTAGCTCTTGGAAGGGCGTTCGAGTTTATGCTCTTCAGCCGCAAGGACTTCAGTCCATCTGTCGACAAGCAAATCTTGATCAGCTCTAAGCTGCTGCTGTTTTTTCTTGAGGCTTCTTGCCGTGGCCATAAGCCTGCGTTGAAAATGCTCTTGCTCAACGGGATCCTCTGGCACGACGAATTCGTCATCGTCGAGGCTTGCCTCGTCTTCGGAGGGAGGCATATAATTATCGTCCTCGACCTCTCTGTCTGCCACTCTCTCATGAGGGCTGGTTTCTCCATCCTCCTGTGCTAAATCTTGCTGGAGGGGGTTTTCTTCGGCGCTTTCCGGAGTATTATTATCTCCCATGCTGGAATCACCTTGTTTGTTTTGGCGGGATTTTGAGCGGCGCCGCTGACACCGGCGCTTAGGCTGTTTCTTGGAGGGGTCATCCTCCACTGTTCCATCGCCATCTCCCTCTTTTGGGGTGTCCACCATGTATATGTCATACGACGAGGTGGCTTTCCAGGGCCTAGTAGGCGCTGGTTCTTCATCATCTCCTTCATCGGTGTCCATACCGTCGATGTCTTTGGAGCCGAAGTCGAGCATGTCGGTTAAGTCGTCGACAGTGGCTACAAAGTGGGTGGTGGGTGGGCTTTGAATTTCTTCATTGTCCGTACCCCACCCTTGCGGACCATAGTCCGGCTAGGGCTCTCCTTTTAAAGAGAGAGACTTTAGTGACTTCAGGATGTCGCCGAGAGGCGAGTGCTGAAAGATGTCCGCGGCAGTGAACTCCATGATCGGCGCCCAATCGGATTCGATCGGCAGGGGCGCGGAGGGTTCGGAGTCCGGAGAGGAGTCCGGCTCCCTGGAGTCACGAGTCTCGCAGAGTACGGGGCTGGTGTTCGGCTCAATCGCCGTTAGGGTCGCAGCCCCTGAGGTGGCGTCCAAACGTCCATCCTCGATTGGCGCAGTCGGCTCCGAATTAGGGGTCGGAGCTGACGCGGGTGCGGCCTCCAGGGCACTGTTCGGCGGCAGAGCTAAATCATGCTCGTCGTGACAGAGCGGCGCGCTCAGCAGTGGCTCGAATCCGTCGAAGATCAAGTCTCCGCGGACGTCAGCCGTGTAGTTTAAACTTCCAAATCTGACCTGACGGCCGGGGGTGTAGCTTTCGATCTACTCCAGACGGCCAAGCAAATTGGCCCGCAGTGCGAAGCCGCCGAAGACAAAGATCTGTCCGGGGAAGAAGGTCTCACCCTGGATTGCATCGCTATTGATGATCGTAGGAGCCATCGAGCCTGACAGCAACGACATAGAGGAACTCTCAATGAAAGCACCAATGTCGGTGTAAAAACCAGTGGATCTCGGGTAGGGGGTCCCGAACTGTGCGTCTGGGCTGGATGGTAACAGGAGGCGAGGGACACAAAGTTTTACCCAGGTTCGGGCCCTCTCGATGGAGGTAAAACCCTATGTCCTGCTTGATTAATATTGATGATATGGGTAGTACAAGAGTAGATCTACCATGAGATCGAGGAGGCTAAACCCTAGAAGCTAGCCTATGGTATGGTTGTCGATGTGTATGTTGTCCTACGGACTAAAACCCTCTGGTTTATATAGGCACCGGATAGGGTTAGGGTTACATAGAGTCGGTTACAATGGTAGGAGATCTGCATATACGTATCACCAAGCTTGCCTTCCACGCCAAGGAAAGTCCCCTCTGGACACGGGACGAAGTCTTCAATCTTGTGTCAGGAGTCCGGCTGAAGGTATAGTCCGGCCATCCGGACACCCCCTAATCCAGGACTCCCTCACTAGCCCCCTCCGATGTCTATATAAACCGGAGGGTTTTAGTCCGTAGGACAAGATACAATCATACCATAGGCTAGCTTCTAGGGTTTTAGCCTCTTCGATCTCGTGGTAGATCAACTCTTGTAATACTCATATCATCAAGAACAATCAAGCAGGACGTAGGGTATTACCTCCATCAAGAGGGCCCGAACCTGGGTAAACATCATGTCCCCTACCTCCTGTTACCATCCGCCTTAGACGCACAGTTCGGGACCCCCTACCCGAGATCCGCCGGTTTTGACACCGACATTGGTGCTTTCATTGAAAGTTCCACTGTGTCATCACCATAAGGCTCGATGGCTCCGTCGATCATCGCTAGCGATGCGGTCCAGGGTGAGGCTTTCCTCCCCGGACAGATCTTCATATTTGGCGGCTTTGCACTACGGGCCAATTCGCTTGGCCATCTGGAGCAGATTGAGAGCTACGCCCCTGGCCATCAAGTCAGATTCGGAAACTTGAACTACACGGCCGATATCCGCGGAGACTTGTGTTGGGGAACGTAGTAATTTCAAAAAAAATTCCTACGCACACGCAAGATCATGGTGATGCATAGCAACGAGAGGGGAGAGTGTAATCTACGTACCCTCGTAGACTGAAAGCGGAAGTGTTAGCACAATGCGGTTGATGTAGTCGTACGTCTTCACGATCCGACCGATCCAAGTACCGAACGCACGGCACCTCCGAGTTCAGCACGCGTTCAGCTCGATGACGTCCCGTGAACTCCAATCCACTAGAGCTTCACAAGAGAGTTCCGTCAGCACGACGGCGTGGTGACGATGATGATGTTCTACCGTCGCAGGGCTTCGCCTAAGCACCGATATGGTATGATCAAGGTGGATTATGGTGGAAGGGGGCACCGCACACGGCTAAGAGATCAAGAGATCAATTGTTGTGTCTTTGGGGTGCCCCTGCCCCCGTATATAAAGGAGTGGAGGAGGGGGAGGGCCGGCCCTCTGTATGGCGCGCCCTAGGGGAGTCCTACTCCCACCGGGAGTAGGATTCCCCCTTTCCTAGTAGAACTAGGAGCCCTTCCAAGTAGTAGGAGTAAGAGGGAAGGAAAGGGAAGGGAAAAGGAGAAGGAAGGAAGGGGGCGCCCCCCCCCCTCCCTAGTCCAATTCGGACCAGCCCATGGGGAGGGGTGCGGCCACCCTTTGAGGTCTTTCTCTTCTTTCCCGTATGGCCCATTAAGGCCCAATACGAATTCTCGTAACTCCCCGGTACTTCCGAAAATACCTGAATCACTCGGAACCTTTCTGATGTCCGAATATAGTCGTCCAATATATCGATCTTTACGTCTCGACCATTTCGAGACTCCTCGTCATATCCCCGATCTCATCCGGGACTCCGAACTCCTTCGGTACATCAAAACACATAAACTCATAATATAACCATCATCGAACTTTAAGCGTGCGGACCCTACGGTTCGAGAACTATGTATACATGACCAAGACACGTCTCTGGTCAATAACCAATAGCGGAACCTGGATGCTCATATTGGCTCCTACATATTCTTCGAAGGTTTTTATCAGTCAAACCGCATAACAACATACGTTGTTCCCTTTGTCATCGGTATGTTACTTGCCCGAGATTCGATCGTCGGTATCTCAATACCTAGTTCAATCTCGTTACCGGCAAGTCTCTTTACTCGTTCCGTAATACATTATCCTGTAACTAACTCATTAGTTGCAATGCTTGCAAGGATTTAAGTGACGTGCATTACCAAGAGGGCCCAGAGATACCTCTCCGACAATCGGAGTGACAAATTCTAATCTCAAAATTTGCCAACCCAAAAAGTACCTTTGGAGACACGTGTAGAGCACCTTTATAATCACCCAGTTACGTTGTGACATTTGGTAGCACACAAAGTGTTCCTCCGGTAAATGGGAGTTGCATAATCTCATAGTCATAGGAACATGTATAAGTCATGAATAAAGCAATAGCAACAAACTAAACGATCAAGTGTTATGCTAACGGAATGGGTCAAGTCAATCACATCATTCTCTAATGATGTGACCCCGTTAATCAAATGAAAACTCATGTCTATGGCTAGGAAACTTAACCATCTTTGATTCAACGAGCTAGTCAAGTAGAGGCATACTAGTGACACTTTGTTCGTCTATGTATTCACACATGTATTATGTTTCCGGTTAATACAATTCTAGCATGAATAATAAACATTTATCATGAAATAAGGAAATAAATAATAATTTTATTATTGCCTCTAGGGCATATTTCCTTCAGTCTCCCACTTGCACTAGAGTCAATAATCTAGTTCACATCGCCATGTGATTTAATAGTTCCCATCACCATGTGATTGACACCCATAGTTCACATTGTCATGTGACCAACACCCAAAGGGTTTACTAGATTCAATAATCTAGTTGAAATTGCTATGTGATTAATGCCCAAAGAGTACTAAGGTGTGATCATGTTTTTCTTGTGAGAGAAGTTTAGTCAACGGGTCTGCCACATTCAGATTCGTAAGTATTTTGCAAATTTCTATGTCAACAATGCTCTGCACTAAGCTACTCTAGCTAATTGCTCCCACTTTCAATATGTATCCAGATTGAGACTTTGAGTCATCTGGATCAGTGTCAAAACTTGCATTGACGTAACCTTTTACGACGAACCTTTTGTCACCTCCATAATCGAGAAACATATCCTTATTCCACTAAGGATATTTTTGACCAATGTCCAGTGATCTACTCCTAGATCACTATTGTACTCCCTTGCCAAACTTAGGGCAGGGTATACAATAGGTCTGGTACACAGCATGGCATACTTTATAGAACCTATGGCTGAGGCATAGGGAATGACTTTCATTCTCTCTCTATCTTCTGCCGTGGTCGGGTTTTGAGTCTTACTCAACTTCACACCTTTGTAACACAGGAAAGAACTCCTTCTTTGACTGTTCCATTTTGAACTACTTCAAAATCTTGTCAAGGTATGTACTCATTGAAAAACTTATCAAGCATCTTGATCTATCTCTATAGATCTTGATGCTCAATATGTAAGCAGCTTCACCGAGGTCTTTCTTTGAAAAACTCCTTTCAAACATTCCTTTATGCTTTGCAGAATAAATCTGCATTATCTCCGATTAACAATATGTCATACACATATACTTATCAGAAATGTTGTAGTGCTCCCACTCACTTTCTTGTAAATACAGGCTTCACCGCAAGTCTGTATAAAACTATATGCTTTGATAAACTTATCAAAGCATATATTCCAACTCCGAGATGCTTGCACCAGTCCATAGATGGATCGCTGGAGCTTGCATATTTTATTAGCACCTTTAGGATTGACAAAACCTTCTGGTTGCATCATATACAACTCTTATTTAATAAATCCATTAGGGAATGCAGTTTTGTTTATCCATTTGCCAGATTTCATAAAATGCGGCAATTGCTAACATGATTCGGACAGACTTAAGCATAGATACGAGTGAGAAACTCTCATCGTAGTCAACACCTTGAACTTGTCAAAAACCTTTTTGCGACAATTCTAGCTTTGTAGATGGTAACACTACTATTAGCGTCCGTCTTCCTCTTGAAGATCCATTTAATCTCAATGGCTCGCCGATCATTGGGCAAGTCAATCAAAGTCCATACTTTGCTCTCATACATGGATCTCATCTCAGATTTCATGGCCTCAAGCCATTTCGCAGAATCTGGGCTCATCATCGCTTCCTCATAGTTCGTAGGTTCATCATGGTCAAGTAACATGACCTCCAGAACAGGATTACTGTACCACTCTAGTTCGGATCTCACTCTGGTTTACCTACGAGGTTCGGTAGTAACTTGATCTGAAGTTACATGATCATCATCATTAGCTTCTTCACTAATTGGTGTAGTAGTCACAGGAACAGATTTCTGTGATGAACTACTTTCCAATAAGGGAGCGGGTACAGTTACCTCATCAAGTTCTACTTTCCTCCCACTCACTTCTTTCGAGAGAAACTCCTTCTCTACAAAGGATCCATTCTCAGCAATGAATATCTTGCCTTCGGATCTGTGATACAAGGTGTACCCAACATTTTCTTTTGGGTATCCTATGAAGATTTACTTCTCCGATTTGGGTTCGAGCTTATCATGTTGAAACTTTTTCACATAAGGATTGCAGTCCCAAACTTTAAGAAACGACAGCTTAGGTTTCTCGCCAAACCACAGTTCATACGGTGTCGTCTCAACGGATTTAGATGGTGCCCTTTTTAACGTGAATGTAGCTGTCTCTAATGCATAACCCCAAAACGATAGTGGTAATCGGTAAGAGACATCATAGATCGCACCATATCTAATAAAGCACGGTTACGACATTCGGACACACCATTACACTGTGGTGTTCCAGGTGGCGTGAGTAGTGAAACTATTTCATATTGTTTTAACTAAAGGCCAAACTCGTAACTCAAATATTTTAGTTCTGCGATCATATCGTAGAAACTTTTATTTTTGCTACGATGATTCTCCACTTCACTCTGAAATTCTTTGAACTTTTCAAATATTTCAGACTTGTGTTTCATCAAGTAGATATACTCATATCTGCTCAAATTATCTGTGAAGATCAAAAAATAATGATACCTGCCGCGAGCCTCAATATTCATCGGACCACATACATCAGTATGTATGATTTCCAACAAATCTGTTTCTCGCTCCATTGTTCCGGAGAACGGAGTCTTAGTCATCTTGCCCATGAGGCATGGTTCGCAAGCATCAACTGATTCATAATCAAGTGATTCCAAAAGCCCATCAGCATGGATTTTCTTCATGCGCTTTACACCAATATGACCTAAACGGCAGTGCCACAAATAAGTTGCACTATCATTATTAACTTTTCATCTTTTGGCTTCAATATTATGAAAATGTGTATCACCACGATCGAGATCCAACAAACCATTTTCATTGGGTGTATGACCATAGAAGGTTTTATTCATGTAAACAGAACAACAATTATTCTCTAACTTACATGAATAACCGTATTGCAATAAACATGATCCAATCATATTTATGCTCAACGCAAACACCAAATAACATTTATTTAGGTTCAACACTAATCCCGAAAGTATAGGGAGTGTGCGATGATGATCATATCAATCTTGGAACCACTTCCAACACACATCGTCACTTCACCCTTAACTAGTCTCTGTTTATTTTGCAACTCCCATTTCGAGTTACTACTCTTAGCAACTGAACCAGTATCAAATACCGAGGGGTTGCTATAAACACTAGTAAAGTACACATCAATAACATGTATATCAAATATAGCTTTGTTCACTTTGCCATCCTTCTTATCCACCAAATACTTGGGGTAGTTCCGCTTCTAGTGACCAGTCCCTTTGCAGTAGAAGCACTTAGTCTCAGGCTTAGGTCCAGACTTGGGTTTCTTCAATTGAGCAGCAACTTGTTTGTCGTTCTTCTTGAAGTTCCCCTTCTTCCCTTTGCCCTTTCTCTTGAAACTAGTGGTCTTGTCAACCATCAACACTTGATGTTTTTTCTTGATTTCTACCTTCGCCGATTTTTGCATCGCAAAGAGCTTGGGAATTGTTTTCGTCATCCCTTGCATATTATAGTTCATCACTAAGTTCTACTAACTTGGTGATGGTGACTAGAGAATTCTGTCAATCACTATTTTATCTGGAAGATTAACTCCCACTTGATTCAAGTGATTGTAGTACCCAAACAATCTGAGCACATGCTTACTGCTTGAGCTATTCTCCTCCATCTTTTAGCTATAGAACTTGTTGGAGACTTCATATCTCTCAACTCGGGTATTTTCTTGAAATATTAATTTCAACTCTTGGAACATCTCATATGGTCCATGACGTTCAAAACGTCTTTGAAATCCCGATTCTAAGCTGTTAAGCATGGTGCACTAAACTATCAAGTAGTCATCATATTGAGCTAGCCAAACGTTCATAACGTCTGCATATGCTCCTACAATAGGTCAGTCACCTAGCGGTACATCAAGGACATAATTCTTCTGTGTAGCAATGAGGATAAACCTCAGATCATGGACCCAGTTCGCATCATTGCTACTATCATCTTTCAACTTAGTTTTCTCTAGGAACACATATAAAACATAGGGAAGCAATAACGCGAGCTATTGATCTACAACATAGATATGCAAATACTATCAGGACTAAGTTCATGATAAATTAAAGTTCAATTAATCATATTACTTAAGAACTCCCACTTAGAAAGAAATCCCTCTAATCTTCTAAGTGATCACGTGATCCAAATCAACTAAACCATAACCGATCATCACGTGAAATGGAGTAGTTTGCAATGGTGAACATCACTATGTTGATCATATCTACTATATGATTCACGCTTGACCTTTCGGTCTCAATGTTCCGAGGCCATATCTGCATATGCTAGGCTCATCAAGTTTAACGTGAGTATTCTGCGTGTGCAAAACTGGCTTGCACCCATTGTAGATGGACGTAGAGCTTATCACACCCGATCATCACGTGGTGTATGGGCACGACGAACTTTGGCAACGATGCATACTCAGGGAGAACACTTTTATCTTGAAATTTAGTGAGAGATCATCTTATAATGCTACTGTCATAACTAAGCAAAGTAAGATGTATAAAAGATAAGCATCTCATGCAATCAAAATATGTGATATGATATGGCCATCATCATCTTGTGCCTTTGATTTCTATCTCCAAAGCATCGTCATGATCTCCATCGTCACCGGCATGACACCATGATCTCCATCATCTTGATCTATATCAATGTGTCGTCACATGGTCGTCTCGCCAACTATTGCTCTTGCAACTATTGCTATCGCATAGCAATAAAGTAAAGCAATTATTTGGCGCTTGCATCTTATGCAATAGAGAGACAACGATAAGGTTTTTGCCAGTTGCCGATAACTTCAACAAAACATGATCATCTCATACAACAACTTAAATCTCATCACGTCTTGACCATATCACATCTCAACATGCCCTGCAAAAACAAGTTAGACGTCCTCTACTTTGTTGTTGCAAGTTTTACGTGGCTGCTACGGGCTTAGCAAGAACCGTTCTTACATATGGATCAAAACCACAACGATAATTTGTCAAGTTGGTGCTGTTTTAACCTTCTCAAGGACCGGGCGTAGCCACACTTGGTTCAACTAAAGTTCGAGAAACTGACACCCGCTAGTAACCTGTGTGCATAGCACGGCGGTAAAACCAGTCTCGCGTAAGCGTACGCGTAATGTCGGTCCGGGACGCTTCATCCAACAATACCGCTGAACCAAAGTGTGACATGCTGGTAAGCAGTATGACTTATATCACCCACAACTCACTTGTGTTCTACTCGTGCATAATACACCAACACATAAAACCTGGCTCGGATGCCACTGTTGGGGAACGTAGTAATTTCAAAAAAATTCCTACGCACACGCAAGATCATGGTGATGCATAGCAACGAGAGGGGAGAGTGTAGTCTACGTACCCTTGTAGACCGAAAGCGGAAGCGTTAGCACAATGCGGATGATGTAGTCGTACGTCTTCACGATCCGACCGATCCAAGTACCGAACGCACGGCACCTCCGAGTTCAGCACACGTTCAGCTCGATGACGTCCCGTGAACTCCAATCCAGTAGAGCTTCACGGGAGAGTTCCGTCAGCACGACGGCGTGGTGACAATGATGATCTTCTACCGTCGCAGGGCTTCGCCTAAGCACCGCTACGATATGATCTTGGTGGATTATGGTGGAAGGGGGCACCGCACACGGCTAAGAGATCAAGAGATCAATTGTTGTGTCTTTGGGGTGCCCCCTGCCCCCGTATATAAAGGAGTGGAGGAGGGGGGGCGGCCCTCTCTATGGCGCGCCCTAGGGGAGGCCTACTCCCACCGGGAGTAGGATTCCCCCTTTCCTAGTAGAACTAGGAGCCCTTCCAAGTAGTAGGGGTAGGAGGGAAGGGAAGGGAAGGGAAAAGGAGAAGGAAGGAAGGGGGAGCCCCCCCCCCCCCTCCCTAGTCCAATTCGGACCAGCCCATGGGGAGGGGTGCGGCCACCCATTGAGGCCTTTCTCTTCTTTCCCGTATGGCCCATTAAGGCCCAATACGAATTTCCGTAACTCCCCGGTACTCCCGAAAATACCTGAATCACTCGGAACCTTTCCGATGTCCGAATATAGTCGTCCAATATATCGATCTTTAGGTCTCGACCATTTCGAGACTCCTCGTCATATCCCCGATCTCATCCGGGACTCCGAACTACTTCGGTACATCAAAACACATAAACTCATAATATAACCGTCATCGAACTTTAAGCGTGCGGACCCTACGGGTTCGAGAACTATGTAGACATGACCGAGACACGTCTCCGGTCAATAACCAATAGCGGAACCTGGATGCTCATATTGGCTCCTACATATTCTACGAAGATCTTTATCGGTCAAACCGCATAACAACATACGTTGTTCCCTTTGTCATCGGTATGTTACTTGCCCGAGATTCGATCATCGGTATCTCAATACCTAGTTCAATCTCGTTACCGGCAAGTCTCTTCACTCGTTCCATAATACATCATCCTGTAACTAACTCATTAGTTGCAATGCTTGCAAGGCTTTAAGTGATGTGCATTACCGAGAGGGCCCAGAGATACCTCTCCGACAATCGGAGTGACAAATCCTAATCTCGAAATACGCCAACCCAACAAGTACCTTTGGAGACACCTATAGAGCACCTTTATAATCACCCAGTTACGTTGTGACGTTTGGTAGCACACAAAGTGTTCCTCCGGTAAATGGGAGTTGCATAATCTCATAGTCATAGGAACATGTATAAGTCATGAATAAAGCAATAGCAACAAACTAAACGATCAAGTGCTATGCTAACGGAATGGGTCAAGTCAATCACATCATTCTCTAATGATGTGACCCCGTTAATCAAATGACAACTCATGTCTATGGCTAAGAAACTTAACCATCTTTGATTCAACGAGCTAGTCAAGTAGGGGCATACTAGTGACACTTTGTTTGTCTATGTATTCACACATGTATTATGTTTCCGGTTAATACAATTCTAGCATGAATAATAACATTTATCATGAAATAAGGAAATAAATAATAACTTTATTATTTCCTCTAGGGCATATTTCCTTCAACTTGATCTTCGACGGATTCGAGCCCATGCTGGACGCGCCGCGCAGTCACGACGAGCAAGACGTAACTCTATCGTCGAACAGTGCTCGGGAGATCGCATCCGCAGCTACTCCGGCCTTAAATCCGGAGCAAGTCGTGCCATCCGAGAGCGGAGGGATGGACCCCGCCACGTAGGCCGCACTCTCAGTGGCGATGGAGCTGGATACTGACTTCACCCCTTACGAGAGCCGTGTCGCCGAACCACTGATTTCATCTCCGGCCACGGACTCCGAACCGCTCATATCCGTGCCCGTCGAGTCCGACTGGGCACCGATCATGGAGTTCACCTCCGCGGATATCTTTCAGCACTCACCTTTCGGAGATGTGCTGAATTCATTAAGGTCTCTCTCCCTGTCAGGAGATCCCTGGCCGAACTATGTCCGGCTAGAATGGGATGCGAACAACAAAGAAATTCGCTGCCCACCCACCACCCACTTAGTAGCCACTGTCGACGACTTAACCGACATGCTCGACTTTGACTCCGAAGACATCAACGGTATGGACGATGATGCAGGAGACGAACCAGAACCACTGCCCACAGGGCGCTGGACCGCTACTTCATCACATGATGTATACATGGTGGACACCCCAAATGAAGCCAATGGCGACGAGAAAGCGGAGGATGACCCCTCCAAGAAGCAACCCAAGCGCCGACGTTAGCGGCGCCGCTCTAAGTCCCGCCATAGCAAAAACAGCGATAATAATAGTCCATGCGACTCTGGAAGAGACGACAACTGCACCACCCCGGTGACAGAAAATGATCAAGATGCAAACTGCAAACATAGTACGGATCCGACGTCCAAACATGATGACGCCTAGGATAAGCATCATCAATCCCCGTCTAGGGAAGAAAACAGTCTGGACGAAGATGCACCCATCATCCCGAAAACACACTTGGAGTAAGAGAACCTCCGCAGCAGGCTTGCTGCCACAGCGAGAAGCCTGAAGAAACAGAAGCAAAGGCTCAAGGTCGCACAAGATACGCTCAACAACAAGTGGAACAAAGTAACAAAGTATGGTAGAAGCTACCACCCAAATAGCTATCCAAAGCGCAAGCTATTACCGGAATTCGACGATGAGGCCTTATAGCCCATACAAACGATAAGTAATACGGCCAACCGGCCGGATCCACCACCCTGTGAACGTGATAGAGCGGCTAACAAAGTCACGCATAAGTCAACACACGCTCTACATGAGAACTTGCGTCAAAAATCCTGCGCGACCAGATCTATCTATGGATCTAGGAAGCGCGCTACGGTACACAACCAACACCGAATACTACAACCGTCCAAACACTATGGCGCATCCCAATACAGGGGTGCCGCACACCCATTATGTTTCACTGATGAGGTGCTGGATCACGAATTCCCAGAGGGATTCAAACCGGTGAACATAGAGGCGTACGACGGAACCACAGACCTGGGAGTCTGGATAGAGGACTTCATCCTCCATATTCATATGGCTCGTGGAGACGATCTCCATGCCATTAAATACTTGCCCCTCAAGCTTAAAGGGCCAGCTAGGCACCGGCTGAAAAGCCTCCTCGAAAACTCAATTGGAAGTTGGGAGGAGCTCGAGGACACTTTCCGGGCCAATTTTCAAGGGACTTATGTTCGACCTCCGGATGCAGATGATTTAAGTCACATAATCCAACAGTCCGGAGAGTCCACCCGAAAGCTTTGGAATAAGTTCCTCACCAAGAAGAACCAAATAGTCGACTGTCCGGACGCCGAAGCCTTAGCAGCTTTTAAACACAGTGTCCGAGACGAATGGCTCGCCAGACACCTCGGTCAAGAAAAACCGAGAACAATGGCAGCCCTAACAAGCCTCATGACCCGCTTTTGTGCGGGCGAGGACAGCTGGTTGGCCCGTAGCAGCACCAGCGACCCAAGCACATTCGAAGTAAGGGATGGCAATGGTAAACCACGACGCAACAAAAACAAGCGTCGAAGTAAAGAAGGTAGCCCAGATAACACGATGGTAAACGTCGGATTCAGGGGCTCCCGACCAGGTCAGCGGAAAAGCCTTTCAAAGGCAGCAGAGAAGTACAATCTGGCCTAAACAAAATTCTTGACAAACTCTGTCAGATTCACGGCACCCCAAACAAACCTGCAAATCATACCCACAGAGAATGTTCAGTCTTCAAGCAGGCCGGTAAGCTAAACGCCGAATACAAAGGGGAAGAGACACCAAGCGAAGACGAGGATGAACCTCGTCAGCAAAGCGCCGGAGGACAGAAAAAGTTCCCACCGGAGGTTAAAACAGTAAACATGATCCATGTGACAAAGAGGAGAAGCAATCGTGCACTCCGATGCACACGCGCCATAGAGCCCGTCACCCCTAGGTCCAACCCTTGGTTGGCCTGCCCGGTCACTTTTGATCGTAGGGATCACGATACACATATCCGGCGCGAAGGACTGACGGCCTTGGTGTTAGACCCAATAATAAATGGGTACCATTTCACAAAGGTCCTCATGGACGGCGGCAGTGATCTCAATCTGATATATCAGGACACAGTCCGCAAAATGGGGATATACCCGACACAAATAAGCCACGGTAATACTACCTTCAAGGGAGTAATACCAGGCCAAGAGGCCCACTGCACGGGCTCTCTACTACTAGAGGTGCTATTCGGTTCTCCCGATAACTTTCGAAGTGAAATGTTAACTTTTCACATCGCTCCATTCCGAAGTGATTTTCAAGCACTACTTGGAAGGGCGGCTTTCGCTCGTTTTAATGCAATACCGCATTATGCTTTTCTCAAGCTCAAGATGCCCGGTCCACAAGGCGTCATTATAGTTAGCGGAAATACCAACCGTTCTTCAAGTACGGAAGAGAACGCGGCGGCTCTAACAGCCGCACACTAGACGGCCTCACCAACCAGAAAATTGGCAGGTCGTCAAGACCACGGACACGGTTAGACAAGTCCGGCGTTCCATCATACATGCATGAGATTGGTTTTCGAACCCTCATAAAACGATACCAGGGGCTTCCCGCGTGTAATCAGGGCCAGCCCGGCTCAACTAGGCTTCTCTGGAATTCTGATAACTCATTCTTCTTTTCGGCACGGCAACTTTCACCTAAGTTCTTTCCTTTTGCAGGTTACAATCGTGCTACACCCGTCCAGGACACAGCACAATGGAGACATAGGCGCAGACGTGCAGCAGGGACCCGCCAAAGGTTTCTTTTTAGATTAAGGCCCTGCGTAAACCTGTTTTACTGTCTCTTGTTGCTCACATCCTCCGGATACTCCACACAACCGAGAAGGATGCCGGCGTTATTGGCATGTGGCCACGCCAGGATTTTGCACGTACTTGGACACATGGTGTTTCTTATAAAGGGCATTGTTTAGCCCGGTATATATATCTATCTATATTTATACCTACTATTAAAGGGAGTAGGTATTCTTGGTTTGGTTTCGCTTTGTTTCGTCCCGTTTAGGTATTTTTTTTCTTTTTGGTTTCATCCGATTTACATGATTTATATTATCTGAGGTGGTACTAGAATTTTGTCTGTCCTTTTTTTTTGAGCATCAGTACAAACACAAGCGCTCATATACACGCGCATACACTCATCCCTATGAACGCACACACGCACACCCTACCCCTATGAGCACCTCCGAGAGACTGAGCCGGCATATCATGATTTACGAAGTCACCATAGGCGCCTCGTCGTCGACGGGAACGTCTCCTCCCACTGAAAGCACATCGCCGAAAATCCTGAAATAAATTCAGGAATAATGCGAGCATCAGGATTTGAACCCTGGTGGGTTGGGGATACCACTGTCCACCTAACCAACTCAACCACAGGTTGATTCGTGAATTTTGTCTGTCCTGGAACCTTAAAAACGAGTGCTCCTAGCTGACCGCTCGCGTGCGTCAAAACGAGTAGCTTTCGCTGGTTTGCGCAAAACGGGCCGGCCCATTCCTACGAGCGAACGTAAAAGCTTTCGCTGGTACGCACAAAACGGCCCGGCCCATTCCCACGAGCGCACGTAAAAAGGAAATGCGACGAAAAATGCAGCATTCGCTAGAGTCAAACCCGCGATCCATCAATATATAGCCGGCCTGCTCATCATTACACTAGCGCCTGACTATGTGTTAGATTGCAGCCCTCAAAGGTAGGTATTATGTACAGCGTCTTTTAATCATTCCTTCAAGAAATGAATAACGTTTTCTCAAAAAAAATTAAAACCTGATTTTTTTACAAAAAACGTGAATAATTATTGACCATGATTTTTTTGAAAATCCAAAGATTTGTTGAATTTTATAAGTTTCAAATATACATTGAATTTTTTTGTGAAAATACGCTGAACAATTTTAAATTACACAGAGTACATTTTTGTCATATGATGCACAAATTTTAAATATGCATTAAACATTTTTGTAATATAAGTTGAACTATTTTTAACTACATGTTGAAAAATTTTGTTATATACACTAAATAAATATTAAATACATATTGAAAATTTTTTGATAAACGCTGTTTTGAATCCATGAACAGTTTTTGAAATCATGAACAAAATTTGGGATTTCAAACCATTTTCTTGAAAACAAAGTATAAAAGTAAAACGAAAAAAGATAAAATGAAGAAAAGAAGCAGAAACAGAAAAAAGAAACAAAAGGTAAAAAAACAGGAAAAAACTGAAAAACTAGCAATAGAAAAAAAGGGTTCAGGGAACCTACTAGAAGGTTCTCAAAACCAGGTCTTGCTCGAATTGGGCTGGCCCGTGCACCTCGTTCCCTCGCTTCGCTTCATCAAAGCAGCGACGAACGGACGCACACGGGCGTCATATAGGAATCTTCCCTTAAAAACGTATTGCTGTGTTGTTGAGCTTTTTTGTCTCGGCTATAGCTCCTTTTCCCGTCATGGGCCGAGCTGGGCTGCTGCAGCGAGAAGTGAAAAATATAGTTGCGCTCTTATGGGACATGCTATGCAGTTTTTTTTATCGCACCGGAGGATGCAAGCAGCCACAAAATTCACCGCGTTCTACGGTGTTCGAACACAGGACTTCCTCTCCTGTAGGCAAAGCAGCTAACCAACTCAGCGAGCATTCAACTGCGCTATAAAACAGGGTACACTAGCTAAGTGTCCGTGCGTTGTCACGGACTAACAAATATATATATACAAAGAGAAAATTCATGTGACATGAGAGTTAAAGGCCATTTTTATAGGATGATATCTCATGGTCATGATCTAATAGGTACATACATCTCGTCATTGTCTTTCTTCCACACTCCATGTCTGAGCTACCACGCGACACTCGACTTCCTTCTCCCACCATGCATGCTTTTATCTCCTATTTCTCCTACCTTTACCTTGCACGACAGTACCAAGTTTCTTGTCCAACTATCATAATCTTCTCCGGTAAGGCACCCCCTTAGATTATTACTGACTTGTACATGTTGCAAATAAGATCAACCAAAATGGATACTAAATTTCTGATGAGAAATGAGAATTCAGGGCAATATCTTCCCAAGAAAATAATAATTCCAAGACAATCTTTTTATACCTTCTATCAACATTGGGACACACATTTCACACAATAAGCATGCAATGATGTTGATACTTCATTAATTGTCAATATATGTCTACAATACAGATAACTTTACTCAAAACCGCCTACCTTAGCCAAATCAACAAATCTCTCTCATTAATGCAATTTTCTTTGGAAAACAAATAATAGATTCTTTCCTACCTTAGCCAAATCAACGGATCTCTTTCATTAATGCAATTTGCTTTAGCAAACAAATAATAGATTATTTCCTACCTTAGCCAAATCAACGGATCTCTCCCATTAATGCAATTTGCTTTAGGAAACAAATAATAGATTCTTTCCTACCTTAGCCAAATCAACGGATCTCTCTCATTAATGCAATTTTCTTTAGGAAACAAATAATAGATTCTTTCCTACCTTAGCCAAATCAACGGATCTCTTTCATTAATGCAATTTGCTTTAGCAAATAAATAATAGATTCTTTCCTACCTTAGCCAAATCAACGGACCTCTTTCATTAATGCAATTTGCTTTAGGAAACAAATAATAGATTCTTTCCTACCTTAGCCAAATCAACGGATCTCTCTCATTAATGTAATTTTCTTTAGGAAACAAATAATAGATTCTTTCCTACCTTAATCAAATCAACGGATCTCTTTCATTAATGTAATTTGCTTTAGCAAACAAATAATAGATTCTTTCCTACCTTAGCCAAATCAACGGATCTCTCCCATTAATGCAATTTGCTTTAGGAAACAAATAATAGATTCTTTCCTACCTTAGCCAAATCAACGGATCCCTCTCATTAATGCAATTTTTCTTTAGGAAACAAATAATAGATTCTTTCCTACCTTAGCCAAATCAACGGATCTCTTCCATTAATGCAATTTGCTTTAGCAAACAAATAATAGATTCTTCCTACCTTAGCCAAATCAATGGATCTCTCCCCGGTTCGCTGGGCGCGTTTCGGTGGGTGGGCGTGGGGGTGGGGGTAATTTGATGGAAAAAAACTGGTTGAAAATAAACCGGTTGAAAATAAACGGATCCTGTCTCATTCTTCACTTTCTTTACAATAAACTTTAGAATAGCAATCTAGGCGAGTGATCTCAACGGGGTTCAATCGGCGTGGCGCGCCGCTGATTCTTCCAGGAGTGGGTGCTAAGAGGAAGGATCCCAAACCTCCATTGTCAATCGGCCGGAGCTGCATCGTCCTTTGGATCAGAGCGTGGACGGGATCAAGACGGTAGGGTTTGAGGAATTTGTAGGACGTGAGGGTTTATGGTTAGCAGCACGAGAACTCACCCATATCTTGGCAGACGGCAGGCCCGAGGTGCGGTCGTGTTCATGCTTCGGGAGCTGCCACGTGCTGTCCTCGCCGCCATCAGCGACACCACCGCCATCGCCTGTTGCCACCACTTCAGCGCCACGAGCGTGGGACCGAGGGACGAAGGGAAGGGAATGAAGTGAATTGACGTACCTATGTTTGGTATATATCACACGAGGAATCAAACTAGATGCACGTGAAAGCATAGAGATGGGAGAGGAGGACAGAGGAAGGGAAGGGCAAGAGGAACCTGAGGATGTGCGATGAAGGAGCGATGCCAAAACATTACAAAGGGGGACCCGTAGCTCGTCACGTAGCGCGGCCGCCTCATTGCCGGCTGCCACCCCGCGCTACCGCCTCCGTGCACAGGTTCCGTTCGTGGAGCGTGAGGAGCGCATGACCTGCCTTCACCGCGGCCTGGTCCTCCCCACTATCGTGAAGCTCGCCCGCATCGCCGCTCCAATTGCTCAGGATGACGGATGAAGATCCTGCAACAGCGACGTGGGTGAGGGATGCAGCCGACGATGGAGGGATGATTTTCGTGGCTAAACCCTCCCTATCAAAATAACTACTTAAAAAAGG
This sequence comes from Triticum monococcum, assembly GCA_034509565.1. Classification (NCBI taxonomy): domain Eukaryota; kingdom Viridiplantae; phylum Streptophyta; class Magnoliopsida; order Poales; family Poaceae; genus Triticum; species Triticum monococcum. Next base: position 11,872,564 of record CM067845.1, on the reverse strand, counting down.
CAAAGATCGATGCATTAGGAAAATTAGGATTTGGAATTGATTGTCATAAAACAAAATTTTATTAATTGATAACGTGCTATCGGTACCTGCCCGTTTATAACGTGTCTAGTTAGGAAACTTTGGAAAAGTTAGGAAAGTTTTTATTGTGAGGGTAAAAAAATCAATGTGAGGAGATATGGTGGTGGGATATGAAACGAAAATAAACCGGACGAAAATAAACCAGACAAAAATAAACCGTGGACGCAATCCTACCAACTGCTCCATTAGGAGTAGAGATTACTTAATTGTCCCACCACAATTCTTTACTCCTAATGCACAATTTCTTTTTCTCCACGCTTGGCAAAAAAACAAGTTGTCCCGTTCTGCCTCCCCCCTCTATGCACGACTCCACCTTGTGCCTCGGGCTTTACATATTATCATTAGCTTAAAAATAGATGATGTGTATTCTTTTGTCTTTTTTGCGGCTAATGTGCCTTCTTTTGTCAATAGTCCCACCTCGCTCAGTTAAACCGATTATCAACTCTATTGCCACCAGCCGCCTTGGGAGAAAACAATGAGATGATAAAAGAAGATTAGCGTATGTTGGATGATGTGTCAAATACATAACGACTCGAGGGCTCTAGCCTCTAGATGCAAGCCTCTCTGCATGATGCCGGGCACCACATGCCCGGGGTCCAGGGTCCAAGGCTACTCGTGACTCAAGACCAACGGCGCTACCTGTAGTCCATTAATTTAATACAACATGAAACAAAGGAACACCACATGATGTGCCAAATATGTTTTTAGACAAATGTGTTAAATACGTAACTAGAGCATGCATGGTTGTGTGTTGGACGGCTCTGGACATGATGCATGTGTCAAAGACAAAACGAGACAAAGGGGTCCACAGTCCAGACTGGATGTGTTCTTCGATAACTCAGATATTTTTTGAGAGCCCCTGGTTTGGCTCATGGAGGTGCAGGAAAGAGGATAAGCAGACATATGTTTTGAAATAGATGATGACATAGACATTTGAGAGTTTTGATCCAGACGGAGAAGAGGATAAGCAGCAATACGAGTTCCACTTCGTGTTCAAATAGATGATGTGGACCTTTGTGAGTTTGAACCATACTTACTGGATTGGGAGCATGATATATTTTTTTCCGTTGCAACGCACGGGCATGTGTGCTAGTATGTTATAAAGACCAAACACCTTAGGAAGTGTTCGGTGTCGCGAGTTTGGACCTATAAGCATCAGCTCTGAATCATGTCTTTGGTCAAATGTTGGGTTTGCCCGGCTCCCATGTTTTGGTACCTTATGTTTCGTTATATCGGCTAAGGTAGCACTGGGAGAACTACTGCGATTGTGTCCTGGTTCATCTAGATGAGCACCTCAGTAGAGAAAATTAAAAATTGACTGTCATGATATAGCGAGAGACTGGTCAACCACTCAACGACTAATCGGAATCTTTGAGATTCCTCCTGTTGGAAATATGCCCTAGAGGCAATAATAAATAAGTTATTATTATATTTCCTTGTTCATGATAATCGTTTATTATCCATGCTGTAATTGTATTGATAGGAAACTCATATACATGTGTGGATACATAGACAACACCATGTCCCTAGTAAGCCTCTAGTTGACTAGCTCGTTGATCAATAGATGGTTACGGTTTCCTGACCATGGACATCGGATGTCGTTGATGATGGGATCACATCATTAGGAGAATGATGTGATGGACAAGACCCAATCCTAAGCCTAGCACAAAGATCGTGTAGTTCGTATGCTAAAGCTTTTCTAATGTCAAGTATCATTTCCTTAGACCATGAGATTGTGCAGCTCCCGGATACCGTAGGAGTGCTTTGGGTGTGCCAAACGTCACAACGTAACTGGGTGGCTATAAAGGTACACTACGGGTATCTCTGAAAGTGTTTGTTGGGTTGGCACGAATCGAGACTGGGATTTGTCACTCCGTGTGACGGAGAGGTATCTCTGGGCCCACTCGGTAGGACATCATCATAATGTGCACAATGTGATCAAGGAGTTGATCACGGGATGATGTGTTATGGAACGAGTAAAGAGACTTGCCGGTAACGAGATTGAACAAGGTATCGGGATACCGACGATCGAATCTCGGGCAAGTATCATACCGATAGACAAAGGGAATTGTATACGGGATTGATTAAGTCCTTGACATCGTGGTTCATCCGATGAGATCATCGTGGAACATGTGGGAGCCAACATGGGTATCCAGATCCCGCTGTTGGTTATTGACCGGAGAACGTCTCGGTCATGTCTGCATGTCTCCCGAACCCGTAGGGTCTACACACTTAAGGTTCGATGACGCTAGGGTTATAAAGGAAGTTAGTATGTGGTTACCGAATGTTGTTCGGAGTCCCGGATGAGATCCCGGACGTCACGAGGAGTCCCGGAATGGTCCGGAGGTAAAGATTTATATATGGGAAGTCCTGTTTTGGACACCGGAAGAGTTTCGGGGTTTATCGGTAACGTACCGGGACCACCGGGAGGGTCCCGGGGGTCCACCAAGTGGGGCCACCTGCCCCGGAGGCTTGCGTGGGCTAAGGGTGGTGAGGGACCAGCCCCTAAGTGGGCTGGTGTGCCTCCCACAAGGCCCAAGGGCAGCTAAGAGGAAAAAAGGAGGAAACCCTAGGCTTATATGGGCCTAAGGCCCACCCTAGGGGGCGCCTCCCTCTCTCCCCTCTTGGCCGCCCCCCTTGCTCCCCATCTAGGGCTGCCGCCCCCCCTAGGGGTGGGAACCCTAGAGGGGGCGCAGCCCCTCCCCTTCCCCTATATATATGAGGCCTAGGGCTGCCCATAAAACGCACGTGATTTAATCTCTCTTGGTGCAGCCCTGCGTCTCTTCTTCCTCCTCTTCTGTGGTGCTTGGCGAAGCCCTGCAGGATAGCCATGCTTCTCCACCACCACCATGCCATTGTGCTGCTGTTGGATGAAGTCTTCCTCAACCTCTCCCTCTCTCCTTGCTGGATCAAGGCATGGGAGACGTCACCAGGCTGTACGTGTGTTGAACGCAGAGGTGCCGTGCGTTCGGCACTTGGTCATCGGTGATTTGAATCACGACGAGTACGACTCCATCAACCCCGTTCTCTTGAACGCTTCCGCTTAGCGATCTACAAGGGTATGTAGATGCACTCTCCTTCCCCTTGTTGCTAGTCTCTCCATAGATAGATCTTGGTGACACGTAGGAAAATTTTGAATTTCTGCTACGTTCTCCAACAGTGGCATCATGAGCTAGGTCTATTGCGTAGATTCTATGCACGAGTAGAACACAAAGTAGTTGTGGGCGTTGATTTTGTTCAATATGCTTGCCGTTACTAGTCTTATCTTGATTCGGCGGCATTGTGGGATGAAGCGGCCCGGACCGACCTTACACGTACTCTTACGTGAGACTGGTTCCACCGACTGACATGCACTAGTTGCATAAGGTGGCTAGCGGGTGTCTGTCTCTCCCACTTTAGTCGGATCGGATTCGATGAAAAGGGTCCTTATGAAGGGTAAATAGCAATTGGCATATCACGTTGTGGTCTTTGCGTAGGTAAGAAACGTTCTTGCTAGTAACCCATAGCAGCCACGTAAAACATGCAAACAACAATTAGAGGACGTCTAACTTGTTTTTGCAGGGTATGCCATGTGATGTGATATGGCCAAAGGATGTGATGAATGATATATGTGATGTATGAGATTGATCATGTTCTTGTAATAGGAATCACGACTTGCATGTCGATGAATATGACAACCGGCAGGAGCCATAGGAGTTGTCTTTATTTATTTATGACCTGCGTGTCAACATAAACGTCATGTAATTACTTTACTTTATTGCTAACCGTTAGCTGTAGTAGTAGAAGTAATAGATGACGTGACAACTTCAAGAAGACACGATGATGGAGATCATGGTGTCATGCCGGTGACGATGATGATCATGGAGCCCCGAAGATGGAGATCAAAAGGAGCAAAGTGATATTGGCCATATCATGTCACTATTTGATTGCATGTGATGTTTATCATGTTTATACATCTTATTTGCTTAGAACGACGGTAGTAAATAAGATGATCCCTCATAAAAATTTCAAGAAGTGTTCTCCCCTAACTGTGCACCGTTGCTACAGTTCGTCGTTTCGAAGCACCACGTGATGATCGGGTGTGATAGATCCTTACGTTCACATACAACGGGTGTAAGACAGTTTTACACATGCAAAACACTTGGGGTTAACTTGACGAGCCTAGCATGTGTATAGACATGGCCTCGGAACACAGAAGACCGAAAGGTCGAGCATGAGTCGTATAGAAGATACGATCAACATGACGATGTTCACCGACGTTGACTAGTCCGTCTCACGTGATGATCGGACACGGCCTAGTTGACTCGGATCATGTAATCACTTAGATGACTAGAGGGATGTCTATCTGAGTGGGAGTTCATAAGATGAACTTAATTATCCTGAACATAGTCAAAAGGTCTTTGCAAATTATGTTGTAGCTCGCGCTTTAGTTCTACTGTTTAGATATGTTCCTAGAGAAAAATTAGTTGAAAGTTGATAGTAGCAATTATGCGGACTAGGTCCGTAAACTGAGGATTGTCCTCATTGCTTCTTAGAAGGCTTACGTCCTTAATGCACCGCTCAGTGTGCTGAACCTCGAACGTTGTCTGTGGATGTTGCGAACATCTGACATACACGTTTTGATAACTACATGATAGTTCGGTTAAACGGTTTAGAATTGAGGCACCGAAGACATTTTTGAAATGTCGCGAAACATATGAGATGTTTTGAGGGACGAAATTGGGATTTCAGGCTCGTGCCCACGTCAAGAGGTATAAGACCTCTGACGATTTTCTTAGCCTACAAACTAAGGGAGAAAAGCTCAATTGTTGAGCTTGTGCTCAGATTGTCTGAGTACAACAATCATTTGAATCAAGTGGGAGTTGATCTTCCAGATGAAATTGTGATAGTTTCTCCGAAGTCATTACCACCAAGCTACTAGAGCTTCGTGATGAACTATAATATATCAGGGACATATATGATGATCCTTGAGATATTCGCGATGTTTGACACCACAAAAGTAGAAATCAAGAAGGAGCATCAATTGTTGATGGTTGGTGAAACCACTGGTTTCAAGAAGGGCAAGGGCAAGAAGGGATACTTCATGAAACGGCAATTCAGCTGCTGCTCTAATGAAGAAACCCAAGGTTGAACCCAAACCCGAGACTAAGTGCTTCTATAATAAGGGGAACAGCCACTAGAGCAGAATTACCCTAGATACTTGGTAGATTAGAAGGCTGGCAAGGTCGATAGAAGTATATTAGATATACATTGTGTTGATGTGTACTTTACTGGTACTCCTAGTAGCACCAGGGTATTAGATACCGGTTCGGTTGCTAAGTGTTAGTAACTCGAAATAAAAGCTACGGAATAAATGGAGACTAGCTAAAGGTGAGCTGACGACATGTGTTGGAAGTGTTTCCAATGTTGATATGATCAAGCATCGTACGCTCCCTCTACCATCGAGATTGGTGTTTGCGTTGAGCATAGACATGATTGGATTATGTCTATTGCAATACGGTTATTCATTTAAGGAGAATAATAGTTACTCTGTTTATTTGAATAATACCTTCAATGGTCTTACACCTAAAATGAATGGTTTATTGAATCTCGATCGTAGTGATACACATGTTCATGCCAAAAGATAGTAATGATAGTACCACCTACTTGTGGCCCTGCCACGTAAGTCATATCGGTATAAAACGCATGAAGAAGCTCCATGTTGATGGATCTTTGGACTCACTCATTTTTGAAAAGTTTGAGACATGCAAACCGTGTCTATTGGTGTATATGCATGAAGAAACTCCATGCAGATGGATCGTTTGGACTCACTTGATTTTGAATCACTTGAGACATGCAAATCATACCACATGGGCAAGATGACTGAAAGCCTCGGTTTCAGTAAAATGGAATTAGAAAGCAACTTGCTGGAAGTAATACATTTTGATGTGTGCAGTCCAATGAGTGCTGAGGCGTGTAGTGGATATCATTATGGTTTTACTTCACAGATGATTTGAGTAGATGTTGAGAATATTTACTTGATGAATCACGAGTCTGAATTATTGAAAGGTTCAAGTAATTTCAGGGTGAAGTTGAAAGATCGTCGTGACAAGAGGATAAAATATCTATGATATGATCATAGAGATGAATATCTGAATTACGAGTTTGGCACAGAATTAAGACATTGTGGAAATTGTTTCACAACTGATACAGCCTGGAACACCATAGTGTGATGGTGTGTCCGAACATCATAACTGCACCCTATTGGATATGATGCATATCATGATGTCTCTTATCGAATTACCACAATAATTTATGGGTTAGGCATTAGAGACAACCACATTCACTTTAAAAGGGGCACCACGTAATTCTGATGAGATGACACCGTATGAACTATGGTTTAGAGAAACCTAAGCTGTCATTTCTTAAAAGTTTGGGACTGCGACGCTTATGTGAAAAAGTTTCAGTCAGATAAGCTCGAACCCAAAGTGGATAAATGCATCTTCATAGGACACCCAAAGCAGTTGGGTATACCTCCTATCTCAGATCTGAAAGCAATAAGGGATTGTTTCTAGAATCGGGTCCTTTTTCGAGGAAAAGTTTCTCTCGAAAGAATTGAGTGGGAGGATGGTGGAAACTTGATGAGGTTATTGAACCGTCTCTTCAACTAGTGTGTGGCAGGGCACAGGAAATTGTTCCTGTGGCACCTACACCAATTGAAGTGGAAGCTTATGATAGTGATCATGAAACTTCAGATCAAGTCACTACCAAACCTCGTGGGACGACAAGACTGCGTACTACTTTAGAGTGGTACGTAATCCTGTCTTGGAAGTCATGTTGCGAGACAACAATGAACCTACGAGCTGTGGAGAAGTGATGGTGGGCCCGGATTCCGATAAATGGCTCAAGGCCATGTAATCCGAGAGAGGATCCATATATGAAAACAAAGTGTAGACTTTGGAAGAACTACTTGATGGTCGTAAGGCTGTTGGGTACATATGGATTTTAAAAGGAAGACGGACAATGATGGTAAATGTCACCATTAAGAAAGCTCGACTTGTCGTTAAGATGTTTTCGACAAGTTCAAGGAGTTGACTACGATGAGACTTTCTCACCTGTAGCGATGCTAAAAGTCTGTTGGAATTATATTAGCAGTTACTGCACTATTTATGAAATCTTGCAGATAGGATGTCAAAACATTGTTTCCTCGACGATTTATGAGGAAAGGTTGTATGTGATATAACCGGAAGGTTTTGTCAATCCTGAAATATGCTAATAAGTATGCAAAGCTCCAGCAATCCTTCTAAGGACTGGAGTAAGCATCTCGGAGTTGGAATGTATGCTTTGATGAGATGATCAAAGATTTTGGTGTATACAAAGTTTATGAGAAACTTGTATTTCCAAAGAAGTGAGTGGGAGCACTATAGAATTTCTGATAAGTATATGTTGTTGACATATTGTTGATCAGAAGTGACGTAGAATTTCTGGAAAGCATATAGGATTATTTGGAAAGTGTTTTTCAATGGAAAGCCTGGATTAAGCTACTTGAACATTGAGCATCAAGATCTATAAGGATAGATCAAAAACGCTTAATGGTACTTTCAAATGAGCACATACCTTAACATGATCTTGAAGGTGTTCAAAATGGATCAGTCAAAGGAGTTCTTGCCTGAGTTGTAAGGTATGAAGTTAAGACTTAAAGCTCGACCACGGCAGAATAGAGAGAAAGGACGAAAGTCGTCCCTTATGCTTAAGACATAGGCTCTACAGTATGCTATGCTGTGTACTGCACCTGAAGTGTGCCTTGCCATGAGTCAGTCAAGGGGTACAAGAGTAATCCAAGAATGGATCACAGCACAACGGTCAAAGTTATCCTTAGTAACTAGTGGACTAAGGAAGTTTCTCGATTATGGAGGTGGTAAAAGAGTTCGTCATAAAGGGTTACGTCGATGCAAGCTTAAACACCTATCCGGATAGCTCTGAGTAGAGATACCGGATACGTATAATGGAGCAACAATTTAGAATAGCTCCAAGTAGAACAGTTATTTGGAATAGCTCCAAATAGAACGTGGTAGCTACATCTAGGAGATGACATAGAGATTTGTAAAGCACACACGGATCTGAAGGGTTCAGACCCATTGACTAAAACCTCTCTCACAAGCAACATGATCAAACCCAGAACTCATTGAATGTTAATCACATAGTGATGTAAACTAGATTACTGACTCTAGTAAACTCTTGGGTGTTAGTCACATGGCGATGTGACCTGTGAGTGTTAATCACATGGCGATGTGAACTAGATTATTGACTCTAGTGCAAGTGGGAGACTGTTGGAAATATGCCCTAGAGGCAATAATAAATAAGTTATTATTACATTTCCTTGTTCATGATAATCGTTTATTATCCATGCTGTAATTGTATTGATAGGAAACTCAGATACATGTGTGGATACATAGACAACACCATGTCCCTAGTAAGCCTCTAGTTGACTAGCTCGTTGATCAATAGATGGTTACGGTTTCCTGACCATGGACATCGGATGTCGTTGATGACGGGATCACATCATTAGGAGAATGATGTGATGGACAAGACCCAATCCTAAGCATAGCACTAGATCATGTAGTTCGTATGCTAAAGCTTTTCTAATGTCAAGTATCATTTCCTTAGACCATGAGATTGTGCAGCTCCCGGATACCGTAGGAGTGCTTTGGGTGTGCCAAACGTCACAACGTAACTGGGTGGCTATAAAGGTACACTACGGGTATCTCTGAAAGTGTTTGTTGGGTTGGCACGAATCGAGACTGGGATTTGTCACTCCGTGTGACGGAGAGGTATCTCTGGGCCCACTCGGTAGGACATCATCATAATGTGCACAATGTGATCAAGGAGTTGATCACGGGATGATGTGTTATGGAACGAGTAAAGAGACTTGCCGGTAACGAGATTGAACAAGGTATCGGGATACCGACGATCGAATCTCGGGCAAGTATCATACCGATAGACAAAGGGAATTGTATACGGGATTGATTAAGTCCTTGACATCGTGGTTCATCCGATGAGATCATCGTGGAACATGTGGGAGCCAACATGGGTATCCAGATCCCGCTGTTGGTTATTGACCGGAGAACGTCTCGGTCATGTCTGCATGTCTCCCGAACCCGTAGGGTCTACACACTTAAGGTTCGATGACGCTAGGGTTATAAAGGAAGTTAGTATGTGGTTACCGAATGTTGTTCGGAGTCTCGGATGAGATCCCGGACGTCACGAGGAGTTCCAGAATGGTCCGGAGGTAAAGATTTATATATGGGAAGTCCTGTTTTGGACACCGGAAGAGTTTCGGGGTTTATCGGTAACGTACCGGGACCACCGGGAGGGTCCCGGGGGTCCACCAAGTGGGGCCACCTGCCCCGGAGGCTTGCGTGGGCTAAGGGTGGTGAGGGACCAGCCCCTAAGTGGGCTGGTGCGCCTCCCACAAGGCCCAAGGGCAGCTAAGAGGAAAAAAGGAGGAAACCCTAGGCTTATATGGGCCTAAGGCCCACCCTAGGGGGCGCCTCCCTCTCTCCCCTCTTGGCCGCCCCCCTTGCTCCCCATCTAGGGCTGCCGCCCCCCCTAGGGGTGGGAACCCTAGAGGGGGCGCAGCCCCTCCCCTTCCCCTATATATATGAGGCCTAGGGCTGCCCATAAAACGCACGTGATTTAATCTCTCTTGGTGCAGCCCTGCGTCTCTTCTTCCTCCTCTTCTGTGGTGCTTGGCGAAGCCCTGCAGGATAGCCACGCTTCTCCACCACCACCATGCCGTTGTGCTGCTGTTGGATGAAGTCTTCCTCAACCTCTCCCTCTCTCCTTGCTGGATCAAGGCGTGGGAGACGTCACCAGGCTGTACGTGTGTTGAACGCGGAGGTGCCGTGCGTTCGGCACTTGGTCATCGGTGATTTGAATCACGACGAGTACGACTCCATCAACCCCGTTCTCTTGAACGCTTCCGCTTAGCGATCTACAAGGGTATGTAGATGCACTCTCCTTCCCCTCGTTGCTAGTCTCTCCATAGATAGATCTTGGTGACACGTAGGAAAATTTTGAATTTCTGCTACGTTCTCCAACACCTCCGCATTAATGAAGGACCGTTTCCCGGTCATGTACGTACGCGCACTGTATTCGGATAAGCGCAGAAGTACCATGGGCTATATAGTAGCTCCACTGTCAAACTCCTATGGCTAAGTGAAAGTGTTAAAGCAATATAGTCCGATTGCCTCGTTCGCTACGCTATCACCTCCTTAACGGACCAAGACGTTGGATCAAGTGTGGATATGCATCTTTTGCGAACACCCCCGCATTATATGCGTGGGGGCGGAAGCCGACGACTGCAAACTTTCAGGTTATATACATATATACATAAACGGCTACACAGGAGGCATCATAGTACTTTCGGGCAAAAGTATAAATACAACCTTGATTAATTCATAAAAACATTGTTTGTACAATGGGACTACATGTCACTAGAAAATAATATTCTTCGAGCACTGAGCCTCTATCGAATGAGCGCCTTCAAGGACTTCTTCAAAGTAGTGCTCGGCAGCCACTCGGTCTATGGCCGAACCCTGTGCCGAAACAGTGGTGGCCTCCATCTCCGCCTAGTATGTTTTGACACGGGCAAGGGCCATCCGCGCACCTTCTATGCACGCTGATCTCTTTACAGCATCGATGTGTGGCACAGCTTCAAGGAATTGTTGCACTAAGCTAAAATAGCTACTTGGCCTTGGCCCTCCCGGCCACAGGTGATCTACAACGGACCTCATGGCAAGTCCGGACAACCTATGGAGCTCGGCCCAACCGGTCAATCGCTCATTCAGCAGCAATGGACGGACTGGAGCGTGAAACTGTGACTAGAACAGCTTTTCCACTTCGGGACCTTTCTGATCCTTGAAGTACTCGGTTGCATCAGCAGCACTTGCAACCAAATCCATGTACGCGTCCGCAGAACTCCATAGCCGGTCCAGAGGAGCATACTTCGGATCTCTGAACTTAGTTTGCAACGAGAAGGGCTTCCTAGACACGATATCTGCAGCTTGGTTCAGCTCCTCCTTCGTCGCTCTAATTTTGGAGCGGGCTTCCTTGGCAGCCACCCGGGCCTTCTCCAGGTCCGTCGCCTTCGCCCGATTTTCTTCTTCAAGAAGCCGGTAACGGTCAGCAACATCTTTTAACTCTACAACCATCTTGGCTATTTTTCCTTGCTCTCACAATGCGCGGCCTATTCGGCCCTTAACTCTTCGGCCGCCTGTAAAGCGGCCGCATTGCTACTCCTTGCTTGCTCCTTGGCTCGGGCAAGCTCCGCCCGAAGGGTCTCCACGATGGTAGCTCCATCTGCAGTCACGACATATTAAAGATATTGGCATCATGCTGCTCTTATTATGTGACGATCACCTGAAAAATCACTCACCCTATGCCTCGTCAAGTCGCTTGTTGACAAGCATGATGTCGGCATCTGCCGCATCCAGTTGCTGCTTTAGTTCGGCAAACCCATCAGTCCGGCTAGCCACCGGAGCTTCAACCACCTGCACATAAAGGCGGTCTGGTTATTACCTGGGACTATGATCCTCTGTTTGCCGCCATTCTCAACGACAACCAGAGTCTCAAGGGCTACTATCTACATGGACATACCTAATGTATGTGGTACTGTTAAAGGCATACATTATTTCACGTACCTCGAAGCCTTTTAGCAGACTCATAAAAGCTTCGTGCAAACCGCTTTTGGCGGATGAAATCCTTTCAATTACCATGCCCATTAGCGTATGATGCGCTTCCGAGACGACAGCTTGCCCCAGAAGATCCTTCAGCGTGTCCGACCGCAGACAGTACGGACCCTTGCTGTCGCTCTCCTCAGGAGCCGGATACTGGGGATGCCGGGCAGCCAAAGAGTTATCCTCTGGTGATATTGGATCCGGAGATACCCTTCGCGATGACACTTCAAGGTCACCCGCTTCTTGAGCTGGGGAGTCTGGGGGAGGCGTTTCGCTCTCCATCATCTCCGGAAGAAGATCCCCCGAAGATGAACTCTGTCGAGAAGGGCTGTGATCCGGACTACAATTTACAAGCATCGGTTATTGTCTTCGGAAGTAAGGTAGGATATCTTCACTATTAAGTACTTTTTGATTACTTACAGCTCGGTAGAGGGCTGATCCCCGCGCGGACATTGTGCGGTAAGAATACCCTCCGAGGCAGGACCCTCTGGCGGCTTCTCCCGTTTGGAAACCTTAGTTTCCGGATCTTCAGAGGTAGTCCTCTTCCTTCCTCGGGGAGAGAGAGTGTAAGATTCTTCCTTGGTTATCCTCCCTCGTGGAGGCGCTCATTCCCTTGATTGGAATAGGTAGTGATGGAGGCTCGCTTTCGCCCTCTTTATTCCCCCCTTCATCTTCCTTTGAGGGCACTAGACAAGGTGCTGGCTCGAGCATCTTTTCCAACACTGGATTGTCCAAGCCTTCAGGAAGGGGGGCGAACACCCGATCATCTTCTCCTTTGTTATCCAGTCCTAGTCAAAGAGCGATTCTTCAGAATGATGTCGTGATAAATAAAAGGACAGTGTGTTCGGCCATGGGATTACTTACTTGGGCAGTGGGGCGGTTGCAGCTCAGGCCCACGTCCTCGGTAGTGTCCGGACACTCTATTTGGGATCCGAAGAACGATTTGTACATCTCTGATGACCCACAAGTATAGGGGATCTATCGTAGTCCTTTCGATAAGTAAGGGTGTCGAACCCAATGAGGAGCAGAAGGAAATGATAAGCGGTTTTCAGCAAGGTATTCTCTGCAAGTACTGAAATAAGTAGTAACAGATAGTTTTGTGATAGGATGAATTGTAACGAGCAACGAGTAACAAAAGTAAATAAAGTGCAGCAGGGTGGCCCAATCCTTTTGTAGCAAAGGACAAGCCGAAACAAACTCTTATAATAGGAAAAGCGCTCCCGAGGACACATGGGAATATCGTCAAGCTAGTTTTCATCACGTTCATATGATTCGCGTTCGATACTTTGATAATTTGATATGTGGGTGGACCGGTGCTTGGGTGATGTTCTTACTTGAACAAACATCCCACTTATGATTAACCTCTATTGCAAGCATCCGCAACTACAACAAAAGTATTAAGGTAAACCTAACCATAGCATGAAACATGTGGATCCAAATCAGACCCTTACTAAGCAACACATAAACTAGGGTTTAAGCTTCTGTCAATCTAGCAACCCATCATCTACTTATTACTTCCCAATGCCTTCCTCTAGGCCCAAATAATGGTGAAGTGTTATGTAGTCGACGTTCACATAACACCACTAGAGGCTAGACAACATACATCTTATCAAAATATCAAACGAATACCAAATTCACATAACTACTCATAGCATGACTTCTCCCTTGTCCTCAGGAACGAACGTAATTACTCACAAAGCATATTCATGTTCATAATCAGAGGGGTAATAATATGCATATAGGATCTGAACATATGATCTTCCACCAAATAAACCAACTAGCATCAACTACAAGGAGTAATCAACACTACTAGCAACCTACTAGCACCAATCCCGGACTTTGAGATAAGAATTGGATACAAGAGATGAACTAGGGTTTGGAGATGAGATGGTGCTGGTGAAGATGTTGATGGATATTGCCCTCTCCCGATGAGAGGAGCATTGGTGATGACGATGGTGATGATTTCCCCCTCCCGGAGGGAAGTTTCCCCGGCAGAACAGCTCTGCCGGAGCTCTAGATTGGATTCGCCAAGGTTCCGCCTCGTGGCGGCGGAGTCTCATCCCGAAAAGTTCCTTTTTCTTTTTTTCTCATCGAAAGACTTCATATAGGAGAAGATGGACGTCGGAGAGCCACCGGGGGGCCCACGAGGTAGGGGGCGCGCCCCCCACCCTCGTGAGAAGGGTGTGGGCCCCCTGGCCTTCATCTTTGGCGAGGATTTTTCTTTATTTATTTTAAGATGTTCCATGAAGTTTCAGGACTTTTGGAGTTGCGCGGAATAGGTCTCTAATATTTTCTCCTTTTCCAGCCCGGAATTCCAGCTGCCGGCATTCTCCCTCCTTATGTAAACCTTGTAAAATAAGAGAGAATAGCCATAAGTATTGTGACATAAAGTGAAATAACAGTTCATAATGCAATAAATATCGATATAAAAGCATGATGCAAAATGGACGTATCAACTCCCCCAAGCTTAGACCTCGCTTGTCCTCAAGCGAAAAGCCGATAACAATAAATATCTCCTCATGTTTAGAGGTAGAGGCGTCGATAAAAATAAAATTCGGACATGAAGGCATCATGATTATTCTCATAACAGCAACATATATAGATTTTGTCATATGATTACTTATATTCAAGTGATGATCCATTCACAATGCAAAAGTATAAATCATAAACCTTATTGGGCTCCGACAAACTATAATCTTAGTCATTGAAGCAGTTGCAATTTATCATAACATCGGAAAGAGTCTATGTCAGAGCTAAAAAGCAAGTCCACATACTCAACTATCATTTATTCCTCCATAATTGCTAACACTCACGCGATACTTGTGGTTACGGAGTTTTAATCGGACACAGAGAAAGATAGGGGCTTATAGTTTTTCCCCACAACCTTTTACCTCAAGGGTAATGTCAACAATAATGGTTCATGCTCCCCTACATCCAATTATATATATATATATATCATGTTCTTTCCAACATGCTGAGCTTGCCAAAGGATAAAATGAAAAAGAAAAGGTGAAGATCACCATGACTCTTGCAGAAGGAAGAAGATAATAATAAAGGATAGGCCCTTCGCAGAGGAAAGCAGAGGTTGCCATGCGCTTTTATGGTTGGATATATAAAATCTCAATGCGAAAGAACGTCACTTTATATCGCCCCTTGTGATATGAACCTTTATTATGCAGTCCGTCGCTTTTATTACTTCCACATCACAAGATCGTATAAAGCTTATTTCTCCCACACCAATCAATCATACATATTTAGAGCAATTTTTATTGCTTTGCACTGATGACAACTTACTTGAAGGATCTTACTCAATCCATAGGTAGATATGGTGGACCCTCATGGCAAAACTGGTTTAAGGGTATTTGGAAGCACAAGTAGTATTTCTACGTGGTGCTGAGAATTTGGCTAGCATGAGGGGGAAAGGCAAGCTCAACAAGTTAGAGGATCCATGGCAACATACTTTATCTCAGATATAAGAAAGACATAACTCATTACGTTGTCTTCCTTGTCCAACATCAACTCTTTAGCATGTCATATTTTAATGAGTGCTCCCAACATAAAAGATGTTAATGATAATATATTTATATGTGAAAACCTCTCTTTCCTTATTACTTCCTATTAATTGCAACAATGACCAAAGCTATGTCTGCCAACTCCCAACAACTTTTAATCATCATACTCTTTCTATGTGAAGTCATTACTCTCAATAAGATCAATATGAACTTTTTGTTTCTTTTTATTCTTTTTCTCTTTTCTTTTATTCACCCAAGATAATGGCAAAATAATCAAGCCCTTGACTCAACACTGATCTTTATTATATATAGCTCACGGACTCGATTACATAGAGAGATCCTAAAGCAAACTCAAAACTAGATCATGCCATAAACTTTATTCTACTAGATCAAGATACTACTAATAGGATCGAACTAAGAAAAACGGTAAAGATAGGAGTTGTGATTGTGATACGATACCGGGGCACCTCCCCCAAGCTTGGAAGTTGCCAAGGGGAGTGCTCATACCCATGTGATTATATCTCCTTGGTTGTCGGTGAAGAAGGTGGAGGTGACGGATAATCGCACATCGAGCGTAAGAGGTCCTCCAACTTGCAAATAATGCCCTTGAGTGCAACAATATGCTCCTTCAACAAAATATTTTCTTGTGTGAGATACTTGTTTTGTATACAAGCTAACTCAATCATCTTGAAAGCTTCGATCTCAGTTGGGGTAAGAAGGTTATGATCAAGTTGGAGGGTGTCTTTTGCTGCTGGAGCTTGATCCTCCATGGCCTTCTTGATCCTTTCATCCTGGTTGACCCTCGTGGGTTCGTCCCTTTTTTCAGATCTATCTTCATTAGCCAAGCATCGTTGTCACCATTGTTGGAGGAGGGAGACGACATGATGCCTAGCCTAGAAAACCCTGACAGAAAACAGCTTGAAACAAGAACACAGGAGATTTGCGTGATACGGGAGTCAAAACCTTCGGGAGGTCATATAATGAATTTTTACCGACCAAAATGCGTATCGTGCAAGAAAACGGAGTCCGGAAGCCACACGAGGTGCTCACGAGGTAGGGGGCGCGCCCACCACCCTCGCGGGGCCCTCGTGTCCTTCCCGGACTGCTACTTATTTTTCTATTTTTCTAAATATTCCAAAACGGAGAAATATTGCCTTAAAAATTGTTTTGGAGTCGGTTTACTTACCGTACCACATACCTATTCCTTTTTGGAGTCTGGAACGTTCCGGAAAGTGTCCCTTATGTATTCCTCCGGGGTTACGGTTTCAATAATATTGGTTTCAACATTTATGGGATTACCTGAGATATAATGTTTGATTCTTTGACCATTTACCACTTTCGGATTTGTGCCCTCGAAGTTGTTGATTTTTATGGCACCGGAACGATAGACCTCTTCGATAACATAGGGGCCTTCCCATTTAGAGAGAAGTTTCCTGCAAAAAATCTTAAACGAGAGTTGTATAGCAATACATAATCACCTACATTAAACTCACGCTTTTGTGTCCTTTTGTCATGCCATCTTTTAACTTTTTCTTTAAACAACTTGGCATTTTCATAAGCTTGGGTTCTCCATTCATCAAGTGAGCTAATATCAAATAACCTCTTCTCACCGGCAAGTTTAAAATCATAGTTAAGCTCTTTAATAGCCCAATATGCCTTATGTTCTAGTTCGAGAGGTAAGTGACATGCTTTTCCATAAACCATTTTATGCGGAGACATACCCATAGGATTTTTGTATGCAGTTCTATAAGCCCATAATGCATCATCAAGTTTCTTGGACCAATTCTTTCTAGACCTATTAACAGTCTTTTGCAAAATTAATTTGAGCTCTCTATTGCTCAACTCTACTTGACCACTAGACTGTGGGTGATAAGGAGATGCAATTCTATGATTAACATCATATTTAGCAAGCATTTTACGGAAAGCACCATGAATAAAGTGTGAACCACCATCAGTCATTAAATATCTAGGGACTCCAAACCTCGGGAAAATAACTTCTTTAAGCATTTTAATAGAAGTGTTGTGATCAGCACTACTAGTTGGAATAGCTTCTACCCACTTAGTAACGTAATCAACAGCAACTAAAATATGTGTATATCCATTAGAGGTAGGAAAAGGTCCCATATAATCAAAGCCCCAAACATCAAACGGTTCAATAACAAGAGAATAATTCATAGGCATTTCTTGACGTCTACTAATATTACCAATTCTTTGACATTCATCACAAGACAAGACAAACTTACGGGCATCCTTGAAGAGAGTAGGCCAATAAATCCAGATTGCAATACCTTATGTGCAGTTCTATCTCCAGCGTGGTGTCCTCCATAAGCCTCGGAATGACACTTGCGTAGGATCTGTTCCTGTTCATGCTCAGGTACACAACGTCTAATAACACCATCTACTCCTTCCTTATAAAGATGTGGGTCATCCCAAAAGTAATGTCTTAAATCGTAGAAAAACTTTTTCTTTTGCTAGTATGTGAAGCTAGGTGGTATAAACTTAGCAACAATATAATTAGCATAATCAGCATACCATGGAGTACTACGAGAAGTACTTATAACATTTAATTGTTCATCAGGAAAGCTATCATTAATAGGTAGTGGGTCATCAAGAATATTTTCTAACCTAGACAAGTTGTCTGCAACGGGGTTCTCAGCTCCCTTTCTATCAACAATATGCAAATCAAATTCTTGTAGCAAGAGAACCCATCTAATAAGTCTAGGTTTAGCATCTTTCTTTTCCATAAGATATTTAATAGCAGCATGATCAGTTTGAATAGTTACTTTAGAATCAACAATATAAGATCTGGACTTATCACAAGCAAATACAACTGCTAAAAGCTCTTTTTCAGTAGTAGCATAATTTCTTTGAGCATTGTCTAGAGTCTTACTAGCATAATGAATAACATTTAATTTCTTATCAACTCTTTGCCCTAGAACAGCACCTACAGCATAATCACTAGCATCACACATAATTTCAAAGGGTAGGTTCCAATCAGGTGGCTGAACAACAGGTGTAGTGACTAATGCTTTCTTAAGTATTTCAAATGCTTCTACACAATCATCATCAAAGACAAATGGTATATCTTTTTGCAATAAATTAGTCAAAGGCCGAGAAATTTTTGAGAAGTCCTTAATGAACCTCCTATAAAATCCAGCGTGACCAAGGAAACTTATTATACCTTTGATGTCCTTGGGGCATGGCATCTTTTCAATAGCATCAACCTTGGCTTTATCAACTTCAATACCTCTTTCAGAAACTTTGTGCCCCAAGACAATACCTTCATTAACCATAAAGTGGCACTTTTCCCAATTCAAGACAAGATTAGTTTCTTCACATCTCTGCAAAACTCGATCAAGATTGCTCAAGCAATCATCAAAAGAGGAACCATAGACGGAAAAGTCTTCCATGAAAACCTCACAAATCTTTTCACAGAAGTCAGAGAATATAGCCATCATGCATCTTTGAAAGGTAGCAGGTGCATTACATAAACCAAAAGGCATACGTCTATAAGCAAAAGTACCAAAAGGGAATGTAAAAGTAGTCTTTGATTGATCTCTATCCGACACATGTATTTGAGAGAAACCAGAATAACTGTCTAGAAAGCAATAGTGTGTATGTTTGCATAATCTTTCTAGCATTTGATCAATAAAAGGTAAGGGGTAATGATCTTTCTTAGTAGCTTTATTTAATTTGCGGAAATCAATTACCATCCTATAACCTATGATAATTCTTTATGGAATCAATTCATCTTTATCATTAGGAACAACAGTAATACCTCCCTTCTTAGGGACACAATGGACAGGACTTACCCACTCACTATCAGCAACGGGATAGATTATACCTGCCTCCAGAAGCTTTAGTATTTCTTTTCATACCACTTCTTTCATTTTAGGATTCAGACGTCGTTGAGGATCGCAAACTGGTTTGGCATCTGCTTCCAAATTTATTTTATGTTGACATAGAGTGGGACTAATGCCCTTAAGATCATCAAGAGTATATCCAATAGCAGCACGGTGCTTCTTCAGAGTTTTCAATAATCTTTATTCTTCATGCTCTGAAAGGTTAGCACTAATAATAACAGGATATATCTTCTTTTCATCAAGATAAGCATATTTAAGATTATTAGGCAATGGTTTAATCTCAAACACGGGATCACCTTTGGGTGGAGGAGGATCCCCTAAAATTTCAACAGGCAAATTATGTTGCAGAATAGGTTCCTGTTTATACAATACTTCATCTATTTCCCTTCTTTCATTCATGAACATATCATTTTCATGGTCTAGCAAATAGTGTTCTAAAGGATCACTAGGAGGTATGGCAATAGAAGCAAGACCAATAATTTCATCCTTACTAGG
Organism: Triticum monococcum; assembly: GCA_034509565.1. Classification (NCBI taxonomy): domain Eukaryota; kingdom Viridiplantae; phylum Streptophyta; class Magnoliopsida; order Poales; family Poaceae; genus Triticum; species Triticum monococcum. Next base: position 11,852,899 of record CM067845.1, on the reverse strand, counting down.
TAATTATTCCTCACGATGTTGTTTACTAAATTTAGAGAAATTAAACTCATGAACCATATCATCCAAGCCAATAGTAACAACATTCTTTGTGCAATCTATGGTAGCATTGACAGTATTTAAGAAGGGTCTACCAAATATAATGGGACAAAAACTATCTTGTGGGGAACCAAGAACAGGAAAATCAGCAGGATATTTAGTTTTCCCACACAAGACTTCAACATCTCTAACAATTCCAATTGGTGCAATAGTATCTCTATTAGCAAGTTTAATAGTAACATCAATATCTTCTAACTCAACAGGTGCAATTTCATTCTTAATTTCTTCGTATAAGTCAATAGGTATTACACTAGCACTAGCACCCATATCGCATAAGCCATGACAACAATGATCTCCTATTTTAACAGAAATAACAGGCACGCCCACCATAGGTCTATGTTTATCTTTATCACAAGGTTTAGCAATTCTAGCAGTTTCACCTTCGAACTGAATAACATGCCCATCAATATTATCAGACAAGAGATCTTTAACAATAGCAATATTAGGTTCTACTTTAACTTGCTCAGGAGGTGTATAAGTTCTAATATTGCTTTTACGAACAACAGTTGAAGCTTTAGCATGATCCTTTATTCTAACAGGGAAAGGCGGTTTCTCAATATAAGAAGTAGAAACAATAGGATCATTATAAGTGACAGCCTTTTCTTCAACTTTAATAGGTGCAGCTACTTTTACTTCTATGGGAGGATGATATTTAAACCACTTCTCCTTAGGGAGATCAACATAAGTAGCAAAAGATTCACAAAAAGAAGCTACTATCTCAGAGTCAAGTCCATATTTAGTGCTAAACTTATGGAAAATATCGGTGTCCATAAAAGATTTAACACAATCAAACTTAGGTGTCATACCTGACTCCTTACCTTCGTCGAGGTCCCAATCTTCAGAGTTGCGTTTAATTCTATCCAATAAATTCCATCTGAATTCAGTAGTCTTCATCATAAAAGAGCCAGCACAAGAAGTATCGAGCATGGTGCGATTGTTTTCAGAAAGCCGAGCATATAAATTTTGAATAATCATTTCTCTTGAGAGCTCATGATTGGGGCATGAATATAACATTGATTTAAGCCTCCCCAAGCTTGAGCGATGCTTTCTCCTTTGTGAGGCCAGAAATTATATATATAATTGCGATCACGATGAACAAGATGCATAGGGTAATACTTTCGATGAAATTCCAGCTTCAATCTTTTATAGTCCCAGAATCTCATGTCATCACATAGCCTATACCATATCAATGCGTCTCCCTTCAAAGATAAAGGGAAGACCTTCTTCTTAGAAACATCATCGGGTATACCTGCAAGCTTAAATAATCCACAAACTTCATCCACATATATTAAGTGCTCATCAGGATGCTTTGTTCCATCTCCTGTAAAAGGGTTAGCTAGCAGTTTTTCCATCATACCCGAAGGAAATTCAAAAGGAGTTTCATGTTCAATAGGTTCAGTAGGTTGAGGAGCAACTCTTTTCTCTACTAGACGGGGTGAAGATACCCCGAACAAGCCCCTCGGAGAATTACTTTCCATAGTAACAAGGGACAGTAAATTTCAGCACACTATATAAATTTTTCCTTACCAAATTCCACCTACCAAAGGCGCTACACTCCCCGGCAACGGCGCCAGAAAAGAGTCTTGATGACCCACGAGTATAGGGGATCTATCGTAGTCCTTTCGATAAGTAAGAGTGTCGAACCCAACGAGGAGCAGAAGGAAATGATAAGCGGTTTTCAGCAAGGTATTCTCTGCAAGTACTAAAATAAGTAGTAACAGATAGTTTTGTGATAGGATGAATTGTAACAAGCAACGAGTAACAAAAGTAAATAAAGTGCAGCAAGGTGGCCCAATCCTTTTGTAGCAAAGGACAAGCCGGAACAAACTCTTATAATAGGAAAAGCGCTCCCAAGGACACATGGGAATATCGTCAAGCTAGTTTTCATCACGTTCATATGATCCGCGTTCGATACTTTGATAATTTGATATGTGGGTGGACCGGTGCTTGGGTGCTGTTCTTACTTGAACAAAAATCCCACTTATGATTAACCTCTATTGCAAGCATCCGCAACTACAACAAAAGTATTAAGGCAAACCTAACCATAACATGAAACATGTGGATCCAAATCAGCCCCTTACGAAGCAACGCATAAACTACGGTTTAAGCTTCTATCACTCTAGCAACCCATCATCTACTTATTACTTCCCAATGCCTTCCTCTAGGCCCAGATAATGGTGAAGTGTTATGTAGTCGACGTTCACATAACACCACTAGAGGCTAGACAACATACATCTTATCAAAATATCAAACGAATACCAAATTCACATGACTACTCATAGCAAGACTTCTCCCTTGTCCTCAGGAATGAACGTAATTACTCACAAAGCATATTCATGTTCATAATCAGAGGGGTAATAATATGCATATAGGATCTGAACATATGATCTTCCACCAAATAAACCAACTAGCATCAACTACAAGGAGTAATCAACACTACTAGAAACCTACTAGCACCAATCCCGGACTTTGAGACAAGAATTGGATACAAGAGATGAACTAGGGTTTGGAGATGAGATGGTGCTGGTGAAGATGTTGATGGAGAGTGCCCTCTCCCGATGAGAGGAGCGTTGGTGATGATGATGGTGATGATTTCCCCCTCCCGAAGGGAAGTTTCCCCGGCAGAACAGCTCTGCCGGAGCTCTAGATTGGATCCGCCAAGGTTCCGCCTCGTGGCGGCGGAGTCTCATCCCGAAAAGTTCCTTTTTCTTTTTTTCTCATCGAAAGACTTCATATAGGAGAAGATGGACGTCAAAGAGCCACCAGGGGGCCCACGAGGTAGGGGGGGCGCGCCCCCACCCTCGTGAGAAGGGTGTGGGCCCCCTGGCCTTCATCTTTGGCGAGGATTTTTCTTTATTTATTTTAAGATGTTCCGTGAAGTTTCAGGACTTTTGGAGTTGCGTAGAATAGGTCTCTAATATTTGCTCCTTTTCCAGCCCAGAATTCCAGCTGCCGGCATTCTCCCTCCTTATGTAAACCTTGTGAAATAAGAGAGAATAGCCATAAGTATTGTGACATAAAGTGAAATAACAGTCCATAATGCAATAAATATTGATATAAAAGCATGATGCAAAATGGACGTATCAATCTCCTCGTGCGTCATGCCGAGGAAATGCTGAATAGTGCGCGGTCCTTCCGGGTTGAATTCCCACATGTGGAGGGGCCGGCGTTTGCAAGGCTGGACTCGATGAACCAGCATAGCTTGCGTTACCATAACCAGACTGAAATCTCCCTCGAAGAGATCTCGGATACGGCTCTGCAGTATTGGCACGTCCTTGGCTGGACCCCAGCTCAGCCCCCTACTGATCCATGATATCAGTTGTGGTGGGGGGCCCGAGCGAAAGGTGGGGGCAGCTACCCATTTGGCACTTCGGGGAGCTGTGACGTAAAACCACTCCCGTTGCCACAATCCAGACACCTCTAGAAAGGAACCCTTTGGCCATGGAGCGTCAGTAATTTTGCTTATTATAGCACCTCCGCACGCTGCGTACTGCCCCTCGACCATCTTCTACTTCACATCGAAGGTCTTGAGCCACAGGCCGAAGTGAGGGGTAATGCGGAGGAAGGCCTCACATACGACAATAAACGACGAGATGTGAAGAAGGGAATCCGGGGCCAGATCGTGAAAATCCAGCCCGTAATAGAACATAAGACCCCTAACAAAGGGATCCAGAGCGAGGCCTAGTCCTCGGAGGAAGTGGGAGACGAACACAACGCTCTGGTTGGGTTCGGGAGTAGGGACGACCTGCCCTCGGGCGGGCAGCCTATGCGAAAGTTCGGCGGTTAGATATCTGGCCTCCCTCAACTTCTTGATGTCCTCCTCCATGACGGAGGAAGGCATCCACCGGCCTTGAAGGCTAGATCCGGACATGATTGAAGGTCCGAAGCACTTGACCTGAGCTTTGGGTGTTAGAACTCGAGGCGGGGGAAGGATTCGATTGAGCACGGGAGGAAAAAAAGAAAAAGCCTCGTCCCTTTATAAAGGGGATGAATATCAGGCGTCCTCCTCATGGCCCTTCGAGACTTACCTAAGATCTAGGAGTCATACCAACAGGCACGGTTGGGTTACCCACGTTTGTATTGATAAGAATCCCGTGATAAGGGGAACACAATCTCTGCTTTGACAAGACGTGTCAAGAAACCGCCTTGCGTTATGTGCGGGGCTGGTTAAAGAAAAACGGTTCAAATAATGACCGGGCTGTGGCGTGATGTCATGCTGTCAAAACGTGTCAGCAGATTAGATTTGTGGAAATATTATTCTCTCTACGGTGGTGTGTGAAACTTATTTTGCAGGGTCAGACACTATCCTTGTATTCAAACTCTTCCGTGGTGTATTTGGGGGAGGAACCCGCCTTGCAATGTCGAAGACAACACTGCGTGCCGGACTCATTGTCATTGAAGCCTGGTTTAGGGGCTACTGAGGGAGTCCTGGATTAGGGGGTCTCCGGACAGCCGGACTATATCCTTTGGCCGGACTGTTGGACTATGAAGATATGAGATTGAAGACTTTGTCCCGTGTCCGGATGGGACTCTACTTGGTGTGGAAGGCAAGCTAGGCAATACGGATATGTATATCTCCTCCTTTGTAACCGACCTTGTGTAACCCTAGCCCCCTCCGGTGTTTATATAAACCGGAGGGTTTTAGTCCGTAGGACAAGATACAATCATACCATAGGCTAGCTTCTAGGGTTTAGCCTCTTCGATCTCGTGGTAGATCAACTCTTGTAATACTCATATCATCAAGAACAATCAAGCAGGATGTAGGGTATTACCTCCATCAAGAGGGCTCGAACCTGGGTAAACATCGTGTCCCCTGCCTCCTGTTACCATCCGCCTTAGACGCACAGTTCGGGACCCCCTACCCGAGATCCGCCGGTTTTGACACCGACAGTGATGAATGTCAAAGAATTGGTAATATTAGTAGACGTCAAGAAATGCCTATGAATTATTCACTTGTTATTGAACCATTTGATGTTTGGGGATTTGATTATATGGGACCGTTTCCTTCCTCTAATGGGTATACACATATTTTAGTTGCTGTTGATTACCTTACTAAGTGGGTAGAAGCTATTCCAACTAGTAGTGCTGATCATAACACCTCTATTAAGATGCTTAAAGAAGTTATTTTCCCGAGGTTTGGAGCCCCTAGATATTTAATGACTGATGGTGGTTCACACTTTATTCATGGTGCCTTTCGTAAAATGCTTGCTAAGTATGATGTTAATCATAGAATTGCATCTCCTTATCACCCAAAGTCTAGTGGTCAAGTAGACTTCAGTAATAGAGAGCTCAAATTAATTTTGCAAAAGACTGTTAATAGATCTAGAAAGAATTGGTCCAAGAAACTTGATGATGCATTATGGGCTTATAGAACTGCATATAAAAATCCTATGGGTATGTCTCCGTATAAAATGGTTTATGGCAAAGCATGTCACTTACCTCTTGAGCTAGAACACAAGGCATATTGGGCCATTAAACAGCTCAATTATGATTTCAAACTTGCCGGTGAGAAGAGGTTATTTTACATTAGCTCACTTGATGAACGGAGAACCCAGGCCTATGAGAATGCCAAACTGTTTAAAGAAAAAGTTAAAAGATGGCATGACAAAAGAATACAAAAACGTGAGTTTAATGTAGGTGATTATGTATTGCTATACAACTCTCGTTTAAGATTTTTTGCACGCAAACTTCTCTCTAAATGGGAAGGTCCTTACGTTATCGAGGAGGTCTACCATTTCGGTGCCATAAAAATCAACAACTTCGAAGGCACAAATCCGAAGGTGGTGAACGGTCAAAGAATCAACATTATATCTCAGGTAATCCCATAAACGTTGAAACTAATATTATTGAAACCGTAACCCCGGAGGAATACATAAGGGACACTTTCGGGAACGTTTCAGACTCCGAAAAGGAATAGGAACGTGGTACGGTAAGTAAACCGACTCCAAAACAATTCTAATGGCAATATTTCTTCGTTTTGGAATATTTAAGAAAATTGGAAAATAAGAAGCAGACCAGAAAGGACACAAGGCTTCCACGAGGGTGGAGGGCGCGCCTAGGGCTGGAAAAAAGCTCGAAGCTCGCGAGCTAAACGAGTAGCTCGTGACTCGGCTCGAATCGACTCGAACTCGAAGAATAACGAGCTGAGCCGAGCTTTAGTTTAAGATCGTTTACATACCAAGTTAAACGAGCCGATCTTACGAGTACTCGGGTAACTCATTAAGATCGGTAAAAAATCAATGTTTTTAGGGGTAGTAAAATACAACCACTAAACACCTTGCGTCCCGGCATAAGGCCCAGCCGCTCAAGGCCGAGCCACCCAGGAGACTCACACGTACAAGACCACATATGCACATGCTAAATTCTCAGTTAATCTTTTTATCATATTTGTAAGGTCTAATGTTCATATCTTTAACAAGCTTAACAAGCTAAACGAGCCAGCTCGCGGGTTATACGAGTCAAGCCAATCTTGGATTTGAGCTCGTTATAGTAATGAGTCGAGTCGAGCTAGCTCGTTAATGAAACGAGCTTTAGCGAGTCGAGTCGAGCTGGCTCGACTCGGCTCGAATTCCACCCCTAGGCGCGCCCTACCCCCCTGGGCGCGCCCCCTGCCTCATGGGCACCTTGTGTGCTCTCCAGACTCCATTTTCTTGCACGATACTTATTTTGGTCGGTAAAAATTCATCATGTAACCTCCCAGAGGTTTTGACCGCTGTATCACGCAAATATCCTCTGCCTTTGTTTCGAGCTGTTCCTGCTGCAGATTAGAGCAATATGTTGTCCCAGGATTCCGAAGGAGAAAGCTATGTGGCTGATTATCTTGTAGATCCTAAGGTCTATGGGGACGTGGAGCATTGTGGTTGGACTACAGAAGAAGAAGAGGACTATGAACCCAAGGGAAAGGAGGAGACGAGCTCAGATGAAGATGAAGTCCCATTACCTCAACCTGGGGACATGCATGTGGAGTTCAAAAAGTCAAGCCTCCCTGATAGAGCAAAGAAACCTAAGATCGAGTTTATCCCTTTTCGCCTCTTGCAGGAAAACAAACAGGAATTATGCAAGAATATATTAAGCCTTGAGCAATAGATTGATGACCTCAGGGAGCAAAATTCTGTCCTCAAGCGCAAATTAAGGAAGAAGCCTACGCCATCAACAAAACCATCACCTTCTTCACCAACAAAGAAGAACTGAGTATCTCGTATGGGTACTCCCCTTGGCAACCGCCAAGCTTGGGGGAGTGCCCCGGTATCGTATCACCATCACTTTTATCTCTACCGTTTTTCTTAGTTCAATCCTTTTGATAATATCTTGATCTAGTAGAATAAAGTTTTAGTATGATCTAGTTGTGAGTTTTGCTTTATGATCCTTCTATGTAATCGAGTCCGTGAGCTATATATAATAAAGATTAGTGTTGAGTAAAGGGCTTGATTATTTTGCTATGATCTTGAGGGAATAAAATAAAAGAGAAGAAATAAAAAGAAATAAAGAGATCATATAGATCTTATGGAGAGTAATGAGCTCACATATAAAGAGTATGATGAATAAAGGTTGTTGAGAGTTGACAAACATAGTTTTGGTCATTGCTGCAATTAATAGGAAGTAATAAAGAAATAGAGGTTCACATATAAATATACTATCTTGGACATCTTTTATGATTGTGAGCACTCATTAAAGTATGACATGCTAAGAGTTGACGTTGGACAAGGAAGACAACATAATGGGTTATGTTTTCTTACATCCGAGATAAATTATATTGTCATGGATCATCCAACATGTTGAGCTTGCCTTTCCCTCTCATGCTAGCCAATTTCTTTGCACCAAGTAGAAATACTACTTGTGCTTCCAAATATCCCTAAACCCAGTTTTGCCATGAGAGTCCACCATATCTACCTATGGATTGAGTAAGATCCTTCAAGTAAGTTGTCATCGGTGCAAGCAATAAAAAATGCTCTCTAAATATGTATGACTTATTAATGTGGAGAAAATAAGCTTTATACAATCTTGTGATCTAGAAGAAATAAAAGTGACGGACTACATAATAAAGGTCCATATCACAAGTGGCAATATAAAGTGACGTTCTTTTGCATTAAGGTTTTTTGCACCCAACCATAAAAGCGCATGACAACCTCTGCTTCCCTCTGCGAAGGGCCTATCTTTTACTTTTATCTTCTACCTTACATAAGAGTCATGGTGATCTTCACCCTTCCTTTTTACATTTTATCTATTGGCAAGCACAACATGTTGGAAAGATCCTGGTATATATGGCTAATTGGATGTGAGTTTTCATGAACTATTATTGTTGACATTACCCTTGAGGTAAAACATTGGGAGGCATAACTATAAGCCCCTATCTTTCTCTGTGTCCGATTAAAACTCCATACCCATAAGTATTGCGTGAGTGTTAGCAATTGTGAAAGACTATATGATAGTTGAGTATGTGGACTTGCTGAAAAGCTCTTATATTGACTCTTTCCTATGTTAAGATAAATTGCAATTGCTCCAATGACTGAGATTATAGTTTGTTAGTTTTCAATGAAGTTTATGATTCATACTTGAAATTGTGATTGAATTATTACTCTAGCATAAGAGATCATATGACAAGAATTATATAAGTTGCTGTTCTAAGAATGATCATGATGCCTTCATGTCTGTATTTTATTTTTATCGACACCTCTATCTCTAAACATGTGGACATATTTTTCGATTTCGGCTTCCGCTTGAGGACAAGCGAGGTCTAAGCTTGGGGGAGTTGATACGTCCATTTTGCATCATGCTTTTATATAGATATTTATTGCATTATGGGCTGTTATTACACATTATGTCACAATACTTATGCCTATTTTCTCTTATTTTACAAGGTTTACATAAAGAGGGAGAATGCCGGCAGCTGGGATTCTGGGCTGGAAAAGGAGCAAATATTAGAGACCTATTCTGCACAGCTCCAAAAGTCCTGAAACTTCACGGAAGTCATTTTCAGAATATATAAAAAATACTGAGCGCAAGAAGTTCCCGAGGGGGGCCACACCCTGCCCATGAGGAGCTGTTCTGCCGGGGATACTTCCCTCCGGGAGGGGGAAATCATCGCCATCGTCATCACCAACGATCCTCTCATTGGGAGGGGGTCAATCTCCATCAACATCTTCACCAGCACCATCTCATCTCAAACCCTAGTTCATCTCTTATATCCAATCTTTGTATCTAAACCTTTGATTGGTACCTGTGGGTTGCTATTAGTGTTGATTACTCCTCGTAGTTGATGCTAGTTGGTTTACTTGGTGGAAGATCATATGTTCAGATCCATTATGCATATTAATACCCCTCTGATTATGAACATGAATATGCTTTGTGAGTAGTTACCTTAGTTCCTCAAGACATGGGAGAAATCTTGCTATTAGTAGTCATGCGAATTTGGTATTCGTTCGATATTTTGATGAGATGTATGTTGTCATCCCTCTAGTGGTGTCATGTGAACGTCGACTACATGACACTTCACCATTGTTTGGGCCTAAAGGGAGGCATTGGAAAGTAATAAGTAGATGATGGGTTGCTAGAGTGACAGAAGCTTAAACCCAAGTTTATGTGTTGCTTCATAAGGGGCTGATTTGCATCCATATATTTCATGCTATGGTTAGGTTTACCTTAATACTTTTGTTGTAGTTGCGGATGCTTGCAATGGGGGTTAATCATAAGTGGGATGCTTGCCCAAGTAAGGGCAGTACCCAAGCACCGGTCCACCCACATATCAAATTATCAAAGTACCGAACGCGAATCATATGAACGTGATGAAACCTAGCTTGACGATAATTCCCATGTGTCCTCGGGAGCGCTTTCCTTCATATAAGAGTTTGTCCAGGCTTGTCCTTTGCTACAAAAAGGATTAGGCCATCTTGCTGCACCTTATTTACTTTTATTACTTGCTACTCGTTACCAATTACCTTATCACAAAACTATCTGTTACCGATAATTTCAGTGCTTGCATAGAATACCTTGCTGAAAACCGCTTATCATTTCCTTCTGCTCCTTGTTGGGTTCGACACTCTTACTTATCGAAAGGACTATGATAGATCCCCTATACTTGTGGGTCATCAAACACCTCTTTTCTTCGGAGTTGGCTTAGGAGTTGTTTCAGGAAGTGCCCAATCATTTTCATTACTCAACATATTATTCAATAGCAATTCAGCTTGATCAACAGTTCTTTCCCTGAAAACACAACCAGCACAACTATCCAGGTGGTCTCTGGAAGCATTGGTTAGTCCATTATAAAAGATATCAAGTATTTCATTTTTCTTGAGAGGATGATCAAGCAAAGCATTAAGTAATCGGAGAAGCCTCCCCCAAGCTTGTGGGAGATTCTCTTCTTCAATTTGCACACAATTATATGTTTCCCTTAAAAGCAGCTTGTTTCTTATGAGTGGGGAAATATTTAGCAGAGAAGTAATAAATCATATCCTGGGGACTACGCACACAACCAGGATCAAGAGAATTAAATCATGTTTTAGCATCACCCTTTAATAAGAACGGAAACAACTTAAGGATAAAGTAATAGCGAGTTTTCTCATCATTAGTGAACAGGGTGGCTATATCATTCAACTCGGTAAGATGTGCCACAACAGTTTCAGTTTCATAACCATGGAAAGGATCAGATTCAACCAAAGTAATTAACTCAGGGTCGACGGAGAAATCATAATCCTTATCGGAAATACAGATAGGTGAAGTAGCAAAAGCAGGGTCATATCTCATTCTAGCATTCAAGGATTTTTCTTTCAGCTTAGCTAATAATTTCTTAAGATCATATCTATCATTGCAATCTAAAAAGTCTCTAGAAGTTTCTTCATCCATAACATAACCCTCAGGCACAACAGGAAATTCATATCTAGGGGAGAATCTTCATCATTACTTTCATCAATATTATCATTTTCAATAATTTCATTCTCTCTAGCCCTAGCAAGTTGTTCATCAAGAAATTCACCTAATGGCACAATATTATCAAGCATAGAAGTAGTTTCATGATAAGTATCATGCAAAGCAGAAGTGGCATCATCAATAACATGCGACATATCAGAATGAATAGCAGGAGTAGGTGTTGCAAGTTTACTCAAAACAGAAGGTGAATCAAGTGCAGAGCTAGATGACAGTTCCTTACCTCCCCTCATAGTTGAGGGAAAAATCTTGGTTCTTTTATCTTTCAAGTTCTTCATAGTGATCAGCAGATATAAATCCCAAGTGACTCAAAGAATAGAGCTATGCTCCCCCACAACGGCACCAGAAAATAGTCTTGATAACCCACAAGTATAGGGGATCGCAACAGTTTTCGAGGGTAGAGTATTCAACCCACATTTATTGATTCGACACAAGGGGAGCCAAAGAATATTCTCAAGTATTAGCAGCTGAGTTGTCAATTCAACCACACCTGGAAAACTTAATATCTGCAGCAAAGTATTTAGTAGCAAAGTAGTATGGAAGTAGCGGTAACGGTGGCAAAGGTAACAATATTGGTTTTGTAGTGATTGTAACAGTAGGAACGGAAAAGTAACTAAGCAAAGATCAATGTGTGAAAAGCTCGTAGGCAATGGATCAGTGATGGATAATTATGTCGGATGTGATTCCTCATGCAACAGTTATAACATAGGGTGACACAGAACTACCTCCAGTTCATCAATGTGATGTAGGCATGTATTCCGAATATAGTCATACGTGCTTATGGAAAAGAACTTGCATTACATCTTTTGTCCTACCCTCCCGTGGCAGCGGGGTCCTATGGGAAACTAAGGGATATTAAGGCCTCCTTTTTAATATAGTACCGGACCAAAGCATTAACACTTAGTGAATACATGAACTCCTCAAACTACGGTCATCACCGGTAAGTATCCCAATTATTGTCACTTCGGGGTTAACGGATCATAACACATAATAGGTGACTATAGACTTGCAAGATAGGATCAAGAACTCACATATATTCATGAAAACATAATAGGTTCATATCTGAAATCATGGCACTCGGGCCCTAGTGACAAGCATTAAGCATAGCATAGTCATAGCAACATCAATCTCAGAACATAATGGATACTAGGGATCAAACCCTAACAAAACTAATTCGGTTACATGATAAATCTCATCCAACCCATCACCGTCCAGCAAGCCTGCGATGGAATTACTCACACACGGCGGTGAGCATCATGAAATTGGTGATGGAGGAAGGTTGATGATGACGATGGCGACGGATTCCCCTCTCCGGAGCCCCGAACGGACTCCAGATCAGCCCTCCCGAGAGAGATTAGGGCTTGGCTGCGGCTCCGTATCATAAAACGTGATGAATACTCCTCCCTGATTTTTTCTCCCCGAACATGAATATATAGAGTTGGAGTTGAGGTCGGTGGAGCATCAGAGGGACCACGACGCAGGGGGCGCGCCCCCCACCCTCGTGGACACGGTGTGGGCCCCCTGGCCTTGATTCTTTCGCCAGTATTTTTATATATTCCAAAAATATTCCCCGTGAAGTTTCAGGTCATTCCGAGAACTTTTATTTCTGCACAAAAATAACACCATGGCAATTCTGCTGAAAACAGTGTTAGTCCGGGTTAGTTCCATTCAAATTATGCAAGTTAGAGTCCAAAACAAGGGCAAAAGTGTTTGGAACAGTAGATATGTTGGAGACGTATCAGCCAACCCCGCTAGCGTGCCCTGGTGGGTAGTGGGGCCCTTGGCCCACCTCTGGTGCCCATCTTCTGGTATATAAGGTCTTTTGACCTAGAAAAAATAAGGAGAGGACTTTCGGGATGGAGCACCATGTCTCAAGGCAGAACTTGGGCAGGAACACTTTTGCCCTCCAGCGGAGCGATTTCGCCGGGGGAACTTCCCTCTGGGAGGGGGAAATCGAAGCCATCGTCATCACCAACAACCCTCTCATCTTTGGGAGGCCAATCTTCATCAGCAACTTCAACTGCACCATGACAACTACTATGATGTGGAAGCAATAACTAAGCATGATATGAAACTACTAGGGTACTGATGAACCAACATCTTCGATCTCAAGAACCATCTCACTCTTGGCTATCCGGCCAATCAATATACCACCTCGATCACCTCGTGATCAATACCTCCACGTGATCACTGTGTGACCACATCACAAACTGAATGATCATCCTCAAGATCATCCCATCAACATCCTCAACATCCTGCCAAACTGTTACTGCTCATAATATCAACATATAAGCCACCTAAAAGTCATTCCGTCATGTGAGTGTTGATCGAACGGTGTGACCTAGTATGAACTTGTGCCCATGACCAAGGAAACAGCTATCGATAGATTAAACACACTCTGCAGAGGTTAGCACACTGTACCCACATCACAGAACCCATGGCCTCGTACTCCCATTCGGGTGGACCAACGGTGTTCCGACAAAACCAATCTACTGCCATGACACTCTCCCGACCACTCCGACCAACTCCCCTTTGGGATCAGTCCTGGGTGGCCCCGATGTCACCTCGTGACACCCAACGGCCACCGTTGTGGCAAAACAAAAATGGTCCCAAACGGGGACAAAAGCGTGTAAACAACTCGGGTACACAAGGTTATTACCGCCTACTGGGCCAGGGCAGCACGCGTGCATAACCTTCCCTAGTTGGAGGCACCGGCAGAGGCATGATAATAGACCGCATTAGGGCCCTCCCATAATGGCAAATGTGTTTGCACTGGAAAAGCCCGGTTCAGTGGCACTTGACCAATGAAATGATGAAATTTGTCCCCAAAGATAGATCTGTGATAACTGATACTCCGACATCTGTTGGGGAACATTGCAGAAAACAAAAATTTTCCTACGGTTTCACCAAGATCTATCTATGAGTTCATCTAGCAACGAGTCATCGGATGCATCTACATACCTTTGTAGATCGCGGGCGGAAGCGTTCAAAGAACGGGGATGAAGTAGTCGAACACGACGTGATTCAAATCACCGGAGATCCTAGCACCGAACGGACGGCACCTCTGCGTTCAACACACGTACGGTTCGCGCAACGTCTCCTTCTTCTTGATCCAGCAAGGGGGAAGGAGAGGTTGAGGAAGATGGCTCCAGCAGCAGCACGACGGCGTGGTGATGGTGGAGCTGCAGAACTCCGTCAGGGCTTCACCAAGCACTATGGAGGAGGAGGAGATGTTGGAGAGGGAGAGGGAGGCAACCAAAGGCGTGAGAGAAAAGCCCTCCTACCCCCACTATATATAGGAGGGCCAAGGGGGGCGCCGGCCCTAGGAGATCTAATCTCCTAGGGGGGCGGTGGCCAAGGGGAGGTTTCCCTCCCCCCCAAGGCACCTAGGGGAGACTTCCACAATTGGGACTCTTCCCTTTTGGGAAACCCTAGGCGCATGGGCCCTTGGGGCTGGTTCCCTTGGCCCATGTAGGCCAAGGTGCGACCCCTACAGCCCATGTGGCCCCCATGGGGCAGGTGGCCCCACCCTGTGGGCCCCCGGGACCCCTCCGGTGGTCCCAGTACAATACCGATAACCCCGAAACTTGTCCCGATGGCCGAAACAGCACTTCCTATATACAATTCTTTACCTTCGGACCATTCCGGAACTCCTCGTGACGTCCGGGACTCCGAACAACATTCGGGTTACTGCATATACATATCCCTACAACCCTAGCGTCACCGAACCTTAAGTGTGTAGACCCTACGGGTTCGGGAGACGTGTAGACACGACCGAGACGACTCTTTGGTCAATAACCAACAGCAGGATCTGGATACCCATGTTGGCTCTCACATGCTCCTCGATGATCTCATCGGATGAACCACGATGTCGAGGATTCAAGCAACCCCGTATACAATTCCCTTTGTTAATCGGTATGTTACTTGCCCGAGATTTGATCGTCGGTATCCCAATACCTCGTTCAATCTCGTTACCGGCAAGTCACTTTACTCGTACCGTAATGCATGATCCCGTGACCAGACACTTGGTCACTTTGAGCTCATTATGATGATGCATTACCGAGTGGGCCCAGTGATACCTCTCCGTCATACGGAGTGACAAGTCCCAGTCTTGATCCGTGTCAACCCAACAGACACTTTCAGAGATACCCGTAGTATACCTTTATAGTCACCCAGTTATGTTGTGACGTTTGGTACACCCAAAGCACTCTTACAGTATCCGGGAGTTACACGATCTCATGGTCTAAGGAAAAGATACTTGACATTGGAAAAACTCTAGCAAACGAACTACACGATCTTTATGCTATGTTTAGGATTGGGTCTTGTCCATCACATCATTCTCCTAATGATGTGATCTCGTTATCAATGACATCCAATGTCCATAGTCAGGAAACCATGACTATCTGTTGATCAACGAGCTAGTCAACTAGAGGCTTACTAGGGACGTGTTGGTGTCTATTATTCACACATGTATTACAATTTCCGGATAACACAATTATAGCATGAATAAAGACAATTATCATGAATAAGGAAATATAATAATAATGCTTTTATTATTGCCTCTAGGGCATATTTCCAACAGTCTCCCACTTGCACTAGAGTCAATAATCTAGTTACATTGTGATGAATCGAACACCCATGGAATTCTGGTGTTGATCATGTTTTGCTCTAGGGAGAGGTTTAGTCAACGGATCTGCTACATTCAGGTCCGTATGTACTTTACAAATATCTATGTCTCCATCTTGAACATTTTCACGAATGGAGTTGAAGCGACGCTTGATGTGCCTTGTCTTCTTGTGAAACCTGGGCTCCTTGGCAAGTGCAATAGCTCCAGTGTTGTCACAAAAGAGCTTGATCGGCCCCGACGCATTGGGTATGACTCCTAGGTCGGTGATGAACTCCTTCACCCAAATTGCTTCATGTGCTGCCTCCGAGGCTGCCATGTACTCCGCTTCACATGTAGATCCCGCCACGACGCTCTGCTTGCAACTGCACCAGCTTACTGCCCCACCATTCAAAATATACACGTATCCGGTTTGTGACTTAGAGTCATCCAGATCTGTGTCGAAGCTAGCGTCGACGTAACCCTTTACGACGAGCTCTTCGTCACCTCCATAAACGAGAAACATTTCCTTCGTCCTTTTCAGGTACTTCAGGATATTCTTGACCACTGTCCAGTGTTCCTTGCCGGGATTACTTTGGTATCTTCCTACCAAACTTACGGCAAGGTTTACATCAGGTCTGGTACACAGCATGGCATACATAATAGAACCTATGGCTGAGGCATAGGGGATGACACTCATCTCTTCTATATCTTCTGTCGTGGTCGGACATTGAGCTGAGCTCAATTTCATACCTTGTAACACAGGCAAGAACCCCTTCTTAGATTGATCCATATTGAACTTCTTCAATATCTTCTCAAGGTATGTGCTTTGTGAAAGACCTATGAGGCGTCTTGATCTATCTCTATAGATCTTGATGCCTAATATATAAGCAGCTTCTCCAAGGTCCTTCATTGAAAAACTCTTGTTCAAGTAGGCCTTGATGTTGTCCAAGAGTTCTATATCATTTCCCATCAAAACTATGTCATCTACATATAATATGAGAAATGCTACAGAGCTCCCACTCACTTTCTTGTAAACGCAGGCTTCTCCATAAGTCTGCGTAAACCCAAATGCTTTGATCATCTCATCAAAGTGAATGTTCCAACTCCGAGATGCTTGCACCAGCCCATAAATCGAGCGTTGGAGCTTGCACACCTTGTCAGCATTCTTAGGATCAACAAAACCTTCCGGCTGCATCATATACAATTCTTCCTTAAGGAAACCATTAAGGAATGCTGTTTTGACGTCCATTTGCCATATTTCATAATCATAGAATGCGACAATTGCTAACATGATTCGGACGGACTTCAGCTTCGCTACCGGTGAGAAAGTCTCATCGTAGTCAACCCCTTGAACTTGTCGATAACCCTTAGCGACAAGCCGAGCTTTATAGATGGTCACATTACCATCCGCGTCTGTCTTCTTCTTAAAGATCCATTTATTTTTTATGGCTCGCCGTTCAACGGGCAAGTCAGTCAAAGTCCATACTTCGTTTTCATACATGGATCCTATCTCAGATTTCATGGCTTCTAGCCATTTGTCGGAATCCGGGCCCGCCATCGCTTCTTCATAGTTCGAAGGTTCACCGTTGTCTAACAACATGATTTCCAAGACAGGGTTGCCGTACCACTCTGGTGCGGAACGTGTCCTTATGGACCTTCGAAGTTCAGTAGCAACTTGATCTGAAGTTTCATGATCATCATCATTAACTTCCTCTCTAGTCGGTGCAGGCACCTCAGGAACATTTTCTTGAGTTGCGCCATTTTCTGGTTCAAGAGGTAATACTTCATCAAGTTCTATTTTCCTCCCACTCACTTCTTTCGAGAGAAACTCCTTCTCTAGAAAGAATCCATTCTTGGCAACAAAGACCTTGCCTTCGGGTCTGAGGTAGAAGGTATACCCAATAGTTTCTTTAGGGTATCCTATGAAGACGCATTTTTCTGACTTGGGTTCGAGCTTTTCAGGTTGAAGTTTGTTGACATAAGCATCGCACCCCCAAACTTTTAGAAACGACAGCTTAGGTTTCTTCCCAAACCATAATTCATACGGTGTCGTCTCAACGGATTTCGACGGAGCCCTATTTAAAGTGAATGCGGCAGTCTCTAAAGCATAGCCCCAAAAGGATAGCGGTAAATCGGTAAGAGACATCATAGACCGCACCATATCTAATAGAGTGCGATTACGATGTTCGGACACACCGTTACGCTGAGGTGTTCCAGGCGGCGTTAGTTGTGAAACTATTCCACATTTTCTTAAGTGTGTGCCAAATTCGTGACTCAAGTATTCTCCTCCATGATCTGATCGTAGAAACTTGATTTTCCTGTCACGTTGATTCTCAACCTCACTCTGAAATTCCTTGAACTTTTCAAAGGTTTCGGACTTGTGTTTCATTAAGTAGACATACCCATATCTACTCAAGTCATCAGTGAGGGTGAGAACATAACGATAGCCACCGCGAGCCTCAACACTCATTGGACCGCACACATCAGTATGTATGATTTCCAATAAGTTGGTTGCTCGCTCCATTGTTCCTGAGAACGGAGTATTGGTCATTTTACCCATGAGGCATGGTTCGCACGTGTCAAATGATTCATAATCAAGAGACTCTAAAAGTCCATCTGCATGGAGCTTCTTCATGCGTTTGACACCTATGTGACCAAGGCGGCAGTGCCACAAGTATGTGGGACTATCATTATCAACCTTACATCTTTTGGTACTCACACTATGAACATGTGTAGCATTACGCTCGAGATTCATTAAGAATAAACCATTCACCATGGGAGCATGACCATAAAACATATCTCTCATATAAATAGAACAACCATTATTCTCGGATTTAAATGAGTAGCCATCTCGAATTAAACGAGATCCTGATACAATGTTCATGCTCAAACTTGGCACTAAATAACAATTATTGAGGTTTATAACTAATCCCGTAGGTAAATGTAGAGGTAGCGTGCCGACGGCGATCACATCGACCTTGGAACCATTCCCGACGCGCATCGTCACCTCGTCCTTCGCCAGTCTCCGTTTATTCCGCAGCTCCTGCTATGAGTTACAAATATGAGCAACGGCACCGGTATCAAATACCCAGGAGTTACTACGAGTACTGGTAAGGTACACATCAATTACATGTATATCAAATATACCTTTGGTTTTGCCGGCCTTCTTGTCCGCTAAGTATTTGGGGCAGTTTCGCTTCCAGTGACCGCTTCCCTTGCAATAAAAGCACTCAGTCTCGGGCTTGGGTCCATTCTTTGGCTTCTTCCCGGCAGCTTGCTTGCCAGGCGCGGCAACTCCCTTGCCATCCTTCTTGAAGTTCTTTTTACCCCTGCCCTTCTTGAACTTAGTGGTTTTATTGACCATAAACACTTGATGTTCCTTCTTGACTTCTACCTCCGCTGATTTCAGCATTGCAAATACCTCAGGAATGGTCTTTTCCATTCCCTGCATATTGAAGTTCATCACAAAGCTCTTGTAGCTTGGTGGAAGCAACTGGAGGATTCTATCAATGACTGCATCATCCGGGAGATTAACTCCCAGCTGAGTCAAGCGGTTATGTAACCCAGACATAGTGAGTATGTGCTCACTGACAGAACTATTTTCCTCCATCTTACAGCTGAAGAACTTGTCGGAGACCTCATATCTCTCGACCCGGGCATGAGCTTGGAAAACCATTTTCAGCTCTTCGAACATCTCATATGCTCCATGTCTCTCAAAATGCTTTTGGAGCCCCGGCTCTAAACTGTAAAGCATGCCGCCCTGAACGAGGGAGTAGTCATCAACACGTGTCTGCCAAGCGTTCATTGAAGGAAATATGCCCTAGAGGCAATAATAAAGTTATTATTTATTTCCTTATATCATGATAAATGTTTATTATTCATGCTAGAATTGTATTAACCGGAAACATAATACATGTGTGAATACATAGACAAACAGAGTGTCACTAGTATGCCTCTACTTGACTAGCTCGTTAATCAAAGATGGTTATGTTTCCTAACCATGAACAAAGAGTTGTTATTTGATTAACAAGGTCACATCATTAGTTAAATGATCTGATTGACATGACCCATTTCATTAGCTTAGCACCCGATTGTTTAGTATGTTGCTATTGCTTTCTTCATGACTTATACATGTTCCTATGACTATGAGATTATGCAACTCCCGTTTGCCAGAGGAACACTTTGGGTACTACCAAACGTCACAACGTAACTGGGTGATTATAAAGGAGTACTACAGGTGTCTCCAATGGTAGATGTTGGGTTGGCGTATTTCGAGATTAGGGTTTGTCACTCCGATTGTCGGAGAGGTATCTCTGGGCCCTCTCAGTAATACACATCACATAAGCCTTGCAAGCATTATAACTAAGATGTTAGTTGTGAGATGATGTATTACGGAACGAGTAAAGAGACTTGCCAGTAACGAGATTGAACTAGGTATTGGATACCGACGATCGAATCTCGGGCAAGTAACATACCGATGACAAAGGGAACAACGTATGTTGTTATGTGGTCTGACCGATAAAGATCTTCGTAGAATATGTAGGAGCCAATATGGGCATCCAGGTCCCGCTATTGGTTATTGACCGGAGACGTGTCTCGGTCATGTCTACATTGTTCTCGAACCGTAGGGTCCGCACGCTTAACGTTACGATGACAGTTATTATGAGTTTATGCATTTTGATGTACCGAAGGTTGTTCGGAGTCCTGGATGTGATCACGGACATGACGAGGAGTCTTGAAATGGTCGAGACATAAAGATTGATATATTGGAAGCCTATGTTTGGACATCGGAAGTGTTCCGGGTGAAATCGGGAATTTTACCGGAGTACCGGGAGGTTACCGGAACCCCCCGGGAACCAAATGGGCCTTATTGGGCCTTAGTGGAAAGGTGAAAGGGGCAGCCCAAGGTGGGCTGCGTGCCACCCCCCTCCCCTAGTCCTATTAGGACTAGGAGAGGTGGCCGGCCACCTCTCTCCCTCTCTTTCCACTTGGGAGTCCTATTAGGAATAGGATTGGGGGGGAGTCCTACTCCCGGTAGGAGTAGGACTCCTCCTGCGCCTCCTAGCTTGGCCGGCCAGCCCTCCCCCTCTCAACCTTTATATACGGGGGCAGGGGGCACCTCCAGACACACAAGTTGATCCTTGAGATCGTTCCTTAGCCGTGTGCGGTGCCCCCTGCCACCAAATTCCACCTCGATCATACCGTTGTAGTGCTTAGGCGAAGCCCTGCGTCGGTAGTACATCAAGATCGTCACCACGCCGTCGTGCTGACGGAACTCTTCCTCGACGCTTTGCTGGATCGGAGCCCGAGGATTGTCATCGAGCTGAACGTGTGCTAAGAACTCGGAGGTGCCGGAGTAACGGTGCTTGGATCGGTCGGATCGGGAAGAAGACATACGACTACTTCCTCTATGTTGTGTGATCGCTTCCGCAGTCGGTCTGCGTTGGTACGTAGACAACACTCTCCCCCTCGTTGCTATGCATCACCATGATCTTGCGTGTGCATAGGAAATTTTTTGAAATTACTACGTTCCCCAACAGTGGCATCCGAGCCTAGGTTTTATGGTTTGATGTTATTTGCACGAGTAGAACACAAGTGAGTTGTGGGCGATACAAGTCATACTGCCTACCAGCATGTCATACTTTGGTTTGGCGGTATTGTTGGACGAGACGACCCGGACCAACCTTACGCGTACGCTTACGCGAGACCGGTTCCCTCGACGTGCTTTGCACATAGATGGCTTGCGGGCGACTGTCTCTCCAACTTTAGTTGAACCGAGTGTGGCTACGCCCGGTCCTTGAGAAGGTTAAAACGGAGTCTATTTGACAAACTATCATTGTGGTTTTGATGCGTAGGTGAGATGAGTTCTTGCTTAAGCCCGTAGCAGCCACGTAAAACTTGCAACAACAAAGTAGAGGACGTCTAACTTGTTTTTGCAGGGCATGTTGTGATGTGATATGGTCAAGACATGATGCTGATTTTATTGTATGAGATGATCATGTTTTGTAACCAAGTTATCGGCAACTGGCAGGAGCCATATGGTTGTCGCTTTATTGTATGCAATGCAATCGCGATGTAATGCTTTACTTTATTGCTAAGCGGTAGTGATAGTCGTGGAAGCATAAGATTGGCGAGACGACAACGATGCTACGATGGAGATCAAGGTGTCGCGCCGGTGACGATGGTGATCATGATGGTGCTTCGGAGATGGAGATCACAAGCACAAGATGATGATGGCCATATCATATCACTTATATTGATTGCATGTGATGTTTATCTTTTATGCATCTTATCTTGCTTTGATTGACGATAGCATTATAAGATGATCTCTCACTAAATTATCAAGAAGTGTTCTCCCTGAGTATGCACCGGTGCCAAAGTTCGTCGTGCCCAGACACCACGTGATGATCGGGTGTGATAAGCTCTACGTCCATCTACAACGGGTGCAAGCCAGTTTTGCACACGCAGAATACTCAGGTTAAACTTGACGAGCCTAGCATATGCAGATATGGCCTCGGAACACAGAGACCGAAAGGTCGAGCGTGAATCATATAGTAGATATGATCAACATAACGATGTTCACCATTGAAAACTACTCCATCTCACGTGATGATCGGTTATGGTTTAGTTGATTTGGATCACGTGATCACTTAGAGGATTAGAGGGATGTCTATCTAAGTGGGAGTTCTTAAGTAATTTGATTAACTTAACTTAAACTTATCATGAACTTAGTACCTAATAGTATCTTGCTTGTTTATGTTGATTGTAGATAGATGGCTCGTGCTGTTGTTCCGTTAAATTTTAATGCGTTCCTTGAGAAAGCAAAGTTGAAAGATGATGGTAGCAATTACACGGACTGGGTCCGTAACCTGAGGATTATCCTCATTTCTGCATAGAAGAATTACGTCCTGGAAGCACCGCTGGGTGCCAGGCCTGCTGCTGGAGTAACACCAGATGTGATGAACGTCTGGCAGAGCAAAGCTGATGACTACTCGATAGTTCAGTGTGCCATGCTTTACGGCTTAGAATCGGGACTTCAACGACGTTTTGAACGTCATGGAGCATATGAGATGTTCCAGGAGTTGAAGTTAATATTTCAAGCAAATGCCCGAATTGAGAGATATGAAGTCTCCAATAAGTTCTACAGCTGCAAGATGGAGGAGAATAGTTCTGTCAGTGAGCATATACTCAAAATGTCTGGGTATAATAATCACTTGATTGAGATGGGAGTTAATCTTCCAGATGATTGCGTCATTGACAGAATTCTCCAATCACTGCCACCAAGCTACAAGAGCTTCGTGATGAACTATAATATGCAAGGGATGAACAAGACTATTCCCGAGCTCTTCGCAATGCTGAAAGCTGCGGAGGTAGAAATCAAGAAGGAGCATCAAGTGTTGATGGTCAACAAGACCACTAGTTTCAAGAAAAAAGGCAAAGGGAAGAAGAAGGGGAACTTCAAGAAGAACAGCAAGCAAGTTGCTGCTCAGGAGAAGAAACCCAAGTCTGGACCTAAGCCTGAAACTGAGTGCTTCTACTGCAAGCAGACTGGTCACTGGAAGCGGAACTGCCCCAAGTATTTGGCGGATAAGAAGGATGGCAAGGTGAATAAAGGTATATGTGATATACATGTTATTGATGTGTACCTTACTAGAGCTCGCAGTAGCACCTGGGTATTTGATACTGGTTCTGTTGCTAATATTTGCAACTCGAAACAGGGACTACGGAATAAGCGGACACTAGCAAAGGACGAGGTGACGATGCGCGTGGGAAACGGTTCCAAAGTCGATGTGATCGCGGTCGGCACGCTACCTCTACATCTACCTTCGGGATTAATATTAGACCTAAATAATTGTTATTTGGTGCCAGCGTTGAGCATGAACATTATATCTGGATCTTGTTTAATGCGAGACGGTTATTCATTTAAATCAGAGAATAATGGTTGTTCTATTTATATGAGTACTATCTTTTATGGTCATGCACCTTTGAAGAGTGGTCTATTCTTGTTAAATCTCGATAGTAGTGATACGCATATTCATAATGTAGAAGCCAAAAGATGCAGAGTTGATAATGATAGTGCAACTTATTTGTGGCACTGCCGTTTAGGTCATATCGGTGTAAAGCGCATGAAGAAACTCCATACTGATGGGCTTTTGGAACCACTTGATTATGAATCACTTGGTACTTGCGAACCGTGCCTCATAGGCAAGATGACTAAAACACCGTTCTCCGGTACTATGGAGAGAGCAACAGATTTATTGGAAATCATACATACCGATGTATGTGGTCCGATGAATATTGAGGCTCGTGGCGGATATCGTTATTTTCTCACCTTCACAGATGATTTAAGCAGATATGGGTATATCTACTTAATGAAACACAAGTCTGAAACATTTGAAAAATTCAAAGAATTTCAGAGTGAAGTTGAAAATCATCGTAACAAGAAAATAAAGTTTCTACGATCTGATCGTGGAGGAGAATATTTGAGTTACGAGTTTGGTGTACATTTGAAAAATTGTGGAATAGTTTCGCAACTCACGCCACCCGGAACACCACAGCGTAATGGTGTGTCCGAACGTCGTAATCGTACTTTACTAGATATGGTGCGATCTATGATGTCTCTTACTAATTTACCGCTATCATTTTGGGGTTATGCTTTAGAGACGGCCGCATTCACGTTAAATAGGGCACCATCAAAATCCGTTGAGACGACGCCTTATGAACTATGGTTTGGCAAGAAACCAAACTTGTCGTTTCTTAAAGTTTGGGGCTGCGATGCTTATGTGAAAAAGCTTCAACCTGATAAGCTCGAACCCAAAGCAGAGAAATGTGTCTTCATAGGATACCCAAAGGAGACTGTTGGGTACACCTTCTATCACAGATCCGAAGGCAAGACATTCGTTGCTAAGAATGGATCATTTCTAGAGAAGGAGTTTCTCTCGAAAGAAGTGAGTGGGAGGAAAGTAGAACTTGACGAGGTAACTGTACCTGCTCCATTATTGGAAAATAGTACATCACAGAAAACTGTTTCTGCGACACCTATACCAATCAGTGAGGAAGCTAATGATGATGATCATGAAACTTCAGGACAAGATACTACTGAACCACGTAGATCAACCAGAGTGAGATCCGCACCAGAGTGGTACGGTAATCCAATTCTGGAAGTCATGCTACTAGATCATGATGAACCTACGAACTATGAAGAAGCGATGGTGAGCCCAGATTCCGCAAAGTGGCTTGAAGCCATGAAATCTGAGATGGGATCCATGTATGAGAACAAAGTATGGACTTTGGTTGACTTGCCCGATGATCGGCAAGCAATTGAGAATAAATGGATCTTCAAGAAAAAGACTGACGCTGGCGGTAATATTACTGTCTATAAAGCTCGACTTGTCGCAAAAGGTTTTCGACAAGTTCAAGGGGTTGACTACGATGAGACCTTCTCACCAGTAGCGATGCTTAAGTCTGTCAGAATCATGTTAGCAATTGCCGCATTTTATGATTATGAAATATGGCAGATGGATGTCAAAACTGCATTCCTGAATGGATTTCTGGAAGAAGAGTTGTATATGATGCAACCAGAAGGTTTTGTCGATCCAAAGGGAGCTAACAAAGTGTGCAAACTCCAGCGATCCATTTATGGACTCGTGCAAGCATCTCGGAGTTGGAATAAACGCTTTGATAGTGTGATCAAAGCATTTGGCTTTATACAGACTTTTGGAGAAGCCTGTATTTACAAGAAAGTGAGTGGGAGCTCTGTAGCATTTCTGATATTATATGTGGATGACATATTGCTGATTGGAAATGATATAGAATTTCTGGATAGCATAAAGGGATACTTGAATAAAAGTTTTTCGATGAAAGACCTCGGGGAAGCTGCTTACATATTAGGCATAAAGATCTATAGAGATAGATCAAGACGCTTAATTGGACTTTCACAAAGCACATACCTTGACAAGATTTTGAAGAAGTTCAAAATGGATCAAGCAAAGAAAGGGTTCTTGCCTGTGTTACAAGGTGTGAAGTTGAGTCAGACTCAATGCCCGACCACTGCAGAAGATAGAGAGAAAATGAAAGATGTTCCCTATGCTTCAGCCATAGGCTCTATCATGTATGCAATGCTGTGTACCAGACCTGATGTGTGCCTTGCTATAAGTTTAGCAGGGAGGTACCAAAGTAATCCAGGAGTGGATCACTGGACATCGGTCAAGAACATCCTGAAATACCTGAAAAGGACTAAGGATATGTTTCTCGTATATGGAGGTGACAAAGAGCTCACCGTAAGGGGTTACGTTGATGCAAGCTTTGACACTGATCCGGCCGATTCTAAATCGCAAACCGGATACGTGTTTACTTTAAACGGTGGAGCTGTCAGTTGGTGCAGTTCTAAACAAAGCGTCGTAGCGGGATCTACATGTGAAGCGGAGTACATAGCTGCTTCGGAAGCAGCGAACGAAGGAGTCTGGATGAAGGAGTTCATATCCGATCTAGGTGTCATACCTAGTGCATCGGGTCCAATGAAAATCTTGTGTGACAATACTGGTGCAATTGCTTTGGCAAAGGAATCCAGATTTCACAAAAGGACCAAACACATCAAGAGACGCTTCAACTCCATCCGGGATCTAGTCCAGGTGGGAGACATAGAGATTTGCAAGATACATACGGATCTGAATGTTGCAGATCCGTTGACTAAGCCTCTTCCACGAGCAAAACATGATCAGCACCAAGGCTCCATGGGTGTTAGAATCATTACTGTGTAATCTAGATTATTGACTCTAGTGCCAGTGGGAGACTGAAGGAAATATGCCCTAGAGGCAATAATAAAGTTATTATTTATTTCCTTATATCATGATAAATGTTTATTATTCATGCTAGAATTGTATTAACCGGAAACATAATACATGTGTGAATACATAGACAAACAGAGTGTCACTAGTATGCCTCTACTTGACTAGCTCGTTAATCAAAGATGGTTATGTTTCCTAACCATGAACAAAGAGTTGTTATTTGATTAACGAGGTCACATCATTAGTTGAATGATCTGATTGACATGACCCATTTCATTAGCTTAGCACCCGATCGTTTAGTATGTTGCTATTGCTTTCTTCATGACTTATACATGTTCCTATGACTATGAGATTATGCAACTCCCGTTTGCCGGAGGAACACTTTGGGTACTACCAAACGTCACAACGTAACTGGGTGATTATAAAGGAGTACTACAGGTGTCTCCAATGGTAGATGTTGGGTTGGCGTATTTCGAGATTAGGGTTTGTCACTCCGATTGTCGGAGAGGTATCTCTGGGCCCTCTCGGTAATACACATCGCATAAGCCTTGCAAGCATTATAACTAAGATGTTAGTTGTGAGATGATGTATTACGGAACGAGTAAAGAGACTTGCCAGTAACGAGATTGAACTAGGTATTGGATACCGACGATCGAATCTCGGGCAAGTAACATACCGATGACAAAGGGAACAACGTATGTTGTTATGCGGTCTGACCGATAAAGATCTTCGTAGAATATGTAGGAGCCAATATGGGCATCCAGGTCCCGCTATTGGTTATTGACTGGAGACGTGTCTCGGTCATGTCTACATTGTTCTCGAACCGTAGGGTCCGCACGCTTAACGTTACGATGACAGTTATTATGAGTTTATGCATTTTGATGTACCGAAGGTTGTTCGGAGTCCCGGATGTGATCACGGACATGACGAGGAGTCTTGAAATGGTCGAGACATAAAGATTGATATATTGGAAGCCTATGTTTGGACATCGGAAGTGTTCCGGGTGAAATCGGGAATTTTACCGGAGTACCGGGAGGTTACCGGAACCCCCCGGGAACCAAATGGGCCTTATTGGGCCTTAGTGGAAAGGTGAAAGGGGCAGCCCAAGGTGGGCTGCGCGCCACCCCCTTCCCCTAGTCCTATTAGGACTAGGAGAGGTGGCCGGCCACCTCTCTCCCTCTCGGTAGGAGTAGGACTCCTCCTGCGCCTCCTAGCTTGGCCGGCCAGCCCTCCCCCTCTCAACCTTTATATACGGGGGCAGGGGGCACCTCCAGACACACAAGTTGATCCTTGAGATCGTTCCTTAGCCGTGTGCGGTGCCCCCTGCCACCAAATTCCACCTCGATCATACCGTTGTAGTGCTTAGGCGAAGCCCTGCGTCGGTAGTACATCAAGATCGTCACCACGCCGTCGTGCTGACGGAACTCTTCCTCGACGCTTTGCTGGATCGGAGCCCGAGGATTGTCATCGAGCTGAACATGTGCTAAGAACTCGGAGGTGCCGGAGTAACGGTGCTTGGATCGGTCGGATTGGGAAGAAGACGTATGACTACTTCCTCTACGTTGTGTGATCGCTTCCGCAGACGGTCTGCGTTGGTACATAGACAACACTCTCCCCCTCGTTGCTATGCATCACCATGATCTTGCGTGTGCGTAGGAATTTTTTTGAAATTACTACGTTCCCCAACATTCATAACGTCTTGGTTCTGTGGGACGGGAGCTTCACCTAGCGGTGCTTGTAGGACATAATCTTTCTTGGCAGCTATGAGGATGATCCTCAGATTCCGGACCCAGTCCGTGTAGTTGCTGCCATCGTCTTTCAGCTTGGTTTTCTCTAGGAACGCGTTGAAGTTGAGGACTACGTTGGCCATTTGATCTACAAGACATATTTGCAAAGGATTTAGACTAAGTTCATGATAATTAAGTTCATCTGATCAAATTATTAATGAACTCCCACTCAGATTAAACATCCCTCTAGTCATCTAAGTGTTACACGATCCGAGTCGACTAGGCCGTGTCCGATCATCACGTGAGACGGACTAGCCATCGTTGGTGAACATCTTCATGTTGATCGTATCTTCCATACGACTCGTGTTCGACCTTTCGGTCTCTGTGTTCCGAGGCCATGTCTGTACATGCTAGGCTCGTCAAGTTAACCCTAAGTGTTTTGCATGTGTAAAACTGTCTTACACCTGTTGTATGTGAACGTAAGGATCTATCACACCCGATCATCACGTGGTGCTTCGAAACGACGAACTTTAGCAACGGTGCACAGTTAGGGGAGAACACTTCTTGAAATTATTATGAGGGATCATCTTATTCACTACCGTCGTTCTAAGTAAACAAGATGCAAAACATGATAAACATCACATGCAATCAAATAATAATAGTGACATGATATGGCCAATATCACATAGCTCCTTTGATCTCTATCTTGGAGCTCCATGATCATCTTGTCACCGGCATGACACCATGATCTCCATCATCGTGTCTTCATGAAGTTGCTCGCCAACTATTACTTCTACTACTAAGGCTAACGTGTTTAGCAATAAAGTAAAGTAATTTACATGGCGTTCCTCAATGACACGCAGGTCATATAAAAGAATAAAGACAACTCCTATGGCTCCTGCCGGTTGTCATACTCATCGACATGCAAGTCGTGATTCCTATTACAATAACACGAACATCTCATACATCACATATGTATCATTCATCACAACTTTGGCCATATCATATCACAAAGCACTTGCTGCAAAAACAAGTTAGACGTCCTCTAATTATTGTTGCAAGTTTTACGTGGCTGAATTAGGGTTCTAGCAAGAACGTTTTCTTAACTACGTGAAAGCCACAACGTGATTTGTCAACTTCTATTTACCCTTCATAAGGACCCTTTTCATCGAATCCGCTCCAACTAAAGTAGGAGAGACAGGCACCCGCTAGCCACCTTATGCAACTAGTGCATGTTTGTCGGTGGAACCGGTCTCACGTAAGCATACGTGTAAGGTTGGTCCGGGCCGCTTCATCCCACAATACCGTCGAAGCAAGATAAGACTAGTAGCGGCAAGAAAGTTGACAACATCTACGCCCACAAAAAATTGTGTTCTACTCGCGCAAGAAGAACTACGCATAGACCTAGCTCATGATGCCACTGTTGGGGAACGTTGCAGAAAACAAAAAATTTCCTACGGTTTCACCAAGATCTATCCATGACTTCATCTAGCAACGAGTCATCGGATGCATCTACATACCTTTGTAGATCGCGAGCGGAAGCGTTCAAAGAACGGGGATGAAGTAGTCGAACACGACGTGATTCAAATCACCGGAGATCCTAGCACCGAACGGACGGCACCTCCGCGTTCAACACACGTACGGTTCGCGCAACGTCTCCTTCTTCTTGATCCAGCAAGGGGGAAGGAGAGGTTGAGGAAGATGGCTCCAGCAGCAGCACGACGGCGTGGTGATGGTGGAGCTGCAAAACTCCGTCAGGGCTTCGCCAAGCACTATGGAGGAGGAGGAGATGTTGGAGAGGGAGAGGGAGGCAACCAAAGGCGTGAGAGAAAAGCCCTCCTACCCCCACTATATATAGGAGGGCCAAGGGGGGCGCCGGCCCTAGGAGATCTAATCTCCTAGGGGGGCGGCCAAGGGGAGGTTTCCCTCCCCCCAAGGCACCTAGGGGAGCCTTCCACAATTGGGACTCTTCCCTTTTGGGAAACCCTAGGCGCATGGGCCCTTGGGGCTGGTTCCCTTGGCCCATGTAGGCCAAGGTGCGACCCCTACAGCCCATGTGGCCCCCACGGGGTAGGTGGCCCCATCCTGTGGGCCCCCGGGACCCCTCCGGTGGTCCCGGTACAATACCGATAACCCCGAAACTTGTCCCGATGGCCGAAACAGCACTTCCTATATATAATTCTTTACCTCCGGACCATTCCGGAACTCCTCGTGACGTCCAGGATCTCATCCGGGACTCCGAACAACATTCGGGTTACTGCATATACATATCCCTACAACCCTAGCGTCACCGAACCTTAAGTGTGTAGACCCTACGGGTTCGGGAGACGTGTAGACATGACCGAGACGACTCTTTGGTCAATAACCAACAACGGGATCTGGATACCCATGTTGGCTCCCACATGCTCCTCGATGATCTCATCGGATGAACCACGATGTCGAGGATTCAAGCAACCCCGTATACAATTCCCTTTGTCAATCGGTATGTTACTTGCCCGAGATTTGATCGTCGGTATCCCAATACCTCGTTCAATCTCGTTACCGGCAAGTCACTTTACTCGTATCGTTATGCATGATCCCGTGACCAGACACTTGGTCACTTTGAGCTCATTATGATGATGCATTACCGAGTGGGCCCAGTGATACCTCTCCATCATACGGAGTGAGAAATCCCAGTCTTGATCTGTGTCAACCCAACAAACACTTTCGGAGATACCCGTAGTATACCTTTATAGTCACCCAGTTACGATGTGACGTTTGGTACACCCAAAGCACTCTTACGGTATCCGGGAGTTACACTATCTCATGGTCTAAGGAAAAGATACTTGACATTGGAAAAACTCTAGCAAACGAACTACATGATCTTTATGCTATGTTTAGGATTGGGTATTGTCCATCACATCATTCTCCTAATGATGTGATCTCATTATCAATGACATCCAATGTCCATAGTCAGGAAACCATGACTATCTGTTGATCAACGAGCTAGTCAACTAGAGGCTTACTAGGGACGTGTTGGTGTCTGTTATTCACACATGTATTACGATTTCCGGATAACACAATTATAGCATGAATAAAGACAATTATCATGAACAAGGAAATATAATAATAATGCTTTTATTATTGCCTCTAGGGCATATTTCCAACAACATCATACATCCACCTATAATCCAAGTTATAGCAATATCCAACAAATGATCTAAAGCATAACCTAGTCATATCATAATACTCTGAGGATAGCATATACCTAATACCATGATGAATCCAAGAACCAAGATGCTACTAATCCAATAGCAAGACCAAGATATTAACCTAAGATCCACATGATAACATCATATCCAAAATAATACTCCAAAGCATAATATCAAATACTATCATGGTGAAAATAATATAAGCCACTAATAATCCAATGGCAACATGTCATCCTCAATCTGCAAGCATCAGTCCCAATAATCCGAACAACATCATGTCAATAGCAAGATCAAAATATCACTCCGAGAAATGCCATGAACAAGTCATACATAGCTAAGGTAATATTTTAAATAAGTTCAAATAAATAAACCATGGCATTGCATTGCAATCATGTAAATGGCGGGTGTGGATTGCCTGGGATGGATGGATTCACATCTCAAACCCTAGTTCATCTCTTGTGTTCAATCTTTGTACCGGAACCTCAAATTGGTACTTGTGGGTGACTACTAGTGTTGATTACACCTCATAGTTGATGATATATGGTTTATTTGGTGGAAGATTATATGTTCAGATCCATTATGCTATTTAATATCACTCTGATCTTGAGCATGAATATTATTTGTGAGTAGTTGCTCTTGTTCTTGAGGCCACGAGAGAAGTCATGTTGCAAGTAACGATGTGAACTTGATATTCGTTCGATATTTTGATGATATGTATGTTGTGATTCCCTTAGTCACGCCGAGGTTGTAAATCATTAAGTTCTGTTCATTTATTTGCACTAGCATCAGTCTTTGATTGCCCAGTGGATGTAATTTCATGTAATATATGTTGGACGTGCTACGTTTTCCCATTGTGCGGTACATTTGCTTAGCGCGCCTCACATTCCAGCTGTCTGGTCACTAGTAAGCCAAAAAGTTGTGAAATTAATAGCTAGCACACACCGTCATGGGCCCTTTGTGAAGGATAGCGGCCCACTACTGTTAATGGGCCCCCTAATGGGCTCGCAAGGGCTAGAATTCTCTTGGGGCTTTGATTGATCGGTTTTGCTCTTGTCTATAAATACTCATCATAATGGGCTGAAATTATAGCTGGGCCAAATTTGACTTTGTCTAATTGGGCCTACAAACATGTTCAAACTTTAGCGGGCCCAATAAGTTAATGGGCTGTAACCAGGCCGAAAGCTCTATTGGGCCTCTATAATTGAAACGGGCCAAAAGTTAATGCTTGGCCCAGTAACCTCTCGGGTCGTTAACATGCCGAAATCGAAGCAGGCAATAAGTGGGCCCATCGATTTCACGAGCCATTAACAGGCCGATACTAAGGTTGGGTTGTATATGGCCCAACTGTATTGTGGGCCTTTAGCAGGTCGAAAGAGACATCGGGCTGGTATTGGACCATGAAGAGCATGGGCCGCTAAGAGGTCGAAAGTCAAGTCGGACTGTATATGGCCCAACTTTGTTGTGGGCCTTTAGCGGCCCAAAAGAGAAACCGGGCTGGTATTGGACCATGAAGAGCATGGGCCGTTAAGAGGCCAATACTCAGGTCAGACTGCAAATGGCCCAACTCCTTTATGGGTCATTAACAGGCTGAAAGACACACCAGGCTAGAAATTGGCCCAACACTTAAATGGGTCGCTAAAAGGCCGAAAGACATACATCCTGAAAATTGGCCATCCCTTGAATGGGCTGTTAACAGGCTGAAACTACGTCGGGCCGATATTGAGCCCAAATATATAGTGGGCTGTTAACGGACTCAAACTAACGATGGGCTGCAATGATGCCAAATAGTTAATGGGCCATTGACGGGTCGAATTGGCACATCTCGTATGGGTCATGGGCCTAAATGGACCAAACACAAGTAGGCCTGTATGGGTCGGCCTGCTAATTTTGACTGGGCCGACCTCTTTCACCTAAATGGGCCACTGTTGGGCCTTGCCACGTGTCGACGTATCATATGCGCCTTTCGTACAATGAGTGGATGTCATCTGTCCCGACGCTAAGCTGACACGTGGATCCTCAAGCGAATAAGAATTTTACACGTGAAAAATCCCCATTGGTCCGGGCTGTTAACGGGTTATCGGATCCAAACGGGAACCCGACAACTTAACGGCGAACCGTTACTGTGGATGCTATGTGTCGGTTACCCTTGACGAAAACACTTCCATGACGCGCGATTTATTGTCATGGAAGTGGACACTTCCATGATGATAATTCCAGTATTATCATGGAACACTTCTACGACAGCACAGGTATGACTATCTTGATTCTGCTATAAAATCGTCATGGAGTACATGCATGATAGAAAACGTGACCTACTGTGACAAACACGTATCATCACAGAAGTGTTTTTTGTAGTGATATCATCCCACCAAAATTGCCTAGTTGGCATGCATGTTACTAGCTATGATACTCCCACTACAAGGAGCCTTATATATGACTAGTAAATAACAATAAATATGGGGTCTTGGGGAAGTCAAAAGTAATAAAGTCTTGTGCTAATACAGTTGACACCATAAACATGATTTCAATAGGTACCCGTCAACGATGGCTAGGTGTACCATAGACAAAATTTTACCCATATGTGTTTGTACTAATTATAATAAAAATTGAATGTAATAAGAGTACTTGATATGTCCAAAAAGGTGGACAACAACATGTAAGTTATTGAAATCACAACATTATAATATATCCAGCTCAGCCATGACTTTTAGAGAAACAAGTTAAAAGCCACATCATTATGGCATTCTATGCCGTATAACCATAAATTCTGGCTATAAATGACTGGTATGACCCAACCAAGGGTGACACCTACAAGTTGCCCCATTTGTTGGCATCTTCGTCCCTTCAAATTCCTTTTCTTGTCATCTCTTTGTTTCTCCCATTGATACCTCAGCACGGGATAAACCTAGGAGCACCATCTGAGCCATAGCTTGGTTCGTATAGGTCCGAGACATCCCTTACTTCCCCTTTTCTTTCTACTTTTCCTATTATTATTCCCTTCTGGATCTCTCTCATGAGACCAAAGAATGAATGTAAGCAGTAACGATACGACAAACCATTCAATGTCGTTGATGCCACCCCAAACTTAGAAGACACACTACTTCCTCCGCTCCTACGATATGTTTGGTTTGTGTCGTATCACACCTTACCATTTCTTGCCAACCATTAAGTAGCCAGGAAATGGGCTAGAGATTCTTGGCCCTTTGTTGGAGAAATTTTTGGCAAGTTTGTAAAAGGCATGCGAGGTGAGTGGGCTACTTTTCATAGGCAAAGGACCAAATGAGGGCCAAAATATTATAGGTTACCAAGATTTTGTTAGGGCACATAAAGGCGTCGAGAAAATGTACATGTACTGCCAAATCCCCCCATACATAGTTGTATGTTGATATGCCATGTTTGCACGTTAAGAGAACTAGGTTACTGGGAGTCGCTTATTTATTCATATAAAATCATGTTATTTCATAGCGTGTTTGAAGGGCATACGAGTAGAAAAACTATTTTCAAATATTACAATAAAGTAGGTTGTGTCAATTGACAACATGCCATAGAAAAGGATGGCCCTTTTCTTTCCAACAAAAGTAGTTACAATAAAGTTGGTTTGTCGGATTTTATGTTGTTATATGTGATAAGAACATCATCAATACTGAATGCTTATCCACAGCGTGTACAAATGATTTCTCACTTCACTTCCTATACATCATATTGTCATACATCTATGTAACATCCATTTCCATCTGTAGTATAATCTGGCACATTACAATGACTAAAACTCCTCCATTTGCATGTGAAACTTTTTGTTATTTTCATGTGGCATACATACTTTGAACAATTTTATGGAAGTGTTGTTAACAAGCAAGCTTTGGCACAAACACATGGATGCCCCAAATCAGCATTTTGCCATGCTGCAATAACTGGATGCAAATTCAACAATTTTGCATCATTATGGTCAATAGAGAGTTGGATCAATAGAGAATTAAAAAAAATCATGTGAGCCTTGGGCGACCGCAGAAGGTCGAGGATAGTGGAACTCCCAATGGACGGAATGCTTGGACCCGGATGGTGCTCGAGTTGGAGGAGCTTGGAAGGACGATGATCACACATTGGCGTGGAAGATACCATGATGGAGGATGGGGTGGAGGAGATAAGACGGGCAAGGGCGAAGACATGCCTGGGAAGCCATGACTATATCACTGGACCTAGTATCAACATGCCTCGTGGTTCCTTCTTTACAAAGTACATAAAACCAATAGAGTATATCACTCAAGCTAGCTCAACCCTAAGCATGACTGTTGTTAGCTATGCATTTGCAGACTGAGGCTAGCCTAGAAGTACAAGCTGCCATGCTCAAGAGGCCATGGAAGGAGGAGGGCGGCAAAGTGGAGGCGGGCGGGCGGGTGACATCGACCTAGGTGACATCAGCAACCGTAGCATGAGAGAGAGAGAGAGAGAGAGAGAGAGAGAGAGAGAGAGAGCAAATAGAGGACCGACTGGACAAGGAGGTCGTCGAGGGAGGAGACAAGAGGAGGCGACATGTGACGACAAGAGCAGTGACATCTAGGACTCTAGCAAAGAAGTTACATGAGTGGGCAAGAGGAGACAAGCGATGTGAGCGAGATAGAGGGAACCGACAGATACATGTTGGGTGTAACGTCTTTAGTAGGATGTGTCCAATGGCATTTTTAGATCGTAATTATAGTATTAAGCTAAACAATAAACATGAATAGAAAAGAAGGACAAGCTCAGTATTTTCCTATGTGGAGGAAAGGGGGTGTGCTAGATAGAAGCTGGTCCCATTGAGTTATCTTCCTTGTTTTTGAATGGAACATCGATGATTTTGAATTTTCCTCTTTTTTGCTTCTTTATTTTCTTTTCACCCCTCGCATTTATTATTATCTGTACTTAACCATTTTCCTTTCTTATTTTACCTATAATATATTTTTTCTTTCATTCATTTGGTCATCGCTCTCGTTTTCCTTTTCTTTAATTTACCGTGCCCAGAAAAACATTGTTGTGTTTTACAACTTGTATAGAGCACTAGAGTTTGCTTTTATCACCAAAAGAATTTGCTTTATCCTCAACACATTACTTTTATAAAAATATATATACAAGCAATAAAAAGAGACGAGCATTTATGTTTATATTATATCTTTCCAAAATATTTCATCATTAAAAAATACCTTTTACCCATTTATTGTTTTTAAGCACCATTTGGTCTCACTCTCCCCACCCTAAGTGTGTTGGCTCTGTTCTAGGGTTAGTTGTTGCATTCTTATCACTCCTTGATTTCTTCTCCACCTATCCCTCAATCCCTCCAAATTGACGCGGATTTGTTTCCAATTTCTGGTAGCCAAGATTGCTATCAGCCCACCCACGTCAGCCAAGTGTGATCGCCTTCAGATAGACCCATCCGTCCCTCCAATACCAGGGCCTGTCGCTGCCGTGGTGAAGGGGACGACAATTGCTGCCCTGCAAGTAGGGCGTACGGGGACAGCTGCTTTCGTCGCTGTGCTTCACCTCTGCTCCCCATTTGCCGACACGACCGTGAGTCACCGTACTCCTTGCTCAACACCACCTCTGACATCGCTTCACCGTTGACCGAAAACATGCGCTATGGTCGATCCCCGTCCTATAGCACACAACACCGGCCCTCCCGTGGCATTTCGACACCACCTTTTATGAAGCCACCGACATTCTCCTCTGCGCGGGAGGTACGAACCTCATGCTACTGCTTTCTTAAAAAATCGGTGCCAAATGCGTCAGGGAGAAAATTAGGAGTAATAGTGAATCAAATACAAGAACGGATACGTGTAAACCTTGACACCGCCACGTATATACGGCGTATAAAAAAGGAAAAGAGAACGTCACACGCCCGTGGTGCCCGTTTCCGTTTCCTAAATTGCAGCCTATTTCCAACCTTTTTTTTTGCAGCCCTATTCCCTCGACCGAGCCTCCCTCCCGAGCGAACCACCAGAGTCCTCACCGAGCGCGACAGCTAGGGTTCCTGGCCGGTCCTCCGCCGCGGCGCGCCCACCCCGGCCGAATCCTCCGCCGCCCCGCCGCCCGTACAGGATCCCTCCGTCGAGCAACCCTCCCACCACCAGCAGCGCCTCCCTACCGGGACCCGCCGCTCCCGCCCGGCAACGCCGCCGCCCGGGGCCACGCCGGCGACCGGTCCGTAGGCAGGTAGCCACCCCTCCTTCGTCCTCCCCCCCGTCTTCCCTCATCCCCCCTCCCTCCTTCCTCCTGCATCCACTCTTTGTTCAATTTCTCCCCCAGATTTTTGTATTGGATGAGTACCTGCTTTAGATTTGATAATTGTGAGAATATAACGATGGTTATCTCTTGATGAGTACTCGCTGCATTATTTTCCGAGTGCATGTCCAAGTTCATTCACATGTGAAAGGATTTTGCTTGATAGATGTTTGTGATAATGCTTGTAGGGGCAAATGTTTACAAATTGTAGTTTAATTTTTTTTATTTCAGATGGGCAAATGTTTTGGTTTAAACGTGTTGGCAGTGAAACACACGATGACTGATGATATATGAGAAGGAAAAAGATTAAGTTGATTTATCTGCACTGCATTGACCTGAAAAATCAAAGCTTTACAGTAGCATGCAATTTGAGAGAGCAGGAGCTTTGTCTTGGTTATACTGGCTGAAATGGGTTAACACATTACATTAGTACTAGTGGCATGATAGATGTCGCAAATATTGTTTATGATTGGGAATATGGTGGTACTGTTACACTGTGTTGTTTTTTATTTTAACAGTCAGACCTGAAATATTACCGTTTAAAGTGACTGTTTCTCCTTTTTCGTGTTAGCTGATTGATCTTCAGGTTGCACCTTCTGTCTTATGCCATGATAGATGTACATCTAACTAATGATTTGATTTGCTGCTCCATATTCATTTTGCACTCACTAGAAGTCTAATTCTATCCCTTTGGAACTTGTAGTTGGAACAGGGCATCGACGTTGTCAATTGGAGGGGCTTGGAGCTGCTTTGGCATCTACAGTAGAGCAAACTAGAAGGTAATCTGCTGTTCCTAGCTTCTTATACATATATTTTTTTGTGAACTAAAAAAAATAGTAAAATGTATCCCCGTATTGGCGCTTTTCCAAAGCGAATTTACGTATCCATATCAGCCCGATGCTGATACACGTATCTGTAACAGTGCATTTTAGTATGTCTGTTTGCTTAAAGAAAAGGCTGATTATTCAAGTATAATGTGATGGCTGATTAGAACATTCTACCGTGTCCAAGTTCCACATTGTAATTTTGTAGGCTCGGTAATATTTTGTACATCACTCATATGCGTTTGTGTGCTTGCTTCAAACTAACATCAGGTAACTCTGAGCCATACTTGCATGTAAAAGTTGAAATTCTTGTGCAAACAATAACTGGATTATTAATGAAGTTATCAAAAATTTAGATCCCCCCTCCCCCCTCCTCTCGATAAACACAGCTTGCAAGTAGCACTGCTCGATTCCCTAAACAGTATCATCTTTTCAACAATAAATAGAAACATCGTAAAGACATGCAAATAGTAAAGTGGTACTGTATATTACAACTGAAGTTCTATGCTGTATACTTCTAAAATGAAATGTATAGTGGAACTATTTGGATATACTCCTTTCAACCTTGGTCAAAATGGTTATATGTTGCCACACATCATTGTGCATGCATCTACGGTTGTGAAGAGCTATTCCTCATACGGGACTTTTGTGCAGTGGGGTAACATGTACCACAAACTGGTCGTTCCCCAGTTCTGTAAACTGCAGTTAACCGATGTCACCTCACTAGAAAATTTGTTTTCTAGTTCAACCTAAAATCTATTCATTTTCTCCATGTCTCATGATCTGCAGCTTGCTTCCGTTCTCTGAATTACTTTTAACTGTTAGTGTCTTTATATGTGTGCTTTTTGCTCTGCAATATATATTCTCCACCATTACTATTGAGGAAGTATAATTTTCTGCACCTTTCATGTCCATTCAACATTGGACTTCTCTACTTGTGTTTTACATCTTTGGCTGTTTGTTTCTTAAGCTCGTCCAGAACTCAATTCCTCTTCACCAATATTATTTTTTAATTATGCTTTATTGCTTCCAACTTCAGGTTATGTTTGCAGACATAGATTTTAGAAAGCACCAACCTTCTGGTAATGCAACCTCTACTAGTATGGTGCCCCTGGATGTTCCAAGTCAGGCACCTGAGAAGATTAATTCTCTGAATCAAGTGATTTCAGCAGATGTACCATGCGAGGCTCCTGTTGATTTTGATACGAGAGAACTTTACTTTCTCATTGCGCACTTCTTATCACATGGTCCATTAAAGCGGACTGCTGGAGAACTTTGCAGTGAACTCCAGGAGCATCATCTGCTTCCTAGAAGATATCATGCTTGGTATTCGCGTGGTGGTTTCCATAGTGGCGAAGAAAATGATGACGGTGTATCACTCCCTTTGGATTACCTCAAGTTAGTTGAGAGGTAGAAAATGCATCACTCTATTTTTTTGGTCAGCTTGCATCTATTATTATTCATTATTATCCTTGTACTAAACATTTTTGAAAGGGATGAACTTAGTAGATTCTGCAAGTAATGAAGAACTGGAGATGCTTCCGTGTTGTTTGAATTCTTTAGGAAAGGACTGGAAAATAGTTTAATACATATCCAGTATATAATGGTGATATATCCATTTTGTTTTCTCTTGTGGAGCACAAGTTTCCTCCAGCTTTTTTCGAACTTATTAACAATGATTCTCAGTCAGTATTTTTGTGCGACTAATCTAGAACTGATGAAACACATGATTCTGAATTGTAATTATTGTTTGGTAAAGGCCAGCCATATAATAATTAGCATAAAACAGATTATTACCAGAACAATTAACTTCTTATCTGCCTTTTTTTCTTTCTTAATGATCACATGCAGTTGAGGTTTTTGCATACTAAGGTCTATGTTTCTTATTTTGTAGATATCCCCACATTGGTAAAGACCACTTGGTAAAGCTTTTAAAGCAACTGATGGTTAGTTCCTGCCACCCAGAGAGCTTGATTGGAGCTGTGTCTCCAAATGCTGCTGATGTTCCAACCCTTCTTGGCTCCAACTCATTTTCCCTTCTTGCATGTATGTACATTATGTTCTTCCAGGCTTTAATGTTGTACCCCCCCCCCCCCCCCCCCCCCAAAAAAAATTTAATTGTGTTTGTTGCAACTTAGTGAGTTTCGAAGTTTCGATAGGTCGTTTTATGTTCAGTAAAATTTTGTGCTGTTACTTCTGTACTGATGCAATTTTGGATCCTTTCAGCTAATAGGGGCCGGCAAGAAAAGGAAAATCACAGGTTGCCGACGTATCTCCGTTGGCCACATATACAGGCTGATCAAGTTCATGGTTTAAGTTTAAGAGAGATTGGTGGCTTCACTAAGAATCATCGAGCTCCTTCTGTCCGTGCATCATGCTATGCCATTGCGAAGCCATCTACCCTTGTTGAAAAGATGCAAATTATAAAGAAATTGAGGGGACATCAAAACGCTGTGTATTGTGGTCAGTTGAATTTCCTCGTTTACTGAATTTAATCATGTTCAAGTAAATTATTTTAATACTGGCAAAACTTCTTTGCACACCACTTGGACAACATTTACTGAAACACAACCATTTTTTGGCTCAGGGACACTGAATACACTCTGGCCATTACAGCAATAGTTTTTCGAATAGCCAATTTTCCCTCATAAACTTACTGAGCCTACCTGTGTTGGTGCCATGTCGCATGCCACACAGACATACTGTACACGAGTCCTCTAGTTGTATCTATGGTAGAGGGCACTCAAAAGTGGGTTAAGATTGATGCCAACTTCCAAGAGCAAGAATGATTTTTTTACCCCTCTTTACAATACCACAATTTTGTGGCGTCTGTGAGCTGAATCATTATTATATGGTGTGTTCAGCAACCGCCATCCAAGTAAATTGTCCAGGGCCTAATTTTCCCTTTAATATTTGGAGTTCTGTTCATATGCCAGTCATTTCTATTAATGCCATCTATACCAGTACATGCTTTGTCCTAACTGAATGCCAAGCCTATTTAATATTATGGGAAGTTCTTACAGTGGATTTATGTTTGAGGGGTTACTCAATAAATGCCCACTTTCTGTTTCTAAAGACCGTATTGTTCTCCATACTATATCACCAACAGAGGCAGCTGCTTCTTCCTTGTCCTAGTAGTTTTGGTCAAATAATTGTAGTTGTTAATCTGTATATTTCCCTTTAAAACGCTGTAATGTTTCTCACACCATTCCTGTTTCCGCAGCTACTTTTGATCGCACAGGGCGTTTTGTTATTACTGGTTCTGATGATCGCCTTGTTAAAATTTGGGCAATGGAAACTGCATTTTGTCTGGCTAGCTGCCGAGGTCATGAAGTAAGTTTGCTTATTGCAATGCAACATTTTAAATATTCACAACCTTTCACTAAATTACACTGTTTCCAAATTAAGGGTGATATTACTGACCTCGCGGTGAGTTCCAATAATGCTGTGGTAGCATCTTCAGCCAATGATTTCGTTATTAGAGTGGTAAGATAAGATTGCTAATTTCTGTACTTCCTAATAAGTCATGACATCGTTCTTTCTTCCATTTATGTTTAATGAATGTGGTCACTAATGCAGTGGCGTATACCTGATGGCATGCCGATCTCAGTGTTGAAGGGGCATACAGGGGTTGTAACTGCTATTGCATTTAGCCCAAGGCCAGGTGCTGCTTTCCAGCTATTGTCGTGAGTGTTTCTTTTTTCTCCTCATTTTCCTGATAGTATAGTTATTTAGTCTTTACAGCTATTTCGTTCATGATTGTACATAGTAGCTGGATGACAACAGCTGTACAGATGGAAAAAAGAACCTGTCAGTATGTCCTGTCTAATCTGCATTAATTTTACTGAAGCAAATGCTTGTTTACATGGA
Source organism: Triticum monococcum (assembly GCA_034509565.1). Classification (NCBI taxonomy): domain Eukaryota; kingdom Viridiplantae; phylum Streptophyta; class Magnoliopsida; order Poales; family Poaceae; genus Triticum; species Triticum monococcum. The sequence goes on along the minus strand of CM067845.1, from coordinate 11,810,626 downwards.
GTTTAAAGCTTGGTTTGTCAAAATGAGAAGAAACGAGTCAATACTGGAAAGCATATTTGATGCATTGCTCATTTTCATTCTACCTACATTCTTACTCAGAGCAACTATAGTTACTAAACTTGCAAGTTATATCACTGCTTCCACCATATAAAAAAGGGCAGTCCGGTGCACGTAGCTCCTGCTTGTGCAGGGTCCGGGGAAGGGTCCGCTCCAGCTTCCACCATATGAATAAAAGAAGGCACGCTGGTGTTCTTTCATGTGCTATGTTGCACATGGCAGACATTGCATTGTGCTGTACTTTTCATATCCTGTTTAATTGCACATACATATTATCAGATGTATGGAAAAGATTTTTTTTATGTTCTTTTGATAACACCTCACCATTGGTCCGCTGTCTGTACATTTACATTTGCTATATATACGGTTCTTCTGGCCTATTTTAAGTTCTTTACTCTCCCTAACTTGGCACATATATTGAGGAACAGATCATCAGATGACGGGACATGCAGGATTTGGGATGCCCGATATTCTCAACAACCTCCACGAATATATACACCAAAACCTCCAGATGCTGCCCCTGGTTAGTTCATTGAAACATGTCTATTGTGTTTGCATGTGTAATGCCTACATTTTATTATTCCAACCGCATGGTGTTGATGTCAGGGAAGAGTGGTGATGCATCTTCCAGTGCTGTTCAAGTTCAACCAATAAATCACCAAATCTTGTGTTGTGCATTTAATGCCAATGGAACTGTGTTTGTTACTGGCAGCTCAGACACTTTTGCAAGGGTGTGTTTTCTTTTATCTATTGCACCTGTGAACTTCTGATTTTACTACCAAAAGGTGAATTGCCCTTTTCATCGCCAGTGTTGATTTCAGGTGTGGAATGCTTGCAAGAGTAGTTCTGAGGAACATGACCAGCCGAATCATGAGATGGATGTATTATCGGGCCATGAAAATGATGTAAACTATGTGCAGTTTAGTGGATGTGTGGTATCTAGATCCTTTTCATCTGAAGGCAGCCACACCACTAAGGAAGAAAATAATCTTAAACTAAGAAATTCATGGTCAGTAATTTTTGTAGTCATGGAATAGTCATTCACTTATTTTTATGTAATCCTTCAGGTTATTCACCTCCTGTCTTACATGCTCTTACGGGTTTCTGTAGTTTCATTCAGCTGGTTTCTTCTCATGTCCAACTGGTGGTTATTGTTGGCTTCAGCAGTTCTAAATCATCCTATTTTGTCTCCTTTTGCCAGGTTCACACATAATATTGTTACTTGCTCCCGTGATGGCAGTGCAATTATATGGGTTCCACGATCTCGGAGATCGCATGTAAGCAAATGGGACCTAAAACTCTACAGTTTTGTACTTTTACTCCTGATCACCATTGTTCCAGTGCATTGTGTGTATGGCTTATTTGCATCACTGCCCATTCTGGACGCTACTACACTAATATATGTATTACCTCCTGAATGGCGCCCATATATTTTCTGATACATTGTATATTTCCCCATCGTGTCACATATCAAATAACTAGACACTTTATAATAAGACCTGGTATAAAAGCAACTTGCTGCAGTGGCCAGCTTAATAATGTGCCCTATAGTTAATGTAGGTTTTCTGCCTGGTCAGTTGGATTAGCGTGTGTACTGGGAGAAATGTAGCTGGTAGTTGGTGTTATAGTGTTACCTTATAGCTCCATCCCATTCGATATAATGTTATGCATAACTTGTTCCCTGCACCAAACCAGGGAAAGATTGGACGATGGACACGTGCTTACCATCTCAAGGTCCCTCCACCTCCAATGGCTCCTCAACTAGTTCGTGGTGGTCCACGACAAAGACATCAGCCAACTCCTCGTGGTGTCAATATGATTGTCTGGAGTTTGGATAACCGATTTGTGCTTGCTGCTATCATGGGTATCCTTATTTGACTTTGTATATTTTTCATTATGATCATGCTGATATTTAGCCTTTCTTTATTCCAGTGTTTGCATGTATTGCCATTTGTGGTTCCTAGTATTCCTAGTGTGCGGAAACTGAGTTTTGTTACATAGTTTATATTTTATTGTTCTCATTTGTATCCTTAAAGTATGTCTTACGTTCTGCAGACTGCAGAATTTGTGTTTGGAATGCTTCTGATGGGAGCTTAGTACATTCACTGATTGGCCACAAGGAATCTGTAAGCATGCACCATTCAGTTTATGCATTAAAATTACTTTTGGTTAATGACCTGCATAGCATGTTTACTAGTATTTCATGCATGGTACTTTTGGTCAGTTGGGTGCATATGTGATATGTATGAATTTTATCGCTTGCAATTCTTAACTGGTACACTATTCATCATCACTTAATGAAAACATAATTAATCGAATCGGTGTGTTCCCTTAGTAAGTACTCCCTCTGTTCCTAAATGTAAGACGTTTTTGCTGTTCGTTAAAAAACGTCTTACATTTAGGAACAGAGGGACTATATGCTGGCAAGCGGCATGGATTAAAGATGATAAAGTGTAAATGGAACTGAAAAACTAGGACATTATGGTTTTAGAGGCGTTAGTTCTTTTTCTGAAGAATACGAAACTACAAATTGCATTATAAATTATTGCCACTTTGCGATTGAAGCATTAATTCATTTTTCTTAGTTCTTTTGGTTTTTAGTTTTTTTTTATGTGCTAGGGTTTCCATTTAGTAGCTGTAACAATATTGTCCTTAACCCCAACATTGTTTTATTTTATATTTGATCAGCGCATTTCGCATCCATTTTGTTGTCCATTTGTGATACTAACTTCTGAACCGTTTGTGCTTTGGCTGCCAAGACTGTTTCACATTAATAACCTTCTCCTTATGATGCTATAATTCTTTGTCCTATGTCATTGTCGACCTTGGTTTTTAAAACAAACATTTTAGGTCTAGAAATGGATTATTTTTGGTTAGCACCATCAAAGTTGTATGACTTCCATGTACATTTCTATTTTTTGCATGGCTTAATGGATCTAGCACCTGCACCTTTGTTTGGTTGCAAGTGCAACGTTGTGATTCCATTCCCTTTCATAATTTATCTACACTTTTTTATTCAACCTCTTTTATTTAAAAGGTTCACAATGAAACGCTCTTATGAATTTCATTATCGACAGACATTTGTTCTTGATGTGCATCCATTCAACCCTCGTATAGCAATGAGTGCTGGGTATGATGGCATGACAATCATCTGGGATGTAAGTTCCTAACGAGATCTCTGTAATCTTAATCACTATTTCAGTCCTCAAAATGTGCTATTTCTTTATCCAGATATGGGAAGGAAAACCTGTACAGATCTATGAAACCGGTCATTTTAAGCTAGTTGATGGCAAGTTCTCTCCGTAAGTGTCACTGTCGATTTTCTTTGTATTCTCAACAAATTGAACCTTTTGTTTTGGCCCTTTTACAAGTATTCATTCTTAACTATTCCTTAATGCATGACCATTCAGCTAGTAATTTATAAAACATAGAGAAGAATGAAGAAAAACACCAGAGAAAAATCAACTGAATTGAGATATTTCTGTGTGGGGTTGGGATGTTAACATAGAAGGAAGCATCATTTCCATGCCAAATTAAAATTTGCACTGTTTATCAATTACCATAGATTGCTGAATTTATTTTATGTGTTGTGTTATCCTGATGTGTCGCTGGATGGACATTTAGGGATGGAACATCACTTATCCTCACCGATGAGATTGGCCAAATATTCTTTATTGGTACAGGGCAGGGTGAGTCCCAGAAGGATGCGAAATATGATCAGGTACACAAACTGTTACTGATCAAGTTATGGGGAGAATGCCTAGTGCAGGCCAATGTTGGTTGCAATCATGCAAACTGTCATCTCAGTGCTCATGTGAACAGTTGGATGAGGCACAAACAGATTCAATATTTTAATTCAGTTTAATCATTCACAAAATTATTCATCATGTGGCGCTTTAATCCCCTAAACTTAGTCCACCAAAAGCTCATTCAGCAGTTCACACTGATAGTTTGCATGACTGTACCAAGATATGTTTGCATTGGATATGCCCCCTGTTTAGGGAAATATCCCACCTTTTATTCAATCATTGACGCTCATCATTCATGTTTTGCAATAGTTCTTTCTTGGAGACTATCGACCCCTTACTCAAGATACAAATGGAAATGTTATTGATCAGGTTTGTCTGAAGATATGAATCATCTGTTCTTTTCTTTGCGTTAGCTAATTTAGTTGTTTTGTTTCTCTAAAATTTATGATATTTTGTTCAGTTTGTGAAACTAACTCACATCAGAGTAATCTATCATGTATACAGTTTCCAAGATCTGTTTCTAAAATAGAAATTTTCATTTTGTTATGTTCTGAAGATCAGATAGAAACATTTCATTGGGTGTTGCTTTCAAGAAAACTCCCTAGACTTGTGTTCGTCATAGTATATGTTTAATATTATGTCAGATGATTTGGACTCCTTGCTATTTGTTAGCCTCCTTGTGACTGCCAACTATACTTCTGAAGTGTTGCCATCTCGGTAGCTAAGCAATGTGGATTATAAAAAGGAGCGTGCACTGCTGCTGATTGGCTGAAAGTTTCACTTTGATGGCAATCTTAAAAGCATTCAACATTGAAGTTCTGTTATTGCCTACTACAGTATGTTCTTATAAGTAAAAAGTATCCCGCACCATATCTGATCACCTCACTTGATGTGTTTTCCAGTTAGCTGTAATATTTAATATGTTCCATACATCAATGATCTTGTGGGGCTACGGCTTGCATCTCATCAGGAGTCATACAAAGGGTTTGATGTACTGTCTGTAACTGGTCTCTTTTTAGTATTGGTGGTGCTTATCCGGAACAACCAAAAAGCAAACATCACAGTAGTAAGGAATGTTGAAACATGCTAAAACATACTCCCTCCGTCCCAAAATTCTTGTCTTAGATTTGTCTAAATACGGATGTATCAAGTCACGTTTTAGTATTAGATATATCCGTATCTAGACAAATCTAAGACAAGAATTTTGGGACGAGGGAGTATAACTCAAGATTTCAGAAGCTATTGGACACCCATTTGAGCTGGTTTTGAAAAAAAAGGACATTGGTCCCTTGTCATACGTGCCCGTGTGAAACTATATTTTTCTCTGTTCACGAAGTGCATCATGAGCTACCAGGTTTTGTTTACACTGTTTTTCTTAATGTGCCAGGAGACACAGCTCCCACCTTATAGGAGAAATATTCAAGACCTTTTGTGTGACTCGGGTATCTAACTTCTCTACTTTCTATCCTCTGCATAGTATAGTAATTTTACTGGGTTGCACATGCTTATAATTGTTATTTGCTAATTGCAGGTATGATGCCATACCCAGAGCCTTTTCAAAGCATGTACCAGAAACGGCGATTAGGTACCATGGGTATTGAGTGGCGGCCTCCCTCTGTAGATTTTGCTGTTGGCCCCACGTACAATGCAACCACTGGTGAATACCAGATCATCCCAGTCATTGATCCAGATAGGTGGGAGCCACTTCCAGAGATACCGGACTTCTTTGAGCTTGAACCTGAGATTGAAGTTATCTCTGATGATACTGATTCCGAGTACAACGGCATGGATGACAAGTCTAGTGAAGGAGAACAGGAGAATTTGAGTGGTGATTCCTCTGGTGCTTCATACTCAAGTGCAGAGATTGATGGGAATAACCTTAGCGATAGTGCTAATCTTCGCAGATCTAGAAGAAAGAAGAAAAAATCAAAGGTAAGAGGCAACAATCAAAGACCATGCCACCTTCCTTTATGTTGCATTACAACCTTTTGACTTGTTTTCCTTTATTACACCTTCTGCAGGCTGATCTTGTGACTTCATCTGGTCGGCGAGTTAAGAAGAGGAATTTGGATGAGCATGATGCTGCTACTGTGTCAAGGTCACACAGAGCTAGGAAGTCTAAGAATGGTCGCTCTAGTAAAAGGAAAAGATCACCTAAATCTAGGGGATTGCGACCTCAAAGACGCGCTGCTCGCCATGCACTCAGTTTTTTAACAAAGATGGGAGCTTCAACAGATGAGGATGAAGAGGACTCAGAGAGTCTCTCAGACAGTGAATTGAACACGGAAAGCATTGAAGCTGAGCCGTCAGCATGGTATAGCCGGCCAAGACTTGGTAGAGAGAGTAACCAATATGATTCAGAAGATGTTACACAACCTTCTCATTTCACTGAAACTCGGGGGAGTTCTGGAAATAACAGAAAACTGGTCCTGAGGATACCACGCCGTGATTTAAAAGTTGAATTTCCATCAGCTGTATCAGTCATGGGGGGCAGACATGGATCAGTTGAGCCGGAACTAGCTTTTGAGCCTGGAAGTTCCTCTGTTTGCAAGGCTGACCCACCTGCAGATGGAGGTCAAAGCACAACAACCTCTGGTCTACATGATGTTTCTTCTGTTTATAGTAACAGCACAATCAAGTGGGGTGAGGTTAAGCAGCGATCTTCAAAGCGTTGCAAGTTTGGTGACTCTTCCGCTGGAGACATGTGGCCCTCTTCAAATAATGCAGTTTCACAGGATGGTGGCAAATCTGGTGTTCAGAAGACACCTCATGAATATGGTAACGCCATGCAACAAACGGTTGAGCAGACTGTACAAAAGAGTGAACGTGCAATTTGTCTGGATAGCATCCATGAAAATCACGATACTGATGTTTATAGTGAAGATAATTTACTTGGTGAAGAAAGGACAACTAATAACAATAATACTCATGTAGAGGAAGTAAACAACAAAGAATGCAACCAACAGTCCCACAGTACTACTCAGTCTACTATTAAACTGAAGTTAGTCAGGTCAAGAGGCATTCCAGATGCAAAAGGTTCACCGGACAAATCAAAGACTACTGCAGTAGGGAGTGACGTGAACTCTGAGTGTGATAAAGTTCCCATGCAGCATGATGAGGATCCTACCACCAATCAACATATAAGCAGTGACTTCCCTAGTGCGTCTAGAGATTTCCAGGAATGCACAGATAAAAGCACTGGTTTTCATGATTCAAGGAAGTTCCATTCTGAATCTGGGAAGACAATTGCTGTGTACCAAAGGTCAAAGTTAAGTAAGCACAAGAAAAAATTGGATTCAGATTCTGGCAATGGAGATAGTACCTCCGTCTCCAATGATGATGGTGGGTATCAACCTTCAGAGTACAGTCCTGTTGCACCTGGTACTGGTAATTTGCGAAGAAGCACAAGGAGGTCATGTGCATACACTGATGGTGGAGCAAGGAATGCTATCTCTCATGTGAAAAATTCTTCCCATGAAGCATCAACTAGTGGGAGACAAATTGGTGCAGACGTGCATGAGTGGGGTTCACCATCAAAGACTGCTGGTTTAAGGTCTACTAGGAACAGAGTTCCTGATACACATTCATTGGCAGAAAAGCCTCAAGTATCCTCGAATTGTTGGTTGATGTTGTTGGAGCATGAAGATATTTACCGTTATATTCCTCAACATGGCGATGAGGTTATGTACTTGCGACAGGTAATGTTATTTTCTGTTTTATTCTGTGATGGGATGACTTTGGTGCAAATAACTTTTAGCTGCAAAAAAAAAAGAAGTTTTCCTGCTTCTTCTCATTTCTACCCACCCCAGCTGAAACGTAACTGGTTGAATTTTTTTGGGGACGGGTGGGTGCATGTATTGTCAATTTAATACAAACAGATGGGCCATTGTGGCTCCGAAAATAGTATCTATGAAGTTATTCTTGTCATACTATTTTGTGATTGCTTTTTTTTTCAGGGCCATGAAGAATATCTTAAAGGAATGCGATTATCGGATAGTTGCCCATGGAGTCGGATCAAAGGCCTTAAAGCTGTAGAGCTTTGCAAAATTCAGGATCTTTGTTATACCACTTATAAAGGGTCTGGTGAAAGCTGCTGTAAATTAACACTTAAATTCATTGACGACACTTCAAGCGGGTTTAACAGAGAGTTTGTAATCACATTGCCTGAGCTGGTTGGCTTCCCCGATTTTCTGGTGGAAAGAACACGGTTTGAAGCTGCTGTTGCGCAGAACTGGACTATCAGAGATAAGTGCAGAATTTGGTGGGCGAATGATGAGGGAGGAGGAAGTTGGTGGGAGGGACGTGTGTTGGCAATAAGACCTAAGTCACCTGATTTTCCTGAGAGTCCATGGGATAAATATGCCATACAGTACAAGAATGATGGTTCAGATCATCTGCATAGCCCCTGGGAGCTCTATGATGCTGATAGCCCATTGGTTCCATGGAAACATCCACATATTGATTCCAGTATTAGGAATAAATTGTTATCAGCAGTGAATAATTTACAGAACAAGTCTCGCAGAAACCAGGTAAAGTCAAACTACTATATTTGTGCACTCTTTGATTACTCTTGTTGTTGTTGACTCTCTATGGTATTTCTTTATGGATTTTCAGGATCACTTTGGTGTCCTGAAGTTGGATACTGTTGCAGGAAAATCAGAGTTCATAAACAGGTAACTCGTGAACAAATGCATTCAGTTCTGATGAATTTGCATTTCTTTTAATTTAGCAACACAAGTGAGAATAATGACTAGTGTGAAATAATCATCATTAGGTATAGAATTGATGGAAATTGAAGGATAACAGATTTCTCGTATACATATTATGAAATCACATTATTTTGAACGGGTTAACATAATGCCTATATTTGTGTGATTTTTCCCAACTAAAGGTTTGTGGAACTCTACAACAACAAAGCCTATCGGTCCCAAACAAGTTGGGGTAAGCTAGAGTTGAAACCCATGAGATATCGAAACCAAGTCATGGTTCTGGCACGTGGATAGCTAACTTTCACACACTCCTGTCCATGGCTAAGTCTTTGGATATTCCAGTCCTTCAAGTCTCTCGTTACGGACTCCTCCCATGTCAAGTTTGGTCTACCCTGACCTCTCTTGACATTACCATCTCACATTAACCGTTCTTATGCACTGACACTTCTGGAGGCCTGTGCTGAACATGTCCAAACCATCTTAAACGATGTTGGACAAGCTTCTCTTCAATCGGCGTCACCCCAACTCTATCATGTATATCATCACTCCGGACGTCGTTCTATCTTGTGTGGAGCACATCCATCTCAACATGCATGTCTCTGCTACACCTAGCTGTTGAACATGTCGCCTTTTAGTTGCCCAACATTCATTGCCATATAACATCGCAGGTCGAATTGTTGTCCTATAGAACCTGCCTTTTAGCTTTTGTGGAACTCCCTTAGCACAGATAACGCCAGAAGCTTGGCGCCACTTCTCCATTCAGTTTTGATTTGATGGGTCACATCTTCGCCAATGTCACCATCCTTCTGCAGCATCGAGCCCAAATACTGAAAGGTGTCCTTCTAAGGTACCACCTGCTCGTAAGGCTAACTTCCCTGTTCTCGTACCTAGTACTACTGAAACCACACCTCATGTACTCAGTCTTAGTTCCACTAAGCCTAAAACTTTTTGATTCTAAAGTCTGTCTCCACAGCTCCAACTTCCTATTAACCCCGTCCGACTATCGTCGACTAGCACCACATGGTCCGCAAAGAGCATGCACCATGAGATATCTCCTTGTATATCCCTGGTGACCTCATCCATCAACAAAGCAAAAAGATAAGGGCTCAAAGTTGACCCTTGGTGCAGTCCTATTTTAATTGGAAAGTCATCAGTGTCGCCATCACTTGTTCGAACATTATCGTACATGTCCTTAATGAGAGTAATGTACTTTGTTGGAACTTTGTGTTTCTCTAGGGCCCACCACTTGACATTCCAGGCCCTCTCCAAGTCAATGAACACCACATGCAGGTCCTTTTGCTCCTTGTATCTCTCCATAAGTTGTTGTACCAAGAAAATGGCTTCCATGGTCGACCTTCTAGGCATGAAATTAAACTGATTTTTGGCCACGCTTGTCATCCTTCTTAAGAGGTTCCCAATGACTCCCATAGCTTCATTGTATGACAACAACAACAACAAAGCCTTTAGTCCCAAACAAGTTGGGGTAGGCTAGAGTTGAAACTCAAAAGATCTTGCAACCAACTCTAGTTCTGGCACATCTTCCACACACCCCTGTCCATGGCTAGTTCTTTGGTGATACTCCAGTCCTTCAGATTTCTCTTTACGAACTCTTCCCACTCTCTTGACATTATCAGCACGCTTTGGCCATCCGCTATGCACCGGAGCTTCTCGAGGCCTGCGCTGAATATGCCCAAACCATCTCAGACAATGTTGGACAAGCTTCCCTTCAATCGGTGCTACCCTAACTCTATCTCGTATATCATCATTCTGGACCCGGTCTTCATTGTATGGACAAGCTTCTCTTCATCTCAGAAGATGTTGGACAAACTTCTCTTCATCTCAGATGATGTTGGACAAACTTCGCTTCATCGTATGACTCATCAGCTTAATTTCATGGTACTTAGTACAACTTTGAACATCCCCTTGTTTTTGAAGATTGGTACTAATATACCCCTTCTCCATTCTTCAGGCATCTTGTTTGACCGAAAAATGAGGTTGAAAAGTTTAGTTTATGGAACACTAAGCGTAGTTTTTTTAATGATTATTTTAGATGTTGCTTTTTAGGAAATGTGCGCAAACACTTCTACAAACTACCTTCTATGGTTGGCATATCTAGTAGCGTGCATAAAACTTAGATTTGCTAATTTCTGTTATCAAAGTAAAATAAATGCCGTTTTGACATGAGAAGATGCTGCCTGTGCTTGTACAAGGCCTCATTTTCCATTTCTATTATGAGGCATAGTTGTTAGAATACAATGGATGTTTCTTTAGACAAAATTTAACCAATGCATACACTTCTTTTTTTATGTCGTGTGTTGCATTAAATTGTTTTGTTATTTACTCTTTTCCATCCATATGCTCGTAGGATGAGTATCTAGAATATTAAAAGGCCCTGTATAAGTATAAATAAATGTTTATTTCAAGGTTTTGATAGTGCCTGTCCTTGCAAAATACTCCCTCCGTCCGAAAATACTTGTCATCAAAATGGACAAAAAGGGATGTATCTAGAACTAAAGCACATCTAGATACATCCCCTTTTATTCATTTTGATGACAAGTATTTCCGGACGGAGGGAGTACTATAGAAGTAGCTTTTTTTCAGACCTGGTGCCTCCTTGCCTGAGCATTGTTGGTTTAGAAAATTATGAGTATATATTGGTGCTTTTTATCGATGAATGATGAAGTAACATCCATCTAAAGATAGATATTTTTGTGTGCAACAATTGTAGGTTTCCTGTCCAGTTTTCCATGGAGGTGATCAGGACAAGACTGCAAAATGGTTACTACAGGACCGTGGAGGCTGTCCAACATGATGCCTCTGTGATGCTTGCCAATGCCGAGTCTTACTTCTCAAAGAGCGCGGACATGACCAAGAAGCTTCTCAGGCTATCCGAGTGGGTCGAAGATAACATCCTATCACTTTAGGGGGAGGTGGCCTTCTTCCTTGTTCTTGTTGATTGAGAAGATGACATCTGAAGCAAGCATAGTTTTGTTAGAGGAATGGGCCAAAGTAAAGTAGTTCGCTGGTTGGGAGGAGATAGAGATTCATCTTTACTAACAACTGTCGCCATAGTTCTGAAAGAAAAGCAAAATTAGAAAGAGAAGATGCTAGCGTTGTGAAATCCGTCAGAAAATGCTCTAGCAGATCACTGGATTTGTATAGACTATTGTGCATCATCAGTCAATCAATCAATAAAAACGCAAGGCAAATAATCGGTTGGGTAGAATATTCACAACTTAGCTATTGCTTGTCTTGGGTGCCTCGTTCTTGTACAGGACTGTAATGCATTTTCTTTACCATTATTACACGCGACTACAAGTGCTCCTTCATCTAGGAACATCGTTAGGATGGCATAGGTGTTGTGGCACTTGGCAGGTGCTCTAGATAATTGGCCCAATAATTGGATACACACTTAGGGCATGTATAATGGTTGATAAGATAGTTTTATCTTAAGTCTTGCTTGTAATTTAGAGATTAAAAAATGTCTACAATGGGTCATTTCTTAATCTTATCTTCAATAACTAGTAATTTTTAAAAACATGGTGAAACATATTGTGTTCAGAGATCTTTCTTTGTATTCTCTTAAATAAAAGAAGACAAGTCTTTTCTTATGGATACTCTCCCCACCTCATAGTTTATTCTACATGGCACTCATAGCACCATTGTACATGCTCCCTCCCTTCATTGTGGCCGCACATTGCATCGGGCTGTAATGACCGGCGTCGGCGTCCGCGTCGGCCCCTGTGTGGCTTCGGGTCCGACAGTGACGCGCGCCATCTATGCAGCTAGGGCTGCCCGGCACCTTTCCCCGCTGCTTGATGGGAACTAGGGGACAGATTAAGGGGATCCCCCGCAAGAAACGTATATGTATTTCTAGTTCATAAACTGTAACCTACGGACAAACATGGTTGCAAGTTATTTAAGCTACAATGCTAGTGAAAATCATCTGGATATAACTTTGGCTCAGGCTACATGCAACCAGATTGTACACCATTTGCTAGCAATGGTAAACTTGACACCTAACATGACAAAATGACAGTAAATTTGTGAACACACAATACATCTAACAATAGTAAAATCTGTTAATACATAGCACATCACAAATGCCAAACTTGACAAGGCTGCATGGCTACATGCTCTGAACATCGGCGACATCATCTTTCTTCACATCATGCGAGGAAGCATCCAACAACACGACCCATGAACATAAGCTGGCCCCTAAAACAGGGAAAGATGGGATATGCATAATACGTCGTCAGTACAGACTACAGTCTACAGAGACAATTGTGAAACAATAGAATACATTGTACACGGGGATGAAAGGCAGCCTGATAATCAATGAAAATATTAAAGCCTTGGCATAACAAGTGTGTGAAACCTTCAAAATATCAACCGTCTACTTTTTTTATGGCCGGATAACAAAAATAAATCCGAAGTACAAGTTCATATCTGAGAGATGAAAGAAATACTATACCTCTGTATCGAACTGTAAGACGTTTTTGCAGTTCAATTTGAACTGCAAAAACAGCTTATATTTTGGTACGGAGGGGGTGTATATTACAAACACATCAGCAGGGAATTCATGTTCCAAGCGATGTTTTACTTATTCAAGAAGAGGCCAAACTTTGGGTTACCGCGGAGGCTAAGCATTTGAGCAAGATCATGCCGTGAGAGTAATTCCATATGTAATTTTTCTTTGACGGGCTATGTTATTGAGCCGTTGCTATGTACCCTAAACTCCTTTATTAGTGAATGAGGCAAAAATTTTTTGCCTTGGTTTAAAAAAAAATGCACTCATGACTTCACTCAGCAAACGCAGCAGCAAGGGAAGGCTATCAAATGAAGCATGCCACTTCTAGCCTATCAACTTATGGTGCTTTCAACCACAGTTATGAAACTTGTCATGTTTGGAACATGTTGTCTAAACTGGAGGTGGCAAAATTACCTTAGAGCATCTTTGGCCGATCCTGTAAAAATGATCAAACCTTGGTATTTATGGTACAAGCTAAAAAAAATGACCCGAATAGATCCCGTAAAACAACATATCCAATAATTTTTTTTACAGGCTCCCTTATACTCGAACCCCAATCATTTATATCTAGTGGATTTCAGCTGCATTTGAAGGATCCTGTAAACCGGTCAATGCCGGAGCAGGGGGCCTCACGACGCCGTGCATGAGCAGCAAGCAGGCGAAGGAGCTCGCCGGCGGCCGCCCGGAGCATCACTGGAGCACACGGCAGGCCGGAGCGTCACCGGAGTGTCATCGGAGCGTCGCCGAAGCAAGCAGTGGGCCAGATCAGGCGGCAGGCCGGAGCGGTGCTGTTCTGGCCGGCCGGAGTTCGAGTTCCTCCATGCGTGTATCCCAGGGAAGAAGAAGCATGAAGAGAAAAAAGAAAAAAACATTTACGGTATGGGTTTACGGAATCTGTTTCGCCCGATGTCTCGTGGTACCATAAATTCGTTTTAGGGGGGCCTGTATACTATTTTTTACAGGTGATGCTTTACATGATTATGCTCTTAGGTGGTTCCAGCATGGTCTTGATCACCACCATGGTCTCTAGCTGCTTACAGTCTTTTGCCAATCTAGAAGTTGTTAACTTTTTAAGATTTGTTCTTTTGCAACTGCAACTGGCAGAGGACTAAAGCGGCATCTTTAACGGTGAAAAAAAAGAAACACAATAAATTATGACACATGTATAGGCTAACATATTTATACAACAGAATCTGCAATGGCAAAGCTTGGAAATCATCTGGAAAAACCTTAATTATGACACAGTAGTGCAAGAGGGTGAAGCTGCTCCATATTGTGTCCACTGAACAAAGTAGCTTGCTATCATCACTGAACAGTTGAAACACAGAGTTCAGGGTTTTGCGTGGGTGGCTAACATCCAGCTTCACGTCTCTTTATATAAATGATCATAATACAATTACATACGTATACAAATACGTGTACATGTACAATATGCCAGACCTTATTTTACATGCCCCCTCAATCTGAACTACATACAAGATTCAAATTAGTTCTAAAGCGGTCTATCATTTGTCTAGTAGCGGCTTTAGTAAATACATCCGCTAACTGATCATCTGTAGAAATAAACCCGACTTCCAGTTCACAAGTAGCTACTTGTTCTCTCACAAAATGGAAATCAATCTCAATGTGTTTAGTCCGAGCATGAAACACTGGATTCGCCGTCAGGTAAGTTGCCCCTAAGTTATCACACCACAATATAGGAGTGCGTTGCCGTGGGACTCCAAGTTCTGTGAGAACCGAGTCTATCTAAATGGCTTCAGCCGCGCCATTGGCCAATGCCTTATACTTTGCCTCGGTGCTTGACCTCGAGACTATGGGTTGCTTCTTCGAGCTCCAAGATACAAGATTGGGTCCAACAAATATAGCAAAACCACCAGTAGAGCGCCTATCATCAACACAGCCTGCCCAGTCTGCATAGGTGAATATACTCACTCCAGTGAATCTGGACTTACGAATCCGTAGTCCCATGTCTAGCGTACCTTTGACATACCTCAGAATACGCTTGACTGATTCCCAATGATCCTTCGTTGGCTGAGACAGGAACTGACACACTTTGTTCACTGCGAAGGAGATATCAAGACGAGTGAGGGTCAAATACTGAAGTGCTCCAACCACACCGCGATACCGAAAGGGGTCATTTCTACCCAGTAGTAGCAAGCGGAGTGGAAGTGGACTTGCAGTTCTCCATGTTGACACGATGAAGAAGGTCGAAAGCATACTTTTTCTGCGTCAAGGTTATGGCCCCCGAATGAAAGGACTCTTCCAAACCAAGAAAGTACTCGAGGCGACCCAAATCTTTGATGGGAAAGCTAGCAGACAACGACTGCACAAGACGATCCACCACGGTGGGGGTAGAGCCAGCGATCACAATATCATCCACGTACACCAGCATGTATATCTGTATAGCACCCTGAGAGAAGATGAATAGAGATGCATCTGGTCGGGAGACAACAAAACCGAGTTGCGAAAGGCGCTAACTCAAACGAGCATACCAGGCACGGGACGACTGCTTGAGACCATAAATAGACCGCTGAAGTTTGCAGACATGAGAGGGATACGTGGCATCCTCGAACCCGGGTGGTTGCTGCATATACACATCTTCGGCCAAGAACCCATATAAAAAGGCATTGCTCACATCAATCTGTCGGAGGCTCCAACCACGAGACACAACAAGAGACAGAACCAAGCGAACTGTGGCAGGCTTCACCACCGGGCTAAATGTATCTCCATAGTCAATCCCATGCTGTTGAGTGAAATCGTGAGCAACAAGACGAGCTTTGTGCTTATCAACAGACCCCTCTGGACGATGCTTGGTTTTGAAAATCCACTTGCAGCTCACAATATTAACACCGGGTGGCCGAGGCACCAACACCCAGGTGTTAGTGTGACGGAGAGCAGCAAAATCCTCGGACATGGTGGCACGCCAGGCAGGTTCACCCAGAGCATCACGATGGGAAACTGGCGCGACAAAGAAGGCACGGCGGCGAGAGTCATACCGAACCGTGCCATCAGTGTAAGACTTCTCCTTGCGCGTATGTGAAGGAAATATGCCCTAGAGACAATAATAAAGCTATTATTTATTTCCTTATATCATGATAAATGTTTATTATTCATGCTAGAATTGTATTAACCGGAAACATAATACATGTGTGAATACATCACTAGTGCAGAACCGGGCAATAGCACCGGTTCGTAAGGCCCTTTAGTGCCGGTTTAGGAACCGGCACTAAAGTTTTGGCACTAAAGCCCCCCTTTTAGTACCGGTTCAGCACGAACCGGTGCTAAAGGGGAACCACGTGGCATGAGCCAGCTCCGGGGGCCGGGAGCCCTTTAGTACCGGTTGGTAACACCAACCGGTACTAAAATGTTTGGGGTTTTTTTGGTTTTATGATTTCTTTTTCATTTAATTTTGTGTTTTCCATTTTAATTCTTTTTCGTTTGCTGGTATTTTACGGTACTACACATTGTACACGTTATGCATATATATATATATATATATATATATATATATATATATATATATATAAATAGAATTTCTAGTAGAACCAATCATATATATATCATCAATCATGTCTCACAAACCACCATATTAATTCACACATACACACATGTATAGCTATATACAATTTCTCCTACATATGCATGTTGCCTTCGGAGCACGATGACAATTGGAAGTGGTTCATGTCTTTTTCGATGGGGGCGGTAGCGGGTAATAGTATTCTCCCTTTGGATTTATGACCTGGTCGAGCAAAAATCCCGCTATTTCCTCTTGAAGTGCTTCTACGCGCTCCGTTGGTAGGAGCTTGTCCCGCACCTCTTTGAACTGTTAAGAAGGAGATCAATATGCATGTGTATTAGTTGTGTGACTAGATATCGATAATGGTGTAAAAATTGTGAATATTGTTCTGACAAACGTACCCATTCCTGTCTTTGAGATCTGCTCCTTTCGGACGCCATCATGCAAATGTTCTCGCAAACGCAGTATGCACACAGATCAGTCCCCGGCGCCTGCTTCAGGGCCTTTATTACGAGAATGGAATTTAATTTGATCAGATAATAATTAATCAAGCATGATAATTAAAGAGATGGCAGCTAGCTAGCTAGCTAGTACTACTTAATTACTTACCTTGGCTCGAAACCATTTCAGCTTTGGTTTCCATTCACCTTCCGTGACGCTAATGAACCTTGCCCAAGCCCTGCCCGCCGACAAAGAAAATGAATAAAGGGGTTATTAAATAGTTCATATTATGAAATGACGAACTAAATAAGCCGACATATATAGTTAATAATGATTGAAATTACCTGTTGACTATCCCAAACAAGATGTTATAGTCACTATTTGCTTTGAGTAGCGAGTCCAGTATTTCAACTGTTCCGGCGTCAACTTTAATGATACACAAGATCCAGTGAAATCTGCATGCACACACGTTTGCATGTCTTAATTAAGCGGGCATATGTAAGAAAAAACATGTAGCTAGCTAGTAGGCAAAAATAGAGAATTTGTATTACAAGAAAGTGTGACTCACTCGAAGTTGTAAGGAAGTAGTATATCTTCATTGTATTTGAGGCGCTTCAAGAACTCTAGCATGCTGTCCTCTACCTCTTTTTCATAATATGCATCTAATTTCCATGTGTATTCATTAACGGTGTTTGGGTCAATGAACCCAATGCCATAGCGTCCACCTTTTCTCATTTCATACATCTTCATCCTGCATAATACCACAGAAAAGAATATAGTGAGGATAATTACACGTAATGATTGATCAAAAGGATCACTACAGCTAGCTTGAGACTTAAATTACAGAAAGAAATCACTTACAGACAATAGCAACTGACGATAGATTTGTCGAGTGCGTCTTGATTGTATAACTGAAACAGTTCAGAATACTCAACGGCCACAGCTTTCTCATGGTAGTAATCATCCTTCTTGACATACACCATGAGGGACTCTCGATCGGATCTCTTGGTAATGTCCATGTACCATTGATGCAATTCATACATTCTCGTTGGGAGCTTCTTGACATCTTCTGGCTCGACCAAAGGTTGGCCCCGGACAAATTTCCGTTTTATTTCCTCCTCTATAATCAGAGGCATGTCCTCGATCTCGAGGAGTTGTCCAACAGTGATCTTGAGTTCTTCAGCCTGCATTATATGCTCCTGGGTTATTACCACATCGCCCACCTCGGGAACGTAAACTGTTTGGCCACAATAATATTGGGCGCGCGTACTGTCACGTGTTGTTGGCGGCACAACAAGCGGGGGGATCGATTGCGCCGCCTGTTTTCCCAGCTGGGCAACGGTTTTCTCACATTTTTTGACAGCTGCTTGTTGTTTGCTCGAGCTCGAGCTCGCCTCCTTCTGTAGACGTTGTCGATGTAACTTCCTGATGTGGCGCTCATAGTCTGAGTCAACAGGCTTAGGAGCTGGTGGTTGAGCCATACGAATGAAGTGGTCAACTACTTCCACAGGCACTTTTTCCCTTGGCAGCGGTGGCGGTTTCGGTCCAAAATGGGCGTCGACTTCTGCCCGCACTATGGCATTGGTTTGCTCCTCGGTCCTGTCATAAGCCCTCACAGGAAGAGGAGTACTGAGGTTTGGACCATATTTATATCGCTTGCCTCCGCCTGTACTTCCTGTACTATCACCTCGACTCGTACCGCTACGCACCATAGCTGCGGGGTGTCTCTTCTGCGATTGCTGAGGCGGCAGAGACGGCTGACGGGGCTGAGTTGGACGAGGAGGAGTGGCCTGAAGCTGTGCTGGACTTGGAGGAGGAGTGGCCTGAGGTTGTGCCGGACTTGGAGGAGGAGTGGACGTCTGACGCTGTGTCGGACTTGGAGGAGGAGTGGCCTGACACTATGCCGGACTTGGAGGAGGAGGAGTGGCCTCACGCGTTGGTGGACTTGGAGGAGGAGGAGTGGCCTCACGCGTTGGTGGACTTGGAGGAGCGGGAGTCTGCTGACTCGGTGGCGAACTTCGACGAGGAGTCGGGTGACGCGGTGTCGGTGGCCTACGAAAGATGATGCAATCCTTTCTCCATAGGATGATACGATGTTTGGCATCTCCGAGTGTGTGCTCCTCGTCACCTCCAGGAATGTCAAGCTCTAGCCCCGAATATTGGTCCACCACCTCATCAACCACGACACGAGCATAGCCTGCTGGAATCGGGTTGCAATGGAAGGTTGCATCGGGAGAATTTGTATAAGCAACACCGTCCGCCACCTTCAAGGATATGTTCTTAATTTTGAAGTGTAGCTCGCAGTTAGTGTTCTCCGCGATATCATCCACGAGGTATCTATCCAGCAGTGCGTCGCCCGGGGCGGAACCCACGCTGCTTCTCGGCATGGATGGGGCGGTGGTATCCAATGTTGGATCATCCGCTAGCTGTTGCAGCTGCTGAGACCCCCTTTGCTGGCTAAGTGAGTCGATCTGCTCCTGCTGCCGCTGGAATTTAGCTGCCAATTCCGCTTGACTTGCTTCTAGGCCTTGAAGGCGTTCATAGTCCCGCTTCCTCTGCTCCTCCTCCATCTTCCTCTTCTTCTCCTCCGCAATCTTCTTTCTCGCACAGGTTCTGTAGTCGGTGTTCCAGTCCGAAAACCCCTCATACCACGGAATAGCGCCCTTGCCTCGTGTTCTTCCCGGGTGTTCAGGATTTCCCAGGGCACGCGTAAGCTCGTCGTTCTCTCTGTTGGGCTGGAACACCCCCGATCGAGCCTCTTCTATTGCAACAAGTAGCGCATCGTCGGCTCCGTTCAGACATGCCTTCGTCGAAACATTGCCTGTCTTCGGGTCCAACTCCCCCCATGCGCATAGAACCAAGTCCTGCACCTGGGGGCCACCTCTTAGTAACCGGAGTGACACTTGCATCCTCCATCTCTTTCTCAGACTTATCCCACTTAGGCATTGCCACCGTGTAGCCACCTGGCCCCAACTTATGGAACTTATCCTTTTTTTCGGCATTCTTCTTGTTTATTCTCGATCGTTCCTTAGCTAATTCTGAATCCTTGAATTTCATGAAATCGTCCCAATGAGCACTTTGATTCTCTAGTATCCCCTCGAATACTGGAGTCTTCCTTCCTCCCTTGACGTACTTCTCCCACGTCCTTCTCTTGTGGTTCTTGAATGCAACCGCCATCTTCCTAAAAGCAGCGTCCTTGACTTTCCGCACATCTGCTTCTGTGAAATGATCTGGTAGGGTGAAATGTTCCATGAGAGTATCCCAAAGCAGTTTTTTTTGATTCTCGTCGACAAAAGTAACATTTGGACGTGGATTTGCTGGCTTTCTCCATTCTTGAAGGGAGATCGGGAGTTGGTCCTTCACAAGAACTCCGCACTGACGAACGAACTTGTCCGCAATCTTCTTAGGCGCTAATGGTTCGCCATTAGGTCTGATTGCCTCGATATTGTACTTTACGCCCTCCTTCAACTTTTTGTTCGGGCCTCGTTTCGTCCTTTTGCCTGAAGATTTGCTCGATCCGGATGGCTGAAAGAAGAAAGATCGATTCGTTAATATATCTTCAACTCATTTAAAACATGCGATGATCACCAGATTCCTGCTTATATAAATATATATACCTCGCCGGTGTTTGTTGTTTCAGGATCAACATGTTCTTCGTCGTAGTTCATGACTTCATCTTCTCGGTTGTCGCGATCGAATATCATATCACCCTCTCCGGTGTTGTTTAGAAATTCGGAGCCGTCAAAATCTTCTTCATTCTGATCATCATCTGGCCCGCGTATGATATCGAACATGGTCTGTTCTCTCTCTCTCTGTCGTTATTGTCCGCCATAGCTTTTATTTAACTATGCCAAAAGAAATATAAAACAATTTAGTATTCAAATTACATCGTCTCGAATAATAGATATAATCTCGAATACATCGTCTCGAATAATAGATATAATCACGAATACATCGTCTCGAATAATAGATATAATCACGAATACATCGTCTTGAATAATAGATATAATCTCGAATACATCGTCTCGAATAATAGATATAATCTCGAATACATCGTCTCGAATAATATATAATCTCGAATACATCGTCTTGAATATTATATATCGAGTACATCACTGGCTAGGTAGCTAATAAAGATCGAATACTACAGAAGAATCTAGGACACTCGCGGTTCCTGTGGCGCAGGCGGTGGACACCCAAAGAGAAGGAAGCCTCACAGGATCATAGCTGAAGTGAGATCCCTGAAGAAACTGCCAGGTATTGGAGAACCTGCCGCCCTCTAACGCAACCATGTAGCGATGGACGTGCTCGTCCTCCTCCGGCGGGGCCGGCTCCCTCCGCACCGAAACTGGCCCACGCGAACGCCACCAAACGAGATCAGGGTCGACGACGGGGCCCGGGGCCGGGTTCCTCATCAAGCGACGCGCCCCTCCAGGCAGCACCTCCCAGTGCCAGCCCAGCGGAGCCCAGTCCCGAACATGGGTCAGCTGGACGTCGTCGCGGACGGGTCGACGGCGAGGATGCGGGCCGGGCATCATCGAGAACAAATACTAGCTATATGCCCGCAAAAAGTAACATTTTTTTAATGATTGGATTTTGATAACTAAAATTTCTAACATTTCTATATAACTAACATTCCTATAACATATCTAACAATGCTATATAACTAACATTTCTAATATTTCTATAACTAAAAACAGAAAAAACTAGCATTTCTATATAACTAACATTTCTATAACATTAATACAGAAAAAACTAACATTTCTATATAACTAACATTTCTAACATTTCTATATATAACTAAGATTTCTGTAACATTAATACAGAAAAAACAGAAGAAAAAAACTAAAAACTAAAAACTAAAAACAGAAAAACTAAAAACTAAAAACATTGTGTGTGTGTGTGTATGTGTGTGTTTGTGTATGCATGCGTGTGTGCAGAGGCGACGGCGAGCCAAGGCAACGGTGTCGACGGCGCGACGGCTTCGATTGGAGGGAGGAGAGGGGGGACAGGGGCTCACAGCGTGGACGAGAGGTCGAGGTGACGACGATGGCGACGGCGACGCGGGCAGGTGCGGGGACGTGGACGCGAGCCGGTGCGGGGACGGGGACGGGCCGGCGACGCGGACGGCGTGACGGGGGCGGCGCGACGAGGACAGGGGCGGCGCGACGGGGACGGCGCGACGGGGGTGGAGATGGTGCGACGGGGACGGCGCGACGGGGGTGGCGACGGTGCGGGACTAGGCGGCGGCGATGAAGCAGAGGAAACTGACGACATTTTTCGAAGTGTTTTCTTATATAGAAAACACCTTTAGTACCGGTTGGAGCCACCAACCGGTACTAAAGGCCTGTTTTGGCCAGGCCAAGCGGCGGGAAGCACCCCCCTTTAGTACCGGTTCCTGGCTCCAACCGGTACTAAAGGCCCCCCCTTTAGTACCGGTTGGTGCCACGAACCGGTACTAAAGGAGGGTGCGCTGCCAGGCGAGGGGCGCAAAGTTTAGTCCCACCTCGCCTAGCGAAGGGCAGCCGCACTGGTTTATAAACCCAGCCGCGGCTGCTCCTTCGAGCTCCTCTCAAATGCAGGCCTTGTGGGCCTACCTGTGCTGTGCTGCCCCGTGCGCCTGCCGGGCCTTTGCAGGCCTGCATCCTGGCCCAACAACGGGTTGGGTTTCTAGTCGTATGCAGGCCGCTCTAGCCTAGTAGGCGGGGTTTTTTTTTTATTTTTTTGCTTTATTTATTTTTGAGTTGTTTTTTTTGTGTATTTAGAGTTTCTTTGTGAATATTTTTGCTTTAGGTACAAAAAATTACAAATTTTCTGTTAGTGCCCGTAGTTTTCAAATTTGAATAGTTTAAATTTTGAATTATTTGAAATTAGTGTGAATCACTAGTTTGTGAATAACTTAACTTTAAAAATCAGTAAAGGCATGAAAGAATTTGTTTGCACATAAAATTTCTTCGCGTTTCAAATGCCATAACACATAATTAACTACCCTAACTATTACAGAGATTCCCTTCTGGGTGTGAAACACAGAAGAAAGTGATGATAGCTAGTGAAGCCGATCACATCCCAGATCTTTGGGTGTGAAACTTTTTCTTCGCGTGTGTCCCTTTGCACCGTAACCATGGAAAATCTTCATCATTTAACGGGATGCTCGGGTCAATATTCACTGTGAATGGAGCAATTTCATCAAACTTTTCATAATCTTCTGACTTGTCTGTCTTGTCATCCACTCCCACGATGTTTCTCTTCCCAGAAAGAACTATGTGCCGCTTTGGCTCAGCGTACGATGCATTCGTTTCCTTATCTTTTCTTTTTCTTGGCTTGGTAGACATGTCCTTCACATAGAAAACCTGTGCCACATCATTGGCTAGGACGAATGGTTCGTCTGCATACGCAAGATTGTTGAGATCCACTGTTGTCATTCCGTACTGCAGGTCTTCCGTTACCCCGCCTCGTGTCATATTGACCCATTTGCACCGAAACAAAGGGACCTTCAAACCACGTCGATAGTCAAGTTCCCATATGTCCTGTATATAACCATAATATGTTTCCTTTCCCGTCTTGGTTTCTGCATCAAAGCGGACACCACTGTTTTGGTTGGTGCTCTTCTTATCTTGGGCGATCATGTAAAATGTATTACCATTTATCTCGTACCCTTTGAAAGTCATTATATTCGAAGATGGTAACTGGGACAACAAGTACAGGTCATCTTCAATAGAGGTGTCATGCATGGTACGTGCTTGCAACCAGCTGGCGAAACTCCTGGTTTGTTCACGTGTAATCCAGTCATCAGACCGCTCTGGGTGTTTGGAGCGTAGCAAATTCTTGTGTTCATCCATATACGGAGCCACCAAGGCGGAATTCTGTAGAATTGTGTAGTGTGCTTCAGTGAGAGAATGTCCGTCCATACATATTATTTGTTCCCCTCCTAGCGTGCCTTTTCCATCTAGTCTGCCCTTATGCCGCGATTCAGGAACACCAATCGGCTTAAGGTCAGGAATAAAGTCAATACAAAACTCAATGACCTCCTCATTTTGATGGCCCTTGGAGATGCTTCCTTCTGGCCTAGCACGGCTATGAACATATTTCTTTAAGACTCCCATGAACCTCTCAAAGGGGAACATATTGTGTAGAAATACAGGACCCAAAACGTTAATCTCTTCGCATAGGTGAACTAGGACGTGCGTCATGATGTTGAAGAAGGATGGTGGGAACACCAACTCGAAACTGACAAGACATTGCACCAAATCATTCTGTAACCTTGGTATGATTTCTGGATTGATTACCTTCTGAGAGATTGCATTGAGAAATGCACATAGCTTCACAATGGCTAATCGAACATTTTCCGGTAGAAGCCCCCTCAATGCAACCGGAAGCAGTTGCATCATAATCACGTGGCAGTCATGAGACTTTAGGTTCTGGAACTTTTTCTCTGCCATGTTTATTATTCCCTTTATATTCGACGAGAAGCCAGACGGTACCTTAATACTGAGCAGGCATTCAAAAAAGATTTCCTTCTCTTCTTTGGTAAGAGCGTAGCTTGCATGACCCTGATGTATGCCGTCTTTTCCGTGCATATGTTGCTGGTCCTCCCGTGCCTCAGGTGTATCTTTTGTCTTCCCATACACGCCCAAGAAGCTAAGCAGGGTCACACAAAGATTCTTCATCACATGCATCACATCGATTGCGGAGCGGACCTCTAGGTGTTTCCAATAGGGCAGGTCCCAAAATATAGATTTCTTCTTCCACATGGGTGCGCGTCCGTCAGCGTCATTCGGAACAGGTTGTCCACCAGGACCCTTTCCAAAGACCACCTTCAAATCCTTGACCATATCATGTACATCAGCACCAGTACGGTGGCTAGGCTTCGTCCGGTGATCCGCCTCACCTTTGAAATGCTTGCCTTTCTTTCTTACGGGATGCCTGCTTAGAAGAAATCGACGATGTCCCAGGTACACATTCTTCTTACAATTAGCCAAATATATACTATCGGTATCGTCCAAACAGTGCATTCATGCGCGGTATCCCTTGTTTGTCTGTCCTGAAAGGTTACTAAGAGCAGGCCAATCATTGATGGTCACGAATAGCAATGCCTTTAGGTCAAATTCTTCCCCCATGTGCTCATCCCATGCACGTACACCTGTTCCATTCCACAGTTGTAAGAGTTCTTCAACTAATGGCCTTAGGTACACATCAATTTCGTTGCCGGGTTGCTTAGGGCCTTGGATGAGCACTGGCATCATAATGAACTTCCGCTTCATGCACAACCAAGGAGGAAGGTTATACAAACATAGAGTCACAGGCCAGGTGCTATGGTTGCTGCTCTGCTCCCAAAAAGGATTAATGCCATCTGCGCTTAGACCAAACCATACTGTAACACCCTCGATGCGACTATATCTCCCACGTGTCGAGGCACGACTTAGAGGCATAATCGCATTGAAGGCATATGTCGCAAATGAGGTAATCTTCACACAACCCATGTAACATAATATGGAAAAGGATACATAGTTGGCTTACAATCGCCACTTCACACAATTACATGAATAAACATTACATCAATCAAATACACTCAGGGTCCGACTACGGAACCCAAAATAAAAGAAGAACCCCAAATGCGACAAAGGTCCCCGATCGACCCCAACTGGGCTCCACTACTGATCAACTAGAACGAAACAACATAAAGGACAAGATCTTCATCGAGCTCCTCCTGAGCTGGGTTGCGTCATCTGCACGGACTCATCGGCACCTGCAAGCTAGTTTTGGAAGTATCTGTGAGCCACGGGGACTCAGCAATCTCGCACCCTCGCGATCAAGACTATTTAAGCTTATGGGTAAGGTAAAGGTATGAGGTGGAGCTGCAGCAAGGACTAGCATATATGGTGGCTAACATACGCAAATGAGAGCGAGAAGAGAAGGCAAAGCACGGTCGATAAAAGTATGATCAAGAAGTGATCCTGGACTACCTACGTCAAGCATAACTCCAACAACCGTGTTCACTTCCCGGACCCCACCGGAAAGAGACCATCACGGTTACACACGCGGTTGATTTATTTTAATTAAGGTCAACTTTAGGTTTTCTACAACCGGACGTTAACAAATTCCCATCTGCCCATAACCGCGGGCACGGCTTTCGAAAGTTCAAAAACCCTGCAGGGGTGTCCCAACTTAGCCCATCACAAGCTCTCACGGTCAATGAAGGAATAGACCTCCTCCCGAGACATTCCGATCAGACTCGGTATCCCGGTACTCCAAGACATCCTCGACAATGGTAAAACAAGTCCAGCAAGACCGCCCGATGCGCCGACATCCTGATAGGAGCTGCACATATCTCGTTCTCAGGGCAACACCGGATGAACACTACGTACAGCTAAAACCAGCCCTCAAGTTTCCCCGAGGTGGCGCCGCAAGTGGCTCTATTTCGGACCAACACTTAGACAAGCACTGGCCCGGGGGGGTTTAAAAATAAAGATGACCCTTGGGCTGGCCTAACCCAAGGGAAAAAGGCTAGGTGGCGAATGGTAAAACCAAGGTTGGGACTTGCTGGAGGAGTTTTATTCAAAGCGAACTGTCAAGGGGTTCCCATATACCCAACCGCGTAAGGGACGCAAAATCCGGGAACATAACACCGATATGACGGAAACTAGGGCGGCAAGAGTGGAACAAAACACCAGGCATAAGGCCGAGCCTTCCACCCTTTACCAAGTATATAGATGCATTAATTAAATAAGATATATAGTGATATCCCAACAAGTAAACATGTCCCAACAAGGAACAACATATCCATGTTCCAACAAGGAACAAACTTCGATCTTCACCTGCAACTAACAACGCTATAAGAGGGGCTGAGCAAAGCGGTAACATAGCCAATCAACGGTTTGCTAGGACATTGGTGGGTTAGAGGCTGAACATGGCAATTTGGGAGGCTGACAAGCAAGTGGTAGGCATCGTAGCAATGGCATAGCAAAAGAGCGAGCAAACTAGCATAGCAAAGATAGTAGTGATTTTGAGGGTATGATCATCTTGCCTGAAATCCCGCAAGGAAGAAGAACGAGTCCATGAAGAAGATAAACGGACGTAGACGAACGGGTCCTCACAAACGCGACGTAATCGGAACCAACCCGAAGAAGCAACACCGGAAAGGAGCAAACAACATAGTAAACAACCACCACATAAACATGGCATGACACACAAACAATTATGATGCATGTCCGGTTTAAATATGCATGGCATGGCAAAGTGCACAAACAACACTACAAGTTAAATGGAGCTCAATATGCATCGGGATGCATATTGACAAAACACCACAACAAGTTATTTAGTTCGATCTCGTTTATGTACCCAACAATATTAAATGTTGTTAAGCATGGCAAGAGATGAAGCATAACAAAACTACCTATCTAGGCAAGTTTAAATGAGGCCGGAAGCAACGAACAACAATTCCGTAAAATCCTCATATGCATAATTTTAAGGTTTGGTACTGTTCTGCCCTAAACATTATTTTATAGTTGTTAAACATGCAAGATGAGGCCACCACGTTAAACTAGGCAAAATTCTACCCCATTTACATATAAAGATTATTTAAATCGGAGCTACGGTCATTTAGTTATGAATTAAATCATTTTAGCATGGCATGGCATTTAAGCAAAATTTAAACAAACAACATTTTAAACATTTTAATTGTTGTTATGATGATGCGGATGACATATGCAAGTTTTAAGCAATTTTATGAAAATGTTGATAAGAGCATTATGAAGCATTTGTCCCCGTGGTGGAAGAAAGGGGTGCCACGGCAACGAATCCGAAAGTGATGCCATGGCAACATATCGGTTCCGGTAACTCGATTGAGATCCCGGTGCAAACGAAAATGCGGCGGGAGCGTGACATGAGATGAACGGTGGGGTGCTCCCGGTAACCGGGTTCCCACGGGTTAGGGGCAAGGAAACGAGTGTCATAACGGACACGGTGCAGACAAAGGGTGCGCCTCATACAACACAAGCATTCGTTCTCGGATGTCGATCTCGGTGATTATACCTTTGCAGTGTGCAAAGGGGACGGTTCTCGTTCGTAGAGGGAAGTAGGCGTTCTCGCGACGACGGTAGTGGAAGTAGTCGATCTCGCATGCTCTAGGGTCGACGGTAGAGGTTCACGTTACGTAGACGTTCGGGGTCGCCGATAGTTGTACCCATTCGTTGTTGGACTTGGCGGATCCGATGTCTCCGAACGTAGTGGTACATGCTCGTTCTTCAGAGAGGTACTTGACGAGTCCGAATCCCTTCGGGGTTGTCGTGGTACTTGCGGTCTCGGCGATGGTAGTCGTTCACGTTCGGAGAGGAACTTGATGTTTCGCTCTGTAGCCGTTCGAGCGTCCGTGTGGTCTTGCCGGAGGGGTACTTGGCGCTTGCGGCCCAACTCCGAGGTCATAGCCGTGTAGTCGAACTTTACGGAAAACGGGTCTCCTCGGGGACTTGACGCATCCATCAGGAACTTGTGGTACTTGGCGAGTTCCACGCTCGGTGACCATTG
This sequence comes from Triticum monococcum, assembly GCA_034509565.1. Taxonomy (NCBI): domain Eukaryota; kingdom Viridiplantae; phylum Streptophyta; class Magnoliopsida; order Poales; family Poaceae; genus Triticum; species Triticum monococcum. The sequence continues at coordinate 11,782,099 of CM067845.1, read as the reverse complement.
GACTTGGCGTCCACTGCAACAGGGCGTGATGCAGGGACTTGGCACGATGCAGGAGCAACGGCCGCGGAACTTGCAGCAGCGGCAACGGCGGGGACTTGGCACGTTGGTCTCGCGAGGCATGGGGAGGCTCGAAGCGACACGTCAAGGAGGAAGACCGTCGACGCAGCTGTGGGCACCGGGAGGCGTGGCTCCGACGGGAAGGGCGGGAGACGAGGTGTAGAAGGGCGGAGAGGGACTCGGCGCTGGGGACGGCTTGAAACTGCTGCTGGTGACGCTCGTGGCCATGGACACGAAATCCGAGGTCGAAGGCGAGGCGCGGGGGAGGAGCTTGGCGGCGCGACGGCCGGACGAAGCAGGGAGGCGCACAAGGAGACTCCGGCGTGGCAGGGCAGCGGGTGCCAACGGCAGCGGCGGCTCGCCGGCCGACGGGGCACCAAGGTCGCCTGAAGAGGCCGCGACAGGGGGGTCGGGTGAGGCCTGGGCGGCGCTCGTGAGAACTGGGCGAGGGGAGAGAGGAAGATGGGATCGGGCACGGGAGGATGAGAGATCGAGAGAAGGAGGAGGTCGGGAGATGGGTTTCTGGCGGCGCGAGGGAAGAGACAAAGGGGAGAGCGAGAGGGAGTGACCGGGCCTAGGGTTATGGAGCTGGTGGGGCGGCTGGGCCTTAGAGGCCAGCGCTGGGGTGGGCCGGCGCGGTGAGGTTGGGAGGCCCCTGGCTGCTGGGCTCCTTCCCTCTCTCTTTCTCTAATTCTCTTACCAAAACAGAAAAATAAAGAGAAAGAAAAAGGGAAGAAAAGAAAGGTTAGAGAAAGAGTTGGGCACGGGGATGATTTCCATGGACTCGTAAAAATGTGCACGGTCCATGAAAAATAGGAGTGGCAAGATTGCAGGAATTAAATTCAAAATCATTTGAATTTAATTCAAAAGGTTTGAGCAAGGACTAGGAATTAGAGGTTTCCAAAAATGTTGAGAATTTAGGAGGAGCCTCGATAAATGGGAAAAGAAATGTTGGCATCCCCAAACTAGAAGTAGAAAAGGAGTGGGGATTTTTCAAGTGTGTTTTGTTTAATTCCAAAAGAATGGAATATTTAATATAGCTCCCTAATATCGGGAGGATATGTTATAAATAGAATTCACCATGTGAATACCCTCGGTTTAAATGGATCAAAGATTCATACAATTTATTTAGTTGAGATGCAAAAGATTTATGAGATGATGGCATGATGACATGATGCAATGCACATGATGCAAAGATGAATGCAACAGGCGAAACAAATCACACAACGAATCTCGGAAACCCTGGAAGACATCTGAAGCTCCGGTCTTGGGGCGTTACACATACGTTCCTTGCATCATCTACAAACTCCTTCCCGTACTTTCTTTCGATTTTTCTCCACTGCGACCCGTCAGCGGGTACTCTCAACTTTCCGTCTTTCTTACGGTCTTCTCTATGCCAGGCATGCTCTTTGTTTTGGAACAAACGTTTCAACTGTGGTATTATAGGAGCATACCACATCACCTTGGCAGGAATCTTCTTCCTGGGGCGCCGGCCCTCGACATCACCAGGGTCATCACGGCTGATCTTATAGCGCAATGCACCACATACCGGGCAAGCGTTCAAATCCTTGTACTCACCGCGGTAGAGGATGCAATCATTAGGGCATGCATGTATCTTCTGCACCTCTAACCCTAGAGGGCAGACAACCTTCTTTGCTTCGTACGTACTCTCGGGCAATTCGTTGTCCTTTGGAAGCATATCCTTATCATTACCAGCAACTTTCCAAATCCCTTGTCAGATACACCATTCTCTGCCTTCCATTGCAGCAATTCCAGTGTGGTGCCCAGCTTTTTCTTGTCACCTACGCAATTCGGGTACAACAATTTTTTGTGATCCTCTAACATGCGCTGCAACTTCTTCTTCTCCAAATCACTTGCGCAGTTTCTCTTTGCATCGGCAATGGCCCGACCTAGATCATCAAGGGCTCATCTGATGCCTCTTCTTCAGCTTCTTCCCGCATTGCCGGCTCAGCTTCTTCCCGCATTACCGGCTCAGCTTCTTCCCCCATTATTGTATCATCGTATTCAGGGAACCCATGGCCAGGATAGTTGTCGTCGTCCTCTTCTTCTTCATTGTCTTCCATCATAACCCCTCTTTCTCCGTGCTTGGTCCAAACATTATAATGGGGCATGAAACCAGACTTAAACAGGTGGACGTGAATGGTTCTTGACGTAGAGTAATTGTGACCACTCGTACAGCGAGCACATGGACAAGGCATAAAACCATCCGCCCGCTTGTTTGCCTCAGCCGCAAGCAGAAAAGTATGCACGCCCTCAACGAACTGGGGAGAGCATCGGTCATCGTACATCCATTGCCGGCTCATCTTCATTACACAACACCGAATAGACCAAATTAATACAAGTTCATACAACACTTAAATGCAACAAACAAATAACTCTCTAGCTAAAGCATTTAAATGCAACAACAAATACGATCAAGATCGCAACTAAGGTAACAATGGATCCAACAGCATAATGATACCAAGCCTCACTATCGATGGCATATTTTCTAATATTTCTAATCTTCAAGCGCATTTTCTCCATCTTGATCTTGTGATCATTGACGACATCGGCAACATGCAACTCCAATTCCATCTTCTCCCCCTCAATTCTTTTCAACTTTTATTTCAAGTACTCGTTTTCTCTTTCAACTAAATTTAACCTCTCGGCAATAGGGTCGGTTGGAATTTCCGGTTCACATACCTCCTAGAAAAAATTTCTATGTCAACTTGATGGGCATAATTTGTCAAAAACACGAAATGCAACTAGTTTTAAAAAAGAATATACATACCACATCCGAATCATAACAAGGACTAGGGCCAACGGGGACGGATATCAAAACCATGGCACTATATGTATAACAAACAACGTACGGGTAAGATAATTATACGAGTAACTATATATCCAAATCACACAAACATCAATTTTTATATAAAATTTAATGAACAAGAGGCTCACCACAAGGTGGTGCCGGCGACGGGACGGTGCGGGCGATCGACGGTGGCTACGATGGAGATTTAGAAGGCACTAAGTAAACCACACCTACATATGCAAACTAAGTGTTATTTTTGACCTCAAATTGCATATAAATCAAATACTAGCACATATATATATATATATCCTCCCAAATTACTAAACTCACAAATTAATCACTATATAAAGCATTGCAAGAGCTAATCTAGCAATGAGAGATGAAAGGACAAAGTTGCTAACCTTTGTGATCATTTGAATGGATGGGGGCCTTCAAATCTTGACAAATTTTGGGCAAAATGTGTGATGAGCTCGAGAGGAAGAGGGGAAGAACAGAGAGGAGAGGGGAAAGGGGAAGAACAGAGCGAGCTCGGGTGGACGAAGGGTTTATGTAGGACGACCTTTAGTACCGGTTTGTGCCAAGAACCGGTACTAAAGGGGCTGGAGGGGCCCCATTCTGACAACATCCAACCACCACTCTCATTAGTACCGGTTCGTGGCACGAACCAGTGCTAAAGGTTTGCCACGAACCGGTACTAATGAAAGCGGCCCGGCTAGCCGTTGGAACCGGCACTAATGTATACATTAGTGCCGGCTCAAATACAAACCGGCACTAATGTGCTTCACGTTTGACCCTTTTTCTACTAGTGCATAGACAAACATAGTGTCACTAGTATGCCTCTATTTGACTAGCTCGTTGATCGAAGATGGTTATGTTTCCTAACCATAGACATGAGTTGTCATTTGATTAATGGGATCACATCATTAGGAGAATGATGTGATTGACTTGACCCATTTCGTTAGCTTAGCACTTGATCGTTTAGTTTGTTGCTATTGCTTTCTTCATGACTTACACATGTTCCTATGACTATGAGATTATGTAACTCCTGTTTGCCAGAGGAACACTTTGTGTGCTACCAAACGTCACAACGTAACTGGGTGATTATAAAGGAGCTCTACAGGTGTCTCCAAAGGTACATGTTGGGTTGGCGTATTTCGAGATTAGGATTTGTCACTCCGATTGTTGGAGAGGTATCTCTGGGCCCTCTCGGTAATGCACATCACATAAGCCTTGCAAGCATTGCAACTAATGAGTTAGTTGCGAGATGATGTATTACGAAACGAGTAAAGAGACTTGCCGGTAACGAGATTGAACTAGGTATGGAGATACCGACGATCGAATCTCGGGCAAGTAACATACCGATGACAAAGGGAACAACGTATGTTGTTATGCTGTCTGACCGATAAAGATCTTCGTAGAATATGTAGGAGCCAACATGAGCATCCAGGTTCCGCTATTGGTTATTGACCGGAGACATGTCTCGGTCATGTCTACATTGTTCTCGAACCCGTAGGGTCTGCACGCTTAAGGTTTTGATGACAGTTATATTATGAGTTTTGATGTACCGAAGTTAGTTCGGAGTCCCGGATGTGATCACAGACATAACGAGGAGTCTCGAAATGGTCGAGACATAAAGATTGATATATTGGACGGCTATATTCGGACACCTGAAGTGTTCCGGGTGATTTTGGAGAAAACCGGAGTACCGGAGGGTTACCGGAACCCCCCCGGGAGAAGTAATGGGCCATATGGGCCTTAGTGGAGAAAGAGAAGGGCAGCCAGGGTGGGCCGCGTGCCTCCTCCCCCCTAGTCCGAAATGGACTAGGAGAGGGGGGGCGGCGCCCCCTTTCTTTCTCCCTCCCCACTTCCTTCCCCCTCCTAGTAGGAGTCCTACTCCTACTAGGAGGAGGACTCCTCCTTGGCGCGCCTATAGGGCCGGCCGGCCTCCTCCCCTTGCTCCTTTATATACGGGGGCAGGGCACCCCTAGACACACAAGTTGATCCTCGTGATCGTTTTCTTAGCCGTGTGCGGTGCCCCCTTCCACCATACTCCTCGATAATATTGTATCGGTGCTTAGGCGAAGCCCTGCGACGGTAGAACATCAAGATCGTCACCACGCAGTCGTGCTGACGGAACTCTTCCCCGACACTTTGCTGGATCGGAGTCCGGGGATCGTCATCGAGCTGAACGTGTGCTAAAACTCGGAGGTGTCGTAGTTTCGGTGCTTGATCGGTCGGGCCGTGAAGACGTACGACTACATCAACTGCGTTGTCATAACACTTCCGCTGTCGGTCTACAAGGGTACGTAGATCACACTCTCCCCTCTCGTTGCTATGCATCACCATGATCTTGCGTGTGCGTAGGAAATTTTTGAAATTACTACGTTACCCAACAGTGGCATCCGAGCCTAGGTTTTATGCATTGATGTTATATGCACAAGTAGAACACAAGTGAGTTGTGGGCGATATAAGTCATACTGCTTACCAGCATGTCATACTTTGGTTCAGCGGTATTGTTGGACGAAGCGGCCCGGGCCGACATTACGCGTACGCTTACCGAGACCGGTTCTCTCGACGTGCTTTGCACAAAGGTGGCTAGCGGGTGTCAGTTTCTCCAACTTTAGTTGAACCGAGTGTGGCTACGCCCGGTCCTTGCGAAGGTTAAAACAACACCAACTTGACAAACTATCGTTGTGGTTTTGATGCGTAGGTAAGATTGGTTCTTGCTTAAGCACGTAGCAGCCACGTAAAACTTGCAACAACAAAGTAGAGGACGTCTAACTTGTTTTTGCAGGGCATGTTGTGATGTGATATGGTCAAGACATGATGCTAAATTTTATTGTATGAGATGATCATGTTTTGTAACCGAGTTATCGGTAACTGGCAGGAGCCATATGGTTGTCGCTTTATTGTATGCAATGCAATCGCGCTGTAATGCTTTACTTTATCACTAAGCGGTAGCGATAGTCGTGGAAGCATAAGATTGGCGAGACGACAACGATGCTACGATGGAGATCAAGGTGTCGCGCCGGTGACGATGGTGATCATGACGGTACTTCGGAGATGGAGATCACAAGTACAAGATGATGATGGCCATATCGTATCACTTATATTGATTGCATGTGATGTTTTATGCATCTTATCTTGCTTTGTTTGACGGTAGCATTTTAAGATGATCTCTCACTAATTATCAAGAAGTGTTCTCCCTGAGTATGCACCGTTGCGAAAGTTCTTCGTGCTGAGACACCACGTGATGATCGGGTGTGATAGGCTCTACGTTCAAATACAACAGGTGCAAAACAGTTGCACACGCGGAATACTCAGGTTATACTTGACGAGCCAAGCATATACAGATATGTCCTTGGAATACGGAGACCGAAAGGTCGAGCGTGAATCATATAGTAGATATGATCAACATAGTGATGTTCACCATTGAAACTACTCCATCTCACGTGATGATCGGACATGGTTTAGTTGATTTGGATCACGTGATCACTTAGAGGATTAGAGGGATGTCTATCTAAGTGGGAGTTCTTAAGTAATATGATTAATTGAACTTTAATTTATCATGAACTTAGTCCTGGTTGTATTAGCATATCTATGTTGTAGATCAATAGCTCGTGTTGTTGCTTTCATATGTTTATTTTGATATGTTCCTAGAGAAAATTGTGTTGAAAGATGTTAGTAGCAATGATGCGGATTGGATCCGTGATCTGAGGTTTATCCTCATTGCTGCACAGAAGAATTATGTCCTTGATGCACCGCTAGGTGACAGACCTATTGCAGGAGCAGATGCAGACGTTATGAACGTTTGTCTTGCTCAATATGATGACTACTTGATAGTTTAGTGCACCATGCTTAACGGCTTAGAATTGGGACTTCAAAGACGTTTTGAACGTCATGGACCATATGAGATGTTCCAGGAGTTGAAGTTAATATTTCAAGAAATAACCCGAGTTGAGAGATATGAAGTCTCCAACAAGTTCTATAGCTAAAAGATGGAGGAGAATCACTCAACTAGTGAGCATGTGCTCAGATTGTCTGGGTACTACAATTGCTTGAATCAAGTGGGAGTTAATCTTCCAGATAAAATAGTGATTGACAGAATTCTCTAGTCACAATCACGAAGTTAGTAGAACTTCATGATGAACTATGATATGCAAGGGATAACGGAAACGATTCCCAAGCTTTTCATGATGATAAAATCGATGAAGGTAGAAATCAAGAAAGAGCATCAAGTGTTGATGGTTGACAAGATCACTAGTTTCAAGAAAAGGGCAAAGGAAAAAAGGGGAACTTCAAGAAAAACAGCAAGCAAGTTGCTGCTCAAGTGAAGAAGCCCAAGTCTGGTCCTAAGCCTGAGACTAAGTGCTTCTACTGCAAAGGGACTGGTCACTGGAAGCGGAACTACCCCAAGTGATTGGCGGATAAGAAGGATGGAAAAGTGAACATAAGTATATTTGATATACATGTTATTGATGTGTACTTTACTAGTGTTTATAGCAACCCCTCAGTATTAGATACTAGTTCAGTTGCTAAGATTAGTAACTCGAAACGGGAGTTGCAGAATAAACAGAGACTAGTTAAGGGTGAAGTGACGATGTGTGTTGGAAGTGGTTCCAAGATTGATATGATCATCATCGCACACTCCCTATACTTTCGGGATTAGTGTTGAACCTAAATAAGTGTTATTTGGTGTTTGTGTTGAGCATGAATATGATTTGATCATGTTTATTGTAATACTGTTATTCATTTAAGTAAGAGAATAAATTGTTGTTCTGTTTACATGAATAAAACCTTATATGGTTACACACCCAATGAAAGTGGTTCATTGGATCTCTATCGTAGTGATACACATATTCATAATATTGAAACCAAAAGATGCAAAGTTAATAATGATAGTGCAACTTATTTGTGGCACTGCCGTTTAGGTCATATTGGTGTAAAGCGCATGAAGAAACTCCATGCTGATGGGATTTTGGAATCACTTGATTATGAATCACTTGGTGCTTGCGAACCATGCCTTATGGGCAAGATGACTAAAGACTCCATTCTCCGGAACAATGGAGCGAGCAACAGATTTGTTGGAAATCATACATACTGATGTATGTGGTCCGATGAATATTAAAGCTCGCGACAAGTATCATTATTTTCTGACCTTCACAGATGATTTAAGCAGATATGAGTATATCTACTTGATGAAACATAAGTCTGAAAAGTTCAAAGTATTTCAGAGTGAAGTGGAAAATCATCGTGACAAGAAAATAAAGTTTCTACGATCTGATCACAGAGACAAATATTTGAGTTACGAGTTTGGTCTTCAATTAAAACAATGTGGAATAGTTTCACAAACTCATGCCACCTGGAACACCACAGCATAATGGTGTGTCCGAGCGTCATAACCGTACTTTATTGGATATAGTACAATCTATGATGTTTCTTACCGATTTACCAATATCGTTTTGGGATCATGCATTAGAGACAACTGCATTCACGTTAAAAAGGGGCACCATCTAAGTCCGTTGAGACGACACAATCTGAACTGTGGTTTGGCAAGAAACCTAAGCTGCCGTTTCTTAAAGTTTGAGGTTGCAATGCTTATGTGAAAAAGTTTCAACCTGATAAGCTCTAACCCAAATCGAAGAAGTGCGTCTTCATAGGATACCCAAAAGAAAATGTTGGGCACACCTTCTATCACACATCCGAAGGCAATATATTCGTTGCTGAGAATGGATCCTTTCTAGAGAAGGAGTTTCTCTCGAAAGAAGTGAGTGGGAGGAAAGTAGAACTTGATGAGGTAACTGTACCTGCTCCCTTATTGGAAAGTAGTTCATCACAGAAATCTGTTCCTATGACTACTACACCGATTAGTGAGGAAGCTAATGATGATGATCATGTAACTTCAGATCAAGTTACTACCGAACCTCGTAGGTAAACCAGAGTGAGATCCGCACCAGAGTGGTACGGTAATCCTGTTCTGGAGGTCATGTTACTTGACCATGACGAACCTATGAACTATGAGGAAGCGATGATGAGCCCAGATTCCGCAAAATGGCTTGAGGCCATGAAATCTGAGATGAGATCCATGTATGAGAACAAAGTATGGACTTTGATTGACTTGCCCAATGATCGGCGAGCCATTGAGATTAAATGGATCTTCAAGAGGAAGACGGACGCTGATATTAGTGTTACTATCTACAAAGCTAGAATTGTCGCAAAAAGGTTTTCGACAAGTTCAAGGTGTTGACTACGATGAGAGTTTCACACTCGTATCTATGCTCAAGTCTGTCCGAATCATGTTAGCAATTGCCGCATTTTATGAAATCTGGCAAATGGATAAACAAAACTGCATTCCTTAATGGATTTATTGTATATGATGCAACCAGAAGGTTTTTTCAATCCTAAAGGTGTTAACAAAATGTGCAAGCTCCAGCGATCCATCTATGGACTGGTGCAAGCATCTCGGAGTTGGAATATACACTTTGATAAGTTGATCAAAGCATATAGTTTTATACAAACTTGCAGTGAAGCTTGTATTTACAAGAAAGTGAGTGGGAGCACTACATCATTTCTGATAAGTATATGTGAAAGACATATTGTTGATCGGAGATAATGTAGAATTATTCTGCAAAGCATAAAGGAATGTTTGAAAGGAGTTTTTCAAAGAAAGACCTCGGTGAAGCTGCTTACATATTGAGCATCAATATCTATAGAGATAAAGATGCTTGATAAGTTTTTCAATGAGTACATACCTTGACAAGATTTTGAAGTAGTTCAAAATGGAACAGTCAAAGAAGAAGTTCTTGCATGTGTTACAAGGTGTGAAGTTGAGTAAGACTCAAAACCCGACCACGGCAGAAGATAGAGAGAGAATGAAAGTCATTCCCTATGCCTTAGCCATAGGTTCTATAAAGTATGCCATGCTGTGTACCAGACCTATTGTATACCCTGCCCTAAGTCTGGCAAGGGAGTACAATAGTGATCTAGAAGTAGATCACTGGACATTGGTCAAAATTATCCTTAGTGGAATAAGGATATGTTTCTCGATTATGGAGGTGACAAAAGGTTCATCGTAAAGGGTTATGTCGATACAAGTTTTGACACTGATCTAGATGACTCTAAGTCTCAATCTGGATACATATTGAAAGTGGGAGCAATTAGCTAGAATAGCTCCATGCAGAGCATTGTTGACATAGAAATTTGCAAAATACTTACGGATCTGAATGTGGCAGACCCGTTGACTAAACTTCTCTCACAAGCAAAACATGATCACACCTCAGTACTCTTTGGGTGTTAATCACATAGCGACATGAACTAGATTATTGACTCTAGTAAACCCTTTGGGTGTTGGTCACATGTCGATGTGAACTATGGGTGTTAATCACATGGTGATGTGAACTATTGATGTTAAATCACATGGCGATGTGAACTAGATTATTGACTCTAGTGCAAGTGGGAGACTGAAGGAAATATGCCCTAGAGGCAATAATAAAGCTATTATTTATTTCCTTATATCATGATAAATGTTTATTATTCATGCTAGAATTGTATTAACCGGAAACATAATACATGTGTGAATACATAGACAAACATAGTGTCACTAGTATGCCTCTACTTGACTAGCTCGTTGATCGAAGATGGTTATGTTTCCTAACCATAGACATGAGTTGTCATTTGATTAATGGGATCACATCATTAGGAGAATGATGTGATTGACTTGACCCATTTCGTTAGCTTAGCACTTGATCGTTTAGTTTGTTGCTATTGCTTTCTTCATGACTTATACATGTTCCTATGAATATGAGATTATGCAACTCCCGTTTGCCAGAGGAACACTTTGTGTGCTACCAAACATTACAACGTAACTGGGTGATTATAAAGGAGCTCTACATGTGTCTCCAAAGGTACATGTTGGGTTGGCGTATTTCGAGATTAGGATTTGTCACTCCGATTGTCGGAGAGGTATCTCTGGGCCCTCTCGGTAATGCACATCACATAAGCCTTGCAAGCATTGCAACTAATGAGTTAGTTGCGAGATTATGTATTATGAAACGAGTAAAGAGACTTGCCGGTAATGAGATTGAACTAGGTATGGAGATACCGACGATCGAATCTCGGGCAAGTAACATACCGATGACAAAGGGAACAACGTATGTTGTTATGCTGTCTGACCGATAAAGATCTTCGTAGAATATGTAGGAGCCAATATGAGCATCTAGGTTCCGCTATTGGTTATTGATCGGAGACATGTCTCGGTCATGTCTACATTGTTCTCGAACCCGTAGGGTCCGCACGCTTAAGGTTTCGATGACAGTTATATTATGAGTTTTGATGTACCGAAGTTAGTTCGGAGTCCCGGATGTGATCACGGACATAACGAGGAGTCTCAAAATGGTCGAGACATAAAGATTGATATATTGGACGGCTATATTCGGACACCGGAAGTGTTCCGGGTGATTTCAGAGAAAACCGGAGTACCGGAGGGTTACCAGAACCCCCCCGGGAGAAGTAATGGGCCATATGGGCCTTAGTGGAGAAAGAGAAGGGCAGCCAGGGTGGGCCGCGCGCCTCCTGCCCCTGGTCCTAATTGGACTAGGAGAGGGGGGGGGGGGTGGCGCCCCCCTTTCCTTCTCCCTCGCCACTTCCTTCCCCCTCCTAGTAGGAGTCCTACTCCTACTAGGAGGAGGACTCCTCCTTAGCGCGCCTATAGGGCCGGCCGGCCTCCTCCCCTTGCTCCTTTATATACGGGGGCAGGGGGCACCCCTAGACACACAAGTTGATCCTCGTGATCGTTTTCTTAGCCGTGTGCAGTGCCCCCTTCCACCATACTCCTCGAATATTGTAGCGGTGCTTAGGCGAAGCCCTGCGACGGTAGAACATCAAGATCGTCACCACGCCATCGTGCTGATGGAACTCTTCCCCACACTTTGCTGGATCGGAGTCCGGGGATCGTCATCGAGCTGAACGTGTGCTAAAACTCGGAGGTGTCGTAGTTTCGGTGCTTGATCGGTCGGGCCGTGAAGACGTACGACTACATCAACCGCGTTGTCATAACGCTTCCGCTGTCGGTCTACAAGGGTATGTAGATCACACTCTCCCCTCTCATTGCTATGCATCACCATGATCTTGCGTGTGTGTAGGATTTTTTTTGAAATTACTACGTTACCCAACAGTATGATCATGATGGCGTGTAACCATAGCATGCGTCGGAGCAGCATCACTGGTAGGAGAAGACGGCGGCGATGAGGGCTCGGCCGAGGGTGTCGTGGCTGAGGAGACCTCAGTAAGAGGCAACACGGGCCGAGAGACGATGTTGGGCTGGACTGGCCCAAGAGAAGGTAGCGGCCCGGGCGACGCACCGGGCGGGGGTGGCGACCCAGCCGCATCCGTGGTCGCGCCATCAGGTGAGGCAGCCGCGCTTGCCTCGGGCGGCGGGACATGCACGTCCTGAGCATGCATGTCGGGCTCATCAGGAGACGGTGGGGCAGCAACATGTACCTGAGGGGAACTCAAAGCAATAGCACCTGCAGAGGACAAGTTAGGTGACAAATATGACAAGTCATATTTACAGACATGGACATCCAGAACCGGCTCATCAAAGGGAAAAGTGAGGGCATGTTCAAGAGAAGCAGGATCAACTGAGACGCCGGGTTGGGAGTAAGGAAACATAGTCTTGTCGAAAACAACATCATGAGAGATCTATATCTGACCGGAGGTACGGTCAAGACACTTATAACCCTTATGCAAAGGACTATAGCCAAGGAAGACACACATCTTGGAACGGAACTCAAGCTTGTGAGCATTGTACTTGCATAGACTAGGCCAGCAAGCACACCCAAAAATCTGAAGGGAGAGTAGTTGGGCTGAACATGAAATAGACGGAACAGAGGTGTGTCCTTGTTGAGAACCGGAGTGGGCATACGGTTGATGAGGTAAAAAATCCTGATCCCAAAACCGAAGTGGAAGAGAGGAGTGTGCGAGCAAGGCAAGGCCGGTCTCGACCAAATGTCGGTGTTTGCGCTCGGCAATACCGTTCTGCTGAGAGGTATGTGGACATGACACTCGGTGAGAGATGCCCGTGCGTTGAAAGTAGAGATGGAGTTTGTGGTATTCACCACCCCAGTCGGACTGAACGACCTTGATTTTAGAATCCAGAAGGCGTTCGACATGAGCTTGGAAGTTGTAGAAAACTTGCTCAACATCAGACTTGTGTTTAAGAAAATAAATCCAGATGAAGCGTGTGTAGTCATCAATAAAACTAACATAATACTTGTACCCTCCTGACAAAGCAAGAGCGGGACCCCAAACATATGAATGTATTAATTCAGGAGGTACAGTAGTGATATGAAACGAAGTAGAATAAGGTAGTTGATGACTCTTAGCACGCTGACAGGCATCACAAACTAATGATGAATTATTTGAACTAGAACACAAAAGTTCATGACTCCGAACAATGGAAGAGACCACATTATTTGTAGGATGACCAAGACGTTGATGCCATTGCGACGATGAAACTCGAACACCAGAGGAGGCACGGCGAGACGATGAAGATGACGCACGAGCGAAGGGGACCAGATAGACCCCCCCTCCCGTAACTTCTACCGTGAAGGATGACGCGCCTAGTTGCTTTGTCCTTAACAAGGAAAAATGACGGTGAAATTCAACAAACACGTCATTATGACAAAGAAGATGATAAACAGAGAGAAGATGTTGGCTGATGTGTGGAACATGAAGGATGTTGGCTGATGTGTGGAACATGAAGGATGTTGCGCAGTTTGAGAGATGAACCAGGTAAACGCGAATGACCAATATGTGAAATAGACTGTAACACCCTCGATGCGACTATAGCTCCCACGTGTCGAGGCACGACTTAGAGGCATAATCGCATTGAAGGCAATGTCGCAAGTGAGGTAATCTTCACACAACCCATGTAATAATAATAAGGAAAGAGATACATAGTTGGCTTACAATCGCCACTTCACACAATTACATGAATAAACATTACATCAATCAAATGCACTCATGGTCCGACTAAGGAACCAAAATAAAAGAAGAACCCCAAATGCGACAAAGGTCCCCGATCGACCCCAACTGGGCTCCACTACTGATCAACTAGAACGAAACAACACAAATGAACAAGGTCTTCAACGAGCTCCTCCTGAGCTGGGTTGCGTCATCTGCACGGACTCATCGGCACCTGCAAACTGGTTTTGGAAGTATCTGTGAGCCACAGGGACTCAGCAATCTCGCCCCCTCGTGATCAAGACTATTTAAGCTTATGGGTAAGGTAAAGGTATGAGGTGGAGCTGCAGCAAGCGACTAGCATATATGGGCTAACCTATGCAAATGAGAGCGAGAAGAGAAGGCAAAGCACGGTCGATAAAAGTATGATCAAGAAGTGATCCTGGACTACCTACGTCAAGCATAACTCCAACAACCGTGTTCACTTCCCGGACTCCGCCGGAAAGAGACCATCACGGTTACACACGCAGTTGATTCATTTTAATTAAGATCAACTTCAGGTTTTCTACAACCGGACGTTAACAAATTCCCATCTGCCCATAACCGCGGGCACGGCTTTCGAAAGATCAAATCCCTGCAGGGGTGTCCCAACTTAGCCCATCACAAGCTCTCACGGTCAACGAAGGAATAGACCTCCACCCGAGATATTCCGATCAGACTCGGTATCCCAGTACAACAAGACATTTCGACAGGGTAAAACTAAACCAGCAACACCGCCCGAATGTGCCGACAAATCCCGATAGGAGCTGCACATATCTCTTTCTCAGGGCACACTCAGATGAGCGCTCCATACAACTAAAACCAAACCTCGAGTTTCCCCGAGGGGGCGCTGCACAGGACTCTAGTTTGGACCAACACTCAGAGGAGCACTGGCCCGGGGGGGGGGGGGGGGGTTAAAATAATGATGACCCTTGAGCCGGCCGACTCAAGGGAAGAAAAAGGCTAGGTGGCAAATGGTAAAACCAATGTTGGGCATTGCTGGAGAAGCTTTACTTAAGGCGAACTGTCAAGGGGTTCCCATTATAGCCCAACCGCGTAAGGGACGCAAAATCCGGGAACATAACACCGATATGACGGAAACTAGGGCGGCAAGAGTGGAACAAAACACCAGGCATAAGGCCGAGCCTTCCACCCTTTACCAAGTATATAGATGCATTAATTAAATAAGATATATTGTGATATCCCAACAAGTAAACATGTTCCAACAAGGAACAACATCTCCATGTTCCAACACGGAACAAACTTCAATCTTCACCTGCAACTAACAACGCTATAAGAGGGGCTGAGCAAAGCGGTAACATAGCCAATCAGCGGTTTGCTAGGACAGTGGTGGGTTAGAGGCTGAACATGGCAATTGGGAGGCTGACAAGAAAGTGGTAGGCATCGTAGCATTGGCATAGCAAAAGAGCGAGCAAACTAGCATAGCAAAGATAGTAGTGATTTCGAGGGTATGATCATCTTGTCTGAAATCCCGCAAGGAAGAAGAACGAATCCGTGAAGAAGACAAATGGACGTAGACGAACGGGTCCTCACAACACGACATTACCGGAACCAACCCGAAGAAGCACCGGAAAAGAAGCACACAACATAGTAAACAACCAACACATCAACATGGCATGATGCACAAACGAGAATGATGCATGTCCGGTTAAAAGAGGCATGGCATGGCAAGGACCACAAGCAATCCTACAAATTAAGTGGAGCTCAATATGCAATGAGTTGCATATTGACGAAACACCACATCAATTATTTAGTTCTCTCTCGTTTATGTACCCAACAATATTAAATGTTGATTAACATGGCAAGAGGGGAAGCAAATGAAAACTACCTATCTAGTCAAGGTTAAATGAGGCCGGAAGCAACGAACAACAATTCCGGAAAAACCTCATATGCAATTATTAGGTTTGGTCGTGATCTGTCCTAAACACCATTTTAGAGTTGTTTAACATGCAAAGTGATGCCACCATGATAAACTAGGCAAAATTCTACCCCATTTACATATAAAGTTTATTTAATTCGGAGTTACGGCTATTTAGTTATGAATTAAACCGTTTTAGCATGGCATAGAGCAAATTTAATGCAAACAACATTTTAAATATTTCAAACAGGCATGAAAGTTGGATATTATTAATCTACGCAAAATTCTGAGCAAGTTTCATATATAAATCATTTTAATCCGATGCACCATTAATTATTTATTAAATGCATGAAGTGCAAGGGGTTTCCTGTAAATCTGCAAATCTCTGGATAATTGGACAATTCTCAGGCGCTGAAAAAAAACAGGACGGGCTGAATCCGGGGCAAGCCCAACAGCAGGGGAAAAAATAGAGGCGGGCGCTGGGGCGGCTCACCCTGGGCCGAGGCCCGTTCCGAGGGAGAGGCCGGCCGGCTTGGGCTGGGCCTTGGAGAGGAAGGAGGCCCGCAGGGGCACTGGCGCGCTGGGCTGGGCGAAGCAGATGGGCGCAGGGCCTGGAGGCGCGCAGGAGGCAGGCCGGCGGGGAGGCCGCGCTGGGCCTCGCACCTGGGCCGGTGCGGAGGAGGCAGCCCACGCGGGAGGGATCCCGTCCCCGACCTCCACCCGAGGCCGAGGCGAGCCATGGTGGCGGCGGCAGGGACCGGTGATGACCCGAGGCAGCGGGGAGAGGCAGATCTGGCCGGCGGGCATGGTGGGGCCTGCGGGAATGGGCGGATCCGGCCACGGGGAGTCCGGATCTGGCCGCGGTGGTGCGATCCGGCGACGGACGAGGTGGCGGCGGGGAACTCCGGTGAAGACCGGCAACGGGGCGGCGGCGCAGCGCTCCGGCGAAGGCGCGGCGGCGGTGCACGGCGAAGCAGGCGTGGGGAGACGCGTGCCTCAGGCGGCGGTGACGAGATGGGCTCGCGCGGGCCCGATCTGGGCCCCGCGGGCCGGCGGCGAAGTGGGGCGCTGCGGTGCCAAGTGGTGCGCGCGGGTTGGACGAGGGCGGCGGCCGGCTGAGGTGTCGGCCTCTGATAGGCTGGAGTGAGGTGGCGCGCGGGGGCGGACGTGTCCGGCGCGCCGCGGACGCGTCCGGATGCGTGGTGGGGAAGAAGACTAGGGTTTGATCCGGGATTTCGGGGAGGAGGCTATATTTATAGGTAGAGGGAGCTAGGAGAGTCCAAATGAGGTGCGGTTTGCGGCCACGCGATCGTGATCGAACGACCGAGATGATGGAGCAGAGTTAGGTGGGTTTTGGGCCACTTTGGGAGGGTGTTGGGCTGCAACACACACGAGGCCTTCTTGGTCCCTCGGTTAACCGTTGGAGTATCAAACCAAGTCCAAATGACCCGAAACTTGACAGGCGGTCTACCGGTAGTAAACCAAGGCCGCATGGCAAGTCTCGGTCCAACCCGGAAATGTTTAACCCCCACACACAAGAGGAAGGTAGAAACGACCACCGGAGGAGAACGGAACACCGGAATGCAAAACGGACAACGGGGAAAAAGCTCGGATGCATGAGACGAACACGTATGCAAATGAAATGCACAAGATGACATGATATGCAATGCACATGATGACATGATAAAATGCAACACGCAAGCGAATGACATGGCAACGACGGCGAATAAGCGGAGGACACCTGGCACATCGGTCTCGGGGCGTTACATAGACAAACCTACACCATTGGCCACCTGAACCTGATCCTTGCCGTCATAGCGCCCGTGAACCTGGAGGCGCTCAAGATCATTAGTCAAGTGATCTGTAGCCCCGGTATCCAGCACCCAAGGAAAGTCGACGGTGTTGGTGGAGGCCGAGTTGGCGGAGCGGGAGTTGTGACCTTGATCATAGCGCTTGTGGCAGTTGTTGGCTTCATGGCCCCAGTTCTTGCAAATTTGGCACCGGGGGCGCCAGCGGTTGCGACACCCACCGCCTCCGTCGTTGCCCCTCCACCTTGCCGGACATTGTCGGCATAACCAGCGTTGCGGTCACGGCCGCCGGTGTTGCCGCCATTACCGCCCTCGCTGGCCATGTCCATTAGCCGGGCGCCCCCACCTTGGGAGGGATAATGATCGGAGTAGGGCGCGCGTTCGCCCGCATCGTACGAACCCGGACGGGTCATGGCGTTCGCGGAGGGAGACCACCCCTCCACCGCACTCTGCTGTGCCTGCAGCGCCTCGAAGGACAGAACCAATGAGTAAAAATTGGAGTAGGGCATGGGTGCGTTACTCACGCCTAAGGAGGCGGCGATGGAGTTGTAGGCGGAGCCAAGGCCGGTGAAGATGTGATTGATAAGCTCATCATCACGGATCGGAGAGCCGGCGGCGGCCATAGTGTCGGTCAGAGCCTTCATCTTGTGCATGTATTCCGCGGCGGACAGATCATCCTTCCTCAGCGACTGAAGTTGCCGCCGGATGTGGCGGACATTGGCGCGGCTCTGGGCGCCGAACATGGCGGTGACGGCTGTCCACACCGCATGCGCCGACTCGCAGCCAATGATTTGGCATGCAATATCCTCATCCATTGAGGTGATAAGAAGCCCCTTAACGCGCTGATCTTGAACCCACCATTGGTGGTACTCCGGGTTGGCGACGGTAGTGGCAGCGTCGCCGGTGCTGACAACAAGTGTTTTGGCCGGTGCCGCCTTGATGCCATCGAGGTGTCCGTGGAGGTTGGCACCGGCAAGAACGGTGCTGGTGATGCCCCCAGAGCATGAAGTTGTGGCGACTGAGGCGGACGGAGATCGTCGGGACGGCGAGCGCGGCAGGGATCGTGGCGACGGGGGAAGAGACGAGGGCGCCGGCAGTTTGGCCGACGGACATAGCGGAGGATGACATTGCAGCGGCAGCGCGGATGGAGCAGCGCGCGGCGGCAGCGGAGCAAGACGCGACGGCGGCGCGGAAGATGGCACGCGCAGCAGCAGCGATCGGAAGCGGCGGTAGCGTACGGGCAAAGCTAGCTAGCTAGATAGCAAGCAGCTGGATGGATTCCTATACGTGCGCATTTCTGGCCATATGTGCGTACGTGAAGTAGCAAGACGCGGCGGCAATGCAGAAGATGGGATCGGGCGGCGGCGCGAGGGACCTGCGGCGGCGGCCCGACCTAGCTGATACCAAGTTGAAACACAGGGTTTAGAGTTTTGCGTGGGTGGCTAACATCCAGTCTCACATCTTTTTATATAGATGATCATAATACAATTACATACGTATACAGATACGTGTACATGTACAATATGCCAGACCCTATTTAGCATGAACAAGTAACTTTTTATAGAAAATTGAACAAGTAACTTGCTATCAACAGTGACTCTCCTACTATAAAATCACATCAATCAAGAAGGATCAACAAGCTAGTTGTAAGCTGCTACTACCTCCGTCTTGGTTTATTAATCCTCTTCGTATTTTGTGTTAAACTTTGATCTTAGATTTAACTAATAAAATATTAATGCATGTTATAAAAAAATAATGTCATTGAAAACTATGTTAAAAAACGAATCCAACGATATAATTTTTTATGACATGCATTAACATTTTGTTAGGCTGGTTATAGTCGGGAGTAACTTAGATTAGTAACATGCATATATTATTACCTTCATAATGAGTAGTAACATATGAATACTGACATGCAAGCTCCCATTAATTGAGATATAGACTCATTTCCCTCGGGATATGTTATTATGTTACAGTAGCATATTAGGGCATCTCCAACAGATTGTATGTAAGTCTTGTTGGTAAAATGTTTATATCATCAACCAACAAGCTATCATACAACTACTTCAATGGGTTATATGTAAGCTATCCAATAGATGGTGAGAAAATAAATGTGATTGCTCTCTATTTCACCTTGGAGCTTGTGCAAAGATTGTTGGTTAATCTACATAAAACTTTGCTCTCTCTTCAAATTTAATACATGCCACATCATCACTATGTCCTAAATGGAAAATTTACCAACGCCTATCTTACAACTGTTGAAGATGCCCTTTATGTTACCAAAAGCATCTCTCTCCTCATTAACTTCATGCCACATAAGTAAATTTATCTTAGGATGTGTTATGTTAGTGCTATCTAAGTTATTCACATTATGACTAGCCTTAGTAAAATATATAATCAAAATTTAGCATAAAATACGAAGGAGACTAATAAAATAGGACGGAGGTAGTACCTAGGAAGAGGATCTGGACTACCTGTTGTATTACCTACCTGATAGGAATAGGATCTGAACAACACTTCTCTGTGTTGCACGGACTAGTAAAATCTGCTAGTAAATGACACTTCTCTGTTGTACAATAAAATACAGGGTCAAATGCGTTATCTGCTAGTAAAGAAATTACATCAACCAGTGGCAATCTTACCAGGTTACAGTTCAATCTCCTAACTTGCGGGGCAATATGGAATGAACACAACAGCTGCACCTTCAGGGGCAAGATGCCCGCACACATGGACATCAAGAGAGCCATTACCAGCTCCATTGAGCTTTGGCGACAAGCTGGAGCCATTGGACTGTAGAGCCCCTTTTGGGATCCACCGTGAGGAGTAGGTTACTGTAACTTCACGGTCGGGGAAATTCCCGGTTACGTTTGCCTCAATGCTGTATCATGTAGTTTGCACCTGGTCCTAGGACACCCCCACCTTGTTTCTCCCCACTGCTTCCTGCTAATGCAATGAAAAGCCAGCAATTGCTGGATCTTTCAAAAAAAACCTCACTCCACCTAGGTCGCCCTATTCGTCGCCAACCTAGGTGTTGCAGCCGATGCCTCGATCCTAGCATGGGTCGGCCATGTCTGCCCCGGTGCTTGGCGATGTGACAAGTCCTGCCCTCATCGACCTCTACACATCGGCGCACATCTCCGTGTCTCCTGTGCGCCTGCCAGTATTCAAGGCTTCACCCACCCCTCCTCTGATATTCAGTGGCCCGCTTCGCCGCACACCGCTGGAGCCACGAGCTCTTGGAGGGCCCGCCTGTTGATCCCAAGGTGCACAGTAACGGGGTCTCTCAGAGCATGGTTAGATATCCTCCAATGCATTGGTGGTAAGATGAGGTGCTAAGCACATTAGAGCAACTTTAATGGGGCGATCCAAACGGACGCATACTTTATCCGCTTTTTGTCCATTTGGATCGGCCAGGCGGACGCCGGCGTTCGTATTTTAAAATGGGTCGGCTCCGCCCAACGGGGAGGCCGACCCAAATGTGGCGGCGTGAAAAAAAACACAAGTTGCACGAAATAAACATAATTAAACATAAAAGTGGCCGGTCAAACACCGGCCAAAGTCCACCTACATCTAATAAACATTAAATAAAAACATTAAAAAGGTCTGCGCCCGCCTGCTGCCACCCCGCACGCTGTCCTAGACGTCGTCGGCCTTGCCCTTGCCCTCGACGTCGCCGTCGTCGGTGAGGTCGATGAAGACCGGAGCAGGGCCAACCCACCCGAACGCCGCCTGGTACGCTGCCAGGGCAGCCTCCTCCGGCGTCTGCTGGGGTGGCGGCATTGCGGCAAGCCGCGCGCGCTCCTCCTCCTCCTCCTCGAGCCGGAGCGCCTCCGGATCGCGTTGGAGCATGGCCTCGTAGCGCATCTGCTCCTCGCCGTCGCCCTGCTCCTGGCGGAGCCAGTGCTCCTTCCATCGCTCGAGGTGGGCCGCCTCTTCCTCCGGCGTCACGGCGAAGTAGACGGGAGGCGCGCTCACCCACTCGCGGTACTGGCCCGTCCACGAGTAGGCCTCCTCCGGCCAAGTGGGTGGAGGTGGGGAGCGCTTACGCGACGACTCCGGCTCCGGCTCCGGCTTGGGCTGTACGGGCGGCGACGGCGGAGGCAGCGGCACGGAGAGCGGGGTGTGGACAGAGTCCCCCGTCGCCGACAGGGCAAGGGCTTGCTCCAGCCCATCCCAGTGCGCGTCGTCCTCAATGCGGCTAGCCTCCAGCGCGTGCTGCAGGGCCTCCTCGAGGGCGGCTTGGTACTCCGCCTCCGCCTCCATGTCCTCCGGCTCTACCTGCAGGGGCGGCGGTGGGAACGGCGGCGGGATGGCGTCGACACCCGAGCGCCGTTGCTCCTCGTGTTCGAGGGCGAACCAAGCCTTCCAGTTAGGAGAGTCGGCGGCGTACTCGGGCAGCCAACGCTGCTCCGGTGTGAGCAGTGCGCGGCGCCGACGCACCTCATCGTCGTGCGCCCGCTGGGTCCGCGGAACCGCTGGCACCGGGATCCAGTTTGGATCAAAATGCCAATGGTGCGGCAGCGTCACGTCGGGGTAGGGGAGGGGCTGCCTGTACTCCCAGTGCCACCGCGCTTGGTGCACCGGGATGTGCAGGCGCCGGCGGTGGAGGGGGAGGGGGAGCACGGGATGACGAGGCGCCAGGGGTGCCCTTCCCCTTGCCATTGCTTTTGACGAAGAGGCCCATGGCGCGCGCTAGGGTTTGCGGTCGCTGGCGAGGAAGCAAAGGAAGTGGTTGGGGCCAGATGTGGACGGGAGAAGTGGATGAGGCCGATCCCGCCGCACGCATGGTTAAAAAAGGACGCGCGCACTGGCTGACGTGTGGGCCCGCTGTCGGTGGTCGTCATAAATAAGATAACCTTTGGCGGTTGGGTGGCCGCCAGGTGGGGACACGGCGGACGGCGAGGAGACGCGTGGCGTGTCCGCTTCGTGTCCGCACCGACGCATTCCTGGCGTAATTTTGGGCCGGAAATGGGTCGGCGCAGACGCCGGGCGGACACGATTTGAGTTTGGGTCGGCGCGTTGGGCCGCCACTTTTGTCCGCGCCGACCCAAACGGACGCGGGCGGACGAAATGGGTCGCCCCATTGGAGTTGCTCTTAAAGAGCTATGCAACTAAAGTCCCCAATGCAAATGTGCTTAGCTCGTTGTAGCTAAGCATCCTTCATTTAATGATTTAGCAACTAAAGTTATTCATGCATTGGTGGACTTCTTTCATTTAAGTGTTTTCCCTAAGTTCCTGCGCTTGGCATTGTTTCTTCCTGGGGACACCACACCCATCTCTCTCCTCTTAATTACCCCGCCACATCATCTTTTTTGCCTACATGGCAGGCTTAGCACCTGTACAAAGTGGAGCATTGGGAGGGGCCTTAGAGCAACTCTAGCAGACTTCGCAAAATGCCCCAGCCTGCAAAATAACCATTAAATTGCGGGTCAGAGTCAGAAAATCTGCATGAGCAGACCCCGTATCCCGCCTCGGCCCGCAATATTTTTTGCGGGGCACGGCAAATCTTCTCTCTCAACCTCTATCTTCACGGGTTGGGAGGCCGACCCGAGCTCAACCCCTATCCCGCGCGAGATTTGACGGGAGGGACATTTCCGCGCGGCCCTTCCCGCTCCCCGCACCCTCCGCCACCATTGCCCCCACTCCGCAAGCTCCTGCTGCTCCTCCCCGACCGTCCCTCGCCGCCATGGACGACCCCATGATGTCCTCATCACTGTCGAGGTTGCGGACGCCCCTTCCCCTCGGGCGGATCTCGTCGCCGGCCATGTTGGCCCCTCCGCCGTTGCCCAAGCCCATGACACACCTGCCCGCAAGCGGCAGGGCAATGTGGTCGTACAGGGCAGGAATCCGGCCGCCCACGCCGCGATGGCCCACGCTCCGGGCGCCAACGCGGCAGCGCGATCCCTGCCGGTGGCGGAGAAGGTCGGCAAGGTCGCGGGCATAAAGCGGAGGAAGGTTCCGGCTTCAAAGAAGCCATCTTATTCAACCTCTCGCTCCATCCTCCCGCAAGGAGGTGCTCTGGCGATGCCGTTTAATAGTGCCGCTCCCCCCGCGAGCGAGGTGTTCGACGAAATGGCCGAAAGGTATGCGTCTTTGGTCTTGGCGATTCCCTTTCATTTTTCTCCATGATTCTCGATAGCGCGTGACTTGTTATCATTGGCTATAGCGTGGTTCGAACAATGCAACAACCGAGTTCGTGAACTTGTTGGACACGAACGCGGTTGACATTGATCAAGCCCCTTTCGAACCATTCGACTACAATGAAATAGAGGGCGGTGTGGATGATCATGGTTGTGTAGACGAATTGGAGGAGATCGAAGTGGAAGCGTGTGAGCAATCGCAAGCAAAATCTGGGAAAAATATAAGATCGAAGAACTACACGATCTTGGATGATCAAGCTTTGATTCAAGCATGGATTGCGGTGTCTCTTGATGCATGCATGGGTACTTCTCAAACTTCCAAGAGATATTGGCAAAGGATCGAAGATCAATACTTCCGCATTATGGCAAAGCATCCCAATAGGACTCCACGCACATTTCGGTCGCTTCAAGGGCGTTGGGAGAATATCAAGCCTATGTGCAGCCGTTAGGCAGCTTGCTTGGAGCAAGTACGCAATGCACCTCTGATACGTCTCCATCGCATTTACTTTTCCAAACACTTCTGCCCTTATTTTGGACTCTAACTTGCATGATTTGAATGGAACTAACCCGGACTGGCGCTGTTTTCAGCAGAATTACCATGGTGTTATTTATGTGCAAAAACAAACGTTCTCGGAATGACCTGAAACTTCACGGAGCAACTTCTTGGAAAATATAAAAAATACCTGCAAAAGATGAAGGCCAGGGGGCCCACCACTTGTCAACGAGGGTGGGGGGCGCGCCCCCCTACCTCGTGGCCCCCCTGGTGCCTCTCCGACTCCAACTCCAACTCTATATATTGTGTTTCGGGGAGAAAAAAAATCAGAGAGAAGAATTCATCGCGTTTTACGATATGGAGCCGCCGCCAAGCCCTAAAACCTCTCGAGAGGGCTGATCTGGAGTCCGTTCGGGGCTCCGGAGAGGGGAATCCGTCGCCATCGTCATCATCAACCATCCTCCATCACCAATTTCATGATGCTCACCGTCATGCGTGAGTAATTCCATCCTAGGCTTGCTGGACGGTGATGGGTTGGATGGTATCTATCATGTAATCGAGTTAGTTTTGTTAGGGTTTGATCCCTAGTATCCACTATGTTCTGAGATTGATGTTGCTATGACTTTGCTATGCTTAATGCTTGTCACTAGGGCCCGAGTGCCATGATTTCAGATCTGAACCTATTATGTTTTCATCAATATATGAGTGTTCTTGATCCTATCTTGCAAGTCTATAGTCACCTATTATATGTTATGATCCGTTAACCCCGAAGTGACAATAATCGGGATACTTACCGGTGATGACCGTAGTTTGAGGAGTTCATGTATTCACTACGTGTTAATGCTTTGTTCCGGTTCTCTATTAAAAGGAGGCCTTAATATCCCTTAGTTTCCGTAAGGACCCCGCTGCCACGGGAGGGTTGGACAAAAGATGTGATGCAAGTTCTTTTCCATAAGCACGTATGACTATGTTCGAAATACATGCCTACATTATATCAATGAACTGGAGCTAGTTCTGTGTCACGCTAGGTTATGACTGTTACATGATGATCCGCATCCAGCATAATTCTCCATCACTGATCCATTGCCTACGGGCTTTCCATATATTGTTCTTCGCTTATTTACTTTCCCGTTGCTATTGCTATCATCACTACAAAATACCAAAAACATTACTTTTACTACTGTTACCTTTTGTTACCGTTACCACTACTATCATATTACTTTGCTACTAAATACTTTGCTGTAGATACTAAGTTTCTAGGTGTGGTTGAATTGACAACGCAACTGCTAATACTTGAGAGTATTCTTTGGCTCCCCTTGTGTCGAATCAATAAATTTGGGTTGAATACTTTACCCTCGAAAACGGTTGCGATCCCCTATACTTGTGGGTTATCAAGACTATTTTCTGGCGCCGTTGCCGGGGAGCATAGCTCTATTCTTTGAGTCACTTGGGATTTATATCTGCTTATCATTATGAAGAACTTGAAAGATCCAAGAACAAAGATTTATCCCTCAACTACGAGGGGAGGTAAGGAACTGCCATCTAGTTCTATACTTGATTCACCTTCTGCTTTGAGTAAGCTTGTGACACCTAAAATTGCTTCTGCTATTCGTTCTGATATTTCGCATGTTATTGATGATGCTACTTTTTCTATACATGATACTTATGATGAAACTACTTCTATGCTTGATACTACTGTGCCACTTGGTGAATTTCTTGATGAACAACTTGCTAGGGCTAGAGAGATTGAAAATATTGAATCTGATAATACTGATGAAAGTGATGATGAAGAATCACTTGTTATTCCTGAGGGTTATGTTTTTGATCAAGAAGCCTCTTTAGCTATTTTAGCTTGCAAAGATAGATACAAACTTAAGAGCTTATTAGCTAAATGGAATAAGCAATCTCTAAATGCTAGAATGAAACCTGACCTTGCTTTTGCTACTTCACCTATCTGTGTTACCGATAAGAATTATGAATTCTCTGTTGATCCTGATATAATTAGTTTGGTTGAATCTGATCCTTTTCATGGCTATGAATCTGAAACTGTTGTGGCACATCTTACTAAATTAAATAATATAGCCACCCTGTTCACTACTGATGAGAGAACTCGTTACTTTTATATCCTTAAAATATTTCCGTTCTCATTAAAGGGTGATGCTAAGATATGGTTTAATTCTCTTGATCCTAGTTGTGTGCGTAGTCCCCAGGATATGATTTATTACTTCTCTGCCAAATATTTCCCTGCTCATAAGAAACAAGCTGCTTTAAGGGATATATATAATTTTGTGCAAATTGAAGAAGAGAGTCTCCCACAAGCTTGGGGGAGGCTTCTCCAATTACTTAATGCTTTGCCTGATCATCCTCTTAAGAAAAATGAAATACTTGATATCTTTTATAATGGACTAACCGATGCCTCCAGAGATTACCTGGATAGTTGTGCTGGTTCTGTTTTCAGGGAAAGAACGTCGGATGAAGCTGAAATTCTATTGAATAATATGTTGACAAATGAAAATAATTGGACACCTCCGGAGCCAATTCCTGAGCCTATTCCTAAACCAACTCCGAAGAAGAGGGGTATTCTATTTCTCAGTCCTGAAGATATGCAAGAGGCAAAGAAATCTATGAAAGAAAAAGGTATTAAAGTTGAAGATGTTAAGAATTTAGCTCCTATTGAAGAAATACACTGTCTTAATTTACCGCCTGTTGAAGACATATATAATTCTCTCTATAGATATGATAAAGCTAAAATCCCATTTACTAAGTTTGCTAGCCCATACTTAGATGAGTTTGATAAATTTATGGCTAAGCAAGAAGACTTTAATGCCTATTTTGGTAGACAATTGAAATACAATTCAAATATGCTTGAACACTTGGGTGATTATATGGCTAATGTCAAAGGTGAACTTAAACTTATTAGTAAACATGCTTCTATGGTTACCACTCAAGTAGAACAAGTACTTAAAGCTCAAAATGATTTGCTAATGAATTGAATAGTAAAGATAATGATAATGCTATTAGAGTGGCTACTATAACTGATAAAATGACTGAGGAACCTTTGTATCCTGAAGGCCACCCTAAGAGAATTGAGCAAGATTCTCAAAGAAATAATATAGATGCACCTAGTCCTTCTAAAAGGAAGAAAAAGAAAAATGCCAGGACTTTGCATGCTTCTAGCGAACCTGTTATTCAACCACCTGAGAATCCAAATGATATTTCTATTTATGATGCTGAAACTCAAGCTGGTAATGAACCTGAAACTAGTGATAATGCTAATAATAATGTTCATGATGATGCTCAACCTAGTAATGATAATGATATAGAAATTGAACCTGCCGTTGATCTTGATAACCCACAATCAAAGAATCAACGTTATGATAAGAAAGACTTTGTTGCTAGGAAACATGGTAAAGAAAGAGAACCATGGGTTCATAAACCCATGCCTTTTCCTCCCAAACCATCCAAGAAAAAGGATGATGAGAATTTTGAGCGCTTTGCTGAAATGATTAGACCTATCTTTTTGCGTATGCGATTAACTGATATGCTCAAAATGAATCCTTATGCTAAGTATATGAAAGAAACTGTTACAAATAAAAGAAAGATACCGGAAGCTGAAATTTCCACCATGCTTGCTAATTATACTTTTAAGGGTGGAATGCCAAAGAAACTTGGAGATCCAGGAGTACCCACTATACCATGCTCTATTAAAAGAAACTATGTTAAAATTGCTTTATGTGATCTTGGAGCCGGTGTTAGTCTTATGCCTCTCTCTTTATATCGTAGACTTGATTTGAATAAGTTGACACCTACTGAAATATCTTTGCAAATGGATGATAAATCAACTGCTATACCTGTTGGTATTTTGAGGATGTGCCTGTTGTAGTTGCAAACGTTACTATTTTAACGGACTTTGTTATTCTTGATATTCCCGAGGACGATAGTATGTCTATTATTCTTGGAAGACCCTTTTTGAATACTGCAGAGGCTGTTATTGATTGCACTAAAGGCAATGTCACTTTTCATGTTAATGGTAATGAGCACACGATACACTTTCCGAAGAAACAACCTCAAGTTCATAGTATCAACTCTATTGGAAAAATTCCATCGATTATATTTGGAGGTTTTGAATTTCCTCTTCCTACTGTCAAGAAGAAATATGATATTCTTATTATTGGGGATGTGCATATCCCCGTTGAGGTAACATAGTGTTATTCGAAATTTCTCTGGTTCCATGTTATTCGGAATGAGTTCGTTAACAAGACTTGATCAACCTTGTTAGTGGATTCCTTTTGATGATCATGAGATGGATGAAACTAGAAGGCACAACCTTCTGTACCCCACTTTTACTTTCCGATATTTATATTAAATAATATAAAAACAAATATTTTTCTGTCTGTTATCTGATTATCCGTGCAATATAAAAATACCCCGAAAATAAAAGTTCTCCAAATGCCCTAAAATTTAAATATGATTTTTTTCTAGAATATTTGAGAATATTTGGCACTGAGAAAACAACAGAGGGGTCAACCACCTGCCCACGAGGGTGGAGGGCGCGCCCCCTGCCTCATGGGCCCACGGTGGCCCTCCTCCACTTATCCTTTCACCCACACACTCCTTCTTCCTCCCCCAAACACGAATAACCAGCTCAAACCCGAGTCCAAGCTCGTTTTGCTGCCATTTTCGATCTCCTTGCTCAAAGCACCTCTCACAAAACTGCTTGGGGAGGTTGTTCCTTGGTATGTGACTCCTCCGTTGGTCCAATTAGTTTTTGTTCTAGTGCTTTATTCATTGCAAAAATTTTCTGCTTAGGTGACCCTATTCTTGAGCTTGCATGTCAAATTTATATGGTCAAAAGTAGTTTTGATGCATGATATAGGCCCTAGGCACTTGTAGGAGTAGTTGCTATCAATATTATTGAGTTTGGTTTACTTTTATCTTGAAGTTACTAAAAATTTCAAAAAAATCAGAAAATGATGAAGAGACTTTTGAGGGGCTCATCGAGTCAAAACTCGAAGGAAAAGGCACCGAAGCCTAAGTATAATCTGCCTCGTACCGCGGAGGTTCGGTCGTGTGAATGGCCTTCCGATGATTTCTTGAGAGCAGCTGGGATTTATGAAGATTTTCATGAATTGGCTAAGAATGCAGGCCTCACCGCTTTCCTCCACGACCAATGCGATCAGTATCTCTTACAAATATCTTTGTGCAAAACTTTCATTTTCATTCTAGGAGCTTACCACCTACAGTGGAGTTTTATTTATATGATGAGCATAAGGAGATGCCACTTTATAATTTTTGTCGGATTTGTTTGGTCCCTTTCGAGGGCAAGACAGAAGAACCACATTGCGAGGATGTGGACGGGTTTATTGATACTATCACTGTAGGGGAAACAAGGAAGGTTTCCGATGCACGAATCACTAGCATACATTTCCATGTTTTGCGCTATTTTGCATTATTTGCTAGTCGTTATTTAATTGGTTGCGGAAACTGTGGAAACCTTAGTATCCCTGATATTATTATGTTGCTCCACGGTTTATACGGTGATAACTATGTTAGCATGGGCGGCATTATCGCTAAACGGTTAAGTCTGAACCGTACCAAGGGCCCCATCTTTGGAGGCATCTATGATTTACGCCTAGCTGCACATTTTAACATACCTATTAGGCATTATGAGAAGGAAGAAAAAGTGATGCCTCGTGTTTATTTAGATTATAAAAGTATGGTGGCACATGATTTTATTGTTAAGAATAGGGAAGGAGAGCTTAAATATAAATTGTCCTTTGATAAACATCATCCTGAGACTATTACCTTGCCTGCTCCTTCTTTGTTTGATTTATCTGCAGGCCAGTACCTTGTTCCGTTAAAGGCTATTCACGCCTACCGGAACCCTGCACCAGCCATGGAGCCATAGCCGGAACCACAAGTTGATCCTTCACGACAGTCTAATTACCAGTGGGATCCAGAGATGATTGCCAGCCAGTGGCAATCGGAGTCTTCTTCTTCTCAGTACGACCCCAACTATTATTATGGATATCCGCCAGGCCAGCCATGGCCATAAACCAACTTAGTCCAAAATCCTAAGCTTGGAGGAGTACGTATTTCCCACCGACATTACATTTATGTTCACATACTTATTGCTAGATGTCGGTGCTCATATTTTTTCATTGTATCATCCATACTAGTTTATTTTCCTTTTATGCTTTCTTCTTGTGTGTTTAATAAACCTTAAGAAAAAAATTGTTGTAGCTTTTAGTTAGTTTAATTTCCATGCTTGTAGTAGTAATTAAAAAGAAAAACCCAAAAAGATTTCCTGTTCTCCTTTTACTTGTTGGGAGCTCTCCCGTGTAAATAGTTTTATTTCTTTTCTTTTCTTTGGGGGTCGATAGGAGAAGACCATAATTAAATTGTTGAAGTGGCTCTTGTATGCATACTTGTTGATCTGACAAAAGAGCCCATATTGCCTTGTCTTCTCCGGTTTATTGAATGCTTGCAGATTCCAGCTTAGTCCAATGCACGCGCACTATTATTATTATTCACATCGTTCGGTCGTGCAAGTGAAAGGCAATTATGACGATAGATGATGGACTGACTGAGATGAGAAAAGCTGGTATGAACTCGACCTCTTTTGTTTTTGTAAATATGATTAGTTCATCGTTCCTGATTCAGCCTATTATGAATAAACATGTTTGCAATGACAACTAGAGATCATAGTTCCTTGTGCCATGCTTGATTAGCTATGAGTCATAATGGTTTACCTTGCGTGCTAACATGCTATCGAGATGGTTATGATGTGGTATGATAGGGTGGTATCCTCCTCTGAATGATTTACGTGACTTGACTTGGCGCATGTTCACGCATGTAGTTGAAACAAAATCAACATAGCCTTCACGATATTTATGTTCATGGTGGATTATATCCTACTCATGCTTGCATTCGGTGTTGATTAATTTTAATGCATGTTCATGACTGTTGTCGCTCTCTAGCTGGCCGCTTCCCAGTCTTTTGCTAGCCTTCACCTGTACTAAGCGGGAATACTGCTTGTGCATCCAATCCCTTAAACCCCAAAGTTATTCCACAAGAGTCCATTATACCTACCTATATATGGTATCTACATGCCGTTCCAAGTAAATTTGTATGTTCCAAACTCTAAACCTTCAAATAAATATCCTGTTTTGTATGCTCGAATAGCTCATGTATCAACTAGGGTTGTCTGTATCTTCCATGTTAGGCGGGTTATTCTCAAGAGGAGTGGACTCCGCTCCTCACTCATGAGATAAATGGTTGGTCACCGGGATGCCCAGTCCCATGCTTTATGCAAACTAAATCAAAATAATTGCAAACAAAACTCCCCATGGGACTCTTGTTAGTTGGAGGCACTCATTGTTTCGAGCAAGCCATGGATTGATGCTTGTTGGTGGAAGGGGGAGTATAAACTTTACCATTTTGTTTGGAAAACGCCTATAATGTGTGTAGCATGGAAGATATCGCCATCTCTTGGTTGTTATGTTGACAATGAAAGTATACCGCTCAAAATATTATTCACCTCTATTTCAAAACCGAGCTCTGGCACCTCTACAAATCCCAGCTTCCCTCTACGAAGGGCCTATCTATTTACTTTTATGCTGAGTCATCATCCTCTTATTAAAAAGCACCAGTTGGAGAGCACTGCTGTCATTTGCATTCATTACTGTTAATTTACATTGAGTATGACCTGACTGGATCTCTTTTACCATGAATTACAATGTCTAGTCAGTCCTTGGTCTTTAAAGGTGCTCTGCATTTATGTTTTGCGGTCTCAGAAAGGGCTAGCGAGATACCATCTTGTTATATCATATTATGATTGTTTTGAGAAAGTGTTGTCATCCGAGATTTATTATTATTGCTCGCTAGTTGATTATGCCATTGATATGAGTAAAACTTGAGACCTAAGTGAAGGAAATATGCCCTAGAGGCAATAATAAAGTTATTATTTATTTCCTTATATCATGATAAATGTTTATTATTCATGCTAGAATTGTATTAACCGGAAACATAATACATGTATGAATACATAGACAAACAGAGTGTCACTAGTATGCCTCTACTTGACTAGCTCGTTAATCAAAGATGGTTATGTTTCCTAACCATGAACAAAGAGTTGTTATTTGATTAACGAGGTCACATCATTAGTTGAATGATCTGATTGACATGACCCATTCCATTAGCTTAGCACCCGATCGTTTAGTATGTTGCTATTGCTTTCTTCATGACTTATACATGTTCCTATAACTATGAGATTATGCAACTCCCATTTACCGGAGGAACACTTTGGGTACTACCAAACGTCACAACGTAACTGGGTGATTATAAAGGAGTACTACAGGTGTCTCCAATGGTGGATGTTGGGTTGGCGTATTTCGAGATTAGGGTTTGTCACTCCGATTGTCGGAGAGGTATCTCTGGGCCCTCTCGGTAATACACATCACATAAGCCTTGCAAGCATAATAACTAAGATGTTAGTTATGAGATGATGTATTACGGAACGAGTAAAGAGACTTGCCAGTAACGAGATTGAACTAGGTATTGGATACCGACGATCGAATCTCGGGCAAGTAACATACCGATGACAAAAGGAACAACGTATGTTGTTATGCGGTCTAACCGATAAAGATCTTCGTAGAATATGTAGGAGCCAATATGGGCATCCAGGTCCCGCTATTGGTTATTGACCGGAGACGTGTCTCGGTCATGTCTACATTGTTCTCGAACCGTAGGGTCCGCACGCTTAACGTTACGATGACAGTTATTATGAGTTTATGCATTTTGATGTACCGAAGGTTGTTCGGAGTCCCGGATGTGATCACGGACATGACGAGGAGTCTCGAAATGGTCGAGGCGTAAAGATTGATATATTGGAAGCCTATGTTTGGACACCGGAAGTGTTCCGGGTGAAATCGGGATTTTATCGGATTACCGGGAGGGTTACCGGAACCCCCCGGGAGCCAAATGGGCCAACATGGGCCTTAGTGGAAAGGTGAGAGGGCAGCCCACATAGGGCTGCGCCTCCCCCCTTCTCCCTAGTCCTATTAGGACTAGGAGAGGGGCCGGCCACCTCTCTCTCTCTCCCCTTTAAAGGATTCCTAGTTAGACTAGGATTGGAGGGGGGAGTCCTACTCCCGGTAGGAGTAGGACTCCTCCTGCGCCTCCCTCTCTCTGGCCGGCCAGCCCCCCTCCCTCCATCCTTTATATACGGGGGCAGGGGACACCCCAAGACACACAAGTTGATCCTTGAGATCGTTCCTTAGCCGTGTGCGGTGCCCCCTGCCACCAAATTCCACCTCGATCATACCGTTGTAGTGCTTAGGCGAAGCCCTGCGTCGGTAGTACATCAAGATCGTCACCACGCCGTCGTGCTGACGGAACTCTTCCTCGACGCTTTGCTGGATCGGAGCCCGAGGATCGTCATCGAGCTGAACGTGTGCTAAGAACTCGGAGGTGCCGGAGTAACGGTGCTTGGATCGGTCGGATCGGGAAGAAGACGTAGGACTACTTCCTCTAGGTTGTGTGATCGCTTCCGCAGTCGGTCTGCGTTGGTACGTAGACAACACTCTTCCCCTCGTTGCTATGCATCACCATGATCTTGCGTGTGCGTAGGAAAATTTTCGAAATTACTACGTTCCCCAACAGTGGTATCAGAGCCTAGGTTTTTATGGTTTGATGTTATATGCACGAGTAGAACACAAGTGAGTTGTGGGCGATACAAGTCATACTGCCTACCAGCATGTCATACTTTGGTTCGGCGGTATTGTTGGACGAGACGATCCGGACCAACCTTACGCGTACTCTTACGCGAGACCGGTTCCCTCGACGTGCTTTGCACATAGATGGCTTGCGGAAGACTGTCTCTCCAACTTTAGTTGAACCAAGCGTGACTACGCCCGGTCCTTGAGAAGGTTAAAACGGACTCTATTTGACGAACTATCGTTGTGGTTTTGATGCGTAGGTGAGATGAGTTCTTACTTAAGCCCGTAGCAGCCACGTAAAACTTGCAACAACAAAGTAGAGGACGTCTAACTTGTTTTTGCAGGGCATGTTGTGATGTGATATGGTCAAGGCATGATGCTGATTTTATTGTATGAGATGATCATGTTTTGTAACCGAGTTATCGGCAACTGGCAGGAGCCATATGGTTGTCGCTTTATTGTATGCAATGCAATCGCGATGTAATGCTTTACTTTATTACTAAGCGGTAGTGATAGTCGTGGAAGCATAAGATTGGCGAGACAACAACGATGCTACGATGGAGATCAATGTGTCGCGCCGGTGACGATGGTGATCATGACGGTGCTTCGGAGATGGAGATCACAAGCACAAGATGATGATGGCCATATCATATCACTTATATTGATTGCATGTGATGTTTATCCTTTTATGCATCTTATCTTGCTTTGATTGACGGTAGCATTATAAGATGATCTCTCACTAAATTATCAAGAAGTGTTCTCCCTGAGTATGCACCGTTGCCAAAGTTCGTCGTGCTCAGACACCACGTGATGATCGGGTGTGATAAGCTCTACGTTCATCTACAACGGGTGCAAGCCAGTTTTGCACACGCAGAATACTCAGGTTAAACTTGACGAGCCTAGCATATGCAGATATGGCCTCGGAACACAAAGACCGAAAGGTCGAGCGTGAATCATATAGTAGATATGATCAACATGACGATGTTCACCATTGAAAACTACTCCATCTCACGTGATGATCGGTTATGGTTTAGTTGATTTGGATCACGTGATCACTTAGAGGATTAGAGGGATATCTATCTAAGTGGGAGTTCTTAAGAAATATGATTAATTGAACTTAAATTTATCATGAACTTAGTCCTGGTAGTATTTTGCAAATTATGTTGTAGATCAATAGCTCGCGTTGTTGCTTCCCTGTGTTTATTTTTGATATGTTCCTAGAGAAAATTGTGTTGAAAGATGTTAGTAGCAATGGTGCGGATTGGATCCGTGATCTGAGGTTCATCCTCATTGCTGCACAGAAGAATTATGTCCTTGATGCACCGCTAGGTGACAGACCTATTGCAGGAGCAGATGCAGACGTTATGAACGTTTGGCTAGCTCAATATGATGACTACTTGATAGTTTAGTGCACCATGCTTAATGGCTTAGAATCGGGACTTCAAAGACGTTTTGAACGTCATGGACCATATGAGATGTTCCAGGAGTTGAAGTTAATATTTCAAGCAAATACCCGAGTTGAGAGATATGAAGTCTCCAACAAGTTCTATAGCTAAAAGATGGAGGAGAATCGCTCAACTAGTGAGCATGTGCTCAGATTGTCTGAGTACTACAATCGCTTGAATCAAGTGGGAGTTAATCTTTCAGATAAGATAGTGATTGACAGAATTCTCTAGTCACCATCACCAAGTTAGTAGAACTTCGTGATGAACTATAATATGCAAGGGATAACGGAAACAACTCCCAAGCTCTTCGTGATGCTGAAATCAACGAAGGTAGAAATCTAGAAAAACATCAAGTGTTGATGGTTGACAAGACCACTAGTTTCAAGAAAAGGGCAAAGGAAAGAAGGGGAACTTCAAGAAGAACGGCAAGCAAGTTGCTGCTCGAGTGAAGAAGCCCAAGTCTGATCCTAAGCCTGAGACTAAGTGCTTCTACTGCAAAGGGACTGGTCACTGGAAGCGGAACTACCCCAAGTGATTGGCGGATAAGAAGGATGGCAAAGTGAACATAAGTATATTTGATATACATGTTATTGATGTGTACTTTACTAGTGTTTATAGCAACCCCTCAGTATTTGATGCTAGTTCAGTTGCTAAGAGTAGTAACTCGAAACAGGAGTTGCAGAATAAACAGAGACTAGTTAAGGGTGAAGTGACGATGTGTGTTGGAAGTGGTTCCAAGATTGATATGATCATCATCGCACACTCCCTATAAATTTCGGGATTAGTGTTGAACCTAAATAAGTGTTATTTTGGTGTTTGCATTGAGCATGAATATGATTTGATCATGTTTATTGCAATATGGTTATTCATTTAAGTAAGAGAATAAATTGTTGTTCTGCTTACATGAATAAAACCTTATATGGTTACACACCCAATGAAAATAGTTCGTTGGATCTCGATCGTAGTAATACACATAATCATAATATTGAAACCAAAAGATGCAAAGTTAATAATGATAGTGCAACTTGTTTGTGGCACTGCTGTTTAGCTCATATTGGTGTAAAGCACATGAAGAAACTCCATGCTGATGGGTTTTTGGAATCACTTGATTATGAATCAGTTGATGCTTGCGAACCATGCCTCATGGGCAAGATGACTAAGACTCTGTTCTTCGGAACAATGGAGCGAGCAACAGATTTGTTGGAAATCATACATACTGATGTATGTGGTCCGATGAATATTGAGGCTCGCGACAGGTATCATTATTTTCTGATCTTCACAGATGATTTGAGCAGATATGAGTATATCTACTTGATGAAACATAAGTCTGAAACATTTGAAAAGTTCAAAGAATTTCAGAGTGAAGTGAAAAATCATCGTAACAAGAAAATAAAGTTTCTATGATCTGATCGTAGAGAAGAGTATTTGAGTTACGAGTTTGGCCTTCAGTTAAAAACAATGTGAAATAGTTTCACTACTCACGCCACATGGAACACCATAGTGTAATGGTGTGTCCGAACGTCATAACCGTACTTTATTGGATATAGTGCAATCTATGATGTTTCCTACCAATTTACCACTATCGTTTTTGGGGTTATGCATTAGAGACAGTTGCATTCACGTTAAATAGGGCACCATCTAAATCTGTTGAGACGACACTGTATGAACTATGGTTTGGCAAGAAACCAAAGTTGTCGTTTCTTAAAGTTTGGGGTTGCGATGCTTATATGAAAAGGTTTCATCCTGATAAGCTCAAACTCAAATCGGAGAAGTGCGTCTTCATAGGATATCCAAAGGAAACTATTGGATACACCTTCTATCACAGATCCGAAGGCAAGACTTTTGTTGCTAAAATTCGGAAATTTTCTGGAGAAGGAGTTTCTCTCGAAAGAAGTGAGTGGGAGGAAAGTAGAGCTTGACGAGGTAACTGTACCTGCTCCCTTATTGGAAAGTAGTACATCACAGAAACCAGTTTCTGTGACACCTACACCAATTAGTGAGGAAGCTAATGATGATGATCACGTAACTTCAGATCAAGTTACTACCGAATCTCGTAGGTAAATCAGAGTGAGATCCGCACCAGAGTGGTACGGTAATCCTGTTCTGGAGGTCATGTTACTTGACCATGACGAACCTACGAACTATGAGGAAGCGATGATGAGCCCAGATTCCGCGAAATGGTTTAAGGCCATGAAATCCGAGATAGGATCCATGTATGAGAGATTATTGACTCTAGTGCAAGTGGGAGACTGAAGGAAATATGCCCTAGAGGCAATAATAAAGTTATTATTTATTTCCTTATATCATGATAAATGTTTATTATTCATGCTAGAATTGTATTAACCGGAAACATAATACATGTATGAATACATAGACAAACAGAGTGTCACTAGTATGCCTCTACTTGACTAGCTCGTTAATCAAAGATGGTTATGTTTCCTAACCATGAACAAAGAGTTGTTATTTGATTAACGAGGTCACATCATTAGTTGAATGATCTGATTGACATGACCCATTCCATTAGCTTAGCACCCGATCGTTTAGTATGTTGCTATTGCTTTCTTCATGACTTATACATGTTCCTATAACTATGAGATTATGCAACTCCCATTTACCGGAGGAACACTTTGGGTACTACCAAACGTCACAACGTAACTGGGTGATTATAAAGGAGTACTACAGGTGTCTCCAATGGTGGATGTTGGGTTGGCGTATTTCGAGATTAGGGTTTGTCACTCCGATTGTCGGAGAGGTATCTCTGGGCCCTCTCGGTAATACACATCACATAAGCCTTGCAAGCATAATAACTAAGATGTTAGTTATGAGATGATGTATTACGGAACGAGTAAAGAGACTTGCCAGTAACGAGATTGAACTAGGTATTGGATACCGACGATCGAATCTCGGGCAAGTAACATACCGATGACAAAAGGAACAACGTATGTTGTTATGCGGTCTAACCGATAAAGATCTTCGTAGAATATGTAGGAGCCAATATGGGCATCCAGGTCCCGCTATTGGTTATTGACCGGAGACGTGTCTCGGTCATGTCTACATTGTTCTCGAACCGTAGGGTCCGCACGCTTAACGTTACGATGACAGTTATTATGAGTTTATGCATTTTGATGTACCGAAGGTTGTTCGGAGTCCCGGATGTGATCACGGACATGACGAGGAGTCTCGAAATGGTCGAGGCGTAAAGATTGATATATTGGAAGCCTATGTTTGGACACCGGAAGTGTTCCGGGTGAAATCGGGATTTTATCGGATTACCGGGAGGGTTACCGGAACCCCCCGGGAGCCAAATGGGCCAACATGGGCCTTAGTGGAAAGGTGAGAGGGCAGCCCACATAGGGCTGCGCCTCCCCCCTTCTCCCTAGTCCTATTAGGACTAGGAGAGGGGCCGGCCACCTCTCTCTCTCCCCTTTAAAGGATTCCTAGTTAGACTAGGATTGGAGGGGGGAGTCCTACTCCCGGTAGGAGTAGGACTCCTCCTGCGCCTCCCTCTCTCTGGCCGGCCAGCCCCCCTCCCTCCATCCTTTATATACGGGGGCAGGGGACACCCCAAGACACACAAGTTGATCCTTGAGATCGTTCCTTAGCCGTGTGTGGTGCCCCCTGCCACCAAATTCCACCTCGATCATACCGTTGTAGTGCTTAGGCGAAGCCCTGCGTCGGTAGTACATCAAGATCGTCACCACGCCGTCGTGCTGACGGAACTCTTCCTCGACGCTTTGCTAGATCGGAGCCCGAGGATCGTCATCGAGCTGAACGTGTGCTAAGAACTCGGAGGTGCCGGAGTAACGGTGCTTGGATCGGTCGGATCGGGAAGAAGACGTACGACTACTTCCTCTACGTTGTGTGATCGCTTCCGCAGTCGGTCTGCGTTGGTACGTAGACAACACTCTTCCCCTCGTTGCTATGCATCACCATGATCTTGTGTGTGCGTAGGAAAATTTTCGAAATTACTACGTTCCCCAACACTAAGCGTTATTGCGAATGTGGTTAGTTATAATCTTTGCTGAAAACTTGAATGCTGGCTTTACATATTTACAACAACAAGAGCAAACATAGTTTGTAAAAGTTTTTCTTTATCACTTTCAGTTTGTCAACTCAATTGCTTGAGGACAAGCAAAGGTTTAAGCTTGGGGGAGTTGATACGTCTCCGTCGTATCTACTTTTCCAAACACTTTTGCCCTTGTTTTGGACTCTAACTTGCATGATTTGAATGGAACTAACCCGGACTGACGCTGTTTTCAGCAGAATTACCATGGTGTTATTTATATGCAGAAACAAACGTTCTCGGAATGACCTGAAACTTCACGGAGCAACTTTTTGGAAAATATAAAAATATCTGCAAAAGATGAAGGCCAGGGGGGCCCACCACCTGTCCACGAAGGTGGGGGGCACGCCTGCCACCCTAGGGCGTGCCCCCCTACCTCGTGGGCCCCCTGGTGCCTCTCTGACTCCAACTCCAACTCTATATATTGTGTTTCGGGGAGAAAAAAATCAGAGAGAAGAATTCATCGCGTTTTACGATACAGAGCCACCGCCAAGCTCTAAAACCTCTCGGGAGGGCTGATCTGGAGTCCGTTCGGGGCTCCGGAGAGGGGAATCCATCACCATCGTCATCATCAACCATCCTCCATCACCAATTTCATGATGCTCACTGCCGTGCGTGAGTAATTCCATCGTAGGCTTGCTAGACGGTGATGGGTTTGGATGGGATCTATCATGTAATCGAGTTAGTTTTGTTAGGGTTTAATCCATAGTATCCACTATGTTCTGAGATTGATGTTGCTATGACTTTGCTATGCTTAATGCTTGTCACTAGGGCCCAAGTGCCATGATTTCAGATCTGAACCTATTATGTTTTCATCAATATATGAGTGTTCTTGATCCTATCTTGCAAGTCTATAGTCACCTATTATGTGTTATGATCCGTTAACCCCGAAGTGACAATAATCGGGATACTTACCGGTGATGACCGTAGTTTGAGGAGTTCATGTATTCACTATGAGTTAATACTTTGTTCCGGTTCTCTATTAAAAGGAGGCCTTAATATCCCTTAGTTTCCGTAAGGACCCCGCTGCCACGGGAGGGCAGGACAAAAGATGTCATGCAAGTTCTTTTCCATAAGCACGTATGACTATGTTCGGAATACATGCCTACATTATATCAATGAACTGGAGCTAGTTCTGAGTCACCCTAGGTTATGACTGTTACATGATGAACCACATCCGGCATAATTCTCCATCACTGATCCATTGCCTACGAGCTTTCCATGTATTGTTCTTCGCTTATTTACTTTCCCGTTGTTATTGCTATCTGATAACCCACAAGTATAGGAGATCGCAACAGCTTTCGAGGGTAGAGTATTCAACCCAAATTTATTGATTCGACACAAGGGGAGCCAAAGAATATTCTCAAGTATTAGCAGCTGAGTTGTCAATTCAACCACACCTGGAAACTTAATATCTGCAGCAAGGTATTTAGTAGCAAAGTAACATGATAGTAGTGGTAAGGTAGCAAAAGGTAATGATAACAAAAGTAATGTTTTTGGTATTTTGTAGTGATGATAACAATAGCAATGGAAAATTAAATAAGCAAAGAACAATATATGGAAAGCTCGTAGGCAATGGATCGGTGATAGAGAATTATGCCGGATGCGGTTTATCATGTAACAGTCATAACCTAGGGTGACACAGAACTAGCTCCAATTCATGAATGTAATGTAGGCATGTATTCCGAATATAGTCATACGTGCTTATGGAAAAGAACTTGCATGACATCTTTTCTCGTAGTTGAGGGATAGATGGCAGTTCCTTACCTCCCCTCGTAGTTGAGGGATAGATCTTGGTTTTTGGATCTCTCAAGTTCTTCATAGCGTCCAGCAGATATAAATCCCAAGTGACTCAAAGAATAGAGCTATGCTCCCCGGCAACGGCCCCAGAAATTAGTCTTGATAACCCACAAGTATAGGGGATCGCAACAGCTTTCGAGGGTAGAGTATTCAACCCAAATTTATTGATTCGACACAAGGGGAGCCAAAGAATATTCTCAAGTATTAGCAGCTGAGTTGTCAATTCAACCACACCTGGAAACTTAGTATCTACAGCAAAGTGTTTAGTAGCAAAGTAATATGATAGTGGTGGTAGCGGCAACAAAAGTAAAGATAGCAAAAGTAAAGTTTTTGGTATTCTGTAGTGATTGTAACAGTAGCAGCGGGAAAGTAAATAAGCGAGAACCAGTATATGGAAAACTCGTAGGCACCAGATCAGTGATGGATAATTATGCCGGATGCGGTTCATCATGTAACAGTCATAACATAGGGTGAGATAGAACTAGCTCCAATTCATCAATGTAATGTAGGCATGTATTCCGTATATAGTCATACATGCTTATGGAAAAGAACATGCATGACATCGTTTGTCCTACCCTCCCGTGGCAGCGGCGTCCTATTGGAAACTAAGGGATATTAAGGCCTCCTTTTAATAGAGAACCGGAACAAAGCATTAGCACATAGTGAATACATGAACTCCTCAAACTATGATCATCACCGGGAGTGGTCCCGATTATTGTCACTTCGGGGTTGCCGGATCATAACACATAGGAGGTGACTATATACTTGCAAGATAGGATCAAGAACTCACATATATTCATGAAAACATAATAGGTTCAGATCTGAAATCATGGCACTCGGGCCCTAGTGACAAGCATTAAGCATAGCAAAGTCATAGCAACATCAATCTCAGAACATAATGGATACTAGGGATCAAACCCTAACAAAACTAACTCGATTAGATGATAAATCTCATCCAACCCATCACCGTCCAGCAAGACTACGATGCAATTACTCACGCACGGCGGTGAGCATCATGAAATTGGTGATGGAGGATGGTTGATGATGACGACGGCGACGAATCCTCCTCTCCGGAGCCCCGAACGGACTCCAGATCAGCCCTCTCGAGAGGTTTTAGGGCTTGGCGGCAGCTCCGTATCGTAAAATGCGATGATTTCTTCTCTCTGATTTTTCTCTCTCCGAAAGCAAATATATAGAGTTGGAGTTGGCGTCGGAGGCTTTCCAGGGGGCCCACGAGGTAGGGGGTGCGCCCTAGGGGGGGCGCCCCCCACCCTCGTGAGAAGGGTGTGGGCCCCCTGGTCTTCATCTTTGGCGGGGATTTTTTATTGTTTTTTCTAAGATGTTCCATGGATTTTCAGGTCATCCCGAGAATATTTGTTTTCTGCACATAAAACAACACCATGGTAATTCTGCTGAAAACAACATCAGTCCGGGTTAGT
Organism: Triticum monococcum; assembly: GCA_034509565.1. NCBI lineage: Eukaryota > Viridiplantae > Streptophyta > Magnoliopsida > Poales > Poaceae > Triticum > Triticum monococcum. The sequence continues at coordinate 11,739,443 of CM067845.1, read as the reverse complement.
TCCATTCAAATCATACAAGTTAGAGTCCAAAACAAGGGCAAAAGTGTTTGGAAAAGTAGATAGGACGGAGATGTATCAACTCCCCCAAGCTTAAACCCTTGCTTGTCCTCAAGCAATTCAGTTAACAAACTGAAAGAAAGAAAGAAAAACTTTTTCAAACTCTGTTTGCTCTTGTTGTTGTAACTATGTCAAGCCAGTATTCAAGTTTTCAGCATATATCATAACTAACACATTTGCAATAATTCTCAGGTCTCACAATTACTCATATCAATAGCATAATCAACTAGCAAGTCATAATAATAAATCTCGGATGACAACACTTTCGCAAAACAATCATAATATGATATAACAAGATGGTATCTCGCTAGCCCTTTCTGAGACCGCAAAACATAAATGCAGAGCACCTTTAAAGATCAAGGACTGACTAGACATTGTAATTCATGGTAAAAGAGATCCAATCATAGTCATACCCAATATAAATTAACAGTGATGAATGCAAATGACAGTTGTGCTCTCGAGCTAGTGCTTTTTAATAAGAGGGTGATGACTCAACATAAAAGTAAATGGATAGGCCCTTCGCAGAGGGAAGCAGGGATTTGTAGAGGTGCCAGAGCTCGGTTTTGAAATAGAGATAAATTGTATTTTGAGCGGTATACTTTCATTGTCAACGTAACAACTAAGAGATGGCGATATCTTCCATGCTAAACACATTATAGGCGGTTCTGAAACAGAATGGTAAAGTTTATACTCCCCTCCACCAACAAGAATCAATCCATGGCTTGCTCGAAACAACGAGTGCCTCTAACATACATCAGGTCCCAGGGGGAGTTTTGTTTGCAATTAATTTTGATTTAGTTTGCATAAAGCATGAGACTGGGCATCCCGGTGACCAGCCATTTTCTCGTGAGTGAGGAGCGGAGTCCACTCCTCTTGAGAATAACCCGCCTAACACGGAAGATAAGGACAGCCTTTGTTGATACATGAGCTATTCGAGCATACAAAACAGAATGTTTGTTTGAAGGTTTAGAGTTTGGCACATACAAATTTACTTGGAACGGCAGGTAGATACCGCATATAGAAAGGTATGGTGGACTCATCTGGAATAACTTTGGGGTTTAAGGGATTGGATGCACAAGCAGTATTCCCGCTTAGTACAAGTGAAGGCTAGCAAAAGACTGGGAAGCGACCAACTAGAGAGCGACAACAGCCATGTACATGCATTAAAATTAATAAACATTGGATGTAAGCATGAGTAGGATATAATCCACCATGAACATAAATATCGTGAAGGCTATGTTGATTTTGTTTCAACTACATGCGTAAACATGTGCCAAGTCAAGTCACTTAAATCATTCAAAGGAGGATACCACCCCATCATACCACATCATAATCATCTCAATATCATGTTGCATACAAGGTAAATCATTATAACCCATAGCTAATCAAGCATGGCACAAGCAACTATGATCTCTAATTGTCATTGCAAACATGTTTATTCATAATAAGCTGAATCAAGAACGAGGGACTCGTCATATTTACAAAAACAAAAGAGGTCGAGTTCATACCAACTTTTCTCATCTCAGTCAGTCCATCATATATCATCATAATTGCCTTTCATTTGCACGACCGAACGGTGTGAATAATAATAAGAGTGTACGTGCATTGGACTAAGCTGGTATCTGCGAGCATTCAATAAACAGGAGAATACAATGCAATATGGGCTCTGTGTTAATTCAACAAAGATGCATAATAGAGCCATTTCAACAATTTAATTATGGTCTTCTCCTACTGACCCCCAAAGAAAAGAAAAGAAATAAAACTATTTACACGGGAAAGCTCCCAACAAGCAAAAGAAGAACGGGAAATATTTTTGGGTTTTCTTTTTAATTATACCACTACAACAGAAAAATAAACTACTACTAATTTTTTTTTTGTTTTTCTTAAGGTTTAACAAACACACAAGAAGAAAGCAGGAAAAAGAAAATAACCTAGCATGGATATTACAGTGAAAACCATAGAAGCATTTCTTACTATTCATTTCATCAAGCACTTCTTTTTGAGCCTTAAGTACTTGTTCTACTTGAGTGGTAACCATAGAAGCATGTTTGCTAACAAGTTTAAGTTCACCTTTAATATCAGCCATATAATCACCCAAGCGTCTGATCATGTAAGCATTTTCTTTTAATTTTCTACCAAAATAAGAATTGAAGTCGTCTTGCTTAAACGTAAAGTTATCAAACTCATCCAAGCACTGACTAGCAATTTTAGTAGGAGGGACTTTAGCTTTATCATATCTATAGAGAGAATTTACCTTTACTACCTGTGTCGGGATATTGGGATCAGGAGGTTCTTCAGTAAATAAAGAATTGAGATCATATGTTTCTTCAACAGGCGGTATATTAAGACCATGTATTTCTTCAATAGGAGGTAAATTCTTAACGTCTTCAGCTTTAATACCTTTTTCTTTCATAGATTTCTTTACCTCTTGCATATCTTCGGGCTGAGGAATAGAACACCTCTCTTCTTCGGAGTTGGTTTAGGAATAGGCTCAGTAATTGGAGCAGGAGATGGCTCAGGAGCTGGCTCAGGAGGTGCCCAATTATTTTCATTTGTCAACATATTATTCAATAGAATTTCAGCTTCATCCGGTGTTCTTTCCCTGAAAAGAGAACCAGCACAACTATCCAGGTAATCTCTGGAAGCATCGGTTAGTCCATTATAAAAGATATCAAGTATTTCAAGTTTCTTAAGAGGATGATCAGGCAAAGCATTAAGTAAATTGAGAAGCCTCCCCCAAGCTTGTGGGAGACTCTCTTCTTTAATTTGCACGAAGTTGTATATTTCCCTCAAAGCAGCTTGTTTCTTATGAGCAGGGAAATATTTAGCAGAGAAGTAATAAATCATATCCTGGGGACTACGCACACAACCAGGATCAAGAGAATTAAACCATATCTTAGCATCACCCTTTAATGAGAACGGAAATATTCTGAGTATATAATGGTAACGCGATCTCTCATCATTAGTGAACAGGGCAGCTATATCATTTAACTTAGTAAGATGTGCCACAACAGTTTCAGATTCATAGCCATAAAACGGATCAGATTCAACTAAAGTAATTATATCAGGATCAACAGAGAATTCATAATCCTTATCAGGAACACATATAGGTGAAGTAGCAAAAGCGGGGTCAGGTCTCATTTTATCTCTAAGTGATTCTTTGTTCCGTTTAATTAATAACCTCTTAAGCTCATATCTATCTTTGCAAGCCAAAATAGCGGCAGAAGATTCCATATCAAAAAGATAGCTCTCAGGAATAACAGGCATACTTTCATCATCACTATAATCATCGTATTCAGATTCAATAATTTTTTTTCTCTAGCCCTAGCAATTTGTTCATCAAGAAATTCACTAAGGGGCACAGTAGTATCATGCATAGAAGCAGTTTCATCATAAGTATCATGCATAGCAGAAGTGGCATCATCAATAACATGCGACATATCAGAACGAATAGCAGAAGCAGGTGTAGGTGTCGCAAACTTTCTCATAACAGAAGGTGAATCAAGTCTAGAGCTAGATGGTAGTTCCTTACCTCCCCTCGTAGTTGAGGGATAGATCTTGGTTTTTGGATCTCTCAAGTTCTTCATAGCGTCCAGCAGATATAAATCCCAAGTGACTCAAAGAATAGAGCTATGCTCCCCGGCAACGGCCCCAGAAATTAGTCTTGATAACCCACAAGTATAGGGGATCGCAACAGCTTTCGAGGGTAGAGTATTCAACCCAAATTTATTGATTCGACACAAGGGGAGCCAAAGAATATTCTCAAGTATTAGCAGCTGAGTTGTAAAACGCGATGATTTCTTTTCTTTGATTTTTTTCTCTCCAAAAGCAAATATATAGAGTTGAAGTTGGCGTCGGAGGGTTTCCAGGGGGCCCACGAGGTAGGGGGCGCGCCCTAGGGGGGCGCCCCCACCCTCGTGAGAAGGGTGTGGGCCCCCTGGTCTTCATCTTTGGCGAGGATTTTTTTATTGTTTTTCTAAGATGTTCCGTGGAGTTTCAGGTCATTCCGAGAATATATATTTTTTGCACATAAACCAACACCATGGTAATTCTGCTGAAAACATCGTCAGTCCGGGTTAGTTCCATTCAAATCATACAAGTTAGAGTCCAAAACAAGGGCAAAAGTGTTTGGAAAAGTAGATACGACGGAGACGTATCACTATCATCACTACAAAATACCAAAAACATTACTTTTACTACTGTTACCTTTTGTTACTGTTACCACTACTATCATATTACTTTGCTACTAAATACTTTGTTGCAGATACTAAGTTTCCAGGTGTGGTTGAATTGACAACTCAGCTGCTAATACTTGAGAGTATTCTTTGGCTCCCCTTGTGTCGAATCAATAAATTTGGGTTGAATACTTTACCCTCAAAAACTGTTGCGATCCCATATACTTATGGGTTATCAACCTCCAAGTGGCACCGTGGAGTCCGACTATGTGAGTTTGTTTTGCCTTTGTTCAAATTGTGCATCATCATATTGCATCATGGGAAATGATTGGATCACTTTGTTCACTTTGTGTAGGACAAGATTGCTCAACATAGATACAAGGACATGGAAGCTTCGGAAGGCAAATTTTTCAAACTAGAGCATTGTTGGGAGTTGCTCCAAAAGTGCGAGAAGTGGAAGTTGATCGACAAAGAATCCCCACCAAAGAGAGGCTCATTTACAAACATGGATGAAGATGAGGATGATGATGGCCCAAGAAATATGCACAAGCCCGATGGCGACAAGAAGACCAAGGAGAAGATGAAGAGAGAGCAAGAAGCATCAAGCTTGAGGGAGAAGATTGATGCCATGGTGCGATCCAACGAGTCGATGTTGTTGAAGTCATTGGAGATCAATAAAGAGTTGGCCGAAAAGAAGGCGAAGGAGAAGCAAGAAAAGTGGTAGTTTCTCAAGGAAGAGGGGCTCCGCAAAGCTGCCGCCGAGGAGAGAAGAGCACGCGCCGCCGAAACAAATCTATGTCCATGTTGGTCGCCGAAGAGAACAAGATCATGTCAATGAACCGCAATGACATGGACGACCTCACCAAAACATGGCATGATATGGCAAGGAGAGAACTCTTGAAGAGAAGAATGGTGGCGTCGGCCGGTCCGTGCTATAGTTCCGGTGATGTTTTCTCCACTCCATATGGTGGCAATATGGATGATTTCGGTGTGGGAGTTGGAACAAGCGCCGGAGGTGGATTCGGTGGCGCCGATGAACTCCAAGGTGGACTCTATGGCGCGGAGTGAAGATTGATCAACATGATGCCGGACATGGGTGCAAACCTTTTGCAGGGCCCTCTTTTGCATTAGCCGTAATGAACTTGGCTTCTATTTGCGCGTAAAATTGTTTATGTCATTTGAATTTGAACTTGTTTGTGAAATCCTATGGCAAATGCGAGATTTGCAGTTTATCTGTTTGCGGGTCGTCACGGTGGTGCCCGAGAAGAACCCGCATAGCCGACCCATAAAAAAGCATATTCTGCGAATATACCTTTTTACGGATCCGTTTTGGGGGTCTACATCTGTGCCAGCCCGCGTCGGCCCGCAAAAGCGGTTTTGCGTGAACTGCAAACGCGTTTTGCGGGCCGGCGGGATGCGGGGTCTGCTAGAGTTTGTCTTAATAATATAGCCAACTACTGAAAAGTGCCTGCAGCTACCGAGCTCCATGGCTCTTGGTATTTGAAATTTTTGAAAAACACAGTTCCGGAGCACTTAGGCCATCGTCAGCGAGGATGGGAAGGAGGATAAGTGGAAATACAGATGGAGTGCCATGTGTTGAAATAAAGGACTTGGATCTATTGGGATCTTCAGTCATGGTTATTGGGTTAGAGGAGTGTGGTATTTTTTTTCTTTCGTTGCAACACAGAGGCTCTTTTGCTAATATCCATTTATGAGTGTTTACGGGGGCGTTTATATAGTGGCCCAAGCAACAAAGTTTGCAACTAGGAATATATTTTTCACTGGAAGGCACATGCCAAGGAGCTATAACATCTTTGTGACAGGAGCTCAATTGCTGGGAAGAACCTAGCTAATGTACTAATGTAGCGACCCTTCCTACCTTGTTTGACAGAGAAGAGGAAAAATAAGTTGCCCGAATGATTTGGAACAGTAAAAGATGGAGTTTCGCCAGCTGCTATGGAGTTGTCGAAATTCGCAATGGGTTTGTTGAGTTACACCCAAGCATCCTTGGGAGCTTAGGTCTTGTTTGGTTCCAAATAAGTCACCAACTTATAAATCGAAAAATGAAAAAAATGACTTATTTTACCAAACAGATCCAACTTATAAGTCATCCCAACTTATAAGTCATAAGTTGCTCCACCCAACTTAAAACTTATAAGTCACCCTCTTTTATAAATGGGTCCCACCATTTTTACATAAAAAAGGTGGAAATGTGTGGTCAGGTGACTTATAAGTCAGGTAACAACCAAACGGGTGTGACTTATAAGTCACTGGTTTTAAGTCACCTGACTTATAAGTCAGGTGACTTATTGGAACCAAACAGATCCTTATTTATGCACCTTTGGAGCTTGAGGTGGAAGCATTTGTGGAGTAGAAGTGTCCTTACCCACCAACCAGCAACTGAAAATACAATTAAGTTTTACCCAGTCCAAATGCTACGCCTGCCCCACTTAACCCAACCCAGTCCAAATGCTACGACGCAACAAAGCACGTAGCAGCTCACCCAAGTTTCTCACTCGTCTCGTCCAGCACTCCAGCTACCTAGCTAGGTCTTGGCATCACTAAAAAAGAATAGAAAAAGCAGACAGGTCTTGGCGGCGCCGCCATGAGCCACCCTGGCCGCCGCTGTAGAGCGCGCCTCAGTTCCCAAATCTACTCGAGCGGCGACGAGAGATCCCAACTGCCCCGCCCACCCACCACGCGCCTTCATCCCAAAATCGACACCAATGAGGATGGCGCCGCGCGACGACCCGAAGAGGATCATATCGCACACAAAAGGGAGAAAGGGGGTGAGATTCAATGAGGAAGGAGGGCGGCTTTACTTTGCAGAGGAGGAAAGTTCAGAGTATAGGAGCGAAGAGAAAGTGATCACACACAACACACATGCCTCTCGCCCACGCAGGGGCTGGCATATAACCACTCGACTCGCTAGGGCCCACAAATGACCTGGCCTAGCGATGACTTGCCCCTCGCTTCCCTATTGGCTACTCTAGTCCACCGTGGCACTTGCAGGTGCAGGTGTGACATCTCACCCTCCATCAGAAGGAGCGTCACTTGGCGCTCCGGCCGCCTCTTGCCAGATTGCTGCTGTCGGAAAACGAAGCCTGAGGGTGTCGTACTCTTCCCATGTCGTTGCTGCTGGTGAAGACGATGACCAGCGCACTTGCAGTTGCACCAAGGCCGCGTTGCCTCGCTTGACCATGCGCCTGTCCTGGATCTCTTCGGGCGCCATCTTGACCAGGGACAGATCCGGTGGCTTGGGCAGCTCCGCGAAGACAGGCGTGTAGTTGGGTGTATATGGCTTCAGCTGGGAGACGTGGAAGACGTTATGGATGCGGCTGTCCGGCGGCAGGTTCAGCTAGTAGGCGAGCGTCCCGATCTTGGCGTCCACCTTGAAGGGCCCGAAGAACTTGTAGGCGAGCTTGGCACAGGGTCGATTGACGACGAAGGACTGGGCGTACGGCTGTAGTTTGAGCAACACCTCCTCGCCAACCTGAAAGCTTCTCTCCGTGCGATGACGGTCCGCCTTTTTCTTGAAGCGATGTTGATCTCGAAGCAGCTGCTCGCGGAGGCGTGTGGTGTGCGCACCCTAGTCTCACTGCTCGTTGTCGAGGACCAGCGTCGTCTTGTCGTCCTAGAGCGTCGTGGTGCCCAAGTTCGGCTCGATGCCGTAAAGTGCCTTGAACGGGGTACAGTTGATGGACGCGTGGAAATAGGAGTTGTACCAGAATTCGGCGGTCGGAAGCCACCAGCGCCAATGATGGGGTCGTCGTGGATCGCCCAGCGCAGGTACATCTCCATGCACTGGTTGACCCGCTCGCTTTGTCCGTCAGTCTGAGGGTGGTACGCCGTGGAGTATAGCAGCTTGGTGCCTACGGCCGCAAACAGTTCACGCCAGAGCGCGTTGGTGAAGACACGGTCGCAGTCGGAGACGATCGAATTGGGCACGCCGTGGAGCTTGACGACATTGTCCCAGAACACGCGCACCACCTTGGTGGCATTGAAGGGATGGCAAAGAGGGATGAAGTGGACGAACTTGGTAAGGCGATCCACGACCACAATGATGGAGTTGTACCCCTCTGACGTAGGCAGTCCCTCGACGAAGTCCATCGTCAGCTCCTGCCAAGGTGCCGTGGGGACGGGCAGGGGAGCCAGGCGGCCGGCCGGCCGGCAGTGCTCGTGCTTGGCCTGCTGGCACACCAGGCACTGCTTGACGTACTCGTCCATGTCGCGCTTCTGTCCGGGCCAGATGAAGAGCTTCTTGACGCGCTAGTGAGTGGCGGTGATGCCCGAGTGACCACCCACCGCACTGTCATGAAACGCGCTGACGAGCTTGGTGTGGAGCGTCGTGTTGCTACCGATCCAGAGCCGGTCACCGCGGTGAATCAGGCCCTTGTGCAGCTCAAACCCCTCCTCGTCCGGACTGTGGATGGCGAGGCGAGACAACATGTCTTGGGCGGTGGCGTCAGTCGCGTACGAGTTGGCCACCTCCTGCACCCAGGCCGGTTGGCAGAGGGAGAGTGCGGCCACGCTTAGTGCAGCGCCCACTCGGGACAGGGCGTCCGCCGCGCCATTCTCCACTCCGTGCCTGTACTGAAACATGAACTGCAGCCCGACAAGCTTTGACATAGCCTTGTGCTGCAGGTCCGTCTCCAGTTGTTGATCCCCCAAATTGGACAAGCTCTTGTGACCCGTAAGAATGGTGAACGGCCCGCGCTGCAGATAGGCACATCATTTCTCCACGGCCATCATCACGGCCAAGAATTCTTTCTCGTAAGTAGATAGCTTCTGGTTGCGGACGCCCAAAGCCTTGCTAAAATACGCCATCGGGTGTCCTTCCTGGACCAGCACAGCACCGATGCCGGTGTCACAAGCGTCGGACTCGACGACGAACGGCTTGTCAAAATCCGGCAGCGTGAGAAGCTGGGGTGCTCGCCATGGCGCACTTGAGCAGGTCGAATGCGGTCTGCGCCTGTTTCATCCACTCGAAGCCTTTCTTGGTGAGCAAGTTGGTGAGCGGCTTGGCAATGATGTCATAGCGCACGATGAACTTCCGGTAGTAACGGGTGAGGTTGAGGAACCCACGGAACTCGGTGGCCGTCATTGGCGTAGGCCACTGCAGCATCGCTTGGGTCTTGTCCACGTCTGTGTCTACGCCCTCCTTGGAAATGATATGGCCGAGGTACTCGATGTTTTCTTATGCGAAGGACCACTTGGAAGCCTTGACGAACAGCTCATGTTGTCGGAGGAGCTCAAAAACTTGCTGCAGGTGTTCGACGTGCTCCTCGAGGGTGCCACTGAAGACCAAGATGTCGTGGAGGAAAATGATGACGAACTTGCGCGCGTGCTTGCCGAAGATCGCATTCATCAGACACTGGAAGGTCGCCGGCGCATTGGTCAGGCCAAATGGCATGACGCGGAATTGGAAGTGTCTGTGGTGGGTTTTAAACGCCGTCTTGTGCTCGTCCTCCTCGCGCATGCGGATCTGGTGGTACCTGGCGCGGAGGTCGAGTTTGGAGAAGTAGGCTGCGCCAACGAGTTCGTCGAGTAGCTTGTCGACAATGGGAAGGGAGAATCGATTCTTGATGGTGATGTCATTGAGCCGCCTATAGTCGATGCAAAACCACCAGGTTCTGTCCTTCTTCTTGACGAGCAACACGGGTGCCGCGAATGACGTCGGACTGGAGCATCTCCTCGACTTAGCACTCGATCTCATCCTTTTGCAGCGGCGAGTATCGGTAAGGGCGCCCGTTCGCCGGCGGTGCGCCGTCCACTAGGGTGACCGCGTGGTCGTACTGCCAGTGCAGTGGTAGCTTCTTGGGCTCGCCAAACACGTCAGCGAAGTCGTCGAGCACTGCTTGTATGGCTGGCGGTGGGGGCTTGTACTTGTCTGTGCTCGGCGTGCGCCAGTCCACGACCGCCATGTACCATATGTCGTTTCCGGCGTGCCACTTGGCAAACTGCTCCGGCTCAATGGCGTCGATGGTGGTGGAGCCCTTGGGTCGAACGCCTTGCAGGGTCACGGTCTCGCCCTTGTGCGTGAAGGAGATGGTCTTCTCCAACCAGTGGTAGTTCATGGGGTTGTTCTGCTCCAGCCAGTCCATGCCCAACATGCTGTCGTACGCGCCGAATGCGAGTTGTCGCATGTCCGTAGTGAAGGATTGTCCCTGACACTACCATTGGACACCGGTGACCATGCTGTCGCATACCAAGTGCTCCCTGTTGGTGACGCGCACTCCACGGGTGGCAATGGTGTGCTCGTGGCCTTGATTCGGTCGGCGAACGCTTGGGATATGAAACTGTGTGTGCTGCTCGAGTCCACGAGCAGCAACATCACTTGGTTCCCCACCATGGCTCGGAGGCGGATGGTGCGCAACGACTCCCCTCCGGAGACCGCGTGTGTGTGGAGAGAAGGCAGCACTCCGAGGCAGGCTGCTCCGGTGCGGGCTCGTCCAGGAGGTCGACCGCATGAACCGCATCATCAGTGAGCACCTCGCCGTACTCGCCCACGTGGATGGTGAGCGGCTGCGGCTGCTGCTTGCAGCGATGCTCGCGGGAGTAGCGGTCGCCGCACTTGAAACAGAGCCCATTGGTGCATCAGAAGTCGCGGAATTGGAGCTCGCGGGCGAACTCGTCGTTGGGTGGCCGAGCCGCTACTGGTGGTCGAGGAGGAATCACGGCTGGCAGGGGCGGGGCTCGGTCGGCAGGTATCAACCATGGACGCGGTCGACGCATGTCGTTCTGCTCTTCCTAGATCCTGGCGAGCACCGAGGCGCGAGTGATCCTGGTCGGCGCCTGGAGTCGCACGGCGGCGCGCGGATCGTCCTGCGGCCCGAGGAGGAACTGGGGGACGAAGAAGCGCGGGCTCAAGGATGCGTCAAGGGCGAGCAGATGGTACATGTGTGTTTCGAATGCCGCTCGGTACTCTGCCACCATCCCGGTTTGTCGCACTTGAAGCAGTTGATGCATCTCCAACTCAAACTCGTCCGCCCCAAATTCTTTGCGGATCGCGGCACAGAAGGTGTCCCACCCGAGCGCGCGGTGTGCTTGGCGATAAGCTTGAAGCCAGTGTGCCACCTGCCCTTCGATGTACAATGTCGCCATGGTCACCCAGTTGTGTGGTGGCACGCGGTACAGCTCGAAGTAGGCGACGCAGTGATCGATCCACAAGTACGAGGCCGAGCCGTTGAACCGTCGGAAGTCGTGCTTGGGCGGCTTGGTGAAGTACTCCTCGTGTCATGGTGTCTTGATGGTGTGCTGGCCCGCAGCAAGGTCGCCGAGCTGGGTGTCGTCGACGCGGCCCCCGATGTGTTGGAGAGGAAGAAGGGGTGGTCCGTTGTTGGCGAGGCGAGGCGGCGGTGCATGCGGCGCCAGTCTGGTCCACCAGCGCGGAAGAGGAGCCAGTCAGGAGGCCGCCTCGCGGCGTACTTGGAGGGCGGCCGTGAGGCGAGGTCGCGGGCAGTGGTGGTGTTGAGGATATAACCACTAAGGGTAAACCGCCCAGGAGGGGCCGGTTCACCTTCCATTATACTGAAGTCCAAGGAAACCCAGAAGATGGCGCTTTACGGATGAAGCTTAGAGGCCCAGAGCCCACAGGCGGTTTAGGGCCCATGATAGTAAACCGCCATGATTGTATAAACTTGCATTATAAGATAAGAAAGAAGAGACCGAGGCGGACACTTGTATGAGCCAGCCTTGGGACTCTGTAGACCGGCCGAGATCCTCCTGAATATATAAAGGGGTGATCCGGCGGTGGTTCAGGGATAGAAAACAACAACTCGAAGCCAGACAAAGCGAATTCGCTCCCTGGTCTTCGAAACCCCAGCAATACCAATCACAACTAGACGTATGCTTTTACCTTCATCGAAGGGGCCGAACTAGTATAAAACTCTCGTGTCCCTTTGTCCGGTTTAACCCCTTCAAGCTAACCCGTAGTGATGGCTCCACGACTAAGTCCTTCCATGAGGACATCTGCCGTGACAATTCCACGACAGTTGGCACCCACCGTGGGGCTATCGCATGATGGTTTCGAGTTCTTGAAGGGCAACTTCGATGGACTGAAGGGATACGTTGTGGGCTGGATGACGAAGAGTCGCCGCGGCAAGCTCTACATCGACAACACAGGATGGGGTCCCGAGGCTAATTCAATCGAATATGGGTACCGGGTCCCCTTTGGTGGGATTCACGTCTTCATCGGCAAGATCGGCGAACCGGCCCCTGAGCCGGACACCTGCACCGACATCATCAAGACGGCTCGGTGTGCAAGTTCTTCACCAGTTCAGCCTGAGGCCAGGCATGTTTTCGTGGGTATCATCCACAATTCGGGTTATGAGGAGGAACCGATCTCCGATGGAGAAACCGTAGTCCGCAGTGATGACGAGTCTTCCGGAGAAACCGAATCGCTTTACCAGTTGTACGACGGCCGGATTGAGGGAGGATCCGAGGGCAACAGTATTCCGGATTCCCCCGGTCTGCCAAACCGGGCCGCTGTCTTCATGGCCGGCACACGACCGGCGCCTCATTCATCTACCACCGCAGCGGTACTCTCCGGTTCAACGACGGCCACGCCAGCAGGTGCAGGAAGCTCGGCGCCGCCTCCGACCGAAGTCTTGGCTGATTTGTTCGACGCTCTAGCGGCACTGATGTCCGCGGAGGTAGACGCAGCAGCCAGGGATCAGCACGATGCGGAGATTCTAAAAGTGAAAGATCAGATAGCCCAGGCTAAAGCGGACCTGGCGGTAGAGAACGCCAGGATGGCCACAGAGAGGGCCGAGTTGGAAGCACAGGCTTACCGGATTAGACTAGATCAGAATGCTTCAGAAGAGGTCATGAGAAGAAGATACCGATCACGTCTCCCGTCGGTTTATGAGCCGCAAAATCTTTTCAACACGCCAGGTGCAGCAGCTGGTAACCAACCCGCGCCAAACCTGGCGGGGGCACCAGAAGCAGGAGCGCCGGTTCAGCCACACGCAACAAACCTGCCTCGCTAGAACAACATTGTATCATCAACACCGACCGGGCATTATTCCAACCCGTTGGATAATATTGTGGCCGCCGCTTCACGCCTGGCGGCTCTCCCAACCGACAGCGAATCACCAGTTGCAGTGGAAGCGCGTCGGGCCAGGGATCTCCTTCAGACGGCACTGAATCAACAGCAAGCATATTCACACAGCCATGAGAGGATTCATTCCACTCCCTGTCCAAGCCGGAGTTATAGCAGACACGTAGAGGACGAACCGGCCATATCCAGTAGCGCACGCCACCGAAATTCGCCATGGGAGAACAACCCGGCCAGGGGAGGTGCTAATGCGCAAGATGTTGTGGACCACGGCCATGCACGATGGGGGGGCGAGTTGACAGCTCGACACGAAGCACGACATCATACTCCGGTTCACCCCACTGCCTCCATGGAGCCAGGGGTAATGTTCAGTTCCCTAGGGGTACCATGTTTAACTCCCGCATTGCGTAATGTGCGATTGCCCAAGGATTTCAAGGGACCTCGTAAGGTACCAAATTACACTGCCGAGTTGCAGCCAGAGGCGTGGGTGGAGAGCTATGAGATGGCAATGGAGATGTTAGATGTGGATGAGGCGGTTTGTGCTAAATATTTCACCATGATGCTGGAAGGAACAGCTCGCACTTGGTTGAATAGCTTGCCAACCAACTCTATCGACTCATGGGCCGAATTAAAACGCCGGTTTATCCAGAACTTCAAGGATACGCGCAAGCAGCCGATGTCAATTGTAGATATGGCCGCTTGTGTCCAAGAGGAAGGGGAGTCCATGACCCATTGGGTTAAACGAGTCTCGACGATTTTGCATTCGTCAGATCGTATTAATGCAGATACCGCAGTATTAACGTTGGAGGGCAATTGCCGTTTCAAGCCATTGAAACAGAAGTTGGGAAGGCTCAAACGTCATTGCAACGACATGTCAACACTCATGGCCGCTTTAGTTAAGTATGCCGATTCAGATAATACCAAGGATCCGGATTCACAAGAGGACAAACCGGAGAAGGGAAAGAAGAACGGCGGTGCAAAAGGGCAGCACCACAACCAAGGGGGGCATGGGAATAACAGCAAGCGTAAAGCAGATAATTCAAATTTGGTGGCTAACACAAATATGCAGCGTCGCAAAGGTAACCCGCCCCAGCGCGGCATGAATCTGGAGCGTTTCTTAAACCAGCCCTGCCCGAAGCATGGAACCAAGGAAGCCCCTTCCACACATCTTTGGAAAGATTGTCACATAATGAGGGAGTTCAAAAATTCTGATTTTATACCGGTATGATCAGGATCTACCGGGCGGTTCAGGCCCAGGTTTCCATGGGGGCGGCGGTTCCAGCTCTGGATTTCAGAACAACCAGGGCCATTAGAACAACCATGGTAATAACCAGCAGAATAACCAAGGGAATCAGCAACAGTCAGGTTACCAGAGTCACCCCAAGCAGTTGAACAGCGGACAGTATCATGTGTTCACTACCAGTTTGTGCAAGCGGGATCAGAAACTTCACAAGAGGGCAGTCAATACTGTTGAACCGGCTGTACCACATTATCTATGATGGTCGGAGCAGCCTATTGTGTGGAGCAGGGAGGATCACCCGCCCCGGGTTGACAATCCGGGCCAACTAGCCTTGGTGGTAGCGCCTCAGGTGGGGGGCTATAAGTTTACCAAGGTTCTAATGGATGGAGGGAGCAATATCAACATCCTGTACTATGAGACTTTCCGTCGCATGGGTTTGACGGATAAGAATCTTAAGCTGTCAAACACTATCTTTCATGGTGTGGTACCAGGTAAATCGGCATACCCAGTGGGGAAGATTGCTTTGGAAGTTGTGTTTGGAGATGAGCTTGATTCCAGGTCTGAGACATTGACCTTTGAGGTGGTGAAAATCCAGAGTCCGTATCACGCGCTATTTGGACGGCCAGCTTACGCGAAGTTCATGGCGAGACCATGTTATGTTTATCTATAGCTCAAAATGCCGGGTTATAAGGGGACGATCACAGTACATGGGAGTCGAAGGATTGCCTTGGATTGCGAGGAAGGTGAAGCGGCCTATGCTGAATCGGTTTGTGCAACAGAGGAGCTGAAATTCTATAAAGACAATGTTGATCCGGCGGACATGACCCCTCTGAAGAAGCCTACGACGGAGCATGACCCGGACGTGATGTTCAAACCGGCTAATGAGACTAAACTCGTTGACTTCGTCCCTGGTGATTCATCCAAGCAGTTTAGTATCAGTACAAATCTGGATCCGAAATAGGAAAGCGCACTCATCGAGTTCATCCGTGAGAACCGGGACATCTTTGCATGGAAATCTTCTAACATGCCAGGTGTACCGAGGGAACTCGCTGAGCACACGCTAAATATTGATCCTAAGTTTAAACCGGTCAAACAGTACCTTCGCCGCTTTAACAAAGAAAGACGCAAGGCCATCGGCGAAGAGGTAGCCCGGCTGCTGGAAGCCAGGTTTATTGTCGAAGTGTTTCATCTCGAATGGTTGGCCAATCCGGTGCTTGTTCTTAAGAAAAATGGCACTTGGCGTATGTGTGTAGACTACACTGATTTGAATAAAACTTGCCTGGCAGATCCTTTCGCTCTCCCACGTATTGATCAGATCATTGATGCAACGGCGGGTTGTGAGCGCCTGAGTTTCCTGGATGCTTATTCAGGTTATCATCAGATTAAGATGGCAGTTAAGGACCAGGAGAAGACAGCTTTCATCACTCCCTTTGGAGCCTTCTGTTATGTTTCTATGCCGTTTGGGCTCAAGAGTGCCCAAGCAACCTACCAGCGTTGTGTGCAAAATTGTCTTCACAAGCAGATCGGGCGTAATGTTCATGCCTATGTGGATGACATTGTGGTGAAGTCCAGAAAGTAGGAAACCCTGATAAATGATCTCAAAGAGACGTTTGACAAACTTCGGGTTTACAAAATGATGCTCAACCCGGAAAAATGTGTTTTTGGTGTTCCGGCAGGCAAACTCTTGGGTTTTCTTGTGTCTAACAGAAGTATTGAGGCAAATCCGGAAAAGATCAAAGCAATCACATCCTTGGCTAAACCGGCATGTGTCAATGACGTTCAGCGTCTGGCGGGCCGGATTGCAGCCCTCAGCCAATTTATCAGCCGTTTGGGAGAGAAGGCGATTCCCTTGTATCAGATGTTGAAGAAAACAGATAAATTCGTCTGGAGTGACGCTGCTGATACGACATTCAAGGAGTTGAAGCGGCAGCTAGCTGAACCGCCAGTCCTCGCTACTCCAATTGATAATGAACCTCTACTGTTGTACGTGGCTGCCAATGCCCGAGCGGTTAGTGTGGCAGTTGTGGTTGAGCGTAAGGACGCTGGGAAAGAATATCCGGTTCAATGACCAGTTTATTATATCAGTGAAGTACTGATCGAATCAAAGCAAAGATATCCGCATTGGCAGAAGCTAGTGTATGGAGTTTTCGTGGCAAGTAGGAAACTCAAGCAATATTTTCAAGGTCATCCTATCATAGTGGTCAGTTCTGCTCCCTTGGGCGATATAATCTAGAATAGAGAGGCAACTGGCCAGGTTGCGAAGTGGGCGATCGAGCTTGGTCCCCATGGTTTGAGGTATACACCCCGAACAGCTATCAAATCTCAGGCGCTTGTGGACTTCATCAATGATTGGACCGAGTTACAGGCACCAGAAGACAAACCGGATAATACATACTGGACCATTCACTTTGATGGATCCAGGCAGCTGGAAGGCTCGGGGGCTGGAGTTGTCCTCACTTCCCCTCGAGGAGATAAGATTTGTTATGTTCTCCGCTTAATGTTTCCTTGTACTAACAATGCAGCTGAGTACGAGGCCTTGCTCCATGGTCTTTGTGTAGCTAAGGAAATGAACTTAAGCCGGGTTCGATGCTTTGGAGATTCTGATCTGGTGGCTCAGCAAGTTTCTGGTACTTGGGATTCTAAAGACCCGCTCATGGCGGCTTATAGGCGCGAGGTGGATATTGTAGTAGGTCACTTTAAGGGTTATCAGGTGGAGCACATCGACCGGCGCAAGAATGAAGCAGCAGATGCTCTAAGCCGACTGGGATCTCAGCGTAAACCGGTACCACCTAATACCTTTCTAGATATCTTGCATAACCCATCTGTAAAGTTGCCTACAGAGGAGGATTTAGTTGTTCCTGATCCGGAGGCCCAGTTGGTAGCCGTTTTACATGCCACTCCGGATTTGACGGTTCCATATTTGTCGTATCTGAACCAGGGTGAATTGCCAGAAGACGAACTTTTCGCCAGGCAGATAGTCCGGCGGTCCAAGTCTATGGTTGTTCACAATGGCGAGTTGCACCGTTCTAGCATTTCAGGCATATTCCAACGTTGTGTTTCTCCTGAAGAAGGACAAGAAATTCTATGGGAAATCCATGAAGGGGATTGCAGTCACCATGCCATCTCAAAGTCCTTGGTTGCTAAGGCTTTCCGACACGGGTTCTACTGGTTGACAACTCATTCTGATGCGGAAGACTTGGTAAAGCGGTGTGACGCTTGTTAGAAATTTTCACGTCGTGCTCATGTTCCTTCTTAGGAGTTAAGCATGATCCCATCACTTGGCCGTTTGCTACTTGGGGGCTTGATATGGTTGGACCCTTTAAGCGTTCTACGGACAAGAAGACCCACCTATTGGTGGCGGTTGACAAGTTCACCAAATGGGTTGAAGCGGAGCCCGTCAGTAAATGTGATGCAGCCACGGCGGTTCAATTTCTCAAAAAGATTATTTTTCGTTTCGGCTTTCCACATAGCATCATCATAGATAATGGTACGAACCTTTCTAAAGGTGGGATGGAGGAGTTCTGCCAACGGGAGCACATTCGGCTTGATGTAGCGTCCGTAGCTCACCCCCAGTCCAATGGTCAAGATGAGAGGGCGAATCAAGAAATCCTGAAGGGTATCAAGCCTCGGCTCATGGTCCCTTTGAAGCGGACACCGGGTTGTTGGGTGGAGGAATTGCCATCTGTGTTATGGAGCATAAATACCACCCCAAACCGATCTACGGGATATACACCATTTTTCCTGGTCTATGGGGCTGAGGCTTTCCTCCCAAGTGATATTCGTCATGACTCGCCCCAGGTCGCGAATTATGTTGAAGCGGATAATGAGCAAGCACGCCAAGAGGCGCTGGACCTGTTAGATGAGAAGCGAGACATGGCTTTGGCTCGGTCGGCAGTTTATCAGCAAGATCTGCGGCATTATCACAGCCGCCGGGTTAAGACAAGAACCTTTCAAGAAGGCGATTTGGTACTTCGGCTCATTCAAGACCAGACTGATATGCATAAGTTATCCCCACCTTGGGAAGGGTCTTTTGTGGTCAGCAAAAAATCTGCACAATGGATCATACTACCTCATTGACGTTCGAGAAGACTCACGTAGCTCTGAGGAGGAGACCCGGCGGCTATGGAACATAGCTCTCCTACGGCCTTATTACACTTGAAGCCACGGGCTTCTCATATGTACATATTTCAACAATGTATATATTATGATTAATATAATAAACCGGCATCCTTGCTATCAAGCAGGGCCTCTGCCATTTTTTCTTCAAATATCTGTTAACATGGGGGCTTCCTGTTCAAACATAGGTGTATTCACCAAAGAGAACATAGCGTTACTACCCTCTTGATGCAGCTATCACGTCACAACAAAGCTTGGGAGCTTCACACCCAAGGGGCCAAAGACAGTCTTGTTGCTACGCACAACTCAAACATAGGCACCCATTGAGCGCAGCTCACAAAGTTACTTGGGGGCTCTTTGCGTCAAATACCAAAGAGTTTGAAAGGACCCTTGTAGCTGGGTATTGACCCACGGCTTGGAAGCCTGGTGTATTCACCTAAAACCCTGGGTTAACCTACCTTCATCAAGTAAGCCACTCCTATCCAGGTAATCCTGGCACGACCCGTCGAACGTTTGACAGTTACTCTCATTGAGACCCTGAACTTGTCAAAGTTAAAACGATGATTGGTTAGTTGGAGGGCCATCTTAAAAGGCTTTGCTAAAATGGTTTAACTCGATGGCCTGGCAGCCCATGAAAATGTAGGGGAACGTAGTAATTTCAAAAAAAATCCTACGCACACGCAAGATCATGGTGATGCATAGCAACGAGGGGGAGAGTCTGATCTACGTACCCTTGTAGATCGCAATGGAAGCGTTGACACAACATAGAGGAAGTAGTCGTACGTCTTCTTCCCGATCCGACCGATCCAAGTACCGTTACTCCGGCACCTCCGAGTTCTTAGCACACGTTCAGCTCGATGACGATCCCCGGGCTCCGATCCAGCAAAGCTTCAGGGAGGAGTTCCGTCAGCACGATGGCGTGGTGACGATCTTGATGTTCTACCGACGTAGGGCTTCGCCTAAGCACTACAACGATATGATCGAGGTGGAATTTGGTGGCAGGAGGCACCACACACGGCTAATGAACGATCTCAATGATCAACTTGTGTGTCTAGAGGTGCCCCCTGCCCCCGTATATAAAGGTTGCCAGGGGGAGGGCTGGCCGGCCAAGGGAGGAGGGCGCAGGAGGAGTCCTACTCCTACCGGGAGTAGGACTCCCCCCCAATCCTATTCCTAATAGGACTCCTTGAGAGAGAGAGAGGGAGAAGGGGGGCGGCCACCTCTCCTAGTCCTAATAGGACTAGGGGAGAAGGGAGGCGCACAGCCCACCTTGGGCTGCCCCTTTCACCTTTCCACTAAGGCCCAATAAGGCCCATTTGGTTCCCGGGGGGTTCCGGTAACCTCCCGGTACTCTGGTAAAATTCCCGATTTCACCCGGAACACTTCCGATGTCCAAACATAGGCTTCCAATATATCAATCTTTATGTCTCAACCATTTCAAGACTCCTCGTCATGTCCGTGATCACATCCGGGACTCCAAACAACCTTCGGTACATCAAAATGCATAAACTCATAATAACTGTCATCGTAACGTTAAGCGTGCGGACCCTACGGTTCGAGAACAATGTAGACATGACCGAGACACGTCTCCGGTCAATAACCAATAGCGGGACCTAGATGCCCATATTGGCTCCTACATATTCTACGAAGATCTTTATCGGTCAGACCGCATAACAACATACGTTGTTCCCTTTGTCATCGGTATGTTACTTGCCCAAGATTCGATCGTCGGTCTCCAATACCTAGTTCAATCTCGTTACTGGCAAGTCTCTTTACTCGTTCTGTAATACATCATCTCACAACTAACATCTTAGTTATAATGCTTGCAAGGCTTATGTGATGTGTATTACCGAGAGGGCCCAGAGATACCTCTCCGACAATCGGAGTGACAAACCCTAATCTCGAAATACGCCAACCCAACATCTACCATTGGAGACACCTGTAGTACTCCTTTATAATCACCCAGTTACGTTGTGATGTTTGGTAGTACCCAAAGTGTTCCTCCGGCAAACGGGAGTTGCATAATCTCATAGTCATAGGAACATGTATAAGTCATGAAGAAAGCAATAGCAACATACTAAACGATCGGGTGCTAAGCTAATGGAATGGGTCATGTCAATCAGATCATTCAACTAATGATGTGACCTCGTTAATCAAATAACAACTCTTTGTTCATGGTTAGGAAACATAACCATCTTTTGATTAACGAGCTAGTCAAGTAGAGGCATACTAGTGACACTCTGTTTGTCTATGTATTCACACATGTATTATGTTTCCGGTTAATACAATTCTAGCATGAATAATAAACATTTATCATGATATAAGGAAATAAATAATAACTTTATTATTGCCTCTAGGGCATATTTCCTTCAGAAAAGCCTCGATTTGGGCCTGGCAGCCCTAAAAAAGCCTCGACTACAGTTTTTTGTTTGCTTTTTTTCTACCAAGTTTTTGTTTTTCGTGAGGTCTACGTTAAACCAGAGTTTCTTAACCCGGCATGGCTTATGGATCTTCTGTTAAAGTATACAATTAAAGGTAATCCGACATCCCTCAAAACCGGTCTGGCTTTGAGACTTTGTCTCCAGCAATCGGCCGGTGTTCATCACAACCCGGTTTTATATCATATATGCCAACATGGCATGGTGGAACTTGGGTTTTCACCTTTTCTTCACATCACAATTGGTAAACCAACAGCAATGTTTTATATCACAGGTATGATTTATTATTGCTGCAACCATAGTTGCTTACCAAGTTGTGTTCGGTATTTTGACCCCTCCGGTGGTAAACCGCCTGGACAGATTTTCCTTATGCAGGCAGAGGGATTGCATAATATTGTAAAAATACATAAGCCAGTACTGAAATTCTCATGACAAATCAACGCAAAGTATATCCCACTGCACGAGGGAAATGGATCAAAGTATTTCCACTAGCTTATTACAAGGCGCTTGAAGGCCCAAAATATGGTGTTTCCAGTAGAACAAGGTTTCTGGAGCATCACTCTAATTGCCGGATCAAGTCTCATTACCATGTTGATGCGAAGTTGATGGATCATCTGGCGTCGGTTCAGCCTCCTCTTCCCCACCTAGCGGCTGGAAGTTTGTGGTGGTCCAGTCAATCCGGGTTAAGGCCTGAAAGATAGCTTCTTCATTGATAAGTTCTGACGGATCAATGTCAGGGTCATAAGTGTGCTTACGGATTCCTGGAATAAGATTTTGCGCCTCCGGAATTACAGGGTTAACCCGTTTGTTGTTGGCATCATAATAAGACCGGTGAACCGTCAAGTTAGCATCTTCTGCCAGCTGACTCGCCAGAGGACGCGTCTCCCTTGTCACTCTTTTAAGGGCTGCATCATCAAAATCTGCCCCGTTTTCTTGTGTGCTTGGAAAGCCTTTGGCAAGGTCAACCGGATCCAAGTTAGCTATCCATGCTTTGGCTTGGGTAAGTGCCAACAAACCGCCGGCCCTGGCAGCAGATCGCTTCACCTCTTCTAGCTGTGCTGGTACCATGGATAGCCTTGTCAGAGTATCCTTGATCAGTGCTGGGGCCGGTTTGTCATAGGAGGCTGCACAGATAACCCGTTGAGCACCGGTGTAAAGTTGTTCAAGAAAAGTATATGCTGCTTTCATCTTCATCCGTACATCTGAGCCCAGATGAGTAATGCGGCTCCCTGCAACGGTTTAAGAATTTCATATTTCAACCGGCACCTTACAAGATGGGTATTTCAAATACTTTGCTAGGAGTACTTACCAAATACTGCGGAGGTCATGGCGTTCACTTGGCATTTTAACCCAGAAAGCTCTTCTGCCACCGGTTTAAGTGCAGATTCGGCGTCTTCAGCCCGTTTCAGCAATGTCCCCTTTTCAGTGTCCCAGTTGGCACGTTCCGTCTTGAACTCTTCTTTCAGTCGTTCTATGGAAGTTAAAGCGGCCCGAAGTTCATCTTTGGCTTTGGAAGATTCTTCTTGCTGAGATTTGATAATTTCTTGAAGATCAGCAATCTGCGTCCGTTGATGGTTTATGTCAACCTGCCAAAATCAAGAGGAGCATTTCAATATTTTATTAAAAGTCCCAAGCATACAACTGGTTCTACACTTGGCACTTGGGGGCTAATGCGGATTAATTCTTTCTTACTTCTTATTCAAAGTCCCAAGGATTCATACAAGTTTTAATCCTGGCACTTGGGGGCTAATGCGGAGTAATTCTTTCTTACTGCTTATTCAAAGTCCCAAGGATTCATACAAGTTTCAATCCTTGCACTTGGGGGATAATGCGGATTAATTCTTTCTTACTGCTTATTCAAAGTCCCAAGGATTCATACAAGTTTCAATCCTGGCACTTGGGGGCTAATGTGTGTTTGTTCAAAAAAAACTTAAAAGTCAACAATGTGCAGTTTGGAAATTCAAAGTCCCGGTTTGTTTTGACAAATTAAACCGACCCTTAGGGGCTACAGGATACAAGGCAGTGAAAATACAAAGATAAGGAGGAAAATGTTTACCTCATAACATTCCTTCATTAGATTTACCAAGTCAGCCTCATTATCTCGACTTGTATAAAGCCGGTTCAAGAAACCGGAATGAAGATCATGGGCAGAAAGATTAGCATATTTTGACATATCAGTTTCCATCTTCTTCTTGCCCATTGAAATAAACTCATCCTTGGCGGTATGTTTTGCCAAGACAACTGGATCACTCGGGGCGGTATAAGCAGTGCCAGTAACAATAACGTCATCGTCTTTGGCTGGGCTTGGTGGATTAGCACTTGATTTCAGTGGATCAGCAGCCGGACTTGCAGGCATAGCATGTTGACTTGAGGTATCCTCATGTATGGCTGGATCAGCTTCCGGCGGATTAACATTGATAGTTGGCTCTGGCAGAGTAAAATCATCCATGAGATTATCGAGATTTTTATCAACATCTTCAGGAGCTTTCTCCGGCTCAACTTCACCGGTAGGGGCGTTGGTCTTAGCCTTCTTACTCAAACGAGCTTGAGCACTAATATTAAAATAAAGATTAGCATGGTCAACTAAGTTATGAAAGAGAAGGGAAGACTACACATTTACCCAGGGACGGTTTTTAGGGGAGGCAGCTGAGTGGTTGATGAACCGCCAGACGAATTAGAAGATGCCTGATAATTTGAATCAGATGAATTGAGAGGGCATCGGAAGAAACCTTTCAAAAGATAACGTTTTTTAGAAGAACAAGCAACCTCTGGACGACGTTTCCGGTTTGGGGTATGAGGTAAACCAGAAGAAGTGACCTGTTGACCATTGTGCAGGGTTGTGCGACGCCCTTCGGTTTGCTGTGTCTTCAAAGAAAGTTTTTGATCCAAATGAGCAACAGGGTGAGAGCATTTCACTTTTCGAACTGCACGGCGAAATCGTTGAACCGGCACAAGTTCCGAGTCAGAAGAAAGACAAATTACCTCATCATGATCTGCATGGCTGGCCTCCGCATCATCCTGGAAATAATCATTGTCAGTAAAATATATGGATAGAAGTCAAGGGAGATCAAACTTTACCTCTTCAGCCGAGTCATCGACATCTTCTGGTGGTTCTGAAGACTCAGCAGTTTTCTTTTTGGCAGCTTTCTTGATGACCTTGGTCTTACTACAAGGAGCCTTAGCTACTTTGTCTTGAGTTTTCTTTTTCCAAAAAGATCTACTGGCCTATGGGATTGCACAAAAGTATTATTATAGCAGTGTCAAAGCAGAGAAGGATAAGGAAAAGTACAAGGTTAAAATATTTACCCCGGGCGGTTTGTTGGAGGCGTAAAAAGGACACAGACCAATTTGAGTACATATGGCGAGCGGTTCGTCGAGTATTTTCTTTACACTTTCACTGACTTCATTGTCCGTCAGTGCTATTGAATTAAACCGTTGAGGATCATTGGTTTTTCCGGTGTATTCGAACATCAATCCGGGCCGGCGGCTTAAAGAAAGAATGCACCATGAAATCCAGCAACGGACGAGATCAACACCAGTTAAACCGGGAGTTTGGCGAGTTGAGGTGCATAGGCTTGTTGATCTTTGCCAGCTAATCTCTGAGGTAAAGGGTGATTATTACTAAGCCAGTGCGGACGGTAGCCCGGCAAGGGATTCTCTTCAGCAGGGGCGGTATTCTGACAATAGAACCAGGTTTGGTTCCAGTCTTTTGGATGGCTGTGAAGTTTAGCATGAGGAAAATCAACCTCTTTCCTCTTTTGGATTGACACACCGCCAAGTTCAGTATTAGGTCCATCAGAAAATTCCGTCTGGCAGTTTAAGTGAAAGAGATCTAGAAAGAGGTCGACAGTTGGTTCTTCTTGCAAATAAACCTCGCAGAATACTTGGAAATTGCATATGTTGGACACAGAATTTGGTCCAATATCTTGAGGATGAAGTTGGAGCCTGGCAAGAACATCCCGGAAATTTTTTGATCCGGGAGGACTGAAACCTCGAGCTAAATGTTGCAAGAATACAATCACTTCTCCATCTTGAGGTTCAGGGGGCTCTCAGGGCCAGGAACTCGCCAACGGAGGACATTTTTTGAAGCCAAAGCACTAGTGGTGATATATTCATTGATTTGCGTTTCTGTGATCCAAGACGGAACCCAGTTGCAAGCAGCAAATTGCTTCGTCATCTTACAAAGTCTGTAAAAGGAAAATGGATGGTTTACAATTGGCGGTTCGTATGTGTTTGTCAAAATGTTAAACCGGCAATTCAAGGTATACGTATGAAGTGAACCGGGCATGGCTGTTCAAAGTCTAGATGGCGGTTTAAGAGAGGGCTAACGACATACGACGGATTATCAACACTAAAGGATAAACCGCCTTTTGGAGGCAGAACCCCAAGCTGGAAATTTGTTAAGTGTGGAACAAACAGGTTTCACAAGTTGCAATTATTATTTTGGATCAAACGATCGCTCTGGAAGGGAAAATTTCTAGACCTAAAACAGTGCAGAGAAGTTCATACATTCGAAGAGGGCTTCCAAACAATGGAAATAAGATCTATTTTTATGCAAGATAAGCACAAACAGTTACCGCAGCAGTTCTACGTTGTTTTTATGATCTAACAGGGCATTGGAGGTGAAAACTAACAAGGGTTTTGCATCGGGCAGTGATGACCGCCGACGAACTCAAACAAAGTTCCAATGCATATCTGAGAAAGGGAAGGAGAAGAACTCATGGATATGAACGAGCTGCGGAGGTTCGCCGTCGATTTCTGGTCAGAGTCAGGTCGATGAAGCGGCCTGAGTTGGTGCGGACTGGAAGATCAACGACGGCGGCGGCGGCGATACTTGAGGTCTTCGGGTCGCGAGGTGGAAGACGATGCGGTTTGGAAAGGGAGAAAATGGAAGGCACCTCGGTCTTATTCATAAGGAAGTGAGATAAAACAGCAGGCGTGAAAATCGAGGAATTGAAAGCGGCAAAAGAGGATGCAGCTGTCGCCTCGATCTTCAGGAATTAATTAAAGAGAAGGGAATCTTTATAAAACTTTTTATACAGGAATGACGTCACAATGATTTAATACAGTAATAGAAGATGACGTCATGGCGATTCATCAAAGTTCACAGGGAGAAGACAATATGGCCGTTTACGAGAATTGCCAGAAGTTCAAGGATTGAAGACTGACATGAACAGGTTCAAATCAATCTGGGGCCTAATGTTGAGGATATAACCACTAAGGGTAAACCGCCCAGGAGGGGCCGGTTCACCTTCCGTTATACTGAAGTCCAAGGAAACCCAGAAGATGGGCTTTATGGATGAAGCTTAGAGGCCCAGAGCCCACAGGCGGTTTAGGGCCCATGATAGTAAACCGCCATGATTGTATAAACTTGCATTGTAAGATAAGAAAGAAGAGACCGAGGCGGACACTTGTATGAGCCAGCCTCGGGACTCTGTAGATCGGCCGGGATCCTCCTGAATATATAAAGGGGTGACCCGGCGGCAGTTCAAGGACAGAAAACAACAACTCGAAGCCAGACAAAGCGGATTCGCTCCCTGGTCTTCGAAACCCCAGCAATACCAATCACAACTAGACGTAGGCTTTTACCTTCATCGAAGGGGCCGAACTAGTATAAAACTCTCGTGTCCCTTTGTCCGGTTTAACCCCTTCAAGCTAACCCGTAGTGATGGCTCCACGACTAAGTCCTTCCATGAGGACATCTGCCCTGACAATTCCATGACAGGTGGTGCTGTCTTGCACTACTAGCGAACCTTGTCGACGTCGGCCTGTGTAAAATCCACTTGATGGCATAGGTGAGCGAGATCGATGAATACCTGCTTGTTGAAGGCGATCTGCGCCTCCGCCTGCTTGTCGCCGGCGAGCTTGCTCTAGTCGAAGCGTGTGAGCAAGGACGAGAGGATGGACTTGAGTTCCCCTGATGATTCCGACATGGCGAGGAGGATATGCTTGGTCTGCGCGAAAGGCTTGGAAGACGGCGCCATGCCGGCTCGATCAATCTAACCCTGCTTGGGATTTTGCATCGATCTGCCGAAGCAAATCAACACCCAGAGCAGTGGATGTTACAGATCGATCGCGGGCGGAAGCGGTGGGGAGAAAAAATTGGCCGGAATCGAAGATGGCTCTGATAACCAGTTGTGACGACTGATACGTCCATTTTGCATCATGCTTTTATATTGATATTTATTGCATTATGGGCTGTTATTACACATTATGTCACAATATTTATGCCTATTCTCTCTTATTTTACAAGGTTTACATAAGGAGGGAGAATGCCGGCAGCTGGAATTCTGGGCTGGAAAAGGAGCAAATATTAGAGACCTATTCTGCACAACTCCAAAAGTCCTGAAACTCCATGAAAGTTATTTTTGGAAATAATAAAAAAAATTGAGCGGAAGAAATACATCAGAGGGGCCTCCACCTGTCCACGAGGGTGGGGGCGCGCCCTACCCCCTGGGCACTTGCCCTTGCCTCGTGGGCCCCCTGTTGGCCCTCTTGTGGCCATCTTCTGCTATATGAACTTCACGGATGACGAGGAGGAGTGCAAGCGCCAAGGAACACCTACACCATCTGCGAGGGAAGCCTGGAAGAGAAGACGGAAGAAGAAGGAGCTGCGGAGTCTTCAGCGACCGGACGACCGGAAGCCACCGGACGTCCGACCCTCTACAGCCGCCGGACGACCGATGACACCGGACGTCCGAAAAGTCCCAGGCACCGGATGTCCGACGCTTACCAGAAATCCAGTGCCGCATGTCCCGAGAAGAATCAGCGGACGTCCGACGCGCGCAGAACGTCCGGTCCGTCCTGAGCCACCGGACGTCCGACCCCCACCGGTCGTCCGGTACCTGCCTGTGTGCAGCCGCGGGCCTTTGGCCTTGTACCCCAGTCCCACTTAACCCTTCGTGGCTAAGACTATAAATAGACCACCTCCACCTCCTTTCTAAGGTTAGCATTGTGATTTGTGATAGCTCATTTGAGAGATAGAGCTACGCTCATCCATTACGGATCTACTCCATGAGAGAGACCGCGGCCCCTCTACGGAGAAGATCCCCTTGGATTCAAGACCCCCTCTTGGGTGGCCCCATCAAGACCTCCTCACGGAGAAGAACCCGGTTACCGTTTGTATCGTCCGTTGTTGACTTTGGATCAATGTATGTTCCTTTGTGTTCATCGATCTAGCGCATGTGTGATCTATTTCCTGTTGGTTGAGTGATTTCTCTCGTGTTTCCCCTCGTTTTCCCCTAGTGTTCTTTGTGTTCTTCGTAGGGATCCACTCCTTTCGTGAAAGATCGGCCATCTAGGGTTCCACCCTACATCATCTTGGTATCATGAGCCACGTTGATCACGATTTTGGAGCCTCCCCCACCATTTTCTAGCCTTCTTTTGCTTGATTTCGTCCTAAATTCGAAAATCCCCACCAAAAATAGCCCCAATTTTTTTGTGATTTGTTGGTTTGATGATGTTTTGTTGATTTTGATCCATGGATTTGCTTGGTTTTGAGTGGATCTAGCATTTCCCCAATTTTCCCCACTTTCCATCCACGAAATCTCATCAATTTTGACCCCAAAATCCCCAAATTCCGCCCAAAATCGCGTCCCGGATCTGAAATCTCGCGTTGACCCCGACCACCGGACGACCGTCACTTTACCGGACGTCCGGAGCCCCTGAAACGACCGGACGTCCGTCATCCACCGGACGAACGAAACCCCTAACCCGGATGGAAATTAGCGGATTTCCGAGCTCACCGGACGTCCGGCCATCGGACATCCGTCCATTAGCGGACGTCCGCTACCTGTAGATATCAACTTCGCTCAAATTTTGTTTCGGCCATAACTAATTCATCCGAACTCCGATTTTGACGTTCTTTAGCTCGTTTTGAAGCTCTTGACATCCTCCTTCCCATAAAAATACCACCAACATCTTTTGACTCCATCAAATTTTGACAATTTTGGCATCTTTGCCTAGGGCTTCCACCACATCATCCGCTACACCATCTCCGACTTCCGCAACCTAACCAATTTTGTTCCCCATCGTATTAGTGGTTGCTTGAGGAATGATTTGAGTCTCCTAAGGTGTCTAGGCTACTTAGGGACGGTTGCTTCTTCATCAACCACCACAACCACTCCCGCATAGGCTTGACCGCTATACACTTCCACCACCCCAACTTAACCCAATTTTGGTTGTGTTGTGAGTTGTGTCTCCTAAGGTGTTTTCGCTACTTAGGGACTGTGCTTTCAACTCCGACACCGTGTATAGTCCTCCACCATAACCTCCACTTCCGCATTGCCTAGTGTAACACCACCGCATTCCGCTACCACCATTTGACGTTTGAGATTTTGAGTTCGCGGTTTTTCCGTTTCCTAAGGTGTTTTGGCTACTTAGGGACGAGTCTCCATCATCTTGATATCTCCATCAAGATCACCGCCACTCATCATCGACAAGGACGGTAACCTCCATATCATCTTGGTATCGTGGTATCCCTCCATTGTATATTCCCTTGCCATTGCATTGATAACCCCTAGCCCATTTTGCGTTACTTACCTATCGAGACTAGCCATTTGAGTATTGTCGGCAACGTTACTTGTGCACATTAGTGATCATCGAGCTACACCTCCCATTGCATACATACCATACAATAGGTATCATCTTGTTATCTTATCATCTCGTGTGCCTCAAGTTTGTTCCCGCATATACACAATAGCTATCTTGGTTTGTGCATTATGCAAAAGTGGCCATACAAAAAAAGAGAATAAAGCTTTTAAGAAAAGAAAAAGAGTGAACAAAGAGCTTGTAAGCAAGTGCCATAGCATCATACCACATTGTCATATAAGATCATCTTGGATCATAACACCGGGAACCATATATACATAGCATACTTGGGATAGAAGTTGTTACATTTTTGTGTCCTATAGGTTGTGCACAAGTGTCGTATCCGCCTATTGAGCAATCGTGCTAGCGTCTCTCTAGAGTTGTGCAGCAAGAGCATTTTCCGTGGATTCCACATTTGTGCTCATCCTTGGTTGCACGACCCCATTTATCTATCCGTGTGTGTGTTTCCGTGTGCCATATATTGCTATTGGTCTACTTGTTTCACTTGCGAATTTGTGAATCTCTTTCAACATTATTGACTCTTGCTAACATTTTGCATAAAAAAATTTGTGCCACTATCCTCACCGAGCTCCACCATAAGCCTTATTTGTGTAGGTGTGAGAAACCGACAAGAATTGGTACCAATTGTGCTATTTCCTTGTCCACATTGGAGTGATCATTGATCCATTTTCAACTTCGGTCAAGGTACATTTGGTATTCGTTCTTCTCTTTCTCCACTCATATTGGCTTGAATCTTGTGATGGATAGGCAAGGCATTTCATCTCCGGTCTTCCACAACAACGACGGCGTGTACAACTACATCAACAACAAGCTTTCCGCACAAAAGGAGGAGCAAGATGCAAGGATGGAGGAGATTCAGACCTTGTTGATCAACCGTTCTTCCCCTTCATCATCCTCAACGCGGCGACGTTCAAGTCACAAGTCTTCGGAGCGCAAAAATGATGCAAGCGCAAGTCGTCCTCGTCCACATCTCTATGGCGACCACCATCACGTTTGTGATCCACCTCGTCATGAAGGGCAAGTCATCTCCAAGCAACATGTGCAAGACGACGACGAACGACATCTACTACGAGCTCAAGCATGACAACGACACCATCATCATGATGATGCTCCACAAGCGCCTACCTACAAGTCGCAACAAGCCCTACCTCACGCCAAGTCCAAACTTCATGAGCACAAGAAAAGACCGCGAGACAAGTACCACCAAGACGGAGCTACGGCTACACCAACCACTTTGGCATCTTCGCCAAGCGACTTCAAGGCATCTTCGCCTTCGGATATATGGCATCTTCGCCAACAAGCACCTCAAGACTACGCTCAAGAGAAGCTCCCCAAGCTCAAGTCCGCGACTTCCACGAGCTACTACGACATCGACATCGACCACGCGATTCCTTTCTATGGGACTCACGAACCCGAGGAGTATCTCGAGTGGGAACGTTTGATGGACGACTACCTCAAGCTACATCAAGTCCCTCCCGAAGATCAAGTGAAGTGCGCCACAAGGAACTTCCACGACTACGCATCCACATGGTGGCTTCACACACCTTCGGAGAGCTATGACATGAGTTGGCCCAAGACGAAGAGAGCTTTGCGGCGAGAGTTTGTGCCTCCAACCTACACGGAAAAACTTCAACGCCAATTGGAGAACACTATCCAAGGATCCAAGTCCATCGACGAGTACTTCAAGGAGATGAAGATTGCCTTGCGACGAGCCGGCGTGGACGACCCCATTTCGATGAAGTTCCACTTCATGATGGGATTGCACAACGACATCTCCAAGACGATCTTCCTCGAGAACTACAAGTCCCTCGACGACAACTACATTGGTGCTCTCAGGGCGGAACAAGAACTCATGAAGGCCAAGGCTTCTCGACCCCAAGCTCACTTTGCGACGACCAAGCTCCATGAGAACGAGCATGAGGATAGTACCACCAAGATGTCCAAGCCCGACGAGCTCCAAGACGATGGTCCCAAGTTCGACTTCACCGCCATCCCTCTTTGTGGCATTGATGATGCCGAGTCCTCCATGACTATTTTTCAAGACGGTGCTGCGACGAGTACGACTACGGAGACACTCAAGGACCAAGCTTTGGAGGCAAGCGACAAGGTGACGAGCAAGGATGATGCTCCCATCTTAGGAGGCGAGAGTGATGATGTGCCATCTTCGGCCTTCATCCACGACGACAACGACGAGATGGTTGAGCATGGGATTTTCCCTTCGACCACGGCGACGTATGATGACTTGAGTGACTTGTGCCACCATATTGAGAGTGAGAGTGACTTCACCACTAGCCACATATATGTGTTGACACAATTCCCATGTGAGGAGAGCCACAACCCCCACCACTTGAGTGAGATGAGTGACTCCACCATATGTGAGTTTGAGTGCACCTATTTTGAGGGAGTGAGTGAACCACCACATAGAGAGAGTGAGATAGTTGATAGGTCATGTGAGGCCACTTTCAACACTAACGACTTGACCTCTACCTCTATTGTGTCTTCTCATTTGGTGTTAGGTCCCTTATATGATGACGCGCTGATTCTCGACGACTTCGTCCTACCTTTGGACAAGACGATGGCCATGGTGGAATATGATGCACCCCCCACATGGTTCCATCACAATGATGATCTTGACCACCATTCGGTCTTTCCCACCTCACCTAAACCACATGAGTGGAATGACAATGGTAACATAGGTGAAGGTGATGCTCTAGTCCCACTAGTGGACATTCTTGACATTGATTGCTTGCATGATGTTGATCCACCTATTTCCATGATTCATGCTAGTGCGACTTCCTCATGTGATGATTTGTTGCCCATTTACGATGAGTATGATGATTCTCATGTGAAGTCTATTAGTTGTGATGCCATGTTGCATAGGATTTCTTGTGCTAATTCTCTCGGTCACATCATGTTTGCCAATCCGCTTGACTTGTCATATGCTATGCATGAGATCGACCACATGTCATATTTGCAATCTCTTCATAGTGACTATGCATATGCCATTAAGATTAACCCAATTTGCACTTATGGCATAGATGACAAGCCTATGGTTATTGGCATTTGTTTCTCTTGTGATGATATTGACATGCTACCTTTGCATCATTTATCTCATATGCCATGCCATGACCACCTAGCTTCGGATATGCATTGTTTTGGGTGTTGCCCATTTTCTCCATATGATGTTTCCAATATTGCACATGAGGAGACCCGTCCGAAGAAAAATGATAAGCAACCTTTCGGGACGAGACTCCGCCGCCACGAGGCGGAACCAATCTAGGGCTCCGGCAGAGCTGTTCTGCCGGGGACACTTCCCTCCGGGAGGGGGAAATCATCGCCAATGATCCTCTCATTGGGAGGGGGTCAATCTCCATCAACATCTTCACCAGCACCATCTCCTCTCAAAACCCTAGTTCATCTCTTGTATCCAATTCTTGTCTCCAAGTCCGGGATTGGTACCTGTGGGTTGCTAGTAGTGTTGATTACTCCTTGTAGTTGATGCTAGTTGGTTTACTTGGTGGAAGATCATATGTTCAGATCCTATATGCATATTAATACCCCTCTGATTATGAACATGAATATGCTTTGTGAGTAGTTACATTTGTTCCTGAGGACACGGGAGAAGTCTTGCTATTAGTAGTCATGTGAATTTGGTATTCGTTCGATATTTGATGAGATGTATGTTGTCTCTCCTCTAGTGGTGTTATGTGAACGTCGACTACATGACACTTCACCATTATCTGGGCCTAGAGGAAGGCATTGGGAAGTAATAAGTAGATGATGGGTTGCTAGAGTGACCGAAGCTTAAACCCTAGTTTATGTGTTGCTTCGTAAGGGGCTGATTTGGATCCACATGTTTCATGCTATGGTTAAGTTTACCTTAATACTTTTGTTGTAGTTGCGGATGCTTGCAATAGAGGTTAATCATAAGTGGGATGCTTGTCCAAGTAAGGAAAACACCCAAGCACCGGTCCACCCACATACCAAATTATCAAAGTACCGAACGTGAATCATATGAACATGATGAAAACTAGCTTCACGATAATTCCCATGTGTCCTCGGGGGCGCTTTTCTCTATATAAGAGTTTTTCCAGGCTTGTCCTTTGCTACAAAAAGTTTGGGCCACCTTGCTGCACTTTATTTACTTTTGTTACTTGTTACTTGTTACAAATTATCCTATCACAAAACTATCTGTTACCTATTATTTCAGTGCTTGCAGAGAATACCTTGCTGAAAACCGCTTATCATTTCCTTCTGCTCCTTGTTGGGTTCGACACTCTTACTTATCGAAAGGACTACAATAGATCCACTATACTTGTGGGTCATCAAGACTCTTTTCTGGCGTCGTTCCTAGGGAGTGAAGCGCCTTTGGTAGGTGGAATTTGGTAAGGAAAAATTTATATAGTGTGCTGAAATTTACTGTCACTTGTTACTATGGAAAGTAATTCTCTGAGGGGCTTGTTCGGGGTATCTTCACCCCGACCAGTAGAGCAAATAGTTGCTCCTCAACCTACTGAAGCTACTGAAAATGAAAATGTCTGCTTTGAAATTCCTTCGGGTATGTTAGAAAAACTGCTAGCTAATCCTTTTGCAGGAGATGGAACAAAGCATCCTGATGAGCACCTAATATATGTGGATGAAGTTTGTGGATTATTTAAGCTTGCAGGTGTGTCCGGAGATGTTATTAAGAAGAAGGTCTTACCTTTATATTGAAAGGGAGATGCATTGACATGGTATAGGCTATGTGATGATACGCGGTCATGGAACTACAAACGATTGAAATTGGAATCTCATCAGAAGTTTTATCCTATGCATCTTGTTTATCATGATCGCAATTATATATATAATTTCTATCCTTGCGAAGGAGAAAGCATCGCTCAAGCTTGGGGGAGGCTTAAATCAATGTTATATTCATGCCCCAATCATGAGCTCTCAAGAGAAATGATTATTCAAAAAATTTATGCTCGGCTTTCTGATAACAATCGCACCATACTCGATACTTCTTGTGCTGGCTCTTTTATGATGAAGACCATTGAATTCAAATGGGATTTATTGGAAAGAATTAAACACGACTCTGAAGATTGGGACCTCGACGAAGGTAAGGAGTCAGGTATGACACCTAAGTATGATTGTGTTAAATTGTAACATCCCAAATTTTCAATTTGGAATGTTATACACTAGATCATCATGCATATCATATTTTTCTTGCATTTTGCCGATCCTAGAAATTTCACGCAACTCAAGGACCCTCGGAGAGAGTTGGAGATTTCATCATTTTCATATTTGGGTCTTCTCAAATTTTGAAGAAAGGATCATTGGTTTTGTCGGAGTTTATTTGCCTTTTATTTGGATAGGGAAAAATGCGCGTTTTCAAAATTGCATTTTAGGCCCGGAGAAAAGTTCATTTTGTTCGACTCATTTTTAGGAGTCGGGGAAAATTTACTTTAGCAGTTTTGGAGTTCGTTTAGTTCTCTTTTCTATTTTTTTCTGCGCATGTAACCGATTTAAAAAAAATTCCAGCACGCCTTGGGCCAAGGCCCAAGCCAGCAGCCGGCCGGCCAAGGCCAGGCCACCCGCGCGCGCGCCCAGGCGCAGGGAGCCGCCGCCGCCGTCCTAGTCCCACTAGGACTCCGTTTGCCTTTTTTTTCAATCTCCCTCTCCTACTCTTTTTCCTCCTCTATTTCTTGCCCCCTACCCCAAGTTTCCTCTCCCCTCACCTATATAAATACCAACACCCCCCCCCCCTCTAAATCCCACACCAAAACCCCAAGCCACCACCGCGCCCTCACCCCGCGTCGCGCCCCTTGCCCCGCGCCGCCGCCCTGCGTCACGCCGCCGCCGCCCCTAGTTCCCCGCCGCCGCCGGAGACCTCGCCGAGGTACCGCGCCGCATCTCTTTCTTTTCCACGGATCGGTTTTCTTCTAAATCGTTCCGGGTCTTCTCTAAATCTTTCCGATTCTTTTCTTCTCTAAACCGTTCCGGTTTTCTAGATCGGTTTTTCGTTCGGTTTTCTTTTCCGAAACCCTAGATCGGATTCGTTTTCTTTTCCTATTTAGTTGCCTAGAGACCGTTCGCCGGACCGTTCGTCCTAACAAACGTGATCACCGGATTCTTCTAGGTTAACGAACGTCTGTTCGTTCAACCGTTCTTCTTTTTCTTTTCATCGGATTTATTCCGCGATCGCGATCTCAGATCCGATCTTCGTTCTAGTTTATTTTCTCGCTCATTTATCGGAATCAGGTGATTCAAGCGCCTGGAGTTTCGTTTCGAAACCGCCATTCCGACTAATCAACTTAAACAAGTTTTTGCTACGGTAAAATTTGACCTAGTTTCAACTTGCTAGAACCGAGTGTTCTCTTCTGCCGTTTGTTTTCGGTTTCTTTGTTCGGTTCTTTCTTTCTTTGCAACCGGAGTTCTTAAGTTGAACTATCTGGTTCGATCTCTTGTTCGAGTTTTACCTGTGCATTAGATGAGTACTTATTGTATGCTTGTCGTTTGTCTGCGATAGATTACCCGGATTGCGCCGCCTGTTACTTCGAATCTCTAGGACTCGTGGATCGTCAGCAAGGCAAGTAACACTTTGATCATACCTTTTCTACAACCCAGTTTTATTGCATTAGATCCATCCTCACACATTGCATGATTAGGATCTAATTAAATTGTGGGATGGGAAGTAGATGAGGTAGTACCTATTACCTGTTTATTATGAAACCCTTGGGAGTTACTTCTACGTTTGCTTATTATGCCATGCTATGCTAGTAGACGTGGATTGGGTGAGTGATATCCATGACAGATGTGAGATTGATAATTTTAATGGTTTATCTAAGGTGGCAAGTTAAACACACATCTGGGTGGATTGAGGCACCTGATGTCTATCAGGACTTGCCTGTTTTATTTTGGACTGCCACCCAGGCTCAAAGGGATCATAAGATCTTTCATACTACATACTTACGTGTGCAGCCACAAGCCAATATGGGCTCTGGCATAGTTGACTAAGTCGTGCGAACTCTTATAGGGGTAGACTAGCAGATGTAGGGGATGTAGGTGGTACGGTCTACTCCATCGTAAGGTGCTAGCGCTTCTGAAAGACTATGTCTCGGTCATCCGTTTCTCAAACACCAGTAGTGCGAGAAAACCAACGGAGGCGATCGAGTCTTGTGGGGAGAAGTGCGCAAACCTCTGCAGAGTGTAACAAACTAATCATGATTAGCAGTGTCCCCGGTTATGGGCATCTTGAGTATCTAGTACTTGAATATCATGTGAATCTCAACATGTTACTTCTAATTAATATTGTTGGGTTTTACTAACTACTTTTAATTGGGATTGAGAATGCTGTCAACCATTCTCAATGTTTAACAACCACCATGATAGTTAAATAAATTTTATTCCTTTGCAGTAGGGAAAAATTGGCTTTACGCAAAACAGTAACCATAGAGCTTTCCACCAGCCAAATATTCATATAGTATAGCTGTTTCATTCCATTACTCTCTATGTGTTACCTTGCCAGCATATTCCATGTGCTGACCCGTTTCGGGCTGCAACGTTAATGTTGCAGACTTTTCAGACGACGATTGAGGTGCTTTTAGGTTGTGGTTCTATACTCAGTGATGCCGTTGGAGTTGATGGACCCATTTATCTTCCGAGTCTTCCGCTGTTATCGATATTAGATGGCCTTATGCCATATTATTGTAATAAGTTCTCTTCAGAGACATCGATGTAATAAGTGTGTGATTGCCACTCTGCTATAAATCCTTCGAAGTACTGTGTGGTGTCAGCATTACTGATCCAGGGATGACACCGGAGCACAGTAGACTTGATCCATTCGGGTTGGGTCGCTACATAAATCTTTTATGGATACCGATGTTTTCCATAAATTTAGCACTAAATATGGACTTGACTCTGAGGTAGTAGCCTCTTTCTGTGAATCTTTTGCTGCTCATATCGATCTCCCTAAGGAGAAGTGGTTTAAATATCATCCTCCCATAGAAGTAAAAGTAGTTGCACCTATTAAAGTTGAAGAAAAGACTATCACTTATAATGATCCTATTGTTCCTACTTCTTATGTTGAGAAACCACCTTTCCCTGTTAGGATAAAGGATCATGCTAAAACTTCTATTGTGGTTCGTAAAAGCAATATTAGAACTTATACACCTCCTGAGCAAATTAAAGTTGAACGTAATATTGCTATTGTTAAAGACCTCTTGGCCGATAATATTGATGGGCATGTTATTCATTTCTGTAATGAAACCGCTAGAATTGCCAAACGTTGTGCTAAAGATAAACATAGACCTGTGGTAGGCATGCCTGTTATTTCTGTTAAAATAGGAGATCATTGTTATCATGGCTTATGTGATATGGGTGCTAGTGCTAGTGCAATACCTTTTGACTTATACAAAGAAATTATGCATGACATTGCACCCGCTGAGTTAGAAGATATTGATGTCACAATTAAAATTGCCAATAGAGATACTATTTCACCAATGGGAATTGTTAGAGATGTTGAAGTCTTGTGTGGGAAAACTAAATATCTTTCTGATTTTCTTGTTCTTGGCTCCCCACAAGATAGCTTTTGTCCCATTATTTTTGGTAGACCCTTCTTGAACACTGTTAATGCTAAGATAGACTGCGAAAAGGATGTTGTTACTATTGGTTTGGGTCATATGTCTCATGAGTTCAACTTTTCTAAATTTCGTAGACAACACCGTGAAGAGGAATTTCCTAGTAAAGATGAAATTATTGGTCTTGCTTCTATTGCCGTACCTCCTAGTGATCCTTTAGAACAATATTTGCTAGACCATGAAATGATATGTTTATGAATGAAAGAAGGGGAATAGATGAAGCATTCTTTAAACAGGAACCCATCCTAAAACACAATTTGCCTGTTGAAATCCTAGGGGATCCTCCTCCACCCAAGGGTGATCCCGTGTTTGAGCTTTAACCGTTACCTGATACTCTTAAATATGATTATCTTGATGAAAAGAAGATATATCATGTTATTATTAGTGCTAACCTTTCAGAGCTTGAAGAAGAGAGATTATTGAAAACTCTGAGGAAGCACCGCGCTGCTATTGAATATACTCTTGATGATCTTAAGGGCATTAGTCCCACTCTATGTCAACATAAAATAAATTTGGAGAAAGATGCCAAACCAGTTTGTGATCACCAACGACGGCTGAATCCTAAGATGAAAGAAGTGGTAAGAAAGGAAATACTAAAGCTTTTGGAGGCAGGTATTATTTATCCCGTTGCTGATAGTCAATGGGTAAGTCCTGTCCATTGTGTCCCTAAAAAGGGAGGTATTACCGTCGTTCCTAATGATAAAGATGGATTGATTCCGCAAAGAATTATTACAGGTTATAGGATGGTAATTGATTTCTGCAAATTAAATAAGGCTACTAAAAAGATTATTACCCCTTACCTTTTATTGATCAAATGCTAGAAAGATTATCCAAACATACACATTTTTGCTTTCTAGATGGTTATTCTGGTTTCTCTCAAATACCTGTGGCAGCTGATGATCAATCTAAGACCACTTTTAGTTGCCCGTTCGGTACTTTTGCTTATAGATGTATGCCTTTTGGTTTATGTAATGCACCTGCTACCTTCCAAAGATGCATGATGGCTATATTCTCTGACTTTTGTGAAAAGATTTGTGAGGTTTTCATGGACGATTTCTCCGTCTATGGATCCTCTTTTGATGATTGCTTGAGCAACCTTGATCGAGTTTTGCAGAGATGTGAAGAAACTAATCTTGTCTTGAATTGGGAAAAGTGCCACTTTATGGTTAATGAAGGTATTGTCTTGGGGCATAAAGTTTTTGAAAGAGGTATTGAAGTTGATAAAGCCAAGGTTGATGCTATTGAAAAGATGCCATGTCCCAAGGACATCAAAGGTATAAGAAGTTTCCTTGGTCATGCCGGTTTTTATAGGAGGTTCATTAAGGACTTCTCAAAAATTTCTCGGCCTCTGACTAATTTATTACAAAAAGATATACCATTTGTCTTTGATGAT
Organism: Triticum monococcum; assembly: GCA_034509565.1. NCBI lineage: Eukaryota > Viridiplantae > Streptophyta > Magnoliopsida > Poales > Poaceae > Triticum > Triticum monococcum. Next base: position 11,699,738 of record CM067845.1, on the reverse strand, counting down.
GATTGTGTAGAAGCATTTGAAATAATTAAGAAACTATTGATCTCTGCACCGATTGTTCAGCCACCTGATTGGAATTTACCCTTTGAAATTATGTGTGATGCTAGTGATTATGTTGTAGGTGTTGTTCTAGGGCAAAGAGTTGATAAGAAATTAAATGTTATTCAATATGCTAGTAAAACTCTAGAGAATGCTTAGAGAAATTATGCTACTACTGAAAAGGAATTCCTAGCAGTTGTATTTGCTTGTGATAAGTTTAGACCATATATTGTTGATTCTAAAGTAACTATTCACAAGGATCATGCTGCTATTAAATACCTTATGGAAAAGAAAGATGCTAAACCTAGACTTATTAGATGGGTTCTCCTGCTACAAGAATTTGATTTGCATATTGTTGATAGAAAGGGAGTTGAGAACCCCGTTGCAGACAACATGTCTAGGTTAGAAAATGTGCTTAATGACCCACTACCTATTGATGATAGCTTTCCTAATGAACAATTAAATGTCATAAATGCTTCTCGTACTACTCCATGGTATGCTGATTATGCTAATTATATTGTTACTAAATTTATACCACCTAGTTTCACATACCAACAAAAGAAAAGGTTTTTCTATGATTTGAGGCATTACTTTTGGGATGACCCACATCTTTATAAAGAAGGAGTAGATGGTGTTATTAGACGTTGTGTACCTGAGCATGAACAAGAACATATCCTACGCAAGTGTCATTCCGAGGCTTATGGAGGACACCACGCTGGAGATACAACTGCACATAAGGTATTGCAATCCGGTTTTTATTGGCCTACTCTCTTCAAGGATGCCCGTAAGTTTGTTTTATCTTGTGATGAATGTCAAAGAATTGGTAATATTAGTAGACGACAAGAAATGCCTATGAATTATTCACTTGTTATTGAACCATTTGATGTTTGGGGCTTCGATTATATGGGACCTTTTCCTGCCTCTAACGGTTACACACATATTTTAGTCGCTGTTGATTATGTTACTAAGTGGGTAGAAGCTATTCCAACTAGTAGTGCTGATCATAACACTTCTATTAATATGCTTAAAGAAGTTATTTTTCCGAGGTTTGGAGTCCCTAGATATTTAATGATTGATGGTGGTTCACATTTTATTCACGGTGCTTTCCGTAAAATGCTTTCTAAGTATGATGTTAATCATATAATTGCATCTCCTTAAGTGGTCAAGTAGAATTGAGTAACAGAGAGCTCAAATTAATTTTGCAGAAGACTGTCGATAGATCTAGAAAAAATTGGTCCAAGAAACTTGATGATGCATTATGGGCCTATAGAACTGCACATAAAAATCCTATGGGTATGTCTCCGTATAAAATGGTTTATGGAAAAGCATGTCACTTACCTCTCGAACTAGAACATAAGGCTGATTGGGCTATTAAAGAGTTCAACTATGATTTCAAACTTGCTGGTGAGAAGAGGTTATTTGACATTAGCTCACTTGATGGATGGAGAACCCAAGCCTACGAAAATGCCAAGTTATTTAAAGAAAAAGTCAAAAGATGGCATGACAAAAGAATACAAAAGCATGACTTTAATGTAGGTGATTATGTATTATTATACAACTCTCGTTTAAGATTTTTTGCAGGAAAACTTCTCTCTAAATGGGAAGGTCCTTACATTATCGAGGAGGTCTATCGTTTCGGTGCCATAAAAATCAACAACTTCAAAGGCACAAATCCGAAGGTGGTGAACGGTCAAAGAATTAAACATTATATCTTAGGTAATCCTATAAATGTTGACACCAATGTTATTAAAACCATAACCCCGGAGGAATACATAAGGGACACTTTCCGGAACGTTTCAGACTCCGAAAAGGAATAGGTATGTAGTACGGTAAGTAAACCGACTCCAAAACAGTTCTAATGGCAATTTTCTTTCGTTTTGGAATATTTGGTAAAATAGAAAAATAAGAAGCAGCCCGGGAAGAACATGAGGGCTCCACGAGGGTGGAGGGCGCACCTCCCTACCTAGTGGGCACCTCGTGTGCTCTCCGGACTCCGTTTTCTTACACGTCACGTATTTTGGTCGGTAAAAATTCATTATATAACCTCCCGAAGGTTTTGACCACCATATCACACAAAAATCTCCTGTCTTTATTTCGAGCTATTTTTCTAACAGATCCAGGTCGTCATGTCGTCTTCAAGTGCCCCCAAGGACCAGTTCTTCGAGAAGGTCATCAACCCCTACCTCGCAGAAGTGCTGCAACACCCTCAAACCATTGAGATGCGTGAGGGGTTGTTGCAAATCCGCGATGTTGAGGGACCAAGGAAGACTGGAAGCACGGAGGCAAGGCTCGAGGCATTGGAGCAAGAAGTTTCCAAGTGTCAGGAGATGGTGGAGGGTGGACTCAATTCCAATCACATTATGATCACAGAGTTCAGCAACAACCACAAGCTGGACATCAAGGACATTGGGGAGGCCATCTTCAAGCTTCATGAGAAAATCGAGCACCTCCAAGCCCAGATCTATGACCTGCAAAATCAAAACTGTGAGTATGAATATAGATTCAAGAGGATGAGTTTGGCTGCAGATTTGAGGTTTCAGGAGACTCGATCATCCTTCTATGATGGTGAGCCTATGCCTTGGAAGAAGGACGACAAGCCTACGCCATCAACAAAACCATCAACTTCTTCACCAACAAAGGAGACATAATCACATGGGTATGGGCACTCCCTTGGAAACTGCCAAGCTTGGGGGAGTGCCCCGGTATCGTATCACCATCACTTCTATTTTTACTGTTTTTCTTAGTTCGATCCTTTTGGTAATATCTTGATCTAGTAGAATAAATTTTTAGTATGATCTAATTGTGAATTTTTTCTTTATGATCCTTCTATAATCGAGTCCGTGAGCTATATATAACAAAGATTAGTGTTGAGTCAAGGGCTTGATTATTTTGCCATGATATTGAGTGAATAAAATAAAAGAGAAAGAAATAAAAGAGATCATATGGATCTTATGGAGAGTAATGAGCTCACATAGAAAAAGTATGATGAATAAAAGCTGTTGAGAGTTGACAAACATAGTTTTGGTCATCATTGCAATTAATAGGAAGTAATAAAGAAAGAGAGGTTTTCACATATAAATATACTATCTTGGACATCTTTTATGATTGTGAGCACTCATTAAAATATGACATGCTAAAGAGTTGACATTGGACAAGGAAGACAACGTAATGGGTTATGTTTTCTTATATCTGAGATAAATTATATTGTCATGGATCATCCAACATGGTTGAGCTTGCCTTTCCCTCTCATGCTAGCCAATTCTTTGCACCAAGTAGAGATACTACTTGTGCTTCCAAATATCCCTAAACCCAGTTTTGCCATGAGAGTCCACCATACCTACCTATGGATTGAGTAAGATCCTCCAAGTAAGTTGTCATCGATGCAAGCAATAAAAATAGCTCTCTAAATATGTATGACTTATTAGTGTGGGACAAAATAAGCTTTATACGATCATGTGGTATGGAAGAAATAAAAGCGACAGACTGCATAATAAAGGTCCATATCACAAGTGGCAATATAAAGTGACGTTCTTTCGTATTAAGATTTTGTGCATCCACCCATAAAAGCGCATGACAACCTCTGCTTCCCTCTGCGAAGGGCCTATCTTTTACTTTTATCTCCTGCCTTACATAAGAGTCATGGTGATCTTCACCCTTCCTTTTTACATTTTATCTTTTGGCAAGCACAACATGTTGGAAAGATCCTGGTATATATGGCTAACTGGATGTGAGTTTTCATGAACTATTATTGTTGACATTACCCTTGAGGTAAAACGTTGGGAGGCAAAAGTATACGCCCCTATCTTTCTCTGTGTCCAATTAAAACTCCATACCCATAAGTATTGCATGAGTGTTAGCAATTGTGAAAGACTATACGATAGTTGATTATGTGGACTTGATGAAAAGCTCTTATATATTGACTCTTTCCTATGTTATGATAAATTGCAATTGCTCCAATGACTGAGATTATAGTTTGTTAGTTTTCAATGAAGTTTATGATTCATACTTGAAATTGTGATTGAATTGTTACTCTAGCATAAGAGATCATATGACAAGAATTATATAAGTTGTTGTTCTAAGAATGATCATGATGCCCTCATGTCCATATTTTATTTTTATCGACACCTCTGTCTCTAAACATGTGGACATATTTTTCGATTTCGGCTTTCGCTTGAGGACAAGCGAGGTCTAAGCTTGGGGGAGTTGATACGTCCATTTTGCATCATGCTTTTATATTGATATTTATTGCATTATGGGCTGTTATTACACATTATGTCACAATATTTATGCCTATTCTCTCTTATTTTACAAGGTTTACATAAGGAGGGAGAATGCCGACAGCTGGAATTCTGGGCTGGAAAAGGAGCAAATATTAGAGACCTATTCTGCACAACTCTAAAAGTCCTGAAACTCCACGAAAGTTATTTTTGAAAATAATAAAAAATACTGAGTGGAAGAAATACATCAGGGGGGCCTCCACCTGTCCACGAGGGTGAGGGGCGCGCCCTACCCCCTGGGCGCGCCCCCTGCCTCGTGGGCCCCCTGTTGGCCCTCTTGTGGCCATCTTCTGCTATATGAAGTCTTTCGTTTGAAGAAAAATGATAAGCAACCTTTCAGGACGAGATTCCGCCTCCACGAGGCGGAACCTTGGCGGAACCAATCTAGGGCTCCGGCAGAGCTGTTCTGTCGGGGACACTTCCCTCTGGGAGGGGGAAATCATCGCCATCGTCATCGTCAACGATCCTATCATCGGGAGGGGGTCAATATCCATCAACATCTTCACCAGCACCCTCTCCTCTCAAAATCCTAGTTCATCTCTTGTATCCAAGTCTTGTCTCCAAGTCCGGGATTGGTACCTGTGGGTTGCTAGTAGTGTTGATTACTCCTTGTAGTTGATGCTAGTTGGTTTACTTGGTGGAAGATCATATGTTCAGATCCTATATGCATATTAATACCCCTCTGATTATGAACATGAATATGCTTTGTGAGTAGTTACGTTTGTTCCTGAGGACATGGGAGAAGTCTTGCTATTAGTAGTCATGTGAATTTGGTATTCGTTCGATATTTTGATGAGATGTATGTTGTCTCTCCTCTATTTGTGTTATGTGAATGTTGACTACATGACACTTCACCATTATTTGGGCCTAGAGGAAGGCATTGGGAAGTAATAAGTAGATGATGGGTTGCTAGAGTGACAGAAGTTTAAACCCTAGTTTATGCGTTGCTTCGTAAGGGGCTGATTTGGATCCACATGTTTCATGCTATGGTTAGGTTTACCTTAATACTTTTGTTGTAGTTGCAGATGCTTGCAATAGAGGTTAATCATAAGTGGGATGCTTGTCCAAGTAGGGACAGCACCCAAGCACCGGTCCACCCACATACCAAATTATCAAAGTACCGAACGCGAATCATATGAAAGTGATGAAAACTAGCTTGACGATAATTCCCATGTGTCCTCGGGAGCGCTTTTCTCTATATAAGAGTTTGTCTAGGCTTGTCCTTTGCTACAAAAGGATTGGGCCACCTTGCTGCACTTTATTTACTTTTGTTACTTGTTACTCGTTACAAATTATCCTATCACAAAACTATCTGTTACCTATTATTTCAGTGCTTGCAGAGAATACCTTGCTGAAAACCGCTTATCATTTTCTTCTGCTCCTCGTTGGGTTCGACACTCTTACTTATCGAAAGGACTACGATAGATCCCCTATACTTATGGGTCATCAACGACCCGAAGAGGATCAAATCGCACGCAAAGGGAGAAAGGGGATGAGATTCAATGAGGAAGGAGGGCAGATTTACTTGCAGAGGAGGAAAGTTCAGAGTACATGGGCGAAGAGAAAGTGATCACACACAACACACATGCCTCTTGCCCACGCAGGGGCTGGCATATAACCACTCGGCTCGCTAGGGCCCACAGATGACCTGGCCTAGCGATGACTTGTCCCTCACTTCCCTATTGGCTACTCTAGTCCACCGTGGCACTTGCAGGTGCAGGTGTGACACGCCGGAGTGGCCAGCGAGCGAGAGGGGCGACCGAGTGAGCCTCCGTTGTCACGGTAAGCGGTTCCGCCCCCAGACTCACACGCGCGAGGTGGGCGACAGCACCTCGCCGGAGCCGCCTGCCTCCCCGCTTGAAGTCGACGACCTCCTCAGGGAGATCCTGCTCCGCCTCCCCCTGGACCTACACTCACTCTCCCGCGCATCCGTCGTCTGCAAGCCATGGCGAGGCATCGTCGTCGATCCGAAGTTCCCCGCCGATTCTATGCACGCCACCGCAAGCCGCCACTCCTCGTCTTCTTCCAGCGCAGCGACAGCGACCAAGGGCTCATGTTCACTCCCGTCATGGCCCGTGCTCCCGGCCTCATCCTACCTGGGATCTTCTGCTACAACCGGGTGCTTGATTCCCGCCATGGCCGCGTCCTTCTCACTGCCTGGTTCGGGATCGTCATGTGTGATCCTATCACCAGCAAGCATCGCTACATGGACATTCCGCCGGCTTTCATTGGCAGCCACTTCAGCGCGGCAGTGCTTTGCGCTGCCAGCGACTGGCGACATGTGCACGGCAGCTGCCACTCCTACCCCTTCAAGGTGGTCATTGTGTCCACAGACAGTGCGGGGAAACCCATTCCCTGTGTTTACTCCTCAGATACTGTCACATGGGGCGGTCTCATCTATACCGAGGCTCCACATGATGGGTATTGTCTTGATGATGGTGGCACCCTTGTTGGTAGTGTCCTTTACTGGCCATTACATAGAGGCCACACCATACTTGAGTTTGATTTGGACACGCAGAATCTTACCGTGATTAAGGGACATGCTAATATGAATATGATTGGTTTGCGCAACCTTCATATCATTGAGGCAGAGGATGGCATTGTTGGTCTTGCTGTGGTGTCTCGCCTTAAGCTTCTAATGTGGCAGAGGAAGATCGATTGTCAGGGTATTCCCATATAGTTGTTGCAGAAGGCCGCTACATGGCGTAAACTTCTTAAAATCACCAAGACAAATCCAGGGCTCAAACTTGTGAGGTATGATGAGGATAATAATGTAATCTTGTTAGCTAGGTATGGCGATGGTGTATATATGGTTCAGCACAAGTCAATGCAAGCCAGAAAACTTAATGGATCCCGCTTTATTAAGGATCAATGCTATACTTACACGAGTTTTATCCACTAGGTGATTTCTCATCCTTGGTCTTTATATCTTACGAGTTAGGACTAACCCAATCTAGTTATGTTCTGTACATGTTACCTTTGCTAGATGGACAAATTTATCGATGTAATACTTTATTATGTGTTATGTTTTCAATGTGCTTGTCTTTTGTATTGGAAGGTACCAAATCAAATGTCAAATGATTAACTTAGTTTGCTAGTTTGAGCGCCCTAGCTGCTAGTTTATCTATTATTATTATCTCTGTTGAATTCGTACTTTCTTTAAATAGTTTTGATTTCTCATTTGTTCATGACCCCTTCTATAGGTGATTGTTATGTTTGTAGCACATAGAAATAAGTTGCATTTCTTGTCTTGGGATCCATTCATTTAAAACAGAATAGCCAATGACATTTTTGTTTCTAGAATTTGTTTTGGCATAATTTGTATGGTTGACACTATGAGGAATGAGTTCACTTGAGAAAATTTACAGGTCATGTTTTTCCCCTTCAAGCTAAATTCTTAATTATGAGGTAGCTAAGTATGTTGCTTGTATGAACGTTCTTTGCATTTTTACAACAGATGTTGTTTTGTTCATCTATTGCTAGTGTCAAGTGTGACTTAGAGCACATCAGTAGAAATAAGTTATATAGGTGAATTAGTTTGCTCAAGTTAAATTTCTCAGCTCATCTTTCTAACAGTCTCATGTTGCCTTCTCTTATCCATTTGTCCTTATTGTGGACTGTTGTTAATTGCTAGAGCTCTTATGCTTCTAGGCACAACCATTGTCGGTGGAACTGATGGGGCTGAAATGTTACGATGACTCTGGTTTGATGTGTTAATGTGCTGAAACAGTTTAACAAGTAAGATATTCTGAATTTAATTTGTGAGATTTGGACTATTTGATTTGTTTTCTTTCGAAGATATGTGGCGGCCAATGTGGGTAGCATGCGCCCTCAAACTACAGTTGTACTACAAAGACTTGCTGCCATCCATTTAGATGTACTGCTGTAGGGATTTGCACATGCTAATAACACAGAGAAACAACTAAAATGGTGGTGAGGCTAAGTAAAAAACGACTCATGTTGGATTATAAATGATATGCAGATGATCCAAATGTCGTACGTCTAGAGTTCTCCCTTGGTTTTACTTTTTCATAATGCAGAAGTTTAAAGCAACATATTAGTAGCTCATTTTGCTATTACAAACATCAGTGATCAATCACTTCATTCAACTTCATCACCCAAATAATCGTGTGAAAAGTCTAAAGAATTTATGATTTTGTGTGTATATATATATATATATATATATATATATATATATATAGCCAGTAATATGATATGACTCTTTTTTGGAGGGGATATGATATAGCTCTACTTTATGTTGCTGATCTGATCATGAATCTGTACGCATGGCTTGTTCATACAATGTTACATACTCCTAGCTACTACTATTGTTTCTGCTGTATTAGGCTACTAATAAGATTGATGATTTTGTTTTCTCCAGGTGAAGAAAGGGTTGGTGCAGTTATTAGATGTCACTTGGTTTGTCGCGCCTTATCAGTGTGGTCGGCAGTGTTTATATGTTACCTAAAAGGCTACAGCAATCTACCGTGCCTTAATCTAGCCAAGTCTCTAATGTAGGAAGATGCTTTTGAATACCTAATCCAGGGAATTTGAGCTTATGCTAGTATTATATGAAGTTGGATTCCGCTGTCTCTTGTTTCTGTTACGTGCTTGTGCTTGGCAGCTCTTCTGTTGAGCAATGAGAGTTCCAGCTTACTCCAGTATTATCACCTATACTTGTATGTTTGTGTGTCCTTCTTAGACGCGTGGTTTGAAAAGCATGCCATCCCTAGAATTTTTACAAATTATCATTGCAGGGTGGGCAAAGTCGATGTGTTCATGTTGGCAGGACCGAAGGAAGATGTAGTTCAGTTGAAACGTGGTTTGCACGACCGAAAATCAGATCAGATCAAATCAAATCAAATCTGCATCCATGGATCAAAAAGAACCTTGGTAAGCACTGTTTCGGTCTGGGTTTACAAGTCATTTCGTCGTTTTCATGACTGAAATGGACGTTGTAGAAATTTGGACGTGATTTTCTTTGCCCTGAGATTGAGGTTGATGCCGCTGTCCAGTTATTTGTAGTGGTCCATATGAGCCAGAGGCCTCATTGTTCTTGCACCGGCTGTTTACCGCTAAAGATACAGGGATTGGACGGCAGCAAGTCTACAGTCGTTACGGTAGGAGGTTGCATTCTTAGTTGTAGTTCTCTGTTGGATTTCCAGGTCATCTCAAGCGTGTTTTAAACGACTTGCGGGAACACGTATGGCAGGAGGTTGCATTCTTGGCTTGTAGTTTTATGCTAGACTTGCAAATCATTTGACTGTTATTTATACGGCTGAAAATAACACAGATTATATCGGAATGATGTGGCAATTCGTTCTCGGTCTACAAGTCATTTCGACGTTTATGTGTCTGAAATTATTGCGGCAGAAATTTGGTGACAGAGACCGGACTTTCCTTGCCCTGAGAGCGAGGTGCCCTGGGACTGGGATTGCTGCTGTTGTCCAGTTATTTGTAGTGGTTCAAATAAGCCGGAGAACTCGCCGTCCTTGCAGCGGTTGTTTAATGCTGAAGATGCGAGACTGGACGAGAGCGAATCTACAATCGCACTCGTAATCGCAGGAAGGTTGCATTCTTTGCTTGTAGTTTTCTGCTAAAATTCAAAGTCATTTGAATGATTTTAATACTGCTGAATTACCGTTGATTACACCGGAATGCGTGTGACAGCGAGAAAACCAACTTAATTTTTTCTTGCCCTGAGCTGACGGTGAGGTTACTGCTGCTGTCCACTACTTTGGTCTATATGCGACACTGGACTGCTGGTAAACACTCACATTCATGGTTACAAGAACTTAGCCTTAGCAAAAATGATAAAGGTGTGAACGCAGCCTTCGACACGAATTCATCTGCAATCATCATCATCTGCATACACTGAGCCCAAGCTTTCAATCAGTCACAAGGGTTCATACGTTCTTTTTCGGAAAATAGGATTTCATTCATCAAGTGATGTGGTTACAATCAGCGGCAATTATCAGCAGCTGAAGAAAACAGAGTACTCTGCATTATTTACATCATGCTTTTTGTGTGTGTCCATTTAATACGTTCCTTCAACCCTGTATTCATGCTAACAATATTTTAATACCAAGTGCAAATGTTCCGGTATACTCGAATAGTATGCGTCTTCCAGGAAGATAATTACGCTTTCAATTAACAGTTGGAGATCAACATCCTCTAACTGCTAAATATTATTACATCTTTCCACATAAAACATCACATGAATGGGAAAACATAATAGCAGGTTATTTCGTAAGACTTGAGACATTAAATCACACACACACACACACACACACACACACACACACACACACACACACATATGTGGTACTCATCCTCCTCCGAGGTCTCAGTCAGCTCAGATAACAAAGGGTAAGAATCTGGAACAGCAGTGCACACATCGTCGTAGAAGAATGGCCTGGAAGGCATTTGCGGGCCATCAAAGCCACCTTCCAACATCTCTATGACCTCGCTCATCATTCGCCTGTCATGTGACTTCATCTGAATGCACCATAATCCTACGATGCATAGTTTCCTCTCCATTTCATGCATGCTAGCGACCGGAGATATCGCATCCAGCACTTGTGCAGTTAGTTTGTCAAACACCCATGATAGTAGTATGCCTCGCGCGAGTTTGCCATGGTCGGATCAGCGTTCCTTCTTCCTCCAGCCATCTCCAGCAGCAACATTCCAAAGATGTAAACATCAGACTTGCTTGATATGACACCAAAACTCCGAGATATCATCTCAGGAACTATGTACCCAGCAGTTCCCCGTAAGGCTCTCGATGGCACAAAACTCTCGTCCCTTGGGTACAGTTTGGCGAGACCGGAATCAGCAACTTTTGGGACAAAATTGCTATCTAGAAGAATGTTGTGTGGCTTGATATCAAAGTGGAGAATCTGCATATCACAACCTCGATGCAAGTAATCCATCCCTCTGGCAATGCTCAGAGCAATCTCATTTAGCTTGTCCCAAGAGAAACTGCTCTCAGCTGAGAAGATGTACTTGTCAAAAGAACCTCGAGGCATATACTCGTAGACGAGCGCCCTTCTCATTTCATCTGAGCAGAACCCCACAAGACTGACCACATTGATGTGGTGGATCCTGCCAATGGTGGAGACCTCACTGATGAAGTCTTCTCCGTTGCAGCTGGAGTTACCCTCTAGCATCTTGATGGCCAAATGGACACGGCCTGGCAGAGTGGCAGTAGCACACCCTTGAACACAGAGCCATAGCCACCTTGGCCTAGCTTGTCTCTGAAATGGCTCGTGATTGCAATGATGTCCGTGTAGGCGAACCTTGTTGGACCGAAAGCATGTCGCATTCGAAGAAACTTCTCTACATCATCAATGGATATCTTTGTTTTCCAGAATTTGCGGGCAAGGAATGTCCACACTGATATTAATTGTAGAGTATGTTAAACATACATGACAGGCGCATATCTACATGACAGGCGCACCTTAGGAGATAGTTAGATTGTTAGAGTATAATGTTTATCTCATGTAACTTCTTATCTCTATCTCCTTTCTTGATCTCCAAGTATGTAATCTCAACCGAATGTATGCGCTGTTATGGGAGGTGCACCCCATCTATATAACACGAAGCCGTCGGCCTGAGAAGGCAAGACGTTCCGCTAGTTCGCACATGGTAATCAGAGCCCCATCTCTTCCCATCTACTGAGATCCCATCTACACGAGCCTAGCCATGTCTTCCTCCTCCTCCTCCGGCGCTTCCCAGGCTACCCTCAATGGGCAGGTCACCGAGAAGCTAACACGCACGAACTACGTGCTCTGGCGCACGCAGGTCACTCCCCACCTACGCGGCGCTGGCGTCTTCGGCTACGTCGACGGCACCACACCGGAGCCGGCCAAGCTTCATGTCACCAAGGACAAGGATGGCAAAGAAAGCATTGAGCCCAACCCTCTCCACCCAATCTGGGTCCGGGAGGATCAGCAGGTGTTGGGCTACTTGCTCAGCACCCTTTCCAAGGAGGTACTCATCGCGGTGACCACGGTCACCACGGGGCACGCGCTCTGGACGGCGTTGGCAGGTATGTTTTCCTCGCAGTCCATGAGCCGTGTGAATAACATCAGGACGGCGCTCATCAACGCGCAGAAGGGCAACCAAACGGTTGCCGCCTACTTCGCCTCTCTCTGTGGCCTCGCCGATGAGCTTGCCGCCGTGGGGAAGGCCATCCAAAACGACGAGCTCATCTCCTACATCATCCACGACCTCGACGTCGACTACCAGCCCCTCGTCTCCGCCCTTGACACACGCGTCACGCCGGTCTCCCTCGACGAGCTCTACGCCATGCTCAGCAACTTCGATCAGCGCATGGCCTAGTTCAATCACTCGGGCAGCAGCGGCTTCCGCTCCTCTGCCAACGCCGTGGTGCGTGGCCGTGGTGGTGGATCACGTGGCCGTGGCTCTTCTCGCGCCAAGGGGCGATCTGGAGGACACGGTGGTGGCGGCAACAGCGGCGGCGGCAACGGCCGCTCTGGTGCATCCCGGGTCGTCGTGGCAGTGGTCCAACTCGGGCCCGACCAGAGATGCCTCGCTGCCAAATTTGTGGTAAGACAGGGCACACCGCGAAGGATTGCTTGTACCGTTATGATGAAGATGACGATGACTCCCAAGATGAAGAACAAGTGGCTGCTACGGCTGATGGATCCTACGGCATCGACACAAATTGGTACGTTGATAGCGGCGCCACCAATCACATCACCAATGAGCTTGAGAAGGTCACCATGAAAGAAAAGTACCGTGGCAAAGATCACATCCACACGGCAAGTGGAGAAGGTATGCAGATTTGTCACATTGGTCATTCTACTTTTCGTACGCCTCACCGTTCAATTCATCTCAAGAAAATTTTGCATGTCCCTAGTGCTGCTAAAAGTCTCCTCTCCGTTCATAGAATTGCCCTTGATAATCATGTTTTCCTCGACTTTCATCCATATTTCTTTTTTATCAAGGACCGGGCCACGAAGAAGGTTCTATATCGAGGTAGATGTGTTTGAGGGCTTTACCCGTTCATTCCGGAGCTTAGGAGACTCAATAAACAAGCCAATGGTGTTGTCAAAGTCTCGTCAACACGGTGGCACGATCGATTAGGGCATTCTGCTTTTTCTTTAGTTGAAAGATTGCTTAGGAAAAATAAACTCCCATTTATTGGTGAGCGAAATGTCGAAACTATTTGTGGTTCCTGTCAATGTGCTAAAAGTCATCAATTACCTTACCCCATATCTACTAGTGTTTCTACCAAACCACTTCAATTAATCTTCTCTGATGTGTGGGGTCCTGCTCCCACTTCTGTTGGTAGACATGAGTATTATGTGAGCTTCATAGATGACTATAGCAAGTCTGTATGGATTTACCTCCTCAAAAAGAGATCTGATGTCTTTCAAGTTTTTCAAAACTTTCAAGCCTTGGTTGAACGAAAATTTGATAGCAAAATTATTGCAGTCCAATCAGACTGGGGGGGTATGAAAAACTAAACTCCTTCTTCCAAACACTTGGCATATCACACCATGTATCATGCCCTCATGCCCATCAACAGAATGGCTCTGCTGAACGAAAGCACAGACACATAGTTGAGGTCGAGCTAGCTCTCCTGGCAGGGGCCTCCATGCCCCTCAAGTTTTGGGATGAGGCTTTTCTTACCGTTGTTCACATCATTAATATGCTCCCTAGTCGAGTCATCAACAATGAAACTCTGGTAGAAAGACTTCTTCACACAAAACCAGACTACAAATCTCTTCGCGTGTTTGGGTGTGCCTGTTGGCCCAATCTTCGCCCATACAATAAAAGAAAACTCATGCTTCGCTCAAAGCAATGTGTTTTTCTAGGGTATATCTATCAACACAAAGGTGTCAAGTGTTTAGATATATCCACTAGCCGTGTATATATATCTAGTGACATCGTTTTTGACGAAACAAAATTTCCATTCGCCACCTTACATCCAAACGCCGGTGCTCGCCTCCGAGAATAAATTCTCCTCCTGCCCACTCATCTCATCACTATTGATCAAGGGGGTCCGAATTATGATGATCAACTATTGACTAATCCTGCTACTAATGGTGTGCATGAGCTTTCTGATGATGTTACAGGAGATAACAGCGAAAACAATGGAGAAATCTGTGAAAAAAATGCGCCAGCAGCTCCATATCACATGTGTCTGCATCTAGGAGGCAAATCCTCCTCAGGATCGGCTCCGCAGCAGCAGTTCAGTTGATCCCCCTCGGGATCCGCACCGGCTGACGCGCCAGCCGACCACGCGGCTGTTCCCAGCCCAACGCGCGCCACGCGTCACGCCTCAACTGGTGGCGGCCCGAGCTCCTCTCCGCGCCAACCCTCGCCCGGCACGCGGCAGCCCATGGCTTGTCAGGACGGCGCGCGATTCCTTGACCAGCCGGTCACGCACAAGCGGCGCGACCCAATTCGCCAATCTGACGTGGGGCCCGGGCCTGCTGCGGGATCTGGCGCGGACTCCTGCGCACCCACGCGCGCGTCCACGTGCCTGACTGGCGTCTAACTCGAGGCGGATACGCCATCATCCACCAATGATGAGGCCCTGGGATCTTCTGCGCCAAATGAAGATGCTGCACCTGATCAAGTTGCCACAGAAGATCCGGCGGGAGCAGATTCTGCTACAGGAGCTTCTGCTCCGGGATTCTTTGTGGTTGGGGATCCCGCTGCTGCACCGTCACGACGTACACGACTACAGCATGGGGTAATACATCCCGTTAATTATAAACACATAACCAAATATGGTATGATTTGTTCTACAGGTGAACCAGGTGAACCACAGACGCTTGAGGAAGCACTTGGTGATGAAAGGTGGAAAAATGCTATGAACGAAGAATACATGGCACTCAAGAAAAATAAAACTTGGCATTTAGTTCCCCAACAGCAAGGTAAAAATTTAATTGATTGCAAGTGGGTATTCAAGATCAAAAGGAAATCTGATGGAACTATTGATCGCTACAAAGCTAGGCCCGTTGCAAAGGGTTTTAAACAACGGTATGACATAGATTACGAGGACACATTTAGTCCAGTTGTTAAAGCTGCCACTATCCGTCTTGTTTTGTCTATCGTTGTTTTCAGGGGATGGAGTCTCAGGCAACTTGATGTTCAGAGCGCGTTTATTCATGGTGTTCTGGAAGAGGAGGTATACATGAAACAACCTCCTGGGTTTATAAGTAAAAGTGCACCCTCTCATGTCTGCAAGTTGGACAAAGCACTTTATGGTTTAAAACAGGCACCAAGAGCATGGTATTCCCGTCTCTGTCACAAAAATGCAAACACTGGTTTTGTTCCTTCAAAATCTAACACTTCTCTGTTCATCTACAACAAGTCCAATACATGCATATTTGTCCTAATATATGTTGATGATATTATTATGACAAGCTCATCTAATGAAGCTATCACAGGACTGTTGAAAGATTTGAGTGCAGATTTTGCCTTGAAGGATCTTGGAGACTTGCATTATTTTCTCGGGATTGAAGTAAAGAGGCACAAAGATGGACTTCATCTCTCCCAAGAAAAGTATGCAGTTGACTTGGTAAGAAAAACTGGTCTACAAGGTTGTAAACCTACACCTACTCCACTATCCAGCTCAGATAAATTATCTCTCACACAAGGAACTCTCTTGACTCAAGAGGACAGCACAAAATACAGAAGCTTGGTAGGAGCTTTTCAATATCTTACTCTTACTAGGCCTGATATTTTTTTTGTTGTCAACAAAGTATGTCAGTTCCTTCATGCACCTACAACTGTTCATTTCACTGCTGCCAAACGGATAGTTAGATATGTCAAAAACACATTAAGCATGGGTCTTAATTTCAGCAAGTCATTCTCTACACTTGTCAGTGCATTCTCTGATTCTGATTGGGCGGGCTGTCTTGATGATAGACGCTCTACTGGTGGTTTTGTTGTTTTCTTTGAACCCAACTTAATTTCATGGTGTGCTCGCAAGCAAGCTACAGTCTCCAGATCTAGTATAGAGGCAGAATATAAGGCTTTGGCAAATGCCACAGCTGAAATCATATGGGTTCAATCCATGCTCAAGGAACTTGGTATAAAGAGTAAACAAGTTCCATGTTTGTGGTGTGATAACTTTGGTGCCACCTATCTTTCAACTAACCCAGTGTTTCATGCCAAGACCAAACACATTGAGATAGATTTTCATTTTGTCAGAGAAAGGGTGGCTCACAAACAACTTGACATTCATTTTGTGCATTCCGGTGATCAAATTGCAGATGGATTCACAAAGGCACTGCCTGTCAAGAGCTTTGAAAACTTCAAGTATAATCTTAACTTAATGGAGTTGTGATTAAAGGAGGGTGTTAAACATACATGATAGGCGCATATCTACATGACAGGCGCACCTTAGGAGATAGTTAGGTTGTTAAAGTATAATGTTGATCTCATGTAACTTCTTATCTCTATCTCCTTTCTTGATCTCCAAGTATGTAATCTCAACCGAATATATGCGTTGTTATGGGAGGTGCGCCCCATCTATATAACACGAAGCCATCGGCCTGAGAAGGCAGGACGTTCCGCTAGTTCGCACAGAGTAGACTACAAGTCAAGTCGCAAATAGAAGTCACCTCTCATATTTGGTACATTCTGATGTGCCTATGTCTCTTCTTAAACTGGACTGCAAGCTAGGTTGTATCTGATGGAGTCATTCCGATACCCAAAACTTACAATCCTAGTGCCGGCAAATTACTCGATAACTCAACTCAACATTCAAGGAAAAGGCAGAAAGAATCCTCAATTTTTCTACGACGACAGTCAGCTGGGCAGTGAGATTAGATCATCAGCAAGACAGAGCACACTACTCCTCAGGTGGCTATGAGTGTCAACGATGTCAAGGACATGGGCAACATTCAACTCACAAATTAAAGGAACGACACATTCTGCATCAGAGCACACGCACGGTATTACTTTGAACTGGAAAAAACCAATTAGAATTTGCACTTCTATTTTGTAAAATGGGACTTTTAATTCTCTTATTTTTACTGCTTTTATTTTAGACTTTCTGATTCAAACATTTCCATGTGTTGGACGTATCCACAACATTTTCTATCATTCTCTCTGACAATAGCATTTGAGCAATCATAATGAGGCGCGCGCCCAATTCTCCTAAAAATATCATGCAGGTTTCTTATCTATAATAATAAGAACAGAGAGATGACAGAAAACAGTGGTAAACTAAGAATGGCGAACAAAAAGCATGCTTTCTGCAACAAGATTAAAGTGACACCAAATACGATGCCAACAGCCAAACAGTTTACTACAGATCCAAAAGGTAATCAGGCGTACTTGCTCGCTCACCACAAAGACCAAAATTGGAGCAAGTTTGGTACATATCCGTCCCGTTCACAGCAACATGCGGTACATTATTGCTCGACAAGTCCTAAGAGCTTCAACCATAGTTCATTCCACGAGTTAAGACACGCCCACTTTCACAAAAACAAGTGCAGAGTGGTGATGTGTCTCGGGTGCAGATCCCATCTAGTATGGCTCCACCGGTGCGCGGAACTTGAGGCCGGCATACACAGCGGCAGCGCCCAGCTCCTCCTCGATCCTCAGAAGCTGTTCCAATTAGAAAAGAAATAACCCCTTAGTGTAAATTTGGGAAACCGATCAAAAAAAACAAGACATGAATGCTCAAGTAAACACATTACACTGAACAAAAGAATATCAGAAACCAAACATGCAAGATCAGCCTAACGCCAAACACAAGATGAGAAATCATTCTTAAATGAGCACATTGCATCGAACAGAAGATTAAAGAGGAAGAACAATTTGTTTTTTGTTATTGTGAGAGGTCATGTTGGTCAACAGAATATCAGGAGAATGGTTCAGCGGTACAAGAATTACAGGAAAGCCACTTGCCTGGTTGTACTTGGCAAGCCGCTCTGAGCGGCAGGGAGCCCCAGTCTTGATCTGACCCTGTTGCACATGAAGAAACATTGGTCAGTTACTCCCGATCGATCCAGAGGAGAAGAAACAGTAGTCTCGTTAAAATTATTCAGACAAACAATAAAATGAAGATCATACCGTGGACAAACCGACAGCCAAATCAGCAATGAATGTGTCCTCAGTCTCACCACTGCACACAGCAAATGTACATAAGCATACAAATGGTAATAACAACAGAAACACGGGGGGAAACGGATGGGTAACAAGGCAGTATCTAGTATGTACCTCCTGTGACTGGTCATCACACCCCAACCAGCATGTTTTGACATCTTCACGGCCTCGATACTCTCAGTGACAGATCCAATTTGGTTAACCTACACATGAAAAGGATGAAACAATCAGAATATGTAGTACATACACTCCATCCGATCAGGTACTTATTATGGACCGAAGGAGTACTTGTACTATGACGACCAAAGGAGAAGAACCAATAATAGCTTCTGTTTGAACAGAATAATACCTTCAGCAGAAGAGCATTGCATGACTTCTCTTTGATTGCCTTAGCAACTCTCTGCACAACATAGTGATACAACAAATTAATTACAGTGATCCAACAGAATGAAAATGCCCACCTTCACAACAGAAAACAAATCACTCACGGTTGGGTTGGTGACTAGAAGGTCATCACCAACAATCTGAACTTCCACTCCACATTCTTCAGTCATCTTAGCATAGTGCACCCAGTCATCCTGGTCAAATGGGTCCTCAATCGACACAATTGGGTACTCGCTAACGAATGACTTGTATACGTTCTTCAGGCTATCTCCAGATATCTTCTGGGAACCATCGTTGTTCTACAACAAGAGAAGGGAATGTTAAAAGATGCTCCTGCAAAGATAAGAAATTATTTGCAGAAATTAAACATTGGGGCTTACCTCTTCCTTGAAGTTGAGGTCATAGGTTTTGTCCTTGTCATTGTAGAACTCTGAAGCAGCAACATCCATTCCAATGACAACCTAGAATTTCCCAAACCAACAAATCTCCTTCAGTCACTAACTTAAAAGCTCACTGAGAAGTGTGTGACAACAGATTAATTCAAGCAGACAAACCTTGCCGGTGTATCCAGCCTTTTCAATTGCAGTCTTCAAGAGCTCAAGGCCCTCCTTGTTCTCCTACAACACCCGAAAACAAAAAGAACTCAGATCACACCCCACAAACATTGACCTCAATTTATAACAACACAGTAGTTCTATACGTCCAAACATGACAGTCAGCAACTGTCGACGAAATAACAAGGCATAACAAAGCAAGGAAATCTGATCTTAAACCTCCAAGGACAGGGAAATACCTGAATGTTAGGAGCAAAACCACCTTCATCTCCAACATTGGTGGCATCTTGCCCATACTTCTTCTTGATAACAGACTGTCACAGAAAATGTTAGTTTTAGTAAATTTGCTTTTTACAAGATAGCAAAGAGAAAAAGAAGATGAAAGAATTACCTTCAAGTTGTGGTACACTTCAACGCCCATCTTCATTGCCTCCTTGAATGAGGCAGCTCCAGTAGGAAGGATCATGAACTCCTGCAGATATGCAAGTAAAGGCATATATAAGAAACGTGCTAAAACAACATGATGAAAGATGTGAAAATCTTAGTTCAGAGCATTGCCTGCATAGCAAGCTTGTTTCCAGCATGGGATCCACCATTGATGACATTGAATGCAGGAACAGGCAAAACCAATTGCTTGTTGCCAGCAAGGTTGGCAATGTGCTGCAGTGAAGAATATATTCATGTTCGAAGACTTTAGGCAATAGAAAACAAATGTAGAATATTAAAAGAGGAGATTAGCAATGATGCACACCTGGTACAGCGGAATCTTCTTGACGCTGGCTCCAGCTTTGCAAACAGCTAGTGACACAGCCAGGATTGCATTAGCACCAAGCTGAATATACAGAAGAAATTGAGCTGTTAGAAGGGGATCTGCATATGGAAATTAGCATCGGCACCAAGTAAAACTCGTTGTGGATTATGTAATACCTTCTGCTTGCACCAACCCCATTCATTTTTGGTTCCATCAAGCTGCTGAACCATATAGTTGTCGAGCTCAGTTTGAGCTGTAGGGTCCTGTGGAAGGAAAGAGAGCACTGAATGAATTATGCATTCAACTCCCATATCACAATAGAAAAGGGGGCAGAGACAATGCTAACCTTGCCAATCAAAGCTGGAGCGATAATCGAGTTCACATTGTCAACAGCCTGTGAAAGAAAAAAAGAAAAAGAAACATGTAAATACAAAGAAAAGACTAAATTATGCATGCAACTGGACTATTCACTACAATAGAAAAAACCAGGATAGCTATAGTGAAACATAAAGCACTAAATGATCCTGAGTTGTTCATTTCATGACAGTACTTGAGCAAGTTGGTTTTTTAGTAAATAAGAAAATGTGCACAAGAGATATTGCCCACAATTATTCACTTCATAAATACATAATCCTAAGCTACTACATATTATAGTTTCACTATAGCTACAACCTACCACATTAACATTAAGAAAACATATTATAGTTCACATTAACATTAAAAGAAAAAAACTCTACAACCTGGCACAAACTAGAAACATCAAGTTATACATCACAAGGAAACATTGTATGGATGAAACCAACATGGCAAAATAACTTGTTCTCATAAACAGGATAACTGGAAAGATAGCACTGTTTGGTCCATTTGGCATAATAATTTGGTAAACAAGTAGGAAAATTTCAAAAGCTGGCAACAATATTGCTAGTGTAGCAAAAGCATAGAGTTGAGGCAAAAAAAAACATATACAGCAGCTACATTACATGACTAATAACTATGACATAGATTTAAAGAATGTGAAGATAAAATTCGCTCAAATGGATGCAAACCTTGGATACACCCTTTCCCAAGTAGTCAGATCCACCGTCCCTCAGTTCCAAAGCTTCATAAACACCTACATAAAAGGGATGATTCAGACAAGAATAGTTTAAGAAAAATAATACAGTAACATTCCGTAAATAATGATCCAAATAAGAGTTTGTGCCTCAACTAGTGAGGAAGTCAGGAAACCAAAGCAAAAAATTCAAGGTTGAAAAGGAGAGAGTGATGATAATAACAAAATAACTCACCAGTTGATGCACCGCTGGGAACAGCGGCCCTGGCAAAGGTTCCATCTGAGCAGCACACATCAACCTGATGCACAAAACCATGAGACTAGCCAAATATCTTGCCAAAATATTTTACAATTTGGCATTGTGCATAGCTTAAACAATAAAAATCCAGACAATGTCGCATTTCAAACAAAGCGTCACATATCAGCACAGCTGCAACTAGGACACAGGCCATATAGCTACATTTAGCTATATAAACACCAAGCACGGCGAACAACCATCTGTTGATACACACTGTGAAAACAAACAATGGAGGCCTGGCAGGCAAAATAAAAAAATCGTTCTACCCAGCATCTATCTGACTGAACAAGCCAGTTTGCGTCAAATCTATCTAACATATGAAAAAAAAAACTGGCCAAGGATTGGCAACAAGCAAACGACATTTTACATCCTACCTGCACACCCAAAGCCACTTGGACCAGAATGAGATGAGCCTACACTCATTTACACATTCTCGTCGCATTACTTCGCACTACGGCATTATGCACAGATCAAGCGATAAGCTCTAAGCAACAACCAGGGCACGAAACCATAATAGCTAGATAAAAACTGGGCATGGCGACCAGCCGATCTGTGGATACACCCCGCGAAGCCCCAAAATGCGTGAGGAGCAGGCGGCATCCGACTAAACAAACCACCTCACATCGAATCTATCTAGCACATCCAAACCCCAGAAATTCTGGCCGAGGGGCAACAGTAATCCGCATCCTACCTACCGTCCCACCCACCCAGAACCCCTCTAATCTAGCGCATCACAAACCTACGGCCCGCGCCCCAGAAGCCCCCATCGACGGACGAATCGCCAGATCGAAAGCAGGCCGTTGCTGCGTACGCCCGCCGCCCTACCAGATCGAATCGAAACTGATGCAGAGATCGAGGAGACAGACGGGGGATGGGCGCGTGCGTACCTCGACGGTGGGGTTGCCGCGGCTGTCGAAGATCTGGCGGGCCTTCACGGACTGGATCGTCGCCGCCATGGCCGAAGCTTGGAGAGGAAGAAGCCGAAATAGATCGAAACGAATGGAGCGGAGGGCGGAGAAGGCGAGGAGAGGGGCGAGGGCTTTAGGCAGGGCCGCCCATTCTTTTTTATAGTCGCGAGATGAAAGGGAAGCGCCCCCCCCCCCCCCCCCCCCCCCCCCCCCGTTTTTAGCCGTGCCGCTGCCTGTGGGGCCGGCGGGCGCGCGCTCTCCCGGGGGCCCGCGTGGAAGGGGCTTTCGTGGGACGAGGAAGCTGGGTGTGGGCGGCCGCACACGGGATGTGTGTAATAAATGCATCGTATCTACCGTTGGAGTACTGTTGGAGTAGTGCCTCCCCAAGCCCGTATCAAAAACCAATGCTTGTTCAGGGGGCCAAAAGATTTTCCATTAATTAAGATTTTTGTCTGGTATTATTATTTTTTTGTGGGCCCCGGTATGTTTTACTCCGCATATAAGATTTTTGTCTGAAGTCAGACTTGATACGACTTTATATTGAAAAAAAGCATCAACAATCATAATATGTAACCGATATCATTAGATACGTCATGAATTCCGTTTTAAATTGTAGTATAGCTTAAGTATTATAGATGTTGATATTTTTTTCATATAAATATGGTTAAATTTTATGAAATTTTTTTTTGCGAGAAAAACTTTATGAAGTTTGACTTCGTACTAACCGGGAGACACACGGGCACTTCTCCAGAGTGAGATCATTTGCATCATCAATGGACTTCAGGAACAGTCGGGCATAGCCAAACGTAGTAGCGGACACCTCCTACTTGGATAAGTGGGGGCCATCATAAAAAATCTGATGAAAAGGAGCAGGTCGTCGCTCTCAAGCTAACCAAATGCTTGAGGATGCCCTCAAAGCAGCAACAAAAAAAAGACGAACCTTGTACGCATGATGAAAGACTCCTTTCCACATAATCTTGTCCGTGCCTTGAACCTCGATATGGCATAGCCGACGTAGAGGAGGTCGAAAGAGTTCACAGCATGGTTTCGCCCACTCAATCGTTGACGAGCTGGTCACATTCTCGAGCTAACCATCATGCTTTAGGGATGTCCTCAAAGCAAAGATGGCCCTTGTAGGCCCATCCTCGGAAAAAAAGTCAGGTCTTGAACATTAATATGTCGTAGCCAACGTAGAGGAGGTCGGGAGAGTTCAAAGCCTCGTTCCACATGGATTGATCGTTGGAGAGAAGAAGGAAGTCATCATCATTGTTGAATTTGGTGACGTTAAAATTGTTTTTTCGGGATTGCATGTCGGTGTCAAATCCGACGGATCTCGGGTAGGGGGTCCCGAACTGTGCGTCTAAGGTTGATGGTAACAGGAGACAGGGGACACGAAGTTTTACCCGGATTCGGGCCCTCTTGATGGAG
Source organism: Triticum monococcum (assembly GCA_034509565.1). Lineage (NCBI taxonomy): Eukaryota > Viridiplantae > Streptophyta > Magnoliopsida > Poales > Poaceae > Triticum > Triticum monococcum. The sequence continues at coordinate 11,675,951 of CM067845.1, read as the reverse complement.
GTAATATCCTATGTCCTGCTTGATTGATATTGATGAGTATGGGGGTTACAAGAGTTGATCTACCATGATATCGTAATGGCGAAAACCCTAGAAGTCTAGCATGTATGATTATGATTGCCTCTACTGACTAAACCCTCCGGTTTATATAGACACCGGAGCGGACTAGGGTTGTACAAAGTCGGTTACAGAGAAAGGAATCTTCATATCCGAACGCCAAGCTTGCCATCCACGCCAAGGAGAGTCCCATCCGGACACAGGAGAGAGTCTTCTGTCTTGTATCTTCATAGCCCATGCATTAGTCTGGCCCATGTCCAACAGGTCGGACACCCGAGGACCCCTTAATCCAGGACTCCCTCAGTAGCCCCTGAACCAGGCTTCAATGATGAGGTGTCCGACGCGCAGATTGTCTTCGGCATTGCAAGGCGGGTTCCTCCTCCGAATACTCCAAAACAGCTCTCGAACACATAGAACGTGTCCGGCTCTATAAAACAAACACCACATATATCCGTAGAGAGTATAATATTTTACAACTCCAATTTGCTGACAATTTTTGTAGCATGACATCACGTCCCAGCCCGGCCATTATTTCGAACCGTTTTTTAGCCTCCCGCTCCACGTTTTAAGACGTGGTTTTATTGGCACGTCTTGTCGAAGCAGAGATCATGTCCCCTTATTACGGGATTCTCATTAATATGGGCGTGGATAACCCAATCGTTCCGTTGGCATGATCCCTTGGGAATAGGCAGGCTTTAAGGCTTATGAGGAGGCGTTTGATATTCATCGCCTTTATAAAGGGGCTCAGACCCGTCTTTCTCCTCCGCGCCTACCTCTTCCTCAGCCTTTCCAACCTCGAATTCCAGCACCCATGTTTCAACTTAATTGCTCCAAGCCTCCCAGTCATGTCCAGACCCAGCCTTCAAGGCTGGTGGGTGGCCTCCTCCGTCACAGAGGAGGATATCGCAAAGCTCCGGGCGGTAAGATACCTGACCGCGGAAATCCCCCATAGGCTACCTGCTAAAGGACAGGTTATTCCTACTCCCAGACCCGGCGAGAGGGTCTTATTCATTTCTCGCTTCCTCTGGGGGCTGGGGTTCTCTCTCCATCCCTTCGTTCGCGGACCCATGTTCTATTACGGGCTAGATTTTCACGATCTAGCTCCGGACTACTTTCTTCACATCTCGACGTTTATTGTCATGTGTGAGGCCTTTCTCCGTATTACCCCTCACTTCGGTTTATGGCTCGATACCTTTAATGTGAAGCCGAAGGTAATCGAGGGGTGATACGTCTCTGTCATATCTACTTTTCCAAACACTTTTGCCCTTGTTTTGGACTCTAACTTGCATGATTTGAAGGGGACTAACCCGGACTGACGTTGTTTTCAGCAGAATTGCCATGGTGTTATTTTTGTGCAGAAATAAAAGTTTTCTGAATGACCTGAAAATCAACGGAGATTATTTTTGGAATATATAAAAAATACTGGCGAAAGAATCAAGGCCAAGGGGCCCACACCCTGTCCATGAGGGTGGGGGCGCGCCTACGCCCCGGGCGCGCCCCCTGCCTCGTGGGCCCCCTGATGCTCCTCCGACCTCAACTCCAACTCTATATATTCGTGTTTGAGGAGAAAAACATAAGAGAGAAGGATTCATCGCGTTTTATAATACGGAGCCGCCACCAAGCCCTAAACTCTCTCAGGAGGGCTGATCTGGAGTCCATTCGGGGCTCCGGAGTGGGGAATCCGTCGCCATCGTCATCATCAACCTTCCTCCATCACCAATTTCATGATGCTCACCGCCGTGCGTGAGTAATTCCATCGTAGGCTTGCTGGACGGTGATGGGTTGGATGAGATTTATCATGTAATCGAGTTGGTTTTGTTAGGGTTTGATCCCTAGTATCCATTATGTTCTGAGATTGATGTTGCTATGACTTTGCTATGCTTAATGCTTGTCATTAGGGTCCGAGTGCCATGATTTCAGATCTGAACCTATTATGTTTTCAGGAATATATGTGAGTTCTTGATCCTATCTTGCAAGTCTATAGTCACCTATTATGTGTTATGGTCCGTTAACTCCGAAGTGACAATAATCGGGATACTTACCGATGATGACCTTAGTTTGAGGAGTTCATGTATTCACTATGTGTTAATGCTTTGGTCCGGTACTCTATTGAAAGGAGGCCTTAATATCCCTTAGTTTCCAATAGGACCCCGTTGCCACGGGAGGATAGGACAAAAGATGTCATGCAAGTTCTTTTTCATAAGCGCGTATGACTATATTCGGAATACATGCCTACATTACATTGATGAACTGGAGCTAGTTCTATGTCACCCTATGTTATAACTGTTGGGGAACGCAGTAATTTCAAAATTTTCCTACGCACACGCAAGATCATGGTGATGCACAGCAACGAGAGGGGAGAGTGTTGTCTACGTACCAACGCAGACCGACTGCGGGAGCGATCACACAACGTAGAGGAAGTAGTCGTACGTCTTCTTCCTGATCCGACCGATCCAAGCACCGTTACTCCGGCACCTCCGAGTTCTTAGCACACGTTCAGCTCGATGACGTTCCTCGAGCTCCGATCCAGCAAAGCGTCGAGGAAGAGTTCCGTCAGCACGACGGTGTGATGACGATCTTGATGTACTACCGACGCAGGGCTTCACCTAAGCACTACAACGGTACGATCGAGGTGGAATTTGGTGGCAGGGGGCACCGCACATGGCTAAGGAATGATCTCAAGGATCAAGTTGTGTGTCTTGGGGTGCCCCCTGCCCCCGTATATAAAGGTTGGAGGAGGGGGAGCCGGCCGGCCAGGGAGAGGAGGCGCAGGGGAGTCCTACTCCCACCGGGAGTAGGACTCCTCCCCCCAATCCTAATCCTATTAGGACTCCCGGGGGGAAAAGGAGAGAGAAGGGGGGCCGGCCCCTATCCTAGTCCTACTAGGACTTTGGGAAGGGGGGCGCCGGCCAGCTTGTGGGCTTTCCCTTTTTCTCCTTTTCCACTAAGGCCCAATAGGCCCATTTAGTCTCCCGGGGGGTTCCGGTAACCCTCCCGGTATTCCGGTAAAATCCCGATTTCACCCGGAACACTTCCGATGTCCAAACATAGGCTTCCAATATATCAATCTTTACGTCTCGACCATTTCGAGACTCCTCGTCATGTCCGTGATCTCATCCGGGACTCCGAACAACCTTCGGTACATCAAAATGCATAAACTCATAATAACTGTCATCGTAACGTTAAGCGTGCAGACCCTACGGTTCGAGAACAATGTAGACATGACCGAGACACGTCTCCGGTCAATAACCAATAGCGGGACCTGGATGCCCATATTGGCTCCTACATATTCTACGAAGATCTTTATCGGTCAGACCGCATAACAACATACGTTGTTCCCTTTGTCATCGGTATGTTACTTGCCCGAGATTCGATCGTCGGTATCCAATACCTAGTTCAATCTCGTTACCGGCAAGTCTCTTTACTCGTTCCGTAATACATCATATCACAACTAACATATTAGTTGCAGTGCTTGCAAGGCTTCTGTGATGTGCATTACCGAGAGGGCCCAGAGATACCTCTCCGACAATCGGAGTGACAAACCCTAATCTCGAAATACGCCAACCCAACATCTACCATTGGAGACACCTGTAGTACTCCTTTATAATCACCCAGTTACGTTGTGACGTTTGGTAGTACCCAAAGTGTTCCTCCGGTAAACGGGAGTTGCATAATCTCATAGTTATAGGAACATGTATAAGTCATGAAGAAAGCAATAGCAACATACTAAACGATCGGGTGCTAAGCTAATGGAATGGGTCATGTCAATCAGATCATTCTACTAATGATGTGACCTCGTTAATCAAATAACAACTCTTTGTTCATGGTTAGGAAACATAACCATCTTTGATTAACGAGCTAGTCAAGTAGAGGCATACTAGTGACACTTTGTTGGTCTATGTATTCACACATGTATTATGTTTCCGGTTAATACAATTCTAGCATGAATAATAAACATTTATCATGATATAAGGAAATAAATAATAACTTTATTATTGCCTCTAGGGCATATTTCCTTCAGTCTCCCACTTGCACTAGAGTCAATAATCTAGATTACACAGTAATGATTCTAACACCCATGGAGCCTTGGTGCTGATCATGTTTTGCTCGTGGAAGAGGCTTAGTCAACGGGTCTGCAACATTCAGATCCGTATGTATCTTGCAAATCTCTATGTCTCCCACCTGGACTAAATCCCGGATGGAGTTGAAGCGTCTCTTGATGTGTTTGGTTCTTTTGTGAAATCTGGATTCCTTTGCCAAGGCAATTGCACCAGTATTGTCACAGAAGATTTTCATTGGACCCGATGCACTAGGTATGACACCTAGATCGGATATGAACTCCTTCATCCAGACTCCTTCGTTTGCTGCTTCCGAAGCAGCTATGTACTCCGCTTCACATGTAGATCCCGCTACGACGCTTTGTTTTAGAACTGCACCAACTGACAGCTCCACCGTTTAAAGTAAACACGTATCCGGTTTGCGATTTAGAATCGTCCGGATCAGTGTCAAAGCTTGCATCAACGTAACCTCTTACGGTGAGCTCTTTGTCACCTCCATATACGGGAAACATATCCTTAGTCCTTTTCAGGTATTTCAGGATGTTCTTGACCGATGTCCAGTGATCCATTCCAGGATTACTTTGGTACCTCCCTGCTAAACTTATAGCAAGGCACACATCAGGTCTGGTACACAGCATTGCATACATGATAGAGCCTATGGCTGAAGCATAGGGAACATCTTTCATTTTCTCTCTATCTTCTGCAGTGGTCGGGCATTGAGTCTTACTCAATTTCATACCTTGTAACACAGGCAAGAACCCTTTCTTTGCTTGATCCATTTTGAATTTCTTCAAAATCTTGTCAAGGTATGTGCTTTGTGAAAGTCCAATTAAGCGTCTTGATCTATCTCTATAGATCTTTATGCCTAATATGTAGGCAGCTTCCCCGAGGTCTTTCATCGAAAAACTTTTATTCAAGTATCCCTTTATGCTATCCAGAAATTCTATATCATTTCCAATTAGCAATATGTCATCCACATATAATATCAGAAATGCTACAGAGCTCCCACTCACTTTCTTGTAAATACAGGCTTCTCCAAAAGTCTGTATAAAGCCAAATGCTTTGATCACACTATCAAAGCGTTTATTCCAACTCCGAGATGCTTGCACCAGTCCATAAATGGATCGCTGGAGTTTGCATACTTTGTTAGCTCCTTTTGGATCGACAAAACCTTCTGGTTGTACCATATACAACTCTTCTTCCAGAAATCCATTCAGGAATGCAGTTTTGACATCCATTTGCCATATTTCATAATCATAAAATGCGGCAATTGCTAACATAATTCTGACGGACTTAAGCATCGCTACGGGTGAGAAAGTCTCATCGTAGTCAACCCCTTGAACTTGTCGAAAACCTTTTGCAACAAGTCGAGCTTTATAGACAGTAACATTACCGTCAGCGTCAGTCTTTTTCTTGAAGATCCATTTATTCTCAATTGCTTGCCGATCATCGGGCAAGTCAACCAAAGTCCATACTTTGTTCTCATACATGGATCCCATCTCAGATTTCATGGCCTCAAGCCACTTTGCGGAATCTGGGCTCACCATCGCTTCTTCATAGTTCGTAGGTTCATCATGATCTAGCATCATGACTTCCAGAACTGGATTACCGTACCACTCTGGTGCGGATCTCACTCTGGTTGATCTACGTGGTTCAGTAGTATCTTGTTCTGAAGCTTCATGATCATCATCATTAGCTTCCTCACTGATTGGCATAGGTGTCGCAGAAACAGTTTTATGTGATGTACTATTTTCCAATAAGGGAGCAGGTACAGTTACCTCGTCAAGTTCTACTTTCCTCCCACTCACTTCTTTCGAGAGAAACTCCTTCTCTAGAAATGATCCATTCTTAGCAACGAATGTCTTGCCTTCGGATCTGTGATAGAAGGTATACCCAACAGTTTCCTTTGGGTATCCTATGAAGACACATTTCTCCGCTTTGGGTTCGAGCTTATCAGGTTGAAGCTTTTTCACATAAGCATGGCAGCCCCAAACTTTAAGAAACGACAACTTTGGTTTCTTGCCAAACCATAGTTCATAAGGCGTCGTCTCAACGGATTTTGATGGTGCCCTATTTAACGTGAATGCGGCCGTCTTTAAAGCATAACCCCAAAACGATAGCGGTAAATCAGTAAGAGACATCATGGATCGCACCATATCTAGTAAAGTACGATTATGACGTTCGGACACACCATTACGCTGTGGTGTTCCGGGTGGCGTGAGTTGCGAAACTATTCCACAATTTTTCAAATGTATACCAAACTCGTAACTCAAATATTCTCCTCCACGATCAGATCGTAGAAACTTTATTTTCTTGTTACGATGATTTTCAACTTCACTCTGAAATTCTTTGAACCTTTCAAATGTTTCAGACTTATGTTTCATTAAGTAGATATACCCATATCTGCTTAAATCATCTGTGAAGGTGAGAAAATAACGATATCCGCCACGAGCCTCAATATTCATCAGACCACATACATCGGTATGTATGATTTCCAACAAATCTGTTGCTCTCTCCATAGTACCGGAGAACGGTGTTTTAGTCATCTTGCCTATGAGGCACGGTTCGCAAGTACCAAGTGATTCATAATCAAGTGGTTCCAAAAGCCCATTAGTATGGAGTTTCTTCATGCGCTTTACACCGATATGACCTAAACGGCAGTGCCACAAATAAGTTGCACTATCATTATTAACTTTGCATCTTTTGGCTTCTACATTATGAATATGTGTATTACTATCTTCGAGATTCAACAAGAATAGACCACTCTTCAAAGGTGCATGACCATAAAAGATATTATTCATATAAATAGAACAACCATTATTCTCTGATTTAAATGAATAACCGTCTCGCATTAAACAAGATCCAGATATAATGTTCATGCTCAATGCTGGCACCAAATAACAATTATTTAGGTCTAATATTAATCCCGAAGGTAGATGTAGAGGTAGCGTGCCGACCGCGATCACATCGACTTTGGAACCGTTTCCCACGCGCATCGTCACCTCGTCCTTTGCTAGTGTCCGCTTATTCCGTAGTCCCTGTTTCGAGTTGCAAATATTAGCAACAGAACCAGTATCAAATACCTAGGTGCTACTGCGAGCTCTAGTAAGGTACACATCAATAACATGTATATCACATATACCTTTGCTCACTTTGCCATCCTTCTTATCCGCCAAATACTTGGGGCAGTTCCGCTTCCAGTGTCCAGTCTGCTTGCAGTAGAAGCACTCAGTTTCAGGCTTAGGTCCAGACTTGGGTTTCTTCTCTTGAGCAGCAACTTGCTTGCTGTTCTTCTTAAAGTTTCCCTTCTTCTTCCCTTTGCCCTTTTTCTTGAAACTAGTGGTTTTGCTAACCATCAACACTTGATGCTCCTTCTTGATTTCTACCTCCGCAGCTTTCAGCATTGCGAAGAGCTCGGGAATAGTTTTGTTCATCCCTTGCATATTATAGTTCATCACGAAGCTCTTGTAGCTTGGTGGCAGTGATTGGAGAATTCTGTCAATGATGCAGTCATCTGGAAGATTAACTCCCATCTGAATCAAGTGATTATTATACCCAGACATCTTGAGTATATGCTCACTGACAGAACTGTTCTCCTCCATCTTACAGCTATAGAACTTATTGGAGACTTCATATCTCTCAATTCGGGCATTTGCTTGAAATATTAACTTCAACTCCTGGAACATCTCATATGCTCCATGACGTTCAAAACGTCGTTGAAGTCCCGATTCTAAGCCATAAAGCATGGCACACTGAACTATCGAGTAGTCATCAGCTTTGCTCTGCCAGACGTTCATAACATCTGGCGTTGCTCCAGCAGCAGGCCTGTCACCCAGCGGTGCTTCCAGGACATAATTCTTCTGTGCAGCAATGAGGATAATCCTCAGGTTACGGACCCAGTCCGTGTAATTGCTACCATCATCTTTCAACTTTGCTTTCTCAAGGAACGCATTAAAATTCAACGGAACAATAGCACGAGCCATCTATCTACAAGCAACATAAACAAGCAAGATACTATCAGGTACTAAGTTCATGATAAGTTTAAGTTCAGTTAATCAAATTACTTAGGAACTCCCACTTAGATAGACATCCCTCTAATCCTCTAAGTGATCACGTGATCCAAATCAACTAAACCATAACCGATCATCACGTGAGATGGAGTAGTTTTCAATGGTGAACATCGTCATGTTGATCATATCTACTATATGATTCACGCTCGACCTTTCGGTCTCTGTGTTCCGAGGCCATATCTGCATATGCTAGGCTCGTCAAGCATAACCTGAGTATTCTGCGTGTGCAAAACTGGCTTGCACCCGTTGTAGATGGACGTAGAGCTTATCACACCCGATCATCACGTGGTGTCTGGGCACGACGAACTTTGGCAACGGTGCATACTCAGGGAGAACACTTCTTGATAATTTAGTGAGAGATCATCTTATAATGCTACCGTCAATCAAAGCAAGATAAGATGCATAAAAGGATAAACATCACATGCAATCAATATAAGTGATATGATATGGCCATCATCATCTTGTGCTTGTGATCTCCATCTCCGAAGCACCGTCATGATCACCATCGTCACCGGCGCGCCACCTTGATCTCCATCGTGGCAACGTTGTCGTCTCGCCAATCTTATGCTTCCACGACTATCACTACCGCTTAGTAATAAAGTAACGCATTACATCGCGATTGCATTGCATACAATAAAGCGACAACCATATGGCTCCTGCCAGTTGCCGATAACTCGGTTACAAAACATGATCATCTCATACAATAAAATCAGCATCATGTCTTGACCATATCACATCACAACATGCCCTGCAAAAACAAGTTAGACGTCCTCTACTTTGTTGTTGCAAGTTTTACGTGGCTGCTACGGGCTTAAGCAAGAACTCATCTCACCTACGCATCAAAACCACAACGATAGTTCGTCAAATAGACTCCGTTTTAACCTTCTCAAGGACCGGGCATAGTCACACTTGGTTCAACTAAAGTTGGAGAGACAGTCTTCCGCAAGCCATCTATGTGCAAAGCACGTCGAGGGAACCGGTCTCGCGTAAGAGTACGCGTAAGGTTGGTCCGGATCGTCTCACCCAACAATACCGCCGAACCAAAGTATGACATGCTGGTAGGCAGTATGACTTGTATCGCCCACAACTCACTTGTGTTCTACTCGTGCATATAACATCAAACCATAAAACCTAGGCTCGGATGCCACTGTTGGGGAACGCAGTAATTTCAAAATTTTCCTACGCACACGCAAGATCATGGTGATGCACAGCAACGAGAGGGGAGAGTGTTGTCTACGTACCAATGCAGACCGACTGCGGAAGCGATCACACAACGTAGAGGAAGTAGTCGTACGTCTTCTTCCCGATCCAACCGATCCAAGCACCGTTACTCCGGCACCTCCGAGTTCTTAGCACACGTTCAGCTCGATGACGTTCCTCGGGCTCCGATCCAGCAAAGCGTCGAGGAAGAGTTCCGTCAGCACGACGGCGTGATGACGATCTTGATGTACTACCGACGCAGGGCTTCGCCTAAGCACTACAACGGTACGATCGAGGTGGAATTTGGTGGCAGGGGGCACCGCACACGGCTAAGGAACGATCTCAAGGATCAAGTTGTGTGTCTTGGGGTGCCCCCTACCCCCGTATATAAAGGTTGGAGGAGGGGGAGCCGGCCGGCCAGGGAGAGGAGGCGCAGGGGAGTCCTACTCCCACCGGGAGTAGGACTCCTCCCCCCAATCCTAATCCTATTAGGACTCCCGGGGGGAAAAGGAGAGAGAAGGGGGGCCGGCCCCTATCCTAGTCCTACTAGGACTTTGGGAAGGGGGGCGCCGGCCAGCTTGTGGGCTTTCCCTTTTTCTCCTTTTCCACTAAGGCCCAATAGGCCCATTTAGTCTCCCGGGGGGTTCCGGTAACCCTCCCGGTATTCCGGTAAAATCCCGATTTCACTCGGAACACTTCCGATGTCCAAACATAGGCTTCCAATATATCAATCTTTACGTCTTGACCATTTCGAGACTCCTCGTCATGTCCGTGATCTCATCCGGGACTCTGAACAACCTTCGGTACATCAAAATGCATAAACTCATAATAACTGTCATCGTAACGTTAAGCGTGCGGACCCTACGGTTCGAGAACAATGTAGACATGACCGAGACACGTCTCCGGTCAATAACCAATAGCGGGACCTGGATGCCCATATTGGCTCCTACATATTCTACGAAGATCTTTATCGGTCAGACCGCATAACAACATACGTTGTTCCCTTTGTCATCGGTATGTTACTTGCCCGAGATTCGATCGTCGGTATCCAATACCTAGTTCAATCTCGTTACCGGCAAGTCTCTTTACTCGTTCCGTAATACATCATCTCACAACTAACATATTAGTTGCAGTGCTTGCAAGGCTTATGTGATGTGCATTACCGAGAGGGCCCAGAGATACCTCTCCGACAATCGGAGTGACAAACCCTAATCTCGAAATACGCCAACCCAACATCTACCATTGGAGACACCTGTAGTACTCCTTTATAATCACCCAGTTACGTTGTGACGTTTGGTAGTACCCAAAGTGTTCCTCCGGTAAACGGGAGTTGCATAATCTCATAGTTATAGGAACATGTATAAGTCATGAAGAAAGCAATAGCAACATACTAAACGATCGGGTGCTAAGCTAATGGAATGGGTCATGTCAATCAGATCATTCTACTAATGATGTGACCTCGTTAATCAAATAACAACTCTTTGTTCATGGTTAGGAAACATAACCATCTTTGATTAACGAGCTAGTCAAGTAGAGGCATACTAGTGACACTTTGTTGGTCTATGTATTCACACATGTATTATGTTTCCGGTTAATACAATTCTAGCATGAATAATAAACATTTATCATGATATAAGGAAATAAATAATAACTTTATTATTGCCTCTAGGGCATATTTCCTTCAATAACTATTGCATGATTAATCGCATCTGACATAATTATCCATCACTGATCCAATGCCTATGAGCTTTTCCTATATTGTTCTTCGCTTATTTATTTTTTCGTTGCTACTGTTACAATCACTATAAAACCAAAAATATTACTTTTGCTACCGTTACCACTACTATCATATTACTTTGCTACTAAATACCTTGTTGTAGATATTAAGTTTCCAGGTGTGGTTGAATTGACAACTCAGCTGCTAATACTTGAGAATATTCTTTGGCTCCCCTTGTGTCAAATCAATAAATTTGGGTTGAATACTCTACCCTCGAAAATTGTTGCGATCCCCTATACTTGTGGGTTATCAAGACTATTTTCTGGCGCCGTTGCTGGGGAGCATAGCTCTATTCTTTGAGTCACTTGGGATTTATATCTGCTTATCATTATGAAGAACTTGAAAGATCAAAGAACCAAGATTTTTCCCTCAACTACGAGGGGAGGTAAGGATCTGCCATCTAGCTTTGCACTTGATTCACCTTCTGTTTTGAGTAAACTTGCGACACCTACACATGCTATTGATTCTGATAGGTCGCATGTTATTGATGATGCCACTTCTGCTTTGCATGATACTTATGATGAAACTACTTCTATGCTTGATAATACTGTGCCACTAGGTGAATTTCTTAATGAACAACTTGCTAGGGCTAGAGAGAATGAAATTATTGAAACTGATAATATTGATGAAAGTGATGATGAAGATTCTCTCCATAGATATGAATTGCCTGTTGTGCCTGGGGGTTATGTTATGGATGAAGAAACTGCTAGAGACTTCTTATCTTGCAATGATAGATCTGATCTTAAGAAATTATTAGCTAATGTTAAAGGAAAGTCTTTGAATGCTAGAATGAAATATGACCCTGCTTTTGCTACTTCACCTATCTTTATTACTGATAAGGATTATGATTTCTCTGTCGATCCTGAGTTAATTACTTTGGTTGAATCTGATCCTTTTTATGGCTATGAATTTGAAACTGTTGTGGTACATCTTACTAAATTAAATGATATAGCCACCATGTTTACTCATGATGAGAAAACTCATTATTACTTTATCCTTAAGTTATTTCCATTCTCGTTAAAGGGTGATGCTAAAACATGGTTTATTTCTCTTGATCCTGGTTGTGTGCGTAGTCCCCAGGATATGATTTATTACTTCTCCACTAAATATTTCCCCGCTCATAAGAAACAAGACATTTTAAGGGAAATATATAATTTTGTGCAAATTGAAGAAGAGAGTCTCCCACAAGCTTGGGGGAGGCTTCTCCGATTACTTAATGCTTTGCCTGATCACCCTCTCAAGAAAAATGAAATACTTGATATCTTTTATAATGGACTAACTGATGCTTCCAGAGACTACCTGGATAGTTGTGCTGGTTGTGTTTTCAGGGAAAGAACTGTTGATCAAGCTGAATTGCTATTGAATAATATGTTGACTAATGAAAATAATTGGACACTTCCTGAACCAACTCCTAAGCCAACTCCGAAGAAAAGGGGTATTCTATTTCCCAGTCCCGAAGATATGCAAGAGGTAAAGAAATATATGAAAGAAAATGGTATTAAAGCTGAAGATGTTAAGAATTTACCACCTATTAAAGAAATACATGGTCTTGATAACCCTACACTGGTAGTAAAGGTAAATTCTCTCTATAGATTTGATAAATGTGAAATCCCATTTACTAAGTTTGCTAGCCAATGCTTGGATGAGTTTGATGACTTTATGGTTAAACAAGAAAACTTCAATGCTTATGTTGGTAGACAATTGAAACACAATGCTAATATGCTAGAACACTTGAGTGATTATATGGCTAGTGTTAAAGGTGAACTCAAACTTATTAGTAAACATGCTTCTATGGTTACCACTCAAGTAGAACAAGTACTTAAAGCTCAGAATGATTTGCTCAATGAAATAATAAGAAGAATGATAAAGCTGTTAGAGTTATGACTAGAAGTGGTAAAATGAATCAGGAACCTTTGTATCCTGAGGACCATCCTAAGAGAATTGAGCAAGATTCTCAGAGAACTAATATTGATGCACCTAATTCTTCTAAGAAGAAGAAAAAGAAAAATGATAGAACTTTGCATGCTTCTAGTTCTAGTGAACCTGTTGTTGACACACCTGAGAATCCCAATGATATTTCTATTTCTGATGCTGAGACACAATATGGTAATGAACATGAACCTAGTGATAATGTTAATGATGATGCTCATGTTGATGCTCAACCTAGCAATAATAATGATGTAGAAATTGAACCTGCTGTTGATCTTGATAACCCACAATCAAAGAATCAACGTTATGCTAAGAGAGACTTTGTTGCTAGGAAGCACGGTAAGGAAAGAGAACCATGGGTTCAGAAACCCATGCCTTTTCCTCCTAAGCCATCCAAGAAAAAGGGTGATGAGGATTTTGAGCGCTTTGATGAAATGATTAGACCTATCTTTCTGCGTATGCGTTTGACTGATATGCTTAAAATGAACCCTTATGCCAAATACATGAAAGATATTGTTACTAATAAAAGAAAGATACTGGAAGCTGAAATTTCCACCATGCTTGCTAATTACACTTTTAAGGGTGGAATACCAAAGAAACTTGGAGATCCAGGAGTACCAAGTATACCATGCTCCATTAAAAGAAACTATGTTAAAACTGCTTTATGTGATCTTGGAGCCAGTGTTAGTGTTATGCCTCTCTCTTTATATCGTAGACTTGATTTGAATAAGTTGACACCTACTGAAATATCTTTGCAAATGGATGATAAGTCAACTGCTATACCTGTCAGTATTTTTGAGGATGTGCCTGTTGTGGTTGCAAACGTTACTATTTTAATGGACTTTGTTATTCTTGATATTCCCGAGAACGATAGTATGTCGATTATCCTTGGTAGACCCTTTTTGAATAATGCAGGGGCTGTTATTCATTGCAACAAAGGCAATGTCACTTTTCATGTTAATGGTAATGAGCATACGGTACACTTTCCGAGGAAACAACCTCAAGTCCATAGCATTAGTTCTATTGGAAATTTTTCAACGATTACTATTGGAGGTTTTGAATTTCCCCTTCCTACTGTCAAGAAGAAATATGATATTCTTATTGTTGGGGATGTGCATTTCCCAGTTGAGGTAACCTAGTGTTATTCGAAATTTCTTAGGTTTCATGCGATTCGGAATGAGTTTGTTAACAAGACTTGATCAACCTTGTTAGTGGATTCCTTTAGATGAGCATGAGATGGATGAAGTTAGAAAACACAACTCTCTGTATCATCTTTTTACTTTCTGTTATTTATATTAAATAAAGCAAGTATTTTCTGTCCGTTCTCTGAATTATCCATGCAATAAAAAATACCCCGAAAATAGAAGTTCTCCAAATGCCCTAAAAATTAAATATGATTTTTTTTCTAGAATATTTGAGAATATCTGGCACTGAGAACACACCAGGGGGACCCACCACGTGCCCACGAGGGTGGAGGGCGCGCCCCCTGCCTCATGGACCCCACGTGGGTCCCCTCCACTTGTCCTTGCACCCACACACTTTGTGTTGCTCCAGAAAATATCACTAGCCAGCTCAAACCCGAGTTCTCGCTCATCTTGCTGCCATTTTCGATCTCCTTGCTCAAAGCTCCTCTCACAAAACTGCTTTGAGGGATTGTTCTTTGGAATGTGACTCTTCCAATGGTCCAATTAGTTTTTGTTCTAGTGCTTTATTTATTGCAATTTTTTGCTGCTTAGGTGACCATGTTCTTGAGCTTGCATGTCAAATTTATGTGGTCAAAAGTAGTTTTAATGCATGATATGGCCTCTAGGCACTTGTAGGAGTAGTTGCTATCAATCTTGTTGAATTTGGTTCACTTTTATTTTAAGTTATTAAAATTTTCAGAAAAAGATGAAGAGATTTTTGAGGGGCTCATTGAGGCGAAGCTCGAAGGATAAGCAAAGTGAGGAGAACAAGAAGCCCAAGTATACTCTCCCTCGTACCGCGGAGGTTCGGCCGTGTGAATGACCTTGTGATGAGTTCTTGAGAGAAGCTGGGATTTATGAGGATCTTTATCATTTGGCTGAGAATGCAGGCCTCACCGTCTTCCTCCATGACCAGCGTGAACAGTATCTCTTACTCACCAATATCTTTGTGCAAAAATTTCATTTCCATGCTAGGAGATCACCACCTTCGGTGGAATTTTACTTATATGATGAGCATAAGGAGATGTCACTTTATGATTTTTGCCGGGTCTGTTTGATACCGTTTGAGGGAAGCATAGAGGAACCACATCGTAATGATGTGGAGGGATTTATTGATACAATTGTTGTAGGGGAAACGAGGAAAGTTTCCGATGCGAGAATCACTAGCATACATTTTCCTGTTCTACGTTACTTTGCAATATTCACTAGTAGATGCTTAATTGGTCGCGGGAATTGTGGAAACCTTAGTGCCCCTGATATTGTTATTTTGCGCCATGCCTTGTTTCATGATACTACTTTCAGTTTAGGCGCCATTGTTGCTAAACGGTTAAATCTGAACCGTACTAAGGGCCCCGTCCTCGGAGGCATCTTTGCCTCGCGCCTTGCTGCACACTTTAATATACCTATTAGACATCATGAGAAAGAGGAAAAGTTGTTGCCTCCTATTGTTCTAGATTACTGTTGGGGAACATTGCAGAAAAGAAAAAAATCTACGTTTCACCAAGATCAATCTATGGAGTCAACTAGCAACGAGAGGAGAGTGCATCTACATACCCTTGTAGATCGCGAGCGGAAGCGTTCAAGAGAAAGGGGATGATGGAGTCGTACTCGCCGTGATCCAAATCACCGATGACCAAGTGCCGAACGGACGACACCTCCGCGTTCAACACACGTACGGAGTGGATGACGTCTCCTCCTTCTTGATCTAGCAAGGGGAAGGAGAGGTTGATGAAGATCCAGCAGCACGACGGCGTGGTGGTGGATGCAGCAATGATCGCAGCAGGGCTTCGCCGAGCTTCTGCAAGAGGGAGAGGTGTAGCAGGGGAGAGGGAGGCGCCAAGACTTCAGGTGCGGCTGCCCTCCCTCCCCCCTTTATATAGGCCCCCTGGGGGGCGCCGGCCCTGGAGATTGGATCTCCCAAGGGGGGGGGGCAAGGGGGGTGGAGTGCCCCCCAAGGCAAGTGGAGGCGCCCCCCACCCTAGGGTTTCCAACCCTAGGCGCAGGGGCCCCAAGGGGTGCGCACCAGTCCACTATGGGCTGGTTCCCCTCCCCACTTCAGCCCATGGGGCCCTCCGAGATGGGTGGCCCCACCCGGTGGACCCCCGGGACCCATCCGGTGGTCCGGGTACAATACCGGTGACCTCGAATCTTTCCCGATGGCCGAAACTACACTTCCTATATATAATTCTTCACCTCCGGACCATTCTGAAACTCCTCGTGACGTCCAGGATCTCATCCGGGACTCCGAACAACTTTCGGATTACTGCATACTCATATCTCTACAACCCTAGCGTCACCGAACCTTAAGTGTGTAGACCCTACGAGTTCGGGAGACACGTAGACATGACCGAGACGGCTCTCCGGCCAATAAACAACAACGGGATCTGGATACCCATGTTGGCTCCCACATGCTCCTCGATGATCTCATCGGATGAACCACGATGTTGAGGATTCAAGCAACCCCGTATACAATTCCCTTTGTCAATCGGTACGTTACTTGCCCGAGACTCGATCGTCGGTATCCCAATACCTTGTTCAGTCTTGTTACCGGCAAGTCACTTTACTCGTACTGTAATGCATGATCCCGTGATCAACCACTTGATCACATTGAGCTCATTATGATGATGCATTACCGAGTGGGCCCAGAGATACCTCTCCGTCATACGGAGTGACAAATCCCAGTCTCGATTCGTGCCAACCCAACAGACACTTTCGGAAACACCTGTAATGTACCTTTATAGTCACCCAGTTACGTTGTGATGTTTGGCACACCCAAAGCACTCCTACGGTATCCAGGAGTTGCACAATCTCATGGTCTAAGGAAATGATACTTGACATTCAGAAAAGCTACAACAAACAAACTACACGATCTTTGAGCTAAGCTTAGGATTGGGTCTTGTCCATCACATCATCCTCCTAATGATGTGATCCCGTTATTAATGACATCCCCATGTCCATAGCCAGGAAACCATGACTATCTGTTGATCAACGAGCTAGTCAACTAGAGGCTCACTAGGGACACATTGTGGTCTATGTATTCACACATGTATTATGATTTCCGGATAATACAATTATAGCATGAATAATAGACAATTATCATGAACAAGGAAATATAATAATCATTTTATTATTGCCTCTAGGCCATATTTCCAACAGTCTCCCACTTGCACTAGAGTCAATCATCTAGTTACATTGTGATGAATCGAACACCCATGGAATTCTGGTGTTGATCATGTTTTGCTCTAGGGAGAGGTTTAGTCAACGGATCTACTACATTCAGGACCGTATGTACTTTACAAATTTCTATGTCTCCATTTTGAACACTTTCACGAATGGAGTTGAAGCGACGCTTGATATGCCTGGTCTTCCTGTGAAACCTGGGCTCCTTGGCAAGGGCAATAGCTCCAATGTTGTCATAGAAGAGAGTCATCGTCCCCGATGCATTGGGTATGACTCCTAGGTCGGTAATAAACTCCTTCACCCAGACTGCTTCATGTGCTGCCTCCGAGGCTGCCATGTACTCCGCTTCACATGTAGATCCCGCCACAACGCTTTGCTTGCAACTGCACCAGCTTACTGCCCCACCATTCAAAATATACATGTATCCGGTTTGTGACTTAGAGTCATCCAGATCTGTGCTGAAGCTAGCATCGACGTAACACTTTACGACGAGCTCTTCGTCACCTCCATAAATGAGAAACATTTCCTTGGTCCTTTTCAGGTACTTCAGGATATTCTTGACCGCTGTCCAGTGTTCCATGCCAAGATTACTTTGGTACCTTCCTACCAAACTCATGGCAAGGTTTACATCAGGTCTGGTACACAGCATAGCATACATGATAGACCCCATGGCTGAGGCATAGGGGACGACACTCATCTTTTCTCTATCTTCTGCCGTGGTCGGGCATTGAGCCATGCTCAATCTCGTACCTTGCAATACAGGCAAGAACCCCTTCTTTGACTGATCCATTTTGAACTTCTTCAATATCTTGTCAAGGTACGTACTCTGTGAAAGACCAATGAGGCGTCTCGATCTATCTCTATAGATCTTGATACCTAATATATAAGCAGCTTCTCCAAGGTCCTTCATTGAAAAACACTTGTTCAAATAGGCCTTTATGCTTTCCAAGAATTCTATATCATTTCCCATCAACAGTATGTCATCCACATACAATATGAGAAATGCTACAGAGCTCCCACTCACTTTCTTGTAAATGCAGGCTTCTCCATAAGTCTGCATAAACCCAAACGCTTTGATCATCTCATCAAAGCGAATGTTCCAACTCCGAGATGCTTGCACCAGCCCATAAATCGAGCGTTGGAGCTTGCACACCTTGTCAGCATTCTTAGGATCGACAAAACCTTCCGGCTGCATCATATACAATTCTTCCTTAAGGAAACCATTAAGGAATGCCGTTTTGACGTCCATTTGCCATATCTCATAATCATAGAATGCGGCAATTGCTAACATGATTCAGACGGACTTCAGCTTCGCTATGAGTGAGAAAGTCTCATCGTAGTCAACCCCTTGAACTTGTCGATAACCCTTAGCGACAAGCCGAGCTTTATAGATGGTCACATTACCATCCGTATCTATCTTCTTCTTAAAGATCCATTTATTTTCTATGGCTCGCCGATCAACGGGCAAGTCAGTCAAAGTCCATACTTCGTTTTCATACATGGATCCTATCTCGGATTTCATGGCTTCCAGCCATTTGTCGAAATCCGGGCCCACCATCGCTTCTTCATAGTTCGAAGGTTCACCATTGTCTAACAACATGATTTCCAAGACAGGGTTGCCGTACCACTCTGGTGCGGAACGTGTCCTTGTGGACCTACTGTAACGCCCCGAGACCGATCTGCCAGTTGTCGTCCAGTTATTCGCCGTCGTTGCCATGTCATTTGCTTGCGTGTTGCATCTTGTCATGTCATCATGTGTATTGCATCATCCTGTTTTCAAAACTTGCATCCGTCCCGGTCTCCTCGTTCTCTCCATTGTCCGTGGTGAGCCCAACCACACTTGCACGCGCCCGCGGCACGTCCGAAATATTATTTTTATAAGTGGCCGGAAAATGTTCTCGGAATGGGATGAGATTTGACGTGTGGTCTTATTATAGTGTAGACAGACCGCCTGTCAAGTTTCATCGCAATCGGAGTTCGTTTGATGCCCCAACGGATAAATATAGCGGCAATATAGCCGGTCTAACGTCGGACGTTTTCGGTCTCCGGAAATAGTCGCCGGGCCTCCCTCTCTTCTCTTCTCTCAGCCCGAGACCGTCTACACAACTCACTACCTACCGCCAGGTCCAACCTAACCCCTCTCGTCAGCCCGCAGCCCCCCTCACGCACGCCCGAAAGTTGTCCCGGACCCGACCCAGACTGTTGCCACCGTTGGATCCGGATCATCCCCAAACGTCTACAAAACGTCACCGTTTTCTTATTTGGACTTCCTAGATATTTTATTCGCGACCGTCCGATTACGATCGGAGGGTCCTTTTAGCCCCTTACCAAAAATCCTTGCTATATAAACGGGTCCAACCCTAACTTCTAGGGAGTGTGTCACATCCCGCCGCCACTCCACCCAGATCCTCTCGGGATCCCCTCCCTCGATCCCCGCAGCCTCCTCCCACCTCTCTTCGAATCTAGATCCAGCCAAGACAAATCCTCCCCGACCCTCTCCCTTGTTTTGCGGGCTTGACCAATCGGTCGCCCGAGCCCCGTGCTCCTCCATCCCCTTCCTCGATCTCCTTCCCCAAGCTCCTCCTGCCTCGTCCTCTAGCCCTTGGATGCATCCGACCGTCCGCAGCCGTCGTCGTCCACGCCCACAGGAGCCAGCAGCTCCACATCGCCCTGCCTCGACGGCGACCTGCCAAACCAGGTCACGCCATCCTCCTCCTCTTTCTTTTCCTTCTCTTCCAATTTCTTCTTCCCCCTCGGACTCTCAGCTCTCCCTCTCTTCTCCGTTGGGCAGGAGCCTCGTCACCGGAGGCCACGCGCCGGCAGCAAGCCCCAACGCTGGCGCCCAGCTCCAAGTTCGCCGCCTCGTCCCCTAGCAAGCTCGTCAGCGTCAACCGTCGTCCTCGCCCCGCGCGGGTTCTGCGCCTTGCTGCCGCGGGAGTCCTCCTCTGCTTCTCCTTCGGCCGCCCCGCGCCATGGATGCAGCTTCTGCAGCAGCCAGTCGCTGCTGCATCGTGCCACCGCCTGCTTCGCCCCGGATTCAGACGCCCATCACCGGAGCCGCGCCATCCCGCTGCTCGCCAGAGTCCCACGCGGCCCTTGCATCGTCGCTGCCTTCTGACGAGCTCGATCCCCTGCTTCCTCTGTTATAGAAACATGGCCACGCGCTCGCGTTGACTCCTCCGGCCAGATCGAACGAGTCCTCCGCATCGCTCGCACGGGCCGGCTTCGCTCCGTGCCAGATCCGCACCGCGCCAGCCCAATCGGCCTCGCCCCCGAACCAGGCCGCCTCCCCTTCGCCAGATCCAGTCTCCGCACCGGCCCAGCGGCGCCCAAGACCTGCCTCCTTCCGCGTCTCTGGGCCGACCTCCTCCCAGCCCAGCTCGCCCCGATTCGCCTCCAGCGCCCTGGGCCTCCTCCCGCTTCCTGCGAAGCCCAGCCAGCCGCGCCAGGCTCCAGCTGGCCCAGTGCCCACCGGCCTCCCTCTCTACAGATCCGGGCCGAAGCCCATGGTGAGCAGTCGCCTAGATCCCATGCACTGTTGGGCCGGCCTTTGATGCGACCCATATCTGTTTTTTACCAGGATCTGCGAATTGTCTATTATTCCAGAGAAGCCAGTTTTGCAGAAAAGTCCCCGAGCTTCATGCATATAATAACTCATGATCTGTGCATCTTATGGGACAACTTAATATATGAAACTTGCTTAAAATTATGTGTAGATTAATAATATGCCACTTTCATCCATGGTTAAAATGCTTAAAATGTTGTTTGATTAATTTTTGCTCTATGTCATGCTAAATGATTTAATTCATAACTAAATAACCGTAACTCCGAATTTAATAAACTTTATATGTAAATGGGGTAGAATTTTGCCTAGTTTAACATGGTGGCCTTACTTTGCATGTTAAACAAATCTAAAATAATGTTTAGGGCAGAACAGTACCTAACCTAATATATGCACATGAGGAGTTCCGGATTTGTTGTTTGTTGTTCCCAGCCTCATTTAAACTTGACTAGATGGGTAGTTTTTCATTTGCTTCACCCCCTTGCCATGTTAATCAACATTTAATATTGTTGGGTCCATAAACGAGAGATAACTAAACAATTGATGTGGTGTTTTGTCAATATGCATCTCGATGCATATTGAGCTCCACTTAATTTGTAGGATTGCTTGCGCTCTTTTGCCATGCCTCTTTAAACCGGACATGCATCATACTCGATTATGCATCATGCCATGTTGATGCCGTGGTTGTTTACTATGTTGTGTGCTTCTTTTCCGGTGATTGCTTCTTCGGGTTGGTTCCGATAACGTCGAGTTTGTGAGGACCCATTCATCTACGTGCCGTTTGTCTTCTTCATGGACTCGTTCTTCTTCCTTGCGGGATTTCAAGCAAGATGATCATACCCTCGAAATCACTACTATCTTTGCTTGCTGGTTTGCTCGCTCTTTTGCTATGCCAATGCTACGATGCCTACCACTTGCTTGTCAGCCTCCCAAATTGCCATGTTCAGCCCCTAACCCACCATTGTCCTAGCAAACCGTTGATTGGCTATGTTACCGCTTTGCTCAGCCCCTCTTATAGCGTTGTTAGTTGCAGGTGAAGATTGAAGTTTGTTCCTTGTTGGAACATGGAGACCGTTCCTTGTTGGAACATTTGTTTACTTGTTGGGATATCACTATATATCTTATTTAATTAATGCATCTATATACTTGGTAAAGGGTGGAAGGCCCGGCCTTATGCCTGGTGTTTTGTTCCACTCTTGCCGCCCTAGCTTCCGTCATATCGGTGTTATGTTCCCGGATTTTGCATCCCTTACGCGGTTGGGCTATAATGGGAACTGAAGGAAATATGCCCTAGAGGCAATAATAAAGTTATTATTTATTTCCTTACATCATGATAAATGTTTATTATTCATGCTAGAATTGTATTAACCGGAAACATAATACATGTGTGAATACATAGACCAATAGAGTGTCACTAGTATGCCTCTACTTGACTAGCTCGTTAATCAAAGATGGTTATGTTTCCTAACCATGAACAAAGAGTTGTTATTTGATTAACGAGGTCACATCATTAGTAGAATGATCTGATTGACATGACCCATTCCATTAGCATAGCACCCGATCGTTTAGTATGTTGCTATTGCTTTCTTCATGACTTATACATGTTCCTATAACTATGAGATTATGCAACTCCCGTTTACCGGAGGAACACTTTGGGTACTACCAAACGTCACAACATAACTGGGTGATTATAAAGGAGTACTACAGGTGTCTCCAATGGTAGATGTTGGGTTGGCGTATTTCGAGATTAGGGTTTGTCACTCCGATTGTCGGAGAGGTATCTCTGGGCCCTCTCGGTAATGCACATCACATAAGCCTTGCAAGCACTGCAACTAATATGTTAGTTGTGAGATGATGTATTACGGAACGAGTAAAGAGACTTGCCAATAACGAGATTGAACTAGGTATTGGATACCGACGATCGAATCTCGGGCAAGTAACATACCGATGACAAAGGGAACAACGTATGTTGTTATGCGGTCTGACCGATAAAGATTTTCGTAGAATATGTAGGAGCCAATATGGGCATCCAGGTCCCGCTATTGGTTATTGACCGGAGACGTGTCTCGGTCATGTCTACATTGTTCTCGAACCGTAGGGTCCGCACGCTTAACGTTACGATGACAGTTATTATGAGTTTATGCATTTTGATGTACCGAAGGTTGTTCGGAGTCCTGGATGAGATCACGGACATGACGAGGAGTCTCGAAATGGTCGAGACGTAAAGATTGATATATTGGAAGCCTATGTTTGGACATCGGAAGTGTTCCGGGTGAAATCGGGATTTTACCGGAATACCGGGAGGGTTACCGGAACCCCCCGGGAGACTAATGGGCCTATTGGGCCTTAGTGGAAAAGAGAAAAGGGAAGCCCACTAGCTGGCCGGCGCCCCCCCCCCCCCCCCAAGTCCTATTAGGAATAGGATAAGGGGCCGGCCCCCCTTCTCTCTCTTTTCCCCCCGGGAGTCCTAATTGGATTAGGATTGGGGGGAGGAGTCCTACTCCCGGTGGGAGTAGGACTCCCCTGCGCCTCCCCTCCCTTGGCCGGCCGGCCCCCCTCCTCCAACCTTTATATACGGGGGCAGGGGCACCCCAAGACACACAACTTGATCCTTGAGATCGCTCATTAGCCGTGTGCGGTGCCCCCTGCCACCAAATTCCACCTCGATCGTACCGTTGTAGTGCTTAGGCGAAGCCCTGCGTCGGTAGTACATCAAGATCGTCACCACGCCGTCGTGCTGACGGAACTCCTCCCCGAAGCTTTGCTGGATCAGAGCCCGGGGATCGTCATCGAGTTGTACGTGTGCTAAGAACTCGGAGGTGCCGAAGTAACGGTGCTTGGATCGGTCGGATCGGGAAGAAGACGTACGACTACTTCCTCTACGTTGTGTGATCGCTTCCGCAGTCGGTCTGCATTGGTACGTAGACAACACTCTCCCCTCTCGTTGCTGTGCATCACCATGATCTTGCGTGTGCGTAGGAAATTTTTTGAAATTACTGCGTTTCCCAACAGTGGCATCAGAGCCTAGGTTTTATGGTTTGATGTTATATGCATGAGTAGAACACAAGTGAGTTGTGGGCGATACAAGTCATACTGCCTACCAGCATGTCATACTTTGGTTCGGCGGTATTGTTGGTTGAGACGATCCGGACCAACCTTACGCGTACTCTTACGCGAGACCGGTTCCCTCGACGTGCTTTGCACATAGATGGCTTGCGGAAGACTGTCTCTCCAACTTTAGTTGAACCAAGTGTGACTACGCCCGGTCCTTGAGAAGGTTAAAACGGAGTCTATTTGACGAACTATCGTTGTGGTTTTGATGCGTAGGTGAGATGAGTTCTTACTTAAGCCCGTAGCAGCCACGTAAAACTTGCAACAACAAAGTAGAGGACGTCTAACTTGTTTTTGCAGGGAATGTTGTGATGTGATATGGTCAAGGCATGATGCTGATTTTATTGTATGAGATGATCATGTTTTGTAACTAAGTTATCGGCAACTGGCAGGAGCCATATGGTTGTCGCTTTATTGTATGCAATGCAATTGCGATGTAATGCTTTACTAGATTACTAAACGGTAGTAATAGTCGTGGAAGCATAAGATTGGCGAGACGACAACGATGCTACGATGGAGATCAAGGTGTCGCGCCGGTGACGATGGTGATCATGACGGTGCTTCGGAGATGGAGATCACAAGCACAAGATGATGATGGCCATATCATATCACTTATATTGATTGCATGTGATGTTTATCCTTTTATGCATCTTATCTTGCTTTGATTGACGGTAGCATTATAAGATGATCTCTCACTAAATTATCAAGAAGTGTTCTCCCTGAGTATGCACCGTTGCCAAAGTTTGTCGTGCCCAGACACCACGTGATGATCGGGTGTGATAAGCTCTACGTCCATCTACAACGGGTGCAAGCCAGTTTTGCACACGCAGAATACTCAGGTTAAACTTGACGAGCCTAGCATATGCAGATATGGCCTCGGAACACAGAGACCGAAAGGTCAAGCGTGAATCATATAGTAGATATGATCAACATGACGATGTTCACCATTGAAAACTACTCCATCTCACGTGATGATCGGTTATGGTTTAGTTGATTTGGATCACGTGATCACTTAGAGGATTAGAGGGATATCTATCTAAGTGGGAGTTCTTAAGTAATATGATTAATTGAACTTAAATTTATCATGAACTTAGTCCTGTTAGTATTTTGCAAATTATGTTGTAGATCAATAGCTCGCGTTGTTGCTTCCCTGTGTTTATTTTGATATGTTCCTAGAGAAAATTGTGTTGAAAGATGTTAGTAGCAATGATGCGGATTGGATCCGTGATCTGAGGTTTATCCTCATTGCTGCACAGAAGAATTATGTCCTTGATGCACCGCTAGGTAACAAACCTATTGCAGGAGCAGATGCAGACGTTATGAATGTTTGGCTGGCTCAATATGATGACTACTTGATAGTTTAGTGCACCATGCTTAATGGCTTAGAATCGGGACTTCAAAGACGTTTTGAACGTCATGGACCATATGAGATGTTCCAGGAATTGAAGTTAATATTTCAAGCAAATACCCGAGTTGAGAGATATGAAGTCTCCAACAAGTTCTATAGCTAAAAGATGGAGGAGAATCGCTCAACTAGTGAGCAAGTTCTCAGATTGTCTGGGTACTACAATCGCTTGAATCAAGTGGGAGTTAATCTTCCAGATAAGATAGTGATTGACAGAATTCTCTAGTCACCATCACCAAGTTAGCAGAACTTCGTGATGAACTATAATATGCAAGGGATAACGGAAACAACTCCCAAGCTCTTCGTGATGCTGAAATCAACGAAGGTAGAAATCAAGAAAAACATCAAGTGTTGATGGTTGACAAGACCACTAGTTTCAAGAAAAGGGCAGAGGGCAGAAGGGGAACTTCAAGAAGAACGGCAAGCAAGTTGCTGCTCAAGTGAAGAAGCCCAAGTCTGATCCTAAGCCTGAGACTAAGTGCTTCTACTGCAAAGGGACTGGTCACTGGAAGCGGAACTACCCCAAGTGATTGGCGGATAAGAAGGATGGCAAAGTGAACATAAGTATATTTGATATACATGTTATTGATGTGTACTTTACTAGTGTTTATAGCAACCCCTTAGTATTTGATGCTAGTTCAGTTGCTAAGAGTAGTAACTCGAAACGGGAGTTGCAGAATAAACAGAGACTAGTTAAGGGTGAAGTGACGATGTGTGTTGGAAGTGGTTCCAAGATTGATATGATCATCATCGCACACTCCCTATAATTTCGGGATTAGTGTTAAACCTAAATAAGTGTTATTTGGTGTTTGCGTTGAACATGAATATGATTTGATCATGTTTATTGTAATACGGTTATTCATTTAAGTAAGAGAATAAATTGTTGTTCTGTTTACATGAATAAAACCTAATATGGTTACACACCCAATGAAAATAGTTCATTGGATCTCGATCTTAATAATACACATATTCATAATATTGAAACCAAAAGATGCAAAGTTAATAATGATAGTGCAACTTATTTGTGGCACTGCTGTTTAGGTCATATCGGTGTAAAGCGCATGAAGAAACTCCATACTGATGGGCTTTTGGAACCACTTGATTATGAATCACTTGGTACTTGCGAACCGTGCCTCATAGGCAAGATGACCAAAACACCGTTCTCCGGTACTATGGAGAGAGCAACAGATTTATTGAAAATCATACATACCGATGTATGTGGTCCGATGAATATTAAGGCTCGTGGCGGATATCGTTATTTTCTCACCTTCACAGATGATTTAAGCAGATATGGGTATATCTACTTGATGAAACATAAGTCTGAAACATTTGAAAAGTTCAAAGAATTTCAGAGTGAAGTGAAAACATCGTGACAAGAAAATAAAGTTTCTACGATCTAATCACGGAGACAAATATTTGAGTTACGAGTTTGGTCTTCAGTTAAAACAATGTGAAATAGTTTCACTACTCACGCCACCTGGAACACCACATCATAATGGTGTGTCCGAACGTCATAACCGTACTTTATTGGATATAGTGCAATCTATGATGTCTCTTACCGATTTACCACTATTGATTTTGGGGTCATGCATTAGAGACAGCTGCATTCACGTTAAATAGGGAACCATATAAATTCGTTGAGACGACACCGTGTGAACTATGGTTTGGCAAGAAACCTAAGCTGTCGTTTCTTAAAGTTTGGGGTTGCGATGCTTATATGAAAAAGTTTCATCCTGATAAGCTCAAACTCAAATCGGAGAAGTGCGTCTTCATAGGATATCCAAAGGAAACTATTGGATACACCTTCTATCACAGATCCGAAGGCAAGACTTTTGTTGCTGAAATTCGGAAACTTTCTGGAGAAGGAGTTTCTCTCGAAAGAAGTGAGTGGGAGGAAAGTAGAACTTGACGAGGTAACTGTACCTGCTCCCTTGTTGGAAAGTAGCACAACACAGAAAACTGTTTCTATGGCACCTACACCAGTTAGTGAGGAAGCTAATGATGATGATCATGAAACTTCAGAACAAGATACTACTGAACCTCATAGATCAACCAGAGTAAGATCCGCGCCAGAGTGGTACGGTAATCCTTTTCTGGAAGTCATGCTACTAGATCATGATGAACCTACGAACTATGAAGAAGCGATGGTGAGCCCAGATTCCGCAAAGTGGCTTGAAGCCATGAAATCTGAGATATGATCCATGTATGAGAACAAAGTATGGACTTTGGTTGACTTACCTGATGATCGGCAAACAATTAAGAATAAATGGATCTTCAAGAGGAAGACGGATGTTGATAGTAGTGTTACTATCTACAAAGCTAGAATTGTCGCAAAAGGTTTTCGACAAGTTCAAGGTGTTGACTACGATGAGAGCTTCTCACTCGTATCTATGCTCGAGTCTGTCCGAATCATGTTAGTAATTGCCGCATTTTATGAAATCTGGCAAAAGGATAAACAAAACTGCATTCCTTAATGGATTTATTAAAGAAGAGTTGTGTATGATGCAACAGAAGGTTTTGTCAATCCGAAAGGTGCTAACAAAATGTGCAAGCTCCAGCGATCCATCTGTGGACTGGTGCAAGCATCTCGGAGTTGGAATATACGCTTTGATGAGTTGATCAAAGCATATAGTTTTATACAGACTTGCGGTGAAGCCTGTATTTACAAGAAAGTGAGTGGGAGCACTACAGCATTTCTGATAAGTATATGTGAATGACATATTGTTGATCGGAAATAATGTAGAATTATTCTGTAAAGCATAAAGGAGTGTTTGAAAGGAGTTTTTCAAAGAAAGACTTCGATGAAGCTGCTTACATATTGAGCTTCAAGATCTATAGAGATAGATCAAAGATGCTTGATAAGTTCTTTCAATGAGTACATACCTTGACAAAGATTTTGAAGTAGTTCAAAATGGAGCAGTCAAAGAAAGAGTTCTTGCCTGTATTACAAGGTGTGAAGTTGAGTAAGACTCAAAGCCCGACCATGGCAGAAGATAGAAAGAGAATGAAAGTCATTCCCTATGCCTTGGCCATAGGTTCTATAAAGTATGTCATGCTATATACCAGATCTATTGTATACCCTGCATTGATTTAGCAAGGGAGTACAATAGTGATCTAGGAGTAGATCACTGGACAGCGGTCAGAATTATCCTTAGTGAAATAAGGATATGTTTCTCGATTATGGACGTGACAAAAAGGTTCGTCGTAAAGGGTTACGTCGATGCAAGTTTTTGACACTGATCCAGATGAATAGTCTCAATCTGGATACATATTGAAAGTGGGAGCAATTAGCTAGAGTAGCTCCGTGTAGAGCATTGTAGACATAGAAATTGCAAAATACTTACGGATCTGAATATGACAGACCCGTTGACTAAAATTATCTCACAAGCAAAACATGATCACACCTTAGTACTCTTTGGGTGTTAATCACATAGATATGTGAACTAGATTACTGACTCTAGTAAACCCTTTGATTGTTGGTCACATGGCGATGTGAACCATGGGTGTTAATCACATGATGATGTGAACTATCGATGTTAATCACATGGTGATGTGATCTAGATTATTGACTCTAGTGCAAGTGGGAGACTGAAGGAAATATGCCCTAGAGGCAATAATAAAGTTATTATTTATTTCCTTACATCATGATAAATGTTTATTATTCATGCTAGAATTGTATTAACCGGAAACATAATACATGTGTGAATACATAGACCAACAGAGTGTCACTAGTATGCCTCTACTTGACTAGCTCGTTAATCAAAGATGGTTATGTTTCCTAACCATGAACAAAGAGTTGTTATTTGATTAACGAGGTCACATCATTAGTAGAATGATCTGATTGACATGACCCATTCCATTAGCATAGCACCCGATCGTTTAGTATGTTGATATTGCTTTCTTCATGACTTATACATGTTCCTATAACTATGAGATTATGCAACTCCCGTTTACCGGAGGAACACTTTGGGTACTACCAAACGTCACAACATAACTGGGTGATTATAAAGGAGTACTACAGGTGTCTCCAATGGTAGATGTTGGGTTGGCGTATTTCGAGATTAGGGTTTGTCACTCCGATTGTCGGAGAGGTATCTCTGGGCCCTCTCGGTAATGCACATCACATAAGCCTTGCAAGCACTGCAACTAATATGTTAGTTGTGAGATGATGTATTACGGAACGAGTAAAGAGACTTGCCAATAACGAGATTGAACTAGGTATTGGATACCGACGATCGAATCTCGGGCAAGTAACATACCGATGACAAAGGGAACAACGTATGTTGTTATGCGGTCTGACCGATAAAGATCTTCGTAGAATAAGTAGGAGCCAATATGGGCATCCAGGTCCCGCTATTGGTTATTGACCGGAGACGTGTCTCGGTCATGTCTACATTGTTCTCGAACCGTAGGGTCCGCACGCTTAACGTTACGATGACAGTTATTATGAGTTTATGCATTTTGATGTACCGAAGGTTGTTCGGAGTCCCGGATGAGATCACGGACATGACGAGGAGTCTCGAAATGGTCGAGACGTAAAGATTGATATATTGGAAGCCTATGTTTGGACATCGGAAGTGTTCCGGGTGAAATCGGGATTTTACCAGAATACCGGGAGGGTTACCGGAACCCCCCGGGAGACTAATGGGCCTATTGGGCCTTAGTGGAAAAGAGAAAAGGGAAGCCCACTAGCTGGCCGGCGCCCCCCCAAGTCCTATTAGGAATAGGATAAGGGGCCGGCCCCCCTTCTCTCTCTTTTCCCCCCGGGAGTCCTAATTGGATTAGGATTGGGGGGAGGAGTCCTACTCCCGGTGGGAGTAGGACTCCCCTGCGCCTCCCCTCCCTTGGCCGGCCGGCCCCCCTCCTCCAACCTTTATATACGGGGGCAGGGGGCACCCCAAGACACACAACTTGATCCTTGAGATCGCTCCTTAGCCGTGTGCGGTGCCCCCTGCCACCAAATTCCACCTCGATCGTACCGTTGTAGTGCTTAGGCGAAGCCCTGCGTCGGTAGTACATCAAGATCGTCACCACGCCGTCGTGCTGACGGAACTCCTCCCCGAAGCTTTGCTGGATCGGAGCCCGGGGATCGTCATCGAGCTGTACGTGTGCTAAGAACTCGGAGGTGCCGAAGTAACGGTGCTTGGATCGGTCGGATCGGGAAGAAGACGTACGACTACTTCCTCTACGTTGTGTGATCGCTTCCGCAGTCGGTCTGCGTTGGTACGTAGACAACACTCTCCCCTCTCGTTGCTGTGCATCACCATGATCTTGCGTGTGCGTAGGAAATTTTTTGAAATTACTGCGTTCCCCAACAGGAACCCCTTGACAGTTCGCCTTAAGTAAAGCTTCTCCAGCAATGCCCAACATTGGTTTTACCATTTGCCACCTAGCCTTTTCTTTCCCTTGGGTTCTGTAGACTCAAGGGTCATCTTTATTTTAACCCCCCCGGGGCTAGTGCTCCTCTGAGTGTTGGTCCGACCGAGTAGACTGCGGGGCCACCTCGGGGCAACTTGAGGGTTGGTTTTTACTCGTAGGATGTCTCATCTGAGTGTGCCCTGAGAAAGAGATATGTGCAGCTCCTATCGGGATTTGTCGGCACATTCGGGCGGTGTTGCTGGTTTAGTTTTACCCTGTCGAAATGTCTTGTTGTACTGGGATACCGAGTCTGATCGGAACATCTCGGGTGGAGGTCTATTCCTTCGTTGACCGTGAGAGCTTGTCATGGGCTAAGTTGGGACACCCTGCAGGGATTCGAACTTTCGAAAGCCGTGCCCGCGGTTATGGGTAGATGGGAATTTGTTAACGTCTGGTTGTAGAAAACCTGAAGTCGACCTTAATTAAAATGAATCAACCGTGTGTGTAACCGTGATGGTCTCTTTCCGGCGGAGTCCGGGAAGTGAACACGGTTGTTGGAGTTATGCTTGACGTAGGTAGTCCAGGATCACCTCTTGATCATACTTTTATCGACCGTGCTTTGCCTTCTCTTCTCGCTCTCATTTGCGTATGTTAGCCACCATATATGCTAGTCGCTTGCTGCAGCTCCACCTCATACCTTTACCTTACCCATAAGCTTAAATAGTCTTGATCGCGAGGGTGCGAGATTGCTGAGTCCCTGTGGCTCACAGATTACTTCCAAAACCAGCTTGCAGGTGCCGATGAGACCGTGCAGATGACGCAACCAAGCTTAGGAGGAGCTCGATGAAGATCTTGTCCTTTGTCTTGTTTCATTCTAGTTGATCAGTAGTGGAGCCCAGTTGGGGTCGATCGGGGACCTTTGTCGCATTTGGGGTTCTTCTTTTATTTTGGTTCCGTAGTCGGACCCTGAGTGTATTTGATTGATGTAATGCTTTATTCATGTAATTGTCTGAAGTGGCGATTGGAAGCCAACTATGTACCTCTTATTCCTTATTATATTACCTGGGTTGTGTCAAGATTACCTCACTTGCGACATTGCCTTCAATGCGATTATGCCTCTAAGTTGTGCCTCGACACGTGGGAGATATAGTCGCATCGAGGGTGTTACAAGTTGGTAATCAGAGCCTTCCCCGACCTTAGGAGCCCCCATTGCTTGATCGTTTTTAGCGGCCGAGTTGTGTCTAGAAAAATGTTTTGAGTCTTCTAGGAATTATATATATCGGAGAGCTTAGGAATTCTTTTTACTTCACAGTCTCTTCATCGCTCTGGTAAGGCATCCTGACGTAGAGTTTTGACTCTTCTCTTCTCAAATTTCACTAAAAAAAATTTTAGGATCACGCGAGTATCTTGGTTTTGTTCCGATGGCTTATGATGAGAATACTGTCTTGGTGCCTCCTGTCAGGGGTTTAGTGGAAGTGTCCCGGGGAGTTGAGCTCTGAGGTGTTGTCATCATAATTCTATCGTTGCAATTCTGGTATACTTGAGATATGTGCGCGACATCAAAAATCTCCTTTATGCAGTTCGTTGGTGAGATAACCATGACGCCACCCAGTACTGGGGCGGGAGTTCGGGAGTATCGCCATAACTTGTATAACGGATGCTTTTCGAAGGTTGAGGTAGATGGTTTCCGAAGGTTTCTTGGTTATGTGTTGAAGGATGGATACAGCTGGATGTAGGATTTGCTAGTTTGGGTGAGATATTATGCTTCCCCTGTATCCCCAACACCTGATTGCATAACCGGAAAGTTTTGGGAGTTTCATAGGCGGGAATTCAAGTAGCTCTTAGGATATCTTTCCAACAGATGTGTGATATGAAATTGGGGTTCGACGTCTAGTGGTTCGCCTATTCACGGTCGATTTTACAGTGGCCTCGTTGTGTCTTAAAGAGTCCTTGGCTATGCCGACTCGGGGACGCTTCGTATGTCATGTGCACTGCCTTGTACATGATGGTGCTGTACGATCGAGCCCGTGTAGGTCCCACCACGAAAACTTCGGACGAAATCTCTATCATATGTTTGTTCCGGCTTATTTCGCAAGCCAATCCTTTTGTTTTGTTTTGAGTTGTGGTATTCGAGTTGCTTCAATGTCAAGTGGATTCCATACCTTCCCCAGATGGTGTTCTCATACTCCGATGTGAATACCAATCCTTCTTGATCATCGAGATTGTCATGCCAATTTCTTTTAAACCGACGTGTTTCTCTTCAAGTGGATCCGATCATTTCAACTCCCGCAAGATCAATTATCACTTCTTCTCAACGGTGTTTGTTTCATTCGTCCCAAGCTGCCTTTGTTTTTCCCTCCCTCCCACCCTTGTTTCTTCGAGGAACCATATTTCTTATTCAAGTATCCTTTTATTGATGTGAAGTCTCTCCATTCTTTTCTATCAATATTGTTATCCGGTTATTCTCATGAAGATTCTAACGGAGCTTCAAGTTCATCATCTTTTGTTCTTTTCTTCTCTGGTGGAACCAATTCAAGCTTTCGGTGTTGATCATACTCTTTTCCGTGTTTCAATGTTTTCTCATGCCGGTGTAATTCTTAATTGTTCACTTCTCGCTATTCTATTATTCCGAAGTGCTCAAGATATCTCGAAGATTCGTGTTTCCACTCTACATTCGTTCAACCTATTTTGAGGATGTTATATCATTCAAGCCTTTTAATTCAACCGGTGCTTTTTCTCTTGTTAATCGTTCAATGGTGTTTCTTTTGAGTGGGCCCTAACCCACAGGTCTTTTCCCAAGATCTTACCTGACTCTTCTTATTTTCCCAGAGCTATCCTAAATTCTTTTCGAAGCTTGACGTAAGAATGATTTATCATCAGTCAAATGTTTTCTCCAAGATCTTTCAAATTCTTTTCATCATTGGATCAACCCCTTCGTTTTGATTCTTCCGGAGTGTCTAAATAATTCACGATGGTGTTTCTCGTCGTCTTTCTCATCATTTGAAGACCGAAGAAGATTTTTCTCTCAATCCTGCAACATTCTCTTCAAGTTTCGCGATTCTAGCTTGTTGCCATCCTCTCATAATTATTTGCGATTGTGAGATATTCTTTTCACCCTTCCGGAGAAATTTAAGAGTCTTCTCAGTTGTTATCCGGAGTCCATCATCTAAGATTTATTCATTCTCAGCTTTCACTTATCATTCTCCGATCTTACCGGTGCAGCGTTCAAGTGATCTCTAATCGGCCCATGATCTATTATATTCACTTGTATCTAAATTCTCTCAAGCATCTTCGTTCATTTGCTAATCCTTCCCGGTGTTCCTTTATCTTTTCTTCGTTCATTTTAATTCTTACGGTGGTTCGTTCAAGATTTCTCTTCCTTTCTTATCATATCAATTTTATTCGTTGTTTCAACCCTTTCGGTGGTTCGTTCAATACCTTCCCAAGTCTGAGGTTATATCTCTCTTAATCTTTTCTACAAGAATAAGTAATATGCCAAATCCGTTGATTGTCATCAATTTAAATTGGTGAAGGATAAGCATAATGTAATTCTTACTCTTGTTTCATCCAAATGATTGATTCCTTATTCCGGAGGTGCATCATATCACATTCTTGGTTCAAGACGCTTTATCTTTTCTTTCCCAAGAGTCCCAAGCTTTCACAATTACATCTCCACCGAGGTCCAGCTAAATCATTGCAAGGATTCACCTTGTGTTTTCAACTTCTTTTTCCTTCCGTTTGTTCATCCTTTTGTTTACCGCAGTTTGTTCTCGATGATTAAATTCTTGGGTTCAAGTGCTCATCTTTCTTTCCCAGAGTTCCAACCTCTTTCAATTATATTATCACGGAGATCTCTATCTAAATCATTGCGAGGCTTCAATCTTATTCTTTTCATCATTCAATTATTTTGGATCATTCTTTTATTACCGGAGTTCTTCATGGAGGTTCTACATGATGGTTCATCAAGGATTTAATTCCTTCTCCAACTTTTCAATCGAGATTCTTTTCTAAGAAGCTCAAGCTTTCTTCATATTGCAATCCGGAGTGCATCCTTTCTTCCATATCATTGGAGGTGGTATTATGTCATTCTTGATAATTTGGGTTCATGTTTCATGATTCACATGTTGTTATGAATGAGGTATTTTAAATCCATTAACCTATTCCTTGGTATTGTCTTGGGTTATATTTCACCTAAAGCCTTCCCTAAGGATGGTTGTTATTATGGTGCTTATATATGATCCAAGTTTCTTCTTTTATCCTCCCGGTAATATAGCCTTCTCGTCTCCTTGTTCTTGCCAATCCAATTCTTTTCCCGTGAGTGGCAGGTTTTTCATCTCTTAATTTGAGAGGTATTCCATAAGACCATATCAAGCTTATTATTTTTCGTTGTGGGTTTTCCAACAACTCCGTTCTAGCTTCTGTTGTAACCGTGCTCTCTCAAGATATTGTTTTCCTTCGTTCACTCCATTCCATTCTTACTTTTGTTCCGGAGGCATTGTGATGTTCATCTTTTCAACCCATCATCTCGGTTTGTCAAGATCATGTTCAATTTCTTCCATTTACAGTCAAAGTGCTGTCCAAATTATATCAGTCTTTTTCCTTCTCTATTTTGTTTAACTGGAGTGTCGTGTTCTTTTCTTGGTTCACCCATTTAACCGGAGTGTTGTGTTTTCATGCCAGTTCTTTTCGTCTTATCAAATTTTGACTCCCTTCTCAACCGGAGTGCTGTCTGAGATCTTTCATACCCCTTGTTCCATTCATTCAATAGTTCCGGTGGCAGTGTGTTGTGATTTCATCAAGTATCTTCTCATCTTATCAAGACCTTATTCAATTCTTTTTCTTTTCAACCGGAGTGCTGCCCGAATTTGGTCTTCCTTGATCCCCTTCCTTAACCGGAGTGTTTTCAATATATATCTTCCCTTCAACCTGAAGGTTTTTCGCAATGTTCTTTCTTCCTGTTTTCTAAATGGCTGTTTTCGACTTTGTTCACCTTCGTTGTATTCTTTTCTCGAATTTGTTCAACCTCGCAAGGTTCTTTGGTTTCACTCGATTGTCAAAGAAGCAACTTAGTTTTACCTCTCTTTCTTTTCCGTTGTCCCTCCGGTGCCATTCTAGATCTCGGGACGAGATCCTCTTGTAGTGGTGGAGTGTTGTAACGCCCCGAGACCGATGTGCCAGTTGTCGTCCAGTTATTCGCCGTCGTTGCCATGTCATTTGCTTGCGTGTTGCATCTTGTCATGTCATCATGTGCATTGCATCATCATGTTTTCAAAACTTGCATCCGTCCCGGTCTCCTCGTTCTCTCCGTTGTCCGTGGTGAGCCCAACCACACTTGCACGCGCTCGCGGCACGTCCGAAATATTATTTTTATAAGTGGCCGGAAAATGTTCTCAGAATGGGATGAGATTTGACGTGTGGTCTTATTATAGTGTAGACAGACCGCCTGTCAAGTTTCATCGCAATCGGAGTTCGTTTGATGCCCCAACGGATAAATATAGCGGCAATATAGCCGGTCTAACGTCGGACGTTTTCGGTCTCCGGAAACAGTCGCCGGGCCTCCCTCTCTTCTCTTCTCTCAGCCCGAGACCGTCTACACAACTCACTACCTACCGCCAGGTCCAACCTAACCCCTCTCGTCAGCCCGCAGCCCCCCCTCGCGCGCGCCCGAAAGTTGTCCCGGACCCGACCCGGACTGTTGCCACCGTTGGATCCGGATCATCCCCAAACGTCTACAAAACGTCACCGTTTTCTTATTTGGACTTCCTAGATATTTTATTCGCGACCGTCCGATTACGATCGGAGGGTCCTTTTAGCCCCTTACCAAAAATCCTTGCTATATAAACGGGTCCAACCCTAACTTCTAGGGAGTCTGTCCCATCCCGCCGCCACTCCACCCAGATCCTCTCGGGATCCCCTCCCTCGATCCCCGCAGCCTCCTCCCACCTCTCTTCGAATCTAGATCCAGCCAAGACAAATCCTCCCCGACCCTCTCCCTCGTTTTGCGGGCTTGACCAATCAGTCGCCCGAGCCCCGTGCTCCTCCATCCCCTTCCTCGATCTCCTTCCCCAAGCTCCTCCTGCCTCGTCCTCTAGCCCCTGGACGCATCCGACCGTCCGCAGCCGTCGTCGTCCACGCCCACAGGAGCCAGCAGCTCCACATCGCCCTGCCTCGACGGCGACCTGCCGAACCAGGTCACACCATCCTCCTCCTCTTTCTTTTCCTTCTCTTCCAATTTCTTCTTCCCCCTCGGACTCTCAGCTCTCCCTCTCTTCTTCGTTGGGCAGGAGCCTCGTCACCGGAGGCCACGCGCCGGCAGCAAGCCCCAACGCTGGCGCCCAGCTCCAAGTTCGCCGCCTCGTCCCCTAGCAAGCTCGTCAGCGTCAACCGTCATCCTCGCCCCGCGCGGGTTCTGCGCCTTGCTGCCGCGGGAGTCCTCCTCTGCTTCTCCTTCGGCCGCCCCGCGCCATGGATGCAGCTTCTGCAGCAGCCAGTCGCCGCTGCATCGTGCCGCCGCCTGCTTCGCCCCGGATTCAGACGCCCATCACCGGAGCCGCGCCATCCCGCTGCTCGCCAGAGTCCCACACGGCCCTTGCATCATCGCTGCCTTCTGACGAGCTCGATCCCCTGCTTCCTCTGTTACAGAAACATGGCCACGCGCTCGCGTTGACTCCTCCGGCCAGATCGAGCGAGTCCTCCGCATCGCTCGCATGGGCCGGCTTCGCTCCATGCCAGATCCGCACCGCGCCAGCCCAATCGGCCTCGCCCCCGAGCCAGGCCGCCTCCCCTTCGCCAGATCCAGTCTCCGCACCGGCCCAGCGGCGCCCAAGACCTGCCTCCTTCCGCGTCTCTGGGCCGACCTCCTCCCAGCCCAGCTCGCCCCGATTCGCCTCCAGCGCCCTGGGCCTCCTCCCGCTTCCTGCGAAGCCCAGCCAGCCGCGCCAGGCTCCAGCTGGCCCAGCGCCCACCGGCCTCCCTCTCTACAGATCCGGGCCGAAGCCCATGGTGAGCAGTCGCCTAGATCCCATGCACTGTTGGGCCGGCCTTTGATGCGACCCATATCTGTTTTTTTACCAGGATATGCGAATTGTCTATTATTCCAGAGAAGCCAGTTTTGCAGAAAAGTCCCCGAGCTTCACGCATATAATAACTCATGATCTGTGCATCTTATGGGACAACTTAATATATGAAACTTGCTTAAAATTATGTGTAGATTAATAATATGCCACATTCATCCATGGTTAAAATGCTTAAAATGTTGTTTGATTAATTTTTGCTCTATGTCATGCTAAATGATTTAATTCATAACTAAATAACCGTAACTCCGAATTTAATAAACTTTATATGTAAATGGGGTAGAATTTTGCCTAGTTTAACATGGTGGCCTTACTTTGCATGTTAAACAACTCTAAAATAATGTTTAGGGCAGAACAGTACCTAACCTAATATATGCACATGAGGAGTTCCGGATTTGTTGTTTGTTGTTCCCGGCCTCATTTAAACTTGACTAGATGGGTAGTTTTTCATTTGCTTCACCCCCTTGCCATGTTAATCAACATTTAATATTGTTGGGTCCATAAACGAGAGAGAACTAAATAATTGATGTGGTGTTTTGTCAATATGCATCTCGATGCATATTGAGCTCCACTTAATTTGTAGGATTGCTTGCGCTCTTTTGCCATGCCTCTTTAAACCGGACATGCATCATACTCGATTGTGCATCATGCCATGTTGATGCCGTGGTTGTTTACTATGTTGTGTGCTTCTTTTCCGGTGATTGCTTCTTCGGGTTGGTTCCGATAACGTCAAGTTTGTGAGGACCCGTTCATCTACGTGCCGTTTGTTTTCTTCATGGACTCGTTCTTCTTCCTTGCGGGATTTCAGGCAAGATGATCATACCCTCGAAATCACTACTATCTTTGCTTGCTGGTTTGCTCGCTCTTTTGCTATGCCAATGCTACGATGCCTACCACTTGCTTGTCAGCCTCCCAAATTGCCATGTTCAGCCCCTAACCCACCATTGTCCTAGCAAACCGTTGATTGGCTATGTTACCGCTTTGCTCAGCCCCCCTTATAGCGTTGTTAGTTGCAGGTGAAGATTGAAGTTTGTTCCTTGTTGGAACATGGAGACCGTTCCATGTTGGAACATTTGTTTACTTGTTGGGATATCACTATATATCTTATTTAATTAATGCATCTATATACTTGGTAAAGGGTGGAAGGCTCGGCCTTATGCCTGGTGTTTTGTTCCACTCTTGCCGCCCTAGTTTCCGTCATATCGGTGTTATGTTCCCGGATTTTGCGTCCCTTACGCGGTTGGGCTATAATGGGAACCCCTTGACAGTTCGCCTTAAGTAAAGCTTCTCCAGCAATGCCCAACATTGATTTTACCATTTGCCACCTAGCCTTTTCTTTCCCTTGGGTTCTGCAGACTCAAGGCTCATCTTTATTTTAACCCCCCCCCCCCCCCGGGCCAGTGCTCCTCTGAGTGTTGGTCCGACCGAGTAGACTGCGGGGCCACCTCGGGGCAACTTGAGGGTTGGTTTTTACTCGTAGGATGTCTCATCTGAGTGTGCCCTGAGAAAGAGATATGTGCAGCTCCTATCGGGATTTGTCGGCACATTCGGGCGGTGTTGCTGGTTTAGTTTTACCCTGTCGAAATGTCTTGTTGTACTGGGATACCGAGTCTGATCGGAACATCTCGGGTGGAGGTCTATTCCTTCGTTGACCGTGAGAGCTTGTCATGGGCTAAGTTGGGACACCCTGCAGGGATTTGAACTTTCGAAAGCCGTGCCCATGGTTATGGGCAGATGGGAATTTGTTAACGTCCGGTTGTAGAAAACCTGAAGTCGACCTTAATTAAAATGAATCAACCGCGTGTGTAACCATGATGGTCTCTTTCCGGCGAAGTCCGGGAAGTGAACACGGTTGTTGGAGTTATGCTTGACGTAGGTAGTCCAGGATCACCTCTTGATCATACTTTTATCGACCGTGCTTTGCCTTCTCTTCTCGCTCTCATTTGCGTATGTTAGCCACCATATATGCTAGTCGCTTGCTGCAGCTCCACCTCATACCTTTACCTTACCCATAAGCTTAAATAGTCTTGATCGCGAGGGTGCGAGATTGCTGAGTCCCTGTGGCTCACAGATTACTTCCAAAACCAGCTTGCAGGTGCCGATGAGACCGTGCAGATGATGCAACGAAGCTTAGGAGGAGCTCGATGAAGATCTTGTCCTTTGTCTTGTTTCGTTCTAGTTGATCAGTAGTGGAGCCCAGTTGGGGTCGATCGGGGACCTTTGTCGCATTTGGGGTTCTTCTTTTATTTTGGTTCCGTAGTCGGACCCTGAGTGTATTTGATTGATGTAATGCTTTATTCATGTAATTGTGTGAAGTGGCGATTGTAAGCCAACTATGTACCTCTTATTCCTTATTATATTACCTGGGTTGTGTGAAGATTACCTCACTTGCGACATTGCCTTCAATGCGATTATGCCTCTAAGTCGTGCCTCGACACGTGGGAGATATAGTCGCATCGATGGTGTTACACCTGAAGTTCAGTAGCAACTTGATCTGAAGTTTCATGATCATCATCATCAACTTCCTCTCTAGTCGGTGCAGGCACCTTAGGAACATTTTCTTGAGCTGCGCCACTTACCGGTTCAAGAGGTAATACTTCACCAAGTTCTACCTTCCTCCCATTTATTTCTTTCGAGAGAAACTCTTTCTCTAGAAAGGACCCATTCTTGACAACAAAGATCTTGCCTTCGGATCTGAGGTAGAAGGTATACCCAACAGTTTCTTTAGGGTATCCTATGAAGACGCATTTTTCCGACTTGGGTTCGAGCTTTTCAGGTTGAAGTTTCTTGACATAAGCATCGCATCCCCAAACTTTTAGAAACGACAGCTTAGGTTTCTTCCCAAACCATAATTCATACGGTGTCGTCTCAACGGATTTCGACGGAGCCCTATTTAAAGTGAATGCGGCAGTCTCTAAAGCATAGCCCCAAAATGATAGCGGTAAATCGGTAAGAGACATCATAGATTGCACCATATCTAATAGAGTGCGATTACGACGTTCGGACACACCATTACGCTGAGGTGTTCTAGGCGGCGTGAGTTGTGAAACTATTCCACATTTTCTTAAGTGTGTGCCAAATTCGTGTCAAGTATTCTCCCCTACGATCTGATCGCAAGAACTTGATTTTCCTGTCACGTTGATTCTCAACCTCACTATGAAATTCCTTGAACTTTTCAAAGGTCTCAGACTTGTGTTTCATTAAGTAGACATACCCATATCTACTCAAGTCATCAGTGAGGGTGAGAACATAACGATAGCCACCGCGAGCCTCAACACTCATTGGACCGCACACATCAGTATGTATGATTTCCAATAAGTTGGTTGCTCACTCCATTGTTCCTGAGAACGGAGTCTTAGTCATTTTACCCATGAGGCATGGTTCGCACGTGTCAAATGATTCGTAATCAAGAGACTCTAAAAGTCCATCTGCACGGAGCTTCTTCATGTGTTTGACACCTATGTGACCAAGGCGGCAGTGCCACAAGTATGTGGAACTATCATTATCAACCTTACATCTTTTGGTATTCACACTATGAATATGTGTAGCATTACGCTCGAGATTCATTAAGAATAAAACATTCACCATCGGAGCATGACCATAAAACATATCTCTCATATAAATAGAACAACCATTATTCTCGGATTTAAATGAGTAGCCATCTCGAATTAAACGAGATCCTGATACAATGTTCATGCTCAAAGCTGGCACTAAATAACAATTATTGAGGTTTAAAACAAATCCCGTAGGTAAATGTAGAGGTAGCGTGCCGACGGCGATCACATTGACCTTGGAACCATTCCCGACGCGCATCGTCACCTTGTCCTTTGCCAGTCTCCGCTTATTCCGCAGCTCCTGCTTTGAGTTACAAATGTGAGCAACCGCACCGGTATCAAATACCCAGGAGCTACTACGAGTACTGGTAAGGTACACATCAATTACATGTATATCACATATACCTTTCGTGATGCCGGCCTTCTTGTCCGCTAAGTATTTGGGGCAGTTCCGCTTCCAGTGACCACTTCCCTTGCAATAAAAACACTCAGTCTCAGGCTTGGGTCCATTCTTTGGCTTCTTCCCGGCAGCTTGCTTACCGGGCGCGGCAACTCCCTTGCCGTCCTTCTTGAAGTTCTTCTTACCCTTGCCTTTCTTGAACTTAGTGGTTTTATTCACCATCAACACTTGATGTTCCTTTTTGACTTCTACCTCTGCTGATTTCAGCATTGCAAATACTTCAGGAATGGTCTTTTCCATCCCCTGCATATTGAAGTTCATCACAAAGCTCTTGTAGCTCGGTGGAAGCGACTGAAGGATTCTGTCAATGACCGCATCATCCGGGAGATTAACTCCCAGCTGAGTCAAGCGGTTATGCAACCCAGACATTTTGAGTATGTGCTCACTGACAGAACTATTTTCCTCCATCTTACAGCTGAAGAACTTGTCGGAGACTTCATATCTCTCGACCCGGGCATGAGCTTGGAAAACCATTTTCAGCTCTTCGAACATCTCATATGCTCCGTGTCGCTCAAAATGCTTTTGGAGCCCCGGTTCTAAGCTGTAAAGCATGCCGCACTGAACGAGGGAGTAATCATTAGCACGTGTCTGCCAAGCGTTCATAACGTCTTGGTTCTGTGGGACGGGTGCGTCACCTAGCGGTGCTTCTAGGACATAATCTTTCTTGGCAGCTATGAGGATGATCCTCAGGTTCCGGACCCAGTCCGTATAGTTGATGCCATCGTCTTTCAGCTTGGTTTTCTCTAGGAACGCGTTGAAGTTGACGACAACGTTGGCCATTTGATCTACAAGACATATTGTAAAGATTTTAGACTAAGTTCATGATAATTAAGTTCATCTAATCAAATTATTCAATGAACTCCCACTCAGATAGACATTCCTCCAATCATCTAAGTATAACATGATCCGAGTTAACTAGGCCGTGTCCGATCATCACGTGAGACGGACTAGTCAACATCGGTGAACATCTTCATGTTGATCGTATCTTCTAAACGACTCATGCTCGACCTTTCAGTCTTCTATGTTCCGAGGCCATGTCTGTACATGCTAGGCTCGTCAAGTCAACCTAAGTGTTTGCATGTGTAAATCTGTCTTACACCCGTTGTATGTGAACGTTGGAATCTATCACACCCGATCATCACGTTGTGCTTCGAAACAACGAACTGTCGCAATGGCGCACAGTTAGGGGGAACACTTTCTTGAAATTATTATGAGGGATAATCTTATTTACTACCGTCGTTCTAAGTAAACAAGATGCAAAAACATGATAAACATCACATGCAATCAAATAATAGTGACATGATATGGCCAATATCATATAGCTCCTTTGATCTCCATCTTGGGGCTCCATGATCATCTTGTCACTGGCATGACACCATGATCTCCATCATCGTGTCTCCATGAAGTTTCTCGCCAACTATTACTTCTACTACTATGGCTAACACGTTTAGCAATAAAGTAAAGTAATTTACATGGCGTTTCTCAATGACATGCAGGTCATACAAAAAAAAGACAACTCCTATGGCTCCTGCCGGTTGTCATACTCATCGACATGCAAGTCGTGATTCCTATTACAAGAACATGATCAATCTCATACATCACATATATCATTCATCATTCATCACAACCTTTGGCCATATCACATCACAAAACACTTGCTGCAAAAACAAGTTAGACGTCCTCTAATTGTTGTTGCAAGTTTTTACGTGGCTGCTATATGTTTCTAGCAAGAACGTTTCTTACCTACGCCAAAACCACAATGTGAATTGCCA
This sequence comes from Triticum monococcum, assembly GCA_034509565.1. Classification (NCBI taxonomy): domain Eukaryota; kingdom Viridiplantae; phylum Streptophyta; class Magnoliopsida; order Poales; family Poaceae; genus Triticum; species Triticum monococcum. Next base: position 11,632,204 of record CM067845.1, on the reverse strand, counting down.
ATTTCTATTTACCCTTCATAAGGACCCTGTTCATCGAATCCGATCCGACTAAACTGGGAGAGACAGACACCCGCCAGCCACCTTATGCAACTAGTGCATGTCAGTCGGTGGAACCGGTCTCACGTAAGCGTACGTGTAAGGTTGGTCCGGTCCGCTTCATCCCACGATGCCGCCGAATCAAGATAAGACTAGTAACGGCAAGCAAATTGACAATATCAACGCCCACAACTACTTTGTGTTCTACTCGTGCATAGTAACTACGCATAGACCTAGCTCATGATGCCACTGTTGGGGAACGTTGCAGAAAACAAAAAAAATTCTATGTTTCACCAAGATCAATCTATGGAGTCAACTAGCAACGAGAGGAGAGTGCATCTACATACCCTTGTAGATCGCAAGCGGAAGCGTTCAAGAGAACGGGGATGATGGAGTCGTACTCGTCGTGATCCAAATCACCGATGACCAAGTGCCGAACGGACGACACCTCCGCGTTCAACACACGTACGGAGCGGATGACGTCTCCTCCTTGATCCAGCAAGGGGAAGGAGAGGTTGATGAAGATCCAGCAGCACGACAGCGTGGTGGTGGATGCAGCAATGATCGCAGCAGGGCTTCGCCGAGCTTCTGCAAGAGGGAGAGGTGTAGCAGGGGAGAGGGAGGCGCCAAGACTTCAGGTGCGGCTGCCCTCCCTCCCCCCTTTATATAGGCCCCTGGGGGGGCGCTGGCCCTGGAGATTGGATCTCCCAAGGGGGGGCGGCCAAGGGGGGTGGAGTGCCCCCCAAGGCAAGTGGAGGCACCCCCCACCCTAGGGTTTCCAACCCTAGGCGCAGGGGGCAAAAGGGGGGCGCACCAGCCCACTATGGTCTGGTTCCCCTCCCCACTTCAGCCCATGGGGCCCTCCGAGATGGGTGGCCCCACCCGATGGACCCCCGGGACCCATCCGGTGGTCCCGGTACAATACCGGTGACCCCGAATCTTTCCCGATGGCCGAAACTACACTTCCTATATATAATTCTTCACCTCCGGACCATTCCGGAACTCCTGGTGACGTCCAGGATCTCATCCGGGACTTCGAACAACTTTCGGATTACTGCATACTCATATCTCTATAACCCTAGCGTCACTGAACCTTAAGTGTGTAGACCCTACGGGTTCGGGAGACACGTAGACATGACCGAGACGGCTCTCCAGCCAATAACCAACAGCGGGATTTGGATACTCATGTTGGCTCCCACATGCTCCTCGATGATCTCATCGGATGAACCACGATGTCGAGGATTCAAGCAACCCCGTATACAATTCCCTTTGTCAATCGGTACGTTACTTGCCCGAGACTCGATCGTCGGTATCCCAATACCTTGTTCAGTCTCGTTACCGGCAAGTCACTTTACTCGTATCGTAATGCATGATCCCGTGATCAACCACCTGATCACATTGAGCTCATTATGATGATGCATTACCGAGTGGGCCCAGAGATACCTCTCCGTCATACGGAGTGACAAACCCCAGTCTCGATTCGTGCCAACCCAACAGACACTTTCGGAAACACCTGTAATGTACCTTTATAGTCACCCAGTTACATTGTGACGTTTGGCACACCCAAAGCACTCCTACGGTATCCGGGAGTTGCACAATCTCATGGTCTAAGGAAATGATACTTGACATTCAGAAAAGCTACAGCAAACGAACTACACGATCTTTGAGCTAAGCTTAGGATTGGGTCTTGTCCATCACATCATCCTCCTAATGATGTGATCCCGTTATCAATGACATCCCCATGTCCATAGCCAGGAAACCATGACTATCTGTTGATCAACGAGCTAGTCAACTAGAGGCTCACTAGGGACACATTGTGGTCTATGTATTCACACATGTATTACGATTTCTGGATAATACAATTATAGCATGAATAATAGACAATTATCATGAACAAGGAAATATAATAATCATTTTATTATTGCCTCTAGGGCATATTTCCAACAATTACAAGAGTATGGTAACACGATTTTATTGTTAAGGATAAGAAGAAGACACTCAAATATAAATTGATATTTAACAAAAAAATATTGTGAGTTTATTACTTTGCCTGCGCCCTCTTTGTTCAACATATTTTCAGGCATGTACCTTGTTCTGCCGGAAGCCATTCATGCCTATCGGAGCCAGATGTCAGCTGCAGAGCCGGAGCCACCATCTGATCCTCGCCGTTAGTCTGTTTATCAGTGGAATTTGGAGGAGATCGCCAACCAGTGGCAACCCGAGGACCCTTCTCAGTGCGACCCCAGCTACAGTTTTGATCCTTGGGCATAGACCAAATTAGGCCAAAAGCCTAAGCTTGGGGGAGTCATATCTCTCACTGATATTGCATTCATGTTGACACACTCATGCCAATTGTCGGTGCTCATACTTTTTCATTGTATCATCCATGCTAGTTTATTTTCTTTTTCTATCTTTCTTCTTGTGTGTTTGAAAAAACTTAAGAAAAACAAAAAAAATAGTTGTAGCTTTTAGTTAGTTTACTTTCCATGCCTATAGTAGTAGTAATTAAAAAAGAAAACCCAAAAAGATTTCTCGTTCTTCTTTTGCTTGTTGGGAGCTTTCCCGTGTAAATATTTTTGTTTTATTTCTTTTCTTTGGGGGTCGAGAGGAGAAGATCATAATGAAAATGTTGAGTGACTCTCTTATGCATTATTGTTGATCTAACAAAGAGCCCATATTACCTTGTCTTCTCTCTTGAATTGAATGCTTGCAGATCCCAGCTTAGTCCAATGCACGTGCACTATTATTATTATCCCCACTATTTGGTTGTGCAAGTGAAAGGCAATAATGACGATATATGATGAACTGATTGAGTTGAGAAAAGCTGGTATGAACTCGACCTCTCTTGTTTTTGTAAATATTATTAGTTCATCATTCCTGATTCAACCTATTATGAATGAAACATGTTTGCAATGACAATTAGATATTATAGTTGCTTATGCCATGCTTAATTAGCTAGGAGTTTATAATGGTTTACCTTGCGTGCCAACATGCTATTAAAATGGTTGTGATGTGGTATGATGGGGTGGTATCCTCCTTTGAACGATTCGAGTGGCTTGACTTGGCACATGTTCACGCATGTAGTTGAAACAAAATCAACATAGCCTCTACGATATTTATGTTCATGGTGAATTAAGTCCTACTCATGCTTACATTCAGTGTTGATTAATTTTAATGCATGTTCATGATTGTCGCTCTCTAGTTGGCCGCTTCCCAGTCTCTTTCTAGCCTTCACTTGTACTAAGTAGGAATACTGCTTGTGCATCCAATTCCATAAACCCCAAAGTTATTCCATATGAGTCCACCATACCTTCCTATATATGGTATCTACCTGCCGTTCCAAGTAAATTTGTATGTGCCAAACTCTAAACCTTCAAATAAACATTCTATTTTGTATGCTCGAATAGCTCATGTATCAACTAGGATTGTATGTATCTTCCATGCTAGGCGTGTTATTCTCAAGAGGAGTGGACTCCACTCCTCATTCACAAGAAAATGGCTGGTCACCGGTATTCCCAGTCCCATGCTCAAATCAAATCAAAATAATTGCAAACAAAACTCCCCCAGGATTGTTATTAGTTGGAGGCACCCGTTATTTCGGGCAAGCCATGGATTGATACCTGTTGGTGGTGGGGGAGTATAAACTTTACCATTCTGCTTGGGAACCGCCTATAATGTGTGTAGCATGGAAGGTATCGAGATCTCTCGGTTGTTATATTGACAATGAAAGTATACCGCTCAAAATATTATTCATCTCTATTTCAAAATCGAGCTGTGGCACCTCTACAAATCCCTGCTTCCCTGTGCGAAGGGCTTATCCATTTACTTTTATGCTGAGTCATCATCCTCTTATTAAAAAGCACCAGTTGGAGAGCACCACTGTCATTTGCATGTATTATTGTTAGTTTACATTGAGTATGACTTGACTGGATCTCTTTTACCATGAATTACAATGTCTAGTCAGTCCTTGATCTTTAAAGGTGCTCTGCATTTATGTCTTGCGGTTTTAGAAAGGGCTAGCGAGATACCATCTTGTTATATCATATTATGATTGTTTTGAGAAAGTGTTGTCATCCGAGATTTATTATTATTGCTCGCTAGTTGATTATGCCATTGATATGAGTAAACATGAGACCTAAATGTTATTGTGAATATGGCTAGTTCATAATCTTTGCTGAAAACTTGAATGCTGGCTTTACATATTTACAACAACAAGAGCAAACAGAGTTTGTAAAAGTTTTTCTCTATCACTTTCAGTTTATCAACTGAATTGCTTGAGGACAAGCAAAGGTTTAAGCTTGGGGGAGTTGATACGTCTCCGTCGTATCTACTTTTCCAAACACTTTTGCCCTTGTTTTGGACTCTAACTTGCATGATTTGAAGGGGACTAACCCGGACTGACGTTGTTTTCAGCAGAATTGCCATGGTGTTATTTTTGTGTAGAAATAGAAGTTCTCGGAATGACATGAAAATCAACGAAGATTGTTTTTGGAATATATAAAAAATACTGGTGAAAGAATCAAGGCCAGGGGGCCCACACCCTGTCCACGAGGGTGGGGGCACGCCCCCCTACCTCGTGGGCCCCCTGATGCTCCTCCGACCTCAACTCCAACTCTATATATTCGTGTTCGAGAAGAAAAAATAAGAGAGAAGGATTCATCGCATTTTACGATACGGAGCCGCCGCCAAGCCCTAAACTCTCCCGGGAGGGCTGATCTGGAGTCCGTTCGGGGCTCCAGAGTGGGGAATCCGTCGCCATCGTCATCAGCAACCTTCCTCCATCACAAATTTCATGATGCTCACCGCCGTGCGTGAGTAATTCCATCCTAGGCTTGCTAGATGGTGATGGGTTGGATGAGATTTATCATGTAATCGAGTTAGTTTTGTTAGGGTTTGATCCCTAGTATCCATTATGTTCTGAGATTGATGTTGTTATGACTTTGCTATGCTTAATGCTTGTCACTAGGCCCCGAGTGCCATGATTTCAAATCTGAACATATTATGTTTTCATGAATATATGTGAGTTCTTGATCCTATCTTGCAAGTCTATAGTCACCTATTATGTGTTATGATCCGTTAACCCCGAAGTGACAATAATCGGGATACTTACCGGTGATGACCGTAGTTTGAGGAGTTCATGTATTCACTGTGTGTTAATGCTTTGGCCCGGTACTCTATTAAAAGGAGGCCTTAATATCCCTTAGTTTCCAATAGGACCCCGCTGCCACGGGAGGGTAGGACAAAAGATGCCATGCAAGTTCTTTTCCATAAGCACGTATGACTATATTCGGAATACATGCCTACATTACATTGATGAACTGGAGCTAGTTCTATGTCACCCTATGTTATAACTGTTGCATGATTGATCACATCCGACATAATTATCCATCACTGATCCAATGCCTATGAGCTTTTCCTATATTGTTCTTCGCTTATTTACTTTTCCGTTGCTACTGTTACAATCACTATAAAACCAAAAATATTACTTTTGCTACCGTTACCACTACTATCATATTACTTTGTTACTAAATACCTTGCTGCAGATATTAAGTTTCCAGGTGTTGTTGAATTGGCAACTCAGCTGCTAATACTTGAGAATATTCTTTGGCCCCCCTTGTGTCGAATCAATAAATTTGGGCTGAGTACTCTACCCTCGAAAACTGTTACGATCCCCTATACTTGTGGGTTATCAAGGGGAAGCAAATGGAGTGTGGTCGTGCTACGGTGAACAAGCTCACTGATGCGGAGCATCCTACGGACATCACCATGTCAAGAGTCCATTCGGCAAGTGACATGTGCGACATCTACTTCACATACACAAAGGTGAATCATCTCCTTTACATGTGCTCACTTGACCCCTTCGAGGATGGTATACTACGTGACACTCCACTCGTGTGCATGCATAGGTATTGTCGGAACGGTACGGACGACGAGGAGGAGTGCGAGCGCAAGTGTACAACTACACCATCCGCGAGGGAAGCGTGGAAGCAAAGACGAAAGAAGGAGCTGCGGAGTCTACAGCGACCGGACGACCGGAAGCCACCGGACGTCTGACACTCTACCGCGCCCGGACGACCGATGTCCACCGGATGTCCGACTCGACCACACCAGGACCAGCTAGGAGATCTACAGCGACCGGACGACCGACAACCTCCGGACGTCCGACGAGTCCCAGCACCCGGACGACCGGTGCCACTGCACCCGAGAAGAATCAACGGACATCCACGCGCACCGGCCGTCTGGACCATCCCGAGCCACCGTACGTCCGACCCCACCGGTCGTCCGGTACCTGCGCATGTGCACCCGCAGGCCTTTGGCCTTGTACCCCTCTCCCACTTACCCCTTCGTGGCTAAGACTATAAATAGACCACCTCCACCTCCTTTCTAAGGTTAGCAAAGTAGTAGCTCATTTAGAGATAGAGCTTTGCTCATCCATTACGGATCTACTCCACGAGAGAGACCGCGGCCCCTCTTCGAAGAAGATCCACCTTGGATTCAAGACCCCCGTGTGGGAAGATCCTTCTAGGATTCAAGCCCCCATCTCCTTTGGATTTGGGATGAACTCTACCATCAAGACCTCCTCATGGAGATGAACCTTACCTTGTATCTTTCCCTTTGTTGTTCATGTACCTTGTGGATCTTGTGTGTTTGATTGTCTAGTGGATGTGTGATTGGACTTGTTCTTGAGTGTTTCCCCTTATGTTTTCTCTCCGTTCTTCCCCGTGTTCTTCGTGTTCTTCGCGGGATCCGCTCCTTTCGTGAAAGATCGGCCATATAGGGTTCCACCCTACATCATCTTGGTATCATGAGCCACGTTGATCATGATTTTGGAGCCTCCCCTCTTTGTTTTCTAGCCTAATTTTGTTGTGTTCTTCCCTAAATTCGAAAATCCCCACCAAAAATAGCCCCAATTTTTTGTGATTTGTTGGTTTGAAGAAGTTTTGTTGATTTTGATCCATGGATTTGCTTGGTTTCAAGTGGATCTAGCATCTCCCCAAGTTTCCCCATCTTTCATCCACGAAATCTCATCAATTTTGACCCCAAAATCTCCATTTACCGCCCAAAATCGCGTCCCAGATCTCAAATCCCGCATTGACCCCGACCCACCGGACGACCGACCTTTTACGGACGTCCGGAGCCCCTGGAACGACCGGACGTACGAGCTTTTCCGGACGACCGGAACCCCTAACCCGAGCCAAATTTATGGATTTCCGAGCCTGCCAGGACGTCCGGCCACCGGTCGTCCGACCATCTTTGGACGTCTGTAACCTGTACATTCCATTTCAGCTGATTTTTGTTTTGTCCATAACTAATTCATTCGGAGTCCGATTTTCACGTTCTTTAGCTCGTTGAAAAGCTCTTGACATCCCCCTTCGAACAAAAATACCACCAACATATTTTGACTCCACCAAATGTTGTGAATTTTGGCATCTTTGCCTAGAGCTTCCACCACATCATCCGCTACACCACCACCGACTTCCGCAACCTAACCAATTTTGTTCCCCATGCCATTAGTGGTTGCTTGAGGAGTGGTTTGAGTCTCCTAAGGTGTCTAGGCTACTTAGGGATGGTTGCTTATTCATCAACCAACATCACCACCATAACTTTCGCATAGTTTTGCCCACCTCACACTCCCGCCACCTCGATTTAACCCAATTTTGTTTGTGTTGTGAGTTGTGTCTCCTAAGGTGTTTCGCCTACTTAGAGACCGTGCTTCCAACTCCGACACCATGTATAGTCCACCACCTTACCCTCCACTTCCGCATTGCATACTCCGCAACCCATCATTGCCATTTCACAATTCCATTGAGCTTCCACAAAACCACCACCGCATTCCCGCTACCACCATTTGACTTTTGAGATTTTGAGTTCGCGGTTTTTCTGTTTCCTAAGGTGTTTCGGCTACTTAGGGACGAGTCTCCATCATCTTGATATCTCCATCAAGATCACCGCTACTCATCATCGACACGGACGGTAACCTCCATATCATCTTGGTATCGTGGTATCCCTCCATTGTATTTTCCCTTGCCATTGCATTGATAACGCCTAGCCCATTTTGCGTTACTTACCTATCGAGAATAGCCATTTGAGTATTGCCGGCAACGTTACTTGTGCACATTAGTGATCATCGAGCTACACCTTCCATTGCATACATACCATATCATATTGGTATCATCATATCATCTCTTGTGCCTCAAGTTTGTTCCCGCATATATACAATTGCTATCTTGGTTTGTGCATTGTGCCAATGTGGCCATACAAAAAAATAGAATAAGCTTTTAAGCAAAAGAGAGTGAACAAAGAGCTTGTAAGCAAGTGCCATATCATCATACCACATTGCATATAAGATCATCTTGGATCATAACACCGGGAGCCATACATACATAGCATACTTGGGATAGAAAGTTCATACATTTTGCATCTTATAGGTTGCGCACAAGTGTCGTATCTGCCTATTGAGCAACCGTGCTAGCGTCTCTCTTGAGTTGTGCAACACGAGCGTTTTTCGTGGATTCCACATTTTGTGCTCATCCTTGGTTGCACGACCCCATTTATCTATCTGTGTGTGCGTTTCCGTGTGCCATTCATTGCTATTGGTGTACTTGTTTCACTTGCAAAATTGTGAATCTCTTTCAACTTTATTGACTCTTGCTAACATTTTACATTAATTTTTTGTGCCACTATCCTCACCGAGCTACTCCATAAGCTTTAGTTTGTAGGTGAGTGAACAAGTCCGGTACCAATTCCACTATTCTTTCATCTCACATTGAGTGAAACGGGATACATCCTCAACTTTGGGAAAAGGTAACTTGGTATTGTTTATCTCATTTCCTACTCGTCTCTACTCGAGTCTTGTGATGGATAGGCATGGCATTTCATCTTCGGTCTACAATAACAACGATGAGTTCGATGCCACGAACAACTCCAACGACACCAAGATGCAAGCTCAAATGGAGGAGATCAAAGCCCTCATCAAGTCCTACAAGCGGTCTTCCTCATCTTCGAGAAAACGCTCAAGAGCACATGCCTCCGAGCTATCATCTCCGGCCAAATCACATCGGCATTGACACCATCACCAACAAGGACGTGAAGGTCAAGAGCTCAACACCAACAACCGCTCAACGACTTCACCATCTCCCTTGGCATCTTCGCCAAGCGACTTCAAGGCATCTTCGCCAAGCGACTTCAAGGCATCTTCGCCCACAAGCTCAAGTCCGCGACTTCCACAAGCTACTACGACCTCAACACCGACGATGAGATTCCTTTCTATGGGACTCTAGAACCCGAGGAGTATCTCGAGTGGGAGCGTTTGATGGACGACTACCTCAAGCTACATCAAGTTCCTCCCGAAGATCAAGTGAAGTGCGCCACAAGGAACTTCCACGACTACGCGTCCACATGGTGGCTTCACACACCTTCGGAGACCTACAACATGAGTTGGCTCAAGACGAAGAGAGCTTTGCGGCGCGAGTTCGTGCCTCCAACCTACATGGAACAACTTCTACGCCAATTGGAGAACACCACCCAAGGATCCAAGTCCATCGACGAGTACTTCAAGGAGATGAAGAAAGCCTTGTGACGAGCCGGCGTGGACGACCCTATTTCGATGAAGTTCCACTTCATGATGGGATTGCACAACGACATCTCCAAGATGATCTTCCTCGAGAACTACAAGTCCCTCGACGACAACTACATTGGTGCTCTCAAGGCGGAGCAAGAACTCATGAAGGCCAAGGCTTCTCGACCCCAAGCACACTTCTCTAAGACCAAGCTCCAAGACGACGAGCATGAGGCTAGTACCACCACGATGTCCAAGCCCGACGAGCTCCAAGACGATGCTCCCAAGTTCGACTTCACCGCCATACCTCTTTGTGGCATTGGCGATGCCGAGTCTACCATGACTCTTTTTCAAGACGGTGCGGCGATGAGTACGACTACGGAGACCCTCAAGAACCAAGCTTTGGAGGCGAGTGACAAGGTGGCGAGCAAGGATGATGCTTCCATCTTAGGAGGCGAGAGTGATTGAGGGAGTCCTGGATTAGGGGGTCTCCGGACAGCCAGATTATATCCTTTGGCTGGACTGTTGGACTATGAAGATACAAGATTGAAGACTTCGTCTCGTGTCCGGATGGGACTCTACTTGGCGTGGAAGGCAAGCTAGGCAATACGGATATGTATATCTCCTCCTTTGTAACCGACCTTGTGTAACCCTAGCCCCCTCCGGTGTCTATATAAACCGGAGGGTTTTAGTCCGTAGGACAACATACAATCATACCATAGGCTAGCTTCTAGGGTTTAGCCTCTCTGATCTCGTGGTAGATCTACTCTTGTACTACCCATATCATCAATATTAATCAAGCAGGACGTAGGGTTTTACCTCCATCAAGAGGGCCCGAACCTGGGTAAAACACCGTGTCCCCTGCCTCCTGTTACCATCCGCCTTAGACGCATAGTTCGGGACCCCCTACCTGAGATCCGTTGGTTTTGACACTGACATTGGTGCTTTCATTGAGCGTTCCTCTGTGTCGTCGCCATTAGGCTTGATGGCTCCTACAATCATCGATAGCGATGCAGCCCAGGGTGGGACTTTTCTCCCCGGACAGATCTTTGTGTTCGGTGGCTTCGCACTACGGGCCAACTCGCTTGGCCATCTGGAGCAGATCGAAAGTTATGCCCCTGGCCACCAGGTCGGGTTTGGAAGCTTAAACTACACGACCGATATCCGCGGAGACTTGATCTTCGACGGATTCGAGCCTCTGCCTTGTGCGTCACGCGGTCACGATGAGTATGATTTAGCTCTACCATCAGACAGTGTTTAGAAGATCGCACCAGCAGCCGCTCCGACCCTCAATTCGGAGCCAGTTGCGCCTTCCATGGGCGGGTGGATGGACCCCGCCACGGAAGCCTTATCCTCGTCGGCGATCGAGCCGGACATTGACCTTACCCTGCACGAGAGCCGTGTTGTCAAACTGCCGGATCCTTCTACGGCCACGGGCTCCGAACCGCCTGCGCCCGTTCCTAGCGAATCCGATTGGGCGCCGATCATGGTGATGCATAGCAACGAGAGGGGAGAGTGTGATCTACATACCCTTGTAGACCGACAGCAGAAGCGTTAGCACAACGCGGTTGATGTAGTCGTACGTCTTCACAGCCCGACCGATCAAGCACCGAAACTATGACACCTCCGAGTTTTAGCACACGTTCAGCTCGATGACGATCCCTGGACTCCGATCCAGCAAAGTGTCGGGGAAGAGTTCCGTCAGCACGACGGCGTGGTGACAATCTTGATGTTCTACTGTCGCAAGGCTTCGCCTAAGCACCGCTACAATATTATCGAGGATTATGGTGGAAGGGGGCACCGCACACGGCTAAGAAAACGATCACGTGGATTAACTTGTGTGTCTAGGGGTGCCCCCTGCCCCCGTATATAAAGGAGCAAGGGGAGGAGGACGGCCGGCCCTATAGGCGCGCCAAGGAGGAGTCCTCCTCCTAGTAGGAGTAGGAGGGGGGAAAGGAAGTGGGGAGGGAGAAGGAAAGGGGGGCGCCGCCCCCCCTCTCCTAGTCCAATTCGGACCAGGGGGGAGGAGGCACACGGCCCACCCTGGCTGCCCCTCTCTCTCTCTCTCTCCACTAAGGCCCATATGGCCCATTACTTCTCCCGGGGGGGGGGGGGGGGTTCTGGTAACCCTCCGGCTCTCCGGTTTTCTCCGAAATCACCCGGAACACTTCCGGTGTCCGAATATAGCCGTACAATATATCAATCTTTATGTCTCGACCATTTCGAGACTCCTTGTCATGTCCGTGATCACATCCGGGACTCTGAACTAACTTCGGTACATCAAAAACTCATAAACTCATATAATTGTCATCGAAACCTTAAGCGTGCGGACCCTACGGGTTCGAGAACAATGTAGACATGACTGAGACATGTCTCTGGTCAATAACCAATAGCGGAACCTGGATGCTCATATTGGCTCCCACATATTCTACGAAGATCTTTATCGGTCAGACCACACAACAACATACGTTGTTCCCTTTGTCATCGGTATGTTACTTGCCCGAGATTTGATCGTCGGTATCTCAACACCTAGTTCAATCTCGTTACCGGCAAGTCTCTTTACTCGCTACGTAATACATCATCTCGCAACTAACTCATTAGTTGCAATGCTTGCAAGGCTTGTGTGATGTGCATTACCGAGAGGGCCTTGAGATACCTCTCCGACAATCGGAGTGACAAATCCTAATCTTGAAATACGCCAACCCAACATTTACCTTTGGAGACACCTGTAGAGCTCCTTTATAATCACCCAATTACGTTGTGACGTTTGGTAGCACACAAAGTGTTCCTCCGGCAAACGGGAGTTGCATAATCTCATAGTCATAGGAACATGTATAAGTCATGAAGAAAGCAATAGCAACATACTAAACGATCGGGTGCTAAGCTAATGGAATGGGTCATGTCAATCACATCATTCTCCTAATAATGTGATCCCGTTAATCAAATGACAACACATGTCTATGATTAGGAAACATAACCATCTTTGATTAATGAGCTAGTCAAGTAGAGGCATACTAGTGACGTTTAGTTTGTCTATGTATTCACACAAGTATTATGTTTCCGGATAATACAATTCTAGCATGAATAATAAATATTTATCATGATATAAGGAAATAAAATAATAACATTATTATTGCCTCTAGGGCATATTTCCTTCACCACCCTCGTGGACAGGTGGAGGCCCCCCTGACATGGATCTTTCTTCCAGTATTTTATATATATTCCAAAATAGTTCTCCATGGATTTTCAAGTCATTCCGAGAACTTTTATTTCTGCACAAAAATAACACCATGGCAATTCTGCTTTAAACAGCGTCAGTCCGGGTTAGTTCCATTCAAATTATGCAAGTTAGAGTCTAAAACAAGGGCAAAAGTGTTTGGAAAAGTAGATACGATGGAGACGTATCACACATATGTATGGGTATGGTACGGCTATCGCTCAAATTATGGCAAGCAACCCATGATTCAGGTTAATATATTTCATGAACGTTTTGATTTACCGGGTTATACCAATTGTGGCGCCCTTGATACACATATATCCAACTAGATGGGCATTCCTCGGTTTTGTTACACGAGATTTATCGGGTTATGCCAGTTGTGGCACTTCCTTGGTTTTGTCACGACAGATGTCTTCGTGAGAAGACTAAGTTGTGAGGCATCCTTGCTAGGTGGAAGCTTGGATGGGGTTGATCGGAAATGAGAAGATGCGAGTTTACCCAGGTTTGGCCCCGCACGGTGGAGGTAAAAGCCTACATTGACCTACTTGATTGCTATTGATTGTGGTGGTCTCGATTTCAAGGGCGCTATTTCGCTACCTTTGTCTCAAGACCTATCAAAACATCTATCTCGAGACCTATCAAAATATCTGTCTCGAGACTTGTCTGTATAAAAACTTGTCTTCTGATAACCCATGGACTCGCTTATATAATAGCCGAGTCCCTGGGGTTAGAAGAGATTCTGGGTTATACCCGCAGTCGGAGTCCTACTCTAAGTCCTCTACATCCTCCGTGTCTTCCAAGTCAGGGTCTCCGTCTTGTATTTGGACTCCTTCTGGACGGAACTTTGCCTAGGTCCAGATTCTGTACCAGAGATGACTTAACTCCAGAAACGACTTAACTCCAGAGATGACTTATCCTCAAAGCCGGGTCTAGCTGGGGGTAACTCCCCCGACAGGCACCCTTGATACGCATATATCCAGCTGGATGAGCGTTGCTCGGTTTTGTTGCAAGATAAGTATACCTTTTGTCTATGGCTATTTACAATCTATATCCCAGTACTAACATATACCTTTTCATGATATTCTAATATGATGTCACTTATCTGGCATCCTGATCTGACACTTCATATTGCATTCTAGTGGACTTGAAAGATGATATATCTTTTTCGGTAAAGGGTGGATTTTAATGACTCAAAATGAAGAATCAAGAAGATATAAACACAATGAGCACACACTCGGTCTCTGCATAGTTAGGATGCACACAACCAACCCCCAATGCGCACACACACAAACACGCTGGCAAATAGCAAAGTTATATGAGACCAAAGCTATGCCTATGCGAGGAAAAGAAAAAACACTGAAGCTATCAAATCTGTGATCGACAAACTATAACTATGGCCATATCCGCATCAATCATCTCATGGCATCACAAGGATAACAAGGTTCTTCAATAGCAACACCTTCAGCAAGGGAGCGGCGCTCAAATGCCGCCGTCACCAGATCCAACCATCAATGTTAGATTCAAGGTTTTCATCCTGAAGAACCGGTTCGAGCATATCCGAGCAATTCCTTCAACAAGGCAACGATGTGGAAACATCGCCATTGCCAGTTATGACCAACTTGGGTCAAACGTAGGTTTTCACCCCGGAGCTCATCGAAGTTAACCATGTGTTGTCACCACCACTTTTCCGCGAACTCAACAGCTACATGCATAGGCTAGAAAACCGACCGTTGTTGCTGCACAACCGTACCTTCTGCGTCAAGCCTCCGTCTGTAGATTGTATCGCACTCTCGAAGACAACCACCGGATCTGAATAAGGGAACCATCACAGAGATTTTTCAATGGCCACCGTAATTCGTAGCCGGTCACCACCACAGTTCGGTGTTCACCGTTGCCGCCGCAGTCGCCGGACAAGGAGAAGCCCAAACCTTTCACGGTCGTACCGATCCTGCTCCATAGCTGCGCCTATTCAGACGGTCGTCGTGGTTGCCGCTGCGCCATGGCTCCCGCCAAGCAACCATCAGCCCATCCACACACGCCGTGAGGTGGCTTGGTGGCCTGGCAGTCCACCCATGGTGGATCAGGGATGGAAGGACGAGGCTCCTCTGACGTACTGCAGGGAGCAGTTGGGCCACTGACAGGTGGGCCCAGAAGCAGGTTGGCCCACCTGTCAATGTGCCAACTGCACCCTGCAGTACGTCAGGGGAGCTGAGTCCGGGTTGGAAGCAGTGGAACAGCCGGCAGATAAACGGATGCAGCACATCTGATGCGTCCTTCAGTCCTTGTGCGTGGGGAGCAGTTAACCACCTCACCTATGACACTCATTGTTGAACAAGTTAAGGGAAATACTGTTTTGACATGTTTTTGCCTTTAATATGTTAGCACTGAAAAACTTTTTGTTTCAAGCATCGTGGTAACTTTGATCATTGGGAATAAATTTGTTGAACCCGCCCCCGGTAATTTCTGTAAATAGCACGATAACATTCACGCCATAGACTTGATAATTTAGATACAAACATCATGGTAACTTTAACCATTGGGGAAGACAAATGTGAAAATATACCCGATAATTTATGTGTAAATAGATGGTAATATACGCAACGCACATCTGATAACTGAGGTAGAAACACCATGGTAACTTTGACCGTAGGGAATTTTTTTTAAAGATACTCCGGTATCTTCTGTGTAAATAGCACGGTAGTATACCTCCCTCCCCTGGCATGTTTATGTGTAAATAGCATGAAAACATATGCACTGCGATAATTAAACACCATGATAAGTTTTTGACCCGTGGGGGAGAATTCGTTGCTGAAACATACTCCTCATAAATTTTGTGTAAATAACATGATATTTTAAGCACTACGGGCTTGATAGGTTACCTAGAATCACCATGATAACTTTTTGTCCCGAAAAAAGTTGTTTAAAACATCCCCAATATTTTTTGTGTAAATAACATGATAATATAAGCATCGCATAACCGATAACTTGTAATATAAACATGATGGTAACTTTTTTACTAAAGGAAAATAAGTTGTTAAAACATACACTCGCCTCGCGCATGAGCCTCTTGGATGAACGCAACACATGGCGTGCCACGGGGAAGTCACATAATGTTTAGTCTCATGAGGGGCACACGTGCTATAGGCATGATAAGTTACGCAAAAACATCGTGATAATTTTTGACCTATGGAAAAGGCTACCGAAATACACCCAATTTTTAGGTACAAGTACCATGATAATATATGAACTGTAGACCCAGTAACTCATGTACAATCCCCCATGGTAACTTTGACCGGGGGAAGGTTAATGTACATATACCCTGCTAACTTATGTGTAAGTACCGCGGTATTTTACACATCGAAGACCTTATAACTTATGTACAAAACACAGTGGTAACTTTGAAGGGGTGTAGTTGTTGAAGCATAGTACCTGGTATGTTCTATGTAAATAGCACGGTAAGTTATGCAACACAAGCCTGATAACTTACATACAAATACCGTGGTAACTTTGTCCCGAGGAGAAATCATGTGGTAGACGTGAAAGTGGCAGTTTTCTCGGGGATGGCTGCCCATGATGCGCGGGAGAAGCAGGTTTCTCGGGCGAACCTGCGGGGTCGTTTAGGAGGAGACGAGGTCAAAGAACAAGGGATCGTGTGGTACTTTAAAATAAAAAAAATAGAGTTGTGGCAGTTTTACTTATATGGCACACGTGTGCCAAATATTATAGTCCTAAATTTGTACAACATGCATCTCTGATTGAGGAATTTCATAAAGATGTCAACTTCTGTTTTGTCATAGTCAAACCTTCAATTTGCCCTCGGCAAGCGCGTTCACTCAACATCTTCTATTTTCTTTTCAAGCACGACCCATATTTGTCTTAGGTTAACTTGATCTCGGAATCGATAAATAAAGTCATAAACCAATGTCTTCTCTTTAGCCTCCATCGTCTAGAGGCCTACAAATATACTGTCTTGTCTCCAATGTACACATATGTTTGCTGGCTGATGATTCCATAGTAATTATATCGGGGTGTTGGCCATTGTTATCTCTTATGACTAATCATAGTCTTAGAAATGCCATGGGGTAAGCTACTTAATCACAAATTACTTTGGTATGATTGTAAGTCAGTAATCTGTCAAAACATTTCACATGGGGCATGTGAAATCCTTCACTCACACAGCCAGCACATGTTTGAAATTCCTTTTGCCAGTATTGCTACATTGTCATTTGACCCATTTGGTGCATTTTCATTCTCTTTTACTTAGTTGTCATTCTACTAAAACATCAAACTATTATTACTACTGGATATTTATTTACGCTGCATAGATTTATTTACCAAGTTTGCTTCAACTTTATGGGCTAAACATCGCTGTGTTAACATTTTTTTTGATTATTAAATAAAGTAGGAGTATACTGTTCGTGAAGGAAAAAACTGTGGAGAAAACCACGATCCGCCCCTTGGAGATCTCGACCGTCCATCCAAACAGCACCGAACGCCTCATACCGTCCCACGTCACCGATCCGGGACAACCACGCCTCCACCAATCAGCGCTCACATCTCCCCCTCTATAAGCCCATCAGCTCCGCAACTCCTTTCCCAGCTCAAATCTCCCACCTTTCCCCCCACAAACCAACCAGCACCGGCGCCGGCGGCTCCCCCTTTCCCCGCTCCAGACGCAGCGATGGCCCCCAAGGCGGCGGAGAAGAAGCCGGCGGCGAAGAAGCCCGCGGAGGAGGAGGCCACGACGGAGAAGGCCGAGAAGGCGCCGGCCGGGAAGAAGCCCAAGGCCGAGAAGCGGCTGCCGGCGGCGGGCAAGGGCAAGGCCTCCGGCAAGGAGGGCGGCGGCGACAAGAAGTCCAGGAAGAAGGGCAAGAAGAGCGTGGAGACGTACAAGATCTACATCTTCAAGGTGCTGAAGCAGGTGCACCCGGACATCGGCATCTCCTCCAAGGCCATGTCCATCATGAACTCCTTCATCAACGACATCTTCGAGAAGCTCGCCGGCGAGGCCGCCAAGCTCGCGCGCTACAACAAGAAGCCCACCATCACGTCCCGGGAGGTCCAGACCTCCGTCCGCCTCGTCCTCCCCGGCGAGCTCGCCAAGCACGCCGTCTCCGAGGGCACCAAGGCCGTCACCAAGTTCACATCCTCTTAGATTGTACGTACATCCAGTAGCAACTGTAGATGGTTCTGTTACTTAGTGCCTGTCGACTCTGGTTATCTGGAAGTAGAAGTGGTGTTAGTGTTGGCTGGATGGGAATTGCCGAATGATTGCCAATACTCTGTTGGTTCGTTGGCTGCAAGAATTGAATCTGTGCTTCTTCTCTTTTGGTAAACTGACATATCAAAGGTAGTGATCCATTTCAGCTACTAGTAAAATGCCCGTGCGTTGCTACGGGCTAAATTGCATACAAATATATCAAACAACTGATTAAGGCTTAAGGTCAAAGTTCATTTCTCCCTCATACGTCCAAGCATGTTCGACATCAAACGAGCACCCAATAGACTCCCGAAAATTCAACGTTCTCAGTTCAAACTCCCCCAAATCCAGCCCATATATGGGGAAGAAATGCGGGTGTCCTAACTATCCTTCATGTAATCTTCAACATGGGGCCCAACAAAAAACCCACCGCACAACCCACCCTTCTCTCCCCCCCCCCCCCCTCCCCCCCCCCCCAACTTTTCTGCCATAGTGAAATAGTTCTCGTTGGAGCCCTCTCCTTTAAAATCGGATGACGCCCACCTCACCTTCGATGTGGCGCCCTCTCTCTTTCACACCATACTTCTCCATGGACCGCCAAAAGGTCCCCTGCCAACCGCCCCGCTCTCCGCCCTGATCCCCTCCACTCGGGCTCGTGCTGATCCGCCACTGCTATAAAGGGGGAGAAGGCATGCGCTGCTCATGACACCCCCCAGCCCCGAGCCAAGAAGGCAGATCTGATGTCTCCTGAGCCATTGCCACATTGTATCATACTATTGAATATCGTGCATTACCATGAAACAAAATACAATATCAACCGTTGGGCATGCAATAGATACACCACCGTGTTCGTTATTAACTCTTGAAACAACCAACCAATGCATTTACCCTTCTATCCTAACAAAAAAAATTGTACAACTTGATGAAAAAATTATGAACTCCTCGTTTATGCAATTCGCTGCAAAGCCATCTCTAATGAAACGTAATTTGTCACATTTTCTAGTAGAGCGCCCATGCGTTCCAGTGGGAACCAAAAATTGACACCCTTATAATATAATAGAGGTTCCTCGAACACCTAATATTGTAAATTTGGCATACGTATTTTCCAAAGGCAATTTAGAATTTCGTATTTAGTAGGTCCATACATGCAACCCCCCGCTCATCTATTCAGGCGTGGGACCAAATAATGGGTATCAAAATAACGAGAATTGCAACCATGTATATATCATAATTTACAAATTTAAAAATCTAAAAATATTGATTTTCCAAGATTATCGTCAGCAAGATTATCGCTTAAGATTTTCTCACACAATATCAACAATGATTTTTTCAGCTTCATTCCCATGATAATAATCATCCTACAGAGGCAATATATGTAGTTAGCATGAATGTTTCACAAGGAAGGTCTAAGAATGTGCAACGGAGAATACTCATCGTGCAAATCAAAGGAAGCAATTCTTTACCGTTTCACAAGGGCATAAAATCAAAAATAAAATAGCCAGACACATCTGCAATTGAATAACTTAATATTACCTTCAATATAGTAATAACAAGAATAAATTTACCCGTCCACTGAAAATTAAACATATATATAAATAAATCTTTTGCGGCCCATCATCGCTACGTCAGTGCTTATGTCATGTCAGTCGACATTTTTGAAGCATCATCCAAATCCATAAGTTTTTATATGACCTATAGAGGTGGAAGATATAAACAGTTATTAGGAAACTATATGTTAAAAATCATGAATTTAAAATATATATATTCAATGGTCAACAGCTAGAAATAAACAGTGCCCATAGTAACATAGTGCTTTTTAGTAGATTGAGTGGCATCCCAATTTCAATAAATTGTAGGCTCATTTATAAATTACTATTTGAGTATTATTCTTGGTAATTTACTATTTAGGGTATGTGATATTCTAGCAGAAAAAATATGTTACATTTCTCTAGAGAAAAAAACTGAATTTCCCTCTATATAAAAAACAACCGATTTTTCTAAAAATCAAATGCAGCCAACCTCTCCTTTGCTTATTATCTTATTCCGCAAAAGAAAAACACAACTCACTCCTCTCACTCTCTAAACACACAGGCACAAGCCTCACTCCTCCCACACTCGTCACCCCCGCCACCTCTCCCCGACACAGCGTCGCCTCGCCTCCTTTCCCTCCTAGGCTTGGATCTGTGGCCTGCGCTCCATGCTCACTGCCCCCTCCCATCCCTCAGTTGCAATATCTCCCCTCTCCTGCGAGCCACGGTATAAGCTCCGGCCAGGTCTGGTGAGCGGCGGTGAGCACACTTGGCGTGGTTAGTACCTGGATTCGGGCTTGACGACGACTTGTGACCCCGTACGGGTCGCCCCGTCACTTATCCCTAGCTCCCCTCCAGCCTCTGAGTTGTGACCGCGTGGTCCACGCCCTCATTCCTCGGCGACATCTGCCGCCTCTGTCGTGATGTCGTCCCACCGACCCTTCTGCTCCCCTCCCGGCTCCGAGCAGCCAGTGCGGACACTGAGAGAGATGTATGTTTCTGGATTATATGTTTTACTTCGTGCTGCTACTGCAAAGATGTTCTATTAGTTTGTTTGGCTGTATTGTGATGACCATCAGAAACCAACTCCCTTTGCTATTCGGACTGTTCAATTCAGTTCTAGCGACTCCGAGGAAGCAATGTGTTATATGTCTGACATAGGATTGAGAACTAACTTACTTGAAGATCTGGATAGCCTCAAACCTCTTTTCTAAATATTAACAGGCTGATGTTTTTGCCGAATTTCATCAACACTCCACAAAAAATGTAATGAGTATGCAAGCTCCTGAATTGGAGTATCATTATGTAACTCCAGAAAGTTTTCTGTGGTGCTGATACATACATCATGAAGCTTACACCTGTTGTGGTATTCATATTCAGATTCCACATGAATAAAAAGCTTAAGTTGTCACATAATAAGAGATAAAGTAGAAAGCAAGCAAGAACAAGTAAGGACCACACCTTCCTGTACCATCAACAAATTGATCTTCTTCTAAAAGATACCAATGACTTCCAAATTAAAGAGCAATTCTTGCATGCAACTGTATTTTGCAAGCAATTTCACCTTGAAGGAAATTAACGTTTTGTTTTCCACATAATTGACATGGTGAAGTTAAGTAATCTTGACAATTAGCTGATATTCGTGATCTATATGCCTGATCCATATGCCTGAATTATATGCACATTCAAGATGCCCTATAAACGTCAACCATGTTAAAACCAACAAAGACGGCAAGAACCCAAAATAGTAGTGAAGTACATCCTTAGACAAAAACAAGGAGATCTTTCCTTGAACAGCAAGGAGCGCACACTTGTTTCACAACTCCAAAGTGCAGAAAACAGAGCATGGAATGCACACAAAAAATGATCAAGATGACAAGAAATTCCTGGTTCAAATTTAGTCGTTTCAATTTGTGTCCCATTTCACCTTATCTGATGGAACTGGTAAGTTTCATTTGAGAGAGAGAGAGAGAGAGAGAGAGAGAGAGAGCTTAGCTAGTGGATTTGCCTTGCTCACCCATCAATAATGGCGAAGAAGCTGCAGAGCACTGGAGAATGCGCCACTAAACCTCGGACTGTTTCTTTTCCTACTGCTGCTTCTTCTCTGGCTGCTTCCTTTTCTGCTGGACTGTTGCTCTAGTTTCTGCTGGACAATGTAGTCTGTTCGTATCAGGATTAGCCTTACAGCCATGGGATGGTACAGAACAATGATCTACAGCGACAACAATAAGATGACCAAGTTCGACTACAACAAAATGATATATAGTTTAACTGCAAGTATGCCAACAAAAAATAAGAGATTCACCCCCCTTACATCTTTGATAGTGAAGAAGTTTTTGTCTACTTTTGCCGCCTTTTGGCCATTGTCGTTGACAAAACCCATATGCATCCAGCATTTGACCTCACTCTCAGGATTCGCTACTCGGCTTTGCGCGAGCTCATTCCCGTGATGTGGAAAGATAAAATATTGAATATTAAACACTTGGCCTAAATAATGCCCGCTCATTGCACTACAATCAGTATGTCATCCCGGCCTTTCACGGCCACAAGGAATTTCCCAGAATCGCTCACCCTCCCTAGCACAGTGAACAAAAAAATGCAATTTTGTGAAGGATAGCACTTGACTAAAGGAAACAATAACAAAAATTTACCTCAAAGTAAAAAGGGTAAAATAGTAAGCACCTTCCATAGTACAGTTTCTACTGCTGCTATCCAGTACAGTTTCCTTCAGGTAGTAGTGAACAAAAATGGACAAAAAGGAGAGCTGATATGAGAAAGAGAAAATTAGCATACCGGCATGAGCTATAATTCAAGTGCTAGTTCAACTTACACTCAACAGAGCAAATCATTGTGCATGTTTCACGCACCTAAAAAAATCTAGTTCAATTGAGAGACTCACCAGAGTACTTTATATGGTCTTTCTGCACTTTTTCCTGTCGAAGTAATATAACTTGATGGAGAACTCAAGATAAGCCCATCCAGTTTACTTCAATATGCAATGCACTAACAACAAATAGTTTTATGAAAGAAACAGTAGCTTCCCTTATGGGATGCACATCTATACCTAAACCGCTGCACGAGCTCACCCTTGGCGGCTACCTGTTTGACACGAAGCAAATGTTCACGATGGAGCAGATGTATTGGTCACCAAGCGCAGAGGAGCGCATGCACGTCAGCAGGGTTTCCTCCATGTTTGTCATCCAATCGTAGAGCGATCAAACCTACAGCGTGGCATGCTTTCCTATCTAGTAAAAATTGGAACCTGCCCTCACTGATTTGCTAATCGGTTGATCAAACTGAACATAGGTACAGAGCTTAATGTGCGACTGATGGGTAGGTTAAGATTGGAAATTGGGTTCAGTAGTAGTAGTCCAAAACCAAAACTTTGAGATGGTTGGGTTGGTATTGTCGGTCATGGATTGGAGTGGGTTGATTTGGTGGATTTCACTTGACCGACGGGTGGTATATATGCAGTTTGGATTTGATTTAATTTGGGTTTTGGAGCATTCCCATTTCCCAGGTTTACATAGGCATGTAAATGCTTCAGCCAACGGGTTGGGTTGGGGTTCAGTTTGAACTGAATATGCATGCACAAAACTGAAGCTTCAGCCAACGGGTTGGGGTTGGGATTCAGTTTGAACTGAATATGTATGTACAGAACTGAAGTTGCATACGCATGCAGATGCAAATAGAATTGGGGGAAGAAGAGGATCGGAGGGGTTGGTTACCTCGGGAGGAGCAGACGTCCCTGGTGAGTCCAACACCGTGGCCGTGCCTCGCTCGCCGGCGGCCTCTTCCTTCCCTTCCGTAGGGTAGTAGATCATCCTCCTTGCTGCGTGTCTTGATGCACGCATGGCCGCTGGCTCGCTCGCTCGCGATATTCATCAGCGGCGATGGACCTCTCCTCGACGCCGAGCTCTGCGCTGGCGAGGGCCGCTCCTTGACGGGTGTCCTCTCCTCGAAGTTGAGCGCGATGGGCCTGACAACCTTGGGTGATGCGATCACCCCGGTATCGCCGGCGCCGCTATGCTTCTCGGCCCCAGGAGCCCCTCCGCGGCACGGCGGACTTCTTGGCAGGCTCGGGCGAGCCGACAACGAGCGGGTGGTGCCTCGGGATGGGCGTGGCGCCGAGCACGACGGCGACGGGGGGACCCCGGGTTGAGGCGGCGACTCCGCTTCTGGACGGTTGGTGTCGTCGCGGAGGAGCGGCCGTGCGGGAGGACCGGAGGAGGTGGGGACTGTGGAGCGGAGTGTAGAGAGGCCGGCAGCGGAGACGTCTGGACGCAACGTGCTGTCCCTCATCTCTTCCCTCGTGCGGCGGCTAGGGTTTGCGGAGGGAGGGTGTGCGTTGCCTCGCTCTTGGTTTTTTTCTCGTTGGTTTTCTTTCGTAGGTTTTTTTTCGACGTGCAGGCCTCGCTCGCTATCTGAGGCATCGCTACCTCCACCGGAGGCATCACTCGACGGTCCAGGAGAGAATCGTTGGGAGGTGGGAGGAGTACCAAAATAGGTACCAAAAAAAACCCGGAACGCGACCTACCAACTGAGACATTAGGAGTTTAGATGATTACTAGTCTCTACCATGCGATTGTGCTTTTTGGTAATGCAAGTTTTTAGACTGACGATGCGCTGACAGGAAGTTACGTTTATTCGTAAGGTATCGTTGAGTGCGTCGAGCTGTTGGGTTTAACTGAGATTTACTGCTGAGATGATCAATAAGATGGTAGGGCAGAATAACAGCAACCCAGTGTCCACTTGTTTTAGGAGTAGTTACTAGTGGAGTCAATTGGGCAGCTTTGGTTGTAAGAACTGAATTACGGGTGTTGCAGATTTTGGCAAACTGAACGTAAGAATGCTAGTGTTTTGTACTCTTCTGAACTGAACTCTGCCATGTTTGGCCATTTGCAGTTCAATGTTTTAGGAGTTTCTGTTACAGAATTATCTGCAAGTAGTTGTACTATTGTTACTGACTGCTTTATGTGATTTAGTTTGTACTCTCTCCATAAAGAAATACAAGAGCATTTAGATCACTATCTAAACGCTCTTATATTTCTTTACAGAGGGAGTACTAACTAATCTCTGCTACATGATTGTGCTTTTGTACCAATGCAAGTTTCCAGAATCCTAATATTCTGCATTAGGTGCAGAACTCAGTGTTGTCAAATTGCCTGGGCCTGTTTCATGCTGTGATTATCGTCAATAAGGGCAACCCAATGGTTTGCCTTGCCATGTCCTGTTCTTGTTTTGAAAGTAGTCTGCTTTGCTTATCCAGTATCACTAGTTAATTGGTTAGCCTGGAGCAGCTTGGTGCTGTACATGATGGTGTAACTGTGAAAATGCCAAGTGTGAGAAAATTAGACCAGCTGTCCATTTCCTGCCTGAATGCATTCTTTAAACAAGATGATGTGCTAGAGACATGCTTCTGTATTGCCTTGCTGTAAACAAGATGGTGTTTATTGTTTTATCTTTGATGCACATTTGGTGTATCCATGGAAGCTATGGTCTTCTGACCTGCTGGTGTCATGTACACATAGAAGGTGAACCATCTTCACTTAAATCCAAGGGCTGATAACTTTTGTGAGTTGTCACGGTGGTATTATGTAAAATGGTTGGGTTTGTGATAGCTGTGCCTGAATCTGCGCGCATCGTGCACTGTAGTTACATGGAAACAACAATTGTAATAACACAGTGGTATTTTGGTCACCATTTATTATTATTATTATTATTATTGACTTAATATATTTTATCTTGGGTTTGGGTTGGTAGGTGGTGTGTCACAAGATGTGCAACGACATGGTGAGCTTGTTCTCATCCTGCTCTTCAGACACCGCAGCAATTCAGAGATTGTTGAACTTCATGACTAGCTGGTAAGCGCTTTCAAAATCCTATGATAGGTTGCATCCTGCAGGCTGCAAACAACAACTTGGATCTGTGTTGATTATCTGTCCATCTGTCGTTTTGGTCCTCTCGATAGTTCCTGAGTCGATCAAATTGTATGTATAGAAGGGCAAACTGATCAAGACCCGTGATTCGTTGGTCATCTCTAAAATTTTAGGAGAGATGGTATGTGCTATTATAAAACATCAAGAAATGCAAATTAAATGTGAGATGTCCTACTGGTAACACCAGTTTGTTAACACCTTGTCATCATTATCCAATGGTCACATGATCACTGGTGAGTCTCTAGATCATTAGTTAACAGAAGTATTCAGATAGCTACTTATAAGATATAATATAGTCATGCAACTCAACTAAAATTGTAAGAATTAAAAAAGAATCAGCAAAAAGGTGAACTAGTTTTTCAGCATTCCAGAGCAGATGTAAGCATTGTTCAGAAGAGGTAACCATCTGCACAAGAATCTAGTTTAACATCAAATACTGATGAAAAGGAGTTCAACTAGTACATCTAGAAGAAAAACTGCATCACATACTAGGATCATAATACCTTGTATACACATTCAGATTATGAATGTCTGACCATTGTCAACCAACCGGCACCTTAACACAGCCCGTAGAGCAGTCTAGGTGGAAGAACATGCAAGTAAAGTTAAGCACATGGTCTTTCCGTGCATAAGATCCCCACAAAAAAGAAAATTAAATCAAGGAAATTAAGAACAATTAAGTTTATGGCACAACAGACAAGTCAACTATACAAATCATCATCTTCAGCTGCCATGACAGAAGATGCCAAAGGATCTTAGCCTGGCAGTGAATAATTAATCAACATCAACACGGATATACCTTGCAAATTATTTCAGTTAATTTGTCGGAGAATCCAAAAATTGATGTTGGTGCATTGTAGGGACTAAAAATTCAGCTAACGCTAAACCAAATCGTCTACATTCCAGAGAGGCTGTGGCATTGCTCAGTAGAGGTAATGATTTTCCCAAAAAAAAGCTGTAAGGTTTATTAGCAATGCTATTAGATACTGGAAATACCGTCATGTTGCTAGCAACTGAATTTGTGACATTAAATATTATTTGGCAAGAATAGGAGGTGGAATCATATTCTTAGTTGTGCTATGATCGAACTAACTGGTGCCTAGGCAACGAAACAAATTAGAATCCAGCAGCTAATCTACCCTAGTTGTGAGTAATTCGTTAATCGAAAGCAGTTTCCTGGAGGGGAGTGTCTCATGCTCCCAGCAATCTACAGCTGCTAGAAAAGAAATCATGGCACAGTTAAGAGAGTCCTGAAACGAAGATGTGTTAGACTAGGCCTGGTTGCCACAGCTGTTAACATTGGCACAGCATCAAAGTGACAGCAGGCATGATCATCAGTTCACGACATGTAGGGCGAGCTACGAGCTCCCAGGAATAAGTCGCAAAGATTTACATGGACATCCTTTCTCGCTTGGTTGCATTCCCAAAACAAGTTTTAAGTTCAGATCAAGAAAAGCAAACTTTACACCACTAACAGCAGCAGCAGCAGCTTCAGTGTTGTCACTCAATGACATCCCTGGGCGGTGTTTGCACTAGATCACTATCAGTTGGAAGATTGTCGCAATCTGCTCTCGATGTTATCGCCTCTCACTCAGTTTTCTTTTCTTCTTGCTTTGCACGGTCTCTCCATGGCGCCTGCATCATACACAAACACACCATAACTGCATAGCGACAGAACCTCAAGAAAAGCAGTAAGGTTTCGAAAAAAAAATATACAGCAAGTTTCAGCATAGGATGGAACTTTGTGGTGCAAAGTAACTATCAGCATGAGCTGATTTAGACTACACTGCATCAGCCAAACTGACGAAATACTCAGAAGGACTCACCCATCCCGCCTCTGCTTTTGTTTTCTCTTGACGCTATTCGGCTCTGGCTCATCTTTGCCGCGCCGCCTGAACACCTCAGAATCACTACTACTACCGCCGCCGGCATCCGCGACACAGCCCCTCGACAGCGCGAGTCTACCAAGAACGGATGCGTCGGCCGAGGTTTCTTCTAACCGTGCTTTGAACAAATCTTCCAGCAAAACAACACCTGGAAAAGCACAAGCATATAGCATGTTGGTCAGCAAAGAGATTGCTGCAGTTATGCCACATGTGAATGTGATGGAAGACGCAGATCAAAATTCAAAAGGCTGGCATTCAAATTTGTCCCTTGGTCGCTCGAATTTGTCCAGAGTATTCGAGGATAACAGCAGGAACAGATGAGCGTCGCTATATATGATGAGTATCTGGCAAAGTGGTTCAAGTAGTAAGTACTGAGGGCACGCAGCGTGCGCAGATCGAACCCGTCGGCGAGGTGGGGGCGGCCGGCCGTCTCCGCCCGCTTCACGGCCAGCATCTTCAGGCTGATGAGGAGATCCTGCACAACACCGCCGTGGCACCATTAACACCTGTCGTCAGGAGGAGAAGCTATAGGAGAGAGAATAAGAAGAGGAGGGGGCGTCACCGACGAGGTCTGGCTCGGAGAGGGCCGCGAGCCACCGCGACTCCTCGGTGTTGGCGCTGCTCTCCGCAGCCTCCGGGGGTGGGGTTTCGCCGGCGGCGGGGGGCGCCATGAGGGAGTTGGGAGAAGAAGACGGGGCCTTTATTTTTATTTATTTATTTTCTTTTTTGGGGGGATTATTATCTTTTGCTTTATTTGGGTGGGGGTGGGTGCGGGATACAATTCGGGCAGAGATAAAGAAAGAGAAAACCTCACTAGACTATGTGCATCCGCATTAAGAGCAACTCTAACGCGACAATCCAGAAAGGCTCGTATTTTGCCCGTTTGAGTCGGCCGAGCGGATGAGTGTGTCTGCCTTTTGGTTTATATTGGCCGGTGCACCCAGCAAGTGGCGGATCTATTTTTCTAGGTCCACAAAAAATCATTTCAAAACATTGCGGCCAAACTAAACATAATTAAACATTAATAACCGGTCAACCACGAGCCAAAATTCATTTAAACATTAATAAAACATAAAAAAAAACACACTCCTGCACGTTGCCCTTCCCCTTCCCGTCATCTTTGCTGCCGATGAGGTTGATGAAGGGTGGTGGCAGCCCAACCCAGGAGAATGCGCTCTCCCACGTCAACAATGCCGCCTCATCTAGCGCATGCTGCGATGGTGGCATTGCTGCACGGCAAACACGCTCTTCCTCCTGCTCGCGGCGCTCCTTTTACTGGCGTTTCTAGACACTCGCCATAGGGTATTATGAATATATTTGGAATACTTTAGCTGTAGATACACTCATTTTTTTCATTTTTCCAATAAATATTTTCGGACCGACGAAGTCCTACCACCAGACTCGAAGGCGGTAGAGTTGCAACAATATCATTTTGGGGTTTTGGAGACATTAAACCTGTTAATCCACGTCAGCCACTATCATTACCATTTTGGGGTTTTGGAGGCGTTAAAACACCATTAACCAACGGCGGTAGGAAAAGGGTCAGATTATGAAAACTTTACAAAATTATCATGCTTAAGTTTAGAAAAATGGTCAAAACAGTGAATTCAGCCCCATAGGGACTCCCCATCAGTGACAACAGAAGCAGGTTTCTTTAAAAGTAAAGAGATTTTGAGAATACCAAACAAAGATGAAAACAGGTCAACACTTCTCAGAAGCATGCTTTCTGCAACCAAGAGAGTAAACTAAGGCAAGAAAGGCAAAGATGATGCGCCAAAAACTAGTATTACACATTCAAAAGGTTCAGGCCGAATCAGGTACATATCCACAAGGACCAAAATTGGAGCAAGTTTGAGGGTACATATCCGTTCCGTTCACATAAAACATGCGCAGCATTATTGCTCAATCCTAAGAGCTTCAACCAGAGTTCATTCCGGAGGTTAAAACACACCCGTTTTCTTCACAAAAACTCATGCAGATCCCCGTTTAGTAGGGCTCCACCGGTGCGCGGAACTTGAGGCCGGCGTACACAGCGGCATCACCCAGCTCCTCCTCGATCCTCAGAAGCTGTTCCATTTGGGGAAAAATAGCTCTTAGTTTGTTTTTGCAAAAAATAATGAATGCTTATCAATATCAGACACAAATGAGACGCATCAAATGCAAAATTTCTTTTGTTTGATTGTAAGGTCCTGTTGGCCAACATAATATCAGAAGATTGCTTCAGCAGAACAAGAATAAACAGGAGAGCTACTTGCCTGGTTGTACTTGGCAAGACGCTCCGAGCGACAGGGAGCCCCGGTCTTAATCTGACCCTGTTGCACATGAAGAAACATTGGTCAGTCAGTCGGCCATCGATCCAAAGGAGAAGGTAGCGAGCGTTGCAAGTTCTATGCAGATTATAGAATCATACCGTGGACAAACCAACAGCCAAATCAGCAATGAATGTGTCCTCGGTCTCACCACTGCAGACAGCAGATGTAAAATAAGCATACAGATGGTAACAAGAGAAACAAAGGGATAACAGTCGTGTAATAAGTATCTCCTATCAAGTACCTCCTGTGGCTGGTCATGACACCCCAGCCAGCGTGTTTTGACATCTTCACGGCCTCGATACTCTCAGTGACGGATCCAATTTGGTTAACCTATTACATGGAAAGAATGGACAATCAGAATGTGCAAGACATCACACTAGACTCATCACAGGAAAATAACGAGTAAGAACCAACTTCTGGTTGAACAGAATAATACCTTGAGCAGAAGAGCATTGCATGACTTCTCCTGGATTGCCTTTGCAACTCTCTGCACAACAAAGTGATGTAAGCAATTGCAGTGGTGCAACAAAATGAAAGTGACCACCTACTCAACAGAGCAAATCACTCACAGTTGGGTTGGTGACTAGAAGGTCATCACCAACAATCTGAACTTCCACTCCACATTCCTCAGTCATCTTAGCATAGTGCACCCAGTCATCCTGGTCAAATGGGTCCTCAATCGACACAATGGGGTACTCGCTCACGAATGACTTGTATACGTTCTTCAGGCTATCTCCAGAAATCTTCTGGGAACCATCGTTGTTCTACAGCAAGAGAAGGGAATGTTAAAAGATGCTCCTGCAAAGATAAGAAATTATTTGCAGAAATTAAACATTGGGGCTTACCTCTTCCTTGAAGTTGAGGTCATAGGTTTTGTCCTTGTCATTGTAGAACTCTGAAGCAGCAACATCCATTCCAATGACAACCTAGAATTTCCCAAACCAACAAATCTCCTTCAGTCACAAACTTAAAACTTCATTGAGAAGTGCACAACAGATTAATTCAAGAAGACAGACCTTGCCAGTGTATCCAGCCTTCTCAATTGCGGTCTTCAAGAGCTCAAGGCCCTCCTTGTTCTCCTATAATATAAAAAAAAAGAAGTCAAATTACACGCCAGATGCAATTTATACTAACACGGTAGTTTTATAAATCAAAACATAACATTCATCAGCTGCTGTCAAAACACAAAGACATAACAAAGCAAGGAAATCTGATCACAGACCTCCAAGAACAGGGAAATACCTGAATGTTAGGAGCAAAACCACCTTCATCTCCAACATTGGTGGCATCCTGGCCATACTTCTTCTTGATAACAGACTGTTACAGAAAATGGAAGTTTTAGTTACTTTATTTTTTACAAAATAAAAAATAGATAGAAAGATAAAGATGAAAGAATTACCTTCAAGTTGTGGTACACCTCAACGCCCATCTTCATTGCCTCCTTGAATGAGGCAGCTCCAGTAGGAAGGATCATGAACTCCTGCAAAGATGCAAGTATAGGCATAAGTAACATGTGTGCGAAAACAACAAAAGATGTGGAAATCTTAGTTCAGAGCATTGCCTGCATAGCAAGCTTGTTTCCAGCATGGGATCCACCATTGATGACATTGAATGCAGGAACAGGCAAAACCAATTGCTTGTTGCCAGCAAGGTTGGCAATGTGCTGCAGAGAAGAATATTTCATGTTAGAATACAGGATAGCTAAAAGCAAACACATGAAGAATGATCAGAGGAGATTAGTATGCTGCATACCTGGTACAGTGGAATCTTCTTGACGCTGGCTCCAGCTTTGCAAACAGCTAGTGACACAGCCAGGATTGCATTAGCACCAAGCTGAATTTACAAAAGAAGTCAAGCTGTTAGAAGGGAATATGCAAATGGAAATTAGTACTCCCTCTCTAAAGGTAAAACTCATCATGGGTTATGCTATACCTTTTGCTTGCACCAACCCCACTCATTCTTGGTTCCATCAAGCTGCTGAACCATAAAGTTGTCGAGCTCAGTTTGAGCGGTAGGGTCCTGTAGAAGGGAAAAGAGCAATGAATAAATTATCATTCTCAAATCTCATGAACAGAGAAAGGGGGGCAAAGACAAAACTAACCTTGCCGACCAAAGCAGGTGCAATAATGGAGTTCACATTGTTAACAGCCTGTGACAGAACAGCAAAAACATGTAAATATCACAAGAACCAAATTATGCATGCAAATGGTAATATAATGTCAACTGCAGTAGAAACCACCATTAGATGCAGTTATTCTAGTGAAACATCCGGCCATAAATGCAGTTAAGTTGGTCTATTATTAGTAAGGAAAAATATATAACATGAGACTTATAAACCATATTTTAGTTCACATCATAACATAACCGTTTTTTTATAAAACCTGGCATAGAGTAGAAATAGCAAGTTATACAGCAGCAGGAAACATTGCTTGGATGAAAGCAGCATGATAAAATAAGTTTGGTCATATTAAATAGCTATAAGAATTGTGGCATAGATTTACAGAATGTGAATATATAAGCAGCAGCCAGATTAAATCACCAAGTACCACAACATAGATTTACAGACTGTGAAGATAAAATTCGGTGAAACAAATGTAAACCTTGGAAACACCCTTGCCCAAGTAGTCAGATCCACCGTCCCTCAGCTCCAAAGCTTCATAGACACCTGCATAAGAGGGATGATTCAGACAAGATTAGCTTCATTCAGTCAATAAATGATGAGAGGAACATTGTGTGCCTTCACTAGGCAGGAACCAAGGCAAAAGTTGATTGTAAGGCTGAAAGGAAAACACCGATGTTGTAATAACAACAAAATGACCCACCAGTTGATGCACCGCTGGGAACAGCGGCCCTGGCGAAGGTTCCATCTGAGCAGCACACATCAACCTGATGCACACAACAGCAGCGAAGTCAGCAACCTCGTATTACATTTTCGTCACAGCAAACAACAAAAACAGAGCATCACTAGGACGCCAAACAACAAGGATTATAAGATTAGCTACATAGACACTAAGCAGGCTGCTATGCCATTGGCATCAATGTGGAGGACGATAATCCGGCTTTTCCGACTAGCTTTTGCCTTTTGCCTTTGAGCAATGTGGAGACACAAGCATGACAAACCAACCGATCCGTGGATACAACCGAAAATAGATGCCAAGCAGGCGAGATGAAAACTGCACGCGCCATGGCATCCGACCGAACAAACCACCTCGCGCCGAATCTAGCAAAACCCAACCCCTCCAACTGAAAAAACATCCTACTGGCTCACCCACCCACCTACCCAAAACCCCTCGATTCTGAGCGAAAGGGTCAGAAACCCCAGCCCACGCGCCGCGGGCGAACCGGACCAGATCGGCCGCGCAATCGAAAAAGCCAAGCCGCTGCTACGATCGCACGCACGCACGCACGCACGCACGAGCGCGGTACCCGCTACCGCTGCCAGATCGAGCCGGACCGGAGCCGAACGTACAGATCGGGGAGTCGGACGGGGGACGGGGGACGGGTGTACCTCGACGGTGGGGTTGCCGCGGCTGTCGAAGATCTGGCGGGCCTTCACGGACTGGATCGTGGCGGCCATGGCCGGAGCTCTGGTCTCGCGCGTGGCTTGGAGAGGAAGCCGAGATCGAATCGGATCGGAGCAGATGGAGCGGAGGGCGAGAGGGGTGGGCGGCCCCTGCTTTCTTATAGCCACGATGGAAATCAATGGGACGGAGGCGCTGCCGGTATTGTTTCTGACGGGCACACGGGACGCCGCGTCTCGCTGCGGGTGGGGCCGCGGGCGGGCGGGCCCGCGTGGAAGGGGCGCTGCGAGGGCGGCCGCGCACGGGGACGGAACAGCTGGCGAATATGCCGCGGGATTCGCAGAGCGGTCTGCGAGCGCGGACACCGAGAGGTGGGGGGGTTAGGCTGATGGGGACACGTGTCGCCTGCCCATTGGGCCGACCCAGGTGACATCGGGTTAATCATCAGCAAGAGAACAAGGAATGGCACAAGAGAGAGCGAGCCAACTTGAACTTTTGCTTTGTTAACCGCCTTTTTTATCATTATTATTATTACAATCAATCGTCAGATCTGCCGTGTTTTATTTATTTATTTATTATACAGCCGTAAACATCGGGTTGTCCGCGTCGTATATACCGGTGTAAATACACTTCTTTCATTGTTATTATTATTACAGGGAGATGAGACAATGACACGGCGACCGTTGCTCCCAGGAAGCAAAATGCATCTCAGATTTCTATGCTGGGGCTTCGAGCGTTCCATCCGGCGAAAGATTTCTCTTCTCTTCACTTCACTTGTTGGCGAAGGCGACGCCCTTGTGGATGCTCTCGGCCAGCTCGCCCTTGGCCTTCTCCAGCCCCGCCCTGCACGCGTAAAAGAGAAGACAGGGCGTCGTTGCATCGTAGGTGAGCTCGGCATGGCAAAACAGTTTGGGCGACGCAAACAAATAATCCTTCCTAGCCTCCTAGGTTATCTATGTATGAAAATTCAGCTGCAGACCTCTCAAACTCGTTCAGCGGGCCGAGCGGCAGGACCTCCTCGACGCCGGCCCGGCCCAGCCGCACCTTGGACGCGAAGAAGGGCAGCTCCGTCACCTTCAAGATGCGCAATGAAGAACCAGATTTTGCGATTCAGAAAATGCTGGTCGGCGAGGATTTGCTTAACGGATGAGCTAACGAGAGGGGAGAGAAAGAATATAACCTGAGAGGCTATGTAAGAGCACTCCACTATCCCGGCGTCGCCCCGCAGCCCTCTCAGGCAGGCGTCCGCGAATTTGGCTGCTGCGTAGGCCTGAGGGAGAAAAATGTAGTGTTACTGGATTGATCCATCATTTGAAAATGCACGGAACAGTGATGATGCACGTATGAGCTCATGGAGACCGACCATGGAAAGAGTCGCGGATCCTGCTCCTGCTTTCGCCTGAAATGAATTTGGGTAGTCAGAAAGGAAGGTCATTGCATTAACATGTACTACAACAGTGGTCATGGTTCCTCTACAACACAGCACCAACACTGGTCAAACACTGGCCGGCCAGCCAACAGCTTGCGAAAATGTATTGACTGTCGGGCAGCCACCAAACCAGAACATGTGTCCGCAGCTACCACTGGAAATTAGCACAGCCCCCTACGCGGGTAAAAGTATTGTGCAAAAGAAGGTTTCTGCTCAACTTAACAGTTAACATGCACCTGATAATTGACCTTTGTTGTCAACACTGTGAAGCTCTTAAATAAACTAATATGTGCATCTTTGTCTATTATAGAACACAAGGATTTTGGTAATTTCACATATCCATCTCACATCTATTGAGGTCTGACTCTTATGTTCTCAAAACGTAGCTCGTCAGATCTTATTCAGCTTTGTTAACTATAAGCTGAAGAACTGCAAACCAGTATGCCGGGCTCTGAAGACAAATGAAATGAGAGATATCTGAAGAATGTTTGAGCTGCACTGCTACTACAGGAGGGACGTTATCAATTGAGTTAGTCATGTTTGAACAAAGTGTCGATCCAAGCTTTCAGCAACATAAAGGAGAGGACTAAGTCTGTAAAGGCATTGAGATAGAATTTCAGTCCTCCCTGGACTTATCTCCGCCTTCTTTCTTTCTCCTTGCTTCTTTTCCAATCTATTGCAGATCCCCAGTTCTGCTGTGAGTTCAGATTAATGATGTGTTTGATTCGTAAGAACATTCTAGCTCTTGCAATCGGACGCAATACAGTATTCATAGCTAATTCTCCCTCCGATCCAAAATAAGTGTCGCAGCTTTGAACTAAGGTTAGTTCAACCTTTGTTCAAAACTGTGACACTTATTATGGACCGGAGGGAGTACAAAACTATTACTTCGTCACTAAGCCACTGTTCAGAGAGAGCAATTGCAAAAGAAACTTTTAAATTGACTTTTATCCCCCCCACTGTGCGTACATGATATGGCATTAGATGATAAGGGAAACCATACCTCAACTACTTCTGTCCCACCATTCTGTATGCGAGAAGTGAGATAACTAATTTCTTCTGAGGTAAATGAACAGGGAGGATTCACCTACGAAAACAACAAAGTTCAATGAAGGAAAACATAAAAATGAACAGAGTAAGTACTAGTTCCATCAGAGGGAAACAATTTTTCAGCTACAT
The DNA here is from genome assembly GCA_034509565.1 of Triticum monococcum. NCBI lineage: Eukaryota > Viridiplantae > Streptophyta > Magnoliopsida > Poales > Poaceae > Triticum > Triticum monococcum. Next base: position 11,596,397 of record CM067845.1, on the reverse strand, counting down.
ATATGTTCAAAATTTGAAGCAGCTGCAAGTGCTAACAACCTGTGAAAGGAGTGGTAATATCGTAACTCCTGCATGCCCACCAACAACAGGAACATTGACATCTCCGGGATCAAGTCCAAGAACCTCTCCCTGTAGACAGAGGATGACAGGAATAGGAATTTGAGAACCTGTCCATATAGAAACTAGCAATATAATTGGGCACTATGGCAAACAATTTTGAAGTACATACCACAAAGGTATTGGCTCTCACTACATCAAGTGTTGTCACCCCCAATAGGCGCTTAGGATCATATGTTCCAGCTTTTTTAAATACTTCAGCAGCAATCGGAACGGTAGAATTTACAGGGTTACTGATCACATTCACAATCGCATTTGGGCAGCATTTTGCAATTCCCTCGCAAAGAGTCCGAACAATCCCAGCATTGATGTTGAACAGATCATCCCTTGTCATCCCAGGTTTCCGAGGAATGCCAGCAGGAATGATCACAAGATCCATTCCAGTAAGAGCACTTTCCAATTGTGGCTGACCCAAGAAGCCACGGACCTGTATAAATTATACCTTAGCATAATTACACTAAATGATCAGATAACCTTTAAGGCTCAAGAATCAGGCGATAATTTTATGCATAGCCTAGGGCGGTCAAAGATATGTGAACAGCTATTAATATTGTGGCAATCAAATATCTGCCAGTTACATAAAATCCAAGTAGGTTATATGTTTTCCTTGCAACATTATTTATTGATTTAAGATTTAAATCCACAATCAATACTGAATGATCAGACACTACATATATTCTTCGGAGGCCGCACTCCTGATGCAATTAAATCTGAGAATGGGTTTTGTTTAACCGGGTGTTTTGGGTGGGTTTTCTACGTGGGTTTGTTTAGTTCGGGTCTTACTGGGTGGAGTCTGACTACAGTTTAGTTTGGTTTAGTTTACTGTAGGAAGCAATTGGGTTTGGGTGGGTATGGGCTGAAACAGTTCCAGTTCAAAACAGTTTTGACCCGTGGTTAACAACCGGTGTGTGAGATCAGTTTGTATGCATAGTTTATCCCGGTGTGGATAGCCGCTACAACTCGCGTCCATGGCGAGGCTCAACAAGTCACAGACTGTTCGGAGGAAGCTGCAGGGTCACCTTGGCCAAGCCGGCCGCGCTCGCCTGCGAGGATGGGACTCCACTCCAGCGCTCGCCGCCTTGCAGGACACCGTGTTCCCAGGCCGCGGGACTGTGTCGGCGTGTCCGTCCACCATGCCGCCTGCCATGATGCCTCTGCCGCTCTCTTCGTCCAGACCTCGGGAATGCTCTCTACAGTGTCAATCCTTCCCAGGCCGTGCTGCTGCTGCGGCCGCCCATCCTCGACCGCTCCCTCGTTGCCGACCCTGACGACCTGCTCGGCCAGACACTCGCCGGGGTGAGCCGCCTCGCGTCGTGCCCTCTGCCTACGCGTCCGCCAGCGAGCAGGGGTCTCCGCATCTGTCTCCGGTGATCGCGTCCTCCCCCCTGACGCGCGACCAGAACGACGGGATCAAGGACGCGGCGGTGGCCGCACTGGAGACTTCGCGCCTGTCGTCGTTCGTGGCGGCGGCGGCGCTGGCATGGGTGTGCCTGCTGCGGAGCCGATCCGTGGACGTTGAAGGCGCGGCGCGCAGCCACATGCTATTCTCGACGGAGTGCCGGTCGAGGCTGGTGCCACCGCTCCCCGCCGAGTACTTCAGCAACTGCCTGCGCGCGTGCTTCGTGGAGGCCACGATGGAGGGCCTGATGACTGTATGCTTTACAATCTCTAGTGTAATTCACAAGCTGACCACATCCCAACGCTCAACCCATTTGAGCGAACAGTTTTAACCAATTTCAGTTGATGATTCCAACCCACAGGTTGCCATTCGGTTTGGTTCAGTTTGGGTGGAAGATGAAACAGGTTTGGTTTTAGTTGGGCTGAGGAAAATATCAAACAGTTTAGTTGAGGTTGTGCTGCCATGTTTATTTATTCGGGTTTGGTCCAAATATGGTTTAGTTATTAAACCATTCTCAGGATTAGATGCAATATGACTTTTAAGAACAATGCATGATGCCACTGAAAATTGGCTACTCATTTGCTGAGTTATGGATTATAAGATTGTGGCAGCCAGTTGGCTAATGCCTACGGTATGACCTACAAGGACAGTAGAGAAGACATACATTCCTTCAGTAATTCACTTCCTCTAAACATAACCTACATGGATCACATGGAGAGCAACTGTAATAGAGGTCTACCAACATGCAACTACAGTATCCTTTCAGAATCAATTTTGAGTGAGGAACTTTGCAAAAAGCCAAAAACAGGACATAAAGACAGGGTCAGGGGGCATACCACAGCACCAGTGTTCATGTGGCTAATGTCAGCTGTAACACCAGGAGTGTTGACAACATCATATAAATGGAGCACCGAAACAAGAGGGTTCATCTTCATAAGCAGCGAGAGCGGCTGGCCGATCCCACCAGATGCACCCAGGACTGCGACCTTGAACCCTGGCGCCGCACCTTTTGCACGGCAATTAGAGCCCTTTAATATGGCCACCTCCTCCATCTTCAAAATAAGGAAAGAGAAAATTTAGCCTAGTAGAAGCTGATTCTGGAGTGGACGATACCTTTTATGCATTGGCCAACCACGACAGTTCCACGGGTTTAACTAAGTTTAAGAGCTAAATTTAGGAAGTTGTCTGACAAAATCACCAGCTAAGAATAATTCAGATGATTCTGTATTTCCCCGACAGCTAGATAGCAACACTGGCCTGAAAGTATCATAATAAGATATCGTGATTGTAGTCGCTAGGAGATCTACCTGATGCTCACTAAATATGTCGCTGACAAGGTTTCAACTGCCAGAATCAGAGAATAGCAACCAGTAGTTCCAAATTGCATCCCATCGTCATATGTTTTTCTAGTAAAAACAGGCCTGTTTATCAACTTGCTAATGCTTGTAATACTACTTCTAGTAATTGCTGCATCTGTAATACCAAATCCAATGGACCTTACTTCAGTGTTTGCTGTACACAAGAACTGTGATGGTGTCTATTATTAGGCTTCCCGAAGCAGCAACTCGAACCTTGCAGATTCAACTCAGATTTAGACAAGGCTACTCGACAGTCGATTCCCGGCCAATGGATCGCTAATTCCGAAGTATACAAGGATCATGGAAAGAACGGATGCGGCCAGGCTAAGCAGCTACGCGCAGAAGCGCTGGCGGCGAGAGCTAATCAGGGGAAGAACTGGCGCTCCCCCTCTGGGACTGGGCAGGATCTCGCTCCGACCAAATCTGAGCTGAGACGGCAGTAACAGAGCAGAGGGAGGGATGGGGGTTGCGGGTTCGTGCCTGCGAGGTGGGCGGGCGGAGGTGGGAGGCGACCCTGGCCATCCGCCTCGCCGCCGCGGAGTCGGCGCCTTGCTCCATGGCCGTCTAGTTGGCGCGGTCGCCGGAGACTCGGGAGGCGACGAGAGACGAGACGACAAGAGACTCTCGGCAGGGCAGGGGAGGGGAGGTGGTTGCGAGGGCGGGAGAAAAGGGGTAAAGCCGAGGGGCTGGATGCAAAAGTTGTCTATCTGTCCGCCCGTTCGTTCAGGAATGCGTGCAAGTTTGTTTTGCTTCCATCATCATCGTGTGGATAAAGATAGTAACGTTGATGCCCATGGATACAAACATCGAAAATACAAATAATAAAAATTGATTTTTCTACCCATCAAATCGTAGTATTAAATGTTTGACGGTGATATCACATGTGTGTCTACTGTTCTTTTATAGAAAAAATGTGTGTATACTGTTTGAGTACATGACAATGATATTACATGTAGAGTACATGAAAATCCCGATTAGAAGGAATGCACGGTCCATGTTTATCACTTGAGATCGGCAAATAACCGTGAGCATCTACTTTGATCTTATCTAAGACTTGTCTATCTCTCCTTACCTGTTCCTTTTGGGGTGCCCTGCCCCTCCTTATATAAGTTAAAGGGGTCGGCTTACATGTAGAGTCCTAGTAAAACTATAACTAGTATATACTATATTTCCTATTACATGTCGGATCCCAGAACAGGACTTCTCTCCGGGGCGGGTCTTGCTTCCCGTGTCAGGGAACACTCCTCTTCTTGGACCTTCTCTGTGAGCCAGCGCTCCAAGCACTGGGCCACAAGCCGGCCTGCTTCATGAGTTTCCTTCCAGGCCTTAGGCCTCTTAATCATCGTGGCCTATCTGTTGAATTTATTCTTCAAGCCGCCACTGGATAACCCGGCCCTGGACAGGCGGGTCATACCGTTGGGTTATATCTCCAGCAACAGTCTTTGAAGAACACACCTATGCGAGTCAGAATGTTGACCACAATCTATGTGATTAGATCTTTAGTAAGCTCGTGAAAGGCCAGGAGTAGGACTTATACAATCCATCATTCGCGCAAGACAGACAATTCAAGGCATTAGTCCATTGTTCAGTTGTAGACAATTGTAGCTGCTTGTCTAGGTGAAGCTTAATTTTAATAGGTCTCCATTGAACTGCTGGTATATCAAACAATACAATTGAAACAATGCAATCCATTTTGCCTATGAGATCTGGTGGGGGTTGTTAGATTTTATGGGGCTCGGCCCACTAAATCTTGTACCTTGGCCCAGTTAAAGTTTTAAAATCTCAAAAGCCGATTTGAGTTGGATGCCAAATGTGTAAGTTTAGTACTATACTACTAGTGGAGTGGAAGAAATATTATTATAACTAGATAATACCCCGCGCGTTGCTGCGGGACATTTTAGATTTTATGGGTATATTAAAAACACATAGATAGGATGTAGGAAAAGCATCCAATGGAATATCCATATTTACATTTGAAATGTTGAAAAAATACAATTTAATTTGTACAAACACGATGAGATTTAGCACCACTGTGGAAGCATTGAAATAATCCTAGTACACTCGGTTGGCCTATAATGACTTCAACGTAGGCATTTTTTTTCACCTAAATGCAAATATTCAAACACGTGTATCAAGTCTTAAGCACTGAAAAAATAAAATGGACATAAAAAAACTATGGCCATCTAATAGTAGAACCTAAAGCACACATGCAACCTAGTTAATAGTCTCATCAAGCGATGCCAGCTCAAATATATGTTCCAGATATCAAAGGCTTGATGAATAACATGCGTACGTACATACATATTTTCAGGTATGTTGTTGCCTGAAAGTTCTATATTCTACTGTGAAGTCATCATGTCGATTCAATGCCCAAATAGATGGTTCATGCGTGTGCATGCATGAGAGAGAGAGAGAGAGAGAATATGTATGTACGTATGAGGGAGAGAGAGACAGAGAGATGCAGGATTGTAGTTGCAGGTAGTACGTTTCACCTGTTTTACTGTTTATTCCTTCCAATCAGCACCTTACATAAAATAAAACAAAACGAAGGGAGATGACAATGATCCATCGCTTCGAATCAAAGTTGTTTCATCTGTTCATTCCTTCCAACAATAATAAAGAAAATAAAATGAAGAGGGAATCAGAGCTTGTTGTTTCATGATTGCTGGCAGTTCCTGAATTAGAGAGGATTGTGGATGAGAAAGACTGACCGTACTTGCAGAGTTGCAGGTTGCAGCGTGAAATGATGCGGGTGGAGACATAACAAATCCGCCTTCTAGAAAATGCTTCCTACCACGTACAAATCAGATCTTGCAACTGAAACTACATCATGATCGCTCAGATTTGAGGAAATAGAGAGGAAGGAGAGACCACACCTTTTGGTGGGATGACAATGGTGGGAGATGTGGCTCGCCTGGATCTCTGGTTGACACCGGGGCACGGCAGGAGCACGCGGGTATTTGGTGGCGACCCCCATGAACTCTGGCTTGGCAGAGGCACCGCAGCATTGGCACCACCATCGCTGCTGACGGGGAGGTGCGTATGGTAGCTTCGCAAAACTGATGAGGAAAGTATTAATTTGTTTGGGATGAAACTGGGCGGAGGAGACAAAGAACAGTGGGAAATAAGGAGGAGATGAAAAGCGTCGTTGACTGATAAAGTGGGAGGATACTAATGAAGTAGTCCATCTGTAATCTGTTACTCTTTGCTCAGTGGAGAAGATGAAGAGAATCCGTGGACTGCGGTAGAATACGAAAAGAGTTGTGGAAAATTAAGAGAATCCGTGGATTGCGGTAGAATACGAAAAGAGTTGTGGAAAATTAATCGCTTCAGTCGGGAGAAATTGGGAAGACGTCAGACTGACACGTGCTACATTTTGTTTTCCATGGGCTTCCAGGTTGTTCACCAAACTAAAAGCAGCCACCTGGAACGTTCAAAACGTCCGTGTAGCACTGGAGAGCCACTGGCCCGTCGCCCTTTCGGTTGATAGTAACTAAAAGCTGATGTGGACGTGCTATCGGTTTTCTTTTTCTCAGCGTGGGAAGGTTGTGCTTAGCTTTCTTAATTGAAAAAAGTGGTCTTGAATGGGACTGCATGAGGTATGATGTGGCGAGATGCGATTGGATGATGACGTTGCTATGCTGCATGTTGAGATAAATCAAGTAGTGGGGGTGAACTTCTTAAGTATATAGGATGTGTTGTTCTACTACTCCTTATATCACGACAAAAGAGAGCACCAACACACGCTCACTCACTCACTCACGTCACGCATCGCACACGTGTCACATTTTGTGAATCTAGTTCGTATTCGCGACTTATGTTATGCATCTTGCTCAAAGAACTAAATTTTTGCTCGGCGGTGCATTGCTTTGTTATGGCCGTACATGTCAATGCCCAAGCTCATTGTGGACACATTTTCAATCTGTAGGGTTCTTCCACCATATTGGCAGTCGCATCTCTTCACTCTCCTCACACGTTCCTTCTATGGAGAGGAGATGCAGAGGGAGAGTCTACACATAAAAGACTACACAAATAGAACACACACATCTGCTGAGTTCCTCTGTGCTGAGGTGATTCTCCAGCGACACCATCCCGCCGACTGTGTGCACAACCGCCCGGGTGTGTAGGCCTCTGAAACCCGCCCCCTGAGAACCTGCACTGGGTGAGGGACGATAAGGTTTTTGGATAGCATCTCGACACGACGAGTTGCTCAAGTTCGACTAAATTCTCGATGTACGTCTGTCTGCTTCGATTACTTTCTCTACGGCGGATGATCACCCTGTCTTCACCACCATGCATGTAGACGGTGTTGCACTGGAGTTTCCAGTGTCTCATATGTCATCCGACATGTGCCATTGGTCCATATGCGTATGTGACAGATGTTTCTAGTTTGTCATCTATGATTTGCCATGTTAGTAATTTTATGATGTCACTAATTTAAATTAAGCTTAAACAAAATCTGTCTGATTTCCTAACAGTATCGAGCTAGAAAAAGAGAGGAGTAAAAGAGGGCCGCACAAGCAGTGGAAAACTGGAGGACATCGCAGGGGCAGACTATGTTTGGGGCCTGGTCAATCGCCCACGCAGCAGTAGACTCTAGAGAGATCGATCAATCATTTACCACGCACCGCACGACGGTAGTAAGTCCAAACAAATACGAAATCAAAATCTCTTCGATCGTGACAGACATGATTTTGCGGATCGGGTAGGAGTTCAGAGTTCAAACGCCATAAGATATCGAGCCTCTGTGTGACTGTGTGGCACAAGACGATATTTGGCAAGCCAACATTTGGTAAAATCAGAAGTTGCCAACGTTTGGCAACTTTTTCTGAGATTGGCAATGAAAATTGGCAAGCAACCAATCTCTAGCTAATATTTGGCAATTGCCAAAATTTGGGATGCCAATTTTTGGCATCAAACCAATTATACTCATGCATGCTGGCTCAATCAATCGTCCGCGAGGGATCATATTTAAAATTATTATTTCTTAGATTGACTAGTAAGCATGCACTTCAAGGGAGTTGGTTGGGAGTTGGGGCATTGTTGAATTTTTCTTAGATGAAGACGTGGCAGGCTCCGCTCTGTATATAGCGGCCAGTGCCGTCGTCCCGCTCCGGCGCCAACCGAATAGGCAGCCATGGCGCTCCTTGTGCTCGCTTCGGCTCCGTCCAACCCCGCCGGCTTCGGCTTCGGGCAGTCCGCTCCGTCGGCTCCCAAAAGGCCTCTTTTCATGGGGGCTGCCAAACGGCCAAGCGCACGCTTGGTGTCCGCTCCAGCTCCGCTCCGGCTCCGGCTCCGGCTCATCGTCGGCACATCCTCTCTGCCTCCGGCTCTTAGGCTCGGCAGCGCAGCAGCGGCAGCCGGGACAAACACGGTACTGTACAATCGCCGTACACATATTTTTACTCTTCAACCAGAATAGAAACACGAATTAGCTCTTTTCTGGTTTCCCTCTCGCTCCGGGCGGCTGGAACCCTAGCCGCCGCTATGAAAGGCAAATCTTCGCGCGCCGTTCTCCGGCGACTCCCCTCCGCCGGCGACTTTGATTATCGGTGGTGAGAAAAATCGTTGGATCCACGCATGTGGAACATTTTTACTCCCTCGTAGTTTAGGTTTTTAGATTGTTCATCGTCTTGGCTTCGACAGCGACGATAACAACGCTGAATAAAGCTTCAGATCCTTACCTGACGAGGCCATCGGCCCTATGGTTGGGGACGGATTTGAAAACTAGTCTGTTCAAGCAAGGATGAGGTGGCGACGGCGACATCCTCGTGGTCGACCCATGTCCTCGGGCTCCGTCGTTGCGACGGCGTTTGCTCCAGCATCGGCGCGGAGCTTGGGAGGTAGTCTAGGAGCGGATGCAGATTGTGGTCTGCATCGACAACATATAGAAAACGAAACGTGTGCTGGTTCGTGGTTCGTGGATGGCAGGTGTGATTTTCTCTTTCGACATTTTAGTCATGGTGGGGTGTCAGATCTAAAGTTCGATGGTGCATCCGGGTTGTTGCCCCTGATTCATTCAACAGCAAGGGCTTCACTTTTGGTGATCCATCTTTTTTTTTGAAAGTACAGACACAAGCGCTCATATACACGCGCATACACTCACCCTTATGAACGCACACCACACCCTATCCTTATGAGCACCTCTGAAAGATTGAGCCGGCATATCATCTTAAGATTTACGAAGTCACCGTAGGTGCCTCGTCAACGGGAACATCTCCTCTCACTGAATGCGCATCGCCAGAAATCCTAAAATAAATCCAGGATAAATGCGAGCACCGGGATTTGAACCCTGGTGGGCTGGGGATACCACAGTCTCTCTAACCATCCAACCACAGGTTGGTTCGCCTTTTGGTGATCCATCTTAGAGGTCCGCAAATCCTTATATCAGCGATGGAGCCGCGTCGAGCTCGGATGAGGAGGTGATCCATCATCCTTTTCTTTGGTGACTGCTGTGGTGGTGCCGGAGGCAGGTGACGGGCATTTGTGTCAAGCTCAGAGATGTTCTGCTATCTTTTCAGTTTCATCATGTCAGCCTTTACGTGACTTGTATTTTATTTTTTACAATATAAATGAGCCACGTATTATCATGCAAAAAAAATTAAACCAGGAAAACAAATAAATAATTAAACTACACATGTGTCATTTCCATTTCCGCACGGCATCTTCCAATGGGCCCCTTGAATTTATCCCGACGAATGCTTCAAAAGCAAGCTCTTGTTTTCTTGTGTTTCGACTATGTCCCTTTTTTTTTGCCACCGGCCACCACCGGTTTATACACGGTTTAAATGATACGAGTAGAATATCAAGAGAACTGTAGAAAGTACTTTCTTCATCATTTTTTTGACACTAGTGTAGTGTCAAAAAATATCTTACATTATGAAACATAAAGAATACATGATATCATACTTTCGACTTACTTTATTTTGCCCGGAGAAGAGCATGCATGCAATGAGCTATGTTGATAAAATCCGCCTTGATACACCTACTAGGCTGGCTATATATGGCAGGAACAATTAGGAGACAAGCTCAAGGTGTTGGGAACATGGCGGAGCCCATTCGCTCTACGGGTGAGGCTAGCGCTCAACTTCAAGGGCCTACCATATGAGTACTTTGAGGAGGACCTTGACAACAAGAGCGACCTTCTCCTCAAGTCCAACCCGTTCATTAAGAAGTTGCCCGTTCTCATCCACAACAACGTCCCGATATGCGAGTCACTCGTGATCTTGGAGTACATTGAGGAGAAGTTTAGTGATGTGGGTCCAGCCCTCCTCCCCGTTGACCCCTACGAACGTGCCATGGCACGGTTCTGGGCCAGGTACATTGAAGATAAGGTACATACATGTCTGACTATGAACCCACTTACATATATAGCAACATATATATGTCCCACGGACTATGTGGGTGCTCACGCTTGATGAATTGCAGCTAGTCGCCCCATGGTTGAAGATGTTTAGGGCCAACACAAATGAGGAGAAAGCTGAATGGATGAGAGAGACGGTGGAGGCAGTGAAGACGCTGGAGGGGGCACTCTCCAGAAAATTAGCGCCCTTCTTCGGGGGTGATGATGTCGGGTACGTCGATGTCGTGCTCTCCGGCATGATCGCGTGGATGCAAGGAACTAAGGCACTTTGTGGTGTCGAGCTCCTGGACACAACAAAGACTCCACTCCTAGTGGAATGGACGGAGCGCTTCGCTGGGTTGGAAGGTGCTAAGGTGGTTATGCCAGATGTGGACAAGTTGGTTGAGTTTGCCAAGATAAAGCGTGCCAAAATGATGGCACTCGATAATAATTAAGCTATGCATGATGCATAACATGCATTCTCTCTAGTTGTTGGTTGGTGTTTCTCATCGCAGTAGTTGCAGTTTGATTTACTCATGCAAAGAACAAGGACTGAAAACTATGAAAGAAGTGGATAAGAAGACAATGGGAGTACACATCCTATATCATATATATACATAAGAAATTGATCTCCACTATCCTATTTATCTCAACATGCACATATGCCACCTCATCAATTATTATTTCCTCTTTCTTAGTTGCATGCTCCATCCAATTAGTATACTTAATGCACATGCAACCATGCATACATGAGAAAATATCTACCTCAATACACAATCATGCGTGAAAAAAAGATTTACACTATACAATAATCACATGATACTATTAATTCACATGTATTTATGCTCCATACAACCAATCCCATTAGAATATATTGCAACCATTTCCCGCCGCAACGCGCAAGAGTATCATCTAGCTATCTATGTGCTTCCGTGCATGATGCAGGCAACCCACCCATTTTTTATTCATTGGGTCTATTCATTTCATCGCTTCTTCTTCCCCTTAGCCGAGATACTTCATGAGTGAGGAGTTAGGCTGGTTATAGTGGGGAGTAACTTAGACTAGTAACATGCATATGTTACTATTACTACTACCTCCGTCCTGATTTATTGGTCCCCTTTGTATTTAGTGTCAAATTTTGACCATAGATTTGTCAATGCATGTCATAAAAAATCATACCACGAGAAACTATGTTCAAATACGAATGCAACAATTTTTGGTGACATGCACTAACATTTTGTTGGTCAAATATATGGTCAAAATTTGACACGAAATATGAAGGGGGCCAATAAACCAGGACGGAGGTAGTACCTCTATAGTTGATAGTGTGTGGTGTCATGCAATACCTTATTTATTAGGTTCTAGACTCATTTTGTCTTGTATGTGTACTGTTACGGCAACATATTATGTTACCAAAACCTTGTCTTTCCTCATTAATTACTTAACACGTACATCATCTATTTTGCCTAGACATGTGTGATATTACCACTTAAGCTACTCCCACTATGAGTAGTCTTAGGGTTCAAGGTCAATTAGTGTGTTTGGAGTGCGTGCATATTTGTGTATGGACAGACCGAGGGACACATAGGCTTCATCCCCACTAGTAACGTGTGACTACACTATTACTACACGACTTGCATATCTAATACATCTTTGAGGTTTTCGGGATATTATTAATCATATATAGCCTATAATCTAAGAAGCTCAAGGGGGGATAGAAGAAAGGGGTAGTCCTATACAAACTTCTAGCTCAAATTTCAGGGTTGGCAAGTTTTAGGTTAAGCTAGTTTGTCTATATTTGCTCCACTCATTGAATCCCTCGACATCCATATAATTTGTTTCTTTTTTTAATATAATACACTCATCTCTTGAAAACAATGATCTTGATGTTGATGACTTTCATGCCAAATCCATTCCAACACACTTCATCCATCACCTATGGAACATTGCTTTGTATATTTGAATGCAATTATTGCTCCACGGGTGCCTATGGCCACACCCTGGTAGCACCTCTTGCGCGTCAACAACCCCCTTCACGCCCTGCACCGTGTTGGAAATATACCCTAGAGGCAATACTAAAAGGATTATTATTATATTTCCTTGTTCATGATGATTGTCTTTTATTCATGCTATAATTGTGTTATCCGGAAATCGTAATACATGTGTCAATACATAGACACCAACATGTCCCTAGTAAGCCTCTAATTGACTAGCTCGTTGATCAACAGATAGTCATGGTTTCCTGACTATGGACATTGGATATCATTGATAACGAGATCACATCATTAGGAGAATGATGTAATGGACAAGATCCAATCCTAAACATAGCACAAGATCGTATAGTTCGTTTGCTAGAGTTTTTCCAATGTCAAGTATCTTTTCCTTAGACCACGAGATCGTGTAACTCCCGGATACCGTAGGAGTGCTTTGGGTGTGCCAAACGTCACAACGTAACTGGGTGACTATAAAGGTACATTACAGGTATCTCCGAAAGTGTCTGTTGGGTTGGCACGAATCAAGACTGGGATTTGTCACTCCGTATGACGGAGAGGTATCTCTGGGCCCACTCGGTAATGCATCATCATAATGAGCTCAAAGTGACCAAGTGTCTGGTCACGGGATCATGCATTACGGAACGAGTAAAGTGACTTGCCGGTAACGAGATTGAACGAGGTATTGGGATACCGATGATCGAATCTCGGGCAAGTAACGTACCGATTGACAAAGGGAATTGTATACGGGGTTGCTTGAATCCTCGACATCGTGGTTCATCCGATGAGATCATCGAGGAGCATGTGGGAGCCAACATGGGTATCCAGATCCCGCCGTTGGTTATTGACCGGAGAGCCATCTCGGTCATGTCTACATGTCTCCCGAACCCGTAGGGTCTACACACTTAAGGTTCGGTGACGCTAGGGTTGTAGAGATATGAATATGCAGTAACCCGAAAGTTGTTCGGAGTCCCGGATGAGATCCCAGACGTCACGAGGAGTTCCGGAATGGTCCGGAGGTGAAGAATTATATATAGGAACTGCAGTTTCGGCCATCGGGAGAGTTTCGGGGGTCACCGGTATTGTACCGGGACCACCGGAAGGGTCCCGGGGGTCCACCGGGTGGGGCCACCCATCCCGGAGGGCCCCATGGGCTGAAGTGGGAAGAGGAACCAGCCCATAGTGGGCTGGTGCGCCCCCTTGGCCCACCCCCTTGCGCCTAGGGCTGAAACCCTAGGGTGGGGGGGGGGGGCGCCCCACTTGCCTTGGGGGGGTACTCCACCCCCTGGCCGCCGCCCCCCCTTGGGAGATGGGATCTCCAGGGCCGGCGCCCCCCAGGGGCCTATATAAAGGGAGGGGAGGGAGGGGCAGCCGCACCCTGAAGCCCTGGCGCCTCCCTCTCCCCTGCTACACCTCTCTCTCTCTCTCTCTCTCTCTCTCTCTCTCTCTCTCTCTCTCTCTCTCGCAGAAGCTCGGCGAAGCCCTGCTGCGGTGACTACTGCATCCTCCACCACGCCGTCGTGCTGCTGGATCTTCATCAACCTCTCCTTCCCCCTTGCTGGATCAAGAAGGAGGAGACGTCATCCGCTCCATACGTGTGTTGAACGCGGAGGTGCCGTCCGTTCGGCGCTTGGTCATCGGTGATTTGGATCACGGCGAGTATGACTCCATCATCCACGTTCTAGTGAACGCTTCCGCTCGCGATCTACAAAGGTATGTAGATGCATCCGATCACTCGTTGCTAGATGAACTCATAGATGGATCTTGGTGAAACCGTAGGAAATTTTTTGTTTTCTGCAACGTTCCCCAACAGTGGCATCATGAGCTAGGTCTATGCGTAGTTCTCTTTGCACGAGTAGAACACAATTTGTTGTGGGCGTAGATGTTGTCAACTTTCTTGCCGCTACTAGTCTTATTTTGCTTCAACTGTATTGTGAGATGAAGCGGCCCGGACCAACCTTACACGTACGCTTACGTGAGACCAGTTCCACCGACTGACATGCACTAGTTGCATAAGGTGGCTGGCGGGTGTCTGTCTCTCCCACTTTAGTTGGAGTGGATTCGATGAAAAGGGTCGTTATGAAGGGTAAATAGAAGTTGACAAATCACATTGTGGCTTTCACGTAGGTAAGAAAACGTTCTTGCTAGAACCCTATTGCAGCCACGTAAAACTTGCAACAACAATTAGAGGACGTCTAACTTGTTTTTGCAGCAAGTGTTTTGCGATGTGATATGGCCAAAGTTGTGATGAATGATGAATGATATATATGTGATGTATGAGATGTTCATGCTATTGTAATAGGAATCACGACTTGCGGAAATTATCGTCGTGCATGCGGAATTTATCTTCGCACAAACATAGTGGCAAACAAGTAGCAGACGACCATCAAGTTTAAGTGTTACAACTCAAAGAACCAAATGTAGCAAAACGAGAGTTGTAAGCATGAAGCAAAATGCAAAATATAAAGCACCCGCCCATATTATTGACCCGCTTGAAGACTATAAACATCATATGCTTCTCCCCCTTTTGTCAGTGATGACCAAAAAGGTTTGAAGACATAGAGTTTTCTACGCGTTCCCAGGCGCAGCAGGGTCGGTGGAGGCGTTTGGTGGTGCTGACGAGCTTGGTGCAGTGACGACGCGCGCTGAAGAAGGTGGTGGTGATGTAGCGTCGTCTTCTTCCTCAATGATTGTTCCAGTCACTGTGGCAGCAGAGGAAGAGAACTCTGATTCTTCAAGCGACGGAGTTCCGCGCAGCACAGCTCTTCTGGGGGGTGTGGAGTCAAACTTGAATCTCTCTTTGAAGCCATCCTCTTGAAGTTCAGCTTCAGTGCACATCATGGTGAGGCCTTTCCAAGTGCGGCGACAGGTTTCATGTGCGACAAAGGCATTCTTGGTGGCAAGATTTCTGATGCGATTGACGTCTTGCATGATACTGCGCATCTGCCTTTTGAGCCAGTCGTGATGCCTATCTTGCTTTTGGTGCAGAGCCACAAGAAGTTCACGGTCAGTGAGTGTATGAGCGCGTTTCTTGGGTCTCTGTGCAGCTGTGCTGTCAGTGGCTTCAGTTGATGCAGGGGCACGTGTGGTGCCAGCCATTGGATACACTCTAGAGATGGCTTCAACACCTTCATCATTCTGCGTGAAGCTCTGGTGTTCTGCATTCTGAAGACATAGTGGTTGCTTGGCAGGCTCAGGATATATTGCTTCAGCAGAGGTGTCCACATCAGGTAAGAAGATTCTATGGTTGCGGGCAGAGGGCTGATAGGAGATAGCAGAGTGGAGCTTGATTAGCCTCATAACCCATGGAGCATAAATCTTCAAACCAAAGAGATCTGAGCCAGACGCTGCAAGTTGGCGTATAAAGAGATCCTGAGCGTTGACGCATTTGCCATGCAGGATACAGAAGATGAGAGTCTTCATGGCACCTTCAACCTTGGCATATCGAGAGTGCCCCTTAATGGGCCATAGAGTCCGCCTGACGATGTGATATATAGTTCTGGGCAGGTACTCTAAGTCTTCAACGAAGAACTCAGTTGGGTAAGGTGCATCAGGAAGAAGTGGCTTCATCATTGAGAGCATCTGACTCATATTTGGCTTAGGTCGCTGAAATATGCTCTCAATTGCTTCAACATGGAGTTAGCAGCCTTCTTCGAAGAGTTCGCCAGGAGTGGGTAGGCCGGTAAGCTCAATGATATCGAATGCATTGGCTTCATGATGGACATTGCCGGTCATCCACTCCAGGACCCAAGTCTTCGGATCTCTGTTGTAGCCTTTGATGTACAGTGTGGCATAGAATTGGAGTAGAAGCTCTTCATTCCAGTGCTCTTCATCTGTGATAAACGGCAGCAGGCCAACTTGCTTGAAGCAGTACAGTGCTTCTTCCAGACCAGGCAGACCAGCAACAGCTTCAACCTCAAGGCGCTGGTGAGGAAAGATACGGCCTTGGTTGTATAGGACGCATGAGTAGTAGCTGCACTGTGGGTAGCTCCAGAACCTATCTGATACAATCCGTTCCCTTGAATAAGGGTTCTTGGAGCGGTTGAAGAAGGTGTTATCTGCCCTGAAGCTATTGACATTAAAGGAGCCAGGAGCTGTTGCAGGACCTGGGAACCTTGGCAGTCGTGGGATTGGCTTCTGGACCTGGGGCCTGTGCGCAACATGATAGTTGAACTGTGGACCGGCAGCAGACTCAGGCACAGAAGGTTCAGAGGCAGTAGCTTCAGTGTCTCTTGAAGTTGTTGGTTGGTCGGGCTCCACACTTGCTTCAGTGTTGGTTGTGGCAGCCGCAATGTTTTCAGCCTCAACACGAGTAGTGAGAGGGATGGATTCAGGTACGTTCTCCTTGAGAACTTCTTCTTGTTGGTGCGGGGGAGATGGAGCTTGAGGTTCTTCTTCATGCTCTTCTTCATGTTCTTCGGCTGATGCAGCCGGAATGTCGTCAGCAGCCTGAGCCCTTGGCCCTTTGTGAAACCTACGGAATGCAGGCGACGCTGGTGGAGTTGCAGTGGGCTGGGGCTCATTCTCTTCCTCCTGCGGGCAATCTGCCCACGATGCATCTTGGGTGATTGGCGTCAAGGGACGACCAATGCTGATCATTTCGCTTGTTTCAAGCTGAGGAAGGACTGCATCACCTTGCACATTGTCTTGGAGACCAATGTCTTCAGCAGCGTTGGGGTCGGCTGCTGGAATGTCTTTAGCGTGCGGAGCCTCTGTGAAAGCAGGCTCATGCGCGGTCAGCTGACGATCTTCGTTAGGAAAGCAGACGGAGAGGGGTTCGACTATCAGGGGCTCTGTGGGAGCAGCCCGAGATTTCTTGGTCTTGCGCTTCTTGATGGTGGGGTCAGAAGGAGAGGCTTTAGGGTGTTTCCTCTTCCTTGCTTCAGCTTCGGCTGTTCTTGTCTTCTTAAGCTCTGAAGCGGTTGAGCGGTGCTTTGGCTTCGAGCCAGTCTTGGCAGTGGGGAAGACAATCGGAACAGCTTCTTCCCTTGGTGCCTCTTGTTCAGCCACAGTGGGCTTCTTCTTTTTCTTCGCGGCCATCCTGGGGTCGATGCTGGGACGCCCAAGTGCCTTGCGCTTCTCGGCCTCATTGTAGGCCTGCACACAGAGGTCAGCCAAAGTCTTCATGCGCTCACGCGAACCCTGAGCTTCTGCACGTTTCTTCATAAAGTTTTCCTTCAACTCATGCAGCATGACCTTGAAGTCCTTGACTTCTTGGATGCTGAGCTTGGCCATATTCTGCTTGAACCGAGCCTTTTCAAAATCTATCTTCTGATTCAGTTCAACTATGCGCTGGGCAATTGCGAGTTCTGAAGCAATAGCGCCTTGGAAGGCTACGCTGAGGCCAATGGGCAGCTGCAGATCATCGAAGCTGATGTTGGGTGTATCAAACCACTCATCAATGAAGTTGTGGATGATAGCTGCATCAAACAGAGGCAGATTGTTGAAGATTTCGGCCTCCTCCTTGCTCTTGATGAGCTGCTCAAGAGCGTCATCGGCAAGATCTTCGTTACTTGACAGATCAATGGCCTCGCAGCGCAGAATGGCAGCGGCAATGAGCTCTTTGCCAGTGTGTAGCTGAGGCTTCTTGGCTTCTTGGGGCTTGGAGACTCGTGATAAGTCTTCAGACTGCACACTTGCTTCAGGAGGTGCAGTGGCCAATGGCTTCGCTCTGGAGATCTTGGGAGAAGCAGCTGGCTTTGAAGCTTTTGGCTTCTTCTTCGTCTGCTTCGGCTCCGGTGCAGCAGGAGCGTCATCAGACTCAGTGTCTGCTGGAGGGTCGTTCACGGCAGTCCCTTGGACTAGAATGCGAGTGATGAGGCCTTCGAGATTGGCATACGGCCCGATGATATTGGGATTGGCGTCGCGTGTGCCATCTGCCCTTGGTTTAGAGGGACCAGGGTTGAAGTCCAATCCAAACTCCTTCTTGTTTTGCTTCGCAGAGTTCTGAGCAAATTGGAAGTTGCGCTTGAATAGATTGTCATCGCGACACCAGAGAAGTGATGACGGATGTGCTTCAGCTGGCTTTGGTCCTCTAACCATGCATGGATAGAAGCCTTGAGCAATGGCTTCATCTCTGGACCGGGGTACGAGATTTTTGTACAATACATCTCCCCATGGTCTCTTGATGGCGCACTTCTCTGCATATTCCTTTGTGACGAAGCGGTATTGGAACCACTGCTCTGCCCAATATCTTCGAATCCATTGGATTCGTGTCTTGCGCTGACCATAGCTCTCTTCAGGATCAGTCTGGTACATTTCTGCCAAGTCTTCAGGCAGATCTTTAGACGTTTCACCACGTCTCTGTCTGCCTCCCTTCCTTGCTGGTTTTTCTGCTGCCATGAAGCTTAACTTGGAAGGCTTCAAGAGATTCAAAGTCTTCAAAGGCTTCCTTTTGCTTGACCAACAGGAACTCGCTTTGGGAGAATTGATGTGACGCTGTAAGAACTCTGCAAATGAATGCAGACTATGAGAACCAAAAGATTCTCCCACGGACATGTACCTGTGACAGCATTAAGGTGCGAGGGAAGGGGAAGAGGTCATATGCATTCTCAGAAGATTTTGAAGACAAATCAGTTTAGAAGATATTGACCTCATCATGCGAAGACATTCACTTAATAGAAAAGAAGTTGGTTCCAGATTTGTACGAACCCATAGATCAGTACAAGTGAGGAATCTAACTACTTCATGAAGAACAAGTGAATATACTAGGCAAGTTATGAGATGCAGATGAGAGAGATGAAACTTGTGTGAATAGAAACTTCTTATGGCAGAAAGTGACTGAGCTATAGGATCAAAAGAGGCTGTAAAAAGAGGTTTTATTTACCACACTTGGAACTGCTAGACGAAGTGAGAGTTGAGGCCGAGCAGTTCGATCCTCCGTGCCCTAACTTGGCGACGGAAGACACCTATAGCGACGGCGGAGAGACGGATGTCCGCAGTCGGCGTGAAAACAGCGTCGGAGAGGTTGCGGCAGTGAAGCACTTCATCGCCGGCGTCGTTGAGAGTTAGCGGTGGCGCTAGGGTTCGTGCGAGGGTGGAAGAAGAGATAATAACCGCAGTGAATCGTGTATTTATAGGGATATGGGCGGCACTGCGCTATTACTCAGGTGCCCCTGGCGATTCGCATCTGATCAGTACGTGGCCAGCATGCGGTATTGTGGGGGCAGTTCCACCCCCCACGCACGCCTTGTTTGTCGGGTGCCGTTCCTACTTCTCCGGATTTCTTGTTGATGTAATAACTTTGAAAACGGTTTTAAAGTTTGTCTCCGTGTCTTCAGCTGACAAGGATGCAGTGAAGACATTCGACAGTTTCAATAGAATGCATATGACTTGGAGATATAGAGTTTGAGGTAGGAAGCATGGAGAGGTTAGGGTCCGATCACATTCACTTAGTTCAGAAGATTCAAACAAGAAGACATAGCTATAAGTGAATGCTGTAGAGGACAGAACACCAGTACATATATATAATCTTCATTGTGAAGATAATCATGAAGACAAATTTAGATTGAAGCCAAACCAAATGTGAAGACATAGCAAGTGTAAAGCCATGAGTGAGACACTCCAAGCAGGAATTTTGGTGGTGGCGTTACCCACCGTATAGGAAGTATTAGACCCAGACACGGCGCACAATTATCGTGGCGCTCCGAAGTCAAATTCCATGTTAATGTATTCACACTTAGAATGTATGTCTTCATTGATTGAAGATATACGTTACTTCGTGTGTTGCACATCTAAGTCATCAATATGCATAAGTGTTAGGATGTGTGCCTAATCACAGGACATTTGAGGATTCCAGGATATTTAGCTCACACCGTAACTTGCAAAATCTCTTCTCATCCAAGGGCTTGGTGAAGATATCTGCCAATTGCTCTTCAGTGTTGACGTGTATGATATCAATATCTTCCTTTGCAACATGATCTCTGAGAAAATGATGACGAATTTCAATGTGCTTTGTCTTCGAGTGCTGAACTGGGTTGTTGGCGATCTTGATGGCGCTTTCGTTGTCGCAGTAAAGTGGCACTTGCTTCAGATGAATGCCATAATCCTTGAGGGTTTGCTTCATCCATAGAAGCTGAGCGCAGCAGGATCCAACAGCAATGTATTCAGATTCAGCAGTGGAGAGAGATACACAGTTCTGCTTCTTTGAAGACCAACATACAAGTGATCGGCCCAGAAAGTGACATGTGCCTGATGTGGACTTCCGATCAACCTTGTCACCAGCATAGTCAGCATCCGAAAATCCAACCAGATCAAACTCTGAGCCCTTTGGATACCATAATCCTAGAGTTGGGGTGTGAGCCAAATATCGAAGAATTCGCTTCACAGCTAAGTGATGCGACTCCTTTGGTGCCGCTTGGAATCGAGCACACATGCAAACACTAAGCATAATATCTGGCCTAGATGCACATAAATAAAGCAAAGAACCAATCATGGAGCGGTATACCTTTTGATCGAACTCTTTACCATTGTCGTCAGGACCCAGATGATGTTTGGCTGGCATTGGTGTTGTGAAGCCTTTGCAGTCTTGCATACCGAACTTCTTCAGGCAATCTTTGAGATACTTCTCTTGAGATATGAAGAAGCCATTGTGTTGTTGCCGTATTTGAAGACCGAGGAAGAATTTCAGCTCCCCCATCATAGACATCTGATATTGCTCTTGCATCATATATCCGAATTCCTCACTGTACTTCTTATTGGTGCAGCTGAAGATAATGTCATCCACATATATTTGGCACACAAACAGTTCACCATCATATGTCTTCGTGAAGAGAGTGGGATCTAGGGAACCAGGTATGAAGCCTTTGCTCTTTAGGAAGTATTTGAGTGTATCATACCAGGCCCGAGGGGCTTGTTTGAGGCCATATAGTGCCTTATTGAGCTTGTAAACCATGTCTGGATGTTTTGGATCTTCAAACCCAGGTGGTTGTGCAACATACACTTCTTCTTCAATTTTTCCATTGAGAAAGGCACTCTTCACATCCATTTGATACAGAATTATGTTGTGATGATTTGCATAGGCCAGCAGTATACGGATGGCTTCAAGTCTGGCAACAGGAGCAAATGTTTCATCGAAGTCAATGCCTTCCACTTGAGTATATCCTTGAGCAACGAGACGAGCCTTGTTTCTGACGACTTGGCCATGCTCATCTTGCTTGTTGCGGTATATCCATTTGGTACCTATTATGTTATGCTTCCGTGGATCAGGACGCTTAACCAACTCCCATACATTGTTCAGCTCAAACTGCTGAAGCTCTTCTTGCATAGCTTGAATCCATTCAGGTTCCATAAAAGCTTCATTAATTTTCTTGGGTTCTGTGATTGAAACGAATGCAAAGTGTCCGCAGAAATTTGCCAGTTGAGTTGCCCTTGAACGAGTCAGTGGACCAGGTGCATTCATGCTATCAATTATTCTGTCAATCTGCACTTCATTGGCAACACGAGGATGTAGGGGTCGAAGACTTTGCTCTTGCTGATCTACGTTGTCATGGGGAGGAATGTCTTCAGGCTGAGCATTGTCTTCATGTGGATCAGGTGCTGAGATGATAAGTTCCTCTTCAGGATGAGCTTTAGAAGGTATAATTTCTCCAGTTCCCATTAGCTTGATTGATTCACTGGCTGGAACTTCATCTAGCACATCTGGTAGTTGCTCTCTTTGTGACCCATTGGTCTCATCGAACCGCACATCCACTGTTTCAACCACTTTGTAGTGAAAGAGATTGAAGACTCTGTAGGAGTGCGAATCCTTTCCATATCCAAGCATAAAGCCCTCATGTGCTTTTGGAGCAAATTTTGAGGTGTGGTGAGGGTCCTTGATCCAGCATCTTGATCCAAATACTCTGAAGTAACTGACATTTGGCTTCTTGCCAGTTAGAAGTTCATAAGAGGTCTTGTTCAGAAGCTTGTGAAGATATACCCGGTTGATAGTATGGCATGCAGTTTCAATGGCTTCAGTCCAGAATTTTCTTGGAGTCTTGTACTCATCTAACATTGTTCTGGCCATCTCAATGAGTGTTCTGTTCTTGCGTTCGATGATGCCATTCTGTTGTGGCGTGTACGGAGCTGAGAATTCATGAGTGATGCCCAATGTATCAAGATATGTGTCAAGGCCAGTGTTCTTGAACTCAGTGCCATTGTCACTTCTGATGTGCTTTATCTTGGCGCCATAATTGTTCATAGCCCGATTTGCGAAGCGTCTGAAGACATCCTGCACTTCAGTCTTGTAAAGGATTATGTGCACCCAAGTATATCTAGAGTAATCATCAACAATGACGAAGCCATAGAGGCAGGCAGTAGTGGAAAAAGTTGAGTAGTGAGTGGGACCAAAGAGATCCATGTGAAGCAGTTCGAAGGGTTGAGTAGTGGTCATGATTGTCTTCGAAGGATGTTTTGCCCTTGTCATCTTCCCTGCTTCACAGGCACCGGATAAGTGATCTTTCTTGAACTTGACGCCCTCGATGCCTATGACATGCTTCTTCTTCGCAAGGGTGTGGAGGTTCCTCATGCCAGCATGCCCAAGTCTTCGATGCCAAAGCCAGCATTCTGAAGCCTTTGCGAGAAGACATACTGCAAGCTGTGGCCCCGCTGAGAAATCTACCACGTACAAATCATCTTTCCGATACCCTTCAAACACTAGAGACTTGTCAGATTCCATTAGTACCAGGCAACGATATTTTCCAAAGATTACAATCATGTTCAAATTGCAAAGCATTGAGACAGACATTAAGTTGAAGCCAAGGGATTCAACAAACATGACTTTATCCATGTGTGTGATCCTTTGAGATTGCAACTCTACCTAGACCCAGTACCTTACTTTTACCAGTGTCAGCGAATGTGATGTGGCTCTTGTCAGATGGATGTAAGGTTGAGTCCATAAAGAGACTTCTTTTGCCAGTCATGTGATTTGTACACCCACTGTCAATAATCCATTCTGAAGACTCTGAAGTCACTGGTGTCGTACCCTACAGTGCAGTTAGGGGGATAGGCTTCACGAAGAGTGTTGTGAAGCAAAAACATTTGACAAACCAGTGGATTATGAAAACCTAGATCCAGGTTAGGACAAGTAGGGAGAGTAGCATGCGATTCTGGTATCAAATACATAGTGATGCCATTCGGGCATTTGATCTTGCGCCCCACAAGATTTTTAAGGTCCCCAGCAATAGCGTCAGAAGATTTTGGTTTTCTGCTGGAGACCTTTCCCTGCAAAAGAGAGTTAAGCTTTCTTAACCACCCACATCTTCAAGGGTGGCTTAGAAGCAATAAGTCTAAGTGCAGCATCTGAGAATTTTGGCTTTGGAGCCCTGGCAAACAGTCTAGCAGGTGGGCAATAATACTCATAAGAATAGGCAGAATAGTTCTTGGTCATATGAGCATGACGGTTTGAAGAACTGCTCTCATATGCCTGAGCATGGTTTCCCTGCAAAACATTTGCGTTAGTGCGACTCAGGTGAGTCCTCTGCCTGTATGAAGCCTTTGGACCATATGAAGCCTTTGGTCTGAGGTTTGTCTTCTTCATGTAAGGTGTCATGAGGACATTCACAGGAAGATTCTCCAGACAAGTCTTTGGAACCCAGATCTTCTTCATAGGCGGTCCATTCCTGCAGTTAGTACCAATACCTGGCAAATACTTCACCATTCTGATTTTTAAACAGTTTATAGTTTGCATCAAAGGATTCATCAATGATAATAGGATCAGCACAAGTGAAGCCAGATAGATTGGATGGATCTGCTGAGGATTCCTTTGCAGCAACCCATGTGGTTTTGGGGTACTGCTCAGGTTTCCAGTAAGATCCATCTGCATTAATTTTCCTCACGAACCCAACACCCTCTTTCCTAGGGTTTCGGTTCAGAATCTGCTTCTTGAGGACATCACATAATGTCTGATGTCCTTTGAGACTTTTGTACATTCCTGTTTCAAGCAATGTCTTCAACCTAGCATTCTCATCAGCAATAGCAGTGGTATCCTCAGCAGAGGGGTTAGTTACCACTTCAACAGTTGAAGATATTGCAACAGCAACAACAGTGGAACATTCAGCAACAGAATTGGCATTATCACGCTCAATGCATTTAAGGCATGGTGGTTCAAATCCTTCCTGAGCGGAACTGATCTGTTCGGCTCGAAGTGACTCGTTTTCCTTTTGAAGATCTTCATGATCCGCTCTCAACTTCTCAAGATCTTGCTTCTTTTGAAGATAATCATAGGAAAGCTTTTCACGAGTAGTTGAGAGAGTCTCAAGACGATCTTCGAGTTCCTGATACTTAACATGAAGATTTTTTATGTCTTCAATTAAGGATTCAGAACGAGTCATTTCAGCACCCAACAGATCATCGCTTCTGTCTAACAGTTTTTGAATATGTTCCATGGCCTTTTGTTGTTCAATTGCAATTTTAGCAAGTGTTTTGTAGCTGGGTTTTGAATCACAATCAGAGTCATCGTCACTGGATGTTTGATAGTGAGTAGTGCGTGTGTTTACCTTGGCACCACGTGCCATGAAGCAGTAGGTAGGAGTAGAGTCGTCCTTGTCATTTGCGTCGGTGTTGGTGATGAAGTCATTGTCTTCAGTGTTGAAGATGGACTTGGCGACGTAGGCTGTAGCCAGACTCGCAATGCCTGAATCAGACTCCTCCTCAGACTCCACCTCTGCCTCCTCAGAAGCGGACTCCTCCTCTGAATCCATTTCCTTGCCAACAAACGCACGAGCCTTGCCAGATGAACTCTTCTTGTGTGATGAAGACTTTGAGGAAGACTTGGAAGAAGACTTTGAGTATTTCTTCTTCTTCTTATCGTCAGAGTCATATTCCTTGCTCTTCTTCTTCTTTCTGCTCTCATTGTCCCATTGTGGACACTCAGAGATGAAGTGTCCAGTTTTCTTGCACTTGTGACATGTTTTCTTCTTGTAGTCATGAGCAGAAGCTTCATCATTTCTTGAGCTTGATTGTGAAGACTTTCTGAAGCCTTTCTTCTTGGTGAATTTCTGGAACTTCTTCACTAGCATTGCAAGTTCCCTTCCAATGTCTTCAGGATCATCAGAACTGCTGTCAGATTCTTCTTCAGATGAGGACACAACTTTTGCCTTCAAGGCACGAGTTCGCCCATAGCTTGGACCGTAGATATCTCTTTTCTCAGAAAGCTGAAACTCATGTGTGTTGAGCCTCTCAAGTATGTCAGACGGATCGAGTGTCTTGAAGTCTGGACGTTCTTGAATCATCAGGGCTAGGATGTCAAACGAGCTGTCAAGTGATCTCAGCAGCGTCTTGACGATTTCATATTTGGTGATCTCAGTGGCGCCGAGGGCTTGAAGCTCATTTGTGATGTCAGTGAGCCGGTCAAATGTGTGCTGGACATTCTCATTGTCATTTCGCTTGAAGCGGTTGAAGAGGTTGCGAAGAACACTGATTCTCTGATCTCTCTGGGTAGAGATGCCTTCATTGACTTTGGAGAGCCAGTCCTAGACCAGCTTGGATGTCTTCAAGGCACTCACACGGCCGTACTGTCCCTTGGTCAGATGACCACAGATAATATTCTTGGCAGTAGAGTCCAGTTGAGTGAACTTCTTGACATCAGCAGCAGTGACACCTTCTCCAGCCTTGGGAACACCGTTTTCGAGGACATACCATAGGTCGACGTCAATGGCTTCAAGATGCATGCGCATCTTATTCTTCCAGTAGGGATATTCAGTTCCATCGAAGACGGGGCACGCAGCGGAGACTTTAATTATCCCTGCAGTCGACATAGCTAAAACTCCAGGTGGTTAAACCGAATCACACAAAACAAGGGAGCACCTTGCTCTGATACCAATTGAAAGTGCGTTATATCAACTAGAGGGGGGGTGAATAGGCGATTTTTATGAAAGTCTTCAAAACATGGAAGTTATGAAGACAAGCAGAGTGGATAAGCCTATCACTATGCAGCGGAAGTTAGATTACACAACGCAAGCCATAGTCAAGTATACAATATAGTGAAAGCACAGTGACAAACAGCTTCAGTGTAATGAGGATCAGGTAGGAAGAAGTTATGAAGCCAAACAGATCATACAGTCAAGTTGTGAAGACAGAAGATAAAGCAAGCATGCAATAGCTTCACAATGTGTACTGGTAAGTAAAGGAAGGTGAAGATGAAACCAGTGACACGTTGAAGACAATGATATGTTGGACCAGTTCCAGTTGCTGTGACAACTGTACGTCTGGTTGGAGCCGCTAGGTATTTAAACCAAAGGACACACAGTCCCGGACACCCAGTCCTGAACACGCAGCTCAGGACACCCAGTCCTCACCATTTTCTCCTTGAGCTAAGGTCACACAGACCTCGCCCAATCACTCTGATAAGTCTTCAAGGTAGACTCCCAAACCTTCACAGACTTCGTTCACTGGCAATCCACAATTTCTCTTGGATGCTCAGAACGCGACGCCTAACCGTCTGGAGGATGCACAGTCCTCAAGTGTAATAAGTCTCCAGATCACTCAGACAAGAAGACTTAAGTGATGCCCAATTACTCTGGCTCTGGGTGGTTAGGGCTTTTCTCCTCGCTAGGGATTTTCTCTCAAAGGCTTCGAGGTGGGTTGCTCTCAAACGACAAAAGCCGTGCACTAAAATCTGAGCAGCCAACCGTTTATGGTTGTAGGGGTGGACTATTTATAGCCACTTGGCAACCCGACCTGATTTGTCCGAAATGACCCTGGGTCACTAAGGAACTGACACGTGTATCAATGGTCGAATTTCGAACTCACACGGCAACTTTACTTGGGCTACAAGTAAGGCTGACTTGTCTGACTCTGGACAAGATTTTCTCTCATTGTCTTCACTCGAAGACGTAGGATTTGAATTAGGCATCACTTTAGTCATCCAGACTGGTTCTCTTGGACCCCACTTAACAGTACGGTGGTTCCTATGACACAACATGAATGAAGTAAAACTACGAAGGATCTAAGTCTTCGAGTTCCATAGGCTTCATGGGGAGTCTTCACATGTCATTGTCTTCGACATGAATGTCTTCATAAACCACCATTGTCTTCAATGTCTTCGTACATTTTTAGGGGTCATCTCTGGTAGCTAAACCGAATCAATGAGGGACTTCTACCTGTGTTATCCTGCAATTCTCACAAACACATTAGTTCCTCAACTAGGTTTGTCGTCAATACTCCAAAACCAACTAGGGGTGGCACTAGATGCACTTACAATCTCCCCCTTTTTGGTGATTGATGACAAACTAGTTGAAGTTTTCAACGGGGAATATAATTTGTGAAATTATACAGGAATTGTCTTCATAAGCTGCAAGGGCTCCCCCTGAAGATGTGCATATAAGTGATTTGCTTCTGGAACGCAAATGCACATGGCAGGTTGTACTTGTGGGAATCCACTTCAACTTATGATGACAATCCATCATGCATGTAAAGGTACATAGTGGGTGTGCATCCAACTAAGTGGGTGTGCATCCAACTTGCTTGCTCATGAAGACCTAGGGCAATTTGAGGAAGCCCATCATTGGAATATACAAGCCAAGTTCTATAATGAAAAATTCCCACTAGTATATGAAAGTGATAACATGAGAGAGTCTCTACTATGAAGATCATGGTGCTACTTTGAAGCACAAGTGTGGTAAAAGGATAGTAACATTGTCCCTTCTCTCTTTTTCTCTCATTTTTTTATTTGGGCCTTTTCTCTTTTTTTATGGCCTCTTTTCTTTTTTTTTATTTGGGCTTCTTTGGCCTCTTTTTTTTTCGTCCGGAGTCTCATCCCGACTTATGGGGGAATCATAGTCTCCATCATTCTTTCCTCACTGGGATAATGCTCTAATAATGATGATCATCACACTTTTATTTTTCTTACAACTCAATACTTAGAACAAAATATGACTCTATATGAATGCCTCCGGCGGTGTACCGGGATATGCAATATGACAATGATGGAGTGTGTCATGATGAACTAGATGGTGGAAAGTTGCATGGCAATATATCTCGGAATGGCTATGGAAATGCCATAATAAGTAGGTATGGTGGCTATTTTGAGGAAGGTATATGGTAGGTGTATGATACCGGCAAAAGGTGCGCGGTATTAGAGAGGCTAGCAAAGGTGGAAGGGTGAGAGTGCGTATGATCCATGGACTCAACATTAGTCATAAAGAACTCATATACTTATTGCAAAAATCTAGAAGTTACCAAAGCAAAGTATTACGCGCATGCTCCTAGGTGGATAGATTGGTAGGAAAAGACCATCGCTCGTCCCCGACCGCCACTCATAAGGAAGACAATCAATAAATAAATCATGCTCCGACTTCATCACATAACGGTTCACCATACGTGCATGCTACGGGAATCACAAACTTTAACACAAGTATTCTTTAAATTCACAACTACTCAACTAGCATGAATTTTAATATTATCACCTCCATATCTCAAAACAATTATCATGCTTCAATCTTTTCTTAGTATTCAACACACTCAAAAGAAAGTTTCACAAATCTTGAATACCAAGCATATTGTTATTAAGCAAATTACCATGCTATTAAGAGTCTCTCAAAATAATTTAAGTGGAGCATGAGAGATCAATAGTTTCTTTAAAACAAATCCACCACCGTGCTCTAAAAGATCTAAGTGAAGCACATAGAGCAAAATTATAATGCTCAAAAGATATAAGTGAAGCACATAGAGCAAAAACTACTTAGCTCAAAAGATATAAGTGAAGCACATAGAGTATTCTATCAAATTTTAATTCATGTATGGCTCTCTCAAAAGGTGTGCACAGCAAGGATGATTGTGGCATACTAAGACACAAAGACACAAATAATACAAGACGCTCCAAGCAAAACACATATCATGTTGGTGAATAAAAATATAGCTCCAAGTAAATTACCGATGGAAGTGGACGAAAGAGGGGATGCCTTCCGGGGCATCCCCAAGCTTTGACTTTTTGGTGTCCTTGGATTATCTTGGGGGTGCCATGGGAATCCCCAAGCTTAGGCTCTTTCCACTCCTTGTTCCATGATCCATCAAAAGAATTCACCCAAAACTTGAAAACTTCACAACACAAAACTCAAAATAGGAAACTCGTGAGCTCCGTTAGCGAAAGAAAACAAAAGACCACTTCAAGGTACTGTAATGAACTCATTCTTTATTTATATTGGTGTTAAAACTACTGTATTCCAACTTCTCTATGGATTATAAACTATTTTACTAGCCATAGATTCATCAAAATAAGCAAACAACACACGAAAAACAGAATCTGTCAAAAACAGAACAGTCTGTAGTAATCTGTAGTTAGCGCAAGATCTGGAACCTCAAAAATTCTAAAATAAATTGCTGGACGTGAGGAATTTATCGATTAATCATCTGAAAAAATAATTAACTAAATATCACTCTTCAAATAAAAATTACAGCAGTTCTCGTGAGCGCTAAAGTTTCTGTTTTTTTACAGCAAGTTCAACAAGACTTTCCCCAAGTCTTCCCAACGGTTCTACTTGGCACAAACACTAATTAATCACAAAAAAACACAACCAAAACAGAGGCTAAATAATTTATTTATTTCTAAGCAGGAGCAAAAAGCAAGGAATAAAAATAAAATTGGGTTGCCTCCCAACAAGCGCTATCGTTTAACGCCCCTAGCTAGGCATAAAAGCGAAGATAGATCTAGGTATTGCCATCTTTGGTAGGCAATCCATAAGTGGCTCTCATGATAGTTTCATATGGTAATTTTATTTTCTTTCTAGGAAATTGTTCCATGCACTTTTTTAATGGAAATTGAAATCTAATATTCCCTTCCTTCATATCAATAATCGCACCAACCGTTCTAAGGAAAGGTCTACCAAGAATAATAGGGCAAGAAGGATTGCAATCTATATCAAGAACAATGAAATGTACGGGCACATAATTTCTATTTGCAACAATAAGAACATCATTAATCCTTCCCATAGGTTTCTTAATAGTAGAATCCACGAGATGCAAGTTTAGAGAGCAATCATCAAAATTGCGAAAATCTAGCAAATCACACAAAGTTTTGGGAATAGTGGAGACACTAGCACCCAAATCACACAAAGCATAAAACTCATGATCTTTAATTTTAATTTTAATAGTTGGTTCCCACTCATCATAGAGTTTTCTAGGGATAGAAACTTTCAACTCAAGTTTTTCTTCTTAAGATTGCATCAAGGCATCAACAATATGTTCGGTGAAGGCTTTATTTTGACTATAAGCATGTGGAGAATTTAACACGGATTGCAACAAGGAAATACAATCAATTAAAGAGCAAATTTCATAATTAAATTCCTTGAAATCAAATATAGTGGGTTTAGCAACATCTAGATTTTTATTTCTTTCAATCCCACTTTCATCAATTTCATCATTAAGATCTAAATACTCCAAATTTTTAGAACGCCTTCTAGGTAAAGGAAGATCATATTAAGTTTCATCAAGATTCATATTGCAAAATAAATATTTAATAGGAGACACATCAATAACTTTTAGATCTTCATCTTGATTTTCATAGGAATTGGAAGAACACTCTTTAATAAAGGCATCTTTGGAAGCACGCATCCTAGCGGTTCTTTCCTTGCACTCATCAATGGAAATTCTCATGGCTTTGAGAGACTCATTGATATCATGCTTAGGAGGAATAGATCTAATTTAAAGAATCAACCTCAAGAGAAATTCTATCAACGTTCTTAGCCAAATCATCAACTTTAAGCAATTTCTCTTCAAGCAAAGCATTAAAATTCTTTTGTGAATTCATAAACTCTTTAACACTAGTCTCAAATTCAGAGGGCATCTTATTATAATTTCCATAAGAGTTGTTGTAGGGATTCCCATAATTATTAGAAGGATTACTAGGATATGGCCTAGGATTAAAATTCCATCTATAAGCGTTGTTACCAAAATTATTCCTACCAACAAAATTCACATCCATAGATTCATTGTTATTCTCAATCAAAGTAGACAAAGGCATATCATTAGGATCAGAAGAAACACTCCTAGTAGCAAATAATTTCATAAGTTCATCCATCTTTCCACTCAACACATTGATTTCTTCTATTGCATGCACTTTTTTATTAGAAGATATTTCAGTATGCCATTGAGAATAATTAACCATAATATTATCTAGGAGTTTAGTAGCATCTCCTAAAGTGATTTCCATCAAAGCGCCTCCCGCGGCCGAATCTGAAAGATTTCTAGAAGCAAAATTCAATCCGGCATAAAAATTTTGTATGATCATCCACAAATTCAAACCATGAGTAGGGTAATTACGTACCATTAATTTCATTCTCTCCCAAGCTTGTGCAACATGTTCATGATCAAGTTGTTTAAAGTTCATAATATCGTTTCTAAGAGAGATGATCTTAGCGGGAGGAAAATACTTAGAGATAAAAGCAGCTTTGCACTTATTCCATGAATAAATACTATTCTTAGGCAAAGACGAAAACCAAGCTTTAGCACAATCTCTAAGCGAAAAAGGAAATAGCTTCAATTTAACGACATCATTACCGACATCTTTTTTCTTTTGCATATCACATAAATCAACGAAGCTATTCAGATGAGTAGCGGCATCTTCGCTAGGAAGGCCGGCGAATTGATCTTTCATAACAAGATTCAGCAAAGCAGTATTAATTTCACAAGATTCAGCATCGGTAAGAGGAGCAATCGGAGTGCTAAGGAAATCATTATTATTGGCATTGGTGAAGTCACACAATTTGGTATTATCTTGAGCCATTGCGACAAACAAGCAATCTAACACACGGGTAAACAAAAAGCAAGCAGGCAAAAGAGGCAAATAGAGAGGGAGGATAGAGAGAGAGGGCGAATAAAACGGCAAGGGTGAATTGGGGGGAGAGAAAAACGAGAGGCAAATGGAAAATAATGTAATGCGAGAGATAGGGATTGTGATGGGTACTTGTCATGTTGACTTTTTGCGTAGACTCCCCGGCAACGGCGCCAGAAATCCTTCTTGCCACGTCTTGAGCTTGCGTTGGTTTTCCCCGAAGAGGAAGGGATGATGCAGCAGAGTAGCGTAAGTATTTCCCTCAGTTTTTGAGAACCAAGGTATCAATCTAGTAGGAGGCCATGCTCAAGTCCCTCGTACCTGCACAAAATGATAGCTACTCGCAACCAACGCGATTAGGGGTTGTCAATCCCTTCACGGTCACTTACGAGAGTGAGATCTGATATATATAATATTTTTGGTATTTTGGTATAAAGATGCAAAGTAAAAAGTAAAGGCAAAGTAAAAAGCAAAGCAAGATTAAAGTGATGGAGATTGATATGATGAGAATAGACCCGGGGGCCATAGGTTTCACTAGTGGCTTCTCTCAAGAGCATAAGTATTCTACGGTGGGTGAACAAATTACTGTTGAGCAATTGATAGAATCGAGCATAGTTATGAGAATATCTAGGCATGATCATGTATATAGGCATCACGTCTGTGACAAGTAGACCAAAACGATTCTGCATCTACTACTATTACTCCACTCATCGACCGCTATCCAGCATGCATCTAGAGTATTAAGTTAAAAACAGAGTAATGCCTTAAGCAAGATGACATGATGTAGAGAGATAAATTCATGCGATATGAAATAAACCCCATCTTGTTATCCTCGATGGCAACGATGCAATACGTGCCTTGCTGCCCCTTCTGCCACTGGGAAAGGACACCGCAAGATCGAACCCAAAGCTAAGCACTTCTCCCATGGCAAGAACTACCAATCTAGTTGGCCAAACCAAACGAATAATTCGAAGAGACTTGCAAAGATAACCAATCATACATAAAAGAATTAAGAGAAGATTCAAATATTATTCATAGATAGACTTGATCATAAACCCACAATTCATCGGTCTCAACAAACACACCGCAAAAAGAAGATTACATCGAATAGATCTCCACAAGAGAGGGGGAGAACTTTGTATTGAGATTCAAAGAGAGAGAAGAAGCCATCTAGCTACTAACTATGGACCCAAAGGTCTGAGGTAAACTACTCACACTTCATCGGAGGGGCTATGATGATGTAGAAGCCCTCCGTGATGACGGCCCTCTTCCGGCGGAGCTCCGGAACAGGCCCCAAGATGGGATCTCGTGGATACAGAAAGTTGTGGCGGTGGAATTAGGTTTTTGGCTGTTGTTCTGATCGTTTGGGGGTACGTAGGTATATATAGGAGGAAGGAGTACGCCGGAGGAGCACGGAGGGGCCCACGAGGCAGGGGGGCGAGCCCTAGGGGGGGAGCCCCCACCCTCGTGACCGCCTCTTTTGTTCCTTGGAGCAGGGTCCAAGTCTCCTGGATCACGTTCGGTGAGAAAATCACGTTCCCGAAGGTTTTATTCCGTTTGGACTCCGTTTGATATTCCGTTTCTTCGAAACACTGAAATAGGCAAAAAACAACAATTCTGGGTTGGGCCTCCGGTTAATAGGTTAGTCCCAAAAATAATATAAAAGTGGAAAATAAAGCCCAATATAGTCCAAAACAGTAGATAATATAGCATGGAGCAATCAAAAATTATAGATACATTGGAGACGTATCATACTGCTGCTCCACCACCACCACGCCATCGTGCTGTTGTTGGAGCTCTCTTCCTCAACCTCTCCCTCCTCCTTGCTGGATCAAGGTGCGGGAGACATCACCGCTCCGTACGTGTGTTGAACGCGGAGGTGCCGTCCGTTCGGCGCTAGGATCTTCGGTGATTTGGATCACGTCGAGTACGACTCCTTCAACCCCGTTCTCTTGAACGCTTCCGGTCGCAATCTACAAGGGTATGTAGATGCACTCCTCTCCCTCTCGTTGCTAGATGACTCCATAGATTGATCTTGGTGATGCGTAGAAAATTTTAAATTTATGCTACTGTCCCCAACATTGGCATCATGAGCTAGGTCTATGCGTAGTTTCCATGCACGAGTAGAACACAAGTCGTTGTGGGCGTCGATTTTGTCAATTTACTTGCCGTTACTAGTCTTATCTTGATTCGGCGACATCGTGGGATGAAGCGGCCCGGACCGACCTTACACGTACGCTTACATGAGACTGGTTCCACCGACTGACATGCACTAGTTGCATAAGGTGGCTAGCGGGTGTCTGTCTCTCCCACTTTAGTCGGATCGGATTCGATGAAAAGGGTCCTTATGAAGGGTAAATAGAAATTGGCATATCACGTTGTGGTTTTGGCCTAGGTAAGAAACGTTTTGCTAGAAACCTATAGCAGCCACGTAAAACTTGCAACAACAATTAGAGGACGTCTAACTTGTTTTTGCAGCATATGCCGTGTGATGTGATATGGCCAAAAGGATGTGATGAATGATATATGTGATGTATGAGATTGATCATGTTCTTGTAATAGGAATCACGACTTGCATGTCGATGAGTATGACAACTGGCAGGAGGCATATGAGTTGTCTTAATTTATTTATGACCTGCGTGTCAACATAAACGTCATGTAATTATTTTACTTTATTGCTAACCGTTAGCCATAGTAGTAGAAGTAATAGTTGGCGAGACAACTTCATGAAGTCATGATGATGGAGGTCATGGTGTCATGCCGGTGACGATGATGATCATGGCGCCCCAAAGATGGAGATCAAAAGGAGCAAAATGATATTGGCCATATCATGTCACTATTTAATTGCATGTGATGTTTATCATGTTTTTACATCTTATTTGCTTAGAATGACGATAGCATAAATAAGATGATCCCTCGCAATAATTTCAAGAAAATGTTCCCCCTAACTATGCACCATTGCTAAGGTCCGTTGTTCCAAAGCACCACGTGATGATCGGGTGTGATAGGTTCTAACGTTCACGTACAACGGGTGTAAGCCAGATTTACACACGCAATACACTTAGGTTGACTTGACGAGCCTAGCATGTACAGACATGGCCTCGGAACACGGAAGACCGAAAGGTCGAACATGAGTCGCATAGAAGATACGATCAACATAAAAATGTTCACCGATGATGACTAGTCCGTCTCACGTGATGATCGGACACGACCTAGTTGACTGGGAACATGTATCACTTAGATGACTAGAGGGATGTATATCTGAGTGGGAGTTCATTAAATAATTTGATTAGATGAACTTAATTATCATGAACATAGTCTAAAAATCTTTGCAATATGTCTTGTAGATCAAATGGCCCACGCTAATGTTCCCCTCAACTTCAACGCGTTCCTAGAGAAAACCAAGCTGAAAGACGATGGCAGCAACTACACGGACTGGGTCCGTAACCTTAGGATTATCCTCATAGCTGCCAGGAAAGCATATGTCCTTGATGCACCGCTAGGTGAAGCACCTGTTTTCCCTGTAGAACAAGACGTTATGAACGCTTGGCAGACGCGTAGTGATGATTACTCCCTGGTTCAGTGCGGCATGCTTTACAGCTTAGAACTGGGGTTCCAAAAGCGTTTTGAGCAACACGGAGCATATGAGATGTTCCAAGAGCTGAAAATGGTTTTCCAAGCTCATGCCCGGGTCGAGAGATATGAAGTCTCCGACAAGTTCTACAGTTGTAGGATGGAGGAGAATAGTTCCGTCAGCGAGCACATACGCAAAATGTCTGGGTTCCACAACCGCTTGTCTCAGCTGGGAGTTAATCTCCCGGATGATGCGGTCGTTGACAGAATCCTTCAGTCGCTCCCACCTAGCTACAAGAGCTTTGTGATGAACTTCAATATGCAAGGGATGGAAAATACCATTCCTGAGGTATATTCAATGCTGAAATCAGCGGAGGTGGAAATCAAAAAGGAACATCAAGTGTTGATGGTGAATAAAACCACTAAGGTCAAGAAAGGCAAGGGTAAAAAGAACTTCAAGAAGGATGACAAGGGAGTTGCCACGCCCGGTAAGCAAGCTGCTGGGAAGAAGCCAAAGCATGGGCCCAAGCCTGAGACTGAGTGCTTTTATTGCAAGGGAAATGGTCACTGGAAGCGGAACTGCCCCAAGTACTTAGCGGATAAGAAGGCCGACAATACCAAAGGTATATGTGATATACATGTTATTGATGTGTACCTAACCAGCGCTCGTAGTAGCTTCTGGGTATTTGATACCGGTGTAGTTGCTCATATTTGTAACTCAAAACAGGAACTGCAGAATAAACGGAGACTGGCGAAGGACGAGGTGACGATGCACGTCGGGAATGGTTCCAAGGTCAATGTGATCGCCGTCGGCACGCTACCTCTACATTTACCTACGGGATTAGTTTTAAACCTCAATAATTGTTATTTAGTACTAGCTTTGAGCATGAACATTGTATCTGGATCTCGTTTAATGTGAGATGGCTACTCATTTAAATCTGAGAATAATGGTTGTTCTATTTATATGAGAGACAAGTTTTATGGTCATGCCCCGTTGGTCAATGGTTTATTCTTATTTAATCTCGAACGTGATGTTACACATATTCATAGTGTGAATGCCAAAAGATGTAAGGTTGATAAAGATATTCCCACATACTTGTGGCACTGCCGCCTTGGTCACATTGGTGCCAAACGCATGAAGAAACTCCATGCAGATGGACTTTTGGAGTCTCTTGATTATGAATCATTTGACACGTGTGAACCATGCCTCATGGGCAAAATGACCAAGACTCCGTTCTCCAGAACAATGGAGCGAGCAACCAACTTATTGGAAATCATGCATACTGATGTGTGCGGTCCAATGAGTGTTGAGGCTCGCGGTGGCTATCGTTATGTTCTCACCCTCACCGATGACTTGAGTAGATATGGGTATGTCTACTTAATGAAACACAAGTCTGAGACCTTTGAAAAGTTCAAGGAATTTCAGAGTGAGGTTGAGAATCAACGTGACAGGAAAATCAAGTTCTTACGATCAGATCGTGAGGGAGAATATTTGAGTCACGAATTTGGCACGCACTTAAGGAAAAGTGGAATAGTTTCACAACTCACGCCGCCTGGAACACCACAGCGTAATGGTGTGTCCGAACGTCGTAATCGCACCCTATTGGATATGGTGCGATCTATGATGTCTCTTACCGATCTACCGCTATCATTTTGGGGTTATGCTATAGAGACTACCGCATTCACTTTAAATAGGGCTCCGTTGAAATCCGTCGAGACAACATCGTATGAATTGTGGTTTGGTAAGAAACCTAAGCTGTCGTTTCTGAAATTTTGGGGTTGCGATGCTTATGTCAAGAAACTTCAACCTGAAAAGCTCAAACCCAAATCGGAAAAATGCGTCTTCATAGGATACCCTAAAGAAACCATTGGGTATACCTTCTACGTCAGATCCGAAGGCAAGATCTTTGTTGCCAAGAATGGGTCCTTTCTATAGAAAGAGTTTCTCTCGAAACAAGTAAGTGGGGGGAAAGTATAACTTGATGAAGTATTGCCTCTTGAACCGGAAAGTGGCACAACTCAAGAAAATGTTCTTGAGGTGCCTGCACCAACTAGAGAGGAAGTTAATGATGATGATCATGAAACTTCGGATCAAGTTGCTACTGAACTTCGAAGGTCCACGAGGACACATTCCGCACCAGAGTGGTGCGGCAACCCTGTCCTGGAAATCATGTTGTTGGACAATGGTGAACCTTCGAACTATGAAGAAGCGATGGCGGGCCCAGATTCCGACAAATGGCTGGAAGCCATGAAATCTGAGATAGGATCCATGTATGAAAATGAAGTATGGACTTTGACTGACTTGCCCGATGATCGGCGAGCCATAGAAAATAAATGGATCTTTAAGAAGAAGACAGACGCGGATGGTAATGTGACCATCTATAAGGCTCGGCTTGTCGCTAAGGGTTATCGACAAGTTCAAGGGGTTGACTACGATGAGAATTTCTCACCCGTAGCGAAGCTGAAGTCCGTCCGAATCATATTAGCAATTGCCGCATTCTATGATTATGAAATATGGCAAATGGACGTCAAAACAACATTCCTTATTGGTTTCCTTAAGGAAGAATTGTATGTGTTGCAGCCGGAAGGTTTTTTTGATCCTAAGAATGCTGACAAGGTGTGCAAGCTTCAACGCTCAATCTATGGGCTGGTGCAAGCATCTCGGAGTTGGAACATTCGATTTAATGAGATGATCAAAGGGTTTGGGTTTACGCAGACTTATGGAGAAGCATGTGTTTACAAGAAAGTGAGTGGGAGCTCTGTAGAATTTCTCATATTATATGTGGATGACATACTATTGATGGGAAATGATATAGAATTCTTGGAAAGCATAAAGGCCTACTTGAACAAGTGTTTTTAAATGAAGGATCTTGGAGAAGCTGCTTATATATTAGGCATCAAAATCTATAGAGATAGATCGAGACGCCTCATTGGTCTCTCACAAAGTACGTACCTTGACAAGATATTGAAGAAGTTCAATATGGATCAGTCCAAGAAGGGTTCTTGCCTGTATTGCAAGGTATGAGATTGAGCACGGCTCAATGCCCGACCACGGCAGAAGATAGAGAAAAGATGAGTGTCGTCCCCTATGCCTCGGCCATAGGGTCTATCATGTATGCCATGCTGTGTACCAGGCCTGATGTAAACCTTGCCGTAAGTTTGGTAGGAAGGTACCAAAGTAATCCCGGCATGGAACACTGGATACCAGTCAAGAATATCCTAAAGTACCTGAAAAGGACCAAGGATATGTTTCTCGTCTATGGAGGTGAGGAAGAGCTCGTCGTAAAGGGTTACGTCGATGCTAGCTTCGACACAGATCTGGATGACTCTAAGTCACAAACCGGATACGTGTATATTTTGAATGGTGGGGTAGTCAGCTGGTGCAGTTGCAAGCAAAGCGTCGTGGCGGGATCTACATGTGAAGCGGAGGACATGGCAGCCTCGGAGGCAGCACAAGAAGCAATCTGGGTGAAGGAGTTCATTACCGACCTAGGAGTTATTTCCAATGCGTCGGGCCCGATGACTCTCTTCCGTGACAACACTGGAGCTATTGCCCTTGCCAAGGAGCCCAGGTTTCACAGGAAGACTAGGCATATCAAGCGTCGCTTCAATTCCATTCGTGAAAATGTTCAAAATGGAGAAATAGATATTTGTAAAGTGCATACGGACCTGAATGTGGCAGATCCGTTGACTAAACCTCTTCCTCGAGCAAAACATGATCAACACCAGAACTCTATGGGTGTTCGCTTCATCTCAATGTAACTAGATTATTGACTCTAGTGCAAGTGGAAGACTGTTGGAAATATGCCCTAGAGGCAATAATAAAATGGTTATTATTATATTTCCTTGTTCATGATAATTGTCTATTGTTCATGCTATAATTGTGTTATCCGGAAATCGTAATACATGTGTGAATATATATAGACCACAACATGTCCCTAGTGAGCCTCTAGTTGACTAGCTCATTAATCAATAGATGGTTACGGTTTCCTGACCATGGACATTGCATGTCATTGATAACGGGATCACATCATTAGGAGAATGATGTGATGGACAAAACCCAATCCTAAGCATAGCGCAAGATCGTGTAGTTCATCTACTAAAGCTTTTCTAATGTCAAGTATCTTTTCCTTAGACCATGAGATTGTGCAACTCCCGGATACTGTAGGAATACTTTGGGTGTGCCAAACGTCACAACGTAACTGGGTGACTATAAAGGTGCACTACGGGTATCTCCGAAAGTGTCTGTTGGGTTGGCACGAATTGAG
The DNA here is from genome assembly GCA_034509565.1 of Triticum monococcum. Taxonomy (NCBI): domain Eukaryota; kingdom Viridiplantae; phylum Streptophyta; class Magnoliopsida; order Poales; family Poaceae; genus Triticum; species Triticum monococcum. Next base: position 11,556,605 of record CM067845.1, on the reverse strand, counting down.
ACTGGGATTTGTCACTCCGTATGACGGAGAGGTATCTCTGGGCCCACTCGGTAAGACATCATCGTAATGAGCTCAATGTGACTAAGGGTTGGTCACGGGATGATGTGTTACGGAACGAGTAAAGTGACTTGCCGGTAGCGAGATTGAACGAGGTATTGGGATACCGACGATCGAATCTCGGGCAAGTAACGTACCGATTGACAAAGGGAATTGTATACGGGATTTCTTGAGTCCTCGACATCGTGGTTCATCCGATGAGATCATCGTGGAACATGTGGGAGCCAACATGGGTATCCATATCCCGCTGTTGGTTATTGGCCGAAGAGTTGTCTCGGTCATGTCTGCATGGTTCCCGAACCCGTAGGGTCTACACACTTAAGGTTCGATGACGCTAGGGTTATTAGGAAGACTTGTATGTGATTATCGAATGTTGTTCGGAGTCCCGGATGAGATCCCAGACGTCACGAGGAGTTCCGGAATGGTCTGGAGGTGAAGATTTATATATAGGAAGTTGTCATACGGTCACCGGAAAGGTTCGAGGGCATATCGGTATTGTACTGGGGCCATCGGAGGGGTTCCGGGGGTCCACCGAGAGGGGCCGCATCTCTCGAAGGGCCTCATGGGCCGTAGAGTAAAGGGAACCAGCCCCAAGTGGGTTGGGCGCATCCCCCCTTGGGCCCATGCGCCTAGGGTTGGGGGAACCCTAGAGGGGGTGCCCCCTTGCTTGGGGGGCAAGCCACCCCCCTTGGCTGCCCCCCTCTAGATCTCATCTAGAGGGGGCCGACCCCCTTCCTCCTTCCCCTATAAATAGAGGGGCAAGGGGAGGACTGCACACCACATCCAAGGCGCAGCCCCTCCCCTCCCCAACACCTCTCCTCCTCCGTTAAGAGCTTGGCGAAGCCCTGCCGGAGTACTGCTGCTCCACCACCACCACGTCGTCGTGCTGCTGTTGGAGCTCTCTTCCTCAACCTCTCCCTCCTCCTTGCTGGATCAAGGCGCAGGAGACGTCACCGCTCCGTACGTGTGTTGAACGCGGAGGTGCCGTCCATTCGGCGCTAGGATCTTCGGTGATTTGGATCACATCGAGTACGACTCCTTCAACCCTGTTCTCTTGAACGCTTCCGCTCGCGATCTACAAGGGTATGTAGATGCACTCCTCTCCCTCTCGTTGCTAGATGACTCCATAGATTGATCTTGGTGATGCATAGAAAATTTTAAATTTATGCTACGATCCCCAACAATGGGGTCTTGGAACTACAAACGATTAAAATTGGAATTTCATGAGAAGTTTTACCCTATGTATCTTGTTCATCGTGATCGCAATTATATATATAATTTTTGGCCTCGCGAAGGAGAAAGCGTTGCTCAAGCTTGGGGGAGGCTTAAATCAATGTTATATTCATGCCCCGATCATGAGCTCTCAAGAGAAATGATTATTCAAAATTTATATGCTCGGCTTTCTGACAACAATCGCACCATGCTTGATACTTCTTGTGCTGGCTCTTTTATGATGTAGACTATTGAATTCAAATGGGATTTATTGGAAAGAATTAAACGCAACTCTAAAGATTGGGACCTCGAAAAAGGTAAGGAGTCAGGTATGACACCTAGGTTTGATTGTGTTAAATCTTTTATGGATACCAATGTTTTCCGTAAATTTAGCACTAAATATGGACTTGACTCTGAGATAGTAGCTTCTTTTTGTGAATCTTTTGCTACTTATGTTGATCTCCCCAAGGAGAAGTGGTTTAAATATCATCCTCCCATAGAAGTAAAAGTAGATGCACCTATTAAAGTTGAAGAAAATATTGTCACTTATAATGATCCTATTATTCCTACTTCTTATGTTGAGAAACCACCTTTTCCTGTTAGGATAAAGGATCATGCTAAAGCTTCAACGGTGGTTCGTAAAAGCGACATTAAAACTTATACACCTCATGAGCAAATTACAGTTGAACCTAATACTGCTATTGGTAAAGATCTCTTGGCTGATAATATTGATGGGCATGTTATTTATTTCTGTGATGAAACTACTAGAATTGCTAAACCTTGTGCTAAAGATAAACCTAGACTTGTGGTAGGCATGCCTGTTATTTCTGTTAAAATAGGAGATCATTGTTATCATGGCTTATGTGATATGGGTGCTAGTGCTAGTGCAATACCTATTAGCCTTTATAAAGAAATTATGCATGATATTGCACCTGTTGAGTTAGAAGATATTGATGTCACAATTAAACTTGCCAATAGAGATACTATTTCACCAATGGAAATTGTTAGAGATGTTGAAGTCTTGTGTGGGAAAACTAAATATCCTACTGATTTTCTTGTTCTTGGTTCCCCACAAGATAGCTTTTGTCCCATTATTTTTGGTAGACCCTTCTTAAATACTGTTAATGCTACCATAGATTGCAAAACGGATGTTGTTACTATCGGTTTAGATGATATGACTCATGAATTTAATTTCTCTAAATTTAGTAGACTGTCGGTGTCAAAACCGGCGGATCTCGGGTAGGGGGTCCCGAACTGTGCATCTAGGCCGGATGGTAACAGGAGGCAAGGGACACGAAGTTTTACCCAGGTTCGGGCCCTCTCGATGGAGGTAAAACCCTACGTCCTGCTTGATTAATATTGATGATATGGGTAGTACAAGAGTAGATCTACCACGAGATCAGAGAGGCTAAACTCTAGAAGCTAGCCTATGGTATGATTGTTGATGTGTATGTTGTCCTACGGACTAAAACCCTCCGGTTTATATAGACACCGGATAGGGTTAGGGTTACATAGAGTCGGTTACAATGGTAGGAGATCTGAATATCCGTATCGCCAAGCTTGCCTTCCACGCCAAGGAAAGTCCCTTCCGGACACGGGACAAAGTCTTCAATCTTGTATCTTCATAGTCCAGGAGTCCGGCTGAAGGTATAGTCCGGCCATCCGGACACCCCCTAATCCAGGACTCCCTCAGTAGCCCCTGAACCAGGCTTCAATGACGACGAGTCCGGCGTGCAAATTGTCTTCGGCATTGCAAGGCGGGTTCCTCCTCCAAGTACTTCATAGAAGATTTTGAACACAAAGATGGTGTCCGGCTCTGCAAAATAAGTTTCCACATATTGCCATAGAAAGAATAATATTTACACCAGTCCAATCTGCTGACGTATTCCATAGTATGTCACACTACGGCCAAGCCTTTATTCGAACCGTTTTACTGTCCCATCTCAGCGCGTTTATGCGAGGCGGTTTCCTTGGCACGTCTTGTTAAAGCAGAGATCGTGTCCCCTTATTCCAGGATTCTCATCAATATGGGCGTGGGTAACCTAACCACGCCTTTGATTATGGCGCTTGGGAGATAAGTGAGTTTTTTCAGGCTGGTGGGGACATGTAGTCGCGTCCACCCATATAAGGGGATAAGGATCCACCTTTTCACCTACGCCTTCTTCCTCCTTCGCCTATCCATTCTTGCGCACTCGAGCTCCAGCGCCCAAGTCCGCACTCCTCACCTCAACCTTCTCCAGTCATGTCCGGAGCGGGAGGCAAGTGGATGATCTCCTCCGTCACGGAGGGACATATCAAAAAGCTGAGGAAGGCCGGATACCTGTCTAACGACATCGCGTACCGGCTTCCCGAAAAGGGGCAGCTCATCCCCACTCCCAGGCCCCATGAGAGGGTGGTATTCCTTCTCCATTTCCTCCGTGGACTGGGCTTCCCTTTGCACCCATTTGTCCAGGGGCTCATGTTCTACTACGTCCTAGATTTCCACGATCTGGCCCCGAACCTTATCCTCAACATCTCGGCATTTATCATCATGTGCGAGGCTTTCCTCTGCATCCGCCCCCATTTCGGCCTATGGCTCAAGACCTTCAACGTCAAGCCGAATGTGGTGCGTGGCAACCAAGCGGAGTGCGGGGAAGCCATGGTGGGCAAGATGGCCAACATCCTATGGCTCGAGGGCTCCTTCATGGAGAGCCTGAAGGGGTGGCAATCAGGATGGTTTTACATCACCGAGCCGTGCGACCCTAAGTGGGTCGTAGCCCCCGAGTTCCGGTCCGGACCCCTAACGCGGCTCATGTCCTGGAAAGAGATGGGCCTATTGTGGGGGAACCAAAAGGAGGTGACCGGACTACAAACATGCATCCAATCCCTGGTGAACAAGCAGCTCAGGCTTGTCAACGTAGTCCAGGTTATGCTCATCCGCTTGATCCTCCCGTGTCAACAACGGGCTTTCAACCTGTGGGAGTTCGATCCGGCGCGGCACCAAACCCCGAGCAGTCTCTTCGACACAACGTACGAAGATGCCTGGAAGGTGCTTTTCAAAGGCGCCGAGGCTCCCGCATCCACTACCGAGGACCGCGGATTCAGCGCGTAGCATCACGCTAGCGCGGTAATTTGTTTGTACCTTTTACAGGGTATTAGTTTTTCATAGTTTAACTCTGTGTGGGATCTAAGCTCCCTTACCTTTGATAGGATTGGCAGGCGAAGTCCGGATGGATCGACTGTCCGGCACCTTTGCCCGAAGACCCAGCCGATGCCCACTTGGCGAAGCTGCTGGTTCCGGCACCCTATGTGGTGCCGGAGAAGAAGGCCAAGAAGAAGGCCACAGGGACTCGAAAGAGTGCCCGACGCTCGAAGGTGTCGGATCCATCATCCGACGGTTCCGAGGCGCATTCCTCCCATGAAGACGAGGAGGAGGAAGAAGAAACCCCTCCCCCTCCAGCGGGGGAAGGGAAGAAAAGGAAGGCCACCCCAACTGGGGAGGCCGAAGGGTCCAAGAAGGCGAGAACCCCTCCTCCGGACTACTCCACCAACGCCGACGATGGTGAAGAGGAGTGGCCGCCTAGGGCCAAGCCCCTGGCGAAATCGTAAGTATCCGGATACCGGAGTGATTTCATAATATTCGTTTATTGCAGAGCTTTCCCTTATGTCGAATATGTTTATGCAGCCCACCCAAAGACCGGCTCGACGCGTTGTCGAGCGGCTCACTGGACTCGTCGGACGTGAACTTGCTGCCGACGGCTTCCTCCCCCCTCCCTACGGACGACACCGAAGTGTTGTCCCAACAGGTTCCAATCCAGGAGGAGGTGGTCCTGGAGGCGCCGCAAGGCGACCTCCCGGACTCCAGGAGTAAAGGGGACGAAACCCCCCAGGGCTCCAAGTCCAGCCCTAGGCCGGACACCGCTTCGGAACCTTCAAAGGTTCCAGAGTTCGGCGGGGGACCTCCTTCCAAGAGGAGCAAGCCCACCGCGCCGGCGACCTACGTCCAACCGGAGGCGCCGGACAATCTGCTGGAGGCGCTCCAAGGCGCCTCCATCGACGAGGGGCACCGCACTATTATGAGTGCGGTGGTCCAGAAGGTTCAGTCCGCCAAGAGCGGACTGAGTGAAGCTTGTACAAGCCTTTTAACAGGCTTTGAGGTAAGTAAAGAATGTGTAAATAACCGCATAGACAGTAGCCCCTGATGCTCTGTTTGGCGTTTGGAAAGAAAAGCCGAATAGAGGATCAAAAATAAAAATCGCAGGGGTCTAAAAAGAGTCAATATGTGTGTGCAGGCTTCCCTGCTGGCGTCTGCCGCACTGACTGCGGAGGTGGACGTGCTAAAGCAGGACCTCGAGCGGTCCGAGCAAGAGCTCGGACGTGCCAAGAAGCAGCTCGAGGACAATGAAGGTAAGAAATACCTTGTTTAAATTAAACATATATATATATATATATAAAGGTGCAATTGCAAAAATGACAGGATTATCGTGGCTATTGTAGGGGCCACGTCTGAGGTGGCGACCCTGAAGCAAGCGCTGCTCGAGGCCGAGAAGAGATCGGCCGCGGAGCGCACTGAGCGAGAAAAGTATGAGGACGAGGTTGGCAAGGTGCGGCAAGAGCTCCAGGCTCACATGGAAAAACATGAGAGTTTGGAGCGTGACTGAAGGACACGAACGTCCGAGCTCGCGGCGGCTACTGAAAGTGCCAAGTCTGCCAAGGCCGAATCCCAGAAGACCCTCTAGGAGTTGGATGAGGTGAAGAAGATAGCGGCGGGTAAGGCATTCTTTATGCAAAGTAAACACATAAGCGTGAGTTACTTGTTACTTACCCGAATTCGGAGTTCTCCAGGCGCGTTCGCAGATCTTCCCCAGAGTATATCTGATGCCGCCGCATTCTATCGAGCCGAGGAGGGCAGCTCGACGGAGAAGGTGTTCTGGTCTCAGTACGCTGAGGCCGGACACCCTGTGCCCCTGAGCGACCAATTGAAGCAACTGGTCGAGCTCCACAAGGCGGCCGAACAGGCCATGAAGGGCCTCATAGTTCGGCTGTGGCCTGGAGAGGCTCAGCCTGGGAGGTACTTCGGGCTGGTGCGGCGGCTGGTGGAGGCCTGTCCAAGGCTCGAAGTCATCAAGCGCTCCGTCTGCATTGAAGGTGCCCTTGCCCGTGCGAAGGTGCACTGGGGCAAGCTGGATGCTGAGAAGCTTGTGAAGGACGGGCCACCGCCGTGGAAAGAGCATCGCAAGCCCGAAAATTATTATAAGGATGTTCTGAAGGGTGCCCGCCTTGTGGCGGAGGGTTGTTCTATGGATGTAATCTTTGAGTAAAACTCGCTCGTTTTGTCCTGTGCGCTGAAACTTGTTCATATGCGCTTAAGCAATGCTGTTTGAATTTAAAATATTACCTTTTGTTTGGCTATTTATCAATTCTGAGAGATGGCGAGTCGTCGGCTTCTGCCCCCGTGCCGCTAGTGCTGGGGTGTTCGGGGATAAACCTGAGGGCTCTTTTTCACATGTTTGGGTCCTTCGAGGGAGGCGCTCAGCCCAATGAACAAGGCAATTGGACTATAATGCGTGAACACTCTCACTTATCCATAGAATTCTATAATTTTAAATTTCGGCGAAGCCCCTGGTATTCGGAAGACCGAGTTCGGGGCGCTATCCATGCCTTGGTCGGACAGAGCCGGCTCCTCGCCCTAAGCGGCATAAGTCTTTAAGGACTCGAAAAGACCTCTCGAACAGCGACCACCTCTCGCCTCATCATGACGGTCAGTTTTAGCTTTCTCCACTGAGGTGCTCGACCCAGCTCAACCGGGGCACAATCGCAGTGGTTCTCCTAGTGCTACCTTAGCCGATATAGCGGAACGTAAGGCACCAAAACATAGGAGCCGGGCAAACCCAACTATTGACCCAAGACATGATTCGGAGCCGATGCATATAATGCTATAAGTTCGGGGTGCCGCACATGTTAAAGTGTTCGGACTTCTCACACCATGTTGAGGGGTACTGAAGCCCCTAGCGTATTTTGGCCATACCAAAGTGTACGGATGCAACATGTCGTTTTAAGGAACATATATAAATAAATAAAGGTTATGCAAAAATAGACAAAAGCTATGCATTGTTTATTAAAAAAGAGCTGCGATCAAAGCAGAACGATACAAGTAATGCGATAAGAAAAAGGTTGGACTATGTAACATGTCCGCTCCAGGGGCAAGCTGCGGAATAATATGTGAAACAGGTATACTGCTCGTGATAGAGACCACCTGGGAATTCCGTAATGCGGCGTGGCTTGTCTGCATCCCTGGTTCTTGCATCGTTTGTGCGGCAATTGAACTGCCGAACAGGTTGTCCGAAGAATGGAGTCCTGAAAGTAAGAGAAAATTAAAAAATCGGTAGCCCCAGGTGCAGTTTAAGCCGTGTTTCGGGCGTGCTGTGATGGTGCCCCTTCCCCTGTGCCCATGGTATCTCTAGAGCGTAGTTATGTACGCGAAGTGCTGGCGTCGCCTTTTTGCGAGGGTTGGGGTTGGGGCCGCATTGCTACGCCTGCTCGGATCGTGCCAGGCGGTCTTGTTGTAGGTTACTCCGGGCGCGCTTGACGGTGTTTGGTCATTTACTGGCCGGACTGGAGAACTGCCTGGAGAGGCTGCTTTGTACTTCCGCTGCAAGGGCCGCCGTGTGCTCCTCCGTTCAGAGGGAGCATTCGGTGTTTCTATTGTCCGTAATCACTCCTCGAGGGCCTGGCATCTTGAGCTTAAGGTATGCGTAATGCGGTACCACATTGAACTTGGCGAATGCAGTTCGCCCGAGCAGTGCGTGATAGCCACTGCGAAACGGGACTATGTCGAAGATTAACTCCTCGCTTCGGAAATTATCCGGAGATCCGAAGACCACTTCAAGTGTGACTGAGCCTGTACAGTTGGCCTCTACACCTAGTATTACGCCTTTAAAGGTCGTTTTGGTGGGCTTAATCCTCGAGGGATGTATGCCCATTTTCCGCACTATATCCTAGTAAAGCAGGTTCAGGCTGCTGCGCCGTCCATAAGGACTCTAGTGAGATGAAATCCGTTAATAATTGGGTCTAGAACCAATGCGGCGAATCCGCCATGACGGGCGGTAGTGGGGTGGTCCCTTCGATCAAAGGTGATCGGGCAGGAGGACCATGGGTTGAACTTTGGGGCGACTGGCTCTATCGCGTATACGTCCCTTAGCGCGCGCTTCCGCTCCCTATTGGGGATGTGGGTTGCGTATATCATGTTCACCGTCCGCACTTGTGGGGGAAAACCCTTCTGTCCACTGTTGTTCGGCGGTCGGGGCTCCTCGTCATCATCGCTATGCAGCCCCTTGTCTTTGTTTTCGGTGTTTAACTTGCCTGCCTGCTTGAACACCCAACAATCCCTGTTGGTGTGATTGGCCGACTTTTCGGGGGTGCCATGTATCTGGCATAAGCGGTCGAGTATTCGGTCCAAACTGGACGGGCCCCTAGGATTCCTTTTGAATGGCTTCTTCCGCTGACCGTATTTAGAGCCTCTGAATCCGGCATTAACTGCCGTATCTTCAGCATTGTTGCCGTTAATGCGGCGCTTCTTCTTGTTGCAACGTGACCTTCCACTAATGTCCCTGGTGTCCGAACTACCAGGGTTCTTGGTTATATTGTTGCTACGAGCAAGCCAGCTGTCTTCTCCCGCGCAGAAGTGGGTCATGAGTGTCGTGAGTGCTGCCATAGATTTCGGCTTTTCCTGTCCAAGGTGCCAGGCCAGCCACTCGTCACGGATATTGTGCTTGAAGGCTGCTAGGGCCTCAGCGTCCGGACAGCCAACTATTTGATTTTTCTTTGTTAGGAACCGTGTCCAGAATTGCCTGGCCGATTCATCTGGCTGCTGAATTACGCGACTTAGGTCATCGGCGTCTGGGGGTCGCACATAAGTGCCCTGGAAATTGTCGAGGAATGCGGCTTCCAGGTCCTCCCAACAACTGATTGATCCTGTTGGCAAGCTGTTAAGCCAATGCCGAGCTGGTCCTTTAAGCTTGAGTGGGAGGTATTTGATGGCATGCAAATCATCGCCGCGGGCCATGTGGATATGAAGGAGATAATCCTCAATCCATACCGCAGGATCTGTTGTGCCATCATATGATTTGATGTTTACGGGTTTGAAACCCTCGGGGATTTGATGATCCATTATTTGGTCTGTGAAGCAGAGTGGGTGTGTGGCGCCTCTGTACTGGGCTATATCATGACGTAGCTCTAGTGAGCCTTGTCTACTGTGTTCGGCCCTACCGAATTTGTGGCCGGTGTGGTGGATGCCGTCTCGAGCCGTGGGGCTCCCACACGATCCATAGATCGATCTTGTTTGTTTAGCCTTGTCCTCCAACATATCTCGTAAGTCCGACGCATATTCCCGTGTCTTGGTATGGGGTGCGGCTTGAGTGGAGGGCCGAGAGGCCTCTTTGACGCGGCCACGAGGTGGCCGGTCGGCCGCATCAAGTGCTTCCTTCTCTAATTGGGGTAGCAACCTGCGCTTTGGGTAGCTCTTGGAGGGGCATTCGAGTTTATGCTCTTCGGCCGCAAGGACTTCAGTCCATCTATCGACTAGCAAATCTTGATCAGCTCTAAGCTGTTGCTGTTTTTTCTTGAGGCTTTTTGCCGTGGCCATAAGCCTGTGTTGGAAACGCTTTTGCTCGACGGGATCCTCTGGCACGACGAATTCGTAGTCGTCGAGGCTTGCCTCGTCTTCGGAGGGAGGCATATAATTATCGTCCTCGACCTCTCTGTCTGCCGCTGTAACGCCCTCGATGCGGCTATATCTCCCATGTGTCGAAGCACGACTTAGAGGCATAACCGCATTGAAAGCAATGTCGCAAGTGAGGTAATCTTCACACAACCCATGTAATACAATAGGGGAAAAAGAGATACATAGTTGGCTTACAATCGCCACTTCACACAATTACATGAATAAACATTACATCAATCAAATACACTCAGGGTCCGACTACGGAACCAAAATAAAAGAAGAACCCCAAATGCGACAAAGGTCCCCGATCGACCCCAACTGGGCTCCACTACGGATCAACTAGAACGAAACAACATAAAGAACACGATCTTCAACGAGCTCCTCCTGAGCTTGGTTGCGTCATCTGCACGGTCTCATCGGCACCTGCAAGCTGGTTTTGAAGTATCTGTGAGCCACGGGGACTCAGCAATCTCGCACCCTCGCGATCAAGACTATTTAAGCTTATGGGTAAGGTAAAGGTATGAGGTGGAGCTGCAGCAAGCGACTAGCATATATGGTGGCTAACATACGCAAATGAGAGCGAGAAGAGAAGGCAAAGCATGGTCGATAAAAGTATGATGAAGAAGTGATCCTGGACTACCTACGTCAAGCATAACTCCAACAACCGTGTTCACTTCCCGGACTCCGCCGGAAAGAGACCATCACGGTTACACACGCGGTTGATTCATTTTAATTAAGGTCAATTTCAAGTTATCTACAACCGGACGTTAACAAATTCCCATCTGCCCATAACCGCGGGCACGGCTTTCGAAAGTTCAAATCCCTGCAGGGTGTCCCAACTTAGCCCATCACAAGCTCTCACGGTCAACGAAGGAATAGACCTCCACCCGAGACATTCCGATCAGACTCGGTATCCCGGTACAACAAGACATTTTGACAGGGTAAAACTAAACCAGCAACACCGCCCGAATGTGCCGACAAATCCCGATAGGAGCTGCACATATCTATGTCGCTTCTTGGGGTGGAGCGGGAGGAGAACGAGGCCCCTACACGGGCGAGCGGCGGCGTAGATCCGGTGAGGACATGGCTTGGACGAGGCAGCGGCAAACTCCATGGGTGCCGGCTCCTAGAAGGGGCGACCTGGTGGTCGAGGTCGCCGGCAGCAGGACTCCTTTCCCTAGCTCGCGACGAGGGAGACGGGGAGGTCTGCGTGGGCTCGGGAAGAAGGAGCCGGGGTGGATTGGGCGGCACGGAAATGGAGACGGTGGAGGCTGTGGTTGGTGTGGCGATGAACACGAGGAGGGGAATGGAGATGGCGCTGGTTGGGCAGGTGGATCGGGGGGATCCCGATGAGGAATTGGGGGATAAGTGCGGCGGCGGTGGCAGGGACAAGCCCCTAATTTCTAGGGTTGGATCCGTATATATATATAGCAGGTGGAAATAGTTAGGGGCTATCGGACCCCTCCGATCGTAATCGGACGGTCGCGAATAAAATAGCTAGGGAGGTCAAATAAGAAAACGGTGACGTTTTGTAGACGTTTGGGGATGATCCGGACACAACGGTGACGACTGCCCGGGTCGGGTCCGGGACAACTTTCGGGCGCGCGCGAAGAGGGTCGCGGGCTGACGAGAGAGGTTAGGTAGGGCCTGGAGGATTGTGAAGAGCGGGTTGGTCTAAGAGAAGAGGGGAGAGATGCAGCCCGGCACGGTTTCCGGAGACCGAAAACGTCCAACGTTTAGACCGGCTACTATTGCCGCTATGTTTATCCGTTGGGGCGTCAAACGGACTCCGATTGCGATGGAACTTGACAGGTGGACTGTCTACACTATAATAAGACCGCACACCAAATTTCAACCCAATCCGAGAACATTTTCCGGCCACTTATAAAATAATATTTTGGACATGCCGCGGGCGCGTGCAAGTGTGTCTGGGCTCAGAACGGACAACGGAGAGAACGAGGAGGCCGGGACGGATGCAAGTTTTGAAAACATGATGATGCAATGCACATGATGACATGACAAGATGCAACACGCAAGCAAATGACATGGCAACGACGGCGAATAACTGGACGACACGTGGCACAACGGTCTCGGGGCATTACAACACTCCACCACTACGAGAGGATCTCGTCCCGAGATCTAGAATGGCACCGGAGGGAAACAACGGAAGAGAAGAGAGGAGAGGTAAAACTAAGTTGCTCCTTTGACAAACGAGTGAAACCAAAGAACCTTGCGAGGTTGAACAAATTCGAGAAAAGAATACAACGAAGGTGAACAAAGTCGAAAACACTCCGTTAGAAAAGAGGGACAAAGAGCATTGCGAAAAACCTTGAGGTTGAAGGGCAATATATTTATTGAGAACACTCCGGTTAAAGAAGGGGATCAAGAAAGACCAAATTCGGGCAGCACTCCGGTTGAAATGAAAATAATTGAATAAGAACTTGATAAGGAGATATAACTTGAAAAGAGGACACGACACTCCGGTTAAATGGATAATCATGGAAAGAAAAAGGTTCTGACAAGCACAAGAAGAAGGGTGGAATAGAGCAACATCACAATGCCTCCGGAACAGAAAAGAGAATGGAATGGAATGAACAACGAGAAACAAGATCTTGAAGGAGCATGCTTACAACAAATGGTAGAACAGAGTTGTAGGAAAAAAACCAACAACGAAAAGAATAAGCTTGATATGGTCTTATGGAATATGTCTCAAATTATGAGGTGACAACCTGCCACTCACGGGAAAAAGAATTGGATCGATATGAACAAGGAGACGAGAAACTTATTTCACCAGAAGGATAAATGAAGAACTTGGATCATTTATAAGCACCATAGATAGCAACACTCCTTCGGGAAGGCTTTAGGTGAAAATATGACCCAAGATAATTCCAATGACGAGATTGATGGATTTAAAGTACATCATTCTTAATAACATGTGAATCATGAAACACGAACTCAAATTATCAAGAATGACATAATACCACCTTCAATAATACGGACGAAAGAATGAACTCCGGATTACAAAATGAAGACATCTTGAAGTATATCTTAGCGGATCATAGCTTTGAGAGATATCTTGAAGAACAATTAAAGAATGAAAAGAATCCTTGACAAACCACCATGAGGAACTCCGGTAATAAAAGGATGATCAAACAAAAGGAAAGAGAAGTTGAAAACACAAGCGAAGTCTTGCGATGCTTTAGAAGAATCTCCGTGGTGATATAATTGAAAGAGGTTGGAACTCCGGGAAAAGATAAGATGAACAATTGTGATTAAGAATTTGATGAACCTCCGGAATAGTTGAATTTACTCGATGAAACAAGAATAAGAATTACATTATGCTTATCCTTCACCAATTTAAATTGATGACAAGCAACGGATTTGGCATACTACTTATTCTCGTAGAAAGGATTAAGATAGATATGGAGCAAACTTAAGAAAATCTTCAACGATCCACCGGTAGAATTTGAAAAGCACGAATGCATAGATATGATACACGAAGGAAGAAAACTCTTGAACGAACCACCGTAAGAATTGAAAAAAGAACGATTAAAATATGAAGAAACACCGGGAAGAATTAAGCAAATGAACGAAGACGCTTGAGAGAATTTAGATACATGAGAGCGAAGAGATCATGAGCTGATTAGAGATCACTTGATGCACCGGTAAAATTTAGAGAATGATAACTGAAAGCTGGGAATGAATAATTATGAGATGATGGGCTCCGGAGAATCAAACTGAAAATACTCTGAATTACTCCGGATGGGTGAAAAAAATATCTCACAATCGCAAATAATTATGAGAGGAAGGCAACAAGCTAGAACCACGAATCTTGAAGAGAATGGGGCAAGATTAAAGAGAAACTCTTCTTCGGTCTTCAAAATCTGAGAATGACGACGAGAAACACCACCATGAATTATTTAGACACTCCGGAATGAAGGATGGAAAGGTTGAGCCAACGATGGAAAGAATTTGGAAGATCTTGGAGGAAAACATAAGACTGATGACAATCACTCTTACGTCAAACTTCAAAAAGAAATTTGAGGATAGCTCCGGGAAAATAAGAAGAGTCAGGTAAGATCCTGGAAAAAGACCTGTGGGTTAGGGCCCACTCAACAGAAACACCGTTGGAATGATTAAAAAGAGGGGTTGCACCGGTTGAATTAAATGACTTGAATGAGATACCAATCTCGAAAGAGCTTGAGCGAATGTAGAGTGGAAACACGAAACTTTGAGATATCTTGAGCACTCCAGAATAATTGAATAGCGAGAAATGAATGATTAAGAATTGCACCGGCATGAGCAAGCATTGAAATGAGGAAAAGGATATGATCCACAAAGTTTGACTTGGATCCACCGGAGAAGAAAAAGAATGAAAAGTTACGAACTAGTAGAACATCTTCATGGAAACCACCGGGTAAGAATATAGACGGAAAAGAATGGAGAGACTTCACATCAATAAATGGATACTCGATTAAGAAATCTGAGTCCTTAAAGAAACACAAGAGAGGGAGGGCGGGAAAAACAAAGGCAATTTGGAATGGATGGAATGAACACCGTAGAGAAGAACTGATACTTGATCTTGCGAATGTTGAAATGATCGGATCCACTTGAAGAGAAACACACCGGTTAAAAGGATTGACAAAAACAATCTTGATGATCAAGAAGGATTGGTATTCACATCGGAGTATGAGAACACCATTTAGGAAAAGGTATGGAATCAACACTTGACTTTGAAGCAACTCGAATACCACAACTCAAAAAAAACAAAAAACAAAGGATTGGCTTGCAGAATAAGCCGGAGCAAACATATGATAGAGATTTTGTCCGAAGTTTTCGTGGTGGGACCTACACGGGCTCGATCGTACAACACCATCATGTACAAGGCAGTGCACATGACATACGAAGCGTCCCCGAGTCGGCATAGCCAAGGACTCTTTAAGACACAACGAGACCACTGTAAAACCGACCGTGAATAGGCGGACCACTAGACGTCGAACCCCAATTTCATATCATACATCTGTCGGAAGGATATCCTAAGAGCTACTTGAATTCCCACCTATGGAACTCCCGAAATTTTCCGGTTATGCAATCAGGTGTTGGGGATACAGGGGAAGCATAATATCTCACCCAAACTAGCAAATCCTACATCCAGCTGTATCCATCCTTCAACACATAACCAAGAAACCTTCGGAAACCATCTACCTCAACCTTCGAAAAGCATCCGTTATACAAGTTATGGCGATACTCCCGAACTCCCGCCCCAGTACTGGGTGGCGTCGAGGTTATCTCACCAACGAACTGCATAAAAGAGATTTTCGATGTCGGCGTACTAAACTCAGGTATTCCAGAATTGCAACGATAAAATTATGATGACAACACCTCAGAGCTCAACTCCCCGGGACACTTCCACTAAACCCCTGACAGGAGGCACCAAGACAATGTTCTCATCATAAAACCATCGGAACGATTCCAAGATACCCGCGTGATCCTAAATTTTTTTTTTTGTGAAATTTGAGAAGAGAAGAGTCAAAACTCTACGTCAGGATGCCTTACCAGAGCGATGAGGAGACTGGGAAGTAAAAAGAATTCCTAAACTCTCCGATATATAATTCCTAAATGACTCAAAACATTTTTCTAGACACAACTCGGCCGCTAAAAACGATCAATCAGTGGGGCTCCTAAGGTCGGGGAAGGCTCTGATTACCAACTTGTAACGCCCTCGATGCGGCTATATCTCCCACGTGTCGAAGCACGACTTAGAGGCATAACCGCATTGAAAGCAATGTCGCAAGTGAGGTAATCTTCACACAACCCATGTAATACAATAGGGGGAAAAGAGATACATAGTTGGCTTACAATCGCCACTTCACACAATTACATGAATAAACATTAAATCAATCAAATACACTCAGGGTCCGACTACGGAACCAAAATAAAAGAAGAACCCCAAATGCGACAAAGGTCCCCGATCGACCCCAACTGGGCTCCACTACGGATCAACTAGAACGAGACAACATAAAGAGCACGATCTTCAACGAGCTCCTCCTGAGCTTGGTTGCGTCATCTGCATGGTCTCATCGGCACCTGCAAGCTGGTTTTGAAGTATCTGTGAGCCACGGGGACTCAGCAATCTCGCACCCTCGCGATCAAGACTATTTAAGCTTATGGGTAAGGTAAAGGTATGAGGTGGAGCTGCAGCAAGCGACTAGCATATATGGTGGCTAACATACGCAAATGAGAGCAAGAAGAGAAGGCAAAGCACGGTCGATAAAAGTATGATGAAGAAGTGATCCTGGACTACCTACGTCAAGCATAACTCCAACAACCGTGTTCACTTCCCGGACTCCGCCGGAAAGAGACCATCACGGTTACACATGCGGTTGATTCATTTTAATTAAGGTCAATTTCAAGTTATCTACAACCGGACGTTAACAAATTCCCATCTGCCCATAACCGCGGGCACGGCTTTCGAAAGTTCAAATCCCTGCAGGGTGTCCCAACTTAGCCCATCACAAGCTCTCAGGGTCAACGAAGGAATAGACCTCCACCCGAGACGTTCCTATCAGACTCGGTATCCCGGTACAACAAGACATTTCGACAGGGTAAAACTAAACCAGCAACAACCCCCGAATGTGCCGACAAATCCCGATAGGAGCTGCACATATCTCTTTCTCAGGGCACACTCAGATTGTCTTAGGTATGGGTAAGCCAGCCCAGAGTTGCCCCTGGTGGCCATCGGCAGCTGACAGGTGGACCAACACTCAGAGGAGCACTGGCCCCGGGGGGGGGGGGGGGTAAAATAATGACGACCCTTGGGCGCGCGACCCCCAAGGGAAAAAAGGCTTGGTGGCAAATGGTAAAAACAATGGTGGGCATTGCTGGAAAAGCTTTACTTAAGGTGAACTGTCAAGGGGTTCCCATTATAGCCCAACCGCGTAAGGGACGCAAAATCCGGGAACATAACACCGATATGACGGAAAATAGGGCGACAAGAGTGGAACAAAACACCAGGCATAAGGCCGAGCCTTCCACCCTTTACCAAGTATATAGATGCACTAATTAAATAAGATATATAGTGATATCCCAACAAGTAAACATTTTCCAACAAGGAACAAGCTTCAATCTTCACCTGCAACTAACAACGCTATAAGAGGGGCTGGGCAAAGCGGTAACATAGCCAAACAACGGTTTGCTAGGACAATGGTGGGTTAGAGGCTGAACATGGCAATTTGGGAGGCTGACAAGCAAGTGGTAGGCATCGTAGCAATGGCATAGCAAAAGAGTGAGCAAACTAGCATAGCAAAGATAGTAGTGATTTCGAGGGTATGATCATCTTGCCTGAAATCCCGCAAGGAAGAAGAATGAGTCCATGAAGAAGACAAACGGATGTAGTCGAACAGATCCTCACAACACGACGTTATCGGAACCAACCCGAAGAAGCAACACTGGAAAGAAAGCAAACAACATGGTAAACAACCACCACATAATCATGGCACGATGCACAATCAAGTATGATGCATGTCCGGTTTAATGAGGCATGGCATGGCAATTTGCACAAACAATCCTACAAATTAAGTGGAGCACAATATGCCTCGGGATGCATATTGACAAAACACCACATCAATTATTTAGTTCTCTCTCGTTTATGTACCCAACATTATTAAATGTTATTAAACATGGCAAGAGGGTGAAGCAAATGAAAACTACCTATCTAGTCACGGTTAAATGAGGCCGGAAACACGAACAACAATTCTGGAAAATCCTCATATGCATAATTTAAGGTTTGATACTGTTCTGCCCTAAACATAATTTTAGAGTTGTTAAACATGCAAAGTGATGCCACCATGTTAAACTAGGCAAAATTCTACCCCATTTACATATATAATTTATTAAAATCCGAGTTACGGTTATTTAGTTATGAACTAAATCATTTTAACATGGCATAGGAGCAAATTAATGCAAACAACATTTTAAACATTTCAAACATAGATGAAAGTTGGATATTATTAATCTACACAAAATTCTGAGCAAGTTTCATATATAAAACATTTTAATCCGATGCACGGTTAGTGAGTTATTAAATGCATGAACCAGGGGGACTTTTCTGTAAAACGGTCATCTCTAGAAAATAGCTAAATTCGCATCAGCAGGAAAAAAACAGGACGGGCTGCATTGGGTTGAACTGAGCTGCTCACCACAGCACTTGGGCCGGCTCGGTGATGGACTAGGACGGGAGAATGCGCAGCTGGGCCGGCAGGCGCGCGGCCCACGACGAGCAGCGAGGGGAGAAGGCGGCCCAGGCAAAGCGGCAGAGGTGGGGGGTCTTCGCGCGGGCGAGCTGGGCCTGGCGCTCTCGTGGCCTTGCTGGATCGAACGATGGGGATGCGGGGGCCGCGGTCAACGCGCTCGCTCCTGGACAGGACGAGAAGCAGGGCACGGAGGCGAGGCGATGCAGATGGCGGTCACTGGTTGTGGCGCGACGCGGCAGGAGCTCCGGCTACAGATCAAAGCAAGGAGGCCGGGAACAGACCGAGGTGCTCCAGATCCGACGGATCCCTACCGGATCGGGCGAAGAATGCGACCGGCGGCGAGCTCCACGGGCGGTGGTGGTTCCTGCAGTCAGCAATGGAGGAAGGGGAGTCCGGTGAGAGAGGGGAGAGAAACGAGGAAGGAGATGGGATGGCCACCTGCGGGGCGCCGGCGACAAGGCGGAGCACGACGGTGGCGAGGATCCGGCGTCCGCGGGGTTGGGGCGAGGCAGAGGAGCGCTCGGGCGCTGTCGCTTCTTGGGGTGGAGCGGGAGGAGAACGAGGCCCCTGCACGGGCGAGCGGCGGCGCAGATCCGGTGAGGACACGGCTTGGGCGAGGCAGCGGCAAACTCCATGGGTGCCGGCTCCTGGAAGGGGCGACCTGGTGGTCGAGGTCGCCAGCAGCAGGACTCCTTTCCCTAGCTCGCGACGAGGGAGATGGGGAGGTCTGCGTGGGCTCGGGAAGAAGGAGCCGGGGTGGATTGGGCGGCACGGAAATGGAGACGGTGGAGGCTGTGGTTGGTGTGGCGGTGAACACGAGGAGGGGACTGGAGACGGCGCTGGTTGGGCAGGTGGATCGGGGGGATCCCGATGAGGATTTGGGGGATAAGTGCGGCGGCGGTGGCAGGGACAAGCCCCTAATTTCTAGGGTTGGATCCGTATATATATAGCAGGTGGAAATAGTTAGGGGCTATCGGACCCCTCCGATCGTAATCGGACGGTCGCGAATAAAATAGCTAGGGAGGTCAAATAAGAAAACGGTGACGTTTTGTAGACGTTTGGGGATGATCCGGACACAACGGTGACGACTGCCCGGGTCGGGTCCGGGACAACTTTTGGGCGCGCGCGAAGAGGGTCGCGGGCTGACGAGAGAGGTTAGGTAGGGCCTGGAGGATTGTGAAGAGCGGGTTGGTCTGAGAGAAGAGGGGAGAGATGCAGCCCGGCACGGTTTCCGGAGACCGAAAACGTCCGACGTTTAGACCGGCTACTATTGCCGCTATGTTTATCCGTTGGGGCGTCAAACGGACTCCGATTGCGATGAAACTTGACAGGCGGACTGTCTACACTATAATAAGACCGCACACCAAATTTCAACCCAATCCGAGAACATTTTCCGGCCACTTATAAAATAATATTTTGGACATGCCGCGGGCGCGTGCAAGTGTGTCTGGGCTCAGAATGGACAACGGAGAGAACGAGGAGGCCGGGACGGATGCAAGTTTTGAAAACATGATGATGCAATGCACATGATGACATGACAAGATGCAACACGCAAGCAAATGACATGGCAACGACGGCGAATAACTGGACGACACGTGGCACAACGGTCTCGGGGCGTTACAGCCGCTCTCTCATGAGGGCTCGTTTCTCCATCCTCCTGTGCTAAATCTTGCTGGAGGGGGTTTTCTTCGGCACTTTCCGGAGTATTATTATCTCCCGTGCTGGAATCACCGTGTTTGTTTTGGCGGGATTTTGAGCGCCGCCGCTGACGTCGGCGCTTAGGCTGTTTCTTGGAGGGGTCATCCTCCGCTGTTCCATCGCCATCTCCCTCTTTTGGGGTGTCCACCATGTATATGTCATATGACGAGGTGGCTTTCCAGGGCCTAATAGGCGCTGGTTCTTCATCATCTCCTTCATCAGCGTCCATATCGTCGATGTCTTCGGAGTCGAAGTCAAGCATGTCAGTTAAGTCGTCGACAGTGGCTACAAAGTGGGTGGTGGGTGGGCTTTGAATTTCTTCATCGTCCGAATCCCAACCCTGCTGGCCGCAGTCCGGCCAGGGCTCTCCTGATAAAGAGAGAGACTTCAGTGACTTCAGAATATCGCCAAAAGGCGAGTGCTAAAAGATGTCTGCGGCAGTGAACTCCATGATCGCGCCCAATCGGATTCGATTGGCAGGGGCGCGGAGTGTTCAGAGTCCAGAGAGGAGTCCGGCTCCTTGGAGTCACGAGCCTCGCAGATTACGGGGCTGGTGTTCGGCTCAATCGCCGTTGGCGTCGCAGCCCCCGAGGTAGCATCCAACCGCCCATCCTCGATCGGCACAGTTGGCTCCGAATTGGGGACCGGAGCCGATGCGGGTGCGGCCTCCAGGGCACTATTCGGCGGCAGAGCTAGATCATGCTCGTCGGGACAGCACGGCGCGCTCGGCAGTGGCTCGAATCCGTCGAAGATCAAGTCCCACGGATGTTAGCCGTGTAGTTTAAACTTCCGAATCTGACCTGACGGCCAGGGGCGTAGCTTTCGATCTGCTCCAGATGGCCAAGTGAATTGGCCCGCAGTGCGAAGTCGCCGAAGACGAAGATCTGTCCGGGGAGGAAGGTCTCACCCTGGACTGCATCGCTGTTGAAGATCGTAGGAGCCATCGGGCCTGGCGGCGACAGCATAGAGGAACTCTCTATGAAAGCACCAATGTCGGTGTCAAAACCGGCGGATCTCGGGTAGGGGGTCCCGAACTGTGCGTTTAGGCCGGATGGTAACAGGAGGCAAGGGACACGAAGTTTTACCCAGGTTTGGGCCCTCTCGATGGAGGTAAAACCCTACGTCCTGCTTGATTAATATTGATGATATGGGTAGTACAAGAGTAGATCTACCACGAGATCAGAGAGGCTAAACCCTAGAAGCTAGCCTATGGTATGATTGTTGATGTGTATGTTGTCCTATGGACTAAAACCCTCCGGTTTATATAGACACCGGATAGGGTTAGGGTTACATAGAGTCAGTTACAATGGTAGGAGATCTGAATATCCGTATCGCCAAGCTTGCCTTCCACGCCAAGGAAAGTCCCTTCCGGACACGGGACGAAGTCTTCAATCTTGTATCTTCATAGCCCAGGAGTCTGGCTGAAGGTATAGTCCGGCCATCTGGACACCCCCTAATCCAGGACTCCCTCATAGACAACACCGTGAAGAAGAATTACCTAGTAAGGATGAAATTATTGGTCTTGCTTCTATTGCCATACCTCCTAGTGATCCTTTAGAACAATATTTGCTAGACCATGAAAATGATATGTTTATGAATGAAAGAAGAGAAATAGATGAAGTATTCTTTAAACAGGAACCTATTCTTAAACACAATTTGCCTGTTGAAATCCTAGGGGATCCTCCTCCACCCAAGGGTGATCCCGTGTTTGAGCTTAAACCGTTGCCCGAAACTCTTAAATATGCTTATCTTGATGAGAAAAAGATATATCCTGCTATTATTAGTGCTAACCTTTCAGAACATGAAGAAGAGAGATTATTGAAAACTCTGAAAAAGCACCGTGCTGCTATTGGGTATACTCTTGATGATCTTAAGGGCATTAGTCCCACTCTATGTCAACATAAAATAAATTTGGAAGAAGATGCTAAACCGGTTTGTGATCATCAACGACGGCTGAATTCTAAAATGAAAGAAGTGGTAAGAAATGAGATACTAAAGCTCCTTGAGGCAGGTATGATTTATCCTGTTGCTGATAGTCAGTGGGTAAGTCCTGTCCATTATGTCCCTAAGAAGGGAGGTATTACTGTCATTCCTAATGATAAAGATGAATTGATTCCTAAAAGAATTATTACAGGTTATAGGATGGTAATTGATTTCCGCAAATTAAATAAGGCTACTAAAAAGGATCATTACCCCTTACCTTTTATCGATCAAATGCTAGAAAGATTATCTAAACATACACACTTTTGCTTTCTAGATGGTTATTCTAGTTTCTCTCAAATACCTCTATCAGCTAAGGATCAATCAAAGACTACTTTTACTTGCCCTTTTGGTACTTTTTCTTATAGACGTATGCCTTTTGGTTTATGTAATGCACCTGCTACCTTTCAAAGATGCATGATGGCTATATTCTCTGACTTTTGTGAAAAGATTTGTGAGGTTTTCATGGACGATTTCTCCGTCTATGGATCTTCTTTTGATGATTGCTTAAGCAACCTTGATCGAGTTTTGTAGAGATGTGAAGAAACTAATCTTGTCTTGAATTGGGAAAAGTGCCACTTTATGGTTAATGAAGGTATTGTCTTGGGGCATAAAGTTTCTGAAGAGGTATTGAAGTTGATAAAGCCAAGGTTGATGCTATTGAAAAGATGCCATGTCCCAAGGACATCAAAGGTATAAGAAGTTTCCTTGGTCACGCCGTTTTTTATAGGAGGTTCATTAAGGACTTCTCCAAAATTTCTCGGCCTCTGACTAATTTATTACAAAAAGATATACCATTTGTCTTTGATGATGATTGTGTAGAAGCATTTGAAATACTTAAGAAAGCATTGATCTCTGCACCTATTGTTCAGCCACCTGATTGGAATTTACCCTTTGAAATTATTTATGATGCTAGTGATTATGCTGTAGGTGCTGTTCTAGGGCAAAGAGTTGATAAGAAACTAAATGTTATTCCATATGCTAGTAAAACTCTAGACAATGCTCAGAAAAATTATGCTACTACTGAAAAAGAATTCTTAGCAGTTGTATTTGCTTGTGATAAGTTCAGACCTTATATTGTTGATTCTAAAGTAACTATTCACACTGATCATGTTGCTATTAAATATCTTATGGAAAAGAAAGATGCTAAACCTAGACTTATTAGATGGGTTCTCTTGCTACAAGAATTTGACTTACATATTGTTGATAGAAAGGGAGCTGAGAACCCCGTTGCAGACAACTTGTCTAGGTTAGAAAATGTGCTTGATGACCCACTACCTATTGATGATAGCTTTCCTGTTGAGCAATTAATGTCATAAATGCTTCTCATACTGCTCCATGGTATGCTGATTATGCTAATTACATTGTTGCTAAGTTTATACCACCTAGTTTCACATACCAGCAAAAGAAAAAGTTCTTCTATGATTTGAGGCATTACTTTTGGGATGACCCACATATTTATAAAGAAGGATTAGATGGTATTATTAGACGTTGTGTACCCGAGCATGAACAGGAACAAATCCTACGCAAGTGTCACTCCGAAGCTTATGGAGGACACCATGCTGGAGATAGAACTGCACGTACGGTATTGCAATCTGGTTTTTATCGGCCTACTCTCTTCAAGGATGCCCTTAAGTTTGTCTTATCTTGTGATGAATGTCAAAGAATTGGTAATATTAG
The DNA here is from genome assembly GCA_034509565.1 of Triticum monococcum. NCBI lineage: Eukaryota > Viridiplantae > Streptophyta > Magnoliopsida > Poales > Poaceae > Triticum > Triticum monococcum. Next base: position 11,533,025 of record CM067845.1, on the reverse strand, counting down.
TAGACGCCAAGAAATGCCTATGAACTATTCACTCGTTATTGAACCATTTGATGTTTGGGGCTTTGACTATATGGGACCTTTTCCTTCCTCTAATGGTTATACACATATTTTATTTGTTGTTGATTACATTACTAAGTGGGTAGAAGCTATTCCAACTAGTAGTGATGATCATAACACCTCTATTAAAATGCTTAAAGAAGTTATTTTTCCAAGGTTTGGAGTCCCTAGATATTTAATGACTGATGGTGGTTCACACTTTATTCATGGTGCTTTCCGTAAAATGCTTGCTAAATATGATGTTAATCATAGAATTGCATCTCCTTATCACCCACAATCTAGTGGTCAAGTAGAATTGAGTAATAGAGAACTCAAATTAATTTTGCAAAAGACTGTCAATAGGTCTAGAAAGAATTGGTCCAAGAAACTTGATGATGCATTATGGGCCTATAGAACTGCATATAAAAATCCTATGGGTATGTCTCCGTATAAAATGGTTTATGGAAAAGCATGCCACTTACCTCTCGAACTAGAACACAAGGCACATTGGGCTATTAAAGAACTCAATTATGATTTTAAACTTGCCGGTGAGAAGAGGTTATTTGATATTAGCTCACTCGATGAATGGAGAACCCAAGCCTACGAAAATGCCAAGTTGTTTAAAGAAAAAGTTAAAAGATGACATGATAAAAGGATACAAAAGCGTGAGTTTAATGTAGGTGATTATGTATTGCTATACAACTATCGTTTAAGATTTTTTTTCAGGAAAACTTCTCTCTAAATGGGAAGGTCCTTACGTTATCGAGGAGGTCTATCATTCCGATGCCATAAAAATCAACAACTTCGAAGGCACAAATCCGAAGGTGGTGAACGGTCAAAGAATCAAACATTATATCTCAGGTAATCCCATAAATGTTGAAACCAATGTTATTGAAACCGTAACCCCGGAGGAATACATAAGCGACACTTTTCGGAACGTTTTAGACTCCAAAAAGGAAGAGGTATGTGGGACGGTAAGTAAACCGACTCCAAAACAATTTTTAAGGCAATATTTCTCCATTTTGGAATATTTAGAAAAATTGAAAAATAAGAAGCAGTCCGGGAAGGACACGAGGCCTCCACGAGGGTGGAGGGCGCGCCCCCTACCTCGTGGGCACCTCGTGCGCTTTTCGGACTCCGTTTTCTTACACGACACGTATTTTGGTCGGTAAAAAATCATTATATAATCTCCCGGGGTTTTGACTCCCGTATCACGCAAAAATCTCCTGTCTTTGTTTTGAGCTGTTTTTCTGACAGATCCAGGTCGTCATGTCGTCTTCAAGTGCCCCCAAGGACCAGTTCTTCAAGAAGGTCATCAACCCCTACCTCGCAGAAATGCTGCAACACCTTCAAACCATTGAGATGCATGAGGGGTTGTTGCACATCCGCGATGCTGAGGGACCAAGGAAGACCGGACGCACGGAGGCCAGGCTCAAGCCATTGGAGCAAGAAGTTTTCAAGTGTCAGGAGATGGTGGAGCGTGGACTTGATTCCAATCACATTATGATCACGGAGTTCACCAACAACCACAAGCTGGACGTCAAGGACATTGGGGATGCCATCTTCAAGCTTCATGAGAAAATTGAGCACCTCCAAGCACAGATTTATGACCCGCAAAACCAAAACTGTGAGTATGAATATAGATTCAAGAGGATGAGTTTGGCTGCAGATTTGAGGTTTTAGGAGACTCGATCATCCTTCTATGATGGTGAGCCTATGCCCTGGAAGAAGGTGTTGGGGAACGTTGCAGAAAACAAAATTTTTCCTACGGTTTCACCAAGATCCATCTATGAGTTCATCTAGCAACGAGTGATCAGATGCATCTACATACCTTTGTAGATCGCGAGCGGAAGCGTTCACTAGAACGTGGATGATGGAGTCGTACTCGCTGTGATCCAAATCACCGATGACCAAGCGCCGAACGGACGGCACCTCCGCGTTCAACACACGTACGGAGCGGATGACGTCTCCTCATTCTTGATCCAGCAAGGGGGAAGGAGAGGTTGATGACGATCTAGCAGCACGACGGCGTGGTGGTGGATGCAGTTGTCACGTGCAGCAGGGCTTCGCCGAGCGTCTGCCCGAGAGGGATAGGTGTAGCAGGGGAGAGGGGGCGCCAAGATGCCAGGGTGCAGCTGCCCCCTCCCTCCCCCCTTTTATATAGGCCCCCTGGGGAGGGCGCCGGCCCTTGGGAGATCCACTCTCCAAGGGGGGCGGCGGCCAAGGGGGGTGGAGTGGCCCCCAAGGCAAGTGGGGCGCCCCCCCACCCTAGGGTTCCAACCCTAGGCGCAGGGGGTGGGCCTAGGGGGGCGCACCAGCCCACTAAGGGCTGGTTCCCCCTCCCACTTCAGCCCATGGGGCCCTCCGGGATGGGTGGCCCCACCCGGCGGACCCCCGGGACCCATCCGGTGGTCCCGGTACAATACCGGTGACCCCCGAAACTTTCCCGATAGCCGAAACTGCACTTCCTATATATAATTCTTTACCTCCGGACCATTCCGGAACTCCTCGTGACGTCCGGGATCTCATCCGGGACTCCGAACAACTTTCGGATTACTGCATATACATATCTTTACAACCCTAGCGTCACCGAACCTTAAGTGTGTAGACCCTACGGGTTCGGGAGACATGTAGACATGACCGAGATTGTGCTCTGGTCAATAACCAACAGCGGGATCTGGATACCCATGTTGGATCCCACATGCTCCTCGGTGATCTCATCGGATGAACCACGATGTCGAGGATTCAAGCAACCCCGTATACAATTCCCTTTGTAAATCGGTATGTTACTTGCCCGAGATTCGATCGTCGGTATCCCAATACCTTGTTCAATCTCGTTACCGGCAAGTCAATTTACTCGTACCATAATGCATGATCCCGTGACCAGACACTTGGTCACTTTGAGCTCATAATGATGATGCATTACCGAGTGGGCCCAGTGATACCTCTCCGTCATGCGGAGTGACAAATCCCAGTCTCCGCGTATTCCGCAGCTCCTGCTTTGAGTTACAAATGTGAGCAACTGCACCGGTATCAAATACCCAGGAGGTACTACGCAAGGTTGTCAGAATCGCGATTTTGAGTCGGATCGGAGCTCCGATGGTAGGATCGCAAATCGTAGAATCTTCACTATCAGGATCGTAGGAACGTAGATTCTATGAACTAAAATCGTAGAATCATAGGGGTTAGTTTGGATCGTAAAGTCATAGAATCGTATAACAGGATCGCGATTCTGACAACCTTGCTACTACGAGTACTAGTAAGGTACACATCAATTACATGTATATCACATATACCTTTTGTTTTGCCGGCCTTCTTGTCCGCTAAGTATTTGGGACAGTTCCGCTTCCAGTGACCACTTCCCTTGCAATAAAAGCACTCAGTCTCGGGCTTGGGTCCATTGTTTGGCTTCTTCCCGGTAGCTTTCTTACCGGGCGCGGCAACTCCCTTGCCGTCCTTCTTGAAGTTCTTTTTACCCTTGCCCTTCTTGAACTTAGTGGTTTTATTGACCATCAACACTTGATGTTCCTTCTTGACTTCTACCTCTGCTGATTTCAGCATTGAAAATAACTCAGGAATGGTCTTTTCCATCCCCTGCATATTGAAGTTCATCACAAAGCTCTTGTAGCTTGGTGGAAGCGACTGGAGGATTCTATCAATGACCGCATCATCCGGGAGATTAACTCCCAGCTGAGTCAAGCGGTTATGCAACCCAGACATAGTGAGTATGTGCTCACTGACAGAACTATTTTCCTCCCTCTTACAGCTGAAGAATTTGTCGGAGACTTCATATCTCTCGACCCGGGCATGATCTTGAAAAACCATTTTCAGCTCTTCGAACATCTCATATGCTCCATGTCTCTCAAAACGCTTTTGGAGCCCCGGCTCTAAGCTGTAAAGCATGCCGCACTGAACGAGGGAGTAGTCATCAGCATGTGTCTACCAAGCGTTCATAATGTCTTGGTTCTGTGGGACGGGTGCGTCACCTAGCGGTGCTTGTAGGACATAATCTTTCTTGGCAGCTATGAGGATGATCCTTAGGTTCCGGACCCAGTCCGTATAGTTGCTGCCATCGTCTTTCAGCTTGGTTTTCTCTAGGAACGCGTTGAAGTTGAGGACAACGTTGGCCATTTGATCTACAAGACATATTGTAAAGATTTTAGACTAAGTTCATGATAATTAAGTTCATCTAATCAAATTATTCAATGAACTCCCACTCAGATAGACATCCCTCCAGTTATCTAAGTATAACATGATCCGAGTTAACTAGGCCGTGTCCGATCATCACGTGAGACGGACTAGTCAACATCGGTGAACATCTTCATGTTGATCATATCTTCTATACGACTCATGCTCGACCTTTTAGTCTTCTGTGTTCCGAGGCCATGTCTGTACATGCTAGGCTCGTCAAGTCAACCTAAGTGTTTGCATGTGTAAATCTGTCTTACACCCGTTGTATGTGAACGTTGGAATCTAACACCCGATCATCACGTGGTGCTTCGAAACAACGAACTGTCGCAACGGTGCACAGTTAGGGGGAACACTTTCTTGAAATTATTATGAGGGATCATCTTATTTACTACCGTCATTCTAAGTAAACAAGATGTACAAAACATGATAAACATCACATGCAATCAAATAATAATAGTGACATGATATGGCCAATATCACATAGCTCCTTTGATCTCCATCTTGGGGCTCCATGATCATCTTGTCACCGACATGACACCATGATCTCCATCATCGTGTCTCCATGAAGTTGCTCGCCAACTATTACTTCTACTACTATGGCTAACGCGTTTAGCAATAAAGTAAAGTAATTTACATGGCGTTTCTCAATGACACGCAGGTTATACAAAAAATAAAGACAACTCCTATGGCTCCTGTCGGTTGTCATACTCATCGACATGCAAGTCGTGATTCCTATTACAATAGCATGAACATCTCATACATCACATATATACACTGGTAGAAAAAGGGCCTTTAGTCCCGGTTCGTAAGGGCCTTTAGTCCCGGTTCTGGAACCGGGACTAAAGTGTCGGTACTAATGCCCTGACCCTTTAGTCCCAGTTCAATCCAGAACCGGGACTAAAGGCCCTCCACGTGGCCGGTCCACCTTTAGTCCCGGTTGGTAATACCAACCGGTACTAAAGGAAATTTCCTGATTTTTTTTGAATTTTTTTGAATTTTTTTATTTTCAAATTTCTGAATTATTTTAACCTCTAATCTCTAATCACCCCTCATCACTGCTCAATTTAATCTCACCCATCATCATTCCAAATCATCTCACTTCCCGAACGGTCACCCATCCTCTCACTACTCCAGCCTGAGCACGCTTAACTTCCGGGTTCTATTCTCTCTCGTTTCCAAGTCTGCACTTGTTGTTTTCCTGACAATAGTAAGATGTCAATCCTATTAACCCTCAGGAATTTAGCTTGAGCATGAAGTCACAAATTTCACTATTTGGGTTTAAAACTATTGTTCTAAAAAACAATAATTTTTTAGTAACACTAATATTTTTGAATAAGTAGTTTGACCATTGTTTGACCAAGTTTGACCATAGTTTGACCAGATTTGACCAAAATTCAAAAAAGGTGAAATAATTATTTAATAACACTAATATTCTTGAATAATTATTTAGTAACACTAATACTTCTTGAATAAGTATTTAAAAAAACTGAAATTTGAGCATAACTTTTTTTCCTTTTGGAATTTGAGGATTCTAGAAATTTGCAAACAGGCCGTAGATGATTTGAGGATTCTAGAAACTTGAATAAGTAGATGATTTTTCATATAAAAAACTTTTTCATCCGAGTTCGTATGAAAAAGTTATGCCCATTTTTACAAATTTCAGAGAGATTTTGCAAATAAAGTCAAAATTCACATTTGCAAATTTTCCCAACAACTAGACCACATATCACATGAGAAACTTATTTTCTTTTATTTTTTTGACATTTCCATCATTTTCTTTTATTTTTTAAAAAACTGAAAAGGCGATCCACGCGGGGGGGGGGGGGGGGGTATAGTTTGAAAATGGGACCTTTAGTACCGGTTCGTGGGACGAACCGGGACTAAAGGTCTCATCCCCATTAGTCCCGGTTCGTGCCTCAAACCGGGACTAAAGGTCTAATCTTTAGTCCCGGTTTGTGGCACGAACCGGGACCAATAGTTGTGGGCCAGGAGCGAGGCCCATTGGTCCCGGTTCATCCCACCAACCGGGACCAAAAGGTCTAGATGAACCGGGACTAATGCCTTAGCCGCAAGAACCGGGACCACTGCTCACATTAGTCCCGGTTCTAGACTGAACCGGGACTAATGGGCTGAGGCGGCCTGGACCATAGCCCCTTTTTCTACTAGTGATATCATTCATCATTCATCACAACTCGCCACGTCACATCAAAGTACATAAATAACATCCATCATACAAATCACTCATGGCCCGACTACGGCGCCAAAATAGAAAAGACCCCCAACATGCGACAAGGCCCTGAATCTAACCCCGATTGGGCACCACTACTGATCATCAGGAAAAGACACATAGTAACGCTGAGAGTCCTCGTCGTACTCCCACTTGAGCTCAAGCGCGCCATCTGAAGCTGTATCATCTGTCCCTACATCTGGTGTAATAGTAATCTGTGAGCCATAGGGACTCAGCAATCTCGCACCCTCGCGATCAAGACTATTTAAGCTTAATAGGTAGGAAAGGGGTAATGTATAAGTGGAGCTGCAGCAAGCGACTAGCATATATGGTGGCTAACTTATTCGCAAAAGAGAGCGAGGAGAGGAGGCAAAGCACGAGCGGAAAACTAGAGAGCAACCTGCGCAAACATAACTCCAACACCGTGTCCGCTTCCCGGACTCCGCTGAGAAGAGGCCATCACGGCAACACACTCAGTTGATTCATTTTAATTAATTAAGGTTCAAGTTATCTACAACCGGACATTAACAAATTCCCATCTGCCCATAACCGCGGGCACGGCTTTCGAAAGATCAATCCCTGCAGGGGGGTCCTAACTTAGCCCATAACAAGCTCTCACGGTCAACGAAGGAATATACCTCCACCCAAGACACACCGATCAGACTCGGTATCTCGGTACAACAAGATGATTCGACAGGTCAAAACAAGTCCAGCAACACCGCCCGAATGTGCCGACAAATCCCGATAGGAGCTGCACATATCTCGTTCTCAGGGCACACTCAGATGAGCAATCCGTACAACTAAAACCAGCCCTCAAGTTTCCCCGAGGTGGCGCTGCACAGGGCTCTAGTTCGGACCAACACTCAGAGGAGCACTGGCCCGTGGGGGGCTAAAATAAAGATGACCCTCGGGCTCCGGAAACCCAAGGGAAAAAGGGGGTAGGTGGCAAATGGTAAAACCAATGTTGGGCATTGCTGGAAAAGCTTTAATCAAGGCGAACTATCAAGGGGTTCCCATTATAGCCCAACCGCGTAAGGGACGCAACAATCCGGGAACATAACACCGATATGACGGAAACTAGGGCGGCAAGAGTGGAACAAAACACTAGGCGAGAGGCCGAGCCTTCCACCCTTTACCAAGTATATATATGCATTAAGATAACATAGCAATATAATGATATCCCAACAAGTAAATAAATGTTCCAACAAGGAACGGCTCCAATCTTCACCTGCAACTAGCAACGCTATAAGAAGGGCTGAGCAAAGCGGTAACATAGCCAATCAACGGTTTGCTAGGACAACAGTGGGTTAGAGGCTAAATCATGGCAATTGGGAGGCTGACAAGCAAGTGGTAGGCATCGTAGCATTGGCATAGCAAAAGAGCGAGCAAACTAGCATAGCAAAGATAGTAGTGATTTCGAGGGTATGATCATCTTGCCTGCACAGTTGTCAGAGTTGACTGGATCCTCAAAAGCAAACTCAACGGGCTCCTCGTTAGCGAACTCGTCTCCCGGCTCTACCCAACAACACAAGCAAGCAACAAGGATACAATCAACCACGTGCAAGGACAACCAATAATATGCAAAGATGGTATGCTATGCGGGATGCAAAATGCAAGACGTGACAGGAAATGCATGAACCTGGCCTCAACTTGGAAAACCAAGTGTGCCACTGAATAGAGGGGATGAAATCACCTGAAAACGATATAAAGATCATAGGAATCGGAGCTACGGTTTGGAAATGGCAAGCGTTTTACGAAACGAACCGGTCTGCGATTTACAGCAAGTAGGCTCCTAAATGCAACGAAATGAACATGCTACAGCCACCAAACATGAAAACAAAATACATGGCAGGGATGTACACAAGATGCTTAACAAATCACTAGCACTGAGCCATAGCCAAATTCATCCATTAAGAGGTTCAAACAAGCATGGCAAAACTGAATAAGCAAAACAGATTTCAGACTTAGTGAAATTAACACTAGTCTGAAATTTCAGACCACGATGCTCTCTTCGGAGCAGCAAAACAACATGAAACATAACCTGAACATGACAAGTAAGAACATGGCATGGAGCTACTCAACAAGCTTATCCAAACACCCAAAGTGAGGGCCAAAAGGGTTCACAAAATACTCTAACGAGCACACGAACATGGATGAAACACAATCAGTTTTCAGACTTAGTGAAAACTGAGACATGCTGAAATTATAACTCACGAAGGCATGTAAATGAGCTCGATGCACTCACCATGGTGCAAGTCATAGCAAGGCAAGCATATATCCATAAAGAAGGCACAAAATGCTAGCTAGACATGGCAAGAACAATGGCATAGCATGCACGGATCACTAACAATAGCATCGGCAAAATCGCAAAAGAGTTCACGATCTGCCCAAATTAACAACGATGCAAAAGTTGAGCTCGATTGACTCAACCTAGGGTGCTCCAACATAACAAGTAAAGACATGGATGGATAGAGCATAACAAGATTAACAAATGTCCCTTACTGATCATGCTCAAAAGAGGCACGGATCACTAGGAAACAAGCTGAACATATGGCATCATGAACTAAAATATCCCATACTTAGTGAAAATCACCAAGTCCCTGAAAACAGAATTCTCAGGTGCCCCTCTTTGCAAGCTTGCACAAGTCACCACATACATCCTAAAAATGCATGGGTGGCACCTCTGGAAAGAAGACAAAAAGCTTAACAATTCATCCCAAAGACTCACAGGCATATCATGCACACAATAATCATGGCAAAAATGACAAAAGTCTATGATGAACTAATGGATCTGCAATTTAACTCACGATGCCTCCTTCTAACAACATTTTGGGCATCAAGATGAACTCAAATGCAAATGATGCAATGGAATGAAATGATGTACTCGTCGAGACGAAAATTTTGATATAGCATATGTCCAAAACGGAGCTACGGATGCAAAGATACGGCAGGTCAAACTATGCACGAAAAATTAGGGTTGGAGGGAAAAGGTCAACCGGATCTAGATCCAGATCCGGATCCCGTGCACTGTAGCAGTTCCTGTAGCAACCGCGCGAGGTCGCCGGAGATGGCTCGCCGGAGCTGATGGAGGCGGCCGGAGCAGCGGGGAGAGGCCCGGGCGGCGCCGGGGAGGTCGGAGGAGGCCGGGCCGACCGGATCCGGTCGCCGGAGTGGCCGGACGACGGTGGCGGCGCTCGGCGGTGGTGGGCGCGGCTCGCGCGCCGGCGAGGTGGTGCGGGCGGCGGCCGGCCTCGGGCTCGCGGGGTGGCCCGCGGCGGCGATGGCGGCTCCGGCCACCGGAGCTCGAAGAGGCGGCGGCGGGTGGAGGCGCGGGGCGCGGCCCGGGTAGGCGGCGGCGGGGGCCGGCCTCAGGCCTGGCGGGCCCGCGCGGTCGGCGGCGATGCGGGGACCGGGCCAGGGACAGGTGTCAGGCGGCGGTTGGCGGCGGGGATTTGTCCGGCGCGGATCTGGACATGTCCGGCGGCGCGCGAGGTGATTTTAGGGTTTCGGAGAGGGAGAGAGATCCGAATTTCGGGAGGGGGTATTTATAGAGGTAGAGGGAGCTAGGAGTGTCCAAATGAGGTGCGGTTTTTGGCCACGCGATCGTGATCGAACGCTCTAGGACATGGAGCAGAGTTTGGTGGGTTTTGGGCCAAAATGGAGGGGTGTTGGGCTGCAACACACACGAGGCCTTTTCGGTCCCTCGGTTAACCGTTGGAGTATCAAACGAAGTCCAAATGGTACGAAACTTGACAGGCGGTCTACCGGTAGTAAACCAAGGCCGCATGGCAAGTCTCGGTCCAATCCGGAAATGTTTAATCCCCACACACGAAAGAAAGCTAGAAATGGCCACAGGAGGAGAACGAAGCGCCGGAATGCAAAACGGACAACGGGGAAAATGCTCGAATGCATGAGATGAACATGTATGCAAATGCAATGCACGTGATGACATGATATGAGATGCACGAAAACGAAACAACACACGGAGACAAAGACCCGAACCCGAGAAATAAATATAACTTAACGCTGGAAACGGCAAGAGTTGGAGTACAAATTGGGAAAGTAATATCTGGGGCGTTACAATATTTCCAACAGAAGGGCGACAAGCCTATGCCATCAACAAAATCACAACCTTCTTCATCAACAAAGGAGACATAATCACATGGGCATGGGCACTCCCCTTGGCAACTGCCAAGCTTGGGGGAGTGCCCTGGTATCGTATCACCATCACTTTTATCTTTACCATTTTTCTTAGTTCGATCCTTTTGGTAATATCTTGATCTAGTAGAATAAAAATTCTTAGTATGATCTGGTTGTGAGTTTTGCTTTATAATCCTTCTATGTAATCGAGTCCGTGAGCTATATATAATAAAGATTAGTGTTGAGTCAAGGGCTTGATTATTTTGCCATGATCCTAAGTGAATAAAAAGAAAAGAGAAAGAATAAAAAGAAACAAAGAGATCATGTGAATCTTATGGAGAGTAATGAGCTCACATAGAAAAAGCATGATGAATAAAAGTTGTTTAGGGTTGACAAACATAGTTTTGGTCATCATTGCAATTAATAGGAAGTAATAAAGAAAGAGAGGTCTTCACATATATACTATCTTGGACATCTTTTATGATTGTGAGCACTCATTAAAATATGACATGCTAAAGAGTTGACGTTGGACAAGGAAGACAACGTAATGGGTTATGTTTTCTTACATCCGAGATAAATTATATTGTCTTGGATCCTCCAACATGTTGAGCTTGCCTTTCCCCCTCATGCTAGCCAAATTCACTGCACCAAGTAGAGATACTACTTGTGCTTCCAAATACCCTTAAACCAGTTTTGCCATAAGAGTCCACCATACCTACCTATGGATTGAGTAAGATCCTCCAAGTAAGTTGTCATCGGTGCAAGCAACAAAAATTGCCCTCTAAATATGTATGACTTATTTGTGTGGGAGAAAATAATCTTTATACGATCGTGTGATATGGAAGAAATAAAAGCGATAGACTGCATAATAAAGATCCATATCACAAGTGGCAATATAAAGTGATGTTCTTTCGCATTAAGATTTTGTGCATCCAACCATAAAAGCGCATGACAACCTCTGCTTCCCTCTGGAAAGGGCCTATCTTTTACTTTTATTTCCTACCTTGCATACAAGTCATGGTGATCTTCACCCTTCCTTTTTACATTTTATCCTTTGGCAAGCACGGTGTGATGGAAAGATCCTGGTATATATGGCTAATTGGATGTGTGTTTTCATGAACTACTATTGTTGACATTACCCTTGAGGTAAAACGTTGGGAGGCAAAACAATAAGCCCCTATCTTTCTCTGTGTCTGATTAAAACTCCATACCCATAAGTATTGCGTGAGTGTCAGCAATTGTGAAAGATTATATGATAGTTGAGTATGTGGACTTGCTGAAAAGCTCTTATACATTGACTCTTTCCTATGTTATGATAAATTGCAATTGCTTCAATGACTGAGATTATAGTTTGTTAGTTTTCAATGAAGTTTACGATTCATACTTGAAATTGTGATTGAATTATTACTCTAGCATAAGAGATCATATGACAAGACTTATATAAGTTGTTGTTCTAAGAATGATCATGATGCCCTCATGTCCGTATTTTATTTTTATCGACACCTCTATCTCTAAAGATGTGGACATATTTTTCGATTTCGGTTTTCGCTTGAGGACAAGCGAGGTCTAAGCTTGGGGGAGTTGATATGTCCATTTTGCATCATGCTTTTATATCAATATTTATTGCATTATGGGTTGTTATTACACATTATGTCACAATACTTATGCCTATTCTCTCTTATTTTATAATGTTTACATAAAGAGGGAGAATGCCGGCAGCTGGGATTCTGGGCTGGAAAAGGAGCAAATATTAGAGACCTATTCTGCACAGCTCCAAAAGTCCTGAAACTTCATGGAAGACGTTTTCATGATATATAAAAAATACTCAGCGGAAGAAGTTCACCAGGGGGGCCACACCCTGCCCACGAGGGTGGGGGCGCACCCTACCCCCTGGGCGCGCCCCCTACCTCGTGGGCCCCCTGGTGGCCCTCCGGTGGCCATCTTCTGCTATATGAAGTCTTTCGATGGGAAAAATATCTTCTCGGACGAAACTCCGCCGCCACGAGGTGGAACCTTGGCGGAACCAATCTAGGGCTCCGGCAGAGCTGTTTTGCCGGGGAAAGTTCCCTCCGGGAGGGGGAAATCATCGCCATTGTCATCACCAACGCTCCTCTCATCGAGAGAGGGCAATCTCCACCAACATATTCATCAGCACCATCTCCTCTCAAAACCCTAGTTCATCTCTTGTATTCAATTCTTGTCTCCAAGTCCGGGATTGGTGCTAGTAGGTTGCTATTAGTGTTAATTACTCCTTGTAGTTGATGCTAGTTGGTTTAATTGGTGGAAGATCATATGTTCAGATCCTATACGCATATTAATACCCCTCTGATTATGAACATGTTTATGCTTTGTGAGTAGTTACTTTCGTTCCTGAGGACATGGGAGAACTCTTGCTATTAGTAGTCATGTGAATTTGGTAATCGTTCGATATTTTGATGAGATGTATGTTGTCTCTCCTCTAGTGGTGTTATGTGAACGTCGACTACATGACACTTCACCATTATTTGGGCCTAGAGGAAGGCATTGGGAAGTAATAAGTAGATGATGGGCTGCTAGAGTGACAGAAGCTTAAACCCTAGTTTATGCGTTGCTTCGTAAGGGGCTGATTTGGATCCATATGTTTCATGCTATGGTTAGGTTTACCTTAATACTTTTGTTGTAGTTGCGGATGCTTGCAATAGAGGTTAATCATAAAGTGGGATGCTTGTCCAAGTAAGGGCAACACCCAAGCACCGGTCCACCCACATACCAAATTATCAAAATATCGAACGCGAATCATATGAGCGTGATGAAAACTAGCTTGACGATATTCCCATGTGTCCTCGGGAGCGCTTTCCTCTATATAAGAGTTTGTCCAGACTTGTCCTTTGCTACAAAAAGGATTGGGCCACCTTGCTGCACTTTATTTACTTTTGTTACTTGTTGCTCGTTACAAATTATCCTATCACAAAACTATCTGTTACCACCTATTTCAGTACTTGCAGAGAATACCTTGCTGGAAACCGCTTATCATTTCCTTCTGCTCCTCGTTGGGTTCGACACTCTTACTTATCGAAAGGACTACGATAGATCCCCTATACTTGTGGGTCATCATGTGCCTATACATAATGAGACTAATTGACTCAACGTCAGAAATTTAATAGTCCCGAATGTGGTGAAATGTGAAGTAAGTAGGGATGATTTATAGGAATATTTAATTTGAGTACTTTGTTTTGCAAACAGAAATAGTGGCCTTGGCAGAGCAATGCTCAGCAGCAACATTTTCATGGTTTGGTTTCCTCCTTAAAAGAAAATAAAAGACTTGATTGACTTCTCTGCCTTTGACTTAACTGAAGGGGTGAATGTCAAGATAACTAAATGGAAGGGCAGTGTTGATCCTTTTTGGAGAATCAATTGAGGGTTGAATCTTGGTTTGAGGGACTTCCTCCTGAATGGTGCGTGTACTTGGGAAGGTTTTTTCACATGGGATTTCCTGTTTTGTCACACTGATCATGTACCACCATTGAAAGATTTGATGCGGGCATTTTTGGTTCGTCCAAACATCCATGTGTTTCTTTGGTTGGTGGTCTATAACATAATATTAACTCGGGATAACCTATCAAAGAAGGACCATTGCTGAAAGTGGCGGAGCTTGAGACGGAATCATGGGGGGCCATGGGTTGGAGGGGCAAACATAATTGTTTTGAGGTGATTTTTAGGGGACAAACAGGCCCAATACTAAGCTATATACAGAAATTTTCTTATGAGCTGGGGGGCCATGGCCCAGGTTGGCCCCCACCAAGCTCCGCCACTGATTGCTGATACGTCTTGCTTATGATGTTGTGAGAATGAATTGGTGCAATACTTTCTATTTGATTGTGTTGTGGCTAAGGAAGATTGGCAATTTACCGTTGTAGCTTTGGAAATGCCTAGCACTAAATGCATTGATGATATTTCTAAGTTTTGGTGACAAAATAAATACACGTATATTTAATATGGTTAACTCTATTGCCTCGTGGAGCATTTTGTGCCTTCGAAATTAGTTTTGTTTCCAAGAGAGAACATGAAGAAGTGTAAGATACATGCTAGGAAAAATGAATACTCACCTCCGTCAATGGGAAGTGATCCGCAGTGATGCACGTTTAGTGCCGCCTATGTGTTGTCTACGTCTTCTGGATCATCATCGCAGGGTATAGTTCTCTCACTGGATGCAACTGACGAATAATGATATTGGATGCTGATTGCCAACACCAACTGGTCCTTCGTGATGAGTGACCTGCTTTGCATTTTTGGCTGCTGAGTTATTTTAGTTGTAGTTCTTCTTGCATTTGGTGCTTGTAATAAACAAGAGTGAAAGTTCACATTCAAGTTAAAGCTGAAACGTGGCTGGTTGCTCAGATTTAGCTTAATAGTTGATACTATGTTACTTGGCATATTCTTTTTTCAAAAAAGACACCCAAAGGGCATCTTATATCTGATAAATACGATGAAAAACAATAACTAATACAATGTACAAACAACTGGATTAAGAAACAAGCATTAAAAATAAAATTATATTGTAAACTAGACACATTCTTTCATCAACTGTCCGCCGCACGCTGGAGCGTGAAAATTGTACCGAACCATCAGTAAAATAAAATTATATTGTAAACTAGACGTATTCCTCATCGATGTAAAAAAAGCCTGAGGAAAAAAATGATGTTGCCTGCAGTTTGATACTATGTTACTTTTCGCTTTAATGAAATGGTGCTTGGGTTTGGGGAAGGGGGACTTTTTTATCAACAAAGAAAGGAAAAAATTATTCGTTGTCGTCACTTGCAAGCAACACAACATTAGGTCTGACCAGTATTGGTTGCTCGTTTCTCTCTCTATGGGAAAGGGTGCATACGCATGGATCATCTAAGAAAAACAAATATGTTAAAAAACTGACCGTGGCGCCGTTGTAAGGGATTTGCTATGCTCTAAAGCAACATTGCCTTTCCCCCAATTCAAGAAAAAAGTGTCATTGTTTTTTTGTCGGAGAGAGTATGGTAAAATAAATAGTAGAAAAATTGTCACTCTGTGCAGAGTAATTCTCACGCGTTTGATCGGGATCCGACGATTCTAAGGGCGTTCGGACTGCTAAAAAACAAATCTAACGTTCGCAGGGGAGTAAAAAAACCAAAAAACAAAATGGGCGCAAACGCGTGGAAGGCCCGGCCCGAAGTCTCCGCGGCGCGTCGCCATCGTCTCCCCACTTGGTCGTCATCCTCGCCGCCGATTCAACGCCTCGCCCGCTCCTCCTCCTCAGTCCGGCCGTCTCCATGCCGACGAGGTCCAGGCCCTCGAGCCCAGAGGTGCGCGCGCCTCCTCCTCCGCCACACCCCACCAGTTACCGCGGCGCTGAACTCCTCTCGTGTTTGTTTGTTTGGTTAGCTGGGCCCCTTTTCCCTTTCCGAGCCGTGCCTTGTGCGCTCCACCCTGTCCCCCTCCGTCCGTCGCGGTCGGCCTCCGCCACTGAGCTACGACTACGAGGCGCCCCGCCCTTGGAGTTCCCAACCGGCCTAGTCGTGTCTGCGGGTTTAAATGGCGGCGGAGGCCACTAGCCAGTGGAGCAGCCGGGGCGGGGTTCCCAGTCGAGATTCGCCCTTCGCATGGTGAGCCACTCCGCCTCCGCCCCTCACTTCATTCCAGCCAGGTCGCGTCGGTCGTAACTGGACGCGTTGCGCTAATCAGCTGTAGTACCAGTTAAATTGCTGTATGCAGTTGTTCTAGCTAGGGTTTGAGCATGCTTGGTGCGGATCTGGGGTACTAGATTTTGTGCTCCAGTGGATGACTTTTGAGCATACTAATTCTAGGAGTTTCTATGATACTACAATTAGGAATTCTACATCTCCTCTAAGAAAACCCAGAATTTCATCAATACTAATTCCAAGATTATTTTTTGAACATTGAGCGAATTTCATGATCTTTCCGGAACTTAAATTTAAGTGGAAAATTGATAATTCTGGGACAGTAATTCAGCAACCGCAAATTAAATTGAGTGTACTCTGGGTCCCGAGAGCCTAAAATTCCCGTCCATTAGGTGCTAATACACTAGTACTACTGATTCTAGAGTACAGACCTACCTACCAAACGGACCCCAGTTCATCAAACCATTAACCCGTACAGAATAGGCCATTAATACCGCCTAATTCAGAGCTCCTACTTCATTTAGTTAAACATGTTATCGCCTGCCAGATGATGAGATGGACCACATATCAGTCAGATCCACCAAATAGAAGCCATACCTCAGCTGGCCCATGAGCACTCAGGAGATGGTGACCCGGAAGCCTGGCCCACGCCACACTACTGTTTTTTTTTTCTCGCGGGGACACTGTATTTATAGCTTAACATGTACTTGTGTCATTATAGCTTGATAGTCTTGTTGGATACTACTAGTATGCACCCTTTCCCTTGCATCAGTATGATATAATGTTTGGTGATTTTTTAATAGGCTTCTCTTCTCTTTTGCAGAGTGCAGTTAAATTTCTTGTTCTCTCCAGGCTTCTGACTTGCACTAGTTAATTGACAACATCATTCCCTGGTTCCTTCCTGATGGAGGCATCGTCTTGCTTGCGCTACCAAGTCTGCGGTTTTGGTTTGTCCAGGATATGGCTATGTCTTCTTTTACTGCATCTCCTTCAGAATTGCAGCCTGGTGCTCTCGGACTCTCCTTATCTGGTCGGCATGGGGAGCTATGACATAACAGGGCCTGCGGCAGATGTTAATATGATGGGATATGCAAATGCGGAGCAGGTTACATCAGGGATTCACTTCAGGCTAAAGTCACGCGCGTTTATTGTCGCCGAGCCTGATGATGGAAAGCGTGCTGTCTTTGTGAATCTCGACGCTTGCATGGCATCACAGCTTGTGAATATAAAGGTGCTCGAAAGGCTAAAAGCAAGGTAGTAAGAAGCAACTTCTCCTGAATTAAACCTGCAAAAAAAAACTTCTCCTGAATTAATCATCAGAAAATCCTGAAATGTTGGTTTCAACTCTGAGTGCATGTTTTGTGTCTCTTTGTAGATCATGCATACAATTGCATGGTTCCATCATCCTTTGTGCATCTTTCTCTCTTGAAACATTAGTTCATTATATGAAGTTGTTTTCTTACTTGTACCATGTTTATTCCCTTGATTATGTTAAGCCATCATTAGCTGCTGGTGTCTTTCTGTACCTTTTTATGATAATATGAACTGAGCTGCTGTCACTTAACGCGCTTAGCCAT
Organism: Triticum monococcum; assembly: GCA_034509565.1. Classification (NCBI taxonomy): domain Eukaryota; kingdom Viridiplantae; phylum Streptophyta; class Magnoliopsida; order Poales; family Poaceae; genus Triticum; species Triticum monococcum. The sequence goes on along the minus strand of CM067845.1, from coordinate 11,515,203 downwards.
TTCACAATGCACATACATACTGTACAGAGGCACCCAATGACATGATTAAAAGTCTTATAATCTGCTTGGTCTATTTCATCAATAAGAAAGTAGATTCTGCCTTGCACGCTCATGAAGTTGGGTTGACTTGGCAAGCCTCGATTTGGCAGGTATGGTGATCTTTATAATGAGAATAACGTGGCTATCAGTGGCATCCATACCCATGCTGGGCCTGGAGGTTATCTGCAGTATGTAGTCTATATTATCACATCACTTGGGTTTGTTCGTCAGTCATTTGATGTAATTGTCGATGGCATTGAGCAAAGTATTGTTGAAGCTCATAACAATCTCCGTCCTGGGAAAATCTATGTGAATAAAGGTATGCAACTAGTTGCACTGTCTTAAACTAATGTCTTACCAAACTACCATTTATACTGATATCACACATCTAATTAAAACACATATGTTTGGTAATATTTGTAGCGTCTTCCACCTGGCTCTAAAATGTCATTTAGTTCCAGTTTGGTCTTTAAATGTTACTTGAAGTTTGGCTGCAATTATTTTTCTCACTACTACATCTATATAATAATCAATGCAGTATAAGTTCGGATGTTCAATTCCTCATGTGATGCCCACTTTTCTCTCTCTATATATATGGTATTGTGATGCTGGCTAAGCTTAGATTTAGTTGCTGTGAAGATTTTGTTGTCAACCTCATATGCTTGATGTTCAGGTGACCTTCTGGATGCTGGTGTGAATCGCAGCCCGAGTGGGTATCTGAATAACCCGGCTGAAGAGAGAAGCAAATATCGATACAATGTTGATAAAGAAATGACCCTTGTTAAGTTTGTAGATGATGAATTCGGTCCAGTTGGAAGTTTTAATTGGTTTGCGACTCACGGAACATCAATGAGTCGTACAAATTCTTTGATAAGCGGGGATAACAAAGGAGCAGCTGCACGTTTCATGGAAGACTGGGCTGAACAAAATGGCCTTCCAAAGCAGACAGGTCATGCAAATTCTGATGGTTTTGGATCTTTGCACCTTCCGAGAAGAGTCTCTACAATAATACCAGAACCAGATGAGATAAGTATGTTCCATCCTTCTTGCCTTGTATAGATTGTGTGCCGGAATGAACATGTTAGGTTGTTCCTAAACGGCTAAACCTACTATTTTCTCCATTTGCTTTTGTTCAGCGGATGACTTAGTGCAATTAGCATCATCCTACAAGGCCTCGGGTGGCAGAATATTGGCAAGTTCAAATACCACTAGGCGCATTAGAAACACTCAAGAAAACAGTGCCAAATTTGTTTCCGCATTTTGCCAGTCAAACTGTGGAGATGTTAGTCCAAATGTCTTGGGAGCATTTTGCATAGACACCAACCTTCCTTGTGACTTCAATCACAGCACGTGCAATGGGAAGAACGAACTTTGCTATGGACGAGGCCCAGGGTATTCTTCTCGCATAGCAAGTTATTAACCTTCTGTGAGCATCAGTGACAAGTCCTTATAAATGAGGTTTTCAAATATTGCTGTCTTGCAGGTATCCTAATGAATTCGAAAGTACCCGCATAATTGGGAATAGGCAATTTATGAAGGCTGTAGATCTCTTTAATTCAGCCTCGGAAGAACTACAAGGAAAAATTGACTATCGTCACACTTACTTAGATTTCTCGCAACTCGAAGTTAGTGTTTCAACGAGTACGGGAGGTGAGCAGGTGGTCAAAACATGCCCAGCAGCCATGGGGTTTTCATTTGCTGCTGGAACCACAGATGGCCCTGGAGCTTTTGATTTCAAACAAGGAGATGACAAGGTTTGGTATATCAGTTAAATACTTGCTTCAGAATTGTTGATGACGCGGTATTCATTGATTGCGCACCTTCTATATCAGGGAAACCCTTTCTGGAAATTAGTGGGGGGCATACTAAAGAAACCAGGGAAAGAGCAAGTCAAGTGCCAAGCTCCAAAACCAATATTGCTAGACACTGGTGAAATGAAGGAACCATATGATTGGGCGGTATGATATGCTTTTTTAAGTAATCATAAGCAGGCTTGTTACGCGCTTTCTCTGAAATGTCTTAATTGCAATTTTACTTAATAGCTGAGACCAATGCCATCATCAATAAAGACCAATTGCTGCTGCATCAAATCAGCACTGCATAGGCTGATATATAAGATATAATTTCGTTTATGTAATAAACTTGATATTTTTTTCCGTGGGAGTTTCTTAGTTTTACTGTTTTAGAGATTAATGTGTAGGCACTATATATCTGCATGTTCACGCCTGATGCTGTTTTTTTTGGTAGAGGTGATGGGATCAAATGAGTAATTATTTGTGAACTGCAGGGCACCTGTTGAGCGCAAGCTCCACAATATGTCAAATCAGAACCAAAATCTCAACCAGAAACCAATTTACCAAATTAATACAAATTTTCTTTCCTGGTCTTATTTACTTCCGTAATCTTTTGCAGCCTGCGATACTTCCCATTCAGATCATAAGAATTGGTCAGCTGGTTATCTTGTCTGTTCCTGGAGGTATATTCCAGTTCGTCAACCCTATTATGTCCATCCAGTTAGAAGTGCATGCGGGGTTTTTATCTATCAAGACATGCCATGCTCATGTTATCCAATGTTTTGAGTTACTGTTCTTTCTCAACAACACCAGCAACATGCATGTCTGCATCATTTTGCCACTTTGCTTTGCTAGGCAAGAAAAAAGTAGCCCACTTGATCAATAGCTCAAGGCAGCAAGACCAGCAAAGCTAAGTGAAATTGTATAGTAATTATGAGAGACTACTTAGTGGACCACAGGTCCACAACATGACAAAAGGAAGACTTTTCCCATGTTAACGGACTTGCTTTACGTAGCAAGGTTTTTGAGCTCTGCCAAACACCTAGTCTTGCCGGGCAGGAGTTAGGTGGGGGGCAATTGCTTGGGTTTCAGAGCTAACAATCATATGGTCAATAAGCGTCAGCACTCCTCTAATATTTTTTTGTTATGTTTTGGCACAGAATTCACGACAATGGCTGGCAGGCGGTTACGTGATGCTGTAAAAAATGTACTGATAAGTGGCAGCAATGTTGAATTTAATTCCAACACTCACGTTGTTATTGCGGGGCTGACAAACACATATTCTCAGTATGTTACAACATTCGAAGAATACCAAGTCCAAAGATACGAGGTATGTGAACTTTGCTTCTGTACACCCCCTTAAATAAATTGACGGTGGAGATTGAAACACACCCCTCTAATCAAAATGGGTAATATAGTCCATTAAATATTAAATACTGGAGCGGTTTCATAGAGCTATTACTCATGATTATGATTATTGTTGTGTGAACTTCATGAGTGCCTATCTCCAATCAGTTCCACCCCAAGAAAACTGAGTTGGCCGGGATCTGCTACAGCAGCCTGCCGGTGGCTGGATTCCACAACAGATTGCATCCATCAGTAGACATCTCGTTGTGATGTTTTTCATGTCCTTGCTACCCCTTTTTTATGGAAAGGAGGGACCCTCAGCCTCTACATCAAGTGAATGCATGTAGTCCATATGCCCCTGCCCCATATATATATGTCAGAATATTAGTCATTCCTCTTCGATTTGCTTGCAAGCCTGCAGTAGATTGAAGTGTCATTATTTGAAGATGTCAGAACTTGTTTCAGCCACATCCAATATTTTTAGCGCTAACCAGTATTTTTGGTTTTTGTTAGAAACACTCCACAATTATACCAGTTTGGCTTTCATTGATGTTTTGTTGCTAAAGATCTTACATTTCTGAACCTGAATTTCCAGTGATTGTTCCATCAAACATATGAAATAGATCCACTCACATATGTACCAATGCATGAATAATTTGTTGGAGTGAATATGTGTTTTGCAGGGCGCGTCAACTTTGTACGGTCCCCACACCTTGAGTGCATACATTCAAGAGTTTCAGAAACTTGCGACGGCTATGGTTGCAAACAAAGAGATCCCAGCAAAAAACATTCTACCTCCTGACATGTTGGACAAGCAAATCGGACTGCTGCCAGGCGTCATTCTCGACTCGACTCCTCCTGGTGTTCACTTTGGGGATGTCAGCTCTGACGTCGCAGCAAACTCAGACTTCCGGAAGGGCAGTACCGTGAATGCTACGTTCCATTCGGCCTGTCCAAGGAATGATCTTCTAACCGACGGTACCTTCGCGCTCGTTGAGAGGCTGAATGGTGACAACTGGATTCCTGTCTATGATGATGACGATTGGTCTTTGCGATTCAAGTGGTCGAGGCCTTCGAAACTCAGTCCGGAGAGCTTTGCGACGCTGGAGTGGACCATTCCTGAAGATGCCGTCCCTGGTGTTTATAGGCTACGGCATTTCGGTGCCTCCAAGCCGCTGATAGGGTCGATCGAGCATTTTACAGGTACCTCTCGCGCGTTTGCAGTGCGTTAAACAATACACAACTTGTGACGATGTCCGAGAACTGCTGCTCTTGATGCTTTTGTTACAAGCAAATATATAGCGTGTACATTAGGGAGAATACATTCCACTGTCGGGTGCATGTTCATATTATACTATCATGTGGACATATCTAGTGTTTTGCAATAGCGCAGGCCGTTTCAGGATACTGTATGTACGTCGTGGATTCACTCACGCATTACTTACTGTCTGTTGGTAAAGCCCATCTCCTTGTACCTTATTCCTCACGAACTGAGTTAATAGTGGATTGGGCAATTTTGGACTTGATTTGTTCCCCTTTGAGAGACTATATAGTTCAGATTGTACCATCATGCATATTGGATGTATATGTCAAGGCTGAGATGCATGCAGATTGGATGCCATGTTGTATGGACATATAATTAATCCATGGTTGACCACTGTTCGCATCATGTGAGGGTTACCGCCTTTGAGTGCTGGCTACGTGATCAGATGGCAAATTTTCTTGCATGATTGACTGACATAATTCATGGGAAATGGGAATGGCAGTTCACAGCCTGGCACTAGAGTATCAATTTCAAGCACAAGGCTGCAAAAGCAGCAAGAGTAGCATTTCAAACACAAGGCTGCAAAAGCAGCGAGAGTATCTGTGATGTGGTAATATCTTGTATCGGAATGTGAACCTTGTTGTTAAGTCATCTGGTAGAGACACTTTTGTCATGCATACTTACATGATGAACTGAGACACCACTTTCCTCCTTAATCATCTCTTGAAGTATAGCTAGATAAAGGGAATTTCCACCACTCGTGTTTGCTCATCTTTTGGCTTCCTCCAGTATTCCAGACTGTTCAGTAAACTGATTTCACATTTGTGAATCGCAAGTCCTGAATGTAATCTTAATGGAAGTATTTATACAAGGGATGTCAATGAACTTGTCACCCTCCTTCATGCGTTTGACATCCGTTACCCATTTCATGCAGTTTTAACCATTCTTCGCAAGTGGAATGAATACGAGCGGTAGGATGGTCACATGATTTTGCACTTGCAGTGTGCATATTCTCATGATAAAACAGTTTCTGGACGAGTCACTCCATACTCATGTCATGCTTTGGTAACACAAAAACAATAAAGCATGTGGAGTAATTCGGCCTTTTTTAAGTTGTTCGCTTCTCTCGAATGTCTAAATTGTGATTTCACTTAATAGCTGACACCAATGGCACCATCAATATAACTAATTGCTGCTGCATCAAATCAGCACTGCATAGGCTAATACTCCCTCCGGTCCTTTTTAGTCCGTATATAAGTTTTGTCCGAAGTCAAAGTATCTCAACTTTGATCAAACTTACAGAAAAGATATTAACATTTACAATGCCAAATCAACATTGTTAGATTCATTATGAAATGTAGTTTCATAGTATATATATTTGGTATTGAAAATGTTGGTACTTTTTGATATAAATTTGGTCAAACTTTGCAAAGTTTGAATTGACACAAATCTAATATGCGGAGTAAAAAGGACCGGAGTATATGGGATATAATTCCATGTAACATTAGTGAAATTCACATTCATTACTTTTTCTGTAACGAACTTGATTTTTTTCCCATGAGAGTTTTTTAGTTTTAGAACTTAATGCGTAGCCACTATATATGGAGAGGTGATGGAATCAAATGAGTCGTCATTTGTGAACTGCAGGGCACCTTTTGTGTGCAAGCTCCGCAATATGCAAGAACCAAGATCTCAACTAGAAACCAGTTTACTGAATTAACACATTTTTCGTTTCCTGGTCTTGTGTTCACTTCTGTAATCTTTTGCAGCCTGTGATACTTCCCATTCAGATCATGAGAATCATTCAGCTATTTATCTTGTGTGTTCCTGGAGGTATATTCCAATTCGTCAATCCTAGGATGTCTGTACAGTTAGAAGTGCATACCATTTTTCTTTCTTTCTACCAAGATGTGCTACGACATGCCATTCTTATGTTACCCAGTTCTTTCTCAACAATAGCAGCAACATGCATGTCTGCATCATTATCCCACTTTGCTTTGCTAGGCAAGAAAAAGTAGCCCACTTGAACAATGGCGCAAGGCAGCAGCCAGCAAAGACAGGTGTTTGGTACATAAAATGGTTTGTATCTTAATGTAACTGTCACTAAAAATAGTATATAGTAATTATAAAAAACTACTTAGTGGATCACAAGTCCACAACATGACAAAAAGAAGACATTACCCATGTTAAAAAGAAGACATTGCCCATGTTAACGAGCACACTATATATTTCTTTGTAACAAAAAGAAGACTTTGCCGGGCAGTGGCGGAGATAGCATTCATACAATGGGTGTACAATGTCCCTAATTCACAACTTCACTCATGTTTTCTAATTTATACGATGTATATTGTTCTGTACATGTGAATTATATGTAGGTACTCAATGTATTTTTGGCAAAATGTACACCCAAGTACCCTTGTAGCTCGGCCCATGTTGCCTGGCAGGAGTTAGGTGGGGGCAATTGCTTGGGTTACAGAGCTAGCAAAGCATATGCTCAGAAACAATAAGCACCACCGCTCCGCTAATTTTTGTTGTTATGTTTTGGTATAGAATTCACGGCAATGGCTCGCAGGCGGTTACGCGACGCTGTAAAAGATGTACTGATAAGCGGCGGCAATGGTGAATTTAATTCCAACGTTCATGTTGTTCTTGCGGGGCTTACAAACACATATTCTCAGTATGTTACAACATTCGAAGAATACCAAGTCCAAAGATACGAGGTATGGGATTTTTCCTTCGGTACCCTCCCCCCTACATATATTTTTGTTTGTTTTAATTTCTAGAAACTTTCCACAATTATGGCAGTTGGCTAAAGATTCAATATCTCGGTAACCTGAATTTCCAGTTATGTTTCCATCAGACATATGAAATGCATGAATAATTTGTTGGAGTGAATATGCGTTTTGCAGGGTGCATCGACATTGTATGGTCCCCACACCTTAAGCGCATACATTCAAGAGTTTCAGAAACTTGCCGCGGCTATGGTCACAAACAAAGAGATCCCACCAACAAACATCCAACCTCCTGACATGTTGGACAAGCAAATCGGACTACTGCCAGGCGTCGTTTTTGACTCGACTCCTCCTGGCGTTCACTTTGGAGATGTCAGCTCTGATGTCGCAGCAAACTCAGACTTCAGGAAGGGCAGTACCGTGAATGCTAGGCCTGTCCAAGGAGCGACCTTCTGACTGGCGGTACCTTCGCGCTTGTTGAGAGGCTAAACGGTAACGACTGGGTCCCTGTCTATGACGATGACGATTGGTCTTAGCGATTCAAGTGGTCGAGGCCTTTGAAATTCAGTCCAGAGAGCTTTGCGACACTAGAGTGGACCATTCCTGAAGATGCTGCCCCTGGTGTTTATAGGCTGAGGCATTTTGGTGCCTCCAAGCCACTGATAGGGTCGATCGAGCATTTTACAGGTACCTCTCGCGCGTTTGCAGTGCGTTAAGCAATACACAACTTGTGACGATGTCCGAGAACTGTTGCTCTTTATGCTTTTGTTACAAGGAAATATATAGCGTGTACATTTGGGAAAATACATCCCACTATCGGGTGCATGTTCATATTATACATATCTAGTGCTTTGCAATAACGCAGGCCGTTTGAGGATCCTGTATGTATGTCGTGGATTCGCTCACGCATTACTTACTGTCTGTTGGTAAAGCTCATCTCCTTTTACCTTATTCCTCAAGAACTGAGTTAACAGTGGATTGGGCAAATTTGGACTCGATTTGTTCCCCCTTGAGAGACTATATAGTTCAGATTGCACTATCATGCAGATTGGATGTATATGTTAAGGCTGAGATGCGTGCAGATTGGATGCCATGTTGTATGGACATATAATTAATCCATGGGTATGAAGAGAAGTAGAGCTCCATACATGGTAGGATGAACGTGGATTCCAACAATTTGATCCAATAGATGGATAATTCGAGGAAACAACATGAAGTATAGCTAGATAGAGAGATTTTCCAGCACTCGTGTTTGCTCATCTTTTGGCTTCCTCCAATATTCCGGGATTGTTCGGTAGACTGATTTCACATTTGAATCGCAAGTCTTGAATTCAATCTTGATGGGAGTATTTATACAACGGATGAATTTCTCACCATTCTTACAAGTGGAATCGAATAAGGGCAGTAGGATGGTCACATTATTTTGCACTTGCAGTGTGCGTATTCACATGATAAAACAGTTTCTGAATGAGTTACTCCATACTCATGTCATGCTTTGGTAACAAAAAAAAAGATATAGCATGTGGGATATTCCGTCATTTTGTAAGACGCTGTTTGGATAAATTTTTGAGTATGTGCATCTTGCAGCAAGATGGAGAGGCCAGGTGTGCCCTCCTAAACGTACCCACTTACCTTTTGGATTTGGATATCCACTTCCCTTTTGCCCATGCTTGCATTTCATCCGTCGACCGACTGCATGCACAGCCACGTCCACCGGTTGGCCGGGCTCAGCCCTCTCCGGCCCAGCAGCTCGTCAGCGAGCCTCTATCGGTCATCAAGTGTGATGATTGCTGGCGGCTGGTGCTACGCCTCGTCTCGACCACCTTGATAGAGGCAAAGGTGTCCCGATGTTTCGATGAGATGGTGGCTATCGTTTTCTGTGGGAGTCGACCTTGACGATCCGACTACGAACGTGCGAGACGTCGCGCCTTAGCAATCGCTAAACCAACTTCCGAGGGTTATTTACCACGCCGGAGCACGATCAACCTGACCACGAGGGTCTGTTTCCTGCAAGCAAACGAAGAACAAGCAAGAAACTGAGATTGCAATCTGGATATTGCGAATATAAGATGAAAGCTTTATTGATCAAGATGGGGTTCTGTGACGTCTTGGTCTGGTCGTTGGACACAAACGAAGTACGCGAAGTTGCAGCTATGGCGAACTTTTAATCTAAACAAAACCCAAGGAAAAAGCTACTAGATGGATCTACTTATATAGGAGCAAGGGTGGCGGCCAAGGAGGTGGGAGGACGTCCCAAGGCAGCCTAAAACTAACCCTAGGTCGTACAAGGCTCATGGGCCCAAGTGGAGGTGATGCAACACCTTTGGGCTTGTAGTTTGACTCGGATTCTGCTGCAACGTCAGATTGTTTCGTCCATAACTCAACGCTCCGGACGAATTTGAAGGTGAATCCAATTGGGTTGGAAAGAGCACGAAATCTAGTTTCCAACAAAAAAAGAATCAACCAATTTGGAGTCCGTATGAAAAAGTTGTTGCCGTTTTGAGTCAGGTATGTCTGTGCAGTCCGAATCTGAATCCAGAACGTGAGAGACTTGGACTCTATCTTCTCTTGGCCCAAAAGTGACGTGAGAGGACTTTTTGAACACAACCTAAACTTCTCCTTTTCCCTTATCTTCATATGTGGATTGTACAAATGTCCCATACACCTGCAATTAGACAAAACACAAAAGTGTGTGAAGTATTTTTGTTCTGGATAACATAAATAGATTATTAAATAGTTTGCATTAGAAATCACCTGACAAATATGCATGTATGCAATATTTTTGGTCGTATCCAAGGTAGTCATGTCCTCATCATCCTCCCCTTTTTAAAAACAAAGCCGTCCTCGGCATTGCTTAATCTGAAATGTGGCTAACAAAAGAGACAAGGTGTACATGTTGTATATGTATATGTCATCCATTTTAACTTCCCTTGATTTTTGCACATATGTCATATGTATGCATGAGTAACTTTCATTGTTCATAAAATCTAAAGCCAAAAAATTATCACAAGAAGTAGAAGGCATGAAAATATTGCAACTCAGTTTGCACATATAAGTGAAGCTCTTATTGACTTCAAAAGATTGGCAATGTTCATCATTAAACCATCCTAACTTCGATGAATAAACCTTACTTGCATCAAATTTACATGCTACAACATGCTTAAATAAGCAAACATGCAATAAGTCATTGGACACAGAATCATCATCAAGATTAGAGGTCATATCAAAATGATTAAACATTGGTTCTTTTGCATCAACAGTTAATTCAATGGGTGCACTCAAAATTGTTGATATTTCAGTTGTTTGATCACATGACGCATTCATGACAGTAACAAGAGTCTCCAAAATAGGTGGTGTGCTCAAATCAACAGGTAACTCAACACATGATGCATTCAAGTTAATTAGGCATGCTTCATTCTCATGTGAAGTTATATCATCAATACCTTTACTGTTACCTCGCAGAGATATAGCTGATGTAGGTACGGACGTTGACACTGTACCATACTCTTGAGATGATATTGCGGTCACAATCTGAGGTGGGGCTGCTCTAGTAGGTGCAATAGTGGAGTAACCAACCGGCGGTGGTGAGCATGAACTGGAATAGTAGTTGTTGTAGTCACCCAATGCATCCTCCTGTATCTGTCTCTCAAAGGTACAAGCACGGACATACATACCAGTAATGCAACGAGGAATATACTGAAATCTTGCCTGAATATCATGGTTCAAACCACCAAAAAATCTATTCATTGTATCATCCTCAGATTCTTCTATGTCACAATGATGCATATAAGATTTGAACTCTTGGTAGTAAGCATGAACAATGTTACTGCCTTGTTTTAATTGCTCCAATTTGCGACGCAATTCACGACGATAGTAACGAGGAAAAAATTGTTCTCTCATTACAGCTTTCAAAACTTTCCAAGTTGTGGGTTGGTTATCAATGTTTTTCTTACAATGTACACTCCACCAAACAGAAGCAAAATCAGTAAATGCTCTAGTGGCTACTCGCACTCGCTCAAGTTCAGAAAAATCATGGTGACTAAAAACTTGTTCTACTTCAAGCTCCCAAGCTAGATAAATAGCAGGATTAAATCTACCCTCAAATGATGGTAAAGAGATAACCTGACCATATGCTTGTGTGTGTTGTCCCAACTCTCATGATGGTGAAGATGTGTCCGTCGTCCAAGAACTTCTATCTCTGGAACCTGTCATGATTAGTAGAAACAAGAACCAAAATTCGAGAATAATGTTCCTATGAACTACTGGGATGTGGTTGTAAAGTGCTCACAGTAAAGCAAATATCAATATCTTACAAGTTCTTACCATGCGGCAGGTGGTGACAAGCAACCAGCGGTGTCAAATAACTCCGAAGATTGTGTAAAGCGATTGCCAAGGGAACGTGCGTATACACGGTGTAGAAATATGTGGAGCTGGGTTGGCTATATATGGTAGCAAAAGATTAGCAATAATCAATTCAGAAATGCAATGTTGAATAAACGCTCAACGACGGTACTGTGCTGGTCCTAGGCTAGACCGAACTAGAGACGCGAGCCTAGAACACTAATGAGGTCACGTCGTAGCACAACTAGCATCAATGAAGGATACTAAGTAGCTCTGGATAGCAAGATATAAGTGAAGATCACAACGGCAGTAAAGATAATGATGTGAAACAACAGCCAAGCAGGATATATCAACAACTTTGTATCCAACTTTCCTCTAAAAAAGTATGTGCCGATTTTTTGATTTTTTTTTCAAGAATGGTATTGACTCAAGCTTTCAAACACAAAAGGAATCACTCAATTCCGAGTTGATATGAGGAGTCAAAAAAATTCGAAAACTGGCCTGAAAACTGGAATAAGGTGTGTTCATGAACTTCGGAGGGCAAAAAGTCCTATTTAGAAGCCGATTTTTATGTGCCAAATATTGAACAAGCTTCTTCAACTATTTAGATGCGGCTCGTCGCTAGCTTTCGTTTGAGTACTCGCGGAGGCAAAACGGACTTCGTATGAGGAAGTTATGCCTGTTTTACTCAACAGTGCACAAAACAGATTCCAATCCGAATTCAACTACGAGATTGAGTCTAAAAAGATCCGAATTTTTTTTCTTCTCTCTTTTTTTTCCTCACACTTTTTTTTTCTTTCTCTCCTTTTTTTCTCTGACTTTTTTTCTCTTGTTTTCTTTTCTCTCTTTTTTTCTCCCTCTTTCCAAAACAAACTAGATAAGATGCAGATTGGATCAAGCGAAGATGTGAACGATCTCAACTATTATTATGACAATGAATGGTGGGTAGCACGTGGTGGAAATTGATGGATGGGTGGTGGACAGCGAAAGAGATAATGTTGCAGCGGTGGCGTGACTAATGTGAACAGAACTCGAAACTCTAAACGAACTAGACACTAAGACCAGCAACTCGACACGACGATGCAACCGATAATTCAACTATGCAAGCAATGAAAAGAAAATTGCAAAGGCTCAGACTGGCTTGGACCAAGGATGAATAGATCTAACTCTTTTTTGTGGCTTTTTCTTGGACAATAGGTAAGAAAATAAATCTAATCTAGGAAAACTGGAAATTCTCACCGAGCAACCTGAAAACTGATACCACTTGATAGAGGCAAAGGTGTCCCGATATTTCGATGAGATGGTGGCTATCGTTTTCTGTGGGAGTCGACCTTGACGATCCGACTACGAACGTGCGAGACGTCGCGCCTTAGCAATCGCTAAACCAACTTCCGAGGGTTATTGACCACGCCGGAGCACGATCAACCTGACCACGAGGGTCTGTTTCCTGCAAGCAAACGAAGAACAAGCAAGAAACTGAGATTGCAATCTGGATATTGCGAATATAAGATGAAAGCTTTATTGATCAAGATGGGGTTCTGTGACGTCTTGGTCTGGTCGTTGGACACAAACGAAGTACGCGAAGTTGCAGCTATGGCGAACTTTTAATCTAAACAAAACCCAAGGAAAAAGCTACTAGATGGATCTACTTATATAGGAGCAAGGGTGGCGGCCAAGGAGGTGGGAGGACGTCCCAAGGCAGCCTAAAACTAACCTTAGGTCGTACAAGGCTCATGGGCCCAAGTGGAGGTGATGCAACACCTTTGGGCTTGTAGTTTGACTCGGATTCTGCTGCAATGTCAGACTGTTTCGTCCATAACTCAACGCTCCGGACGAATTTGAAGGTGAATCCAATTGGGTTGGAAAGAGCACGAAATCTAGTTTCCAACAAAAAAAGAATCAACCAATTTGGAGTCGGTATGAAAAAGTTGTTGCCGTTTTCAGTCAGGTATGTCTGTGCAGTCCGAATCTGAATCCAGAACGTGAGAGACTTGGACTCTATCTTCTCTTGGCCCAAAAGTGACGTGAGAGGACTTTTTGAACACAACCTAAACTTCTCCTTTTCCCTTATCTTCATATGTGGATTGTACAAATGTCCCATACACTTGCAATTAGACAAAATACAAAAGTGTGTGAAGTATTTTTGTTCTGGATAACATAAATAGATTATTGAATAGTTTGCATTAGAAATCACCTGACAAATATGCATGTATGCAATATTTTTGGTCGTATCCAAGGTAGTCATGTCCTCATCATCGGACAAACATCCTGGATGGGTTTTCTACAAGTTCAAATGGACGGAGTGAGTACAGTCTACTAGATGTTCTTGAGATTTGTTGCAATTTGAACTCATTGTTTGATTAAAATTTTCCCTCCACGACAAAACACCACCAAGTTGGAGGCGCGTTGAAGATATGCAGTTGCAGTTGGGGGCGACACTTGCAGTTGTGTATTTGAGGCGGACATGCAATTGCCCCTCCCTCGATAAAACAACACCAAGTTGCGGGCGCGTTGAAGACATGCAATTGTAGTCGGGGGCGACACTTGCAGTTGCTTGTTGGTTGCAAATATGCAAATGCCTCCCTAACAAAACATCATTAAGTTGCAATCGCTTTGAAGACATGTAGTTGTAGTCGAGGGCAATTGTGCAACCAGATGACAAATATTTTCAAATTCCGAACATAAGAGTTATTATTTAATAAATATTTAAAACAAAATGGATAGCAAGAATATTGTTGTTAGCAAGAAGAAGGGCTAAAAACATCATTAAAAATGAAGTAAAGGTGATAAGACATATGCAAAAAAATACCACAGGTAAAACTGACGAAAAAAGTTTAAATCCAAAAAACCTATATTTTGAAAAATACCATGTCAAACAATATAAACAAAACAAACTAAAAAAAGTGTATGGAGGAAAAATATACAAAAATGGACAATATATTTGCATACATACATACATACATACATACATACATACATACATACATGTGAAATAAACATGGTCATCCTATATTTAAAATAAATTGTGCACAAAAATTGTCCATTTAAAATTTCTATGTATATGTTAAAAACATTGCAGATTTTAAAGAATCTGTACTCTTTCAACCCCCAGCCCCCTATAACCCCAGCTTACTACAAAAGGCAGTCAACAACAAATGACAAAAAACAGTCAAGATGAAAGAAACAAAAGGCTAAAAGAGACCCCAGGCCCGTCCAGCACGCCCCATCCAACAACAGGCCCGACAGAAAAAAAAAAGATTCTAAAAGAACAAAAGCAAAGAGCCCAATCTGAAAAGAAATGTAAGAACAAAAATAAGTTGGTCGCGTCTTCTGCTCGTGTCAAAGCTTGTAGTCGTCATTAGATGGTCTACGGATCTGTATGTAATTTTTTATTATCTCTAGTGTTCGTTATACTACCATGATTGAAAATAAATAGATCAAAAGTTTATCTTGCAAAAAAGAGAGGAAAGGACCTTAAGCCGCAGCCCGGGGCCAGATACAAAAGCAAAGCCCGTAGAAGGCACGCTCGACCCGTTGGGACAAAGTCCAATATGTGTTTGGATGAGAGGAATAATGATGAGAGGAATACCTCGGCGACAAATCACAGATCAATTTGTACAAATAAAACTCATCGACTGAGACAACTGAGACAAATGCATGGTTTTCTGATTAGATGTGGGGCAGCCCGCACACGAAAGTCAAAAGTCAAAACTCAAAACCCAGGATTCCTCGCGTCCGCGTGTGTGTATATGGAGTAGATATCAGCCCAGACACAGGCCGTGTACCCCGTGAAGAACTAGGGAGGCAACCAACCCGCCCACGCATCAGCTAAAGCACACACAAGCAGCCCTCACGAGGCTCCTTCCCCTTCGTTGGCCATCTTCTTTCGTCATGACCACCCCAACGCCGACGCCGACGAAGATGCGGGCCGTGCTTTACAACACCTGCGGCGGAGGCGCCGGCGGCCTCAGGGTAGGAGTTACCGGTCCCGCAACTCTGTATGTGTTCTTTTTATTTCGGATAACGCGTGGGGAAGAAGGCCGAAGCTTGTGAGTTTGCTCTGTATTCTGCTCGGCGATCAAGGTTGGTGGTAAAGGATGATATGGCTGATCGATTCACTGCCTATTTGATTAGTTAGTAAGCATTAGAGTCTATGTTAGTTGTTTCCTGGGCCTCTCCCTTGGTGGAGAATTATTTTTTATGGCAGCTAGATGGCTTTTTTTTTTAGAACGAAGGCTCGCGGAGAGCCCGGCTTTGAATTAACAAAGCCATCAACCGGTTAGAAGTTACACACATAGAACATACCACATCGGCCCAACGATACAAGGGAGCACTCTAGGAAGCTTACAACTCAACGCAACGCACAAGCACAAAAGTAAAGAAAAACATAGCCCAATGCTTGCACTAGCCGAAGACCGCAGCAAAACTGGTGCCAAGGGTAGCGACCGGCAAGAGCACGATGAGGACCTACTAGTACAGAGTGAGAGTATGAACTCGGCTGACACTCCCAGGATAGAGAAATCCAAACATCTTCCTCCTCTCACGCCGCAGAGGGACCTTTCCCTCTCGTCTTGAATCGAAAGGCGTCGAATCAACGGATCTGAGAAGCGCTCATCCTAGAGTAGAAGAGATGCCGACCTCGAGTCCTGGAGCAACCACAGAGCACGACCCCTTGGACACAATGAGCACACCACATCCACCGTACCGTCGCAGCTTAGGACACCAGTAAACCGCAGGAAAGCCACCAGGAGCAGCAGCTAGGTGGCTTAATCACGCTTTTGCTCTATAATTTAATTTGTGAGGGGCACTAGGTGGTTGTACGATCGATTGAGTGGTTTGTTTGGTTGTGATGTGTTACACTAGATATTTTCTCTCTTTCTCATGTATACACGGCTTTAGGACTAGTTAAGATGTTACAGTGAAATTAATTAGTTAAATATTTTGGAAAGAAAGAAAAACAGTAAACATCAAGGTTTCCTTCTTCCATGGAGATAAACCAGTAAAACCTACTATAACCATATGATTCTGAAATCTCTCTAATGCAGCATGCACAAGTCCTCGTCCCTTCAGCAAAGAGGAATGAGGTCCTGTTGAAACTACAAGCTGCGACCGTCAATCCACTTGACTGGAAGATACAGAAAGGGGACTACAAGCACTGAACTACAAGCTGCGACCGTCAATCCACTTGCCAAGGGATGAACATTTTTGACGGTATAACAAACATCAGAATAATAAAAATTACATCCGGGGTTGTGGACCACCTAGCGACGATTACAAGCACTGAACTGTGTCAAATGCACACCGCCATCATCGTCCCTCCCTTGCTGGAGCCGGAAAAACTTTGTTGTAGTAGACAGTCAAGAAGTCGTCGTGCTAAGGCCCTGTAGGACCAGCGCATCAGAGCAGCAACCATCGCGATGAAGAAGTCGTAGATTGAAAAGATCAAACCTGTAAACACCCAAATAAAGACGAACAAAGAACGTATCCAAATAGATCCATAGAAGACCAACACCGATCGAATCCCGCGAAATCTGACAACGACACACCTCCACACCCCCTTACGACGCTAGGCGCACCACCCGGATGATGATAGAACATGGGAGATATTATTCCTACTAAGTGACATCGCTGCCGTCACACAGCCCCCAACCATGACGTTGAACCTAACAGGAACAAGAAATGGGGTCCCTCATGTCAGCGTGGAGCCGAGGTCCTCCGACCTCCATGTTGGAAATATGCCCTAGAGGCAATAATAAAATGGTTATTATTATATTTCTTTGCTCATGATAATTGTCTATTGTTCATGCTATAATTGTGTTATCCGGAAATCATAATACATGTGTGAACACATAGACCACAACACGTCCCTAGTGAGCCTCTAGTTGACTAGCTCGTTGATCAAAAGATAGTCATGGTTTCCTAACTATGGACATTGGATGTCATTGACAACGGGATCACATCATTAGGAGAATGATGTGATGGACAAGACCCAATCCTAAGCTTAGATCAAAGATCGTGTAGTTCGTTTGCTGTAGCTTTTCTGAATGTCAAGTATCATTTCCTTAGACCATGAGATTGTGCAACTCCCGGATACCATAGGAGTGCCTTGGGTGTGCCAAACGTCACAACGTAACTGGGTGACTATAAAGGTACATTACAGGTATCTCCGAAAGTGTATGTTGGGTTGGCATGAATCGAGACTGGGATTTGTCACTCCGTATGACGGAGAGGTATCTCTGGGCCCACTCGGTAATGCATCATCATAATGAGCTCAATGTGATCAAGTGGTTGATCACGGGATCATGCATTACGGTACGAGTAAAGTGACTTGCCGGTAACGAGACTGAACAAGGTGTTGGGATACCGACGATCGAGTCTCGGGCAAATAACGTACCGATTGACAAAGGGAATTGTATACGGATTGATTGAATCCTCGACATCATGGTTCATCCGATGAGATCATCGTGGAGCATGTGGGAGCCAACATGGGTATCCAGATCCCGCTGTTGGTTATTGACTGGAGAGGCTTCTCGGTCATGTCTGCATGTCTCCCGAACCCGTAGGGTCTACACACTTAAGGTTCGGTGACGCTAGGGTTGTAGAGATATTAGCACACGGTAACCCAAAAGTTGTTCGGAGTCCCGGATGAGATGCCGGACATCACGAGCAGTTCCGGAATGGTCCGGAGGTAAAGATTTGTATATAGGAAGTCCAGTTTCGGCCATCGGGAAGGTTTCGGGGGTCACCGGTATTGTACCGGGACCACCGGAAGGGTCCCGGGGGCCCACCGGATGGGGCCACCTATCCCGGAGGGCCCCATGGGCTGAAGTGGGAGGGGAACCAGCCCCTAGTGGGCTGGTGCGCCCCCCTTGGGCCTCCCCCTGCGCCTAGGGTTAGAAACCCTAGGGGTGGGGGCGCCACCCTTGCCTTGGGGGGCAAGGCACCCCCCTTGGCCGCCCCCCCCCCCCTAGGAGATTGGATCTCCTAGGGCCGGCGCCCCCCTAGGCACCCTATATATAGTGGGGGGAGGGAGGGCTGCGCACCCAAGCCCCTGGCCTCTCCCTCTCCCTCCCGTGACACTCCTCCATCTCCCTTGCGCTTGGCGAAGCCCTGCTGAGATCACCGTTGCTTCCACCACCACGCCGTCGTGCTGCTGGATCTTCATCAACCTCTCCTCCCCCCTTGCTGGATCAAGTTGGAGGAGACGTTTTCCCAACCGTACATGTGTTGAACGCGGAGGTGCTGTCCGTTCGACACTTGGTCATCGGTGATTTGAATCACGTCGAGTACGACTCCATCAACCCCGTTCTCTTGAACGCTTCCGCTCGTGATCTACAAGGGTATGTAGATGCAGTACTCTCTCCCTCGTTGCTAGATGACTTCATAGATGGATCTTGGTGATGCGTAGAAAATTTAAAAATTCTGCTACGTTCCCCAATAGTGGCATCATGAGCTAGGTCTATGCGTAGTTACTATGCACGAGTAGAACACAAAGTAGTTGTGGGCGTCGATATTGTCAATTATCTTGCCGTTACTAGTCTTATATTGATTCGGCGGCATCGTGGGATGAAGCGGCCCGGACCAACCTTACACATACGCTTACGTGAGACTGGTTCCACCGACTGACATGCACTAGTTGCATAAGGTGGCTGGCGGGTGTCTGTCTCTCCCACTTTTGTCGGATCAGATTCGATGAACAGGGTCCTTATGAAGGGTAAATAGAAATTGGCAATTCACGTTGTGGTTTTGGCTTAGGTAAGAAACGTTCTTGCTAGAAACCTATAGCAGCCACGTAAAAACTTGCAACAACAATTAGAGGACGTCTAACTTGTTTTTGCAGCAAGTGTTTTGTGATGTGATATGGCCAAAGGATGTGATGAATGATATATGTGATGTATGAGATGATCATGTTCTTGTAATAGGAATCACGACTTGCATGTCGATGAGTATGACAACCGGCAGGAGCCATAGGAGTTGTCTTTATTTATCTATGACCTGCGTGTCAACATAAACGTCATGTAATTACTTTACTTTATTGCTAAAGCGTTAGCCATAGTAGTAGAAGTAATAGTTGACGTGACAACTTCAAGAAGACACGATGATGGAGATCATGATGATGGAGATCATGGTGTCATGCCGGTGACAACGATGATCATGGAGCCCCGAAGATGGAGATCAAAGGAGCAAATGATATTGGCCATATCATGTCACTATTTGATTGCATGTGATGTTTATCATGTTTTACATCTTATTTTCTTAGAACGACGGTAGCTTAAATAAGATGATCCCTCGTAAAATTTCAAGAAAGTGTTCCCCCTAACCGTGCACCGTTGCGAAGGTTCGTTGTTTTGAAGCACCACGTGATGATCGGGTGTGATAGATTCTAACGTTCGAATACAACGGGTGTAAGCCAGATTTACACACGCAATACACTTAGGTTGACTTGACGAGCCTAACATGTACAGACATGGCCTCGGAACACAGAAGACCGAAAGGTCGAGCATGAGTCGTATAGAAGATAGGATCAACATGAAGATGTTCACCGATGTTAACTAGTCCGTCTCACGTGATGATCGGACATGGCCTAGTTAACTCGGATAATGTTATACTTAGATGACTGGAGGGATGTCTATCCGAGTGGGAGTTCATTGAATAATTTGATTAGATGAACTTAATTATCATGAACTTAGTCTAAAATCTTTACAATATGTCTTGTAGATCAAATGGCCAACGTTGTCCTCAACTTCAACGCGTTCCTAGAGAAAACCAAGCTGAAAGACGATGGCAGCAACTATACGGACTGGGTCCGGAACCTGAGGATCATCCTCATAGCTGCCAAGAAAGATTATGTCCTAGAAGCACCGCTAGGTGACGCACCCGTCTGACAGAACCGAGACGTTATGAACGCTTGGCAGACACGTGCAGATGATTACTCCATCGTTCAGTGCGGCATGCTTTACAGCTTAGAACCGGGGCTCCAAAAGCATTTTGAGCGACACGGAGCATATGAGATGTTCGAAGAGCTGAAAATGGTTTTCCAAGCTCATGCCCGGGTCGAGAGATATGAAGTCTCCGACAAGTTCTTCAGCTGTAAGATGGAGGAAAATAGTTTTGTTAGTGAGCACATACTCAGAATGTCTGGGTTGCATAACCGCTTGACTCAGCTGGGAGTTAATCTCTCGGATGATGCGGTCATTGACAGAATCCTTTAGTCGCTTCCACCGAGCTACAAGAGCTTTGTGATGAACTTCAATATGCAGGGGATGGAAAAGACCATTTCTGAGGTATATTCAATACTGAAATCAGCTGAGGTAGAAGTCAAAAAGGAACATCAAGTGTTGATGGTGAATAAAACCACTAAGTTCAAGAAAGGCAAGGGTAAGAAGAACTTCAAGAAGGACGGCAAGGGAGTTGCCGCGCCCGGTAAGCAAGCTGCCGGGAAGAAGCCAAAGAATGGACCCAAACCCGAGACTAAGTGCTTTTATTGCAAGAGAAGTGGTCACTCGAAGCGGAACTGCCCCAAATACTTAGCGGACAAGAAGGCCGGCATCACGAAAGGTATATGTGATATACATGTAATTGATGTGTACCTTACCAGTACTCGTAGTAGCTCCTGGGTATTTGATACCGGTGCGGTTGCTCACATTTGTAACTCAAAGCAGGAGCTGTGGAATAAGCGGAGACTGGCGAAGGACGAGGTGACGATGCGCGTCGGGAATGGTTCCAAGGTCGATGTGATCGCCGTCGGCACGCTACCTCTATATTTACCTACGGGATTAGTTTTAAACCTCAATAATTGTTATTTAGTGCCAGCTTTGAGCATGAACATTGTATCAGGATCTCGTTTAATACGAGATGGCTACTCATTTAAGTCCGAGAATAATTGTTGTTCTATTTATATGAGAGATATGTTTTATGGTCATGCTCCGATGGTGAATGGTTTATTCTTAATGAATCTCGAGCGTAATGCTACACATATTCATAGTGTGAGTACCAAAAGATGTAAGGTTGATAATGATAGTCCCACATACTTGTGGCACTGCCGCCTTGGTCACATAGGTGTCAAACGCATGAAGAAGCTCCATGCAGATGGACATTTAGAGTCTCTTGATTACGAATCATTTGACGCGTGCGAACCATGCCTCATGGGTAAAATGACCAAGACTCCGTTCTCAGGAACAATGGAGCGAGCAACCAACTTATTGGAAATCATACATACTGATGTATGCGGTCCAATGAGTGTTGAGGCTCGCGGTGGCTATCATTATGTTCTCACCCTCACTGATGACTTGAGTAGATATGGGTATGTCTACTTAATGAAACACAAGTCTGAGACCTTTGAAAAGTTCAAGGAATTTCAGAGTGAGGTTGAGAATCAACGTGACAGGAAAATCAAGTTCTTGCGATCAGATCGTGGGGGAGAATACTTGAGTCACGAATTTGGCACACACTTAAGAAAATGTGGAATAGTTTCACAACTCACGCCGCCTGGAACACCTCAGCGTAATGGTGTCTCCGAACATCGTAATCACACTCTATTAGATATGGTGCGATCTATGATGTCTCTTACCGATTTACCACTATCATTTTGGGGCTATGCTTTAGAGACTGCCGCATTCGCTTTAAATAGGGCTCCGTCGAAATCCGTTGAGACGACACCGTATGAATTATGGTTTGGGAAGAAACCTAAGCTGTCATTTCTGAAAGTTTGGGGATGTGATGCTTATGTCAAGAAACTTCAACCTGAAAAGCTCGAACCCAAGTCGGAAAAATGCGTCTTCATAGGATACCCTAAAGAAATTGTTGGGTATACCTTCTACCTCAGATCCGAAGGCAAGATCTTTGTTGCCAAGAATGAGTCCTTTCTAGAGAAAGAGTTTCTCTCGAAAGAAATAAGTGGGAGGAAGGTAGAACTTGATGAAGTATTACCTCTTGAACCGCTAAGTGGCGCAGCTCAAGAAAATGTTCCTGAGGTGCCGACACCGACTAGAGAGGAAGTTGATGATGATGATCATGAAACTTCAGATCAAGTTGCTACTGAACTTCGTAGGTCCACAAGGACACGTTCCGCACCAGAGTGGTACGACAACCCTGTCTTGGAAATCATGTTGTTAGACAACGGTGAACCTTCGAACTATGAAGAAGCGATGGCGGGCCCGGATTCCGACAAATGGCTGGAAGCCATGAAATCCGAGATAGGATCCATGTATGAAAACGAAGTATGGACTTTGATTGACTTGCCCATTGATCGGCGAGCCATAGAAAATAAATGGATCTTTAAGAAGAAGACAGACACGGATGGTAATGTGACCATCTATAAAGCTCGGCTTGTCGCTAAGGGTTATCGACAAGTTCAAGGGGTTGACTACGATGAGACTTTCTCACCCGTAGCGAAGCTGAAGTCCGTCCGAATCATGTTAGCAATTGCCGCATTCTATGATTATGAGATATGGCAAATGGACGTCAAAACGGCATTCCTTAATGGTTTCCTTAAGGAAGAATTGTATATGATGCAGCCGGAAGGTTTTGTCGATCCTAAGAATGCTGACAAGGTGTGCAAGCTCCAACGTTCAATTTATGGGCTGGTGCAAGCATCTCGGAGTTGGAACATTCGTTTTGATGAGATGATCAAAGCGTTTGGGTTTATGCAGACTTATGGGGAAGCCTGCATTTACAAGAAAGTGAGTGGGAGCTCTGTAGCATTTCTCATACTGTATGTGGATGACATACTGTTGATGGGAAATGATATAGAATTCTTGGAGAGCATAAAGGCCTACTTGAACAAGTGTTTTTCAATGAAGGACCTTGGAGAAGCTGCTTATATATTAGGCATCAAGATCTATAGAGATAGATCGAGACGCCTCATTGGTCTTTCACAGAGTACGTACCTTGACAAGATATTGAAGAAGTTAAAAATGGATCAGTCAAAGAAGGGGTTCTTGCCTGTATTGCAAGGTACGAGATTGAGCACGGCTCAATGCCCGACCACGATAGAAGATAGGGAAAAGATGAGTGTCGTCCCCTATGCCTCGGCCATAGGGTCTATCATGTATGCTATGCTGTGTACCAGACCTGATGTAAACCTTGCCGTAAGTTTGGTAGGAAGGTACCAAAGTAATCCCGGCATGGAACACTGGACAGCGGTCAAGAATATCCTGAAGTACCTGAAAAGGACTAAGGACATGTTTCTCGTTTATGGAGGTGACGAAGAGCTCGTCGTAAAGGGTTACGTCGATGCTAGCTTCGACACAGATCTGGATGACCCTAAGCCACAAACCGGATATATGTATATTTTGAATGGTGGGGCAGTAAGCTGGTGCAGTTGCAAGCAAAGCGTTGTGGTGGGATCTACATGTGACGCGGAGTACATGGTAGCCTCGGAGGCAGCACAAGAAGCAGTCTGGGTGAAGGAGTTCATTACCAACCTAGGAGTCATACCCAATGCGTCGGGCCCGATGACTCTCTTCTATGACAACACTGGAGCTATTGTCCTTGCCAAGGAGCCCAGGTTTCACAGGAAGACCAGGCATATCAAGCGTCACTTCAACTCCATTCGTGAAAGTGTTCAAAATGGAGACATAGAGATTTGTAAAGTACATACGGACCTGAATGTAGCAGATCCGTTGACTATACCTCTCCCTAGAGCAAAACATGATCAACACCAGAACTGCATGGGTGTTCGATTCATCACAATTTAACTAGAATATTGACTCTAGTGCAAGTGGGAGACTGTTGGAAATATGACCTAGAGGCAATAATAAAATGGTTATTATTATATTTCTTTGTTCATGATAATTGTCTATTGTTCATGCTATAATTGTGTTATCCGGAAATCATAATACATGTGTGAACACATAGACCACAACACGTCCCTAGTGAGCCTCTAGTTGACTAGCTCGTTGATCAAAAGATAGTCATGGTTTCCTGACTATGGACATTGGATGTCATTGATAACGGGATCACATCATTAGGAGAATGATGTGATGGACAAGACCCAATCCTAAGCTTAGCTCAAAGATCGTGTAGTTCGTTTGCTGTAGCTTTTCTGAATGTCAAGTATCATTTCCTTAGACCATGAGATTGTGCAACTCCCGGATACCGTAGGAGTGCCTTGAGTGTGCCAAACGTCACAACATAACTGGGTGACTATAAAGGTACATTACAGGTATCTCCGAAAGTGTCTGTTGGGTTGGCACGAATCGAGACTAGGATTTGTCACTCCGTATGACGGAGAGGTATCTCTGGGCCCACTCGGTAATGCATCATCATAATGAGCTCAATGTGATCAAGTGGTTGATCACGGGATCATGCATTACGGTACGAGTAAAGTGACTTGCCGGTAACGAGACTGAACAAGGTATTGGGATACCGACGATCGAGTCTCGGGCAAGTATTGTACCGATTGACAAAGGGAATTGTATACGGATTGATTGAATCCTCGACATCGTGGTTCATCCGATGAGATCATCGTGGAGCATGTGGGAGCCAACATGGGTATCCAGATCCCGTTGTTGGTTATTGACCGGAGAGGCTTCTCGGTCATGTCTGCATGTCTCCCGAACCCGTAGGGTCTACACACTTAAGGTTCGGTGACGCTAGGGTTGTAGAGTTATTAGCACACGGTAACCCGAAAGTTGTCGGACTCCCGGATGAGATCCCGGACGTCACGAGGAGTTCCGGAATGGTCCGGAGGTAAAGATTTGTATATAGGAAGTCCAGTTTTGGCCATCGGGAAGGTTTCGGGGGTCACCGGTATTGTACCGGGACCACCGGAAGGGTCCCGGGGGCCCACCGGGTGGGGCCACATATCTCGGAGGGCCCCATGGGCTGAAGTGGGAGGGGAACCAGCCCCTAGTGGGATGGTGCGCCCCCCTGGTGGGGGCGCCACCCTTGCCTTGGGGGGCAAGGCACCCCCGTTGGCCGCCGCCCCCCCTAGGAGACTGGATCTCCTAGGGCCGGTGCCCCCCCTAGGCACCCTATATATAGTGGGGCGGGGGGGGGGGGGGGGGAGGGAGGGCTGCGCACCCAAGCCCCTGGCCTCTCCCTCTCCCTCCTGTGACACTCCTCCATCTCCATTGCGCTTGGCGAAGCCCTGCTGAGATCACCGTTGCTTCCACCACCACGCCGTC
The DNA here is from genome assembly GCA_034509565.1 of Triticum monococcum. Classification (NCBI taxonomy): domain Eukaryota; kingdom Viridiplantae; phylum Streptophyta; class Magnoliopsida; order Poales; family Poaceae; genus Triticum; species Triticum monococcum. Next base: position 11,489,558 of record CM067845.1, on the reverse strand, counting down.
GTGCTGCTGGATCTTCATCAACCTCTCCTTCCCCCTTGCTGGATCAAGTTGGAGGAGACGTATTCCCAATCGTACGTGTTGGAAATATGCGCTAGAGGCAATAATAAATTGGTTATTATTATATTTCCTTGTTCATGATAATCTTTTATTATCCATGCTAGAATTGTATTGATAGGAAACTCAGATACATGTGTGGATACATAGACAACACCATGTCCCTAGTAAGCCTCTAGTTGACTGGCTCGTTGATCAATAGATGGTTACGGTTTCCTGACCATGGACATTGGATGTCGTTGATAACGGGATCACATCATTAGGAGAATGATGTGATGGACAAGACCCAATCCTAAGCCTAGCACAAGATCGTATAGTTCGTATGCTAAAGCTTTTCTAATGTCAAGTATCATTTCCTTAGACCATGAGATTGTGCAACTCCCGGATACCGTAGGAATGCTTTGGCTGTGCCAAGCGTCACAACTAACTGGGTGGCTATAAAGGTGCACTGCGGGTATCTCCGAAAGTGTCTGTTGGGTTGGCACGAATCGAGGCTCGGATTTGTCACTCCATGTGACGGAGAGGTATCTCTGGGCCCACTCGGTAGGACATCATCATATTGTGGACAATGTGACCAAGGAGTTGATCACGGGATGATGTGTTACGGAACGAGTAAAGATACTTGCCGGTGACGAGATTGAACAAGGTATCGGATACCGACGATCGAATCTCGGGCAAGTACAATACCGCTAGACAAAGGGAATTGCATACGGGATTGATCGAATCCCCGACATCGTGGTTCATCCGATGAGATCATCGTGGAACATGTGGGAACCAACATGGGTATCCAGATCCCGCTGTTGGTTATTGACCGGAGAACGTCTCGGTCATGTCTGCATGGTTCCCGAACCCGTAGGGTCTACACACTTAAGGTTCGATAATGCTAGGGTTATAAAGGAAGTTTGTATGTGGTTACCGAATGTTGTTCGGAGTCCCGGATGAGATCTCGGACGTCACGAGGAGTTCCGAAATGGTCCGGAGGTAAAGATTTATATATGGGAAGTCATCATACGATCATCGGAATAATTCGGGGGAATGCCGGTATTGTACCGGGACCACCGAAGGGGTTCCGGGGGTCCACCGGGAGGGTCCACCTGCCCCAGAGGGCCCTATGGGCTGTATGTGGAGAGGGACCAGCCCCTTAGTGGGCTGGGCGCCTCCCCCTAGGGCCCATGCGCCTAGGGTTTGGGGGAACCCTAAGGGGGGGGGGGCGCCCCCCCTTGCCTTGGGGGGCAAGGCAACCCCCCTTGGCCGCCGCCCCCTCCTCAGATGGGATCTGAGGGGGCCGGCCCCCCTCTCTCTTACCCCTATATATATGTGGGGGGTGGGAGGGCAGCCGCACCAATGTTCTGGCGCAGCCCTCCCCCTCTCCCAAGTCCTTCTCCTCTCCTGTGGTGCTTGGCGAAGCCCTGCAGGATTGCCACGCTCCTACTCCACCACCACGCTGTCGTGCTGCTGCTGGACGGAGTCTTCCTCAACCTCTCCCTCTCTCCTTGCTGGATCAAGGCATGGGAGACGTCACCGGGCTGTACGTGTGTTGAACATGGAGGTGCCGTCCGTTCGGCACTAGGATCTCCGGTGATTTGGATCACGACGAGTACGACTCCTTCAACCCCGTTCTCTTGAACGCTTCCGCTTAGCGATCTACAAGGGTATGTAGATGCACTCTCCTTCCCCTCGTTGCTGGTTTCTCCATAGATAGATCTTGGTGATACGTAGGAAAATTTTGAATTTCTGCTACGTTCCCAACAGTGGCATCATGAGCTAGGTCTATGCGTAGTTTCTATGCACGAGTAGAACACAAAGTAGTTGTGGGCGTTGATTTTGTTCAATATGCTTACCGTTACTAGTCCAATCTTGATTCGGCGGCATTGTGGGATGAAGCGGCCCGGACCGACCTTACATGTACTCTTACGTGAGACTGGTTCCACCGACTGACATGCACTAGTTGCATAAGGTGGCTAGTGGGTGTCTGTCTCTCCCACTTTAGTCGGATCGGATTCGATGAAAAGGGTCCTTATGAAGGGTAAATAGCAATTGGCATATCAGGTTGTGGTTTTTGCGTAGGTAAGAAACGTTCTTGCTAGAAACCCATAGCAGCCACGTAAAACATGCAAACAACAATTAGAGGACGTCTAACTTGTTTTTGCAGGGTATGCTATGTGATGTGATATGGCCAAGAAGAATGTGATGAATGATATGTGATGTATGAGATTGATCATGTTCTTGTAATAGGAATCACGACTTGCATGTCGATGAGTATGACAACCGGCAGGAGCCATAGGAGTTGTCTTTATTTATTGTATGACCTGCGTGTCATTGAACAACGCCATGTAATTACTTTACTTTATTGCTAACCGGTAGCCATAGTAGTAGAAGTAATATGTTGGCGAGACAACTTCAAGAAGACACGATGATGGAGATCATGATGATGGAGATCATGGTGTCATGCCGGTGACGATGATGATCATGGAGCCCCAAAGATGGAGATCAAAAGGAGCAAAGTGATGATGGCCATATCATGTCACTATTTGATTGCATGTGATGTTTATCATGTTTTTGCATCTTATTTGCTTAGAACGACGGTAGTAAATAAGATGGTCCCTCATTAAAATTTCAAGAAAGTGTTCTCCCTAACTATGCACCGTTGCAAAAGTTCGTCGTTTCGAAGCACCACGTGATGATCGGGTGTGATAGATTCTAACGTTCACATACAACGGCTGTAAGACAGATTTACACACGCGAAACACTTAGGTTGACTTGACGAGCCTAGCATGTACAGACATGACCTCGGAACACAAGAGACCGAAAGGTCGAGCATGAGTCGTATGGTAGATATGATCAACATGAAGATGTTCACCGATGATGACTAGTTCGTCTCACGTGATGATCGGACACGGCCTAGTTGACTCGGATCATGTAATCACTTAGATGACTAGAGGGATGTCTATCTGAGTGGGAGTTCATAAGATGAACTTAATTATCCTGAACATAGTCAAAAGATCTTTGCAAATTATGTCGTAAGCTCGCGCTTTAGTTCCACTGTTTAGATATGTTCCTAGAGAAAATATAGTTGAAAGTTGACAGTAGCAATTATGCGGATAGTAGAAGGCTTATGTCCTTAATGCACCGCTCGGTGTGCTGGACCTCGAACGTGGTCTGTGGATGTTGCGAACATCTGACATACACGTTTTGATGACTACATGATAGTTCGGTAATGTTAAATGGTTTAGAATTGAGGCACCGAAGAAATTTTTGAAATGTCGCGGAACATATGAGATGTTTCGAGGGCTGTGTCAGATTTCGGGTTCCGGCAGACCCTTAAGGTTCGAACACTGGGGTGCACGCGGAAATCACGTCCTCAACCTCCCCGCCTCGCAAAGATCTAAACTACTAAGAGGATCACACAAGAGACACAAGATTTATACTGGTTCGGGCCACCATTGTGGTGTAATACCCTACTCCAGTGTGTGGTGGATGGATTGCCTCCTGGGGCTGGAGATGACGAACAATACAAGGAAGAACAGCCTCGCGAGGGTCTGTTCTTGGCTGGGGCGACGAACTACTGGGAGGAGCTCGGTTACCTTCTCTCTCTCTCTCTCTCTCTCTACTTGCTTGCTGGCCGGACCAACCAACCCCTTCGAACCGAACCCCCTGCTATGCGAGTGGCCGGTCCCTATTTATAGAGGCCCTGGTCCTCTTCCCAAATATCGAGCGGGAAGGGAGCCAACAATGGCGGGCTAATTTGAAGGGGGACAGCAAGTACTCTTATCCTGACTAAAGGTGGTCTTCGCCTGCGAAAGACTCTGTGGTGACGCCGTGCTGGGCTCCATGGTGACCTCCATCTCATAGTCCGCTTGGTCCTGGTCTTGTTGCACCGAAATGGCAACCTTTGCCTGATGCCTCGGTACTCCGCGGCTGCGCTTGCCCCCTTTGCACCAAAGAGGAAAGAAGGATGCTGCGCGCACTGGCACCCGCCTGGTGCCCTGAGTCGTCATGGCTTGCGTCATGGGCACCTCGCGAGGTACCCCGCCTTGAACTCTCCGCCTCCTCGCGAGCCAGCCTAACGAGTCTATGCCTGAGGATGCGCCGCGTCGTCCGCCTCGCGAGGCTTGGCCCCTCGCGAGGGTCTTGAGTCTTGTGCTGATGAAGATGGGCCGTGTTGGGCCCCCACTTGAGCCACGCCGCAGGCAGGCAAGTCTGGGGTCCCCCGTTCCCAGAACGCCGACAGTAGCCCCCGGGCCCGAGGCGCGCACGGATTTGGCCGTGCCGAGAGGCGAAAGGGCAAGGGCGAAGCGCCGCGGGCCCTAACAGCCTGCGGCCTTGGGCGCCGCGTGGCGGTTGATTGGACGTGGGCGTCTCCACTTCCCCATGACGCCTTGGCGATCATGCGAGTTGGACAAGTCCCTGCATGCAGATCATGTTATGATTACCTGCGATCGTGGGGGCCGGAGATTGGCCTTCGCCGGCTATAAGTACGGCACCGCGCGTGCCCTTCCAATCCATCTCTTCTTGCTCTCCCATTCGCCTCAGTTCTCGCTCCATCTTGGTGTGATGGCTCCATCGAGGAGGTACTCGGCTGCAGAGAAGGGGAAGGCCCTCCAGGTTGGTCCTGCCTCTCCCCCACCCAAGCGCGGTCTTGAGCGCCCTCGGAAGCATCCGGTGGCTGCCCCGGCCGCGTTCGGTGGCCATGGGGGCGGCTCCCAGCGCGGCGGCGGGCGAGCCGCCGTAGCCGAAGGATGCGCCTGGGTCGCGCGTTCTCCCAAGCCGCGCTTCCACATTGTGCAGGCGCTGCCGGAGTTCATCGTCTGGTCGGCGGAGACGACTCGCGCCCGGCTCCCGCTCCCTCGCTTCCTCCTTGGCGAACTCCCGGCCGGCGCTCCTGGCGGCCTCTGGCTCCAGGCGGAGGGCTGCTGCAGCAGGTCCTCGTGGGTCGCGCTGGAGGTCTCCGCCAGCGGGGGCTTGGCCTTCACTCATGGCTGGCAGGCATTCACCCGCGCTCGCGGCCTGGAGCGTCGGTGCACTCTGCACTTCAGGTTCGACGGCGACGCCACCCTCTACGTGAGGGTGTTTGGGGAAGATGGTCGCCGCGCGGGGTGCTACCCTGAGGACGACGACCACGTCCACGGGCCCCACTCCGATGGCGATGGAGGAGACAGCGCCCGCGCGGATGGCGGCGTCCGCGACTCCCCAAGCTTCGCCAGCTCTTCCTCAAGCGACTCCTCCAGCGGTGGCAGCAGTCCTCCCCCGCGCTGTCGAGCTTGCTTGGGAGGTGGCGGTTCGTCCGCCCGCCGTCGTGCCCCGGTGAAGCACGAGAGGGAGTCCGCCTGAGGCCCTGAGGCAGCCCGTGTCGCCTCCGCGGGCCAATGTGAGGGGGGGGGGGGCTGCGCCGGGCTCGTCTTTTTCCTTTCTCTTTTGTTCCCTGTGTAAGACAGAACAGCTGCATGGAGCCCCCTTGGGGCGTGTTGGGAAACATTTCCATTTTGGCTATTACCTTGATCTCATTCTTTGCACCTCTTGATTTCTCGCCTGTGCGTAGATAGTTTTCGACCCCTGCCGGGGGGTGGGGCGACCGACCCAGGCCCTGTGTGCACATCGCGGTGCCCGAGGGGCACAGACTAGAAGGGGTGCTCCTGTAATGTGCCAGGGTCGTGAAAACCTTCCTGCGGCTAGGGCAGAAACCCTCGCGAGGACGTCTGAGCACCATCCCTCGCGAGGTTGTTTACGAGAGAAACCAAAGCGAGGAGCGAAAATCGACGAACCATAAATCAGCAACAGCGACAACTTCAATAAGACTCCAAATGCAAACAAACACGTCAACTGCGGAAAGCAAATGAAAAAGCCGCGTCCGGCACCTAATCTAGTCTTCGACGTCTTCTCACCAGCGCGGAGCTAAGTGCTGCCACTGGGCGTGGGAGGGAGCCCCAGGGCCTGAGGCCGGCGCTCCTGAGACTCCGGGGCATGTACAGTCCCACTCATTATTACGTGAGAGTGTCACGGGGCGGCGAGCTTCACAGGCATTGGCCTTGCTTCACAGGCTCCGGGCCTTTTCCCAAGCGATAGCTTCACAAGCGCTCGCCTTGCTTCACAGGCTCTGGGCCTTTTCAAAGAGACGATCTTCACAGGCGCTCGCCTTGCTTCACAGGCTCTGGGCCTTTTCAAAGAGACGATCTTCACAGGCGCTCGCCTTGCTTCACAGGCTCCGGGCCTTTCCAAAAAGAGATGATCTTCACAGGCACTCGCCTTGCTTCACAGGCTCCGGGCCTTTTTCCAAAGCGATGATCTTCACAGGCACTCGCCTTGCTTCACAGGCTCCGGGCCTTTTTCCAAAGCGATGATCTTCACAGGCACTCGCCTTGCTTCACAGGCTCCGGGCCTTTTTAGGGGTAGAACCTCCGGAGGTGCTGGATGTTCCACGCGTTCTGGACCGGCACTCCCTCCTGAGTCTCCAAGCGCGTGGAGCCGGGCCTGGAAACATGAACAACCTTGAACGGGCCCTCCCACATGGGAGAGAGCTTGTGCAATCCCTCCCTAGAGAGGACCCGCCTGAGCATGAGGTCTCCTACCTCAAGGGTCCTAGGGCGGATGTTGCGGCAGTGGTACCGCCGCAGCGCTTGCTGATACCTCGCCGCTTGCAGCGCGGCCTCCCGGCGATGTTCCTCCCCCAACACGAGGTCCGTCCCCCGCATGGCGTCCTGCTGCGCCTCGTCGAACGCCAGGACCCGCGTAGAGTGACGTCTGACCTCGTGAGGGAGGACTGCCTCCGCTCCGTAGACCAGGAAGAATGGGGTTTCCCCAGTCGGTTTGGTCGCGGTGGTGCAGATGGACCACAACACGGACTGAAGCTCGTCGTACCAACCTCGGCCACAAGCCTCCAGCTTCTTCTTGAACGTCCTGGTCTTGAGGCCCCTCAGGACCTCTGCGTTGGCTCGCTCGGTCTGGCCGTTGCTTCGGGGGTGCGCCACTGAAGCGTAGCATATCTGCGTTCCAAGGTTAGCACATTATGTTTTGAAGAGGTTACTGGTGAACTGCGAACCGTTGTCTGTGATGATGCGGTTTGGCACCCCGAACCGGCTCACGATGCCCCTGATGAACTTGACCGCGGAGCCCGCGGGGATGATGCGGACGGCCTCCACTTCAGCCCACTTAGTGAACTTGTCCACGGCGACGTAGAGGTAGCGGTAGCCCCCTGGCGCCCGAGGAAACGGGCCCAGGATGTCCAGCCCCCAGACTGCGAATGGCCACGAAAGGGGGATAGTCTGCAAGCCTCCTGCTGGCTGATGGATCTGCTTGGCGTGGAACTGGCAGGCTTCGCAAGCCTTTACCAATTCGATTGCGTCGTTGAGCGCGGTGGGCCAATAGAAACCGCTACGGAATGCCTTGCCGACGAGGGTTCGTGATGACGAGTGGTGCCCGCAGTCCCCGCCGTGTATGTCCTCCAGTAGTTCCTTTCCTTGTTCCCTGGAGATGCAATGCAGAAGTACATTGTTTGGCCGCTTCCGGTAGAGTTCTCCATCTCTGATGCAGTATGCCGTCGCCTACCGCGCCACTCGCTTTGCTTCCTCCTCGCTCTCCGGCAAGGTTCCTTGCGTCAGGTAGCTCCGGAGCTCTGTGATCCAACAACCCTCCTGAGGTTCCATCGCCAGGAGCAGGCGCGCCCCTGAGGCTGGGCCACAGGTCGGAGCTCCCGAGGTAGGTGGCTGGGGGAGCTCCTCCAAGGGTTGAGCCGTGTTTGACAGCGACGGCAGGGCTGAGGGTTTGAAGAGCTGCTCCTCGAAAACGCCAGGCTCCTGGGGTAACCGCCTGGACGCGCGCTTGGCGATATTGTCGGCCTCCTGATTGGTGCGCGAGGCACATGCTGCAGTTCCAGCCCCCAGAACTGCTTTTCCATCCTGCGGACCTCCGCTAGGTAGGCCTCCATATGCTCGTCCTTCGGCTCGTACACCTTGTTGGAGAAGTTGACTAGGAGCTCCGAGTCGCCCTTGACGGTGAGGCGTTTCACCCCCAGGGCTACCGCGGCCTTCAACCCGGCTATTAGTCCCTCATATTCTGCAATATTGTTGGAGGCCTTCTCACCTTGCTGGAAACAGAGCTGCACGGCATAGTAGAGCTTGTCCTGAGTGGGCGATATAAGCACCGCCCCGGCCCCAGCACCATGTCTGGAGAACGCCCCGTCGAAGTGCATGACCCAGCCTTATGGCGCCTCGCTCCCCGGGGAGAGGGACTGATCCTCGTCGGCCTTGAGGCCTGGTGCCTCCGTCCATTCTGCCACAAAATCCGCCAACGCTGCTCCTTTGATGACCCTGGTTGTGCTGAACTCGAGCTGAAATGCCTGCAGCTCTATGTTCCACTCAGCGACCCTTCCGGCTGAGTTAGGGCTCCTGAGCACTCTCTCCAGGGGGTATGACGAGACGACTTTGATGGGATGAGCCTGGAAGTAGTGACGCAGCTTGCGCGAGGCTACCAGTAGCGCGAGGAGGAGCTTCTGAGGCATTGGGTACCGTGCCCTCGCGTCCCGTAGCACCGTGCTAACAAAGTAAACTGGGTGCTCAACAAGGCTGGGAGCATCTGGGGTTGCTGCGCCCTCGGGAGGTAAGGGCGCCTCACGGGGCGACGTGGCCTCGGAAGGTGGACCATCTGGTCGGGCGGCCTCTCCTGCCCCCGGCACATTCCTCGGCAGCTGACCCTCCTCAGCTGCGGTTGTGGCTTCTGCAGGCTTTCCTTGTTCCCGTTTTGCCCTGCCACGGGCTGCCGCTGCGGCCTTGACTTGGCGCTCCTCCCTAACCGCCACCAGGGCCGCGCTAGCGGAGTAGGGTGTGGCGGCGAGGTACAGCAGCAGGGGCTCCTGAGGGCGCAGAGCCACCATGACTGGGGGACTGGTCAGGTACCTCTTGAGATCTTGAAACGCCTTATCTGCCTCTTCAGTCCATTCAAAGGGTCCTTTTTTCTTCATCAGCTGGAAAAAGGCAGCGCTCGCTCCCCCAGTTTGGAGATGAAGCGCCCTAGCGCGGTCACGCGCCCAGTGAGCTTCTGCATTTCTCTGAGGGTCTTTGGTGGGCTCATGTCCTCGACCGCCTTGACCTTCTCGGGGTTGGCCTCAATGCCACGATGGGACACGAGGAATCCCAAAAGCTTGCCCGAGGGGACGCCGAGCACACATTTCTCCAGGTTGAGCCGCAGGTTTACTGCATCGAGGCTCGTGAAGGTCTCCTCTAGGTCTTGTATCGGGGTCTTGGCCTCCTGAGATTTTACTACGATGTCATCAACGTAAGCTTCGACATTCTTCCCGAGTTGCGGGCCCAAGGTGATGTGCATCAGTCGCTGAAAGGTTGCCCCTGCATTACGCAGTCCGAACGGCATGCACGTATAGCAGTACACCCCGCACGGGGTCAATAAGGCGGTCTTCTCAACGTCTTCCACCGCCATCTTGATCTGGTGATACCCGGAGAAGGCGTCCAGGAAGCACAGCAGGTCGCACTCCGCAGTGGAATCGACGATCGGGTCGATGCGGGGGAGCGGAAACGGATCTTGCGGGCATGCCTTGTTGAGGTTGGTGAAGTCGACACACATGCGTTCTTTCCCCCCTTTCTTGGGCACAAAGACAGGGTTGGCCAACCAATCCGGGTATCGGACCTCGCGAATGACCCCAGCGGCTTCTAGCTTGCGGGTCTCTTGAACAATGAAGGCCTGCTTTTCCACGGACTGCCGCCTGGCCTTCTGCTTCACGGGGCGCACATTTGGGCACACGTTGAGGTGATGCTCGATGACGCTCCTGGGGATCCCCGCCAGCTGATCGGGCTCCCAAGCAAATACCTTCTTATTCGCGCGCAAGAACTTGACCAAGGCCTCCTCTTGCTCAGGCTCAAGGTTGGCGCCTATGGTGAAAGTGGCACTGGAGGACCCGTCCTCGTCGACGGGTATCTGCTTGGTCTCTGCCTTGTCCTGGGTGAACAACTGCTTCTTCTTGGCGGGCGCAGCCCCCTTGGGCTCAGGGGTCTCCGCGTTGACAGGCCGTGCCGACGCCGCTGTCTTGGAGGCGAGCTCGAGTACTCGCAGGGCGTCCCCGGTGTCCCCGCGCACGGTGCGGGTACCGTTGCTCCCGGGCATCTTCATGAGGTTGTACGCCGGGTGCGTGGCGGCCATGAACTGGGCCAGTGCCGGGTAGCTGAGGATGGCGTTGTAAGGGAGGCCGACGAGGGCGATGTCGAAGTCGACCGTCTCCGTGCGGAAGTTGTCGTAGGTGCCGAAGGTTACCGGGAGCCGGATCTGTCCCAGGGAGTCAGACGATCCGCCTCCGACGCCCGAGAAAGGTCGGCTGGGCCGCAGCCGCTCCCGGGGTATGCAGAAGAGGTTGAAAGTCTCGACCGAAAGCACGCTGAGGCCCGCGCCGCCATCGATGAGGGTCCTGGTGACGGCCACCTGGCAGGTGGTGGGGGTGCACAGCAGGGGAAGCGCGCCCGAGCCGACCAGGTTGGTGGGGTGGTCCTCCGAGCTGAAGGTCAGATCGACCTCGCGCGCTGCTCGGCCTGGGGGAGCCCCCTGCCGTGCGGAAGTGGAGCTAACCCGGCGGGCAAAAGGCTTGATGTGGCGACTTGTGGGCGGCGCCTGCGAGCCGCCTAGGAGGGCCGCAACGACCGGAGGCATCGGTGCCGCGGTGCAGTTGCTCTGTCGCGTAGGCGGATGTTGGGGTGGTGTTTGGAGCTCGTTTCCCGCCGAGCCGGTGGCGGTGTGGACGGCGGGCGGCGGGGGACGACGAGATCACCCACCGGCGAGGGCCGCCGGGGCGGCGCGAGCCCGACTGGTGCCGCACATGGAAGCGGCGGCCGGAGGAGGGCGGAGCGGTTGAAGACGGATTCCGGCGCACCCCTACCTGGCGCGCCAAATGTTGGATTTCGGGTTCCGGCAGACCCTTAAGGTTCGAACACTGGGGTGCGCGCGGAAATCACGTCCTCAACCTCCCCGCCTCGCAAAGATCTAAACTACTAAGAGGATCACACAAGAGACACAAGATTTATACTGGTTCGGGCCACCATTGTGGTGTAATACCCTACTCCAGTGTGTGGTGGATGGATTGCCTCCTGGGGCTGGAGATGACAAACAATACAAGGAAGAACAGCCTCGCGAGGGTCTGTTCTTGGATGGGGCGACTGTCACACCCTAGCTAGATTATGCATTAGAGTGTGCATCATGTTTACCTTCATCAGAAAATTGAAATGGGGAAAGCAGAACCCCCAGCACCCCCCCCCCCTGATATCAACTAGGGTTTACTAAAAATAAATTCAATGAACCTGAAATGCCCTTCAAAAATGTTCACCCCCTTTGCCTTGGGTTAGAACCCTTGGGAAAAATGGTGCATATAATTTTAGGTCAACAAAAGGGGCATTGATTTAATTCATAAATATTTGAATTTGGGCATTTAAATGCTATTAAATAATTCAAATGCTCAAATAATGTTGGAACTATTTTTTGGGCCACTGAAATATTTCAGTAAGTGTCCATAAATATTTTCAGGATTTTATAAAATGATTTAGTATTTAAACTAAATCAAAACAGAATAACAGAAATAGAAAAACACAAAAAAAATAAAGATGGAAAGGCCATGGGCCACTTACCTGGCCCATCTCCAGCTGGCGGCCCAGCCCACCCCGCTGCCTCCTGTCGTCCCCCTCCTCGGACAGAAGGACGCAGGCGTGTGCCCGGCGCTCGCCGGCACGCGCGCGCGCCACCTCCCCCCCTGCGCGCCACCTCCTGCTTCCGGGCTCCCTCCCAATTCCACGGAGACGGCCACGCACCCCCTGGCCCTCTCATTCCCCTCCCCCGTGCTCATCCCCTCCTCTGGCTCTCCCCCTCTCTTCCACAGAACGCGGCCGTCGCCGCCGACGAGAACCACCACGGCCACAGCCACCCCCTCGCCCCTCGGTTGTGCCCACGAGCTCCGCAACGTCGTCCTCGACCCCCTCACCGAACCACGCCCCGCCGGAAGCCCTGCATCGTCGACTTCGAGCTCTTCTTCAACCTCGGCCGCCCGAGCTCCTCGCCGTCGATTCGCGCCGTCAAGGTCGCCCCCGAGCCCGCTAGCCACCCCTACGGCACCGCTGTGAGCTCCCGATCCTTTTCCCCTTAGCCACGCCGTCGATTTCGCCCCGTAGCCGTTGCCCCGCGAGCAATGAAGCTCGCTGCCGTTGAGCCTCGACGCCGTCGTGGCTACGGCCGTGCAAGCACGCGTCCGAGCGCACCACCGTCTTCAACGCGTCCCCAGGAGCCTAACGCACCCACCCGTTCGACCTGCCATGCCCCCTAGCGCTAACCCGCACCAGCCCCTAACTCCGGCCACCGCCGCGAGCTTGCCTCCGGCGAGCTCGGGCCATCTCAGCCCCTGCCGTGTGCACAGATGGATGCGGGCGAGTCCCAGCTCCGCGTAGATGCCCTCCGCTGGCCATTTGGTCGCCGGAGGAGGAATTCCGAGCCCCTCCGCCGTCTCTGGCCTTGCCGGCGACGAGCCGGGGTCAACTCCGGCGTGTTTTGACCCCGGTTGGCTGGGTTGACTCCCCCCCTGACTCACTGACGTGTGGGCCCAGGCGCCTGCTTAATTAGTGTTAGTTAATTAGTGTTAATAAACTTAGCTAATTAGATGGGCCACTGACATGCGGGCCCCGCCCGGCTAACTAAGTTAGTTAGGGCTAATTAACTTGGTTAGTTGATTGTGTCACTGACCAGTGGACCCCACTGGTCAGGTTTGACCTGGAGGCGCCCAGTTGACCTGCTGACATCAGGGTGATGTCATGCTCACGCAATAACTCTTTTTCTGGATTTAATTTTATATAGAAAATTCCAGAAAATTGCCTAAACTTCAAAAATTCATAGAAATTCAACCATAACTCCAAATGAGACAAATTATATATGAAAAATTATCAGAAAAATCCAAGCTATCCATTGGTACTGGTTTCATGCATGTCAGAACAAGTTAAACCTGCTGTTTATACAATATAAGGATATGCACTAATATGATCAAGTTAAATGAGCTAACACTTGAACCTTTGGTTCAAATAAGCAATTACCCTTCTGTTTTAGCTTGCATTAGGCCAAGGCACATCCATATTGCCATGTCATAGCATGCATCATATTGTTGCATGTCGTCATGTGTTGATTGTGCTCGGTTGTGTCCTTCGTGGTAGGTTCTGCCTCCGAGGATATTCACGAGTATCCAACTGAAGGGCAGTATCCCGTTACCACTCCATCAGGCAAGCAACCATTGATCATTCCGATACAACCCATGTTCTCGCTCCTGCTCTTGTTTACTGCATTAAGACAACACGATTCAAAACTGCTGTGTGCTACGGTAGCTGAACCCTTATCCTCTGCATGACCTGTCATTGCCACAGTAACTAGATGAAACCCACTAGCATGTGTAGGAGTTGATTGAGCCATGTTTTGTGATTCCTACCTTGCTATGCCTGCTATGCTTAGAGTTGTGTCAGGTCTGGTTCATCTGGGTGATGGGCTAGAGTGAAATGCTTGTGCCAGTAATATGTGGGATGTGTTGAACATGTTTTGGTAAAGGTATCGATGAGAGGCCATGTAGGAGTACATGGTGGGTTGTTTCATTGAGGCCGTCCATAAGAACTGAGATCTGTATGTGTGATTTAAGATGCAGTTACTACCGTACATTGGGCCCGAAACAAATGGACCCTCTCGGCTTCTTAGCCACCCTAGTACTCTGTCCAGGAGTTGCAAATAGTTTCTGGTGTTTGTAGGATATGTGTTGGCGGCCGTGCGTAGCGCTGACCCTAGGGGTGGGCTATGTTGCGGTAGATACACCGTGGCACGGTGTACCGAGTCACCCGTTTGGTGTCTCGGGAACCCTGTTCACATCGTTCGGGGCCGTATGTGGAAACCTCGGCCGGACTCCCTGCGGATGGAACCTGGATAGGCGATAACCTGGACTAGGGGCTTAGGTGTTTAGGTAGGCCGTGGCCGACACCCTCGCTGGGCTTCCGCTTGAAGGTTGCCGAGTACATGTCGTGTAGACGGCGGTAAGCGGTGAAAGCGTGTATGATGAAGTACACCCCTACAGGGTATAAAACTATTCGAATAGCCGCGTCCGCGGTAAAGGACTACTTGGTTGCCTATACAGTTCATAGACAAGTTAAAGGATACTACTAAAAGACTCAAGATAAGTGTGAGTACCGAGGATGGCCCTCTCGCAGGTTACGAGGGAGGATCCACGGTGGAGTATTGTGATGGTGAGTAGTGGACTCGTGTGCGAGAACTATTTTGCTAAAAGATTCCGTAGGATAGCTTAGCCAAGAGTCAAAGCTGGCTTGCTGCATAAACCCCACCACCTTCTTGAGAATGAGCATGTATAGTAGGTTCTGATGTAAGACTTGCTGAGTACCTTTGTACTCATGTTTGCTTATTTATTGTTTTCAGACGACAACACTGCCCCCTCCGATGGGTTTTACGTAGACCTTGACGTCGACGAGTGACTAGCCACCCAGGTGGTGATCCAGGCCATGGAGGGCCCTATGTAGATAGACAGGCTTCGAGAAGCCTTCTTTCTTTCTAGAGTCTGTACTCAGACTAGTTGCTTCCGCATGTGCTTGTATGGCTGTATGACTTGAGTGTCGGGTCATGTGACCCCTACCTGTATGGACATGTTATGTATGGCTCCCTGGAGCCTTTAAATAAAGTACTTGAGTTGTAGAGTTTTGTTGTGATGCCATGTTGTATGTACTCATATCGGGCATATTGTGTGTATGTTTGAAATGCTTGGTATGAGTGGGATCCGACAATCTAGTTGTTTGTCCTTCGCAGCCTTTCTTATGGGGAAATGTAGTCTAGTGCTCCTCGAGCCATAGTAGTCCGCTACAGCCCGGTTCACTGGAGTCCTGCTAGCCCAGCACTACTGCTCAGGACACTTGACTGGCCGGCATGTGTTTCACTTCGTCCCTATGTCTGTCCCTTTGGGGAAATGTCACGCGGTGATCTCCGGAGTCCTGTCTAGCCTGCTATAGCCCGGGATCCCCGGAGTCCTGTTAGCCCAGTGCTACAGCCCGAAATCACTCGTTGATGACCGACATGTTCGGTGTGATTCATGTATGCCTGTCTCCATAGGTCTGTGCTGCTTTGGGTTCACGACTAGCCATGTCGGCCCGGGTTCTCGGTCATATGGATGCTAGCGACATTGTCATATACGCGAGCCAAAAGGCGCAAACGGTCCCGGGCCATGGTAAGGCGACACCCGTGGGATACCGTGCATGAGGCCGCAAAGTGATATGAGGTGTTACTGGCTAGATCGATGTGGCCTGGAATCGGGGTCCTGACAGCGTTGGCATCAGAGCCGGACTGCCTGTAGGTTCGTTCAGCCAAACTGGTCGATGTCGAGTCTAGAAATGCTTTAGTTATATGTAAGGGAATTGATTGTGGGAGGGAACGTAAGGTTCTTTTACTCCTTTACCTATGCTTCTGATCTGAGTCATTCTCTTCTCAATCAACGTGGGTTAAGGACTAGGCTCTCTTCCTCTATCAGGTTCACGTGTTACTAATCCGTAGTAGTTTATGTTGGGGAACGTAGTAATTTCGAAAATTTTCCTACGCACACGCAAGATCATGGTGATGCATAGCAACGAGGGGGAGAGTGTTGTCTACGTACCAACGCAGACCGACTGCGGAAGCGATCACACAACATAGAGGAAGTAGTCGTACGTCTTCTTCCCGATCCGACCGATCCAAGACCGTTACTCCGGCACCTCCGAGTTCTTAGCACACGTTCAGCTCGATGACGATCCTCGGGCTCCGATCCAGCAAAGCGTCGAGGAAGAGTTCCGTCAGCACAACGGCGTGGTGACGATCTTGATGCACTACCGACGCAGGGCTTCGCCTAAGCTCTACAACGATATGACCGAGGTGGAATTTGGTGGCAGGGGGCACCGCACACGGCTAAGGAACGATCAACAATGATCAACTTGTGTGTCTTGGGGTGCCCCCTGCCCCCGTATATAAAGGTTGGAGGGAGGGGGCTGTCCGGCCAAAGAGAGGGAGGCGCAGGAGGAGTCCTACTCCTACCGGGAGTAGGACTCCCCCCTCCAATCCTAGTCCAACTAGGAATCCTTCAAAGGGGAGAGAGAGAGAGGTGGCCGGCCCCTCTCCTAGTCCTAATAGGACTAGGGAGAGGGGGGAGGCGCAGCCCTATGTGGGCTGCCCTCTCACCTTTCCACTAAGGCCCATGTTGGCCCATTTGGCTCCCGGGGGGTTCCGGTAACCCTCCCGGTAATCCGGTAAAATCCCGATTTCACCCGGAACACTTCCGGTGTCCAAACATAGGCTTCCAATATATCAATCTTTACATCTCGACCATTTCGAGACTCCTCGTCATGTCCGTGATCACATCCGGGACTCCGATCAACCTTCGGTACATCAAAATGCATAAACTCATAATATAACTGTCATCGAAACCTTAAGCATGCGGACCCTACGGTTCGAGAACAATGTAGACATGACCGAGACACGTCTCCGGTCAATAACCAATAGCGGGACCTGGATGCCCATATTGGCTCCTACATATTCTACGAAGATCTTTATCGGTCAGACCGCATAACAACATACGTTGTTCCCTTTGTCATCGGTATGTTACTTGCCCGAGATTCGATCGTCGGTATCCAATACCTAGTTCAATCTCGTTACTGGCAAGTCTCTTTACTCGTTCCGTAATACATCATCTCATAACTAACATCTTAGTTATTATGCTTGCAAGGCTTATGTGATGTGTATTACCGAGAGGGCCCAGAGATACCTCTCCGACAATCGGAGTGACAAACCCTAATCTCGAAATACGCCAACCCAACATCCACCATTGGAGACACCTGTAGTACTCCTTTATAATCACCCAGTTACGTTGTGACGTTTGGTAGTACCCAAAGTGTTCCTCCGGTAAACGGGAGTTGCATAATCTCATAGTTATAGGAACATGTATAAGTCATGAAGAAAGCAATAGCAACATACTAAACGATCGAGTGCTAAGCTAATGGAATGGGTCATGTCAATCAGATCATTCAACTAATGATGTGACCTCGTTAATCAAATAACAACTCTTTGTTCATGGTTAGGAAACATAACCATCTTTGATTAACGAGCTAGTCAAGTAGAGGCATACTAGTGACACTGTGTTGGTCTATGTATTCACACATGTATTATGTTTCCGGTTAATACAATTCTAGCATGAATAATAAACATTTATCATGATATAAGGAAATAAATAATAACTTTATTATTGCCTCTAGGGCATATTTCCTTCAGTCTCCCACTTGCACTAGAGTCAATAATCTAGATCACATCACCATGTGATTAACATCGATAGTTCACATCATCATGTGTTTAACACCCATAGTTCACATCGCCATGTGACCAACACCCAAAGGGTTTACTAGATTAAGTAATCTAGTTCACATCGCTATGTGATTAACACCCAAAGAGTAATAAGGTGTGATCATGTTTTGCTTGTGAGATAATTTTAGTCAACGGGTCTGTCACATTCCGATCCGTAAGTATTTTGCAAGTTCTATGTCTACAATGCTCTACACGGAGCTACTCTAGCTAATTGCTCCCACTTTCAATATGTATCCAGATTGAGACTTAGAATCATCTGGATCAGTGCCAAAAACTTGCATCGACGTAACCCTTTACGACGAACCTTTTTGTCACGTCCATAATCGAGAAACATATCCTTATTTCACTAAGGATAATTCTGACCGCTGTCCAGTGATCTACTCCTAGATCACTATTGTACTCCCTTGCCAAATCAATGCAAGGTATACAATAGATTTGGTATACAGCATGACATACTTTATAGAACCTATGGCCAAGGCATAGGGAATGACTTCTATTCTCTTTCTATCTTCTGCCGTGGTCGGGCTTTGAGTCTTACTCAACTTCACACCTTGTAATACAGGCAAGAACTCTTTCTTTGACTGCTCCATTTTGAACTACTTCAAAATCTTGTCAAGGTATGTACTCATTGAAAAAAAACTTATCAAGCGTCTTGATCTATCTCCATAGATCTTGAAGCTCAATATGTAAGCAGCTTCACCGAAGTCTTTCTTTGAAAAACTCCTTTCAAACACTCCTTTATGCTTTACAGAATAATTCTACATTATTTCCGATCAACAATATGTCATTCACATATACTTATCAGAAATATTGTAGTGCTCCCACTCACTTTCTTGTAAATACAGGCTTCACCGCAAGTCTGTATAAAACTATATGCTTTGATCAACTTATCAAAGCGTATATTCCAACTCCGAGATGCTTGCACCAGTCCACAGATGGATCGCTGGTGCTTGCACATTTTGTTAGCACCTTTTGGATTGACAAAACCTTCTAGTTGCATCACATACAACTCTTCTTTAATAAATCCATTAAGGAATGCAGTTTTGTTTGTCCATTTGCCAGATTTCATAAAATGCGGCAATTGCTAACATGATTCGGACAGACTTAAGCATAGATACGAGTGAGAAACTCTCATCGTAGTCAACACCTTGAACTTGTCAAAAACCTTTTGCGACAATTCTAGCTTTGTAGATAGTAACACTACTATCAGCGTCCGTTTTCCTCTTGAAGATCCATTTATTTTCTATGGCTTGCCGATCAACGGGCAAGTCAACCAAAGTCCAAACTTTGTTCTCATACATGGATCCCATCTCAGATTTCATGGCTTCAAGCCACTTTGCGGAATCTGGGCTCACCATCGCTTCTTCATAGTTTGTAGGCTCGTCATGGTCAAGTAACATGACCTCCAGAACAGGATTACCGTACCACTCTGGTGCGGTTCTCACTCTGGTTTACCTACGAGATTCGGTAGTAACTTGATCTGAAGTTACATGATCATCATCATTAGCTTCCTCACTAATTGGTGTAGTAGTCACAGGAACAGATTTCTGTGATGAACTACTTTCCAATAAGGGAGAAGGTACAATTACCTTATCAAGTTCTACTTTCTTCCCACTCACTTCTTTCGAGAGAAACTCCTTCTCCAGAAAGTTTCCAAATTTAGCAACAAAAGTCTTGCCTTCGGATCTGTGATAGAAGGTGTATCCAATAGTTTCCTTTGGATATCCTATGAAGATGTACTTCTCCGATTTGAGTTTTGAGCTTATCAGGATGAAACTTTTTCATATAAGCATCGCAACCCCAAACTTTAAGAAACGACAACTTTGGTTTCTTGCCAAACCATAGTTCATAAGGCGTCGTCTCGACGGATATAGATGGTGCCCCTTTTTAACGTGAATGCAGCTGTCTCTAATGTATGACCCCAAAACGATAGCGGTAAATCAGTAAGAGACATCATAGATCGCACCATATCTAGTAAAGTACGATTACGACGTTCGGACACAACATTACGCTGTGGTGTTCCGGGTGGCGTGAGTAGTGAAACTATTTCACATTGTTTTTAACTGAAGGCCAAACTCGTAACTCAAATACTTTTCTCTACGATCAGATCATAGAAACTTTATTTTCTTGTTACGATGATTTTCCCTTCATTCTGAAATTCTTTGAACTTTTCAAATGTTTCAGACTTATGTTTCATCAAGTAGATATACTCATATCTTCTCAAATCATCTGTGAAGATCAGAAAATAATGATACCTGTCGCGAGCCTCAATATTCATCGGACCACATACATCAGTTTGTATGATTTCCAACAAATCTGTTGTTCGCTCCATTGTTCCGAAGAACGGAGTTTTAGTCATCTTGCCCAAAAGGCATGGTTCGCAAGCATCAAGTGATTCATAATCAAGTGATTTCGAAAGCCCATCAGCATGGAGTTTCTTCATGCTCTTTATACCAATATGACCTAAACGGCAGTGCCACAAATAAGTTGCACTATCATTATTAACTTCGCATCTTTTGGTTTCAATATTATGAATATGTGTATCACCAAGATCGAGATCCAATGAACTATTTTCATTGGGTGTGTAACCATATAAGGTTTTATTCATGTAAACAGAACAACAATTTATTCTCTTACTTTAATGAATAACCGTATTGCAATAAACATGATCAAATCATATTCATGCTCAACGCAAAAACCAAATAACACTTATTTAGGTTCAACACTAATCCCGAAAGTATAGGGAGTGTGCGATGATGATCATATCAATCTTGGAACCACTTCCAACACACATCGTCACTTCACCCTTAACTAGTCTCTGTTTATTCTGCAATTCCCGTTTCGACTTACTACTCTTAGCAACTGAACTAGCATCAAATACTAAGGGGTTGCTATAAACACTAGTAAAGTACACATCAATAACATGTATATCAAATATAATTATGTTCACTTTGCCATCCTTCTTATCCGCCAATCACTTGGGGTAGTTCCGCTTCCAGTGACCAGTCCCTTCGCAGTGGAAGCACTCAGTCTCAGGCTTAGGTCCAGACTTGGGCTTCTTCACTTGAGCAGCAACTTGCTTGCTGTTCTTTTTGAAGTTCCCCTTCTTCCCTCTGCCCTTTTCTTAAAACTAGTGGTCTTGTCTACCATCAACACTTGATGTTTTTCTTGATTTCTACCTTCATCGATTTCATCATCATGAAAAGCTCGGGAGTCGTTTTCGTCATCCCTTGCATACTATAGTTCATCACGAAGTTCTACTAACTTGGTGATGGTGACTAGAGAATTCTGTCAATCACTATTTTATCTGGAAGATTAACTCCCACTTGATTCAAGCGATTGTAGTACTCAGACAATCTGGGCACATGCTCACTAGTTGAGCGATTCTCCTCCATCTTTCAGCTATAGAACTTGTTGGAGACTTCATATCTCTCAACTCGGGTATTTACTTGAAATATTAACTTCAACTTCTGGAACATCTCATATGCTCCATGACGTTCAAAACGTCTTTGAAGTCCCGATTCTAAGCCTTTAAGCATGGTGCACTAAACTATCAAGTAGTCATCATATTGAGCTAGCCAAACGTTCATAACGTCTGCATCTACTCCTGCAATAGGTCTGTCACCTAGCGGTGCATCAAGGACATAATTCTTCTGTGCAGCAATGAGGATAAACCTCAGATCACGGATCCAATCCGCATCATTGCTACTAACATCTTTCAACACAATTTTCTCTAGGAACATATCAAAATAAACACAGGGAAGCAACAACGCGAGCTATTGATCTACAACATGATTTGCAAAATACTACCAGGACTAAGTTCATGATAAATTTAAGTTCAATTTAATCATATTACTTAAGAACTCCCACTTAGATAGACATCCCTCTAATCCTCTAAGTGATCACGTGATCCAAATCAACTAAACCATAACCGATCATCACGTGAGATGGAGTAGTTTTCAATGGTGAACATCGTTATGTTGATCATATCTACTATATGATTCACGCTCGACCTTTCGGTCTCCGTGTTCCGAGGCCATATCTGCATATGCTAGGCTCGTCAAGTTTAACCTGAGTATTCTGCGTGTGCAAAACTGGCTTGCACCCGTTGTAGATGGACGTAGAGCTTATCACACCCGATCATCACGTGGTGTCTGGGCACGACGAACTTTGGCAACGGTGCATACTCAGGGAGAACACTTCTTGATAATTTAGTGAGAGATCATCTTATAATGCTACCGTCAATCAAAGCAAGATAAGATGCATAAAAGGATAAACATCACATGCAATCAATATAAGTGATATGATATGGCCATCATCATCTTGTGCTTTGTGATCTCCATATCCGAAGCACCGTCATGATCACCATCGTCACCGGCGCGCCACCTTGATCTCCATCGTAGCAACGTTGTCGTCTCGCCAATCTTATGCTTCCACGACTATCACTACCGCTTAGTAATAAAGTAAAGCATTACATCGCGATTGCATTGCATACAATAAAGCGACAACCATATGGCTCCTGCCAGTTGCCGATAATTCGGTTACAAAACATGATCATCTCATAAAATAAAATCAGCATCATGCCTTGACCATATCACATCACAACATGCCCTGCAAAAACAAGTTAGACGTCCTCTACTTTGTTGTTGCAAGTTTTACGTGGCTGCTACGGGCTTAAGCAAGAACTCATCTCACCTACGCATTAAAACCACAACGATAGTTCGTCAAATAGACTCCGTTTTAACCTTCTCAAGGACCAGGCGTAGTCACACTTGGTTCAACTAAAGTTGGAGAGACAGTCTTCCGCAAGCCATCTATGTGCAAAGCACGTCGAGGGAACCGGTCTCGCGTAAGAGTACGCGTAAGGTTGGTCCGGATCGTCTCGTCCAACAATACCGCCGAACCAAAGTATGACATGCTGGTAGGCAGTATGACTTGTATCGCCCACAACTCACTTGTGTTCTACTCGTGCAAATAACATCAAACCATAAAACCTAGGCTCGGATGCCACTGTTGGGGAACGTAGTAATTTCAAAAAATTTCCTACGCACACGCAAGATCATGGTGATGCATAGCAACGAGGGGGAGAGTGTTGTCTACGTACCAACGCAGACCGACTGCGGAAGCGATCACACAACGTAGAGGAAGTAGTCGTACGTCTTCTTCCCGATCCGACCGATCCAAGCACCGTTACTCCGGCACCTCCGAGTTCTTAGCACACGTTCAGCTCGATGACGATCCTCGGGCTCCGATCCAGCAAAGCGTCGAGGAAGAGTTCCGTCAGCACAACGGCGTGGTGACGATCTTGATGCACTACCGACGCAGGGCTTCGCCTAAGCTCTACAACGATATGACCGAGGTGGAATTTGGTGGCAGGGGGCACCGCACACGGCTAAGGAACGATCAACAATGATCAACTTGTGTGTCTTGGGGTGCCCCCTGCCCCCGTATATAAAGGTTGGAGGGAGGGGGGCTGGCCGGCCAAAGAGAGGGAGGCGCAGGAGGAGTCCTACTCCTACCGGGAGTAGGACTCCCCCCTCCAATCCTAGTCCAACTAGGAATCCTTCAAAGGGGAGAGAGAGAGAGGTGGCCGGCCCCTCTCCTAGTCCTAATAGGACTAGGGAGAGGGGGGAGGCGCAGCCCTATGTGGGCTGCCCTCTCACCTTTCCACTAAGGCCCATGTTGGCCCATTTGGCTCCCGGGGGGTTCCGGTAACCCTCCCGGTAATCCGGTAAAATCCCGATTTCACCCGGAACACTTCCGGTGTCCAAACATAGGCTTCCAATATATCAATCTTTACATCTCGACCATTTCGAGACTCCTCGTCATGTCCGTGATCACATCCGGGACTCCGATCAACCTTCGGTACATCAAAATGCATAAACTCATAATATAACTGTCATCGAAACCTTAAGCGTGCGGACCCTACGGTTCGAGAACAATGTAGACATGACCGAGACACGTCTCCGGTCAATAACCAATAGCGGGACCTGGATGCCCATATTGGCTCCTACATATTCTACGAAGATCTTTATCGGTCAGACCGCATAACAACATACGTTGTTCCCTTTGTCATCGGTATGTTACTTGCCCGAGATTCGATCGTCGGTATCCAATACCTAGTTCAATCTCGTTACTGGCAAGTCTCTTTACTCGTTCCGTAATACATCATCTCATAACTAACATCTTAGTTATTATGCTTGCAAGGCTTATGTGATGTGTATTACCGAGAGGGCCCAGAGATACCTCTCCGACAATCGGAGTGACAAACCCTAATCTCGAAATACGCCAACCCAACATCCACCATTGGAGACACCTGTAGTACTCCTTTATAATCACCCAGTTACGTTGTGACGTTTGGTAGTACCCAAAGTGTTCCTCCGGTAAACAGGAGTTGCATAATCTCATAGTTATAGGAACATGTATAAGTCATGAAGAAAGCAATAGCAACATACTAAACGATCGAGTGCTAAGCTAATGGAATGGGTCATGTCAATCAGATCATTCAACTAATGATGTGACCTCGTTAATCAAATAACAACTCTTTGTTCATGGTTAGGAAACATAACCATCTTTGATTAACGAGCTAGTCAAGTAGAGGCATACTAGTGACACTCTGTTGGTCTATGTATTCACACATGTATTGTGTTTCCGGTTAATACAATTCTAGCATGAATAATAAACATTTATCATGATATAAGGAAATAAATAATAACTTTATTATTGCCTCTAGGGCATATTTCCTTCAGTTTATAGGATTATTGCTACGAGTTCCAGTCCAGTTTCTACTATTTTAGTACGTTGCTATTTGAATCAGAACCTTGATATGATGCTGTTGAGCGGTATTGTGAACTGTTGTGGATGTCTCAAATCTTTTTCTGAGCATTTACAGCCGTTATGCTGTCCAATTTTCCCTAGGAATTCTGATGTCTTTGTCTTGTGGTTGTGCTTTCAGATGGCCAACCATTCTCAAAATCAAGTGGTTCGCCTGACCAGGTGCCTCGACGTGCCCGGTCATACTGCTATGTTGGTCCGGGTCATGATCGAGACAGGATACCGTTGGTATCCCGAATACACTGTTTAGGAGCAGTTCCGCGACTTTAATCAAAGCCAGTATTTCTGCACCGTCAGGATATTTCCTTCCTATCCTGGATCTACCGAGCCCCTTCACTGTTCCTATGGACTCGGAGTTACCATTGAGATGGCTGTGCAGGATGCTGCCTACTCCATGATGACCATCTTGCGAGTCCGGACTGGCCTGCTTCGGAACACTGACTTCCGTTACATGCCAGCTTCACTTCCGGGAGCGCAGGGGTATCTTCAGGCTATCTATGCTGACTCCACTCAGGAGGACTCATTAACTCGTACCACCGCTGAGATGCTCGAAGATAAGGACCGAGAGAATCGGGCCTTGAGGCTGGAGCTTTTTAATACCCGTGCTGATCATTGGGCCACATTGACTCGATTTGCACCCGCGGTGCAAGCTGGATGTATGGATACCAGGGATCTGTATCCTGTGAGAGCAGCCCTACCAGACATGGTGGATTGGCGCGATGTGGGAGGCATCACCCCACCCCTTGGTCCCCGCAGGCCACCGTTTGTTGGTCCAAGACCTCATCCTAGCCCCTATGGTCCACAGGCTCCTCAGGACCGTCTGTTTCCGGATGATCACGTTGAACTTCCAGGCTATGGAGGTGACTTCTATGAGGACTACTACGGAGCTATCTGAGTTAGTAGTAGTACCACTAGTATTGTAGTAGTTGTATCCCCACTGTCCTGCATGACTTGTGGAATACGACTTGGTGTGTAATCGATTCCGGAGGTGTAGACAAATAATGTATAGGGACTCGGAATGCCTCCGATGAGATGTAACGTCTACCTTCATAGTTGTACTGTAGCATGAGCTTGTACTAAACTATGTATGACGAGTATGACCATTGGTGTATATATGGCAGTTTTATATTACCATGGCATACGAATGACCATCTCTGCATTCCGTGTTATCCTTTACATTCTGCACTTCCCTGTTAAGTTTGAGCCATCCTTGTCTAAACCGTTGTCTTGTTTTCCTCCTAGGATGGTCAACACCCGCGGCAACCCTGCTGCCCCGGAGCGGGGGGAAGCCAATGCAGCTAGAGGTGAAAATTTGCCTCACCCGCCTTCCCTGGCCGAAGTGATGCTGGAGGCGGAAAGGAACAAGCGTGAGACCAACCGCCTGCTGGAGCGGATTGAGCAGAACACTGCACGCCACCCACGAAATGACCTGGTGTCAATCAACGACTTTATCAAGCTGTACCCACCAAAGTTTAACCATTCCGTCGAGCCCCTCGACGCGGATGATTGGCTTCGCAGCATCACCCACAAGCTACGTTCTGCCAACGTAGCCGAAGCCGACAAGGTTACCTATGCTGCTTATCATCTCGAGGGCCCCGCTAGCCATTGGTGGGAAAACTACGAAGCTATGCGCCCGGTCGGCCAAATCACTACCTGGGCTGAGTTCAGCGAGGCTTTCCGTGAGCATCACATTCCGGAAGGTCTCATGGATCACAAGAGGGAGGAGTTCTGCAACTTCACCCAAGGAAGGCTGACTGTGGATGCATATAGCCGAGAATTTGGGAACCTGGCACGCTATGCTCCTGAAGAGGTTTCTATTGACGCCAAGAAGCAGGCAAGGTTCCGCAAGGGACTTAGCCCTGAGCTTCGCCGCGATCTCCGTCTGCACGAGTGCACATCCTTCCAGAAGCTGGTCAATAAAGCTATCAGTGCTGAGACAGGCCAGACTGATTATGACGCTTCACGCAAGCACTCTCGTGATTTTGGGTCTTCATCCGGCTCTGGAGCTCAGAAGCGCCGTGTGTGGATTCCAAGCACCACACTGCCACCCAGATTCACCCCGAGGCCATCCTTTGAGGCGCCTCGTCCCAACCAGCAATTTGCACCGCCCAAGCCCTATGGTGGCCCCGCTGCTAATGTTGCTCCACGCCCCACTGTGGTAACATGCTTCAAGTGTGGAGAACCGGGTTACTATAGTCGAGAGTGTCCCCTGAACAACCCCAATCAAGCTGGAAAGTCCGTTGGCCGTGGTAAGCCCGCGGGAAAGACTTTCTACGCCAAGCCGGCCACTACTGCACGTGGCCATGTCAATTATGTTTCAGCCGAAGAGGCTCATGAGGATCCCAACGTCGTCCTTGGTACGCTCCTTGTTAACTGCCATCCAGCATCTGTTCTTTTCGATACTGGAGCATCCCATTCATTCATATCCGAGAATTATGCTCGGTTGCATAACACGACATTCTGTGACATGCCCACTTCCATGGTAATTCAAACTCCGGGTTCCAAATGGCAAACTTCTAGGGTAAGCCATGGGAACAAAATTCTTGTCGATAGGCTTGTTTTCCTCGCATCTTTAATAGCTCTCAAGTCCTCCGACATAAACATCATCTTGGGTATGGACTGGATGTCGGCTCATTATGCCAAGATCGATTGTGCCACTAGAACCGTTCAACTTACTCATCCCTCGGGCAAGACAGTTAATGTCTTAACTCGAGTGGCCAAGCGCCAACTTTACTCTCTCAATGCCAACCCTCTTCCAGACCTTGAGGACGTTCCGGTAGTCCGAGACTTCCCGGATGTGTTTCTGGAAGAACTGCCAGGTGTTCCACCTGACCGGGATGTCGAGTTTGTGATAGACCTTGTTCCAGGAACCGTTCCAATTGCTAGAAGACCCTACAAGATGGCACCCTTAGAACTAGCCGAGCTTAAGAACCAACTCGATGAGTCCTTGAACAAAGGGTTCATCCGTCCTAGCTCCTCTCCTTGGGCTTGCCCCGTCCTCTTCGTCAAGAAGAAGGATGGAACGGATCGAATGGTTGTGGATTACCGACCTGTCAATCTGGTCACCATCAAGAACAAATACCCGCTTCCCAGGATCAACGACCTGTATGATCAGCTCGCTGGATCCTCAGTCTTCTCCAAGATGGATTTGAGGCTGGGCTACCATCAAATCAAAATCAGAAATGGGGACATTCCCAAAACGGCTTTTGTTACTCGTTATGGCCAATACGAGTACACCGTCATGTCCTTCGGTCTAACCAATGCCCCGGCCACTTTCTCCCGGTTAATGAACTCGGTTTTCATGGAGTACTTGGACAAATTCATCGTAGTATACCTCGATGACATACTCATCTACTCCAAGAATGAAGAGGAACATGCCGAACATCTAAGGCTGGTATTGATGAAACTTCGAGAGCATCGCCTTTATGCCAAATTCTCCAAGTGTGAATTTTGGTTGTCAGAAGTGACCTATCTAGGCCAAGTAATCTCTGGTAAGGGTATTGCTGTCAATCCCTAGCGAGTTCAAGCCGTCCTTGATTGGACTCCACCTGAAACGGTCAAGCAAGTTCGGAGTTTCCTTGGCCTAGCGAGCTATTGCCGCCGCTTCGTCGAAAATTTCTCCAAGGTTGCTAAACCTCTAACTGAACTCCTCAAGAAAGATAAAAAGTTCGAGTGGACTCCACAGTGCGAGTTCAGTTTTCAGGAACTGAAAAGACGCCTGACATCTGCTCCCGTACTGGTACCACCAGATTTCTCCAAGGACTTTATTATCTATTGCGACGCCTCGCGACAAGGACTAGGTTGCATACTCATGCAAGATCGTCAGGTAATTGCCTATGCTTCACGGCAATTACACCCACATGAGGAAAATTATCCCACACATGATCTAGAGCTTGCAGTTGTAGTCCATGCACTCAAAACCTGGCGACATTACCTTCTCGGTAATCGTTGCGAGATCTTCACCGATCACCAAAGCTTGAAATATATCTTCACCCAACCAGATTTGAATCTCAGGCAAAGACGTTGGGTCGAGTTGATCTCGGATTACGACTTAGGAATAACTTACACCCCTGGCAAGGCCAATGTCATGGCCGATGCACTAAGTCGTAAGTCCTACTGTAACAACCTGATGTTACAACAAAATCAACCACTTCTCCATGAGGAATTTCGCAAGCTTAATCTTCACATTGTTCCTCAAGGATTCCTATCCACCCTGGTAGCGGAACCTACCCTTACGGATCAGGTCATCAAGGCACAGCAGATAGATCCGGGAATTTCCCGTATCAAGAGAAACATTAAGAAAGGAGTCGTGAATTGTTTCTCCATTGATGATCAAGGTGTTGTATACTTTGGGAATCGCCTAGTGGTTCCGAAGGCGTGAAACCTGAGGCGACTGATCCTTAAGGAAGCTCATGAATCCCCTCTCACCATTCATCCCGGTAGTACTAAAATGTATCAAGACCTACGCCAGAGGTTTTGGTGGACTAGGATGAAGAGAGAAATCGCTCAATACATTGCCAATTGCGACGTTTGTCATCGTGTTAAAGCAGAGCATCAACGGCCTGCTGGCACCCTTCAACCTTTGGCTATTCCTGAATGGAAATGGGACAAAATCAGTATGGATTTCATCACTGGGTTTCCTAGGACCAAGAGGGGGAGTAATGCCATCTTTGTCGTGATCGACCGTCTTTCCAAAGTAGCCCATTTTCTACCTGTTCGTGAGAGTATCACCGCTAGCCAGCTAGCTGACCTATACATCTCCCGAATAGTGTCTCTTCATGGTGTCCCATTGGAAATTAACTCAGACCGTGGAAGTCTCTTCACCTCTCGATTTTGGGAAAGTTTCCAAAATGCTATGGGAACTCATCTCTCCTTTAGCACCGCCTTCCATCCTCAATCAAGTGGTCAAGTAGAGCGAGTCAATCAAATTCTGGAAGATATGCTCCGAGCTTCTGTTATCTCGTTCGGAATGAGTTGGGAGAAATGCCTTCCATTCACGGAGTTTGCTTATAACAATAGCTATCAAGCTAGTTTGGGCAAGGCTCCCTTCGAAGTTCTCTATGGACGAAAATGTCGAACGCCTCTTAACTGGTCAGAAACCGGGGAAAGACAACTCTTTGGCCCGGATATGATTCAGGAAGCGGAAGAGCAGGTTCGCGTTATTCATGAGAAATTGAAAACAGCCCAATCTCGCCAAAAGAGTCAATATGATCGTAAACATAAGCCTATGACATTTGAAATTGACGAGAAAGCTTACCTTCGGGTTACCCCGTTAAAGGGAACCCATCGTTTCGGTATCAAAGGCAAATTGGCTCCTCGTTACATTGGACCCTTTCGCATTCTTGCCAAACGAGGAGAAGTTGCCTACCAATTGGAACTACCTCCGCATCTTTCCAGAGTTCACGATGTCTTCCACGTTTCGCAACTTAGGCGTTGCTTCGCAGATCCTATCCATGGAGTGGACCACGAAACGCTTGATTTACAAGATAACCTTTCTTATCGGGAATACCCCGTTCGTATCCTTGATCAAGCCGAGCGTACCACTCGACGTCATAATATCAAGTTTCTCAAGGTTCAATTGTCACACCATTCCGAGGAAGAAGCCACTTGGGAAAGGGAGGATCGTCTTCGACTCGAGTACCCCACCTTCTTCCCAGATGATCCTAAATCTCGGGACGAGATTCTATTGAGTGGGGGTGAGTTGTCACACCCTAGCTAGATTATGCATTAGAGTGTGCATCATGTTTACCTTCATCAGAAAATTGAAATGGGGAAAGCAGAACCCCCAGCACCCCCCCTGAAATCAACTAGGGTTTACTAAAAATAAATTCAATGAACCTGAAATGCCCCCTTCAAAAATGTTCACCCCCTTTGCCTTGGGTTAGAACCCTTGGGAAAAATGGTGCATATAATTTTAGGTCAACAAAAGGGGCATTGATTTAATTCATAAATATTTGAATTTGGGCATTTAAATGCTATTAAATAATTCAAATGCTCAAATAATGTTGGAACTATTTTTTGGGCCACTGAAATATTTCAGTAAGTGTCCATAAATATTTTCAGGATTTTATAAAATGATTTAGTATTTAAACTAAATCAAAACAGAATAACAGAAATAGAAAAACACAAAAAAAATAAAGATGGAAAGGCCATGGGCCACTTACCTGGCCCATCTCCAGCTGGCGGCCCAGCCCACCCCGCTGCCTCCTGTCGTCCCCCTCCTCGGACAGAAGGACGCAGGCGTGTGCCCGGCGCTCGCCGGCACGCGCGCGCGCCACCTCCCCCCCTGCGCGCCACCTCCTGCTTCCGGGCTCCCTCCCAATTCCACGGAGACGGCCACGCACCCCCTGGCCCTCTCATTCCCCTCCCCCGTGCTCATCCCCTCCTCTGGCTCTCCCCCTCTCTTCCACAGAACGCGGCCGTCGCTGCCGACGAGAACCACCACGGCCACAGCCACCCCCTCGCCCCTCGGTTGTGCCCACGAGCTCCGCAACGTCGTCCTCGACCCCCTCACCGAACCACGCCCCGCCGGAAGCCCTGCATCGTCGACTTCGAGCTCTTCTTCAACCTCGGCCGCCCGAGCTCCTCGCCGTCGATTCGCGCCGTCAAGGTCGCCCCCGAGCCCGCTAGCCACCCCTACGGCACCGCTGTGAGCTCCCGGTCCTTTTCCCCTTAGCCACGCCGTCGATTTCGCCCCGTAGCCATTGCCCCGCGAGCACCCGAAGCTCGCCGCCGTTGAGCCTCGACGCCGTCGTGGCTACGGCCGTGCAAGCACGCGTCCGAGCGCACCACCGTCTTCAACGCGTCCCCAGGAGCCTAACGCACCCACCCGTTCGACCTGCCGTGCCCCCTAGCGCTAACCCGCACCAGCCCCTAACTCTGGCCACCGCCGCGAGCTTGCCTCCGGCGAGCTCGGGCCATCTCAGCCCCTGCCGTGTGCACAGATGGATGCGGGTGAGTCCCAGCTCCGCGTAGATGCCCTCCGCTGGCCATTTGGTCGCCCGAGGAGGAATTCCGAGCCCCTCCGCCGTCTCTGGCCTTGCCGGCGACGAGCCGGGGTCAACTCCGGCGTGTTTTGACCCCGGTTGGCTGGGTTGACTCCCCCCTGACTCACTGACGTGTGGGCCCAGGCGCCTGCTTAATTAGTGTTAGTTAATTAGTGTTAATAAACTTAGCTAATTAGATGGGCCACTGACATGCGGGCCCCGCCCGGCTAACTAAGTTAGTTAGGGCTAATTAACTTGGTTAGTTGATTGTGTCACTGACCAGTGGACCCCACTGGTCAGGTTTAACCTGGAGGCGCCCAGTTGACCTGCTGACATGAGGGTGATGTCATGCTGACGCAATAAATCTTTTTCTGGATTTAATTTTATATAGAAAATTCCAAAAAATTGCCTAAACTTCAAAAATTCATAGAAATTCAACCATAACTCCAAATGAGACAAATTATATATGAAAAATTATCAGAAAAATCCAAGCTATCCATTGGTACTAGTTTCATGCATGTCAGAACAAGTTAAACCTGCTGTTTATGCAATATAAGGATATGCACTAATATGATCAAGTTAAATGAGCTAACACTTGAACCTTTGGTTCAAATAAGCAATTACCCTTCTGTTTTAGCTTGCATTAGGCCAAGGCACATCCATATTGCCATGTCATAGCATGCATCATATTGTTGCATGTCGTCATGTGTTGATTGTGCTCGGTTGTGTCCTTCGTGGTAGGTTCTGTCTCCGAGGATATTCACGAGTATCCAACTGAAGGGCAGTATCCCGTTACCACTCCATCAGGCAAGCAACCATTGATCATTCCGATACAACCCATGTTCTCGCTCCTGCTCTTGTTTACTGCATTAAGACAACACGATTCAAACTGCTGTGTGCTACGGTAGCTGAACCCTTATCCTCTGCATGACCTGTCATTGCCACAGTAACTAGATGAAACCCACTAGCATGTGTAGGAGTTGATTGAGCCATGTTTTGTGATTCCTACCTTGCTATGCCTGCTATGCTTAGAGTTGTGTCAGGTCTGGTTCATCTGGGTGATGGGCTAGAGTGAAATGCTTGTGCCAGTAATATGTGGGATGTGTTGAACATGTTTTGGTAAAGGTATCGATGAGAGGCCATGTAGGAGTACATGGTGGGTTGTTTCATTGAGGCCGTCCATAAGAACTGAGATCTGTATGTGTGATTTAAGATGCAGTTACTACCGTACATTGGGCCCGAAACAAATGGACCCTCTCGGCTTCTTAGCCACCCTAGTACTCTGTCCAAGAGTTGCAAATAGTTTCTGGTGTTTGTAGGATATGTGTTGGCGGCCGTGCGTAGCGCTGACCCTAGGGGTGGGCTATGTTGCGGTAGATACACCGTGGCACGGTGTACCGAGTCACCCGTTTGGTGTCTCGGGAACCCTGTTCACATCGTTCGGGGCCGTATGTGGAAACCTCGGCCGGACTCCCTGCGGATGGAACCTGGATAGGCGATAACCTGGACTAGGGGCTTAGGTGTTTAGGTAGGCCGTGGCTGACACCCTCGCTGGGCTTCCGCTTGAAGGTTGCCGAGTACATGTCGTGTAGACGGCGGTAAGCGGTGAAAGCGTGTATGACGAAGTACACCCCTACAGGGTATAAAACTATTCGAATAGCCGCGTCCGCGGTAAAGGACTACTTGGTTGCCTATACAGTTCATAGACAAGTTAATGGATACTACTAAAAGACTCAAGATAAGTGTGAGTACCGAGGATGGCCCTCTCGCAGGTTACGAGGGAGGATCCACGGTGGAGTATTGTGATGGTGAGTAGTGGACTCGTGTGCGAAAACTATTTTGCTAAAAGATTCCGTAGGATAGCTTAGCCAAGAGTCAAAGCTGGCTTGCTGCATAAACCCCACCACCTTCTTGAGAATGAGCATGTATAGTAGGTTCTGATGTAAGACTTGCTGAGTACCTTTGTACTCATGTTTGCTTATTTATTGTTTTCAGACGACAACACTGCCCCCTCCGATGGGTTTTACGTAGACCTTGACGTCGACGAGTGACTAGCCACCCAGGTGGTGATCCAGGCCATGGAGGGCCCTATGTAGATAGACAGGCTTCGAGAAGCCTTCTTTCTTTCTAGAGTCTGTACTCAGACTAGTTGCTTCCGCATGTGCTTGTATGACTGTATGACTTGAGTGTCGGGTCATGTGACCCCTACCTGTATGGACATGTTATGTATGGCTCCCTGGAGCCTTTAAATAAAGTACTTGAGTTGTAGAGTTTTGTTGTGATGCCATGTTGTATGTACTCATATCGGGCATATTGTGTGTATGTTTGAAATGCTTGGTATGAGTGGGATCCGACAATCTAGTTGTTTGTCCTTCGCAGCCTTTCTTATGGGGAAATGTAGTCTAGTGCTCCTCGAGCCATAGTAGTCCGCTACAGCCCGGTTCACCGGAGTCCTGCTAGCCCAGCACTACTGCTCAGGACACTTGACTGGCCGGCATGTGTTTCACTTCATCCCTATGTCTGTCCCTTCGGGGAAATGTCACGCGGTGATCTCCGGAGTCCTGTCTAGCCTGCTACAGCCCGGGATCGCCGGAGTCCTGTTAGCCCAGTGCTACAGCCCGGAATCACTCGTTGATGACCGACATGTTCGATGTGATTCATGTATGCCTGTCTCCATAGGTCTGTGCCGCTTTGGGTTCACGACTAGCCATGTCGGCCCGGGTTCTCGGTCATATGGATGCTAGCGACATTGTCATATACGCGAGCCAAAAGGCGCAAACGGTCCCGGGCCATGGTAAGGCGACACCCGTGGGATACCGTGCGTGAGGCCGCAAAGTGATATGAGGTGTTACCGGCTAGATCGATGTGGCCTGGAATCGGGGTCCTGACAGCGACGAACTACTGGGAGGAGCTCGGTCACCTTCTCTCTCTCTCTCTCTCTCTACTTGCTTGCTGGCCGGACCAACCAACCCCTTCGAACCGAACCCCTGCTATGCGAGTGGCCGGTCCCTATTTATAGAGGCCCTGGTCCTCTTCCCAAATATCGAGCGGGAAGGGAGCCAACAATGGCGGGCTAATTTGAAGGGGGACAGCAAGTACTCTTATCCTGACTAAAGGTGGTCTTCGCCTGCGAAAGACTCTGCGGTGACACCGTGCTGGGCTCCATGGTGACCTCCGTCTCGTAGTCCACTTGGTCCTGGTCTTGTTGCACCGAAATGGCAACCTTTGCCTGATGCCTCGGTACTCCGCGGCTGCGCTTGCCCCCTTTGCACCAAAGAGGAAAGAAGGACGCTGCGCGCGCTGGCACCCGCCTGGTGCCCTGAGTCGTCATGGCTTGCGTCATGGGCACCTCGCGAGGTACCCCGCCTTGAACTCTCCGCCTCCTCGCGAGCCAGCCTGACGAGGCTATGCCTGAGGATGCGCCACGTCGTCCGCCTCGCGAGGCTTGGCCCCTCGCGAGGGTCTTGAGTCTTGTGCTGATGAAGATGGGCCGTGTTGGGCCGCCACTTGAGCCACGCCGCAGGCCGCAGGCAGGAAAGTCTGGAGACCCCCGTTCCCAGAACGCCGACAGGCTGAAATTGGGATTTCAGGCTCGTGCCCACGTCAAGAGGTATAAGACCTCCGACGATTTTCTTAGCCTGCAAACTAAGGGAGAAAAAACTCAATCGTTGAGCTTGTGCCCAGATTGTTTGAGTACAACAATCACTTGAATCGAGTGGGAGTTGATCTTCCAGATAAGATAGTGATGTTTTTCCAAAGTCATTGCCACCAAGCTGCTAGAGCTTCGTGATGAACTATAACACATCAGGGATAGATATGATGATCCTTAAAATATTCTTGATGTTTGACACCGCGAAAGTAGAAATCAAGAAGGAGCATCAATTGTTGATGGTTAGTGAAACCACTAGTTTCAAGAAGGGCAAGGGCAAGAAGGGATACTTCATGAAACGGCAATTCAGCTGCTGCTCTAGTGGAGAAACCCAAGGTTGAACCCAAACCCGAGACTGAGTGCTTCTGTAATAAGGGGAACAGCCACTGGAGCAGAATTACCCTAGATACTTGGTAGGTGAGAAGGCTGTCGATAGAAGTATATTGGATATACATTATGTTAATGTGTACTTTACTAGTACTCCTAGTAGCACCAGGGTATTAGATACCGGTTCGGTTGCTAAGTGTTAGTAACTCAAAATAAAAGCTACGGAATAAACGGAGACTAGCTAAAGGTGAGCTGACGATATGTGTTGGAAGTGTTTCCAAGGTTGATATGATCAAGCGTCGCACGCTCCCTCTACCATCGAGATTGGTGTTAAACCTAAGTAATTGTTATTTGGTGTTTGCGTTGAGCATAGACATGATTGAATTATGTCTATCGCAATACAGTTATTCATTTAAAGAGAATAATAGTTACTCTGTTTATTTGAATAATACCTTTAATGGTCTTGCACCTAAAATGAATGGTTTATCTCGATCGTAGTGATACACATGTTCATGCCAAAAGATATAAGATAATAATGATATTACCACATACTTGTGGCACTGCAATTTGAGTCATATTGGTATAAAACGCATGAAGAAGCTCCATACAGATGGATCGTTTGGACTCGCTTGATTTTGAATCACTTGAGACATGCAAATCATACCACATGAGCAAGATGACTGAAAGGCCTCGTTTTCAGCAAGATGGAACTAGAAAGCAACTTGTTGGAAGTAATACATTTTGATGTGTGCAGTCCAATGAGTGCTGAGGCACGCAGTGGATATCGTTATGCTCTTACTTCACAGATGATTTGAGTAGATACTGAGTATATTTACTTGATGAAACACAAGTCTGAATTATTGAATGGTTCAAATAATTTCAGAATGAAGTTGAAGATCGTCGTGACAAGAAGATAAAATATCTATGATATGATCATAGAGACAAATATCTGAGTTGCGAGTTTGGTACACAATTGAGACATTGTGGAAATTGTTTCACGACTAGTACCGCCTGGAACACCATAGTGTGATGGTATGTCCGAACATCATAACTGCACCCTATTGGATATGATGCATAAACATGATATCTCTTATCAAATTACCACGATAGTTTATGGGTTAGGCATTAGAGACAACCACATTCACTTTAAATAGGGCACCACGTAATTCCGATGAGATGACAACGTTTGAACTATGGTTTGGAGAAACCTAAGTTGTCGTTTCTTAAAAGTTTGGGGCTGCGACGCTTATGTGAAAAAGTTTCAGGTTGATGAGCTCGAACCCAAAGCGGATAAAATACATCTTCATAGGACACCCAAAAATAGTTGGGTATACCTCCTAATTCAGATCCGAAAGCAATAGAGATTGTTTCTTGAATCGGGTCCTTTCTCGAGGAAAGATTTGTCTCGAGAATTGAGTGGGAGGATGGTGGAGACTTGATGAGGTTATTGAACCGTCACTACAACTGGTGTGTAGCAGGGCACAAAAAGTTGTTCCTGTGGCACCTACACCAATTGAAGTAGAAGCTTATGATAATGATCATGAAACTTCGGATCAAGTCACTACCGTACCTCGTAGGGTGACAAGGATACGTACTGCTTCAGAGTGGTATAGTAATCCTGTCTTGAAGGTCATGTTGCTAGACAACAATGAACATACGAGCTATGGAGAAGCAATGGTGGGCCCAAATTCTGACAAATGGTTAGAAGCCATGAAATCCGAGATAGGATCCATGTATCAGAACAAAGCATGGACTTTGGTGGACTTTCCCAATGATCGGCAAGCCATTGAGATAAATGGATCTTTAAGAAGAAGACGGACGTAGACGGTAATGTCACCGTCTATGAAGCTCGACTTGTGGTGAAGAGTTTTTCACAAGTTCAAGGAGTTGACTACGATGAGATCTTCTCATACGTAGCAATGCTTAAGTCCGTCGGAATCATGTTAGCATTAGCTGCATTTATGTAGTCTGGCAGATGGATGTCAAAACGAGTTTCCTTACCAGTTTTCGTAAGGAAAGGTTGTATGCGATACAATCAGAAAGGTTTTGTCGATCCTAAGGATGCTAAAAGGTATGCTAGCTCCAGCAATCCTTCTAAGGACTGGAGTAAGCATCTCGGAGTTGGAATGTACACTTTGATGAGATGATCAAAGATTTTGGGTTTATACAAAGTTTATGAAAAACTTGTATTTCCAAAGAAGTGAGTAGGAGCACTATAGAATTTCTGATGAGTATATGTTGTTGATCAGAAATGACGTAGAATTTCTGGAAAGCATATAGGGTTATTTGGAAAGTGTTTTTCAATGGAAAGCCTGGATTAAGCTACTTGAACATTGAGCATCAAGATCTATATGGATAGATCAAAACGCTTAATGGTACTTTCAAATGAGCACATACCTTGACATGATCTTGAAGGTGTTCAAGATGGATCAGTCAAAGAAGGAGTTCTTGCCTGAGTTGTAAGGTATGAAGTTAAGACTTAAAGCTCGACCACGGCAGAAGAAAGAGGAAGGACGAATGTCGTTCCCTATGCTTTTGTCATAGGCTCTATACGGTATGCCATGCTAAGTACCGCACCTGATGTGTGCCTTGCCACATATCTGGCAAGAGGGTACAAAGGTAATCTAGGAGTAGATCACCAGATAGTGGTCAAAATTATCCTTAGAGGAATAAGGATATGTTTCTCGGTTATGGAGGTGATAAAGAGTTCGACATAAAGAGTTACGTCGATGCAAGCTTAACACCTATCCGGATAGCTCTGAGTAGAGATACCGGATACGTATAATGGAGCAACAATTTAGAATAGCTCCAAGTAGAACAGTTATTTGAAATGGCTCCAAATGTAGCGTAGTAGTTGCATCTACAAGATGACATAGAAATTTGCGAAGTACATACGGATCTGAATGTTGCAGACCCGTTGACTGAAACCTCTCTCACAAGCATAACATGATCAAACCCAGAACTCTTTGGGTGTTAGTCACATGGGGATGTGACCTTGACTGTTAATCACATATCGATGTGAACTGGATTATTGACTCTAGTGCAAGTGGGAGACTGTTGGAAATATGCCCTAGAGGCAATAATAAATTGGTTATTATTATATTTCCTTGTTCATGATAATCGTTTATTATCCATGCTAGAATTGTATTCATAGGAAACTCAGATACATGTGTGGATACATAGACAACACCATGTCCCTAGTAAGCCTCTAGTTGACTGGCTCGTTGATCAATAGATGGTTATGGTTTCCTGACCATGGACATTGGATGTCGTTGATAACAGGATCACATCATTAGGAGAATGATGTGATGGACAAGACCCAATCCTAAGCCTAGCACAAGATCGTATAGTTCGTATGCTAAAGCTTTTCTAATGTCAAGTATCATTTCCTTAGACCATGAGATTGTGCAACTCCCGGATACCGTAGGAATGCTTTGGGTGTGCCAAACGTCACAACGTAACTGGGTGGCTATAAAGGTGCACTGCCGGTATCTCCGAAAGTGTCTGTTGGGTTGGCACGAATCGAGACTGGGATTTGTCACTCCGTGTGACGGAGAGGTATCTCTGGGCCCACTCGGTAGGACATCATCATATTGTGCACAATGTGACCAAGGAGTTGATCACGAGATGATGTGTTACGGAACGAGTAAAGAGACTTGCCGGTGACGAGATTGAACAAGGTATCGGATACCTACGATCGAATCTCGGGCAAGTACAATACCGCTAGACAAAGGGAATTGCATACGGGATTGATCGAATCCTCGACATCGTGGTTCATCCGATGAGATCATCGTGGAACATGTGGGTGAAGGAAATATGCCCTAGAGGCAATAATAAAGTTATTATTTATTTCCTTATATCATGATAAATGTTTATTATTCATGCTAGAATTGTATTAACCGGAAACATAATACATGTGTGAATACATAGACAAACAGAGTGTCACTAGTATGCCTCTACTTGACTAGCTCGTTAATCAAAGATGGTTATGTTTCCTAACCATGAACAAAGAGTTGTTATTTGATTAACGAGGTCACATCATTAGTTGAATGATCTGATTGACATGACCCATTTCATTAGCTTAGCACCCGATCGTTTAGTATGTTGCTATTGCTTTCTTCATGACTTATACATGTTCCTATGACTATGAGATTATGCAACTCCCGTTTGCCGGAGGAACACTTTGGGTACTACCAAACGTCACAACGTAACTGGGTGATTATAAAGGAGTACTATAGGTGTCTCCAAAGGTAGATGTTGGGTTGGCGTATTTCGAGATTAGGGTTTGTCACTCCGATTGTCGGAGAGGTATCTCTGGGCCCTCTCGGTAATACACATCACATAAGCCTTGCAAGCATTATAACTAAGATGTTAGTTGTGAGATGATGTATTACGGAACGAGTAAAGAGACTTGCCAGTAACGAGATTGAACTAGGTATTGGATACCGACGATCGAATCTCGGGCAAGTAACATACCGATGATGTTGTTATGCGGTCTGACCGATAAAGATCTTCGTAGAATATGTAGGAGCCAATATGGGCATCCAGGTCCCGCTATTGGTTATTGACCGGAGACGTGTCTCGGTCATGTCTACATTGTTCTCGAACCGTAGGGTCCGCACGCTTAACGTTACGATGACAGTTATTATGAGTTTATGCATTTTGATGTACCGAAGGTTGTTCGGAGTCCCGGATGTGATCACGGACATGACGAGGAGTCTCGAAATGGTCGAGACGTAAAGATTGATATATTGGAAGCCTATGATTGGACATCAGAAGTGTTCCGGGTGAAATTAGGATTTTACCGGAATACCGGGAGGGTTACCGGAACCCCCGGGGAGCTAGATGGGCCATAATGGGCCTTAGTGGAAAAGAGAAGGGGCTGCCCTAGATGGGCTGCGCGCCTCCCCCTTCCCCTAGTCCTATAAGGACTAGGAAAGGGTGGCCGGCCACCTCCTCCTCTTTTCCCCTCCGAGGAATCCTAGTTGGACTAGGATTGGAGGGGGAATCCTACTCCCAGTGGGAGTAGGACTCTCCTGCGCCTCCCCCCTTGGCCGGCCAGCCCCTCCCCCTTGGATCCTTTATATACGGGGGCAGGGGGCACCTCTAGACACACAAGTTGATCCTTGAGATCGTTCCTTAGCCGTGTGCGGTGCCCCCTGCCACCAAATTCCACCTCGATCATACCGTTGTAGTGCTTAGGCGAAGCCCTGCGTTGGTAGAACATCAAGATCGTCACCACGCCGTCGTGCTGACGGAACTCTTCCTCGACGCTTTGCTGGATCGGAGCCCTAGGATTGTCATCGAGCTGAACGTGTGCTAAGAACTCGGAGGTGCCGGAGTAACAGTGCTTGGATCGGTCGGATCGGGAAGAAGACGTACGACTACTTCCTCTACGTTGTGTCAACGCTTCCGTTGTGATCTACAAGGGTACGTAGATCAGACTCTCCCCCTCGTTGCTATGCATCACCATGATCTTGCGTGTGCGTAGGAATTTTTTTGAAATTACTACGTTCCCCAATAGTGGGAACCAACATGGGTATCCAGATCCCGCTGTTGGTTATTGACCGGAGAACGTCTCGGTCATGTCTGCATGGTTCCCGAACCCGTAGGGTCTACACACTTAAGGTTCGATGACGCTAGGGTTATAAAGGAAGTTTGTATGTGGTTACCGAATGTTGTTCGGAGTCCCGGATGAGTTCCTGGACATCACGAGGAGTTCCGGAATGGTCCAGAGGTAAAGATTTATATATGGGAAGTCATCATACAGTCACCGGAATAATTCGGGGGAATGCTGGTATTGTACCGGGACCACCGAAGGGGTTCCGGGGGTCCACCGGGAGGGTCCACCTGCCCCGGAGGGCCCTATGGGCTGTATGTGGAGAGGGACCAGCCCCTTAGTGTGCTGGGCGCCTCCCCCCTAGGGCCCATGCACCTAGGGTTTGGGGGAACCCTAAAGGGGGGCGCCCCCCCCCCCCCCCTTGCCTTGGGGGGCAAGGCAACCCCCCTTGGCCGCCACCCCCTCCTCAGATGGGATCTGAGGGGGCCGGCCCCCCTCTCCCTTACCCCTATATATATGTGGGGGGGTGGGAGGGCAGCCACACCAATGTTCTGGCGCAGCCCTCCCCCTCTCCCAAGTCCTTCTCCTCTCCCGTGGTGCTTGGCGAAGCCCTGCAGGATTGCCACGCTCCTCCTCCACCACCACGCCGTCGTGCTGCTGCTGGACGGAGTCTTCCTCAACCTCTCCCTCTCTCTTTGCTGGATCAAGGCATGGGAGACGTCACCGAGCTGTATGTGTGTTGAACGCGGAGGTGCCGTCCGTTCGGCACTAGGATCTCCGGTGATTTGGATCACGACGAGTATGACTCCTTCAACCGCGTTCTCTTGAACGCTTCCGCTTAGCGATCTACAAGGGTATGTAGATGCACTCTCCTTCCCCTCGTTGCTGGTTTCTCCATAGATAGATCTTGGTGATACGTAGGAAAATTTTGAATTTCTGCTACGTTCCCCAACAGTACGTGTGTTGAACGTGGAGGTGATGTCCGTTCGGCACTTGGTCATCGGTGATTTGAATCACGTCGAGTACGACTCCATCAACCCCGTTCTCTTGAACGCTTCCGCTCGTGA
The DNA here is from genome assembly GCA_034509565.1 of Triticum monococcum. Classification (NCBI taxonomy): domain Eukaryota; kingdom Viridiplantae; phylum Streptophyta; class Magnoliopsida; order Poales; family Poaceae; genus Triticum; species Triticum monococcum. The sequence goes on along the minus strand of CM067845.1, from coordinate 11,447,696 downwards.
TCTACAAGGGTATGTAGATGTACTCCTCTCTCCCTCGTTGCTAGATGACTTCATAGATGGATCTTGGTGATGCGTAGAAAATTTAAAAATTCTGCTACGTTCCCCAACACTCCATGGCCCAAAGGCCATTGGAGATGGGGCGGACCAGTAGCGGTGCCGAAGGGAGAAAGAGGAAAGTTTGAGATCTTTTTTCTTGTTACCACCTTCTATTTGGGTATGAAGAGAAGTAGAGCTCCATACATGGTAGGATCAGCGTGGATTCCAACAATTTGATCCAAGAGATGGATAATTGGAGGGAACACCATGAGGTATAGCTAGATACAGAAAAATTCCAACACTCATGTTTGCTCATCTTTTGGCTTGAATTTCTCACCGTTCTTCACAATTTGAGAAGGTAGAGAAGAAACATGTGTCAAGCTCAAGAAGCCAAGAGAGAAGAGCAACATCTTTTGGCTTGAATTTCTCACCGTTCTTCACAATTTGAGAAGGTAGAGAAGAAACAAGTGTCAAGCTCAAGAAGCCAAGAGAGAAGAGCAACAATGTAGACAATGAACATGAGATGGAAAAAGTACTGATTGGACTATTAGGAACTGTCAAATAAATTTGTGTATTTTTTTAAGAAGTTAAGTTTTGGAGGTTCAGTGAAAATTTTATTTTTCAGAGAAGCAAATATAAGGAGTTAGAAGATGATAATATACGGCCTAAATTTTAAGGGACACTCTAACCCATCTGTCCACGGCCCACCTGGGAGAGACATGGAAGAAGTGAATGAAACTATTTCTCGTCCTCTGTCGGGAGAATTGATTTTAACCCCCCCCCCCCAAGTTCGTCTGCCTTTGATTCTATGCCCCTTTATTTGTTTGCCTTGTTCTCAACCCCCTCCGCTACAACACGTCTTTTGTTGATTGACCGCTTGGCGCTGTTATCTGCTTAGTTATTAGCAAATAATGAACAAAAAAATGGCCTTGTAATATTTCGATTTGACAAATAAGGCAGTTTCCTCGAGACCCCAGCCCACACATGAGACAGAGCTGCCGCTCGTTCTTTCTTTCCCCCCTTCTCGTCATATCTAGCGAAAAGCCGCCAGAACCGCCTTGCCCCGTCATCCATCGCCCGTGCTGCTCCGCCGTGTTTCCTCCCCATCCGCAGCCCTCCATTGCTGCCCCAAGGTAAGGCAAGCTTCTCCCCTTCCGTTTCCATGGATTCCGCGTCGTTCCTCTTGTATGTTGTCTAAATCGTCGAAACCCTAGGTACCGAGGGGGGTTGACATGGGGATTTGAGTGGGAGAGGTTGGATCTACAAAGAGGTGTGTGGATCTGAAAAGGTGAGAAAATATTTTATGGTTGGGACATCCAAAGGAGGTGATACATCTGATTATTCTCATTTCTATTTGATGCTTATATACTAACAAATTTGTTAAACATGCCTGCAAGAGCAGATGGATTGAAGGCGAGCGGACCCCTCTGTCTTCTCTCTTTCTTCACAGAGCCGCCGCTCGTTCTTTCTTTTTCCCCTTATTGTCATATCTAGCGACAAGCTGCCAGAACTGCCTTGCCCCGCCGTCCGTCGCCCCTGCTGCTCCGCCGTGTTTCCTCCCCATCCGCAGCCCTCCATTGTTGCCCCAAGGTAAGGCAAACTTCTCCCTTTCCGTTTCCATGGATTTTGCGTCGTTCCTCTTGTACGTTGTCTAAATCGTCGAAACACTAGGTACCGAGGAAGATTGACATGGGGATTTGAGTGGGAGAGGTTGGATCTACAAAGGGGTGTGTGGATCTGAAAAGGTGAGAACATATTTTGTGGTTGGGACATCCAGGGAAGGTAATACATCTGTTTATTCTCATTTCTATTCGATGCTTATACACTAACAAATTTGTTAAACATGCCAGCAAGAGCAGATGGATTGAAGGCGAGCGGACCCCTCTGTGTTCTCTCTTTCTTCACAGAGCCGCCACTCGTTCTTTCTTCCCTCCTTCTCGTCATATCTAGCGACCAGCCGCCAGAATCGCCTTGCCCCGCCGTCCACCGCCCCCGCTGCTCCGCCGCGTTTCCTCCCCATCGGCCGCCCTCCATTGCCGCCCCAAGGTAAGGCAAGCTTCTCCCCTTCCGTTTGCATGGATTTTGCGTCGCTCCTCTTGTACGTTGTCTAAATCGTCGAAACTCTAGGTACCGAGGGAGATTGACATGAAGATTTAAGCGGGAGAGGTTGGATCTGCAAAAGAGTGCGTGGATCTGAAAAGGTGAGAAATTATTTTGTAGTTGGGACACCAGGGAAAGGTGCTATACATCTATTTATTCTCATTTCTATTTGATGGCTGTGTATACTAACAAATTTGTCAAACATGGCAGCAAGAGCCCCGTTCCCCCTTCGCGCGTTCCGATGTTCCATAGATCCGAACGTCAGATGCCGCCGCCGGCGGCGGTGGCCGACTGGTCGGGCCTCCACCAAGACATCCTCAGCCGCATCTTCCTCTCGATCGCATGCATCGGCGACCGGGTCAGGTTCTCCGCCGTCAACCAGCACTGGCGCGGTGTCGCGCTGCAAAACCCGCCCCCGCTCCCCTGGCTCCTCATGCCCTCCACCGCCGGGACCTCCTGCTACAGGATCTTCGGCGGGATCGCCGACCCGCAGCCGCCCCTCGCTGGCGCCGTCCGCGGGGCGCGTTTCTGCGGCTCCTCTCCGGGCGGCTGGTCCGTGCTCGTGCTCCACCAGTGGCACGGCCACGCCCTGCTCAACCTCCGCTCCGGCGAGCGCGTCGTCCTCCCGGACCACGTGCGCGTCACCCTGAACGGCGGGCGCGTCCCGCCGAACTTCAACGTCATCAGGTGCCCCATAATGATCCGCGCGGCCGCCATGTCCGCGCCACCGCCTTCGGCTGCCTGCGTCGTCGCTGCCCTGACGACAGGCCAGACCACCATGGCGTTCTGGCGCCCGGACATGGACTGCTGGTCGCCGGCGCCGCTGGGGGCTCCGTGTGACGCCCAGGACCTGACGTACCACGACGGATGCTTCTGGGCCGTCAACCCCTGTGAGCAGCTCTTCTGCTACAGGCCGGAGATTGCCGGCGCAGACGGTGCGCTTACTGTTCAACATCTTGTCTACCAGTGCTGTGCTGACCAGATGACCCCCGCGGCGCCTGGGGAGATCGTCTCCCGCTACCTCCTGCCTGCCGCCTCCGGTGAAGATTTGCTAATGGTGAAGAGGTTCGTCGATCCGGCGAGAGGCGGCACTAGGCGGTTCGAGGTCTTCAGGCTAGAGAAGCAACTTGGCAGAACCTCCTGGCGCTTCCACAAGATGGAGGGGCAGGTGCTCTTCGTCGGCCGGAGCTGCTCCAAGGCCTTCGACACAGGGCGCAGCGGCAATCCGGGCTACATCTACTTCCTCGACGATGTCTATGGTGGCCGTCCGATGAGCGTTCTCCAGCAGAACGAATACCCCTGCACCGACATGGGTGGTTGGAGTTGCTCCCCTGACGACGAGGAAATCAAGCGCTGCCTGCCATGGGCGCATCCCTCGGACAGCTCACCGTCCATTTGGTACCTCCATTGATCTACCAGGAGTTGGCTTCTAGGTTTCGATCTCACCATATTTCCATAATTTTATTTTGAGTCTTTGTTGCCCATCAACATATGCCGTGCTCCGGATCAGTGTCTCGGTTTGTTGTCTTCGTTGTTGTGGTCATTGTCGCTCTTGTTGTAAACTTGTAATATGGCTATGGGAAACTTGAAGTTACATATCCAGTTTGTTGTATGTACTCTACTTAATCTGAAGATTGTCTTGAAACTCATTTCATCAATGAAACTCCGAACTCTTCAGACTACTACCTGTCTATACATGCTGTTTGGTATATACTCCTATATGCTTCTTCCTTAATTCTGGCTCCTAGCTAGTATTTCACTTATGTAAGATATTCTGTCATGAATTCAACTTGAGATTTGAGATTCATATAAAGTGCTGAAATAATATTTTTCAGTATTAGATGATGCTACTGAATATGTTATGTGTGTTCAGGTATACAGCAACTAGCACTAATTGTCTGTTGAGGACTGTATGTTCACTTCTTGGTATGTTTCCAAGTCGTTGCTCAGCTGAATGTTTGGTTTGTGTTAACAGAATATATTTATTGCACGTTTCCCATTTATTGTTAGTGAAGAAAATTAATTACTCTCTTCATCTCTTGCTATATTCTCTTATCGGGGAAACCCTTTTTGGAGATTAGCGAGGGACATATTAAAGACATCAGGGAAAGAGCCAGTCCAGTTTTGCTCTTTTCAGTAATCAGGGACATACTAAAGACATCAGGGAAAGCTCCAAAACTAATATTGCTAGACACTGATGAAATGAAGGAACCATATGATTTGGGCGGCATGATATGCTTTTTCAGTAATAATAAGCAGGCGTGTTACAGCGTTTTCTCTGGAATGTCTTAATTGTGATTTCACTTAACTGACACCAATGCCACCATCAATAAGGACCAATTGCTGCTGCATCAAATCAGCATTGTATTAGCTGATATATAAAATATAACCCCGCGTAATATTAGCGAATGTACATTCCTTGCTTTTTCTATAACGAACATGATTTCTTCCCATGGGGGTTTCTTAGCTTTTTAGCTTAGTGCGTAGCCACTATTTAACTGCACATGTCCACTCTCAGCACTGTTTTTGTGGTAGAGGTGATGGGATGAAATGAGTCGTCATTTGTGAACTGCAGAGCACCTGTTCTATGTAAGCTCCACAATATGTCGAATCAGAACCAGATCTTTAACTAGAAACCAATTTACTGAATTAAAACCACTTTTGTTTACTGGTGTTATCTTTTGCAGCCTGTGATACTTCCAATTCAGATCATAAGAATCAGTCAGCTGGTCATCTTGAGTGTTCCTGGAGGTATAACCCAATTCGTCAATCCTAGGATGGCTGTCCAGCAGGAGTGCATGCGGTTTTTCTATCTCTCGAGATGTCCTACAGCATGCCATGCTCATGTTATCCAATATTTGAGCTTGCAAGCATATGCTCAGAAACAATAAGCGCCAGCACTCTTCAATTATTTTTGTGTGTTATGTTTTGTCACAGAATTCACGACGGCAGGCAGTTGAGAAATGCTGTTAATTTTTTACTGATAAGTAGCAGCAATGGTGAATTTAATACCAACATTCACGTTATTTTTACAAGGCTTACAAACACATATTAGTATGTTACAACATTCGGAGAATACCAGGTTCAAAGATACCAACATTCACGTTTTTTTTTGAAAAGTAGACGAAGTCCATATGTCCATATGTCCCTATGTCCCTGCATCAAGTGAATGCACGTAGTCCATATGTCCCTAAAGGGCAGTACCGTGAATGCTATGTTCTGTTCGGCCTGTCCAAGGTGCGACCTTCTGACTGACGGTACCTTCGCGCTCGTTAAGAGGCTAAACGGTAACGATATCCCTGTCTATGACGATGACGATTGGTCTTTGCGATTCAACTGGTCGAGGCCTTTGAAATTCAGTCCAGAGAGTTTTGTGACACCAGAGTGGACCATTCTTGAAGGTGCTGCCCCTGGTGTTTATAGGCTGAGGCATTTTGGTGCCTCCAAGCCGCTGACATGGTCGATCAAGCATTTTACAGGTACCTCTCGCGCGTTTGCAGTGCGTTAAGCAATTCAGAACTTGCGACGATGTCGTATGAAACTGCTGCTCTTTATGCTTTTGTTACAAGGAAATATATGGTGTGTACATTAGGGAAAATACATCTCACTATCGGGTGCATGTTCATATCATACTATCATGTGGATATATCCAGTGTTTTGCAATAGCGGCAGAACATTTCAGGTTCCTGTATGTATGTCTGGACTCACTCACGCATTAGTTACTGTCCCCCGAGGGACACATTATATAGTTCAGATTGTACCATCACGCATATTGGAGTATATGTTAAGGTTGAGATACATGCACATTGGATGCCATGTTGTATGGACGTAAATATCCATGGTTGACCACTGTTCTCACCATGTGAGGTTTACCGCCTTTGAAGGCTACGGTGATCAGATGGCAAATTCTCTGGCAAGATTGATAGATGTAATTCATGGGAAATGGAAAAAGACAGTTCACAGCCTGGCACTAGAGTAACATTTTCAAGCACAAGGCCGCAAAAGCAGCAAGAGTAGCATTTCAAGCACAAGGCTGCAAAATCAGCAAGATTATCTCTGATGTGGTAATCTCTTGTATCGGAATGTGAACCTTGTTGTTAAGTCATCTGGTAGAGACACTTTTGTCATGCATACTTAGTACTTACCTGCTGAGCCGAGACATTATTTCCTTCTTTATCATCACTTGGACCTTTGTTGGTCCGATATGAAGAGAACTAGCGCTTCACACATGGTAAAATCAACGGTGGATTCCAACAATTTGGTCCAAGAGATGGATAATTGGAAGAAAACAATCCAATGGAGTATATCTAGATCAACTGAATTTCAACCACCTGTGTTTGCTCATCCTTTGGCTTCCTCCAACATTCCAGACTGTTTAGTGGACTGATTTCACATTTGTGAATCGCAAGTCTTGAACGCAATCTTGATGGAAGTATTTATACGGATGTCTGATGAACTTCTCACCCTTCTTCATGCAGTTGACATCCCTTTACCAATTTCATGCAGTTTTAACCATTCTTCGCAAGTGGAACAAATACGAGCAGTAGGACGGTCACATGATTTTGCACTTGCAGTGTGCGTATTCTCATGATAAAACAGTTTCTGGACGAGTCACTCCATACTCATGTCATGTTTGGTAACACAAAAACGATATAGCATGTGGAATATTTCGTCCTTTTGTAAGACACAGTTTGGATAGTCTTATGAGTATATACATCTTACAGCAAGATGGAGAGGCCAGACGTACCTTTTTGAATTTGGATGTGAAGGGTTCAAATGGTCAAAGCTTTCTTCTCAATTACATTCGATCTATATTTTTTATTCTTTTGCACGAAAAATTCCGATCTATTCATCGTATATCATGACAGTATATGGAATACTAGAAATAATAAAATTACATCTAGGTCCATAGACCATCCATCGATGACTACAAGCACTAGAGCAAGCCGAAGGCACGTCGCCGTCATTGCCCCTCCTTCATTGGAGCCAGGCAGAACTTGTAATAGACACTCGGGAAGTCATCATGTTAAGACCCGACGAGACCAGCGCACCAGAACACCAACCGCCAACAATGAAGAGAAGGGTAGATTAGAACGATCCAACATTTAGACACACGAACGAAGACCGGATCGATGGAGATCGGTCGAAGACCAATAACGACCAAATCTCGGAGACACAACCCCACACCTCTCTGCCGACGCTAGATGCATCATCCAGACGGGGCCTAGGCAGGGAGTACCTTATTCCATCATTAGAGAGCCGTCGTCATCACGCCTTCGTTACTAGGACCCAAACCCGAATTGATCTCAAAGAAATGCCTAAAGACGGAATAACAACCCTCTCGCCAGCAAGGGCCCGGGTCCACCGCATCTCCATGGCCCTAAGGCCACCTGAAACGAGGCGAACCAACATCGGCGTTGGTGGTAGGTCAATAAACCCTAATCTCCTGTGGACTCCCTGACACAGTTTGTTAGTCTGCAAATTATATTCAATCTATAGTAAGACAATGATTAATTTTTTTCTTTTCATGCATTTTCACAAGATATTCGCAGATTTAAAATAGAGTCATTTCTCATAGATTTAAATTGGAGAATGATGTGTACATCCTCACAAAAAAAAGCGAGACAATGATGTGTGCAATAATAATCCCTTTTAAGCTAATAATGTTTCCAGCAAAATACAAAACGATGGTAGCAAAAAAATAGAAAAATGGCGTTGGTTTCAACAAAAATCAAAATGTCGATGGAAACAAAAAATTGTGTGGGCTTCAGCATCTGTCTGCCCCCCCCCCCCCCCCCCCCCCCAATCAGGTCGTCGCTGCCTGCCTGCGTTGCCACCTCCATGCACCCTAGCAACGCTGCCACCTCGTTCTCATTGGATCAAGTGGCCTCCCTTGCAGTCACCGCACTTGGATTGGAGAGAGAGAGAGAGAGAGAGAGGAGGTGGGGAAAGAATGGCTGAAGAGTTGCGAAGGAGGAGATAAGGTTCGGCGAGCGGGTGGGCATGAGGCTCACATGCTAGTGTGTTCATGTGAAGAAGGATAGGGAATGTTCGATTGCCCTGTAATTGCATGCACCGCGCGTGACCGGCTGAAGTTTAGGAATCGATTCTTCAGAATCTCTGTATGTTACAGATTCTACTTTTCTTTAGAAAACAAAAACCTGAGGCAAAAGCTGGAATCCATGTATACATCTCTACTCCTAATGTCTCAGTCCGTACGTCGTTCGTTCGTTCGTTCATACCCTCCCACCCTCATCGATAGCCTCCCTCCCACCCCATCGATCCCCTACCGATTTTTCTATCATGGCACGGGTCCAACACAATAGAAAAACCGGCTAAAAAAACAAAAATCTCTACTCCTAATGTCTCAGTCCGTACGTCGTTCGTTCGTACCCTCCCACCCCCATCGACAGCCTCCCTCCCACCCCATCGATCCCCCACCGATTTTTCTATCATGGCACGGGTCCAACACAGTAGAAAAACCGGCTAAAAAAACAAAAAATCACGCATTAAAACAACCCTCTGCATCTATCCCCATGTCCCCGTACTTACCAGGTCTCCTCCTCGATTCAGACGAAGCCCGCCGCCGCCAGTGAAGAGCACAGCCCACCGCCGTCGTCCGGTACCGTGACCCCTCCCCATCCCTTCTTCTCAAGTCCCTCCCTGCATCTCCTAATCACGCACCATCACTGCATCTCCTAATACTCCCATGGTAGTTAGGGTTTAGGGTTCAGTTGTGGAGCGGATTGGATACTCCCATGGTAGTATTGTCCGTCACATTTTAAGACCATCAACGAGAAGTATTCGTGCTAACTACAAATATTGCTTGTGCAGGATGGATATGAGTTGAAGAAGCAGTTTTTATTATACTTGATCAAACATCGTGGGAATGAAGCTAAAGACAACTTTCCTGATATTGTGCGAGAATTACTTAAATGCATCAAGTAGATCTTAATAATTTGTAATAGATTTTTAGTTGGATCGGCACTCTATATTTGTTATCAATTTACATTGCAAGTGAGGTGGACTTCAACTATTATGGAATTATGTCTGTGTTATATTGTCTCTATATATGTAAAATATAACATGCATTATCTTTATTTAACTCTAGAAATTCTTTCAAAAGCCCGTGGCAACGCACGGGCATTCTACTAGTCTCAAGTACACACCGAGCCTAGGGAGCTCCTAATTGGCGCATTCAGTGCCGGTTGGGAGAGAGGGCGCCCGCATGCCATCCCTCATGGGCCGGTCCACTAGGAGGCATTACCTTTGGTTCGCTGGTTCCCTTAAAAAATCCGGTTCACTTGGTTGTGGGCTGACCTGTCATGGTTGACCGGTCCACCATTGGCGGTTCACCTTGACTTTTTGAATTTTAAAAAAAATATTAATTCTGAAAATGTTCAACAATTTTGAAAAAAAGTTAAAGTTCATCACATTTCGAAAAAGTTCACAAATTTGAAAAATTCATCAAATTGAAAAAGAGTTCATCAATTTTGAATTAAAGCTCACAAATCTTTAAAAAAGTTCAATAAAATTTTTAAATCACCAGATTATGAAAAAAAATCATGGATTTGAAAGAAGTTCATGGATCTTGATAAAAACGTTCACGCATTTTGGAAAAAATAAAGAAAAATGAAAAAGAAAGAAAAAAAAGAAGAAAGGAGAAAGAAGAAAGGAATAAAAAATGTAACTAATTACTTAGGGCCGAGTTGTCTGGTTAGCTACCGAAGCTAAAGCTAACACTAAACGAGGAGGGTTGTGTTCGAATCACATCTCACGCCACTTTGTGCATGTCAAAACAAAAAGGGGGCAAAACAGGCAGGCCTGGCGGGAAGGTTGTGTGTGTGCGCGCGCCCGTTCGCGAAAACTGATGTAACGGGTGCTTAAGGCGGCGTAAATGGGCCGAGCCTAGTCCAATGGAAATATGATAGGCGGGAATTGGTATGAGGTGGTGCGCCTTAAGTGCAACTCCAACAACTCTCCTATCTCTAAAATAATTGTTGTCCAAGTGGGCCGTCCCGTTATCGCGCGAGAAACTGTCCAAACATAATAATAATAATCAAGCGATGGTTTTAACCCTGCACCTCACGCTGTCAAGCGCACGTCCCTCGCTAGATGAGCTGACAACCTACACTGCCTAGTTAGGAAACGCGGGTTATAAGAATGATCAACGGCATCCTATTTACTGTAGAACCGGTCTTTTTCCAAGTATCTATTTCTTTTTTCTTTTCCTTATTTGTTTTTTATTTTTATTTTCGTCTTTTCTTTTTCATTTCTTTTTTCTTTTAAAGTTTATTTTTCCATTTCAAACAAATGTAGCGCTTTCAATATTTTTTCATTTTTTTTAGAAAATTATAATTTTGCCAAATTTCATTCATAAATCAAAAACATATACACATTTTCGTAAATTTTACAGGAATTTTTTTAAATGTTAATGTATTTTAATATTGTTCAGAATGTCAAAATGGAAACATTCATTGAAAAGCACAAAGATATTATTTTAAACCAACAATTTTCAAAATTTCGAACATTTACGGCAAAGATTAACAAAATTTGGAATTTTAGAAATTGTTCAAAAACATGAAAAAAAACTAAAACCACAAAAAAGAATTTTCCCGATTTTTTTTATTTTGTGAACATAAATTTGGAGAACGGGAACATTTTTAAAATTTCAAACAAATGTTGAAAGTGCAAATATTTTTGGAAGCTCTCTGAACAATTTTTAAATTTCTGATTTTTTGTGAACATAATTTTTGAGAACGGGGATATTTTTAAAATTTTAAACAAATTTTGAAAGTGAAAACATTATTGGAAGCTCTTTGAACATTTTTAATTTCTGATTTTTTTGAAGAAACGGAATATTTTTTGGAATTTGTAAACAAATGTCACTAACGGAAGCAATATTTGAAATTGTGAACAAAATTTTGGAACAACGAACATTTTTTGAAATTCGTGGACATTTTTGAAAGAACGTATATTTTTTAGAAATTGGATATTTTTATCAAATTGCCAACATTATCTTGGAAAACGTGAACATTTTTTGAAATATACAAATAAATTTAAAAAAGCAAAACAATTTTGGAAAATCTGAAAATGTCATCTTTATGGATATTTTGAAAACATAAACATTTTTTAAAATTTTATAAAACACAAACATTTTTCAAATTTGTGAATACTTTTTTGAAAACATGATTTTTTGAAAACCCCAAAAAATATTTTGAAATTTTTGAACGGTTTTGAATCTTAAACATTTTTTAAATTTGCACATTTTTAAAAGAGAAACAGGAAAAGGAGAGAAAAAGAAAAAGAAAAAGAAGAAAGAAGAAAGAAACAGAAAAGATAAAAACGAGAACAAAAAAAGAAACATAAAAGAAAAAAAAACCTAAAAAGAACTAAATGAAAACGAGCCACAAAAAACCAGAGAAAACTATAGCTATGCTAACCGCTAACGGGCCGGACCAGACCGCATCGCTCGCTCCTGAACCTTGTGCGAACCCTCACAGCTTGACGCAACGTGCGTCATGTCGGATTTTCCAAAATTCTTTACAAAAGTTCAGGTAAAGTGGCCATATCTTTAGAGGATGCCGAAAAATTGAACCCTTTTTCCCGCTGGTTTATGGGAAGATCCAGTAAAGTTTTAGTGGGCTATTAACCGCCTGAAAATTCACCACCGCCCCATCGGAACGCCACCGCCACGCCTTCTCTGGCCCGCACCGCCCGCCGCCATGCTGCCGCGCGACCGCCAGTTGCTGCGTCGCTTCGCGCCGCCTTCGCCGGCGGCCACCGCATCACCCGCGATCACACATGTCACTGACTGGCGGGTCCTATGCAAATTCCTATATTTTTAATTAATATACAATAAGAATGGATTTAGGGAAGAAGTTTACGGAACTGACAAAAGTTGCTCTCAGCAAACTTCCCCTAAATCTTACGGTCATCCCATAAACCTAGTCTTACTAAAAAAATCAGGGAGCTGTTGGAGTTGTTCTAATTGCCTATTGTGCGAGTACTATATGTTCGTTTGTCTACAAGACGTACAGGTTAACAGTTAATTATTAACAAAAATCCGAATTACCGTTTCTAATTTTGGGGAGGGATGTACTGAAGCGAAAGTGATAACTTATATGCTTATAAGTATTTCCTTCTCATTTGACTAGGAGGGTGATATTCTCATCTGACCCCGCGTCGCCTTGCCCAGGACGGCTCGGACGTCCCTAGCCTAACCCTAGCGCCGCCACTCTTCTTACTCCCCCCTGCCGCCGGAGGACGCCGCCGGGCGAAGCCCGTGCGGTTGACGGCGGCGGCAGGGCTTCCTCTCGCGGCGGCGCCTGGAACTGGTGGGCACAGATGCGGGTTGCACGTCGGCGTGCGCTAGGACGCGGGTCCTGGCGGTCGAGGCGGAGATCCACTGCTGGATGGACGCGGCGGCTGTCCCTGGTGATGGATCTTCCTCGCGATGGTGGATGCGTGCGGGCGCGGATGGGTGTGCGCTGACTAAGGCTGGGTTGCCGCGAGGGACTTGTTCCAGCGGAGCGTTCCAGCGTGCGTGCATCCTCCGGCAGGCCGGATGGACTTGCTCCAGCCTGATCTCCCCTCGCCGGCGTGCAGGGCCTGGCACGGTGGTGGTGATCTCGATTTTGATCGGCCTATTGGTGGTGGGTGTAGACTGCCTGCACCGACCTCCTGTGGCTCCATGACGGTTGTGGCCACCAATAGATCTTCGTGAGGGTGTACATCTCCGGATCCGGTGCTTCGGCGATGAGATGCAAACTATGACGGCGACTTGATGCAGAGGGATGGTTGTGCAGTGGCGGCAGCATCGCGTGTAGCTGCTGGGATTGCGGAAAGGTGGTGGTGACATCACATGAGTGACTACGATGGTGGTGCGTATCGAGCTCCGGGGCGAAAGCCCAGGTCTGACCTGAGTTGGTTACCTAGAAATGGCGACTATTATATGTCGTTACCTTGTTGAAGGCATTGCTCGGTTATGCTCGGACTGTTTCTTCATGGTGAAAATCAAGATCCTGTCCTTCGGTGGTTGGATCCGGTGACGACGGCGCTTAAGCGTCGCTCCCTTCCTGAAGGTGTTACTGTCGAAGAACTTTGACGTCTGTGTGTTGTCATGAGATGGTTGGTGTGGATATGGTCTTTCCTGTAGTTTGCCGATCTTGGATCTAGTCACTTAGGGTTTTTATCGCCTATGCATAGTTTTGGTCTTATATGACTTTACTATTTGTCGGCGTGTTTATTGTGTGTGTTAGAGCTGTGTGCATTCTAGCAGAGGCCGGGTGTGTGCTCATTGTGTTTGTATCCTCTTGATGCTTCATTTTGAGTTAATAAAATCCATCCTTTATCGAAAAAAAGTATTTCCTTCTTTATCAGTACAAGTCTCTTGAACCTCTATTATGATATGAAGAGAAGTAGAGCTCCATGTGACATGGTAGGATGAACGATGGATTCCAACAATTTGACCCAAGAGATGGATAGTTGGAGGAAAATAACAAGGAGCATATAGCTAGATAAAGCGAATTTCCAGCACCTGTGTTTGCTCATCTTTGTGCTTCCTTCAATATTCCAGAATGTTCAGTAGACTGATTTCGCATTTGTGAATCACAAGTCTTGAATACAATCTTGCTGGGAGTATCTATACAATGGACGTTGATGAACTTCTCACCCTTCTTCATGCAGTTGACATCCCTTACCCATTTCATGTTTTAGCCATTCTTCGCAAGTGGAATGAAGTATGGTCACTAGGATGGTCACATGATTTTGCACTTGCAGTGTACGTATTGACAAGATAAAACAGTTTCTGGATGAGCCACTCCATAGTAATGCCATGCTTTGGTAACACAAATATAATATGGTATGTGGAATATTTCATCCTTTTGTAAGACGTTTTTTGAGGGGGTTTGGATATTTTTTTGAGTATGTGCCGTCCTTCGATCATCTAAAAAGAACTCTTAAACATCCATTTACCTTTTGAATTTGGATGTCAAGGGTCATGAGTTCAAATATGCTTTCTTCTAAATTAGTTTCATTTTATGAATATCCTAGAATATCAGAGGTGGACAAGAGAGCAAAGTAGTAAGCATATGTCTTTTTAGGCATTTTCACCAAGATATTCGTATAATTAAAATAGTCATTTCTTGCAGATTTAAATTAGACAATGGCGTTACAGTAATTGGTCTTTTCAAGCTAACAATGTTTTTCTATCCCAACTATAGTCGTCCCAGGCAGGATATGTTGCATGAGTTCGAGAAACAGATTGTTCTTTGTCTGTAGGGCTGTGTTGCAATATTTTGTTTAAACTCCGAAACTGTGGGGATTTGCACTTGTTGGATCTAAACCCTTTAGTTCAATTTGCTCCCTTAGACATGAATGATGGTATTTATAGAAGTGACCACGACCACAACAATCTATATATGTAGGCATGCAGGCGGACGCGTTGGCGTCGTCCACATCCATCTTATTAGAGTAGCATGTTAACTAACACAGACCAAATTAGTTTCTCTCGGCTGCATGCTAGTATATGCCACCACGGAACGTGTCCGCCTGCATGACTAAATCTGGCCCACCTGAAGAATAACATCATATTGACACACCATAATAGCCCAACTGCACTAGGAATCATGGAACGAAGTACGCAGCCTAAACTGTCAAGTCATTGCCCACCCATATGCGTGATGTTTAAAGTCCCACTTGAAGCATGTGGTTTGAGGCTCACGAGGTAGTTGTCCGGGTCCATCAGGGATCGAACCCCAGGTTGGACACCCCGTATGTCTCATTAAGCAGAATATGCTTTCGGTCGTCAACTTTGAAGCTCCACGACTTTAGCCTTCAGTGAAAACAACAATATTTGCATTTGTATAACTGAATGCGGACCTTGTTGTTTAACCACATGGTACATCGCAAGCCGCTTTCGTCATGCATACTTACTTGTGCAAGTAAAAGGGTGAGATATGGGACACATTTACATTACGGCAATCTGTTTAGTAAATATCTATATAACATTTTTAATCATACTCCCTAGCTTAAAGTAGTTTTCTTTTCTACCCATAAGGTCTCTCGAACTTTCAATTGATGACTCCCACGTGTGGGAGACAACACAAAACGCAATCACATTAGTGAACAAAAAAGCGCATTCAACTCTTCAAAATTCACCATTTGTACTAACTTAATCACACCATACATACAACCTAATCCAAATGTTCCATCTGCCGACGACCAATTCTAAAGCTTGTAGACATGTAAATACGCCTGTTATGTCTATATGAGCGTAGGATTACACCACCAATCTGCACATCAAGACACCGGTGTTGAGATATGTATTTAGCACGTGTATTCTTGTACTCCAAGTCTCCTCCTTGTATATAGTTGATGACATGACTTGTCCTATGTACTATATATACTTGTGCATATGCACCTATCAATACATTGAGAGTTGCATCCTATTCCTCTACATGGTATCAGCCTAACCCTCGGTCCCCAGCCCTAGCCGCGTCGCTGTCGCCTTCCCAGGCCGCCGCCGCTCCTGCTGTCCCGCGCCGCCGCCTCCCCGGCCGCCGCGCCTCCTCCCTCCCTCACCACAACCTCCCGCATCGCGCCTCCACCTTCCCCGCCACACCCCCAACCTCCCTGCCCAAGCCGCCTCCCTCCCGAACCCTAAAACCCTCCCGATCCCATCTCGCGCCGCCATCCTCCCCTGCTGCCATGTCAGCCCTCGGCACCTCTTCCTCCTCCAGCGCACACCCCAGCAACCCGTTCGACTCCTCCTACGGGTCCGAGCCCGATGAGCCCCGAGCCGCCGACATCCGCAACATCCACCTCTCCGATCACGTTCCCATCATACTCTCCCACGCCTCCGCCAACTACTATGCCTGGAAAACCTACTTCAATCTCCTCTTCCGTGAGTACAACCTTCATGATCACGTGGACGGTCTAGCCAACTTCTTTGCCGGCGCCCACGACGCCAACTGGCTCGCCATCGACGCCACCCTCATCCGGTGGTTCTTCCTCACCG
Source organism: Triticum monococcum (assembly GCA_034509565.1). Lineage (NCBI taxonomy): Eukaryota > Viridiplantae > Streptophyta > Magnoliopsida > Poales > Poaceae > Triticum > Triticum monococcum. Next base: position 11,431,540 of record CM067845.1, on the reverse strand, counting down.
TCTCTCCGGACATCTTCCACACCGTCGTTCGTGATGGGGACGATGCCTACACGGTATGGACCAAGATCAATGGCCTCTTCACCGACAACAAGCTTCAACGGATTGTTTTCTTGCAGCAGGAATTTTTTGGGTGTCACCAGAACGACTCCACCATCGACGCCTTCTATCTCCGGCTCAAGACCCTCTCCGACGAGCTCAACGACATCGGGTTCAAGGTGGGCGACGAGCTTCTTCTCTCGACGCTCACCGCCGGCCTCAACAAGGACTTCGGCAACGCCGCCTCCAACCTCACCCTCATGGACAACCCTACTTACGAGCGGGCGGTGGCCTATCTTCGTCTTGAGGAGCGGAGGATGAAGCACCTCCGCACCCGCGCCGTCCACACCGCGCTCGCCGCTGGCATCTCCACCGGCGCCTCTACACCACCCTCGGCGCCCTGTCCTCCGGTCCTCCCGCACCCTACGCCGGTGCCGCAGCCGCCCCAACCGCCGCGTAATGGTGGAAACGGCGGCCACCGCCGCCGCGGTCGCGGCGGCCAACGCCAAGGCGGCGGCAAAGGAGGAGGCGGCGGCGGTCAAGCCCCCCAGCAGCAGCCCCCGCCGCCCTGGGCCGGCGGCTATAACCCCTGGACGGGGGTCGTGCACGCATACAGTATGCCCGTGCCGCAGCCCCCCGCCCCGGGCACCCTCGGCCCTCGCCCGAGTCCTCACCAGGCGCTCCTGGCCGCGCCCATCGGCGCCCACGGCGCCCCTCCTGTCGCGCCCTCCTACGGCGCGTACGGCGCCGCCCCCGGCGCGTACGGTGCCCCCTACTACGACCCATCCCTTCTAGCAGCCCTGCAGCAGCCGCCGCCCTATACTGGTGGTGGCGGTGATTGGATTATGGACTCCGGTGCCACCTCTCATATGTCCGCTCATCCGGGTAACCTCTCTTCCGTCCATCCCACTTCCACTCCCTCCCTCATCATCATCGGTAATGGTGTCGGTCTTCCCATCTCTCATGTCGGTTATGCACCCTTTCCCTCTAACTCTTGACCACTTTCTCTTAATAATGTCATTGTTTCTCTTCATCTTATTCAGAACTTAGTTTCCGTTCGTAATCTTTCTCGTGACAATTTTGTAACTTTGGAATCTGACGAAGTTGGCTTTTCTGTTAAGGACGCTCGCACCCGGATGATTCTTCACCGCTGTGACAGTCCCGGCGACCTCTACCCAGTTCAGTCGCCGTCATCTCCAGGTGGTCCTCGAGCTTTTTTCGCCGGCGTCGATTTTTGGCATGCTCGTCTCGGGCATCCTAGCACTTCTTCACTTCGTCAAATAATGAGAGGATTTTCTTTTTCATGTAATAAAACGGCTACTCACTTCTGTGAAGCCTGCCAGTTAGGCAAACATGTTCGCCTTCCTTTTAGTTCCTCTTCCACAGTTGCATCTTTTCCGTTTGAATTGATTCATAGCGATGTATGGACATCTCCCGTACCTAGTAATTCTGGTTATCTTTATTATCTTGTTATACTGGATGACTACTCTCACTTTGTGTGGACATTTCCTCTTCGTTGGAAATCCGATGTTGCCGCCACTCTCATTGCATTTTATGCTTATGTCTCCACACAGTTTGGGCGACCCATACTCGCACTTCAGACCGATAACGGGAAAGAATTCGACAATCTCACCATCCGCCATCTTCTTTCCTCCCATGGCACTGTGTTTCGTCTCACGTGTCCATACACCTCCCAGCAGAATGGCCGTGCCGAGCGCATCCTACACACCCTCAATGAGTGTGTGCGTACCCTTCTTTTCCATGCCTACATGCCTTCTCGGTTTTGGCCAGATGCCCTCGCCACCGCCACCCTCCTCCTTAATCTTCGGCCATGCCGTCCGATGGAACTACGCGCCTCACCATCTCTTATATGGCACTCCTCCCTCCTACGATGGTCTCCGAATTTTCGGTTGCCGTTGCTACCCCAACACCACCGCCACCACTCCTCATAAACTCGCCCCTCGTTCCGTTCCATGTGTCTTCCTTGGTTACCTGGCCAACACTAAGGGTTATCGCTGCTATGACCCCGTGTCTTACCATGTCATCACCTCCCGGCACGTGTACTTTGATGAGCTTGTTTTTCCCTTTGCACAGGAACAGGTGGCGCCGTCTTCCCCTCCTGTGGCGGGGTCTCCTCCGCGCCGTCGTCCGCTGCTGGCCCTGGGTGCTCCGGCCACCACACCCGTGGCGCCCCCCTCCAGATCGGGGCCCTCTGCGCCCCCCTCCTCCGGCTCAGTGCCCTCGTCGCCTGGAGCTGCCTCGACGTCGCCCCGGTCCTCCACCATGCATGCTGGGCCGCATGATGGGCCGCTGGCTGGACTGGTCCGCACTGGCGCGGCCTCCCTTGGCGCGTCGCCCTCGCCTCGGTCACCCGCGCTGACTCCGTCTCGGTCGCCCGCGCCGACCCTGCCTCGGTCGCCTGCTGGTGCGACCGTGGCCCCGGTGTCGCTCGATTCTCCCGACGCCGCGGCCGAGTCTTCCGCCCGGCCTGCCTCTCCCGTCGACGCTGTGGAGGCCACCGCCTCTCTCGTGGATGCCACGATCTCGTCGCCACCCGCGGCTGCTCCGACGGCCGGCCCCGTCACACGCTCGCGCACTGGTGTTTTTCGCCCGAGCTCCCGCTATGCGGATGACTACGTTTGCACCGCCTCGACGTCTGCTCCTTCCCCGCTGCCGTCCTTGGTTCGGGTCGCTCTCCGCGACCCTCTTTGGATGGCCGCTATGCAGGAGGAGTTTGACGCTTTGCAGCGAAACCGGACTTGGCAGCTTGTTCCCCGTCCCCGGCATGCTAATGTGATCACCGGGAAGTGGGTCTTCAAACATAAGCTTCGTCCCGACGGCACTCTTGATCGTTACAAGGCGCGTTGGGTTGTTCGTGGTTTCCAGCAACGCGCCGGTGTGGACTTCACCGACACTTTCGCTCCGGTTGTTAAGCCCGGGACGATCCACACTGTCTTACAGTTGGCGGTCTCTCATGCCTGGCCGGTTCATCAGATGGACGTCTCCAACGCCTTCCTCCACGGTCATCTTGAGGAGCAAGTCTTCTGTCAGCAGCCCACGGGGTTTGTTGATCCGGCGTGTCCTGATCATGTGTGTCTGCTCTCACGCTCATTATATGATCTCAAGCAGGCTCCTCGTGCCTGGTACCAGCGCATCGCAGCGTTCCTTCACCAACTTGGCTTCCGCTCTACACGCTCCGATGCTTCGCTGTTTGTTTATCACCAGGGCACAGACACGGCGTATTTGCTGCTCTATATTGACGACATCATTCTGACAGCATGCACTTCTGAGCTCCTTCGCCGGCTTACTGATCGTCTCCGTGCAGAGTTTGCTATTAAGGACTTGGGTCCGCTGCACTACTTCCTCGGTGTTGAGGTGGTGCGTCGTCCTGATGGATTCTTTCTTCATCAACGGAAGTACGCTCATGAGCTTCTCGACCGTGCTGGCATGCTTAACTGCAAACCGGCCGCCACTCCTGTCGACACGAAGGCCAAGCTCTCTGCTACTGATGGTACTCCTGCTCCAGATGCTGGCTTCTACCGGTCCATTGTTGGTGCTCTTCAGTACCTCACTCTTACTCGGCCAGAGCTTCAGTACGCGGTTCAGCAGGTCTGCCTCCATATGCATGCCCCTCGAGACGTTCATTGGACTGCCGTTAAGCGGATTCTCCGCTACATCCGCGGTACTATGGATCTTGGTCTTACTCTGCGCGCCTCTACTGCCACTGATCTGGTCGCCTACTCCGACGCCAACTGGGCTGGCTGCCCGGATACCCATCGATCTACTTCGGGTTACTGCATCTTCCTTGGACCATCCCTGGTGTCGTGGTCGTCCAAGCGGCAGCCCACTGTTTCGCGGTCTAGCGCCGAGGCTGAGTACCGCGCTGTGGCCAACGTTGTTGCTGAGTGTTCCTGGCTTCGTCAGCTTCTTCACGAGCTCTCGTGTCCTGTTGAGAAGGCCACCGTCATCTACTGCGACAACGTCTCCGTCGTCTACCTCTCCGCCAACCCGGTTCATCATCGCCGCACCAAGCACATTGAGCTTGATATCCATTTTGTTCGGGATCAGGTGGCTCTTGGCCATGTTCGTGTTCTACACGTTCCCACCTCCCAACAATTTGCTGACATCATGACCAAAGGCTTGCCTACCATGTCTTTCGAGCAATTCCGGTCCAGTCTCTGCGTCAACAATGGTGTCGCTTCGACTGCGGGGGGGTGTTGAGATATGTATTTAGCACATGTATTCTTGTACTCCAAGTCTCCTCCTTGTGTATAGTTGAGGATATGACTTGCCCTATGTACTATATATACTTGTACATATGCACCTATCAATACATTGAGAGTTGCATCCTATTCCTCTACAACCGGCAATCCTGATATTTGAACTGACGAGTAAATACCATATGTGCAGCAAGCATTCCGTGGCATGTGGTTGCATCTTCTATCTAAAGGTTTGAAATGCCATGTAAGAATAACCTTTCCGCTACGAACACTGGCCCCTCATCTCTTGTTTTTCTCCAATATTTCGAATACTCGGTTGATTGATTTGGTATCTGCGAATAAGTCTTGAACAAGCTAGATCTGAACAGGGGTATTTATAAGTTGGGCATCATGGAATTCCTTCGGTTCCTCATGTGATTGACATTGAACTCTTCATTTCATGAAAGGTTCAGTCTATTTTTCCCTTCTTGTTTTGTAAGAGGAAACGAAACATGGAAATAGAATGATCACATGATTCTGCAGCGTATACTCTCGCATGATAAAAGAGATGATAAGACAGTTCTTTAATGACTTGATCAATACTTATCACACACTTAGCTAAAACAAATGCATATACCCACACCCAGGGCGTCGCCAGACCCGGGGCTGCAAGGGCCGTGGCTTCTTTGGCTGTAGCTACAGTGGCTACTACATATACACTGTTGGCCCGGGCGTAGGAGGAACCTGACTACGGCACTGCCCACACCCACGTCTGTGAAGACTTGAGTGCCGCTCCATCATGTGAGATAGATCCCCTTGTTGACACACGTCAAAACTTGTTATTTTGGGGAACACCGAAATTTGTTATGTTTCTTTTAGAAGAACCGAAACTTGTTATATGTGTGGCATGTGCCGTGCTCGTCAGAACGGCCCAATTATGTTTTGATTTCCCTTGCGAATGCAGGCCATTTCCGCCAGGCCTATTTCCGGCCAGTTGTGAGATGTAGGTCAGGCTCGCCTCTGGCGCGGCGCTAGTGGGCCAGCGTCGTACTGTTGCTGTGGCGCAAGTTTTTTTCTTTGTAGTTTTTATTGGGGTTTTCATTGTTTGTAGTGGTGTTTTGGTTTTCTTTTTTATCTTCGGTTTTCTTCACTTCGTTTTTTTAGTTTTACTGGTTTTCTTTGGGTTTTCTTTTCTGTTTTTCAACACATGTCTATATTTTCTGTATACATCTAGAACATTTATACACATTTAACATTGTTCAGATATATGTTTTGATGTCTATTTTTTTCATACACATTATGCATTTTGGGCATACATATAAAAGATTTTTTGTACACATTCAAATTTTTTTCCCGCAAAAAACTGAATTTTTTCCTTCAAATATACGTATTTTGGATGTGTGCTAAACATTTTTTTCAAATACATGTTGACACATTTATTTGAATGATACAATTTTTTTCTTAAACTATGCAAAACCTTTTTTTACATTGTATAAACATTCTTTTCAAAGCCACAAACATATCCATGGGGGTGCTCTGCACCAGAAAGTTTGCGATTAGGAGGCTTGTGGTTGACGACAATGGCTAATCTCTTCTGATGCCTTGTCCATGTAAATATTTTTAACATGTACTTTGCTTTCTTGTTCTAAGTGAATGTGCAATGCTCATGCCAACCATTAAAATATTTTTGTGGCATCAAGCTAATGAACTTCCTTCATCTTATATTATATGAGAAATTCCTAATAAATAAGTTTCCTCTAGCCAAGGTGAAAGATTTTTTTCTTGGTACCATTCAGCAAGCGCACTTTTTATCCAAGCTAACATTGAACTTTCTGCTCCTGTGTATCTTCATGTTTCTTTGCTTAATTTTTTCATGAACGTCAAATCTGCTAGCTAAGTGTTTCATCTCTTAATTAGGTACCTATCAATATTTACAAGCTACATCAGATGAGACAAGGGGGGAACCCTAGAAGTTTTGAAAGAGAACGTAATATGACGGAGTTTTAACTCACGAGAATCTAGAGAGAAGAGTATTACTGCTGTTCTTCTCTGGTAGAGACACTTTTTTCATGCATACTTACAATTTAAACTGAGACATTTTCTAAATGGATCCCGACACACCTATTCTGTGGAGATCTTTATTTTCTTATTTGGGCGGTAAAAGGGAATATTTCTAAGTTATATGCTTACATCTATTTCCTTCTTTATCGGTATGGTCTCTCGAACCTTTATTGATCTGATATGAAGAGAAGTAGAGCTCCATACAAGGTAGGATCTACAATGGATTCCAACAATTTGATCAAGAGCTGGATAATTGGACGAAAGCAACATGAAGTATAGCTAGATAAGGAGCATTCTCAGCACTAGTGTTTGCTCATTTTTTGGCTTCCTCCAATATTCCAAACGGTTCGATAGACTGATTTCACACTTGCTAATCGCAAGTCTTGAATACAATCTTGTTGGGACTATTTATACAATGGACGTCGACGAATTTTTCACCCTTCTTCATGCAGTTGACATCCCTTACCGTACCTATTTCATGCAGTTTTAACCATTTTTTTGCAAGTGGAAATGAATACGAGCGATAGGATGGTCGCATGATTTTGCACTTGCAGTGTGTGTATTCACATGATAAAACAGTTTCTGGATGACTTACTCCATACTCATGTCATGCTTTGGTAACAGAAAAACAACATAGCATGTGGAATATTTCGTCCTTCTGTAAGATGCCGTTTAGATAAAAAAAATAGGGGGTTTGGGTAATTTTTGAGTATGTGCATCTTGCAGCAAGATGGAGAGCCCAGGCGTGCCATCTTTCCATCATCTAAAAAAAGTTAACTCTTCAACACACCCAGTTACCTTTTGAATTTGGATGTCAAGGGTCATGAGTTCGGATATGCTCTCTTCTAAATTACATTCAGTATATGAATATCCTAGAATATCAGAGGCGGACAAGAGACCATAGTAAGCATTTGTCCTTTTATGCATTTTCACTAAGATATTCATAGATATTAAAATATAGTTATTTCTCGCATATTTAAATTAGACAATGGTGTGTACACCCTCGCAATTAAAGGAGACATCGATGTGTGCAGTAATCGTTCTTTTTAAGAGCATCTCCAACAGCCGTACAACATGTGGCGCGGTAAAAAAAGCATTTGCAGCATGCTGTTCGCGAGTTTTTGGGTGGCGAGGAGCCCTTGCTCCAACGGCCGTTGCAAATTATAGCGCGCGCGAGCCGCTCCAGCAGGCGTTGCAAAAAAAAAACTGTGCTATGTGTTAGACTGTATATATACGTAGTCTGTGTATTAATATTGTAACATTGTATTGTACCCCTTGGTACCTTTATATAATGAAAGAGCCACACACCGTTTAGCGTTTAGGGTGTTGAGCAAGTTCCCAACATATTGTGTTTTACATGGTATCAGACTAGGGTTCCGATGTCTTCCGCTGCTTCCGCCGTCGCCGGTGCGCCGAACTCCGTCGCTGCCACCGCCGCCGGGCCGGCCCTCGCCCCTATGTCACCGTTCCTCGCTTCTCGGCCCCTTGCGTCGGCCTACGGGGCCCTGCCGCCGACCGAGTCCCCGATCGGATCAAATCCATCGGCCGACTCCTCTGCTGAGTTCGCTGTGCCGCCGTCTCATGGCGTTGCTGTGCAGCCGCCCTACGGCGCCGTCGCGCAGACGCCCGGTGGCGTCGCTCCTGCCGTGTATGGTGCGCCGCCGGCGGCCCAGGGCTCCCTTCAGCCGCCGCAGTCCTCCTGGCCCGTGGCGTCCTACGCGGCGCCGCATCATCACCAACCCTATGCGGCTCTCCCGTCGCATCACCACCAACCACCGTCGGCGCCGATCTACTCCGCGCCGCCACCGCAGCAGCACTTCCTGGCGCAGCCGCCGCATCCCTACGCGCCATCGATGCATGCTCACACCGCTCAGGTCATGCCGCCATCACCGTTTTACTTCTCGCATCTGCTGCCGGTGAAGCTCACACCGGACAACTACCTGTCCTGGCGTGCCCAGGTGTTGCCTCTTCTGCGCAGTCGCCATCTGGAGGGCTATGTTGACGGATCCATCCCGTGTCCGCCCACACTTCACCCGGCGTATCATACATGGGTGGCCCAGGATCAGGCCATTCTCTCTGCCATCCAGTCCTTGCTCACTCTGAGCGTATCGTCGCTGGTCATCTTCGCTACTACATCCCGGGAGGCGTGGGTGGCGCTTCACACCAGCTTCGCCTCGCAGTCTCAGGCGCGTGCTCACTCTATACGCACCGAGCTTGGTGAGACCAAGCTTGGTGACCTCAGCATCACGGACTACTTCAACAAGATGCAGGGTCTCGCCGACACATTGGCCTCGGTTGGCCAGTCTCTGCAGGATGAGGAGTTCACCACTTTCGTTCTTAACGGGCTCGACGATGATTATGACAATCTCCTTGAGAACGTTCATGGTCGTGACGATCCACTTCCACCTCGTGAGCTGTATGCCCGCCTCCTTGGCCGTGAACAGCGCATCAAGGCTCGTCGTGTCTCACCGGGTTTCGCCTCCGCCAATGCCGCCACTCGCGGCAAACCTCAGCGGCTTTCATCTTCAGGGGGCAAGCAGGCACCATCTTCGCATCCGGCCCCGCGTGGCAATGCGCCATCCATCACGGGTGGCAATCGGCCGGTTGCTTGCTGCTCCTCCTGCGGTGCCCCGCAGGCTTGCCAGCTGTGTGGTCTGGAGCGCCACATTGCATCTCGCTGTCATCGTCACTACAAGCAAGATTTTCTAGGCCTTGGCAACAATGGCAAAGGAACGACAAGCAGGCTGCCGCCGCCGTGACTACTCATGATCATGGTCGCACTCCATCCTACTCCATTGATCCATCATGGTATATGGACACCAGCGCTACTAACCACCTCACCGACGAGATGGGCAAGCTCTCTACTCAGGAGCCATACCGTGGTCATGATCAGGTGCACACCGCCAGCGGAGCAGGTATGCGCATCTCTCATGTTGGTCAGGCTTCTCTCCTTGCACACAATTTTCGCAAACTACATCTTTCCAATGTCCTTCGTGTTCCCTCTACTACGCGCAGTTTGTTGTCTATTCCTCAACTTACACATGATAATAATGTCCTTGCTGAGTTTCACCCTTTTTGTTTCTTTATCAAGGATTGGGACACGAGGGTCGTTCTGCTTAGCGGTCGTCTTTGCCATGGCTTGTACGCAGTTGATGTACCGAGAACACCATCCATGCAGTCTTCTCCTCAGGCGTTCAGTGGTGTTCGTGTGTCTCTTATGCACTGGCATGCACGCCTTGGTCATCCTGCGGCCCCTATAGTTCGTCATGTGTTGCATCGTAATGAACTACCAGTTGTGTCCAATAAATCTGCTGACACCGTCTGTGATGCCTGTCAGCAGGGCAAGAGTCACCAACTTCCGTTTTCAGAGTCTAGTCGTGTTGTGAAACATCCTCTTGAGCTTGTGTTTTCTGATGTATGGGGTCATGCCCAGACATCTGTTAGTGGTCACAATTATTATGTCAGTTTATTGATGCTTATAGTCGGTTTACTTGGATGTATCTTATTAAGCGCAAGTCTGATGTGTTCGATGTTTTTATCCAGTTTCAAGCACATGTTGAGCATCTCCTTAAGAAGAAAATCATCCATGTTCAATCTGACTTGGGGGGGGGGGTGAATACCACAACCTCAACTCTTTTTTTAACAAACTTGGGATTTCGCATCTTGTGTCTTGTCCTCATACTCATCAGCAAAATGGAACTGTCGAACATAAGCATCGTCATTTTGTTGAAACTGGCCTAATCTTGCTCGCTCATTCATCCATTCCGTTTCGGTTTTGGAGTGATGCTTTCTCCACAGCTTGTTTTCTCATAAATAGGCTTCCCTAACGACTCCTGAAAACGCAAACTCCGCTTGAACTCTTGGTCAACAAGACTCCAGACTACACCTTTTTTAAGGTGTTTGGGTGTGCATGTTGGCCTCACCTTCGCCCATATAACAAGCGTAAGTTAGAGTTTCGGTCTAAGAAGTGCGTCTTCCTGGGCTACAGTTCTCTTCACAAAAGGTACAAATGCCTCCATGTTCCTACAAATCACGTTTACATCTCTCGTGATGTGGTGTTTGATGAAAACGTGTTTCCTTTTCGTGCACTTCCGACAAACTCTACCATTTCCTCACAACCGGTGCACATGTCCACACCTTTGCCTGATCAATTTGTGGATGTTGCATATGCCCCTGCGTTATTGCCTAATCATGCTGCAGGTATTGGATGTGGCGCTTGTCTTGAGCTTCTTGATGAACAGGAAACCGACGCGGCAGCTCCTACTCGGGACGTGCATGTCCCATGCATAACGGGTTCGACCCGCGTACCCGCCCCTACATCGCCACTGGAGGCTGCCGTGTGGGCGTCGGTCTTGCCTGGCCCACGGGTGGCCTCGCCTGGCCTGCCACTGGCCTCGCCCAGTCCTTCGGCTGGCGCCCCGCCTAGCCCTCGGCTGGCCTCGCCTGGCGTGCCGCTGGCCTCGCCCAGTCTTTCGGCTGGCGCTCCGCCTAACCCAGGAGGGGTCACGCTTGACCTGGAGGCATCTTCGCCTCGGTCGGCGGTTGCTTCAACCGTCCTGGAGCTGGACCCGGTCAGTCCCGCCTCGGCTGCTAGTGGGCTGGCCTCGTCTGGCTCGTCGTCGTCAGGGAGCCCTAGTGCGAGCTCTCCCGATGTTGTATCTTCGTCTCCATCATCGGTTGCGTCGGTCTCGCCGGCACAGCCTGTGGTCCCTCTTCGTCCTCATACACGGAGTCAGTCGGGCATTTTCTGTCCGAAGGAACGCAAGGACGGGACTGTGGCATGGCTAGCCGTGTGCATGGCTCACATTGCTGCTGATCCCACTGCTGAGCCTCGACACTTCTAGGCTGCACTGAGTATTCCTCACTGGCACGCTGCTATGAAACAGGAGATTCAGGCTCTCTAGAAAAATGACACTTGGCAGCTTGTTCCTCCAGTATCTGGTGTCAATGTTATTGATTCCAAGTGGGTTTTCAAAGTCAAGAGACATGCTGATGGTTCCATCGAACGCTACAAGGCACGGCTTGTTGCCAAGGGCTTCAAACAGAGGTATGGTCTTGATTATGAAGACACGTTCAGTCCAGTCATCAAGCCTACTACCATTCGCTTGCTGTTGTCTCTTGCTGTCACTCGTGGATGGTCTCTTCGTCAGCTTGATGTGAAGAACGCTTTCCTCCATGGAATTCTGGAGGAGGAGGTTTATATGCGTCAGCCACCTGGATTTGTTGATCCTACACGCCCTCGTCATCTCTGTCGTCTGACTAAGGCGCTATATGGACTGAAAGAGGCTCCTCGTGCATGGCATGCTCGTCTTGGCTCTGTTCTTCTAGCACTGGGGTTTACTCCCTCCACTGCAGACACATCGCTGTTCCTTCTTCAGCGTCCTGAGGTTACGATGTATCTTCTGGTTTATGTTGATGATATCATTCTCATCAGTTCATCCCATGCTACTGATGATCGTCTTGTGGTTGCACTCAGTGGTGCCTTTGCTGTCAAGGATTTGGGTGCCTTGCATTTTTTTTCCTTGGTCTGGAGGTTTCACGTTCTTCTGCTGGTTTGACTCTTACACGGAAGAAGTACTCCCTGGATCTGCTGCGTCGTGCTGGTATGCTGAAGTGCAAACATGCTATTACTCCGATGTCTACCACTGATCGATTATCTGCCCTTGATGGAGATGCTCTTTCACCTGAGGATGCTACTGAGTATCGCAGTCTCGTTGGTGGTCTGTAATACCTTACTATTACCAGGCCTGATATCTCCTATGCAGTCAACCGTGTCTGTCAGTTTCTTCATGCACCCAGGACATCTCATTGGTCAGCTGTGAAACGTATTCTGCGTTACATCTGTCTTACTGTCTCCTATGGTTTGCTTCTTCAGCCTGCGCCCTCGTGTGAGCTCTCAGCTTTCTCAGATGCAGATTGGGCTGGCTGGCAGTCCTGATGACAGGCGATCCACGGGGGGATATGCGGTATTTCTGGGTTCTAACCTGATCGCCTGGAATGCTCGAAAGCAGGCCACAGCGTCTCGCAGTAGTACTGAAGCTGAGTACAAAGCAGTTGCTGATGCCACTGCTGAGATCATAAGGGTACAGTCTCTGTTGAGAGAGTTGAGAGTTGCTTTAGCACATCCTCCGGTTCTGTGGTGTGATAACATTGGTGCTACATATCTTTCATCTAATCCAGTGTTTCACGCTAGGACGAAGCATATTGAGGTTGACTATCATTTTGTTTGGGAACGTGTTGCACAGAAGCTACTTTGTATCAAGTTCATTCCATCAAAGGATCAACTTGCTGACATCTTCACGAAGCATCTTCCACAACCACAGTTTGTAGGCTGTAGGCGCAATCTTAACTTGCTTTGTACTTCAGGCCATAGTTAAGATTGAGGGAGGGTGTTAGACTGTATATCTACGTAGTTTGTGTATTAATATTGTAACATTGTATTGTACCCCTTAGTACCTCTATATAATGAAAGAGCCACACCCCGTTTAGGGTGTCGAGCAAGTTCCCAACATATTGTGTTTTACACTATGCACACAAAACAAATAAAGACATAGATAAAAAAAGTGATACATAGATAAAAAACGATACATAGATAGTTCATCTAGCATAGATAGATAGTTCTGGTAAAAAAATGATACTAGAAACTACTCCGAGTCATTGTCCTTCTCCTCGCTTGTGTCGTCCGACGTATCAAGCCACGCGTCTTCCCACTTCTCATCGTCGCTACAGAAGAATGATGTCGCTCCCAGATCGCACTACGATATCACTAGTGCCTTCCGACGACGCCTGTCCACCCGTTCCAAGCGCCGCGTTGCTCTCCTCTCTGCTCAGAAGGCATTCTCGTTGGCGACGTCCTCCGGGTGGCGCTGGCGCCACTCCGCCATGGCTCGCTCGTCTGCCTCGGCGATGATGAGGCGGCGCTGCCACCGACGATGTTCCTGACGGTCAGCATCAGTTATTAGCCACGGCGGAGGGGCGACGGCCTGCACCTACTCGCACGTCCAGACGTCCTGGAAGTTCATCTGTTGGCGAGGCCTCTGGAGGCGCCACACCTCCGCGTGTACGAGGACGGCTGGCGCGGGGGCCAACGGCCGACAAAGCCACCGGAACCTCCTTCTCCGAAACTCCCGACGGGGCGGGACTAGCGGCAACCCCCATGGCCTTCTTCTTCTTGTGCTTCTTCTTGTTCTGGGTCGCAGCTGAAGGAAATATGCCCTAGAGGCAACAATAAAGTTATTATTTATTTCCTTATATCATGATAAAAGTTTATTATTCATGCTAGAATTGTATTAACCGGAAACATAATACATGTGTGAATACATAGACAAACAGAGTGTCACTAGTATGCCTCTACTTGACTAGCTCGTTAATCAAAGATGGTTATGTTTCCTAACCATGGACAAAGATTTGTCATTTGATTAACATGATCACATCATTAGTTGAATGATCTGATTGACATGACCCATTTCATTAGCTTAGCACCCGATCGTTTAGTATGTTGCTATTGCTTTCTTCATGACTTATACATGTTCCTATGACTATGAGATTATGCAACTCCTGTGTGCCGGAGGAACACTTTGTGTGCTACCAAACGTCACAACGTAACTGGGTGATTATAAAGGTGCTCTACAGGTGTCTCCAAAGGTACATGTTGGGTTGGCGTATTTTAAGATTGGGATTTGTCACTCGGATCGTCGGAGAGGTATCTCTGGGCCATCTCGGTAATGCACATCACTTAAGCCTTGCAAGCATTGCAACTAATGAGTTAGTTGCGGGATGATGTATTACGGAACGAGTAAAGAGACTTGCCGGTAACGAGATTGAGCTAGGTATTGGATACCGATGATCGAATCTCGGGCAAGTAACATACCGATGACAAAGGGAACAACGTATGTTGTTATGCGGTCTGACCGATAAAAGATCTTCGTAGAATATGTAGGAACCAATATGGGCATCCAGGTCCCGCTATTGGTTATTGACCGGAGACGTGTCTCGGTCATGTCTACATTGTTCTCGAACCCGTAGGGTCCGCACGCTTAAGGTTTCGATGACAGTTATATTATGAGTTTATGTGTTTTGATGTACCGAAGGTTGTTCAGAGTCCCAGATGTGATCACGGACATGACGAGGAGTCTCGAAATGGTCGAGACATAAAGATTGATATATTGGAAGCCTATGTTTGGATATCGGAAGTGTTCCGGGTGAAATCGGGATTTTACCGGAGTACCGGGAGGTTACCGGAACCCCCCGGGAGGTATATGGGCCTTAGTGGAAGAGAGGAGAGGTGGCCAGAGATGGGCCGCGCGCCTCCCCCCCCTTTGGTCCGAATAGGACAAGGAGAGGGGGCCGGCCCCCCTTCCTCCTCTCTCTCCTCTTTCCCCCCTCCACGAATCCTATTCCAACTAGGAAAGGGGGGAGTCCTACTCCCGGAGGGAGTAGGACTCCTCCTGGCGCGCCTCCTCTTGGCCGGCCGCCCCCCCCCCCCTTTGAGCCTTTATATACGGAGGCAGGGGCACCCCCTAGAGACACAAGTTGATCCACGTGATCGTATTCTTAGCCGTGTGCGGTGCCCCCTTCCACCATAGTCCTCGATAATATTGTAGCAGTGCTTAGGCGAAGCCCTGCGACATTAGTACATCAAGATCGTCAGCACGCCATCGTGCTGACGGAACTCTTCCCCGACACTTTGCTGGATCAGAGTCCGGGGATCGTCATCGAGCTGAACGTGTGCTAGAACTCGGAGGTGCCGTAGTTTCGGTGCTTGATTGGTCGGGCCGTGAAGACGTACGACTACATCAACCTAACGCTTCCGTTGTCGATCTACAAGGGTACGTAGATCACACTCTCCCCTCTCGTTGCTATGCATCACCATGATCTTGCGTGTGCGTAGGAATTTTTTTGAAATTACTACGTTCCCAACAGTGGCATCCGAGCCAGGTTTTATATGTTGATGTTATATGCACGAGTAGAACACAAGTGAGTTGTGGGCGATATAAGTCATATTGCTTACCAGCATGTCATACTTTGGTTCGGCGGTATTGTTGGACGAAGCGGCCCGGACCGACATTACGCGTACGCTTACGCGAGACCGGTTCTCCCGACGTGCTTTGCACATAGGTGGCTTGCGGGTGACAGTTTCTCCAACTTTAGTTGAACTGAGTGTGGCTACGCCCGGTCCTTGCGAAGGTTAAAACAGCACCAACTTGACAAACTATCGTTGTGGTTTTGATGCGTAGGTAAGATTGGTTCTTGCTTAAGCCCGTAGCAGCCACGTAAAAATTGCAAACAACAAAGTAGAGGACGTCTAACTTGTTTTTGCAGGGCATGTTGTGATGTGATATGGTCAAGACATGATGCTAAATTTTATTGTATGAGATGATCATGTTTTGTAACCGAGTTATCGGCAACTGGCAGGAGCCATATGGTTGTCGCTTTATTGTATGCAATGCAATCGCGCTGTAATGCTTTATTTTATCACTAAGCGGTAGCGATAGTCGTGGAAGCATAAGATTGGCGAGACGACAACAATGCTACAATGGAGATCAAGGTGTCGCGCCGGTGACGATGGTGATCACGACGGTGCTTCGGAGATGGAGATCACAAGCACAAGATGATGATGGCCATATCATATCACTTATATTGATTGCATGTGATGTTTATCTTTTATGCATCTTATCTTGCTTTGATTGACAGTAGCATTATAAGATGATCTCTCACTAAATTATCAAGAAGTGTTCTCCCTGAGTATGCACCGTTGTGAAAGTTCTTCGTGCTGAGACACCACGTGATGATCGGGTGTGATAGGCTCTACGTTCAAATACAACGGGTGCAAAACAGTTGCACACGCGGAATACTCAGGTTATACTTGACGAGCCAAGCATATACAGATATGGCCTCGGAACACGGAGACCGAAAGGTCGAGCGTGAATCATATAGTAGATATGATCAACATAGTGATGTTCACCAATGAAACTACTCCATATCACGTGATGATCGGACATGGTTTAGTTAATTTGGATCACGTAATCACTTAGAGGATTAGAGGGATATCTATCTAAGTGGGAGTTCTTAAGTAATATGATTAATTGAACCTAAATTTATCATGAACTTAGTACCTGATAGTATCTTGCTTATGTATGTTTGATTGTAGATAGATGGCCCGTGCTGTTGTTCCGTTGAGTTTTAATGCGTTCCTTGAGAAAGCAAAGTTGAAAGATGATGGTAGCAATTACACGGACTGGGTCCGTAACTTGAGGATCATCCTCATTGCTGCACAGAAGAATTACGTCCTGGAAGCACCGCTGGGTGCCAGGCCTGCTGCTAGAGCAACACCAGATGTTATGAACATCTGGTAGAGCATAGCTGATGACTACTCGATAGTTCAATGTGTCATGTTTTACGGCTTAGAACCGGGACTTCAACGACGTTTTGAACGTCATGGGGCATATGAGATGTTCCAGGAGTTGAAGTTAATATTTCAAGCAAATGCCCGGATTGAGAGATATGAAGTCTCCAATAAGTTCTATAGCTGCAAGATGGAGGAGAACAGTTCTGTCAGTGAGCATATACTCAAGATGTCTGGGTATTGTAATCACTTGATTCAACTGGGAGTTAATCTTCCGGATGATAGCGTCATTGACAGAATTCTCCAATCACTTCCACCAAGCTACAAGAGCTTCGTGATGAACTATAATATGCAAGGGATGAATAAGACTATTCCCGAGCTCTCCGCGATGCTGAAAGCTGCGGAGGTAGAAACCAAGAAGGAGCATCAAGTGTTGATGGTCAACAAGACCACTAGTTTCAAGAAAAAGGGCAAAGGGAAGAAGAAGGGGAACTTCAAAAAGAACAGCAAGCAAGTTGCTGCTCAAGAGAAGAAACCCAAGTCTGGACCTAAGCCTGAAACTGACTGCTTCTACTACAAGCAGACTGGTCACTGGAAGCGGAACTGCCCCAAGTATTTGGCGGATAAGAAGGATGGCAAGGTGAACAAAGGTATATGTGATATACATGTTATTGGTGTGTAACTTACTAATACTCGCAGTAGCACCTGGGTATTTGATACTGGTTCTGTTGCTAATATTTGCAACTCGAAACAGGGACTACAGATTAAGCGAAGATTGGCTAAGGACGAGGTGACGGTGCGCGTGGGAAATGGTTCCAAAGTCGATGTGATCGCGGTCGGCACGCTACCTCTACATCTACCTTCGGGATTAATATTAGACCTAAATAATTGTTATTTGGTGCCAGCGTTAAGCATGAACATTATATCTGGATCTTGTTTGATGCGAGACGGTTATTCATTTAAATCAGAGAATAATGGTTGTTCTATTTATATGAGTAATATCTTTTATGGTCATGCACCCTTGAAGAATGGTCTATTCTTATTGAATCTCGATAGGAGTGACACACATATTCATAATGTTTAAGCCAAAAGATGCAGAGTTGATAATGATAGTGCAACTTATTTGTGGCACTGCCGTTTAGGTCATATCGGTGTAAAGCGCATGAAGAAACTCCATACTGATGGACTTTTGGAACCACTTGATTATGAATCACTTGGTACTTGCGAACCGTGCCTTATGG
Source organism: Triticum monococcum (assembly GCA_034509565.1). NCBI lineage: Eukaryota > Viridiplantae > Streptophyta > Magnoliopsida > Poales > Poaceae > Triticum > Triticum monococcum. The sequence goes on along the minus strand of CM067845.1, from coordinate 11,413,658 downwards.
GCAAGACGACTAAAACGCCGTTCTCTGGTACTATGGAGAGAGCAACAGATTTGTTGGAAATCATACATACAGATGTATGTGGTCCGATGAATATTGAGGCTCGCGGCGGATATCGTTATTTTCTCACCTTCACAGATGACTTAAGCAGATATGGGTATATCTACTTAATGAAACATAAGTCTGAAACATTTGAAAAATTCAAAGAATTTCAGAATGAAGTTGAAAATCATCGTAACAAGAAAATAAAGTTTCTACGATCTGATCGTGGAGGAAAATATTTGAGTTACGAGTTTGGTGTACATTTAAAACAATGCGGAATAGTTTCACAACTCACGCCCCCCGGAACACCACAGCGTAATGGTGTGTCCGAACATTGTAATCGTACTTTACTAGATATGGTGCAATCTATGATGTCTCTTACTGATTTACCACTATCATTTTGGGGTTATGCTTTAGAGACAGCCGCATTCACGTTAAATAGGGCACCATCAAAATCCGTTGAGACGACGCCTTATGAACTATGGTTTGGCAAGAAACCAAAGTTGTCGTTTCTGAAAGTTTGGGGCTGCGATGCTTATGTGAAAAAGCTTCAACCTGATAAGCTCAAACCCAAATCGGAGAAATGTGTCTTCATAGGATATCCAAAGGAGAGTATTGGATACACCTTCTATCACAGATCCGAAGGCAAGACTTTTGTTGCTAAGTTCGGAAACTTTCTGGAGAAGGAGTTTCTCTCGAAAGAAGTGAGTGGGAGGAAAGTAGAACTTGACGAGGTAACTGTACCTGCTCCCTTGTTGGAGAGTAATGCATCACAGAAACCTGTTTCTGTGACACCTACACCAATAAGTGAGGAAGCTAATGATAATGATCATGAAACTTCAGAACAAGATACTACTGAACCTCGTAGATCAACCATAGTGAGATCCGCACCAGAGTGGTACGGTAATCCTGTTCTGGAAGTCATGCTACTAGATCATGATGAACCTACGAACTATGAAGAAGCGATGGTGAGCCCAGATTCCGCAAAATGGCTTGAAGCCATGAAATCTGAGATGGGATCCATGTATGAGAACAAAGTGTGGACTTTGGTTGACTTGCCCGATGATCGGCAAGTGATTGAGAATAAATGGATCTTCAAGAAGAAGACTGACGCTGACGGTAATATTAGTGTCTACAAAGCTCGACTTGTCGCAAAAGGGTTTCGGCAAGTTCAAGGGATTGACTACGATGAGACCTTCTCACCCGTAGCGATGCTTAAGTCTGTCCGAATCATGTTAGCAATTGCCGCATTTTATGATTATGAAATTTGGCAGATGGATGTCAAAACTGCATTCCTAAATGGGTTTCTGGAAGAAGAGTTGTATATGATGCAACCAGAAGGTTTTGTCGATCCAAAGGGAGCTAACAAAGTGTGCAAGCTCCAGCGATCCATCTATGGACTGATGCAAGCCTCTCGGAGTTGGAATAAACGCTTTGATAGTGTGATCAAAGCATTTGGTTTTATACAGACTTTCGGAGAAGCCTGTATTTGCAAGAAAGTGAGTGGGAGCTCTATAGCATTTCTGATATTATATGTGGATGACATATTACTGATTGGAAATGATATAGAATTTCTGGATAGCATAAAGGGATACCTGAATAAGAGTTTTTCAATGAAAGACCTCGGTGAAGCTGCTTACATATTAGGCATTAAGATCTATAGAGATAGATCAAGACGCTTAATTGGACTTTCACAAAGCACATACCTTGACAAGATTTTGAAGAAGTTCAAAATGGATCAAGCAAAGAAAGGGTTCTTGCCTGTGTTACAAGGTGTGAAATTGAGTCAGACTCAATGCCCGACCACTGTAGAAAATAGAGAGAAAATGAAAGATGTTCCCTATGCTTCAGCCATAGGCTCTATCATGTATGCAATGCTGTGTACCAGACCTAATGTGTGCCTTGCTATAAGTCTAGCAAGGAGGTACCAAAGTAATCCAGGAGTGGATCACTGGACAGCGGTCAAGAACATCCTGAAGTACCTGAAAAGGATTAAGGATATGTTTCTCGTATATGGAGGTGACAAAGAGCTCATCGTAAACGGTTACATTGATGCAAGCTTTGACACTGATCCGGACGATTCTAAATCGCAAACCGGATACATGTTTACATTAAACGGTGGAGCTATCAGTTGGTGTAGTTCTAAACAAAGCGTCGTGGCGGGATCTACATGTGAAGCGGAGTACATAGCTGCTTTGGAAGCAGCAAACGAAGGAGTCTGGATGAAGGAGTTCATATCCGATCTAGGTGTCATACCTAGTGCATCGGGTCCAATGAAAATCTTTTGTGACAATACTGGTGCAATTGCCTTGGCGAAGGAATCCAGATTTCACAAGAGAACCAAGCACATCAAAAGACGCTTCAATTCCATCTGGGATCTAGTCCAGGTGGGAGACATAGAGATTTGCAAGATACATACGGATCTGAATGTAGCAGACCCGTTGACTAAGACTCTTCCACGAGCAAAACATGATCAGCACCAAGACTCCATGGGTGTTAGAATCATTACTGTGTAATCTAGATTATTGACTCTAGTGCAAGTGGGAGACTAAAGGAAATATGCCCTAGAGGCAATAATGAAGTTATTATTTATTTCCTTATATCATGATAAAAGTTCATTATTCATGCTAGAATTGTATTAACCGGAAACATAATACATGTGTGAATACAAAGACAAACAGAGTGTCACTAGTATGCCTCTACTTGACTAACTCGTTAATCAAAGATGGTTATGTTTCCTAACCATGGACAAAGAGTTGTCATTTAATTAACGGGATCGCATCATTAGTTGAATGATCTGATTGACATGAACCATTTCATTAGCTTAGCACCCGGTCGTTTAGTATGTTGCTATTGCTTTCTTCATGACTTATACATGTTCCTATGACTATGAGATAATGCAACTCCCGTGTGCCGGAGGAACACTTTGTGTGCTACCAAACGTCACAACGTAACTGGGTGATTATAAAGGTGCTCTACAGGTGTCTCCAAAGGTACATGTTGGGTTGGCGTATTTCGAGATTGGGATTTGTCACTCCGATCGTCGGAGAGGTATCTCTGGGCCCTCTCGGTAATGCACATCACTTAAGCCTTGCAAGCATTGCAACTAATGAGTTAGTTGCGGGATGATGTATTACGGAACGAGTAAAGAGACTTGCCGGTAACGAGATTGAACTAGGTATTGGATACCGACGATCGAATCTCGGGCAAGTAACATACCGATGACAAAGGGAACAGCGTATGTTGTTATGCGGTCTGACTGATAAAAGATCTTCGTAGAATATGTAGGAACCAATATGGGCATCCAGGTCCCGCTATTGGTTATTGACCGGAGACGTGTCTCGGTCATGTCTACATTGTTCTCGAACCCGTAGGGTCCGCACGCTTAAGGTTTCGATGACAGTTATATTATGAGTTTATGCGTTTTGATGTACCGAAGGTTGTTCGGAGTCCCAGATGTGATCACGGACATGACGAGGAGTCTCGAAATGGTCGAGACATAAAGATTGACATATTGGAAGCCTATGTTTGGATATCGGAAGTGTTCCGGGTGAAATCGGGATTTTACCGGAGTACCGGGAGGTTACCGGAACCCCCCGGGAGGTATATGGGCCTTAGTGGGCCTTAGTGGAAGAGAGGAGAGGTGGCCAGAGATGGGCCGCGCGCCTCTCCCCCCCTTGGTCCGAATAGGACAAGGAGAGGGGGCTGGCCCCCCTTCCTCCTCTCTCTCCTCTTTCCCCCCTCCACGAATCCTATTCCAACTAGGAAAGGGGGGAGTCCTACTCCCGGAGGGAGTAGGACTCCTCCTGGCGCGCCTCCTCTTGCCCCCCCCCCCTTTGAGCCTTTATATACGGAGGCAGGGGCACCCCCTAGAGACACAAGTTGATCCACGTGATCATATTCTTAGCCATGTGCGGTGCCCCCTTCCACCATAGTCCTCGATAATATTGTAGCAGTGCTTAGGCGAAGCCCTGCGACATTAGTACATCAAGATCGTCACCACGCCGTCGTGCTGATGGAACTCTTCCCCGACACTTTGCTGGATCGGAGTCCGGGGATCGTCATCGAGCTGGACGTGTGCTAGAACTTGGAGGTGCCGTAGTTTCGGTGCTTGATCGGTCGGGCCGTGAAGACGTACGACTACATCAACCTAACGCTTCCGTTGTCGATCTACAAGGGTACGTAGATCACACTCTCCCCTCTCGTTGCTATGCATCACCATGATCTTGCGTGTGCGTAGGAATTTTTTTGAAATTACTACGTTCCCCAACAGCAGCACCCGGGGCGTCAGGGGACCGATGCGGGGGAGAGAACCGCTCTAGCCGGGGGTCCCCCCGCGTCCGTTCGGGGTCGACACGGGACACACGGGCCTCATCAGCCCGTCGCTCCCCACGCTCGGACGAAGCCCCGCGAGGCACGCCGGAGTCACTCGAACCCGACCCACGGCGACACCAATCACCCTCCAAGGGCCGGGTGGCAGAATCGCGAGCGACCGGCACCCGAGGAGCCGGGACGTCTCGATCCCGACCCACTGGCGGCGGGCGAGCCACCAGCTCCGCCCGAAGGGAGTCTTCGCAGTCCAGGTCATCCCGCCTCCGTCGCTCCGCCTCGCGGCGCCGAGCATCGCTCGGAGAGCCCGAGAGCGGGAGACACGGGTCTCTGGCCGGGTCACTAGGGGGCGGCGGTCGGTGCAGTGAGGTCCCCGCATAGGTCTCCGACGAGCGTGCCGGACAGCCGGCCTTCCCGGGTCGAGGCAAGACAAGGCACCCGAACCCGCGGCAGGGCGAGATGAGGAGCTAGCAGGCAGGGGCCGCTTCGGCCGCCCTGGCCATCCCCTTCCTCGCGAGCCATCAAGGCTTCCAAGTACGAGCGCGAATGAGAGCGACTAGTGGAGCAGGAGGGAGAGTCGAGCAGAGGAGGTGGGATCAGGGGTGAAGAACACGGCGGCGGCGCGATAGGGGATCGGTGCAGCAAACGCGAAACCCTACCCCATTGGGCAACTTCCCCACGGGTCGCAGGCCACCCCGTGCACGGGTCGAATCTGCCCTGTTGGATCCAAATCCAACGGGCGGGATCAGCATGGGCCAGGCCCCAGGAGCGGTTGACAGAGTCCACCACCTCCTGGGCCCGCCAAGCGGCCTCATCCACCTCATGGGCCAAGAAGCCCCCCAGCCCATTCGTGCGTGGCCCACGAGGGCGCTAGCCGGCCCAGCCGCGGCATAGGCGTCAGACGGCCCACGCAACCGCACCGCCTGCTCACGGCCCGACCATGGCACGCGCGCTGCCGGCAAGGCAGGCAGCTGCCGGGCAGCCACACCAAGTCCGGCGCTGGCAGCACCCGAGCGCAGCGCATCAACGGCCAAGGCACCGGGTGCTACCGCGGGGGATGATCCGGGCAGCGCAGCGGGCCAAGCCATGGCGGAGGCAAGACAGACCGCATCGACCAGACGACACGGCGACGACGGGCCACACAGGCTGTCCCGACGCGACGACGACCTGCCATGCCGACGACCAGGGCGCGCCGCCGCCCAGAAGTCTCCCAATTGCGGCGGCGCAAGCTTCACCGGGAGCGACCGGACCCTCCCCTTCCACCTCCTCGGCCAAATCGGCCCACGACACCGACGAGCACGCGATGCAGAGGGTCGGCCCGCGACCCCCGGCAGCGGCCAGCTCCGACGCATCCCCAACAGCCATCCCAACGCCCATGTCAGCGGCGGACAGGGAGGAGCCGCAAGCAGGAGCCGGCGGCGCGCTCAGATGGCCACAACGGTCGCCAGAGCTAGTCCGTACACAATTCAAATCCGTTGCATATTTTTACCCAAGCTAACATGGAGCTTTCTGCTCCCGTGTATCTTCATGTTTTTTTGCTTAATTTTCATGAACCTCAAATCTGCTAGCTAAGTGTTTCAACTCTTAGCTACATATATCATCATTTACAAGCTATTCTCTCCGTTCCGAATTACTTGTCGCAGGTATGGATGTATCTAGATGTATTTTAGTTCTAGATATATCCATTTCTGTGACGAGTAATTTGGAATGGAGGGAGTACATCACATGAGATAAGGGGGGGGGGGGGGGGCGTAGAAGATGATAGAGAAAGTACTATGACGGAGTTTTAAGTTTTAACTCACGAGAATCTAGAGAGAAGAGTATTCCTGCTGTTCTTCCCTGGCTATGAATTAATTTATGTATGCAAAGCAGCCAGAATATGTGTAGTTTTCTCATATTTTCAAATAGCTTGCAAAAAACCTTCTAATTAGGAAATGGGTGTAATAAAAGGGATTTCCAGGGACCAAACTGCTAGGGCTCAGTTTTCTATCTCGCGATTGTCCCAGCCGCCAGGTTAAAATTGAATCTATATAAAGGATTCCCCTTCACTCTCATAGTCTCATCTGCATCCCCATTTCTAGTCAAATTGTCCAAACAAAACATCTAACCCTAGAAACCCGGGCCTGCCATGGCAGCGGCGGCGGACTGGTCAAGCCTTCACCAGGACCTCCTCAGCCGTATCTTCCTCCTAATCGCATGCCTCGCCGACCGCGTCAGGGCCTCCGCCGCCTGCAAGCACTGGCGCCGCGTTGCGCTGGATGACCCGTCCACGCTCCCCTGGCTCCTCACGCCCTCCACCGCCGGCATCTCCTGCTACCGCATCTTCGGCGGCTTAGACCATCCGCGCCCGTCCATCCCCGGCGAGGTCCATGGGGCACGTTTCTGCGGCTCCTTTCCGGGCGGCTGGTTCGTGGTCGCGCAACACGACTGGCGCGCCCACGCCCTGCTCAACCTCCGGTCCGGCGAGCGCGTTCCCCTTCCGGGCCGCGTGCGCATCCCCATGTACCCCATCGTCCTCAAGTGCCCAATAGTAATCCGCGTCGCCGCCATGTCTGCCCCGCCATCGTCTGGCGCCTGCGTCGTCGCTGCCCTAACGTCAGGCCCGACCACCTTGGCGTTCTGGCGCCCGGGCATGGACTGCTGGTCGCAACCGCCGATGGGGATTGTCGTTCCGCACAACGCCCAGGACCTGACATACCATGACGGATGGTTCTGGGCCATCACCCCCGCGGAGAATCTCGTGTGCTACAAGCCGGAGATCAACCATGGAGACGCCGCATCTCTTACTATTCGACATCTCGTCTACAAGTCCCATGGACATGGTCACCACCAGATGACCACGGCGACCCCGACGGCACCCGGGGAGGCCGTCTCCCGCTACCTCTTGCCCTCCGCCTCCGGCGCCGATCTGCTGATGGTGAAGAGGTTCGTCGCACCGGCGAGAGGCGGCGCCACGTTGCGCTTCGAGGTCTTCAGCCTACACAAGGAACTGGACGGACGGTCGGCTTCCTGGCGCTCCTACCCGATGAGCGGGCGGCTGCTCTTCGTCGGCCGCAGCTGCTCCAAGGCATTCGACACCGGGCACGCCGGCAGCCCGGGCTACATCTACTTCCTCGACGACGTCTACCCTAGGGGTCCGCTCAGCGTCCTTCAGCAGAAAGTGTATCCCTGCGTGGACACTGGCGCGTGGGATTGCTCCCGTCAGGAAATCAAGCGCTGCCTGCCATGCTCGCCTCCCTCGGACAGCTCGCCCTGCATTTGGTACCTTCATTGAGATAGCCAAGCCAAGACAGCAGGTTCATGCAGTTTGAGACATCATCAAGATTCATTTCGATCAGCAGGTTCAGTCTGAGACTTGACTTGATGGACTAGATTTCCATCGCTAGTAGTTCCGATCTCAGTTTTCCATCAGTATAATTAGAGCCGGCCGGTGTCTACTATAATGTTGCTGTTATCGCTGCCATCGTCGTCGTCATTGCTGTAATGGGGTAATGGGAAATTGGAAATTCCATGCCCAGCAATTGGCTGTTTGTACTTGATTTGAAGATTGTTTTCGAACTCATTTCATCTATAAATTATATGTTGTTGTGTCATTGTTGTCGTTGCAATAAGCCTATGGGAAATTGGAAGTTCCATATCGAATTTGTTGTATGTATTTAACCCGACGACTGTTTTTCAAGCTCATTTCATCTATGAAATTGATAGGAGTAACTCTTTAGACTTTTGGCACCCGGGAGCATATGCTCCTGGTTTTTAAAATGTGTTTTAAAATATTTTAAAATGTCACAAAATTCTGACAAAATGTTTCGCTCATACATCTCGACGATATACGTACTCACAAAGTCATTTCGCGAAAAACTGTCAATTTTTGTATCACATGTGAAGAAGACAAAATTCAGTATTAAAAAGGGCTTTTCACGCGAAATTTCTTTGTCTTCTTTACACAAGCCATAGAAAATGCTGGTTTTCCACAAAATTTGGCATGCGCACATAGAATATTGAGATGTATGCATCAAATTTTTGTTTGGATTTTTTTTTGACATTTTGACATGTTTTTTCCGATGACAGGATCATATGCTCCCATGTGCCAAGTGAATTTCCGATATATACACGTACATACTCGCTGTTTGATTTCTATGTGCTTCTCATTTTTCTGGCTCTCCTAGCTAGTAACTACTATTTCAATCATGTAAGAGATATTGTGCTGTCAATTCAAATTGAGATTTGAGATTCATCTATAATGCTGAAATAATATTTCCCGTAGTATAGATAATGTGCAACTGCATATTTTATGAGACGACCTTTAGTTTTTGTTCACTTCTGTGTATCTTTGCAAGTCTTTGCTCAGCTGAATGCATGGTTTATGTGTGTTAGCGGAATATACTTATTATGTCTCTGGCAGAAATACATGTGGATACATGCTAGTCTTCTAATACTAATCGTGTGACCTCATTTCAGTGGAAATGGTTAAGATGCATTTTTCCTTATCAAAAACCTCCCCTTTCATCTAATACTAACTAGTGCCAAAAAAGCGCGGCACCACACGCCGCTCCCGTAGCGGAGCCCGTTGAATTTGTGCTGCTCATTTGGTTAAAAAATGGAATATCGAGTGGAGCGAAGATGTTGATTGAGTGCCAATTATTATTTGGCGAATAGTTTGAAGAACACAACTCTGAACAAATAATTTTGTGGAACAAAAGAGTTATAGTATACTAATGATTTCAGTGAAGGAAAGTAGTGTTACATGATCGCAGTTGTAGGCATTGCGAGATATAATCTTAGCTTTGAGATTACACTTTATAAGATACTCCCTCCGTCCGAAAATACTTGTCATCAAAATGGATAAAAGGAGATGTAACCTCCTTTTATCCATTTTGATGACAAGTATTTTCGGACGGAGGGAGTATTTAGAATGGCAAAGCAACATCAATAATTTAAGCACAAATTGTATTGTATCTACGATCTAGAAAAGAAAGCTATTCAGCATGCAATTTTCTCTTCATCATGATATGAGGAAGTAGCAATACATGTGGATGCATGCCAGTCTGCCAATACTAATCATGTGCCCTCATTTCAGTGGAAATGGTTAATTAAGATGCATGTTCCTTATCAAACCTCTCCTTTCATCTATAATACTAATACATGGTGTGTTAATTGTGCTCCATGTGCCGCCCTAACTTATAGCTAAGGCATATACACATGAGCCACACCAAATGGGGCTTCTGGTTCGCTTAGGAGAATATTATCTATGATAATATTCATCTATATGTTATCCGTAAAATAGGTAAGATCCCATGTAGTAGAAATTAGGGAATAAGGCATTTGAGATGATGCACTTCACTATTACAGTTTATATATTATGGAAATGTATTTTTTTTCTTTGCATATATAGCTTCTGATCTGCAATAGTATCAAAGTAAGAGAAAGGGTCAAAGGATGAATGTGAACTAAACTGTATGATGTGATTGTCGGTAATATCTAAATGCTATGTTTGGACAAAAGAAACTCGCAATATTAAGGGATAAACAGGGACATAGTAAACATTGATTCCACATAAACTGTTGTCACCATTGTGTTGCCTGGACTGGACCTCTAGTGAACGTCTTTAGCCAGCGGAGAAGTATGCATTTTTTAGGAGCGAAAATGATAGACTTACAGACAGGGCTTACGGAAACAATCTTATAGATGTATCTGGCATCTCCTAATTCACTCCTACGCCCTGAAATCCAGGGGTGGGGCCCCTCTCCACCCAACCAGGTGACAACACTCCCGTCCGTATCCTTGAATGCGTGAAAAACTGTCCGTAGCTGTAGCATCGTTGTTTTAAAAGTAAGAGGGTCAAACTACCTGTGGTCACTGATAGACCCACTTGAATCGTGTAGGCTAGATCTTTCCGGTAACCTACCTTCCTTGGGTGCGGAAGAGCTCGATCCAGAGCCGGCCATGATGATGTAGAGGCCGGTGATAGCAGAGAGATTGAGATGGAGAGGTGGCAGTGGTGCTTCCCGTGAGCACTGCGATTGCCCTAGATCGGAAGGGGATATCGGTGGGGAGTCTGGCGGCGCGGTGAACCTCGTACCATGAGCCCCGGTCCCCCACCTCTTTATATATTGCAGGTCACAGGGGCCCACCAACCATAGAACGGTTGGGCGCCCCCGATCAGGGCGCGAATAGATCAGGGTCCGATGGGCCGCTGAGCCCACTCGGTGAAGAGATCAACCTAACATTCTCCCCCTTGATCTCAACTTTTATTCTTAACCTTATACTTTCTAGTTTATTTGTTTCATCACATATTGGTACATAGAGCATGTTTCATCGTCACAGCTTAATTGCCGTTAGAATCATACAGCTACAACATACGTTATGATCAGAAGCAAATTCTGTTCCTTTTTGGGCCTATCCAGGAATCATAAGGCTTTCCCTTAAACCCATGCCGGCTATGTGTTCCTTGAACACATTGGGTGGTAAGCCTTTCGTTAGCGGATCCGCAAGCATATCCTTTGTCCTTATATGATCGAGACTTATAGTTTGATCCTGGATTTTATCTTTCACAACATAATACCTTATCTCTATTGTTTTGGCAGTATTACTCGACTTGTTGTTGTGAGCGTAAAATACTGCGGGTTGGTTGTCGTAGTACATCTTTAGTGGTTTGTGAATACAATCTACCACTTTCAAGTCGGGTACAAATTTCTTTAGCCAAATCGCCTGCCCCGTGGCTTCAAAGCATGCTATGAATTCTGCATACATCGTGGATGATGCAACTATCGACTGTTTGGAGCTTTTCCATGAAATAGCTCCCACAGCGAGAGTGAAGACGTATACTGACGTGGATTTTCTATCATCTCTGTCTTCCGCAAAATCTGCGTCTGAATACCCTTTTATCTCTAGGGAATCACTTCTCCTGTATATTAGCATGTAGTCCTCTGTGCCTTGCGCATAACGCAATGCTTTCTTTACCATCTTCCAGTGCTCCATGCCTGGATTCTCTTGATATCTACCGAGTACCCCGGTGATAAAAGCTAAGTCAGGGCGAGTGCACACTTGTGCATACTGTAAGCTGCCAACTGCCGAAGCATATGGTACTGCTTTCATTTGATCGATCTCGTACTGGTTCTTGGGACATTGGAATTTCCCAAAACTATCGCCCTTGACTATAGGAGCAGGTGTGGCTTTACTCGCATGCATATTATACCTTTTAAGAACCTTTTCTAAATATGCTTTCTGCGATAGTCCTAAGACTCCATTGTTCCTATCTCGGTGAATTTCTATGCCCAAAACTATTGGGGAACATTGCAGAAAACAAAAATTTTCCTACGGTTTCACCAAGATCCATCTATGAGTTCATCTAGTAACGAGTGATCGGATGCATCTACATACCTTTGTAGATCGCGAGCGGAAGCATTCACTAGAACGTGGATGATGGAGTCGTACTCGCCGTGATCCAAATCACCGATGACCAAGCGCCGAACGGACGGCACCTCCGCGTTCAACACACGTACGGAGCGGATGACGTCTCCTCCTTCTTGATCCAGCAAGGGGGAAGGAGAGGTTGATGAGGATCCAGCAGCACGACGGCGTGGTGGTGGATGCAGTTGTCACGTGCAGCAGGGCTTCGCCGAGCGTCTACCCGAGAGGGAGAGGTGTAGCAGGGGAGAGGGGGCGCCAAGATGCAAAGGTGCAGCTGCCCCCTCCCTCCCCCCTTTATATAGGCCCCTGGGGGCGCCGGCCCTTGGGAGATCCAATCTCCAAGGGGGCGGCGGCCAAGGGGGGTGGAGTGCCCCCCAAGGCAAGTGGGGCGCCCCCCCCCCCCACCCTAGGGTTCCAACCCTAGGCGCAGGGGGTGGGCCTAGGGGGGTGCACCAGCCCACTAAAGGCTGGTTCCCCTTCCCACTTCAGCCCATGGGGCCCTTCGGGATGGGTGGCCCCACCCGGTGGACCCCGGGACCCTTCCGGTGGTCCCGGTACAATACCGATGACCCCCGAAACTTTCCCGATGGCCGAAACTGCACTTCCTATATATAATTCTTTACCTCCGGACCATTCCGGAACTCCTCGTGACGTCCGAGATCTCATCCAGGACTCCGAACAACTTTCGTATTACTGCACATACATATCTTCACAACCCTAGCGTCACCGAACCTTAAGTGTGTAGACCCTACGGGTTCGGGAGACATGTAGACATGACCGAGATTGCTCTCCGGTCAATAACCAACAGCGGGATCTGGATACCCATGTTGGCTCCCACATGCTCCTCGATGATCTCATCGGATGAACCATGATGTCGAGGATTCAAGCAACCCCGTATACAATTCCCTTTGTCAATCGGTATGTTACTTGCCCGAGATTCGATCGTCGGTATCCCAATACCTTGTTTAATCTCGTTACCGGCAAGTCACTTTACTCGTACCATAATGCATGATCCCGTGACCAGACACTTGGTCACTTTGAGCTCATTATGATGATGCATTACCGAGTGGGCCCAGTGATACCTCTCCGTCATACGGAGTGACAAATCCCAGTCTTGATCCGTGTCAACCCAACAGACATTTTCGGAGATACCCGTAGTATACCTTTATAGTCACCCAGTTACGTTGTGACGTTTGGTACACCCAAAGTACTCCTACAGTATCCGAGAGTTACACGATCTCATGGTCTAAGGAAAGGATACTTGACATTGCAAAACTCTAGCAAACGAACTATACGATCTTGTGCTATGTTTAGGATTGGGTCTTGTCCATCACATCATTCTCCTAATGATGTGATCCCGTTATCAATGACATCTAATGTCCATAGTCAGGAAACCATGACTATCTGTTGATCAACGAGCTAGTCAACTAGAGGCTTACTAGGGACGTGTTGGTGTCTATTATTCACACATGTATTACGATTTCCGGATAACACAATTATAGCATGAATAAAAGACAATTATCATGAACAAGGAAATATAATAATAATGCTTTTATTATTGCCTCTAGGGCATATTTACAACAGTCTCCCACTTGCACTAGAGTCAATAATCTAGTTACATTGTGATGAATCGAACACCCATGGAATTCTGGTGTTGATCATGTTTTGCTCTAGGGAGAGGTTTAGTCAACGGATCTGCTACATTCAGGTCTGTATGTACTTTACAAATATCTATGTCTCCATCTTGAACATTTTTACGAATGGAGTTGAAGCGACGCTTGATGTGCCTTGTCTTCTTGTGAAATCTGGGCTCCTTGGCAAGTGCAATAGCTCCAGTGTTGTCACGGAAGAGCTTGATTGGCCCCGACGCATTGGGTATGACTCCTAGGTCGGTGATGAACTCCTTCACCCAAATTGCTTCATGCGCTGCCTCCGAGGTTGCCATGTACTCCGCTTCACATGTAGATCCCGCCACGACGCTCTGCTTGCAACTGCACCAGCTTGCTGCCCCACCATTCAAAATATACACGTATCCGGTTTGTGACATAGAGTCATCTAGATCTGTGTCGAAGCTAGCGTCGACGTAACCCTTTACGACGAGCTCTTCGTCACCTCCATAAATGAGAAACATTTCCTTAGTCCTTTTCAGGTACTTCAGGATATTCTTGACCGCTGTCCAGTATTCCTTGCCGGGATTACTTTGGTACCTACCTACCAAACTTACGGCAAGGTTTACATCAGGTCTGGTACACAGCATGGCATACATAATAGAACCTATGGCTGAGGCATAGGGGATGACGCTCATCTCTTCTATATCTTCTGCTGTGGTCGGACATTGAGCTGAGCTCAATTTCACACCTTGCAACACAGGCAAGAACCCCTTCTTAGACAGATCCATATTGGACTTCTTCAATATCTTATCAAGGTATGTGCTTTGTGAAAGACCAATGAGGCGTCTTGATCTATCTCTATAGATCTTGATGCCTAATATATATGCAGCTTCTCCAAGGTCCTTCATTGAAAAACTCTTATTCAAGTAGGCCTTAATGTTGTCCAAGAGTTCTATATCATTTCCCATCAAAAGTATGTCATCTACATATAATATGAGAAATGCTACAGAGCTCCCACTCACTTTCTTGTAAACGTAGGCTTCTCCATAAGTCTGCGTAAACCTAAACGCTTTGATCATCTCATCAAAGCGAATGTTCCAACTCCGAGATGCTTGCACTAGCCCATAAATCGAGCGTTGGAGCTTGCACACCTTGTCAGCATTCTTAGGATCGACAAAACCTTCTGGTTGCATCATATACAATTCTTCCTTAAGGAAACCATTAAGGAATGCCGTTTTGACGTCCATTTGCCATATCTCATAATCATAGAATGCGGTAATTGCTAACATGATTCGGACGGACTTTAGCTTCGCTACCAGTGAGAATGTCTCATCATAGTCAACCCCTTGAACTTGTCGATAACCCTTAGCGACAAGCCGAGCTTTATAGATGGTCACATTACCATCCGCGTCTGTCTTCTTCTTAAATATCCATTTATTTTCTATGGCTCGCCGCTCAACGGGCAAGTTAGTCAAAGTCCATACTTCGTTTTCATACATGGATCCTATCTCGGATTTCATGGCTTCCAGCCATTTGTCAGAATCCGGGCCTGCCATCGCTTCTTCATAGTTCGAAGGTCACCGTTGTCTAACAACATGATTTCCAAGACAGGGTTGCCGTACCACTCTGGTGCGGAACATGTCCTTGTGGACCTACGAATTTCAGTAGGAGCTTGATCAGAAGTATCTTGATCATCATCATTAACTTCCTCTGTAGTCGGTGCAGGCACCTCAGGAACATTTTCTTGAGTTGCGCCTTTTTCCGGTTCAAGAGGTAATACTTCATCAAGTTCTACTTTCCTCCCACTTACCTCTTTCGAGAGAAATTCTTTCTCTCGAAAGGATCCATTCTTGGCAACAAAGATCTTGCCTTCGGATATGAGGTAGAAGGTATACCCAATAGTTTCTTTAGGGTATCCTATGAAGACGCATTTTTCCGACTTGAGTTCGAGCTTTTCAGGTTGAAGTTTCTTGACATAAGCATCGCATCCCCAAACTTTTAGAAATGACAGCTTAGGTTTCTTCCCAAACCATAATTTATACGGTGTCGTCTCAATGGATTTCGACGGAGCCCTATTTAAAGTGAATGCGGCAGTCTCTAAAGCATAGCCCCAAAAAGATAGCGGTAAATCGGTAAGAGACATCATAGATCGCACCATATCTAATAGAGTGCGATTATGACGTTCGGACACACCATTACGCTGAGGTGTTCCAGGCGGCGTGAGTTGTAAAACTATTCCACATTTTTCTTAAGTGTGTGCCAAATTCGTGACTCAAGTATTCTCCTCCACGATCTGATCGTAGGAACTTGATTTTCCTGTCACGTTGATTTTCAACCTCACTCTGAAATTCCTTGAACTTTTCAAAGGTCTCAGACTTGTATTTTATTAAATAGATATATACCCATATGTACTAAAGTCATCAGTGAGGGTGAGAACATAACGATAGCCACCGCGAGCCTCAACACTCATTGGACCGCACACATCAGTATGTATGATTTCCAATAAGTTGGTTGCTCGCTCCATTGTTCCTGAGAACGGAGTCTTGGTCATTTTACCCATGAGGCATGGTTCGCACGTGTCAAATGATTCGTAATCAAGAGACTCTAAAAGTCCATCTGCAGGGAGCTTCTTCATGCGTTTGACACCTATGTGACCAAGGCGGCAGTGCCACAAGTATGTGGGACTATCATTATCAACCTTACATCTTTTGGTACTCACACTATGAATATGTGTAGCATTATGCTCGAGATTCATTAAGAATAAACCATTCACCATCGGAGCATGACCATAAAACATATCTCTCATGTAAATAGAACTGTTGGGGAACGTTGCAGAAAACAAAAAAATTCCTACGGTTTCACCAAGATCCATCTATGAGTTCATCTAGCAACGAGTGATCGGATGCATCTACATACCTTTCTAGATCGCGAGCGGAAGCGTTCAAAGAACGAGGATGAGGTAGTCGTAGACAACGTGATCCAAATCACCAGAGATCCTAGCACTGAACGGACGACACCTCCGCGTTCAACACACGTACGGTCAGCGTGACGTCTCCTCCTTCTTGATCCAGCAAGGGAAGAGGAGAGGTTGAGGAAGATGGCTCCAGCAGCAGCACGACAGCGTGGTGGTGATGGAACTGCAGTACTCCGGCAGGGCTTCGCCAAGCTCTATGAAGGAGGAGGAGGTGTTGGAGAGGGAGAGGGAGGCACCAAAGGCGTGGTCTGAGAGGCCCTCCTTCCCTCACTATATATAGGGGGGCCTAGGGGGCGCCAGCCCTAGGAGATCCAATCTCCTAGGGGGGCAGTGGCCAAGGGAGGAATCCCTCCCCCCCAAGGCACCTAGGGGTGCCTTCCCCCTTTGGGACTCTTCCCTTCTTGAACCCTAGGCGCATGGGCCTCTTGGGGCTGGTCCCCCTGGCCCATATAGGCCAAGGCGCACCCCCTACAGCCCATGTGGCCCCCCGGGGCAGGTGGCCCCACCCGATGGACCCCCGGGACCCTTCCGGTGGTCCCGTACAATACCGGTGACCCCGAAACTTGTCCCGATGGCCGAAATAGCACTTCCTATATATAATTCTTTACCTCCGGACGATTCCGGAACTCCTCGTGACGTCCGGATCTCATCCGGGACTCCGAACAACATTCGGGTTACTGCATATACATATCCCTACAACCCTAGCGTCACCGAACCTTAAGTGTGTAGACCCTACGGGTTCGGGAGACATGTAGACATGACTGAGATCGCTCTCCGGTCAATAACCAACAGCGGGATCTGGATACCCATGTTGGCTCCCACATGCTCCTCGATGATCTCATCGGATGAACCACGATGTCGAGGATTCAAACAACCCCGTATACAATTCCCTTTGTTAATCGGTATGTTACTTGCCCGAGATTCGATCGTCGGTATCCCAATACCTCGTTCAATCTCGTTACTGGCAAGTCACTTTACTCGTACCGTAATGCATGATCCCGTGACCAGACACTTGGTCACTTTGAGCTCATAAAGATGATGCATTACCGAGTGGGCCCAGTGATACCTCTCCGTCATACGGAGTGACGAATCCCAGTCTTGATCCGTGTCAACCCAACAGACACTTTCGGAGATACCCATAGCATACCTTTATAGTCATCCAGTTACGTTGTGACGTTTGGTACACCCAAAGCACTCCTACGGTATCCGGGAGTTACACGATCTCATGGTCTGAGGAAAAGATACTTGACATTGGAAAACTCTAGCAAACGAACTATACGATCTTGTGCTATGTTTAGGATTGGGTCTTGTCCATCACATCATTCTCCTAATGATGTGATCTCGTTATCAATGACATCCAATGTCCATAGTTAGGAAACCATGACTATCTGTTGATCAACGAGCTAGTCAACTAGAGGCTTACTAGGGACATGTTGGTGTCTATTATTCACACATGTATTACGATTTCCGGATAACACAATTATAGCATGAAGAAAGACAATTATCACGAACAAGGAAATATAATAATAATGCTTTTATTATTGCCTCTAGGGCATATTTCCAACAGCCTCCCACTTGCACTAGAGTCAATAATCTAGTTACATTGTGATGAACCGAACACCCATGGAATTCTGGTGTTGATCATGTTTTTCTCTAGGGAGAGGTTTAGTCAACAGATCTGCTACATTCAGGTCCGTATGTACTTTACAAGTATCTATGTCTCCATCTTGAACATTTTCACGAATGGAGTTGAAGCGACGCTTGATGTGCCTGGTCTTCTTGTGAAACCTGGGCTCCTTGGCAAGTGCAATAGCTCCAGTGTTGTCACAGAAGAGTTTGATTGGCCCCGACGCATTGGGTATGACTCCGAGGTCGGTGATGAACTCCTTCACCCAAATTGCTTCATGCGTTGCCTCCGAGGCTGCCATGTACTCCGCTTCACATGTAGATCCCGCCACGACGCTCTGCTTGCAACTGCACCAGCTTACTGCCCCACCATTCAAAATATACACGTATCCGGTTTGTGACTTAGAGTCATCCAGATTTTTTTCAAAGCTAGCATCGACGTAACCCTTTACGACGAGCTCTTCATCACCTCCATAAACGAGAAACATTTCCTTAGTCCTTTTCAGGTACTTCAGGATATTCTTGACCGCTGTCCAGTGTTCCTTGCCAGGATTACTTTGGTACCTTCCCACCAAACTTACGGCAAGGTTTACATCAGGTATGGTACACAACATGGCATACATAATAGAACCTATGGCTGAGGCATAGGGGATGACACTCATCTCTTCTATATCTTCTGCCGTGGTCGGACATTGAGCTGAGCTCAATTTCACACCTTGTAACACAGGCAAGAACCCCTTCTTAGACTGATCCATATTGAATTTCTTCAATATCTTATCAAGGTATGTGCTTCGTGAAAGACCTATGAGGCGTCTTGATCTAACTCTATAGATCTTGATGCCTAATATATATGCAGCTTCTCCAAGGTCCTTCATTGAAAAACTCTTATTCAAGTAGGCCTTAATGCTGTCCAAGAGTTCTATATCATTTCCCATCAAAAGTATGTCATCTACATATAATATGAGAAATGCTACAGAGCTCCCACTCACTTTCTTGTAAACGCAGGCTTCTCCATAAGTCTGCGTAAACCCAAACGCTTTGATCATCTCATCAAAGCGAATGTTCCAACTCCGAGATGTTTGCACCAGCCCATAAATCGAGCGTTGGAGCTTGCACACCTTGTCAGCATTCTTAGGATCGACAAAACCTTCCGGCTGCATCATATACAATTCTTCCTTAAGGAAACCATTAGGGAATGCCGTTTTGACGTCCATTTGCCATATCTCATAATCATAGAATGCGGCAATTGCTAACATGATTCGGACGGACTTTAGCTTCGCTACCGGTGAGAAAGTCTCATCATAGTCAACCCCGTGAACTTGTCGATAACCCTTAGCGACAAGCCGAGCTTTATAGATGGTCACATTACCATCCGCGTCTGTCTTCTTCTTAAAGATCCATTTATTTTCTATGGCTCGCCGCTCAACGGGCAAGTCAGTCAAAGTCCATACTTCATTTTCATACATGGATCCTATCTCGGATTTCATGGCTTCCAGCCATTTGTCGGAATCCAGGCCCGCCATCGCTTCTTCATAGTTCGAAGGTTCACCGTTGTCTAACAACATGATTTCCAAGACAGGGTTGCCGTACCACTCTGGTGCAGAACGTGTCCTTGTGGACCTACGAATTTCAATAGGAGCTTGATCAGAAGTATCTTGATCATCATCATTAACTTCCTCTCTAGTCGGTGCAGGCACCTCAGGAACATTTTCTTGAGTTGCGCCTTTTTCCGGTTCAAGAGGTAATACTTCATCAAGTTCTACTTTCCTCCCACTTATTTCTTTCGAGAGAAACTCCTTCTCTAGAAAGGATCCATTGTTGGCAACAAAGATCTTGCCTTCGGATCTGAGGTAGAAGGTATACCCAATAGTTTCTTTAGGGTATCCTATGAAGACGCATTTTTCCGACTTGGGTTCGAGCTTTTCAGGTTGAAGTTTCTTGACATAAGCATCGCATCCCCAAACTTTCAGAAACGACAGCTTACCTTTCTTCCCAAACCATAATTCATACGGTGTCGTCTCAACGGATTTCGACGGAGCCCTATTTAAAGTGAATGCGGCAGTCTCTAAAGCATAACCCCAAAAAGATAGTGGTAAATCGGTAAGAGACATCATAGACCGCACCATATCTAATAGAGTGCGATTACGACATTCGGACACACCGTTACGCTGAGGTGTTCCAGGCGGCGTGAGTTGTGAAACTATTCCACATTTTCTTAAGTGTGTGCCAAATTCGTGACTCAAGTATTCTCCTCCACGATCTGATCGTAGGAACTTGATTTTCCTGTCACGTTGATTTTCAACCTCACTCTAAAATTCCTTGAACTTTTCAAAGGTCTCAGACTTATGTTTCATCAAATAGATATAACCATATCTACTCAAGTCATCAGTGAGGGTGAGAACATAACGATAGCCACCGCGAGCCTCAACACTCATTGGACCGCACACATCGGTATGTATGATTTCCAATAAGTTGGTTGCTCGCTCCATTGTTCCTGAGAACGGAGTCTTGGTCATTTTACCCATGAGGCATGGTTCGCACGTGTTAAATGATTCATAGTCAAGAGACTCTAAAAGTCCATCTGCATGGAGCTTCTTCATGCGTTTGACACCTATGTGACCAAGGCGGCAGTGCCACAAGTATGTGGGACTATCATTATCAACCTTACATCTTTTGGTATTCACACTCTGAACATGTGTAGCATTACGCTCGAGATTCATTAAGAATAAACCATTCACCATTGGAGCATGACCATAAAACATATCTCTCATATAAATAGAACAACCATTATTCTCGGATTTAAATGAGTAGCCATCTCGAATTAAACGAGACCCTGATACAATGTTCATGCTCAAACTTGGCACTAAATAACAATTATTAAGGTTTAAAACTAATCCCGTAGGTAAATGAAGAGGCAGCGTGCCGACGGCGATCACATCAACCTTGGAACCATTCCCGACGCGCATCGTCACCTCGTCCTTCGCCAGCCTCCGCTTATTCCGCAGCTCCTGCTTTGAGTTACAAATGTGAGCAACTGCACCGGTATCAAATACCCAAGAGCTACTACGAGTACTGGTGAGGTACACATCAATTACATGTATATCACATATAACTTTCGTTTTTCCGGCCTTCTTGTCCGCTAAGTATTTGGGGCAGTTCCGCTTCCAGTGACCACTTTCCTTGCAATAAAAGCACTCAGTCTCGGGCTTGGGTCCATTCTTTGGCTTCTTCCCGGCAGCTTGCTTGCCAGGCGCGGCAACTCCCTTGCCGTCCTTCTTGAAGTTCTTCTTACCCTTGCCCATTTTGAACTTAGTGGTTTTATTCACCATCAACACTTGATGTTCCTTTTTGACTTCTACCTCTGTTGATTTCAGCATAGCAAATACTTCAGGAATGGTCTTTTCCATCCCCTGCATATTGAAGTTCATCACAAAGCTCTTGTAGCTCGGTGGAAGTGACTGAAGGATTCTGTCAATGACCGCGTCATCCGGGAGATTAACTCCCAGCTGAGTCAAGCGGTTATGCAACCCAGACATAGTGAGTATGTGCTCACTGACAGAACTGTTTTCCTCCATCTTACAGCTGAAGAACTTGTCGGAGACTTGATATCTCTCGACCCGGGCATGAGCTTGGAAAACCATTTTCAGCTCTTCGAACATCTCATATGCTCCGTGTCTCTCAAAACGTTTTTGGAGCCCCGGCTCTAAGCTGTAAAGCATGCCGCAATGAACGAGGGAGTAGTCATCGGTACGTGCCTGCCAAGCGTTCATAATGTCTTGTTCTGCAGGGAGAACAGGTGTGTCACCCAGCGGTGCTTGTAGGACATAATCTTTCTTGGCAGCTATGAGGATGATCCTCAGGTTCCGGACCCAGTCCGTGTAGTTGCTGCCATCGTCTTTCAGCTTGGTTTTCTCTAGGAACGCGTTGAAGTTGAGGACTACGTTCGCCATTTGATCAACAAGACATATTGTAAATATTTTAGACTAAGTTCATGATAATTAAGTTCATCTAATCAAATTATTTAATGAACTCCCACTTAGATAGACATCCCTCTTCTAGTCATCTAAGTATAACATGATCTGAGTCAACTAGGCCGTGTCCGATCATCACGTGAGATGGACTAGTCAACATCGGTGAACATCTTCATGTTGATCGTATCTTCTATACGACTCATGCTCGACCTTTTGGTCTACTGTGTTCCGAGGCCATGTCTGTACATGCTAGGCTCGTCAAGTCAGCCTAAGTGTTTGCTTGTGTAAATCTGTCTTACACCCGTTGTATGTGAATGTTAGAATCTATCACACCCGATCATCACATGGTGCTTCGAAACAATGAACTGTCGCAACGGTGCACAGTTAGGGGGAACACTTGCTTGAAATTATTATGAGGGATCATCTTATTTACTACCGTCGTTCTAAGTAAACAAGATGCAAAACATGATAAACATCACATGCAATCAAATAATAATAGTGACAAGATATGGCCAATATCACATAGCTCCTTTGATCTCCATCTTGGGGCTCCATGATCATCTTGTCACCGGCTTGACACCATGATCTCCATCATCATGATCTCCATCATCGTGTCTCCATGAAGTTGCTCGCCAACTATTACTTCTACTACTATGGCTAACGCGTTTAGCAATAAAGTAAAGTAATTTACATGGCGTTTCTCAATGACACGCAGGTCATACAAAAATAAAGACAACTCCTATGGCTCCTGCCGGTTGTCATACTCATCGACATGCAAGTCGTGATTCCTATTACAATAGCATGAACATCTCATACATCACATATATATCATTCATCATTCATCACAACTTTGGCCATATCATATCACAAAGCACTTGCTGCAAAAACAAGTTAGACGTCCTCTAATTGTTGTTGCAAGTTTTACGTGGCTGCAATAGGGTTCTAGCAAGAACGTTTTCTTACCTACGTGAAAGCCACAACATGATTTGTCAACTTCTATTTACCCTTCATAAGGACCCTTTTCATTGAATCCGCTCCAACTAAAGTGGGAGAGATAGACACCCGCCAGCCAACTTATGCAACTAGTGCATGTTAGTCGGTGGAACCGGTCTCACGTAAGCGTACGTGTAAGGTTGGTCCAGGCCGCTTCATCCCACAATACCGCTGAAGCAAGATAAGACTAGTAGCGGCAAGAAAGTTGACAACATCTACGCCCACA
This sequence comes from Triticum monococcum, assembly GCA_034509565.1. NCBI lineage: Eukaryota > Viridiplantae > Streptophyta > Magnoliopsida > Poales > Poaceae > Triticum > Triticum monococcum. Next base: position 11,390,480 of record CM067845.1, on the reverse strand, counting down.
ACAAATTGTGTTCTACTCGTGCATAAAGAACTACGCATAGACCTAGCTCATGATGCCACTGTTGGCGAACGTTGCAGAAAACAAAAATTTTCCTACGGTTTCACCAAGATCCATCTATGAGTTCATCTAGCAACGAGTGATCGGATGCATCTACATACCTTTGTAGATCGCGAGCGGAAGCGTTCAAAGAACGGGGATGAGGTAGTCGTACACAACGTGATCCAAATCACCGGAGATCCTAGCACCGAACGGACGGCACCTCCGCGTTCAACATACGTACGGTCAGCGTGACGTCTCCTCCTTCTTGATCCAGCAAGGGGAGAGGAGAGGTTGAGGAAGATGGCTCCAGCAGTAGCACGACGGCGTGGTGGTGATGGAGCTGCAGTACTCCGGCAGGGCTTCGCCAAGCTCTATGGAGGAGGAGGAGGTGTTGGAGAGGGAGAGGGAGGCACCAAAGGCGTGGTCTGAGAGGCCCTCCTTCCCTCACTATATATAGGGGGCCTAGGGGGGGCGCCGGCCCTAGGAGATCCAATCTCCTAGGGGGGGGGCGGCGGCCCAGGGAGGAATCCCTCCCCCCCCCCCCCCCCCAAGGCACCTAGGGGTGCCTTCCCCCTTTGGGACTCTTCCCTTCTTGAACCCTAGGCGCATGGGCCTCTTGGGGCTGGTGCCCTTGGCCCATATAGGCCAAGGCGCACCCCCTACAGCCCATGTGGCCCCCCGGGGTAGGTGGCCCCACCCGGTGGTCCCGGTACAATACCGGTGACCCGAAAACTTGTCCCGATGGCCGAAATAGCACTTCCTATATATAATTCTTTACCTCCGGACTATTCTGGAACTCCTCGTGACGTTCGGGATCTCATCCGGGACTCCGAACAACATTCGGGTTACTGCATATACATATCCCTACAACACTAGCGTCACCGAACCTTAAGTGTGTAGACCCTACGGGTTCGAGAGACATATAGACATGACCGAGATCGCTCTCCGGTCAATAACCAACAGCGGGATCTGGATACCCATGTTGGCTCCCACATGCTCCTCGATGATCTCATCGGATGAACCACGATGTCGAGGATTCAAACAACCCCGTATACAATTCCCTTCGTCAATCGGTATGTTACTTGCCCGAGATTCGATCGTCGGTATCCCAATACCTCGTTCAATCTCGTTATCGGCAAGTCACTTTACTCGTACCATAATGCATGATCCCGTGACCAGACACTTGGTCACTTTGAGCTCATAATGATGATGCATTACCGAGTGGGCCCAGTGATACCTCTCCGTCATACGGAGTGACGAATCCCAGTCTTGATCCGTGTCAACCCAACAGACACTTTCGGAGATACCCGTAGCATACCTTTATAGTCACCCAGTTACGTTGTGATGTTTGGTACACCCAAAGCACTCCTACGGTATCCGGGAGTTACACGATCTCATGGTCTGAGGAAAAGATACTTGACATTGGAAAACTCTAGCAAACGAACTATACGATCTTGTGCTATTTTTAGGATTGGGTCTTGTCCATCACATCATTCTCCTAATGATGTGATCTCGTTATCAATGACATCCAATGTCCATAGTCAGGAAACCATGACTATCTGTTGATCAACGAGCTAGTCAACTAGAGGCTTACTAGGGACATGTTCGTGTCTATTATTCACACATGTATTACGATTTCCGGATAACACAATTATCATGAATAAAGACAATTATCACGAACAAGGAAATATAATAATAATGCTTTTATTATTGCCTCTAGGGCATATTTCCAACAAGAACAACCATTATTCTCGGATTTAAATGAGTAGCCATCTCGTATTAAACGAGATCCCGATACAATGTTCATGCCCAAAGCTGGCACTAAATAACAATTATTGAGGTTTAAAAATAATCCCGTAGGTAAATGTAGAGGTAGCGTGCCGACGACGATCACATCGACCTTGGAACCATTCCCGACGCGCATCGTCACCTCGTCCTTCACAAGTCTCCGCTTATTCCGCAGCTCCTGCTTTGAGTTACAAATGTGAGCAACTGCACCGGTATCAAATACCCAGGAGCTACTACGAGTATTGGTAAGGTACACATCAATTACATGTATATCACATATACCTTTTGTTTTGCCGGCCTTCTTGTCCGCTAAGTATTTGGGGCAGTTCCGCTTCCAGTGACCACTTTCCTTGCAATAAAAGCACTCAGTCTCGGGCTTGGGTCCATTCTTTGGCTTCTTCCCGGCAGCTTGCTTACCGGGCGCGGCAACTCCCTTGCCGTCCTTCTTGAAGTTCTTCTTACCCTTGCCCATTTTGAACTTAGTGGTTTTATTCACCATCAACACTTGATGTTCCTTTTTGACTTCTACCTATGCTGATTTCAGCATAGCAAATACTTCAGGAATGGTCTTTTCCATCCCCTGCATATTGAAGTTCATCACAAAGCTCTTGTAGCTCGGTGGAAGCGACTAAAGGATTCTGTCAATGACCGCGTCATCTGGGAGATTAACTCCTAGGTGAGTCAAGCGGTTATGCAACCCAGACATAGTGAGTATGTGCTCACTGACGGAACTGTTTTCCTCCATCTTACAGCTGAAGAACTTGTCGGAGACTTGATATCTCTCGACCCGAGCATGAGCTTGAAAAACCATTTTCAGCTCTTCGAACATCTCATATGCTCCGTGTTTCTCAACACGCTTTTGGAGCTCCGGCTCTAAGCTGTAAAGCATGCCGCACTGAATGAGGGAGTAGTCATCGGTACGTGCCTGCCAAGCGTTCATAACGTCTTGTTCTGCAGGGAGAACAGGTGCGTCACCTAGCGGTGCTTGTAGGACATAATCTTTCTTGGCAGCTATGAGGATGATCCTCAGGTTCTGGACCCAGTCCGTGTAGTTGCTGCCATCGTCTTTCAGCTTGGTTTTCTCTAGGAACACGTTAAAGTTGAGGACTACGTTGGCCATTTGATCTACAAGACATATTGTAAATATTTTAGACTAAGTTCATGATAATTAAGTTCATCTAATCAAATTATTCAATGAACTCCCACTTAGATAGACATCCCTCCAGTTATCTAAGTATAACATGATCCGAGTTAACTAGGCCGTGTCTGATCATCACGTGAGACGGACTAGTCAACATCGGTGAACATCTTCATGTTGATCGTATCTTCTATACGACTCATGCTCGACCTTTCGGTCTTCTGTGTTCCGAGGCCATGTATGTACATGCTAGGCTCGTCAAGTCAACCTAAGTGTTTGCATGTGTAAATCTGTCTTACACCCGTTGTATGTGAACGTTAGAATCTATCACACCCGATCATCACGTGGTGCTTCGAAACAACGAACCGTTGCAACGGTGCACAGTTAGGGGGAACACATTCTTGAAATTATTATGAGGGATCATCTTATTTACTACCGTCGTTCTAAGTAAACAAGATGCAAAAACATGATAAACATCACATGCAATCAAATAATAAAAGTGACATGATATGGCCAATATCACATAGCTCCTTTGATCTCCATCTTGGGGCTCCATGATCATCTTGTCACCGGCATGACACCATGATCTCCATCATCGTGTCTCCATGAAGTTGCTCGCCAACTATTACTTCTACTACTATGGCTAACGCGTTTAGCAATAAAGTAAAGTAATTTACATGGCGTTTCTCAATGACACGCAGGTCATACAAAAAATAAAGACTACTCCTATGGCTCCTGCCGGTTATCATACTCATCGACATGTAAGTCGTGATTCCTATTACAATAGCATGAACATCGCATACATCACATATATATCATTCATCATTCATTCCAACTTTGGCCATATCACATCACAAAACACTTGCTACAAAAACAAGTTAGACGTCCTCTAATTGTTGTTGCAAGTTTTACATGGCTGCAATAGGGTTCTAGCAAGAACGTTTTCTTACCTACGTGAAAGCCACAACGTGATTTTTCAACTTCTATTTACCCTTCATAAGGACCCTTTTCATCGAATCCGCTCCAACTAAAGTGGGAGAGATAGACACCCGCCAGCCAACTTATGCAACTAGTGCATGTTAGTCGGTGGAACCGGTCTCACGTAAGCGTACGTGTAAGGTTGGTCCGGACCGCTTCATCCCACAATACCATTGAAGCAAGATAAGACTAGTAGCGGCAAGAAAGTTGACAACATCAACGCCCACAACAAATTGTGTTCTACTCGTGCAAAGAGAACTACGCATAGACCTAGCTCATGATGCCACTGTTGGGGAACGTTGCAGAAAACAAAAAATTTCCTACGGTTTCACCAAGATCCATCTATGAGTTCATCTAGCAACGAGTGATCGGATGCATCTACATACCTTTGTAGATCGCGAGCGGAAGCGTTCACTAGAACGTGGATGATGGAGTCGTACTCGCCGTGATCCAAATCATCGATGACCAAGCGCCGAACGGACGGCACCTCCGCGTTCAACACACGTACGGAGCGGATGACGTCTCCTCCTTCTTGATGCATCAAGGGGGAAGGAGAGGTTGATGAGGATCCAGTAGCATGACGGCGTGGTGGTGGATGCAGTTGTCACGTGCAGCAGGGCTTCGCCGAGCGTCTACGCGAGAGGGAGAGGTGTAGCAGGGGAGAGGGGGCGCCAAGATGCAAAGGTGCGGCTGACCCCTCCCTCCCCCCTTTATATAGGCCCCCTGGGGGGGCGCCGGCCCTTGGGAGATCCAATCTCCAAGGGGGCGGCGGCCAAGGGGGTGGAGTGCCCCCCAAGGCAAGTGGGGCGCCCCCCCCCCACCCTAGGGTTCCAACCCTAGGCGCAGGGGGTGGGCCTAGGGGGGCGCACCAGCCCACTAAAGGCTGGTTCCCCTTCCCACTTCAGCCCATGGGGCCCTCCGGGATGGGTGGCCCCACCCGGTGGACCCCAGGGAACCTTCCGGTGGTCCTGGTACAATACCGATGACCCCCGAAACTTTCCCGATGGCCGAAACTGCACTTCCTATATATAATTCTTTACCTCCGGACCATTCCAGAACTCCTCGTGACGTCCGGGATCTCATCCGGGACTCTGAACAACTTTCGGATTACTGCACATACATATATCTTCACAACCCTAGTGTCACTGAACCTTAAGTGTGTAGACCCTACGGGTTCGGGAGACATGTAGACATGACCGAGATTGCTCTCCGGTCAATAACCAACATCGGGATCTGGATACCCATGTTCGCTCCCACATGCTCCTCGATGATCTCATCGGATGAACCACGATGTCGAGGATTCAAGCAACCCCGTATACAATTCCCTTTGTCAATCGATACGTTACTTGCCCGAGACTCGATCGTCGGTATCCCAATACCTTGTTCAATCTCGTTACCGGCAAGTCACTTTACTCGTACCGTAATGCATGATCCCGTGACCAGAAACTTGGTCACTTTGAGCTCATTATGATGATGCATTACCGAGTGGGCCCAGTGATACCTCTCCGTCATATAGAGTGACAAATCCCAATCTTGATCCGTGTCAACCCAACAGACACTTTCGGATATACCCGTAGTATACCTTTATAGTCACCCGGTTACGTTGTGACGTTTGGTACACCCAAAGTACTCCTACGGTATCCGGGAGTTACACGATCTCATGGTCTAAGGAAAGGATACTTGACATTGGAAAACTCTAGCAAACGAACTATACGATCTTGTGCTATGTTTAGGATTGGGTCTTGTCCATCACATCATTCTCCTAATGATGTGATCTTGTTATCAATGACATCTAATGTCCATAGTCAGGAAACTATGACTATCTGTTGATCAACGAGCTAGTCAACTAGAGGCTTACTAGGGACATGTTGGTGTGTATTATTCACACATGTATTACGATTTCCGGATAACACAATTACAGCATGAATAAAAGACAATTATCATGAACAAGGAAATATAATAATAATGCTTTTATTATTGCCTCTAGGGCATATTTCCAACAAAAACATATGAAGCTTCACCAAGATCTGTTATGTCAAAATTTGAGGATAAGTATTTCTTTGTTTCTTGTAGTAGACTAACATCACTACTAGCAAGCAGGATATCATCCACATACAAGATTAGGAAAATATACTTCCCATTTTTAAACTTTGCATAAATGCAATTATCCTCAATATTTTCTTTAAATCCAAAACTTTTAATCGTTTGATTAAACTTTAGATACCACTGCCGAGAGGCTTGTCTTAATCCATAAATGGATTTCTTCAGGCGGCATCCCATATTTTCCTTGCCTTCCATGATAAAACCCTTAGGCTGTTTCATGTAGACATTTTTTTTAAATCACCATTCAGAAATGCCATCTTAACATCCATTTGATGTAATTCTAAATCAAAATGAGCAACTAATGCCATTATGATTCTGAAGGAATCCTTACATGAGACTGGAGAAAATGTCTCATTGTAATCTATCCCTTCTCTTTGTGTAAATCCTTTTTCCACGAGTCGTGCTTTATACTTTTCTATATTCCCTTTAGAGTCATACTTAATTTTGTAGACCCATTTACAGCCTACTGTTTTGGCTCCTTTAGGAATTTCCTCTAAGTCCCAAACATATTTGGAACTCATCGATTTCATCTCGTCTTCCATTGCCTTCATCCACATCGATGAATGAGAGCTTCTCATGGGTTCTTCATATGAGGTGGGATCTTTTTCCATATGAACCATTTCTGTGTTATAATCTTTAAAGTCAGTAGAAATAGCTGACTTTCTTGGTCTTGTAGACCTTCTAAGGGCCTCAGTTTCTGGCACGTTCTGTGCCTCAACTTCTGGCACTTCTTCTAAAATTTGCCGTTGCACCTCCCTTTCATGCTCAACAACGGGTTCAGTCGACTCCTGACGGACAGGTTCCAGGTCTACCCCCAAGGTTGTCATGGGTGGAGTTGCAACTGGTAGTGAGAAAAATGGCTCCTGAATCATCGGATTAGGTGCATGCACCCTCTTCTCCTCAAGATCAATTTTCCGAGCTACCAAGCTCCCCCTCATCATTTCATCCTCAAAGAGACTGCATGTCTCGTTTCTACAAACTTTGTATATCTGTCTGGGCAGTAGAAATGAAAACCTTTTGATCTGTCTAGATAGCCAATGAAGTGGCAACTTACTGTTTTGGGATCAAACTTTGCAATGTTTGGATTAAACATTTTGGCCTCAGCAGGGCACCCCCACATCCTGAAGTGTTGTAGGGACGGTACCCTTCCTGTCCATAGCTCGTACGGTGTTTTGGGCACCGACTTGCTTGGTACTCTATTGAGAATGTGAATGGCGGTTTTAAGCGCCTCCATCCATAATCCCAATGGCAAGTCGGAATAACTCATCATGCTGCGCACCATATCCATAAGTGTACGGTTGCGCTTTTCAGCTACTCCATTTTGCTGAGGTTCACCCGGCATTGAATACTGGGCAACTATGCCAGTCTCCTGTAAGAACTTTGCAAAAGGTCCAGGGACTTGGCCATATGGAGTGTGCCGACCGTAGTACTCTCCCTCACGGTCGGACCTTACTATCTTTATTCTTTTATCATGCTTATTTTCAACTTCAGCTTTGAATATTTTAAATTTATCCAATGCTTTAGATCTTTCTTTGATTGGATAAATATAACCATAGCGAGAGTAATCATCTGTGAATGTTATGAACGAGTCATATCCATTCATACTTTTCACCGGAAATGGCCCACAAATGTCGGTGTGGATGATTTCTAGTGTGCTTGAGCTATGGATTGCACCTTTTTTGATTTGTTTTATATACTTTCCTTTAATGCAATCTACACATTGTTCTAAGTCTGAGAATTCTAACTGTGGAAGAATTTCACTTTTGACTAATCTTTCTATTCTCCCCTTCGAAATATGGCCCAAGCGGCAATGCCATAATTTCGATGAGTCGAATGTTCTCTTTCTTTTCTTTTGTTCTTTATTCGACGCGGAAACATGTTCATTCACATTGCATACATAATGCACTTTTTCACGAAGTGATAACAGATAAAGCTCATCATGTAGTAAAGCATTACCAACATAAGCCTTATTATACCAGATGGCACACTTGCCATGTCCAAAATAACACTCATAATTTTCTTTGTCCAAACATGAAACGCTAATTAAGTTTCTACTACATGAAGGAACATAAAGAACATCTCTAAGTAGAAACTTGAATCCATCAGCTAACTCCAAGGAGATGTCGCCGACAGCTTCAACTTCTGCTTTTATTCCATTGGCTACTTCAATGCCTCCTTCTCTTCTTAGCGGAGTCCGGGTCGAATGGAATCCCTGTAAACAATTTGCAACATGAACAGTTGCCCCTGAGTCAATCCACCAAGTAGATTTCGAAAACTGTGTGTACAAGGATTCATTTACTAAGGAAACAATGTTGTTACCTTGCTTTGCCATTAAGGACTTCAGCCAAACAGGGCAGTCTTTCTTGTAATGCCCGGTCTGCTTACAGTGGAGACAAGTGTCTTTGTCCACTGGAAAGACTGTTGCTGACGCTGATGCTGATAGGGAGCTTTTCCTTGTGGCTTTGAAGGAGAACTTTTGTTGTTTTGATTGTAGTTCTTTTTCTTATGATCCTTCACATACTTGAGTGTTCCACCATGTGAAGCTTTTAGTCTGTCCTCTTCTTGGACACACATAGCAATTGTCTTTTCTATGTCCCATGTTCCAGGTGACATATTATAATTCACAACAAAAGTTTCAAACTCCTTTGGCAGTGAAGCCATGACAAGGTGGACCAGGAGCTTTGGTTTGATCTCCAGATCCTCATCCATAGGCTTTAACTTTGCTGCCATATTGCTCATCCTCGGGATGTGCTCTTTATTCCATCACCTGTGTATTGTTCCGTCACAAGTTGTTTTAACACCTGGGTGGCATATATCTTTGAAGAGCCAGTGAACTGGCTCTTTATCTTTGTCAGCAACTCCGCTGCCGAAGCGCACTCTGCAATGGAGCCCACAATGGTGCTCTCAATTGTATTCTTTATAAAGGCCATGCATTTTTTATTTGCATTGACCCACTTTTGGTTGGCTATGATGTAGGACATCTCCAAAGGAGCATAATCCCCTTTCCTTTTAGCCCATGCAGCATCATCCTCGGTAGTCTCTCTTACTGGCTCTGTAGGTTTGACCGGCTGTGGTTCATCCAGAACCCAGTCCAGATCAGCACAAACAAATGCCAGTTCAACTTTCTTCCTCCACTCAGTGTGGTTGTCACCTTTGAGTGTCGGAACTTCTTTTAGGCAACTCATCAAGTGAAAGCCTCCTGAAATCACAATTTAAGTGACATCAATATAACAATCATATGCATTAATCTAATGTTGGTCAAATTAAACATATAATTGTCTATGCAATTAAATCTATATTACCGTTGGGCAAAATATTAGAAATAAATGCACCTTTAAATTTCAATAATAAAACATGATCATGTTATTAACAATGTTGGTCATAAAAATAACATAATCATATTCATTAAAATATTCACTTTAACATGCTCTTAAAAAACATAATTCTATCTAAACTTTTATTTTCTTTGTAAAAGAGCACTATTAATTATTTACGCAGCGGAAAAACATGAATAGAAATTCATGAACTTTTTACTTTTACTTTTCAGAGTCGTTTTCTGTTAGCTTTTCTATTTTCTAAACAAAAAATTTCGTTGGAAAAATTTGAATAGAAAACACTATGTGAAATTTGCCCAAAACTGAACAAATATCAAAACGAACAAAAACTGTAGCAGGAACGTCATGCGGCTGCGGCCTCGGCCCAGCGTGCGGCCCAACCGGCCTGGACCTAGCGCGCCCGCGACGGCTGGCCACGGCCCAGCGGCGACTGCGCCCGGCCTCCACTTTCGGCCCACTGGCCCATCCCAGCGCTAGGTTTTCAATCCAGACCATTGAACGTGATCGGACGATCGCCCGTGCTCCTCGGTCGAACAAAATCAGCGGCAGCTGGCCCGACCGAGACCTAGCGCCACTCTTTCTCCTCTTCGCCTCGCACGCGCCGCTTGCCTCAGTCCCGCATGGGACTTCGCCGGCAACTGCGTCGAGCGCCACCGCGCGAGAGCACCGGCCGCCGGCGACGGCGTCTACCACCGCGTCGCGCGTGCCTCTCCCTTCCCTTTCCTTCTCTTTGAGTGAGCCTCCTGTGGCAGAAAGAGAGAGAGGAGCCGTCTCCGATCTGTCTCCTCGCCCTGTCTGTGATGCAGCGGGTCGGGGCTCCGCCGGCCGCCGGCGACGACAACGCGCCACCGCGCTGCGCGAGCACTCTTTTCCCCTTCTTTTCTTTTTACTGTCTCCATCCACCTCGTCCCCACAGAGAGAAAGAGAGGCAACTGCCACACGACGGCGACCTAGATGGACGGAGAGGCTTCGCCCCTGCCGACCCCTTCGCCGGTCGCGCGTTCCCCTTGCGGTGAGCGCGCCGCCGTCGAATGGATCAGTGGTGGTGATCTTTGCCCCTGAAAAGGGGTGGTGTTCTTCTTCTCGGTGCCTCGGCTTGCCGATGCGCATCGAGATCGAGAGGAACAGTGCGGCCTTGCGGCGGCGCTACTTTTTCCGTTTCCTTGAAGGATTCATTCTTTGCCCTGTCTAGGGTTCTTGTGGGGAGGGGATCTCTATTTCTTTCTATGTTTTATCTTTTTACCGAAAAACATCTAACCAAGATGGCATGATACCATTGATAGACCCACTTGGATCGTGTAGGCTAGATCTTTTCGGTAACCTACCTTCCTTGGGTGCGGGAGCTCGATCCAGAGCCGGCCATGATGATATAGAGGCCGGTGATAGCAGAGAAATCGAGATGGAGAGGTGGCAGTGGTGCTTCCCGTGAGCACTGCGATTACCCTAGATCGGAAGGGGATATCGGTGGGGAGTCTGGCGGCGCGGTGAACCTCGTACCGTGCGCCCCGAGTCCCCACCTCTTTATATATCGCAGGTCACAGGGGCCCACCAACCATAGAACGGTTGGGCGCCCCCGATTAGGACGCGAATAGATCAGAGTCCGATGGGCCGTTGAGCCCACTCGACGGAGAGATCAACCTAACAGTCACGTGATTGAGAAGCTATTATAAGAGGTCACATTAATGAAATAGAACAGAGCTGCATATAGCTGATCGACACTTGCACAACTTCATGACTATGATCGACACTTGCACAACTCTATGCACTGATTTTTTTTTGCGCGCGAACGATCCTCCACCAGTGCTATTTTCTAGGCGTTTTTTCACGCGAACAACCTCTATGCACTGATTTTTTTGCTGGGCCGGCCCAGTCCCATAGCCTTCGGGCGCCAGGACGTGGAACCGGCACTGAGAGCGCCGGTTAGGAGCTCCCCCGCCCCTAAAACCAATGCTAGTTCAAATTATACTAGTGGAGAGAACATAATTTATACGGGCCGGCCCTAAGTTGAAGAGGAGGGGGGTGTGGGGTACACCAGTTTCAAAAAATTCATGTAACTGGCGCTTAAGGCGCCAAATAGGGTTTGGGTCCCTCGCTAGCCTGTGTGTGCTAGGGAGCTCCTATTTAGCGTTATACGAGCCGGGAAGAAGGCAGCACTATATCTCGTTTATAGCTAGCCCTAGCATACTCTCGCGTCGGGCGAGAGGCCACGACCTCGTTTTTTTTTAACATTTGCTTTCTCATTTTTTTACTTCCATTTATTCTTGCAGATTTCATAAATAAATATATTCCCAATTTTTTTTACATAATTTCTTTAAATTTAACCAAGCATTAGAGAATGTTAAATGTGTATTAACAAATTTTTTTAATCTATCCAAAAAAATGAACAATGTGTGTATAGAAAAATTGTTAAACAAGTATTTGAAAAAAAAATTAACCAAGTATTTGAAAAAATGTTAAATATGTATATAGAAATTTTTGACCATGTATTAAAAGAATGTCAAGCTTGTATTTGAAAATTGTTAGTTAAGCATCTGAAATATGTCAAAATATGCATAGAAAAAATATTGGCCATGTATTAAAAAATATTAATCTTGTATTTGAAAAATGTTCATCAAGCATTTCAAAAATGTAAAACATTTCTATAGACAAATGTGGACCTTCTATTCAAGAAATGTTAATGAAGTATTTAAAAATGTTTATAGAAAAATATTGACCATATATTAAAAAGGTTGAAAATTTTCAATGGGTATAAATAAAATGTTTCTCAGGTATAAAAACATGCATATAAAAATTATACAACGTGTGTGAAAAAAGTTGATCATGTATTTATAAAATGTTAATCAAGCGGTTGAAAAAATTGTTAAACATGGATTTGAAAAATGTTAATCAAGCATTTGAAAAAAGTTCAAATGTGTATAGAAAAATGTTGAACATGTATTAAAAAAATGTAATCTTATACTAGAAAACTGTTACTCAAGCATTTGAAAAGCTAAATGTGTATATAAAAAATGTTGACCATGTATTCAGTTTTTTTAATCTACTAGTTGAAGAATTTTAAAATGTGCATAGAAAAATGTTGACCTTATATTAAAAAATGTTAAATTTGATGTATACGACAAATGTAGAATGAAAACCAGAAGATACAGAGAAAACCGGGGAAAACAATGAAAACAGAAAAAGAGACCCAAGGTAAAGGGAAACGAAAAAACCCCAATGAAAAAGTGCAAAACGAATGCAAAAAAAAGTGAAATTCCATAAAGGAACAAAGAAAAACAGAAAACCGTTGGATGCCAAGAAGGAAATAAAAAACCAAAAAATAAAAAATGAGAAAGAAAAGAAATGCCGATAAAGACCAGAAAAGAAAGGAAATAGAAATCAAATAAAAACAAAACAAAAAACAAAAAAAATCCAATATCTAACGGTGGGAAAAAGAAATGTGGCAAAGAAATAAGAAAATCACATAAATAAAAGAAGAAAGAAGAAAAAAACCTGGACGAAGACATCAAAAAATTATACAAGTGTTGAAGAAAAACGAAAAAATAAGACAATCGACAAAGAAATATAATGAGGAAAAAAGAAAAAACAGGATAGAAAAACAACAGAAATCCAGGAAAATATTAAAAGGAAAAAATAAATTAATAAAGCCCAAGAAAAACCTTTGGACAAAGAAAAGGAAAAAAAAGGAAAATAAAAACAAAAGAAACCTAGAAAAGAAATCGAAAACTTAAGAAAAGAAAAACAAAACCTTGAAAAGCGAGAAAAAACAAGGAAAATGGTTGAAAGACATAGAAAAACAAAAAACCAAAAAAACATTGAAGAAACAAAAGAAACCCAAAGGAAAAAAGGAAAAAGGAAAGGGTGGGAGGGCGAGATGCCCCTTGTTTTTGCATTTCTTGTTTTGCTTTTTATATTTCATTATCTTGATTTCGTTTTTTATTTTAGTTTTTCTTTATTTAAATAACTCTATTTTAAAAAAAAACTTCAAATTTTAAATAAAGGGAATATTTGAAACAAAAGGTTGAAGAAATCAGAAAATGTTCGTGGTTCCATAACAATGGTCATGATTTACACAAAATATTCGCATATTGAAGAAATGGTCACATTTTGAAAACAATGTCCGGGAAATATATAATATTCATGATTTTGGAGAATTTTATCATTTTGAGAAAATTATTTATCAACTTGAAAAATGTTCGTGAATTCAATAAATGTTCATGTTTATTTATAAAGTGTTAAAAAATTAAAGTCCAATGATCAAAAATACATTTTCTTATTAAAAAATAATGAATTCGAAAAAAATTCATGCTTTCAAAAACATTTCGTCAAAACAAAAGAGGATCGGCAATATAAAAAAATGTTCCTCTATTTTCAAAAAAATATTCGTTGATTCGAAATGTTCGGTGATTCTATAAAATGTTTATGGTTTCAAAAATTGTTTGCCAATTTTAGAAAAATGTTTGTGGATTTGTAAAAAGATGTGAATTTTAAAATGTTCATGATTTTATAAAAATGTTTGCGGATCTTAGAAATGTTCATGATAATGTTATCGAATTTGGGAATATATTCGCAAAACAAAAAAAGAAAGAGAAGATAGAAGAAAAAAAAAGTCAGGAAAAAGGAAAAGAAAAGAAACGAAAATAAAAAATTCAAAATATAAATGAAAAATGAAAGTACAGAACCAAAATTGGCAACAAAACCGGTCTCAGAAGGTTGTAGAACATACCAAAAACCAGAAAGGAGGTAGTTGGGCCAGCCCAAAGTGTACCTAGTGGGGGGAAACCGGGGTACTGGTCTGTGTGCAGTTCACTGCACAACGCTGGTCCGGTCCACAGGCCCTTGGGTCCATTTCACATGTCCCTCTCCTAAATTGTCTATCATTTTCACAGCATCACCCCCACACACAAAAAAAGGGGAAAAAACTATTAGTGATGTGTTGATAACTGATGGGACTCCTCACTCCTGTCTCTATCAACTTGGATATGATATATTATCAGTATCAATAATTATGTTAACAAGCAGTATACCATGCCTGGTTCATGCACGGATGTTGATGTACATGAACAATACAAGTGAACATGTTGATATCTTGAAAGCAAAATTTGATATGTATGATTTCCTACAATGATATGCCTAACCTACGTCGATGCCATGTCGTGGATCAGCTGGCTGCTCACATACTACAAACAGTGATGAGTTAGCTAGCTACTAACAGTAACACATTAAGTTAAACAGTGACTTGATTGCATTCGATGGATCCATTGCCATTGGTCATATAAAAAAAAGCATGAGCGGTCAAACCTGATGGATAGATATGTATATCTGTGTGCATGCTTGCTGCATTATTCGCGCGCTGGTTGCATTGCATGCACGGCTGGTGAGCATCTATTCGGCGAATGCCTGTTGATATCCTTGGTTTCTTCTGGGGTTCGGTTGTTGTTGCGGGATTCCAGCGACTGATGCCGACAAGTGCTTTGCTTATTCAACATGCATGATCCTACCGATCTAGCATTCTAGCTAGACTTATCTGGCTGATTTAACACATTAATTAATATATTTTTTTACTAGGTAGTACAAACTGCACACATGTCATGCAGGGCTTTCAGGTAGTAGTTAATCGGACGATTGTCCCAACTAAACGAAGGGAGGATTAAGCACTGCTAGATTACTTGTTTATTGATCCTTGTAGCTGCTGGCTAATTTTGTTTTTCAAATAATGGAAGAAAAACCCTAGGCCTCCAGACATAGGAGCATCACAAGCCTTTAAAGAGAAAACAATAATTACATAATGAATTGTTTCATCAAGAGAGAGCATCGGTGTGAATGCCTGATGCCTCCTTTTTGACACCGGCCAAAGCAGCAGCGTATATTGTCAAAAAGGGGTCTCAGCAAAGAGCACAAAAGGTCGGCATGATGCTGATTGCGCTTTTGGTCTGGCTTTGGCCTCTCTCTCTATCTATATATAACAGAAAGAGAAGCAGCTGGTGCAAAACCCCACTAGATGAACAGCAAGCTAGCTGCTAATTTGTCTTGTTCCATTGCATCCACCACCAATCTACCAATAATCTGCGTGCCTAAGCATGCATGTGTACGTTGTTTTCTTCTGGCTTAGTGCTGTCCTCCTCTTCAACGCAATAAACTACTCTCCCATGTCTGAATTTTTATTGATTAACCAACTCCATTGTGTAGAATGTGCTAGCTAAGCTAGCTCTCCTTTCTCTGAATTCTTTATTTGTCACCTGATGTGTCTGATCAGTTACAACAGTAGGCTGACTCAAGGAGTATGTAGCTATCGTCTGGTTCCAGTTGTCATCCATAGTGGTTTAATTCTTGGATTATGTTCATTGAGCTAACTGAAGCATCGATCAGACCAAGGATATGCATAATAAAACTAATTAATCAGTGAAGTTGCAAGTACCAGGCATAATGTTTTCTGTGGATCTGACAGTGACTTATATTATTGCTAGGTCGTTGATTTGTCACTCGGGTTGCCTAGACGATCGACCAGGCAGTGCCCTAGTCAAACCACCCAACGGTTGTTTATGCTATGCATGCATGCTTCATCTGATCTGGTCGCATCCATGCATTCTGTTAGTGGTCGATCAGGTACTGTCAAAATTAAAGGAGTAATAGTAGCCAGTGGAGTGGATTAATTTATGACCCACAGATATCTCTTGTCTCTGTTCTAGAAGGGTTAAAAAGAACAACAGAGACAAGTTTGTGAGCTGGCACACGGGGTGGTTGCCTGCGGATTTGGCTAGCTACGTACTGGATCGCGTCATGTAAATTAAATTGACCCCATCTAGAACGATAAATTTGGTTGAAATCCCCAACCGCAAGCCATGGCATGCCAATGGGCGGTTTTTGGCTGATAAGCTCCGCGAAGAAGGCATCTTTGCGAGAAGAATCCGCGGGGCCGTACACGGTGGTGAGCTCAATCGAAGTAGAATCAATCGGTTTCGAGCGACACTGCAAAGTTGTGAGCTTAAAGAGATACACCTGCAAAATAGGAGGTTCACTTGGAGCAACGAGAGGGAAAACCCGACTATGTGCAAACTGGACTTGTTTTTTTGCAATGCCGAGTGGGACACCACTTTCAGCACTCATCTGCTTCACGCCCTCTCGTCCTCTCTATCCGATCACTGCCCGCTTCTCCTCGCAGATGACAAGGGGCCTCGGAGGCCTAGAACCTTCAAGTTTGAAAAATTTTGGATTGCTATGCCCGGCTTTATGGAGGTGGTCAAAAAGGCTTGGATTGAGCCGCTCGAGCATGTTGAGCCATATCAAGTCCTGTTCCATAAGCTCAAGAAGGTGGCTCTCCGCCTTTCCGAATGGAGTAGGGGCCTTTTCTCCAAGGCAAAGGTTCACCTACACGCTGCACTATTCGTGATCCTACGCCTCGACATCGCTCAAGAGACCCGACAACTCTCCCCCGAGGAGAGTGACCTTAGGGCGAGGCTTAAAAGGAGGGTCATTAGCTTGGCCGTGCTTGAAAGAGCGCGGAAAAAGCAAAGTGCGAGAATTGCTAACCTCAAGGAGGGTGATGCCAACACCAAGTTCTTCCATCGCCGGATTAATGCTAGAAGGAGGAAAAATCACATTCATAGGCTCAAACATGACCAAGGGTGGATCACCGAGCATGACGCTAAGGAGAAGCTCATTCTGGACCACTTTTCTGAAGTGATGAAAAAAGGAAATACGTGCAATAAGGATCTAAACTGGGAGGAGCTCAACTTAGAGGTACATGACTTGCACGGCCTCGACTCACCCATCACCATTGAGGAGGTACGTGAGGCAATCAATGACATGCCAAGTGACAAGGCGCCCGGCCCAGACGGCTTCACTGGAGCTTTTTTAAGAAGTGTTGGGACGTCATTAAGTTCGACATGATGAGGGTGATACACCAGTTTGACTCCCTTCACACATCTAGTCTCCATTGGCTCAACTCCGCAAATATAGTGCTGCTGCCCAAGAAAGAGGGCGCGGAGGGGATTGCGGACTACAGGCCCATTAGTCTCATTCATGCCGTCGCCAAGATTATCGCAAAAATTCTTTCCATCCGTCTCGCCCCGCGCATGAACAGCTTGGTCTCTAACGCCCAAAGTGCATTCATCAAGACCAGAAGCATCCACGATAACTTCATGTGTGTCCGAAACTTGGCCCGTAGGCTACACAAATGCAAGACTCCGTCTCTCCTATTCAAGCTAGATATACGCAAAGCCTTCGACTCGGTCAGATGGGAATGCATCCTCGACCTCCTCCGGCGGAGGGGGTTTCCCCCCAAGTTTCGGGATTGGATTGCGGCTCTTCTTTGCACATCATCGTCTAGGATTCTGTTAAACGGGGTGGCTGGCAACCCCATCAAGCACGGTAGGGGCCTTCGGTAGGGGGACCCCCTATCCCCGCTCCTTTTTGTCATTGCAATTGACACACTCCAACAACTTCTGGAGCTGGCAACCCAAAAAGGACTACTCCACAAAATTCGTGGGAGAGGGATCATGGTGCGAACTTCACTATATGCAGACGATGCGGCTGTTTTCATGGCTCCAATCAAAAAAGATATTGACAACCTCTCGGCCATTTTGCGCGGATTTGGGGAGGTCACCAGACTATGCACCAATTTTCACAAGAGCTCGGTTGTGCCCATTCGATGCAATCACCTAAACCTGGAGCACATTCTGCAAGGATTGCCAGCTAACAGGGCGTCCTTCCCCATAAGATACTTGGGTCTTCCATTGTCCGTCTGGCAGCTTAAGAAGGTGGATTTGCAATTTCTTGAGGACAAAATTGCGGCCAAGTTGGTGACATACGAGGGGCAAAACATCACCACCATTGGACGGACGACACTTGTTAAGTCTGTCGCCACCTCGCAAGCGGTCTATTTCATCACATCTTTGGTCATACCGCCGGGCATTCTTCACAATATCAACAAACTGGAGCGGGCTTTCCTCTGGTCGGGATCGGATAAGACGACGGGCGCCAAGTGCAAGGTAAACTGGGAGATGGTTTGCCGCCCGTGCGAATATGGCGGCCTAGGGGTTCTCAACACCGATAAATTCGCGCGGGCCTTGCGCTTGAGATGGCCATGGTTTGAATGGACGGCACCACAAAAGTTGTGGGTGGGCTTGGGAAATCCATGTAATGAGGAGGACCTTGACTTCTTCTATGCATCCACGACCATCATCATGGGGAACGGCGCTAAAACGCCTTTTTGGGATTCACCCTGGCTCCATGGGTGCAAGCCTAAGGATGTTGCCCCGCTCGTCTTTGTGGCCTCCTCAAGGAAGAATTGGAAGGTGCGGGAGGCCCTACAAAATAATGCATGGATCCTCAAGATCAACACCTCCACGGTTGTCTCCGCTGAGCACATCCGACAATTCTTCACACTATGGACACTTGTGAATGATGTACATCTGGATGCACTCTCTGAAGATACTATTGTGTGGAAGCATACGACAAGCGGGCACTACACTGCAGCCTCCGCCTACAAGGCCCAATTCCTTGGCTTGGTTCTCTCTCCCATGGACCAAATGGTTTGGAAAACTTGGGCGCCACCAAAGGCTAAATTCTTCGCTTGGTTGGCTATCCAAGACAGAATTTGGACCGCGGATAGACTACAAAAACGTGGATGGCCAAATTGTGGTCTTTGCACCCTTTGCAAGCGAGAGCAAGAAAGTGGACCGCACCTTTTCTTCAAGTGCCGCTTCACTATTAGGCTATGGAACTTGGTCATTGCAAAATTTGGGCTTCATCATACGGACACCTCTATGTGGCATCTTGAGAGTTCGGTCAAGGAATGGTGGACAAATAGGACCGGCGCCGGAGTCCCCAACAGGAAGGCCACGGCCTCTCTAACCATGCTCGTGTCATGGACCATTTGGAACGAGCGGAATGCCCGTGTTTTCCGGAACAAGAGTGCTCCGCCACCAATCTTGCTAAACAACATCATCTGCGAGGCAAACCTTTGGATCACCGCTGGAGCAGAAAAATTAGGGAACATTATTTTGTGTGAGTAATCTTCCATGCCGTCTAAAAGTGTGCCCTTGTAACAAACTATATCATTTTCTTATTTAATAGATGAGGCAAATCTTTTGCCTCCGTTTCAAAAAAAAAATTGACCCCATCGATGAATGGAGTGGAACGGGAATCGAATCTGCACCGTACGTTGGTTAATATTCCTGTGCTGAAAGGGAAGGAGAGAAAGGAATCCTGGGGACTGCGGATCGTGACAAGAAGAAAGGAGAAGAAGAAGTTTGGGCATGCATGCAGCAGGCAGCCTGAAGCCCTGAACAAGATGAGGCAAATTATTCACAGGATTGTTGTGCTGATTCCTGGAGCAGGCGCACCAACGGAGATGTTCTAGTTAATCGTGTACTGATGAGAAAAATATGGTCTTGGTCTCTCAAATTTACCACAAGTATATAAATAGCCCCTTAAGAATTTTTGGACGACATCTGGGCGACAAGTATATAAATGGCCCCTTCAGAACTTTTACCGATGGAGCGTGGTCGAGAGGGCATCCTCCATGCCACGACGGCGGTGGTGGCCGTCGGATCTAGCAGAGGGACGCCGCGGGGAGGACGAGGGGAGCCGCACACGAATCCTCCTCCTCCAAGACCGGAGTTGGAGGGGAGACGGCGACGACGATTTGGAGTAGAGGACTGGATTAGGCGGCGGCCGAGGAGGACGAAGCCCATGCGGTGCAGGGCGCAAAAACTCTGGCGAGTCAGGGTGCGCTGGAGAGGGGAACTCCCCTGAAGTTCTCGAGAAGTCACCATGGAGGAGCATGGGTGCCGCACTCGATCCATGACGGAGGTTGTCAATGTGAGGTGTCACCGTCGATGCCGCCTGGATCCGTCGGGGAGGGTGGCCGGGGTCATCGAGAGGACATGCGGCCACCAGCACTGGGTCCTAGCTTGGGACGCATTCTATTTTCATAAGCCCCGCGCGTCGAGAAAAATTAAGACCATCCAAGACTAGCAATTGAAGACATATTTTCATAGAAGAAACTCTAAGCACCACGAGCCACGTGGCTCGAGCTCAGATGGGCTAGCTAGCTCCATGCTAGCCTAGCCAACAGGGTGACACCTTGTTCTCACCATGCACGTCGAGAGGAGATGAGGACAAGCACTGGCAGCATCGCTGAATTCAGGGCCAATTTGGTTATGAGGAGAGAGAAAACCTCGAACACGTGGCCGGTTATAATCTGGTTTTCGACTAATTGCGTCCGATTTTTAGACTTGAGAGACCAAATCTCGTTCAAAAAATCTTGAGAGACTATTTGTATGCTTTTTGTAAAAATTAAGGACCAAAAGCATACTTTTCCCTTTACTAATCAGGCAGGAGCGGTTAGTTGCCATGCCACCTTCATGCAAAGAGAAAAAGGAACTAGAGATGTGCACCTACTGGTTTGTCATCAGCGACTGATTCTGCAGAAGAGCCCACTACATACACAGCAAGCTAGCTAGCTGCTAATTTGTCTTGTTCCATTGCACCTACCAATCTAACCTAAGCACTCCCTTGCTTTAATTCTTGTAATAACTAGTCACTAGTGCTGTCCTCCTCTATGAATCAACTTAATTAAGTTTATATAAGAACGTGCTCCCTTCCCTTGCATCATGCATGCACTATCTGAATTATTATTATCACCTACCTGACGCACATGCTCTCACAGTAAGCCGACTGTTAAGAATTAATTTGTCACCCGGTAGTGGTGTGGGCAAGCCACCCGATTGCTTGCACTTGTTCAGGTTTCATCTCATCACATTCTGTTGGTGGTCCATCTGTTAAGAACCACCGATAGCTTACATACTGTAGTTCAAGAACCAAGATATATGCAGGCCGGACCATGTAATTGAAATGCACGTGATGAGAATATTGAAGATTTTTAGTTACTTGCATTTGATGCTTATTTTCTTACACTCTATTTTCTCGATAAGGAGACCTTTATTTAGTTATACATCGTATGGACATGATAAAACTGTAATTAGCACTTACATTTTGAAGGCGACTAGGTTTCCCTCTGGCAGCCACCCCTCACCCTCCGTACCCCCCTTGATGCCGCCGAAGGCAGCCAGCGGGATGCTTGCACGGCCTCCGGTGAGGGTGGCGGCGAGGTTCACGGCCACTACTCCGACGAGGGCCTGGGCTTTTGAGGCGACGGCATTAGGTGGAGCGAGCGGCGTTTGCTAGAGCTAGGGTTGTTTCTCCATGATCGCCCGAGCGGCGGGGAGCACGGGTCGCTGTGCAGTGGGTATCCCGCGACCTTCTCATCACTTCATATCGGAATAGCACAGACTCCTCATCAGAGGCCGAACATTGACCACTCATCGGTGATGAGCCTTAACATTGACCGGCCTCTATTTGTGTTGTCGGTGCTATCGAATTTTAGACTCGACAAGATGGTTATCGTGGACCGGTCTAAAAAAGGCTAGTGAGTGATAGCTTGTTCCAATGATAAAAGGTGACCAAAGGTAATCACTGACCACCCGCTATATTTGACCCATCCGCGTAGTCTTCAAATCAGACCCTTCATTTTTCCTCCAGTTAGTATTGCATTGGTTGCGGACTATTATAATCAATCGTTCACTGCCCCTCCACAATGGAAACCCTCACTTCATGTCCCCGGCACCTCTCTCTCTCTTCACCATTCCCGGCACCCCTCTCTCCCGGCAATCACCATTCTCTGAGCCCAAGTCTGCATGTTATGTTAGACCGTCGAGACGTAGGTACCTTGCAGGCACATGGGCTGGCAGATGGGATCAGTATGTGCTATCAGAGCCAGGTCGGACCATCATGACAAGCCGAGCGTGGGAATGATTCACAGTTAAGAAATTTTTGTCCAGGAACATTTGTGAAACCTGGATCAACATAGGAATGACGAAGTGCTCGTCAGGAGCCAAGGTGGACATGAAAGCTCCTCGGATACAACTCAACATGGAATTGACTATGGGAGGATTCATTGAACCAGTTTTCAAGATCGAAGACTGAAGATGGAGAACAGATTAGAAAAACTGAGGTGTGTACCAGACTTAAAGAATGGTTCAGGGGCTACTGATGGTGTCCCGGCTAGGGGGCCTCTCACCACGTCGTCTCCCAACCAGGTGGACAGGGCCGAGGACCCCCATGTCGGTTCACCAGTGGGCCATGTCGAGGAGGCCCATGGAGTATGAAAGGAAGGCTCCTAGCACTTGATGTATACTCCAAGATACTAGAGGTCGTCTACAACACGTCCTCCCTATACGTAACCGACTAGGATGTAACCCTAGTCGCCGGTACATATGTAAACCGAGGGGTATGTCTCATAGACGGAACACAACGATCTCAAGGGTAGATCACATGTATCTTGTTCTCCATCGCAAAGCAATACAAACACAAGTAGGTTGTAGAGTTTTATCTCTTATAGGACAGTCTGAATCTTGGTATAAACCCTTGCCCCTGTTACCATCATGCCAAGACACTTAGCTCGGGACCCCTTACCTGAGATTTGCTGGATTTGACTCCGTCACCGAGTGAAAAATGACCAATCCTTGACATTGGGCGGTGACATCACCTTCTTGGAGTCATTGGTTTGGTGTGTGTGTGTGTGGAGGTGTATATGGACCTGCATGCTTGGTATGCTCTTGGTGGTGGCCTGGTTCATCTTCCTGGTGGTGATATGGTACTGTCAGAAAGGAGTAATAGTAGCCAGTGAAGTATCTCTTTCCTTTGTTCTAGAAGGGTTAAAAAGAACAAAGACATGTTTGTGAGGTGGCACGCGGGGTGGTTGCCTGTGGATTTGGCTAGCTACGAACGGGATCACGTGTTGTAACTAAATAGACGGCATCGATGAATGGAGTGGAATGGGAATCGAATCTGCACTGTACGTTGGTTAATATTCCTGTCCCGAAAGGGGAGGAGAGAAAGAAATCCTGGGGACTGCGGAATGTTGGCTCCCCCTCAAGACTTTTGGTCCTCCTCTCTGCTCTGAGCACTAAGCACGTTGGTGGACGAGGTCCGAGACATTGTAGCATTTTGCTTCTCCGTTGGTACCCCCCTTATCTTTTTTCTTCTCCGTTAAATTCAAAGTTTCGGTCGTCTGATTTTTTTACCCTAGCAAATTAGTACAGACATGAGCTAAGTTGCAAAAGGCGGCGGGGAAAAGCCAAATCCATGGTTTCGGCGAGCGACCGATCGATGGAGCTGCTTCCAAGTTCCAACCCAGCGCGACTTGCTTGTAGTTAGTGGAGTGAAATAGTTAATGACCTGCATCGTTTCTAACACGAGGGAGGTACATAATATCTTCTTGTCCGTATTCTAGAAGGGTTTTAGCAGAGGAAATTTTTACCTCGTAAGACTTGCTTCTAGAAGCGAAAACGCACGGGTGATTGCCTGCGGATTTGGCTTAGCCACTCTGTCGCTCGTGTGCTTTAGTTAGACGGCATGGACGGAACATGGCGGAACAGAATCGAATCTGCACCGTACGTTCAATATATTGGTGTGCTGAAAGGGGAGAAGAGAAAGGAATCCTGGGGACTGCCGACTGTGACAAGAAGAAGAGGATGATACCCATCCACCTGTCCATTTCTGAAGACTAACATGTGGAGCAAATTGTGCTGCTAGACTAGTAGAGCACGTGCCTAAGTTTCAGCCTGCATATGCATGCGCTTTCCTACGCGGCACGGGCATGCAGCCTGGACCTGAGGAACATCATTGTGCATCTTCTGCCGCTGCACATGCATGCAGGTGCATGCACGAACCGAAATGTTCTACTCCCTCCATTTCACAATGTAGTGCTTCTTCTATCCTCGTGCTTCAACTTTGACCGTAAATTTAACTACCAAGACCGATTGCGGCGGGAGCAAAAATTATATCAGTAAATTCGTATTTGAAAGAAGTTTTCAATTATATAATTTTTTCTTGCGCCTCATTTGGTCTCGTTGGTTAAATTTATAGTCAAAGTTGGACCTCGGAAAAGCACGGGCGCACTATATTTTGAAATGGAGGGAGTACTGAATTGCTTATTACTACTGGACCAATCAGGCGGGAGTATGATGAGTACTACTAGTACTAGTTGGTAGTTGCCACCTGGATGGATGGGCGGGCGAGAGAAAGACAGAGCTCATCCGTTGATCTAGCGAGTGATCGAGGATATGTATAGAAAGGAGCAATCATCCGTCGATCCTGTCTTGTCTTCTTTTGATGAAAAGAAAAATCATGCACTCATTCATGGTGCCTGCGTTGCGTTGCGTTGGTTCGTGTGAGTGAGGAGACGACGAGTGCAGATTTGTCAAACGCGGCGGCTGGACCTCACCCTCACCTCAGCGCTGGAGACGGAGATGCACTACATACAGCGTGATGGGGATGGAGACGGAGATAGCATTCGTGGCTAGTGGCCACCACCACTAGCAGCGCGTCAGCCTCAGCCTCCATCTTAAAGTGGCCTCGCCGCCTGCCTGTCTGGTTCCTCGACCCTGGCCTTGCCGCTCGCCGGCCAACCCAACCCAACACACACACACACACACACACAGATGTTGAGATGAAATGAGATGAGATGAACGCGTGACCAACAACCAACACATCACCTCTCTATGTATCTATCTACTTTTGTCTTTTCAGTGCACCTTCTTTTGTCTTTCTAAAATCCTGTAACCTGTAACCTGTAACCTGTATCGATCTCTTAAAATCTATAGAGTGATAACTTTTGGGTTTTACTCCTGTAACCTGTAACTGGCACCTAAACGATTTCGTAATCCGGCTAGAGAAGTAAAAAAAAATTAGTCCTCAACCCCACGAAGGAACAAGATGACTGCTGCTTTGAGATTCATATTGCCAGCTGTCAGACGCGAGAGAGGGTCTCTGGTACAGCTACCTACAACCAGGTCGTATAGGATTTTTTTTCCATCATCCTCCCTTCTGGTCAACACTGTTTCTGGTCAAACCTGCTAGCCAAAGAGTCAAAACATCACAAAGGAGAACCACTTTGCTACTACCTTTGTACCAAAATAGTATAAGACATTTTTTAAGTTTAAAACTAAACTTTAAAGAACATCTTATATTTTGGTTTGGTACAAAGACAGTACATTTTTCTTTATTTTTTTGCGGGATAAAGAAAGATTTCATTAACTCAAGAAGGCTTCTTAGCCTTTGAAAGATTTACGAAACAGTCTAAGCCCGAACGCAACCAAACAGCTGTGTGCGGGGTACAACGTCCATAAATCAGCGGCCGCTATTCTACGTATCTCCTCTATTAACGCTCGGACTTGTAAGCAATTCGCTGACCGTGGCACTACATTCTTCTTCGCGCGCTGTACACTGGTTCTACCATCTTTAGTAGCTCACGTTCTCTAATACAGTATCTTGTTGCCCGTATTCTAGAAGGATTTTATCAGAAGAATTTTTTTACCTGGTAAGACTTTTTTGTAGAAGCGAAAACGCACGGGTTGTTGCCTGCTGATTTGGCTTAGCCAGTTCGAATCGTGTGCTTTAGTTAGACGGCATGGATGGAATCGAATCTGCACCGTACGTTCAATATACTAGATGATACCCCGCACGTTGTTGCGGAAATTGTAATAAGAAAAAAATATAAATAATTTGAATATTCAATTTCATTAGATTGAATGATGCATGTCTGTGTAGAAAAATACAAAAGATCTTCTTTAATAAAATATGATCATTGGCTAGTGTTTCAGATTCCATTGACTAAATACAGTGACCCCGCCATCCTGCAAACATCAAGATGTTTTGATTATGCAGAAATACATTCAGCACACACAAATATTTACCAATGGTAGATATGCTCACCCGCAAAAAAAAAGATTACGGGTGTCATATCATTAAAAAAGAGTTGCACATTTTTGTAAGCTAATTTCTTCAGTGGTCCTTTTTAACGGTGCTCTACTATCTGTGCATAATTGATGTGATCCTACTAACAGATTGGAGGAGCAAAAGTTATCTCCAGTTTATAGTAGCCTTGCCTACCCCGAAGGGATGCAGTAACATGATTACGCAACCTGCTAGAGCAAATCAGATCAGTAGCAAATATGCAATGAATTTATACCATCTAAAAGAGCACTAAATAATTAAGTTGGGGAATCAACCTGCATAGAAGGATATGCACGCACGCCAAGATTTGCCAATACAATACCCAAACATCAGTCCTGCATGGCATCTTGCTTCGGGAGATCACTGCTGGTGGGGAGTTATGGTAGCGTGAGGGATGGGATCAATCTACGCAGCACGCACACATGTATCAGGTCCAGCCAGCGGCAGATGCCAAGGTAGGGCAGGTGAGGTGTACCGTGTGCTGAAGATCTTGATGAACTGGCCATGGCGAATCGAGAACGGCGATCCTGAGCGAAAAGTTGCCGAACTGTCAAGTAGGAGGAGGGAGACACTGCATACGGTGGCTGCACAACGGAGGCGGGCGTCTTCGATCGACGGCCGACTGGTTCTAGAAGCCTCCATGCCAGCAGGCGATGGGCGTGGACCGTCGGGACTTCAAGTTCGTCGTCTCCAGCATGCTAAGGGAGAAACCTAATTACCTGAGTACTTGATATGGTGTGGACGGAAGCTGGGGAGAACCAACTCTGATGAAGATGGAAGTTTATAGGGGAGAATCGCTCCATTTGTTACTCATGCATTTATGCAGAGAAGATGAATAGCATCGAGAATATGGACGCGGGAGTTAAGTGGGAGATGGGTGGGGGAGTTAATTAGGGAAGGCAGCGACTCCTCCTTCATTGTGCGGGCCACGGCGGCAGAAAACTATGACGATGCAACAGAAGAGCTGATGTGACATGTGTGATGACGTGGACGCTCTGCATGTTGAGATAAATCCTATAGTGGGGATCAATCTCTTAGGTATAATAGATTCGTGTGCTGAAAGGAGAGAAGAAAAAGGAATCCTGGGGACTGCCGACCGTGACAAGAAGAAGAGGAAGAAGATAACCATCCATCTGTCCATTTCTAAAAACTAATGTGTGGCACGTGCGTAAGTTTTTCAGGTCCAAAATGCGTGCCCGTGCCGCGTAAATATACGCAGCACGAGCATGCAGCCTGGACCTGAGGAACCTGCTCGTCAGAGTCACAGGAAAACCATTGTGCATGTTGTGCCGCTGCACATGCATGCAGGTGCATGCACGAACCCAAAATGTTCTAATGAATTGTTTATTACTACTACTAGACTAATCTGTTGAGAAATAAAAACATATAATTAATTGTATGGGAGGGATGCCTCTCGGGAGGTGTCTGTTGGGGAAGAGGTGTCTCCCCAACACACCCCTTCACTATGTATATAAATGGATCTCCCACATTGCAATAGGACGAGTGGATCATTTATGTCTCTCCTTTGTCTCTTTTACTTTAATACTACAACATAATCAAGCGGG
This sequence comes from Triticum monococcum, assembly GCA_034509565.1. NCBI lineage: Eukaryota > Viridiplantae > Streptophyta > Magnoliopsida > Poales > Poaceae > Triticum > Triticum monococcum. Next base: position 11,362,734 of record CM067845.1, on the reverse strand, counting down.
AGTATGACGAGCACTAGTTATTAGTTGGTTGCCACATCGATGGGCGAGCGGTTTTGCACCGTGGAGATATGTAGAAAGGAGCGGGAAAATCATTCATGGTGCCTGCGTTGCGTTGCGTTGCGTTGGTTCGTGTGAGTGCAGATTTGTCAAACGCGGCGGCTGGACCTCACCCTCACCGCTGGTCTGGAGATGGAGATGGCATTAGTGGCTAGTGGCCACCACCGCTAGCGGCGTGTCTGCGTCATCTTTCAGGTCGAGTAACTTATATGAGTGTTATGCATATGATATTAGTCTAAATCACCATTTTTATAATGTAAATTAACAAAGTAGTAGTGTTATAGAAGATTTTGTTAATTAGCTTGTAGACTCATCTTGTTTTGGTAAGCGCTATGTTACCATTTTTCATTAACTATATGTCACATAAGTAAAAATTACTCGGAATGTGTTATGTTACTAGCTAAGTTACTCCTACTATGACTAGCCTTAAAGTGGCCTCGCCGCCTTCCTGTCTGGTTCCTCGAACCTTGCCGGCCAACCCACCACACACACGCATGATGAATTGATGATTGATTAGAGGAGCAACCAACACATTCGTTACTTCACACGCTCGCTGTATCTATCTATCTCTCTGGTTTTGTCTTTTCAGTGCACCTTCTTTTGTCTTTCTGGACGCAGTGCGATGCACCTCCCTCCGTCCATCTCACTCAACGAAGCGTACTCATAAATAAACATTCTACAACTCTCAGCGGGCCAACTTTGCTGCACTCTCCAAATGTCAGAACCCCTCGCTGCTCCCTCTGCCCGCCGCCGCATAGCTCAGCTGCACCGTCAAGGAGTCAAAAACGCGGCGGAAAACATCACAAAGGAGAACCACCGAGACCGACGACGGCGTGGAGTACATTCTTCTTCCGCGCTGTCCACTGCTTCTGCCATCTTGCTTCTGCCATCTTTAGCAGCTCACGTTGTCTAAAACACAACCTATGGTTGAGTTGGTTAGGTGGACAGTGATATCCTTAACTCACCAGGGTTCAAATCCTGGTGCTCGCATTATTTCTGGATTTATTTCAGGATTTTCGGCGATGCGCTTTCAGTGGAAGGAGACGTTCCCGTCGACGACGAGGCGCCTACGCTGACTTCGTAAATCTCAAGATGATATGCCAGCTCAGTCTTTCGGAGGTGCTCATAGGGGTAGGGTGTGCGTGTGTGCGTTCATAAGAGTGAGTGTATGCGCATGTATATGAGCGCTTGCGTCTGTACTGATGCTAAAAAAAAACACATGCAAAAATGTATTGCTCCACCTGCATAACGCATTCCAAGGGCTCAACGCAACGACGACTTCCAATCATGCAAGGACCAATTTTTAACACCGCTCCATGACTCCATACGCCTCCAATGACACTACGCACACTGCACGTACTATATCAACATGCTCCTGCCATTCAACGCCATGCTCTAGCCTACGGTGAGTGCCATGCACGCATACGCCTCCTCCTAGATTAAGATGAGTCACACGTCCATCTCGCCATCTCACTATCCTCTCGTCGATAGGTCATCTGTATTTCTATATGTGTGGTGACAAATCAACCCCAACTCGCACTGTCGTCAAGCTTTACACTTTTCTTGCATGCTTTGGACCCATATAGATCATCGGATTAGGACACGCACCACCACTTACTACCTAGTGCTGTGGGCTTTTGCACTCCACAACCAACCTCTCACCTTTTTTTTTTGCTTTCTAGACAGATAGTGGAAGGAAACATGTACATTTTCTGGACTCTCTCAAGGGAGACCTATTTTAAGCTTATACTCCCTCCGTTCCGAATTATTTGTCTTGGATTTGTCTAGATACAGATGTATCTAGACTCATTCTAGTGCTAGATACCTTCGTATCTAAATAAATCTAAGACAAGTAATCCGGAACGGAGGAAGTATGAATTAAAGGTATGGAGACTTTAAGATGCCTAAAACTATTCATTGCAATCTGAAAGGAGGGCTGTTTTAAGCATCTGAATCAAGGCCTTCAAAAGGACTACATTCCCCCAACTGCTCGTGATACCGGAAAGGACGTTACACTGGAAAGATATGTGGTCTGGCCCCTCTCGAGATCGCATCCACGGGACAAGACAATGGCTAGCTATGCTATAATGGGCACAAATTAGTAGAAGCAAAGCAACGAAGAATACTTGATTAATTGCACTACTATATAATTATCATGCTTTACTCGTTGTGGTAGGGCACAACAATTGCAATCACATCATCTGTATATAAAATGTGCCGACTACACACAATATGTTTACTAGCTAATGTGGCAGTGTGCGTTTTTAATGAGCAAACGAGGGATTTTGTGCCTTAAACTCTTAATCTTAAGTTAAGTCATGTTTTCTCTCACACACAACACACGTTGAATGGGAGCTCTTTAATTTGGGATACAACGCCAACACAAAGAAATCAAATACGACATTTAATTACTCCCTCCGTCCCAAAATATAAGAACATTTTTAACACTCTGCTAGTGTTAAAAACGTTCTTAATTATATTTTAGGACGGAGGGAGTATATGTTTAAGGGGATTATATTAATTTTTTTCTCATTCATCGCACATACCCGTCCAAAGATCCTATTAATTATATGTTTGAGGAGATTACTATTTTTTTTCTCATTCATCGCACATACCCCGTCCAAAGAAGATCTTTCATCCCTTTGTACTTAGACAAATATCAGTGATTCTTAGCGTCAACTTAGAAATAGTCGTTTCTCAATCATCTATGAAATAACAAAACTAATGTATTAACATATACCATAAACTCATGGTACAAATGCATTATGATGACCATTAGTGGATCATCCTCTTGGCAATTCGCAACCCCATAGTCCAACATATTATCCATCACCGAACAAGTGAGTACTTCTAATCACAAATCCATCCCTTTTTTATAGCGGAGGCTCGAGACGAGCCTATCTTTGAATTAACAAAGCCATCAATTACAGCGAGCCACAACACAAAGCACAAAAAATAGAAGAAAACAAGGATGCAACCCAGAATGGTCGATACACGAAGATGAATGAATGTTAATAGGCCACAAACTGAGAGGCGAAAAGCAACAACGTCGAGGACCTTGTCCACTAATGAGCTCACAATGGAGACGAACAAAAGTCCTGAGGTGAGCCATGCCACCGGAGTGGATCTCACCTTCGAACACTCCCTATTGAGAGTGTGGAGTCACGGTGCTAGCCACCTCCACCTCCGAAGAGGGCCCCTTCGCTCTCGCCTTGGATCACAGGGAGCAAGGTGGAGCCGCCTCACTAAGAGCACACATGAACACTAGATTGGCAATCAGGAGAACGACACGACGACCACCACACTAAGCAAACTTCCCGAGGACCCAAGCCATCGCCCCACAAGCACAAGCCAAATTTGATTCGACACCGAGAGGCAAATCATTAAAAACCGTATTTCAAAAAGGCAAGTCACTAAAAATCGTCTCATAAAATATATTCAGCGTATATCGCACGCTTAAAAGATATGTACAGTACATTACAGCAAACATTTAATGAATGAGTAATTAAAAAATTCTCATAATCACAAATCCATAACCGCTCTCTTGTAACCTTCCTTTTTTCAGAAAAACACACCAATAAGTGGCACTCCCGAAGGTCTTTCAGGTTTGTAGACCAAGGTTAAAACTTCTGGTAAAAGAAAACTTATGAACCTCATTGAAACATTATATTTTAATGGTGATTTTCAATGAATTGCAATCGAATTTGAATTGGTTTAAAGTTAGTCTTATTCTGACCCACAATTTGGAGGTTAGAAGCCACTGAAGATTCTTTAACATTTTTAAAAAAATTCACAGAAAACAGTTTATTCCCAACAAAAATCTTTGTTAGCACCATTGTTAACACACTATCACAGTGTAGCACAGTACAGTAGTGGGGCCCACCAGCCAACCGCAACCTTAAAAGCGAGCGCGGTCAGCAGCGAGTCCAAACGCTCTGACACAAAGAAGCTTCCTTTCCTCGTCCCCGGCCATGCCGCCCGCCCGCCCCTTCCACCCCCGCCTCCACCTCCACCTCGCCGTCGCCGCCCTCCTCCTCTCCACCGTCCTCCATGCCGCCTCCGCCGCGACGCACCCCGAGGTGGACGCCCTCATGGCCTTCAAGTCGTCCCTCGCCATCCCTCCCGCGGCCGACGACTTCTTCGCGTCCTGGGACGCCGCGGCGGCCACGCCCTGCGACTTCACCGGCGTCACGTGCCGCGGCTCCGCCGTCACCGCGCTCTCCGTACACGACCTCAACGTCTCCGCCGAGTCCGTCCCGTTCGACGTCCTCTGCGGCTCGCTGAGGTCGCTCGCCACGCTCTCGCTCCCGTCCAACGCGCTCGCGGGGACCATCGCCGGCGTCGACGCCTGCGTCGGGCTCCAGGAGCTCACCCTCCCCTTCAACTCCTTCTCCGGTGAGATCCCCGACCTCTCGCCGCTCACCGGGCTCCGCACGCTCAACCTCTCCTCCAACGCCTTCTCCGGCTCCTTCCCCTGGTCCGCGCTCGCCGCCATGCCGGGCCTCCAGGCGCTCTCCGCCGGGGACAACCCCTACCTCACGCCCACCAAGTCCTTCCCGGCCGTGATCTCCACGCTCACCAACCTCACCAAGCTCTACCTCTCCGCGGCCAACATCGCCGGTCCCATCCCCGCGGGCATCGGCCGGCTCACCAAGCTCGTCGACCTCGAGCTCGCCGACAACCCACTCACCGGCGAGATACCCCCGGCGATCGCCCAGCTCGTCAATCTCCAGAGCCTCGAGCTCTACAACTGCTCCCTCACCGGCGCTCTCCCGCGGGGGTTCGGGAAGCTCACCAGGCTGCAGTTCTTCGACGCCTCCCAGAACCAGCTCACCGGCGGTCTCTCGGAGCTCCGCTCCCTCACGCGCCTCGTCTCGTTGCAGCTCTTCTACAACGGGCTCTCCGGTGAGGTGCCCTCCGAGTTCGGCGACTTCAGGGAGCTCGTCAACCTGTCGCTCTACAGCAACAACCTCACCGGCGACCTGCCGCCGAAATTGGGGAGCTGGTCGCAGTTCAACTTCATCGACGTGTCGACCAACTCGCTCACGGGGCCGATCCCGCCGGACATGTGCAGGCGCGGCACCATGCTGAAGCTGCTCATGCTGGAGAATCGATTCTCCGGCGAAATTCCGGCGTCGTACGCGAGCTGCGCGACGCTGCAGAGGTTCAGGGTCAGCAAGAACTTGCTCACCGGCGATGTGCCCGAGGGACTCTGGGCGCTGCCCAGGGCCGAGATCATCGACCTCGAGGGGAACCGGTTCACCGGCGGCATCAGCGAAGGCATCGGGAAAGCCGCGTCGCTCACCAGTCTCAACCTCGCCGGGAACAAATTCTCCGGCGCGATACCGTCGTCGATAGGCGACGCTGGGAAGCTGCAGAGCATTGACGTGTCGTCCAACGAGCTCTCCGGCGAGATACCGCCGAGCATCGGCAACCTGGTCCTTCTCGACAGCCTGGACATTGCGGGGAACGGGATCAGCGGAGCCATCCCGGGGAGCCTCGGGTCGTGCTCGGCGCTCAGCACGATGAACCTCGCCGAGAACAAGCTCGCCGGCGCGATCCCGACTGAGCTGCGTGGCCTGACGCGGCTGAATTCCTTGAACATTTCGAGCAACGAACTCTCCGGCGCCGTGCCGGTGATCCTCGCCGACCTGAAGCTGAGCTACCTGAACCTGTCGGACAACCGGCTCGACGGGCCCGTGCCGCCGGGGCTGGCCATCTCGGCCTACGGCGAGAGCTTCCAGGGGAACCCCGGCCTGTGCGCCAACAACGGCGCCGCCTTCCTCCGCCGCTGCACGCCGGGAGACGGTGGACATTCGGGGAGCACCGCGCGCACGCTCGTCACCTGCCTCCTCGCCGGCATGGCGGTCCTGCTCGCCGTCCTAGGCGTGGCGATATTCATCAAGAAGCGCCGGCAGCACGCGGAGGCCGCGGCTATGGCCGGCGCTGGCAAGCTGCTGTTCGCGAAGAAGGGGTCCTGGAACGTCAAGTCGTTCAGGATGATGGCGTTCGACGAGCGGGAGATCGTGGGCGGCGTCCGGGACGAGAACCTGATCGGCAGCGGCGGGTCCGGCAACGTGTACCGCGTGAAGCTCGGGTGCGGCACCGTGGTGGCCGTGAAGCACATCACCCGGACACGCGGGGCCGCGCCCGCGAACGCCGGCCCGACGGCGGCCATGCTGCCCCGGTCGGCGTCGGCGTCGGCGCGGCAGTGCCGCGAGTTCGACGCGGAGGTGGGCACGCTGAGCTCCATCCGGCACGTGAACGTGGTGAAGCTGCTGTGCAGCGTGACGAGCGAGGACGGCGCGGCGAGCCTGCTGGTGTACGAGCACCTCCCCAACGGCAGCCTCTACGAGCGGCTGCACGGCCCGACGGCGAGGAAGCTGGGCGGCCTCGGCTGGCCGGAGCGGTACGAGGTGGCCGTGGGCGCCGCCCGGGGGCTGGAGTACCTCCACCACGGCTGCGGCGACCGGCCCATCCTCCACCGCGACGTCAAGTCGAGCAACATCCTGCTCGACGAGGCCTTGAAGCCGCGCATCGCCGACTTCGGGCTGGCCAAGATCCTGGACGCCGGCGGCAAGGGCGAGGTGTGGTCGTCGGGCGGCGCGGTGGCGGGCACGGTGGGGTACATGGCGCCGGAGTACGCGTACACGCGCAAGGTGACGGAGAAGAGCGACGTGTACAGCTTCGGCGTGGTGCTGATGGAGCTGGCGACGGGGCGCGCGGCGGTGGCCGACGGCGAGGACGTGGTGGAGTGGGCGTCGCGGCGGCTGGACGGGGCCGGGAGCGGGCGGGAGAAGGCGATGGCGCTGGTGGACGGGTCGGCGGCGCGGGAGGAGTGGGAGAAGGAGGAGGCCGTGCGGGTGCTGCGCGTGGCGGTGCTGTGCACGAGCCGGACGCCGGCGGTGCGGCCGTCGATGCGGTCCGTGGTGCAGATGCTGGAGGACGCGGCCGTCGGGCACGAGTGCTCCGGCAACGGCAAGCCCGCCCTGGAGGTCAAGGTCGTCGTCGCCTAGCCGTTCAAAGTTTCAGCCGATGAGTATTTTGGGTCCGCGTCCGCCGTCCGATCGAAGGCAACGGACGGCGGAGATCTGAGCCGACGCGTTCAAGCCTGTGTAGAGCATGTAGCATGTGTGTTAGTAGTAAAGATTGTTGGTTGGTGAAGAATTACCCAACCAATCTTGTGTGTACCAAACCAAAGTTAATTAGTTGCTTGTGTTAATTCCCATGGTGAGGTGAACTGAGTAAGAAAAGAGGAGCACTCCATATTTTGCTTGCTAAATCAACCATTGCCACTTGGCAGGTGAAAAATAATACACTTGGTACTCTTGGCCAAACATACATTCTCTCTGGATGACTGACCAACTTCTGAGCCTGGATTTCTGTATCTGCAGAGAAAAATATACTGCTTGCTTGCTTAATCTACATTTTGGCAGGCAGGCAGGTCAAAGCAAGCAGTGAAAAAATAATCTCTGGCCTGGTCAAAGCAAAGCAGCACCTACATACATTCTCTCTGGCTGCCTGGATTTTCTGAAGAGAAATCTATACTTAATTAAGAGAAAGATGATTCTTCTTGAGAGTTGAGAGAGAGAGAGAGAGAGGTGGTGAAACAATGAGAGCCACAGAGATGTGTTGTCCGGCTGCACACACACGCACATGTCCGGGAGGGATGCTTCCAAGCAAACAAACAAGCAAACCATCGCCGGAAATCGGTTCGGGGTTGGCGTATGTTTCGCGTATGTATGTATGTACGTCGCCGTCGGGGTTGGGTGACGGAGAGGAACTGTCCGCGAATCGCTGCTGAGGAAGGGCGATCCGCCACGTTTTTCAGGCAAGCGCGTAGACTTTTGCTGCACGTTTGAACAGCATCACCACTGTTGCTGCTGCGGCTGGTGGTGCCTCGTGTGACCTGCCACTTTGTCTCCTAGTATCGCATCTTATCTTGTCCACCGACCTACTAATGACCATTCATTCTATTATTTTTTCCTTCCAACGGTTGTTATGGCCATTCATATCTCAGGCATGCCGTGGAGCAGTGGGCCGCGCCAGGTTCTAGAGGGTGGGTATTTAATTTGAAGGAGGGTATTTATTTTGTCCAAATTATCACTATTTTACAAAAAAAATTGCTTGTTTTATATAAAATTTCAATGGTTTATCAAAATCTTGAATATTCAACCGAATACCTAAGAAGACCCCTGGCGCCGCCCCTGCCATGGAGGCGGTCGAGCAAATATGAACCCTCGTGGGCACTGTTCGGCCGCCCATGTAGGGCGGTACTTCTGATTCTGGGAGGGTTCCGTTCCGGGTTTTCATTTCTTTTTGTATCTACCATTTATTTTCCTTTTTCATGTTTGTTACTATATGTGTTTTATTTTAAAAATTCTAATTTTTTTTGTATATGTTTCAGTTTATGAATGTTTTTTTTGAAATTCAGGAATATACTTTTAATTGGTCATCATTTTTTCAAATATGTGAACAGATCTAGGAGTTATAGAGACTAGTATAACGTCTGTGCGTTGCCACGGGCTCTTCAAAATTTATAATCAGTATCTTTCATTTATCATCCCCTCATATTGGGTGATTATGGGGTGCTCTAATTAGAAACACAACAATTAAATATTAGGAAATTTCACCGAACAAACAACAACAAATAATACGATATCTATCAAACGAATATAATGAGGTCATATTTTTGGTCCGTCATGCACTTCTGTTGAAAAGTGCCTATCCCTTTTAGAATCAACCCACTGTTTGCTCGCACGCAAAAAAATACATCTCTAAAGTGGGGAACCGATCGGTGCCAAAAAGAACTCAAACTCCTATCCAATCTCGACTTCGTGCTCTTCCACTTCCATTGATAAAGATGGGACGTCAAGGGTTTCATCATGATGACCTCGAGCAGCCGCCGACATCCCTCCCCACATCTACCCCTACCCCCTGCTGCCGCTTGCACTGTCCTTGCTCCTCGAGGGAGCTAGGACACAATGTTCTCTAGGATGGGCAAGACCAGATCCACGAGGAGCCCACATTCTTCCATGGGAACCCAACCAAGCACACCACCCTCCGCAACCATCCAATCCCAGCCTAACAAAGTCAAGACCCGCCATCGATCCACAAATCAGGCTCGCCGCATCCAGGTTCACCGCAAGTCTGCGACGAGTCTGTAGTCGACATCTTGACTTTGGCTATCCCCACGGAAGAATCATCGGATCCTGCTTACTTTTACCATCACCTCGTCTCTTCTCAAGGCAGCGACACCACCCAGCCAATCACCACCACCGCTTGCGGCTTGCCTACATAAAATCATGAGAAATCCCCACGGCAGTGCTGTAAGATCACCTTGGCGACCTCGACAGTGACCGACTGGTCTAAGATCTAAGCTAGCCGCTCTTTGTAGAAACCAATAGAAGTAGGCATGTGACTCAGATTTGTTCTTTGGTGTGCATGCGTTTCTTATTGCCCACCAGCTCTTGTCTACAACTCGCCTATCTCTGTACCAGCTCTTGGTCTACAACTCGCCTATCTCCATGCTCGAGACGACCAAGCTCGATGCGCAAGCCGCATACGTCTGCTAGAGCTATATCCAGGCCCTATGATTTTTGGATCACTGGCACTATGGGTGCCAGGACCGGAGTCGCCCTCATCCACCAAGTGGATCAAGGAGGCCCACCACCTAGACTCTACATCGCAGCATTTTGTGTTTTCCTATAAAAAGTAAAGAACCTTCTCTAATAAACGTAAATATAACCTTTTGGTTTTATAGTCTCAACTTTCCTACACTCCAATACCAGAAGGATTTCTTGGTTTTATTTAATGACCTTCTTGAATGTCATTCACTTAGAAAGGTAGTAATACAATCTGTGATATTAAGGCAAATTATTAGTCATATTAAAGTGCAAAAGGCCCTATAGGAGTCAAAGCATGACTTTTATGGTTATACTGTAATTTGCAAGATCTGAGATTTATGCAAGTGTACAATTAGAAAGAGCCAATTAAATAGATTTTCACATTTAGAATAGTACGATTAGTAGTAGCACTTCAATTTTTTCATGTTTGATCAGCTTGCTAGGTGGTTATCACTAAGCATGTTGGAACGATGAGCATAACCTAACTTAGTTCAGTGCGTGTTGCTGCAAATTAGTTCAGTACGTACGAAGCTGTTGCTAATTTCAATGCCTGGCTGTTGCAAGTTTCTAATTAAAAAGTACTTCAGGTCAAAGGTCAGGGAATGGAGCTCGTGCAGTTCGGAAGACCCTAATCATCGACGAGGGACCCCTCCGATGGTAGCATGGCGTGACAATTGCCGTCAATGACGACACCCAAAGTACCTTGCACAATCCATCGATCCAGTTCGGAACAATCAAGCACATACCTTGCAAAGTGATGTGGATCTGAAGCAGAGGTGGGAAGGTAAAGGCTCAGGTGAGGTGGAATGAGATGTTGATATAGACGTGCACGCATGAGAATAAGGCGGTGCCCAGGATGGATCTCCATCGGAGGAGGCCAGATCCGCTGGGGAGGAGGTCGCTGTAGTACCTGCCATCTCTGTGATGGATCACGGGGCTGGCAGGCAGGGGGAGGGGATAGGAGGGAGCGGGTGGACTAGAGCGCAGATGGCGGGTGCCCCCGACGACGGCTGTGAAGGATGGTGGAGGAGGTGGATGAGGATGGCGGCGGCGGCGTCTGCGGCTGCGCCTCGTCCGCAGCCGTGCTGGTGGTGGTCGATGCGAGAGCCGGATGGCGTCGGCCAGAATCAGGAAGGGGCGACAAAAAATTAGAGGAGAGAGAGAATGGAGGCGATGAGCGATTGGAGGAAGGGCCACCGGCGATTGGGGTGGCCTCAGATCCGCCCTCCGTGGCCGCCTATTTCATGGGACGAACACCCGTGCTCACCGTCGGGCTCGCCTTCGGCCGCTGCCTCGCCGACATTCGCGACGTAGAGCCCCTTCCTTCGATCCCATTTGCCAGGGAGGCAGCGCCATCCTTCATCGCAGAGAACGAGTCCACACTGAGATCCCAACCAGATCGTGATTGCGCCTCCCCAAACCGCAGCGGCACATCCCACTCCATCAACGACCAACCTATATGAGGCGGAGGGTCAGTGTAGGACGCGAGCGCTGTCACCATGGACGTGGGGGACGCAGTAGGTGGGAAGGAGGCGGCGACGGCGTCTGTGTCAGGAAGATCGCATGACGGTGGCGGCGTTTACTCGAGGGGATCGAGAGGAGTTGCGTTTGGTGCCGGGTGGGTTCTTTGGTGCGTGCGTGGGGCTGGAGATTATGATAGGTGATCAGGTGAGGGCGTGCCATACCTGGATCGATAGCCTTACCATACCTGGTGGTAATTTAAATTTATTACCATATTCGATATTTCCCGAGTTATGCCCTTACCATACCTGGATTGATAGCCTTTGGGGTAATTTAAATTTATCACCATATAATTACCATATTCAAAATTTCCTGAGTTATGACCTTACCATACCTGAATTGATTTATTACTATACGTGGATTAATTATGATTGATTACCATAAATACGTTGGTGCGTGCGTGGGGCTGGAGATTGTGATAGGTGATCAGGTGAGGGCGTGCCATACCTGGATCGATAGCCTTACCATACCTGGTGGTAATTTAAATTTATTACCATATTTGATATTTCCCGAGTTATGGCCTTACCATACCTGGATTGATAGCCTTTGGGGTAATTTAAATTTATTACCATATAATTACCATATTCAAAATTTTCTGAGTTATGACCTTACCATACCTGGATTGATTTATTACTATACGTGGATTAATTATGATTGATTACCATAAATACGTTGGATATTGCCGGTCAGACGAGAAAAGAGAAAAACCGATGGGAGGGGCTGGTGGGAGGTGAGACGAAGAAAAACCGGTTGAAAATAAACCGGTTAAAAATAAACCGGTTGAAAGTAGGGGGGACTATTCAACCAATTCGTCCATTAAGAATAGAGATTACAAAATCTTGAACCCCATACTAAATTTCAACATATGTGTGGCCCTTGTGTAGATCACTTCTGCTAGCCCACTCACTACAAAATAATCTTCCTCAACTAAAATGAAACAAAAGTCATTATGAGCATGTCTCTATCCAAAGAATGGAAGGTTCGTCGGATCTTTGAAAATTACATCATGTCACCAAGATCAAAATTACGCAACAAGAGAAACAATAAAAAAAATCCAATGACATATCTCATTTAACACCCCACACATCATTTGTGCACTGTCGCATGTCACGTATGCTCTAGTCGTACCAGCAACTACGCATAGTATCGCTCCGATACAATAGTAGGAGAACGTGCTAAACTAAAAAACAGTGCCAGTTTCACCTTATGAAGAGCCGCCCGAACAAGCTTCTAAGAGCATCTACAACCACGATTACCAAATCCGGCGTTCTATACGTCCGCGGCCACGTTCGGCCACGTCCATAGACCGTGACCGATCACATCTCAAATTCTCGTCCACACAACCGCGTATCTCATATCCGGCACCTTAAATTCATACTACGCATGCAACGTGAAACTAGTCTATGTAGATCAAACAACAAACATATAAATCGGCAGCAAACGGTACCAAAATGTACACTTTATATCATTCACCACGGTTCATTGTCGGACAGGTTCTAAAGTAAAACAACTAAAACACGATAATAGAAAACAAAGGAGGAGCTTCTTCCCCACTTCCTCGCCGGCTCTTTGCCCTTCCGATCGTCCGGGCAACTATAGGCGTCCGCGGTAGATGGTGGATCATCAGAGTCTTTGGAGTCGTGCCGTCATCATTGGAGTAGGAGGAATCAGAGATGACGATGATGCCCTTCATCCGTCGGACGGCCTGGTCATGTTGCCGCTTCAGCTTGGCCACCCTCGCTACCTCCCCCGCCTTGGGCTCGGACTGCTCAATGGCTACCTAGAGCACCTCGGCATTCTTCCTCAATGGCTAGCCGGTGAGTGTCCGTCTCCCCGTCGTAAGTGAACGGCGGTAGACCCAAGCGAGGAGCCTCTTGTCCCCGCTAGGATGGCCCAATCTGGCGGCTGCTTACACGAGGGTGCGCTACATCTCTCTATAAGTGACACATAACTGCGCTTGAATACAAAGAGCTAGCGAGTGAAAAAGGATGTACCTTTTGTTGTGAGAGACCCTTTGTGGGCCAATAGAGCATACCATTCCGTCGGCAGCCTATGGTTGCCGGTTTTCAGCCTCAGCATTCAGAACTGTAAGTGTACCTCGAACTTTTAGTATACATTAAAATAACACTTTTGCTTTTTCATAGATGACTGAGAAACGACTATTTATATGTTGACGCTAATTAAGAATCACTGCCATTTGTGTAAGTACAAAGTGTTGAAAGAATTCTTTCGACGGGCATGAATGACGACTAGGAAATAAATAGTAATGACATCAAACATATAATGAAATGCAAAGCTTGTCTCTCCGTGTTACTGTTGTGTTCAAAATTAAAGAGCTCTCATTTAACGTGTGTTGTGAACATGACTGAACTTAGGTGCATCAATTAGAGTTATATCTAGATTAAGACACAAAATCCCTCGTTTGCTCATTAAAAATACGCACTGCCACATTAGTAAACATATTGTGTGTAGGCGGCACATTTTAGATACAGATGATGTGATTGCATTGGCGGTGCCCTACCAAAATGAGTAAAGCATGATAATTACATACCAGTGTAATTAATCAAATATTCTTCTTTGCTTTGTTTGTACTAATTTGTGCCCATTGCAGCACTGGTTAACCAATGTCTTGTCCGGTGGATACGATCGAGGGGGGCCAGACCACATATCTTTCCAGTGCCATGTCCTTTTCGGTATCACGAGCAGTTGGGGGAATGTAGTTCTTTTGAAGGCCTTAATTCAGATGCTTAAAACAGCCCTCCTTTCAGATTGCAATGAATAGTTTTAGCCATGTCAAAGTCTCCATACCTTTAATTCATAAGCTTAAAATGTATATGTTTCCTTCCATTATCTAGAACAAAAAAAGGTGAGAGGTTGGTTGTGGAGCACAAAAGCCCACAGCACTAGGGTAGTAGTAAGTGGTGGTGCGTGTCCTAATCCGATGGTCTATATATATGGGTCCAAAGCATGCAAGAAAAGTGTAAAGCTTGACGACAGTGCGAGTTGGGGTTGATTTGTCACCGCATATAGAAATACAGATGACCAATCGACGAGAAGATAGTGAGATGGCGAGATGGACGTGTGACTCGTCTTAATCTAGGAGGAGGCGTATGCGTGCATGGCACTCACCGTAGACTAGAGCATGGCGTTAAATGGCAGGAGCATGTTGATATAGTAGTATTCATGGGCTATGGACGTATGGAGTAGTGTTATTATTGGTCCTTGCATGATTGGAAATCGTCGTTGCGTTGAGCCCTTGAATGTGTTATGCAGGTGGAGATATATAGTAGCGCCATCCATTTTTTTTGCATGTTTTTAGTGAACGTGCGCTACTAAAAGATGATGGTAGAACCAGTGGACAGCGCGCGAAGAAGAACGTACTGTCACGGTCAGCCAATTGCTCACAAGTGCAAGCGCTAGTAGAGGAGGTACGTAGAATAGCTGCTGCTGATTTATGGACGTAGTACCCTGTGCACGGCTGTCTGGCTGCAATCGGTTTTTTTTTCCAAAACGGAGGTAAAAGTTTTGCCTCATCGATTAATTAAGAAAAAGAGAATTGCTCAGTTAATTACGGGAAATCGGGCGAAAACCAATACAAATTGAGCACAAACGAACTACTCACATGGAATGAAACCCCACAACCACACACTCACGCAGGATGAAACCCCACAACCGCACAGGCGGTCTGTCACAGTCGCCGAATACACAACATCCACAAACCCAGAGGCACCTCCCAACCAGCAATGACAACCCAATCAAGCAGCCAAAAACGTCTTGCCTTTGGCGCCACTCTTGCGATTGCCCACCTTCTTTTGTTTGTCCCTTATTGGCGTCCCTGTTAGGAGGCAAGCAATCGACCTACCTAAACCAGGTCTAGCAACTTCAACACTGGCTAGCAAGACACAAAGTTCCTTCGCGAAGAGTGCATTTGAATTTGGGGTAGGTGCCAACTCAAGTGGCTCCGTGGTCATGCCACTCACAGGCATCACCTGTCCGATGGTCACAGATGAGGGAACGACGGCAGCATCTAGAACTCCGCTCTCCATGACGTCGAGAGGTAGGCTGTTTGACGCCTGACAAGGCTCCATGGGGGGTGGTGAGGACACCAAGTCCACCTCCGAAGCCTGGGGAGAGTCCAACTTGGGTTGCTCCATCGACAAAGGTGAAACAAGTTCCCCACTCAATATCTGCAGCTCGGGCATGATCTGCAACACCGGAGACACTACCTCGATGGAGGCCACACCCTCGAAGTCCGGCAACACTTGGGGCGTCGAACTGGACCCAACACGGGGCGAGAAGCCCGAAGCACGAGGGGAGAAGCAGCCATAGAGATCCACATCATTGTCGCCCTCAAAGTCAACGACAAGCTTTGGCAGAGGAGGCGACATAGGAGGGAGTGGCGCCTCGGCCGTCGCAGGAGATAGCCTGCCCAGAGCAACCTCTGCACGCTCCAGAAGGCTCCCAGCCCGCAGCAGCCATCCGTGCATTGAATCAACCACATCACTCAGAGGCTGAATCGCCTTCACCATCTGCAAGGAAGCCATGCCTTGCAGCTCAGAGCGTAGTAGCTCGGCTTGCGCAGTAAAGACAGACTGAAGTGCCACCTCAGCTGAGGCTGCAGAACCAGCAGAAGAAGAAACAACCGACGCCCAGGAGTCACGTTGGATCGCCTTGGAGGGAAGCGTGGCATTAGAGTGGGCTTGACATGAAGATGGATGAAGATGATGAATGGTGTCGAGGCGGGACAATGACGAAGCAGTAGGGTTATCGAGCAAGCTGAGGGGACGCCAAGCGTTCCGACACTCATGAGCCCGATGGCCGTTCCCAGGCAGTGAGAGCACCGAAAGGGATTCCTGCACTTCGCTGCACCGTGTCCCAGTAACAAGGCACCTGCAGCATCGACCATGGAGCCACGCAGGGATGGGCCGAGGGGACGAAGCCGGAGCTCGAGACGCCAGACGATGTGAACCATGCCGCGGCCGCACCTCCTGCCAACCCACGCAGGTAGCTGCCTCATGCTCAGCGCTCACCCCGCTGGAGCACTTGGTAGCCAGCGGCGATTGCAGGGCCAGTTCAACACCATCTTCATCATCTTCGTCATCTTCGTCGTCGTCGAGGGAGCTCCACAAAGACTGCACCATACCCGCAGCCAAAGCATCAGAAGCACCCGAGGCAGCTAGTAGCTTTCCAGCCCTCAGGTCGGAAGAGGGCCCAGTGACATGACCGCCGTCTCCAGCAGCAACGACGGGCGATGCGGTAGGTGTTGGTGTCGCGAGGACCAGCTTGGAGCTTGCCGGCGACTCGGGCGTGGACGGAACCTCGCGCGAGACCAGTCGCCCCTGCACGGTCGGGTCAGCCTTGCGGGAGGCGAGGGAGGCCGCGGCTAGGCCGCGCGCAGATGGCGGCGGCAGACGGGCCGGGGCGACGCCGGCAGCAGGAGAGGCTGAGACGGCTCCCTCTTTCAGAGGCCGAGAAGTCTCCTTGAGTTAATGAAATCTTTCTTTATTCCGTAAAAAAAAATATACTGCCTTTATATCAAAATATAAGATGTTTTTCACAGTTTAGTTTTAAACTTTAAAAATGTCTTATATTTTGGGTACGGAGGTAGTAGCAAAGTGGTGTGGTACTCTACTCCCAACTTTGGTCTCGGTGGTTCTTCTTTGTGATGTTTCAACACTTTGACTAGCAGGTTTGACCAGAAACAGTGTTGACCAGAAGGGAGGATGATGGGAAAAAAATACTATACGACCTGGTTGTACGTAGCTGAGACCCTCTCCGGCGTATGACAGCTGGCAATACGAATCTCAAAGCAGCAGTCATCTTGTTCCTCATTTGGTCGTTTCCAAATCATGATTCCTATAGCCACTTCGATCTATACAAAGCCTCGAAACTCCAGCTGTGGGCGTGCTCCTCGACGCTGGCCATGCTCCTAGCGCCTCCACTCGCGGCACCGGAGTGAGATGGACGGATGGAGGAGGAGGCACCGCACCGCACCTCACGGATGTGTCATGCGTGTGTGCGTGCCGTGCCGTGCCGTGCATCGCATTACGTCCAGAAAGACAAAAGAAGGTGCACTGAAGAGACAAAAGTAGAGAGATAAATAGATACATGGAGAGGTGACGTGTTGCTTGTTGGTCACTCGTTCATCTCATCTCATATCATCATGTGTGTTGGGTTGGCCGGCGGGCGCCAAGGCCAGGGTCGAGGAACCAGACAGACAGAGACAGGCGGCGAGCCCACCGATCTAGCCGCACGCAGACTTTAAGATGGAGGCTAGCAGTGGTGGCCATCTCCATCTCCGTCTCCAGCGGTGAGGTGAGGGTGAGGGTGAGGTCCAGCCGCCGCGTTTGACAAATCTGCACTCACACGAACCAACGCAGCGCAACGCAGGCACCATGGATGATTTTTCCGCTCCTTTCTACATATCCCCACCGTGCAAAACCGCTCGCCCATCGAGGTGGCTACCAACTAACTAGTGCTCGTCATACTCCCGCTTTTTTTTTTCGAAAAGAGGATTCCCCGGCCTCTATATCAGAATGATGCACACGGGCATGTTATTAACCAAATAAAGAAGTACCAACATGGTTTCAAAGGTCTTCAAAAGTAAAAAAAAAGTACAGAAAGCTCACACAGAGCCAAATAAAGGCTAGAAACATCAACTAGCCAGGACAAGATGCCACAACCGGCCGGCTCAAACTAGATAGGGAAACTAAGTACCTATCCTATTACATGACCGTCATCCAAACCGGTTAAAGATATCCCGAGCTACTATCTCCCAGCGGAAAGATACAGTAACCAAATGCTCCATGGCCTCCGTCTGGGTGAGTAGCGACCACGAACGGATCAGTGCCGTAGTTCGGAATATGACCTGCAAAAGATGTATACATGATATTCTGTTAAAGACCAAATCATTTCTGCAAGTCCAGATAGTCCACAACAAAGCACAAACTCCAACCCGAATATGTCTCGTTAAACCAGGCTCAATCCCATTAAGCCAAGTCCCAAATAACGCATTAACAGAATTCGGTGGATTGATATTAAAAGCAATGTGGACTGTCTGCCAAAGTACCCTGGCCAACGGGCAATCAAAAAAGAGGTGTTTGATAGTCTCATCCCGATCGCAGAAACTACACCTAGTAGGTCCTGTCCAATTACGCTTTATCAAGTCCTTAGTTAAAATAACTTGTTTATGGACAAACCACATAAACACTTTTATTTTCAAAGGAATTTTGACATCCCAAACATGCTTAGACGTAGGAATGGAGTTCGAATTAATAACATCAATATACATTGATTTAACCGTGAATACTCCAGACTTAGTCAATTTCCAGCGCAATTCATCGGGTTGTTGGGAAAACTGGACGTCCATCAGTCTCCTAACTAGACGGAGCCATTCTTCCCAACGGTTGCCCGCTAGCGTTCGTCGGAACTGGATATTAAGGGGGGTAGACTGAAAGACCGATGCGACGAATACCTCACGTCGTTGAACAATGCGGTACAAAGACGGATATTGGATGGCCAGGGGTGTCCCGCCAAGCCAAGTATCCTCCCAGAAACGTGTACTCGAGCCCGTTTCCAATAACAAACTTCGTCCTATTAAATAAGGCCTGTTTGACTTTCATCAGGCCTTTCCAGAAAGGCGAATCGGTCGGCCTGACTGTAACCTGGGACAGAGTTTTTGTCTGGAGGTACTTGCTGTGAAGGATTTGAGCCCACATAGCATCAGTCTCCGATGAGAGCTTCCACAGTCACTTGCTAAGAAGGCATTTATTCTTAACTTCTAGATTCTCAATACCTAGATCCTCTTGGTCTTTTGGTCTACAGATGATATTTCATTTAGCAAGTCAATATTTTCTTTTAAGCTCATCACCCTATCAAAAGAGCTTGATTATGATAAACAATTTCAGTAGAACATTTTGGGTTCATGCATGCACCTGCTTGCATGTGCAGCGGCACAACATGCACAATGATTTTCCCGTGACTCCGATGAGTGGATTCCTCAGTCCAGGGACAGAGTGCATGCCCGTGCCCCGTAGGAAAGTGCACGCTGAAACTCACGCACGTGCACAGTTTACTCCACACATTAGTCTTTAGAAATGGATAGGTGGATGGGTATCTTCTTCTTCTTCTTTTTCTTCTTCTTCTTGTTGTTGTTGTCACGGTCGGCAGTCCCCAGGATTCCTTTCTCTTCACCCCTTACAGCACACGAATATATTGAACGTACGGTGCAGATTCGATTCTGTCCATGCCGTCTAACTAAAGCACACGATTCTGACTGGCTAAGCCAAATCAGCAGGCAACCACCCGTGCGTTTTCGCTTCTACAAGCAAGTCTCACCAGGTAAAAAGAATTCTTCTGATAAAACCTTTCTAGAATACGGGCAACAAGATATTATGTATCTCCCTCGTGTGTATTAAAATAAATAAATATATATATATATATATATATATATATATATATATATATATATATATATATATATATGCGGGCCATTAACAACTTCACTGCACTAGCTACTAGCAAATCGCAGTGGGCAGGAACTTGGAAGCAGCTCCATCGGCCACTCGCTGATACCGTGGATGTGCCTTTTTCCACTGCCTTTTGCATCTCGGCGTGGAGGAAATGCCTGTACTAATTTTTTAGACCATCAAAACTTTCAATTTAACAATGCCAAACCCATCAGAAATACCCCCTCTATAAAAAATATAAGAGCGTCTAGATCACTACTACGAACCATGTCTTACAACCACGAAAAGAAAAGAAAATAAAAGGGGTACAACACAGAGAAGCAAAATGGTACAAGGTTTAGGACCCCGTCCACCAACATGCTCATAGCAGAGAGGAGGAACAAAAGGCTTGAGGGGGGGAGGGGGGCATTCGAAAGGGTCCCTTCGTCGATGCTCCCTGTTGACGATGTAAAGTCGCAATATTATCCGCCTCCACCTCCGAAGAGGGTCCCTGTCCTCTCCCTGGATGGAAGAGTGCCGCACCAGCATCAAGGTAGAACTGCTGCCCCCGAGAGCACACATGAACACTAGGTTGGTTGTCAAGAGACTGTCATGTCGAGCACGACCACCACCAAGCAAACTTCCCGAGGACCTATGCCACCACCAACAACATCGAACATGTTGAGGACGTAAGCTTTAAGACGATATCGCCCTAAGAAGGCATGGCCAAAGAATTGATCAACAAAGCCTTGGGGGGGGGGGGTGCAGAACTCACGTAGACAATTGTCCTTCATCACCGCCGTCACATCACCATCATCACAGAGGGTGTCTCTATCCCCTCTCGCCCAACCTCAAGGGTGTTTACCCGCTGGACGGACATGACCACGTGGAGACGAGAGCACGACGGGCTGAGGGGGCCAACCAACCCTCCAGAGATGCATCACCACTCCACACACACCAAGCCAACGACTCCAAAAAGGTGACGTGACTGTCCAATCTCAAGGATTGACCGTTTTCACTCGGGTCTAGAGGAAGGAAGAGAGGGGGAAGATGAACCTCGACGCCGCCTCTAAGAAGGAAATGAGTGCCCAGAGCGCCGCCAACAACGTGGCTATCTTCGATGGCCAGGAGATTCTTTCGGTCCAAAGCTCTCGACTCCTCTCCCACCCAGCCATCCACCAAATCCGGTGAGACGGGACGAGGTGGAGGAAGCACCATGGGGCAAGGTTCCTCTATTTAGATCTAGCGCTAGACAGTACTACAAAACCGAACATCAGTGACCGGCCAAATCATATCATCACTGACGGGCAAGTGGCCTGTATGTTCCTTCGGGTCGGTGATGACATCTTTCTTTACTAGTGGCCAACTCAAAACCAATAAGTGATGACAACCAAGTACTTGTTGGAAATATGCCCTAGAGGCAATAATAAAAGCATCATTATTATATTTCCTTGTTCATGATAATTGTATTTATTCATGCTATAATTGTGTTATCCGGAAATCATAATACATGTGTGAATAACAGACACCAACATGTCCCTAGTAAGCCTCTAGTTGACTAGCTCGTTGATCGACAGATAGTCATGGTTTCCTGACTATGGACATTGGATGTCATTGATAACGAGATCACATCATTAGGAGAATGATGTGATGGACAAGACCCAATCCTAAACATAGCATAAAGATCGTATAGTTCGTTTGCTAGAGTTTTTCCAATGTCAAGTATCTTTTCCTTAGACCATGAGATCGTGTAACTCCCGGATACCGTAGGAGTGCTTTGGGTATACCAAACGTCACAACGTAACTGGGTGACCATAGAGGTAGACTACGGGTATCTCTGAAAGTATCTGTTGGGTTGACACGGATCAAGACTGGGATTTGTCACTCCGTATGACGGAGAGGTATCACTGGGCCCACTCGGTAATGCATCATCATAATGAGCTCAAAGTGACCAAGTGTCTGGTCACGGGATCATGCATTACGGTACGAGTAAATTGACTTGCCGGTAACGAGATTGAACGAGGTATTGGGATACCGACGATCAAATCTCGGGCAAGTAACATACCGATTGACAAAGGGAATTGTATACGGGGTTGCTTGAATCCTCGACTTCGTGGTTCATCCGATGAGATCATCGTGGAGCATGTGGGAGCCAACATGGGTATCCAGATCCTGCTGTTGGTTATTGACCGGAAAGTCGTCTCGGTCATGTCTACATGTCTCCCGAACCCGTAGGGTGTACACACTTAAGGTTCGGTGACGCTAGGGTTGTAGGGATATGTATATGCAGTAACCCGAATGTTGTTCGAAGTCCCGGATGAGATCCCGGACGTCACGAGGAGTTCTGGAATGGTCCGGAGGTAAAGAATTATATATAGGAAGTGTTGTTTCGGCCATCGGGACAAGTTTCAGGGTCACCGGTATTGTACCGGGACCACCGGAAGGGTCCCGGGGATCCACCGGGTGGGGCCACCTGCCCCGGGGGGCCACATGGGCTGTAGGGGGTGCGCCTTGGCCTACATGGGCCAAGGGCACCAGCCCCAATAGGCCCATGCGCCTAGGGTTTTAAAGGGGAAGAGTCCCACAAGGGGAAGGCACCCCCTAGGTGCCTTGGGGGGGAGGGAATCCTCCCTTGGCCGCCGCCCCCCTAGGAGATTGGATCTCCTTGGGCCGGCGCCCCCCCTAGGCCCCCTATATATAGTGAGGGAAGGAGGGCCTCTTGAACCACGCCTTTGGTTGCCTCCTTCTCCCTCTCCAACACCTCCTCCTCCTCCATAGTGCTTGGCGAAGCCCTGACGGAGTATTGCAGCTCCATCACCACCACGCCGTCGTGCTGCTGCTGGAGCCATCTTCCTCAACCTCTCCTTTCCCCTTGCTGGATCAAGAAGAAGGAGACGTTACGCTGACCGTACATGTGTTGAACGCGGAGGTGCCGTCCGTTCGGCGCTAGGATCTCCGGTGATTTGGATCACGTCGTGTACGACTACCTCATCCCCGTTCTTTGAACGCTTCCGCTCGTGATCTACAAAGGTATGTAGATGCATCCGATCACTCATTGCTAGATGAACTCATAGATGGATCTTGGTGAAACCGTAGGAAATTTTTTGTTTTCTGCAACGTTCCCCAACAGTGGCATCATGAGCTAGGTCTATGTGTAGTTCTTCTTGCGCGAGTAGAACACAATTTGTTGTGGGCGTAGATGTTGTCAACTTTCTTGCCGCTACTAGTCTTATCTTGCTTCAACAGTATTGTGGGATGAAGCGGCCCAGACAAACCTTACACGTACGCTTACGTGAGACCGGTTCCACCGACTAACATGCACAAGTTGCATAAGGTGGCTGGCAGGTGACTGTC
Source organism: Triticum monococcum (assembly GCA_034509565.1). Lineage (NCBI taxonomy): Eukaryota > Viridiplantae > Streptophyta > Magnoliopsida > Poales > Poaceae > Triticum > Triticum monococcum. Next base: position 11,339,729 of record CM067845.1, on the reverse strand, counting down.
TCTCCTACTTTAGTTGGAGCAGATTCGATGAAAAGGGTCCTTATGAAGGGTAAATAGAAGTTGACAAATCATGTTGTTGCTTTCACGTAGGTAAGAAAATGTTCTTGCTAGAACCCTATTTCAGCCACGTAAAACTTGCAACAATAATTAGAGGACGTCTAACTTGTTTTTGCAGCAAGTGCTTTGTGATATGATATGGCTAAAGTTGTGATGAATGATGAATGACATATATGTGATGTATGAGATGTTCATGCTATTGTAATAGGAATCACGACTTACATGTCGATGAGTATGACAACCGGCAGGAGCCATAGGGGTTGTCTTTATTTTTGTATGACCTCCGTGTCATTGAGAAACGCCATGTAAATTACTTTACTTTATAGCTAAACGCGTTAGCCATAGTAGTAGAAGTAATAGTTGGCGAGCAACTTCATGGAGACACGATGATGGAGATCATGGTGTCAAGCCGGTGACAAGATGATCATGGATCCCCAAGATAAAGATCAAAGGAGCTATGTGATATTGGCCATATCATGTCACTATTATTATTTGATTGCATGTGATGTTTATCATGTTTAGCATCTTGTTTACTTAGAACAACGGTAGTAAATAAGATGATCCCTCATAATAATTTCAAGAAAGTGTTCCCCCTAACTGTGCGCCGTTGCGATAGTTCGTTGTTTCGAAGCACCACGTGATGATCGGGTGTGATAGATTCTAACGTTCACATACAATGGGTGTAAGACAGATTTACACATGCAAACACTTAGGTTGACTTGACGAGCCTAGCATGTGTATAGACATGGCCTCGGAACACAGAAGACCGAAAGGTCGAGCATGAGTCGTATAGAAGATACGATCAACATGAAGATGTTCACCGACGTTGACTAGTCCGTCTCACGTGATGATCAGACACGGCCTAGTTGACTCGGATCATGTTATACTTAGATGACTAGAAGAGGGATGTCTATCTAAGTGGGAGTTCATTGAATAATTTGATTAGATGAACTTAATTATCATGAACTTAGTCTAAAATCTTTACAATATGTCTTGTAGATCAAATGGCCAACGTTGTCCTCAATTTCAATGCGTTCCTAGAGAAAACCAAGCTGAAAGACGATGGCAGCAACTATACGGACTGGGTCCGAAACCTGAGGATCATCCTCATAGCTGCCAAGAAAGATTATGTCCTACAAGCACCGCTAGGTGATCCACCCGTCCCACAGAACCAAGACGTTATGAACGCTTGGCAGACACGTGCTGATGACTACTCCCTCGTTCAGTGCGGCATGCTTTACAGCTTAGAGCCGGGGCTCCAAAAGCGTTTTGAGAGACATGGAGCATATGAGATGTTTGAAGAGCTGAAAATGGTTTTTCAAGCTCATGCCCGGATCGAGAGATATGAAGTCTTCGACAAGTTCTTCAGCTGTAAGATGGAGGAAAATAGTTCTGTCAGTGAGCACATACTCACTATGTCTGGGTTACATAACCGCTTGACTCAGCTGGGAGTTAATCTCCCGGATGACGCGGTCATTGACAGAATCCTCCAGTCGCTTCCACCAAGCTACAAGAGCTTTGTGATGAACTTCAATATGCAGGGGATGGAAAAGACCATTCCTGAGGTATTTGCAATGCTGAAATCAGAAGAGGTAGAAGTCAAGAAGGAACATCAAGTGTTGATGGTAAATAAAACCACTAAGTTCAAGAAGGGCTAGGGTAAAAAGAACTTCAAGAAGGATGACAAGGAAGTTGCCGCGCCTGGTGATGAAGCTATGCACCTAGGGTAGGGGCACGGACCTGTCCTAAAGAGCCCTACCCTAGGACATCCCTAGAAGAAGTCACCTTTCAATCAACTTGAAGGTATTCCACTCGACGGGTTCAAGACACTCGACCAAGAAGCTATCACTCGACCATGAAGTCAATCACTCGACTGCCAGAAGACCTGGAGTCACTCCGCATGCAAACGGTCGGCTATTAAGAAATCTTTATGGTCATTATAGCACTTTATTAGGGGCGTTACCAGTAACGCCCACCTTAAATGTACCTTAAACCCTGCATTACTGAGGGCAGGAGAGGGCCAGCGAACTCTATATAAGCCACCCCCCTCCTCAGTATGAAGGGTTCGCACCCCTGTCATCTACACACGCATAATTCAATCGACCGCCTCCGGGCACCGAGACGTAGGGCTGTTACTTCCTCCGAGAAGGGCCTGAACTCGTAAACCTGGCGTGCTTACAACTTCCCAATAGCTAAGGTCTAGCCTCTTCATACACCCCCCTACCTCACTGTCAGACTTAGAACCACGACAGTTGGCGCCCACCGTGGGGCATTAGTCTTAGCGCCTAATTGGAGAAGTTGCGATTTTTCCGATCCATTTGATCATGTTTTCCTGCGGACCTTTGGCAGAGGGCCGCGAGATCCGTCTCGGCGCGCTCACCTTCATCGCCGACAACTCCGCCTGGCTTCAGGAGGCACCGCTCGACATTGACGCGCTCCCCGTCCGCGGTTCGACGCACTTCCACGCGTGCATTCGTGGCGTCCTCCTGCGGCAGCCGCCGACCCCATATCGGTCGACTCCCGTGTCATCTCCCCGCCCCGTCTCCCACCAGCGCAAGCGCTCAGGTCGGTCGAGACTCCAGCGGTGGGTGAGGCACGCCATGGCCCGCCAGTCGGCGACCCCACAAGTCGCGGCAATCGAGCCCGATGAATCCCTCTGCGGCCTGTTCGATCTGTCGACTGGCTCCGCGGAGACCGCATCCGAGTGCGACAGCAGCGACCCTTTGGCTGAGGTTCTGGTGGTCGAGGGGACACACAGTCCACCCGGATTCCATCGCACTGATGGTGGTGCGGATAGAGGCGATCCGTCGCATTCCCACGACGAATACCTCCCCGAACCTCTTACGTCATTGCAGCGAGAGGAGCTTCGCCGCCGGAACATGGACGCGCTCCACACTCCTATTGTTGGAGAAACCCCTGAGGCCCGGGCCTTGGAGGACGCGCGCTTGGCTATTCTGGCCGAGCGCACTCGATTGGAAAATCTACAGCGAGCACTCGACGAGCGAGCACGTCAGCGGGCTCCCGAGTCTAGTCGACGACAGCAAGCTCCCGAATCCAGTCGACGTCAGCTCTTCCCACCGCCGCAGGTATACCGAACTCCAGTTCAGAATTTGGCTGCCGCGGCCCGCATAGCAGAGTCAATCCAGCCCTCCCAGTCGGAGGCTGGCAGAGGATTGTTGCAGATCAGAGCATTGCTCCGAGCGGCGGGAAATCAGAATTCCGCCGTCTCTCAGTCGCGGGATAGGATCCACAGTCGATCCGTTGCAACAGAAACAGTCCAGTCGACTCACAGCCCGAGATCGCCCCCGAGGCGTGAGGGACGTGGGAACCGGCACGATCAGTACAGGAGGAATGAGCAGTATGATCACCGACCCGACCGTGATGATATACGTCGAGTGCCATCCCCTCCCGTGAGGAGTGGGTCATATGCACCCCGACAACGAGATGACAGGCGCCCCCATAATGTTGGGCAGAGGGCCCCAGTCGACCCCAGAGACCCAGGCTTTGACGTGAGATCCATCCTCGTTCACGGTTTGGTGGACAGGAACAGGGCTCATCGAGAGGGCCACAACAGAGATACGCCCACCGGCAGCAGAGTGCATGCTTCGGGGCCTGAATGTTTCAGTCGAGCCATCAGGGCCGCGGTGATCCCTCCCAACTTCAGGCTGGCGACTGGAGTCAGCAAGTTCACCGGTGAATCCAAGCCCGACACATGGCTCGAAGATTACCGAGTGGCCGTGTAGATTGGCGGTGGCAATGATGAGGTGGCCATGAAGCATTTACCTCTCATGTTGGAAGGCTCAGCCAGGGCGTGGCTGAATCAGTTGGCACCCAGCAGCATTTACACTTGGGAGGACCTCGCCCAAGTGTTTATCACAACCTTCGAAGGAACGTGCAAGCGCCCTGCAGGCCTTACAGAGTTGCGGTCTTGTGTACAGAAGCCGAATGAAACACTGAGAGAATACATCCAGAGGTGGATCACACTGCACCACTCGGTCGAGAACGTGCCAGACCATCAAGCAGTTTGCGCTTTCAAGGAAGGCGTCAAATACAGAGAGTTGAATATGAAGTTTGGTCGAACTGGAGAGATGTCCTTGAATCGGATGATGGATATTGCCACCAAGTACGCTAATGGTGAAGACGAGGACCGACTCCAAAGTGGCAAACTCAAATCAGTCGCCCAAGAAACCGGAGGAAACTCCAGTCGAAAGCGGAAGCGGAAGGCCGAGCCAGCCGCCCCTGGGGAGGCCCTGGCTGTTGCCCAGGGGAACTTCAAGGGGAAACCCAAGGGCACATGGAAGCCCAAGAAAGTTAAGGATCAGGATGGGAATGATGTTTTGGACCTACCATGTCACATCCACACCAAGAAAGATGAAGAGGGAAATTTTATTTTCCCAAAGCATACCACTCGACAGTGCTGGCTCCTGATCCAGCAGTTTCAGGGCAAGCAGCCCAAGGATAAGGAAAAGGAACCAGACAGAGTTGAGGACAAGGATGATAGTGACGATGGATACCCCCAAGTCAATTCCACCTTGATGATTTTTGCTGATGTCGAAAGCAAAAGTCGACTGAAAGTCATTAACCGTGAGGTGAACATGGTTGCTCCGGCAACTCCAAGTTACCTGAAGTGGTCTCAGACCGCCATCACATTCGACCAGTCTGATCACCCGACGCACATTGCCACCCCAGGGAGGCAAGCTTTGGTGGTCGACCCGGTTGTCGAAGGCACTCGACTGACCAAAGTCCTGATGGATGGCGGCAGCGGCCTCAACATACTGTATGCTGAAACTTTGAAAGGAATGGGCATTCCGATGTCCAGGCTCAGCACCAGTAACATGAGCTTCCGCGGAGTCATTCCTGGGAAGAAAGCCGAGTCACTCGGCCAGATTGCTCTCGATGTGGTTTTTGGTGATTCAAAGAATTACCGCAAGGAAAAGTTGACATTTGAAGTTGTGGACTTCCAGAGTGCTTATCACGCCATTTTGGGCAGGCCAGCTTACGCACGCTTCATGGCTCGACCATGTTACGTGTATCTTAAATTAAAGATGCCTGGCCCCAAATGTGTGATCACTGTTACGGGTAACCGGAAGAAAGCAGAAGAGTGTTTTCAGAAGGGATCAAAGATCGCTGACGCTCAGATGGCAGTGGTCGAGCTGAAAGAATACCAGAAGACTGCCGATCCGAGTGAATTGCTGCGAACTAAGAAGCCTGCCTCCGAGTCAGCTTTTCAGTCGGCTGGTGAAACAAAGACAGTCCACATTCACCCGACCGACCCCGACGCTGCTCCGACCCACATCTCGATGATGCTCGACTCCAAATAGGAAGAAGCGCTCGTCCAGCTCCTCCGTGAGAACTGGGACATCTTCGCATGGAAACCCTCTGACATGCCTGGAGTTCCCAGGGGGCTGGCTGAGCACCGTCTGCGAGTCGACCCGAAATTCAAGCCCGTGAAGGAACATCTTCGACGGTCCGCCGTCCAGAAGAAGCAAGCCATTGGCGAGGAGGTGGCTCGGCTCTTAGCAGCTGAGTTCATCCGAGAGATTTACCACTTCGATTGGCTCGCCAATGTCGTCATGGTCCCCAAGAATGACAAGTCACTCCGCATGTGCATTGATTTCAAACATATCAATCGGGCCTGCCCGAAAGATCATTTTCCTCTCCCTCGCATCGACCAAATAGTCGACTCAACTGCGGGGTGCGAGAGATTATCTTTTCTAGATGCCTATTTCGGGTACCATCAGATCCGTCTGTATGGGCCCGACGAGATCAAAACGGCTTTCATCACTCCATTTGGATGCTTCTGTTACGTCACCATGTCGTTCGGCCTCAAGAACGCCGGAGCCACATTCATGAGAATGATTCAGAAGTGTTTACTCACTCAAATCAGTCGGAATATGGAGGCATACATGGATGATATTGTGGTCAAGTCCCGGAAAGGTTCCGACCTACGGACTGACCTTGCTGAAACCTTTGCCAACCTCAGGAGGTATGATATCAAGCTCAATCCATCAAAGTGCACTTTCGGGGTTCCAGGTGGAAAGTTACTCAGTTTTCTCGTTTCCGAACGAGGGATCAACGCCAATCCTGAAAAAATTGGCACCATACTCCGGATGAAGCGTCCTGTACACGTGCACGATGTCCAAAAGCTTACAGGCTGCTTGGCCGCCTTAAGTCGATTCATTTCTCGACTCGGTGAAAAGGCGTTGCCTCTTTACCGACTGATGAAGAAGTCTGACAAGTTCGAGTGGACTCCCGAAGCTGATGCAGCGTTTGCAGAGCTCAAAGCTCTGCTCTCCACCCAGCCGGTGCTAGCTGCCCCAATCAGCAAAGAGCCTCTGCCGCTTTACATTGTAGCCACAGGACAAGTTGTCAGTATAGTACTCACGGTCGAGCGGGAAGAGGAAGGAAAGGCCTTCAAAGTTCAACGCCCAGTGTATTATGTGTCTGAAGTTTTGACCCCTTCAAAACAAAGATACCCTCACTACCAGAAGGTTGTATATGGGATTTATATGACCACGAAGAAAGTTGCACATTACTTCTCTGACCACTCCATTACAGTCGTCAGCGACGCCCCACTATCAGAGATCCTGCATAACAGAGACGCAACCGGTTGAGTGGCCAAGTGGGCGATTGAAATCCTTCCCTTAGATATCAAGTTTGAAGCAAAGAAGGCTATCAAGTCCCAAGCAATCGCGGATTTCATCGCCGAGTGGATTGAACAGCAACTTCCGACTCAAGCCCACTCGGAACACTGGACTATGTTCTTCGATGGATCCAAGATGCTGAATGGTTCGGGCGCGGGAGTAGTCCTAGTCTCCCCCTGAGGAGATAAGCTCAGATATGTCCTCGAGATTCACTTCGATTCCTCCAATAACGAAGCAGAGTATGAAGCACTTTTATATGGGTTGCGCATGGCCATTTCACTCGGCGTCCGTCGCCTCATGGTCTATGGTGACTCAGATTTGGTGGTCAATCAAGTGATGAAGGAATGGGACGTCAGGAGTCTGGCGATGACTGGGTATTGCAATGCAGTGCGAAAGCTAGAGAAGAAGTTCGAGGGGTTAGAACTCCATCACATCCCCCGACTGAAAAATCAGGCAGCTGACGATTTGGCAAAGATAGGCTCCAAGAGAGAAGCCATTCCCAGCAACGTGTTCTTGGAACACATTCACTCACCGTCAGTCCAAGAGGATCCTTTCACAGAAGAGCCCCCGCAGCCGAAAAGTGCCACAGATCCGACTGAAGTTGAAGTACCTGCAGTGGTCGACCTAATCATGGAATTCTTGGCAATCACCCCTGACTGGACAATACCGTACATCGCGTATATCCTAAGGAAAGAACTCCCGGAAGACGAGGAGGAGGCTCGACAGATCGTCCGCCAATCCAAGGCCTTCATAGTCATAAGGGGACAACTGTATAGAGAGAGCGCGACTGGAGTCGGCCAGAAATGCATAACACCAGAAGAGGGTCAGATAATCCTTAATGATATCCACTCGGGGACCTGTGGCCACCATGCGTCCTCTCGGACTATTGTGGCTAAAGCATACCGAGCTGGATTTTACTGGCCAAAAGCAAATGAGATGGCAAAAGAAATAGTCGACAAGTGTGAAGGGTGCCAGTTCTACTCCAACATGTCACACAAGCCTGCATCAGCCCTGAAGACCATTCCACTCGTATGGCCCTTTGCCGTTTGGGGATTGGACATGGTCGGTCCACTAAGGACGGGCAGGAGTGGATTCACTCATGTGCTTGTGGCAGTCGACAAATTTACCAAATGGATCGAAGCTAAGCCCATCAAGAACCTCGATGCTTGCACTGCTATCAGTTTCGTCAGAGGGTTAACATTCAGATATGGAGTCCTGCATAGCATCATCACTGATAATGGGTCAAACTTTGATTCGGACAAGTTCAGAGCTTTTTGCGCCTCTCAAGGCACTCGAGTCGACTACGCATCGGTCGCCCATCCCCAGTCGAATGGATAGGATGAGAGAGCGAATGGTCTGATTCTCAAAGGGCTAAAGCCTCGATTGATGCGCGATCTCAAGCACGCGGCAGGCGCTTGGGTCGACGAGCTTCCGTCAGTTCTGTGGGGATTAAGGACCACCCCTAACCGGTCGACTGGAAGAACTCCATTCTTTCTGGTTTATGGAGCCGAAGCAGTCCTGCCGAGTGACCTTCTTCATAATGCACCCCGAGTCGAACTTTACACCGAAGATGAAGCAGAACAGGCCCGGCAAGACGCAGTCGACCTCTTAGAAGAAGAAAGGGAGATGGCCATGATCAGATCGACCATTTATCAGCAAGACTTGCGCCGTTTTCACGCCCGGAATGTGAAAAGTCGAGCCCAAGAAGGAGATCTGGTCCTCCGAGTGGATCAACAGAAGCCACACAAACTTGCTCCTACTTGGGAAGGCCCCTTCATAGTCACCAGAGTCCTCCACAATGGAGCATACCACCTCTACAATGTCGATCGCCAGATCGACGAGCCACGAGCTTGGAACGCGGAACTGCTCCGCCCCTTTTACACCTGAGTTCTCCCTTAGATGAGATGTAATAAGAAAAAAAATAATTTCTACAGTTCATTTTTATCAAAGACAAGAGTGTTCCAATAATGGCTGTCACTTTGTTTGCATACAAAACCCCCAGCGGGTGACTTGGCTGCGAATTCTTTTCGCCTAAGTTTGAAAAATCCTACCGAGTGGAGAGCGATCCTCCCACTCGGGGGCTTAGCTGCAGTCCAGTACTCGCCTAAGTTTAAAAAAAATCCTACCGAGTGGAGAGCAATCCTCCCACTAGGGGGCTTAGCTGCAGTCCAGTACTCGCCTAAGTTCTCCCACTCGGAAACTTAGCTGCAGTCAAGCACTCGCCTAAGTTTGAAAAAATCCTACCAAGTGGAGAGCAATCCTCCCACTCGGGGGCTTAGCTGCAGTCCAGTACTCGCCTAAGTTATCCCACTCGGAAACTTAGCTGCAGTCAAGCACTCGCCTAAGTTTGAAAAAATCCTACCAAGTGGAGAGCAATCCTCCCACTCGGGGGCTTAGCTGCAGTCCAGTACTCGCCTAAGTTCTCCCACTCGGAAACTTAGCTGCAGTCAAGCACTCGCCTAAGTTTGAAAAAATCCTACCAAGTGGAGAGCAATCCTCCCACTCGGGGGCTTAGCTGCAGTCCAGTACTCGCCTAAGTTCTCCCACTCGGAAACTTAGCTGCAGTCAAGCACTCGCCTAAGTTTGAAAAAATCCTACCAAGTGGAGAGCAATCCACCCACTCGGGGGCTTAGCTGCAGTCCAGTACTCGCCTAAGTTCTCCCACTCGGAAACTTAGCTGCAGTCAAGCACTCGCCTAAGTTTAAAAAAAATCGTACCGAGTGGAGAGCAATCCTCCCACTCGGGGGCTTAGCTGTAGTCCAATACTCGCCTAAGTTTTCCCACTCGGAAACTTAGCTGCAGTCAAGCACTCGCCTAAGTTTGAAAAAATCCTACCAAGTGGAGAGCAATCCTCCCACTCGGGGGCTTAGCTGCAGTCCAGTACTCGCCTAAGTTCTCCCACTCGGAAACTTAGCTGCAGTCAAGCACTCGCCTAAGTTTGAAAAAATCCTACCGAGTGGAGAGCAATCCTCCCACTCGGGGGCTTAGCTGCAGTCCAGTACTCGCCTAAGTTCTCCCACTCGGAAACTTAGCTGCGGTCGAGCACTCGCCTAAGTTTGAAAAAACCCTACCGAGTGGAGAGCAAATCTTGCACTCGGGGACTTAGCTGCAGTCCAGCACTCGTCTAAATACAAGACCAAAGTCCCACACGACAGATCAAAACCACGAAGATATTCAGCAAGAAATCAAGTTCGGATAAAGCTTAAAAGGCCCCAGGCCTCAAATCAAAGTACTCGAGCCCTCGGCTCGGCAGAGTTTAAACGGTTACAAATCCACTCGGCATTCTGAGGCAAATTTAAGGAGAAGCATAAAAGTTTTTTATTCCTCAGGTGGAGGACTGGCAGGGGCGACGAACTCATCCAGGTCGATTCTGTCCGCAATACGAGTAGCAGCAGCAATAAAGGTCTCCATGAAGTCTTGAAAGCTGTGCCTCTTGGTATTGGCGACTTGGATGGCGGCCAGCTTCTCTTCTCGCGCCTCCTTGCAATGGACGCGGACTAAAGATAGAGCCACATCAGCGCCGCACCGAGCAGAAGACTTCTTCCACTCCTGCACTCGGTCAGGGATTCTGTCAAGTCGAGTCATCAGAGACTCGAGATCATTCGGGAGCGTAGACTCTGGCCAAAGTGTCGGGTCGATCCGCGACATGGCAACCTTCAGCCGAGCCAAGTAATCCACGGCGCCATCGATACGAGATTCCAGTCGGAGCAGATTCATGGCAGCGTCATCACTCACCGGAGAATTGATTGGGTCCAAACCCGTTTCAATCCGCCCAGTCTCCTCTTCAAAGTTCTAACAAAACTCTGCATACACGACCCAAGGATAAGTTGATTCTCACAAACTGAGTCGACACAAAAGAAAACCAGCCAGAGTTGAACGCGCACCTTCGAGCTTGGTGTACAACGTCTTGGCGAGGCTCCTCAAGTAGCTCTCCAGGTCATCCCTCCTGCGAGCGACGCCTTCCATCTGCTCGCTCAGGGTGAGGTGCTCCTTCTTCCAATGCGAGCACTCCCTGTTGGCTTCATTCAGAGCGGTCTTCAGCCTAGTATTCTCATCTTCTATCTGGCTGACCGAAGCCAGCTTCTGTTCAGCCAGAGCAATCTTGTCATCATCCTCCTTGTGGGCAGCAGCCAAGTCCCGATCCTTCTTCGCCAGGGCCTCGCTCAGTTCTCCTGCAAAGAAACGATGATTGGTTCAGAAACAGCAGAAGGGTACTCAAGCCTAAAGACAAAACCAGTCGACAAAGTCGTCTTACCAGCAACGCCATCTCTGACCTTCTGCAGCTCTGTTCTGGCCACCTCCAGATCAAGGTTCAGTTGAATATGTTGCTTCTCCAACTCAGTGTAGCGAGATGCAAGTTCACAGGATTTCTGCAAAAGGAAAAATCAGTTGACAGACATCCAAGATAAGTTGCTTCCGAGTAACTGAGGAAAAAAGGTGACATTTCTAAGACTACAGCCGAATCAAAAACATTCGACAGTAGTCTCGGGGACTACACCCAGTGGGTGCACTTAGCGTGCCCCCACTGGTTCAAAAACAAAAAAAGAAGCAGAGCGAAAAGTCGACTGTCCGCAGTCGACCGGATCCAGATCCATTCGACATGGCCTGATCGGACCAAGAAAAGGAACACAGATACAGAAACACAATGTAAAAGACTACAGTCGACTGCCAGCAGTCCACCGTAGTCTCGGGGACTACACCCAGTGGGTGCACTCGGCGTGCCCCCACTAGTCCAAGAAGGAGTAAACACACCCAGTGGGTGTACAGATACAAAGATCTTCAAAAAAAAGAGAGGGAGAAAGACTCTTCAAATAATCAAGTATCAAGTCGACTGACCTGGACGTTGCTCTGAAGCACCGAACTTGCATCATAGGCTGCCTGGCTGGCCTCCCGAGCCTTCTTCACCTACTCCATCATGACCCCCGCCTGGCATATAGCCTCCTTCGCAGCAGCCACTTCATCCTCAGGGGCAGGGTATGCGACAAAAAGCGAAGTTGGATCTGCAGTCGACGCCGAAGGCTGCGCACTCGATAGGGGATTGGCAAAGGTCACAGAAGCCCGAGGGGCATCGCCACCATCCCGAGCCACGGTCTCAGGCGCTGGAGTAGGCTGGGGAGTCCTGTCAGCCGACGACCTCTTGGTCCTCCTCATCCTCAGCGGTTCGTTGTCGTCGTCATCCGGGAGGTCGATAACATGAGGAGGGGCTGCAAGGGAAACTTTCAATCAACCAGAATTGCAAGAAACGACCAGTCGACTCAAAAACAGAACGTCAGTAATCGTACCAGGGTTGGAGGTAACAGCGTCCCCCATCTCTTGGTCGTCATCCTTGGCAGAGACCTCAGAGGTAGCAGCGCTGCAAATTTCGAAAAGTCAGCCAGTTAGCTTAATGAATCGACCAAGGATCCGTCCATGATCGACGAAGGAAAACAAGCTTTATTACCCGGAAATAACAGGGACGGTGATCTTCATCTTGGGCAGAGTCTTGGGCGGCTTGGGCAGCGTCGTGCGTGGTTGCTTGGGGACCTTCCCAGTCGGTGTTGGAGAAGAAGTCCGAGGGCGTTTTGACGACGGCCCAACGGAGGCAGTCGCCTTGCCACGTTCCTGCGCCAGGTCGTGTGCGAGCTTGGATCGCCTCTCCGGGCGGGGGGGGGGGGGGGGGGGGGGTTCGGCCTCCTCCTCCTCCTCTTCGCTGGAGAAGACATCATCGCCTCCCTCTCCTTCACCATCAGACTCCCACTCGCCTTGTTCATCCCCGCTCTCGCCTCCGCTCCCTTCTCCTTCCTCAGTCAACCCCTGTGCCCCATTGGGCGTCGAGTACATCTCAGTGGTCGCCTGGGAAACAGCAGACAAAACGAAAGTCAATCGACCTACTCAAAAGAAGACCAACGCAGAAAATGAAGATTTCAGTCGGGAGCATAAAGACACACCTGGTCGACCTCATACGAAATGTCGAGTGGAATGACCCTCCTGGCTCCTCGGGGGTTGTCCTTGTTCCCCGTGATGCTTGACAGCCACCCCTCCAACATCTCGTCGGTGACCTCCTCCGGGTGGATCCGAGTGGTGTCCTCGAGGCCAGAGTACAGCCACATCGGGTGGTCACGAGCCTGGAGCGGTTGGATTCGCCTCTTGAGGAAGACTTCCAGCAGATCCATCCCCGTCACGCCCTCGCGGACAAGTTCAACCACTCGACCCGCCAGTACCTTGACCTGGGCCTTTTCTTCAGGTGTCACCTTCAGAGAAGCAGGCTTTTCGGCTCGGTCGAGAGAGAAAGGTGGGAGCCCAGTCGACTGCCCTGGAGTCGCCTGATCCTGGCAGTAGAACCAAGTTGCCTGCCAGCCTCGGACTGACTCCGGGAAAGTAATGGATGGGAAACAGCTCTTCCCCCTTGTCTGGATCGCCAAGCCCCCACACAGCTGGATCACTTGTGTCTTCTCATCACTCGACTTGTCCTTCTTGACCGACTGAGAGCGACAGGTGAAAATGTGCTTGAAAAGCCCCCAGTGTGGGCGGCAACCCAGGAACGCCTCACACATAGAAATGAAAGCGGCAAGATAGACTATGGAGTTTGGGGTAAAGTGATGGAGCTGCGCTCCAAAGAAGTTCAAGAAGTTTCGGAAGAAGGAATGGGGCGGCAGAGAAAACCCTCGGTCGATGTGAGTGGCCAGAAGCACGCACTCACCGTCGCGAGGTTGGGGCTCGATCTCTCCCCCCGGAAGATGCGCGGCTTTGTGAGGAATGGCTCCCCCCCTCAACCATGTCGTCGAGATCCTCTTGCCGGAGCACCGATGGCATCCAATCGCCCTGGATCCAACCTTTGGGCAGGGCCGTCCTGGAGGAAGATCCGCCGCGCGCAGACTTCTTCCCCTTCCCCGCCGCCACCGCCTTCTTCGCGCGCTCCAGAGCGGTTGTCTTGCCCTTCACCATCGTCGCCGGCGAGATCCTGAACTAGTTTTCGGTGGTTGGGCGAGAGCGAAGGCAGCGGAGGAGGTTGCGGAGAAAGAGAGGAAGAAGGAGAAGAGAAGAGCACACGCACTGTTGGAGGACTCCGAGCCGGCAACTTATAAGGGGCCGCTTCCGAGTGGCTGACCAGTAGGCCCAGGCTATCCAGTCAAATCCCGTGGCAGGCGCGCGCGCAGTACGTGGCGAAAAAGGCGACGCGGAGATCGAGGAGCCTTCGCATAGTCACTTCCGATTACTGTGGCCGCCCCCGTTCCGCGCGCTTCCCAAAAAATCCGAATCCTGTGATATCCGCTGGTTGCAGAACGATTCGTCAAAACAGGAAATCCCGCGCGCACCAGCGCTCGGTACGTCACAGGTAAAGGAATCCACTCGACGAAAGGCCTGGAACGGATCGAGGCGACTGAAAGAAGTTGATGACGTCATCCGTGACGGTCGACCCAGAACGAAGCACTCATATGACCCGAAGAATCAGTCGGAAAGGTCACTAACCTTTTTTCCACTCTAGCCTCAATCCGTTCGGGGGCTAATGATGAAGCTATGCACCTAGGGTAGGGGCACGGACCCGTCCTAAAGAGCCCTACCCTAGGACATCCCTAGAAGAAGTCACCTTTCAATCAACTTGAAGGTATTCCACTCGACGGGTTCAAGACACTCGACCAAGAAGCTATCACTCGACCATGAAGTCAATCACTCGACTGCCAGAAGACCTGGAGTCACTCCGCATGCAAACGGTCGGCTATTAAGAAATCTTTATGGTCATTATAGCACTTTATTAGGGGCGTTACCAGTAACGCCCACCTTAAATGTACCTTAAACCCTGCATTACTGAGGGCAGGAGAGGGCCAGCGAACTCTATATAAGCCACCCCCCTCCTCAGTATGAAGGGTTCGCACCCCTGTCATCTACACACGCATAATTCAATCGACCGCCTCCGGGCACCGAGACATAGGGCTGTTACTTCCTCCGAGAAGGGCCTGAACTCGTAAACCTGGCGTGCTTACAACTTCCCAATAGCTAAGGTCTAGCCTCTTCATACACACCCCCCTACCTCACTGTCAGACTTAGAACCACGACACCTGGCAAGAAAGCTGCCGGGAAGAAGCCAAAGAATGGACCCAAGCCCGAGACTGAGTGCTTTTATTGCAAGGGAAGTGGTCACTGGAAGCGGAACTGCCCCAAATACTTAGCGGACAAGAAGGCCGGCAAAACGAAAGGTATATATGATATACATGTAATTGATGTGTACCTTACCAGTACTCGTAGTAGCTCTTGGGTATTTGATACCGGTGCAGTTGCTCACATTTGTAACTCAAAGCAGGAGCTGCGGAATAAGCGGAGACTGGCGAAGGACGAGGTGACGATGCGCGTCGGGAATGGTTCCAAGGTCGATGTGATCGCCATCGGCACGCTGCCTCTATATTTACCTACGGGATTAGTTTTAAACCTCAATAATTGTTATTTAGTGCCAGCTTTGAGCATGAACATTGTATCAGGATCTCGTTTAATTCGAGATGGCTACTCATTTAAATCCGAGAATAATGGTTGTTCTATATATATGAGAGATATGTTTTATGGTCATGCTCCTATGGTGAATGGTTTATTCTTAATGAATCTCGAGCGTAATACTACACATATTCATAGTGTGAGTACCAAAAGATGTAAGGTTGATAATGATAGTCCCACATACTTGTGGCACTGCCGCCTTGGTCACATAGGTGTCAAACGCATGAAGAAGCTCCATGCAGATGGACTTTTAGAGTCTCTTGATTACAAATCATTTGACACGTGCGAACCATGCCTCATGGGAAAAATGACCAAGACTCCGTTCTCAGGAACAATGGAGCGAGCAACCAACTTATTGGAAATCATACATACTGATGTGTGCGGTCCAATGAGTGTTGAGGCTCGCGATGGCTATCGTTATGTTCTCACCCTCACTGATGACTTGAGTAGATATGGGTATATCTACTTAATGAAACACAAGTCTGAAACCTTTGAAAAGTTCAAGGAATTTCAGAGTGAGGTTGAGAATCAACGTGACAGGAAAATCAAGTTTCTACGATCAGATCGTGAAGGAGAATACTTGAGTCACCAATTTGGCACGCACTTAAGAAAATGTGGAATAGTTTCACAACTCACGCCGCCTGGAACACCTCAGCGTAATGGTGTGTCCGAACATCGTAATCGCACTCTATTAGATATGGTGCGATCTATGATGTCTCTTACCGATTTACCGCTATCTTTTTGGGGCTATGCTTTAGAGACTGCCGCATTCACTTTAAATAGGGCTCCGTCGAAATCCGTTGAGACGACACCGTTTGAATTATGGTTTGGGAAGAAACCTAAGTTGTCGTTTCTAAAGGTTTGGGGATGCGATGCTTATGTCAAGAAACTTCAACCTGAAAAGCCCGAACCCAAGTCGGAAAAATGCGTCTTCATAGGATACCCTAAAGAAACTGTTGGGTATACCTTCTACCTCAGATCTGAAGGCAAGATCTTTGTTGCCAAGAATGGATCCTTTCTACAGAAGGAGTTTCTCTCGAAAGAAGTAAGTGGGAGGAAAGTAGAACTTGATGAAGTATTACCTCTTGAACCGGAAAATGGCGCAACTCAAGAAAATGTTCCTGAGGTGCCTGCACCGACTAGAGATGAAGTTATTGATGATGATCAAGATACTTCTGATCAAGCTCCTACTGAAATTCGAAGGTCCACAAGGACACGTTCCGCACCAGAGTGGTACGGCAACCCTGTCTTGGAAATCATGTTATTAGACAACGGTGAACCTTCGAACTATGAAGAAGCGATGGCAGGCCCGGATTCCGACAAATGGCTAGAAGCCATGAAATCCGAGATAGGATCCATGTATGAAAACGAAGTATGGACTTTGACTGACTTGCCCGTTGAACGGCGAGCCATAGAAAATAAATGGATCTTTAAGAAGAAGACATACGCGGATGGTAATGTGACCATCTATAAAGCTCGGCTTGTCGCTAAGGGTTATCGACAAGTTCAAGGGGTTGACTACAATGAGACTTTCTCACCGGTAGCGAAGCTAAAGTCCGTCCGAATCATGTTAGCAATTGCCGCATTCTACGATTATGAGATATGGCAAATGGACGTCAAAACGGCATTCCTTAATGGTTTCCTTAAGGAAGAATTGTATATGATGCAGCCAGAAGGTTTTGTCGATCCTAAGAATGCTGATAAGGTGTGCAAGCTCCAACGCTCGATTTATGGGCTGGTGTAAGCATCTCGGAGTTGGAACATTCGCTTTGATGAGATGATCAAAGCGTTTGGGTTTACGTAGACTTATGGAGAAGCCTGCGTTTACAAGAAAGTGAGTGGGAGCTCTGTAGCATTTCTCATATTATATGTAGATGACATACTTTTGATGGGAAATGATATAGAACTCTTGGACAGCATCAAGGCATACTTGAATAAGAGTTTTTCAATGAAGGACCTTGGAGAAGCTGCTTATATATTAGGCATCAAGATCTATAGAGATAGATCAAGACGCCTCATAGGTTTTCACAAAGCACATACCTTGATAAGATATTGAAGAAGTTCAATATGGATCAATCTAAGAAGGGGTTCTTGCCTGTGTTACAAGGTATGAAATTGAGCTCAGCTCAATGTCCGACCACAGCATAAGATATAGAAGAGATGAGTGTCATCCCCTATGCTTCAGCCATAGGTTCTATTATGTATGCCATGCTGTGTACCAGACCTGATGTAAACCTTGCCGTAAGTTTGGTAGGAAGGTACCAAAGTAATCCCGGCAAGGAACACTGGACAGCGGTCAAGAATATCCTGAAGTACCTAAAAAGGACTAAGGAAATGTTTCTCGTTTATGGAGGTGACGAAGAGCTCGTCGTAAAGGGTTACGTCGACGCTAGCTTCGACACAGATCTGGATGACTCTAAGTCACAGACCGGATACGTGTATATTTTGAATGGTGGGGCAGTAAGCTGGTGCAGTTGCAAGCAGAGCGTCGTGGCGGGATCTACATGTGAAGCGGAGTACATGGCAGCCTCGGAGGCAGCACATGAAGCAATCTAGGTGAAGGAGTTCATCACCGACCTAGGAGTCATACCCAATGCGTCGGGGCCGATCAAGCACTTCTGTGACAACACTGGAGCTATCGCACTTGCAAAGGAGCCCAGGTTTCACAAGAAGACAAGGCACATCAAGCGTCGCTTCAACTCCATTCGTGAAAATGTTCAAGATGGAGACATAGATATTTGTAAAGTACATACGGACCTGAATGTAGCAGATCCATTGACTAAACCTCTCCCTAGGGCAAAACATGATCAACACCAGAATTCCATGGGTGTTCGATTCATCACAATGTAACTAGATTATTGACTCTAGTGCAAGTGGGAGACTGCTGGAAATATGCCCTAGAGGCAATAATAAAAGCATTATTATTATATTTGCTTGTTCATGATAATTGTCTTTATTCATGCTATAATTGTGTTATCCGGAAATCGTAATACATGTGTGAATAACAGACACCAACATGTCCCTAGTAAGCCTCTAGTTGACTAGCTCGTTGATCGACAGATAGTCATGGTTTCCTGACTATGGACATTGGATGTCATTGATAACGAGATCACATCATTAGGAGAATGATGTGATGGACAAGACCCAATCCTAAACATAGCATAAAGATCGTATAGTTCGTTTGCTAGAGTTTTTCCAATGTCAAGTATCTTTTCCTTAGACCATGAGATCATGTAACTCCCGGATACCGTAGGAGTGCTTTGGGTATACCAAACGTCACAACGTAACTGGGTGACCATAAAGGTAGACTATGGGTATCTCCGAAAGTATCTGTTGGGTTGACACGGATCAAGACTGGGATTTGTCACTCCGTATGACGGAGAGGTATCACTGGGCCCACTCGGTAATGCATCATCATAATGAGCTCAAAGTGACCAAGTGTCTGGTCACGGGTTCATGCATTACGGTACGAGTAAAGTGACTTGCCGGTAACAAGATTGAACGAGGTATTGGGATACCGACGATCGAATCTCGGGCAAGTAACATACCGATTGACAAAGGGAATTGTATACGGGGTTGCTTGAATCCTCGACTTCGTGGTTCATCCGATGAGATCATCGTGGAGCATGTGGGAGCCAACATGGGTATCCAGATCCCGCTGTTGGTTATTGACCGGAGAGTCGTCTCGGTCATGTCTACATGTCTCCCGAACCCGTAGGGTCTACACACTTAAGGTTCGGTGACGCTAGGGTTGTAGGGATATGTATATGCAGTAACCCGAATGTTTTTCGGAGTCCCGGATGAGATCCCGGACGTCACGAGGAGTTCCGGAATGGTTCGGAGGTAAAGAATTATATATAGGAAGTGTTGTTTCGGCCATCGGGACAAGTTTCGGGGTCACCAGTATTGTACCGGGACCACCGGAAGGGTCCCGGGGATCCACCGGGTGGGGCCACCTGCCCCCGGGGGGGGGGGGGGGGCACATGGGCTGTAGGGGGTGCGCCTTGGCCTACATGGGCCAAGGGCACCAGCCCCAATAGGCCCATGCGCCTAGGGTTTCAAAGGGGAAGAGTCCCACAAGGGGAAGGCACCCCCTAGGTGCCTTGGGGGGGGGGGGAGGGAATCCTCCCTTGGCCGCCGCCCCCCTAGGAGATTGGATCTCCTAGGACCGGCGCCCCCCTAGGCCCCCTATATATAGTGAGGGAAGGAGGGCCTCTTGAACTACGCCTTTGGTTGCCTCCTTCTCCCTCTCCAACACCTCCTCCTCCTCCATAGTGCTTGGCGAAGCCCTGACAGAGTATTGCAGCTCCATCACCACCACACCGTCGTGCTGCTGCTGGAGCCATCTTCCTCAACCTCTCCTTTCCGCTTGCTGGATCAAGAAGAAGGAGACGTTACGCTGACCGTACGTGTGTTGAACGCGGAGGTGCCGTTCGTTCGGCGCTAGGATCTCCGGTGATTTGGATCACGTCGTGTACGACTACCTCATCCCCGTTCTTTGAACGCTTCCGCTCGCGATCTACAAAGGTATGTAGATGCATCCGATCACTCGTTGCTAGATGAACTCATAGATGGATCTTGGTGAAACCGTAGGAAATTTTTTGTTTTCTGCAACGTTCCCCAACAGTACTGACCGATGGCTGGTTACTGATGTTGAGGCTAGCCGGTGAGTGATGACATATATCTGCTTTAGCAGCTGTGGACTGCACTGCTAGCTAGCATTGTACACAACACAATACACAAGCACATTCACATTCATTTCATAAAAGCAGTGCAATTCATACATATTTTTATCCACATGTTTAGAGATATCATGGCCACCAATCAAGTGAAACGGAAGGCAGTGCTGATGTATCCAATAGATTTGAGTTGGATACGAGGGGTGTTGGCCTGCCTTATCCTTTGAGGGCGGTTTGAGAAATCCGTCCAAGTCGCTTTTCTTTACCGGTCAGTGACCGAGTCATTCGCCCAGGCTTTCCTACGAGCCCCGTTGGAAAGTGCATGCATGCCCAAACTTAGAGCATCTACAGTCGGGCGCCCCAAACCCGCCTCATACGCCTGCGCGGGCTGCCCGGTCACTGACCGGTCACGATTTTTCAATCTTGACGGGCGCCTCAAACGGGCCTCAAATGCCCGGGCTGACTCACCGAAACCATGGATGTGGCTTTTCCACTGCCTTTTGCATCTCGACGTGGAGGAAATGCCTGTACTAATTTTTTAGACGATCAAAACTTTGAATTTAACAATGCCAAACTGATCACAAACACTTTCTCTATAAAAAAATATAAGAGCGTTTAGATTACTACTACGAACCACATCTTACAACCATGGAAAGAAAAGAAAATAAAGGGGGTACAAACAGAGAAGCAAAATGGTACAAGGTTTAGGACCTCGTCCACCAACGTGCTCAGAGCAGAGAGGAGGAACAAAAGGCTTGAGGGGGGAGGGGGGTCATTCGAAAGGGTCCCTTCGTCGATGCTCCCTGTTGATGATGTAAAGTCGCAATATTATCCGCCTCCACCTCCGAAGAGGGTCCCTGTCCTCTCCCTGGATCAAAGAGTGCCGCACCACCATCAAGGTAGAACTGCTGCCCCCGAGAGCACACATGAACACTAGGTTGGTTGTCAAGAGAATGTCACGTCGAGCACGACCACCACCAAGCAAACTTCCCGAGGACCTATGCCACCACCAACAACATCGAACATGTTGAAGACGTAAGCTTTAAGACGATATCGCCCCAAGAAGGCATGGCCAAAGAATTGATAAACAAAGCCTTCGTGATGGGCTAGAACTCACCAAGACCATTGTCGCTCATCACCGTTGTCGCATCCCTGTCATCGCAGAGGGTGTCCCTATCCCCTC
The DNA here is from genome assembly GCA_034509565.1 of Triticum monococcum. Lineage (NCBI taxonomy): Eukaryota > Viridiplantae > Streptophyta > Magnoliopsida > Poales > Poaceae > Triticum > Triticum monococcum. The sequence goes on along the minus strand of CM067845.1, from coordinate 11,318,703 downwards.
TCGCCCGTTTACCTACCGGACGGACATGATCACGTGGAGACAAGAGCATGACGGGCTAAGGGGGCCAACCAACCCTCCATAGAGATGCATCACCACTAGAATATGAATCAAGTCACCACGAGAAGCATACCAAGCACGCAGCTCCACACACCTCCACACACACCAAACCAACAACTCCAAAAAGGTGACATGACCGCCCAATCTCAAGGATTGGTCGTTTTCACTCAGGTATAGCGGAAGGAAGAGAGGGGGAAGATGAACCTCGACATCGCCTCTAAGAAGGAAATGAGTGCCCATAATGCGGCTAACAACGTGGCTATCTCCGCTGGCCAGGAGATTCCTTCGGTCCAAAGCTCTCGACACCTCTCCCACCTAGGCATCGACCAGATCCGGTGAGATGGGACAAGGTGGAGGAATCACCATGGGGCAAGGTTGCTCTCTTTAGATCTGGCGCTAGACACTGCTACAAAACCGAACATCAGTGACCGGCCAAATCATATCATCACTGATGGGCGAGTGCCCTGTATGTGCCTTCGGGTTAGTGATGACATCTTTCTTTATCAGTGACCAACTCAAAACCAATAAGTGATGACAACCGAGTATTGACCATTGGCTGGTTACTGATGTCGAGGCTAGCCGGTGAGTGATGACATATATCTGCTTTAGCAGCTATGGGCTGCAATGCTAGCTAGCATTGTACACAACACAATACACAAGCATATTCACATTCATTTCATAAAAGCAGTGCAATTCATACATATTTTTATCTACCTGTTTAGAGATATCATGGGCACCAAACAAGTGAAACAGAAGGCAGTGCTGCAGTATCCAATAAATTTGAGTTGGATACGATGGGTGCTGGTCTGCCCGTTCCTTTGAGGCCGGTTTGAGACATCCGTCCGAGTCACTTTTCTTTACCGGCCAGTGACCGAGTCATTCGCCCGGGCTTTCCTATGTGTCCCATTAGAAAGTGCATGCACGCCCAAACTTAGAGCATCTACATCCGAGCACCCCAAACCCGCCTCATACGCCTGCGCGGGCCGCCCGGTCACTGGCCGGTCATAATTTTTCGACCCTGGCAGGCGCCTCAAACGGGTCTCAAACACCGGGGCTGACCAGCACTCCTAATACCAACCCAAATATGGGGCTGATATGGGGCGCCCGGGGTCCCACACAGAAATGCATGGAAACCCGGCGGTCTAAGGCTCGTCTCCTCCGTCAGACTGATGTCTCTGTGTGGCGCCGCTTCGGCGGGCCGCATAGTACCTAGCCCAGCTATTTAAGTCAACCGCCGGCACTGAAACCCTACCATCCACATTTTCGTTCGCCTGGCCGCCCCCGCGGCCACTTGCCCATTCCCGTCTGCCTAGTAGCCATGCCCCCACGCCGTCGGGTGGGGAGCCACCCATTTCGAACGCTGTAGCGCTGGTTTGAGCTCCTTGAGCAGATCCGGGCAAGGCGCGAAGCCCGGATCGCCGTGGGGCTACATCCGGATGCAGTGGATCCAAAGGAGGAGTTGGATCTGGAGGGGAGGAGGAGGATGTGGGGGACGCTGGCGACGCGGATCTGCATACGGAGCAGTAGGTCATCCTCGATTTCCTCCGTTCAGAGTCACCTGCGGAGGCCAGACGCCGTTGCCGGCGGGAGGTGGAGGCCGCGGAGGAGGCGGATATGCTCGCTTACATGGATGAGGTCGAGCAGGAGGAGGATGAGTCGGAGCCCTCCTACGCGCCCGTCCAGCCGGCGCTCGGCACGAACGTTGTGGACATATCCGACGATGAATATTAGCTAGGGTAGTACGTAATATGTAGTACGTAGGATTTCTTTTGCTTCCTTTGTATGGATCTAGGGGTTGAAATATGAAAGACTCGAATACAGAGTGGCTAATTTAAGAAGTGACCGTTCACTGCCTGCGGACGCCCCCGGTCGAGTCCATAGGCGTTTGAGAGACTGGATTGGCAAAGTTTGGCTGTAGATGCTCTTACAGCTCGTGCCCAAACTTCTTCTTCTTCTTCTTGTCACAATCCGCAGCCCGAGGATTCCTTTCTCTCCTTCCCTTTCGTGACAGGAATATATGAATGAATGAATGATTTGTACGGTGCAGATTCGATTCCCGTTCCATTCCACTCCATTCATCGACGGGTTCAATTTTAATTACATCACGCGATCCAGTACGTAGCTAGCCAAATCCGCAGGCTGCCACCCGGTGTGTTTCGCTTCTAGAAGGAAGATAAGCACATGGCGTATGAGTTTTTTCCTTCTTAGAAAAGACGGATAGTGATTTTATTTATTTATTTACGTCCAGCTCGCCAACTTGTCTATGTTCTTTCTGGAACAGAGAGGGGAGACATCTGTGGGTCATAAATTAATTCACTCCACTGGCTAGTGCCTACTGACAGTACGCACTACACAGAGAGTAGCTAGGTTTATCGGCGGTGCTTAACAGATCGACCACTAACAGAATGCATGGATGCCATCAGATGAAGCATGCATAGCATAAACAACCGTTTGGTGGTTTGACTAGGGCACTGCCTGACTTATGCAAAGGCAACCTGGGTGACAAATCAACAACAACATACTCCCTCCGTTTCAAAATATAAACATTTTTGATGATTCTAATACGGACTACATTTAGAGCAAAATAAATGAATCTACACTTTAAAATATGTCTATATATATATATATATATATATATATATCCAAATGTATCCGTACTGAAATCTTTAAAAAGACTTATATTTGAAAACGGAGGGAGTACTCATTAATAATTACCACTAACAGAATGCATGGATACAATCAGATGAAGTATGCATAAACCCTCACAAAAAAGAAGTATGAATAAACAACCGATCGGTGGCTTGACTTAGGCAACCCGAGTGACAAATCAACAACAACATACTAATATATTTCACTACCGGATCCACAAAATACAGTATATGTAGAGTATGTACTCACGACTTCATTGGTTATTTAGTTATTTGCTACATACTCCTTAATTAGTTGATGAATGAACACAAATCCTGATCGATTGGTAGCTGATAATACATACATAATCCAAGAAGAGGATTATGTTACTATATGCATGACAACTGGAACCAGTTAATAGCTACATACTCCACTCAGCCTACTGTTGTAACTGATCAGACACATCAGATCACAAATAAATAACCCATTCAGAAAAGGAGAGCTAGCTAGCTAGCTAGCACATTCTATACAGAATTAAGTCGGCTAATAAACAAGAATTCAGACAAAGAGAGAGTAATATATTGCGGTGAAGAGGAGGACAGCACTGAGCCAGAAGAAAACAACGTACACACACATGCATGCTTAGGTAGATTCACTGTTGGAAAAGGCAGTGCCTAGGAGGCGCTTAGGCATGCCTAGGCGCTAGGCAGTGGCCAAACGCCTTGTCTAAGGCATAAATGGAGGTCTAGGCAGGGCAAGCAAGGAATTATCTATCCAAGTAAGAAATCATGCTACATACTGCACTAATATGCCAAACGAGTTATATTTCAATGGCAGTAGATGATAATTAACTTATTTATATGCCCTAAACTAATATCAACACCCATACAATAATCACAAAAACACTACGAGTAAAAATTATATTACTGCCTAGGCCACGCCTAGGGCGCTTAGGCATTGCCTAGGCACTAGGCGAAGGCCAACCGCCTCGCTTACGCCTCCCGCCTTTTCCAACCTTGGATAGATTGGTGGTAGATGCAATGGAACAAGACAAATTAGCAGCTAGCTTAGCTGTGCATGTAGTGGGGTTTTGCACTAGCTGCTTCTCTTTCTGTTAGAGAGAGGGAGAGGCCAAACCCAGGCAGACCAAAAGCGCAATCAGCATCATGCCTACCTTTTGTGCTCTTTGCTGAGACGCCTTTTTGACTATAATGTATGCAGAGCTGCTTTGGCCGCTGCCAAAAAGGAGGCACCAGGCATTCATTCACACTGACGCTGATTGTTATTTCTCTCTTGGAAAAAAAATCATTATGTAGTTATTATTTTCTCTTTAATTTAAAGGCTTGTGATGTTCCTGAAGTTTTTCCTCAATTACTGAAAAGCAAAATTAACCAGCAGCTACAAGGAGTACTAAGCAAGTAATCATGTACTTAACTACCCCTTTGTTTAGTTAGGACAATTGTCTAATTAACACCTACATGAACACCTACATGACATGTGTGCAGTTTGTACTAGTACCTGGTAACAATAATTAATCTGTTATATCCGCGCGCCAGATAAGTCTATAGCTAGGATCATGCATGCATGTTGAAAAAGCAAGGCATGTGTCGGCATCAGTCGCTGGAATCCCGCAACAAGAAACCAACACCAGAAGAAACCAAGGATATCAACAGGCATTCGCCGAATAGATGCAACCAGCGCGCGAATAATGCAGCAAGCATGCGCACAGATATACATATCTATCCATCAGGTTTGACCGCTCATGCTTTTTTATATGACCAATTGGCAACGGATCCATCCAATGCAATCAAGTCACTGTTATAAGTGCATCTCCAGCCGTTCGGCCCCCTAGGACGCTTAAAAATCGCCCCCGGGGCGTGCCGGCGCTAAACCGCGCACTGGGGGCGTGATGCCCCCAGTCACGGCGCCCACGTTTAAAAAAAATTTCAAATACGGCGTAAACACGACTAAAATTTAATGCAAACATCGGTGAGTTCGTTCAAACTGAAACATATTAAAAAAAAAAGAAAAACTTCGGCGGGCTACTGTTGGGAACGTAGCAGAAATTCAAAATTTTCCTACGTGTCATCAAGATCTATCTATGGAGAAACTAGCAACGAGGGGAAGAAGAGTGCATCTACATACCCTTGTAGATCGCTAAACGGAAGCGTTCAAGAGAACGGGGTTGATGGAGTCGTACTCGTCGTGATCCAAATCACCGATGATCCTAGCGCCGAACGGACGGCACCTCCGCGTTCAACACACGTACGAAGCAACGACGTCTCCTCCTTCTTGATCTAGCAAGGGGGAAGGAGAGGTTGATGGAGATCGAGCAGCACGACGGCGTGGTGGTGGAAGTAGCGGGATTCCAACAGGGCTTCGCCAAGCACTACGGGAGGAGGGTGATGTGTCACGGGAGGGAGAGGGAGGCGCCAGGGCTCAGGTTCGGCTGCCCTCCCTTCCCCCCACTATATATAGGGCCAAGGGAGAGGGGGGGGGGGGGGCGCAGCCTTGGCCCTTCCTCCAAGGAAGGGTGCGGCTAGGGAGGAGTCCCTCCTCCCCAAGGCACCTAGGAGGCGCCTTCCCCCTTTAGGACTCTTCCTTTCCTTATCTCTTGGCGCATTGGCCTCTTGGGGCTGGTGCCCTTGGCCCATATAGGCCAAGGCGCACACCCCTATAGCCCATGTGGCCCCCCGAGGCAGGTGGCCCCACCCGGTGGACCCCCGGGACCCTTTCGGTGGTCCCGGTATAATATCGGTGGCCCCGAAACTTGTCCCGATGGCCGAAATAGGACTTTCCATATATAAATCTTTACCTCCGGACCATTCCGGAACTCCTCGTGATGTCCGGGATCTCATCCGGGACTCCGAACAACATTCAGGTTACCGCATACTAATATCTCTATAACCCTAGCGTCACCGAACCTTAAGTGTGTAGACCTTACGGGTTCGGGAAGCATGCAGACATGACCGAGACGTTCTCCGGTCAATAACCAATAGCGGGATCTGGATAACCATGTTGGTTCCCACATGTTCCATGATGATCTCATCGGATGAACCACGATGTCGAGGATTCGATCAATCCCGTATACAATTTCCTTTGTCTAGCGGTACGATACTTGCCCGAGATTCGATCGTCGGTATCCCGATACCTTGTTCAATCTCGTTACCGGCAAGTCTCTTTACTCGTTCCATAACACATTATCCCGTGATCAACTCCTTGATCACATTGTGCACACTATGATGATGTCCTACCGAGTGGGCCCAGAGATACCTCTCCGTCACACGGAGTGACAAATCCTAATCTCGATTTGTGCCAACCCAACAAACACTTTCGGAGATACCCGTAGTGCACCTTTATAGCCACCCAGTTACGTTGTGACGTTTGGCACACCCAAAGTATTCCTGCGGTATCCGGGAGTTGCACAATCTCATGGTCTAAGGAAATGATACTTGACATTAGAAAAGCTTTAGCGAACGAACTACACGATCTTTGGGCTAGGCTTAGGATTGGGTCTTGTCCATCACATCATTCTCCTAATGATGTGATCCCGTTATCAACGACATCCAATGTCCATGGTCAGGAAACCGTGACCATCTATTGATCAACAAGCCAGTCAACTAGAGGCTTACTAGGGACATGGTGTTGTCTATGTATCCACACATGTATCTGAGTTTCCTATCAATACAATTCTAGCATGGATAATAAACGATTATCATGAACAAGGAAATATAATAATAATCAATTTATTATTGCTCTAGGGCATATTTCAAACAGTCTCCCACTTGCACTAGAGTCAATAATCCAGTTCACATCGATATGTGATTAACACTCAAGGTCACATCCCCATGTGACTAACACCCAAAGAGTTCTGGGTTTGATCATGTTATGCTTATGAGAGAGGTTTCAGTCAATGGGTCTGCAACATTCAGATCCGTATGTACTTCGCAAATCTCTATGTCATCTCCTAGATGTAGCTACCACGTTCTATTTGGAGCTATTCCAAATAACTGTTCTACTTGGAGCTATACTAAATTATCGCTCCATTATACGTATCCGGTATCTCTACTCAGAGCTATCCGGATAGGTGTTAAGCTTGCATCGACGTAACCCTTTACGATGAACTCTTTTACCACCTCCATAATCGAGAAAATTCCTTAGTCCACTAGTTACTAAGGATAACTTTGACCGCTGTCCTGTGATCCATTCTTGGATCACTCTTGTACCCCTTGACTGACTCATGACAAGGCACACTTCAGGTGCGGTACACAGCATAGCATACTGTAGAGCCTACGTCTTAAGCATAGGGGACGACCTTCGTCCTTTCTCTCTATTCTACCGTGGCCGAGCTTTAAGTCTTAACTTCATACCTTACAACTTAGGCAAGAACTCCTTCTTTGACTGATCCATCTTGAACACCTTCAAGATCATGTCAAGGTATGTGCTCATTTGAAAGTACCATTAAGCGTTTTGATCTATCTTTATAGATCTTGATGCTCAATGCTCAAGTAGCTTAATCCAGGTTTTCCATTGAAAAACACTTTCCAAATAACCCTATATGCTTTCCAGAAATTCTACGTCATTTCTGATCAACAATATGTCAACAACATATACTCATCAGAAATTCTATAGTGCTCCCACTCACTTCTTTGGAAATACAAGTTTCTCATAAACTTTGTATAAACCCAAAATCTTTGATCATCTCATCAAAGCGTACATTCCAACTCCGAGATGCTTACTCCAGTCCTCAGAAGGATTGCTGGAGCTTTGCATACTTATTAGCATCTTTCAGGATTGGCAAAACCTTCCGGTTGTATCACATACAACCTTTCCTCAAGAAAATCGTCGAGGAAACAATGTTTTGACATCCTATCTGCAAGATTTCATAAATAATGCAGTAATCGCTAATATAATTCCAACAGACTCTTAGCATCGCTACGAGTGAGAAAGTCTCATCGTAGTCAACTTCTTGAACTTGTCAGAAAACATCTTAACGACAAGTCGAGCTTTCTTAATGGTGATACTTACCATCATTGTCCGTCTTCCTTTTAAAATCCATATGTACCTAACAGCCTTACGACCATCAAGTAGTTCTTGCAAAGTCTACACTTTGTTTTCATATATGGATCCTCTCTCGGATTATATGGCCTCGAGCCATTTTGGAATCCAGGCCCACCATCGCTTCTCCATAGCTTGTAGGTTCATTGTTGTCTAGCAACATGACTTCTAAGACAGGATTACATACCACTCTGAACACTAGTGCAGAACCGGGCAATAGCACCGGTTCGTAAGGCCCTTTAGTGCCGGTTAGGTAACCGGCACTAAAATTTCGGCACTAAAGGCCCCCCCCTTTAGTACCGGTTCAGCATGAACCGGTGCTAAAGGGCAACCACGTGGCACGAGCCAGCTCCGGGGGCCGGGAGCCCTTTAGTACCGGTTGGTAACACCAACCAGTACTAAAATGTTGGGGTTTTTTTTGGTTTTATGATTTCTTTTTCATTTAATTTTGTGTTTTCCATTTTAATTCTTTTTCGTTTGCTGGTATTTTACGGTACTACACATTGTACACGTTATGCACACACACACACACACACACACACACACACACACACACACACACACATATATATATATATATATATATATATTTTCTAGTGGAACCAATCATATATATATCATCAATCATGTCGATATCTATACATGTGTGTATGTGTGAACCATTAATTCACACATACACACATGTATAGCTATATACAATTTCTCCTACGTATGCATGTTGCCTTCGGAGCCAGTGGCATTAGCCTGATTGGTGCCTTCGGAGCACGATGACAATTGGAAGTGGTTCATGTCTTTTTCGATGGGGGCGGTAGCGGGTAATAGTATTCTCCCTTCGGATTTATGACCTGGTCGAGCAAAAATTCCGCTATTTCCTCTTGAAGTGCTTCTACGCGCTCCGTTGGTAGGAGCTTGTCTCGCACCTCTTTGAACTGTTAAGAAGGAGATCAATATGCATGTGTATTAGTTGTGTGACTAGATATCGATAATGGTGTAAAAATTTTAAATATTGTTCTGACAAACGTACCCATTCCTGTCTTTGAGATCTGCTCCTTTCGGACGCCATCATGCGAATGTTCTCGCAAACGCAGTATGCACACAGATCAGTCCCCTGCGCCTGCTGAAGGGCCTTTACGAGAATGGAATTTGATCAGATAATAATTAATCAAGCATGATAATTAAAGAGATGGCAGCTAGCTAGCTAGTACTACTTAATTACTTACCTTGGGTCGAAACCGTTTCAGCTTTTGTTTCCATTCGCCTGGAGTGACGCTGATGAACCTTACCCAAGCCCTGCCCGCCGACAAAGAAAATGAATAAATGGGTTATTAAATAGTTCATATCATGAAATGACGAACTAAATAGGCCGAGATATATAGTTAATAATGATTGAAATTACCTGTTGACTATCCCAAACAAGATGTTATAGTCACTATTTGCTTTGAGTAGCGAGTCCAGTATTTCAACTGTTCCGGCGTCAACTTTAATGATACACAAGATCCAGTGAAATCTGCATGCACACACGTTTGCATGTCTTAATTAAGCGGGCATATGTAAGCAAAAACATGTAGCTAGCTAGTAGGCAAAAACAGAGAATTTGTAGTACAAGAAAGTGTGACTCACTCGAAGTTGTAAGGAAGTAGTATATCTTCATTGTATTTGAGGCGCTTCAAGAACTCTAGCATGCTGTCATCTACCTCTTTTTCATAATATGCATCTAATTTCCATATGTATTCATTAACGTTGTTTGGGTAAATGAACCCAATGCCATAGCGTCCACCTTTTCTCATTTCATACATCTTCATCCTGCATAATACCACAGAAAAGAATATAGTGAGGATAATTACACGTAATGATTGATCAAAAGGATCACTACAGCTAGCTTGAGACTTAAATTACAGAAAGAAATCACTTACAGACAATAGCAACTGACGATAGATTTGTCGAGTGCGTCTTGATTGTATAACTGAAACAGTTCAGAATACTCAACGGCCACAGCTTTCTCATGGTAGTAATCATCCTTCTTGACATACACCATGAGGGACTCTCGATCGGATCTCTTTCTAATGTCCATGTACCATTGATGCAATTCATACATTCTCGTTGGGAGCTTCTTGACATCTTCTGGCTCGACCAAAGGTTGGCCCCGGACAAATTTCCGTTTTATTTCCTCCTCTCTAATCATAGGCATGTCCTCGATCTTGAGGAGTTGTCCAACAGTGATCTTGAGTTCTTCAGCCTGCATTATATGCTCCTGGGTTATTACCACATCGCCCACCTCGGGAACGTAAACTGTTTGGCCACAATAATATTGGGCGCGCGTACTGTCATGTGTTGTTGGCGGCACAACAAGTGGGGGGATCGATTGCGCCGCCTGTTTTCCCAGCTAGGCAACGGTTTTCCCGCATTTTTTGACAGCTGCTTGTTGTTTGCTCGAGCTCGAGCTCGCCTCCTTCTGTAGACGTTGTCGATGTAACTTCCTGATGTGGCGCTCATAGTCTGAGTCAACAGGCTTAGGAGCTGGTGGTTGAGCCATACGAATGAAGTGGTCAACTACTTCCACAGGCACTTTCTCCCTTGGCGGCGGTGGCGGTTTCGGTCCAAAATGGGCGTCGACTTCTGCCCGCACTATGGCATTGGTTTGCTCCTTGGTCCTGTCGTAAGCCCTCACAGGAAGAGAAGTACTGAGGTTTGGACCATATTTATATCGCTTGCCTCCGCCTGTACTTCCTGTACTATCACCTCGACTCGTACCGCTACACACCATAGCTGTGGGGTGTCTCTTCTGCGATTGCTGAGGCGGTGGAGACGGCTGACGGGGCTGAGTTGGACGAGGAGGAGTGGCCTGAAGCTGTGCCGGACTTGGAGGAGGAGTGGCCTGAGGTTGTGCCGGACTTGGAGGAGGAGTGGACGTCTGACGCTGTGTTGGACTTGGAGGAGGAGTGGCCTGACACTTTGCCGGACTAGGAGGAGGAGGAGTGATCTCACACGTTGGTGGACTTGGAGGAGCGGGAGTCTGCTGACTCGGTGGCGGACTTCGACGAGGAGTCAGGTGACGCGGTGTCGGTGGCCTTCGAAAGATGATGCAATCCTTTCTCCATAGGATGATACGATGTTTGGCATCTCCGAGTGTGTGCTCCTCGTCACCTCCAGGAATGTCAAGCTCTAGCCCCGAATATTGGTTTTCCACCTCATCAACCACGACACGAGCATACCCTGCTGGAATCGGGTTGCAATGGAAGGTTGCATCGGGGGAATTTGTATAAGCAACACCGTCTGCCACCTTCAAGGATATGTTCTTAATTTTGAAGTGTAGCTCGCAGTTAGTGTTCTCCGCGATATCATCCACGGGGTATCTATCCAGCAGTGCGTCGCCCGGGGCGGAACCCACGCTGCTTCTCGGCATGGATGGGGCGGTGGTATCCAATGCTGGATCATCCGCTAGCTGCTGCAGCTGCTGAGACCCCCTTTGCTGGCTAAGTGAGTCGATCTGCTCCTGCTGCCGCTGAAATTTAGCTGCCAATTCCGCTTGACTTGCTTCTAGGCCTTGAAGGCATTCATAGTCCTGCTTCCTCTGCTCCTCCTCCATCTTCCTCTTCTTCTCCTCCGCAATCTTCTTTCTCGCACGGGTTCTGTAGTCGGCATTCCGGTCCTAAAACCCCTCATACCACGGAATAGCGCCCTTGCCTCGTGTTCTTCCCGGGTGTTCAGGATTTCCCAGGGCACGCGTAAGCTCGTCGTTCTCTCTGTTGGGCTGGAACACCCTCGATCGAGCCTCTTCTATTGCAACAAGTAGCGCATCGTCGGCTCCGTTCAGACATGCCTTCGTAAAAACATTGCCTGTCTTCAGGTCCAACTCCCCCCCCATGCGGATAGAACCAAGTCCTGCACCTGGGGGGCCAGCTCTTAGTAACCGGAGTGACACTTGCATCCTCCATCTCTTTCTCAGACTTATCCCACTTAGGCATTGCCACCGCGTAGCCACCTGGCCCCAGCTTATGGAACTTATCCTTTTTTTCGGCATTGGCCTTGTTTATTCTCGACCGTTCCTTAGCTAATTCTGAATCCTTGAATTTCATGAAATCGTCCCAATGAGCACTTTGATTCTCTAGTATCCCCTCGAATACTGGAGTCTTCCTTCCTCCCTTGACGTACTTCTCCCACGTCATTCTCTTGTGGTTCTTGAATGCAATCGCCATCTTCCTAAAAGCAGCGTCCTTGACTTTCCGCACATCTGCTTCTGTGATATTATCTGGTAGGGCGAAATGGTCCATGGGAGTATCCCAAAGCAGTTTTTTTATTCTCGTCGACAAAAGTAACATCTGGACGTGGCTTTGCTGGCTTTCTCCATTCTTGAAGGGAGATCGGGAGTTGGTCCTTCACAAGAACTCTGCACTGACGAACGAACTTGTCCGCAATCTTCTTAGGCGCCAATGGTTCGCCATTAGGTTTGAATGCCTCGATATTGTACTTTACGCCCTCCTTCAACTTTTTGTTCGGGCCTCGTTTCGTCCTTTTGCCTAAAGATTTGCTCGATCTGGATGGCTGAAAGAAGAAAGATCGATTCGTTAATATATCTTCAACTCATTTAAAACATGCGATGATCACCAGATTCCTGCTTATATAAATATATATACCTCGCCGGTGTTTGTTGTTTCAGCATCAACATGTTCTTCGTCGTAGTTCATGACTTCATCTTCTCGGTCGTCGCGATCGAATATCATATCACCCTCTCCGGTGTTGTTTAGAAATTCGGAGCCGTCAAAATCTTCTTCATTCTGATCATCATCTGGCCCGCGTATGATATCGAACATGGTCTGTTCTCTCTCTCTGTCGGTATTGTCCGCCATAGCTTTTATTTAACTATGCCAAAAGAAATATAAAACAATTTAGTATAATCTCGAATACATCGTCTCGAATAATAGATATAATCTCGAATACATCGTCTCGAATAATAGATTTAATCTCGAATACGTCATCTCGAATAATAGATATAATCTCGTCGAATACATTGTCTCAAATAATATATATATAATCTTGAATAAATCATCTCGAATAATAGATATAATATTGAATACATCACTAGCTAGCTAGCTAGCAAGCTAATAAAGATCGAATACTACAGAGTAATCTAGGCCACTCGTGGTTCCTGAGGTGCGGGCGGTGGACACCCAAAGAGAAGGAACCATCACTGGATCATAGCTCGGGTGATCTCCCCAAAGAACCTGCCAGGTATTGGAGAACCTGACGTCCATAGAAGCCATGTAGCGATGGACGTGCTCGTCCTCCTCCCTGACACGACAACGTACCACCTCCGGCGGGGCCGGCTCCCTCCGAACCGAAAGTGGCCCACGCGAATGCCACCAAAGGAGATGAGGGTCGACGACGGGACCCGGGGCCGGGTTCCTCACCAAGCGTCGCGCCCCTGAAGGTAGCACCTCCCAGTGCCAGCCCGGCGGAGCCCAGTCCCGGACATGGGTCCTCTGAAGTAGGACGTCGTCGCGAACGGGTCGACGGCGAGGATGCGGGTCGGGCATCGTCGACAACAAATACTATATGCAAATTAAATGTAACACTAATTATGCTATCATTGCATATGTCAAAATTCTATATGCTATTTCATACTAATTAAGCATCTAACACTAAAAACAGAAAAAACAACTTCTATACATCCATTAAAAATAGAAAAACAACATTATATAAAAAATTCCATACTAATTAAACACTAATTATATCCGGGCTCACTAAAAACACTAAGCATCTAACACTAAGCATTGCATATGTCAAAATTCTATATGCTATTCCATACTAATTAAACACTAAGCATCTAACACTAAAAACAGAAAAACAACTTCTATGTGCGGGTGTGTGTGTTCATCATGCATGCTTGTGTGTGTATATGGGCTCGGGGGGGGGGGGGGCGCCCATGGTGGCCACCGGGGGCGAGGGAGAGGGGTTAGAGGGGGAGAGCTCACAGCGGGGCGACGGCGACGGCGAGGCGACGACGGGCCGGGGCGTGACGGGGCGGCGACGCGGGGACGGTGCGACGGGGACGGGCCCGGGGCGGCGACGAAGACGAGGGCGGCGACGGCGACAGGGACGGCGATGGGGATGAGGGCGGCGACGAGGATGGGGGCGGCGACGGCAACGGCGCGCGACGGGGGCGGCGTAGGACGGGGGCGGCGACGGCGTCGATCGATCGGGAAGAAACAGAGGGAGAATGAAATTTTGCGAAGTGCTGTATATATAGAAGGCACCTTTAGTACCGGTTGGAGCCACCAACCGGTACTAAAGGCCTGTTTTTGCCAGGCCAAGCAGCGGGAAGGGCAGGCCTTTAGTACCGGGTGGTGGTTCCAACCGGTACTAAAGACCCCCCCCCTTTAGTACCGGTTGGTGCCACGACCCGGTACTAAAGGGGGTGCGCTGCCAGGCGAGGGGCGCAGAAGTGTAGTCCCACCTCGCTAGCCGAAGGGCGCTTACACCTGCTTATAAGCCCCGCCGCCGCTGCTGTCTCGAGCTCCTCTCTAAAGCAGGCCTTCTGGGCCTACCTCTGCTACTCTGCCTTATGGGGCCTATTGGGCTTGCGGGCCTGCATCCTGGCCCAACCACAAGTTGGGTTTCTAGTCGTATGCAGGCCGCTGTTGCCCGGTAGGTGGGCTTTTTTCATTTAGTTTTTCCTTTTCTGCTTTATTTATTTTGTTTTATTTATTTTTAGTTGTTTTTTGCTGTATTTAGAGTTTCTTTGTGAATATTTTTGAAAGTTTTTAGAAACTTTCAGTTAGTGCCGGTAGTTTTTAAATTTGAATAGTTTAAATTTTGAATTATTTGAAATTTGTGTGAATCACTAGTTTGTGAATAACTTAACTTTAAAAATACATTTTTAGTGATTCTTTTTTCTTATGTTTAATATTAGTGTGTTTTATCATTATATTCAATTTAGTAATGCTTAAGTTATTTAAAAAATGAAATGCCTTTGTAACGGATGAGTTTTTGTCCGAAACCCTGATACTTCGAAACAGATTGTCCATTTTGTACATGAAGTGCATCCAGTTTTTGCGGTAACCCTCTCTACTTTTTTGCACATGCTATGTGGGTGAAATTATGATACCATGCCAACTTTCATCCTTTTCTGAGTTCATTTGAAATGCTTTTCAATTTCAGGGTCATTTAGCTGAAAAAATCAGTAAATACATGAAAGAATTTGCTTGCACATAAAATTTCTTCGCGTTTCAAATGCCAAAACACATAACTAGCTACCCTAACTATTACAGAGATTCCCTCCTGGGTGTGAAACACAGAAGAAAGTGATGATAGTTAAGCCGATCACATCCCAGATCTTTGGGTGTGAAATTTTTCTTCGCGTGTGTCCCTTTGCGTCGTAGCCATGGAAAATCTTCATCATTTAACGGGATGCTCGGGTCAATATTCACTGTGAATGGAGCAATTTCATCAAACTTCTCATAATCTTCTGACTTGTCTGTCTTGTCATCCACTCCCACGATGTTTCTCTTCCCAGAAAGAACTATGTGCCGCTTTGGCTCATCGTATGATGCATTCGCTTCCTTATCTTTTCTTTTTCTTGGCTTGGTAGACATGTCCTTCACATAGAAAACCTGTTCCACATCATTGGCTAGGACGAATGGTTCGTCTGCATACGCAAGATTGTTGAGATCCACTGTTGTCATTCCGTACTGCGGGTCTTCCGTTACCCCGCCTCGTGTCATATTGACCCATTTGCACCGAAACAAAGGGACCTTCAAACCACGTCGATAGTCAAGTTCCCATATGTCCTGTATATAACCATAATATGTTTCCTTTCCCGTCTTGGTTTCTGCATCAAAGCGGACACCACTGTTTTGGTTGGTGCTCTTCTTATCTTGGGCGATCGTGTAAAATGTATTACCATTTATCCCGTACCCTTTGAAAGTCATTATATTCGAAGAAGGTAACTGGGACAGCAAGTACAGGTCATCTTCAATAGAGGTGTCATGCATGGTATGTGCTTGCAACCAGCTGGCGAAACTCCTGGTTTGTTCACGTGTAATCCAGTCATCAGACTGCTCCGGGTGTTTGGAGCATAGCAAATTCTTGTGTTCATCCATATACGGAGCCACCAAGGCGGAATTCTGTAGAACTGTGTAGTGTGCTTCAGTGAGAGAATGTCCGTCCATACATATTATTTGTTCCCCTCCTAGCGTGCCTTTTCCATCCAGTCTGCCCTTATGCCGCGATTCAGGAACACCAATCGGCTTAAGGTCAGGAATAAAGTCAATACAAAACTCAATGACCTCCTCATTTTGACGGCCCTTGGAGATGCTTCCTTCTGGCCTAGCATGGTTATGAACATATTTCTTTAAGACTCCCATGAACCTCTCAAAAGGGAACATATTGTGTAGAAATACAGGACCCACAACGTTAATCTCTTCGCATAGGTGAACTAGGACGTGCGTCATGATGTTGAAGAAGGATGGTGGGAACACCAACTCGAAACTGACAAGACATTGCACCAAATTATTTTGTAACCTTGGTATGATTTCTGGATCGATTACCTTCTGAGAGATTGCATTGAGAAATGCACATAGCTTCACAATGGCTAATCGAACGTTTTCCGGTAGAAGCCCCCTCAATGCAACCGGAAGCAGTTGCGTCATAATCACGTGGCAGCCATGAGACTTTAGGTTCTAGAACTTTTTATCTGCCATGTTTATTATTCCCTTTATATTCAACGAGAAGCCAGACGGTACCTTAATACTGAGCAGGCATTCAAAGAAGATTTCCTTCTCTTCTTTGGTAAGAGCGTAGCTTGCATGACCCTGATGTATGCCGTCTTTTCCGTGCATACGTTGCTGGTCCTCCCGTGCCTCAGGTGTATCTTTTGTCTTCCCATACATGCCCAAGAAGCCAAGCAGGGTCACACAAAGATTCTTCGTCACGTGCATCACGTCGATTGCGGAGCGGACCTCGAGGTCTTTCCAATAGGGTAGGTCCCAAAATATAGATTTCTTCTTCCACATGGGTGAGCGTCCGTCAGCGTCATTCGGAACAGGTTGTCCACCAGGACCCTTTCCAAAGACCACCTTCAAATCCTTGACCATATCATGTACATCAGCACCAGTACGGTGGCGAGGCTTCGTCCGGTGATCCGCCTCATCTTTGAAATGCTTGCCTTTCTTTCTTACGGGATGCCTGCTCGGAAGAAATCGACGATGTCCCAGGTACACATTCTTATTAGCCAAATATATACTGTCGGTATCGTCCAAACAGTGCGTGCATGCGCGGTATCCCTTGTTTGTCTGTCCTGAAAGGTTACTGAGAGCAGGCCAATCATTGATGGTCACGAACAGAAACGCCTTTAGGTCAAATTCTTCCCCCATGTGCTCATCCCACACACGTACACCTGTTCCATTCCACAGTTGTAAGAGTTTTTCAACTAATGGCCTTAGGTACACATCAATGTCGTTGCCGGGTTGCTTAGGGCCTTGGATGAGCACTGGCATCATAATGAACTTCCGCTTCATGCACAACCAAGGAGGAAGGTTATACAAACATAGAGTCACAGGCCAGGTGCTATGGTTGCTGCTCTGCTCCCCAAAAGGATTAATGCCATCTACGCTTAGACCAAACCATACGCTCCTTGCGTCATCTGCAAACTCCTTCCCGTACTTTCTTTTGTTTTTTCTCCACTGCGACCCGTCAGCGGGTACTCTCAACTTTCCGTCTTTCTTACGGTCTTCTCTGTGCCATCGCATCGCCTTGGCATGCTCTTTGTTTTGGAACAAACATTTCAACCATGGTATTATAGGAGCATACCACATCACCTTGGCAGGAATCTTCTTCCTGGGGCGCCGGCCCTCGACATCACCAGGGTCATCGCGGCAGATCTTATAGCGCAATGCACCACATACCAGGCAAGCGTTCAAATCCTCGTACTCACCGCGGTAGAGGATGCAATCATTAGGGCATGCATGTATCTTCTGCACCTCTAACCCTAGAGGGCAGACAGCCTTCTTTGCTTCGTATGTACTCTCGGGCAATTCGTTGTCCTTTGGAAGCATATCCTTTATCATTACCAGCAACTTTCCAAATCCCTTGTCAGATACACAATTCTCTGCCTTCCATTGCAGCAATTCCAGTGTGGTGCCCAGCTTTTTCTTGTCACCTACGCAATTCGGGTACAACAATTTTTTGTGATGCTCTAACATGCGCTGCAACTTCTTCTTCTCCAAATCACTTACGCAGTTTCTCTTTGCATCGGCAATGGCCCGACCTAGATCATCAACGGGCTCATCTGATGCCTCTTCTTCAGCTTCTTCCCGCATTGCCGGCTCAGCTTCTTCCTGCATTACCGGCTCAGCTTCTTCCCCCATTGTTGTATCATCGTATTCAGGGAACCCATGGCCAGGATAGCTGTCGTCGTCCTCTTCTTCTTCATTGTCTTCCATCATAACCCCTCTTTCTCCGTGCTTGGTCCAAACATTATAATGGGGCATGAAACCGGACTTAAACAGGTGGACGTGAATGGTTCTTGACGTAGAGTAATTGTGACCATTCTTACAGCGAGCACATGGACAAGGCATAAAACCATCCGCCAGCTTGTTTGCCTCAGCCGCAAGCAGAAAAGTATGCACGCCCTCAACAAACTGGGGAGAGCATCGGTCATCGTACATCCATTGCCGGCTCATCTTCATTACACAACACCGAATAGACCAAATTAATACAAGTTCATACAATTAATACAAGTTCATACATAAAGTTCATACAACACTTAAATGCAACAAACAAATAACTCTCTAGCTAAAGCATTTAAATGCAACAACAAATATGATCAAGATTGCAACTAAGGTAACAATGGATCCAACAGCATAATGATACCAAGCCTCACTATCGATGGCATATTTTCTAATCTTTCTAATCTTCAAGCGCATTTTCTCCATCTTGATCTTGTGATCATCGACGACATCGGCAACATGCAACTCCAATTCCATCTTCTCCCCCTCAATTCTTTTCAATTTTTCTTTCAAGTACTCGTTTTCTCTTTCAACTAAATTTAACCTCTCGGCAATAGGGTCGGTTGGAATTTCCGGTTCACATACCTCCTAGAAAAAATTTCTATGTCAACTTGATGGGCATAATTTGTCATAAACACGAAATGCAACTAGTTTTAAAAGAGAATATACATACCACATCCGAATCATAACAAGGACTAGGGCCGACGGGGACGGATATCAAAACCATGGCACTATATGTATAACAAACAACGTACGGGTAAGATAATTATACGACTAACTATATATCCAAATCACAGAAACATCAATTTTTATATAAAATTTCATGAACAATAGGCTCACCACAAGGTGGTGCCGGCAACGGGACGGTGCGGGTGATCGACGGTGGCTACGATGGAGATTTAGAAGGCACTAAGTAAACCACACCTACATATGCAAACTAAGTGTTATTTTTGACCTCAAATTGCATATAAATCAAATACTAGCACATATAATATATCCTCCCAAATTAATAAACTCACAAATTAATCACTATATAAACCAATGCAAGAGCTAATCTAGCAATGAGAGATGAAAGGACAAAGTTGCTAACCTTTGTGATCATTTGAATGGATGAGGGCCTTCAAATCTTGACAAATTTTGGGCAAATTTTGTGATGAACTCGAGAGGAAGAAGGGAAGAACAGAGGAGAGGGAGAGGGGAAAGGGGGAAGAACAGAGTGCTGGTGGACGAAGGGTTTATAAAGGACGACCTTTAGTACCGGTTCGTGGCACTAACCGGTACTAAAGGGGCTGGAGGGGCCCCATTCTGACAACATCTTGCCACCACTCTCATTAGTACCGGTTCGTGGCACGAACCGGTGCTAAAGGTTCGCCACGAACCGGTACTAATGAAAGCGGCCCCGCTAGCCGTTGGAACCGGCACTAATGTATACATTAGTGCCAGCTCAAATACAAACCGGCACTAATGTGCTTCACGTTTGACCCTTTTTCTACTAGTGGAAGTAGCACGCATCCTTGTCATCCCACGAGGTTTGGTAGTGACTTGATCTGAAGTTTCATGATCACTATCATAAGCTTCCACTTCAATTGGTGTAGGTGCCACAGGAACAACTCCCCGTGCCCTGCCACACACTAGTTGAAGAGATGGTTCAATAACCTCATCAAGTCTCCACCATCCTCCCACTCAATTCTTTCGAGAGAAACTTTTCCTCGAGAAAGGACCCGATTCTAGAAACAATCCCTTATTGCTTTCGGATCTGAGACAGGAGGTATACCCAACTGTTTTGGGTGTCCTATGAAGATGCATTTATCCGCTTTGGGTTCGAGCTTATCATCCTAAAACTTTTCACATAAGCGTCGCAGCCCAAACTTTTAAGAAATGACAGCTTAGGTTTCTCTAAACCACAGTTCATACGGTGTCATCTCATCAAAATTACGTGGTGCCCTATTTAAAGTGAATGCGGTTGTCTCTAATGCCTAACCCATAAACCATCGTGGTAATTCGATAAGAGACATCATGGTATGCATCATATCCAATAGGGTGCAGTTATGATGTTCGGACACACCATCACACTATGGTGTTCCAGGCTGTATTAGTTGTGAAACAATTTCCACAATGTCTTAATTCTGTGCCAAACTCGTAATTCAGATATTTATCTCCATGATCATATCATAGATCTTTTATCCTCTTGTCACGACGATCTTTCAACTTCACCCGGAAATTACTTGAACCTTTTCAATAATTCAGACTCGTGATTCATCAAGTAAATATACTCAATATCTACTCAAATCATCTGTGAAGTAAGAACATAATGATATCCACTACACGCCTCAGCACTCATTGGACTGCACACATCAAAATGTATTACTTCCAACAAGTTGCTTTCTAGTTCCATTTTACTGAAAACAAGGCTTTCAGTCATCTTGCCCATGTGGTATGATTTGCATGTCTCAAGTGATTCAAAATCAAGTGAGTCCAAACGGTTCAGTTGCATGGAGTTTCTTCATGCATATACACCAATAGACATGGTTCGCATGTCTCAAACTTTTCAAAAACGAGTCAGCCCAAAGATCCATCAACATGGCGCTTCTTCATGCGTTTTATACCGATATGACTTACGTGGCAGTGCCACAAGAAGGTGGTACTATCATTACTATCTTATATCTTTTGGCATGAACATGTGTATCACTACGATCGAGATTCAATAAACCATTCATTTTAGGTGCAAGACCATTGAAGGTATTATTCAAATAAGCAGAGTAACCATTATTCTCCTTAAATGAATAACCGCATTGCGATATACATAATCCAATCATGTCTATGCTCAATGCAAACACCAATCTCGATGGTAGAGGGAGCGTGCGATGCTTGATCACATCAAGCTTGGAAAAAACTTCCAGCACATATCGCCAGCTCACCTTTAGCTAGTCTCCGTTTACTCCGCAGCCTTTTATTTCGAGTTTACTAACACTTAGCAACCGAACCGGTATCTAATACCATGGTGCTACTAGGAGTACTAGTAAAGTACACATCAACACAATGTATATCTAATATACTTCTATCGACCTTGCCAGTCTTCTCATCTACCAAGTATTAGGGTAATTCTGCTCCAGTGGCTGTTCCCCTTTTTACAGAAGCACTTAGTCTCGGGTTTGGGTTCAACCTTGGGTTTCTTCACTAGAGCAGCAACTGATTTGCCGTTTCATGAAGTATCCCTTCTTGCCCTTGCCCTTCTTGAAACTAGTGGTTTCACCAACCATCAATAATTGATGCTCCTTCTTGATTTCTACCTTTTGTGGTGTCAAACATCGCGAATATTTCAAGGATCATCATATATGTCCCTGATATATCATAGTTCATCACGAAGCTCTAGCAGCTTGGTGGTAATGACTTCGGAGAAACATCACCATCTCATCTGGAAGATCAACTCCCACTCGATTCAAATGATTGTTGTACTCAGACAATCTGAGCACAAGCTCAACAATTGAGTTTTTCTCCCTTAGTTTGCAGGCTAAGAAAATCATCGGAGGTCTCATACCTCTTGACGTGGGCACGAGCCTGAAATCCCAATTTCAGCCCTCGAAACATCATATGTTTTGCGACGTTTCAAAAACGTCTTCGGTGCCTCAACTCTAAACTGTTTAACTGAACTATCACGTAGTTATCAAAATGTGTATGTCAGATGTTCGCAACATCCACAGACGACGTTCGAGGTTCAGCACACTGAGCGGTGCATTAAGGACATAAGCCTTCTATGAAGCAGTGAGGACAATCCTTAGTTTACGGACCTAGTCCGCATAATTGCTACTATCAACTTTCAACTAAATTTTCTGTAGGAACATATCTAAACAGTAGAACTGAAGCGCGAGCTACGACATAATTTGTGAAGAATTTTGACTATGTTCAGGATAATTAAGTTCATCTTATGAACTCCCACTTAGATAGACATCCCTCTAGTCATCTAAGTGATGACATGATCCGAGTCAACTAGGCCATGTCCGATCATCACGTGAGACGGACTAGTCAACATCGGTGAACATCTTCATGTTGATCGTATCTACCATACGACTCATGCTCGACCTTTCGGTCTTCTATGTTCCGAGGCCATGTCTGTACATGCTAGGCTCGTCAAGTTAACCTAAGTGTTTCGCATGTGTTTCCGAGGCCATGTCTGTACATGCTAGGCTCGTCAACACCCGTTGTATTCGAACGTAAGAACCTAACACCCGATCATCATGTGGTGCTTCGAAACAACGAACTGTCGCAACGGTGCACAGTTAGGGGGAACACTTTCTTGAAATTTTAATGAGGGATCATCTTATTTACTACCGTCGTTCTAAGCAAATAAGATGTATAAACATTATAAACATCACATGCAATCAAATAGTGACATGATATGGCCATCATCACTTTGCTCCTTTTGATCTCCATCTTCGGGGCTCCATGATCATCATCGTCACCGGCATGACACCATGATCTCCATCATCATGATCTACATCATCGTGTCTTCATGAAGTTGTCTCGCCAACTATTACTTCTACTACTATAGCTAACGGTTAGCAATAAAGTAAAGTAATTACATGACGTTTATGTTGACACGCAGGTCATAAATAAATAAAGACAACTCCTATGGCTCCTGCCGGTTGTCATATTCATCGACATGCAAGTCGTGATTCCTATTACAAGAACATGATCAATCTCATACATCACATATATCATTCATCACATCCTTTTGGCCATATCACATCACATGGCATACCCTGCAAAAACAAGTTAGACGTCCTCTAATTGTTGTTTGCATGTTTTACGTGGCTGCTATGGGTTTCTAGCAAGAACGTTTCTTACCTACGCAAAACCACAACGTGATATGCCAATTGCTATTTACCCTTCATAAGGACCCTTTTCATCGAATCCGTTCCGACTAAAGTGGGAGAGACAGACACCTGCTAGCCACCTCATGCAACTAGTGCATGTTAGTCGGTGGAACCAGTCTCACGTAAGAGTACGTGTAAGGTCGGTCCAGGCCGCTTCATCCCACGATGCCGTCGAAACAAGATTGGACTAGTAACGGTAAGCATATTGAACAAAATATACGCCCACAACTACTTTGTGTTCTACTCGTGCATAGTAACTACGCATAGACCTAGCTCATGATGCCACTGTTGGGAACGTAGCAGAAATTCAAAATTTTCCTACGTGTCACCAAGATCTATCTATGGAGAAACTAGCAACAAGGGGAAGAAGAGTGCATCTACATACCCTTGTAGATCGCTAAGCGGAAGCATTCAAGAGAACGGGGTTAATGGAGTCGTACTCGTCGTGATCCAAATCACCGATGATCCTAGCGCCGAACGGACGGCACCTCCACGTTCAACACACGTACGAAGCAGCGACGTCTCCTCCTTCTTGATCCAGCAAGGGGGAAGGAGAGGTTGATGGAGATCCAGCAGCACGACGGCGTGGTGGTGGAAGTAGCGGGATTCCAACAGGGCTTCGCCAAGCGCTGCGGGAGGAGGGTGATGTGTCACGGGAGGGAGAGGGAGGCGCCAGGGCTCAGGTTCGGCTGCCCTCCCTTCCCCCACTATATATAGGGCCAAGGGAGAGGGGGGGCGCAGCCTTGGCCCTTCCTCCAAGGAAGGGTGCGGCTAGGGAGGAGTCCCTCCTCCCCAAGGCACCTAGGAGGTGCCTTCCCCCTTTAGGACTCTTCCTTTCCTTATCTCTTGGCGCATGGGCCTCTTGGGGCTGGTGCCCTTGGCCCATATAGGCCAAGGCGCACACCCCTACAGCCCATGTGGCCCCCCGGGGCAGGTGGCCCCACCCGGTGGACCCCCGGGACCCTTCCGGTGGTCCCGGTACAATACCGGTGACCCCGAAACTTGTCCCGATGGCCGAAATAGGACTTCCCATATATAAATCTTTACCTCCGGACCATTACGGAACTCCTCGTGACGTCCGGGATCTCATCCGGGACTCCGAACAACATTCGGGTTACCGCATACTAATATCTCTATAACCCTAGCGTCACCGAACCTTAAGTGTGTAGACCCTACGGGTTCGGGAAGCATGCAGACATGACCGAGACGTTCTCCGGTCAATAACCAATACCGGGATCTGGATACCCATGTTGGTTCCCACATGTTCCACGATGATCTCATCGGATGAACCACGATGTCGAGGATTCGATCAATCCCGTATACAATTCCCTTTGTCTAGCGGTACGATACTTGCCTGAGATTCGATCGTCGGTATCCCGATACCTTTATCAATCTTGTTACCGGCAAGTCTCTTTACTCGTTCCGTAACACATCATCCCGTGATCAACTCCTTGATCACATTGTGCACACTATGATGATGTCCTACCGAGTGGGCCCAGAGATACCTCTCCGTCACACGGAGTGACAAATCCTAATCTCGATTTGTGCCAACCCAACAAACACTTTCGGAGATACCCGTAGTGCACCTTTATAGCCACCCAGTTACGTTGTGACGTTTGGCACACCCAAAGTATTCCTGCGGTATCCGGGAGTTGCACAATCTCATGGTCTAAGGAAATGATACTTGACATTAGAAAAGCTTTAGCGAACGAACTACACGATCTTTGGGCTAGGCTTAGGATTGGGTCTTGTCCATCACATCATTCTCCTAATGATGTGATCCCGTTATCAACGACATCCAATGTCCATGGTCAGGAAACCGTGACCATCTATTGATCAACGAGCCAGTCAACTAGAGGCTTACTAGGGACATGGTGTTGTCTATGTATCCACACATGTATCTGAGTTTCCTATCAATACAATTCTAGCATGGATAATAAACGATTATCATGAACAAGGAAATATAATAATAATCAATTTATTATTGCTCTAGGGCATATTTCCAACAGCTACCCCCGCCGTCCCCCTCGCCGCCCGCCTCGTCGCCCGCCCACGCGGTTTACATGCCGAGGAGGCGGTAGAACCGCGTGTAGTCGCCGTCGTCGTCGTCGCCTCCCCCGGCCCCGCCTACGCCTCCGTTGTCCCTGCTGCATCCCTCCCCCGGTTGGCGTGGCGGGTTGGACGGTCCGGGGGCGTCGTCGTCGTCGGCGCTGTCGAGGATCACGACGCCGTGCTCGTCCTCGCGCCCACGCTTGCGGGCGGCGATCTCCTCCAGGGCCTGGCGCTGCTGGACCATCTCGTCGCGGAGGTAGTCGTCCCGCGCCCACCGCAGGGCGTCCTCGTCGGAGATGCCGCGCCGGGCTATCTCCTCGTACTCCGCGGGGAGGCCGCGCTCCGGCTTGGGCTTGACGAGGACGAAGCGGCCGGTGGGTGGGGAGGCGTTGGCGCCGCCGATGCGGACGCCGGAGCTGCACGTGCGGGCACTGACTGGCGTGTCCTGGGGCTCCGGCTTGACGGGGCGGAGGCAGGGCGAGCCGCCGGACGACGAGGAGGACCCCCCGGTCTTCATGCGCCTCGGGGTCCAGGAGCTTCCCCGGCGGCGTGAGAAGGACGGGGGATCGGGGTACTCGAGGTGCGGCGTGTTGCCGCCCTCGATGTACTCGAGAACGGCCTCCAACGTGCGCCCGGGCACGCCCCACCATCGGCGCCGGCCGTTGGAGTTAAGCCTGCCGGAGGGCTCGACGCCGTTGGTGGCCTCGAGCTGCTCGGCGTGACGGCGGCGGAAGTAGGACTCCCAGAGCGGGCTGTCGGGGACGTACCGTGGCCCCTCCCTCGCCGCCCGCGGTAGGGACGCACGGATGCGTGCGATCTCTGCACACCGCGCCGCCCCGGTGGGTGGTGGTGGCACCGGCACGCCGCCGGCGCTGATCCTCCACGCGCCGGGCACCCGTATGTTCGGCGGGACCGGGTACCCGGCCTCGTAAAGGAGGCGAGCCTCGTCTTCGTGGAGATGGCGGCGGCCGAAGCCGTTCGCCGCCGCGCCGTCACCAGGGAAGCGCTCGGCCATGGGTGGAGACGGCGAGAGAGAGGAGAGGGAGAAACGACGGCGAGAGAGAAGAGAGGGAGGAACGACGACGGCGAGAGAGTGTTGTCGCCGAGCACGCTGGTGCGCGTCTTATATAGGCCGAGACGCCGCCCGTACACGTGGCCGCCGTGTGTACGCGTGGCGGGCGAGGGAGGGAGGGCGAGGGACGCGCGTCGTCCGGCCTTCACTGCGCCCCCCGTGAGGCATCAATGGCGCAGGCTGACCGGCGCGGCAGCGCGGCAGCTTTGGCATTGATTATCCGCGGGAAACGAGGCGATGAGGACGATGAAGGGGCGAGAAGAGAGCCGTGTCGCTGACGCGGCGGGCCCGCGGCTTTTTCGTGCCAAAAAAGTTTGCCCGGCGCCCTCGGGCACCCCCAGCGCGCCGGGTTCGGCCTGGGTCCGCCGGCGCTGTTTTTGGCCCAGGCCGGCGAAAATCGGGCTCCTGGGGGCGCGACTGGGCCGATTTTTCGACGCCGGCGCAAGAAAAACGCCTGGGGAGGCCTTTCTGGGGGCGCGGCTGGAGATGCCCTAAGAGTGTAGTAGCTAGCTAACTGACCATCGATCGAGTCATTGTTTGTATGTAAGCAGTCAGCTGGTATACGGGACGGGATCAGTATAGGTTAGAGCATCTATAACCGGATCTTCTATACTTGTCTTAAACGTTTGGATAGGCTGCTCGGTCACTGTCCAAATAAAAGAAAAACATCCATCTAGGCTTCTCATATCCGTTCTGAACGTCCTGACTGATCGGCACTCCCCATATCCAGCCCATATCTATGACGGATATGGAAAAGCCTAGAAGCGCCCCGTCATGTAGGCCTGGCCCGTGCCGCCCCCATCTGTCCTCACAAAAACCCTAGCCGGGCAAACCCTAGCCTCACTCCTCTCGCCTGCTTCGCTCCTTCTCAAGTCCATTTTCCTTCTGGCCCGCTCCGCTTCTATCTACCTGCCATGGGTTCGGTGAGCTCATCGGGCGAGGACGAGCTCGCACTCCGCATTGTTCTCCGCCACTCGAGGATGGACTGGGGCAGGAGCTCCGCCTCGTCGGCCGTCGTGGGCGGCCCACTCATCGTCCACCGCGCCCCAAACACGGCCATCGTGCTCCCTTTCGTCCCAGGCCAGGCGTCACGGCAGGCATCACCGCCCGTCACCGCCAATAGCTGCCCCTCCTGGTATCCAATGGGTGCTGGTACCGGCGACACCCAGCCCGCAGCCGCGATTACGGCAGCCGGAGACGGAGGGCCGCACTTACCAGATGGTGATGAGGGCGGCAGTGCAAGCCTCCGGCTCCGCTAGATGCGCCGAGGCGCTGCCACCCGCCCCCGACGATGATGAGGCGCTCCGCCTTGCAATCCGCCATTCTTAAATATGTCAGCAGGAATGGACACCCTCCGCCAGCGTCGCAAGAACGATACGGCCCTCCACCGGGCGTTTAAGGAGTAGGAGAAGCTGGCTCGGAAGAAGTACGAGGCGGCGAACAGAGACGCGCGTCTTGCGGTGGAGCAGAGTCGCGCCACACAACGCATGGTGGGCTTCCTCACCTCCTCCTCCGACAACGACAACGGCACGAGTACAAACGACGATTGCCCGCCTGCAACCGATGCGTACATGGAGGAGCATAGCCGAGACCACAAGGGGAAGGGACCGGCGTGGAAGTGGTGAGCTCCGGCCGCCCCTCTGTATGTGATTAATTCCTTTTTATGTTTATGTAAGGTTAAGTTGGGTGAACTTGGCCCCTTTGGTGAACTGCATCTAAAAGGGTGTTTGTTTCCAGGGACTTATTGGTCTAGGGACTTAAATAAGTCCCTATAAGTCTCATCTAAACCTATGAACCAAACAGGGCCTTAGACCAATGTTGGACTTTGTATGTTTTACTTTTCTCTCCTATTGATCTACGTGCGTTTCATGGCTAGTATGAATTTGGGTACCCAAATTAGGCAATCGCGGTTGTGGAGTGCTCGATTTAGTCACTACCGGGTCAGTGACAGCGGGTGCAATCGGACACGCACGCCGGCGTATAGGTCGCTATATTAGGTAATCGGGGTTGTAGATGCTCTTAGGCACATATAATTGTAGGAAATCATATGTACATGAGTATATCAAAGTTTGTTTTCAAAATATCAAATGCTAAATAGTTCATGTACATCAACATCAGTGAAATGAACCTGGCATAGTATAGTGCTTGACTGCTTGTTAACATGCTAAAATAGGCACCCACAAGAAAAAAAACATGCTAAATAGGACACTACGCCAAGTTGAATGATCGGTCTCCACTAACGGGTCTAAAGTTGCTCTTCAGCAGACTTGTACAAACGGTCTGATTCTGTAAAAAAAGGTCACGACTGACGAGCCTAAAAGCGGGCTCGTGAGACGTGACATAGTTGCACTAACTAGCCTAGATATTGACAGGCCGACCATAGTCAGAAGCGCTATATGCCGCCTATTGTGGGCAATAGCGGGCGGCATCCTATGCACAAGTGGTATTGGGCGGGCCCAGTACTGTAGGCAGCACGAGGCAATTTACACTGGTATGTTTTCCTTCGGCTTTTTTTGGAATCAGGTTGGTTTGGTTTTTATTTTTTTTTTATTTTTGGGCATCATTGCTTTTACCCCTTTTCTTCATTATTCCCGATTCCACTTTTGCATTCCCCTTTTTCGATTTATTGATATTTCATTTTTACTGCCATTTTTCTTATTTCTTTACTTTCTGTTTTAGTTGACGATTTTTATTTTCCCTTGTAAATATAGTTTTCATATTTTAAGATACATCAACATTTTACTGAAAGTCACGAGCTCCTTTTTTATTTTACATGAACATTGTTTAGAAAATATATTAATATGTTTCAAGAATAAATGAACAACTAATAAAATGTATGAACATTTTTCAATACACTTAAACTTTGATAATTTTATGAAAGAAGTGTGAAAATACATCAGCACTTTTTAGAAAGTAAGTTAAGATATTTTTGAAATGAAAGAATATTTGGTAAATTGTAAATTGCATGAAAACTTTCTAAAATTATGGTAGCATTTTTTTAAAATTCAATGATTTTTTTGACAGGTGCAAAAACGTTCAAAAATTACACGAACATTTGTTTAAATACATAAATATTTTCATCCATTTTGACAGGCCGACCATAGTTAGAAGTGCTATATGCCGCCTATTGAGGGCAATAGCGCCTGGCCTCCTATGCACAAATGGTATTCGGCTAGCGCACTACAGTAGACAGCACGAGGCAATTTTACACTGGTATGTTTTCCTTCGGCTTTTTTAGGTATCAGGTTGGTTTGGTTTTGATTGTTTTTCATTTTGGGTATCATTGCTTTTTCACCTTTTCTTCATTATTCCCGATTCCACTTTTCAATTCCCCTTTTTCCGTTTGTTGATATTTCATGTTTACTGCCATTTTTCTTAATTTTTTATTTTCTGTTTTGGTTGATCTTTTTTATTTTTCCTTTTATCTATATTTTTCATATTTTAAGGTATATCAACATTTTACTGAAAGTCACAAGCTCTTTTTATTTTATATGAACATTGTTTAGAAAATATATTAATATGTTTCTAAAATAAACGAACACTTACTAAATGTATGCACTTTCTTAAATGTGTGAGCACTATGACAATTACATGAATATTTTTGTAAAAGATATTATCACATTGTAAATTAAATGAATATTTTTTCAAAAACCATCAACAATTTTGTTAAAGTTATGTGTACAATGTTTTCAATCCATGAGTATTTTTCAATATGCACGAACACTTTTGGCGTGACCACATTTTTGGAAATTTCATTTACACTCTCTGAATTACACGACATTTCTTTAGGAACACTTTTCTTAAAATTACTTGAACTTTTTCTAAAATGTACGAAAAATTGTTAAATTATACATACATTTTTCAATACACTTAAACTTTGATAATTTTATAAAAATAATTGTGAAAATACATGAGCACTTTCTAGAAAGTAAATCAAGATATCTTTTAAATCAATGTATATTTTGTAAATTGTAAATTGCATGCAAACTTTTTAAAATTATGGTGAAAACACGTTCAAAAAGTACACGAACATTTGTTTAAATACTCACATATTTTCTTCCATTTTTAGTCTATTTAAATAAATAATGGAAAATATTTACTATTTTTTTTAGATTTGAAGAAACAAAGATGATGAACCTACCAATGGGCCACTCAGTTTTCAGCCCATTAGGATGTTCTTCAGGTGGCGAGTTCACTTCGGTACGCTACAGGTGGCGGCATTCCTTAAACAGCGCCATTGCGCCTGTTACAGGCATCGGCGCAAACGGGCGAAATCACTAATTGAGGAGTACTCGTTGCGAAGATCATTTCTATTTCCCAGGTTGACAAGTGGCACGCTTCATGTGCGCCACTTGTCGCGACTTGGAAGTTTTCCCTTTTTTCGTAGATCTATTTATTCAAAATGTTTTATTTCTTAAACTGTGAGTCCAAATCTCAAACCACTTTCACTGTTGGATTCCTCGCGTCAAGATCTTCAAAACTAGATCCCATGTTAATAGGTTTTGACAAACTTTTTTTCACAAAAAAAACTGGACGAAAAAACCCGAACCGGAAGCACGGGTTTTTTCCCATTTCTAAAGAGGCATGCCCGTGCCTCTCATCAAATCACAATCGTGTCTTTCCCGAAAGCAAAACCGTAACTCTTGCGAAATGAAAAAAAGAAAATGCATTTTTTTCCGTTTCATAGGAGGCACGGCCGTGACTTTCGGTTAAGCGCATCTTGGCCTTTCGTAGAAGCAAAACCGTGACTCTCGCGAAAGAAAAACGGAAAACACATTTTTTTTCATTTCCGAGAGGCACGGTCGTGACTCTCGTGAAAGAACAACCGTGCCTCTCGCAGAAGCAAAACCATAACTCTCGCGAAAAAAAGAGAAAACACGTACTTTTTCTGTTTCCAAGTGGCACAGCCGTGGCTCTCGCAAAAGCAAAATCGTGCCTCTCGCGGAAGCAAAACCATGACTCTTGTGAAAGGAAAAAAATAAAACATGTTTTTTTGCGCAAAATATTTTGTTTCAAGTTTTTTTTGATCGAAAAGCTCGGGAAGACCGGCCGAGAACCAAAACGTCAAAAAACCCAGAAAAAAACTGTTTAAAAAGCCGAAAACGCGTGCGGAAAAATACAAAAAAAAACAAAATTCGAAAGAAGCGCCCAGAGCGCCACACGTGGCGAATGGCTGAGTGCGCGCCAAGTGGAACTAATCGTTGCGAGGCATTTGAAGGAGCGCTCGTTAATTAGTTGCTCCCGTTTGCACCCTCCCTTATTTATGGGCCAGCCATTTTTACCTCCTCTAAAATTCCAAATAAAGTCTGTGTACTCGAGACCGCTTCCAACGTAGGGAAAGAGGGTAACCACTAAGACTACCTCAGCCATTGTGACACTTTACTGCGTTTTCCACTTCTTATTCTTTAGTTCACAGAATTTTTCATTTTTTTCTTGATTGGTTTTTGTTTAGTTTTCTTTCATTCCCTTTTCTTAATATTTATTTTCAAAGAACAATGAACTTTTCTCAAAATTGATGAACTTTTAAAAAAAAAATTGTGAAACAATGAACGTTTTTCAAATGTTGATGATTTTTTTCAAATTTCATGATCTTTTTTCAAATTTTGATGATGTTTTCCCAAATTCGATGAACTTTTCTGAAGTTCAATGAACTTTCTTTCAAATTTAATGATCTTTTTCAAAATTGGTGAACTTGCTTTTCCAAATTCGATGGACCTTTTCAAAATCAATGATTTCCTTTTTCAAATTCGTTAACTTTTTTTTTCAAAATCCATGATATGTTTTCAAAATCGATGAAATTTTACAAAATTGTTGAACTTTTTTCAAAATCGTTGAACTTTTTTGCAAAACCGTTGAACTGTTTTTGAAATTTGTTAACTTTGTTTGAAAATCGATGAACTTTTTTGAAGTTATTGAATATTTTTCAAAATTGGTGAACTTTTCTTCAAAGTCAATGAACTTTTTTGAAAACCGATGAACTATTTTTTTTCAAATTTATGATTTTTTAAATTGATTAACCTTATTAATTTTTTGAATGTTTTTGAATACATGAACTTTTTCCTAATTCGTGATGTTTTTAAAATGTGTGACAAATTATGTTCACATTTCATTTTAAAAGAAATTCCGTTTTTCTGAATGGCGCGTGTATGTTAATTCTTAAATGTTTATTAGGTTTAGTGGTTAGCCATCCATGCACTGAAGGTAAGTGGCGCAGGTTCGAATCCTCAAGAGAGTCCCATTTTTGGGGTTGTTATTCATGCCATAAATAAAAAATTTCATTGCCCTGCTTGTTTGATGGGCCGTCCCACTAGCATGTTGTAGTGGGTGCTAGTTGCGTCAACAGGCGCATAAGGCGCCCTATAGGAGCTCCCACAGGTGGCACATAGTCATCCCCGCTAGTAATTGTTGGTGAGTGGTGAAAATGGCTCTACACACGGGCCTAAGTTTTGGCCCATTAGTGATGATTTCTTGCCGAAATCGTCCCAAATCCTACCCCACAAGTATAAGAGTGCACCTCACCTAAACCCCCATCTTATCCCTAAATATCGACTATCCCTCTCGGCCTATGAGTACCACTCTCTAGTCACTCTCCTCTTCAATCATCCACCTCCCTTCTCGGCCTTTCTACCCTTCATGATCCGTCTCCCTCCTCAGATTCATGAAAGTTGACCACCTTGGCCACACCTTGGTGCCTGTCGTGGGTTTGTCACGGCAGATGTCCTTGTGAAAGGACTTAGTCGTGGAGCCATCACAACGGGTTAGCTTAAAGGGGTTAAACCGGACAAGGGGACACGGGGAGTTATACTAGTTCGGCCCCTTCGATGAAGGTAAAAGCCTACGTCTAGTTGTGATTGGTATTGCTAGGGTTTTGATGACTAGGGAGCGAATCCGCTTTGACTGGCTCTCGAGTTGTTGTCCACACCCAAACCGTGGCCGGGTCATCCCTTTATATACACAAGTTGACGCCCGCCAGTTTACAGAGTCCCGAGGCCGGATCATAGAGGTGTCCGGCTCAGTCTCTATTCCTCTAACTTACAATACAAGTTTACATGATAAAGTCGGTTCACAACTACAGGCTTTAATCCGTCTTTGGGCCTTGGGCCTTCTTAAAGCGCCAGTATCTTGCCATCTTCATGGGCTTCAATCTTCATGAAGCTAATCCGGCCTTGCCTAGCCGGTTTACCTCCAGTAACTATATCCCCAACATTAGGCCCTAGTTTGATTTGAACCTGTTCATGTCAATCTCCAATACTTAGAAAAATTCTTGCTCTGGCATCTTTGTATAAATCTGGTAAATCACCGTGACGTCATCCTTTAAATCTGCAGCCAATCGTTATGATGTCATCTACCCGTTGAAGCCGAAGATACCCTTCATTAATGATCGTTTCAACCCTCGAGGCGTCATCTTTAATACTTATCCATTTCCAGCTCCTTGATTTCTGCACTTGTCACTTTATCGCTTCGCCTTATAAATAGGACCACGGGTCCTTCTCCTTTTTCCCCTTCGTCTCCTTCACTTCTTCTTCCTCCTTGCGACATCTCTACTCCTGAGCGCCGCCGCCGTCACCGAGCTTCACCTCTGCTCCAACAAAGGCCGCTGCATCAACCTGACCGTTACCAGAAACACGCGGTGACCCTCCGCTGCTTCCTCTTGCACCAGTAAGTTCCTCTTCTCCTCACCCTAGATCCGCCATTAGGGTTCGGTGTTCTTCATAACCTGAAGCTGTTCCTCCTTTAGTAACACCAATGGCCAGTTAGATCTGATTGTTTTCAGCGCCCTTTGTAGCTTAAACTCCTTTCTTCTTGTTAAGGCATTTGCTTGATATCAAACTCCTCTGAACTTACTGAACCTTTTTGAGCACTTGAGATTAGAACAGAATATATTTTGATTATCCAACGCACGGCAGATCTGAAATTCCCATGCCAAACTGTGAAATCTGTTTCTCCTTACTTAGTCATTTTACCTTGGGTCTGTATCCTCTTTACCATGTAGGCGGTTTACTCTTGTAA
The DNA here is from genome assembly GCA_034509565.1 of Triticum monococcum. NCBI lineage: Eukaryota > Viridiplantae > Streptophyta > Magnoliopsida > Poales > Poaceae > Triticum > Triticum monococcum. The sequence goes on along the minus strand of CM067845.1, from coordinate 11,284,447 downwards.
AAATAATCTATCTCATACCATTAGTCCCCTGGTAAACCGGCAAACGTCCTTTATATTCATTGTAACAATCTGGTTTAACAACACATGTATACCCTTGATATGACCTTGTCATTCATTATTGTATTAGTCTCCGGTTTACGTAATTTCACATATTTGTATATTTTTAATCCATTGCATCTTACGTACCACCATGAATGATTTGCAAACCGGCATTTCTTTTTCAGCTTTTCGTTTCATAATGGCCAAACAATTTTTCTCTTGCAACTGGGCTCGTTCCCGGGTCACCGAAGAACAGTTGAACGGAATGATCAATATCGGCACCTTGCCCAAGAAAACTGAAATTCGATGGCGAGTTCCAGGAACAGAGAATCTATTGGGGAACATAGTAATTTCAAAAATTTTCCTACGCACACGCAAGATCATGGTGACGCATAGCAACGAGAGGGGAGAGTGTTGTCTACGTACCCTCGTAGACCGGCAACGGAAGCGTTGAGACAACGTAGAGGAAGTAGTCGTACGTCTTCCCGATCCGACCGATCCAAGTACCGAACGTACGGCACCTCCGAGTTCTGCACACGTTCAACTCGGTGACGTCCCTCGAGCTCCGATCCAGCCGAGTGTTGAGGGAGAGTTTCGTCAGCACGGCGGCGTGATGACAGTGATGATGTTCTACCGACGCAGGGCTTCGCCTAAGCACCGCTACGATATGATCGAGGTGGAATATGGTGGAAGGGGGCACCGCACACGGCTAAGGAACGATCACGAAGATCAACTTGTGTGTCATGGGGTGCCCCCTTGCCCCCGTATATAAAGGAGGGAGAGGGGGAGGTGCGGCCGGCCCTAGGGGTGCGCCTGGAGGAGTCCTACTCCCACCGGGAGTAGGACTCCCCCCTCTTGCCTTGTTGGAGAAGGAAAGGGGAAGGGGGAAAGAGAAAAGGGGGGCGCCGCCCCCTTCCTTGTCCTATTCGGACTAGGGGGGGAGGGGGCGTGCGGCCTGCCCTGGCCGGCCCTCCTCTTCTTCCTTAGGGCCCATGTAGGCCCATTAACCCCCGAGGGGGTTCCGGTAACCCCCAGGTACTCTGGTAAAATCCCGATTTCACCCGAAACATTTCTGATATCCAAATATAGGCTTCCAATATATTAATCTTTATGTCTTGACCATTTCGAGACTCCTCTTCATGTTCGTGATCACATCCGGGACTCCGAACAACCTTCGGCTCATCAAAACACAAAAACTCTAATTACGATCGTCACCGAACTTTAAGCGTGCGGACCCTACGGGTTCGAGCACTATGTAGACATGACCGACACACATCTCCGGTCAATAACCAATAGCGGAACCTGGATGCTCATATTGGCTCCTACATATTCTATGAAGATCTTTATCGGTCAGATCGCATAACAACATACGTTGTTCCCTTTGTCATCGGTATGTTACTTCCCGAGATTCGATCGTCGGTATCTTAATACCTAGTTCAATCTCGTTACCGGCAAGTCTCTTTACTCGTTCCGTAATACATCATCCTGCAACTAACTTATTAGTTGCAATGCTTGCAAGGCTTGAGTGATGTGCATTAACGAGAGGGCCCAGAGATACCTCTCCGACAATCGGAGTGAGAAATGCTAATCTCGAAATACACCAACCCAACAAGTACCTTCGGAGACACCTATAGAGCACCTTTATAATCACCCAGTTACATTGTGACGTTTGCTAGCACACAAAGTGTTCATCTGGTAAACGGGAGTTGCATAATCTCATAGTCATAGGAACATGTATAAGTTATGAAGAAAGCAATAGCAACAAACTAAACGATCAAGTGCTAAGCTAACGGAATGGGTCAAGTCAATCACATCATTCTCCTAATGATTTGATCCCGTTAATCAAATGACAACTCATGTCTATGGTTAGGAAACACAACCATCTTCGATCAACGAGCTAGTCAAGTAGAGGCATACTAGTGACACTCTGTTTGTCTATGTATTCACACATGTATTATGTTTCCGGTTAATACAATTCTAGCATGAATAATAAACATTTATCATGATATAAGGAAATAAATAATAACTTTATTATTGCCTCTAGGGCATATTTCCTTCGGAATCCTCCTACCCCGAGGCAGGGTGAGGTAGTGGTCTTTGTCGACCACATAGGCCGTGGTTTCAAACCGCCTGGGTCGAAGTTTTTCCGAGATGTGCTTGCCAGTTTCCAACTCCATCCTCAAGATATCGGACCCAATTCGGTGTCCAATCTGTGCAATTTCCAAGTCTTCTGTGAAGTATACTTACAAGAAGAACCAACTGCTGAGCTGTTCTGGGATTTTTTTCATCTGAACCGGCGTACAGAATTTGTAAACGGTCCCAACACCAAACTTGGTGGTGTATTTGTTCAAAAGCGGAAAGAAGTTGAATTCCCTCATGCCAAACTGCACAGTCACCCTAAGGAATGGAACCAGACTTGGTTCTACTGCATAGATACCTCTCCTGAAGATGAGAACCCTCTTCCAGGCTACTGTGATCACCGGCTTTCCGACACTCATCCGATGCCGCAACGTTTAAGTTCTGTGGAACGGGCCAAATATGCCCCTCAACTTGCCAAGCTCTGGGCCTTTATGGCCAACGGTTTAACATGCGTTGATTTTGTGCATTGCTGGATATCTTGGAGCATCTTGCCACTGAGCCGCCGCCCCGGTTTAATGTGTGAGTACACCGGTGAATTAGAAGACCCCCAACGGCACATCAACATTCAGGTAACCGATGAAGAGGTCACTGAAAGCGTCAAGAAAATTCTAAATGAACCGGAATCAGTCTGTCGCCAAACCGGCTTGAACCCCTTCTACACTCAAAATAAACCGCCTGCTGTAAGCACTATGCTTCCTTTTTTATCTTTGATATCTTTAAATTGTTCAACTTGTAAACTTCCTTCTGTTTGTGTATAAACAGGGTGATGATCCCTTCTGGAAGCGGAAATCCACAGATAAAGCGGCAAAGCCATCCCGTCCCAAAACCAAAGCCGTCAAGTGAACCTCAAAGCGGAAAACAACCGAACGTATCAACATGGAACTTGATGAAGATGCAGAGGAACTGGAAGTTGAGGTAGAACTTGACTCCCTTGGATCCCTTTTCATGCATCTCATTAACAATGATCTTTATCAGGAGGACGTAGAAGGAAGCCAGGCTGATGACGTAGAGGTAATTACCCTTTCCTCCGGTTCAGACTCTATGCCAACACAAAAAACCCGTCAAGCGGTCCGGAAAGTAAGCTTTTCTCATCCTCTTGCTTACTTGGATCAAACATTTATTTTGAAGACGCAGCAGCATGAAGCTCGCCGAACAACCCGGCACAGCGGCCAACAGGTCACTTCGGCCGGTTTACCTGATACCCGGTTCGGAAGCGCCGATCTGAGGTCTCCCCCACTTATGACAATTCTTATCCCAAGGCTGGTTATTTCAGACAACCTCTTAATCCGTCTGATTCAAATTATCAGGTGACACCTCCCTCATCTTCTGGCGAGTCAACAACAACTCAACTCCCTCCTCTTAAAACTGTAGCTGGGTAAGCATTCAAACCATTTCTTCAAATGCATTACAAATCTTGAATAAGATGCTAAACCTCTTTTAATTTTGTTTGCAGAGCCAAAGCCAGACCCAGCAAGAAAGCTCGGGTCAACAATCCGTCAGAAGACCAGGTGGTTTTTGAAGAAGAGCAAATAGGTGAACCGGACTAAACTCGTGAACCGGAGGGTCCTCATCCTGAAGCTACCTTGGATGAACCGCCCCTTCAAGACCAGAATATTGATGAACAACCAAAAGCTGATCCTGCTGTGCCTGACACTGAGCCGGCAGCTCCAGACCGGGCTAGTCCGGTGAGAGGTACTGATACTCCATCATCACCCACAAAAACTACTGAAGGCCAAGGAGATGATGTTATCATAACTGGCATGGGCCACAGCTCTCCTGGCCATCCTGTAATCTTGGCCCAACATAGTGCCAAAGAAGAGCGTGCTGCCAGGGAAAAGGGTAAATGGAGCACTAACTTATCAAACTATGCTCATCTCAGTGCTGAAGAACTTCACTCCGGTTTTTTTAAACCGTTTGCACTCAAATCATGACTATGAGGCCGGTTTGGTGAACCTGATAAAGGAACGCTATGATGTATTTTCATCTCCCTTTATTTCTTGATTCCAAAGTTGAAACACTAGCCCAAGTAGCCCCCAAGGGCCGTTTTACGATGTTAATCTTAAACCGGACTTTGTAATACTTTAATCCTCTCCTGCTGATCCTCAAAATGTCAGGTCCTTAGTGAAAACAAAACCGACACTTTACCTATGTAATTATGTAGCTTTCCTCAATATAGCCCCAAAGGCCGGTTTAGCTTTGCGAGGTTATCCGGGTCTTGAATCCATGCATCCATTTTGAACAGATGTACATTAGCCCCCAAGTGTCAAGGATAATGCTTGCATTGTTCTGGAGACTTATAAAAGATGTATTGATAATAGAGCAAATAGGCATTAGCCCCCAAGTACGAAGTGCATAACTAGTTATACACTTAGTACTTAGAAAATACATACCCTGTTGTTGACATATCTTTGCTGTTACAGGCCGAGCTAAGCAATAGAGATGCCCGAACCGCTGATTTACAAGAGAACGTGAAGTCCCAACAAGCAGAGGCTGTGAAAGCCAAGGAGGAGCTGACCAAAGCCCTAACAGCCATGGAAAAGCTAAAGGAGTCTTTTAACAAGGAACATGCTGACTGGGAAACCGAAAAGGCCGGTTTAACCAAAAGAGCCGAGGATGCCGAAGCAACCCTGAAGCCAGTTGTAGATGAACTAACTGGTTTGAAGCAGAAAATCAATGCCATGACGTCCGCTATATTTGGTAAATATCTCATTATGCTGTTTGTCCAATTCATGAGATCTTATTGTTTACCAGCTGTGCTGATATTAAACCATGACATGCACTCGCATTACTCATCTGGGCGCTGATATGCGGATGAAGCTTAAAGCGGCTTACACCTCAATAGAACAGCTTTACTCTGGACCCCTGCGTGCTATATGCACTGCAGCCTACAATAAACCGGCACCAACACCGATAAAAGAAACCCTTGAGAAGCTGGCCATGCTACCAGCCTGGATTACTGAACTGAAGAAGGCAACCGCAAGAGCAGGAGCGATGACCACACTAATCCGGGCCAAAGCATGGATTCCGGATCTTGAAGCGGATGACATCATTAAAGGATATCCAGGTGTGAAGGAGGACGGTTCAAACTTTGACAATGATGATCTCCGAAGGCTGACAAAGGAGATGCGGCCAATAGCCAGCAAACTGGCAGAAGACACAGATTTATCTCATTTCCAGCCGGCTTACGACACTAAAGGGAAGAGACAGCCTGCCGAAAACCATGAAGTCGAAGAACTTGTGCCTCCAATCCGTAAGCATACTTACGCTCCTGACATTAACCCCTCCAGCCTTATCCATGAAGAAGCCGTGTTTCAAGCTTTAACCGGAATCGATTGGTCAATGGTTGATTTCCAGCGTCTGGGGAGGGATGATGAAGAAGTGATTGCACCAAATGATCCTCAACCGTCAGGCCGCCCAGACGAAGCATCTTAAACCTGAAGGAAATATGCCCTAGAGGCAATAATAAAGTTATTATTTATTTCCTTATATCATGATAAATGTTTATTATTCATGCTAGAATTGTATTAACCGGAAACATAATACATGTGTGAATACATAGACAAACAGAGTGTCACTAGTATGCCTCTACTTGACTAGCTCGTTAATCAAAGATGGTTATGTTTCCTAACCATGGACAAAGAGTTGTTATTTGATTAACGGGATCACATCATTAGTTGAATGATCTGATTGACATGACCCATTCCATTAGCTTAGCACCCGATCGTTTAATATGTTGCTATTGCTTTCTTCATGACTTATACATGTTCCTATGACTATGAGATTATGCAACTCCCGTTTGCCGGAGGAACACTTTGGGTGCTACCAAACGTCACAACGTAACTGGGTGATTATAAAGGAGCATTACAGGCGTCTCCAAAGGTAGATGTTGGGTTGGCGTATTTTGAGATTAGGATTTGTCACTCCGATTGTCGGAGAGGTATCTCTGGGCCCTCTCGGTAATGCATATCACTTAAGCCTTGCAAGCATTACAACTAATGAGTTAGTTGTGAGATGATGTATTACGGAACGAGTAAAGAGACTTGCCGGTAACGAGATTGAACTAGGTATTGGATACCGACGATCGAATCTCAGGCAAGTAACATACCGATGACAAAGGGAACAACGTATGTTGTTATGCGGTCTGACCGATAAAGATCTTCGTAGAATATGTAGGAGCCAATATGGGCATCCAGGTCCCGCTATTGGTTATTGACCGGAGACGTGTCTCGGTCATGTCTACATTGTTCTCGAACCGTAGGGTCCGCACGCTTAAGGTTTCGATGACAGTTATATTATGAGTTTATGAGTTTTGATGTACCGAAGGAGTTCGGAGTCCCGGATGAGATCGGGGACATGACAAGGAGTCTCGAAATGGTCGAGACGTAAAGATCGATATATTGGACGACTATATTCGTACATCGGAAAGGTTCCGAGTGATTCGGGTATTTTCGGAGGTACCGGGGAGTTACGGGAATGCGGGGAAGAGTATTGGGCCTTGATGGGCTTTAGTGGGAAGAGGAAAAAGGCTGCTGCGCCCCCTCCCCTCTAGTCCGAATTGGACTAGGGAAAAGGGGGCCGGCCACCTTTCCTAGTCCTCCTCTTCCTTCTCCCTTCCTCCCCTCTTGGTGGACTCCTACTAGGACTTGGAGTCCTAGTAGGACTCCACACCTGGCGCGCCTCTCCTAGGCCGGCCGCCCCTCCTCCCTTGCTCCTTTATATACGGGGGCAGGGGGCACCTCATAGACACACAAGTTGATCATTGAGATTGTTCCTTAGCCGTGTGCGGTGCCCCCTGCCACCAAATTTCACCTTGATCATATCGTTGTAGTGCTTAGGCGAAGCCCTGCATCGGTAGTACATCAAGATCGTCACCACGCCGTCGTGCTGACGGAACTCCTCCCCGAAGCTTTGCTGGATCGGAGCCCGGGGATCGTCATCGAGCTGTACGTGTGCTAAGAACTCGGAGGTGCCGGAGTAACGGTGCTTGGATCGGTCGGATCGGGAAGAAGACGTACGACTACTTCCTCTATGTTGTGTCAACGCTTCTGTTGCAATCTACAAGGGTACGTAGATCATACTCCCCCCTCGTTGCTATGCATCACCATGATCTTGCGTGTGCGTAGGAATTTTTTTGAAATTACTACGTTCCCCAACAGTGGTATCAGAGCCTAGGTTTTATGGTTTGATGTTATTTGCACGAGTAGAACACAAGTGAGTTGTGGGCGATACAAGTCATACTGCCTACCAGCATGTCATAATTTGGTTCGGCGGTATTGTTGGACGAGACGACCCGGACCAACCTTACGCGTACGCTTACGCGAGACCGGTTCCCTCGACGTGCTTTGCACATAGATGACTTGCGGGCGACTGTCTCTCCAACTTTAGTTGAACCGAGTGTGACTACGCCCGGTCCTTGCGAAGGTTAAAACGGAGTCTATTTGACAAACTATCGTTGTGGTTTTGATGCGTAGGTGAGATTGGTTCTTGCTTAAGCCCGTAGCAGCCACATAACACTTGCAACAACAAAGTAGAGAACGTCTAACTTGTTTTTGCAGGGCATGTTGTGATGTGATATGGTCAAGGCATGATGCTGATTTTATTGTATGAGATGATCATGTTTTGTAACCGAGTTATCGGCAACTGGCAGGAGCCATATGGTTGTCGCTTTATTGTATGCAATGCAATCGCGATGTAATGCTTTACTTTATTACTAAGCGGTAGTGATAGTCGTGGAAGCATAAGATTGGCGAGATGACAACGATGCTACGATGGAGATCAAGGTGTCGCGCCGGTGACGATGGTGATCATGACGATGCTTCGGAGATGGAGATCACAAGCACAAGATGATGATGGCCATATCATATCACTTATATTGATTGCATGTGATGTTTATCTTTTTATGCATCTTATCTTGCTTTGATTGACGGTAGCATTATAAGATGATCTCTCACTAAATTATCAAGAAGTGTTCTCCCTGAGTATGCACCGTTGCGAAAGTTCTTCGTGCTGAGACACCACGTGATGATCGGGTGTGATAGGCTCTACGTTCAAATACAACGGGTGCAAAACAGTTGCACACGCGGAATACTCAGGTTATACTTGACGAGCCAAGCATATACAAATATGGCCTCGGAACACGGAGACCGAAAGGTCGAGCGTGAATCATATAGTAGATATGATCAACATAATGATGTTCACCAATGAAACTACTCCATCTCACGTGATGATCGGACATGGTTTAGTTGATTTGGATCACGTGATCACTTAGAGGATTAGAGGGATGTCTATCTAAGTGGGAGTTCTTAAGTAATATGATTAATTGAACTTAAATTTATCATGAACTTAGTCCTGGTAGTATTTTGCAAATTATGTTGTAGATCAATAGCTCGTGTTGTTGCTTCCCTATGTTTGTTTTGATATGTTCCTAGAGAAAATTGTGTTGAAAGATGTTAGTAGCAATGATGCGGATTGGATCCGTGATCTGAGGTTTATCCTCATTGCTGCATAGAGGAATTATGTCCTTGATGCACCGCTAGGTGACAGACCTATTGCAGGAGAAGATGCAGACGTTATGAACGTTTGGCTAGCTCAATATGATGACTACTTGATAGTTTAGTGCACCATGCTTAATGGCTTAGAATCGGGACTTCAAAGACGTTTTGAACGTCATGGACCATATGAGATGTTCCAGGAGTTGAAGATAAATATTTCAAGCAAATACCCGAGTTGAGAGACATGAAGTCTCCAACAAGTTCTATAGCTAAAAGATGGAGGAGAATCGCTCAACTAGTGAGCATGTGCTCAGATTGTCTGGGTACTACAATCGCTTGAATCAAGTGGGAGTTAATCTTCCAGATAAGATAGTGATTGACAGAATTCTCTAGTCACCATGACCAAGTCAGTAGAACTTCGTGATGAACTATAGTATGCAAGGGATGACGAAAACGACTCCCGAGCTTTTCATGATGATGAAATCGATGAAGGTAGAAATCAAGAAAAACATCAAGTGTTGATGGTAGACAAGACCACTAGTTTCAAGAAAAGGGCAGAGGGAAGAAGGGGAACTTCAAAAAGAACAGCAAGCAAGTTGCTGCTCAAGTAAAGAAGCCCAAGTCTGGACCTAAGCCTGAGACTGAGTGCTTCTATTTCAAAGGGACTGGTCACTAGAAGCGGAACTACCCCAAGTGATTGGCAGATAAGAAGGATGGCAAAGTGAACATAAGTATATTTGATATACATGTTATTGATGTGTACTTTACTAGTGTTTATAGCAAACCCTTAGTATTTGATACTAGTTCAGTTGCTAAGTTTAGTAACTCGAAACGGGAGTTGTAGAATAAACAAAGACTAGTTAAGGGTGAAGTGATGATGTGTGTTGGAAGTGGTTCCAAGATTGATATGATCATCATCGCACACTCCCTATACTTTCGGGATTAGTGTTGAACCTAAATAAGTGTTATTTGGTGTTTGCGTTGAGCATGAATATGATTTGATCATGTTTATTGTAATACGGTTATTCATTTAAGTAAGAGAATAAATTGTTGTTCTGTTTACATGAATAAAACCTTATATGGTTACACACCCAATGAAAATAGTTCGTTGGATCTCGATCATAGTGATACACATAATCATAATATTGAAACCAAAAGATGCAAAGTTAATAATTATAGTGCAACTTATTTGTAGCACTACCGCTTAGGTCATATTGGTGTAAAGCGCATGAAGAAACTCCATGCTGATGGGCTTTTGGAATCACTTGATTATGAATCAGTTGATGCTTGCGAACCATGCCTCATGGGCAAGATGACTAAGACTCTGTTCTTCAGAACAATGGAGCGAGCAACAGATTTGTTGGAAATCATACATACTGATGTATGTGGTCCGATGAATATTGAGGCTCGCGATAGGTATCATTATTTTCTGATCTTCACAGATGATTTGAGCAGATATGAGTATATCTACTTGATGAAACATAAGTCTGAAACATTTGAAAAGTTCAAAGAATTTCAGAGTGAAGTGGAGAGTCATCGTAACAAGAAAATAAGGCTTCTACAATCTGATCGCGGAGACAAATATTTGAGTTACGAGTTTGGTCTTCAATTAAAAATGTGGAATAGTTTCACAAATTCGTGCCACCCGGAACACCACAGCATAATGGTGTGTCCGAACGTCATAGCCGTACTTTATTAGATATAGTGCAAATCTATGATGTTTCTTACCGATTTACCACCATCGTTTTTGAGGTTATGCATTAAAGACAGCTGCATCCACGTTAAAAAAAGGGGCACCATCTAAGTCCGTTGAGACGACACAATCTGAACTGTGGTTTAGCAAGAAACCAAAGTTGTCGTTTCTTAAAGTTTGAGGTTGTGATGCTTATGTGGAAAAGTTTCATCTCGATAAGCTCAAACTCAAATCGGAGAAATGTGTCTTCATAGGATACCCAAAGGAGACAGTTGGGTACACCTTCTATCACAGATCCGAAGGCAAGACATTCGTTGCTAAGAATGGATCCTTTCTAGAGAAGGAGTTTCTCTCGAAAGAAGTGAGTGGGAGGAAAGTAGAAAACTTGATAAGGTAATTGTACCTTCTCCCTTATTGGAAAATAGTTCATCATAGAAATCTGTTCCTGTGACTACTACACCAATTAGTGAGGAAGCTAATGATGATGATCATGTAACTTCAGATCAAGTTACTACCGAATCTCGTAGGTAAACCAGAGTGAGATCCGCACCAGAGTGGTACGGTAATCCAGTTCTGGAAGTCATGCTGCTAGATCATGATGAACCTACGAACTATGAAGAAGCGATGGTGAGCCCAGATTCCGCAAAGTGGCTTGAAGCCATGAAATCTGAGATGGGATTCATGTATGAAAACAAAGTATGGACTTTGGTTGACTTGCCCGATGATCGGCAAGCCATAGAAAATAAATGGATCTTCAAGAGGAAGACAGACGTTGATAGTAGTGTTACTATCTACAAAGCTAGAATTGTCGCAAAAGGTTTTCGACAAGTTCAAAGTGTTGACTACGATGAGAGTTTCTCACTCATATCTATGCTTGAGTCTGTCCGAATCATGTTAGTAATTGCCGCATTTTATGAAATCTGGCAAATGGATAAACAAAACTGCATTCCTTAATGGATTTATTAAAGAAGAGTTGTATATTATGCAACCAGAAGGTTTTGTCAATCCGAAAGGTGCTAACAAAATGTGCAAGCTCCAGCGATCCATCTGTGGACTGGTGCAAGCATCTCGGAGTCGGAATATACGCTTTGATAAGTTGATCAAAGGATATAGTTTTATACAGACTTGCGGTGAAGCCTGTATTTACAAGAAAGTGAGTGGGAGCACTACAGCATTTCTGATAAGTATATGTGAATGACATATTGTTGATCAGAAATAATGTAGAATTATTCTGCAAAGCATAAAGGAGTGTTTGAAAGGAGTTTTTCAAAGAAAGACTTCGGTGAAGCTGCTTACATATTGAGCTCCAAGATCTATAGAGATAGATCAAGACACTTGATAAGTTTTTTTCAATGAGTACATACCTTGACAAGATTTTGAAGTAGTTCAAAATGGAGCAGTCAAAGAAAGAGTTCTTGCCTGTATTACAAGGTGTGAAGTTGAGTAAGACTCAAAGCCTGACCACGGCAGAAGATAGAAAGAGAATGAAAGTGTGACGCCCCCGATTCAATCATACACTAATCATACACGCAAACGTGTACGATCAAGATCAGGGACTCACGGGAAGATATCACAACACAACTCTACAAATAAAATAAGTCATACAAGCATCATATTACAAGCCAGGTGCCTCGAAGGCTCGAATACAAGAGCTCGATCATAGACGAGTCAGCGGAAGCAACAATATTTGAGTACAAACATAAGTTAAACAAGTCTGCCATAAGATGGCTAGCACAAACTGGGATACAGATCGAAAGAGGCGCAGGCCTCCTGCCTGGGATCCTCCTAAACTACTCCTGGTCGTCATCAGCGGGCAACACGTAGTAGTAGGCACCTCCATTGTAGTAGGAGTCGTCATCGACGGTGGCGTCTGGCTCCTGGGCTCCAACATCTGGTTGCGACAACCAGGCAGAAGGGATAGAGGGAAAAGAAGGAGAAAGCAACCGTGAGTACTCATCCAAAGTACTCGCAAGCAAGGAGCTACACTACATATGTATGCATTGGTATCAACTGGAATAAGGCTATTATATGTGGACTGAACTGCAGAAAGCCGGAATAAGAGGGGGATAGCTAGTCCTTTCGAAGATTACGCTTCTGGCAGCCTCCGGCTTGCAGCATGTAGAAGAGAGTAGACTGAAGACCTCCAAGTAGCATCATATAGCATAATCCTAACCGATGATCCTCTCCTCGTCGCCCTGTTAGAGAGCGATCACCGGGTTATATCTGGCACTTGGAAGGGTGTGTTTTATTAAGTATCCGGTTCTAGTTGTCATAAGGTCAAGATACAACTCCGGGTCGTCCTTTTACCGAGGGACACAGCTATTCGAATAGATAAACTTCCCTGCAGGGGTGCACCACATACCCCAACACGCCCGATCCCATTTGGCCGGACACATTTTTCTGGGTCATGCCCGGCCTCGGAAGATCAACACGTCGCAGCCCTACCTAGGCACAACAGAGAGGTCAGCACGCCGGTCTAAATCCTATGGCGCAGGGGTCTGGGCCCATCGCCCTTTGCACACCTGCACGTTGCGAATGCGGCCGGAAGCAGAACTAGCCCCCTTAATACAAGAGCAGGCTTACGGTCCAATCCGGCGCGTGCCACTCAATCGCTGACGTCACGAAGGCTTCGGCTGATACCACGACGCCAGGATACCCATAACTACTCCCGCGTAGATGGTTAGTGCGTATAGACCAAATGGCCAGACTCAGATCAAATACCAAGATCTCGTTAAGCGTGTTAATTGTCCGCGAATGCCGAACATGGCCAGGCCCACCTCTCTCCTAGGTGGTCGGAACCTGCCCTGTCGCTCCGCCTCAAAGATCCACTCGCGGGTGCTCCTACGAGCCGTCCCATCTTTAGTCACCACATGTATCATGTATAAAGTATATAGTATATACCCGTGATCACCTCCCGAGTGATCACGGCCCGATAGTATAGCATGGCAGAGGGACAAGAATGTAGGGCCACTGATGATAAACTAGCATCCTATACTAAGCATTAGGTTTGCAGGTAAAGGTAACAACAGTAGTAGCAAGGACAGGCTATGCATCAGTATAGGATTAACGGGAAGCAATAACATGCTACACTACTCTAATGCAAGCAGTATAGAGAAGAGTAGGCGGTATCTGGTGATCAAAGGGGGGGGGGGGGCTTGCCTGGTTGCTCTGGCAAGAGAGAGAGTTCTTCAACACCGTAGTCGTACTGGGTAGCAGTGGCGTCGGTCTCGGTGTCTATCGAGAGAAGAGGGGGGAGAAACAATAAATATTTAAGCAAGCATATGCATAGTGATGCATGACATGAGAAGTAACGGCGTTAGAGGTGCCCTAACGCGATAATAGGTGATACCGGTGAAGGGGGATGACATCCGGGAAAGTATCCCCGGTGTTTTGCGTTTTCGAGTAGAGGAGCCGGAGGGGGAAAGTTGCGAGTTTGCTATGCTAGGGATGCGTGACAGACGAACGGGTTGCGTATCCGGATTCGTCTCGTCGTTCTGAGCAACTTTCATGTAGAAAGTATTTTCGTCTGAGCTACGGTTTATTTTATATGATTTTCTAAAGTTTTAATCATTTTTAGAATTTATTTAATTATTTAATTTAACCTTATCCAGAATAGTGCATGCTGACGTCAGCATGACGTCAGCAGTCAACAGAGGTGTTGACTGGTCAAACTGACGTGTGGGTCCCACTGGTCATACAGTGCTAACTAATTAACCAATTTAATTAGTTTAATTAACAGGTTAATTAGGTTAGTTAATTAATTATATTAATTAAACATGATTACGTAAGTTATTTAATTAGTTAATTAATTAATTAAATTTATTTATATTATTTTTATTTTCTCTTCTTTTTTTTTGAATCGTTCTGGGCACGGGGCCACCTTGTCATTTGGCCAAAGGCCATAGCGGGCAAATGGGAACGGGTCTCGGGCGCGCGGGCGCCAGCCCGCTTGGGCGCTTGCCCAGGCCAACGGTGGCGGGCGCCAGCACCGGGAGCGGGAGGCCAGTGGCGGGGACGACGGCCACGACGCCTGTTGGCCGCGGCGTCGGGTGGCGACGCGGGCGCGAGGAGAAGGCTGCGGGGCAAGAGGCGAGGAGCTCCGGTGAGCAGTGCCGAGCGGGGAAGGGTGGACGCGCGGCTGCGGCGCGAGGCAAGGCGGGGCGATGGCGCGGGCGGCAGAGGAGCAAAGCAGCGGAGAGGGACCGCGTCAGGGGCGCGCGTGCGAGCTGCGTATAGCGCAGGCGAGCGCGTGCACGCCGGGGGGAGGGCGGCGGTTGCAGTAGCGGGAGGTTGGGTGCGCGTGGGTACGCGCCAGGTCGAGGCTAGGTGAGTAGGGGCGACGGGACGGGGCTACGGTCATGCGCGCGCGAGTGACAGCGCCGGCGACAGAGAACAAGGGGAGAGAGGGAGGGATGCCGGAGCTCACAGTGGAGCCGTAGGGCATGGCAATAGGCTCGAGGAGGCGGACGGGGAGAACGGCGAGGTCGAGGCGGTGGTGCAGTGGCAGCGCGGCGTTCGCCGACGGTGTCCGGCGGTGTCGAGGAGGAGGATGGCGATGCGGCGTTCCAGGCGGCGTCGGGGCGGCGGGGATCGGTGTGGTCTGGCCGGGGGGATGACGGGGACGGGTCGAGGCGGCGAGGGGCTACGGCGAGGTCGCCGGCAGGACGCGCGAGCCCGGGGGGTAGGAGGCGCACGGGGTTGGGGCGCCGAGCGGGAGCGAGGGGAGTGGGGGGGGGGGTCATGGGGGTCTCGTCCCCGATCCAGATTAGGATTTGTCACTCCGATTGTCGGAGAGGTATCTCTGGGCCCTCTCGGTAATGCACATCACATAAGCCTTGCAAGCATTACAACTAATGTGTTAGTTGTGAGATGATGTATTACGGAACGAGTAAAGAGACTTGCCGGTAACAAGATTGAACTAGGTATTGGATACCGACGATCGAATCTCGGGCAAGTAACATACCGATGACAAAGGGAACAACGTATGTTGTTATGCGGTCTGACCGATAAAGATCTTCGTAGAATATGTAGGAGCCAATATGGGCATCCAGGTCCCGCTATTGGTTATTGACCGGAGACGTGTCTCGGTCATGTCTACATTGTTCTCGAACCGTAGGGTCCGCACGCTTAAGGTTTCGATGACAATTATATTATGAGTTTATGAGTTTTGATGTACCGAAGGAGTTCGGAGTCCCGGATGAGATCGGGGACATGACGAGGAGTCTCGAAATGGTCGAGACGTAAAGATCGATATATTGGACGACTATATTCGTACATCGGAAAGGTTCCGAGTGATTCGGGTATTTTCGGAGGTACCGGGGAGTTACGGGAATACGGGGAAGAGTATTGGGCCTTGATGGGCTTTAGTGGGAAGAGGAAAAAGGCTGCTGCGCCCCCTCCCCTCTAGTCCGAATTGGACTAGAGAAAAGG
Organism: Triticum monococcum; assembly: GCA_034509565.1. NCBI lineage: Eukaryota > Viridiplantae > Streptophyta > Magnoliopsida > Poales > Poaceae > Triticum > Triticum monococcum. Next base: position 11,268,655 of record CM067845.1, on the reverse strand, counting down.
GGGCCGGCCACCTTTCCTACTCCTCCACTTCCTTCTCCCTTCCTCCCCTCTTGGTGGACTCCTACTAGGACTTGGAGTCCTAGTAGGACTCCACACCTGGCGTGCCTCTCCTAGGCCGGCCGCCCCTCCTCCCTTGCTCCTTTATATACGGGGGCAGGGGGCACCCCATAGACACACAAGTTGATCATTGAGATCGTTCCTTAGCCGTGTGCGGTGCCCCCTGCCACCAAATTCCACCTCGATCATATCGTTGTAGTGCTTAGGCGAAGCCCTGCGTCGGTAGTACATCAAGATCGTCACCACGCCATCGTGCTGACGGAACTCCTCCCCGAAGCTTTGCTGGATCGGAGCCCGGGGATCGTCATCGAGCTGTACGTGTGCTAAGAACTCGGAGGTGCCGGAGTAACGGTGCTTGGATCGGTCGGATCGGGAAGAAGACGTACGACTACTTCCTCTACGTTGTGTCAACACTTCTGTTGCAATCTACAAGAGTACGTAGATCATACTCTCCCCCTCGTTGCTATGCATCACCATGATCTTGCGTGTGCGTAGGAATTTTTTTGAAATTACTACGTTCCCCAACAAAACCGGCCACCGGTTTACCAGCTATTGTGTGCCACTACTTAGAAACAATTATTCAATTGGAGCCGTTTTGAAGCTTCTTGTAATAGGATAGCAAAACCCCCTTTATCTGTCATGCCATCGAGCATGTTTTGTGGTGCTTTGACATTGTGAGAACTTGCTCCACTTTTGGAATTCATGTATGCATAATCCTTTATGTTCCTGCATATGAGAACTAAAAAGCATCCTAGTGGTTTACCACTAAACGGGTTATGATGTCCAAAAGCCATACATAACTTGGATGGATAACCAAAGTTTGTAATAATCCGATAAAATAAGTAATACCTATGATATACCTCGTTGGCTGACCAACTGCTTGTATGGTAGAGGTAAAAACATTAATCCGGAGTGTTAATAACTCCTGGCCCTCTTGCTAGTTCATGTAGAAATCATATTGGGCTAAAAAGCCGTTGAGTTGTTTGTATAAGAATGGTGACATCTACTCAAAACCAGACCGGAGTAGTTTTGCTACTGGTTTAGAATCTGATCATGTACTGACAACTAAGCGTTGAAAGTCAAGCCAGGTTTGTAACAAAAACCCGGTTTATCAGAAAATATTCATAAATCCCTTACCAAAAGATGTTAAAACAACAAATACAAAAGAAATATGCAAGGCTTTTCATCGGCTGCCAGGCCCTAAATCGAGGCTTTTCATGGGCTGCCAGGCCGCTGAGTTAAACCATTTTGCAAAGCCTTTTAAGATGGACCTCAATCTTTAACCAATCACCGTTTTAACTTTGACAAGTTCAGGGTCCATGGGATTGACTTGTCAAACATTCGATGGGTCATACCAGGTATACCTGGACGGAGTGGCTTAGTTAAAGAGGCAGGATAACCCAGGGTTTTAGGTGAATACACCTGGCTTCCAAGCCTGGCTTGATAGCCTATTACACGGGTTCAAACTCATTGTTCTTTGAGAAGCAAAGAGCCCCCAGGTAATATGTGAGCTGTGCTCGGTGGTTACCTATGTTTGAACTGTGCTTAATGCAACAGACTCTCTTTTGGTTCCACATAATTTCCTTTTTGGCTTAACGCCTATCAAGAGGTGTAGCTATGGTGTGATAACAACCAAGCCCCCTAGTGATATCCCTTTGTGGTGTTTAAACCGATCAAGAGGTGTAGCTATGGTTCAGATATGACCAAGCCCCTAGTGATTTTCTTTATATCCGTGCGGCTGCAGAGACCGGTTTAACAAAACTCCGCTTTGTCAGTAGAAACTCTTGTAAGCACACACATGATGTAAAAAGAACAGAGACCCCGCTTTATTCGAGGCTCCGGTTTATTATATAATATATACATTGTGATAAATATCTACATATGAAGAGCCTGTGGCTCAAGTATAGTAAGGCCAAAGAAGAGCTATATTCCACGGCCGCTTAGTCTCCTCCTCCGATTTACGTGAGTCTTTGTGCTCTCGAACATCAATGAGGTAGTATGACCCGTTGTGCAGATTCTTGCTGACCACAAAAGGTCCTTCCCAAGGTGGGGATAATTTGTGCATATCAGTCTGATCCTGGATGAGCCGGAGCACCAGATTGCCCTCTTAAAAAGTTCGGGTCTTAACCCGGCGGCTGTGATAACGTCGGAGATCTTGTTGATAAATTGCCGAACGTGCTACTGCAAGATCACGCTCCTCATCTAACAGGTCCAGGGAATCCTGACGTGCATGCTCATTATCAGCTTCAACATAAGCTGCCACATGGGGCGAGTCATGACGGATGTCACTAGGAAGAACTGCCTCCGCTCCATAAACCATGAAGAAAGGTGTGTAACCCGTAGATCTGTTGGGTGTGGTGTTGATGCTCCATAACACCGAAGGTAACTCCTCAACCCAACAACCCGGTGTCCATTTCAAAGGAACCATAAGCCGGGGTTTAATACCTCACAAAATTTCTTGATTTGCCCTCTCCGCTTGACCATTAGATTGGGGGTGAGCCACCGATGCTATATCAAGCCGGATGTGCTCACGTCGGCAAAATTCCTCCATCTCTCCCTTTGATAGATTAGTACCATTATCAGTTATAATACTGTGTGGAAAACCAAACCGGAATATCACCTTTTTGATGAACTGAACCGTCGTGGCTGCATCACACTTACTGACTGGCTCTGCTTCCACCCATTTGGTGAACTTGTCTGATGGGGAACGTAGTAATTTCAAAAATTTCCTACGCACACGCAAGATCATGGTGATGCATAGCAACGAGGGGGAGAGTCTGATCAACGTACCCTTGTAGATCGCAATGGAAGCGTTGACACAACGTAGTGGAAGTAGTCGTACGTCTTCTTCCCGATCCGACCGATCCAAGCACCGTTACTCCGGCACCTCCGAGTTCTTAGCACACGTTCAGCTCGATGACATTCCTCGGGCTCCGATCCAGCAAAGCATCGAGGAAGAGTTCCGTCAGCACGACGGCCTGGTGACGATCTTGATGTACTACCGACGCAGGGCTTCGCCTAAGCACTACAACGGTATGATCAAGGTGGAATTTGGTGGCAAGGGGCACCGCACACGGCTAAGGAACGATCAACAATGATCAATTTTGTGTCTAAAGGTGCCCCCTGCCCCCGTATATAAAGGATGAGAGGGGGAGGGCTGGCCGGCCAAGCTTGGAGGCGCAGGAGGAGTCCTACTCCCACCGGGAGTAGGACTCCCCCCTCCAATCCTATTCCAACTAGGATTCCTTAAAGGGGAAAGAGAGAGAGAGGTGGCCGGCCCCTTCTCCTAGTCCTAATAGGACTAGGGGGAGGGGGAAGGTGCGCAGCCCTTGTGGGCAGCCCTCTCACCTTTCCACTAAGGCCCATGTAGGCCCATTTGGCTCCCGGGGGGTTCCGGTAACCCTCCCGGTAATCCGGTAAAATCCCGATTTCACCTGGAACACTTCCGATGTCCAAACATAGGCTTCCAATATATCAATCTTTATGTCTCGACCATTTCGAGACTCCTCGTCATGTCCGTGATCACATCTGGGACTCCGAACAACCTTCGGTACATCAAAATGCATAAACTCATAATAACTGTCATCGTAACGTTAAGCGTGCGGACCCTACGGTTCGAGAACAATGTAGACATGACCGAGACACGTCTCCGGTCAATAACTAATAGCGGGACCTGGATGCCCATATTGGCTCCTACATATTCTACGAAGATCTTTATCGGTCAGACCGCATAACAACATACGTTGTTCCCTTTGTCATCGGTATGTTACTTGCCCGAGATTCGATCGTCGATATCCAATACCTAGTTCAATCTCGTTACTGGCAAGTCTCTTTACTCGTTCCGTAATACATCATCTCACAACTAACATCTTAGTTATAATGCTTGCAAGGCTTATGTGATGTGTATTACCGAGAGGGCCCAAAGATACCTCTCCGACAATCGGAGTGACAAACCCTAATCTCGAAATACGCCAACCAACATCTACCATTGGAGACACCTGTAGTACTCCTTTATAATCACCCAGTTACGTTGTGACGTTTGGTAGTACCCAAAGTGTTCCTCCAGTAAACGGGAGTTGCATAATCTCATAGTTATAGGAACATGTATAAGTCATGAAGAAAGCAATAGCAACATACTAAACGATCGGGTGCTAAGCTAATGGAATGGGTCATGTCAATCAAATCATTCAACTAATGATGTGACCTCGTTAATCAAATAACAACTCTTTGTTCATGGTTAGGAAACATAACCATCTTTGATTAATGAGCTAGTCAAGTAGAGGCATACTAGTGACACTCTGTTGGTCTATGTATTCACACATGTATTATGTTTCCGGTTAATACAATTCTAGCATGAATAATAAACATTTATCATGATATAAGGAAATAAATAATAACTTTATTATTGCCTCTAGGGCATATTTCCTTCAGTCTCCCACTTGCACTAGAGTCAATAATCTAGTTCACATTGCCATGTGATTTAGCAGCAATAGTTCACATCACCATGTGATTAACACCCATAGTTCACATCGTCATGTGACCAACACTCAAAGGGTTTACTAGAGTCAGTAATCTAGTTCACATCTCTATGTGATTAACATCCAAAGAGTACTAAGGTGTGATCATGTTTTGCTTGTGAGATAATTTTAGTCAACGGGTCTGTCACATTCAGATCCGTAAGTATTTTGCAAAATTCTATGTCTATAATGCTCTGCATGGAGCTACTCTAGCTAATTGCTCCCACTTTCAATATGTATCCAGATTGAGACTTTAGATTCATTTGGATCAGTGTCAAAAACTTGCATCGACGTAACCCTTTACGACGAACCTTTTTGTCACGTCCATAATCGAGAAACATATCCTTATTTCACTAAGGATAATTTTGACCGCTGTCCAGTGATCTACTCCTAGATCACTATTGTACTCCCTTGCCAAATCAGTGCAGGGTATACAATAGATCTGGTACACAGCATGGCATACTTTATAGAACCTATGAATGAGGCATAGGGAATGACTTTCATTCTCTTTCTATCTTTTGCCGTGGTCGGGCTTTGAGTCTTCACTCAACTTCACACCTTGTAACACAGGCAAGAAACTTTTTCTTTGACTGTTCCATTTTGAACTACTTCAAAATCTTGTCAAGGTATTTACTTATTGAAAAACTTTATCAAGCGTCTTGATCTATCTCTATAGATCTTGAAGCTCAATATGTAAGCAGCATTACCGAAGTCTTTCTTTGAAAAACTCCTTTCAAACACTCCTTTTATGCTTTACAGAATAATTCTACATTATTTCCGATCAACAATATGTCATTCACATATACTTATCAGAAATGCTGTAGTGCTCCCACTCACTTTCTCGTAAATACAGGCTTCACCGCAAGTCTGTATAAAACTATATGCTTTGATCAACTCATCAAAGCGTATATTCCAACTCCGAGATGTTTGCACCAGTCCACAGATAGATCGCTGGAGCTTCCATATTTAGTTAACACCTTTAGGATTGACAAAACCTTCTAGTTGCATCGTATACAACTCTTCTTTAGCAAATCCATTAAGGAATGCAGTTTTGTTTATCCATTTGCCAGATTTCATAAAATGCGGCAATTGCTAACATGATTCGGACAGACTTAAGCATAGATACGAGTGAGAAAATCTCACCGTAGTCAACACCTTGAACTTGTCGAAAACCTTTTGCGACAATTCTAGCTTTGTAGATAGTAACACTACTATCAGCGTCCGTCTTCCTCTTGAAGATCCATTTATTTTCTATGGCTTGCCGATCATCGGGCAAGTCAACCAAAGTCCATACTTTGTTCTCATACATGGATCATATCTCAGATTTCATGGCTTCAAGCCACTTTGCGGAATCTGGGCTCATCATCACTTCCTCATAGTTCGTAGGTTCGTCATGGTCAAGTAACATGACCTCCAGAACAGGATTACCGTACCACTCTGGTGAGGATCACACTCTGGTTTACCTACGAGATTCGGTAGTAACTTGATCTGAAGTTACATGATCATCATCATTAGCTTCCTCACTAATTGGTGTAGTAGTCACAAGAACAGATTTTTGTGATGAACTACTTTCCAATAAGGTAGAAGGTACAATTACCTTATCAAGTTTTCTACTTTCCTCCCACTCACTTCTTTCGAGAGAAACTCCTTCTCTGGAAAGGATCCATTCTCGGCAATGAATATCTTGCCTTCGGATCTATGATAGAAGGTGTACCCAACAGTCTCCTTTTGGGTATCCTATGAAGACATATTTCTCCAATTTCGTTTTGAGCTTATCAGGATGAAACTTTTTCACATAAGCATCACAACCCCAAACTTTAAGAAACGACTACTTTGGTTTCTTGCTAAACTACTGTTCAGATTGTGTCGTCTCAAAGGACTTAAATGGTGCCCCTTTTTTTAACGTGAATGCAGCTGTCTCTAATGCATAACCCCAAAATGATAGTGGTAGATCGGTAAGAGACATCATAGATCGCACTGTATCTAATAAAGTACGGTTATGATGTTCGGACACACCATTACACAATGGTGTTCCATGTGGCGTGAGTAGTGAAACTATTTCACATTGTTTTTAACTGAAGGCCAAACTCGTAACTCAAATACTCTTCTCTACGATCAGATCATAGAAACTTTATTTTCTTGTTACGATGATTTTTTTCACTTCACTCTGAACTTCTTTGAACTTTTCAAATGTTTCAGACTTTATGTTTCATCAAGTAGATATACTCATATCTGCTCAAATCATCTGTGAAGATCAGAAAATAATGATACCTGTCGCGAGCCTCAATATTCATCGGACCACATACATCAGTATGTATGATTTCCAACAAATCTGTTGCTCGTTCCATTGTTCCGAAGAACAGAGTCTTAGTCATCTTGCCCATGAGGCATGGTTCGCAAGCATCAACTGATTCATAATCAAGTGATTCCAAAAGCCCATCAGCATGGAGTTTCTTCATGCGCTTTACACCAATATGACCTAAACGGCAGTGCTACAAATAAGTTGCACTATCATTATTAACTTTGCATCTTTTGGTTTCAATATTATGATTATGTGTATCACTACGATCGAGATCCAACGAACTATTTTCATTGGGTGTGTAACCATATAAGGTTTTATTCATGTAAACAGAACAACAATTTATTCTTTTACTTAAATGAATAACCGTTTTACAATAAACATGACCAGGTCATATTCATGCTCAACGCAAACACCAAATAACACTTATTTAGGTTCAACACTAATCCCGAAAGTATAGGGAGTGTGTGATGATGATCATATCAATCTTGGAACCACTTCCAACACACATCGTCACTTCACCCTTAACTAGTCTCTGTTTATTCTGCGACTCCCGTTTCGAGTTACTACTCTTAGCAACTGATCCAGTATCAAATACCGAGGGGTTTCTATAAACACTAGTAAAGTACACATCAATAACATGTATATCAAATATACTTATGTTCACTTTGCCATCCTTCTTATCCGCCAATTACTTGGGGTAGTTCCGCTTCCAGTGACCAGTCCCTTTGCAATAGAAGCACTTAGTCTCAGGCTTAGGATCAGACTTGGGCTTCTTCACTTGAGCAGCAACTTGCTTGCTGTTCTTTTTGAAGTTCCCCTTCTTCCCTCTGCCCTTTTCTTGAAACTAGTGGTCTTGTCTACCATCAACACTTGATGTTTTTCTTGATTTCTACCTTCATCGATTTCATCATCATGAAAAACTCGGGAGTCGTTTTCGTCATCCCTTGCATACTATAGTTCATCACGAAGTTCTACTAATTGGTCATGGTGACTAGAGAATTCTATCAATCACTATCTTATCTGGAAGATTAACTCCCACTTGATTCAAGCGATTGTAGTACCCAGACAATCTGAGCACATGCTCACTAGTTGAGCGATTCTCCTCCATCTTTTAGCTATAGAACTTGTTGGAGACTTCATATCTCTCAACTCGGGTATTTGCTTGAAATATTAACTTCAACTCCTGGAACATCTCATATGGTCCATGACGTTCAAAACGTCTTTGAAGTCCCGATTCTAAGCCATTAAGCATGGTGCACTAAACTATCAAGTAGTCATCATACTGAGCTAGCCAAACGTTCATAACATCTGCATCTGCTCCTGCAATAGGTCTGTCACCTAGCGGTGCATCAAGGACATAATTCTTCTGTGCAGCAATGAGGATAAACCTCAGATCACGGATCCAATCCGCATCATTGCTACTAACATCTTTCAACACAATTTTCTCTAGGAACATATAAAAAATAAACAAAGGGAAGCAACAACGCGAGCTATTGATCTACAACATAATTTGCAAAATACTACCAGGACTAAGTTCATGATAAATTTAAGTTCAATTTAATCATATTACTTAAGAACTCCCACTTAGATAGATATCCCTCTAATCCTCTAAGTGATCACGTGATCCAAATCAACTAAACCATAACCGATCATCACGTGAGATGGAGTAGTTTTCAATGGTGAACATCATTATGTTGATCATATCTACTATATGATTCACGCTCGACCTTTCGGTCTCCGTGTTCCGAGGCCATATCTGTATATGCTTGGCTCGTCAAGTATAACCTGAGTATTCCGCGTGTGCAACTGTTTTGCACCCGTTGTATTTGAATGTAGAGCCTATCACACCCGATCATCACGTGGTGTCTCAGCACGAAGAACTTTCGCAACGGTGCATACTCAGGGAGAACACTTCTTGATAATTTAGTGAGAGATCATCTTATAATGCTACCGTCAATCAAAGCAAGATAAGATGCATAAATGATAAACATCACATGCAATCAATATAAGTGATATGATATGGCCATCATCATCTTGTGCTTGTGATCTCCATCTCCGAAGCACCGTCATGATCACCATCGTCACCGGCGCGGCACCTTGATCTCCATCGTAGCATCGTTGTCGTCTCGCCAATCTTATGCTTCCACGACTATCACTACCGCTTAGTAATAAAGTAAAGCATTACATCACGATTGCATTGCATACAATAAAGCGACAACCATATGGCTCCTGCCAGTTGCCGATAACTTGGTTACAAAACATGATCATCTCATACAATAAAATTTAGCATCATGCCTTGACCATATCACATCACAACATGCCCTGCAAAAACAAGTTAGACGTCCTCTACTTTGTTGTTGCAAGTTTTACGTGGCTGCTACGGGCTTAAGCAAGAACTCATCTCACCTACGCATCAAAACCACAACGATAGTTTGTCAAATAGACTCCGTTTTAACCTTCTCAAGGACCGGGCGTAGCCATACTCGGTTCAACTAAAGTTGGAGAGACAGTTCCGCAAGCCATCTATGTGCAAAGCACGTCGAGGGAACCGGTCTCGCGTAAGAGTACGCGTAAGGTTGGTCCGGATCGTCTCGTCCAACAATACCGCCGAACCAAAGTATGACATGCTGGTAGGCAGTATGACTTGTATCGCCCGCAACTCACTTGTGTTCTACTCGTGCAAATAACATCAAACCATAAAAACCTAGGCTCGGATACCACTGTTGGGGAACGTAGTAATTTCAAAAATTTCCTATGCACATGCAAGATCATGGTGATGCATAGCAACGAGGGGGAGAGTCTGATCTACGTACGCTTGTAGATCGCAACGGAAGCGTTGACACAACATAGTGGAAGTAGTCGTACGTCTTCTTCCCGATCCGACCGATCCAAGCACCGTTACTCCGGCACCTCCGAGTTCTTAGCACACGTTCAGCTCGATGACGTTCCTCGGGCTCCGATCCAGCAAAGCATCGAGGAAGAGTTCCATCAGCACGACGGCGTGGTGACGATCTTGATGTACTACCGACGCAGGGCTTCGCCTAAGCACTACAACGGTATGATCGAGGTGGAATTTGGTGGCAAGGGGCACCGCACACGGCTAAGGAACGATCAACAATGATCAATTGTGTGTCTAGAGGTGCCCCCTGCCCCCGTATATAAAGGATGAGAGGGGGAGGGCTGGCCGGCCAAGCTTGGAGGCGCAGGAGGAGTCCTACTCCCACCGGGAGTAGGACTCCCCCCTCCAATCCTATTCCAACTAGGATTCCTTAAAGGGGAGAGAGAGAGAGAGAGGTGGCCGGCCCCTTCTACTAGTCCTAATAGGACTAGGGGGAGGGGGAAGGTGCACAGCCCTTGTGGGCAGCCCTCTCACCTTTCCACTAAGGCCCATGTAGGCCCATTTGGCTCCCGGGGGGTTCCGGTAACCCTCCCGGTAATGCGGTAAAATCCCGATTTCACCCGGAACACTTCCGATGTCCAAACATAGGCTTCCAATATATCAATCTTTACGTCTCGACCATTTCGAGACTCCTCGTCATGTCCGTGATCACATCCGGGACTCCGAACAACCTTCGGTACATCAAAATGCATAAACTCATAATAACTGTCATCGTAACGTTAAGCGTGCGGACCCTACGGTTCGAGAACAATGTAGACATGACCGAGAGACGTCTCCGGTCAATAACCAATAGCGGGACCTGGATGCCCATATTGGCTCCTACATATTCTACGAAGATCTTTATCGGTCAGACCGCATAACAACATACGTTGTTCCCTTTGTCATCGGTATGTTACTTGCCCGAGATTCGATCGTCGATATCCAATACCTAGTTCAATCTCGTTACTGGCAAGTCTCTTTACTCGTTCCGTAATACATCATCTCACAACTAACATCTTAGTTATAATGCTTGCAAGGCTTATGTGATGTGTATTACCGAGAGGGCCCAGAGATACCTCTTCGACAATCGGAGTGACAAACCTAATCTCGAAATACGCCAACCCAACATCTACCATTGGAGACACCTGTAGTACTCCTTTATAATCACCCAGTTACGTTGTGACGTTTGGTAGTACCCAAGGTGTTCCTCCGGTAAACGGGAGTTGCATAATCTCATAGTTATAGGAACATGTATAAGTCATGAAGAAAGCAATAGCAACATACTAAACGATCGGGTGCTAAGCTAATGGAATGGGTCATGTCAATCAGATCATTCAACTAATGATGTGACCTCGTTAATCAAATAACAACTCTTTGTTCATGGTTAGGAAACATAACCATCTTCGATTAACGAGCTAGTCAAGTAGAGGCATACTAGTGACACTCTGTTGGTCTATGTATTCACACATGTATTATGTTTCCGGTTAATACAATTCTAGCATGAATAATAAACATTTATCATGATATAAGGAAATAAATAATAACTTTATTATTGCCTCTAGGGCATATTTCCTTCATTGTCAACTGCCATGAACAAGTGGGTCTTTTGTCCTTGGATCGCTTGAAGGGTCCAACCATATCAAGCCCCCAAGTCGCAAACGACCAAGTTATTGGAATCATGCTCAACTCCTGAGCCGGAATATGAGCACGACGTGCAAATTTTTGACAACCGTCACATCTTTTGACTAAATCCTCTGCATCGGCGTGAGCTGTTAACCAGTAAAAACCGTGGCGAAAAGCTTTAGCCACCAAAGACTTTGAACCAGCGTGATGACCACAATCCCCTTCATGGATTTCTCGCAAAATCTCACAACCCTCCTGAGGAGAGACACACCGCTGAATTGCCCCTGTGACGCTGTAATGATGTAACTCCCCGTTGATTATGGTCATTGACTTGGAACGCCAGATTACCTGTCGGGCTAAGGTTTAATCCTTCGGTAACTCACCCCGGTTCATGTAAGCCAGGTACGGGATTGTCCAATCCGGTATGACATGCAAAGCTGCCACCAATTGAGCCTCCGGGTCAGGAATAACCAACTCCTCCTCTGTTGGTATCTTGACCAACGGATTATGCAGTATATCAAGGAAGACATTTGGCGGGACCGGTTTATGCTGAGAACCAAGGCAGCTTAAAGCGTCCGCCGCTTCGTTCTTGCGCCGGTCTATATGGTCCACCTGATAGCCCTTGAAGTGACCAGCCATTGTGTCCATCGCTCGTCGATATGCAGCCATGAGTGGGTCTTTAGAATCCCAAGTGCCAGACACCTGTTGAGCCACCAGATCTGAATCCCCAAAGCACTTGACCCGGCTTAAGTTCATCTCCGTAGCCATCCGAAGACCATGGAGTAAGGCCTCATACTCAGATGCATTGTTAGTACAAGGGAACATTAAACGGAGGACATAACAAAACTTGTCACCTCGTGGGGAAGTTAGTATGACTCCAGCCCCCGAGCCCTCCAACTGTCTGGATCCATCAAAATGAATAGTCCAATACGTGTTATCTGGCTTTTCCTGTGGTGCCTGCAACTCTGTCCAATCATTGATGAAATCCACAGGCGCTTGGGATTTAATTGCTGTGCGAGGTGTGTATTTGAGCCCGTGAGGTCCAAGCTCAATAACCCACTTAGCAATCCAACCAGTTGCTTCTCTGTTTTGAATGATATCTCCCAGAGGGGCTGAACTGACCACTGTGATAAGATGACCCTGAAAATAATGTTTGAGCTTCCGGCTTGCCATAAACACTCCATACACCAGCTTCTGCCAATGTGGATACCTCTGCTTTGATTCAATGATCACCTCACTGATATAATAAACCGGCCATTGAACCGGATACTCCTTTTCAGCTTCCTTGCGCTCCACCACAATAGTCATGCTAATAGCTCGGGCATTAGCAGCCACATACAGCAATAACGGCTCCTTATCGATCGGGGATGCAAGCACATGCGGTTCAACTAACTGCCTCTTTAGATCCTCAAATGCTTTATCAGCCGCCTCACTCCAGACAAAATCATCCGTTTTCTTTAGCATCTGATATAGAGGGATAGCCTTCTCCCTAAGACGACTGATAAACCGGCTCAAAGCCGCAATCCGGCCGGCCAAACATTGAACGTCATTGATACACGCCGGTTTAGCCAAAGATGTAATTGCTGAGATCTTTTCCGGATTAGCCTTAATGCCTCTGTTTGACACCAGAAAACCCAAGAGTTTGCCTGCCGGGACACCAAAGACACACTTTTCCGGATTGAGCATCATCTTGTAAACCCGGAGGTTGTCAAAGGTTTCTCTCAAATCATCTATCAATGTTTCCTCCTTCCTGGACTTTACCACAATATCATCTACATATGCATGAACATTGCGCCCAATCTGCTTATGAAGACAATTCTGAAGACATCGTTGATAAGTCGCCTGGGCACTCTTGAGCCCAAAAGGCATGGAGACATAGCAGAAGGCTCCAAAGGGAGTTATAAAAGCCGTCTTCTCCTGATCCTTAACCGCCATTTTGATGAGATGATAGCCAGAATAGGCGTCCAGAAAACACAAACGGTCACAACCCTCCGTAGCATCAATAATCTGATCAATACGAGGGAGAGCAAAGGGATCTGCAGGGCAAGCCTTGTTCAAGTCTGTGTAATCTACACACATATGCCAAGTGCCGTTTTTCTTAAGAACCAACACCAGATTAGCCAACTACTCTGGGTGAAAGACCTCCACGATAAACCCCGCGGCCAACAACCGAGCTACCTCTTCACCAATAGCCTTGCGCCTTTCTTCATTGAAGCGATGGAGAAACTGCCAGACTAGTTTAAACTTAGGATCAATGTTAAGTGTGTGCTCAGCGAGTTCCCTCGGTACACCTGGCATGTCAGAAGGTTTCCATGCAAAGATGTCCCGGTTCTCACTGATGAACTCGATGAGCGCGCTTTCCTATTTAGGATCCAGGTTAGCACTGATGCTGAACTGCTTGGATGAATTGCCAGGAACAAAATCAACCATCTTAGTATCTGCGGCCGATTTAAATTTCAACGCCGGATCGTGTTCTGTAGTTGGCTTTTTCAAAGAAGTCATATCTGCCGGATCAACTTGGTCTTTATAAAACTTCAGCTCCTCCGTGGCACAAATCGACTCAGCATAAGCCGCATCACCTTCTTCACATTCCAAAGCGATCTTCCTGCCCCCATGTACTGTGATGGTCCCCTTATGACCTGACATCTTAAGCTGTAGATAAACACAACACGACCTATCCATGAACTTAGCGTAAGCCGGCCTCCCAAACAAAGCGTGATACAAACTTTTGATTTTCACCACCTCAAAAGTCAATGTTTCTAATCTTGAATCATGATCGTCTCCAAAAGCCACCTCTAAGGCTATCTTGCCCACTGGATATGCAGACTTACCAGGCACCACACCATGAAAAATGGTGTTTGACTGTTTAAGATTCTTATCTGTCAACCCCATACGACGGAAGGTATCATAATATAGAATGTTGATACTACTTCCCCCATCCATAAGTACCTTAGTGAACTTATATCCCCCAACTTGAGGGGCAACCACTAAGGCCAGATGACCCGGATTGTCAACCCGGGGCGGGTGATCTTCTCTACTCCATAAAATGGGTTCTTCAGACCAGCGCAAATACTGAGGCACCGCCAGTTCAACAGAGTTCACTGCCCTCTTGTGAAGCTTTTGATCACGCTTACACAAGCTAGTGGTGAAGACATGATATTGCCCACTATTTAACTGCTTAGGATTGCTCGGATAACCCGACTGCTGCTGCTGCTGGTTTCCCTGATGGTTGTAACCTCCCTGGTTGCCCTGATTCCCTTGATTGCTGTGTCCGGTTTGATTGCCCTGAAATCCTGAATCGGAGCTGCCGCCTCCGTAAACCGGCCCGTGGAAACCACCTCCTGAACCGCCGGGCGGGCCATTATCGTACTGAAACATATTGGAGTTCTTGAAATCTCGCATGATATAACAATCCTTCCAAAGGTGCGATGTTGGCTTCTCCTTTGATCCATGCTTTGGACATGGTTGATTTAACAGGCGCTCCAAATTGGAGCCTAGACCTCCGCCTCTCTGGGGCTGCTTTCCCTTACGTCGCCGACCATTCTCCTGAGCATTGGTGTTATCCACAAAGTCCAAACTGTTGTCGGCCTTGTGCTTACCATTGTTCCCATGGCCTGCCAGATTATGATGTTGACCCTTGGTGTTGCCATTCTTTTTCCCTTTCCCCGGTTTGTCCTCCTCTGAGTCAGGGTCTTTGGTATTATCTGAATCGACTTATTTAACCAAAGCGGCCATAAGCGTTGACATATCATTGCAGTGACGTTTGAGCCTTCCTAACTTCTGTTTGAGCGGCAGAAAATGGCAATTGCCCTCCAACATTAGTACTACAGCATCTGCATTGATACGATCCGATGAATGCA
This sequence comes from Triticum monococcum, assembly GCA_034509565.1. Taxonomy (NCBI): domain Eukaryota; kingdom Viridiplantae; phylum Streptophyta; class Magnoliopsida; order Poales; family Poaceae; genus Triticum; species Triticum monococcum. Next base: position 11,253,418 of record CM067845.1, on the reverse strand, counting down.
AAATAGCTGAGACCCGCTTTACCCAATGGGTCGTGGACTCCCCATCCTCTTGGACACAAGCGGCTAGATCCACAATTGACATGGGCTGCTTACAAGTATCCTTGAAGTTCTGGATAAACCGATGAAGGAAATATGCCCTAGAGGCAATAATAAAGTTATTATTTATTTCCTTATATCATGATAAATGTTTATTATTCATGCTAGAATTGTATTAACCGGAAACATAATACATGTGTGAATACATAGACAAACAGAGTGTCACTAGTATGCCTCTACTTGACTAGCTCGTTAATCAAAGATGGTTATGTTTCCTAACCATAGACAAAGAGTTGTCATTTGATTAACGAGGTCACATCATTAGTTGAATGATCTGATTGACATGACCCATTAGCTTAGCACCCGATCGTTTAGTATGTTGCTATTGCTTTCTTCATGACTTATACATGTTCCTATGACTATGAGATTATGCAACTCCCGTTTGCCGGAGGAACACTTTGGGTGCTACCAAATGTCACAACGTAACTGGGTGATTATAAAGGAGCACTACAGGTGTCTCCAAAGGTACATGTTGGGTTGGCGTATTTCGAGATTAGGATTTGTCACTCCGATTGTCGGAGAGGTATCTCTGGGCCCTCTCGGTAATGCACATCACATAAGCCTTGCAAGCATTACAACTAATGTGTTAGTTGTGAGATGATGTATTACGGAACGAGTAAAGAGACTTGCCGGTAACAAGATTGAACTAGGTATTGGATACCGACGATCGAATCTCGGGCAAGTAACATACCGATGACAAAGGGAACAACGTATGTTGTTATGCGGTCTGACCGATAAAGATCTTCGTAGAATATGTAGGAGCCAATATGGGCATCCAGGTCCCGCTATTGGTTATTGACCGGAGACGTGTCTCGGTCATGTCTACATTGTTCTCGAACCGTAGGGTCCGCACGCTTAAGGTTTCGATGACAGTTATATTATGAGTTTATGAGTTTTGATGTACCGAAGGAGTTTGGAGTCCCGGATGAGATCGGGGACATGACGAGGAGTCTCGAAATGGTCGAGACGTAAAGATCGATATATTGGACGACTATATTTGGACTTCGGAAAGGTTCCGAGTGATTCGGGTATTTTTCGGAGTACCGGAGAGTTACGGGAATTCGCCGGGGAGTATATGGGCCTTATTGGGCCATACGGGAATAGAGGAGAGAGGCCAAAAGGAAGGAGGCCTGCGCCCCCCCTCTGGTCCGAGTTGGACAAGGGGCGCAGCCCCCTTTTCCTTATTCCTCTCCCCCTCTTTCCCCTTCTCCTACTCCAACAAGGAAGGAGGGAGTCCTACTCCCGGTGGGAGTAGGACTCGCCTTGGCGCGCCTCCTCCTAGGCCGGCCGCCCCTCCCCCTTGCTCCTTTATATACGGAGGCAGGGGGCACCCCATGACACACAAGTTGATCATTGAGATCGTTCCTTAGCCGTGTGCGGTGCCCCCTGCCACCATATTCCACCTCGATCATATCGTTGTAGTGCTTAGGCGAAGCCCTGCGTCGGTAGAACATCAAGATCGTCACCACGCCGTCGTGCTGACGGAACTCCTCCCCGAAGCTTTCCTGGATCGGAGCCCGGGGATCGTCATCGAACTTTACGTGTGCTAAGAACTCGGAGGTGCCGGAGTAACGGTGCTTGGATCGGTCGGATCGGGAAGAAGACGTACGACTACTTCCTCTACGTTGTGTCAACGCTTCCGTTGCGATCTACAAGGGTACGTAGATCATACTCCCCCCCTCGTTGCTATGCATCACCATGATCTTGCGTGTGCGTAGGAAAATTTTGAAATTACTACGTTCCCCAACAGTGGCATCCGAGCCTAGGTTTTATGGTTTGATGTTATGTGCACGAGTAGAACACAAGTGAGTTGTGAACGATATAAGTCATACTGCCTACCAGCATGTCATACTTTGGTTCGGCGGTATTGTTGGACGAGACGACCCGGACCAACCTTACGCGTACGCTTACGCGAGACCGGTTCCCTCGACGTGCTTTGCACATAGATGGCTTGCGGGCGACTGTCTCTCCAACTTTAGTTGAACCGAGTGTGGCTACGCCCGGTCCTTAAGAAGGTTAAAACGGAGTCTATTTGACAAACTATCGTTGTGGTTTTGATGCGTAGGTGAGATTGGTTCTTACTTAAAGCCCGTAGCAGCCACGTAAAACTTGCAACAACAAAGTAGAGGACGTCTAACTTGTTTTTGCAGGGCATGTTGTGATGTGATATGGTCAAGGCATGATGCTAAATTTTATTGTATGAGATGATCATGTTTTGTAACCAAGTTATCGGCAACTGGCAGGAGCCATATGGTTGTCGCTTCATTGTATGCAATGCAATCGCGATGTAATGCTTTACTTTATTACTAAGCGGTAGTGATAGTCGTGGAAGCATAAGATTGGCGAGACGACAACGATGCTACGATGGAGATCAAGGTGTCGCGCCGGTGACGATGGTGATCATGACGGTGCTTCGGAGATGGAGATCACAAGCACAAGATGATGATGGCCATATCATATCACTTATTTTGATTGCATATGATGTTTATCTTTTATGCATCTTATCTTGCTTTGATTGACGGTAGCATTATAAGATGATCTCTCACTAAATTATCAAGAAGTGTTCTCCCTGAGTATGCACCATTGCGAAAGTTCTTCGTGCTGAGACACCACGTGATGATCGGGTGTGATAGGCTCTACGTTCAAATACAACGGGTGCAAAACAGTTGCACACGCGGAATACTCAGGTTATACTTGACGAGCCAAGCATATACAGATATGGCCTCGGAACACGGAGACCGAAAGGTCGAGCGTGAATCATATAGTAGATATGATCAACATAGTGATGTTCACCAATGAAACTACTCCCTCTCACGTGATGATCGGACATGGTTTAGTTGATTTGGATCACGTGATCACTTAGAGGATTAGAGGGATGTCTATCTAAGTGGGAGTTCTTAAGTAATATGATTAAATTGAACTTAAATTTATCATGAACTTAGTCCTGGTAGTATTTCGCAAATTATGTTGTAGATCAATAGCTCGCGTTGTTGCTTCCCTGTGTTTATTTTGATATGTTCCTAGAGAAAATTGTGTTGAAAGATGTTAGTAGCAATGATACGGATTGGATCCGTGATCTGAGGTTTATCCTCATTGCTACACAGAAGAATTATGTCCTTGATGCACCGCTAGGTGACAGACCTATTGTAGGAGCAAATGCAGACGTTATGAACGTTTGGCTAGCTCAATATGATGACTACTTGATAGTTTAGTGCACCATGCTTAATGGCTTAGAATCGGGACTTCAAAGACGTTTTGAACGTCATGGACCATATGAGATGTTCCAGGAGTTGAAGTTAATATTTCAAGCAAATACCCGAGTTGAGAGATATGAAGTCTCCAACAAGTTCTATAGCTAAAAGATGGAGGAGAATCGCTCAACCAGTGAGCATGTGCTCAGATTGTCTGGGTACTACAATCGCTTGAATCAAGTGGGAGTTAATCTTCCAGATAAGATAGTGATTGACAGAATTCTCTAGTCATCATCACCAAGTTAGTAGAACTTCGTGATGAACTATAATAAGCAAAGGATAACGGAAACAACTCCCAAGCTCTTCGTGATGCTGAAATCAACGAAGGTAGAAATCAAGAAAAACATGAAGTGTTGATGGTTGACAAGATCACTAGTTTCAAGAAAAGGGCAAAGGGAAGAAGGGGAACTTCAAAAGAACGGCAAGCAAGTTGCTACTCATGTGAAGAAGCCCAAGTCTGGTCCTAAGCCTGAGACAAAGTGCTTCTACTGCAAAGGGACTGGTCACTGGAAGCAGAACTACCCCAAGTGATTGGCGGATAAGAAGGATGGCAAAGTGAACATAAGTATATTTGATATACATGTTATTGATGTGTACTTTACTAGTGTTTATAGCAACCCCTCAGTATTTGATGCTAGTTCAGTTGCTAAGATTAGTAACTCGAAACAGGAGTTGCAGAATAAACAGAGACTAGTTAAGGGTGAAGTGACGATGTGTGTTGGAAGTGGTTTCAAGATTGATATGATCATCATCGTACACTCCCTATAATTTCGGGATTAGTGTTGAACCTAAATAAGTGTTATTTGGTGTTTGCGTTGAGCATGAATATGATTTGATCATGTTTATTGTAATATGGTTATTCATTTAAGTAAGAGAATAAATTGTTGTTCTGTTTACATGAATAAAACCTTATATGGTTACACACCCAATGAAAATAGTTCGTTGGATCTCGATCGTAGTGATACACATAATCATAATATTGAAACCAAAAGATGCAAAGTTAATAATGATAGTGCAACTTATTTGTGGCACTGCCGTTTAGGTCATATTGGTGTAAAGCGCATGAAGAAACTCCATGCTGATGGGCTTTTGGAATCACTTGATTATGAATCGGTTGATGCTTGCGAACCATGCCTTATGGGCAAGATGACTAAAACGCTGTTCTCCAGAACAATAAAGCAAGCAACAGATTTGTTGGAAATCATACATACTGATGTATGTGGTCCGATGAATATTAAGGCTTGCAGCAAGTATCATTATTTTCTGACCTTCACAGATGATTTGAGCAGATATGGGGATATCTACTTGATGAAACATAAGTCTGAAACATTTGAACAGTTCAAAGAATTTCAGAGTGAAGAAGAAAATCATCGTGACAAGAAAATAAAAGTTTCTACGATATGATCGCAGAGGTAAAATATTTGAGTTACGAGTTTGGTCTTCAGTTAAAAACAATGTGAAATAGTTTCACTACTCACGCCGCTTGGAACACCACAAGATAATGGTGTGTCCGAATGTCATAACCGTACTTTATTGGATATAGTACAATCTATGATGTTTCTTACCGATTTACCAATATCATTTTGGGATTATGCATTAAAGACAGCTGCATTCATGTTAAAAAGGGCACCATCTAAGTCCGTTGAGACGACATAATCTGAACTGTGGTTTGGCAAGAAACCAAAGTTGTCGTTTCTTAAAGTTTGGGTTGCAATGCTTATATGAAAAGGTTTCAACTTGATAAGCTCAAACCCAAATCGGAGAAGTGCATCTTCATAGGATACCCAGAAAGAAAAATGTTGGGTACACCTTCTATCACAGATCCGAAGGCAAGCTATTCGTTGCTGGGAATGGATCCTTTCTAGAGAAGGAGTTTCTCTCGAAAGAAGTGAGTGGGAGGAAAGTAGAACTTGATGAGGTAACTGTACCTCCTCCCTTATTGGAAAGTAGTACATCACAGAAACCGGTTTCTGTGACACCTACACCAATTAGTGAGGAAGCTAATGATGATGATCATGAAACTTCAGATCAAGTTACTACCGAATCTCGTAGGTAAACCAGAGTGAGATCCGCACCAGAGTGGTACGGTAATCCTGTTCTGGAAGTCATGTTACTAGACCATGATGAACTTGCGAACTATGAGGAAGCGATGATGAGCCCAGATTCCGCAAAATGGTTTGAGGCCATGAAATCTGAGATATGATCCATGTATGAGAACAAAGTATGGACTTTGATGGATTTGCCCGATGATCGGCAAGCCATAGAAATTAATGGATATTCAAGAGGAAGACGGACACCGATAGTAGTCTTACTATCTACAAAGCTAGAATTGTCGCAAAAGGTTTTCGACAAGTTCAAGGTGTTGACTACGGTGAGAGTTTCTCACTCGTATCTATGCTTAAGTCTGTTTGAATCATGTTAGCAATTGCCACATTTTATGAAATCTGGCAAATGGATAAACAAAACTGCATTCCTTAATGGATTTCTTAAAGAAGAGTTGTATATGATGCAACCAGTAGGTTTTGTCAATCCTAAAGGTGCTAACAAAATATGCAAGCTCCAGCGATTCATCTATGGACTGGTGCAAGCATCTCGGAGTTGGAATACACGCTTTGATAAGTTGATCAAAGCATATAGTTTTATACAGACTTGCGGTGAAGCCTGTATTTACAAGAAAGTGAGTGGGAGCACTACATCATTTCTCATAAGTATATGTGGATGACATATTGTTGATCGGAAATAATGTAGAACTATTCTGTAAAGCATAAAGGAGTGTTTTAAAGGAGTTTTTTCCAAATAAAGACTTCGGTGAAGCTGCTTACATATTGAGCTTCAAGATCTATAGAGATAGATCAAGACGCTTGATAAGTTTTTTCAATGAGTACATACCTTAATAAGACTTTGAAGTAGTTCAAAATGGAGCAGTCAAAGAAAGAGTTCTTGCCTGTATTACAAGGTGTGAAGTTGAGTAAGACTCAAAGCCCGACCACGGCAGAAGATAGAAAGAGAATGAAAGTCATTCCCTATGCCTTGGCCATAGGTTCTATAAAGTATGTCATGCTGTGTACCAGATCTATTGTATACCCTGCACTGATTTGGCAAGGGAGTACAATAGTGATCTAGGAGTAGATCACTGGACAGCGGTCAGAATTATCCTTAGTGAAATAAGGATATGTTTCTCGATTATGGACATGACAAAAGGGTTCGTCATAAAGGGTTACGCCGATGCAAGTTTTGACACTAATCTAGATGACTCTAAGTCTCGGTCTAGATACATATTGAAAGTGGGAGCAATTAGCTAGAGTAGCTCCATGCAGAGCATTGTTGACATAGAAATTTGCAAAATACATGTGGATCTGAATGTGGCAGACCCGTTGACTAAAATTCTCTCACAAGCAAAACATGATCACACCTTAGTACTGTTTGGGTGTTAATCACATAACGATGTGAACTAGATTACCGAATCTAGTAAACCTTTTGGGTGTTGGTCACATGGCGATGTGAACTATGGGTGTTAATCACATGATGATGTGAACTATCGATGTTAATCACATGGAGATGTGATCTAGATTATTGACTCTAGTGCAAGTGGGAGACCGAAGGAAATATGCCCTAGAGGCAATAATAAAGTTATTATTTATTTCCTTATATCATGATAAATGTTTATTATTCATGCTAGAATTGTATTAACCGGAAACATAATACATGTGTGAATACATAGACAAACAGAGTGTCACTAGTATGCCTCTACTTGACTAGCTCGTTAATCAAAGATGGTTATGTTTCCTAACCATAGACAAAGAGTTGTTATTTGATTAACGAGGTCACATCATTAGTTGAATGATCTGATTGACATGAACCATTAGCTTAGCACCCGATCGTTTAGTATGTTGCTATTGCTTTCTTCATGACTTATACATGTTCCTATGACTATGAGATTATGCAACTCCCGTTTGCCGGAGGAACACTTTGGGTGCTACCAAACGTCACAACGTAACTGGGTGATTATAAAGGAGCACTACAGGTGTCTCCAAAGGTACATGTTGGGTTGGCGTATTTCGAGATTAGGATTTGTCACTCCGATTGTCGGAGAGGTATCTCTGGGCCCTCTCGGTAATGCACATCACATAAGCCTTGCAAGCATTACAACTAATGTGTTAGTTGTGAGATGATGTATTACAGAACGAGTAAAGAGACTTGCCGGTAACGAGATTGAACTAGGTATTGGATACCGACGATCGAATCTCGGGCAAGTAACATACCGATGACAAAGGGAACAACGTATGTTGTTATGCGGTCTGACCGATAAAGATCTTCATAGAATATGTAGGAGCCAATATGGGCATCTAGGTCCCGCTATTGGTTATTGGCCGGAGACGTGTCTCGGTCATGTCTACATTGTTCTCGAACCGTAGGGTCCGCACGCTTAAGGTTTCGATGACAGTTATATTATGAGTTTATGAGTTTTGATGTACCGAAGGAGTTCGGAGTCCCGGATGAGATTGGGGACATGACGAGGAGTCTCGAAATGGTCGAGACGTAAAGATCGATATATTGGACGACTATATTCGGACTTCGGAAAGGTTCCGAGTGATTCGGGTATTTTTCGGAGTACCGGAGAGTTACGGGAATTCGCCGAGGAGTATATGGGCCTTATTGGGCCATACGGGAATAGAGGAGAGAGGCCAAAAGGAAGGAGGCCCGCGCCCCCCCTCTGGTCCGAATTGGACAAGGGGCGCAGCCCCCTTTTCCTTATTCCTCTCCCCGTCTTTCCCCTTCTCCTACTCCAACAAGGAAGGAGGGAGTCCTACTCCCGGTGGGAGTAGGACTCCCCTTGGCGCGCCTCCTCCTAGGCCGGCCGCCCCTCCCCCTTGCTCCTTTATATACGGAGGCAGGGGGCACCCCATGACACACAAGTTGATCATTGAGATCGTTCCTTAGCCGTGTGCGGTGCCCCCTGCCACCATATTCCACCTCGATCATATCGTTGTAGTGCTTAGGCGAAGCCCTGCGTCGGTAGAACATCAAGATCGTCACCACGCCGTCGTGCTGACGGAACTCCTCCCCGAAGCTTTGCTGGATCGGAGCCCGGGGATCGTCATTGAGCTGTACGTGTGCTAAGAACTCGGAGGTGCTGGAATAATGGTGCTTGGATCGGTCGGATCGGGAAGAAGACGTACGCCTACTTCCTCTATGTTGTGTCAACGCTTCCGTTGTGATCTACAAGGGTACGTAGATCATACTCCCCCCCTCGTTGCTATGCATCACCATGATCTTGCGTGTGCGTAGGAAAATTTTGAAATTACTACGTTCCCCAACAACCGGTGCTTCAATTCGGCCCATGATGTGACAGAGTTAGTTGGTAAGCTCTTCAACCAAGTACGAGCTGTTCCTTCCAGCATCATGGTGAAGTATTTAGCACATACCGCTTCGTCCACATCTAACATCTCCATTGCCATCTCGTAACTTTCAACCCATGCCTCTGGTTGCAGATCGGCGGTGTAATTGGGTACCTTACGAGGTCCTTTGAAATCCTTGGGCAGTCGCACATTACGCAAAGCGGGGGTGAGACACGGCACCCCTAAGGAACTGAATACCACACCTGGCTCTACTGAAGCGATAGGGTGAACCGGCGTGGGTTGACTGGCTCCGTGCAGAGCTGCTAACTCGGCCTCTCAACATGCACGACCATGATCCACCACATCCTGCGCATTAGAACCTCCCCCTGCCGGGTTGTGCCCTCGTGGCAAGTTACGGCGACGTGCACTACTTGACACGGCCGGTTCATCCTCAACGTGCCTGCTGTAGCTCCGGCTTGGACTGGGGGGTGGAATGAATCCTCTCACGACTGTGCGAATATGTCTGCTTCTGGTTTAAAGCTATTTGAAGGAGATCTCTGGCCCGTCGTGCCTCAACCGCAACTGGTGATTCGCTGTCGGTTGGGAGGGCTGCCAACCGTGAAGCGGCGGCCACAATGTTGTCCTACGGGTTGGAGTAATGCCCCCGGAGGGGGGGGGGGGTGTTGGAACATATTGTGGCACAAGGTTGTTCTGATGAGGGGGGTCCATCGTGCGAGGCTGAACCAGTGCTCCTGTTCCTGGCGCCTCCGTCCAGTTTAATATTGGCTGGTTACTCATTCCTGCTCCTGGCGTATTGAAGAGATTTCTTGGCTTATAACTCGGTGGGAGATGTGATCGGTATCTTCTTCTCTTGACTTCTTCTGAAGCATTCTGATCCAGCCTAAACCGGTAGGCCTGAGCTTCCAACTCGGCCTGTTCTGTAGCCATCCTAGCATTCTCTGCTGCTAGGTCTGCTTTAGCCTGAGTTATCTGATCTTTTACTTTTGCGATCTCCGCATTGTGCTGATCCCAGGCTGCTGCATCCACCTCTGCGGCCATCAATGTTGCCAAAGCGTCAAACAAATCAGACAGAACTTGAGCCGGAGGTGGCGCAGAGCTCCCTGCCCCCGCCGGCGTGGCTGTTGCTGAACCGGAGAGCATTGCTGCGGTAGTTGATGAGTGGGGCGCTGATTGTGTACCGGCCATGAAGATAGCGGCCCCGTTTGGCAGATCAGGGGAGTCCAGAATACTGTGGCCCTCGGAACCTCCACTAATCCGGCCATCCTGCAGCTGGTAGAGCGATTCAGTCTCTCCAGAAGACTCGTCGTCGGAGCAGACAACGGTTTCTCCATCGGATGTCGGTCCGTCCTCATATTCTGCTCCATGGATGACACCTACGAAAACATGCTTTGCCATGGGCTGAACCGGGGAAGGGCTTGCACGCTGAGCCGTCTCGATGATGTCGGTGCAGGTGTCCGGCTCAAGGCCCAGTTCGCCAATCTTGCCGATGAAGACGTGAATCCCACCAAAGGGGACCCGGTACCCGTATTCGATTGAATCGGCCGCGGGGCCCCATCCTGCATTGTCGATGTAGAGCTTGCCGCGACGAATTTCGTCATACGGGCCACAGCGTGTCCCTTGAGTCCATCAGAGCTTCCCTTTAAGAACTCGAAACCATCGTGTGATAGCCCCACGGTGGGCGCCAACTGTCGTGGGTTTGTCACGGCAGATGTCCTTGTCAAAGGACTTAGTCGTGGAGCCATCACAACGGGTTAGCTTAAAGGGGTTAAACCGGACAAGGGGACACGGGAAGTTATACTAGTTCGGCCCCTTCGATGAAGGTAAAAGCCTAGGTCTAGTTCTGATTGGTATTGCTAGGGTTTCGATGACCAGGGAGCGAATCTGCTTTGATTGGCTCTCGAGTTGTTGTCCACACCCAAACCGTGGCCGGGTCGTCCCTTTATATACACATGTTGACGTCCGCCGGTTTACAGAGTCCCGAGGCTGGATCATAGAGGTGTCCGGTTCGGTCTCTATTCCTCTAACTTACAATACAAATTTACATGATAAAGTCGGTTCACAACTATAGGCTTTAATCCGTCTTTGGGCCTTGGGCCTTCTTAAAGCGCCAGTATCTTGCCATCTTCATGGGCTTCAATCTTCATGGAGCTAATCCGGCCTTGCCTAGCCGGTTTACCTCCAGTAACTATATCCCCAACAATGCCCTTGGTGGCATTGGACTTGGGCTCGATGTCATTAGCGTGGGATGGCGGCGATATCAGCAAGCGCTCCTCTCATTGTAAAGGCACTTGCAGATCATTATGAGGATGTCAAAGGCTGACCGATTCACAAGACACATCGTTCTCATCCTCCCTTTGTGGCAGGGACCATCCTTCTTCTATTTATGAGGGGTTCACATTCAGTGACGGCGAACTCAGATGCTACTAAATGCACATCTCACTCCATCCTACTCCTCCCTCCACATGATGTCCTCTTACTCCTACTTCTAAGGCATTCACAACCAATGAAGAGAATGTTAGAGGTTACAACATGTAGGACATCAATGTCATTCGCTTGTGGCAGTCACTTTGTGCTCGACTGCCCAACTCACCTTCTTTGTTCCTAGTATGTACTTCCACTTGACGGGCCTGATTCCCATTAGTGGTTCTTTAGCACCACTGGCCAAAGGCTACCGAGGGTGCAAAACCCGTCATTGGAGGTGGTTTTGCACCCATCAGTAGAGGGGTTAACTAGTGAGAGTCCAAATCTTCACAAAGAGTAAGTTTTATTATGCCCCTCCTTATCTCTCCTTCACAGTAATAACTACCTTACATTGTAGAATTAAGAACCAACTGATACACACCATCGTATATGTCCTTATGGGTTATAAAATATTTGTTCTCCTTCCAAGATGAGATTCGTATGTTCCCATTATACTATCAATAATGCCCAAAAGTATAAAAGCAAATCCTCAATATTTATATCATAACCACATAACAACATCTGGTGGTTATTTCAAGATATGTTTCTAAGGATCGTGTTCTCCAATTAATGTTGAATAAGTTAAACTACTTTTAACTTTTCTTTTACTAGCAAGAAATATTGCAGTTTAATTCATTGGTGTGTGTCTCATCATTTCACTACTAGAGAAAAGCCTACCAGTAGCACGGGGATTTACCTTATCAGTAGCGCGGGCACACACACTACTGATAAGGCGTTACAGCTAAACTTTAGTAGTAGCGTGGGTTTACACACGCTACTGCTAACCATACATACCAGGAGCGATCTTGCTAAACCATGTTGCTGCTAATAGCAACAGCCTATCTATTCAAAACGCGCTGCTGCTTAACAGACGTTGTTGCTACGTACATGCCCCACACTACTGCAAATTTTCCTGTAGCATATTGGCGCTATATTTTTACAGGTTTTATACAGTAGTCTCATCATATGATATTATGATCATGATGAGTTATTATATCCGTGGGTGAAAGAGACGTGGATTAGATTCAAGTGGAGGCAACATGGTGCAGATCGAAAGTACTACTTGGATTAGTAGTACTTTCGATCTGCACCATGTTGCCTCCACTTGAATCTAATCCATGCTCATCATGCTCATAATGATATAACAACTCATCATTATCATCATCATAATAATAACTCATCATCGTTATCATGATAACAAGTCATACTCATCATCATTATAGTCATCTAACAACTTGTACTCGTTATCATAATAACAAGTCATACTCATCATCATCATCATAGTTATCTAACCAACCCTAGTTAATTGTTCTTAGCACATGATCATGAGTATTAGCTAGGACATGCTACCCTCTCTAAGGTAAAATAGCGTAAAACAACATAGCCCCCGACTCTCCATAATGGAGAATGGAGATTATCCTCTCTCCAGTTCGTGGGCTTCGCACAATGTTGCTTCCAAGTAGCTCCCTACAATTATTCATAAAGTTTTTCCATTCTTTGATTGTTATGTCTTCATTTGTTCGAGAAATCTTGTATGAATAGCAGCGACCCGTAGGCAGACTTGGTCGTAAGCTAATAACATCAATGTGACCTTTCGTATGCATCAAATGAGGCACACAATCCTTCAGGATTTTTTTGTTAAAGAGCATAATAGTAACGTAGTTAGCAATGTAATTTAGCTTTAGAAGAATGTATGCAAAAGATGCACTAGTGTCATAATAATAAAAAAATCTTACCATGCCATTTCCATGGATGTTGCCGTAGTTTAACACGTGCGCTAGTGACACGTATTGACCATAATGTGAAGGAGTTTCATAAGTCTTATTGAAAGTATCAACATCAATAATAAATGATACAAGATGATGTTTCTCCTCGTAAATTAGTGGAGAGCCATCAGTATAGTAGGTTTTTCTACTACTTTCCAAACAATTTTTGAAGAATGGAAATAAACTGTCAATGGAAATATATAAGGTGTCAACTATTTTTAAATAAACAATATAATTTACTTAATAAATGTGTTTGAGAAACTCACATAGAGGTAGAAGTGGAAGCGTATCAACATCAACCCAAATGTCGATATTATCTTCGTCGATGTCATTGATATGTCTCTAGCGTATCTATAATTTTTGATTGTTCCATGCTATTATATTATCTGTTTTGGATGTTTTATATGCATTAATATGCTATTTTATATGATTTTGGGACTAACCTATTAACCTAGAGCCCAGTACTAGTTCCTGTTTTTTTCTTGTTTTAGAGTTTTGCAGAAAAGGAATATTAAACGGAGTCCAAACGAAATGAAACTTTTGTGATGATTTTTCTTGGACCAAAAGACATCTCGAGGACTTGGAGTGCACGTCAGGGAAGCCATGAGGCACCCACAAGGTCAGAGGGCGCGCCCAGGGGGGTAGGGCGCCCCCACCCTTGTGGGCCCCTCGTGACTCCACCGGCCTATTTCTTCCACCTATATATTCTCAAATATTCTGAAACAAATCAGGAGAGCCATGAAAACAATTTTCCACCGCCGCAATGATTGCGGCTCGAAGCTACGTCGGTATTTCCCCAAAGAGGAAGGGATAATGCAGCACAACAGCGGTAGGTATTTCCCTCAGATATGAAACCAAGGTTATCGAACCAGTAGGACAACCAAGCAACACAATGTAAACAGCCCCTGCACGCAGATAACAAATCCTCGTAACCCGACGTGTTAACGGGGTTGTCAATCCCTTTCGGGTAACGACGCCTCAAGATAGGCAAACAGATGTGAGATAAAATTGTAGTAGATTGATAGATCGAACGCCAAATAAAATAAATAAGAATAAAACACAGCAAGGTATTTTTGTATTTTTAGTTTAATAGATCTGAAAATAAAAGCAAAGGAAAAGTATATCGCAAAGGAAAAAAATATGAGAAAGAGACCCGGGGGCCGTAGGTTTCACTAGTGGCTTCTCTCGAGAAAAATAGCAAACGGTGGGTAAACAAATTACTGTTGGGCAATTGATAGAACTTCAAATAATCATGACGATATCCAGGCAATGATCATTATATAGGCATCACGTCTAAGATTAGTAGACCGACTCCTGCCTGCATCTACTAGTATTACTCCACACATCAACCGCTATCCAGCTGCATCTAGTGTATTAAGTTCATGGAGAAATAGAGTAATGCAATAAGAACGATGACATGATGTAGACAAGATCTATCTATGTAGAGATAGACCCCATCGTTTTATCCTTAGTAGCAACGATACATACGTGTCGGTTCCCCTTCTATCAATGGGATCAAGCACCGTAAGATCGAACCCACTACAAAGCACCTCTTCCCATTGCAAGATAAATAGATCAAGTTGGCTAAACAAAACCCAAATATCAGAGAAAAAATACGAGGCTATAAGCAACCATGCATAAAAGAGATCAAAGAAAGTCAAATACTTTCATGGATATAAAAAGATAGATCTGATCATAAACTCAAAGTTCATCCGATCCCAACAAACACACTACAAAAAGAGTTACATCATATGGATCTCCAAGAGACCATTGTATTGAGAATTCAGCGAGAGAGAGAGAGAGGAAGCCATCTAGCTACTAATTATGACCCCAAGGTCTACAAAGAACTACTCATGCATCATTGGAGAGGCACCAATGGAGGTGGTGAACCCCATCCGTGATGGTGTCTAGATTGGATCTGGTGGTTCTGGACTCTGCGGCGGCTGGAATTGATTTTTGTCGACTCCCCTAGGGTTTCTATAATATTGGGGTATTTATAGAGCAAAGAGGCGGTCCCGGGGGCACCCGAGGTGGGCACAACCCACCAGGGCGCGCCTGGGCCTCCTGGCGCGCCCTGGTGGGTTGTGCTCTCCTCGGAGCATCCCCGAGGCGCAGCCTTGGCCCATTAGGTGTCTTCTGGTCTATAAAAAATCTTGCATTTGGACTCTGTTTGGTATTGATTTCCTGCGATGTAAAAAACATGCCGAAAACAACAATTGGCACTTAGCACTATGTCAATAGGTTAGTACCAAAAAATGATATAAAATGACTATAAAATGGTTATAAAACATCCAAGATTAATAATATAACAGCATGGAACAATCAAAAATTACAAATACGTTGGAGACGTATCACGTAACCTTCTGTACCCGTGAGATCCCATCTAGGGGCCTTTTCCAGCGTCCTGCTAGAGGGGGATTCGATCACGAAGAGCTTCTACATCAACACCATTGCCTCTCCAATGATGCATGAGTAGTTTACCTCAGACCTACAGGTCCATAGCTTAGTAGCTAGATGGCTTCTTCTCTCTCTTTGATTCTCAATACCATGTTCTCCTCGATGTTGTAACACCCTCGATGCGACTATATCTCCCACGTGTCGAGGCACGACTTAGAGGCATAATCGCATTGAAGGCATATGTCGCAAGTAAGGCAATCTTCACAACATCCCATGTAATATAAATAATAAAGGGGAGATAACATAGTTGGCTTACACTCGCCACGTCAATCAAGGTACATAAATAACATTACATCATCCAAACACTCATGGCCCGACTACGGCACCAAAATAAAAGATAACCCAACATGCGACACGGTCCCGATCACCCCCAACAGGGCACCACTACTGATCATCGGGAAAGGAAACATAGTAACATTGAGAGTCCTCATCGAACTCCCACTTGAGCTCGAGCGCGTCACCTGGAGCGGAATCATCAGGCCCTGCATCTGGTGTAATAGTAATCTGTGAGCCACGGGGACTCAGCAATCTCGCACCCTCGCGATCAAGACTATTTAAGCTTATAGGTAAGGTAAAGTAAATATAAGTGGAGCTGCAGCAAGCGACTAGCATATATGGTGGCTATCTTATTCGCAAAAGAGAGCGAGAAAAGGAGGCAAAGCGCGAGCGAGAAACTAAAGGACAACCTGCGCAAACATTACTCCAACACCGTGTCCACTTCCTGGACTCCGCCGAGAAGAGGCCATCCCGGTAACAAACTCAGTTGCTTCATTTTAATTAAGTTAAGGTTCAAGTTATCTACAACCGGACATTAACAAATTCCCATCTGCCAATAACCGCGGGCACGGCTTTCAAAAGTTCAAATCCCTGCAGGGGAGTCCCAACTTAGCCCATGACAAGCTCTCACGGTCAACGGAGGAATAGACCTCCTCCCGAGACGTTCCGATCAAACTCGGTATCTTGGTTCTTCAAGACACTTTGGCAGGTTAAAACTAATCCAGCAACACCGCCCGAATGTGCCGACAAATCCTGGTAGGAGCTGCGCATATCTCTTTCTCAGGGCACACTCAGATGAACACTACGTACAACTAAAACCAACCCTCGAGTTGCCCCAAGGTGGCGCTGCAAGTGGCTCTATTTGGACCAACACTCAGAGGAGCACTGGCCCGAGGGGGGGGAGGGGTTAAAATAAGATGACCCTCGGGCTCCGGAAACCCAAGGGAAAAGAGGCTAGGTGGCAAATGGTAAAACCAAGGTTGGGCATTGCTGGAAAAGCTTTAATCAAGGCGAACTATCAAGGGGTTCCCATTATAACCCAACCGCGTAAGGAACGCAAAATCCGGGAACATAACACCGATATGACGGAAACTAGGGCGGCAAGAGTGGAACAAAACACTAGGCGAGAGGCCGAGCCTTCCACCCTTTACCAAATATATAGATGCATTAAGATAACATGGCAACATAATGATATCCCAACAAGTAAATAAATGTTCCAACAAGGAAAGGCCTCCAATCTTCACCTGCAACTAGCAACGCTATAAGAGGGGCTGAGCAACGCGGTAACATAGCCACTCAACGGTTTGCTAGGACATGATGGGTTAGAGGTTTGACGTGGCAATTTGGGAGGCTTGAAAGCAAATGGTAGGCATCGTAGCATTGGCATAGCAAAAGAGTGAGCAAACTAGCATAGCAAAGATAGTAGTGATTTCGAGGGTATGATCATCTTGCCTGCAAAGCTGTCAGAGTTAACTAGATCCTCGAAAGCAAACTCAACGGGCTCCTCATTAGCGAACTCGTCTCCTGGCTCTACCCAAACACGACAAACAAGCAACAAGGACACAATCAACCACGTGCAAGGATCAAACAATATGATGCAATGATGATATGCTATGCGGGATGCGAGGCGGGATGCATATGCAAGATGTGACAGGAAAATGCAAGAACCTGGCCTCAACTTGGGAAACCAAGCGTGCCACTGGAAAGATAAGATGAAATCGCTTGAAAACGATATAAAGAACGCCGGAATCAGAGTTACGGTTTGGAAATGGCAAGCGATTCAAATATGACACCGGTCTGCGATTTACAGCAAGTAGCCATCTAAATGCAATGAGATGAACATGCTACAACACCCAAACATGGCAACAAAATACATGGCAGGGATGCATTCAAGATGCTTAACAAAAGTCTAGCACTGAGCTATGACCAATTCATCCATTAACAGGTTCAAACAAGCATGGCAACAATGCATATGGTAAACAGATCTCAGACTTAGTGAAATTAACACTTGTCTGGAATTTCAGATCAGGTAGCACTCTTTGGAGCAACTAAACTACATGCTACATGACCTGAACATGGCAAAGTAAAACATGGCATGGAGCTACTCAAAAAGCTTAACAAAAGTCTCTTAGTGACCTTGAGCCAAAAGGGATCAGAAAACACATTTGCAAGCATGTGAACATAGCAAAAGCATCATCAGTTTTCAGACTTAGTGAAAACTGGCACACGCTGAAACATAACTCAAGTAGGCATGTTTACGAGCTGGATGCACTCACTACGGTGCAAGTCATGATAATCTAAGCATACACCCATCAAGAACACACAAAATGCAAGCTAGACATGGCAAGAGCAATTGCATAGCATGCACGGATCAACTACAACAACATCGGGAAAATTGCAAACAAGTTGACAATCTGCCTAGATTCACGAAGTAGCAAAAGTAGAGCTCGATTGACTCAAGCTAGGGTGCTCCATAATTGCAAACAAAGACATGGATGGATAGAGCACTACAAGATTAATAAAACATCCTTACTGATCATCCTCAAAAGAGGCACGGATCACTCGAAAACAACAAGAACATATGACAACATGAGATAAACAGCTCAAGGACTTAGTGGAATTGCTAAGTCCCTGAAATCAGAATTACCAAGTGCCTCACTTGGCAAGCTTGTGCTAGTCACCACACACATCACAAAAATACATGGGTTCCACCTCTGGAAAGATGACAAAACCCTTAACAAAACATATGTAGAGCATCAGGGCATATCATGCACACAATAATCATGGCAAAAATGACAAAAGCCTAAATGGAGCAGCAGATCTGACAAATATCTCAAGTAGCCCTCTTCTAACAGCATTTCGGGCATCAAGATGAACTCAAATGAAAATGATGCAATGGAATGAAATGATGTGCTCTCTAATACGAACATTTTGATATGCTATATGCCCAAATCGGAGCTACGGGTGCAAAGATATGATGCTATGAACATGGGCACTTGGACTGCAGACTTAGGGAAAAGAGGAGGCAACCTAGGGTTTACTGTCCACCCGGATCTGGATTCAGATTGGGCGCACGCCGACCGAGAACCACCGGAGTTCGTCGGGGAGGTAGGCCGGCGGCTTGCCGGAGAGCCCGCGCGGGAGAGGAGGGCGGCGGCGCCGGGCGCGCGAGGCGGCCGGAGATGCGGCCGGAGCGGGCGGCGGTGGCGGCCGTCGATGCCGGCGAGGGGCGCAGCGATGGCGGCGGCGGTGCAAGGGACCGGCGACGGGGAAGAGGAGGCGCGGGGCGGCGCTGGCGGCTGAGCCTGGGAGGGCCCGCGGCGGGCCTCAGCGGGCCGGCGGGGCGGCCAAGTGGGCGTGGTGGCGGCGGCGAATGGCGGAGCGCCACGTGGCGGCAGCGGGGGCGGATCCGGACGTGTCCGATCAGTGGCGATTTGTCCGGCGGCGCGCGATGATGAGATCTAGGGTTAGGGGGAGGGGAGACCCGGGATTTATGAGAAGGGATCTATATATAGGCATAGAGGGAGCTAGGAGAGTCCAAATGAGGTGCGGTTTTCGGCCACGCGATCATGATTGAACGCTCTAGATGATGGAGAGGGTTTAGGTGGGTATTGGGCCAAATTGGAAGGGTGTTGGGCTGCAACACACACGAGGCCTTTTCGGTCCCTCGGTTAACCGTTGGAGTACCAAACGAAGTCCAAATGGCAGAAAACTTGACAGGCGGTCTACCGGTAGTAAACCAAGGCCGCTTGGCAAGTCTCGGTCCAATACGGAAATGTTTAATCCCCACACACGAAAGAAAGCTAGAAATGGCCACCGGAGGAGAATGAAGCGCCGGAATGCAAAACGGACAACGGGGAAAATAATCGAATGCATGAGATGAACACGTATGCAAATGCAATGCACATGATGACATGATATGAGATGCATGGCAACGATAACAACACACGGAGACAAAGACCCGAACCCGAGAAAATAAAATAACTTAACACCGGAAACGGCAAGAGTTGGAATACATATTGGGAAAGTCATATCCGGGGTGTTACAGATGTTCTTGGAGATCTATTCGATGTAATACTCTTTTGCGGTGTGTTTGCTGATATCCGATGAATTGTGGATTTATGATCAGCTTATCTATGACTATTATTTGAATCTTCTCTGAATTCTTATATGCATGATTTGGTATCTTGGCAAGTCTCTTCGAACTATCGATTTGGTTTGGCCAGCTAGATTGGTTTTTCTTGCAACGGGAGAAGTGCTTAGCTTTGGGTTCAATCTTGCGGTGCTCAATCCTAGTGACAGAAGGGGAACCAACATGTATTGTATTGTTGCCATCGAGGATAAAAAGATGGGGTTTTCATCATATTGCTTGAGTTGATCCCGCTACATCATGTCATCTTACTTAAAGTGTTACTCTGTTCTTAGGAACTTAATACTCTAGATGCAGGCAGGAGTCAGTCGATGTGTAGAGTAATAGTAGTAGATGCACGCAGGAGTCTGCTACCTCTTGAGCACCGCGTTGGTTTTCCCTCAAAGAGGAAAGGGTGATGTAGTCGAGCAGCGTAAGTATTTCCCTCAGTTTTTGAGAACCAAGGTATCAATCAAGTAGGAGGCCACGCACGAGTCCCTCGCACCTACACAAACAAATAAACTCCTCGCAACCAACACGATAAGGGGGTTGTCAATCCCTTCACGGTCACCTACGAGAGTGAGATCTGATAGATATGATAAGATAATATTTTTGGTATTTTTATGATAAAGAGAAATAAAGAAGCAACTAAAGTAAATGGCAAAGGAAATAACTAAGTATTGGAAGATTAATATGATGGAAAACAAACCCGGGGGCCATAGGTTTCACTAGAGGCTTCTCTTGAGAGCATACGTATTACGGTGGGTGAACAAATTACTGTTGAGAAATTGACAGAATTGAGCATAGTTATGAGAATATCTAGGTATGATCATGTATATAGGCATCACGTCCGAGACAAGTAGACCGACTCCTGCCTGCATCTACTACTATTACTCCACACATCGACCGCTATCCAGCATGCATCTAGAGTATTAAGTTCAAGAGAACAGAGTAACGCTTTAAGCAAGATGACATGATGTAGAGGGATAAACTCATGCAATATGATATAAACCCCATCTTGTTATCCTCGATGGCAACAATACAATACGTGCCTTGCTGCCCCTACTGTCACTGGGAAAGGACACCGCAAGATTGAACCCAAAGCTAAGCACTTCTCCCATTGCAAGAAAGATCAATCTAGTAGGCCAAACCAAACTGATAATTCAGAGAAGATTCAAATATTGTTCCTAGATAAACTTGATCATAAACCCACAATTCATCGATCTCAACAGACACACCGCAAAAGAAGATTACATCGAATAGATCTCCACAAGAGAGGGGGAGAACTTTGTATTTAGATCCAAAAAGAGAGAAGAAGCCATATAGCTAATAAATATGGACCCGAAGGTCTAAAGTAAACTACTCACACTTCATCAAAGAGGCTATGGTGTTGATGTAGAAGCCCTCCGTGATCGATACCCCCTCCGACGGAGCTTTGGAAAAGGCCCCAAGATGGGATCTCGTGGATATAGAAAGTTACATTGGTGGAATTAGGGTTTTGGCTCCGTATCTGGTAGTTTGGGGGTACGTAGGTATATATAGGAGGAAGGAGTACGTCGGTGGAGCAACATGGGCCCCATGAGGGTGGAGGGCGCGACTGGGGGGGGGGGGGGGGGTAGGCGCGCCCCTACCTTGTGCATTCCTCGTTGATTGCTTGACATAGGGTCCAAGTCCTCTGGATCATGTTTATTCCAAAAATCACGTTCCCGAAGGTTTCATTCTGTTTGGACTCCGTTTGATATTCTTTTTCTGTGAAACCCTAAAATAGGCAAAAAACAGCAATTCTGGGCTGGGCCTCCGGTTAATAGGTTAGTCCCAAAAATAATATAAAAGTGTATAATAAAGCTCAATGATATCCAAAACAGGATATAATATAGCATGGAACAATAAAAAATTATAGACATGTTGGAGACGTATCAAAGTCGGTCTACTTGATACGGACGTGATCCTATATTCATGATCATTGCCTTAGATATGGTCATAACTTTACGCTTTTCTTTCAATTGCTCGGCAATAATTTGTTTATCCACTGTAATATTTTCTATCTTGAGAGAAGCCTCTAGTGAAACCTATGGCCCCCGGGTCTATTTTTCATCATATAAGTTTCCGATTTACAATTTTAGTTTCCTATTTACTTCATTTTCAATCTTTTACTTTCTGTTTTATGCCTATATCTATTCATGCTTTATGCCTAGCTAAGGGCGTACGTTAAACAATAGCGCTTGTTGGGAGGCAACCAAATTTTTTTGTTTTTTCTTTTTAGGTTCTGTTTTGCAATAAATAGTTCATCTAGCCTCTAGTTAGATGTGGTTTTGTGTTTTAATTAGTGTTTGTGCCAAGTAAGACCTTTGGAATAGCTTACTGTGATAGTTGATTTGATCTTGCTGAAAAACAGAAACTTTTGCGCTCAGTCCCAGAATTTTTAAAAATCACAGAAGCTGTAGCAACCCGACCTCAAACGGTCTAGTCTCTGTGTATATGTGCCATCCCTGGATCAGTATGCTGGCACACACAGTACATCAATGTATATATAAAAGTGCAATCACATGTATAAATAACGTAAGACTGATATATACCTCATAAGTCTCAGCAAAAACAATCAACGGGTGTGGAGTCCCATCAATGCCATCGGTAGGTTGAGTGTAGATCGTAACCCAACAACGAAACTCACTCGTCGTATAAATAATCCTGCAACATGATACATTGCAGCCGTGTAGGTCAGTACATTGAATGTACCGGCAAGATCACTATAAGAAGAACAGATGATAAAACTACTATATGCAATATGGCTTTGTGGCTCTATGCACTACTAGGGAAAACCCTAGTAGTAGCGCGTGATAATTGCTAGTAGTAGCGTGGGGGGCTGCGCTACTGCTAGGGCGCTACAACTAACTTTTAGCAGTAGCACGGGTGGTACCCGCACTACTGCTACTTCTAGTAGTAGTAGCGCTATTGCCACCCGCGCTGCTACTACTTAGTTGTAGCGCGGGTCAGCGCCCCGCGCTACTACTAACTAATTCAGAATAAAAAAAATTAATTGCAGCCATGGCGGCTGCTTCTGCTCGGCGTCATCGTCCTCTCCATTCATGGCTACTACTAGTCCTAGAGGGGATGAAGTTGTTCATGGTGATGGTGCTTCCCCAGCCAACTTGTGCCCGTAGCTCTCGTCTACTGCTGCTACAAAAGAAGAGAAAATTATTAGAAAGGGAAGAGAGAGATAGAGAGCAGTAGGAGGAGTAACTCACCGGTGGCCGCCGGAGTTGGTGCCGATGCCCGAAACCCTAGATGAAGCTCGGTGACCTGCTGCTGCTTGTCGTGGGACCCTTGACCCGGTGAGGAGGTGCAAGTGGTTGTGTCCATGGTGGATTTGGCCGCCGCCATGTGGACGACGCTCTGCTGGTTTCCCTCTCCTTCCAAAAGCGGAGAAGGAGGAGGATGGAGGGGGAAGGGAGGGGTCTGCGAGAGGAGGTCGCCGGATTTGTGAGTGGCGCCGAGGTGCGAGGCCGGCAGTGGTGTTGGGCGAGGAAGGGAATGGCGAGTGGGAGGAGAAGGGGAATCAGAAGAGTGTGGGTTTGGATTTGGGCCTCCGCACATAGGGGAAAGGGAGAGGAGGGGGAGGGGGAGGACGGGTGGGGAAAAGGTGGTGGGTGCGGATTAGCAGTAGCGCGGTACGTAAAACGTGCTGCTGCTAAGAAAGTAGCAGCAGCGCGCTTTCGGTACAAGTGCTACTGCTAACTGGGACCAAAAGTGTGCCCGATTTGAAAATTAGCAACAGCGACCTCAGAAAAACCGCGCTACTGCTACAGCTATAGCAGTAGCGCGGCTCGCGGCAGCACGCTGCTGCTAAATGGAGTTGGGTGGGCACTGTCGGTCGATATTTGTAGCAGCGCGGGTTACGCCAAGCGTGCTACTGCTAAGCACTTGTCAGTAGCGGGTTTTCCATACCCACGCTACTGCTATTTAGCAGCAGAGCTCCTTTTTGAGCCCCGCTGCTACTAAGATTTTGTGTATAGGGTTTTCCCTAGTAGTGATGTGTGAGTTTTGTTTTGCACAAAAGCTGGTTTTATTTTCCCTACAACAAAGGAAATAACTGGAGTCTATACTATGGAGTTTTCTATCATGACATGGTTCCGCCAATTGATGTCTCATAGCCCATATAATCATAAGTTGCCCACAATTATGTTATTAGTCCGGTGTTGAGAGTTCTGAGATAGATCCAAGTCCAGAGGCTCAAATTGTCCGTAACCGGGGACACAACCAATCAATTAGGTTTTAACCCTCTGCAGAGGTTTGTACACTTTACCCGCAAGATTCGATCCCTCCTTTTATGTTCTCGCACTTCAGGGTGTTTGAGAACAAGACGACCGAAACATGGTCTTCCGAAGAGTTCCCCTGACCACTCTCCAGTGCTCATCCAATCCTACCGTAGTTCTACATCTGCTAGCACCGTCCCAGCCAGAATCACAACTAAGACCAACCAAGCCATAGCCCATAGTGACCTGCGGTTACACATGTAAACTTCCAGGCATGAAGTATTCTTCTGTCTCTTTGAGTCTGGGTGAAGCTTTCTACACGATGTCATGGCACTTCTCCATGCATCCCGGCCATCCACTGGTTGCTCCAGGGTGCCCATCTAAACCATCCTTCACCCAGTAGTGTGTATTGAATTCTTGTCTCAAGTCTTGAAGTCTTGAGGTCGTGAAGATGCCGTCCTTGCAGATGTCTTCATGAAGTTGTCGTCATTGACGTAGAGTCCTCCATTCTCACACCACTCCCGAGCACTCATACCAACCCCGTCTACTATAGCGTAGCATTATAATAAATAACATCCCGGGCTTGGTAACAGGGTGATGGGTTCCTAGCTCATGCATACTACTCAACTACAAGGATTCAATATCACTACTGGAGGGATTGTTGCAAAGATGACACTAAATGCGATAAAAACATAGGTATGAAAAGCATGGTCAAAGTGAACTTGCCTGGTATGTTCATGAAGATAATAACGCTCTCGGAAACTTTGATAAACTATTCGTCACTCCGAGAAAATCTATAATCAACATAGCATTCATATAAGCAAACATACTAGCAAGTAATTCTAACACTCATAATAAAATCAACAAATAAAAATGCAAATCATCAAGTGACACCAAATAAAAACCAAGGAAAACTACACCACAAAACTACTAAAGAAGCGTGATTAAATTCTGATTTTTTACACAAGATTGATATACAAATTTCCTTGTTGTGCTAATTTTCAGAATGTTTGGAGTTACATAAGTATTTGAACTATTTAGATTGCTACAGACTGTTCTGTTTTTGACATATTCTGTTTTCTCTGTGTTGTTTGCTTATTTTGATGAATCTATGGCTAGTATCGGGAGGTATGAACCATGGAAAAGTTGGAATACAGTAGATATTACACAAATATAAATAAATAATGAGTTCACAATAGTACCAAAAGTGCTGATTTATTTTCTTATACTAACGGAGCTTATGAGATTTTCTGTTGAGTTTTGTGTTGTGAAGTTTTCAAGTTTTGGGTAAGGATTTGATGGACTATGGAATAAAGAGTGGCAAGAGCCTAAGCTTGGGGATCCCCAAGGCACCCCAAGGTAATATTCAAGGACACCAAGAGCCTAAGCTTGGGGATGCCCCGGAAGGCATCCCCTCTTCCGTCTTCGTCTATCGGTAACTTTACTTGAGGCTATATTTTTATTCACCACATGATATGTGTTTTGCTTGGAGCGTCTTGTATGATTTGAGTCTTTGCTTTTTAGTTTCCCACAATTATCCTTGATGTACACATCTTTTGAGAGAGACACACTTGAATCATGATTATTATAATACTCTTTGTGCTTCACTTATATCTTTTGAGCTAGACAATTTTGCTCTAGTGCTTCACTTATATCTTTTTAGAGCACGACGGTGGTTTTATTTTATAGAAATTGATGAACTCTCGTACTTCACTTATATTATTTTGAGAGTCTCTAAACAGCATGGTAATTTTCTTTGGTTATACATTTAGTCCTAATATGATAGGCATCCAAGAGGGCTATAATAAAAACTTTCATATAAAGTGCATTGAATACTATGAGAAGTTTGATTCCTTATGATTGTTTTGAGATATGATGATGGTGATATTAGAGTCATGCCAGTAAGTAGTTGTGAATTTAAGAAATACTTGTGTTAAGGTTTGTGAGTCCCATAGCATGTACGTATGGTGAACCGTTATGTAACGAAGTTGGAGCATGAGATATTTTTTGATTGTCTTCCTTATGAGTGGCGGTTGGGGATGAGCGATGGTCTTTTCCTACCAATCTATCCCCCCAGGAGCATGCGCGTAGTACTTTGTTTTGGTGACTAATAGATTTTTGCAATAAGTATATGAGTTCTTTATGACTAATGTTGAGTCCATGGATTATACACACTCTCACCTTTCCGCCATTGCTAGCCTCTCTTGTACCACACAACTTTCACCGATACCATAAACCCACCATGTACCTTCCTAAAAAAGCCACCATATCTACCTATTATGGCATTTCCATAGCCATTCCGAGATATATTGCCATGCAACTTTCCACCGTTCCGTTTATTATGACACACATCATCATTGTCATATTGCTTTGCATGATCATGTAGTTGACATCGTATTTGTGGCAAAGCCACAGTTCATCATTTTTTATACATGTCGCTCTTGATTCACTGCACATCCCGGTACACCGCCGGAGGCATTCACATAGAGTCATATTTTGTTCTAGTATCGAGCTGCAATTTTTGAGTTGTAAGTAAATAAAAGTGTGACGATCTTCATTATTAGAGCATTGTCCCAAGTGTGGAAATAAAACAATTAAAAAAGAGAGAAAAGACCAAATAAAAAAAGAGAAGGCCCAAGAAATGAGAGAAAAAGAGAGAAGGGACAATGTTACCATCCTTTTGCCAGACATCTGCTTCAAAGTAGCACCACGATCTTCATGATAGAGAGTCTCCTATATTGTTACTTTCATATACTAGTGGGAATGTTTCATTGTAGAACTTGGCTTGTATATTCCAATGATGGGCTTCCTCAAAATGACCTAGGTCTTCATGAGCAAGAAAGTTGGATGCACACCTACATAGTTTTATTTTTGAGCTTTCATAAACTTATAGCTCTAGTGCATCCGTTGCATGACAATCCCTACTCACTCGCATTGATATCTATTGATGGGCATCTCCATAGCCCGTTGATATGCCTAGTTGATGTGAGACTATCTCCCTCTTTTTGTCTTCTCCACAACCACCTTCTACTCTACCTATAGTGCTATGTCCATGGCTCACGCACATGTATTGCGTGAAAGTTGAAAAGGTTTGAGAACATCAAAAGTATGAAACAATTGATTGGCTTGTCATCGGGGTTGTGCATGATTTGGATATTTTGTGTGATGAAGATGGAGCATAGCCAGACTATATGATTTTGTAGGGATAAGCTTTCTTTGGCCATGTTATTTTGAGAAGACATAATTATCTTGTTAGTATGCTTTAAGTACTATTATTTTTATGTCAATATTAATTTTTTTGAATCATATGGATCTGAATGTTCATGCCACAATAAGAAAATTACATGGATAAATATGTTAGGTAGCATTCCACATAAAAAAAATCTATTTTTATCATTTACCTACTCGAGGACGAGCAGGAATTAAGCTTGGGGATGCTTGATATATCTCCAACATATCTATAATTTTCGATTGTTCCATGCTATTATATTATCTGTTTTGGATGTTTTATATGCATTAATATGCTATTTTCTATGTTTTTTGGGACTAACCTATTAACCTAGAGCCCAGTGCCAATTCCTGTTTTTTCGTTGTTTTAGAGTTTCGCTGAAAACGAATACCAAATGGAGTCCAAACGGAATGAAACTTTTGTGATAAGTTTTTTGGACCAGAAGACATCCAGAGGACTTGGAGTGCACATCAGGGAAGCCACGAGGCACCCACAAGGTCGGAGGGCACGCCCAGGGGGGTAGGACGTGCCCCCACCCTTGTGGGCCCTTCGTGACTCCACCGACCTATTTCTTCCGCCTATATATTCTCAAATATTCCAAAACAAATCAGGAGAGCCACGAAAGCACTTTTCCACCACCGCAACCTTCTATACCCGTGAGATCCCATATATGGGCCTTTTCCAGCGTCCTGCCAGAGGGGGATTGTTGGGGAACGCAGTGATTTCAAAAAATTTCCGACGCACACGCAAGATCCATCTAGGTGATGCATAGCAACGAGAGGGGAGAGTGTTGTCCATGTACCCTCGTAGATTGAAAGCGGAAGCGTTATGACAACACGGTTGATGTAGTCGTACGTCTTCAAGATCCGACCGATCCTAGCACCGAAGGTACGTCACCTCTATGATCTACACACGTTAAGCTTGGTGAAATCCCACGAACTCTAGATCCAGCTGAGGTCGAGGGAGAGTTTCGTCAGCACGACAGCGTGATGACAGTGATGATGAAGTTACCGATGCAGGGCTTCGCCTAAGCACTACAACGATATGACCGAGGTGGAAATCTGTGGAGGGGGGCATCGCACATGGCTAAACAATCAACTTGTGTGTTTATGGGGTGCCCCCTCCCCCGTATATAAAGGAGTGGAGGAGGGGGAGGGACGGCCCTCTCATGGCCCGCCCAAGGGGGGGGGGAGTCCAACTCCCGGTGGGAGTAGGATTCCCCTTTCCTTAGTTGGAGTAGGAGAAGAGGGAAGGAGGAGAGAGGGAGAAGGAAAGGGGGGCGCCGCCCCCCTTCCTTTGTCCAATTCGGACCCAAGGGGAAGGGGGCGCGCGGCCTGCCCTAGCCGCCCCTCTCTCTCCACTAAGGCCCATTAGGGCCCAATAACTCCCCCGGGGGGTTTCGGTAACCCCTCGGTACTCCGGTAAATGCCCAAACTCATCCGGAACCCTTCCGATGTCCAAACATAGTCTTCCAATATATCAACCTTTATGTCTCAACCATTTTGAGACTCCTTGTCATGTCCGTGATCATATCCCAGACTCTGAACAACCTCCGATACATCAAAAACACATAAACTCATAATACCGATCATCATCGAATGTTAAGCGTGCGGACCCTATGGGTTCAAGAACTATGTAGACATGACCGAGAATCATCTCCGATCAATAACCAATAGAGGAACCTGGATGCTCATATTGGTTCCAACATATTCTACGAAGATCTCTATCGGTCAAACCGCATAACAACATACGTTGTTCCCTTTGCCATCGGTATGTTACTTGCCCGAGATTCGATCGTCGGTATCCCAATACCTAGTTCAATATCATTACCGGCAAGTCTCTTTACTCGTTCTGTAATGCAACATCCCGTAACTAACTCATTAGTCACATTGCTTGCAAGGCTTATAGTGATATGCATTACCGAGAGGGCCGAGAGATACCTCTCCGATACACGGAGTGACAAATCCTAATCTCGATCTATGCCAACTCAACAAACACCATCAGAGACACCTGTAGAGCATCTTTATAGTCACCCAGTTACATTGTGACTTTTGATATCACACTAAGTGTTCCTCCGGTATTCGGGAGTTGCATAATCTCATAGTCATAGGAACATTTATAAGTTATGAAGAAAGCAATAGCAACAACTAAACGATCATCATGCTAAGCTAATGGATGGGTCAAGTCAATGACATCATTCTCTAATGATGTGATCCCGTTAATCAAATGACAACTCATGTCCGTGGCTAGGAAACTTAACCATCTTTGATTAACGAGCTAGTCAAGTAGAGGCATACTAGTGACATTCATTTTCTCAATGTATTCACACATGTACTAAGTTTTTGGTTAATACAATTCTAGCATGAATAATAAACAATTATCATGATATAAGGAAATATAAATAACAACTTTATTATTGCCTCTAGGGCATATTTCCTTCAGTCTCCCACTTGCACTAGAGTCAATAATCTAGATTACACTGTAATGATTCTAACACCCATGGAGTCTTGGCGCTGATCATGTTTTGCTCATGAAAGAGGCTTAGTCAACGGGTCTGCAACATTCAGATCCATATGTATCTTGCAAATCTCTATGTCTCCCTCACTACTAGGAAAAAGGCTACTAGCAGCACGGGTAAAATGGCTACTAGTAGCGCGGGTACCCGCGCTACTAGTATCGCGCTACAGCTAAAAGTTAGCAGTAGCGCGGGGTAAACCCAGGCTACTACTAACATTTTACCAGTAGCGCGGTTGTCACCTGCGCTACTACTATTTCGCACCCACGCTACTACTAATGAAATAGTAGTAGCGCGTCTATAATACTACATGCTACTAGTATCCTAAATACTAGTAGCGCTCTGTTCACCCCCACGCTACTACTAACTAATTAGGAATTAGAAAAATAAAATCCATCAATTCCACTTTATGGATACAATTCTAAATACTAAAACAAGCCCAGATTTGTAATAAACTAGCAGCATTACACATCATTACAAATCGAAGATTTATAGTAAACCAGGAGCTAGTGCAAACACAGTCGAAAGCAAACAAAAATGCATAAAAACATCAAACAGTGGCATTCTATCCCTCCAAATGATGTGCTCCCTCTCCATCCTTCCAATCATCTTCTTCTCCCTTATGTGCTTCTCCCATTTATGAATCCAAGATTTCTGTATAGAGCAAAGAACAAATAAAATTAAATTCCAGCAGACATATATTTCCTTGCATTTGTGCAGTAGCTACAGGAATAAATATACGAAAACGAAAAAGTGAGTGATTTCTATTAACAAGATATCGCCTATGTAATATCTACAAACAAATGAACCTGCTACGTACACCAACTCATGTCATGTCTTACCTATGGGTTCTTTAAACTTCTAAGGTAAAGAAAGATGCCATGGCCTTGCTCACTGCTAACCTGAATGGATGAAAGGGACATGCTTTGGAGTCTGGAGTACTTTGGAATGAATTTGAGAGTGTCACTTATAGCACTGGATGCCACAAAGGTCTAAATGTATGTACCTGGAATAGATAAACAGGTTAAAGCCTCATCAAATATGGTAGCTTGGAGCATATACTGATGGTATTCATCCTTCAAGTGTTCAATCAAAGCCTGACTGGCATCTAAACAGGAATAATAGTGTAGTGGAATTAGTTATGTCACACAAAAACTAGAATTATTGTAGATAGATAATATAAACCCTAGATGGTCTTCACTTTACTCAATATAACAGAACTGAAATCAGTATTTCCGAAATGAAGGTTTCATTTTTGCTCAAGTGAGACTCATGCTAAAGGGATGAAGTTCCATTGAAGAATTTACTGCTACAATGAATATATTACCTGTCCATCAGCTATGATGACGAGGACATGATGTCGGTAGTTACTGTTTCATTTTTCAAAATGGAGATAAAGTAGCTGAAAATATTTTAAACAGAAAGTAAATGTGTGGCTCAGAGAAACATTTATGTTATGCAGATTTGGGCATGTAGCATACAGGTTAAAATGGATAAAACATTTCGTCGAGTAACTCAAGAAAATATGTTGTTCTGCTGAATCTGCTATTCTGCTGCTGCTTACCCAAAATATGCTCGCAACTCAACAGCGTCTAGAGTGGCTCCCAGGCGTAGATTATTTTCAGAGAAATGTTGGAGCACTCAGGTCCTTGTCGTATCTATGCCTACAGTGAGTGGACAAAGATGGCACAAACCCATCAAATCCTGATGCTAATTAACATAAACATTGTGGATTTTGGTATGAACTAGTACACTAATAACAACTATGAAAGGTGTCTCAATTTTAATAGCTAAAGATTGATGAATCAAACCAACATAATTAAAATCCAGAAGGGATAGTCTCAGCAAATATTAAACAGGATACAGAGTTCCCCGCAAAGCTTATGAGAGGGGCTCCTCTAGGCGCATCATGTGAGGTCATAAACTCTGAACCATCTTTGTTCAGCTTTCGGGTTTTCTGCTAGTAAGTAACCCCAGACCCTGTAGCGCAGGCGAGTGAGGGACGGTCTCATCTCGGATCCTAGAGACCGTCTCTTCGAATTTGAATCCCATGGCCTCCGCACTGACTCAATACGCGCTAAACAAAAGCTCCAAGCGGTGCACCAGGACCATTACAGGATTCTGTAGCGCCCAATCCTGGGAAATTCTCCAAATTGAGCGCTTCTAGTGTACATTCCCAGCTATGCTATGATGGGCTTCTCCCTGCTCAGCGTATACTAACCAACCAACACATACAAACAAATAAGCACCAACCTAGCTTCAGTTCACTCCCACTGGAGAAAAATACGCTAGCAGGCCGAGAGACGAAACCGTCGCAGCTACTTACGGCACACCAGCGGTGGTAGGGATGGGTGAAGGATAAGGGAGGGGAGGGGAAGAATGTACTACTGGTCTGCGTCGGGAGCGGCGCTGGGCGCGGGGGCGGGGGAGGCGCCGTCGGGCGTGGAGAGGAGCTCCTTGGCGGCGCGGAGGGCTGGGACGAGAAGGAGTGCAGGAGGCGGAGGCGCTGGCCCATGCAACGGCGAAGGCGACGGGGAAGCGGCGGCGCGCGGCGAGGAGGAGGCCCGAGCCCCCGGAGCTCGCGGAAGTGCAGGCCGCCATACGAAGGAGCGACTGGAGGGACGGCCGTGGTGGCATGGCGAGGCGGAGTGGCGGCTAGGGTTTCGGGGCACGGGGCATGGGTCAGGCGAGACGGAGGGGAACTTGGGCTTCGGCTTCCACGAGCTATGTGTGTATACATGTGTTCGTGGTTCTATAGTAATAGCCCTGGGTTTATACCTCACGCTGCTACTAAGGGCCTGTCGCGGGAGCCATGATGAAGACAACTTAGTAGTAGCGTGGGATTTATACACCGCGCTACTACTATCAACTTAGTAGTAGCGTGGGTTTATAACCCACGCTACTACTACTTCTTGTCCCGGAGGGCACGGTGAAGAACACTTAGTAGCAGCGCGGGTCTATACCCCTCGCTACTACTATCAAATTAGTAGTAGCGCCTCATTTTAGACCGCGCTGCTGCTAAAATTATGTGTATAAGGTTTTCCCTAGTAGTGCCTCCTTGACTTGATCGCGGATGGAATTGAAGCGTCTCTTGATGTGCTTGGTTCTCTTGTGACATCTGGATTCCTTTGTCAAGGCAATTACACCAGTATTGTCACAAAAGATTTTCATTAGACTCGATGCACTAGGTATGACACCTAGATCAGATATGAACTCCTTCATCTAGACTCCTTCATTTGCTGCTTCCGAAGCAGCTATGTACTCCGCTTCACACGTAGATCCCGCCACGACACTCTGCTTGGAACTGCACCAATTGACAGCCCCACCATTTAATAAAAATACGTATCTGGTTTGTGACTTAGAGTCATCTGGATCAGTGTCAAATCTTGCATCGACGTAACCATTTATGAGAGCTCTTTGTCGCCTTCATAAATGAGAAACATATCCTTAGTCATTTTCAGGTATTTCAGGATGTTCTTGACCGCTATCCTGTGATCCACTCCTAGAATACTTTGGTACCTTCCTGCTAAAACAATAGCAAGGCACACATCAGGTCTGGTACACAACATTGCATACATGATAGAACCTATGGCTGAAGCATAGGGAATGACTTACATTTTCTCTCTATCATCTGCAGTGGTCGGGCATTGAATCTGACTCAATTTCACACCTTGTAACATAGGCAAGAACCCTTTCATTGCTTGATCCATTTTGAACTTCTTCAAAATTTTATCACGGTATGTGTTTTGTGAAAGTCCAATTAAGCATCTTGATCTATCTTTATAGATCTTGATGCCCAATATATAAGTAGCTTCATCGAGGTCTTTCATTGAAAAATTCTTATTCAAGTATCCTTTTATGCTATTTCAAAATTCAATATCATTTCCAATCAACAATATGTCATCCACATATAATATTAGAAATGATACAGAGGTCCCACTCACTTTCTTGTAAATACAGGCTTCTCCACAAGTCTGTATAAAACCATATGCTTTGATCACACTATCAAAGCGTATATTCCAACTCCGAGAGGCTTGCACCAGTCCATAAATGGATCGCTAGAGCTTGCACACTTTGTTAGCACCTTTTGGATCGACAAAACCTTCTGGTTGCATCATATACAACTCTTCTTTAAGATATCCATTAAGGAATGCAGTTTTGACATCCATTTGCCAAATTTCATAATCATAAAACGCAACAATTGCTAACATTATTCGGACGGACTTAAGCATCGCTACGGGTGAGAAGGTCTCGTCGTAGTCAACTCCTTGAATTTGTCGAAAACCTTTTGCAACAAGTCGAGCTTTGTAGACAGTAACATTACCGTCAGCGTCAGTCTTCTTCTTGAAAATCCATTTATTTTCTATGGCTTGCCGATCAACAGGCAAGTCAATCAAATTCCACAATTTGTTCTCATACATGGATCCCATCCCAGACTTCATGGCCTCAAGCCACTTTGCGAAATCTGGGCTCATCATCGCTTCCTCATAGTTTGTAGGTTCGTCATGGTCAAGTAACATGACCTCCAGAACAGGATTACCATACCACTCTGGTGCAGATCTTACTCTAGTTGACCTACGAGGTTCGGTAGTAACTTGATCAGAAGTTTCATGATCATCATCATTAGCTTCCTCACTTACTAGTGTAGGAATCACTAGAACTAATTTCTGTGATGAACTACTTCCCAATAAGGGAGCAGGTACAATTACCTCATCAAGTTCTACTTTCCTCCCACTCACTTCTTTCGAGAGAAACTCCTTCTCTAGAAAGGATCCATTCTTAGCAACTAATATCTTGCCTTCGGATCTGTGATAGAAGGTGTACCCAACAGTCTCCTTTGGGTATCCTATGAAGACACATTTCTACGATTTGGCTTCGAGCTTAGAAGGTTGAAGCTTTTTCACATAAGCATCGCAGCCCGAAACTTTAAGAAACAACAACTTGGGTTTCTTGCCAAACCACAATTCATAAGGTGTCGTCTCAACGGATTTCGATGGTGCCCTATTTAACATGAATGCAGCCGTCTCCAAAGCATAACCCCAAAACGATATCATTAAATCAGTAAGAGACATCATAGATCACACCATATCTAATAAATTGTGGTTACGATGTTCAGACACACCATTACCCTGTGGTGTTCTAGGTGGCGTGAGTTGCAAAACTATTTCGCATTGTTTCAAATGAAGACCAAACTCGTAACTCAAATATTCTCCTCCATGATTGGATCGCAGAAACTTTATTTTTCTTGTTACGATGATTTTCCACATCACTTTGAAATTCTTTGAACTTTTCAAATGTTTCAGACTTATGTTTCATCAAGTAGATATACCCATATCTGCTCAAATCATCTGTGAAGGTAAGAAAATAACGATACCCATCGCGAGCATCAACACTCATCGGACCGCATACATCAGCATGTTTTAATTCCAACAAGTGTGTTGCTCCCTCCATTGTTTCGGAGAACGGATTCTTGGTCATCTTTCTCATGAGGCATGGTTCGCAAGCATCAAATGATTCATAATCAAGTGATTCCAAAAGCCCATCAGAATGGAGTTTCTTCATGCGCTTTACACCAATATGACCTAAACGGCAGTGCCACAAATAAGTTGCACTATCATTATTAAACTTATATCTTTTGGCTTCAATACTATCAATATTTAATAAAAATAGACCACTCATCAAGGGTGCATGACCATAAATGATATTATTCATATAAATAGAACAACCATTATTCTGTGATTTAAATGAATAACCGTCTCGCATCAAACAAGATCCAGATATAATGTTCATGCTTAACGCTGGCACTAAATAACAATTATTCAGGTCTAATACTAATCCTGAAGGTAGATGTAGAGGTAGCGTCCCGACGGCGATCACATCTACTTTGGAACCATTTCCTACGCGCATCGTCACCTCATCCTTAGCCAATCTTCGCTTAATTCGTAGCCCATGTTCCGAGTTGCAAATATTAGCAACATAACCAATATCAAATACCCAAGCGCTACTGTGAGCATTAGTAAGGTACACATCAATAACATGTATATCAAATATACCTTTCAATTTGCCATCCTTCTTCTCCGCCAAATACTTGGGGCAGTTCCGCTTTGAGTGACCAGTTCCTTTGCAGTAGAAGCACTCAGTCTCAGGCTTAGGTCCATACTTGGGATTCTTCACTTGAGCAACAACTTGCTTGCCGTTCTTCTTGAAGTTCCCCTTCTTCCCTATACCCTTTTTCTTGAAACTGGTGGTCTTATTGACCATCAACACTTGATGCTCCTTCTTGATTTCTACCTCTGCAGCCTTTAGGCATTGTGAAGAGCCCAGGAATCGTCTTATCCATCCCTTGCATATTATAGTTCATCACAAAGCTCTTGTAGCTTGGTGGAAGTGATTGAAGAACTCTGTCAATGACACTATCATCAGGAAGATTAACTCCCAGTTGAGTCAAGTGGTTATGGTACCCAGACATTCTGAGTATATGTTCACTGACAGAACTATTCTCCTCCATCTTGCAGCTATAGAACTTATTGGAGACTTCATATCTCTCAATCCGGGCATTTGCTTGAAATATCAACTTCAACTCTTGGAACATCTCATATGCCCCATGACGTTCAAAACATCGTTGAAGTCCTGGTTCTAAGCCGTAAATAATGGCACACTGAACTATCGAGTAGTCATCAGCTTTGCTCTGCCAGACGTTCATAACATCTGGTGTTGCTCCTGCAGCGGGTTTGTCACCTAGCGATGCTTCTAGGACGTAATTCTTCTGTGCAGCAATGAGGATAATCCTCAAGTTACGGACCCAGTCCGTGTAATTGCTACCATCATCTTTCAACTTAGCTTTCTCTAGGAACGCATTAAAATTGAACGGAACAACAACATGGGCCATCTATGTACAACAATATATACATGCAAAATACTATCAGGTACTAAGTTCATGATAAATTAAAGTTCAATTAATCATATTACTTAAGAACTCCCACTTAGATAGACATCCCTCTAATCATCTAAGTGATCACGCGATCCATATCAACTAAACCATGTCCGATCATCATGTGAGATGGAGTAGTTTTCAATGGTGAACATCACTATGTTGATCATATCTACTATATGATTCATGCTCGACCTTTCGGTCTCAGTGTTCCGAGGCCATACCTGCATATGCTAGGCTCGTCAAGTTTAACCCGAGTATTCTGCGTGTGCATAACTGGCTTGCACCCGTTGTATGTGAATGTAGAGCTTATCACACCCGATCATCACGTGGTGTCTCGGCACGACGAACTGTAGCAATGGTGCATACTCAGGGAGAACACTTGTACCCTGAAATTTAGTGAAAGATCATCTTATAATGCTACCGCCGAACTAGCAAAATAAGATGCATAAAGGATAAACATCACATGCAATCAAATATAAGTGATATGATATGGCCATCATCATCTTGTGCCTTTGATCTCCATCTCCAAAGCACCGTCATGATCACCATCGTCACCGACTTGACACCTTGATCTCCATCGTATCATCGTTGTCGTCTCGCCAACTATTGCTTCTACGACTATCGCTACCGCTTAGTGATAAAGTAAAGCAATTACATGGCGATTGCATTTCATACAATAAAGCGACAATCATATGGCTCCTGCCAGTTGCCGATAACTTTGTTACAAAGCATGATCATCTCATACAATACAATTTAGCATCATGTCTTGACCATATCACATCACAACATGCCATGCAAAAACAAGTTAGATGTCCTCTACTTTGTTGTTGCAAGTTTTACGTGGCTGCTACGGGCTTCTAGCAAGAACCGTTCTTACCTACGCATAAAAACCACAACGTAGTATAGTGATTTCTTTTTGATCTTCAGAAAGAACCTTGTTCATTGAAACCGATTCAACTAAAGTTGGAGAAACAGACACCCACTAGCCACCTGCGTGTGAAGCACGTTGGTAGAACTAGTCTCGCGTAAGCGTACGCTTAATGTTGGTCTGAGCCGCTTCATCCGACAATACCACGGAATCAAGAATCAACTAGTGACGGCAAGAAATATGTATATACTCACGCCCACAACTCCTTTGTGTTCTACTCGTGCATATAACATCTATGCATATACCTGGCTCGGATGCCACTGTTGGGGAACGTAGTGATTTCAATTTTTTTCCTACACACACGCAAGATCCAACTAGGTGATGCATAGCAACGGGAGGGGAGAGTGTTGTCCACGTACCCTCGTAGACCGAAAACGGAAGCGTTATGACAACGCGGTTGATGTAGTCGTACCTCTTCACGATTCGACCGATCCTAGCACCGAAGGTACGGAACCTCCGCAATCTGCACACGTTCAGCTCGGTGACGTCCCATGAACTCTAGATTCAGCTGAGGTCGAGGGAGAGATTCGTCAGCATGACGGTGTGATGACGGTGATGATGAAGTTACCGACGTAGGTCAACGTCTAAGCACTACAACGATATGACCGAGGTGGAAATCTATGGAGGGGGCACCGCACACGGCTAAACAATCAACTTGTGTGTCCATAGGGTGCCCCCCTCCCCCGTATATAAAGGAGTGGAGGAGGGGGAGGGCCGGCCCTCTCATGGCGCGCCCAAGGGGGGAGTCCTACTCCCGATGGGAGTAGGATTCCCCCTTTCCCTAGTTGGAGTAGGAGAAGAGGGAAGGAGGAGAGAGGGAGAAGGAAAGGGGGGCGCCGCCCCCTTCCTTTGTCGAATTCGGACTCAAGGGGAAGGGGGCGCGCGGCCTTCCCTGGCCGCCCCTCTCTCTCTCTCCACAAAGGCCCAATAACTCCCCCGGGGGTTCCGGTAACCCCCCGGTACTCTGGTAAATTTCTGAACTTATCCGGAACCCTTCCGATGTCCGAACATAGTCTTCCAATATATCGATCTTTATGTCCCGACCATTTCGAGACTCATCGTCATGTCCGTGATCAAATCCCAGACTCTAAACAACCTTTGGTACATAAAAACACATAAACTCATAATACCGATCGTCATCGAACGTTAAGCGTGCGGACCCTACGGGTTCGAGAACTATGTAGAGATAACCGAGACTCATCGCCGGTCAATAACCAATAGCAGAACCTGGATGCTCATATTGGTTCCTACATATTCTACGAAGATCTTTATCGGTCAAACCGCATAACAACATACGCTGTTCCCTTTGTCATCGGTATGTTACTTGCCCGAGATTCGGTCGTCGGTATGTCAATACCTAGTTCAATCTCGTTACTGGCAAGTCTCTTTACTCGTTCCTTAATTCAACATCCTATAACTAACTCAT
Organism: Triticum monococcum; assembly: GCA_034509565.1. Lineage (NCBI taxonomy): Eukaryota > Viridiplantae > Streptophyta > Magnoliopsida > Poales > Poaceae > Triticum > Triticum monococcum. The sequence goes on along the minus strand of CM067845.1, from coordinate 11,214,338 downwards.
TAGTCACATTGATGGCAAGGATTATAGTGATGTGCATTACCGAGAGGGCCCAGAGATACCTCTCCGATACACGGAGTGACAAATCCTAATCTTGATCTATGCCAACTCAACAAACACCATCGAAGACACCTGTAGAGAATCTTTATAGTCACCCAGTTATGTTGTGATGTTTGATAGCACACTAAGTGTTCCTCCAGTATTCGGGAGTTTCATAATCTCATATTCATAGGAACATGTATAACTTATGAAGAAAGCAATATCAACAAACTAAATGATCATCGTGCTAAGCTAATGGATGGGTCAAGTCAAACACATCATTCTCTAATGATGTGATCCCGTTAATCAAATGACAACTCATGTCCATGGCTAGGAAACTTAACCATCTTTGATTAACAAGCTAGTCAAGTAGAGGCATACTAGTGACATTCATTTTGTCTATGTATTCGCACATGTACTAAGTTTCCGGTTAATACAATTCTAGCATGAATAATAAACATTTATCATGATATAAGGAAATATAAATAGCAACTTTATTATTGCCTCTAGGGCATATTTCCTTCAGGGATTCGATCACGGATGGCTTCTACATCAAAACCATTGCCTCTCCGATGAAGCGTGAGTAGTTTACCTCAGACCTATGGGTCCATAGCTAGTAGCTAGATGACTTATTCTCTTTATTTGGTTCCCAATAAGATGTTCTCCTCGATGTTCTTGGAGATTGAGGGAGTCCTAGATTCGGGGGTATCCGGACAGCCGGACTATATCCTTTGGTCGTACTGTTGGACTAAGAAGATACAAGATTGAAAACTTCGTCCCGTGTCCGGATGGCACTCTCCTTGGCGTGGAAGGCAAGCTTGGCAATACGGATATGTAGATCTCCTTCATTGTAACCGACTCTGTGTAACCCTAGCCCCCTCCGGTGTCTATATAAACCGGAGGGTTTAGTCCGTAGGACCAACAACAACAATCATACCATAGGCTAGCTTCTAGGGTTTAGCCTCTTCGATCTCGTGGTAGATCAACTCTTGTACTACTCATATTATCAAGAACAATCAAGCAGGACGTAGGGTATTACCTCCATCAAGAGGGCCCGAACCTGGGTAAACATCGTGTCCCCTGCCTCCTGTTACCATCCGCCTAGACGCACAGTTCGGGACCCCCTACCCGAGATCTACCGGTTTTGACACCGACATTGGTGCTTTCATTGAGAGTTCCTCTGTGTCTTCATTGTTAGGCTTGATGGCTCCTTTGATCATCGATTGCGATGCAGTCCAGGGTGAGACTTTTCTCCCCGGACAGATCTTTGTATTCGTCGGCTTCGCACTACGGGCCGACTCGCTTGGTCATCTGGAGCAGATCGAGAGTTACGCCCCTGGCCACCAGGTCAGGTTTGGAAGCTTAAAATACACGGCCGACATCCGCGGAGACTTGATCTTCGACGGATTTGAGCCCCTGCCGATTGCGCCGCATGGTCACGATGAGCATGGTTTAGCTCTACCATCGGACAGTGTTCAGGAGACCGCACCGGCAACCGCTCCAACCCTCAATTCGGAGCCAATTGTGCCATCCATGGACGGGTGGATAGACCCCGCCATGGAGGCCGCATTCTTAGCGGCGATCGAGCCGAGTATCGACCTTATCCTTCACGAGAGCCGTGACGCCAAACTGCCGGATTCTTCCCCGACCACGGACTCCGAACCGCCTGCGCCCGTGCCTATCGAATCCGACTGGGCGCCGATCATGGAGTTTACCTCCGCGGATATCTTTCAGCACTCGCCCTTCGGCAACATACTGAACTCATTAAGGTCTCTCTCCTTGTTAGGAGAGTCCTGGCCAAACCATGTCTGGCAGGATTGGGATGCGGATGACGAAGAAATTCGCCGCCCACCCACCACCCACTTAGTAGCCACTGTCGACAATTTGACCGACATGCTCGACTTCGACTCCAAAGATATCGACAGTATGGACGACGATGCAGGAGACAAACAAGAACCACTGCCCACAGGGCACTGGACAACCACCTCGTCATATGATATATATATGGTGGACACACCCAAAGAAGGCAACGGCGACGGGACAGCGGAGGATGACCCCTCCAAGAAGCAACCCAAGCACCGACGTCAGCGACGCCGCTCTAAGTCTCACAGCAAAAGCGGTAATACCGGCGCAGGAGATAATAGCACTCCGGACAGTGCCGAAGATGATGACAATCCCCTCCAGCAAGATTTAGAGCAGGAGGATAGAGAAGCCAGCCCTCCCGAGAGAGCGACAGATGGAGAGGCGGAGGATGATAATTACACGCCTCCCTCCCAAGACGAGGCAAGCCTCGACGATGACGAATTTTTCGTTCCTGAGGATCCCGCCGAGCAAGAGCGCTTCAAGCGCCGGCTTATAGCCACGGCAAATAGCCTTAATAAAAAGCAACAACAGCTTCAAGCTAATCAAGATTTGCTAGCTGACAGATGGACTGAAGTCCTTGCGGCCGAGGAATATGAACTCGAACGCCCCTCCAAGAGTTACCCAAAGCGCAGGTTGCTACCCCGACTAGAGGAGGAAGCATTAAAACCTACATCTCCAGCATATGACGCGGCTGATCGGCCACCTCGTGGCCGCGACAGAGAGGCATTTCAGCCAAAAGCTCAGTGCGCACCCCGACGCCACTCAGGCAAAAATGTCAAGGCACGAGGAGACACGCTAGACCTACGATACATATTGGAGGACAAAGCAAAACACACAAGATCGATCTACGGATCACGAGGGCGCGCCACTATGCGAGACGATAACCGTCGGGCCGAACACAGCAGACAAGACTCATTTGAGCTGCGTCGCGATATAGCCTAGTACAGAGGCGCCGCACACCCCCTATGCTTCATAGACGAAGTAATGGATCACCAAATCCCAGAGGGTTTCAAACCCGTAAATATCGAATCATACGATGGTACAACAGATCCTGCGGTATGGATCGAGGATTTCCTCCTGCACATCCACATGGCCCGCGGTGACGATCTACACGCCATCAAATATCTCCCACTCAAACTCAAAGGACCAGCTCGGCATTGTCTCAACAGCCTGCCAGCAGAATCCATTGGTTGTTGGGAAGATCTGGAAGCCGTATTCCTCGACAACTTCCAGGACACTTATGTGCGACCACTAGATGCCGATGACTTGAGCCACATAATTCAGCAGCCAGAGGAATCGGCCAGGCAATTCTGGACACGGTTCCTAACAAAGAAAAATCAAATCGTCGACTGTCCGGATGCAGAGGCCCTAGCAGCTTTTAAGCACAACATCCGCGACGAGTGGCTCGCTCGGCACCTTGGCCAGGAAAAGATGAAATCTATGGCAGCCCTCACGACACTCATGACCCGCTTTTGCGCGGGAGAGGACAGCTGGCTGGCTCGAAGCAATAACATATCAAAGAACCATTGTACTTTGGATACCAAGGATAGCAATGGCAGGTCACGTCGCAACAAACACAAGCGCCGCATCAACAACGACAATGCCGAGGATACGACAGTCAATGCCGGATTCAGAGGCTCTAAACCAGGTCAGCGGAAAAAGCCATTCAAAAGAAGCACTCCGGGCCCGTCCAGTTTGGACCGTATACTCGATCGCTCGTGCCAAATACACGGCACCCCCGACAAGCCAGCCAACCACACCAACAGGGAATGTTGGGTGTTCAAGCAGGCCGACAAGTTAAATGCCGAAAACAAAGATAAGGGGTTACATAGCGATGACGAGGAGGAGCCCCGGCCGCCGAACACCAGAGGACAGAAGAGGTTCCCCCACAAGTGCGGACGGTGAACATGATATACGCAACCCACATCCCCAAGAGGGAGCGGAAGCGTGCGCTAAGGGACGTATATGCGTTGGAGCCAGTCGCCCCAAAGTGCAACCCATGGTCCTCCTCTCCGATCAACTTCGATCACAGGGACCACCCCACTAGTATCCGTCATGGCGGATTCACCGCACTGGTCCTAGACCCAATCATCGATAGATTTCACCTCACTCGAGTCCTTATGGACGGCGGCAACAGCCTGAACCTACTTTATCAGGACACAATGCGCAAAATGGGTATAGACCCCTCAAGGATGAAACCCACAAAAATGACCTTCAAAGGCGTCATACCAGGTGTAGAGGCCCATTGCACAGGCTCAGTCACACTGGAAGTGGTCTTCGGATCCCCGGATAACTTCCGAAGCGAGGAGTTAATCTTCGATATAGTCCCGTTCTGCAGTGGCTATCACGCACTACTCGGGCGAACCGCATTTGCGAGATTCAATGCGGTACTGCATTATGCATACCTCAAGCTCAAGATGCCAGGACCTCGAGGGGTCATCACAGTCAATGGAAACACAGAGCGCTCTCTCTGCACGGAGGAGCACACTGCAGCCCTCGCAGCAGAAGCACAAAGCAGCCTCTTCAGGCAATCCACTGGTTCGGTGATTAAACACCCGGACACCGTCAAGAGCGCCCGGAGTAATCTGCAACAAGACCGCCTGGCATGTTCCGAGCTCGCATAGCAATGTGGCCCCCACCCCAGTCCCAGCCAAATGGCGAAATCCGTGCCACGCGTACATAATTACGCATTGAAAATACCATGGGCATAGGTGGGGGGGGGCACGACTACGACACGCCCCAAAACACAGCTCAACCGCACTAGGGGCTTCCCGCCTTATTATTTTTTCTCTCTTTCAGGACTTTACTCTCTGGAAACCCCGTCCGACAGTACGATTGCCGAACACACGATACAACAACCAAGGAGGCAGAAAGCTACGTCACATCATGGAATTCCCAGGTGGTCTCTGATAACGAGCGAAATACCTACTTTAAATACCATTCCTCAGCTTGCCCTTGGAGGGGACATGTCAAATAGTCCTACCTTTTGCTTATCGCACTACTTGTATCATTCTGCTTCGACGGATCTTGATTCTGATTCTGATTCTGATTGCTGCTCTTAGCGGGAGCCATGCTGAGGAGGGTGACAACCGTTAGCATATCGACAGATAAAATGAAGCTGAATCCAACGAGTTGAAATTGCAACATATAGTCTTCACATCCGAACATAAGAACGAATGCATTCCACTTGAAATGGTCACATATCCATAAATTGAGAAGCCACCTAGAATTTAGGTAGAGGAATAAATCAACAAGGTACAGATCAAGAATGAATACTCGGTAAGAAATCCCAATCTCAAACCAAATATCCATGGAAGAAGAACTAGAGCTACAAGAATTCCCACCTATGAAACTACCGAACCTTTCCGGTTATGCAATCAGGTGTTGGGGATACAGGGGAAGCATAATATCTCACCCAAATCTAGAAAATCCTACATCCAGCTGTATCCATCCTTCAACACATAACCGAGAAAAACTTCGGAAACCATCTACCTCAACCTTCGAAAAGCATCCGTTATACAAGTTATGGCGATACTCCCGAACTCCCGCCCCAGTACTGGGTGGCGTCGAGGTTATCTCACCAACGAACTGCATAAAAGAGATTTTCGATGTCGGCGTACTAAACTCAGGTATTCCAGAACTGCAGCGATAAAATTGTGACGACAACACCTCGGAGCTCAACTCCCCGGGACACTGCCACAACCCCTAAAGACAGGAGGCACCAAGAACAATGTTCTCGTCACAAAACCATCGGAACGATTCCAAGATACCCGCGTGATCCTAAATTTTTTTAGTGAAATTTGAGAAGAGAATAGTCAAAACTCTATGTCAGGATGCCTTACCAGAGCGATGAGGAGACTGGGGAGTAAAAAGAATTCCTAAACTCTCCGATATATAATTCCTAAATGACTCAAAACATTTTTTTCTAGACTCAACAACGGCTGCTAACAACGATCAAGCAATGGGGTCTCCTAAGGTCGGGGAAGGCTCTCATTACCAACTTGCAACGCCCTCGCTGTGGCTATATCTCCCACGTGTCGAGGCACGACTTAGAGGCATAACCGCATTGAAAGCAATGTCGCAAGTTAGGCAATCTTCACAACATCCCATGTAATATATGTATATAATAAAAGGGGAGATACATAGTTGGCTTACACTCGCCACGTCAATCAAAGTACATAAATAGCATTACATCAACCAAACACTCAAGGCCTGACTACGGCGCCAAAATAAAAGATAAACCCAACATGCGACACGGTCCTGATCGCCCCAACTGGGCACCACTACTACTCATCAGGGAAAGACACATAGTAACGGCATGAGTCCGCGTCGAACTCCCAGTTGAGCTCAAGCGCGTCATCTGGAACGGAGTCATCAGGCCCTGCATCTGGTTTGGAAGTAATCTGCGAGCCACGGGGACTCAGCAATCTCGCACCCTCGCGATCAAGACTATTTAAGCTTATAGGTAAGGCAAGGTAAATATGTGGAGCTGCAGCAAGCGACTAGCATATATGGTGGCTAACCTGTTCGCAAAAGAGAGCGAGAAGAGAAGGTAAGGCGCGAACGAATAACTAGAGAACAACCTGCGACAAGCATTACTCCAACACCGTGTTCACTTCCCAGACTTCGCCGAGAAGAGACCATCACGGTAACTCACACAGTTGATTTATTTTAATTAAGTTAAGGTTCAAGTTATCTACAACCGGACATTAACAAATTCCCATCTGCCCATAACCACGGGCACGGCTTTCGAAAGTTCAAATCCCTGCACGGCAGTCCCAACTTAGCCCATGACAAGCTCTCACGGTCAACGAAGGAATAGACCTTCTCCCGAGACGTTCCGATCAGACTCGGTATCACGGTTCTACAAGACACTTCAACAAGTTAAAACAAATCCAGCAACACCACCCGAATGTGCCGAAAAATCCCGATAGGAGCTACACATATCTCATTCTCAGGGCACAATCGGATAAGCAATCCGTACAACTAAAACCAGCCCTCGAGTTTCGCCGAGGTGGCGCTGCAAGGGGCTCTAGGTTGGACCAACACTCAGAGGAGCACTGGCCCGGGGGGGGGGGGGTTAAATAAGATGACCCTCGGGCTACGGAAACCCAAGGGAAAAGAGGCTAGGTGGAAAATGGTAAAACCAAGGTTGGGCATTGCTGGAAAAGCTTTATTCAAGGCAAACTATCAAGGGGTTCCCATTATAACCCAACCGCGTAAGGAACGCAAAATCCGGGAACATAACACCGATATGAGGGAAACTAGGGCGGCAAGAGTGGAACAAAACACTAGGCGAGAGGCCGAGCCTTACACCCTTTACCAAGTATATAGATGCATTAAGATAACAAGATAATATAATGATATCCCAACAAGTAAATAATGTTCCAACGAGGAACGACCTCCAATCTTCACCTGCAACTAGCAACGCTATAAGAGGGGTTGAGCAAAGCGGTAACTTAGCCATTCAACGGGTTGCTAGGACATGGTGGGTTAGAGGTTTGACATGGAAATTTGGGAGGCATGATAAGCAAGTGGTAGGCATCGTAGCACAGGCATAGCAAAAGAGCGAGCATCTAGCAAAGCAAAGATAGTAGTGATTTCGAGGGTATGATCATCTTGCCTGCAAAGTTGTCAGAGTTGACTGGATCCTCGAAAGCAAACTCAACGGGCTCCTCGTTAGCGAACTCGTCTCCCGGCTCTACCCAAACAATACAAACAAGAAAACAGAACACAATCAACTAGGAGCAAAGCTCAAACAATATGATGCAAACATGGTATGCTATGCGGGATGCGATATGTGATGCATATGCAAGATTTGACAAGGAATGAATGAACCTGGCCTCAACTTGGAAATCCAAGTGTGCCACTGGAAAGGTGAGATGAAATCTCTTGAAAAGGATATAAAGAACGCCGGAATCGGAGTTACGGTTTGGAAATGGCAAGCAATTCAAATATGGCACCGGTCTGCGATATACATCAAGTAGCCATCTAAATGCAACAAGATGAACATGCTACAACACTCAAACATGGCAACAAAATACATGGCAGGGGTCCATACATGATTCTTAACAAAAGATGAACACTGAGCTATGGCCAATTCATCTATTAACAGGTTCAAACAAGCATGGCAAAAATGCATTTGGTAAACAGATTTCAGACTTGGTGAAATTAACACTTGTCTGGAATTTCAGATCAGGTAGCACACTTTGGAGCATGAAAACTATATGCTACAGGGCCTGAACATGGCAAAGTAAAGCATGGCATGGACCTACTCAAAGAGCTTAACAAAAGTCCCTTAGTGACCTTGAGCCAAAAGGGATCAGAAAATACATTTGCAAGCATGTGAACATGGCAAAAACATAATCAGATCACAGACTTAGTGAAAACTGGAGCATGCAAATCAGATATCAAGTAGGCATGTTTACGAGCTTGATGCACTCACTACAGAGCAAGTCATGACAATCTAAGCATACACCCATCAAGAATACACATTATACAAGCTAGACATGGCAAGAACAATAACATAGCATGCACGGATCAACTACAACATGCTCGGCAAAATCGCTAACAAGTAGACAATCTGCCCAGATTCACGAAATGACAAAAGTAGAGCTCGATTGACTCAAGCTAGGTTGCTCCAAAATTGCAAACAAAGACATGGATGGATAGAGCACTACAAGATTAACAAAACATCCTTACTGATCATCCTCAAAATAGGCACGGATCACTAGGAAACAACATGAACATATGGCATATTGAAATAAACAGATCAAGGTCTTAGTGGAATTGCTAAGTCCCTGAAATCAGCATTAACGAATGCACCACTTTGCAAGCTTGTGCTAGTCACCACACACATCACAAAAATACATGGGTTGCACCTCTAGATAGATGGCAAAACATATAACAAAACACACGTAGAGCTCAGGGGCATATCATGCACACAATAATCATGGCAAAAATGACAAAAGTCTAATTGGAGCAGCAGATCTGACAATTAACTCAAATAGCATTCTTCCAACAGAATTTCGGGCATCAAGATGAACTCATATGAAAATGATGCAATGAGATGAAATGATGTACTCTCTGGGACGAACATTTTGATATGCTATATGCCCAAAACGGAGCTACGGATGGAAAGATGTAGCAGGTCAAAGTATGCAAAATAAACCGGGACTTGGTGAAAAAAGGGGTCAACCCCTAGGGTTTTCCAGATCTGGATCGGATCTCGCCGGAGCACACAAAACGAGGATCGCCGGGGATGGAGGTGGAGGACGCCGGAGCTCGTCGGGGAAGCGGGGGCCGGCCGAACCTCGCTGGATCCGGGCCGGGGCTGCGCTAGGGCGACGACGGCGGTGAGAGGTGCCAGCGGGGGCGCGCTGCGGCGCGGTGGCGGCGGCCGGAGCGAGCCGGGAGGCGGCGGCCGGAGCGGTGGCCGGGCGAGGCGGTGGCGTCGATGGGGCCTGCCGGCATCGGGGAAGGCAGGCGCGGGTGGCGGACGGCAACAGGCGGCGAGGCGCGGCGATGTGGGCCGGGAGGGCTCTCCCCGGGCCCAAGCGGGCCCGCACGGCGGCGAAGTGGGCACCGGGCGGCGGCGTATCAGGTGGTGACACGTGGCGGCGGCGGTGTGGAACTGGACATGTCCATCGGCGGCGGATGGAATGGATCTAGGGTTTCGGCGGGGGGGGGGGAGGAGAAGGAGAATTTCGGAGGGGTCTTTATATAGGCAAAGAGGGAGCTAGGAGTGTCCAAATGAGGTGCGATTTTCGGCCACGCGATCATGATCGAACGCTCTAGATGATGGAGAGGGTTTTGGTGGGTTTTGGGACAACTTGGAGGGGTGGTGGGCTGCAACACACAAGAGACCTTTTCGGTCCCTCGGTTAACCGTTGGAGCATCAAACGAAGTCCAAATGGTACGAAACTTGACAGGCGGTCTACTGGTAGTAAACGAAGGCCGCTTGGCATGTCTCGGTCCAATCCAGAAATGTTTAACCCCCACACACGAAAGAAAGGTAGAAATGACCACCGGAGGAGAACGGAGCGCCGGAATGCAAACGGACAACGGGGAAAATGCTCGGATGCATGAGATGAACACGTATGCAAATGCAATGCACATGATGACATGATATGAGATGCATGACAACGACAACAACACACGGAGACAAGAACCCGAACCCGAGGAAATAAAATAACTTAAGGCCGGAAACGGCAAGAGTTGGATTACATATTAGGAAAAACATATCCGGGGTGTTACACCCGGCTCCCATGTTTTGGTACCTTACGTTCTGCTATATCGACTAAGGTAGCACTGGGAGAACTACTGCGATTGTGCCCCGGTTCATCTGGGAAAGCACCTCAGTAGAGAAAGCTAAAACTGACTGTCATGATAAGGCGAGAGCTGGTCGCTGTTCGAGAGGTCTCGAGTCCCTAAAGACTTATGCCGCTTAGGGCGAGGAGTCGGCTTTGTCCGGCTTAGGCGTGTATAGCGCCCCGAATTTGGCCTTCCGAATACTAGGGGCTTCGCTGAAATTTAAAATTGTAGACTTCTATGGCTAAGTGAGAGTGATAAAGCATTATAGTCCGATTGCCTTATTCGTTGCGCTGCGCACCTCCCTCGAAGGACCCAACAATGGGAAAAAGAGTGCTTAGATTTATCCCAAACACCCCAGCACTCGTGGCATGGGGGCAGAAGCCGACGACTGGCCATCTCTCAGATTTGATAAACAGCCGCACAGAAGGTAATATTTTAAATTCAAACAAGCATTGCATAGCGCACATGAACAAGTTTTCATAATACAGGATCACATGAGCAAGTTCATTCAAAAATTACATCCTTCGCACACTCGTCCGCCACAAGACGGGCACCCTTCAGGACACCCTCATAATACATCTCAGGGTGGCGATGCTCCTTGCCCTGCAGCTGCCCCTCCTTCACTAGCTTCTCGGCGTCCATCTTGGCCTAGTGCACCTTCGCACGGGAAAAAGCCCGGTGTGCACCTTCGATGCAGACGAACCGCTTTATGACTTCCAGCCATGGGCAGACATCCACAAGCCGCCTCACTAGGCCGAAGTAGCTGTTGGGAAGGGAGTCGCCAGGCCACATCCGGGCTATAAGGCCCCTCATGGCCTGTTCGGACGCCTTGTGCAGCTCGGCCAGTTGCTTCAGCTGGTCGCTCACAGGCATCGGGTGTTCGGTCCCAGTATACTGAGACCAAAACAACTTCTCCGTCAAGCTCCCCTCCTCGGCCCGATAGTACTTTGCGGCATCCGAAACGCTGTGGGGAAAATCTGCGAATGCTCCTGGAGAGCTCCAGACTCGGGTAAGTAATAAGTAATTTACTTTCACATGCTTGTTTTGCATAATGAATGCCTTACCCGCCGCTATCTTCCTCATCGCCTCAATTTCCTTGAGGGCCTTTTGGGCTTCAGCCTTGGCATGCTTTGTGCTCTCGAGGGCCGCGGCAAGCTCGGACTCTCGCGTCTTCGAGTCAAGCTCCAAAGTCTTGTGCTTCTTCACGAGAGCCTGGAGCTCTTGCTGCACCTCGCCCACCCGTGCCTCTTGTTTCTCCTTCTCGGTGCGCTCCTTAGCCGCTTTGTTTTCGGCCTCGGACAACGCTTGCTTCAGGGTCGCCACTTCGGTCGTGGCCCCTGGCACATCCATGATGATCCTATCATTTTGGAACCGCATCTTTTTATATATATATATACATATAGACAAGGTATTACTTACCTTTGTTCTCCTCGAGCTGCCTCTTGGCAAGGCCGAGCTCTTTCTCGGACCGCTCGAGGTTCTGCTTCAATGCGGCGACCTCCGCAGTCAGTGCGGCAGAGGTCAGCAGCGAAGCCTGCATACGCATATAGACATACTTGTATTAGACTCCTACAGATATTATTTGATCCTCTATTTGGCTCTTCTTTGTGAACACCAAACAGAGCATCAGGGGCTACTGTTTATGCGGTAATATTTTCCTATATTTTAAACACTTACCTTTAAGCCTATTAGATGGCACAGGCTTCAGTCAGTCCGCTCTTGGCGGACTGAACCTTCTTGATCACCTCACTCATAATAGTGCGGTGCTCTTCGTCGATGGAAGCGCCGCGAAGCGCTCCCAGCAGGTTGTCCGGTGCCTCTAGATAGACAGAGGTCACCGGCACGGGCGGCTTGCCCCTCTTGGAAGGGGGCCGCCTGCCGGAGTCCGGAACCACTAGAAGTTCTGGCGCGGTGTTCGGCTGAGGGCCGAACTTGGAGCCCTTGGGAGTCTTGCTCCCTTTGCGCCTGGAGTCTGGAAGGTTGCCTTGAGGCGCCTCCGGGACTATCTCCCCCCAGCTTGGTGCCCCTTGAGAAAATACCTCGACATTGTCCGTAGGGCGAGGAGAGGAGGCGGTTGGAAGTGTATCACTATTCATATCCGACGAGTCCAAGGAACCGTCCGACGAGGATACGTCGATACGGGCTCGGGGCGGACTGCATGATCATATTCGACATTAGGAGAAGCAGTGCAGTAAAAGTATGCTATGAGTTACTCTTGTATCCGAATACTTACGACTCCGCCAGGGGCTGGCCCTGAGTAACCACTCGTCTTTGCTGTCGGCGGCGGCGGTGGAACAGTTCGGAAGGAGAGTCCTTCCCTTCTTGGACCCTTCGGCCTCCCCGGTTGGGGCGGCCTTCCTTTTCTTGTCTCCCCCGGCTGGAGGGGTAGAATCTTCATCTTCCTCCTCTTCGTTTTTACGGGAGGAGTGCATCTCGGAGTTATCAGACGATGAGTCCAATACCACCTGGCGCCGGGAACTCTTATGGGTTCCCGTGGCTTTCTTCTTGATCTTCTCCGGCACCTCATAAGGAGCCGGAGTCCGCATCTCCATCAGGAGAGCGTCTACAGGGTCTTCGGGCAGAGGGGCCGGGTAGTCAATCTGCTCTGATGTCTCCACCCAGTCCTATCAAAGGCATGGGAGATCAGACCCCGCACATGGTTAAGCTATGGGAAATAAATACCCTACCAGATGTACAGAACTTACCGGATTCGCAGGGCGCTTCGCGCTTAGCCCGCGGTCCTCAGTAAGGAAGGGGGGGGGCCTTGGCGCCCTTGAACAGCACCTTCCAGACGTCCTTATGTGTTGTGTCGAAGAGCTCACGTAGAGTCTGGTGCTGGGCCGGGTCAAACTCCCACAAGTTGAAAGCCCGTTGTTGACACGGGAGGATCCTGCGGAAGAGCATGACCTGGACTATGTTGACAAGCTTGAGTTTCTTGCCTATCATGTTCCGGATACACTTCTGGAGTCCGTCCAGCTCCACCGATGAGCCCCAGGACAGGCCCTTCTCCTTCCAGGAAGTGAGCCGCATGAGGATTCTGGATCGAAACTCGGGGGCCGCCACCCATTTGGTGTCGCGCGGCTCGGTGATGTAGAACCACCCCGATTGCCACCCCTTTATGGTCTCCATGTAGGATCCCTCGAGCCATGTAACGTTGGGCAATTTGCCCACCATGGCTCTGCCGCATTCCGCTTGTTGGCCGCCTACTACCTTCGGTTTGACATTGAAGGTCTTCAGCCACAGGCCGAAGTGGGGCCGGATGCGGAGGAAAGCCTCGCACACGACGATGAACGCCGAGATGTTGAGGATGAAATTCAGGGCCAGATCATGGAAGTCCAGCCCGTAATAGAACATAAGGCCGTGGACGAATGGATGGAGGGGAAACCCCAGTCCGCGGACGAAGTGGGTGAGGAAAACCACCCTTTCGTGAGGTTCCGGGGTAGGGACGATCTGCCCCGCGGCTAGCAGCCGGTGCGCGATATCCACAGCTAAGTATCCGGCTCCGCACAGCCTTTTGATGTCTCCCTCCGTGACGAAGGAGACCATCCACTTGCCTCCCGCTCCGGACATGTTTGGAGAGGGTTGAGAAGAAGGATGTGGACTTGGGCGCTGGAGCTCGAGTGCGCGAGAATGGATGAGCAAGGAGGAAGAAGGTATGGGTAGAAAAAAGTGAACCCTTATCCCTTTATAAGGGCGGACTAAACTATGCGCCCCCACCAGCCTGGTAAAACTCGCTTATGCCCCAAGCGTCGTAATTGATGGTGCGGTTGGGTTACCCACGTCCGTATTGATGGGAATTGTTGGTGAACGTAGTAATTTCGAAAATTTTCCTACGCACACGCAAGATCATGGTGATGCATAGCAACGACGGGGAGAGTGTTGTCTACGTACCAACGCAGACCGACTGCGGAAGCGATCACACAACATAGAGGAAGTAGTCGTACGTCTTCTTCCCGGTCCGACCGATCCAAGCCCCATTACTCCGGCACCTCCAAGTTCTTAGCACACGTTCAGCTCGATGACGTTCCTCGGGATCCGATCCAGCAAAGCGTCAAGGAAGAGTTCCGTTAGCACGACGGCGTGGTGACGATCTTGATGTACTACCGACGCAGGGCTTTGCCTAAGCACTGTAACGGTATGATCGGGGTGGAATTTGGTGGCAGGGGGCACCGCACACAGCTAAGGAACGATCTCAAGGATCAACTTGTGTGTCTAGAGGTGCCCCCTGCCCCTCTAGACGCAGGAGGGCTGGCCGGCCAAGTAGTGGAGGCGCAGGAGGAGTCCTACTCCTACCGGGAGTAGGACTCCCCCCCCCCAATCCTATTCCTAATAGGACTCCCAAGTGGAAAGAGAGGGAGAGAGGTGGCCGGCCACCTCTCCTAGTCCTAATAGGACTAGGGGAGGGGGGTGGCGCGCAGCCCACCTTGGGCTGCCCCTTTCACCTTTCCACTAAGGCCCAATAAGGCCCATTTGGTTCCCGGGGGGTTCCGGTAACCTCCCGGTACTCCGATAAAATTCCCGATTTCACCCGGAACACTTCCGATGTCCAAACATAGGCTTCCAATATATCAATCTTTATGTCTCGACCATTTCGAGACACCTCGTCATGTCCGTGATCTCATCCAGGACTCCGAACTCCTTCGGTACATCAAAACTCATAAACTCATAATATAACTGTCATCGAAACCTTAAGCGTGCGGACCCTACGGTTCGAGAACAATGTAGACATGACCGAGACACGTCTCCGGTCAATAACCAATAGCGGGACCTGGATGCCCATATTGGCTCCTACATATTCTACGAAGATCTTTATCGGTCAGACCGCATAACAACATACGTTGTTCCCTTTGTCATCGGTATGTTACTTGCCCGAGATTCGATCGTCGGTATCCAATACCTAGTTCAATATCGTTACCGGCAAGTCTCTTTACTCGTTCCATAATACATCATCTCACAACTAACATATTAGTTGCAGTGCTTGCAAGGCTTATGTGATGAGCATTACCGAGAGGGCCCAGAGATACCTCTCCGACAATCGGAGTGACAAATCCTATTCTCGAAATACGCCAACCCAACATCTACCATTGGAGACACCTGTAGTACTCCTTTATAGTCACCCAGTTACGTTGTGTCGTTTGGTAGTACCCATAGTGTTCCTCCGGTAAACGGGAGTTGCATAATCTCATAGTCATAGGAACATGTATAAGTTATGAAGAAAAGCAATAGCAACATACTAAACGATCGGGTGCTAAGCTAATGGAATGGGTCTTGTCAATCAGATCATTCAACTAATGATGTGACCTCGTTAATCAAATAACAACTCTTTGTTCATGGTTAGGAAGCATAACCATCTTTGATTAACGAGCTAGTCAAGTAGAGGCATACTAGTGACACTCTGTTTGTCTATGTATTCACACATGTATTATGTTTCCGGTTAATACAATTCTAGCATGAATAATAAACATTTATCATGATATAAGGAAATAAATAATAACTTTATTATTGCCTCTAGGGCATAGTTCCTTCAGTCTCCCACTTGCACTAGAGTCAATAATCTAGTTCACATCGCCATGTGATTTAATAGCAATAGTTCACATCACCATGTGATTAACACCCATAGTTCACATCGTCATGTGACCAACACTCAAAAGGTTTACTAGAGTCAGTAATCTAGTTCACATATCTATGTGATTAACACCCAAAGAGTACTAAGGTGTGATCATGTTTTGCCTGTGAGATAATTTTAGTCAACGGGTCTGTTACATTCAGATCCGTATGTATTTCGCAAAATTCTATGTCTATAATGCTCTGCACGGAGCTACTCTAGCTAATTGCTCCCACTTTCAATATGCATCTAGATCGAGACTTATAGTCATCCAGATCAGTGTCAAAACTTGCATCGACGTAACCCTTTACGGCGAACCTTTTTGTCACCTCCATAATCGAGAAACATATCCTTATTCCACTAAGGATAATTTTGACCGCTGTCCAGTGATCTACTCCTAGATCACTATTGTACTCCCTTGCCAAATCAGTGCAGGGTATACAATAGATCTGGCATACAGCATGACATACTTTATAGAACCTATGGCCAAGGCATAGGGAATGACTTTCATTCTCTTTCTATCTTCTGCCGTGGTCGGGCTTTGAGTCTTACTCAACTTCACACCTCATAATACAGGCAAGAACTCTTTCTTTGACTGCTCCATTTTGAACTACTTCAAAATCTTGTCAAGGTATGTACTTATTGAAAAAACTTATCAAGCATCTTGATCTATCTCTATGTTGGGGAACGTAGTAATTTCGAAAATTTTCCTACGCACACGCAAGATCATGGTGATGCATAGCAACGAGGGGGAGAGTATTGTCTACGTACCAACGCAGACCGACTGCGGAAGCGATCTCACAACGTAGAGGAAGTAGTCGTACGTCTTCTTCCCGATCCGACCGATCCAAGCACCGTTACTCCGGCACCTCCGAGTTCTTAGCACACGTTCGGCTCGATGACGATCCTCGGGCTTCGATCCAGCAAAGCGTCGAGGAAGAGTTCCGTCAGCACAACGGCGTGGTGACGATCTTGATGTACTACCGACGCAGGGCTTCGCCTAAGCACTACAACGATATGATCGAGGTGGAATTTGGTGGCAGGGGGCACCGCACACGGCTAAGAAACAATCTCAAGGATCAACTTGTGTGTCTTGGGGTGTCCCCTGCCCCCGTATATAAAGGATGGAGGGAGGGAGGCTGGCCGGCCAAAGAGAGGGAGGCGCAGGAGGAGTCCTACTCCTACCGGGAGTAGGACTCCCCCCTCCAATCCTAGTCCAACTAGGAATCCTTTAAAGGGGAGAGAGAGAGGTGGCCGGCCCCTCTCCTAGTCCTAATAGGACTAGGGAGAGGGGGGGAGGCGCAGCCCTATGTGGGCTGCCCTCTCACCTTTCCACTAAGGCCCATGTTGGCCCATTTGGCTCCCGGGGGTTTCTGGTAACCCTCCCGGTAATTCGGTAAAATCCTGATTTCACCCGGAACACTTCCGGTGTCCAAACATAGGCTTCCAATATATCAATCTTTACGTCTCGACCATTTCGAGACTCCTCGTCATGTCCGTGATCACATCCGGGACTCCGAACAACCTTCGGTACATCAAAATGCATAAACTCATAATAACTGTCATCGTAACGTTAAGCGTGCGGACCCTACGGTTCGAGAACAATGTAGACATGACCAAGACACGTCTCTGGTCAATAACCAATAGCGGGACCTGGATGCCCATATTGGCTCCTACATATTCTACGAAGATCTTTTATCGGTCAGACCGCATAACAACATACGTTGTTCCCTTTGTCATCGGTATGTTACTTGCCCGAGATTCGATCGTCGGTATCCAATACCTAGTTCAATATCGTTACTGGCAAGTCTCTTTACTCATTCCGTAATACATCATCTCACAACTAACATCTTAGTTATAATGCTTGCAAGGCTTATGTGATGTGTATTACCGAGAGGGCCCAGAGATACCTCTCCGACAATCGGAGTGACAAACCCTAATCTCGAAATACGCCAACCCAACATCTACCATTGGAGACACCTGTAGTACTCCTTTATAATCACCCAGTTACGTTGTGACGTTTGGTAGTACCCAAAGTGTTCCTCTGATAAACGGGAGTTGCATAATCTCATAGTTATAGGAACATGTATAAGTCATGAAGAAAGCAATAGCAACATACTAAACGATCGGGTGCTAAGCTAATGGAATGGGTCATGTCAATCAGATCATTCAACTAATGATGTGACCTCGTTAATCAAATAACAACTCTTTGTTCATGGTTAGGAAACATAACCATCTTTGATTAACGAGCTAGTCAAATAGAGGCATACTAGTGACACTCTGTTTGTCTATGTATTCACACATGTATTATGTTTCCGGTTAATACAATTCTAGCATGAATAATAAACATTTATCATGATATAAGGAAATAAATAATAACTTTATTATTGCCTCTAGGGCATATTTCCTTCAGTCTCCCACTTGCACTAGAGTCAATAATCTAGTTCACATCGCCATGTGATTTAGCAGCAATAGTTCACATCGCCATGTGATTAACACCCATAGTTCACATCGTCATGTGACCAACACTCAAAAGGTTTTACTAGAGTCAGTAATCTAGTTCACATCTCTATGTGATTAACACCCCAAGAGTACTAAGGTGTGATCATGTTTTGCTTGTGAGATAATTTTAGTCAACGGGTCTGTCATATTCAGATCCGTAAGTATTTTGCAAAATTCTTTGTCTATAATTCTCTGCAAGGAGCTACTCTAGCTAATTGCTCCCACTTTCAATATGTATCCTGATTGAGACTTATAGATTCATTTAGATCAGTGTCAAAAACTTGCATCGACGTAACCCTTTACGACGAACCTTTTTGTCACGTTCATCATCGAGAAACATATCCTTATTTCACTAAGGATAATTCTGACCGCTGTCCAGTGATCTACTCCTAGATCACTATTGTATTCCCTTGCCAAATCAGTGCAGGATATACAATAGATCTGGTACATAGCATGGCATACTTTATAGAACCTATGAATGAGGCATAGGGAATGACTTTCATTCTCTTTCTATCTTCTGCCGTGGTCGGGCTTTGAGTCTTTACTCAACTTCACACCTTGTAATACATGCAAGAAACTTTTTCTTTGACTGTTCCATTTTGAACTACTTCAAAATCTTGTCAAGGTATGTACTTATTGAAAAACTTATCAAGCGTCTTGATCTATCTCTATAGATCTTGAAGCTCAATATGTAAGCAGCTTTACCGAAGTCTTTCTTTGAAAAACTCCTTTCAAACACTCCTTTATGCTTTACAGAATAATTCTACATTATTTCCGATCAAAAATATGTCATTCACATATACTTATCAGAAATGTTGTAGTGCTCCCACTCACTTTCTTGTAAATACAGGCTTCACCGCAAGTCTGTATAAAACTATATGCTTTGATCAACTCATCAAAGCGTATATTCCAACTCTGAGATGCTTGCACCAGTCCACAGATGGATCGCTGGAGCTTGCACATTTTGTTAGCACCTTTCGGATTGACAAAACCTTCTGTTGCATCATATACAACTCTTCTTTAAGAAATCCATTAAGGAATGCAGTTTTGTTTATCCATTTGCCAGACTTCATAAAATGCGGCAATTACTAACATGATTCGGACAGACTCAAGCATAGATACGAGTGAGAAGCTCTCATCGTAGTCAACACCTTGAACTTGTCGAAAACCTTTTGCGACAATTCTAGCTTTGTAGATAGTAACACTACTATCAGCGTCCGTCTACCTCTTGAAGATCCATTTATTCTTAATTGCTTGCCGATCATCGGGCAAGTCAACCAAAGTCCAAACTTTGTTCTCATACATGGATCATATCTCAGATTTCATGGCCTCAAACCATTTCGCGGAATCTGGGCTCATCATCGCTTCCTCATAGTTCGTAGGTTCATCATGATCTAGTAGCATGACTTCCAGAGAAGGATTACCGTACCACTCTGGCGGGGATCTTACTCTGGTTTACCTACAAGGTTCGGTAGTAACTTGATCTGAAGTTACATGATCATCATCATTAGCTTCCTCACTAATTGGTGTAGGTGTCACAGAAACCGTTTTATGTGATGAACTAATTTCCAATAAGGGAGAAGGTACAATTACCTTATCAAGTTCTACTTTCCTCCCACTCACTTCTTTCGAGAGAAACTCCTTCTCTAGAAAGAATCCATTATAAGCAACGAATGTCTTGCCTTAGGATCTGTGATAGAAGGTGTACCCAACAGTCTCCTTTGGGTATCCTATGAAGACATATTTCTCTGATTTGGGTTTGATCTTATCAGGATGAAATTTTTTCTCATAAGCATCGCAACCCCAAATTTTAAGAAACGACAGCTTAGGTTTCTTGCCAAACCATAGTTCACATGGTGTCGTCTCAACGGATTTAGATGGTGCCCTATTTAACGTGAATGCAGCTGTCTCTAATGCATAACCCCAAAAACAATAGTGGTAAATCGGTAAGAAACATCATAGATTGCACTATATCCAATAAAGTACGGTTATGACGTTCGGACACACCATTATGCTGTGGTGTTCCAAGTGGCGTGAGTAGTGAAACTATTTCACATTGTTTTAACTGAAGACCAAACTCGTAACTCAAATATTTGTCTCCGCGATCAGATCGTAGAAACTTTATTTTCTTGTTACGATGATTTTTCACTTCACTCTGAAATTCTTTGAACTTTTCAAATGTTTCAGACTTATGTTTCATCAAGTAGATATACTCATATCTGCTCAAATCATCTGTGAAGATCAGAAAATAATGATACCTGTTGCGAGCCTCAATATTCATCGGACCACATACATCAGTATGTATGATTTCCAACAAATCTGTTGCTCGCTCCATTGTTCCAAAGAACGGCGTTTTAGTCATCTTGCCCAAAAGGCATGGTTCGCAAGCATCAAGTGATTCATAATCAAGTGATTCCGAAAGCCCATCGGCATGGAGTTTCTTCATGCGCTTTATACCAATATGACCTAAACGGCAGTGCCACAAATAAGTTGCACTATCATTATTAACTTTGCATCTTTTGGTTTCAATATTATGAATATGTGTATCACTACGATCGAGATCCAACGAACTTGTTTCATTGGGTGTATGACCATCGAAGGTTTATTCATGTAAACAGAACAACAATTATTCTCTGACTTTAATGAATAACCGTATTGCAATAAACATGATCAAATCATATTCATGCTCAACGCAAAAACCAAATAACACTTATTTAAGTTCAACACTAATCCCGAAAGTATAGGGGAGTGTGCGATGATGATCATATCAATCTTGGAACTACTTCCAACACACATCATCACTTCACCCTTAACTAGTCTCTGTTTATTCTGCAACTCCTGTTTCGAGTTACTAATCTTAGCAACTGAACTAGTATCGAATACTGAGGGTTTGCTATAAACACTAGTAAAGTACACATCAATAACATGTATATCAAATATACTTATGTTCACTTTGCCATCCTTCTTATCCGCCAATCACTTGGGGTAGCCCCGCTTCCAGTGACCAGTCCCTTTGCAGTAGAAGCACTTAGTCTCAGGCTTAGGACCAGACTTGGGCTTCTTCACTTAAGCAGCAACTTGCTTGCCGTTCTTCTTGAAGTTCCCCTTCTTCCCTTTTGCCCTTTTCTTCAAACTAGTGGTCTTGTCAACCATCAACACTTGATGTTTTTCTTGATTTCTACCTTCGTCGATTTCAGCATCACGAAGAGCTTGGGAATCGTTTCCGTTATCCCTTGCATATCATAGTTCATCACAAAGTTCTACTAACTTGGTGATGGTGACTAGAGAATTCTGTCAATCACTATCTTATCTGGAAGATTAACTCCCACTTGATTCAAGCGATTGTAGTACCCAAACAATCTGAGCACATGCTCACTAGTTGAGCGATTCTCCTCCATCTTTTAGCTATAGAACTTGTTGGAGACTTCATATCTCTCAACTCAGGTATTTGCTTGAAATATTAACTTCAACTCCTGGAACATCTCATATGGTCCACGACGTTCAAAACGTCTTTGAAGTCCCGATTCTAAGCCATTAAGCATGGTGCACTAAACTATCAAGTAGTCATCATATTGAGCTAGCCAAACGTTCATAACATCTGCATCTGCTCCTGCAATAGGTCTGTCACCTAGCGGTGCATCAAGGACATAATTTTTCTGTGCAGCAATGAGGATAAACCTCAGATCACGGATCCAATCCGCATCATTGCTACTAACATCTTTCAACACAATTTTCTCTAGGAACATATCAAAAATAAACACAGGGAAGCAACAGCGCGAGCTATTGATCTACAACATAATTTGCAAAATACTACCAGGACTAAGTTCATGATAAATTTAAGTTCAATTTAATCATATTACTTAAGAACTCCCACTTAGATAGACATCCCTCTAATCCTCTAAGTGATCACGTGATCCAAATCAACTAAACCATAACCGATCATCATGTGAGATGGAGTAGTTTTCAATGGTGAACATCATTATGTTGATCATATCTACTATATGATTCATGCTCGACCTTTCGGTCTCCGTGTTCCGAGGCCATATCTGCATATGCTAGGCTCGTCAAGTTTAACCTGAGTATTCCGCGTGTGCAAAACTGTCTTGCACCCGTTGTAGATGGACGTAGAGCTTATCACACCCGATCATCACGTGGTGTCTGGGCACGACGAACTTTGGCAACGGTGCATACTCAGGGAGAACACTTCTTGATAATTTAGTGAGAGATCATCTTATAATGCTACCGTCAATCAAAGCAAGATAAGGTGCATAAAAGATAAACATCACATGCAATCAAAATATGTGACATGATATGGCCATCATCATCTTGTGCCTTTGATCTCCATCTCCAAAGCATCGTCATGGTTTCCATCATCACCGGCATGACAGCATGATCTCCATCATCTTGATCTATATCAATATGTCGTCACATGGTCGTCTCGCCAACTATTGCTCTTGCAACTATTGCTATCGCATAGCGATAAAGTAAAGCAATTATTTGGCGCTTGCATCTTATGCAATAAAGAGACAACCATAAGGCTTTTGCCAGTTGCCGATAACTTCAACAAAACATGATCATCTCATACAACAACTTATATCTCATCACGTTTTGACCATATCACATCACAACATGCCCTGCAAAAACAAGTTAGACGTCCTCTACTTTGTTGTTGCAAGTTTTACGTGGCTGCTACGGGCTTTAAGTAAGAACTCATCTCACCTACGCATCAAAACCACAATGATAGTTCGTCAAATAGACTCCGTTTTAACCTTCTCAAGGACCGGGCGTAGCCACACTTGGTTCAACTAAAGTTGGAGAGACAGTCTTCCGCAAGCCATCTATGTGCAAAGCACGTCGAGGGAACCGGTCTCGCATAAGAGTACGCGTAAGGTTGGTCCGGATCGTCTCGTCCAACAATACCGCCGAACCAAAGTATGACATGCTGGTAGGCAGTATGACTTGTATCGCCCACAACTCACTTGTGTTCTACTCGTGCAAATAACATCAAACCATAAAACCTAGGCTCGGATGCCACTGTTGGCGAACGTAGTAATTTCGAAAATTTTCCTACGCACACGCAAGATCATGGTGATGCATAGCAACGAGGGGGAGAGTATTGTCTACGTACCAACGCAGACCGACTGCGGAAGCGATCTCATAACGTAGAGGAAGTAGTCGTACGTCTTCTTCCCGATCCGACCGATCCAAGCACCATTACTCCGGCACCTCCGAGTTCTTAGCACACGTTCGGCTCGATGACGATCCTCGGGCTCCGATCCAGCAAAGCGTCGAGGAAGAGTTCCGTCAGCACAACGGCGTGGTGACGATCTTGATGTACTACCGACGCAGGGCTTCGCCTAAGCACTACAACGATATGATCGAGGTGGAATTTGGTGGCAGGGGACACCGCACACGGCTAAGAAACGATCTTAAGGATCAACTTGTGTGTCTTGGGGTGTCCCCTGCACCCGTATATAAAGGATGGAGGGAGGGAGGCTGGCCGGCCAAAGAGAGGGAGGCGCAGGAGGAGTCCTACTCCTACCGGGAGTAGGACTCCCCCCTCCAATCCTAGTCCAACTAGGAATCCTTTAAAGGGGAGAGAGAGAGAGGTGGCCGGCCCCTCTCCTAGTCCTAATAGGACTAGGGAGAGGGGGGGGAGGCGCAGCCCTATGTGGGCTGCCCTCTCACCTTTCCACTAAGGCCCATGTTGGCCCATTTGGCTCCCGGGGGGTTCCGGAAACCCTCCCGGTAATCCGGTAAAATCCTGATTTCACCCGGAACACTTCCGGTGTCCAAACATAGGCTTCCAATATATCAATCTTTACGTCTCGACCATTTCGAGACTCCTCGTCATGTCCGTGATCACATCCGGGACTCCGAACAACCTTCGGTACATCAAAATGCATAAACTCATAATAACTGTCATCGTAACGTTAAGCGTGCGGACCCTACGGTTCGAGAACAATGTAGACATGACCGAGACACGTCTCTGGTCAATAACCAATAGCGGGACCTGGATGCCCATATTGGCTCCTACATATTCTACGAAGATCTTTTATCGGTCAGACCGCATAACAACATACGTTGTTCCCTTTGTCATCGGTATGTTACTTGCCCGAGATTCGATCGTCGGTATCCAATACCTAGTTCAATCTCGTTACTGGCAAGTCTCTTTACTCGTTCCGTAATACATCATCTCACAACTAACATCTTAGTTATAATGCTTGCAAGGCTTATGTGATGTGTATTACCGAGAGGGCCCAGAGATACCTCTCCGACAATCGGAGTGACAAACCCTAATCTCGAAATACGCCAACCCAACATCTACCATTGGAGACACCTGTAGTACTCCTTTATAATCACCCAGTTACGTTGTGACGTTTGGTAGTACCCAAAGTGTTCCTCTGATAAACGGGAGTTGCATAATCTCATAGTTATAGGAACATGTATAAGTCATGAAGAAAGCAATAGCAACATACTAAACGATCGGGTGCTAAGCTAATGGAATGGGTCATGTCAATCAGATCATTCAACTAATGATGTGACCTCGTTAATCAAATAACAACTCTTTGTTCATGGTTAGGAAACATAACCATCTTTGATTAACGAGCTAGTCAAATAGAGGCATACTAGTGACACTCTGTTTGTCTATGTATTCACACATGTATTATGTTTCCGGTTAATACAATTCTAGCATGAATAATAAACATTTATCATGATATAAGGAAATAAATAATAACTTTATTATTGCCTCTAGGGCATATTTCCTTCACTCTATAGATCTTGAAGCTCAATATGTAAGCAGCTTCACCGAAGTCTTTCTTTGAAAAACTCCTTTCAAACACTCCTTTATGCTTTAAAGAATAATTCTACATTATTTCCGATCAACAATATGTCATTTACATATACTTATCAGAAATGCTGTAGTGCTCCCACTCACTTTCTTGTAAATACAGGCTTCACCGCAAGTCTGTATAAAACTATATGCTTTGATCAACTTATCAAAGCGTATATTCCAACTCCGAGATGCTTGCACCAGTCCACAGATGGATCGCTGGAGCTTGCACATTTTGTTAGCACCTTTCGGATTGACAAAACCTTCTAGTTGCATCACATACAACTCTTCTTTAATAAATCCATTAAGGAATGCAGTTTTGTTTATCCATTTGCCAGATTTCATAAAATGCGGCAATTGCTAACATGATTCGGACAGACTTAAGCATAGATACGAGTGAGAAAAACTCATCTTAGTCAACATCTTGAACTTGTCGAAAACCTTTTTCGACAATTCTAGCTTTGTAGATAGTAACACTACTATCAGCGTCTGTCTTCCTCTTGAAGATCCTTTTATTTTCTATGGTTTGCCGATCATCGGGCAAATCCATCAAAGTCCATACTTTGTTCTTATACATGGCTCATATCTCAGATTTCATGGCCTCAAACCATTTCGCGGAATCTGGGCTCATCATCGCTTCCTCATAGTTCGTAGGTTCATCATGATCTAGTAGCATGACTTCCAGAAAAGGATTACCGTACCACTCTGGCGCGGATCTTACTCTGGTTGATCTACGAGGTTCAGTAGTATCTTGTTCTGAAGTTTCATGATCATCATCATTAGCTTCCTCACTAACTGGTGTAGGTGTCACAGAAACAGTTTTCTGTGATGTACTACTTTCCAATAAGGGAGCAGGTACAGTTACCTCGTCAAGTTCTACTTTCCTCCCACTCACTTCTTTCGAGAGAAACTCCTTCTCCAGAAAGTTTCCGAATTTTAGCAACAAAAGTCTTGCCTTCGGATCTGTGATAGAAGGTGTATCCAATAGTTTCCTTTGGATATCCTATGAAGACGCACTTCTCCGATTTGAGTTTGAGCTTATCAGGATGAAACTTTTTCATATAAGCATCGCAACCCCAAACTTTAAGAAACGACAGCTTAGGTTTCTTGCCAAACCATAGTTCACACGGTGTCGTCTCAACGGATTTAGATGGTTCCCTATTTAACGTGAATGCAGCTGTCTCTAATGCATATCCCCAAAACGATAGTGGTAAATCGGTAAGAAACATCATAGATTGCACTATATCCAATAAAGTACGGTTATGATGTTCGGACACACCATTATGCTGTGGTGTTCCAGGTGGCGTGAGTAGTGAAACTATTTCACATAGTTTTAACTGAAGACCAAACTCGTAACTCAAATATTTTACCTCTGCGATCATATCGTAGAAACTTTTATTCTCTTGTCACGATGGTTTTTCCACTTCACTCTGAAATTCTTTGAACTGTTCAAATGTTTCATACTTATGTTTCATCAAGTAGATATCCCCATATCTGCTCAAATCATCTGTGAAGGTCAGAAAATAATGATACCTGCTGCAAGCCTTAATATTCATCGGACCACATACATCAGTATGTATGATTTTCAACAAATCTGTTGCTTGCTTCATTGTTCTGGAGAATGGTGTTTAGTCATCTTGCCCATAAGGCATGGTTTGCAAGCATCAAGTGATTCATAATCAAGTGATTCCAAAATCCCATCAGTATGGAGTTTCTTCATGCGCTTTACACCAATATGACCTAAACGGCAGTGCCACAAATAAGTTGCACTATCATTATTAACTTCGCATCTTTTGGTTTCAATATTATGAATATGTGTATTATTAAGATCGAGATCCAATGAACTATTTTCATTGGGTGTGTAACCATATAAGGTTTTATTCATGTAAACAGAACAACAATTTATTCTTTTACTTAAATGAATAACCGTATTATAGTAAACATGATCAAATCATATTCATGCTCAACGCAAACACCAAATAACACTTATTTAGGTTCAACACTAATCCCGAAAGTATAGGGAGTGTGCGATGATGATCATATCAATCTTGGAACCACTTCCTACACACATCGTCACTTCACCCTTAACTAGTCTCTGTTCATTCTGCAACTCCCGTTTCGAGTTACTACTCTTAGCAACTGAACTAGCATCGGATACTAAGGGGTTGCTATAAACACTAGTAAAGTACACATCAATAACATGTATATCAAATATACTTATGTTCACCTTGCCATCCTTCTTATCCGCCAATCACTTGGGGTAGTTCTGCTTCCAGTGACCAGTCCCTTTGCAGTAGAAGCACTTAGTCTCAGGCTTAGGATCAGACTTGGGCTTCTTCACTTGAGCAGCAACTTGCTTGCCGTTCTTCTTGAAGTTCCCCTTCTTCCCTCTGCCCTTTTCTTGAAACTAGTGGTCTTGTCAACCATCAACACTTGATGTTTTTCTTGATTTCTACCTTTGTTGATTTCAGCATCATGAAGAGCTTGGGAGTTGTTTCCGTTATCCCTTGCATATTATAGTTCATCACGAAGTTCTACTAACTTGGTGATGGTGACTAGAGAATTCTGTCAATCACTATCTTATCTGGAAGATTAACTCCCACTTGATTCAAGCGATTGTAGTACCCAGACAATCTGAGCACATGCTCACTAGTTGAGCGATTCTCCTCCATCTTTTAGCTATAGAACTTGTTGGAGACTTCATATCTCTCAACTCGGGTATTTGCTTGAAATATTAACTTCAACTCCTGGAACATCTCATATGGTCCATGACGTTCAAAACGTCTTTGAAGTCCCGATTCTAAGCCATTAAGCATGGTGCACTAAACTATCAAGTAGTCATCATATTGAGCCAGCCAAACGTTCATAACGTCTGCATCTGCTCCTGCAATAGGTCTGTCACCTAGCTGTGCATCAAGGACATAATTCTTCTGTGCAGCAATGAGGATAAACCTCAGATCACGGATCCAATCCGCATCATTGCTACTAACATCTTTCAACATAATTTTCTCTAGGAACATATCAAAATAAACACAGGGAAGCAACAACGCGAGCTATTGATCTAGAACATAATTTGCAAAATACTACCAGGACTAAGTTCATGATAAATTTAAGTTCAATTAATCATATTACTTAAGAACTCCCACTTAGATAGATATCCCTCTTTTCCTCTAAGTGATCACGTGATCCAAATCAACTAAACCATAACCGATCATCACGTGAGATGGAGTAGTTTTCAATGGTGAACATCGTTTTGTTGATC
This sequence comes from Triticum monococcum, assembly GCA_034509565.1. Taxonomy (NCBI): domain Eukaryota; kingdom Viridiplantae; phylum Streptophyta; class Magnoliopsida; order Poales; family Poaceae; genus Triticum; species Triticum monococcum. Next base: position 11,185,922 of record CM067845.1, on the reverse strand, counting down.
ATATCTACTATATGATTCACACTCGACCTTTCGGTCTCTGTGTTCCGAGGCCATATCTGCATATGCTAGGCTCGTCAAGTTTAACCTAAGTATTCTGCGTGTGCAAAACTGGCTTGCACCCGTTGTAGATGGACATAGAGATTATCACACCCGATCATCACGTGGTGTCTGGGCACGACGAACTTTGGCAACGGTGCATACTCAGGGAGAACACTTCTTGATAATTTAGTGAGAGATCATCTTATAATGCTACCGTCAATCAAAGCAAGATAAGATGCATAAAAGATAAACATCACATGCAATCAATATAAGTGATATGATATGGCCATCATCCTCTTGTGCTTGTGATCTCCATCTCCGAAGCACCGTCATGATCACCATTGTCACCGGCGCGACACCTTGATCTCCATCGTAGCATCGTTGTCGCCTTGCTAATCTTATGCTTCCACGACTATCACTACCGCTTAGTAATAAAGTAAAGCATTACATCGCGATTGCATTACATACAATAAAGCGACAACCATATGGCTCCTGCCAGTTGCCGATAACTTGGTTACAAAACATGATCATCTCATACAATAAAATCAGCATCATGCCTTGACCATATCACATCACAACATGCCCTGCAAAAACAAGTTAGACATCCTCTACTTTGTTGTTGCAAGTTTTACGTGGCTGCTACGGGCTTAAGGAAGAACTCATCTCACCTACGCATCAAAACCACAACGATAGTTTGTCAAATAGACTCCGTTTTAACCTTCTCAAGGACCGGGCGTAGCCACACTCGGTTCAACTAAAGTTGCAGAGACAGTCGCCCACAAGCCATCTATGTGCAAAGCACGTCGAGGGAACCGGTCTCGCGTAAGCGTACGCGTAAGGTTGGTCCGGGTCGTCTCGTCCAACAATACCGCCGAACCAAAGTATGACATGCTGGTAGGCAGTATGACTTGTATCGCCCACAACTCACTTGTGTTCTACTCGTGCAAATAACATCAAACCATAAAACCTAGGCTCGGATGCCACTGTTGGTGAACGTAGTAATTTCGAAAATTTTCCTACGCACACGCAAGATCATGGTGATGCATAGCAACGAGGGGGAGAGTGTTGTCTACGTACCAACGCAGACCGACTGCGGAAGCGATCACACAATGTAGAGGAAGTAGTCGTACGTCTTCTTCCCGGTCCGACCGATCCAAGCACCGTTACTCCGGCACCTCTGAGTTCTTAGCACACGTTCAGCTCGATGACGTTCCTCGGGCTCCGATCCAGCAAAGCGTCGAGGAAGAGTTCCGTCAGCACGACGGCGTGGTGACGATCTTGATGTACTATCGACGCAGGGCTTCGCCTAATCACTGTAACGGTATGATTGAGGTGGAATTTGGTGGCAGGGGGCACCGCACACGGCTAAGGAACGATCTCAAGGATCAACTTGTGTGTCTAGAGGTGCCCCCTGCCACCGTATATAAAGGTTTCCAGGGGGAGGGCTGGCCGGCCAAGCAGTGGAGGCGCCGGAGGAGTCCTACTCCTACCGGGAGTAGGACTCCCCCCCAATCCTATTCCTAATAGGACTCCCAAGTGGAAAGAGAGGGAGAGAGGTGGCCGGCCACCTCTCCTAGTCCTAATAGGACTAGGGGAGGGGGGTGGCGCGCAGCCCACCTTGGGCTGCCCCTTTCACCTTTCCACTAAGGCCCAATAAGGCCCATTTGGTTCCCGGGGGGTTCCGGTAACCTCCCGGTACTCCGGTAAAATTCCCGATTTCACCCGGAACACTTCCGATGTCCAAACATAGGCTTCCAATATATCAATCTTTATATCTCGACCATTTCGAGACTCCTCGTCATGTCCGTGATCTCATCCGGGACTCCGAACTCCTTCGGTACATCAAAACTCATAAACTCATAATATAACTGTCATCGAAACCTTAAGCGTGCGGACCCTACGGTTCGAGAACAATGTAGACATGACCGAGACACGTCTCCGGTCAATAACCAATAGCGGGACCTGGATGCCCATATTGGCTACTACATATTCTACGAAGATCTTTATCGGTCAGACCGCATGACAACATACGTTGTTCCCTTTGTCATCGGTATGTTACTTGCCCGAGATTCGATCGTCGGTATCTAATACCTAGTTCAATCTCGTTACCGGCAAGTCTCTTTACTCGTTCCGTAATACATCATCTCACAACTAACATATTAGTTGCAGTGCTTGCAAGGCTTATGTGATGAGCATTACCGAGAGGGCCCAGAGATACCTCTCCGACAATCGGAGTGACAAATCCTATTCTCGAAATACGCCAACCCAACATCTACCATTGAAGACACCTGTAGTACTCCTTTATAGTCACCCAGTTACGTTGTGACGTTTGGTAGTACCCAAAGTGTTCCTCCGGTAAACGGGAGTTGCATAATCTCATAGTCATAGAAACATGTATAAGTTATGAAGAAAAGCAATAGCAACATACTAAACGATCGGGTGCTAAGCTAATGGAATAGGTCTTGTCAATCAGATCATTCTACTAATGATGTGACCTCATTAATCAAATAACAACTCTTTGTTCATGGTTAGGAAGCATAACCATCTTTGATTAACGAGCTAGTCAAGTAGAGGCATACTAGTGACACTCTGTTTGTCTATGTATTCACACATGTATTATGTTTCCGGTTAATACAATTCTAGCATGAATAATAAACATTTATCATGATATAAGGAAATAAATAATAACTTTATTATTGCCTCTAGGGCATATTTCCTTCAGGAATCCCGTAATAAGGGGACACGATCTCTGCTTCGACAAGACGTGCCAAGGAAACCGCCTTGCGAAACACGCTGAGATTGGTTGTGAAAAGCGATTCGAATGGTGACCTGGTTGTGGTGTGATGTGACACTGCGAAATGCGTCGGCAGATTAGATTTGTGAAAATATTATTCTCTCTACGGTTGTATGTGGAACTTGTTTTGAAGAGCCAGACACGATCCTCGTGTTCAAAGTCTTCTATGAAGTATTCGGAGGAGGAACCCGCCTTGCAATGCCGAAGACAATCTGCGCGCCGGACTCATCGTCATTGAAGCCTGGTTCAGGGGCTACTGAGGGAGTCCTGGATTCGGGGGTATCCGGACAGCCGGACTATATCCTTTGGCCGGACTGTCGGACTAAGAAGATACAAGATTCAAGACTTCGTCCTGTGTCCGTATGGGACTCTCCTTGGCGTGGAAGGCAAGCTTGGCAATACGGATATGTAGGTCTCCTTCCTTGTAACCGACTCTGTGTAACCCTAGCCCCCTCCGGTGTCTATATAAACCAGAGGGTTTAGTCCGTAGGACCAACAACAACAATCATACCATAGGCTAGCTTCTAGGGTTTAGCCTCTTCGATCTCGTGGTAGATCAACTCTTGTACTACTCATATTATCAAGAACAGTCAAGCAGGACGTAGGGTATTACGTCCATCAAGAGGGCCCGAACCTGGGTAAACATCGTGTCCCATGCCTCCTGTTACCATCCGCCTAGACGCACAGTTCGGGACCCCCTACTCGAGATCCGCCGGTTTTGACACCGACAGAGATCTATTTGATGTAATACTCTTTTGCGGTGTGTTTGCCGTGATCCGATGGATTGTCGATTTATGATTAGCTTATCTATGAATATTATTTGAATCTTCTCTGAATTCTTATATGCATGATTTGATATATTTGCAAGTCTCTTCGAACTATCGATTTGGTTTGGCCAACTAGATTGGTTTTTCTTGCAATTGGAGAAGTGCTTAGCTGTGGGTTCAATCTTGCGGTGCTCGATCCTAGTGATAGAAGGGGAACCGACACATATTGTATTGTTGCCATCGAGGATAACAAGATGGGTTTTTCATCACATTGCTTGAGTTTATCCTGCTACATCATGTCATCTTACTTAAAGCATCACTATGTCCTTATGAACTTAATACTCTAGATGCAGGTAGGAGTCGGTCGATGTGTGGAGTAATAGTAGTAGATGCAGGCTGGAGTCGGTCTACTTGATACGGACGTGATGCCTATATTCATGATCATTTCCTTAGATATCGTCATAACTTTGCGCTTTCTATCAATTGCTCGGCAGTAATTTGTTTACCCACCATAATATTTTCTATCTTGAGAGAAGCCTCTAGTGAAACCTATGGCCACCGGGTCTATTTTCCATCATATAAGTTTCCGATCTACAACTTTAGTTTCCTATTTACTTCCTTTGCAATCTTTTGCTTTCCGTTCCATAAACTAAAAATACCAAAAATATTACTTTACCATTTATCCATCTCTATCAGATGTCACTTTGCAAATAACCATGAAGGGATTGACAACCCCTTTATCGCGTTGGGTGCAAGTTGGTGTTTGTTTGTGCAAGTATTTGGTGACTTGTGCATTGTCTCCTACTGGATTGATACCTTGGTTCTTAAAACCGAGGGAAATACTTACTCTACTTTGCTACATCACCCTTTCCACTTCAAGGGAAAAACCAACGCAAGCTCAAGAGGTAGCAGTCATCTTCAGGATCGCCAAGATCAAAGGTGACACGCATACCCTCCTGAAAACCATAGGCCTTGCACAGTGCTTCCCAATTCGGGCAACAAAAATGGGAGTAGGTCACCACATTGTATATCTTTATGTCAAAAGCATAATCATGATGGGTCCTGAGATGTACTCTCTTTATCTGCATATTCTCATGATCTTCGAAATCTAGCTTCTCCAAGACATAACGGCTTGCATGGCAGGGGATGCACTAGCTGAATTGTAGAAAGCGAAAATTACACGTTGAAAAAGCAAAAGTCATGCTTAATTATGAAAAAAAATTATCGTCATTGTGTACCGTATAAACATCGAAGGTCTCGTCTTCCAGGAGAAACATGACGCACAAACCCTGATCGTCGCCGCAGTACTCGCACTCAGGGATCCTATCATCGTCAGACATTTCCTATGTTCATAATTCAAAGATTAAACTTCTGAAATTCAATATATGTACTATGAAAACCAAATTAGTTCATTATTATTCATTACAGGTTGACTGTCGGTCCGTCGAGTCTTTTTTTGAAAACTCTCATCTCATGTGGTGCATATGGTGGACACTACCTCATAGTTATTTCGACCGTCGATGATGGTATCTCCTCCCTTCGTCCCCGAGTGCATTACACAAAAAGGTCTACCACACGGGAACAAAGGAGAAGTGACCCCCACAACAATAGCCGAGATTCTTCCTTTCTTATATTTCGACAACATATGGTGCACAATCGCTCACAGTTATTTCGACCGTTAGTGATGGTCGCTTCCCCTCCTTCTCCCGTGCATTACCAAAGTATATCACGAGCAGAAGGAAGAGGAAGTGACCCCCACGACAATAGTCGGGATTGTTCCTATCTGATATTTCGACAGTATACGGTGGACACTCAAGTAGAATCGACAGACTAAAGTCAACCCATTACATAAAAAATGGAGCACTCAATATTTCCTACTTTGTAGCACAAGTCATGCTAGTACTACACAACACTACTCCACATATCACTGTAACAAATAGACCATCTTAATTTACGCACTGGACGACTATCGAGGATGCCGGTGATCTTCTTGGTGTCGTCGAGCGGCACATTGGTGATCTTCAATTCCCTGCATACAAATAAAATAACTATGTGAGCTATGCTTGATATGCTATCCAAATCTTCAAATGGCTAGTAAATAGCAACCTATGCGAATGTCCAATTTGATCATTATTATTCATCACGGATTGACTTTCGGTCTGTTGAGTCTTCCTCTCTGGCATTTGCGACCCTCGGTGATGGTAGCTCCTCCTTTCATTCCAAAGTGTATCACACCAAAATCTCTAACACCTTGGAATGAAGAAGAAGCTACCCCCATGACAACAGTCGGGATTCTTCGAGCCTGTTTGGGACTGCTCTGCTCCTTAAAATTCAGCTCCGCTCCAAATAACACAAGCCAAACAGGGTAGGTCCATGATATGCCACTCCAAAAAAAACTAGAATCTGGGGTACAACTTGCAGTTTTTTATGAAGATCTCGAGGGGGTGCTTCAAAAAACTATAGAAGCTGGAGTTGGGGGAAATTACTCACTACTGCCAAAATGGGCACAGGTGCTTTGCTTCCTTCTTCTAACAAAATGGGCACCGGTGCAACCAGTAATACAAAGAAAATAATTGTATCAACTGGTGAACTTCTGTTAAACTCCTCGTAAACAAGTTTCCTGTGGTTCAAGCTGCAAGAATTATTTTTTTTGTGACGATACTGACCTTTAGGCTTGCTCCTTACAGAAGATAACATGTAAATTTTCCCCCTCTATATCTCCATCTTTTTATCTGATCAGTTTTGATATAGTTTTTGACCAGTGAAAACAACAGGTGGGGCTTCTACTATTATATATTAATGAAAAGGGTTTCTGTACAGGAGGAATATTTACATAGCCATCTTGGCTAAAAGAAAGGGAAAATAAGTTTTTTAGGTTACGATGCAAGCTTTGGGATAAAACTAAGGAGAAATTCAGCTATCTCAGGGGCTACCCTTTCATGAACAAAAAATCAATTAGCTAGGTATTTCAACTCTTAGGTGTCTATGAGTATTTATAAGTTACGTCATGTGAATGAGGTTGCAAACTTATAAGTTGATACAGAATGTGTAATGAAGAAATTTTGAATCACAGGGATATAGAGGGAAGTGTATTCCTAGTTTTCTTTGCTAGCTTCAATTCCCTGGAATTTTCCGGAAATAATTTCAACTTGAAATGCCGTATCAACTGACGGATTTTTTTCCTGCTATATGTCAAAAACATGGTAAACAAGCTTCCTCTAGTTCATGGTGCTAGATTTTTGTTGTTGTTGACACTGAGAAGCAAGCACACTTTTTACCCAAGCTAACATCGAAGCTTATGTTCCTCCATATCTCCACCTTTGTTCTGACTAATTTTGATACTTTCATGAACACTGAATCTACTTGCTAGGCGTGGCAATTTTAGGTGTCCATCAAGAACTTTAGGCTGTTGTAAAATCTGTTTAGAGAACAACAATGGGATCTGTAATAATAATTGTTTCATGGTGCATATTGTTATTAGAAGGCCCCTTGTGGGTACAAGGCAGTGTAAGCTTGCTTTTAGGAGGTTTGTGATTTGATGACAATGGCTAATCTCTTCTGATGCCTTGTTCCTATAAATATTTGTAGCATGTACTTTGCTTCCTTCTTCCAAAAAAGTGGGCACTGCTACGGCAAATGATACAAAAACAAACTGTTCTATTGATAGGTGAACTTCTTTCAAACTCCTAGTAAACAAGTTTCCCCCAGTTCAGGGTGCAAGATTTTTCTTGTGATGATACTGACCATTAGGCGTACTCTTTACTGAAGATAACATGTAATTATTCTGTTAATGTATATCTCCTTATTTTTGTCATATCAGTTTTCATTATTTCGTGAACACAAAGTGTAGCTATATATTTCAACTCTTAGGTGTCTATGCACATTTACGAGTTGCATCATGTGATATGAGAACGCAAACCTAGAAGTTAATACAGAACACGTAATGATGAAATTTTAACTCAGAAGGATCTACAGGAAAGAGTATTCCTACTTTTCTTCTCTAGCTTTATGATGAGGGTCAAGATGTTCTGTCTAAAACAATTTATTATTAGCCCCAATCCCTCCCATGTTATTAGCTAGACTCTTAACTCCCATACCAAAATCCCTAAAAAAGAAAACCGAATCTCTAGTAATATGTCGTTCCCTCCAACCGTATACGTGGTTTTATATACCACAACTAATTAATTCATATTCTTAGTTACCTCCAACCAAACAATTAGTTAGTGATGCTCCAATATCTATAACTCATGTGAGATATACCACTTGTTTCCTCTGTACATTTTGCATCCATACATTTAAAACATGTACTGTACATGTCCTTTTTCTTATCCTTACAATAATGAAATGAGAAGTGTGACATCTTTCGATATGCTCTTTTACAATCATAAAGGTCAAATTCAACGATAACAAAACTGAGAACAATATGTACATGACCATGATCCCCTTTGTAAACTTTGTTTTTTATGCTGCTCGTAAGAGAGGCGATTTCCTATGTGCATGGTGGTAGCTACGCACCCTCTCGCAAAAGTGAGCTTTTTTATATATGAGGTGTCCGGTTTTTTATGGCATTGGCACAAGTGCCTTTTTGTTGTATAGAAATGACTTCTTCTCAATTCTCTTTGTCTTTTTGCTGACCTGTTTGTAACAGGTGCCTTTTCATTGTATAGAAGGGCTTTTTCGCTGCCTTTTTGGCACAAGTACCTTTTTGCTTGCCTGGCTGGTCCTACATCATGAAAGTAACTTTATTTTTGTTAGAGTTATTTACTTTCTGAAAGATCCAGCGTCGCTGGCATTCATTGATAATAGCAGAAAGCAACGGAAAATAACAAGGTGGTGAAGGTCCTAGGACTAGAAGATCCGAAGATCAAAAGAAAAAGAAAAACAACCCTAATGGCTGCAACAGAACACTCCATACAATCCACATTAGACAACGCAGCTCCGACTCTGACTATGAACCACACAGAAACGAGGCAAGGTTAGCATCACGGGGGATCACCGAACGAGCCACCTAACACACGTCATCGTATACCAGCGGCCCCCCACCGTGGCTTCGACATCACAGCACCAGACAGTCGAGGCATTTCCACGGACACGCCGGAGAAGAAGAGCCGACTACCACGACCAAAGCCGCGCCTCCGATGTTGCTCACCACCGTTATCGTTGCCACAGAAGCCACCGTGCACGTCCAGTCGTAGGAAGCACCACATGGATCAAATTCTTCAAGACAACGCCCTAAAGAGGGGAACGACGTTGAAGACGACGCCATCGCCTGACCCTGAAGCAGGATCTGGGCTTTCACCCGAAGGACTTGATCCGAGAGTAGAGGCTGTGAAGATTCCCGCCAACGCCTCCAAGGAGGATAGCGACGCCCACAAGCGCCATCGCCGCCGGCCGGTCAGCATCGGCAAGGCTTTCACCCGGTGCAGCCACTCCCACGCAGCAGGCCGAGGCCGACCTACCTCCATTGGACCGCTCACCTTCCACACAATGAGCACACCACATCTGTGTAGGGCCACCCGCAAACCTCCTCATCGACGGGCCAGCAGGGACCAGATCGGGTCCTGCACCCCGCATCCAACCACAGCCGGAGCCACCCTGCTCCAACGAGAAGCAACCGGGCACCACCAGCAGCCGGCAGTACCCCTCCCGGGCCGCCAGCCACGGACCTCCGGTCAGCAGCCGTCTCCTTCCGCCCCTTGGACTCCAGAGCACCAGAACGGGGTAGAGAAACTGCCCATATCGCGCTGCCAAGGCCGGATCCGTGGCATCCAGACCTGCCCGCTGGGTCGCCGAGCGAAGACCACCGGCCGCCGCATGTCGGATCTGCGCCCGTGGCCAGCATGCCGCACCCATGGTCGCACACCACGCCCAGCCGCACGCCTCCTCGCGCCCCGCCGCGCACATCCTCGCGTGCTCGCCGCGCCCAGCCCGCGCCTCCACCTTCATGTCCCGCCACCGTATCCACGCCCGCGCGACCACACCAACGCGTCCCGCGCCTCCGTGCGCCGCCCCGCCCAGAGCGCGCGCATCCTCGCGTGCTCACCGCGCCCAGCCCGCGCCTCCACCTCCGTGTCCCGCCACCGTATCCGCGCCCGCGCGACCACGCCAACGCGTGCCCGCGCCTCCGTGCGCCGCCCCGCCCAGAGCGCGCGTAGTAGCTCGGGCTCCCACCGAGGCCACCGGCCCACGCCAGCCACTTCTAGACGGAAGGGGGAAAGGGGCCGCGCGGGCTTGGTCCGACGACCGCTGCCGGCGACGGCGAGGGGAGGAGAGGATGGTGGGTGGGCTCCTGTTGGCGGCGGCTAGGGTTTGCTCCCGAGCCGCCCGCGGGAGCGACGCGAGAGCCTCTCCGTAACTTCTTGCTTGTTAGATTTATTTACGATGGTCCAAAATAATTAAACATAAAAATTGGGGCCGTGCGTAGATGCCACCATGGTTAGGGAATTATTTTCGTTATAACCAGCCTGTACATACACTTCGTCTGCAATTCACCTCAACTTCTTCTTTCTTTCACATCTTTTCGTAGAAGGTTGCTGCATTTGAGTAAACTTCTACTTGTTCTAAGTGTCTGTTCTAACTTCTTACGTCCTTCTATCAGTGCTAGCAGGGTAGTTTGCATCCATGAAGATTACTTAGAAAACATGACACTTTAATTTTTTGTACCTTGCAGCTAGCCTCTGCATCATCGCCTTGTTTCTGCTGGCCTCGTTGCTTATGGTTGTTGGAATATCTGTTTAGAGGGCAACAGTGGAATCTGTAATCATAACCATGTCACGCTGTATATGGAGATTATAAGGTCCTTTGTGGACATAAGGTAGTGTAGGCTTTCCTTTAGGAGTCTTGTGGATTGTGGTTGATGATAGTGGCTAATCTCTTCTGATGCCTTGTTCCTGTAAATATTTGTAACATGTAATTTGGTTCCTTTTTCTAATAAAATTGGCACTGGTACAGCCAATGATACAAAAGCAAATTATTATATCAAGTGGTGAACAAGTTTCCTCTAGTTTAGGCTGCAAATTTTTTTTTGTGATGATACTGACCATTAGGTGCACTTTTATTGAAGATCAAATGTAATTTTTCTGTTCCTCTATATCTCCATCCTTTTTATCTTATTAGTTTTGATAATTTCGTGAACACAACATCAATTAGCTAGGAGTTTCAATTCTTAAGTGTCTATGTTCATTTACAAGTTGCATCATGTGATATATGAGGGTGAAAAACCTCGAAGTTGATACATAACATATAATGATGAATTTTTAACTCACAAGAATATCTAGATGCAAGAGTATTCCTTGCTGGCTTAAATGCCCTGGAATTTGCCGAAAATAATTTGGACTTGAATTGCCGTATGAACTGATGAACTTTTTTTCTCATATATATCACATGGTAAAAAAGTTTCCTCTAGTTCATGGTGCTAGATTTTTGTTATTGTTTGTACTGGGAAGCAAGCACACTTTTTACCCAAGCTAATATCCAATCTTATGTTCCTCCATATCTCCACCTTTGTTCTGATTAATTTTGAAGCTTTCATGAACACCAAATATACTAGCTAGGCGTAGCAACTTTAGGTATCCATCAACAATTATGTGTTGTGTCATGTGAGAATAAGGGCAAACCTTGCTAGAAGTTGATATAAAACATAATATGATGAAAACTTCAACTCACAAGAATCTAGAGACGAGTATTCATTGTATTCTTTTCCAGTTTCAACGCCTTCGAGTTTGCCAGAAGCAATCCTAGGACAATTAGAAATTATAACCATGAAGTTTGCAGTTGTCAAAATCTATCAAGGTAGTAAGAAAGATGTGGTCATGTAGAACTGGATCTAGGGCTTGGGGCTTACCTTAAATGTCCAAAAATAAAATGCTTGTTGCGCATTGCTGGCTTGAGCACGGGAAATAATTGAGTTGTTTCAAGAGAGCTGTGTTGGGCTTCCAATTTCTTTATAATTACCGCACATTATGTAGCGGTGCCAATTAATTTATGTATGTATGCAAAACAAACAAGATGAAAACAGTCAAGAGGGAGGAGGCACACCTATACTCTTATCTTTTCCCCTCCCCCCACCCCCAGGCCGCCCGAAAGGGCGACTCCGGAGGCGAAACCCTAGCACCCGAGCATCGCTCACTCCATGCCCCGTGGCAGTTGCTGCCGACGCCGCTGGCAGTGGTGGCGTCGCCCGGCCGACAAAGGTGGCAGGCGAGTTGCACACGCCCTGACGGGCCACCTTTAAGTGAGGGAGTGCAGTCTTGTGGGCGGCCCGGTGGCAGGCAGCTTCCGGTGAGGTGTCACATGACAGAGAGCGCGGTGGAGAGGCAAATCAGGGCGGTTGTTTTCTTCTTTCAAAATAAATGCTTGCTGCGCATGAAATGCTCGATCAACGGATGGAGTCATACCACCGCCTCCTCCGGCAAACGAGCAAGTTCAATGCTTTACTGATCTTCTCCGGCTCACGGAACTCTGGTCTAATGGCCGCCTTTAGAAAGGACCTGGCTCGAGCGCGGGAAATAACCGACTTGTTCCATGAGAGTTGTGTTGGGGCTTTGGAGTGCTTTATAATTGCCGCACATTATATAGCCGCGCTCGAGTGTTGAACTTCTTTCCTCATATATATCAAACTCATGGTAAACAAGTAAAAAAAAACAATCAAGAGAGCTGTGCTGGGCTTCCGAGCTACAAAAACCTTTTGTAGAGTGTTTGGATGCTAACTTCACATTCTTCTTTTGGAAGCAAAATAGGCACAACAAAAACGTGCGTACAATAAAAGTGATTTCCAGGGACCAAACTGCTAGGGTACAATTTTCTCTCGGGATTATCGCAGGCGTGCGTTTAAAACAGAACCTACGGGGCGGATCCCCTTCACTCGCACCCCCACCCCACTTTCTGCGCAAAGGAGCAGCTTTCCTACCCTAGAATCCCGGTCCCTGCCATGGCGGCGGCGGCGGGCCTCCACCCAGACGTTCTCGCCCGCATCTTGCTCCTCTTGTCGTGCATCGTGGACCGCGTCAGGGCGTCCGCGGTCAACAAGCACTGGCGGCGGGTCTCGCTGCAGAATCCGCCCCCGCTGCCGCGCCTCCTCAGGCCGTCCACGGCCGAGACCGAGACCTACCGGATCTTCGGCGGCTTCGGCGATCCGCGCCCGTCCCTCTCCGAGGAGGGCCGTGGCTCGCGTTTCTGCGGGTCCGCTCCGGGCGGCTGGTTCGTTATCTCGGCCGAGCCATGGCGCGGCCACGCGCTCCTGAATCTCCGCACCGGCGAGCGCGTCGCCCTGCCGGAGAGGGTGCGCATCCCGCTCGAGTCCGGCGTCATCACGTGCCCCATGATGATCCGCGCAGCCGTCATGTCCGTGGCGCCTCCGTCTGGCGCCTGCTTCGTCGCTGCGGTAGCATCCAGCCAGACCAACCTGGCGTTCTGGCGGCCGGGCATGGATTGCTGGTTGTCCGCGCCGGCGGTAGGACCGGTTGTGCGCAACGCCGAAGACATCACTTACCACGACGGATGGTTCTGCGCCGTCGAATCAGACGATGACCTCGTCTGCTACAAGCCGGAAATCGCCCATGCTGAAGACGGCGCCCCTTCGCTGACCATTCGACATCACGCCTACAATCTCCATGTCGATGGTCACCAGACCGCACCCGGGGAGATCGTATCCCGCTACCTCCTGCCCTCCGCTTCCGGTGCCGATCTCCTGATGGTGAAAAGATTCATCGCGCCGGCGAGAGGCGGCACCTGCCGGTTCCAGGTCTTCAGGCTGCAGGAGGGACTGCCGGCTTCCTGGCGCCTGTACCAGATGAGCGGGCAGGTGCTCTTCGTCGGCCGGGCCTGCTCCAAGGCCTTCTACACGGGGCACGGCGGCAGCCCGGGCTATATCTATTTCCTCGACGACGTCTACACCGGTGGTCCGCACAGTGTCACCCAGCAGAACGAGTATCCCTGCGTCGACGCCGGCGGGTGGTGTTACTCAGTCCCCGACGAGATCCAGCGCTGCCTGCCATGGTTGCCCCCCTCGGACACCTCGCCGTGCATTTGGTACCACCATTAAATTAATTGTGCGACCAACAGCAGGTTCAGTTCGAGGCATCACATCATAGAGATTTCCATCAGTTAACTAGAGTCTTTGTTGTTTGTGTTTGCTCCTCGTCAGTCTTTCTTTGTTGTTGTAGTTGTGTCGTCGTTGTTGTTGTTCAGTTGGTTGTATCCTCCAGGTCAGTATTTGTTGTATGTCATCGTTGTCGTGAGTTAATTTGCAGTCTGTTTTCGAACTATTTAGACTGCCATACCAGCTATATATGCTGTTTAAATTATGGGTATGAGTTTCTGGTGTAAATTCTACTTCACATTTTCAGTTTTCCACCGTATTTTCAGTAGTGCACACAATTTCTGTCTGCATCTGTCAGTGGCAGAGTTGTTTTTCATAATGGGTCCGACGCTCGACCCTAGCTTGCCCTAGATCCCTTTGGTTGCTCTTTCTCTCACTGGCTCGAACCGAGGAAGAAGAAAGAAGGAGGGAGACACAGGACACGGTGGTTCCGGTACACGAACGCCCGCCGTACGAACGGCTTCTTCCTCGAGCACGAACTCGAATCCACTCATATAACAGTACACGGAGTGGAGTTTTATACGCATGCGCGCCCACACGACGCTGCGGTCCCCACTTCTCCATGCCCGCGCGCTCCGCACGACATGGCTCACGCCAACAGAACGCCGCGGTCACCCCCGCTCTAGCGCTAACTAACCCACGCATCAAGTGCGTGCACACACGCACACCCCGCTCCACACAGCACGCACACACACAGGACATGCACAAGTCGGACTATACCTGTACAATGGTAAGACCATACCAAGACAGAGGCTCGGCGCTGCCACGGACCGGACCTGGCGCGCCAGACGCCGGTCACCACCGCGGGGACATGGCTTATTGCGCCAACATTTCATGTATCCCCTGTTTGCATTACACGTTGATGAGATGATCTGCAACTGAATATTGGATGTCCAGCCGTTCTGGTGAACTAGTACTGATTGTATGTTGAAGACTCTAATCTTTATTAGATGACCGTTCTTCATTCACTTCTCAGCTGATTGTTTGATGTGTTTCAGCTGCCTATACTTATCACATCATCGATGTGGTTGTCCTTGAAACTGGAAGTTCAGTATCTAGTTTGTTGTATGTGCTTAATTTGAAGGCTTTTTCGAACACATTTCATCTATGAAATTGTGAAGTATTTAGACTGCTACTAGCTACCTATATACAGGTTTTTTGATTTCTATATGCTTCTCTTTTTCTTTTCTGGCTTCCTAGTATTTGAAATATGTGCGTATGATTTTCTTCTGTAAATTCTCTAATCCAGATTTTGATATGTTCCGTCGTATTTTCTTCTGACTATATCGTATCATTGCATCTCGGCAGTGGCAGAGGTGTTTTTCATGTCTCCCGTTTTAGCATTGAGACGAGAGGATCTGCAACTGAATATTTGATGTTTGTTTAATTAGGTATACAGCAACTAGTACTGAATATATGTTAAATTCTCTATTCTTTGCATGACCCTTCTTCACTTCTCAGCTGAATGTTTGATGTGTTTTAGGGGCATATACTTATTATATGTTTTCCATTTATCCCACTGATGAAACCTCACTTCCTTGAATACAAGATCGTAAATGGGCACTGGGCACACTGCAGATAAAAGTTACGATATTACATTGGAGTTCATTATCAAGCTGATACATCTAAGCTATACAAGTGGTATGTTTACTATGCCCTTGTGGCGCCGTAAATTGTATCTAGGAAGAGCATATATACATAGCCAGAGCAGACTGAGCCAGTCCAAATGGGACAGGCTCTGGTTCACTTAGGAGAAAATTTCCCATGTTCATATAGAACCAAATAACTTTTTATTTTATATAACATGTAAATGTATTTTTTTTAATTGATTGTGATCCACAAGACCATCAAAATGAAAGAAGAGGTTCAAGGATGAACACATGCTAAAGTTTATGTTTTCTTGTTAGTAGCATTTAAACGATTGTTGATGCATCTTACTAGTTTAATAATCATTCATCGACTTGTCTTCTCTCCTAAGCTAACAATGCTATGAGGTGAGCCTCAATGTCATGATTTATTTTTGCATCCTATCTTCTAATCTTACAATCCAGGATGGGGAACCAACACCCGGTTGTTAAATCTCTGTTGCTGATGTAGTACGGCTGGCATACCAAAACCATCTAATTCCACTATTGCTATAGCTACTCGACAAAGGCGTGCTAGCAAAGAGAAAGTCGTGGCCAAGAGCATGGTGCAATTCAATGAAGGAAAGCTAGACAGTACATATTCACTACAAATCCAGTTATATATTTGTCGTGTGGCTGCTCAGTAGATTTACAACACCTCTGTTATCACGAAATCGGCCGGATCCCGTGCGGAGTACCGCTGGGAGCAGTAATGGTGCTATGTCCGAACTGTCCTAGTATTGGCGACACCATGACAGTTCATGAATTTCACGATCACATGAAGGCTTTTCCGCTGTCGCGCCATTGTATTGTGGAAACTCAGATTGCACTCAATCGAGTGGGAGGTTTGGCTGGTACACTTGGTTTTGATTCAACCTTTGGTGTTGCAAGTAGTGGTCATAGTGGTCCAGCTTTGTAAATTTATTTTGGGAAGAATGATGCTAACATGGAAATGAAAAAACTCAGGAAATTTAGTAGCAGTAGTACTATAGTAGTAGTATAGTAGGTTGGGAACGAATGGAACTGCCAGGGAGGTGCACCCATTTTTGAAAAAAAAGGTAATTGCATAAATGGTCAAAAATCATTAAAAAATTTGGCAAAAAACTTGCTCAAGCGTTACAATTGCAAAATACAATTTGCGAAGAAATGACCTCCTTTCTATTGTTGGCGCCAAAACAAAATCAGCGGTATATTAGAGGTACTATTGAATCTATATTGTTCTGGAAATTTTGTTTTATCGCTCATATTTACTCCCTCCGTCCGGTGAAGAGTGTACATCTAGCTTCAAAATTTGTCCACGAAAGATAGTACTTCTATCTTCCCAATGAACTTTAAAGTAGAAAAAAATATTTCTCTCTCATCACACAGTAATCAAGACCAATAGCAATCTATACATGGTCTTTTTAATTTCTACATGCACTTAGTTCATTGGGGGTTGGATAATTAAAGAGTTGAGAGATAGTGGCTTGCACCTTTTCAATGCATTTTTTACTCAACTCCATAATATTTGTCCTAAAATTTCTAGATGTACACTCTTCACCGGACGGAGGGAGTATTGCGGGAGTTTTTCTTTGTCGAATATACGAGTATGGCAGTAGGTCAAGTATGTTTAGAAGGTTCAAATATTTTTGACTTTTTATGAATTGTTAAAAAAAATCAGGATAAGTTTTTATCAGGTTCACCAACAACTAGGTATATCAAGGTATTTTTCCTAGTATCGTAGTACTAGTAGTTGTTATTGTGGTCGTTGTATGTATGAATTATGATCTCTTTATACTGCTGCACGCCTATGATTTTTGTTTGATTTCTATACGCTTCTCATTTTTCTGGCTCCTAGTTATGTTTCAGATTTTATGCTATACTAGTAGAACGCCCGTGCGTTGCCACGGGCTCTTAATTTTTTTTATTGCACCTATGAATACAATGTATATCAAATTTGCATGTATAGATTTTATCTGATTGCGCATATTATGTATATTATATTTTGTAGGTAGAGAAAAGATAGCCTGCAACAATTAAAAAATAATTGAAATCCATTTCACCTGCAATGTAACTCGGTGATATATACATATATAACAATGATCCAAATAATTATATGTTACAAACTAAGATTTACTTAATGCGATTAAGATATTACCTTACGACCTCAGATATGTTGTCTTAAGCTTCATTTGCACGGTACTTTAGCAAATGTAATAAAAAATTATTTATCAACTTTATAACCATCCTGCACAAGCAGTGTATACTATATGTCAAACATAAAGCTTTGGAAGGATAAAGCACATCAAATGAAATCTTTTAATGAAACATAGCCAACCTTTTTGTACCACAAAATCAATCTTCTTCATTGTCCCATTATTTTTGAAGTGCTTTCTCTTGACTTCTCTTTTCTATATGCACAAAAATCAATGGATCCAAAGAAGAGAAGGATCTAGAGATGTTCATACCTAGAGGCAATAAGCAATTCGTTAGTCCACAACGACGACAAGTGCCAAGGCTCATGCATTTTAAGTCCATAATCCCAACCTACACCACAACCCAACAAACGTCGACATCTTGCTCCACTAAGAGCATCTACTACCGAATTTGGCAAATCTGACCCCTCAAATGTCTGCGGACACGCCCGGGCGTGTCCGCGGATAGTGAATGATCACCCGTCAAAAAATGCATTCCACATCCGGATACCTCAAATTAGAAATCTCAAATCCATATTATTACATGCAACACAACGATCTTTGACTGGAGCTTCGTCCGGTTTCACTCCCGCCCGCCGGCTCTCCCTAGTCAACAAAAAGATGTATAAGGGAAGGGGCAAATACATCTTGTAGAGCCATGATATGCCACAATGCTAACCCACTACTTGTCGACAGAGCATGCGAGTCATCTTTTCCTCTCCTCATCAGATGTGCCATGTTCAAGTTCCAATATCAGTGCATAGTTTGTGATATTCATAAAAATGTCAGTGCACAGTTTGGAATAATTCAGTGAAAGTGAAGCCAAATTAGAGAATTGTACATGTTACATCATCATCATTAGTTGAATAATAGCATCTGAAAATTCAACCGTTCGAAAGGAACATGCGTATATGTCAGGACTGCGCATGCAATATACTCACAAGATGTGATAGATTTGCCACCGACGCCCATGAATAAGGTTGTCGGCCACCCAATGCACTTGTGTTGTCAATGACCCTTCTCGTCATCTTGTGTACCCAAGTACAATAGCATGTAATTGGACTGTTAGCAGACCTCGCTTATGGAAGCCATTGTAGAGTTGATGAACTACAACACTCATGTTGTGGCCGCTTCGAGTGAAAAGTGTGACTAATTAGTTTTCCAAAAGAATCAAATCAAGCCAACTAATTTCACTTTGAATAGCCACATGAACAATACCTGAGTTGTCATTTGGAAAGCTTTGCCAGGAATATTTATGCCCCACCCTTATCACAAACTAATTTGTATTCTGCCAGTCAATGGATCATTGCTCTAAAGGGCTCTCTGAAGAAACCTTTTCACCATGAGTTGATCATCCTTGGCTACCGGAGCATTTGGATCACGAGAAACGCATCAATCTTTAAAAACAATCAGGCCAAGTGTTTACAAATGCAAAGAAGGACATTAAGGGTTGCTAGACCTACCGCTTCACGGTTTGTCTGAAACAATACACATAACTTTATCTTCTAACCCAAATGAAAACCTGGTAGGGGGCTTATTTGGTCTTAATCTTACTTGTTCTTCCTACCATGACCAACACATAACGCTTATTTACATTCCTGCAAGGAACAATCTTAGCTTAGTACGCTGTTGTAACCAGGCCCGGGCAAACAATTTTGTATAGCCTATACATACTCTAGATCTAGTTTTTATTTTCCTTCTTTAAATATTAATATATGCAGTACATAGTGATGTCCTTTCGTAAAAAAACCTGGGTCACCGCCGGAGCTGGCCTAGGTCCGACCGCCGTTGCTCTCGATCCAAGGTCGTTGCCGACGAACGGCGGGCACCATTGGAGAATTAGCTCGGGGCTTGCATCGAGTCGCTGGGTCGCAGGCGATACATCCTCGTCGCATGTGTGCGGCGTCGGTGGGTGGGCGGCACACTGCTGGAGGACAGCCATGTCCCGACGCTCGTGAGAAGATGGAGGAGGGTAGGCGACATTGACAATCCTGGCAGCGGCCATATTGGGATGGGGATAGGGCTTAGTCAGCAAGAGAAAGTTGGATCGGGAGGGATCCTATTTTTCTTGGAGGGATTCTTTTTCACGAGGGGCTATCGACGTGGGGGCGAGGGGGGAAGGAACCGATCGTGGGTGTGGGTCGCCGAAGGGAGGGCAGGACGCGATCATTGGCAGGAAAAGGAACTGTATGTGTTTTTTAGATAATAGGACAATGCCCGTGCGTAGCAATGGGAGCATAGATATTCGTACCCCCACCTGGGAGTATATATTTAGGCCTCCTACACATCGTGTCGAACGTAAATATCTTTAGGATCCTCATGCACACCATACAATATTGTCAGGGTTTCACCGATAATCAGTCTTTATTATATTGTAACCATGATAGATAGTACTTACTTCATAATATGCATTCGGCCTTGTCTTTCTTTTTCAACAAGTGGTGTAGTCAATTGAGGTGCAGACCACAAAGCACGTAGTTCTACTGATAACTGCTTTGCTGAGACATATAATTTTTTCATGTTCAGTTATTAACGTTAGACAAAAAGGGATGAATATGTTATACATTATGATTTGTACTTCCTCTATACAAAGCGACAGTAACTGTTAATTTCTTTTACTAATCTCCCAATCTTACTCACATAAACATATATAGCCTATAATTTCTGAAACCACCCTTGATATGACCGAGTAGCACATGTTTCCTTGGCCCCAGTATATTTCTTGTTCGTATTCCTTATCTACCTTGCATCCAAACAAAAATCATGGAAACCACATGGACAACAATTAACCAATCAGCCACATGCAAATCATATTAGCACATAAGAGAATCTATACACTCTCAGCTCACAGACTAATCCAATGAAATACATCTCATTTGAGAAATGACCAAGGGGTGAAGTACACTGATTTTCACCTTGTGCAGACTGAGTTTTGTCAGTACTGCAGATCCTTGTAGTCATACTGGCTTCAAGTGGCCAACTTGCCTTGCACCCACCCTTTGTACACAGCAGCCGACGTACTTGTACTTGCACTTGCATGGCTGGACTTGTACACAGGATTCTGAGTCGTTCAGATTATGTTCAGCTGGTTAGAAACAACCTTAGAATAGAAACATACCAATTGTTCTCTTTTTCTGGAGCCTGGCCAGATTGAGAGCTCGCCACTTTGCAGAAGAATAACGTCAGAGTCCCTATACCAGAAAGAACTTAAGAACAAAATGAACAAAAGCACTCAAACAATTGTGAAACAATTTCCAGAAACAAAATCCACCACACCCCGTTCTAGCAACCCAGTTGTTCAGAAATTCAGTCAAGATAGATTGAACAGATAGATAAAACTGGAAGCAATTAGGACTATACAATGATAGGAACAACCTGGTTCTCCAGAAAGGGATTTGCCAAATTCGATTAGAATTTCATATCGGGAAAAAAAATATAGGGATTTGCCATTATGGCAGGTCGAAGCAGAATAGAGCTAGTGGAAACTGAAAGTCTGAAATCTGAAATTATCTACCCACTGCACCTGACGGCTGGCTCTAGCATTTGAGTTCACATGTCCAAATAATGCAATGTGAGGTCATGTTGGAGAGGAACACGAGATCACGGATCACCCGCAAAAAAAACATGAGATCACGGAGGACAAGCTCACCCGGCGGGGGGAGATGTGGGCGCGCTTGGTAGCACGACGATGGGGAGCTCGAGAAAGAGCACGACTGGATCCGCCACCACCCACCGTTGGAGCGAACCAGCTGTGGTCGCCGACTTTCAGCCGCCTCGTTTCTCAGTGTCCTCGTGGCGCAGCGGCCTCCGCCAGCGGCTTGGATCCTGCGTCAACAGCTTGGACCTTCGCCTCCGTCTCCTGCACTGCCTCATTGTTGGCCACTTCTCTTCGCCTCACAGCAGCATCACAAGGGCGTCTAACAGTTTGAGAAGATGGATCTGCGTAGGCTTGCATGCACTGATAAAGTCTAGTTAGCTTAAGATATCCCTAGTGATGCTGCTGCTGCGTACCTTGCAAGATTGATATGCGTACGTTTGCACGGACTGATTGCGCAAGCTAAAAGATGGGACGAGGCAGGGTGGAGGCGTACTATTGTGGACAGCGTCGGCGGGAGACGGCACAATCCGGCAGAAGACGGTGGTGCTTACGAAGGCCTCCTGGAAGATGGGGTGAGGCAGACGTGACCTGTTGGATGGCGGCGGCGACAGCGACGCGGTCGGGGTGCCTGTGGCGACGTGCACAAGCACGATGCAGCGGTTACGATCCAGTGCAGGGACATATATGGGCTTTCAATGCCGGATGGGCGGTGCATGATTATCGTTGATTGATTGGCTATTATGGCCGGTTTTAAAAGTTTTACCATAAACCCATGGGAGGAAATCCGGGACGTGAGAAAATCAGGGACGTGAAAAACCAACTGGATCGGGGAGGTGTGACGAAGGCTGGCGGGATGCGGTCTTTTGGCAGGAAAAAGAAACCACAGCATGGAAAGTTCTAATTCATTCAAATTACCATATTCAAAATTTCCTGAGTTATGACCTTACCATACCTGGATTGATTTATTACTATACGTGGATTAATTATGATTGATTACCATAAATACGTTGGTGCGTGCGTGGGGCTGGAGATTGTGATAGGTGATCAGGTGAGGGCGTGCCATACCTAGATCGATAGCCTTACCATACCTGGTGGTAATTTAAATTTATTACCATATTCGATATTTCCCGAGTTATGGCCTTACCATACCTGGATTGATAGCCTTTGGGGTAATTTAAATTTATTACCATATAATTACCATATTCAAAATTTCCTGAGTTATGACCTTACCATACCTGGATTGATTTATTACTATACGTGGATTAATTATGATTGATTACCATAAATACGTTGGGTATTGCCGGTCAGACGAGAAAAGAGAAAAACTGGTGGGAGGGGCTGGTGGGAGGTGGGACGAAGAAAAACCGGTTGAAAATAAACCGGTTGAAAGTGGGGGGACTATTCAACCAATTCGTCCATTAGGAGTAGAGAAATTGTACTTGAGAATTTGAGATCCATTTAGGTGCTGAAATCGTATCTTCAGTAGTGAACGCAATTTTCAATTGTATTCCATGATTGCATCTGTCCGTGCCAGAGGTGTTTTCCATGTTTCCCATGCATGGTTGCAAGTAAGAACCAGCACAATAGATGATCTGCATCTGAATATTTTATGTGTGTTTAGGCATACAGTAAGTAATGCCTGCTGACTGAATGTTGTAGACTCCCTTCTTGTCTTCTTAATACGTTTCCAACTAATTTCTCAGCTGAATGTTTGATGCTTGTTCACGGCATATATTTATTGTATGTTCTCCATTTATGCCATTGAAGAGAACTTATTCCTCTCTTCATCTCTTGCCATTCTCGGGGAAAAATGTCTTGCTGGCAATATGAAAGGACAAAGAAAATCTGACATTATATTGGAGTTCATTATTAAACCGTCTTTCGTGGTATGTTGACTGTGCCCACATGGGTCTGGCGTCCAATCTTTATAGCTGGGAATATGCACACATAGCCACTGAGGAGAATATTTTACATGATCATATTCATCTATGTGTCCTCCATAAAATGGGCTCTATAAGATCCCATGGAGTAGAAATCTAGAGATCATTCAGCTCACATGATCCAATTCGCCATTGGAATTACCTTTTTATTTTAAATATTACAGAAATGTAATTTTTTTGTTGCAAATAGATTGTGATTTACAGAAATCTAGAAGGTTCACTATCCTATGCAGATTAGGTGGCGTGTTGCTGCCAAGGGAAACTACATGTAGTCATTCGACTGATCAGCCATTATACGAGGTCACGCGCGTTGACGGCATAACATGGAGCTACATAGCTGGTCGGCAACTTGCACAAATACATGACTAGCTACAGCCATGCGTGCGAGAGAGAGCTAGTTCGGACAAAAGATAAGCAAGCGGAGAGACATGGATTTGGTTTGGAGGGGAAATGATATACAAGAAGCTTCTCCTTTGGACCGACCATTATTTGTACTACCAAAAAGGCATTAGGGCGTCTCTAACGGCAACCGTAAATTTTCTCCCACATTCGTCTGCAGGCAGGACTGTACCAGTCCGCGGACACGGACGACGGATGCCTCCATCCAACGCTACCCACATAGATTTCAAGAATAATTGGAACCAACCGGACGAAATAAGTGCAAATCTGGCAAATTTTGTTATAAACACGGCATATTTCATTTAAATTAGGATAATTTGTAAATAAAACTGAACGATATTTTGTCCAGTGAACTAAAACCCTTAAAATAAAATCCGGGCTGTTCATGTGGAGCACAGAGCAAAGAAGCATCAGCACCATCCGCTCCCCGTACTCCGATTTTGTGGCGGCGTACACCTAGCCCCGAAGGATATGAGGATCTCCACCATCATCGAGGAGCCGCTCGCCGATGAGGATGGCAGCCCCAGAGTTCGAGGGCGGTGTCACCAAGATCCGTCAGAGCCTGTCCTGAAACCGCCGTCTGACGGCGCCGAGACCCACGACTTGCGCATCGCTGGAGTTGTGGAGGGAGATTGGCAGGGAGAGTGGAGGAGAAGGAAGAGCGGATAGATTGTGATGTGGACGGCGCCAGAGCGGGGCTTATATAGCCGCGGGCAGGCCATGCGAAGGGCCGGTCAGCCGCTTCAGTGTGGCGCAGTGGCCGGAGTTGGTTCCTTGAGAAGCCGTGTCTGTATTTAGGCGGCACCTCCCGAGAGTTCACGTCGGTAGTGCCGCCCTCCCTCCTTCACATCGCAGCATCAATTCCAGCCTCTATTTTCTATGGACCGGCATGAATGCGGCTCAGTAAACGGAAAGAAAGCGCGTGAGGGGTTGGTGGGGGGGGTTTGGGTTGGCCAGGGTGGTCAGAAGCGGGCGTGGCAGCGGTCCGGACGCCCGCAACCCCCCCTCCCCCCAACGTTTGTCTCGGATTTGCGGGAGAAAGTACGTCGGACCGCCATGCGGACTAATACAGAGCCATGTTGGACGGCACAACACGTCCGGACAATGCGGTCCGAAGTATGCGGGCGATTTGAGGGTCGCCGTTGGAGATGCCCTTAGATAGATAGGGAGGGGTATTTTATAAATTTCTTAACCAAAAATAGTCAAACAATAGTTCTATGGTATTTTATAAATTAGAACTAGTAAGTTACAAGGAGAAAGGAGAAAAGAGAAAAAAAAAACAAAACAAGCATTTAAAAGGTCTGAGCTGCCTACTAGACCAGCCTATACCTGCTCTAGGGCAACAATCCATGGAATTGCAAATTATTATCTATCCACTGTTTGAAGGCTGGTACATGCTTCTCCTTTAGTTTGAACTGCGGTAAATTTAGATCTTTTTGGAGGAAGTATATCCACGCTTGAAGGGTTGGCTGCTGTGCTCTGAAGACTCGGCCATTTCTTTGAATCCAAATATCCCAGCAACCTAAAATTGCATTTTTTGTAGAAAATTCATAGTAGTTGCTCTGCTGTTTGCATCAATTCCTCGTAAACAGATGTTCCTATCTTCTTTCCATGTAGCAATGAGGCCAGCAATCCTGGGCAAAATTACAATCCCAAAGAAGATGCATAACACAGTATCCTGGTTGCAATTAGGGCAGAAGGGATTTTCCAGGTGCATTCCTTTTCTCTTTACAAGGGCTCTAGTATTGATTCTTTCATGAGCAGCCAGCCATAAAAATATCCTGCGTTTAAGCCTTCTCTTGCTCTTCCAAATGAGTTTGAAGATTGGGTGTTCCTCTCCATTTTCCATCAAATTACTATACATCTGCATGGAAGAGTAAGTGGTTGTTTGCCCATTACAGCCCCATTGATCCTTTCCAGATGAATTGAGTTGAGGAACAATATTAAGAAGGACTGAAGAGGTGCCTGAAGAAAAGATCATGTTGATCCAGTTATAATGTGAATCAAATTACCAGCTAGGAGTACACATAGTCTAGAAAAAACATGATTTCATTTTCCAATGGTATGAACTAAAAAGGTTGGGAGTTCGGTTTTTAAAAGGAAGAAAAATTGCTTAATTATGGCCAAGAGTTGAAGAAGGAAAAATGACGTGGTTTAGTCATCTATTCCAGCTAAGTTTTTGTTGACCATAAAATAAGTACAAAGATACCCCATAGACTAAATGCCATACCATGCATGCTAGAAATGTGCTGCAACATCCCACAAATTCATAGGTTCAGTGAACAAGTAATCATTTGTAGTTGAACTCTTTAATTAGAACTCCAAATTATTTAGAGCGGAGACGGCTCATGGAAGGCCCGCTCCCGAGTCGCTCCCGCGGCCGTCTCTGGGAGCCAACCCTAGCGCCGCCGCTTCCCAGTCCCCCTCCCCGGCCTTCCTTCCCTCGCCGCCGCCGGTGGCGTCGCTGGCCAAAGGCCGCGCGGCGTAGGCGGCGGCGGGGCATCTTCTTCCCGCGCACTGGAGGCGTGCGTCGTGGGCCGTAGCCTTCTGCGTCGGTAGTGACGGTCGTCGGCCCATCCACGGGCTCTTCCTCCCCCTAGCATGTGGCGTCCAAGTGGTCCTTCCCCCTCGCCCTCCCCTTCCATGCGGCGGATCTTGGGGCTCCGGGGGCGGGGGCCTTGCTGGTGGCGGATCTGGGTGCTCCTACCCAGATCCAGGTGGTGGCGGCGGCGGACGTGTGGGTGGTGGTGGCGACCTGGCTAAGGTGGTGGCGGGGCGGCCGGCGGTCAGGCTGCGCCTTTCGGGGTGGAGGGGCGCCAGGCGTCCATGGCCGGGAGGCGGGCTGCGTCTTCGGCGGCATGCCGCAGCTGCTGCAAGGTGGCTCGGGGCTGCTCCTCTGGGTCTCGGCATGGATGTGGGCTGCCACGACGTGGTGGTAGCTCATGATGGTGGTCTGGTTCGTTTCACGGCGGCGGCCGGTCCCCTCCGGCATTGGCCGTCAGTGAGCAGCCTGTCTCGACCTTCGATTTCTCCCCTCGTCATCCGGGCTCTACCCTCGTCGTAGGGCAGGTCCGCTCTTAGTTGCGGTCCATTGCTTGTCTCGCGCCCGTGGCTGCGAGACCGAGCCCGTCTCGCGCCCGACAGCAGGACCGAGCCCGTCTCGCGCCCAGCAGCAGGACCAAGCCCGTCTCGTGCCCGGCAGCAGGGCCGAGCTCGTCTAGCGCCCGGTGCAGCAGGACGAGTGATGGAGGCCTTTTTTGGCCGGCCTTTTGGGTCTCGGCGCAGGGGGCGCCCAGGGGGTGTGAAAAGGAGCGGCCTTTCCACTCGTCTCTTTGGTTGGGGTAGCGACGGGTCTCGGGTAAGGTGGTGTCATGGTCTTGGATGTCATGGCGGCGGCCCTGGTGATGATAGCGCGGTGCTCATGGGCAGAGCCCGTGGCTTGGTGCTGCCCGGTGACCATGGTCGTGTGGGCGGCATGGTGGCAGGGGTGTGGCGTTCGGTGCCGGTGAGTGTTTGCTGGGGTGAAAACCTGTTCTATCTTCAGACGGACCGGTGGCGGCATAGCACGCTACCTTCTTGAAGGCGTCGTCGCGGCTCGCACGGGTCATCGTGTCGCTCCAGGGGAAACTCTGACCCTCGGGTCAGGCGGTGGCGGCGCGTTGGCGTCGTAACCTTCTTGGAGGCGCCACCTTGGAGCTCATGATTCGTCATATGCGGCTTCATTTCTGTCAGGACCCCGATTCCAAGCCACACCGATCTAGCTGGTAACACCTCATATCACTTTGCGACCTCACGCACGGTATCCCACGATGTTGCCTTACCATGGCCCGGGACCGTTTGCGCCTTTTGGCTCACGTATATGATAGTGTCGCTAGCATCCATATGACAGAGAACCCGGGCCGACATGGCTAGTCGTGAACCCAAAGCGGCACATACCTATGGAGACAGGCATACATGAATCACATCGAGCATGTCGGTCATCAGCGAGCGATTCCGGGCTGTAGCACTGGGCTAACAGGACACCGGGGAACCCGGGCTATAGCAGGCTAGGCAGGACTCCGGAAATCACCGCGTGACATTTCCCCGAAGGGACAGACATAGGAACGAAGTGAATCACATGCCGGCCAGTCAAGTGTCCTGAACAGTAGTGCTGAGCTAGCAGGACTCCGGTGAATCAGGCTGTAGCGGACTACTATGGCTCGAGGAACACTAGACTACATTTCCCCATAAGAAAGGCTGCCAAGGATAAACAACTAGATTGTCGGATCCCACTCATACCAAGCATTTCATTCATACACACAATATGCCCGATATGAGTACATACAACATGGCATCACAATAAAACTCTACAACTCAAGTACTTTATTTAAAGGCTCCAGGGAGCCATACATAATAAGTTCATACAGATAGGGGTCACATGACCCGACACTCAAGTCATGCAATCATACAAGCACACGCGGAAGCAACCGGTCTGAGTACAGACACTAGAAAGAAAGAGGCTTCTCGAAGCCTGTCTATCTACATAGGGCCCTCCATGGCCAGGATCACCACCTGGGTGGCTAGTCACTCGTCGACATCAAGGTCTACATAAAACCCATCGGAGGGGGCAGTGTTGTTGTCTGAAACAATAAATAAGCAAACATGAGTACAAGGTACTCAGCAAGTCTTACATCAGAACCTACTATACATGCTCATTCTCAAGAAGGTGGTGGGGTTATTGCAGCAAGCCAGCTTTGACTCTTGGCTAAGCTATCCTACAGAACCTCTCTAGTAAAATAATTTTCGCACACGAGTCCACTAATCACCAACACAATACTCCACCGGGGATCCTCCCTCGTCATCCTACGAGAGGGCCATCCTCGGTACTCACACTTATCTTGAGTCTTTTAGTAGTATCCATTAACTTGTCTATGAACTGTATAGGCAACCAAGTAGTCCTTTACCGCGGACGCGGCTATTTGAATAGTTTTATACCCTGCAGGGGTGTACTTCGTCATACACGCTTTCACCACTTACCGCCGTTTACACGACATGTACTCGGCAACCTTCAAGCAGAAGCCCAACGAGGGTGTCGGCCACGGCCTACCTAAACACTTAAGTCTCTAGCCCAGGTTTATCGCCTATCCAGGTTCCATCCGCAGGGAGTCCGGCCGAGGTTTCCACATACGGCCCCAAACGATGTGAACAGGGTTCCCGAGACACCAAATGGGTGACTCGATACACCGTGCCATGTGTATCTACCGCAACATAGCCCACCCCTAGGGTCAGCGCTACGCACGGCCGCCAACACATAACCTACAACACCAGAAACTATTTGCAACTCCTGGACAGAGCACTAAGGTATTTAAGAAGCCGAGAGGGTCAATTAAGGATCCCAATGCATGGTAGTAGCTGAATCTTAAATCACACATACAGATCTCAATTCTTATGGACGGCCTCAATGAAACAACCCACCATGTACTCCTACATGGCCTCTCATCGATACCTTTACCAAAACATGTTCAACACATCCCTCACGTTACCGACACAAGCATTTCACCCTAGCCCATCACCCAGATGAACCAGACCTGACACAACTCTAAGCATAGCAGGCATAGCAAGGTAGGAATCACACACATGGCTCAATCAACTCCTACACGTGCTAGTGGGTTTCATCTAGTTACTGTGGCAATGACAGGTCATGCAGAGGATAAGGGTTCAACTACCGTAGCACACAACAGTTTGAATCGCGTTGTCTTAATGTAGTAAACAAGAGCAGAAGCGAGAACATGGGTTTGTATCGAAATGATCAATGGGTTGCTTGCCTGATGGAGTGGTAGTGGGATACTGCCCTTCAGTTGGATACT
The DNA here is from genome assembly GCA_034509565.1 of Triticum monococcum. Classification (NCBI taxonomy): domain Eukaryota; kingdom Viridiplantae; phylum Streptophyta; class Magnoliopsida; order Poales; family Poaceae; genus Triticum; species Triticum monococcum. The sequence goes on along the minus strand of CM067845.1, from coordinate 11,156,641 downwards.
CGTGAATATCCTCGGAGGCAGAACCTACCACGAAGAACACATCGGAACACAATCAACACATGACGATATGCAACAATATGATGCATGCTATGACATGGCAATATGAACGTGTCTTGGCCTAATGCAAGCTATAACAGAAAGAAATGTGCTTATTTGAATCAAAGATTCAATTATTAGCTTATTAAACATGGCTTTAATAGTGCATTTCCTTATTCTGCTTAAACAGCAAGGTAAACTTGTTTTTTCATGCATGAAACCATTACAGATGGGTAGATTGAATTTTTCTGATAATTTTTCATATATAAATTATTTCAATTGGAGTTATGGTTGAATTTCTGTGATTTTTAGAAGTTTTAAACATTTTCTGAAATTTCCTGAGTAAAAATAAATCCAGAAAATGCATTACTGCGTCAGCATTACGTCATGCTGACCTCACCAGGTCAAAGGCGCCAGCCCAGGTCAAACCTGACTGGTGGGCCCCTTCTGTCAGTCTCTCAGTTAATTAACAGGATTAGATTAACACTAATTAGCTGTTAGTGGGGCCTGGGCTCACATGTCAGTGACTGATTAACTTAAAATTAGTTAAATCTAATGCTAGATTAGTTAGCAGACCGGCCCCACCTATCATAGACTCAGGGGGGGTCTACCTGGGCCCACCCAGGGGTCAAACTGGGTCAAACTTGCCGGCGACTCGACGCCGGCGAGGCCCGAGACGGTGGCGCAGCTCGGAAAACGCCTACAGGGCACGAGCGAGGCCGTTCTTGGGCGCGTTGGAGAGCTCTTGTAGTCGCGCATCTAATGGTGGTGGAGGCCGGGCCTACGGTGGCCGGAGACGACGACGGCGAGCTCCAAGGCGGCGGCCGGAGTTCGGCCATGTGCGGGGTGTGGGCTGCGGCGTGCAAACGCGAAAACTAAGGCGCTAGCGAGGCACTACGCGATGCGACAAGCATGTTGCGTAGCACGGGAGGACCAAATGGTCGTCGGAGCGACGCCGGCGACGAGCTCGAGCGGAGACGAGCTTCGGCCATGGTGGAACTATGGCCTAAAGGGTGCAAATGCGTGGGAAAGAAGAGGGGAAAGGCGGCGGAGCTCACAGCGGGGTCGGAGAGGGGGTCAGCGAGCTCGGGGAGGCCCTGACGGCGGAGAATCGACCGGAGATGGCTCGGGTGCCCGAGGTTGAAGACGAGGGCGAAGACGGCGTTCGGCGGTGTTTGGAGTCGCGTGGGTCGGCAGAGAGGTCCAGGGCGGCGAGGCGGAGCTGTTGGGCTCGTCGGAGGGGCGAGGGGGTGGCTCTGGTGGCGTCTACGGCGAATGGCGGCGAGGGACGCGCTCGGCCATCGCGGGAGAGAGTGAGGGAGATGAGGAGGAGAGTGGGGGAGGATGAGAGGGGGATGTGGGGGTCGCGTGGCATCCCTGGGCGTCTCCAGGCGTCGGCGAAAGCAGGAGGTGGCCGGTGTGTGGCCGCGGGCGCCGGCCACGCGCTCCGCGTCCTTCTGGCGGGAGGTGGACGACGACTGGCAGAGCCAGTAGGCTGGGCCGAGCCAGGTGGGCTGGCCAGCACAGGTAAGGCCCAGGTGGGCTTCCTTCTCTCTTTTTTTGATTTGTTTTTGTTTCTATTTAACTGCAACTGTTTAGCTTTAATTAAAATACTAAAACGTTTCCAAAAATCCTGAAAATAAATGTGAGCTCTGTTTAGAATATTTCCAATAGGAAACATTTATTCCCAGAATTATTTGAGCATTTAAATTATTTTATAGCATTTAAATGCCCAAATTCAAATACTTATGATTTAATTCAATGACCTTCTGTTGACCTAGAAAATTGTGCAACAATTTTGCCAGAGGTTCTAACGCAAGACAAAGAGGGTGAACTTTTTAGAAGGGCATTTCAGGTTCATTGAAAATAATTTTAGTAAACCCTAGTTGTTTCCCGGGGGGGTGTGGGGGTGTTGGGGGTTCTGCCTTTCCCATTTCAAATTTAGGAGGAAATTAAACATGATGCACACTCTAATGCTTGAACTAAACTAGGGTGTGACAACTTCTTCGCGGTGGTTTGTTCACGGTGGAGGTCCCCGATTGCACTTGTACTGTTAGGGGTGCTGTTACTGCGCTCAGCGCCTTCGTATCCCGTCTTGGGTGTGTGCGTGTGTTTGTCGTGGGATGCGTTTGTACTTGGCCTGTGGTTGGTCTTTGCTTTATATATAAAGCGGGGCGAAAGCCTTTTTCGGTAATTATTTAGAGTGGATGCTTATATTGTATTTACAACATAAATTGTTCTTAGCCACGCCAGAATCACTACCAATGTCAAAGAAGTTTGAGGGCAATCAAATGTATGCGTATAAAGCTTATTATATGTTAGAACTGCCAAATTATAGTTTCTATGTTTGAATGTACCAAGAAGCCAAAAGAGAGAAAAAATTCAACCTTTTATTCTTATGTTTTCTATTAGTGCTCTAGTGTATTTATGTACCATTGGACTATTAAGCTACATGATGAGTATTTGTGTTTCATTACTATTTTTTTTTCCTGGTTTTCCAATTGTTTTCTATCGCTTTCCAACAGTTTTCTATCGCTTTTACTGCATACTTTTGTACTATTTAGGCGGGGAATATAAATTTTTGTTTTTGTTATTAATTAAAAAAAACTCTTTTGTTACTGTGGCTTCCAATAGTTTCTAGTGTTTTACGTGTACCATTGAACTATCATTGCGTTTCTCACTTTTTTCTCTCCTAAGCTAAATGTGCCTACAGTAGACTATATCATCCATGGGGAACAACAAAGATTGTGGTGGACACAAAACCTTAAAAAACTTTTAGTGACATTAAGCATGCCTAGGCTTATTCTGCTGAAACTACAACGATTTTTTATAAACGGTAGCACAAAATTTACTCCTTCTCATTGACAACAGTATCCTCTCAGAGTAGTAAGAGTCCCTCCTGGTGGAAGTTCTAAAAAACAATGATGTTTCGTTATTAGAAAAAAAAACACAACCCCCAATACAATCAGTTAGTCACCCATAATGACCGCCATGGGCGCTCACCATGCAACGACCAATCTGGTTACCCATTTAGAATCTGCATACCCTGCAAAGAAGAAAAACAAGAGTCACACACAGTCAATAGGAGAACGTAGGTCAAGAATAAGTACATGCATCAACCTTATCATCCACTAAGAAGCTCTTGGGCAAGCCCACTATAGACAGGATTATAATAAAGTGTGGACTTTGGAGACACGTAGGGCTCATTCGGTTTGGAGGAAATCAGAACGTAGGAATTAGGAGTAGTATAGGAATTTGATAGGATGGCACTTGCCATCCTAAAAAATTGACTTGCCTCGTTCCTATGCGTAAAATGAGCTTTGAGTGGATGTGTAGTTTCCTCCAAAAACATAAGAAATGAGTAGTATTCCTACAAAATTCCTATACGCATTTCCTATAAACCGAATGCATATATAGGAAATTTTCCTCCGAAATCCTTGTTCCTATGTTATTCCTACGAAAATCCTCCAAACCGAATGAGGCCGTAGAAGCTGATATATTGATTTACTAATGTAATAAATAATTATTTGCCAAAAATAAATACATATTAACCAGATATATAAGTACAGTCAATGTTCATTGGCTTGGCAATCTTCTGGGGACTATTCCTTAGCCACACACTGACGCACCTAGAATCGTTGCACGGGGGGTGCCAAACAGTGCAAATAATCCTCAAATATCATTAAATTCTTGTACGGTTCCTGTCTATTATACATAAAAAAGATTGCACGATTAGAGAAGGTGCCATGGCACCCCCACTAGAGCCGCCACTGTAGCCACACATCTTCCTACCATGCTCGTTGATTAGCTTAGCTAAGCCATGACTTACCCAGCACACCACGAGCAACTTTTTAAATTTTTGCATCTCTTTCATGGATTAATTCACGAACCACACTCACTCTCAATCCATAGCAGGAGGTGTTTGAGATCTTGGCGTTCACAAGCTCAATGGCTTGTTATTTGTGCTTGATTTGAAGACTGTTTTGAAACCTCATTTGATGTATAAATTTCTGATCTCTTTAGAGCACTACTTTCCTATACATGTTTCATTTCTATATGTTTCGATATTTTCTGTCTCCCAGTATTTTAGTTATGTTTAAGTTACTGTAAATACCGTAAATTCTACTTTAGAATTTGAGATTCATTTAGGTGCTGAAATAGTATCTCCAGTATTGCACACAATTTCTGATTTACTCTATGATTACATATATCAGCGGCAGAGGCATTTTTGATGTTTCGCATGCATGGACGCACATAAGAACTAGCACAGAACGAAGATGAAATGCAACTGAGTATTTTGATGAATACAATAAGTAAGTACTATTTATTGAATGTTCAATATTATGGATGTCCCTTCATCACCTCGTGATATGATTCCAAATCTTTGCTTAGCTGAATGTTTGATGGGTGTTCGCGCCATATATTTATTATATCTTGTCCATTTACCGAGTCATCCGCCAGTGGATTTGACGGAATTGTACCATCATCAAATCGTAACCCGCTCCTAACTGTAGCTTCCATCGGAGCGCCACTGGGCAAAGCCTTGACGATGGATGATGGCAGCCGCAAGGCCCTCCTGGTTGCATCTCTAGCGTGCGGCTGCACCGTAATATCGCAGCGGATGCCCCGTCCTTTTCTCCCAATGGCCTTTGGCAAGGACGGCGATCCCCCATTAACGGCTTCCCCCTTAGGTTCTGTGGTACTACGGCGGGCTACGCCTCCCTGGGTTGGGGTGTCCAGCGAGGATTTGGTTACCGGCATTTGGGGGCATGGCTCCTTGCGCTAGAGTGGTTACCAGATGGATTGCTAGCTGGACAAGCCGTTCCGGGTCAAGGCGGGTTTGTGGGACTGCCGGAATGCTCTGGCGGTGGTTGGAGCCATCAACGATGGAACCCATGGGCGTCACAACCTTGTTGAAGGCATCGGCGATGCAGTTTGCGGTCCCCCCAAATCACTCCGAGGGAAACCCTGGATCTATTCCTGGTTGGACGTTGGCGGTGGCTAGCGACGTTCTCCCCCTTGGGGGTAACATGTGGTAGTTGGTCCTGGCTTGTGGAACCAGTGTCATATGGTGGTGCTCGAGGAGGTGGAGCGACATGGCATCTACTACGTCGATAACGGCGGGTCTCAGTGGCATGGTGCAGTGGAGTCTCTTTGGCAGACGTGTGTTGATGAACGAGCATAGGGTGTTCGTGGTGTTTGGCGCATGGCGACGTCAACATCTGTCCTAGCAAGAATCATGCGGATCTCGGCCCTGATGGTGGGTTGGCATGGCGGCGGCGGCTTCTCGAGCATGTGCATGGGGTGCGTGCTTAGGGTATGCTGGACAAGATGTGTGCTCCCGATAAGCCATGCATGGCTTAGTGATGACTCTGGATCTAGCTGGTGGGGCATTATGATAGCATCCCCCATTGTTGACTTTGCCGGTCTGGTGGGTTGGCTTCCGGTTATTTAATGTATGTTTTTGCCATATCTTTGTTGAATAATTCAATAAAGATGAAGTTTTGTGCAAACAAGTTATAGAGAGTTCAATTTAGGAGTGTCACTTATACACAAATGATATGGCTTAACTTATCACAACGTAATTTCAATCTAAACCATCACTTCTGTTTTCAGTGGAGAACAACTATTAAATGTTCTTGCAGTGCAATGACACAAGAGGGTGACAAGTATATTCACTATGAGCTAAAAAGCATGGAGCAGTGGCAAACATCTATATGCACCAACTTCATATGTATCAACATACAATCTATATTTATAGTAATAGTCGATGTACTACCCGTTTGTAATTATATAAGTTTAAGATTTATAGCGGCGAGAACAAAAATTCAAGTGGTCTCCTCTATATATGAATAGTCAGAGCACAGAAAACCACTATTTACATGTTTGATAATCTGATCTGTATGGTCCATATGTATTCATTTATATATAAATGAAGAAAATAAAAATTAACAAATTTATTTTTTTATCCAGGAAAACATATCAGTGGAGTCGATGAGAAAAGACACGTTGCATATTCGTAATCAAATAGCAATGTCCCATGACTATAGTCACCGCTGGTATCTTACTCTTTACCGACGTCTAGGGCCAACACCACTGTGAACATGCTGTTTGTGGTGCTAGTGGTTGACACCGCAAATAATGTGTTGTGGCAGGTGTCATACCATTGGAGTCTCCCATCTTTGCCGGTAACGATGCTACTAGGCTTTTCTGCACTAGTGCCTCCACCCTACCAAGGCTACCAACGGTTTTCTGCACTGTCAACCTTTTTTTGAATCAATGAGTACTTCTCCGGGAACCATTTCGGCATTTATCACACACCATTGACTAGTGGTACGAACCTCATATCACTACTATACTCTCTGTCCTCCCCCGGTTTCAGCTTTATAGTGTATGTTGCCTCTCATGGTTGCCGATCACCTCACAACTATAACAAAAATCTGACATGACTTCAAACTCAAATGGCACTACCTCTATTCCTCCTCCTTAGTATTACCCTCCTTCTTCTTTTATTTTATCCTTGGTTCCTTCTCATTCTCTTCATCAACCAACATGCATCTTCTAAAGTGATATCAATTTGTGTCCATACCCTGAGCACTTGTCGAAATGTGGTGCCATCTTCCCCCCACATGAACCATCAAGTCCTCCTCCACCTCATATCCACCACTCTTCCCGCTCCACATTCATCATAGCTATCGGTAAGTTTCGTACACGTAGCCATATAGATATATGCTTGAACTCTATATCTTCTAAATATTTGCTCACATCCGACTCCCGCGTGACTAACAATTCCTTACTAAAAGTCCATGGCCCCTCATCTAAACTCTCCAATACCCTGGCATCTGTCTACGTGAAGAGGAACATGTTCTTTCCTAGATCATTGCATTCTCCTCTTTGATAGGGTACCAAATCTTTTCCAGAGTTAATTGCACAAAACCACCACATTTAGGACATCGTTTGCAGAAAACCACGAGGTCACTATTTTTTTTTGCAAAAAACACTGCACATTCAGTAAACCTTTTGCAAAAAACACTTATCGAGTGATTTAAGTCGTTTAATCACATTTTGACAAGTGGGACCGGATTGTCGGGAGCTGACTTGGCAAAACATTTACATACACCCCCTTATAGATGTAAAAAAAGCAATCGACCTCCTCTGCTCCCGATCCCATCGGGAGGAGGCACCCGACTGGCAAGGCCTCCGCCGCTGTGCTGCCAGAGCTCCGCCCCGCTGCCCACTGCCTCCTGCTCTAGTCGTATCCTCGCGCCGGCGAGCTCGCCTTGCGCGTTGGACATTGGTGGCCATGGGGCCGCCAGCCACAACCCCCGGCGAGGTGTACAACGAGTGTGCCGGGCACCCGTGGCCATGGCGCCGCCCGCCCATCAGTGGAGGGGAGCAGGTCACAACAGCGCCTGATCGTGGCTGGCGCCAGTGACCGGCATCCCAACCTCAGCCGTCCCTCCTTCCATCCTCCATCCCCGCCCACGAGCGCAGTAAGGGACGGCCTCCCTCACTTGAGCACCCGGCGAAGCGGCCTCCCTGCTCCTGCACGTGATAGCTCCGGCGAGGGCGCAGCATCCCGTGGGCTCGGTAAGTCAAAGTCAGGTCACTCCTCCCGCGTGTGACAGCGCCGGGGCACGGCATCCCGGCTTGCTCGGTCAATTCGCTCCTTGTGGTTGTGCACAGGGGTCTGATTGCTTTTATTTTTTAGATTTAGGGGTCTGTGTGCAATTTTTTACCAAGTCAGCTCCTTAGAGTCTGGTCCCACCTGTCAGAAAATGATTAAGTGGGCTAAATCACTTTATAGTTTATTTTGCAAAGAGTTTACCAGAAACGCGGTGATTTTTGTACAAAATTAGGGACTAGGTGGTTTTCTGCAAACCTTGCCCCAACTGTGGTGGTTTTGTGCAATTAACTCTTTTTTCCAAGGTGTACGCCATGATTACCACTAACACCAACTTATCAGACATTAACTTTCCCAACATTTGTGTGCCATTCTCTAGCCGCACAACTGTGTCCGTCCTCCCGGCATCAATATGCTTATTCTTAGCCACTGACAAGGCCATCTTGTTCAACATCTTCTCAATGCCCTCTATCACAAACCGATCTGGGACAAACACGGAGACCGGGACGACTAGGGATGTGTGTGATATGACTGCACGCCGTCCATGGAAACATGAAATGCTTATGGAGTGGAAGGGCTCTATATGAAAACATATTCTAGAGTTTTAAGGGAATTAGGTTGTTCAGGGTGACTTGGAAAAATGACCTTGAACCTAGAGTCGAAGCGGGGTGGGTGGGAGTTGCGAAGATGTACTTGGAGTAAGGGGCGAGGGAAACATGTGGCAAAAGATCATCAAACCACCGCCAAAAATAAGTTGTCACCAGACAAAACATGAGTTGCCAGGGAAAGCATAGGGCCAGGACCCTACGTTAACTATTGCCTTGTTTTCTTAGTGCATTTGATTAGCGATTTACCACATACGTTATGATGAGGGTCAAGATGTTCCATCCAAAATATTTATTTTCTAATTTTTCCCCTCCCGTCCCATGCTATTAAAATGGTGGACCAAATTCTCTAAAAAGAAACATACCAAGCAAACATGTAAGCTTATGTTCCTCCATATCTCCACCTTTGTTCTGATTAATTTTGATGCTTTCATGATCGAACACCAAATCTACTAGCTAGGTGTTGCAGCTTTAAATGTCCATCAACAATAATTGTGTGTTGCGTCATGTGAGGTTAGGAGTTGATAGAAAACATAATATGATGAAATTTTAACTCACCAGGATCTATAGTGGAGTATTTCCAGTATTCTTCTCTAGTTTCAGTGCCTTCGAATTTGCCAGAAAAAATTTCCTAGAATAAGTAGAAATAACAACACGGAGTTTGTAGTGGTGAAAATCTGTATATCAAGGGCATAAGGAAGATGTATGTGGTCACGCAAAAAGAGAACTAGGCCTAGCTTGGGGCCTACCCCTAAATGACCGAAATAAATTTTTGCGGCGCGCTTCTGGCTGGAGCATTGGAAAATAGGCACAGAAAAAACTTGTGTACAATTAAAAGGATTTCCAGGGACAAAACTGCTAGGGCACAGTTCTCACTTGGGTTAGCGCAGACTCGCAGGCGTAACCTTAAAACCGAAGCTAGGGATCGATCCCTTCACTCTCACCCGCCTCGTTTCCAGTCCAATTGTCCAAACATCCTACCCTTTTGAATCGCGGTCCTGCCATGGCGGCGCCGCGACCATGGTCCAGCCTCCATGAAGACCTTCTCCGCCGTATCATCCTCCTGCTAACGTGCATCGCCGACCGCGTGAGGGCGTCGGCCGTCAACAAACACTGGCGCCTGGTCGCGCTCCAGAACCCGTCCCCGCTGCCATGCCTCGTCAGACCGTCCACCACCCTGACGGAGAGCTACCGGATCTTCGGTCGCTTCCCCGATCCGCGCCCGTCCCTCTCCGCCGAGGGCCGCGCAGAGCGTTTCTGCGGCTCGGCTCCAGGCGGCTGGTTCGTGGTCGCATCCCCGCACGGGCGCGGCCACGCCCTGCTCAACCTCGGCACGGGCGAGCGCGTCGCCCTCCCGGATCGCGTCTGCATCCCCATCAACTCCGGCGACATCAGGTGCCCCATGATGATCCGCGCAGCCGCCATCTCTGCCGCCCCGTCTTCTGGTGCCTGCGTGGTCGCTGCCATAACGTCCACCAGGACAACCATGGCCTTCTGCCGGCCGGGCATGGAGTGCTGGACGTCGCTGCCGGCAAAGATGACGGCCCGGCCGAACGCCCAAGATCTGACTTACCACGACGGATGGTTCTGGGCCGTCGACTCGGATGACGACCTCTTCTGCTACAAGGCCGAACTTTCGACATCTAGGCAAACCATTCTACATCTTGCCTACGGGATCGGTGCTCCCTGGACGGACATGGCACACGGCGAGATCGTGTCCCGCTACCTCCTGCCATCCGCCTCTGGCGCCGATCTACTGATGGTGAGGAGATTCATCTCGCCGGCGACAGGCCGCACGTCCCGGTTCCAAGTCTTCAGGCTACAGAAGGCACAGGAGGGCCGGCCGGCTTCCTGGCGCGTCTACAAGATGACCCGGCAGCTGCTCTTCGTCGGCCGGGCCTGCTCCAAGGCCTTTGACACCGGACACGCCGGCAACCCGGGCTACATCTACTTCCTCGACGACGTCTACCCTGGTGGTCCTCACCAGCAGAACCAGTATCCTTGTGCTGATGCCGGTGGGTGGGGTTACTCAATCCCCGGTGAGATCCAGCGCTGCCTGCCATCGGCGCCACCCTCGGACACCTCGTCGTGCATTTGGTACCACCATTAATTAATCCAGCCACCCAGCACCAGGTTCAGTTTGAGGCACCATTGAGATTTCGATCAGTTTATTAGAGTACGTGTCTATTGCTTGTGTTTGCACCTTGTCAGTGTTTCTTTGTTGTCGTTCTATGGGAAACTGCATATCCAGTTTGTTGTGTGCTCCTGGTCTGTATTTGTTGTATTTGTTGTTTTTGTCAGTTAATTTGCAGGCTGTTTTCGAACTCATTTCATCTATATGAAATTGTCAACTATTTAGACTGCTACTGGGCTACCAGCTACCTATCTATGTTGTTTCAATTATGTGTATGATTTTCTGCTGTGGTATTTTCTGCAGTATTTCAAGCAGGGCACTAAATTTCTGATTGTATCGTATGAGTGCATCAGTCAGTGGCAGAGAGGGTCTCCCCTGTTTTACAGAGATCTGTAAGACTGCAACTGAATATTTCATGTGTGTTCAGGTGTAGGGATCAACTAGTACTGAACTACTGATATGTTGACGACTTTAGTCTCTTTATAGATGATCCTTATTCACTTGTCAGGAATGTTTTCCATTTGTGCCACTGAAGAAACCTCACTTCCTTGAATACAAGAGGACGCTATGCTAGAACTGTTATGGTATCGGTGACACTGTGACAGTTCAGGAACTTTGCGATCTCGCAAAAGCTTCTGCGCCGTTGACCCGTTGTATTTTGGAAATTCAGATCGCACAGAACCGAGCGTAGGGTTTGCCAGCTGGTACACTTGCTTTTGGTTCGAGCTTTGGTGTTGCAAGCAGTGGCCGTACTGTTGGGCTTTGTTTTTTCTTTGAAAGAGTGATGTTAACATGGAAATAATAAAAACTCAGGAATTGAAATAGTAGTAGCAGTAGTAGTAGTAGTTGTTGTAATAAGGTTAGATGGGAAACTGAAAGTTCCATGTCCAGCTTGTGGTTTGTACTTGCTTTGAAGACTGTTTTTGAACTCATTTCATGTATGAAACTGTGATCTCATTATACCGCTACCTGCCTATACATATTTGTTTTATTTCTAAATATGCCTCTCATTTTTCTGCCTCCTATAGTACTTCAATTGTGTTTAAGATTAAATGGCGTAAATTCAACTTGAGAATTTGAGATCCATTTAGGTGCTGAAATAGTATCTTCAGTAGTGTACAGAATTTCCAATTGTATTCTATGATTGCTTCTGTCGGCAGGCAGTAGTGTACAGAATTTTAGATCCAGCGCTGCCTGCCATGGTCAGCCCCCTCAGACACCTCGCCGTGCATTTGGTACCACTATTAATTACCCAGCAGGTTGAGTTTCAGGAATCATACAGATTTTGATCAGTTTAATTAGAGTCTTTGTTGTTTGTGTTTGCTCCTTGTCAGTGTTTCTTTGTTGTTGTAGTCGTCGACAGTGGCGGAGCTATGTGTTAGCTGTGGGATCGGCCGACCCCACAGCTTTTGAGCAAAATAACTTAAAAATACTGTACAATTACTGTTCATTGTGAAGAAAAAGTTCAGAAAATTAACGATGACCCCACAGATTTATGAGGCTGGATTCACCGCTGGTCGTCGATGTGGTTCTTATATTATGGGAAACTGAAAAATCCATATCCAGAGGCTGTTTTGGAACTCATTTCATCGATCTATATGAAATTGTGAACTATTTATACTGCTACCAGCTATATGTCTTGTTTAAATTATGTGTATGAATTTCTAGTGTAAATTCGACTTCAGATCTTGATGTTTTCCGCCGTATTTTCAGTAGTGGCAGTCTGCGGCGCAGAGGTGTTTTTCAAGTTTCCCCTGTTTGCATTAGTATGAACAAAATATTTAGTGAGATGATCTGCAACTGAATATTTGATGTCTGTTCAGGTGTAGATATCAACTAGTACTGATTGTATGTTGAAGACTCTAGTCTTTATAGATGACCCTAGTTCACTTCTCAGCTGATTGTTTGACGGGTTTTATACCGGTATATACTTTCTACATCGTTGATGTGGTTATCGTTGTAACTGAAACTTCTGTATCCTGTTTGCTGTATATGTGCTTAATTTGAAGGCATTTTTTGAACTCATTTCATCTATGAAATTGTGAAGTATTTATCTGATACTTGCTACATATATAGGTTGTCTGATTTCTATATGCTTCTCATTTTTTTCTTGCTTTCCTGGTATTTGAAATATGTGTATGATTTTCTGCTGTAAATTCTATTCAGATTTTTATATTTTCCGCCGTATTTTCAGTAGTGCACAAAATTTCTGATTGTGTATAGTATGATTGCGTCTATCAGTGGCAGAGGTATTTTTCATGTCTCCCCTGTTTGCATTGAGATGAGATGATCTGCAACTGAATATTTGATGTGTGTTCAGGTATACAGCAACTAGTACTGAATGTATGTTGAAGACTCTAGTCTTTGCATGACCCTTCTTCACTTCGCAGCTGAATGCTTGATATGTTTAGCGGCATATACTTATTGTATGTTTTCCATTTATGCCACTGAAGAAACCTCACTTCCTTGAATACAAGTCCGTAAATGGGCACATTGCAGCTGGTTTAACGACGTAATCTGGACAACACAAATAAAAGTTATGATATTACAATGGATTTCACTATCAAGCCGTTATATCTAAGCTCTACGTATTATGTTTACTATGCCCTCATGGCGCCTTCAATTGTAACGAGGAGGAGCATATATACAGAGCCAGAGCAGACTGAGCCACAACAAGTAGTGGGACAGGCTCTGGTTCACCTAGGAGAATATTTCCCAATTACGATTTTATTTTATGTAACATGGATATTTTTTGCACTGATTGTGACCATCAGCATGAAAGAAGGTGGTCCAAGGATGAACATAGGATAAAGCTTATGTTTTCTTGTTAGTAGCATTTAAACGATCGTTGATGCATCTTACTAGTATAACAATCATACATCGAATTGTCTTCTCTCCTAGGCTAACGATGTCAGGGGGTGAGCCACATTGCCATGATTTAATTGGGGAACCAACACCCAATCATACATCGAATTGTCTTCTCTCCTAGGCTAAAGCTTGCATATGATCACCATCTAATCCCACTATTGATATAGCTATTTGACAAAGGCGTGCAAGCAAGGAGAAAGTCGTGGCCAAGAGCATAGTGCAATTCAATGAAGGAATGCTAGACGGTTCATATTCACTACAACGCCAGTTATATATTTGCCGTGTTGCTGCTAAGGGGATTTACAAAACCTCTGCTAGCACAACGTCAGCGGGATCCCATGCGGAGTACTTATGGGAGCAATAATGGTGCTATGGAACTGCTCGTGTTAGCAAAACTGCGACAGTTCGTGAATTTCACGATCACGCAAAGGCTTTTGCGCCGCCAGGCCTTTGTATTGTGGAAACTCAGATTGCACTTAATGGAGTGGGCGGTTTGGCTGGTACACTTGGTTTTGATTTGAGCTTTGGTGTTGCAAGTAATGGTCAGAGAAATGACCGCATGGTAGTGTTGGCGAAAACAAATCATCACTGTATTAGAGGTAATATTCACTCTATATTGTCCTAGAAAATTTGTTTTCGCTCATGTTTTTTGCCGGAGTTTTCCTTTGCCAAATTATTATACAAGTGTGGCAGTAGCTAAAGCATATATGAAGAAGTTTTGAACATTTTTGACCTTTTTCTGAATTGCTAAAAAAATCCGGATAATTCTTTATCATGTGCATCTACAGCCAGGTGTATCAGGGTATTTTCCCTAGTATAGTTGTGCTAGTTGTTTTCCACGTTCCCCATGCATGGTTGCACATAAGAACCAGCACAATAGATCATCTGGATCTGCATATTTGATGTGTGTTTAGGCATACAGTAAGTAACGACTGCTGACTGAATGTTGTAGACTCCCTTCTTTACTTCTAATATGTTCAAGGCATATACTTATCATATGTTCTCCATTTATGGCATTGAATATAACTTATTCCTCTCTTCATCTCTTGCTATTCTCGGAGAAAAGTGACTCTCTATCAATATGTAAGGAGAGAAATTCTGACAATGTTTGGGAGTTCGTAATAAACCATCTTTCACATAAGCTGTGCGGTAGACTGTGGCCATGTGGGTGTGGCGCCCAATCTTTATATCCGGGAAAATGCATACATAGCCACACCAAATGGGATAGGCCGACTCACTAAGGAGAATATTTTACATGACCATATTCATCTATATCTCCTGCATAAAATGGGCTCTGTAAGATCCTAAGGAGTAGAAATCTGGAGATCATTCAACTGACATGATCCAACTCGCCATTGGAATTACCTTTTTATTCTAAATAGTATGAAAATGTATTTTTTTGTTGCAAATATAGATTGTGATTTGCAACCCTACCGAAGTAAAAGAAGAGATCCAAGGATGACCATTGGCCAAAGTTTTTTTTTCTTGTTACCAGCGTTTAGATACTATGTTTGGGCGTAGAAACAAACTAACAATATTAAGACGTAAATGCAGACAAGGTAGACATTAATTCCCAACAGTGGTGCCTGCACTGGACCTCCATTGCCTCTTTAGCAATTTGAGGAACTAGCAGCGCGACCCGCGTGTTTGCGCGGCTTGATATGACACATAAGTGTTGTAGAAACATATAAGTGTTGTAGAAACACAGCTATTATAGACATGGCTTACTACAATTTGTATTGTGTTTTTGGCGAAGACTGTCAACATAGGACCGATAGTATGGGGTCTTCGACTAATTATGTAACTTATAAACTTTTGGATTGATGATGGGCTTTTCCTTTTCTACTCCTCCTCGCTTGTTGGTGACTATCTTCCCACTATTAATATTAGATGTTGTTTCAATAAGTATTAAATCTAAAACTGAATGCTCGTACTTGAGGTGAGCATCTCTTCACTCAATCGCCTTCTCATTGGCTATATACCAATGTTGTCAACGGAAGACCGATAGTGTTGGGGTCTTCGACTAACTGTATAATCGATCGACTTTTAGACAGATCTTGGGATTTTTCTCTTCCAGTCCACCTCATCTTTTCGTGCCTATGTTACCATTAATAAATTTAAGGTAGAATGTTTATAAGGATTAAAGCTAAACAGTGAAAGCTCGTACTCGAGGTTAGTCCATCTGGTCATTCAACCACATTTTTATTGGCTATATATTGATGCTGTTGACACTTTATGTAGTGTCATGTCTCTTGACAAACAAATATTGACATATATTGCCAGAAGCTGCCGAAACACACAGTCTCTCTCTCTCTCTCTCTCTCTCTCTCTCTCTCTCTCTCTCTCTCTCTCTCTCTCTCTCTCTCTCTCTTCTTCTTCTTCTTCTTCTTCTTCTTCTTCTTCTTCTTCTTCTTCTTCTTCTTCTTCTTCTTCTTCTTCCTAGTTATTAGCACAAATAGAATAACCAATTCTATACTTATTATCATTTGTTGCTTGCACCTTCTTTCGCTAAAACATTATCTACATTACTCATGGTGTAGCCTTTCTTTAGTACAGCATCTGCATTGCCCATTTCACTTGCCCCAGTATAGAAATTAATTCTAAGTGATTCTAACTTATAATGGTCGGTTTTATGAGCTATTAACTTACTAGCTATTTATATACTTTCTTTATATACATAAAAATGAAATTGCCAGATTTTAGAAATTTAGAAATTGATGTGGGTTCTTTTTCTAAATTGAAAATTAATTGTATGCACATACCACTGCCGTCCCAAAATACAAAATCATTTTTGACACTATCATACTGTGAAAAATGATCTTATATTTTTGGACGGATTTCGTAGTTCAGACGTGCTGCAGAATGATTTATCGGATGTACCACGCAAGTTGGTCGAATGGCCACACTGTCTATCTGGCTATGCTACGCGTGTGTGTTCAATAAAAGGCTATGCTACCCGTATATGTTAAAAAAATAGGCTATGCTACCCGTATAAAGTGATTCAGTTTGTTCCTTCTTGACCGCACCAAACAGACTACCCTCCGCACAAATCATGTGGTGTGTGAATCAGACTGCCCTTCATTTTTTTTACATTTGTTATTACAGCCGGACTACTACCGTGTACTAATAGGCCTTTGTTTATTTCCTACCAAATACAAATCCGGTTGTGTACGGACTGCCCGCCAATATATTTTCTTTTTTATATAGCCAGACTATTACCTTGTCCTAATAGGCATTTCCCTTTTGTTTATCCCCCCAAAAAGAGGCCTTTGCATGTTAGCTTCTATAGCAATGTGATTGCATCTATTAAGGACATGACCTAGTTTTACACTAACATGTGTCAATGGACTTATATCCTAATATTACTTATTAAAAACATGTTTTGACTCCAAGGATAGAGATCTATAGATTTATCAAATCTCAACCGTTCTTCTTTGCTAGTTTAGTCTCGTCTGTTCTTTTTCTATCGTTTTAAGTATATAAAAGATAGATAGATAGATAGATATCCTGTAAAAACAATTTGAGGAATATTCATTTGCAAAACTACTAGGAACAAAATGAGCACACATCGTGCATGTTACGTGATCGCTGATGCATCTTATTAGGTTAACCAACAACATCCCATTGTTTCTCTCTTCCTGGCTCACCAACAACGTCTAGTCGGTCTAGTGTCAATAGTCATTACTGTCACAATGCTATTTGAAAAAAGGTGAGAAAAATAAATAGGATCATCACCAAGATCATGCATGGTGCGACTGAAGGAAAGGAAGGGTTAGAAGGTTCATTATCTCCTATGCCGACCAGGTGGCGTGTTGCTGCCAAGGGAAACTACATGTAGTCATGCATGCGATTGATCAGCTATTGTACGAGGCCACATTGATGGCATAACACGGAGCTACATAGCTGGCCGGCAACTTACACAGTGAAGTCTTAACCACGCCCCCCGTGTCGTCCGCATGGGCGACTTGGGTGGCGGCTCAGATCTTTTTATAGATGATCCTTCTTCACTTGTCAGCGGAATGTTTTCCATTTGTCCCTCTGAAGAAACCTCACTTCTTGAATACGAGAGGACGCTATGCTAGAACTGTTATGGTATTGGTGACACTGACAGTTCAGGAACTTTGCGATCTTGCAAAGGCTTTTGTGCCGTTGACCCTTTGTATTGTGGAAATTCAGACCTCAAAGAACCGAGCCTAGGGTTTGGCAGCTAGTACACTTGGTTTTGGTTCGAGCTTTGGTGTTGCAAGTAGTGGTTGTACTGTTGGGCTTTTATTTGAAAGAGTGATGTTAACTTGGAAATAATAAAAAGAAAAAAGTCCATTTTACTCCCCTGAACAAAGTGGGTGGTTCACTTTACCACCTGATCTATATTTTGGTTCCTTCTACACCCCAAACAAAACCAAACCGGATGAACCCCCCCCCCCCCCCCCCCCGGCTGGTTTGTCTCCATTGTATGCTGATGTGGCACAGTCAAAGGGCGGTTTTGACCGCGGTGGGGCCTACTTGTCAGGTTGGACTGTTATAGAGCTGTCGTTCCCCGTTGCGATCTGGATCAGAAATCCCCCCTTCCCAGTCCAAATCCCTAACCCTATTCTCCATGGGCGGCGGCAGCATGAGCTCCACCACCATGTCGCCGGACGCCGTGAGCGCCGCCGGCGATGGAGGCGCGGCCCTGGTCGTTGCAGTAGCCCAGGCGAGCCGTAGCTTGCTGGAACGCCGGTTCCCGCAGGAGGTGTGGCGGCGGGGAGAGCCGGAGCTCCGTCGAGAGGCTAGCCATGTCCTGATCTCCCGCACTCCGGCCATGGATGCGCTAGAGCTGCACTTGGGGCGGCACGTGCTTCTGGCAACTGCGGTCGGAGACGGCGAGCAGACAGTGACGCCGGCAGCCATGCTGGCGATCTTGCAGCAGCATTGCGGGGTGGTGCCGTCCGAGGTGGTCGTCGAGTTCGCATGCCCACCACACGACCTGTGGCTGACCTTCTCGGCGGAGGAGAAGTGCTCTGAGGTGCTCCTTTCGTCAATGAAGATCAAGTGTTGCCGGCGTTGGATTCAGTTTTCGCGTTGGTGCAGAATGGTTCGATCTCAGCCAGGTGCTCTGAAGTACAAGAGCAAGCTCGGCTTTGAAAGCCTCCCAAACCAGGCCTGGACGACGGCGTCCGTGAAAGATGTTCTCAAGCAGCTGGGTGGAGAGCTGATCGAGATCCTGCCGCCGGCAAGCCGCCGCGAGCTTGAGGTCATGGCGTGGATTCGTGACCCTTCCTTTGTTGGCAAGGTGGTGACAGTGGAGATACCTGCGCCGAAGCTGACAAACAAGCCACCCGAGTCCATGGATGAGTATGAAGCAATGCAATTCGAATTGGGTGAATACGGACCGTCGTCGCCGAGGAAGAAGAACAGCTTACTGTATCCTGTCATTTGCCACATGAAGGAGGTTGTTGATCGTGGTCCTCTGCTTGCTGAAGGACTGCCTGATGAGTGGCTGCCAGGGGAAGGCGAGGACCTGCCTCGCAAGCATATCTTCAAGACTGTGCTGGGCAAGATCGACGGCACTGACGGTGATGAAGGAGTTTGAGTTTGTGTCCTGTTATATTTGGCACTTTGGCTTTCCACTTGGTTTGTTGTACTGTGTTAACAACCTGTAGTGTTGTACTGTGTGTTCAGTTCTATTTTATGCTCGTTGTTGTGGTGAAGCAACTGTACTTCCAAAATTGTCCCAAATATTTGTGTAATGTGGTGGTACTATGTTGTCTTGTGAAATGGTACAATTGTGAGCTTATTTGTTTGTGCCAAAAGTGAACATATTTTGCCAAGCTTCTATTGAAAGGAAATTTCTTTCAAAAGAGAACATAGTAAAAGTAGCATTCAACTAAACACAAATTCTGTAGCTTAGCAGTAACAAACACTAGTTCCTCAAAAAGAAATTGTGCAGTTTAACAGCAACAAACACAAGTTCATCAAACAACAACAAACACAATTTGAAGGCTCTAAACAACAGAAATTTTCCTGCTTAACCCCTCAGTTCATCAAACATGCTAACCCTGGTAGATTTCCTCCTTCTCTGACTAGAACTAGCACCAGCTGTTCTGTTTGCTTGCTTTGGAGGCCTTCCCCTTCTAGGTTGTGCTGTGCCTCCTGTAGCTTGCTGTGAAGACTGGCCTCTCCCTCCTGTAGCTTGCTGTGAAGACTAGGCTCTCCCTCCTGCAACTTGCTGTGATGTTTGAGCTGCATGCTGTGAAGACTGGGCTGTAGCAGTTTCATTTGCTACTCTTTGAGATGTCCTTGGAGGATTTTCCTACACAACACAGAAAAGTAACAGTTGTTAGGTGTTTCACATTGCTGCAATTTCACAAGTACAAAACATATAGAAATTAAACATATGTAAAAATCATTACACACTTTTGTTTCTTTTTTCCTCTTCCTATTCTTGTACTTTCCCTTGTTGGGGTTAGTATTGCATTTCCTTATGTTGTGCCCAGGATTTCCACATGAACTACACTTGATCTTAGTTCCAATCTTGGAGAGTTTGTGTGCATGCTTAGGAGGCTCATCTCCACCTCTTATTCTCTCCGTCCTGGGCCTCCCAGGCATTTGCACATAGCTTGGAACTAATGGTCTAGGTCTGTCAGATATTGGCCAGCTAAGCATGCCCTCCATTGGCATCATGACATGTTCATATGTCTTGTTGTAAGCTTCAATTCTGTAGCAAGGTGCAATAAGTGAATCTATGTCATCAGGGCCACACCGTGAAGCTGCTAGAGCATGAACACATGGAATTCCTGACAATTGCCAGTATCTACAAGAACATGTTCCTGCTTGCAAGTCAACTTTGAATCCATGCTGTCCTAACTTCACCTCATATCCATCTTTTCCATTCCATATTGTCTCACACTTCTCAGTAAGTTGTATCAACTTGTTCACCTTTTTGAGGATTTTGGGACAAATTGTTCCATTCCAATTGGCAGACATAGCTCTATTAACTTGAATCCTAACTGTCACCTTTGCTCTGATTGCTTCAAACATACTGATGATAGGAAGACCTCTATATTCCACTATCCAATTGTTAAAACTTTCACACATATTGTTGTCGACTGAATCACAGAATGATCCTTCTTTGAACCATGCTCTACACCAATGTTCAGGCCCAGCCTGCATCATGTCTCTTGCTTCTTCTGGTGTGAGCTGAGCAAGCTTTGCCCTGTTCAAATTAAACTGAACTCTGTTAGAAGACTTTGCACAAGCCCAAAATCTCTTCTGGTATTTCTGGTCCCTATGTTTTTTCTTCCAGTTAGCATAAATGTGCCTAGCATAATTTCTGTGTTCAACTCTTGGTACAACCTTTGAAATTGCATTGATTAGACCTTTCTGCTGATCTGATATAAACACCCAGCCTTCACCTTGATTTGAAATCTCCAAGTCTTTATTTAACAATGCCATAAACCAAAACCAGGAGTCCTTATTTTCCACCTCAACTGCCGCCCAAGCAATGGGATACATTTGCCCATTTGCATCTCTTCCAAGAGCACAGAGTAGCTCTCCACTTTGAGCCCCCTTAAAGAAGTAGCCATCCAAACCCACTACTTTCCTGCACCCTTCTATGAAACCTCTCTTGCAAGCCTGAAAGCACACATACAATCTCTGAAAAACTGGTGCAGTTTCTTTTGGATTAAGCACAACTGCCACAGTGCTTCCTGGATTGCTCCTCAATATTTCTAGCTGATAATCAAACACCCTGGCATATTCTTCATGCATTGCTTCTCTAACTCTCTTTCCGACTATTGCTTTTGCTTTCTTTATTTTGGAAACATGCACATCTGCAAACATCTCTAATCTGACAGTGGCCCTAATAGATTTGACTTTCCATCCTGGATTTGCCTTCATAATTATCTCATACTTGTCTGCAATTCTAGGTGTAGTAACCAATCTGTTGTCTCTCCTCCGTGGGCATATGTGGTTGTCAACAAGTGTTATGACTTGAAACCAATCATTTGAGCTCCTCTTTGCACCATAAATCAACCAAGGACACTTAGGCCAAGAACATTTTGCCCTAATCCTACCAGCCTCATCTTTTACAAAGCAAATATGCCTCTTCATAGCCAGGCCATACTTCACGAGTGCCCTCTTGAACTGACTTCTTCCTCTAAATGTCATGCCCAAACTGAATATTGGAATTGCAGCCTTGCTATCAAATCTTGGAAATCTTGATTTCATCTTAAATGAATTTCCATGCTCATCCTCATCATAACTGTATTCCTCACTGGAATCCATGTATGGAGTGTCATTTCCTTCGTCCATTTCATCAAAAGGAATTAACTGTGATGTACTTTCTTCCACTTCCTTCTCTTCATCAAGTGGCAACCCCATTCTGATATTTCTGAGCACTTCCTTAGCATGCTTTCTGAGCTCCTCTGCCTCATCATCTTCACCTGAACTGTCTTCATCTTTAGGGCACCAATCAAGATCCGCACATTCATCACTTATTTCATCAGGTGCAATATCTACTTCAGGAACATTTCTAGTTTCAGGTTGCAATTCATCTTGTACAGGAAACTCAGTCTTGTCAGGCTCATCCACATCTTCCTCTGAACTGTGCAATTGTCATGCTCATCTTCCCAATCACTGTCACTCTTCTCTTCTGTCTTGTCTTCTTCAATTGCAGCATTAGTTTCCTCTTCCTCTTTCTCTCCAATATCAGACACACTGTTCTGTCCATCTTCATCAATATCATCTTCATAATTCACATACACATCCACAACCCCACAATCTGGAATATACCTATCCATGAAGAACACATTTCTATCAGTGTCCAGTCGTCTCAACCCATCTCTAACACTTTTTCCAGGAAACAACCAGTAAAGCCTGTGCGTCTTTGTTAGCTCTTCACCATGGTAGGCCAACTTTATATCTGCTAACTGCTCCCTGACAGTAGCTAAGGATATATTGTACCTCTCAATAGATGTGAGTTGTATATTACCACCAACATATGACAATTGCTTGTTTGACTTCTCAAATTGGCCATTGTAAAAGAAACGGATGCCTAACCAATCTAGTTGATCCATTGCTTAACCTACAGATTAAAACAACGTTAAATCTTCAATTAGAACCTACATACAGCAGCTAACTAGAGCAGAGTAAGTACACCAAGGGAAGGGGATTGGAGGGATGGGACTCACCTCAGTTCGTCTGCGCCGCCGCGAAATCAGACAGACCGCAGCCGCCGCCGCCGCATCGACAGAGCCGTCGACCTAGGGTTTGAGGACGGGGGAGAGAGGGGCCGTGGGAGAAGGAACAGGTCGGGGAAGATTGACGGGTTGCACCGCCGCCGCCGCTGCCACCACCAAGACTCCGACCACTGTTGCTGGTCGGAGTTCAGCGCTGCCCCGAGGGAGCCATCGACGGCGACATGGGGGAGAATAAGAAAGGGATTTCGACTTCTTTCTGATCCAGAACGCAACGGGGAACGGCAGCGTGTAACAGTCCAACCTGACGAGTAGGCCCCACCGCGGTCAAAACCACCCATTGACTGTGCCACATCAGCATCCAATGGAGACAAACCAGCTGGGGGGGGGGGGGGGGGGTTCGTCCGGTTTGGTTTTGTTTGGGGTGTAGAAGGAACCAAAATATAGATCAGGGGGTAAAGTGAACCACCCACTTTGTTCAGGGGAGTAAAATGGACTTTTTTCTAATAAAAACTCAGGAATTGAAATAGTAGCAGCAGTAGTAGTTGTTGTAATAAGGTTAGATGGGAAACTGTAAGTTCCATGTCCAGCTTGTTTGTTTGTACTTGATTTGAAGACTGCTTTTGAACTCATTTCATGTATGCAATTGTGATATCTTTAGACTGCTACCTGCCTATACATATTTGTTTTATTTCTATGATTGCTTCTGTCGGCAGGAACTGGTGTTTTCCTTTTTTCCCATTCATGGTCGCGTACAGTTAGGAACAGCTATTGACTGAATGTTGTGGACTCTATATGACCCTTCTTCTTTTTTTGTTGATATGTTTCCAAGTATTTGCAAAGCTGAATGTTTGATGCGTGATTGCGCCATGTACTTATTACATGTTCTCCATATATATGGCATTGAAGAAAACTTATTCCTCTCTTCATCTCTTGCTATTCTCAGTGCAAAATGTCTCTCAGCAATATGAAAGGAAATAGAAATTCTGACATTGTATTGGAGATCATCAATAAACCGTCTTTCATCTAAGCTTCGTGGTATGTTGACTGTGCCCATGTCGGTGGCGCCCAATCTTTCAGCTGGGAAAATCTACATAGCCACACCAAATGGAACAGGCCGATTCATCAATATGTTCTCCATAAAACAGGACATGATCCAGTTTGCTATTGGAATTAACTTTTATTTTTTGCAAATGTAGATTGTGATCTGCTACACCACCGACGTAAAAGAAGAGATCCAAGGATGAACATAGGCTAAAATATACGATTTTATTGTTTCAGCATTCTGATATGATGTTTGGACGTACTGAGAAACTAAAGCTATTAAGGGGAATTAATACATGGACACAGTAGACATTAATTCCATGTGAAAGTGTTATCATGCGACGGTGTTGCCTGCACTGGACCTCCAATGGCTCTTTAGTAATTTGAGGAATATCCTGTGAAAAAGGCAATTTGAGGAATATGCATTTATAAATGTATTAGGACCAAAATAAGCACACGTTATACATGTTACGTGACCGTTGATGCATCTTACTAGCTTAACCAAACCAACACCCCGTTGCTTCTCTCTTCCTGGCTCACGGACAGCTTGTAGTCAGTCTAGTGTCATTACTGCCACATAACTGTTTGATGAAAGGCATGTAAAATAATAGCGTCATCAACCAAGAACATGCATGGTTCAACTGAATGAACAAAAGGTTTAGAGTGTTCGTTATCCTATGCAGACCAGGTGGCATGTTGCTGCCAAAGGAAACTACATATTGACATGCAATGCAACTGATCAGGTATTTTACGAGGTGACATTGATGTAATAACATGAAGCTACAAGCTGGTTGACAGCCTACACAAATACATGAGCACAGAAATGCGCGTGCAAGAGAGAGCTAGTTCGAATAAAGCAACAAGAGGCAAAGAGACATGGATTTGGTTTGGAGGGAAAAGGATGTACAAGAAGACAAAGGTCAGGTAGACCAAACATTGGAGCGACCTCGTTAGGGCCTGGTCTGTAGCATCTACTTTATTTGTACTACAAAAAAGGCATTATGTAGATAGGGAGGCATGGCTTGTGCATAGCGCCACACGGCAGATAATGTGATTGAAATTATACCATCTATGAGTACATGTTGTCTAGGAAAAATGTTATTACATTTTGCAATGCTATGAAATAAAAAGGTTGGGAGTTTGCTTTTAAAAGGAAGAATTTTTTTCCTTCTCCAGCCCATCTGATGAACATAGGCCCAACAAGACATTTTTCCTTCTCAAGGAAACATATTAATATGGACAAGCAGATATACAAAGGACAATGGAAGGCGCAAATAGGGATTATGGCTGTGGAAGAAAGAGAGCTGCCTTTTTCCTATATCTGTTTGAGACAGGCTGATTTGTTATCGGAGAGCATCTAAATGGGCTGGAGCATCTCTTGGGTCGTCGTCTCGGGGAGCTCGTGTATGGAGCAGAAGAGCCGGGGAGAAATGGAAGACCCACTCATTCACTTGATATACTGTATGGCTCACCCCTATGTACGTCTTATACATTTTTCTCACTACAGTCTCATGTCATGCACAAGTCTGGTCTGGAAGGAAATCCATCGATCAGTGCTGCCGAGAGTCACATCTCCATCGACTTTTATCAAAAAAGAAAATATGGTATTTCCCTCGCCGCTACGTGAAACTACAACGACCATTTTTTTTTAAATGGAAGAACAAAATGGACTCCATCTCATTGACTAAGAATAATAGTGTCCTCTAAGATTAATAGGAGC
This sequence comes from Triticum monococcum, assembly GCA_034509565.1. Classification (NCBI taxonomy): domain Eukaryota; kingdom Viridiplantae; phylum Streptophyta; class Magnoliopsida; order Poales; family Poaceae; genus Triticum; species Triticum monococcum. The sequence continues at coordinate 11,131,434 of CM067845.1, read as the reverse complement.
CTCTCCTCGTGGAAGTTCTAGAAAACAATGGTGTTTTGTTATTTAGCAAAAACACAAATAAAACCACAGTACAATCAGTCTATCACCAATATTGACCGTCATGGACACTCACCGCGCAACGCCCAATCTGGTTACCGATTTAGAGTCTGCAGACACTCCCCCGTAAATAAAAAAAGTCACACGCCACCGAGAAGAGAATGTAGGTCGAGACTAAGTACAAGCATCAACATTGTCATCCACCAAGAAGTTCTTGGACAAGCTCACTATGGATAGGTTTATAATCAAGTGTGGACTGTGGTGACATGTAGAAGTTCACATATTAATTTACTAATGTAACAAATAAATTCTTTGCTAAAAAAGATATACACATATTATCCAGAGATAAGTACAGTCAATGTTTATTGGCTCGGCAATCTTCTGGTGAAAATTCCTTAGCCACACGATGACGGACCTAGAATCATGGCACTGGGGTGCCAAATAGTGCAATTTGATCTATATATCATCGTAATCCTAGCCAATACTTCTCAAATAGCATTAAAATTTTGTCCAAATATTGTCTTTTGTACATCAAAAATTAGATTACACTTTTAGAGGCGGTGCCATGGCACCCCCACTAGATCTGACACTGTAGCCACACATATATCCTACCATGCTCTTTGCCTAGCTTAGCTAAGCCATGAATTACCAAGCACACCATGGGCATCTTTTAAAATTGTTGCATCTCTTTCACGGATTAATTCACGAACCACATTCACTCTCATTGCATAGCAGGAGGTGTTTGAGATCTTGGTGTTCACCAGCTCAATGGCTTGTTGTTTGTACTTGATTTGAATACTCTTTTTTAAGCTCATTTGATGTATGGCATTCTGATCTGTTTAGAACACTACCTTCATATACATGTTGTTTGATGCACATAAGAACAAGTAGAGAACGTAGATGATCTGCAACTGAGAATATTTATGTATACAGTAAGTAACTACTATTGACTGAATGTTGCAGATCCTAGATGGCCCTTCTGCACTTCTTGATATGTTTTCAAGTCTTTGCTCAGCTGAATGTTTGATAGGTGTTCACGCCATATATTTATTTTAAGTTGTCCATTTATGCTATTGACAGGGGTGCGTGGAAACTTGCTATCCATGTGCCCGAACCATGAGTTGTTGTTGTTCTACCATTTCATTCCGTATGTAGTCCATACTGAAATATCCGTCATATCTTATATTCGTGAATGGAGGGAGTATTGTTTGGAGTTTGTTATTAAACCGGCTTTCATCTAATCTCAGTGGTATGTTGACTGTTCCCATGTGTGGGTAAGGTTGCCTAACTTATAGCTGTGAAAATGCATACATCGCCACACAAAATGGGACAAGCTGACTCACATAGGTGCATATTTTATATGATCATATTCAGATGTTGCCCTACCAAGTCCTTCGCCCGTGGATTTGATGGAAATGTACCATCATCAAATCCTAACCCTAGCCGCCACCGCTGGAGTGCCGCTGGACAAAGCCCGGGTGATGGATGATGGAGGCGGAGCAGCCTTCCTCCATCTGTCTCTAGGGCGCGGTCGCAGCATAATCTCGTAGCGAGTGCCCAGGCGACCTTTGGCAGGACGGCAATCCCCCATCGATGGCTTCCCCTCAAGGTTCTGCGGCACTGCGGCGGGTTGCTCCTCCTTGTGTAAGGGCAGTGTGACACGATGCCGAGCGAGGCAGGCTCGATGGCGGTCGGGACGTCCTTGTCGATCAGCTCCAGGCATCTTTCACGCCATGTATCTGGATCTTCAAATCCTTTGGTTGCGAGCATATGGGGGCCTGGCCCCTTGTGGCAGAGTGGTCCCAGAGTGGACTGCTAGGTGGAGAAGCTGGTCCGGATCAAGGTGGGTGAGTGGGACTGCCATCAAGCTCTAGGGGCGGTTGGTGCCATGGACAATGGGAGCCGTGGTTGTCATAACCTTGTTGAAGGCGTCGGCAACATAGTTTGCAATCCCATCCAAATAACTATGGGGGAAGCCCTATATCTGTTCTGAGTTGAAAATGGAGTGGAAACTTCCCGTTTTTCCGGAAGAAAAATAGAAATATGAAAATGGAAATGAAAATTTGTAAAATGGAAGTGGAAATGGATTTTTTATACGGAAACGGAAACAAAAACGGAACGGTGATTTCCAGTGGAACATGCTTCCGTTTCCATGAATAAGGAATTTTTGTTTTTACTATAGACCTATAGCTACTTTGTACCCCAACCATCAAAGAGAACACAATAACACAATTAGTAGAATGGATCTGAGGTCCAACTTCTACTACCACACATGTACTCAGCTTGACCCTATATGCAATTGTCCGGTACTACTACAATACTCTAAGTTGCTAACATAATGATTTTATTTTGTAGCCATGTTAACAACTCATTAAATTTGTTTGTTTTTGTGTGTATTTCTCTATGATTCTAGGGGGGTTTTAAGTTCCGATCAATTCCTTTTTATATTTCTGTATCCACTTTGTATTCGCTCCGTGTCCGTTTCCGGTAGTATCTGTTTCCGTATTCATTTCCGGGGTTTTTGTATTCGTTTCCACTTCTGCAAAAAAATATGAAAACAAATATAATAGCACTCAGTTCCGTCCGTTTCCGCTTCGTTTTCATCCCTAGTTGGCAGTGCCTAGCAACGTTCTTCCCCTTGGGCCAACATGTGGTAGTTGAACCTGGCTTGTAGTACCAGTGGCCACGCCCTATTATTCATGGCCACTACAGGACTAATGTGCACCTTAAAACACTTGTAACGCCATGCTCTTATTATTATGGTAATGTCCTAATCAATGCTCCTTGTCATTGAGCTTCTATCCGAGTGAATAACCTGCAGTGGAGTGGATTCATGTCTTCTGCATCCTAGTGGATCTCTGTATGGGTGGCTGCCGAGTGAATGAACTCCCACCATGCTGACTAGTACTCTGTTACTTGGTGAATGGGCCTGGCCCCATGGGCTTTCCTTGGTTCTAGTTACCGTGGGCCTACTCGGTAGGAAATAACCTCGTCATTGGCCCCTGAATTCATCAGGATCTTCAGACTCAAGTCTGGTAATCCATTGAATCTAACTAAACATTCCTGGAAAAGTATTATGGTTGTTTACCGATTTGTAGTCCCATGAATCTACTCAAAGGAAAGATCCTGATGGATCCTTAGAGATAGACGTTCGTGATTTCTGTTTTGGGTGTGGGTTAGTTAATTAGGAAAAGTTTGGTGATACTCAACCATCTCTCGGAAGAGGCTGACTAATGATCCGAGTAGACGATGTATATCCATCTGACTGATGAATTTAGCGCACGGCACTGGTAGAAAAAGGGCCTATAGTCCCGGTTCGTAAGGGCCTTTAGTCCCGGTTCCTGAACCGGGACTAAAGTGTCGGTACTAATGCCCCGACCCTTTAGTCCCGGTTTAATTCAGAACCGGGACTGATGGGCCTCCACGTGGGCAGTGCCGGCAGCCCAGGCAGGGGACCTTTGGTCCCGGTTGATGACATAAACCGAGACCAATAGGCTTCCACGCGTCAACATCTGGCTGGAGCTGAGGTTTTTCTTTGTTTTAAAAAAAAACTGGCTGTTTTAGGGGTTTAGGGGGTTATTTTTAGGTTGTTATTAGCTAGCTAATAGAGAGAAGTGTCCTCTCTTATATCTTCATCCTTGGTTTACCTACGCTACTGCTATGTTCATGAAAATTACACGTTGAAATAGTTGAAGTCATGCTTAATTATGAAAAAAACACTTGTCGTCGTTGCGTACCGTTTCAACTTCGAAGGTCTCCTCGAGCTTAATGCTGAAGCGCCGACCATCGTCCAGGTGAGGCCTGTCGCACTCACCTCGATCGTCGTGGCACCAGTCGCACTCCCCCGGGAGACTTTCGTCGTCCGATGATGACATTTCCTATACGTTCACAATTCAAAGACTAAATTAGATCATTATTATTCAACTAATCATATGCATATGCCTTGCATAGTGCTCTCCAATTTGAGCATTCAATAAGAAAAATCAAATCGCAAAATAAAGTAGTATTCAAATTAGGATGCCTTCAATTATAAGAAATACTACATCATCTCCATGTGTCCGTACATCAAATATTATCACTAATACACGTCGAATACTATATATCATACATATCGCCAGTACAGCTAGAACCGTAGCGCCCGACAGGTATCGGCGTAGGCGGTGGACACCCAAAGGGAAGGAACCATCACAGGATCATAGCTCCAGTGAGATCCCTGAAGAACCTACTGCTGCCGGTGCCTTCTAAAAATAAACTAGTTCTATTAATTTTCTTGCTAAAAATAAACTACTTCTATAATAAAATAAACCAGTTTTATTAAATCAACTAGTTCAACTACTAAGCACTTACTATAAATAGAATAATGTAGTACTTACTAAAAATAAACAAGTTTACCTAGTTCTAACTAATTCCAGTAAACACTTTCTAAGTAGTACTAATTACTAAAAGTTAATTATCGGGGAGGGGGGGTATGTCGACAACGACATACCCGATAACAAAAAATAAGAAGAGGAAGAAGAAGAAAAAAAGAGGAGAAGAAGAAAGGAAAAGGAGAAGAAAAAAAAGAAAAAAAAGGAGAAGAAGAAGGAATAATAGAGGAGAACAAGAAGAATTCTTCTTCTTCTCCTCTATTCCTTCTTCTTCTCTTCTTTTTTTTCTTCTTTTTCATCTTCTTATTTATTTCTTCTGTTATTTCTCTCCTCTTCTTCTTCTCCTTCTTCCTCTTCTTATTTTCCTTTTTCTCTCCTTCTTTTTCTTCTAAATATGAACATATACTTAAATGACTTTGATCATACATAACGTTCAGATTCCTACACAATATGAACAAAATTACAACCGAAAAAAATAATAAAAATTCTATGAACAAAATTACAACAAAAAAATCATAAAAATTCTATGAAAAAATTGACATATTATAAGCATATATATGAACACAAACTTTTGCATATGCAACAATAATATCACCAAAAAAATGCATGAACAGAAAAAAATTCTAACTTTTGCATCTAAACTATACATCTAAATTAAGTACAACTAAATTAACTATACATCTAAATTAACTATACATCCTAACAATACAACTAAATTAACTATACATTCTAAATTAGGAAATTACGCAAGCCGGGGCGGCGATCGACGAGGAGGGGCACGGCGTCGGCGGCGAGGAGGCAGGGGGGCACGGGGCGGCGACGGCGACGGCGACGGTGAGGGGCGGCGACGGCGACGGCGAGGCACGGGCGACGGCGACGGCACGGTCGGGGGCGACGGCACGGTCGGGGGCGACGGCGAGGCACGGGCGTCGGCGGCGAGGAGGCAGGGGGGCACGGGGCGGCGACGGCGACGGCGAGGCACGGGCGACGGCGACGGCGCGGTCGGGGGCGACGGCAGGGGCGGCGGACGGCGTTGGGGCAGCCTGGCGGCGTCGATGTGCTCGGCGTCGTCGGGAGCAACTGCGACGGAAATGTGAAAATTTCCCAAGTCTTTGCTTATATAGCATAGCCATTGGTCCCGGTTCGTGGCACAAACCGGGACCAATGCACCCCTTTCGTCCCGGTTTGTGCCACGAACCGGGACCAAAGGCCAAATTTCGGCAGCCCAAAGGGCGGGAAGCGGCGGCCTTTAGTCCCGGTTGTTGCCACGAACCGGGACCAAAGGCTCCCTTTCATCCCGGTTGGTGCCACCAACCGGGACCAAAGGTCGTGTACTGGAACTGCCGCGATGCGTTGGGATGTTTAGTCCCACCTCGCAAGCCTAGAGGGGCTCGGAGTGGTTTATAAGCCCTGCGGAGCCGACCACTTCGAGCTCCTCTCTACTGCAGGCTTACGGGCCTAAATCCACACTCTGTGCCTGTGGGCCTACTCGGCCTACTGTGGGCCTACATCCTGGCCCAACTAGCGGGTTTCTAGTCGTATGCAGGCTGTGGTGGCCCAGTAGGCGGCATTTTAAAAAAAAAATAATCCAGTTTTTTGTTTTTTACTAACAGCAAAATACTTACTAGTTTTTCAGTTATTATTTTTGGTTTTAGATAATAAAAATTATAAACTTTCTGTTAGTGCCATTAATTTTCCAATTTGAATTATTTAAATTTGAATTCTTTGAAATTTATGTGAATCACTAGGTTGTAACAAAAGATATATTTATGATAATTCTTTTTGCTATTAAAGTTTCTTTTTGCTTATAATGTTTTGAACAGAAAATACTTAGATAATTTATTCTTTGTTGCTTTATTTATTTTATTTTTTTTCTACTTATAACAAAATACTTATTGTTAATATAAGTATTTTTTTCCAGATTTTTTGTTTTGTTTTCTGCATTATTCATTTTCTTTTGTTTTTTGCTTTATTTTTTATTTTAGGTCACAAAATTTGTGTGAATCTCAAGTTAGTGATTAACTTTACTAGTGCCATTAGTTTTCAAATTAGAATAGTTAAAATTTGAATTGTTTGAAATTTGTGTGAATCTCAAGTTTGTGATTAACTTTACTAGTGCCATTATTTTTCAAATTAGAATAGTTAAAATTTGAATTCTTTGAAATTTGTGTGAATCACAAGTTTGTGATTAACTTTACTAGTGCCATTAGTTTTCAAATTAGAATAGTTAAAATTTGAATTCTTTGAAATTTGTGTGAATCTCAAGTTTGTGATTAACTTTGCTAGTGCCATTAGTTTTCAAATTAGAATAGTTAAAATTTGAATTGTTTGAAATTTGTGTGAATCTCAAGTTTGTGATTAACTTTGATAGTGCCACTAGTTTTCACATTAGAATAGTTAAAATTTGCATTGTTTGAAATTTGTGTGAATCTCAAGTTTGTGATTAACTTTACTAGTGCCATTAGTTTTCAAATTAGAATAGTTAAAATTTGAATTGTTTGAAATTTGTGTGAATCTCAAGTTTGTGATTAACTTTACTAGTGCCATTAGTTTTCAAATTAGAATAGTTAAAATTTGAATTCTTTGAAATTTGTGTGAATCTCAAGTTTGTGATTAACTTTGCTAGTGCCATTAGTTTTCAAATTAGAATAGTTAAAATTTGAATTGTTTGAAATTTGTGTGAATCTCAAGTTTGTGATTAACTTTACTAGTGCCATTATTTTTCAAATTAGAATAGTTAAAATTTGAATTCTTTGAAATTTGTGTGAATCACAAGTTTGTGATTAACTTTACTAGTGCCATTAGTTTTCAAATTAGAATAGTTAAAATTTGAATTCTTTGAAATTTGTGTGAATCTCAAGTTTGTGATTAACTTTGCTAGTGCCATTAGTTTTCAAATTAGAATAGTTAAAATTTGAATTGTTTGAAATTTGTGTGAATCTCAAGTTTGTGATTAACTTTGATAGTGCCACTAGTTTTCACATTAGAATAGTTAAAATTTGCATTGTTTGAAATTTGTGTGAATCTCAAGTTTGTGATTAACTTTACTAGTGCCATTAGTTTTCAAATTAGAATAGTTAAAATTTGAATTGTTTGAAATTTGTGTGAATCTCAAGTTTGTGATTAACTTTACTAGTGCCATTAGTTCTCAAATTAGAATAGTTAAAATTTGAATTGTTTGAAATTTGTGTGAATCTCAAGTTTGTGATTAACTTTACTAGTGCCATTAGTTTTCAAATTAGAATAGTTAAAATTTGAATTGTTTGAAATTTGTGTCAATCTCAAGTTTGTGATTAACTTTACTAGTGCCATTAGTTCTCAAATTAGAATAGTTAAAATTTGAATTGTTTGAAATTTGTGTGAATCTCAAGTTTGTGATTAACTTTACTAGTGCCATTAGTTTTCGAATTAGAATAGTTAAAATTTGAATTCTTTGAAATTTGTGTGAATCTCAAGTTTGTGATTAACTTTACTAGTGCCATTAGTTTTCAAATTAGAATAGTTAAAATTTGAATTCTTTGAAATTTGTGTGAATCTCAAGTTTGTGATTAACTTTGACGGTGCCACTAGTTTTCACATTAGAATAGTTAAAATTTGAATTGTTTGAAATTTGTGTCAATCTCAAGTTTGTGATTAACTTTACTAGTGCCGTTAGTTTTCAAATTAGAATAGTTAAAATTTGAATTGTTTGAAATTTGTGTGAATCTCAAGTTTGTGATTAAGTTTACTAGTACCATTAGTTTTCAAATTAGAATAGTTAAAATTTGAATTATTTGAAATTTGTGTGAATCTCAAGTTTGTGATTAACTTTACTAGTGCCATTAGTTTTCAAAATAGAATAGTTAAAATTTGAATTCTTTGAAATTTGTGTGAATCTCAAGTTTGTGATTAAGTGCCATTAGTTCTCAAATTAGAATAGTTAAAATTTGAATTGTTTGAAATTTGTGTGAATCTCAAGTTTGTGATTAACTTTACTAGTGCCATTAGTTTTCAAATTAGAATAGTTAAGTTTTGAATTGTTTGAAATTTGTGTGAATCTCAAGTTTGAGATTAACTTTACTAGTGCCATTAGTTTTCAAATTAGAATAGTTAAAATTTGACTTGTTTGAAATTTGTGTGAATCTCAAGTTTGTGATTAACTTTACTAGTACCATTAGTTTTCAAATTAGAATAGTTAAAATTTGAATTGTTTGAAATTTGTTTGAATCTCAAGTTTGTGATTAACTTTACTAGTGCCATTAGTTTTCAAATTAGAATAGTTAAAATTTGAATTGTTTGAAATTTGTGTGAATCTCAGGTTTGTGATTAACTTTGCTAGTGCCACTAGTTTTCAAATTAGAATAGTTAAAATTTGAATTGTTTGAAATTTGTGTGAATCTCAAGTTTGTGATTAACTTTACTAGTGCCATTAGTTTTCAAATTAGAATAGTTAAAATTTGAATTGTTTGAAATTTGTGTGAATCTCAAGTTTGTGATTAACTTTACTAGTGCCATTAGTTTTCAAATTAGAATAGTTAAAATTTGAATTGTTTGAAATTTGTGTGAATCTCAAGTTTGTGACTAACTTTACTAGTGCCATTAGTTTTCAAATTAGAATAGTTAAAATTTGAATTCTTTGAAATTTGTGTGAATCTCAAGTTTGTGATTAACTTTACTAGTGCCATTAGTTTTCATACTAGAATAGTTAAAATTTGCATTGTTTGAAATTTGTGTGAATCTCAAGTTTGTGATTAACTTTGCTAGTGCCATTAGTTTTCAAATTAGAATAGTTAAAATTTGAATTGTTTGAAATTTGTGTGAATCTCAAGTTTGTGATTAACTTTACTAGTGCCATTAGTTTTCAAATTAGAATAGTTAAAATTTGAATTGTTTGAAATTTTTGTGAATCTCATGTTTGTGATTAACTTTACTAGTGCCATTAGTTTTCAAATTAGAATAGTTAAAATTTGAATTGATTGAAATTTGTGTGAATCTCAAGTTTGTGATTAACTTTACTAGTGCCATTAGTTTTCAAATTAGAATAGTTAAAATTTGAATTGTTTGAAATTTGTGTGAATCTCAAGTTTGTGATTAACTTTACTAGTGCCATTAGTTTTCAAATTAGAATAGTTAAAATTTGAATTGTTTGAAATTTGTGTGAATCTCAAGTTTGTGATTAACTTTACTAGTGCCATTAGTTTTCAAAATAGAATAGTTAAAATTTGAATTCTTTGAAATTTGTGTGAATCTCAAGTTTGTGATTAACTTTGACGGTGCCACTAGTTTTCACATTAGAATAGTTAAAATTTGAATTGTTTGAAATTTGTGTCAATCTCAAGTTTGTGATTAACTTTACTAGTGCCGTTAGTTTTCAAATTAGAATAGTTAAAATTTGAATTGTTTGAAATTTGTGTGAATCTCAAGTTTGTGATTAACTTTACTAGTACCATTAGTTTTCAAATTAGAATAGTTAAAATTTGAATTATTTGAAATTTGTGTGAATCTCAAGTTTGTGATTAACTTTACTAGTGCCATTAGTTTTCAAAATAGAATAGTTAAAATTTGAATTCTTTGAAATTTGTGTGAATCTCAAGTTTGTGATTAAGTGCCATTAGTTCTCAAATTAGAATAGTTAAAATTTGAATTGTTTGAAATTTGTGTGAATCTCAAGTTTGTGATTAACTTTACTAGTGCCATTAGTTTTCAAATTAGAATAGTTAAGTTTTGAATTGTTTGAAATTTGTGTGAATCTCAAGTTTGAGATTAACTTTACTAGTGCCATTAGTTTTCAAATTAGAATAGTTAAAATTTGACTTGTTTGAAATTTGTGTGAATCTCAAGTTTGTGATTAACTTTACTAGTACCATTAGTTTTCAAATTAGAATAGTTAAAATTTGAATTGTTTGAAATTTGTTTGAATCTCAAGTTTGTGATTAACTTTACTAGTGCCATTAGTTTTCAAATTAGAATAGTTAAAATTTGAATTGTTTGAAATTTGTGTGAATCTCAGGTTTGTGATTAACTTTGCTAGTGCCACTAGTTTTCAAATTAGAATAGTTAAAATTTGAATTGTTTGAAATTTGTGTGAATCTCAAGTTTGTGATTAACTTTACTAGTGCCATTAGTTTTCAAATTAGAATAGTTAAAATTTGAATTGTTTGAAATTTGTGTGAATCTCAAGTTTGTGATTAACTTTACTAGTGCCATTAGTTTTCAAATCAGAATAGTTAAAATTTGAATTGTTTGAAATTTGTGTGAATCTCAAGTTTGTGACTAACTTTACTAGTGCCATTAGTTTTCAAATTAGAATAGTTAAAATTTGAATTCTTTGAAATTTGTGTGAATCTCAAGTTTGTGATTAACTTTACTAGTGCCATTAGTTTTCATACTAGAATAGTTAAAATTTGAATTGTTTGAAATTTGTGTGAATCTCAAGTTTGTGATTAACTTTGCTAGTGCCATTAGTTTTCAAATTAGAATAGTTAAAATTTGAATTGTTTGAAATTTGTGTGAATCTCAAGTTTGTGATTAACTTTACTAGTGCCATTAGTTTTCAAATTAGAATAGTTAAAATTTGAATTGTTTGAAATTTTTGTGAATCTCATGTTTGTGATTAACTTTACTAGTGCCATTAGTTTTCAAATTAGAATAGTTAAAATTTGAATTGATTGAAATTTGTGTGAATCTCAAGTTTGTGATTAACTTTACTAGTGCCATTAGTTTTCAAATTAGAATAGTTAAAATTTGAATTGTTTGAAATTTGTGTGAATCTCAAGTTTGTGATTAACTTTACTAGTGCCATTAGTTTTCAAATTAGAATAGTTAAAATTTGAATTGTTTGAAATTTGTGTGAATCTCAAGTTTGTGATTAACTTTACTAGTGCCATTAGTTTTCAAAATAGAATAGTTAAAATTTGAATTCTTTGAAATTTGTGTGAATCTCAAGTTTGTGATTAACTTTGACGGTGCCACTAGTTTTCACATTAGAATAGTTAAAATTTGAATTGTTTGAAATTTGTGTCAATCTCAAGTTTGTGATTAACTTTACTAGTGCCGTTAGTTTTCAAATTAGAATAGTTAAAATTTGAATTGTTTGAAATTTGTGTGAATCTCAAGTTTGTGATTAACTTTACTAGTACCATTAGTTTTCAAATTAGAATAGTTAAAATTTGAATTATTTGAAATTTGTGTGAATCTCAAGTTTGTGATTAACTTTACTAGTGCCATTAGTTTTCAAAATAGAATAGTTAAAATTTGAATTCTTTGAAATTTGTGTGAATCTCAAGTTTGTGATTAACTTTACTAGTGCCATTAGTTTTCAAAATAGAATAGTTAAAATTTGAATTCTTTGAAATTTGTGTGAATCTCAAGTGATTAACTTTACTAGTGCCATTAGTTTTCAAATTAGAATAGTTAAAATTTGAATTGTTTGAAATTTATGTGAATCTCAAGTTTGTGATTAACTTTACTAGTGCCATTAGTTCTCAAATTAGAATAGTTAAAATTTGAATTGTTTGAAATTTGTGTGAATCTCAAGTTTGTGATTAACTTTACTAGTGCCATTAGTTTTCAAATTAGAATAGTTAAAATTTGAATTGTTTGAAATTTGTGTGAATCTCAAGTTTGTGATTAACTTTGCTAGTGCCATTTGTTTTCAAATTAGAATAGTTAAAATTTGAATTCTTTGAAATTTGTGTGAATCTCAAGTTTGTGATTAACATTGATAGTGCCACTAGTTTTCACATTAGAATAGTTAAAATTTGAATTGTTTGAAATTTGTGTCAATCTCAAGTTTGTGATTAACTTTACTAGTGCCATTAGTTTTCAAATTAGAATAGTTAAAATTTGAATTGTTTGAAATTTGTGTGAATCTCAAGTTTGTGATTAACTTTACTAGTGCCATTAGTTTTCAAATTAAAATAGTTAAAATTTGAATTCTTTGAAATTTGTGTGAATCTCAAGTTTGTGATTAACTTTGCTAGTGCCATTAGTTTTCAAATTAGAATAGTTAAAATTTGAATTGTTTGAAATTTGTTTGAATCTCAAGTTTGTGATTAACTTTACTAGTGCCATTGGTTTTCAAATTAGAATAGTTAAAATTTGAATTGTTTGAAATTTGTGTGAATCTCAGGTTTGTGATTAACTTTGCTAGTGCCACTAGTTTTCAAATTAGAATAGTTAAAATTTGAATTGTTTGAAATTTGTGTGAATCTCAAGTTTGTGATTAACTTTACTAGTGCCATTAGTTTTCAAATTAGAATAGTTAAAATTTGAATTGTTTGAAATTTGTGTGAATCTCAAGTTTGTGATTAACTTTACTAGTGCCATTAGTTTTCAAATTAGAATAGTTAAAATTTGAATTGTTTGAAATTTGTGTGAATCTCAAGTTTGTGACTAACTTTACTAGTGCCATTAGTTTTCAAATTAGAATAGTTAAAATTTGAATTCTTTGAAATTTGTGTGAATCTCAAGTTTGTGATTAACTTTACTAGTGCCATTAGTTTTCATACTAGAATAGTTAAAATTTGAATTGTTTGAAATTTGTGTGAATCTCAAGTTTGTGATTAACTTTGCTAGTGCCATTAGTTTTCAAATTAGAATAGTTAAAATTTGAATTGTTTGAAATTTGTGTGAATCTCAAGTTTGTGATTAACTTTACTAGTGCCATTAGTTTTCAAATTAGAATAGTTAAAATTTGAATTGTTTGAAATTTTTGTGAATCTCATGTTTGTGATTAACTTTACTAGTGCCATTAGTTTTCAAATTAGAATAGTTAAAATTTGAATTGATTGAAATTTGTGTGAATCTCAAGTTTGTGATTAACTTTACTAGTGCCATTAGTTTTCAAATTAGAATAGTTAAAATTTGAATTGTTTGAAATTTGTGTCAATCTCAAGTTTGTGATTAACTTTACTAGTGCCATTAGTTTTCAAATTAGAATAGTTAAAATTTGAATTGTTTGAAATTTGTGTGAATCTCAAGTTTGTTATTAACTTTACTAGTGCCATTAGTTTTCAAAATAGAATAGTTAAAATTTGAATTCTTTGAAATTTGTGTGAATCTCAAGTTTGTGATTAACTTTGACGGTGCCACTAGTTTTCACATTAGAATAGTTAAAATTTGAATTGTTTGAAATTTGTGTCAATCTCAAGTTTGTGATTAACTTTACTAGTGCCGTTAGTTTTCAAATTAGAATAGTTAAAATTTGAATTGTTTGAAATTTGTGTGAATCTCAAGTTTGTGATTAACTTTACTAGTACCATTAGTTTTCAAATTAGAATAGTTAAAATTTGAATTATTTGAAATTTGTGAGAATCTCAAGTTTGTGATTAACTTTACTAGTGCCATTAGTTTTCAAAATAGAATAGTTAAAATTTGAATTCTTTGAAATTTGTGTGAATCTCAAGTTTGTGATTAACTTTACTAGTGCCCTTAGTTTTCAAAATAGAATAGTTAAAATTTGAATTCTTTGAAATTTGTGTGAATCTCAAGTTCGTGATTAACTTTATTAGTGCCATTAGTTTTCAAATTAGAATAGTTAAAATTTGAATTCTTTGAAATATGTGTGAATCTCAAGTTTGTGATTAACTTTGCTAGTGACATTAGTTTTCAAATTAGAATAGTTAAAATTTGAATTGTTTGAAATTTGTGTGAATCTCAAGTTTGTGATTAACTTTACTAGTGCCATTAGTTTTCAAATTAGAATAGTTAAAATTGGAATTGTTTGAAATTTGTGTGAATCTCAAGTTTGTGATTAACTTTACTAGTGCCATTAGTTTTCAAATTAGAATAGTTAAAATTTGAATTCTTTGAAATTTGTGTGAATCTCAAGTTTGTGATTAACTTCACTAGTGCCATTAGTTTTCAAATTAGAATATTTAAAATTTGAATTCTTTAATATTTGTGTGAATCTCAAGTTTGTGATTAACTTTGATAGTGCCACTAGTTTTCACATTAGAATAGTTAAAATTTGAATTGTTTGATATGTATGTGAATCTCAAGTTTGTGATTAACTTTACTAGTGCCATTAGTTTTCAAATTAGAATAGTTAAAATTTGAATTGTTTGAAATTTGTGTGAATCTCAAGTTTGTGATTAACTTTACTAGTGCCATTAGTTCTCAAATTAGTATAGTTAAAATTTGAATTGTTTGAAATTTGTGTGAATCTCAAGTTTGTGATTAACTTTACTAGTGCCATTAGTTTTCAAATTAGAATAGTTAAAATTTGAATTCTTTGAAATTTGTGTGAATCTCAAGTTTGTGATTAACTTTACTAGTGCCATTAGTTTTCAAATTAGAATAATTAAAATTTGAATTCTTTGAAATTTGTGTGAATCTCAAGTTTGTGATTAACTTTGATAGTGCCACTAGTTTTCACATTAGAATAGTTAAAATTTGAATTGTTTGAAATTTGTGTCAATCTCAAGTTTGTGATTAACTTTACTAGTGCCATTAGTTTTCAAATTAGAATAGTTAAAATTTGAATTGTTTGAAATTTGTGTGAATCTCAAGTTTGTGATTAACTTTACTAGTACCATTAGTTTTCAAATTAGAATAGTTAAAATTTGAATTGTTTGAAATTTGTGTGAATCTCAAGTATGTGATTAACTTTACTAGTGCCATTAGTTTTCAAATTAGAATAGTTAAAATTTGAATTGTTTGAAATTTGTGTGAATCTCAAGTTTGTGATTAACTTTACTAATGACATTAGTTTTCAAATTAGAATAGTTAAAATTTGAATTGTTTGAAATTTGTGTGAATCTCAAGTTTGTGATTAACTTTACTAGTGCCATTAGTTTTCAAATTAGAATAGTTAAAATTTAAATTCTTTGAAATTTGTGTGAATCTCAAGTTTGTGATTAAGTTTACTAGTGCCATTAGTTTTCAAATTAGAATAGTTAAAATTTGAATTCTTTAAAATTTGTGTGAATCTCAAGTTTGTGATTAACTTTGATAGTGCCACTAGTTTTCACATTAGAATAGTTAAAATTTGAATTGTTTGAAATTTGTGTGAATCTCAAGTTTGTGATTAACTTTACTAGTGCCATTAGTTTTAAAATTAGAATAGTTAAAATTTGAATTGTTTGAAATTTGTGTGAATCTCAAGTTTGTGATTAACTTTACTAGTGCCATTAGTTTTCAAATTAGAATAGTTAAAATTTGAATTGTTTGAAATTTATGTGAATCTCAAGTTTGTGATTAACTTTACTAGTGCCATTAGTTCTCAAATTAGAATAGTTAAAATTTGAATTGTTTGAAATTTGTGTGAATCTCAAGTTTGTGATTAACTTTACTAGTGCAATTAGTTTTCAAATTAGAATAGTTAAAATTTGAATTGTTTGAAATTTGTGTGAATCTCAAGTTTGTGATTAACTTTGCTAGTGCCATTTGTTTTCAAATTAGAATAGTTAAAATTTGAATTCTTTGAAATTTGTGTGAATCTCAAGTTTGTGATTAACATTGATAGTGCCACTAGTTTTCACATTAGAATAGTTAAAATTTGAATTGTTTGAAATTTGTGTCAATCTCAAGTTTGTGATTAACTTTACTAGTGCCATTAGTTTTCAAATTAGAATAGTTAAAATTTGAATTGTTTGAAATTTGTGTGAATCTCAAGTTTGTGATTAACTTTACTAGTGCCATTAGTTTTCAAATTAAAATAGTTAAAATTTGAATTCTTTGAAATTTGTGTGAATCTCAAGTTTGTGATTAACTTTGCTAGTGCCATTAGTTTTCAAATTAGAATAGTTAAAATTTGAATTGTTTGAAATTTGTTTGAATCTCAAGTTTGTGATTAACTTTACTAGTGCCATTAGTTTTCAAATTAGAATAGTTAAAATTTGAATTGTTTGAAATTTGTGTGAATCTCAGGTTTGTGATTAACTTTGCTAGTGCCACTAGTTTTCAAATTAGAATAGTTAAAATTTGAATTGTTTGAAATTTGTGTGAATCTCAAGTTTGTGATTAACTTTACTAGTGCCATTAGTTTTCAAATTAGAATAGTTAAAATTTGAATTGTTTGAAATTTGTGTGAATCTCAAGTTTGTGATTAACTTTACTAGTGCCATTAGTTTTCAAATTAGAATAGTTAAAATTTGAATTGTTTGAAATTTGTGTGAATCTCAAGTTTGTGACTAACTTTACTAGTGCCATTAGTTTTCAAATTAGAATAGTTAAAATTTGAATTCTTTGAAATTTGTGTGAATCTCAAGTTTGTGATTAACTTTACTAGTGCCATTAGTTTTCATACTAGAATAGTTAAAATTTGAATTGTTTGAAATTTGTGTGAATCTCAAGTTTGTGATTAACTTTGCTAGTGCCATTAGTTTTCAAATTAGAATAGTTAAAATTTGAATTGTTTGAAATTTGTGTGAATCTCAAGTTTGTGATTAACTTTACTAGTGCCATTAGTTTTGAAATTAGAATAGTTAAAATTTGAATTGTTTGAAATTTTTGTGAATCTCATGTTTGTGATTAACTTTACTAGTGCCATTAGTTTTCAAATTAGAATAGTTAAAATTTGAATTGATTGAAATTTGTGTGAATCTCAAGTTTGTGATTAACTTTACTAGTGCCATTAGTTTTCAAATTAGAATAGTTAAAATTTGAATTGTTTGAAATTTGTGTGAATCTCAAGTTTGTGATTAACTTTACTAGTGCCATTAGTTTTCAAATTAGAATAGTTAAAATTTGAATTGTTTGAAATTTGTGTGAATCTCAAGTTTGTGATTAACTTTACTAGTGCCATTAGTTTTCAAAATAGAATAGTTAAAATTTGAATTCTTTGAAATTTGTGTGAATCTCAAGTTTGTGATTAACTTTGACGGTGCCACTAGTTTTCACATTAGAATAGTTAAAATTTGAATTGTTTGAAATTTGTGTCAATCTCAAGTTTGTGATTAACTTTACTAGTGCCGTTAGTTTTCAAATTAGAATAGTTAAAATTTGAATTGTTTGAAATTTGTGTGAATCTCAAGTTTGTGATTAACTTTACTAGTACCATTAGTTTTCAAATTAGAATAGTTAAAATTTGAATTATTTGAAATTTGTGTGAATCTCAAGTTTGTGATTAACTTTACTAGTGCCATTAGTTTTCAAAATAGAATAGTTAAAATTTGAATTCTTTGAAATTTGTGTGACTCTCAAGTTTGTGATTAACTTTACTAGTGCCATTAGTTTTCAAAATAGAATAGTTAAAATTTGAATTCTTTGAAATTTGTGTGAATCTCAAGTTCGTGATTAACTTTACTAGTGCCATTAGTTTTCAAATTAGAATAGTTAAAATTTGAATTGTTTGAAATTTATGTGAATCTCAAGTTTGTGATTAACTTTACTAGTGCCATTAGTTCTCAAATTAGAATAGTTAAAATTTGAATTGTTTGAAATTTGTGTGAATCTCAAGTTTGTGATTAACTTTACTAGTGCCATTAGTTTTCAAATTAGAATAGTTAAAATTTGAATTGTTTGAAATTTGTGTGAATCTCAAGTTTGTGATTAACTTTGCTAGTGCCATTTGTTTTCAAATTAGAATAGTTAAAATTTGAATTCTTTGAAATTTGTGTGAATCTCAAGTTTGTGATTAACATTGATAGTGCCACTAGTTTTCACATTAGAATAGTTAAAATTTGAATTGTTTGAAATTTGTGTCAATCTCAAGTTTGTGATTAACTTTACTAGTGCCATTAGTTTTCAAATTAGAATAGTTAAAATTTGAATTGTTTGAAATTTGTGTGAATCTCAAGTTTGTGATTAACTTTACTAGTGCCATTAGTTTTCAAATTAAAATAGTTAAAATTTGAATTCTTTGAAATTTGTGTGAATCTCAAGTTTGTGATTAACTTTGCTAGTGCCATTAGTTTTCAAATTAGAATAGTTAAAATTTGAATTGTTTGAAATTTGTTTGAATCTCAAGTTTGTGATTAACTTTACTAGTGCCATTAGTTTTCAAATTAGAATAGTTAAAATTTGAATTGTTTGAAATTTGTGTGAATCTCAGGTTTGTGATTAACTTTGCTAGTGCCACTAGTTTTCAAATTAGAATAGTTAAAATTTGAATTGTTTGAAATTTGTGTGAATCTCAAGTTTGTGATTAACTTTAGTAGTGCCATTAGTTTTCAAATTAGAATAGTTAAAATTTGAATTGTTTGAAATTTGTGTGAATCTCAAGTTTGTGATTAACTTTACTAGTGCCATTAGTTTTCAAATTAGAATAGTTAAAATTTGAATTGTTTGAAATTTGTGTGAATCTCAAGTTTGTGACTAACTTTACTAGTGCCATTAGTTTTCAAATTAGAATAGTTAAAATTTGAATTCTTTGAAATTTGTGTGAATCTCAAGTTTGTGATTAACTTTACTAGTGCCATTAGTTTTCATACTAGAATAGTTAAAATTTGAATTGTTTGAAATTTGTGTGAATCTCAAGTTTGTGATTAACTTTACTAGTGCCATTAGTTTTCAAATTAGAATAGTTAAAATTTGAATTGTTTGAAATTTGTGTGAATCTCAAGTTTGTGATTAACTTTACTAGTGCCATTAGTTTTGAAATTAGA
This sequence comes from Triticum monococcum, assembly GCA_034509565.1. Lineage (NCBI taxonomy): Eukaryota > Viridiplantae > Streptophyta > Magnoliopsida > Poales > Poaceae > Triticum > Triticum monococcum. Next base: position 11,112,503 of record CM067845.1, on the reverse strand, counting down.
ATAGTTAAAATTTGAATTGTTTGAAATTTTTGTGAATCTCATGTTTGTGATTAACTTTACTAGTGCCATTAGTTTTCAAATTAGAATAGTTAAAATTTGAATTGATTGAAATTTGTGTGAATCTCAAGTTTGTGATTAACTTTACTAGTGCCATTAGTTTTCAAATTAGAATAGTTAAAATTTGAATTGTTTGAAATTTGTGTGAATCTCAAGTTTGTGATTAACTTTACTAGTGCCATTAGTTTTCAAATTAGAATAGTTAAAATTTGAATTGTTTGAAATTTGTGTGAATCTCAAGTTTGTGATTAACTTTACTAGTGCCATTAGTTTTCAAAATAGAATAGTTAAAATTTGAATTCTTTGAAATTTGTGTGAATCTCAAGTTTGTGATTAACTTTGACGGTGCCACTAGTTTTCACATTAGAATAGTTAAAATTTGAATTGTTTGAAATTTGTGTCAATCTCAAGTTTGTGATTAACTTTACTAGTGCCGTTAGTTTTCAAATTAGAATAGTTAAAATTTGAATTGTTTGAAATTTGTGTGAATCTCAAGTTTGTGATTAACTTTACTAGTACCATTAGTTTTCAAATTAGAATAGTTAAAATTTGAATTATTTGAAATTTGTGTGAATCTCAAGTTTGTGATTAACTTTACTAGTGCCATTAGTTTTCAAAATAGAATAGTTAAAATTTGAATTCTTTGAAATTTGTGTGACTCTCAAGTTTGTGATTAACTTTACTAGTGCCATTAGTTTTCAAAATAGAATAGTTAAAATTTGAATTCTTTGAAATTTGTGTGAATCTCAAGTTCGTGATTAACTTTACTAGTGCCATTAGTTTTCAAATTAGAATAGTTAAAATTTGAATTGTTTGAAATTTATGTGAATCTCAAGTTTGTGATTAACTTTACTAGTGCCATTAGTTCTCAAATTAGAATAGTTAAAATTTGAATTGTTTGAAATTTGTGTGAATCTCAAGTTTGTGATTAACTTTACTAGTGCCATTAGTTTTCAAATTAGAATAGTTAAAATTTGAATTGTTTGAAATTTGTGTGAATCTCAAGTTTGTGATTAACTTTGCTAGTGCCATTTGTTTTCAAATTAGAATAGTTAAAATTTGAATTCTTTGAAATTTGTGTGAATCTCAAGTTTGTGATTAACATTGATAGTGCCACTAGTTTTCACATTAGAATAGTTAAAATTTGAATTGTTTGAAATTTGTGTCAATCTCAAGTTTGTGATTAACTTTACTAGTGCCATTAGTTTTCAAATTAGAATAGTTAAAATTTGAATTGTTTGAAATTTGTGTGAATCTCAAGTTTGTGATTAACTTTACTAGTGCCATTAGTTTTCAAATTAAAATAGTTAAAATTTGAATTCTTTGAAATTTGTGTGAATCTCAAGTTTGTGATTAACTTTGCTAGTGCCATTAGTTTTCAAATTAGAATAGTTAAAATTTGAATTGTTTGAAATTTGTTTGAATCTCAAGTTTGTGATTAACTTTACTAGTGCCATTAGTTTTCAAATTAGAATAGTTAAAATTTGAATTGTTTGAAATTTGTGTGAATCTCAGGTTTGTGATTAACTTTGCTAGTGCCACTAGTTTTCAAATTAGAATAGTTAAAATTTGAATTGTTTGAAATTTGTGTGAATCTCAAGTTTGTGATTAACTTTACTAGTGCCATTAGTTTTCAAATTAGAATAGTTAAAATTTGAATTGTTTGAAATTTGTGTGAATCTCAAGTTTGTGATTAACTTTACTAGTGCCATTAGTTTTCAAATTAGAATAGTTAAAATTTGAATTGTTTGAAATTTGTGTGAATCTCAAGTTTGTGACTAACTTTACTAGTGCCATTAGTTTTCAAATTAGAATAGTTAAAATTTGAATTCTTTGAAATTTGTGTGAATCTCAAGTTTGTGATTAACTTTACTAGTGCCATTAGTTTTCATACTAGAATAGTTAAAATTTGAATTGTTTGAAATTTGTGTGAATCTCAAGTTTGTGATTAACTTTACTAGTGCCATTAGTTTTCAAATTAGAATAGTTAAAATTTGAATTGTTTGAAATTTTTGTGAATCTCATGTTTGTGATTAACTTTACTAGTGCCATTAGTTTTCAAATTAGAATATTTAAAATTTGAATTCTTTAATATTTGTGTGAATCTCAAGTTTGTGATTAACTTTGATAGTGCCACTAGTTTTCACATTAGAATAGTTAAAATTTGAATTGTTTGAAATTTGTGTGAATCTCAAGTTTGTGATTAACTTTACTAGTGCCATTAGTTTTCAAATTAGAATAGTTAAAATTTGAATTCTTTGAAATTTGTGTGAATCTCAAGTTTGTGATTAACTTTGCTAGTGCCATTAGTTTTCAAATTAGAATAGTTAAAATTAGAATTCTTTGAAATTTGTGTGAATCTCAAGTTTGTGATTAACATTGATAGTGCCACTAGTTTTCACATTAGAATAGTTAAAATTTGAATTGTTTGAAATTTGTGTCAATCTCAAGTTTGTGATTAACTTTACTAGTGCCATTAGTTTTCAAATTAGAATAGTTAAAATTTGAATTGTTTGAAATTTGTGTGAATCTCAAGTTTGTGATTAACTTTACTAGTGCCATTAGTTTTCAAATTAGAATAGTTAAAATTTGAATTCTTTGAAATTTGTGTGAATCTCAAGTTTGTGATTAACTTTGCTAGTGCCATTAGTTTTCAAATTAGAATAGTTAAAATTTGAATTGTTTGAAATTTATGTGAATCTCAAGTTTGTGATTAACTTTACTAGTGCCATTAGTTCTCAAATTAGAATAGTTAAAATTTGAATTGTTTGAAATTTGTGTGAATCTCAAGTTTGTGATTAACTTTACTAGTGCCATTAGTTTTCAAATTAGAATAGTTAAAATTTGAATTGTTTGAAATTTGTGTGAATCTCAAGTTTGTGATTAACTTTGCTAGTGCCATTTGTTTTCAAATTAGAATAGTTAAAATTTGAATTCTTTGAAATTTGTGTGAATCTCAAGTTTGTGATTAACATTGATAGTGCCACTAGTTTTCACATTAGAATAGTTAAAATTTGAATTGTTTGAAATTTGTGTCAATCTCAAGTTTGTGATTAACTTTACTAGTGCCATTAGTTTTCAAATTAGAATAGTTAAAATTTGAATTGTTTGAAATTTGTGTGAATCTCAAGTTTGTGATTAACTTTACTAGTGCCATTAGTTTTCAAATTAAAATAGTTAAAATTTGAATTCTTTGAAATTTGTGTGAATCTCAAGTTTGTGATTAACTTTGCTAGTGCCATTAGTTTTCAAATTAGAATAGTTAAAATTTGAATTGTTTGAAATTTGTTTGAATCTCAAGTTTGTGATTAACTTTACTAGTGCCATTAGTTTTCAAATTAGAATAGTTAAAATTTGAATTGTTTGAAATTTGTGTGAATCTCAGGTTTGTGATTAACTTTGCTAGTGCCACTAGTTTTCAAATTAGAATAGTTAAAATTTGAATTGTTTGAAATTTGTGTGAATCTCAAGTTTGTGATTAACTTTACTAGTGCCATTAGTTTTCAAATTAGAATAGTTAAAATTTGAATTGTTTGAAATTTGTGTGAATCTCAAGTTTGTGATTAACTTTACTAGTGCCATTAGTTTTCAAATTAGAATAGTTAAAATTTGAATTGTTTGAAATTTGTGTGAATCTCAAGTTTGTGACTAACTTTACTAGTGCCATTAGTTTTCAAATTAGAATAGTTAAAATTTGAATTCTTTGAAATTTGTGTGAATCTCAAGTTTGTGATTAACTTTACTAGTGCCATTAGTTTTCATACTAGAATAGTTAAAATTTGAATTGTTTGAAATTTGTGTGAATCTCAAGTTTGTGATTAACTTTACTAGTGCCATTAGTTTTCAAATTAGAATAGTTAAAATTTGAATTGTTTGAAATTTTTGTGAATCTCATGTTTGTGATTAACTTTACTAGTGCCATTAGTTTTCAAATTAGAATATTTAAAATTTGAATTCTTTAATATTTGTGTGAATCTCAAGTTTGTGATTAACTTTGATAGTGCCACTAGTTTTCACATTAGAATAGTTAAAATTTGAATTGTTTGAAATTTGTGTGAATCTCAAGTTTGTGATTAACTTTACTAGTGCCATTAGTTTTCAAATTAGAATAGTTAAAATTTGAATTGTTTGAAATTTGTGTGAATCTCAAGTTTGTGATTAACTTTACTAGTGCCATTAGTTTTCAAATTAGAATAGTTAAAATTTGAATTGTTTGAAATTTGTGTGAATCTCAAGTTTGTGACTAACTTTACTAGTGCCATTAGTTTTCAAATTAGAATAGTTAAAATTTGAATTCTTTGAAATTTGTGTGAATCTCAAGTTTGTGATTAACTTTACTAGTGCCATTAGTTTTCATACTAGAGTAGTTAAAATTTGAATTGTTTGAAATTTGTGTGAATCTCAAGTTTGCGATTAACTTTACTAGTGCCATTAGTTTTCAAATTAGAATAGTTAAAATTTGAATTGTTTGAAATTTGTGTGAATCTCAAGTTTGTGACTAACTTTACTAGTGCCATTAGTTTTCAAATTAGAATAGTTAAAATTTGAATTGTTTGAAATTTGTGTGAATCTCAAGTTTGTGATTAACTTTACTAGTGCCATTAGTTTTCAAAATAGAATAGTTAAAATTTGAATTCTTTGAAATTTGTGTGAATCTCAAGTTTGTGATTAACTTTGACGGTGCCACTAGTTTTCACATTAGAATAGTTAAAATTTGAATTGTTTGAAATTTGTGTCAATCTCAAGTTTGTGATTAACTTTACTAGTGCCGTTAGTTTTCAAATTAGAATAGTTAAAATTTGAATTGTTTGAAATTTGTGTGAATCTCAAGTTTGTGATTAACTTTACTAGTACCATTAGTTTTCAAATTAGAATAGTTAAAATTTGAATTATTTGAAATTTGTGTGAATCTCAAGTTTGTGATTAACTTTACTAGTGCCATTAGTTTTCAAAATAGAATAGTTAAAATTTGAATTCTTTGAAATTTGTGTGACTCTCAAGTTTGTGATTAACTTTACTAGTGCCATTAGTTTTCAAAATAGAATAGTTAAAATTTGAATTCTTTGAAATTTGTGTGAATCTCAAGTTCGTGATTAACTTTACTAGTGCCATTAGTTTTCAAATTAGAATAGTTAAAATTTGAATTGTTTGAAATTTATGTGAATCTCAAGTTTGTGATTAACTTTACTAGTGCCATTAGTTCTCAAATTAGAATAGTTAAAATTTGAATTGTTTGAAATTTGTGTGAATCTCAAGTTTGTGATTAACTTTACTAGTGCCATTAGTTTTCAAATTAGAATAGTTAAAATTTGAATTGTTTGAAATTTGTGTGAATCTCAAGTTTGTGATTAACTTTGCTAGTGCCATTTGTTTTCAAATTAGAATAGTTAAAATTTGAATTCTTTGAAATTTGTGTGAATCTCAAGTTTGTGATTAACATTGATAGTGCCACTAGTTTTCACATTAGAATAGTTAAAATTTGAATTGTTTGAAATTTGTGTCAATCTCAAGTTTGTGATTAACTTTACTAGTGCCATTAGTTTTCAAATTAGAATAGTTAAAATTTGAATTGTTTGAAATTTGTGTGAATCTCAAGTTTGTGATTAACTTTACTAGTGCCATTAGTTTTCAAATTAAAATAGTTAAAATTTGAATTCTTTGAAATTTGTGTGAATCTCAAGTTTGTGATTAACTTTGCTAGTGCCATTAGTTTTCAAATTAGAATAGTTAAAATTTGAATTGTTTGAAATTTGTGTGAATCTCAAGTTTGTGATTAACTTTGCTAGTGCCATTTGTTTTCAAATTAGAATAGTTAAAATTTGAATTGTTTGAAATTTGTGTGAATCTCAAGTTTGTGATTAACTTTACTAGTACCATTAGTTTTCAAATTAGAATAGTTAAAATTTGAATTCTTTGAAATTTGTGTGAATCTCAAGTTTGTGATTAACTTTACTAGTGCCATTAGTTTTCAAATTAGAATATTTAAAATTTGAATTCTTTAAAATTTGTGTGAATCTCAAGTTTGTGATTAACTTTGATAGTGCCACTAGTTTTCACATTAGAATAGTTAAAATTTGAATTGTTTGAAATTTGTGTGAATCTCAAGTTTGTGATTAACTTTACTAGTGCCATTAGTTTTCAAATTAAAATAGTTAAAATTTGAATTCTTTGAAATTTGTGTGAATCTCAAGTTTGTGATTAACTTTGCTAGTGCCATTAGTTTTCAAATTAGAATAGTTAAAATTTGAATTGTTTGAAATTTGTTTGAATCTCAAGTTTGTGATTAACTTTACTAGTGCCATTAGTTTTCAAATTAGAATAGTTAAAATTCGAATTGTTTGAAATTTGTGTGAATCTCAGGTTTGTGATTAACTTTGCTAGTGCCACTAGTTTTCAAATTAGAATAGTTAAAATTTGAATTGTTTGAAATTTGTGTGAATCTCAAGTTTGTGATTAACTTTACTAGTGCCATTAGTTTTCAAATTAGAATAGTTAAAATTTGAATTGTTTGAAATTTGTGTGAATCTCAAGTTTGTGATTAACTTTACTAGTGCCATTAGTTTTCAAATTAGAATAGTTAAAATTTGAATTGTTTGAAATTTGTGTGAATCTCAAGTTTGTGACTAACTTTACTAGTGCCATTAGTTTTCAAATTAGAATAGTTAAAATTTGAATTCTTTGAAATTTGTGTGAATCTCAAGTTTGTGATTAACTTTACTAGTGCCATTAGTTTTCATACTAGAATAGTTAAAATTTGAATTGTTTGAAATTTGTGTGAATCTCAAGTTTGTGATTAACTTTACTAGTGCCATTAGTTTTCAAATTAGAATAGTTAAAATTTGAATTGTTTGAAATTTGTGTGAATCTCAAGTTTGTGATTAACTTTACTAGTGCCATTAGTTTTGAAATTAGAATAGTTAAAATTTGAATTGTTTGAAATTTTTGTGAATCTCATGTTTGTGATTAACTTTACTAGTGCCATTAGTTTTCAAATTAGAATAGTTAAAATTTGAATTGATTGAAATTTGTGTGAATCTCAAGTTTGTGATTAACTTTACTAGTGCCATTAGTTTTCAAATTAGAATAGTTAAAATTTGAATTGTTTGAAATTTGTGTGAATCTCAGGTTTGTGATTAACTTTGCTAGTGCCACTAGTTTTCAAATTAGAATAGTTAAAATTTGAATTGTTTGAAATTTGTGTGAATCTCAAGTTTGTGACTAACTTTACTAGTGCCATTAGTTTTCAAATTAGAATAGTTAAAATTTGAATTCTTTGAAATTTGTGTGAATCTCAAGTTTGTGATTAACTTTACTAGTGCCATTAGTTTTCAAATTAGAATAGTTAAAACTTGAATTGTTTGAAATTTGTGTGAATCTCAGGTTTGTGATTAACTTTGCTAGTGCCACTAGTTTTCAAATTAGAATAGTTAAAATTTGAATTGTTTGAAATTTGTGTGAATCTCAAGTTTGTGATTAACTTTACTAGTGCCATTAGTTTTCAAATTAGAATAGTTAAAATTTGAATTGTTTGAAATTTGTGTGAATCTCAAGTTTGTGATTAACTTTACTAGTGCCATTAGTTTTCAAATTAGAATAGTTAAAATTTGAATTGTTTGAAATTTGTGTGAATCTCAGGTTTGTGATTAACTTTGCTAGTGCCACTAGTTTTCAAATTAGAATAGTTAAAATTTGAATTGTTTGAAATTTGTGTGAATCTCAAGTTTGTGATTAACTTTACTAGTGCCATTAGTTTTCAAATTAGAATAGTTAAAATTTGAATTCTTTGAAATTTGTGTGAATCTCAAGTTTGTGATTAACTTTACTAGTGCCATTAGTTTTCATACTAGAGTAGTTAAAATTTGAATTGTTTGAAATTTGTGTGAATCTCAAGTTTGTGATTAACTTTACTAGTGCCATTAGTTTTCAAATTAGAATAGTTAAAATTTGAATTGTTTGAAATTTTTGTGAATCTCATGTTTGTGATTAACTTTACTAGTGCCATTAGTTTTCAAATTAGAATAGTTGAAATTTGAATTGATTGAAATTTGTGTGAATCTCAAGTTTGTGATTAACCTTACTAGTGCCATTAGTTTTCAAATTAGATTAGTTAAAATTTGAATTGTTTGAAATTTGTGTCAATCTCAAGTTTGTGATTAACTTTACTAGTGCCATTAGTTTTCAAATTAGAATAGTTAAAATTTGAATTGTTTGAAATTTGTGTGAATCTCAAGTTTGTGATTAACTTTACTAGTGCCATTAGTTTTCAAAATAGAATAGTTAAAATTTGAATTCTTTGAAATTTGTGTGAATCTCAAGTTTGTGATTAACTTTGATAGTGCCACTAGTTTTCACATTAGAATAGTTAAAATTTGAATTGTTTGAAATTTGTGTGAATCTCAAGTTTGTGATTAACTTTACTAGTGCCATTAGTTTTCAAATTAGAATAGTTAAAATTTGAATTGTTTGAAATTTGTGTGAATCTCAAGTTTGTGATTAACTTTACTAGTGCCATTAGTTCTCAAATTAGAATAGTTAAAATTTGAATTGTTTGAAATTTATGTGAATCTCAAGTTTGTGATTAACTTTACTAGTGCCATTAGTTTTCAAATTAGAATAGTTAAAATTTGAATTGTTTGAAATTTGTGTGAATCTCAGGTTTGTGATTAACTTTGCTAGTGCCACTAGTTTTCAAATTAGAATAGTTAAAATTTGAATTGTTTGAAATTTGTGTGAATCTCAAGTTTGTGACTAACTTTACTAGTGCCATTAGTTTTCAAATTAGAATAGTTAAAATTTGAATTCTTTGAAATTTGTGTGAATCTCAAGTTTGTGATTAACTTTACTAGTGCCATTAGTTTTCAAATTAGAATAGTTAAAATTTGAATTGTTTGAAATTTGTGTGAATCTCAAGTTTGTGATTAACTTTACTAGTGCCATTAGTTTTCAAATTAGAATAGTTAAAATTTGAATTGTTTGAAATTTGTGTGAATCTCAAGTTTGTGATTAACTTTACTAGTGCCATTAGTTTTCAAATTAGAATAGTTAAAATTTGAATTGTTTGAAATTTATGTGAATCTCAAGTTTGTGATTAACTTTACTAGTGCCATTAGTTCTCAAATTAGAATAGTTAAAATTTGAATTGTTTGAAATTTGTGTGAATCTCAAGTTTGTGATTAACTTTACTAGTGCCATTAGTTTTCAAATTAGAATAGTTAAAATTTGAATTGTTTGAAATTTGTGTGAATCTCAAGTTTGTGATTAACTTTGCTAGTGCCATTTGTTTTCAAATTAGAATAGTTAAAATTTGAATTCTTTGAAATTTGTGTGAATCTCAAGTTTGTGATTAACATTGATAGTGCCACTAGTTTTCACATTAGAATAGTTAAAATTTGAATTGTTTGAAATTTGTGTCAATCTCAAGTTTGTGATTAACTTTACTAGTGCCATTAGTTTTCAAATTAGAATAGTTAAAACTTGAATTGTTTGAAATTTGTGTGAATCTCAAGTTTGTGATTAACTTTACTAGTGCCATTAGTTTTCAAATTAAAATAGTTAAAATTTGAATTCTTTGAAATTTGTGTGAATCTCAAGTTTGTGATTAACTTTGCTAGTGCCATTAGTTTTCAAATTAGAATAGTTAAAATTTGAATTGTTTGAAATTTGTTTGAATCTCAAGTTTGTGATTAACTTTACTAGTGCCATTAGTTTTCAAATTAGAATAGTTAAAATTTGAATTGTTTGAAATTTGTGTGAATCTCAGGTTTGTGATTAACTTTGCTAGTGCCACTAGTTTTCAAATTAGAATAGTTAAAATTTGAATTGTTTGAAATTTGTGTGAATCTCAAGTTTGTGATTAACTTTACTAGTGCCATTAGTTTTCAAATTAGAATAGTTAAAATTTGAATTGTTTGAAATTTGTGTGAATCTCAAGTTTGTGATTAACTTTACTAGTGCCATTAGTTTTCAAATTAGAATAGTTAAAATTTGAATTGTTTGAAATTTGTGTGAATCTCAAGTTTGTGACTAACTTTACTAGTGCCATTAGTTTTCAAATTAGAATAGTTAAAATTTGAATTGTTTGAAATTTGTGTGAATCTCAAGTTTGTGATTAACTTTACTAGTGCCATTAGTTTTCAAATTAGAATAGTTAAAATTTGAATTGTTTGAAATTTGTGTGAATCTCAAGTTTGTGACTAACTTTACTAGTGCCATTAGTTTTCAAATTAGAATAGTTAAAATTTGAATTCTTTGAAATTTGTGTGAATCTCAAGTTTGTGATTAACTTTGCTAGTGCCACTAGTTTTCAAATTAGAATAGTTAAAATTTGAATTGTTTGAAATTTGTGTGAATCTCAAGTTTGTGATTAACTTTACTAGTGCCATTAGTTTTCAAAATAGAATAGTTAAAATTTGAATTGTTTGAAATTTGTGTGAAACTCAAGTTTGTGATTAACTTTACTAGTGCCATTAGTTTTCAAATTAGAATATTTAAAATTTGAATTCTTTAAAATTTGTGTGAATCTCAAGTTTGTGATTAACTTTGATAGTGCCACTAGTTTTCACATTAGAATAGTTAAAATTTGAATTGTTTGAAATTTGTGTGAATCTCAAGTTTGTGATTAACTTTACTAGTGCCATTAGTTTTCAAATTAGAATAGTTAAAATTTGAATTGTTTGAAATTTGTGTGAATCTCAAGTTTGTGATTAACTTTACTAGTGCCATTAGTTTTCAAATTAGAATAGTTAAAATTTGAATTCTTTGAAATTTGTGTGAATCTCAAGTTTGTGATTAACTTTACTAGTGCCATTAGTTTTCAAATTAGAATAGTTAAAATTTGAATTCTTTGAAATTTGTGTGAATCTCAAGTTTGTGATTAACTTTACTAGTACCATTAGTTTTCAAATTAGAATAGTTAAAATTTGAATTCTTTGAAATTTGTGTGAATCTCAAGTTTGTGATTAACTTTACTAGTGCCATTAGTTTTCAAATTAGAATATTTAAAATTTGAATTCTTTAAAATTTGTGTGAATCTCAAGTTTGTGATTAACTTTGATAGTGCCACTAGTTTTCACATTAGAATAGTTAAAATTTGAATTGTTTGAAATTTGTGTGAATCTCAAGTTTGTGATTAACTTTACTAGTGCCATTAGTTTTCAAATTAGAATAGTTAAAATTTGAATTGTTTGAAATTTGTGTGAATCTCAAGTTTGTGATTAACTTTACTAGTGCCATTAGTTTTCAAATTAGAATAGTTAAAATTTGAATTGTTTGAAATTTATGTGAATATCAAGTTTGTGATTAACTTTACTAGTGCCATTAGTTCTCAAATTAGAATAGTTAAAATTTGAATTGTTTGAAATTTGTGTGAATCTCAAGTTTGTGATTAACTTTACTAGTGCCATTAGTTTTCAAATTAGAATAGTTAAAATTTGAATTGTTTGAAATTTGTGTGAATCTCAAGTTTGTGATTAACTTTGCTAGTGCCATTAGTTTTCAAATTAGAATAGTTAAAATTAGAATTCTTTGAAATTTGTGTGAATCTCAAGTTTGTGATTAACTTTGATAGTGCCATTAGTTTTCACATTAGAATAGTTAAAATTTGAATTGTTTGAAATTTGTGTGAATCTCTAGTTTGTGATTAACTTTACTAGTGCCATTAGTTTTCAAATTAGAATAGTTAAAATTTGAATTCTTTGAAATTTGTGTGAATCTCAAGTTTGTGATTAACTTTACTAGTGCCATTAGTTTTCAAATTAGAATAGTTAAAATTTGAATTCTTTGAAATTTGTGTGAATCTCAAGTTTGTGATTAACTTTACTAGTGCCATTAGTTTTCAAATTAGAATAGTTAAAATTTGAATTCTTTGAAATTTGTGTGAATCTCAAGTTTGTGATTAACTTTACTAGTACCATTAGTTTTCAAATTAGAATAGTTAAAATTTGAATTGTTTGAAATTTGTGTGAATCTCAAGTTTGTGATTAACTTTACTAGTGCCATTAGTTTTCAAATTAGAATAGTTAAAATTTGAATTGTTTGAAATTTGTGTGAATCTCAAGTTTGTGATTAACTTTACTAGTGCCATTAGTTTTCAAATTAGGATAGTTAAAATTTGAATTCTTTGAAATTTGTGTGAATCTCAAGTTTGTGATTAACTTTACTAGTGCCATTAGTTTTCAAATTAGAATAGTTAAAATTTGAATTCTTTGAAATTTGTGTGAATCTCAAGTTTGTGATTAACTTTACTAGTGCCATTAGTTTTCAAATTAGAATAGTTAAAATTTGAATTCTTTGAAATTTGTGTGAATCTCAAGTTCGTGATTAACTTTATTAGTGCCATTAGTTTTCAAATTAGAATAGTTAAAATTTGAATTCTTTGAAATTTGTGTGGATCTCAAGTTTGTGATTAACTTTGATAGTGCCACTAGTTTTCACATTAGAATAGTTAAAATTTGAATTGTTTGAAATTTGTGTCAATCTCAAGTTTGTGATTAACTTTACTAGTGCCATTAGTTTTCAAATTAGAATAGTTAAAATTTGAATTGTTTGAAATTTGTGTGAATCTCAAGTTTGTGATTAACTTTACTAGTACCATTAGTTTTCAAATTAGAATAGTTAAAATTTGAATTGTTTGAAATTTGTGTGAATCTCAAGTTTGTGATTAACTTTACTAGTGCCATTAGTTTTCAAATTAGAATAGTTAAAATTTGAATTGTTTGAAATTTGTGTGAATCTCAAGTTTGTGATTAACTTTACTAATGACATTAGTTTCCAAATTAGAATAGTTAAAATTTGAATTGTTTGAAATTTGTGTGAATCTCAAGTTTGTGATTAACTTTACTAGTGCTATTAGTTTTCAAATTAGAATAGTTAAAATTTGAATTCTTTGAAATTTGTGTGAAACTCAAGTTTGTGATTAAGTTTACTAGTGCCATTAGTTTTCAAATTAGAATATTTAAAATTTGAATTCTTTAAAATTTGTGTGAATCTCAAGTTTGTGATTAACTTTGATAGTGCCACTAGTTTTCACATTAGAATAGTTAAAATTTGAATTGTTTGAAATTTGTGTGAATCTCAAGTTTGTGATTAACTTTACTAGTGCCATTAGTTTTCAAATTAGAATAGTTAAAATTTGAATTGTTTGAAATTTGTGTGAATCTCAAGTTTGTGATTAACTTTACTAGTGCCATTAGTTTTCAAATTAGAATAGTTAAAATTTGAATTGTTTGAAATTTATGTGAATCTCAAGTTTGTGATTAACTTTACTAGTGCCATTAGTTCTCAAATTAGAATAGTTAAAATTTGAATTGTTTGAAATTTGTGTGAATCTCAAGTTTGTGATTAACTTTACTAGTGCCATTAGTTTTCAAATTAGAATAGTTAAAATTTGAATTGTTTGAAATTTGTGTGAATCTCAAGTTTGTGATTAACTTTGCTAGTGCCATTTGTTTTCAAATTAGAATAGTTAAAATTTGAATTCTTTGAAATTTGTGTGAATCTCAAGTTTGTGATTAACATTGATAGTGCCACTAGTTTTCACATTAGAATAGTTAAAATTTGAATTGTTTGAAATTTGTGTCAATCTCAAGTTTGTGATTAACTTTACTAGTGCCATTAGTTTTCAAATTAGAATAGTTAAAACTTGAATTGTTTGAAATTTGTGTGAATCTCAAGTTTGTGATTAACTTTACTAGTGCCATTAGTTTTCAAATTAAAATAGTTAAAATTTGAATTCTTTGAAATTTGTGTGAATCTCAAGTTTGTGATTAACTTTGCTAGTGCCATTAGTTTTCAAATTAGAATAGTTAAAATTTGAATTGTTTGAAATTTGTTTGAATCTCAAGTTTGTGATTAACTTTACTAGTGCCATTAGTTTTCAAATTAGAATAGTTAAAATTTGAATTGTTTGAAATTTGTGTGAATCTCAGGTTTGTGATTAACTTTGCTAGTGCCACTAGTTTTCAAATTAGAATAGTTAAAATTTGAATTGTTTGAAATTTGTGTGAATCTCAAGTTTGTGATTAACTTTACTAGTGCCATTAGTTTTCAAATTAGAATAGTTAAAATTTGAATTGTTTGAAATTTGAATTGTTTGAAATTTGTGTGAATCTCAAGTTTGTGATTAACTTTACTAGTGCCATTAGTTTTCAAATTAGAATAGTTAAAATTTGAATTGTTTGAAATTTGTGTGAATCTCAAGTTTGTGACTAACTTTACTAGTGCCATTAGTTTTCAAATTAGAATAGTTAAAATTTGAATTGTTTGAAATTTGTGTGAATCTCAAGTTTGTGATTAACTTTACTAGTGCCATTAGTTTTCAAATTAGAATAGTTAAAATTTGAATTGTTTGAAATTTGTGTGAATCTCAAGTTTGTGACTAACTTTACTAGTGCCATTAGTTTTCAAATTAGAATAGTTAAAATTTGAATTCTTTGAAATTTGTGTGAATCTCAAGTTTGTGATTAACTTTACTAGTGCCATTAGTTTTCAAATTAGAATAGTTAAAATTTGAATTGTTTGAAATTTGTGTGAATCTCAAGTTTGTGACTAACTTTACTAGTGCCATTAGTTTTCAAATTAGAATAGTTAAAATTTGAATTCTTTGAAATTTGTGTGAATCTCAAGTTTGTGATTAACTTTGCTAGTGCCACTAGTTTTCAAATTAGAATAGTTAAAATTTGAATTGTTTGAAATTTGTGTGAATCTCAAGTTTGTGATTAACTTTACTAGTGCCATTAGTTTTCAAAATAGAATAGTTAAAATTTGAATTGTTTGAAATTTGTGTGAAACTCAAGTTTGTGATTAACTTTACTAGTGCCATTAGTTTTCAAATTAGAATATTTAAAATTTGAATTCTTTAAAATTTGTGTGAATCTCAAGTTTGTGATTAACTTTGATAGTGCAACTAGTTTTCACATTAGAATAGTTAAAATTTGAATTGTTTGAAATTTGTGTGAATCTCAAGTTTGTGATTAACTTTACTAGTGCCATTAGTTTTCAAATTAGAATAGTTAAAATTTGAATTGTTTGAAATTTGTGTGAATCTCAAGTTTGTGATTAACTTTACTAGTGCCATTAGTTTTCAAATTAGAATAGTTAAAATTTGAATTCTTTGAAATTTGTGTGAATCTCAAGTTTGTGATTAACTTTACTAGTGCCATTAGTTTTCAAATTAGAATAGTTAAAATTTGAATTCTTTGAAATTTGTGTGAATCTCAAGTTTGTGATTAACTTTACTAGTACCATTAGTTTTCAAATTAGAATAGTTAAAATTTGAATTCTTTGAAATTTGTGTGAATCTCAAGTTTGTGATTAACTTTACTAGTGCCATTAGTTTTCAAATTAGAATATTTAAAATTTGAATTCTTTAAAATTTGTGTGAATCTCAAGTTTGTGATTAACTTTGATAGTGCCACTAGTTTTCACATTAGAATAGTTAAAATTTGAATTGTTTGAAATTTGTGTGAATCTCAAGTTTGTGATTAACTTTACTAGTGCCATTAGTTTTCAAATTAGAATAGTTAAAATTTGAATTGTTTGAAATTTGTGTGAATCTCAAGTTTGTGATTAACTTTACTAGTGCCATTAGTTTTCAAATTAGAATAGTTAAAATTTGAATTGTTTGAAATTTATGTGAATATCAAGTTTGTGATTAACTTTACTAGTGCCATTAGTTCTCAAATTAGAATAGTTAAAATTTGAATTGTTTGAAATTTGTGTGAATCTCAAGTTTGTGATTAACTTTACTGGTGCCATTAGTTTTCAAATTAGAATAGTTAAAATTTGAATTGTTTGAAATTTGTGTGAATCTCAAGTTTGTGATTAACTTTGCTAGTGCCATTAGTTTTCAAATTAGAATAGTTAAAATTAGAATTCTTTGAAATTTGTGTGAATCTCAAGTTTGTGATTAACTTTGATAGTGCCATTAGTTTTCACATTAGAATAGTTAAAATTTGAATTGTTTGAAATTTGTGTGAATCTCAAGTTTGTGATTAACTTTACTAGTGCCATTAGTTTTCAAATTAGAATAGTTAAAATTTGAATTCTTTGAAATTTGTGTGAATCTCAAGTTTGTGATTAACTTTACTAGTGCCATTAGTTTTCAAATTAGAATAGTTAAAATTTGAATTCTTTGAAATTTGTGTGAATCTCAAGTTTGTGATTAACTTTACTAGTGCCATTAGTTTTCAAATTAGAATAGTTAAAATTTGAATTCTTTGAAATTTGTGTGAATCTCAAGTTTGTGATTAACTTTACTAGTACCATTAGTTTTCAAATTAGAATAGTTAAAATTTGAATTGTTTGAAATTTGTGTGAATCTCAAGTTTGTGATTAACTTTACTAGTGCCATTAGTTTTCAAATTAGAATAGTTAAAATTTGAATTGTTTGAAATTTGTGTGAATCTCAAGTTTGTGATTAACTTTACTAGTGCCATTAGTTTTCAAATTAGAATAGTTAAAATTTGAATTCTTTGAAATTTGTGTGAATCTCAAGTTTGTGATTAACTTTACTAGTGCCATTAGTTTTCAAATTAGAATATTTAAAATTTGAATTCTTTAAAATTTGTGTGAATCTCAAGTTTGTGATTAACTTTGATAGTGCCACTAGTTTTCACATTAGAATAGTTAAAATTTGAATTGTTTGAAATTTGTGTGAATCTCAAGTTTGTGATTAACTTTACTAGTGCCATTAGTTTTCAAATTAGAATAGTTAAAATTTGAATTGTTTGAAATTTGTGTGAATCTCAAGTTTGTGATTAACTTTACTAGTGCCATTAGTTTTCAAATTAGAATAGTTAAAATTTGAATTGTTTGAAATTTATGTGAATCTCAAGTTTGTGATTAACTTTACTAGTGCCATTAGTTCTCAAATTAGAATAGTTAAAATTTGAATTGTTTGAAATTTGTGTGAATCTCAAGTTTGTGATTAACTTTACTAGTGCCATTAGTTTTCAAATTAGAATAGTTAAAATTTGAATTGTTTGAAATTTGTGTGAATCTCAAGTTTGTGATTAACTTTGCTAGTGCCATTAGTTTTCAAATTAGAATAGTTAAAATTAGAATTCTTTGAAATTTGTGTGAATCTCAAGTTTGTGATTAACATTGATAGTGCCACTAGTTTTCACATTAGAATAGTTAAAATTTGAATTGTTTGAAATTTGTGTCAATCTCAAGTTTGTGATTAACTTTACTAGTGCCATTAGTTTTCAAATTAGAATAGTTAAAATTTGAATTGTTTGAAATTTGTGTGAATCTCAAGTTTGTGATTAACTTTACTAGTGCCATTAGTTTTCAAATTAGAATAGTTAAAATTTGAATTCTTTGAAATTTGTGTGAATCTCAAGTTTGTGATTAACTTTGCTAGTGCCATTAGTTTTCAAATTAGAATAGTTAAAATTTGAATTGTTTGAAATTTATGTGAATCTCAAGTTTGTGATTAACTTTACTAGTGCCATTAGTTCTCAAATTAGAATAGTTAAAATTCGAATTGTTTGAAATTTGTGTGAATCTCAAGTTTGTGATTAACTTTACTAGTGCCATTAGTTTTCAAATTAGAATAGTTAAAATTTGAATTGTTTGAAATTTGTGTGAATCTCAAGTTTGTGATTAACTTTGCTAGTGCCATTTGTTTTCAAATTAGAATAGTTAAAATTTGAATTCTTTGAAATTTGTGTGAATCTCAAGTTTGTGATTAACATTGATAGTGCCACTAGTTTTCACATTAGAATAGTTAAAATTTGAATTGTTTGAAATTTGTGTGAATCTCAAGTTTGTGATTAACTTTACTAGTGCCATTAGTTTTCAAATTAGAATAGTTAAAATTTGAATTGTTTGAAATTTGTGTGAATCTCAAGTTTGTGATTAACTTTACTAGTACCATTAGTTTTCAAATTAGAATAGTTAAAATTTGAATTGTTTGAAATTTGTGTGAATCTCAAGTTTGTGATTAACTTTACTAGTGCCATTAGTTTTCAAATTAGAATAGTTAAAATTTGAATTGTTTGAAATTTGTGTGAATCTCAAGTTTGTGATTAACTTTACTAATGACATTAGTTTTCAAATTAGAATAGTTAAAATTTGAATTGTTTGAAATTTGTGTGAATCTCAAGTTTGTGATTAACTTTACTAGTGCCATTAGTTTTCAAATTAGAATAGTTAAAATTTGAATTCTTTGAAATTTGTGTGAATCTCAAGTTTGTGATTAACTTTACTAGTGCCATTAGTTTTCAAATTAGAATATTTAAAATTTGAATTCTTTAAAATTTGTGTGAATCTCAAGTTTGTGATTAACTTTGATAGTGCCACTAGTTTTCACATTAGAATAGTTAAAATTTGAATTGTTTGAAATTTGTGTGAATCTCAAGTTTGTGATTAACTTTACTAGTGCCATTAGTTTTCAAATTAGAATAGTTAAAATTTGAATTGTTTGAAATTTGTGTGAATCTCAAGTTTGTGATTAACTTTACGAGTGCCATTAGTTTTCAAATTAGAATAGTTAAAATTTGAATTGTTTGAAATTTATGTGAATCTCAAGTTTGTGATTAACTTTACTAGTGCCATTAGTTCTCAAATTAGAATAGTTAAAATTTGAATTGTTTGAAATTTGTGTGAATCTCAAGTTTGTGATTAACTTTACTAGTGCCATTAGTTTTCAAATTAGAATAGTTAAAATTTGAATTGTTTGAAATTTGTGTGAATCTCAAGTTTGTGATTAACTTTGCTAGTGCCATTAGTTTTCAAATTAGAATAGTTAAAATTAGAATTTGAATTGTTTGAAATTTGTGTGAATCTCAAGTTTGTGATTAACTTTACTAATGACATTAGTTTTCAAATTAGAATAGTTAAAATTTGAATTGTTTGAAATTTGTGTGAATCTCAAGTTTGTGATTAACTTTACTAATGACATAAGTTTTCAAAATAGAATAGTTAAAATTTGAATTCTTTGAAATTTGTGTGAATCTCAAGTTTGTGATTAACTTTACTAGTGCCATTAGTTTTCAAAATAGAATAGTTAAAATTTGAATTCTTTGAAATTTGTGTGAATCTCAAGTTCGTGATTAACTTTATTAGTGCCATTAGTTTTCAAATTAGAATAGTTAAAATTTGAATTCTTTAAAATTTGTGTGAATCTCAAGTTTGTGATTAACTTTGATAGTGCCACTAGTTTTCACATTAGAATAGTTAAAATTTGAATTGTTTGAAATTTGTGTCAATCTCAAGTTTGTGATTAACTTTACTAGTGCCATTAGTTTTCAAATTAGAATAGTTAAAATTTGAATTGTTTGAAATTTGTGTGAATCTCAAGTTTGTGATTAACTTTACTAGTACCATTAGTTTTCAAATTAGAATAGTTAAAATTTGAATTGTTTGAAATTTGTGTGAATCTCAAGTTTGTGATTAACTTTACTAGTGCCATTAGTTTTCAAATTAGAATAGTTAAAATTTGAATTGTTTGAAATTTGTGTGAATCTCAAGTTTGTGATTAACTTTACTAATGACATTAGTTTTCAAATTAGAATAGTTAAAATTTGAATTGTTTGAAATTTGTGTGAATCTCAAGTTTGTGATTAACTTTACTAGTGCCATTAGTTTTCAAATTAGAATAGTTAAAATTTGAATTCTTTGAAATTTGTGTGAAACTCAAGTTTGTGATTAACTTTACTAGTGCCATTAGTTTTCAAATTAGAATATTTAAAATTTGAATTCTTTAAAATTTGTGTGAATCTCAAGTTTGTGATTAACTTTGATAGTGCCACTAGTTTTCACATTAGAATAGTTAAAATTTGAATTGTTTGAAATTTGTGTGAATCTCAAGTTTGTGATTAACTTTACTAGTGCCATTAGTTTTCAAATTAGAATAGTTAAAATTTGAATTGTTTGAAATTTGTGTGAATCTCAAGTTTGTGATTAACTTTACTAATGACATTAGTTTTCAAATTAGAATAGTTAAAATTTGAATTGTTTGAAATTTGTGTGAATCTCAAGTTTGTGATTAACTTTACTAGTGCCATTAGTTTTCAAATTAGAATAGTTAAAATTTGAATTCTTTGAAATTTGTGTGAATCTCAAGTTTGTGATTAACTTTACTAGTGCCATTAGTTTTCAAATTAGAATATTTAAAATTTGAATTCTTTAAAATTTGTGTGAATCTCAAGTTTGTGATTAACTTTGATAGTGCCACTAGTTTTCACATTAGAATAGTTAAAATTTGAATTGTTTGAAATTTGTGTGAATCTCAAGTTTGTGATTAACTTTACTAGTGCCATTAGTTTTCAAATTAGAATAGTTAAAATTTGAATTGTTTGAAATTTGTGTGAATCTCAAGTTTGTGATTAACTTTACTAGTGCCATTAGTTTTCAAATTAGAATAGTTAAAATTTGAATTGTTTGAAATTTATGTGAATCTCAAGTTTGTGATTAACTTTACTAGTGCCATTAGTTCTCAAATTAGAATAGTTAAAATTTGAATTGTTTGAAATTTGTGTGAATCTCAAGTTTGTGATTAACTTTACTAGTGCCATTAGTTTTCAAATTAGAATAGTTAAAATTTGAATTGTTTGAAATTTGTGTGAATCTCAAGTTTGTGATTAACTTTGCTAGTGCCATTTGTTTTCAAATTAGAATAGTTAAAATTTGAATTCTTTGAAATTTGTGTGAATCTCAAGTTTGTGATTAACATTGATAGTGCCACTAGTTTTCACATTAGAATAGTTAAAATTTGAATTGTTTGAAATTTGTGTCAATCTCAAGTTTGTGATTAACTTTACTAGTGCCATTAGTTTTCAAATTAGAATAGTAATAATTTGAATTGTTTGAAATTTGTGTGAATCTCAAGTTTGTGATTAACTTTACTAGTGCCATTAGTTTTCAAATTAAAATAGTTAAAATTTGAATTCTTTGAAATTTGTGTGAATCTCAAGTTTGTGATTAACTTTACTAGTGCCATTAGTTTTCAAATTAGAATATTTAAAATTTGAATTCTTTAAAATTTGTGTGAATCTCAAGTTTGTGATTAACTTTGATAGTGCCACTAGTTTTCACATTAGAATAGTTAAAATTTGAATTGTTTGAAATTTGTGTGAATCTCAAGTTTGTGATTAACTTTACTAGTGCCATTAGTTTTCAAATTAGAATAGTTAAAATTTGAATTGTTTGAAATTTGTGTGAATCTCAAGTTTGTGATTAACTTTACTAGTGCCATTAGTTTTCAAATTAGAATAGTTAAAATTTGAATTGTTTGAAATTTGTGTGAATCTCAAGTTTGTGATTAACTTTACTAGTACCATTAGTTTTCAAATTAGAATAGTTAAAATTTGAATTGTTTGAAATTTGTGTGAATCTCAAGTTTGTGATTAACTTTACTAGTGCCATTAGTTTTCAAATTAGAATAGTTAAAATTTGAATTGTTTGAAATTTGTGTGAATCTCAAGTTTGTGATTAACTTTACTAATGACATTAGTTTTCAAATTAGAATAGTTAAAATTTGAATTGTTTGAAATTTGTGTGAATCTCAAGTTTGTGATTAACTTTACTAGTGCCATTAGTTTTCAAATTAGAATAGTTAAAATTTGAATTCTTTGAAATTTGTGTGAATCTCAAGTTTGTGATTAACTTTACTAGTGCCATTAGTTTTCAAATTAGAATATTTAAAATTTGAATTCTTTAAAATTTGTGTGAATCTCAAGTTTGTGATTAACTTTGATAGTGCCACTAGTTTTCACATTAGAATAGTTAAAATTTGAATTGTTTGAAATTTGTGTGAATCTCAAGTTTGTGATTAACTTTACTAGTGCCATTAGTTTTCAAATTAGAATAGTTAAAATTTGAATTGTTTGAAATTTGTGTGAATCTCAAGTTTGTGATTAACTTTACTAGTGCCATTAGTTTTCAAATTAGAATAGTTAAAATTTGAATTGTTTGAAATTTATGTGAATCTCAAGTTTGTGATTAACTTTACTAGTGCCATTAGTTCTCAAATTAGAATAGTTAAAATTTGAATTGTTTGAAATTTGTGTGAATCTCAAGTTTGTGATTAACTTTACTAGTGCCATTAGTTTTCAAATTAGAATAGTTAAAATTTGAATTGTTTGAAATTTGTGTGAATCTCAAGTTTGTGATTAACTTTGCTAGTGCCATTAGTTTTCAAATTAGAATAGTTAAAATTAGAATTTGAATTGTTTGAAATTTGTGTGAATCTCAAGTTTGTGATTAACTTTACTAATGACATTAGTTTTCAAATTAGAATAGTTAAAATTTGAATTGTTTGAAATTTGTGTGAATCTCAAGTTTGTGATTAACTTTACTAATGACATTAGTTTTCAAAATAGAATAGTTAAAATTTGAATTCTTTGAAATTTGTGTGAATCTCAAGTTTGTGATTAACTTTACTAGTGCCATTAGTTTTCAAAATAGAATAGTTAAAATTTGAATTCTTTGAAATTTGTGTGAATCTCAAGTTCGTGATTAACTTTATTAGTGCCATTAGTTTTCAAATTAGAATAGTTAAAATTTGAATTCTTTGAAATTTGTGTGAATCTCAAGTTTGTGATTAACTTTGCTAGTGACATTAGTTTTCAAATTAGAATAGTTAAAATTTGAATTGTTTGAAATTTGTGTGAATCTCAAGTTTGTGATTAACTTTACTAGTGCCATTAGTTTTCAAATTAGAATAGTTAAAATTGGAATTGTTTGAAATTTGTGTGAATCTCAAGTTTGTGATTAACTTTACTAGTGCCATTAGTTTTCAAATTAGAATAGTTAAAATTTGAATTCTTTGAAATTTGTGTGAATCTCAAGTTTGTGATTAACTTTACTAGTGCCATTAGTTTTCAAATTAGAATATTTAAAATTTGAATTCTTTAATATTTGTGTGAATCTCAAGTTTGTGATTAACTTTGATAGTGCCACTAGTTTTCACATTAGAATAGTTAAAATTTGAATTGTTTGAAATTTGTGTGAATCTCAAGTTTGTGATTAACTTTACTAGTGCCATTAGTTTTCAAATTAGAATAGTTAAAATTTGAATTGTTTGAAATTTGTGTGAATCTCAAGTTTGTGATTAACTTTACTAGTGCCATTATTACTCAAATTAGTATAGTTAAAATTTGAATTGTTTGAAATTTGTGTGAATCTCAAGTTTGTGATTAACTTTACTAGTGCCATTAGTTTTCAAATTAGAATAGTTAAAATTTGAATTCTTTGAAATTTGTGTGAATCTCAAGTTTGTGATTAACTTTACTAGTGCCATTAGTTTTCAAATTAGAATAGTTAAAATTTGAATTCTTTGAAATTTGTGTGAATCTCAAGTTTGTGATTAACTTTACTAGTGCCATTAGTTTTCAAATTAGAATAGTTAAAATTTGAATTGTTTGAAATTTGTGTGAATCTCAAGTTTGTGATTAACTTTACTAGTGCCATTAGTTTTCAAATTAGAATAGTTAAAATTTGAATTGTTTGAAATTTGTGTGAATCTCAAGTTTGTGATTAACTTTGCTAGTGCCATTAGTTTTCAAATTAGAATAGTTAAAATTTGAATTCTTTGAAATTTGTGTGAATCTCAAGTTTGTGATTAACTTTGATAGTGCCACTAGTTTTCACATTAGAATAGTTAAAACTTGAATTGTTTGAAATTTGTGTGAATCTCAAGTTTGTGATTAACATTACTAGTGCCATTAGTTTTCAAATTAGAATAGTTAAAATTTGAATTCTTTGAAATTTGTGTGAATCTCAAGTTTGTGATTAACTTTACTAGTGCCATTAGTTTTCAAATTAGAATAGTTAAAATTTGAATTCTTTGAAATTGGTGTGAATCTCAAGTTTGTGATGAACTTTGATAGTGCCACTAGTTTTCACATTAGAATAGTTAAAATTTGAATTGTTTGAAATTTGTGTCAATCTCAAGTTTGTGATTAACTTTACTAGTGCCATTAGTTTTCAAATTAGAATAGTTAAAATTTGAATTGTGTGAAATTTGTGTGAATCTCAAGTTTGTGATTAACTTTACTAGTGCCATTAGTTTTCAAATTAGAATAGTTAAAATCTGAATTGTTTGAAATTTGTGTGAATCTCAAGTTTGTGATTAACTTTAATAGTGCCATTAGTTTTCAAATTAGAATAGTTAAAATCTGAATTGTTTGAAATTTGTGTGAATCTCAAGTTTGTGATTAACTTTACTAGTGCCATTAGTTTTCAAATTAGAATAGTTAAAATCTGAATTGTTTGAAATTTGTGTGAATCTCAAGTTTGTGATTAACTTTACTAGTGCCATTAGTTTTCAAATTAGAATAGTTAAAATTTGAATTGTTTGAAATTTGTGTGAATCTCAGGTTTGTGATTAACTTTACTAGTGCCATTAGTTTTCAAATTAGAATAGTTAAAATTTGAATTGTTTGAAATTTGTGTGAATCTCAAGTTTGTGATTAACTTTGCTAGTGCCATTAGTTTTCAAATTAGAATAGTTAAAATTTGAATTGTTTGAAATTTGTGTGAATCTCAAGTTTGTGATTAACTTTACTAGTGCCATTAGTTTTCAAATTAGAATAGTTAAAATTTGAATTGTTTGAAATTTGTGTGAATCTCAAGTTTGTGATTAACTTTACTAGTGCCATTAGTTTTCAAATTAGAATAGTTAAAATGTGAATTGTTTGAAATTTGTGTGAATCTCATGTTTGTGATTAACTTTACTAGTGCCATTAGTTTTCAAATTAGAATAGTTAAAATTTGAATTCTTTGAAATTTGTGTGAATCTCAAGTTTGTGATTAACTTTGATAGTGCCACTAGTTTTCACATTAGAATAGCTAAAATATAATTGTTTGAAATTTGTGTCAATCTCAAGTTTGTGATTAACTTTACTAGTGCCATGAGTTTTCAAATTAGAATAGTTAAAATTTGAATTGTTTGAAATTTGTGTGAATCTCAAGTTTGTGATTAACTTTACTAGTGCCATTAGTTTTCAAATTAGAATAGTTAAAATTTGAATTGTTTGAAATTTGTGTGAATCTCAAGTTTGTGATTAACTTTACTAGTGCCATTAGTTTTCAAATTAGAATAGTTAAAATTTGAATTGTTTGAAATTTGTGTGAATCTCAAGTTTGTGATTAACTTTACTAGTGCCATTAGTTTTCAAATTAGAATAGTTAAAATTTGAATTCTTTGAAATTTGTGTGAATCTCAAGTTTGTGATTAACTTTACTAGTGCCATTAGTTTTCAAATTAGAATATTTAAAATTTGAATTCTTTAATATTTGTGTGAATCTCAAGTTTGTGATTAACTTTGATAGTGCCACTAGTTTTCACATTAGAATAGTTAAAATGTGAATTGTTTGAAATTTGTGTGAATCTCATGTTTGTGATTAACTTTACTAGTGCCATTAGTTTTCAAATTAGAATAGTTAAAATTTGAATTCTTTGAAATTTGTGTGAATCTCAAGTTTGTGATTAACTTTGATAGTGCCACTAGTTTTCACATTAGAGTAGTTAAAATTCGAATTGTTTGAAATTTGTGTCAATCTCAAGTTTGTGATTAACTTTACTAGTGCCATGAGTTTTCAAATTAGAATAGTTAAAATTTGAATTGTTTGAAATTTGTGTGAATCTCATGTTTGTGATTAACTTTACTAGTGCCATTAGTTTTCAAATTAGAATAGTTAAAATTTGAATTGTTTGAAATTTGTGTGAATCTCAAGTTTGTGATTAACTTTGCTAGTGCCATTAGTTTTCAAATTAGAATAGTTAAAATTTGAATTCTTTGAAATTTGTGTGAATCTCAAGTTTGTGATTAACTTTGATAGTGCCACTAGTTTTCACATTAGAATAGTTAAAATTTGAATTGTTTGAAATTTGTGTGAATCTCAAGTTTGTGATTAACATTACTAGTGCCATTAGTTTTCAAATTAGAATAGTTAAAATTTGAATTCTTTGAAATTTGTGTGAATCTCAAGTTTGTGATTAACTTTACTAGTGCCATTAGTTTTCAAATTAGAATAGTTAAAATTTGAATTCTTTGAAATTGGTGTGAATCTCAAGTTTGTGATTAACTTTGATAGTGCCACTAGTTTTCACATTAGAATAGTTAAAATTTGAATTGTTTGAAATTTGTGTCAATCTCAAGTTTGTGATTAACTTTACTAGTGCCATTAGTTTTCAAATTAGAATAGTTAAAATTTGAATTGTGTGAAATTTGTGTGAATCTCAAGTTTGTGATTAACTTTACTAGTGCCATTAGTTTTCAAATTAGAATAGTTAAAATCTGAATTGTTTGAAATTTGTGTGAATCTCAAGTTTGTGATTAACTTTACTAGTGCCATTAGTTTTCAAATTAGAATAGTTAAAATCTGAATTGTTTGAAATTTGTGTGAATCTCAAGTTTGTGATTAACTTTACTAGTGCCATTAGTTTTCAAATTAGAATAGTTAAAATCTGAATTGTTTGAAATTTGTGTGAATCTCAAGTTTGTGATTAACTTTACTAGTGCCATTAGTTTTCAAATTAGAATAGTTAAAATTTGAATTGTTTGAAATTTGTGTGAATCTCAAGTTTGTGATTAACTTTACTAGTGCCATTAGTTTTCAAATTAGAATAGTTAAAATTTGAATTGTTTGAAATTTGTGTGAATCTCAAGTTTGTGATTAACTTTGCTAGTGCCATTAGTTTTCAAATTAGAATAGTTAAAATTTGAATTGTTTGAAATTTGTGTGAATCTCAAGTTTGTGATTAACTTTACTAGTGCCATTAGTTTTCAAATTAGAATAGTTAAAATTTGAATTTTTTGAAATTTGTGTGAATCTCAAGTTTGTGATTAACTTTACTAGTGCCATTAGTTTTCAAATTAGAATAGTTAAAATTTGAATTGTTTGAAATTTGTGTGAATCTCAAGTTTGTGATTAACTTTGCTAGTGCCATTAGTTTTCAAATTAGAATAGTTAAAATTTGAATTCTTTGAAATTTGTGTGAATCTCAAGTTTGTGATTAACTTTGATAGTGCCACTAGTTTTCACATTAGAATAGTTAAAATTTGAATTGTTTGAAATTTGTGTGAATCTCAAGTTTGTGATTAACATTACTAGTGCCATTAGTTTTCAAATTAGAATAGTTAAAATTTGAATTCTTTGAAATTTGTGTGAATCTCAAGTTTGTGATTAACTTTACTAGTGCCATTAGTTTTCAAATTAGAATAGTTAAAATTTGAATTCTTTGAAATTGGTGTGAATCTCAAGTTTGTGATTAACTTTGATAGTGCCACTAGTTTTCACATTAGAATAGTTAAAATTTGAATTGTTTGAAATTTGTGTGAATCTCAAGTTTGTGATTAACTTTACTAATGACATTAGTTTTCAAAATAGAATAGTTAAAATTTGAATTCTTTGAAATTTGTGTGAATCTCAAGTTTGTGATTAACTTTACTAGTGCCATTAGTTTTCAAAATAGAATAGTTAAAATTTGAATTCTTTGAAATTTGTGTGAATCTCAAGTTCGTGATTAACTTTATTAGTGCCATTAGTTTTCAAATTAGAATAGTTAAAATTTGAATTCTTTGAAATTTGTGTGAATCTCAAGTTTGTGATTAACTTTACTAGTGCCATTAGTTTTCAAAATAGAATAGTTAAAATTTGAATTCTTTGAAATTTGTGTGAATCTCAAGTTCGTGATTAACTTTATTAGTGCCATTAGTTTTCAAATTAGAATAGTTAAAATTTGAATTCTTTGAAATTTGTGTGAATCTCAAGTTTGTGATTAACTTTGCTAGTGACATTAGTTTTCAAATTAGAATAGTTAAAATTTGAATTGTTTGAAATTTGTGTGAATCTCAAGTTTGTGATTAACTTTACTAGTGCCATTAGTTTTCAAATTAGAATAGTTAAAATTTGAATTCTTTGAAATTTGTGTGAATCTCAAGTTTGTGATTAACTTTACTAGTGCCATTAGTTTTCAAATTAGAATATTTAAAATTTGAATTCTTTGACATTTGTGTGAATCTCAAGTTTGTGATTAACTTTGCTAGTGCCACTAGTTTTCACATTAGAATAGTTAAAATTTGAATTCTTTGAAATTTGTGTGAATCTCAAGTTTGTGATTAACTTTGCTAGTGACATTAGTTTTCAAATTAGAATAGTTAAAATTTGAATTGTTTGAAATTTGTGTGAATCTCAAGTTTGTGATTAACTTTACTAGTGCCATTAGTTTTCAAATTAGAATAGTTAAAATTTGAATTCTTTGAAATTTGTGTGAATCTCAAGTTTGTGATTAACTTTACTAGTGCCATTAGTTTTCAAATTAGAATATTTAAAATTTGAATTCTTTGACATTTGTGTGAATCTCAAGTTTGTGATTAACTTTACTAGTGCCATTAGTTTTCAAATTAGAATAGTTAAAATGTGAATTGTTTGAAATTTGTGTGAATCTCATGTTTGTGATTAACTTTGCTAGTGCCATTAGTTTTCAAATTAGAATAGTTAAAATTTGAATTCTTTGAAATTTGTGTGAATCTCAAGTTCGTGATTAACTTTATTAGTGCCATTAGTTTTCAAATTAGAATAGTTAAAATTTGAATTCTTTGAAATTTGTGTGAATCTCAAGTTTGTGATTAACTTTGCTAGTGACATTAGTTTTCAAATTAGAATAGTTAAAATTTGAATTGTTTGAAATTTGTGTGAATCTCAAGTTTGTGATTAACTTTACTAGTGCCATTAGTTTTCAAATTAGAATAGTTAAAATTTGAATTCTTTGAAATTTGTGTGAATCTCAAGTTTGTGATTAACTTTACTAGTGCCATTAGTTTTCAAATTAGAATATTTAAAATTTGAATTCTTTGACATTTGTGTGAATCTCAAGTTTGTGATTAACTTTACTAGTGCCATTAGTTTTCAAATTAGAATAGTTAAAATGTGAATTGTTTGAAATTTGTGTGAATCTCATGTTTGTGATTAACTTTGCTAGTGCCATTAGTTTTCAAATTAGAATAGTTAAAATTTGAATTCTTTGAAATTTGTGTGAATCTCAAGTTTGTGATTAACTTTGATAGTGCCACTAGTTTTCACATTAGAATAGTTAAAATTTGAATTGTTTGAAATTTGTGTCAATCTCAAGTTTGTGATTAACTTTACTAGTGCCATGAGTTTTCAAATTAGAATAGTTAAAATTTGAATTGTTTGAAATTTGTGTGAATCTCAAGTTTGTGATTAACTTTACTAGTGCCATTAGTTTTCAAATTAGAATAGTTAAAATTTGAATTCTTTGAAATTTGTGTGAATCTCAAGTTTGTGATTAACTTTACTAGTGCCATTAGTTTTCAAATTAGAATATTTAAAATTTGAATTCTTTGACATTTGTGTGAATCTCAAGTTTGTGATTAACTTTGCTAGTGCCACTAGTTTTCACATTAGAATAGTAAAAATTTGAATTGTTTGAAATTTGTGTCAATCTCAAGTTTGTGATTAACTTTACTAGTGCCATTAGTTTTCAAATTATAATAGTTAAAATTTGAATTGTTTGAAATTTGTGTGAATCTCAAGTTTGTGATTAACTTTACTAGTGCCATTAGTTTTCAAATTAGAATAGTTAAAATTTGAATTGTTTGAAAGTTGTGTCAATCTCAAGTTTGTGATTAACTTTACTAGTGCCATTAGTTTTCAAATTAGAATAGTTAAAAGTTGAATTCTTTGAAATTTGTGTGAATCTCAAGTTTGTGATTAACTTTGCTAGTGCCATTAGTTTTCAAATTAGAATAGTTAAAATTTGAATTGTTTGAAATTTGTTTGAATCTCAAGTTTGTGATTAACTTTACTAGTGCCATTAGTTTTCAAATTAGAATAGTTAAAATTTGAATTGTTTGAAATTTGTGTGAATCTCAGGTTTGTGATTAACTTTGCTAGTGCCACTAGTTTTCAAATTAGAATAGTTAAAATTCGAATTGTTTGAAATTTGTGTGAATCTCAAGTTTGTGATTAACTTTACTAGTGCCATTAGTTTTCAAATTAGAATAGTTAAAATTTGAATTGTTTGAAATTTGTGTAAATCTCAAGTGTGTGATTAACTTTGCTAGTGCCACTAGTTTTCAAATTAGAATAGTTAAAATTTGAATTGTTTGAAATTTGTGTGAATCTCAAGTTTGTGATTACCTTTGCTAGTGCCACTAGTTTTCAAATTAGAATAGTTAAAATTTGAATTGTTTAAAATTTGTGTGAATCTCAAGTTTGTGATTAAAATTACAAAAAAATGAACATAGATGCGCCTATAGAGAAAATTCAACCTAAATTCATAATCAATCTCCATGAAATTCAGAGAAATTCATTATGAATTTAGGTCAAATTTCCTGTATAGGGGCATCTATTTTCATTTTAAGAGGAGCTCAACAATGCAGAGAGGGACTGGCTTATAAACTAGTGTGAGCGCCCTTCGGTTGGCGAGGTGGGACTAAACTGTGAATCGCAACGAGGACCGACCATTTAGTCCCGGTTGGTGGCTTGAACCGGGACTAAAGGGGAGCCTTTGGTCCCGGTTCATGCCACCGACCGGGACCAATGGTGGTGGGCCAGGAGCGAGGCCCATTGGTCCCGGTTCGTCCCACCAACCGGGACCAAAAGGTCCAGACGAACCGGGACCAATGGCCCACGTGGCCCGGCCAGCCCCCTGGGCTCACGAACCGGGACCAATGCCCACATTGGTCCCGGTTCTAGACTGAACCGGGACTAATGGGCTGAGGCGGCCTGGACCATAGCCCCTTTTTCTACTAGTGCGGGCTGATTCTCTCGGAAAGATGCCATTCATTATCCTGGAGGAACACCAAACTCTTGATCCAAACCTATGAATTTGAGGCTTTGGATCCTAGTGAAGGCCCAAACGGATCCACGAGAAGCACCAAACTCACCCTTTTTTGAACGATCTTGACTGGCGCAGCCACTTGATCTAGTGGTGCCCCAGTGAATGATGTAGCATGTACGATCATGTCGATTTCTTCATGTTGCGGATGCGGCTGGGTTATTTTGGGATGGGTTCTGCTGGGGCAAAATTCTCTCCGAGTGAACTGCCTCGCTTAACGCCTTCCCTGAGCAGAGCAAACAAAGTCATTTACATTTTCCCAGAGGATCTTCTACGGGATTGTAGGATTTCACATGAGACTGTAGGAAATTGTCGTGGCTGGAAGGGTTCTAGTGAGATTGATATTGAGACGGCTAGCAAAGCGTTCATTTGAGGTTGCCAAAAAACTAACCTCGGATTAAGGCGAATCAGTCACTATTGTTCCAGCCTGGCCTCTTTCTCGTGTAATTAATTGACTACTTCTTTCTCGTGGAATTATTTATGGTATGCAATAAATTGTTGCCTTTACGCACAATAGGATATTAACTCTAAGATTTTTTTTCCATTTGTAAAAGAGAAAAATCTTGAATTAGGGGTCTCCCACTGCAATGTATCTTAAGATGTATCGTATGCACTAAAATAGGTCTTTAGATACAATTAAATATCCCACCCCAAAAAAGAAGATGCAATTAAATATTCCCTTTACGCACAATAGGATACTAACTTTAAGATTTTGTTTCCATTTGTAAAAGAGAGAAATCTTGGAATTAGAGGTATCCCACTGCAATGTATCTTAAGATGTATCGTATGCACTAAAATAGGTCTTTAGATACAATTAAATATTCCACCGCAAAAAATATGATGCAATTAAATATTCCCTTTACGCACATTAGGATATTAACTTTAAGATTTTGTTTCCATTTGTAAAAGAGAGAAATCTTGGAATTAGGGGTCTCCCACTGCAATGTATCTTAAGATGTATCGTATGCACTAGAATAGGTCTTTAGATACAATTAAATATTCCACCACAAAAAAGAAGATACAATTAAATATTCCCTTTACGCACAATAGGATATTAACTCTTAAGATTTTGTTTCCATTTGTAAAAGAGAGAAATCTTGGAATTAGAGGTCTCCCACTGCAATGTATCTTAAGATGTATCGTATGCACTAAAATAGGTCTTTAGATACAATTAGATATTCCACCGCAAAAAAGATGATGCAATTAAATATTCCCTTTACGCACATTAGGATATTAACTTTAAGATTTTGTTTCCATTTGTAAAAGAGAGAAATCTTGGAATTAGGGGTCTCCCACTGCAATGTATCTTAAGATGTATCGTATGCACTAAAATAGGTCTTTAGATACAATTAAATATTCCACCGCAAAAAAGAAGATACAATTAAATATTCCCTTTACGCACAATAGGATATTAACTCTTAAGATTTTGTTTCCATTTGTAAAAGAGAGAAATCTTGGAATTAGAGGTCTCCCACTTCAATGTATCTTTAAGATGTATCGTATGCACTAAAATAGGTCTTTAGATACAATTAAATATTCCACCGCAAAAAAGAAGATACAATTAAATATTCCCTTTACGCACAATAGGATATTAACTCTAAGATTTTGTTTCCATTTGTAAAAGAGAGAAATCTTGGAATTAGTGGTCTCCCACTGCAATGTATCTTGAGATGTATCGTGTGCACTAAAATAGGTCCTTAGATACAATTAAATATTCCACCACAAAAAAGAAGATACAATTAAATGTCCCCTTTATGCACAATAGGATATTAAGTCTTAAGATTTTGTTTCCATTTGTAAAAGAGAGAAATCTTGGAATTAGAGGTCTCCCACTGCAATGTATCTTTAAGATGTATCGTATGCACTAAAATAGGTCTTGATACAATTAAATATTCCACCGCAAAAAAGAAGATACAATTAAATATTCCCTTTACAGACAATAGGATATTAACTCTAAGATTTTGTTTCCATTTGTAAAAGCGAGAAATCTTGGAATTAGTGGTCTCCCACTGCAATGTATCTTAAGATGTATCGTGTGCACTAAAATAGGTCTTTAGATACAATTAAATATTCCACCACAAAAAAGAAGATACAATTAAATATCCCCCCACGCACAATAGGATATTAACTCTAAGATTTTGTTTCCATTTGTAAAAGAGAGAAATCTTGGAATTAGGGTTCTCCCACTGCAATGTATCTTAAGATGTATCATGTGCATTAAAATAGGTCTTTAGATACAATTAAATATTCGACCGCAAAAAAGAAGATACAATTAGATACCCCCCCCCCCCCCCCCCCCCCCAAAGAAAAGATCTTGTAGATGCTCTCATTGACGAACCCAGTGGAGGCAAACCTGGTGACACAAGTCTAGCCATAGGAGTGTATGGACAGAACAACAAAAAATCAAAATAAAATCAGAAGAAAATAAATGGTACTACATTAATTTCTTGAAAGCTGCGGTCCCGCACTCCCCTGCGCGTGGCCCTATATAAAGGCCCCCGTCATACGCATCTCCAGCAGTCACTCGCCGGCACCACCAGTACCAACCCCACCCACCCCACCTCCTCGGCTCGCTCGGCACCAGAAGCAAAGCAGCTAGGTAGCCATGGTGCATGCCTCGAGCCCGTCGTTGTTGCTCGTGCTGCTTGTCGCGGTGGCAGGAGCCAGATTACCCGTGGATGCGGCCCGGAACGCAACGTTGGGAGAGCTCCGCGTCAAGAACGGCCTCGGCAGGACCCCGCAGATGGGGTACTTTCATGCTGCCATCCAACTGCTCTTGTCTCCTCTTTGTATTTTCTGCTTCCCTCGTCCAGTCGTAGATCTAAAGATTATTTTCCGTTCCCAGCATTTATATTGGAACCAACATGTGTCCACTCCAGAGTTTGCATATATCTACAACGTGTTTCGTTTGTGGGATTTAGAGGCGGGGAATGCGAGTTGAGGGGTGAGGAGATTTAAAATCTATTGGTCGATTAATTAGAAGAAATGTGAATTTAATTCGGAAGGAAAATGGGAGTTGAGAGGGACAATTCCCACCATTCTGTTCCTATGGGATACCCTGTTAATTCGTGGGTAGAGCTCAACCCCAACTAATTCTCAACTTATACCAAACAAAGAAATAGGAGTAAAAATCTAATTTCCATGTCTAGTCCTGATATAAGTTCCCTTGTGCAAACTCCTATTTCCCTACCAATGGTTACTAACCAGCTGGCTGCTAGTGTTTATATTAACACATTGATTCAGCAGTGTTCAGTGTTCATTACTATATCGATCAGTGACTTCATCAATAATGCAAAATCTACAGTGATCTTGAAAGCAAAAGAAAACAGCCATTTTTTTCTGAAGACGAGCCTCGCCATGAGTCGTGATTTTCCTTTTGACCTGTACAGCTATACTTCGTCATAGGTCGCCATTTTCTATTCTACTCCAGTTTAATCTGATCTGATCCTGACTCATGATGAAACATTTCGTGTATTAGGTGGAACAGCTGGAACCACTTCTACTGTGGGATCAGCGAGGGAGTCATCAGGGAGACAGGTAAGGCCTGGACACCGCCTCCTTCCTTCCTTGTACCACTTTGTTTTCAAAACGGGAAAACCCCGGCCTTTGCATCATCAGGATGCACACATCTATCTTTATTAAATAAAAAAAGGTCTCAAAAGTAGATCGTCTCAACTAACACGGCAAAAACTAAAAGAAAACATCACAATCGGTGTGTATAATAGAAACATTACATGACTTAATAATATAATCTATTAGTGACATGTCAGCTAAACCGGTTGAATAACGCCTGTGCAACCATCTCCAAACAGTTGAACCCAAACCCCCGTTTCAAGCCTCAAATCCTATATCTTGCCTGTATATGGATCTCCTTATACCTGCAATTCTGAACCTCCCTTTCACTTCTTCAATGCACATTCGGCCCAATCACTAGCTAATTTTGCGGTGCTTTCCTTCAGCTGATGCATTGATCAACACTGGTTTGGCGAAATTGGGCTACAAATATGTTAACATCGGTATGGATTGCTCTCTGGACCATATTTCCCATGACATGTTGGACACAAGTACTAGAATATTCTAGCAGAATATGTTTTACTCAAATATGTTTTCCATCACTTGTTTCAGATGATTGCTGGGCAGAATTAAACAGGGATTACCAGGTAAGGAGATGAACTTGAGCATTTCTAACCATCCCTATCATTTTCAGTATAGTGCAACGTATTGCGGAATTATGTTTTTAATACAATTCAACAAATCCATCTAAACATTAGTAAAAAACAATTGCTTGTCCATACTAGTTTGAAGATAATATTAAACGTTTTAGAACCAGAAGATTAGTTATATGTATACCATTTTTTATTTTATTTCTGTGAGTACTGATAACGTGGTATCATGATTTCTCAGGGTAACATGGCTCCAAATAAAAGAACATTCCCCTCTGGCATCAAGGCGCTTGCAGATTATGTGCACGCGAAAGGGTTGAAGCTCGGCATCTACAGTGATGCTGGGTATGCTAGCTATCCAATTCATCATAAAAGTAACACTGATTTGTTCTTACACTGTAGCAACTAAACTCTTCATTGGCCCAAGAAAACTAGAATTTGTAAATATGATAAAATGGCAATGCACTAAACTAACTGGCACCATGCATGTATTGCAGGACACAAACATGCAGTAACAAAATGCCAGGATCACTCGATCACGAAGAGCAAGATGTCAAGACGTTTGCGTCTTGGGTATTACCCCTTGTATATAATTACTTACCTGATGGCTCATGCCAAACCAACACTGACACCAGAAATCCTGATGTTCTTGTAATTCTTGCCTTCTCGTCTCCAGGGAGTTGATTATCTGAAGTACGACAACTGCAACGATGCTGGCAGGAACGTCAAGGAAAGGTACGGAGACAATACCTAGAACTGCGTGCGGCATGAACAGTGCAATGTTTCTTATGTCTTAGTTTGTGAATTAATTTGCCTTGGTTGATGCAGATACACTAGGATGAGCAACGCCATGAAGAAATACGGGAAGAACATCTTCTTCTCACTCTGCGAATGGTGAGTCTGCTTGTCATAACATTTTAGGATGGAAAGGATAAACTTCAAGCATTGGTCATTCACTCTTCTGCGTTTTTGCTGTTTAGGGGAGTCGAAAACCCTGCTACATGGGCACGTGGCATGGGTGGTAATAGTTGGAGGACAACCGGCGACATTGCTGACAACTGGGACAGGTGCTGCCTAATTGATCAACTCAGGGATTTTGGTCAAGTACAGCTATACTAGAATTAGCAGGACTGATCATTGTTATCTTTTTACTTCAGCATGACATCACGCGCAGACCAGAATGACAGATGGGCCTCCTACGCTGGACCTGGTGGATGGAACGGTAAGTGTTTCAGAGGAATCTGTCCCAGTATTATTGTTGATTGCCTAACGATTTGTTAGCTTGGAACTGATCGATAGACAATGTTCTCCTCCGATATCAGATCCTGATATGCTTGAAGTTGGAAATGGCGGGATGTCTGAAGCTGAGTACCGCTCGCACTTCAGCATCTGGGCACTTGCAAAGGTATTACCCATTTTGTCCCATGTATGAGTACTGTTGTTTCGATTCTCAAAAAGGAATTCTGCATTTCCTCACCGCAACCTGCCTTTGAGTTGTGTAGGCTCCTCTTCTTCTTGGGTGCGACGTGCGCTCGATGAGCCCGCAGACAAAGAACATAATCAGCAATACGGAGGTCATCGCTGTCAACCAAGGCAAGCATTCTCTTACACGTATTTGCGCATGATACCTTCTTCATATGGGATTTTCAGTGTACTCATATTACAGTTGTATGAACAGATAGACTTGGCGTGCAGGGAAAGAAGGTGCAATCCGATGGTGGTTTGGAGGTATTGCTCAATTCAAATATCTTAGTAGTGGCTTCCATGATGAGATTTCTGAAACTGAAACTGGGGAGATAATTTTCTAGGTTTGGGCCGGACCACTCAGCCGCAACAGAAAGGTGGTGGTTCTATGGAATAGGCAGGGGCACCAAGCAACCATCACCGCACACTGGTCAAAAGTCGGGCTTCCGGTATCCGCGGCCGTCACCGCTCGCGATCTATGGGCGGTAAGCTTGCTTTCTTCAGAACTCAGTGCTTATCCTTGACAATCCACTACACATTACAGTGTTTCATCATCACAAAAACTTCCGTCTTGTGGCACAGCACTCGTCATTCTCCGCTCAGGGGCAGCTATCTGCATCAGTGGCGCCTCATGACTGCAAGATGTACATCCTGACACCAAAGTAAATGTAGACAAAAGCATAGCAACTCGATCGATTTGGTTATATGACGTTTGAAATCAGCTACAACAGTATGTAAAGTGCTGTGAAAATGTCGGTGCGTTTGTTTCTGTAGTTGCAAGTTGTAATGGAAGTTGCAGCAATAAAAAATGGGTTCCGTAGCACTATCTTCTACAATGGGGTTTCTCCCTGAAATTCTTGTTTTCAGCCAACCAAACGTATATTACTGCATGACAGCAAAAGGGCTGTTGCTATATGAACTGAGAAAAAAAATCATTTTTCTTGCGTGAAACCTTTAGAGCTTTTGCCTTTTATTCAACAAAAGCGTTCCTAGGACAGTCAACCAAGAGGGTGCTGCAGGAATGGAAGCTGTGAATCAGTGTCCAAAATGCTTTGCACAAAGATGGGCCGGTAAATTTGCGGATCTAGTTACATGTTGAATTACAAAGTGGGTACAACGTAAAGTTAGCTCCCTGATTTTCAGCAAGGCTGGGTGCCACAACAGAGGGTTCATTGTGGCGAGAATTCCAAAGGTTGACCAAAGCTAAACAGTCGGTCTCCATTATGACATGAGTTGATCTCTCAGATTTGCAAAAAGAACACCTTCTTGAAGTGACAATGTCTCTATGATGAGGGGATCAGTCACCCCTGCATGTGGTTTGCTCCAACCACCCAGCAAGCCTCTCGATGAGCAAGGAACACAGCCAGTCCCTCCTCAGAACCGTGACTAATAGCACCATCTACATTGATCTTTAAGAAAGGCGCATGAGCGTGCTCCAACCATGTTCGGGAAACACATTCCCCTGCTGCTTCGGTATGTCCAGAAGCAGCAGGTCTTCTTTGATCCTTCTTACAGATGCATCTGGTTCCAACTTCTCTTGATCTTGTCCACATCTATCCCTTGACCTCCATATCGCCCACATAACATAGAAATATTTTGCTCTCACCCGATCTGACCGGGGATCACATAAAAGTTAAAACATTGCGAGCCCACACGTGTTAGGATGCAGTCTTGCTAGCTTGAAACTGAACCAACTTTGAGCTTCATCCCAAAATATTTTTGCAAGTAAGCAGTGGATTAGTGCATTTATTAGGTCTTTCTCCATAAAAATACAAACATTGCATCTATCACTCTCCTTTCTATGGCTGCGTTTTGGAGCTTCATCTGGGAAAAATACCAATTAGTACACAGTGGCAGCTTCTTCCCTTCTCCGGTGGCAGCTCTCTTCCGCTTCTTCTTTGTCATGGCGGTGGGCGGATCTTGGCTCGAGGCACAAGCTCTCTCCTTCCTATTGGTCTTGCCCATGATAACGGCGGCGCTAAAGGATCAAGGATTGCGTGGGTGAATCGTGAGAAACTGGCGACGGCGGCACAAGCAAAGAAACCAGAGGCAGAGGGCTGAAATGGAGAAGACGAGGCAATTTTTCCTTCTTATAAGCCGTCCTGAAACCAAACGGGGAGTTACAAACCCACTGGTCTTCGGATCAGACCAATACCATAGTTACAAACACTTTTAAGTCGGAGGAGAAGAGGCACTGACTTCTCCTTCCTGCGGGCGAAACTACAGTACTATCTCCGCCTCCCTCTCCCTCCCCCCCCCTTCCCCCTCCGGCGTCGCCTCCTCGGCGGCGCAAGAGGGGCCGCTAGGCGCTGTGCCTTTCCCTGGCCGCTCGTTGGTTGACATGAGCTCGTCGCCCTCGCTGCCTGCCGCCCCCCTTCCTTTGACCGCAACAGGGGCTTTGGATGCCTTCGCATTCAATGTGATGGGTGGATCTCCGCCTACCACCTTCAAGGAGGCCTTGCTCTGTCCGCCGCGTGATTTGGGGCCTTCATTGGCGCCGCTGGGCTTGGGGGCACGTGCTGATGTGACCTCGCATCCCAGGCTTCAATCTGTGGCCTCCATACCTTCTCGTATCTGCCCTGCCCCTGCTCCTTCTCGCATTGATGGGGATGGCTGGATTATGGTGGGAAGGGGGAGGCGCCCCCCCTTTTATCTGCGACCCCGCCCCCGCTTTTCTTCCCAGCCCAAGCCATCTCACTTCCGCGAGCTCCTCCGCAAGAAAGCTAGAGGCAAATGCTTCAAATGTTTTGAGCCCAACCACCAAATCGCCTCCTGCAGCAACCTAGCCAAGTGCCTTTTGTGCGGAGAAGTTGGACACAAGGCGAGGTGGTGTTTCGCCAAGTCAAAGTCTCCAGCCCCGCGTGCTTCTACGCCCCTTCCTCCGCCACCGCCGGGCCCTCCTCCACGTGGTGCTGTGCATGCACCCATGGAGGCTCCAGCCGGTGATGTTGAGGTGCGGCGCGGCTTGGTGACGGCCACTGCTCGGCGCACGGCGGCGATGGCTGAGGCGGAGCGCCGACTTGCCAGATGTGGTGTGGTGGCGGTCGTCGTTGGCTTCCACCCTCCCATCGAGCTGGCCGCAATCTGATGGGCGATGGCACAACGCTTCCGTATCCATCAGGACCCGGTCAAGGTGTCGTAGCGGGCACTGGGCGAGTACCTTCTCATCTTCGACGATCCGCATGCCCGCGATGAAGCCATGGCAATTCAAGGTCCGCTTTCCATTGGCCGGATCTCCTTCCTGTTATCGGCATGGACGCGCTTCCGCCGTGCAAACCCAGTCAAGATGTTATTCAAGACTAGGGTCTGCCTCGAGGGAGTGCCTGAGCATGCTTGGGACGTGGACTCAGTGCGCAATCTATTTGATCCGTCCATGCTCATTGATGGAATCGATACGGAGGTGCGATCTGAAGAGGAGACAGGATGCTTGCGGCTGTGGGTGTGGATGGATGACATACAGAAGCTCAAAACCAAAGGAATTCTGCAACTGGAGGAGCCACGGGAAAGAGGATCGCCAGGAATGCATTATCCCGAGATTGGGATTCTGGAGGAGCAGCCAGAGAGATGGGGGCAAGTTGGACTGCTTGGTCATCCCGTTCTCATCCATCTGGACAGGGTCATAGACTTCCGCTGTCCGCCGGAGTCTAGTTTGGACAGCAGCCAGAGCAGTCATAGCGGCATCAGTGGGATCCCTTCTGAGATGTCTGCGTGTCCAGAGTGGCCGGCCAAGTGGGGTTACCGTTGGTATATGAACTACGAAGACGGTGACTTCCCTCCGCCCCCAACAAGAGCTCCAGCACAGTCGCGCCTCCGCTTCCCCCCTCATGGTGGTGGCGGGGGAGGGGACGGAGCAGGCCAAAGGGGCCGGCGCTCCTACGGCGGTAACAACGGGAACCACGGCCATGCTCCATCCCAAGCTGGTTCTTCCTGTGGCGGCGGCGGACAAGCGCAGACCGGCGGTAGAAGGTTGTACCATGGCACAGGCGGTGCTGCCATGTCATTGATTGACATCGAGCCAATCGTTCCTTCGGCTGTCTCCGGCGACCCCTTCTTGAGCTCTACAGGCGCACCCACTCTGCTGAACTGCTCAGAAGAAAACCAGGAAAGGCTGACATCAGCCACTTCTTTGGCAACTGAAGCGCTTCGGGGTGAAGAGGGACAGATGGGCAGTTGCCATTCCTTCACAACTTCGGGACTGACGGCCCAGCATGCTGCCAATGTTGCTGGCCACCCTGCGCAAGCTCTGGCAAGTGCTGCTTCCACTATGCAAGCTCTGGTGCTGCCCGCTGCAACTGGCGCTGACCATGAGTTGGGGACAAATACATGTTTGAATGGAATATCCAAGGCCGATTCCCTTGCAGCTTGTGATCCCCCGAAGACCAGCAGTGCACGAGATGATGGGCTGCTAGAAACCGAGAAGGGCCCGACCGGGCCCGAAATGATGCATGTGCTACAGGAGTACACAGGCCAACCGCAAGATGGGCTGAGCCAGCCCACGACTCTGGAGGTGATGAATACTGAGGAGGTGCTTGCAGATCCTGATCAAATTTCCTCTTTCCTTGACTCCATCAGCGCTCCTGCCTCCACTGCCCATCAACCGCTGCTGGACAAGGCTCCGCCGCCGCCCATCGCACCTCCTCTCCTGATGCCACCTCACCCTCCTCCAACCACCTCCGTCGCTGGCTCTCAAAGGAGCAGTGGGCGGCTCGCAGCCAAGCCCACTAAGGGACTCAGCTCCATGGACAAGGCTCAACTGGTCCTAATGAAGAAGGAAGGAATACTAGTCGGGGATGGGCCACCCACTCCTGACGCGCTCCAGAAATACAAGGATCTGTACAAAGAAGAGCTCCCCCAATGCTTCATCGATGCTGTCACCGCACTGGTGGAAGCGACTGCAAGGGGAAAGAACAAAGCACCGCTTTCCAGGATGGGGGCTGAAGGACAAGAAGTTTGGTTCGATTCATCTAGTGTCCCAACTCTTTTTTATGTTGAGTCAATTTCCAAGTTGTAGCTCTCTGCAGTTAGTGTATTTGATTGTTCGTTCGCTGAATTCAGTTGTAGTCTTGTTGTCAATGTACTGGGTTAGCAAGGGGTTGTGCTGGTG
Organism: Triticum monococcum; assembly: GCA_034509565.1. Taxonomy (NCBI): domain Eukaryota; kingdom Viridiplantae; phylum Streptophyta; class Magnoliopsida; order Poales; family Poaceae; genus Triticum; species Triticum monococcum. The sequence continues at coordinate 11,070,901 of CM067845.1, read as the reverse complement.
GTCCTGGTCTGCTGGAACTGATTGCAGATTGAATAGGATGATGTTTGAGAGGATGTTGTGGTGTTCGTCTCTGGCTGTGGGCTGGGCAGCGGCTTGGCAAAGAGTGTTATTTTGTTTATGGATTTAAACATACTCACTTGGAACGTCAGGGGGCTGCACAACCCTGCAAAAAGAAGAAATGTTGCGAAGTTGATTGCTGAATTGAATTGTAACATAATTTGCCTGCAAGAGACAAAGCTGGAACAAGTTGACAGGGCATTGGTGTCTGAATTTGCTAGTGCTTGTTTCGCAGACAATTTCATATTCAAACCAGCCGGTGGTTCCAGAGGGGGTATTGTTATAGCTTGCTCTGGTGATTTCGCCATTGCTCCAATGTTGGCAATCCCAGATGAGTTCTCCCTGTCGGCGACAATCATTGATAGATCGACCAACGCCTCCTGGTCGACCACTGGAGTGTATGGCCCGCAGATGGCGGTTGAAAAACGCAGATTCTTATCAGAATTAGCTGCTCTAAAACCTCGTATGCTGAATGAATGGCTAGTATTGGGAGATTTTAACCTTATTTGCAAGGCAGAGGAAAAGAGCAACTCCAACATTAACTTGGGGTTGATGGCACAATTCAGAAACACTATTGATTTGATGGAACTGAGAGATTTGCCTCTATCTGGTAAAAAATTCACTTGGTCTAATGAGCGAGCCGGCAGAACCTTGTCCAAGATCGATCGGGTACTTATTTCCAATGATTGGGAACTTAGATATCCTCAGTATCAATTAAACCCGGCATCCTCGGCTATCTCGGATCACTCTCCCTTGTTACTAAAAAAGATGGATGCCAAGGTTTATAAGGGCTTCAGGTTCGAGGCATATTGGCTCAACATGCAAGGAATTGATTCTGTGGTATCGCAAAGTTGGAACAAGGCCCTGAGATCATCTGATCCAGTGAGAAGATTCCACATAAAGCTTTCCAGGACAGCTAAGGCTCTTAGGGCTTGGGACAAAGCTATCAAAGTTTCTTCTAATATTGCTTTCAATGTGGCCAATGAGGTCATTTTTCAACTGGACCTAGCTATGGAGGACCGAGAGCTATCTGAGGCAGAATGGGCTCTCCGAAGATTTCTTAAAGCCAGATTGCTGGGACTTGCAGCGCTGGAAAGGATTAGATGGCGTCAACGCTCCAGAATCACTACAATTAAAGCCAATGATGCAAGCTCCAAATTATTTCACCTACGGGCGAATGGAAGAAGAAGAAAAAATCACATTCCTGTTCTGAGAGGGCCACAAGGGGATGTGTCTGATCATAGGCTGAAAGAAGGCATCCTTTTCAACCACTTCAAAAACCTGATAGGCACACCAATGAATGAGAGAAAAGTTATGAATTGGGATTTGTTCCAGCACCCTTCAGCTGATTTGCAACATCTGGAAACACAATTCAACGAAGATGAAATCAAAGCTGCCGTTTTTAATCTGCATGATGAGAAGGCTCCGGGGCCAGACGGCTTCATTGGCAAATTTTTCAAACGCTTCTGGGACTTAATAAGGGAGGATCTGGTAGCCGCGGTGCAGCAATTATATTGCCTTAGGGGGGGTAATTGGAAACTACTTAGCTCTGCCCACATTGTCCTTCTGCCAAAGGTTACGGCTTCCATTCACGCCTCTGACTACAGACCTGTGAGTCTGCTGCACAGTTTTGCCAAGATTTTCTGCAAGCTACTTGCAAATCGGTTAGGCCCGGAGCTGCAACGACTAATATCCTGCACCCAAAGCGCATTCATTCATGGAAGATCTATTCAGGATAACTTCCTCTATGTTAAGAATACCACCAGAGATGCACATAAGAGAAAGATTCCACTCGTGTTCCTAAAACTTGACTTTTCTAAGGCTTTTGATACAGTTAGTTGGCCATACCTGATTGATGTTATGAAGGCGTATGGTTTCGGGCAAAGATGGAGAGATATCATCAGTTTACTACTTGCTTCCTCGACCTCTCGGGTTCTGCTCAACGGGTCACCCGGGCTTGCTTTTGCACACAGAAAAGGATTTCGTCAAGGAGACCCGTTGTCACCAATGTTGTTTATCTTGGCAATGGATCCGCTCCTCAGAATTCTGGACAGTGCAACTGCTCAGGGTATTCTAACTCCGATGCCACGGAATGTTGCAAGAATGAGGGCCAGTCTTTATGCGGATGATGCAGCAATTTTTGCCTCTCCGGATCGCCGGCAGATTGAGGCCATTATCAGAATTCTTGATGTATTTGGGAGCATCTCGGGTCTTACTATCAACCCCAATAAATGTGTGATTTACCCCATTCAGTGTCAGCAAAGTAGTGTACAAAATCTGATAACCAACTTTGGAGGTTCAGTGGGTTCTTTTCCCTGTAAATACCTGGGACTACCTCTGTCCATGAGAAACTTGAGACGAACAGAGCTGCAACCTTTATTGGACAAGGGTAAATCCAGATTAGCTATCTGGAAAGGGAAGCTGATGAACAGAACGGGCAGACTAGAGCTGATCAATTCGGCCCTCACAGCCACCATCACATATTTTCTCACTGCTTTCTCTCCCAATAGCTGGTTCACCAAGAAATTTGACAAGTTGAGAAGAAATTTTCTATGGAGCACAGAAGAGGAAGCACACGGAGGAAAGTGCCTTGTCAACTGGAAGCGAATCTGTGCGCCACTAAGCGTGGGTGGACTAGGAATCAAGGAAATACACGCTTTTGGTCGGGTGCTAAGACTGCGATGGCCATGGTATGAATGGGACAATCTGGACAGGCCATGGAAAGGGACCCCGATTCCTTGCAATCAAACGGACCTGAATTTATTTGCGGCCTGCACTTCGATTTCGCTCGGAGATGGTAATTTGGTGAATTTTTGGAAGCATAGATGGTTACAGGGCCGAGCACCCAAGGAATTGGCCCCTGAACTATTCCAGATGGCTAGGTCCAAAAGACTTTCTGTTAATCAGGCCCTTAGTGGAGGTGCTTGGATGAGAGGCCCTCAGGTTATCAACTCTTCTGTTATGCTGGACTCCTTTATTGATCTCTGGACAAAAGTGCAGTCCATTTCGTTGCTGCCTACACCCGACAAGATTATGTGGAAGCTGACAGCCAATGGGGAATACTCCGCAAAATCGGCTTACCATGTGCAGTTCCTAACTCGCATTCCTCAACCTCACCTTCAGAATGTGTGGAGAATCAGAGCGGAAAAGAAAGTCAAATTCTTCATCTGGTTACTCCTTCAAAATAGGCTCTGGACTGCTGATCGGTTGAATGCAAAGAATTGGGATCACACTGAGTTATGCGTTGGCTGTGATCAAATTTTGGAATCTGCACATCATTTGGTTCTTGAGTGCCCTTTTGCAAAACAGATTTGGCATGAGGCAAACCACACTTATCCACTAGCAGCCCAGGCTTCAATGAGCGCCACCTCTATTTCCTCCTGGTGGAACAAAGTGGCAAAGCTAAAGAAAAAAGGCCAACCGGTTGATGAGTGCACAGCGGCTGCATATATTGCTTGGAATATTTGGCTTGAGCGAAACAGAAGGATATTTAAGGCCATCAATCAATCCAGTTCGGCTGTACTCCTTAGAGCGAAAGATGAGTTGAGCCTCCTGATGGAGGCATGGGAGTAGTAGCTGATTGGGTAGCGGGGCTGTTAGCAGCACTAGGCTACCAATATTAGCTTTTTTGTTATTTTGCTCTGATCTCGTTATGCCCCCCCCCCTCTTATCTGGTTGTCGATCCTCTACTGGCAACAATGTACAGTTTTCCCCCCTACTATAATGAAAAAGGCAGAACACCTGCCAGTTCCCGCTCAAAAAAAAAAAGAAACCAAACGGGCGGACATCACGATGTGACACGTGCTCCATGTCTCCTGTGGTTTCCCGCTCCGCGAAGCACGAGCACGCGAATTCCAGAGTTATCATCGTGATGAAGCACCATAAGAGGTGTCCGCCCAATGGCTTCCCAAAAGGCATCGGCTAAGTTGGAAGGACGCATCTGCGATGCTCCGATCCTCAGGAAGCCTACCAATAAAGCCCTCGCCACGGGTTGCCCATCACAGGGCCTCGCTAGCGACCGGACTCCCCGAACAGCATATTGAAGACCGAGCACTATGAAGGGAGAAGGGCCGACCGAAAATCTCGGAGACCAAGTTCTGCAACGTCCGACGCGCTCAAGGGGTACTAATGGGGTCATACAGTGGGGGTGGCTCGCCAGCAAGGAGCCTAACGGTAGGCCCACAAGGCCAACCATATACCCAACGACAGAAGGGAGCCCGGAGGAAGGGATATATATATATATATATATATATATATATATATATATATATATATATATATATATATATATATATATATATATATATATATATATATATGGATCATCTTGGTCGCAAAGATGATCACGGCGGTGACCTAGATCGCACCTCCCATTGAGAAACCCTAGGCCCCACCGTGTATATAAGGGGGGCTCGTGGACTCTCACTCCCATCTATTCCCATAGAAATAACTATGGATATATAGACTCATACATCTCTCTCTAACCCCTCGCACGTGGTATACACACCATCAATAAACAACCACCAGAATGTAAGGTACTAGTCCATCATGGAGGCTTGAACGTGGGTAAAAAACCCGTGTGACCTCCGGTCTGTGACTTCCAGCTACGCAAGGTACCCTACCGAGGGATCTGATGGTTTTCTGCACCGACAAATGTGTGTAGGAGAAAAGCCAGGGTAAGCGGCCTTGATCATAACCACCACTATCATCAAGCTTGTAGGTGGAGCGATATCTGTCCCCTAGAAGATGGATTTGGAAGGATTGATGTTTTATATTGTAAGACATTATATATTGAATAATATAATGAAAATGATAGTGTGCATCACTCAATGCAGAGGCCGAGGTTCAACCTCCTTTACATAAAGAAATGATGTGATGTATCTTTTTTTTTAATATAGTTCGGGTTGCAAATCACGTGTTCCACGCATGTATCTTCTTCCATGTTACATATCACATAAATGTCTGGGCCCACAATATCCCTCTTTTTTTTGCCAAAACACCGTATTCCTCTTGCACTTGACGTATCTGCAGGAACTGAGCTTCGAGGAACCCTCCATGCAAAAATTATCACTCCCAGAACCTTGGTTTCACACAACGTTTTTCCATTGACTATGCGTAGCACCAAGATCTGATGAAGCAGCTCGTTCCTCGAGCCAGTCTCAGTCCTTGTCCTTTTTGTATCGGAGACGGACAATAGTAGTCTCTGTACGCCGGCCGTAATGGAAAACATACCACTGCGTTTTTATTGAAGACTAGTAGAACATCCGTGCGTTGCTACGGGTTTTTAATTTATTTATTTTGGATTACACCTAGTTAAATAGTCATGCGTTGTTACGGGCAACAAAACCTCTTACCGAAACTAAAGCTTGGCATGAGATACTTGTCACAGTATGTTTTGTGTGTATATGTACAATTCGTGCATATATCTATGCATCATTGGCGTATTCACCTTTTTGACCTCATCTCCAGTGAGCATCCCATCATCGTTCTTGTCGCGCCTGCTAATGTCACACTCCCAAAGGATTTTTTTTCAGTAGGTTCAATTGATTTAATCCAAAACGAAGATGCGAACATAACTTAGCCCAACAATGTGGAGTCAAAGACTTTCCCACAAAAAAAGCTACAAGTAAGATCTGGCCAATCGTCCCCATCAAGAACTCCTTGAGCTGATACTTGTTATTGCCTTCCTCCGGCATTATGTTCCTCTTCCTCGACATGTACCGAGTTCTCCATGCCTTGGATTAAAAGACATGTCCATTAGTCCACATGCCATGAGTCGTTTAGTCTATCAATGGAAGTATTGCTTCTTTTGGTCTAACAAGGTATGGGCATTAATTATTAAGATCCAGATTAGCAGCTAGGAATAGGGGTGCTCATAATGCACTTGATTTTGGGCCGGTACCTTGCCAACTCTTTGGCAAATTGGAACATATCATGGTATATGAAAAGATAGTGGCAAGGAATATGTGTCCTTTATATGGGAATAAAGAGGTATTCTGCACTGTCTAGCAGTCTCGTCCTTCAATTTTTTTTGAACATCAGTACAAACACAAGCGCTCATATACACGCGCACATACTTACCTCCGAAAGACTGAGCTGGCATATCATTTTGAAATTTACGAAGTCCGTAGGCACCTCGTCGTCGACGGGAACGTCTCCTCCCACTGAATGCACATAACCGGAAATCTTGAAATAAATCCAGGAATAAATGCGAGCACCAGGATTTGAACCCTGATGGGCTGGAGATACCACAGTACCTCTAACCATCCACCCACAGGTTGGTTCGTAGTCTCATCCTTGAATTGTTTTGCTATAATTACTCAAGTTTTGTGCTCCTGAGATAACATAGAACCAGCAAATCCAAAAGGAAGTGTGTGTGTCATGTCTCATGTGTGTGTTTCTGGGTGGATGTCTGTCTGCGATAAACTTTACATTAAGACAAAAAATAGCTTTGAATATCACTATAATTATATAACAGTGGTAGTCTCGTCCACTGTCCACTTCTCCAATGTTTAGATTCAAGTTCCATAATTTGTATAGATATCTTGCCATCTGGGAAAATTTGCTCATCCACCCACCCTTACTACTTGTGACAGATTATATGATCAGATACCCCTGTTATGTTAAAAAACAGATACTTCACGGTCTAGACTAATTAGAAATTGAAATGTACTGAATGTGTGATCTATTGCAGGTTTAATGAGATTATGATGTTGTTGCAAGGCACACAAAATGAATAGTTGCTTGTTGTATACAACAAAAGTGGCACCATATAAAACCAGATGGGTGTTGATCATCATGCTGGGCCATACAAAAGAAGTTTGCTTACTCGAGGAAATATCACATGTCCAAATTGCCCTAGTTCCCTAGATGTATAAACTGTCACCCTACGAACAAACATGACCTATCAGAGTAGACCACAAGATGCAATAATAACAAGATTGAACACGCAAGCACAACGGGAGAAAAAACAATGGCGAAACCATATGAAGGTCATTATGTAGTTGGCTTAAGTTACTATGGGCTATGATTGATAGAAATGATAGCCCGTAAAAGTAATTGAAAATCCACTTCACTTGTAATGTAAGTTGATAAAAAAAACCTTAATAAAATGATGTGTACACACAGAGCAGTGATCCAACTAATTATCTTTTACGAACTAAGATCTACTTGATGTGTTTAAAATATTTACGTATGTGAGGAATATTGTTTTAGCTTCATTCGCGTGGTACAATGTAAGTCACATCCTGATTTTAGTGATCTTTAAATTGTAGGCTACCTATAGATCATTCGGTTGATGTTTTCCTAAAAATAACTTGCTAGACTACGTGACATTGATGTCACCGCATAGAAACTGCTCCTTTCTTCTTTTCTTGACGGAGAAAAAAGTAGTCGTTTGCTCACTCACCGCATAGCTGCCTCCTACTATTCCCGCATAGCCAGCCAACCATCGGTTATCGCTGCATCTCATCTCCTCGCCACAGCATCGTCGATCCCATCTCTCCTAGGAACCAGCCCTCCATGCCATGGTGAAGCCCATCAACTCCTCTCTCCATCCCGTAGCAACGCACAGGCTGAGTCTTTCTTCCATTTGCCAATGCAAGCAATCTAAAAAAATTAAAAAGAAAAAAATGCAAATAGGAAAAGGAGGGGACCTTCTGTGTGAAAATTTGAAGGCTTATTAATGGATTGTGTGCCCAGCCACAACCATCCACGCAGAGGAGCCGCCCCAAAGTCTTCTAGACTCATACGATCTATGGTCATGCCATCATGATTAGAACATCGATGCATCCGAGGAAACGCCAGCCTATGAGCCTACTAACCCCCGCCGATCCGGCTGAATCAGCGTCGTGATCGTACCAAGGAGGCGCCGCTCCTTGCAGGGAGGGCCACGCTGATGCCATGGTGGGTACGGCCGCGCCTGACGCCACCGAGATGAGCAGCGGGCGGCTGCCTCAAAGAGGGGGGAGAGGGCGACAAGCTAGGAGGAAAGTGAGGGGCAAGGCATGACCACCAATATGTGTAGATGGACAACTAAGCTACAAAAATGAGTATATGAAAGGAGATTAGCAATTGTTTTCTCGCTCCACTCGCAAACATAACAAGCAATTTTTCTTCAAAGTAGGTCTTACCCTATTTTTGTAAAAGAAAGGAAAGGCACCTTCATGTCTAATAAAACGTTCTATAGCAAATCAATGGAACCAATCAGGCTTCTCTTAATATGCTAATATGCATGGTACTAAATTCCAAACTGGAACTACAACTGACTTCAATATATGCAAGTTCGACAGTGAAAATAGTACTAAGCTTAGTGTCGGGGTAAATAGCCATGGGTAGCCCAGCCGGCTTCCCCTGGCCCCTCAGAAAAAATTATGAGCCCATCCGGCTCATAAGGAGACTCAAGACCTGGGCCGCCTCCCCCCTAGCCGACTGCCATCTTTGCCGGCTTGGGCGGCGGCCCGCCCTTCTTACCCATGAAGAAAACTGTGGAGGGCCGGCTACGGCAGGGCCGGCTATGGCAGGGCCGGCTATGGCACGGCCGGCTACCGCTGGGCCGGCTCCGATAAAGCAGTCAACGCCGTACCCGCGATGTACGCGTCCACCCTGTGATGATGAAGCGGGGCGTGGCTACAGTGGGGCCTGCCACCCCCAAAACCCGGAGCACGCCTGGTGCAGCGCGTCGTGCGGGCAGCCGCGGCCCGCCCGGCGCGGCACTGTAGCCACGGCGGCTCTGACGCCTTCCACGACGGGCCGCCAGCGTGGCCACCGAGGCGGTGGGCCCCTTCGGGCAGAGAGATGCCGAAGGCGGCCACACCCCCTCTCAAGCCGGCGAGACAGAGGGCCGGCTTCGCGTAGCCGGCCTGCCGCCTTCCTCGAAGGAGACGCCCATTAAGGAGACAAGGTGCGGCGGGGCTACAGTAATCGCCCGCCAGGGCGGCGTTACTGTAGCCACGCTTACCCCGACCAAGCCTGCGCCAACAAACACGGAGCAACAGTAACCGGCTGCCGACAAGGCCCTGGCCGGTGGGGCCGGCCTGTCGACCCAGGAGCCGGCAGTCGGCAGGACCCACCAGCCGGCGGGCCTCAGAAGCCGGCGGAGAAGCCGGCGAGAATAGTCACCGACAGCTGGGCCCCGCGCCCAGTCGGATTACCATTGCACCCATGCAAAGGGTTGGACTCTCTTTCTAGACATAGACACTTACAAGGAGAAGAAGCAGGCTGAGCTAAGCCCTTCTTCCTCCTGCCGCCCCAAACAGCTCAAGGAGCATTGTAGCCACCTGTGAACTTAGTAACCATGCGGAGACCCCGCAGAGCAGCAGTAGGGGTGTTATCTCCCCGGAGAGCCCTGAAGCTGGGTAAGATTCGCCGGCGTGCATGTCTACGCCTCATCCCGTTTCCAGGCACTGGCGACGTTCTATTGGCCCCCGCAATGATAAGCCACCCGTTGGCATATGTCGATCCTACCACCCGACATTTGGTGCCCACCTTGGGGCCAGGTGCACCGTCGTCCGGAGACCTGTTCTGGACGGGAACCCTTTTCCTTCCTCGCGGGCGCAGCCAGCCTGGCTCGCCCGATGGCGCTTGCCGCGACGCGCTGCATGGCGTCGCTGACGCCTGCGCGGCTAGCGGCCTCGCCAGCCTCTTCGACAAGGCCCGCATCTCCGACGAGCTCGCTTCCGATGCGGGCACAGATCACCTCGCCAACCTCCTCAGCCAGCTCCACGTCTCCAGCGAGCCCGCTACGGACTTGGAGTCGGTTGGCTCCACCGACCCAATGCCCGTCGACTCCGACGCGGCATCCTACGACACCTTCCCCACCAATGTCACGGTCTACAACGACCCGCTCCCTCCGGCTGGCGATCGCGATTCTGACGCCCCCGAGGTGATGGTTATCGGCCTCGACGGCCCGACTGACGAGGGCACCCGCGACTCCCCGCGCGCGGTAGCCCAAGAATTGTCCGTCCCCCTTCCGGCTGACGCCAGCGACGAAGTTCTGGAGGCACGCCGCCTCGCCCTCCTCGCGGAGGGCCGGCGGCTGGCCTCCGTAAGACGCCTCACCGAGGCCTACCAGCGCGAAGCTGACCGCGCCGCCTACGGCACGCCGGCTCCGGCTGGCCCTAGCCGGGCCGGCGCTGTCAGGCAACGCGGCGCCGTCATTGCCGACACGCTTGGGGTGGATCGCCCGGTCTACGCCACCCCGCTCGAGAACCTGCACGCCGCCCAGGCGGCCGTAGACGAGCTAGACGGCTTGGAAGCCGAAGATCTCCCCCATATGACGCGGCGCATCCAGCAACTAATCGATGCGGCCGCACGACGGCACGAGGCCGACGCCTGCGCGGGGAGCCCTCCCCCGCGCCGCGAACACGGCGCGACCTCCCGGTCGCCGACTACCAGCTACACCCGCGCGCGGTGCGAGAAAGAGCCGGCTTCCAGCCGAAGCCGGACCCAAGTCTCCATCGAGCGAGACGCGGACGGCCGCCCCCGAGCCATGGAATGGCGGGGCACCCCACCTCCGCCTCGAGCTCGCGGAGAAAGATATCCTACCCAGCCTCCAGTGGCTCACCCGACTCTCAGCGGCCGGCTTGGTCGCCGGGAGGGAATCGGCAAAAACGACGCCCGCCACCGGATCGACCGCCTGGCCCGATCCCTGGCGCTAGAAGAAGAAGACGATATCGGCCCGCATTGCTTCGGCCCCCGCATCCGCGATGAGCCCTTCCCCAAAGGGTTCTCGCTCCCGAGAGACACACCCAAGTATAACGGCTCGGTGAAGCCGGAAGACTGGCTGACCGACTACTCCACAGCCGTCAGCATCGCCAATGGCAACCGGCGCGTTGCCGTAAAGTACGTGCCCCTCATGCTGCAAGGCACGGCGCGGACTTGGCTTAACAGCCTTAAGCCGCTCAGCATCAACAGCTGGGTGGATTTCACTGAAGCCTTCGTTCGCAACTTCACCAGCACCTACAAGCGGGCTCCCAAGCCCAGACAGCTCTCCCTGTGCGTACAGGGCCCAGCCGAGTCCACTCGCGACTACCTGACGCGTTGGGCCGAGCTCCGCAACTCCTGCGAGGGGGTGCACGAGGTGCAAGCCATCGAATACTTCATAGCCGGGTGCCGAGAGGGCACCCTACTCAAGCACAAGCTTCTCTGCGATGAGCCGACTACCCTCGACGAGCTCTTGAACATCGCCGACAAGTACGCCACCGCCGACTCCTCGATGAAGACCGAGCTCCGGGTGGACGCATCCGGAAAGGTGCTCAATCCGGCGCCCAAAGCGCCGGCTGGAGACGGCGGCCGACGCCAACACCAGAACGATCAAAAACGCAAGGGCCCTGCGCCGCCTCCCGCCAGTCGGCAGGTGGCCACGGTCGAAGATGCGCCGCCTGAAGGGCGGCCCGCACCCAAGAAGCCCAAGGGCGGCAGGCCGGCTTGGCAGCCGGCCTTCTGCTACGAGCAAACCCTTGATGCCCCGTGCAAGTTCCAAAGCGGTGCGAAGCCGTCCAACCACACGACCCGCAAATGCAACTGGCTCGCCCGAATCTCGAAGGGCGAGGGGCTCACGCCGACTCCGCCTGCCGGCCCGCCGCCGCCGGCTCCGCCGCCCAAAGCCACCCAACCCGCGGTCGACGCCGTGCAGGACGAGTTCTCCGACGAGCAAGCGTCTTATGTCGTCTTCACGAGCCAGCCCGAAGACCGGCGCAGCAAGCGCCGAGAACAACATGAGGTCAACATGGCCGCCACCAGCCCAGCCGGCCACATGCACTGGTCGGAGAAACCCATCAGCTGGAGCCGGGCCGACCACCTAGAGGTGATGCCATCCCCCGGTTCCTACGCGTTGGTCCTGGAGGCCACCCTCGCAACGGATACGCACGCCGCACGCTTCTCCCGCGTGCTGATTGGCGGCGGAAGCAGCATCAACATCCTGTACCGCGACACCATGGGGAAGCTGGGCGTCAAGGCCAAGCAACTTGCGCCGACTCGAACGGTGTTCCACGGCATCGTACCCGGATTGTCCTGTGCCCCCATCGGCAAGCTCAAGATCGACGTGCTCTTTGGGGGCAAGGATCATTTCCGCCGGGAAGCAATCTGGTTCGAGGTGGTGGACCTGGAGAGCCCTTATCATGCCTTGCTTGGCCGACCCGCCTTGGCCAAGTTCATGGTGGTCCCCCACTATGCTTACCTCAAGATGAAGATACCGAGCTCCAAGGGTGTCATCACCATCGCCGGCGACTACAAGAAGTCCGCCGACTGCGCCGCGGCCAGCAGCCGGCTGGCCGAATCCCTCGTGATCGCAGCCGAGAGGAAGACGCTGGACCGGGTCGTGGCCCTGGCCAGCAAGCAGCTGAACCAACCCGCCGACTCCAAAGAGTATGACGCCCAAGGATCTTTCCAGCCGGCCAAGGAGACCAAGAAAATACAGCTCGACCCCGAGCACCCCGAGAGGTTTGCCGTCATTGGGGCGAGCCTGGATAGCAAATAGGAAGGCGAGCTCGCCGATTTCCTCCATGAGAATCGGGATATCTTTGCATGGCCCCCCAAGGACATGCCGGGTGTTCCAAAGGATTTCGCCGAGCACAAATTGCACGTGCGGGAGGATGCTAAACCAGTCAAGCAGCCCCTCCGCCGACTGTCAGAAGAGAAGAGAAGGATCGTAGGGGAGGAGATAGCCCGGCTCCTCGCAGCCGGCTTCATCATGGAAGTTTTCTTCCCCGAATGGCTCGCGAACCCGGTTCTCGTGTTGAAAAAGAATAACAAGTGACGCATGTGTATAGATTACACGAGCCTCAACAAAGCCTGCCCAAAAGATCCCTTCGCTCTGCCCAGAATTGATCAAGTGATAGACTCCACAGCCGGATGCGAGCTGTTGAGTTTTTTGGATGCCTACTCGGGATACCACCAGATCAAGCTGAACCCGGATGACCAACTGAAGACCGCCTTCATCACGCCGTTTGGAGCCTTTTGCTACCTGACTATGACGTTCGGCTTGAGGAATGCCGGCGCCACGTTTCAGTGTTGCATGCAGAAGTGCCTCCTCACGCAGCTCGGCAAGAATGCCCACGTTTACGTGGATGATGTTGTGGTGAAGACGGAGAAGCGTGGCACTCTGCTGGAAGACCTGAAGGAGACATTCGAGAACCTGCGCCGGTTCCGGATCAAGCTCAACCCAGAGAAATGCGTGTTCGGAGTGCCAGCCGGCCAGCTCCTAGGCTTCCTGGTCTCTGAACGCGGCATAGAGTGCAACCCTGTGAAGATCAAGGCCATCGAGAGGATGGCGGTCCCAACCAAGCTCAGAGAGATTCAGAAGTTCACCGGGTGCCTGGCCTCTCTTAACCGCTTCATCAGCCGGCTTGGAGAAAAAGCTCTCCACCTCTACCGCCTCATGAAGAAGAGCACTCACTTTGAGTGGAACGACCAGGCCGACCAAGCTTTCCACAAGCTGAAGAAAATGCTGTCCACGCCGCCTGTCTTGGCGGCACCAACTGAGAAGGAGCCCATGCTCCTATATATTGCCGCCACAAGCCGGGTGGTTAGCACCGTCATTGTGGTCGAACGCCCCGAAGAAGGCCGAGCCCAGCCGGTCCAGAGGCCGGTTTATTACCTGAGCGAGGTGCTGTCCACCTCGAAACAAAATTACCCGCACTATCAGAAGATGTGCTATGGCGTGTACTTCGCCGCCAAGAAGCTGAACCGTACTTTCAAGAGCACCCCATCACGGTCGTATGCACTGCCCCGCTAGCCGACATCATAGGCAGCCGGGACGCATCCGCCCGGGTGGCCAAATGGGCCATCGAACTGGACCCCTACACGATCTTCTACCAACCCCGCACCGCCATCAAGACGCAAGCGCTGGCCGACTTCCTCGTCGACTGGGCCGAGACCCAGTACCTACCACCAGCACCCGACTCCACCCATTGGCGCATGCACTTTGACGGATCAAAGATGCGCACCGGCTTGAGAGCCGGCGTCGTCCTTTCCTCCCCAAAGGGCGACAAGCTCAGATACACGCTGCAGATCCACTTCGCCGCCTCCAACAACATAGCCGAGTACGAGGCGCTCATACACGGGCTCCGGCTTGCCAAGGAGCTTGGTATTCGCCGGATCATGTGCTATGGCGACTCGGATTTGGTGGTGCAGCAGTCTTCTGGCGACTGGGACGCCAAGGACGCGAACATGGCGAGCTACCGTTTCCTAGTACAGCAAATCAGCGGATACTTCGACGGGTGTGAGTTCCTTCACGTGCCGCGAGCCGACAACGAGCCAGCAGATGCCCTGGCCCGAATAGGCTCCACGCGGCAAGCAATACCAGCCGGCGTCGCCCTGCAGCGCCTCCTCAAGCCTTCAATCAAGCCGTCTCCGGAATCCGACTCCATTTTCGTGCCGCCTAACCCCGAGGGGGCCGGGTCCGGGTCAAAGAATCAAGCAGCCGGCCCGGGGACTTCAATATTCGGCTCGGGGACTGCCGCACCCGGCCCGGGGACTGCAGTAGCCGGCCCGGGGACTGCAGTAACCGGCCCGGGGACTTCTTCAGCACAGGAAGCGGCGGCCGACTCCAGCGCTGCACTGCCCAACCCGCCCACCCTGGTGGCTCTGGCCACATTGGTGGCTGAGGAGGTCGCCGCCCCATCATGGGCCCAAGCCATCCGCAACTTTCTGGTGAACCATGACCTGCCGGCTGACAAAAACGAAGCAAGACAAGTTCAGCGCCGGGCTGGAGCATACACAATCGTCAACAGAGAGCTTGTCAAGCGCAGCGCCACCGGAGTCTTGCAGCGATGCGTCGAGCAGGAGAAAGGCATCGCGATCCTCAGGGATATACACCAAGGAGAATGCGGCCACCACGCCGCATCAAGATCACTGGTAGCCAAAGCCTTCCGCCATGGTTTCTTCTGGCCGACTGCTTTGGACGACGCCAAAGGGCTAGTCAAACACTGCAAAGGCTGCCAGCTTTTCAGCTCGCAGCAATTGTTTGGGGAACATTGCAGAAAACAAAAAATTTCCTACTCGTTTCACCAAGATCCATCTAGGAGTACATCAAGCAACGAGTCTTCAGATGCATCTACATACCTTTGTGGATCGCGTGCGGAAGCATTCGTTAGAACGAGGTTGAAGTAGTCGTACACGACGTGATCCAAATCACCGATGACCAGCGCCGAACGGACGGCACCTCCGCGTTCAACACACGTACGGGATGGGAGACGTCTCCTCCTTCTTGATCCAGCAAGCGGGAAGGAGAGGTTGATGATGATCCAGCAGCACGACGGCGTGGTGGTGGATGCAGGGCGTCACGACAGCAGGGCTTCGCCTATACAACAAGAGGGAGACGAAGCAGGGAGAGAGGGAGGCGCCAGGGGCTGGTCTATGATCCCTCCTCCCCCCCACTATATATAGGGGTGCCAGGGGGGTTGGTGCGCAGCCTAGGAGATCTGATCTCCTAGGTGCGGCGGCCAGGGGAGGGTTTCCCTCCCCCCCAAGGCACCTCGGGGTGCCTTCCACCACTTGGACTCCTCCTTGGTGGAAACCCTAGGCGCATGGGCCTAGTAGGGCTGGTGCCCTTGGCCCATGTAGGCCAAGGGGCACCCCCTACAGCCCATGTGCCCCCCCGGGACAGGTGGCCCCACCCAGTGGGCCCACGGGACCCCTCCGGTGGTCCCGGTACAATACCGATAACCCCGAAACTTGTCCCGATGCCCGAAACAGCACTTCCTATATATAATTCTTTACCTCCGGACTATTCCGGAGCTCCTCGTGACGTCCGGGATCTCATCCGGGACTCCGAACAACATTCGGGTTACTGCATATACATATCTTCACAACCCTAGCGTCACTGAACCTTAAGTGTGTAGACCCTACGGGTTCGGGAGACAAGCAGACATGACCGAGATGACTCTCCGGTCAATAACCAACAGCGCGATCTGGATACCCATGTTGGCTCCCACATGCTCCATGATGATCTCATCGGATGAACCACGATGTCGAGGATTCAATCAACCCCGTACGCAATTCCCTTTGTCAATCGATATATTACTTGCCCGAGATTCGATCGTCGGTATCCCAATACCTCGTTCAATCTCGTTGCCGGCAAGTCACTTTACTCGTACCGTAATGCATGATCCCGTGACCAGACACTTGGTCACTTTGAGCTCATTATGATGATGCATTACCGAGTGGGCCCAGTGATACCTCTCCGTCATACGGAGTGACAAATCCCAGTCTTGATCCGTGTCAACCCAACAGACACTTTCGGAGATACCCGTAGTATACCTTTATAGTCACCCAGTTACGTTGTGACGTTTGGTACACCCAAAGCACTCCTACGGTATCCGGGAGTTACACGATCTCATGGTCTAAGGAAAAGATACTTGACATTGCAAAACTCTAGCAAACGAACTATACGATCTTTATGCTATGTTTAGGATTGGGTCTTGTCCATCACATCATTCTCCTAATGATGTGATCTCGCTATCAATGACATCTTATGTCCATAGCCAGGAAACCATGACTATCTGTTGATTAACGAGCTAGTCAACTAGAGGCTTACTAGGGACATGTTGGTGTCTGTTATTCACACATGTATTACGATTTCCGGATAACACAATTATAGCATGAATAAAGACAATTATCATGAACAAGGAAATATAATAATAATGCTTTTATTATTGCCTCTAGGGCATATTTCCAACAGTCTCCCACTTGCACTAGAGTCAATAATCTAGTTACATTGTGATGAATCGAACACCCATGGAATTCTGGTGTTGATCATGTTTTGCCCTAGGGAGAGGTTTAGTCAACGGATCTGCTACATTCAGGTCCGTATGTACTTTACAAATTTCTATGTCTCCATCTTGAACATTTTCACGAATGGAGTTGAAGCGACGCTTGATGTGCCTTGTCTTCTTGTGAAATCTGGGCTCCTTGGCAAGTGCAATAGCTCCAGTGTTGTCACAGAAGAGCTTGATCGGCCCCGACGCATTGGGTATGACTCCGAGGTCGGTGATGAACTCCTTCACCCAAATTGCTTCATGTGCTGCCTCCGAGGCTGCCATGTACTCCGCTTCACATGTAGATCCCGCCACGACGCTCTGCTTGCAACTGCACCAGCTTACTGCCCCACCATTCAAAATATACACGTATCCGGTTTGAGACTTAGAGTCATCCAGATCTGTGTCGAAGCTAGCGTCGACGTAACCCTTTACGACGAGCTCTTCGTCACCTCCATAAACGAGAAACATCTCCTTAGTCCTTTTCAGGTACTTCAGGATATTCTTGACCGCTGTCCAGTGTTCCTTGCCGGGATTACTCTGGTACCTTCCTACCAAACTCACGGCAAGGTTTACATCAGGTCTGGTATACAGCATGGCATACATAATAGAACCTATGGCTAAGGCATAGGGGATGACACTCATCTCTTCTATTTCTTCTGCCGTGGTCAGACTTTGAGCCGAGCTCAATTTCATACCTTGTAACACAGGCAAGAACCCCTTCTTAGATTGATCCATATTGAACTTCTTCAATATCTTATCAAGGTATGTGCTTTGTGAAAGACCTATGAGGCGTCTTGATCTATCCCTATAGATCTTGATGCCTAATATATAAGCAGCTTCTCCAAGGTCCTTCATTGAAAAACTCTTATTCAAGTAGGCCTTAATGCTATCCAAGAGT
Organism: Triticum monococcum; assembly: GCA_034509565.1. NCBI lineage: Eukaryota > Viridiplantae > Streptophyta > Magnoliopsida > Poales > Poaceae > Triticum > Triticum monococcum. The sequence continues at coordinate 11,053,186 of CM067845.1, read as the reverse complement.
TCTATATCATTTCCCATCAAAAGTATGTCATCTACATATAATATGAGAAATGCTACAGAGCTCCCACTCACTTTCTTGTAAACACAGGCTTCTCCATAAGTCTGTGTAAACCCAAACGCTTTGATCATCTCATCAAAGCGAATGTTCCAACTCCGAGATGCTTGCACCAGCCCATAAATCGAGCGTTGGAGCCTGCATACTTTGTCAGCATTCTTAGGATCGACAAAACCTTCCGGTTGCATCATATACAATTCTTCCTTAAGGTAACCATTAAGGAATGCCGTTTTGACGTCCATTTTCCATATTTCATAATCGTAAAATGCGGCAATTGCTAACATGATTCGGACGGACTTCAGCTTCGCTACCGGTGAGAAAGTCTCATCGTAGTCAACCCCTTGAACTTGTCGATAACCCTTAGCGACAAGCCGAGCTTTATAGATGGTCACATTACCATCCGCGTCTGTCTTCTTCTTAAAGATCCATTTATTTTCTATGGCTCGCCGTTCAACGGGCAAGTCAGTCAAAGTCCATACTTCGTTTTCATACATGGATCCTATCTCGGATTTCATGGCTTCTAGCCATTTATCGGAATCCGGGCCCGTCATCGCTTCTTCATAGTTCGAAGGTTCACCGTTGTCTAACAACATGTTCTCCAAGACAGGGTTGCCGTACCACTCTGGTGCGGAACGTGTCCTTGTGGACCTTCGAATTTCAGTAGTAACTTGATCAGAAGTTTCATGATCATCATCATTAACTTCCTCTCCAGTCGGTGTAGGCACCTCAGGAACATTTTCTTGAGTTGCGCCATTTTCCGGTTCAAGAGGTAATACTTCATCAAGTTCTATTTTCCTCCCACTTACTTCTTTCGAGAGAAACTCTTTCTCTAGAAAGGATCCATTCTTGGCAACAAAGATCTTGCCTTCGGATCTGAGGTAGAAGGTATACCCAATAGTTTCTTTTGGGTATCCTATGAAGACGCATTTTTCCGACTTGGGTTCGAGCTTTTCAGGTTGAAGTTTCTTGACATAAGCATCGCATCCCCAAACTTTCAGAAACGACAACTTAGGTTTCTTTCCAAACCATAATTCAAACGGTGTCGTCTCAACGGATTTTGACGGAGCCCTATTTAAAGTGAATGCAGCAGTCTCTAAAGCATAGCCCCAAAAAGATAGTGGTAAATCGGCAAGAGACATCATAGACCGCACCATATCTAATAGAGTGTGATTACGACATTCAGACACACCGTTATGCTGAGGTGTTCCAGGCGGCGTGAGTTGTGAAACTATTCCACATTTTCTTAAGTGTGTGCCAAATTCGTGACTCAAGTATTCTCCTCCACGATCTGATCGTAGAAACTTGATTTTCCTGTCACGTTGATTCTCAAACTCACTCTGAAATTCCTTGAACTTTTCAAAGGTTTCAGACTTGTGTTTCATTAAGTAAATATATCCATATCTACTCAAATCATCAGTGAGAGTGAGAACATAACGATAGCCGCCGCGAGCCTCAACACTCATTGGACCGCACACATCAGTATGTATGATTTCCAATAAGTTGGTTGCTCGCTCCATTGTTCCTGAGAACGGAGTCTTGGTCATTTTACCCATAAGGCATGGTTCGCACGTGTCAAATGATTCATAATCAAGAGACTCTAAAAGTCCATCTGCATAGAGCTTCTTCATGCGTTTGACACCTATGTGACCAAGGCGGCAGTGCCACAAGTATGTGGGACTATCATTATCAACCTTACATCTTTTGGTACTCACACTATGAACATGTGTAGCATTACGTTCGAGATTCATAAAGAATAAACCATTCACCATAGGAGCATGACCATAAAACATATCTCTCATATAAATAGAACAACCATTATTCTCGGATTTAAATGAGTAGCCATCTCGAATTAAACAAGATCCCGATACAATGTTCATGCTCAAAGCTGGTACTAAATAACAATTATTGAGGTTTAAAACTAATCCCGTAGGTAAATGAAGAGGCAGCATGCCGACGGCGATCACATCGACTTTGGAACCATTCCCGACGCGCATCGTCACCTCGTCCTTTGCCAGTCTTCGCCTATTCCGTAGTTCCTGCTGTGAGTTACAAATGTGAGCAACTGCACTGGTATCAAATACCCAAGAGCTACTACGATTACTAGTAAGGTACACATCAATTACATGTATATCACATATACCTTTTGTTTTGCCGGCCTTCTTGTCTGCTAAGTACTTGGGGCAATTCCGCTTCCAGTGACCGCTTCCCTTGCAATAAAAACACTCAGTCTCGGGCTTGGGTCCATTCTTTGGCTTCTTCCCGGCAGCTTGCTTGCCGGGCGCGGCAACCTCCTTGCCGTCCTTCTTGAAGGCTTTCTTACCCTTGCCCTTCTTGAACTTAGTGGTTTTATTGACCATCAACACTTGATGTTCCTTCTTGACTTCTACCTCTGCTGATTTCAGCATAGCAAATACTTCAGGAATGGTCTTTTCCATCCCCTTCATATTGAAGTTCATCACAAAGCTCTTGTAGCTCGGTGGAAGCGACTGGAGGATTCTGTCAATGACCGCATCATCCGGGAGATTAACTCCCAGCTGTGTCAAGCGGTTATGTAATCCAGACATCGTGAGTATGTGCTCACTTACAGAACTGTTTTCCTCCATCTTACAGCTGAAGAACTTGTCGGAGACCTCATATCTCTCGACCCGGGCATGAGCTTGTAAAACCATTTTCAGCTCTTCGAACATCTCATATGCTCCATGGCTCTCAAAACGCTTTTGGAGCCCCGGTTCTAAACTGTAAAGCATGCCGCACTGAACGAGGGAGTAGTCATCGGTACGTGCCTGCCAAGCGTTCATAACGTCTTGTTCAGCAGGGAGGACAGGTGCGTCACCCAGCGGTGCTTGTAGGACATAATCTTTCTTGGCAGCTATGAGGATGATCCTCAGGTTCCGGACCCAGTCCGTATAGTTGCTGCCATCGTCTTTCATCTTGGTTTTCTCTAGGAACGCGTTGAAGTTGAGGACTACGTGGGCCATTTGATCTACAAGACATATTGTAAAATATTTTAGACTAATGTTCATGATAATAAAGTTCATCTAATCAAATTATAATGAACTCCCACTTAGATTAGACATCCCTCTAGTCATCTAAGTATTACATGATCCTAGTTAACTAGGCCGTGTCCGATCATCACGTGAGACGGACTAGTCAACGTTGGTGAACATCTTCATGTTGATCGCATCTTCTATACGACTCATGCTCGACCTTTCGGTCTTCTGTGTTCCGAGGCCATGTCTATGCACATGCTAGGCTCGTCAAGTTAACCCTAAGTGTTTTGCATGTGTAAAACTGTCTTACACCCGTTGTATGTGAACATAAGAATCTATCACACCCGATCATCACGTGGTGCTTCGAAACGACGAACTTTAGCAACGGTGCACAGTTAGGGGAGAACACTTCTTGAAATTAATATGAGGGATCATCTTATTTACTACCGTCGTTCTAAGTAAACAAGATGCAAAACATGATAAACATCACATGCAATCAAATAATAAACGTGACATGATATGGCCAATATCACATAGCTCCTTTGATCTCCATCTTGGGGCTCCATGATCATCTTGTCACCGGCTTGACACCATGATCTCCATCTTCATGATCTCCATCATCGTGTCTCCATGAAGTTGCTCGCCAACTATTACTTCTACTACTATGGCTAACACGTTTAGCAATGAAGTAAAGTAATTTACATGGCGTTTCTCAATGACACGCAGGTCATATAAAAGAATAAAGACAACTCCTATGGCTCCTGCCGGTTGTCATACGCATCGACATGCAAGTCGTGATTCCTATTACAATAGCATGAACATCTCATACATCACATATAGATCATTCATCATTCATCACAACTTTGGCCATATCATATCACAAACCACTTGCTGCAAAAACAAGTTAGACGTCCTCTAATTGTTGTTGCAAGTTTTTACGTGGCTGAATTAGGGTTCTAGCAAGAACGTTTTCTTACCTACGTGAAAGCCACAACGTGATTTGTCAACTTCTATTTACCCTTCATAAGGACCCAGTTCATCGAATCCGCTCCAACTAAAGTAGGAGAGACAGACACCCGCCAGCCACCTTATGCAACTAGTGCATGTTAGTCGGTGGAATCGGTCTCACGTAAGCGTACGTGTAAGGTTGGTCCGGGCCGCTTCATCCCACAATACCGCTGAAGCAAGAAAAGACTAGTAGCGGCAAGAAAGTTGACAAATCCACACCCACAACAAATTGTGTTCCACTCGCGCAAGAAGAACTACGCATAGACCTAGCTCTGATACCACTGTTTGGGGAACGTTGCAGAAAACAAAAATTTTCCTACTCGTTTCACCAAGATCCATCTAGGAGTACATCAAGCAACGAGTCTTCAGATGCATCTACATACCTTTGTAGATCGCGTGCGGAAGCATTCGTTAGAACGAGGTTGAAGTAGTCGTACACGACGTGATCCAAATCACCGATGACCAGCGCCGAACGGATGGCACCTCCGCGTTCAACACACGTACGGGACGGGAGACGTCTCCTCCATCTTGATCCAGCAAGGGGGAAGGAGAGGTTGATGATGATCCAGCAGCACGACGGCGTGGTGGTGGATGCAGGGCGTCACGACAGCAGGGCTTCGCCTATACAACAAGAGGGAGACGAAGCAGGGAGAAAGGGAGGCGCCAGGGGCTGGTCTATGATCCCTCCTCCCCCCCCCCACTATATATAGGGGTGCCAGGGGGGGTTGGTGCGCAGCCTAGGAGATCTGATCTCCTAGGTGCGGCGGCCAGGGGAGGGTTTCCCTCCCCCCCAAGGCACCTCGGGGTGCCTTCCACCACTTGGACTCCTCCTTGGTGGAAACCCTAGGCACATGGGCCTAGTAGGGCTGGTGCCCTTGGCCCATGTAGGCCAAGGGGCACCCCCTATAGCCCATGTGGCCCCCCCGGGACAGGTGGCCCCACCCGGTGGGCCCACGGGACCCCTCCGGTGGTCCCGGTACAATACCGATAACCCCGAAACTTGTCCCGATGCCCAAAACAGCACTTCCTATATATAATTCTTTACCTCCGTACTATTCCAGAGCTCCTCGTGACGTCCGGGATCTCATCCGGGACTCCGAACAACATTCGGGTTACTGCATATACATATCTTCACAACCCTAGCGTCACCGAACCTTAAGTGTGTAGACCCTACGGGTTCGGGAGACAAGCAGACATGACCGAGACGACTCTCCGGTCAATAACCAACAGCGGGATCTGGATACCCATGTTGGCTCCCACATGCTCCACGATGATCTCATCGGATGAACCACGATGTCGAGGATTCAATCAACCCCGTACGCAATTCCCTTTGTCAATCGATATATTACTTGCCCGAGATTCGATCGTCGGTATCCCAATACCTCGTTCAATCTCGTTACCGGAAAGTCACTTTACTCGTACCGTAATGCATGATCCCGTGACCAGACACTTGGTCACTTTGAGCTCATTATGATGATGCATTACCGAGTGGGCCCAGTGATACCTCTCCGTCATACGGAGTGACAAATCCCAGTCTTGATCCGTGTCAACCCAACAGACACTTTCGGAGATACCCGTAGTATACCTTTATAGTCACCCAGTTACGTTGTGACGTTTGGTACACCCAAAGCACTCCTACGGTATCCGGGAGTTACACGATCTCATGGTCTAAGGAAAAGATACTTGACATTGCAAAACTCTAGCAAACGAACTATACGATCTTTATGCTATGTTTAGCATTGGGTCTTGTCCATCACATCATTCTCCTAATGATGTGATCTCGCTATCAATGACATCTTATGTCCATAGCCAGGAAACCATGACTATCTGTTGATTAACGAGCTAGTCAACTAGAGGCTTACTAGGGACATGTTGGTGTCTGTTATTCACACATGTATTACGATTTCCGGATAACACAATTATAGCATGAATAAAGACAATTATCATGAACAAGGAAATATAATAATAATGCTTTTATTATTGCCTCTAGGGCATATTTCCAACAGCAACACATGCCGGCTTCAGCACTCAAGACCATTCCCATCACCTGGCCCTTTGCCGTCTGGGGATTGGATATGGTGGGCCCATTCAAGACGGCGCGCGGCGGCATGACACATTTGCTCGTCGCCGTTGACAAATTCACCAAGTGGATCGAGGCGAAGCCGATCAAGAAGCTGAATGGGCCGACTGCAGTGACCTTCATTGCAGATATAACAACCCGGTACGGCGTACCGCACAGCATCATCACCGACAACGGCACGAACCTTGCCAAAGGTACCCTGGCACGGTTCTGCGCTGCGCAAGGTATCCGGCTGGACCTTGCGTCAGTCGCCCACCCGCAGTCAAACGGCCAAGTGGAGCGAGCAAATGGCCTCATTCTGTCCGGCATCAAGCCTCGACTGGTCGTACCCCTGGAGCGTTCAGCCGGCTGCTGGCTCGATGAGCTGCCGGCTATCCTATGGAGTCTGCGCACTACTCCCAACAGATCAACCGGCTTCACTCCCTTCTTCCTTGTATATGGTGCCGAGGCGGTCATCCCAACAGACATCGAGTTCGACTCGCCTCGGGTAACCATGTACACGGAAGCGGAAGCCAAATAAGCACGAGAAGACGGTGTCGACCTGCTGGAAGAGGCCCGGCTGTTAGCCCTCAGCCGGTCCGCCATCTACCAGCAGGGTCTGCGCCGCTACCATAGCCGGAGGGTCCGCCCAAGATCCTTCCAGGAGGGCGACCTTGTGCTCCGGCTGATCCAGCGAACAGCCGGCCAGCACAAGCTCGCAGCCCCCTGGGAAGGCCCCTTCATCATCAGCAGAGCCTTGGGCAACAACGCCTACTACCTCATCGACGCGCAGAAGCCGAAGGCACGCAAGAGAGACGACTCCGGCAAGGAGTCGGAGCGACTGTGGAACGCAAATCTCCTTCGGAAGTTTTACAGTTAAAGCGCAGTATGTGTCATGCCCACTTTTGTATTTAGTATGATACAGTAGGCTCCCCGAGAAAGACTCGGGGACTGCCACCCATTGTTTTATGAATGAAAGTTATCATGCGTATGATATTACCTTTTCATTTATTGTGTCCGGTACCGGGTCCGACGAGTCGGCCCGGGGACTAGCCGACTAGAGTTATATTAGGAGCCCTACCCGCAGTCAGACAAGTAATGTGCCGACACCCAGGCTTGGCTCTTGCCGAAATCGCAGCTCGAAGAACCGACTGCCCGGCTGGCAAGAGTCACCAGCCGGAAAGGGTGCGCACATGAAAAACGGCTAGGGACCAAACAGGCTCGCATATATAACAAAAGCCGGCTGACTGCCTCACGCCGACCGACTACTAGAGTAGCCGGCCGGCCGGCTTACATTCAGTCTACTTCAAATCCAAGAAAACTCAAGTACTTGCCTTCCCAAAGAGGGAAGGCGGCAAAGGAAAGAGCCTAAGGACAAAAAGTACACTCGGATGAACGCCAACACATGCATATATTAATATATTACACAAAAAGCCTCCAGAGAGGTCGACATCCAGCATTGTTCGATACACCCCCAGTGGGTGGAATTGCAGAAACTTAAATTTGTCCAAAAAAGAAAGACAGGGACAAAAAGAACGGCAGATCAAGCCGGCGGGGCCACAGACGAGCTGGATTAGGCGACGGAAGTAGTCGCGCCGGCTGGAGGAGCGGCCGGCTGGCCAACCTCGGCTTGATCGTCATCTCCGGCAGAGGGCGCGCCCCTGCGTGGCTCGTTGCTAGAGGCACGATCGGCTGGGGGACGGTCGGCCGCCCCACCAGTCGGCTCGGCGTCTTTGCTGTCCTCCTCCTCGTCGTCCTCGCCCTCGTCGCTGGAGGCGATCTCTTCCGCCGAGTCCTCGCCGTCCGCCGGGTTCAGCCCGAACCATTCCTCCGGCTGGGCAGCGCCATCGTCGTTGAGCTCCGACGCGAAGACGCTGGTGTCGGTACACTCGGCGATCGTCGAGGCGCGCTGCGCGATCGCCGGCCGCACCTCCTCCAGCTCGGCGTCGGCTTCCGACCGCCACGTCCGCAGCTGGTCCTGGCTTAGCCTGGGTACCACGCGCGAACGAACTCCAGCACGCGCCCGGCTCCAAGACGGGCCGCGGACGCCTTCCAGGCCTCGAAGCGGCCGACTGCGACTTCGAGCCAGTCGGCCGTCCGGCTTGGGGTCCGGGGAATTGTCTGGTCGGGCCAGAGCGCGGCCAGCATCGTCGCCCCGGCGCGTTGGAGCCGGCGGAGCAACCGGTGGGCCGGCTGTAGCCGCGCCTGGACGGCGATAAGCTGCTCCGACAATGTCCGGTTCGCATCCGGCGGAATCACAACCCCGGCCTGACGGCGCTCCTCGCGGTAGGCTTCGATGGCTTGGGCGGCAAGGACGGACTGGCCGGGGAAGTACTCTGCGCAAGACAGCAAACACAAGTCAAAACAAAACCATAGGCGGCCGGCGAATGGAAGAAGAGCAAGAAAGACAGCCTACCATCAATGAGATCCTCGACCCGGCCGAAGCCTTCTTCCAGCGCCCGGCGCGTCTCGGCCCAGCTCGCCTCCCTGGCCCCGAACTCCGCCCTCAGGGTAGCCTCGCCGTCCTGCGCCTTTTGCAGGACCGCCTTGTGGCTCTCCTCTTGGTCGGCCAGTTTCGTCGCTAGGCGGTCGCGGTCTTGAGCCAAGTCTGCGTACTCGGCGTCCTTGGCACGAAGAGCGGCCCGCACCATGCCGAGTTCCCTCCGCAGGTCGGCGTTGGCCTCTGCACGAGCAAGAAATAGAGAGAAAAATCAGCAAAGGAAAAGTCGTCAAGTAAGATCCGACCCGACTGCGCTGCAGTCGGCCCGGATCTCGGGGACTACACCCAGTGGGTGCGCTGTCGCGCCCCCACGAGAAGTTAATAATGACAAAACACTTACGTCGGCTGCTGGCGAGGTCTTCGGTCCTCCGGCTTAGCTCCCGAGCCTGGGAGTTGAAGGCGGCCGCGCGAGAATTGTGATAATCCTGAAGATCAAAAAAAACAGTCAACATAGTCGTCTAGTAAGATCCGACCCGACTGCACTGCAGTCGGCCCGGATCTCGGGGACTACACCCAGTGGGTGCGCTAGCGCGCCCCCCACGGAAAAAATTCAAAGGACCAGAGCGGTCAAGGAGTGAAGACTTACCCGGATTGCAGACCGCGTCGAGAGAAACTCCTGAGTGAATTGCCTCAGGAGGCCGGCCTGTGCCTGCAGCCCTCGCCGCTCCCTCCGCTGGGAGTCCACCCGGACGTGGCGGAGCTGGCAGCCTCCAAGGCGTCTGCCGTCCGCTCGGCTCCCGCGGCTCGGCGCGTGTCCGGCGGGGCCGTGCTCCCTCCAGCGGGCCGGCCCACCGCCAGCTCGACCTCAAGGCCGGCTCCGGCCTCGGGCGCGGCCCGGGCCGGCTCCTCCGGCACCGCCGACGATTGACCGCCTTCGCCTGCTCCGGCTGGCGCTGCCGGCGACGTACTCTCAACAGAAGCCCCGAGGATTTCGTCCCTTTGCTCCAGCGGCTGCTCGGGGATAATCTCCTCCGCCGTGGGCAGGGGAATATCCGGATCCAAGGTCTGTAGGGGGATGGCGAGTAGCGGAGGCTGGCTACGCGCGCCTTCCACCTCCGTCTCCGCGGCCGCCCGCTCCGACGGAGTTTCGGCCACCTCGCTCGCTCGCCCTGGCGCCGTCTGGGCGGCCTCTCGCTCCGCCGCCGCCCGCTCCGCCGCCTCCCTCTCTCGGTGCGCCTCGCGAGCGTTGCGCTCCGTGGCTGCGTCAAGTTCGGCGCGGGGGTCCACTCGGCGGGACCCTGAGGAACCGGCGCTCGGCCCGACCACGGAACCGGCCGGGCCTCGCTCGAGGGAGAGCGGCGCCCTGCTCAGGAAATCAGAAAAGCATTCAAGAAAAGAAGACTTCAGAATAACAAGCATGCAGGCGGCTACTAGACTTACGCGGAAACTGACGGGGGCTTCTTCACCGCCTTCCGAAAGCGGGCCGCCTTCGCCGCCGCCTCCTCGCGCTTTGTGGCCGCGGCGGAGGCCTTCGGCTTCTTTGGCCGGCTTCCGAAGAGCGGGAGCGCGGCCCGGCGCTTCCCCTTCCCGCCACCGGCAGTCGGCGCGGCAGACGAGCTCACGCCGCGGCGGTCGGTTGCCGGCTGGCGGCGCGGGAGTTCTTCGGCTTCATAATCGTCCGACCAGTCGTCGAAACTGGCCGAGAACCCGGTGCCGCCGGGCTCGGCGGCGTCCCCCGTGGCGGCGTCCTCCATGGCGACGGCGGAGAGATCCGGGTCATCGGGGTCGTCCACCGTGCGGTCCGGGGCGTACTCTCGGTCGACTCCGGCTGCCCCGGCTGGCGGCGGGAGGAGAGGATTCTGATGAAGAGAAAAAAGAAAAAATAGCCGCATGGTCAGAGGCCGGCTAGCCCAAGCCGGCAGACGACAAGAAGAAAAACTTACCACAGGCGGAGGCTGGGCGCGGGAGTACGGCGCCTTGCCGAATTGCCACTCGTCGGTGAGCTTCAAGTTGGCGACGTAGTTCGCCATCAGAGCCACCTCGGCATGGGGCATCTCCCATGTGCTCAGCCGGCAAGGATCGAACCGGCCACTCATTTGGCACATCATGTGCGGCCGGCTTTGAAGAGGCAAGATCCGGCGCTCGACGAAGGCGGTTACCAAGTCGGACGCGAGCAGACCTTCCAACTGGATCATCACCCGAAGCCGGGAGATGGAAGCGTTCCCCGCTGGAGACAGGGATTTCGACCGGTAGCCCCAGGTCCGCCGCCTCCCAGCCGGCGGGCCGGCTACGTAAGCCGGCAGGTTGACGTAGTCGCCGTGCCGGGCGACGTTCTTAACGTAGAAGTAAGACTTCTGCAATAGCTTGACAGACTGGATCAGAGGAATGTGGGGGAAGGGGTTGTCGTCGCTTGCCCTCTTCATCGCGATGAAGGCGCCGCAGGGAGCCGGCACGCCGGCGGAGACGGTGCCGAGCTTGTTCTGGAACAGTTCCGCCCAGAGCTCCAACGTCGGCAGCACCCCCAAGTACCCTTCGCAGAGCGTGACGAAGGCCGAGAGTTGCAGCACTGCGTTGGGCGTGACGTGGTGCGGTTGGAGGTTGTAGAACTCGAGAAAGGACCGCATGAAGCTGCTCGCCGGGAAGCCGAAGCCCCGGAGGAAGTGCGTGCGGAAGACGACGCGCTCGCCTTCCTCCCGCGCCGGCGAGACCTCCTTCGCGGGCGCCAGGCGCACCTGCACGAGGTCGGCGGCGGGCAAACGCCGGGTCTGGCGGAGGAACTCGATGTGCTCGTCGTGGACATTGGACCCGTCCCACGAGCTCGACAAAGCCAGCGACATGGCGGCGTGGGTGGGCTTCGGCGCGAAACTGCGTCGGGCGCGAGGAAGAAGAAGAAGAGCAAGAAGAAGAAGAGCAGGAGCGACGGGGAGCGCGGGAGCGAACAGGCCCGTGCCTCTCCCCCTCCCCCCCTACTTGTAGGCGCGTGCGCCAGAAACGAGGAGGCGCGGCGTGGGGGATCGTGGGGATCGATCGTGCCCGTCTCCCCCATGCCCGTGTTAATTACGAGCCTTGATGACGCGAGGTAACGGCCGCGGGGAGACGTGCAGCCCCCTCGGGCCACAGAAGATCTGCGCCCGGGCCGAGGCCAGGGAGTGGCGGGCCCGGGCCTGCGGCGGCGTCCCGTCACGCGCGTGCGACGGCAGGACTTCCCCGCCACGTGGCTTGTCGTGGGGCCCGCGGCCGGTCCGTGGGTCAACCATGGTCGCCCTAATAAAGAAAAGCGCTCTGAAGTCGGCTGCAACGACGCAGTCGGCCCCTCACGGTATGAAGCCGGCCAAGCTTCCCGTCCTTCCGTCCGCCATGAAGCTCGCCCGCCTTCGGGGACTACTGTCGGGGTAAATAGCCATGGGTAGCCCAGCCGGCTTCCCCTGGCCCCTCAGAAAAAATTATGAGCCCATCCGGCTCATAAGGAGACTCAAGACCTGGGCCGCCTCCCCCCTAGCCGACTGCCATCTTTGCCGGCTTGGGCGGCGGCCCGCCCTTCTTACCCATGAAGAAAACTGTGGAGGGCCGGCTACGGCATGGCCGGCTGCGGCAGGGCCGGCTATGGCAGGGCCGGCTATGGCACGGCCGGCTACCGCTGGGCCGGCTCCGATAAAGCAGCCAACGTCGTACCCGCGATGTACGCGTCCACCCTGTGATGATGAAGCGGGGCGTGGCTACAGTGGGGCCTGCCACCCCCAAAACCCGGAGCACGCCTGGTGCAGCGCGTCGTGCGGGCAGCCGCGGCCCGCCCGACGCGGCACTGTAGCCACGGCGGCTCTGACGCCTTCCACGACGGGCCGCCAGCGTGGCCACCGAGGCGGTGGGCCCCTTCGGGCAGAGAGATGCCGAAGGCGGCCACACCCCCTCTCAAGCCGGCGAGACAGAGGGCCGGCTTCGCATAGCCGGCCTGCCGCCTTCCTCGAAGGAGACGCCCATTAAGGAGACAAGGTGCGGCGGGGCTACAGTAATCGCCCGCCAGGGCGGCATTACTGTAGCCACGCTTACCCCGACCAAGCCCACGCCAACAAACACGGAGCAACAGTAACCGGCCGCCGACAAGGCCCTGGCCGGTGGGGCCGGCCTGTCGACCCAGGAGCCGGCAGTCGGCGGGACCCACCAGCCGGCGGGCCCCAGAAGCCGGCGGAGAAGCCGGCGAGCATAGTCACCGACAGCTGGGCCCCGCGCCCAGTCGGATTACCATTGTACCCCCGGGGGTAGGCCTATATAAACCCCCCGGTGCACCCATGCAAAGGGTTGGACTCTCTTTCTAGACATAGACACTTACAAGGAGAAGAAGCAGGCTGAGCTAAGCCCTTCTTCCTCCTTCCGCCCCCAAACAGCTCAAGGAGCATTGTAGCCACCCGTGAACTTAGTAACCATGCGGAGACCCCGCAGAGCAGCAGTAGGGGTGTTATCTCCCCGGAGAGCCCTGAAGCTGGGTAAGATTCGCCGGCGTGCATGTCTACGCCTCATCCCGTTTCCAGGCACCAGCGACGTTCTATTGGCCCCCGCAATGATAAGCCACCCGTAGGCATATGTCGATCCTACCACCCGACACTTAGCAACGGCCTGCCCAATACCTACTTTCTACCCAGATGCGCAATTGCAAGGTTCAGCTGATTAAGATGCTCGAGTTTATCTGCAATGGTAGAGCATTATCTTTCTAATTCAAATTCAAAGCTAACAATCACAACAGAATATAACTATCACTATGGCAACTGTTACGAAGATGAATCCCTCCTTTCTCAAAGTCTATACGCAAGTTATTTGCTGCCTTCCCATATTCCTCTGGTAGGCAGGGCACCTTCACTCTCAGCGTTTAGTATCGCGTTTTATAAAGTAGTATATGTGTTCAGGTACTGCAAAAAATCACAGAAAATGAATGTTACCGTTCTGGTTTGGTCATTTCACTCTGCTCTCTCCCTTTTCACATATGCCATTTATGTTATAAACCTTACTTGAAGATGCTCATAATTCGTCATTGATGCCTTATCTGCTTCCTTCGTAAACTCCCTAGTTCACATACATATTTATATTCAATAAAAGAAAACTGAAAACACTTTGCTGCAGAGCTTCCAAATTATTACACAAGAAGCAAGCAGACGTCATCCAATCACCTATCTGAGTGCGTGTCCCTGCACAGCTCTGCCGAATCAATGACCGAGCAAATCTAGCCAATCATCAGCCAACCCACATCAAACTACACAGATTAAATAGAACGTAACCAAAGAAGAGTAACTTACAGTGTTGGAGATCTCATCCATGGTGTGAACAATCTCAGTAGAGGGCGGCAGCTACCCAATGTGGCCAACGAGCTTGTCCGACCTGCAAATTTAACCAAACAGTCATAGAAAATTTTGCAATGGATTGTTTGTTGTGGAACGTAACAGAAATTCAAAATTTTCCTACGTGTCACCAAGATCTATCTATGGAGAAACCAGCAACGAGGGGAAGGAGAGTGCATCTACATACCCTTGTAGATCGCTATGCGGAAGCGTTCAAGAGAACGGGGTTGAAGGAGTCGTACTCGTCGTGATCCAAATCACCGGAGATCCTAGTGCCGAACGGACGACACCTCCGCGTTCAACACACGTGCAGCCCGGTGACGTCTCCCATGCCTTGATCCAGCAAGGAGAGAGGGAGAGGTTGAGGAAGACTCCATCCAGCAGCAGCACAACGGCGTGGTGGTGGTGGAGGAGTGTGGCAATCCTGCAGGGCTTCGCCAAGCACCACGGGAGAGGAGGAGAAAGAGAGGGAGGGTTGCACCAACAGGGGGAGATCCAATCGTATGTTGGGCAGCCCCTAGGCCTCACTATTTATAGGAGGAGGGGAGGAGGGTGCGCCCCCTCTAGGGTTCCCACCCCTAGGGGGGCGGCAGCCCTAGATGGGAAAAGGGGGGCGGCCAAGAGGGGAGGAGAGGGAGGCGCAGGGAGAATGGGCCTTAGGGCCCATCTGCCCTTAGGGTTTGCCCCCCCCCCCTTCTTCCCTTAGGCGCCTTGGGCCTTGTGGGAGGCGCACCAGCCCACTCAGGGGCTGGTCCCTTACCACTCTTGGCCCATGCAAGCCTCCGGGGCTGGTGGCCCCACTTGGTGGACCCCCGGGACCCTCCCGGTGGTCCCGGTACGTTACCGATAAAACCTGAAACATTTCCGATGACCAAAATAGGACTTCCCATATATAAATCTTTACCTCCGGACCATTCCGGAACTCCTCGTGACGTCCGGGATCTCATCCGGGACTCCGAACAACATTCGGTAACCACATACAAACTTCCTTTATAACCCAAGCGTCATCGAACCTTAAGTGTGTAGACCCTACGGGTTCGGGAACCATGCAGACATGACCGAGACGTTCTCCGGTCAATAACCAACAGCGGGATCTGGATACCCATGTTGGCTCCCACATGTTCCACGATGATCTCATCGGATGAACCACGATGTCGAGGATTCGATCAATCCCATATACAATTCCCTTTGTCTAGCGGTACGATACTTGCCCGAGATTCGATCGTCGGTATCACGATACTTTGTTCAATCTCGTTACCGGCAAGTCTCTTTACTCGTTCCGTAACACATCATCCCATGATCAACTCCTTGATCACATTGTGCACATTATGATGATGTGCTACCGAGTGGGCCCAGAGATACCTCTCCGTCACACGGAGTGACAAATCCCAGTCTCGATTCGTGCCAACCCAACAGACACTTTCGGAGATACCCGTAGTGCACCTTTATAGCGACCCAGTTACGTTGTGACGTTTGGCACACCCAAAGCACTCCTACGGTATCCGGGAGTTGCACAATCTCATGGTCTAAGGAAATGATACTTGACATTAGAAAAGCTTTAGCATATGAACTACACGATCTTTGTGCTAGGCTTAGGATTGGGTCTTGTCCATCACATCATTCTCCTAATGATGTGATCCCGTTATCAATGACATCCAATGTCCTTGGTCAGGAAACTGTAACCATCTATTGATCAACGAGCTAGTCAACTAGAGGCTTATTAGGGAGATGGTGTTGTCTACGTATCCACACATGTATCTGAGTTTCCTATCAATACAATTCTAGCATGGATAATAAACGATTATCATGAACAAGGAAATATAATAATAATCTATTTATTAGTGCATATTTCCAACATTGTTGTGGTGGGGTAGTGTTAGGGATCGAAGGGGGTTTTTCCCCTTACCGTTGGATGACCTCGTCGAGCGACGGAAGCCCTTTGCAATGCGCAGCACATCGAAGCCGTACAGCCGCCGACCCGGCCGGGTCGAGCAGACCGTCGAGAGGCACGCGCACCTACCCGGCCACGCACCCGGCGCTGGCCAACACCCGCACGAACATCGTCTCCGGCGATAACGACGACATCGACACAACTAGTTCCAGCGCGCCCGCCCACGCCGCCGGGCCCCAGCACGGCCACCAACATCGCTCCTCGCCCCCCACCAGCAATGCCCCCATGAGCGGATGCATCAATCGGAGGAAGAACCAACACCTCCCCTTGTGGTCTCCCCCGCTGGTGGCTGCTCTCCTTCCCGACTCCAGCTTCCAGCGGATGGCGCTCCGATGAAGAGTGCACCGACGAGGGCGTCTTGGGGGACGACAGGGAGGGGAGAGAGGATGTCGCTTGGGGAGTTGGGGAGAGGCAGAGAGGGATTGCGTGATTGATGGGTCTTTTTTTCTAGGTGGAGCGGTGAAAAAGGAAAGAGGAAGAGGGCTTATTAGGATTTGAGAAAGATCGACGTATTAGGAAAATTAGAATTTGGAATTGATTGTCATGAAACTAAATTTTATTGATTGGTAACGTGCTATCAGTTCCTGCCCGTTTATAACGTGTCTAGTTAGGAAACTTTGGAAAGGTTAGGAAACTTTTTATTGTGAGGGTAAAAAAAATTAACGTGAGTAGATATGATGGTGGGACGTGAGATGAAAATAAACCGGACTATTCAACCAACTCGTCCATTAGAAGTAGAGATAGAGATTATTATTATTATTAGAGATTAGAGATTAGAGATTAGGGATTAGAGATTAGAGATAGAGATTAGAGAATAGAGATTAAAGATTATTTGTTTTCTGAAAATCTATTATTTGTTTCCTAAAGCAAATTGCATTAATGAGAGAGATCCGTTGATTTGGCTAAGGTAGGAAAGAATCTATTATTTGTTTGCTAAAGCAAATTGCATTAATGGGAGAGATCCGTTGATTTGGCTAAGGTAGAAAAGAATCTATTATTTGTTTCCTAAAGAAAACTGCATTAATGAGAGAGATTTGTTGATTTGGCTAAGGTAGGCGGTTTTTGCGGTTCCTGGCGGCTCAGTGTGAGGTGGAACAAGGTACCAAAAAACCATGGGAGGTGGGACGGAAAAAAAAACCTGGGAGGTGGGAATTGTCCCTGATTAACCTACGAAATTTCATAGATTTTTTTAGAACGAAAATAAACCGTAGGAGGTGGGACTAAAAAAAACTTGGAAGCGAGGCTACTAACTGTTCCCTTAGAAGTAGAGATATAAGGCTAGCGATTTTTTGCTATTTAAGTATGGCTTAATTAAAAATATCGTAACGGACTTTGTTTAGGGGTCATAAGGAAAAGTCTTGCCCGGCCCGGTTTCCCACATCAAAGCTGGGCCAAATTAGTCGACAAGGAGAGGCAAAGATCTTCAACAAGAACGATCTCGCGCAGCCAACCCAAGTCGCCGGCAGATCGGCGCCTCAACCGAGCTTCGCAAGATGATGAGCGAATCCAATCCGATGCTTGTTGATTCCCTTCAGCCGCCCTCCATACCGGAGCTCCACGCCTCCGCCGGCGACCTTCCCGGCCGCATCCTTCTCGCGACGAGGGTTTACTTCGACCGCGGCGACGAGTCCACCAGGGCCGAGGCGGCGACCAGCAAAGGTCAGAAAGTCGAGATCTCGATCCGCTTTGCCGCCCCGCCGGACCTCTCCTACGTCAGCATCTACTGCCCCGAGCTCAATCAGGCCAATTTCGCGGAGGAGCCCCGTGTCGTCCGCTCGGAGAAGCAGTTCCTCCTGGTGCATCTGCCGCTCACCTTCGGCCCCCGATTTACCCTGTGGGAGGATGAGCGCAATGAGTACTTTCTCTACACGGCTAGTCCCGCGAAGCCGTCGCTCCGATGGATTCCGGCTCCCAAGCCTCGAGGCCTAAGCGCCCTGCTAGGATTGGAATTTGCTGCCTTGACGCCGATGACTATATCCTGGCTGCTCTCTCCCTTCCTCGTACTGGTGATGGCTATGAACTCCACACCTTCACCTCCAATTCGGTTGATTGGACTGCCAAACCCGCTTGGTTGGAGAAACCACCCAAGAGGGAGAGGGAGGAGCTTCTGCCAGCTTCGGCGCACAAGGTGGTGCCTCTCGGAGGCACCATTATGGCATGGATCGATCTTCTCAAGGGTGTTCTCACATGCAATGTCGCTGCTACGGATGCTGTTGCTTCGGTTTCTTTCATCTGTCTTCCCGCCTGGATGCCTGGGAACCAATCTGAATATATAAGCCGTTGGAAGATCCGGGATGTCATTTGTAGCGGGGGGTCGCTCAAGTTTGTTGAAGTCGAAGATTTGTATACAACACAGGAGGATCGTATGGCTCCTGCAGCGCCGCCATCTGATCCTGACATATTCTATGATGGTCTGGATTCCGACACAGACGATTTGGTCGATACTGTGCCCACTCCACCGACCTGGATTGGTTGGAGGGCAGTCATATGGAACAAGGCTCTTTCCGAGAAGTTTTGGCGCAAAGGGTGTGAGGCTCACGTTCGTGACATAGTGGTTGAGAACCCGGACCATCTCGCTTTACTGGCTCAACTAGGACACGGCAGTGTTGTTCATGACTCCGCCGCATTGATCAACTTGTTACCAAATTTCCCCACCCTGAGCATCTTTTGGTGATGATGTTGTCTACATGAACTCCTTGGTGAAGACCAATACCCACCAGGCGTGGGTTGTCGCTATTGACTTAAGGAACAAGACAGTGCTATCATTGGCTCCTTACCTTGGCTCCGAAAAAAATTCCGACTGCCCCCATGTTCCCTCCGTGTTGTCCGAGTATCTCCTAAAACTCTAAGCTCCCTTGAAAGGAGGCCTCCTGGTTGATTAGGGCTTTAGGCAGCGGTGTGGGTCCTCCCTGTAAGTGTATGAGGGCAATGCCAAGAGGAAATTGATGAGCACGTACGGCGAGCTCTGGGTGGAAAATGCAGTGACGACGATTGTGGTATATAGTTAATCCATTCATATTTCCTGCTTCTTTCGCTTCTCTTCATGTCTGGGTGATTCTTGCTTATTCAGTTGTCGTATTGGATTGAGCCTACCATTTCTAGATTGCAACATATGTACTTGCGCAAGATATTGCTACTACAGTGAAATTTGGCAAGTTTGCACTTACCTCTTTAGTACACGATATATGTAGTTTGTATAGGTTTTATCAGTCTTTTAGTACTCCCAGAATTGGTTTCTTGGATAATATTCTAATATATTGACTCAATAAATGTTCTATTCATCCGGACATCAATGGTTTAGTGCAACATTTGAAATTATATAGCTTTGATGCAAGACCACTTGTGTACCTCCAGTCATGAACCCCTTTTGCTCTATTTTCTGTTGAATATAAAAAAATGATGACCCTTTTGCTCACTTTGTCAAGTTACTATCGTTGAAATCAGCTTGGGAATGTTAGAAACTGAGTTTTCTTAGTGAATGTGTGCATAACTGATATTTCAGTTATATATGTACTGGATCAAGTTTTAAAGTAACTTGCCGGTCCAGACTTGGTGACAAAGACATTCAAGTGTCTTTACATTTTCTCTCGGTTTGTATGTTCGATGCTTGACACTTTGGATCTCAGTTGTCCTTTTATTTTTCAAATTTGCACCATCCGTGTATGCATTTTTCAAGCAAAGATTTTTCTGTTGAACAAACTCAGAAATAATCTTGAGCATTGTAATGTTTAGCATACTCCCTTTAAATACATGCACAATATTGAGAGCTTCCTTTCTGTGTAACAGAGTAGTGTCACTTTCTATCTTACGGAGGTAGTCCTGGAACCAGAATTGCAATTATGGCTTTTGTAAGATTTTCAATAGACAAGTCTTTTTCTCATCGTGACGCTCATTCGTTCTAATTTGTAAATGATGGTGATTCCACTCATGCAATTATGTATCTTGACGGTGGTGATTGGTGTTGCTCCGAGGAAAGAGGTATGGGAAAATATGCCAGTTTCTTTTCAATCAGTTGAAGCATAATGGAAAAAAAAATCCCTATGGCAAAAATTAGATTTCATCCAGATATTTTTGCTCGCTGACTTGACCTTATGTACTATAGGCACGAAGTTATGTGTATTGATCTAGGCGACATGATGAACTAGAATTAGCACTCTTCGGAGAATCGCTTGGACTAGGCACACCTTGAGCTTTTCAAGAACAACTGATCATCATTATTTGCAAGGTTGGGAGGTGTGAAATCGCTGCACTGTGCTATATACGAATGCGCCATACATATTTTGCATTTGCATAGAAAAATCATCTGTGAGTCATTTCGTATCCGGTACAACTTCTACAACTTCAACAATTGTTTGTTAAACTAAAAACAGCATTCCCCTTCAACAGAACGGGCTTTGGTCAACCTCTGGAATTCTCGCCACAGTTCTCTGTTGTGGCACCTATCCTTGCTGAAATTGGGTAGCTATGGCTATGTTTTAACCACTTTGCAATTCAACATGTAACTACATCAGCAAACTTACTAGCCCATCTTTTGCAAAGCGTGCTTGGACGCTGATGGTCACTGACGGCTGGCTAGATTCAGAACCTTCGTTCCTACTCTGTACCCCCTTGGTTGACTGCCTTAGGAACGCTTTTGTTGAATTAAAGCTCCAAATATTTCATGGAGAAAAACAAAAACATTCTTCTCAGTTCAGATAGCAACGACCCTTTTGCCGTCATGCAGTAATAGAGATTCGGTTGGCTGAACCCAAGAATTTCAGGGCGAAACCTCAATCTAGAAGATAGTGCTATGAAACCCACTTTTATTGCAGCAACTTTCATTACAACTTGCAAACTTCAGAAACAAACGCATCGACATTTTCACGGCACTTTACATACTATAGCAGCTTATTTCTAACGTCATATAACCAAATGCCATTCCTCAATTCACCTCATCTCAGCTCTATCTATCCTCCCTTGCAAACCCTTCCCCTGAACTAGATCATTCGACTTGCTATTCTTGCGTCTACAGTTACTTGGGTGTTAGGATGTACATCTTGCAGTCATGAGGCGCCACTGATGCAGATAGCTGCCCCTGAGCAGGGAATGACGAGTGCTGCACAACAAGACGGATGTTTTTTTGATGATGAAACCCTGGAATGTGTAGTGGATTGTTAAGGATAAGCACTGGGCTCTGAAGAAAGCAAGCTTACCGCCCATAGATCGCGAGCGGTGACGGACGCAGATGCTGGAAGCCCGACGTTTGACCAGTGTGCGGTGATGGTTGCTTGGTACGCCTGCCTATTCCATAGAACCACCGCCTTTCTGTTGCCGCTGAGCGGTCTGGCCCAAACCTAGAAAAATATCTCCCCGGTTTTAGTTACAGAAATCTCATGATGGAAGCCACTAGTAAGATATTTGAACTGAGCAATACCTCCAAACCAGCATCGGATTGCACGTTCTTTCCCTGCACGCCTAGTCTATCTGTTCATACACTTGTAGTATGAGTACACTGAAAATCCCATATGAGCAAGTTATCATGTGCAAATACGTGCAAGAGAATGCTTGCCTTGGTTGACAGCGATGACCTCCCAATTGCTGATTATGTTCTTTGTCTGCGGGCTCAGCGAGCGCACGTCGCACCCGATCAGAAGAGGAGCCTACACAACTCAGGACCAGGATTTCCGTGAGGAAATGCAGAATTCCTTTTTGAGAATCGAAGCAACATTATTAAATGCACATGGGACAAAATGTGTAGTACCTTGGCAAGTGCCCAGATGCTGAAGTGCGAGCGGTACTCAGCTTCGGACATCCCACCATTTCCAACTTCAAGCATATCAGGATCTGAGATCGGAGCAGAACATGGATCAGTTCCAAGCTAACAAATCGTTAGGCAATCAACAATATTGTTACAGATTCTTCTGAAACCCTTACCATTCCATCCGCCAGGTCCGGCATAGGAGGCCCATCTGTCATTCTGGTCCGCGCGTGATGTCATGCTGAAGTACAAAGGTAACTATGATCAGTCCTGCTAATTCTAGCTAGTAGCTACTTGACCAAATTCCCAGAGTTGATCAATTGGGCAGCACCTGTCCCAGTTGTCAGCAATGTCCGCGGTTGTCCTCCAGCTATTACCACCCATGCCACGTGCCCATGTAGCAGGGTTTTCGATTCACCTAAACAGCAAAAACGCACAAGAGTGAATCAGCAATGCTTGTTTCTCCTTTCCGTACTAAAATGTTATGACGAGCAGACTCACCACTCACAGATTGAGAAGAAGATGTTCTTCCCGTATTTCTTCATGGCGTTGCTTATCCTAGTGTATCTGCATCAACCATGGCAAATTACTTCACAGCCTAACACATAAGACACAGTGCACTGGTCATGCTGAAGTTTGAGGTATTGTTCTCCGGACCTTTCCCTGACGCTCCTGCCAGCATCGTTGCAGTTGTCGTACTTCAGATAATCAACTCCCTGGAGACGAGAATACAAGAATTACAAGAACATTAGAATTTATGATGTCGGTGTTGGGTTGGCATGAGCGATGAGGTAAGTAGTAATTATAAGGTTTATACCCAAGACGCGAACGTCCTCACATCTTGCTCTTCGTGATCGAGCGATCCTGGCATTTGTTTAGTACATGTTTGTGTCCTGCAATTAATACATGGTGACAGTTAGTTTCAGTTCATTGCCAGTTTATCATATTTACAAATTCTAGTTTTCTTGGGCTAATGAAGAGTTTAGTTGCTACAGTGTGCGAACAAATTAGTGTTATTTTTATGATGAATTGGATAGTTAGCATACCCAGCATCACTGTAGATGCCGAGCTTCAACCCTTTGGCGTGCACATAATCTGCAAGCGCCTTGATGCCAGAGGGGAATGTTCTTTTATTTGGAACCAGGTTACCCTGAGAAATCATGATACAACATTATCAGTACTGAAAGAAAATATTAAAAATGGTATACATATGCCTAATCTTCTGCTTCTAAAACGTTTAATAATATCTTGAAAATAGGATGCAGAAGCAATTGTTTTTTAATGTTAAGATTGATTTCTTTAATTGCACTAACAACATAATTCCGCAGTTGCCCTATATTGAAAATGATAGGGATGGTTAGCTTAAGTTTATCTCCTTACCTGGTAATCCCTGTTCAATTCTGCCCAGCAATCATCTGAAACAAGAGACGGGAAACATATTTGAGTAAAACATATACTGCTAAAAATAATCTAGTAGTTGTGTCCAACATGTCGTGAGAAATATACATGATCCAGAGAGCAAACCATACCGATGTTAACATATTTGTAGCCCAATTTCGCGAGGCCAGTGTTGATCAATGCATCAGCTGAAGGAAAGGAAAACAAAGACGCAATTGTTACGATAGTACAAGTTGACACCACATCAAACTCATGACATTATTGTTGTAGTAAGACAGCGAGATCATCACGAGGTGTTGGCGTTGATCCAGCACCAACAACCCAACTCTAGTGACTCAGTGGCTCTAGCACTAACTTGTTTCCTGATAGTTGTCCCTGGGTCAGCATCACCGAAGCAAAGCCTTCATGAAATTTTGCTAACGTAGTACTGTTACAGGGTAGCGTTTCGGTGTGACAACGATGCGTCGGAAAGCACAGCAAAATTAGATAGTGATTGGGCCGAATGTGCATTGAGTAAGTGAAAGGGAGGTCCAGAATTGCAGATAAGGAGATCCGTATACAGGCAAGACATAGGATTTGAGGCTTGAAACAGGGCGGGGGTTCAGTTCAAGTGGTAGCAGTGTCCCGGTCGTACCTGTCTCCCTGATGACTTCCTCGCTGATCCCACAGTAGAAGTGGTTCCAGCTGTTCCACCTAGCACACGAAATGTTTCGTCATGGGTCAGGATTAAATAAATCAGATCAGATAAAACTGGAGCAGAAGAGAAAATGGCGAGCCATGACGAAGTATATATAGGTCAAAAGGAAAATCGCGACTCATGACGAGGCTCGTCTTCAGAAAAATATGGCAGTTTTCTTTTGCTTTCGAATTATATAGATGAAGATCATTGTAGATTTTGCATTACTGATGAATTCACTGATCGATATAGTAAGAAACACTGCTGGATCAATGTGGTGCTATGAATACTGGATCGATGTGAAATCTGGAGTACAAACATGATCGTTCCAATATAAGTGCTGGGAAAGGAAAAAAAATCTTTTAGATCTATGACTGGACGAGGGAAGCAGAAAAAACGTCCAGCGCCCATGCGTGCCCAAGCATTTATCGTACTCACCTCAATGGCCCAATATCCCTCAACTTACCGTCAAATCTCCCGTCGTGTAAAGCCGGGGAAAAACGAAGAGTAAAACACAAGAGGAGTTGGATGGCAGCATGAAAATACCCCATCTGTGGTTTCCTGCCGAGGAGTGGGTGCCGTACGCGGAGCTCGCCCAACGTTGAGTTCGCGGCCGCATCCGAGGGCACCGTGGCTCCTGCCACTGCCGCAACCAGCAGCACAAGCAGCAGCGACAGGCTCGAGGCACACGCCATGGCTACCTAGCCAGTCTACTTTCTGGTGCCGAGCGAGCAGAGGGTGTTGGGTGGGTGGGGGTGCTACTGGTGGCGCCGGTGAGTGACCGCTGGAGACGCGTCTGACGGACGCCTTTATATAGGGCCGTGCGCGGGAGACTATGGGACCGCGGTTTTAAAAAAAAAATGTATCATTTATTTTCCTCTAATTTTATTATGATTTTCTGTTGTTGTGTCTATACACTCCTGTGGCTAGACTTGAGTTGCCGGGTTTCCCTCCATTGGGTTCGTCAATGAGAGCATCTACAAGATTTTTTGTAGGGAATATTTAATTGTATCCTTTTTTGTGGTGGAATATTTAATTGTATCTAAAGAAATATTTTAACGCATATGATACATCTCTCTGAGAGAATCAGCCCATGTGGTAAATTCACCACTCAGATTTTATGATACATCGGCCACTTGGATCACTAGTCAGCCTCTTCCGAAAGATGATTCTGTATACCTAAACTTTTCCTAACGGACCCAACCAAAAACCAAAATCATGAAAGTCGGACTCTAAGAACCCATCAGGACTTTCCTTTGAGCGGATTCATGGGACGCCACAAATCGGCAAACAATCGGGATAATTTCCCATGAATGTTTAGTCGGATTCAATGGATTACGAGACTCGGTTATGAAGATCCTGATGAATTCGGGGGCTAATGACGAGGTTATCTCCTACTGGGTAGGCCCACGGTAACTAGAACCATGGAAAGCTCATGGGGGCCTAGGCCCACATTCACTAAGTATTAGGTACTAGTCGGCATGGTCCCTAGTATCCACTATGTTCTGATATTGATGTTGCTATGACTTTGCTATGTTTAATGCTTTCCATTAGGGCCCGAGTGACATGCTTTCAGATCTTAACCTATTATATTTTCATGCATATATTTGAGTTCTTGATTCTGTCTGCAAGTTATATGCACCTGTTATTGTTCTGAACCATAGACCTCAATGTGACAATAATTGGGATAATCTCCAGGAACGACTGTCATTTAAGAAGTTCATGTATTCTGTATGTGTTAATGCTTTTCCCTTGTTCTCATTTAAAAAGAGCACCTTAATTACCCATAATTCCAGCAAGACCCCATTGCCATGGGAGGGTAGGACAAAGATGTCATGCAATTTCTTAGTGCAAGAACATATGACTATATATAGAATACTTGCCCTTAGATGATTGTTGAATTGGAGCGATTGTGTATCACTCTATGATGTGACTGTTACATAGTGAATTTCATCCAAATATCGATCTCTAGTCCAATGCCTACGATCGATTTCCTCATATTGTCTTGCTTAAGTTACTACTACTGCTACTGTACCAACTGCTACAAACTATTGTTACTGTTACTGTTAGTATTGCTAGTATTGTTACAACTGCTATCATATTACTCTGCTAGTAATGAATTGCAGCAAGGAATTGACATCTCAGGTGTGGTTGAATTGACAACTCAATTGTACGACTTATAAATATTCTTGGCTCCCTTTTTGTTGAATCAATAAATTTGTGTGAAATACTACCCTCGAAGACTGTTGCGATCCACTATACTTGTGGGTCATCAAAGTCCTCCAGATGCTAAACATTCCTGTGGGTCACTCAACCATAGTTGAGTCCCACCTTGAAACAACGGAGGGATTGAACTTCATGGTTATAGTAAAGAATGAAAGAGAAACAATCTTCTGCAGTTGTCCTGGATGGCGAGGATTCACCAAGACCTACGAGTGCCATGTAGGGATGAGGATCGACTTCTACATCATTGCCGAATACTATCGATCGTCATATGAGCCTCTAGTTGCCTACCGCTCCAGTGCTTCCCCGGTGTAAGTGTTTATGAAATATAAAGCACATTTTTCAACTAACGCAAATTTTAGTTCTTGTGCATAACTGCACTCTTGCTTACATATACATTTGCATAGCTTACTGAGACGTTTCTCCATACACTCGTAGGCTAGTACTAGAACAAATGTCCCGTGCGTTGCAACGGGAGGAAAAAAACTTATAAACCCCGTATCCAGTAAGCATTGTTCAAGAACAACCCTCCTCTCCAACTCCCCCAACTCAGCGTCCTTTATTTCGAAAGGCATCCCACACATGTCGCTGCTTATCTTCCTTCCCGTATTCGCCAACGATGGCCGTGTTGCGAAAGATCGTGCTTCACCGAGGAGAAGTGCCGGTTGCACTCCTGGTAAGACAGAGAAAATAGTAGGTGGTCGTTTCTATACATGTCTCTATGAGTATTGGACTCATCAACAAAACAACAATAAATCTAAAAAACAATAAATCTATGAAGTAAAGAAATATAGCAATTCACTGCCAACATGAAACAACAACGGAAGTGATGCACACACGAAAGTACACTCACGACATGCAGCCGACAGTTAACCAAACGGTGGAGCAGTGCTCGTGATCTTCAGCATTGTCAGCAAATCGTCTATGCAGTGTCGTGTGTAGCACTACTGAAACAACAATAAACTTTGTGCACGCTGGAAAAGGCCGGGACGACGTGTTCTCTCATGGAACCCTCCCTACTCTTTCTCTATCTCTCCACTCTTCCTTTAGTATTTGTGCACAGCGTACTTCTAATATTGAATAGAGAGAAAATTCTGGCCTAGGAGCTTGATCCCACAAAGTTTCACAGCCTATTTCACTCATCGGTCTATTTATCATCCATGGTAGTTCCACCACATGCTTGGTTTCATGTTGAGATGGTTCACCACCTTCGCCTCATACCACATGTCACACTGGATCCACGAATCAACCCAGATAATGTTCAACGATTGATTATTTTTAGAGAAAATCCGTTGATACATGCATGGACCAATTGTTCAATTAGAACGATTATCAGACGGCACACAGCTCGTGGCTGACC
This sequence comes from Triticum monococcum, assembly GCA_034509565.1. Lineage (NCBI taxonomy): Eukaryota > Viridiplantae > Streptophyta > Magnoliopsida > Poales > Poaceae > Triticum > Triticum monococcum. The sequence continues at coordinate 11,025,963 of CM067845.1, read as the reverse complement.
TTTCGATGTCTAACGGTCCCGAGCACATCTTCTAGTGACGCTGCCGCATGAATATGATCCTGGAGAATAGCGAGCTTCTGCGCGCTTCTGACTCGGCCCGTTGTAATCCTGGAGCACGACCGCCATGCCACCGCCGGGAACATGGGCGGATTCAGTTGCTCCGCGAGTAGCATATACCTCAACCATGCCAATCAACGGGCGCTGCTTACGCCGTTTCAGTGCAGCTGTCCTAGGTGCACGTTAGCACAGGCCGACTGCTGCTTGTCGCCACAGTCGTCTGCTGGCTGTTTCGACATCACGGTCTGCTATCTATTTTTTTTTGGAAAAGTATGTTGGCTGTTTTGGCATCGTAGCTATCGGGAACGAACAATTCCTAGAGCATCAGGGGGCTGGAGCAGGTTCACGTGAAAGTGAAACAACCTTCTTGCACAGATCATATCCAACCTCTTGCATATTGCCTATACAACAAGAACGCATCGGTGCTTGCAATTGCCTTAGCCAAAAAGCCACACCGGGCAGTCGAGTCGATCTACCTACGTACATACATAGGTACAGATCTAATCTAATTATAGAGGTGCAATGCTGCCTGCCCAATTTCCTTAATTTGGTTGACCAATTTTCTTCTGAATCTAGACAATTCGATCTTAATCAGCTTGACCAATTTCCTTCAGAATCTAGAAAAATCGATTATTGCATCGCTAGAGTTCCATTGGAAGCAATCCATCTCCATGCAAAAGTGGTTGCTGATCAGTTTGAACAAGGACGGTGCAATCCCAGCCGGAATGAGGCTGGTTGGCATGCAACTCGTCGGACGCGCCTCCTACGAGGTCACAAGCTGGAACGACCTCCAGCCTGGGGCTGCCAGTTTTTTTTAGAAAAGGAGGAGGACCTTCGGCCTTTGTATCTGGGCGATGCATACGGCCATTTTATTAATTACTTCTCAGAAGATTTTACAAAGTCATACAATAGTAAGACTAAAGCCACCGTCTAAGCAACAACTGTCGCTACTCCTATCCAAATGATGAAGGGACGCTGATAGCCTGGGCCTAATACCAAGCAGACATCGCAGCCAAACCTAAACATCTAAGACCTGAGGTCCCAACCAGGACGCCTGCCGGGTATGGGGCACCTACCAGTCTGGCGCACTCCTCAACCAGGACGCCTGCCGGGTATGAGGCCGCCGCAGCCACCTGCTACCAATCCATCTTCAGTGCTGTACTGCTGCACCACCTTGCCCGGCCTCTTGGCCATCGACGCCACCACGACGCCTGATAACGTCACCCTCCTGCGCGAGTCCCTCACCACACATCGGGCGCCGAGTCTCCGCTGCGCCACGCCACCGAGAAACGCCACCAATAATGTGCAGGATGAAACCCCGCTCCACCAATTATTCCGTCCACTGGTCCCTCGAGCCCGTGTACACCTCCAAGAATGACGCCACAAGAGGGAAACGACACAATAATGCCGCCGTCATCCGATCTACTGATATAGGGTTTTCCTTGGAGGTAGCAGATAGTAGCCTGGAACTTCTCAACAGCAATGCCTTCAACAAGGGAACGATACCGAATAGTGCCGCCATCGCCGGCCTCGGTAGCAGCTGCGAGCAGGTCTTCACCCAGATCTGTTCCAATGGCCTCCATCAAGCGTCTTGTGCACGGATCGTCCATCACCGCGGTCGCCGCGTCGCCCGTCGCGAGTCCAGAGCCGCCGACACATCCTCCGCCGTCCAGGGCCGCCGCCCCAGGATCCAGCCCTCGCTGGCCGCCGGAACGAAGCCACTGAGCCCCATCGAGGGGGACCAACGGGGCGGAGAAGCTACATCCATCCAAGCCCGGCCAGGATCCGGCCTCTCCCCGCACTGAAGCCACTCCCGTGGCCTTGCATCTCGCCCGCGCCCGAGACGACATAGGCAGCGCCTGCACGCGCAACGCCGCGAAGAGGGGAACAACCCGCCGCCACCTTCCCTGGGGCGCACACGGACTTTGCCGGCGGCCCTTCCAGCGGCGGCGAAGCGAGGGAGGGGGCGAGGGGGATTTGGCGGCGGCGGCACTATGGTTCCCCCGTGTCGCCCGGGGGCGACGCGGGGGCGAGAGGAGTCGTTTGGCCCGAGGCCGCCAGTACCGACCGGAAATCATGGAACATCACCATGACGGGGTGTCCAGTGTTGATGAAGCTCCTGTAGAGAACGCAACCATCCGGAAAGCGCAGCCGCAAGATGCACGCCTCGTCACCCCTCGCTGCCTCGCGGTCGTCCTCTTCCTTCATCATCCTCTTCTTGTCGCCGTGGATGTTGCGCTGACATGAGCCATTTGGTGGCGAGGCTGACACCTCCTCCTTGACCTCCCTCTGCTGCCTCCCATAATGAGTTTATGTAGGCACCAGGCTAACCACGTGGGTACTTATGGGACAGAGAAGACAAAACCGAGAAAGTAGATATGTGCGTGCCCTACGGGTAAGCGAACCGTTTCGCATATCTACTTTTAATCTCAGCCATCAATCTTTATTGTTAACACAAAATTAACGGATATAAAGAGGTGACATATGAAGAACTATGAAAGCCTTCTCTCTTTAATATTAGGTAAAGATAAAGATAAAGATACATGACTCATATGAGGCATGTCATTTTTGGTACAACAATTACTCGGTAGGAGATGGACATTCTACTAGAATTTGTGGACATCATCCTGAACCGTGTTCGAGATGTCCAAGATGGCCCGTACAATGGGTCCTTTGTGCCGTTAGCGCACCTGCTAAAAAATGAGCGATGTCAAGATGGACAAGCCACTCCTAGTAAGATTGCATTGCAATTGTGTATTGAATGTCAAGTTATTCATGTTTTCTAACACATACATGTATATTTACTAATGGTGTTTTGCAACAGAAACTCCCACGTGCTGTGGTGCTTGAGAAATGCAGAATCAAGGTAGTGGTGACTTGCAAATTTTCATCGCTCACATGATTGGCATGGCAAGCACATACTCCATGTTGCGAGATGATGGACGTCTTGTCATCAATGGTTCTCTGGTGATTCGTGACAACTGCTACTGCGACGAGGGTGACAAGTTAATCGTCGTGCTGCATTTTAACAATAATGTGCCATTCCTCTTCATGCGTACCATCTACAACTGGGAGATGAGTGACGACGACGAGTAGGCTTGCATCTTAGTTAATACAATGCATGTGTCAAGAACTTCCTTGTAACTTGTAGTACAAGTACTCCTCTGCTGTGCTACTTTATTGTACTAAGTACTTTGATTTTGGAATGGTGTGTTTGGAATTGTTTTGTACATATAACTGTACTTAATGACAATTTTCCGTTGAAGTCGATGTATGCAAATACTTCTAAGTATTTTTTGAAGTGCATGTGCAACTTAATTATTTGGATGCTTATGTTGCTACATTGAACTTATTTGTAACCAAATTGTAGCCAGAAAATAATTGGGTACAGAACTGTACTGCATGTTAGCAGCATTTGCTAACAAGATGCACACGCTACTAGAGTTTGGAATATTTGCCGCGTTTGCACAAGACGCTGTTGAAGAGAGTACGAGCAGCGTTCGTGCCAAATGCTGCTAAGGCATCACACCATAGCAGCGTTTGACCTAGATGTTGCTACTAATGTGCTACCAATGATGAAAGTAGGTGAAAAATTATGATTTTCTATGTTTTACAGGCAGAAGCGATGGGCCTACTCCTAGCTGCTTCGGTATTCAAAGCCTTGGGATCGAACTCTGTTTTCTTCATTTTATGATTAAAGTACTTTGGTCAAAGTTGCTGAAGAAAGGAATTTAATGGAAAGGCTGGGACATTATTGGAGTATCAGACCAATACTTACTGATTTCTACAATCTTACATCTAGCCTAAACTCTGTCATGGTCAAACATATTACAAGGATCAAGAATCTCCTTGCTCACGTTCTGGCTAAGAAGGCTTTCACTTGTAGATCCTCCTCTGCTTGCTCTATCCGATGCAGTAAAGCCTCTGAATGTTAATTTCATCCTTACTTTTGAAGACATTCCTCTAGCACTGATAGAAAAAGGGCCTATAGTCCCGGTTCGTAAGGGCCTTTAGTCCCGGTTCCTGAACCGGGACTAAAGTGTCGGTACTAATACCTCCCACCTTTAGTCCCGGTTCAATCTAGAACCAGGACTAAAGCCCATCCACGTGGGCAGTGTGCAGAGCCCAGTCAGGAGACCCTTTGGTCCCGGTTGGTGGCACCAACCGGGACCAATAGGCATCCACGCGTCAGCATTTCTGTGGCTAGGGTTTTTGTTTTTTTTTTGAAAGGGGGGGGGGGTTGGGGGTTTTGGGGGGTTAATTTAGGTGTTTCATATATTGTGTTAGCTAGCTATAATTAATATAGAGAAGTGTCCTCTCTTATGTACGTGCTTGGTCGACGCTACGTACTATACATACGTATAGAGAGGACTAGACACGCTGGCTAGCTAGTAAAGCAAACGAAGGAAACAGAAGATCGTCATGAACATATATGCATACAGAGAGAAGTGATACCGACCACCTCTCCTTCTCCGAGAGATTGGTCGAACAACAAGTTCTCGTATATCTATCTGACGGTACCGGCTACATATATACAGTAATTATCTCTTACAAATATAATCATACGGACTCAGGTTTAACATAGAATTCTCCGTCTTCAGGGATCACGTGGTCAAGAAAGAATGCCGCCAATTCCTCTTGAATTGCTCGCATGCGAGCTGGTGCTAGGAGTTCATCCCGCTTCCGAAACATCTAATTTGAAGAAGGGGGTCAATACATATATATATATATATATGAATGAATGAAACTCAACACAAATGATGGTAATAAAATAAAATTGTGAATATTGTTATTTACGTACTTCATATTGTTCGTTAGAGTACCCGCCCCACTCACACGTCGTGTGGCGGATGAACTCGCAGATGTAGTATCCACAGAAATCATTCCCTTGTTCCTGCCACAACCACTTTACAAGAAATAGAGGTCAATCAAACTGATAAGCAAGAATGCTAAATGGTATTGATGAAACTAGCGCTTGAATCACTAGGAGATGCGCGGAACATGCTACTATAGTACTTACTTTCGGGTGTCTAAATTCCAGCTCCTTCGGCAGTCCCGGAACTTTTTTGGTGAATTTTATCCAAACCCTGCCGGACAAAGAAAACAATTACTTGATATCAGGAAATGAACAAAGTTGCTGATATGGTGGATAATGATCGATTTAACTTACTTCTTGAGGATTTCAGTCATGTCTGCATAGTCCTGGGGATCTTTTCGTCTTGAGTCTAAGACGGTTACTAGTCCCTGCTCAAGCTTAATCTCTAGAAGAATATAGTGGAAACTGCACACGCATGCATAACTCATGAATTACATTACTATAACCTTGACTAATATATAAGGGAAACCAAATACGCACAAGACAGTAACACTCACTTGAAGTTGTAAGGAAAGAGTATTATATCTTTGTTTTGATTTATTACGAACGATTGTAGCATGTTGGCCTCGGTAGCTGCGGCATGAAGTTTAACCTCAGTTGCATCTATGAGATATGTGTTAATGAACCCAATATCACCGACTTGTCTTTTCTTCAATTCGACGATCTTCAATCTGCATAATATAGTGATGATGATTATAAATACATGCAATGAAAGAGCTAAGCTATATAGAGAAACTTAATGACAGAAGTAGTACTACTTACAGACAGTAGCAGGCGATCGTTGTTTTATCGAGGGCCAATTGATTGAAAAACTGATAGAACTCCTCAAATGGAACAGGCAACAGATCAATTCCAACGAGGTCATGCTCCTTTTTAACTCTCACATACAAAGTACTCCTCCCCCCAGAGTCTCTGCAGATTTTCAAGTACCAATCATGCAATCTTCGCATCATCGTTGATAGAGATCTTTCATCTTTGACGAGAGGCTTCCCGTACTCGTATCTTTGCATCCGCATGTCCATGGGTTCATAATGTACTTCGTCGGGCAGGTAATCTGCAAGATTATTATAACCGGGCACCATCCTCGGATCATTAGCGACATTGTAGCTAGGCACCTTGAGCGGGGGGGCATGATTGCTTCGCTTGTTTGCCAAGCTGGGCAATTTGTTTCCCAGCTCGTCGTTTTTTCAGCCTTTCATCACTGACAGTAGTTCCCGACCGCTCCGCTTCGGCAAATTCCTTTTCAATAATGCGGTCATAGTTTCCTTTCGGCGGATCAGACTTTGGTGGTTTTGTCAGGGCAGCCAGAGTGCGCTTCACTTTCACCCCATCTACCTTCTCCTCCGGAGGTGGATGTTTCTTTGCTTTCACCCCTTCAAAGAATTTCCTCACTTCTTCTCGCGCGATCTCGGCGTTCTCCTCCTGGGTCCTCTCGTATGGTAACTTCTCTGGAGTCTTCAGAGAAGGACCGAATCTGTATGTCCTCCCGCCTCTGGTTGTACTGCTAGACGCCGACCGAGCAGATGAAGTGGTTGTCTTCTTTACTTGCTTAAGAGGCGGAGGAGAAGGACTACGACCTGCCGGAGCAGCTGGAGCGGCGGCAGGTCTCTTCTGCCCTTGCTAACGAGGCGGAGAAGGAGGAGGTTGGCTGCTCGGGCGCGTCGGCGCAGGCGGAGACGGAGGCGGAGTGCCGCCACGCGCCAAAGAAGGAGCCGGCCGAGGGCCCTGATCATCACTCGCCGGAGGAGGAGGCGGTGGAGGAGGCGGAGTGCCCTGACTCGCCGGAGGAGGAGGAGGCGGAGGCGTCCAGTTCGGAAGGTTGATGAGGTCCTTCCGCCATAGGCATGGAGTCTTCAGAGCAGACCCCAGCCGAGTCTCCCCTTCACCGGTAGGGTGGTCAAGCTGGAGGTCCTCAAATCCCTCCGTTATCTCATCCACCATCACCCTAGCATATCCTTCTGGAATCGGCATGCAGTGAAAAGTTGCGCCGGGTTCAGTAGGATAAACAGAGCCAACAGCCGCCTTGACCTTCAAATTCATCCATTGCGTCATAAGGTGGCAATTTTGAGACTCCGTTATAGCATCCACAGGATAGCTGGCAGGAGCCGTCAAGGCATGCTGCAGCTGAAGCTGCTCGGTGGAAGCCATGCTGCTTCTGCGCTGAGATGGCGGGGTAGCTTCGGGGGAGGCTTCGGCAGTATGTTTGCTGCGATTTGCTTCTCGTTCCTCTATCGCTTGTACCCTTGCGTGCAGCGCCTGCAGTTCGGTCTGCTGCACTTTTTTCCTCCTCTCATGGGATTTGTAACCGCCTACGTTCGGAAACCCAACATTCCATGGAACGGAGCCTGGCGTGCCTCGTGTCCGTCCAGGGTGCTCAGGATTCCCGAGGGCCATTGTGAGCTCGTCGTGCTCTCTGTCTGGAAAGAATGTCCCTTCCTGCGCTGCGTCGATATAGTGCTTAAGCCTACTGACTGGTATGTCCATTTGTTCGTTCGTCCAAATGCATCCCCCTGTTTCAGGGTCCAAGGTTCCGCCAGCCCCGAAGAACCAAGTCCGGCAACGGTCTGGCCAGTTATATGTCTCTGGTCTGATCCCTTTATGAACCAGATCATTCTCAACCTTGGACCACTTAGGCCGGGCTACGAGGTAGCCACCTGACCCCGTGCGATGGTGAAGCTTCTTCTTTGCGGCATTCTGCTTGTTTGTCGCCGACATCTTCTTACTCTTTTCCGATGTCTTGTAGGCCACAAATGCGGGCCAGTGATCTCTGATCTTCTCATATCTGCCCTTGAATTCTGGTGTCTCTTTTTTATCGACAAACCTATTGAGCTCTTTCTTCCACCTCCTGAATAGATCTGCCATCCTCTTCAGAGCAAAAGACTTGATTAATTTCTCTTTAATTGGGTTCTCTGGATTATCCTCTGGCGGTAGGGTGAAATTTGACTTCAGCTCAGTCCAAAGATCATTTTTCTGCATATCATTGACATAAGACACCTCAGGGTCTTCTGTAGCCGGCTTAAACCATTGCTGGATGCTTATCGGGATCTTGTCCCTAACCAGAACCCCGCACTGAGCAACAAATTCCCTCTTTGTCCGGAGGGGTTCAATAGGTTGGCCGTCGGGCGCGATTGCTATGATCTCAAGCTTTTCATCCGAGCTCAACTTTTTCTTCGGGCCTCGTCTCTTTACCGAAGTTGTGCTCGATCCGGAGGGCTAGAAAAAAGAACAAAGACTTAATTAATATGTGTACATACCAAAACAATGAATGCATCAATCAGCTAGTCAGCATAGGCTTAACTAATATATATACCTGGCCGGACTCGGTTCGGTCACCGGAGCCGTCATCACTTTCTCCTTCTTGCACCGGCATTGGGTCACCGGCGCCGTCCTCATGTTCTTCTTCTTGCACCGGCATTAGGTCACCGTAGCCAGCTTGTTCACCCTGTCCTTCCGGACCATCGATGATATCGGTGAGATAGTACGAGACGGCATCACTTCCTTCTGCGATTATCTCCCTCAACAACGCTTCTTTTCTTGCTTCGTCTAGGGCGGTGTCCATAGTTTCTACAAATATTTACAACATGGCAATTATTATTCAAACATGATAGATGGATATATTAGTGCCAAACATAGAACTAGCTACCTAATCATAGTAAGCTATCGGGAGGGGGTATATATCGACAACGACGACACTACATCTATATATGTCCCTCGATGACCCTCGTTCCTGATAAAAAAAAGAGGAAGAAGAAGAAAAAAAGAGGAGAAGAAAGAATAGAGGAGAAGAACTCCTCTATTCTTTCTTCTCCTCTTTTTTCTTCTTCTTCCTCTTCTTTTTTTATCCTCTTCTTCCTCTCATGTTCGAGAGGATCGCCTTGGGGTCGGGAGGTTGCCTAGTGTCAAAGGATTCAACAAAACCATGTCTTCATCATTAGGCGAAAGTAACATGTGCATGATGGTAGGAAGCTCTTCAAAGTTGTTCTGGAGCGGAGTCCCAGATAGGATAATTCGCTTTTTGGTACAAAGTTCAGCAAGAGCCTTCCGAATATCGCTATTTGGAAGGCCTTTGCTGAATTCGTACCAAAAGGCGGATTATTCTATCCGGGACTCCATTCCAGAACAACTTTGCAGAACTTCGTACCAACATGCCCTGGTTACTTCCGGCTAATGATGAAGGCATGGATTTCTTCAATACTTTGACACTAGGAAACCTCTCTCGACCCCTCGGCGATTCTTGACCCCTCGAACCCTCAACGACCCTGAAACCCTCGACCCTTGACCCCTTAACGACCCTCGACCCTCTACCCTAGTTCCCGACCCTCGACCAATAGAGGAGAAGAAGAAAGGAATAGCTAGAGGAGAAGATCGAAGAAAAAAAAGAAGAAACAAAAGAGGAGAAGAAGAAAGGAATAGTCGAGAAGAAGAGAAAATAGAATATATTCTATTTTCTCTTCTTCTCCACTATTCCTTTCTTCTTCTCCTCTTCTTTTTCTTCTGTTTTCTTCTTCTTATTTATTTCTCCTCTTCTTTTCGGTAGAGGAAACCCTAAATAGCTAGCAAGTATCGTGGGTGTGAGATACATGTGGCCTTCGGTGTCGGACACTACATCCACGTCCCACAAGTGACGTGGGCGTCAAAACCCGCGCCACTTGTGGGATGTGGATTTAGTGTCCGACACCGATGGTACATGTATCTCACACCGATGATACTCTCTATTTAGGGTTTCTCCTCTACCACTCGGCGGCCCTCTCGACGACCCTCGTTCACGATAAAATAAAGAGGAAGAAGAAGAAGAAAAAAAGAGAAGAAAGAATAGAGGAGAAGAACCCTCGAACCCTCGAACCCTAGACGACCCTCTTCTTCCTCTCATGTTCAAGAGGATCGCCGAGGGGTCGGGAGGTTGCCTAGTGTCAAAGGAAACCCTAAATAGCTAGCAAGTATCGTGGGTGTGAGATACATGTGGCCTTCGGTGTCGGACACTACATCCACGTCCCACAAGTGACGTGTGCGTCGAAACCCGCGCCACTTGTGGGATGTGGATTTAGTGTCCAACACCGACGGTACATGTATCTCACACCGACGATACTTTCTATTTAGGGTTTCTCCTCTACCACTCGGCGGCCCTCTCGACGACCCTCGTTCCCGATAAAATAAAGAGGAAGAAGAAGAAGAAAAAAAAGAGAAGAAAGAATAGAGGAGAAGAACCCTCGAACCCTCGAACCCTAGACGACCCTCTTCTTCCTCTCATGTTCGAGAGGATCGCCGAGGGGTCGGGAGGTTTCCTAGTGTCAAAGGAAACCCTAAATAGCTAGCAAGTATCGTGGGTGTGAGATACATGTGTCCTTCGGTGTCGGACACTACATCCACGTCCCACAAGTGACGTGGGCGTCGAAGCCCGCGCCACTTGTGGGATGTGGATGTAATGTCCGACACCGACGGTACATGTATCTCACACCGACGATACTTTCTATTTAGGGTTTCTCCTCTACCACTCGGCGGCCCTCTCGACGACCCTCGTTCCCGATAAAATAAAGAGGAAGAAGAAGAAGAAAAAAGAAGAGAAGAAAGAATAGAGGAGAAGTCTCCTCTATTCTTTCCTCGCCTCTCTCCTGAATGTCCGGCGTTCTCGACCCCCCCCCCTCCCCACGTGTCGAAGAAAAAAAAGAAGAAAAAAAAAGAGGAGAAGAAGAAAGGAATAGAGGAGAAAAGAGAAAAATAGAATATATTCTATTTTTCTCTTTTCTCCTCTATTCCTTTCTTCTTCTCCTCTTTTTTTCTTCTTTTTTCTTCTTCTTATTTATTTCTCCTCGTCTTCCTCTCCCCTCTCGGCGACCCTAGCTAGACCCCCTCTCGACCCTCGACCCCTAGGCGACCGTCGACCCCTCTTTTTTTTCTTCCTCTTCTATTTTATCCTCTTCTTCCTCTACCGCTCGGCGACCCTCGACGACCCTCGTTCCCGATAAAAAAAGAGGAAGAAGAAGAAAAAAAAGAGGAGAAGAAAGAATAGAGGAGAAGTCTCCTCTATTCTTTCTTCTCCTCTTTTTTTTCTTCTTCTTCCTCTTTTTTTTATCCTCTTCCTCCTCTCATGTTCGACGACCCTCGACCCCTCGGCGACCCTAGACCCCCTCTCGACCCCCTCTCGACCCCCTCTTCTTCTCCCTCTTCTAATTCATTTGTTCATATGAATATAAAAAACAATTTCATATTTACAATAATTAATATCACCAAAAAAATCCTAATTTTTCTAAAGAACTATTTTTTGCATATATACATGAACATAGATATATACATAGAGAACATATATACACATATATATAAAAAGCAAGCATATATATGAAAAACTATCTATGAACAGAAAACAAATCCTAATATAGCTATGAAAAAATATCTATGAACAGAAAAATATCTATGAAAAAACAAGCATATATATGCATATATACAAATCTTAACAAGCATATATATACATATATATGAAAAAGCATATAACAGAAAAAAAAGGGCGCCGCGGCCGGACCAGAGGAGGACCGCGACGGCGACGATGGGGGCGGGCAGGCGACGGCGACGGCGACGGCAGGGCGGCGCGCGGGAGGGCGACGGCGACGGGGCACAGGGCGCGCGGGGGCGCGACGAGGACGGCGGGGGCAGGGACGGCGACGGCGAGCAGGGCGCGCGGGGGCGCGACAAGGATGGCGGGGGCGGCGAGGGCGCCGGCGCGCGGGGGCAGGGGCGCGGGGCGACGGCGACGGCGAGCACGGGGCGGCGACGGCGAGCAGGGCGCGCGGGGGCGCGACGAGGACGGCGGGGGCGGCGAGGGCGCCGGCGCGCGGGGGCAGGGGCGCGGGGTGACGGCGACGGCGAGGGGTCGACGGTGACGACGAGGAGGAGGAGCCTGACGGCGTCGGCGAAGGGGAGTGGGAGAAGTTGGCGAAAATTTTGCAAGTGTGGGCTTATATAGCCACACCTTTGGTCTCGGTTCGTGGCACGACCCATGACTAATGCCTACCTATGGTCCCGGTTGGTGCCACGAACCGGGACCAAAGGCCAATTTTCGGCAGCCCAAAGGGCGGGAAGCGGCGGCCTTTGGTCCCGGTTGGTGGCACCAACCGGGACTAAAGGGGGGCATTGGTCACGGTTGGTGCCACGAACCGTGACCAATGCCACCTTTAGTCCCGGTTGGTGCCACCAACCGGGACCAATGCCCTTGTGCGCCCCGGGTCCAAAAGTTTAGTCCCACATCGCTAGTTGAGAGGGCTTTGGAGTGGTTTATAAGCGCTGCTGCGCCCACCCTCCTGAGCTCCTCTCAACTGCAGGCTTTCGGGCCTAACCTGTCATTGCAATGCTTGTGGGCCTACTGTGCCTGCTGCGGGCCTGAATCCTGACCCATGTAGGGTTTCTAGTCGTATTCAGGCCGTGGAGGCCCAGTAGGTGGCATTTTTTTCTTTTTTATTTCTACATTTTTTTGGTTTTTTATTTTTGCTTTTAGGTCACAAAAATTATAAACTTTCTATTAGTGCCATTAGTTTTAAATTTTAAATAGTTTAAATTTGAATTTTTAAAAATTTGCGTGAATCACTAGTTTATGAATAACTTTACTATAAAATTAGAATTTTTTTCTATTTATTTTTTATTTCTACTTAAAACTAAATACTTACAGTTTTTTAGTGATTTCTTTTTGCTTTTAGGTCACAAAAATTATAAACTTTCTTTTAGTGCCATTAGTTTTAAATTTTAAATAGTTTAAATTTGAATTTTTAAAAATTGGAAGAATATTATAGTTTTATTTTAGTTTAATTACTTACAGTTTTTAGTGATACTTATAGTTTTATTTTACTTATAATTTAATTTTTTTGTTTTCTTATTTTGTTTTATTTTTTGCTTTTTATTTTTTTATTTGTACTAAATACTTATAGTTTTAAAATGCACCATATTTTTTTATTTTTCATGCATTTATAGATTTTTTTGAGCTATAAGACCCTGAAAATGAAAAGCATTTCAAATGAACTCCGAAAAGGTTGAAAGTTGGCATGGTATCATCATTTCACCCACATAGCATGTGCAACAAAGTTGAGATGGTTACGGCAAAAACTGGATGCACTTCGTGTACAAAACGGACAATCTCTTTCGAAGTATCAGGGTTTCGGACGAAAGATCATCTGTTACAAAGGGATTTCATTTTCTTGAACTTATTTGAACTCCATATTTTTTTTCTGTGTTCAAAATGCACCATTCAAAGACACATCATCAATTTTCAACCCTTTCTGACTTCATTTGTTATTTTTCATGCATTTATTGATTTTTTTTAGCAATAAGACCCTGAAATTGAAAAGCATTTCAAATGAACTCCGAAAAGGTTGAAAGTTGGCATGGTATCATCATTTCACCCACATAGCATGTGCAACAAAGTTGAGATGGTTACGGCAAAAACTGGATGCACTTCTTGTACAAAACGGACAATCTCTTTCGAAGTATCAGGGTTTCGGACGAAAGATCATCTGTTACAAAGGGATTTCATTTTCATGAACTTATTTGAACTCCATATTTTTTCTGTGTTCAAAATGCACCATTCAAAGACACATCATCAATTTTCAACCCTTTCTGACTTCATTTGTTATTTTTCATGGATTTATTGATTTTTTTGAGCTATAAGACCCTGAAATTGAAAAGCATTTCAAATGAACTCCGAAAAGGTTGAAAGTTGGCATGGTATCATCATTTCACCCACATAGCATTTGCAACAAAGTTGAGATGGTTACGGAAAAAACTGGATGCACTTCGTGTACAAAACGGACAATCTCTTTCGAAGTATCAGGGTTTCGGACGAAAGATCATCTGTTACAAAGGGATTTCATTTTCTTGAACTTATTTGAACTCCATATTTTTCTGTGTTCAAAATGCACCATTCAAAGACACATCATCAATTTTCAACCCTTTCTGACTTCATTTGTTATTTTTCATGGATTTATTGATTTTTTTGAGCTATAAGACCCTGAAATTGAAAAGCATTTCAAATGAACTCCGAAAAGGTTGAAAGTTGGCATGGTATCATCATTTCACCCACATAGCATGTGCAACAAAGTTGAGATGGTTACGGAAAAAACTGGATGCACTTCGTGTACAAAACGAACAATCTCTTTCGAAGTATCTGAGTTTCGGACGAAAGATCATCTGTTACAAAGTTGGCATGGTATCATCATAATAGTTGCGGGAGAAAGTCTTCACTTTTTCTTCGCTTGTGTCATTTGGTTATTGCGCCGTAACCATGGATAATCTTCATTGTTTATCAGGATGCTTGGGTCAGCCTTGACATTGAAGGGAGGAATTTCATGAAACTTTTCATAATCTTCAGACATGTCTGTCTTGGCGTCCACTCCCAGGATGTCCCTTTTTCCTGAAAGAACTATGTGGCACTTTGGCTCATCGTATGATGTATTCGCTTCCTTATCTTTTCTTTTTCTCGGTTTGGTAGACATGTCCTTCACATAGATAACCTGTGCCACATCATTGGCTAGGACGAACGGTTCGTCAGTGTACCCAAGATTTTTCAGATCCACTGTTGTCATTCCGTACTGTGGGTCTACCTGTACGCCGCCGCCAAACAGAATGACCCATTTGCACTTAAACAAAGGGACCTTAAAATCAGGTCCGTAGTCAAGTTCCCATATGTCCACTATGTAACCATAATATGTGTCCTTTCCGCTCTCGGTTGCTGCATCAAAGCGGACACCGCTGTTTTGGTTGGTGCTCTTTTGATCTTGGGCGATCGTGTAAAATGTATTCCCATTTATCTCGTATCCTTTGTAAGTCAACACAGTCAAAGATGGTCCCCTGGACAACAAGTACAACTCATCACAAACAGTGTTGTCACCTCTGAGACGTGTTTCCAACCAACTGCTGAAAGTCCTGATGTGTTCACATGTAATCCAGTCGTCGCATTGCTCCGGGTGTTTGGAGCGCAGACTGTTCTTGTGTTCATCGACATACGGGGTCACCAAGGTAGAGTTCTGTAGAACTGTGTAGTGTGCTTGAGACCAAGAATATCCGTCCCTGCATATTATTGAGTCTCTTCCAAGAGTGCCTTTTCCAGTCAGTCTCCCCTCATACCGCGATTTAGGGAGACCTATATTGTTAAGGCCAGGAATGAAGTCAACACAAAACCCGATAACATCCTCTGTTTGATGGCCCATGGAGATGCTTCCTTCTGGCCTAGCGCGGTTACGGACATATTTCTTTAGGACTCCCATGAACCTCTCAAAGGGGAACATATTGTGTAGAAATACGGGCCCCAGGATGACAATCTTGTCGACTAGATGAACTAGGACGTGCGTCATGATATTGAAGAAGGATGATGGGAACACCAGCTCGAAACTGACAAGACATTGCGCCACATCACTCCTTAGCCTTGGTACCATTTCTGGATCGATCACCTTCTGAGAGATTGCATTGAGGAATGCACATAGCTTCACAATGGCTAATCGGACGTTTTCCGGTAAAAGCCCCCTCAATGCAACCGGAAGCAGTTGCGTCATAATCACGTGGCAGTCATGAGACTTTAGGTTCTGAAACTTTTTCTCTGGCATATTTATTATTCCCTTTATATTCGATGAGAAGCCAGTCGTGACCTTCATACTAAGCAGGTATTCAAAGAAGATTTCTTTCTCTTCTTTCGTAAGAGCGTAGCTGGCAGGACCTTTATACTGCTTCGGAGGCATGTCGTCTTTTTCGTGCAAACATTGCAGGTCCTCCCGTGCCTCCGGCGTATCTTTTGTCTTCCCATACACGCCCAAGAAGCCTAGCAGGTTCACACAAAGGTTCTTCGTCACGTGCATCACGTCGATTGAGGAGCGGACCTCTAGGTCTTTCCAGTAGGGTAGGTCGCAAAATATAGATTTCTTCTTCCACATGGGTGCGTGTCCCTCAGCATCATTCGGAACAGCTAGTCCACCGGGACCCTTTCCAAAGATGACGTAGGGTAAATCATTGACCATAGCAAGCACGTGATCACCGGTGCGCATGACGGGCTTCTTCCGGTGATCTGTCTCGCCTTTGAAATGCTTGCCTTTCTTTCGACATTGATGGTTGGTCGGAAGAAATCGACGATGGCCCAGGTACACATTCTTCCTGCATTTGTCCAGGTATATACTTTCAGTGTCATCTAAACAGTGCGTGCATGCGTGGTATCCTTTGTTTGTCTGTCCTGAAAGGTTACTGAGAGCGGGCCAATCGTTGATGGTCACGAACAGCAACGCCTTAAGGTTAAATTCCTCCTGTCTGTGCTCATCCCACGTACGTACACCGTCTCCATTCCACAGCTGTAAAAGTTCTTCAACTAATGGCCTTAGGTACACATCAATTTCGTTGCCGGGTTGCTTAGGGCCTTGGATGAGAACTGGTATCATAATGAACTTCCGCTTCATGCACATCCAAGGAGGAAGGTTATACATACATAGAGTCACGGGCCAGGTGCTGTGATTACTGCTCTGCTCCCCGAAAGGATTAATGCCATCCGCGCTTAAAGTAAACCATACATTCCTTGGGTCCTTTGCAAACTCATCCCAGTACTTTCTCTCGATTTTTCTCCACTGCGACCCGTCAGCGGGTGCTCTCAACTTCCCATCTTTCTTTCGGTTCTCACTGTGCCATCGCATCAACTTGGCATGCTCTTCGTTTCTGAACAGACGTTTCAACCGTGGTATTATAGGAGCATACCACATCACCTTTGCAGGGACCCTCTTCCTGAGGGGCTCGCCGTCAACATCACCGGGGTCATCTCGTCTGATCTTATACCGCAGCGCACCGCATACCGGGCATGCGTTCAGATCCTTGTATGCACCGCGGTAGAGGATGCAGTCATTAGGGCATGCATGTATCTTCTCCACCTCCAATCCTAGAGGGCATACGACCTTCTTTGCTGCGTATGTGCTGTCGGGCAATTCGTTATCCTTTGGAAGCTTCTTCTTCAATATTTTCAGTAGCTTCTCAAATCCTTTGTCAGCCACAACATTCTCTGCCTTCCACTGCAGCAATTCCAGTACGGTACCGAGCTTTGTGTTGCCATCTTCGCAATTGGGGTATAACCCTTTTTTGTGATCCTCTAACATGCGATCGAACTTCAGCTTCTCCTTTTGACTAACGCATTGCGTCCTTGCATCGACAATGACCCGGCGGAGATCATCATGATCGGGCACATCGTCTGGTTCCTCTTGATCTTCAGCAGCTTCACCCATGGCAGCATCATTGGGCACATCGTCTGGTTCCTCTTGATCTTCACCAGCTCCCCCCGTTGCAGCATCACCGTATTCAGGGGGCACATAGTTGTCATCGTACTCTTCTTCTTCGCCGTCTTCCATCATAACCCCTATTTCTCCGTGCCTCGTCCAAACATTATAGTGTGGCATGAAACCCTTGTAAAGCAGGTGGGAGTGAAGGATTTTCCGGTTAGAGTAAGACCTCGTATTCCCACATTCAGTGCATGGACAACACATAAAACCATTCTGCTTGTTTGCCTCAGCCGCATCGAGAAACTCATGCACGCCCTTAATGTACTCGCGGGTGTGTCTGTCACCGTACATCCATTGCCGGTTCATCTGCGTGCATTATATATAATTAAGTGTCCAAATTAATAGAAGTTCATCATCACATTAAAACCAAAGTACATACATAGTTCTCATCTAACAACATATAGCTCTCCAGAGCATCTAATTAATTAAACCATACATTGAAACTATGTAAAACATTTCAATGCGAAAATAAATGCGATCATAATCGCAACCAAGGTAACAATTGATCCAACGGCATAATGATACCAAGCCTCGGTATGAATGGCATATTTTCTAATCTTTCTAATCTTCAAGCGCATTGCATCCATCTTGATCTTGTGATCATCGACGACATCCGCAACATGCAACTCCAATATCATCTTCTCCTCCTCAATTTTTTTTATTTTTTCCTTCAACAAATTGTTTTCTTCTTCAACTAAATTTAACCTCTCGACAATAGGGTCGATTGGCATTTCCGATTCACATACATCCTAGATAAATAAAATCTATGTCACGTTGGTCGGCATAATTTTCATAAACAATAAATGAACCAATAGTTATAAAGATAATATACATACCACATCCGAATCATAGACAGGACGAGGGCCGACGGGGGCGGATACCAAAACCATCGCACTATATAAGATGCAATAATAAATGTAAGAAAATGATACAAGTATCTATCTAAACATACAAGTAAGAATATTTTTCCTTTCAGAAAGAAGATAAGAACAAGAGGCTCACCACGGTGGTGTCGGTGATGAGATCGGCGCAGGTGATCGACGGCGGTGAAGCCGGGGATGGGGCGTGACGGACCGCTAAATCTAGACAAATCTCGAGGAAAATGGAGCTTGGAGGTCGAGCTTCGAGAGGAGAAAGCTTAAGTAGTGTGGCTTGGGCATTCCATCGAACACCTCATGTGCATAGGAGGTGAGCTAGAGCACCACAAACCCCTCCCCTCGCCGGCCTGAGAAAAATAGAGCACTGGAGTGCTCTGCTCCCGGGCGAGGGTATATATAGGCACCTCATTGGTCCCGGTTGATGACATGAACCGGGACTAAAGGGGAGCCTTTGGTCCCGGTTTAGGCCACCAACCGGGACCAATGGTGGTGGGCCAGGAGGGAGGCCCTTTGGTCCCTGTTCATCCCACCAACCGGGACCAAAAGGTCCATAGAAACCGGGACCAATGGCCCATGTGGCCCGGTCGGCCCCCTGGGCTCACGAACCGGGACCAATGCCCACATTGGTCCCAGTTCAAGACTGAACCGGGACTAATGGCCTGAGGCGGCCTGGACCATAGCCCCTTTTTCTACTAGTGTAGGGAAACTTATCTTTGTACACTGTATGGGATGTTGATGTCAATAAAGTTGAGCCTTCTTTGAGGGCTTGAGTTTGCCAAAAAAGCAGAATATCTTAAAGAGAAAATAAAAGAAAAAGGGCAACACACTTTATTCCACTGCTATAATCCCTATTTCCGCCCTCAATTATCCTATTTAAAATATATATTCCATTGTCCTTTCTATATCTGCTTGTCCATATTGACATGTTTCTGGGAGAAGGGAAAATTGTTTTGTTGGGCTTATGTTCTGCAAAATAAGCACAGTCCTGCTTAATATAGCTTGATGTTTCTTTAGGTTTCTGTGCACCACAATCCTTGTTGTTACCCTAGGTATGAAGTCTACTGTAGGCACTTTTAGTTCAGGGGAAAATTGAAAATAGTGAGGACCACAATGGTTGTTAAATGGTACTACATCTAAAACACTATAAACTATTGGAAGCCATAATATGAAAATAATAACATAATCACAATGGAAACATATTAAGAAGTAAATGAGGGAATGTACTACATCTTCAGTCAGCAGTCATTATTTACTGCATGTGTAAATATAAGCCAAACATTCAGATGCAGATCATCTATTGTGCTGGTTCTTACGCGCAACCATGCATGGGAAACATGCAAAACACCTCTGGCGCTCATAGATGCAAGCATGGAATATACTTGAAAATTCTGTGCACTACTGAAGATACTATTTCAGTCTGTAAATGGATCTCGAATTCTCAAGTATAATCTACGGCATAAAATCTTAAACCTAACTAGGAGCCAGAAAAATGAGAAGCGTATAGAAATCAAACACCATTATAGGCATGCAGCAGTATAAAGAGATCACAATTCATACATACACCTCTCTTTCATAATGTAGTGCTCTTAGATTTTCTGAGTCAAAGTAAATAAACTTTGACCAATTTCTTAGAGAAAACTGTCTATATCTACAATAATATATACAATATGGCATAACTCATATGTCTCTATGTTATGTGTTTGGTATTCTAACTATAAATATTTTTCTATATAAATATGGTCAAAGTTTAAAATATGATTTGACTTTTGAAAAATATCTATACAAACTACATTATGGAACGGAGGGAGTAATATACTAGGAAATACCCTCATACACCTGGTTGTAGATGAACCTGATTTGGAGAAAAGTCAAAAAGTTCAAAACTTTTTTAAACATACTTGACCAACTGCGGTACTCGTATAAAAATTTTGAGAAAGAAAAACTCATGCGAAAAAACCCAAGCAAAAATAAAAATATCCCAGGACAATATAGATTTAGGGGTTAATTATCCTTTTGCCCTCAGTGGTGTCCATGTGCTCAGTTTTGCCCTCAGATGCGAATTGTCCTCGGTTTTGCCCCTAGTCCATGCACAGCAAGTATGACGAGGCCAAATGGCCATATTTGAGTCCATTCCTTCCGCCGGCGTTAGTGGTTGTGGGTCCGGAACTTACACATGGGACCGCGTGGATGTGGGTCCGGAACTGACATGTAGCCCCGTGCAACTAAATCCCCAAATCATTCTAGCTCACTCGACCCATCCGCCGGCCGGCTGTCCTGCGCCGCCGCAGCGGCCACCTGCGCCGCGGCCAGCACCTACCCCGCCACCAGCTGGATGGCCTGCTCCGCCGCTACCGTCCTGCGCCTACGCTCCACGGCTACCTGCGACGCCCGCCGCCTTCCTGCGATGCCACGGGTGAGGCGCCCGCCACCTACTCGACCCGCGGTGCGGCCTCCTTCCGTGCACCCGGCCGGAGCACTCAAAGGTGGGGGCTGCTGGAGCTATTTGAACTAGGAGGAAGAACCCTAGGGCGAAATGGGGAGCAGCGGCGACCCCGGAGTATTCGGCGAGGCAGGCATCGGGCCGGAGATCCGCTGCGTCCATGACTGGGTTCCCGAGGGGTAAGTCTCGCCTCTTGTTTAGATTGAGCTTAGTTGTGCATTTGAACACTCGATTCGAGTAGGTTTGCCCAATTAGTGTGCTGATTCCGTCTGTTTTTTTTCGCCGGTTAGGATGGATTTGCGGTTTGCTTTCATGGTGCACATTAGAAGGGACCAGTACATGTTCGATGCAAAGGATAAGAAGAAATACCAAGGAGGTTTTGATTATCGGTTGCCAGTGGCTAGTAATTGGAGTTTCAGACAATTTAGAGAGGTAATTTGTAGCCAATATCCTTGGGGTTTGCTTGATGAAGTGGTATACAAATACTATGATGGGGAAAAGAATTGGGTGACAGTTAGTAATGATGAAGAGCTAGCTACCATGTTTGTTAGGCATAAAGAGAAAGATAATTTTCATGTGAGGCTGCAAGTTGATGTGCTTGAGCAGGCATTTGGACCTAGGATGACGGGTGCAGCATCTCGGGGAGAACCAAGTCGTCGTAATGGCATCTCTAGCCAGAACAGTTCAGTTGGTGCACGATGACGTGGTGGCCGACAAGTGTGGGCAACAGCAGTAGGGTCCCCCTTGAAGTGGAGCCTGATGACTACAATTCTGGGGTTGATGAAGAGAAGCTATATTCTGATGTTATTCGGAATTTACGACGGGCACCTCGGACTGAAAACCAAGATGAGGCTCACAATGTAGTCTGTGTGGATCATGACGCGGTGGGTGAGGACGAAAACCTTGCAGCTGTTGAATGGGACCCTTTGGACCCTCATATGGAAGAAGGTACACTACAAGAAACTTGTTAATACATGACAGATTCAGACCATCACGGATGTGCTCAAAACCATCATGGAAGGGCGCCCATGACAGATTTGAAATCCGTCATGTATATCGCGTCATAATTTATCCACCACGCAGTCCATGACAGATATTGGCCTTCATGGATCCATGACGGATTTTGACCGTGACAGGTGAGTATTTAACGGACGCGCTCATAACGACGTTAAGATGCATTCCACATCATCATCTGACGTGGCGGCCTCCGTGAATCTGAGGTGACAGCCCGTTTGATCACCAGCCCAGTTAAAATTTTGGCCCACTACATTTGGCTATAATTAAGATTTCAACCCAATAATTCCAATACGGCCCAAATAGCACAGCCCATTCAATTCACCCAGCTAGCACATCCCAATACATATAATACAAGTAAGTTTTCACAGGGAGGTTTAAAGGATAGTTAGTAGCAGCTTGTGGAGTTGATGCACACAGTTTTGTATTTCCAGTTGCCTACGGTGTGCTGGAGACAGAGTCTGAGGAGAGCTGGACTTGGTTTTTGCATAATCTGCGCCAGGCTATTGCACATCCCAGTGGGTTGGTCATTCATACAGATGCCTACAAAGGTTTAGAAGCGGCCGTGGACAATGTGTTCCATGGATTAGAGCATAGGGAATGCATGCATCACCTTGCTACAAATTTCATGAAGAAATTCAAAGGAAAGGTGTATACCGACAATTTTGGCTAGCATCTTTGACTTGCAGTCTGAAGAAGCACAACTACCACTTGAGGCAGTTATACATGAATCCCAAAGTGAAAGAATACTTGGAAACACACCACTCCAAGTTATGGGCCAGAAGCCAATTCAGTGAAGTGAGCAAAGTTGACTATGTGCACAATAATCTAGCAGAGTCTTTCAACTCAACGATTCGGAAACTAAAGGGTCATTATGTGGTGGATTTGCTTGACAGGATAAGGATAGAATACATGTAGAAATTTAATTATCGTGCAGGAATAGCCGAGGCAAAATTCATGGGCCACATTATCATCCCTGCCGTGATGAATGAACTGAAGCAGAGGACAACAGGCTTGGAAATGAACATGACTCTTTGCTCGGGTACCACAGCAGAGATATCATATTTGGATAAAGAGAAGAGGGAATGGAGATATCCAGTGGATTTAGAAGCTAGAACTTGCAGTTGTAGGCAATGGCAGATAACTGGGTTGACATGCATTCATGCCTTGTTTTTCATCACTTCTCTCCCAGGTCCAGCGGGGAACATACAACAGTATGTGCATGATTACTACTCTGTTGCAAGGTTCAAAGCCACATATGCTTATGCCTTGCCGGCTATGGAGGGAAAACAACAATGGGACATGGTGGACCCTGGATTCAAGCTTTGCGCTCAAGTTCTGAAGAGAGCAGCAGGTAGACCAAGGAAGAGTCACTAGTAGAAAAAGGGTCAAACGTGAAGCACATTAGTGCCGGTTTGTATTTGAGCCGGCACTAATGTATACATTAGTGCCGGTTCGTGGCGGCGATCAATAGTACCGGTTCGTGGCGAACCTTTAGTACCGGTTCATGCCACGAACCGGTACTAAAGAGGCTGTGTCATCCTGCGGTCAGGCTATGGCCCCACCATCACCATTTAGTGCCGGTTCGTACCACGAACCGGTACTAATGAGGTTATGGCAAGCTGTTTTTAGTCCCACCTCGCCAAAAGAGAGGCAGTATGAGCGGTTTATAAGCCGTGAGTGCACAGACAATGACGAAGAGTTGTAATGCTCACCTACATGTTGATTAGCTTCAAGCCTTGCGGAATAGCATAGATTGCACTGAGCTATGTGCAGTGGCTTAGTGCAATCTACACTATTCCGAATGGCTTGAAGCAAATTAACCAGCATTGCACCTCTTTTTTATTTTTAATAACTTATTTAAACTCCGGACTTCTTTTGTGTTCAGTATGCGGCATTTAAAACTTGTTATGCCTCAAGGTTGTTGTGGTTTGGAAATTATGGATTTGACAACCATGAATCATAGCTTTTTGTGTAAGTGACTTGGGAAACTCAAGTTTGGCAAACTCTATTGACTAGTAGAAAAACGGTCAAATGTGAAGCACATTATAGTGCCGGTTTGAATTTGAGCCGGCACGAATGTGACCATTAGTGCCGATTCCAACGGCTAGGCAGGCTGCTACCATTAGTACCGGTTCGTTGCCAATCTTTAGCACCAGTTCATGGCACAAACTGATACTAATGTGCATCCCACCAATCAGGAAGAATCACACGGATCGTGTGTTTCTTTCTAGCTCTTGCAAGTCGTTGGATCAAGGGTGTGTTTCTTCCTAGCTCATGTGAGTCGTTGGATCGGAACTACCACAATCACTTTGTGAGCCAGATGACCCTATATATAGCCCATCTCTCGCCTTCCCTGCGTAGGTCTTTCAATTCATCGACTACATACATCTACCAGTTCATCGACTACATACATCTACTAGTTCATGGACTGAATACAAATCATTCGAATTCGCCATCATACGCCCAACCGTGCATTTGATATGCATATATATGCATCACGAGCCACGGTAGGGCTGTATGATGGCGATACCGATTGGTTTGTTCTAGATCCGACATAAAAGGTTTGATACAACTTCTTTTTTGTGACATAAGATCTAACATTGTTGCTTCTAGTAGTTCTCTTGATTCCACTAATGATTCTCTTAGCCAAGTTACACTTGAGCAAGAAAATAGCTTATTGAAGGGAATTATAGAGAAAGGAGTGTACAAAAGCCTTGCCGGGAGTAAGCAATTCGAGGAAATTGTGCGCAAGCAAGGAAGGCATCGGAAGAATCAAGGTGTTGGTTTTGAATGAAAGTTCAATGCCAATGGAGTTGAGTGGGAAGAAGATCAATACCCCAAGACAAAGTTTGTTCCTCAACAAGAGAAGTATCCTACTTCCTTCAAGGGGACACAAGCTCAAGATGATCTTCCACCACAGGACTACAAGCAAAAAGGCAAGGACAAGCTTCAAGAGGAAATTGATGAGGTTATGGCAAGTTGTTTTTAGTCCCACCTCGCCAAGAGAGAGGCAGTATGAGCGGTTTATAAGCCGTGAGTGCACAGACAATGACGAAGAGTTGCAATGCTCATCTACATGTTGATTAGCTTCAAACCTTGCGGAATAGCATAGATTGCACTGAGCTATGTGCAGTGCAGTCTACCCTATTCCGAATGGCTTGAAGCAAATTAACCAGCATTGCACCTCTGTTACATGGCCACTTCAATGTTTTTTAAACTTATTTGAACTCCGGACTTCTTTTGTGTTCAGTATGCAGCATTTAAAGTGACGTCATCAATTTCCAACATGTTCTGACATCATTTGTTGTTTTTCGGTCATTTACCTAATTGTTTAGAGAGCTAAATGACCGTGAAATTGAAAATCACTACAAAATGAATCCTGAAAATGTTGAAACTTGGCATGGTATCATCGTATCACCCGCATAGCATACGCGAAAGAGTAGAGAGGGTCACGGCAAAAACTGGACGCACTTCGTGTACAAACTGGACAAACTCTTTCCGAGTATCAGGGTTTCGGACGAGAACTCATCTGTTACATGGCCACTTCAATGTTTTTTAAACTTATTTGAACTCCGGACTTCTTTTGTGTTCAGTATGCAGCATTTAAAGCGACGTCATCAATTTCCAACATGTTCTGGCATCATTTGTTGTTTTTCGGTCATTTACCTAATTGTTTAGAGAGCTAAATGACCGTGAAATTGAAAATCACTACAAAATGAATCCTGAAAATGTTGAAACTTGGCATGGTATCATCGTATCACCCGCATAGCATGCGCGAAAGAGTAGAGAGGGTCACGGCAAATAAATAATGCAGTAAAGAAAAAACTATATAAAAAACTACTCAAAAATAAATAAAATAAAATAAGTAATGCAGAAAAGAAAAAACTATATAAAAAATTTGTTGGCGCACTGCCCTGTGGGTCTACCAGACCTAGGGTGTGCCAATGCAGGCCTAGAAGGGCCAGCAGACTCACAGGGCAGCGCGCCCTAATTAATTAGGCCTAGAAGCCTGCTATATAGAGGAGTTCGAAGAGGTAGCCGCGGCTGGGTTTATAAACTAGTGCGGCTGCCCTTCGCCGGACGAGGTGGGACTAAATTTTGGGGTGGCAGCACAAACTCTAAATACAGCAAAAAACAACTAAAAATAAATAAAACAAAATAAATAAAGCCGAAAAGAAAAAACTAAATGAAAAAATCCCACCTACTGGGCCACAGCGGCCTGCATACGACTAGAAACCCAACCTGTTGTTGGGCCAGGATGCAGGCCCGCAAGCCCAATAGGCCCCACAGGGCAGAGTAGAAGAGGTAGGCCCAGAAGGCCTGCTTTAGAGAGGAGCTCGAGACAGCAGCGGCGGCGGGGCTTATAAGCAGGTGTGTGCGCCCTTCGGCTAGCGAGGTGGACTAAATTTCTGCGCCCCTCGCCTGGCAGCGCACACCCTTTAGTACCGGTTGGAGCCACCAACCGGTACTAAAAGCCTTCGTTTCCCGCCACTTGGCCTGGGGAAAATAGGCCTTTAGTACCGGTTGGAGCCACGAACCGGTACTAAAGGCCAATCCTATATATATAGCACTTACGAAAATTTCAGTTTCAACTCCGTACTTCGTCTCCAACCTCCGCCGCGCACGCCGCTCGATCCCGTCGTCGCCGCCCGTCGCCCGTACCGTCGTCCGTCGTCATCGTCGCTGTCCCCGCCGCCGCCCGTCGTCGTCGTCGTCTCGCGCTGCCGCCCGGACGCCGCCGCCGTCCGTCGTCATCGCCGCGGCCGTACGTCTCTCTCTCGCTCCCGCTTACACATACACACACATACACACACACACACCGGCGCCCCCGCCCCGTACGCCGGCGCCCCCGCTCGTACGTACGGAGCGGCGGCATATGGGGCCGCACACACACACACACATATACCACACACACACACGCATACACACACACATACACACATACGTACACACATATACATATATATACACACACATGCATACACACACACATACACACACAATTTTTTTTTACTTATTTTCTGTTTTTTAGAAAAGTTAATTAGATGATCGAATGTTAGATTAATGTCAAATGTTAGATGAATTAGCTAGCTAGATAGAAAAATTGTCGAACTAGAGATTAGAACTAGTTGAATAATTAATATAACTAGTTTATTTTTAATAAGAAAATTTAGGTATATGAGATTAGAAGTAGTTGAATAATTAATATAACTAGTTTATTTTTAATAAGGAAATTTAGGTATATGAGATTAGAGCTAGTTGAAATAATTAATATAACTAGTTTATTCTTAGTAAGAAAATTTAGGTATATGAGATTAGAACTAGTTGAATAATTAATATAACTAGTTTATTTTTAGTAAGAAAATTTAGGTATATGAGATTAGAACTAGTTGAATAATTAATATAACTAGTTTATTTTTAGTAAGAAAATTTAGGTATATGAGATTTGATGATCTAATTAAAATATTATTTGTTAATGGGTTTTTCTGTTTATTTAATTTTTAATATATTTTGAGTTTATATAAATGTTAGATTAATGTCGAATGTTAGATGAATTAGATAGAAAAGTTAAATATATAGTAATGTCAACTGAATATATAGTTAGATATATTAATGTCAAATGTTAGATGAATATATATTTGACTAGATATATGTGTTTAATGTTTCACCTATATGAACATAGGAAATGTCATCTGACGACGAAAAAGATTTTATTATGTGCGAACACTGTGAAGACTAGCGCGGTCTGTGCGACCAAAATTTCCTTGTTGATGGTAGGCGCTTCAGCGTCAAGCTGGATGAGACATTCAAAGTTGATACAGTAAGTCACTTTGTCAATTATTATTTGAATGCAAAACTTATGCTTCATTTGCTTCAACTTATAATTTTAAATTTTCACTATTCTACTAGCGCATCCCATGCCATGCAAGAATTTTTGTTTTAGATAAGATAGGTTTCAGTGCTATAGATGACATGGAGGTAAAGAGAGTTTACTTGAAGATGCAGCATGGGTATACTTTCAACGTCAAATTATATAATGGAGACACATACACCCATTTTGAATGCAAAACTTGGCAAGCACTATGCAAGGCTTATGCATTTGAGCCTGATATGGTTATCACCTTTGATATTCGTCCGGAAGATGATATTGAAGGTAATATAGACATCTGGGTCGATGTGCAAATGCCTCCAGTTCTACCATTTGGTGAGTTTTTCTCAACCATGCATGCATATGTTTATGTCTTTCATACAGTTTATTCAAAAATAGTTGACAACTATTTTGTATTGTCAGCTTATTTCGGTTCAAGCAAACATGTCCGGCGCTTGGTAGACAGGACCTACTACTGCCCGGGGCTCAACTAAACTGCGAGGAGATAAGTCATTATGTTTCATGGCTTGAGGATCTTAATACTGTCAAGACAAAATTTTTCCCTACACCTAGAAATGTTAGTACTCAAAACGTGCGACCAATGGTGATCGTATTGAACTACGGTCACATCTATAATCAAAAGATGGTAAGATTTTAAATATTTGTCCTTAATTAGTGCATCTTTTGCATACATTATTTTTGAAGCTAAACTTTCATTGCTTAGTATATTAATTACTATACGATGTTGTTCAACAGGGACTTCCGATGACAATTGTGCCTCAGTGGATCGAGACAAAAGGTCGCATGTCAATGGTTAGCTTACGACTAAGATTTCCTACATTGCACATGAGTGCATTCAGGATTTCTAAAAGCGAAGAATGCTTAATAGTGAAAGATTGGAGCAAAATTGTTAACGATCGCAGAGAAGTACTAGGGGGCAGTAAGGAGAAGCGCAACCCAAGATTAGGAGACAGATTCATCTGCATGCTCCAGTATGATGAATCAGGAGAGCTATACATGTTCTATGCTATTCTACCTGAGAGGGAGCAGCAGGATCAGTAGCTACTCTTCATGCTCTTAATTAGTACTTGTCTCATGGATCCGTGTCTTGAACTTCGATGTTGGTGATGATTATGTTGAACTTGATGATATCTCTTTGCTTCTGTTACAAAGTGAATGTTTCCTCTTTAAGCTAGCCAACGTTGATGATGAATTACATAGCTAGCGGTAATGACTATGATGATTAAATAGTGGTAATTAGACGACCACAATGATTTTTAGCTAGCTAGAGTTTATTTATTTCTTAATATGCGATGATGATGATGATGATGACGACTACAACTCATTATAACGTAAAACAATCCTAAATTAAATTGATAACACAAATTTAATTGAAAAATACAAAATAAAACAAAAACCCACAACCATTTAGTACCGGTTGGTTTTACCAACCGGTACTAAAGGGCTCCCGACCCCCGGAGCTGCCTCGTGCCACGTGGTACCCCTTTAGCACCGGTTCGTGCTGAACCGGTACTAAAGGGGGGGGGCCTTTAGTGCAGAAATAATAGTGCCGGTTCCTAAACCGGCACTAAAGGGCCTTACGAGCCAGTGCTATTGCCCGGTTTTCTACTAGTGAGTCGAATCAGACCTCGCAGCAAAGGAGCTGGACTTGGAGCGAGGAAGCGTAAGTGCACAAGGTGTGGTGGGTCTGGTCATTTCGGTAAGTATTGTGATAACACAGTAGATCCAGCGTTCAGAGAGAGTTTCGATGAAAATGTTGGCCTGCAGCCGGTTGCCTCAACGGATGATGAAAATGATGGTCAACAGCCGGTTGCATCACATGAGGATTTTGACGAGGTTCCAAATGATGATGGTCAACGGCCGCCTGATTTTGACGATGATCCAAAATATCCTCCAAATAATGATTCAAGTGAGGCTCCAAATGGTGATCCAAGTGAGGCTCCAAATAGTGATCATGGTGATCCAAGTGAGGCTCCAAATGGTGATCATGGTGATCATGGTGATCCAAGTGAGGCTCTAAATGGTGACCAAAGGGATGATGTTGTATTATGAAACATTATGAAACATTTATCACTTGACATGTTGTATTTCTGTTGGATGATGTCGGACCTATGTTAGAAGTATCTTTGACATGATGTTTAAATCTGCTGGATGATGTTTGAATGAGCACATGGTTTTATTTTTATTTTTTTGAATTTTGTTTTGCTCATTTGAATTCTGGTCAAACCTAACTTTGACCAAGATTTAAACAAGTCTAAAACATCAAAATGAAAAACTAAGCCTGGATCCTTCTTAGTCAATCCAAAATGAAGTGTGGTGAGGTTTTTGAAATTTTCATGAAAAATGTGCTAAAAAGAGGGGTCCAAAGGTAGGGTAAACGGCCTCATTTGTAAGCAAGGTTTTATTCGACCTTGTCTAAATCAGCCAAATAACTTTCCTACACATATATTCTATATACACAGACTATGTGCGTTGGTTTTTTCCATTTTTTGATTTTTTTAATTTTGTTTTGCTCATTTGAATTCTTGTCAAACTTAACTTTGACCAAGATTTAAACAAGTGTAAAACATCAAAATGAAAAACTAAGCCTAGATCATCCTTAGTCACTCCAAAATGAAGTTGTGGTGAGTTTTTTGAATTTTTCATGTTCATTTCTCCAAAACACTCCTCTTCACTTTATACAAGAGAGTTTGAGATACTCGAGATATCACACAATACACATGAACTTATCATTTAAATGTATGTAAACCTTGTTTATCAACTTAAATCGTTAGTATATGACATAAGAAGACTATGTGCGCAGGTTTTTTGTTTTTCTAATTTTTATTTAATTTATTATGCTCATTTGAAATCTGGTCAAACAGAGCTTTGACTGCTCTAAACCCCTCCCAAACCCCGTTAACTCTAGTGTTGAACAAGGAACATTCATCTAACCCTAGCGGCGATGAAGGGCCGTTGATCTAACCCTTCTAGAAGGAATCTGCTGGGAGGAGGGGGGCGATCCGCGAGATGCAATCTTATTGGCTGGGAGATTGTTTTTTGAAACAAATATTGGGTGCGCTGGATGGACCATTGGGCCGTCCTCGTTGTCTGGGCCTGAGAGCGCAGTAAATAGCCCGTCTCAGCCTTCCAGGCCTTGCATGCATGGGAGGTGGCGACGTGGGTTTGCATGCGCGGGAGGCGGCGACGTGCATGCAACCGAGCAAGGCGCGCTAGGCGAGCTAGGTGGTTCAAGGCAGCGAGTCAGATGCACTGCCTGGTCAAAGAGTTATGCAGTGATTCAGATGCATGCACGCGCTCCATGCATCGTTTTCGTGCAAAAAATTAAGAGTGCAAAACGTAACGGATACACACACGCGTCCGGATACACACACGCATCCGGATTCACACACGCACCATTCTCATTCTTTCTCTCTTCCTCTTCCACCCACAGGCCTTTAAATGGGGTGCCTCTCTTCCTCTCCCACCCACAAGCCAGATCCGATCCATTATCTCCAACTTCAAACACCCAAGCGACCGAGCCCTCCCCAAGCGAGACCAAGTGAAGATGCAGTTCAACGGGCCGACCTTCAACCGTCCGCCTGTCCTGCCGGAGCTGAGCTACCCACCGGGCGTGCTCATAGAGAGGGAGCTCCGTGTGTGGGCTATTTCAAGGTGGAGGGGTTCTGTCGAACTCACCCGTGCCTTCCTCAGAGCCGGCTATGCCCACCTCCCACGGGGCTCGCCGAGGATGTTCACCCTCAATGAGGTTCGTGACCGCGACGGCATCCTCCTACTGCTCATGGTCACCTTCACCAACCCATTTGACGCGCGCGAGCTCCTCGGCCAAGTCTTTTGGTGCGGCTGCGAGGCCATCTTCTTCACCATCTACAACATCTACCCCAATTACGAGAGCATCTTCCCCACTCCAGGCCAAATGCACTCACTTCCCTACGACGAGGAGGAGGAGGTGTGAAGATGAAGATGGTGTTGAAGGGGCGCGCGCGGCCAAGGTGGACAAGGAGGTCAAGAAGAAGATGTTCAAGCCCGGAGTCAAGCTCGTCATGTTTCGTTTTTTATTTTGTTGCTTTTCTATGTCGTGTCGTGTCGTGTCATGTTTCGTCATGTGTCCGTGAACTGTCCGTGAACTTATTATTGTAATGGTATGGTGTGTTGCATCTTATCTAAGTTATTAGAGTTTATTATGTGTGTTAAAAAATGTCCGTGCTCAAACATATCATTTCTTCCCTAAACCAAGTCTTGAAGTTCGAGAACTTGTGGTTTTCATTAATGAAAACCCTAATGAAAATCGGAGGGGGTGAGAAGCCCTCTGTTTCATTCAAAAAAAGTCATGAAGTAACATGCAAATTTATTCCCTTTAAATCCTAAACCAAGTGCCACTCTAACCCTAAACCAAGTGACACTCTAACCAAAATCATGTGGAAGTGCAAACATACGTTTTCAACCTTCCAACCCTCCAAAATTTTAGTGAAAAACAAAGGAAAACCACTCTCACGCGTGTGCAAACATTCACAGTCTCACTATTTTTTTGACAAATTTCACAGTCTCACTATGTATACCTTCCTTCCCTACCCATGTCAAAGTCTTGCCATCTGTCCTAGCGGTTACCATCGCAGCTCTAAACACCACAAACCCACGCGGTCCTGGGTTCGAGTCCCCAGCCGCACCAATTTTTTGTGGATTTTACACAATTCATTTTTTAGACAAATTATTTTTTTCTCAATGTAATGCCCTTAAAAAATGTTCATTTATTTTGGCACCAGGTGTAAACCTCTACCAGAGTTGAGGCACATTTTCCATGACATTTTGGTCTTTCATTTAAATCATGGTGTATTTGAATTGGATTAATTAACAGCTCCAAAAAAATTCTAACCTTAATTGTTTGGCCCTGGAATAATTCAATTAGCTTCCACAAAAAAGTTTCAGCATTATGATTTACTACCTAAATTAAATCAGAACAGAAAACAGAAAAATACGCAAGAGAACCCCTGAATGGGCCTAATTGGATGCAGTTGGCCCATTAGTCTAGCCTGCACTTGGCTCTACGCTCTGAATTTGGCCCAAGAGCAACCTTTTTTTGATAGAAAGGCAGAGCAGAGAGCTGCATTTCATTGATCAAAAGTTTCTGAATTCCTAATTTCTTCTCCTTTTTTCAACATATTTGAACGTTGGTCACTTCTTCTCTTTTTTTCAACATTTAAACAACTTTGACCAACATTTAAACTAGGTTAATTTCTCATACAATTTCAAGATTACAAATTCCTCCATAGTTCATGCCTTTCCATACATTTTCAACATTACAACCAGTGCGATTACCATACCTACAAATGCACCAAAGTATTTGCAAATGGGTATTGGTAGTGCTTGATCTTCAAGCTTCCTAACCTTCTTCTTCAACATCCTAAGCTCAACAGCTAGCTCTCTGTCAGTGCGTGATTCGCCCTCCATATCTTCTTCCGGAGCTCGTGCTGCGGCCACTATCGTTCGTGGCAGCATGCGCAACCATTCTTCATGCTCTTCTTGCAGTTCATTCATCAGAGTCTTGGCCAGAGCATCGACCCAAAGAAAGAAGCATGTCACCTTCATGAACACCAAATAGATCAACCCATTGCTCAAAGATCCCGACCACAAAAATGGTGCAATTGCCCCGATTCTTACCCCATTCTCGCTGCACACGTACAACGGACAATTCTGGTTCCTCGGTGTGTGAGAAACCCTCCGATCAACGCCCGCCCGGCACCGCGGACAGACGAAGACAGGCATGTCCACATGTGCCCGGCTCTGCATCCGCAAGGTGGTGCGGGAGCTTGAGGAAGACATGGAGCTCGGAGCCGAAGGTGATCTCAACGCCGCCACGCCGTCCACAGCTAGCTTCCCACCTTCGCACCCTCCACATCTAGCTTCCCACCGCCGTGCTCTCTCTCTCTCTCTCGCCGTGGTCACCGCCGTGCTCTCTATCGCCATGGTCACCACCGCTATCGTACGCTTATATAGCACACCCGCCAACGGCTCTCTGCTGGGTCCCACAAGCCACGCGTGCAATGGTCTGAATAAAATTGGCCGTCTCTGCCGCCTGGTCCCATCTGTAAGGGCCGAGTCAGAAGGTTGACCTGACAGAGACGACAGAGTTCACGGAACGAGTCGGTGCGCACGGACTAGGGCAAAACTGAGCACAATTCGCATCTGAGGGCAAAACTGAGTACATGGACACCACTGAGGGCAAAAGGATAATTAACCCTAGATTTAGTAGTACCTCTAATATACATGGATCCCTTCTCAGATTTCATGGCTTCAAGCCATTTTGCGGAATCTGGGCTCATCATCGCTTCCTCATAGTTCGTAGGCTCGTCATGGTCAAGTAAATGACCTCCAGAACAGGATTACCGTACCACTCTGGTGCGGATCTTGTTCTGGTTGACCTACGAGGTTCGGTAGTAACTTGATCTGAAGTTCCATGATCATCATCATTAGCTTCCTCATTAATTGGTGTAGGTGTCATAGGAACTGGTTTCTGTGATGAACTACTTTCCAATAAGGGAGCAAGTATAGTTACCTCATCAAGTTCTACTTTCCTTCCACTCACTTCTTTCGAGAGAAACTCCTTCTCTAGAAAGGATCCATTCTTAGCAACGAATGTCTTGCCTTCGGATCTGTGATAGAAGGTGTACCCAACAGTTTCCTTTGGGAATCCTATGAAGACACATTTCTCTGATTTGGGTTCGAGCTTATCAGGTTGAAGCTTTTTCACATAAGCATCGCAACCCCAAACTTTAAGAAACGACAACTTTCATTTCTTGCCAAACCACAGTTCAAAAGGCGTCGTCTCAACGGATTTCGATGGTGCCCTATTTAACGAGAATGCGGCTGTCTCTAAAGTGTAACCCCAAAACGATACGGGTAAATCAATAAGAGACATCATAGATCGCACCATATCTAGTAAAGTACGATTACGAGGTTCGGACACACCATTACGTTGTGGTGTTCCGGGTGGCGTGAGTTGCGAAACTATTCCATATTGTTTCAAATGTAGACCAAACTCATTACTCAAATATTCTCCTCCACGATCAGATCGTAGAAACTTTATTTTCTTGTTACGATGATATTCCACTTCACTCTGAAATTCTTTGAAATTTTCAAATGTTTCAGACTTATGTTTCCTCAAGTATATATACTCATATCTGCTCAAATCATCTGTGAAGGTGAGCAAATAATGATACCCGCCGCGAGCCTCAACTTTCATCGGACCGCATACATCAGTATGTATGATTTCCAACAAGTCTGTTGCTCGCTCCATTGTTTCGTAGAATGGCGTTTTAGTCATCTTGCCCATGAGGCATGGTTCGCATGTACCAAGTGATTCATAATCAAGTGCTTCCAGAAGTCCATCGTATGGAGTTTCTTCATGCGCTTTACACCAATATGACCCAAACGGCAGTGCCAAAAATAAGTTGCACTATTAGTATCAAATCTGCATCTTTTGGCTTCAATATTATGAATATGTGTATCACTACTGTCGATATTCAACACAAATAGACCAGTCTTCAAGGGTGCATGACCATAAAAGATATTACTCCTATAAATATAACAACCATTATTCTCAAATTTAAATGAATAATCGTCTCGCATCAAACAAGATCCAGATATAATGTTCATGCTTAACGCTGGCACCAAATAACAATTATTCAGGTCTAAACTAATCCCGAAGGTAGATGTAGAGGTAGCGTGCCGACGGCGATCACATCGACTTTGGAACCATTTCCCACACGCATCGTCACCTCGTCCTTAGACAGTCCTCGCCTAGTCCGTAGTCCCTGTTTCGAGTTGCAAATATTAGCAACAGAACCAGTATCAAATACCTAGGTGCTACTGCGAGCTCTAGTAAGGTACACATAAATAACATGTATATCACATATACCTTTGTTCACCTTGCCATCCTTCTTATCCGCCAAATACTTGGGGCAGTTCCGCTTCCAGTGACCAGTTCTTTTCCAGTAGAAGCACTCAGTCTCAGGCTTAGGTCCAGACTTGGGTTTCTTCTCTTGTGCAACAACTTATTTGCCGTTCTTCTTGAAGTTCCCTTTCTTCTTCCCTTTACCCTTTTTCTTAAAACTGGTGGTCTTGTTGACCATCAACACTTGATGCTCCTTCTTGATTTCTACCCCTGCGGCCTTTAGCATCGCGAAGAGCTCGGGAATCGTCTTATCCATCCCTTGCATATTATAGTTCATCACGAAGCTCTTGTAGCTTGGTGGCAGTGATTGAAGAACTCTGTCAATGACACTATCAACCGGAATATTAACTATCAGCTGAGTCAAGTGATTATGGTACCCAGACATTCTGAGTATATGTTCACTAACAGAACTATTCTCCTCCATCTTACAGCTGTAGAACTTATTGGAGACTTCATATCTCTCAATCCGGGCATCTGCTTGAAATATTAACTTCAACTCCTGGAACATCTCATATGCTCCATGACGTTCAAGTTTAACCCGAGTATTTTGCGTGTGTAAAATTGTCTTACACCCGTTGTAGATGAACGTTGAGCTTATCACACCCGATCATCACATGGTGTCTCGGCACGACGAACTTTGGCAACGGTGCATACTGAGGGAGAACACTTTTACCTTGAAATTTAGTGAGAGGTCATCTTATAATGCTACTGTCAAACTGCATAAAGGATAAACATCACATGCAATCAATATAAGTGATATGATATGGCCATCATCATCTTGTGCCTTTGATCTCCATCTCCAAAGCACCGTCATGATCACCATCATCACCGGCGCGACACCTTGATCTCCATCGTAGCATCGTTGTTGTCTCGCCAACTATTGCTTCAACGACTATCGCTACCGCTTAGTGATAAAGTAAAGCAATTACAGGGTGATTGCATTGCATACAATAAAGCGACAACCATATGGCTCCTGCCAGTTGTCGATAACTCTGTTACAAAACATGATCATCTCATACAAAAAATATAGCATCATGTCTTGACCATATCACATCACAACATACCCTGCAAAAACAAGTTAGACGTCCTCTACTTTGTTGTTGCAAGTTTTACGTGGCTGCTACGGGCTGAGCAAGAACCGTTCTTACCTACGCATCAAAACCACAACGATAATTCCTGAAGTTAGTGATGTTTTAACCTTCTCAAGGACCAGGCGTAGCCACACTCGGTTCAACTAAAATTGGAGAAACTGACACCCGCCAGCCACATGTGTGCAAAGCACGTCGGTAGAACCAGTCTCGCGTAATCGTACGCGTAATGTCGGTCCGGGCTGCTTCAACCAACAATACCGCCGAACCAAAGTATGACTGATATGTCTCTAACGTATCTATAATTTTTTATTGCTCCATGGTATATTATCTGCTGTTTTGGACATTATTGGCCTTTAGTATCCACTTTTATATTATTTTTGGGACTAACCTATTAACTGGAGGCCCAACCCAAAATTGTTGTTTTTGGCCTATTTCAGAGTTTCGCAGAAAAAGAATATCAAATGGAGTCCAAACGGAATGAAACCTTCGGGAACATGATTTTCGGAACAAACA
The DNA here is from genome assembly GCA_034509565.1 of Triticum monococcum. Taxonomy (NCBI): domain Eukaryota; kingdom Viridiplantae; phylum Streptophyta; class Magnoliopsida; order Poales; family Poaceae; genus Triticum; species Triticum monococcum. The sequence continues at coordinate 10,988,972 of CM067845.1, read as the reverse complement.
TGATCCAGGAGACTTGGACCCTATGTCAAGCAACCAACAGGGAAGCCACGAGGTAGGGGGCGCGCCTACCCCCCCCCCCCCCCCCCTATCTGGCGCGCCCTCCACCCTCGTGGGCCCCCTGTTGCTCCACCGACGTACTCCTTCCTCCTATATATACCTATGTACCACCAAACTACTAGATACAGAGCCAAAACCCTAATTCCACCACCGTAACTTTCTATATCCACGAGATCCCATCTTGGGGCCTGGTCCGGAGCTCCGCCGGAGGGGGCATCGATCACGGAGGGCTTCTACATCAATACCATAGCCTCTCCGATGATGTGTGAGTAGTTTACCTCAGACCTTTGGGTCCATAGTTATTAGCTAGATGGCTTCTTCTCTCTTTTTGCATCTCAATACAAAGTTCTCCCCCTCTCTAGTGGAGATCTATTCGATGTAATCTTCTTTTGCGGTGTGTTTGTTGAGACCGATGAATTGTGGGTTTATGATCAAGTTTATCTATGAACTATATTTTAATCTTCTCTGAATTCTTTTATGTATGATTGGTTATCTTTGAAAGTCTCTTCGAATTATCAGTTTGGTTTGGCTTACTAGATTGATCTTTCTTGCAATGGGGGGAGTGCTTAGCTCTGGGTTCAATCTTGCGGTGTCCTTTCCCAGTGACAGTATGGGCAACAAGGCACGTATTGTATTGTTGCCATCGAGGATAACAAGATGGGGTTTTTTTTATCATATTGCATGAATTTATCTCTCTACATCATGTCATCTTGCTTAAAGCGTTACTCTGTTCTTATGAACTTAATACTCTAGATGCATGCTGGATAGCGGTCGATGTGTGGAGTAATAGTAGTAGATGCAGGCAGGAGTCGGTCTACTTGTCTCGGACGTCATGCCTATATACATGATCATACCTAGATATTCTCATAACTATGCTCAATTCTGTCAATTGCTCAACAGTAATTTCTTCACCCACCGTATAATATTTATGCTCTTGAGAGAAGCCACTACTGAAACCTATGGCCCCGGGTCTATCTTCCATCATATTAATCTTCCAACACTTAGTTATCTTCATTACCTTTTATTTTACTTTGCATCCTTATCATAAAAATACCAAAAATATTATCTTATCATATCTATCAGATCTCACTCTCGTAAGTGATCGTGTAGGGATTGACAACCCCTTATCGCGTTGGTTGCGAGGATTTATTTGTTTTGTGTAGGTGCGAGGGACTTGCGTGTAGCCTCCTATTGGATTGATACCTTGGTTCTGAAAACTGAGGGAAATACTTACGCTACTTTGCTGCCTCACCCTTTCCTCTTCAAGGGAAAACCAACGCAGTGCTCAAGGGATAGAAAGAAGGATTTCTGGCACCGTTGCCAGGGAGGTCTATGCAAAAGTCAACATACCAAGTACCCATCACAAACCCTTATCTCCTGCATTACATTATTTGCCATTTGCCTCTCGTTTTCCTCTCCCCCACTTCACCCTTGCCGTTTTATTCGCCCTCTCTCTCTCTATCCTCCCTCTCTTTCTCTATTTGCCTTTTTTGCCCGTTCCTCGTTTGCTTGTGTGTTGGATTGCTTGCTTGTAACGATGGCTCAAGATAACACTAAATTGTGTGACTTTACCAATACCAACAACAATGATTTTATTAGCACTCTAATTTGTCCTCTTACCGATGCTGAATCTTGTGAAATTAATGCTGCCTTCTGGAATCTTGTCATGAAAGATCCGTTTTCCGGCCTTCCTAGTGAAGATGCCGCTACCCATCTAAATAGCTTCGTTGATTTGTGTGATATGAAAAAGAAGAAAGATGTGGATAATGATATCGTGAAATTGAAGCTATTTCCTTTTTCGCTTAGAGATCGTGCGAAAGCTTGGTTTTCGTCTTTGCCTAAAAATAGTATTGATTCGTGGAATAAGTGCAAAGATGCTTTTATCTCTAAGTATTTTCCTCCCGCTAAGATCATCTCTCGTAGAAACGATATTATGAATTTTGAGCAACTTGATCATGAACATGTTGCACAAGCTTGGGAGAGGATGAAATTAATGATACGTAATTGCCCAACACATGGTTTGAATTCGTGGATGATTATACAAAAATTTTATGCCGGATTGAATTTTGCTTCTAGAAATCTTTTAGATTCGGCCGCGGGAGGCACTTTTATGGAAATCACTTCAGGAGAAGCTACTAAACTCCTAGATAATATTATGGTTAATTATTCTCAATGGCACACTGAAAGATCTACTAATAAGATAGTGCATGTGATAGAAGAAATTAATGTTTTGAGTGAAAAGATGGATGAACTTATGAAATTATTTGCTACTAAGAGTGTTTCTTCTGATCCTAATGATATGCCTTTGTCTACTTTGATTAGGAATAATAATGAATCTATGGATGTGAATTTTGTTGGTAGGAATAATTTTGGTAACAACGCGCATAGAGGAAACTTTAATCATAGGCCTTATCCTAGTAATTCCTCTAATAATTATGGTAATTCCTACAACAATTCGTATGGAAATTTTAATAAGATGCCCTCTGAATTTGAGACTAGTGTTAAGGAATTTATGAATTCACAAAAGAATTTCAATGCTTTGCTTGAAGAGAAATTGCTTAAAGTTGATGATTTGGCTAGGAACGTTGATAGAATTTCTCTTGATGTTGATTATTTAAAACTTAGATCTATTCCTCCTAAGCATGGTATTAATGAGTCTCTCAAAGCCATGAGAATTTCCATTGATGAGTGCGAAGAAAGAACCGCTAGGATGCGTGCTAAGAAAGATTCCTTTATAAGAGTGTGTTCCTCTAGTTCCTTTGAAAATAAATATGAAGATCTAAAAGTTATTAATGTGTCGCCTATTAAATCTTTGCTTTGCAATATGAACCTTGGTAATGATGGGACTGAATATGATCCACCTTTACCTAGAAGGCGTTCGAAAAATTCGGAGTTTTTAGATCTTGATGCTAAATTTGATAAAAGTGGGATTGAAGAGATCAAAACTCTAGATGTTAATGAACCTACTATTTTGGATTTCAAGGAATTTAATTATGATAGCTGCTCTTTGATAGATTTATTTCCTTGTTGCAATCCGTGCTAAATTCTCCCCAATGTTATAGTCAAAATAAAGCCTTTACCAAACATATGGTTGATGCTTTGATGCAATCTTATGAAGAAAAACTTGAGTTGGAACTTTCTATCCCTAGAAAACTTTATGATGAGTGGGAACCAACTATTAAAATTAAAATTAAAGATCATGAATGCTATGTTTTGTGTGATTTGGGTGCTAGTGTTTCCACGATTCCAAAGACTTTGTCTGATTTGTTAGGTTTCTGTGATTTTGATGATTGCTCTTTAAACTTGCACCTTGCGGATTCCACTATTAATAAACCTATGGGAAGAATTAATGATATTCTTATTGTTGCAAATAGGAACTATGTGCCTGTAGATTTTATTGTTCTTGACATAGATTGCAATCCTTCATGTCCTATTATTCTTGGTAGAACTTTCCTTAGAACGATTGGTGCAATTATTGATATGAAAGAAGGAAATATTAGATTCCAATTTCCGTTAAGGAAAGGCATGGAACACTTTCCTAGAAAGAAAATTAAATGACCTTATGAATCTATTATGAGAGCCACTTATGGATTGCCTACCAAAGATGGTAATACCTAGATCTATCCTTGCTTTTTATGCCTAGCTAGGGGCGTTAAACGATAGCGCTTGTTGGGAGGCAACCCAATTTTATTTTTATTCCTTTATTTTTGCTCCTGTTTAGTAATGAATAATTTATCTAGCCTCTGTTTTGGTTGTGTTTTTGTGTTTAATTAGTGTTTGTGCCAAGTAGAACCGTTGGGAAGACTTGGGGAAAGTCTTGTTAATCTTGCTGTAAAAACAGAAACTTTAGCGCTCAAGAGAACTGATGCCATTTTTATTTGGAAAGTTATATTTAGTTAATTATTTTTGCATATGATTAATAGATAAATTCCTCACGTCGAGCAATTTATTTTAGAATTTTTGGGGTTCCAGATCTTGCGCTAGCTACAGATTACTACAGACTGTTCTGTTTTGACAGATTCTGTTTTTAGTGTGTTGTGTGCTTATTTTGATGAATCTATGGCTAGTAAAATAGTTTATAAACCATAGAGAAGTTGGAATACAGTAGGTTTAACACCAATAAAATTAAATAATGAGCTCATTACATTACCTTGAAGTGGTCTTTCGTTTTCTCTCGCTAACGGAGCTCACGAGATTTTCTACTTTAAGTTTTGTGTTGTGAAGTTTTCAAGTTTTGGGTAAGGATTTGTTGGATTATGGAACAAGGAGTGGCAACGCCTAAGCTTGGGGATGCCCATGGCACCCCCAAGATAATCTAAGGAAACCAAAAAGGCAAAGCTTGGGGATGCCCCTGAAGGCATCCCCTCTTTCGTCTACTTCCATCGGTAACTTTACTTGGAGCTATATTTTTATTCACCAGATGATATGTGTTTTGCTTGGAGCGTCTTGTATTATTTGAGTCTTTATTTTTTTAGTTTTCCACAATCATCCTTGCTGCACACACCTTTTTGAGAGAGACACACATGATTCGGAAATTATTAGAATACTCTATGTGCTTCACCTATATCTTTTGAGTTATATAGTTTTGCTCTAGTACTTCACTTATATCTTTTAGAGCACGGTGGTGGATTTGTTTTATAGAAACTATTGATCTCTCATGCTTCACTTAGATTATTTTGAGAGTTTTAAATATCATGGTGATTTGTTTAAATAATCCTAATATGCTAGGTATTCAAGATTAATAAAAATTTCTTATGAGTGTGTTGAATACCATGAGAAGTTTGAAACTTGATAATTGCTTTGAGATATGGAGATGGTGATATTAGAGTCGTGCTAGTTGAGTAGTTGTGAATTTGAGAAATGCTTGTGTTTAAGTTTGTGATTCCCGTAGCATGCACGTATGGTGAACCGTTATGTTAAGAAGTCGGAGCATGATGTATTTATTGATTGTCCTCCTTATGAGTGGCGGTCGGGGACGAGCGATGGACTTTTCCTACCAATATATCCCCCTAGGAGCATGCGCGTAGTACTTTCCTTCAATAACTAATAGATTTTTGCAATAAGTATGTGAGTTCATTATGACTAATGTTGAGTCCATGGATTATACGCACTCTCACCCTTCCATCATAGCTAGCCTCTCTAATACCGCGCACCTTTCGCCGGTATCATACACCCACCATATACCTTCCTCAAAACAGCCACCATACCTACCTATCATGGCATTTCCATAGCCATTCTAAGATATATTGCCATGCAACTTCCCAGCGTTTCATTTGTCATGACATGCTCCATCATTGTCATATTGCTTTGCATGATCATGTAGTTGACATTTTAGTTGTGGCAAAGCCACCGTTCATAATTCTTTCATATAAGTCGAAGGCATTCATATAGAGTCATACTTTGTTCAGGTATCGAGTTGTAATCTTTGAGTTGTAAATAAATAGAAGTGTGATGATCATCAATAGAGAATTGTCCCAAAAAAGAGAGAGAAAGGCCAAAAAAAAAAGAAAGGCCAAATAAAAAATAAAAGGGACAATGCTACTATCCTTTTTTCCACACTTGTGCTTCAAAGTAGCGCCCTGATATTCACAATAGAGAGTCTCCTATGTTATCACTTTCATATAATATTGGGAATTTTCATTATAGAACTTGGCTTGTATATTCCAACAATGGGCCTTCTCAAGTGCCCTAGGTCTTCGTGAGCAAGCAAGTTGGATGCACACCCACTTAGTTTCTTTTGTTGAGCTTTCATATATTAATAGCTCTAGTGCATCCGTTGCATGGCAATCCCTACTCAATCACATTGATATCTATTGATGGGCATCTCCATAGCCCATTGATACGCCTAGTTGATGTGAGGCTATCTTCTCCCTTTTTGTCTTCTCCACAACCACCATTCTATTCCACCTATAAGTGCTATGTCCATGGCTCACGCTCATGTATTGCGTGAAGATTGAAAAAGTTTGAGAACATTAAAAGTATGAAACAATTGCTTGGATTGTCATCGGGGTTGTGCATGATTTGAATACTTTGTGTGGTGAAGATGGAGCATAGCCAGACTATATGATTTTGTAGGGATAACTTTCTTTGGCCATGTTATTTTGAGAAGACATAATTGCTTAGTTAGTATGCTTGAAGTATTATTATTTCTAGGTCAATATTAAACTTTTATCTTGACTCTTTCGGATCTGAATATTCATTCCACAATTAAGAAGAATTACATTGAAATTATGCCTAGTAGCATTCCACATCAAAAATTCTGTTTTTATCATTTACCTACTCGAGGACGAATAGGAATTAAGCCTGAGGATTCTTGATACGTCTCCAACGTATCTATAATTATTGATTGCTCCATGCTATATTATCTTCTGTTTTGGGCATTATTGGGCTTTAATATCCACTTTTATATTATTTTTGGGACTAACCTATTAACCGGAGGCCCAGCCCAGAATTGCTGTTTTTGCCTCTTTCAGAGTTTCGCAGAAAAAGAATATCAAACGGAGTCCAAACGGAATGAAACCTTCGGGAATGTGATTTTCGGAACGAACATGATCCAGGAGACTTGGAACCTACGTCAAGCAACCAACAGGGAAGCCACGAGGTAGGGGGCGCGCCTACCCCCCCCCCCAGGCACGCCCTCCACCCTCGTGGGTCCCCTATTGCTCCACCGACGTACTCATTCCTCTTATATATACCTACGTACCCCCAAACTACCAGATACGGAGCCAAAACCCTAATTCCACCGCCGTAACTTTATGTATCCATGAGATCCCATCTTAGGACTTGTTCCGGAGCTCCACCGAAGGGGGCATCCATCACGGAGGACTTCTACATCAACACCATAGCCTCTTTGATGATGTGTGAGTAGTTTACCTCAGACCTTCGGGTCCATAGTTATTATCTAGATGGCTTATTCTCTCTTTTTGGATCTCAATACAAAGTTCTCCCCCTCTCTTGTGGAGATCTATTCGATGTAATTTTCTTTTGCAGTGTGTTAATTGAGACCTATGAATTGTGGGTTTATGATCAAGTTTATCTATGAACAATATTTGAATCTTCTCCGAATTCTTTTATGTATGATTAGTTATCTTTGCAAGTCTCTTCGAATTATCTGTTTGGTTTGGCCTACTAGATTGATCTTTCTTGCAATGGGAGAAGTGCTTAGCTTTGGGTTCAATCTTGCGGTGTCCTTTCCCAGTGACAGTAGGGGTAGCAAGGCTCGTATTGTATTGTTGCCATCGATGATAACAAGATGGTTTTTTTATCATATCGCATGAATTTATCCCTCTACATCATGTCATCTTGCTTAAAGCGTTACTCTGTTCTTATGAACATAATACTCTAGATGCATGCTAGATAGCGGTTGATGTGTGGAGTAATACTAGTAGATGCAGGCAGGAGTCGGTCTACTTGTCTCGGACGTCATGCCTATATACATGATCATACCTAGATATTCTCATAACTGTGCTCGATTCTGTCAATTGCTCAACAATAATTTGTTCACCCACCGTAAAATACTTATGCTCTTGAGAGAAGCCACTAGTGAAACCTATGGCCCTCGGGTCTATCTTCCATCATATTAATCTTCCAACACTTAGTTATTTTCATTATCTTTTATTTTACTTTGCATATGTATCATAAAAATACCAAAAATATTATCTTGTCATATCTATCAGATCTCACTCTCGTAAGTGACCGTGTAGGGATTGACAACCACTTATCGCGTTAGTTGCGAGGATTTATTTGTTTTGTGTAGGTGCGAGGGACTCGCGCGTAGCCTCCTACTGGATTGATACCTTGGTTCTCAAAAACTGAGGGAAATACTTACACTACTTTGTTGCATCACCCTTTCCTCTTCAAGGGAAAATCAACGCAGTGCTCAAGAGGTAGCAATGACGTGCTGGTAAGCAGTATTACTTGTATCGCCCACAACTCACTTGTGTTCTACTCGTGCATATAACATCTAAGCATAAACCTAGCTCGGATGCCACTGTTGGGGAACGTAGTAATTTCAAAAAAATTCCTACGCACACGCAAGATCATGGTGATGCGTATCAACGAGAGGGGAGAGTGTCGTCCACGTACCCTCGTAGACCGTTAAGTGGAAGCGTTATAACAATGCGATTGATGTAGTCGTACGTCTTCACGATCGAACGATCCTCAGCATCGAACATATGGCACCTCCGCGTTCAACACACGTTTAGCTCGGTGACGTGTCGTGAACTCACGATCCAGTAGAGCTCAGGGAAGAGTTTAGTCAGCACGACGGCGTGGTGACGATGTTGATGAAGCTACCGTCGCAGGGCTTTGCCTAAGCACCGCTATGATATAACCGAGGTGGATTATGGTGGAGGGGGCACCACACACGGCCAAGAGATCAACAGATCAATTGTTGTGTCTTTGGGGTGCCCCTACCCCCGTATATAAAGGGGGGAGGAAGAGAGGGCCGGCCAGAGGAGAGGCACGCCCAAGGGGGGGGCAATCCTACTCCAAGTAGGTTTGCCCCCTCCCTTTCCTATTCCAAGAAGGAGAAGGGGGAAGGAGGAGGTGGAGAGAAGGAAGGAGAGGGGGGCCGCTCCCCTTCCCCTTGTCCAATTCGGATTGGGGCAAGGGGGGCCGCGCGCCACCTCCTGGCTTCCCTCTCTCTTCTCCACTAAGTCCCATAAGGCCATAGCTTCCCCGAGGGGGGGGGTCTGGTAACCCCCGGTACTTCGGTATGTCCGAAACCTCCCGGAACCCTTCCGTTGTCCGAACATAGTCATCCAATATATCGATCTTTACGTCTTGACCATTTCGAGACTTCTCATCATGTCCATGATCATATCAGGGACTCCGAACTACCTTCGGTACATCAAAACACAAAAACTCATAAAACCGATCGTCACAGAACTTTAAGCATGCGGACCCTACGGGTTCGAGAACTATGTAGACATGACCGAGACATGTCTCCAGTCCATAACCAATAGCGGAACCTGGATTCTCATATTGGTTCCTACATATTCTACGAAGATCTTTATCGGTCAAACCGCATAACAACATATGTTGTTCCCTTTGTCATCAGTATGTTACTTGCCCGAGATTCGATCGTCGGTATCTCAATACCTAGCTCAATCTCGTTACCAGCAAGTCTGTTTACTCATTCCGTAATGCATCATCTCGCAACTAACTCATTAGTCACATTGCTTGCAAGGCTTATAGTGATGTGCATTACCGAGAGGGCCCAGAGATACCTCTCCGACAATCGGAGTGACAAATCCTAATCTTGATCTATGCCAACTCAACAAGTACCATCGGATACACCTGTAGAGCACCTTTATAATCACCCAGATACACTGTGACGTTTGGTAGCACACAAAGTGTTCCTCCGGAATTGGCAGTTGCATAATCTCATAGTCATAGGAACATGTGTAAGTCATGAAGAAAGAAATAGCAGTAAACTAAAATGATCAAGTGTTAAGCTAACTGAATGGGTCAAGTCAATCACATCATTCTCTAATGATGTGACCCCATTAATCAAATGACAACTCATGTCTATGGCTAGGAAACTTAACCATCTTTTATTCAACGAGCTAGTCAAGTAGAGGCATACTAGTGACACTTTGTTTGTCTATCTATTAACACATGTACTAAGTTTCTGGTTAATACAATTCTAGCATGAATAATAAACATTTATCATGAAATAAGGAAAAAATAATAACTTTATTATTGCCTCTAGGGCATATTTCCTTCAGTACCCACGTGGCCATTGAGGTATCCTCCTATGAAGGGCTTCTCACGAATCGGTACACTCCTAACCATGTCTTCCAGGCCTTCCCAGAACTCCCTCTTCGTGTTCTCATTGTGGCCTACTTGCGGGGCATACGTGCTAATAACATTGAGAACCAAGTCCTCAACTACCAGCTTTACCAGGATAATCCGGTCCCCACGTCTCTTGACGTCTAACACTCCATACTTGAGGCTCTTGTTGATCAAGATGCCTACGCCATTTCTGTTTGCAGTCGTCCCCATGTACAACAGCTTGAAGCTGCCATCCTCCACCTCCTTTACCTACTGTCCTCTCCATTTGGTTTCTTGGACGCAAAGGATATCAACCCCTCTCCTCCCCGCTGCATCAACTAGCTCCCGAAGCTTCCCTATCAGTGACCCTATGTTCCAGCTACCTAAGCTTCCTTACCCTTCACACTCGTCGAGTCAACTGCAAAGACACTTGCTCATTTTCCACTACATCCAGGCGCCGATGTAGCGCGCCACTAAGGATGCGACGACCCGATCCTCGCTCACTCGCCACTAAAGATACGGCACGCCACCTGGGGGTGATGGCCCGGCTGTCGGTGTCAAAACTGGCGGATCTCGGGTAGGGGGTCCCAAACTGTGCGTCTAAGGTTGATGGTAACAGGAGACAGGGGACACAATGTTTACCCATGTTCGAGCCCTCTCTATGGAGGTAATACCATACTTCCTGCTTGATTGATCTTGATGAATATGAGTATTACAAGAGTTGATCTACCACGAGATTGTAATGGCTAAACCCTAGAAGTCTAGCATGTATGACTACAGTATCTAGTATCCCCTTTCCGGACTACATCCTCCGGTATATATAGACACCGGGGGGGGGATCTATGGTTACATAGAGCCAGTTACATAAGATGGAATCTTCATAGTTGTTCGCCAAGATTGCCTTCCACGCCAAGCAGAGTCTTATCCAAACACGGGTACAGTCTTCAGTCTTCATATCTTCACAGCCCATCAGTCCGGCCCATAGATAATAGGCCGGACGGCCGAGGACCCCTTAGATCAGGACTCCCTCAGTAGCCCCTCAACCTGGCTTCAATGACTAGGTATCCGGCGTGTAGTTCTGTCTTCGGCATTGCAAGGAGGGTTCCTCCTTCCGAACTCCCGAATAGTCTCCAGACGAATTGATCGTGTCCGGACCTATAACACACACCGCACACAACCGTAGAGAGAATATAATAACACACGAGTCCAATAGGTTTCACTAGTGGCTTCTCTCAAGAGCATAAGTATTTTACGGTGGGTGAACAAATTACTGTTGAGTAATTGATAGAATTGAGCATAGTTATGAGAATATCTAGGTATGATCATGTATATAGGCATCACGTCCAAGACAAGTAGACCGACTCCTGCCTGCATCTACTACTATTACTCCACACATCGACCGCTATCCAGCATGCATCTAGTGTATTAAGTTCACAAGAACAGAGTAACGCCTTCAGCAAGATGACATGATGTAGAGGGATACATTCATGCAATATGATAAAAAAACCATCCTGTTATCCTCGATGGCAACAATACAATACGTGCCTTGCTGCCCCTACTGTCACTTGGAAAGGACACTGCAAGATTGAACCCAGAGCTAAGCACTCCCCCCATTGCAAGAAAGATCAATCTAGTAGGCCAAACCAAACTGATAATTCGAAGAGACTTGCAAAGATAACGAATCATACATAAAAGAATTCAGAGAAGATTCAAATATTGTTCATAGATAAACATGATCGTAAACCCACAATTCATCGGTCTCAACAAACACACCGCAAAAGAAGATTACATCGAATAGATCTCCACAAGAGAGGGGGAGAACTTTGTATTGAGATCCAAAAAGAGAGAAGAAGTCATCTAGCTAATAACTATGGACCCGAAGGTCTGAGGTAAACTACTCACACTTCATCGGAAGGGCTATGGTGTTGATGTAGAGGCCCTCCGTGATCGATGCTCCCCTCCGGCGGAGCTCCGGAACAGGCCCCAAGATGGGATCTCGTGGATACATAAAGTTACGGCGGTGGAATTAGGGTTTTGGCTCCGTATCTGATCGTTTGGGGGTACGTAGGTATATATAGGAGGAAGAAGTACGTCGGTGGAGCAACAGGGGGCCCACGAGGATGGAGGGCACGCCTAGGGGGGGTAGGCGCGCCCCCTACCTCGTGGCCTCCCTATTGGTTGCTTGACATAGGGTCCAAGTCTCCTAGATCTTGTTCGTTCCAAAAATCATGTTCCCGAAGGTTTCGTTCTGTTTGGACTCCGTTTGATATTCCTTTTCTTCGAAACCCTAAAATAGGCAAAAAAACAGCAATTCTGGGCTGGGCCTCCGGTTAATAGGTTAGTCCCAAAAATAATATAAAAGTGGATAATAAAGCCCAATAACATCCAAAACAGTAGATAATATAGCATGGAGCAATCAAAAATTATAGATACGTTGGAGACATATCAAGCATCCCCAAGCTTAATTCCTGCTCATCCTCGAGTAGGTAAATGATAAAAACAGAATTTTTGATGTGGAATGCTACTAGGCATAATTTCAATGTAATTCTTCTTAATTGTGGCATGAATATTCAGATCCAAAAGATTCAAGATAAAAGTTTAATATTGACATAGAAATAATAATACTTCGAGCATACTAACTAAGCAATTATGTCTTCTCAAAATAACTTGGCCAAAGAAAGTTCATCCCTACAAAATCTTATAGTTTAGTCATGCTCCATTTTCTTCACACAAGAATGCTCTCATCATGCACAATCCCGATGACAAGCCAAGCAATCATTTCATACTTTACTAATCTCAAAATTTATAAACCTTCACGCAATACATGAGCGTGAGCCATGGGTATAGCACCATGGGTGGAATAGAGTATAATGGTGGGGGTTATGTGGAGAAGACAAAAAAGGAAAAAGTCTCACATCAACGAGGCTAATCAATGAGCTATGGAGATGTCATCGATTGATGTTAATGCAAGGAGTAGGGATTGCCATGCAACGGATGCACTAGAGCTATAAATGTATGAAAGCTCTATAAAAGAAACTAGTGGGTGTGCATCCAACTTGCTTGCTCACGAAGACCTAGGGCACTTGAGGAGGCCCATTGTTAGAATATACAAGCCAAGTTCTATAATGAAAAATTCCCACTAGTATATGAAAGTGACGAAACAAGAGACTCTCTATCATGAAGATCATGGTGCTACTTTGAAGCACAAGTGTGGAAAAAAAGATAGTAGCATTGTCCCTTTTTATTTCTCTTTTTTTGGGCCTTCTTTTATTTGGCCTTTCTCTTTCTTTTTTTGGGACAATGCTCTATTAAATGATGACCATCACACTTCTATTTATTTACAACTCAATGATTACAACTCGATACTAGAACAAGGGATGACTCTATATGAATGCCTCCGGCGGTGTACCGGGATATGCAATGAACCAAGTGTGACATGTATGAAATAATTATGAACGGTGGCTTTTGCCACAAATACGATGTCAACTACATGATCATGCAAAGCAATATGACAATGATGAACGTGTCATGATAAACAGGATGGTGCAAAGTTGCATGGCAATATATCTTGGAATGGCTATGGAAATGCCATAATAGGTAGGTATGGTGGCTGTTTTGAGGAAGATATAAGGAGGTTTATGTGTGAAAGAGCGTATCATATCACGGGGTTTGGATGCACCGGCGAAGTTTGCACCAACTCTCAATGTGAGAAAGGGCAATGCACGGAACCGAAGAGGCTAGCAATGATGGAAAGGTGAGAGTGCATATAATCCATGGACTCAACATTAGTCATAAAGAACTCACATACTTATTGCAAAAATCTACAAGTCATCAAAAACCAAGCACTAAGCGCATGCTCCTAGGGGGATAGATTGGTAGGAAAAGTCCATCGCTCGTCCCCTACCGCCACTCATAAGGAAGACAATCAAAGAACACCTCATGTTTCAAATTTGTTACATAACGTTTACCATACGTGCATGCTACGGGACTTGCAAACTTCAACACAAGTATTTGTCAATTTCACAACTACTCAACTATCACAACTTTAATATCACTACCTCCATATCTCAAAACAATCATCAAGCATCAAACTTCTCTTAGTATTCAAAATACTCATAAGAAAGTTTTTACTAATCTTGAATACCTAGCACATTAGGATTATTTAAGAAAATTACCATGCTATTTAAGACTCTCAAAATAATCTAAGTGAATAATGAGAGATCAATAGTTTCTATAAAACAAATCCACCACTGTGCTCTAAAAGATATAAGTGAAGTACTAGAGCAAAACTATATAACTCAAAAGATATAAGTGAAGCACATAGAGTATTCTAATAATTTCCGAATCATGTGTGTCTCTCTCAAAGGGTGTTTATAGAAGAAATGATTGTGGTAAACTAAAAATCAAAGACTCAAATCATACAAGACGCTCCAAGAAAAACACATATCATGTGGTGAATAAAAATATAGCTCCAAGTAAAGTTACCGATGAAAGTAGACGAAAGAGGGGATGCCTTCCGGGGCATCCCCAAGCTTTGGATTTTCGGTGTCCATAGATTATCTTGGGGGTGCCATGGGCATCCCCAAGCTTAGGCTCTTGCCACTCCTTGTTCCATAATCCATCAAATCTTTACCCAAAACTTGAAAACATCACAACACAAAACTTAAAATAGAAAATCTCATGAGCTCCGTTAGCAAAAGAAAACAAAAGACCACTTAAAGGTACTGTAATGAAATCATTATTTATTTATATTGGTGTTAAACCTACTGTATTCCAACTTCTCTATGGTTTATAAACTATTTTACTAGCCATAGATTCATCAAAATAAGCAAACAACACACGAAAAACAGAATCTGTCAAAAACAGAATAGTCTGTAGTAATCTGTAGCTAGCGCAAGATATGGAACCCCAAAATTCTAAAATAATTTGATGGACGTGAGGAATTTATATATTAATCATCTGCAAAAAATAATTAACTAAATATCATTTTCCAAATAAAAATGGGAGCAGTTCTCGTGAGCACTAAAGTTTCTGTTTTTTACAGCAAGATTAACATGACTTTCCCCAAGTCTTCCCAACGGTTCTACTTGGCACAAACACTAATTAAACACAAAATACACAACCAAAACAGAGGCTAGATAAATTATTTATTACTAAACATGAGAAAAAAGCAAGGAATAAAACTAAAATTGGGTTGCCTCTAGCTAGGCATAACAAGCAAGGATAGATCTAGGTATTGCCATCTTTGGTAGGCAATTCTTCAATGAGGCATCTACCATCCTTAGGAATTTATTTCTTTTTATTAATTATCAAACTTTTAGGCACAAGATCAAAAAATTCATTTGTAACAAATGGTTCCTTAATGATAGCAAAAAGCTTGGGATGAATACTTATAGATTTGAGATCCACAATTTCCTTACTAGAAGATTCACCCTTATTTTTAGGAACACACATAAGCTTGGAAATTTTAGTGGGAGGACTTGGAGAATTCTTTAAGTAAGAAAAAGCGGTTCCCAAGTTGGTAATAATACCCTCAAGTTTATCGATTCTAGTGGAGTCCTGATTTACTTTCTCATTAACTATAGGTTCCTTTTCTTTAATATTTTTCAAGGTGACTCCTACTTTAGATCCATATTGAGTGATTTGGTTGTGGATCTTTTTATCCAAATTATCAATTAACTCTACAGTAGCAACCTTATTATCAATAATTTCAAGTCTTTGCATTACGTGCTCCAAAGTTAACGTACTTCCATTAACCAAAAGAGGTGGTGAGCCAAACAAATCTATCATAGCATTATAAGAATCAAAAGTATGGCTACCCAAGAAGTTCCCTCCGGTAATGGTATCAAGGATATATCTGTACCAAGGAGTAGCGCCTACATAAAAATTATGAATAAGAACGGAAGTAGATTGCTTCCTGGTAGATCTATTTTGAGCATTGCAAATTCTAAACCAAGCGTCTTTTAGATTTTCTCCCTCCCTTTGCTTAAAATTTAGAACTTCATTCTCTGGAGACAACGGAGAAGATAAGGGACTAGCCATAACGACAAGCAAACGAAAAAGAGAGGGAGGATAGAGAGAGAGGGCGAATAAAATGGCAAGGGTGAAGTGGGGGAGAGGCAAACGAGAGGCAAATGGCAAATAATGTAATGCGGGAGATAAGGGTTTGTAATGGGTACTTGGTATGTTGACTTTTGCGTAGACCTCCCCGGCAACGGCGCCAGAAATCCTTCTTGCTACCTCTTGAGCACTACGTTCGTTTTCCCTTGAAGAGGAAAGGGTGATGCAGCAAAGTAGCGTAAGTATTTCCCTCAGTTTTTGAGAACCAAGGTATCAATCCAGTAGGAGGCTACGCGCGAGTCCCTCGCACCTACACAAAACAAATAAATCCTCGCAACGAACGCGATAAGGGGTTGTCAATCCCTACACAGTCACTTACGAGAGTGAGATCCGATAGATATGATAAGATAATATTTTTGGTATTTTTATGATAAAGATGCAAAGTAAAATAAAATAAAAGTAAAAAAGCAAAGGAAATAACTAAGTGTTGGTAGATTAATATGATGGAGATAGACCCGGGGCCATAGGTTTCACTAGTGGCTTCTCTCAAGAGCATAAGTATTTTACGGTGGGTGAACAAATTGCTATTGAGCAATTGACAGAATTGAGCATAGTTATGAGATTATCTAGGTATGATCATGTATATAGGCATCACGTCCAAGACAAGTAGATCGACTCCTGCCAGCATCTACTACTATTGCTCCACACATCGACCGCTATCCAGCATGCATCTAGAGTATTAAGTTCATAAGAACAGAGTAACGCCTTAAGCAAGATGACATGATGTAGAGGGATAAATTCATGCAATATGATAAAAAAACCCATCTTGTTTTCCTCGATGGAAAAAATACAATATGTGCCTTGCTGCCCTGACTGTCACTGGGAAAGGACACTGCAAGATTGAACCCAAAGCTAAGCACTTCTCCCATTGCAAGAAAGATCAGTCTAGTAGGCCAAACCAAACTGATAATTCGAAGAGACTTGGAAAGATAACTAATCATACATAAAAGAATTCAAAGAAGATTCAAATATTGTTCATAGATAAACTTGATCATAAACCCACAATTCATAGGTCTCAACAAATATACCGCAAAAGAAAATTACATCGACTAGATCTCCACAAGAGAGGGGGAGAACTTTGTATTGAGATCCAAAAAGAGAGAAGAAGCCATCTAGCTAATAACTATGGACCCGAAGGTCTGAGTTAAACTACTCACACTTCATCGGAAGGGCTACGGTGTTGATGTAGAAGCCCTCCGTGATGGATGCCCCCTCCGGCGGAGCTCCGGAACAGGCCCCAAGATGGGATCTCATGGATACATAAAGTTACGGCGGTGGAATTAGGGTTTTGGCTCCGTATCTGATCGTTTGGGGGTACATAGGTATATATAGGAGGAAGAAGTACGTCAGCATTCTTCCTTAATTCAACAGTCTTATTTTCCTGAATGTCTTGAACTGTCAAACATTCTTCTTTAATTGTGTGATGTTATGTACTGTGGTACCTAGATGTTGGGATTAAATGATTAATTCAGCATGCTTTTGGGGGTGTTGATTATTTTTGTGCTTTAGCTTCTCTGGGATTTTTGGGGTCGATTTGTACCCATTGGTCCATTATGGTGGTGATCCTCTTTATTTTATTGGCTAAATAAACTTAATCTTGGAGCGATTGTGTATATTGGAACGTACAATATTCATGTGGAATTAGTTAAGTTGGTATCAAATACATTTGTTGCATGCTCCATTAGTCGTTTATACTTGAAACCTGGCCTCTCATTTTTAATAAATATTACATCATCAAAGTTGTTTTATGCATGTTGCTGGTAACTGTATACTCTCTCCTAACAGTTTTATTACTTGTTGTATGCAGGCTGATTGGAGCCTACAATCAGGCTATTTTTTCCCTTTAAACGCCTACTTTTTGATATCAAGTGCTCCTTGAGCTGTCTAAGAAAAAGCAGACCATCATTTCACCATCTTCGGACGCCCAAGGGTATTTCATCCCTTTGGCCTCTTCCAGCATTGTCTTCTTTGTTCCTGACTATAAACATTGATGCATGTGCCCTGTTCTCAAGTGGAAAATCATTTGCTTGTAGCTTGTACTGTCCATCTGTTGTGTTAACTTGCACTGTGCTGGTACTTATCATTTGCAAAATATATCTATGTTTTCGCTATTATGAGAATGTCATATGCATTGTTTCCTGTTAAATCTAAAGTTTTGCAGCAATTTTTCATCGTTATGAGAATTTTATATTCATGGGTTCAGTTGATTATGTTTCTAACTTATCATAATTTATTATTTGCACATGCTGGCCTTTAGTCTTCAGAAGTTGGAGCTTTAGGAAGAAGAATCCGAAAGAAAACCCACACCCAGCAATGCATTTTAGCTCACTGGACTAGTTATCTGTTTATCTAGTTGTATTTTAGCTAAATACCAGATTTGTACTATTATCTCACTATTACCAGATTTGTATTTTACCTAAAAACCAGAATTGTACGGTTACCAGCAATGCGTTTTAGCTCACTGGACTAGTTATCTATATATTTGTATCATTGTAATTTCTTTGCTTGGCTGTTGTATGAAATATTATGCCTTATTGGCTCTTTTTGAATCAAATATTATGCACAAATATAGAACTAACGTGTGGTACAGAAAGAGTGATCCTGGCAACTTACTTTAAAATGAAAAAGAAATAAAAGAAAACTGACAAGTGGGCTGGAAAAACGTTGAGGCCCAAAAAAATGTATACCGTAAAAGACTGGCCCAAAAAAATAAATAGCTGTTGGGCTTGGCCATGTAGCTGACAAAAAATAAAAGGAAAAAAAACAATAAATAGGCTGAATTAATGGGCTTGTCCCATATAGACACCTAATCGGACCGGGCTGATCCTTATCCACGTCAGCTTGCCACGCTGGAATCCTACATGGCTTGGGGAGGCTGGTAGTGGCCAACATTTTGGTCGAAGAACCAACGATCTTTTACATATCACAGAGAAGGTCGTTAATTTCAGTTTATGACCGTCAGCTTTTGACCTTCTTTTTTTTGGTCACAAAAAGATCGCAAATAAAAAACAATGACCTTTCAGTGACCAATAGTGATGGTCACAAGTTGACATATTTCTTGTAGTGAAAGTTTCTCCGCAGACAGCGTTATTATTGACGATTGAAGGGGACATCGAACCTTTCAGCGACAGCACAGAGGAACTCTCAATGAAAGCACCAATGTCGGTGTGAAAACCGGCGGATCTCGGGTAGGGGGTCCGAAACTGTGCGTCTAAGGTTGATGGTAACAGGAGACAGGGGACACGATGTTTACCCAGGTTCGGACCCTCTCTACGGAGGTAATACCCTGCTTCCTACTTGATTGATCTTCATGAATATGAGTATTGCAAGAGTTGATCTATCACGAGATCGTAATGGCTAAACCCTAGAAGTCTAGCCTGTATGACTACGGTCTTGAGTATCCCGTTTCCGGACTACACCCTCCGGTTTATATAGACACGGGGGATCTAGGGTTACATAGAGTCAGTTACATAGGATGGAATCTTCATAGTTGTTCGCCAAGCTTGCCTTCCACGCCAAGCAGAGTCTTATCCGGACACGGGTATAGTCTTCGGTCTTCATATCTTCACAGCCAATCAGTCTGGCCCATAGATAACAGGCCGGACGTCCGAGGACCCTTAGTCCAGGACTCCCTCACCGGCCCTTGCCCATTTTCCACCACACCCGGGTTCCGATGTGGTGCGTCGCTGAGAGGGTTACGCCCCAACGAAAATCTTTTGGGTTTCATCTCCATAAGAGTGGCTGAGTTTTTACGTGGGCTCGCCAAGCCTATCACAACCCTCCTCCGTTACACGGGCTTGGGACTGGCTATCACAACCTTCCTCCTTCTTGATCACAATCAATGAAAAAAAATTACATTTCCATGTTATAAAATAAAAAGGTAATTTGTTATATAGGAACATGTAAAATATTCTCCTAAGTGAGCCACAGCCTGTCCCATTTTGTCTGGCTCAGTCTGCTCTGTCTATGTATATATGCTCTTCCTAGATACTATGTACAGTGCCACGAGGGCATAGTAAACATACCACGTATATCTTAGATGCAGCAGCTTGATAATGAACTCCAATGTAATGTCATAACTTGTATTTGCGTTGTCCGACTCACATCGTTAAACAGGCTGCAGCGTGCCCATTAGAAGTATATGCTGCAAAAACACATCAAACATTCAGCTCAGAAGTAAGAAGGGTCATGCAAACACTAGTCTTCACCATACAGTACTAGTTGCTGTATACCTGAACCCACATCAAATATTCAGTTGCAGATCATCTCAACTCAATGCAAACAAGGGAGACATGAAAAACATCTCTTCCATTGACAGATGCGATCATACGATACTGTCAGAAATTGTGTGTGCTACTGAAAATACGGCGGAAAATATCAAGATCTGAAATTAGAATTTACAGCAGAAAATCAGACGTACGTAATTCAAATACCAAGCCTTAAAAGGCATATGTAGAAATCAAACAACCTATAGAGTTCGGCTAGTAGCAGTCCAAATACATCAGAGTATCATAGAGATGAGTTCGAAAAAAGCCTTCAATTTAATTAAGCACATGCAACAAACTGGATATGGAACTTTCAGTTTCAATGACAACCACATCGATGATGTAATAAGTATATGCTGCTAAAACACATCAAACAATCAGCTGAGAAGGGAAGAATGGTCATCTAATAAAGACTAGAGTCTTCAACATACAATCAGTACTAGTTGATCTCTACACCTGAACAGACATCAAATATTCAGTTGCAAATCATCTCATCAACTGTGCTGCAGGTTCTTACGTGTAATGCAAATAGGGGAGCACTAGCGGAGGCATGTACAACGCTGCAGGTGCGACCCCCCCCCCCCCCCCCCCCAATAATCACCGTCCAGCTCTACCACGGGTCCACGGCAGGGGAGACATGGAAAACACCTCTACCACTAACAGATTCAATCATATGATACAATCAGAAATTGTGTGCACTACTAAAAATACGGCAGAAAACATCAAAATGGGAACTAGAATTTACACCAGAAATTCATATGCGTACTTTAAACAACATATATAGCTGGTAGCATGCAGTAGACGAAATGAGTTCGAAAACAGCCTTCAAATTTAACACACATACAGCAACTGGATATGTCACTTTCAGTTTCCCATATTACAACAACAAAGAAACATTGACCAGGAACAAACACAAACAACAAAGACTCAATTAAACTGTTGGAAATCTCTATGATCTCTACACCTGAAGGTACCACTATACATAACTAGGTTTACAGAGGATATGAACCATTTAGATTTCCTTCATTGAGTTGCACCATGCCTTTATATAGATATGTAGGGTGAATGCGAGATGGAGAAAAAACCACAATCATAGAATCAAACACAACGACGATTGGATCACTGATCATGAGAAAAAGGAAAATTTGATCCATGAGCACTTCTCCAAAGCTTTGGGAAAGGGGTGTAGGAGATCCGTTGATTTTAAGGATGAGCTTGATTTTGGGGAGCATGAACTTTCCGACCTTGACTCCCACGTTACCGAGCAAGAGGTTAAAGATGCGATCAATCAAATGCATAGTGACAAGCCCTGGCCGGTCCGGATGGATTCACCAGCGCCTTCTTCAAGCGTTGTTGGCCAATCATTAGGGAAGATTTCATGTGTGTCATCCGCTGTTTTGATAGCCTCCATTTGGCCAATTTTACGTGGCTCAATTCGGCGAACATTGTGCTCCTACCCAAGAAGGAGGGGGCGGATGGGATCACCGACTACCAACCTATAAGTCTCATACATGCAGTGCCAAAAATAGTTGCTAAGGTGCTTGCCAACCGGCTTGGGCCACACATGCATTTGCTCATTTCCAATGCCCAAAGCGTGTTCATCAAGAGAAGATGTATCCACGAAAATTTTATGTATGTGCGTGGGATTTCCTGCAAGCTTCACAAAAGTAAAACCCGGCCCAGTGGTTCTCTTCAAGCTTGACATAAGAAAAGTCTTTGACTCAATCAGGTGGGAGTACATTCTCGAGCTCCTACAACGGGGGGGGGGGGGGGGGGGCTCCTAGATTCCATGAGTGGGTCACCACTTCGCTTCATACTTCCTCCTCATGGATCATGCTCAATGGGGTGGCCGGCCCCTCAGTGTCGCACTATTGTGGTCTCCGACGGGGCAATCCTATTTCGCCGCTTTTTTCGGCATTGCGATTGACCCGCTTCAACAAATTCTCAACCTTGCGACTACTCATGGCCTCTTTCACAAGATCAGAGGACGGAGGGCAATTATATGCACTTCTCTCTATGTCGACAACGCGCCAGTCTTCATGGCCCCTTTTAGGAGAGACATTGAGAACCTTGCGACGATACTTAACCACTTCGGTGACGTGATGGGCCTATGCACAAATTTTGGAAAAAAGTCATGTAGTCCCAATCCGATGTGGACACCTAGATCTGGATGCTATCCTTGCTAGTTTGCCGGCCACGTGGGCCTCCTTCCGCATCAAATATTTGGGCCTGCCACTATCAGTGTGGCAACTTCGGACAAGTGATTTTTGGTTTCTTGAGGACAAGGCAGCTAAGAGACTTGTGCCATGGGATGGTCAAAATATCACTTCCTCGGGCCGATGTGCGCTCATCAAGTCAGTGCTAACTTCACAAGTGATCTACCACATCATTGCTCTCAAGCCGACTCAAAGCAACCTAAATAACTTCAACAATATCGAAAGGCCCTTTCTATGGTCGGGCACTAAGAAAACTTCCGGTGCGAAGTGCAAGGTCAATTGGTGATTGTTGTGCCGTCCTACGGATCTTGGAGGATTGGGCATCATCGACCTCACAAAATTCGCAAGGGCGCTGAGACTTAGATGGTTGTGATTCGAATGGAAGGAGCCAACAAAGATGTGGGTTTGGTTAGAAAACCCTTGCGATGAACTTGACCGGCGTCTCTTCTATGCATCCACGCACATTATGTTGGGTAATGGGTCTCGCGCACCTTTTTGGGACTCACCTTGGATAAATGGAGAGAGGCCTATTCACATGGCGCCGCTCATTTTTTAGGCATCCACCAGAAAGAAATGGAAGGTTAGGGAAGCCATGCAAGGTGACGCTTGGCTGTCTAAGATCAAGCTCCCTACAAATTGGACAATGAGCCACATTCGACAAATTGTGATCTTATTTGCTCGCTCATGTGCGATCCACCTTCAGGAAGACACTGATGACGACATCATTTGGAAGCATACGGCTAGTGACCACTACTCCGCCACCTCCGCTTACAAAGCTCAATTCCATGGAACCACTCGTCAGCGATGACCTATGCGGTCTGGAAGCCTTGGGCTCCTCCCAAGGTCAAATTTTTTACCTGGCTTGCTATTCAGAACCGGTTTTGGACTGTGGACAGACTCGATAGGCTTGGTTGGCCAAATTGTGGGTTATGTGTGTCCCCTCTGCAGACAAACCAAGGAATCAATCAGCCATCTATTCTTCGAGTGTCGGTTCACCTTGAGGCTTTGGGGCATGATCGAGGGTTGGCTAAACCTCATGCACATTGACACTTCTCACTGGATTGATGAACGTTCCACCAAGGATTGGTGAATCAATATGTCCGAGAAGAATACAAGCAACCAGAAGGTGATGGCATCCCTGACCATGCTAACTTGTTGGACGATTTGGTGTGAACGGAATGCTAGAGTTTTTAGGCACAAGTCCACGCTCCCGTCAATTATCCTCTCCAACATCAAGAGAAGGCTACACTTTGGGTCACCGCGGGCGCGAGGCACTTGGGAAACATCATGCCGCGAGAGTAGTGGCTTTGTAATAATCTTATTGCCTTTGTTTGTAAAAGCAACTCTTAACTTCTTCTTAATTAATGTATGAGGCAAATCTTTTACCTCCGTTTCGAAAATAAATAAATATAGATATGTAGATGAACAGGAACATTGAAAATATTCTCCTAAGTGAACAAGCCTGTCCCTTGGTTTGGCTCAGTCTTCAACATACAATCAGTACTATTTCATATATCATCAAATATTCAGTTGCAGCTCCTCTCATCAACTGTGCTGGTTCTTACGTGTAATGCAAACAGTGGAGACATGAAAAACACCTCTGCCACTGACCAATGCAAGCACACGATACAATCAGAAAATGTGTGCAGTACTGAAAATACGGCGGAAAACATCAAAATCTGAAATAGAATTTACACCAGAAATTCATACACATAATTGACAATTTCATATAGATGAAATGAGTTTGAAAACAGCCTGCAAATTAACTGACAACAACAACGACGACATACAACAAATACTGATCGACCTGGAGCATACAACAAACTGGATATGCAGAGAACCACAACGACGACAACCCACAACTACAACAACAAAGAAACGCTGACGAGGAGCAAACACAAACAACACTCTAGGAGTCTAGGCACCAAACTCTTATTAAACTGGTCGAAATCTCTATGATGAGACGCCTCAAACTGAACCATGCTGGGTAATTAATGGTGGTACCAAATGCACGGCGAGGTGTCTGAGGGCGCCGCCCATGGCAGGCAGCGGTCCATCTCGTCGGGGACCGAGTAACACCACCGGCCGGCGTCGGCGCAGGGATACTCCTTCTGCTGGACGACACTGTGTGGCCTGCCAGTGTAGACGTCGTCGAGGAAGTAGATGTAGCCCGGGCTGCCGGCATGCCCCGTGTCGAAGGCCTTGGAGCAGGCCCGGCCGACGAAGAGGACCTGCCCGCTCAGCTGGTACAAGCGCCAGGAAGCCGGCAGTCCATCCTGTTGCTTCTCTAGGCTGAAGACCTGGAACCGGCAGGTCCCGCCTCTCGCCGGCGAGATGAACCTTTTCACCATCAGCAGATCGGCACCCGAGGCGGAGGCCAAGAGGTAGTGCGATACGATCTCCCCGGGTGCCGCCTGGTGAGCATGGACATGGAATTTGTAGGCGTTAGTTCGAATGGTGAGCGAAGAGGCGCCGTCTCCAGCAGGGGCGATTTCCGGCTTGTAGCAGACGAGGTAATCCTCGGAGTCGACGGCGCAGAACCATCCGTCGTAGTAAGTGAGGTCTTCGGCGCTGCGCCGAGCCGGCCCCATCACCATCGGCGGCGACAACCAGCAGTCCATGCCCGGGCGCCAGAACGCCATGTTCGTCTGGCTGGAGGTGATGGCGGCGACGAAGCAGTCGCCAGACGGCGGCGCGGCGGAGATGACGGCGGCGCGGATCATCATAGGGCACGTGACGTCGCCGGAGTTGAGCGGGATACGCACCCTCTCCGGCAGGGCGACGCGCTCGCCGGTGCGGAGGCGAAGTAGGGCGTGGCCGCGCCATGGCTCGGCCGAGATAACGAACCAGCCGCCCGGAGCGGACCCGCAGAAACGCGAGCCACGGCCCTCCTCGGAGAGGGACGGGCGCGGATCGCCGAAGCCGCCGAAGATCCGGTAGGTCTCGGTCTGGGCCGTGGACGGCCTGAGGAGGCGCGGCAGCGGGGGCGGATTCTGCAGCGAGACCCGCCGCCAGTGCTTGTTGACCGCGGACGCCCTGACGCGGTCCACGATGCACGACAGGAGGAGCAAGATACGGGCGAGAACGTCTGGGTGGAGGCCCGCCGCCGCCGCCATGGCAGGAACCGGGATTCTAGGGTAGGAAAGCTGCTCGTTTGGACAGAAAGTGAGGTGGGGGTGAGAGTGCAGGGGATCCGCCCCGTAGGTTCTGTTTTAACGGACGCCTGCGATAATCCCGAGAAAAGATTGTACCCTAGCAGTTTGGTCCCTGGAAATCACTTTTATTGCACGCACGTTTTTGCTAGTGCCTATTTTGCTTCCAAAAGAAGAATGTGAAGCTAGCATCCAAACACTAGCTTTCGGCCGGTTGCCCGCTCGTGCGTCATGCTGCGCACTGGGCCCATGTTTCTTTTCTTCCTTGTCTTCTCTCTCGGTTCTTCTCCACCGCCCATTTTAGTTGAGACTGAATTTTATACTCTCGGGTGTATTACACCCGAATTGAGTTAGAAAAAAGTTTATCAAACGAAATCCAAAAAATCTGAAATTTTGCTACATCAAACTTTATCATATTTTTTAGGTTCTTGCCAAGTTTCATCGAAAAATAACATCCGAGGAGCTCTCAACAAAAAAAAAATCTTTGCTGAAAGTTTTGTGCACTGTTTGAGCAGTAATTTTGTTGTTTTTGCTGAGAGCTCACCGGATGTTATTTTTAGATGATATTTTGCAAGAACCTCACACATCTGATAATGTTTCATGTCCCAAAAGTTCAGATTTTTTGGACAATGTTTGATCACGTTTTTTCTATCTTTTGCTAGCTCGGGTGTACTACACCTGAGAGTAGCCACTACCTTCTGATCTTAGTTCCCTCCGACCCAGTAGCATCCTCCACAGCCACACGCCCATCCATGCGCCTCTCCGATGCCGCTCGTCTGTTGTCGGCCACATGTTGGACACAGGCCATCGTTGGATTCAAGGCCGCCGCACACCAAGGACCGAAGTGATGTTGCAGACGCTCAACAATCGCCGGCCATGTGTTGTGTTGAGCGCCATTGCGATGCCATGGCGAGCTGCAGGAGAGTGGCAGGGGGGCTGGGACCAGCGCGCTGGCGTGTGAGGCCATGGTGTGGAGAGCGCCATTGCGAGGCCATGGTGCTACAACCGACCGCCAACGAGTTACAACCGGCATCAGGTGGTGCTACATCCAGTGGCCTGGCGAGCTGCAACATGCATGGGGTGGTGCTACAACCGGTGGTCGGCGGGCTGCAACCGTGCCGTCGCCATCAATGTTCGAACCAGCAATGCAAAAACTGTAACCAGCGGCACAAAAGGCTGCAGCTGGAACGGCACGGCGCTACAACCGGCGGCCAGCGAGCTGCAAACTGGCACGGGGCAGTGCTACAAACCACGACATAAAAAGATGGAACCAGCAACGTAAAAATTTTGACCCGGCCACGGCCTTTGTTCTGATGGTGGATAGCAGGCCGCGTTGTTGCCGCCATTTTTTGCTTGAATCTGCAATACAAAAAGTTGCAACAGGAGGATAGAAAGTTACAACCGGCGATGTCATTTGGTACAACCGGCGACGCAATTTGTAGCGACCCTGCATGGCGAGCTACAACCGGTGATGACGACGGACATTTTTTCTGCAACCGTACCGATTTTCTCCTACTACCGGCGACATTTTTGCTACATCCATTCATGAAACCCCCACAGTGCTTCACGTGTGGTGAGATGTTGGTGCTGGGTTGCCGAGACCCACAGCAGTGGTGACGAGCGCAGCGATTAGCAGGACGGCTGTCTAGCATGGAGCGGCAGGAGGCACGGTGCTGCGATTGGAGGCGACAAAGTGCGGCGTCGTGCATCCGAGGAGATGTGCGAGATGCGGGACAAGCGTGGGGAAGGAGAAGCTCAGGGGCAACCAGTTTTCAGCCAGATCCAATGGCCCACGCGGATCGCATCTGATGGATCACACGCGACGGGCTGAAATTTTGGGCCGGTGCGCCGGCACCTAGTACTCGCCCAAATTAATTGGCGCGGCTACATAATGCCTCAGAAGCCCAACATAGCTCTCATGAAACAAGTCGGTTATTTCCAGCGCTCGAGCCAACAACATGCAACAAGCATTTAGTTTGGTCATTTAGGTAAGCCCCAAGCCCTAGATCCAGTTCTACATCACCACATCTTTCTTACTAGCTTGATAGATTTTGAACACTGTAAACTCTATGGTTATAATTTCTACTTATCCTAGGATTACTTCTGGCAAATTCAAAGGCGTTGAAGCTGGAGAAGAATACTTTGAATACTCTTGTCTCTAGCTCCATCCTTGTGAGTTAAATTTTTCATAATTTCATGTTTTATGTCAACTTGTAGGTTTGCCCTTATTCTCACATGATGCAAACACATCATTGTTGATGGACGCCTAAAGTTGCAACAACTAACTAGTAGATCTGGAGTTCATTAAATCTTCAAAATTAATCAGAACAACGATGGAGATATGAAGGAACATAAGCTTTGATGTCAGCTTGGGCAAAAAGTGTCCTTCCTTCTCAGTACCAACAACAACAAAAATCGAGCACCATGAGTTAGAGGAAACTTGTTCACCATGAGTTTGATATATATGAGGAAAGAAGTTCATCAGTTGGTACGGCAATTCAAGTCCAACTTATTTCTGGCAAATTCCAGGGCATTGAAGCCAGCGAATAATACTCTTCCCTCTAGATCCTTGTGAGTTAAAACTTCATCATTATATGTTATGTATCAACTTCTAGGTTTTTCACCCTCATACATCACATGATGCAACTTGTAAATGATCGTAGACACTTAAGAATTGAAACACCTAGCTAATTGATGTTGTGTTCATGAAATTATCAAAATTAATAAGCTAAAAGGATGGAGATATAGAGGAACAGAAAAATGACATTTTATCTTCAATAAGAATGTGCCTAATGGTCAGTATGATCACACAAAAAAATCTTGAACCCTGAGCTATAGGAAATTTGTTTATGAGGAGTTTGAACCAAATTCAGCACTTGATATAACAATTTGTTTTTGTATCATTGGAGGGACTAGTGCCAATTTTGTTAGAAGAAGGAAGCAAAGTACATGTTACAAATATTTACAAGAACAATGCATCATAAGAGATTTGCCACTGTGATCAACCACAATCCATAAGTCTCCTAAAGTCAAGCTTACTCTACCTTATGTCCACAAGGGACCTTCTAATCACCATATACACCGGGACATGGTTTTCATTACAGATCCCATTGTTGCCCTCAAAACAGATATTCCAACAACCATAAGCAACGAGGCCATCGCAACCAAGGCGATGATGCAGAAGCTAGCTGCAAAGTGCAGAAAATTTAAAGTGTCATGTTTTCTAAGTAATCTTCATTGTTGCAAAACTACCCTGCTAACACTGATAAAAGAACATAAGAAGTTAGAACAAACACCTGGAGCAAGTAAAAGTTTACTCAAATGCAGCGACCTTCTATGAAACGATGTGAAAGAAAGAAGTTGAGGTTAATTGCATACGAAGTGTATGTACAGTTTGGTTACAATGTATTTTTGACAACTTACATGCAGAACAAAAAATATTTTTTATAAAGGGGGTCGTAATATTTTTGAAATGTACATATTTTTCTCAAATTTCTTATAGGGCACGTGCATGTTTTAAATATAAGTGTGCAAAATGTACAGTGGAAACAAGTGGTATATCTCCCATGAGTTATAGATATTTGAGCATCACTAACTAATTGTTTGGTTGGAGGTAACTAATAAGAAGAATATGAATTAATTACTTGTGATATATAAAGCCACGTATTTGGTTGGAGGCAACGAGAATTTATTAGAGATTTGGTATGCTTTTTCAGGGATATTGTTATGGGAGTTAAGAGTCTACCTCCCACCATTTTAATAACATGGGAGGGGTTGGGACTTATAATGAATTGTTTTAGACAGAGCATCTTGACCCTCATCATAAAGCTACTGAAGAAAACTAGGAATACTCTTCCCTCTAGATCCTTCTGAGTTAAAATTTCATCATTACATGTTCTGCATCTTCTAGGTTTGCACTCCCATATCACATGATGCAACTCGTAAATGCGCATAGACAACTAAGAGTTGAAATATCTAGCTAGATTTTGTGTTCTCGAAATTATGAGAACTGATAAGATAAAAAAATGGAGATATACATGAACAGAATAATTACATGTTGTCTTCAGTAAAGAGTACGCCTAATGGTCAGTATCATCACAAAAAAAATCTTGCACCCTGAACTAGAGGAAACTTGTTTACTAGGAGTTTGAAAGAAGTTCACCTATCGATAGAACAATTTGTAGGAACAAGTCATCAGAAGATATTAGCGGTAACAGTGCCCACTTTTTTTGGAAGAAGGAGGCAAAGTACATGCTACAAATATTTATAGGAATAAGATACCAGAAGAGATTGGCCATTGTCATCAATCACTAGCCTCCTAAAGGCAAGCTTATACTTCCTTATACCAACAAGGGTCCTTCAAATCACAATATGCACCTTGAAACAATTATTTACAAGTCCTTGAGATCTAAACAAATATTCCAAGACCTGTAAGCAATGAGGTCATCACAACAAAGGTGATGATGCAGAAGCTAGCTGCAATGTGCAGAAAATTAAAGTGTCATGTCTCCTAGAGAAGGTAGAAGTTTACTCAAATTGCAGCAACCTTATTTGAAAAACCTGTGAAAGAAAGGCGAAGTTGAGGTGAATTGTGTGTAGAGTGTATGTACAGTTTGGATACAATGGATATTTTTGAAAACTTACTTGCAGCATGGGAATGTTTTCTGTAACGGGGTAAAAGATATTTTTTGCCATGTACATATAGTTCTCAATTTTCTTATATATGAATTTGTCATTTAGTAATGAAAAAGAACATATCAAAGGACATCACATTTCTCATTTCAGTGCTTTCACATCCATAATCCTTGTTCATCTGGTTCATTAGAAGGTAAAGTCTCTAGAAATTCTGTAAGGATCAGAAAAAGGACAAGTAAACCTTTTAAATAGAAGTGGGCAAAATATACAAAGGAATCAAGTGGTAAATCTCCCATGAGTTAGAGATATTGGAGCATCACGAACTAATTGTTTGGTTGGAACTAATTGTTTTGATTGGAGGTAATTAATTTGAACAATTGTTTGGTGAGAGATATTGGAGCATCGCCAACTAATTGTTTGGTTATAGAGCACCCAGAAGCCCAACCCAGCTCTCTTGAAATAAGTTGGCCATTTCCCACTTTCAGGCCAGCAATGCACCACAAGAATTTATTTTGGTCATTTAAGGGTACGTCCCAAGCTCTAGATACACTTCTACATGAACACATCTTTCTTAGGGCAACACCAACACTCCGACCCAAACGGATAAACGGACGCAGATCTTGTCCGCTTTTTGTGTGTTTGGGTCGCCAGAAAGGCAGGCGTCCGCCCCTATCCATGGTTTCCTAGGCAACAAACCCAACACGGTGACCCATTTTGTCCGCATGTCTTTTTTTGTTCGAATTTTCATTAAAAAATAAAACCTAAATCAAATTGCACATTAATAAACAAATAAATCAATCCCTCCTGAATACGGCTGAACAATGGTCTCGCCCTCTAGAAGTATCGTCAAAAAAGTTTGTTAGCGAATGGTGGGTCTGTGAAATCGAAATAATCTTATAGAGTAGGACATGGTCGTTTTCTCTGATACGATTCAACCCAGGAGCATGGCCCGGGATCAATCCCCTAAACAATGGTCGTTTCCTTGAAATGTGCTCATTGACAATGACAGGAGCAACCACAGCATCATCATCGTTGGACCATGATGAACATGTGGTGTTATTGTAAAAAAAAACCATCTGAGCTATCCGCCATGATCCTTCGGAGTGATGAATCGATACCTTACTAGACAGCGTCGGGCATGGACGAGCCTCGACCTGGCCAAAGAAACCGCTGAACACCTTGTGGGCCGCGATGGACGTGGGAGCAGATGAGCCGCAGTCGGTGAGTGGCCTCTTCCTTGTCACATCCAGTCAGTGGGGCTATAAAAACTTGCGTCCTGCGATGGTGACCATGGAAGTAGCAGTGGTATGCCGAGGGCTGCCGAAGATCCTAGGTAGGCGGTCCTTGTACTACTTCATCGACGGAAAAAGGTGGCCACGACATCGACAGTGTGGTGGCGGTGCGACCGTCGGTGGATGCGGCAGCGGGGGCTAGGGCGATGGCAAAGAGGCCGGAAGCTAGGTGGCGGTGGCGATGGTGAAGAGGCCAGGATGTTGGGGAGTGGGAAGAATGGCATGTGTGTCGGGCCAGGGGAGGACAACGCGAAGACTCCACGGGCGTCCACTGCATGTTCACAAGGATGCAAATCCAGCCCAAATTTGGGCTGGATATGGGTCCAAGCGATAGCAAAACGGACACCAGGCCATTTGGGTCCGCGCGTTGGGTTGTGTTTTTTCTTTGTGGACCCAGACGGACGCAGGTGGACAAAATGTGTCGGCGCTTGTGAGTTGACCGGACTACCTTGACAGATGTTTACCATTGCAAACTCTATGGTTGTAATTTGTACTTATGGTCGGGTTACTTCTGGAAAATTGAAAGGCATTGAAATCAGAGAAGAATAATTGAATACTATTTTCTCTAGATCCTTGTGAGTTAAAATTTTCATCATATTATGATTTCTATCAACTTCTAGGTTTACCTCTAATCTGACATGACACAAGGCACAATTGTTGACAACTAAAGTTGCAACACCTAGCTAGTAGATTTAGTGTTCATGAAAGCATCAAAATTAGTCAGAACAAATGTGGATATATGGAGGAACATAAGCTTCGATGTTAGCTTGGGTAAAAAGTGTG
The DNA here is from genome assembly GCA_034509565.1 of Triticum monococcum. NCBI lineage: Eukaryota > Viridiplantae > Streptophyta > Magnoliopsida > Poales > Poaceae > Triticum > Triticum monococcum. The sequence continues at coordinate 10,956,675 of CM067845.1, read as the reverse complement.
CTTGCTTCTCAGCATCAATAACAACAAAAATCTAGCACAATGAACTAGATGAAACTTGTTTACCATGTGTTTGACGTATGTCAGGAAAGAAGTACGTCCATTGATGCGCATTTCAAGTTGAAATTATGGCAAATTCCAGGGAATTAAAGGTAGCGAAGAAAACTAGGAATACTCTTCCTTCTAGATCCCTGTGATTTGAAATTTAATAATTACACATTGTGTATGAACTTGTAGGTTTGCACCCTCATATCACATGGGAAAACTTATAAGTACTCATAGACACGTCAGAGTTGAATTACGTAGCTAATTGATTTTGTGTTCACAAAAGTATCAAAACTGATAAGATAAAAAATGGAGGTATAGAGGAAAAGGAAAATTATGTTTATATTCTGTAAAGAGTATGCCTAATGGTCAGTATCATCACAAAAAAAAATCTTGCAGCCTGGACTACAGGAAACTTGTTTACGAGGAGTTTGAAAGAAGTTGATGTTGATACAACAATTTCTTTGTATCATTGGTGGGACCAGTGCCCATTTTGTCAGAATAAGGAAGCAAAGTACATGCTACAAATATTTACAGGAATAAGGCATTAGAAGAGACTTGCCATTGTCGTAAATCACAAGCCTCCTAAGGAAAGCTTACACTGCCTTATATCCGCAACGGACCTTCTAATCACCATATGCACTGTGAAACAATTATTATACAGATCCCATTGTTGCGCTCTAAACACATCTTCCAATAGCAATAAGCAATGAGGTCATCACAGCCAAGGTGATGATGAAGCATTTGGGATCTTATTTGGAAGGCAAAGGTCCCCGGCAAGGTCCGTATCTTTGCATGGAGGATTGCGACAAATACTCTGGCTACCAAGAAAAATAAATGGAAGAGAACTTTGGAAGTGGATGCCACATGCAGCATTTGTGGAAACGGTGAGGAGGATGAACACCATGCAGTCATAACTTGCACCAAAAGCCGGGCCTTGAGAGCAGAGATGAGGAAGATCTGGGTGTTACCGGCTGAGCAAAAGCTAAGAAATACCGGAACAGACTGGCTACAAGTGGCCCTCGATGCGGAAAACGAAGAGGTGCGCGCCAAGTTACTGTTACTCCTATGGCGTTGCTGGCATCATAGGGAAGACTGCATTCGCCATGATGGAATCTTAAAAAAAATGTAAGACTTAAACACTCCAAGGTGATCTGTGTTGTTTCTGCAGAAGTACGAGGAAGACCTGAGGTTAGCTGCTGGGACCAATGACAGTCATGGCGTTTCCAAGAAGGCGGGAGTGGATGGAGGAGCCCGCCTTGAGGGACCAACACTCCAAGGTGACAAGTGGTCCGCGCCGAACCGGGGAACGGCCAAAATCAATTGTGATGCCGCTTTCGAAGCTGTTCCTGGAGAGAGCGCAGCCGGCGTGATTGCTAGGGACCATAGAGGACTGGTATTTCTTTCAGTCTGCAAAAAGCTGCCGGTCTGTAGCAGTGTAGAAGAGGCAGAAGCTAGAGCCGCCCTGGTCGGGCTCATGACAATGAGCAAATATTATGGCCCTGTTTGGGTATTCTAATACAGTTAGAGTTAGAGTTATTTTCTAACCCATTCTAACCCAAATAAGCACCTCTTCATTGGGATAGTTGGGTTAGATAGAACTAACCCACTCTAACCCTCCCTGTTTGGATACTTTTGGATTATTTGAGCCTCCAACTAACCCAAACTAGCTCTAACCACATGATCCAAACAGGGCCTATAATGGGAGGTGGTGCTCGAGATGGACAATCAAAACGTCATTGCTGAGTTAAACTCAAAGCTTCCGCCCCGCTCGGACCGCTATGGACTCATCATGGACATAAAAGATGTGATGAAGAGATTTACCGCTTGCAGAATCCAGTATGTGAAGAGGAAGTGTAATGAGCTGGCGCATGGTTTGGCGGCTCTAACCAGGAGTATAGGCAACCAACTGGTGATTGCAGATGTTCCGCAGAGTCTTCGATCCCTGTTGTTGGCCGAATTAAGTGCTCCTTCTGAGTAGTCTGTACTACTCTGATCTCAAAAAAAAGAAACTTAAAGTGTCATGTTTTGTAGGTAATCTTCATTGATGCAAAAGTAGCCCACTAACACCTACAGAAGGACATAAGAAGTTAGAACAAACACCTAAAGCATGTAGACGCTTACCCAAATTTTGTTAGGTGACAATTTGGCAGTGACGAAAGATGAACACAAATCTGCTTTGTTAGATGACTGAGTAAAATAGAAAAAGACATAATGCGCTCGAGGTGTTAGTACAATTTTGTAAACTTTTCTGCGATGAGGTCAAGTACTTGGCAATGATATGAAACAGATTTGATTCAAGATATGGCATAATAATTATTCGGTTAGAAGCATTGCATATCCACCGAAGGTAGAGTCAATGAACTACGTGATTTACACTGCAGATAATTAAGCCACACAATTTGATCAGATTTGAAGGTATACCATATTAGTCAATGGAATATATAATTGACACTGCACGTAAGCAGCATAATTTGATCAGAACTGAAGGTATACAATATTAGTCAATGAAAATATATAATTGACACTACAGATAAGCCGCATAGTTTGATCAGATTTGAAGGTATACAATATTAGTCAATGTGTTGGGTGCACCATGGAACAGTAGTACAAATTAATTTGACTGTGGAAACTTAAAAAAATGTAAGACTTAAACAGAAAAAGAGAGCAAAAACCTGTTTTTGTTAGATGACTTATTAAAACGGAAAGAGAGGGCACAGCTCTGCCGGTCAACTCAAGAAGAGTAGAAGAACAGTTGAGAGTTGTCTCTCGCCTGCACCCAAAGCTAGGGGAAGGAGGATCTGGGTGAATTTATGATGGACAGCTTGGCGAGGAAAGGGTTGCAGTAAAGCTTTTGGACAGACATGGTCACAGACAGAAAGAATTTTCTGCACAAGTTCATGTTGAAATATATTACCCGCCTCTCTTCATCAGTTTGGACTTTTGAATGAATTGGTTGGAGCATGAATTCAACATGGTAACAGAGCCTCTTTCTCATTAGAGCGCATATAGCTACCTTCCTCGACCGAGAATATGTCTACTACCTCCGCCGCCATGATGCCTAGCACCATGGGTGCGCTTTCCACCACCTCCTCCTCCACCTTTGCCTCATCATCCACCACCACCACCTCCCTCGGATCGCCACCACAGGAGAAGCTAACGAGGCAGAACTTCCTTCTCTGGAAGGCCGTTGTGTTGCCGCAGATCAAAGACGTGCAGATGGAGCACCACCTTGACGAGAAGAGCCCGGCACCGCCGGCCACCCTAACTATCACCAAGGATGGCAAAGAAGAGCAAGTGGCCAACTTTGCAAGATCCCTCTGGTATGCATAGCAGCAACAGCTTCAAGGATATTTGATGGGCTCTCTTTCCCACGATATTCTTGCACAGGTCACCACGTTACAGACGCCAGCCGAGGTTTGGCGCACAATCCATGCCATGTTTGCTGCTCAGAGTCAAGCCCAAGCGATCAACACCTGCATTGAGCTTGCCAATCTTCAGAAAGTTACATGATCATGGCCGAGTATATATCTTGGCAAGATTAAAAGTCTGACAGATGAAGTTGCCTGTATTGCCGCCACGCTCTCCGATCCGGCGATTGTATCCAAGATCCTTGCCGGACTGGACATGGAATATAACCTTGTCGTCTCGGCGCTTGCTGCTCAGGAGCTCTATAGCCAGCTCCTGAGCTTTGATGCCTGTCTCAGCCTCCTCCACGACACCAACCTCCGCTAGTCCTCCACCAATTATGTCTCCCGTGGTCGCGGCCGTGGGTGTGGTCACCAAGGGCAGTACCGTAGCGGCGGGCGCGGGCGTGGCAACACCCAGGGAGATGGCGGCTACACCAACCCTGGCAGCGGCGGCTACAACAACACAAGCAACTACACCAACAAACCAAGAGGCGGCGGCTTCAACAACAACAACACTCGTTGCCCTTCTTCCTCCCAGGGGCGTCCTCGATGCCAACTCTGCAAAAAGGCAGGCCATGAAGTCATGGACTGCTAGCACCGGTATAATGAAGACTATGTCCCCGATGCATGCCATGTTGTTGTAGCTATGCGTGAGCAAGGGGGCGATGGAGTATGGTACGTTGACTCTGGCACAACGTATCATGTTACTGGTGAACTAGAGCAACTTGCTCTCCGGGAGAAGTACCTTGGCAATGATCAGATTCATACTGCGAGTGGTGGAGGTATGGATATTCGACACATTTCACTCTTAAACGTGATCTAGTCCTAAAAGATGTTCTTCATGTTCCACAAGCCGACAAAAACCTTGCATCTATGTCTCGTTTAGCCACCTATAATAATGTCTTCTTTGAAACTCACCCTTGTTACTTTTTTTATAAAGGATCGGGCAACGAGGGATATGCACATGAAAGAGACTCAGCTACAGGATAAATCATGAGACTGAGAGCACAAGTTAGCTAGTTAGTATACCAAACTTTTTCGAGTAAATGTAGATCTGCATGAGCTCAAAATGCATGGTTCTTAACAGTTTGGATAATTGCTGGCTAGGACATGCATGAGCTGCAAAATACACTATTGATGTTGCAAGCTCATGACAAAGTATCTGATCTATGGATCGAGCAGCGCGCGCGCGCGCACACACACACACACACATAGAGGGAGACCGTAATATGTACTAACCTAGGTAGATGCAAGGTCTCCCACCACCCTTGGCACTCCCGCCCTCCGCTCACGGTTGGGAGCACAATATGGACTGCAATAGATATATGGAAAAGAGGGAAAGTAACAACATAAGTTGCTAATCGTGCATTTATACCATATCCATAATAAAAAGCCATTGGTTGAGAAAAAAATCAGTGCTATCTATATAAGCACCTCGCTTCGAATAACTCACCAAAGCCTTGTTTGTCCTGACCTCATATCACCGGGAGGCGGGAGCCAAGCATGGCGAATGGATAGCATTTTGGGGTGTGTTCTGTCTGTGCGTAGAAAAAACATGGACAGCTTGTATCTATAATACTATAATAGTTCATCCCCACTAACCTATTTAACTGAGCATGCAGCCTATCCACATCAGCATCCATTCACCTACTGCCACATCAGCACTAACCCTCCACTCCCTGCATGCATGAATCATGTAGTATACTGTAACTTCCCGCGTATTAAAACTCTGGCTGGATCTCTCGATTCCCTTCTTGCACCTGGGCTGGCTTTTTTCTCTTGCGCCTGGGCTGGCTTTACGAAGCGTTTTTTAACCTGGGCTGTCCAGCCAAGTTGTGGGCTAAGCTACCGCTTTGGACGTTCGATGCGTCCATGAGCTTTGCATCGCTGAGAGTTCATCTTCCCCACTGCGTACGTCTCTTCCTGTAGCCGCCGCGGCCGGTGCGACGACCCATCCTCTCCCAGCCAATTGCTGGACTAACCATCGCCCTTAGCCCTTCTGCAGTCCACAGATGTGCACTAACTCCAGCTTATCCGCTCATCTTCCCGTTGCCGCTATTATTGCCTCCACTACCTCTTCCACCCTTCTTGCCGGCCATATGAAACGGCCTCACGCACCACAACGTTTAGAGCGGACTAGATGTGCCCAGAAGTTCAACAGTCTTCGCATACAATATATTCTCCGCTGGCCAGACCCTCGACGGCCTCATTCGCCATCCAGGCATCCACCTGTCTCCATCCCTATGTAGTACTTCACCAGAGCTATGCGTTAATCAGAACCCATAGCCCCAAGAGCAACGACGACCTACTTCTCACGGGATCCTCCGGAACGACTACGAGTCTGCAGTTGCAGTGCAGGAACAGGCTGACCCAAATTCCAGCCAAGGTCGTTAGATCCACATGATGCATGGCCTGTTCTAGATATTCGCAGTACTAGGTAAGTACGGGACATCTTATACATGCACGTCTCCAGCATCACGGATTTGTGCATGCATTATACCATTACGATTTTGTTGTTGTTTGTTTTTGTAGATCCATACGCTCTCTGGTCTCAGATATGAAGTTTGGTAAGCTTTTCCTAGATTGCAGGCTTGAACTGAATTAGCAAACTTACAGCCGTTAGTGTGCTCTTTTTATGTTGAATCATCTGTATGAATTTGATTAGATGGGATTAAATACCACCTCTAATTTTTGGCAATGCTGATACCCATGATCCATCTCTGGTATTGTTTAGGTACTGTATTCTCACCTTCTGGATCTTTGTGCGTACGTCCAGGTTAACACCCCCCAGCCCCCACACACACAGAGACAAGGTGTGCTCTCTGGATTAGTTTTCTCCATTTTTCTTCATCGAGATGAATTATCGTACGTCTCTCTCTCTCTCTCTCTCTCTCTCTCTCTTTTATAACGATCATGTACATCTTACTCATCATACTCGGTCAATATTTCTGTCTGCTCGCTGTACGCATGTGCCCCTGAATATCTACTTATAGTCCTCTGTTAACACTTTCAGACCTTAAACATATGGAAACTACATGCAGATTTTGTTGGCTACGTAGCCTGCGTTTCACATCTTACAGTTTATGTATATTTTTAATTATGTAATGCAAATGCTCTGATAAAAGTTATTATTTTTCTTTCATGTAGCTCCAAAGCAGAATCATCTTTGTATAATTGAAGGTGTATGTTTCAAATGTATAATTAAGTTCAATTATAAGGGTCAAGTACTCGAGTGCACCAACTAAGCTTCTGTACTTGGTGCTATCTTCCTGATTCAGGAGTTCTTCCTCTGTAAGAGAAATCTTTTCAGAACTTGACATTGGTGTTGGTGATGACTTGCATCCCTGTAGCCCAGCTCTTCTTACAAGATCAGTAGCATATTTTTCCTGAGATAGGTGAAGTTCACTTCCTTGTTTCCTTACCTCAATACCTAGGAAAAAATGCAAGTCTCCTAGATCCTTCAGTGCAAATTCAGCATTAAGATATTTCAACAGTCCTGTCACTGCTTCATCTGATGACCTTGTAGCAATAATATCGTCAACATAAATGAGCACAAAGATAGATGTGTTGCACTTATTGTAAATGAACAGTGACGTGTCAGACTTGGAATGAACAAAACCAAGTGCTTGTAATTTTTGACTGAGACGGGAGTACCATGCCCTAGGAGCTTGTTTAAGGCCATACAAAGCTTTATCCAACTTGCAAACATGGAAAGGTGTGTTTTTGTTCTCAAACCCAGGAGGTTGCTTCATATACACTTCCTCTTCCAGAACGGGACTAAAGGTGTCCTCATAGTCTATGCCATACTGTTGCTTAAATCCTTTGGCAACAAGTCTAGCCTTATACCGATCAATAGTTCCATCAGACTTCCTTTTTATTCTGAATACCCACTTGCAATCAATGAGATTTTTACCTTGCCGTGGAGGAACTAGATGCCATGTCTTGTTTTTCTGGAGTACTTTGTACTCTTCTTCCATAGCTTGCTTCCACTTTGTGTCACCTAATGCCTCATCAAGCGTTTGTGGTTCACCTGTAGAGCAAGCTAAGCCAAACTTAAGTACCTTTTTATAATTGACAGGTTGCAATACCCCTTTTTGTAGACGTGTGCGTGGCATGGATGGTGAGGCAGCAGTAGTTTGCCGCACAGAAGATCCGGGGTCTGCGGCAGAAAAATCCACAGCAGCATCCCCCGGTGATCCCGAGGCAGATACTCTGCGGTCTGACGAGGAGGCAGGATTTTCTGCGGCTTCAGCGTGTGATGACGGGGCGCCATCCGCCACATAAGATCCGCCCGCAGCAGGAGATTCGCTCCCACCAGGAGCGTCATCGGGATGCGAGATCCAGCGCCTGTCGGGTGGTCCACCGCACGGGACCCCGAGCCGGTCGGCTGACGCGGGCGCCGCGCGTAGCACGTGGGCGGATCGGGGAAGCGGCTCGTCAGCTACCACGTGGGGCCCGGAGATTGGCGCGGGCCATCAGCCCCCGCTGATTGGTCGGAGGCGTGGCGCACTACCGAGTCAGGGCGGGCGACCCGAGCGCTGTCGGGCGTGTCGTTGTCAGGCGCAGGTGCAGAGGACATCAATCCCGAAGGAGATCGCCTGCAGGACTGGTGCGGCCCGGATCTCGAGGAAGATATGTTCCCTGAGGGCCTGCACATGAAATATGGCTCGTTTGGAGCCGTTTCTTCACCATTTTCATCACCATGACCACCATTGGCTTCACTCTTTTGTCCTGCATCATCACATAGCTCAAGCAAACTGTTATGAGGATTAGTTGGCATGTGATCATTACAGTTATCTTCCCCAGAGGCACCTACTAGATGTGATGGCAAAAGGAGAATTTCTTGGCGAAGAAGAGCACCGGCGTTTGGATGTAGATCAGCAAAGGGAAATTTTGTCTCGTCAAACACAACATCTCTAGAGATATAGACTCGTCCAGTGGAGACATCAAGGCACTTAACTCCTTTATGTTGAGGGCTATAACCCAAGAAGGCACACTGTTCCGAGCGAAACATAAGCTTACGATTGTTGTAGGGTCTAAGGTTTGGCCAACATGCACACCCAAAGACACGAAGTGATGTATAATCGGGTTTGATGTGAAGGAGCCTTTCTACCGGTGTTTCATGATTAATGACACGACTGGGAAGCATGTTGATGATGTGAACAGCGGCAAGAAAAGCCTCGTACCAAAATTTGAGGGGCATGGATGCGCCGGCCAAGAGAGCTAGACCAACCTCAACAATGTGCCTATGTTTTCTTTCAGCAGATCCATTCTGCTGATGAGCATGAGGACAAGAAACTTGGTGAGAGATGCCAAGAGTTTGGAAAAATGAGTTTAATTTTTCGTATTCCCCTCCCCAATCGGATTGAACGGCAATGATTTTGTTATTAAACTTTCGTTCAACGAGAGCTTGGAAGTTGTGAAACACTTGAAAAACCTCGGATCTTTTTTGAAGTAAATAGATCCAAGAATACTTGCTATAGTCATCAATGAAGCTAACATAGTAAGTATGCCTACCAACAGAACTTGGAGCAGGATCCCAAACATCAGAAAAGATAAGTTGCAATGGTTTGGTAGAAATACTCGTGGAAATTGGATAAGGTAATTGATGGCTTTTAGCCTTTTGACAAGAATCACAAACTGTTTCAACATCACGCTCTCCAACATATGGGAGCTTATTCTTCCTAAGCAATCGTTCAACTAAAGAAAAGGATGCATGCCCTAGTCTATCATGCCACCTTGTCGAGGAGATTTTGGTGACACCATAAGCTTGCTTATTTATTCTTCTAAACTCCGGAATCAATGGGTAAAGCCCGCGAACACATCTACCTCGGTACAGCACCTTCCTCGTTGCTCCAAGTTCTTTAGTTGGGACAGAGAGTAGATGAACAGAGAGTAGATTTTTAGATGCACTAGGGACATGAAGAATTTTTCTTAGATGAATCTTTCGGTGAGGGGTTTGGAAAACTGAATGACCAACATGTTTAATCCTCATACCTGATCCACTTGCTGTATGTATCTAGTCTTGGCCGCGGTACTTCTCCCGCATAGTCACCTTTTCAAGTTCACCGGTGATGTGATTTGTAGCGCCACTATCAACATACCAGTTTGTATCAACCCCGTATGAGGCTTCTGCAGCACCAACAACCTTCTCATCTTGCGAGGATTCTCCTTCATCCTCCTCAAACCGGTACCAGCAATCCCTTGCTGAGTGACCGATCTTGCCGCAGATTTGACACTTGACAGCGTCGGGGCGGCTCCTGGAGTTGTTGTGACGGCCCTTGTTGTTGGTGTAGGAGGCCCGCCCACGAGAGGCGCTGTTGTTGGAGTTGCCGCTGCCGCCGCCGCTGTTCTTTCCCTTGTTGCGCGGAGGGCCACGGTAGCCGCGTGAGCCACCACAACCACCACGAATGGTGGCGTTGGTGGAGCTCTTGAACCCGGCGTTGTTGCCAGCACCATGGAACATAGCAATTCGCTGGTCGAAGTTGCTTACTTGAGCGAACAGATCATCGATCGTGACCGGTTCTTTCCGGGCATCGAGTGCCGACACCAGCGGCTGGTAGCCTGGTACTCCATATCCAGCCTTGCCAGGATGTAGGAGATGACTTCATCGTCATCTAGTGGCTTGCCAGCGGCCGCCAGTTCGTCGGCGAGGGAGCGGATGTGGGCGAAGTAGGAGCCCACCGTTTGTGTGCCCTTCTGCGCGTTGGAGAGGGCAATCCTAATGTTGTTGATGCGAGATCGGGACTGGGACGAGAACATGCTCGCCACAGCAGTCCAGAGCTCATGCGCCTTGCGGATCGAAGTCACCCGGATAAGAAATTCTTGAGAGAGATTGATCAACAGATGGCCAAGTACCTGCTGATCTTCCTTTACCTAGACTTGGTGTAGAGGGTTCGGGACGACTTCCTCCTTGCCATCTTTATCCTTGGTGACGAGGAACTTCTCCGGTTCCTTGATGGATCCATTGACGTAGCCAAACAGGCCGGCGCCGATGAGCTGGGGCATGATCTGAGCACGCCAGAGGACATAGTTCGTCCTGGTGAGCTTCTCTGTTACCTGACCATGGATGGTGGATACAGGAGCAACGGCGGAAGACGACATGGTTGGAGCTAGGTTTTGATGGATGCTAGATGTTGTGGAAGAAGGAGGCTCTGGTTACCCTGTAAAGATGCGATAAACGTCTTGCCTCGGTACGAGGGGACGTGGTTTGTGCTTATAGGCAGGGGCGCAGATCCTTGTAGCGCATACAAGAGATAGAATATATCTTGGAGAAGAAGAGAGAGATAGAGTTAGCCATGGTTAAGCTAGTTATCTAGACCAACAAACTACCAGAACATCTCCAAGAGATCTACCACGTTACAACGTTGCACTATGCGCTGAATATGTTTAACAAAAAGGAGCCAAGCATGCTGAATGGATAGCATTTTGGGGTGTGTTCTGTCTGTGCGTAGAAAAAACATGGACAACTTGTATTCATACATGTGCGGTGCATTGAGGCCGTTAGGTTTGATGTAAATTTTGGGCCGAATTAAAGAACACCGGGAGCATTGGCATCCAAGAGAGACCAGTTGCTGGCAAAATAAATTCCCCACCGCGGTTGCCCACCCGCGTGTACCTCTACCACATGGCCTGGCCAAAACCTACTCCTCGCACCAACTACGGCACCAGCAAACAAAAACTGAATCGATGCAGAGCAGAGGAGCTGACGGAGGTGGATTACCAGAGGTAGCAACGGGGCGACCGCTGGGGTCTGTGCCTCGTGCATGCGGATACGGTAGAATAAGCCGGAGAGAAGAACGACGGCCTCGGCGATCGCTACTGCCGCTGCTCCGTTCCATGGTTTATGAGTTTTCACTTTTTAAAAAGTGTTCACTTTTTAAAAAATTGTGTTTAGGAGTTCAAAAAATGTTCAACTTTTCAAATTGTGTTTAGGAGTTTCAAAAAATGTTCCCATTTTCAAAATTTATTCACCAATTTCCAGAAAATGTTCATGCTTTCAATTTTTTGGGGAGTTTCAAAAAAATTCCATTTAAAGAATTGTTCGTAAATTCCAAAAATATGTTCGTGTTTCAATTTTTGTTCGGGAATTTCAAAAATATTCGCTTTTTAATAAAAAGTTTGGATTTTAAAAAATGTTTCTAGGTCTCAAAAAATGTTCCCAATTTCAAAAAATGTACGGAATTTCAAAAAAACTTCAGAAATTTCGAAAAGTGTTTGAGTTCTCAAAAAAATATTCGTTTTATTAAAAAAACCTCAAATTTTTAAACCATTAAAACTCGCTTGCTACAGGACACTTGACATACAAAGCCGTCTGCTACAGTAGTAGTGACCCGGCTCGCTACAGCGCATAACTTGCTATATGGGCCGGCCCAATAGGGAGCGCGCCTGTGCGATTGCTCGACTGTTTGACGTAGCGAGCGTCCAACAGTAGGAGGAGCTCCCGTACTATTTGTCGCTTTAAGCGAGGCGAGAAGGGAACTCTCGCTGAAGTTTTTCCTCAACCTGCATCTCGTATTGGGCCGGCACACTGGCACGCGCATACGGATTAAAAGTATAGGAGAGGAAATGGGAGAACCAGGGATCGATTCCTGGTCACCAGGCTGCGATCAGGTGCGGTTAGCCGCTATTTGATCACCGCCTAGGATCCCTCTCGTGGTAAGTTGTAGGGCGTGTCCTACTTGAAGCTATTCGATCTGGGTTTTTTTTCTGTTATTTTTCTTTTCCATTTCTCTCATTCGTTCTTGCATTTTGTTTGTTCGTTTTTCTTACATTTTGTTTCTTCTCATTTTTGGTTTTGGTTTTCTTTTTCTTCTCCATTTTTGTTTTTTCTTATGTTTGTTTTTGTTTTCACTATACATTTTTGTATGTGTAAAAAACATTTTTTAATAAATGATTAACAGTTTTTATATACGCGTTGAACATAGTCCGGACGCTTATTCAACATTTTTAAAATATTTTTCAACATTTTAATACTTATCCAAGAAAATTAAATACTCATTCAACATTTTTTAATACTTATTCAACATTTCTTTAGATACTTGTTCAATATTTCTAATATTCACACAACATTTTCAAATAATTGTTCAAAAAATCCATATACTCATTTTCAACATTTTTTAATACTTATTCAACATTTTTCAAATACTTGTTCGACATTTTTAATACTGTTTCAACATTTTTCATATCCTTGTTCAACATTTTTTAATAGTTATTCAACATTTTTTTAAATAATTGTTCAACATTTTTCAAAAAAAATTGTTAACTTTTTCAAAATGATTGATTAAAAATTTCATATACACATTAAACTTTTTCATCATTTTTTAATACATTGTCAACATTTTTTGTATACGCATTCAACATTTTTCAAAGTATGATTAACATTTTTTTTAAATACTGTTCGAAGATAATTTTTGTAATATATATGTTTAGAATATAAAGTGTAAGTAAAACTAAAAAAATAGAATCAAAAAAAGAAATAGAAACATGAAAGAAAAACAGAAAAAGAAAAGGAGGCAGTGTACCTACCGTGAACTAGGCCGGCCCATATCGTCGTGCGCTTCAGCGAGTCTGATGACTCAACTCTCTTAATGCAAGGTGCAGGGGCGCCCGGGAGCCGGATCCTCTAACATGCACAAGAGATGTCACAAAAGCTACAGTAAACTCTGTGTATAAAACGAAGAAGGGATAGGGGGCTAGCATTGGCCGCGAATCACTGCAGATTGGATATTGTTCATGAATTACTGCGGATAATTATTGTTTATGAATCCCTGGGTTAGATCATGGTTTAAGGAAATCTGGAGAAGGGATGTAGCTTTTCCTGACTTCCCTCCCAATGTCAGCCCTAAAAAAATGGCTAATAACCAGTCTTAATCATTTGGCCAATATATGAATTTGATCACTACTCTCTTTTTTTGTACAAAGTCCTTTCTTTTCAAATGCCTGATTACTAATACGTACAACAAATTAGCCTCCTAGATTAGTTTAACCCGGTTGTTGCTAGCCATTTAGGCAAGGCAGCATTGCTCAAAGAAACTGAAAAGGAGGTACGGAAATGCCTAATACTGGGCTCTATGGAGCTCGAATTTTGAAAGAATGAAAACAACTTTTAAGTTTAAAAAAATCAGAAAATAGATGTAAAGAATGAAAACAAATTTTAAGTTTAAAAAATCAGAAAATAGATGTATACTTCCTCCGTTCATAAATATAAGTCTTTTTTAGAGATTTTAATATGAACTACATACAGATGTATATAGATATATTTTAAAGTGTAGATTCACACATTTAGCTCTGTATGTAGTCCATGTTGAAATGTCTAAAAATACATATATTTACGATTGGAGGGAGTACTGAAGATTTGTGAAGTTTCATGGTGAACTACGGTTTTTATGTCATATATATAAAAACACGAAATCATGTTTTTTTCAGAAAAACGTTGTTGCCTTTTATTAACCAGTAGTTCACAGCAGCCTCTTTGCTGCAATAAGATCGTGAATACAACCCGGGGGAACAGAGAACCAAGTCTTACACAAATTATTTACACAGCCAACTCTAGCTAGATTATGCGTTGCTCTATTCGCAGAGCGTCTAGCCCAACACACCTTGACTTCATCCAGCGGAAATCATGTATTTCTAGTGCACACGCTATTCACTATATCAAAGTTTGTTATTATTTTTTAGCTTAAATAAAAGACATTTCATCATGAAAATGTACACGAATGCATTATACATCCCTACATATGTTGGAATTTTAGTTATATATCCTGTCTCAAAAGTACTTCATATTCGTTATCCCTCCACTACTTATATAAGCCGATACAGTGTTACCCCTCCACTACTTGTTTCCATTATACTCTTTCCGTCACAAAATAAGTGTCTTAACTTCAGTACAACTTTATACTAAAGTTAGAACAAAGTTGAGACACTTATTTTAGGACGGATGGAGTATGAAATTCATGCTTCCAACACTAGAAACCATGCTTCATAAACCACAATCATTTTTCTCTCTAAAGCACTGTCATGTTGTGTGCTTCCCTTTTTTTTCATATACGATTCCATGCATTATGCACTTATGCTTGCGATTTTTTGGTACACATTGATGCATCAGTATACAAGTATACAAGGTAGGAGCCAATAACCAGTGCTACATGCATGGTACACTACTAATGAAAATTTTCTTCCAAAGAAAAAGGAATCTGCTTCCCTACAACAAAAGCCTAATAAAATTGCAACAACAATTAAATACATCACAACAAATCCGATACGAGGCTCAAGTCTAATACAAGTAGGAAGCGAGGGTATTGTCTTTGGATGCGGTGTGGCGATAGGGAACGCTTCGGTGAAGATTGCGGCATGAAAGTCGCTGTCATCGTGGCAAGCTGTAATGATGCTACTACCTGCAAATGACGACCAAGGATATCCTTGTTGGTTTCATGGCCATGGAAGCTGGAGCTCACACAATCAAGTGCATGCAGCAATACGTCATCCGATGAAGTATGCTGACAAACACATCCTTGTGGAGGAAACTCGGTAGCCGTCTCCGCCATTTCTTCACCACCTCCCATGTTGCCTTCAGATCAGTACCGCCGTCGTCATGAGGAGATGGCACTGTGAGCTGTTTGGGAAACCAATGATGCATGGTTGGCATCGTATGGCACACTATATTTGTGAAGATATAACATTCTGCAAAGCAAGCTCACTTCAAGTAGAAAGCTACTTTAGCAAAAAAAAAAGGTTGTGCCATTTTGGTAATGTGAAGAAATTGACTGAAATCAGGCCTTGAATACTACAATGTTGCTCACAAATGACAACAATGAACATACAAAATCTAATGCAGAAACAATGGAAGCAAACTATGAGGCCCAAAGAAGCACATGTATTAGGAAGTATGGCAAGTAAGGAAAAATTATGAGCACATGAAGCAGGTACAGGTGGCAACGATTACATTTCAATCGTGCTGGAAATAACATACGAAAATGCAAAAATGAAGAAGTATAAGAAGTGTATGAAATATAATTTTTGAATTAGCGCCATCAGTGTGATGCATGGAAATTCTGTTATCTCAATCAGACAAATATTAAATGGGACATAGAAATTTGAACTACCAAATCAAGATGAACATAAATGAACCGTAAGCTAGCTGAGGAGCTGAGGAGAGGTGAGGGAAGATTTCGTACAAGGTAGTGAGCACCCTGTCGTTCACTGGACATTGTGTTGGAACAAATATATTTTTCTAGTATTGAGCATTTAGAATCAGCTCATGTTTCGTTTGTTGCATGGTGTAATAGCCACGTAGAGTTGCATTAGTCAGCCAAGTACAAAGAAAATCGCATGCTCGGCAACATGGCGTAGCGGCCGGATCAGCAGCACAGAGACAGAGCCAGTGCGCGCGAGCGGATCGGCAAGCCAGGAGATGAGTGGCCGTAGTCATGTACGCGTGTGTTAGGTGACCAAGTGATCAGCGCATGTTGAGAGATATTATGTGGCCTACGTGCACATGTATTAGTGTGGTCAGATGTGTCATGTGAGGCTACATGCATGGTAAAATGGTCGTGTCGTGTGGCCGTTGCATGAACCTTGAGTGTAGCCGGAGTAGCTAGTTAATATAAGAATGGATGTATCATGCATGCATGTGTGGGAAACTAGCTACGGGTGTGGATCAAGCCGTTAGTGGCTTGACCACGAGTAGCTATGTGTATACATGTGTGCATGCTAGGAAGTGGATGCGTGGGTGTGTGTTGGCTAGCTGTGTTGGGTGGCTATTTAAGCCCCTTTGCAATTGGGCTCACTTGTGTGGTGTGAGGAAATACAAGAAACGGCACAAGATGGGTGCGTGCCTGTGTGTGTGTCTTCCTTCTTCCTCATGGGCAAAGTCAACATTTTGTGTCAGAGCCTTGTTGATCCGAGGCGGCGACGGTGGTGCGGCGAACTCCATGTAAGGTGGAGGTCAGCGACACAAGGTGGACGCCGTTGGTGGCATGATGCTACTAGCGCCCGGTGCATGTCTCCATTATTGTCAAGTTGTGTCACGAGCGATGAAGAAAGGTATGCTGGCCGGTAAGTTGCGCCACCGGCAGCAAGAAGGTGATGGTCATGGGGCGGAGGCCATTGCCACGAGGAGTTTCATGTCGGAGTCGTCGATAAGGTGTGTCATCGTCGATAACATGAAGACAAGTCATCGGCGAGTTGTGGCACCGGTGACGAACATGAGGCAGCGAGCGTGTTGCGGCTGCACACTCGCGGTGAAGGCATGAGAGGTATTCCTCCCATCAAGGCCAACGGAGACAACGGCAGTCAGCGTGACAAGATGGCATTGGCGGCCATCTACGTGTTGCACCAACGACATTGATGATGCACCGACGCTGCTTTGAAGGTCGCCATGGAAGTGTTTGAATAAACAACAACAAAGTTAAAGAAGTGAATGTTAAAATTAACCTTGTTGTTTTTTGTTTTCATCATGTTTAGTTAATTAGATTGTGCACGGCCAGTTAGTCATGCCAAATTGTGAGCGCAGTTAATTAGGTAGGAGCCGGGGCAGCCGAGCCGCGTGGCAGTTTTGTATGGAGGAAGAATAGGAAGCACTTAGTTGAGGCTTGATCCTATACATGTGCGAAAATCCTAGACACACGGACAGTTTACGGAGTATTACGAGCTGTTTCCAAAACAAATCTTCTCTCCCCCCCTATTTTCAGTGGGGGTGGGCCCCTCACTTTATTTCTATCCAATCAAAATCATCCAAGTAAGCCATCCCGTAATACTATGTAAATGTAGTCTGTGCGTGTAGCATTGCCGATACATGTGTATCCAAAGATTCTGCAGACTTAGTTGTTACCCAAGCTTGTGTGTAGCTAGCCCGTGCAGTACTAATCGGATCAAGCAACCGTGGGCATTATCATGCTTTTTTTTTTGAGCGAAGCGTGGGCATTATCATGCATGTGTATGTGCGTGCAGTGACGGAGCCACAGGGTGGACAGGGTGGGCCGCGCTCCACCCTGAGATTTCGGCCTGGCCTATATAGGATGGCATTTTGCCGAGACAAAAAAATAAGCCCATCAATAAGTGCGAGCTGAAACCAAACGAACACGGCACATCCTCTCCTCTCAGTCATCTCTCCTCTGCAACCACACACGGCCGCCACATCTGGTCGAGTTCGATCCGCCGCCAGCCAAGTCGCCCCTCGCCGTCGCCAGCCCACCGCTGGATCTCGGACCTCCCTGACGGCTGACGCCCACCCGCCCCGGCTAGCTGCTGCCTGCGCACGGCGCACCACCTCGCCCAGCCGCCCCTGACGGCTGCGCCGCTGCAGGCCGCGGCATGCCTGCTCCTCCCGTCGCCCGGTCGCCCTGCGCAGCAGCGCACTGAGCAGCAGCGCTCCCGAACCAGGAGCAACCCCTACGCAGCCGCCCTGCCCCTGCTAGCCGAGTAGTCGGGGTCGGCCAGTCGCCGACGGCGCCCAGTCCCCTTCTCCTGCACTCCCTTCTGAGAGAGAGAGCTACTGGCCCCAAATCCTCAATCCCCAGCGGCCTACTTCAGTTAAATTTGTTTGTTTGTTTGACAGGGAATGGAAAGGAGATGCAATGCTTATATATTACATAGATGCTCTCTGACATAATTTTTTCATGTTAACAAAGTAGTGTATTAGTATCATGTATGTTGTTGGAAACTTGGAATGTCTGTTAACAAACTAGTAGATGAACGGTGAACTGATGAACACATTTACACATACACATAAATTTTGCAGAATTTTTGAAGAATGAAGAGGGCAGGAAACATTGCTTCCCTTTTTGCGAGACATGCTCAGAAGACAAGGAAGAAAGCTAGTACGCCGGATGTGCATGGGACCGCGGATGTGGCCGAAGAGCAAACCAGAGAATTTGTGGTTCAAGAGCAAACTCAAGAAACAGTGGTGTCTATGTCAAATGTCACGGTTGAGCAAACTCCAGAACCAATGATTCGACTTGAAGATGTCTCAACGCCACCGCCGGTTTATGATTTTAGCCGTCTTAAACATGATCCCGGGGAAAGGCCATCCATTGCAAGTTATCCTGTCAATGATCAAGACGCAGTTCGGAGAGCATATATCCTTAAGGCTGCATTCAAACCTTATGCACATAACTTTGAAGCAAGAAGAATTGGGAATAGGTTTCGATCATTCAGTCCTTTTTGACTTCATAAACATAGTTGGCTTGAATATAGTATCAAGGAGAAAGCTGCATTTTGCTTTGTATGCTTCTTGTTCAAAGAGAAAAAAAACTAGTGGGAAGGGAACTAATGCATTTACTGATGGTGGTTGGAGAAATTGGAATAGAGATGATGCTCTTGATAAGCATGTTGGTGGTGTAACAAGTGTGCACAATGCAGCTCAAGAGAAATATGACTTATTTGTGAATCCCCGTGCAACAATTAATGATCTTCTTGTGAAGGTGGATAGTGAGGATCTACATCTTTATAGGATGAGGTTGAAGTATTTGTTGGGTAACGTAGTAATTTCAAAAAAATTCCTACGCACATGCAAGATCATGGTGATGCATAGCAACAAGAGGGGAGAGTGTTGTCTACGTACCCTTGTAGACCGTAAGCGGAAGCGTTATATCAACGCGGTTGATGTAGTCGAACGTCTTCACGATCTAACCGATCCAAGTACCGAAAGCACGGCACCTCCGAGTTCTGCACACGTACGGCTCGGTGACGTCCTCGCCTTCTCGATCCAGCAAGAGGGGCGAAGTAGTAGATGAGTTCCGGCAGCACGACGGCGTGGTGACGGTGTTGGTGAAGAACAATCTTCGCAGGGCTTCGCCTAAGCTCTACGAAAACTATGACGGAGGATAAACTAGAGGAGACGGGGTTGCCGGCACACGGCTTGGTGTTTCTTGATGTGTCTTTGGTGCTAGCCCTGCCCCTCTATTTATATGTTGAGCCCTGGGGTCGAAACTTGGAGCAAAAGCCTCCTCAAAGTCGGTTTTGCCCGAAAGGCAAGAGTCCCACTAGGACTCCAGGACCAAACGCCACAAACCTTGGCGTCTGGCCCAGACGCCATGGGCCTCGGTGTCTGGCCCAGGGCCAGACGCCAGGGTCTCCGGCGTTTGGCCCCCTGGCCTTCGCAAAACTCCTTTTGCACCGACTTATAGCCCTGTGGGCTTGACCCCTTGGCCTAACCATATCATCCAATATATGAATCTTTACCTCCGGACCATTCCGGAGCTCCTCGTCATGTCCGTGATCTCATTCGGGACTTCGAACAACATTCGGTCACCAACATACATAACTCATAGTACTATATCGTCAACGAACGTTAAGCGTGCGGACCCTATGGGTTCAAGAACTATGTAGACATGACCGAGACACCTCTCTTGTCAATAACCAATAGCGGGACCTGGATGCCCATATTGGTGAAGGAAATATGCCCTAGAGGCAATAATAAAGTTATTATTTATTTCCTTATATCATGATAAATGTTTATTATTCATGCTAGAATTGTATTGATCGGAAACATAATACATGTGTGAATACATAGACAAACAGAGTGTCACTAGTATGCCTCTACTTGACTAGCTCGTTAATCAAAGATGGTTATGTTTCCTAACCATAAACAAAGAGTTGTTATTTGATTAACGAGGTCATGTCATTAGTTGAATGATCTGATTGACATGACCCATTCCATTAGCTTAGCACCCGATCGTTTAGTATGTTGCTATTGCTTTCTTCATGACTTATACATGTTCCTATGACTATGAGATTATGCAACTCCCGTTTGCCGGAGGAACACTTTGGGTGCTACCAAACGTCACAACGTAACTGGGTGATTATAAAGGAGTACTACAGGTGTTTCCAATGGTAGATGTTGGGTTGGCGTATTTCGAGAATAGGATTTGTCACTCCGATTGTCGAAGAGGTATCTCTGGGCCCTCTCGGTAATACACATCACATAAGCCTTGCAAGCATTATAACTAAGATGTTAGTTGTGAGATGATGTATTACGAAACGAGTAAAGAGACTTGCCGGTAACGAGATTGAACTAGGTATTGGATACCGACGATCGAATCTCGGGCAAGTAACATACCGATGGCAAAGGGAACAACGTATGTTGTTATGCGGTCTGACCGATAAAGATCTTCGTAGAATATGTAGGAGCCAATATGGGCATCCAGGTCCCGCTATTGGTTATTGACCGGAGACATGTCTCGGTCATGTCTACATTGTTCTCGAACCGTAGGGTCCGCACGCTTAACGTTACGATGACAGTTATTATGAGTTTATGCATTTTGATGTACCGAAGGTTGTTCGGAGTCCCGGATGTGATCACGGACATGACGAGGAGTCTCGAAATGGTCGAGACGTAAAGATTGATATATTGGAAGCCTATATTTGGATATCAGAAGTGTTCCGGGTGAAATCGAGATTTTATCGGATTACCGGGAGGTTACCGGACCCCCCCGGGAGCCATATGGGCCTTCATGGGCCTTAGTGGAAAGGAGAAGGGGCAGCCCATAGGTGGCCGCGCGCCCCCCTTCCCTTAGTCCTATTAGGACTAGGAGAAGGGGCCGGCCCCCCTCTCTCTCTTTCCCCCCTTGGGAATCCTAGTTGGAATAGGATTGAGGGGGGGGAGTCCTACTCCCGGTAGGAGTAGGACTCCTCCTGCGCCCTCTCCCTGGCCGGCGCACCCCTCCCCCTTGGATCCTTTATATACGGGGGCAGGGGGCACCTCTAGACACACAAGTTGATCCTTGGTGATCGTTCCTTAGCCGTGTGCGGTGCCCCCTGCCACCAAATTCCACCTCGATCATATTGTTGCAGTGCTTAGGCGAAGCCCTGCGTCGGTAGTACATCAAGATCGTCACCATGCCGTCATGCTGACGGAACTCTTCCTCGACGCTTTGCTGGATCGAAGCCCGAGGATCGTCATCGAGCTGAACGTGTGCTAAGAACTCGGAGGTGCCGGAGTAACGGTGCTTGGATCGGTCGGATCAGGAAGACGTACGACTACTTCCTCTACGTTGTGTGATCGCTTCCGCAGTCGGTCTGCGTTGGTACGTAGGCAACACTCTCCCCTCTCGTTGCTATGCATCATCATTATCTTGCGTGTGCGTAGGAATTTTTTTGAAATTACTACGTTCCCCAACAGTGGCATCCGAGCCTAGGTTTTATGGTTTGATGTTATTTGCACGAGTAGAACACAAGTGAGTTGTGGGCGATACAAGTCATACTGCCTACCAGCATGTCATACTTTGGTTCGGCGGTATTGTTGGACGAGACGACCCGGACCAACATTACGCGTACGCTTACGCGAGACCGGTTCCCTCGACGTGCTTTGCACATAGATGGCTTGCGGGCGACTGTCTCTCCAACTTTAGTTGAACCAAGTGTGGCTACGCCCGGTCCTTGAGAAGGTTAAAACGGAGTCTATTTAACAAACTATCGTTGTGGTTTTGATGCGTAGGTGAGATGAGTTCTTGCTTAAGCCCGTAGCAGCCACGTAAAACTTGCAACAACAAAGTAGAAGACGTCTAATTTGTTTTTGCAGGGCATGTTGTGATGTAATATGGTCAAGGCATGATGCTAAATTTTATTGTATGAGATAATCATGTTTTGTAACCAAGTCATCGGCAACTGGCAGGAGCCATATGGTTGTCGCTTTATTGTATGCAATGCAATCACGATGTAATGCTTTACTTTATTACTAAGCGGTAGTGATAGTCGTGGAAGCATAAGATTGGCGAGACGACAACGATGCTACGATAGAGATCAAGGTGTCGCGCCGGTGACGATGGTGATCATGACGGTGATTCGGAGATGGAGATCACAAGCACAAGATGATGATGGCCATATCATATCACTTATATTGATTGCATGTGATGTTTATCCTTTTATACATCTTATCTTGCTTTGATTGACGGTAGCATTATAAGATGATCTCTCACTAAATTATCAAGAAGTGTTCTCCCTGAGTATGCAGCGTTGCCAAAGTTCGTCGTGCCCAGACACCACGTGATGATCGGGTGTGATAAGCTCTACGTCCATCTACAACGGGTGCAAGCCAGTTTTGCACACGCAGAATACTCAGGTTAAACTTGACGAGCCTAGCATATGCAGATATGGCCTCGGAACACAGAGACCGAAAGGTCGAGCGTGAATCATATAGTAGATATGATCAACATAACGATGTTCACCATTGAAAACTACTCCATCTCACGTGATGATCGGTTATGGTTTAGTTGATTTGGATCACGTGATCACTTAGAGGATTAGAGGGATGTCTATCTAAGTGGGAGTTCTTAAGTAATTTGATTAACTGAACTTAAACTTATCATGAACTTAGTACCTGATAGTATCTTGCTTATGTATGTTGATTGTAGATAGATGGCTCGTGCTGTTGTTTCGTTGAATTTTAATGCGTTCCTTGAGAAAGCAAAGTTGAAAGATGATGGTAGCAATTACACGGACTGGGTTCGTAACTTGAGGATTATCCTCATTGCTGCACGGAAGAATTACGTCCTGGAAGCACCGCTGGGTGCCAGGCCTGCTGCTGGAGCAACACCAGATGTTATGAACGTCTGGCAGAGCAAAGCTGATGACTACTCGATAGTTCAGTGTGCCATGCTTTACGGCTTAGAATCGGGACTTCAACGACGTTTTGAACGTCATGGAGCATATGAGATGTTCCAGGAGTTGAAGTTAATATTTCAAGCAAATGCCCGGATTGAGAGATATGAAGTCTCCAATAAGTTCTATAGCTGCAAGATGGAGGAGAACAGTTCTGTCAGTGAGCATATACTCAAGATGTCTGGGTATAATAATCACTTGATTCAATTGGGAGTTAATCTTCCGGATGATTGTGTCATTGACAGAATTCTCCAATCACTGCCACCAAGCTACAAGAGCTTCGTGATGAACTATAATATGCAAGGGATGAACAAGACTATTCCCGAGCTCTTCGCAATGCTGAAAGCTGCGGAGGTAGAAATCAAGAAGGAGCATCAAGTGTTGATGGTCAACAAGACCACTAGTTTCAAGAAAAAGGGCAAAGGGAAGAAGAAGGGGAACTTCAAGAAGAACAACAAGCAAGTTGCTGCTCAGGAGAAGAAACCCAAGTCTGGACCTAAGCCTGAAACTGAGTGCTTCTACTGCAAGCAGACTGGTCACTGGAAGCGTAACTGCCCCAAGTATTTGGCGGATAAGAAGGATGGCAAGGTGAACAAAGGTATATGTGATATACATGTTATTGATGTGTACCTTACTAGAGCTCGCAGTAGTACCTGGGTATTTGATACTGGTTCTGTTGCTAATATTTGCAACTCGAAACAGGGACTACGGAATAAGTGGACACTAGCAAAGGACGAGGTGACGATGCGCGTGGGAAACAGTTCCAAAGTCGATGTGATCGCGGTCGGCACGCTACCTCTACATCTACCTTCGGGATTAATATTAGACCTAAATAATTGTTATTTGGTGCCAGCGTTGAGCATGAACATTATATCTGGATCTTGTTTAATGCGAGACGGTTATTCATTTAAATCAGAGAATAATGGTTGTTCTATTTATATGAGTAATATCTTTTATGGTCATGCACCTTTGAAGAGTGGTCTATTTTTAATGAATCTCGATAGTAATGATACACATATTCATAATGTTGAAACCAAAAGATGCAGAGTTGATAATGAAAGTGCAACTTATTTGTGGCACTGCCGTTTAGGTCATATCGGTGTAAAGCGCATGAAGAAACTCCATACTGATGGGCTTTTGGAACCACTTGATTATGAATCACTTGGTACTTGCGAACCGTGCCTCATAGGCAAGATGACTAAAACACCGTTCTCCGGTACTATGGAGAGAGCAACAGATTTGTTAGAAATCATACATACCGATGTATGTGGTCCGATGAATATTGAGGCTCGTGGCGAATATCGTTATTTTCTCACTTTCACAGATGATTTAAGCAGATATGGATATATCTACTTAATGAAACATAAGTCTGAAACATTTGAAAAGTTCAAAGAATTTCAGAGTGAAGTTGAAAATCATCGTAACAAGAAAATAAAGTTTCTACGATCTGATCGTGGAGGAGAATATTTGAGTTATGAGTTTGGTGTACATTTGAAAAATTGTGGAATAGTTTCACAACTCACGCCACCCGGAACACCACAGCGTAATGGTGTGTCCGAACATCGTAATCGTACTTTACTAGATATGGTGCGATCTATGATGTCTCTTACTGATTTACCGCTATCGTTTTGGGGTTATACTTTAGAGACGGCCGCATTCACGTTAAATAGGACACCATCAAAATCCGTTGAGATGATGCCTTATGAACTATGGTTTGGCAAGAAACCAAAGTTGCCGTTTCTTAAAGTTTGGGGCTGCGATGCTTATGTGAAAAAGCTTCAACCTGATAAGCTCGAACCCAAAGCGGAGAAATGTGTCTACATAGGATACCCAAAGGAGACTGTTGGGTACACCTTCTATCACAGATCCGAAGGCAAGACATTCGTTGCTAAGAATGGATCATTTCTAGAGAAGGAGTTTCTCTCAAAAGAAGTGAGTGGGAGGAAAGTAGAACTTGACGAGGTAACTGTACCTGCTCCCTTATTGGAAAATAGTACATCACAGGAAACTGTTTCTGCGACACCTATACCAATTAGTGAGGAAGCTAATGATGATGATCATGAAACTTCAGGACAAGATACTACTGAACCTCGTAGATCAACCAGAGTGAGATCTGCACCAGAATGGTACGGTAATCCAATTCTGGAAGTCATGCTACTAGATCATGATGAACCTACGAACTATGAAAGCGATGGTGAGCCCAGATTCCGCAAAGTGGCTTGAAGCCATGAAATCTGAGATGGGATCCATGTATGAGAACAAAGTATGGACTTTGGTTGACTTGCCCGATGATCGGCAAGCAATTGAGAATAAATGGATCTTCAAGAAAAAGACTGACGCTGACGGTAATATTACTGTCTATAAAGCTCAACTTGTCGCAAAAGGTTTTCGACAAGTTCAAGGGGTTGACTACGATGAGACCTTCGCATCCGTAGCGATGCTTAAGTCTGTCAGAATCATGTTAGCAATTGCCGCATTTTATGATTATGAAATTTGGCAGATGGATGTAAAAACTGCATTCCTGAATGGATTTCTGGAAGAAGAGTTGTATATGATGCAACCAGAAGGTTTTGTCGATCCAAAGGGAGCTAACAAAGTGTGCAAGCTCCAGCGATCCATTTATGGACTGGTGCAAGCCTCTCGGAGTTGGAATAAACGCTTTGATAGTGTGATCAAAGCATTTGGTTTTATACAGACTTTTGGAGAAGCCTGTATTTACAAAAAAGTGAGTGGGAGCTCTGTAGCATTTCTGATATTATATGTGGATGACATATTGCTGATTGGAAATGATATAGAATTTCTGGATAGCATAAAGGGATACTTGAATAAAAGTTTTTCGATGAAAGACCCCGGGGAAGCTGCTTACATATTAGGCATAAAGATCTATAGAGATAGATCAAGATGCTTAATTGGACTTTCACAAAGCACATACCTTGACAAGATTTTGAAGAAGTTCAAAATGGATCAAGCAAAGAAAGAGTTCTTGCCTGTGTTACAAGGTGTGAAGTTGAGTCAGACTCAATGCCCGACCACTGCAGAAGATAGAGAGAAAATGAAAGATGTTCCCTATGCTTCAGCCATAGGCTCTATCATGTATGCAATGGTGTGCACCAGACCTGATGTGTGCCTTGCTATAAGTTTAGCAGGGAGGTACCAAAGTAATCCAGGAGTGGATCACTGGACAACGGTCAAGAACATCCTGAAATACCTGAAAAGGACTAAGGATATGTTTCTCGTGTATGGAGGTGACAAAGAGCTCACCGTAAGAGGTTACATTGATGCAAGCTTTGACACTAATCCGGACGATTCTAAATCGCAAACCGGATACGTGTTTACTTTAAACGGTGGAGCTGTCAGTTGGTGCAGTTCTAAACAAAGCGTCGTAGCGGGATCTACATGTGAAGCAGAGTACATAGCTGCTTCGGAAGCAGCGAACGAAGGAGTCTGGATGAAGGAGTTCATATCCGATCTAGGTGTCATACCTAGTGCATCGGGTCCAATGAAAATCTTTTGTGACAATACTGGTGCAATTGCCTTAGCAAAGGAATCCAGATTTCACAAAAGGACCAAACATATCAAGAGACGCTTCAACTCCATCCGGGATCTAGTCCAGGTGGGAGACATAGAGATTTGCAAGATACATACGGATCTGAATGTTGCAGACCCGTTGACTAAGCCTCTTCCACGAGCAAAACATGATCAGCACCAAGGCTCCATGGGTGTTAGAATCATTACTGTGTAATCTAGATTATTGACTCTAGTGCAAGTGGGAGACTGAAGGGAATATGCCCTAGAGGCAATAATAAAGTTATTATTTATTTCCTTATATCATGATAAATGTTTATTATTCATGCTAGAATTGTATTAACCGGAAACATAATACATGTGTGAATACATAGACAAACAGAGTGTCACTAGTATGCCTCTACTTGACTAGCTCGTTAATCAAAGATGGTTATGTTTCCTAACCATAAACAAAGAGTTGTTATTTGATTAACGAGGTCACATCATTAGTTGAATGATCTGATTGACATGACCCATTCCATTAGCTTAGCACCCGATCGTTTAGTATGTTGCTATTGCTTTCTTCATGACTTATACATGTTCCTATGACTATGAGATTATGCAACTCCCGTTTGCCGGAGGAACACTTTGGGTGCTACCAAACGTCACAACGTAACTGGGTGATTATAAAGGAGTACTACAGGTGTTTCCAATGGTAGATGTTGGGTTGGCATATTTCGAGAATAGGATTTGTCACTCCGATTGTCGGAGAGGTATCTCTAGGCCCTCTCGGTAATACACATCACATAAGCCTTGCAAGCATTATAACTAAGATGTTAGTTGTGAGATGATGTATTACGGAACGAGTAAAGAGACTTGCCGGTAACGAGATTGAACTAGGTATTGGATACCGACGATCGAATCTCGGGCAAGTAACATACCGATGACAAAGGGAACAACGTATGTTGTTATGCGGTCTGACCGATAAAGATCTTCGTAGAATATGTAGGAGCCAATATGGGCATCCAGGTCCCGCTATTGGTTATTGACCGGAGACATGTCTCGGTCATGTCTACATTGTTCTCGAACCATAGGGTCCGCACGCTTAACGTTACGATGACAGTTATTATGAGTTTATGCATTTTGATGTACCGAAGGTTGTTCGGAGTCCCGGATGTGATCACGGACATGACGAGGAGTCTCGAAATGGTCGAGACGTAAAGATTGATATATTGGAAGCCTATATTTGGATATCGGAAGTGTTCCGGGTGAAATCGAGATTTTACCGGATTACCGGGAGGTTACCGGAACCCCCCGGGAGCCATATGGGCCTTCATGGGCCTTAGTGGAAAGGAGAAGGAGCAGCCCATAGGTGGCCGCGCACCCCCCTTCACTTAGTCCTATTAGGACTAGGAGAAGGGGCCGGCCCCCCTCTCTCTCTTTCCCCCCTTGGGAATCCTAGTTGGAATAGGATTGAGGGGGGAGTCCTACTCCCGGTAGGAGTAGGACTCCTCCTGCGCCCTCTCCCTGGCTGGCGCACCCCTCCCCCTTGGATCCTTTATATACGGGGGCAGGGGGCACCTCTAGACACACAAGTTGATCCTTGGTGATCGTTCCTTAGCCGTGTGCGGTGCCCCCTGCCACCAAATTCCACCTCGATCATATTGTTGCAGTGCTTAGGCGAAGCCCTGCGTCGGTAGTACATCAAGATCGTCACCACGCCGTCGTGCTGACGGAACTCTTCCTCGACGCTTTGCTGGATCAGAGCCCGAGGATCGTCATCGAGCTGAACGTGTGCTAAGAACTCGGAGGTGCCGGAGTAACGGTGCTTGGATCGGTCGGATCGGGAAGACGTACAACTACTTCCTCTACGTTGTGTGATCGCTTCTGCAGTCGGTCTGCGTTGGTACGTAGGCAACACTCTCCCCTCTCATTGCTATGCATCACCGTGATCTTGCGTGTGCGTAGGAAATTTTTTGAAATTACTACGTTCCCCAACAATTGGCTCCTACATATTCTACGAAGATCTTTATAGGTCAGACCGCATAACAACATACGTTGTTCCCTTTGTCATCGGTATGTTACTTGCCCGAGATTCGATCGTCGGTATCTCAATACCTAGTTCAATCTCGTTACCGGTAAGTCTCTTTACTCGTTCCGTAATACATCATCCCGCAACTAACTCATTAGTTGAAATGCTTGCAAGGCTTATAGTGATGTGCATTACCGAGTGGGCCCAGAGATACCTCTTCAACAATCGGAGTGACAAATCCTAATCTCGAAATACGCCAACCCAACATGTTCCTTTGGAGACACCTGTAGAGCTCCTTTATAATCACCCAGTTACGTTGTGACGTTTGGTAGCACACAAAGTGTTCCTCCGGTAAACGGGAGTTGCATAATCTCATAGTCATAGGAACATGTATAAGTCATGAAGAAAGCAATAGCAACATACTAAACGATCGGGTGCTAAGCTAATGGAATGGGTCATGTCAATCACATCATTCTCCTAATGATGTGATCCCGTTAATCAAATGACAACTCATGTCTATGGCTAGGAAACATAACCATCTTCGATTAACGAGCTAGTCAAGTAGAGGCATACTAGTGACACTCTGTTTGTCTATGTATTCACACATGTATTATGTTTCCAGTTAATACAATTCTAGCATGAATAATAAACATTTACCATGAAATAAGGAAATAAATAATAACTTTATTATTGTGTCTAGGGCATATTTCCTTCAGTCTCCCACTTGCACTAGAGTCAATAATCTAGTTTCACATCACCATGTGATTTAACAGCAATAGTTCACATCACCATGTGATTAACACCCATAGTTCACATCGATATGTGATCAACATCCAAAGGGTTTACTAGAGTCAATAATCTAGTTCACATCACTATGTGATTAACACCCAAAGAGTACTAAGGTGTGATCATGTTTTGCTTGTGAGATAATTTTAGTCAACGGGTCTGTCATATTCAGATCCGTAAGTATTTTGCAAATTTCTATGTCAACAATGCTCTGCACTGAGCTACTCTAGCTAATTGCTCCCACTTTCAATATGTATCTAGATTGAGACTTAGAGTCATCTAGATTGGTGCCAAAACTTGTATTGACGTAACCCTTTACGACGAACCTTTTTGTCACCTCCATAATCGAGAAACATATCCTTATTTCACTAAGGATAATTTTGACCGCTGTCCAGTGATCTACTCCTAGATCACTATTGTACTCCCTTGCCAAAATCAGTGTAGGGTATACAATAGATCTGGTACACAGCATGGCATACTTTATAGAACCTATGGCCAAGGCATAGGGAATGACTTTCATTCTCTTTCTATCTTCTGCCGTGGTCGGGTTTTGAGTCTTACTCAATTTCATACCTTGTAACACAGGCAAGAACTCTTTCTTTGATTGTTCCATTTTGAACTACCTCATAATCTTGTCAAGGTATGTACTCATTGAAAAAGCTTATCAAGCGTCTTGATCTATCTCTATAGATCTTGATACTCAATATGTAAGTAGCTTCACCGAGGTCTTTCTTTGAAAAACTCCTTTCAAACACTCCTTTATGCTTTGCAGAATAATTCTACATTATTTCCGATCAACAATATGTCATTCACATATACTTATCAGAAATGTTGTAGTGCTCCCACTCACTTTCTTGTAAATACAGGCTTCATCGCAAATCTGTATAAAACTATATGCTTTGATCAACTTATCAAAGCGTATATTCCAACTCCGAGATACTTGCACCAGTTCATAGATGGATCGTTGGAGCTTGCATATTTTGTTAACACCTTTAGGATTGACAAAACCTTCTAGTTGCATCGTATACAACTCTTCTTTAATAAATCCATTAAGGAATGCAATTTTGTTTTATCCATTTGCCAGATTTCATAAAATGCAGCAATTGCTAACATGATTCGGACAGACTTAAGCATAGATACGAGGGAGAAACTCTCATCGTAGTCAACACCTTGAACTTGTCGAAAACCTTTTGCGACAATTCTAGCTTTGTAGATAGTAATGCTACTATCAGCATCCGTCTTCCTCTTGAAGATCCATTTATTTTCTATGGCTTGCCGATCATCGGGCAAGTCAACCAAAGTCCATACTTTGTTCTCATACATGGATCCCATCTCAGATTTCATGGCCTCAAGCCATTTTGCGGAATCTGGGCTTATCATCGCTTCCTCATAGTTCGTAGGTTCGTCATGGTCTAGTAACATAACTTCCAGAACAAGATTACCGTACCATTCTGGTATGGATCTCACTCTGGTTTACCTACGAGATTTGATAGTAACTTGATCTGAAGTTACATGATCATCATCATTAGCTTCCTCACTAATTGGTGTAGTAGTCACAGGAACAGATTTTTGTGATGAACTACTTTCCAATAAGGGAGAAGGTACAATTACCTTATCAAGTTCTACTTTCCTCCCACTCACTTCTTTCGAGAGAAACTCCTTCTCTAGAAAGGATCCATTCTTAGCAACGAATGTTTTGCCTTTGGATCTATGATAGAAGGTGTACCCAACTGTCTCCTTTGGGTATCCTATGAAGACATATTTCTCCAATTTGAATCTGAGCTTATCGAGATGAAACTTTTTCACATAAGCATCGCAACTCCAAACTTTAAGAAACGACAACTTTGGTTTCTTGCCAAACCATAATTCAGATTGTGTCGTCTCAACGGATTTAGATGGTGCCCCTTTTTAACGTGAATGCAGCTGTCTCTAATGCATAATCCCAAAATGATATTGGTAAATCGGTAAGAAACATCATAGATTGTACTATATCCAATAAAGTACGGTTATGACATTCGGACACACCATTATGCTGTGGTGTTCCAGGTGGCATGAGTTTGTGAAACTATTCCACATTGTTTTAATTGAAGACCAAACTCGTAACTCAAATATTCTCCTCCACGATCATATCGTAGAAACTTTTATTTTCTTGTTACGATGATTCTCCACTTCACTCTGAAATTCTTTGAGCTTTTCAAATGTTTCAGACTTATGTTTCATCAAGTAGATATACCCATATCTGCTCAAATCATCTGTGAAGGTCAGAAAATAACGATACCCGCCGCGAGCCTTAACACTCATCGGATCGCATACATCAGTATGTATTATTTCCAATAAGTCAGTTGTTCGCTCCATTGTTCCGGAGAACGGAGTCTTAGTCATTTTGCCCATAAGGCATGGTTCGCAAGCATCAAGTGATTCATAATCAAGTGATTCTAAAATCCCATCAGCATGGAGTTTCTTCATGCGCTTTACACCAATATGACCTAAACGGCAGTGCCACAAATAAGTTGCACTATCATTATTAACTTTGCATCTTTTGTCTTCAATATTATGAATATGTGTATCACTACGATCGAGATCCAATGAACCATTTTCACTGGGTGTGTAACCATATAAGGTTTTATTCATGTAAACAGAACAACAATTATTCTCTAACTTAAATGAATAGCCGTATTGCAATAAACATGATCAAATCATATTCATGCTCAACGCAAACACCAAATAACACTTATTTAGGTTCAACACTAATCCCGAAAGTATAGGGAGTGTGCGATGATGATCATATCAATCTTGGAACTACTTCCAACACACATCGTCACTTCACCCTTAACTAGTTTCTGTTCATTCTGCAACTCCCGTTTCGAGTTACTACTCTTAGCAACTGAACCAGTATCAAATACCGAGGGGTTGCTACGAACACTAGTAAAATACACATTAATAATCTGTATATCAAATATACCTTTGTTCACTTTGCCATCCTTTTTATCCGCCAAATACTTGGGGCAGTTCCGCTTCCAGTGACCAGTCCCTTTGCAGTAGAAGCACTTAGTCTCAGGCTTAGGACCAGACTTGGGCTTCTTCACTTGAGTAGCAACTTGCTTGCCGTTCTTCTTGAAGTTCCCCTTCTTCCTTTTGCCCTTTTCTTGAAACTAGTGGTCTTGTCTACCATCAACACTTGATGTTTTTCTTGATTTCTACCTTCGTCGATTTTAGCATCACGAAGAGCTTGGGAATCGTTTCTGTTATCCCTTGCATATTATAGTTCATCACGAAGTTCTACTAACTTGGTGATGGTGACTAGAGAATTCTGTCAATCACTATTTTATCTGGAAGATTAACTCCCACTTGATTCAAGCGATTGTAGTACCCAGACAATCTGAGCACATGCTCACTAGTTGAGCGATTCTCCTCCATCTTTTAGCTATAGAACTTGTTGGAGATTTCATATCTCTCAACTCGGGTATTTGCTTGAAATATTAACTTCAACTCCTGGAACATCTCTTATGGTCCATGACGTTCGAAATGTCTTTGAAGTCTCGATTCTAAGCCGTTAAGCATGGTGCACTAAACTATCAAGTAGTCATCATATTGAGCTAGCCAAACGTTCATAACGTCTGCATCTGCTCCTGCAATAGGTCTGTCACCTAGCGGTGCATCAAGGACATAATTCTTCTGTGCAGCAATGAGGATAAACCTCAGACCATGGATCCAATCCGCATCATTGCTACTAACATTTTTCAACACAATTTTCTCTAGGAACATATCAAAATAAACATAGGGAAGCAACAACGCGAGCTATTGATCTACAACATAGATATGCTAATACTACCAGGACTAAGGTCATGATAAATTAAAGTTCAATTTAATCATATTACTTAAGAACTCCCACTTAGAAAGACATCCCTCTAATCTTCTAAGTGATCACGTGATCCAAATCAACTAAACCATAACCGATCATCACGTGAAATGGATTAGTCTTCAATGGTGAACATCATTATGTTGATCATATCTACTATATGATTCACGCTCGACCTTTCGGTCTCCATGTTTCGAGGCCATATCTGCATATGCTAGGCTCGTCAAGTATAACCCGAGTATTCTGCGTGTGCAAAACTGGCTTGCACCCGTTGTAGATGGACGTAGAGCTTATCACACCCGATCATCACGTGGTGTCTGGGCACGACGAACTTTGGCAACGGTGCATACTCAGGGAGAACACTTCTTGATAATTTAGTGAGAGATCATCTTATAATGCTATCGTCAATCAAAGCAAAATAAGATGCATAAAGGATAAACATCACATGCAATCAATATAAGTGATATGATATGGCCATCATCATCTTGTGCTTGTGATCTCCATCTCCGAAGCACCGTCATGATCACCATCGTTACCGGCGCGACACCTTGATCTCCATCGCAGCATCGTTGTCGTCTCGCCACTTTTATGCTTCCACGACTATCGCTACCGCTCAGTGATAAAGTAAAGCATTACAGCGCGATTGCATTGCATACAATAAAGCGACAACTATATGGCTCCTGTCAGTTGCCGATAACTTGGTTACAAAACATGATCATCTCATACAAATAAAATTTAGCATCAAGTCTTGACCATATCACATCACAACATGCCCTGCAAAAACAAGTTAGACGTCCTCTACTTTGTTTGTTGCAAGTTTTACGTGGCTTCTACGGGCTTAAGCAAGAACCAATCTTACCTACGCATCAAAACCACAACGATAGTTTGTCAACTTGATGCCGTTTTAACCTTCGCAAGGACCGGGCGTAGCCACACTCGGTTCAACTAAATTTGGAGAAACTGTCACCCGCAAGCCACCTATGTGCAAAGCACGTCGGGAGAACCGGTCTCGCGTAAGCGTACGCGTAATGTCGGTCCGGGCCGCTTCGTCCAACAATACCGCCGAACCAAAGTATGACATGTTGGTAGGCAGTATGACTTATATCGCCCACAACTCACTTGTGTTCTACTCGTGCACATAACATCAAACCATAAAACCTAGGCTCGGATGCCATTGTTGGGTAACGTAGTAATTTCAAAAAAATTCCTACGCACACGCAAGATCATGGTGATGCATAGCAACGAGAGGGGAGAGTGTTGTCTACGTACCCTTGTAGACCATAAGCGGAAGCGTTATATCAACACGGTTGATGTAGTCGAACGTCTTCACGATCTGACCGATCCAAGTACCGAAAGCACGGCACCTCCGAGTTCTGCACACGTACGGCTCGGTGACGTCCTCGCCTTCTCGATCCAGCAAGAGGGGCGAAGTAGTAGATGAGTTCCGGCAGCACGACGGCGTGGTGACGGTGTTGGTGAAGAACAATCTTCGCAGGGCTTCGCCTAAGCTCTACGAAAACTATGACGGAGAATAAACTAGAGGAGACGGGGTTGCCGGCACACGGCTTGGTGTTTCTTGATGTGTCTTTGGTGCTAGCCCTGCCCCTCTATTTATATGTTGAGCCCTGGGGTCGAAACTTGGAGCAAAAGCCTCCTCAAAGTCGGTTTTGCCCGAAAGGCAAGAGTCCCACTCGGACTCCAGGACCAAACGCCACAAACCTTGGCGTCTAGCCCAGACGCCATGGGCCTCGGCGTCTGGCCCAGGGCCAGACGCCAGGGTCTCCGGCGTTTGGCCCCCTGGCCTTCGCAAAACTCCTTTTGCACTGACTTATAGCCATGTGGGCTTGACCCCTTGGCCTAACCATATCATCCAATATATGAATCTTTACCTCCGGACCATTCCGGAGCTCCTCGTCATGTCCGTGATCTCATCCGGGACTCCGAACAACATTCGGTCACCAACATACATAACTCATAGTACTATATCGTCAACGAACGTTAAGCGTGCGGACCCTACGGGTTCGAGAACTATGTAGACATGACCGAGACACCTCTCTTGTCAATAACCAATAGCGGGACCTGGATGCCCATATTGGCTCCTATATATTCTACGAAGATCTTTATCGGTCAGACCGCATAACAACATACGTTGTTCCCTTTGTCATCGGTATGTTACTTGCCCGAGATTCGATCGTCGGTATCTCAATACCTAGTTCAATCTCATTACCGGTAAGTCTCTTTACTCGTACCGTAATACATCATCCCGCAACTAACTCATTAGTTGCAATGCTTGCAAGACTTATAGTGATGTGCATTACCGAGTGGGCCCAGAGATACCTCTCCGACAATCGGAGTGACAAATCCTAATCTCGAAATACGTCAACCCAACATGTACCTTTGGAGACACC
Source organism: Triticum monococcum (assembly GCA_034509565.1). Taxonomy (NCBI): domain Eukaryota; kingdom Viridiplantae; phylum Streptophyta; class Magnoliopsida; order Poales; family Poaceae; genus Triticum; species Triticum monococcum. The sequence continues at coordinate 10,921,035 of CM067845.1, read as the reverse complement.
TGTAGAGCTCCTTTATAATCACCCAGTTACGTTGTGACGTTTGGTAGCACACAAAGTGTTCCTCCGGTAAACGGGAGTTGCATAATCTCATAGTCATAGGAACATGTATAAGTCATGAAGAAAGCAATAGCAACATACTAAACGATCGGGTGCTAAGCTAATGGAATGGGTCATGTCAATCACATCATTCTCCTAATGATGTGATCCCGTTAATCAAATGACAACTCATGTCTATGGCTAGGAAACATAACCATCTTCGATTAACGAGCTAGTCAAGTAGAGGCATACTAGTGACACTCTGTTTGTCTATGTATTCACACATGTATTATGTTTTCGGTTAATACAATTCTAGCATGAATAATAGACATTTACCATGAAATAAGGAAATAAATAATAACTTTATTATTGCCTCTAGGGCATATTTCCTTCAGTATTCACTTAGATGCTTGCAGTTTCTTCTTCATCAAGGATTGGCATTTCGTGGGCATGATGAAAGTGAACAATCTAGCAACAGGGGAAACTTCATTGAGCTATTGAAGTGGCTTGCAACAAATAGTGAGGAGGTGAATATGTATGTCTTGAAGAATGCACCAGGTAATTGCAAATTGACTTCTCACCAGATACAAAATCAGATTATTCAATGTTGTGCAGTACATACTAGAAATCAAATTATTGAATAAGTTGGTGATGATCATTATGCTATTCTAGCTTATGATTCTAGTGGTGTATCACATAAAGAACAACTAGCTCTATGTTTGCGTTTTATTGATAAAGTAGGAAGGCCAAGTGAGCACTTTCTTGGAGTTGTTCATCTAAGTGACACCACTGCATTGTCACTTAAGGAAGCAATTCAAACTTTACTTGCCAATCATGGTTTGACTATAACTCAAATTCGTGGGCAAGGTTATGATGGGGCTAGTAACATGAGAGGAGAAATTAAAGGACTGAAAACATTGATCATGAAAGAGTCACCTTCTGCCTATTACATCCATTGTTTTGCACATCAACTCCAACTAGTTCTTGTTGCTATTGCCAAGGGAAATGATGACTATGTATGGTTTTTTGATCGAGTGTCTTTATTGTTGAACATTATTGGAGTTTCTTGTAAGCGTCATGACATGCTTAGAGATGCTAGACTTCATAATATCATGAAACTACTTGAATGTGGTGAGTTACAAACTGGGAGTGGTCTGAATCAAGAGATGGGGTTACCTAGGCCTGGTGATACTAGGTGGGGCTCTCATTACAAAACTGTTCTCAACATTATTGCTATGTACCCCACAATTCGTGATGTAATCATCACTCTTGGACAAGATGCATCACAAAGGAGTGATTGGCCAAAAATCCATACTATTGTTGGAGTGTTCGAGTCATTTGACTTTATTTTCAATGCCCACTTGATGCTTGTCATTCTTGGATACACAAGTGATTTGTCTGATTGTTTGCAAAGAAGAGACCAAGACATTCTTTCTGCAATGGCAATGGTTAGATTGGCAAAAGATAGAATACAAGAACTGAGGTCTAATGGGTGGGATGCATTTCTTCAAAGAGTCACATTATTTTGTAACAACATAGCATTCAAGTTCCTACAATGGAGGATAATTATGTGCCTTATGGAAGATCAACACGGTTTGTTCGACCCCAAACAAATGATGATCACTTTACAAGAGAAGTATTTCTTGGAGTAATTGATCAAATTAGTCAAGAGCTTGAAAATCGGTTTGACGAGATCAATATGGAGTTGCTATCTTGTATGTCTGCTTTGAATCCTGCCAACTCATTTGCTGCTTTTGATGCACACAAGGTATGCAAACTTGCTGAGTTCTATCCAGAAGACTTTTCAAGTGCTGACTTGATACACCTTGAACTACAACTTGGTAACTATATTGGTGACATGAGAAAAGATGAGAACTTTCAAGGCCTTGGAAATCTTGTTGATCTCTCAGTTAAGCTTGTTCAAACAGGGAGGCATATAGTTCATAATTTCGTGTACTTACTTCTAAAATTGGTATTGATTCTACCAGTGGCAACGGCAAATGTTGAGAGAGCATTTTCTGCCATGAGTTTAGTCAAAAACAAGTTGAGAAATAAGATGGGTGATAGTCTTTTGGATGATTGCCTGGTCACATACATTGAGCGGGATATTTTCTCTGAGGTGAATGAAGATGACATAATTGATACTTTCATGGCCATGCAGAAGCGTAGGCCGGAAACATAGTCTTCTTTGAACTTCTCAAGGTATGTAGTATGTAGTATGTAGTATGTCTATGTAGTCTTCTTTCATGCAAAACTGAGAGTTTTAGTGTGTTTGTAAGACCATATTGATCTATTTCTATGTGTTATTGATAATTAGTTAAATCGTTCACATGTCAAATTTGTTGTCAAAAAAAAAATTGGAAGCGGCCCATCCTGTTGTCAAATGCTAGCTCCGCTACTGTGTGCGTGTGTGCGTGAGCTAGTGGAGTATCCTGTGAGTGTGTGGGCCATGTCTGAGTGCCAAACTTTGTATAAATAGTCATTTGAGTCAATGAAAAAAGTGCAGCCGTGAGGGAGGGTTGTCGAAAAGATGTAGTCTCTCGTGTGAACCAAGGAGCTGACCTTTTGGCAAAGCCATTGTTCGTCTTCCCTGGTGCTAGTGTAGTGCAAAGAAGGACGACTCGACGCAGACCGGCGTGCATGTGCGCTTGCTGGATCGGAAGCACGAGAGAGACATGCCTGGAGGAATAATGGGAGTGGGCAGCAGCAGACCGGGGAAACGGGGTAAGAAATTACGGGGGACGGGCAGGTAGCTGGAATTACGGGAGGTTTACAGTGGGATCACGGCCGTGCATGGGATGGATGGAACATGAGCCAAACGGTGTGTGACTCGTCTCAAGATTTCCTTTCATTTGTCAATGGGTGATGCAGCTGGCTGATCACACCTAGCTAGCACTAGAATAATTTCCCCACGGAGACCGTGGTGCCAATTGGATAGAGATCACATTCTTCCACATCGACCAAAGCGCCGTCCATTTTAGAAAAAACTCGACGCCTGGCTTTGGCGCCAGACCCATCCGGCCATGATTCACCAACCCCCTCTCTCGAGCCCTTATTTATAGCGCTGCTCACACCATTTGCACCGGTTGTGCTAGCTAGCTTGATCATCACAGCAATGGCCTCCACCAACAGCTGGACCCATGAGATCGAGTCGCCGGTCGCCGCCCCGCGCCTCTTCCGCGCCGGCGTCATGGACTGGCACACCCTGGCCCCCAAGCTCGTGCCGCAGATCGTCGCCAGCGCCCACGTTGTTGAGGGAGAAGGCGGCGCAGGGAGCGTCAGGCAGTTCAACTTCACCTCAGGTATGCATCACATGCATCAGTTCATCTCACCTGCAATCTGATTCACATGGTCAAAGCTTGAAACGCAGTTCCCTATCTCGCAGCCATGCCCTTCAACCTCATCAAGGAGAGGCTCGAGTTCCTTGACGTGGGCAAGTGCGAGTGCAAGTCGACCCTCATCAAGGGCGGTGGCATCGGCGCCGCGATTGAGACGGCCACGTCGTCGCACATCAAGGTGGAGTCGGCGGCCAGCGGCGGCAGCGTGGTGAAGGTGGAGTCGACATACAAGCTGCTGCCGGGCGTGGAGGTGGAGGATGAGATCACCAAGGCCAAGGGCTATGTCACGGCCATCTTCAAGGCCGCCGAGGCCTACCTTATCGCCAACCCGGACGCCTACAACGACCAAATAAATCAGTCAACAGAGATCATATATATGATTAACATGTGATGTGCCGAGCTAGTTGTCTAATAAAGCTGCTCCAAACCCTCAAGTAGTGACATGTCCCTGATCATGTGTCGACATGCTCTAGCCTGCTACGGCAGCAGTATATGCAGTCAAATCAGACTTGCCACTTGCGTGCCCGCCATTGACTTCTTCCCGGGCGTATCGTTGCTCATGTCCGGGACCTCTTCCCCATGGACTCTGCTTCAGTGCCTTTGTGAAGCAAAGGCACAGAGCGCCTTAGCCTAGCATATCAGCCACTCGCTTTTCATCGGACGCACAGGATAGGCTGAAGGCAAAACACACTCAGACTTGCTGTTTTCAGAAGAGTCAGAGGAATGACAGCAGCGATGCACTAACGCTCTCTAGCCTGAATATTTGCACACAAAATATTTGATGCTAAAGATCGGGTTGTTAGTTTTATGGTCATTCGGCTGTCAGTTAGTTCGCTGATGTTTCAAAAATCTGACAGTAAGCACTGGAAAAACTGACATTGAGTGTACAATCTGTACCAAACCATGACTAAAATTCATTGTACCAAGTTGACTTTATATCAAAGAAATCTGTACAATCTGTACCACTTAACATGTAAAATCTGAAGCAATCAGAGAAGGAAATACAAACAAGGTAACATCATAATTTGCAAGCACTTGATAATCAATAGTTCTGTAGCATAGCACTGCAATTTTCAAGCACATGACATTGAAAGTCTGAAGCATATGATTCAAATTTTGTAGCAATAAGTACTACTGATGATCAATCCTCCAAGTCTGTTACATAATAGGCCATTTCACTTGTACACTTAGGCCACAAAAGACTATAGTTATCCCCCAAATATTTCCAAAAAACTATAGTTAACCCCCAAAGTACCATGTAACCAACATCTAGACATTAGAAGAAATTTCCACCATAAAGACTGTCATCACCATCACCATCACCACAAGTAGGGGGGGCTGTTAGGAGCTGAGTAAAGCTCTCAATGGCAATGTACTTTGCATTCTCTGCATTTGGGCTTCTCTTGCTGCCATCATTCTCCACGTCTACTTTGGGCTGCAAATCATCCTTTTTCTTTTTTTGCTGCCAATGAAAGTTCCACTAATTAGTGTATTAATAGATGAAAACAGTTTTTTGTTATGTCCAGATTAGAATATACCTTTGCTCCTTTTTTGGTTGAAGCACGAGGTTTAGTTGCCTTGCGCTTGCCCTTGTGCAACTTATCAAGCCAATTATTCTTTCTTTTTGAATTTTTGGATTGAACCTCCTTTTTCTTCAGTCGTGCTGCTCTTAGCAAGTCATCTCCTTGCTGCATATTTGGGTCATCATTTTCCTGGGCCTTACTAGGTTCATTCATGTCACTAGTAGATGCATTGAGTTTTTCCTCCAACTGTGGACCAACACAATCAAGTGCATTTTCTAATATCAAGCAACATTCTGTAGAGTAGGCCACTTTATATGCCATGTCATGAAATTTATGAGATAGCCCCTTGTAACGAAGCAGAGCTTCCAGTTTTGGATTTTCTACCACATTCCTTCCTTGCCTATCCAATATGCTTCCTTTACGTGCTTCCCTAGTCCATCTCTTGAAGATATAATGTGTTGGCAATGTTTTTATGTTCATCAAATCAAGCACTTCCAATCCATGTCCACACAATACGCTCATCTTCAAAATCACCATACGCTCATCTTCCAAATCACCATACGCTCATCTTCAAAATCACCATACGCTCATCACAATACGTGCTTCCCTAGTCCATCTCTTGAAGATATAATGTGTTGGCAATGTTTTTATGTTCATCAAATCAAGCACTTCCAATCCATGTCCACACAATACGCTCATCTTCAAAATCACCATGCAAACTACCAATAGTAACAACATATTTGTTTTCATCCAATAATCTAGTGCATGCAGCCATGGATCTTTCATACTCGCTTTGGAAAGCTTCAAAAATTATGGGAGTGTAAACTTTGCTTACTTGTACCAACATAGGCGTGCTCATCTTGATTCGTGGTATGTTTTTTCTTGCTTCAAATTCAGATTCCAGCTCCTTGTTTCTCTTTACCTCCACTATCCTTGCAAAATGTTTCAAAAATCTGACAATATGAAAATCAGATTTCAAATGGTTCTTCAATGAATTGTTGAAGCTCTCACTTAGTTGTGTACTCCTCACTCCCAAACTGAAGACATCTCGCATAAAACATCCGCTGCTTCGATTTCAAAAGCTTGAAATTCTGAAATTTTCCTTTGGGACGCCATCAAGTGGCGGGTTTGTGGCAAGTGAAGGAGGTGATTATGCTCAAGAATTACATCAGTGACTTCCAAGTTTTCGGACTCTCGATCCAATGTAAGACTCATCCGAGCTTTGCAATCAGTTCTTGTTTCAGCTCGAAAGCACTTCTGAACGGATTCCCTTTGCCCTTTTTTCCGATGGCCTTCATTGGCACAAACAAATCTGCAAGAGGTTACCTTACCATCAAATTCGATCACATTGTTGTACCTTTTCCTCACATCAAAGCCAGCACGACCACCATATGCTATCCAAAATAGCCAAGCCTCCTCTGAACTTTTAAATAACATGCCAACTTGAGGCATCCCCTTATCATACTGTGCCATTGCACACAACCCAATTTATCTGCCATACATGTATAATCAAATGATCAAATTACACAACAATAACAAATTTTGTAGATGGAAAGTTGAAAGAATTACTACTGCACAGCCTTGTGCTGTGTACTATACCGCACAACCATGTATTGTATACTACAAACTACTACAAGTTTTCTGAATTTATAGCTGCAATTGCTTGTGTGTGTGTGTGTGTGTGATCAGAATGCATGAAATCTGTAGAAATCATGGGCAATTTGTTCAGGTCGTACACACATGTGCAAGCAAATAAATATTGTTGCCTAAACTGAATCTGAACCTGTACACGCATGTACACGCATGGGAAATTTACAGTCGAACCTGAACCTGAACCTGAACATTTTTAAGTTAAACATGAACATTCAGTTAGCAGCAGACTAAACTGAACCTGGATTACCTACGGCGGGCGGTGGCTGCAGATTCACAACGAAATCGCGGGGAGAAGTGTTTCAGCCTCGCCCCGCCTCTGTCTCTCCTGAAAACAGCTAGTCTGGGTGTGTTTTGCCTTCAGTCTATCCTGTGCGTCGGATGAAAAACAAGTGGCAGATATGGTAGGCTAAGGCGCTCTGTGCCTTTGCTTCACAAAGGCACTGAAGCAGAGTCCCTTCCCCATTGACAACTTCCCATGCCCGCCGACGCGTGCGGACGGTGCTTGGCATAGTCATGGCGAGGCCCGTGGCGTTCTGCAGCCAGTCGACCACGCGACACCGCACGCCTGCCTCCTTCCGCCACCGCGCCGCCCCCGTCAGCGCCACCGCCTCCGCCTGCAATGACTATAACTGCGACCGCTGCCGCGCGTTGAAGAGGCCGGTGAAGTGTATTTTTTATAAATCAAGAACATTTTTTCATACATGCTTTACAATTTTTCAGATACATGATTCACTTTTTTTTCATAATGTCATAAATATTTTATTCAAACATGTGTACATTTTTTTTATAATTTCACATCATTTATATCCATAAGGAACATTTCTTTATACAGGTTAAAAATAATAATCACAGGATTAATTTTTTAAATATATTTTTGATGTCTACTTTTTACATATACAGTTGTACAATTTCTGTATAAATAAAAATTATATTTTAAACATGTTTAATATTTTTAAAATACATGATATACATTTTATAATGTTGCATACATTTTATTCAAACGTGTGAACATTTTTTAAAATTCAAAAACATTTCATTGTATGCTATTCAGATTTTCTTAATTAAGCTAACAATTTTTTACATTGCGTTAACATTTATTCAAATTCACAATTTTCTTAACTAATTTTATGTTTTCGAAAATATATGTAGTTACAATATATTTCGAAAATTGGGACAAAATAAGAAAAAATGAAAATAGAAAACAAACATGAAATATAAACAAACCTGGAACCTACATGGACCGGCCCATTTATAAAAGAAAAAACTATCATGTTTAATCAGTGAAACATAGTCGCTCGAGCGCACGCTCCCTCTCACGCTAAGCGACACATAGTCGCTCGCACACCGGGAGCTCCTATAAAAAAAACTATCATGTTAATTTCAAAAACAAAAATCATGTTTAATCAGTGAAAAGTATGGCTCGAACTCCCGACGCCCAAGTCGACGCCGATACAAGCTAAACAATGCACCAACGTTGTCTAGATGATTATGTGAGTGAAACAGTTCTCTTTGACCTTTCATTCAGCACAAACATTAAACATATACTATTATATACCCACTATAAAATATATCTATACCAATATAAAAAGATTCAAAGAGGCAGATCCAATTAATCTCGGTCATCAAATCATGTCGATCCAATAACCTAGATTGCTTCAATGTCGAGCGCTCAACACATTTAGCGTGCAGTTAATTTTATGTCAAACATAGTGCTAATCATATAATAACACGTCAAAAATATTCTACTTAATATCCGCATGCACTTAATATACTTTCAAATTAACGTGCATTGCATGTACACATTGACTAGTTTGAATAAAGAAAACATAAGTGTGAAAACGCATTTACGTAAACCATGAATTCAAAAGAAAAGTTCACAAAAATAAAATAAGGTTCGTGAATTTGAAAAAAGTTCATTGAATTTGAAAAAATTTCATCAATTTGAAAAAAATACCATCGGAAATAATATTTTCATCAAATTTGAAAAAAAAAGTTCACGGTATTTGTAAAAAGTTCATCAAATTTGAAAAAAGTTCATCGAATTTCAGAAAAAGTTCATCAAAATTTTAAAACAGTTCATCGATTTTGAAAAAAGTTCAGCAATTTTTTTACAACTTCACCAAATTTTTGAAAATCATCGAATTTGAAGAAAACTTCACCAATTTATAGAAAAAGTTCATACATTTAGAAAAAAGGTTGACGAGTTTATAAAAAACATACATTAAAGAAAACAAAACAAAGAAAAACTAAATGAATAAACCGAACTGAATAACGAATAAAAGAAGGAAAATGGACTCAATAGCTGGGTGGTGGCGTGGTGGTTATAGCGTAGCAGTTGCAACCGAGAGGTTGCTGTTTCAAACCGTAGTGCCAGCTTTTTTTGACGTTTTCCAAAAACAGAGGAAAAAATTAGAATAGGCCGCCAAGTGCGGGACCCTGCAGGCGCTCGTTTGCAAAATACACGTTAATGGGCGCCTGCAATGCCGAATACGGTTTGCCGATCACAACGAACCAACTCGGGAACCTACGGGCCCCATGCTGCGAGCCGAGACTGACCAATGGAATCCACTTCTGAGCCCAAGATCAGCTGCATCTGCCCTGACGAAAAAAATCAAAACAAATACTAGAAAAAATCAAAAAATTCTGAGGTTCGCACCAACTTTTAAATCATTCGGACATCTAAGCAGCCCTCGGAAAAAAGTTCAAATTCAGCGTTTGTAAATTTTTTTTATTGTGCATGCACTGTTCTGATCCGATTTGTCTTTTTTGCTGGGAGTTGCTCATGTGTCCAAATGATGTAAAAATTGGAGCAAACTTCACAATCAAATTATCTACCACAAAAAAATTGGAATTGTTTGATTTTTTTTTAGTATTTGTTTTGATTTTTTTCTGACTGGGTGTAGATGAGCCTGGGCACCGAAATGCCGCACTTAGGTTTGTTATGTCTATTTTTTCATACATATTTTTCCATTTTTTGTATAAATTGAAATATGTTTATACATGTTTAACATTTTTCCAATACATTATTAACACTTTTTAGAATGTCACATACATTTTCCTGAAACACGTGAAAATAATTAAATGTCATGAATGTTTTTGTATGCTATCAACATTTTTTTAATTAAGTTAACAATTATACATGTGCCAGACCCATGAGTTGGTTGTGAGATCTTATGAATTTCACCTCTAGCCTATCCTAAGATGTTTGAGATTAAAGGCTTTGTTGTTGTTGTTGTTGTTGTTGTTGTTGTTGTTGTTGTTGTTGTTGTTGTTGTTGTTGTTGTTGTAATAAAAAAAATACATTGTGTTAATACATATTCGAATTCATGATTTTCTTCATTGACTTTATGTTTTGGAATATATGTAGTTACAATATTTTTGGAAAATAGCAATAAAAGAAGAAAGAAGAAAACATGAGAAAGGAAGAACAAACTTGGAGCCTACATGGGCCGGTCCATTTATAGTGACTGCTTGCGCGAGCACACGCTTTCTCTTGCGTCAAGCGACACATGGTCGCTCCCACACGAGAACACCAGATCACAACGAACCAACTTGGGCAAAGGGAGTTTGACTAATGGTTCACAAAGAGGGAGAGGAAGAAGTCTTTCAGAGAGAGGCATCGTGGTAGGCGGATCCTATATGGCGTGTAGGGCGCCCCCTAGCGCCGTGGCGTGCACCCCCTCAGCTCACCTGCGCATTCCTAACATAGCACCAGGTCACACTCCATCGAAACAACTGAACCTATTCATAGAAACATCAAAGTGTCATTTCTGCCAGTGTACAACGACCTTTGCTATACGTTCCTTGTACGCGTCCTCTCTAATCTTTGCCTCGACCATGTAACTAGTGATATATCCCCTAATTGCCCGTTGCCTTCATATGCCTCCCTTGTACAAAACAAGTCATTATTTTAGTGGAAATTAAGTAATGGAAAAAAATAAAAACATGAAGCTAAATGTAGAGAAACACAAGACATAAAGCATTAAAAATGCATGAACTAAAGGCATTGTGGAAACTTAAAACTTTACCCTGCTGTTTGTACCAAAGTGATAAATGTGAGACACCAAAAAAATTTGTTCTGAAGCACAGAGACGAAACCACCAAGGAGTACGACGGTGGTCCATGTAAGTATGAGAAAACCTAGGCCCTTGATATCCATGGATAGGTGACCCGTGAACACGGCATAACCGTTGATAGCCCTCATCGCTCTTGAATTGGCATCATCAATAAGTTTCCAGCGACGGGCCATTATACCCCTGAAAAATTGAGGTGAACAGTATATCAAGCCTCCAATTGTTGAAATCAAATGACATGCAAGAAGATGAAAGGTGCTAAATAGATCATTCCACGCGCTATCCATGCATAATAAACAGGAGAAGAAGAAGAAATTTGAAGCTCCCCTGGATTTCCATTCCAAGGTTGGATCTTACCTGCAAGAAGCGGAAGCCAAGCTCGGTTTGTGGCAATCAGCTGGAGGGAACTGTGGACATCTAGAGCAGCTCACGCGGAGGAGAAAAGGCTAGGAATGAAGAGCGGCTGCTGCATGTGCAAGCTACTTGTAACTCAGTATGTAAGCATTGACCCTCAGTGCCCTGGCTTAAGTAATAACATGGTTTGGAAGTAAACGGTATGATTATTTATGTGGAGAACGAGGCTAGATCTTGTTTGACCAACAATAATCGAGGTCCTTTTCTTGAATTACTATAATCCCAACGGCTAGCTCCAGTGTCCAGGAAGCTCACCATCACCTTCCTGTAATATTTCGCTCAAGTAAAATATGTGCTGCTAGTCGATCCTAGATTAAAATACAGGAACCAGACGACGACTTGAGCAGCATCAAGCACGGAGGTCGTTGCGAAACCGTAGGCGCCGTGTCCAGCCAGCTGCCTGCAAAGCTTAAATATTGTCAGACATTGTGGTTGTCTTTATGATGGAAAAAGTGCAAGGCCATCTATGTCACTGTGTGTCTGCTAGATCTCCCAGTATTTGTTGTGATGGGAAAAAGTGTAAGGCCATCGATCTTGTGTGTTGTTAGTGTATTTAATTCGGAAAGCTGGAGTGAAACAACCAATGATGGAGAGATGTTTTTTTTGAAACGGAGGCAAAAGCTTTGCCTCATCCATTAAATAAGAGAGAATAGAGTTTGTTACAAGTCACTCAATACACGGCATGACATCACCCTCGCGAAATAATGGACCCTAATTTTTTGGCACCGGCGATGACCTAAAGGTTGGCCTCGGTCTCTATGGAGGCAAGCAAAATAGTTGGAGGAGCGCTCTTGTGCTTGAAGACCCTTGCGTTTCGCTCGTTCCAGACAGTCCACGAAACAAGTATGGTGAGGGACGCCTTAGCTTGGCGGTTTGGCGTGGTGTTGTCGCAGGTACTTGCCCACCAAGCCTCAACTGAGTCGAACAGGGACCAACCGTTGGCATGAAGACCGAGAATATGGTATTTGTCAATGATCAAAGACCAAAGCCTTCGTGTGTAGCGGCATTTGTAAAAGAGATGAGGCCCACATTCCTGCACTCTCATGCAGAGACCACAGTTGGCCCACCCACGTTTTGCCAAACGATCAGCAGTCCAAATTCTGTCTTGTAGCGCCAACCAAGCGAAGAACTTGACTTGGGGGGGGGGGGGGGGGGGGGGGCAAGCCTTCCAAACCATTTTGTCCAAGGGTGTAGGAACCATCCCTAAGAATTGTGCCTTGTATGCGGATGCCGCCGAGTAGATTCCACTAGCTGTATGCTTCCACACAATGTCATCCTCGGTGAGATCATCAAGTTGGACCTCATGCAAAAGCGCCCAAAGAGTGAAGAACGGTGTGATGAGCTCCGCGGAGATGATGGTGGGCGGTTTGATCTTGAGGATCCATGCATTGTGTGAGAGGGCCTCTCGAACCTTCCAATTCTTTCTTTTTGACGCTTTTTAAATGAGCGGGGCAATGTCTTTTGGCTTGCGCCCATGAAAGCCACGGTGAGTCCCACAAAGGGGTCTTCGCACCATTGCCAATTATGATAGTAGTGGAAGCATAGAAAAAGCATAGGTCCTCCTCGTCGCACGGGTTTTCCATCCCCGCCCACACCTTGGTGGGCTCCTTCCATTCATACCACGGCCATCGCAACCGGAGGGCACGTGTAAACTTGTTGGTGTTGAGAACCCCAAGTCCCCCGTATTGAAGTGGCCGGCAAACAATATCCCAATTGACCTTGCATTTTGCTCCCGCTGTCTTGTCCGAACCGGACCAAAGGAAAGCTCTCTCAAGTTTGTTGACTTTGAGCAAGATGGTTGGCGGAACAACTAGCGGTGTGGCAGGGTAGACCACTTGGGAGGTGATCACGGACTTGACAAGAGTCGTTCATCCGATGGTGGTGATGTTTTTGCCCTCATAAGTTGTTAGCTTGTTTGCGGCCTTGTCCACTAGAAATTGAAGATCCACCAACTTTAGTTGCCAAACTGAGAGAGGGAGCCCCAAGTATCGTAGAGGGAAGGAAGCCCTAGCAGCCGGCAGCCTCTGGGTCAGACGTCCCAAATCGAGGTGGTTGCATCGGATGGGCACAAAAGAGCTCTTGTTGAAGTTAGTACACAGACCCGTGACCTCACCGAAGCCCCTCAAAATGTTTGCAAGGTTGTCGACGTCCCTTTTGATCGGAGTCAAGAAGACGGCCGCATCGTCTGCATAGAGGGAGGTCCTCATCATGGCTCCCCTACCCCTGATTTTGTGGAGGAGCCCCTTTCTCGTAGCCACCTCGAGAATTCTTTGGAGTGGGTCAATGGCGATGACGAAAAGCAGCGGGCATACGGGGTCCCCTTGCCTAAGGCCCTGACCATGCTTAATTGGGTCGCCGGCAATACCATTGAGGATGATCCTTGAGGAGGAGGAGCTAAGAAGGGCTGCGATCCAGTCCCTAAACTTGCTAGGGAATCCTCGCCGTTGAAGAAGGTCGAGCAAGTAGTCCCACTTCACGGTGTCGAAGGCCTTGCAGATGTCAAGCTTGAAGAGAAGTGAAGGGGTCTTGCTCTTGTGCAGGCGCCGAGCAAGGTTACAGACATACAAAAAGTTGTCGTGGATACTTCTTGTTTTGATGAAGGCGCTTTGGGCATTGGAAACGAGCTTTGTCATGTGGGGGCCAAGCCTTAAGGAGAGTACCTTCGCAATAATCTTCGCGATCGCGTGGAGTAGGCTAATGGGCCTATAATCGGCAATTCCCTCTGCCCCATCTTTCTTAGGCAAAAACACCACGTTGGCGGAATTGAGCCACTAGAGGTTTGACGTGTGAAGGGAGTCAAAATGGTTTATGACCCGCATGAGGTCGGCCTTGACAATGTTCCAACACCTCTTGAAAAAAAAGGCTTGTGAAGCCATCCGGACCCGGGGCCTTGTCACAAGGCAAATCGTTGATCGCTTCGAGGACCTCACCCTCGATCATAGCAGACCTCATGCGGGTCATAAAGGTCGTGGAGGTCGACGGGTTCCAAATTTAGCTCATCCCAGTTGAAATCTTTGCGGCTTAAAGGGCCCTTCTTCATGATGTTGGAAAAATGATCATGAATTACTTTCTCCTTAGCCACATGCTCGGTGACCAGGGGCGAATCTACTAGGGGGGCTTTAACAGGCTTGAGCCCCCCCTCCAGCACTGTAAAAAAGTTTTTTACTACTAGTTTCAAAGCCCAACTCAGCCACTTGCAAGCCCAACCTAATAGATATTCGCATGATACAGGCTTTGAGCCCATCCTTCAGTTTCTGTCTAGATTCGCCACTGTCGGTGACCCATCCTTGCTCATTCTTGATTCTATGGATGTGGTTTTTGCTCCTTCTAGCATTGACTCGGCGGTGGAAGAATTTAGTATTTGCGTCCCCCTCCCTAAGGTTGGAGATTCTGGCACATTGCTTCTTATGAGACCTTTCAAGCACAGACAAGGCAATGACCCGCCTCTTGAGCCTAGCCCGTAGCTCACGCTCATCATCGGACAGGACCCTACCCTCTTGGGCAATGTCAAGGCGAAGAATCACCAAAAGGGCGGAGGGAATGCATAGAGAGAGCCTGGGAGGAAGAACAGAGGAGGGGCTGGAGGTTTCAGGGGGGGGGGGGGGGGGGGGGATTCAGGTTACAGGGTATATGCTGCATCTCTGCTTAATCCTAACCCAATTGCATAAATAGCCTATGAGACGCTGCGTACATTGTTCAGAATGTGGGAACAAATGCATTATGTAACAACGGTTACATACAAATTGCAACTCTGTTACAATTCCAATCACCATGAACTGTAGAAAGGCAGAGAACAACCTGATGGTGTTCATGCATATAACAAAAGACTTCCTTCCTGGAAGCAAGCAGAAGCACACTGATTCAAACTATGCAAGGTCAGCTTGCATTCATTTCGATAGATTCTACCAGCATTGACATTTTTTTTTGCAGGGTACCAGCATTGACATTGATGCTGCTGCTGTGAACAATGCTACTCAAGATCAAGTTCAGTTAGATGCAGCAAATCGCGTAAGCATGCGAGTATTCAGGCGGCGGATCAGGACAGGAGCAACGCCCTTTCATTTCATTTCATTGTGCTGGACGGCTAATGGTTACAGAGTCTCCATAAAGCAGAAGAGGAACATGGCAATCTGAAACTGAATACAAGCTGCTGGTTGGTCATCACATATCCATCTGGGCTAGCAGTAGAAAGGATCCCCAGACATATATGGGTAGTACATAGATACAGGCTACTAGCTCTGCGACTACGACAGATTACTTACTTCTAACACCTCCGAGCGATCGACAACGCACGCTAGGCGGCTCGGCCAAGGGAGGAAGCTCACTCTTCAACTTACTTATCCTGCATATATTAGCTAGTGCACCATCCATGCATTACTGTAGTTGCCTTGACAGGGTGCTGCGCCACGACAAGACGCTGTTGGCCTCTCTCAGGCTCCTCGCCCTTCTGAACTCGACCTCCGCGTCCGAGCATGCCTGCCCGGCTGGGGCCTTCTTCCTCACCTCTATCGGTTTCAGAGATATCTCGTCTCGAGTCATCCTGAATGGATGGCAGTCTTTCGCAGCTGACGTGTCGTCCTCAGACAGATAACCCCCTTTAGTTCCTGCAGTAAGAAAGGAAAGGAGCATGGTGAGTAAGATCGCAGAAACATTGACACAACACCAGCATTTAGGTTCAGGCTATTAAGCCGGTGCTAGTATAATTGAAGTTACTTGCTAATTATACATTATTCTGAGTGAAAAAAACCAACAAATATTGATGATTCTGGCGTACAAAGATCGGTACTATAACAGAATGAACGAATGGTTGGGGTTGGAAGTCAGGACATTCACCTTTGAATATATCGAGGTACACTGCCTTATGTTGAAGCTGGTCTGCTGGCTTCTTTGAGGGACTTGTCATCATCTCCTTTGCATTTGAAAGTGATCTACTCATCTTACCCACCTTCTGAACCTCATCATTAGGCAGCTCATTAAACGGGCGTACCTCCTCTGTATTATTAGCAGGGGCATTGTTTCCAAATGGAGATATGCTGAATCCCTCATCAAGCGTGGCATCTGGTGCTTCTGCATAACGTTGAGTGCTTGTAACCATCTCATCGGCACTGAATCCAAATGATGCTCGGTACGCTTCAACCTCATCAGCATCTTGTTGCTTGTCCCTTGAGACGCTGAGCCTGCCACCATTATAAGCCTGATCCAGGTAGAACTGAGCAGACGCAGCCGGGCGGAAGAAGTTGCTATCTAGCAGGGAGTTTCTTGTGGCAGCTGAATCAAGCCCGAAGATGTTCGACGGCGACGTCCTGGAGTACGGCGTGTCACAGGCAGACCTGGAGGTCTTCCAATGTGCAGTAGGGACCTCTTGCTCGGGTATGGGTGAAGCAATGGAATACGGCGTGTCGCAGGCGGACCTGGATGTCTTCCAGTGAGCAGCAGTAGGAACATTTTGCTCAGGGATAGGCGAGGAGAGGCCGGTCCTCGGAGTCACCGAGGCAGGCGAAATGAGGCTGCTGGAAGGGCTCCCTGGTTGGTAAAGTGGATAAGGCCCCTGGAGCCCTGAACCACCAGAGTAGTAATGCATGTTGTGCTCCTTGCCTGCAGTTTTAAGACCCATAGACGACGAAAGGAACCGAGCGTACGGGACATCTGGAGAGGATGGAGTGGTTGCATGAGCCAGTTCAGGAGGAGGGGTCAGTGGTGCTGTGGATGGCTCGGTTGTGTAGGTCGAAAAGGCTGCCGGAGGTGAGACGAGCTGAGGCTCATTGGCATACGGTCCAACAGCAAACATGTTAGATGTTGGGCCACCTGGAGAATTTGCAGAGATTGACAGGAAGCAGTTAGGTGACTGGGCAGTCGAAGGAAGTGCAGAGTTGGAGAAGGATGCCGGCGATGACGGTGGTGCGAGAAGGGACAGATTCATAGCCCCATTTTGGTTGGGATTGCCACCAGACTGAGCATTTCCACGGTTAGTCGATGCGCTTCCGTCGGGCATACGTGCTGCAGGAACTATACGCTTTCCACCCTTCTGCGCCCCAAAGCATGACAAGCCAGAGAAACAGCCAGCCCATATACTCTGCTGTTAAGAACAGTGAAACATGCATTAGTAGTGCAAGTACATGAATTTGATTAAACTAAATAAAAACCGCCTTGCTAATTATTGACAGGTAAAGGAAGACACACAAAATTGACTGCGCAGAAGAACAAAGAACTAGTTTAGAGTTCAAAGAAAGGACAATGTAATGTACTAGCTCAGTCAACGACGAAATTGCACATGATTACTGAACTCTGTACAGAAAGGAAACTTTATTCCATCATTATTAACCATGCAAAGGAAAATTGGGCCGAACTTCATAAGCATAACGAGATAATGTGGCACATATAACATAAAAACTGTTGTATCAGTCATCAAAGCATGCACATATCTCCCAAGAATACGAAAAAGTGCAAAAGGATCCTAGCATAGCACCACAGAGTTTGTGCTTACTTTGGCCCTTAGCCTCAACCCTCTGGCAAATATAAGTGTGAACAGAAGCCCAAATCCAGCAGTCAGTCACATACATGTAAATCTACAATATCCATGGAGGAGTGGGAGAGAAACATACTACAGATGATGCTGGGGCATTGCAAAATTACTGGCTGAACGAGTGCAAAATGCATGCATTTCAACTAGTTTAGAGCTGAACGGACAATGTACTAGCTCGGTCAAAGATGCACATGACTATTGGCCTCTGTGAATATAAGTGGAAAAAAGCCATCTGTTAGTTATATACTTATATATCTACAATATCCATGGAGGAATGGGAGAGATACACACTCCAAATGATGCTGTCTTTGCAAAATTAGTGGCTGGTCTAGTGCAAAGTGCATGCAATTCAACATGGACTGACAGCAAAATTACTGTCAGTTCAGTTCAGCAGCCTGTTATGCCTGTGCATGCATAGCAGCAGGGAGCAATCAGTGGAGCAGTACAAAGTAAAGCACAATTAAAGGTGCTTCAGCTGCATCAGCCGCTAGTGGCCAGTACAGTTGGTACGCAGCGGAGTGGATGAGCTCATTCAGGTACTGGCAAATTTCGGCAGGTACCCTGTACACATCAGCCTCTAAAGCGAGCGAGCGAGCGAGCCACTGCGCGCGCAAGAAAATCGCACCACATCACATGTAAGCGTGCGCGCATATACCTTGTCCTGCTGCGGCTGCTGCTGCTGCTGGGATCTGCTGCCGCCACCGCCATTACTGCTCCCCGGCGCCGCCATTCTTTTTGTCGAAACAGCGCGCCGAAGCCCAATGCGGTGTCCCAGCTAGCCTCCTCGCGGTCCGCCTGGGCTCGGACGGACAGATCGAGCTCCGCCGGCCGCCGCCTACCGGGCCCGATCTCCGGCCGCCAGATTCGGGGGGTGGAAACGGCGGATTCGGGGACGGAGACGGGGTACCCCGTGGGTTTTGGGAGGGGAGAGATCGAATCTGGTGCGGGATCTCGCAATGGGGGGAGGGGATTGGAGAGTTTAGGGGGGGATTTGGGGGCAAAAGTTGGTTCTTGCGATGGGGGGGGGGGGGCTTGGGGAGGAGGCGTGCGGGAGTGAGTGAGTGAGTGAGGGGAGAGAACGGGAAAGGAGAAGATGGGGGAGTGAGATGCGGGGCCCGCTTGGCTAGGCTAATCATCTTCCATTGCAATGATTTTTCTTCTTCTTTCAATTCAAGCACACAAAAAAATGCTGAGAACAAGAATTGATCCAGGAGTTAGGCACATGATGATGTCAACCCAGTTGCCCATGAAAATATTAGCTTGTTTATTTAGCTTCACATGATACTATACATTAATCATCTCCTCTTCCTCCTGCCCGGTTCCCCTCTGCCGCCGGATGAAGCCAACAGAAGATCCACGCTGCGGGTGGTGGTAGCGCGACTAGGTGTCTATTCTGATCATGGACGATGAAGCGCGACTAGGTGAAGGTGGCATCTTGTGTGTGTGTGTGTGTGTGTGTGTGTGTGTGTGTGTGTGTGTGAGGGAGGGGGCATTGTGGTGGCGCCATTTTCCTCCTTTGTCAGTTAGGGTGTGTGTGGAGTAGTGTTGTGACTGGTCCGTTAAGGATCTGATGCCAATTGCGAGTTTATGACTAGTTTGTCAACGGTAATGCTCTGATATGGTATGGGTACGCGTGTAAGCTTTGGGGCCTTGAACTCTTTTGATTACATTATTAGGTTTGTTTATATATGTGCCGAAATTTAAGATCCTTTAGAGCTCCCACAACATTTAAGCCTTGGCGTCGGCACTGCACCGGTGTATCGTGGTTCCTGATATGCGTGATGGTGGGAAACTCGTGATGGTCGTGAGGAATAATCTCCAACCTCTGGGGTAGTATGACATGAAGATAGGACAATGGCGACAAGTGTGCTCTAGCCGGCGAGCGGCGAGACAATGGGCATGGCTCGCAATTGTGGTACATATGTACTAGAACTGTAAGATAGTTTGGATGTGATGCTACTTGTCATATGGGCTTCAGAAGGCACCTATAGTGCTTAAAGTGAGGGTGTCGACTCTCTGGAGGCATTAGAGTTGGCAGTGAGTGTGACGCCCCAAGACCGATGCTCGAAAAGACTTCCATAGGTTCTGGGTTTCTTCGTGTGTTTCATTTTTGCTTGCTCCTTTTATTTTGTGCATTGCATCATGCAACCTGTTTTAAAAACTCAACTAAATAAATTGCATGGATTTTCGGTCCATTTAAATCGAGGGATATTCACAATGGTGATTTCTCTTTAGAACATTACCCTCCCAATATTATTAGGGAGCTATAATAAATACTCCATTCTTATGGAATCAACCTAAACACACTTGCATCTTTCTCTTGCCAACAATCCCTCATCGAGTGCAACACCCCATCTCTAGTTTCTTCCTTTTCAATTATCACCCATTTGTTGCAAGTGACATTTTTCTGTCACCTAAAAATGTTCATTCTTTTCCTATAATTTTTGGACCATGCCATTTACCTCTCTGCCAAATCTCATCTTTTTCTGAGTTGTTTTGGTTGGGTTTAAAATGGGTCAAGTTTGAATTAATTCAAACTTGGATCATTTTCTACCTCTAAAAAGTTTGCCAAAGCATTTTATTCTAATATCTCAGAAACCCAGGATCCCAGGGCGCTACAAGTTGGTAATCAGAGCCTTCCCCGACTTTAGGAGCCCCCTGCTTGATCGAATCGCTGGCGTTGTTGAGTCTAGAAAAATGTTTTGAGTCTTTTAGGAATTATATATATCGGAGAGTATGATTCTTTTTACTCCTCAGTCCCTTCGTCGCTCTGGTGAGGCATCCTGACATAGAGTTTTGACTCTTCTCTTCTCAAATTTACTAAAAAAAATTTAGGATCACGCGGGTATCTTGGAATCGTTCAGATGGTTTTGTGATGAGAACATTGTTCTTGGTGCCTCCTGACATTTAGGGGTTGTGGCAGTGTCTCGGGGAATTGAGCTCCGAGGTGTTGTCGTCACAATTTTATCGTTGCAGTTCTGAAATACCTGAGCTCGCCGACATTGAAAATCTCTTTTATACAGTTGTTGGTGAGATAACCTCGACGCCACCCAGTACTGGGGCGGGAGTTCGGGAGTATTGCCATAACTCGTATAACGGATGCTTTTCGAAGGTTGAGGTAAACGATTTCTGAAGATTTTTTGGTTATGTGTTGAAGGATGGATACAGCTGGATGTAGGATTTGTTAGTTTTGGGTGAGATATTATGCTTCCCCTGTATCCCCAACACCTGATTGCATAACCGGAAAGTTTCGGGAGTTTATAAGTGGGAATTCAAGTAGCTCTTAGGATATCTTTCCGACAGATGTATGATTTGAAATTGGGGTTCGACGTCTAGTGGTCCGCCTATCTACGGTTGGTTTTACAGTGGTCTCGTTGTGTCTTAAAGAGTCCTTGGCTATGCTGACTCGGGGACGCTTCGTATGTCATGTGCACTGCCTTGTACATGATGGTGCTATACGATCGAGCCCGTGTAGGCCCCACCACAAAAACTTCAGACGAAATCTCTATCATATGTTTTTTCCGGCTTATTCTGCAAGCTAATCCTTTGTTTTTTTGTTTTCAGTTGTGGTATTCGAGTTGCTTCAATGTCAAATGTTGATTCCATACCTTTCCTAAATGGTGTTCTCATACTCCTATGTGGATACTAATCCTTCATGATAATCGAGATTGTCATGTCAATCCTTTTCAACTGGCATGTCTCTCTTGAAGTGGATCCGTTCATTTTCAACATCCGCAAGATCCAATCTCAGTGTATGTCAATCCTTTTCAACCGGCATGTCTCTCTTCAAGTGGATCCGTTCATTTTCAACATCCGCAAGATCCAATCTCAGTT
Source organism: Triticum monococcum (assembly GCA_034509565.1). Lineage (NCBI taxonomy): Eukaryota > Viridiplantae > Streptophyta > Magnoliopsida > Poales > Poaceae > Triticum > Triticum monococcum. Next base: position 10,899,641 of record CM067845.1, on the reverse strand, counting down.
TTCTCAACGGTGTTTGCTTCATTCGTCCCAAGTTGTCTTTGTTTTCCCGCCCTCCCACCCTTTTTCTTCAACGACTCATATATCTTAATCAAGTATCCATTTTATTCATGTGAAGTCTCTCCATTCTTTTTCTTCAATGTTCTTATCCGGTGATTCTCAGGAAGATACTGACGGAGCTTCAAGTTATCATTCTTTGTTTCTTTTCTTCTCCGATGGATTTAATGCAAGCTTTTGGTGTTGATAATATCTTTTTCATCGTTCCACGTGCTTTCCATGTTGGAAGTCCTTACCGAAGACTCTCTTAATCTTTCACTTCTCGCTATTGAATTGTTCCGGAGTGCTGAAGATATCTCGAAGATTCGTGTTTCCACTTTGCTTTCGTTCAAGTTCTTTCGAGGATGTTATCTCATTCAAGCCATTTAATTCAACCGGTGCAATCTCTCTTTTCAAGCAATCTCTTAAACTGTGTTTCTTTTGAGTGGGCCCTAACCCACAGGTCTTTCCCAGGATCTTACCCGACTCTTCTAATTTTCCCGGAGCTATCCTCAATTTTTTTTTCGAAGTTTGACGTAAGAATGAATTATCATCAGTCAAATGCATTTCTCCATGATCTTTCAAATTCTTTTCATCTTTGGATCAACCTCTCCTCTTTTAACAATTCCGGAGTGTCTCAACGATTCATGGTGGTGTTTCTCGTCGTCATTCTCGGATTTGAAGACCGAAGACGATTTTTTTTCTCTCAATCTTGATCCATTCCCTTCAAGATTCATGGTTCTAGCTCGATGCCATCCTCTCATAATTATTTTCGTTTGTGAGAATTCTTTTCACCTATCCGGAGCAATTCATGAGTCTTTTCAGTTTGTTTCTCCGGAGGGCATCATCTCAGAATTATTCATTCCAGCTTTCAGCTCTCGTCCTTCAATCTTACCGGTGCATCATTCAAATATCATCTAATCAGCTCGTGCTCTCTTCGTTCTCATGTATCTAAATTCCCTCAAGTATCTTCATTCGTTCTCTAATTCTTACCGGTGATTCATCCCTTTTACTTCGTATGTTTTCAATCCTTACGGTGGTTTCTTCCGGGTTTCTCTTCCGTTATTATCATATCAATTTATTCGATGTTCCAATCCTACCGGTGGATCATTGAAAACCTTCTCAAGTTTGCTCCATATCTATCTTAATCCTTTCTACGAGAATAAGTAGTATGCCAAATCCATTGCTTGTCATCAATCTAAATTGGTGAAGGATACGCATAACATAATTCTTATTCTTGTTTCATCCAAGCATTCTAAGTTCTTCTTTTCAGAGTGGTTCATCATATCACATTCTCGGTTTGAGATGCTTTATTCCTTTCTATTCCCGGAGTTCCAAGCTCTTTCAAGTATGCCACCACGAAGATTGATCTAAATCATCTCAAGGTTTCACCTTGTGTTTTCAACTTCTCTTTCCTCTCGTTTGATCATTCTTTTATTACCGGAGTTCTTCATGGAGGCTCTACATGTTGGTTCATCAAGGATTTAATTCCTTCTCGAAGTGTTCATCAAGATTCTTTTCAGAGAAGCTCATGCATTCTTCATCTTGCAATCCGGAGTGCAATTCTTTTTACCTTATCTTTTCAGGTGGTGTTATGTCATTGTTGACAATTTCCCTTCATGTTTCATGATTCAAAAGTCGTCAGGAATGAGATATTTAAACCCATCAATCTCTTCATTGGAGTTATCTTGTGTCATGTTTCACCTAAAGCCTTCCCTAAGGATTGTTGCTATCATGGTGCTTATAGATGACCCAAGTTCTTCATTTATCCTCCCGATGAAATAGTTTCTCGTCTCCTTGTTCATATCAATCCAATCTTTTGTTTCCATAGCGGCAGAATTTAACCTCATAATTTTGAGATGTTTTCCATAAGCCCACTACAAACTTATTTGTTTCGTTGTTTTTTTCTTCTTCTTTTCCAACAACTCCGTTTTAACCTTCTTGGAAGGGTGCTTTCCAAGCTCATTTGTGGCAAAAGGCTGGCATTTTCAACTCCATTCTTTTATTACAGTGATCTAACTTCTATTCTTTTCTTCCGGAGGCATTGTGATGTTGCTCTCTTCGACCCATCATCTTGTTTTGTCAAGATCATGTTCAATTCCTTCCATTTACAGTCGGAGTGCTGTCCAAATTATATCATTATTATTCCTTCTCTATCTTGTTTTAACCGCAGTGTTGTCTTAATTGATCTTTATCGATCCTTGTACATCTCGTTTCTACCGGAGTGTTTGCAGGTACTTCTTGTCCATTGCAATCCTTTTCTTTTGTCTTTCAACCACAAGGTTCTAGTAATGTTCCTTGTTCCTCTCTTCTAACGGAGTGTTTTCTACTTTGTTGATCTTCGTTGTATTCTTTCTTTCAATTTGTTCAACCTCGCGAGGTTCTTTGGTTTCACTCATTTGTCAAAGAAGCAACTTAGTTGTACCTTTTCTTTTCGTCTTCCATTTTCCCTCCGGTGCCATCCTAGATCTCGGGACGAGATCCTCTCGTAGTGGTGGAGTGTTGTGACGCCCCAAGACCGATGCTCGAGAAGACTTCCATAGGTTCCGGGTTTCTCCGTGTGTTTCATTTTTGCTTGCTCCTTTTATTTTGTGCATTGCATCATGCAACCCGTTTTAAAAACTCAACTAAATAAATTGCATGGATCTTCGGTCCATTTAAATCGAGGGATATTCACAATGGTGATTTCTCTTTAGAACATTACCCTCCCAATATTATTAGGGAGCTATAATAAATACTCCATTCTTATGGAATCAACCTAAACAACTTGCATCTTTCTCTTACCAGCAATCCCTCATCAAGTGCAACACCCCATCTCTAGTTTCTTCCTTTTCAATTCTCACCCATTTGTTGCAAGTGACATTTTTCTGTCACCTAAAAATGTTCATTCTTTTCCTATAATTTTTGGACCATGCCATTTACCTCTCTGCCAAATCTCAGCTTTTTCTGAGTTGTTTTGGTTGGGTTTAAAATGGGTCAAGTTTGAATTAATTCAAACTTGGATCATTTTCTACCTCTAAAAAGTTTGCCAAAGCATTTTATTCTAATATCTCAGAAACCTAGGATCCCAGGGCTATTTTTATATACTCCATACCCTTCTCCTTAACCCCTAATCTTTTCTTGTAACATTTTTTTTTTATTCTTTAAAAAAGGCAGAGTATGAGATTTAAGATGGGGAAGAGAGTGCACAGCCCATCTGGCCTCCAACCACCAGCAGTAACTGGGCCGGCCTCCAGGCCCACCTAACCTAACCCTAGCACCCCTGGCCCGATCCCTCTTCCTTCGTTCATCTCCCCTTGCGCCCAGGGGCCTCAATCCCGTCTCTCCCTCGCGCACCCCTTCCCTCGATCCTATCTCTCCCGTACATCGCACCACCCTCTCCCTCATTTCCCTCCAGTGCGCCGCCTCCACCCACGACAGCACGAGCCCCGCTCGATCCCCTCGCGCACCCCTTCTCTCGATCCCTACTCTTCCTATCTTCCACCTCGAGCCAGGGGACGAGCCCCTGTGCCCGATCCCCCCAGCGCCACGGCGATGACTGAGCCGTCCCCGGCGAAGCCTCTTCTTCTCCTCCACCTCTCTGCGCATCCCCCGCTCGCGCCAGGCCAAGTTCCCTGCATCACCGGCCGCCGACGACCGGGGCCGCTGTGCGTGTCCTTCCTGTCCCTGCCATCTCTGCTACCGAATCGGGACGGCTCCGCCCTCGTCCCGATCCCCTCCTGTCCGTGCTCACCTCCCACCGCAGGACCTCGTCTCTACTTCGAGCAACCGCATGAAGCTGCTGTCGCCGCTGCTTCGCTGAATCGCCTGAGTACGACCAGCAGGCCAACGTAGTGCCATATTGCCTCCTCCTCCGTTTTCTGCTCACCCTGAACCTCCCCTGCAAGCTCTTGCCGCTGTGCCGAATCCCTACTGCCGCCGATGCTTCGTTGGATCGCTCCGCCGCGCCAAGTCCTTGCCGCTGGCCTTCCCCGCACACTGCTCGCCTCCTCCGCTTCGCTTCTGCATTAGGACGAGTCCCTGCCTCTGCCTCCCGCCGAGTTCGAGTGACCCATGTTCAGGACGCCAAGACCCCTTCGTGGTTTTCGCCAAGTTCGGCCACCGATGAACCGAGGGCTTTTTGCCTTGCTTGGATACGCAAGACCTTTCTGAACATTGCAAGCTGCATGACACAATGACAATGGGTTCGACTCGCACATGCGCCAAGTTCCACTACCGTCGCTCGGTTTCGACAAGACAATGTGTACCGCGACGCCCGGAGACCCTGGATGCACCAAGTTCCTCTTCGGACATGTACAACTACCATCCCATGCAGGACACCAAGTACCACGATGACCATCGACATGTACCCCTACACCGCACCAAAACGTCGAGTTCCTCGCCATGACCCTGAACATCTACGGAAACTTGTGCGTCTATGAACGTGAACAACTACCGTTGCCGTGGATTCGACAAGTTCGCGAGTACATCTACTTCCTCTACGACCCGCGACAACCGCTACTTTCACTACCGTCACGAGAACAACTACTTCCCTCGACGTACCCGAACCACTCCGAGAATGCACCTTGGAAGGTATAACCGCCGGAACGACGCCCGTGAACGTATGCCTGTGTTGTTTGAGATGCATGTTTAGATGTTGTATTCACCCATGAACGTTAGTTCTTCCTCCTCATTGCCATGCCGTCCACCCGTGGGAACCCGGTAACCGGGATCACCCCATCATCTTGCATGACACGCTCCCGTCACACTTCCTTTTCCATCGACTTCTCAATCGAGTTACTGGAAACCGATATGTTGCTGTGGCATCATTTTCAGATTCGTTGTCATGGCACCCCTTTCGCTTCCGCCACGATGACAATGCTTCATAATACGCTCCTGTTAACATTTTCATAAAAATTGCATAAACTTGCATGTCATCCGCATCATGATAACAACTTCAAGTTTGGTTAAAATTGTTGTTTGCTTTAAATTACTAATGCATATGGGATGTACCGGAATTATTGTTTGATGTTTCCGGCCTCATTTAAAATGCCTAACTATGTTTTCTACTCATGTTTCATCTCTTGCCATGTTAATCAACATTTAATATTGTTGGGTACCTAAACGAGAGAGAACTAAATAATTGTTGTGGTGTTTCGTCAATATGCAACTCGTTGCATATTGAGCTCCACTTAACTTATAGTTTTGATTGTGCATATTGCCATGCCATGCCTCTTTAAACCGGACATGCATCATACTTGATTTCATGCCATGATTATGTGATGGTTGTTTACCATGTTGTTTGCTTTGTTTCCGGTGTTGCTTCTTCGGGTTGGTTCCGATAACATCGTGTTGTGAGGATTCGTTCGACTACGTCCATTTGTCTTCTTCATGGACTCGTTCTTCTTCTTTGCGGGATCTCAGGCAAGATGACCATACCCTCGAAATCACTTCTATCTTTGCTTGCTAGTTGCTCGCTCTTTTGCTATGCCTATGCTGCACTACCTACCACTTGTTGGAAATATGCCCTAGAGGCAATAATAAATTGGTTATTATTATATTTCCTTGTTCATGATAATCGTTTATTATCCATGCTAGAATTGTATTGATAGGAAACTCAGATACATGTGTGGATACATAGACAGCACCATGTCCCTAGTAAGCCTCTAGTTAACTAGCTCGTTGATCAATAGATGGTTACGGTTTCCTGACCATGGACATTGGATGTCGTTGATAACGGGATCACATCATTAGGAGAATGATGTGATGGACAAGACCCAATCCTAAGCCTAGCACAAAGATCGTGTAGTTCGTATGCTAAAGCTTTTCTAATGTCAAGTATCATTTCCTTAGACCATGAGATTGTGCAACTCCCGGATACCGTAGGAGTGCTTTGGGTGTGCCAAACATCACAACGTAACTGGGTGCCTATAAAGTTTCACTACAGGTATCTCCGAAAGTGTCTGTTGGGTTGGCACGAATCGAGACTGGGATTTGTCACTCCGTGTAACGGAGAGGTATCTCTGGGCCCACTCGGTAGGACATCATCATAATGTGCACAATGTGACCAAGGAGTTGATCACGGGATGATGTGTTACGGAACGAGTAAAGAGACTTGCCGGTAACGAGATTGAAAAGGTATCGGGATACCGACGATCGAATCTCGGGCAAGTATCGTACTGCTGGACAAAGGGAATTGAATACGGGATTGATTAAACCCTTGACATCGTGGTTCATCCGATGAGATCATCGTGGAGCATGTGGGAGCCAACATGGGTATCCAGATCCCACTGTTGGTTATTGACCGGAGAGTTGTCTCGGCCATGTCTGCATGACTCCCGAGCCCGTAGGGTCTGCACACTTAAGGTTCGATGACGCTAGGGTTGTAGGGAATAGATATACGTGGTTACCGAATGTTGTTCGGAGTCCCGGGTGAGATCCCGGATGTCACGAGGAGTTCCGGAATGGTCCGGAGGTAAAGATTTATATATGGGAAGTCATCATACGGTCACCGGAATAATTCGGGGGTTACCGGTATTGTACCGGGACCACTGGAGGGGTTCCGGGGGTCCACCTGCCCCGGAGGGCCCTATGGGCTGTGTGTGGAGAGAGGACCAACCCCTTAGTGGGCTGGGCGCCTCCCCCCTAGGGCCCATGCGCCTAGGGTTTGGGGGAACCCTAAAGGGGGGCGCCCCCCTTGCCTTGGGGGGCAAGGCAACCCCCCTTGGCCGCCGCCCCCTCCTCAGATTGGATCTGAGGGGGCCGGCCCCCCTCTCCCTTGCCCCTATATATATGTGGGAGGTGGGAGGGCAGCCGCACCAAAGTCTTGGCGCAACCCTCCCCCTCTCCCAAGTCCTCCTCCTCTCCCGCGGTGCTTGGCGAAGCCCTGCAGGATTGCCACGCTCCTCCTTCACCACCACGCCGTCGTGCTGCTGCTGGATGGAGTCTTCCCAACCTCTCCTTCTCCCCTTGCTGGATCAAGGCATAGGAGACGTCACCGGGCTGTACGTGTGTTGAATGCGGAGGTGCCGTCCGTTCGGCACTAGGATCATCGGTGATTTGGATCACGACGAGTACGACTCCATCAACCCCGTTCACTTGAACGCTTCCGCTTAGCGATCTACAAGGGTATGTAGATGCACTATCCTTCCCCTCGTTGCTAGATTACTCCATAGATTGATCTTGGTGATGCGTAGAAAATTTTAAATTCTGCTACGATCCCCAACAGTGGCATCATGAGCTAGGTCTATGCGTAGTTTCTATGCACGAGTAGAACACAAAGCAGTTGTGGGCGTCGATATTGTCAATTTACTTGCCGTTACTAGTCTTATCTTGATTCGGCGGCATCGTGGGATGAAGCGGCCCGGACCGACCTTACACGTACTCTTACGTGAGACTAGTTCCACCGACTGACATGCACTAGTTGCATAAGGTGGCTAGTGGGTGTCTGTCTCTCCCACTTTAGTCGGATCGGATTCGATGAAAAGGGTCCTTATGAAGGGTAAATAGAAATTGGCATATCAAGTTGTGGTTTTCGTGTAGGTAAGAAACGTTCTTGCTAGAAACCTATAGCAGCCACGTAAAAACTTGCAACAACAATTAGAGGACATCTAACTTGTTTTTGCAGCATATGCCTTGTGATGTGATATGGCCAAAAGGATGTGATGAATGATATATGTGATGTATGAGATTGATCATGTTCTTGTAATAGGAATCACGACTTGCATGTCGATGAGTATGACAACCGGCAGGAGCCATAGGAGTTGTCTTAATTTATTTATGACCTGCGTGTCAACATAAACGTCATGTAATTACTTTACTTTATTGCTAAAGCGTTAGCCGTAGTAGTAGAAGTAATAGATGACGAGACAACTTCAAGAAGACACGATGATGGAGATCATGATGATGGAGATCATGGTGTCATGCCAGTGACAATGATGATCATGGAGCCCCGAAGATGGAGATCAAAAGGAGAAAAATGATATTGGCCATATCATGTCACTATTTGATTGCATGTGATGTTTATCATGTTTTACATCTTATTTGCTTAGAACTACGGTAGCTTAAATAAGATGATCCCTCACTAAAATTTCAAGAAAAGTGTTCCCCCTAACTGTGCACCGTTGCGAAGGTTCGTCGTTTCGAAGCACCACGTGATGATCGGGTGTGATAGATTCTAACGTTCGAATACAACGGGTGTAAGCCAGATTTACACACGCAATACACTTAGGTTGACTTGATGAGCCTAGCATGTACAGACATGGCCTCGGAACACGGAAGACCGAAAGGTCGAGCATGAGTCGTATAGAAGATGCGATCAACATGAAGATGTACAACGATGTTGACTAATCCATCTCACGTGATGATCGGACACGTCCTAGTTGACTCGGATCATGTTTTCACTTAGATGACTAGAGGGATGTCTATCTGAGTGGGAGTTCATTAAATAATTTGATTAAATGAACTCAATTATCATGAACATAGTCTAAATTGTCTTTGCAAATATGTTGTAGATAAATAGCTCATGTTGTAGCTCCCTGTTTCAATACGTTCCTAGAGAAAGACCAAGTTGAAAGATATTGTAAGCAATTATGCGGACTGGGTCCGTAAACAGAGGATTGTCCTCATTGCTGCGCAGAAGGATTATGTCCTTAATGCACCGCTCAGTGAGCTGACCCTTGAACGTCGGTGGTGGATGTTGCGAACATCTGACATACACGTTTTGATGACTACATGATAGTTCAGTACGTAATGCTAAATGGTTTAGAATTGAGGCACCAAAGACGTTTTTGAAACATCGCAGAAGATATGAGATGTTCCAAGGACTGAAATTGGGATTTCAGGCTAGTGCCCACGTCAAGAGGTATGAGACCTTTGACAAGTTTCTTAAGCCTGCACACTAAGGAGAAAAGCTCAATCGTTGAGCACGTGCTCAGATTGTATGAGTACTACAATCGCTTGAATCGAGTGGGAGTTGATCTTCCAGATGAGATAGTGATGGTTCTCCAAAGTCACTGCCACCAAGCTACTAGAGCTTCATGATGAACTATAACATATCAGGGATAGATATGATGATCCTTGAGCTATTCGTGACACTGCGAAAGTAGAAATCAAATAGGAGCATCAATTGTTGATGGTTAGTAAAACCACTAGTTTCAAGAAGGGCAAGGGCAAGAAAGGGATACTTCATGAAACGACAAATCAGTTGCTGCTCTAGTGAAGAAACCCAAAGTTGAACCCAAGCCCGAGACTAAGTGCTTCTGTAATAAGGGGAACGGTCACTGAAGCAGAACCACCCTAGATACTTGGTAGATGACAAGGCTGGCAAGGTTGAAAGAAGTATGTATTGGACATACATTATATGTTTACTTTACTAGTACTCCTAGTAGCAGCAGGGTATTAGATACCGGTTCAGTTGCTAAGTGTTGGTAACTCGAAATGAAAGGCTACGGAATAGACAGAGACTAGTCAAAGGTGAGACGATGATATGTGTTGAAAGTGTTTCCAAGGTTGATGTGATCAAGCATCGCACGCTCCGTTTACCATCGGGATTGGTGTTAAACCTAAATAATTGTTATTTGGTGTTTGCGTTGAGCATAGACATGATTGGATTATGTTTATCGCAATACGGTTATTCATTTAAGGAGAATAATGGTTACTCTGTTTATTTGAATAATACCTTCAATGGTCTTGCACCTAAAATGAATGGTTTATCGAATCCCGATCGTAGTGATACACATGTTCATGCCAAAAGATATAAGATAGTAATGATAGTACCACATACTTGTGGCACTGCAATTTTAGTCACAATGGTATAAAACACATGAAGAAGCTCCATGTTGATGGATCTTTGGACTCGCTTGATTTTGAATCACTTGAGACATGCAAATCATACCACATGAGCAAGATGACTGAAAGGCCTCGTTTTCAGTAAGATGGAACAAGAAAGCAACTTGTTGGAAGTAATACATCTTGATGTGTGCAGTCCAATGAGTGCTGAGGCATGTAGTGGATATCGTTATATTCTTACTTCACAGATGATTTGAGTAGATGCTAAGTATATTTACTTGATGAATCACGAGTCTGAATTATTGAAAGGTTCAAGTAATTTCAGGGTGAAGTTGAAGATCGTCGTGACAAGAGGATAAAATATCTATGATATGATCATAGAGATGAATATCTAAATTACGAGTTTGGCACAGAATTAAGACATTGTGGAAATTGTTTCACAACTAATACAGTCTGGAACACCATAGTGTGATGGTGTGTCCGAACATCATAACTGCACCCTATTGGAAATGATGCATACCATGATGTCTCTTATCGAATTACCACGATAGTTTATGGGTTAGGCATTAGAGACAACCACATTCACTTTAAATAGGGTACCACGTAATTCCTATGAGATGACACCATATGAACTATGGTTTAGAGAAACCTAAGCTGTCATTTCTTAAAAGTTTGGGGCTGCAACGCTTATGTGAAAAAGTTTCAGGCTGATAAGCTCGAACCCAAAGCGGATAAATGCATCTTCATAGAGTACCCAAAACAGTTGGGTATACCTCCTGTCTCAGATCCGAAAGCAATAGGGATTGTTTCTAGAATCGGGTCCTTTCTCGAGGAAAAGTTTCTCTCGAAAGAATTGAGTGGGAGGATGGTGGAGACTTGATGAGGTTATTGAACCGTCACTTCAACCAGTGCATAGCAGGGCACAGGGAGTTGTTCCTGTGGCACCTACACCAATTGAAGTGGAAGCTTATGATAGTGATCATGAAACTTCAGGTCAAGTCACCACCAAACCTCGTAGGACGACAAGGATGCGTACTACTTCAGAGTAGTACGTAATCCTATCTTGGAAGTCATGTTGCTAGACAACAATGAACCTACGAGCTATGGAGAAGCGATGGTGGGCCCGGATTCCGAAAATTGGCTCGAGGCCATAAAATCCGAGAGAGGATCCATGTATGAAAACAAAGTGTAGACTTTGGAAGAACTGCTTGACGGTCATAAGGCTGTTGGGTACATATGGATTTTAAAAGAAAGACGGACAATGGTGGTAAGTATCATCATTAAGAAAGCTCGACTTGTCATTAAGATATTTTCCGACAAGTTCAAGGAGTTGACTACGATGATACTTTCTCACTCGTAGCGATGCTAAGAGTCTGTTGGAATTATGTTAGCAGTTACTGCATTGTTTATGAAATCTTGCAGATACGATGTCAAAATATTGTTTCCTTGACGATTTTCTTGAGGAAAGGTTGTATGTGATACAACCAGAAGGTTTTGTCAGTCCTGAAAAATGCTAACAAGTATGCAAAGCTCCAGCAATCCTTCTAAGGACTGGAGTAAGCATCTCGGAGTTGGAATGTACGCTTTGATGAGATGATCAAAGCTTTTGGGTTTATACAAAGTTTATGAGAAACTTGTATTTCCAAAGAAGTGAGTGGGAGCACTATAGAATTTCTGATGAGTATATGTTGTTGACATATTGTTGATCAGAAATGATGTAGAATTTCTAGAAAGCATATAGGGTTATTTGAAAAGTGTTTTTCAATGGAAAACCTGGATTAAGCTACTTGAACATTGAGCATCAAGATCTATAAGGCTAGATCAAAACGCTTAATGGTACTTTCAAATGAGCACATGCCTTGACATGATCTTGAAGGTGTTCAAGATGGATCAATCAAAGAAGGAGTTCTTGCCTGAGTTGTAAGGTATGAAGTTATGAAGTTAAAGCTCGACCACGGCAGGAGAAAGAGGAAGGACGAAGGTCGTCCCCTATGCTTTTGTCATAGGCTCTATACGGTATGCCATGTTGAGTACCGCACCTGATGTGTGCCTTGCCACATGTCTGGCAAGAGGGTACAAAGGTGATCTAGGAGTAGATCACCAGATAGCGGTCAAAATTATCCTTAGAGGAATAAGGATATGTTTCTCGGTTATGGAGGTGATAAAGAGTTCGACATAAAGAGTTACATCAATGCAAGCTTAACACCTATCCGGATAGCTCTGAGTAGAGATACCGGATACGTATAATGGAGCAACAATTTAGAATAGCTCCAAGTAGCACAGTTATTTGAAATGGCTCCAAATATAGCGTAGAGATTTGCGAAGTACATACGGATCTGAATGTTGCAGACCCATTGACTAAAACCTCTCTCACAAGCATAACATGATCAAACCCAGAACTCATTGAGTGTTAATCACATAGTGATGTGAACTAGATTGTTGACTCTGGTAAACTCTTTGGATGTTGGTCACATGGCGATGTCACCTATGAGTGTTAATCACATGGCGATGTGAACTAGATTATTGACTCTAGTGCAAGTGGGAGACTATTGGAAATATGCCCTAGAGGCAATAATAAATTGGTTATTATTATATTTCCTTGTTCATGATAATCGTTTATTATCCATGCCAGAATTTTATTGATAGGAAACTCAGATACATATGTGTATACATAGACAACACCATGTCCCTAGTAAGCCTCTAGTTAACTAGCTCGTTGATCAATAGATGGTTATGGTTTCCTGATGATGGACATTGGATGTCGTTGATAACGGGATCACATCATTAGGAGAATGATGTGATGGACAAGACCCAATCCTAAGCCTAGCACAAAGATCGTGTAGTTCGTATGCTGAAGCTTTTCTAATGTCAAGTATCATTTCCTTAGACCATGAGATTGTGCAACTCCCGGATACTGTAGGAGTGCTTTGGGTGTGCCAAACGTCACAACGTAACTGGGTGGCTATAAAGTTTCACTACAGGTATCTCCGAAACTGTCTGTTGGGTTGGCAAGAATCGAGACTGGGATTTGTCACTCCGTGTAACAGAGAGGTATCTCTGGGCCCACTCGGCAGGACATCATCATAATGTGCACAATGTGATCAAGGAGTTGATCACGGGATGATGTGTTACGGAATGAGTAAAGAGACTTGCCGGTAACGAGATTGAACAAGGTATCGGGATACCGACGATCGAATCTCGGGCAAGTATCGTACCGCTAGACAAAGGGAATTGAATACGGGATTGATTGAATCCTTGACATCGTGGTTCATCCTATGAGATCATCGTGGAGCATGTGGGAGCCAACATGGGTATCTAGATCCCGCTGTTGGTTATTGACCGGAGAGTTGTCTCGGCCATGTCTACATGACTCCCGAGCCCGTAGGGTCTATACACGTATGGTTCGATGACGCTAGGGTTATAGGGAATAGATATACGTGGTTACCGAATGTTGTTCGGAGTCCCGGGTGAGATCCCGGACGTCACGAGGAGTTCCGGAATGGTCCGGAGGTAAAGATTTATATATGGGAAGTCATCATATGGTCACCGGAATAATTCGGGGGTTACTGGTATTGTACCCGGACCACTGGAGGGGTTCCGGGGGTCCACCGGGAGGGTCCACCTGCCCCAGAGGGCCCTATGGGCTGTGTGTGGAGAGAGGACCAGCCCCTTAGTGGGCTGGGCGCCTCCCCCCTAGGGCCCATGCGCCCAGGGTTTGGGGGAACCCTAAGGGGGGGGGCGCCCCCTTGCCTTGGGGGGCAAGGCAACCCCCCTTGGCCGCCGCCCTCTCCTCAGATTGGATCTGAGGGGGCCGGCCCCCTCTCCCTTGCCCCTATATATGTGGGAGGTGGGAGGGCAGCCGCACCAAAGTCTTGGCGCAACCCTCCCCCTCTCCCAAGTCCCCCTCCTCTCCCGCGGTGCTTGGCGAAGCCCTGTAGGATTGCCATGCTCCTCCTTCACCACCACGCCGTCGTGCTGCTGCTGGATGGAGTCTTCCCAACTTCTCCTTCTCCCCTTGCTGGATCAAGGCGTAGGAGACGTCACCGGGCTGTACGTGTGTTGAACGCGGAGGTGCCGTCCGTTCGGCACTAGGATCATCGGTGATTTGGATCACGACGAGTATGACTCCATCAACCCCGTTCACTTGAACGCTTCCGCTTAGCGATCTACAAGGGTATGTAGATGCACTCTCCTTCCCCTCGTTGCTAGATTACTCCATAGATTGATCTTGGTGATGCGTAGAAAATTTTAAATTTTGCTACGATCCCCAACACCACTTGCTTATCATGCCTCCCATTTTGTTAAGCCAAGCCTCTAACCCACCTTGTCCTAGCAAATCGTTGTTTGGCTATGTTACCGCTTTGCTCAGCCCCTCTTATAGCGTTGTTAGTTGCAGGTGAAGATTGGAGCTTGTTCCATGTTGGAACATGGATATTTTGTTGGGATATCACAATATCTCTTATTTAATTAATGCATCTATATACTTGGTAAAGGGTGGAAGGCTCGGCTTTATGCCTGGTGTTTTGTTCCACTCTTGCCGCCCTAGTTTCCGTCATATCAGTGTTATGTTCCCGGATTTTGCGTTCCTTACACGGTTGGGTTATAATGGGAACCCCTTGACAGTTCGCCTTGAATAAAACTCCTCCAGCAATGCCCAACATTGGTTTTACCATTCGCCACCTAGCCTTTTATTTCCCTTGGGTTCTGCAGACTCAAGGGTCATCTTTATTTAAACCCCCCTGGGCCAGTGCTCCTCTGAGTGTTGGTCCGACCGAGTAGACTGCGGGGCCACCTCGGGGCAACTTGAGGGTTGGTTTTACTTATAGGATGTCTCATCTGAGTGTGCCCTGAGAACGAGATATGTGCAGATCCTATCGGGATTTGTCGGCACATTCGGGCGGTGTTGCTGGACTTGTTTTACCATTGTCGAGGATGTCTTGTAACCGGGATGCCGAGTCTGATTGGATTGTCTTGGGAGAAGGAATATCCTTCGTTGACCGTGAGAGCTTGTGATGGGCTAAGTTGGGACACCCCTGCAGGGATTGAACTTTCAAAAGCCGTGCCCGCGGTTATGGGCAGATGGGAATTTGTTAATGTCCGGTTGTAGAAAACCTTAAGTTGAACTTAATTAAAATGCACCAACCACGTGTGTAACCGTGATGGTCTCTTTCCGATGGAGTCTGGGAAGTGAACACGGTGTTGGAGTTATGCTTGACGTAGGTTGTTCTGGGATCACTTCTTGATCATAGTTTCTCGAACGTGCTTTGCCTTCTCATCTCGCTCTCATTTGCGTATGTTAGCCACCATATATGCTAGTCACTTGCTGCAGCTCCACCTCATACCTTTTACCCTACCTATAAGCTTAAATAGTCTTGATCGCGAGGGTGTGAGATTGCTGAGTCCCCGTGACTCACAAATTACCTCCAAAACCAGTTTGCAGGTGCCGATGATACCGTGCGGATGACACAACCAAGCTCAAGGAGGAGCTCAATGAAGATCTTGTCCTTTGTGTTGTTTCGTTCTAGTTGATTAGTAGTGGAGACCAGTTGGGGTCGATCGGGGATCTGTGTAGCATTTTGGGTGGTCTTCTTTTATTTTGGGTTCCGTAGTCGGACCTTGATTGTATCTGGTTGATGTAATGTTTTATTCATGTAATTGTGTGAAGTGGCGATTGTAAGCCAACTATGTATCCTTTTCCCCTTATTGTATTACATGGGTTGTTGTGAAGATTACCTCACTTGTGACATTGCTTTCAGTGCGGTTATGCCTCTAAGTCGTGCTTCGACACGTGGGAGATATAGCCGCATCGAGGGCGTTACAGTGAGGCAGACTACCATCATGACAATCTGGTAGCGGTGGTTTTCTTGGTGCTCTATACTAAGTCTTGATGGCTTTATTGGTTGGGTCGTTTCCATCTATATTGAATGGAAACAACATTTATGACATCATTTTCTTCTTAGAGCTGCCATTTTTGGAAACTTTACACACATGGAATTTTCACTATGGCTTTCTGATTAAAATGTATTATAAAATATGTGCAAGCGGAACTCTCAATGAAAGCATCAGTGTCAGTGTGAAAACCGGTAGACCTCGTGGTATGGCATCCCAAGATGTGGATCTCAGACGGATGGTAACAGGAACAAGGAGACAATGATTACCCAGGTCCGGGCCCTCTTGATGGAGGCAAAACCCTACGACCTGCTCTTGTTTATATTAAAGGAGATGTATCAAGTACAGAGTTGATCTACCTCGAGATCGTCAGATGTGTTCCCACTCTAGGGCTAGGTGAATGAGATTGCGTTGATGTCCCCTCTACGGGCTAAACCCTATGGCTTATATACACACACTAGGTAGGGGATCTAGGGTTACAAGGTCGGCATCTTGGCGTGGAGGCGGCAGGAGAAGTCTTGGAGTATACGAGAAGTATTCGGTAGATGCAGTCTCGATCATGCTTCCAGTGTGCAGCTTCTGGAGTCCATCTTGAAAAGAATGAGGGCCCATCAGCCCAATCCGAGGAGCATGGGCCTAATAGGTTAGCACCCCCTAGTCCAGGACACGGTAGACTTTAATTTGCATGATTTGAATAGAAGTAACCTGGACTGACAATGTTTTCAGCAGAATTGTCATGGTGTTGTTTTTGTGCAGAAATAAGACTACCGATATAGGGTTTTACACACTATGAATCCTCATGGTACTCGGGGTCAGCCATGTTCTCAAGCGCACACCTGTTGTGTCACCATAGCTATCTTCTTAGACATCAGATGTATAATTCTTTGCACCCTGCCTTTCAGCATGATTGTCTAGGAAGCCAATAGATGACATAGATAGAAAATAACATTAGTGGGATTGTTGGGAAACGTAGTAGAAAACAAAAAAATCGCCCTACGATCACCCAGGAACAATGTGAAGATGCATAACGTGTTGTGATCAACGACCATTACCGACTCCGGGAGTGCAGTGGAAGTAGACGAGTTGGTGTAGATCATACTTGGAGCCCCTCGAACGTCGATGACGATCCCGCGAACCTCCCTCAAACGATCCCTCAAACAGAAGAACATAAGCATGACCTCTCTACTTGGTTGCAAGCGTACGGTCTTGACGATCCGGCGACGCTTTGCCGCCCAGAGCTAATCTCGCTGGAGAATTAGAGGGAGGAGATTAGAACCACATGGGGCTTCTAATTATAAGGATTAGAGGTGGCTAGACAAACTCTAATTAGTCAACTAGGACCAACTAGAACTAGATCAACTAGAGGAGGCTCCAAAACTCGTGTGTATCAATTTGGCACCAAACCTCCACTATATATAGGTTAGAGGGGAGAGGGAGGGTTGCCACCCTCCTTGGGGCTTCCAACTAAGGGGAGGACGAGTAGGAATCCTCCCCTACTCCTACTCGGACCCCTTTCTTAGGGAAGGGAGGCACTTTCTCACTTGGGCCTTTGTGGCCCAAGTTTCCTTCCACCTCTTGGCCTTTTATGGTCCATTGATATTTAAATTAAATATAAAATGTTCTAATTATTTTCAGAGCATTATATATATAATTTTGAAGAAAATATGCCCTAGAGGCAATAATAAAGTTGTTATTTATATTTCCTTATATCATGATAAATGTTTATTATTCATGCTAGAATTGTATTAACCGGAAACTTAGTACATGTATGAATACATAGGCAAACAGAGTGTCCCTAGTGTGCCTCTACTTGACTAGCTCATTTATCAAAGATGGTTAAGTTTCCTGACCAAAGACATATGTTGTCATTTGATGAACGAGATCACATAATTAGAGAATGATGTGATGGACAAGACCCATCCATTAGCTTAGCATAATGATCGTTTAGTTGCTATTGCTTTCTTCATGACTTATACATATTCCTCTGACTATGAGATTATGCAACTCCCGGATATCGGAGGAACACCTTGTGTGCTATCAAACGTCACAACGTAACTGGGTGATTATAAAGATGCTCTATGGGTGTCTCCGAAGGTGTTTGTTGAGTTGGCATATATCGAGATTAGGATTTGTCACTCCATGTATCGGAGAGGTATCTCTGGGACCTCTCGGTAATGCACATCACTATAAGCCTTGCAAGCAATGTGACTAATGAGTTAGTTGCGGGATGATGCATTACGGAACGAGTAAAGAGACTTGCCAGTAATGATATTGAACTAGGTATGATGATACCGATGATCGAATCTCGGGCAAGTAACATACCGATGACAAAGGGAATGACGTATGTTGTTATGCGGTTTGACCAATAAAGATCTTCGTAGAATATGTAGGAACCAATATGAGCATCTAGGTTCTGCTATTGGTTATTGATTGGAGATGTGTCTCGGTCATGTCTACATAGTTCTCGAACCCGTAGGGTCCGCACGCTTAACGTTCGATGACGATTTGTATGATGAGTTATGTGTTTTGGTGACCGAAGTTTGTTCAGAGTCCCGGATGAGATCACAAACATGACGAGGAGTCTCAAAATGGTCGAGAGGTAAAGATTCATACATTGGAAGGTTATATTCGGACATCGGAATGGTTTCGAGTGATTTGGATATTTTACCGGAGTACCGAGGGGTTAACGGAACCCCCCGGGGAATAATTGTTGGGGAACGTTGCAGAAAACAAAAAAATTTCCTACATTTTCACCAAGATCCATCTATGAGTTCATCTAGCAATGAGTGATCGGATGCATCTACATACTTTTGTAGATCGCGAGCGGAAGCATTCAAGAGAACGGGGATGAGGTAGTCGTACTCGACGTGATCCAAATCACCGGAGATCCTAGCGCCGAACGGACGGCACCTCCGCGTTCAACACACGTACGGTCAGCGTGACGTCTCCTCCTTCTTGATCCAGCAAGGGGGAATGAGAGGTTGATGAAGATCCAGTAGCACGACGGCGTGGTGGTGGATGCAGCAGTCACCGCAACAGGGCTTCGCCGTTCTTCTGCGAGAGGGAGAGGTGTAGCAGGGGAGAGGGAGGCGCCAAGAGTCAAGGGTGCGGCTGCCCCTCCTCCCCCCTTTGTAATGACAGAACTTACAGCTGAAGAACTTGTCGGAGACTTCATATCTCTCGACCCGGGCATGAGCTTGAAAAACCATTTTCAGCTCTTCGAACATCTCATATGCTCCGTGTCTCTCAAAACGCTTTTGGAGCCCCGGTTCTAAGCTGTAAAGCATGCCGCATTGAACGAGGGAGTAATCATCGGAACATGTCTGCCAAGCGTTCATAACGTCTTGTTCTGTAGGGAGAACAGGTGCTTCACCTAGCGGTGCTTGTAGGACATAATCTTTCTTGGTAGCTATGAGGATGATCCTCAGGTTCAGGACCCAGTCCGTATAGTTGCTGCCATCGTCTTTCAGCTTGGTTTTCTCTAGGAACACGTTGAAGTTGAGGATAACGTTGGCCATTTGATCTACAAGACATGTTGTAAAGATTTTAGACTAAGTTCATGATAATTAAGTTCATCTAATCAAATTATTAAATGAACTCCCACTCAGATAGACATCCCTCCAGTCATCTAAGTATAACATGATCCGAGTTAACTAGGCCGTGTCCGATCATCACGTGAGACGGACTAGTCAACGTCGGTGAACATCTTCATGTTGATCGTATCTTCTATACGACTCATGCTCGACCTTTCGGTCTTCTGTGTTCCGAGGCCATGTCTGTACATGCTAGGCTCGTCAAGTCAACCTAAGTGTTTGCATGTGTAAATCTGTCTTACACCCGTTGTATGTGACCGTTGGAATCTATCACACCCGATCATCACGTGGTGCTTCGAAACAACGAACTGTCACAACGGCGCACAGTTAGGGGAAACACTTTCTTGAAAATATTATGAGGGATCATCTTATTTACTACCGTCGTTCTAAGTAAACAAGATGCAAAAACATGATAAACATCTCATGCAATCAAATAATAATGGTGACATGATATGGCCAATATCATATAGCTCATGTGATCTCCATCTTGGGGCTCCATGATCATCTTGTCACCGGCATGACACCATGATCTCCATCATCGTGTCTCCATGAAGTTGCTCGCCAACTATTACTTCTACTACTATGGCTAACACGTTTAGCAATAAAGTAAAGTAATTTACATGGCGTTTCTCGATGACAAGCAGGTCATACAAAAATAAAGACAACTCCTATGGCTCCTGCCGGTTGTCATACTCATCGACATGCAAGTCGTGATTCCTATTACAAGAACATGATCTCATACATCACATATCTCATTCATCATTCATCACAACTTTGGCCATATCACATCACAAAACACTTGCTGCAAAAACAAGTTAGACGTCCTCTAATTGTTGTTGCAAGTTTTACATGGCTGCAGGAGGGTTCTGGCAAGAACGTTTTCTTACCTATGTTAAATCCACAATGTGATTTGTCAACTTCTATTTACCCTTCATAAGGACCCTTTTCGTCGAATCCGCTCCAACTAAAGTGGGAGAGACAGACACCCGCCAGCCACCTTATGCAACTAGTGCATGTTAGTCGGTGGAACCGGTCTCACGTAAGCGTACGTGTAAGGTTGGTCCGGGCCGCTTCATCCCACAATATCGCTGAAGCAAAATAAGACTAGTAGCGGGAAGAAAGTTGACAACATCTACGCCCACAACAAATTGTGTTCTACTCGTGCAAAGAGAACTACGCATAGACCTAGCTCATGATGCCACTGTTGGGGAACGTTGCAGAAAACAAAAATGTTTCCTACGTTTTCACCAAGATCCATCTATGAGTTCATCTAGCAACGAGTGATTGGATGCATCTACATACCTTTGTAGATCGCGAGCAGAAGCGTTCAAGAGAACGGGGATGAGGTAGTCGTACTCGACGTGATCCAAATCACCAGAGATCCTAGCGCCGAACGGACGGCACCTCCGCGTTCAACACACATACGGTCAGCGTGACGTCTCCTCCTTCTTGATCCAGCAAGGGGGCAGGAGAGGTTGATGAAGATCCAGCAGCACGACGGCGTGGTGGTGGATGCAGCAGTCACCGCAGCAGGGCTTCGCCGTTCTTCTGCGAGAGGGAGGGGTGTAGCAGGGGAGAGGGAGGCGCCAAGAGTCAAGGGTGTGGCTGCCCCTCCTCCCCCCTTTATATAGGCTCCCCAAGGGGGGGCGCCGGCCCTAGGAGATGGGATCTCCTAGTGGAGGCGGCGGCCAAGGGTGGAGTGGCCCCCAAGGCAAGTGGGGCGCCCCCCACCCTAGGGTTTCCAACCCTAGGTGCAGGGGGTGGGCCAAGGGGGCACACCAGCCCACTATGGGCTGGTTCCCCTCCCCACTTCAGCCCATGGGGCCCTCCGGTATGGGTGGCCCCACCCGGTGGACCCCTGGACCCAACCGGTGGTCCCGATACAATACCGGTGACCCCCAAAACTCTCCCGATGGCCGAAACTGCACTTCCTATATATAATTCTTCACCTCCGGACCATTCCGGAACTCCTCGTGACGTCCGGGATCTCATCCGGGACTCCGAACAACTTTCGGGTTACTGCATATTCATATCTCTACAACCCTAGCGTCACCGAACCTTAAGTGTGTAGACCCTATGGGTTCGGGAGACATGTAGACATGACCGAGAGGGCTCTCCGGTCAATAACCAACAGCGGGATCTGGATACCCATGTTGGCTCCCACATGCTCCTCGATGATCTCATTGGATGAACCACGATGTCGAGGATTCAATCAACCCCATATACAATTCCCTTTGTCAATCGGTACGTTACTTGCCCGAGATTCGATCGTCGGTATCCCAATACCTCGTTCAATCTCGTTACCGGCAAGTCACTTTACTCGTACCGTAATGCAGGATCCCGTGACCAGACACTTGGTCACTTTGAGCTCATTATGATGATGCATTACCAAGTGGGCCCAGAGATACCTCTCCGTCATACGGAGTGACAAATCTCAGTCTCGATTCGTGCCAACCCAACAGACACTTTCGGAGACACCTGTAATGTACCTTTATAGTCACCCAGTTACGTTGTGACGTTTGGTACACCCAAAGCACTCCTACGGTATCCGGGAGTTACACGATCTCATGGTCTAAGGAAAAGATACTTGACATTGGAAAAACTCTAGCAAACGAACTATACGATCTTGTGCTATGTTTAGGATTGGGTCTTCTCCATCACATCATTCTCCTAATGATGTGATCTCGTTATCAATGACATCCAATGTCCATAGTCAGGAAACCATGACTATCTGTTGATCAACGAGCTAGTCAACTAGAGGCTTACTAGGGACATGTTGGTGTCTATTTATTCACACATGTATTACGATTTCCGGATAACACAATTATAGCATGAATAAAAGACAATCATCATGAACAAGGAAATATAATAATAATCCTTTTATTATTGCCTCTAGGGCATATTTCCAACAATAATGTGCCTTAGTGGAGAGTGAGAAGGGCCGCACGGGAGGTGGCGCCCCCCTTTCCCTTTCCCTCTGCCTCTCCTTCCTATTACCTCTGGTGGAGAAAGGAAAAACAGGGGGGACCGAATCGTACTTGGACTAGGAGTCCAAGTAGAACTCCCCCCTTGGCGCGCCCCCCTTGGCCGCCGGCCTCCTCCCCCCTCCTTTATATACGGGGGCGGGGGGCACCCCAAAGGCAGACCAAGATTTCTCTTAGCCGTGTGCGGTGCCCCCCTCCATTGTTTACTCCTCCAGTCATAGTGTTGTAGTGCTTAGGTGAAGCCCTGCGCGGATCACATCACCATCACCGTCACCACGCCGTCGTGCTGACGGAACTCTCCCTCGACCCTCTACTGGATCAAGAGTTCGAGGGACGTCTTTGAACTGAACGTGTGCTGAACACGGAGGTGCCATACGTTCGGTACTTGGGTCAGTTGGATCATGAAGACGTTCGACTACATCAACCGCGTTAATCTATCGCTTCCGCTTTCGGTCTACGAGGGTATGTGTACACACTCTCACCGTCTCGTTGCTATGCATCTCCTAGATAGATCTTGCGTGATCGTAGGATTTTTTTGAAATTTCATGCTACGTTCTCAAACAAATTTAATATCCCCAGAAACATTTTCCACCTATATATAAATAATTGGTGATACCCGGTATTACCCGATATTCACCGACACCCTTTCGGTGACCCCGAAACGCTTTCGGAACCTCTTGGAACTATTATGGATATTAATGAAACAATTCCACCAATATATTTTCATCACTCCCATCCTACTAACACTCCGAAGATCGTGATTACCTTAAGCTTGTGACCTCATAGGTTTAGTAAAATCATATACATGAACGAAACCCCTTCGTTCAATGACTGATAGCGGAACTGTGGACATCCATATCGGTCCCTATGATTACACAAATGATATTCGAGTGAATCTTTTGGTTATCATGTGATGTTCCCTTAGCTTCGCGATACTTTACAAAACCTAGCGTGCATCGGTATCCTCCTAAGTCATCACCATGCTCACTATACCGTTGCTCCCGTTACCGGTTTTGTTCTTCTTTCTTTTTGACATGTTTCTGGCATCCCCTTGACATGGTCACCTGTGTCTGGGCAGGCGATGATGGATGTCATCACACTGAGAGGGCCCTAAGAATATCTCTCCATCGTCGGAGGATCAAATTCCACTCTCAAGCTATCCAGCCACTTCTCAAACTTTCCGGTGTGCCTGAAAGTTGTCGTTATGATCACCTTGTTATAGATGACGTTTGTGCAACCCCAAAGCCCACCGTCTGGTAGGAAGCGATCGAGACGCTCTCATAGTATAACAAACATGTATTGGGTCGACTCAATATGATCGTTCTTCTGACTTCATAATCTCAAAGCTATTTTAGGGCTATCGTTTATCAAACATGGTTAAGTTTCCTGACCATAGACATGAAATTGGTGATGGAGGAAGGTTGATGATAATGAAGGTGTCGAATTGCATCCTCCGGAGGCCTGAACGGACTCCAGATCAGCCCTCTCAATGAAGAATAGGAGATGGCGGCGGCTCCATATCGTAAAACGCGATGAATCCTTCTCTCTGATTTTTTCTCCACGAATAGGTAGATATGCAGTTGGAGTTAGGGTTGCCGGAGGTCTAGGGGGGGCCACAAGCCTGGGAGGCGCGCCTGCAGAGCTTGTGGCTCCTGGGTGGGCCCCCTCTGGTATATTTTTCCGCTAGTATTTTTTATATATTCCAAAAAATTCTCCATAAATTTTCAGGTCAATTCGAGAACTTCGATTTCTACACAAAAATAACACCATGACAATACTCCTGAAAACAGCGTTAGTCTGAGTTAGTTCCATTCAAATCATGCAAAACAAGAGCAAAAGTGTCAGAAAAGTAGATACGCTGGAGATGAATCAGCCACTGATACGTCTCCAACGTATCTATAATTTTTGATTTCTCCATGCAATATTATCTACTAGTTTGGATGTTTATGGGCTTTATCATACACTTTTATCATTTTTGGGACAAACCTATTAACCCAGAGCCCAGTGCCAGTTTCTGTTTTTACCTTGTTTTAGAGTATTGCAGAAAAGGAAAATCAAACGGAGTCCAATTGACCTAAAACTTCACGGAACTTATTTTTGGATCAGAAGAAGCCCGGGAGACTTGGAGTCCATGCAAGGGAAGCTTCGAGGAGGCCACGAGGTAGGGGGCGCGCCCACCCCCTGGGCTCGCCCTCCACCCTCGTGGGCCCCTCGTGGCCCCCCTGACATACTTCTTCAGCCTATATATCTCCATATACCCTAAAAACATCCGAGAGTACAATAGATCGGGAGTTCCACCGCCAGAAGCCTCCATAGCCAACGAAAACCAATCTAGCCCCGTTCCGGCACCCTGCCGGAGGGGGCAATCCCTCTCCGGTGGCCATCTTCATCATCCCGGTGCTCTCCATGTCGAGGAGGGAGTAGTTCTCCCTCGGGGCTGAGGGTATGTATCAGTAGCTATGTGTTTGATCTCTCTCTCTCGTGTTCTTGAGGTGATACGATCTTGATGTATCGCGAGCTTTGCTATTATAGTTAGATCTTATGATGTTTTCTCCCCCCTCTACTCTCTTGTAATGGATTGAGTTTCCCCTATGAAGTTATCTTATCGGATTGAGTCTTTAAAGATTTGAGAACACTTGATGTATGTCTTGCCGTGCGTATCTGTGGTGACAATGGGATACCACGTGATTCACTTGATGTATGTTTTGGCGATCAACTTGCGGGTTCCGCCCATGAACCTATGCATGGGGGTTGGCACACGTTTTCGTCGTGATTCTCCGGTAGAAACTTTGGGGCACTCTTTGAGGTTCTATGTGTTGGTTGAATAGATGAATCTGAGATTGTGTGATGCATATCATATAATCATACCCACGGATACTTGAGGTGACATTGGAGTATCTAGGTTACATTAGGGTTTTGGTTGATTTGTGTCTTAAGGTGTTATTCTAGTACGAACTCTAGGGCTGTTTGTGACACTTATAGGAATAGCCCAACGGATTGATTGGAAAGAATAACTTTGAGGTGGTTTCGTACCCTACCATAATCTCTTCGTTCGTTCTCCGCTATTAGTGACTTTGGAGTGACTCTTTGTTGCATGTTGAGGGATAGTTATGTGATCCAATTATGTTATTATTGTTGAGGGAACTTGCACTAGCGAAAGTATGAACCCTAGGCCTTGTTTCAACACATTGCAATACCGTTTATGCTCACTTTTATCATTAGTTACCTTGCTGTTTTTATATTTTCAGATTACAAAAACCTTTATCTACTATCCATATACCACTTGTATCACCATCTCTTCGCCGAATTAGTGCACCTATACAATTTACCATTGTATTGGGTGTGTTGGGGACACAAGAGACCCTTTGTTATTTGGTTGCAGGGTTGCTTGAGAGAGACCATCTTCATCCTACGCCTCCTACGTATTGATAAACCTTAGGTCATCCACTTGAGGGAAATTTGCTACTGTCCTACAAACCTCTGCACTTGGAGGCCCAACAATGTCTACAAGAAGAAGGTTGTGTAGTAGACATCAAGCTCTTTTCTGGCGCCGTTGCCGAGGAGGTTAGCGCTTGAAGGTATATCTTTAGATCTTGCAATCGAGTCTTTTTGTTTCTTGTTTTATCACTAGTTTAGTTTATAAAAGAAAACTACAAAAAAATGGAATTGAGTTTGTCTCATACGCTTCATCTTTTTAATATCTTTCGTGAGTATGATGGAAAGGAAAATTGTGCCAAAGTGTTAGAAGAAGAATGCATTAAAATGTTTGACACTAAATATTTAAATGATGAGCATGATTGCAATGTTGTTAGTATGAATTCCTTGAATATCCATGATGCTAATGATATGCAAAGCCACAAGTTTGGGGAAGCTATGTTTAATGGAGATGATATTTTTTGTCCCCCAAGCTTTGATGAGCAAATTTATTATGATGAAAGCATATTATATTGGTGAAAATGGATTTGGAGAGGTCATGACTTTATTTTTTGATGAATCCACTATTCCGGAAGAGGTTCCAATTGATTATGAGAACAAAGTTGCTATCTATGATGACTATCGTGATGACACGTATGCTTTAAAGAATAATGATAACAATGAAACTTGTCATCATGACACGTCCGACCGCACACTAGACGGTGCCGGACTCTTTCGTATGCTCTCTTTGGGAGCCGGACACTAGGGACTTCTGGGGTCTACGGGACTATCTTCTAGCGCCACCAGATCCGGAGAGGCCCTCCGCGACGACACTTCGCGGTCGCCCACTTCTGGAGCGGAGGAGTCCGGGGGAGGCGTTTTGCTCTCCATCATCTCCGGAAGAAGATCCCCCAAAGACGAACTCATTTGAGAGGGGTTGAGGACCGAACTGCAAGATATATGTGGTGGTTGTTTTCTCAGAGGAAAAAGATAGCATACTCTTACTATTAAAATATTTTGGATCACTTACGACTCGTTGGAGGGTAGATCCCCTCACGGACTTTGTGCGGCAAAAGCACCCCCGAGGCAGGACCCTCTGTGGGAGACTTCTTCTCCCGTTTGGAGGCTTCGGCTTCCAGATCCTCAGAAGCAGTCCTTTTCCTCCCCCGGCCGTCCTCCTTCGTGGAAACGCTCGTTTCCTTGGTTGGAGCGGGTAGCGATGGGGGCCCGTGTTCGCCTGTATTATCCCCCTCGGTATCTTCCTTCAAGGGTTCCAGGCAAGGTGCGACCTCGAGCATCTTCTCCAATACCGGACTTTCCAAACCCTTAGGGAGGGGGGCCAAACACCGAATCATCTTCGCCTTCGTTAGCCAGTCCTGGTCAAAAAGCGAACTCTTAAAAATAACCTCGAATAAAAGACAGTGTGTTCGGCTAGAGGATTTCTTACTTGTTGGGCGACGTGATTACTGCTCAGGCCCACATCCTCGGTGATATCTGGACACTCCACTTGAGGTCCGAAGAATGACTTGTACATCTCCTCGTGCGTCAGGCCAAGGAAACTTTGAATGGCACATGGTCCCTCTAGGTTGAACTCCCACAAGCGCAGGGGCCGGCGTTTGCAAGGCTGGACTTGACGAACTAGCATAACTTGTATTACCGCAACCAAATTAAAATCTCCCCCGAGGAGATCTCTGATGCGGCTTTGTAGTATAGGCACGTCCTTGGCTGGACCCCAGCTCCGGCCCCTGCTAATCCATGACATCAGTTGTGGTGGGGGGCCCGAGCGGAAAGCGGGGGCAGCCGCCCACTTGGCACTTCTGGGAGCCGTGACGTAGAACCACTCCCGTTGCCATAATTCGGATACCTCTGGAAAGGAACCTTTCGGCCATGGAGCTCCTGCCATCTTGCCTATTGATGCACCTCCGCACGCTGCATGCTGCCCCTCGATCACCTTCGGTTGTACTTCAAAGGTCTTGAGCCACAGGCCGAAGTGAGGGGTCACACGGAGGAAGGCCTCACACACGACAATAAATGTCGTGATGTGGAGAAAGGAGTCCGGAGCTAGGTCGTGGAAATCTAGCCCGTAATAGAACATCAAGCCCCTGATGAAGGGATCCATAGTGAGGCTTAGATCTCGGAGGAAGTGGGAGACGAACACAATGTTCTCGTTGGGTTCGGGAGTAGGGACGACCTGCCCTCGGGCAGGCAGCCGATGCGAAACCTCGATGGTCAGGTATCTGGCCTCCGTCAACTTCTTAATGTCCTCTTCCGTCACAGAGGAGGGCATCCATCGGCCTTGAAGGCTGGATCCGGACATGATTGAAGATCTGGAGCACCTAACCTTGTCTTTGGGTGTTAGAACTCGAGGCGGGGGAAGGGTTTGGTCGAGCATGAGAGGGAAAGAGCGAAAACCTTGTCCCCTTATAAAGAGGGTGAATATCAAGCGTCCTCTCTGTAGCCGTTTTGGACTTAGCTATAATCTAGGAGTCCTAGACATGGTTGGGTTACCCACGAACCGCATTAATGAGAATCCCGTAATCAGGGGAACACGATCTCCGCTTCGGCAAGACATGTCGAAAAACTGCCTCACGTTATGTGCGGGGCTGGTTAAAAGGAATGGTTTGAATAATCACCGGGCCATGACGTAACGTCATTTGCCAAAGCAAGCTAGCGGATTAGATCTGCGAAAGCATTATTCTCTACGGTGAAGTGTGGAACTTATTTTGCAGGGTCGGACACTATCCTCGTATTCAAATTCTTCTGTGATGTATTCGGAGAAGGAACCCGCCTTGTAATGCCGAAGACAACTGCATGCCAGACTCATCGTCATTGAAGCCTGGTTTAGGGGCTACTGAGGGAGTCCTGGATTAGGGGGTCTCCGGACAGCCGGACTATCTCCATTGGCCGGACTGTTAGACCATGAAGATACAAGATTGAAGACTTCGTCTCGTGTCCGGATGGGACTCTACTTGGCCTGGAAGGCAAGCTAGGCAATATGTATATGGATATCTCCTCCTTTGTAACCGACCTTGTGTAACCCTAACCCTCTCCGCTGTCTATATAAACCGGAGGGTTTTAGTCCGTAGGACAACAATCATAACATACAATCATACCATAGGCTAGCTTCTAGGGTTTAGCCTCTCTGATCTCGTGGTAGATCTACTCTTGTAACACCCATATCTTCAATATTAATCAAGTAGGACGTAGGGTTTTACCTCCATCAAGAGGGCCCGAACCTGGGTAAAACTGCGTGTCCCTTGCCTACTGTTACCATCTGGCCTAGATGCACAGTTCGGGACCCCCTACCCGACATCCGCCGGTTTTGACACCGACAGAGATGGATCTCGTTGTTCTCCGGCAGGGCTTCGCCAAGCGCTACGGAGGAGGATGAGGTGTAGGAGAGGGGGAGGGGCTGCGCCAGGAGAAGGGTTTGTGGCTGCCCTCTCTCTCCGCCACTATATATAGGGGGAAGGGGTGTGGAGGAGGCACCCTAGGGTTCCCTAGGGGAGGGGCGACGGCCACAGGGGAAACCCTAGATGGGTTTGGGCGCCCCCACCCCTAGGAAACTTGCCCCCAAGCCGGGAGGGGTGGCTGCCCTAGGGAAGGTGCCCCCACCTCTCCAGGTTACGTGAGATGGGGTGGGAGGGGCGCTCAGCCCCTTAGTGGGCTGATGTGCCCCTTTCCCTTGGCCCATAAGGCCCCCCAACGCTTGTCGGGGCCTCCGAAACCCCTTTCGGACACGCTAGTCGTCAGCCGGTACCCCCGGAACAATTCCCGACTCCAATACCCTTCGTCCAATATATCAATCTTCACCTCCAGACCATTCTGGAACTCCTCGTCATGTCCGGGATCTCATCCGGGACTCTGAACAACCGTCGGTAACCACATACTATTTCCCATAACAACTCTAGCGTCACCGAACCTTAAGTGTGTAGACCCTACAGGTTCGGGAACCATGAATACATGACCGAGACATCTCTCCGGCCAATAACCAATAGCGGGATCTAGATACCCATATTGGCTCCCACATGTTCCACGATGATCTCATCGGATGAACCACGATGCCGATGCCGGGGATTCAATCAATCCCGTATACAATTCCCTTTGTCTATCGGTATGTTAATTGCTTAAGATTCGATCGTCGGTATCCCCATACCTCGTTCAATCTCGTTACCGGAAAGTCTCTTTACTCGTTCCGTAACGAATGATCCCGTGGCTAACACCTTAGTCACATTGAGCTCATTATGATGATGCATTACCGAGTGGGCCAAGAGATACCTCTCCGTCATATGGAGTGACAAATCCCGGTCTCGATTCCTGCCAACCCAACAAACACTTTCGGAGATACCTGTAGTGCACCTTTATAGCCACCCAGTTACGTTGTGACGTTTGGTACACCCAAAGCATTCCTACGGTATCCGGGAGTTGCACAATCTCATGGTCTAAGGAAATGATACTTGACATTAGAAAAGCTTTAGCAAATGAACTACACGATCTTGTGCTACGCTTAAGATTGGGTCTTGTCCAACACATCATACTCCTAGTGATGTGATCCCGTTATCAATGACATCCAATGTCCATGTTCAGGAAACCATGACCATCTATTGATCAACGAGCTAGTCAACTAGAGGCTTACTAGGGACATATTAGGATCTATGTATTCACACATGTATTACGGTTTCCGGTTAATACAATTATAGCATGAACAATAGACAATTATCATGAACAAGGAAATATAATAATAACAATTTTATTATTGCCTCTAGGGCATATTTCCAACAGTCTCCCACTTGCACTAGAGTCAATAATCTAGTTCACATCCTTATGTGATTAACACTCATAGTTCACATCGCCATGTGACTAACACCCGAAGAGTTTACTAGAGTTAATAAATTAGTTCACATCGCCATGTGATTAACACCCAAGAGTTTACTAGAGTCAATAATCTAGTTCACATCACCATGTGATTAACACTCAATGAGTTCTACGGTTTGATCATTTATGCTTATGAGAGAAGTGTCAGTCAACGGGTCTGCAACATTCAGATCCGTGTGTTCTTCACAAATCTCGATTTCATATTGTAGGTGTTGCTACTGTGCTCCACTTGGAGCTATTCCAAATGGTTGCTCCACTATACGTATCCGGTTTGCTACTCAGAGTCATCCGGATAGGTGTTAAAGCTTGCATCGACGTAACCCTTTACGCCGAACTCTTTATCACCTCCAAAACCGAGAAACATTTCCTTATTCCTAAGGACAATTTTGACTGCTGTCCAATGATCCACTCATGGATCATTCTTGTACACCCTTTCCAAACACGTGGCAAGGCACATCGCAGTACACAACATGGCATATCGTATAGAGCCTATGGCTAAGGCATAGGGGACAACTTTTGTCCTTTCTCTTTCTTCTGCCGTGGTCGAGCTTCAAGTCTTAACTTCACACCTCACAACTCAGGCAATAACTCCTTCTTTGACTGATCCATCTTGAACTCCTTCAAGATCATCTCAAGGCATGTGCTCTGTGAAAGTCTTATCAGGTGTCTTGATCTATCTCTATAGATCTTGATTCCCAACATGTAGGCATTTTTACACAGGTCTTCCTTTGAAAAACTCCATTCAAACAACCCTTTATGCTTTCTAGAAATTCTACATCATTTCCGATCAACAATATGTCACCCATATATACCTATCAGAAATGTTGTAGAGCTCCCACTCACTTTCTTGCAAATACAAGTTTCTTGCAAACTTTGTATAAACCCAAATGCTTTTATCGCCTCATCAAAGCATATGTTCCAACTCCGAGATGATTGCTCTAGTCCATAGAAGGATCGCTGGATTTGCGTACCTTTTAGCATCCTTAGGATTGACAAAAACCTTTTGGTTGCATCACATACAACCTTTCCTCATGGAAACCGTCAGGGAAACTTTGTTTTGACATCCATCTGCCTGATTTTGTAAATGAAAATGCAGCAACTGCTAACATAGTTCTAACAGATTTAGCATCGCTATGATTGAGAGAGTCTCATCATAATCAACTCCTTGAACTTGTCGAAAACTTCTGTGAGACAAGTCGAGCTTCACAAATGGTGACATTGCCATCAACGTCTGTGTTCTTCTTAAAGATCCATTTATTCTCAATGGCTTGCCGTTCATCGGGCAAGTCCACAAAAGTCCATACTTTGTTCTCATACATGGATCCGATCTCGGATTTCATGGCTTCTAGCCATTTGTTGGAATCTGGGCCCACCATCGCTTCTTCATTGCTCATAGGTTCATCATTGTCCAACAACATGACCTTTAAGACAGGGTTA
The DNA here is from genome assembly GCA_034509565.1 of Triticum monococcum. NCBI lineage: Eukaryota > Viridiplantae > Streptophyta > Magnoliopsida > Poales > Poaceae > Triticum > Triticum monococcum. Next base: position 10,867,648 of record CM067845.1, on the reverse strand, counting down.
CCACTGAGAAGTTTTACACACCCTTGTCGACCTACGAGGTTCGATAGTAATTTGATCTGAAGCTTCATGATCATCATCATTAGCTTTCTCTTCAACTGACGTAGTTGCCACAGAAACATCTTTCTATGATGCGCTACTCTATGGTTGAAGTGAAGGTTCAACAACCTCATCAAGTTATATCTTCCTCCCACTCAATTCTTTCGAGAGAAACTCTTTCTCGAGAAAGGACTTGTTCTTGGCGACAAACATTTTTCCCTCAGATCTGAGATAGAAGGTATACCCAATTGTCTTGTTTGGGTATTCTATGAAGATACAATTTTCCGCTTTGGGTTCGAGCTTTTCCGACCGAAGCCTGTCGACATAAGCATCGTAGCCCCAAACCTTAAGAAACAACAACTATGGTTTCTTGCCAAACCATAGTTCATACGGTGTCATCTCCACGGACTTAGATGGTGCCCTATTTAAAGTGAATGTAATTGTCTTTAATGCATAACCCCCCAAAATAGCGGTAGATTGGTAAGAGACATCATACACCATATCCAATAAGGTTCGATTACGACGTTCGGGCACACCATCATGCTATGGTGTTCCAGGCGGCGTCAACTATGAAACGATTCCACCTTGTCTTTAGTGATTGCCAAACTCATAACTCAGATACTTTCCCTTTGATCAGATCGAAGGAACCTGATCTTCTTGTTACAATGATTCTCAACTTCACTCTAAAATTGCTTGAACTTTTCAAACATTTCAGACTTATGCTTCATTAAGTAAATATACCCATATTTATTCAATTCACCGGTGAAGGTGAGAAAATAACGATATCCACCACGCGCGTCAACACTCATCGGACCGCACACATCAGCATGTATGATTTCCAACAAGTCACTTGCCCGCTCCATTGTTCCAAAGAACAGGGTTTTAGTCATCTTGCCAAAGAGGCATGGTTCGCATGTGTCAAGTGATTCAAAATCAAGTGACTTCAAAAGTCCATTAGCATGGAGGTTCTTTCATGCGCTTTACACCAATATGACCTAAGCGGTGGTGCCACATGAAAGTGGTACTATCATTATCAACTCTACATCTTTTGGCATCAATTTTATGAACATGTGTATAACTATGACCGGGATTCAATAAACCATTCACATTGGGTGCATGACCATAGACTATATTATTCATGTAAACAGAATAACCATTATTCTCTGACTTAAATGAATAGCCGTATTGCAATAAACATGATCTAATCATGTTCATGCTCAACACAGACACCAATGCAAACAACATTTATCTAGGTTCAACACTAATCCCGAAGGTAGAGGGAGCGTGCAATGGTGATCACATCAACCTTGGAAACACTTCCAACACACATCGTCACCTCGCCCTTAGCTAGTCTTCGTTAATTCTGTAGCTTTTGTTTCGAGTTACCAATATTAGCAACTGAACCGGTATATAATACCCAGGTGCTACTAGGAGTACTAGTAAGGTACACATCAATAACACACATATATCAAATATACTTTTGTTGAAGTTGACAGCCTTCTTATCTACCAAGTATTTGAGGAAGTTCCGCTACTAGTGACCATTCCCCTAATAGAAGCACTTTGTCTCGGGTTTGGGTTCTTGGGTTTCTTCACTGGAGCGGCAACTGGCTTGCCATTCAAGAAGTTTCCCTTCTTGCCCTTGCCCTTCTTTGAAACCAGTGCTCTTGTCAACCATCAACACTTGATGCTCCTTCTTGATTTCTACCTTTACGGCCTTAAGCACGACGAACAGCTCCGGGATTAACTTCCCTTGCATGTTATAGTTCATCACGAAACTCTAGTAGCTTGGTATAGCGACTGGAGAACTTTTGTCAATCACTCTCTTATCTGGAAGATTAACTCCCACTTGATTCAATTGATTGAAGTACCCAGACATTCTGAGCACATGCTCATTGGCTGAGCTATTCTCCTCCATCTTGTAGGCAAAGGTCTTGTCAAAGGTCTCAACCTCTCAACACAGGCATGAGCCTGAAATACCAATTTCAGCTCTTCGAACATCTCATATGTTCTATGGCGTTCAAAACGCTTTTGGAGCCCCGACTCTAAGCCGTAAAGCATGGCACACTAAATTATCAGGTAGTCATCAGAACATGTATACCAGATGTCCACAACATCCACAGACGACGCCAGAGGGGTTGGCACACCGAGCGGTGCATCAAGGATAGAAGCCTTCTGTGTAGCAGTGAGGAAAATCCTCAGACTACGGCCCTAGTCTACACAATTGCTTACAATATCTTTCAACTTAGTCTTTCTCTAGGAACATATTAAAACAAAGAGCTAAAGCACGAGCTATTAATCCACAACATAATTTGCAAAGACAATTTAGACTATGTTCATGATAATTAAGTTCATCTAATCAAATTATTCAATGAACTCCCACTCAGATAGACATCCCTCTAGTCATCTAAGTGATACATGATCCGAATCGACTAGGCCGTGTCCGATCATCACGTGAGACGGACTAGTCATCAACGGTGAACATCTCCATGTTGATCGTATCTACTATACGACTCATGTTCGACCTTTCAGTCTCTCGTGTTCCAAGGCCATGTCTATACATGCTAGGCTCATCAAGTCATCCTAAGTGTTTTGCATGTGTAAATCTGGCTTACACCCGTTGTATTCGAACGTTAGAATCTATCACACACGATCATCACGTGGTGCTTCGAAACAACGAGCCTTCGCAACCGTGCACAGTTAGGGGGAACACTTTCTTGAAACTTTAGTGAGGGATCATCTTCTTTATGCTACTATCGTTCTAAGCAAATAAGATGTAAACATGACAAACATCACATGCAAATCATAAAGTGACATGATATGGCCAATATCATCTTGCGCCTTTGATCTCCATTTTCAAGGCGCGGCATGAACACCATCGTCACCGGCATGACACCATGATCTCCATCATCATGATCTCCATGAAGTTGCCTCGCCAACTATTACTTCTACTAATATGGCTAACGGTTACCAATAAAGTAAAGTAATTACATGGCATTTTCATTGACACGCAGGTCATAAATAAATTAAGACAACCCCTATGGCTCCTGCCGGTTGTCATACTCATCGACATGCAAGTCGTGATTCCTATTACAAGAACGAACATGATCAATCTCATACATCACATATATCATTCATCACATCCTTTTGGCCATATCACATCACATAGCATACCCTGCAAAAACAAGTTAGACATCCTCTAATTGTTGTTGCATGTTTTACGTGGCTTCTATGGGTTTCTAGCAAGAACGTTTCTTACCTACACAAAACCACAACGGTGATATGCCAATTGCTATTTACCCTTCATAAGGACCCTTTTCATCCAATCCGATTCGACTAAAGTGGGAGAGACAGACACCCGCCAGCCACCTTATGCATCAAGTGCTTGTCAGTCGGTGGAACCAGTCTCACGTAAGCGTACGTGTAAGGTCGGTCCGGGCCGCTTCATCCCACAATGCTGCCGGATCAAGATAAGACTAGTAACGGTAAGCAAATTGAACAAATCATCGCCCAAACTGCTTTGTGTTCTACTCGTGCATAGAATCTACGCATAGACCTAGCTCATGATGCCACTGTTGGGGAACGAAGCAATAATTCAAAAATTTCCTACGTGTCACCAAGATCAATCTTGGAGATACTAGGAACAAGAGAGAGGGATTGCATCTTCATACCCTTGAAGATCGCTAAGCAGAAGCGTTACAAGAACGCGGTTGGTGGAGTCGTACACGTAGCGATTTCGATCGCGACCGATTCCGATCTAAGCACCGAACAACGGCGCCTCCGCGTTCAACACACGTACAGACCAGGGATGTCTCCTCCTTCTTGATCCAGCAAGGGGGAGGAGAAGTTGAGGGAGAACTCCGACAGCACGACGGCGTGGTGGTGATGGAGCTCGTGGTTCTCCGGCAGGGCATCACCAAGCGCTACGGAGGAGGATGAGGTGTAGGAGAGGGGGAGGGGCTGCGCCAGGGGAAGGGTGTGCGGCTGCCCTCTCACTCCCTCACTATATATATGGGGAAGGGGGTGGAGGAGGCGCCCTAGGGTTCCCTAGGGGAGGGGCAGCGGCCACAGGGGAAACCCTAGATGGGTTTGGGCGCCCCCACCCCTAGGAAACTTGCACCCCAAGCCGGGAGGTGTGGCTGCCCTAGGGAAGGCGCCCCCACCTCTCCAAGTTACGTGAGATGGGGTGGGAGGGGCGCTCAGCCCCTTAGTGGGCTGATGTGCCCGTTCCCCTTGACCCATAAGGCCCCCCAACGCTTGCAGGGGCCTCCGAAACCCCTTTCGGACACGCTTGTCGTCACCCGGTACCCCCGGAACAATTCCGGACTCTAATACCCTTCGTCCAATATATCGATCTTCACCTCCGGACCATTCTGGAACTCCTCATCACATCCGGGATCTCATCCGGGACTCTGAACAACCGTCGGTAACCACATACTATTTCCCATAACAACTCTAGCATCACCGAACCTTAAGTGTGTAGACACTACGGGTTCGGGAACCATGCAGACATGACCGAGACATCTCTCCGGCCAATAACCAATAGTGAGATCTGGATACCCATATTGGCTCCCACATGTTCCACGATGATCTCATCGGATGAACCATGATGTCGGGGATTCAATCAATCCCGTATACAATTCCCTTTGTCTATCGGTATGTTACTTGCCCGAGATTCGATCGTCGGTATCCCCATACCTCGTTCAATCTCGTTACCGACAAGTCTCTTTACTCGTTCCGTAACGAATGATCCCGTGGCTAACTCCTTAGTCACATTGAGCTCATTATGATGATGCATTACTGAGTGGGCCCAGAGATACCTCTCCGTCATATGGAGTGACAAATCCCGGTCTTGATTCGTGCCAACCCAACAAACACTTTCAAAGATACCTGTAGTGCACCTTTATAGCCACCCAGTTACGTTTGTGACGTTTGGTACACCCAAATCATTCCTACGGTATCTGGGAGTTGCACAATCTCATGGTATAAGGAAATGATACTTGACATTAGAAAAGCTTTAGCAAACGAACTACACGATCTTGTGCTACGCTTAAGATTGGGTCTTGTCCATCACATCATTCTCCTAATGATGTGATCCCGTTATCAATGACATCCAATGTCCATGGTTAGGAAACGATGACCATCTATTGATCAACGAGCTAGTCAACTAGAGGCTTACTAGGGACATATTACGATCTATGTATTCACACATGTATTACGGTTTTCGGTTAATACAATTATAGCATGAACAATAGAAAATTATCATGAACCAGGAAATATAATAATAACAATTTTATTATTGCCTCTAGGGCATATTTCCAACAGTTTTCTCCCCCCTCTACTCTCTTGTAATGGATTGAGTTTCCCCTTTGAAGTTATCTTATCGGATTGAGTCTTTAAAGATTGAGAACACTTGATGTATGTCTTGCCGTGCGTATCTGTGGTGACAATGGGATACCATGTGATTCACTTGATGTATGTTTTGGTGATCAACTTGCGGGTTCCGCCCATGAACCTATGCATAGGGGTTGGCACACGTTTTCGTCATGATTCTCCGGTAGAAACTTTGGGGCACTCTTTGAGGTTCTATGTGTTGGTTGAATAGATGAATCTGAGATTGTGTGATGCATATCGTATAATCATACCCATGGATGCTTGAGGTGACATTGGAGTATCTAGGTGACATTAGGGTTTTGGTTGATTTGTGACTTAAGGTGTTATTCTAGTACGAACTCTAGGGCTGTTTGTGACACTTATAGGAATAGACCAACGGATTGATTGGAAAGAATAACTTTGAGGTGGTTTCGTACCCTACCATAATCTCTTCGTTCGTTCTCCGCTATTAGTGACTTTGGAGTGACTCTTTGTTGCATGTTGAGGGATAGTTATGTGATCCAATTATGTTATTATTGTTGAGGGAACTTGCACTAGCGAAAGTATGAACCCTAGGCCTTGTTTCAACGCATTGCAATACCGTTTATGCTCACTTTTATCATTAGTTACCTTGCTGTTTTTTATATTTTCAGATTACAAAAACCTTTATCTACTATCCATATACCACTTGTATCACCATCTCTTCGCCAAACTAGTGCACCTATACAATTTACCATTGTATTGGGTGTATTGGGGACACAAGAGACTCTTTGTTATTTGGTTGCAGGGTTGCTTGAGAGAGACCATCTTCATTCTACGCCTCCTACGGATTGATAAACCTTAGGTCATCCACTTGAGGGAAATTTGCTACTGCCCTACAAACCTCTGCATTTGGAGGCCCAACAACGTCTACAAGAAGAAGGCTGTGTAGTAGACATCAGCCATCAAGGAGGGTGTCGGGGGGATGAACCCCAGGCAGGCAACGGAACCCGGATCCTTTTCAAAAACAACGGGGCCTGCATCGCCCCTCAACCCGGCCCGACCTTGGCCGAGTTGCTCGACTCGGCCAGGTCGCTCAACCCGACCAAGCAGGCCGACCTGACCAAACTCCTCAACTCGGCCCCAACAACCAAGCTCGAGACTTCTGCAGCAAGCCAGCATCACCCTTAGCGTGTTCTCCAAACCCGGCCAAGGGTTAGCGGCCGTCCCATTCCTGTATGATGGGACGAGTCTCGGCCAGCTAATGATCAAAGCCACAGTACCCCGCCCATGCCTCTGGTCAGCCGGACGAGGCAACAATGCTCTCCACCTACCCGCTGACTAGGGCCGGCATGGCCACAATGCCCTACGCCTACCCACTGACTAGGTCTGGCGTGGCAATAGTGCCTCGGCGTGACCTATGATGCCAACAAGGGGCGACCTGACGGAGCGCCGCTGTAGCCGACTCAACCCGGCCACCCCCTGACGATCGACAAGACGGCACACAGTGCCCCCTAGGCACATGGGGCCCACGCCCGAAGAACTTGGTGAGCCCTGGTACCCGGCGGGTCCCAGCACCGGGTTCCCAGACACTGACAACCCGGCCCTACGGCCTTGTAACATTACCCTTGTACCCTTGGGGGGTTGACCTATAAAACCCCCCAGGAGCCCCCATGCATACGGGCACCCACTTCATTCACACAGTCGATCACACACGCCTGGCAAGCGACACCCGACGAGAGGGAGCAGCCTAAGCCTTTGGCCGGACCTCCTTCTTCCTCCCTACAACTCTAGGAGCAGCTCTGTACTATTACATATAAACCACACTCGGCAGGACTAGGGGTGTTATCTCTCTGGAGAGCCCCGAACCTGGGTATGTCTTGCGTCCTGCGCTCGCTCATGCCAACCTCGCCTCTGGAGCCCACCAGTGCCCTCGAGCCTCCTCCTATCTTTATCCATCACTTGGCATCTGCCGTGCGCCCACCACGACAGTTGGCGCCCACCGTGGGGCAGCTCGAGGTCCTGGCCGGGGGCATGCTTCAGACGGGGATCTTCTCCGACTTCGACGAGCCCGTCATGCTGGCGGACAACGTCATCGACGCGCTCGCCAAACATACGGACGACAAGTACCCCCGCGAGGTACTTAGCTTTTCCGACTCCCCGCTCTCCATCAACGACGGCGCTTCCATCGGCGAGATGGACCTCTGCGTGGAGGTTTTCGTCACCGACGTCTACGCCTCCTCATCGTCGAGCGCGGCAAGGAAGGTCGCTGAAGCTAAGGCTGCGGCGGATAGGGCCGGCTCGCCCAACCCGATGCACGCCATGATACAGAGCCTCCATGTTCCCATCGGCACCGACATCGATGCCTCCAACATCGCCGAGGTCCGGACTCGCCTCAACGACGATCGCCAACGCCTGCTGGACCTCACCGAGACGCTCGCCGCCATGCAGCGTTGCTTCGACTCCGCACAGCTGGAGCGCAATGCCGCCTCCAGCTTCACGCCTGCCGCCCCCGAGCCAAGCCGAGTCACCGACATGCGAGCCCGGGGTGGTGCAATCGGGCGCGCTTTGGGCGCCCTCCCTCCCGTCTACGAGACTCCCGCGAAGAACATGCGCGCCGCCCAGGCGGCCGCGGCCAGCATGGATCAGCTCGCGAGCGAAGAGCTGCAGGATCGCCTCAAGAGGGTGAACGACCTCCTCGCCGCGGCTAACGCGCAGCAGGACCGCCTCAACCAACTCGCCAAGTCAGCCGGATCTGGCTCCGCTCGTGTCGCTGGACCTGGCGATTTCCAGCACACGGCGTCTTCGCCACCCGGCGAGGCGCACACTGGCCGCACCTGGACCCGGCGCAACCCCACCCTGACGGCCGTTGGCGGCTTGACGGACAAGCCGGCCTCCGAGGCCCGGCGCCGCCTCGATCCCCTGCTCCAACCCGGCCGACATCTGGCTGCAGGTGAGCCACCCCCGCGGCGTGGTCACCGACCGGCTGGGCCCACACGGCATTGACAACACCGACGCTCGTCACCGCCTCAACCGACTCGCCCTCTCTGAGGAGCTGGAGGAGACCGGCCCCGTCGGACCGGCGTGCTTCGGGCCACTCATCCGGGGCGAGCCCTTCACCAATGGGTTTATGCTCCCCCGTGACACCCCCAAGTACAACGGCACTGTGAAGCCGGAGGACTGGCTCACCGACTACACCACCACCATCGGCATCGCCGGCGGCAACCACCGCCTCGCCGTGCGCTACGCGCCTCTCATGCTCCAGGGGTCGGCCCGCACCTGGTTGAACAGTCTGCCGGTCGGCAGCATCAACACGTGGGTCGACTTCGAGCAGGCTTTCGTGCGCAACTTCACCAGCACCTACAAGCGACCCGGCCGCCCTAGTCAGCTCGCCATGTGCGTGCAGGGGCCGACGGAAACCGGCCGCGAGTACCTCGCACGCTGGACCGAGCTCCGAAACAGCTACGAGGGCGTCCACGAAGTTCAAGCCATCCAGTACTTCGTCAACGGGTGCCGAGACGGCACCCTCCTTAAACACAAGCTCTTGCGCTCCGAGCCGGCCACTATGGCTGCGCTCATGGTAACGGCGGACAAGTACGCCAATGCCGACTCCGCCATGAAGATCCAGGTGGCACTGGACGAAGCCAGCAAGGCAAAGTCGGTGCCGCCTCCAAAGTCGGCCAGTGAGGGAAGCCGGCAGCAGCACAACCAGCAGAACAACAAGCGCAAAGCCGATCAACCGGCTCAACGCTTTGACAAGCTACTCGTCGCGGCCACCGAGCAGGCGCCCGCGGCCGACTCGGCTGCCAACCGCAGGAACACCGACAAAATGGCATGGCAGCCCGCCATGAGTTTCGAGGAGATGCTCGATGCTCCCTACAAGCACCACAGCGGTGCGAGGCCGTCTATGCACACGCTTCGACAGTGCTCCATCACCAAGCGCATCTCCAGGGGCAACATCCCGCCGCCTCCGGCTCTGGCTCCGGGAGCAGGGCAGCCGCCTCCGCCTCCGGCCGCCGGCGCGATACACGACGACCCCTACCCGGCCCAAAACGCGACCTACGTCATCTTCACCAGGCTCGGCGACGACAAGCGCAGCGAGCGCCTCTTTCGGCAGGAGGTGAGCACCGTTGTCCCAGCCAAGACGAAGTACACGCATTGGTCGGACCGCTCGGTCACCTGGACCCGGGAATACCACCCGGCCATCATGCTGAACCCGGGTGGTTACGCTCTCATACTCGACCCCACCATCGTCGCGCCCCGACGCACGTGCAAGTTCTCCCGGGTTCTCGTCGACGGCGGTAGCAACATCAACATTCTCTACCGCGACACCTTGACCAAGCTCGGCCTCGAGGCCAAGGACCTGGAACCGACCCGAACGATCTTCCACGACATCGTTCCCGGCCTCTCCTACTCCTTGATCGGCCGGATCCGGCTCGACGTCCTGTTCGGCGACAACAACCACTTCTGAGGCGAGCCGATCTGGTTTGAGGTGGTGGACCTGTCCAGCGCGTACCACGTGCTGCTGGATAGGCCCGCGCTCGCCAAGTTCATGGCGGTCGCCAACTACGCTTACCTGAAGATGAAGCTGCCGGGTCCAAAGGGCTTCATCACCATCACCGGCGACTACCGCAAGTCCCTGGACTGCGCCCGAGACGGTGCCAAGCTAGCCGAGTCGCTGGTCGTAGCCAAGGAGCGGCGCCAACTCGACCGGATCGTCGCCTTGGCCCAGGAGGCGTCGGCCACCCAGATCCCGACCGGGAGCCGGCCGACGAGGCCGCGTTCAAGCCCTCCAAAGAGACCAAGAAGGTAAAGTTGAACCCGGAGGATCCCAGCTGCAGCAAGTACATTGTCGTGGGCACCCGCCTCGACAGCAAATAGGAAGGCGAGCTCATCGACTTCCTCCATGAGAATCGGGATACTTTTGCATGGACCCCCATGGACATGCCGGGTATCCCGAGGAAGTACGCCGAGCACAAACTCCACGTCTGCAAGGACGCCAAGCCCGTCCGTCAACCCCTGCGACGCTTTTTCGAAGAGAAGAGAAGGACCATCGGCGAAGAGGTCACCAAGATCTTGGCGGCCGGCTTCATCATGGAAGTATTTCACCCCGAGTGCCTGGCCAACCCAGTCCTCTTCCTGAAGAAGAACAAGACCTGGTGCATGTGTATCGATTACACCAGCCTGAACAAGGCCTGCCCCAAAGACCCGTTCGCCCTCCCGCGGATCGACCAAGTCACCGACTCCACCGCCGGGTGCGAGCTCCTGTCCTTCCTGGATGCTTACTCCGGCTATCATCAGATCAAGCTGGACCCGGCCGACGCCCTGAATACGTCCTTCATCACACCTTTCGGGGCGTATTGCTACATCACCATGTTGTTCGGCTTGAAGAACGCCAGCGCCACCTTCCAGCGATGCATGCAGAAATGCTTGCTGCCGCAACTCGACTGCAACATCCACGTCTATGTGGATGACATCATGGTGAATACCAAGCAGCACCTCACGCTCCTCGACGATTTGAAGGAAACCTTCGCCAACCTGCGCGAAAGGTCAATCTCAACCTGGAAAAATGCATTTTTGGCGTCTCGGTCGAAAAGCCACTCGGCTTCCTTGTCTCGGAGCGCGGCATTGAGGCGAACCCGGAGAAGATCAAGGCCATCGAGCGCATGCGCAAGCCGGCTCGGCTGCGCGATGTCCAGAAGTTCACCGGCTGCTTGGCCTTTGTCAGCTGGTTTCTCAGCCGGCTGGGCGAGAGGGCCTTGCCCCTGTATCGGCTGATGAAGAAGACAACGTCGTTTGAGTGGAATGACCAGGCGGACGAAGCCTTTTGGGATCTCAAACGCATGCTCTCCACCACACCTGTCCTGGTTGCCCCGGCCGAGAAGGAGCCGTTGTTGCTCTATGTCGCCGCAACCTCGCGGTCGGTTAGCAAGGTGATGGTGGTCGAGCGACCAGAGAAGGACGAGGTTCAAGCCGTCCAGCGTCCCGTCTACTATCTGAGCGAGGTGCTCTCCGCCTCGAAGAACAACTACCCGCACTACCAGAAGATGTGTTACGGCGTGTACTTCACCGCCAAGAAGCTGAAGCAATACTTCCAGGAGCATGTCATCACCGTGGTCAGCACGGCCCCTCTCGGTGAGATCATCGGGTGTCGGGATGCCTTTGGCTGGGTCGCCAAGTGGGCGCTTGAGCTAGCCGGCCACACCATCTTCTACGAGCCCCGCACCACGATCAAGTCCCAGGCTTTGGCCGACTGCCTCGTCGACTGGACTGAGACCCAGTACCTGCCGCCGCCGCTAGACTCGACGCACTGGCACATGCACTTTGACGACTCAAAGATGCGACTCAGCCTGGGGGCCAGCATCGTGCTGTCCTCCCCCAAGGGCGACCGGCTCAAGTATACACTACAAATCCACTTCGCCGCCTCCAACAACGTCGCCGAGTACGAAGCCCTTGTGCACGGCCTTCTGCTTGCCAAAGAACTCGGCATCCGGCGAATCCTATGCTTGGGCGACTCGGACCTGGTAGTCCAGCAGTGCTCCGGCGAGTGGGACGCCCATGACTCCAACATGGCGAGCTACCGCTTCCTCATCTAGAAGCTGTCCGGATTTTTCAAGGGCTGCGAGTTCCTCCACGTGCCGCACGCGGAGAATGAAGTGGCCGACATGCTCGCCAAAATCGCCTCATCCCGTCAGTCCATTCCGTCCGGCGTCTCTCTCGAGCACCTGCACAAGCCATCCGTCAAGCCATCTCCGGACTCCAAGTCCATCCATGTCCCAGACGACCCGGCCGCGCCTCAACCCAGCCAGGGGACTGCTATGACCGACCCGGCCGCGCCTCAACCTGGCCAAGGGACTGCTCCAGCCAGCCCGACCACACCCCAACCCGGCCTTGGGGCCATTGAACCCGGCTCGGGGGCTGCCACCCCGGAACCCATCACGATGGCCGTCCTCACCGGGGTCGCGGCACCATCCTGGGCCCTGCCCATTTCAGAGTTCCTGGAAAATAAGGTCCTCCCCATGGACGAAACCGGCCTGAGAAAACCGGCCTGAGAAAACCGCCCCATCTGGTCGCTCAGGATCCGCAAGCGGGCCTGGGCGGAGGTCATGATCTCCGGGAAGGTCCAGGCCATATTCGGGTCGGTCCCGGAACCCATGATTCCCTGCGGGTCTCGCTGAAAGTGGACGGGCTCCTCCGCTAGCGGGGGCATCTCCGGTAAGGTCCCTGTCAAGAAGAAAAGCAAGTCATAAGAAAACTACTAAGGAAGAGAGGCCGGAGTCCCAACCCGGCAACAACAACAAAACCAAAGAAAAGCACTTACTGGAGAAGGACTCTTCCAGGTGCTGCGCTTCGAGCAACGTACCGCGCCGCTCCCGGGCGATGGGCGGTCACGCTCCTCAAGCGCCTTCTCCAGGTCGGCGACCTTGGCAAGGGCCGCCTTCAGCTCAGCGTCCTTGTCCTCAGCCGCCTTCACGACCTCCTCATGGAGCTGGTTCTCCCCTTGCCGGGTCTCCTCCGCCGTGGCCACCAGCGCCTTCAGGTGCTCCACCTCGGCCTCGAGCTGCCCCTTGTCGTCGGCCAGCTTGCCATGTTGCTGGTCCGCCTCGGCAAGGGCCTGCTGTGCCTCCACGACCTTGGCGGCCTCCGCCCTGAGGCACTCCACCTCGGGCTCGAGGCGACTCTTGTCGCCCGCCAGTTTCTCCCGCAGCCGGCTGGTTTTGTCAAGCGCCTGCCGGGCTCCCGTCGCCTCCGCCTTCGCCGTCTCCACCTTGGCCTCGAGCCGGCCGACGTCCGTGACGAGCCGGTTGATAACCCACAAGTATAGGGGATCGCAATAGTTTTCGATAAGTAAGAGTGTCGAACCCAATGAGGAGCTAAAGGCAGAACAAATATTCCCTCAAGTTCTATCAACCACCGATACAACTCTACGCACGCTTGACGTTCGAGTTACCTAGAACAAGTATGAAACTAGAAGTACTTTGTAGGTGTTTTTGGATAGGTTTGCAAGATAATAAAGAGCGCGTAAATAAAAATTAGGGGCTATTTAGATAAATACACAACTAAGTCATTTTTAGTAAAGAGCTTTTTGTTACGAGAAAGTTATTTCTCCCTAGGCAATCGATAACTAGACCGGTAATCATTATTGCAATTTTATATGAGGGAGAGGTATAAGCTAACATACTTTCTCTACTTGGATCATATGCACTTATGATTGGAACTCTAGCAAGCATCCGCAACTACTAAAGACCATTAAGGTAAAACCCAACCATAACATTAAAGCAACAAGTCATCTTTATCCCATACGCAACAACCCCTTACTCGGGTTTGTGTTTCAATCACTCGCGCAACCCACTATAAGAGAATCATGAACGTATTGCAACACCCTACAACGGGGATCCCTCATGCTTGCGCGACACGGAGAGCACCATAGGACAACACCAATAATAAAACATGCAACTCAAACCAATCTTGATCATCAAATAGCCCATAGGACAAAACGGATCTACTCAAACATCATAGGATAGACATACATCATTGGGAAATAATATATAGCGTTGAGCACCATGTTTAAGTAGATATTACAGCGGGTAAGAGAGAGGTTACACCGCTGCATAGAGGGGGGAAGAGTTGGTGATGATGGCGGTGAAGTTGTTGGTGAAGATTGCGGTGATGATGACGGCCACGGCAGCGTTCCGGCGCCACCGGAAGAGAAGGGGAGAGGGGCCCCTTCGTCTTCTTCTTCCTTGACCTACTCCCTAGATGGGAGAAGGGTTTTCCCTCTGGTCCTTGGCCTCCATGGCATGGGAGGGGCGAGATCCCCTCCGAGATTGGATCTGTCTCTCTGTCTCTCTCTGTTTCTGTGTTCTCAGATTCTTCCCTTTCACCGTTTCTTATATTTCCGGAGATCCGTAACTCTGATTGGTCTAAAATTTTAATACGATATCAATCCAGATATTAGCTTTCTTGCAGCGAAAGAAGGGAACCAACCGCCTTACGGGGTGGCGACGAGGGTCAGGGGCGCGCCCCCTGCCTCGTGGCCCCCCTCGGGCATCGTCTCGCGTGGATTTTTTCTCCCCAAAAATCATATATATTCCAAAAAAATCTCCGTCAGTTTTTATCCTGTTTGGACTCCGTTTGATATGGATATTCTGCGAAACAAAAAACATGCAACAAACAGGAACTGGCACTGGGCACTGGATCAATATGTTAGTCCCAAAAATAGTATAAAAAGTTGCGAAAAGTATATGAAAGTTGTAGAATATTGGCATGGAACAATAAAAAATTATAGATAAGACGGAGACGTATCAGCATCCCCAATCTTAATTCCTGCTCGTCCTCGAGTAGGTAAATGATAAAGAAGATAATTTTTGATGTGGAATGCTACCTAGCATAATCTTGATCACATATGTAATCATGGCATGAATATTAAGATACGAGTTATTCAAAGCAATAGTCTATCATTTGAAATAAAAACAATAATACTTCAAGCCTACTAATAAAGCAATCATGTATAAATAACATGGCCAAAGTAAGTTATCCCTACAAAATCATATAGTCTGGCTATGCTCCATCTTCACCACACAAAGTATTTAAATCATGCACAACCCCGATGACAAGCCAGGCAATTGTTTCATACTTTTTGTGTTCTCAAACGTTTTCAATCTTCACGCAATACATGAGCGTGAGCCATGGACATAGCACTATAGGTGGAATAGAATGGTGGTTGTGGGGAAGACAAAAAAAGGAGAAGATAGTCTCACATCAACTAGATGTATCAACGGGCTATGGAGATGCCCATCAATAGATATCAATGTGAGTGAGTAGGGATTGCCATGCAACGGATGCACCAAGAGCTATAAGTGTATGAAAGCTCAAACTGAAACTAAGTGGGTGTGCATCCAACTTGCTTGCTCATGAAGACCTCGGGCATTTGAGGAAGCCCATCATCGGAATATACAAGCCAAGTTCTATAATGAAAATTCCCACTAGTATATGAAAGTGATAACTCAAGAGATTCTCTATATGAAGAACATGGTGCTACTTTGAAGCACAAGTGTGGTAAAAGGATAGTAACATTGCCCCTTCTCTCTTTTTCTCTCATTTTTTTGTTTTTTTGTTTTTCTTTTGTTTTTTTGGTGGGCTTCTTTGGCCTCTTTTTTTTATTTGGGCTTCTTTGGCCTCTTTTATTTATTTTTAAAGTCTGGAGTCTCATCCCAACTTGTGGGGGAATCATAGTCTCCATCATCCTTTCCTCACTAGGGCAATGCTCTAATAATGATGATCATCACACTTTTATTTACTTACACCTCGATACTAGAACAAAGATATGACTCTATATGAATGCCCCCGGCGGTGTACCGGGATGTGCAATGATCTAGCGTAGCAATGACATAAAAAACGGACAAGCCATGAAAACATCATGCTAGCTATCTTACGATCATGCAAAGCAATATGACAATGAATGCTCAAGTCATGTATATGATGATGATGGAAGTTGCATGGCAATATATCTCAGAATGGCTATGGAAATGCCATAATAGGTAGGTATGGTGGCTGTTTTGAGGAAGATATATGGTGGGTTTAAGGTACCGGCGAAAGTTGCGTGGTACTAGAGAGGCTAGCAATGGTGGAAGGGTGAGAGTGCGTATAATCCATGGACTCAACATTAGTCATAAAGAACTCACATACTTATTGCAAAAGTCTATTAGTTATCGAAACAAAGTACTACGTGCATGCTCCTAGGGGGATAGATTGGTAGGAAAGACCATCGCTCGTCCCTGACCGCCACTCATAAGGAAGACAATCAATAAATTAATCATGCTCCGACTTCATCACATAACGGTTCACCATACGTGCATGCTACGGGAATCACAAACCTCAACACAAGTATTTATACTAATCCACAACTACCCACTAGCATGACTCTAATATAACCATCTTTATATCGCAAAACTATTGCAAGGAATCAAACATATCATATTCAGTGATCTACAAGTTTTATGTAGGATTTTATGACTAACCATGTGAATGACCAGTTCCTATCATGTATCTAAATAGATATAAGTGAAGCAATAGAGTTTAATTCTTTCTACAAAAGATATTCCCATGCTCTAACAAATATAAGTGAAGCAAAATAGCATTCTACAAATGGCGGTTTTCTATGTAAAGAGAAACAGGCAATCCAAGCTTCAAATGATATAAGTGAAGCACATGAAGCATTCTATAAAGACATACTCAAAAGATATAATTGAAGTGCATAGAGCATTCCATAAATCAACCAAGGACTATCTCACCAGCATGGTGCATAATAGAAAAATGAAAACTAATGCAAAAAGACGCTCCAAGATTGCACATATCGCATGAACGAAACGAATCCGAAAACATACCGATACTTGTTGAAGAAAGAGGAGATGCCTTCTGGGGCATCCCCAAGCTTAGACGCTTGAGTCTCCTTGAATATTTACTTGGGGTGCCTCGGGCATCCCCAAGCTTGAGCTCTTGCCTGTCTTCCTTCTTCTCACATCGAGACCTTCTCGATCATCGAACACTTCATCCACACAAAACTTCAACAGAAAACTCGGTAAGATCCCTTAGTATAGTAAAGCAAATCACTACTCTAATTACTGTTGCAAACCAATTCATATTTTGTTTTTTTCATTTTTTCTACTGTAATATAACTTTTTCATGGCTTAATCCACTGATATAAATTGATAGTTTCATCAAAACAAGCAAACTATGCATCAAAAACAGAATCTGTCTAAAACAGAACAGTCTGTAATAATCTGAACATTGACCATACTTATGATACTTGAAAACTTCTACCAAAATTAGGAAAAATAAAGAATTTGTTTATAAAGACATTGCAAAAATAATCATAGCCATTTGACATTCCAGCTAAAAATGTAAAATCGCGCACTACAGCCAAAGTTTCTGTCCTGCACCGTACAAACCATCAAGCAAATGTAAACATCCTAAAGGCAAACCTTGGCACATTATTTTTATAATACAATGGAATTGTACAAGGGGATAATTATTTTTATTGAAAAGTTTCTGTAATCAAGATTCACAAAGTTGCCGTGAGCATGAACAAAGTTCAAGGAGCTCTCCCACTTCAACAATGCTTGTCTTTCTCACTTTCACTTTCCTTTTTGAAAAAGTTTTGGGTTCCCCTCTTTATTTTTGTTGTTTTTAAACTATATGAAAGCACTCAACAGAAATAAATAACTCCCTAAAACTTCCAGGTTGTCTCCCTGGCAGCGCTTTCTTTAAAGCCATTAAGCTAGGCATATAGTGCTCAAGTAGTGAATCCACCCGGATCCCAAGGTATATCAAAGCCAATTTTAATTAACAATGATTTATAATTTAGTAGTGAGCACAAAGTAACATATATCATGCAACAATGAAGTCTAACTCTCTTCCTATGCATCGGCATCTCATAAAAGAACAATTCATGCACACAAAGTAAAGGCCAATGCATAGTATAAACAGTTTCTTGCAATTTTATCATGTGGGAAGCATAGAGAGGTGGAGATATAGTTCCTCTCTCATAATAATAGCAAGTAGGAGCAGCAAGAACATGCATATTATATTCATCAAAATCATCATGTGTAACGGTAAAAAAGGCAACCCATCAATATAATCCTTAATAAGGGCAAACTTCTCCGATATAGTGTAGTTGGGAGAATTCAAAAAGATAATAGGACTATCATGCGTGGGTGCAATAGCAACAATTTCATGTTTAACATAAGTAACTATAGCAAGTTCATCTCCATAAGCATAATTCATATTGGCATCTTGGCCACAAGCATAGCAAGCATCATTAAAAAGGGATATTTCAAGAGAATCAACGGGATCATAATAGTCATAATAGCAATCATCCTTCGGTAAGCACGAAGGGAAATTAAACAATGTATGAGTTGAAGAGTTACTCTCATTAGAAGGTGGCAACGGGTGATCAATCCGCTCTTCCTCCTTTTGTTCTTCGCTCTCCTCCTCATCTTTTTCATCCAATGAGCTCACAGTTTCATCAATTTCTTCTTTCATAGACTCCTGCAAAATATTAGTCTCTTCTTGGACAGCGGAGACTTTCTTAATAAGCACATTAATACAGTAATTATATTCATAATTATCATAGCAATATTTTAGGATAGCTAAATTTTCAGGCCTATAAACATCATCATCAAAAGCTTCATACTTTTCAAACAAAGATTCAATTTCATAAGCACCCTTAAAGGAAACAAATTCTTCTATTTGTTCCACATCATAGTAATCATATATACCATTAGCATAAGAGGCTAAGGTTTTATTATCATTAAATTCGCATGAAAAGGGATGGTGTGGAGCCTTCATCCTAGAGCAACAAGTATACTCATATCTCAAGCATAGTTGCCTAGCATACCAATTCAATATATGAATATGATCCGATAATAGTTTCCCTTTTTTGTGTCAAGCGGTAATCCCTAAAGTATTCACGTTGATCCAACGTTACTCCCATTACATAATTGAATGGGGTTTTGTCAGGATTATTAAAGTAGTACATGATATCTTTCACATAACTAGCATCGAGGGTTTTAGGAGGTTCCCCATCTCCATGAGCAGAAAGTACACCTATTTTTTTGGTGTTTCATGTTCCATATCCATAACTAAAGATAAAGAACAACTAAGAACAGCAAATAAAAATTACTTAGTGATAAAGAAAACAAGCACACACGAGAATATTCACCCCACGCTATTACTCCTCGGCAACGGCGCCAGAAAAAGGTCTTGATAACCCACAAGTATAGGGGATCGCAACAGTTTTCGATAAGTAAGAGTGTCGAACCCAACAAGGAGCTAAAGGCAGAACAAATATTCCCTCAAGTTCTATCGACCACCGATACAACTCTACGCACTCTTGACGTTCGCTTTACCTAGAACAAGTATGAAACTAGAAGTACTTTGTAGGTGTTTTTGGATAGGTTTGCAAGATAATAAAGAGCACGTAAATAAAAAGTAGGGGCTGTTTAGATAAAGACACAATTAAGTTAGTTTTAGTAAAGAGTTTTTTGTTACGAGAAAGTTATTTGTCCCTAGGCAATCGATAACTAGACCGGTAATCATTATTGCAATTTTATATGAGGGAGAGGCATAAGCTAACATACTTTCTCTACTTGGATCATATGCACTTATGATTGGAACTCTAGCAAGCATCCGCAACTACTAAAGATCATTAAGGTAAAACCCAACCATAACATTAAAGCATCAAGTCCTCTTTATCCCATACGCAACAACCCCTTACTCGGGTTTGTGTTTCAGTCACTCACGCAACCCACTATAAGAGAATCATGAACGTATTGCAACACCCTACAACGGGGATCCCTCATGCTTGCGCGACACGGAGAGCACCATGGGACAGCACCAATAATAAAACATGCAAGTCAAACCAATCTTGATCATCAAATAGCCCATAGGACAAAACGGATCTACTCAAACATCATAGGATAGCCATACATCATTGGGAAATAATATATAGCGTTGAGCACCATGTTTAAGTAGAGATTACAGCGGGTAAGAGAGAGGTTACACCACTGCATAGAGGGGGGGAAGAGTTGGTGATTATGGTGGTGAAGTTGTTGGTGAAGATTGCGGTGATGATGATGGCCAAGGCAGCGTTCCGGCGCCACCGGAAGAGAAGGGGAGAGGGGGCCCCTTCGTCTTCTTCTTCCTTGACCTCCTCCCTAGATGGGAGAAGGGTTTCCCCTCTGGTCCTTGGCCTCCATGGCATGGGAGGGGCGAGAGCCCCTCCGAGATTGGATCCGTCTCTCTGTCTCTCTTTGTTTCTGCGTTCTCAGATTCTTCCCTTTCACCGTTTCTTATATTCCCGGAGATCCATAACTCTGATTGGGCTGAAATTTTAACACGGTCTCTATCCAGATATTAGCTTTCTTGCGGCGAAAGAAGGGCACCAACCGCCTTACGGGGTGGCCACGAGGGTCAGGGACGCGCCCCCTGCCTCGTGGCCCCCTTGGGCATCGTCTCGCGTGGATTTTTTCTTCCCAAAAATCATATATATATTCGAAAAAAAATCTCCGTCAGTTTTTATCCCATCTGGACTCCGTTTGATATGGATATTCTGCGAAACAAAAAACATGCAACAAACAGGAAGTGGCACTGGGCACTGGATCAATATGTTAGTCCCAAAAATAGTGTAAAAATTTGCCAAAAGTATATGAAAGTTGTAGAATATTGGCATGGAACAATCAAAAATTATAGATACGACGGAGACGTATCACCGGTCATAGCGAAAACTGGCCCGAATCAGCCGGGTCCTCCAAGACAGCACCTCAGCTACAGAAGAAAAAACTCAGCGACAAAGTACTGTTTTAAGATTCGACCCAACTGCTACGCATTTGGCCCGAATCTCGGGGGCTACACCAGTGGGTGCGCTAGCACGCCCCCACTAGAAAAGAGCATGAAGAAGAAATACCTGTCGTGACATGGAGCTCCTCCTCCTTGGCGGCGAGCCCCTCCTTGAGACGCCGATGCATCTCAAGGAGCCGGTTGAAGACGTTGACCCGGTAGGAATCAAGTTGCTACAAGAGGAAACAATCAGCGCAAGCCGACAAGATAAGATTCAGCCCAACTGTCACGGAGTTGTCCTGAATCTCGGGGGCTACACCAGTGGGTGCGCTGACGCACCCCCACGAAGAGGAAAAAATGGAAAAAGAAAAAGCAGAGCGCGGACGGAAACTTACGAAGATGGCGCGCTCCAGCTCCTGCATCGCCTCGACCTCAGCCTGGGTGAAGGCCTGGATCCGGTCCGTCCGCCCTCGCAGGCAACGGGTCACGGCGGCCATTGCCGCCTCCTCCTGGGTCAGAGGTCCTAACGAGACCTCGCTGGTCCCGCTCCGCGATGCCCGTGGCTCGGCAGCCCGGCGTCCTCCATCCCTGATCGCCAGGGCGTGCCCTCCGCTGGCCGCCTCCCCTGAAGTCGGCGCCTTCTCTAGCACCCTCCTCGGCACCGATGCCGGCTCGGTGGGCGGAGCGGCTTGAGGCTCCACCACCAGCGGCGCCTCGCTCGCTGGCGCCCAGGACGCCCCCTCCGGCGCCGCCCGCGTCGCCTCCTCCAAGACGACATCACCGCCGCCTCCATCGGTCCCCTCCCGCTCGACCACGTCGGTCCGCGGTGGGGTGCCGTCCTCGACAACCATGACCTCCCGGTCGAGGTCCATTGTGTCCACACGGCCTCCTTGGCCGTGCTCCCTTGCCGACGCCGGCACGAAGACCGTCGTCGCCGCCACCGTCCCCGTCGGCATCTCCGGCCACGCCGGCTCCTCGCCAGCCTGCGCCCATGCCATCGCGGCTCTGACCCAGGCCTGGGTCGATGCCGCCGCCAGCTCCGCTTCGGCCCGGTTCCGATCCCGCCAGGCCAGGCCCTCGGCGTCGGCCGGGTCCAGACCGAGGTCCGGATCCACCATTCCCTCGTCCTCGTCCTGTTCGGCAGCGCTGGATTGACTCCTCCGAACGCGGCGCCCTCGGCGGACGCGGCATCCGCCACCGCCAGCGCCGGCGAAATCTGTGACCTGAAGCACAAGACAAAAATAATTACGCCGGGTCGAGCGGGGCCGCTCGGCAACTTGGCTCGAACACAAAAAATCACTTACCCCGGCACCACCGGAACTTCGAGCCTCGCCGCCCTCTCCTGCGGAGCGCCGCGCCTCTGGCCGGGTTCGCCGCACGCTTCATGAATGGGGCCCGTGGTGGGACGATATCCTTACCGTGCGGGCGCTGCGCCGTCCCCGCCCCTGAGACGACCCGGCTCTGGCCGCGCCGCCGCCTCCTCCACCCGGCGCCGTGCGTCAACAGCTCGTATCAACATTTCCAAAGCCATCCCGCAACCGGCAACTCAAGGAATGTAAACAAGACTCACCTACTCGGCGCCCTGCGCCCGTATCGGCAGCCACCGCCTCCCCTCCGTCATGGGCCTCGGGCTCCTCCGAGGCATCCCACACCACCTGCGCCCGCGCCCGGTTATAAGGATGCTGGATGGTATTCAGAAGCACCTCTCGTGTCACGTCAGGACGAACAAGAAGATAAGCAGGAGCGAAGTATGGAGACCAGGGACTCACCAACGGTGCCGGGTTCACACGACTGTACGGGGCCATCCCGAACGCCCATTCAACCCCCAAGTTGGCCTTGGAGATGTCATTGACCCGGCGCGCAACTTGGTCCACCACCAGTCGCGTGTTTGCCATGCAGTTGGTATCTTGGAGGCCGGCCATCTGGCCGATGAGAAGGATGAGCTGCTGTAGCGGCAGCACCTGCCGGACGACGAAGGTGGTGATGAGATCGGTGCCGGTGAGCCCCTCCCGCTCCTTCATCACCGACACCCGCTCGCACAGGTTGAGTACCTCTTGCGACGGGTGCTTGGGGTAGTACCCCCAGTTCAGCTTCCCCCACGGCGACGAGTTGATGAACGGCAGGAGGTTGATGCGGTCCTCGCCAAGACTGCGGACATAGAAGAAGGAATTCTGCCATTTCTTGGCAGAATCCTCCAGCGGCACCTTCGGGCAGTCGGCGCCTGACCGCTTGGTGATGACGGCCGCCCCGCACTCGGACATCTCTCCGGCCTTCGGCCCCTGCTACTTCAAAGAGAAGAAGCGCACCCAGAGGTCGACCGAAGGCTCGACCCCCAGGTACCCCTCGCAGAGGGTGACAAAGCCAGACAACTGCACGATCGTGTCGGCGCCAAGATGATGGGGCTGGAGCCCGAAGAACTCCAGAAACTCGCGAAAGAAGCCACTCGCGGGCAGCCCGAACCCGCGCTTGAAGTGCAGTAGGAAGACCACCCGCTCCGGACCCTTGGGCTGCGGGTCCTGCTCGCCTTGCGGGAGGCGTGCCTCGACCTCCTCCGTCCTCAGCAGGCGCCTGGTGTCGCGGAGGTAGGCCATGTCGTCGAGGGTGACGGTCGAGCCCATCCACGACCCTGACGGCAGCGCCATCAACCCGTGCGCGAAGAAGAAGAAGGAGAGGGAAAGGAAGATGGCAAGAAAGCCCTGCTCGGGACGACAGGCGTCGCAGCTAGCGATGACCGTCAGAAGCAGATGGAGGATGAAGAGGCAGGGGAGCGCGAGCGTGAATGATCTCCACCACCCCCCTTGCCCCCGATTTATAGGCCACGATTCGAAACATGGGGAAGTGGGATCATTTGCGCTTGCCCCGCCCACTTTCCCGAAATAAGTGCGCACGTACGCACGCAATAACTGCCTGGAGAATGGCAACCAACCTGCGACGCCGCAATAAATCCGTGCGCATAGGCCGAGGGTGTGCAGCGGCGGGCCCCAGGGTGTCACCCCGTCCTATTGCGCGCATGGCCTGTCAGGCCCTTCCGGCTCCCGGGCGCCACGTGGCAGCCATGCGAAGCCCGAAAGATTGCCCAAGATTCGTCGAGCTCCTCGGTTTCCCGCCACGACCAAGATGCCGCGATCCGGTTTCCGGAAGCCGGCACACAGTGGGTGTTGCCAGACCCGGCGGTCACCAAGTTTGCCTCTGCAAAGGGGGGAAACTGTGAAGGCCCACCCATCTGAAGATGGCAGACCTTCGCAGCTTGGGGGACTACTATCGGGGGGATGAACCGTACCCTAGGCAGGCAACGGAACCGGGATCCTTTTGAAAAACAACGGGGTCTGCATCGCCCCTCAACCCGGCCTGACCTTGGCCGAGTTGCTCAACTCAGCCAGGTCGCTTGACCCGGCCAAGCAGGCCGACCCGGCCAGACTCCTCAACTCGGCCCCAACAACCAAGCTCGAGACTTCTCCAGCAAGCCAGCACCGCACTTGGCATGTTCTCCAAACCGAGCCAAGGGTCAGCATCCGTCCCATCCTAGCCGTATGATGGGACGAGTCTCCGCCAGCCAATGATCAAAGCCACAGTACCCCGCCCATGTCTCTGGTCAGCCTGACGAGGCAACAGTGCCCTCCACCTACCCGCTGACTAGGGCCGGCGTGCCCACAGTGCCCTATGCCTACCCACTGACTAGGTCTGGCGTGGCAACAGTGCCCCGGCGTGACCTATGATGCCAACAAGCGGCGACCTGACGGAGCGCCACTGTAGCCGACTCAGCCTGGCAGCGCCCTGACGATCAACAAGACGGCACACATTGCCCCCTAGGCGCGTGGGGCCCGCGCCCGGAGAACCCGGCGAGCCCTGGTACCCGGCAGGTCCCAGCACCGGGTTCCCGAACACTGACAACCCGGCCCTACGGCCTTGTAACATTACCCTTGTACCCTTGGGGGGTTGACCTATAAAACCCCCAGGGGCCCCCATGCATACGGGCACCCACTTCATTCACACACGTCTGGCAAGCGATGCCCGAGGAGAGGGAGCAGCCTAAGCCTTGGCCGGACCTCCTTTTTCCTCCCTACAGCTCTAGGAGCAGCTCTATACTGTTACATATAAACCACACTCGGCAGGACTAGGGGTGTTATCTCTCCGGAGAGCCCCGAACCTGGGTATGTCTTGCGTCCCGCGCTCGCTCATGCCGACCTCGCCTCTGGAGCCCACCAGTGCCCTCGAGCCTCCTCCTATCTTTAGCCATCCCTTGGCATCTACCGTGCGCCCACCACGATAGAGGGAAACCCTCCATGGGTGCCCAACCAAGAGGAGGAGGAGTAGGACTCCTCCCCTACTCCTATTCTGCCCTGTCCCTTAGGGAAGGGAGGCACTTTCCCACTTGGGCCTTTTTGGCCCAAGCTTCCTTCCACCTCTTGGCCTTTTCAGGCCCATTTATATTTAAATTAAATATAAAATGTTCTAAACACTTTAAGAGCAATATGTATAATTTAACATATCCAAAAATATTTTCCACCTATATATATAATCGATGATACCCAGTATTACCCTATATTCACCGAAACCCTTCCGGTCATCCCGAAACGCTTCTGTAACCTCTCAGAACTATTCTGGATATCAATGAAACAATTCCACAAATATATTCTCATCACTATCGTCCTACTAACACTCAGCAGATCATGATTACCTTAAGCTTGTGACCCCGTAGGTTCAGTAAATCATAGACATGAATGAAAACCTTTGCTCCCGTAGGTTCAATGACCGATAGCGGAAACGTGGACATCCGTATCGGTCCCTATGATTACACAAATGATATTCGAGTGAACCTTTGGTTATCATGTAATGTTTCCTTTGCTTCACGATACTTTACAAAACCCAGTGTGCATAGGTATCCTCCTGGGTCATCACCATGCTCACTATACCATTGCTCCCTGATAACCCACAAGTATAGGGGATCGCAACAGTTTTCGAGGGTAGAGTATTCAACCCAAATTTATTGATTCGACACAAGGGCAGCCAAAGAATACTCTCAACAAGTATTAGCATCTGAGTTGTCAATTCAACCACACCTGGAAACTTAGTATATGCAGCAAAGTGTTTAGTAGCAAAGTAATATGATAGTAGTGGTAATGGTAGCAAAAGGTAATGATAGCCAAAGCAATGTTTTTGGTATTTTGTAGTGATGATAGCAATAGCAACGGAAAAGTAAATAAGCGAAGAACAATATATGGAAAGCTCGTAGGCAATGGATCAGTGACGGAGAATTATGCCGGATGCGATTCATCATGTAACAGTCATAACCTAGGGTGACACAGAACTAGCTCCAATTCATCAATGTAATGTAGGCATGTATTCCGAATATAGTCATACGTGCTTATGGAAAAGAACTTGCATGACATCTTTTATCCTACCCTCCCATGGCAGCGGGGTCCTAGCGGAAACTAAGGGATATTAAGGCCTCCTTTTAATAGAGTACCTGACCAAAGCATTAACACATAGTGAATACATGAACTCCTCAAACTACGGTCATCACCGGTAAGTATCCTGATTATTGTCACTTCGGGGTTAACGGATCATAACACATAATAGGTGACTATAGACTTGCAAGATAGGATCAAGAACTCTCATATATTGATGAAAACATAATAGGTTCAGATCTGAAATCATGGCACTCGGGCCCTAGTGACAAGTATTAAGCATAGCAAAGTCATAGCAACATCAATCTCAGAACATAGTGGATACTGGGGATCAAACCGTAACAAAACTAACTCGATTACGTGATAAATCTCATCCAACCCATCATCGTCCAGCAAGCCTACGATGGAATTACTCACGCATGGTGGTGAGCATCATGAAATTGGTGATGGAGGAAGGTTGATGATGATGATGGCAACGGATTCCCCTCTCCGGAGCCCCGAACGGACTCCAGATCAGCCCTCTCGAGAGGTTTTAGGGCTTGGCGGTGGCTCCGTATCGTAAAACGCGATGAATCCTTCTCTCTCATTTTTTTATCTCTGAAACCAAATATATAGAGTTGGATTTGAGGTCGTAGGAGCTCCAGGGGGCCCACGAGGTAGGGGCGCGCCCCCCACCCTTGTGGCTAGGGTGTGGCCCCCCTGGTCTTCATCTTTTGCAGGGATTTTTTATTATTTCCGAAAAGATGTTCCGTGAAGTTTTAGGTCATTCCAAGAACTTTTGTTTCTGCACATAAATAACACCATGGTAATTCTGCTGAAAACAGCGTTAGTCCGTATTAGTTGCATTCAAATCATGCAAGTTAGAGTCCAAAACAAGGGCAGAAGTGTTTGGAAAAGTAGATACAATGGAGACGTATCAACTCCCCCAAGCTTAAAACTTTGCTTGTCCTCAAGCAATTTAGTTGATAAACTGAAAGTGATAAAGAAAAACTTTTACAAACTCTGTTTGCTCTTGTTGTTGTAAATATGTAAAGCCAGCATTCAAGTTTTCAGCAAAGATTATGAACTAACCATATTCACAATAACGCATAGGTCTCATATTTACTCATATCAATGGCATAATCAACTAGCGAGCAATAATAATAAATCTCGGATGACAACACTTTCTCAAAGCAATCATAATATGATATAACAAGATGGTATCTCGCTAGCCCTTTCTGAGACCGCAAAACATAAATGCACAACACCTTTAAAGATCAAGGACTGACTAGACATTGTAATTCATGGTAAAAGAGATCCAGTCAAGTCATACTCAATGTAAACTAACAGTAATGAATGCAAATGACAGCGGTGCTCTCCAACTGGTGCTTTTTAATAAGAGGATGATGACTCAACGTAAAAGTAAATAGATAAGCCCTTCACAGAGGGAAGCAGGGATTTGTAGAGGTGCTAGAGCTCGGTTTTTAAATAGAGGTGAATTATATTTTGAGCGTTATACTTTCATTGTCAACATAACAACCAAGAGATGGCAATATCTTCCATGCTACACACATTATAGGCGGTTCCCAAACAGAGTGGTAAAGTTTATACTCCCCCTCCACCAACAAGCATCAATCCATGGCTTGCTCGAAACAATGAGTGCCTCCAACTAACAAGAGTCCCAGGGGGAGTTTTGTTTGCAATTATTTTGATTTTATTTGCATAAAGCATGGGACTGGGCATCCCGGTGACCAGCCCTTTTCTCGTGAGTGAGGAGTAGAGTCCACTCCTCTTGAGAATAACCCGCCTAACATGGAAGATACGGACAGCCCTAGTTGATACATGACCTATTCGAGTATACAAAACAGGATATTTATTTGAAGGTTTAGAGTTTGGCACATACATATTTACTTGGAACGGCAGGTAGATACCGTATATAGGTAGGTATGGTGGACTCATATGGCATAACCTTGGGGTTTATGGGATTGGATGCACAAGCAGTATTCCCGCTTAGTACAGGTGAAGGCTAGAAAAAGACTGGGAAGCAACTAGCTAGAGAGCGACAACAGTCATGAACATGCATTAAAATTAATCAACATCGAATGCAAGCATGAGTAGGATATAATCCACCATGAACATAAATATCGTGAAGGCTATGTTGATTTTGTTGTTGGGGAACGTAGCAGAAATTCAAAATTTTCCTACGTGTCACCAAGATCTATCTATGGAGAGACCAGCAACGAGGGGAAGAAGAGTGCATCTACATACCCTTGTAGATCGCTAAGCGGAAGCGTTCAAGAGAACGGGGTTGATGGAGTCGTACTCGTCGTGATCCAAATCACCGATGATCCTAGTGCCGAACGGACGGCACCTCCGTGTTCAACACTCGTACAGCCCGGTGACGTCTCCCATGCCTTGATCCAGCAAGGAGAGAGGGAGAGGTTGAGGAAGACTCCATCCAGCAGCAGCACAACGGTGTGGTGGTGATGGAGGAGCGTGGCAATCCTGCAGGGCTTCGCCAAGCACCGCGGGAGAGGAGGAGGGAGAGAAGCAGGGCTGCGCCATGATAGAGAGATCAAATTGCGTGTTGGGCAGCCCCTAGGCCTCAAGTATATATAGGGGAAGGGGAGGGGGCTGCGCCCCCTTTAGGGTTCCCACCCCAAGGGGTGCGGCAGCCCCAGATCCCATCTGAGGGAGGCGGCCAAGGGGGGAGGAGAGGGAGGCGCTGGGAGCATGGGCCTTAGGGCCCATCTGCCCTTAGGGTTTGCCCCCCCCCCTTCTTCCCTTAGGCGCCTTGGGCCTTGTGGGAGGCGCACCAGCCCACCTGGGGCTGGTCCCCTCCCACACTTGGCCCATGAAGCACTCCGGGGTTGGTGGCCCCACCTGGTGGACCCCCGGGACCCTCCCGGTGGTCCCGGTACGTTACCGATAAAACCCGAAACTTTTCCGGTGACCAAAACAGGACTTCCCATATATAAATCTTTACCTCAAGACAATTCCGGAACTCCTCGTGACGTCCGGGATCTCATTCGGGACTCCGAACAACATTCGGTAACCACATACAAACTTCCTTTATAACCCTAGCGTCATCGAACCTTAAGTGTGTAGACCCTACGGGTTCGGGAACCATGTAGACATGACCGAGACGTTCTCCGGTCAATAACCAACAGCGGGATCTGGATACCCATGTTGGCTCCCAGATGCTCCACGATGATCTCATCGGATGAACCATGATGTTGAGGACTTAATCAATCCCGTATACAATTCCCTTTGTCTAGCGGTACGATACTTGCCCGAGATTCGATCGTCGGTATCCCGATACCTTGTTCAATCTCGTTACCGGCAAGTCTCTTTACTCGTTCTGTAACACATCATCCCGTGATCAACTCCTTGATCACATTGTGCACATTATGATGATGTCCTACCGAGTGGGCCCAGAGATACCTCTCCGTTACACGGAGTGACTAATCCCAGTCTCGATTCGTGCCAACCCAACAGACACTTTCGGAGATACCCGTAGTGCACCTTTATAGCCACCCAGTTATGTTGTGATGTTTGGCACACCCAAAGTATTCCTATGGTATCCGGGAGTTGCACAATTTCATGGTCTAAGGAAATGATACTTGACATTTAGAAAAGCTTTAGCGAATGAACTACACGATCTTTGTGCTAGGCTTAGGATTGGGTCTTGTCCATCACATCATTCTCCTAATGATGTCATCCCGTTATCAACGACATCCAATGTCCATGGTCAGGAAACCGTAACCATCTATTGATCAACGAGCTAGTCAACTAGAGGCTTACTAGGGACATGGTGTTGTCTATGTATCCACACATGTATCTGAGTTTCCTATCAATACAATTCTAGCATGGATAATAAACGATTATCATGAACAAGGAAATATAATAATAATCAATTTATTATTGCCTCTAGGGCATATTTCCAACATTTGTTTCAACTACATGCGTGAACATGTGCCAAGTCAAGTCACTTAAATCATTCAGAGGAGGATACCACCCTATCATACCACATCATAACCATTTTCATAGCATGTTGGCACGCAAGGTAAACAATTATAAGCTCCTAGCTAATCAAGCATGGCACAAGAAACTATGATCTCTAGTTGTCTTTGCAAACATGTTTATTCATAATAGGCTGAATCAGGAACGATGAACTAATCATATTTACAAAAACAAAAGAAGTCGAGTTCATACCAATTTTTCTCATCTCAATCAGTCCATCATATATCGTCATAATTGCCTTTCACTTGCACGACCGAACGATGTGAATAATAATAATAGTGCGCGTGCATTGGACTAAGCTGGAATCTGTAAGCATTTAATAAACAGGAGAAGACAAGGCAATATGGGTTGTTTTGTCAGATCAACAATTATGCATATAAGAGCCACTTCAACAATTTAATCATGGTCTTCTCCTATCGACCCCCAAAGAAAAGAAAAGAAATAAAACTATTTGCACGGGAAAGCTCCCAACAAGCAAAAGAAGAACATGAAATCTTTTTGGGTTTTCTTTTTAAGTACTACTACAAGCATGCAAATTAAAACTAGCTAAAAGCTACAACTAATTTTTTTTGTTTTTGCTTAAGGTTTATTAAACACACAAGAAGAAAGTGTAAAAAGGAAAATAATCTAGCATGGATGATACAATGAAAAAGTATGAGCACCGAAATCTAGCAATGAGTGTGTGAACATAAATGTAATGTCAGTGAGAAATACGTACTCCCCCAAGCTTAGGCTTTTGGCCTAAGTTGGTCTATGACCACGGCTGGCCTGGCGGCTATCCATAGTAATAGTTGGGGTCGTACTGCGAAGAAGAAGACTCTGATTACCATTAGTTGGCAATCATCTCCGGATCCCATTGGTAATTAGACTGTCGTGGAGGATCAACTTGTGGTTCCGACTCTGGCTCTGTGGCTGATGCAGGGTTCTGGTAGGCGTGAATATCCTCTGGCGAGATGAGGTACTAGCCTGCAGATAAATCAAACAAGGAAGGAGCAGACAGGGTAATAGTCTCCAGATGACGTTTATCAAAGAACAATTTGTATTTAAGCTCCCCTTCCCTATTCTTTATAATGAAATCATGTGCTACTATACTCTTATAATCTAAATAAACAGTAGGCAACAATTTTTCTTCTTTTTCATAGTGCCTAATAGGTATGTTATAATATGCAGCAAGGCGTGAAGCATAGAGACCACCAAAGATGGGGCCCTTTGTACGGTTCAAACTTAACTATTTAGCAATAATACCGCCCATACTCACAGAGGTATCACAGAATAAACCGTGGAACAAAATAATAATATCAGAAACACTAAGGTTTCCATAGTTTTCGCGACCAATTAAGCAACGACTAGCAAATATTGCAAAGTAGCGTAAAACAGGAAAATGTATGCTAGTGATTCGTGCATCGGAAACCTTCCTCGTTTCCCCTACAGTGATGGTATCAATAAACCCATCCACATGGTCACGATGTGGTTCCTCTATTGTGCCCTCGAAAGGGATCAAACAAACCCGACAAAAATCATAAAGTGACATCTTCTTAACCACATCATATAAATGAAACTCTACCGAAAGAGGTGATTCCCTAGGATAATAGTAGAAGTTTTGCACAAAAGTATTGGTGAGTAAGAGATACTGTTCGCGTTGGTCGCGGAGGAAGTCGGTGAGGCCTGCATTCTTATCCAATTCATAAAAATCCTCATAAATCCTGGTTGCTCTCAAGAATTCATCGGAGGGCCATTCACACGGCCTAACCTCCGCGGTGCGAGGCAAATTATATTTGGGCTTCATTGCTTCTTCATTTTGCTTTTCCTTCGAGCTTCGGCTCGATGAGCCCCTAAAAAATCTCTTCATTATCCTCTGAAAATTCTGAAAAAAAATTAGTAACTTCAAAATAAAAGTGAACCAAACTCAACAATATTGATAGCAACTACTCCTACAAGTGCCTACTACTTGGAACCATATAAATTTGACATGCAAGCTCAAGATCATAGTCACCTAGGCAGCACAAATTTGCAATGAATAAAGCACTAGAACAAAAAGCAATTGGACCAATGGAGGAGTCAATACCAAGGAACAATCTCCCCAAGAAGGTTTTGTGAGAGGTGCTTTGAGCAAGGAGATCGAAAATGGAAGCAAAATGAGCTTGGACTCGGGTTTGAGCTGGATATTCATGTTTGTGGGAGGAAGGAGTGTGTGGGTGCAGGAATAAGTGGAGGAGGGCACCATGGGCCCATGAGGCAGGGGGCGCGCCCAGGGGGGTAGGGCGTGCCCCTGACCCTCATGGCCAGGTGCCAGCTCCTCCTGTTGTGTTCTTAGTGAAGGAAATATGCCCTAGAGGCAATAATAAAGTTATTATATATTTCCTTATATCATGATAAATGTTTATTATTCATGCTAGAATTGTATTAACCGAAAACATAATACATGTGCGAATACATAGACAAACAGAGTGTCACTAGTATGCCTCTACTTGACTAGCTCGTTGATTAAAGATGGTTATGTTTCCTAACCATAGACATGAGTTTTCATTTGATTAACGGGATCACATCATTAGGAGAATGATGTGATTGACTTGACCCATTCCGTTAGCATATCACTTGATCGTTTAGTTTGTTGTTATTGCTTTCTTCATGACTTATACATGTTCCTATGACTATGAGATTATGCAACTCCCGTTTACCAGAGGAACACTTTGTGTGCTACCAAATGTCACAACGTAACTGGGTGACTATAAAGGTGCTCTACAGGTGTCTCCGAAGGTACTTGTTGGGTTGCCGTATTTTGAGATTAGGATTTATCACTCCGATTGTCGGAGAGGTATCTCTGGGCCCTCTCGGTAATGCACATCACCTAAAGCCTTGCAAGCAATGCAACTAATAAGTTAGTTGAAAGATGATGTATTACAGAACGAGTAAAGAGACTTGCCGGTAACGAGATTGAACTAGGTATTGAGATACCGACGATCGAATCTCGGGCAAGTAACATACCGATGACAAGGGGAACAATGTATGTTGTTATGCGATCTGACCGATAAAGAGCTTCGTAGAATATGTAGGAACCAATATGAGCATCCAGGTTCTGCTATTGGTTATTGACCGAAGACGTGTCTCGGTCATGTCTACATTGTTCTCGAACCCGTAGGGTCCGCACGCTTAACGTTACGATCACAGTTTCATTATGAGTTTATATATTTTGATGTACCAAAGGTTGTTCGGAGTCCCGGATGTGATCATGGACTTGACGTGGAGTCTC
The DNA here is from genome assembly GCA_034509565.1 of Triticum monococcum. Lineage (NCBI taxonomy): Eukaryota > Viridiplantae > Streptophyta > Magnoliopsida > Poales > Poaceae > Triticum > Triticum monococcum. The sequence goes on along the minus strand of CM067845.1, from coordinate 10,834,262 downwards.
GAAATGGTCGAGACATAAAGATCGATATATTGGACGACTATATTTGGACACCGGAAAGGTTCCGGGTAAGATTGGGACAATACCGGATCACCGGGAGGTTATCGGAACCCCCGTGAGGTATATGGGCCTTATTGGGCCTTAGTGGAAAGGAGGGGAAATGAGCAAGGGAGGGCCTCCCCCAAGCCCAATCCGAATTGGGAAGGGGGCCGGCCCCCCTTTCCTTCCTCCCTCCTTCCTCTTCCTTCCCTCTCCTACTCCTAATAGGAAAAAGGGGAGTCCTACTCCCGGTGGGAGTTGGACTCCCCCCTTGGGTGCACCACCCTCCTTGGCCGCCCCCGTCCTCCACTCCTTTATATACAGGGGCAAGGGGCACCCCAGAGACACAACAATTGATCATTGATCTCTTAGCTGTGTGCGGTGCCCCCCTCCACCATAATCCTCGATAATATTGTAGTGGTGCTTAGGCGAAGCCCTGCGACGGTTGAACATCAAGATCGTCACCACGTCGTCATGCTGACAGAACTCTTCCCCGACATTCTGCTGGATCGGAGTCCGGGGATCGTCATCGAGCTGAACGTGTGCTAGAACTCGGAGGTGTCATAGTTTCGGTGCTTGATCGATCAGGCCGTGAAGACGTACGACTACATCAACTGCGTTGTGCTAACGCTTCTGCTTCCGGTCTACGAGGGTGCATAGACAACACTCTCCCCTCTCATTGCTGTGCATCACCATGATCTTGCGTGTGCGTAGGAATTTTTTTGAAATTACTACGTTCCCCAACAGTGGCATCAGAGCCTAGGTTTTATGAGTTGATGTTATATGCACGAGTAGAACACAAGTGAGTTGTGGGCGATATAAGTCATACTGCTTACCAGCATGTCATACTTTCGTTCGCCGGTATTGTTGGATGAAGCGGCCCGGACCGACATTACGCGTACGCTTGTGCGAGACTGGTTCTACCGATGTGCTTTGCACACAGGTGGCTGGCGGGTGTCAGTTTCTCCAACTTTAGTTGAACCGAGTGTGGCTACGCCAGGTCCTTGCGAAGGTTAAAACAGCACCAACTTGACAAACTATCGTTGTGGTTTTTGATGTGTAGGTAAGATTGGTTCTTGCTAAGCCCATAGCAGTCACGTAAAACTTGCAACAAACAAAGTAGAGGACGTCTAACTTGTTTTTGCAGGGCATGTTGTGATGTGATGTGGTCAAGGCATGATGCTAAATTTTATTGTATGAGATGATCATGTTTTGTAACCAAGTTATCGGCAACTGGCAGGAGCCATATGGTTGTCGCTGTATTGTATGCGATGCAACCGACCTGTAATGCTTTACTTTATCACTAAGCGGTAGCGATAGTCGTAGAAGCATAAGATTGGCGAGAGGACAACGATGCTACGATGGAGATCAAGGTGCCGCGCTGGTGACGATGGTGATCATGACGATGCTTCGGAGATGGAGATCACAAGCACAAGATGATGATGGCCATATCATATCACTTATATTGATTGCATGTGATGTTTATCTTTTATGCATCTTATCTTGCTTTGATTGACGGTAGCATTATAAGATGATCTCTCACTAAATTTCAAGATAAAAGTATTCTCCCTGAGTATGCACCGTTGCCAAAGTTCGTCGTGCCCAGACACCACGTGATGATCGGGTGCGATAAGCTCTACGTCCATCTACAACGGGTGCAAGCCAGTTTTGCACACGCAGAATACTCAGGTTAAACTTGACGAGCCTAGCATATGCAGATATGGCCTCGGAACACTGAGACCAAAAGGTCGAGCGTGAATCATATAGTAGATATGATCAACATATTGATGTTCACCATTGAAAGCTACTCCATTTCACGTGATGATCGGTTATGGTTTAGTTGATTTGGATCACGTGATCACTTAGAAGATTAGAGGGATGTCTTTCTAAGTGGGAGTTCTTAAGTAATATGATTAATTGAACTTTAATTTATCATGAACTTAGTCCTGGTAGTATTAGCATATCTATGTTGTAGATCAATAGCTCGCCTTTAGCTCCCCTGTTTTATTTTTGATATGTTCCTAGAGAAAACTAAGTTGAAAGATGTTAGTAGCAATGATGCTGATTGGATCCGTGATCTGAGGTTTATCCTCATTGCTGCACAGAAGAATTATGTCTTTGATGCACCGCTAGGTGACAAACCTATTGCAGGAGCAGATGTAGATGTTATGAACATTTGGCTAGCTCAATATGATGACTACTTGATAGTTTAGTGCACCATGCTTAAACGGCTTAGAATCGGGACTTCAAAGACGTTTTGAACGTCATGGACCATATGATATGTTCCAGGAGTTGAAGTTAATATTTCAAGCAAATACCCGAGTTGAGAGATATGAAGTCTCCAACAAGTTCTATAGCTAAAAGATGGAGGAGAAAAGCTCAAGCAGTGAGCATGTGCTCAGATTGTCTGGGTACTACAATCGCTTGAATCAAGTGGGAGTTAATCTTCCAGATAAAATAGTGATTGACAGAATTCTCTAGTCACCATCACCAAGTTAGTAGAACTTCGTGATGAACTATGATATGCAAGGGATAACGGAAACGATTCCCAAGCTCTTCGTAATGCTGAAATCGACGAAGGTAGAAATCAAGAAAAATATCAAGTGTTGATGGTAGACAAGGCCACTAGTTTCAAGAAAAGGGCAAAGGGAAGAAGGGGAACTTCAAGAAGAACGGCAAGCAAGTTGATGCTCAAGTGAAGAAGCCCAAGTCTGATCCTAAGCCTGAGACTAAGTGCTTCTACTGCAAAGGGACTGGTCACTGGAAGCGGAACTGCCCTAAGTATTTGGCGGATAAGAAGGATGGCAAAGTGAACAAAGGTATATTTGATATACATATTATTGATGTGTATTTTACTAGTGTTCGTAGTAACCCCTCGGTATTTCATATTGGTTCAGTTGCTAAGAGTAGTAACTCAAAACGGGAGTTGCAGAATGTATAGAGACTAGTTAAGGGTGAAGTGACGATGTGTGTTGGAACTGGTTCCAAGATTGATATGATCATCATCGCACACTCCATATACTTTCGGGATTAGTGTTAAACCTAAATAAGTGTTAATTGGTGTTTGCATTGAGCATGAATATGATTTGATCATGTTTATTGCAATACGGTTATTCATTTAAGTAAGAGAATAAATTGTTATTCTGTTTACATATACGGTTACACACCCAATGAAAATGGTTCGTTGGATCTCGATCGTAGTGATACACATATTCATAATATTGAAACCAAAAGATGCAAAGTTAATAATGATAGTGGAACTTATTTGTGGCACTGCCGTTTAGGTCATATTGGTGTAAAGCGCGTGAAGAAAAACCATGCTGATGGGCTTTTGGAATCACTTGATTATGAATCAGTTGATGCTTGCGAACCATGTCTCATGGGCAAGATGACTAAGGCTCCATTCTCCGGAACAATGGAGTGAGCAACAGATTTGTTGGAAATCATACATACTGATGTATGTGGTCCGATGAATATTGAGGCTCGTGGCAGGTATCATTATTTTTTGATCTTCACAGATGATTTGAGCAGATATGAGTATATCTACTTGACGAAACACAAGTCTGAAACATTTGAAAAGTTCAAAGAATTTTAGAGTGAAGTGGAGAATCATCGTAACAAAAATAAAAGTTTCTACGATATGATCGCAGAATTAAATATTTGAGTTACGAGTTTGGCCTTCAGTTAAAGACAAATGTGAAATAGTTTCACTACTCACGCCACCTGGAACACCACAGTGTAATGGTGTGTCTGAACATCATAACCATACTTTATTAGATATGGTGCGATCTATGATGTCTCTTACCGATCTACCACTATTGTTTTGGGGTTATGCATTAGAGACAGCTGCATTCACGTTAAATAGGGCACCATCTAAATCCGTTGAGACGACACCGTATGAACTATGGTTTGGCAAGAAACCTAAGTTGTCGTTTCTTAAAGTTTGAGGTTGCAATGCTTATGTGAAAAAGTTTCAACCTGATAAGCTCTAACCCAAATCGGAGAAGTGCGTCTTCATAGGATACCCAAAAGAAAATGTTGGGTACACCTTCTATCACAGATCCGAAGGCAATATATTCATTGCTTTGAATGGATCCTTTCTAGAGAAGGAGTTTCTCTTGAAAGAAGTGAGTGGGAGGAAAGTAGAACTTGATGAGGTAACTGTACCTGCTCCCTTATTGGAAAGTAGTTCATCACAGAAATCTGTTCCTGTGACTACTACACTAATTAGTGAGGAAGCTAATGATGATGATCATGTAACTTCAGATCAAGTTACTACCGAACCTCGTAGGTAAACCAGAGTGAGATCCGCCCCAGAGTGGTACGGTAATCTTGTTCTGGGGGTCATGTTACTTGACCATGACGAGCCTACGAACTATGAGGAAGCGATGATGAGCCCAGATTCCGCGAAATGGCTTGAGGCCATGAAATCTGAGATGAGATCCATGTATGAGAACAAAGTATGGACTTTGATTGACTTGCCCAATGATCGGTGAGCCATTGAGATTAAATGGATCTTCAAGAGGAAGACAGACGCTGATAGTAGTGTTACTATCTACAAAGCTAGAATTGTCGCAAAAAGGTTTTCGACAAGTTCAAGGTGTTGACTACGATGAGAGTTTCTCACTCGTATCTATGCTTAAGTTTGTCCGAATCATGTTAGCAATTGCCGCATTTTATGAAATCTGGCAAATGGATAAAAAAACTGCATTCCTTAATGGATTCATTAAAGAAGAGTTGTATATGATGCAACTAGAAGGTTTTGTCAATCCTAAAGGTACTAACAAAATATGCAAGCTCCAGCGATCCATCTATGGACTGGTGCAAGCATCTCGGAGTTGGAATATACGCTTTGATAAGTTGATCAAAGCATATAGTTTTATACAGACTTGTGGTGAAGCCTGTATTTACAAGAAAGTGAGTGGGAGCACTACGGCATTTCTAATAAGTATATGTGAATGACATATTGTTGATCGGAGATAATGTAGAATTATTCTGCAAAGCATAAAGGAATGTTTGAAAGGAGTTTTTCAAAGAAAGACCTCGGTGAAGCTGCTTACATATTGAGCATCAAGATCTATAGAGATAGAGCAAGACGCTTGATAAGTTTTTCAATGAGTACATACCTTGACAAGATTTTGAAGTAGTTCAAAATAGAACAGTCAAAGAAAGAGTTCTTTACTGTGTTACAAGGTGTGAAGTTGAGTAAGACTCAAAACCCGACCACGGCAGAAGATAGAGAGAGAATGAAAGTCATTCCCTATGCCTCAGCCATAGGTTCTATAAAGTATGCCATGCTGTGTACCAGACCTATTGTATACCCTGCCCTGTGTTTGGCAAGGGAGTACAATAGTGATCTAGGAGTATATCACTGGACATTGGTCAAAATTATCCTTAGTGGAATAAGGATATGTTTCTCGATTATGGAGGTGACAAAAGGTTCGTCGTAAAGGGTTACGTTGATGCAAGTTTTGACACTGATCCAGATGACTCAAAGTCTAAATCTGGATACATATTGAAAGTGGGAGAAATTAGCTAGAGTAGCTCCGTGCAGAGCATTGTTGACATAGAAATTTGCAAAATACATACGGTTCTGAATGTGGCAGACCCGTTGACTAAACTTCCCTCACAAGCAAAACATGATCACACCTTAGTACTATTTGGGTATTAATCACATAGTGATGTGAACTAGATTATTGACTCTAGTAAACCCTTCGGGTGTTGGTCACATGACGATGTGAACTATTGATGTTAAATCACATGGCGATGTGAACTAGATTATTGACTCTAGTGCAAGTGGGAGACTGAAGGAAATATGCCCTAGAGGCAATAATAAAGTTATTATATATTTCCTTATATCATGATAAATGTTTATTATTCATGCTAGAATTGTATTAACCAGAAACATAATACATGTGTGAATACATAGACAAACAGAGTGTCACTAGTATGCCTCTACTTGACTAGCTCGTTGATTAAAGATGGTTATGTTTCCTAACCATAGACATGAGTTGTCATTTGATTAACGGGATCACATCATTAGGAGAATGATGTGATTGACTTGACCCATTCCGTTAGCATAGCACTTGATCGTTTAGTTTGTTGCTATTGCTTTCTTCATGACTTATACATGTTCCTATGACTATGAGATTATGCAACTCCCATTTACCAGAGGAACACTTTGTGTGCTACCAAACATCACAACGTAACTGGGTGATTATAAAGGTGCTCTACAGCTGTCTCCGAAAGTACTTGTTGGGTTGGCGTATTTAGAGATTAGGATTTGTCACTCCGATTGTCGGAGAGGTATCTCTGGGCCCTCTCGGTAATGCACATCACCTAAAGCCTTGCAAGCAATGCAACTAATGAGTTAGTTGCAAGATGATGTATTACGGAATGAGTAAAGAGACTTGCCGGTAACGAGATTGAACTAGGTATTGAGATACTGATGATCGAATCTCGGGCAAGTAACATACCGATGACAAAGGGAACAACGTATGTTGTTATGCGATCTGACCGATAAAGATCTTCGTAGAATATGTAGGAACCAATATGAGCATCCAGGTTCCTCTATTGGTTATTGACCGGAGACGTGTCTCGCTCATGTCTACATTGTTCTCGAACCCATAGGGTCCGCACGCTTAACGTTACGATGACAGTTTCATTATGAGTTTATATATACCGAAGGTTGTTCGGAGTCTCGGATGTGATCACGGACTTGACGAGGAGTCTTGAAATGGTCGAGACATAAAGACGATATATTGGACGACTATATTTGGACACCGGAAAGGTTCCAGGTAAGATTGGGACAATACCGGATCACCGAGAGGTTATCGGAACCCCTCGAGAGGTATATGGGCCTTATTGGGCCTTGGTGGAAAGGAGGGGAAAGGAGCAAGGGAGGGGGCGCCCCCCCCCCCAAGCCCAATCCGAATAGGGAAGGGAGCCGGCCCCCGCTTTCCTTCCTCCCTCCTTCCTCTTCCTTCCCTCTCCTACTCCTAATAGGAATAAGGGGAGTCCTACTCCCGGTGGGAGTTGGACCCCCCCCCTTGGGCGCGCCACCCTCCTTGGCCGGCCCCCTCCTCCACTCCTTTATATACGGGGGCAGGGGGGCACCCCAGAGACACAACAATTGATCATTGATCTCTTAGCCGTGTGCGGTGCCCCCCTCCACCATAATCCTCGATAATATTGTAGCGGTGATTAGGCGAAGCCCTGCGACGGTAGAACATCAAGATCGTCACCACGCCGTCGTGCTGACGGAACTCTTCCCCGACATTCTGCTGGATCGGAGTCCGGGGATCGTCATCGAGCTGGACGTGTGCTAGAACTCGGAGGTGCCGTAGTTTCGGTGCTTGATCGGTCGGGCCGTGAAGACGTACGACTACATCAACCGCGTTGTGCTAACGCTTCCGCTTCCGGTCTACGAGGGTACGTAGACAACACTCTCCCCTCTCGTTGCAGTGCATCACCATGATCTTGCGTGTGCGTAGGAAATTTTTTGAAATTACTACGTTCCCCAACACTCAGTGCCAAATATTCTCAAATATTCCAGAAAAAATCATATTTAAATTTTAGGGCATTTGGAGAACTTTTATTTTCGGGGTATTTTTATATTGCACGGATAATTCTGATAACGGACAGAAAATAATATTTTTATTTTATTTAATATAAATAATAGAAAGTAAAAGGAGGGTACAGAAGGTTGTGCCTTCTAGTTTCATCCATCTCATGTTCATCAAAAGGAATCCACTAACAAGGTTGAAGTCTTGTTAACGAACTCATTCCGAATAACATGGAACCGGAGAAATTTCGAATAACACTATGTTACCTCAACGGGGATATGCACATCCCCAACAATAAGAATATCATATTTCTTCTTGAAGTAGGAAGAGGAAATTCAAAACCTCCAAAAATAATCAATGGTATTTTTCCAATAGAATTGATATTGTGGACTTGAGGTTGTTTTCTCGGAAAGTGTACCATATGCTCATTACCATTAACATGAAAAGTGACATTGCCTTTGGTGCAATCAATAACAGCCCCTGCAGTATTCAAAAAGGGTCTTCCAAGAATAATAGACATACTATCGTCCTCGGGAATATGAAGAATAACAAAGTCCATTAAAATAGTAATGTTTGCAACCACAACAGGCACATCCTCACAAATACCGACAGGTATAGCAGTTGATTTATCGGCCATTTGCAAAGATATTTCAGTAGGTGTCAACTTATTCAAATCAAGGCTACGATACAAAGAGAGAGGCATAACACTAACACCAGCTCCAAGATCACATAAAGCAGTTTTAACATAGTTTCTTTTAATGGAGCATGGTATAGTAGGTACTCCTGGATCTCCAAGTTTCTTTGGTATTCCACCCTTAAAAGTATAATTAGCAAGCATGGTGGAAATTTCAGCTTCCGGTTTCTTTCTTTTATTAGTAACATTTTCTTTCATATACTTAGCATAAGGATTCATTTCGAGCATATCAGTTAATCGCATACGCAAAAAGATAGGTCTAATCATTTCAGCAAAGCGCTCAAAATCCTCATCATCCTTTTTCTTGGATGGTTTGGGAGGAAAAGTCATGGGTTTCTGAACCCATGGTTCTCTTTCTTTACTATGTTTCCTAGCAACAAAGTCTTTCTTATCATAACGTTTTTTAGGGTCTTCTTATCATAATGTTGATTCTTTGATTGTGGGTTATCAAGATCAACAGCAGGTTCAATTTCTAAATCATTATCATTACTAGGTTGAGCATCATCATGAACATTATTATTAACATTATCACTAGTTTCAAGTTCATTACCAGATTGTGTTTCAGCATCAGAAATAGAAATATCATTTGGATTCTCAGGTGTTTCAGCAATAGGTTCACTAGAAGCATGCAAAGTCCTATCATTTTCTTTTTCTTCCTTTTAGACGGACTAGGTGCATCTATATTATTTCTCTGAGAATCTTGCTCAATTCTCTTAGGGTGGCCTTCAGGATACAAAGGTTCCTGAGTCTTTCTACCAGTTCTAGTAGCCACTCTAACTGCATAATCATTATTCTTACTATTCAATTCATTGAGCAAATCATTTTGAGCTTTAAGTACTTGTTCTACTTGAGTGGTAACCATAGAAGCATGTTTACTAATAAGTTTAAGTTCACCTTTAACATTAGCCATATAATCAACCAAGTGTTCAAGCATATTTGAATTGTATTTCAATTGTCTACCAAAATAAGCATTAAAATCTTCTTGCTTAACCATAAATTTATCGAACTCATCTAAGCATGGGCTAAAAAACTTAGTAAAAGGGATTTCAGCTTTATCATATCTATGGAGAGAATTTACCTTTCCTACCTGTGTCAGGTTATCAAGACCATGGATTAAGATCATATGTTTCTTCAATAGGCGGTAAATTAAGACCGTGTATTTCTTCAATAGGAGGTATATTCTTAACATCTTCAGCTTTAATACCTTTTTCTTTCATGGATTTCTTTGCCTCTTGCATATCTTCAGGACTGAGAAATAGAACACCTCTCTTCTTCGGAGTTGGTTTAGGAATAGGCTCAGGAGCTGGCTCAGGAAGTGTCCAATTATTTTCATTTGTCAACATATTTGATACGTCTCCAACGTATCTATAATTTTTGATTGCTCCATGCTATATTATCTACTGTTTTGGACATTATTGGGCTTTATTTTCCACTCTTATATTATTTTTGGGACTAACCTATTAACCGGAGGCCCAGCCCAGAATTGTTGTTTTTGCCTATTTTAGGGTTTCGAAGAAAAGGAATATCAAACGGAGTCCAAACGGAATGAAACCTTTGGGAACGTGATTTTCTCATCGAACATGATCTAGGAGACTTGGACCCTACGTCAAGAAACAAAGGAGGGAGCCACGAGGTAGGGGGCGCGCCTACCCCCCAGGCGCGCCCTCCACCCTCGTGGGCCCCCTGTTGCTCCACCGACGTACTCCTTCCTCCTATATATACCTACGTACCCCCAAACGATCAGATACGGAGCCAAAACCCTAATTCCACTGCCGCAACTTTCTGTATCCACAATATCCCATCTTGGGGCCTGTTCCGGAGCTCCGCCGGAGGGGGTATCCATCACGGAGGGCTTCTACATTAACACCATAGCCTCTCCGATGAAGTGTGAGTGTTTACTTCAGACCTTCATGTCCATAGTTATTAGCTAGATGGCTTCTTCTCTCTTTTTGGATCTCAATACAATGTTCTCCCCCTCTCTTGTGGAGAACTATTCGATGTAATCTTCGTTTTGTGGTGTGTTTGTTGAGACCGACGAATTGTGGGTTTATGATCAAGTCTATCTATGAACAATATTTGAATCTTCTCTGAATTCTTTTATGTATGATTGGTTATCTTTGCAAGTCTCTTCGAATTATCAGTTTGGTTTGGCTTACTAGATTGATCTTTCTTGCAATGGGAGAAGTTCTTAGCTTTGGGTTCAATCTTGCGGTGTCCTTTCCTAGTGACAGTAGGGGCAGCAAGGCACGTATTGTATTGTTTCCATCGAGGATAAAAAGATGGGGTTTTTATCATATTGCATGAATTTATCCCTCTACATCATGTCATCTTGCTTAATGCGTTACTCTATTTTCATTAACTTAATACTCTAGATGCATGCTGGATAGCGGTCGATGAGTGGAGTAATAGTAGTAGATGTAGGCAGGAGTCGGTCTACTTGTCTCAGACGTGATGCCTATATACATGATCATACCTAGATATTCTCATAACTATGCTCAATTCTGTCAATTGCTCAACAGTAATTCGTTCACCCACCATAAAATACCTATGCTCTTGAGAGAAGCCACTAGTGAAACCTATGGCCCTCGGGTCTATCTTCATCATATTAATCTTCCAATACTTAGTTATTTCCTTTGTTTTTTACTTTGCTTTTATTTTACTTTGCATCTTTATCATAAAAATACCAAAAATATTATCTTATCATATCTATCAGATCTCACTCTCGCAAGTGACCGTGAAGGGATTAACAACCCCTTATCGCGTTGGTTGCGAGGAGTTATTAGCTTTGTGCAGGTACTAGGGGACGCGCGCGCAACCTCCTACTAGATTGATACCTTGGTTCTCAAAAACTGAGGGAAATACTTACGCTACTTTGCTGCATCATCCTTTCCTCCTCGGGGAAATCCAACGCAGTGCTCAAGAGGTAGCAATATTATTCAATAGAATTTCAGCTTCATCCGATGTTCTTTCCCTGAAAACAGAACCAACACAACTATCCAGGTAATCTCTAGAAGCATCGGTTAGTCCATTATAAAAGATATCAAGTATTTCATTTTTCTTAAGAGGATGATCAGGCAAAGAATTAAGTAATTGGAGAAGCCTCCCCCAAGCTTGTGGGAGACTCTCTTCTTCAATTTGCACAAAATTATATATATCCCTCAAGGCAGCTGGTTTCTTATGAGCAGGGAAATATTTAGCAGAGAAGTAATAAATCATATCCTGGGGACTACGCACACAACCAGGATCAAGAGAATTAAACCATATCTTAGCATCACCCTTTAATGAGAACGGAAATATTTTAAGGATATAAAAGTAGCGAGTTCTCTCATCATTAGTGAACAGGGTGGCTATATCATTTAATTTAGTAAGATGTGCCACAACAGTTTCAGATTCATAGCCATGAAAAGGATCAGATTCAACCAAAGTAATTATATCAGGATCAACAGAAAAATCATAATCCTTATCAGTAACACAGATAGGTGAAGTAGCAAAAGCAGGGTCAGGTTTCATTCTAGCATTAAGAGATTGCTGCTTCCATTTAGCTAATAATTTCTTAAGATCACTTCTATCATTACAAGCAAGAATAGCTCTAGCAGATTCTTCATCCAGAACATAACCCTCAGTAACAACAGGCAATTCATAAGTATTAGGGGGAGAGTCTTCATCATCACTATCTTCAATATAATCAGTTTCAATTATTTCATTCTCTCTAACCCTAGCAAGTTGTTAATCAAGAAATTCACCAAGTGCCACAGTAGTGTCAAACATAGAAGCAGTTTCATCATAAGTATCATGCATAGCAGAAGTGGCAGCATCAATAAGATGTGACATATCAGAATCAATAGCAGAAGTAGGTTTAGGTGTCGCAAGCTTACTTAAAACAGAAGGTGAATCAAGTGTAGAGCTAGATGGCAGTTCCTTACCTCCCCTCGTAGTTGAGGGATAAATCTTAGTTTTTGGATCTCTCAAGTTCTTCATAATGATAAGCAGATATAAATCCCAAGTGACTCAAAGAATAGAGCTATGCTCCTCGGCAACGGCGCCAGAAAATAGTCTTGATAGCCCACAAGTATAGGGGATCGCAACAGTTTTTGAGGGTAGAGTATTCAACCCAAATTAATTGATTCGACACAAGGGGAGCCAAAGAATACTCTCAAGTATTAGCAGCTGAGTTGTCAATTCAACCACACCTGGAAACTTAGTATCTGCAGCAAAGTGTTTTGTAGCAAAGTAATATGATAGTAGTGCTAATGGTAGCAAAAGGTAATGATATCTAAAGTAATGTTTTTGGTATTTTGTAGTGATGATAGCAATAGCAACGGAAAAGTAAATAATCAAAGAACAATATATGGAAAGCTCGTAGGCAATGGATCAGTGATGGAGAATTATGCCGGATGCGGTTCATCATGTAACAGTCATAACCTAGGGTGACACTGAACTAGCTCCAATTCATCAATGTAATGTAGGCATGTATTCCGAATATAGTCATATGTGCTTATGGAAAAGAACGTGCATGACATCTTTTGTCCTACCCTCCCGTGGCAACGGGGTCCTAGCGGAAACTAAGGGATATTAAGGCCTCCTTTTAATAGAGTACCGGACCAAAGCATTAACACATAGTGAATACATGAACTCCTCAAACTACGGTCATCACCGGTAAGTATCCCGATTATTGTCACTTCGGGGTTAACAGATCATAACACATAATAGGTGACTATAGACTTGCAAGATAGGATCAAGAACTCTCATATATTGATGAAAACATAATAGGTTCAGATCTGAAATCATGGCACTCGGGCCCTAGTGACAAGCATTAAGCATAGCAAAGTCATAGCAACATCAATCTCAGAACATAGTGGATACTAGGGATCAAACCCTAACAAAACTAACTCGGTTACATGATAAATCTCATCCAACCCATCACCTTCCAGCAAGCCTACGATGGAATTACTCACGCACGGCGGTGAGCATCATGAAATTGGTGATGGAGGAAGGTTGATGATGATGATGGCAACGGATTCCCCTCTTCGGAGCCCCGAACGGACTCCAGATCAGCCCTCCCGAGAGGTTTTAGGGCTTGGCAGCGGCTCCTTATCGTAAAATGCGATGAATCCTTCTCTCTCATTTTTTTTCTCTCCGAAACCAAATATATAGAGTTGGAGTTGAGGTCGGAGGAGCTCCAAGGGGCCCACGAGGTAGGGGCGCGCCCTAGGGGGGCAGGCGCGCCCCCCACCCTCGTGGCTAGGGTGTGGGCCCCCTGGTCTTCATCTTTTGCAGGGATTTTTTATTATTTCCGAAAAGATGTTCCGTGAAGTTTCAGGTCATTCCGAGAACTTTTGTTTCTGCACATAAATAACACCATGGTAATTCTGCTGAAAACAGCGTCAGTCCGGGTTAGTTCCATTCAAATCATGCAAGTTAGAGTCCAAAACAAGGGCAAAAGTGTTTGGAAAAGTAGATACGACGGAGACGTATCACTCCCGTTACCGATTTTGCTATTCTTTCTCGTTGACGTGTTCCGGCATCCCCGTGACGTAGTCACCTGTGCATGGCCAGATGATAATGGATGTTGTCACGTTGAGAGGGCCCTAAGAATATCTCTCCACCATCGGAGGAGCAAATCCCACTCTTGAGCTATTCGGTCACTTGTCAAACTTTTTGGTATGCCTGAAAGTTGTCGTTATGATCACCTGGCCATAGATGGCGTTTGAGCAACCCCAAAGCCAACCGTCCGGTAGGAAGTGATCGAGACACTCTCATGGTCTGAGGAACTAAAACACATGCTAACACTCCATGTTATAACAGATGATTTCAGACGATATAATCACATAGTATAACAGACAAGTATTGGGTTGATTCAATATGATCGTTCTTTTGACGTCATAATCTCAAAGTTGTTTTAGGGCTATTGTTTAACACTTTAAACGATATCCTAAGATCAGGAAAACGTGATCACTAACAACACTTGATCCAGTTTTAGAGGCAAGACCGGGAACCTATTGTTATTGTTTATCATTCCACATGTGCGTATGAGTTTTCCACTCAATCGCATATTCTAGGATCATAGTTGTTATAGCATGGAATATAAACTCTTAATTATGTATATGGAAATACAATAATACAATATTATTGCCTATAGGGTATATTTCCAATAGGGATCTCTAATAAGATGCCCTAGAACCAAGAAGCACTCCTCGTCTTCTATATAGACGAAAGTTACCTAACACAAATATTCCAAAAACCAAAACTTTGCCCTTGCCAGAATAAGCTACAATCTTTCTAGTATAAATCAAAAACATAATTAAGAGAAACACCATTTCCCCATGCACTGCCAACTATATTCAAAGAAACCTAGCTAACGAGCGGGAGAAGAACAAATGATCTATGCTCTCTACACTATAACATATTTCACTGTCCTTTAGTAAGCACTCTATTTTTAACTACCAGCCAAACAAGATTCGGCCTTAAGAGACATTCTAATCCTCCATCTCAACTTATAAATAAAATGTGCTTGCTTAGCAATCAAATAGGTGTATGCGGGTTTAAGAAAAAAACACCAGATTTTGTACAGAGCCATGCAACTTTATCCGGTTCATCACTCAAAGTTACCTAATACACATATCAAGTAAATTGTCATATGTTAAATGTATATGCAAACACCTTCTAACCTTGATAAGGAAAAAATCTTGTTAGAGAATGCCACAACATATCTTTGCTTAGTCCTATGACAAACCATATCCATCTCATGCAAGCTTATAGTTTGATGCCACTTATCAAAAGTGGGACCTTCGTTTTCAAAAAATATTGTTATTTATCGAAAACCAAATAATACTCCAAAGAGCAATTATAATGGTCTCCACAAATAAAGGAACCCTAAGTTTTACCTTCAAAATTTGAAATGTTTCATGCTCGGATAGTGTTCTAGTTTGTAGTTGAGGTATCAACACCTCTAGGAAAAGGGGCAAGACTATAATAAGTGATGCATGGGTTTCTCCATGGGACAGTTGAGAAGAGACATTTGTAGCTAGGTGCTTCTTTGTTTTCACATAATCTCATGTCAATAGGTTTGGACAGACTTTTTTTCCTTGGAAATGCCCAGAAAAATTGGAAATAAAAAGGAAAACTGGAAAAAACAAAACAAAATAAATAAATAAATAACAAAAAATAAAAAGGAAACAAAAAAAGGAAACCAGGAACACGGTTGTGCATCTTCATTTTTTTGGAAGCATACCTATTTTTTTTTCATTTTCCGCGGAGCACACGTGTGCTTCACAGTGAATCACAATTGAACTTTTCACTTTTCGGGAAGCACAACCGTGTCTTTTCACTTTTCGTGAAGCATAGTTATGCTTCACCGTGAAGCATAGTTATGCTTCACCATGAAGCATAATTGTTCCTTTTCATTTTTAGGAAGCACAACTGTGATTCACGCATAAGCATAGATGTGCTTCACCATGGAGCACATATGTGCTTTTTCACATGGTGTGCTTCATGTGAGAAAAAACCAAAACACACATTTAAAACGATTTTCTTCAAGGAAACCTAAGAAAAAACAAACGAAATCCAAAACCTTGCCCCCCCTCCCCCCCCCCCCCCAAAGAAACCCCCAAAACGCGTCCATCAAATAAAATAAAAAACAAAATCCCGTGGATGCGCTTAGCATGCAACATGTGGCGCCGCTTCCCCACCCGCTGGGAATCCCTCTGAAGGGTACCGGTCAATTAGTTGCTCCCTCTCTTCTCTTGTTCTTGTGCAACATGTTACCAACTCGGCCAAGCAAGGGACGAAGGTGGTCTGACTATTGACGCGAGTCAGCCTTAACAGGCCGAGTGTAGTGGTTATCGGATGCCGCACGGTTGCATGAGCTATGGCTCGCTTATGACGAGCAGGGGCGGAGCTACAGGGTGGCCAGGGTGGCCGCGGCCCACCCTGGGATTTTGGAGCAGCTATATACCTATGGGTATTTAACTGGGCAAAGAAAACACGGCCCAATAACACTAGCCAACCCTCGTTCAGCCACAACCCACGAGGCCATGACCCCTCGTTCCACATCGAGGTAGAGTAGAGGACGCCCTCGTCCCGATGACCGACGCCCTCGCCTCACGCCCTCACCGCCGTCGTTCCTCACGGCCTCGCCGGTCGCCGGCTGGATCCGAGGTCGCCTCCTCTTCCCGACCGGCGCCCCTGGCCCTCGGCTGCACCGCTCCCCCCCCCCCCCCCCCCGCCCCTGCCTCCGCCCCTCCGCCCTCCCTGCAAAGCTGACGCTCGTCGGTGCTGCTCACCAGCCAGTCTCCGGCCGACCGACGGCAACATCCCAGCAAGCTAGTGTGCAAATCAATTTAAGGTACCGAAACCCCCTATTAGGGTTTGCTTTTTTGCACTATACTATCATGAATTGATGAACACATATATAATTTTGCACATCATTTCTGCCTCAATTAGCTTTATTGATAGAAACAGTCTTTTTCGAGCTATGGTCCATATAGTATGTATTATGTATGCTTCTTTATACAAAAGTTAGACTTAATTGAGAACTTTAGTGTCTTTGTAAGACCATATTGATCTATTTTTATGCGATATTGGTAACTAGTTAGAACGCCCACATGTCATATTTCTTGTAAAAAAAAATTGGGGGAGGGGGGGGGGGCGGTCAGACCACCCTGATGGCAAATGCTAGCTCCGCCACTGACGATGAGACCTAACTCCTCCTCGCCTTTGGTGCCGAGGGCATGGTGGTCTTAGTGGGCTGGCCCATTCAAGCGGTTTTGGGAAGGTTTTATAGACTAGTTTTGGACTGTTTTAGAAGCATGCATGTGTTTTTCCCGCTTTCTAAGTTTCTTTATCGGTTTTCTTCTGTTTTTCCATTTTTTTATTTTCCCCACTTTTGAAATACATATCTAATTTTTAATACTAGTTATACATTTTTCGTATACACATGACACATTTTTTCACACCCATTGAAAAAATTCAAATAGAGAACAATTTTTTAATACATCTTTGAACAATTTTTTGAGTACATGTTAAAAAAAATTCCGAACACACATTGAACATTTTTGTCAAAATTACAAGATTCATTTTTATACAGTATAAACATTTTTTATGAATGTCACCAAAAAGTTTTGAAATGTGTTAATTTTTCTGAATGTCACAAACATTTTCTGAATGGACAATTTGTTTTAAGAAAATGATGCGAACATTTTTTACTTTGTATCAACATCTTTAAATTCATGCGGAGTACATATTTTTGAAAGATGTGAACATCTTTCTGTGTGGTATGATTTTTTTTTACTGAAATTACGTAAATATTTTTTGCATTGTGTAATTTTATGAAAAATAACATCAACATTCTTTTGGAACAAGTGAGCATTTTTAAATGTCCCGAATATTTTTTAATCCTATCAACCTTTTTAAATGTCACTATATTTTTGTGCTAAATATTACACGAATATATTTTAATCCTATCAACATTTTATTTTACACTGCATGAATATTTTCTAAATGGGCGATGAACTCTTTTAAAAATTCAAGTAAATTAACATCTTAAATATGTGCATTTAGAATGTTTTAAAAATACAAACAACATTAAAAAAGAAAAATAATAAAAAACAAACCAAAAATAATTGAATTGATTGAATGAAATAAATAAACAAAGTGACAGAGTATCCCTTGAGAATTGTTTTTATTAGAAAATGTGCTCGTGCGATGTAATGGGAGAAACAAATCCTCACACACCCTAGCAACCTATTATATTATGTTGCTATTTCTTGTCTTTGTCACCATCGTGGATGTTGCTCATAGTGTCCATGTATTCATGATTTCACGACGAATATGATCAATCCCA
The DNA here is from genome assembly GCA_034509565.1 of Triticum monococcum. Classification (NCBI taxonomy): domain Eukaryota; kingdom Viridiplantae; phylum Streptophyta; class Magnoliopsida; order Poales; family Poaceae; genus Triticum; species Triticum monococcum. Next base: position 10,816,126 of record CM067845.1, on the reverse strand, counting down.
AGGTGATGTACTTGCCATCATACTCCTAGGAATTGTTTTTTGCTCACGTGGTACTAAAAGAAAAATAGTTTTGATCACGTTATTTCTCCTCTTTTTCTGCACCGGTCATATTGTGCCTTTTTCTTTTAGTACCTATTTTGCTCATGTGGCCCAGAAAAAAGGAAAACCCTATATGACGCATTTTGCGTCATGTTGTGGACGTCTCGCATAGCAGGTTGTAATCGAGCATTGAGCTGGGTCGGCCCGTTAATGCGTTCGTCCTTCCGTGTTTCGTGAGGCTTCTAGGAGGTTCCAGACGGTCTTTTCCGGTTTTGGGAACCTTCTAGAAGGTTCCTAAACCGGGTTCATTTTTTTTTGACTTTTCTGTTTCTTTTTTTCCTGTTCCTTTCTGTTTCCTTCTTCCTTTTCCTATTTTATATAAATTCAAAAAATTCAGAATATCAAAATATTGTTTATATTTTCTTTTACTTGTATTATATCTTTTTTCATGCTGAACTTTCTTTTCAATATTTTGCAAAAATTTCACTTTCAGATTTCCAAAAAATGTTCGCAAATTTAAAAATGTTTGAGTTTAAAATATTTAAAGGAAGTTTTAAAAAATCGTATTTTTAATATTTAGTCAGAATTTTAAAAAATATTCAGGAATTCCACAAAATGTTCTTTTATAAAAATTCGTTCTCAAATTGAAATTGTTTTGAAGGTTCCAAAAATGTTCAGGAATTTCAAAAAAATTCCACGGTTTCAAAATTTGGTAATAAATTCCACAAATGTTCACGGTTTCAGATTGTTGATCGGAATTTCATGAAATATTCTATTGTATAATTTTTTCCACCAATTTAGAAAATGTTCACCGTTTCAAATTTTTGTTAGGAAATCTTTCTGCAAATCATGTGTTCCACAGAAGATCAGCTTGCTACTTGACATCAAGTTTATTCCCACAGAAGATCAGCTTGCTGATGGCTTCACTAAACCACTTACCACGAGGAGACTAAATGAGTTCAAGTACAATCTAAACCTGAAGAAAATTCCATAGGTTTGGATTGAAGGAGGATGTTAGAATAGGATACGTAGAGGTAGCAGGATAGATATGTTTAAACCGTTTCTATCTCTTCTTGTGTTCTGTTCTTCTCCTCCAAGTTGTATCTCTCCCGATGTAATCTGAAAGCATCCTAGCGATATTCCAAACCCTTGTAAGTCATGGCAACCTTCCTATAAATATACATGCGGCCCGAGACAAAGGGTTCAACGCTTCCTATCAAATCTTACACTCCGCGTCATGACAGTCTCTCCCGGGAGGCTCGAGCCGGGTCGTCCGCATGCGCCTGTTCATGCACGAGGTGCACACCATTCCAGGTGCCACGACGATGGGGGTCGTCAACGGCACAAGGTGGTGGTGCTGCTCGGCCTCGGGGGCGAACCGCCGGTGCGGTTCCGGCAGGTGGTGGTGATGGACGACGCGCTGACGGAGGGGCCGAGCCCGGCGTCGAGGCCCGTGGGGCGCGTGCAGGGGTTTTACGTGTTCTCGTCCTTGCGTGAGCCGGTGCTACTCTTCTCCATAAACGTGGTGCTTATGGAGGGGCCGCACTCCGGGAGCACCTTCGCCGTCGCCGGCCGTGACAACATGGTGGAGCCGCTGCGGGAGCTGTCGGTGGTGGGCGGCACGGGGAGGTTCAGGATGGCGACGGGGTACGTGCTGTGGAGGACGGTGAGCTGGGAGATGCACGAGAAGGCCGTCATCGAGTTGGACGTATTTGTCTACCTCCACGCCAACTCCCATGCATGAGCGCGCGCCGTCCGGCCAGCCTCGAGAGTGGATTTTCTATCAAGTTCATGCACCCTAGCTACCGTTGTCGTGCATGGAATGGATCCATCCCTCCACTGCACCTCATGGGATATCAAAGAATGTGCATGTGTTTTCCGGTTCTCCTCAATACATTTCTTACAGTTATTAACACTCCTGTTCGGAACTAATCATGCATGTAGTATTGTGCAGGATGAGTAAATATTGTCTTTTTTACAGTCATGGAGGTTGACACGCACATCAACGATTAAAAGAAAAGACAACTATATGGCTCCAGCAATCATGTCGTTCCATGACGTAGAACAAGATAAAATTATTACAACAGATTGAATAAACAAAAGCTTATACCACATCACATGCAAACCTTCTGCCAAAACGAGTTAGACGCCTCTAATTGCTTTGCTAATTACCGTGGCTGCTATTGTTCAGTTGGCAAAATTTTACTTTTCCTACGAACCATAAGCATGACACTTAACGTTGTTGGTTTAACTTGCGAGGTGTATGAAACACGAGATTTAAATTAAAATCTCGAGCCTCATACTAAACTTCATCATTACGTGTGACCCTCGTGTAGATCATTATCTACATTGTCTTTCCGTTTTTCACAAAGTTTTATCATTTTTTACTACAAACTCAGATTTGCTTCAATCTGTGCCCCCACAAAAAGAAATTTTATGCTTATCGTGGAAGCATAATTTTTTTTTTGCGCAAAAATAATAATTTGCGGTTTTATTTCCAAAACCTAAGAAAACCATGCAAAAACAAAAAAAAACCCCAAAGCATCTAAAACCCGAAAACGCATCCTTATAATCTAGGCTTTTCCTCGCGTCAAGCACAATAGTTAGTGGGTCGACCCAATAGTTATGTGTTAGTTTCTTTCGTTCTTTAGTTTTTTTTCTCTTACTTTTATTTATATTTCTGAAATGTAAAATATATTTACTTAAATTTCACAAGCGTCCATCACTCATTTAAAAAAAATCATCCAATGTAAAAAATTATCCGCACAATTTTAAAAAACGGTCATAGAAATAAGGTTTAATTATCCTTTTGCCCTCAGTGGTGTCCATGTGCTCAGTTTTGCCCTCAGATGCGAATTGTGCTCAGTTTTGCCCCTAGTCCGTGCGCACCGACTCGTTCCGTGAACTCTACCGTCTCCGTCAGGTCAACCTTTTGACTCGGCCCTTACAGGTGGGACCAGGCGACAGAAACGGCCAATTTTATTCAGACCGTTGCACGCGTGGCTTGTGGGACCCAGCAGAGAGCCGTTGAGCAGAGAGCCGTTGGCGGGTGTGCTATATAAGCGGGCGACAGCGGCGGTGACCACGGCGACAGAGAGAGAGCACGGCGGCGGGAAGCTAGCTGTGGAGGGTGCGGCGGTGGGAAGCTAGCAGTGGAGGGCGCGGCGGCGTTGAGATCCCTTCGGCTCCGAGCTCCATGTCTTCCTCAAGCTCCCGCGCCACCTCACGGATGCAGAGCCGGGCGCGTGTGGACATGCCTGTCTTCGTCTGTCCGCGGTGCCGGGCGGGCGTTGATCGGAGGGTTTCTCAGACACCGAGGAACCAGAATCGTCCGTTCTACGTGTGCAGCGAGAATGGGGTAAGAATCGGGGCAATTGCACCATTTTCGTGGTTGGGATCTTTGAGCAATGGGTTGATCTGTTTGGTGTTTATGCAGGTGACATGCTTCTTTCTTTGGGTCGATGCTCTGGCCAAGACTCTGATGAATGAACTGCAAGAAGAGCATGAAGAATGGTTGCGCATGCTGCCACGAACGGCAGTGGCCGCACCACGAGCTCCGAAAGAAGGGATGGAGGGCGAAGCACGCACTGACAGAGAGCTAGCTGTTGAGCTTAGGATGTTGAAGAAGAAGGTTAGGAAGCTTGAAGATCAAGCACTACCAATACCCATTTGCAAATACTTTTGGGCATTTGTAGGTATGGTAATCGCACGGGTTGTAATGTTGAAAATGTATGGAAAGGCATGAATTATGGAGGAATTTGTAATCTTGAAATTGTTTGAGAAATCCACCTAGTTTAAATGTTGGTTAAAGTTGTTTAAAGGTTTTTTAAATGTTGAAACAAAAAGAGAAGAACTGACCAACATTTAAATATGTTGGAAAAAAGAGAAGAAATTAGGAATTCAGAAACTTTTGATCAATGAAATGCAGCTCTCTGCTCTGCCTTTCTGTCCAAAAAAAGGGTAGCTCTTGGGCCAAATTCAGAGCGTAGAGCCAAGTGCAAGCTAGACTAATGGGCCAACTGCATCCAATTAGGCCCATTCGGGGGTTCTCTCGCGTATTTTTCTGTTTTCTATTCTAATTTAATTTAGACAGTAAATCATAATGCTGGAACTTTTTGTGGAAGCTAATTAAATTATTCCGGAGCCAAACAATTAAGGTTAGAAATTTTTTGGAGCTGTTAATTAATCCAATTCAAATACACCGTGATTTAAATCAAAGACCAAAATGTCATGGAAAATGTGCCTCAGCTCTGGTAGAGGTTTACGCCAGGTGCCAAAATAAATGAACGATTTTTAAGGGCATTACATTGAGAAAAACATAATTTGTCTAAAAAATGAAGGGTGGAAAATGCATAAAAAATTGGTGCGGCTGGGGACTCAAACCCAGGACCGTGTGGGTTTGTGGTGTTTAGGGCTACGCTGGTAACCGCTAGGACAGATGGCAAGACTTTGACATGGATAGGGAAGGAAGGTATACATAGTGAGATTTTGAAATTTTTTTAAAAAAAATAGTGAGACCATGAATGTTTGGACACGCGTGAGAGTGTTTTTCCATTGTTTTGCACTTAAATTTTGGAGGGTTGGAAGGTTGAAAATGTACGTTGCACTACCACATGATTTTGGTCAGAATGGCACTTGGTCTAGGGATAGAGTGGCACTTGGTTTAGGATTTAAAGGGAATAAATTTGCATGTTAGTTCATGACTTTTTGTTTGGATGAAACAGAGGGCTTCTCACCCCCTCCGATTTTCATTAATGAAAACCACAAGTTCTCGAACTTCATGACTTGTTTAGGAAAGAAATGATATGTTTGGGCACGGACATTTTTTAACACACATAATAAACCCTAATAACTTAGATAAGATGGAACACACCGTACCATTGCAATAACTTAGATAAGTTCACAGTTCACAGACACATGACGAAACATGGCACGACACGACACGACATAGAAAAGCAACAAAATAGAAAACGAAACATGACGAGCTTGACTCCGGGCTTGAACATCTTCATCTTGACCTTCTTCTTCCACCTTGGCCGCGCACACCCCTTGAACACCGTCTTCATCTTCACACCTCCTCCTCCTCGTCGTAGGGAAGGGAGTGCATCTGGCCTGGAGCGGGGAAGATGCGTTCGTAGTTGGTGTAGATGTTGTAGATGGTGAAGAAGATGGCCTCGCAGCCGCACCAAAAGACTTGGCCGAGGAGCTCGCGCGCGTCAAACGGGTTGGTGAAGGTGACCGTGAGCAGTAGGAGGATGCCGCCGCGGTCACGAACCTCGTTGAGGGTGAACATCCTCGGCGAGCCCCGTGGGAGGTGGGCATAGCCGGCTATGAGGAAGGCGCGGGTGAGTTCGACGGAACCCCTCCACCTTGAAATAGCCCACACAAGGAGCTCCCTCTCCACGAGCACGCCCGGTGGGTAGCGCAGCTCCGGCACGACAGGCGGACGGTTGAAGGTCGGCCCGTTGAACTGCATCTTCACTTGGTCTCGCTTGGGAAGGGCTCGGTACCCTTTGAAGTTGGAGAGGATCGGATCTGGCTTGTGGGTGGGAGAGGAAGAGAGGCACCCCATTTATAGGCCTGTGCGTGGGAGAGGAAGAGAGAAAGGATGAGAACGGTGCGTGTGTGAATCCGGACGCGTGTGTGTATCTGTTACATTTTGCACACTTAAATTTTTGCACAAAACGATGCATGGGACACGTGCGTGCATCTGAATCACTGCATAGCTCTTTGACCCGGTGGTGCATGTGAATCGCTGCCCTGAACCACTGCACTGAACCACCTAGCTCGCCTCGCTAGCCTAGCTCACCTAGCGCGCCTCGCTCGCCTCGCTCGCATGCATGCACGTCGCGGCCTCCCGTGCATGCAAACCCACATCGCCGCCTCCATGCATGCAAGGCCTGGAAAGGCTGAGACGGGCTATTTACTGCGGTCTCAAGCCCAGAGCACGAGACGGCCCAACGGTCCATCCAGCGCGCCCGGTATTTGTTAAAAAAAACAATGGGTCTCCCAGCCAATCAGATTGCATCTCGCGGATCGCCCCCCTCCTCCCCGCAGATTCCTTCTAGAAGGGTTAGATCGACGGCCATTGATCGCCGCTAGGGTTAGATGAACGGTCCTTGTTCAGTGCTAGGGTTAGCGGGGTTTGGGAGGGGTTTGGAGCAGTCAAAGCTATGTTTGACCAGATTTCAAATGAGCATAATAAATTAAATAAAAATCAGAAAAATAAAAAACCTGTGCACATAGTCTTCTTATGTCATATACTAACGATTTAAGTTGATAAACAAGCTTTACATACATTTAAATGATAAGTTCATGTGTATTGTATGATATCTCGAGTATCTCAAACTCTCTTGTATGAAGTGAAGAGAAGTGTTTTGGGGAAATGAACATGAAAATTTCAAAAAACTAACCACAGCTTCATTTTGGAGTGACTAAGAAGGATCCAGGCTTAGTTTTTCATTTTGATGTTTTACACTTGTTTAAATCTTGGTCAAAGTTAAGTTTGACCAGAATTCAAATGAGCAAAACAAATTAAAAAAAATCAAAAAATTGAAAAACCAGCGCACATAGTCTGTATATATAGAATATATGTGTAGGAAAGTTATTTGGCTGATTTAGACAAGGTCGAATTTTTTTTGCTTAGAAATGAGGCAGTTTACCCTACCTTTGGACCCCTCTTTTTAGCACATTTTTTCATGAAAATTTCAAAAAGCTCACCACAACTTCATTTTGGATTGACTAAGAAGTATCCAGGCTTAGTTTTTCATTTTGATGTTTTAGACTTGTTTAAATCTTGGTCAAAGTTAGGTTTGACCAGAATTTAAATGATCAAAACAAAATTCAAAAAAATCAAAAAAATCAAAAAAGGAAAAACCATGTGCTCATTCAAACATCATGTCAAACATACTTCTAACATAGGTCCAACATCATCCAACAGAAATACAACATGTCAAGTGATAAATGTTTCATAATACAACATCATCCCTTATTCATAATGTTTCATAATTATTCATAGATAGCATTGGGGCTTCTGTCTGTTCCTTGAGCTTCTTGCCATCACTTTGCTCCTCGTGCACCTTGTGCTCATTGTTTCTTCTCTTCTTCTCTTGGTTGTCGGTACGTTGCGCGTCTTCTTCAAACCTACCATAGAGCTGTGCAAAACATAAACGGTAATGAGATCATGTCAAGTGATAGGTGTACAGTAGTATTTGACCCTTGCAAGATTTACATACCTAGCAGAACTCACAACAACAGAAGGTTGGTCACCTTTTGGAGCCTCACTTGGATCATCATTTGGAGCCTCACTTGGATCACCATGATCACCATTTAGAGCCTCACTTGGATCACCATTTGGAGCCTCACTTGAATCATTATTTGGAGGATATTTTGGATCATCGTCAAAATCATGCGGTTGTTGACCATCATCATTTGGAACCTTGTCAAAATCCTCATCTGATGCAACCGGCTGTTGACCATCATTTTCATCATCTATTGAGGCAACCGGCTGCTGACCAACATTTTCATCGAAGCCTTCATCGAAAATCTCTCCGAACGCTGGATCTACTGTGTTATCACAATACTTAGCAAAATGACCAGACCCACCACACCTTGTGCACTTACGCTTCCTCGCTCCAAGTCCAACTCCTTCGCTGCGAGGTCTGATTCGACTCTTCCTTGGTCTACCTGCTGCTTTCTTCAGAATTGGAGCGCAAAGCTTGAATTCAGGGTCCACCATGTCCCATTGTTGTTTTCCCTCCATAGCAGGCAAGGCATAAGCATATGTGGCTTTGAACCTTGCAACAGAGTAGTAATCATGCACATACTGCTGTATGTTCCCTGCTGGACCTGGGAGAGAAGTGATGAAAAACAAGGCATGAATGCATGGCAACCCAGTTATCTACCATTGCCTACAACTACAAGTTCTAGCTTCTAAATCCACTGGATATCTCCATTCCCTCTTCTCTTTATCCAAATATGATATCTCTGATGTGGTACCCGAGCAAAGAGTCATGTTCATTTCCAAGCATGTTGTCTTCTGCTTCAGTTCATTCATCACGACAGGGATGATAATGTGGCCCATGAATTTTGCTTCGGCTATTCCTGCACGATAATGAAATTTCTGCATGTATTCTATCCTTGCCCTGTCAAGCAAATCCACCACATAATGACCCTTTAGTTTCTGGATCATTGAGTTGAAAGACTCTGCTCGATTATTGTGCACATAGTCAACTTTGCTCACTTCACTGAATTGGCTTCTGGCCCATAACTTGGAGTGGTGTGTTTCCAAGTATTCTTTCACTTTGGGATTCATGTATAACTGCCTCAAGTGGTAGTTGTGCTTCTTCACACTGCATGTCAAAGATGCTGGCCATAAATTGTCGGTATACACCTTTCCTTTGAATTTCTTCATGAAATTTGTAGCAAGATGACGCATGCATTCCCTATGCTCTACTCCAGGGAACACATTATCCACGGCCACTTCTAAACCTTTGCAGGCATCTGTATGAATGACCAACCCATTGGGATGTGCAATAGCCCGGCGGAGATTATGCAAAAAACCAAGTCCAACTCTCCTCAGACTCTGTCTCCAGCACACCATAGGCAACTGGAAATACAAAACTATGTGCATCAACTGCACAAGCTGCTACTAACTGTCCTTTAAACCTCCCTGTGAGAAAAGTGGCATCAATAGCCAAATAAGGCCTGCAGCCTGCCAAAAAACCCCGGCGACAAGCCTCAAAGCAGACAAAAACCCTCCTAAAGCATTCCTTGGTCTTTGTCACTCCCCTGAATGTGTACTCCACGGTGTGGTGATCAATATCTACAATACTACATGGGCTTGTCCTCTCCACTTCACCTTTGAATGAATACAACAATTGAAAACTTTCCTGCCAGTTACCATAAATAGAATCCATAGCATGTTGTTTACCATTGAACAACCTCATGTATGGTAAATCTATCTTGAACTTATCTTTGATGTTCTTCTGCAATTCCTTTGGACCCACTTGCTGGTTTTCTTTCACCCACTTCTTTACTTCTTCTGCCACCCATCTTGACTTGGCTCTACTGATTGTATCCTTCCTAAGGGTTGATTCCTGGCATGTGTGCTTAAAAGGGTTCACTTTGACCTGAACATTAGTGCTATTCTGCATTTTAGATGCAAGCAGCCTCCATGGACAACCTTCAGTCGGACAGTGCACTCTATAACGTACTTGATCACTCTTGTCAACTTTGAAAGTACGTTCTACCTTGATGCAGTATGTCACAAGTGCATTTCTACACCCATTCATGGATGCAAAAATTGTACCTTCTTCCATATGAGGGTTCAAAGGGTCCCATTCAACAGCTGCAAGGTCTTCGTCCTCACCCATCGCGTCGACATCATCCACACGGACTGCATTGTGAGCCTCATCTTGATTTTCAGTCCGAGGTGCCCGTCGTAAATTCCAAATAACATCAGAATATAGCTTCTCTTCATCAACCCCAGAATTGTAGCCATCAGGCTCCACTTCAAGGGGGACCCTACTGCTGTTGCCCACACTTGTCGAGCCACCACGTTGCCGTGCACCAACTGAACTGTTCTGGCTAGAGATACCATTACGACGACTTGGTTCTCCCCGAGATGTTGCACCCGCCATCCTAGGTCCAAATGCCTGCTCAAGCACATCAACTTGCAGCCTCACATGAAAATTATCTTTCTCTTTATGCCTAACAAACATGGTAGCTAGCTCTTCATCATTACTAACTGTCATCCAATTCTTTTCCCCATCATAGTATTTGTATACCACTTCATCAAGCAAACCCCAAGGATATTGGCTACAAATTACCTCCCCAAATTGTCTGAAACTCCAATTACTAGCCATTGGCAACCGATAATCAAAACCTCCTTGGTATTTCTTCTTATCCTTTGCATCGAACATGTACCGGTCCCTTCTAATGTGCACCATGAAAGCAAACCGCAACTCCATCCTAACCGGCGAAAAACAGAGACGCAATCAGCACACTAATTGGGCAAACCTACTCAAATCGAGTGTTCAAGTGCACAACTAAGCTCAATCTAAACAAGAGGCGATACTTACCCGTCGGGAACCCAGTCGTGGACGCGGCGGATCTCCGGCCCGATGCCTGCCTCGCCAAATACTCCGGGGTCGCCGCTGCTCACCATTTCGCCCTAGGGTTCTTCCTCCTAGTTTAAATAGCTCCAGCAGCCCCCCACCTTTGAGCGCTCCGGCCGGGCGCACGGAAGGAGGCCGCGCCGCGGATCGAGCAGGTGGCGGGCGCCCCACCCGTGGCGTCGCAGGAAGGTGATGGGCGTCGCAGGTAGCCATGGAGCATAGGCGCAGGGAGGCAGCGGCAGAGCAGGCCGTGTAGCTGGTGGCGGGGCAGGTGCTGGCCGCGGCGCAGGACAGCCGACCGGGCGGATGGGTTGCCAATGATTTGGCGATTTAGTTGCACGGGCCTACATGTCAGCTCCGGACCCATGTCCACGCGGTCCCACGTGTAAGCTCCGGATCCACAACCACTAACGCCGGCGGACGGAATGGACTCAAATATGGCCGTTTGGCCTCGTCATAGTTGCTGTGCTCGGACTAGGGGCAAAACTAAGGACAATTCGCATCTGAGGGCAAAACTGAGCACATGGACACCACTGAGGGCAAAAGGATAATTAACCCTAGAAATAAAGGTTTTTGACATTTAAAAACTGGTCATGCATTTTTTTAAATGTTTGTGGCATATAAAAATATTTATAGAATGTAAAAAAAAGTTCGCATAACTTTAGAAAAATGCTTCTTACCATTTGCAAGATGTTTGTGAAATTTTTAGAAAATATTCACGTGCTTCAAAAATACTCCCTCCGTCCGGAAATACCTGTCATCAAAATTGATAAAAAGTGATGTATCTAGAACTAAAATACATCTATATACATCTCATTTTATCTATTTTGATGACAAGTATTTCGGACGGAGGGAGTATGTTCTTAACATTTCAAAATTAATTATACAATGTCAAATAATGTTCATGTAATTTTAAAATATATTAATATAACTCAAAAAAATTGTGACATTTTAAAAAGCTTCTAACACTTAACAAATGTTGCATGTCTAAAAAAAATTCATGGTATTTATGAAATATGTTCAAAGTATGTTGAAACATTGTTCGTCATGTAGTCAAAAAATATTCAATGTGCATTTGACAAATGTTCAGTGTGTACCAAAACATGTTTGACCTGTATATGAAATATGTTCAATGTGCATTTGAAAAAAGTTTGCATGCATTTGAAAAATGAAGCAACACAAAAATTGAAAATATGAAGAAGATAGGAATAAAAAAATGAAAGGAAAACAAAAAAACCCCGATAAATATACATAGAAATAAAAGAAGAAGAAAAATCACAGGAAAGCTTCTAAAACAGATCTGAACCAATCGATAAAAGCTTCCTAAAACCGTTTCATAAAGCTACAATATTGGGCCGTCTCGTTAGTGGAGTGCCAGAGATGAGATGAGGGCAGGTCTCACGTAAGCAACACATAGCCTCGCGATCCCCGACCACCCTGGAGAGTTTTATCTAATCACAAGTGCTCCTTTTTTATTGATCATCTATGTGTTGTGTATTCACCACTTTTCCGTGATGCACATAGGGAGAGGACACTTCCTCGTCCACTTTGGATTCCCCCAAATGGACCCAACACCATAACATTTTTTCCTATTCATGTTTTGTAACTTAAAGAAAAAATTGTTTGAATTGTTATAGGCGTCGTCGTTTTGCTATCCATTTTTTTATGTTGTTCATTGATTGTGCATGTTTCTGCCACAAAATAGTCATGAAAATTGCATAAATAATAGATTAGCCAAATGGTACAATGGGGCAAAAGTATGGTAAGGCGCACAAACATGGTTATCATAACCCAGCCAATGGCAACCACAACCTAAGAAAGCTTTAATGTTGAGAAAATCGCCAAAGACAATGAATAGAGTACCTCCTCAGGTTAATAACTCTAGAGTGAATGGTTTATGGAATTAGCCGCGAGCAATGGCTTCAGAAAGAGAAGAAGTGAGCAAATGTCATTTACCCTGCATGCACGAGCAAATTATAGTTTTTGACAAGAACTGCAAACAAAATAGGCTTAGCTAGTTTAAAATGAAGAGATCATGTAACATATACTGTGATGATGATTGTCATTTTATTCGGTGAACCAAATGCCAATAATAACCTATACCTAAAGGGAAAGAGATTGGCGCGCACATGGCTCTTATGTTGTGTTTGTTCTAATTGATGACTATTTAATAATAGTGCATTAATACCTAAAACTTTTATATAGAATCCAAGCAAATTTAGAGAATGTTGACTAATTGACCCTGAGCAAAATTACCATATCTTGGCAGCAAGATTCCTCCCAAAAGTTCCGCATGCTTTCCGGCTTTGCTAGAAAACTAAATGTCATGATTAATTTGTGAGCACACACTCACATAATATGCATATGCATGCACGCACTGACGCACACATTGTTAAGTGTGAGTGAACAACACATCATTCGTCAGGCCAATACTTGCTTAGTTGCTGCTACTTCATCCTCAATTTGTGTGATTGAGATAGACATAGAGATTGTTTATAAGAAGAAAAGGTCATTCTTTACATTTGTCAGCTCCTTCTCCTCCCGAGGTGTTGGCAGTGACTGGGAGGGTCACCAAGCAATTCGGATGGTTATGTTCCCCCTGGAGATTGCAGCAAGTGCAAGTAGTGCTGTGAAGCCTATGGAGCATTAGCAGTACAGTCGTCTCCATTATTTTGGACCCAAAATGGTAGCTGCATTATATGTTCTTCTGGGTTATCATCATTAGTTAACCACTGGTAACACGAAAATGTGAAACACGACGGGCTCAGTTGGGCCCGGGCTCACGTCGCGATGGGGCTCGCTGGGCTACGCCGTCTTGTCTTCTTGGGCTCTTTACCGTTGAGATTTGCCGAGCTCCTAGGCAGTCACTCAAGCTGGACTGTATTGGAGCCAGGGGTCAACTCTCAAGTCAGGTCAGGGAAATATACGCACAAGGATGAGAGCTTGAGAATAATAATTAAGCTCTTGTTAAACTAACAACGCCATTAACTACTCTGCCAATAGATTAGATAGATAGACACATCTGCCACTATATACCTAGATTAATTAGAGAAGAATTAGATGCTCAATCCAGCTGCGGCTAGGCAAGGTAGGCACTGCCTACTCACAGTACAGTTCCATATATTTCATTGTTCCAAAAAGGAGAAGTGCTTCATTCTCCATCCACTATAAGCTAATGTGCTATATGACGGTGTTGTTCACCTGACCTGTTAATGGCCGCGTAATCATTCCTCTCTTTTATCACCACCGATGAATTTGTGGGAGCGTTTTTTACATTCTAATAATCTGTGTAAAAGTTTTACCATATACCTAACTCTTCCATTAATTTATCCGCATTATGCTGTTTCCTTTTCACAGTAGGATTGATTGCTGTGTTCTATTTATCTGCATTATGCTGTTTCCTTTTCACAGTAGGATTGATTGCTGTGTTCTAGCACTGTCCAGCACCAGAAATTACTGCTCAAGAAAAAACTGCAGAAAAGCACTTCTCATTACCAATCAAACAGCTCGGGCAATTAGCCCCGCGACACGTGCATAATCTTTTCTTAATCTGATCCCCCGATGAGCCAATTATCAATTAGCTAGTAGTTTGAGAAAAGAGTGGGCCCTTCCCTCTTCCTCCATATGTGGCGATTCGTCCTGAAACTTTTCCAAATCAGATGATCATCATCAGCTGATGTGTGCTGCTGGACCTAATGCCTTTCACCAATCAAAGAACACATGGATGTACCATGTTCGTGCAGTGTGTGCAGACCAAGGATTTATTTTTATGTTTTGGCATGTCAAGGTCTTCCCTTTTGCACTTTTCCGGCCACCATGCTAAGTTTTAACTAATCACTAGTGCTCCCTTTTGAGTGAGCATCTTTGTGTTGGGTATGTATTCACCACCTTGCCAGGGAGAGGACACCTCCTTATCCACTATGGATTCCTCCCGATGGACCCACCACCATAAAAAGATTTGTTCTTATTCGCCTTTAGCAAATTGCAGAAAATTTTGTTTGGCTTATACACGTGTCGCTATTTGCCCCTCGTGTTTGTCTTATTATATAGAGTACTAATGGAAACGTCTTTACTATGTAGAGAACATCTTTAGCAAGATTTGTAGTAATATAACTTGCATTTAAGTATATGTAGTTAGGATTTCATAGTGCAAGATATATATGGCACATTGGATTATCAATTACGCAAATGTACCACACACATGATCCATGCTATGCTTTCATAGTTTCATATATAGCAGCATGTACATCATATCGGATTCATCGCATCTAGAAGTAGGTAGTATCGAGCCGACACTTCATATTTTGTAGGAACGTGCAGAAATAAAATTCAATTCGTGAGTGTGTTGATCATTTATAGATGATATATCTGAATTTTTGACGTCATATTAGATATAAATACAAAGAGTGGCACTCCAACGAACCGGTGATTTTAAGTTCTTGTAGATCAATTTTTATATTTAATTAGGTCAATAAATGCAATTAAAATTTGTCCGCCAGCTACATTGTTTTTACCTGATATTACATTGAATTAGTAAGCAAATAAACTTTGGAACAAAAACTAAATGTTTGGTAAGTTCCCTGAAATACTTTCTCCTAAAGAAAGGGGATGATCATGACTTGTATTCGTGTTTCTACCTTGGCAAAGTGGTCTTTTTGATAAGGTAGTGTTTCCACTATTTCAATTTTTTTTGACTTGCACAGTATCTGGTATGCAACTTTGGTCATTACATTTGTATGCTTACTTTAAATGATTATACGAATACGATGTTTACAAAACAATATGACAAAACTAATCATACTAATTCCACCACCTTGCCTATGAGAGGACACCTCCTTATCCACTAGGTATTCCTCGGAGTGGAGCCATTGCACCAAAAAGATTTGTTCTTGTTCACCTTTTGAAAATTAGAGAAAATTGTTTATGGCTTCTTCACATGTCGTTATTTCTTCCTCCCAGTCATTTTTTATATTGTATTTTGGCCACCCATGATATTGTTGTGATTACAGAACATTGTTGAGCTTATTGTGTAAACCATTGAGAGAGAAAAGGCATGAAAATAGAAAATATATACTTAGCCCAAAATAGGTTAAAGATGGCTAGACAAACATGAACATCGTAGCACATGGCAATAGCAAATGCAGCCAAATAAAACTCACGTTAAAACCTAGAGTAGCTTCTCACAAACCAACTATGATGTATAAGAGCAAGTACTTTACTGAATAACTGCTGAGGAAAAAAACTAAAAAAATGACAACTAAGAGAAACTGCCATGCACGTGGGCCTTACAATTTTCACAAGAGTTGATAACAAAACATGTGTAGTTAGAAATGAGCAGATGGACTGAAAATGAGGGTTGTCATTTTTATTCGGTGTTATCCGAATGCAAATATCCCTACTACGTAAGAAGAACATATTGTAGCACACATGTTAACTCTTTATGTCTACATTTGTTCTAGTGACATTTTAATACCAGTACAGAATATGTGCCAACGTCCTGAAATGCTCTATCACTAATGGCGAAGCGCCGAAATCAACTTTCACAAAACCCAAACAAATACAGAGAATGTTGACTAATTATCTGACTGTAGGGGGGAATTCCCATATCTTCCAGCAGCAAGATTTCCCCCAAAAGTTGTGCATGCTTTTAGGCTTTACCTCTCCATTTGCATTTGATGAATAAAATATGGCAAATTAAAGTGGACGATTAATTTATTTAAATTATTTTCGAGCAAGTACATATACATGCACTCACTCAACAGGGAAAAGGTGCAGATTGGCATATGCATGCACACATTGTTAATAATTAAAAGTTAGTGAACCACGCGTACGTCACTTCTTCCAATACTGCTTGCATAGTTGCTACTGCTTTCTGATCAATATATTTGTCAGCTCCTTCTCCTAAAGTGTTGGCAGTGACTGGGATGGGCACCAAACAAATGGGATGCTTTTGTTCCCCATGGAGATTGCAGCCAGTGCAGTAGAGCCGTGGAGACTATAGTCTATACTCTATGGAGCATTAGCAGATCAACAGTCGCTAATGAGTATAGAGTCTGAATATTGTTTGGGAGGGGGGGGGGGGGGGGGGGCGATTCTAGCGAAGATCTGATTTAATTGTTTTTTTTTGTGAATACGTCATGTGTATCATTGCATTGATAGTAGAAGAAAGGGTGAAGCAGTTACAGACAGATTATCACAAGCACGAACGCGGGAGTCGACGTGAGTGACAATAGCAAAAACACATGGAAAGGGGATGTGCAACCCCATCTAGCTAACACTAGGCCGCGTTGGTTAGGGTTCCTAGCCCCTTGGCTCCGGCAAGAGAACAGGCTCAAGCTTCTTCCTTGATGTTATTATTTAGAAGCGAGACCAAAGGCCTATCACCGTTGAATACATAGCTATTGCAGTGATTCCAAATTAGCCAGGCAGTCAGGATGATGATGATGATGGCCAGGCCTCGATGAAGAGTAGTTGGCGCGTCACGGACGGATGAGGAGAACTAGTCCCGAAACTTGCACCCTTGGTTCGACAGGCTGGTGGTGGCACGACACCAAGCGAGGACTTCATACCATACCTGAACAGATAAGAAGGAGCAGTCGTCTAGAAGGTGTTGCATAGTTTCAGGCTCTTGGTCGCACTACATGCTTTCGTAGATTTCCATTATGCTTTATGGAACGTACCAAGGGTTGAGAATAATTGGTCTATTTGAACTGTTTGCACAACAACCACTGTGTTCTCATCGTTGTATCCTGATGACCCACAAGTATAGGGTATTTCAACAGTCTTCGAGGGAAGTATTTCAACCCAAATTTATTGATTCGACACAAGGGGAGGCAAAGCATATTTATAAGTCTTAGCAGTTGAGTTGCCAATTCAACCACACCTGAAGAGATAACTTGCGAGCGTTAATTTACTAGTAGCACAGTAATATGATAATAGTAGCGATAAGTAATAGTAGCAGAAATGGTAACATGATTGTACTGTAACAACATAATGCAATAATAGAATTGTAACGGAAATAACAACACTAGAAAGTGCAGGCATGGAGCAGGTGATTGGTTTTGTTTAGATGAGATTCAATATGCAACGGTCATTACCTATAGTGACAACAAACTACCTCCAATTCTTCAATTATATGTAGGCATAGATTCTATATATAGTTGTACGTGCTTGTGATAAGAACTTGCACAACATCTTTTGTCCTCCCCTTCCATGGAAGTGGGGTCCTAATGGAAACTAAGGGTAATTAAGACGCTTCTTTGAATAGAGAACTAGAACAAAGCATTAACACATTGTGAACACATGTAATTCTCAAGGTAACATCTGTGGAAAATATGCCCTAGAGGCAATAATAAATAAGTTATTATTATATTTCCTTGTTCATGATAATCGTTTATTATCCATGCTAGAATTGTATTGATAGGAAACTCAGATACATGTGTGGATACATAGACAACACCATGTCCCTAGTAAGCCTCTAGTTGACTAGCTCGTTGATCAATAGATGGTTACGGTTTCCTGACCATGGACATCGGATGTCGTTGATGACGGGATCACATCATTAGGAGAATGATGTGATGGACAAGACCCAATCCTAAGCATAGCACTAGATCGTGTAGTTCGTATGCTAAAGCTTTTCTAATGTCAAGTATCGTTTCCTTAGACCATGAGATTGTGCAACTCCCGGATACCGTAGGAGTGCTTTGGTTGTGCCAAACGTCACAACGTAACTGGGTGGCTATAAATGTACACTACGGGTATCTCCGAAAGTGTCTGTTGGGTTGGCACGAATCGAGACTGGGATTTGTCACTCCGTGTGACGGAGAGGTATCTCTGGGCCCAATCGGTAGAACATCATCATAATGTGCACAATGTGATCAAGGAGTTGATCACGGGATGATGTGTTACGGAACGAGTAAAAGAGACTTGTCGGTAACGAGATTGAACAAGGTATCGGGATACCGACGATCGAATCTCGGGCAAGTATCGTACCGCTAGACAAAGGGAATTGTATACAGGATTGATTAAATCCTCGACATCGTGGTTCATCCGATGAGATCATCGTGGAACATGTGGGAGCCAATATGGGTATCCAGATCCCGCTATTGGTTATTGGCTGGAGAGGTGTCTCGGTCATGTCTACATGGTTCCCGAACCCGTAGGGTCTACACACTTAAGGTTCAGTGACGCTAGAGTTGTTATGGGAAATAGTATGTGGTTACCGAAGGTAGTTCGGAGTCCCGGATGAGATCCCGGACGTCACGAGGAGTTCCGGAATGGTCCGGCGGTGAAGATTGATATATTGGACGAAGGGTATTGGAGTCCGGAAGTGTTTCGGAGGTACCAGGCTATGACCAGCATGACCGAAAGGTGTTTCGGGAGCCCCGGCATGTGTTGGGGGGCTTCATGGGCCAAGGGAAGGGGGCAAACCAGCCCACTAAGGGGCTGTGCGCCCCCCTCACCTATTCCCACGTGACCAGGAGGTTTGGGGCGCCCCATCTAGGGTTCCCACCTCCTGGCTTGGGGGCCAAGTCACCCAAGGGGGAGATCCCATCTGCCCTGGCCGCCGCCCCCCTAGGGGAAACCCTAGGGCGCCTCCCCCTTCCCCTTGCCCCTATATATAGTGGAGGTTTTGGGGCTGCCCAACACACGAGATGACCTCTTCCCTGGCGCAGCCCTCCCTCCTCCTACCTTCTCCTCCTCCTCCATGGTGCTTGGCGAAACCCTGCCGGAGAACCACGAGCTCCACCACCACCACGCCGTCGTGCTGACGGAGCTCTCCCTCCACTTCTCCTCTCCCCTTGCTGGATCAAGAAGGAGGAGACGTCCCCGGGCTGTACGTGTATTGAACGTGGAGGTGCCGTCCGTTCGGCACTAGGATCATCGGTGATTTGGATCACGACGAGTACGACTCTATCAACCCCATTCACTTGAACGCTTCCGCTTAGCGATCTACAAGGGTATGTAGATGCACTCTCCTTCCCCTCGTTGCTAGTCTCTCCATAGATAGATCTTGGTGACACGTAGGAAAATTTTGAATTTCTGCTACGTTCCCCAACAGTGGCATCATGAGCTAGGTCTATTGCGTAGATTCTATGCACGAGTAGAACACAAAGTAGTTGTGGGCGTTGATTTTGTTCAATATGCTTACCGTTACTAGTCCAATCTTGTTTCGACGGCATTGTGGGATGAAGCGGCCCGGACCAACCTTACACGTACGCTTACGTGAGACCGGTTCCACCGACAAACATGCACTAGTTTCATAAGGTGGCTGGCGGGTGTCTGTCTCTCCCACTTTAGTCGGATCAGATTCGATGAACAGGGTCCTTATGAAGGGTAAATAGCAATTGGCATATCACGTTGTGGTTTTGCGTAGGTAAGAAACGTTCTTGCTAGAAACCCATAGCAGCCACGTAAAACATGCAAACAACAATTAGAGGACGTCTAACTTGTTTTTGCAGGATATGCCATGTGATGTGATATGGCCAAAAGGATGTGATGAATGATATATGTGATGTATGAGATTGATCATGTTCTTGTAATAGGAATCACGACTTGCATGTCGATGAGTATGACAACCGGCAGGAGCCATAGGAGTTGTCTTAATTTATGACCTGCGTGTCAACATAAACGTCATGTAATTACTTTACTTTATTGCTAACCGTTAGCTGTAGTAGTAGAAGTAATAGTTGGCGAGACAACTTCATGAAGACACGATGATGGAGATCATGATGATGGAGATCATGGTGTCATGCCGGTGACGATGATGATCATGGAGCCCCGAAGATGGAGATCAAAAGGAGCACTATGATATTGGCCATATCATGTCACTATTTGATTGCATGTGATGTTTATCATGTTTATACATCTTATTTGCTTAGAACGACGGTAGTAAATAAGATGATTCCTCATTAAAATTTCAAGAAAGTGTTCCCCCTAACTGTGCACCGTTGCGACAGTTCGTTGTTTCAAAGCACCACGTGATGATCGGGTGCTTGATCCTAACGTTCACATACAACGGGTGTAAGACAGATTTACACACGTGAAACACTTAGGTTGACTTGACGAGCCTAGCATGTGTACAGACATGGCCTCGGAACACAGAAGACCGAAAGGTCGAGCATGAGTCGTATGGTAGATACGATCAGCATGAAGATGTTCACCGATGTTGACTAGTCCGTCTCACGTGATGATCGGACACGGCCTACTTGACTCGGATCATGTAATCACTTAGATGACTAGAGGGATGTCTATCTGAGTGGGAGTTCATAAGATGAACTTAATTATCCTGAACATAGTCAAAAGGTCACGACTGGCTTCTCATCGAATATAAAGGGAATAATAAATATGCCAGAGAAAAAGTTTCAGAACCTAAAGTCTCATGACTGCCACGTGATTATGACGCAACTGCTTCCGGTTGCATTGAGGGGGCTTTTACCGGAAAACGTCCGATTAGCCATTGTGAAGCTATGTGCATTCCTCAATGCAATCTCTCAGAAGGTGATCGATCCAGAAATGGTACCAAGGCTAAGGAGTGATGTGGCGCATTGTCTTATCAGTTTCGAGCTGGTGTTCCCACCATCCTTCTTCAATATCATGACGCACGTCCTAGTTCATCTAGTCGACGAGATTGTCATCCTGGGGCCCGTATTTCTACACAATATGTTCCCCTTTGAGAGGTTCATGGGAGTCCTAAAGAAATATGTCCGTAACCGCGCTAGGCCAGAAGGAAGCATCTCCATGGGCCATCAAACAGAGGATGTTATCGGGTTTTGTGTTGACTTCATTCCTGGCCTTAACAAGATAGGTCTCCCTAAATCGCGGTATGAGGGGAGACTGACTGGAAAAGGAACTCTTGGAAGAGACTCAATAATATGCAGGGACGGATATTCTTGGTCTCAATCACACTACACAGTTCTACAGAACTCTACCTTGGTGACCCCGTATGTCGATGAACACAAGAACAGTCTGCGCTCCAAACACCCGGAGCAATGCGACGACTGGATTACATGTGAACACATCAGGACTTTCAGCAGTTGGTTGGAAACACGTCTCAGAGGTGACAACACTGTTTGTGATGAGTTGTACTTGTTGTCCAGGGGACCATCTTTGACTGTATTGACTTACAAAGGATACGAGATAAATGGGAATACATTTTACACGATCGCCCAAGATCAAAAGAGCACCAACCAAAACAGCGGTGTCCGCTTTGATGCAGCAACCGAGAGCGGAAAGGACACATATTATGGTTACATAGTGGACATATGGGAACTTGACTACGGACCTGATTTTAAGGTCCCTTTGTTTAAGTGCAAATGGGTCATTCTGTTTGGCGGCGGCGTACAGGTAGACCCACAGTACGGAATGACAACAGTGGATCTGAAAAATCTTGGGTACACTGACGAACCGTTCGTCCTAGCCAATGATGTGGCACAGGTTATCTATGTGAAGGACATGTCTACCAAACCGAGAAAAAGAAAAGATAAGGAAGCGAATACATCATACGATGAGCCAAAGCGCCACATAGTTCTTTCAGGAAAAAGGGACATCCTGGGAGTGGACGGCAAGACAGACATGTCTGAAGATTATGAAAAGTTTCATGAAATTCCTCCCTTCAATGTCAAGGCTGACCCAAGCATCCTGATAAACAATGAAGATTATCCATGGTTACGGCGCAATAAGCAAATGACACAAGCGAAGAAAAAGTGAAGACTTTCTCCCGCAACTATTATGATGATACCATGCCAACTTTGTAACAGATGATCTTTCGTCCGAAACTCAGATACTTCGAAAGAGATTGTTCGTTTTGTACACGAAGTGCATCCAGTTTTTTCCGTAAGCATCTCAACTTTGTTGCACATGCTATGTGGGTGAAATGATGATACCATGCCAACTTTCAACCTTTTCGGAGTTCATTTGAAATGCTTTTCAATTTCAGGGTCTTATAGCTCAAAAAAATCAATAAATCCATGAAAAATAACAAATGAAGTCAGAAAGGGTTGAAAATTGATGATGTGTCTTTGAATGGTGCATTTTGAACACAGAAAAAATATGGAGTTCAAATAAGTTCAAGAAAATGAAATCCCTTTGTAACAGATGATCTTTCGTCCGAAACCCTGATACTTCGAAAGAGATTGTCCATTTTGTACACGAAGTGCATCCAGTTTTTGCCGTAACCATCTCAACTTTGTTGCACATGCTATGTGGGTGAAATGATAATACCATGCCAACTTTCAACCTTTTCGGAGTTCATTTGAAATGCTTTTCAATTTCAGGGTCTTATAGCTCAAAAAAATCAATAAATGCATGAAAAATAACAAATGAAGTCAGAAAGGGTTGAAAATTGATGATGTGTCTTTGAATGGTGCATTTTGAACACAGAAAAAATATGGAGTTTAAATAAGTTCAAGAAAATGAAATCCCTTTGTAACAGATGATCTTTCGTCCGAAACCCTGATACTTCGAAAGAGATTGTCCGTTTTGTACACGAAGTGCATCCAGTTTTTGCCGTAACCATCTCAACTTTGTTGCACATGCTATGTGGGTGAAATGATGATACCATGCCAACTTTCAACCTTTTCGGAGTTCATTTGAAATGCTTTTCAATTTCAGGGTCTTATAGGTCAAAAAAAATCAATAAATGCATGAAAAATAACAAATGAAGTCAGAAAGGGTTGAAAATTGATGATGTGTCTTTGAATGGTGCATTTTGAACACAGAAAAATATGGAGTTCAAATAAGTTCAAGAAAATGAAATCCCTTTGTAACAGATGATCTAACTTCATAGTAAAGTTATTCATAAACTAGCGATTCACATACATTTTAAAACTATAAGTATTTAGTACAAATAAAAAAATAAAAAGCAAAAAATAAAACAAAAGAAGAAAACAAAAAAAATTAAATTATAAGTAAAATAAAACTATAAGTATCACTAAAAAACTGTAAGTAATTAAACTAAAATAAAACTACAATATTCTTCAAATTTTTAAAAATTCAAATTTAAACTATTTAAAATTTAAAACTAATGGCACTAACAGAAAGTTTATAATTTTTGTGACCTAAAAGCAAAAAGAAATCACTAAAAAAAACTGTAAGTATTTAGTTTTAAGTAGAAATAAAAAATAAATAGAAAACAATTCTAATTTTATAGTAAAGTTATTCATAAACTAGTGATTCACACAAATTTTTAAAAATTCAAATTTAAACTATTTAAAATTTAAAACTAATGGCACTAATAGAAAGTTTATAATTTTTGTGACCTAAAAGCAAAAAATAAAAAACCAAAAAAATGTAGAAATAAAAAAGAAAAAAAATGCCACCTACTGGGCCTCCACGGCCTGAATACGACTAGAAACCCTACATGGGCCAGGATTCAGGCCCGTAGCAGGCCCAGTAGGCCCACAGGCATTGCAATGACAGGTTAGGCCTGAAAGCCTGCAGTTGAGAGGAGCTCAGGAGGGTGGGCGCAGCAGCGCTTATAAACCACTCCAGAGCCCTCTCAACTAGCGATGTGGGACTAAACTTTTGGACGCGGGGCGCACAACGGCATTGGTCCCGGTTGATGGCACCAACCGGGACTAAAGGGGGCATTGGTCACGGTTCGTGGCACCAACCGTGACCATTGCCCCCCTTTAGTCCCGGTTCTTGCCACCAACCGGGACCAAAGGCCGCCGCTTCCCGCCCTTTGGGCTGCTGAAAATTGGCCTTTGGTCCCAGTTGGTGGCAAGAACCGGGACCATAGGTAGGCATTCGTCCCGGTTCGTGGCACGAACCGAGACCAAAGGTGTGGCTATATAAGCCCACACTTGCAAAATTTTCGCCAACTTCTCTCACTCCCCTTCGCCGACGCCGTCAGGCTCCTCCTCCTCGTCGTCACCGTCGACCCCTCGCCGTCGCCGTCGCCCCGCGCCCCTGCCCCCGCGCGCCGGCGCCCTCCCCGCCCCCGCCGTCCTCGTCGCGCCCCCGCGCGCCCTGCTCGCCGTCGCCGCCCCGTGCTCGCCGTCCCTGCCCCGTGCTCGCCGTCGCCGTCGCCCCGCGCCCCTGCCCCCGCGCGCCGGCGCCCTCGCCGCCCCCGCCGTCCTCGTCGCGCCCCCGCGCGCCTGCTCGCCGTCGCCATCCCTGCCCCCGCCGTCCTCGTCGCGCCCCCGCGCGCCCTGCGCCCCGTCGCCGTCGCCCTCCCGCGCGCCGCCCCGCCGTCGCCGTCGCCGTCGCCCGCCCGCCCCCATCGTCGCCGTCGCGGTCCTCCTCTGGTCCGGCCGCGGCGCCCTTTTTTTCTGTTATATGCTTTTTTTCTGCTATATGCTTTTTTTCATGTATATATATGCAAAAAAATATATATGTATATATATGCTTGTTTTTTCATAGATATTTTTCTGTTCATAGATATTTTTTCATAGCTATATTAGGATTTGTTTTCTGTTCATAGATATTTTTTCATATATATGCTTGCTTTATATATATATGTGTGTATATGTTCTCTATGTATATATCTATGTTCATGTATATATGCAAAAAATAGTTCTTTTAGAAAAATTAGGATTTTTTTGGTGATATTAATTATTGTAAATATGAAATTGTTTTTATATTCATATGAACAAATGAATTAGAAGAGGGAGAAGAAGAGGGGGTCGAGAGGGGGTCTAGGGTCGCCGAGGGGTCGAGGGTCGTCGAACATGAGAGGAGGAAGAGGATAAAAAAAAGAGGAAGAAGAAGAAAGAATAGAGGAGACTCTCCTCTATTCTTTCTTCTCCTCTTTTTTTTCTTCTTCTTCCTCTTTTTTTTATCGGGAACGAGGGTCGTCGAGGGTCGCCGAGCGGTAGAGGAAGAAGAGGATAAAATAGAAGAGGAAGAAAAAAAAGAGGGGTCGACGGTCGCCTAGGGGTCGAGGGTCGAGAGGGGGTCTAGGGTCGCCGAGAGGGGAGAGGAAGACGAGGAGAAATAAATAAGAAGAAGAAAAAAGAAGAAAAAAAAAGAGGAGAAGAAGAAAGGAATAGAGGAGAAAAGAGAAAAATAGAATATATTCTATTTTTCTCTTTTCTCCTCTATTCCTTTCTTCTTCTCCTCTTTTTTTTCTTCTTTTTTTTCTTCGACACGTGGGGAGGGGGGGTCGAGAACGCCGGACATTCATGAGAGAGGCGAGGAAAGAATAGAGGAGACTTCTCCTCTATTCTTTCTTCTCTTCTTTTTTCTTCTTCTTCTTCCTCTTTATTTTATCGGGAACGAGGGTCGTCGAGAGGGCCGCCGAGTGGTAGAGGAGAAACCCTAAATAGAAAGTATCGTCGGTGTGAGATACATGTACCGTCGGTGTCGGACATTACATCCACATCCCACAAGTGGCGCGGGCTTCGACGCCCACGTCACTTGTGGGACGTGGATGTAGTGTTCGACACCGAAGGCCACATGTATCTCACACCCACGATACTTGCTAGCTATTTAGGGTTTCCTCTACCGAAAAGAAGAGGAGAAATAAATAAGAAGAAGAAAACAGAAGAAAAAGAAGAGGAGAAGAAGAAAGGAATAGTGGAGAAGAAGAGAAAATAGAATATTCTATTTTCTCTTCTTCTCCACTATTCCTTTCTTCTTCTCCTCTTTTGTTTCTTCTTGTTTTTCTTCGATCTTCTCCTCTAGCTATTCCTTTCTTCTTCTCCTTTATTGGTCGAGGGTCAGGAACTAGGGTAGAGGGTCGAGGGTCGTTAAGGGGTCAAGGGTCGAGGGTTTCAGGGTCGTTGAGGGTTCGAGGGGTCAAGAATCGCCGAGGGGTCGAGAGAGGTTTCCTAGTGTCAAAGTATTGAAGAAATCCATGCCTTCATCATTAGCCGGAAGTAACCAGGGCATGTTGGTACGAAGTTCTGCAAAGTTGTTCTGGAATGGAGTCCCGGATAGAATAATCCGCCTTTTGGTACGAATTCAGCAAAGGCCTTCCAAATAGCGATATTCGGAAGGCTCTTGCTGAACTTTGTACCAAAAAGCGAATTATCCTATCTGGGACTCCGTTCCAGAACAACTTTGAAGAGCTTCCTACCATCATGCACATGTTACTTTCGCCTAATGATGAAGACATGGTTTTGTTGAATCCTTTGACACTAGGCAACCTCCCGACCCCAAGGCGATCCTCTCGAACATGAGAGGAAGAAGAGGATAAAAAAAGAGGAAGAAGAAGAAAAAAGAGGAGAAGAAAGAATAGAGGAGTTCTTCTCCTCTATTCTTTCTTCTCCTCTTTTTTTCTTCTTCTTCCTCTTTTTTTATCGGGAACGAGGGTCATCGAGGGACATATATAGATGTAGTGTCATCGTTGTCGATATATACCCCCTCCTGATAGCTTACTATGATTAGGTAGCTAGTTCTACGTTTGGCACTAATATATCCATCTGTCATGTTTGAATAATAATTGCCATGTTGTAAATATTTGTAGAAACTATGGACACCGCCCTAGACGAAGCAAGAAAAGAAGCGTTGTTGAGGGAGATAATCGCAGAAGGAAGTGATGCCGTCTCGTACTATCTCAACGATATCATCGATGGTCCGGAAGGAGAGGGTGAACAAGCTGGCTATGGTGACCTAATGCCGGTGCAAGAAGAAGAACATGAGGATGGCGCCGGTGACCCAATGCCGGTGCAAGAAGGAGAAAGTGATGACGGCTCCGGTGACCGAACCGAGTCCGGCCAGGTATATATATTAGTTAAGCCTATGCTGACTAGCTGATTGATGCATTCATTGTTTTGGTATGTACACATATTAATTAAGTCTTTGTTCTTTTTTCTAGCCCTCCGGATCGAGCACAACTTCGGTAAAGAGACGAGGCCCGAAGAAAAAGTTGAGCTCGGATGAAAAGCTTGAGATCACAGCAATCGCGCCCGACGGCCAACCTATTGAACCCCTCCGGACAAAGAGGGCATTTGTTGCTCAGTGCGGGGTTCTGGTTAGGGACAAGATCCCGATAAGCATCCAGCAATGGTTTAAGCCGGCTACAGAAGACCCTGAGGTGTCTTATGTCAATGATATGCAGAAAAATGATCTTTGGACTGAGCTGAAGTCAAATTTCACCCTACCGCCAGAGGATAATCTAGAGAACCCAATTAAAGAGAAATTAATCAAGTCTTTTGCTCTGAAGAGGATGGCAGATCTATTCAGGAGGTGGAAGAAAGAGCTCAATAGGTTTGTCGATAAAAAAGAGACACCAGAATTCAAGGGCAGATATGAGAAGATCAGAGATCACTGGACCGCATTTGTGGCCTACAAGACATCGGAAAAGAGTAAGAAGATGTCGGCGACAAACAAGCAGAATGCCGCGAAGAAGAAGCTTCACCATCGCACGGGGTCAGGTGGCTACCTCGTAGCCCGGCCTAAGTGGTCCAAGGTTGAGAATGATCTGGTTCATAAAGGGATCAGACCAGAGACAAATAACTGGCCAGACTGTTGCCGGACTTGGTTCTTCGGGGCTGGCGGAACCTTGGACCCTGAAACAGGGGGATGCATTTGGATGAACGAACAAATGGACATACCAGTCAGTAAGCTTAAGCACTATATCGACGCAGCGCAGGAAGGGACGTTCTTTCCAGACAGAGAGCACGACGAGCTCACAATGGCCCTCGGGAATCCTGAGCACCCTGGACGGACACGAGGCACGCCAGGCTCCGTTCCGTGGAAGGTTGGGTTTCCGGACGCAGGCGGTTACAAATCCCATGAGAGGAGGAAAAAAGTGCAGCAGACCGAACTGCAGGCACTGCACGCAAGGGTACAAGCGATAGAGGAACGAGAAGCAAATCGCAGCAAACGTACTGCCAAAGCCTCCCCCGAAGCTACCCCGCCATCTCAGCGCAGAAGCAGCGTGGCTTCCACCGAGCAGCTTCAGCTGCAGCATGCCTTGACGGCTCCTGCCAGCTATCCTGTGGATGCTATAACGGAGTCTCAAAATTGCCACCTTATGACGCAATGGATGAATTTGAAGGTCAAGGCGGTTGTTGGCTCTGTTTATCCTACTGAACCCGGCGCAACTTTTCACTGCATGCCGATTCCAGAAGGATATGCTAGGGTGATGGTGGATGAGATAACGGAGGGATTTGAGGACCTCCAGCTTGACCACCCTACCGGTGAAGGGGAGACTCGGCTGGGGTCTGCTCTGAAGACGCCATGCCTATGGCGGAAGGACCTCATCAACCTTCCGAACTAGACGCCTCCGCCTCCTCCTCCTCCTCCGGCGAGTCAGGGCACTCCGCCTCCTCCACCGCCTCCTCCTCCGGCGAGTGACGATCAGGGCCCTCGGCCGGCTCCTTCTCCGGCGCGTGGCGGCACTCCGCCTCCGTCTCCGCCTGCGCCGACGCGCCCGAGCAGCCAACCTCCTCCTTCTCCGCCTCGTCAGCAAGGGCATAAGAGACCTGCCGCCGCTCCAGCTGCTCCGGCGGGTCGTAGTCCTTCTCCTCCGCCTCTTAAGAAAGTAAAGAAGACAACCGCTTCGTCTGCTCGGTCGGCGTCTAGCAGTACAACCAGAGGCGAGAGGACATACAGATTCGGTCCTTCTCTGAAGACTCCAGAGAAGTTACCATACGAGAGGACCCAGGAGGAGAACGCCGAGATCGCGCGAGAAGAAGTGAGGAAATTCTTTGAAGGGGTGAAAGCAAAGAAACATCCACCTCCGGAGGAGAAGGTAGATGGGGTGAAAGTGAAGCGCACTCTGGCTGCCCTGACAAAACCACCAAAGTCTGATCCGCTGAAAGGAAACTTTGACCGCATTATTGGAAAGGAATTTGCCGAAGCGAAGCGGTCGGGAACTACTGTCAGTGATGAAAGGCTGAGAAAATGACGAGCTGGGAAACAAATTGCCCAGCTCGGCAAACAAGCGAAGCAATCATGCCCCCCGCTCAAGGTGCCTAGCCACAACGTCGCTAATGATCCGAGGATGGTGCCCGGTTATAATAATCTTGCAGATTACCTGCCCGACAAAGTACATTATGAACCCATGGACATGCGGATGCAAAGATATGAGTACGGGAAGCCTCTCGTCAAAGATGAAAGATCTCTATCAACGATGATGCGAAGATTGCATGATTGGTACTTGAAAATCTACAGAGACTCTGGGGGGAGGAGTACTTTGTATGTGAGAGTTAAAAAGGAGCATGGCCTCGTTGGAATTGATCTGTTACCTGTTCCATTTGAGGAGTTCTATCAGTTTTTCAATCAATTGGCCCTCGATAAAACAACGATCGCCTGCTACTGTCTGTAAGTAGTACTACTTCTGTCATTAAGTTTCTCTATATAGCTTAGCTCTTTCATTGCATGCATTTATAATCATCATCACTATATTATGCAGATTGAAGATCGTCGAATTGAAGAAAAGACAAGTCGGTGATATTGGGTTCATTAACACATATCTCATAGATGCAACTGAGGTTAAACTTCATGCCGCAGCTACCGAGGCCAACATGCTACAATCGTTCGTAATAAATCAAAACAAAGATATAATACTCTTTCCTTACAACTTCAAGTGAGTGTTACTGTCTTGTGCGTATTCGGTTTCCCTTATATATTAGTCAAGGTTATAGTAATGTAATTCATGAGTTATGCATGCGTGTGCAGTTTCCACTATATTCTCCTAGAGATTAAGCTTGAGCAGGGACTAGTAACCGTCTTAGACTCAAGATGAAAAGATCCCCAGGACTATGCAGACATGACTGAAATCCTCAAGAAGTAAGTTAAATCGATCATTATCCACCATATCAGCAACTTTGTTCATTTCCTGATATCAAGTAATTGTTTTCTTTGTCCGGCAGGGTTTGGAGAAAATTCACCAAAAAAGTTCCGGGACTGCCGAAGGAGCTGGAATTTAGACACCCGAAAGTAAGTACTATAGTAGCATGTTCCGCGCATCTCCTAGTGATTCAAGCGCTAGTTTCATCAATACCATTTAGCATTCTTGCTTATCAGTTTGATTGACCTCTATTTCTTGTAAAGTGGTTGTGGCAGGAACAAGGGAATGATTTCTATGGATACTACATCTGCGAGTCCATCCGCCACACGACGTGTGAGCGGGGCGGGTACTCTAACGAACAATATGAAGTACGTAAATAACAATATTCACAATTTTATTTTATTACCATCATTTGTGTTGAGTTTCATTCATTCATATATATATATATGTATTGACCCCCTTCTTCAAATTAGATGTTTCGGAAGCGGGATGAACTCCTAGCACCAGCTCGCATGCGAGCAATTCAAGAGGAATTGGCGGCATTCTTTCTTGACCACGTGATCCCTGAAGACGGAGAATTCTATGTTAAACCTGAGTCCGTATGATTATATTTGTAAGAGATAATTACTGTATATATTTAGCCGGTACTGTCAGATAGATATACGAGAACTTGTTGTTCGACCAATCTCTCGGAGAAGGAGAGGTGGTCGATATCACTTCTCTCTGTATGCATATATGTTCATGACGATCTTCTGTTTCCTTCGTTTGCTTTACTAGCTAGCCAGCGTGTCTAGTCCTCTCTATACGTATGTATAGTACGTAGCGTCGACCAAGCACGGACATAAGAGAGGTCACTTCTCTATATTAATTGTAGCTAGCTAACACAATATATGAAACACCTAAATTAACCCCCCAAAACCCCCAACCCCCCCCCCCCTTTCAAAAAAAACAAAATCCCTAGCCACAGAAATGCTGACGCGTGGATGCCTATTGGTCCCGGTTGGTGCCACCAACCGGGACCAAAGGGTCTCCTGACTGGGCTCTGCACACTGCCCATGTGGATGGGCTTTAGTCCCGGTTCTGGATTGAACCGGGACTAAAGGTGGGAGGTATTAGTACCGACACTTTAGTCCCGGTTCAGGAACCGGGACTAAAGGCCCTTACGAACCGGGACTATAGGCCCTTTTTCTACCAGTGCAATTATGCGGACTAGGTCCGTAAACTGAGGATAGTCCTCATTTGCTTCATGGAAGGCTTATGTCCTTAATGCACCGCTCAATGTGCTGAACCTCGAACGTCGTCTGTGGATGTTGCAAACATCTGACATACACGTTTTGATAACTACGTGATAGTTCAGTTAAACGGTTTAGAGTTGAGGCACCGAAGACAGTTTTGAAACGTCACGAAACATATGAGATGTTTCGAGGGCTGAAATTGAAGTTTCAGGCTCGTGCCCACGTCAAGAGGTATAAGACCTCCGACGATTTTCTTAGCCTACCAACTAAGGAGAAAAGCTCAATTGTTGAGCTTGTGCTCAGATTGTCTGAGTACAACAATCATTTGAATCGAGTGGGAGTTGATCTTCCAGATGAGATAGTGATGTTTTCTCCAAAGTCATTACCACCAAGCTGCTAGAGCTTCGTGATGAACTATAATATATCAGGGACATATATGATGATCCTTGAGATATTCGCGATGTTTGACACCAAAGTAGAAATCAAGAAGGAGCATCAATTGTTGATGGTTGGTGAAACTACTAGTTTCAAGAAGGGCAAGGGCAAGAAGGGATACTTCATGAAACGGCAATTCAGCTGCTGCTCTAGTGAAGAGACCCAAGGTTGAACCCAAACGCGAGACTAAGTGCTTCTGTAATAAGGGGAACAACCACTGGAGCAGAATTACCCTAGATACTTGGTAGATTAGAAGGCTGGCAAGGTCGATAGAAGTATATTGGATATACATTGTGTTGATGTGTACTTTACTAGTACTCCTAGTAGCACCAGGGTATTAGATACCGGTTCGGTTGCTAAGTGTTAGTAACTCGAAATAAAAGCTACGGAATAAACGGAGACTAGCTAAAGGTGAGCTGACAATATGTGTTGGAAGTGTTTCCAATGTTGATATGATCAAGCATCGCACGCTCCCTCTACCATCGAGATTGGTGTTAAACCTAAATAATTGTTATTTGGTGTTTGCGTTGAGCATAGACGTGATTGGATTATGTCTATCGCAATACGGTTATTCATTTAAGGAGAATAATGGTTACTCTATTTATTTGAATAATACCTTCAATGGTCTTGCACCTAAAATGAATGGTTTATTGAATCTCGATCGTAGTGATACACATGTTCATGCCAAAGATATAGGATAGTAATGATAGTACCACCTACTTGTGGCACTGCCACGTAAGTCATATCGGTATAAAACGCATGAAGAAGCTCCATGTTGATGGATCTTTGGGCTCACTCGTTTTTGAAAAGTTTGAGACATGCGAACCATGTCTATTGGTGTATATGCATGAAGAAACTCCATGCAAATGGACCGTTTGGACTCACTTGATTTTTGAATCACTTGAGACATGCAAATCATACCACATGGGCAAGATGACTGAAAGCCTCGTTTTCAGTAAAATGGAAAGCAACTAGTTGGAAGTAATACATTTTGATGTGTGCAGTCCAATGAGTGTTGAGGCATGTAGTGGATATCATTATGTTCTTACTTCACAGATGATTTGAGTAGATGTTGAGTATATTTACTTGATAAATCACGAGTCTGAATTATTGAAAGGTTCAAGTAATTTCAGGGTGAAGTTGAAAGATCGTCGTGACAAGAGGATAAAAGATCTATGATATGATCATAGAGATGAATATCTGAATTACGAGTTTGGCACAGAATTAAGACATTGTGGAAATTGTTTCACAACTGATACAGCCTGGAACACCATAGTGTGATGGTGTGTCCGAACATCATAACTGCACCCTATTGGATATGATGCATACCATGATGTCTCTTATCGAATTACCACAATAGTTTATGGGTTATGCATTAAAGACAACCACATTCACTTTAAATAGGGCACCACGTAATTCCGATGAGATGACATCGTATGATCTATGGTTTAGAGAAGCCTAAGCTGTCATTTCTTAAAAGTTTGGGGCTGCGACGCTTATGTGGAAAAGTTTCAGGCTGATAAGCTCGAACCAAAAGCGGATAAATGCATCTTCATAGGACACCCAAAACAGTTGGGTATACCTCCTGTCTCGGATTCGAAAGCAATAAGGGATTGTTTCTAGAATCGGGTCCTTTCTCGAGGAAAGGTTTGTCTCGAGAATTGAGTGGGAGGATGGTGGAGACTTGATGAGGTTATTGAACCGTCACTACAACTGGTGTGTAGCAGGGCACAGGAAGTTGTTCCTGTGGCACCTACACCAATTGAAGTAGAAGCTTATGATAGTGATCATGAAACTTCAGATCTAGTCACTACCGTACTTCGTAGGGTGACAAGGATGCGTACTGCTTCAGAGTGGTACAGTAATCCTATCTTGGAAGTCATGTTGCTAGACAACAATGAACCTACGAGCTTTGGAGAAGCGATGGTGGGCCCGGATTCCGATAAATGGCTCGAGGCCATAAAAATCCGAGAGAGGATCCATGTATGAAAACAAAGTGTAGACTTTGGCAGAACGACTCTATGGTCGTAAGGCTGTTGAGTACAGGTGGATTTTAAAAGGAAGACGGACAATGATGGTAAATGTCACCATTAAGAGAGCTCGACTTGTCATTAAGAAGTTTTCCGACAAGTTCAAGGAGTTGACTGCGATGAGACTTTCTCACTCGTAGCGATGCTAAGAGTCTATTGGAATTATATTAGCGATTACTGCATTATTTATGAAATCTTGCAGATAGGATGTCAAAACATTGTTTCCTCGACGATTTTCTTGAGGAAAGGTTGTATGTGATACAACCGGAAGGTTTTGTCAATCCTGAAAGATGCTAATAAGTATGCAAAGCTCCAGCAATCCTTCTAAGGACTGGAGTAAGCATCTCGGAGTTGGAATGTATGCTTTGATGAGATGATCAAAGATTTTGGGTTTATACAAAGTTTATGAGAAACTTGTATTTCCAAAGAAGTGAGTGGGAGCACTATAGAATTTCTGATGAGTATATGTTGTTGACATATTATGGATCAGAAATGATGTAGAATTTCTGGAAAGCATATAGGGTTATTTGGAAAGTGTTTTTCAATGGAAAGCCTGGATTAAGCTACTTGAGCATTGAGCATCAAGATCTATAAGGATAGATCAAAATGCTTAATGGTACTTTCAAATGAGCACATACCTTGACATGATCTTGAAGGTGTTCAAGATGGATCAGTCAAAGAAGGAGTTCTTGCCTGAGTTGTAAGGTATGAAGTTAAGACTTAAAGCTCGACCATGGCAGAATAGAGAGAAAGGACGAAGGTCGACCCCTATGCTTAAGACGTAGGCTCTACAGTATGCTATGCTGTGTACCGCACCTGAAGTGTGCCTTGCCATGAGTCAGTCAAGGGGTACAAGAGTGATCGAAGAATGGATCACAGGACAGCGGTCAAAGTTATCCTTAGTAACTAGTGGACTAAGGAATTTTTCTCTATTATGGAGGTGGTAAAAGAGTTCGTCGTAAAGGGTTACGTCGATGCAAGCTTAACACCTATCCGGATAGCTCTGAGTAGAGATACCGGATATGTATAATGGAGCAACAATTTAGAATAGCTCCAAGTAGAACAGTTATTTGGAATAGCTCCAAATAGAACGTGGTAGCTACATCTAGGAGATGACATAGAGATTTGTAAAGCACACACGGATCTAAAAGGTTCAGACCCGTTGACTAAAACCTCTCTCACAAGCAACATGATCAAACCTAGAACTCATTGAGTGTTAATCACATAGTGATGTGAACTATACTACTGACTCTAGTAAACCCTTGGGTGTTAGTCACATGGCGATGTGACCTGTGAGTGTTAATAACATGGCGATGTGAACTAGATTATTGACTCTAGTGCAAGTGGGAGACTGTTGGAAATATGCCCTAGAGGCAATAATAAATAAGTTATTATTATATTTCCTTGTTCATGATAATCGTTTATTATCCATGCTAGAATTGTATTGATAGGAAACTCAGATACATGTGTGGATACATAGACAACACCATGTCCCTAGTAAGCCTCTAGTTGACTAGCTCGTTGATCAATAGATGGTTACGGTTTCCTGACCATGGACATCGGATGTCGTTGATAACGGGATCACATCATTAGGAGAATGATGTGATGGACAAGACCCAATCCTAAGCATAGCACTAGATCGTGTAGTTCGTATGCTAAAGCTTTTCTAATGTCAAGTATCGTTTCCTTAGACCATGAGATTGTGCAACTCCCGGATACCGTAGGAGTGCTTTGGGTGTGCCAAACGTCACAACATAACTGGGTGGCTATAAAGGTACACTACGGATATCTCCGAAAGTGTCTGTTGGGTTGGCACGAATCGAGACTAGGATTTGTCACTCCGTGTGACGGAGAGGTATCTCTGGGCCCACTCGGTAGAACATCATCATAATGTGCACAATGTGATCAAGGAGTTGATCACGAGATGATGTGTTACGGAACGAGTAAAAGAGACTTGCCGGTAACGAGATTGAACAAGGTATCGGGATACCGACGATCGAATCTCGGGCAAGTATCGTACCGCTAGACAAAGGGAATTGTATACGGGATTGATTAAATCCTCGACATCGTGGTTCATCCGATGAGATCATCGTGGAACATGTGGGAGCCAATATGGGTATCCAGATCCCGCTATTGGTTATTGGCCGGAGAGGTGTCTCGGTCATGTCTACATGGTTCCCGAACCCGTAGGGTCTACACACTTAAGGTTCGGTGACGCTAGAGTTGTTATGGGAAATAGTATGTGGTTACCGAAGGTAGTTCGGAGTCCCGGATGAGATCCCGGACGTCACGAGGAGTTCCAGAATGGTCCGGCGGTGAAGATCGATATTTGGACGAAGGGTATTGGAGTCCGGAAGTGTTTCAGAGGTACCAGGCTATGACCAGCATGACCGAAAGGTGTTTCGGGAGCCCCGGCAAGTGTTGGGGGGCTTCATGGGCCAAGGGAAGGGGGCAACCCAGCCCACTAAGGGGCTATGCACCCCCCCCTCACCTATTCGCACGTGACCAGGGGGTTTGGGGCGCCCCATCTAGGGTTCCCACCTCCTGGCTTGGGGGCCAAGTCACCCAAGGGGGAGATCCCATCTGCCCTGGTCGCCGCCCCCCCTAGGGGAAACCCTAGGGCGCCTCCCCCTTCCCCTTGCCCCTATATATAGTGGAGGTTTTGGGGCTGCCCAACACACGAGATGACCTCTTCCCTGGCACAGCCCTCCCTCCTCCTACCTTCTCCTCCTCCTCCATGGTGCTTGGCGAAGCCCTGCCGGAGAACCACGAGCTCCACCACCACCACGCCGTCGTGCTGACGGAGCTCTCCCTCAACTTCTCCTCTCCCCTTGCTGGATCAAGAAGGAGGAGACGTCCCCAGGCTGTATGTGTGTTGAACGCGGAGGTGCCGTCCGTTCGGCACTAGGATCATCGGTGATTTGGATCACGATGAGTACGACTCCATCAACCCCGTTCACTTGAACGCTTCCGCTTAGCGATCTACAAGGGTATGTAGATGCACTCTCCTTCCCCTCGTTGCTAGTCTCTCCATAGATAGATCTTGGTGACACGTAGGAAAATTTTGAATTTCTGCTACGTTCCCCAACAACATCATCCCTATTGATATCTCAATTATTGTCACTTTGGAGTCTAGGGTTCAGAATGCTAACAGGTGCATAGAACAGCTATGATCAAGAACACAATTATAGTCATGAAAACATAACAGAGTTTAGATCTGAAACCATGGCAGTGAAAAGCATTAAGCATAGCAAATAGCAACAACATTTTCGGAACATAGTGGATAGTAGGCATCAAGCCCTTACAAATCTGACATGGATTACATAAGAAATCTCATCCAACTCTCATGTACCTCCATGTGCCTACAGGGAAATTACTCACACATGGATGGAAGCATCATAGAATTGTTGATGATGGCGCCGAATTCCTCTCTCCGGAGCAAGAATAGACTCCAGATCGGATCTCTAGAGGAAGAACAAGAGGTGGCGGCGTCTCTGTATTACGAAAACCATTCATGATTTTTCCGGTATATATGAGATTTTATGGCGGTGGAGTCGTCGTAAGGCGGTATCAGGTAGGCCCCCACGCCCCCACGGCGCGCCACCTGGCCGTGTGACGGGCAGGTGACTGCCCTCCGGTCCATTTTCGCTCCATAATTCCTTAAATATTCTGGAATAAATCTTCAAAAGCCCCTGTCTGATTCCAAGCAAAGTAACACCAAGTTACGCCGTTTTGCTGAAAACAAAGTTAGTCTAGGTTAGTTTCATTCAAATCATGCAACTTAGAGACCAAAACAAGAGCAAAACATTGGAGACGTATCATATCCTCAAAGTCCGCCTCGACTTATTTCTTGGATTTGACGAGGAGGGAGAAGAAAACTACACCCCCGTCAAATGTTTTAGATGAGTGTAAGTCGCCTCAATTTTGATTCCGTGCAAGTCGATTTTGTGACAAACAAACATGCGGAAGAATCAAAATAAACTTGCGCCAAAAAAATTCTCGTTAGAATTTTTTTATACGAGAACTCGACCATTTGCAACCATAACAGAAATTGGCCCAATACCTGGCAAGACATAGGATTTTTTTAAAAATAAATGAAAAAAAAATATAATTATTTTCTCTAAGGAAGAATAAATTAGTGGCATCGATATTACCTTTTCAGAAAAAAAAACAAAACAAAATAATAATAATTGCACACAATTTGCACATAAATCATGTTTTTCTAAAATACGCAAGAATAAGCATATAATAGTGGAATGTTTGCAAAAAAACATAAATAAGGAAATAAAAATAAATCAAAAACAATATAAAAATAGTATTTTTAGGAAGAACGAATTAGCGGTATTGATATTACCCTTTAAGAAGAAGAAAAATAATCACAAATGCATACAACCTTGCGCTGAAATTGCACCTTTTGTAATATGCAAAAAAATAAGCATATAATTGTGTCATTTTTACACTCTATATATAATTTACACACCTATAGTATAGTACTTGAGTGTATACATTTACTCTCGCCCAACATCCCAAAAATACCATATAGAAAAAAGGAAAACTAACTACAAAAAAGGAATAAAAAATAGCAAAGATGCATAAAAGAAGAAAGAGAAAAATAGGCAGGCTGTATCGGGCTTCAAGCTCGAGAAAAAAAATCGATTGACCCCAAGAC
This sequence comes from Triticum monococcum, assembly GCA_034509565.1. Classification (NCBI taxonomy): domain Eukaryota; kingdom Viridiplantae; phylum Streptophyta; class Magnoliopsida; order Poales; family Poaceae; genus Triticum; species Triticum monococcum. The sequence goes on along the minus strand of CM067845.1, from coordinate 10,777,916 downwards.
ATGGGCAAATAAAAAATTTAGCCCAAGAAGCCATGAAACAAGGCGACTGCTACGAATAAGTCGGATGATTTCCTCGGGAAATCATCCGCCTAACCAGCCGTCTGATCTGATGGGGGTTGCCGTTGGATCGTAGCACAGCCTCGTCTTCCTTCCCTATACGCAGCGCATCAGTTGGATCGCAGCACAAACCTCGTTTTCCTTCTCTGTACCAAGCGCAGCAGCTTCCATGGCAGCACCGGTGGCGCCGCCGACGCTCCATTGCAACCTCCGACGTGCTTCACTGCAGCTCCGGCAACGCTCCATCGCAACCCCGACGACCTTCCGACGTGCTTCATTGCAGCTCCGGCGACGCTCCATTGCAACCCCGACGACCCTCCGGCCTGCTTCACTGCAGCTCCTGACGACGCTCCATTGCAACCCCGACGACCCTCCGGCGTGCTGTAGGATCGAAAGTATGTCTAGAGGGGGGTGATTAGACTACTTGACCAAATAAAAACTTAACCTTTTCCCAATTTTAGTTATTGGCAGATTTTAGCTACTTTAGGACAAGTCAAGCAATTATCACACAATTCAAGCAAGCATGCAAAGAGTATATTGGCAGCGGAAAGTAAAGCATGCAACTTGCAAGAATGTAAAGGGAAGGGTTTGGAGAATTCAAACGCAATTGGAGACACGGATGTTTTTCCCGTGTTCGGATAGGTGGTGCTATCCTACATCCACGTTGATGGATACTTCAACCCACGAAGGGTAACGGTTGTGCGAGTCCACGGAGGGCTCCACCCACGAAGGGTCCACGAAGAAGCAACCTTGTCTATCCCACCATGGCCATCGCCCACGAAGGACTTGCCTCACTAGCGGTAGATCTTCACGAAGTAGGCGATCTCCTTGCCCTTACAAACTCCTTGGTTCAACTCCACAATCTTGTCAAAGGCTCCCAAGTGACACCTAGCCAATCTAGGAGACACCACTCTCCAAGAAGTAACAAATGGTGTGTTGATGATGAACTCCTTGCTCTTGTGCTTCAAATGATAGTCTCCCCAACACTCAATTCTCTCTCACAGGATTTGGATTTGGTGGAAAGAAGATTTGAGTGGAAAGCAACTTGGGGAAGGCTAGAGATCAAGATTCATATGGTAGGAATGGAATATCTTGGTCTCAACACATGAGTAGGTGGTTCTCTCTCAGAACATATGAGTTGGAAGTGTAGATGTGTTCTGATGGCTCTCTCCATGAGTGAAGAGGAGGTGGAGGGGTCTTTATAGCCTCCACACAAAATCTAACCGTTACATACAATTTACCAATCTCAGTGGGACCGAATCAACAAACTCGGTCAGACCGAAATAGTAAACCTAGTGACCGTTAGAGATTTTCGATGGGACTGACATGCAACTCGGTAGGACCGATATGGTTAGGGTTAGGGCATAACGTAATCTCGGTGAGACCGATTACACAAACTCGGTGAGACCGATTTTGGTAATAAGCTAACCAGAGAGTTGGTCAGGTAAACTCGGTGGGACCGATTTGCTCTTTCGGTGAGACCGGAATGTTACAAGAAGGAAACAGAGAGTTTACATTGCAATCTCGGTAGGACCGATCCGCTCTTTCGGTGAGACCGAAAAGTTACGAAAGGGAAACAGAGAGTTTGCAATCCCATCTCGGTGAGACCGAGATCCCTATCGGTAGAACCGATTTGCTAGGGTTTGGCAATGGCTATGACAAGTTAAACTCGGTGGCGCCAGGTTGAAAGAATCGGTAGGGCCGAGTTTGGCTTTGGGTTTAGGTCAAATGTGGATATGGGAAAGTAGTTGAGGGTTTTGGAGCATATCACTAAGCACATGAAGCAAGAGGCTCATTAAGCAACACCTCATCCCTCCTTGATAGTATTGGCTTTTCCTAAAGACTCAATGTGATCTTGGATCACTAAAATATAAAATGAAGAGTCTTGAGCTTTTGAGCTTGAGTCAATCCTTTGTCCTTAGCATTTTGAGGGATCCACTTTCAACATCCATGCCATGCTAATCATTGAGCTTTCCTGAAATAATCATCTTGGAATAGCATTAGCTCAATGAGCTATATGTTGTTATGAATTACCAAAACCACCTAGGGATAGTTGCACTTTCAATCTCCCCCTTTTTGGTAATTGATGACAACATATAGATCAAAGCTTCGACAAATGATAATAAGAATGAAATATATCATCGCTTTGAGAAGTGTGTGATAAGTAAGAGCTCCCCCTAAATTTGTGCATATTTAAAATTTGCTTTAGACTACAAATGCACAAGGAGTTAGACTCATGGGTTACTCTTCCATGTCACATACATCTTGGTGGAGCGCTCAAAATGATAAGAGTTGAAATACATGCACTCATCACCAAAGAAAGTGAATGATCACATAAGATAGATAGGATAATATCAAGCATGCATAAGTGTAGCTTATGATCAAACACATGATCATCAATGTCTCACAAGCATATCAAAGTATCTCAACCAAAAGCAAACAAAGTTCGAAAGACCACCAAATAAAGCAAGAGAGAATAAAAGCAACACTCTCTCTCTCTCTCTCGAAGCCTATGATCTATACATTTTTCTCCCCCTTTGGCAACAAGTTACCAAAAAGTTCCTAGAAAATGCATAGTGCTAGATCGACTCTCAGGCTTGATCTTTTGGTGGTGGTGGAGTGCGGATCACGCCAAGGACGAAGCCTTCTGTAGACATGGTTGGAGTTGAAGCTGAAGTAGATGCTGGAGCTAGTTGGGCTGGTGCTGTAGCTGGAGCTGAGGTGGTGGCTCTGGTGTCAGGAACTGGCACTGCAATCGACCTCTGAGCTCGTGGCACTCTGGTAAATGCATCAGTTGTAGTCTTACCCTTCCTCTCCTGCATATCATCCTGAAGTTGCTCCACTGCAAACTGAATTTCTGTCACCTTCACAGCTAGGTCATAGAACTTTTGTTCCATGATTCTCTAAGCTCTGCTGATTCTGAGTGAGGGTGGCCAGTCCTTGCTCAATCCTCAGTGTGGATGCAATCAAATAACCAAGCTGCTCTTGTTTGGTTTTCAAGAAATACTCAGATGCCTCCTCTTGAGTTGGCATCTTGGCAGCTTTCTCCTTCCTTGCCTTCTCCTTCTTTGCTTGTCCTTGTGCAGATGATGGTTCATTCTCATTCATGACAACTTGATTATCTTCAAAATCTGGATGGATGGGCAGGTGTTCCTTGTCCAGCAAGTATGTGCCTATGCCCATCTTTGAGTTGATTAACTCCTGAATTTGTGGGGCATATCCACAGCTCCTCTTATGATCAGCTGCTGTCCTCTTAATGGTCTCTACCATGAGGCTCATCACCTTGAACTTCTGAGGCACATCAAATACATGAAGCAAATTGATTGCATGGCCTCTAATCATCTTGTGATCACCTGACTTGGGCAACAGAGTGTGCCTAAGGATCCAGTTGATGGTTGGCAGCCCTGACAGAAGATAATGCACAGACCCGAACTTGAAAGTATCAAGTGCGTCGTTTGGAATTTCCTTGTACATATTGGACATAGAGTTGTGGTCCATCTTCTTCTTGGCATAGATATCCAAGTCATCTTCCTGCTCTTCTGGGGCATTAATCAACTGAGCCCATTCAGCAACTGTAGATTGGTACCTTGTACCTTCAGACATCCATGTGATCCTTCCATCTGGGTAGAAGTGTGTTGTGGAGTAGAACTGCATGATCAGCTCTTCATTCCACTTTGTGAGCTTCTGCCCAACAAAGTCTGCTACTCCACAAGCCTCGAAACTGTCTTGCACTCCAGGAAAGTGTTCTTCATTGTCCTTGATGTACTCCCAATTGACCCATCTCATGTCACAAACAATGGGCTTCTTGTCCAACAAAACTGTCTCATAGAAGTCCTGTTGTTCCTTAGTGTGGAACCTATAATCAACAGCAGTTCTTTTCCTTGAAGCATATGGATCTGCTTCTCTCCACTTCCTTAGCCCTGGGTCTCTTCTGATTTTCATGTTCTCAGCCACAGGATGAGCATCATTGTGGTCTGGGATCTTGGGCTTAAGCTTCCTGAGTACTTGACCTTCTTCTTCTTCAGCAATGTCAGGCACTGGGGCCTTGTTCTTTTCAGCAGCTGGTATGCTCCTTGTATTCCTCTTTGGTGCTGGCTTGGGCTTGGAGGCAACTTTGGGTGCTTCTTTGGGCTTGGATACAGCAGCCCCTGTCCTGATAGCATCACCCATAAGCTTAGGTGCCTTAGGTGCTGGTGCAGCAACCTCTTCTTCCTCTTCCTCCTCCTCTTCAGAGTCTCTCATGATTGAGGATCTCCCAAGCACTCGAGCAGTGGTCTTTTTGACCCTTTCCTTCCTCTTATTCCCTTCAGCAGCAACTGGCTCTATGGGTGCAGGCTTTTCAGGAATCTGAGTTGAAGCTCTGGCCTTTGGCATAGGCTGTCTACCTGCTGGCCTTTTGATTTTCAATCCTGGCTTTGTGCCTTGAGCTGAGCCATACTCCTTCTTGAGCACTACTTTCTTGGAAGTAGCTTCCTCTTCCGCCACATAGTCCTCATCCTCTGAGTCTGAGGTTCTCTTCTTCCTTTGTCTGGTGGCAGCTTTTGGCAGATTGCTAGGGGTGCTCCTGCTGCCTTCATCAGAAGAACTGGAGGGACTAGTGCCCTCACTCATGTGCACTCGTTGTTCTGACACATTCTGGCTGTCACTCTGATCTGACATGATGAACTAGCTGACTGCTAACCCCGTGAACAGTTTATAGACGAGGTAGAATAGATGAGCATCACAAAATGCAGAGATTTTTGCAAAAGAATGACTCAAAATCTTAGTTTTAGTTTCCCACAGAAATCATCTCGAATCTACCGATTTTTAAACTCGATGATACCGAAGCAGTTTTGGAACCTAAACTAGTGAACTCGGTCAGACCGAGTCACAGTTCGGTGGCACCGAGACTGCTAGGGTTTCACAAAGTTCCAAAATCGGTCACACCGATTAGTTATTCTCGGTCAGACCGAGTCTTACTTGTGCAATGGCATGAGCCAAATCGGTGGGACCGAGTTTTTTAACTCGGTGGGTCCGAGATGGTTTCGGCGGAAACCTAACCCTAAAATTTTCGAATCAAACCTATTCTACAAACGCATTGACTGGATAGGAGTGTTTCAATCGTGGCTAGAATCAATATGATCACAATGTGCTAGGAATCAAATTGGGGATAGCACAAAGATCGAGTCCATACCCTAGTTCGGCGGAGACTCGCTACGGCGGCAACGGCAGGGTTGAATTCCGTTGACGGCGATGGAGACCAGCGACTAGAGGCAGCTGGTGGCGAGGAGACGATCCGGAGACCACGTTGGCAGAGCGAGCTATCGCGCGGGCGAAAGGGTTCGGAGAAATTTCCAAATTTTTGCCCGTGACTATATATAGCCCGACCCTGTCGGTGTGACTGAGTGGAACAACTCGGTGGCACCGACATGCAAAACTGTATACAGTTATTGCAACTCGGTGTGACCGAATGGTTCAAATCGGTTGCACTGAGATCGAAAATTCAGATCAACTTAATGATCTCGGTAGGACCGAAAGTAGGATATCGGTCAGACCGAGAATCATAAAGAGGTTTTGGAAGTTTAAGTCTATGACGAATCGGGGACTCCGAGTGCTCCTCACACAGAGTGGTTCGAATCTGACTTGATCAAATTTTGTGATGTAGCATGAATAGAGTTTGAGACGAGAAAAGCATAGATAGCTAGAGGAGGTTCTTAGGCATTCTTGTCCATCCACTTGGCAAAAGGAAATAAAACCAAACAATCAAAACAACAAGTGGATGTCCTCGAATGAGTAAAATATGCAACCAACATGCTCACACAATAAAATGACAATTGAAATATGCGACAAAGCATGCACAACCAATTCTAGCATCTATCAAGCAATTGGCGATGACTAGGTCATCTATATATGAGTATATTGACTTAGGAGTCAAGTGAGAACACTTGATCATAGGTCATACTCATCGTTTAAGCTCAAGTGGGGTTACCACTTTTACATAAAGCATTATTGTGTTCACATCTTTAGAGTTGCTTTAGCTCAAGTCTTAGAGTAAAGCTCCCCCTAGATGTGATATCCCCCCTAAGAGGGATGAACTAACCTTGGGTTTTGTCGATGATGACTTCATGTAGATGTTGAAGATGTGGATGCTCAATGTTGATGTAGATCACTTGGAGCTATCCATTTGAGTGAATTGCACTTTCAATACCTACATGGGTTAGTCCCACAAGGAACAAACAAGGATATCCATAGACATAGAGTGATGCACACACAAGATAATGTCCACGAAAACTTTTAGGTTACCTTGTCCCTTGTCTTACCAACAAGAGGGTTTGTGACTCCTTGAACTAGTGCAAGATGTGGAAGTTGATTGCACTTGTTCTTGCCAAAATGATAAGAGTGAAGTATGTTGGCGGAGTCACCCTCAAGAACTCTCTAGTTCTTCTTCTTTTGGATCCACACCATCTTGATGGGAATCCTTGGAGTTGTAGTCGTACTTGATAAAGTGGAACTTGAAGTGGTCTTGGGAAGCCACTTGACTAAGGTCTTAGGAGCTTCTTCAAATGCATCAATTTCCTCTTGAAGCTTGTCCTTGCCTTTTTGCTTGTAGTCTTGTGGTGGAAGATCATCTTGAGCTTGTGTCCCCTTGAAGGAAGTAGGATACTTCTCTTGTTGAGGAACAAACTTTGTCTTGGGGTATTGATCTTATTCCCACTCAACTCCATTGGCATTAAACTTTCGTTCAAAACCAACACCTTAATTCTTCCGGTGCATTCCTTGCTTGCGCACAATTTCCTCGAATTGCTTACTCCCGGCAAGGCTTTTGTACACTCCTTTCTCTATAATTCCCTTCAATAAGCTGTTTTCTTGCTCAAGTGTAACTTGGCTAAGAGAATCATTAGTGGAATCAAGAGAACTACTAGAAGCAACAATATTGGATTTATCATGATCATTGTTACTACTAGAGGAAGAATCTTTCTTGTTCTTGTTACTAGACTTGACTTGAGGCATGTAAGTGGATAAGAGTAAACGCTTGGCAATGTAAGAAGAACTTTTCTTGCGGAGATCATCATTGATTGCCTTTAAAAACTCATGCTCTTGCTCAAGATTGAGCTTTTCAAAGCGTAACTTCTCATGAGCTCTTAAAAGTTCTCGATGATCTTCGAAGATAGTTTCATGAGCTAACTTAAGAGTGTTTAGTTCTTTAGTTAGAGCCTCAATCTTCTCCTTATCACTGTCATTCGTTTTATCTTGATTAGCATGATTAATTGACGTTTCATCATAGTATTCATCACTAGAGTTGTCAACAAGTAAATCGTCATCACCTAACAAGTCATCTTCATCACTATTAGAATCAACATACTCGGGGTGTGTTACCTTAGGACCTTTGGTCATGAAGCATCTTCCAATTCCTTCATTTGATGAGTCAAATATATCGTAGGAGTTGGTTGACACAAGTGCCAGACCGGCAACACCTTCATCTTGAGTATATTCGGAGTCGGAGTGATAACTTCTCTCGGAGGGGTCGTCGGAGTCGGAGCCGGATACCCATTCACCAACATGAGCTTGATGTCTTCGTTTTATGTAGCTCCTTGATGATTTTTCCTTCCTTTCCGAATCCTTGCTTCTCCGTGAGTATCTTCGTTCATAACGATCATCTCTACTCCTTCTCTCTCTTGGTGGTGATTCTTCTCTTTTGCTTCTTCTTTTTGGAGAGTCTTCTCTTCTCTTGTAGGGAGCCGTACACTCATTGGAATAGTGTCCGGGTCTTCCACAATTGTAGCAGTTTCGCTCTCGACTAGAAGATCTTTTATCATTGTAGGACCTTGACTTGGAGCTTCTATCTTTGCTTCTACTCCTGTAGAACTTGTTGAAGTTTTTCACCATTAAGCTCAATTCTTCATTGAAGTTTTGTTTCTCACTTGATGATGTAGGGGCTTTACATGAGGCTTTGTAGGCACCACTTGATTTGTTGTGAAGTTCATCTTTATCCTTAAGTGACATCTCATGAGCAACAATTCTCCCAATTACCTCCGTTGGCTGGAGATCTTTGTAATTGGGCATCATTTGGATCAATGTGCACACGGTATCATATTTTCCATCCAAGGCTCTTAGAATCTTCTTGATGATGAATCTATCGGTCATCTCTTCACTTCCTAAGCCGGCAATCTCATTTGTGATGAGAGCAAGCCTAGAGTACATTTCAGCGACACCTTCACCATCCTTCATTTTGAACTTGTCAAATTGACTTTGAAGCACATCCAATTTGGATTCCTTGACGGAGTCGGTACCTTCGTGCATATCAATCAAAGTGTCCCAAATTTCCTTTGCATTCTCAAGACGGCTGATTTTGTTGAATTCTTCGGGGCACAATCCATTGAAGAGAATATCACAAGCTTGAGCATTGTATTGCAACATCTTCAACTCATCCGCGGTAGCTTCACGGTTTGGTTCTCTCCCATCAAAGAAGTCACCTTGCAAACCAACACACACAATAGCCCAAACGGCAGGGTTATGTCCAAGAATATGCATTTTCATTTTATGCTTCCAACTAGCAAAATTCGTACCATCAAAGTAAGGACCTCTACGGTGATAATTTTCCTCGCTAAACGCCATACTCTCCTAGGTTGTGAAACCAAGGCTATGACCACCAAAAGCTATGGAAATCAAAGCAAATGGAGACCAAAGCTCTGATACCACTTGTAGGATTGAAAATATGTCTAGAGGGGGGTGATTAGACTACTTGACCAAATAAAAACTTAACCTTTTCCCAATTTTAGTTCTTGGCAGATTTTAGCTACTTTAGGACAAGTCAAGCAATCATCACACAATTCAAGCAAGCATGAAAAGAGTATATTGGCAGCGGAAAGTAAAGCATGCAACTTGCAAGAATGTAAAGGGAAGGGTTTGGAGAATTCAAACGCAATTGGAGACACGGATGTTTTTCCCGTGGTTCGGGTAGGTGGTGCTATCCTACATCCACGTTGATGGATACTTCAACCCACGAATGGTAACGGTTGCGCGAGTCCACGGAGGGCTCCACCTACGAAGGGTCCACGAAGAAGCAACCTTGTCTATCCCACCATGGCCATCGCCCACGAAGGACTTGCCTCACTAGCGGTAGATCTTCACGAAGTAGGCGATCTCCTTGCCCTTACAAACTCCTTGGTTCAACTCCACAATCTTGTCGAAGGCTCCCAAGTGACACCTAGCCAATCTAGGAGACACCACTCTCCAAGAAGTAACAAATGGTGTGTTGATGATGAACTCCTTGCTCTTGTGCTTCAAATGATAGTCTCCCCAACACTCAACTCTCTCTCACAGGATTTGGATTTGATGGAAAGAAGATTTGAGTGGAAAGCAACTTGGGAAAGGCTAGAGATCAAGATTCATATGGTAGGAATGGAATATCTTGGTCTCAACACATGAGTAGGTGGTTCTCTCTCAGAACAAATGAGTTGGAAGTGTAGATGTGTTCTGATGGCTCTCTCCACGAGTGAAGAGGAGGTGGAGGGGTATTTATAGCCTCCACACAAAATCTAACCGTTACATACAATTTACCAATCTCAGTGGGACCGAATCAACAAACTCGGTCAGACCGAAATAGTAAACCTAGTGACCGTTAGAGATTTTCGGTGGGACTGACATGCAACTTAGTAGGACCGATATGGTTAGGGTTAGGGCATAGCGTAATCTCGGTGAGACCGATTACACAAACTCGGTGAGACCGATTTTGGTAATAAGCTAACCAGAGAGTTAGTCAGGTAAACTCGGTGGGACCGATTTGCTCTTTCGGTGAGACCGAAATGTTACAAAAAGGAAACGGAGAGTTTACATTGCAATCTTGGTGGGACCGATCCGCTCTTTCGGTGAGACCGAAAAGTTACGAAAGGGAAACAGAGAGTTTGCAATCCCATCTCGGTGAGACCGAGATCCCCATCGGTAGAACCGATTGGTAGGGTTTGGCAATGGCTATGACAAGTTAAACTCGGTGGCGCCGGGTTGAAAGAATCGGTAGGGCCGAGTTTGGCTTTGGGTTTAGGTCAAATGTGGATATGGGAAAGTAGTTGAGGGTTTTGGAGCATATCACTAAGCACATGAAGCAAGAGGCTCATTAAGCAACACCTCATCCCTCCTTGATAGTATTGGCTTTTCCTAAAGACTCAATGTGATCTTGGATCACTAAAATATAAAATGAAGAGTCTTGAGCTTTTGAGCTTGAGCCAATCCTTTGTCCTTAGCATTTTGAGGAATCCACTTTCAACATCCATGCCATGCCAATCATTGAGTTTTCCTGAAATAATCATCTTGGAATAGCATTAGCTCAATGAGCTATATGTTGTTATGAATTACCAAAACCACCTAGGGATAGTTGCACTTTCACGTGCTTCACTGCAGCTCCGGTGACGCTATATTGCAACCCCGACCCTCCGGCGATGCTTCACTGCAGCCGCGGTGGAGCTCCAATGGCCCCAAGAGCTCTCCAATGCAGCTCCGCCGCCGGCGACTTGCAGCATCAGCAGGTTGTATCGCAGTGCTGTGGCCATGGATGTGTTGCTCTGCATTGGAGCACAGATGGTCGTCGACGAGCGCGGCGCATCGCCGGCGGTACCGACGAGCGAGCGCCTCCCCCGTACGCGTTGCGTCGCACCCTCAAGGATGCAACACCGCGGCGGTGGCGTGCGGACTTCACCGTCTCTCCATTTGTGGTGGATACAGGAGCGTGGTGGAGCCGTCGCTCCCTTTTTCGCAGCACCGTGGCCGAAGTACGCCATGGGGGCTCTCCTCTTCTCGCGAGCAGAGATGGGAAAGAGAAAAAAGTGAGTGGGGATGAAAATGTGTGGAGGAGAGACGGGGTGAAGAGATAAGGCCGGCTGAGCGAAGCGGTGGAGGGCGAGAGGACACGTGTCGATCAACGGGAGCGGCTTGCGTTTGGTTCTTTTCATCCGACTTAAAACAAACGTTTTCCATGAAACAACACAAGGTGAAAAAGAAACACGAATCTTGACAAAAGAATCAACGGTCAAAAATCGACTTACCCAAATTTTTAAGAAACAACTTACATATAGCTGAAGGTGAAGAAGACAGGGTAATTTGAAGCACATTAAAGTTGGGTGGCAAGTTGAATGGGCCAAAGTGGACTTCTACCTTGCACCACCACTTGATGAACAGATGTCACAGTCCAGGTCCTCCCTTGTTTGACTGACACAGCTGCATTCCACTGCACTGAGAAAAGAAGAAGCTGGAGAGGAGAAGAAGCTTGGGCATCGAGAGTGGACGATCCGCACATGGGGCATCTGCACCCGCTTTTTAAAAATTTACTTTTTACGCGTTTGTAATGTTCAAAAATTTTAAAAAAAATATGCATACATGTTGGCAAAGGTATGTCCATGGCACAACGTTTTGTGTAAAAAAATATTTTTGTTTTTTCTTAATAAAAAAACAAATTTTACTGCTCGTTTCACGACACAAAATTTTGTCTTTTTTGCACAAGCTATAAAAAAAGTTGTTTTTTCTATGAAACTTTCTGGGGAGTATCTAGAACTCATCTAGATGAGACGTAATTTGGTCTCATTCACCTGAAAAATAAGAACGGATACAACCCACGTCAGCACACACGCATCTTATAGCACCACATCCAATAGCTATAAAAGGTGAATGAGACCAAATTAAATCTCATCTAGATGAGTTCTAGCAAAACTGAACTTTCTGCACACACATAGAATACGGAGATGTCCGCGTGCATCTTTTTTTTTGAATTTTTTAACATTACAAAATGTGTTTTTCAAAATAGGTTCATATACATCCGGATTCATCATGCACATCTCCTTGGCATCTCCCTTTATATCATCATCCACATGACATCGCCGTCACCGATTTCTTTGGCAGATTCTCGCTCCACTTATATACACGCTCTCCCTCCATTTCTCAATTCTCACCACCACACGCATTTCCCAACCAATTTTTTTGCTCCGACAGCAACATCAAGCACTGGGTAGTGGCTAGCTAGCTAGCTAGGCGCGTACGTGCTGGGCACAGCCATGGTGGCCACGCTTTGCTCGGTGGCCTTGCTGCTCGTCGTCGTCGCTCTCCTGTCGGCGACAGGCGATGGTGCGGCGGCATTGGACGCCCAGGCCGCGTACCTGTCCCGGCTGAAGCAGGAGCTCGCCGGCCCGGCCATGGCGCGCTGGGACTTCTCGTCGGCCACGCCGGTCGACTACTGCCGGTTCCAGGGCGTGGTTTGTGGCGGCGGCAACGTCACGGGCATCGACCTCACGTCGTGGCGGCTCACCGGCAGGCTCCCGCCCGGCATCTGCGCGGCGCTGCCGGCGCTCCGGGACCTCCTGCTCGCCTACAACGAAATCCGCGGCGGCTTCCCGGCGGGCCTCCTCAACTGCTCCTCCCTCGAGACGCTCAACCTCAGCTTCGCCAGCGTGTCGGGCGCGCTGCCGGACCTGTCCCCGATGCGGGCGCTGCGGGTGCTCGACCTCTCCGACAACCTCTTCTCCGGCGCGTTCCCGGCGGCGTCCCTCGCCAACATGACCTCGCTGGAGGTGATCAACTTCAACGAGAACCCCGGCTTCGACGTCTGGCGCCCGCCGGAGGCGCTCACGCGGCTGCGGCGCCTCCGCGTGCTCATCCTGTCCACCACGTCCATGCGCGGCGGCGTGCCGGCGTGGCTCGGCAACATGACGTCCCTCACCTTCCTGGAGCTCAGCGGCAACTCCCTCACCGGCCGCATCCCGGCGTCGCTCGGCCGCCTCGCCAACCTCGAGTTCCTCGAGCTCTACTACAACGACCTGGAGGGCGCCATCCCCGACGAGCTCGGCAACCTCACGCGCCTCGCCGACGTCGACTTCTCCGAGAACCACCTCGACGGCGCCATACCGGACTCGCTCTGCGCGCTGCCGCGCCTCCGCGTGCTGCAGCTCTACACCAACTTCCTCGCCGGGCCCATCCCGGCCGTGCTGGGCAACTCCACGCAGCTCGAGATCCTCTCCGTGTACAAGAACCAGCTCACCGGCGAGCTCCCCGCCGACCTGGGCCGCTACTCCGACTTCAACGTGCTGGAGGTCTCCGAGAACCAGCTCACGGGCCCGCTGCCGCCGTACGCCTGCGCCAACGGTAAGCTCCAGTACATCCTTGTCCTCAGCAACCTGCTCACCGGCACCATCCCGGCGGCCTACGCCGACTGCCTGCCGCTACTCCGGTTCCGCGTGAGCAGCAACCACCTGGAGGGCGACGTGCCGCCGGGCATCTTCGCGCTGCCGCATGCCTCCATCGTGGACCTCTCCTACAACCACTTCACCGGCTCGGTGCCCCCGTCCATCGCCGGCGCCAAGAACCTCACCTCGCTGTTCGCGTCCGCCAACCGGCTGTCCGGCATGCTCCCGCCGGAGATCGCCGACGTCTGGGGCCTCGTGAAGATAGACCTGAGCAACAACCTCATCGCCGGCCCGATCCCGGCGGCGATGGGGAGGCTGGTCCGGCTGAACCAGCTGTCCCTGCAGGGCAACCGCCTGAACGGCCCCATCCCGGAGACGCTCGCCGACCTGAGGAGTCTCAACGTGCTGAACCTGTCCGAGAACGTGCTGTCGGGGCAGATACCGGAGGCGCTGTGTGCGCTGCTGCCCAACTCGCTGGACTTCGCCGGCAACAACCTGTCGGGGCCGGTGCCGCCGGCGATGATCAAGGAAGGGCTGCTGGAGAGCGTGGCCGGCAACCCGGGGCTGTGCGTGGCGTTCCGGCTCAACCTGAGCGACACGGCGCTGCCGCTGTGCCAGAAGGGCGGGGAGAAGCGGGGGTTCGCCGGGAGCTCGTGGATCGTCGGGGTGTGCTGCGTGGTGTGCGTGGTGGCAATGCTGGCGCTGGCGCGGCGGTGGGTGACGCGGCGACGGGAGTTGAAGGACGGCGAGCAGGACGGGACGTCGTCGCCGGGGTCGAGGGGCGGCGGGCTGTCGTCGTACGACGTGACGAGCTTCCACAAGCTAAACTTCGACCAGCACGAGATCGTGGAGGCGCTGATCGACAAGAACATCGTCGGGCACGGCGGCTCCGGCACGGTGTACAAGATCGAGCTGAGCAGCGGCGAGCTGGTGGCGGTGAAGAAGCTGTGGGTGTCCTCCTCCAAGACCAAGCAGCAGCGGCAGAAGCAGCATCAGCATCGCGGCCATGGGCATGGGCATGGGTATGGGCACGGCCGAGGCTACGGCGGCGGCGAGGAGGACGACAGCCGCGAGCTGCGGACGGAGGTGGAGACGCTGGGCAGCATCCGGCACAAGAACATCGTGAAGCTCTACTGCTGCTACTCGGGCGCCGACTGCAACCTGCTGGTGTACGAGTACATGCCCAACGGCAACCTGTGGGACGCGCTGCACGGCGGCGCCGGCGGTGGGTGGGGCGGCTTCGGGTTCCTCGACTGGCCGACGCGCCGCCGCGTGGCCATCGGCGTGGCCCAGGGCCTGGCGTACCTCCACCACGACCTCCTGTTCGCCATCGTCCACCGCGACGTCAAGTCGTCCAACATCCTGCTCGACGCCGACTTCGAGCCCAAGGTGGCCGACTTCGGCATCGCCAAGGTGCTCCAGGCCACCCGCGGCGGCGGCGTCGGCGGCGACACCTCGTCCACCACCACCATCGCCGGCACGTACGGGTACCTGGCCCCGGAGTACGCCTACTCGTCCAAGGCGACGACCAAGTGCGACGTGTACAGCTTCGGGGTGGTGCTCATGGAGCTGGCCACGGGGAAGAAGCCGATCGAGCCGGAGTTCGGGGAGACGAGGGACATCGTGCAGTGGGTGACCGGCAAGGTGGCCGCCGCGGCGGAGGCGGAGGCGCTGGACAAGCGCCTCGCGTGGAGCCCCTTCAAGGACGAGATGGTGCAGGCGCTGCGCGTGGCCGTCCGGTGCACCTGCAGCATCCCCGGCCTCCGCCCCACCATGGCCGACGTCGTCCAGATGCTCGCCGAGTCCGGCCCGCCCCCCGGCAGCCGCTCCGCCAAAGACTACTCCGGCCAGAAACCCAAACCAGCCGAGGCCAAGTGAGCCATGCAACTCAAGTCATCAATTAACCACCGAGTAACTAGTAGTATAACTAAGAGTGAATCAAGCGATCATCACTGATCCAATTAAGTTATTATTAGGCAAAAAATAGTACTAGTAACTACAATTATAATAGCACTACCAGTACTAATTAAAGAAGATGGTTAGAACTAGTGGTGCAACTAAGTTTTTATAGAGAGATAGGAGGGGTGATTTTGAGGATGATTGATGCAATTTAAGTTGCAAAAGATTGTTGGATATTGCACTAGATTGAGTGGTATTGTGTCTATATATATAGATAAATGGAGCAAGTTAGCTGCATTGCAATATTATAGCTTGCTAGCTTTAATATTATTTTCAGAAGCACAAAAAAAAGGCCAGCTTTTAGTTTGGGGTCGTTTTCCTCATGGATCACTGAGATATACTATACTGTGCAAGGCTGCTTGGTGTTTAAGCAGAATCTGATGCCTCAGTGAGTGGATGGATGGACCTGTATATATCTATCGACAACAACCATGCATATGCTATATGTATCATATACATATAAATGGATGGATGCAACAAAAAGTACTAGTGCATTCAGACCTTTAATTGTTCCTTTCTTTTTGGATCCATGGTCACCTTTTGTTCTTCCTTTTTCTTGTGCCATTTTTGTTTTGCTGAGAGTGATGCCATGATGGAATGGCTAGGTAGGGAACAAATTGAGAAGAGGTGGTTTGTTGCATTGTTCTTCCATGCAAATGAACAAACAAAACCTCATTCGGAGGCATTCTCGTTGGCACCAAAGAGGAGGGCCGAGAGGAGGAGGGCGGGGGGGGGGGGGGGGGGGGGGCACATTTGGATCTAGGGGTCTTTGAAGGCATCCTCTCGCGGAGTGGATGGCGGCACTTCGTGTTTTGGTCCTCCTGATGCTTCTTTGATAGGCGAAGTTTTCAGCCTTGGTTCATTAAGGATCTAGTGAGGTTTACGTCTTCCCGAATCAGGGGCGGTCTCCCAACCCTCTTTGTCACCTTCTTCTCGGGGCGGCTATCTGTTTCTCAGATCACAGTCATGATTCATCGGCGCCACCCCAAACATTGCATCAATAAAGTTTCTCTAGTGTTGATTTGGAGCTCCAACGCGGCATTGAGCTTCCACCAACAAGTGCAGAAGGAAGGCAACATCAAATTTCTCATGAAGACGTGCGAGTAATTTTCTATTTTTTTAACGAAGGGCATGTTGGCTTAAATATATGTGGCCTTTGGTATTTTGCAAAAAATAATAATTAATAATTTGTATTGCTTGGTAACAAATATATTTGTAGACCAAGCCAGCTAAAGTTGCATGTCCATTAACCTGTTTGTTTCTCTTCTTTCTTAAAAAATGGAAGTCTTTTATCACGGTCTACTTGGATGCCCACAAAACATAATACAAAAACAAAAGTTGGGTAAAAATCTTCATATAGAAAATAATAGAATGTCGAATAACACAAAACGGGAATGGGTGTTTCTATGACAACACAATCCAAGTCACAAAACAAAATCCAAGTCACTTCAACATTTGGAAGCCACAACTTTTGTTTCCTTTTTTTTTACTAAACAACATTCGGTAAATTTGGCTGGAAATAGTATGTACATTTCCACTCAAAAATGTCTTATGCCGACCTGGTGGTTTTGCAATAGGCGGTGTGTCTTACCATTACTTTATTTTTTGTAAGACTTGTGAAATGAAGACCTTGTAACAATTGGTTGTCTGAATCTCGAGGAGTCGAGGCATGGATAGTTATTCTTTCATTACCTTTTTTATGTCATGCCACTAAAACTTCTTTGCATAGATGTACGTGTATTTTTGATCAAACAGTTCGATTTTATTTTAATTTCTATTTGGGGGGGGGGGGGGGGGGGGGGAGTTCGTTTTTAGTTTCTTTGCTAGGACTACTGAAATTGCACATCGCCTAGTAAAAAAAAGAAAAGGGAAGATTTATTACCCCAATCAAATGCAAAATAACACAAGACAAAGATGGAGGGTTGAAACTTGAAACACAACAAAATACAATTCAGCTTAGGATTTTAAATCCACAACTTTGTTGTTTCCGTTCTAGCTAAACGACATTTAACTAATTTGGCTGCAACTCAAAAAGGTCCGACACCTACGTGGTGAGTTCTCAGTGTGTCCTGGCCGTATGACTTTTATTTTCTTTTGTAAGACTTGTCAAATTAACTGAGGCATTGTAATAATTGGTTGTCTGCATCTTCTCATGTAGAGGCCTGGATAGTTATTTTTATTACCTAATCATTATTGTTACGTTGCTAAAAAATGTACAAGACTCAATTCAGGGTTTAAATTCCTACGACGACAAAGAAGTATCGGGTTTTTTTTTTGCCGTGTTTCTGCGTACACGTACATGTATTTCTGATCAAATACTTGGGTATAATTCTCAGCTGCCATGACAACTGAAATTGCACGTTGCCTAGTCTGTTTATTTTTTTCTTAAGAAAATGCAACTTTATTAGCCCAACCAAGTAGGATCTAAAATAACACAAGACAAATGGAGGATTGAAAGTTTGAAACACAACAAAATCCAACTCACCTCAGCATTTGTCAACCACAACTTTTGTTGTTTCCATTCTTTGCTAAAGAACATTCGATTTTGTTTTTCAGACCACATAGTTTGATTTTATTTTTAGCTGACATGCATTAGAAATTGCACATGCTTGATCTATTTCTTTTTAGAAACGAAAGCTTTATAATCCTTCCAATAAATAAGTGTTTTCCATAAATAAGACAAATATGGAGGCTGCAAACACAACAAAATCCAAGTCACCTCAGCATTTGTCAACCATAACTTTTGTTGTTTCCGTTTCTTTGCTAAACGACATTCTGACTAATTTGGTCGCAACTAGATTGTTCATTTCCACTCGAAAAAGGTCCGAAAGTGATGTGGCACGCTCCTCATGTTGCATGATCTGAGGAAATGATTGATTAGTTAGTGCACGAATGCAATGGATGTTGACTCAGTCTATTGCAAGTATAGATCCATCATCAGTAGCGCCACCGTGGCATTCTATACTATATGTCACATGGACTGGGATCAGGTAACATGCCTCTTGACAGTCACGGTGTAACATGCGCCTTCCTCCCGCGCCGCTTGCCGCATCGCATGCGTGCCGGCCCAGAGCATGCATCAGCCGGCATTGATCCCGCGATTTGACCGGACGGGAGGGCGGCACAGACGGACGCGATCTCTCAGGCGTCGCCGCTTCAATGCAGATGCCGCATCCCAAGAAATCAACTCCGGCATGTAAAAAAAAGATCAACTGATTAGCGCAACAAAACAAAAAAATTGAATGAAAGTGATGACTCCCGGATTTCATTAACATAATAAATGTGATGTTTGTTTTTTAATCTTGTTTCAGAAAATTAGGATGTCTTAAACTAGCTTTTTTTGAGAAATAGTATGTGCTAAACTAGCTACTCCGTTACTTAGTCTTCATACATTTTAAGGGCCCGTTTGGAACACGGGAACTCAAAATATAGGAATAAGAAAAACCCAGCAATTGGGTTGTCATGTACCCTGGATTCCTTCCTTTAGGAATCAAAACCTCAGGAAGACTTTAAAACTGTCATTTGACTGTCATGCAGTAAAAATGCAGGAACTGTAGGCACAAATTGAAGAAAACATGAGGTAGAACCTCATGTTTGGATTCCTCCAGAATGCCTATGGAAATTCCCCATTTTATAGAAATTTCAAAGGAATGTAGGATAGTAATTCGTTTGTTCCAAATGAGACCAATGGTATTTTTCCTATAGGAATCCTATCCTCTAAAATTCCTACATTGTTCCTATGTTCCTAAGGGGGCTCCTAGCCCGGTTAATTTTGTGTCGTAAAATTCGTCCGCGTTCAGAAAAGGTGATATATATGTGCAGGGAAAACATATTTAGCATAGTGTTTTGGACAGAGTATTAAGATATTTGAGAAGTCTCGACTGTACTTGAGAGATCAGGACACACTGGTTTCCACCTCACACAGAGCACCCAAATGCAGCAGCAACAGTTTTAAGAATTTATTTTAATGGTGCTTCAGAGATCAGGACACCAAAAGAAGAAACATAAAAGATGTTAGTTGCAAGCACAATGTGGGGTTCCATGCATAGGTATCTAGCTGCCCTTTGATCCCCTCTGCCATTAACCGTACATAGTGCCCTAGCAATCCACCATTTACTAGTGGGAGCAAGTGGCAGCTGCTGCTGGCTACTTGATCATCTTTGCAGCATTGGTGGCCATCCTTGGTGGCGCGGCTAGGTAGCCTCAGCATGTTGAATGAGCAGGATGCCATTCACCAGCACAACATGCCTGACGTCAATTTGCATTTTGGATCACCCATGAACACGGCGAGTTTTTGTTCATGACGGATGCGGATCGACCACGTCCTCCGTTTGATGTTCTACCGTCGATCTCGATCGGGTAAAATATCAAGAGCTCAAGATGTCGACCGAGCATATAGTGAAAAGTGTATTCAGTGGAATGGGCCAGAGCAGAAATAACACAAGGACTTGATCAGAAAGGAAAATATGCAAGGCCAACAGTAACCTGTAAGCAGCTGGCAGCGCCAGGATCTGATGCTCCTCGTAGCAAAATCCCAGTTCCCTCCTCCTGCTGCAGCCAAGCATGGCCAAAAACAGGAATCCCCGGCCGGGAAAGCGGCCCTGAATTATGTGGTCAATGCAAGCATCTAGCTATCCTGATGAGCGGACGGATGGGTGCATGCAGCGATGGTGAACCAAGTAAAGATTGTGGCTCTTCTCGAAAGAAGATGAAGAAGAAAAGGCAAAGATTGTGGCAAGCAGGCGATGGGTATCAATCAATCAAAGCAGAAAGATGAACCATGTATATACTGCTGCCAGTAGATCTTTTTGTCAAAAGATACTAAATACGAGTGAGATTGGGCCACAGCAGATATGGCACCAAAAAAAAGTAAAAAATTTGCTTTCATTGAGAGTTGAACTCAAGACCTCCCGCTTACTAAACGGGTGCTCTAACCAACTGAGCTATGAAAGCTTGCTGTCCTGTTTCATTTGAGAACTTACTTATCTGATAGCTAGACGAGAAGGCCTGCAAAAAATTGAAACAGGACAGACACTAATAAAGTGGGTAAAATCCTAACTCAAACTCGATCTCATTTGGAAGGTAGAAAAAGGAAAGTAAAAAAACAAATCTGCGACAAACGGTGAATTTTTACTATCTTGTCACTGCTCATTTTGTTGCTTCTCCTTTCCATGACCCCCACAAGTGGCCAAGGTTCATCCAGAAATTTTACAAGCTTCTCCTTCCTTTCTACATGCCAATGCCGCTTCCAACGAGGGAAGATCATTGATGAAACACTGCATTCATGACAAGAACGCATTGGTCTTTTTACAGCTTGCGTTGTTTGGATTCTCACCAATGAAACTACAAAGGAATGCTTCAAGCAAAACAATACTACTCCCTCCGTTCCAAATATAAGTCTTATATAAGGCCCTGTTTGGTTCATAAGTTTTAGAACCTTTTTTAGTCCCAACTTATAAGTCTCAAGTCCCTAAAAAGTCTCTATCTGTTTGGTTCCGGGGACTTATAAGTTTCTATAAGACCATATTACAACTATAAGTCCCTTCTTGAGAGTCTTATTTCATAAGTCCCAAATGCTCATTTTAAGTCCCTATAAGTTCCTCCTGTTTGGTTTAGATGTGACTTATAGGGACTTATTTAAGTCTCTAGACCAATAAGTCCCCGGAAACAAACACCCTCTAAGTCTTTCTAGAGATTTCAACGAGTGACTATATACGGAGCAAAATAAGTGAATCTACACTCTAAAATATGTCTACATACATCTATATATTGTATTTTATTTGAAATGTCTAAAAAGACTTATATTTAGGAACGAAGGGAGTACATAACAGAAAGTGCAGAGAGATGCCATGCATGGCCTTGCACAAGAAACTTCTCACAAGAATTCTTCGAGTGTCCTTGCCACCGATGCGCGCGCGCATCTCTCATGAGTCACTCTTGCTTGGCGGCGCAGGAACCATGGGAGTCCCACTGAGGAAGCATCCACACAATCGATGTCCCTGAGCAAAACAGAGTGGATTTATCAGACATCATGAAACTGAAATAGATGGTGCGTTCAGAGCCAGGTTCAGTACCTGCAAGGAATCCAACGGTGCTCAGGTTTGCTGCGGCCATGGTCTTGTATACCAAGTAGAAAAAGGTCCATTTTACTACCCAGAAAAAAGTTGATGGTTCACATATGATAGAAACTAGGGTTCTATCGGATCTAGGCCGGAGGTTGTAGGGGAAGGAGGGAGCTAGTCGTGGACGAACACGCGGACGCGGCGGCTGGGCGCCGTCGTGCGCGAGGAGGCGGCGGCTGAGAGGGAGATGGCGCCGGGAAGGAGGCGGCTAGGGTTAGGTCTCCTGGCTCCCTAAGGAAGCCGAGCAAATAAGATTGCTTCTTACTTAATTCCAAAACGGATCTTTACACGAGTTTATATAATCCTCCTACTAAGATAATTGGGCTAAGCCCCTAATAACGATAAGATAGACTGGGCCACAACTAACTGGGCTAAGCCCCTAATATGCTGGTCATAACATTTCTCCCCGCCTGCACAAACAGCTCGTCCTCGAGCTGGAAGGCGGGGAAGCGCTTGTGGAACTCCTCGAGGTGATCAACCGTCACCAAACACCTCCGCGGCAGCTGGGGTGGGCAGGTTGCCGAGCCCGGCGGCAGCGGCGTCCTCCTCAATGTAGTCCGTAGCCTCCAGGTAGAAGAGTCGCGGGCAGATGTGGCCGGGCACGTAGGGCTCGTCGCAGTTGAAGCACAACCTTGGCGGCGACACTCGAGTAGCTTGGCCGTGGTGAGCCAGCAGAACGGGCGTGCCGCGGTCGCGGCGAGGGGTGACGCGGAAGCCTAAGCAGGCCGACCGTAGAGGTGAAGGGGAGACGACCCAACTCCGCCAGCCAGCTCCCGCATATCGGTGGCCCGAAGCGAAGGAGGCAGAGCTCGCGAAAACGCTTCCATGGAGGCATGTCGCCCTCGTCCTGCTCGAAAGCGTAATACCAAGTCTGTGCGGCGCCTCAGAGGTGATATGAAGCGAGCCAGGAGCGGTCTGACGCGAGCGTGCGTTGCCCCCGGAAGAACTGGTCACACTGATTAAGCCAGTTGAGGGGTCCCCGGTGCCGTCGTAGGTGGCGAAGGCGATCTTGGCGAAGCGCGGCGCCGTCTGGGTATGGCCGCCATGGGAGTATGGCTCGGCGGGCGGAGCAGCGGCACCGGGTCGGTGATCACAGGGGCCCCCGTGGAACGGCGGCGCGTCAAGGCCAATGTAGGGGCCCGTGGAGCTAGAGGACCCGCCGTATTGCGCCTGCTGTGACGGCACGTGCGGCGGTCCTGAGGCCACCGTGTAGACCGGCTGAGACGACGACTCGGTCAACCAGGCGGGTAGCAGGGATGGCGAGGGCGGGAACCGGACTTGGTGGAGCGGAACTCCCGCTGGCGAGGTCGATGCGGGGCCAGAGCTGACCGGCGGTGGCTGATGCAGCTACAACGGCTGCTGCGGTGTCGCACCGGGCAGCGACAGCAGCTGCTGCAGCGGAGCGCCGGGTGCGACGGAGGCCGCCAGGAGCTGCAGTTGCCACTGCAGCTAGGGCGGGGCGGTGGTGGCGGTGGATGGCAGCTGCAGCGGCCCAGTGAGCACGGCGAAGGCCGCCAGGAGCGGCGGCTGCCACTGCAGCCAGGGCGGGGCGGTGGTGGCGGTGGATGGCAGCTGCAGCGGCCCAATGAGCGCGGCGAAGGCCGCCTGGTGCGGCGGCAGCCACGGCGGCGAGGCGGCGGCGGTGGCCAGCGCAGCCGGGTGCGGCCTATAGAAGCTGGCCAAGTACAGCCGGATCCCCTGGACGGCTGTGATGAGGTCGTGGAGGATCCCGGTGACCTCCTTCGGAGTGTAGACGGCTGCTGGTGGAGGGCGTCGGCATCTGGGCGGTGGAGATCAGCGGCGCGGATGGGGAGGGCAGCGGTGCGGTGTAGATGGCCGGCGGAGCGGTGGTGGCGGTCGGCAGCGGAAGCGACGGGGTTGGCGGCGGTGAAGACATGATCGAAACTGAGCTACCTGATGCCCAACTGGTAGAAATTAGAGTTCTACCGGGTCTACGCCGGAGGTTGTAGGGGAAGGAGGGAGCTGGTTGTGGACGAACACGCAGATGCCGGCGGCTGGGTGCCGTCATGCCCGAGGAGGCGGCGGCTGAGAGGGAGATGGCGCAGGGAAAGAGGCGGCTAGGGTTAGGTCTCTCGGCTTCCTAAGGAAGTCGAGCAAATATGATTGCTTTTTGCTTAATTCCAAAACGAATCCTTACACGGGTTTATATAATCCTCCTACTAAGATAATTGGACTAAGCCCTTAATAACGATAAGATAGACTGGGTCACAACTAACTGACCTAAGCCCCTAATATGCCGGTCATAACAACATAACCTCCTGATCTTTATTTCTGTTCCCTTCACCCCTTAAACAATCCTATATCGGGCAAAATCAATCCCTGGATGGTTTTAACTCATCATGATGCTGACGTGGCAACAGTCAAATGATGGTTTTGACCTATGGGTGGGCCTCCATCAGGTGGACCATGATTTGTTGTCGCCTACCTCCCCGAGCATCGCCCCCTCGCACCCGAACCCTGCCCCGCCTCCGACCGACGCCGGTGACTGCCGAAGTTCCAAGGCGCCACCCCGAGCGCCCCGCTTCTCCTTCCTCCCTTCTCTTTCCTCTCCCTCTCTCTTCCCTCGTATCTCTCTCTCAGGTACAGGTCGCTCTGCCGCCACAAGCCCGTCGCTGTACCATCTTCACACCGCCGCCGGAGTCCGGATCCGGTCGGAACCAGATCAGATGGGGGCGCCACCCTCGGTTCTGGTCGTCCCTCGCCTCCCCGCGCCGCCTGCATTGTTGTGGCGCTGCCACCTCCACGTCCATGGCCGGCCCTTGCTACTGCATCCACACTCCTGGCCGGCCGCCTCTGGTCAACAGCAGGCCACGACCTCCGCAGCCGCCTTGACCGTCGCCCGGCCTCCTCTGCGCACGGCTGCGCCGGAGCACGACCGCGCCGATGCGCCGCCGCTGAAGCCCTCCATGCCAGCGACCTCAGAGCAGGACCGCGCTGATGTGGCATCATTAGTTTAGGTCCCCTTCTTTTAATCTGATACATTGACATGTGGGCCCCCTGCATCACTAGGGTTAGTCTGAGACATTGACATGTGGGTACCCTTCTGTTAATGATGCAATTAGGGCTAAATTAGTCCCTTGTTAATACCCGTGCAAGCGAGATTCAAGATGGCAATGGGGCCCCGAAACCCGCGTCCCCGTGGGTTTTTACCCTATTAGGGGACGGGGATGGGCGCCTTTTTATCCCCGTGGGGTTGTTGTTGGGCACATTATACAACCCGACATGTTTCATGGGTTTGCACCCGTTTCGATAGTCCCCGAACCCGAAACCCGTCAAACCCGGCAAAATACATTTTTTACCAAGCACTGATCTGGCGCGGCCCAACCCAAAACTACCGAGCCTGAGCGACCGAGCCCCCCACCCCCCAGCGTCGAAGGCCAACACAACCCCTTGAGGTGGCCAGTATCGCTCGCTCCTTTCCCCCTCGCTCGAGCTCTCATCTCTCTCTCTCTCCCACATAATACCTAACCCTAAACCTAGGACCCCAGCCGCCGCCTGGCTCGATCCCATCTCGCAAGATCCGCCGACAATGATCTGCGCCGGTGAGCCTCCTCCCTCCACGTCTTCTCCACCGCCGCCGGTCTGATATGGAGAAAGGGCGTCGCCACAGGTGACGAACCGCCACCGCCGCCACCCCATGGTAATCGCACATCTTGTTGAACCATGTATGGCTGAAAGCTGATCATCTTTGTTGCTGAAATCTGATTATCTTTTTTGCTGAAATGTGGTATCATGCTGCTGAAATACACTCTATATAGCTGTTGAACCATCTACTATTGTTTTTTGTTAAAATTTGCTCAAGTTATGCTGCTGAAATTTGCTTTTTTTGTTGCTGAAATGTTATTCTTTGTTACCACTATGTTTGTTTAAGTATTTTGATTTTCTCGTGGGTTCCCCGAAACCCGATGGGTTTAGGGGACGGGCGGAAAATTAGCCCCGCGCACGGTGATGGGGACGGGGACGGGTTTACAATTTTCTCATGGGAATGGGTTTGGGAAGGCAAAACCCGATGAGTTTCGTCCTCGTTGCCATCTTGAACCGAGATGTGGGCCCCATGTGTCATATTTGACCGGGCCCAACAGTCAGTGGGAATGTCTAGCTGAGAGGGACCCATCCGCAGGCCAAATACCGTCTTTGACTGTGTCCACGTCAGCATTCGGTATGGGCAAAACCAGCCAGGGACGGTTTTTGCCCGGTTTGAGATTGTTTAGGAGGGTAAGGGAACTGAAAGATCAAGGGGTTATGTGAACCACCAATTTTTTTAGGTAGTAAAATGAACTTTTTTGTAGCAAGTTATTCAGTGAGGAAATGTCCGAGGGCGTAGACGAACGACAGGAAGGTGGCTAGGTACAGAGGCCTGTTGTCCAGGTTCAGTGCGCACAGGAAGCACAGCGTGCAGATCAGCAGCGTCCAGATTAGGATTCAGTTTGTCCGCGCATGATCCAGAAGGAACGATGGGCTGCAGATATTGAGAGTTGTAAACACTGCGGCAGATCGAGAAGGTTTGATTTGCTCCATCTGAACAATGACGTACTACAAGAATGTCAGCAGCTTGTTTAACTGAAGGTGGGCATGAGGCGGAGGGAGCCCACCTGCCAGCATCAGCCACCACCCCAGCGCCGGGATGCCCTGCCAGCATCTCCCCGGACGGCGGCCGGCGGCGATGGTGCTTCTCGTCTCAGTAGAGCAGAGCACGTAATTGGTCAACAGGCGGGTGTGTCTGTGTGTGGCGGTTGGAATGGAGGGTCAAATTGACGTGGTGGTGGGCTGGGCTGTACTGTGGTATGCTGATAGGGCCCGACTTTCTTCTTTTCGAGATACTTGGCCCGTACCGGCCTATAAGCTGCCAGGTATGTGCATGCACCGACTGAGATGCACACAATTTAGCTAAATTTTCTACTTCGTTAGATGTTGGTCACCATTTGTGGCTGGGTTTACCCCATAACCAGTTTGTTATTTCTGTAAACCGAGCTGCTATTTCGCAATAAAGTTTTGGTTTACCACTCAAAAAAAAATGCAGCGACTGAGATGCATGAAGCTCTTTATTTTTTTTGAGCGAAAATACTAGTTCCACACCTCAAAAAATATATACACATAGACATATATAATTGTAGAATACACGTATAAAATTTCATGAACACTCATGTTCATATAAAGACAAGTACATAGGTTAAAATGAGTTTTTCTTTGTTATTTTTGGGCTAGATATCTGTCTTTTTTTTTCTATAGCATGCAAATAATTGAATCAGTTGATGAAACTTCATACATACTTCAATAACATGCGTATGTATTTGTAGAAAAAAAAAATGAAACTTAAATATATTTTCATTTTTTAATAAAAAGGGGCTCTATGGAGACGTCCTTTGCAAATTGCAATGTTGCACTCGCCAGGGATCACAGTTTAGGGGAGAAAGAAAAATTCCATGCTATCCGAGGGCATCTCCAATGGCATCCAAACCATACTCATCTATTTGTTCATGGGCATGTTGGCACCTTTCCGAACTTCCTTACTCCACCCTCCATTTGAAGCGAGAATGGGGGATATGGGACCGTCAAAAGAAGCCAAAAGACCAAAAACAAAACTAGCCAAAAGAAGTCACAACCGGCTGGCATAAGAGAGATAGGTAAACTAATTGCCTATCCTATTACATGACCGCCATCCAAACCGGTTGAAGATATCCCGTGCTACCATCTCCCATCGGATAGATCCAGTAACCAAACGCTTTCAAGCCTCGTCGGAGTGAGTAGCGACCACATACGGATCAACGCAGTGGCTCGGAAGATAACCTGCAAAAAATGAATATTTGTTGCTCTGTTAAAAATCAAATCATTTCCGCAGTTTCATACTGCCCATAATAAAGCACATGCTCCTACGCGAATGTGTCGTGTTGTTTCCAACTCTATCCTGTTAAGCCACGTTCCAAATAACGTGCTGACAGAACTCGGAGGAGTAATATTAAAGGCAATATGGACCGACCGTCATAAGACTTTTGCCAGCGGGCACTCGAAAAAAAAGGTGTTTGATGGTTTCATCCCGATCGCAGAAGCTACACCTAGTAGGTCCTGTCCAGTTACGCTTTACCAAATTATTCTTGGTCAAGATTACTTGTTTACGTACAAACCACATAAACACTTTAATTTTCAAAGGAACTTTGACAACCCAAACATATTTGGAACTAGGAATGGAGTTTGAATTGGTAACATCAAGATACATTGATTTGACTGTAAACTCTACAGACCTAGTAAGCTTCCAACGTAACTTGTCGGGTTGTTGAGAAAGCTGAACCTCCATCAGTCTACTCACTAGATGGAGCCACTCTTTCCAACGATTACCAGCTAGCGTCCTCCTGAACTGAATATTAAGGGGAGTGGATTGGAGTGCCGTTGCAACGACCGCATCACGTCGTTGAACAATACGATAAAGAGACGGATATTGAAGTGCAAGGGGGTCTCTCCGAGGCAAGTATCCTCCCAGAATCGTGTGATAGCACCATTACCTATAATAAACTTTGTCCTATTAAAAAAATCCAATTTGACTCTCGTAAGCCCTTTTCAAAAGGGTGAGTCAGTCGGCCTCGCTGTCACCTGGGACAAAGTTTTGGATTAAAGATACTTGCTACGAAGGATCTGTGCCTAGGTAGCATCAGTCTCGGTAGATAGCTTCGACAGCCACTTGTTGAGAAGACATCTATTCTTGACCTCGAAGTTCTTAATGCCAAAACCCCCTTGGTCTTTCGGTCGACAGATAATATCCCACTTGGCGAGTTTGTACTTTCTTTTTAGTTCATCACTCTGCCAAAAGAATCGGGATCGATAGAAGTCCAGTCTTTTTCTAACTCCCACTGGGACCTCAAAGAACGATAAAAGAAACGTAGGCATACTCGTGAGAACCGAATTAATCAGAATTAATCGGCCTCCGTAAGACATGAGCTTGCCCTTCCAGCAACTCAGTTTCTTTTTAAAGCGATCCTCGATACACTTCCATTCCCTGTTTGTCAGCTTACGATGGTGAATTGGTATACCTAAATACGTAAAAGGTAAAGTCCCCAATTCGCATACAAACAATTGCCTATAAGCCTCTTGTTTCTCATTGGCTCTACCAAAACAGAACAATTCGCTTTTGTAAAAGTTAATCTTTAACCCGGTCAATTGTTCAAATAAGCACAACACCAGCTTCATATTTCTTGCTTTTGCCAAGTCATGCTCCATAAAGATGATCGTATTATCACCGTACTGTAGGATAGACACACCTCCATCGACTAGATGAGGCATCAATCCACCCACCTGACCAACCTCCTTAGCCCTTCCTATCAGAATTGCCAACATATCAACTACGATGTTGAACAAGATAGGAGACATTGGATCCCTTTGTATCAGGCCCTTATGTGTCTGGAAGTAGTGACCTATGTCGTCATTTACTTTAATTCCAACACTCCCTTTTTGCGTGAAAGATTCTACCTGGCGTCGCCAGGCTTCTTCAAAACCTTTCATACACAAGGCTTGTTGAAGGAATGGCCATTTGACTTTATTGTACACTTTCTCAAAATCCGCTTTAAAAACAACTCCATCTAGTTTTTTCGAGTGAATTTCATGGAGCGTTTTATGAAAGACCACAAACCCTTCTAGGATGTTTTTGTCCGGCATGAAAGCAGTTTGGGAATGCTGCACCACAGAATGCGCAATCTGTGTGAGCCTATTAGTCCCCACCTTGGTGAAAATTTTAAAACTAACATTAAGAAGACAGATCGGCCTGAACTGCTCAATTCTCACAGCCTCTGTTTTCTTAGGAAGCAATGTTATTGTTTCAAAATTCAAGTGAAATAACTGAAACTGTCCAGAGAATAAATCATGGAACATCGGTAACAAATCCCCTTTAATAATATGCCAACACTTTTTATAGAATTCCGCCGGAAATCCATCCGTCCCTGGGGCTTTATTGTTTTTCATCTGTGTAATGGCATCAAACACCTCTTTCTCAGAAAACAGGGCTATCAAAATATTATTGTCGTCAGCAGTGAGTTGAGGCACATCCTCAATCCTGGAATCATCCAGGGACGCACAATTATCCTCCGGAGGCCCAAACAACTGCTTGTAATATTCGGTAATGTATAATTTTAGGTTATCCTGTCCTACAATCGTGCCTTCATCTTGTTCAAGCTGAAAGATTCTCTTCTTTCTGTGCTTGCCATTAGCAACCAAGTGAAAGAATTGAGTGTTCGCGTCCCCCTGGACAACTTTGCAAACCTTAGCTCACAGCACCCACTTTAATTCCTCTTCGCGGAGAAGCTCTTTCAACCTCATCTCCGCTTCTAGTTTAGCATGCAGCTACTTGGCTTGCAAAATTGTGGACTTGACTTTTAATTCTAGGGACTAAATAAGTGTAAGAAGCCTTTCCTTCTCGACCTTATATATCCCACTAAGATGCTTGGCCCACCCACGCAAGAAACTTCTCAAATGCCTTATCTTATTCTGCCAGCGCTCAACCAAAGTCCTACCTCCTACATCCTTAGCCCATTCCATGGCTACCAGATCTAAGAAGCCTTCCCGTTCAAACCATGCCAGATCGAAAGAGAAGGAGTTTTTGTTCCCCATGTGGGTTAGCTCACCCAATTCCAGAAATAAATGCGTATGGTCAGAAATTCCACGTGTAAGTGCATGGACCGTAATGCAAGGGAATTTCTGTTCCCACTCGACACTTGCTAAGACTCGATCCAGCTTCTCAAACGTCGGATTTGGCAAAGCATTATCCCAAGTAAATTTTCTACCCAAAAGCTCTATCTCTCTCAGATCCAAGCTTTCTATGATTGTGTTAAACATAAACGACCATCTGCCGTCGAAGTTATCATTGTTCTTTTCCTCTCTCTCCTCCTAATGATATTAAAATCTCCCCTAACCAAAATTGGGAGCTGCTCAGAGCCGCAAATCCTAACAAAATCTGCCAAGAACTCTGGTTTGAGCTCAGGCTGCGCGGCACCATAAACCGCCACCAGAGCCCAATTAAACCCATCAGCTTTCGACCGTACCCGAAACTTAACTGCGAAATCGCCCATCACTACACTTCAGACTTCCAATGAATAGCATCTCACTCCAAGTAAGATCCCACCCGATCTTCCTCTCGGAGGTAGGCAATGCCAATCAAAATCGACACCTCCCGATAAAGTGTTGAGAAACTGAGGCGCAAAATTATCTCTACCAGTTTCTGAGAGAGCAATAAAATCCAATTTATGCTCGATAGACGCATCAGCAAGAAACCTTCTTTTAGCCAAGTCCTTCAGACCTCTGCTATTCCAAAAAATTCCTCTCATAATTGATCATGAAATTGTTTAGAAGTACGGATTCTAGCACTCCTACGCACCGCTGAAGCAGGGTAGATCTTCCGCTTCCATTTGCGTTTAGGTTTGTTTTGATCCTCCAGCCGGTCCTCACAACCGGGCTCAGTGGATCTAACTACTGCATCCTCAAAAGTGTCATCCTCTTCCCCTGACTCAGGAATGGATGATGCAAGATCCGCATAAAAATTATCTAGCACCCTGACTCCCAACGCATCAATATCTGCATCATTCATGGGTTTTACCACTGCTAAGTTTCGAATAGTTTCCAAAGCATGTTCCGCTTCCAAATCTATGATATAATTAACAGAGTTGGAAATTTCACTATCATTACTACCTAGTGAAACTCCTAATTGGTGTGCATTATTAATAATCTCATTATTAGAAAAATGCAGAATAGAATTAGAGGTGTTGACCGACATAGCAGTAGTGACCTCAATGTCACGAAGCTTGGCCGCCCTCATGGCGCACCGCTGCTGCATGTCATCAACCTCCGGTTGATCCTGGAGACGACAGCTCATCCGTCGCCCCGCAGAGACCGGATCCGGAATCCCTCCAAAAGCGATGACCTCCTCCCGAGTGAACCCACTCGAAGGGAAGCCACGAGCGACCCCCCCCAGCACTCCGCGAAGCATGACCCCTCGAAAGGTCGGCAGGACCCTGGGGCGCCGGTGCGCGGGGAGAGGGAGTCGCAAGAGCCGCCTGCCCGAGCACTCCTCCCGCCCCAGCCGTATGTTATAACTATTGCATGAGAAATCGCATCTGGCATAATTATCCATCACTGATCCATTGCCTACGAGCTTTTCACATATTGTTCTTCGCTTATTTACTTTTCACATAATTATCCAACCCAAAGCAGTCATGCCAGGCGTCTGGGCCTCCATGTCCTTTGGCCGATCCACTTGCCGCCACACCGCATAAGAGAGGGAAGAAGCGGTTACGGATAAGGGTGGGAGACCTCGAACCCGCACTACTGCTCGAATGGAAACTTCTATTGATTAGGAGTTTCCGAGTACAATTTATATGGTCTGGAGAGACGTGACGATCCGAGGGGATGCGTCGGTTCCAGGGGTCGCCACTCCTGTCGCCTCTGGAGTCTCCTCTCGTGTGGTTTGAACCGCTGCCTAGTCGCTTAGTTCTAGCACCCTCTTCATCTCAAATCTTCTTCCACGGTAAGTGGTGGAACATGAGAAAAAGAGCAAGACGTCCTCCAATAAAGGGGACTCAATGCGGAAATCCAATTTGCCTCCCGGGAGCACATGTTCCTGGATGTGGAAATGACTTTTGAAATGTATTCATAGTCATATTCAAATGCCACCTACAAAGTTTTAGGCAAAAAGGTTAAACATTTTGGCATGTACAAAAAAACAAATTAAACACCTAATGTTACTCCAAACTTGTGTTTTTTCACCGACGAAACAGTATTGCTCCGTTTCACATGAAAATTATCAAGCAGGCTTGCAACACTAGCACGCACATCCACAAAAAATCAGATTTTTCTGAAAACATTTTACTACTTTTTTTTGCGTTATCGTTCATCGGGAGCAAATGCTCCCGAGAGCCAAAATGCTTCCCCGACTCAACGAGCTTATTTTGAGAATTCTAGTGATGTGGCCGTAGCTTGTATCTCCATTATTTTTTTCGTGAATACTCAAAGCTTGCATATCTTTTATTTTTTTCTGAATCATTTTTTTGTTTCTTATTTTGCTGCTCATGTAATTATCCAAAATGTGAAAGATCCTAGTTCTAGGTGTTGAAAATGTTTGAGATCAAATGAAAACTTCTATTGATTGGGAGTTTCTGAGTACAATTTATATGGACTAGAGAGACGCGAGGATGCGTCGGTTCTAGGGGATACAAGAGAGAGGCATCTGTTGCGGGAGGAACCACAACGACGGTTCGGCAAGGGAAGATTCCCCACTAATTATGTGTGCTAATTAATCTCAACACTCCCCCTAATCTATGCTTGACCATGTAGAATCATCTCATAATTGTCCAGGCGTTGTCATCATCTCTACAAAATTCTTCCGCAAAAGCTCTTCATTAAAATCCTTGATGAGAACCTGAAACATAAACTCACAAAGAGAGATAGTGTAATGTGATGTCTTGAACAAGGATATCTCAAATAGAGACTCCCCCTGACACCTGCAAGTCCCGAAGTCATTGCATACCAATTTTGTGAGCATATTTCTGGAATGTAGAATTTGGTAGAGACTTGGTAAATAAATCAGCAAGTTTTCGCATGATTTAACTTGTAAGATGTTTATTTTCCCCGGGACACAAGGCTGGTCTTGATTTTCATGGCCCATGTAGGGTGACTGTGGCCATTGAGGGCAAGCTCCTCAAACTCTTTGGCTGTCATCTTGACCTACATGGGTGAACCAGAGATAATCAATTTACGGGTGATAAATTAAAAAACATCATGGTTATGTAATAAGAATGCAAAGATCTGATGCTCAAGTGAATAACTTGAAAATTTGGTCAACCTCAATTGTGTGAACATAACACATTGAGGATCACATAGATCTCATAGTAATTGGATGCATCATCTGACAATGTCAGTAGATGCGCATGTTTCTATTACCTTGTGTATATTACAATTTAAATATAAGGAAATACACATTAGCGGTAATCATTCGTCGAGACTAACAAAACATGGTCCTCACAGTAAGAGGGGATAGTCTGCATATGAGCAGTAGATCCAATTCATTACATTGTGATCCCAAATATAACGAGGGAAAACATTCAAAAATTTGATGTTTGATCTGCGAGAGAAAACAATCTCAATCGCAAAACATGTTCAAAGAGAATTTGATATGTGGTAAACACATGGAACATGTCATCCCTAGATGAAACCCGGTACTTTATTTATATTATCAATCCATCGCATAATAGTATAAACACAACTACTAATAATTACACAAGTCCTAATATAGAGTAAATATAGAACAAGACTAAAATGTAATTAGGAGTCAATCTAGGTACTAAACAGTACTAAACAGAGTCTAAAAATTGCACAAATACAATAATTAGTACTATTGTTATTAAAACAGAGAAGAAATCCAGCCCAAATCAGTCACGCCAGGCGTCTGGGCCTCCATGTCCTTTGGCCGATCCATTTGCCGCCGCACCGCATAAGAGAGGAAAGAAGCGGTTACAGATAAGGGTGGGAGACCTCGAACCCGCACCACTGCTCGAATGGAAACTTCTATTGATTAGGAGTTTCCGAGTACAATTTACATGGACCGGAGAGACGTGATGATCCGAGGGGATGCGTCGGTTCCAGGGGATATGAGAGAGAGAGAGAGAGAGAGAGAGAGAGAGAGAGAGAGAGAGGCGTCTGTTGCGGGAGGAACCGCAACGACGGTTGGGCAAGGGGAGATTCCCTGCTAATTACATGTGCTAATTAATCTCGACAGAAAAGAGAAGCATAGGCCCTGGTCCATAAATTTGGAGTAAATAGTGTTTGACACCACTGAAAAACAGAGAATGTATTCAAATAAGTTTGAGTGGATGAATATTACCCTCCGAACTAGAGTGAAAAGAAACACCAACACATTGGTCAGATCATGTGAACCAAACTACCTATATAGAAAGGGTTTCTACTGGTTAAAATTGTACCCAAAAAAACGTATTATAAATGTTGATATTCATGCCAGATTTGACAATTTTTATTCTCTGTTTATCAATTCCGGCATGAATTTTGTAGGAGCTGTACATACATATCTTGTGGACATCCACAAATATATTTTCGAAAAGTTTCGACCCATTTAAATTTGACATTTTTGAAACGGGAAAGTCTAGTGTTGGTGTCACTAGATATTCTCTCGTGGCAGGTCCACGCGTGCATGGAAGGCCAGATGGCTGGACAGCTTGTTCGTGCAGCAGGCACGCACGGTCTCCTAGCAAGGCAGCGCATGCAGTGCGTAAAAGATGGTGAGCTACTCTCACGATACCGATGTTTCAATCATGGGGTTAGAGCTAGTTTAGGTTAGTTGAAGGCTCAAATAACCCAAAAGTATCCAAACAAATAGGGTTAGAGTGGGTTAGTTCCATCTAATCCAATTATTCCGGTGGAGAGGTGCTTATTTGGGTTAGAGTGGGTTAAAAAATAACTCTAACTCTAACAGGCTGATCTTACTTGACTTGACCCGACAGAAGATGGATGGATTGGACTATCCTGGATCACTGCAGTGTGCGACCTGACCAGACCAACCAAATGAGTTTACACCCCCGCAGGTTCATCAATGTACGTATATATAGACAGTAGGCAGTACGGACCTTCTGTTAATTTGATTGACGGGACACGCATGCAGACTAGCTCGGCTGATCACGTACGCCATGGGACATGCAGGGTGACACATCCCCCTCCTCTTCTCTTCTCTCCTCTGTACCGTGCATGGAGGCAGTAGTGCAGCTTGCTTGCTCCTGTTGCGCACGCGTGACCTACAGATGGCTCCATCTGGCACGGCACTGTGATGATCTGTCCATGGAGGCCAGGCTAGCTAACACACATGGCAGCACAACAGCTAGCCGTCGATCGACCGGCCAATCCAGCTGCTGCTCCGTTCAAGCTCAAGTAGATGCACTGCACGGAGCAGCCCGCGGTGCATTACAAACGAGAGTATCTCTGCCCAGTGGTTCCTGGCCGCTTTTGCAGTGGAGTTAAAGGTAGGTCACCATTGCTTTCTTTCATTGGATTGGACATGACAACAATTCCTCGGGGCGCGGACGGACGGGAACGATGCCGTGTGTCTCTGGCTTGTCCCGTCACAGCGTTTATATCTGCCACAAGCAGGAAGCAGCGAGGTTGGACCGAATCGTCTTGCTCTTGGAGTAACACCAAATTTTACAACAGCACTGCACGTTGATTTATCCTTTTTTAACACGTGCCTAATTCTACTTTTATCGGCATTTTTCTTTTTTGAAAACCTTTATCGGCACTAGTTGTGTACTCATCAACACATGCATGCAGCACTTGTAAAAAATAAAAGAACACATGCATGTAGTAGCATAAGTGCATGTGCTTGACTCGAATCGTGAAGAGTCAATATACTGGCTGGCTAGTTGAAACTTAAAAGTGCGGCAAAAGAGACGGTCTGCCCTAGAAATTAATCTTTAATCACACGAACACAAGAAAGAGCAGAGCACAGAAGCAAGGTTTGCAGATCCCATGCACGTACAATACTACAACGAACGAAGCTTCAGATTCATATATACTGACACTACGTAGAAGGTAGCTTAGAATCCATGGCGTGATTGATATTAACCTAGCCAGGCCTAGGAGTGGAGGCACTTGCATCTCCAGCCGAGCGGCTTGTAGTTGGAGTGCTCGTCGTACGACGACGGCAGCAGCGCGCCCCCTCCTCGCCCTGCCGCCGGCGATGCCCGCTTCTCCTTCTTCCTATTCTTCAGCTGCTGCCCCAGGTCGCGCGGAGCGACGGGCACCTGCACGGCCTCGCACCGGCGGCCGCCGCACGCCCACCGGCACTGCCCCTCGCAGCTCGGCGGCCGGGAACCCAGCGTCTGCCGCATCATCGCCCCCACGCTGCCCCTCTCCTCCTGCAAATCCATACACGGTCGATCAGTCTACTACTAGCTAGCATGCATGATTAAGCGTACTGCATACGCACCTTGGTAATGGCGGCCTCTGCATTGCCGTGGGTGGCGGCGGTGGAGGCGAGGATCCGGGGAACCAGCTGCAAGAGGAGCAGGAGGAGGAGGAGGACGACGACATGGCGGCGGCGCCCCATTGGGAGGGAAGGCAGAAGAGAGGTGAAGTGAAGCAGAGTGGAGGACGAGCAGAGGCCCTGCTGCCTGCACCACCTGCACTAGATATGTGTACTGCTCCAGCTAGCTTTGGCTGCTCGTCTTTCCACGCTGCATGCGTCGTGTCACTTCACTGGCGCAGCTACATGGAGCTAGGGAAAAAGCCTACCGCATGCATGCATGCATGCATGTGTATGCTAGTACTGGCTCTTGCTCGATCGATCTCCGGGTGATCCATCGACCGGACCGGACTGGACCTTGAGATGACACGGACTAGTGCACTGCCTACTACACCAAGGGGCATCTAGCCCCACCATGGTTGCGGATAGATAATGACAAACTAATTTAGGGATTTAACTTTGCAAAATGAGGCTTAATAATAATTTTATACACCACATTTGGAAGTACCGGAGAAATAGCTGGTACTCCCACCTCTAGGGTGCTCCCGGTGATCCAAACTCGGTAGCATATTTTAAAATGTTCAAAAAATTCTGAAAAAATTCCAGCACATTGGCACAACATCAATGAATATTGTTAAAAAATTCAAAACATTGCTCGAGATACAAAAATGACAAAATGGGCACCAATGTGATAATTGGCCTAATATAAAGCCCAACTTATGTTGTGTACTATTTACTGTTGAATTTGTCATTTATGTTTCTCGAGCTTTGTTTCAAATTTTGATTTCATATTTTTTTTACAACATATTTTGATGTTGTGTCAAATATGCTGAATTTTTTTTCAGAATTTTTCAAACATTTAAAAATGTGCTACCGAGTTTTGGAGCACTGGAAGCACTCTAGGGATGGGAGTATCAGATATTTCCTCTGAAAGTACCATAAGTATTAGAGGTAACGTTGTGGATATAATCCTAACAATACTAGAAAAATACTAGGAGTATGAGTGTAGATGCAATCGTTCAACCGGTTCTGGCCCTCTTCGGTACGCGCAAAGAATTATGTACCCTATCATTGTGGTGCTCTTAGGCCAACTTTAACGCAGGAGATCATTTCGTCCACCTATATCTGTTTTGGTGCACGCAAACAAGAAACGAGGCCCAACACAGGGGCTCATTTCATTTTCCTGGCCAAAACGTAGGGACCCATTTCATTTTTTCGTTTGTTGGACCAATTTTTGTCCTAGATTTGGGTCAAATTTTGGTCCTATCATCCACCCACCTTCCACCTCTCTCTCCTCCCTTTTCTTTCTCTTCTCCACCCACACATCCCATGACTCCACCAGCGTGACCTCCCGCTGCTGCCTCGCCATGTCGTGGTCGGCACCACCACACACTGCCCCATGTCGCCATGGCCGGTGCCATCTCCCGGAGAGCCTGTTGCCGTTGCCGGACTCTACGCTCGTGGCCACGCGCGCACGCCTTCTGCTCTGCTCGCCGAGGTGCTAGCTCCACGTACTCCCATGCCCGGCATCGTCACCGACGTTGCTGCCTAGGAAGGAGCAGCGAGAGTGCCGCCGCAGCAGGTGCACCGACGCTACTTGTCGCTCTAGTTTGGGACGCAACTACTCAAGCAGCACGAGCAGGCCGTCATTCCTCGGCTAGACAGGGTGCGTAAGGTACAAGGCGTGAATGCTCAAACCTCAGGCCGATGCTCCCCTCCCGGCTTATATAGAGTGCACTAGAAGGGGGTACATAATGGGCTGGTGCTAATGTTGTTCATGGCCTTAGGCGCGGCCGACGGTTTTCTGGCATATACTGCTAATAACTGTTGTATTTAATCAGATTATGTCATCATTGGGTAATTAACTATTGTATGTAAGATGTCATAGTTGGGAGGTATCCTAGGTAGCTGCGGACTGCTGGCCTAGAGGGTGCTTGGATCCAAGGGACTATTTTTAGTCTGACTAAAAATAGTCTATTTTAGAGGCTAAAGTTTTAAGCACCCCTGACTAAAGAGAGGCTAGGACTAGTCTTGAGGCTAAAATTTTTTAGTCACAGGAAATCTACTAAAATATGTATTAGCCCTGTCTTTCATCATTTAATGCCTCTCCTTTAACACATGCAAGTTCTGGATTGGAGGGTTTGGAGAATAATAAATACTCAATAACTTGATTTTAGTCTCTTTAGTATTTGGATCCAAACATGGATAAGGCTAGCAAGTTTTAGTCCCACTATTTTTAGTCATGGGACTAAAACGTATCCAAGCACCCTCCTAGCCAACTACTCCTGTCATGTCATCTTCTTGGCCGACTACTCCTGCCTGTGAGACTGCTTGGGTTCCGAGTGTAGGGGCTTGGGGTCAGTTTGGTTGGCGTCCACACCACTATATGCCTGGTCTGGATGATGCCTGGAGTTGGCCTGGTAGTTGTTTGGTTTGTGCCCTGAGAAAAAAACTACTTGCCTGGCCTGGCTGCCACACCCGTATGATTAGCCTGGTGAGGATAAATAAAATACGATGCTTAGCTCAGGCAAGGTTATTAGCCTGAACCAGGCATCCGGTTTGTTGCGCCTGGATGTGCTGCATGCTAGCCTGGCACATGAGACAAGGGAGGTACAGTTTGCTTTCTAAATAAAATATTCTTCTAATCATGGGGGTGTTTGCAAAAAACCTGAACTTTCCAGGCATAGATCAGACAGCAAAAAAGTTCAGGCATGGAGCCCAAGGTAGCAACCAAACTAGCCCTTATCCTCTCCAAGCCACCGTGACGTTGCCTTCTTGCCCATAATCTTCTAGGTCGTATCTTCAACAGGTTAGGGCCTTCTGGTGGGCCATTCGTATACTTGGGCTACCCTGTATTTATACCCCGACAGTAGCCCCCGAGTGAGTAGGATGACTGACTACTCCTCGTTGATGAGCCTTCCGACTATTTGACTAATCTTCAAACCGCAATGAGCGGCTCCAGATATACCGGTACATGCCGGAACCGCTCAATTTTTCATTTTGATGTCGAACCTTATCAAAGGTTTCCTTGATGAAATGGAACCGAGGACTGATCTCTCTGCCACCCCAAAAAGAATTCCGATTGCGTTTTCTTTTTCTTATCAAGTTTTGAATGCTCACCACGTATGCCGCGTCACATGTGGTAGTTCCAAGTATACTTCTATATATGTAGCGTGTTCTTTCAATTTACTCGTGACAAGTTACCTTCTTACGAAAATTCTTTTATGTTAGAAGAGAAAGAAACCATGTTAGCCATAAACTCGCTTGGATCACGACGGCTGGAGATTTACACACGACCGAATTTGTTCTACTCCAAAGGCCCAGGTGTTGAAAATTTGCAACGTTTGATGCTGTTTTGGAGGGGTGTTGTAAATTTGGAGTGAAAAAAGTAGAGATATGACACCTGTCAGAGCACTTTGTTTGACCCTTGATGATGTAAAAAGCGACTAGGCCCTATTATTATAGCTTATTGGCCACCTATATATTAGAGGTGCCCTTTATGTAATCTTGACGCTCGTGGTTGATGTATGAAAAAATTTCCTTGCGGAAAAAAAACTCGATCGTTTTTCTTGGAACCTCCTTATCAATTGACGCAACTTTCAATTGTTAAAAAGACAACTGCTTTACATAGGAGAGTAAAGTATTCTCTCTACTACAAAAAACAAAGCACATTATTTGGTTAAGAATAAACATCATAAGTAGTTCTTGGCAACGAAATACAATACCTATCTACCACGCGACAAGCGTGGTAAAAGCAATCTTAAATTGACAAAAAAAAAGAAATACAATACCTACCCCCCCAAAAAAATATACTGCACCTGGTATTTTCCTACCAGCAGCTGCGAGGCTTTGTGAGAAGATTGCTAATTTTTGCACATGTTATGCATGTGCAAGAA
Source organism: Triticum monococcum (assembly GCA_034509565.1). Classification (NCBI taxonomy): domain Eukaryota; kingdom Viridiplantae; phylum Streptophyta; class Magnoliopsida; order Poales; family Poaceae; genus Triticum; species Triticum monococcum. Next base: position 10,737,718 of record CM067845.1, on the reverse strand, counting down.
ATATTAAAAAAATATACGCACATTCTACTGGAGTTGTACTACTGTCGTGTGGATGCGGAGAATGAACTACGTGATTAATTAACCGATTAATCAGATGGAATATTAATTAAGAGAGAAATGCTGAGGATGATGATATGATGAGTTAGAATGGCTTCTCCCCGTCGTAGTTCCCTGGCGGGTAGTAGCTGCAGACCATGAGGGTGTCGCCGCTGGTGCAGGTGACGCGGCCGCAGCCGACGGCGGTGGTGTGCTTCCACACCACGGCGGTGTAGTGGCCGCACTGCTTGCCGGCGTCGCAGCTGTTGGAGCCGTAGTGGTAGTTCTGCTTCTCGTCGCTCCACTCGTCGACGGTGTGGCGCCACGTCCACGCCCTGCCCTCGCCGTACATGAGATTCTCCCCGTACGGCCCCGTCGAGTGCTTCAGCGCGCAGTCCCCCTTGCGCTCGTTGGCGTAGTGCTGCGCGTACTGGGCCACCGTCGCGTTCCACCTGCATCCATCCATCCAGTTGGCCGAGTTGTCATCATCGTCTCCGGCGCCGGCCGCCGCGAGATGCATGCTTGCATGTCCAGAGCTTACGTGAGAGGGGGCACATGCTCCTTGGCGCGGAATGAGTTGTGCTCCTTGAGGATGTTCTCGATGGCCTTGGGGCTCAGCCCGTCCACCGGCTCTCCGTCGTCGTCCAACTGCTTGTTGGCGGCCCCGCCAGCGTACGATCCGCCGCTGGTACTCGGCTGCACGGGCACAGACGGCGTCGCCGGCGAGGTTGGCGTCGGCATCCACTTGGGCGTCTGCGGCTCCGGCACCCACTTGGTCGTCTGCGTCTCCGGCATCCACTTGGGCGTCTGCGGCTCCGGCAGTGGCTGCGGCTGCGGCTCTGTCGTCGGCTGCTGCGGGACGTAGCCGCCGGTGAACGCCCCGGCTAAGGAGGCCCCCGGCATGAACCCCGTCTGCGCGACGTATTCCGGCCTAGCGAGCAGATTGCTGGGCACTGGCATCACCTCCGGCTGCGGGAGGAGCTGCCCGGGGTTCAGGTTCGTGGCCAGCGGCTCCACCTCCTGGCTCGCCACGGCAGGAACGTACTCGAACTGGCCGTCGGCGCGGCCGGCGATGAGCAGGCACACCACGGCCACGGCGGCGACGACCGCCGGTACTAGTTGATCGGCGTGCATGGCCGGTTAACGTAAAGTGGGTGGGATTCACACCTTTTTATAGAATTTTTTGCATGCTGGCGCGTACGTGTGTTTATGTACGAAGAGAGATGCTAATTTCGGCATGGATTGGTGGCCATTGCTATTTTTTGGACCAACAACACTACAATGGATGTCCTCAACCATATTGATAGCAATGGACGTCCTAACTGCCAAGGGAAGTGCCCGTACACAACATTCTTTGTGGCTGGTTTGGTTTATCGATAAATACGGTTGCACGTGCAACGCACATCTTGACTAATATAAATGATAATAGCCAGACAAATTTATAAATAATATTTGATGTTTTATAGTTTGGCCATAACTTCAAATATTGTGTCAACTAAAATTGATTTCTATACATTGTTTTGGTCATACATGGTATTGTGAAAATTCCACTGATCACATAAACAATAAAAGGTATAATCATTTCATAATGCAATGCAGCTTGTGTTCAAGGACAAAGAAATGGAAAACCTTTACCATAAAAAGATAATCCAATAGACCTGTTGAACAATCACAAAATCAAGATAACGAATGAATGAATAGGTCCTCTCTAATTTAGGCTCGAGGCATGGTGGAGGTAGCTCCAGTAATATTTGTTGGGCTTTAGCTGCACCCAACTCTGCTCGTTTTTCCTCCTTACCAGCTACAAACTGTACTCAACCACATCAGTGATGCATCTATGCCACTATCCTGTCATCTACACCAACACCATGATAACCAGCATCAACACCTTTAGGCTCTTCTTCGTCCTTTTGTCACCGGTGAGAACCTGTACCTTGTCCAACCACGTCACGCACCTCCCTTGGCATGTGCAGCCACGTCATGGTGGGATGCGCACAATACTGATCCAGGCGCGACTAGAATGGTGAGTAGAGTGTCAATGCTATAGTTAGGGGAATTTTACAACTGGAATATACACGTAACAACATGTAAATTACCAAAGAATTATAGCCAAACTACCAGATCAGAAATGTACTTATCAAACCCATCAGTTTAAGAAAGATATAGGGGTGTTGAATGTGCTTTGAGGAAAATGATTAATTATAAAATTCAAGTAGAAATGTTCACAATGGTACATTGTTTTTGGAGTGAGGCATACCATGTCACTAAAATTGATGTTAAGAGGGTAGTTAAAATTATTCTCCGAGCAAATGTAATTTTTCATATTTCTTATAAATAGGGTTATTGGATAAATGCCACTCCAATTTTGGTGATTCTAAATTATGCCACTCCAAATTCTAAATTCAGAAAAATGCCACTCCAATTCTCCCACTTCAGTTACCGAGGTCAATTTTAGTGAAAACATTGTCTTGTATATGTCCCTTATTTTTCTTCTGGATGAAAATGCCCTTGGCCCCAACAAACTCAGAACCACCGACACCGAGCCCTAGCCACTACCATTCGCTACAGGCAGTGGCGAGTCCAGTAGTGAGGCTTCATAGGGCTTCAGCCTACCCTCAAAAAACAATGATTTTTTTAGTACTACTCTTCGTCACAGCCCAGCAGCCCAATCTCTCAGACTCGGCCCACCCCACCATCAGCCCACAGAAATCCAGCGAACAAGAGCGACACACGCTCAGACTCCGCTTCTCAGACCTCAACCTGGCAATCGGGTTTGGTCGGGTGGACCTTTATCAGACCCATGCCCAATTAATAATCGGGTCCGATCTAATTTTTTTAGCTTTTGTACAAATTGTATTTTGAATGCAGCTAGGAGCGAACGCAGTAAGGATGATGAATAAGCACATTCTGTTTTATAGGTGAAGCTCCCCTCCCATTCCGTCGAATAGGCGAGGTGGTACTAAAGGATTTAGTCCCTCGTATATTTGCAGTACCTGTGTTACATTGTGCAGGCTTTTAGCTCTATGGGCCAAATGCATCGTCTGTTGTGCTGCTGCCTGCAATTAATAATTTTGCATGGGCTAATAGCTGAACCCAGATTTGGGCCTTACCATACGTGGGAATGGCCTAAGTGATGTTCGTATGGACCAACTAGTTGTGTGTGCCCCTTTTCTTGTGTTTGACTGCAACCAGTGATGTTCGTTGCATGTTACTAATGTATACTCATATTACAAAGATCAAATATAATGCATAATAATTTATTTATTTAACTGTATATATTAATCGGATGACCCACGGGCATAAACCTATACCCAGACCCTACCCACGACTAATCGGGTTACCCATGGGTAAGACCCATGGGCGAAGTCGACAACCCATACCCTACCCATTCGGGTCGGTGCCCATGGGCGCACGGACCCATGGATCAGATTGCCGGCTTGACTCAGACATAGCACTGGCCGGCGGCGGACAAACAGGGAGCCGACGGGAGCGCGGACGAGGGAGTCGCGGACACGCCCTAGGCCCAGCTGCAGCCTGTACCCTGCACTTGTGGAACGCGGCTGCCGCCAGCCTGTCGGTGGTCGGACCGTCGGGGCTCGGAGTCGGAGGCGCACGGCGTGGACTTCGGAGGAGGCCAGGCCACGAGTTGGGCAGCCGCAGGCTCGAAAGCTGGGTAATTTTGCAACTTTGTAAATTGCAAGTACTAGTAACTAGTAGTTCATCTATTCATCTGTAATTAGTAATTCATCTGTTTATGTGATGTTAATTAAGTTAGTATCCAATGAAACTTTGCAACTTATTTGCACATTTGCAGAAATGAAAAGAAAATGAGGTGTCGGAAAGGACATTTGCCTCATCAGTTTAATGTGATTCCTTAGAGATATATATGTCAATGTTTACTAGTTTTAATAGTCAGTTGTGGATGCCTTATTATTGTATCACTAACAAGTGTGCTAATTTGGACAGATGGCTTGCGGTTGGTGACTAGGGCATACATTTCTATATTGCTTACGATGAGCCCACCCTCCATTTTCTTTCTAGATTCGCCACTGGCTACAGGTGTGTTTGGTAGCACTCCGAACCTAGCATGGTTGTTCTCCTTTGATACATGCTGAGTACATATATTTGTTGTTGTTTGGTAGCGGTGTATTTGCTGAGACATGCTAAATTGATACTTTGTTTGGCAGCTTGCATCTGCTTAAACATGTCAGTCGGTACTATAGCAACCAGTATTTTCAAAGAAGTGAACAATTTTTTTCAAAAATGTGAACAATTTTTTGAAACATGTAAAAACTATTTTCTTTGAAAATTTAAAAAAAATTGATTTTTTTAAATCGAAACAAAATTTGAAAGTTTTATCTTTTTTAAACTTTATTTTTTTAATCTGAACATTTTTTGAGAAAAATCCAAACAGTTTTTGAAAATCTAAACAAAATTCGAATTTTTAAAAATTTAAATGAAATTTTAAATTCTGAAGTTTTTTCTGAAAATGTTAACAAAATTGGAAAATATGGATCACTTTGAAAATTTTAGAAAATTTGGACATTTTAGAAAATTTGAACAATTTTTGGTATTATGAACATTTTCTAAAATTTTAATTTTTTAAAAGAAATTCCAAATATTTTTTAAAACAAGTTGTCTCGCGCTTCCCTCATGCATGCTAACTAGTGAACGGCTGATGGGCTGTTCTTTGTTCGTGAATGCTACGCAGATATTTGGGCTGAACTCGTGCATGCTGAGGATGCCCCATGCAGGTTATCAAACACCCAAAAGTTGGTCGAGGAGGGAACTTTTATACCCATGCGCCCTCCATGCACTATACCAAACACAACTAGATATTTTTCCTCCTGTTTTCCTCTCGATCTCCTCCTCTGTCGCTAAGAACAGAGCGCGCCGTCGTAGCCCTTCCCGCCGGCGCCCCACAGCTCTAACCACCGCCGCCGCCACCCCCTTCTCTCCCCCTCCCCCTGCCCCATCTAACCCAAACTCCATCTCCTCGTCGTGTGCTCCAGTAGCTGCCGTTGGCGCCTCGCAGCCCTAGCTGTCTCCGTGCTGCTTAGCGTCGCCTCCTCTCTCCCTTCTTCCTCCTCGCAACTGGCAATGTCGCTCGCCTCATGCCCTTGCCTCTTCGTTGCGTCGTTGGCTCCCCACAGTAGCGCCACCGTAGCTCTTCATGCAACCACCTCGCGCAACACCGTTTGCTTCTCACCGTTTGCTTCTTGGAGCAATAGCAAGGGCAGCGTCGGTGGCAGCAGCGGAGAAGGCGGCGACACCTGAAGAATGCACACAAGATGATGTGTGAAATTCAGCAAAGAAATGCTGAGACTTTGTGTGATGTAAATAGTAGGCAGATTGGAAACACTGTAGTTGTAGATGTAACCTGTGATTTTTTTTGTGCTTCTATGTGTGCATTGCTTCTGGTGGTTGTGCTAAAAGTGTAAACTTCTTCTCTGTCTAGATGGATGGAAAGATGCATGAAGCCTGTGAATGTATAGATATAAATATACAAATGCATAAAAGTGTAAACTTCCTCTCTGTCTATGATGCACAGTGAATGTGGTGTTCAAGTGAATGGAGCAAAGTAAACTGTGAATATAATGTGCATTGTTTGGAGAGAAGAGATGCATAAAGTTAGTGGAAAATTTTGACATGACCTTAGTGAAAATACAGATAATTTGCATCAGATTACAAGTGATAATGTTCTGCATAATAGTAGATGAACCAGAATATAGTCTTAAAATTCGAGCTCCAGCTTGAGTTACCACACACAAACAGCTATCCCAGACACCAGTTCAAGTAACAGTTTGAGCTACCAGACACACACACACGCATGGTCCAGAACAGATTACAAGTAAGCATATCCATCCCCCAATCCAAGGAAGCAGATTTCTCTTGGTTCCTAGAGTTCCTAGAGTCTTCTTCTTGACCGGAGTGTTGGTATTGGTCTTCACAGGAGTCTTCTGCCTGCAGATACAATTTAAGCATGTGCAACAACTAAGTATAAGACTGCTGCACGGGCACAGACGGCGTCGCCGGCGTCTCCCACGTCTCCGTCGAGGTTGGCGTCGCCGGCGGCTCTGGCGTGGTCGGCGTCGCGCCAGTGCGGTAGAAATCGCCCTGGTCGCGCGTGGGCGTGACCGGCTCCGGTTCCCTCGTGGTCGTCCGCTCCGGCTGCGGCTCCGCCTCCGTCTGTGGCTCCGGCTCGGTCGTCTGCTCCGGCTGCTGCTCCGCCTCTGTCTCTGGCTCCGGCTCGGTCGTCGGCTGCTGCCGGGAGTTGCCGCCGGTGTACGGCCGGGATAGGGCGGCCCCCGGCCTAGGGAGCAGATTGCCGGGCACTGGCATCACCTCCGGCTGCGGGAGGATCTGCCCGGGGTTCTGGTTCGTGGCCAGCGGCTCCACCTCCTGGCTCGCCGCGCCACCAGGGGCGTACTCGTCCTGGCCGTCCACGCGGCCGGTGATGAGCAGGCACACCACGGCCACGGCGGCGACGACCGCCGGTACTAGTTGATCGGCGTGCATGGTCGGTTAACGTAAAGTGGGCGGGATTCACACCTTTTTTAGATTTTTTTGCATGCTGGAGCGTACGTGTTTATGTACCGAGAGAGATGCTAATTTCGGCATGGATTGGGGGCCACTGCTATTTTCTGGACCAACCACATTACAATGGATGTCCTAAACCAGATTCACAGCAATGGACGTCCTAACTGCCAGAGGGAAAAGGTAAAAAGAACGTGCACATCACAGATGCTATTTTTTTTGCATTTGCGCCTGTGTACGATGGTGCCTTTGGAAAAATAGAAACAAACATGTTTTTGATAATGTTATTTGGTCTAATATTAAACAGATCTGATGGCTGGTCTGGAGGACACTCAAGAGATGGATAATTCTGTACTCACAAGATTCGCAGGAGAAAAATGCAGAGAATCCTGTGGTGGATATCCTGCATCCTCAAAGCTCCCCTGCAACTGGATATGGGATGAAAATGGGATTGGGAGACACTGAAGGTGTCTTGCCAACACATTTCCTCCCCAAACTGGCCTTGGGAATTCGCAAGTGCGGCTTCAAGAGCGTAGACAACTCAAAAGCAAAAAAGTCCCCAGAGAAGATGCTGGGTGATGAGGAGAACTCGGTTCCTGCTGGGACACTTGAAGGCCGCGTTGCTTAGTTCCTTTTCTTTTCTTCGCTTACCATTGGAGGGATCATAAAAAGCATGTACTTGGCTGTATGCCCTTTTCTCTTACCTTGGCTGTAGGCCTTTTCTGTTTCTTTACTTTCCCTGAACATGCATTGCAGCATGTTTGGGTTTCATTTTTTAAATGGAACCGGGCGAAAACTCCCCTGATGATATAAAAAAAACAATTTTTTTTGCAGGTTATTCATCATGTATGCGATGGCTTCGTACTTGATCTATCTTGAGGAAGTCGGAGGACAAAGATTTTTTTATGATTGCGTCTGCACGGCTGGAGTGTATGGTCAGAGAGGTTTTCTCCCTCCATAAATGGCGGTGTAATCTACGTATATGATGTGCCCCACCATAGATTGTAGTGAGTTATTTTTTCTGCAAAACAATGTTTATTTTTTAGTCGTTTGAATTTGTTGACTGTGTGTGTTATGTTATGCAGAGGCCGGATATTCTTTTGATGTGGCTGTATCATCTTGATAAATCAATTCAATGAAATGTTCTTTATCAAAATTAAAATTATCTCCACCTGAGCAACCCAGCCATATCATCAAATTTTAACGCGGAATCGATTGAAGACAAGCCGTCTCTCCGTTTCCCATCCGTTCGGTTACTAGAGTACAAAATCGATGGAAGGCAGAGATGTCCGTCCATTTCCAGCCGTAAAACACAGACCCTCTCTCTCCATTGACAGCACAAAGCTACCGCCTGTGTTCCTCAAGTCTCAACCGATTGACCATTCTCTTTCTCCCAAAGAAAAAGGAACACCAATTTCCTTCCCGGTGGCTGAGAGCCGATCTGGGCGCTTAGCCGGCACGGCGGTTCGTGCGACTTGGCTCGGCAACTCCCTGGGAATCTCTCGGGCTAAGCTCCCTCGCCGGTGTGGTGACGTGGGTCGTCGAGATGGTGGCCGCGGTGCCCTGGTACGCCGTACTCTTCTCTGGTAACTATTCTGTTGTAATTTCAACTACTTCTTTCTATTCGGTAGCTGCTCAACCTCTAAGGCCTTGTACACTGCAAGGTGCTTAAAGAAATAAATTAGGCTTTTTTGCAACAAAAGTTCTACATGCATTGATGGGATTCTTCTCTTTAAGTGTTTTGTCTAGGTTCTCGCGCTTGGCATTGTTTCTTTCTGAGGTCATCACACTCACATCTCTCCTCTTAATTATCTTTTCACATCAGACTTTTTGCCTACATGGTAACCTTAGCACCTGTACAAGGTGGAGCATTGCAAGGGGCCTTAGGTAGTACATAGCACACTCTAATTTTTTTTTACTTATGTGGCATGTAATTAATGAGGAGAGAGGTGTTTAGAGTAACATAATATGTTACTATAACATAGCGCTTCCTAAGAAAGGATGAGTCTACAAGCTAATAAATAAATCCATCTATGACACTGCTATTATGTTACTTTGCATTATGAAGGTAGTAACTTAGACTAGTGTCATGCATATGACCCTAGTCTAAGTTACTCCCCACTATGATCAGCCTAACAAAAACCAAACCACATCGTCGCCGCCTCCATGTCTTTGTCAACGGCTGTCACCCTTGTCCTTGGTGCGCCGCCATCTGATAAGCTTGCAAGAGGAAACTTCATCCACTGGAAGGCGCAGATCCTTGGAGCCCATGTGAGGTGCGCAGGTTAGTGGTGGCTGGACAAAACCGACACCTCTCTGCCCAAGATGGTCGAGATCATATAGGCGGAGAAGACTTTAGCCATGGGGCCGAATCCTCTATACAGGCCCTGGATTGTTGGGAAGGAGTCCACCTTTGATCTATGGACAACGGTGACGACCCTGTTAACCTCTCAGTCGTAGTCTCAGACTATAAATCTCGGAATTGCGATCACCACCACCAAGAAAGGCACCATGACGAGCGCTGCCTATATGGCGAAGATGAAGAGCCATGGAGATGAACTTGCAGCTGCTGGCTGTCCGGTGTCAGATACGGCATACGGAGATGCGGCTGTTCAACGGAATTTTATACCACAAAAGACACGTTAATACTTGTGCATGATATTTAAAAAAATGAAGGAAGAAAAGAAGAACACAAAATCATGGATCGGCGACTTTCTTTCTTTCTCTCCTGTTTGACTAACCTTCATAAAATTAATCTTGAATTTGGAAGATTTTTCTTTTCTTTTCTTAAATGCAGGATATACAAGGAAGAAAACATATAAACATACGCATCAGTACAACATTCATATGCATCCGCTAGCTCACCCTCTAATTAGCTTTACGTGCAGGCATGTTGAGGTTGCCCACGTACTACACACTAGTACATGCATAATCTAGCTGACCTGTGGTTTAGCTTCGTACGTCCATACAGGTTTAAATGGCCCACGTACTAACATGCATGCGTGCACACAGATCCGGCAGACGGAAGCCCAGCCGGCCATGTACACATACGTCTCCGAATACCGCGTACCGGCCGTCAAGGATGCGTACATACTAGGGACGAGTGTATGTGGATGTATATGAGTGTTTGTGTCTGTATTGATGCTAAAAAAAGCATGTACATATCATGTATACTGCATGGGCCCACCTGCAGCCATGCAGCGAGGCACGTACGCCTATGAGATGAGATGGTGGTTTTCTTTTTCTCTTGTGTACAGGCGTGTGTGCCAAGAAAGCCGAAGCAGGAGATAAGCGCAATGGAGAAGGTGCTTGGATCCAAGAAATTATTTTTAGTCTGATTAAAAATAGTCTTTTTTAGAGGCTAAAGTTCTAAGCACCCCTGACTAAAGAGAGGCTAGGACTAGTCTTGAGGCTAAAAACTTTTAGTCATAGAAAACCTAGAGGGTGCTTGGATTCAAGGGACTATTTTTAGTCTGACTAAAAATAGTCTCTTTTAGAGGCTAAAGTTCCAAGTACCCCTGACTAAAGAGAGGCTAGGACTAGTCTTTGAGGCTAAAAACTTTTAGTCATAGGAAACCTACTAAAATATGTATTAGCCCTCTCTCTCCCTATTTAATTTCTCTACTTTAACACATGCGAGTTCTCAATTGGATGGTTTGGAGGATAATAAATGCTCAATAATTTGATTTTAGTCTCTTTAGTATTTGGATCCAAGCATGGGTGAGGCTAGCAAGTTTTAGTCCCACTACCTTTAGTTATGGGACTAAAACGTATCCAAGCACCCTCCTATTAAAATATGTATTAGCCATCTCTCTCCTCATTTAATTCCTCTACTTTAACACATGCGAGTTCTGGATTGGATGGTTTGAAGGATAATAAATGCTCAATAATTTGATTTTAGTCTCTTTAGTATTTGAATCCAAGCATGGATGAGGCTAGCAAGTTTTAGTCCCACTACTTTTAGTCATGGGACTAAAACGTATCCAAGCACCCTCCTATTAAAATATGTATTAGCCCTCTCTCTCCTCATTTAATTCCTCTACTTTAACAGATGCGAGTTCTGGATTGGTTGATTTGAAGGATAATAAATGCTTAATAATTTGATTTTAGTCTCTTTAGTATTTTGATCTAAGTATGGGTGAGGCTAGCAAGTTTTAATCCCACTATTTTTAGTCATGGGATTAAAACGTATTCAAGTACCCTCGGAGATCACGCATGATCCAACCAAAGAACGAGTCCACATATAGCAAACCGGCCGGCTGGATAAGATCCGCTGTTGTAACAACTGCCGAAGATCACGCACGCCGTCGCCATCCATTCGGCCGCTCGCTGCTTCCATTCGCACGAGAGGGGAGCACGGAGAAGACCGGGGGAAGGCCATCGTGAGATCGAATCCGTGGACACCGAGCGAGGAGAAGACGCGCCTGTGGCGGCAGCGTCGACGACGAACATGGCAGCCCCGTGGCCGATCAGATGACGAGAAACGACGGCCGCCGAGATGGCGCAAGCCTGGACGGCATGTCGGCTGTGGCAACCGCGCCCCTCTGACCCCAAGCAGGAGCAAACATCGATGATGGCCAGACACGAGGAGATGTTTCCCGCTGGAGGCATCATCAGCTGCCTAGCACGCCCTCATCTTTCTCTTGTTCTCAAGATATATGTTTTGTTTTGTTTCATTGTTTTATCAGGTTTCGCGGGAGAGAGGTATGCATCGAAGGAGACCCAAGAGAAGACGCACCGTTCAACCCTGTCATATGCTTTTATCATGTCAATTTTGAGAGCGAAATAAGGCGTCTTAGATTGCTGTCTGCGAATGGAATGCAAGCACTCATATGCAATAAGTACATTATCTGTAAAGAGCCGCCCATGAACTAAGGTGCTTTGCTGTTTTGAAACAATGTTTGGCAGAATTTTTTCAACCTATTGTCAAAACTTTCAGAGCAATCTTATATAGCACATTGCATAAGCTTATGGGCCGAAACTTCGCCAAAGTCGAAGGGTTACTGGTCTTGGGGATAAGCACAATAGTGGAGTCCCAAAAACCTTTTGGAATGTCCGCACCAGATAAGAATCCTCTCGTTATCAAGGTGAGGGCAATGCGTAAGGCGACTGGGGGGGGGGGGGGGGGGCGACCGGCGGGGCCGACCATCGGCGGGTGGGGGGCCCGGTTTTGGGCTCTTGCCGACGCCGACCAGGATGATGGGGACGAGGGGGAGGATGCAACACCGCCATCTCCGCCTTCGCCGATGCCTTCCGATCATCTGTGCGAGTTTTTCAATGCCGGATACAATGAAGATGAGGTGGCGACTACGGTCGACAAAATCATGCCCCCCGATGATCCGGCTAGGGTTGGGCTTCACGCGGGAGATAAGAAGGAGATGCTGCGCCGTGTTGTTCATCGGAGAACGGCGGCAACGGCGATCCGGCCATGGAAGGGCCCCCTATCTAAGGTAAGTTTACCGAAACTAACACTTTTCGATTTGATTCGGCTCGACTCGTGGATTACGGTGACGCGAAGAAAGAAACCACGCCGGGCAGGGCCTAGATCGGCGCCGGAGGTGACCGCGGCGGCGACGCCGGCGATCACGACGTCCCAGATCCGGGCGGCTCGCCAGGAGCGTTTGAAATCGCTCTTGGGCCGAAGTGGGTTGATTTCGGATGGTGGGCCACAGAGTATCATTGGGCCAGCACTAGTGCAGAACCGGGCAATAGCACCGGTTCGTAAGGCCCTTTAGTGCCGGTTCGGTAACCGGCACTAAATTGTGGGCACTAAATCCCCCCTCTTTAGTACTGGTTCAACACGAACCGGTGCTAAAGGGCAACCACGTGGCACAAGGCAGCTCCGTGCGCGCGTAGGACATTAGTACCGGTTGGTAACACCAACCGGTACTAAATGTTTGGGTGTGTTTTGGTTTTATTTTTTATTTTTACTTTAATTTTGTGTTTTCAATTTAATTTAGTGATTGTTTTACATTATAATGAGTTGTTAAATCATTAGGTGAATGTACCGCAGATTAGTTTGACTGGATGCGTGGATCCTAGCTAAGTCATCAAGTATATGTCATATCCATATTATATATACTTGATCACCTAATTAAGTGATCGAGGTAATATGGATATGGCATATACTTGATAACTTAGCTAGAATCCATCCAGTTGAAACTAATATGCAGTTTCTTTCATAAATGATATAATAACTCATCATCATATTAATATAAAAACTCTTGCATCATATATATCATCACCAACGGTTTTCATAGAAAAGATATCATCGAGTTCAACATGGTAATGATATTATAAGTGTTCATAACACCACAAAAGCAAATCACTCTTTGAGATTAAGTTCAGGACGAAGAACACGGACATGAGAGGACAAGTACTAAGAGCATGAACTAGCTAATTAATCACTCCTGCTGCTCTCTCTTAGGTAAAATAGCATAGAACATGTATAGCTTTGCTGATTCATCATATTGGAGCATGCAGATGAACCTGTCTCCTAATCATGGGTTGCGCTTCTGATTGCTGCCCCCTAGTACTTCTCTGTGATCGTTCACAATTTTGCTTCAGTCTTTTACTATTAAGCATTCCTTGCTATTAGAAATCCTGAATGCACTAAAGTGCATTGTAGGGTATCTTGGCCGTAAGCTAACAATATTCATGGTACCTTTAGTCTCGATCCAATCAGGCACAACATTCATCGGGAGTCCCTGTTGAACAACATCGTATAGTAACATAATTAGCAATGAAGTTTAGCTTAAAAAAATAATGTATGCAAAAGATGCACTGAGGAGAAATAGTAGAAATCTTACCATCTTTCCTAAATATATGTGACTGTAGTTCAGTACGAACACTATTGGTCGCACGTTTTGAGTACTAACATTTCTAAGTGCAGAAAAGAAATTTGTCTTGACAGCATCAAGATCCTCAAGCCATGAAACATAATGACTTGTCTCCTCGCAGTTTAGTTCAGCCCCGGGACAGTGGACGGTCCTGTCTACCAAGCGCCGGACATGTTTGCTTGATTGGAAGTAAGCTGTCAATATAAATTGAGATCTATTAATTATTCAACTGGTTCAAATAATCTCATATCGAAGACATAAATATGGTTGAGAAACTCACATAGTGGTAGATCTGGAGGCGTCTGCACATCGACCCAGATGTCTCTATTACCTTCAATATCATCTTCCGGACGAATATCAAAGGTGATAACCATATCAGGCTCAAATGCATAAGCCTTGCATAGTGCTTGCCAAGTTTTGCATTCAAAATATGTGTATGTGTCTGCATTGTATAATTTGACGTTGAAGGTATAACCGTGCTCGGTCTTCAAGTAAACTTTTTTTACCTCCATAGTTTCGTTAGGACTGAAACCTATCTTATCCAAGACAAAAATTCTTGCATGGCAGGGGATACGCTAGTAGAATAGTGAAAAATTAAAATTAAAAGTTGAAGCAAATGAAGCATAAGTCATGCTTAATTACGAAAAAGACTTGTCGTTGTGACTTACTGTATCCACTTCAAAGTTCTCATCCAGCTTGATGCTGAAGCGTCTATCATCAACTAGAAAATTTCTGTCGCACAGGCCACGCTGGTCTTCGCAGTATTCGCACATAATGAAATCATGTTCGTCGTCAGACGACATTCCTATGTTCATAGGTGAAACATTAAACACTTATTAGTTCTATTAATTCAACTAATTCTATTAATTCAACTAGTTCAACTAATTAATTGAACTAATTCAACTAAGCACTTACGAAAAATATACCTAATTAATTGAACTAATTCAACTAACTAGTTCAACTAATTAATTCAACTAAACTAGTTCTATTAATTTTCTTACTAAAAATAAGGTAGCTAGTTCTATATAATAAAATGTTAATTAGATAATGAAATCTCATATAACTAAATTAAATATATATCTAACATATAATTTATATCTAATTCATCTAACATTTGACATTAATATCTAACATATGTTCATATATAGGTGAAACATTAAACACTTACTAGTTCTATTAATTCAACTAAATAAACTAGTTCTATTAATTCAACTAAGCATTTATTAAAAATAAACTAGTTCTATTAATTTATTACTAAAATAAAGTAGGTAGTTCTATATAGTAATATTCATATACCTAAATTTTCTTACTAAAAATAAACTTGTTCTATTAATTTTCATACTAAAAAATAAACTAGTTATATTAATTCAACTAGTTCAAATCTCATATATATACCTAATTAATATCTAGCTATACTAATTCAACTAGTTCAACTTGTTCTAATTCATCTAAAATTGACATTAATATTTAACATTTTTTCCATATAATTCATCTAATATTAACATTCTAACATTATTATCTACGTAATTTATCTAACATTAATCTAAACAACAGAAAATAGAAAATAAGTAAAAACAATGTGTGTGTGTGTGTGTCTGTGTGTGTGTATGTGTGTGTGTGTATGTGTGTGTACGAGCGGGGGGCGGCGGCGTACGGGCGGCGGCGGGCGATGCGACGGGGACAGGCGGCGGGCGAGGCAGCGACGACGGGCGGCGGGGCCGACGGCGACGACGGGTGGCGGGGGCGACGGCGGTGACGGCGACGACGGGCGACGGGGGCGGCGAGGGCGGCGCGCGATGGGTGACGGACGCGGCGAAGAAGTTGGATCGAGAAGAAGTGGTGGTCGATAAAACTGATTTTTTCATAAGTGCCATATATATAGGAGGGGTCTTTAGTACCGGTTGGAGCCACCAACCGGTACTAAAGGCCAATTTTCGCCAGGCCAAGGGGCGGGAAACGGCACCTTTAGTACCGGTTCGTGCCACGAACCGGTACTAAAGGCCCAATCATTAGTACCGGTTGGAGCCACCAACCGGTACTAATGGTTGTGCGCTGCCACCGGCGGTGCATAATGTTTAGTCCCACCTCGCCGAGCGAAGGGCAGCCGCACTGGTTTATAAACTGAAAGCACAAGTGCTCCCTAGGTGGTTTTGGTAATTAACGACAACATATCTCTTGTTGGACTAACGTTTCTATCTAGTATGTTTCAAATAAGTTCAACAATGGGGTGGCATGGACTAAAGGTTGTGGGAAATTCTCCAAGATGCTAAGGACAAAGGATTGGCTAAAGCTTAAAGCTCAAGACTCTTCATTTTACATTTTAGTGATCCAAGATCACATTGAGTCCATAGGAAAAGCCAATACTATCAAGAAGGGATGAGGTGTTGCTTAATGAGCCTCTTGCTTCAAGTGCTTAATGATATGCTCCAAAATGCTCAACTACTTTCCCACTTCTACATATGACCTAAACCTAAAGTCAAACTCGGCCCCACCGGTTCTTTCTATCCAGTGCCACCGAGTTTTACATGTCATAGCCATTGCCAAACCCTAGCAAATCGGTTCTACCGATATGGATCTCGGTCTCACCGAGATGGGATTGTAATCTCTCTGTGTATGTCCATTGCCAAAATCGGCCTCACCGAGTTTAGGCAATCGGTACTACCGAGATTACAATGCAAACTCTCTAGTTAACTTATTACCAAAATCGGTCCAACCGAGTTTAGTAATCGGTCCCACCGAGTTTGCCTGACCAACTCTCTGGTTAGCTAATTACCAAAATCGGTCTCGCCGAGTTTGTGTAATCGGTCTCACCGAGATTACGTTATGCCCTAACCCTAATCATATCGGTCCTACCGAGTTGCATGTCAGTCCCACCGAAAATCCGGTCACTAGGTTTACTATTTCGGTCCGACCGAGTTTGTGATTCGGTCCCACCGAGATTGGTAAATTGTGTGTAATGGTTGGATTTTGTGTGGAGGCTATATATACCCCTTCACCTCCTCTTCATTCATGGAGAGAGCCATCAGAACACATCTACACTTCCAACTCATATGTTCTGAGAGAGAACCACCTACTCATGTGTTGAGGCCAAGATATTCCATTCCTACCATATGAATCTTGATCTGTAGCCTTCCCCAAGTTGCTTTCCACTCAAGTCTTCTTTCCACCAAATCCAAATCCTGTGAGAGAGAGTTGAGTGTTGGGGAGACTATCATTCGAAGCACAAGAGCAAGGAGTTCATCATCAACACACCATTTGTTACTTCTTGGAGAGTGGCGTCTCCTAGATTGGCTAGGTGTCACTTGGGAGCCTCCGACAAGATTGTGGAGTTGAACCAAGGAGTTTGTAAGGGCAAGGAGATCGCCTACTTCGTGAAGACCTACCGCTAGTGAGGCAAGTCCTTCGTGGGCGATGGCCATGGTGGGATAGACAAGGTTGCTTCTTCGTGGACCCTTCCTGGGTGGAGCCCTCCGTGGACTCGCGCAACCGTTACCCTTCGTGGGTTGAAGTCTCCATCAACGTGGATGTAGGATAACACCACCTATCCGAACCACGGGAAAAACATCCGTGTCTCCAATTGCGTTTGAATTCTCCAAACCCTTCCCTTTACATTCTTGCAAGTTGCATGCTTTACTTTCCGCTGCCTATATACTCTTTGCATGCTTGCTTGATATGTATTGTGAATGTTGAAATTGTGCCTAAACTCCACTTAAACCGAAAAAGCTTAAAAACTGCAACTTTAGCATTAAGTGTCTAATCACCCCCCCACTAGACACATTTACTTCAAGGTCCTACATAAACCCAGCCGCGGCCGCTCCTGCGAGCTTCTCTATATAGCAGTCTTCTGGGCCTAACTAGGGCGCGCTGCCCTGTGAGTCTGCTGTCCCTTCTGGGCCTGCATTTGCACACCCTAGGTCTGGCAGGCCCACTGGGTAGCGCCCCAACAAATTTTTTATATAGTTTTTCTTTTCTGCATTATTTATTTTCTTCTATTTATTTTTGAGTAATTTTTTATATAGTTTTTTTCTTTTCTGTATTATTTATTTTCTTCTATTTATTTTTGAGTAATTTTTTATATAGTTTTTTCTTTTCTGCTTTATTTATTTTCTTCTATTTATTTCTGAGTAGTTTTTTGTGACCCTCTCTACTCTGATACTCCGAAATGATAATACCATTGCAAGTTTCAACATTTTCAGAATTCATTTTGTAGTGATTTTCAATTTCACAGTCATTTAGCTCTCTAAACAATTAGGTAAATGACCGAAAAACAACAAATGACGTCAGAACAAGTTGGAAATTGATGGCGTCGCTTTGAATGCTGCATACTGAACACAAAAGAAGTCCGGAGTTCAAATAAGTTTAAAAAACATTGAAGTGCCCGTGTAACAGATGAGTTCTCGTCCGAAACCCTGATACTCCGAAAGAGTTTGTCCAGTTTGTACACGAAGTGCGTCCAGTTTTTGCCGTGACCCTCCCTACTCTTTCGCACATGCTATGCGGGTGAAATGATGATACCATGCCAAGTTTCAACATTTTCAGAATTCATTTTGTAGTGATTTTCAATTTCACGGTCATTTAGCTCTATAAACAATTAGGTGAATGACCGAAAAATAACAAATGATGTCAGAACATGTTGGAAATTGATGACGTCGCTTTGAATGCTGCATACTGAACACAAAAGAAGTCCGGAGTTCAAATAAGTTTAAAAAACATTGAAGTGCCCGTGTAACAGATGAGTTCTTGTCCGAAACCCTGATACTTCGAAAGAGTTTGTCCAGTTTGTACACGAAGTGCGTCCAGTTTTTTTGCCGTGACCCTCTCTACTCTTTCGCACATGCTATGCGGGTGAAATGATGATACCATGCCAAGTTTCAACATTTTCAGAGTTCATTTTGTAGTGATTTTCAATTTCACGGTCATTTAGCTCTCTAAACAATTAGGTAAATGACCGAAAAACAACAAATGATGTCAGAACATGTTGGAAATTGATGACGTCACTTTGAATGCTGCATACTGAACACAACAGAAGTCCAGAGTTCAAATAAGTTTAAAAGACATTGAAGTGCTCGTGTAACAGATGAGTTCTCGTCCGAAACCCTGATACTCCGAAAGAGTTTGTCCAGTTTATACACGAAGTGCGTCCAGTTTTTGCCATGACCCTCTCTACTCTTTCGCACATGCTATGCGGGTGAAATGATGATACCTTGCCAAGTTTCAACATTTTCAGAGTTCATTTTGTAGTGATTTTCAATTTCACGGTCATTTAGCTCTCTAAACAATTAAGTAAATGACTGAAAAACAACAAATAATGTCAGAACATGTTGGAAATTGATGACGTCGCTTTGAATGCTGCATACTGAACACAAAAGAAGTCCGGAGTTCAAATAAGTTTAAAAAACATTGAAGTGCCCGTGTAACAGATGAGTTCTCGTCCGAAACCCTGATACTCCGAAAGAGTTTGTCCAATTTATACACGAAGTGCGTCCAGTTTTTGCCGTGACCCTCTCTACTCTTTCGCACATGCTATGCGGGTGAAATGATGATAGCATGCCAAGTTTCAACATTTTCAGAATTCATTTTGTAGTGATTTTCAATTTCATAGTCATTTAGCTCTCTAAACAATTAGGTAAATGACCGAAAAACAACAAATGATGTCAGAACATGTTGGAAATTCATGAAGTCACTTTGAATGCTGCATACTGAACACAAAAAAAGTCCGGAGTTCAAATAAGTTTAAAAAACATTGAAGTGCCCGTGTAACAGATGAGTTCTCGTCCGAAACCCTGATACTCCGAAAGAGATTGTCCAGTTTGTACACGAAGTGCGTCCAGTTTTTGCCGTGACCCTCTCTACTCTTTCGCACATGCTATGCAGGTGAAATGATGATACCATGCTAAATTTCAACATTTTCACTGTTCATTTTGTAGTGATTTTCAATTTCACGGTCATTTAGCTCGCTAAACAATTAGGTAAATGACTGAAAAACAACAAATGATGTCAGAACATGTTGGAAATTGATACGTTGCTTTGACTGCTGCATACGGAACACAAGAAGTCCGGAGTTCAAATAAGTTATTAAAAATAAAAAAGAGCTGCAATGCTGGTTAATTTGCTTCAAGCCTTTCGGAATAGTGTAGATTGCACTGCACATAGCTCAGTGCAATCTATGCTATTCCGAAAGGCTTGAATCTAATCAACGTGCAGGTGAGCATTGCGCCTCTTCGTCATAGTCTCTGCACTCACGGCTTATAAACCGCTCATACTGCCTCTCTCTTGGCGAGGTGGGACTAAAAATCAGCTTACTAAGAAACTCTAGTACCAGTTCATGCCATGAACCGGTACTAAAGGTCTTCGTGGGGCCCCAGCCTGACCACAGCCGCATTGGCCTCATTAGTACCGGTTCGTGGCATGAACCAGTACTAAAGGTTGCCCACGAACCGGTACTAATGATGCCCGCCCGCCTAGCCGTTGGAATTGGCACTAATGGTCACATTAGTGCCGGCTCAAATTCAAACCGGCACTAATGTGCTTCACATTTGACCCTTTTTCTACTAGTGCAGGGACTGTTGCGTATGTGGCCCAGACAAATCCGGTCCAGATCGATATCGTGAGGGACGACACATGCATCGTGGTTCGATCGACGTTGCCGTCTCCCTCCTTGCGCCCTAGGGTTTTCCAGCGAAGGAGACCTCGACTTCGTTCTTCTGGGGTTGGTCGCGCTCGGCGCATCCCTCCCCTTAGGGCCATGGCGGGCCGCGGTGCAGCTCCGCCACCGAGGAAAAAACCAGCCGCGCCAGCCAGGACTGGCCGCGCCAGGGGAGCGCCGCCGCCGGGCGCTGGCAGCGGCCGTGGTGCTGCACCTCTGCCGGCCCCAGGCTCCGACCGCGGAGGTGTGTTGCCTGTGCTATCTGCGGTGGGGCGTGGAGCTATGGTGGTCAGTGGGGTGGCCAATGCGGCGGCGGGTCGCGGCGGCCCTCGGCCGCCGACGCAGGGCTCGGCGGTGTTGCCTGCAGTCAGGCGAGGCGGGCCGGCTAACGGTCCTCGACCATCGGCGCCCGGCCTGGTTGGGGTTGCCGTTGCAGGCCGGGGTGTCGCGCCGCCCAGGCCACCTACACCGAGGAGCTTGGGAGTGACACCAGGCCAGCTACCTCGGGCGGCCCCGCCGCCTCACTACGTCGCCCGGCCGACGCAGAATTGGGCTCCACCGGTGCAGATGCAGGCACCGCCACCGCAACCACGGGTGTTGGAGGTGCTTCTGGTACGCCCCGAGGTCAATGGGGAGGTGATGGTTACGGTGCATATGGGGATGGTCAACACCGTGGCTCCTCGTCGACGGGTGGTGGCCCTGGATATGCTTGGCAGAGCAATGGTTCGGCGGAGAGACCTTTTCTAGGTCATACGGGTGGTTTTGTTGAAGGGGCGTCTGGCCCGGGCTATCAACAGCGGGGTGGTTTCCGCGGTCATCGTGGTGGTCGAGGTGGTCGAGGTGGCCGGTTCCGTCCACGACGGCCTCCTCCGCCTGTTGTTGTCAAGCAAACGGCCGCTGTCGGGACTGCCGAGGAGCCGGTGTTGTCCGGTCAGGCTATGGATGTGGTGACGACGCTCGCTAATGCTGAGTTACCCGGGAATGAGACCATGGGGTCAGTGTCAGTGGAGGCGAAAGACAGGGCTGATTCAGATAGGGCGTCCAAGTGGGTGCGCAAGAAGTAGAAAATGTTGTGCTATTGTTGTGGAGACAAGGGTCATTTTATTGCTGAGTGCGTGGCTGAACTATGTGATACTTGTGGCAAGCCGGCACATGATTCGGGGGAATGTCCGCTTTAGCGTGATCAGGCACCGTCTCTTATGGTGTATGGAGTGTATTGTGCTGAACTCACGTTCTTCGAGTCTCCTAATGAGGGGGAGGCTCTTGACGAGACCCAAAGCATGACCACTGGGATTGTCAAAGTTACCAGAGGAGAGGTCTCTGAGGCGCAGATTGTGCAGAGGCTGAAGTAGTTAGCTCCCGGTGACTTCCAGTGGGAGCTCATTAGTCTCGAGGCAAAGTTTTTCAGGGTTGAGTTTCCTTCGGTGGAGGATTTGCACAAAATTCTGAGTTTTGGGATGTGCAAAGTGCCGGGTACAGATTGTATCCTCGAGTTCCATGAGTGGAAGAAGGTCGAGCCTCAGGGTAAGTCTCTTACTCAGGTTTGGCTGCGTTTTTCTGGGGCTCCCTCGAAGCCGATGCAGAGTGCTAGGGTCGTGGCTAGCTTGGGCATTATGGTGGGGAAAACTGAGAGAGTGGATATGGCTTTTACCAGAGCTCACGGGGTAGCCCGACTGCTAGTTAGTGTTCTGGATATTGAGTTCGTGCCTGATGTGGTCAAGTGGACATATCGATGCCAAATTTTTAATCCCGTGAATGAGTTTGAGGATGAGAGTCTGTTCACCGAGGCGGCTAATGGGACTGATGTTGATATGCACGAGGGAGATGACAGTTCGAGTGCTAAGGAGGCACCGGTCGATGGTTCTGGACGAGAGTTGTCCAATGGACTGGGGTCCGATTCTCAGACGCCCGAGGATGGGACGGTACCACCCTCCTTGGTGCCTATGACTTCTCTGAGATTTGGGTCTTTCGAGCCTGCTTCTGCACCTCCGAGACTTTGGAGTGATCGGGTGGAGTCTGACGAGGATTTTTGAGCATGAGTTACCTGCTTTGGATTTTGAGGATGCTGTGATCCCCGTCCTTGGGGCATCGCCGATCTCGGTCAGGGGAGAGGAGGAGGAGTCTAGGCAGGTGGCCACTCCCTCTCATACATAGCACATTGACTCTCCTCAGGACGAGGTTCCAGTGGTGGAGGTCTTACCTTCGGGAGGGGGTCCGGGACAGGTGGCCTCGGCTATCTCTTCTTCTTTCGCGGTGCCGGAGCTGCAGGGGCGGTTCCTCCTTCTAAAGGGGGCTCGGGGCAGGTGGCCCCGGCGCCCTCTTCTCTTCTCGCGGTGGACGAGGTCTCAGCGGTGGCGGTCTTACCTTCGGGAGGGGTTCCGGGGCAGGTGGCCTCGGAACTCTCTTCTCCTCTCGCGATGCCAGAGCTACAGGTGGCGGCTCCGTCGTCTAGAGGTGGTTCGGGGCATGTGGCCTCGGAGCCCTTTTCACCCGGGGCGCCTAGGGTGGCCGCCCATCCTGTGGTGGGTGGGGAGTTCGGGCAGGTGGCCCATGCACTCCCCTCCCCCGGTGCATTGCCGTCTCTGTGCTGTGGGGCGCAACCGACGTCAGCGGCGCCTTCGAGCGCCCAACCGCTTCCAGGCGTTCCCGCTGGTTCGTCCATGGAGGGCGACCGACTGCGTGTTTGGGGTGAGGCAGGAGGCCCCATCCCGAGCAGGGTCACTCGGGAGGAGGTTATTACGTTTGGTGTTGGGGAACGTAGTAATTTCAAAAAATTTCCTACGCACACGCAAGATCATGGTGATGCATAGCAACGAGGGGGAGAGTCTGATCTACGTACCCTTGTAGATCGCAAGCGGAAGCGTTATATCAACGCGGTTGATGTAGTCGAACGTCTTCACAATCCGACCGATCCAAGTACCGAAAGCACGGCACCTCCGAGTTCTGCACACGTACGGCTCGGTGACGTCCGCGCCTTCTCGATCCAGCAAGAGGGGCGAAGTAGTAGATGAGTTCCGGTAGCACGACGGCGTGGTGACGGTGTTGGTGAAGAACAATCTCCGCAGGGCTTCGCCTAAGCACTACGAAAACTATGACGGAGGATAAACTAGAGGGAACAGGGTTGCCGGCACACGGCTTGGTGTTTCTTGATGTGTCTTTGGTGCTAGCCCTGCCCCTCTATTTATATGTTGAGCCCTGGGGTCGAAACTTGGAGTAAAAGCCTCCACAAAGTCGGTTTCACCCGAAAGGCAAGAGTCCTTCTCGGACTCCAGGGCCAGACGCCAGGGTTCTCGGCGTCTGGACCCAGACGCCAGGGACCCTGGCGTTTGGCCCCTGGACTCCGCAAAACTTCCTTTTGTGCTTTCCAAAAACCTTGTGGGCTTTCCCCTTTGGCCCAAATAAAGTGTTCTCGTACCCAAACATTTCGGGAAACATCCGGAACCCCTTCCGGTGATTTCCGGAACCCTTTCGGTGACCAAACACTATTATCCCATATATCAAACTTTGTCTCTGGACCATTCCGGAGTTCCTATGATCTCATCCCGGACTCCGAACAACATTCGGTCACCAACATTCATAACTCACATAGTACTATATCGTCAACGAACGTTAAGCGTGCGGACCCTACGGGTTCGAGAACTATGTAGACATGACCGAGACACCTCTCTGGTCAATAACCAATAGCGGGACCTGGATGCCCATATTGGCTCCTACATATTCTACGAAGATCTTTATCGGTCAGACCGCATAACAACATACGTTGTTCCCTTTGTCATTGGTATGTTACTTGCCAGAGATTCGATCGTCGGTATCCAATACCTAGTTCAATCTCGTTACCGGCAAGTCTCTTTACTCGTTCCGTAATACATCATCTTGCAACTAACTCATTAGTTGTAATGCTTGCAAGGCTTATGTGATGTGCATTACCGAGAGGGCCCAGAGATACCTCTCCGACAATCGGAGTGACAAATCCTAATCTCGAAATACGCCAACCCAACATCTACCTTTGGAGACACCTGTAATGCTCCTTTATAATCACCCAGTTACGTTGTGACGTTTGGTAGCACCCAAAGTGTTCCTCCGGCAAACGGGAGTTGCATAATCTCATAGTCATAGGAACATGTATAAGTCATGAAGAAAGCAATAGCAACATACTAAACGATCGGGTGTTAAGCTAATGGAATGGGTCATGTCAATCAGATCATTCAACCAATGATGTGACCTCGTTAATCAAATAACAACACCTTGTTAATGGTTAGGAAACATAACCATCTTTGATTAATGAGCTAGTCAAGTAGAGGCATACTAGTGACACTAAGTTTGTCTATGTATTCACACATGTATTATGTTTCCGGTTAATACAATTCTAGCATGAATAATAAACATTTATCATGATATAAGGAAATAAATAATAACTTTATTATTGCCTCTAGGGAATATTTCCTTCAGTCTCCCACTTGCACTAGAGCCAATAATCTAGATTACACAGTAATGATTCTAACACCCATGGAGCCTTGGTGCTGATCGTGTTTTGCTCGTGGAAGAGGCTTAGTCAATGGGTCTGCAACATTCAGATCCGTATGTATCTTGCAAATCTCTATGTCTCCCACCTGGACTAGATCCCGGATGGAATTGAAGCGTCTCTTGATGTGCTTGGTCCTCTTGTGAAATCTGGATTCCTTTGCCAAGGCAATTGCACCAGTATTGTCACAAAAGATTTTCTTTGGACCCGATGCACTAGGTATGACACCTAGATCGGATATGAACTCCTTCATCCAGACTTCTTCGTTTGCTGCTTCCGAAGCAGCTATGTATTCCGCTTCACATGTAGATCCCGCTATGACGCTTTGTTTAGAACTGCACCAACTGACAGCTCCACCGTTTAATGTAAACACGTATCCGGTTTGCGATTTAGAATCGTCCGGATCAGTGTCAAAGCTTGCATCAACGTAACCTCTTACGGTGAGCTCTTTGTCACCTCCATATACGAGAAACATATCCTTAGTCCTTTTCAGGTATTTCAGGATGTTCTTGACCGCTGTCCAGTGATCCACTCCTGGATTACTTTGGTACCTCCCTGCTAAACTTATAACAAGGCACACATCAGGTCTGGTACACAACATTGCATACATGATAGAGCCTATGGCTGAAGCATAGGGAACATCTTTCATTTTCTCTCTATCTTCTGCAGTGGTCGGGCATTGAGTCTGACTCAACTTTACACCTTGTAACACAGGCAAGAACCCTTTGTTTGCTTGATCCATTTTGAACTTCTTCAAAATCTTATCAAGGTATGTGCTTTGTGAAAGTCCAATTAAGCGTCTTGATCTATCTCTATAGATCTTTATGCCTAATACGTAAGCAGCTTCACCGAGGTCTTTCATTGAAAAACTCTTATTCAAGTATCCCTTTATGCTATCTAGAAATTCTATATCATTTCCAATCAGCAATATGTCGTCCACATATAATATCAGAAATGCTACAGAGCTCCCACTCACTTTCTTGTAAATACAGGCTTCACCGAAAGTCTATATAAAACCAAATGCTTTGATCACACTATCAAAGCGTTTATTCCAACTCCGAGAGGCTTGCACCAGTCCATAAATGGATCGCTAGAGCTTGCACACTTTGTTAGCTCCCTTTGGATCGACAAAACCTTCCGGTTGCATCATATACAACTCTTCTTCCAGAAATCCATTAACGAATGCAGTTTTGACATTCATCAGCCAAATTTCATAATCATAAAATGCGGCAATTGCTAACATGATTCTGACAGACTTAAGCATCGCTACGGGTGAGAAGGTCTCATCGTACTCAACCCCTTGAACTTGTCGAAAACCTTTTGCGACAAGTCGAGCTTTATAGACAGTAACATTACCGTCAGCGTCAGTCTTTTTCTTGAAGATCCATTTATTCTCAATTGCTTGCCGATCATCAGGCAAGTCAACCAAAGTCCATACTTTGTTCTCATACATGGATCCCATCTCAGATTTCATGGCCTCAAGCCACTTTGCGGAATCTGGGCTCACCATCGCTTCTTCATAGTTCGTAGGTTCATCATGATCTAGTAGCATGACTTCCAGAACTGGATTACCGTACCACTCTGGCGCGGATCTCACTCTGGTTGATCTACGAGGTTCAGTAGTATCTTGTTCTGAAGTTTGATGATCATTATCATTAACTTCCTCACTTATTGGTGTAGGTGTCGCAGAAATAGTTTTCTGTGATGTACTACTTTCTAATAAGGGAGCGGGTACAGTTACCTCGTCAAGTTCTACTTTCCTCCCACTCACTTCTTTCGAGAGAAACTCCTTCTCAAGAAAGTTTCCGAATTTAGCAACAAAAGTCTTGCCTTCGGATCTGTGATAGAAGGTGTATCCAATAGTTTCCTTTGGATATCCTATGAAGACACATTTCTCCGGTTTGGGTTCGAGCTTATCAGGTTGAAGCTTTTTCACATAAGCATCGCAGCCCCAAACTTTCAGAAACGACAACTTTGGTTTCTTGCCAAAGCATAGTTCATAAGGCGTCGTCTCAACGGATTTTGATGGTGCCCTATTTAACGTGAATGTGGCCGTCTCTAGAGCGTATCCCCAAAACGATAGCGGTAAATCAGTAAGAGACATCATAGATCGCACCATATCTAGTAAAGTACGATTACGACGTTCGGACACACCATTGCGTTGTGGTGTTCCGGGTGGCGTGAGTTGCGAAACTATTCCACAATTTTTCAAATGTACACCAAACTCGTAACTCAAATATTCTCCTCCACGATCAGATCGTAGAAACTTTATTTTCTTGTTACAATGATTTTCTACTTCACTCTGAAATTCTTTGAACTTTTCAAATGTTTCAGACTTATGTTTCATTAAGTAGATATACCCATATCTGCTTAAATCATCTGTGAAGGTGAGAAAATAACGATATCCGCCACGAGCCTCAATATTCATCGGACCGCATACATCTGTATGTATGATTTCCAACAAATCTATTGCTCTCTCCATAGTACCGGAGAACGGTGTTTTAGTCATCTTGCCCATGAGGCACGGTTCGCAAGTACCAAGTGATTCATAATCAAGTGGTTCCAAAAGTCCATCAGTATGGAGTTTCTTCATGCGCTTTACACCGATATGACCTAAACGGCAGTGCCACAAATAAGTTGCACTATCATTATCAACTCTGCATCTTTTGGCTTCTACATTATGAATATGTGTATCACTACTATCGAGATTTAACAAGAATAGACCACTCTTCAAGGGTGCATGACCATAAAAGATATTACTCATATAAATAGAACAACCATTATTCTCTGATTTAAAAGAATAACCGTCTCACATTAAACAAGATCCAGTTATAATGTTCATGCTCAACGCTGGCACCAAATAACAATTATTTAGGTCTAATATTAATCCCGAAGGTAGATGTAGAGGTAGCGTGCCGACCGCGATCACATCGACTTTGGAACCGTTTCCCACGCGCATCGTCACCTCGTCCTTAGCCAATCTTCGCTTAATCCGTAGTCCCTGTTTCGAGTTGCAAATATTAGCAACAGAACCAGTATCAAATACCCAGGTGCTACTGCGAGCATTGGTAAGGTACACATCAATAACATGTATATCACATGTACCTTTGTTCACCTTGCCATCCTTCTTATCCGCCAAATACTTGGGGCAGTTCCGCTTCCAGTGACCAGTCTGCTTGCAGTAGAAGCACTCAGTTTCAGGCTTAGGTCCAGACTTGGGCTTCTTTTCCTGAGCAGCAACTTGCTTGCCGTTCTTCTTGAAGTTCCCCTTCTTCTTCCCTTTGCCCTTTTCTTGAAACTAGTGGTCTTGTTAACCATCAACACTTGATGCTCCTTCTTGATTTCTACCTCCACAGCTTTCAGCATTGCGAAGAGCTCGGGAATAGTCTTGTTCATCCCTTGCATATTATAGTTCATCACGAAGCTCTTGTAGCTTGGTGACAGTGATTGGAGAATTCTGTCAATGACGCAATCATCTAGAAGATTAACTCCCATCTGAATCAAGTGATTGTTATACCCAGACATTTTGAGTATATGCTCACTGACAGAACTATTCTCCTCCATCTTGCAGCTATAGAACTTATTGGAGACTTCATATCTCTCAATCCGGGCATTTGCTTGAAATATTAACTTCAACTCCTGGAACATCTCATATGCTCCATGACGTTCAAAACGTCGTTGAAGTCCCGATTCTAAGCCGTACAGCATGGCACACTGAACTATCGAGTAGTCATCAACTTTGCTCTGCCAGACGTTCATAACATCTGGTGTTGCTCCAGCAGCAGGCCTGGCACCCAGCGGTGCTTCCAGGACGTAATTCTTCTGTGCAGCAATGAGGATAATCCTCAAGTTACGGACCCAGTCCGTGTAATTGCTACCATCATCTTTCAACTTTGCTTTCTCAAGGAACGCATTAAAATTCAACGGAACAACAGCACGAGCCATCTATCTACAATCAACATAAACAAGCAAGATACTATCAGGTACTAAGTTCATGATAAATTTAAGTTCAATTAATCATATTACTTAAGAACTCCCACTTAGATAGACATCCCTCTAATCCTCTAAGTGATCACGTGATCCAAATCAACTAAACCATGTCCGATCATCACGTGATATGGAGTAGTTTCATCGGTGAACATCATTATGTTGATCATATCTACTATATGATTCACGCTCGACCTTTCGGTCTCCGTGTTCCGAGGCCATATCTGTATATGCTTGGCTCGTCAAGTATAACCTGAGTATTCCGCGTGTGCAACTGTTTTGCACCCGTTGTATTTGAACGTAGAGCCTATCACACCCGATCATCACGTGGTGTCTCAGCACGAAGAACTTTCGCAACGGTGCATACTCAGGGAGAACACTTCTTGATAATTTAGTGAGAGATCATCTTATAATGCTACCGTCAATCAAAGCAAGATAGGATGCATAAAAGATAAACATCACATGCAATCAATATAAGTGATATGATATGGCCATCATCATCTTGTGCTTGTGATCTCCATCTCTGAAGCACCGTTATGATCACCATCATCACCGGCGCGACACCTTGATCTCCATCGTAGCATCGTTGTCGTCTCGCCAATCTCATGCTTCCACGACTATCGCTACCGTTTAGTGATAAAGTAAAGCATTACATCGTGATTGCATTGCATACAATAAAGCGACAACCATATGGCTCCTGCCAGTTGCCGATAACTCGGTTACAAAACATGATCATCTCATACAATAAAATTTAGCATCATGTCTTGACCATATCACATCACAACATGCCCTGCAAAAACAAGTTAGACGTCCTCTACTTTGTTGTTGCAAGTTTGTGGATGCTACGGGCTTTAAGGAAGAACCAATCTCACCTACGCATCAAAACCACAACGATAGTTTTTCAAATAGACTCCGTTTTAACCTTCTCAAGGACCGGGCTTAGCCACACTCGGTTCAACTAAAGTTGGAGAGACAGTCGCCCGCAAGCCATCTATGTGCAAAGCACATCGAGGGAACCGGTCTCGCGTAAGCGTACGCGTAAGGTTGGTCCGGGTCGTCTCGTCCAACAATACCGCCGAACCAAAGTATGACATGCTGGTAGGCAGTATGACTTGTATCGCCCACAACTCACTTGTGTTCTACTCGTGCATATAACATCAAACCATAAAACCTAGGCTCGGATGCCACTGTTGGGGAACGTAGTAATTTCAAAAAAATTCCTACGCACACGCAAGATCATGGTGATGCATAGCAACGAGGGGGAGAGTCTGATCTACGTACCCTTGTAGATCGCAAGCGGAAGCGTTATATCAACGCGGTTGATGTAGTCGAACGTCTTCACAATCCGACCGATCCAAGTACCGAAAGCACGGCACCTCCGAGTTCTGCACACGTACGGCTCGGTGACGTCCTCGCCTTCTTGATCCAGCAAGAGGGGCGAAGTAGTAGATGAGTTCCGGCAGCACGACGGCGTGGTGACGGTGTTGGTGAAGAACAATCTCCGCAGGGCTTCGCCTAAGCACTACGAAAACTATGACGGAGGATAAACTAGAGGGAACAGGGTTGCCGGCACACGGCTTGGTGTTTCTTGATGTATCTTTGGTGCTAGCCCTGCCCCTCTATTTATATGTTGAGCCCTGGGGTCGAAACTTGGAGTAAAAGCCTCCACAAAGTCGGTTTCACTCGAAAGGCAAGAGTCCTTCTCGGACTCCAGGGCCAGACGCCAGGGTTCCCGGCGTCTGGACCCAGACGCCAGGGACCCTGGCGTCTGCCCCCTGGACTCCGCAGAACTTCCTTTTGTGCTTTCCAAAAACCTTGTGGGCTTTCCCCTTTGGCCCAAATAAAGTGTTCTCGTACCCAAACATTTCGGGAAACATCCGGAACCCCTTCCGGTGATTTCTGGAACCCTTCCGGTGACCAAACACTATTATCCCATATATCAAACTTTGTCTCCGGACCATTCCGGAGTTCCTCGTCATATCCGTGATCTCATCCCGGACTCCGAACAACATTCGGTCACCAACATTCATAACTCACATAGTACTATATCGTCAATGAACGTTAAGCGTGCGGACCCTACGGGTTCGAGAACTATGTAGACATGACCGAGACACCTCTCTGGTCAATAACCAACAGCGGGACCTGGATGCCCATATTGGCTCCTACATATTCTACGAAGATCTTTATCGGTCAGACCGCATAACAACATACGTTGTTCCCTTTGTCATCGGTATGTTACTTGCCCGAGATTCGATCGTCGGTATCCAATACCTAGTTCAATCTCGTTACCGGCAAGTCTCTTTACTCGTTCCGTAATACATCATCTTGCAACTAACTCATTAGTTGTAATGCTTGCAAGGCTTATGTGATGTGCATTACCGAGAGGGCCCAGAGATACCTCTCTGACAATCGGAGTGACAAATCCTAATCTCGAAATACGCCAACCCAACATCTACCTTTGGAGACACCTGTAATGCTCCTTTATAATCACCCAGTTACATTGTGACGTTTGGTAGCACCCAAAGTGTTCCTCCGGCAAATGGGAGTTGCATAATCTCATAGTCATAGGAACATGTATAAGTCATGAAGAAAGCAATAGCAACATACTAAACGATCGGGTGTTAAGCTAATGGAATGGGTCATGTCAATCAGATCATTCAACCAATGATGTGACCTCGTTAATAAAATAACAACACCTTGTTCATGGTTAGGAAACATAACCATCTTTGATTAATGAGCTAGTCAAGTAGAGGCATACTAGTGACACTAAGTTTGTCTATGTATTCACACATGTATTATGTTTCCGGTTAATACAATTCTAGCATGAATAATAAACATTTATCATGATATAAGGAAATAAATAATAACTTTATTATTGCCTCTAGGGCATAGTTCCTTCATTTGGAGGGATTCCGGGTCTGGTCTCTGAGGGGCTACGGTTGAGCTGCCGTCTCCAGGATCAGCCGGAGGTTGACGACATACAGCAGCGGTGCGCCATGAGGGCGACCAAGCTTCGTGACGTTGAGGTCATGATACGTCTCCAACGCATCTATAATTTTTGATTGCTCCATGCTATATTATCTACTGTTTTGGACTATATTGGGCTTTATTTTCCACTTTTATATTATTTTTGGGACTAACCTATTAACCGGAGGCCCAACCCAGAATTGCTGTTTTTTTGGCTATTTCAGTGTTTCGGAGAAACAGAATATCAAACTGAGTCCAAACGGAATAAAATCTTCGGGAACGTGGTTTTCTCACCGAACGTGATCTAGGAGACTTGGACCCTACTCCAAGGAACAAA
Organism: Triticum monococcum; assembly: GCA_034509565.1. Lineage (NCBI taxonomy): Eukaryota > Viridiplantae > Streptophyta > Magnoliopsida > Poales > Poaceae > Triticum > Triticum monococcum. Next base: position 10,705,847 of record CM067845.1, on the reverse strand, counting down.
AGAGGCGGTCACGAGGGTGCCCCCCCCCTAGGGCGCGCCCCCTGCCTCGTGGGCCCCTCGGTGCTCCACCGACGTACTCCTTCCTCCTATATATATACCTACGTACCCCCAAACGATCAGAACAGGAGCCAAAAACCTAATTCCACCACCGCAACTTTCTGTATCCACGAGATCCCATCTTGGGGCCTGTTCCGGAGCTCCGCCGGAAGAGGGTCGTCATCACGGAGGGCTTCTACATCATCCTAGACCCTCCAATGAAGTGTGAGTAGTTTACCTCAGACCTTCGGGTCCATAGTTAGTAGCTAGATGGCTTCTTCTCTCTCTTTGAATCTCAATACAAAGTTCTCCCCCTCTCTTGTGGAGATCTATTCGATGTAATCTTCTTTTTGCAGTGTGTTTGTTGAGACCGATGAATTGTGGGTTTATGATCAAGTCTATCTATGAATAATATTTGAATCTTCTCTAAATTCTTTTATGTATGATTGGTTATCTTTGCAAGTCTCTCCGAATTATCCGTTTGGTTTGGCCAACTAGATTGGTAGTTCTTGCCATGGGAGAAGTGCTTAGTTTTGGGTTCGATCTTACGGTGTCCTTTCCCAGTGCCAGAAGGGGCAGCAAGGCACGTATTGCATCGTTGCCATCGAGGATAACAAGATGGGGTTTATTTCATATTGCATGAATTTATCTCTCTACATCATGTCATCTTGCTTAAGGCGTTACTCCGTTTTTAACTTAATACTCTAGATGCATGCTGGATAGCGGTCGATGAGTGGAGTAATAGTAGTAGATGCAAAATCGTTTCGGTCTACTTGTCATCGACGTGATGCCTATATACATGATAATGCCTAGATATTCTCATAACTATGCTCAATTCTGTCAATTGCTCAACAGTAATTTGTTCACCCACTGTAGAATACTTATGCTCTTGAGAGAAGCCACTAGTGAAACCTATGGCCCCCGGGTCTATTCTCATCATATCAATCTCCATCACTTTAATCTTGCTTTGCCTTTTTACTTTGCTTTTTACTTTTTACTTTGCATCTTTATACCAAAAATACCAAAAATATTATCACGTTGGGATTGACAACCCCTAATCGCGTTGGTTGCGAGTAGCTATCGTTTTGTGCAGGTATGAGGGACTTGAGCGTGGCCTCCTACTGGATTGATACCTTGGTTCGCAAAAACTGAGGGAAATACTTATGCTACTCTGCTGCATCATCCCTTCCTCTTCGGGGAAAACCAACTCACGCTCAAGACGTAGCAAGAAGGATTTCTGGCGCCGTTGCCGGGGAGTCTACGCAAAAAGTCAACATACCAAGTACCCATCGCAATCCCTATCTCTCGCATTACATTATTTGCCATTTACCTCTCGTTTTCCTCTCCCCCCAATTCACCCTTGCCGTTTTATTCACCCCCCCTCTCTCTATCCTCCCTCTCTATTTTCCTCTTTTGCCCGTTTGCTCTTGTTTGCTTGTGTGCTAGTTTGTTTGCTTGTCGGCATGACTAGTCTCATATCTTCTCCGTTGTCTCCCGAGAGTGAAGTTCTAAATTTTAAACAAAGGGAGGGAGAAAATCTAAAAGAAGCTTGGTATAGAATTTGCAATGCTCAAAATAGATCTACCAGGAAGCAATCTACCTTAGTTCTTCTCTGCAATTTTTATGTAGGTGTTAGTCATTGGTATAGATATATCCTCGATACCATTACTGGAGGGAACTTCTTGGGTAGCCATACTTTTGATTCTTATAATGCTATGCTAAATTTATTTGGCTCACCACCTCCTTTGGTTAATGGAACCATGTTAACTTTGGAGCATGTTCTGCAAAGACTTGAAATTATTGAAAATAAAGTTGCTACTATTGAATGAATTGAAAATCTAGATAAAAAGATCCACAATCAAATTACTCAATATGGATCTAAGGTAGGAATGACTTTGAAAAATATTAAGGAAAAAGAACCCATAGTTAATGAGAGAATGAACTTAGATTCTACTAGAATTGATAAACTTGAGGGTATCATTACAAACTTGGGAACCGCTTTTTCTTCCGTAAAGAATACTCCAAGTCCTCCTACTAAAATTTCCAAGCTTATGTATGTTCCTAAAAATAAGGGTGAATCATCTAAGGAAACTGCGGATCTTAAATCTATAAGTATTCATCCCAATCTTTTTGATATCATTAAGGAACCAATTGCTACACATGAACTTTTTTGATCTTGTGCCTAAAAGTTTAATAATCACTAGAAATAAAGAAATTCCTAAGGGAACAGATGCCTCATCGAAGAATTGCCTACCAAAGATGGCAATACCTAGATCTATCCTCGCTTTTATGCCTAGCTAGGGGCATTAAAGGATAGCGCTTATTGGGAGGCAACCCAAATTTATTTTTATTCCTTGCTTTTTTTCTCCTGCTTAGTAATAAATAAATTATTTAGCCTCTGATTTGGTTGTGTCTTTTGTGTTTAATTAGTGTTTGTGCCAAGTAGAACCGTTGGGAAGACTTGGGGAAAGTCTTGTTGAACTTGCTGTAAAAAACAGAAACTTTAGCGCTCATGAGAACAGCTTTCATTTTTATTTGAAGAGTGATATTTAGTGAATTATTTTTGAAGATGATTAATAGATAAATTCATCACGTCCAGAAATTTATTTTAGAATTTTTTGGGTTCCAGATCTTGTGCTAGCTACAGATTACTACAGACTGTTCTGTTTTTGACAGATTCTGTTTTCCTTGTGTTGTTTGCTTATTTTGATGAATCTAAGGCTAGTAAAATAGTTTATAATCCATAGAGAAGTTGGAATACAGTAGGTTTAACACCAATATAAATAAAGAATGATTTCATTACAGTACCTTGAAGTGGTATTTTGTTTTCTTTCGCTAACGGAGCTCACGAGTTTTCTATTTTGAGTTTTGTGTTGTGAAGTTTTCAAGTTTTGGGTGAATTCTTTTGATGGATCATGGAACAAGGAGTGGCAAGAGCCTAAGCTTGGGGATGCCCATGGCACCCCCAAGATAATCCAAGGACACCAAAAAGTCAAAGCTTGGGGATGCCCCGGAAGGCATCCCCTCTTTTGTCCACTTCCATCGGTAATTTACTTGGAGCTATATTTTTATTCACCAACATGATATGTGTTTTTCTTGGAGCGTCTTGTATTATTTGTGTCTTTGTGTCTTAGTATGCCACAATCATCCTTGCTGTACACACCTTTTGAGAGAGCCATACATGAATTAAAATTTGACAGAACACTCTATGTGCTTCACTTAGATATTTTGAGCTAAGTAGTTTTGCTCTATGTGCTTCACTTATATCTTTTGAGCTATGTAGTTTTGCTCTATGTGCTTCACTTATATCTTTTGAGCGTTATAATTTTGCTCTATGTGCTTCACTTAGATCTTTTAGAGCACGGTGGTGGATTTGTTTTAAAGAAACTATTGATCTCTCATGCTTCACTTAAATTATTTTGAGAGTCTTAATAGCATGGTAATTTGCTTAATAATAATATGCTTGGTATTCAAGATTTGTGAAACTTTCTTTTGAGTGTGTTGAATACTAAGAAAAGATTGAAACATGATAATTGTTTTGAGATATGGAGGTGATAATATTAAAGTCATGCTAGTTGAGTACTTGTGAATTTAAAGAATACTTGTGTTAAAGTTTGTGATTCCCGTAGCATGCACGTATGGTGAACCGTTATGTGATGAAGTCGGAGCATGATTTATTTATTGATTGTCTTCCTTATGAGTAGCGGTCGGGGATGAGCGATGGTCTTTTCCTACCAATCTATCCCCCTAGGAGCATGCGCGTAGTACTTTGCTTTGATAACTTCTAGATTTTTGCAATAAGTATACGAGTTCTTTATGAATAATGTTGAGTCCATGGATTATACGCACTCTCACCCTTCCACCTTTGCTAGCCTCTCTAATACCGCGCACCTTTCGCCGGTATCATACACCTACCATATACCTTCCTCAAAACAGCCACCATACCTACCTATTATGGCATTTCCATAGCCATTCTAAGATATACTGCCATGCAACTTTCCACCATCTAGTTCGTCATGACACATTCATCATTGTCATATTGCTTAGCATGATCATGTAGTTGACATAGTATTTGTGGCAAAGCCACCATTCGTAATTTCTTCATACTTGTCACTCTTGATTCATTGCTTATCCCGGTACACTGCCGGAGGCATCCATATAGAGTCATACTTTGTTTTAGAATCGAGTTGTAATCATTGAGTTGTAAATAAATAAAAGTGTGATGATCATCATTCAATAGAGAATTGTCCCAAATAAAAAAAAGGAGAAAGGCCAAAGAAAAAAAAGAAGGCCCAAGAAAAAGAAAATAAATAAAAAGGGGCAATGCTACTATCCTTTTACCACACTTGTGCTTCAAAGTAGCACCATGATCTTCATAGTAGAGAGTCTCTGATGTTATCACTTTCATATACTAGTGGGAATTTTACATTATAGAACTTGGCTTGTATATTCCAATGATGGGCTTCCTCAAATTGCCCTAGGTCTTCGTGAGTGATACGTCTCCGTCGTATCTACTTTTCCAAACATTTTTGCCCTTGTTTTGGACTCTAACTTGTATGATTTGAATGGAACTAACCCGGACTGACGCTGTTTTCAGCAGAATTGCCATGGTGTTGTTTTATGTGTAGAAAAAAAAGTTCTCGGGATGACCTGAAACTCCACGGAATATCTTAGAATAAATAATAAAAAATCCTCGCCAAAGATGAAGACCAGGGGGCCCACACCCTGTCCACGAGGGTGGGGGGCGCGCCCCTCCCCCTGGGCGCGCCCCCCTACCTCATGGGCCCCCTGGTGGCCCTCCGACGCCAACTCCAACTCCATATATTGGCTTTCGAGGAGAAAAAAATCAGAGAGAAAGTTTCATCGCGTTTTATGATACGGAGCCGCCGCCAAGCCCTAATCTCTCTCGGGAGGGCTGATCTGGAGTCCGTTCGGGGCTCCGAAGAGGGGGATTCGTCGTCGTCGTCATCATGAACCATCCTCCATCACCAATTTCATGATGCTCACCGCCGTGCGTGAGTAATTGCACCGTAGGCTTGCTGGACGGTGATGGGTTGGATGAGATTTATCATGTAATCGAGTTAGTTTTGTTAGGGTTTGATCCCTAGTATCCACTATGTTCTGAGATTGATGTTGCTATGACTTTGCTATGCTTAATGCTTGTCACTAGGGCCCGAGTGCCATGATTTCAGATCTGAACCTATTATGTTTTCATGAATATATGTGAGTTCTAGATCCTATCTTGCAAGTCTATAGTCACCTACTATGTGTTATGATCCGGCAACCCCGAAGTGACAATAATCGAGACCACTCCCGGTGATGACCATAGTTTGAGGAGTTCATGTATTCACTATGTGTTAATGCTTTGTTCCGGTTCTCTATTAAAAGGAGGCCTTAATATCCCTTAGTTTCCAATAGGACCCCGCTGCCACGGGAGGGTAGGACAAAAGATGTCATGCAAGTTCTTTTCCATAAGCACGTATGACTATTTACGGAATACATGCCTACATTATATTGATGAACTGGAGCTAGTTCTATGTCACCCTATGTTATGACTGTTACATGATGAACAACATCCGACATAATTATCCATCATTGATCCGGTGCCTACGAGTTTTCCATATACTGGTTTACGCTTATTTACTTTTCCGTTGCTACTATTACAATCACTACAAAAATACCAAAAACATTACTTTTGCTGTCTTTACTTTGTTACCGTTATCACCACTATCATATTACTTTGCTACTAAACACTTTGCTGCAGATACTAAGTTTCCAGGTGTGGTTGAATTGACAACTCAGCTGCTAATACTTGAGAATATTCTTTGGCTCCCCTTGTGTCGAATCAACAAATTTGGGTTGAGTACTCTACCCTCGAAAACTGTTGCAATCCCCTATACTTGTGGGTTATCAAGACCTTTTTCTGGCGCCGTTGTCGGGGAGCATAGCTCTATTCTTTGAGTCACTTGGGATTTATATCTGCCGGACACTATGAAGAACTTGAAAGACGCTAAGACAAAAATTTATCCCTCAACTACGAGGGGAGGTAAGGAACTTCCATCTAGCTCTGCACTTGATTCACCTTCTGTTATGAGTAAGCTAGCGAGACCTAAACCTTCTACTGCTATGAATTCTGATATGTCGCATGTTATTGATGATGCCACTTTTGCTATGCATGATACTTATGATGAAACTACTTCTATGCTTGATACTACTGTGCCACTTGGTTAATTTCTAGATGAGCAAATTTCTAAGTTTAGAGAAAGAGAAATTAGTGAACCTGAACACGATGATGTTAGAGATGATGAACCTATGCCTGTTATTCCTGAGGGTTATCTTTTTAATAATGAATCTTGTGAAGCTATTCTTGCTTGTCCGGATAAACCTGAACGTAAGAGGTTACTAATTAAGTGGAGTAAGGAATCTTTTAGAGGTAGGATGAGACCCAACCCTGCTTTTGCTACTTCACCTATCTGTGTTCCTGATCAGGATTATTATGATATTATTGTTGATCCAGATATAATTACTTTGGTTGAATCTGATCCTTTTTATGGCTATGAATCTGAAACTGTTGTGGCACATCTTCGTAAGTTAGATGAAATAGCTGCCCTGTTTACTAATAATCTGAGATCACGCCACTTTTATATACTCAAAATATTTCCGTTCTCATTAAAGGGTGATGCTAAGAAATTGTATAATTCTCTTGATCCTGCCCGTGTGCAAAGTCCCCAGGATATGATTTATTACTTCTCTGCTAAATATTTCCCTGCTCATAAGAAACAAGCTGCTTTGAGGGAAATATACAATTTTGTGCAAATTGAAGAAGAGAGTCTCCCACAAGCTTGGGGAGGCTTCTCAAGTTACTTAATGCTTTGCCTGATCATCCTCTTAAGAAACCTGAAATATTTGATATCTTTTATAATGGACTAACTAATGCTTCTAGAGATTACCTGGATAGTTGTGCTGGTTCTCTTTTCAGGGAAAGATCACCGGATGATGCTGAAATTTTATTGAATAATATGTTGGCAAATGAAAATAATTGGGCACCTCCTGAGCCACCTCCCGAGCCAACTCCTGAGCCAGCTCCTGAGCCAATTACTGAGCCTATTCCTAAACCAACTCCGAAGAAGAGAGGTGTTCTATTTCTCAGTCCCGAAGAAATGCAAGAGGCAAAGAAATCTATGAAAGAAAAAGGTATTAAAGCAGAAGATGTTAAGAATTTACCTCCTATTGAAGAAATACATGGTCTTAATTTACCGCCTGTTGAAGAAGTATATGATCTCAATTACTTATTTACTGAAGAACCCCCCAATATCCCAACACAGGTAGTAAAGGTAAATTCTCTCTATAGATATGATAAAGTTGAAGTCCCTCCTACTAAAATTGCTAGTCAGTGCTTGGATGAGTTTGATGACTTTATGTTTAAGCAAGATGACTTTAATGCTTATTTTGGTAGACAATTAAAGCAGAATACCTTTATGATTAAACGCTTGAGTGATAATATGGATAATAGTAGAGGTGAACTTAAACTTGTTAGCAAACATGCTTCTATGGTTACCACTCAAGTAGAACAAGTACTTAAAGCTCAGAAAGAAATGCTTGATGAAATGAATAGTAAGAAAAATGATTATGCTGTTAGAGTGGCTGCTAGAACTGGTAGAATGACTCAGGAACCTTTGTACCCTGAAGGCCACCCTAAGAGAATCGAGCAAGATTCTCAAAGAAATAATATTGATGCACCTAGTTCTTCTAAAAGGAAGAAAAAAGAAAAATGATAGAACTGTGCAAACTTCTAGTGAACCTATTGCTGAACCACCTGATAATCCAAATGATATCTCTATGTCTGATGCTGAAACATAATCTGGTAATGAACATGAACCTAGTGAAAATGTTAATGATTGTGTTCATGATGATGCTCAACCTAGTAATGATAATGATGTAGAAGTTGAACCTGCTGTTGATCTTGATAACCCACAACCAAAGAATCAACATTATGATAAAAGAGACTTCGTTGCTAGGAAACATGGTAAAGAAAGAGAACCATGGGTTCAGAAACCCATGCCTTTTCCTCCGAAACCATCCAAGAAAAAGGATGATGAGGATTTTGAGCGCTTTGCTGAAATGATTAGACCTATCTTTTTGCGTATGCGATTGACTGACGTGCTCAAAACAAATCCTTATGCTAAGTATATGAAGGATATCATTACTAATAAAAGAAAGATATCGGAGGCTGAAATTTCCACCATGCTTGCTAATTACACTTTTAAGGGTGGAATACCAAAGAAACATGGAGATCCAGGAGTACCTACTATACCATGCTCCATTAAAATAAATTATGTTAAAACTGCTTTATGTGATCTTGGAGCCGGTGTTAGTGTTATGCCTCTCTCTTTATATCATAGACTTGACTTGAATAAGTTGACACCTACGGAAATATCTTTGCAAATGGCTGATAAATCAACTGCTATACCTGTCGGTATTTGTGAGGATGTACCTGGTGTGGTTGCAAACGTTACTATTTTAACGGACTTTGTTATTCTTGATATTCCCGAGGATGATAGTATGTCTATTATTCTTGGAAGACCTTTCCTTAATACTTTAGGGGCTGTTATTGATTGCAACAAAGGCAATGTCACTTTTCATGTTAATGGTAATGAGCATACGGTGCACTTTCCGAGGAAACAACCTCAAGTTTATAGTGTCAACTCTATTGGAAAAATTCCATCGATTATATTTGGAGGTTTTGAATTTCCTCTTCCTACTGTCAAAAAGAAATATGATATACTTATTGTTGGGGATGTCCATATCCCTATTGAGGTAACATAGTGTTATTCGAAATTTCTCCGGTTCCATGATTATCGGAATGAGTTTGTTAACAAGACTTGATCAACCTTATTAGTGGATTCTTTTTTATGAGCATGAGATGGATGAAACTAGAAGCACAACCTTCTGTACCCTCTTTATATTTTCTGTTCTTTAGTAGAAATAAAGTAAAATAGTATTTTTCTGTCTGTTTCTTGACTTATCCATGCAATATAAAAATATCCCGAAAATAAAAGTCCTCAGAATGCCATGCCAATTTAATATTTTTTCGGGAATATTTAAGGATTTTTAGTGCAAACATTACCGCGGGGGGAGCTGCCACCTGGTCACGAGGGTGGAGGGCGCGCCCTACCCCCCTGGGCGCGCCCCCCTACCTCGTGGGCCCAAGGTGGCCCTCCTCCACTTATTCCTGCACCCATCTTCTTCCTCTGTCTCGCACAAACCCAAAAAACCAACTCAAGCTCGTGTTCCAGCAACTTTTGCTACGATTTTCGATCTCCTTGCTCAAAGCACCTCTCGCAAAACTGCTTGGGGAGATTGTTCCTTGGTATGTGACTCCTCCATTGGTCCAATTAGTTTTTGTTCTAGTGCTTTATTCATTGCAAATTTGTGCTGCATAGGTGACCATGTTCTTGAGCTTGCATGTCAAATATATATGGTTCCAAGTAGTTCTAATGCTTGATATATGCTCTAGGCACTTGTATGAGTAGTTGCTATCAATCTTATTGAAGTTGGTTCACTTTGTTTGAAGTTACTAAAAATTTCAGATTGTTTCAGAAATAATGAAGAGACTTTTGAGGGGCTCGTCGAGCCGAAGTTCTAAGGAGAAACAAAAGGAAGAAGAACAGAAACCCAAATTTAATCTGCCTCGTATCGCGGAGGTCCGGCCGTGTGAATGGCCTTCTGATGACTTCTTGAGGAGTGCCGGGATTTATGAAGATTTCTATCTATTGATTGAGAACGCCGGCCTCACCAACTTCCTCCGCGACCAACGTCATCAGTATCTCTTACTCACAAATACTTTTGTGCAGAACTTCTACTTTTTCCCTAAGAAATCACCTCCAACAGTAGAGTTCCATTTATATGATGTTGCTAGGGAGATGACATTAGCTGCATTTTGCGAGGTTTGCAAAATAACTTTCGAGGGTTCTGTAGATGAACCACACCGTAAAGAAGTGGAAGCTTATATTGACACTATCACTGCGGGAGAAACCAGGAAGGTTTCTGATGCAAGAATTACTAGCATACATTTCCCTGTTTTACGCTACTTTGCCTTATTTGCTAGTCGTTGCTTGATTGGTCAGGGGAACTGTGGGAACCTTAGTATTCCTGATATTATTATTTTGCTCCATGGTTTATACCGCAATAACTCTGTTAGTATGGGTGGAATTTTTGCTAGATGGTTGAGTATGAACCGTACTAAGGGCCCCATCTTTGGAGGCATTTATGCTTCACGCCTAGCTGAACATTTTGAAATACCTATTAGGCATGAGGAGAAAGAAGAAACAGCGCTGCCCCGTGCTTATTTAGATTATAAGAGTATGGTAGCGCATGATTTTCTTGTTAAGAATCGCGAAAGGGCGCTTAAATATAAATTGTACTTTGATAAACATCACCCTGAGACTATTACTTTGCCTGCTCCCTCTTTATTTAACTTGTCTGTAGGTACTTACATTGTTCCGTGAGCGGCTGTTCAAGCCTATCGGAATCCTTCACCAGCCTCGGAACCGGAGCCTCCACGAATGTCTGTTTATTCTTGGGATCCTGAGGCGGTTGCCAGCCAGTGGCAGTCAGAGTCCTCTTCATCACATTATGATCCCAACTATTCTTCATCGCAGTACGACGCCAGCTTCACCTACGGATATCAGCCAGGTTATCCCTGGCAATAGACCAACTTAGGCCAAAAGTCTAAGCTTGGGGGAGTACGTATTTCCCACCGACATTACATTCATGTGCACACTCATTGCTAGATGTCGGTGCTCATACTCTTTCATTGTAATATCCATGTTAGTTTAAATTTATTTTTCTAGCTTTCTTCTTATGTGTTTGATAAACCTTAAGAAAAAAAATTAGTTAGTCTACTTTCCATGCTTGTAGTAGAATTAAAAAGAAAACCCAAAAATATTTCCCGTCCTTCTTTTGCTTGTTGGGAGCTTTCCCGTGTAAATAGTTTTTATTTTTCTTTTCCTTTCTTTGGGGGTCGAGAAGACTAAATTTGAAAATGCTTAGTGTCTCTTATATGCATGATTGTTTATTTAACTTAGAGCCCATATTACTTGTCTTCTCTCTTGAGTCGAATGCTTGCAGATTCCAGCTTAGTCCAATGCACGTGCACTCCTATTATTATACAAACCGTTCGGTCGTGCAAGTGAAAGGCAATAATAATGATATATGATGGACTCATTGGGATGAGAAAAGCTGGTATGAAGTCGACCTCTCTTGTTTTTGTAAATATGATGATTCATCGTTCCTGATTCAGCTATTATGAAGTAAACATATTTGCAATGACATTTAGAGATTGTAGTTGCTTGTGCCATGCTTGATTAGCTATGAGTTATAATGGTTAACCTTGCGTGCCAACATGCTATTGAGATGATTATGATGTGGTATGATAGGATGGTATCCTCCTTTAAATGAATTGAGTGACTTGACTTGGCACATGTTCACGCATGTAGTTGAATCAAATCAACATAGCCTTCATGATATTTATGTTCATGGTGGATTATATCCTACTCATGCTTATATTCGGTGTGAATTAATTTTAATGCATGTTTACGACTGTTGTCGCTCTCTCAGTTGGTCGCTTCCTAGTCTTTTGCTAGCCTTCACCTGTACTAAGCGGGAATACTGCTTGTGCATCCAAACTCCTTAAACCCCAAAGTTGTTCCATATGAGTCCATATACCTTCCTATATGCGGTATCTACCTGCCGTTCCAAGTAAATTTGTATGTGCCAAACTCCAAACCTTCCAATGAAATTCTGCTTTGTATGCTCGAGCAGCTCATGTGCAACTATGGCTGCCTATATCTTCCATGCTAGGTGGGTTATTCTCAAGAGGAGTGGACTCCGCTCCTCATTCACGAGAAAGGGCCGGTAACCGGGATGCCCGGTCCCATGATCTAAAAAGATCAAAGCAAATCAAAATAATTAAACAAAACTCCCCCTGGGACCCGTTGAATGTTGGAGGCACTCGTTGTTTCGAGCAAGCCATGGATTGATGCTTGTGGAGGAGGGGGAGTATAAACCTTTACCATTCTGTTTGGGAACTGCCTATAATGCATGTAGTACGGAAGATACAGCCATCTCATAGTTGTTACGTTGACAGTGAAAGTATGCCGCTCAAAATATTATTTATCTCTATTTCAAAAATCGAGCTCTGGCACCTCTACAAATCCCTGCTTACCTCTGCGAAGGGCCTATCTATTTACTTTTATGTTGATTCATCACCCTTCTTATTAAAAAGCACCCGCTGGAGAGCACACTGTCGTTTGCATTCATTATGATTGGTTTATATTGGGTATGACTTGACTGGATCTCTTTTACCATGAATTACAGTGTTTAGTCAGTCCTTGATCTTTAAAGGTGCTCTGCATTTATGTTTTGCGGTCTCAGAAAGGGCTAGCGAGATACCATTTTGTTATATCATGTTATGATTATTTTGAGAAAGTGTCGTCATCCGAGTTTTATTATTATGGCTCACTAGCTGATTATGCTATTGATATGAGTAATTGTGAGGCCTACGTGTTATTGTGGGTATGGTTAGTTCATAATAATTGCTGAAACTTGAATGCTGGCTTTTCATGTTTACAACAACAAGATCAAACAGAGTTTGTAAAAGTTTTTCTTTTTCTCTTTCAGTTTGTCAACTGAATTGCTTGAGGACAAGCAAGGGTTTAAGCTTGGGGGAGTTGATACGTCTCCATCGTATCTACTTTTCCAAACACTTTTGCCCTTGTTTTGGACTCTAACTTGTATGATTTGAATGGAACTAACCCGGACTGACGCTGTTTTCTGCAGAATTGCCATGGTGTTGTTTTATGTGCAGAAAACAAAAGTTCTCGGAATGACCTGAAACTCCACGGAATATCTTAATATAAATAATAAAAAATCCTCGCCAAAGATGAAGACCAGGGGGCCCACACCCTGTCCATGAGGGTGGGGGCGCGCCCCTCCCCCAGGGCGCGCCTCCCTACCTCGTGGGCCCCCTGGTGGCCCTCTGACGCCAACTCCAACTCCATATATTGGCTTTCGAGGAGAAAAAAATCAGGGAGAAAGTTTCATCGCGTTTTACGATATGGAGGCGCCACCAAGCCCTAATATCTCTTGGGAGGGCTGATCTGGAGTCCGTTCGGGGCTCCGGAGAGGGGGATTCGTCGCCGTCGTCATCATCAACCATCCTCCATCACCAATTTCATGATGCTCACCGCCGTGCGTGAGTAATTGCATCGTAGGCTTGCTGGACGGTGATGGGTTGGATGAGATTTGTGATGTAATCGAGTTAGTTTTGTTAGGGTTTGATCTCTAGTATCCACTATGTTCTGAGATTGATGTTGCTATGACTTTGCTATGCTTAATGCTTGTCACTAGGGCCCGAGTGCCATGATTTCAGATCTGAACCTATTATGTTTTCATGAATATATGTGAGTTCTAGATCCTATCTTGCAAGTCTGTAGTCACCTACTATGTGTTATGATCCGGCAACCCCGAAGTGACAATAATCGGGACCACTCCCGGTGATGACCATAGTTTGAGGAGTTCATGTATTCACTATGTGTTAATGCTTTGTTCCGGTTCTCTATTAAAAGGGGGCCTTAATATCCCTTAGTTTCCAATAGGACCCCGTTGCCACGGGAGGGTAGGACAAAAGATGTCATGCAAGTTCTTTTCCATAAGCACGTATGACTATTTATGGAATACATGCCTACATTATATTGATGAACTGGAGCTAGTTCTGTGTCACCCTATGTTATGACTGTTACATGATGAACCACATCCGGCATAATTATCCATCATTGATCCGGTGCCTGCGAGTTTCCCATGTACTGGTTTACGCTTATTTACTTTTCCATTGCAACTGTTACAATCACTACAAAAATACCAAAAACATTACTTTTGCTGTCTTTACTTTGTTGCCGTTATCACCACTATCATATTACTTTGCAACTAAACACTTTGCAGCAGATACTAAGTTTCCAGGTGTGGTTGAATTGACAACTCAGCTGCTAATACTTGAGAATATTCTTTGGCTCCCCTTGTGTCGAATCAACAAATTTGGGTTGAATACTCTACCCTCGAAAATTGTTGTGATCCCCTATACTTGTGGGTTATCAGTGAGCAAGCAAGTTGGATGCACACCCACTTAGTTTCTTTTTGAGCTTTCATACATTTATAGCTCTAGTGCATCCGTTGCATGGCAATCCCTACTCACTCACATTGATATCTATTGATGGGCATCTCCATAGCCCGTTGATACGCCTAGTTGATGTGAGACTATCTTCCCCTTCTTTTTGTCTTCTCCACAACCACCATTCTATTCCACCTATAGTGTTATATCCATGGCTCATGCTCATGTATTGCGTGAAGATTGAAAAGGTTTTGAAAAAGTTAGAGTATGAAACAATTGCTTGGCTTGTCATCGGGGTTGTGCATGATTTAAATACTTTGTGTGGTGAAGATGGAGCATAGCCAGACTATATGATTTTGTAGGGAGAACTTTCTTTGGCCATGTTATTTTGAGAAGACATAATTGCTTTGTTTGTATGCTTGAAGTAATATTATTTTTATGTCAATATAAACTTTTGTCTTGAATCTTTCTAATCTGAATATTCATACCACAATTAAGAAGATTTGCATTGAAATTATCCCAAGTAACACTCCGCATCAAAAATTCTCTTTTTATCATTTACCTACTCGAGGACGAGCGGGAATTAAGCTTGGGGATGCCTGAAACATCTCCAACGTATCTATAATTTTTGATTGCTCCATGCTATATCATCTACTATTTTGGACTATATTGGGCTTTATTTTCCACTTTTCTATTATTTTTGGGACTAACCTATTAACCGGAAGCCTAGCCCAGAATTGCTGTTTTTTGCCTATTTCAGTGTTTCGGAGAAACAAAATATCAAACGGAGTCCAAACGGAATAAAATCTTCGGGAACGTGATTTTCTCACCGAACGTGATCCAGGAGACTTGGACCCTGCTCCAAGGAACAAAAGAGGCGGTCACGAGGGTGGGGGGCGCACCCCCCTAGGGCGCGCCCCCTGCCTCGTGGGCCCCTCGGTGCTCCACCGACGTACTCCTTCCTCCTATATATACCTACGTACCCCCAAACGATCAGAACAGGAGCCAAAAACCTAATTCCACCGCCGCAACTTTCTGTATCCACGAGATCCCATCTTGGGGCATGTTCCGGAGCTCCGCCGGAAGAGGGCCATCATCACGGAGGGCTTCTACATCATCCTAGCCCCTCCGATGAAGTGTGAGTAGTTTACCTCAGACCTTCGGGTCCATAGTTAGTAGCTAGATGGCTTCTTCTCTCTCTTTGAATCTCAATACAAAGTTCTCCCCCTCTCTTGTGGAGATCTATTCAATGTAATCTTCTTTTTGCGGTGTGTTTGTTAAGACCGATGAATTGTGGGTTTATGATCAAGTCTATCTATGAATAATATTTGAATCTTCTCTGAATTCTTTTATGTATGATTGGTTATCTTTGCAAGTCTCTTCGAATTATCCGTTTGGTTTGGCCGACTAGATTGGTAGTTCTTGCCATGGGAGAAGTGCTTAGCTTTGGGTTTGATCTTGCGGTGTCCTTTCCCAGTGACAGAAGGGGCAGAAAGGCACGTATTGCATCGTCTCCATCGAGGATAACAAGATGGGGTTATTTCATATTGCATGAATTTATCTCTCTACATCATGTCATCTTGCTTAAGGCGTTACTCTATTTTTAACTTAATACTCTAGATGCATGATGGATAGCGGTCGATGAGTGGAGTAATAGTAGTAGATGCTGTTGGGGAACGTAGTAATTTCAAAATTTTCCTACGCACACGCAAGATCATGGTGATGCATAGCAACGAGAGGGGAGAGTGTTGTCTACGTACCAACGCAGACCGACTGCGGAAGTGATCACACAACGTAGAGGAAGTAGTCATACGTCTTCTTCCCGATCCGACCGATCCAAGCACCATTACTCCGGCACCTCCGAGTTCTTAGCACACGTACAGCTCGATGACGATCCCCGGGCTCCGATCCAGCAAAGCTTCGGGGAGGAGTTCCGTCAGCACGACGGCGTGGTGACGATCTTGATGTACTACCGACGCAGGGCTTCGCCTAAGCACTACAACGGTATGATCGAGGTGGAATTTGGTGGCAGGGGCCACCGCACACGGCTAAGGAATGATCTCAAGGATCAACTTGTGTGTCTAGAGGTGCCCCCTGCCCCCGTATATAAAGGATGAAAGGGGGGAGGCTGGCCGGCCAAGCTAGGAGGCGCAGGAGGAGTCCTACTCCTACCGGGAGTAGGACTCCTCCCCCCAATCCTATTCCTAATAGGATTCCCCAAAGGGGAAGAGAAGAGAGAGGTGGCCGGCCCCTCTCCTAGTCCTAATAGGACTAGGGAGAGGGGGGGGAGGCGCAGCCCTATGTGGGCTGCCCTCTCACCTTTCCACTAAGGCCCATGTTGGCCCATTTGGCTCCGGGGGGGGGGGGGTTCCGGTCACCCTCCCGGTAATCCGGTAAAATCCCGATTTCACCCGGAACACTTCCGATGTCCAAACATAGGCTTCCAATATATCAATCTTTATGTCTCGACCATTTCGAGACTCCTCGTCATGTCCGTGATCACATCCGGGACTCCGAACTACCTTCGGTACATCAAAATGCATAAACTCATAATAACTGTCATCGTAATGTTAAGCGTGCGGACCCTACGGTTCGATAACAATGTAGACATGACCGAGACACGTCTCCGGTCAATAACCAATAGCGGGACCTGGATGCCCATATTGGCTCCTACATATTCTACGAAGATCTTTATCGGTCAGACCGCATAACAACATACGTTGTTCCCTTTGTCATCGGTATGTTACTTGCCCGAGATTCGATCGTCGGTATCCAATACCTAGTTCAATCTCGTTACTGGCAAGTCTCTTTACTCGTTCCGTAATACATCATCTCATAGCTAACATCTTAGTTATTATGCTTGCAAGGCTTATGTGATGTGTATTACCGAGAGGGCCGAGAGATACCTCTCCACTAGTAGAAAAAGGGGCTATGGTCCAGGCCGCCTCAGCCCATTAGTCCCGGTTCAGTCTAGAACCGGGACTAATGTGAGCAGTGGTCCCGGTTCATGCGGCTAAGGCATTAGTCCCGGTTCATCTAGACGTTTTGGTCCCGGTTGGTGGGATGAACCGGGACCAATGGGCCTCGCTCCTGGCCCACAACTATTGGTCCCGGTTCATGCCACGAACCGGGACTAAAGATTAGACCTTTAGTCCCGGTTTGAGGCACGAACCGGGACTAATGGGGATGAGACCTTTAGTCCCGGTTTAAGGCACGAACCGGGACTAAAGGTTCCATTTTCAAACTATACCCCCCCCTGTGGATCGCCTTTTCAGTTTTTTGAAAAATAAAAGAAAATGATGGAAATGTCAAAAAAATAAAAGAAAATAAGTTTCACATGTGATATGTGGTCTAGTTGTTGGGATAATTTACAAATATGAATTTCGACTTCATTTACAAAATCTCTCTGGAATTTGTAAAATGCGCATAACTTTTGCATACGAACTCGGATGAAAAAGTTTTTTATATGAAAAATCATCTACTCGAAAAGTTACATCCAATGGAGACTGCCTATGGCCTGTTTGCAAATTTCTAGAATCCTCAAATTCCAAAAGGAAAAAAAGTTATGCTCAAATTTCAGTTTTTTTAAATTTCAGTTTTTTTAAATACTTATTCAAGAAGTATTAGTGTTACTAAATAATTATTCAAGAATAGTAGTGTTATTAAATAATTATTTCACCTTTTTTGAATTTTGGTCAAATCTGGTCAAACTATGGTCAAACTTGGTCAAACAATGGTCAAACTACTTATTCAAAAATATTAGTGTTACTAAAAAATTATTGTTTTTTAGAACAATAGTTTTAAACTCAAACAGTGAAATATGTGACTTCATGCTCAAGCTAAATTCCTGAGGGTTAATAGGATTGACATCTTACTATTGTCAGGAAAACAACAAGTGCAGACTTGGAAACGAGGGAGAATAGAACCCGGAAGTTAAGCGTGCTCAGGCTGGAGTAGTGAGAGGATGGGTGACCGTTCGGGAAGTGAGATGATTTGGAATGATGAGGGGTGATTAGAGATTAAATTGAGCAGTGATGAGGGGTGATTAGAGATTAGAGGTTAAAATAATTCAAAAAAAAATTTCAAAAAAATTTCAAAAAAAAAATCAGGAAATTTCCTTT
The DNA here is from genome assembly GCA_034509565.1 of Triticum monococcum. Classification (NCBI taxonomy): domain Eukaryota; kingdom Viridiplantae; phylum Streptophyta; class Magnoliopsida; order Poales; family Poaceae; genus Triticum; species Triticum monococcum. The sequence goes on along the minus strand of CM067845.1, from coordinate 10,687,523 downwards.
AGTACCGGTTGGTATTACCAACCGGGACTAAAGGTGGACCGGCCACGTGGAGGGCCTTTAGTCCCGGTTCTGGATTGAACCGGGACTAAAGGGTCAGGGCATTAGTACCGACACTTTAGTCCCGGTTCCAGAACCGGGACTAAAGGCTCTTTTTCTACCAGTGCTCCGACAATCGGAGTGACAAACCCTAATCTCGAAATACGCCAACCCAACATCCACCATTGGAGACACCTGTAGTACTCCTTTATAATCACCCAGTTACGTTGTGACGTTTGGTAGTACCCAAAGTGTTCCTCCGTTAAACGGGAGTTGCATAATCTCATAGTTATAGGAACATGTATAAGTCATGAAGAAAGCAATAGCAACATACTAAACGATCGGGTGCTAAGCTAATGGAATGGGTCATGTCAATCAGATCATTCAACTAATGATGTGACCTCGTTAATCAAATAACAAATCTTTGTTCATGGTTAGGAAACATAACCATCTTTGATTAACGAGCTAGTCTAGTAGAGGCATACTAGTGACACTCTGTTTTGTCTATGTATTCACACATGTATTATGTTTCCGGTTAATACAATTCTAGCATGAATAATAAACACTTATCATGATTTTAAGGAAATAAATAATAACTTTATTATTGCCTCTAGGGCATATTTCCTTCAGTCTCCCACTTGCACTAGAGTCAATAATCTAGATTACACAGTAATGATTCTAACACCCATGGAGCTTTGGTGTTGATCATGTTTTGCTCGTGGAAGAGGCTTAGTCAACGGGTCTGCAACATTCAGATTCGTATGTATCTTGCAAATCTCTATGTCTCCCACCTGGATTAAATCCCGGATGGAGTTGAAGCGTCTCTTGATGTGTTTGGTCCTTTTGTGAAATCTGGATTCCTTTGCCAAAGCAATTGCACCAGTATTGTCACAAAAGATTTTCATTGGACCCGATGCACTAGGTATGACACCTAGATCGGATATGAACTCCTTCATCCAGACTCCTTCGTTCGCTGCTTCCGAAGCAGCTATGTACTCCGCTTCACATATAGATCCCGCTACGACGCTTTGTTTAGAACTGCACCAACTGACAGCTCCACCGTTTAAAGTAAACACGTATCCGGTTTGCGATTTAGAATCGTCCGGATCAGTGTCAAAGCTTGCATCAACGTAACCTCTTACGGTGAGCTCTTTGTCACCTCCATATACGAGAAACATATCCCTAGTCCTTTTCAGGTATTTCAGGATGTTCTTGACCGCTGTCCAGTGATCGACTCCTGGATTACTTTGGTACCTCCCTGCTAAACTTATAGCAAGGCACACATCGGGTCTGGTACACAGCATTGCATACATGATAGAGCCTATGGCTGAAGCATAGGGAACATCTTTCATTTTCTCTCTATCTTTTGCAGTGGTCGGGCATTGAGTCTGACTCAACTTCACACCTTGTAACACAGGCAAGAACCCTTTCTTTGCTTGATCCATTTTGAACTTCTTCAAAATCTTGTCAAGGTATGTGCTTTGTGAAAGTCCAATTAAGCGTCTTGATCTATCTCTATAGATCTTTATGCCTAATATGTAAGCAGCTTCCCCGAGGTCTTTCATCGAAAAACTTTTATTCAAGTATCCCTTTATGCTATCCAGAAATTCTATATCATTTCCAATCAGCAATATGTCATCCACATATAATATCAGAAATGCTACAGAGCTCCCACTCACTTTCTTGTAAATACAGGCTTCTCCAAAAGTCAGTATAAAGCCAAATGCTTTGATCACACTATCAAAGCGTTTATTCCAACTCCGAGATGCTTGCACCAGTCCATAAATGGATCGCTGGAGTTTGCATACTTTGTTAGCTCCCTTTGGATCGACAAAACCTTCTGGTTGCATCATATACAACTCTTCTTCCAGAAATCCATTCAGGAATGCAGTTTTGACATTCATCTGCCATATTTCATAATCATAAAATGCGGCAATTGCTAACATGATTCTGACGGATTTAAGCATCGCTACGGGTGAGAAGGTCTCATCGTAGTCAACCCCTTGAACTTGTCGAAAACCTTTTGCGACAAGTCGAGCTTTATAGACAGTAACATTACCGTCAGCGTCAGTCTTTTTCTTGAAGATCCATTTATTCTCAATTGCTTGCCGATCATCGGGCAAGTCAACCAAAGTCCATACTTTGTTCTCATACATGGATCCCATCTCAGATTTCATAGTTCGTAGGTTCATCATGATCTAGTAGCATGACTTCCAGAATTGGATTACCGTACCACTCTGGTGCGGATCTTACACTGGTTGATCTACGTGGTTCAGTAGTATCTTGTCCTGAAGTTTCATGATCATCATCATTAGCTTCCTCACTAATTGGTATAGGTGTCGCAGAAACAGTTTTCTGTGATGTACTATTTTCCAATAAGGGAGCAGGTACAGTTACCTCGTCAAGTTCTAATTTCCTCCCACTCACTTCTTTCGAGAGAAACTCCTTCTCTAGAAAGTTTCCGAACTTAGCAACAAAAGTCTTTGCCTTCGGATCTGTGATAGAAGGTGTATCCAATAGTTTCCTTTGGATATCCTATGAAGACACATTTCTCCGATTTGGGTTCGAGCTTATCAGGTTGAAGCTTTTTCACATAAGCATCGCAGCCCCAAACTTTAAGAAATGACAACTTTGGTTTCTTGCCAAACCATAGTTCATAAGGCGTCGTCTCAACGGATTTTGATGGTGCCCTATTTAACGTGAATGCGGCCGTCTCTAAAGCATAACCCCAAAACGATAGCGGTAAATCAGTAAGAGACATCATAGATCGCACCATATCTAGTAAAGTACGATTACGACGTTCGGACACACCATTACGCTGTGGTGTTCCAGGTGGCGTGAGTTGCGAAACTATTCCACAATTTTTCAAATGTACACCAAACTCGTAACTCAAATATTCTCCTCCACGATCAGATTGTAGAAACTTTATTTTCTTGTTACGATGATTTTCAACTTCACTCCGAAATTCCTTGAACTTTTCAAATGTTTCAGACTTATGTTTCATTAAGTAGATATACCCATATCTGCTTAAATCATCTGTGAAGGTGAGAAAATAACGATATCCGCCACGAGCTTCAATATTCATCGGACCACATACATCGGTATGTATGATCTCCAATAAATCTGTTGCTCTCTCCATAGTACCAGAGAACGGTGTTTTAGTCATCTTGCCTATGAGGCACGGTTCGCAAGTACCAAGTGATTCATAATCAAGTGGTCCCAAAAGTCCATCAGTATGGAGTTTCTTCATGCGTTTTACACCGATATGACCTAAACGGCAGTGCAACAAATAAGTTGCACTATCATTATCAACTCTGCATCTTTTGGCTTCTACATTATGAATACGTGTATCATTACTATCGAGATTCAACAAGAATAGACCACTCTTCAAAGGTGCATGACCATAAAAGATATTACTCATATAAATAGAACAACCATTATTCTCTGATTTAAATGAATAACCGTCTCGCATTAAACAAGATCCGGATATAATGTTCATGCTCAACGCTGGCACCAAATAACAATTATTTAGGTCTAATATTAATCCCGAAGGTAGATGTAGAGGTAGCGTGCCGACCGCGATCACATCGACTTTGGAACCGTTTCTCACGCGCATCGTCACCTCGTCCTTTGCTAGCGTCCGCTTATTCTGTAGTCCCTGTTTCGAGTTGCAAATATTAGCAATAGAACCAGTATCAAATACCCAGGTGCTACTGCGAGCTCTAGTAAGGTACACATCAATAACATGTATATCACATATACCTTTGTTCATCTTGCCATCCTTCTTATCCGCCAAATACTTGGGGCAGTTCCGCTTCCAGTGACTAGTCTGCTTGCAGTAGAAGCACTCAGTTTCAGGCTTAGGTCTAGACTTGGGTTTCTTCTCCTGAGCAGCAACTTGCTTGCTGTTCTTCTTGAAGTTCCCCTTCTTCTTCCCTTTGTCCTTTTTCTTGAAACTAGTGGTCTTGTTGACCATCAACACTTGATGCTCCTTCTTGATTTCTTCCTCCGCAGCTTTCAGCATTGCGAAGAGCTCGGGAATAGTCTTGTTCATCCCTTGCACATTATAGTTCATCACGAAGCCCTTGTAGCTTGGTGGCAGTGATTGGAGAATTCTGTCAATGACGCAATCATCTGGAAGATTAACTTCCATCTGAATCAAGTGATTATTATACCCAGACATTTTGAGTATATGCTCACTGATAGAACTGTTCTCCTCCATCTTGCAGCTATAGAACTTATTGGAGACTTCATATCTCTCAATTCGGGCATTTGCTTGAAATATCAACTTCAACTCCTGGAACATCTCATATGCTCCATGACGTTCAAAACGTCATTGAAGTCCCGATTCTAAGCCGTAAAGCATGGCACACTGAACTATCGAGTAGTCATCAGCTTTGCTCTGCCAGACGTTCATAACATCTGGCGTTGCTCCAGCAGCAGGCCTGGCACCCAGCGGTGCTTCCAGGACGTAATTCTTTTGTGCAGCAATGAGGATAATCCTCAAGTTACGGACCCAGTCCGTGTAATTGCTACCATCATCTTTCAACTTTGCTTTCTCAAGGAACGCATTAAAATTCAACGGAACAAAAGCACGAGCCATCTATCTACAATCAACATAAACAAGCAAGATACTATCAGGTACTAAGTTCATGATAAGTTTAAGTTCAGTTAATCAAATTACTTAAGAACTCCCACTTAGATAGACATCCCTCTAATCCTCTAAGTGATCACGTGATCCAAATCAACTACACCATGACCGATCATCACGTGAGATGGAGTAGTTTTCAATGGTGAACATCGTTATGTTGATCATATCTACTATATGATTCACGCTCGACCTTTCGGTCTCCGTGTTCCGAGGCCATATCTGTATATGCTTGGCTCGTCAAGTATAACCTGAGTATTCTGCGTGTGCAACTGTTTTGCACCCGTTGTATTTGGACGTAGAGCTTATCACACCCGATCATCACGTGGTGTCTGGGCACGACGAACTTTGGCAACGGTGCATACTCAGGGAGAACACTTCTTGATAATTTAGTGAGAGATCATCTTATAATGCTACCGTCAATCAAAGCAAGATAAGATGCATAAAATATAAACATCACATGCAATCAATATAAGTGATATGATATGGTCATCATCATCTTGTGCTTGTGATCTCCATCTCCGAAGCACCGTCATGATCACCATCGTCACCGGCGCGACACCTTGATCTCCATCGTAGCATCGTTGTCATCTCGCCAATCTTATGCTTCCACGACTATCACTACCGCTTAGTAATAAAGTAAAGCATTACATCGCGATTGCATTGCATACAATAAAGCGACAACCATATGGCTCCTGCCAGTTGCCGATAACTTGGTTACAAAACATGATCATCTCATACAATAAAATCAACATCATGCCTTGACCATATCACATCACAACATGCCCTGCAAAAACAAGTTAGACATCCTCTACTTTGTTGTTGCAAGTTTTTACGTGGCTGCTACGGGCTTAAGTAAGAACTCATCTCACCTACGCATCAAAACCACAACGATAGTTCATCAAATAGACTCCGTTTTAACCTTCTCAAGGACCGGGCATAGCCACACTCGGTTCAACTAAAGTTGGAGAGACAGTCGCCCGCAAGCCATCTATGTGCAAAGCACGTCGAGGGAACCGGTCTCGCGTAAGCGTACGCGTAAGGTTGGTCCGGGTCGTCTCGTCCAACAATACCGCCGAACCAAAGTATGACATGCTGGTAGGCAGTATGACTTGTATTGCCCACAACTCACTTGTGTTCTACTCGTCAAATAACATCAAACCATAAAACTTAGGCTCGGATGCCACTGTTGGGGAACGTAGTAATTTCAAAATTTTCCTACGCACACGCAAGATCATGGTGATGCATAGCAACGAGAGGGGAGAGTGTTGTCTACGTACCAACGCAGACCGACTGCGGAAGCGATCACAGAATGTAGAGGAAGTAGTCGTACGTCTTCTTCCCGATCCGACCGATCCAAGCACCGTTACTCCGGCACCTCCGAGTTCTTAGCACACGTACAACTCGATGACGATCCCCGGGCTCCTATCCAGCAAAGCTTCGGGGAGGAGTTCCGTCAGCACGACGGCATGGTGACGATCTTGATGTACTACCGACGCAGGGCTTCGCCTAAGCACTACAACGGTATGATCGAGGTGGAATTTGGTGGCAGAGGGCACCGCACACGGCTAAGGAACGATCTCAAGGATCAACTTGTGTGTCTAGAGGTGCCCCCTGCCCCCGTATATAAAGGATGAAAGGGGGGAGGCTGGAGGGCCAAGCTAGGAGGCGCAGGAGGAGTCCTACTCCTATCGGGAGTAGGACTCCTCCCCCCAATCCTATTCCTAATAGGATTCACCAAAGGGGAAGAGAAGAGAGAGGTGGCCGGCCCCTCTCCTAGTCCTAATAGGACTAGGGAGAGGGGGGGAGGCGCATCCCTATGTGGGCTGCCCTCTCACCTTTCCACTAAGGCCCATGTTGGCCCTTTTGGCTCCCGGGGGGGGGGGGGGGTTCCGGTAACCCTCCCGGTAATCCGGTAAAATCCCGATTTCACCCGGAACACTTCCGATGTCCAAACTATTGGGGAACGTAGTAATTTCAAAAAATTTCCTACGCACACGCAAGATCATGGTGATGCATAGCAACGAGGGGGAGAGTCTGATCTACGTACCCTTGTAGATCGCAACGGAAGCGTTGACACAACGTAGAGGAAGTAGTCGTACGTCTTCTTCCCGATCCGACCGATCCAAGCACCGTTACTCCGGCACCTCCGAGTTCTTAGCACACGTTCAGCTCAATGACGATCCCCGGGCTCCGATCCAGCAAAGCTTCGGGGAGGAGTTCCGTCAGCACGACGGCGTGGTGATGATCTTGATGTTCTACCGACGCAGGGCTTCGCCTAAGCACTACAACGATATGATCGAGGTGGAATTTGGTGGCAGGGGGCACCGCACACGGCTAAGGAACGATCTCAAGGATCAAATTGTGTGTCTATGGGGTGCCCCCTGCCCCCGTATATAAAGGAGCAGGGGAGGAGAGGCGGCCGGCCTAGGAGTTGGCGCGCCAAGGGGAGTCCTACTCCCACCGGGAGTAGGACTCCTTCTTTCCTAGTCCAACTAGGAGAAGGGGGGAAAGGAGGGAAGTGGAGAAGGAAGGGAGAGGTGGGCCGCGCCCCAAATCCCTTGTCCAATTCGGACTAGACTTGGGAGGGGCGCGCGCCACCTCCTGGCTCCTTCCCACTAAAGCCCATTAAGGCCCAATACTCTTCCCCATATTCCCGTAACTCCCCGGTACCTCCGAAAATACCCGAATCACTCGGAACCTTTCCGATGTCCGAATATAGTCGTCCAATATATCGATCTTTACGTCTCGACCATTTCGAGACTCCTCGTCATGTCCCCGATCTCATCCGGGACTCTGAACTCCTTCGGTACATCAAAACTCATAATATAACTCTCATCGAAACCTTAAGCGTGCGGACCCTACGGTTCGAGAACAATGTAGACATGACCGAGACACGTCTCCGGTCAATAACCAATAGTGGGACCTGGATGCCCATATTGGCTCCTACATATTCTACGAAGATCTTTATCGGTCAGACCGCATAACAACATACGTTGTTCCCTTTGTCATCGGTATGTTACTTGTCCGAGATTCGATCGTCGGTATCCAATACCTAGTTCAATCTCGTTACCGGCAAGTCTCTTTACTCGTTCCGTAATACATCATCTCGCAACTAACTCATTAGTTGTAATGCTTGCAAGGCTTAAGTGATGTGCATTACCGAGAGGGCCCAGAGATACCTCTCCGACAATCGGAGTGACAAATCCTAATCTCGAAATACGCCAACCCAACATCTACCTTTGGAGACACCTGTAATGCTCCTTTATAATCACCCAGTTACGTTGTGACGTTTGGTAGCACCCAAAGTGTTCCTCCGGCAAACGGGAGTTGCATAATCTAATAGTCATAGGAACATGTATAAGTCATGAAGAAAGCAATAGCAACATACTAAACGATCGGGTGCTAAGCTAATGGAATGGGTCATGTCAATTAGATCATTCAACTAATGATGTGATCCCGTTAATCAAATAACAACTCTTTGTCCATGGTTAGGAAACATAACCATCTTTGATTAACGAGCTAGTCAAGTAGAGGCATACTAGTGACACTCTGTTTGTCTATGTATTCACACATGTATTATGTTTCCGGTTAATACAATTCTAGCATGAATAATAAACATTTATCATGATATAAGGAAATAAATAATAACTTTATTATTGCCTCTAGGGCATATTTCCTTCAGTCTCCCACTTGCACTAGAGTCAATAATCTAGATCACATCACCATGTGATTAACATCGATAGTTCACATCATCATGTGATTAACACCCATAGTTCACATCGCACCATGCGACCAATACCCAAAAGGTTTACTAGATTCGGTAATCTAGTTCACATCGTTATGTGATTAACACCCAAAGAGTACTAAGGTGTGATCATGTTTTGCTTGTGAGAGAATTTTAGTCAACGGGTCTGCCACATTCAGATCCACATGTATTTTGCAAATTTCTATGTCAACAATGCTCTGCATGGAGCTACTCTAGCTAATTGCTCCCACTTTCAATATGTATCTAGACCGAAACTTAGAGTCATCTAGATTAGTGTCAAAACTTGCATCGGCGTAACCCTTTACGACGAACCTTTTGTCACGTCCATAATCGAGAAACATATCCTTATTTCACTAAGGATAATTCTGACCGCTGTCCAGTGATCTACGCCTAGATCACTATTGTACTCCCTTGCTAAATCAGTGCAGGGTATTCAATAGATCTGGTATACAGCATGACATACTTTATAGAACCTATGACCAAGGCATAGGGAATGACTTTCATTCTCTTTCTATCTTCTGCCGTGGTCGGGCTTTGAGTCTTACTCAACTTCACACCTCGTAATACAGGCAAGAACTCTTTCTTTGAGTGCTCTATTTTGAACTACTTCAAAATCTTGTCAAGGTATGTACTCATTGAAAAAGAAACTTATCAAGCGTCTTGATCTATCTCTATAGATCTTAAAGCTCAATATGTAAGCAGCTTCACCGAAGTCTTTCTTTGAAAAACTCCTTTCAAACACTCCTTTATGCTTTACAGAATAATTCTACATTATTTCCGATCAACAATATGTCATTCACATATACTTATCAGAAATGCTGTAGTGCTCCCACTCACTTTCTTGTAAATACAGGCTTCACCACAAGTCTGTATAAAACTATATCCTTTGATCTTATCAAATCGTATATTCCGACTCCGAGATGCTTGCACCAGTCCATAGATGGATCGCTGGAGTTTTCATATTTTGTTAGCACCTTTAGGATTGACAAAACCTTATGGTTGCATCGTATACAACTCTTCTTTAGTAAATCCCTTAAGGAATGCAGTTTTGTTTATCCATTTCCCAGATTTCATAAAATGCGGCAATTGCTAACATGATTCGGACAGACTTTAAGCATAGATACGAGTGAGAAAATCTCATCGTAGTCAACACCTTGAACTTGTCGAAAAACCTTTTGCGACAATTCTAGCTTTGTAGATAGTAACACTACTATCAGCGTCCGTCTTCCTCTTGAAGATCCATTTATTTTCTATGGCTTGCCGATCATCGGGCAAATCCATCAAAGTCCATACTTTGTTCTCATACATGGATCACATCTCAGATTTCATGGCCTCAAACCATTTCGCGGAATCTGGGCTCATCATCGCTTCCTCATAGTTCATAGGTTCGTCATGGTCTAGTAACATGACTTCCAAAACAGGATTACCGTACCACTCTGATGCGGATCTCATTCTGGTTTACCTACGAGATTCGGTAGTAACTTGATCTGAAGTTTCATGATCATCATCATTAGCTTCCTCACTAATTGGTGTAGGTGTCACAGAAACCGGTTCCTGTGATGTACTACTTTCCAATAAGGGAGGAGGTACAGTTACCTCATCAAGTTCTACTTTCCTCCCACTCACTTCTTTCGAGAGAAACTCCTTCTCCAGAAAGTTTCCGAATTTAGCAATAAAAGTCTTGCCTTCGGATTTGTGATAGGAGGTGTACCCAACAATAACTTTTGGGTATCCTATGAAGACATATTTTTCCGATTTGAGTTTGAGCTTATCGAGATGAAACTTTTTCACATAAGCATCACAACTCCAAACTTTAAGAAACGACAGCTTAGGTTTCTTGCCAAACCATAGTTCACACGGTGTCGTCTCAACGGATTTAGATGGTGCCCTATTTAACGTGAATGCAGCTGTCTCTAATGCATAAAACCCAAAACGATAGTGGTACATCGGTAAGATACATCATAGATTGTACTATATCCAATAAAGTATGGTTATGACGTTCGGACACACCATTATGCTGTGGTGTTCCAGGTGGCGTGCGTAGTGAAACTATTTCACATTGTTTTAACTGAAGACCAAACTCGTAACTCAAATATTTGTCTCCGTGATCAGATCGTAGAAACTTTATTTTCTTGTCACGATGATTTTTCACTTCACTCTGAAATTCTTTGAACTTTTCAAATGTTTCATACTTATGTTTCATCAAGTAGATATACTCATATCTGCTCAAATCATCTGTGAAGATCAGAAAATAATGATACCTGTCGCGAGTCTCAATATTCATCGGACCACATACATCAGTATGTATGATTTCCAACAAATCTTTTGCTCGCTCCATTGTTCCGAAGAACAGAGTCTTAGTCATCTTGCCCATGAGGCATGGTTCGCAAGCATCAACTGATTCATAATCAAGTGATTCCAAAAGCCCATCAGCATGGAGTTTCTTCATGCGCTTTACACCAATATGACCTAAACGGCAGTGCTACAAATAAGTTGCACTATCATTATTAACTTTGCATCTTTTGGTTTCAATATTATGATTATGTGTATCACTCCGATCGAGATCCAACGAACTATTTTCATTGGGTGTGTAACCATATAAGGTTTTATTCATGTAAACAGAACAACAATTTATTCTCTTACTTAAATGAATAACCGTATTACAATAAACATGATCAAATCATATTCATGTTCAACGCAAACACCAAATAACACTTATTTAGGTTCAACACTAATCCCGAAATTATAGGGAGTGTGCGATGATGATCATATCAATATTGGAACCACTTCCAACACACATCGTCACTTCACCCTTAACTAGTCTCTGTTTATTCTGCAACTCCCGTTTCGAGTTACTAATCTTAGCAACTGAACTAGTATCAAATACTGAGGGTTTGCTATAAACACTAGTAAAGTACACATCAATAACATGTATATCAAATATACTTATGTTCACTTTGCCATCCTTCTTATCCGCCAATCACTTGGGGTAGTTCCGCTTCCAGTGACCAGTCCCTTTGCAGTAGAAGCACTCAGTCTCAGGCTTAGGTCCAGACTTGGGCTTCTTCACTTGAGCAGCAACTTGCTTGCTGTTTTTCTTGAAGTTCCCCTTTTTTCCCTTTGCCCTTTTCTTGAAACTAGTGATCTTGTCAACCATCAACACTTGATGCTCTTTCTTGATTTCTACCTTCATCGATTTCATCATCATGAAAAGCTCGGGATTTGTTTTCGTCATCCCTTGCATACTATAGTTCATCACGAAGTTCTACTAACTTGGTGATGGTGACTAGAGAATTCTGTCAATCACTATCTTATCTGGAAGATTAACTCCCACTTGATTCAAGTGATTGTAGTACTCAGACAATCTGGGCACATGCTCACTAGTTGAGCGATTCTCCTCCATCTTTTAGCTATAGAACTTGTTGGAGACTTCATATCTCTCAACTCGGGTATTTGCTTGAAATATTAACTTCAACTCCTGGAACATCTCATATGCTCCATGACGTTCAAAACGTCTTTGAAGTCCCGATTCTAAGCCATTAAGCATGGTGCACTAAACTATCAAGTAGTCATCATATTGAGCTAGCCAAACGTTCATAACGTCTGCATCTGCTCCTGCAATAGGTCTTTCACCTAGCGGTGCATCAAGGACATAATTCTTCTGTGCAGCAATTAGGATAAACCTCTGATCACGGATCCAATCCGCATCTTTGCTACTAACATCTTTCAACACAATTTTCTCTAGGAACATATCAAAATAAACATAGGGAAGCAACAACGCGAGCTATTGATCTACAACATAATTTGCAAAATACTACCAGGACTAAGTTCATGATAAATTTAAGTTCAATTTAATCATATTACTTAAGAACTCCCACTTAGATAGACATCCCTCTAATCCTCTAAGTGATCACGTGATCCAAATCAACTAAACCATGTCCGATCATCACGTGAGATGGAGTAGTTTCATTGGTGAACATCACTATGTTGATCATATCTACTATATGATTCACGCTCGACCTTTCGGTCTCCGTGTTCCGAGGCCATATCTGTATATGCTTGGCTCGTCAAGTATAACCTGAGTATTCCGCGTGTGCAACTGTTTTGCACCCGTTGTATTTGAACGTAGAACCTATCACACCCGATCATCACGTGGTGTCTCAGCACGAAGAACTTTTGCAACGGTGCATACTCAGGGAGAACACTTCTTGATAATTAGTGAGAGATCATCTTATAATGCTACCGTCAATCAAAGCAAGATAAGATGCATAAAAGATAAACATCACATGCAATCAATATAAGTGATATGATATGGCCATCATCATCTTGTGCTTGTGATCTCCATCTCCGAAGCACCGTCATGATCACCATCGTCACCGGCATGACACCTTGATCTCCATCGTAGCATCGTTGTCGTCTCGCCAATCTTATGCTTCCACGACTATCACTACCGCTTAGCAATAAAGTAAAGCATTACATCGCGATTGCATTGCATACAATAAAGCGACAACCATATGGCTCCTGCCAATTGCCGATAACTTGGTTACAAAACATGATCATCTCATACAATAAAATTTAGCGTCATGTCTTGACCATATCACATCACAACATGCCCTGCAAAAACAAGTTAGACGTCCTCTACTTTGTTGTTGCATATTTTACGTGGCTGCTACGGGCTTAAGCAAGAACCAATCTCACCTACGCATCAAAACCACAACGATAGTTTGTCAAATAGACTCCGTTTTAATATTCTCAAGGACCGGGCGTAGCCACACTTGGTTCAACTAAAGTTGGAGAGACAGTCGCCCGCAAGCCATCTATGTGCAAAGCACGTCGAGGGAACCGGTCTCGCGTAAGCGTACGCGTAAGGTTGGTCCGGGTCGTCTCGTCCAACAATACCGCCGAACCAAAGTATGACATGCTGGTAGGCAGTATGACTTATATCGTCCACAACTCACTTGTGTTCTACTCGTGCATATAACATCAAACCATAAAACCTAGGCTCGGATGCCACTGTTGGGGAACGTAGTAATTTCAAAAAATTTCCTACGCACACGCAAGATCATGGTGATGCATAGCAACGAGGGGGAGAGTCTGATCTACGTACCCTTGTAGATCGCAACGGAAGTGTTGACACAACGTAGAGGAAGTAGGCGTACGTCTTCTTCCCGATCCGACCGATCCAAGCACCGTTACTCCGGCACCTCCGAGTTCTTAGCACACGTTCAGCTCGATGAAGATCCCCGGGCTCCGATCCAGCAAAGCTTCGGGGAGGAGTTCCGTCAGCACGACGGCGTGGTGATGATCTTGATGTTCTACCGATGCAGGGCTTCGCCTAAGCACTACAATGATATGATCAAGGTGGAATTTGGTGGCAGGGGGCACCGCACACGGCTAAGGAACGATCTCAAGGATCAAATTGTGTGTCTATGGGGTGCCCCCTGCCCCCGTATATAAAGGAGCAGGGGAGGAGAGGCGGCCGGCCTAGGAGTTGGCGCGCCAAGGGGAGTCCTACTCCCACCGGGAGTAGGACTCCTTCTTTCCTAGTCCAACTAGGAGAAGGGGGGAAAGGAGGGAAGTGGAGAAGGAAGGGAGAGGTGGGCCGCGCCCCAAATCCCTTGTCCAATTCAGACTAGACTTGGGAGGGGCGCGCGCCACCTCCTGGCTCCTTCCCACTAAAGCCCATTAAGGCCCAATACTCTTCCCCATATTCCCGTAACTCCCCGGTACCTCCGAAAATACCCGAATCACTCGGAACCTTTCCGATGTCCGAATATAGTCGTCCAATATATCGATCTTTACGTCTCGACCATTTCGAGACTCCTCGTCATGTCCCCGATCTCATCCGGGACTCTGAACTCCTTTGGTACATCAAAACTCATAATATAACTCTCATCGAAACCTTAAGCGTGCGGACCCTACGGTTCGAGAACAATGTAGACATGACCGAGACACGTCTCCGGTCAATAACCAATAGCGGGACCTGGATGCCCATATTGGCTCCTACATATTCTACGAAGATCTTTATCGGTCAGACCGCATAACAACATACGTTGTTCCCTTTGTCATCGGTATGTTACTTGTCCGAGATTCGATCGTCGGTATCCAATACCTAGTTCAATCTCGTTACCGGCAAGTCTCTTTACTCGTTCCGTAATACATCATCTCGCAACTAACTCCTTAGTTGTAATGCTTGCAAGGCTTAAGTGATGTGCATTACCGAGAGGGCCCAGAGATACCTCTCCGACAATCGGAGTGACAAATCCTAATCTTGAAATACGCCAACCCAACATCTACCTTTGGAGACACCTGTAATGCTCCTTTATAATCACCCAGTTACGTTGTGACGTTTGGTAGCACCCAAAGTGTTCCTCCGGCAAACGGGAGTTGCATAATCTAATAGTCATAGGAACATGTATAAGTCATGAAGAAAGCAATAGCAACATACTAAACGATCGGGTGCTAAGCTAATGGAATGGGTCATGTCAATCAGATCATTCAACTAATGATGTGATCCCGTTAATCACATAACAACTCTTGTTCCATGGTTAGGAAACATAACCATCTTTGATTAACGAGCTAGTCAAGTAGAGGCATACTAGTGACACTCTGTTTGTCTATGTATTCACACATGTATTATGTTTCCGGTTAATACAATTCTAGCATGAATAATAAACATTTATCATGATATAAGGAAATAAAGAATGACTTTATTATTGCCTCTAGGGCATATTTCCTTCACAAACATAGGCTTCCAATATATCAATCTTTATGTCTCGACCATTTCGAGACTCCTCGTCATGTCTGTGATCACATCCGGGACTCCGAACTACCTTCGGTACATCAAAATGCATAAACTCATAATAACTGTCATCGTAACGTTAAGCGTGCGGACCCTACGGTTCGAGAACAATGTAGACATGACCGAGACACGTCTCCGGTCAATAACCAATAGCGGGACCTGGATGCCCATATTGGCTCCTACATATTCTACGAAGATCTTTATAGGTCAGACCGCATAACAACATACGTTGTTCCCTTTGTCATCGGTATGTTACTTGCCCGAGATTTGATCGTCGGTATCCAATACCTAGTTCAATCTCGTTACTGGCAAGTCTCTTTACTCGTGTAATACATCATCTCATAACTAACATCTTAGTTATTATGCTTGCAAGGCTTATGTGATGTGTATTACCGAGAGGGCCCAGAGATACCTCTCCGACAATCGGAGTAACAAACCCTAATCTCAAAATACGCCAACCCAACATCCACCATTGGAGACACCTGTAGTACTCCTTTATAATCACCCAGTTACGTTGTGACGTTTGGTAGTACCCAAAGTGTTCCTCCGGTAAACGGGAGTTGCATAATCTCATAGTTATAGGAACATGTATAAGTCATGAAGAAAGCAATAGCAACATACTAAACGATCGGGTGCTAAGCTAATGGAATGGGTCATGTCAATCAGATCATTCAACTAATGATGTGACCTCGTTAATCAAATAACAACTCTTTGTTCATGGTTAGGAAACATAACCATCTTTGATTAACGAGCTAGTCTAGTAGAGGCATACTAGTGACACTCTGTTTTGTCTATGTATTCACACATGTATTATGTTTCCGGTTAATACAATTCTAGCATGAATAATAAACACTTATCATGTTTTTAAGGAAATAAATAATAACTTTATTATTGCCTCTAGGGCATATTTCCTTCAGATGCAGAATCGTTTCGGTCTACTTGTCACGGACGTGATGCCTATATACATGATCATGCCTAGATATTCTCATAACTATGCTCAATTCTGTCAATTGCTCAACAGTAATTTGTTCACCCACCGTAGAATACTTATGCTCTTGAGAGAAGCCACTAGTGAATCCTATGGCTCCCCGGGTCTATTCTCATCATATCAATCTCCATCACTTTAATCTTGCTTTGCTTTTTTACTTTGCTTTTACTTTTTACTTTGCATCTTTATACCAAAAATATTATATCTATTAGATCTCACTCTCGTAAGTGACCGTGAAGGGATTGACAACCCCTAATCACGTTGGTTGCGAGTAGCCATCGTTTTGTGCAGGTACGAGGGACTTGAGCGTGGCCTCCTACTGGATTGATACCTTGGTTCTCAAAAACTGAGGGAAATACTTATGCTACTCTGCTGCATCATCCCTTCCTCTTCGGGGAAAACCAATGCAAGCTCAAGACGTAGCAGGTCACTACTGGTTTGTCGGTTAATACCTCTAATTATATCTTGCATTTTTCTAATTAGGAGATTATTTATAATACAAATCAATTAGGAGTTTCACTAGGAAGTAATGATAGTGAAATTTCAAATTCCGTTAATGATATCCTGGATCTAGAGGCAGAGCGGGCTTTAGAGATGATTCGTAACTTAGCAGCGGTTAAACCCATGAATGATTCTGATTTTGATGCTTTGGGGGTCAGGGTGCTCGATAATTTTTGTGCGGATCTTATACCTACCCTACCTGAGTCTGAGGAGGACGATGATACATCTGAGAATGTCGTGGTTAGACCTTCTGAGCCTGGTGGTGAGGACCGGCTGGAGAGTCACAACATTCCTAAATGCAAGTGGAAGCGGAAGGTCAACCCGGCTTCCACAGTGCGTAGGAGTGCTAGGATCCGTACGGCTAAAAAATTTCATGACAAAGTATGAAAGGAATCTTTTGGAATAGCAGATGTCTGAAAGACTTGGCTAAAAGAAGGTTTCTTGTAGAGGCGTAAATCGAGCATAGGTTGGATTTTATCGCATTGTCGAAAACTGGTAGAGACAATTTTTCGCCACAATTTCTAAATACTTTATCGGGAGGTATTGATTTTGACTAGCATTGTCTGCCACCAAGAGGGATATCGGGTGGGATCTTGCTCGGAGTTAGATGTGATTCGCTCGAAGTCCGAAGTGTGGTGATGGGAGACTTTGTAGTTAAGTTTCGGGTGCGTTCGAAGGCCAATGGGTTTAATTGGGCTCTGGTGGCGGTATATGGTGCCGCACAACCCGAACTTAAACCTGAGTTCTTGGCTGATCTGGTTAGGATTTGCGGCTCTGAGCAGCTTCCAATCCTGGTGGGGGGTGATTTCAACATCATCAGAAGGCGTGAGGATAAGAACAACGATAACTTTGATGGGAGATGGTCGTTCATGTTTAATACAATCATTGAAAGCTTGGATCTGAGAGAGATAGAGCTTTCGGGGCGAAAGTTCACGTGGGCTAACGCGTTGCCAAATTCGACGTTTCAAAAGTTGGATCGAGTACTAGCTAGCGTCGAATGGGAACAAAAGTTTCCCTTCGTAACAGTTCAGGCACTTTCCCGCGGTATTTCTGACCACACACCTTTATTTCTAGACTCTGGTGAGGCCAACCACTTGGGAAACAAGAACTCGGTTTCGTTCTAGCTTGCTTGCTTTGAACGAGATGGCTTCTTTGATCTTGTAGCCAGAGAATGGGCTAAGGATGCAGGAGGTAGGACTGCGCTTGAGCGTTGGCAGAATAAGATCAGGCACATGAGAACTTTTCTACGTGGGTGGGTGATACGTCCATTTTGCATCATGCTTTTATATCGATATTTATTGCATTATGGGCTGTTATTACACATTATGTCACAATACTTATGCCTATTCTCTCTTATTTTACAAGGTTTACATAAAGAGGGAGAATGCCGGCAGCTGGGATTTTGGGCTGGAAAAGGAGCAAATATTAAAGACCTATTCTGCACAACTACAAAAGTCCTAAAACTTCACGGAATATGTTTTCCAAATATATAAAAAATACTGAGAGCAAGAACTTCACCAGGGGGGCCACACCCTTCCCACGAGGGTGGGGGCGCGCCCCCTACCTCGTGGGCCCCCTGGTGGCCCACCGGTGACCATCTTCTGCTATATGAAGTCTTTCGATGGGAAAAAAAATCATAAGCCATCTTCTCGGACGAAAATCCGCCGCCATGAGGCGGAACCTTGGCGGAACCAATCTAGGGCTCTGGCGGAGCTTTTCTGCTGGGGAAACTTCCCTCCCAGAGGGGGAAATCATCGCCATCGTCATCACCAACGCTCCTCTCTTCGGGAGAGGGCAATCTCCATCAACATCTTCATCAGCACCATCTCATCTCAAAACCCTAGTTCATCTCTTGTATCCAATTCTTGTCTCCAAGTCCGGGATTGGTGCTAGTAGCTTGCTAGTAGTGTTAATTACTCCTTGTAGTTGATGCTAGTTGGTTCAATTGGTGGAAGATCATATGTTCAGATCCTATATGCATATTAATACCCCTCCGATTATGAACATGTTTATGCTTTGCGAGTAGTTACTTTTGTTCCTGAGGACATGGGAGAAGTCTTGCTATTAGTAGTCATGTGAATTTGGTATTCGTTCGACATTTTGAAGAGATGTATGTTGTCTCTCCTCTAGTGGTGTTATGTGAGCGTCGACTACATGACACTTCACCATTATTTGGGCCTAGAGGAAGGCATTGGGGAGTAATAAGTAGATGATGGCTTGCTAGAGTGACAGAAGCTTAAACCCTAGTTTATGTGTTGCTTTGTAAGGACTGATTTGGATCCGTATGTTTCATGCTATGGTTAGGTTTACCTTAATACTTTTGTTGTAGTTGCGGATGCTTGCAATAGAGGTTAATCATAAGTGGCATGCTTGTCCAAGTAAGGGAAGTACCCAAGCACCGGTCCACCCAGATACCAAATTATCAAAGTACCGAATGCGAATCATATGAACGTGATGACAACTAGCTTGATGATATTCCCATGTGTCCTCGGGAGCGCTTTACATCTTATAAGAGTTTGTCCAGGCTAGTCCTTTTCTACAAAAAGGATTGGGCCACCTTGCTGCACCTTATTTACTTTTGTTACTTGTTGCTCGTTACAAATTATCTTATCACAAAACTATCTGTTACCACTTATTTCAGTACTTGCAGAGAATACCTTGCTGGAAACCGCTTATCATTTCCTTCTGCTCCTCGTTGGGTTCAACACTCTTACTTATCGAAAGGACTACGATAGATCCCCTATACTTGTGGGCCATCAAGACTCTTTTCTGGCACCGTTGCCGGGGAGTGAAGCGCCTTTGGTAGGTGGAATTTGGTAAGGAAAATTTTGTATAGTGTGCTGAAATTTACTGCCACTTGTTATCATGGAAAGTAATCCTCTGAGGGGCTTGTTCGGGGTATCTTCACCTCGACCAGTAGAGCAAAGAGTTGCTCCTCAACCTACTGAACCTACTGAAAATGAAAATCAAAATGCTTGCTTTGAAGTTTCTTCGGGTATGATAGAAAAACTGCTGGCTAATCCTTTTTTAGGAGATGGAACAAAACATCCTGATGAACATTTGATATATGTGGATGAAGTTTGTGGATTATTTAAGCTTGCAGGTCTATCCGCAGATGTTGTTAAGAAGAAGGTCTTCCCCTTACCTTTGAGGGGAGATGCATCGACATGGTATAGGCTATGTGATGATATGAGGTCTTGGAATTACAAACGATTGAAATTGGAATTTCATCAGAAGTTTTATCCTATGCATCTTGTTCATCGTGATCGCAATTACATATATAATTTTTGGCCTCGCGAAGGAGAAAGCATCACTCAAGCTTGGGGGGGGGGCTTAAATCAATGTTATATTCATGCCTCAATAATGAGCTCTGAAGAGAAATGATTATTCAAAAATTTTATGCTCGGCTTTCTGGTAACAATCGCACCATGCTTGATACTTCTTGTGATGGCTCTTTTATGATGAAGACTATTGAATTCAAATGGAATTTATTGGAAAGAATTAAACGCAACTCTGAAGATTGGGACCTCGATAATGGTAAGGAGTCAGGTATGACACCTAGTTTTGACTGTGTTAAATCTTTTATGGATACTGATATTTTTCGTAAATTTAGCACTAAATATGGACTTGACTCTGAGATAGTAGCTTCTTTCTGTGAATCTTTTGATGCTTATATTGATCTCCCCAAGGAGAAGTGGTTTAAATATCATCCTCCCATAGAAGTAAAAGTAGCTGCACCTATTAAAGTTGAAGAAAAGACTACCACTTATAATGATCCTATTGTTTCTACTTCTTATGTTGAGAAACCACCTTTCCATGTTAGGATAAAGGATCATGCTAAAGCTTCAACTGTAGTCCGTAAAATCAATATTAAAACATATACACCTCCTGAGCAAGTTAAAGTTGAACCTAATATTGCTATTGTTAAAGATCTCTTGTCTAATAATATAGATGGGCATGTTATTTATTTCTGTAATGAAACTGCTAGAATTGCTAAACCCCGTGATAAAGATAAACCTAGACATGTGGTAGGCATGCCTGTTATTTCTATTAAAATAGGAGATCATTGTTATCATGGCTTATGTGATATGGGTGCTAGTGCTAGTGCAATACCTTATTCCTTATACCAAGAAGTTATGCATGATATTGCACCTGCTGAGATGGAAGGTATTGATGTCACAATTAAACTTGCCAATAGGGATACTATTTCACCAATGGGAATTGTTAGAGATGTCAAAGTCTTGTGTGGGAAAACTAAATATCCTGTTGATTTTCTTGTTCTTGGTTCCCCACAAGATAGCTTTTGTCCCATTATATTTGGTAGACCCTTCTTAAATACTGTTAATGCTACCATAGATTGCAAAAGAGATGTTGTTACTATCGGTTTAGATGATATGGCTCATGAATTCAATTTTTCTAAATTTAGTAGACAACACCGAGAAGAAGAATTACCTAGTAAGGATGAAATTATTGGTCTTGCTTCTATTGCCGTATCGCCTAGTGATCCTTTAGAACAATACTTGCTAGACCATGAAAATGATATGTTTATGAATGAAAGAAGGGAATTAGATGAAGTATTCTTTAAATAGGAACCTATTCTGAAAAACAATTTACCTATTGAAATCCTAGTGGATCCTCCTCCACCCAAGGGTGATCCTGTGTTTGAGCCTAAACCGTTACCTAATACTCTTAAATATGCTTATCTTGATGAGAAAAAGATATATCCTGTTATTATTAGTGCTAACCTTTCAGAGCATGAGGAAGAGAGATTATTGAAAACTCTGAAGAAGCACCGTGCTGCTATTGGGTATACTCTTGATGATCTTAAGGGCATTAGTCCCACTCTATGCCAACATAAAATTAATTTGGAAGAAGATGCTAAACCAGTTCATGATCATCAACGCCGGCTGAATCCTAAAATGAAAGAAGTGGTAAGAAAGGAGATACTAAAGCTCCTTGAGGTAGGTATAGTTTATCCCGTTGCTGATAGTCAATGGGTAAGCCCTGTCCATTGTGTCCCTAAGAAGGGAGGTATTACTGTCGTTCCTAATGATAAAGATGAATTGATTCCTCAAATAATTATTACAGGTTATAGGATGGTAATTGATTTCCGCGAATTAAATAAGGCCACTAAAAAGGATCATTACCCCTTACCTTTTATCGATCATATGCTAGAAACATTATCCAAACATACACATTTTTGCTTTCTAGATGGTTATTCTGGTTTCTCTCAAATACCTGTGTCAGCCAAGGATCAATCAAAGACTACTTTTACTTGCCCTTTTGGTACTTTTGCTTATAGACGTATGCCTCTTGGTTTACGTAATGCACCTGCTACCTTTCAAAGATGCATGATGGCTATATTCTCTTACTTTTGTGAAAAGATTTGTGAGGTTTTCATGGACGATTTCTCCGTCTATGGATCTTCTTTTGATGATTGCTTGAGCAACCTTGATCGAGTTTTGCAGAGATGTGAAGAAACTAATCTTGTCTTGAATTGGGAAATGTGCCATTTTATGGTTAATGAAGGTATTGTCTTGGGGCATAAAGTTTCCGAAAGAGGTATTGAAGTTGATAAAGCCAAGGTTGATGCTATTGAAAAGATGCCATGTCCCAAGGACATCAAAGGTATAAGAAGTTTCCTTGGTCGCGCCGGATTTTATAGGAGGTTCATTAAGGACTTCTCAAAAATTTCTCGGCCTCTGACTAATTTATTACAAAAAGATATACCACTTGTCTTTGATGATGATCGTGTAGAAGCATTTGAAATACTTAAGAAAGCATTGATCTCTGCACCTATTGTTCAGCCACCTGATTGGAATTTACCCTTTGAAATTATGTGTGATGCTAGTGATTATGCTGTAGGTGTTGTTCTAGGACAAAGAGTTAATAAGAAACTAAATGTTATTCAATATGCTAGTAAAACTCTAGACAATGCTCAAAGAAACTATGCTACTACTGAAAAAGAATTCTTAGCGGTTGTATTTGCTTGTGATAAGTTTAGACCTTACATTGTTGATTCTAAAGTAAGTATTCACACTGATCATGCTGCTATTAAATATCTTATGGAAAAGAAAGATGCTAAACCTAGACTTATTAGATGGGTTATCTTGCTACAAGAATTTGATTTGCATATTATTGATAGAAAAGGAGCTGATAACCCCGTTGCAGACAACTTGTCTAGGTTAGAAAATGTGCTTGATGACCCACTACCCATTGATGATAGCTTTCCTGATGAGCAATTAAATGTCATAAATGCTTCTCATACTGCTCCATGGTATGCTGATTATGCTAATTATATTGTTGCTAAGTTTATACCACCTAATTTCACATACCAGCAAAAGAAAAAGTTCTTCTATGATTTGAGGCATTACTTTTGGGATGACCCACATCTTTATAAAGAATGAGTAGATGGTGTTATTAGACGTTGTGTACCTGAGCATGAACAGGAATAGATCCTACGCAAGTGTCACTCCAAAGCTTATGGAGGACACCATGCTGGAGATAGAACTGCACATAAGGTACTGCAATCTGGTTTGTATTGGCCTACTCTCTTCAAGGATGCCCGTAAGTTTGTCTTATCTTGTGATGAATGTCAGAGAATTGGTAATATTAGTAGACGTCAAGAAATGCCTATGAATTATTCACTTGTTATTGAACCATTTGATGTTTGGGGCTTTGACTATACGGGACCTTTTCCTTCCTCTAATGGTTATACACATATTTTAGTTGCTATTGATTACGTTACTAAGTGGGTAGAAGCTATTCCAACTAGTAGTGCTAATCATAACACTTCTATTAAAATGCTTAAAGAGGTTATTTTTCCAAGATTTGGAGTCCCTAGATATTTAATGACTGATGGTGGTTCACATTTTATTCATGGTGCTTTCCGTAAAATGCTTGCTAAATATGATGTTAATCATAGAATTGCATCTCCTTATCACCCTCAGTCTAGTGGGAAAGTAGAATTGAGTAATAGAGAACTCAAATTAATTCTGCACAAGACTGTTAATAGGTCTAGAAAGAATTGGTCCAAGAAACTTGATGATGCATTATGGGCCTATAGAACTGCATATAAAAATCCTATGGGTATGTCTCCGTATAAAATGGTCTATGGAAAAGCATGTCACTTACCTCTCGAACTAGAACACAAGGCTTATTGGGCTATTAAAGATTAATTATGGTTTTAAACTTGCGATGAGAAGAGGTTATTTGATATTAGCTCACTTGATGAATGGAGAACCAAAATTCTGTCCTCAAGGGACTATGCAAAAAGATACTGAGCTTGGAGCAGGAGATCGAGGACCTAAGGGACCAAAATTCTGTCCTCAAGCGCAAATTAAGGAAGAAGCCAACACCATCAACAAAATCACCACCGTCTCCA
Organism: Triticum monococcum; assembly: GCA_034509565.1. Taxonomy (NCBI): domain Eukaryota; kingdom Viridiplantae; phylum Streptophyta; class Magnoliopsida; order Poales; family Poaceae; genus Triticum; species Triticum monococcum. Next base: position 10,663,395 of record CM067845.1, on the reverse strand, counting down.
CCAACAAAGAAGAATTGAGTATCTAGTATGGGCACTCCACTTGGCAACTGCCAAGATTGGGGGAGTGCCCCGGTATCGTATCACCATCACTTTATCTTTACCATTTTTCTTAGTTCGATCCTTTTGGTAATATCTTGATCTAGTAGAATAAAAGTTCTTAGTGTGATCTAGTTGTGAGTTTTGCTTTATTATCCTTCTATGTAATCAAGTCCGTGAGCTATATAATAAAGATTAGTGTTGAGTCAAGGGCTTGATTATTTTGCCATGATCCTAAGTGAATAAAAGAAAAGAGAAAGAAATAAAAAGAAACAAAGAGATCTCATGTGAATCTTATGGAGAGTAATGAGCTCACGTAGAAAGAGTATGATGAATAAAAGTTGTTGAGGGTTGACAAACACAGTTTTGGTCATCGTTGCAATTAATAGGAAGTAATAAAGAAAGAGAGGTCTTCACATATAAATATATTATCTTGGACATCTTTTATGATTGTGCGCACTCATTAAAATATGACATGCTAAAGAGTTGACATTGGACAAGGAAGACAACATAATGGGTTATGTTTTCTTACATCTGAGATAAATTATATTGTCTTGGATCTTCCAACATGATGAGCTTGCCTTTCCCCCTCATGCTAGCCTAATTCATTGCACCAGGTAGAGATACTACTTGTGCTCCCAAATACCCTTAAACAAGTCTTGCCATAAGAGTCCACCATATCTACCTATGGATTGAGTAAGATCCATCAAGTAAGTTGTCATCGGTGCAAGCAATAAAAAATTTGCTCTCTAAGTATGTATGATTGATTGGTGTGGAGGAAATAAGCTTTATACGATCGTGTGATATGGAAGTAATAAAAGCGATAGACTGCATAATAAAGGTCCATATCACAAGGGGCAATATAAAGTGATGTTCTTTCGCATTAAGATTTTGTGCATCCAACCATAAAAGCGCATGACAACCTCTGCTTCCCTCTACGAAGGGCCTATCTTTTACTTTTATCTCCTACATTGCATAAGATTCATGGTGATTTTCACCCTTCCTTTTTACACTTTATTCCTTTAGCAAGCATAGTATGCTGGAAAGATCCTGGTATATATGGCTAATTGGATGTGAGTTTTCATGAACTATTACTGTTGACATTACCCTTGAGGTAAAACGTTGGGAGGCAAAACTATAAGCCCCTATCTTTCTCTGTGTCCGATTAAAACTTCATACCCATAAGTATTGCGTGAGTGTCAGCAATTGTGAAAGATTATATGATAGTTGAGTATGTGGACTTGCTGAAAAGCTCTTATACATTGACTCTTTCCTATGTTATGATAAATTGCAATTGCTTCAATGACTGAGATTGTTGTTTGTTAGTTTTCAATGAAGTTTACGATTCATACTTGATATTGTGATTAAATTATTACTATAGCATTAGAGATCATATGACAAGAATTATATAAGTTGGTGTTCTAAGAATGATCATGATGCCCTCATGTCCGTATTTTATTTTTATCGACACCTCTATCTCTAAACATGTGGACATATTTTTCGATTTCGGCTTTTCGCTTGAGGACAAGCGAGGTCTAAGCTTGGGGGAGTTGATACATCCATTTTGCATCATGCTTTTATATCGATATTTATTGCATTATGGGCTGTTATTACACATTATGTCACAATACTTATGCCTATTCTCTCTTATTTTACAAGGTTTACATAAAGAGGGAGAATGCCGGCAGCTGGGATTCTGGGCTGGAAAAGGAGAAAATATTAGAGACCTATTCTACACAACTACAAAAGTCCTAAAACTTCACAGAAGATGTTTTCCAAATATATAAAAAATACTGAGAGCAAGAACTTCACCAGGGGGGCCACACCCTTCCCACGAGGGTGGGGGCGCGCCCCCCTACCTCGTGGGCCCCCTGGTGGCCCTCCGGTTACCATCTTCTGCTATATAAAGTCTTTTGATGGGAAAAAAAATCATAAGCCATCTTCTCGGACGAAAATCCGCCGCCATGAGGCGGAACCTTGGCGAAACAAATCTAGGGCTCTGGCGGCCCGGAGGGGGAAATCATCGCCATCGTCATCACCAACGCTCCTCTCATCGGGAGAGGGCAATCTCCATCAACATCTTCATCGGCACCATCTCATCTCAAAACCCTAGTTCATCTCTTGTATCCAATTCTTGTCTCCAAGTCTGGGATTGGTGCTAGTAGGTTGCTAGTAGTGTTAATTACTCATTGTAGTTGATTCTAGTTGGTTCAATTGGTGGAAGATCATATGTTCAGATCCTATATGCATATTAATACCCCTCTGATTATGAACATGTCTATGCTTTGTGAGTAGTTACTTTTGTTCCTGAGGACAAGGGAGAAGTCTTGCTATTAGTAGTCATGTGAATTTGGTATTCGTTCGATATTTTGATGAGATGTAAGTTGTCTCTCCTCTAGTGGTGTTATGTGAACGTCGACTACATGATACTTCACCATTATTTGGGCCTAGAGGAAGGCATTGGGGAGTAATAAGTAGATGATGGGTTGCTAGAGTGACAGAATCTTAAACCCTACTTTATGCGTGATAACCCACAAGTATAGGGGATCACAACAGCTTCCGAGGGTAGAGTATTCAACCCAAATTTATTGCTTCGACACAAGGGGAGCCAAAGAATATTCTCAAGTATTAGCAACTGAGTTGTCAATTGAACCACACCTGGAAACTTAGTATCTGCAGCAAGTGTTTTAGTAGCAAAGTAATATGATAGTGGTGGTAGCAGCAACAAAAGTAAAGACAGCAAAAGTAATGTTTTTGGTATTTTGTAGTGATTGTAACAGTAGCAGCAGAAAAGTAAATAAGCATAAACCAGTATATGGAAAATGCATAGGCACCGGATCAGCGATGGATAATTATGCCGGATGCGGTTCATCATGTAACAGTCATAACATAGGGTGACACAGAACTAGCTCCAATTCATCAATGTAATGTAGGCATGTATTCCGTATATAGTCATACCTGCTTATGGAAAAGAACTTGCATGACATCTTTTGTCCTACCCTCCCGTGGTAGCGGGGTCCTATTGGAAACTAAGGGATATTAAGGCCTCCTTTTAATAGAGAACCGGAACATAGCATTAGCACATAGTGAATACATGAACTCCTCAAACTATGGTCATCACCGGGAGTGGTCCCGATTATTGTCACTTCGGGGTTGCCGGATCATAACACATAGTAGGTGACTATAGACTTACAAGATAGGATCAAGAACTCACATATATTCATGAAAACATAATAGGTTTAGATCTGAAATCATGGCACTCGGGCCCTAGTGACAAGCATTAAGCATACAAAGTCATAGCAACATCAATCTCAGAACATAATGGATACTAGGGATCAAACCCTAACAAAACTAACTCGATTACATGATAAATCTCATCCAACCCATCACCGTCTAGCAAGCCTATGACGGAATTACTACGCACGGCGGTGAGCATCATGAAATTGGTGATGGAGGATGGTTGATGATGACGACGGCGACGAATCCTCCTCTCCGGAGCCCCGAACGGACTCCAGATCAGCCCTCCCGGGAGGTTCTAGGGCTTGGCGGCGGCTCCGTATCGTAAAACACGATGATTTCTACTCTCTGATTTTTTTCTCTCCGAAAGCAAATATATAGAGTTGCAGTTGGCGTCGAAGGGCATCCAGGGGGCCCACGAGGTAGGGGAGCGTGCCCTAGGGGGGGGGCACCCTCGTGAGAAGGGTGTGGGCCCCCTGGTCTTCATCTTTGGTGAGGATTTTTTTATTATTTTTTCTAAGATGTTCCGTGGAGTTTCAGGTCATTCTGAGAATATTTGTTTTCTGCACATAAAACAACACCATGGCAATTCTGCTGAAAACATCGTCAGTCCGGGTTTGTTCCATTCAAATCATACAAGTTAGAGTCCAAAACAAGGGCAAAAGTGTTTGGAAAAGTAGATACGACGGAGACGTATCAATGCGTTGCTTCGTAAGGGGCTGATTTGGATCCATATGTTTCATGCTATGGTTAGGTTTACCTTAATACTTTTGTTGTAGTTGCGGATGCTTGCAATAGAGGTTAATCATAAGTGGGATGCTTGTCCAAGTAAGGGCAGTACCCAAGCACCGGTCCACCCACATACCAAATTATCAAAGTACCGAACGCGAATCATATGAACGTGATGAAAACTAGCTTGACGATATTCCCATATGTCCTCGGGAGCACTTTACATCTTATAAGAGTTTGTCCAGGCTTGTCCTTTGATACAAAAAGGATTGGTCCACCGTGCTGCACCTTATTTACTTTTGTTACTTGTTGCTCGTTACAAATTATCTTATCACAAAACTATCTGTTACCACTTATTTCAGTACTTGCAGAGAATACCTTGCTGGAAACCGCTTATCATTTCCTTCTGCTCCTCGTTGGGTTCGACACTCTTACTTATCAAAAGGACTACAATAGATCCCCTATACTTGTGGGTCATCAGTGGGCTAAGCATCTTAGTGGGATTTATAAGGTCGAAAAGGAACGACTCCTTACCCTTTATTTAGTCCCTGGATGTAAAAGCATAAACCACGGTTCTGCCGGCCTCAGAGCTTCATGCCAAGCTTGACGCGGAGATGAGATTGAAAGAGCTTCTTCGTGAAGAGGAATTAAAGTGGGCGCTGCGGGCCAAGGTCCGACGAGTAGTCCAAGGGGATGCGAACACTCAATTCTTTCACATGATTGCTAATGGCTAACACAGAAAGAAGAGGCTCTTTCAGCTTGAACAAGATGAAGGAACGGTTTTACGACAGGAGAACCTAAGATTATACATTACCGAGTATTACAAGTAGTTGGTTGGGCCTCCAGAGGATAACTGTGTTTCTCTGGATGAATCTAGGATTGAGGATGTTCCTCAACTTACTGCTGTTGAGAATGATATTCTGGCTGCTCCTTTTTCTGAGAAAGAGGTTTTTGAGGCCATATCGCAGATGAAAAACAATAAGGCCCCCGGCCCGGATGGATTCCCGGCCGAGTTCTATAAGAAGTGTTGGCATATTATTAAGGGGGATTTGTTGCCGTTCTTCCATGATTTATTCACTGGACACCTTCATCTTTTTCAACTGAATTTTGGAACGATAACCCTGCTTCCTAAGAAAACAGAGGCTGTGAGAATTGAGCAATTCAGGCCCATCTGTCTTCTTAATGTTGGTTTCAAAATTTTTACCAAGGTCCGGATTAATAGGCTCACGCAGATTGCGCCTTCTGTGGTGCAGCATACCCAAACTGCTTTCATGCCGGACAGGAACATCCTAGAAGGGGTTGTGGTCCTTCATGAAACGCTCCACGAGATCCACATGAAAAAACTGGATGGAGCTGTTTTCAAGGTGGATTTTGAGAAAGCGTACGATAAAGTCAAATGGCCTTTCCTTCAACAGGCCTTACGCATGAAGGGTTTTGATGAAGCCCGGCGACGCTAGGTACAATCTTTCGCGCAAAAAGGAAGTGTTGGAATTAAAGTGAATGATGACATAGGTCATTATTTCCAGACACACAAGGGCTGAGACAAGGTGATCCGATGTCTCCTATTATGTTCAGCATTGTGGTTGATATGTTGGCAATTCTGATAGGCAGGGCAAAGGAGGTCGGGCAGGTGGGTGGCATGGTGCCTCATCTAGTTGATGGAGGTGTGTCCATCCTGTAGTACGCTGATGATACGATCATCTTTATGGAGCACAACTTGGCAAAAGCGAGAAATATGAAGCTGGTGTTATGCTTATTTGAACAGACCAGATTGAAGATTAACTTTCATAAACGCGAGTTGTTCTGTTTTGGTAGAGCGAAGGAGGAACAAGAGCCTTATAGGCAATTGTTTGGATGTGAATTGGGGACATTACCTTTCTCGTACTTAGGTATACCCATTCACCATCGTAAGCTGACAAACAGAGAATGGAAGTGTATCGAGGATCGGTTTGAGAAGAAACTGAGTTGCTGGAAGGGCAAACTCATGTCATATGGAGGCCAATTGATTCTTATTAATTCGGTGCTCACGAGTATGCCAATGTTTCTCTTATCTTTTTTCGAAGTCCCAGTTGGTGTTACGAAAAGGCTGGACTTCTATCGATCCCGATTCTTCTGGCAAAGTGATGAACTAAAGAGAAAATACAGACTGGCCAAATAGGATATCATCTGTCGACCAAAGGACCAGGGGGGCCTTGGTATTGAGAATCATGAATTCAAAAACAGATGTCTTCTCAGTAAGTGGCTGTATAAATTATGAGTTGAGGCTGAGGCCACGTGGGCGCAGATTCTATGTAGTAAGTATCGGTAGTCCAAGACTTTGTCCTAGGTGACAGTGAGACCGACTGAATCGCATTTTTGGAAGGGACTTATGAGAGTCAAAGCAGCCTTCTTTAATAGGACAAAGTTTATAGTCGGCAATGGCACCACCACTCGCTTCTGGGAGGATACTTGGCTTGGTGAAACGCCGCTGGCGCTTCAGTATCCATCCCTGTATAGTATTGTTCAACGATGTGATGCTTTTGTTGCAACGATTTTGCAGTCCATTCCCCTTAATATTCAGTTTAGGAGGACGCTTGTTGGCAACTGGTGGGAAGCGTGGCTCCATTTGGTGAGTAGACCAATGGAGGTTCAGCTATCTCATCAGTCCGATCAGTTGTGCTGGAAACTTACTAGGTCTGGAGAGTTCATAGTTAAATCGATGTATATCGATGTCATTAACTCTTGTGCCATTCCTAGTTCCAAATATGTTTGTAAAGTCAAAGTTCCTTTAAAAATTAAAGTGTTTATGTGGTTTGTACATAAACAAGTCATTCTAACAAAGGATAACTTGGTAAAGCGCAACTGGACAGGATCTACTAGGTGTAGTTTCTGTGACCGGGATGAAACTATCAAGCACTTATTCTTTGATTGCCCATTGTCCAAAGTGTTGTGGCACACGGTGCACATTGCCTTTAACATTTCTCCTTCGAATTCTGCCAGTACGTTATTTGGAACGTGGCTTGTTGGGATAGAGTCTGAAACAGCTGGACACATCGCGTAGGAGTATGTGCTTTGTTGTGGGAAATTTGGAACTGCAGAAATGATTTGGCTTTTAACAGAACAACAAATATTCATTTTTTGCAGGTTATTTTCCGAGCCACTGCGTTGATCCATATGTGGTCGTTACTCACTCCGATGGAGGCCAGGGAGCGTTTGGTTACTGGATCTATCCGCTAGGAGATGGTAGCTCGGGATATCTTCAACCTGTTTAGCTGGCGATCATGTAATAGGATAGGCGATTAGTTTACCTATATTTGTTATGCTAGCCGGTTGTGGCCTCTTGGCATTTGTGTTTGGTGTTGTGGCTCTCCATGAGCTTGCCGTTATTTTGATTTCAGACTGTAAGACCTTTGTTGAACCTCTTTATTTATCTATAAAGGTGGCCGTATGCATCGTTCTGATGCAGAGGCCGGGGAGTCCCCCCTTTTCCAAAAAAAACAGCATCACAAATATCAGCCTGCAACAACTCCCAATGTTTCTGGTAGAATAGAGTAGGATAACCATTCAGACCAGGTGCCTTAGTCGGCCCCATCTGAAAGAGTGTTGTTTTAATCTCCTCTACTAAATACTCAGTTGTAAGCAACTCATTCATAGCATTATCTACCTTGGTTGGAATTGCGTGTAGCACCTCCTTGATAGAAGGGCAATTTTTAGAAGTGAAAAGAACTTCATAGAAATCACACACCATTGACATCAATGCCACTCGATCGATCTTCACATCGAGTGTCGTCTAGTTTTGTGAGAAAATTAATCCTATTGGTACAACGTCTGGCAGATGCACGGGCTTGGAAAAAAAACAGTGTTTCGATCTCACACAGCCAATCTATTCTAGAATGCTGCCTGGCCATTATTTCTTCCCTAGCAAACAATTCACCAAGCTTCCTTTCCACAGATTTATCTTCCTGAGACATAAAAGCTGGATCAACACCCCTACGAATGTTGGCTAGCTTTTTTCTAGCTTGTTTATCTCTCTCCTGGCTGACCCAAAAGAAAACCTGTTCCAATCTTTCAAAGTCCTTGACAATTGATGAAGCCTATCGCACATGGAACGCAGCAATGGTGAGATATGCTGAATTTTCTCCAAACCTTCTCCATAGTTTCAACATAATCTGGAGCGTGTAACCATGCTGCCTCAAATCTCTCCCTAATAATAAAGCACGGATTGACTTTGTCGGGTTCACCGTCACAATACGCTTCTTCCCATGAATTTACGCTTTTAGTTTGAATTTAAAACATGTACGCGAGGTGGTACTAATTAGGGGAACCACGTCATGAAAGTAGCTCATCAGAGCAGGCCCGCCGTGGCGCCCTGCTACCTCTTGAGCACTGCATTGGTTTTCCCTTGAAGAGGAAAGGGTGATGCAGCAAAGTAGCGTAAGTATTTCCCTCAATTTTTGAGAACCAAGGTATCAATCCAGTACGAAGCCACACACGAGTCCCTCGCACCTACACAAACAAATAAAATCCTCGCAACCAACGCAATAAAGGGGTTGTCAATCCCTTCACGGTCACTTACGAAAGTGAGATCTGATAAATATGTTAAGATAATATTTTTGGTATTTTTATGATAAAGATGCAGAGTAAAGAAAGCAAAATAAACGAAAAAGGAAATAGCTTGTTGACGGAAGATTAATATGATGAAAATAGACCCGGGGGCCATAGGTTTCACTAGTGGCTTCTCTCGAGAGCATAAGTATTACGGTGGGTAAACAAATTACTGTTGAGCAATTGACAGAATTGACCATAGTTATGAGAATATCTAGGTATGATCATGTATATAGGCATCATGCCCGAGACAAGTAAACCGACTCTTGCCTGCATCTACTACTATTACTCCACACATCGACCGCTATTCAGCATGCATCTAGTGTATTAAGTTCAAAAGAACAGAGTAACGCTTTAAACAAGATGACATGATGTAGAGGGATAAACTCATGCAGTATGAAATAAACCCCATCTTGTTATCCTTGATGGCAACAATACAATACGTGCCTTGCTGCCCCTACTATCACTGGGAAAGGACACCACAAGATTGGACCCAAAGCTAAGCACTTCTCCCATTGCAAGAAAGATCAATCTAGTAGGTCAAACCAAACTGATAATTCGAAGAGACTTGCAAAGATAACCAATCATACATAAAAGAATTCAGAGAAGACTCAAATATTGTTCATAGATAAACTTGATCATAAACCCACAATTCATCGGTCTCAACAAACACACCGCAAAAGAATATTACATCGAATAGATCTCCACAAGAGAGGGGGGGAACTTTGTATTGAGATCCAAAAAGAGAGAAGAAGCCATCTAGCCAATAACTATGGACCCGAAGGTTTGAAGTAAACTACTCACACTTCATCGGAGAGGCTATGGTGTTGATGTAGAAGCCCTCCGTGACCAATGCCCCTCCGGCGGAGCTCCGGAAAAGGCCATAAGATGGGATCTCACGGATACAGAAAGTTACGGCGGTGGAATTAGGGTTTTGGCTCCATATCAGGTAGTTTGGGGGTACGTAGGTATATATAGGAGGAGGAAGTACGTCGGTGGAGCAACGTGGGCCCCACGAGGGTGGAGGGCGCGCCTAGGGGGGGTAGGCGCGCCCCTACCTCGTGCCCTCCTGGTTCCTTTCTTGATGTAGGGTCCAAGTCCTCTGGATCATGTTCGTTCCGAAAATCACTTTTCCGAAGGTTTCATTCCGTTTGGACTCCGTTCGATATTCTTTTTCTGCGAAACTCCGAAATAGGCAAAAAACGGCAATTCTAGGCTAGGCCTCCGGTTAATCGGTTAGTCCCAAAAATAATATAAAAGTGTATAATAAAGCCCAATAATTTCCAAAACAGGATATAATATAGCATGGAGCAATAAAAATTATAGATACATTGGAGATGTTTCAAGCATCCCAAGCTTAATTCCTGTTCGTCCTCGAGTAGGTAAATGATAAAAACAGAATTTTTGATGTGGAATGCTTCTTGGCATAATTTCAATGTAATTCTCTTAATTGTGGTATGAATATTCAGATCCGAAAGATTCAAGACAAAAGTTCAATATTGACGTGGAAATAATAATACTTCAAGCATACTAACTAAGACTTTATGTCTTCTCAAAATAACATGGCCAAAGAGAGTTATCCCTACAAAATCATATAGTCTGGCTATGCTCCATCTTCACCACACAAAGTATTTAAATCATGCACAACCCCGATGACAAGCCAAGCAATTGTTTCATACTTTTTGTGTTCTCAAACTTCTTCAATCTTCACGCAATACATGAGCGTGAGCCATCGACATAGCACTATATGTGGAATAGAATGATGGTTGTGGAGAAGACAAAAAGGGAGAAGATAGTCTCACATCAACTAGGCGTATCAACGGGCTATGGAGATGCCCATTAATAGATATCAATGTGAGTGAGTAGGGATTTCCATGCAACGGATGCACTAGAGATATAAGTATATGAAAGCTCAACAAAAGGAACTAAGTGGGTGTGCATCCAACTCGCTTGCTCACGAAGACCTAGGGCATTTTGAGGAAGCCCATTATTGGAATATACAAGCCAAGTTCTACAATGAAAAATTCCCACTAATATATGAAAGTGATATCATAGGAGCTCTCTATCATGAAGATCATGGTGCTACTTCGAAGCACAAGTGTGGTAAAAGGATAGTAGCATTGTCCCTCCCTCTTTTTCTCTCATTTTTTTATTTGGGCCTTTTCTCTCTTTTTATGGCCTCTTTTTTTATTTAGTCCGGAGTCTCATCCCGACTTGTGGGGGAATCATAGTCTCCATCATCCTTTCCTCACTTGGGACAATGCTCTAAAAATGATGATCATCACACTTTTATTTACTTACAACTCAAGAATTACAACTAAATACTTAGAACAAAATATGAATCTGTGTGAATGCCTCCGGCGGTGTACCGGGATATGCAATGAATCAAAAGTGACATGTATGAAAGAATTATGAACGGTGGCTTTGCCACAAATACAATGTAAACTACATGATCATGCAAGCAATATGACAATGATGAAGCGTGTCATAATAACGGAAAGGTGGAAAGTTGCATGGCAATATATCTCAGAATATATATGGAAATGCCATGATAGGTAGGTATGGTGGCTGTTTTGAGGAAGGTATATGGTGGGTGTATGATACCTACGAAAAGTGCGCGGTATTAGAGAGGCTAGCAATGGTGGAAGGGTGAGAGTGTGTATAATCCATGGACTCAACATTAGTCATAAAGAACTCACATACTTATTGCAAAAATCTATTAGTTATCGAAACAAAGTATTATGCGCATGCTCCTAGGGGGATAGATTGGTAGGAAAAGACCATCGCTCGTCCCCGACCGCCACTCATAAGGAAGACAATCAATAAATAAATCATGCTCCGACTTCTTCACATAACGGTTCACCATACGTGCATGCCACGGGAATCACAAACTTCAACACAAGTATTTCTCAAATTCACCATCTCCATATCTCAAAACAATTATCAAGTATCAAACTTCTTATAGTATTCAGCACACTCATAAGATTTTTTTATTAATCTTGAATGCCTAACATAATTAAAGCAAATTACCACGCTGTTTTGTAGGACTCTCAAAATAATCTAAGTGAATCATGAGATAACAATAGTTTCTATAAAACAAATCCACCACCGTGCCCTAAAAGATATAAGTGAAGCACTAGAGCAAAAACTATATAACTCAAAACATAAGTGAAGCACATAGAGTATTCTAACAATTTCCGAATCATGTGTGTCTCTATCAAAAGGTGTGTACAGAAAAGATGATTGTGGAAAACTAACAAATAAAGACTCAAATAATACAAGACGCTCCAAGCAAAACACATATCACGTGGTAAATAAAAATATAGCTCCAAGTAAAGTTACCGATGGAAGTAGACGAAAGAGGGGATGCCTTCCGGGGCATCCCCAAGCTTGGGATTTTAGGTGTCCTTAGAGTATCTTGGGGTGCCATAGGCATCCCCAAGCTTAGGCTCTTGCCACTCCTTGTTCTATAATCCATCAATCTTTTACCCAAAACTTGAAAACTTCACAACACAAAACTTAAAGTAGAAAATCTCGTGAGCTCCGTTAGCGAAAGAAAACAAAACACCACTTCAAGGTACTGTAATGAACTCATTATTTATTTATATTGGTGTTAAACCTACTGTATTCCAACTTCTCTATGGTTTATAAACTATTTTACTAGCCATAGATTCATCAAAATAAGCAAACAACACACGAAAAACAGAATCTGTCAAAAACAGAACAATCTGTAGTAATCTGTAGCTAACGCAAGTTCTGGTACCCCAAAAATTCTAAAATAAATTGCTGGACGTGAGGAATTTATCTATTAATCATCTGCATATATAATTAACTAAATAGCACTTTCCAAATAAAAATGGCAGCAATTCTCGTGAGCGCTAAAGTTTCTGTTTTTTATAGCAAGATTAAAAAGACTTTCCCCAAGTCTTCCCAACAGTTCTACTTGGCACAAACACTAATTAAACACAAAAAACACAACCAAAACAGAGGCTAGATAAATTATTTATTACTAAACATGAGCAAAAAACAAGGAATAAAAATAAAATTGGGTTGCCTCCCAACAAGCGCTATCGTTTAACGCCCCTAGCTAGGCATAAAAGCAAGGACATATCTAGGTATTGCCATCTTTGGTAGGAAATCCATAAGTGGCTCTCATAATAGATTCATATGGTAATTTAATTTTCTTTCTAGGGAAGTGTTCCATGCCTTTCCTTAACGGAAATTGGACTCTAATAATCCCTTCCTTCATATCAACAATTGCACCAATCGTTCTAAGGAAAGGTCTACCAAAAATAATAGGACATGAAGGATTGCAACCTATGTCAAGAACAATAAAATCTACGGGCACATAATTCCTATTTGCAACAATAAGAACATCATTAATTCTTCCCATAGGTTTCTTAATAGTTGAATCCGCAAGGTGCAAGTTTAAAGAGCAATCATCAAAATCACGAAAACCTAGCAAATCACACAAAGTATTTGGAATCGTGGAAACACTAGCACCCAAATCACACAAAGCATAGCATTCATGATCTTTAATTTTAATTTTAATAGTAGGTTCTCACTCATCATAAAGTTTTCTAGGGATAGAAACTTCCAACTCAAGTTTTTCTTCATAAGATTGCATCAAAGCATCAATGATATGTTTGGTAAAGGCTTTATTTTGACTATAAGCATGAGGAGAATTTAGCACGGATTGCAACAAGGAAATACAATCTATCAAAGAGAAATTATCATAATTAAATTCCTTCAGATCCAAAATAGTGGGTTCATTGATATTTAAAGTTTTGACCTCTTCAATCCCACTTTTAACAGTTTTAGCATCAAGATCTAAAGACTCCGAATTTTTGGAACGCCTTCTAGGTAAAGGTGGATCATATTCAGTCCCATCATTATCAAGATTCATATTGCAAAAAAAGATTTAATAGGGGACACATCAATAACTTTGAGATCTTCATCTTTATTATCATGGAAACTAGAATAACACGCTTTTATAAAGCAATCTTTCTTAGCACGCATCCTAGCGGTTCTTTGTTTGCACTCATCAATGGAAATTCTCATGGCTTTGAGAGACTCATTGATATCATGCTTAGGTGGAATAGATCTAAGTTTCAAATAATCAATATCAAGAGAAATTCTATCAACGTTCCTAGCCAACTCATCAATCTTAAGAAATTTTTCTTCAATCAAAGCATTGAAATTCTTTTGCGAAGTAATAAATTCTTTAATATTAGATTCAAAATCAGAGGGTATCTTATTATAATTTTCATAAGAATTGTTGTAGGAATTACCTTAATTATTAGAGGAATTACTAGGATACGGCATAGGATTAAAGTTTCCTCTATACGTGTTGTTACCAAAATTATTCCTGCCAACAAAATTCACATCCATAGATTCATTACTATTCTCAATTAAAGTAGACAAGGGCATATCATTAGGATCAGAATAAACACTTTTATTAGCAAATAATTCATAAGTTCATCCATCTTTCCACTCAAAACATTAATATCTTCTATCGCATGCACTTTCTTATTAGTAGATTTTTTCAGTGTGCCATTGAGAATAATTAACCATAATATTATCTAGGAGTTTAGTAGCTTCTCCTATACCGATTTCCATAAAAGTGCCTCCCACAGCCGAATCTAAAAGATTCCTAGAAGAAAATTTTAGTCCGGCATAAATTTTTTGTATAATAATTCATAAATTCAAACCATGTGTAGGGCAATTACGTATCATTAATTTCATCCTCTCCCAAGTTTGTGCAACATGTTCATGATCAAGTTGCTTAAAATTCAAGATATTGTTTCTAAGAGAGATGATCTTAGCGGGAGGAAAATACTTAGAGATAAATGTTGGGGAACATAGTAATTTCAAAATTTTCCTACGCACACGCAAGATCATGGTGATGCATAGCAACGAGGGGGAGAGTCTGATCTACGTACCCTTGTAGATCGCAACGGAAGCGTTGACACAACGTAGAGGAAGTAGTCGTACGTCTTCTTCCCGATCCGACCGATCCAAGTACCGTTACTCCGGCACCTCCGAGTTCTTAGCACACGTTCAGCTCGATGACGATCTTCGGGCTCCGATCTAGCAAAGCGTCGAGGAAGAGTTCCGTCAGCACGACGGCGTGGTGACGATCTTGATGTACTACCGACGCAGGGCTTCGCCTAAGCACTACAACGGTATGATCGAGGTGGAATTTGGTGGCAGGGGGCACCGCACACGGCTAAGGAACGATCTCAATGATCAACTTGTGTGTCATGGGGTGCCCCCTGCCTCCGTATATAAAGGAGCAAGGGGGAGGGGCCGGCCGACCTAGGAGGAGGCGCGCCAAGGGGAGTCCTACTCCCACCGGGAGTAGGACTCCCTCCTTCCTTGTTGGAGTAGGAGAAGGGGAAAGAGGTGGAGAGGAATAAGGAAAAGGGGGCTGCGCCCCTTGTCCAATTCGGACTAGAGGGGGGGCGCAGGCCTCCTTCCTTTTGGCCTCTCTCCTCTATTCCCGTATGGCCCAATAAGGCCCATATACTCCCCGGCGAATTCCCATAACTCTCCGGTACTCCGAAAAATACCCGAATCACTCGGAACCTTTCCGAAGTTCGAATATAGTTGTCCAATATATCGATCTTTACGTCTCGACCATTTCGAGACTCCTCGTCATGTCCCCGATCTCATCCGGGACTCCGAACTCCTTCGGTACATCAAAACTCATAAACTCATAATATAACTGTCATCGAAACCTTAAGCGTGCGGACCCTACGGTTCGAGAACAATGTAGACATGGCCGAGACACGTCTCCGGTTAATGACCAATAGCGGGACCTGGATGCCCATATTGGCTCCTACATATTCTACGAAGATCTTTATCGGTCAGACCGCATAACAACATACGTTGTTCCCTTTGTCATCGGTATGTTACTTGCCCGAGATTCGATCGTCGGTATCCAATACCTAGTTCAATCTCGTTACCGGCAAGTCTCTTTACTCGTTCCGTAATACATCATCTCGCAACTAACTCATTAGTCACAATGCTTGCAAGGCTTATGTGATGTGTATTACCGAGAGGGCCCAGAGATGCCTCTCCGACAATCGGAGTGACAAATCCTAATCTCGAAATACGCCAACCCAACATCTACCTTTGGAGACACCTGTAGTACTCCTTTATAATCACCCAGTTACGTTATGACGTTTGGTAGTACCCAAAGTGTTCCTCCGGTAAACGGGAGTTGCATAATCTCATAGTCATAGGAACATGTATAAGTCATGAAGAAAGCAATAGCAACATACTAAACGATCGGGTGCTAAGCTAATGGAATGGGTCATGTCAATCAGATCATTCATCTAATGATGTGATCCCATTAATCAAATAACAACTCTTTGTCCATGGTTAGGAAACATAACCATCTTTGATTAACGAGCTAGTCAAGTAGAGGCATACTAGTGACACTCTGTTTGTCTATGTATTCACACATGTATTATGTTTCCGGTTAATACAATTCTAGCATGAATAATAAATATTTATCATGATATAAGGAAATAAATAATAACTTTATTATTGCCTCTAGGGCATATTTCCTTCAATAAAACCATCTTTTTGCACTTATTCCACGAATCAATACTATTTTTAGGCAAAGACGAAAACCAAGCTTTAGCACGATCTCTAAGCGAAAAAGGAAATGGCTTCAATTTAACAATATCATTGTCCACATCTTTCTTCTTTTGCATATCACACAAATCAACAAAGTTGTTTGGATGGGTAGCGGCATCTTCACTAGGAAGGCCGGAAAGCGGATCTTTCATGACAAGATTCAACAAAGCAGCATTAATTTCACAAGATTCAACATCGGTAAGAGGAGCAATCGGAGTGCTAATAAAATCATTGTTGTTGGTATTAGTAAAGTCACACGATTTTGTATTATCTTGAGCCATCGTGACAAGTAAGCAATCCAACACACAAGCAAACAAGAGACGGGCAAAAAGAGGCAAATAGAGAAAGAGAAGGAGGACAGAGAGAGAGGGCGAATAAAATGACAAGGGTGAAGTGGGGGAGAGGAAACCGAGAGGTAAATGGCAAATAATGTAATGCGGGAGATAAGGGTTTGTGATGGGTACTTGGTATGTTGACTTTTGCGTAGACTCCCCGACAACGGCACCAGAAATGGCTCGTTATCGGGAGTTCAAATCTTGACTTGACTTTGCGTAAGCCTCCCCAACAACGGCGCCAGAAATCCTTCTTGCTACCTCTTGAGCACTGCGTTGGTTTTCCCTTGAAGAGGAAAGGGTGATGCAGCAAAGTAGCATAAGTATTTCCCTCGGTTTTTGAGAAGCAAGGTATCAATCCAGTAGGACGCCACGCACGAGTCCCTCGCACCTACACAAACAAATAAAATTCTCGCAACCAACGCAATAAAGGGGTTGTCAATCCGTTCACGGTCACTTACGAAAGTGAGATCTGATAAGATAATATTTTTGGTATTTTTATGATAAAGATGCAAAGTAAAGAAAGAAAAATAAACGGAAAAGGAAATAGCTTGTTGACGGAAGATTAATATGATGGAAAATAGACCCCGGGGCCATAGGTTTCACTAGTGGCTTCTCTCGAGAGCATAAGTATTACGGTGGGTAAACAAATTACTGTTGAGCAATTGACAGAATTGAGCATAGTTATGAGAATATCTAGGCATGATCATGTATATAGGCATCACGTCCGAGACAAGTAGACCGACTCCTGCCTGCGTCTACTACTATTACTCTGCACATCGACCGCTATCCAGCATGCATCTAGAGTATTAAGTTCAAAAGAACAGAGTAACGCTTTAAGCAAGATGACATGATGTAGAGGGATAAACTCATGCAATATGAAATAAACCCCATCTTGTTATCCTTGATGGTAACAATACAATACGTGCCTTGCTGCCCCTACTGTCACTGGGAAAGGACACCGCAAGATTGAACCCAAAGCTAAGCACTTCTCTCATTGCAAGAAAGATCAATCTAGTAGGCCAAACCAAACTAATAATTCGAAGAGACTTGCAAAGATAAACAATCATACATAAAAGAATTCAGAGAAGATTCAAATATTGTTCATAGATAAACTTGATCATAAACCCACAATTCATTGGTCTCAACAAACACACCGCAAAAGAAGATTACATCGAATAGATCTCCACAAGAGAGGGGGAGAACTTTGTATTGAGATCCAAAAAGAGAGAAGAAGCCATCTAGCTAACAAATATGGGCCTGAAGGTCTGAAGTAAACTACTCGCACTTCATCGGAGAGGCTATGGTGTTGATGTAGAAGCCCTCCGTGATCGATGCCCCCTCCGGCGGAGCTCCGAAAAAGGCCCCAAGATAGGATCTCACGGATACAGAAAGTTACGGCGGTGGAATTAGGGTTTTGGCTCCGTATCAGGTAGTTTGGGGGTACGTAGGTATATATAGGAGGAGGAAGTACGTCGGTGGAGCAACGTGGGCCCCACAAGGATGGAGGGCGCGCTTGGGGGGTAGGCGCGCCCCCTACCTCGTGCCCTCCTGGTTCCTTTCTTGACGTAGGTTCCAAGTCCTCTGGATCATGTTCGTTCCGAAAATCACTTTCCCGAAGGTTTCATTCCGTTTGGACTCCGTTTGATATTTTTTTTCTGCGAAACTCTAAAATAGGCAAAAAAAACAATAATTCTGGGCTGGGCCTCCGGTTAGTAGGTTAGTCCCAAAAATAATATAAAAATGTATAATAAAGTCAAATAATATCTAAAATAGGATATTTTTAAAAAAATTAAAACAAAATATAATATAGCATAGAACAATCAAAAATTATAAATACGTTAGAGACGTATCACGGGCCAGCAGTCAGGCCGACCCGACCATCTCCAAGGCCCAGCTGCATCCCCTCCAAAGCCTATAACCCTAGCCCACCAACCACCCTCTGCCCCGATCCCCTCCTGGTAGCGCAGCCTCCTGCCCTAATCCCCTCGCTATGAGGCGCGCGAGCCCCCGCGCTCGATCCCCTCGACCTTGAGGTCGCCTGCCCTGGCGCCCGCGGCTGCAGCTCCGCGTGCCATGGTACCCCGCCGACCACCTTCATTCCCATGGCGCTGCGACCCCGTCGCTGCTCCCGTCGATGAGAGTCGTCGCTTGCAGTGCCTCGCGTCCGCGCCCTGCCCGAGACGTAGTTCCATCGGATCCTCCGCCAGTTGTCTCCTCTGCTCAGCGCTGTCCCCACTGGACGCTGCCGCTCCACCTCTGTCGGCTACTCCCTCGACTCCCCGTAGCAGCCGTACCACCCCAAACCCAATTTCTTGGCAAGTTTCGTACATGCATCAAGTTTTCTTTGGGTGGTTGTTGAGTATGCTCCGATCTGATGAATTGTTTCACAAAAAAATGTAACGAATTGCTCCAGCAGATGTCCATGTTAGTCCAACATACATCAATTGCTAACGTCCACGGTGATGACCAGAGCGATGGCAGCATGTAGTCTAGAATCATCAGAGCATGCTTGACCAAGACTTGCTCAATCACCACAATAGATAGATCCTTTTACAAGTTCATGCGGTGCCAGTTCTCTATGTTCCACATGCCTGAAGTGCTTGGCCGTCTCGCGGAAGTTGCAGCCTTCGTGTTGCATTTGTATTCAACGCTATGCCTCCTTTAATTGTTTTTTGGAAACATTAAATTGCTCATCCTGACTTCATTCAATTGTTTTTTGGTCAAATCCTTTTGAAATATTTCAGATAAACGGTGGTTACAGTAAACATGGGACTATTTTAATCCATACATATTATTGCCTACCCAAAGTCATCTGATGTACATTTGTTTTTCTCAAGTCAGATAGGACTTACATCTTCAGTTCAATAATGATTTCGCTCCATAAGAGCTAATTACTGTTGAAATAAAAATCCCAGAATATTGATTTCATTTGTTTATGGAAAAACACTATATTGTCTTTTTTTTTCAGCGGAGCTTGAAATTGATTTGAAGTGCTACAACAAATCATGCGTGTGTTGGCAATTCTGGAACAAGTTTGTGTGGTGTGGAGCTCTCACTTTGTTCAGCAATGGCTTCCAGTTAATATTTTGTGATTGCTAAATGAATCTTTGTGAATGACAATGCCAACCATGTGGGAAATCTAGGTAGTGCTTTTTACTAAGAAACTTCTTTAAAGTATGTAAGTTGGCAACGGGTAAATGATTAATTCTAGGGCGTCCAATAGACGTGTATTTGTGTATTGATATGTGTGCTTAGTTTCACGACAAGAAGAACCGGTTTTATATTATTTCGGCAATGGCAAACACTAAAATGAACATGAAAAGTAGGTGCATTTACTTATGGATGCACTTTTTTATCTGACCAGGCCGGTTAATTTGTTTTCTCTAAAATTCTTAATTCTATCCAGGCATCTTGGTTTGGAAAGCTCGGAGAATAATTTTGCCCAAGTATTTGGTTAATCTACTTATGTTGTTCAAAGCACAACTTTCATTCGGTGCCCGTCACCAACATGCTCTTCTCCTAGGAGTTGCCGGGAACAAGGCTGCCCCGCTCGACCCACTCACAGTTAACACCAATGCATGAAGAGTTGAATTCATAGTCCTTGGTGTTTCTGATATAAGTTCCTAGCTTTTCATATTACATTAGCCTAAGTGTGGAAGGTCTTTGAGCAACGTTCTTGGTCTTTCTTGACAAGAACGGTCCCTGACCCATATCAGTCAACCTTGGTTAGCAACTATCATTTGCTTCATGTGAACGGTGAACCACGAGCATTGTGGACTTAAGTTTAAACATTCCCTTACGCTGTCATGGTTAAGTAACAGTTGTAGGTGCAATACCCGAGGTCATTGCCTTGGAATTGATTATATTAGAACATGTTGTGGCCATGTGAACAGGAGTCTTGATGAATGTTTATTGGATAGGGGCTTATGATAATTTTTTCCGTTGCAACGTACGGGCATGTTTACTAGTTTTAAACTATGTTCAACTGGAAGAGGATGGGTTTGATCATTGACCTCATTCAGCAGGACATGAACAACATAATGATCAGAAGTAGTTGTGATAATATTCTCCACTGCACAACCTTCAAATAGCTGTAAAAAAAGCATGGTTAGCCACAACGCGATCCAATCTGACGTTCATGTGGCGATCCCCATCTTGTTTGTTACTCCAGGTAAACCGGGGCCAGAATAACCCAAATCAGACAGTCCACAATCATCTAAACACTCCCGGAATTCCATCATCTAAACTTCACTGCGATCACGGACACCCAAATGTTCTTTAGCAGCCAGAACCTCATTGCAATCCCCTGCTCAAATCCACGGCCCATCCCATTTGGTTTTGAGAAACCTCAACTTGTTCCAAAATTCATGGCGACGCACCAGTTTTGGTTCCCCATACAAAAAAGTCGCACGCCAAGCTGTTCCACCAACCGGTGCACCACCACATAGATGATATGTGAAGAGTAAGCACGGAGGGAAACAACAAGAGACTTCGACTAGAACAAAGCTAAGCCACCACTGAAGCCATCACTACTAACAACCATACATGAGTCATAGCCCAAAGACCACATAAAATTCCTTGCTCTTGTATCCCTCATCTTTGTTTCAGATAAAAAAGAGAAAGGACGGCTGATACTTCTTGATGAGCCATCGCAACTCACCCACTGTCAGGTCCATCCCCAGGCCCCGACAATTCCAACAGAGCAAATTCAAAGCGCCTTGCGGAACTACTTTGCAGCCGTCGTCGAATTCACCTGACCTGTTGATGAAGCAGGACTCCTTATTTTGCTTAAATGGTTCCACTAGAGGAAAGTGAGCCCCTGCAAAGGAATCATGTACAAAGTTTTCTGTGGCCAAAGGTCTTCCAGCCTCATTTGTGTCACACCACCCGGATCGAAAGTAAAGCCTGATTAAAAATGCTCATGCTGTTGATGATTGCTTCTATCAGCCGTCTCAGGGGACAACCTTCGTAATTACCAGGGGACAGATTGTGAGGTACATGTGTCTCTGTCCCTCGAACTGTGCACTGATGCTGAAAATTAATACACGACGAGGTGCATCGTTCTGACTGAAGCTGCTGACCAGGACGGTGAACACCTTACAACACCAGTTGAGTGAAGGGTGGCTCACCAAGAACATGCGTCAGTCCTGTATGAAGGCCGACCTTTGAAAGAGGGGGTGAAAGATCTGGTCTAGAATCGCATCCGAGCTACGAACGATTTGCACTGCACGCGTCTTCACTCCTTCTATCACCATCGAGTCCATGTGGAAATGCACCGGAAGATCCATGGGAGAGCCTCCCAAGGCAAAACAAAAAAAAGAATAGAAGAAAGCAAGACAAATTTGGGAATTTGGGGGAATACAGATTTCGAAGTGGGGAGACAGATCTGGGAGGATGGAAAAAATGAAGAAAGATAAATACATAAGGGAAGGAAGAGCAGAGAAGATCAGCTCGGGCAGGAACTAGGAAGAAAAAAGGAAGGACACGGCAAATCCCCAGAACAAGAGGAACAAGCCAAAAGAACAGTGTAAAAAGAGAAGATTAAAAGAGGAAGATCAGTGAGATTGAAGCTGGACCTAGGGAAGATTGAAAGGGGAGAAACTGAAGAGATCAGGATGAAGAAAATACGGCATGTCGCCAGTCGCCGGCATATCGCCAAATCATCGCCGCTTAGTCGCCGGCATACTGCCAAATCATCGTCGCCGGATCTTCCCAAGACAAGTCCATGGCGAATAGGTCTCTCTCTCCGGTGCACAGGTCCATGGCTTTTCGTTCGCGGTGGACGGGTCGGGTGTCTTGCTTCCGGCCCGGAGGAGATGGCATGGCGGAATCGAAGCTTGCGACGACGTAGCCTAAGACAGGCCTATGGCATACATGTCACCCTTTGGCATAGCACCTGTCAAGACGACGTGCCCTTACGACGCCATCGTTCGTCGACCCTGTTAAGAGGCGCCTTTGTCTTGGCAAACCAACAAATACGGCATCTAGCCGAAGCAAGGCGACGCAACCACTACAATCATCACTGCACAAGTTCACCAAGAGATGTCCCCTAATAAAGAGGACTGCCATAGATTTGGAGTTCAATCAAGTGAGGTGCACCCATCATGACAGGCAGGTTTTTGACGTATAAGTCTATAGTGTTGTCGGCGTACATGTTACTCTTTGGCGTAGCACCAGCCTAAGGCGACGCGGCCTCTATGTGATGTGAATTGAGGGCCGATCGATGAGAAAGAGATAATTACAATTTTTGGAGGATTTGACCCTCCTGATCTGGCTACCAACTATGCAGGAAAAATCGTATACGACTGATATCCACGACAATCGTTAAACTAGCTCTATAGTGTTATCAACCAAGCCAACTAACGCCGAATACTGCGACTTCTACGTGGTGTATCGAGTCCTTGGACCCCACGTTGTTCTCGGTCCATGAAGCCAAAACCAATTGTTTCTCCCTTCGTAGCTAAGCAAAGCTTAGTTAGGAAAGAAAGGAGGAAATAAACAACCTAAATTTTAAAAAGTGCATACATATCAATTAGAGGAAACGAGCGGCCGGCCTTACACACACATGCATGTAATTTTGTGGTCTAAAGTTTGTCTTTATTCGTGACGTGGCATGTATTACTAGGATAGTCACATAGACAAAACACCGCATTATTCCATGAATGCACATGTCCATTTATTCGGGTTTTCAAATTTTTAAAAAGCCATATCTTTTAAATCATGCTTCGGAATTTAGATCCGTTTTCATTATTGAAATCCTCGCGACGAGATCTTTGAAACTAGATCTCGCATAGGTATGTTTTGACGAATTTTTTTATGCCAACTTTGATGCTATATTGTGCAATTCTATTACTGATTGTGCAACTTTATTACTACATCGTGCAACTTTTTTTAAAACTAATGTTTGTAGCTGCACCTTCGTATGAGGTTGCAACCTAGCAACCACGACAACTTTGATGTGCAACTAGTCTATTGCCTCGACGAAAGTCGATGTACAACTTCCTCTTGTAATGTACTCTAGTTGTACACATATTGATGTTTAGTTAGCTTGTAATATAGTCTAGTTGCACACACATTGATATTTAATTGGCAGGAAGACTAGTTGCACACACATATGCTCAGTTGGCTTGTAATTTAGTCTAATTGCACACACATTGATTTTTAGTTGACAGGACACTAGTTGCACACATATATGCTCAGTTGACGCGGCAATCTAGTCTAGTTACACACACATTGATGTTTAGTTGGCAGGACTTTTTTGACACACACATATGCTCAGTTGGCGCGGCAATCTAGTCTAGTTGCACACACATTGATGTTTAGTTGGGAGGACACTAATTGCACACACATATGCTCAGTTAACGCGGCAATCTAGTCTAGTTGCACACAAAATGATATTTAGTTGGCAGGAAGACTACTTCGTCGAAACATCTCCACGCGGGATCTAGTTTCGAAGAGCACGTTACGAGGATTCCAGTGGTGAAAATGAATCTTAATTCTGACATGCGGATTAAAAGGTATGCTTTTTTAGTTTTTGAAATCACGAATTAAATACATCAAAAAATAAAAAACATGCACTGAAGGAATGGCTGTGCAGACATTTAAGGATTAGATGAATTTTTTTCTTAATTAAGATAATTAATTAGAAAGAGAATACAAAATTTTCAGTTTAGGCCGGCCGTTCGCGTAGGCTAAGCGAGCAACCGCTGCTCGCTAGACTTGGCCAATAAACAACTATTGACGTGTTCTGATCTGTAGCAATTCGGTCGAACGTTGGCCGGTTCTTACGTAATTAGCAATGTGGCTAATGATCATTGGGGAAGGGGAGGAAGGGGCCCCATCTATCTGAAAATCAGGGGGCAAAGAAGTATATTTAAGAAGAGGACGTGTCTAATGAGTGGTAGGGCGTTCGCGCTCCGCAGCGGCCGTCACTTTTATCGTTTATGTTCCTATTAAACAAAAAAAAAAGATTCTTTCTTATCGTAAAAAGGTAAAAAAAAGGCATGCAACATGTTTTTAATTACGGATTGAAAGGCACTCATGTGTAAACACATTAATTTAGAGTTCATTTTCATTTTAAAAGCCATAACTTTTAAACCAAACATCAAAATTAAGATTCGCTTTCACTTTTGAAACCCTTACGACGTGCTCTTCGAAACTAAATCTCGCATGGGTATGCTTCGACGAATTAATCTTCCTGCCAACTAAACATCAATATATGTGCAACTAGACTACATTGTCACGCCAACTGAGCATATGTGTGTGCCAAATAGTCATGCCAACTAAACATCAATGTGTGTGCAACTAGACTATATTGCCGCGACAAGTGAGCATATGTGTGTGTCAATAGTCCTGCCAACTAAACATCAATATGTGTGCAACTAGACTATATTGCCACGCCAACTGAGTATATGTGTGTGTAACAAGTCCTGCCAACTAAATATCAATGTGTGTGTAACTAGACTACATTGCCGCGTCAACTGAGCGTATGTGTGTGCCAATAGTCCTGCCAACTAAACATTACAGTTGTCATGGTTGCTAGACTGCAATCTCATAGAAAGTTGAATCATGTAGATCCAAAAATTGGTTTTGCAAAAAGTTGTACAATACAGTACTAAAGTTGCACCATATAGCATCAACGTTGGCATCAAAAAAATTCGTCAAAATATATTTATGCGGGATCTAGTTTCAAAGATCTCATCACAAGAGTTCCAGTAGTGAAAACGGATCTGAATTCCGACGCGCGGTTTGAAAGATCTGACTTTTTAAAATTTAGATCTTCAAAATGAATATGTGTGGATCTGTTTTATTCGGAATGAAGTAATCAGTATGAACGCATTCAATGCTAATATCCACATGCACTAAAAAATAAAAAATATTAACAGCCACATGCATGTGGGACGCGGCTGCTCCATTCAACCAAATAGTGCGCGGCCACTTTTTAGATTTTAGGTTGAAAAGATTACCTAAACTCTTTCGTAGCTATACGTGGATATATAATTATCGCTGATTCTTGACATCCAAACAAATTAAAATCACTAAGGTAAGTAAAACAATCTCTCGGCCAAGACGTGCACATGCACACGTTGCATGCATGGCCCCTTATTTTTCTGCAACAGGAAACAAACTTGCTAAGGGAAGAGCAACGGGATCATAGGCTAGCGTCCCTTTGGATTAGTATTCTTAACCAGCCTTCTTCTGGCCAGGGGAAGACGGCTTCGCCGGCGGCTGTGCTGGGCTCGGTGTCGCACCGGTGCGGTAGATGTCGCCCTGCTCGCCCATGAGCGTGACCGGCTCTGTCGATGGCTCCTCTGCATACGAGCCACCGCCGAGAGCCTCGGCGAGGGGGTCGCCGGGCTGCAGCACCACCTCTGGCACAACCTCCACCTGCGGGACGTACCCCTCACCGTCGCCACCCACGTCTGGCCTTGAGAGCAGATCGGTCGGCAGCGGCATCACCTCCGGTCGCGGGAGGAACTCCCCGGGGTTCTGGTTCATGGACAGCGGCTCCACCTCCAGGCTCACCGCGGCAGAAGGGGCGTACTCCTCGAGGCCGTCGGCCCGGCCGGCGATGAGCAGGCAAGCCATGGCCACCGCGGCGACGACCGCCGGTAATAGCTGATCGGCGTGCATGGTCGGTTAACGGAACTAATGTGAGATTTGTTTGCACTAATTTCCTTCTGTTTTGCGGGCTGGCGCGTACGTGTTTATGTACCCACCAGAGGCTGGGAGGTACTATTTTTGACATGGATTGGTGGCCACTGCTATTTTAGGACTAACCTTATGAGACGACCATTCAAACTGCAATGGATGTCCTAAACCATATTGCCAACAATGGACGTCCTAAAATGCGAGTGGCCAGGGAGAAACACCTATCTTATTCTAAGAAAATAGACACATGTCGTGTTACGCTCGTCAATAACCACATGAAAGTTTCACCTTTGTGCCCCTCTTGTGCTTCGGGTTTAGAAGACACAAAGCATATGTTGCTTCCGTGTTAGAAGGCTAAGGAAGTCTGGAGAAGGCTTGGTTTAGACGAGATTATTGTTAAAGCTTACGGAGTTGATCGTGCTGGAGAGGCGGTTCTCGAATTTTTGTTACACATGCCTGAAAAAGATTTATCTATTATGGGGTTTCAGAAGATTTGGGAAATGATTGCCATCACATCTTGGTATTTGTGGTGGGAAAGACGTAAACTAGTGCACAAGGAGAGAATTCAAGATGCTAAATAGGTTTCAGTGGGGATACAAGCTCTTACGGCTAATTATGTTGGTGCCTCCGGTCCAAAGGCTTCTATGAAAAAGGTTAGATGGACTCATCCCTTGTTGGGATATGTGAAACTTAATGTTGATACTTCTTTTAATCATGGTCTTCTTAAAGGTACAGTTGGGGCAGTCCTGAGGAACAATAAAGAGAGTTTTATTGCAGGTGGTCTTTGGAAAATAGATCATTGCATTGAGGTTCTAATAACCGAAGCTTGGACTCTCAGATTTGGTCTGTTACTAGCGCAACGGGCGGGATGCAATCGCCTTGTAATTAATTCTGATAATTTGGAGGTTATTGAGACTATGAATAATGGCGGACGGTCGGCCGGAGCGGCGGCGGCAATTTTTGATGATTGCTATTTTTTGGCATGTGATTTTTCTATATCTAGGTTTAACATTGTAATAGTGAAGCCAATAAGGTTACGCACGAGCTTGCTAGGTCGGCTAGATTTTCTTCTGCAGTTGATTGGTTTGAGGAGCCTATGATCGAAATTGTACATTTCCTCACAAACGATGTGTCTGTTATTTAGGTTGAATAAAGTCCATATGTTATTTTTAAAATAGACTAATCTAACTCTACATACCCACATAGTATTATTGAACCCAATAAGAGTCGCGTGAAGGACGCCTTCTCGCGCTATACATGTCATCACCGTTTCACTGTGCAACGTTGAGAAAGCTAGAAAAAACAGCCTCTGATAGAATAAATAGCCAGGCTGAGGTCTCACCGGTCAGCCTGTCGTAATCTCATAATCAGTTATACCATGCCTGAGATTATGAGATTAAATAAATAGCCAGGCTGAGGTCTCACCGGTCAGCCTGTCAATTTGTTTGTTAGGTTAGGCTGATACGGACAATAACAAAGAAAAAGACACCGGAACAGGTGATAGATCACACCAAATCTTCATCTTTTCTGTATATTTCACTCTTAATGCATTTCTGCATGTTCATTTGCTATTTTGCTCCAGGTTAGTTGCAACAACTTCAGGCTGATCTTTGTTTACGCATTTTCTGTATTCCTGTCTTGAGCTGCCTATCTATATATCTAGGATATTCTATATAGCCATAATAGATTTTCTTGTGACTATCTATGTACCAATTTTGTGTCTACATAGAGCTTGTTGTCTGATATAACCTTAATGTTACTGTATTGGATGCTAAATGTTTGCAGACAAGGCAAACCATTGCTATTAGGAAGATTCTTCAGGATAAGCAGTACAAGAACCGCGAGCTTCGGACCAAACACCTACATGACCACCCAAATGTCGTAGCTCTGAAGCATTGTTTCTTTTCTACAACTGAGAAGGATGAAATTTTGCTGAACTTGGTTCCCAAGTATGTATATCGCATTACTGCACTACCTCCTTAAGTCTTGAGTGGTGGCGCTGCCGTAATCTTTGCAAATACTCTGATGACCAGGTGGTGATCGACGGCTGATGGCTCTCTGTAGTGGTTTGGTAGCGGGACAGAATAGGGCGGTGGAGGTGAGGCAGCAGAGCGTGGGTGCTGGCCATGCTCGCCAGGCCATCCGTGATGCATCGAATATGTTAGCAGGTTTGCATTGCGCTCATGATCATCATATGTTTGTTAAAATGCATTTCCTTCTCAGTTTTATGTTTAATCTTTTGAGTTGTAATTACTATATAAATTTATAAACTGAGATGTGGAGATTGCAATATTGATCTAAGTTCAGTTCAGTCTATTACATGACCTGAGTTTGTTATCCATGATTTCCCTCATTTCTTTGTTATGGCACATACTCATTAATTGATTATAGTCTACTTCAGGTTTTTTTGTGCATTTAGTTCTAGGTTGTTTTGATCTGAGCGAGTGGCTCCTAGCTTTTCATTGATTTTGTAGAATCGTTCATTATCTCGAGCCATACCCGATACTGAATCTGAACGTTTCCATCTCTGGTACCATGGCACGACATTGTGGCCGTATCTTGCAGAAGAAGAAGAGGACGACAATGGCTTACAGATGAAGATGACAGTGGCAACTTGCAGTGTAACAGGCTCACAATGCCGCCATGGATACTCTCCCGCAATAGCTATTCAGGTATATTTATTTTCTCCATCTGAACTTCTATAGAATTATGGGCTGCAGCTGCATACGACAGAAATTATTGCGAAGGAGAAAATGCTTGCATGATAGATAATGTAACTTCTATTGTTGGAACTTAAGTTAGTACTCCCTCCGTCCTAAAATTCTTGTCTTACATTTGTCTAAATACGGATGTATCAAGTTATGTTTTAGTATTAGATGCATTCGTATCTAGACAAATCTAAGACAAGAATTTTGGGACGAAGGGAGTATATTATTAAAAGAATGTTCAGGTTAGGAAGTACATATTTGTCTATTCATACGGCAACAAGCATAATCTCATATTGTTTTATATCCTGGATTCTGACCAACTGATCACACTGGCCCGATTACAACTATTGGGTGGTCAAACTGAATTGGTAGAGTTGTAGCACAGAGGACGCGGGGTATATTTCTGTCTAATGCAGCTGCAAGGCGAGTGTATAAACTTCAGTGATTGTGCATAACAAAAGCCATTGGGAGGGGAAGAACATATTGAGTTGTACTCAAATATTTCTGAAAACTCAAGATCCATATGCTTTTAGGCTTCCAGGCATGCATAAGAATACACACTTGATTAATTTAGTGTGAAGAGATCACTGTCCATGTGTTACTTTGATTAGCTTTGCTGCTTTGAGGCAATAGAGTTTTGAGGCCCACTGGTTCATTAAAGAGGTATTTTTTTTCTTCTTCTTCTTATGCTCTCATTGTTCTTCTGTTTTGTGCTTTAACATTGTTCTTGTGTTTCCGCTTAATCTAAGGTTGTCAACAATCAGCTGTTTGCTATTTGTAGGATTTTATTGTAAACTTGGAAATCCATTGGCAAATAGCGCTATTTGGGATACTGGTTGTAGACCAAGGAAGAAGACCGAGAGGGCTGAGGCGAAAAGATGTAGTCTCTCGTGTGAACCAAGGAGCAGACCTCTTGGCAAAGCTACTAGTAGGTTTCTCCCTTGGTCT
The DNA here is from genome assembly GCA_034509565.1 of Triticum monococcum. Classification (NCBI taxonomy): domain Eukaryota; kingdom Viridiplantae; phylum Streptophyta; class Magnoliopsida; order Poales; family Poaceae; genus Triticum; species Triticum monococcum. The sequence goes on along the minus strand of CM067845.1, from coordinate 10,633,520 downwards.
ATGCGTGCGTGTGTGTGTGTGTAGAGTTTCATGTGTGTGTGTGTGTTCTTGTGTTCTTGTGAGAAGAAGAGAGAAACAACCAGAGAAAGAGAGAGGGAGCTGTGAGAGGCAGCACCAAGGTAGAGGAAGGGCGGCGCTGTGAGGAGCCGGCGCCAACAATTGGCATCAGAGCCTCGTTGATCGGGCGACGGCGGCGTGGTGGACTCCATGTGAGGTGAAGGACACCGGCGCGAGGTGACGGCCGGCGGCGGCGCAATGCCGCGAGGTGATGATGGTGTGGTGATCGGCGCCGCGATGGCGCTATCCAAGTCAAGAGGAGGATAGCCACATGCGGCAAATTGGCGTGGTGGCGGGCGCTGCGACGGCGTCGACCACGGCAAGATGGTTTGTTGTGATTGGCGCTGCGACGGCGTCGTCCACGGCAAGATGGTGCGGGTGATCCACATCGACGATTGGCGAGTTAGGATGACAAGATTAGAGAGGTGATTGTTAAAAATAATCTTGTCATGATGTATCATGTTTTGTTTTATCGTTCGGCATGTAGCTTAGCAAGTAGCTTGTCAGGGCAAAGCTTCAGTTGTGCGCATGAAGGAGGGCAGATCCCGGGCTGCCGTGCGATACGGTGAGCAAGGCGAGATGCCGATGGCGGCGTGAAGCTGCAATGCTGCGCGAGGCGGCACGGTCGTGTGACACGGCGTGCAATGTGTGATGCCGTGATGCTGTGTGATGCAGCACTGCCGTGAGATGCGGCATGCAGGCGCAAGACGGATCGAACGGCTGGACAAATCAGTAGAGAAAATGGGTAAGTCCTTGTAGTTTGTTAGGATGCCTGAGTTGTTAGTCGTGCGGCCGTTGAGGAGGCTAAGAAGGTGCTGAACTGACCGAGTGATTCGGTCAAGCAGCTAGTGATTAGCATCATGCATGGGTTAGTTGGTTAGTGGCCGAGTGTGCCGGTCAGCTGAGTGCGTGCATGCGTGAGTTAGTGGCTGGGTGTGGAGTCATTTGTACTGCCTATTTAAGTTCAACAGATGAATGAGAAGGGAGGCCGTCAAGGCTGTGGAAAAGATGTAGTCTCTCGTGTGAACCAAGGAGCAGACCTCTTGGCAAAGCTACTAGTAGGTTTCTCCCTTGGTCTATGCGTGCGTGTGTGTGTTCTTGTGTTCTTGTGAGAAGAAGAGAGAAACAACCAGAGAAAGAGAGAGGGAGCTGTGAGAGGCAGCACCAAGGTAGAAGAAGGGCGGCACTGCGAGGAACCGGCGCCAACATTGGCCCCCCCCCCCCCCCCCCCCCCGCATTGGTCTGGACATGCCTTTGGATTCTTCCAAGTAGAAAGATGATTTTGTTTTTTCTATCTTAGTAATAAAAATGAAAGGTTAATACCATTATGTTCTCTGAATATTGCTATGGCTGATATGCTACTTGATTAAATAACTTGTGGTTTTCTTAAACTAGCAGCATTTCTAATTTTCTCCTTTTGGAAGGATAACAGTAATTTATGTGGTGTTAACATCTGTAATTTGGTGAGAACTTTCCATTCATTGGATATTAAGATTTCCAGTTGTTGATATTCGGAGAATCTGCTCATCTTTTCTTTTGTTAGTCTCGCCATGAAGGAAAGGTATGGAATTGCGTCGTGCTGCTAACTTTGCTTTTTTCACTATGGAGTTGAGGCCCTTACTCTTAGCTACATATACTAACTGAGGTTCGGTTCAATTACTCGATTCAAAGATTCAAATATATGTTCGGTGCATTCAATTCTTGCTGTTCTCAGTAGAAATTGATTCTGCTCTTATCTTCTTTTCATGGTTTTATCTTTTGATCTTCGCAAACTACTAGCAGCAATAAAGCAAGACATTTGTCGATGGTGGTCGGACCTTTCCCCGGACCCTGCGCAAGCGGGAGCTATGTGCACCGGGCTGCCCTTTTATTTGTCGATGGTGAAAAGAAGGTTAGCATATCTGAGTTCTTGGTGTTCAGTATGATAAAAGGAAACATGTTTCTTTTTATTTTTACCGTCGTCATTTTAGTTCATTCATGTGATCTTTCCTGCTCTAAATAGTCTTTTGGTACTAGCAGCAATATCATATTATGTCTCTGAAAAATTCTTTCAGCAACGATTGTGTCCTCGCAATTGCGAAGTCTGAGATTGAACTACAGAAATTCAGGATCCCTATCTTTTTGAAAGAACACATACACAGGCCGCGGAGCCGGTCTCTCGCATAGGTAACGGTCGCTCTCACGAACACTACTGCTAGATAATCAGAGTACTATCAGAAGCTCCATTGCTGGATCAAGGCTCGCCAAACCCACAGTTGGATGACACTGGTGGACGCAAGACGTGATGCATCTATGGTTATTTTAGAAAACAAACACTATTTGTGGGGCCATTTCATCTCGCAATGGACTTTAAGATGGGGATTCATTTGTCATGTCATGGTACTGATACACTCTAATTATTCAGAAAAGTATCCAGTATACTACTTAGTAACGTCCATCAGCTGATCACAGAGATCTCTGAGAATCAACCCTGGCCTCTTCAGGATTTAACCTCTGAATTATTTTTTGAATGAGATGTTTTTGTGGCCAAGATATGCATGATACGTATGCCCAAGTCTCATGACCAATTTATTTTCTTTTTGGTTCTGATGGTATGTAATTTAGCTTAATAATACCTCCTGATATATATTTTTTCACAATCTTTTTTGTCTGGTTATTGTGAATGAGTAGAATGAACAAGCCTAGGATTAAAGTTCACACACAGGCTAAGCTTCTCACTTGAGTTTGCATGTATTACACCCTTAACCCAAAAGGCACGGACTGAGATGCTCCTGCAATTAAAGGGCACACAGTTCTGACTCAAGAGGCGCGCCATGGCGCGCCCCATCCACTAGTATTCTATATACATGGGAAAGTTGTGGTGGAGCTCGGGAGAAAGAGCTGTTGGAGAAGGGGGGCATGAGAAGATGGTGGGGGTGTACAAACGCACTCCAAGAGAAAATACGGTTCCTCGGGAGAGTTTGGGTGTGGAGCTTGGTTCAAAACGTGGCATGGAAGCAATGGGCATGGATGCTGAGTTGACATGAGGGCTAGGAAGAGACAGAAGGGAGATGAGCAGGTGAGCAAAGCAAAGAATGTGGGGCTGTGTGGGACAGGCCCCGTGAGAATCAATGAGCCTAGTGGCATGGAATTGCGGGGTTTGGGGAATGGCCCGACAATTCGAGGTCTCCTGGATGTCCAAGAGAAGAAGGACCACGGTTTCTCTTCTTATCTGAAACAAAAATACTCCCTCCGTCCCATAATAAGAACGTTTTTGACACTAGTGTAGTGTCAAAAACGCTCTTACATTATGGGATAGGGGGAGTAGATAAGAAGGGATTGAAGTAGCTAAGCTGGAAGTTAGGTCTCCCTGACGTGCTGGTTCAGAAAAGTAATGGCCAGAGTGACGGACTTACTGTGTTTTGGCAGAATGGTCTACAAATAGGGGTGAGGGTGGTGCTCGAGGTACCACATTGACATGGAGATGAAGGAGGGGGGTGGTTTTGAGCGGAGATTTAGGGAGGTGTATGGAGAGTGAAAAATGGATGAAGGCAGGTGATGTGGGGTCTCTTAAGAACACTAAAATATCATAGTGACAAGCCTTGGCGGAGGATTTTAACATGCGGGGAGGGCCAACCCAAGAAATGTGAGGAGGGCCAACCCGAGAAATTTTAACATGCGAGCCCCAAATATCGTAACGGTCAATCTAACAGAGTTGACTATTATCCCACGTCAACACTTACATGTGAGCCAACCCTATCATAATTGAGTTTAATTTTAACCAAAGTAGTCACTAACTCTAGGTGGTAGTTTATTGTAAAAAAAATAGTGGTAAAGTGGTAGTTTTTGTCAAATTTTCTAAAGTGGTAGTTTTCTGACCAGGTCAGTCGAAAAGTGGTGGTTTTTGTTAGATATGCTCACCTACTAGTATGTGTAATAAGTTGGTCTCCAAAGTGCATGCAAATTGTCTAAAATCCATCCTTTCACAGATTATTGCCCCAAATCAGATTACTTTTGCACCTGGGCGGCTGATTAAAAGCAACATTTTTGCTTGCTTATGAGGTTACTCATTATAAGTAGAATAAAAAATCTAGTTCGGTTGGGTATGCTGCCATGAAATTAGACATGAGTAAAGCACATGACAAAGTGGAGTGGCATTTTTTTGGAGAATATGATGAAGAAGATGGGCTTAGAGGATGGGTGGGTGACGACAACTATGAAGTGTGTCATATCAATGAAACATCATTTGGAGGAAGTGATCCTAGGTAGAGGTCTCAGACAGGGGGGGGGGGGGGCTATCTCCCCTTACATGTTCTTAATTTGTGTGAAAGCAGTTGTCTAGTTTGTTGAACATGGTTGAAAGTAATGGACAACTAGAAGGAGTTAAAGTGTGTCATGATGCCCCAAATATTAACCATCTATTGTCTACATATAAATCGCTAATTCTTCTAAAGGTGAATGAAGAAAGTTTGCATCATTTGCAAGATATCCTTTCTCATTACGAGGTTTACTCGAGACTGGCTATAAATGTTGATAAATATCCATTATGTTTGGTAAGAGTGACATGCAATGTGATAAAACTCATAAGATGCGGCAACTTGGGCGATGGAATGAGACAAAGAATGAGAAATATCTTAGGTTTATGGTGTACGTTGGACAGACAAGAGCTAATATATTTGCATATCTTAAGGATCATGTCTAGGAGTACATCCAAGGTTGGATGGAGAACTCATTGACGAATGTTGGAAAGTAAAGTTTGATAAAGGCATGTGCTCAAGCTATTGCCATTTTCACGGTGTATTGTTTTGACCTAACAAAAGGCCTTTGTGAGAGATTACCATGTGATTGGGAGATACTTTCGAGTGCAACAAGAAAACTAAAAATAAACTACATTGGAAGTTGGGAGAAGTGTACTCTAGCAAAGGAGGAGGGATGCATTGGTTGTAAGGATTCTTTATTCGTTTAAGATGCCCGTCTTCCTCTTCATGTGCAAGTGTGTTGCAACAAAGTAGTACCTTGATGGAAATTTGTTACAAGCACAACCAAAAGAGGGTATCCCATACACTTGGAGAAGCATTGTTAAAGGAGGGGAGTTGTTAAAAGGAGTAATAAATATAGTAGGAGATGAGCTGTCAATGTTGGGGAACGCAGTATTTCAAAAAATTTACCTACGAGCATGCAAGATCTATCTAGGAGATGCATAGCAACGATAGGGGAGAGTGTGTCTGCATACCCTCGTAGACCGAAAGCGGAAGCGTTTAGTAACGCGGTTGATGTAGTCGAACGTCTTCGCGATCCAAGTATCGAACGGACGGCACCTCCGTGATCAGCACACGTTCAGCTCAGTGACGTCCCTCGTACTCTTGATCCAGCTGAGGCCGAGGGTGAGTTCCGTCAGCACGACGGTGTGGTGACGGTGATGAAGAAGTTACCGACGCAGGGCTTCGCCTAAGCACTACAACGATATGGTCGGGGTGTGTAACTATGAGGGGGGGCACCGCACACGGCTAAAAGATCAACTTGTGTGTCTATGAGGTGCCCCCTCCCACGTATATAAAGGGGGGAGGGAGTAGGAGGCCGGCCAAGGGGTGGCGTGCCCAAGGGGGGGAGTCCTACTCCAAGTAGGATTCATCCCCCCCCCTCTTCCTATTCCTACAAGGAGAAGGAGGGAAAGAGGAGAGGGAGAGAAGGAAAGCCCCCCAACCCTAACCCAATTCGGATTGGGCTTTGGGAGGTGCACACCTCCACCTGGCCGCCGCCTCTAGGCCCATTAACCCCCCCCCCCCAGGGGGGGGGGGTTCCGGTAACCCCCAGTACTCCGGAAAATGCCCAAACCTATCCGAAACAATTCCAATGTCCAAACATAACCTTTCAATATATCAATCTTTATGTCTCGACCATTTCGAGACTCCTCGTCATGTCTGTGATCTCATTCGGGACTCCGAACAAACTTCAGTTCATCAAAACACGAAACTCATAATATAAATCGTCATCGAACGTTAAGCGTGTGGACCCTACGGGTTCGAGAACTATGTAGACATGAGCGAGACACATCTCCGGTCAATAACCAATAGCGGAACTTGGATGCTCATATTGGCTCCTACATATTCTATGAAAATCTTTATTGGCCAAACCGCATAACAACATACGTTGTTCCCTTTGTCATCGGTATGTTACTTGCCCGAGATTCGATTGTCGGTATCATCATACCTAGTTCAATCTCGTCACCGGCAAGTCTCTTTACTCGTTTCTTAATGCATCATCCCGTGACTAACTCATTAGTCACATTGCTTGCGAGGCTCATAGTGATGTGCATTACCGAGAGGGCCCAGAGATACCTCTCCGATACACGAAGTGACAAATCCTAATCTAGATCTATGCCAACTCAACACACTCCATCGGAGACACCTGTAGAGCATCTTTATAATCACCCAGTTATGTTGTGATGTTTGATAGCACACAAGTTGTTCCTCCGGTATTCGGGAGTTGCATAATCTCATAGTCATAGGAACATGTATAAGTCATGAAGAAAGCAATACCAGTAAACTAAACGATCATAGTGCTAAGCTAACGGATGGGTCTTGTCCATCACATCATTCTCTAATAATGTAATCCCGTTCATCAAATGACAACACACGTCTATGGCTAGGAAACTTAACCATCTTTGATAAATGAGCTAGTCAAGTAGAGGCATACAAGGGACACTCTATTTATCTATGTATTCACACATGTACTAAGTTTTCGGTTAATACAATTCTAGCATGAATAATAAACATTTATCATGATATAAGGAAATATAAATAACAACTTTATTATTGTCTCTAGGGCATATTTCCTTCAGTCTCCCACTTGCACTAGAGTCAATAATCTAGATTACACAGTAATGATTCTAACACCCATGGAGTCTTGGTGTTGATCATGTTTTGCTCGTGAGAGAGGCTTAGTCAACGGGTCTGCAACATTCAGATCCATATGTATCTTGCAAATCTCTATGTCTCCCTCCTTGACTTGATCGCAGATGGAATTGAAGCGTCTCTTCATGTGCTCGGTTCTCTTGTGAAATCTGGAATCCTTTGCCAAGGCAATTGCACCAGTATTGTCACAAATGATTTTTATTGGACCCGATGCACTAGGTATTACACCTAGATTGGATATGAACTCCTTCATCCAGACTAATTCATTTGCCGCTTCCGAAGCCGCTATGTACTCTGCTTCACACCTAGATCCAGCCACGACGCTCTGCTTAGAACTGCACCAACTAACAGCTCCACCATTCAATAAAAATACGTATCCGGTTTATGACTTAGAGTCATCCGGATTAGTGTCAAAGCTTGCATTGACGTAACCGTTTACGACGAGCTCTTTGTCACCTCCATATACGAGAAACATATCCTTAGTCCTTTTCAGGTATTTCAGGATGTTCTTGACCAATGTCAAGTGATCCACTCCTGGATTACTTTGGTACCTCCCTGCTAAACTAATAGCAAGGCACACATCAGTCTGGTAAACATCATTGCATACATGATAGAACCTATGGCTGAGGCATAGGGAATGACTTTCATTTTCTCTCTATCTTCTGCAGTGGTCGGGCATTGAGTCTGACTCAATTGCACACCTTGTAACACAGGCAAGAACCCTTTCTTTGACTGATCCATTTTGAACTTCTTCAAAGCTGTATCAAGGTATGTGCTTTGTGAAAGTCCAATTAAGCGTCTTGATCTATCTCTATAGATCTTGATGCCCAATATATAAGCAGCTTCACCAATGTCTTTCATTGAAAAATTCTTATTCAAGTATCCATTTATGCTATTCAGAAATACAGTATCATTTCCGATCAATAATATGTCATCCACATATAATATCAGAAATGTAAGGAGCTCCCACTCACTTTCTTGTAAATAGGGGCTTCTCCAAAAGTCTTTATAAAACCATATTCTTTGATCACACTATCAAAGCGTATATTCCAACTCTGAGAGGCTTGCACCAGTCCATAAATGGATCGCTGGAGCCTGCACACTTTGTTAGCACCTTTTGGATCGACAAAACCTTCTGGTTGCATCATATACAACTCTTTTTTAAGATATCCATTAAGGAATGCACTTTTGACATCCATTTGCCAAATTTCATAATCATAAATGCGGCAATTGCTAACATGATTCGGACAGACTTAACCATCGTTACGGGTGGGAAGGTCCCATCGTAGTCAACCCCTTGAACTTGTCGAAAACCTTTCACAATAAGTCGATCTTTGTAGACAGTAATATTACCATCAGCGTCAGTCTACTTCTTGAAGATCCATTTATTCTCTATGGCTTGCCGATCATCGGGCAAGTCAACCAAAGTCCATACTTTGTTCTCACACATGGATCCCATCTCAAATTTCATGGCCTCTAACCATTTTGCAGAATCTGGGCTCATAATCGCTTCCTGATAGTTCATTGGTTCGTCATGGTCAAGTAACATGACCTCTAGAACAGGATTACCATACCACTCTGGTGCAGATCTTGCTCTAGTTGACCTACAAGGTCCGGTAGTAACATGATCAGAAGTTTCATGATCATTACCATTAGCTTCCTCACTAATTGGTGTAGGAATCACTGGAACTGATTTCTGTGATGAACTACTTTCCAATAAGGGAGAAGGTACAGTTACCTCATCAAGCTCTACTTTCCTCCCACTCACTTCTTTCGAGAGAAACTCCTTCTCTAGAAAGGATCCATTCTTAGAAACTAATATCTTGCCTTCGGATCTATGATAGAAGGTGTACCCAACAGTCTCCTTTGGGTATCCTATGAAGACACATTTCTCCGATTTGAGTTCGAGCTTATTAGGTTGAAGCTTTTTCACATAAGCATCTCAGCCCCAAACTTGAAGAAACGACAACTTGGGTTTCTTGCCAAACCACAGTTCATATGGTGTCGTCTCAACGGATTTTGATGGTGCCCTATTTAACGTGAATGCAGTTGTCTCTAAAGCATAACCCCAAAACGATAGCGGTAAATTAGTAAGAGATATCATAGATCACACCATATCTAATAAAGTGTGGTTACGACGTTTGGACACACCATTACGCTGTGGTGTTCCAGGTGGCGTGAGTTGCAAAACTATTCCGCATTGTTTCAAATGAAGACCAAACTCATAACTCAAATATTCACCTCCACGATTAGATCGTAGAAACTTAATTTTCTTGTTATGATGATTTTCCACTTCACTCTGAAAATCTTTGAACTTTCAAATGTTTCAGACTTATGTTTCAGCAAGTAGATATACCCATATCTGCTCAAATCATCTGTGAAGGTCAGAAAATAATGATACCCGCCGCGAGCATCAACACTCATCAGACCGCATACATCAGTATTTATTATTTCCAATAAATTTGTTGCTCGCTCCATTGTTCCGGAGAATGGAGTCTTAGTCATCTTACCCATGAGGCATGTTTCGCAAGCATCAAGTGATTCCAAAAGCCCATCAGCATGGAGTTTCTTCATGCGCTTTACACCAATATGACCTAAACGGCAATGCCACAAATAAGTTGCACTATCATTATTAAACTTATATATTTTGGCTTCAATACTATGAATATGTGTATCACTACTATCGAGATTCAATAAAAATAGACCACTCATCAAGGGTGCATGACCATAAAAGATATTACTCATATAAATAGAACAATCATTATTCTCTGATTTAAATGAATAACCGTCTCACATCAAAAAAGATCCAGATATAATGTTCATGCTTAAGCTGGCACCAAATAACATTTATTTAGGTCTAAAACTAATCCCGAAGGTAGATGTAGAGGTAGCGTGCCGACCGCGATCACATCGACTTTGGAACCATTTCCCACGCGCATCGTCGCCTCGTCCTTAGACAATCTTCGCTTAATTCGTAGCCCCTGTTTTGAGTTGCAAATATGAGCAACAAAGCCAGTATCAAATACCCAGGCGTTACTGCGAGCATTAGTAAGGTACACATAAATAACATGTATATCAAAAATACCTTTCACTTTGCCATCCTTCTTATCCGCCAAATACTTGGGGCAGTTCTGCTTCCAGTGACCAGTCCCTTTGCAGTAGAAGCACTCAGTCTCAGGGTTAGGTCCAGACTTGGGCTTCTTCACTTGGGCATCAACTTGCTTGCCATTCTTCTTGAAGTTCCCCTTCTTACCTTTGCCCTTCTTCTTGAAACTAGTGGTCTTGTTGACCATCAACACTTGATGCTCCTTCTTGATTTCTACCTCCGCAGCTTTTAGCATTGTGAAGAGGCCGGGAATTGTCTTATCCATCCCTTGCATATTATAGTTCATCACGAAGCTTTTGTAGCTTGGTGGCAGTGACTGAAGAACTCTATCTATGACACTATCATCAGGAAGATTAACTCCCAGTTGAGTCAGGTTGTTGTGGTACCCAGACATTCTAAGTATATGTTCACTAACATAACTATTCTCCTCCATCTTGCAGTTATAGAACTTATTGGAGACTTCATATCTCTCAATTCGGGCATTTGCTTGAAATATTAACTTCAACTCCTAGAACATCTCATATGCTCCATTACATTCAAAATGTTGTTGAAGTCCCGATTCTAAGCCGTAAAGCATGGCACACTGAACTATTGAGTAGTCGTCAGCTTTGCTCTGCCAGACGTTCATAACATCTGGTGTTGCTCCTGCAGTGGGCTTTGCACCTAGCGGTGCTTCCAGGATGTAATTCTTCTGTGCAGCAATGAGGATAATCCTCAAGTTACAGACCCAGTCCGTGTAGTTGCTACCATCATCTTTCAACTTAGCTTTCTCTAGAAACGCATTAAAATTCAAAGGAACAGTAGCACGGGCCATTTATCTACAACAACGTAGATATGCAAAATACTATCAGGTACTAAGTTCATGATAAATTAAAGTTCAATTGATCATATTACTTAAGAACTCCCACTTAGATAGATATCCCTTTAGTCATCTAATGATCACGTGATCCATATCAACTAAACCATGTCCGATCATCATGTGAGATGGAGAAGTTTTCAATGGTGAACATCACTATGTTGATCATATCTACTATATGATTCACGCTCGACCTTTCAGTCTTAGTGTTTCGAGGCCATATCTGCATATGCTAGGCTCGTCAAGTTTAAACCGACTATTCTATGTGTGCAAAACTGGCTTGCACCCATTGTATGTGAACGTAGAGCTTATCACACCCGATCATCACGTGCTGTCTCGGCACGACGAACTGTAGCAACGGTGCATACTCAGGGAGAATACTTATACCTTGAAATTTAGTGAGAGATCATCATATAATGCTGCCGCCGTACTAAGCAAAATAAGATGCATAAAGGATAAACATCGCATGCCATCAAAATAAGTGATATGATATGGCCATCGTCATCTTGTGCCTTTGATCTCCATCTCCAAAGCACCCTTATGATTGTCGGGGAACGTAGTAATTTCAAAAAATTCCTACGCACATGCAAGATCATGGTGATGCATAGCAATGAGAGGGGAGAGTATTGTCTACGTAACCTCGTAGACCGTAAGCAGAAGCATTTTATCAACGTGGTTGATGTAGTCGTACACCTTCACGATGTTGGGGAACGCAGTAATTTCAAAATTTTCCTACGCACACGCAAGATCATGGTGATGCACAGCAACGAGAGGGGAGAGTGTTGTCTACGTACCAACGCAGACCGACTGCGGAAGCGATCACACAACGTAGAGGAAGTAGTTGTACGTATTCTTCCCGATCCGACCGATCCAAGCACCGTTACTCCGGCACCTCCGAGTTCTTAGCACACGTTCAGCTCGATGATGTTCCTCGGGCTCCGATCCAGCAAAGCGTTGAGGAAGAGTTCCGTCAGCACGACGGCGTGATGACGATCTTGATGTACTACCGACGCAGGGCTTCGCCTAAGCACTACAACGGTACGATCGAGGTGGAATTTGGTGGCAGGGGGCACCGCACACGGCTAAGGAACGATCTCAAGGATCAAGTTGTGTGTCTTGGGGTGTCCCCTGCCCCCGTATATAAAGGTTGGAGGAGGGGGGGCGGCCGGCCAAGGGAGGGGAGGCGCAGGGGAGTCCTACTCCCACCGGGAGTAGGACTCCTCCCCCCAATCCTAATCCAATTAGGACTCCCGGGGGGGAAAAGAGAGAGAAGGGGGGCCGGCCCCTTATCCTATTCCTAATAGGACTTGGGGAAGGGGGCGCTGGCCAGCTTGGGCCTTTTCCCTTTTTCTCTTTTTTCCACTAAGGCCCAATAGGCCCATTAGTCTCCCGGGGGGTTCCGGTAACCCTCCCGGTATTCCGGTAAAATCCCGATTTCACCCGGAACACTTCCGATGTCCAAACATAGGCTTCCAATATATCAATCTTTATGCCTCGACCATTTCGAGACTCCTCGTCATGTCCGTGATCTCATCCGGGACTCCGAACAACCTTCGGTACATCAAAATGCATAAACTCATAATAACTGTCATCGTAACGTTAAGCGTGCGGACCCTACGATTCGAGAACAATGTAGACATGACCGAGACACGTCTCCGGTCAATAACCAATAGCGGAACCTGGATGCCCATATTGGCTCCCACATATTCTACGAAGATCTTTATCGGTCAGACCGCATAACAACATACGTTGTTCCCTTTGTCATCGGTATGTTACTTGCCCGAGATTCGATCGTCGTTATCCAATACCTAGTTCAATCTCGTTACCGGCAAGTCTCTTTACTCGTTCCGTAATACATCATCTCACAACTAACTTATTAGTTGCAGTGCTTGCAAGGCTTATGTGATGTGCATTACCGAGAGGGCCCAGAGATACCTCTCCGACAATCGGAGTGACAAACCCTAATCTCGAAATACGCCAACCCAACATCTACCATTGGAGACACCTGTAGTACTCCTTTATAATCACCCAGTTACGTTGTGACGTTTGGTAGTACCCAAAGTGTTCCTCCGGTAAACGGGAGTTGCATAATCTCATAGTTATAGGAACATGTATAAGTCATGAAGAAAGCAATAGCAACATACTAAACGATCGGGTGCTAAGCTAATGGAATGGGTCATGTCAATCAGATCATTCTACTAATGATGTGACCTCGTTAATCAAATAACAACTCCTTGTTCATGGTTAGGAAACATAACCATCTTTGATTAACGAGCTAGTCAAGTAGAGGCATACTAGTGACACTCTGTTGGTCTATGTATTCACACATGTATTATGTTTCCGGTTAATACAATTCTAGCATGAATAATAAACATTTATCATGATGTAAGGAAATAAATAATAACTTTATTATTGCCTCTAGGGCATATTTCCTTCAGTCTCCCACTTGCACTAGAGTCAATAATCTAGATTACATAGTAATGATTCTAACACCCATGGACCCTTGGTGCTGATCATGTTTTGCTCGTGGAAGAGGCTTAGTCAACGGGTCTGCAACATTCAGATCCGTATGTATCTTGCAAATCTCTATGTCTCCCACCTGGACTAAATCCCGGATGGAGTTGAAGCGTCTCTTGATGTGTTTGGTCCTCTTGTGAAATCTGGATTCCTTTGCCAAGGCAATTGCACCAGTATTGTCACAGAAGATTTTCATTGGACCCGATGCACTAGGCATGACACCTAGATCGGATATGAACTCCTTCATCCAGACTCCTTCGTTTGCTGCTTCCAAAGCAGCTATGTACTCCGCTTCACATGTAGATCCCGCTACGACGCTTTGTTTAGAACTGCACCAACTGACAGCTCCACCGTTTAAAGTAAACATGTATCCGGTTTGCGGTTTAGAATCGTCCGGATCAGTGTCAAAGCTTGCATCAACGTAACCTCTTACGGTGAGCTCTTTGTCACCTCCATATACGAGAAACATATCCTTAGTCCTTTTCAGGTATTTCAGGATGTTCTTGACCGCTGTCCAGTGATCCATTCCAGGATTACTTTGGTACCTCCCTGCTAAACTTATAGCAAGGCACACATCAGGTCTGGTACACAGCATTGCATACATGATAGAGCCTATGGCTGAAGCATAGGGAACATCTTTCATTTTCTCTCTATCTTCTGCAGTGGTCGGGCATTGAGTCTTACTCAATTTCATACCTTGTAACACAGGCAAGAACCCTTTCTTTGCTTGATCCATTTTGAATTTCTTTAAAATCTTGTCCAGGTATGTGCTTTGTGAAAGTCCAATTAAGCGTCTTGATCTATCTCTATAGATCTTTATGCCTAATATGTAAGCAGCTTCCCCGAGGTCTTTCATCGAAAAACTTTTATTCAAGTATCCCTTTATGCTATCCAGAAATTCTATATCATTTCCAATTAGCAATATGTCATCCACATATAATATCAGAAATGCTACAGAGCTCCCACTCACTTTCTTGTAAATACAGGCTTCTCCAAAAGTCTGTATAAAGCCAAATGCTTTGATCACACTATCAAAGCGTTTATTCCAACTCCGAGATGCTTGCACCAGTCCGTAAATGGATCGCTGGAGTTTGCATACTTTGTTAGCTCCTTTTGGATCGACAAAACCTTCTGGTTGTACCATATACAACTCTTCTTCCAGAAATCCATTCAGGAATGCAGTTTTGACATCCATCTGCCATATTTCATAATCATAAAATGCGGCAATTGCTAACATAATTCTGACGGACTTAAGCATCGCTACGGGTGAGAAAGTCTCATCGTAGTCAACCCCTTGAACTTGTCGAAAACCTTTTGCGACAAGTCGAGCTTTATAGACAGTAACATTACCGTCAGCGTCAGTCTTTTTCTTGAAGATCCATTTATTCTCAATTGCTTTTCGATCATCGGGCAAGTCAACCAAAGTCCATACTTTGTTTTCATACATGGATCCCATCTCAGATTTCATGGCCTCAAGCCACTTTGCGGAATCTGGGCTCACCATCGCTTCTTCATAGTTCGTAGGTTCATCATGATCTAGCATCATGACTTCCAGAACTGGATTACCGTACCACTCTGGTGCGGATCTCACTCTGGTTGATCTACGTGGTTCAGTAGTATCTTGTTCTGAAGCTTCATGATCATCATCATTAGCTTCCTCACTGATTGGCATAGGTGTCGCAGAAACAGTTTTCTGTGATGTACTATTTTCCAATAAGGGAGCAGGTACAGTTACCTCGTCAAGTTCTACTTTCCTCCCACTCACTTCTTTCGAGAGAAACTCCTTCTCTAGAAATGATCCATTCTTAGCAACGAATGTCTTGCCTTCGGATCTGTGATAGAAGGTATACCCAACAGTTTCCTTTGGGTATCCTATGAAGACACATTTCTCCGCTTTGGGTTCGAGCTTATCAGGTTGAAGCTTTTTCACATAAGCATCGCAGCCCCAAACTTTAAGAAACGACAACTTTGGTTTCTTGCCAAACCATAGTTCATAAGGCGTCGTCTCAACGGATTTTGATGGTGCCCTATTTAACGTGAATGCGGCCGTCTCTAAAGCATAACCCCAAAACGATAGCGGTAAATCAGTAAGAGACATCATGGATCGCACCATATCTAGTAAAGTGCGATTACGATGTTCGGACACACCATTACGCTGTGGTGTTCCAGGTGGCGTGAGTTGCGAAACTATTCCACAATTTTTCAAATGTATACCAAACTCGTAACTCAAATATTCTCCTCCACGATCAGATCGTAGAAACTTTATTTTCTTGTTACGATGATTTTCAACTTCACTCTGAAATTCTTTGAACCTTTCAAATGTTTCAGACTTATGTTTCATTAAGTAGATATACCCATATCTGTTTAATCATCTGTGAAGGTGAGAAAATAACGATATCCGCCACGAGCCTCAATATTCATCGGACCACATACATCGGTATGTATGATTTCCAACAAATCTGTTGCTCTCTCCATAGTACCGGAGAACGGTGTTTTAGTCATCTTGCCTATGAGGCACGGTTCGCAAGTACCAAGTGATTCATAATCAAGTGGTTCCAAAAGCCCATCAGTATGGAGTTTCTTCATGCGCTTTACACCGATATGACCTAAACGGCAGTGCCACAAATAAGTTGCACTATCATTATTAACTTTGCATCTTTTGGCTTCTACATTATGAATATGTGTATTACTATCTTCGAGATTCAACAAGAATAGACCACTCTTCAAAGGTGCATGACCATAAAAGATATTATTCATATAAATAGAACAACCATTATTCTCTGATTTAAATGAATAACCGTCTTGCATTAAACAAGATCCAGATATAATGTTCATGCTCAACGCTGGCACCAAATAACAATTATTTAGGTCTAATATTAATCCCGAAGGTAGATGTAGAGGTAGCGTGCCGACCACGATCACATCGACTTTGGAACCGTTTCCCACGCGCATCGTCACCTCGTCCTTTGCTAGTGTCCGCTTATTCCGTAGTCCCTGTTTCGAGTTGCAAATATTAGCAACAGAACCAGTATCAAACACCCAGGTGCTACTGCGAGCTCTAGTAAGGTACACATCAATAACATGTATATCACATATACCTTTGCTCACTTTGCCATCCTTCTTATCCGCCAAATACTTGGGGCAGTTCCGCTTCCAGTGACCAGTCTGCTTGCAGTAGAAGCACTCAGTTTCAGGCTTAGGTCCAGACTTGGGTTTCTTCTCCTGAGCAGCAACTTGCTTGTTGTTCTTCTTGAAGTTTCCCTTCTTCTTCCCTTTGCCCTTTTTCTTGAAACTAGTGGTTTTGCTAACCATCAACACTTGATGCTCCTTCTTGATTTCTACCTCCGCAGCTTTCAGCATTGCGAAGAGCTCGGGAATAGTCTTGTTCATCCCTTGCATATTATAGTTCATCACGAAGCTCTTGTAGCTTGGTGGTAGTGATTGGAGAATTCTGTCAATGACGCAATCATCTAGAAGATTAACTCCCATCTGAATCAAGTGATTATTATACCCAGACATTTTGAGTATATGCTCACTGACAGAACTGTTCTCCTCCATCTTACAGCTATAGAACTTATTGGAGACTTCATATCTCTCAATTCGGGCATTTGCTTGAAATATTAACTTCAACTCCTGGAACATCTCATATGCTCCATGACGTTCAAAACGTCGTTGAAGTCCCGATTCTAAGCCGTAAAGCATGGCACACTGAACTATCGAGTAGTCATCTGCTTTGCTCTGCCAGACGTTCATAACATCTGGCGTTGCTCCAGCAGCAGGCCTGTCACCCAGCGGTGCTTCCAGGACGTAATTCTTCTGTGCAGCAATGAGGATAATCCTCAGGTTACTGACCCAGTCCATGTAATTGCTACCATCATCTTTCAACTTTGCTTTCTCAAGGAACGCATTAAAATTCAACGGAACAATAGCACG
Source organism: Triticum monococcum (assembly GCA_034509565.1). NCBI lineage: Eukaryota > Viridiplantae > Streptophyta > Magnoliopsida > Poales > Poaceae > Triticum > Triticum monococcum. The sequence goes on along the minus strand of CM067845.1, from coordinate 10,616,158 downwards.
AGCCATCTATCTACAAGCAACATAAACAAGCAAGATACTATCAGGTACTAAGTTCATGATAAGTTTAAGTTCAGTTAATCAAATTACTTAGGAACTCCCACTTAGATAGACATCCCTCTAATCCTCTAAGTGATCACGTGATCCAAATCAACTAAACCATAACCGATCATCACGTGAGATGGAGTAGTTTTCAATGGTGAACATCGTCATGTTGATCATATCTACTATATGATTCACGCTCGACCTTTCGGTCTCTGTGTTCCGAGGCCATATCTGCATATGCTAGGCTCGTCAAGTATAACCTGAGTATTCCGCGTGTGCAAAACTGGCTTGCACCCGTTGTAGATGGACGTAGAGCTTATCACACCCGATCATCACCTGGTGTCTGGGCACGACGAACTTTGGCAACGGTGCATACTCAGGGAGAACACTTCTTGATAATTTAGTGAGAGATCATCTTATAATGCTACCGTCAATCAAAGCAAGATAAGATGCATAAAAGGATAAACATCACATGCAATCAATATAAGTGATATGATATGGCCATCATCATCTTGTGCTTGTGATCTCCATCTCCGAAGCACCGTCATGATCACCATCGTCACCGGCGCGACACCTTGATCTCCATCGTAGCATCGTTGTCGTCTCGCCAATCTTATGCTTCCACGACTATTACTACCGTTTAGTAATCTAGTAAAGCATTACATCGCGATTGCATTGCATACAATAAAGCGACAACCATATGGCTCCTGCCAGTTGCCGATAACTTAGTTACAAAACATGATCATCTCATACAATAAAATCAGCATCATGCCTTGACCATATCACATCACAACATACCCTGCAAAAACAAGTTAGACGTCCTCTACTTTGTTGTTGCAAGTTTTACGTGGCTGCTACGGGCTTAAGTAAGAACTCATCTCACCTACGCATCAAAACCACAACGATAGTTCGTCAAATAGACTCCGTTTTAACCTTCTCAAGGACCGGGCGTAGTCACACTTGGTTCAACTAAAGTTGGAGAGACAGTCTTCCGCAAGCCATCTATGTGCAAAGCACGTCGAGGGAACCGGTCTCGCGTAAGAGTACGCGTAAGGTTGGTCCGGATCGTCTCAACCAACAATACCGCCGAACCAAAGTATGACATGCTGGTAGGCAGTATGACTTGTATCGCCCACAACTCACTTGTGTTCTACTCGTGCATATAACATCAAACCATAAAACCTAGGCTCGGATGCCACTGTTGGGGAACGCAGTAATTTCAAAATTTTCCTACGCACACGCAAGATCATGGTGATGCACATCAACGAGAGGGGAGAGTGTTGTCTACGTACCAACGCAGACCGACTGCGGAAGCGATCACACAACGTAGAGGAAGTAGTCGTACGTCTTCTTCCCGATCCGACCGATCCAAGCACCGTTACTCCGGCACCTCCGAGTTCTTAGCACACGTTCAGCTCGATGACGTTCCTCGGGCTCCGATCCAGCAAAGCGTTGAGGAAGAGTTCCGTCAGCACGACGGCGTGATGACGATCTTGATGTACTACCGACGCAGGGCTTCGCCTAAGCACTACAATGGTACGATCGAGGTGGAATTTGGTGGCAGGGGGCACCGCACACGGCTAAGGAACGATCTCAAGGATCAAGTTGTGTGTCTTGGGGTGTCCCCTGCCCCCGTATATAAAGGTTGGAGGAGGGGGGCCGGCCGGCCAAGGGAGGGGAGGCGCAGGGGAGTCCTACTCCCACTGGGAGTAGGACTCCTCCCCCCAATCCTAATCCAATTAGGACTCCCGGGGGGGGGGGGGGGGGGGGGGGGGAAGAGAGAGAAGGGGGGCCGGCCCCTTATCCTATTCCTAATAGGACTTGGGGAAGGGGGGCGCCGGCCAGCTTGGGCCTTTTCCCTTTTTCTCTTTTTTCCACTAAGGCCCAATAGGCCCATTAGTCTCCCGGGGGGTTCCGGTAACCCTCCCGGTATTCCGGTAAAATCCCGATTTCACCCGGAACACTTCCGATGTCCAAACATAGGCTTCCAATATATCAATCTTTACGTCTCGACCATTTCGAGACTCCTCGTCATGTCCGTGTTCTCATCCGGGACTCCGAACAACCTTCGGTACATCAAAATGCATAAACTCATAATAACTGTCATCGTAACGTTAAGCGTGCGGACCCTACGGTTCGAGAACAATGTAGACATGACCGAGACACGTCTCCGGTCAATAACCAATAGCGGGACCTGGATGCCCATATTGGCTCCTACATATTCTACGAAGATCTTTATCGGTCAGACTGCATAACAACATACGTTGTTCCCTTTGTCATCGGTATGTTACTTGCCCGAGATTCGATCGTCGGTATCCAATACCTAGTTCAATCTCGTTACCGGCAAGTCTCTTTACTCGTTCCGTAATACATCATCTCACAACTAACTTATTAGTTGCAGTGCTTGCAAGGCTTATGTGATGTGCATTACCGAGAGGGCCCAGAGATACCTCTCCGACAATCGGAGTGACAAACCCTAATCTCGAAATACGCCAACCCAACATCTACCATTGGAGACACCTGTAGTACTCCTTTATAATCACCCAGTTACGTTGTGACGTTTGGTAGTACCCAAAGTGTTCCTCCGGTAAACGGGAGTTGCATAATCTCATAGTTATAGGAACATGTATAAGTCATGAAGAAAGCAATAGCAACATACTAAATGATCGGGTGCTAAGCTAATGGAATGGGTCATGTCAATCAGATCATTCTACTAATGATGTGACCTCGTTAATCAAATAACAACTCCTTGTTCATGGTTAGGAAACATAACCATCTTTGATTAACGAGCTAGTCAAGTAGAGGCATACTAGTGACACTCTGTTGGTCTATGTATTCACACATGTATTATGTTTCCGGTTAATACAATTCTAGCATGAATAATAAACATTTATCATGATGTAAGGAAATAAATAATAACTTTATTATTGCCTCTAGGGCATATTTCCTTCACACGATCCGTCCCGATCAAGTACCAAACGTACGGCACCTCCACGTTCAGCACACGTTCAGCTCGATGACGTCCTCGCCTTCTCGATCCAGCAAGAGGGGCAAAGTAATAAATGAGTTCCGGCAGCAAGACGGTGTGATGAAGGTGTTGGTGAAGAACAATTTCTGCAGGGCTTCGCCTAAGCACTATGAAAACTATGACAGAGGATAAACTAGAGGGGATGGGGTTGCCGGCACATGGCTTGGTGTTTCTTGATGTCTTTTGGGTGCTAGCTCTACCCCTCTATTTATATGTTGAGCCTTGGGGTCGAAACTAGGAGTAAAAGCCTCCATAAAGTCAGTTTCACCCGAAAGGCAAGAGTCCTTCTCGGACTCCAGGGCCAGACGCCAGGGTTCCCGGCGTCTGGGCCCAGACGCCAGGGAGCAGCCCCTGGACTCCGCAAAACTTCCTTTTGCGCTTTCCCAAAACCTTGTGGGCTTTCCCCTTTGGCCCAAATAAAGTGTTCTCGTACCGAAACATTTTGGGATACATCCGGAACCCCTTCCGATGAATTCTAGAACCCTTCTGGAGACCAAACTGAAGGAAATATGCCCTAGAGGCAATAATAAAGTTATTATTTATTTCCTTGTATCATGATAAATGTTTATTATTCATGCTAGAATTGTATTAACCGGAAACATAATACATGTGTGAATACATAAACAAACAGAGTGTCACTAGTATGCCTCTACTAGACTAGCTCGTTAATCAAAGATGGTTAAGTTTCCTAACCATGAACAAGGAGTTGTTATTTGATTAACGAGGTCACATCATTAGTTGAATGATCTGATTGACATGACCCATTCCATTAGCTTAGCACCCGATCGTTTAGTATGTTGCTATTGCTTTCTTCATGACTTATACATGTTCCTATGACTATGAGATTATGCAACTCCCGTTTGTCGGAGGAACACTTTGGGTACTACCAAATGTCACAACATAACTGGGTGATTATAAAGGAGTACTACAGGTGTCTCCAATGGTAGATGTTGGGTTGGCATATTTCGAGATTAGGATTTGTCACTCCGATTGTCGGAGAGGTATCTCTGGGCCCTCTCGGTAATACACATTACACAAGCCTTGCAAGCATTGCAACTAATGAGTTAGTTGCGGGATGATGTATTACAGAACGAGTAAAGAGACTTGCCAGTAACGAGATTGAACTAGGTATTGGATACCGACGATCTAATCTCGGGCAAGTAACATACCGATGACAAAGGGAACAACGTATGTTGTTATGCGGTCTGACCGATAAAGATCTTCGTAGAATATGTACGAGCCAATATGGGCATCCAGGTCCCGCTATTGGTTATTGACCGGAGACGTGTCTCGGTCATGTCTACATTGTTCTCGAACCGTAGGGTCCGCACGCTTAACGTTACGATGACAGTTATTATGAGTTTATGCATTCTGATGTACCGAAGGTTGTTCGGAGTCCCGGATGTGATCACGGACATGACGGGGAGTTTCGAAATGGTCGAGACATAAAGATTGATATATTGGAAGCCTATGTTTGGACATCGGAAGTGTTCCGGGTGAAATCGGGAATTTTACCGGAGTACCGGGAGGTTACCGGAACCCCCCGGGAACCAAATGGGCCTTATTGGGCCTTAGTGGAAAGGTGAAAAGGGCAGCCCAAGGTGGGCTGCGCGCCTCCCCCCTCCCCTAGTCCTATTAGGACTAGGAGAGGTGGCCGGCCCCCTTCTCCCTCTCTCTCTCTCTCTCTCTCTCAAGGAATCCTATTAGGAATAGGATTGGGGGGGGGGGGAGTCCTACTTCCGGTAGGAGTAGGACTCCTCCTGCGCCCTCCTCCTTTGGCCGGCCAGCCCTCCCCCTGGCAACCTTTATATACGGGGGCAGGGGGCACCTCTAGACACACAAGTTGATCCTTGAGATCGTTCCTCAGCCGTGTGCGGTGCCCCCTGCCACCAAATTCCACCTCGATCATACCGTTGTAGTGCTTAGGCGAAGCCCTGCGTCGGTAGTACATCAAGATCATCACCACGCCGTCGTGCTGACGGAACTCTGCCTCGACGCTTTGCTGGATCGGAGCCCGAGGATCGTCATCGAGCTGAACGTGTGCTAAGAACTCGGAGGTGCCGGAGTAACGGTGCTTGGATCGGTCGGATCGGGAAGAAGACGTACGACTACTTCCTCTATGTTGTGTCAACGCTTCCGTTGCGATCTACAAGGGTACGTAGATCAGACTCTCCCCCTCGTTGCTATGCATCACCATGATCTTGCGTGTGCGTAGGAATTTTTTTGAAATTACTACGTTCCCCAACAGTGGCATCCGAGCCTAGGTTTTATGGTTTGATGTTATTTGCATGAGTAGAACACAAGTGAGTTGTGGGCGATACAAGTCATACTGCCTACCAGCATGTCATACTTTGGTTCAGCGGTATTGTTGGACGAGACGACCCGGACCAACCTTACGCGTACGCTTACGCGAGACCGGTTCCCTCGACGTGCTTTGCACATAGATGGCTTGCGGGCGACTGTCTCTCCAACTTTAGTTGAACCGAGTATGGCTACGCCCAGTCCTTGAGAAGGTTAAAACGGAGTCTATTTGACAAACTATCGTTGTGGTTTTGATGCGTAGGTGAGATGAGTTCTTGCTTAAGCCTGTAGCAGCCACGTAAAACTTGCAACAACAAAGTAGAGGACGTCTAACTTGTTTTTGCAGGGCATGTTGTGATGTGATATGGTCAAGGCATGATGCTGATTTTATTGTATGAGATGATCATGTTTTGTGACCAAGTTATCGGCAACTGGCAGGAGCCATATGGTTGTCATTTTATTGTATGCAATGCAATCGCGATGTAATGCTTTACTTTATTGCTAAGCGGTAGTGATAGTCGTGGAGCCTAAGATTGGCGAGACGACAATGATGCTACAATGGAGATCAAGGTGTCGTGCCGGTGACGATGGTGATCATGACGGTGCTTCGGAGATGGAGATCACAAGCACAAGATGATGATGGCCATATCATATCACTTATATTGATTGCATGTGATGTTTATCCTTTTATGCATCTTATCTTGCTTTGATTGACGGTAGCATTATAAGATGATCTCTCACTAAATTATCAAGAAGTGTTCTCCCTGAGTATGCACTGTTGCCAAAGTTCGTCGTGCCCAGACACCACGTGATGATCGGGTGTGATAAGCTCTACGTCCATCTACAACGGGTGCAAGCCAGTTTTGCACACGCGGAATACTTAGGTTAAACTTGACGAGCCTAGCATATGCAGATATGGCCTCGGAACACAGAGACCGAAAGGTCGAGCGTGAATCATATAGTAGATATGATCAACATAACGATGTTCACCATTGAAAACTACTCCATCTCACGTGATGATCGGTTATGGTTTAGTTGATTTGGATCACGTGATCACTTAGAGGATTAGTGGGATGTCTATCTAAGTGGGAGTTCTTAAAGTAATTTGATTAACTAAACTTAAACTTATCATGAACTTAGTACCTGATAGTATCTTGCTTGTTTATGTTGATTGTAGATAGATGGCTCATGCTGTTGTTCCGTTGAATTTTAATGCGTTCCTTGAGAAAGCAAAGTTGAAAGATGATGGTAGCAATTACACAGACTGGGTCCATAACCTGAGGATTATCCTCATTGCTGCACAGAAGAATTACGTCCTGGAAGCACCGCTGGGTGCCAGGCCTGCTGCTGGAGCAACACCAGATGTTATGAACGTCTGGCAGAGCAAAGCTGATGACTACTCGATAGTTCAGTGTGCCATGCTTTGCGGCTTAGAATCGGGACTTCAACGACGTTTTGAACGTCATGGAGCATATGAGATGTTCTAGGAGTTGAAGTTAATATTTCAAGCAAATGCCCGAATTGAGAGATATGAAGTCTCCAATAAGTTCTATAGCTGCAAGATGGAGGAGAACAGTTCTGTCAGTGAGCATATACTCAGAATGTCTAGGTATAACAATCACTTGATTCAGATGGGAGTTAATCTTCCAGATGATTGCGTCATTGACAGAATTCTCCAATCACTGCCATCAAGCTACAAGAGCTTCGTGATGAACTATAATATGCAAGGGATGAACAAGACTATTCCCGAGCTCTTCGCAATGCTGAAAGCTACGGAGGTAGAAATCAAGAAGGAGCGTCAAGTGTTGATGGTTAACAAAACCACTAGTTTCAAGAAAAAGGGCAAAGGGAAGAAGAAGGGGAACTTCAAGAAGAACGGCAAGCAAGTTGCTGCTCAAGAGAAGAAACCCAAGTCTAGACCTAAGCCTGAAACTGAGTGCTTCTACTGCAAGCAGACTGGTCACTGGAAGCGGAACTGCCCCAAGTATTTGGCGGATAAGAAGGATGGCAAGGTGAACAAAGGTATATGTGATATACATGTTATTGATGTGTACCTTATTAGAGCTCGCAGTAGCACCTGGGTATTTGATACTGGTTCTGTTGCTAATATTCGCAACTCGAAATAGGGACTACGGAATAAGCGGACACTAGCAAAGGACGAGGTGACGATACGCGTGGGAAACGGTTCCAAAGTCGATGTGATCGCGGTCGGCACGCTACCTCTACATCTACCTTCGGGATTAATATTAGACCTAAATAATTGTTATTTGGTGCCAGCGTTGAGCATGAACATTATATCTGGATCTTGTTTAATGCAAGACAGTTATTCATTTAAATCAGAGAATAATGGTTGTTCTATTTATATGAGTAATATCTTTTATGGTCATGCACCCTTGAAGAGTGGTCTATTCTTGTTAAATCTCGATAGTAGTGATACACATATTCATAATGTAGAAGCCAAAAGATGCAGAGTTGATAATGATAGTGCAACTTATTTGTGGCACTGCCGTTTAGGTCATATCGGTGTAAAGCGCATGAAGAAACTCCATACTGATGGACTTTTGGAACCACTTGATTATGGATCACTTGGTACTTGCGAACCGTGCCTCATGGGCAAGATGACTAAAACACCGTTCTCCGGTACTATGGAGAGAGCAACAGATTTATTGGAAATCATACATACCGATGTATGTGGTCCGATGAATATTGAGGCTCGTGGCGGATATCGTTATTTTCTCACCTTCACAGATGATTTAAGCAGATATGGGTATATCTACTTAATGAAACACAAGTCTGAAACATTTGAAAATTTCAAAGAATTTCAGAGTGAGGTTGAAAATCATCGTAACAAGAAAATAAAGTTTCTACGATCTGATCGTGGAGGAGAATATTTGAGTTACGAGTTTGGTGTACATTTGAAAAATTGTGGAATAGTTTCGCAACTCACGCCACCCAGAACACCACAGCGTAATGGTGTGTCCGAACGTCATAATCGTACTTTACTAGATATGGTGCGATCTATGATGTCTCTTACTGATTTACCGATATCATTTTGGGGTTATGCTTTAGAGACGACCGCATTCACGTTAAATAGGGCACCATCAAAATCCGTTGAGACGACGCCTTATGAACTATGGTTTGGCAAGAAACCAAAGTTGTCGTTTCTTAAAGTTTGGGGCTGCGATGCTTATGTGAAAAAGCTTCAACCTGATAAGCTCGAACCCAAATCGGAGAAATGTGTCTTCATAGGATACCCAAAGGAGACTGTTGGGTACACCTTCTATCACAGATCCGAAGGCAAGACATTCGTTGCTAAGAATGGATCATTTCTAGAGAAGGAGTTTCTCTCGAAAGAAGTGAGTGGGAGGAAAGTAGAACTTGATGAGGTAACTGTACCTGCTCCATTGTTGGAAAATAGTACATCGCAGAAAACTATTTCTGCGTCACCTATACCAATAAGTGAGGAAGCTAATGATGATGATCATGAAACTTCAGGACAAGATACTACTGAACCACGTAGATCAACCAGAGTGAGATCCGCACCAGAGTGGTACGGTAATCCAATTCTGGAAGTCATGCTACTAGATCATGACGAACCTACAAACTATGAAGAAGCGATGGTGAGCCCAGATTCCGCAAAATGGCTTGAAGCCATGAAATCTGAGATGGGATCCATGTATGAGAACAAAGTATGGACTTTGGTTGACTTGCCCGATGATCGGCAAGCAATTGAGAATAAATGGATCTTCAAGAAAAAGACTGACGCTGACGGTAATGTTACTGTCTATAAAGCTCGACTTGTTGCAAAAGGTTTTCGACAAGTTCAAGGGGTTGACTACGATGAGACCTTCTCACCCGTAGCAATGCTTAAGTCTGTCCGAATCATGTTAGCAATTGCCGCGTTTTATGATTATGAAATATGGTAGATGGATGTCAAAACTGCATTCCTGAATGGATTTCTGGAAGAAGAGTTGTATATGATGCAACCGGAAGGTTTTGTCGATCCAAAGGGAGCTAACAAAGTGTGCAAGCTCCAGCGATCAATTTATGGACTGGTGCAAGCCTCTCGGAGTTGGAATAAACGCTTTGATAGTGTGATCAAAGCATTTGGTTTTATACAGACGTTTGGAGAAGCCTGTATTTACAAGAAAGTGAGTGGGAGCTCTGTAGCATTTCTGATATTATATGTGGATGACATATTGCTGATTGAAAATGATATAGAATTTCTGGATAGCATAAAGGGATACTTGAATAAAAGTTTTTCGATGAAAGACCTCGGGGAAGCTGCTTACATATTAGGCATAAAGATCTATAGAGATAGATCAAGACGCTTAATTGGACTTTCACAAAGCACATACCTTGACAAGATTTTGAAGAAGTTCAAAATGGATCAAGCAAAGAAAGGGTTCTTGCCTGTGTTACAAGGTGTGAAGTTGAGTCGACTCAATGCCCGACCACTGCAGAAGATAGAGAGAAAATGAAAGATGTTCCCTATGCTTCAGTCATAGGCTCTATCATGTATGCAATGCTGTGTACCAGACCTGATGTGTGCCTTGCTATAAGTTTAGCAGGGAGGTACCAAAGTAATCCAGGAGTGGATCACTGGACAGCGGTCAAGAACATCCTGAAATACCTGAAAAGGACTAAGGATATGTTTCTCGTATATGGACGTGCCAAAGAGCTCACCGTAAGAGGTTACGTTGATGCAAGCTTTGACACTGATCCGGACGATTCTAAATCGCAAACCGGATACGTGTTTAATTTAAACGGTGGAGCTGTCAGTTGGTGCAGTTCTAAACAAAGCGTCGTAGCAGGATCTACATGTGAAGCGGAATACATAGCTGCTTCGGAAGCAGCGAACGAAGGAGTCTGGATGAAGGAGTTCATATCCGATCTAGGTGTCATACCTAGTGCATCGGGTCCAATGAAAATCTTTTGTGACAATACTGGTGCAATTGCTTTGGCAAAGGAATCCAGATTTCACAAAAGGACCAAACACATCAAGAGACGCTTCAATTCCATCCGGGATCTAGTCCAGGTGGGAGACATAGAGATTTGCAAGATACATACAGATCTGAATGTTGCAGACCCGTTGACTAAGCCTCTTCCACGAGCAAAACATGATCAGCACCAAGGCTCCATGGGTGTTAGAATCATTACTGTGTAATCTAGATTATTGACTCTAGTGCAAGTGGGAGACTGAAGGAAATATGCCCTAGAGGCAATAATAAATTTATTATTTATTTCCTTATATCATGATAAATGTTTATTATTCATGCTAGAATTGTATTAACCGGAAACATAATACATGTGTGAATACATAAACAAACAGAGTGTCACTAGTATGCCTCTACTAGACTAGCTCGTTAATCAAAGATGGTTAAGTTTCCTAACCACGAACAAGGAGTTGTTATTTGATTAACGAGGTCACATCATTAGTTGAATGATCTGATTGACATGACCCATTCCATTAGCTTAGCACCCGATCGTTTAGTATGTTGCTATTGCTTTCTTCATGACTTATACATGTTCCTATGACTATGAGATTATGCAACTCCCGTTTGCCGGAGGAACACTTTGGGTACTACCAAACATCACAACGTAACTGGGTGATTATAAAGGAGTACTACAGGTGTCTCCAATGGTAGATGTTGGGTTGGCATATTTCGAGATTAGGATTTGTCACTCCGATTGTCGGAGAGGTATCTCTGGGCCCTCTCGGTAATACACATTACACAAGCCTTGCAAGCATTGCAACTAATGAGTTAGTTGCGGGATGATGTATTACAGAACGAGTAAAGAGACTTGCCGGTAACGAGATTGAACTAGGTATTGGATACCGACGATCGAATCTCGGGCAAGTAACATACCGATGACAAAGGGAACAACGTATGTTGTTATGCGGTCTGACTGATAAAGATCTTCGTAGAATATGTAGGAGCCAATATGGGCATTGAGGTCCCGCTATTGGTTATTGACCGGAGACTTGTCTCGGTCATGTCTACATTGTTCTCGAACCGTAGGGTCCGCACGCTTAACGTTACGATGATAGTTATTATGAGTTTATGCATTTTGATGTACCGAAGGTTGTTCGGAGTCCCGGATGTGATCACGGACATGACGAGGAGTCTCGAAATGGTCGAGACATAAATATTGATATATTGGAAGCCTATGTTTGGACATCGGAAGTGTTCCGGGTGAAATCGGGAATTTTACCGGAGTACCGGGAGGTTACCGGAACCCCCCGGGAACCAAATGGGCCTTATTGGGCCTTAGTGGAACGGTGAAAGGGGCAGCCCAAGGTGGGCTGCGCGCCTCCCCCCTCCCCTAGTCCTATTAGGACTAGGAGAGGTGGCCGGCCCCCTTCTCCCTCTCTCTCTCTCAAGGAATCCTATTAGGAATAGGATTGGGGGGGAGTCCTACTCCCAGTAGGAGTAGGACTCCTCCTGCGCCCTCCTCCTTTGGCCGGCCAGCCCTCCCCCTGGCAACCTTTATATACGGGGGCAGGGGGCACCTCTAGACACACAAGTTGATCCTTGAGATCGTTCCTTAGCCGTGTGCGGTGCCCCCTGCCACCAAATTCCACCTCGATCATACCGTTGTAGTGCTTAGGCGAAGCCCTGCGTCGGTAGTACATCAAGATCGTCACCAGACCGTCGTGCTGACGGAACTCTTCCTCGACGCTTTGCTGGATCGGAGCCCGAGGATCGTCATCGAGCTGAACGTGTGCTAAGAACTCGGAGGTGCCGGAGTAACGGTGCTTGGATCGGTCGGATCAGGAAGAAGACGTACGACTACTTCCTCTACGTTGTGTTAACGCTTCCGTTGCGATCTACAAGGGTACGTAGATCAGACTCTCCCCCTCGTTGCTATGCATCACCATGATCTTGCGTGTGCGTAGGAATTTTTTTGAAATTACTACGTTCCCCAACACAAACACTATTATCGCATATATCAATCTTTATCTCCGGACCATTCCAGAGTTCCTCGTCATGTCCGTGATCTTATCCAGAACTCCGAACAACATTCAGTCAACAACATACATAACTCATATAATATTATATCGTCAACGAACGTTTAAGCATGCGAACCCTACGGGTTCGAGAACTATGTAGACATGACCGAGACACTTCTCTGGTCAATAACCAATAGCGAAACCTGGATGCCCATATTGGCTCCTGCATAGTCTACGAAGATCTTTATCGGTCGAACCGCATAACAACATACGTTGTTCCCTTTGTCATCGGTATATTACTTGCCTGAGATTCGATCATCGGTATCTCAATACCTAGTTTAGTATCGTTATCGGCAAGTCTCTTTACTCGTTCCGTAATGCATCATCCCGCAACTAACTCATTAGTTACATTGCTTGCAAGGCTTATAGTGATGTGCATTACCGAGAGGGCACAGAGATACCTCTCCGACAATCGGAGTGAAAAATCCTAATCTCGATCTATGCCAACTCAACAAGTACCGTCGGAGACACCTGTAGAGCACCTTTATAATCACCCAGTTACGTTGTGACGTTTGGTAGCACACAAAGTGTTCCTCCGGTAATCGGGAGTTGCATAATCTCATAGTCATAGGAACATGTATAAGTCATGAAGAAAGCAATAGCAGTAAACTAAAACGATCAAGTGCTAAGCTAACGGAATGGGTCAAGTCAATCACATCATTCTCCTAATGATGTGATCTCGTTTATCAAATGACAACTCATGTCTATGTTTAGGAAACATAACCATCTTTGATCAACGAGCTAGTCAAGTAGAGGCATACTAGTGACACTATGTTTGTCTATGTATTCACACATGTATTATGTTTCCGATTAATACAATTCTAGCATGAATAATAAACATTTATCAGAATATAATGAAATAAATAATAACTTTATTATTGCCTCTAGGGTATATTTCTTTCAGTCTCCCACTTGCACTAGAGTAAATAATCTAGTTCACATCTTTATGTGATTAGTTCACATCTCCATGTGACTAATACCCAAAGGGTTTACTAGAGTCAATAATCTAGTTCACATCGCTATGTGATTAACACCCAAAGAGTGATCATGTTTTGCTTGTGAGAGAAGTTTAGTCTACGGGTCTGCAACTTTCAGATTCGTATGTATTTCACAAATTTCTATGTCTACAATGCTCTGCATGTAGCTACTCTAGCTAATTGCTCCCACTTTCAATATGTCTCCAGATCGAGACTTAGAGTCATCTAGATCGATTTAAAAAAGCTTGCATCGACGTAACTCTTTACAACGAACTCGTTTATCACCTCCATATCTGAGAAATATTTCCTTAGTCCTTTGAGGATAATTTTGACCGCTGTCCAGTGATCTACTCCTAGATCACTATCGTACTCCCTTGCTAGAAAAATACTAAGGTATACAATAGGACTGGTAAATAGCATAGCATACTTTATAGAACCTATGACTGAGGCATAGGGAATGAATTTTCATTCTCTTTCAATTTTCTTCCGTGGTCGGGTTTTGAGTCTTTACTCAACTTCACACCTTGCAACACAGGCAAGAACTCCTTCTTTGACTGTTCCATTTTGAACTACTTCAAAATCTTGTCAAGGTATGTACTCATTGAAAAAACTTATCAAGCATCTTGATATATCTCTATAGATCTTGATGCTCTATGTGTAAGCAGCTTCATCGAGGTCTTTCTTTGAAAAACTCTTTCCAAACACTCCTTTATGCTTTCCAGAAAATTCTACATTATTTCTGATCAACAATATGTCATTCACATATACTTATCAAAATTGATGTAGTGCGCCCACTCACTTTGTTGTAAATATAGGCTTCACCGCAAGTCTGTATAAAACGATATGCTTTGATCACTTAATCAAAGCATATATTCCAACTCCGATATGCTTGCACCAGTACATAGATGGATCGCTGGAGCTTGCTCACTTTGTTAGCAGCTTTAGGATCGACACAACCTTCTGGTTGCATCATGTAGAACTCTTTCTTAAGAAATCAATTAAGGAATATAGTTTTGACATCCATTTGCCAGATTTCATAAAATGCGGCAACTGCTAAGATGATTCGGACAAACTTTTAAGCATCGATACGAGTGAGAAAATCTCATCGTAGTCAACACCTTGAACTTGTCGGAAACATTTTGCGATAATTCGAGCTTTGTAGATAGTAACACTACTATCAGCGTCCGTCTTCCTCTTGAAGATCCATTTATTCTTAAAGAATCACCGATCATCGGGCAAGTCAATCAAAGTCCATACTTTGTTCTCATACATGGATCTCATCTCATATTTCATGGCCTCAAGCCATTTTGCGAAATCTGGGCTCATCATCCCTTCCTCATAGTTCATAGGTTCGTCATGGTCAAGTAACATGACCTCTAGAACAGGATTACCGTACTACTCTAGTGCGGACCGTACTCTGGTTGACCTACGAGGTTCGGTAGTAACTTGATCTGAAGTTTCATGATCATCATCATTAGCTTCCTCACTAATTGGTGTAGGAATCACTGGAACTGATTTCTGTGTTGAACTACTTTCCAATTCGGGAGAAGGTACAATTACCTTATCAAGTTCTACTTTCCTCCCACTCACTTCTTTCGAGAGAAACTCCTTCTCTAGAAAGGATCCATTCTTAGCAATGAATGTCTTGCCTTCGGATATGTGATAGAAGGTGTACCCAACTATCTCCTTTGGGTATCCTATGAAGACACATTTCTCCGATTTGGGTTTGAGCTTGTCAGGATGAAACTTTTTCACATAAGCATCACAACCCCAAACATTAAGAAATGACAGCTTTGGTTTCTTGCCAAACCATAGTTCATACGGTGTCATCTCAACGGATTTAGATGGTGCCCTATTTAACGTGAATGCAGCTGTCTCTAATGCATAACCCCAAAACGATAGCGGTAAATCAGTAAGAGACATCATAGATCGCACCATATCTAGTAAAGTGCGATTACGACGTTCGAACACACCATTACGCTGTGGTGTTCCAGGTGGCGTGAGTTGCGAAACTATTCCGCATTGTTTCAAATGAAGACCAAACTTGTAACTCAAATATTCTCCTCCACGATTTGATCATAGAAACTTTATTTTCTTGTTACGATGATTTTCCACTTCACTCTAAAATTCTTTGAACTTTTCAAATGTTTCAGACTTATGTTTCATCAAGTAGATATACCCATATCTGCTCAAATCATCTATGAAGGTCAGAAAATAACGATAGCTGCCGCGAGCCTCAACAGTCATCAGACCGCATGCATCAGTATGTATTATTTCCAATAAGTCAGTTGCTCGATCTATTGTTCCGTAGAACGGAGTCTTAGTCATCTTGTCTATGAGGCATGGTTCGCAAGCATCAACTGATTCATAATCAAG
This sequence comes from Triticum monococcum, assembly GCA_034509565.1. NCBI lineage: Eukaryota > Viridiplantae > Streptophyta > Magnoliopsida > Poales > Poaceae > Triticum > Triticum monococcum. Next base: position 10,600,419 of record CM067845.1, on the reverse strand, counting down.
TGATTCCAAAAGCCCATCAACATGGATTTTCTTCATGCGCTTTACACCAATATGACCTAAACGGTAGTGCCATAAATAAGTTGCACTATCATTATTAACATTGCATCTTTTGGTTTCAATATTATGAATATGTGTATCACTATGATTGAGATTCAATAAACCATTCACCTTGGGTGTATGACCATTGAAGGTTTTGTTCATGCAGACAGAACAACAATTATTCTCTGACTTTAAATGAATAACCATATTGCAATAAACGTGATCAAATCATATTCATGCTTAACGCAAACACCAAATAACATTTATTTAGGTTCAACTCTAACCCCGAAAGTATAGGGAGTGTGCGATGATGATCATATCAATCTAGGAACCACTTCCAACACACATCGTCACTTTACCCTTAACTAGTCTCTGTTCATTCTGCAACTCCCGTTTTGAGTTACTAATCTTAGCAACTGAACTTGTATCAAATATTGAGGGGTTTCTATAAACACTACTAAAGTACACATCAATAACATGTATATCAAATATACCTTTTTTCACTTTGTCATCCTTCTTATCCGCCAAATACTTGGGACAGTTCTGCTTCCAGTGACCAGTCCCTTTGCAGTAGAAGCACTTAGTCTCAAGCTTAGGTCTAGACTTGGGCTTCTTCACTTGAGCAGCAACTTGCTTGCCATTCTTCTTGAAGTTCCCCTTCCCTTTGCCCTTTTCTTGAAATTAGTGGTCTTGTCAACCATCAACACTTGATGCTTTTCTTGATTTCTACCTTCGTCGATTTCTGCATCATGAAAAGCTTGGGAATCATTTCCGTTATCCCTTGCATATTATAGTTCATCATGAAGTTCCAGTAACTTGGTGACAGTGACTAGAGAACTCTGTCAATCACTATCTTATCTGGAAGATTAACTCCCACTTGATTCAAGTGATTGTAGTACTCAGACATTCTGAGCACATGCTCACTAGCTAAGCTATTCTCCTCCATCTTGTAGGCAAAGTACTGTCAGAGTTCTCCTACCTCTCGACACGGGCATGAGTATGAAATACTAATTTCAACTCTTGGAACATCTTATATGCTCTGTGGACTTCAAAAATGTTTTGAAGTCCTGGTTCTAATCCGCAAAGCATGGTGCACTAAACTATCAAGTAGTCATCATACTGAGCTTTGCCAAACGTTCATAACATCTGCATATGCTCCTGCAATAGGTCAGTCACCTAGCGGTGCATCAAGGACATAATTCTTCTATGCAGCAATGAGGATAATCCTCAGACCACGGATCCAATCCACATCATTGCTACTAACATCTTTCAATTCATTTTTCTCTAGGAACATATCAAAATAAATGGGGAAGCTATGTGCGAGCTATTGATTGACAACATAGATATGCAAATACTATCAGGACTAAGTTCATGATAAATTTAAGTTCAATTAATCATATTACTTAAGAACTCCCACTTAGATAGACATCTCTCTAGTCATCTAAATGATCGCGTGATCCAAATCAACTAAACCATGTCCGATCATCACGTGAGATGGAGTAGTTTTCAATGGTGAACATCACTATGTTGATCATATCTACTATATGATTCACGCTCGACCTTTCGGTCTCCAGTGTTCCGAGGCCATATCTGCATATGCTAGGCTCGTCAAGTTTAACCCGAGTATTCTGCATGTGCAAAACTGGCTTGCACCCGTTGTATGTGAACGTAGATCTTATCACACCCGATCATCACATGGTGTCTCGGCACGAAGAACTATGGCAACGGTGCATACTCAAGGAGAACACTTATACCTTGAAATTTTAGTAAGGGATCATCTTATAAAGCTATCGTCGAACTAAGCAAAATAAGATGTATAAAAGATAAACATCACAGGCAATCAAAAAATATGTGACATGATATGGCCATCATCATCTTGTGCCTTTGTTCTCTCCAAAGTACTATCATGATCTCCATTGTTACCGGCATGACACCATGATCTCCATCATCTTGATCTTTTATCAATGTGTCATCACATGGTCGTCTCGCCAACTATTGCTCTTGCAACTATTGCTATCGCATAGCGATGAAGTAAGGCAATTGTTTGGCGCTTGCATCTTATGCAATAAAGAGACAACCATAAGGCTTTTGCCAGTTGCCGATAACTTCAACAAAACATGATCATCTCATACAACAACTTATATCTCATCACGTCTTGACCATATCACATCACAACATGCCCTGCAAAAACAAGTTAGACGTCCTCTACTTTGTTGTTGCAAGTTTTACGTGGCTGCTACGGGCTGAGCAAGAACCGTTCTTACCTACGCATCAAAACCACAACGATAGTTCGTCAAGTTAGTGATGTTTAACCCTTCTCAAGGACCAGGCGTAGCCACACTTGGTTCAACTAAAGTTGGAGAAACTGACACCCGCCAGCCACCTGTGTGCAAAGCACATAGGTAGAACCAGTCTCGCGTAAGCGTACGCGTAGTGTCGGTCCGGGACGCTTCATCCAACAATACCGCCGGACCAAAGTGTGACATGCTGGTAAGCAGTATGACTTGTATCGCCCACAACTCACTTGTGTTCTACTCGTGCATATAACATCTACGCATAAACCTGGCTCGGATGCCACTGTTGGGGAACGTAGTAATTTAAAAAAATTCCTACACACACGCAAGATCATGGTGATGCATAGCAACGAGAGGGGAGAGTATTGTCTACGTACCCTCATAGACCGTAAGCGGAAGCGTTTTATCAACGTGGTTGATGTAGTCGTATACCTTCACGATCCGTCTCAATCAAGTACCGAATGTACGGCACCTCCGCGTTCAGCACACGTTCAGCTCGCTGACGTCCTCGCCTTCTTGATCCAACAAGAGGGGCGAAGTAGTAGATGAGTTCCGGCAGCACGATGGCATGATGACGGTGTTGTTGAAGAAAAATTTCCGCAGGGCTTCGCCTAAGCACTATGAAAACTATGACGAAGGAAAAACTAGAGGGGACGGGGTTGCCGGCACACGGCTTGGTGTTTCTTGATGTCTTTTGGGTGCTAGCCCTACCCCTCTATTTATATGTTGAGCTTTGGGATCGAAACTTGGAGTAAAAGCCTCCACAAAGTCGGTTTCACCCGAAAGGCAAGAGTCCTTCACGGACTCCAGGGCCAGACGCCAGGGCCAGACGCCAGGGTTCCTGGTGTCCGGACCCAGACGCCAGGGACCCTGGCATCTGGCCCCTGTGTTGGGGAACGTAGTAATTTCGAAAATTTTCCTACGCACACGCAAGATCATGGTGATGCATAGCAACGAGAGGGGAGTGTGTTGTCTACGTACCAACGCAGACCGACTGCGGAAGCGATCACACAACATAGAGGAAGTAGTCGTACGTCTTCTTCCCGATCCGACCGATCCAAGCACCGTTACTCCGGCACCTCCGAGTTCTTAGCACACGTTCAGCTCGATGACGTTCCTCGGGCTCCGATCCAGCAAAGCGTCGAGGAAGAGTTCCATCAGCACGACGGCGTGGTGACGATCTTGATGTACTACCGACGCAGGGCTTCGCCTAAGCACTGTAACGGTATGATCGAGGTGGAATTTGGTGGCAGGGGGCACCGCACACGGCTAAGGAACGATCTCAAGGATCAACTTGTGTGTCTTGGGGTGTCCCCTGCCCCCGTATATAAAGGTTGGAGGAGGGGGGCCGGCCGGCCAGAGAGAGGGAGGCGCAGGGGGAGTCCTACTCCTACCGGGAGTAGGACTCCCCCCTCCAATCCTATTCCAACTAGGACTCTCAGGGGGAAAGGAGAGAGAGGGGGGGCCGGCCCCTTCTCCTAGTCCTACTACGACTTGGGGAAGGGGGGGGGGGGCGCCGTCCAGCTATGGGCTAACCCTTTTCTCTTTTCCACTAAGGCCCAATAGGCCCATTAGTCTCCTGGGGGGTTCCGGTAACCCTCCCGGTATTCCGGTAAAATCCCGATTTCACCCGGAACACTTCCTATGTCCAAACATAGGCTTCCAATATATCAATCTTTACGTCTCGACCATTTCGAGACTCCTCGTCATGTCCCCGATCTCATCCGGGACTCCAAACTCCTTCGGTACATCAAAATGCATAAACTCATAATAACTGTCATCGTAACGTTAAGCGTGCGGACCCTACGGTTCGAGAACAATGTAGACATGACCGAGACACGTCTCCGGTCAATAACAAATAGCGGGACCTGGATGCCCATATTGGCTCCTACATATTCTACGAAGATCTTTATCGGTCAGACCGCATAACAACATACGTTGTTCCCTTTGTCATCGGTATGTTACTTGCCCGAGATTCGATCGTCGGTATCCAATACCTAGTTCAATCTCGTTACTGGCAAGTCTCTTTACTCGTTCCGTAATACATCATCTTATAACTAACATCTTAGTTATTGTGCTTGCAAGGCTTATGTCATGTGTATTACCGAGAGGGCCCAGAGATACCTCTCCGACAATCGGAGTGACAAACCCTAATCTCGAAATACGCCAACCCAACATCTACCATTGGAGACACCTGTAGTACTCCTTTATAATCACCCAGTTACGTTGTGACGTTTGGTAGCACCCAAAGTGTTCCTCCGGTAATCGGGAGTTGCATAATCTCATAGTCATAGGAACATGTATAATTCATGAAGAAAGCAATAGCAGTAAACTAAAACGATCAAGTGATAAGCTAATAGAATGGGTCAAGTCAATCACATCATTCTCCTAATGACGTGATCTCGTTTATGAAATGACAACTCATGTCTATGGTTAGGAAACATAACCATCTTTGATCAACGAGCTAGTCAAGTAGAGGCATACTAGTGACACTCTGTTTGTCTATGTATTCACACATGTATTATGTTTCCGATTAATACAATTCTAGCATGAATAATAAACATTTATCATGATATAAGGAAATAAATAATAACTTTATTATTGCCTCTAGGGCATATTTCCTTCAGTCTCCCACTTGCACTAGAGTCAATAATCTAGTTCACATCTTTATGTGATTAGTTCACATCTCCATGTGACTAGTACCCAAAGGGTTTACTAGAGTCAATAATCTAGTTCACATCGCTATGTGATTAACACCCAAAGAGTGATCATGTTTTGCTTGTGAGAGAAGTTTAGTCTACGGGTCTGCAATGTTTAGATCCATATGTATTTTACAAATTTCTATGTCTACAATGCTCTGCACGGAGCTACTCTAGCTAATTGCTCCCACTTTCAATATGTATCCAGATCGAGACTTAGAGTCATCTAGATCGATGTAAAAAAGCTTGCATCGACGTAACTCTTTACGCCGAACTCTTTTATCACCTCCATATCCGAGAAATATTTCCTTAGTCCTTTGAGGATAATTTTGACCGCTGTCCAGTGATCTACTCCTAGATCACTATCATACTACCTTGCCAGAAAAATGCTAAGGTATACAATAGGACTGGTGAGGGAGTCCTGGATTAGGGGGTATCCGTACGGACGGATTATATCCTTTGGCCGGACTGTTGGACTATGAAGATACAAGATTAAAAACTGCGTCCCGTATCCGGGTGGGACTCTCCTTTGCGTGGAAGGCAAGCTTGGCAATTCGGATATGTAGATCTCCTCCCTTGTAACCGACTCTGTGTAACCCTAGCCCCCTCCGGTGTCTATATAAACCGGAGGGTTTAGTCTGTAGGACAACAACAATAATACCATAGGCTAGCTTCTAGGGTTTAGCCTCTACGATCTCGTGGTAGATCAACTATTGTAATACTCATATCATCAAGATCAATCAAGCAGGAAGTAGGGTATTACCTCCATCAAGAGGGCCCGAACCTGGGTAAACATTTTGTCCCCTGCCTCCTGTTACCATCTGCCTTAGACGCACAGTTCGGGACCCCCTACCCGAGATCCGCTGGTTTTGACACCGACATTGGTGCTTTCATTGAGAGTTACACTGTATCGTCATCATAAGGAGGGATGACTTGTCTAATTGTCAAGAGCAGATCACCTCTGGGGGAGCCCTGGCTGTAGGCCAAACTCTCCGACTAGGTGGCTTCGTCATGACCGCCCGCTCGGCCGCGGCGCCGACGATGACTTCTCGGGTCATTGAAAATAGCCTCCACATCGGCTCGAAATTCACCGAGCAGATAGATCCAATGGAGCTCTCCTCTTTGAACAAGCTCTTGGATCGCATCGCCGCTCTGGGAGTCGCTACGGACTATGATCGGATTGGGCTTAAACTTAACTCTCCGCCGGTCATCCATCAGATAGCGGTGGTGGAGGAGCAATGCGGCGATTTTTCCTCTATCCTGAGGACGAACTATGTCCGGATTTCCGACCTCTCCGAGCCCGATACCCGTTCACGGGAGGACATCTCCCTAACCCTGAAGCTAGAATCAGGAAGCATGCCGAACCTGCGGGGCAACCCCCTAGAGCCCGAACTTCCAAGATCGGAAACTCCCCTGCCTCTGGGTCTCAGATTGGGTCAAGGTACGGATTTAAATCCACCCACCCACCTAGATATAAACGATCTTTCCCACATTAGACAAGATCCCAAGAGACAGTACACCACTATTGGGCCAGATTCCTCCTTGTAATGAACAAGGTCAAGGACTGTTGCGACGAAGACACAATTTCGTTCTTTTGCAACAATTGCACGAACAAGGGAATCCTCAACGCCATAAGTCGCCATGACATAGCACACTTTGCTGACTTGGCGGCCATAGTACGGAAGTACTGTGCGATGGAAAGTGCCTGGAAAACGCAAACAAAATTTTGGGATAATTCGGCTCTGACAAAACCCCCAGTCCGAACTAAAAGGGTACACTCTCACAAGTTGCCCGACTCAATTACAAAGAAGCAAAAGCCCACTACAGGGCATGGAACCGTATTGGAGGGATGGCTTAACAGGCCCTGCAAAATTCATAGTACAGTGGATACCATACCAACACATAGCCTTAGAGCATGTTGGGTACTCCGGCAGGTGGCCAAGAGCGGTGAGGATCTCCTCACTCAAAACACCGCAGAACACCATCCCGTGGATAACAATACAATATTGACAGTCTTCGAGACCTTGGCCTCAAACAATAGGCGTAAGCGAGCACTCCGCGGCCTTACCGAAGTCTGCCACGTGGCAGCAATAAATCCATGGAGCGACATGACTATCACCTTCAATGCCAGTGACGAACCTAAATTCTGAATAGCCCGAGCACCAGCAGCCTTGGTCCTCAGTCCAATTGTGGACGGCTTTCGACTTACTAAAGTGCTCATGGATGGCGGCAGCGGATTAAACCTTATTTATGAGGAGACTCTTCAAAAATGGAAATAAACAGAAACCATATTGAGCAAAGTAGCACGACCTTCCGAGGAATCATCCCCAGTCAAGAGGCACGTTGCGTTGGTAAAATCACACTAGATGTGGTATTCGGCACTCCGGAGAATTACAGGTCCGAAGAAATTACATTCCAAGTGGCCCCGTTCAGTAGCGGATACCACGCCCTTCTAGGGCGGGAGGCATTCACGATCTTCGAAGCCATACCCCATTACGGGTACATGAAGCTCAAAATGCCCTGGCCTAATGGAATCATTACTCTAGCTAGTGATCTGGACATAGCACTCCGCGCCGAAAACAAAACGGCCGCACTGGCCCTCGAGGCATTATCCGAAGCCTTGGCGACGGAGGAATTAATTGCACTGCGCTCCACTATGGACAGGGACGACGTGATACTCGACAAAAGATCCAAGTCCACCTCTTTTAAACCAGCGGATGAAATAGTCAAATTCCATGTCCATCCAACGGACCCCACAAAAACAGCATCCATTGGGGCACAGTTAAACCCCGATGTAGACGCCGTACTACGGGAGTTCCTGCGCTAAAATTGGGACATATTCGCCAGGCATCCTTCAGACATGCCAGGAATCCCACATAGGTTGGCCGAGCATAGCCTTAACATTCTAAAAGGATTCAAGCCGGTCAAACGGACTCTTCGGCGTTTCTTTGAACCTAAGCGACAAGCCATGGGCGAAGAGCTAGCCAAGTTACTGGAGGCCGGATTCATTAGAGAAATAAAACATCTGGACTGGCTAGCAAACCTGGTGATGGTACCAATGAAGGACAAATCCTGGCGCCTATGCGTCGACTTCAAGGACCTCAATAAGGCTTGCCCAAAGGATCCCTTCCCCCTCCCTCGCATCGATCAAATTATCGACGCTACTTCAGGACACGAATCATTGTGCTTCCTCGACGCATACTCCGGTTACCACCAGATTAAGATGGCGGAGTCCGATCAAGCCGCAACGGCATTTATCATTCCATATGGCCCCTTCTGTTTTAACACAATGCCTTTCGGGCTCAAAAACATCGGCGCAATGTATCAGCGCATGATTCAGACATGTCTGGAAAAGCAGATCGGCAAAACAGTGGAGGCATACATAGACGATGTGGTCATTAAAACCAGACACGTCGAATCCTTAATAGACGACTTGAGGCTCACGTTCGACAATCTCCGAACATACGACATTAAGCTCAATCCAGAAAAATGCGTTTTCGGCGTACCCGCCGGAAAGCTCCTGGGCTTCATCATCTCCAGTAGAGGAATTGAAGCAAATCTGGCTAAAATCCGAGCCCTGTCGCAGTTGGCTATTCCAACTGACCTCAAGCAAATCCAGAAGTTAACTGGATGTGTGGCGGCCTTAAGCCGCTTTATCTCCATATTAGGAGAAAAGGCACTCCCCCTTTATCGCCTTCTTCGGTGCACCGAACACTTCGAGTGGACGGACGGAGCCACGGCCGGATTGGAAGACATAAAAGCCACCTTGGCCACCAACCCAATCTTGGCCGTGCCAAATGTCGGTGAACCAATGTTGTTATATATAGAGGCAACTCATCAAGTTGTAAGCGCAGTGCTCATCGTCGAACGAGAGATGGACGGACATAAATTCCCACTTCAAAAGACGGTATATTATGTATCCACTGTCCTCACTCCATGCAAATCTCGGTACCCACATTACCAAAATATTGCATACGCAGTATTCATGGCATCCCGGAAATTACGACACTACTTTCAAGAGTGTTCAATTATGGTGGCCTCAGAAGTACCACTCAACAACATAATAAACAACCGCGATGCCATGGGCCGGATTGCCAAATGGGCTATCGAGCTCCTCCCGTTCGACATAACATACAGACCATGGTGGGCCATTAAGTTGCAAGTACTGGCCGATTTCGTCGCCGAGTGGACAGAAGCCGAACTCCCTAAAGAGTACGGCGCATACTCCAATTGGATCAAGCACTTTGACGGCTCAAAAATGCTGGCCGGTCTGGGGGCTGGCGTCGTCCTGACATCCCCCACGGGAGATACAGTCCAATATGTCCTCCAAATACTATACAGAGACTCTAACAATGCATCCGAATATGAGGCCCTATTACTGTTGGGGAACGTAGTAATTTCAAAAAAATTCCTACGCACACGCAAGATCATGGTGATGCATAGCAACGAGAGGGGAGAGTGTTGTCTACGTACCAACGCAGACCGACTGCGGAAGCGATCACACAACGTAGAGGAAGTAGTCGTACGTCTTCCCGATCCGACCGATCCAAGCACCGTTACTCCGGCACCTCCGAGTTTTTAGCACACGTTCAGCTCGAGGACGATCCTCGGGCTCCGATCCAGCAAAGCGTCGAGGAAGAGTTCCGTCAGCACGACGGCGTGGTGACGATCTTGATGTACTACCGACGCAGGGCTTCGCCTAATCACTACAACGGTATGATCAAGGTGGAATTTGATGGCAGGGGGCACCCCACACGGCTAAGGAACGATCTCAAGGATCAACTTGTGTGTCTATGGGGTGCCCCCTGCCCCTGTATATAAAGGATGGAGGAGGAGGAGGCCGGCCAAGGCAAAGGTGCGGCCAGGATAGGGAGTCCTACTAGGACTCCAAGTCTTAGTAGGAGTCCACCAAAAGGGGAGGAAGGGAGAAGGAATAGGAGGAGAAAGAGAGGTGGCCGGCCCCCTTTTCCCTAGTCCAATTCGGACCAAAGGGGAGGGGGGCGCAGCAGCCTTTTCCTCTTCCCACTAAAGCCCATCAAGGCCCATTACTTCTCCCGTAACTACCCGGTACTCCGAAAAATACCCGAATCACTCGGAACCTTTACGATGTCCGAATATAGTCGTCCAATATATCGATCTTTACGTCTCGACCATTTCGAGACTCCTCGTCATGTCCCCGATCTCATCCGGGACTCCAAACTCCTTCGGTACATCAATACTCATAAACTCATAATATAACTGTCATTGAAACCTTAAGCCTGCGGACCCTACGGTTCGAGAACAATGTAGACATGACCGAGACACGTCTCCGGTCAATAACCAATAGCGGGACCTGGATGCCCATATTGGCTCCTACATATTCTACGAAGATCTTTATCGGTCAGACCGCCTAACAACATACGTTGTTCCCTTTGTCATCGGTATGTTACTTGCCCGAGATTCGATCGTCGGTATCCAATACCTAGTTCAATCTCGTTACCGGCAAGTCTCTTTACTTGTTCCGTAATACATCATCTCACAACTAACATATTAGTTGCAGTGCTTGCAAGGCTTATGTGATGTGCATTACCGAGAGGGCCCAGAGATACCTCTCTGACATTCGGAGTGACAAATCCTAATCTCGAAATACGCCAACCCAACATATACCTTTGGAGAAACCTGTAGTACTCCTTTATAATCACCCAGTTACGTTGTGACGTTTGGTAGCACCCAAAGTGTTCCTCTGGTAAACGGGAGTTGCATAATCTCATAGTCATAGGAACATGTATAAGTCATGAAGAATAGCAATAGCAATATACTAAACGATCGGGTGCTAAGCTAATGGAATGGGTCATGTCAATGAGATCATTCAACTAATAATGTGGCCTCGTTAATCAAATAACAACTCTTTTGTCCATGGTTAGGAAACATAACCATCTTTGATTAACGAGCTAGTCAAGTAGAGGCATACTAGTGACACTCTGTTTGTCTATGTATTCACACATGTATTATGTTTCCGGTTAATACAATTCTAGCATGAATAATAAACATTTATCATGATATAAGGAAATAAATAATAACTTTATTATTGCCTCTAGGGCATATTTCCTTCAATTACACGGTCTCCGGATGGCAGTTTCCATGGGCATTCAACGCCTGGAGGTGCGTGGGGACTCGAACCCCGCAATATCTCAAATAAAAGGAGACTTTGATGCCAAGGATCCGAAAATGGCGACATATCGCAATGCCGTCCTCAAAATGCCAGCTCGGTTTGAGGGGCTTGAATGCCACCATGTGGCTCGGGAAAACAATCAGGCGGCAGATATCCTCGCCCGTATCGGTGCTAAGCGCGATCCTGTCCCACCCAACATCTTCTTGGAAAGGTTGTTTAAGCCATCCGTGGTATGGGAAGGAGACACTGGTAACAATATTCCGGACCCGACCACAACACCAGATACCGAACACTCTAACACAATCAGAGGTTCGGCCATCGAAATAACACCTTCAGCCCACATGATAATGGTCGTCATCGCCCCATGGACAGAACCATTCCTGGCCTACCTAACCAAGCAGGAACTACCTGAGGACCAAAATGAGGCACGCTGCATGGTGCGGCGATCTAAGGCCTACAAGATCCACGAGGGAGAGCTTTATAAGAAAAGCACTACCGGAGTCCTTCAAAGGTGCATCTCCGAAGAGGAAGGGCAGAAGCTTTTGGTAGAAATCCATGCTGGACTCGACGGCCACCACGCCGCAGCCCGGGCCCTTGTAAGCAAGGCCTTCCGTACAGGTTTCTATTGGCTGACGGCCCGAGCAGATGCTCAGTATCTGGTCCAACGTTGCGTCGGTTGCCATCTTTTTGCAAACCAAAGCCATATGCCGCCTACCGCTCTCCAAACAATCCCCATTACCTGGCCCTTTGTGGTCTGGGGGCTTGACATGGTCGGACCCCTTAAAGGGGGAACCCATAAGAAAAAAAATACTTACTGGTCATGGTGGATAAATTCACCAAATGGATAGAAGCCAAACCCGTTAAAACGGTTGAATCCGGACTGGTGATAGACTTCATATCTGGGGTTGTACACTGTTATGGCATCCCCCACAGCATCATCACTGACAATGGCACGAACTTTACAGCCCACAAAGTAAAACTTTGGTGCAGCAACATGGGCATCAAGCTCGATTATGCTTCTGTTTATCACCCGCAAACCAACGGTCAAGTCGAGCGAGCAAATGGTCTTATCATGAGCGGCATTAAACCCAAATTAGTGCGATCCTTAAAGGAATCAAACACGCACTGGGTAGAGGAGCTCGACTCCGTACTATGGGGGCTGCGGACCACGCCGAATCGCACTACCGGATACACATCGTTTTTTATGGTGTACGGCGTAGAGGCGGTGCTGCCCTGTGACATAATTCATGACTCACCTCGAGTGCGCATGTACGAAGAAAAAGAGGCTGAGCTAGATCGGCAGGACAGTTTGAACGCTCTGGAGGAGGAGCGTGACATGGCAAAAGCCCGTCTTGCATTCTATCAGCAACAGGCTCAAAGGTATCAAAGCAGAGAAGTACGAGCCAAAACCTATAACGTTGGCAAACTAGTTCTACGCCTGCCGGAGAAGAAAAGAACAAGCTCAAGCCCAAATGGGAAGGTCCCTCTATTATTGACCAGGTTCTCACCGGTGGAGCGTACCATTTGCGGGATGCATCGGACAATCGACTCGAGCCAAACCCATGGAACGCAGCCAGGCTCCGAAGATTCTATGCCTAGCGCCGGACTCTATGTTCGTCTCCTTACCCCGGTCCATTTCTTGCATATCCATTATCTGTCTTTTCTCTCTTTCTCCCGTCCTTTTTTCCCCTTCTCCTCAAGGCCTTAAATGGCTAATTTGTGTCTTGATTGCACAATCTTGATGCTCTAACTGCGCTCATTATACCTGGGGGCTTCTTATACAGAAGCTTAATATAACTATTTTTCTGGGCTATACACCCCACACATGTGTCATCCTTCTGCATGTACCTTTTTTCACCATTATATGCATCGATATGACTTAAGTTTTGGCTGAGATGGGTTGCCTGGCTCTTGTATTTATGCCCTGCGTTTCCATTAATTCGGCTAGGGCATAAGGGGAGCACCTCTGCGATTGTTACTGCCGGGTCAGCCGGATGTGTACCTCAGACTGGGTGAAGCCGAAAGCTAGTGTTCTTAAGGGAATATTCGGTCGGTGAACAAAAGATGACTTTTATTTATTTTGATACATACCCCCAGATGTTTATAGTCTGCGTCTCTTTCCACAGTTCGGACACGCACATTAGGGCATGCGTACCCAGGGAAAGGAACCCTTAACGGGACTATTCTCCGCGGAAGATGTTTCTTACTATCCATGTAATATAACATAGCTAGTTGGGTACTTGTCTGTTCAAGCACTTTTGACCCATACGCCTGGTTTCCACGCATACCCCGGTTTTTCCATAACCGATCGCGTATTCGGATACACTCCGGACTATCGGGTTCAGAGGTTGAAGCGAAAAGGTCCGCCATGACAAATGATTTACAATCCGGCTAGGGACATTATACATGTCAATTCAAGTACACCGTCATTTAGACTGACTAAATTCCTCTTCTATACCATCCAACATGCTGTCTAGCCTACAATCCTGTTGGGAATACTTTGCGACTAATTCTACTTGGTCATACACCAAACTGACGGGGATCTCTTTCCCATCCGTCCCCACAGGTCCGACCTCGGCCATGTGGTTCGGGTCAGCTTTGGTATATCGCGTCTTCACCATGGCCCAGGCTTCCCTTGCACCTTGTCGGCAAGCTGATATCTTCCACAATCGGAAGCGCCGCCACGCTCCCTTGAGGTTCCCTATAAGCTCCCACATGCCTCCTGGCGGGAAGGCGGATGGCCACAAGCCTTGGGCAATACCCTGCATCACCTGCCGAACTTGCTCGTGCAGTCGTGAGAGCTTGGGTAGAAGATCACCCGCAGACCCGGGCATTTCCTCTGCGGGACGACCCGTCAGCATACCTGCAGACATACCTCTGTTAGCCGGCTTCTTCGCGGAACTCTGTCAAAAGTTCGTTCAGGCACTTACTGAAAATGTCGCGTCGAAGCCGCTTATTCTCCTTCATGGAGTCCGCAAGCTGGGCTCGGACATCTTTCAGTTCCACGCCCAGCTGGATATTGGCGTCCTGGAGATTGTTTTTCTCTTGCCTAACTCGCGTAAGCACGCACTCACCAGCATTTAGCTGTCAGTTAGCATGTTGCACATTCTCTGGCACGACCTCCAGATTCACTCTAGAGTCATCTGCAACATCTACAGTTAGATTTGCATCCATGCCGCATACTATCTGGTACATGTCATTCGTTGCAATGGAAACAAGTGTTACCATAGGGGGCCTTCTCGGACTCCTTCAATGCAGCAACCGCAGCCCGCAGCTAGGCTTGGCACTCTTCCAGCTCTTGGGACAATTGAGTATTCTTCCCTGTAAGAACCTGCACAAGTAATGATCCTTAATTCAGTTGTGTCAACTATTTCAAGTCTCAGGGGCTACTGATATATATAATCGTTAGATTTTCTTACCCGTATATCCTTTACATACTGGTCCGTGGCTCTGGCAAGACCGTTTTGCGCGGCACGGATGTACGCGTCTCCTGAGTTGAAGGCATCGAACGCCTCTTGGGAGAAACAAGCGTCACGGAGTACGGTCCGACGACGCCTGTGATTCATGGCGCTCTCCACTTTGGAATTTCTAGCGGATAGTCTATCCGCATCCTATGTAGGAGGAACTTTCGGCATTCGCCCCGTGTTAGCTTAAGCCTCTATGTCTGGCCCTGGAGCCCGACTGGTGGAGGCGTGATCGGCAACCTCTCTGTATATAGTCCGGCGAGCGTTTTTCCTACCAGGAAACATGGACGTCATTACATTTTGAGAAAGACGACAACCACGGAGCGAGGTTCTGTATCATACCTCTGCACTGGCGTCTTAGTCCTGACCGCCTTCCTTTTTAGCCTACCCGGCTTCGGTGCCCCTTGTTGGTGAGTCACTGCGGGTTCGGCATGGCGCCCCGAGGGCCTTCCCTATAAAACATCATATGTGTACGGTAGGTGAAGTGCATGAAAGGGGATCCTTTGTGGAAGTTAGGACTCCAGTTTTTCTTACGTGCGATGCAGGGAGTAGCCCTGGATAGTCGGCTATGATGGCCACCATGGCATCATCACAGCTCAATTGATAGAATGTCATGTCAATCAGGTCCACAAATATGCCCGGATCCTCTTCAAGTCCGGGATCGAGGGCCCGGTCAGGGTCCTCCGGTTGTGGAGGTGGGCTGTTGACCTCCCATACGGCTTTGTGCAGTTCCTGCCATGAAACGGCAAGGTAAGTATTTATGACAAAGAATGCAGGGAGGTTGAGAGTAAAAAATGATAGCTCACCCAGCTTGCAGGGTTGTACATGGAGAATCCATCCCGTGGCTTAATACGGATGAACTCCTCTTCCTCTCCCTTGAACAAATCGGATAGAATTTTTGCTAGAGCAGCAACTGAGTCTGGACCCTTACGCTCGCAGCGGGTGGCATCATCTTCCCCATTAAAGTGCCACAGGGGGTACCCTCGATATTGAAGCGGCTGCACCCCCCGCATTATGCATACTGACATAACCTCGATTATTGTCAGTCCTGATTGAGCCAGCGTTTTTATCCGGCCCATCAGGTAAAGGAATTCTCCGTTATCTTCCTCCTGAGGGTTCCGTGGGTGCAAGCTTCGGCGTTTCTTTAGAGGGGCATTGTCGAACTCGGGAAGACCCATCCGAATAGGATCTGGAAGGGGGACATCCTCCATGTAAAACCACTCCGAAGGCCAGTCTTCGGACGTCTGCTTCGGGGTACCGGACGGGTATCCAGTCTCGGCGATGTGCCATATTTCGGCTCCGCCCACTTGATATATGGACCCCTTCTATGAACGGGGCACAAGGCAGAATAGCCTCTTCCACAGCTCGAAATGAGCTTCGCAGCCCAGAAACAACTCGCAAAGGGCAATATAACCAGCGATGTGTAATATGGACGCGGGGGTTAAATTATGCAACTGGAGGCTGTAAAACTCTAGGAGCCCGTGGAGGAACGGATGGATTGGAAATCCGAGCCCCCTTAGTAAATAAGGGACAAGGCATACCCGCTACCCCTTAGAGGGATTGGGGAAGCTCTTCGCTTGCTCCCCGCCATTATAGGTGGCAAGCCCGCTCGAACGGGGACCATATACGCTGGAGGGAGGAATCCCTTGGTCTGTAACTCTACTAATTGGCTGTGCGGGGCGGAACACTTCTCCCAGTCGCCGGGCTTAAGGCTACGGGAGCGGGAGGAGGAGCTGCGATGGCCGGTCATGTTGGAATGGATTTTTCCGAGCGCGCTCTGATGGATGCTCATCGTGGGAAGATGGTACGGTATGGATCTAAAAATCCCCGTCTCTTTAAATAGACAATTTACTTACATGCCCGGGGTGGAGAATGTAAAAATGCCCTGGCTCCTCACATTCGCTCGACACATGGAGGATAGCCCTTATTGGGCGCAGAAGCCAAGGGGTGCACATTTATGGGGAGCCGGACACTACTCAGCAGATATTCAGAATTTGGAGAAGAACCCGCCTTGCAATGCCGAAGACAAATCTGCGCGCCGGACTCATCGTCATTGAAGCCTGGTTCGGGGGCTACTGAGGGAATCCTGGATTAGGGGGTATCCAGACGGCCGGATTATATCCTTTGGCCGGACTGTTGGACTATGAAGATACAAGATTAAAGACTTCGTCCCATGTCCGGGAGGGACTCTCCTTTGCGTGGAAGGCAAGCTTGGCAATTCGGATATGTAGATATCCTCCCTTGTAACCGACTCGATGTAACCCTAGCCCCCTCCGGTGTTTATATAAATCGGAGGGTTTAGTCTGTAGGACAACATCAATCATACCGTAGGTTAGCTTCTAGGGTTTAGCCTCTACGATCTCGTGGTAGATCAACATCTTGTAATACTCATATCATCAAGATCAATCAAGCAGGAAGTAGGGTATTACCTCCATCAAGAGGGCCCGAACCTGGGTAAACATTGTGTCCCCCGCCTCCTGTTACCATCCGCCTTAGACGCACAGTTTGGGACCCCCTACCCGAGATCCGCCGGTTTTTACACCGACAACTAGTAAACAGCATAGCATACTTTATAGAACCTATGACTGAGTCATAGGGAATGAATTTTCATTCTCTTTCTATTTTCTTTCGTGGTCGGGTTTTGAGTCTTTACTCAACTTCACACCTTGCAACACAGGCAAGAACTCCTTCTTTGACTATTCCATTTTGAACTACTTCAAAATCTTCTCAAGGTATGTACTCATTGAAAAAACATATCAAGCATCTTGATCTATCACTATAGATCTTGATGCTCAATGTGTAAGCAGCTTCATCGAGGTCTTTCTTTGAAAAACTCTTTCCAAACACTCCTTTATGCTTTCCAGAAAATTCTACATTATCTCTGATCAACAATATGTCATTCACATATACTTATCAGAAATGTTGTAGTGCTCCCACTCACTTTCTTGTAAATACAAGCTTCACCGCAAGTCTGTATAAAACGATATGCTTTGATCACTCAATCAAAGCATATATTCCAACTCTGAGATGCTTGCACCAGTCCATAGATGGATCGCTGGAGCATGCTCACTTTGTTAGCACCTTTAGGATCGACAAAACCTTCTGGTTGCATCATATACAACTCTTTTTTAAGAAATCCATTAAGGAATACAGTTTTGACTACCATTTACCAGATTTCATTAAATGCGGAAACTGCTAAGATGATTCGGACAGACTTTTAAGCATCGATACGAGTGAGAAAATCTCATCGTAGTCAACACCTTGAACTTGTCGAAAACATTTTGTGACAATTCGAGCTTTGTAGATAGTAACACTACTATCAGCGTCCGTCTTCCTCTTGAAGATCCTTTTATTCTTAATGACTCACCGATCATCGGGAAAGTCAATCAAAGTCCATACTTTGTTCTCATACATGGATCTCATCTCATATTTCATGGCCTCAAGCCATTTTGCGAAATCTGGGCTCATCACCGCTTCCTCATAGTTCGTAGGTTCGTCATGGTCAAGTAACATGACCTCCAGAACAGGATTACCGTACTACTCTAGTGCGGACCGTACTCTGGTTGACCTACGAGGTTCGGTAGTAACTTGATCTGAAGGTTCATGATCATCATCATTAGCTTCCTCACTAATTGGTGTAGGAATCACTGGAACTGATTTCTGTGTTGAACTACTTTCCAATGCGGGAGAAGGTACAATTACCTTATCAAGTTCTACTTTCCTCCCACTCACTTCTTTCGAGAGAAACTCCTTCTCTAGAAATGATCCATTCTTAGCAATGAATGTCTTGCCTTCGGATATGTGATAGAAGGTGTACCCACCTGTCTCCTTTGGGTATCCTATGAAGACACATTTCTCCGATTTGGGTTTGAGCTTATCAGGATGAAACTTTTTCACATAAGCATCGCAACCCCAAACTTTAAGAAATGACAGCTTTGGTTTCCTGCCAAACCATAGTTCATACGGTGTCATCTCAACGGATTTAGATGGTGCCCTATTTAACGTGAATGCAACTGTCTCTAATGCATAACCCCAAAACGATAGTGGTAAATCAGTAAGAGACATCATAGATCGCACCATATCTAGTAAAGTGCGATTACGACGTTCGGACACACCATTACGCTGTGGTGTTCCAGGTGGCGTGAGTTGCGAAACTATTCCACATTGTTTCAAATGAAGACCAAACTTGTAACTCAAATATTCTCCTCCACGATCTGATCGTAGAAACTTTATTTTCTTGTTACGATGATTTTCCACTTCACTCTGAAATTCTTTGAACTTTCAAATGTTTCAGACTTATGTTTCATCAAGTATATATACCCATATCTGCTCAAATCATATGTGAAGGTCAGAAAATAACGATACCCGCCGCGAGCCTCAACACTAATCAGACCGCATACATCAGTATGTATTATTTCCAATAAGTCGGTTGCTCGCTCCATTGTTCCGGAGAACGAAGTCTTAATCATCTTGTCTATGGGGCATGGTTCGCAAGCATCAACTAATTCATAATCAAGTGATTCCAAAAGCCCATCAACATGGATTTTCTTTAGGGATGTTTTTATGTCAGCAGACGAAGCCAAAGCTTATGGACTTGTCGATATTGTAGGGGGTGAAATGATTGACAAGCACTGCGATACTGATCCAGTGTGGTTTCCAGAAATGTTTAAGGATTGGTAGTGTCCGGATTTCTTGTAAAGTTATTTCACAGCTAAATTCGTGTATTCCTCGATTTAATAGAAAATAGAAAGACTTCATGATGAGCAATCATCAGGTTAAGATGGATCTAAACCAATCCATTTTTTTCTAGCGCTATACACCAATATGACCTAAACGGCAGTGCCATAAATAAGTTGCACTATCATTGTTAACTTTGCATCTTTTGGTTTCAATATTATGAATATGTGTATCACTATGATTGAGATTCAATAAACCATTCACCTTGGGTGTATGACCATTGAAGGTTTTATTCATGCAGACAGAACAACAATTATTCTGTGACTTTAAATGAATAACCGTATTGCAATAAACATGATCAAATCATATTCATGCTTAACGCAAACACCAAATAACATTTATTTAGGTTCAACACTAACCCCGAAAGTATAGGAAGTGTGCGATGATGATCATATCAATTTCGGAACCACTTCCAAGTTCCAACACACATCGTCTCTTTACGTAGACGATGTGGTCATTAAAACCAGACACGTCGAATCCTTAATAGACGACTTGAGGCTCACGTTCGACAATCTCCGAACATACGATATTAAGCTCAATCCGGAAAAATGCGTTTTCGGCGTACCCGCCCGAAAGCTCCTGGGCTTCATCGTCTCCAGTAGAGGAATTGAAGCAAATCTGGTTAAAATACGAGCCCTGTCGCATTTGGCTATTCCCACCGACCTCAAGCAAATCCAGAAGTTAACTGGATGTGTGGCGGCCGTAAGCCGCTTTATCTCCCGATTAGGAGAAAAGGCACTCCCCCTTTATCACCTTCTTCGGCGCACCGAACACTTCTAGTGGACAGACGCAGCCATGGCCGGATTGGAAGACATAAAAGCCATCTTGGCCGCCAACCCAATCTTGGCCGCGCCAAATGTCGGCGAACCAATGTTGTTATATATAGTGGCAACTCATCAAGTTGTAAGCGCAGTGCTCATCGTCGAACGAGAGATGGACGGACATAAATTCCCACTTCAAAAGCCGGTATATTATGTATCCACTGTCCTCACTCCGTGTAAATCTCGGTACCCACATTACAAAAAGATTGCATACGCAGTATTCATGGCATCCCGGAAATTACGACACTACATTCAAGAGTGTTCAATTACGGTGGCCTTAGAAGTACCACTCAATGACATAATAAACAACCGCGATGCCACGGGCCGGATTGCCAAATGGGCTATCGAGCTCCTCCTGTTCGACATAACATACAGACCATGGCGGGCCATTAAGTCGCAAGCGATTTCATCGCCGAGTGGACAGAAGCCGAACTCCCTAAAGAGTACGGCGCATACTCCAATTGGATCATGCACTTTGACGGCTCGAAAATGCTGGCCGGTCTAGGGGCTGGCGTCGTCCTGACATCCCCCACGGGAGATACAGTCCAATACATCCTCCAAATACTATACATAGACTCCAACAACGCATCCGAATACGAGGCCCTATTACACGGTCTCCGGATGGCAGTTTCCATGGGCATTCAACGCCTGGAGGTGTGTGGGGACTCGAACCTTGCAATATCTCAAATAAATGGAGACTTTGATGCCAAGGACTCGAACCTCGCAATATCTCAAATAAATGGAGAAATGTCATCTCGGTTCGAGGGGCTTGAATGCCACCATGTGGCTCGAGAAAAAAATCAGGCGTCGGATATTGTTGCCCATATCGGCGCTAAGCGCGATCCTGTCCCACCCAACATCTTCTTGGAAAGGTTGTTTAAGCAATCCGTGGTATGGGAAGGAGACACCGGTAACAATATTCCGGACCCGGCCACAACACTAGATACCGAACACTCTGACACAATCGGAGGTTCGGCCATCGAAATAACACCTTCAGCCCACGTGATAATGGCCGTCATCGCCCCGTGGACAGAACCATTCCTGGCCTACCTAACCAGGCAGGAATTACCCGAGGACCAAAATGAGGCACGCTGCATAGTGCGGCGATCTAAGGCCTACAAGGTCCACGAGAGAGAGCTTTATAAGAAAAGCACTACCGGAGCCCTTCAAAGGTGCATCTCCGAAGAGGAAGGGTGGAAGCTTTTGGAAGAAATCCATGCTGGACTCGGCGGCCACCACGCCGCAGCCCGGGCCCTTGTAAGCAAGGCCTTTCGTACAGGTTTTTGTTGGCTGACGGCCCGAGCAGATGCTCAGTATCTGGTCCAACTTGCGTCAGTTGCCAGCTTTTTGCAAACCAAAGCCATATGCCGCCTACCGCTCTCCAAACAATCCCCATTACCTGGCCCTTTGCGGTCTGTGGGCTTGACACGGTCGGACCCCTTAAAGGGGGAACCCATAAGAAAAAAATACTTACTGGTCATGGTGGATAAATTCACCAAATGGATAGAAGCCAAACCCGTTAAAACGGTTGAATCTGGACCGGTGATAGACTTCATATCTGGGGTTGTACACTGTTATGGCATCCCCCGCAGCATCATCACTGACAACGGCACGAACTTTACAGCCGACGAAGTAAAACTTTGGTGCAGCAACATTGGCATCAAGCTCGATTATGCTTATGTTTATCACCCGCAAACTAACGGTCAAGTCGAGCGAGCAAATGGTCTTATCATGAGCGGCATTAAACCCAAATTAGTGTGGTCCTTAAAGGAATCAAACACGCACTGGGTAGAGGAGCTCGACTCCCTACTATGGGGGCTGCGGACCACGCCGAATCGCACTACCGGATACACACCGTTTTTTATGGTATACGGCGCAAAGGCGGTTCTGCCCTGCGACATAATTCATGACACACCTCGAGTGCGCATGTACGAAGAAAAAGAGGCTGAGCTAGATCAGCAGGACAGTTTGGACGCTCTGGAGGAGGAGCATGACATGGCAAAAGCCCATTCCGCATTCTATCACTAGTAAAAAAGGGGGCAAAGGTCCAGGCCGGGTCAGCCCATTAGTCCCGGTTCAGTCCAGAACTGGGACCAATGGGGGCATTGGACCAGGTTCGTGAGCCCAGGGGGCTGGCCGGGCCACGTGGGCCATTGGTCCCGGTTCGTCTGGACCTTTTAGCCCCGGTTGGTGGGACGAACCGGGACCAATGGGCCTCGCTCCTGACCCACCACCATTGGTCCCGGTTGGTGGCTTGAACCGGGACCAAAGGCTCCCCTTTAGTCCCGATTCATGCCACCAACCGGGACCAGTGAAGTGCCTATATATATACCCCCTCGCGTAAGAGCAGAGCACACTGCTCTGTTTTTTCTTGCCGAGGGGGAGAGGGATGGGTGGTGCTCTAGCACACCTCCTATGCACACAAGGTGTTCGATGGAATGCCCGAGCCACACTCCTTAAGCTTTCTCCTCTCCAAGCTCGACCTCCAAGCTCCATTTTCCCCAATATTTTTCTAGGTTTAGCGGTCCGTCACGCCCCGTCCCCGTCTTCACCGCCGTCGATCACCCGCGCCGAGCTCATCGCCGGCACCACCGTGGTGAGCCTCTTGTTCTTATCTTCTTTCTGAAAGGAAAACATATTCTTACTTGTATGTTTACATAGATACTTGTATTATTTTCTTACTTTTATTATTGCATCTTATATAGTGCGATGGTTTTAGTATCCGGCCCCGTCGGCCCTCATCCTGTCTATGATTCGGATGTGGTATATATATTATCTTTACAACTATTGGTTCATTTATTGTTTATGAAAATTATGCCGACAAACGTGACATAGATTTTATTTATGTAAGATGTATGTGAATCCACTACTAGGAAAAAGGCTACTAGCAGCGCAGGTAAAATGGCTACTAGCAGCGCGGGTACCTGCGCTACTAGTATCGCGCTACAGCTAATAGTTAGTAGTAGCGTGGGTTGAACCCGTGCTACTACTAACTTTGTTAGTAGTAGCGTGTGCCACCCACGCTGCTGCTATTACGTACACGCGCTACTACTAATGAAATAGTAGTAGCGTGGGTAAAAAACCAGCGCTAGTAGTATCCTATATACTAATAGCGCTCAGTTTCCTCCCCATGCTACTACTAACAATTTAGGAATTAAAAAATAAAAATTAGATGTAGTATTCATGAATGGTAATGATGCCACTGAACCATCTCAATATTCCATTTAACATGTCACAGAACCATTTCAAGATTCGATTTAACATCAGACACACACAACCATCATCGTAAGGTGGGTACCTTCCCTAGTGGTCTACCACCATCCTAAACAGACCACTTTTCTAGATGTATCTACCTAGGCTCGGAGTTCAGACGTCGGTGGACTCGAATCCTCCCTCCCCCGGACGGTGGCGTCAAGGTCCTCCACACCTCAGCGACCTCCGGCGTCGAAATCACCTGGACAGCATGCATGGTCTGAATCAGTGGTTGGCAGGATCAAAACAGCAAAGAACTAATGGCACTGCTGTTATCACAGGCCTCATCTGGGAAGCTCCTTACCGTGGTTCATATCTACAGCCTAGCTATATCATCAAGCTTATATTTATTTATTTCTTGACCATGCATATGCAAGTAGTACTATGCAGAAAACGACAGATACAGGAAGTAGTGAGACATGTGAGGTACCAGTACTGGATGCATACGGTAAATGAATGAGTGAGGAGTGATGGTAGTGTGGTACTGACCCAGCAACCAGCTCAAGTAGCTGAAGGAATAGCTCTGATTCTCTGAGCCTGATGATCTCGGAGGTGGTGGTGTCGATGGACTAGGTGGCCACCAGCATCTTGGACTCGAGGCTCTCCATCTCGATCTTGAGGTAGTCCACACCCCTCACCTCCTGCTTCGTCAGCAGCCCCACCTTCTTATCATGCTCCTGCTTAAGCCCCTCGTAGTTCTGCCCAGTCGATTGTGCGGTTAGCGAAAGCGTCACATAATAGTATGTGGTAAGTTTTGATGCGATAAAAGGGCAAAATTGACTCTGCAGAGCCATGTATGCACTATTCCTATCTACATCAAAAGAAGCACAAAGATTTGTATCTTTAAAGCTGTAAAATAAAGCTGACATTTGATGATTACTTAGTGAAAGACGATGAAACAGCCTATCTTTAGTTCTTTACCATGGCAAATGAGCTGAACAAGTTTAAAACTATTCGACGAAGGATCACATCAGTTGTATACCAATATTCGGAGAACGGAGCAGCACATGAAATTCTGTCTTACAGGTTATAAAATAACACGCAAAGATCGAACATTTTTTGTATCTATATGCAGAACCATTGCTACTGAAGGCAAATTGCCTGCTGTTTATTTGCAGAGGTTACCCCACTCTATCTGATATATGTAAGACAAGTGCATTTACTACTTTGTTGGATTTATACGAGAACAAATAAAGCATATCATGTTTTTCTAGTGTATTCACGTATAAGTTGTACACTTGTACAGCATGTTAAGTAGCAAGAGAGAGGGATCCAAGAATTTTGTGGGGAGGCATAATAGCATAACAGAAAGGGACTTGAATTTTCTAGATAGAGGCATATGAAGGCCAAAAGCATTTGCGAGATTCAGTTCAATATAATTAGAGAATCACTGATTTAGCTCTCGAACATCTAAAACAAGCTACTGGACATTGGGTAAGTAGTACTGATTCTCAAAATAAAATGACGCCAAGCGAGGACAAGTGGTATATGCGATATGGAAAGCTACCAGTCTACCACCACCATCCTAAACAATGAGCACACGAACACATTACTAACGGTCTGACGCCACATCTCAAACACTTGGTGCATTAGTCGAGTTACTGATGTAGGTAAGCTTCTTCATCTGCATCTCAGAAGCGGCTCTGCCCAGAATCCCCATGGGCGCGGACAGCTAAATTGGAACAGCAAAACCACATGCACCATAAATCAATTAATCCAGACAGACGCTCCAGTTCATCAGCTAAACAATAGAGCAGATCGACAGGAAATTTTGTTTCTGTACACACGTTAATTCCTGGCTACCAAAATTTGAGGGGCAAAAAAAATGGCAATAAAACTCTTACACTGAATATTCGTGTACACATTCCTACAATGAATTTGTGCACACATTCTTCCACTAGTCACTACTAGTTACAGGATTGAATTGTGATACCCTCAAACTAATATCAAGGTGCTGCAGCAGACTAAATAAACAAAATCTTCATCTAACGAGGAAGCTCTGATGAAAGATACCATCTCTTGCTCTGAATCTTCTGTAGACATTCTTACACTGAATTTATGAACACATTCATCTACTATCCACTACTTACTAGTCACAGGGATTGAATGCTAAAATCAAGGTACTACAACAATCTAGTCTAGATAAACAACACAGGGCGCAGGGGGGAAGTCCTCTTCGTAACAAAATCTCGCGGAAACCGCCTCATTAATTGGAATTAGGATGCCATGGCAAAACGAACTGAAAAGGGGAAAAGGCGGCCGCACTGACCTTGATGAACTCGGCGGGGACGCCGCGGACGGGCTCCACGAGCAGGCCGGCGCCCTCGAGCTCGCGCACCAGGCGCGCCACGCTGTCCTTCCCCGCCTGCACACGGCCTGCCAAATCGAATCCAAGGGGGTCATGGGCTGCCTGCGGTGAAGAGAAAGAGAGGATAAGGGGGAACCTCACCTCCATGGCGTCGGTCCGCACTAGCAGCAGCAGGAGGAGGGTCGGAGGAGCAAGTAGCAGGACCTCCGGCGGGCCGTCTGCATCGGCGGCGGGCAAGAGGGAGCCCTCCCCGCGCCGCGCCGCGCCCGGAGAAGGGGGGCCCCTAGCTAGGGTTTGGGGCCGGCACAAGGGCACGGCGAGGAGGAGGATCCGCGCGTGAGGTGGGAGCGCCGGCGGTGGGGTTGGGGGAGAGGAGGTCGTCGGCGTCGGCGGTGGCGGCGGGGTTGGTTGGGGGAAATGTGGGGAGTGGAGGACGAGGAGAGGCGTCGGGGGAGAGAAAGGCAGAGCAGGGGTGAGAGGCTGAGGTGGGGCGGCAAGGAGATAACTTAGCAGTAGCGTTGGGTTTATACCTCACACCAATCCAACGCTATTACTATTGTGTGTCGTGGGTGCATGGTGGAGACCATTTAGTAGTAGCGTGGGATTTATAAATCGCGCTGTTACTATCAACTTAGTAGTAGTGTGGGTTTTATAACCCGCGCTACTACTATGGCTGGTCCCGAGGGGCACGGTGAAAATCACTTAGTAATAGCGAGGGTTATAAACCCGTGCTACTACTATCAACTTAGTAGTAGCGGCGGTTATAAACCCATGCTACTACTAAGTAGCAGTAGCGAGGGTTATAAACCCACGCTACTAGTAAGCGTTTGTCTATAAGCTTTTCCCTAGTAGTGATCGGAAAGTCCAACCGACCCTATTGTCGAGAGGTTAAATTTAGTTGAAGAAGAAAACAATTTGTTGAAGGAAAAAATAAAAAAATTGAGGAGGAGAAGATGATATTGGAGTTGCATGTTGCGGATGTCGTCGATGATCACAATATCAAGATGGATGCAATGCGCTTGAAGATTAGAAAGATTAGAAAATATGCCATTCATACCGAGGCTTGGTATCATTGTGCCGTTGGATCAATTGTTACCTTGGTTGCGATTATGATCGCATTTGTTTTCGCATTGAAATGTTTTACATGGTTTCAATGTATGGTTTAATTAATTAGATGCTCTGGAGAGTTATATGTTGTTAGATGAGAACTATGTATGTACTTTGGTTTTAATGTGATGATGAACTTCTATTAATTTGGACACTTAATTATATATAATGCACGCAGATGAACCGGCAATGGATGTACGGTGACAGACACACCTCCGAGTACATTAAGGGCGTGCATGAGTTTCTCGATGCGGCTGAGGCAAACAAGCAGAATGGTTTTATGTGTTGTACATGCACTGAATGTGGGAATACGAGGTCTTACTCTAACCGGAAAATCCTTCACTCCCACCTGCTTTACAAGGGTTTCATGCCACACTATAATGTTTGGACGAGGCACGGAGAAATAGGGGTTATGATGGAAGAAGACAAAGAAGAAGAGTACGATGACAACTATGTGCTCCCTGAATACAGTGATGCTGCAACGGGGGGAGCTGGTGAAGATCAAGAGGAACCAGACGATGTGCCCAATGATGCTGCAACGGGTGAAGCTGCTGAAGATCAAGAGGAACTAGACGATGTGCCCGATGATGATGATCTCCGTCGGGTCATTGTCGATGCAAGGACGCAATGCAAAGTCAAAAGGAGAAGCTGAAGTTCGATCGCATGTTAGAGCATCACAAAAAAGGGTTGTACCCCAATTGCGAAGATGGCAACACAAAGCTCGGTACCGTACTGGAATTGATGTAGTGGAAGGCAGAGAATGCTGTGCCTGACAAAGGATTTGAGAAGCTACTGAAAATATTGAAGAAGAAGCTTCCAAAGGATAACGAATTGCCCGACAGTACATACGCGGCAAAGAAGGTCGTGTGCCCTCTAGGATTGGAGGTGCATAAGATACATGCATGCCCTAATGACTGCATCCTCTACCGCGGTGCATACAAGGATCTGAACGCATGCCCGGTATGCGGTGCATTGCGGTATAAGATCAGACGAGATGACCCTGGTGATGTTGACGGCGAGCCCCCAGGAAGAGGGTTCCTGCGAAGGTGATGTGGTATGCTCCTATAATACCACAGTTGAAACGTCTGTTTAGAAACGAAGAGCATGCCAAGTTGATGCGATGGCACAGTGAGGACCGTAAGAAAGACGGGAAGTTGAGAGCACCCGCTGATGGGTCGTAGTGGAGAAAAATCGAGAGAAAGTACTGGGATGAGTTTGCAAAGGACCCAAGGAACGTATGGTTTGCTTTAAGCGCGGATGGCATTAATCCTTTCAGGGAGCAAAGCAGCAATCACAGCACCTGGCCCGTGACTCTATGTATGTATAACCTTCCTCCTTGGATGTGCATGAAGTGGAAGTTCATTATGATGCCAGTTCTCATCCAAGGCCCTAAGCAACCCAGCAAAGACATTGATGTGTACCTAAGGCCATTAGTTGAAGAACTTTTATAGCTGTGGAAAGGAAACGGTGTACGTACATAGGATGAGCACAGACAGGAGGAATTTAACCTAAAGGCGTTGCTGTTCGTGACCATCAACGATTGGCCCGCTCTCAGTAACCTTTTAGGACAGACAAACAAAGGATACCACGCATGCACGCACTATTTAGATGACACTGAAAGTATATACCTGGACAGATGTAGGAAGAATGTGTACCTGGGCCATCGTCGATTTCTTCCGACCAACCATCAATGTCGAAAGAAAGGCAAGCATTTCAAAGGCGAGGCA
The DNA here is from genome assembly GCA_034509565.1 of Triticum monococcum. Taxonomy (NCBI): domain Eukaryota; kingdom Viridiplantae; phylum Streptophyta; class Magnoliopsida; order Poales; family Poaceae; genus Triticum; species Triticum monococcum. The sequence goes on along the minus strand of CM067845.1, from coordinate 10,571,820 downwards.
GATCACCGGAAGAAGCCCGCCATGCGTACCGGTGATCACGTACTTGCTATGGTCAATGATTTACACGTAATCTTTGGAAAGGGTCCCGGCGGACTAGCTATTCCGAATGACGCTGAGGGACACGCACCCATGTGGAAGAAGAAATCTATATTTTGGGACCTACCCTTCTGGAAAGACCTAGAGGTCCGCTCTTCAATCAATGTGATGCACCTGACGAAGAACCTTTGTGTGAACCTGCTAGGCTTCTTGGGCGTGTATGGTAAGACAAAAGATACACCTGAGGCACGGGAGGACCTGCAACGTTTGCACACAAAAAACGGCATGCCTCCGAAGCAGTGTAAAGGTCCTGCCAGCTACGCTCTTACGAAAGAAGAGAAAGAAATCTTCTTTGAATGCCTGCTCAGTATGAAGGTCACGACTGGCTTCTCGTCGAATATAAAGGAAATAATAAATATGCCAGAGAAAAAGTTTCAGAACCTAAAGTCTCATGACTGCCACGTGATTATGACGCAACTGCTTCCGGTTGCATTGAGGGGGCTCCTACCGGAAAATGTCCGATTAGCCATTGTGAAGCTATGTGCATTCCTCAATGCAATCTCTCAGAAGGTGATCGATCCAGAAATCGTACCAAGGCTAAGGAGTGATGTGGCGCAATGTCTTGTCAGTTTCGAGCTTGTGTTCCCACCATCCTTCTTCAATATCATGACGCACGTCCTAGTTCATCTAGTCGACGAGATTGTCATTTTGGGGCCCGTATTTCTACACAATATGTTCCCCTTTGAAAGGTTCATGGGAGTTCTAAAGAAATATGTCCGTAACCGCGCTAGGCCAGAAGGAAGCATCTCCATGGGCCATCAAACAGAGGATGTTATCGGGTTTTGTGTTGACTTCATTCCTGGCCTTAAGAAGATAGGTCTCCCTAAATCGCGGTATGAGAGGAGACTGACTAGAAAAGGCACTCTTGGAAGTGACTCAATAATATGCAGGGACGGATATTCTTGGTCTCAAGCACACTACACAGTTCTACACAACTCTACCTTGGTGACCTCGTATGTCGATGAACACAAGAACAGTCTGCGCTCCAAACACCCGGAGCAGTGCGACGACTGAATTACATGTGAACACATCAGGACTTTCAGTAGTTGGTTGGAAACACGTCTCAGAGGTGGCAACACTGTTTGTGATGAGCTGTACTTGTTGTCCAGGGGACCATCTTTGACTGTATTGACTTACAAAGGATACGAGACAAATGGGAATACATTTTACACGATCGCCTAAGATCAAAAGAGCACCAACCAAAATAGCGGTGTCCGCTTTGATGCAGCAACCGAGAGCGGAAAGGACACATATTATGGTTACATAATGGACATATGGGAACTTGACTACGGACATGATTTTAAGGTCCCTTTGTTTAAGTGCAAATGGGTCAATCTATCAGGAGGCGGGGTACAGGTAGACCCACAGGACGGAATGACAACAGTGGATCTGAAAAATCTTGGGTACACTGACGAACCGCTCGTCCTAGCCAATGATGTGGCACAAGTTATCTATGTGAAGGACATGTCTACCAAACCGAGAAAAAGGAAAGATAAGGAAGCGAATACATCATACGATGAGCCAAAGCGCCACATAGTTCTTTCAGGAAAAATGGGCATCCTGGGAGTGGAGGGCAAGACAGACATGTCTGAAGATTATGAAAAGTTTCATGAAATTCCTCCCTTCAATATCAAGGCTGACCCAAGCATCCTGATAAATGATGAAGATTATCCATGGTTACGGCGCGATAAGCAAATGACACAAGTAAAAAAAACTGAAGACTTTCTCCCGCAACTATTATGATTATATCGCCAACTTTGTAACACACGAGTATGCTATGCCAACTTTTTCATAGTTCATTTGAAAACTATGAATTTAGGTCGAATTTTCTCTATAGGTGCATCTATGTTCATTTTTTAGTAAAGTTAATCACAAACTTGTGATTCACACAAATTTCAAAGAATTCAATTTTAACTATTCAAATTTAAAAACTAATGGCACTAACAGAAAGTTTATAATTTTTCTAAAACTAAAGGTACTAACAGAAAGTTTATAATTTTGCTGACCAAAGCAAAAAGAATTAAAAAATAAAGCAAAAAACAAAAGAAAATAAATAATACAGAAAACAAAACAAAAAAACTGGAAAAAATAAAAATAGCAACAATAAGTATTTTGTTGTAAGTAGAAACAAAATAAAATAAATAAAGCAACAAAAAAAACTAAAAAAGTGTTTTCAAATTTGAAAACTAATGGCACTAACAGAAAGTGCATAATTTTTCTAAAGCTAAAAGCAAAAAGAATTAAAAAATGAAGCAGAAAACAAAACAAAAAAATTGGAAAAAAATAGGGCTCGCCCCTGGCCCATGACCATTAGTCCCGGTTTGTGCCGCAAACCGGGACTAAAGGGTTGGTCCTCGTTGCGCTCAGAGTTTAGTCCCACCTCGCCAACCGAAGGGCTCCCACACCGGTTTATAAGCCCGTCCCTCTCTGCCTTGTTGAGCTCCTCTCAAAGTGAAAATAGATACCCCTATACAGGGAATTTGACATAAATTCATAATGAATTTCTCTAAAATTCATAGAAATTGATTATGAATTTAGGTTGAATTTTCTCTATAGGTGCATCTATGTTCATTTTTTAGTAAAGTTAATCACAAACTTGTGATTCACACAAATTTTAAAAAATCCCATTTCAAACTATTCAAATTTTAAAACTAATGGCACTAACAGAAAGTTTATAATTTTTGTGATCTAAAAGAAAAAAGAAATCACTAAAAAACTATAAGTATTTAGTTTTAGGTAGAAATGAAAAAATAAATAGCAAAAAAGAAAAAAATGCATATAATATTTGTTATGACTAACTAAAATTACCAAATTGAGTATAATGATAAAACACAGTAATATTAAATAGCAGGAAAAAGAATGACTCAAAAATCAATTTTGATAGTAAAGTTATTCATAAGCTAGTGATTCACACAAATTTTAAAAAATTCAAATTTAAACTATTCAAATTTTAAAACTAATGGCACTAACAGAAAGTTTATAATTTTTGTGACCTAAAAGAAAAAAGAAAATACCTAAAAACTATAAGTATTTAGTTCTAAGTAGAAATGAAAAAATAAATAGCAAAAAAGAAAAAAATGCCTATAATATTTGTTATGACTAACTAAAATTAGCAAATTGAGTATAATGCTAAAACACAGTAATATTAAATAGTAGGAAAAAATGACTAAAAAATTCAATTTTTATAGTAAAGTTATTCATAAACTAGTGATTCACATAAATTTTAAAAAATTCAAATTATACTTTTCAAATTTTAAAACTAATGGCACTAACAGAAAGTTTATAATTTTTGTGACCTAAAAGAAAAAATAAATCACTAAAAAAACTATAAGTACTAGTCGTCAACGCGTGCGGACCACACGGGCTAGCGTCATAAACAAAGAAGCATGATTATTATTTTTAATACACATTCTAAAAGAAATTAAGTTTAGAATTATTGAAAGGACTTCAGTATGCCCTCTCACTGAATTATCACCAAAATTAAGAAATTAAGTTTCTTAAAATAGGAAATATATATATTCCACTGATGCTTCCTGAAATTGTGTTCTTATGGACACATGATTGTCCAATTGTATCATAGTAGTATTTAGGTGTAAAACCATGTGGACTATAATAATGAAATTACGAAAATTATTATTTTCTACCAAATTAACAATTAATTTTTCAGTAAAAATTCAATGTGAATTTTCGATCTAATTCAACCATAGAAATAAAAATAAAATAAAACCATCCAAGATAAAATCATACTGTGTCAGTAGAACTAAATAAATAAAATGTATGATAAAATCAGTTGTACAATAGCAAATAAATCACGGTTATACAATGTATTCATGATGCCCTTCTATACACCCACACCAACCGAGCATGAGCAATACTATACAGGGAAGAGATAGTTGCAATTGAATATATTTACTGAAATAAGTTCTAAGCAAAGACAACTGGAAAAAAAATGTGTGGATCAAGCCATCAATATAGCCCTCAAATTCAAATCTGTTTATATGGTAACCATAATTTATAGAATAGAATAACTCATATACAGATTGAAATCAGCAGGCAACAAAATTCTAGTTATCAGTTACGTGGTTCAAAAAGATAACTTTTTACAATACCTGACACCTTGCTTGGAAATATAGTAGTAACATATGTACAGCGGTGAAATTAGAGTACATGTATTTGTCCTAATAGAACCCCACATGCATGGGCGCTAGTGACAGAAAGAATTAACTATAAACGTGTTGTCTGGCTTAATGTCAAGTGAGCGGAAGGGACAAAATTAAATAAATAAAAAAAGGAGTCTAAATACATATGTCCATACAGTTACCAAAGAACAAATGGAAGACTCCTTAGAACCTCATTATTGGTCTAAACATGCGTACATATCAGGATCCTCAAATATTAGGCATACAAATCAATTTACAGGAAGGTTCGACTTTTTCCATGCAATAAGTATTGTTTGGCCAGAGATATACCCAAATTATCTCAGCAAGACAAAAGCATTTACCACCTTAGATGATATATAGTTGCTCCCCAAAGTAAGTAATATGATCAAAAAGTTTTGCTTCAGGATGTATGCATTAATTATAATTCGCTGACCAAGAGCCAGTATAATAGTTATTTGCACCTGAAATTTCTGTATGGAGCGGCACACCTCAGTTGAAAGCCTGGAAGGGATCAACTGCTGACCCCGGTGGATTTGATTTGTGTTGGTGTCGATTCTATTCTTTAATTTCAAGACATCCCTTCCACACAGACCAACATAAGGGGAAAAAAAGGAGGAATATTTTTAGAAAGAGTAACGAAGAAAATCATGCACACCTAGAAAGAGGAAAATATGCACTGTATATAATACCATGCTCGTTGGGCCTTCAGGAATCACTCAACTGAAAGCTCTAACAATCCAACACAGGGAAGAGATAGTTACATCAGGTATACTGAATAACATATGTTAAACATAATGGGCGTGTACCAATGTTTCATGTTTTGACAGTAATTAGTAGGAAACCATGTCCCTTCCAAATAACTCATGCATTTGCACATGCATTACACACCACTAGTAGAAAAAGGGGCTATGGTCCAGGCCGCCTCAGCCCATTAGTCCCGGTTCAGTCTAGAACCGGGACCAATGTGGGCATTTGTCCCGGTTCGTGAGCCCAGGGGGCCGGCCGGGCCACGTGGGCCATTGGTCCCGGTTCGTCTAGACCTTTTGGTCCCGGTTGGTGGGACGAACCGGGACCAATGGGCCTGGCTCCTGGCCCACCACCTTTGTCCCGGTTCGTGGCATGAACCGGGACCACAGGCTCCCCTTTAGTCCCGGTTCGTGCCACGAACCGGGACTAAAGGGTTCGCCCTCATTGCACCCAGAGTTTAATCCCACCTCGCCAACCGAAGGCCGCCCACACCTGCTTATAAGCCCGCCCCTCTCTGTGTTGTTGAGCTCCTCTCAAAGTGAAAATAGATGCACCTATAAAGGAAAATTGGACCTAAATTCATAAATAGAAATGAATTATGAATTTATGTTTAATTTTCTCTATAAGTGCATCTATGTTCACTAACAGAGAAGTTTTTATTTTTTGTGACCTAAAAGAAAAAAGAAATCACTAAAAAACTATAAGTATTTAGTTCTAAGTAGAAATGAAAAAATAAATAGCAAAAAAGAAAAAAATGCTTATAATATTTGTAAAGTTATTCATAAACTAGTGATTCACACAAATTTTAAAAAATCAAATTTAAACTATTCAAATTTTAAAACTAATGGCACTAACAGAAAGTTTATAATTTTTGTGACCTAAAATAAAAAAGATATCACTAAAAAACTATAAGTATTTAGTTCTAAGTAGAAATGAAAAAATAATGGCACTAGTAAAGTTAATCACAAACTTGAGATTGACACAAATTTCAAACAATTCAAATTTTAACTATTCTAATTTGAAAACTAGTGGCACTAGCAAAGTTAATCACAAACTTGAGATTCACACAAATTTCAAAGAATTCAAATTTTAACTATTCTAATTTGAAAACTAATGGCACTAGTAAAGTTAATCACAAACTTGAGATTCACACAAATTTCAAACAATTCAAATTTTAACTATTCTAATTTGAAAAATAATGGCACTAGTAAAGTTAATCACAAACTTAAAAAATTCAAATTTAAACTATTCATAAACAAATTTTGTGACCTAAAATAAAAAATAAAGCAAAAAACAAAAGAAAATGAATAATGCAGAAAACAAAACAAAAAATCTGGAAAAAAATACTTATATTAACAATAAGTATTTTGTTATAAGTAGAAATAAAATAAAATAAATAAAGCAACAAAGAATAAATTATCTAAGTATATTCTGTTCAAAACATTATAAGCAAAAAGAAACTTTAATAGAAAAAAGAATTATCATAAATATTTGTTTTCTTACAAACTAGTGATTCACATAAATTTCAAAGAATTCAAATTTAAATAATTCAAATTGGAAAATTAATGGCACTAACAGAAAGTTTATAATTTTTATTACCTAAAACCAAAAATAATAACTGAAAAACTAGTAAGTATTTTGCTGTTAGTAAAAAAACAAAAAACTGGATTTTTTTATTTAAAAAAATGACGCCTACTGGGCCACCACAACCTGCATACGACTAGAAACCCGCTAGTTGGGCCAGGATGCAGGCCCACAGTAGGCCCAGTAGGCCCACAGGCACAGAGTGTGGATTTAGGCCCGTAAGCCTGCAGTAGAGAGGAGCTCGAAGTGGTCGGCTCCGCAGGGCTTATAAACCACTCCGAGCCCCTCTCGGCTAGCGAGGTGGGACTAAATATCCCAACGCACCGCGGCAGTTCCAGTACACGACCTTTGGTCCCGGTTGGTGGCACCAACCGGGATGAAAGGGAGCCTTTGGTCCCGGTTCGTGGCACCAACCGGGACTAAAGGCCGCCGCTTCCCGCCCTTTGGGCTGCCGAAATTTGGCCTTTGGTCCCGGTTCGTGGCACAAACCGGGACGAAAGGGGTGCATTGGTCCCGGTTTGTGCCACGAACCGGGACCAATGGCTTTGCTATATAAGCAAAGACTTGGGAAATTTTCACATTTCCCTCGCAGTTGCTCCCGACGACGCCGAGCACATCGACGCTGCCAGGCTGCCCCAACGCCGTCCGCCGCCCCTGCCGTCGCCCCCGACCGCGCCGTCGCCGTCGCCCGTGCCTCGCCGTCGCCGTCGCCGCCCCGTGCCCCCCCGCCTCCTCGCCGCCGACGCCCGTGCCTCGCGCGCCGTCGCCCCCGACCGTGCCGTCGCCGTCGCCGCCCCTCACCGTCGCCGTCGCCGCCCCGTGCCCCCCTGCCTCCTCGCCGCTGAAGCTGTGCCCCTCCTCGTCGATTGCCGCCCCGGCTTGCGTAATTTCCTAATTTAGTATGTATAGTTAATTTAGTTGTATAGTTAGGATGTATAGTTAATTTAGTTGTACTTAATTTAGATGTATAGTTTAGATGCAAAAGTTAGAATTTTTTCTGTTCATACATTTTTTGGTGATATTATTGTTGCATATGCAAAAGTTTGTGTGTTCATATATATGCAAATAATATGTCAATTTTTTCATATAATTTTTATAATTTTTTTGTTGTAATTTTGTTCATAGAATTTTTATTTTGTTCATAGAATTTTTATTATTTTTTTCTGTTGTAATTTTGTTCATATTGTGTAGGAATCTGAACGTTATGTATGATCAAAGTCATTTATGTATATGTTCATATCTAGAAGAAAAAGAAGGAGACAAAATGGAAAGTAAGAAGAGGAAGAAGGAGAAGAAGAAGAGGAGAGAAATAGCAGGAGAAATAAATAAGAAGATGAAAAAGAAGAAAAAAAGAAGAGAAGAAGAAGGAATAGAGGAGAAGAAGAAGAATTCTTCTTGTTCTCCTCTATTATTCCTTCTTCTCCTCCTTTTTTTCTTTTTTTCTTCTCCTTTTCCTTTCTTCTTCTCCTCTTTTTTTCTTCTTCTTCCTCTTCTTATTTTTTGTTATCGGGTATGTCGTTGTCGACATACCCCCCCTCCCCGATAATTAACTTTTAGTAATTAGTACTACTTAGAAAGTGTTTAATGGAATTAGTTAGAACTAGGTAAACTTGTTTATTTTTAGTAAGTACTACATTATTCTATTTATAGTAAGTGCTTAGTAGTTGAACTAGTTGATTTAATAAAACTGGTTTATTTTATTATAGAAGTAGTTTATTTTTAGCAAGAAAATTAATAGAACTAGTTTATTTTTAGAAGGCACCGGCAGCAGTAGGTTCTTCAGGGATCTCACTAGAGCTATGATCCTGTGATGGTTCCTTCCCTTTGGGTGTCCACCGCCCGCGCCGATACCTGTCGGGCGCTACGGTTCTAGCTGTACTGGCGATATGTATGATATATAGTATTCGACGTGTATTAGTGATAATATTTGATGTACGGACACATGGAGATGATGTAGTTTTTCTTATAATTGAAGGCATCCTAATTTGAATACTACTTTATTTTGCGATTTGATTTTTCTTATTGAATGCTCAAATTGGAGAGCACTATGCAAGGCATATGCATATGATTAGTTGAATAACAATGATCTAATTTAGTCTTTGAATTATGAACGTATAGGAAATGTCATCATCGGACGACGAAAGTCTCCCGGGGGAGTGCGACTGGTGCCACGACGATCAAGGTGAGTGCGACAGGCCTCACCTGGACGATGGTCGGCGCTTCAGCATTAAGCTCGAGGAGACCTTCGAAGTTGAAACGGTACGCAAGGACGACAAGTGTTTTTTTCATAATTAAGCATGACTTCAGCTATTTCAACGTGTAATTTTCATCTTTTACAATTCGAGTATAGTTTATCCCATGCCATGCAAGACGCTATGTCTTGGAGAGGATGGATTTTGAAGACCATGAAAATTTTGAAACGAAGAAAATTCACCTAAGGACCCATCATGATGTGGATTTTGAAGTAAAGTTGTATAATGCTGAGAGCGTAACTCATTTTGGTTGCAAAAATTGGGAAGCATTTTGCAAATTGTATGGTTTTGATGAGGGTATGCTTGTCACTATGGATCTTGGTGATCCTGAAATCGAGCAAGACAATATGGACATTTGGGTCCTTGTTGATACTCCTCCAGTTCTACCGCTATGTGAGTTTCTCAAACATAGTTAATTATTAACTAATTTATATTGTTCATTTCAAAATAGTTGACAGCTTATTTCCATTGACAGCTTATTTTGAAGTATCAAAGAATGTGCAGAAGATGGTAGATAGAACTTACTACACAGATGGCTCTGAGTTAACTTACAAGGAGAAAACTCATCTGGTTGGATTTTGTAATGATATTGAGAATTACAATATCTACAATCGAACTCCTCAACATTATGGTCAATACGTGCCACTAGTGCACGTGTTGAACTACGGTAACTACCATGGAGATACCCTGGTAAGTTTTTTTACTATTACGACATCCATGCATCTTTTTGCATACTTCTAAAACTAGTACATCACTGCTAACTACGAAGTTATTACTATATTTTTCAACAGAGAATCTCAGAGGATTGTGTGCCTCATTTGATGTATCAGAATGGCGGCAGCCTTCGTGTTTTGAACATATATCCAGGTCATCCTACGAATCTCAACTGTCCATACCGGATTTCTAAAAGAAGTGGAGACATGACAATCAAAGGATGGAAAAAATGTATGGACACTCGTAAGGAGCTTCTTGGAAGCAAAAGGAAGCGAGGCGCAAGAATTGGAGACAGGATGATCTCCATTCTTCATAATGGAGAGTCAGGGTCTATATTGTTTTATGCTATTTTACCTTAAGTGTGTTTAGGTCCTACCTGATACTGATGATCATGTGCTAAGAACAATTATGTAGGGTTGGGTTCGATGACTATGAGGATGATGATCGTATGACTTATTATTAATAACGAGTAGAAGTTGTATGATGATGCTTGATTAATTAGTAGGACTTGTTATTATATATGATGTTATTATATATATATATCTGCGGGTGAAATGAACATAGCAGTAGCGTAGGTAAACCAAGGATGAAGATATAAGAGAGGACACTTCTCTCTATTAGCTAGCTAATAACAACCTAAAAATAACCCCCTAAACCCCTAAAACAGCCACTTTTTTTAAAACAAAGAAAAACCTCAGCTCCAGCCAGATGCTGACGCGTGGAAGCCTATTGGTCCCGGTTTATGTCATCAACCGGTACCAAAGGCCCCCCTGCCTGGGCTGCCGGCACTGCCCACGTGGAGGCCCATCAGTCCCGGTTCTGGATTGAACTGGGACTAAAGGGTCGGGGCATTAGTACCGACACTTTAGTCCCGGTTTAGGAACCGGGACTAAAGGCCCTTACGAACCGGGACTATAGGCCCTTTTTCTACCAGTGCACACCTTAACTCAATGAGGCCACCATGTAATTTACCAGGATAACATGTAGAGAATTTCCTTTGCAGTAATCTATATGCCAATGGTAAGATAAGACCAACATGTGAGGAGCCGTGTGCAAAGCAAGTAAAAATAAACTTGAACTCTAAACATCATTAACTGTTGGTGGTTGCCATCTTCCTACTTCCTAGTATATCCATCTTTTCAGATCAAAGCACTTTCATATGTTTAGCAAAAAAGTAATTCTGGATCTGATATGGAAGAGGTGAATGTATATATTTGGTTAACTAAGAGGCTGAGACCTGAGCATGGTCTGAGAATGTATTTGCTTAACTAAGAGGCTGAGGCTGAGACCTGAGAACATGGTTCTGGATGCGTTATTAACAAATAGACGATGTATAACAAAGAGCACATAAAATGTACCACTAAAGAACCTCATCGGGCTTACTTTTCTGCTTTATCATTATGTGCTTCAACAAATTCCTATGATCCTTTTTAGAATTCTGGTCTTGGCAAGGAAACAATTAATCAAACACATAAGAGTGCATTGCGAAATAGAAATAGAAAGTTGGATTCTGACTGGTACTGAAAGGATTAGACCTCATTAGAAACAATTTGCTGCTGCTGACTCGGAGAGAGTTGTGTTGCGCCAGGTCGATCCCGCCGTCATCGAAGTCGTTGATGGACATGCCCATATCTGGCCGCCTGCAAGGAATGTGTAGTGACTGTATGGACATGAAGCTGATCCTATTGCTCACAGGATACATATCATCTTTATGTGTAGTGACCGTATGGACATGAATCATCTCCTTCGTACGTCTTCCTACCCGACCACCACTTTCATCTAGGAAACGTGCCCTGTCCTTCCATGAGGAATTCGAAGCGGTCAGAAAACAAAAGTGTCGGGTCCTAAACTGTGTTCAAGGCATGCCGATGTGTAACAATTTGCGCGTGACACCCTCCATGGCAATCCTATTCCCTCCAACATCCTCCGGCCCATGGCAACCAGGTAATGCTAACAGCTCAGTTGGATAAAGGCTCCTTATGTTTTGTGATTTAGTCGAGTTGGGTTACTCTATTGTGTGTCTCACGTTGGTGTTGAGTAGGGTTGATCTTTCCTACACTATTGCTAGCCTGCTGGATTTGGGTGATACCAAAAGATACATTTAAACTAACACTATAAATTATAACATGCAAACAGATTTCCTTAAGAGGGGAATTATAACATGCAAACACTATAAATTCAGTGTATTATTATCAGCACTGCATAGCAATCCAGTTCTTTCATAAATAAGAGTTCAACACACCATTGGTATAGAATATATTGCATAGTTTTGAGGTCTGCATGCTTCGCCTGATCCTGAATTTGACCGATAAATAGATTTCAGAGAGACAACTGTAAATATATTAAGTAAGAGCAATTACCGGAGGTGACTGCTGCTGCTGTTTTCCGGGGAAGAGGGCATGCATCAATGCCTACAGTTGCCACAGACTAAATATTCCTTCAACAACAGTAAGGTGTTCTTGCCCTTGCCTTCTTTGTACCCAAAAAAGGAAAGAAGAGGACTCGTATCCTGCCGCCGCAGGGGGTTATCTGCCCATGTGACTCTTCGCCGCAATATGGGAAGGATGCGGGATCGGCAACAGAGAAAAGGAAGTTGTCGCACTGGCTATGGAGGCAGGCTATGGAGTTGATAACGATGGTATTAGGGCGTTGGAGGAAGAAGAGTTGTTGGGAAGAGATTATGAAGACGCTCCAAGAGACGACGGATGGAACTTGAATCAACCCCACTCCCCTGGCACCAGCTGAACAGCTTCATCCCAGGCGTAGTACATGGACGTACACACCTGGCCACGGCCTCGAACGGATGATGGACTGTAGTAAAGGTTGGAACCCATACTGCGGCCGATCACAATATTATTGAACCACCATCAGCATGAGGAAGCATTATGTGGCAGCGGTGGTGGCATCATGGGTTTTGTGGGATGGCGGCGGAGAAGGCATATGCAGGGAAAGAGATAGCACGTGGGGATCTATCATCTAACAACCTGGGAGAGTTTAGAAATAATACGTACGAGAGAACGATCAGCTTTTCCATATTTTTTTGAGGAAACGTGGAGAGTCCAATAATAGGAGAGAATGATCAGATTTTCCATCTTTTTTTCTTTTTGAGCAAACATGGAGAGTCCAAAGTGGGTACGACTCACACAACAACCTTGTGAGCAGCCCAAAATTCTGTTTTTTTCTCATGAACCCATGTGAATTTCAGAAGATCTAGACCGTAATAATTAGGTCCCACGAGATTAACGGCTCTTAATTACTGATTAACGTGGGAATTTCTAGGGAGTCACAAATTAGTAGAGGTATAGATAGATAGATAGATAGATATGGATAGATAGATAGATAGATTTAGTTCTAAGTAGAAATGAAAAAATAAATAGCAAAAAAATGCCACCTACTGGGCCAGCACGGCCTGAATACGACTAGAAACCCAACCATGGGCCAGGATTCAGGCCCACAGCAGGCCCAGTAGGCCCATAGGCATTGCAGTGTCTCATTAGGCCCGTAAGCCTGCAGTTCAGAGGAGTTCGAAAGGGAACACAGAGCAGGGCTTATAAACAGGTGCGGGAGCTCTTCAGCTAGCGAGGTGGGACTAAACTCCCACCACCGCGCCAGCGCAAGGCCATTGGTCCCGGTTGGTGGCACCAACCGGGACTAAAGGGGGGCATTGTCCCGGTTTGTGCCACGAATCGGGACCAAAGCCTTTGCTATATAAACAACACTTGGGAATTTTTCCGATTTCCCTCGCCAGTTGCCCCCGACGACGCCGACCTCCTCGACGCTGCCAGGCTGCCCGTGCTCGCCGTCGCCGTCGCCCCGCGCCCCTGCCCCGTGCTCGCCGTCCCCGCCCGCTCCTCGTCGCCGTCGCCCTGCCCCAGCCCCGTCCCGCCCCCGCGCGCCGGCGCCCTCGCCGCCCCCGCCGTCGCCTCGAGCTCCCCTGCTCGCGCGCGCCGCCCCGTCGCCCCGCGCCCCTGCCCCGTGTTCGCCGTCGCCGCCCGCTCCTCATCGCCGTCGCCCTGCCCCTACCCCGTCCCGCCCCCGCGCGCCGACGCCCTCACCGCCCCCGCCGTCGCCTCGAGCTCCTCTGCTCGCGCGCGTCGCCCCGAGCCCCTGCCATGGGCTCGCCGTCGCCCTGCCCCTGCGCCGGCGCCCTCGCCTGCCCCCCGCGTTGTGAGCCGCCGCCCGGCTCTGTTTTTTATTAGTTTAATTTTTTCATATATATATAATGTATATGTGTATGTATGTGGATATATGTTTTTGTTCATATGTTGCTATATTTTTATTTTTATTAGTTTAATTTATGTTCATTCGAGGGGGTCGACGGTCGCCGAGGGGTCGAGGGTCGAGAGGGGGTCGACGGTCGCCGAGGGGTCGAGGGTCGAGAGGTGGTCGACGGTCGCCGAGGGGTCGAGCGTCAAGAAGGGGTCTAGGGTCGCCGAGGGGTCGAGGGTCGTCGAACATGAGAGGAAGAAGAGAATAAAAAAAGAAGAGGAAAAAAAAGAGGAGTTCTTCTCCTCTATTCTTTCGTCTCCTCTCTTTTTTTCTTCTTCTTCCTCTTTTTTTATCAGGAACGAGGGTCGTCGAGGGTCGCCAAACATGAGAGGAAGAAGAGGATAAAAAAAGAAGAGGAAGAAGAAAAAAAGAGGAGAAGAAATAATAGAGGAGTTCTTCTCCTCTATTCTTTCTTCTCCTCTTTTTTTCTTCTTCTTCCTCTTTTTTTTATCGGGAACGAAGGTCGTCGAGGGTCACCGAGGGGTCGAGGGTCGAGAGGTGGTCCATGTCGTGGTTCTAAGTCTGATACTGAGGTAGGGGGGTGTGTATGAAGAGGCTAGACCTTAGCTATTGGGAAGTTGTAAGCACGCAAGGTTTACGAGTTCAGGCCCTTCTCGGAGGAAGTAACAGCCCTACGTCTCGGTGCCCGGAGGCGGTCGATTGGATTATGCGTGTGTAGATGACAAGGGTGCGAACCTCTGATACTGAGGAGGGGGATGGCTTATATAGAGTTCGCCAGCCCTCTCCCGCCCTCAGTAATGCAGGGTTTAAGGTACATTTAAGGTGGGGCGTTACTGATAACGTCCCTAATAAAGTGTCATAATAATCATAAAGACTACTTAATAGCCGACCGTTTGCCTGCGGAGTGACTTGAGGTCTTCTGGCAGTCGAGTGGTTGGCTTCTTGGTCGAGTGACAGCTTCTTGGTCGAGTGTCTTCAACCCGTCGAGTGGGATATCTTCAAGTTGATTGAAAGGTGACTTCTTCTAGGGATGTCCTATGGTAGGGCTCTTTAGGACGGGTCCGTGTCCCTACCGTAGGTACATGACTTCATCATTAGCCCCCGAACGGATCGAGGCTAGAGTGAGAAAAGGGGTTAGGGACCTTTCTGACAGATTCTTCGGTTTATTATGGGTGCTTCGTTCTGGGTCGACTGTCACGGATGACGTCATTAACTTCTTTTCAGTCGCCTTGATCCGTTCCAGGCCTTCCGTCGAATGGATTTCTTTACCTGTGAGGCATCGAGTGCCGGTGTGTGCGGGATTTCCGTTTTGTCAAGTCGTTCTGCAGCCAGCGGAGATCGCGGGATTCGGATTTTTTGGGAAGCGCGCGGAACGGGGGCGGCCGCAGTAATCGGGAGCGACAGTGCGAAGGCTCCTCGATCTCCGCGCCGCCTTTTTCGCCACGTACTACGCGCGCGCCTGCCACGGGATTTGACTGGATAGCTCGGGCCTACCTGTCAGCCACTCGGAAGCGGCCCCTTATAAGTAGCTGGCTCGGAGTCCTCCAACCGTGCACGTGCTCATCTCTTCCCCTTCTTTCTCTCTTTCTCCGTCGCCTCCCCCGCTTCCTTCGCTCTCGCCCAGCCACCGCAAACCAGTTCGAGATCTCGCCGGCGACGATGGTGAAGGGCAAGACGACCGCTCTGGAGCGCGCGAAGAAGGCAGCGGTGGCGGGGAAGGGGAAGAAGTCTGCGCGCGGCGGATCTTCCTCTCGGACGGCCCTGCCCAAAGGGTGGATCCAGGGCGACTGGATGCCCTCGGTGCTCCGTCAGGAGGATCTTGGCGACCTGGTCGAGGGAGGAGCCATTCCCCACAAGGCTGCGCGTCTTCCGGGTGGAGAAACTGAGCCCCAACCTCGCGATGGTGAGTGCGTGCTCCTGGCGACTCATATTGACCGAGGGTTTTCTCTGCCGCCCCACTCTTTCTTCCGCAACTTCTTGAACTTCTTCGGAGCGCAGCTCCATCACTTTACTCCGAACTCCATAGTCTATCTCGCCGCCTTTATTTCTATGTGTGAGGCGTTCCTGGGGTGCCGCCCACACTGGGGGCTTTTCAAGCACATCTTCACCTGTCGCTCTCGGTCGGTTAAGAAGGCCAAGTCGAGTGACGAGAGGACACAAGTGATCCAGCTGTGTGGGGGCTTGGCGATCCAGACGAGGGGGAAAAGCTGTTTTCCCTCCATTACCTTCCCGGAGTCAGTTCGAGGCTGGCAGGCGACTTGGTTCTACTGCCAGGATCAAGTGACTCCAGGGCAGTCGACTGGGCTCCCACCCTTCACCCTCGACCGAGCCGAAAAGCCTGCTTCTCTGAAGGTGTCGCCCGAAGAAAAGGCCCAGGTCAAGATACTGGCGGGTCGAGTGGTTGAACTTGTCCGTGAGGGCGTGACGGGGATGGATCTGCTGGAAGTCTTCCTCAAGAGGCGAATCCAACCACTCCAAGCTCGGGACCACCCGATGTGGCTGTACTCTGGCCTCGAGGACACCACTCGGATCCACCCGGAGGAGGTCACCGACGAGATGTTGGAGGGGTGGCTGTCAAGCATCACGGGGAACAAGGACAACCCCCGAGGAGCTAGGAGGGTCATTCCACTCGACAGCTCGTATGAGGTCGACCAGGTGCGTTTTTATGTTTCCGACTGAAATCTTCGTTTTTTGCATTGGTCTTCTTTTGAGCAGGTCGACTGACTTTTCGTTTTGTCTGCTGTCTTTCAGGCGACCACTGAGATGTATTCGACGCCCAATGGGGCACAGGGATCGACTGAGGAAGGAGAAGGGAGCGGAGGCGAGAGCGGGGATGACCAGGGTGAGTGGGAGTCAGATGGTGAAGGAGAGGGAGGCGATGACGTCTTCTCCAGCGAAGAGGAGGAGGAGGAGACCGAACCTCCCCGCCCGGAAAGGCGATCCAAGCTCGCACACGACCCGGCACAGGGACGTGGCCAGGCGACTGCCTCCGTCGGGCCATCGTCGAAACGCCCTCGGACTTCTTCTCCAACACCGACTGGGAAGGTCCCCAAGCAACCACGCACGACGCTATCCAAGCCGCCCAAGACTCTGCCCAAGATGAAGATAACTGTCCCTGTTATTTCCGAGTAACAAAGCTTGTCTTCCTTCGTCGATTGGAGGACGGATCCTCGGTCGACTCGTTACGCTTAACTGGCTGATTCTTCGAAACTTGCAGTGCTGCTACCTCCGAGATCTCTGCCAAAGACGACGACCAAGAGATGGGGGACGCTGCTACCTCCAACCCTGGTACGATTATTGACGTTCTGTTTTTTGAGTTGACTTGGTCGTTTCTTGCAATTCTGGTCGATTGAAAGTTCTTCCTGCAGCCCCTCCTCATGTTATCGACCTCCCGGATGATGACGACAACGAGCCGCTGAGGATAGGGAGGACCAAGAGGCCGTCGGCTGACAGGGCTCCCCAGCCTGCTCCGGCGCCTGAGACCGTGGCTCGGGATGGCGGCGATGCCCCTCGGGCTTCTGTGACCTTTGCCAATCCCCTGTCGAGTGCGCAGCCCTCGGCGTCGACTGCCAATCCGACTTCGCTCTTTGTCGCGTACTCTGTCCCTGAAGACGAAGTGGCCGCTGCGAAGGAGGCTATACACCAGGCGGGGGTCATGATGGAACAGGTGAAGAAGGCTCGGGAGGCCAGCCAGGCAGCTTACGACGCAAGTTCGGCGCTTCAGAGCAATGTCCAGGTCAGTCGACTTGATACTTGATTATTTGAAGAGTCTTTCTCCCTCTTTCTTTTTTTGAAGATCTTTGTATCTGTACACCCACTGGGTGTGTTTTCTCCTTCTTGGATTAGTGGGGGCACACTGAGTGCACCCACTGGGTGTAGTCACCGAGACTACGGTGGACTGCTGGCAGTCGACTGTAGTCTTTATATTGCGTTTCTCTTCTTGTTCTGGTCGAGTCATGTCGAATGGATCTGTGTCCGGTCGACTGCGGACGCTCGACTCTTTTTTAGACTAGTGGGGGCACGCTGAGTGCACCCACTGGGTGTAGTCCCCGAGACTACTGTCGAATGTTTTTGATTCGGCTGTAGTCTTAGAAACGTTACCTTTTCTCCTTAGTTACTCGGAAGCAACTCATCTTGTATGTCCGTCGACTGAATTTTCCTTTTGCAGAAATCTTGTGAACTTGTGTCTCGTTATACTGAGTTGGAGAAGCAGCGGATTCAACTGTCTCTCGATCTGGAACTGGTCAGAATGGAACTGCAGATAGTCAGAGATGGCGTTGCTGGTAAGACGACCTTGTCGACTGGTTTTGTTTTAGGCTTGGGTATCTTTTTGCTGTTTCTGAACCAATCGTCGTTTCTTTTTGCAGGAGAACTGAGCGAGGCCCTGGCGAAGAAGGATCAGGACATGGCTGCTGCCCGCAAGGAGGCTGATGACAAGATCGCACTGGCTGAACAGAAGCTGGCTTCGGTCGGCCAGATAGAAGATGAGAATACCAAGCTGAAGGCCGCTCCGAATGAAGCCAACAGGGAGTGCTTGCATTGGAAGAAGAAGCACCTCACCCTGGGTGAGCAGATGGAAGGCGTCGCTCACAGGAGGGACGACCTGGAGAGCTACCTGAGGAGTCTCGCCAAGACGTTGTACATCAAGCTCGAAGGTGCGCGTTCAATTCCGACCGGTTTCCTTTTGTGTCGACTCAGTTTGCGATCATTGGCTTATCTTTGGGTCTTGTATGCAGAATTTTGTCAGAACTTCAAAGAGGAGACCGGGCGGATTGAAACGGGTTTGGACCCAATCAATTCTCCGGTGAAAGATGATACTGCCATGAATCTGCTTCGACTGGAATCTCGAATCGACGGCGTCGTGGATTACTTGGCTCGGCTGAAGGTTGCCATGTCGCGGATTGACTCGACACTTTGGCCAGAGTCTACGCTTCAGAACGATCTCGAGTCTCTGATGGCTCGACTTGACAGAGTCCCCGATCGAGTGCAGGAGTGGAAGAAGTCTTCTGCATGGTGCGGCGCTGATGTGGCTCTATCTTTAGTCCGCGTCCATTGCAAGGAGGCGCGAGAAGAAAAGTTGGCCGCCATCCAAGTCGCCATACCAAGAGGCACAGCTTTCAAGACTTCATGGAGACCTTCATTGCTGCTGCCACTCGTATTGCGGACGGAATCGACTTGGATGAGTTTGTCGCCCCTGCCAGTCCTCCTCCTGAGGAATGAGAAAACCTTTATGCCTTTCCTTAAATTTGCCTCGGAATGCCGAGTGGATTTGTAATCGTTTAAACTCTGCCGAGCTGAGGGCTCGAGTACTTTGATTCGGGGCCTGGGGCCTTTTAAGCTTTATCCGAACTTAATTTCTTGCTGAATGTCTTCGTGGTTTTGAACTGTCGTGTGGGATTTTGGTCTTGTACTCAGACAAGTGCTGGACTGCAGCTAAGTCCCCGAGTGTGAGGTTGGCTCTCCACTCGGTAGGGTTTTTCTTCAAGCTTAGGCGAGTGCTTGACTGCAGCTACGTTTCCGAGTGGGAGAACTTAGGCGAGTACCGGACTGCAGCTAAGCCTCCGAGTGGGAGGTTTGCTCTCCACCCGGTAGGAATTTTTCAAACTTAGGCGAGTGCTTGACTGCAGCTAAGTTTCCGAGAGGGAGAACTTAGGCGAGTACTGGACTGCAGCTAAGCCCCCGAGTGGGAGGATTGCTCTCCACTCGGTAGGATTTTTTTAAACTTAGGCGAGTGCTTGACTGCAGCTAAGTTTCCGAGTGGGAGACTTAGGCGAGTACTGGAATGCAGCTAAGCCCCCGAGTGGGAGGATTGCTCTCCACCCGGTAGGAATTTTTCAAACTTAGGCGAGTGCTTGACTGCAGCTAAGTTTCCGAATGGGAGAACTTAGGCGAGTACTGGACTGCAGCTAAGCCCCTGAGTGGGAGGATTGCTCTCCACCCAGTAGGAATTTTTCAAACTTAGGCGAGTGCTTGACTGCAGCTAAGTTTCCGAGTGGGAGAACTTAGGCGAGTACTGGACTGCAGCTAAGCCCCCAAGTGGGAGGATTGCTCTCCACCCGGTAGGAATTTTTCAAACTTAGGCGAGTGCTTGACTGCAGCTAAGTTTCCGAGTGGGAGAACTTAGGCGAGTACTGGACTGCAGCTAAGCCCCCAAGTGGGAGGATTGCTCTCCACCCGGTAGGAATTTTTCAAACTTAGGCGAGTGCTTGACTGCAGCTAAGTTTCCGAGTGGGAGAACTTAGGCGAGTACTGGACTGCAGCTAAGCCCCCGAGTGGGAGGATTGCTCTCCACTCGGTAGGATTTTTTCAAACTTAGGCGAGTGCTTGACTGCAGCTAAGTTTTCGAGTGGGAGAACTTAGGCGAGTACTGGACTGCAGCTAAGCCCCCGAGTGGGAAGATTGCTCCCCACTCGGTACGATTTTTTCAAACTTAGGCGAGTGCTTGACTGCAGCTAAGTTTCCGAGTGGGAGAACTTAGGCGAGTACTGGACTGCGGCTAAGCCCCCGAGTGGGAAGATTGCTCCCCACTCGGTAGGATTTTTTCAAACTTAGGCGAGTGCTTGACTGCAACTAAGTTTCCGAGTGGGAGAACTTAGGCGAGTACTGGACTGCAGCTAAGCCCCCGAGTGGGAGGATTGCTCTCCACTCGGTAGGATTTTTTCAAACTTAGGCGAGTGCTTGACTGCAGCTAAGTTTCCGAGTGGGAGAACTTAGGCGAGTACTGGACTGCAGCTAAGCCCCCGAGTGGGAAGATTGCTCCCCACTCGGTAGGATTTTTTTTAATTTAGGCGAAACGGATTCGCAGCCAAGTCACCCGCTGGGGGTTTTGTATGTAAACAAAGTGACAGCTATTATTGGAACACTCTTGTCTTTGATAAAAAATGAACTGTAGAAATTATTCTTCTTATTACAGGGGGAACTCAGGTGTAAAAGGGGCGGAGCAGTTCCGCGTTCCAAGCTCGTGGCTCGTCGATCTGGCGATCGACGTTGTAGATTTGGTATGCTCCATTGTGGAGGACTCTGGTGACAATGAAGGGGCCTTCCCAAGTAGGAGCAAGTTTGTGTGGCTTCTGTTGATCCACTCGGAGGACCAGATCTCCTTCTTGGAAGGCTCGACTTTTCACATTTCGGGCGTGAAACCGGCGCAAGTCTTGCTGATCAATGGTCGATCTGATCATGCCATCTCCCTTTCTTCCTCCAAGAGGTCGAGTGCATCTTGCCGGGCCTGCTCTGCTTCATCTTCGGTGTACAGTTCGACTCGGGGTGCATTATGAAGAAGATCACTCGGCAGGACAGCTTCGGCCCCATAAACCAGAAAGAATGGAGTCCTTCCAGTCGACCGGTTAGGGGTGGTCCTTAATCCCCACAAAACTGACAGAAGCTCGTCGACCCAAGCGCCTGCCGCGTGCTTGAGATCACGCATCAGCCGAGGTTTTAACCCTTTGAGAATCAGACCATTTGCTCTCTCAGCCTGTCCATTCGACTGGGGATGAGCGACTGAAGCGTAGTCGACTCGTGTGCCTTGAGAAGCGCAAAATGCTCTGAACTCGTCCGAATCGAAGTTTGACCCGTTATCAGTGATGATGCTATGCGGGACTCCATATCTGAATGTTAACCCTCTGATGAAACTGATAGCGGTGCTAGCATCGAGGCTCTTTATGGGCTTAGCTTTGATCCATTTGGTAAATTTGTCGACTGCCACAAGTACATGAGTGAATCCACTCCTACCCGTTCTTAGGGGGACAAACATGTCCAATCCCCAGACGGCAAAGGGACAGACGAGCGGAATGGTTTTCAGGGCTGACGCGGGCTTGTGTGACATGTTGGAGTAGAACTGGCACCCCTCGCACTTGTCGACTATCTCTTTCGCCATCTCATTTGCCCTTGGCCAGTAAAATCCAGCTCGGTATGCTTTAGCCACAATAGTCCGAGAGGACGCATGGTGACCGCAGGTTCCCGAGTGGATATCGTTAAGGATTATTTGACCCTCTTCTGGCGTTATGCATTTCTGGCCGACTCCGGTCGCACTCTCTCTGTACAGCTGTCCCCTTATGACTGTGAAGGCCTTAGATCGGCGGACGATCTGTCGAGCCTCCTCCTCGTCCTCCGGAAGTTCTTTCCTTAGGATATATGCAATGTACGGTATTGTCCAGTCAGGGGTGATTGCCAAGACTTCCATGATTAGGTCGACTACTGCAGGCACTTCAACTTCAGTCGGATATGTGGCAATTTTTGGCTGCGGGGCTTCTTCTGTGAAAGGATCCTCTTGGACTGACAGTGAGTGAATGTGTTCCAAGAACACGTTGCTTGGAATGGCTTCTCTCTTGGAGCCTATCTTTGCCAAGTCGTCAGCTGCCTGGTTTTCAGTCGGGGGATGTGGTGGAGTTCCAACCCCTCGAACTTCTTCTCTAGCTTCCGCACTGCATTGCAGTATCCAGTCATTGCCGGACTCCTGACGTCCCACTCCTTCATCACTTGATTAACCACCAGATCTGAGTCGCCATAGACCATGAGGCGACGGACGCCGAGTGAAATGGCCATGCGCAACCCATACAAAAGTGCTTCATACTCTGCTTCGTTATTGGAGGAATCGAAGTGAATCTGGAGAACGTATCTGAGCTTATCTCCTCGGGGGGAGACCAAAACTACCCCCGCGCCCGAACCATTCAGCATCTTGGATCCATCGAAGAACATAGTCCAGTGTTCCGAGTGAACTTGAGTCGAAAGTTGCTGTTCAATCCACTCGGCGATGAAATCCGCGATTGCTTGGGACTTGATGGCTTTCTTTGCTTCAAACTTGATATCTAAAGGAAGGAGTTCAATCGCCCACTTGGCCACTCGACCAGTTGCGTCTCTGTTATGCAGGATCTCCGATAACGGGGCGTCACTGACGACTGTAATGGAGTGGTCAGAGAAATAATGTGCAACTTTCTTCGTGGTCATATAAATCCCATATACAAGCTTCTGGTAGTGGGGGTATCTTTGTTTTGAAGGGGTCAAAACTTCAGACACATAATATACAGGGCGTTGAACTTTGAAGGCCTTCCCGTCCTCTTCCCGCTCGACCGTAAGTACTGTACTGACAACTTGTCCCGTGGCTGCAATGTAAAGCAACAGAGGCTCTTTGTTGATTGGGGCAGCTAGCACCGGCTGGGTGGAGAGCAGAGCTTTGAGCTCTGCAAACGCTGCATCAGCTTCTGGAGTCCACTCGAACTTGTCAGACTTCTTCATCAGTCGGTAAAGAGGCAATGCTTTTTCACCGAGTCGAGAAATGAATCGACTTAAGGCGGCCAAGCAGCCTGTAAGCTTTTGGACATCATGCACACATACAGGACGCTTCATCCGGAGTATGGTGCCATTTTTTTCAGGATTGGCGTCGATTCCTCGTTCGGAAACGAGAAAACCGAGTAGCTTTCCACCTGGGACTCCGAAAGTGCACTTTGATGGATTGAGCTTGATATCGTACCTTCTGAGGTTGGCAAAGGTTTCAGCAAGGTCAGCCCGCAGGTCGGAACCTTTCCGGGACTTGACCACGATATCATCCATGTACGCCTCCACATTCCGACTGATTTGAGTGAGTAAACACTTCTGGATCGTTCTCATGAATGTGGCTCCGGCGTTCTTGAGGCCGAATGGCATGGTGACGTAACAGAAGCATCCGAATGGAGTGATGATAGAGGCAAATTGATGAAAGCTGTTTTGATTTCGTCGGGCCCATACAGACGGATCTGATGGTACCCGGAGTAGGCATCTAGAAAAGACAATCTTTCGCATCCCGCAGTTGAGTCGACAATTTGGTCGATGCGAGGGAGAGGAAAATGATCTTTCGGGCAGGCCCGATTGATATGTTTGAAATCAATGCACATACGGAGTGACTTGTCCTTCTTGGGGACCATGACGACATTGGCGAGCCACTCGGAGTGGTAAATCTCTCGGATGAACTCAGCTGCTAAGAGCCGAGCCACTTCCTCGCCAACGGCTTGTTTCTTCTGGACGGCGGACCGTCGAAGATGTTCCTTCACGGGCTTGAACTTCGGGTCGACTCGTAGACGGTGCTCAGCCAGTCCCCTGGGAACTCCAGGCATGTCAGAGGGTTTCCATGCGAAGACGTCCCAGTTCTCACGGAGGAACTGGATGAGCGCTTCTTCCTATTTGGCGTCGAGCGTCGTCGAGATGTGAGTCGGAGCAGCGTCGGGATCGGTCGGGTGAATGTGGACTGTCTTTGTTTCGCCAGCCGACTGAAAAGCTGACTCGGAGGCAGGCTTCTTAGCCCACAGTAATTCACTCGGGTCGGCCGCCCTTTGGTACTCTTTCTGCTCGACCACTGCCATCTGAGCATCGGCGATCTTTGATCCCTTCTGAAAACATTCTTCTGCTTTCTTCCGGTTGCCCGTAACAGTTATCACACCTTTGGGGCCAGGCATCTTTAATTTAAGATACACGTAACATGGTCGAGCCATGAAGCGTGCGTAAGCTGGCCTGCCCAAAATGGCGTGATAAGCACTCTGGAAGTCCACAACTTCAAATGTCAATTTTTCCTTGCGGTAATTCTTTGAATCACCGAAAACCACATCGAGAGCAATCTGGCCGAGTGACTCGGCTTTCTTCCCAGGAATGACTCCGTGAAAGCTCATGTTACTGGTGCTGAGTCTGGACATCGGAATGCCCATTCCTTTCAAAATTTCAGCGTACAGTATGTTCAGGCCACTGCCGCCGTCCATCAGGACTTTGGTCAGTCGAGTGCCTTCAACAACTGGGTCGATCACCAAAGCTTGCCTCCCAGGGGTGGCAATGTGCGTCGGGTGATCGGACTGGTCGAATGTGATGGCAGTCTGAGACCACTTCAGGTAACTGGGTGTTGCCGGGGCAACCATGTTCACCTCACGGTTAATGACTTTCAGTCGACTTTTGCTTTCGACATCAGCAAAAATCATCAAGGTGGAATTGACTTGGGGGTATCCATCGTCACTATCTTCCTTGTCCTCAACTCTATCTGGTTCTTTTTCCTTATCCTTGGGCTGCTTGCCCTGGAACTGCTGAATCAGAAGCCGACACTGTCGAGTGGTATGCTTCGGAAAAATAAAATTTCCTTCTTCATCTTTCTTGGTGTGGATGTGACATGGCAGGTCCAAAACATCATTCCCATCCTGATCTTTAACCTTCTTGGGCTTCCATGTGCCCTTGGGCTTTCCCTTGAAGTTTCCCTGGGCCACAGCCAGGGCCTCCCCAGGGGTGGCTAGCTCGGCCTTCCGCTTCTGCTTCCGACTGGCGTTTCCTCCGATTTCTTGGGCGACTAATTTGAGTTTGCCACTTCGGAGTCGGTCCTCGTCTTCTCCATTAGCGTACTTGGTGGCAATCTCCATCATCCGATTCAGGGACATGTCTCCTGTTTGACCAAACTTCAGATTCAACTCCCTGTATTTGACGCCTTCCTTGAAAGCGCAAACTGCTTGATGGTCTGGCACGTTCTCGACCGAGTGGTGCAGTGTGATCCACCTCTGGATGTATTCTCTCAGAGTTTCATTTGGCTTCTGTACGCAAGACCGCAGCTCCGTAAGGCCTGCAGGGCGCTTGCATGTCCCTTCGAAGGTTGTGATAAACACTCGGGAGAGATCCTCCCAAGTGTAAATGCTGCTGGGCGCCAACTGATTCAGCCACGCCCTAGCTGAGCCTTCCAACATGAGAGGTAAATGCTTCATGGCCACCTCATCATTGCCGCCGCCGATCTGCACAGCCACTCGGTAATACTCGAGCCACGTGTCGGGCTTGGATTCACTAGTGAACTTGCTGACTCCAGTCGCCAGCCTGAAGTTGGGAGGGATCACCGCGGCCCTGATGGCTCGACTGAAACATTCAGGCCCCGATGTTCCTGTCCACCAGACCTTGAACGAGGATGGATCTCGCGTCAAAGCCTGGGTCTCTGGGGTCGACTGGGATCCTCTGCCCAACATTATGGGGGCGCCTGTCATCAAGATGTCGAGGTGCATACGACCCACTCCTCGGGGGAGGGGACGACACTCGACGTCTATCATCACAATCGGGTCGGTGATCATATTGTTCATTCCTCCTGTACTGATCGTGCCGGTCTCCATGTCCCTCATGCCTCGGGGGCGATCTCGGGCTGTGAGCCGACTGTACGGTTTCCGTTGCAACGGATCGACTATGGATCCTGTCCCGCGACTGAGAGACGGCGGAATTCTGATTTCCCGCCGCTCGGAGCAACGCTCTGATCTGCAACAACCCTCTGCCAGCCTCTGATTGAGAGGGCTGGATTGACTCTGCTATGCGGGCCGCGGCAGCTAGGTTCTGAACCGGGGTTCGGTATACCTACGGTGGTGGGAAGAGCTGACGTCGACTGGGTTCGGGAGCTCGCTGTCGTCGACTGGACTCGGGAGCCCGCTGACGTGCTCGCTCGTCGAGAGCTCGCTGTAAATACTCCAGTCGAGTGCGCTCGGCCAGATTAGCCAAGCGCGCGTCCTCCAAGGCCCGGGCCTCGGGGGTTTCTCCAACAATAGGAGTGTAGAGCGCGTCCATGTTCCGGCGACGAAGCTCCTCCCGCTGCAATGACGTAAGAGGCTCGGGGAGGTATTCGTCGTGGGGATGCGACGGATCGCCTCTCTCTGCACCACTATCAGCGCGATGGAATCCAGGAGGACTGCGTGTTCCCTCGACCGCCAGAACCTCCGCCAAAGGGTCGCTGCTATCGCACTCGGATGCGGTCTCCGCGGAGCCAGTCGACAGATCGAACAGGCCGCAGAGGGATTCATCAGGTTCGATCACCGCGACTTGTGGGACCGCCGACTGGCGGGCCGCGGCATGCTTCACCCACCGCTGGAGTCTCAACCGACTGAGCGCTTGCGCTGGCGGGAGACAGGACGGGGAGATGACACGGGAATCGACCGATATGGGGTCGACGGCTGTCGCAGGAGGACGCCATGGACGCACGCGTGGAAGTGCATCGCACCGCGGACGGGGAGCGCGCCAACGTCAAGCGGCGCCTCCAAAAGCCAGGCGGAGTCGTCGGCGATGAAAGTGAGTCCGCGTGACGGATCTGCGACCCTCTGCCAAAGCTCCGCAGGAAAACATGATCAAGTGGATCGGAAAAATCGCAACTTCTCCAATTAGGCGCTAAGACTAATGCCCCACGGTGGGCGCCAACTGTCGTGGTTCTAAGTCTGACAGTGAGGTAGGGGGTGTGTATGAAGAGGCTAGACCTTAGCTATTGGGAAGTTGTAAGCACGCAAGGTTTACGAGTTCAGGCCCTTCTCGGAGGAAGTAACAGCCCTACGTCTCGGTGCCCGGAGGCGGTCGATTGGATTATGCGTGTGTAGATGACAAGGGTGCGAACCTCTGATACTGAGGAGGGGGATGGCTTATATAGAGTTCGTCAGCCCTCTCCTGCCCTCAGTAATGTAGGGTTTAAGGTACATTTAAGGTGGGGCGTTACTGATAACGTCCCTAATAAAGTGTCATAATAATCATAAAGACTACTTAATAGCCGACCGTTTGCCTGCGGAGTGACTTGAGGTCTTCTGGCAGTCGAGTGGTTGGCCTCTTGGTCGAGTGACAGCTTCTTGGTCGAGTGTCTTCAACCCGTCGAGTGGGATATCTTCAAGTTGATTGAAAGGTGACTTCTTCTAGGGATGTCCTATGGTAGGGCTCTTTAGGACGGGCCCGTGTCCCTACCGTAGGTACATGACTTCATCAGTCGACGGTCGCCGAGGGGTCGAGGGTCGAGAGGGGTCTAGGGTCGCCGAGGGGTCGAGGGTCGTCGAACATGAGAGGAAGAAGAGAATAAAAAAGAAGAGGAAGAAGAAAAAAAAGAGAAGAAGCAAGAATAGAGGAGTTCTTCTCCTCTATTCTTTCTTCTCCTCTTTTTTTTCTTCTTCTTCCTCTTTTTTTTTATCGGGAACGAGGGTCGTCGAGGGTCGCCGAACATGAGAGGAAGAAGAGGATAAAAAAAGAAGTGGAAGAAGAAGAAAAGAGGAGAAGAAAGAATAGAGGAGTTCTTCTCCTCTATTCTTTCTTCTCCTTTTTTTTCTTCTTCTTCCTCTTTTTTTTATCAGGAACGAGGGTCGCCGAGGGCTCGAGGGTCGTCGAAGATGAGAGGAAGAAGAAAAATAAGAGGAGAAGAAAGAATAGAGGAGACCTCTATTCTTTCTTCTCCTCTTTTTTTTCTTCTTCTTCCTCTTTTTTTTATCGGGAACAAGGCTCATCGTGTTGGGGAACGTAGTAATTTCAAAATTTTCCTACGCACACGCAAGATCATGGTGATGCATAGCAACGAGGGGGAGAGTCTGATCTACGTACCCTTGTAGATCGCAACGGAAGCGTTGACACAACATAGAGGAAGTAGTCGTACGTCTTCTTCCCGATCCGACCGATCCAAGCACCGTTACTCCGGCACCTCCGAGTTCTTAGCACACGTTCAGCTCGATGACGATCCTTGGGCTCCGATCCAGCAAAGCGTCGAGGAAGAGTTCCGTCAGCACGACGGCGTAGTGACGATCTTGATGTACTACCGATGCAGGGCTTCGCCTAAGCACTACAACGGTATGATCGAGGTGGAATTTGGTGGCAGGGGGCACCGCACACGGCTAAGGAACGATCTCAAGGATCAACTTGTGTGTCAAGAGGTGCCCCCTGCCCCCGTATATAAAGGTTGCCAGGGGGAGGGCTGGCCGGCCAAAGGAGGAGGGCGCAGGAGGATTCCTACTCCTACCGGGAGTAGGACTCCCCCCCAATCCTATTCCTAATAGGATTCCTCGAGAGAAAGAGAGGGAGAAGGGGGCCGGCCACCTCTCCTAGTCCTAGTAGGACTAGGGGAGGGGGGAGGCGCATAGCCCACCTTGGGCTGCCCCTTTCACCTTTCCACTAAGGCCCAATAAGGCCCATTTGGTTCCTGGGGGGTTCCGGTAACCTCCCGGTACTCCGGTAAAATTCCCGATTTCACCCGGAACACTTCCGATGTCGAAACATAGGCTTGCAATATATCAATCTTTATGTCTCGACCATTTCGAGACTCCTCGTCATGTCCGTGATCACATCCGGGACTCCGAACAACCTTTGGTACATCAAAATGCATAAACTCATAATAACTGTCATCGTAACGTTAAGCGTGCGGACCCTATGGTTCGAGAACAATGTAGACATGACCGGGACACGTCTCCGGTCAATAACCAATAGCGGGACCTGGATGCCCATATTGGCTCCTACATATTCTACGAAGATCTTAATCGGTCAGACCGCATAACAACATACGTTGTTCCCTTTGTCATCGGTATGTTACTTGCCCGAGATTTGATCGTCGGTATCCAATACCTAGTTCAATCTCGTTACCGGCAAGTCTCTTTACTCGTTTTGTAATACATTATCCCGCAACTAACTCATTAGTTGCAATGCTTGCAAGGCTTGTGTAATGTGTATTACCGAGAGGGCCCAGAGATACCTCTCCGACAATCGGAGTGACAAATCCTAATCTCGAAATATGCCAACCCAACATCTACCATTGGAGACACCTGTAGTACTCCTTTATAATCACCCAGTTACGTTGTGACGTTTGGTAGTACCCAAAGTGTTCCTCCGGCAAACGGGAGTTGCATAATCTCATAGTCATAGGAACATGTATAAGTCATGAAGAAAGCAATAGCAACATACTAAACGATCGGGTGCTAAGCTAATGGAATGGGTCATGTCAATCAGATCATTCAACTAATGATGTGACCTCGTTAATCAAATAACAACTCCTTGTTAATGGTTAGGAAACTTAACCATCTTTGATTAACGAGCTAGTCTAGTAGAGGCATACTAGTGACACTTTGTTTGTCTATATATTCACACATGTATTATGTTTCCGGTTAATACAATTCTAGCATGAATAATAAACATTTATCATGATATAAGGAAATAAATAATAACTTTATTATTGCCTCTAGGGCATATTTCCTTCAGTCTCCCACTTGCACTAGAGTCAATAATCTAGATTACACAGTAATGATTCTAACACCCATGGAGTCTTGGTGCTGATCATGTTTTGCTCGTGGAAGAGGCTTAGTCAACGGGTCTGCAACATTCAGATCCGTATGTTTCTTGCAAATCTCTATGTCTCCCACCTGGACTAGATCCCGGATGGAGTTGAAGCGTCTCTTGATGTGTTTGGTCCTTTTGTGAAATCTAGATTCCTTTGCTAAGGCAATTGCACCAGTATTGTCACAAAAGATTTTCATTGGCCCCGATGCACTAGGTATGACACCTAGATCCGATATGAACTCCTTCATCCAGACTCCTTCGTTCGCTGCTTCCGAAGCAGCTATGTACTCCGCTTCACATGTAGATCCCGCTACGGCGCTTTGTTTAGAACTGCACCAACTGACAGCTCCACCATTTAAAGTAAACACATATCCGTTTTGCGATTTAGAATCGTCCGGATCAGTGTCAAAGCTTGCATCGACGTAACCTCTTACGGTGAGATCTTTGTCACCTCCATATACGAGAAACATATC
Source organism: Triticum monococcum (assembly GCA_034509565.1). Taxonomy (NCBI): domain Eukaryota; kingdom Viridiplantae; phylum Streptophyta; class Magnoliopsida; order Poales; family Poaceae; genus Triticum; species Triticum monococcum. The sequence goes on along the minus strand of CM067845.1, from coordinate 10,541,535 downwards.
CTTAGTCCTTTTCAGGTATTTCAGGATGTTCTTGACCGCTGTCCAGTGATCCACTCCTGGATTACTTTGGTACCTTCCTGCTAAACTTATAGCAAGGCACACATCAGGTCTGGTACACAGCATTGCATACATGATAGAGCCTATGGCTGAAGTATAGGGAACATCTTTCATTTTCTATCTATCTTCTGCAGTGGTCGGGCATTGAGTCTGACTCAACTTCACACCTTGTAACACAGGCAAGAACCCTTTCTTTGCTTGATCCATTTTGAACTTCTTCAAAATCTTGTCAAGGTATGTGCTTTGTGAAAGTCCAATTAAGCGTTTTGATCTATCTCTATAGATCTTTATGCCTAATATGTAAGCAGCTTCCCCGAGGTCTTTCATCGAAAAACTTTTATTCAAGTATCCCTTTATGCTATCCAGAAATTCTATATCATTTCCAATCAGCAATATGTCATCCACATATAATATCAGAAATGCTACAGAGCTCCCACTCACTTTCTTGTAAATACAGGCTTCTCCAAATGTCTGTATAAAACCAAATGCTTTGATCACACTATCAAAGCGTTTATTCCAACTCCGAGAGCCTTGCACCAGTCCATAAATGGATCGCTGGAGCTTGCACACTTTGTTAGCTCCCTTTGGATCGACAAAACCTTCCGGTTGCATCATATACAACTCTTCTTCCAGAAATCCATTCAGGAATGCAGTTTTGACATCCATCTGCCATACTTCATAATCATAAAACGCGGCAATTGCTAACATGATTCGGACAGACTTAAGCATCGCTACGGGTGAGAAGGTCTCATCGTAGTCAACCCCTTGAACTTGTCGAAAACCTTTTGCAACAAGTCGAGCTTTATAGACAGTAACATTACCGTCAGCGTCAGTCTTTTTCTTGAAGATCCATTTATTCTCAATTGCTTGCCGATCATCGGGCAAGTCAACCAAAGTCCATACTTTGTTCTCATACATGGATCCCATCTCAGATTTCATGGCTTCAAGCCACTTTGCGGAATCTGGGCTCACCATCGCTTCTTCATAGTTCGTAGGTTCATCATGATCTAGTAGCATGACTTCCAGAATTTGATTACCGTACCACTCTGGTGCGGATCTCACTCTGGCTGATCTACGTGGTTCAGTAGTATCTTGACCTGAAGTTTCATGATCATCATCATTAGCTTCCTCACTAATTGGTATAGGTGTCGCAGAAACAGTTTTCTGCGATGTACTATTTTCCAATAATGGAGCAGGTACAGTTACCTCGTCAAGTTCTACCTTCCTCCCACTCACTTCTTTCGAGAGAAACTCCTTCTCTAGAAATGATCCATTCTTAGCAACGAATGTCTTGCCTTCGGATCTGTGATAGAAGGTATACCCAACAGTTTCCTTTGGGTATCCTATGAAGACACATTTCTCCGCTTTGGGTTCGAGCTTATCAGGTTGAAGCTTTTTCACATAAGCATCGCAGCCCCAAACTTTAAGAAACGACAACTTTGGTTTCTTGCCAAACCATAGTTCATAAGGCGTCGTCTCAACGGATTTTGATGGTGCCCTATTTAACGTGAATGCGGCCGTCTCTAAAGCATAACCCCAAAATGATAGCGGTAAATCAGTAAGAGACATCATAGATCGCACCATATCTAGTAAAGTACGATTATGACGTTCGGACACACCATTACGCTGTGGTGTTCCGGGTGGCGTGAGTTGCGAAACTATTCCACAATTTTTCAAATGTACACCAAACTCGTAACTCAAATATTCTCCTCCACGATCAGATCGTAGAAACTTTATTTTCTTGTTACGATGATTTTCAACTTCACTCTGAAATTCTTTGAACTTTTCAAATGTTTCAGACTTGTGTTTCATTAAGTAGATATACCCATATCTGCTTAAATCATCTGTGAAGGTGAGAAAATAACGATATCCGCCATGAGCCTCAATATTTATCGGACCACATACATCGGTATGTATGATTTCCAATAAATCTGTTGCTCTCTCCATAGTACCGGAGAACAGTGTTTTAGTCATCTTGCCCATGAGGCATGGTTCGCAAGTACCAAGTGATTCATAATCAAGTGGTTCCAAAAGTCCATCAGTATGGAGTTTCTTCATGCGCTTTACACCGATATGACCTAAACGGTAGTGCCACAAATAAGTTGCACTATCATTATCAACTCTGCATCTTTTGGCTTCTACATTATGAATATGTGTATAACTACTATCGAGATTTAACAAGAATAGACCACTCTTCAAGGGTGCATGACCATAAAAGATATTACTCATATAAATAGAACAACCATTATTCTCTGATTTAAATGAATAACCGTCTCGCATTAAACAAGATCCAGATATAATGTTCATGCTCAACGCTGGCACCAAATAACAATTATTTAGGTCTAATATTAATCCTGAAGGTAGATGTAGAGGTAGCGTGCCGACCGCGATCACATCGACTTTGGAACCGTTTCCCACGCGCATCGTCACCTCGTCCTCTGCTAGTGTCCGCTTATTCCGTAGTCCCTGTTTCGAGTTGCAAATATTAGCAACAGAACCAGTATCAAATACCCAGGTGCTACTGCGAGCTCTAGTAAGGTACACATCAATAACATGTATATCACATATACCTTTGTTCACTTTGCCATCCTTCTTATCCGCCAAATACTTGGGGCAGTTCCGCTTCCAGTGACCAGTCTGCTTGCAGTAGAAGCACTCAGTTTCAGGCTTAGGTCCAGACTTGGGTTTCTTCTCCTGAGCAGCAACTTGCTTGCTGTTCTTCTTGAAGTTCCCCTTCTTCTTCCCTTTGCCCTTTTTCTTGAAACTAGTGGTTTTGTTAACCATCAACACTTGATGCTCCTTCTTGATTTCTACCTCCGCAGCTTTCAGCATTGCGAAGAGCTCGGGAATAGTCTTGTTCATCCCTTGCATATTATAGTTCATCACGAAGCTCTTGTAGCTTGGTGGCAGTGATTGGAGAATTCTGTCAATGATGCAATCATCTAGAAGATTAACTCCCATCTGAATCAAGTGATTGTTATACCCAGACATTCTGAGTATATGCTCACTGACAGAACTGTTCTCCTCCATCTTGCAGCTATAGAACTTATTGGAGACTTCATATCTCTCAATTCGGGCATTTGCTTGAAATATTAACTTCAACTCTTGGAACATCTCATATGCTCCATGACGTTCAAAACGTCGTTGAAGTCCCGATTCTAAGCCGTAAAGCATGGCACACTGAACTATCGAGTAGTCATCAGCTTTGCTCTGCCAGACATTCATAACATCTGGTGTTGCTCCAGCAGCAGGCCTGGAACCCAGTGGTGCTTCTAGGACGTAATTCTTCTGTGCAACAATGAGGATAATCCTTAGGTTACGGACCCAGTCCGTGTAATTGCTACCATCATCTTTCAACTTTGCTTTCTCAAGGAACGCATTAAAATTCAACGGAACAACAGCACGAGCCATCTATCTACAATCAACATAAACAAGCAAGATACTATCAGGTACTAAGTTCATGATAAGTTTAAGTTCAATTAATCAAATTACTTAAGAACTCCCACTTAGATAGACATCCCTCTAATCCTCTAAGTGATCACGTGATCCAAATCAACTAAACCATAACCGATCATCACGTGAGATGGAGTAGTTTTCAATGGTGAACATCGTTATGTTGATCATATCTACTATATGATTCACGCTCGACCTTTCAGTCTCTGTGTTCCGAGGCCATATCTGCATATGCTAGGCTCGTCAAGTTTAACCTGAGTATTCTGCGTGTGCAAAACTGGCTTGCACCCGTTGTAGATGGACGTAGAGCTTATCACACCCGATCATCACGTGGTGTCTGGGCACGACGAACTTTGGCAACGGTGCATACTCAGGGAGAACACTTCATGATAATTTAGTGAGAGATCATCTTATAATGCTACCGTCAATCAAAGCAAGATAAGATGCATAAAAGGATAAACATCACATGCAATCAATATAAGTGATATGATATGGCCATCATCATCTTGTGCTTGTGATCTCCATCTCCGAAGCACCGTCATGATCACCATCGTCACCGGCGCGACACCTTGATCTCCATCGTAGCATCGTTGTCGTCTTGCCAATCTTATGCTTCCATGACTATCACTACCGCTCAGCAATAAAGTAAAGCATTACATCGCGATTGCATTGCATACAATAAAGCGACAACCATATGGCTCCTGCCAGTTGCCGATAACTTGGTCACAAAACATGATCATCTCATACAATAAAAATCAGCATCATGCCTTGACCATATCACATCACAACATGCCCTGCAAAAACAAGTTAGACGTCCTCTACTTTGTTGTTGCAAGTTTTACGTGGCTGCTACGGGCTTAAGCAAGAACTCATCTCACCTACGCGTCAAAACCACAACGATAGTTTGTCAAATAGACTCCGTTTTAACCTTCTCAAGGACCGGGCGTACCCACACTTGGTTCAACTAAAGTTGGAGAGACAGTCGCCCGCAAGCCATCTATGTGCAAAGCACGTCGAGGGAACCGGTCTCGCGTAAGCGTACGCGTAAGGTTGGTCCGGGTCGTCTCGTCCAACAATACCGCTGAACCAAAGTATGACATGATGGTAGGCAGTATGACTTGTATCGCCCACAACTCACTTGTGTTCTACTCGTGCAAATAACATCAAACCATAAAACCTAGGCTCTGATACCATTGTTGGGGAACATAGTAATTTCAAAATTTTCCTACGCACACGCAAGATCATGGTGATGCATAGCAACGAGGGGGAGAGTCTGATCTACGTACCCTTGTAGATCGCAACGGAAGCGTTGACACAACGTAGAGGAAGTAGTCGTACGTCTTCTTCCCGATCCGACCGATCCAAGCACCGTTACTCCGGCACCTCCAAGTTCTTAGCACACGTTCAGCTCGATGACGATCCTCGGGCTCCGATCCAGCAAAGCGTCGAGGAAGAGTTCCGTCAGCACGACGGCGTGGTGACGATCTTGATGTACTACCGATGCAGGGCTTCGCCTAAGCACTACAACGGTATGATCGAGGTGGAATTTGGTGGCAGGGGGCACCGCACACGGCTAAGGAACGATCTCAAGGATCAACTTGTGTGTCAAGAGGTGCCCCCTGCCCCCGTATATAAAGGTTGCCAGGGGGAGGGCTGGCTGGCCAAAGGAGGAGGGCGCAGGAGGAGTCCTACTCCTACCGGGAGTAGGACTCCCCCCCCCCAATCCTATTCCTAATAGGATTCCTCGAGAGAAATAGAGGGAGAAGGGGGCCGCCCACCTCTCCTAGTCCTAATAGGACTAGGGGAGGGGGGAGGCGCGTAGCCCACCTTGGGCTGCCCATTTCACCTTTCCACTAAGGCCCAATAAGGCCCATTTGGTTCCCGGGGGGTTCCGGTAACCTCCCGGTACTCCGGTAAAATTCCCGATTTCACCCGGAACACTTCCGATGTCCAAACATAGGCTTCCAATATATCAATCTTTATGTCTCAACCATTTCGAGACTCCTCGTCATGTCCGTGATCACACCCGGGACTCCGAACAACCTTCGGTACATCAAAATGCATAAACTCATAATAACTGTCATCGTAACGTTAAGCGTGCGGACCCTACGGTTCGAGAACAATGTAGACATGACCGAGACATGTCTCCGGTCAATAACCAATAGCGGGACCTGGATGCCCATATTGGCTCCTACATATTCTACGAAGATCTTAATCGGTCAGACCGCATAACAACATACGTTGTTCCCTTTGTCATCGCTATGTTACTTGCCCGAGATTTGATCGTCAGTATCCAATACCTAGTTCAATCTCGTTACCGGCAAGTCTCTTTACTCGTTCTGTAATACATCATCCCACAACTAACTCATTAGTGGCAATGCTTGCAAGGCTTGTGTAATGTGTATTACCGAGAGGGCCCAGAGATACCTCTCCGACAATCGGAGTGACAAATCCTAATCTCGAAATATGCCAACCCAACATCTACCATTGGAGACACCTGTAGTACTCCTTTATAATCACCCAGTTACGTTGTGACGTTTGGTAGTACCCAAAGTGTTCCTCCGGCAAACGGGAGTTGCATAATCTCATAGTCATAGGAACATGTATAAGTCATGAAGAAAGCAATAGCAACATGCTAAACGATCGGGTGCTAAGCTAATGGAATGGGTCATGTCAATCAGATCATTCAACTAATGATGTGACCTCGTTAATCAAATAACAACTCCTTGTTAATGGTTAGGAAACTTAACCATCTTTGATTAACGAGCTAGTGTAGTAGAGGCATACTAGTGACACTTTGTTTGTCTATATATTCACACATGTATTATGTTTCCGGTTAATACAATTCTAGCATGAATAATAAACATTTATCATGATATAAGGAAATAAATAATAACTTTATTATTGCCTCTAGGGCATATTTCCTTCACATCGAGGGTCGCTGAGCGGTAGAGGAAACCCTAAATAGCAAGTATAGTCGGTGTGAGATACATGTGGGTCACGCCCGCGTCACTTGTGGGACATGGATGTAGTGCCCGACACCGACGGTCACACGTATCTCACACCGACGATTCTTGCTATTTAGGGTTTCCTCTACCACTCGTCGACCCTCGTTCCCGATAAAAAAGAGGAAGAAGAAGAAAAAAAAGAGGAGAAGAAAGAATAGACACCTCTTTTTTTTTCTTTTTTTATCCTTGCAGCATTGTCGAGGCCACCCCAAACCCTAGAGAAGCAGCGTCGAGGCCACTAATTAATATTAGTTCTACGTTTGCCACTAATATATCCATTTGTCATGTTTGAATAATAATTGCCATGTTGTAAATATTTGTAAAAACTATGGACATCGCCCGAGACGAAGTACAAGAAGAGTTGTTGGGGGACATAATCGCACGAGGAAGTGATGCCGTCTGCTCGTTGTTTCTCAACGACACCGATGGTCTGGAAGCAGTTGGCAATGATTATGATGGCTCCGGTGACCCAATGCCGGTGCAAGAAGGAGACCATGAGGACGGCTCCGGTGACCCAATGCCGGTGCAAGAAGGAGACCGTGATGACGGCTCCGGTGACCGAACCGAGTCCGGCCAGGTATATATATTAGTTACGCCTGTGCTGACTAGTTAATTGATGCATTCATTGTTTTGGTACGTACACATATTAATTAATTCTTTTTTCTTTTTTCTAGCCCTCCGGATCGAGCACAACTTCGGTAAAGAGACGAGGCCCGAAGAAAAAGTTGAGCTCGGATGAAAGGTTTGAGATCATAGCAATCGCGCCTGACGGCCAACCGATTGAACCCATCTAGACAAAGTGCGCATTTGTTGCTCAGTGCGGGGTTCTGGTTAGGGACAAGATCCCGATCAGCATCCAGGAATGGTTAAAGCCGGCTACAGAAGACCCTGAGGTGTCTTATGTCAATGATATGCAGAAAAATGATCTTTGGACTAAGCTGAAGTCAAATTTCACCCTACCGCCAAAGGATGATCCGGAGAAGCCAGTTAAAGAGCAATTAATGAAGTCTTTTGCTCTTAAGAGGATGGCAGACCTATTCAGGAGGTGGAAGAAAGAGTTGGATAAGTTTGTCAAGAAAAAAGAGACACCAGAATTCAAGGGAAGATATGAGAAGATCAGAGATCACTGGCCCGCATTTGTGGCCCACGAGACATCGGAAAAGAGTAAGAAGATGTTGGCGACAAACAAGCAAAATTCTACGAAGAAGAAGCATCACCATCGCACGGGGTCAGGTGGCTACCTCGTAGCCTGGCCTAAGTGGGCCAAGACTGAGAATGATCTGGTTGATAAAGGGATCGAACCAGAGACAATTAACTGGCCAGACCGTTGCCGGACTTGGTTCTTCGGGGCTGGCGGAAACTTGGACCCTGTATCAGGGAAGTGCATTTGGACAGACGAGCAAATGGAAATACCAGTCAAGAGGCTTAAGCACTATATCGAAGCAGCACATCAAGGGACGTTCGTTCCAGACAGAGAGAACAACGAGCTCACAATGGCCCTCGGGAATCCTGAGCACCCTGGACGGACATGAGGCACGCCAGGCTCCATTCCGTGGAAGGCTGGGTTTCCGGACGCAGGCGGTTACAAATGCCATGAGAGGAGGAAGAAAGTGGAGCAGACCCAACTGAAGATGTTGCACGCTAGGGTACAAGCGATAGAGGAACGAGAAGAAAATCACAGCAAACGAACTGCCGAAGCTTCCCCCGAAGCTACCCCGCCATCTTAGCGGAGAAGCAGCGTGGCTTCCACCGAGCTGCTTCAGCCGGAGCATGTCTTGACGGCTCCTGCCAGCTATCCCGTGGATGCTATCACGGAGTCTCAAAATTGCCACCTTATGACGCAATGGATTAATATGAAGGTCAAGGCGGCTGTTGGCTCTGTTTTTCCTACTGAACCCGGCGCAACTTTTCACTGCCGGCCGATTCCAGAAGGATATGCTAGGGTGATGGTGGATGAAATAAAGGAGGGGATTTGAGGACCTCCATCTTGACCACCCTACCAGTGAAGGGGAGACTCGGCTGGGTTCTGCTCTGAAGACTCCATGCCTATGGCGGAAGCAGCTCATCAACCTTCCGAACTGGACGCCTCCTCCTCCTCCTCCTCCAGCGAGTCAGGGCACTCCACCTCCTCCACCGCCTCCTCCACCGGCGAGTGACGATCAGGGCACTCGGCCGGCTCCTTCTCCGGCACATGGCGGCACTCCGCCTCCTTCTCCGCCTGCGCCGGCACGCCCGAGCAGCCAGCTTCCTCCTTCTCCGCCTCGTCAGCTAGGGTGGAAGAGACCCGCCGCCGCTCCGGCTGCTCCGGCGCATTGTAGTCCTTCTCCTCCGCCTCGTAAGCAAGTAAAGAAGACAGCCGCTCCATCTGCTCTGCCGGCGTCTAGCAGTACAGCCAGAGGCGGGAGGACATACAGATTCAGTCCTTCTCTAAAGACTCCAGAGAAGTTACCATACGAGAGGACCCCGGAGGAGAATGCCAAGATCGCGCGAGAAGAAGTGAGGAACTTCTTTGAAGGGGTGAAAGAAAATAAACATCCACCTCTGGAGGAGAAGGTAGATCCGGTGAAAGCGAAGCGCACTCTGGCTGCCCTGACAAAACCACCCAAGTCTCCGCCGAAAGGCAACTATGAGCGCATTATTGGAAAGGCATTTGCCAAAGCGGAGTGGTCGGAAAGTACTGTCAGTGATCAAAGGCTGAAAGAACGATGAGCTGGGAAACAAATTGCCCAGCTCGGCGAACAAGCGAAGCAATCGTGCCACCCCCCCCCCCCCCCCCCCCCGCGCTCAAGGTGCCTAGCGACATCGTGGCTAATGATCCAAGGATGGTGCCCGGTTATAGCAATCTTGGAGATTACCTGCCCGACGATGTACATTATGATTTCATGGAGGTGCAGATACAAAGATACAAGTACGGGAAGCCTCTCGTCAAAGATGAAAGATCTCTATCAACGATGATGCGAAGATTGCATGATTGGTACTTGAAAATCTGTAGAGAGTCTGGGGGGAGGAATACTTTGTATGTGAGAGTTAAAAAGGAGCATGACCTTGTTGGAATTGAACTGTTGCCTCTTCCATTTGAGGAGTTCTTTCAGTTTTTCAATCAATTGGCCCTTGATAAAGCAACGGTCACTTGCTACTGTATGTAAGTAGTACTACTTCTGTCATTAAGTCTCTCTATATACCTCAGCTCTTTAATTGCATGTATTTATAATTATCCTCACTATATTATGCAGATTGAAGATCATCGAATTGAAGAAAAGGCAAATCGGTGATATTGGGTTCATTAACACAAATTTCATAGATGCAACTGAGGTAAAATTTCATGCCGCAGATACCGAGGCCAACTTGCTACGATCGTTGGTAATAAATGAAAACAAAGATATAATACTCTTTCCTTACAACTTCAAGTGAGTGTTACTGTCTTGTGCATATTCGGTTTCCCTTATATATTAGTCAAGGTTATAGTAATATAATTGATGAGTTATGCATGCGTGCGCAGGTTCCACTATATTCTCCTAGAGATTAAGCTTGAGTAGGGAGTAGTAACTGTCTTGGACTCGAGACGAAAAGATCCCCAGGAGTATGCGGACATGACTCAAATGCTCGAGAAGTTAGTTAAATCGATCATTATCCACCATATCAGCAACTTTGTTCATTTTTGATATCAAGTAATTGTTTTCTTTGTCTGGCAGGGTTTGGAGAAAATTCACCAAAAAAGCTCCGGGACTGCCGAAGAAGCTGGAATTTAGACACCCGAAAGTAAGTACTATAGTAGCATATTCCGCGCATCTCCTAGTGATTCAAGCACTAGTTTCATCAATACCATTTGGCATTCTTGCTTATTAGTTTGATTGACCTCTATTTCTTGTAAAGTGGTTGTGGCAGGAACAAGGCAATGATTTCTGTGGATACTACGTTTGCGAGTCCAGCCGCGACACGACCTGTGAGCGGGGCTACTCTGAGTTTCATCCGCCTCACAATTTTATGTTATTACCATCATTTGTGTTGAGTTTCATTCATTCATATATATATATATATATATATATATATATGTATTGACCCCCTTCTTCAAATTAGATGTTTCGGAAGCGGGATGAACTCCTAGCACCAGCTCGCATGCGAGCAATTCAAGAGGAATTGGCGGCATTCTTTCTTGACCACATGATCGCTGAAGACGGAGAATACTATGTGGACCATGCGTATGTATGTTAGGAGATTATATTTGTAAGAGATAATTATTGTATATATGTAGCCGGTAGTGTCGGGTAGATATACGAGAACTTGTTGTTCGACCAATCTCTCGGAGAAGGAGAGGTGGTCGATATCACTTCTCTCTGTATGCATATATGTTCATGACGATCTTCTGTTTCCTTCGTTTTCTTACTAGCTAGCTAGCGTGTCTAGTCCTCTCTATACGTATGTATAGTACGTAGCATCGACCAAGCACGGACATAAGAGAGGACACTTCTCTCTATTAATTATAGCTAGCTAACACAATATATGAAACACCTAAATTAACCCCCCAAAATCCCCAAACCCCGCACCCCTTCAAAAAAACAAAAACCCCAGCCACAGAAATGCTGACGCGTGGATGCCTATTGGTCCCGGTTGGTGCCACCAACCGGGACCAAAGGCCCTCCTGCCTGGGCTCCGCGCATAGGCCACATGGAGGCCCATCTGTCCCGGTTCTGGACTAAACCGGTACTAAAGGGACAGGGCATTAGTACCGACCATTTAGTCCCGGTTCAGGAACCGGGACAAAAGGCCCTTACGAACCGGGACAATAGGCCCGTTTTCTACTAGTGTATCAGCAACAGGCTCGAAGGTATCAAAGCAGAGAAGTACGGGCCAAACCCTATAACGTTGGCGAACTAGTTCTACGCCTGCCGGAGAAGAAAAGAACAAGCTCAAGCCCAAATGGGAAGGTCCCTTTATTATTGACCAGGTTCTCACCGATGGAGCGTACCGTCTGCGTGATGCATCGGACAATCGACTCGAGCCAAAACCATGGGACGCAGCCAGGCTCCGAAGATTCTACGCCTAGAGACAGACTCTATGTTCATCTCCTTACCCCCATCCATTTCTTACATATCCATTATCTGTCTTTTCTCTCATTCTCCCGTCCTTTTTCCCCTTCTCCTCAAGGCCTTAAAAGTCTAATTTGTGTCTTGATTGCACAATCTTGATGCGCTAACTGTGCTCATTATACCTGGGGGCTTCTTATACAGAAGCTTAATATAACTATTTTTCTGGGCTATACGCCCCACACATGTGCCATCCTTCCGCATGTACCTTTTTCACCATTATATGCATCGATATTACTTAAGTTTTGGCCAAGCTGGGTTGCCTGGCTCTTGTATTTATGCCTTGCGTTCCCGTTAATTCGGCTAGGGCATAAGGGGAGCACCTCTGCGATCGTTACTGCCGGGTCAGCCAGATGTGTACCTCAGACTGGGTGAAGCTGAAAGCTAGCGTTCTTAAGGGAATATTTGGTCGGTGAACAAAAGATGACTTTTATTTATTTTGATACATGCCCCCAGATGTTTATAGTCTGCGTCTCTTTCCGTAGTTCGGACATGTGAAGGAAATATGCCCTAGAGGCAATAATAAAGTTATTATTTATTTCCTTATCTCATGATAAATGTTTATTATTCATGCTAGAATTATATTAACCGGAAACATAATACATGTGTGAATACATAGACCAACAGAGTGTCACTAGTATGCCTCTACTTGACTAGCTCGTTAATCAAAGATGGTTATGTTTCCTAACCATGAACAAGGAGTTGTTATTTGATTAACGAGGTCACATCATTAGTAGAATGATCTGATTGACATGACCCATTCCATTAGCTTAGCACCCGATCGTTTAGTATGTTGCTATTGCTTTCTTCATGACTTATACATGTTCCTATAACTATGAGATTATGCAACTCCCGTTTACCGGAGGAACACTTTGGGTACTACCAAACGTCACAACGTAACTGGGTGATTATAAAGGAGTACCACAGGTGTCTCCAATGGCAGATGTTGGGTTGGCGTATTTCGAGATTAGGGTTTGTCACTCCGATTGTCGAAGAGGTATCTCTGGGCCCTCTCGGTAATGCACATCACATAAGCCTTGCAAGCACTACAACTAATATGTTAGTTGTGAGATGATGTATTACGGAACGAGTAAAGAGACTTGCCGGTAACGAGATTGAACTAGGAATTGGATACCGACGATCGAATCTCGGGCAAGTAACATACCGATGACAAAGGGAACAACGTATGTTGTTATGCGGTCTGACCGATAAAGATCTTCGTAGAATATGTAGGAGCCAATATGGGAATCCAGGTCCCGCTATTGGTTATTGACCGGAGACGTGTCTCGGTCATGTCTACATTGTTCTCGAACCGTAGGGTCCGCACGCTTAACGTTACGATGACCGTTATTATGAGTTTATGCATTTTGATGTACCGAAGGTTGTTCGGAGTCCCGGATGAGATCACGGACATGACGAGGAGTCTCAAAATGGTCGAGACGTAAAGATTGATATATTGGAAGCCTATGTTTGGACATAGGAAGTGTTCCGGGTGAAATCGGGATTTTACCGGAATACCGGGAGGGTTACCGGAACCCCCCGGGAGGCTAATGGGCCTATTGGGCCTTAGTGAAAAGAGAGAAGAGGCAGCCCACAGCCTAGCCGGCGCCCCCCCCCCCCTTCCCCAAGTCCTAGTAGGACTAGGAAAGGTGGGCCGGCCCCCTCTCTCTCCTTTCCCCCCCAAGAGTCCTAGTTGGAATAGGATTGGAGGGGAGGAGTCCTACTCCCGGTGGGAGTAGGACTCCCCCTGCGCCTCCTCTCTCTTGGCCGGCCAGCCCCCCTCCTCCAACCTTTATATACGGGGGCAGGGGGCACCCCATAGACACACAACTTGATCCTTGAGATCGTTCCTTAGCCGTGTGCGGTGCCCCCTGCCACCAAATTCCACCTCGATCGTACCGTTGTAGTGCTTAGGCGAAGCCCTGCGTCGGTAGTACATCAAGATCGTCATCACGCCGTCATGCTGACGGAACTCTTCCTCGACGCTTTGCTGGATCGGAGCCAGAGGAACGTCATCGAGCTGAACGTGTGCTAAGAACTCGGAGGTGCCGGAGTAACGGTGCTTGGATCGGTCGGATCGGGAAGAAGACGTACGACTACTTCCTCTATGTTGTGATATCGCTTCCGCAGTCGGTCTGCGTTGGTACGTAGACAACACTCTCCCCTCTCGTTGCTGTGCAACACCATGATCTTGCGTGTGCGTAGGAAAATTTTCGAAATTACTGCGTTCCCCAACAGTGGCATCCGAGCCTAGGTTTTATGGTTTGATGTTATATGCACGAGTAGAACACAAGTGAGTTGTGGGCGATACAAGTCATACTGCCTACCAGCATGTCATACTTTGGTTCGGCGGTATTGTTGGTTGAGACGATCCGGACCAACCTTACGCGAGACCGGTACCCTCGACGTGCTTTGCACATAGATGGCTTGCGGAAGACTGTCTCTCCAACTTTAGTTGAACCAAGTGTGACTATGCTCGGTCCTTGAGAAGGTTAAAACGGAGTCTATTTGACGAACTATCGTTGTGGTTTTGATGCGTAGGTGAGATGTGTTCTTACTTAAGCCCGTAGCAGCCACGTAAAACTTGCAACAACAAAGTAGAGGACGTCTAACTTGTTTTTGCAGGGTATGTTGTGATGTGATATGGTCAAGACATGATGCTGATTTTATTGTATGAGATGATCATGTTTTGTAACCGAGTTATCGGCAACTGGCAGGAGCCATATGGTTGTCGCTTTATTGTATGCAATGCAATCGCGATGTAATGCTTTACTAGATTACTAAACGGTAGTAATAGTCGTGAAAGCATAAGATTGGCGAGACGACAACGATGCTATGATGGAGATCAAGGTGTCGCGCCGGTGACGATGGTGATCATGACGGTGCTTCGGAGATGGAGATCACAAGCACAAGATGATGATGGCCATATCATATCACTTATATTGATTGCATGTGATGTTTATCCTTTTATGCATCTTATCTTGCTTTGATTGACGGTAGCATTATAAGATGATCTCTCACTAAATTATCAAGAAGTGTTCTCCCTGAGTATGCACCGTTGCCAAAGTTCGTCGTGCCCAGACACCACGTGATGATCGGGTGTGATAAGCTCTACGTCCATCTACAACGGGTGCAAGCCAGTTTTGCACACGCAGAATACTCAGGTTATGCTTGACGAGCCTAGCATATGCAGATATGGCCTCGGAACACAGAGACCGAAAGGTCGAGCGTGAATCATATAGTAGATATGATCAACATGACGATGTTCACCATTGAAAACTACTCCATCTCACGTGATGATCGGTTATGGTTTAGTTGATTTGGATCACGTGATCACTTAGAGGATTAGAGGGATGTCTATCTAAGTGGGAGTTCCTAAGTAATTTGATTAACTGAACTTAAACTTATCATGAACTTAGTACCTGATAGTATCTTGCTTGTTTATGTTGCTTGTAGATAGATGGCTCGTGCTATTGTTCCGTTGAATTTTAATGCGTTCCTTGAGAAAGCAAAGTTGAAAGATGATGGTAGCAATTACACGGACTGGGTCCGTAACCTGAGGATTATCCTCATTGCTGCACAAAAGAATTACGTCCTGGAAGCACCGCTGGGTGACAGGCCTGCTGCTGGAGCAACGCCAGATGTTATGAACGTCTGGCAGAGCAAAGCTGATGACTACTCGATAGTTCAGTGTGCCATGCTTTACGGCTTAGAATCGGGACTTCAACAATGTTTTGAACGTCATGGAGCATATGAGATGTTCCAGGAGTTGAAGTTAATATTTCAAGCAAATGCCCGAATTGAGAGATATGAAGTCTCCAATAAGTTCTATAGTTGTAAGATGGAGGAGAACAGTTCTGTCAGTGAGCATATACTCAAAATGTCTGGGTATAATAATCACTTGATTCAGATGGGAGTTAATCTTCCAGATGATTGCGTCATTGACAGAATTCTCCAATCACTACCACCAAGCTACAAGAGCTTCGTGATGAACTATAATATGCAAGGGATGAACAAGACTATTCCCGAGCTCTTCGCAATGCTGAAAGCTGCGGAGGTAGAAATCAAAAAGGAGCATCAAGTGTTGATGGTTAGCAAGACCACTAGTTTCAAGAAAAAGGGTAAAGGGAAGAAGAAGGGAAACTTCAAGAAGAACAGCAAGCAAGTTGCTGCTCAGGAGAAGAAACCCAAGTCTGGACCTAAGCCTGAAACTGAGTGCTTCTACTGCAAGCAGACTGGTCACTGGAAGCGGAACTGCCCCAAGTATTTGGCGGATAAGAAGGATGGCAAAGTGAGCAAAGGTATATGTGATATACATGTTATTGATGTGTACCTTACTAGAGCTCGCAGTAGCACCTGGGTATTTGATACTGGTTCTGTTGCTAATATTTGCAACTCGAAACAGGGACTACGGAATAAGCGGACACTAGCAAAGGACGAGGTGACGATGCGCGTGGGAAACGGTTCCAAAGTCGATGTGATCGCGGGCGGCACGCTACCTCTACATCTACCTTCGGGATTAATATTAGACCTAAATAATTGTTATTTGGTGCCAGCGTTGAGCATGAACATTATATCTGGATCTTGTTTAATGCGAGACGGTTATTCATTTAAATCAAAGAATAATGGTTGTTCTATTTATATGGATAATATCTTTTATGGTCATGCACTTTTGAAGAGTGGTCTATTCTTGTTGAATCTCGAAGATAGTAATACACATATTCATAATGTAGAAGCCAAAAGATGCAAAGTTAATAATGATAGTGCAACTTATTTGTGGCACTGCCGTTTAGGTCATATCGGTGTAAAGCGCATGAAGAAACTACATACTGATGGGCTTTTGGAATCACTTGATTATGAATCACTTGGTACTTGCGAACCGTGCCTCATAGGCAAGATGACTAAAACACCGTTCTCCGGTACTATGGAGAGAGCAATAGATTTGTTGGAAATCATACATACCGATGTATGTGGTCCGATGAATATTTAGGCTCGCGGCAGATATCGTTATTTTCTCACCTTCACAGATGATTTAAGCAGATATGGGTATATCTACTTAATGAAACATAAGTCTGAGACATTTGAAAAGTTCAAGGAATTTCAGAGTGAAGTTGAAAATCATCGTAACAAGAAAATAAAATTTCTACGATCTGATCGTGGAGGAGAATATTTGAGTTACGAGTTTGGTATACATTTGAAAAATTGGGGAATAGTTTCGCAACTCACGCCACCCGGAACACCACAGCGTAATGGTGTGTCCGAACGTCGTAATCGTACTTTACTAGATATGGTGCGATCTATGATGTCTCTTACTGATTTACCGCTATCGTTTTAGGGTTATGCTTTAGAGACGGCCGCATTCACGTTAAATAGGGCACCATCAAAATCCGTTGAGACGACGCCTTATGAACTATGGTTTGGCAAGAAACCAAAGTTGTCGTTTCTTAAAGTTTGGGGCTGCGATGCTTATGTGAAAAAGCTTCAACCTGATAAGCTCGAACCCAAAGCAGAGAAATGTGTCTTCATAGGATACCCAAAGGAAACTGTTGGGTATACCTTCTATCACAGATCCGAAGGCAAGACATTCGTTGCTAAGAATGGATCATTTCTAGAGAAGGAGTTTCTCTCGAAAGAAGTGGGTGGGAGGAAAGTAGAACTTGACGAGGTAACTGTACCTGCTCCCTTATTGGAAAATAGTACATCACAGAAAACTGTTTCTGCGACACCTATGCCAATCAGTGAGGAAGCTAATGATGATGATCATGAAGCTTCAGATCAAGATTCTACTGAACCACGTAGGTCAACCAGAGTAAGATCCGCACTAGAGTGGTACGGTAATCCTGTTCTAGAAGTCATGATGCTAGATCATGATGAACCTGCGAACTATGAAGAAGCGATGGTGAGCCCAGATTCCGCAAAGTGGCTTGAGGCCTTGAAATCTGAGATGGGATCCATGTATGAGAACAAAGTATGGACCTTGGTTGACTTGCCCGATGATCGGCAAGCAATTGAGAATAAATGGATCTTCAAGAAAAAGACTGACGCTGACGGTAATGTTACTGTTTATAAAGCTCGACTTGTCGCAAAAGGTTTTCGACAAGTTCAAGGGGTTGACTACGATGAGACCTTCTCACCCGTAGCGATGCTTAAGTCCGTCAGAATTATGTTAGCAATTGCCGCATTTTATGATTATGAAATATGGCAGACGGATGTCAAAACTGCATTCCTGAATGGATTTCTGGAAGAAGAGTTGTATATAGTACAACCAGAAGGTTTTGTCGATCCAAAAGGAGCTAACAAAGTATGCAAACTCTAGTGATCCATTTATGGACTGGTGCAAGCATCTCGGAGTTGGAATAAACGCTTTGATAGTGTGATCAAAGAATTTGGCTTTATACAGACTTTTGGAGAAGCCTGTATTTACAAGAAAGTGAGTGGGAGCTCTGTAGCATTTCTGATATTATATGTGGATGACATATTGCTAATTGGAAATGATATAGAATTTCTGGATAGCATAAAGGGATATTTGAATAAAAGTTTTTCGATGAAAGACCTCGGGGAAGCTGCATACATATTAGGCATAAAGATCTATAGAGATAGATCAAAACGCTTAATTGGACTTTCACAATGCACATACCTTGACAAAATTTTGAAGAAGTTCAAGTTGGATCAAGCAAAGAAAGGGTTCTTGCCTGTGCTACAAGGTGTGAAGTTGAGTAAGACTCAAAGCCCGACCACTGCAGAAGATAGAGAGAAAATGAAAGATGTTCCCTATGCTTCAGCCATAGGCTCTGTCATGTATGCAATGCTGTGTACCAGACCTGATGTGTGCCTTGCTATAAGTTTAGCAGGGAGGTACCAAAGTAATCCTGGAATGGATCACTGGACAGCGGTCAAGAACATCCTGAAATACCTGAAAAGGACTAAGGATATGTTTCTCGTATATGGAGGTGACAAAGAGCTCACCGTAAGAGGTTACGTTGATGCAAGCTTTGACACTGATCCGGACGATTCTAAATCGCAAACCGGATACGTGTTTACTTTAAACGGTGGAGCTGTCAGTTGGTGCAGTTCTAAACAAAGCGTCGTAGCGGGATCTACATGTGAAGCGGAGTACATAGCTGCTTCGGAAGCAGCAAACGAAGGAGTCTGGATAAAGGAGTTCATATCCGATCTAGGTGTCATACCTAGTGCATCGGGTCCAATGAAAATCTTCTGTGACAATACTGGTGCAATTGCCTTGGCAAAGGAATCTAGATTTCACAAGAGGACCAAACACATCAAGAGACGCTTCAACTCCATCCGGGATTTAGTCCAGGTGGGAGACATAGAGATTTGCAAGATACATACGGATCTTAATGTTGCAGACCCGTTGACTAAGCCTCTTCCACGAGCAAAACATGATCAGCACCAAGGCTCCATGGGTGTTAGAATCATTACTGTGTAATCTAGATTATTGACTCTAGTGCAAGTGGGAGACTGAAGGAAATATGCCCTAGAGGCAATAATAAAGTTATTATTTATTTCCTTATATCATGATAAATGTTTATTATTCATGCTAGAATTGTATTAACCAGAAACATAATACATGTGTGAATACATAGACCAACAGAGTGTCACTAGTATGCCTCTACTTGACTAGCTCGTTAATCAAAGATGGTTATGTTTCCTAACCATGAACAAGGAGTTGTTATTTGATTAACGAGGTCACATCATTAGTAGAATGATCTGATTGACATGACCCATTCCATTAGCTTAGCACCCGATCGTTTAGTATGTTGCTATTGCTTTCTTCATGACTTATACATGTTCCTATAACTATGAGATTATGCAACTCCCGTTTACCGGAGGAACACTTTGGGTACTACCAAACGTCACAACGTAACTGGGTGATTATAAAGGAGTACTACAGGTGTCTCCAATGGCAGATGTTGGGTTGGCGTATTTCGAGATTAGGGTTTGTCACTCCGATTGTCGGAGAGGTATCTCTGGGCCCTCTCGGTAATGCACATCACATAAGCCTTGCAAGCACTGCAACTAATATGTTAGTTGTGAGATGATGTATTACGGAACGAGTAAAGAGACTTGCCGGTAACGAGATTGAACTAGGTATTGGATACCGACGATCGAATCTCGGGCAAGTAACATACCGATGACAAAGGGAACAACGTATGTTGTTATGCGGTCTGACCGATAAAGATCTTCGTAGAATATGTAGGAGCCAATATGGGCATCCAGGTCCCGCTATTGGTTATTGACCGGAGACGTGTCTCGGTCATGTCTACATTGTTCTCGAACCGTAGGGTCCGCACGCTTAACGTTACGATGACAGTTATTATGAGTTTATGCATTTTGATGTACCGAAGGTTGTTCGGAGTCCCGGATGAGATCACGGACATGACGAGGAGTCTCAAAATGGTCGAGACGTAAAGATTGATATATTGGAAGCCTATGTTTGGACATAGGAAGTGTTCCGGGTGAAATCGGGATTTTACCGGAATACCGGGAGGGTTACCGGAACCCCCCGGGAGGCTAATGGGCCTATTGGGCCTTAGTGGAAAAGAGAGAAGAGGCAGCCCACAGCCTAGCCGGCGCCCCCCCCCCCCCCCCCCTTCCCCAAGTCCTAGTAGGACTAGGAAAGGTGGGCCGGCCCCCTCTCTCTCCTTTCCCCCCCAAGAGTCCTAGTTGGAATAGGATTGGAGGGGAGGAGTCCTACTCCCGGTGGGAGTAGGACTCCCCCTGCGCCTCCTCTCTCTTGGCCGGCCAGCCCCCCTCCTCCAACCTTTATATACGGGGGCAGGGGCACCCCATAGACACACAACTTGATCCTTGAGATCGTTCCTTAGCCGTGTGCGGTGCCCCCTGCCACCAAATTCCACCTCGATCATACCGTTGTAGTGCTTAGGCGAAGCCCTGCGTCGGTAGTACATCAAGATCGTCATCACGCCGTCGTGCTGACGGAACTCTTCCTCGACGCTTTGCTGGATCGGAGCCAGAGGAACGTCATCGAGCTGAACGTGTGCTAAGAACTCGGAGGTGCCGAAGTAACGGTGCTTGGATCGGTCGGATCGGGAAGAAGACGTACGACTACTTCCTCTACGTTGTGAGATCGCTTCCGCAGTCGGTCTGCGTTGGTACGTAGACAACACTCTCCCCTCTCGTTGCTGTGCAACACCATGATCTTGCGTGTGCGTAGGAAAATTTTCGAAATTACTGCGTTCCCCAACAACATGCACATTAGGGCATGCGTACCCAGGGAAAGGAACCCTTAACGGAACTATTCTCCCTGGAAGATGTTTCTTACTATCCATGTAATATAACAAAGCTAGTTGGGTACTTGTCTGTTCAAGCACTTATGACCCCTACGCCTGGTTTCCACGCATACCCCGGTTTTCCATAACCGATCGGGTATTTGGATACACTCCGGACTATCGGGTCCAGAGGTTGAAGAGAAAAGGTCCGCCATGACAAATGATTTACAATCCGGCTAGGGACATTATACATGTCAATTCAAGTACACAGTCATTTAGACTGACTAAATTCCTCTTCTATACCATCCAACAGGTTGTCTAGCCTACAATCCTATTGGGAATACTTTGCGGCTACTTCTACTTGGTCATACACCAAACTGACGGGGATCTCTTTCACATCGGGCCCCACAGGTCCGACCTCGGCCATGTGGTTCGGGTCAGCTTTGGTATATCGCATCTTCACCATGACCCAGGCTTCCCTTGCACCTTGTCGGTAGGCTGATATCTTCCACAATCGGAAGCGCCACCGCGCTCCCTTGAGCTTCTCTATAAGCTCCCCCATGCCTCCTGGTGGGGAGGCGGATGGCCACAAGGCTTGGGCAATACCCTGCATCACTTGCCGAACTTGCTCGTGCAGTCGTGAGAGCTTGGGTAGAAGATCACCCGCAGACCCAGGCATTTCCTCCGCGGGACGACCCGTCAGCATACCTGCAGACATACCTTTGTTAGCCGGCTTCTTCGCCGAACTCTGTCAAAAGTTCGTTCAGGCACTTACTGAAAATGTCGCGTCGAAGCCGCTTATTCTCCTTCACGGAGTCTGCAAGCTAGGCTCGGACATCTTTCAGTTCCACGCCCAGCTGGATATTGGCGTCCTGGAGATTGTTTTTCTCTTGCCTAACCCATGTAAGCATGCACTCGCCAGCATTTAGTTGTCGGTTAGCATGTTGCACATTCTCCGGCACGGCCTCCAGATTCACTCCGGAGTCATCTGCAACATCTACAGTTAGATTTGCATGCATGCCGCATACTATCTGGTACGTGTCATTCGTTGCAATGGAAACAAGTGTTACCATAGGGGGCCTTCTCGGACTCCTTCAATGCGGCAACCGCGGCCCGCAGCTGGGCTAGGCAGTCTTCCAGCTCTTGGGACAATAGAGTATTCTTCCCTGTAAGAAGCTGCACAAGTAATGATCCTTAAATCAGTTGTGTCAACTGTTTCAAGTCTCAGTGGCTACTGATATATATATAATCGTCAGATTTTCTTACCCATATATCCTTTACATACTGGTCCGTGGCTCTGGCAAGACCGTTTTGCGCGGCACGGATGTACGCGTCTCCTGAGTTGAAGGCATCGAACGCCTCTTGGGAGAAACAAGCGTCACGGAGTACAGTCCGACGACGCTTGTGATTCATGGGGCTCTCCACTTTGGAATTTGTAGCGGATAGTCTATCCGCATCCTATGTAGGAGGAGCTTCCGGAATTCGCCCCGTGTTAGCTTCCGCCTCTATGTCTGGCCCTGGAGCCCGACTGGTGGAGGCGTGATCGGCAACCTCTCCGGATATAGTCCGGCGAGCGTTTTTCCTACCAGGAAACATGGACGTCATTACATTTTGAGAAAGACGACAACCACGGAGCGAGGTTCTGTATCATACCTCTGCACCGGCGTCTTAGTCCTAACAGCCTTCCTTTTTAGCCTACCCGGCTTCGGTGACCCTTGTTGGCGAGTCACTGCGGGTTTGGCATGGCGCCCCGAGGGCCTTCCCTGTAAAACACCATATGTGTATGGTAGGTGAAGTGCATGAAAGGGGATCCTTTGTGGAAGTTAGGACTCCGGTTTTTTCTTACGTGCGATGCAGGGAGTAGCCCAGCATAGTCGGCTATGATGGCCACCATGGCATCATCGCAGCTCAATTGATAGAATGTCATGTCAATCAGGTCCACAAATATGTCCGGATCCTCTTCAAGTCTGAGATCGAGGGCCCGGTCAGGGTCCTCTGGTTGTGGAGGTGGGCTGTTGACCTCCCTTACGGCTTTGCGCAGTTCCTGCCATGAAACGGCAAGGTAAGTATTTATGACAAAGAATGCGGGGAGGTTGAGAGTAAAAATGGCAGCTCACCCAGCTTGGAGGGTTGTACATGGAGAATCCATCCCGTGGCATAATACGGATGAACTCCTCTTCCTCTCCCTTGAACAAATCGGATAGAATTTTTGCTAGAGCAACAACTGAGTCCGGTCCCTTACGCCCGCAACGGGTGGCATCATCTTCCCCGTTAAAGTGCCACAGGGTGTACCCTCGATATTGAAGCGGCTGCACCCCCCACATTATGCATACTGACATAACCTCGATTATTGTCAGTCCTGATTGAGCCAGCGTTTTTATCCAGCCCATGAGGTAAAGGACTTCTCCGTTATATTCCTCCTGAGGGCTCCGTGGGCGCCAGCTTCGGCATTTCTTTAGAGGGGCATTGTCGAACTCGGGAAGACCCATCCGAATAGGATCTGGAAGGGGGACGTCCTCCATGTAAAACCACTCCGAAGGCCAGTCTTCGGACGTCTGCTTCGGGGTACCGGACGGGTATCCAGTCTCGGCGATGTGCAATATTTCGGCTCTGCCCACTTAATATATGGACCCCTTCTGTGAACGGGGCACAAGGCAGAATAGCCTCTTCCACAGCTCGAAATGAGCTTCGCAGCCCAGAAATAGCTCGCAAAGGGCAACATAACCAGCGATGTGTAATATGGACGCGGGGGTGAAATTATGCAACTGGAGGCCATAAAACTCCAGGAGCCCGCGGAGGAACAGATGGATTGGAAATCCGAGTCCCCTTAGTAAATAAGGGACAAGACATACCCGCTCCCCCTTAGAGGGATTGGGGAAGCTCTCCGCTCGCTCCCCGCCATTATAGGTGGCAAGCCCGGCTCGAACGGGGACCATATACGCTGGAGGGAGGAATCCCTTGGTCTGTAACTCTACTAATTGGCTGTGCGGGACGGAACACTTCTCCCAGTCGCCGGGCTTAGGGCTGCGGGAGTGGGAGAAGGAGCTGCGATGGCCGGCCATATCACTACTAGGAAAAGGGCTATAGATGAAATTGACACTAATGGCGCACCAGAGAAGTGGTGCGCCACTACTATACTAATGGTGCACCATGTGGCGATGTGCCATTAGTGTGAAAGACACTAATGGTGCACCTGGCACAAGGTGTGCCACAAGTAACAATTTTTTTTCATTTTTACAAACATACTAATGGCGCATCCGGGCAAAGTGCGCCATTAGTAGTTCTAACTAGTAATGGCGCACCAGCCATGGAGTGCGCCACTACTGTATTTTTTATTCTGTTTTTTTGTAAAACTACTAATGACGCACCGTTGCAAAGTGCGCCATTACTAGTTTAAACTAGTAATGGCGCACTCTGCCACGGTGCACCATTAGTGTATATATATATATATATATATATATATATATATATATATTTACTTTTTTGCAAAACTGCTAATGGCGCACGGCCAGCAGGTGCGCCATTAGTATGTTGGGCTACTAATGGCGCATGGCTGTACGGTGTGCCATTAGTAACCTGGGACCAGCTAGACATTTTGGACAGCCACACCTACACAGTCACTTCCACCGCTGCCGACGAGCACCCCCCGCACCCTCCCCCGCTCCACCGCCCCCGACGAGCACCCCCCGCACCCTCCCCCGCTCCACCGCCCCCGACGAGCACCCCCGCACCCTCCCCCGCTCCACCGCTGCCGATGAGCACCCCCCGCACCCTCCCCCGCTCCACCGCCACCGACGAGCACCCCCCGCACCCTCCCCCGCTCCACCGCCGCCGACGAGCACCCCCCGCACCCTCCCCCCGCTCCACCGCCACCGACGAGCACCCCCCGCACCCTCCCCCCCACTCCACCGCCGCCGACGAGCACCCCCCCGCACCCTCCCCCCGCTCCACCGCCGCCGACGAGCACCCCCCGCACCCTCCCCCGCTCCACCGCCGCCGACGAGCACCCACCGCACTCTCCCCCGCTCCACCACCGCCGCCGATGATATTTTCAAATAATAAATTTGATGATATTTTTTAAAAAATTATTACTGTTTTTATAAAAAATATTACTATTCATATTCATATTCATTTTTTAAAAAAAAATAATAAAGTGTAGACTACAATAGTTGTTAAACAACAATTATTACTGTTTTTATAAAAAAAATATTACTGTTTCATATTCATATTCATATTCATTTTTTAAAAAAAATCTTACTTATGGCGCACGGGTGGCTGGTGCGCCATTGCTATCTAAAAAAAGAATACTTATGGCGCACTGTCGCGCTGGTGCGCCATTGCTATGAAAAAAACATTCTAATGGCGCACCGCCTGGGGGTGCACCATTAGCAATCTTCCCCCACCCATACACCACCGCGCCGCGCCTTCCCCCTCCCTCTTGCCAGACTACTTCGATTCGTCCCTCTCCCTCCACCGCGCCGCTCCCTCCCTCGTCCCTCCCTCCACCACATCGCCGCCGCTGCCCCGACCCATTGCGCCGCAGCCGCCCACGCGCCCCCGCCGCCTCCCTCTCCCCTTCCTCCCCCTCGAGCGCCGCCTCCCTCCCGAGCCCCGCCTCCCCCCTCCCGAAACCCTAGAAACCTCGGAGCCGCCCCACGTCCAGCAGGAGAGGAGGCCCGCGACCTCCCCGCCGTCCAGCAGGAGAATAGGGTACGAATCCCTTTTCCGGTTGTCTCTTGCTGATTTTCTTCTTCATCTCCTCCAATCTCTGGCGCGTTCTCATCTATAGCTGTGTTGTGCTATTGTGTTGTGTGAAGGAAGGACTTGGTTCAACTTGGATACAAAGAAGCTGCTGCTGTGGGTTCGACTTGTTTGGATTTGGTTCCCTTGTCACCAAGGTGACCACTTGTCTCGCCTCTCTCCCCCTTTGTACAAGTTCATGGATGTGGAGTGCTATGGTCGATGCTTCTCTCAGCTGTATGCATTTGATTTCAGACTATATAGCTTGTATATGCAAAGTGCCTAGGGTTAAGTAGGTCTGTACAGTAACACAAAGCTATGAATCCATTGCATGCATTGAGAAATAGAGTATTAAAACAGAACTTGACGTGGTTTTCCACTTAGCTATCTGAATTAAGAAAAAACATAGCTTTTGCGGTCTCTGAGGCAAAACTTGCTACTCCATATACAACTAATACTACTACTAGACAAGATACTACTCCATATACTACTAATACTACTATTGTATTTCATTTCAAAGTTCAAAATGCTGGTACTGATTTTCATTTCCAATGAGTGATGTTTTTCCTAGCAGTAGAAAAAACATAGCAACTTCTCTGATTTTATAAAGTTGTTCTTATATGGGTGAAACTTCACTTGTTTTTAGGCTAGTGCAAAGTGTTGCTTCTTCTGTATGGGCCAACTATGCCACAAATAAATTGTTCCTTCTTCTGTATTTGGCAAGTAATGACTTGCAAAGATGATGATCATCTTGCTAGTTTGCTGGGTTTTGTCTCCAACCATTGTGTCGTGATGAATTTGCAGGTACCCCGAGAGGCCCTTGAGCTTGCCGGAATGTCGATTAACTTCCGTTCCGGCAAATTCGGGTACTCCATATGTCCTATTTTCAGCAAAGGTCATGCCGAAATTTTCCGTGAATTTTAGCATGACTTTGCTAAAAATAGGACATATGGGGTACTTGCGACTAATGCATGGCCCGGGGTATCTTAGTACTTAGTTAAGTAGGATCAACTGCCCCGCCATTCTTGCTGCATTAAACCATAGGTGGCAATAGAGCCAAGTGATTAGGCCCAACTTAGAATTCTCCTTAGCATCGATAAACCCTAGATGATAAACCCAACATAGGTGGCAATAGAGCCAAGTGATTAGTGCCAAGTGATTAGGCCCAACCTAGGGTGCCTCGGCATCGATAAACCCTAAATGATGAAAACTTAACTTGGCTTCTATAGGGTGCCTCGGTGTCGATGAGAACCTAAATGATGTACGCTTAGGCTTTTAGGGTGCCTCGGCGTCGACAAAACCTAAATGATGAAAGCTTAGGCTTTTAGGGTGCCTCAACGTCGACAAACCCTAAATGATAAAACCTTGGCTTTTAGGGTGCCTCGGTGTCGATAAGAACCTAAATGATGAAAGCTTAGGCTTTTAGGGTGCCTCAGCGTCGACAAACCCTAAATGATAAAAGCTTAGCTTTTAGGATGCCTCGGTGTCGACAAACCCTAAATGATGTAGTTTTGAATTATGAACGTAGGATATATCGTCATCGTCATCGGACGACGAAAGTCTCCCGGGGGAGTGCTACTGGTGCCATGACGATCGAGGTCTGTGCGACATGCCTCACTTGGACGATGATCGGCGCTTTAGCATTAAGCTCGAGGAGACCTTCAAAGTTGAAACGGTACACAACGACGACAAGTGTTATTTTCATAATTAAGCATGACTTCAACTATTTCAACGTGTAATTTTCATCTTTTACAATTCAAGTATTTCTTATCCCATGCCATGCAAGACGCTATGTCTTGGAGAGGATGGATTTTGAAGACCATGAAATTTCTGAAACAAAGAAAATTCACCTAAGGACTCATCACAATGTGGACTTTGAAGTAAATCTATATAATTCTGAGAGCGTAATCCATTTTGGTTGCAAAAATTGGGAAGCATTTTGCAAGGTGTATGGTTTTGATGAGGGTATGCTTATCACCATGGATCTTGGTAATCCTGACATCGACCAAGACAATATGGACATTTGGGTCCTTGTTGATACGCCTCTAGTTCTACCGCTATGTGAGTTTCTCAAACATAGTTATTAGCTAATTTATATTGTTTATTTCAAAATAGTTGACAGCTTATTTTTATTGTTCAAAGAATGTACGGGAGATGGTAGACAAAACCCACTACACCGATGGCTCCGAATTAACAACTTACAAGGAGAAAAATCATTTGGTCGGATTTTGTACTGACATTGAGAATTACAATATCCACAATCAAACTCCTCAACATTATGGTAAATACGTGCCACTAGTGCATGTGTTCAACTACGGTAACTACCATGGAGATACCCTGGTAAGATTTTTACTATTACGACGTCCGTGCATCTTTTGCATACTTCTAAAACTAGTACATCATTGCTAACTATGAAGTTATTACTATGTTTTTCAACAGATAATCCCAGAGAATTATGTGCCTCATTTGATGTATAAGAAAGGTAGTCTTAATGTTTTGAACATATAGCCAGGTCATCCTACGAATCTCAACTGTCCACACGAGATTTCTAAAAGAAGTGGAGACATGAAAATCAAAGGATGGAAAAAATGTATGGACAGTCGTAAGGAGGTTCTTGGAAGCAAAAGGAAGCGAAGCGCAAGAATTGGAGACAGGATGTTCTCCATTCTCCATAATGGAGAGTCAGGGTCTATATTGTTTTATGCTATTTTACCTTAAATAGGGTATTTAGGTCCTGCCTAATACTGATGATCATGTGCTAAGAACAATTAAGTAGTGTTGGTTCGATGACTATCAAGATGATGATCGTATGACTTGTTATTAATAACGAGTAGAAGTTGTATGATGATGATTAGTAGGGCTTGTTATGATTAGTATTACTTCCGACAAACTCGCTACTCGCGGTCTCGAGACTTGTAATGTTCTATCTTTGTTTGGTCTTTTGAATTCAGAGACTAATATGATGAATTGTATTTGGAGACTAATCTTCTATTGTATTCGATGAATCTGCTCTTGGTGTGGGGTGCTGTCTATATTCTGTCCAATAATATATTTTGTAACCTATGCAAAATTCTGAAAAGTAAAAAAAACCTAATATTCATACTAATGGCACATCACCCAACAGTGCGCCATTAGTATGCCAGATACTAATGGCGCATGGTGTTCTATACTAATGGCGCACTGCGCGGTGCACCATTAGTATACCAAATACTAATGGCGCACCGGCGGTGCGCCATTAGTAAGAAATACTAGTGGTGTGATACTAATGGCGCACCAGTAGTGCGCAATTAGTAGGCAAAACTGCTGCGCCATTAGTAGCCCTTTTCCTAGTAGTGTATTGGAATGGATTTTTCCGAGCGCGCTCCGATGGATGCTCACCGTGGGAGGATGGTACGGTATGGATCTAAATATCCCCGTCTCTTTAAATAGACAATTTACTTACATAGCTGGGGTGTAGAATGTAAAAATGCCCTGGCTCCTCGCATTCGCTCGACACGTGGAGGATAGCCCTTATTGGGCGCAGAAGCCAAGGGGTGCACATTTATGGGGAGCCGGACACTACTCAGCAGATATTCAGAATTTGGAGAAGAACCCGCCTTGCAATGACGAAGACAAATCTACGCGCCGGACTCATCGTCATTGAAGCCTGGTTTGGGGGCTACTGAGGGAGTCCTCGATTAGGGGGTATCTGGATGGCCGGATTATATCCTTTGGCCGGACTGTTGGACTATGAAGATACAAAATTAAAGACTTCATCCCATGTCCGGGTGGGACTCTCCTTTGCGTGGAAGGCAAGCTTGGCAATTCATATATGTAGATCTCCTCCCTTGTAACCGACTCTGTGTAACCCTATCCCCCTCCGGTGTTTATATAAACCGGAGGGTTTAGTCCGTAGGACAACAACAATCATACCGTAGGCTAGCTTCTAGGGTTTAGCCTCTACGATCTCGTGGTAGATCAACTCTTGTAATACTCATATCATCAAGATCAATCAAGAAGGAAGTAGGGTATTACCTCCATCAAGAGGGCTCGAACCTGGGTAAACATTGTTTCCCCCGCCTCCTGTTACCATCCGCCTTAGATGCACAGTTCGGGACCCCCTACCCGAGATCCGCTGGTTTTTACACGGACAACTGGTAAACATCATAGCATACATTATAGAACCTATGACTGAGGCATAGGGAATGAATTTTCATTCTCTTTCTATTTTCTTTCGTGGTCGGGTTTTGAGTCTTTACTCAACTTTACACCTTGCAACACAGGCAAGAACTCCTTCTTTGACT
Source organism: Triticum monococcum (assembly GCA_034509565.1). Taxonomy (NCBI): domain Eukaryota; kingdom Viridiplantae; phylum Streptophyta; class Magnoliopsida; order Poales; family Poaceae; genus Triticum; species Triticum monococcum. Next base: position 10,511,659 of record CM067845.1, on the reverse strand, counting down.
GTTCCATTTTGAACTACTTCAAAATCTTGTCAAGCTATGTACTCATTGAAAAAACTTATCAAGCATCTTGATCTATCTCTATAGATCTTGATGCTCAATGTGTAACCAGCTTCATCGAGGTCTTTCTTTGAAAAACTCTTTCCAAACACTCCTTTATGCTTTCCAGAAAATTCTACATTATTTCTCATCAACAATATGTCATTCACATATACTTATCAGAAATGCTGTAGTGCTCCCACTCACTTTCTTGTAAATACAGGCTTCGCAAGTCTGTATAAAACCATATGCTTTGATCACTTAATCAAAGCATATATTCCAACTCCGAGATGCTTGCACCAGTCCATAGATGGATCGCTGGAGCTTGCTCACTTTGTTAGCACCTTTAGGATCGACAAAACCTTCTGGTTGCAACATATACAACTCTTTTTTAAGAAATCCATTAAGGAATACAGTTTTGACATCCATTTACCAGATTTCATAAAATGCGGCAACTGCTAAGATGATTCGGACATACTTTTAAGCATCAATACTAGTGAGAAAATCTCATCGTAGTCAACACCTTGAACTTGTCGAAAACATTTTGCGACAATTTGAGCTTTGTAGATAGTAACACTACTATCAGCTTCCGTCTTCCTCTTGAAGATCCATTTATTCTTAATGACTCACCGATCATCGGGCAAGTCAATCAAAGTCCATACTTTGTTCTCATACATGGATCTCATCTCATATTTCATGGACTCAAGCCATTTTGCGAAATCTGGGCTCATCATCGCTTCCTCATAGTTCGTAGGTTCATCATGGTCAAATAACATGACCTCCAGAACAGGATTACCATACTACTCTAGTGCGGACCGTACTCTGGTTGACCTACGAGGTTCGGTAGTAACTTGATCTGAAGTTTCATGATCATCATCATTAGCTTCCTCACTAATTGGTGTAGAAATCACTGGAACTGATTTCTGTGTTGAACTACTTTCCAATTCGGGAGAAGGTACAATTACCTTATCAAGTTCTACTTTCCTCCCACTCACTTCTTTCAAGAGAAACTCCTTCTCTAGAAAAGATCCATTCTTAGCAATGAATGTCTTGCCTTCGGATATGTGATAGAAGGTGTACCCACCTTCTCCTTTGGGTATCCTATGAAGACACATTTCTCCGATTTGGGTTTGAGCTTATCAGGATGAAACTTTTTCACATAAGCATCGCAACCCCAAACTTTAAGAAATGACAGCTTTGGTTTCCAGCCAAACCATAGTTCATACGGTGTCATCTCAACGGATTTAGATGGTGCCCTATTTAACGTGAATGCAACTGTCTCTAATGCATAACCCCAAAACGATAGCGGTAAATCAGTAAGAGACATCATAGATCGCACCATATCTAGTAAAGAGCGATTACGACGTTTGGACACACCATTACGCTGTGGTGTTCCAGGTGGCGTGAGTTGCGAAACTATTCCACATTGTTTCAAATGAAGACCAAACTTGTAACTCAAATATTCTCCTCCACGATCTGATCGTAGAAACTTTATTTTCTTGTTACGATGATTTTCCACTTCACTCTAAAATTCTTTGAACTTTTCAAATGTTTCAGACTTATGTTTCATCAAGTAGATATATCCATATCTGCTCAAATCATTTGTGAAGGTCAGCAAATAACGATACCCGCCGCGAGCCTCAACACTCATCAGACCGCATACATTAGTATGTATTATTTCCAATAAGTCGGTTGCTCGCTCCATTGTTCCGGAGAATAGAGTCTTAATCATCTTGTCTATGAGGCATGGTTCGCAAGCATCAACTGATTCATAATCAAGTGATTCCAAAAGCCCATCAGCATGGATTTTCTTCATGCGCTATACACCAATATGACCTAATCGGCAGTGCCATAAATAAGTTGCACTCTCATTGTTAACTTTGCATCTTTTGGTTTCAATATTATGAATATGTGTATCACTATGAGTGAGATTCAATAAACCATTCACCTTGGGTGTATGACCATTGAAGGTTTTATTCATGCAGACAGAACAACAATTATTCTCTGACTTTAAATGAATAACTGTATTGTAATAAACATGATCAAATCATATTCATGCTTAACGCAAACACCAAATAACATTTATTTAGGTTCAACACTAATCCCGAAACTATAGAGAGTGTGCGATGACGAACGTATCAATTTTGGAACCACTTCCAAGTTCCAACACACATCGTCACTTTACCCTGAACTAGTCTCTGTTCATTCTGCAACTCCCGTTTCGAGTTACTAATCTTAGCAACTGAACTAGTATCAAATACTGAGGGGTTGCTATAAATACTAGTAAATTACACATAAATAACATGTATATCAAATATACCTTTTTCACTTTGCCATCCTTCTTATCCGCCAAATACTTGGGGCAGTTCTGCTTCCAGTGACCAGTCCCTTCACAGTAGAAGCACTTAGTCTCAGGCTTAGGTCTAGACTTGGGCTTCTTCACTTGAGCAGCAACTTCCTTGCCGTTCTTCTTGAAGTTCCCCTTCCCTTTGACCTTTTCTTGAAACTAGTGGTCTTGTCAACCATCAACACTTGATGCTTTTCTTGATTTCTACCTTCGTCGATTTATGCATCACGAAGATCTTGGGAATCGTTTTCGTTATCCCTTGCATATTATAGTTCATCATGAAGTTCCAGTAACTTGGTGACAGTGACTAGAGAACTCTGTCAATCACTATCTTATCTGGAAGATTAACTCCCACTTGATTCAAGTGATTGTAGTACTCAGACATTCTGAGCACATGCTCACTAGCTGAGCTATTCTCCTCCATCGTGTAGGCAAAGTACTGTCAGAGGTCTCCTACCTCTCGACATGGGCATGAGTATGAAATACTAATTTAAACTCTTGGAACATCTTATATGCTCCGTGGCATTCAAAAAAAATTGAAGTCCTGGTTCTAAGCCGTAAAGCATGGTGCACTAAACTATCAAGTAGTCGTCATACTAAGCTTTGCCAAAGGTTCATAATGTCTGCATATGCTCCTGCAATAGGTCCATCACCTAGCGGTGCATCAAGGACATAATTCTTCTGTGCAGCAATGAGTATAATCCTCAGATCACGGATCCAATCCGCATCATTGCTACTAACATCTTCCAGTTCATTTTTCTCTAGGAACATATCAAAATAAACGGGGAAGCTATGTGCGAGCTATTGATCGACAACATAGATATGCAAATACTATCAGGACTAAGTTCATGATAAATTTAAGTTCAATTAATCATATTACTTAAGAACTCCCATTTAGATAGACATCCCTCTAGTCATCTAAATGATCACGTGATCCAAATCAACTAAACCATGTCTGATCATCACGTGAGATGGAGTAGTTTTCAATGGTGAACATCACTATGTTGATCATATCTACTATATGATTCACGCTCGACCTTTCAGTCTACAGTGTTCCGAGGCCATATCTGCATATGCTAGGATCGTCAAGTTTAACCCGAGTATTCTGCATGTGCAAAACTGGGTTGCACCTGTTGTATGTGAACGTAGAGCTTATCACACCCGATCATCACGTGGTGTCTCGGTACGAAGAATTGTCGCAATGGTGCATACTCAGGGAGAACACCTATACCTTGAAATTTTAGTAAGGGATCATCTTATAAAGCTACCGTCGAACTAAGCAAAATAAGATGTATAAAAGGTAAACATCACATGCAATCAAAAAATATGTGACATGATATGGCCATCATCATCTTGTGCCTTTGATCTCTCCAAAGTACTGTCATGATCTCCATTGTTACCGGCATGACACCACGATCTCCATCATCTTGATATTTTATCAACGTGTCGTCACATGGTCGTCTCGCCAACTATTGCTCTTGCAACATTGCTATAGCATAGCGATAAAGTAAAGCAATTGTTTGGCGCTTGCATCTTATGCAATAAAGAGACAACCATAAGGCTTCTACCAGTTGCCGATAACTTCAACAAAACATGATCATCTCATACAACAACTTATATATCATCACGTCTTGACCATATCACATCACAACATGCCCTGCAAAAACAAGTTAGACGTCCTCTACTTTGGTGTTGCAAGTTTTACGTGGCTGCTACGGGCTGAGCAAGAACCGTTCTTACCTACGCATCAAAACCACAACGATAGTTCGTCAAGTTAGTGTTGTTTTAACCTTATCAAGGACCGAGCGTAGCCACACTTGGTTCAACTAAAGTTGGAGAAACTGACACCCACCAGCCACCTGTGTGCAAAGCACGTCGGTAGAACCAGTCTCGCGTAAGCGTACGTGTAATGTCGGTCCGGGCCGCTTCATCCAACAATACCGCCGAACCAAAGTGTGACATGCTGGTAAGAAGTATGACTTGTATCGCCCACAATGCACTTGTGTTCTACTCGTGCATATAACATCTACGCATAAACTTGGCTCGGATGCCACTGTTGGGGAATGTAGTAATTTCGAAAAAAATCCTATGCACACGCAAGATCATGCTGATGCATAGCAACGTGAGGGGAGAGTATTGTCTACGTACCCTCGTAGACCGTAAGCGGAAGCGTTTTATCAATGTGGTTGATGTAGTCATACACCTTCACGATCCGTCCCGATTAAGTACCAAACGTACGGCATCTCCGCGTTCAGCACACATTCAGCTCGATGACGTCCTCGCCTTCTTGATCCAGCAAGAGGGGTGAAGTAGTAGATGAGTTCCGGCAGCACAACGGCGTGATAATGGTGTTGGTGAAGAATAATTTCTGCAGGGCTTCACCTAAGCACTACGAAAACTATGACGGAGGATAAACTAGAGGGGACGGGGTTGCCGGCACATGGATTGGTGTTTCTTGACGTCTTTTGGGTGCGAGCCCTACCCCTCTATTTGTATGTTGAGCCTTGGGGTCGAAACTTGGAGTAAAAGCCTCCACAAAGTCGGTTTCACCCGAAAGGCACGAGTCCTTCTCGGACTCCAGGGACAAACGCCAGGGTTCCCGGCGTCTGGCCCCTGGACTCCGCAAAACTTCCTTTTGCGCTTTCCAAAAACCTTGGGGGCTTTCCCCTTTGGCCCAAATAAAGTGTTCTCGTACCCAAACATTTTGGGAAACATCTAGAACCCCTTCCGGTGAATTCTAGAACCCTTTCGGAGACCAAACACTATTATCCCATATATCAATCTTTATCTCCGGACCATTCCGGAGTTCCTCGTCATGTTCGTGGTCTTATCCGGAACTCCGAACAACATTCGGTCACCAACATACATAACTCCTATAATACTATATCGTCAACGAACGTTTAAGCGTGCGGACCCTATGGGTTCGAGAACTATGTAGACATGACCGAGACACTTCTCTGGTCAATAACCAATAACAGAACCCGGATGCCCATATTGGCTCCTACATATTCTACGAAGATCTTTATCGGTCGAACCGTATAACAACATACGTTGTTCCCTTTGTCATCGGTATGTTACTTGCCCGAGATTCGATCGTCGGTATCTCAATACCTAGTTCAATCTCGTTACCGGCAAGTCTCTTTACTCATTCCGTAAAGCATCATCCCGCAACTAACTCATTAGTTACATTGCTTGCAAGGCTTATAGTGATGTGCATTACCGAGAGGGCCCAGAGATACCTCTCCGACAATCGGAGTGACAAATCCTAATCTCAATCTATGCCAACTCAACAAGTACCATCGAAGACACCTATAGAGCACCTTTATAATCACCCAGTTATGTTGTGATGTTTGGTAGGACACAAAGTGTTCCTCTGGTAATCGGGAGTTGCATAATCTCATAGTCATATGAAGATGTATAAGTCATGAAGAAAGCAATAGCAGTAAACTAAAACAATCAAGTGCTAAGCTAATGGAATGGGTCAAGTCAATCACATCATTCTCCTAATGATGTGACCTCGTTTATCAAATGACAACTCATGTCTATGGTTAGGAAACATAACCATCTTTGATCAAGGAGCTAGTCAAGTAGAGGCATACTAGTGACACTTTTTTGTCTATGTATTCACACATGTATTATGTTTCCGATTAATACAATTCTAGCATGAATAATGAACATGTATCATGATATAAGGAAATAAATAATAACTTTATTATTGCCTCTAGGGCATATTTCCTTCAATGATCACCATCATCACTAGCTTGACACCTTGATCTCCATCGTAGCATTGTTGTCGTCTCGTCAACTATTGCTTCTACGACTATCGCTACCGCTTAGTGATAAGGTTAAGCAATTACATGGCGATTGAATTTCATACAATAAAGCTACAACCATATGGCTCCTGCCAGTTGCCGATAACTTCTACAAAACATGATCATCTCATACAACAATTTATATATCGTCACGTCTTGACCGTATCACATCACAACATGCCCTACAAAAACAAGTTAGACGTCCTCTACTTTGTTGTCGCAAGTTTTACATGGCTGCTATGGGATTCTAGCAAGAACCTTTCTTACCTACGCATCAAAACCACAACGATTTTTCGTCAAGTGTGATGTTTTAACCTTCAACAAGGACCGGGCGTAGTCAAACTCGATTCAACTAAAGCTGGAGAAATAGACACCCTCTAGCCACCTGTGTGTGAACCACGTCGGTAGAACCAGTCTCATGAACGCGGTCATGTAATGTCGGTCTGGGCCGCTTCATCCAACAATACCACTGAATCAAAGTAAGACATGCTAGTAAGCAGTATGACTATTATCGCCCACAACTCTTTGTGTTCTACTCGTGCATATAACATCTACGCATAGACCTGGCTCGGATGCCACTATTGGGGAACACAGTATTTCAAAAACTTTACCTACGATCATGCAAGATCTATCTAGGAGATGCATAGGAACGAGAGGGGAGAGTGTGTCTACGTACCCTTGTAGACCGAAAGCGGAAGCGTTCAGTAACGCGGTTGATGTAGTCGAACGTCTTCGCGATCCAACCGATCCAAGTACCGAATGCATGGCACCTCCGCGATCAGAACACGTTCAGCTCGGCGACGCCCCTCATACTCTTGATCCAGCTGAGGCCGAGGGTGAGTTCCGTCAGCACGACGGTGTGGTAATGGTGATGATGAAGTTGCCGACGCAGGGCTTCGCCTAAGCACTACAACAATATGACCGAGGTGCGTAACTGTGGAGGGGGGCACTGCACACGGCTAAAAGATCAACTTGTGTGTCTATGGGGTGCCCCCCTCCCACGTATATAAAGGGGGGAGGGAGGAGGAGGCCGGCCAAGGGGTGGCGTGCCCAAGGGGGATTCCTACTCCAAGTAGGATTCGCCCCCCCCCCCAACCTATTCCTACAAGGAGAACAGGGGAAAGAGGAGAGGGAGAGAAGGAAAGGCCCCCCCTAACCCTAACCCAATTCGGATTGTGATTGGGGGCGCCTCCACCTGGCCGCCGCCTCCTCTCTTCCACTATGGCCCATGAAGGCCCATTAACCCCCTGGGGGTTTCGGTAACCCCCCGGTACTCCGGAAAATGCCAGAACCTATCCGAAACCATTTTGGTGTCCAAACATAACCTTCCAGTATATCAATATTTATGTCTCCACCATTTTGAGACTCCGCGTCATGTCCGTGATCTCATCCGGGACTCCGAACAAATTTCGGTTCATCAAAACACGAAACTCATAATATAAATTGTCATCGAACGTTAAGTGTGCAGACCCTACGGGTTCGAGTACTATGTAGACATGACCGAGACACATCTCCGGTCAATAACCAATAGCGGAACCTAGATGCTCATATTGGCTCCTACATATTCTATGAAGATCTTTATCGGTCAAACCGCATAACAATATACGTTGTTTCCTTTGTCATCGGTATGTTACTTGCCCGAGATTCGATTGTCAGTATCATCATACCTAGTTCAATCTCGTCACCGGCAAGTCTCTTTACTTGTTCCATAATGCATCATCCGTGACTAACTCATTAGTCACATTGCTTGCAAGGCTCATAGTGATGTGCATTACCGAGAGGGCCCAGAGATACCTCCCTGATACACGGAGTGACAAATCCTAATCTCGATCTATGCCAACTCAAAAAGCACCATCAGAGACACCTATAGAGCATCTTTATAATCACCCAATTACATTGTGACGTTTGATAGCACACAAGGTGTTCCTCCGTTATTCGGGAGTTGCATAATTGCATAGTCATAGGAACATGTATAAGTCATGAAGAAAGCAATAGCAGTAACTAAACGATCATAGTGCTAAGCTAACAGATGGGTCTTGTCCATCAGATCATTCTCTAATGATGTAATCCCGTTCATCAAATGACAACACACGTCTATGGCTAGGAAACTTAACCATCTTTGATAAATGAGCTAGTCAAGTAGAGGCATACTAGGGACACTCTGTTTGTCTATGTATTCACACATGTACTAAGTTTCAGGTTAATGCAATTCTAGCATGAATAATAAACATTTATCATGATATAAGGAAATATAAATAACAACTTTATTATTGCCTTTAGGGCATATTTCCTTAAGTCAATTCATATTTGGACTGATCCATGGGTGCCACAAAGATGGCCTAGAAGCCCCATCGTCCTGAGAGGTTGGTTAATCCTACTACCATTACATGAGCTCTTTGATCTATACATAGGTACATGGGATTCAATCCTACGAACAGTAGATGCACTCTTTGATCCGTACATAGATACTTGGCTACAACATGGAATATTAACCTTGTTAACCTGGTGGGCGGATATGGAAGATGACTAGGCATGGTATTATGATCCAAAGAGCATTTTCTATGTTAAAATGGCATAAAAATTGCATCATGAGAGGCCAAGTAGGAGTACTGCAGGAAGTTGTGGTCAAACAGTGACCGATGATGGATTCAAATGGACAGAAATCTGGAAGACGCGCATTGCGTAGATCAGCCTGCGGATGAGGCTCAGCATCAAGTGATGAGGGTGACCGATGATGGATTCAAATAGACAAAAATCAGGAAGAGGCTGTGACGCCCCCGATTTAATCATACACTAATCATACACGCAAACGTGTACGATCAAGATCAGGGACCCACGAGAAGATATCACAACACAACTCTACAAATAAAATAAGTCATACAAGCAATATATTACAAGCCAGGGGCCTCGAGGGCTCGAATACAAGAGCTCGATCATAGACGAGTCAGCGGAAGCAACAATATCTGAGTACAGACATAAGTTAAACAAGTTTCCATAAGATGGCTAGCACAAACTGGGATACAGATCGAAAGAGGCGCAGGCCTCCTGCCTGGGATCCTCCTAAACTACTCCTGGTCGTCGTCAGCGGGCAGCACGTAGTAGTAGGCACCTCCGGTGTAGTAGGAGTCGTCGTCGACGGTGACGTCTGGCTCCTGAGCTCCAACATCTGGTCGCGACAACCAGGTAGAAGGGATAGGGGGAAAAGAGGGAGAAAGCAACCGTGAGTACTCATCCAAAGTACTCGCAAGCAAGGAGCTACACTACATATGTATGCATTAGTATCAACTGGAATAGGGCTATTATAAGTGGACTGAACTGCAGAAAGCCGGAATATGAGGAGGATAGCTAGTCCTTTCGAAGACTACGCTTCTGGCAGCCTCCGTCTTGCAGCATGTAGAAGAGAGTAGACTGAAGTCCTCCAAGTAGCATCGCATAGCATAATCCTAACCGATGATCCTCCCCTCGTCGCCCTGTGAGAGAGCGATCACCGGTTGTATCTGGCACTTGAAAGGGTGTGTTTTATTAAGTATCCGGTTCTAGTTGTCATAAGGTCAAAGTACAACTCCGGGTCGTCCTTTTACCGAGGGACACGGCTATTCGAATAGATAAACTTCCCTGCAGGGGTGCACCACATACCCCAACACGCTCGATCCCATTTGGCCGGACACACTTTTCTGGGTCATGCCCGGCCTCGGAAGATCAACACGTCGCAGCCCTACCTAGGCACAACAGAGAGGTCAGCACGCCGGTCTAAATCCTATGGCGCAGGGGTCTGGGCCCATCGCCCTTTGCACACCTGCACGTTGCGTACGCGGCCGGAAGCAGACCTAGCCTAGTGGCTTTTCAGTCCAATCCGGCGCGCGCCACTCAGTCGCTGACGTCACGAAGGCTTCGGCTGATACCACGACGCCAGGATACCCATAACTGCTCCCACGTAGATGGTTAGTGCGTATAGACCAAATGGCCAGACTCAGATCAAATACCCAGATCTCGTTAAGCATGTTAAGTATCCGCGAACGCCGACCAGGGCCAGGCCCACCTCTCTCTCCTAGGTGGTCGGAACCTGCCCTGTCGCTCCGCCACAAAGTAACAGTCGGGGGCTGTCGGGAACCCAGGCCCACCTCTACCGGGATGGAGCCACCTGCCCCTTCAGCCCCCATCTCCGAACAGTATCACTGGTAATGTAATAGTGTAAAGTATATAGTATATGCCCGTGATCACCTCCCGAAGTGATCACGGCCCAGTAGTATAGCATGGCGGACGGACAAGAGTGTAGGGCCACTGATGGGACACTAGCATCCTATACTAAGCAGTAGGATAGCAGGTAATGGTAACAACAGTAGTAGCAAGGACATGCTATGCATCAGGATAGGAATAACGAAAAGCAGTAACATGCTACACTACTCTAATGCAAGCGGTATAGAGAAGAGTAGGCGATATCTGGTGATCAAAGGGGGGGCTTGCCTGGTTGCTCAGACAAGAATGAGGGGTCGTCAACACCGTAGTCGACCGGGGCATCAACGGCGTCGGTCTCGTAGTCTACCGGAAAGAAGTAACGGAGGGGGAACACAATAAATAACAGAGCAATCAAATCATAACATGACAAACGTGGTGCTAGAGGTGATCTAACGCAGGGATAGGTGATACCGGCGAAGGGGGGGAAACCTCCGGGAAAGTATTCCCGGTGTTTCGCGTTTTCAGACAGATGAACCGGAGGGGGAAAGTTGCGTGTTTGCTATGCTAGGGATGTGTAGCGGACGAACGGACTGCGTATCTGGATTCGTCTCGTCGTTCTGAGCAACTTTCATGTACAAAGTTTTTTTTCATCCAGGTTATGAATTATTTTATATGATTTTACAAAGTTTTTAAATGATTTTCAAAATGTCTAAATTTACTTGTAATTCAAAAATAAATGGGGAAATGCTAGGTGCACCCAGAAGTGCACCAAAGGCTAACATGTTGGCACAGTCAACTGCCAAGTCAGCAATTGACTGGGTCAACATTGACCGGTCAATGGATGAATAGTGATGGTGGGGCCCAGGTGTCATGTAGAGTAGCAAAAATGATTTTGGTTAGTTATTATAATTTCTAGGGGACCCACATGTCATCTATACATAGACTAACCTAACTATTAATTAATCCCAAATTAATTAGACATGGCTGGAAGTTAGTCACGGCCGGCCATACACAGGAAAACACACACGCACACCCACCGAATACATAGCTTGGGGTTACTTTTGTTCCCTGTTAACAGAACAAAGCATTTTACGATTTTCATATGATTTAATCCAGGCATCGAAAGGATTTGGTCCAGTGGGATAAAATGAAGTTAGTCATGTACATTTTCTACTCATATTATTTTTACTCATGTTAGCACTTGATTAGTTGTTGTTTAGGGGCTGTCCAGAGAGCTAAATAGCATAAAAGTGCAAAAGCTAGCTACTGCTACAGTAACTGAATGTTACTGTAGCAGAGTAGCATCCAACGGTGGCAGTAGTAGTAAGAAGCAACAGAGCAGCAGCGGGCGACGACGAGCGCAGGCAGCGGCGTGGCATGGGCGCGCGTGCGGTGCTGGCAAGGCCGGACGAAGGCGGGCGCGACGAACAGGGAGCAGTGGCGCGCGGCCGGACGCGGCGAGGGCACGTGGCCACGCACGGGCGGGCACACAAGCGGGGACGTGGACAGGGACGCGCCAGGCAAGGTGGGGTGCGGGCGGAGGTGGTTACGGGGGCGGCAACGCGGGCAGTTGCGAGCGCACGTCGGCAGGAGCAACAGCGAGCGGGGCGAGGTCAGGGCGCAGGGCGCGTGTGAGATCAGAATCAGCGACAACGACGGCCAGCGGCGACGCCCAATAGAATCGATCTCAGAGGGCACGTATGGACAAACAAGAAGGGGAAGGAGATGCGCAAGCTCACTTTGATGCGGAGGAAGAGCTCGACGGAGGCGGGGAAGCAGCAGTGGCAGCGGATCGACGACGGTGATCCGCGGAGCCGGAGGTGGAAGATGAAGGCGTTGGCGTCGATGCGGTGCTCGCGAGCTCGATCCGATGATGCAGGGGCTCCGAGGTCGAATCCGTTCACGTAGTCGACGTAGTCGACGACGATGAAGCAGTTGGTCACGTTCTCAGGCGCTGGAGAGCTCGGTGTGCACGAGGGCGACGAAATTCATGGCGACGACGGCTCATCTTCTTGCGGGAGAGATAGAAGCGGCACAAGGTGGGGAGATGGGGGGCTAGCTAGGGTTTCAGCCGGGGGGAGGGGGTTCGCGGGGTCTTTGTAGGCGTCCAGCGGAGGTGCCGGATGGCCGCCACGCACGGCATAGCCGGCGGATGGCTGCCACAAACCCCTCCCGTGAACAGGAGGTAGTGGATGGCTACGGGGTGGGTTGGGCCATGTACTGTAGACCTAGAGCCCGGCCACACGTACGTAGGTTTCCTTCTTGTTTTCTTTTCAGTTTTGCCTTTTTTTTTGTTTCTTTTAATTAGCTTCCGTTTTACATTTAAAACTTGAACCAAATGACTTTTTTTTAAAGTGGAGCCTTGACATATAAATACTATGCAATAGTCTGCACTGCCACAAAAGGTTTAGTCCCCAAATAATTTAGTTTGATATTTTAATAATTAGTAAAGGCATTTAAATAATTATGTTTGCTACTATTTTATTTTTATTAAAGCATTTAAACATTTCATAATAATCTGGTTTCTCCAAGATAATTACTTATGCAATATTTGGCACAACACGAACATTTTAGTTTTAATTTTTGAAAACTTTACCGTCCGACGTAAATTCAAATTTGAATTCAAATCGGTTTTGAACTAACGTGAGATTAACAACAGTAACCGTGGTGACGTGGCACCATTAGCAGAGGTTTACTGTAGCTTGATTATCCGGGCGTCACAGAGGCGCATTGCGTAGATCAGCCTGCAGATGAGGCTCAGCATCAAGTGATGAGGATTAGAGATTGATGCCCTATTTGCGGGAGATTTGATGAGGATGGAGCCCACCTATTGGTAAAATCTAAAGAGGTATGTAAGATATGGGGAATCCTCAACGTGCAATATGAAAGGGAAAGGCTAGCTGAATGCACTGCACCGTTGGAGTTCCTTCAGTGCTTTCTTAGCTTGGGTGTCTCGAAGCAAATGTTTTGTATATCACTATCATGGGCATGGCGGCTGACCCGAAATATATAATGTTAATGCTAGGGAGAAGAACCTCAATGTGAATGACACACTTTACTAGATCAAGAGGAATGTCATGGATTATGAATTTCTTTACCTGAAGAAATTGAAGCAAACTTTGGATGGTGACCCAGACACCTCATGGCAACATACTGAGACCAACATTGATGGAAGTTTATTGCAGATTCGAGAGGAGATTGGGGCTTTGTTCCTCGAGATAACACAGGTGATGTAGTGGGATCAAGAGCAAGAAAATTGTGATGTGTTAATGATGCTACGCATGTAGAAGCTATCCAAGCAGCTCGGTACTGCGGCGTGACGCGAATTATCAAAATAGATGCACATAAGCTTATGAAGGCCATCACCTATCAAGACCTAGTGCCTAGTGGAGTTCTCTTCCGAGAGAGTAAAGTTTATCATGCGGTACATTTTTGTGCTTAAATAATGTACTGTCCTAGACTTTGAAATAAGGTTGTCGATGCCGTAAAGGTGTTTGATGCAAAGATGGATGTCGTAACCCAAGCCATATGGGTGGGTGGCGCTCCTACCTTTGTTCGGACTTAGTGGCCGGCGGTATTGTTGTGCTCTCTGGTTAATGGAATAGAGGATTGCATGGCCTAAACAATGCACGTCCTAACTGCCAAAAAATAAGGGAAAGAAGGACAGTGGACAAAATGGTAATTCCCTCGATTTGCATTTTATAACTAACTAGAATGACATTGCCTATAAAGTTTGATATCAGCTGTAGATACTGACATGCCAATGCTAGTTGTCAAGAGGTCACACCAAGCACAATAATGATTGCACATTCTTCTTAATAATTAAGTTCAACGACAGTGGTGCAAGTGTAGTCTGGGAGTATTCCACGATGGCGAGTCTGATGTTTCTCTTGCCCTCCTTGTCGGTGGCATACAAACACCCATCCCCTTCACCCTCGACTTTGCTTGCTGCACCCATGCAATATGCTGGAGCACATCATATCTTCCCATCGCCTCCTCACTTCAATGACGGTGGGATGGCTCATCTCCAATGCCATTGGGCATTGTTTCTACAATAAGTGGGTTCCTCCGGTCCTCCATCATGATTTAACGTGTCGGGAATCCTTGGGATGGGGTTATGAGCGATTTCGAGGAGGGTTGGGACAGATGTGTGACATGTGCCGAGAGAAAGCGCCCTCTCACCATGGTCCGCTTCCTACAACACTTCAGGCCCAAGCACAAGGTAAAACCCTTATCCTCTCACCCATCCACTTCCATTTACAAATCAAGTCTTGTTAACAAACTCTTTCCGAATCGCATGAAACCAGAGAATTTTCGAATAACACTAGGTTACCTCAACAGGGATATACATGTCCCCAACAATAAGAATATCATATTTCTTCTTGATAGTAGGAAGAGGGAATTCAAAACCTCCAATAGTAATCATTGAAATTTTTTCGATAGAATTCATACTGTGGACTTGAGGTTGTTTCCTCGGAAAGTGTACCGTATGTTCATTACCATTAACATGAAAAGTGACGCAATCAATAACAGCCCCTGGAGTATTCAAAAAGGGTCTACCAAGGATAATAGACATACTATCGTCCTCGGGAATATCAAGAATAGCAAAGTCCATTAAAATAGTAACGTTTGCAACCACAACAGGCACATCCTCACAAATACCAACAGGTATAGCAGTTCATTTACTGGCCATTTGCAAAGATATTTTAGTAGGCGTCAACTTATTCAAATCAATTCTATGATATAAAGAGAGAGGCATAACACTAACACCGGCTCCAAGATCATATAAAGCAGTTTTAACATAGTTTCTTTTAATGGAGCATGGTATAGTTGGTACTCCTGGATCTCCTAGTTTCTTTGGTATTCCACCTTAAAAAGTATAATTGGCAAGCATGGTGGAAATTTCAGCTTCCGGTATCTTTCTTTTATTTGTAACAATATCTTTCATATATTTAGCATAAGGATTCACTTTAAGCATATCAGTTAAACAAATATGCAAAAGATAGGTCTAATCATCTCAGCAAAGCGCTCAAAATCCTCATCATCCTTTTTCTTGGATGGTTTAGGAGGAAAAGGTATGGGTTTCTGAACCCATGGTTCTCTTTCTTTACCGTGCTTCCTAGCAACAAAGTATCTCTTATCATAACGTTGATTCTTTGATTGTGAGTTATCAAGATCAACGGCAGGTTCAATCTCTACATCATTGTTATTGCTAGGTTGAGCATCAACATGAACATCATCATTATCACTAGGTTCATGTTCATTACCAGATTGTGTTTCACCATCAGAAATAGAAATGTCATTGGGATTCTCAGGTGTGTCAACAACAGGTTCACTAGAAGCATGCAAAGTCCTATCATTTTTCTTTTTTTTTCTTAGAAGGACTAGGTGTATCAACATTAGTTCTCTGAGAATCTTACTCAACTCTCTTAGGATGACCCTCAGGATACAAAGGTTCCTGAGTCATTCTACCCCCTCTAGTCATAACTCTAACAACATTATCATTTTTCTTATTACTTAATTCATTGAGCACATCATCTTGATCCTTAAGCACTTGTTCTACCTGAGTGCTAACCATATAAGCATGTTTACTAATAAGTTTAAGGTCACCTTTAACTCTAGATATATAACCACTCAAGCGTTCAACCATATAAGCATTATGTGTCAATTGTCTACCAACATAAGCATTGAAGTTTTCTTGTTTAACAATAAAATTATCAAACTCATCCAAGCATTGGCTAGCAGACTTATTATGAGGAATATCACCTTCATCAAATCTATAGAGATAATTTACCTTTACTACCTGTGTCAAGTTATTAAGACCATGTATTTCTTCAATAGGTGGTAAATTCTTAACATCTTCAGCTTTAATACCTTTTTTCATAGATGTAACATCCCAAATTTTCAATTTGGAATGTTATACATTAGATCATCATGCATATCATATTTTCTTGCATTTTGTCGATCCTAGAAATTTCACGCAACTCAAGGACCCTCGGAGAGAGTTGGAGATTTCGTCATTTTCATATTTGAGTCTTCTCAAATTTTGAAGAAATGATCATTGGATTTGTCGGAGTTTTATTTGCCTTTTATTTGGATAGGGAAAATGCGTGTTTTCAAAATTTGCATTCTAGGTCCCGAGAAAAGTTCATTTTATTCGACTCAATTTTAGGAGTCGGGGAAAATTTACTTTATAAGTTTTGGAGTTCGTTTAGATTTTATTTCCTTTGTTTTTCTGCGCGCGTAACCGTTTTAAAAAAATCCCGCAGCGCCTTGGGCCAAGGCCCAGCCAGCAGGCCGGCCGGCCAGGCCAGGCCGCCGCGCCGCGCCAGCGCCTAGCGCGCAGGAGGCCGCCGCCGCCCCAAGTGGAGTCCCACTAGGACTCCGTTTCCCTCTTTCCTCTCCTTCTCTTATTTCTTGTCCCCTCCCCCAAGCAAACCCTCTCCCCTCCTCTTAAATACCCCACACCCCCCCCCTTTTTCCCCACACCACCAAGCCGCGCCACCACCCCGCGCCCAAGCCGCCGCGCTGCGCCTCCATAGCCGCGCCGCCGCCGCCCCTTTGCCGCGCCGCCGCCGCCCTACATCGCCGCCGCCGGAGCCTCGCCGAGGTTGCCCCGCGTCTCTTTTTCTTTCCTCGATTCGGTTTTTCTTATAAACCGTTCCGATTCTTTTCTTCTCTTCCGATTCGTTTTCTTTCCGGTTCTTTTCTAAACCGTTCCGGTTTTCTAGATCGATTCTTCGTTTTGATTTCTTTTCCCGAAACCCTAGATCGGTTTCGTTTTCTTTTCCGGTTTAGTTGCCTAGAGACCGTTCGCCGAACCATTCGTCCTAACGAACGTGATCACCGGATTATTCCCGGTTAACGAACGTCCGTTCGTTTAACCGTTCTTCTTTTTCTTTTCGTCGGATTTATTCCGCGATCGCGATCTCAGATCCGATCTTCTTTCTAGTCTATCTTCTCTCTCGCTTATCGGAATTAGGTGATTCAAGCGCCTGGAGTTTCGTTTCGAAACCACCGTTCCGACTAATCAACTTTAACTAAGTTTTTGCTACTGTAAAACTTGACCTAGTTTCAACTTGCTAGAACCGAGTTGTTTTCTTCCGCCATTTGTTTTCGGTTTCTTTGTTCGGTTCTTTCTCTCTTTGCAACCGGAGTTCTTAAGTTGAACTATCTGGTTTGATCTCTTGTTCGAGTTTTACCTGTGCATTAGATGAGTACTTATTGTATGCTTGTTGTTTGTCTGCGATAGATTACCCGGATTGCGCCGCTTGTTACTTCGAATCTCTAGGACTCGCGGATCATCAGCAAGGCAAGTAACACTTTGATCATACCTTTTCTACAACCAAGTTTTATTGCATTAAATCCATCCTCACACATTGCATGATTAGGATCTAATTAAGTTGTGGGATGGGAAGTAGATGAGGTAGTACCTATTACCTGTTTATTATGAAACCTTTGGGAGTTACTTCTACATTTGCTTATTATGCCATGCTATGCTAGTAGACGTGGATTGGGTGAGTGATACCCATGACAGATGTGAGATTGATAATTTTAATGGTTTATCTAAGGTGGCAACTTAAACACACATCTGGGTGGACTGAGGCACCTGATGTCTATCGGGACTTGCCTGTTTTTATTTTGGACCGCCACCCAGGCTCAAAGGGATCATAAGATCTTTCATGCTAAATACTTACGTGTGCAGCCACAAGCCAATATGGGCTCTGGCATAGTTGACTAAGTCGTGCGAACTCTTACAGGGTAGACTAGCAGATGTAGGGGAAAGTAGGTGTATCGGTCTATCCATCGTAAGGTGCTAGCGCCTCTGAAAGACTGTGTCTCGGTCATCCGTTTCTCAAACACCAGTAGTGCGAGAAATCCAATGGAGGCGATCGAGTCTTGTGGGGAAAAGTGCGCAAACCTCTGCAGAGTGTAATAAACTAATCATGATTAGCCGTGTCCCCGGTTATGGACATCTTGAGTATCTAGTACTTGAATATCATGTGAATCTCATCATGTTACTTCTAATTAATATTGTTGGGCTATTGATGACTACTTTTAATTGGGATTGAGAATGTTGTCAACCATTCTCAATGTTTAACAACCACCATGATAGTTAAATAAATTTATTCCTTTGCAGTAGGGAAAAACTGGCTTTACGCAAAACAGTAACCATAGAGCTTTCCACCAGCCAAATATGCATATAGTATAGCTGTTTCATTCCATTACTCTCTACGTGTTACTTTGCCAGCATATTCCATGTGCTGACCTGTTTCGGGCTGCAACGTTAATGTTGCAGACTTTTCAGACGACGATTAAGGTGCTTTTAGGTCGTGGTTCTATACTCAGTGACGCCGTTGGAGTTGATGGACCCATTTATCTTCCAAGTCTTCCGCTGTTATCATTATTAGATGGCCTTAAGCCAAATTTATTGTAATAAGTTCTCTTTTGAGACATCGATGTAATAAGTGTGTGATTGCCACTCTGCTATAAATCCTTCGAAGTACTATGTGGTGTCAGCATTACTGATCCAGGGATGACACCGGAGCACAGTAGACTTGATCCATTCGGGTCGGGTCGCCACAGAGATGGTATCAGAGCACACGCTGACTGTAGGACACGACCACTAAGTTAAAGTCATAGATCACTATTCTCTCCTCATTTTCTAACTCCTCATCTTTTCTACTCTTTTAGGATGAAGGATGCGAAGATTAAGTACGCTCAACCGGATGAAGGCACACCTTCTGGATTTCACTTGAAGGAAGTCACCAAGTACCTGAACATTGGATTACCAAGTTTCATGGGAACCTTCAACGCCACTCTGCCTGAAGAGGAGCGCTGGAAGATACGTTCCGGGAAGGACATTCGCGCCAATCACGAAGCCCATAGATAGTGTTTTCAATGCACCAACCTGGAGTCTAGGAAAGAGCATGGCAGCCCATATCACCATAGGACGCATTGGAGAAGTTTATCAAGAAGACCTCAAGGACACTATCTACCAGATTTGCGGACGCCGAGATGAATAATGGGAGTTAGTCAGCACCAAGAAGGATAGATCCATTGCAGCATTCATCCAGGAGTTAAACCAACACATTCGACGCCACGAGAACCAGATGTGCAATGATATGATAGAGTTGAAGAATGCGAAGGCTAGGATCATCGAGCTAGAAGGAGAACTGAAGGCTACACGCAAGGACTACATGGACGAGATCGTAGCTCTAGCAAGACAC
Organism: Triticum monococcum; assembly: GCA_034509565.1. Taxonomy (NCBI): domain Eukaryota; kingdom Viridiplantae; phylum Streptophyta; class Magnoliopsida; order Poales; family Poaceae; genus Triticum; species Triticum monococcum. The sequence goes on along the minus strand of CM067845.1, from coordinate 10,492,058 downwards.
AACTGCAATCTTAAGAAAGAGATTGAAGAACTCAAGATGGAGTTAGCATCCAGGAAGGAAGACATGTACGTCGCATGTCCAGACAACTACATCATCATCGACGACACCGATTCGGATCCAAGTGAACCCGACTTTGAAGACGAAGCTGGAGCGGACATCATGGAGTCTTCCACCGGTTCAAATTTCTAGATGACCACCAACTATTAGTAGTATTTTCCCCCATGTATACACTATAGTTCGAGCACTTTTGCGATAGCTAGATTGATTGTAAGCCCTTGTTTGAATTGAATGAAGTGATTTTGTGTGAATTTGCTCATGTGCATTGGGGTAGTGTTTTCTCTTTAGACCTCATTCTATTCTTATTTCTCGTCTTTTCTAAACCCTCAGATGCCTCCGAGACGTGACAATGGATTTCCACCGGAGCTCACTCAGTTGATCCAGCAGCAGAATCAATTGATGCAGATGTTAGTTCAGAACCAGCAGAATAACAACAACAACCCACCACCACCACCTGTTGACCACTTAGCCCGTTTCCTTAGGCTGAATCCGCCGGTGTTTTCTAGTAGCACCGAGCCGATAGTAGCAGACGATTGGCTCCGCAAGATAGGAAGGCAGTTGACCACTGCAGGATGCACGGATGGTGAGAAAGTGAAGTTTGCCGCACATCAGTTAGAAGGACCCGCGGCAGCATGGTGGGAGAATTTCACAGCCACTTTCCCAGTTGACACTGTCACATGGGATCAGTTTCAGCAAGCTTTCCGCACTGCACATGTTTCAGCAGGAGCTATGGCCATGAAGAAGCGTGAGTTTCGTAACTTATGCCAAGGAGGAAGGACAGTTGGCCAGTACATTGACGATTTCAGCAAGTTAGCACGTTATGCCCCAGATGACGTTGCTACGGATGCAACCAAGCAGGAGAAGTTTCTGGAAGGACTGAATGATGAGTTGAGTATGCAGCTGATGGTAGCAAGTTTCAACAACTACCAGGAGTTGGTAGATCGTGCCATCATGATTGAAGGGAAGCAACAGCAGATTGAGAACCGCAAGAGGAAGTATGGACAAGGGAGGTATAACTCTGGAGCCCAGCAGAAGCCCCGTTTTACCCCTAAATCGGGATTTCAGTTTCAGCATACCCATGGAGGAGGTAGTTCGCACAACCACAATGGCCACAAGAATGGTAATGGGAATGGAGGAAGCAACGGCCAGAATTGGACCACCCCATCAACCCCATCCAAGAGAGACCTGAGTCAAGTCACCTGTTTCAAGTGTTCCAAGACCGGACAATATGCCAATGAATGTCCTGAAGGCCAGAATGGAAACGGCAATGGAAGCTCAGGGAAGAAGCCGAACCCTTTGAATAGGGGACAGGTGAACCACGTTAACGTGGAGGAGGTTGAAGATCAGCCTGATGCAGTAATCGGTAAGTTTTTGGTTAAGTCATTTACCGCACTCGTTCTTTTCGATACTGGTGCATCACATTCATACATATCAAGGGCATTTGTGGAAAAATATAGCCTGCCCACTAGGATTCTTAAAACACCTATGCTAGTAAGTTCGCCAGGAGCAGAGTACATGGCCAGTCCAGGATGTTTTCAAGTGCCATTAAGCATAGGAAGGCATGTTTTCCCAACAGATTTAATTATTCTGGAGTCCCAGGGTTTGGATGTAATCCTCGGTATGGATTGGTTGTCGATGTATGGAGGAAACATCGATTGTGCTAGTAAGACAATTTTGCTCACAACGCCTGAAGGAAGAAGGATCAAGTATGTATCCCGGCATGTGCCAAATAGGACACAAGTAAATTGCCTAACAGGAGTTGTGCAGGAGGAAGTACCAGTGGTAAAGGATTTTCCTGATTTATTTCCTGAAGAGTTGCCAGGCATGCCACCGGATAGAGACATTGAGTTTTTGATTGAGTTATTGCCAGGCATGCCACCGGATAGTTAAATAAATTTATTCCTTTGCAGTAGGGAAAAACTGGCTTTACGCAAAACAGTAACCATAGAGCTTTCCACCAGCCAAATATGCATATAGTATAGCTGTTTCATTCCATTACTCTCTATGTGTTACTTCGCCAGCATATTCCATGTGCTGACCCGTTTCGGGCTGCAACGTTAATGTTGCAGACTTTTCAGACGACGATTAAGGTGCTTTTAGGTCGTGGTTCTATACTCAGTGATGCCGTTGGAGTTGATGGACCCATTTATCTTCCAAGTCTTCCGCTGTTATCGTTATTAGATGGCCTTAAGCCAAATTTATTGTAATAAGTTCTCTTTTGAGACATCGATGTAATAAGTGTGTGATTGCCACTCTGCTATAAATCCTTCGAAGTACTGTGTGGTGTCAGCATTACTGATCCAGGGATGACACCGGAGCACAGTAGACTTGATCCATTCGGGTCGGGTCGCCACAATAGATTTCTTTGCCTCTTGCATATCTTCAGGACTGAGAAAGAGAATACCCATGTTCTTCAAAGTTGGCTTAGGAGTTGGTTCAGGAAGTGCCCAATCATTATCATTACTCAATATATTATTTAATAGCAATTCAGCTTGCTCAACAGTTCTTTCCCTGAAAACACAACCAGCACAACTATCCATGTGGTCTCTGGAAGCATCGATTAGTCCATTATAAAATATATGAAGTATTTCATTTTTCTTGAGAGGATGGTCAGGCAAAGCATTAAGTAATCGGAGAAGCCTCCCCCAAGCTTGTGGGAGACTGTCTTCTTCAATTTGCAAAAAAATATAGATTTCCCTTAAGGCAGCTTGTTTCTTATGAGCGAGGAAATATTTAGCAGAGAGGTAATAAATCATATCCTGGGGACTACGCACACAACCAGGAACAAGAGAATTAAACCATGTTTTAGCATCACCCTTTAATGAGAACGGAAATAACTTAAGGATATAGTACTAACGAATTTTTTCCTCATGTGTGAATAGGGTGGCTATATCATTCAATTTAGTAAGATGTGCCACAACAGTTTCAGATTCATAGCCATAAAAAGGATCAGATTCAACCAAAGTAATTAACTCAGGATCGACAGAGAAATCATAATCCTTATCATAAATACAGATAGGTGAAGTAGCAAAAGCAGGGTCATATTTCATTCTAGCATTCAAAGACTTTTCTTTCATCTTAGCTAACAGTTTCTTAAGATCATATCTATCTTTGCAAGCAAAAAGGTCTCTAGCAGTTTCTTCACCCATAACATAACCCTCAGGCACATCAGGCAATTCATATCTAGGGGGAGAATCTTCATCATCACTTTCATCAATATTATTTGTTTCAATGATTTCATTCTCTCTAACCCTAGCAAGCTGTTCATCAAGAAATTCACCTAATGGCACAGTATTATCAAGCATGGAAGTGGTTTCATCATAAGAATCATTGAGGGAGTCCTGGATTAGGGGGTCTCCGGACAGCCGGACTATCTCCTTTGGCCGGACTGTTGGACTATGAAGATACAAGATTGAAGGCTTCGTCCCATGTCCAGATAGGACTCTCCTTGGCATGGAAGGCAAGCTAGGCAATACGGATATGTAGATCTCCTCCCTTGTAACCGACTCTGTGTAACCCTAGCCCCCTCTGGTGTCTATATAAACCGGAGGGTTTAGTCCGTAGGACAACAACAATCATACCATAGGCTAGCATCTAGGGTTTAGCCTCTACGATCTCGTGGTAGATCAACTCCTGTAATACTCATATCATCAAGATCAATCAAGCAGGGCGTAGGGTATTACCTCCATCAAGAGGGCCCGAACCTGGGTAAACATCGTGTCCCCCGCCTCCTGTTACCATCCGCCTTAGACGCAAAGTCCGGGACCCCCTACTCGAGATCCGTCGGTTTTAACACCGACATTGGTGCTTTCATTGAGAGTTTCACTGTGCCGTCACCGTAAGGCTTGATGGCTCCTTCGATCATCGGTAACGATGCAGTCTAAGGTGAGGTTTTCCTCCCCGGACAGATCTTTGTATTCGGCGGCTTCGCACTGCGGGCCAACTCGCTTGGCCATCTGGAGCAGATCGAGAGCTACGCCCCTGGCCATCAGGTCAGGTTCAGAAACTTAAACTACACTGCCGACATCCACGGAGACTTGATCTTCGACGGATTTGAGACCATGTCAGGTGCGCCGCACAATCACGACGAGCATGATGTAACTCTATCGTCGGACAATGTTCGGGAGATCACACCTACAACTACTCCGGCCCTCAATCCGGAGCAAATTGCGCCATCCGAGGACGAGGGGATAGAACCCGCCATGGAGGCCGCACTCTCAGTGGCGATGGAGCCGGATACTGACTTCACCCTTACGAGAGCCGTGTTGCCGAACCACTGGATTCGTCTTCGGCCACGGACTCCGAGCCGCCTGCGTCCGTGCCTATCGAATCTGATTGGGCGCCAATCATGGAGTTCACCTCCGCGGATATTTTTCAGCACACACCTTTCGGCAACGTGCGAAATTCATTAAGGTCTCTCTCCTTGTCAGGAGATCCTTGGCCGAACTATGTCTGGCTAGAATGGGATGCGGATGGCGAAGAAATTCGCTGCCCACCCACCACCCACTTAGTAGCCTCTGTCGATGATTTAACCGACATGCTCGATTTTGACTCCGAAGACATCGACGGCATGGACGACGATGCAGGAGAGGAACAGGAACCAGTGCCCACAAGGCGCTGGACAACCACTTCACCACATGACATATACATGGTGGATACACCCAAAGAAAACAATGATGAAGAACGGCAGGATGAAGCGAAGAATAGCACCCTCGGGAAGCAAACAAAGCGTCGGCGTAGACGCCGCTCCAAATCCCGCCTCGGCAAAAACAGCGATAACAGCGCAAGAGAAAATAACACTCCAGTCGACCCCAGAGGAAACGACGACCACATTGACCCAGCGGCAGAGCACGATGATACCGCAAATGGCGAACATAGTACGGATCCGATGTCCGAACACGGCGGCGCCAAGGATAAAGCTCATCAACCTCCCTTCGAGGAGGAAAACAGTCCGGACGAAGATGCACACATCATCCCGGAAAGGCACTTGGAACAAGAGAACCTCCGCAGAAGGCTTATTGCCGCAGCGAGGAGTCTGAAGAAGAAGAAGCAAAGGCTTAAGGCCGCACAAAATACGCTCAGCAATAGATGGAACAAAGTGCTCGACAATGAAGAAAAGTACGATGGAAGTTACCACACAAAGAGATATCCAAAGCGCAAGCTACTGCCTGAATTCGACGATGAGGCCTTAGAGCCCACACAGCCAAAAACTAAAATGGCCAACCGGCCGGATCAACCACCGTGTGGCCGCGATAGAGCGGCTAACAAGGCCGCACAAAAGTCAACACATGATTTACGTGAGGACTTGCGCCAAAAATCCAGTATGACCAGATCCATCTATGGATCTAGGAAGCGCACTCCGGTGCAAAATCCAAACCGAATACTACAACCGTCTGAATACCATGTTACATCCAAATACAGGGGTGCCGCACACCCCCTATGTTTCACTGATGAGGTGTTGGACCACCAATTTCCAAAAGGATTCAAACCAGTGAACATAGAGGCGTACGACGGGACCACAGTGTTGGGGAACATAGTAATTTCAAAAAAATTCCAACGCACACGCAAGATCATGGTGATGCATAGCAACGAGAGGGGAGAGTGTTGTCTACGTACCCTCGTAGACCGGCAACGGAAGCGCTGACACAACATAGAGGAAGTAGTCGTACGTCTTCCCGATCCGACCGATCCAAGTACCGAACGCACGGCACCTCCGAGTTCTGCACACGTTCAACTCGGTGACGTCCCTCGAGCTCCGATCCAGCCGAGTGTTGAGGGAGAGTTTTGTCAGCATGACGGCGTGATGACGGTGATGATGTTCTACCGACACAGGGCTTCTCCTAAGCACCGCTACGATATGACCGAGGTGGAATATGGTGGAAGGGGGCACCGCACACGGCTAAGGAACGATCACGAAGATCAACTTGTGTGTCATGGCGTGCCCCCTTGCCCCCGTATATAAAGGAGGGAGAGGGGGAGGTGCGGCCGGCCCTAGGGGTGCGTCTGTTGGAGTCCGACTCCCACCGGGAGTAGGACTCCCCCCTCTTGCCTTGTTGGAGAAGGAAAGGGTAAGGAGGAAAGAGGAAAGGCCCCCCCTTCCTTGTCCTATTCGGACTAGGGGGGAGGGGGCAAGCGGCCTGCCCTGGCCGGCCCTCCTCTTCTCCCTTAGGGCCCATGTAGGCCCATTAACCCCAGGGGGGTTCCGGTAACCCCCCGGTACTCTGGTAAAATTCTGATTTCACCCGGAACGATTCTGATATCCAAATATAGGCTTCCAATATATCAATCTTTATGTCTCGCCCATTTCGAGACTCCTTGCCATGTCCGTGATCATATCCGGGACTCCGAACAACCTTCGGTACATCCAAACACAAAAACCCTAATTACGATCGTCACCAAACTTTAAGCGTGCGGACCCTACGGGTTTGAGAACTATGTAGACATGACCGAGACACGTCTCCGGTCAATAACCAATAGCGGAACCTGGATGCTCATATTGGCTCCTACATATTCTACGAAGATCTTTATCGGACAGATCACATAACAACATACATTGTTCCCTTTGTCATCGGTATGTTACTTGCCCGAGATTCGATCGTCGGTATCCTAATACCTAGTTCAATCTCGTTACCGACAAGTCTCTTTACTCGTTACCTAATACATCATTCCGCAACTAACTCATTAGTTGCAATGCTTGCAAGGCTTAAGTGATGTGCATTACCGAGAGGGCCCAGAGATACCTCTCCGACAATCGGAGTGAAAAATCCTAATATCGAAATACGCCAACCCAACAAGTACCTTTGGAGACACCTGTAGAGCACCTTTATAATAACCCAGTTACGTTGTGACGTTTGGTAGCACACAAAGTGTTCCTCCGGTAAATGGGAGTTGCATAGTCTTATAGTCATAGGAGCATGTATAAGTCATGAAGAAAGCAATAGCAACAAACTATATGATCAAGTGCTAAGCTAACGGAATGGGTCAAGTCAATCACATCATTCTCCTAATGATGTGATCCCGTTAATCAAATGACAACTCATGTCTATGGTTAGGAAACATAACCATCTTTGATCAACGAGCTAGTCAAGTAGAGGCATACTAGTGACACTCTCGTTGTCTATATATTCACACATGTATTATGTTTCCGGTTAATACAATTCTAGCATGAATAATAAACATTTATCATGATATAAGGAAATAAATAATAACTTTATAATTGCCTCTAGGGCATATTCCCTTCACACAGACCCTGGGGTCTAGATAGAGGACTTTATCCTCCATATCCTTATGGCTCGTAGAGACGATCTCCACGCCATCAAATACTTGCCCCTCAAGCTTAAAGGACCAGCTCGGCACTGGCTGAAAAGCCTCCCCGAAAACTCAATTGGAAGTTGGGAGGAGGTCGAGGATGCTTTTCGGGCTAATTTTCAAGGGACCTATGTCCAACCTCCGGATGCAGACGATTTAAGTCATATAATTCAATAGCCTGGAGAGTTAGCCCGAAAGCTTTGGAACAGGTTTCTCACTAAGTAGAACCAAATCGTTGACTGCCCGGACGCCGAAGCCTTTGCGGCTTTCAAACACAGCATCCAAGATGAATGGCTCGCCAGACACCTCGGCCAAGAAAAACCGAGAACAATGGAAGCCCTGGCAAGCCTCATGACCCACTTTTGTGCGGGCGAAGATAGCTGGTTAGCCCGCAGTAGCACCAGCGACCCAAGCACATCCGAAGTCAGGGATGGCAATGGAAAACCACGATGAAGTAAAAGCAAGCGTCAGAATAAAGAAGACATCCCAGATAATACGGCGGTAAACGCCGGATTCAGGGGCTCTCGACCAGGTCAGCGGAAAAAGCCTTTCAAAGGTAGCAGAGATGGACCGTCCAGCCTAAATAAGATTCTAGACAAACTATGTTAGATTCATGGCACCCCCGATAAACCCTCAAATCACACCCACAGAGAATGTTGGGTCTTCAAGCAGGCCGGTAAGCTAAATGCCGAACACAAGGGGAGGGAGACACCAAGCGAAGACGAGGACGAATCTCGCCGTAGGACAACAACAATCATACCATCGGCTAGCTTCTAGGGTTTAGCCTCTACGATCTCGTGCTAGATCAACTCTTGTAATACTCATATCATCAAGATCAATCAAGCAGGACGTAGGGTATTACCTCCATCAAGAGGGCCCGAACCTGGGTAAACATCATGTCCCCCGCCTCCTATTACCATCCGCCTTAGACGCACAGTTCGGGACCCCCTACCTGAGATTCGCCGGTTTTGACACCGACAATCATGCATAGCAGAAGTGGCATCATCAATAACATGTGACATATCAGAATCAATAACTGGTGTAGGTGTCACAAATTTACTCATAACAGAAGGTGAATAAAGTGCACAGCTAGATGGCAGTTCCTTACCTCCCTCATAGTTGAGGGGAAAATCTTGGTTCTTTCATCTTTCAAGTTCCTCATAGTGATCAATAGATATAAATCCCAAGTGACTCAATGAATAAAGCTATGCTCCCCGGCAACGGCGCCATAAAATAGTCTTGATAACCCACAAGTATAGGGGATCGCAACAGTTTTCGAGGGTAGAGTATTCAACCCAAATTTATTGATTCGACACAAGGGGAGTCAAAGAATATTCTCAAGTATTAGCAGTTGAGTTGTCAATTCAACCACACCTGAAAGACTTAATATCTGCAGCAAAGTATTTAGTATCAAAAGTATGGAAGTAACGGTAACGGTGGCAAAAGTAACAGTAGCAGTTTTTGTAGCAATCGTAACAGTGGCAACGGAAAAGTAACTAAGCAAAGATCAATATGTGAAAAGCTCGTAGGAAATGGATCAATGATGGATAATTATGTCGGATGCGATTCCTCATGCAATAGTTATAACATAGGGTGACACAAAACTAGCTCTAGTTCATCAATTTAATGTAGGCATGTATTTCGAATATAGTCATATGTGCTTATGGAAAATAACTTGCATGACATCTTCTGTCCTACCCTCCCGTGGCGGTGGGGTCCTATTGGAAACTAAGGGATATTAAGGCCTCCTTTTAATAGAGTGACGGACCAAAGCATTAACACTTAGTGAATACATGAACTCCTCAAACTACGGTCATCACCGGGACTGATCACAATTGTCACTTCGGGGTTGCTGGATCATAACACATAGTAGGTGAATATTGACTTGCAAGATAGGATCAAGAACTCACATATATTCATGAAAACATAATAGGTTCACATCTGAAATCATGGCACTCGGGCCCTAGTGACAAGCATTAAGCATAGCAAAGTGATAGCAACATCATTCTTAGAACATAATGGATATTAGGGATCAAACCCTAACAAAACTAACTCGATTACATGGTAAATCTCATCCAACCCATCACCGTCCAGCAAGCCTATGATGGGATTACTCACGCACAGCGGAGAGCATCATGAAATTGGTCATGGAGGATGGTTGATGATGACGATGGCGACGGATTCCCCTCTCCGGAGCCCCGAACGGACTCCAGATCAGCCCTCCCGAAGAAGATTAGGGCTTGGCGGCGGCTCCATTTCATAAAACATGATGAATCCTTCTCTTTGATTTCTTTTATCCCCGAAAGTGAATATATGGAGTTGGGGTTGAGGTCGGTGGAGTCCCAGGGGGGCCACGAGGAAGGGGGTGCGCCCCAGGGGGGTGCGCCCTGCACCCTCATGGACAGGGTGTGGGCCCTCTGATGTTGATTCTTTCGCAAATATTTTTCATTAATTCCAAAACGTGTCTCTGTGAATTTTCAGGTCATTCCGAGAACTTCTATTTCTGCACAAAAATAACACCATGGTAGTTCTGCTGAAAATAGCGTCAGTCTAGGTTAGTTCCATTCAAATCATGCAAGTTAGAGTCCAAAGTAAGGGCAAAAGTGTTTGGAAAAGTAGATACATTGGAGACGTATCAGGTTTCCCCTTCCTTTGTATGGTGGGAAGGGAAGGTTGGGGCGATTCACGCTCTTTTGCATAGATTGTGACCACTCCTCTACGTCCTCCGGATTGTCCACCAATAGACATGTTGGGAGATCAATGGAGCGAGGTGGAACAAAGGAAAATGTGAATCCTAAGGAATGTGGAGAGTAAGTGAGTGTTTTCTACTCCCTGCAACTAGATTGTTCCATGTGGTGATAATATGGAAGCTAATATTTCCTATGACGATGCTCCTACTAATAAATCAATGTAGGTGACTTATGTTATTCCTACTATTCATTTTAATAGAACTTATGCAGGTGTGGTGACTAATACTCTGCATTTTACCGATATTGAGGGGGGTGAGGACTTGGGCTTGCGTGTCTCCAGTACCTATGTAGTATAATCTCACGAAAACTCTCCTGGCCCTATTGATGATGTTATTCCCAATCCTCCCCTAGTAGCTGAAGTGAAAGTGCATCCTGACCCCCTAGGTAAAATTTGGTAATTAATGTCAACATATATCAAAGTACTAATGTTTATCAAGCCTATTTGAAATTAAGTCCCAAAAGACTTGGAGTTTTCATTTTAGTGATATAATATCACTTAAATCCATATGTATGCCAACACTATCGAAATGGCATTTAGGTTGCTAATCGTCCATGTGCTTAATGACCAAAAATCATCAAGAATTCTTTCATGTTTCCCACTATCTCTCTACATTTACACTATATGAAGCCTCTAAACCTTATCACTTTGTATCCTCTGAACACCTCCCACTCAAAACCTGCACTTCTTGAACTGCTCGGACACTCAAAACATTTTTTGGTCAGAAGTTTTGAACGGCTTTCAGAAGCATGCATAAGTGAACCGTTGGTTAGTTAGGGCTTTAGAATGACTTTTGGTCCGGCCTTCCAAGATATGAGAGAAGTTGTCACCTTTATCTTTGTATGGAGCTAAACCCTTTGAGCCTTCGAACCATGCTAACAATTGTGCAACAGTTAGGTTTCTGGTTCTGCTGATATATAGACACACCCATCCCATCTGTTCACTCAAAGGAAAACATCCAAATCATATTTTTTAAGAAAGAAATTCACCTTCTTGTGTTGAGTTCAAAGTTCTTTCTTCATCAAGAATTAAGACGCTCTTTTGAGATCTAGCCTCTCCTTTTTTTCTACTCCTATCTCTCCAATCGTAAGCCATATCTGAACAGAGTTTTGAGTGTGGAGGAGTGAAGCACAAGAGCAAGGTATTGTTCACCAAACAACCTCAATCTTGTTACTTTTGGAGGGTGTGCGCCTCCTAGATTGGTTAGGTGTATGTGTTTGGGAGCCTTCAAGGTGTGAAGGAACCAAAAAGTTTGTATGAGCATGTAGATCACCTACTTTGTGAAGATCTACCCCGAGTGAGGTTAGACATGTATGACCGTATGCCATGACGACATAGATTGGTTGCTCCTTCATGGATGTAGTCCTCCATAGAGTTGTTGCTTTGTGGAACTCGCAACTGGGATCTCCATGATCCTTGAACCTTCGTGGTTTGTAGCCACTAGCAACATGGAGTAGGATAGTGCTAACTATCCGAACCATGGGAAAAATAGTTCATTGAGTCTCCTAGTGTACGCATACCTCTCACGTTTAACTTTACTTATGCAAGTGTTGTCTTCACTTGCTATACTCTTGTAGACTTGCATGTGTAGGGTGTTATTAGGCTATCACGAAAAAATCTTAGAAGTCCCCTATCTCCTCTCTTTTTTGCTAGGAGCAAACTACTTCAAAATCTTGTCAAGGTATGTACTCATTGAAAAACGTATCAAGCGTCTTGATCTATCTCTATAGATCTTGATGCTCAATATGTAAGCAGCTTCACCAGGGTCTTTCTTTGAAAAACTCCTTTCAAACACTCCTTTATGCTTTTCAGAATAATTCTACATTATCTCCGATCAACAATGTGTCATTCACATATACTTATCAGAAATGTTGTAGTGCTCCCACTCACTTTCTTGTAAATACAGGCTTCACCGCAAGTCTGTATAAAACTATATGCTTTGATCAACTTATCAAAGGGTATATTCCAACTCCGAGATGCTTGCACCAGTCCATAGATGGATCGCTGGAGCTTGCATATTTTGTTAGTACCTTTAGGATTGACAAAACCTTCTGGTTGCATCATATACAACTCTTCTTTAATAAATCCATTAAGGAATGCAGTTTTGTTTATCCATTTGCCAGATTTCATAAAATGCGGCAATTGCTAACATGATTCGGACAGACTTAAGCATAGATACGAGTGAGAAACTCTCATCGTAGTCAACACCTTGAACATGTCGAAAACCTTTTTGCGACAATTCTAGCTTTGTAGATAGTAACACTAATATCAGCGTCCGTCTTCCTCTTGAAGATCCATTTAATCTCAATGGCTCACCGATCAATGGGCAAGTCAATCAAAGTCCATAACTTGTTCTCATACATGGATCTCATCTCAGATTTCATGGCCTCAAGCCATTTCGCGGAATCTGGGTTCATCATCGCTTCCTCATAGTTCATAGGCTCTTCATGGTCAAGTAACATGACCTCCAGAACAGGATTACCGTACCACTCTGGTGCGGATCTCACTCTGGTTTACCTATGAGGTTCGGTAGTAACTTGAAGTTACATGATCATCATCATTAGGTTCCTCACTAATTGGTGTAGTAGTCACAGGAACAGATTTCTATGATGAACTACTTTCCAATAAGGGAGCAGGTACAGTTACCTCATCAAGTTCTACTTTCCTCCCACTCACTTCTTTTGAGAGAAACTCCTTCTCTAGAAAGGATCCATTCTCAGCAATGAATAACTTGCCTTTGGATCTGTGATAGAAGGTGTACCCAACATTTTCTTTTGGGTATCCTATGAAGATGCACTTCTCCGATTTGGGTTTGAGCTTATCAGGTTGAAACTTTTTCACATAAGCATTGCAACCTCAAACTTTAAGAAACAACAGCTTAGGTTTCTTGCCAAACCATAGTTCATACGGTGTCGTCCCAAAACGATAGTGGTAAATTGGTAAGAGACATCATAGATCGCACCATATCTAATAAAGTACGGTTACGATGTTCGGACACACCAATACACTGTGGTGTTCCAGGTGGCGTGAGTAGTGAAACTATTTCACATTGTTTTAACTGAAGGCCAAACTCGTAACTCAAATATTTTCCTTCTGCGATCATATCGTAGAAACTTTTATTTTTGTTATGATGATTCTCCACTTCACTCTGAAATTCTTTGAACTTTTCAAATGTTTCAGACTTGTGTTTCATCAAGTAGATATACTCATATCTGCTCAAATCATCTATGAAGATCAGAAAATAATGATACCTGCCGCGAGCCTCAATATTCATCGGACCACATACATCAGTATGTATGATTTCCAACAAATCTGTTGCTTGCTCCATTGTTCCGGAGAACAGAGTCTTAGTCATCTTGCCCATGAGGCATGGTTCGCATGCATCAACTGATTCATAATCAAGTGATTCCAAAAGCCCATTAGCATGGATTTTCTTCATGCGCTTTACACCAATATGACCTAAACGGCAGTGCCACAAATAAGTTGCACTATCATTATTAACTTTGCATCTTTTGGTTTCAATATTATGAATATGTGTATCGCTATGATCAAGATCCAACGAACCATTTTCATTGGGTGTGTAACCATATAAGGTTTTATTCATGTAAACAGAACAACAATTTATTCTCTTACTTAAATGAATAATCGTATTGCAATAAACATGATCAAATCATATTCATGCTCAACGCAAACACCAATATAACACTTATTTAAGTTCAACACTAATCCCGAAAGTATAGGGAGTGTGCGATGATGATCATATCAATCTTGGAACCACTTCCAACACACATCGTCACTTCACCCTTAACTAGTCTCTGTTCATTCTGCAACTCATGTTTCGAGTTACTACTCTTAGCAACTGAACCAGTATCAAATACCGAGGGGTTACTACGAACACTAGTAAAATACACATCAATAATCTGTGTATCAAATATACCTTTGTTCACTTTGCCATCCTTCTTATCCGCCAAATACTTGGGGTAGTTCCGCTTCCAATGACCAGTCCCTTTGCAGTAGAAGCACTCAGTTTCAGGCTTAGGTCCAGACTTGGGTTTTTCACTTGAGCAGCAACTTGCTTGCCGTTCTTCTTGAAGTTCCCCTTTCTTCCCTTTGTCCCTTTACTTGAAACTAGTGGTTTTATTTACCATCAACACTTGATGCTTTTCTTGATTTCTACCTTCGTCGATTTCAGCATCGCGAAGAGCTTGGGAATCGTTTCCGTTATCCCTTGCATATTATAGTTCATCACGAAGTTCTACTAACTTGGTGATGGTGACTAGAGAATTCTATCAATCACTATTTTATTTGGAAGATTAACTCCCACTTGATTCAAGCGATTGTAGTACCCAGACAATCTGAGCACATGCTCACTGCTTGAGCTATTCTCCTCCATCTTTTAGCTATAGAACTTGTTGGAGACTTCATATCTCTCAACTCAGGTATTTTCTTGAAATATTAACTTCAACTCCTGGAACATCTCATATGTTCCATGATGTTCAAAACGTCTTTGAAGTCCCGATTCTAAGCCGTTAAGCATGGTGCACTAAACTATCAAGTAGTCATCATATTGAGCTAGCCAAACGTTCAGAACGTCTGCATCTGCTCCTGCAATAGGTATGTCACCTAGCGGTGCATAAAGGACATAATTCTTCTATGCAGCAATGAGGATAATCCTCAGATCAGGGATCCAATCCGCATCATTGCTACTAACATTTTTCAACTTAGTTTTCTATAGGAACATATAAAAATTAAACGGGGAGCAACATCTTGAGCTATTGATCTACAACATAGATATGCTAATACTACCAGGACTAAGTTCATGATAAATTAAAGTTCAATTAATCATATTACTTAAGAACTCCCACTTAGATAGACATCCCTCTAATCCTCTAAGTGATCACGTGATCCATATCAACTAAACCATAACTGATCATCACGTGAAATGGAGTAGTTTTCAATGGTGAACATCACTATGTTGATCATATCTACTATATGATTCACGCTCGACCTTTCGGTCTCAGTGTTCCGAGGCCATATCTGCATATGCTAGGCTCATCAAGTATAACCTGAGTATTCTGCATGTGCAAAACTGGCTTGCACCCGTTGTAGATGGACGTAGAGCTTATCACACCCGATCATCACGTGGTGTCTGGGCACGACGGACTTTGGCAATGGTGCATACTCAGGGAGAACACTTTTTTCTTGAAATTTAGTGAGAGATCATCTTATAATGCTACCGTCAAACAAAGTAAGATAAGATGCATAAAAGATAAACATCACATGCAATCAATATAAGTGATATGATATGGCCATCATCTTCTTGTGCTTGTGATCTCCATCTCCGAAGCACCGTCATGATCACCATCGTCACCGGTGCAACACCTTGATCTCCATCGTAGCATCGCAATCTTATGCTTCTACGACTATCGCTACCGCTTAGTGTTAAAGTAAAGCATTAAAGGGCGATTGCATTGCATACAATAAAGCAACAACCATATGGCTCCTGCCAGTTGCCGATAACTTGGTTACAAAACATGATCATCTCATACAATAAAATTTAGCATCATGTCTTGACCATATCACATCACAATATGCCCTGCAAAAACAAGGTAGACGTCCTCTACTTTGTTGTTGCAAGTTTTACGTGGCTGCTACTGGGCTTAGCAAAAACCGTTCTTACCTACGCATCAAAACCACAACGATAGTTTGTCAAGTTAGTGTTGTTTTAACCTTCGCAAGGACCGGGCGTAGCCACACTTGGTTTAACTAAAGTTGGAGAAACTGACACCCGCCAGCCACCTATGTGCAAAGCACGTCGGTAGAACCAGTCTCGTGTAAGCATACGCGTAATGTCGGTCCGGGCCGCTTCATCCAACAATACCGCCGAACCAAAGTATGACATGCTGGTAAGCAGTATGACTTATATCGCCCATAACTCACTTGTGTTCTACTCGTGCATATGACATCTACGCATAAAACCTGGCTCTGATACCATTGTTGGTGAACGTAGTAATTTCAAAATTTTCCTACGCACACACAGGATCATGGTGATGCATAGCAACTAGAGGGGAGAGTGTTGTCTACGTACCCTCGTAAACCGTTCGTGGAAGCGTTATATCAACGCGGTTGATGTAGTCGTACGTCTTCACGATCCGACCGGCCCAAGTACCGAAAGCACGGCACCTCCGAGTTCTGCACACGTTCGGCTCGGTGACGTCCTCGCCTTCTCGATCCAGCAAGAGGGGCGAAGTAGTAGATGAGTTCCGGCAGCACGATGGCGTGGTGACGGTGTTGGTGAAGAACAATCTTCGCAGGGCTTCGCCTAAGCACTACGAAAACTATGACGGAGGATAAACTAGAGGAGACGGGGTTGCCGGCACACAGCTTGGTGTTTCTTGATGTGTCTTTGGTGCTAGCCCTGCCCCTCTATTTATATGTTGAGCCCTGGGGTCGAAACTTGGAGTAAAAGCCTCCACAAAGTTGGTTTCACCCGAAAGGCAAGAGTCCTTCTCGGACTCCAGGGCCAGATGCCAGGGTCCCTGTTGTCTGACGCCAGGGACCCTGGCGTCTAGCCCCTGGACTCCGCAAAACTTCCTTTTGCGCTTTCCAAAAACCTTGTGGGCTTTCCCCTTTGGCCCAGATAAAGTGTTCTCGTGCCCAAACATTTCGGGAAACATCCGGAACCCCTTCCAATGGATTGTGGAACCTTTCTGGAGATCAAACACTACTATCCACATATCAATCTTTACTTCCGGATCATTCCGGAGTTCCTCGTCATGTCCGTGATCTCATCCCGGACTCCGAACAACATTCGGTCATCAACATACATAACTCATATAGTACTATATCGTCAACGAACGTTAAGCGTGCGGACCCTACGGGTTCGAGAACTATGTAGACATGACCGAGACACCTCTCTGGTCAATAACCAATAGCGGGACCTAGATGCCCATATTGGCTCCTACATATTCTACGAAGATCTTTATCGGTCAGACCGCATAACAACATACGTTGTTCCCTTTGTCATCGGTATGTTACTTGCCCGAGATTCGATCGTCGGTATCTCAATACCTAGTTCAATCTTGCTACCGGCAAGTCTCTTTACTCATTCCGTAATACATCATCCCGCAACTAACTCATTAGTTGCAATGCTTCCAAGGCTTATAGTGATCTGCATTACCGAGTGGGCCCAGAGATACCTCTCCGACAATCGGAGTGACAAATCCTAATCTCAAAATACGCCAACCCAACAAGTACCTTTGGAGACACCTATAGAGCACCTTTATAATCACCCAGTTACATTGTGATGTTTGGTAGCACACAAAGTGTTCCTCTGGTAAACGGGAGTTGCATAATCTCATAGTCATAGGAACATGTATAAGTCATGAAGAAAGCAATAGGAACAAACTAAACGATCAAGTGCTATGCTAACGGAATGGGTCAAGTCAATCACATCATTCTCCTAATGATGTGATCCCGTTAATCGAATGACAACTCATGCCTATGGTTAGGAAACATAACCATCTTTGATCAACGAGCTAGTCAAGTAGAGGCATACTAGTGACACTTTGTTTGTCTATGTATTCACACATGTATTATGTTTCCGGTTAATACAATTCTAGCATGAATAATAAACATTTATCATGATATAAGGAAATAAATAATAACTTTATTATTGCCTCTAGGGCATATTTCCTTCACATCTTTCAACTTAGCTTTTTCTAGGAACGCATTAAAATGCAATAGAACAACAACACGGGCCATCTATCT
Organism: Triticum monococcum; assembly: GCA_034509565.1. Taxonomy (NCBI): domain Eukaryota; kingdom Viridiplantae; phylum Streptophyta; class Magnoliopsida; order Poales; family Poaceae; genus Triticum; species Triticum monococcum. Next base: position 10,474,175 of record CM067845.1, on the reverse strand, counting down.
ACAACAACATAGACATGCAAAATACAATTAGGTACTAAGTTCATGATAAATTAAAGTTCAATTAATAAAATTACTTAAGAACTCTCACTTAGATAGACATCTCTCTAATCATCTAAGTGATCACGTGATCCATATCAACTAAACCATGTCCGATCATCATGTGAGATGGAGTAGTTTTCAATGGTGAACATCACTATGTTGATCATATCTACTATATGATTCACGCTCGACCTTTCGGTCTCAGTGTTTCGAGGTCATATCTGCATATGCTAGGCTCGTCAAGTTTAACCCGAGTATTTCACGTGTGCAAAACTGGCTTGCACCCGTTGTATGTGAACATAGAGCTTATCACACCCGGTCATCATGTGGTGTCTCGGTACGACGAACTATAGCAACGGTGCATACTTAGGGAGAACACTTATACCTTGAAATTTAGTGAGAGGTCATCTTATAATGCTACCGTCAAACTAAGCAAAATAAGATGCATAAAGGATAAACATCACATGCAATCAATATAAGTGATATGATATGGCCATCATCATCTTGTGCCTTTGATCTCCATCTCCAAAGCACCGTCATGATCACCATCATCATCGGCTTGACACCTTGATCTCCATCGAAGCATCGTTGTCGTCTAACCAACTATAGCCTCTACGACTATCGCTACCGCTTAGTGATAAAGTAAAGCAATTACGTGGTGATTGCATTTCATACAATAAAGCGATAGCCATATGGCTTCTGTCAGTTGCCGATAACTATGTTATAAAATATGATCATCTCATACAATAAAATTTAGCATCATGTCGTGACCATATCACATCACAACATGCCCTGCAAAAACAAGTTAGACGTCCTCTACTTTGTTGTTGCAAGTTTTACGTGGCTGCTATGGGCTGAGCAAGAACCGTTCTTACCTACGCATCAAAAACCACAACGCGGTATAGTGATTGCTTTTTGATCTTCAGAAAGAACCCTGTTTATTGAATCCAATTCAACTAAAGCTGGAGAAACAGAAACCACTAGCCACTTGTGTGCGGAGCACGTCGGTAGAACCAGTCTCGCGTAAGCTTACGCGTAATGTCGGTCTGGGTCGCTTCATCCAACAATGTCGCTGAATCAAGAATCAACTAGTGTCGGCAAGCAATATGTATATACCCACGCCCACAACTCCTTTATGTTCTACTCGTGCATATAACATCTATGCATAAACCTGGCTCGGATGCCATTGTTGGGAAATGCGGTAATTTCAAAAAAAAAATCCTACGCACACGCAAGATCATGGTGATGCATAGCAACGAGAGGGAAGAGTGTCGTCCACGTACCCTCATAGACTGTAAGCGGAAGCGTTATGACAATTCGGTTGATGTAGTCGTACGTCTTCACGATCGACCGATCTCTAGTACCGAACGTACGGCACCTCCGCGATCTGCACACGTTCAGCTCGATGACGTCCCGTGAACTCACGATCCAGTAGAGCTTCGAGGGAGAGTTTCATCAGCACGAAGGCATGATGACAGTGATGATGATGCTACCGGAACAGGGCTTCGCCTAAGCACCGCTACGATATAACCGAGGTGGATTATGGTGGAGGGGGGCACCGCACACGGCTAAAAGATCAATGATCAACTTGTGTGTCCATGGGGTGCCCCCCTCCTCCGTATATAAAGGAGTGGGGGCGGCCTCCTAGGTGCGCCCCAAGGGAGTCCTACTCCCCCGGGGAGTAGGACTCCAACCCTTCCAAGAGTACGTAGGAGTAGGAGGGAAGGAAGGAGGAGAGAAGGGGAAGGAAAAAGGGGGGCGTCGTGCCCCCTTCCTTGTCCAATTCGTACTTGAGGGGGAGGGGGCGCACGGACTGCCCTGGCCGCCCCTCCTGTTCTCCACTAAGGCCCATGAGGGCCATTACACTCCTCGGGGGGTTTCGGTAACCCCCGGTACTCCGTTATTCATCCGAACTTGCCTGGAACCCTTCCGAAGTCCAAACATAGTCATCCAATATATCGATCTTTATGTCTCGGCCATTTCGAGACTCCTCGTCATGTCCGTGATCATATCCGGGACTCCGAACTACCTTCGGTACATCAAAACACATAAACTCATATTACTGATCGTCACCGAATGTTAAGCGTGCGGACCCTACGGGTTCAAGAACTATGTAGACATGACCGAGACTCATCTCCGGTCAATAACCAATAGCAGAACCTAGATGCTCATATTGGCTCCTACATATTCTACGAAGATCTTTATCGGTCAAACCGCATAACGGTATACGTTGTTCCCTTTGTCATCGGTATGTTACTTGCCCGAGATTCGATCGTCAGTATCTCAATACCTAGTTCAGTCTCGTTACCAGCAAGTCGCTTTACTCGTTCTGTAATGCTACATCCCGTAACTAACTCATTAGCTACATTGCTTGCAAGGCTTATTGTGATGTACATTACCGAGAGGGCCCAGAGACACCTCTCCGACAATCGGAGTGACAAATCCTAATCTTGATCCATGCCAACTCAACAAACACCATCGGAGACATCTGTAGAGCACCTTTATAATCACCCGGTTATGTTATGACGTTTGGTAGCACACAAAGTGTTCCTCCGGTATTCGGGAGTTGCATGATCCCATAGTCATAGGAACATGTGTAGTTATGGAGAAAGCAATAGCAACAAACTAAACGATCATCGTGCTAAGCTAACGGATGGGTCAAGTCAATCACATCATTCTCTAATTATGTGATCTTGTTAATCAAATGACAACTCATGTCTATGGTTAGGAAACATAACCATAATTGATTCAACGAGCTAGTCAAGTAGAGGCAAACTAGTGACACTCTGTTTGTCTATGTATTCACACATGTACTAAGTTTCCGGTTAATACAATTCTAGCATGAATAATAAACATTTATCATGATATAATGAAATATAAATAACAACTTTATTATTGCCTCTAGGGCATATTTCCTTCATATACACATGCGATCCGATGGCGAGAAACATCCAGATCATGAAAATGGACGATCGGGAATGCAAATCGCTGAGATGGCTCGCTCTAGGCTGAGTATTACTGTCCTAAATTCATGATGTATATTAATGTGCTAGATTAGATGCTAAGATGCAAGCTCTCACTGCCATCCTAGCTTGCCAGGGGTTCCTCCCCTTTCACCTAATTGGAGCAACTTACTATCAACATGCCTAGAATTGATGATTTTACACCCCTTCCCAAAAGAACTAAAAGAAGATTATCTACTTTATGAAGAAAAAAATTGGAACAGAGGATAAGGGTTCTCATTTCATGGAAAAAAGTATGTAGGCCTACAACTCGGGGATGTTTTTGAGTTTTGGATATACACATAACAAAACTTTACTGATCAAGAATCAATATAAGGTTTATAACAAGGCTAGTCTTCCTTAGGTGAAGCACATTTGCGAAATTTATTATTCTAATGCCCCTCCTCGGGGCAGAACCGAAGGTTCTTTCTGTTGACAATTTCTCTTGAAGCACATCCCAGATTGTCAAGATGTGGCCACATGTACTGTAGGATAAGGGCACTCTGTGTTATTTTGACATGATAAATGGGTAGAACAACCTCTCACTAAAAATTCCCTGAGATGCACTCGTCTGCTCTTAATGATAAAATTTCTCTGGCTAGTATCCTTAACTCTGGTGATCTTGCACAAGAATTCCACAAGCATTTGTCTAGTCGAGTTTTCACTCGGTATACTGAAGTACAAGACTTGCTTGATCAAAATCCTCATTCGATGAGCAAGATAAATAGGGCTATATTTGAAAATCACATGCTTACTCCTCAATGCGAACATACAACTTTCTCATGGGCAAGACAGAGGCTCATCTTTTGTTTAAATGGCTATGAATAAGTGCATGTAGATCAAGAGATAAATCTTGTTTTGGTTCTCCACTGCAAGTCTTTTCATATGAACATCTATACCTGTATCTTTTGCAATGAGGGCACTGAGGAACCCCCTACGCGTCTGTCTTGCCCATGAGAAAGTTGGCAATTTTGCTCAAGGATGTTGGCAATCTATTATTCATAACAGATTGAGGGGCATTTCAGTCTTCGATGAAATTCTGTTGGCAAGTCAATGGTTCCTAAGAAGATTGCTATGGATATTTTAATTATGGGTTGCTACTTGCTAGAACGTGTGGATGCAGCGCAATGATGAAATTTACAAGAATGAAACTCCCAGGGATTAACTCTTGGCGATTCAGGCTGAAGCAAGATCTTATTCTGATTGGACACAGCCGCGCAATCTTAAACGGAAAAGAAAAATCAAACTGTCTTAGCACTTGGATAGACCCACATCTCTGATTCCTAACTTCCCTTTGCTTTCATTCTGTTTTATTCTCCCATTCTTTATTCTTTGCATGTACATTTGTATGTAAATCTTAATAAAATTGTACACTGGGACAATGTCCTACTGTTTTTGCATAAAAAAATGGTAGTGATAGATAGTGGCTGTGAAGTCTGAAATCAACTACAGATATTGTAGATGACAGCTCAAGAGCTGCCACCAAATACAAAAATGATTGCACATGCTTCTTCATAAATACAGATTAAGTTCATCAAACAGAGTTGCACGCCCTCAGCCAGGCATAAAACCCAATATTCTTCAATATTACTGTACAATATCACAGAACATCAAACGAGAAGAGTTCGTAAGAAATAGATCATATCCACAATTTCATATCAAGATTTTACAACTGAACATATCGAGTGATAGTGTGATACTAATGTATGATATTATGTAATGTGGATGCAGTAACTAAAGTAGTATCATGTGTTATTATGATACTAGCCCATGATACGACGCATTGTGGGTGGCCTTAGTTCCTGTTTGTCCAAACTTGGAACGCTGCCCTAAACAAAAATTGCACCCCAATAACCATGATGATGCTTCACTTGGATTTTCTAACTAATGCATGATGTATACTATACTTGTATGTATGACCTATACTGACGTACATTTACACGAGCGGACGGACAGATAAACGGGTTAGTTAGTGGTTAGTTAATCAATGCTCTATCACCGGACCTCTTTTCTGCAGTCCAGAGCAAAGCGATGGATCTCACGGAATCCCGCAGACGGCTAACAGGGAGTCCTTTCAGAGTTGAGTGACACAGATCCCTTCTGGGCTCTTGTTCCTTGCAGGTTTCTTCTCCGTTGCGCTCACCCGAGCTACAGCCTTCGTCTTGGTCCTCATCATTCCCGACGGTCAGGATTTGCTCCAGCTTTATATCTTCATTGTCAGGGAACTGGCGGTATGCGGAACGGAGTCCGTGGTGAATATGTTCCATTCTCCCTGACCTTTGGTCTTCCCTGTCCAAGTCGATTAAATCCTGCACAGTCGGAACACAGCCAATCAGTGGAACAGGGATAACAACAACTCACCAGTCACCGTAACAATAAATTTCACTCCTGGGTTATTATTCCCAACTAGTTTGGAGTGTTATGTATCGAAATAATAGCACGAACCTGTGACGGAAAAGTTTTGAACAGGGGAAGGAATCGGGTTCTACAATACTGATGGAACGAAAGAATAAAGAAGATAGGAGGTATAGTGAAGCCTGCAGCTACTGGTGATTCTTTTAGGCCAAATACACCGAAGCAGATGACCTGGGTGAGCACTAGAGAGAATATCACCGTGTTGTGTACAATTGGCCAATACAAACCACCACTGTCATATCTCATGCGGTAAACATTGAGCAGCTGAAAACAGATACAAGATGGCAGATCATTAGCATACAGAACCAATAGGGTTCATATGACAAAAATCGGCAGCATAATGAAATCGACAGAGCTCCTGCCTTGCTCATCGGAAAAAATTAACAAAATTATTTTTATCAAGTATTTGCCATCAAGAGCATGTACTTAATTTTTCCCATTTTATATCTGCGGATAGCACTGTATGCTGCTAAACAATGTTCACTTGTAATGGCAACATAGTTTTTCCTTTTTTGCGGGGGCAACATAGTTGTTCTAAGAAAATAGAATGCAACATAGCAACTGCCATGTGATTATTAGTATTCTAGAAGCCATCTTTAGTTTCTCTCTCACCTGATTGCGGTATACAACATAACCCAGGAAGAAGTAGACTAGCAGAAAAGGTAAGATCAAGGGTGCCAGTACAGAGCACGAGAAGCCCAATAGTCCAAACAACATAACTTTTGGTATTTCTGTGTGATAAGGAAATGTGGGAACAAACGCGATATCTTCTTTCATTCTCAGGACATACTTTATTATAAAGTTATAGATCAGACCAAAGAGTTGCATAAGTTCAGATGATAAACTGGCCCATCCTGAAGTCAGAACATAGGTGATGAAGAACGTAGTCTGAAACACAGATTTACAGTGTATTAGTTAGAGGAAAAATGATCTTTCTGCAGCATGAAAGACAAGATAGAACTAACCTGCTCAGGTATGACATGAGCGAGCCGGACAGCGATGTCCTTCGTGCTCGAAGAAGGGTTCAATTGGTTTATGACAGCACCAGATGCTAAACTAACAAAGAACACATTCCAAATGTAGAAGTGCAGCACTTTAGAGCAAGCACTCTTCTTCCTTTCACTGTGAGATGTAGGCCCCTCCATTGTCGAAAACAGTATCATTATTGGCGAAACGGTGTACAGGAATAGTAGCAGTATGACGCTAGGAAGGTATCCAGTTATTATTTGGCTCATGTATGGCCTGCACGTCAAAGGGATGGGGGTCAATTCTCGAAGCCAACTACATATAAATGAAGAAAAAGCTATATGTTCAAGATACATCAAGGTAGAATGTGTTAACCAGTCTAAATGAGACCTGATGCATGCTAGAGTCTACGAGTCAGTGGATATGAAGATGAGCATAGAGAGGTCTGTTCCAGTACATGGTACTTACTTCTTCAGTAACCCATCAAGGAAAGGGAGCTTCTTCTGCAACTGATCAAGCTGGGATAGACCTTGTATAAATGCCACTGGTACCACAAATAAGACCAGAAAAACAAGAGAACCTAGAACAGTAGCTATCCGTCGAATCCAAAGCTGCTTATAAGGAAGCCAAATGTTTGACCAATACACATCATCTGGTTCTGGAGCTAGATCAGTAACCCACTTTGTAGGGTTCGAAGTCTGAAGTGCTTCTGAAGCAACAAGTGCTCCATACCGAGTTTTGAAAAATACAAAAGCAGCTGCACATTCCTGTAAATAGTTCCAGAACTGAAGTTACTGATTTTATTCTTATTGAAGATGAACATAGTAAATAAAGCAATCAATGCTCGCAAAACTGCAAAGCAAACCTTCTTATCTATGTTCTTTGCAACTTCGTCAGTCGGTAACAACTGGAAAGAATCCGAAGAGGCTCCACAAAGACAACACGGGTATGTAACAGCCTTGCACCTCTGATCTAGAGTTGTGTCTGTGGAAGGGTCTGACATTCCACATGCCTTCTTTGCACCAGTCTGCAGCATATTAAACAGTTTTACTCCAAAAGCAGGAAGCAAAATACTAATATGCAGATAAAAGGTACAAATCCAAACCAAGCGATTTGAGATCATCCCCACCCTCCAAACAGATAGAAATGTTGTATGAGAATTGCTTACCATTATCTTCTGAACTTTCCCAGCCTTGTAAACAACTTGATGGAATAAGTAACTTGATGCATGATACTTGGTGAAGAAATCATCGACATCACTACTGCATGATTCATTTGCTGTCTTTGGTATTCCGCGAACAAGCACGGTAAATTGGCCTGGATTTAGTGTTGCACGTTTAAGGTGAAGGAGCCTCAGCCTAGCAATGTGCCCATACTCCTGAAAAAATGGGTAGAGAAACAACATTAAATGTGTTCCTCAATATGAGGAAACAGAATACTCCTTACTTTCTACGAGCAAAAAAAACTTACAACATATAGGAGAAAGCAAGCTACTCCAGATATAATGTAGAGGACTATAGAATGAACCCAAAGCCTGCAATACAGCCAGCACATAAAATGAATACAGAAGTGTGGATGTATGTTGCGCCACCATACATTGCCTGTTCTTTTCTAATGTCTTGAAGAGTGGACATACAAGGAACTAATCAAGTCAAGGTAGAGGCAAAACAAGATAACCCTATAAATCCAAATAATCAACGCAGCATACCACGAATAAATATAAAATTTCAGCCTTGATAAAACTACCTTATGATAAACCTAGAATAAATTGTTCAACTCACCATCTTGATTGCACTTCCACATTACCAACTGTGAACATATGCAATTGTTCTGACGAAATCTCAAGGCGATGCATCTTTCGTCCAAAATAATGCACTGGAAGAATTCCAAAAAGACACAGGATGGCAGCTAGGGAAAAGATGCGTATGCTGCAGAAAAAAATATGAATACATCAGTTTGCAAATTTGGAATCTGAGGTCCATTAAGCCGGTAGAAAAAGGATTCTTCTTAACAAGCACTAAAACAAGCCCAATTTTATAAGGCAGCTGCCAGAGCTGCCACTTTCCGTCTCCTGATTTTATAGTCAACACATACATAGATGGATGTTAATATGCTCATCAACCAGATACCAGTGTCTTCTTCTAGCCAGCAGAATAATGATACCAAGGAAGGAGTACATGGATATCAGAACAAAAACTCGGGAGTACCTGAATACTAGCATTCTATTGAAAGCAACAGCATCCAGCCCAGCAGCTGCCAATAGCTCTTCCTCGGTACACTGCAGGGCCTTGACGATCCAGCCAGTGGATGGAACAAACCTCTCCAAGATGAAGGCCTCTCGGAGCAGTCTATTCTCCTCGGCGATCCTCCGGCCGAAGTAGACCCTTACAAATGCTGGCTGCTTTCTGAGAACGGAATAGAGCGACCACAAGAGCACGCAGATCCCAATATTGATGCCAGCAGAGGTCATGAGCGCACTGATCTTCATGGCTTCCTATCCTATCAGACCAGCCACGGACAAGAAATGGAGCACATGTCATCTAAGCATCATCCTTGATGTCCTCGGGGCCTACAGGTACAGAAAGATGAAGATATTTCTTAACAGTAGTAGACACTGAAGTAGTCTAAAGTCGAAACTGCACAAGTTCCAGATGAAGCAAAAAGCTACTCAACTTGGTAGTGTGACAAGACCATAGTTAAAAAAGCCATGCCTGGGCGATAGCAGCGCGTAATATGCACATAATTACGCTTAAGCGTGTGCTTTTGTCAGAAAAGCACAATTAACTCCTAGTGCTGTTTTTTTCAAACTTTGGATGTATCAGTTAACTGAGATTACCAAAGATTCCCCTCTAAGTGGCTACAGAATCCGAGCACCGCCCTGCTGGCTCGATCAAAGCACAAATTCCATCAGATATGAACTGGAGGAATCCGAGCACCGCCCCCCTCTGGCTCGATCAAAGCACAAATTCCATCAGATGTGAACTGGAGGAATCCGAGCTGTCCGGCTGATTGATGTCATCTAAGCATACACAGAAGCATCATTCTTGATGTCCTCGGCACCTACAGATACAGGAAGATGAAGATACTGCTTAACACTAGAGACTGAAGTAGTCTAAAGTCTAAACTTGACAAGTTCCAGATGAAGCAAAAGCTGCTCAATGTGGTAGTGTGACAAGACCATAGTTAGAAAGGCGTGCCTGCGCCGGGATAGCGAAACCCCTGGCGCTTAATTGCGGTTAAGCCTGCGCTTTTGTCAGAAAAGCGCAAGGCAGTTGCAAAAGCACAATTAACTCCTAGTGCTGTTTTTTCAACTTTGGATGTACTTATCAGTTGACTGAGATAACCAAAGATTCCCCTCCAAGTGGCCACCGAATCCGAGCACCGCCCCCCTGGCTCGATCAAAGCACACATTATCTAGCACAACATGGTAATATCGCATACTCCGAGCACAGATTCCATGAGATGTTTTTTTTTTTGCGGCAAATTCTGAGCAAAAATTCCTTCAGATAATTTTTCTGAGCACAGATTCCATGAGATATGAACGAGAGGAATCCGAGCTGTCCGGCTGAGTTTAACAGGTGGTGGGCTATATTCGATCAAAAGTACTGAACAGGAGCACTTCAAAATCAGATTCGGCCAACTTGGAGGCTAATAATTTGACTAGAAACAAAATGGAAACTTCCAGCATCTGACCAAAATGCCGAGAACACTACAGAAGAATTCAACCTGCCGTTCTGATGGAAGTAGCAGAAGAATACACAGGAGCAGAACAAAAGGGGGGAGGAGGAGGAATCTTCTACCTCAGACTGGACTGGAACAGCCGCCGGAGCCAAGACGTACGTCGTGCGCCCGCCGCCGCAGAGGCAGGAGGAACCCTACGCCACCGTCAGGCGACCGGAGAAATCAGAAGGGAAACGCGGCGGGCGCCGGGAGCATTGGCGGGGAGAGTAGCGGGGGAAGCGCCCGCCTCGACGGAGCGCGGCAATGGCGAGGGGCCGAGGTCGCCGGCGATTGGTTGGTGGGAGGCGGGAGGGAGGGAGCGACAGGTCAGAGGAGTTGATTTGTCTCTGCAGAGCAGAGAGAGAGAGCAGGCAGAGGCAGAGCCCATCCACTCCTCCCAAAACCAACCAATTCCAATGCGGGGCCCACCCCAGTGCATTAAAGAAAATGTGTATACCATGTTCAAAAATTGGGCACTCGTGTGCGTGTAGAAAACTTCATATGCATTTTTTTTTAGATTTGAACTTCATATGCATTTTGAGAACGGCTGTTCGTACGTAGGAGCATTGTGTAAATTTTAAACAAGTTTGTACGCGCCCCCTCGCCGCCGAAAACAACGAAAAAAAAAGAAGAAGAGCGGAAACAGAGAAAAAAATGATAAACGAAAAAGAAAAAGGAAATGGATAGAGAAAAAAACACATGTAATAATAATAATGGAAACGGAAGAAATAAAAGTTAAGAAAAAACGCTTCACGCTTAGTATGTCGGCTCAACAGTGGAGACGCTTGAGACGTCGACTCCCTGACGCCTGCAAACGAGCGGTGTGTAGACATTGCGGACCCAACCACATCACTCAGGCTGGCAACAAGGAACGAGGAGGGTAGACTATTCGCTAATCTTGCTTTGGTGTTTGCTTCCATACATAATCATTCCTCCCAACCTGATTAAGTAATACATTTGTGAATACAGTTCATCGGGCTTCCTTGCGTGCGCTCCACGCCGCGCTGGCCCTCATTATTATTAATTACTCCCTTCGTCTCATAATATAAAAGCGTTTTTTACACTGTAACGCTTTTATATTATGAGACAGAGCTAGTGTAAAAAACGGCTCTTATATTATGGAACGGAGGGAGTATTAGCCACCGATAATTGCTGCTAATCAACATCGTAACCAAGGGGTCATTTGATTTCATTATTTAACCAAGGGATCTTGGCTGCACGCTCGGTTACTATTTTTGGACCGACCAGGATATAGTAAAAAAGAACAATGGACAACAGAACTGACAGCTCCCCCTGATTTTTACCCTGGCTGTAGAGTTCGCAATCAACCAAAGATATTGTGCCTGACCAACGCTAGATGCCAAGAGCTGCCACCAAATACAAAAATGATTGCCCATGCCTCTCGACAAAAACAGGTCAAGTTCATCATCAAATAGAGATGCCCAGGACACAACTAACCAGACAAGCATGAAAACCACAGCCTTGGATGTCTACAGGTAAGAAGACTTTACAGGTAATGATGATCATGATACCTCACGACACCGATCACTTTCATGTCTGTCGAAACTTCCGGACGCTGCCCTAAAACCAAAATTGCGCTCCCCCCAATTAACCATGATGATGCTTCACTTGGACTACTGGTATTTCTTAACCTATTCCCTAATGTATCTTGTGTACTTGTATATGTATGATCTATAAACCCCCTCTTTTTCCAAAAAAAAAAAACTTGTACGGCCTGTATATCGCTGTACATTTACATGAGCGGCCACATGATGAAAGGGTTCGTCAGTAGTTAGTTGTCCAACGCTGGCTGTATCATGACAAGCCTCTTTTCTGCAGCCTGATGAGGAAAGTGACGCATCTCACGGCATTCTGCAGACGGCTAACGGGGAGCCCTTTGAGTGTCGGGTGAGACAGATCCCTTCTGGGCTGCTGCTGTTCCTGGAGGGTCTCTTTGCCGTTGGGCTCGTCCGGGCCACCTTTGCCGTTGGACTCGCCAGGGCTACCTTTGCCATTGAACTCGCCCGGGCTACCTTTGCCGTTGGACCCGCTCGAGCTACAACCTCCGCCGTCCTCATCATTCCCGACGGTCCGAATTTCCTCCAGTTGTATATCTTCGGAATCAGGGAACTGGCAATATGCGGTATGGAGCCGCTGGTGAATATGTTCCATTCTTCCTGACAGCTCGTCCTCCCTGTCCATGTCGATTAAATTCTGCACTTGCGGAACACAGCGGTCAACAAAACAGGGATAATAATTACCGGTCAGGAAATGGCAATAAAGTTCTGCCTCCTGAGTAATTTCCGAGTTTGCATTACAACTAGGTTCATGTTCATCAGTATGTTATTTCCTAGCTTGGAGAATTATGGAAGCAATACAAACCTGTGCTGGGAAAGTGCTGAACAGTGGCAGAAGCCGGGTTCTGCAATACTGATTGAACAGAAGAGTGAAGATGATGAGAGGTATGGTGAAGCCTGCAGCTACTGGTGATACTTTCAGGCCAAATACACCGAGGCAGATGATCTGGGTGAGCACGAGAGAGAATATCACTGTGTTGTGTATAATCGGCCAATACAGACCGCCGGTGTCATATCTCGTGCGGTACACATTGAGCAGCTGAGAACATATACAGATGGCAGATCATTAGCATACCAAGCAAAAATAACAAATATACTTTGTATCAAGTATTTAATCGTTGACAAGAACATCTTAAATTGTCCTAATTTATATCTGCGGATAGCACTGTGTAAGCTACTAAACAATGTTCACCTATATGTATAATGGCAACATAGTTGTTCCAAGAAAACAGAATGCAACATAACAACTGCTATGGACTTATTAGTATAACACTATAACACCAACTCTAGTTTCTCGCTCACCTGATTGCGGTATACGACATAACCCAGGAAGAAGTAGACTAGCAGAAAAGGTAAGATCAAGGGCGCCAGTACAGAGCATGTGAATCCCAATAGTCCAAACAACAATACTTTTGGTACTTCAGTGTGATAGGGGAACGAGGGGACAAACTCTGTATCTTCTTTCATTCTCAGAACATACTTCCTTATGAAGTTATAGATCAGACCAAAGAGTTGCATAAGTTCAGATGATAAACTGGCCCATCCTGAAGTCAGAACATAGGTGATGAAGAAGGAAGCCTGAAATCAAAATGGATTTACAGAATTGCAGTCAGAATATATTGACCTTCCATAAACAAAATGATATTTCTGCATTTTCTCAAAAGAAAAAAGAAGAATGATCTTTCTACTGCGTAACAACAAGATGGAACTAACCTGCCCAGGTATAACCTTAGCGAGCTGGACAGGAATGTCCTTTGGGCTTGAAAAAAAATCCAATTGTTTTAAGACAGTACCAGATACCACATTAACAAAGAATACATTCCAAATCAAGAAGTACAGCACTTTACAGCAAGCACTCCTCTTCCTTTCGCTGTGAGATACAGGCCCCTCTAGTGTTGAAAATAGCATCATTATTGGCGCAACAGAGTACAGAAATATTTGCAGTATGACACTCGGAAGGTATCCAGTTATTAGTTGGACCATGTGGTGTGGCCTGCACATGGAAGAGGAGTCAATAGAAGCCAATTACAAATGAAGGACAAGCCATATGTCTATGCTGAATAGTAGTACCTTAACTATCACAAAACACTCAAACTAAAATGTGTTAATCGGTCTAGATATAAATGGTTTTGCTTGCTGTTTCAAATTTCAGCTCTAAATGAGATCTGATGCATACTAGACTCTACATATTAGTCGATAGGGAAGATGAAGTTCAATATAGATGTCAGTTCCAGTGCAACATAGGTACTTACTGCTTCAATATCCCATTAAGGAAAGGAAGCCTCTTCTGCAACTGATCAAGCTGAGATAGACCATTTATAAACGTCACCGGTGCCAGAAATAAGAGCATGAAAACAATAGAACCAAGAAGCGTCGCTATCCGTCGAATCCAAAGCTGCTTATAGGGAAGCCAAATGTTTGACCAATACACATCATTTGGTTCTGGAGCTGGATCAGTAACCCACTTCGTAGGGTTCGATGTCTGAAGAACGTCTGACGCAACAAGTGCTCCATACCGAGTTTTGAAAAATACAAAGGCAGCCGCACATTCCTGTAAATAGTTCCAGAACTGCAGTTACTGATTCTATATCGACTTGTTGATAAACTTAGTAAAAGAATCAATGTTTGCAAAATTGTGAAGCAAACCTCATTATCCATGTTCAAGCTGGAATCGTCCAGGTCAGCTTTTCCTCTGCTCGGTACAACTTCGTCAGTGGGCAACAAGTGGAAAGAATTTGAAGAGGCACCACAAAGACAACACCGGTATGTAATTGCTTTGCAGCTCTGATCTACAGTGGTGTCCGTGAAATGTTTCAACTTTCTACATGCCTTCTTGGCACCAGTCTGCAGTATACGAAACAGTTTTACTCCAGAAGCAGAAGGCAAAATACTAATATGCAGATAAAAGGTACAAATCCAAATCAACCGATCTGAGATCAATTCAGTAACTCAGGGAGAATATGAAAAAGAATATGCAATATCACAAACACCTTTGCAGATAAAATGTATAAATGTAACTTAAATGATATGAGATCATTTCACAAATTCATGGAGAAGACAAAAATTATCATAATGAATGTGCAGCACATGAATTATCCCTTACATGACATAGCGGTTACCGAACCACGAGGAAAGTAAGTCTAAGACTGACAGCATTAAATCATAAAAATACTACCTTGGCAATTATGTCACGTTCTCCCACATCTCCCACCCTCCAAACAAATAGAAACGTTGTATGAGAATTGCTTACCATTATCTTCTGAACTTTCCCAACTTTATAAACAACTTGGTGGAATAGGTAACTTGATCCATGATACTTGGTGAAGAAATCATCAACAGCACTACTGCACGATTCTTTTGTTATCTTTGGTATTCCGCGAACAAGCACAGTAAATTGGCCTGGATTGGGTGTTGCACGCTTAAGGTGAAGGAGCCTCAGTCTAGCAATGTGCCTATACTCCTGAAAGATTGGGTAAGGAAACAACATTACATGTGTTCCTCAATATGACGATGTAGAATAGTCCGTACTTCAAAAAAATACTTACAAGATATAGGAGAATGCAAGCTACTCCAGATATTATGTAGAGAACTAGACAATGAACCCAAAGCCTGCAATGCAACCAGCAAACAAATTGAATAAAGAAGTATGTATATTGCGCTCCCATATACATATTATTTTCTCATGTTTTGAAGAGTGGAGACGTGCACGGAACTAAATGAAGTCCAGTTAGAGGCAAAACGATTAACACTATAAATACCAATAATCAACACAGCATACGACAAACAAATATACAATTTCAGCCTTGATAAAACCACCATATGATAGCCTAGAAAAAAAACACCTTATGATAGCCTAAAAAACTACCTTATGATACCCTAAAAAACACCTTATGATAAAATTAAAATAAATTGCTCAGCTCACCATCTTGATCGCACTTCCACATTCCCAATTGTGAAGATATCCAAATCTTCTGAAGGAATCCGACTATGTAGTATATTTTTTCCATAATAGTGCAGTGGAAGTATTCCAAACACACACAGAAGGGCAGCCAGTGAAAAGATACGTATGCTGCAGAAACGAATGTATCAGTGTGCAAAACTCGAATCTGATGGTAAACTGATAGAAAAGCAGTATGACAGAAAATAGCAAACAAAAAAGAGGGATCTACGATTTTATATAATAGAGGCCAGGCCTGGCGCAGTGGTGAAGTCCTCCCCACTTGCGCCAAGAGGTCCTTGGTTCGAACCAGCCTCTCTGCATTGCACTTCGCAGGGGTAAAACTTGGTTCTAGGTTCCTATAATCCCTCCCCAGACCCCACCTTGTGTGGGAGCTTCTATGCACTGGGTCTGTCCTCTACGATTTTATATAACAGCATTAAAAGAAGTTCTATTTTGTATGCAGCTGCCAGAGCAACAAGTTTCTGTCTCCTTCTGATTCAGACCACACGTGGATGTTAACAAGCTCATCAATCAGATAGCGATGTCTTTTAACCAACACAATAATGGCACAGAGGGATACATGGATATCAAAGACGAAATTTGGTGTACCTGAAGACAAGCATTCTATTGAAAGCGACAGCATCCAGCCCAGCAGCTGCCAGGACCTCTTCCTCGGTATAGCGCAGGGCCTTCACGATCCAGCCAGTTGATGGAACAAACCTCTCCAAAATAAAAGCCTCTCGGAGCCGACTATGCTCCTCGGAAATCCTCCGGCCGAAGTAGACCCTGACATTGGCTGGCTGCTTCCTCAGAACAGAATAGAGCGACAGAAAGAGCACGCAAAGCCCAATATTGATGCCCGCAGAGGTCAGGAGTGCGCTAATCTTCATGGCTTTCTACCGGGTCAGTCACCGAAAACAGATCATATGTCATCTAAATATGCACAGAAGCACCATCCGTGATGCCCTTGGCACCTGCAGGTATAGGAATAGGAAGATATTGGTTAACACATTGTCATCCCACCAGGAGTGTATGCGCATTCCAAACGTGCTTAACAAGTTCCCCCTTTACATCAGTTTTCCAACGAAACAAGCTGCATGATGTGTAAGTGCCACAGGACAACAGAACCGTCGATCAAGCTGTGGCTTACATTGCGGTGGCATTTGGAAAAGCACATGTTCACTTTTATATATGCCCTGGGACTGGATGTATCAGTTGGGTTGAAATCATGTTTTGTTGATGAGAATGTCAGAAAAAGCATACTGAAATTACCAAAGATTACCCGCAAACTAGGTCCCCCCACTAAGTAAGTCGATCAAAGCACATATGACTAGTACTCCAAGGTCATGGTTTATATAATCAAATTAAACTCGTCCATCAGATATGATGGGGCAGCAGCAGCAGCAGCGTGAGCAAGCATTTGCATTGCATTGCAAACTGGAAGTGGGCGAATCCGAGCTGTCCGGTAGAGTTGAACAGGTAGGCCAGATTCGCTCGCTCTACTGTGGGGTCGGTTCGCGTGCCAGCACCAGCAACGCAACGCTAGGCTAAGGCTACCCCGCAATCCTCCATGTCCCAGGTGTAAGTGATAAGACTAAATAAAGCTAACACGGAACGGAGCAATACAAAATCAGAGCAGAACAACCGGTGAAAAAACACACCAACCAACCAACCGAGCGCAGGCTTAGCTAATATCGCTGAAGAAAAAAGAGGAAAATAGGAAATCTCCGGGGCTTGCGCGAGGCGAGGCGGTGAAGGGAATGCGTCGCAATCGCTGCCGCCACTTGGCAGGAACTCGCCCGAACCGAAACCAATCTGCCGAACTAAAGTTGCAGTAGCAGCAGCAAAATAAGCGCGGAAAACGGAGGAGGAGCGGCAGAGGAATCCGTTACCCTCCTAGTCGACGGGGAGGGAAGCCCGCCGGAACCAAGCGAGCGAGCGAGTCTTCGTGCCGCCGCCGCAGAACCCTACACCATGAAGCGGAAGCGGAA
Source organism: Triticum monococcum (assembly GCA_034509565.1). Classification (NCBI taxonomy): domain Eukaryota; kingdom Viridiplantae; phylum Streptophyta; class Magnoliopsida; order Poales; family Poaceae; genus Triticum; species Triticum monococcum. Next base: position 10,456,525 of record CM067845.1, on the reverse strand, counting down.
GCGGGATCAGAAGGGAGGAATAAGGCGGCCGACGGTTACCGGGAGCGCGGGCGGGCGGGAAGGGAGAGGAGCGGAGCAGCCGCCGCCCACCTGGGAATCGAGCGCGGCAATGGCGAGGGAGCGACCTCGCCGGAGATTGGAGCGGAAGCCTCGGCCGCCGGGCGTGGAGTTTTTGGTTGCCGGGAGCGAGCGAGAGCGAGAGGAGTTGATGGAGGGATTCCTTCCAAGTCTTATTTTCCTTCCGCCCCTCCGTAAGCAAGGCGAAAAAACCAACCCAATGGTATTTATTTCTGGCGAATAAAAATCAATCGATGGGCGAACAATAAAATAAATAAATAAATGGAGGGGCTTGGCCGTGACGGCGGCGGCTCGGGCCACGTGGTGGGAGCCGGCTGGGCCGCGGGGCCCATCTGCGGCGGCGGGTGCCATGCGGGGAGCCACGTAGGAGGACCCGGTCCGTCCATGGTGGTGTCGTCGTCATGGCGGCCGTGCTCGCGCGCCCCTGGGCCGTCGGATCGGAGGCCAGCGGCCGCGATCTGGTCCGCCTCGAGCGAGCTAGGGACTGCCGGATTGGTCCGCGCGTGCTGTCTGCTTAGCCGACCACGAGTGAAAAACGCGTGCCAAATTTCTGGTAAATCACGTCACCTTTTGCTTTAAGAACGGGGCACTTGGCAAAACTCAGACCCACTGTGAAGATTCGAGAAGTACAAAGCAACTCAAGCATTATAAGGGCATGTACAATGCGTAGCTCCAGGGCGATGTCTCGTATGCCATATAGGATCAGATATCAGATAAAAGTAGATTCGGATAAGGAAGCGGGATCATCTGCAGAAGGCGGGTGGTTGAAAAGAAAAGGTGTGGTCCGATGTTAAAAGCTAAAAAGGTTGAAATGAAAAATAGAGATGCATATATGTACTAGAGTCTTTATTTTTCTATTTCTTAATAAGGTTTTACTAGTGATAGTTTGCATTGGAGAGAAATAATACCATTCCTGCTTACTCTTACATTTTCTTTAAAAAAAACTCATATCTACGAAGATTCAAGATGTACAAAGCAACTCAAGCATTATAAGAACTACATGTAGGTCGCTAAACCGAGGCAACTCAAGCATTATAAAAACTACATGTAGGTCGCTAAACTGTGGCAACTCAAGCATTAAAAGAACTACATTTAGGTCGCTGTCTCTGTCAAAACAAGCCGCGAAAGCTCCTCGGAGCCGGCCTTACCAAATTAATGACAGACGAAAAGTTTTCGTGCACTTACAACTAAGAAACAAGTGCCTCAGAGCCGCAACAATCATCCTTGAACTCTCAAATCGATCTAAAGAGACATGACATTAAATCTCAGGATTTTCGTACCAGCCGATGTAGCGGGAAAAAGAAAGGAGGAGGATGTCCACGGGCTTATCGTCGGAGATCAAAAGGAAGGAGGCTTTGGCCTAATATATCGCCTTGCAAAAAAGGGAAAGGAAGATCAAAAGCGCCCCGGGTTCGAGTAAAACGGTATCTTATCCTATCGTTTACTCTTTTAAGCGCTCTGTGTTCTCGCCAAATGCTAGACCTTCAGGAGCAGGTGAGCTAATTCCACGCCACACAAAGTCACGACGGGCAGCGACGTACGGCTTTATTTGACCAGCCAGCTTATTCCGATTTCCATGACGTGCGCGTATTGGAACGGAACGGAAGAATCAGAACGAGCGGCCACGTCCGTGCGGCCGGTCGATCGTTTACACGCACTACAAAGTTCGTTCAAGTATTGCATGTGGTGCACGGTGCATGCAGGGGCGATTTGCAGCCTTTGGTTGCGGGGAAGCGCCCGGGAGCGAGAGCGAGAGAGAGTAGATGGATTGCTTCCAAGTCTTATTTTCTGCTCCCGCTCTCCTCCATAAAGCAACGCGAGAAATAACCAACCAGAGGTACTATTTATTACTGCCAGTAAATAAAAAGAAATAAATTGGCGAACAATAAGTAAATGGCCAAATATTTTGCTCTGCTGTCGGTCCACGGAGAAGGAAGGGGCAGGTGGTGGGCGCTGGATGGTCCCACGGGCAGCGACGCAGGAGTGGCGGCGGGTGTCATGCGGGGCGCCACGTAGGTCGGACTGGCTCCGTCCGTCCGTGGCGGTGTCGTCCTGACGGCCGCGCGCGCCCGTGGGCCGTCGGATCGGGGGTGCCGCGACCGCGATCGGGTGGGTCGGGTGGATCCAGCTAGGGATTGGTCCGCGGATCAAGCGCGTGCTGTCTGCGTACAACCGGTCGTAACGTACGTGTCTTGGAACAGATAAATGCCCCAAGCTTATTACAATTTTTCATTAGACTTAGTACGAATTCGAAACATTTATTTTGGAAACAGAGGAGCACGATAGTAGAGGCCGGGTCGACGTCTAAAATACAACAGGCCGGTTTCGACGAGGAGCGCTGCTGAGAAACAGTGACCGGTTGGCAGATGCTTCCCAGCTTGCTGTTTGTGTGGAGGCAGCAACGCCTGAGCGGCGCGCCGGAGACAAGCACATATACACACATGCGTCGTGATGCATGCGTGGGCGTGTCGGCGCCAGGCAGTAGGCACCGTCCGGGGCATCCATCAACGTCGGTCGATCGCGGTCTACACGCGCCACACCACCACCACCGATATCACTCTCGGCGCTTCCAATTAAACAGTCGCGCACCTTTCTTTCACGTATTTATTTATTTTTAAATAAAAAATAGTTGACCACGACAGGGCCTTGCAAGGACGCTCCTGGCGAAAATAGAGGTTACGACTTACGAACACCAACACATGTCGTCACTATTTTGACTTTTTTAGAGTGCAATCGAAGCGGGTGAGCTAATAGCTCGAGGCCACACACATAGAAAGGTCGTCGATCGCTCGGTCGCAATGACTGGCAGCGGCATTTCATCAGACGAAATTACTTCAACATCATGGCGTACGTACGGTCTTGAAAAGTGGGCGCGTGCGTGCCGTTGGTCCATTGCTTCCCACTAGAAAATACACAAAATATTGGACGCACGTACACACGCACAGGTCGGCATACAACAATGTACGTAAGTACGTACGTACTATATTCATTCCTGTCGAGGCAGGAACCCCCTTCAGCCGCGCTTCGTGTCAGAGAGATCCAATTATTCGGTTCGGACCCAGGCAGCAGGCGCCGTCCGGTGCATCCATCAGGCATTGTTTGTATCTGCTACTTCATCAGGCTTTGGCCTGTTTTGAAATATAAGGTCGGCAACCAGCCACCTTCTTTGTTTCAAAAAAAGAAGAAAAAAAAGAACGTGGCCACGTACGTGTGGATCCCTTCCACTACAAAGTTGATGGATTGCATGCGATGCACGATGCATTCAGGCCGGCCCATGCCATGGTCTTCCGCCAGATGAACGGCATGCAGTAAGGCACGCACAGGCTTCAGCGTGAAGAGCTTCAATTCAGCCATGTGCTCCAGTGGCAGTTTTCCAGCAGCAGCGAAGAGGACATCGCCGGGATGATCCCAGCCGCTAGAACATGCATGCATGTCGCTGCACATAAGGCTCTCTCCATCGACGTTAATTTGAACCACCTCCAGCATCGGCTTTATCCACCTCTGAGGCGTCTGGTCCTAGTGGATTTGCACCAAAGTCAAGCCATTCAGCAACATTTCTATTCTAGCAAGCGAGAATTGGAATTCATCCACAGATTCTCTAACGATGTGGAGGAGGTTTCGGTGGGGAGCACTGCGAAGAAACAGTAGCAGGTTGGCGGGTGCATCTCATCAGCTTGCTGTTTGCGTGGAGGCAGCACGGAGACAAAACACATTCTGTGCGTACATGGTGATGCGTGCGTGGACATGTTGGCCGGAGATATTCATTCCGTCGGAGCCAGACAGTAGGCACCGTCCGGGGTGTAAGATTGAAGCCTCTGTCGTGACGTACAAGTTTTCATCTATCGCTAGGATGCGATGGCGTACACGAGAGAGAAGAGATCAAGTCAGATACGGGAGAGAGAGGGAGACGAGGTTGAGATTACATGAAGTTTGAACTGCCTCTATCTCTAATTCTAACACGGGGTACATATGCTGCATGCGCCACACCGTTCTTTTTTTAAGAAAAAAGTTTGACGACGACAGCACAATATTCAAGTTTTCTATTTCCTTCCAGAAAAGGGCAGGAGCCGTACCAGAGCCTTGCAAGGACGTCCCTGGCGAAAATAAAAATTCCGGACGGGCAGCAGCACATCTCGTGTGCAAGCGGGGCGAGCTAATAACTCGACGCCACACACACACACACGCACACGGACAAGGCCGTCGATCGCCCGTCCACAATGACAGCGGCGTTTCGTTTCACGAAATTACTTCAACTTCATATGGCGTACGTACGATTTTTGGAAAAGGAAGAATCAGAGCGAGTGGACACGTGCGTGCGCCCGTTGGTCCATCGCTTCCACTAGAAAATATACACGAAATATTGGACGCACATACACAATGTATATTCAGAGATTTCGGCAGAAAGCGTCAAGGGAATACGCCGGCGATGGATCGAGTGCTTGTGTTTCTTTCTTCTTTGTGCCGAGGCAGGAACGCTTCAGACGCGCACCAACGTGTACGTGTGCTCGTTCCGTCGTTCGTGTCGGCTTGCCGGCCGGTCAGAGGGATCCAACTATTCGGTTCGGTCCCAGGCAGTAGGCGCGGTCCGGTGCATCCATCAGCGTCGCGCCCGGTCTGCATGCGCTAGCTTTGGGTTAGCTACTGTAGAAAACACACTCTACGACCTGTCAAAATAAAAACTGAAAGCATATTTTTAATAAAATTGAGAATTGAAAATATATAATTTAGCACTTCCTCCGTAAAAAAATATAAAAGCGTTTAGACCATCTCTTTACAAAGAGAGTACATATATGTTTACCACGTCACAGATTTCAGGTTCAAATTAAAATGTACCACAACTCTAGAAACAAAATGATCACGTGTAGTTATGACTAGCATTTATTTCGGATTAGGCCGCGATTCTGGTCCATTAAAACGATGAAAAACTAGATTTGTAGTTTTATCCTTGCTTCTCGAGACGTGTTTCAAATCTATGCTTGAAATTTCATTGCATGGTAGATGTATATTATATCTACGCATTTTTTTTCCAGATTTTTCGTGATCACCGACGGGCGAAAAGGAGCCGTCCAATTCTCCACCTTCTTTGCCGGCAACAAGCCCGATGGTTCCCTTTCCATTCGTGTTGCTTCGGTCGATGACGGGAAGTGAAGGGAACCTCGGTGCTTCAACTTTTTGGCGTGTTGAGATGCTAGGGTTAGGATTTCGTGGTCGGGTTGCTAAGATGGCGGAGGGAGCATCAACGCTAAAATTAACAAGTTTTTTCCCCACCTCCGGCCATATATTGACCTCGCCAAGGCGTGTAGTTGTGTAGATTCTTGCCATCTTACTGGGACGGTGAGGTCGGGGTTCCCTTGAAGCGAGGCGGTGACGGTAGCAGAACTTCATCAATTTGCCCAGCCCACGCAGCGTTCCCTCCGTCATCGGCATGAAGAAGGTTCATCTCTTCTTGAAGGCGTTGTTGGAAAATGAAGTCGACTTAGGCATAGTTTTTTTTTCATAATGATTTGACCATGGTCGTCTTTGTTCTATACTCTGCTTAATAATTACTAATACAAAATGATCGTGACATCTTTTTTTTTGACAATCATGATTGCGTACATCTTGATGCAGAGGCCGGGTTTCAACCCCCTTTTGTTCGAAGAAAAAAATAATTCTTGTATGCACATGTGGTTTGGCACGGGATCGGCAACGCGTGCTGCTGCCGACGAGTGAAAGCGTACCGGATTTTCTTCTCCGACCCCGTGACAAAGCCGCTTGAGCGTACGTAACACAAAGTTACACGTCATCTTTGCTTTAAGACTAACTAAGCTGGTAATTATCCACCCATCCAGCCCATTTGTGATGGATTTTTCCTCTTCCCGGAGCAGATGAGCTGCCCGGTCGAGGCTCAGGCAAGCCAGGGTCACCCACGTCCCACGAGAGCGACGGCCGGTTTCATCTCACGAATTCCCGCGGCCAACAGGAGGCAAGAAGAAACGAGTGGGCACCGAAATTGCATGCATGCATGCGACCCACAGCACACAACTCCGAGCGATCGACAATATTCAACGAATTTCATCCAAAAGCGAAAAGGAAAATAGTATAAAGCGTGCGTGTGTAGTGCGTGAGAGGGATTGGATTGGGAGCCAGGCAGTAGGCACCGCCCGGCTCACCCATCAACGTCAGACGTGCGCCACTAAATCCTACTTACTGTATATATGGCTACGTCCACCGTGCATAATCAGCTACATTGGCTGGCTATATACGTCGTTTACGTCTTGTTCTCTCTCTCTCTCTCTCTCTCTCTCTCTCTCTCTCTCTCTCTCTCTCTCTCTCTCTCTCGTTTGACACTGCCTTCTGCTCTCATGCTCCATCCTCTCTCTTTTCCTACATACATGCCACTATTCTCCCCGCCGCGTTATTAAAAGGACTAAACTATTTTCGAATCCTCGCAAGTGGCAGAGCGTTGTTGAGATCTTATTTCATGCCATGTGATGTTGATGACATTCTTAAGATCAGGACTTCACCGAGATTAGAGGAGGCACTTGCATGCGGTCTGGAAAGATTTGTTTTTTTTCTCTCCCTAGTTAAAAGTGCGTATGAGGTTGCGTTTGAGAAGGCCTCTATAGATGGTGTGTCAGCATCAAGTTGAGCTCTTCATGGGTGTAGAACCTTGTGGAAATTGATCTGGTTTGCTGGAATGCCTCACTGCTGCTCGCAATTTTGCTTGGAGAGTACCAATCGATTTGTTACATACATGGATGAATAAGGGCATCCCTAACCCATCCCCAATAAATAGAGGATGGCCCGACGCCCTAAACCCTTAGTGGAGTATATTTACTCCGCTAAGCTTTGATCGGACCTAACCGATCCCGGAGTGATTTTTTTTTTCTAAACTTCAAAATTATAGTATGCATTGCAACTACATATTAGCACACATATAGAAACTAATCATGAAATTGAATGTTCAAGCAAATAACAAAATAGCTTACAAACCGAATTATACAAATTTAGACACACCGAATGGTTCAAATGTAGCAAATAACATGTGATAGAACTATTATGACTCACTAAGACATTGCCAGTGATCCTCAATAAGATCTTGTTGGAGCTGAGCATGAACTTGTCGGTTCTCGATCTTGCGATGCTCTTTAACGAATGTCAGGATCATGTGTATATAAAAATGTTGACCATGTATTAAAAAGATGTTGACAGTCTATTCAAAAAAATGTTAAAAAAACATGTATTTAATAAACTATAGATGATGCATTTGAAAAATGATAATCTGTATAAAAAAAATCATATGTACACTAAAAATGTATATTGTGTACTGATAAATCCTGCCAAAAACAAAAGAAAAATAAAGAAAACCAATTGAAAACAAAAAACAATTCTTCTATATCTAAATAGCTAGCCCCCACTAACATATTTCTCTCAACATGCAAGTATGCCACCTCATCATTCAACATGCATGGAGAAAGGCCCACCACAACATGCAACCATGCATAATAAAAAGTCACCTCAACATGCAAACATGCATGATAATTTACATACTATTATGATATTTATATTATACAATAACCAAATACCATAAATTATTTTTTGTTTTAGTTCTCATACTAGTAACTATGCACGTGCAACGCACGTATCATAAAGTTATGAAATAGAGAGTAAATTGGATAGCAGGAAGGGAAGCGGTGGCATAAGTGTCGAGGGAGGAGGATCAATTATTGCGACGGCCATGCTTGCAGGTTTCCTTGGTATTTCCAAGCTAATTTTAGTGGCTCCTTTGATTATGTTGGACTATTGTAGAAAAGATTATTGGGAACTTTTTTGTGTGTAAAATCAGTAATCAATAATTGGAAAACATGTCCGTGCTGGATGGAAGAAGTAAAATAAATTTCCAAGGTAAGACTTCAAGCTTCCTTGAACTGAATGTTGGTTATGCAAGTAGTCGAAGTTAGGACCTAGCGTGCCAGTTATGCACTCTGAAGAATGTAAACCTTTGAACTTGTCTATCAAGTCAAGGATACATGATCCAACTATCGACATACTTTATAAAATCTGTCAGAACACTTTCTATAATAAGTATAGCGAAAGCAAGCACTTGTAAGCAAAATGTCTAAAAATATCAAACTGTGTACAAGTCAAGTTTACACTAAAAGTAGAAATATATTTTATGCACTGTAAATGACAGAATCTACCAACAAAGCTTAAAGGCACGGACTGGCAATATATATTTGTGAACCGAACATGACATAAACTGGCAATATATATTTGTGAACCGAACATGACATAAACTGGCAATATAACCTCACGCCACAGTTTGGAAATAAATATGATGGTACATGACATTAACATTAAAAGTAATGTTAAAGAAATTTCAAGCCATCTGACAAAAATAGAATATCACATTAACCAATAGTCTACCATGTTTTCACTCTAATTTAAGGGAAATAAACATGTTTTTACATGATAGGGAAGACAAATGACACATGCTCCTTTTCAGTGTTAAAACAGTTTCACTCCTGAAGATAAGTGTTGGAAACATGCACATCTTCTTATTTGACACCTGAACAAGCGATTGGATTGCTTCCAGTATTATAGGGACCAAAGGTCATGAAACATCAGCGTGAATCCCGTATCACATCAATTTGTATTTTCCCTTTCATATATGCATTGTGTAAAGTTGGATCAGATTGTAGTATTTATATGTAATTTAGCAAGAGGTCTACCAAGCCATTAACTATAGAATCCATATTTATTTCTTAGTTAAACATTGATATTATTTAGGAGTGAAAGACATACCTGACCCCACAAATTATTTTTGTAATATAAATTGATTAATATTAGTAGCAAGTTAGGAAAGTCATGTATGTGGCTAATCAATAGTTAGGAAGGTCATATCTCCATAAGCGATAGGTAACTACTTCATAATTCATAACATGAAACCATTTCAGACTTGTAAACACATTTCGTAAATCAAAAACCATCTAAAAACATTTCAGAATTTGTTGGCCTATCCATATGTATTTAAATAAAATGATGATTCAAATAAAAAAAGCTAACAAAGTATGGTTGACTACAAAATAGCTTTAATAAATATCAATCAAAGAAGAACGGACCTGCATCATCCCTCTAAAACATCTCTATATACAATATTCTTGGTGCTTTTTCCTGATTTATCAATCTGTTTGTTCGGTTTGGCCAAAATTCGCGTCGTCCGCCTTGATACACCCCTTGACAAGGCAACATACAGCTGACCATGGGAGAACACTGGCTCTGGAAGATAAATGCCAACATTTGGGATGGTCTGGCTCTACGCCTTGTTAATGGTCATCGCAAAACTTAGGCGGATGGGGAATTGTTTCCTCTTAAGCTTGAAGGAAAGTGAGATGTCCTCCGATGGTGACAAAGGGATCCTCGGTATAAAGACCCTCTTCCCAACATGTTGCCCACCAACAATCTCTGCATCAATTGCATTATCTTGGAAGGCTCTAATCATTAGCCTTGTTCCATTGCAGAGGCCATTGTGAGGGTCGAGGTTCCGTAGCAGAATGACGGGGCAATTGACCTTCACTTTCAACACATGTGGTGGCAATCCATTTGGGGTGAGCGAATTCACAAAGTCAATCGGGTAATTGTTCGAGTAGCCATCCTCAATAGAGTCGAAGCTATGGTATACCTTCTCTTGGCCAGGAAACATGTCAATCATCTTGGAATTCAGCTCATCAACATAGTCATTCTTTGTGGAAAGAATAGCACGTGAGCTCATGTACTCTCCCGATTTAGCATTGGCACTAAGAGAGGGGAAAACTTCTTTGATTAACCTATTAATTGCGGTTTCATCATCAGTATGACCGATCACAATGTCCTCAGGGAGATGCACATAGTCATCACCTATCGTTTCTTCGGTTCCATTGCCTATCCTTAGGAGATACTCAGAGAACAAAGGGTCAGCTTGTGATCTCATGTTACGTGTAAGGTTTATCTTATGAATCTTCTGCCATATATAGGATCTCTGTATTGTAGCATCTGTGATCTGTGCTCTTGTCCCTTTTGGAACCACTGGAAGGACCTGCCTAAAATCTCCACCAAAAACGACAATCTTCCCCCCAAACGGCAAAGTACATCCCATTATGTCTTGGAGTGACCTATCAAGCGCCTCCACGGCTTGACGCTTTGTCAGGGCAACTTCATCCCAAATTATCAAGGCCGCCTCTTTCAGCAGTTCTGCCGTACCACTTTGCTTTTTGAAACCACACATGCTATTGTCGGTGAGTTTAATGGGTATTTTGAACCTAGAGTGTGCAGTATGCCCTCCAGGTAATATTGAGGCTGCTATACCTGATGTAGCAGTGGCAATGGCTATCTCACCCATCGAACGCACCTTAGCAAGCAATGCCTTGAACAAGTACGTCTTCCCAGTGCCTCCTGGAGCATCGAGAAAGAAGACTTGGCTTCTTTTGTTCATGATATGGTCCATGATGTTATTGAACCCAGCTAGTTGCTCACTGTTTAAAGAGTTGATAAGATCAATATGTTCTTGGTCCACACCGACCTCCCTCTCCTTTCTAACTTCCATGCACTCATCACCTAAAAAAGCATTTGTATCAACCAGCTCCGGAAGGCCATAGGTTTTAATATCCTTCCCCATGGAATGCAACAAATCCCTGATGTCTCTAAGGACCATCTGCTCAAGTATTGCCTCGTTGGGCTGGGAACATCGGTAATCCTCAGACATCGACTCCAGGTGTTTGTCCCACAACTCTTGGATTTTTGTAACCTCACAAAATACTAAGATAGTTGCAAACAAGCGTTTAAGAGCACAAGGCATCTGAAATGTGGCAGCTCAGTCAGGCAGTGATCAAGTGATTTGTCGTGCTCAATTAATCCTAATTTTTCACACGCCTCTCTGAAAGTAGAGCAGGTAATGCCTTGCACCTTTTTCAAATCATCATATGATGTCGCACCTCAGACATGATTCAAGAGCACCCGCAAATAGTACCTCTCCTCCTCAGCAGGGTGTGCATACACAATTCTACCAATCTGTGGCCTTTGTTTTCTTTTATACCATCTCTTCTTTGATGCATCCCATCTAAAGTGTTCCGGAAAATCTCTGTACAACCATTGTCGTGCATCAGGATTCTTTCGATTCATTTCGAAGTACTCAGTAAGCATGGTTCTCAAAGAAGATGGCTTATCAACAACATCTTTCAGATTATCATTGGCTTTAAATGCGACCATGTGCATGCCTGGCAAATGAAGTTGCAACTGCAAGACCGAAGGACTAATACCAAACATTTTAAAGCGTAAAATCCTGTTGATAGCCTCTGGAGGTGATACATATCGTGCATCTCGGTATTGTCGGATCTCATTAATGACCCCCCCCATTGTTGATGACATCCTGCTCGAATGAAAATGATGTTCGGTCATGTCCCTTGTAAATGTACTTGAACAAATACTTCACTGCCTTGATGCTCGAGCAAGCTTCTACATTGATGTGGCAGTTGTACTTCATGAGAAGAAAGGGGTTATAAGGCACCACCCACCTATTGTCCAACTCTGCTCCTCTCACTTTTACTCGACGTCCATCATCCCTCCTCCTATATATGGGATATGAGTCCTTTCCCTGTTGTGTAGCGGGGCAAAACTCCCGAGGATAGTGAAAACGACACTGCTCCTCAATCATGCAAGCACATTTTTTATTGAGGACACCACATGGCCCATGCAACATGTGTTTTATGACCAGAGCATGTAGGACAGGGTATTTATCTTTGTCAGGTATTTCTGCTGATATGACTCTATCATAGTCATCTGGAGTCTTTAACTTGCTACCTGCCTTCATGATTAGAAGGATATGTTCGTGTGGGAGCCCTCTTTTCTGAAACTCGGTCACATGAACATAGGCCGCAACCTCACCAAAATGCTTTTTCTTGATGAGTAAGTCCATCAAATCTCGCTGCTTTGCTTTGTACACTCTTGCAACCAGGTCTGGTCGATCCTGTGGTAGCTGTCTGGGCATCAACTCTGTTGTTATCTCCTCCCAGTATGGGTTGCATGTCATTGTGATGAAGTAATCTGGTTTACCCCATCGCTGCACTATGGCAATTGCATCTAGGAACCTTCTCTGCATATCTCTATCACCACCAGGAAATGTCCTTGGGAGCACAATCCTTTTACCAATCCGATCACCACATGACTCACCAGCAGCGATCATGTCTACAAGACCCTATGTAGAAGATACATAATGCATGCACTAAGAATACCAAACTATATATTAAAAGTGAGGTCGCTAATGTCATATAACAACAACCCCAAGAATGGTACCTGGTAGAGGTCCGCGCGTATAATCTTCTGATTTTCTGGCTTGGAGTACCAATCCAGCCTCATTGTCTCGATCTTAATGTACATATCAATGGCCCATTGTTGGAAAAGGCACCCCCCAACAGGACGATGTTAAAAAGCCTCTTCCTGATCATCAGCTTGAAGCAGTAATACTCCCTTGCAGATACATATTTTCTTGATTGAACAGGTTCTTCCTCCTCGTCCTGGTTGTCTTCGTTATCGTCTGAATGAAGATTCATAACATTAAACAAATGGGACACCCTTAAAATAGACATGTCTAAGTGATGAAACTTACCTGGGGGCAAATTAGCCACGTGGTCATCAAATTGTTCAGAATTATCAAATGTAGTATGCATTGTGTCATCATCTATTTCCATTAAATTAACACTTGTAGGCAAGTCAGTAGACCGGTCTTGACCTCATTCTGAACTACCAGCTGGACAGTTTAAACACAAGAAGTTTAGAATATTAGGTTTTGTTGTTTTAATTGACCATGTTACAAATCTAAAACTATAAAATCATACCCGTGTTAGACTCATGGCCTTCATCTTCTTGTGTAGGAACATATGGCAACCATCAATTCCAACCAGTCTCCCCACCAGGAAAGAATAATGGATACGCCAAAGGGTCATAACAACCATAGTATGCTCTAATATACAAGGGACGATCTCCTGATCCATGCACGGAAACATGTCGATCAAAGCAGTAATGTGTGTTACCCCCTTCAACCCATATTGCAACAACCTGGGAAGTTGTCGGGGCCGGCATTGTACCGTCGCTGATCCAGGGTTATATCTGTGTTTATTTAAATTCTATATTCATCAAGGCTTGCTGAAGAACCAACATTCTGAAAAGTCTGCACATAAGGGTTGTGTCGTAGTATACTTAGAATTTTGCGAATGAGATCAATATTAAGATCCGGAGACCTCTGGACCCGGTGCGCCAAGCTGTCATCCGTATCATAAATATATAGTTGCAAATGTCGTGGACCATGTTCACCATGAACCAAATGATCCAAACGGTGGTACAATTGTCCATGTGCACGGAATGTATATATCCTAGTGCCTGCTGCAGTGCTGACTCGCTTGTCGAGTGTCACTCCAAGACTCGTGAATGAGAAGTGTGAGTTGAAATACCTTATGTTATCTCTGAAATATTTAGCATCATCATCATCCTGACTTGTAAACAATCGTTTCAACTCAGCGGGCACATCTGGAATAGATATGCTAACTTTTCCTTTTCTACAACAGAATGCAGGCCCCTCGTATTGAAATCGCATTGCTCCGCAATAGCTGCAATCTTTAACTTTCCTCAAAACATGGTGCTTCTCTGGCAGGTTATGGTAGGCTTGGTTATCATCGGCATAAAGGGGGATGCCATCAGCAGCTACTCGGTATGATTCAAATTGGGCATCTGGATATGGACATTTAATTAAGTACACGTTTGAAATGGTAGAGTGTTTTGTTTGTAAATCAAGTCAGTTTTAGAGATGCTTACATTGTTCAGTGACCATCCTTGCTTCATCATCAAGCTCATCTTGTGTGTGTTCTCCATGGTGTATGGCCTCCAAGCATTCTAGTGGGAAAGATAGTCATTCCATGACCAAGAGAATGTAAATTACACACTTTTACGTGTTTGGCCAAAGGGCATGAAAAAAAAGCACGCAACAATATACATACCCTGAAAGTTGGATGTTTCCTCGTGGGGCTCAAGTATTCCATAGGGATCTTCAGTCTGGTGCTTGTCTCCTGGCGAATAATTGGTAAAAATTCATTATTGAAGATAGTACTTTATGGAAAACATCCAGCTATTAAATACTAAAATATTTACCTACAAGAGCTTCACGCGGATCGATAGCAGCGGACATATTGACAGGTCTTTTTTGTCTGTTAATTCGCTGCATCTCGTACATATCATTTATATGCAGCCAATCAGATTCTTCGCTCGTATTGATATTCACATTTGTATGCGAGGTACATCCATGGGTAGGCTCCCCTACGCGTACAACACAGATGCTCTTTAATAACTATATTGTTACAATCTGTGAAATAATATTATGTGACATGTATCTGGGGACATATCAGAGTTGAAGTTTGTTGCTACAACTTTGCTCCTCATTTTGTTGTAGTCACATTTCTTCTGCAAAAGAGAAGACATTTGTTCGGGACTCATTGAATTGTATCGGACTCTCTCACGCAACCTTTTTTTTCTGCTGCACTTTGCTTGAGAGACGATGAAACTAAAAGGCTCCCGATTGATCTTTGATCTGATGAGAAAATTGAACATAAGAATATAAATTATGGACTAAAAGAAGAATATAGTTATGAGCACGTATAGAAGTCTTTACCTGCGCTGCCACATCTAGTTTCAAATCCTGTATGGAAGGTTTGTACAGAATTATCACTTTGAATTGCACTCGGGGTGGAGTTGGTATTAATACATATAGTGTCAGCAATGACCGGAGAACAATGAAGTGTGCTATCTTTGAAACATGTTGCATTAACATCTGTAGGTGGCAAAATCTCTAGCATTATTAAATTTTTAGTACATGTTTGATAACACAAGAATAGTAATGTGTGCACCTTATGTCAAACCTGACTGCTGCAAGCTTGCATTTGTAATGTCTGATAAAGTGCATTGGATGCGTGCTACAGGTTGAGATTTTTGGTTGGCAACATGTGGTCTCACCACCGATTCATACGTATGCCCTTTGATTTTGTATATTTCTTTGGTATATCATTTCCATCTACCGTACCTTGGTTATATCAATCATGTCGTCTCTACTAAGGTATATATTTTTATTTTGGACAGAATCAATGGACGATCATGCATGCAAGGGAAGTTATGGATGGATGTATTGTTTGGAAACAAATGCATGCGTGCTAGTATCACATATGGAAAAACTTGCATGCAAAATTTAATGAGTTTGAATCCGCGGGGCATTAATGAAAAACCAGCTAGGTGCCCAGGCACCTAGGTGCCCAAAACATTTTACCTATATATATATATATATATATATATATATATATATATATATATATATATATATATATATATATATATACTTGCTAAACTAAGCCTGAGCGTATTTGTCTTAGCGTACGCTCCGGCCGACCGAGCGCGCCGGCCAGTACGCGCTAATTAGAACCGCACGACTCGCCCCACGTGCTTCGTCCGTTCCTTCGCGGAAAGACAGTCGTAACGATTACCATCATCACGCACTAAATCGGTCACTCGCCAGCGTCTCGGACATCAAGTCCTACTCTTAGTAATTCGCTTGTAGGAAGTAGTAACAAAGTTACCATCACTATTATAGCAGTAGTAATTAAAAATTACTAGATAGTAATGGAGTTACCATCACTATTACAACTGTAGTAATTCGCCTTTTTTTATGGAAGTAGTAATTGGTCCTAGTCGTAACACAATTACGATCTAGTGCATCTTACAATTAAAATAGCACATGTAGTAAATCGTTACTATATATCATTCTGGTCTTACTAGGTTTACCAAGTGCCAGCATTGAATCATCTCTTTATCCGTCGGTAAAAAAAAATTCTTTCATTACCATGCACTCCTTCATTTTTACTGCTTACAATTAGTGAGGCATAGTAATTCGTTACTACCTATTAGGTTGGCTTCTACTAAGTCTAAGAGCCGAGGGATCGAACCATCCAAAACTTGCTTCGTAAAGATTGTTCATCCATTACCATCTTTCTATCGTTATTACTACCAATGATTAATGCACGACGAGGGATCGAAAAGTTGTGGAACACGAATGGTAACAGAATTAAATCCGTTACTTTTTTCTCACATACCTTTACCCTCAACTAATTAGCAGCGGTGGAGAGACTTACTTCTGTGGCGCCAACCGCCCACCTAATTAGGCCGGAGCGCACGCTAAGCAATTATGCACGCCCGCTTATAATAGCGCCACCGTGTATATATATATATATATATATATATATATATATATATATATATATATATATATATATATATATATATATATATTGTAAGCGTGCGCGCATTTTGACTTAAATTAACTACGCGCCGGCCGCTCCTAATCACACGCTGGGTCACGCCCCTAATCACGCCCGGGCGGAGAGCGGAAAAGGCAGCTTGTTGAGGGTAACGGTATGTCAAGGAAAATGTAATTGATTTAATTCTATTACCATGTGTTGGTCACTATGCATTGCCAGTAATATATTAAGTATAGATGGTAATGGACCTAGGATTTTTACCAGTCACTAATATATCCAAGGTTTCATCCTAAACATTGGCAGTAATATATTTAGTACAGATAGTAATAGGCCAGACAAGTAGTAATGTATCACTATAGTAACATATTAAACATGGATGGTAATGGACCTAAGTATTTTACTGTGCACTGAGATGGCATGTCGAGTTATTTTAAGGAAAACTGTACGTGATGGTAATCCCTTACTACTTTGTAAGGGCCATTTACTACCGCTATAGTACTGATAGTAATAACGTTACTATGTCCTACATGCCCTTTTACGATGGTCATTTAGGCAGGCGAGGAGGGGTTGGTCGTAAGACGTTACGGTGGACTTTTACCCACGATCGCGTGTGCCCTTTCATTTGGTTAGCGTGTTTGCCTACTTAGCGCGCCGATTGGTTCGAAGTGGCCGGAGCGTAGGATAGGCCACAGTGCGCGCAGGCACACTTTAGCAAGCCTATATATATAGAGTTGCAGGTGATACCGGGTGTTACAAGCGCTGCAACCGAGTCATTGTTTTCCGAGTTAGCCGCATCTCGTTTTTTTTGACGTGCCTGTCGCTGCCTCAGTAGGTATTCGGCTCTCTTTTCTTCACTCATTCGAGCATACCAACCTTGAACCCTTGGTTTTTTCTGGACCGGTAGAGTAACATCCGAAAATTCAGAGGTAGTAGTGTATGGCGTGCCTTCATTATCACTCCTTCCTGTCACAACAACTTCGCACACAGCACATGAGAGCAGAACTGAATAATGGAAAACATCACAAAGTACTATTTCCCCGTCCATGAACTAACCTTTTTCATTCCTATTCGAGCCATCTGTATGAGGAATCATTTCGACAACTCCATCATTCGCAACTATAAATTAGACAAAGATGTACCTTAGTTTAAAACTACGACACTTACTTTGGATCGGAGGGAATATTTGATAAAGAAAAACGTGTGTGAATGAACTAACCTTTTCCATTCCTATTCGAGCCATCTATAAGAGGAATCATTTTGACAACTCCATCATTCACAACTACAAATTAGACAATGATGTCAGTTTTGAGGTTTTGTCAGACACAGATGATAATTGTTGGAAATATGCCCTAGAGGCAATAATAAATTGGTTATTATTATATTTCCTTGTTCATGATAATCGTTTATTATCCATGCTAGAATTGTATTGATAGGAAACTCAGATACATGTGTGGATACATAGACAACACCATGTCCCTAGTAAGCCTCTAGTTGACTAGCTCGTTGATCAATAGATGGTTACGGTTTCCTGACCATGGACATTGGATGTCGTTGATAACGGGATCACATCATTAGGAGAATGATGTGATGGACAAGACCCAATCCTAAGCCTAGCACAAGATCATGTAGTTCGTATGCTAAAGCTTTTCTAATGTCAAGTATCATTTCCTTAGACCATGAGATTGTGCAACTCCCGGATACCGTAGGAGTGCTTTGGGTGTGCCAAACGTCACAACATAACTGGATGGCTATAAAGGTACACTACAGGTATCTCCGAAAGTGTCTGTTGGGTTGGCACGAATCGAGACTAGGATTTTTCACTCCGTGTAAACGGAGAGGTATCTCTGGGCCCACTCGGTAGGACATCATCATAATGTGCACAATGCGATCAAGGAGTTGATCACGGGATGATGTGTTACGGAACGAGTAAAGAGACTTGCCGGTAACGAGATTGAACAAGGTATCGGGATACCGACGATCGAATCTCGGGCAAGTATCGTACCGATAGACAAAGGGAATTGTATACGGGATTGATTAAGTCCTTGACATTGTGGTTCATCCGATGAGATCATCGTGGAGCATGTGGAAGCCAACATGGGTATCCAGATCCCGCTATTGGTTATTGACCGGAGAACGTCTCGGTCATGTCTGCATGGTTCCCGAACCCGTAGGGTCTACACACTTAAGGTTCGATGACGCTAGGGTTATAAGGAATAGATATACGTGGTTACCGAATGTTGCTCGGAGTCCCGGATGAGATCCCGGACGTCACGAGGAGTTCCGGAATGGTCCGGAGGTAAATATTTATATATGGGAAGTCCTGTTTTGGTCACCGGAAAAGTTTCGGGTTTTATCGGTAACGTACCGGGACCACCGGGAGGGTCCTGGGGGGGTCCACCAAGTGGGGCCACCAGCCCCGGAGGCTTGCATGGGCCAAGAGTGAGAAGGGACCAGCCCCTGAGTGGGCTGGTGCGCCTCCCACAAAGCCCAAGGCGCAGCTAGGAGGAGAAGGGGGAAATCCTAGGCGCAGATGGGCCTAAGGCCCACCCTAGGGCGCGCCCCCTCTCCCCCTTTTGCCGCCCCCCTCCATCTAGGGCTGCCGCCCCTCTAGGGGTGGGAACCCTAGAGGGGGAGCACCCTCCTCCCCTCCTCTTATAAATAGTTGAGTTTTGGGGCTGCCCAAAAAAGACGATTTGATCTCTCCCTGGTGCAGCCCTACCTCTCTCCTCCTCGTCTCTTGCGGTGCTTGGCGAAACCCCGCCGGAGTACCACGCTCCTCCACCACCACCACACAGTCGTGCTGCTGCTGGATGGAGTCTTCCTCAACCTCTCCCTCTCTCCTTGCTGGATCAAGGCATGGGAGACGTCACCGGGCTGTACGTGTGTTGAACGCGGAGGTGCCGTCCGTTCGGCACTAGGATCTCCGGTGATTTGGATCACGACGAGTACGACTCCTTCAACCCCGTTCTCTTGAACGCTTCCGCTTAGCGATCTACAAGGGTATGTAGATGCACTCTCCTTCTCTTCGTTGCTGATTTCTCCATAGATTGATCTTGGTGACACGTAGGAAAATTTTGAATTTCTGCTACGTTCCCCAACAATAATCTCAACCATGGGTCAGCAAAGTGCACATACATGGACCTTTTGCAAACGTGTTTGTTACATCAGTAAACGGAACACGTTCACTCTGAACCAATCTGCTAGATGGTGTAGATGACTTAGTTGCATCTTTTTTTGCCTGGCGTGCTATTCGTAGTTTCTTTAGGTATTCCGCTTTCTTCTCACCGGACAGACGAGCATACCACCCTCCACCATTGCTCCGATTATTTTTCAAATCAGTACATGATTCCGAATTCTGCAACAAATGGATTTTGAATCATGATTAGCAAACAGAGAATAGTTATCACTGAAGAACACTGAAGAAGGGAACATATAGGACATTAGTTGGCTGTGAGCCCACTCAGATTCAGATTTGAATAATGCTCTCATGATGGATTTGCAAAGTTAAAAAATTGATAGTGCACAAAAAATTATCACTGATTTTCAGAGATGGAAAACATAAAGTAGCACTTCTGAATTAAAAAAACCTCAAACTGTTCACATATGTTATGTTAGTTTGTTAGGTAGATGTAACTCGGCCCCAAAGTTTGTAGAAAGCCAAGCGCAACACACCACTACCTTTTTAATTAATCTTTTCAAACTGTTCTTAGTAATCACATGCTTCCAGTTAGCATAATCCGAAACCTTAAATAATTAGTACAACACATTCTGAAAGATCTAACAATTTGAGGGAGGTAACAATGACAGTGACAGTTCGGGTTGAATTTATTTTGTCAGTACCCGCACCTCCGAATTATGTTGATCTGTCCCAATGGATCTGATCCTCGACTGCATATCTTACGTAACACGTCCGCTTGCCCGCTCGCTCGTCGACGTAGCCGCTCAGGGCTGTTGAAACATCTGGCAAAAGATCAATATAGAAAATATGCTGGATTCAGAACGCTTCGCTCAAACAAGCAGAGAGGCAGGTTAATTGATATATTATAGACAAGGCCGGTAGTGAGAATTCAGGGGCCCGAGGCCCTTCGAGGTTCTTAGTATAAATGTATAATAGTAATTAACATACGTAAAAGACGTGCTTGAGATCTAACAATGAGAGTGGAAAGAAGGTTTATTTAATAAGCTAACAAATAAAAGCTTTTCGCAAAAAATCAAACAAATAAAAGCAGACATCTCAATGCGTATTGAGCTAACTGATCAAGCATATCTAACTGTACCACTGTGACAACATTGCTATAGGAAACATGAATCACTACTACTACACCGTAGTAAATAGGAACTGCAGGCTTTAAACAATAAGGCCGTGGCATATGCTATAGGAAATCAGCATGTACGAGCAGTTTAATTAAAATTATCATCAAGTTTGAGTAATTAACAATACATGCGAAGGCATAGGGCGCTGGACGCGACTGTGTAAGGAGGCATGCTCGTACCTGTTGTCGCCGCGTAGCGCTGCAGGCCCACGTCGCCGTCGTTCCTCGGGACAAGAAGACCAGGAGAGGTCAAACCAAGAGTCGAGCCGTCGAAGACGACAAACACTCAAACAGGTGAACAGAAAGAAGGAAGTGACGGAACTCAAGGAACGATCGGAATTAAGGTTAGGGTCTAATCGATCATGTGATCCGAACAAACAGGAAACAAGAGATTTGGTTTCCACGTTATTATCTGCCTACATGCGAACATCGCCCAGGCTTTTTTCTTATTTCCTTCCATGTACGCGGTACACAAGGCTGAGTTAAAAAAATGATGGCATAGATCATGGTAATTATTATTAATTGATATTTTCCTTCTATGTACGCATCACACAAGGCTGAGTTTAAAAAAACATGATGGTGTAGATCATGGTAATTATTGTTAATTGATATTTTCCTTCTATGTACGCAACACACAAGGCTGAGTTTCAGAAAAACAAATATATGATGGCGTAGATCATGATAATTCTTGCTAATTGATATGATTAAAATAGGCCCAGGTTGGAGCAAGATCGTGGTAATTATTGCATAATTATGATGGTGTAGATCATATGGTAATTGTTGATAATTGATTATGGTAAATGATGTGATACAACATTGAGGCAATCTGGTCCATCGAAAGATGGCGGATGTATGGCTCAGATGTAATCTTCCTGCCACAACTCGATTGTTTAATAGTAGTAGAGATTATTACTCTACATATTCATGTTTCGTACAACCAAATCTCACTAGATATATTGCAAAACATTTTCGCAACAACGTGAAGGAAACAAAGAAACCCAACTAAAACAAAAAAAACAGAGAAACCCGTCTAAAAATGATGTATAGTGTAGTAAACCATTCAAAAAACGAAAACTTAAGCGTAATCAAGAATACTGATGACAAAAAAAATCATAGTAGTATATCGAAGAAAAGAGAAAAAAAATGAAGAAATCCGATGAATAAATAAATAATCGAAGAAAAAACATAAGAAATCATGAAATGAAAATAACCAAAGAGAAGAACCACCGAAGAAAACCAAAGTAAAAAATAAAAAGAACCAGCAAAGAAAACCAAGAGAAAAATAAGAAAAAACGTGAAGAAACTGAGGATTGTGCCCTCGCCTCGCGCTGAGGATTATATTGGTTCGGTTCCCCATGGACTTTGGTGTAATTTCCTTTCTTTGTGGGGTGTGCTGTATCACTGCTTTTGTCGAATCTCTACTATTAAAGAAGAATCGAACGTCGTGATGGTTCGACCTCCCTGATACTACCCCGTGCTAAAAAGATCGAAGGGATCCTACGTCCGCGCTAAAAAGATCGAAGGGATCCTACGTAAGGTGAAACAACGAAAGAATCGGAACAACCACCTGCGTCCCACAACTCCCACGTCTCATCTCCTCAAGATCGCAACCCCCTCCTCCCCCACTACCATGTTTCATCTCTCTGCCGAGTAAAATCCTCGCCGCCCCGCCCCGCCCTGCGCCGCCCCGCCCCCACACCCCTTCTTCGTCGATGGCATGGTGCCTTGCCTTGATGCCGTAGTTAGGGTCGCCGCTGTAGGACGAACCGCAACCCCCTGCGGTGTCGTCTCCCCTCCACCCTATCCATCTCCTCCACCCCTGACCGTATGCTAGGGTTCATCTCCCCACCCGCGCAGCTTGGCGTCCCAGCCGCACCCCCATCAGCCGCCACTCGGCGCACCAGCAAGCGCAAGCGCCGCCCCCGTCTCAGATGCAGGGCATGTCACCACCGCAGTTGGCCACCCGCCTCTCCAGGATGCGAACTATGGCAGTCCGGCTACCCGACGCAAACGCACACTGGGGCCAGCGAGGTCAGCACGCTCTGGATCGGGAACTTATAGTTTTGGATGGACAAAGATCACAAGAACTACATCTACAATTGCTTCCCGAGCACCGTCAAGGTATTTGCCTCTCGTCCTATCCTCTGTACGACTGCACCCTTCCTTACCAACGTTCCAGTGCCTGATTTCCTGTAAGCATCCTGTGGTAGCTTACGGCGACGAAGCGATGGAGGCATCGTCCCATTGCCTGATGAAGAAGAGGGGGGAAAGGAAGATGGTGACGAGCCGGAAGAGAGTGGATGTGGGCACCTCCTCCCTCGTAAGGATTGTCACTCATAGAGGGAGAACTTTCCTATATGTCACTGTTATTTCCTCTGTTGAGTTTATTTTTACTGAATTTTTTGTTTAGACCACAATATTTAGACTACAAATCAAAAGGAGGAGGCAGGCAGGGGGAGGTAGTGGAGGATAATTCTTCTATGGAAGCAGTCATATACTCATATATGAAAGCCATGGTAAGACCGAAAGAGAGGTTCGTTTCAATTTGTTTAGCTAATTATCAGCGACTCTTGTTTGTTGTTCCAGTCTTGTGATCCAAGTGGTTAACAATGTATTACGTAGTGATAGAAATGCCATGTACCTTTGGTGTGTATGGGAATCACATACTATGTTCGACACAAACTTAAATGGCTTGTTTGCTTCTTGTTGTCATACACAGTAAAAAATGGGAAGTCACATCTCTTACGAGTTAATCACATACTATGTTAAATGGCTTGTTTGCTTCTTGTTGTCATACACAGTAAGAAATGGGAAGTCACATCTCTTACGAATTAGGAAGCTCGACACGCATCAAGAAATTATAAGGCGAAGAAGGTGGTCAGATGCCGAGACAAATGGTTGAGAACTTGAGATGTTCACCTGCCATGACAAACTACTAGGTTGTGCTCGGTTCGTAATATAACGGATTTTGCATGCTAATTAGCAATGTCTTTGGTGGTTATGTCTATGGGTTTGTGAGAGACATCAGGCAAATATTGATACATGATAGTGGTGGAGTTTATTATTCTTCTGAACCATTAAAATATACACGGCATGCTCTACAAACCATAGGCCTTTTTTTCTATACTAGCACTTCTGTACAATTACCAGTGATACTCTAAGAGATGCTTCTGTGAAGGGGCAAAAGAGAAGGTGGGTCTAAAAGTAAAGAACAACGAGAAGGTGCCCTCAAAAAGAAGGAGCTGGAACCTCAAGCTTATCACTGAATGAATCTACAGAGACTAAGATTAAGAAGGAAGACCCTAAGGTGGCCTGCTCTTAGAGAATTACTGACAAATAAGCGGAGTTAAAGAATGTTAATTAAGAGTTTCAGTTATTGGGCAGAAAATAGCTGTATCAGATCAAGAGCACTCTGTGAAGGTATGCTATCTACTTTTATTGTTTCAGTTCCAATTTGTTTGTTATAACTTGCTTCATTTACAAAAGTGTCGGCGCATTGCCAAGTCAGTGGTGACTTATATATTGTTGCACTTTTGTAAGCGCCCCGGAAAGGTTATGTTGTCGCATCTCTCAACTGAAGCCTAAACAAGGGAGGCAATTGTTTACCAGAAGCGATGAGCCTGAGTACTTTAGTTTATTATACACAAAAGTGTGAGGATCTCTGAAATCTTATTTTACTTATTGTGTATATTAGTTCTTGCCCAATCTCCAATGCCATGATTGGCACTATTTAAAAATAATTTATATTGGTTTTGGAAATTATATTTATGTTTACACAGAATTTTAACTGTGTCATGTTGTATGTTGTTCTTTTAACGGCTGAGAAATGTTGTGTAAACTTCCATTTGCAGCGTGAACTTCCTGTGGCGTGTAGTGCAAGCGACTTATGCTCAGGTGATTGCTCGATGGCTGAGTGCTGGATGAAGAAGTTGCTGCTTTTGAAGAAGTCGCTTGGACTCAAGGCTAATTGGTGGACTTCTACATTATGACTCACTGATACAATTAGTCTGGTGTTCAACATACCGACTACATGCTGTCAGCCCCAACTCAAACTCACGCGAGGTCTGGCACTCTCGCCCTAACTCAAACTCACGCAATATAGAAGACAATGAACAAGAGACTCGCAACTTGGCTTATATTTCACTAACTGAAGAACATCCTAACTGACTAAACTGAACTTTAACAACAACAGCTACGACTGACGAAACTGGAATTTTCGGAAACTTTGATAGCAGGTATTAACTGAATTTTTCAGAAATTTTGACAGCAGCCGAAGAGGGGTGCCTACGACATAGACCAGTACATGCATCAAGGAGAATGTTGCTATTCTTGAGATTCTTGTCCAGGTAGGGAGGGTTAGTGTAGTTGTGTAGATAGTTGAGCCTGCCTTCCACGTCCAGCGCGACGTGCACCTCGCCACTCTTGACGTGCAGCTAGCCAGCTACTCGCTGAGCGCGCCATTATCGGTGAACTCGAACACCACGTCGCTGGGCACACCCTTCACGGTCATCATGTTCATGATCGGTGGGTACGCCGCAAACTCGATCCAGTTCATGCCACAGTGGATGGTCAAGTGCAAGGGATGTCCAAGCATGACGCCCGTGGTCATGGACGGTGACACAAAGGTGTTGTGCTTCCTGCACGTCACGGTGGGTCTCTGCCTCGACAAGGAGAATCGTCCACGAGCTCGTGCTAGGGGAGCGGCTCATGGCCAGAGGGGGAGGAAACGGGAGCCGACGCCGGTGGCAGTTCTCGGTCTGCTCGGTCGGACCGACCGAAATCTAGACCGGTGGTGTCTTCGGGCTGAATTATACAAACCCGAGCGGCCGAATATACCAGCAGGCTGAGATCGTGCGGTCCGGTCCTTAGCAGGCCACCCTGACTCATGGGGGAAGTCGGACCCGGTGTGTGTGTACTCGTCGACTGCTATAAGTACTCCTTTAATAAGGTTTCAAATGCCAAAGCAGTTATCCATTGGTCGGTTTCTTTTCTATTAATTTGAGGCTTCGAGAAACCTGATAGTGAGTTTCGCTTTTGGTGGTTTTACATTATATTTGAAAATCTGATAGCTCAGTGTTATAATGGTATCAAATATTATAAGTACTAGCTTCATTGATAGGTGTACATATCTCTCTGAACTACAAAGATTATCGGGTCATGAAGGTAGATTTTTGTTTATTAGCATGTATTCATTGGTTGTTCCAGTTGCTGATTGAGGAAATTAATTTCTATGAAACTCTGCAGGATAATACAAAGAGTTCAAAGTTTGTGTTAATATCCTTGTGTCCAAAAAGCTGAGAAAGTTCCTGAGGAACGATGGATCATGGAAGATGGCACACCTTGGCTTGGGAAATATACTAGGAACCATCCTGGAATGATTCAGGCCAGGCTGAAGCAAAGGTTACTTGATTAAGATCTACATATGCCAGCAAACTGGTTAATACACTAACCATTTTCTAGCTCAAAGTTTCTGGTCATGTTCAGCTTTTCTTTGGCCACAACGGAGGCCTTGATAGTGACAACAATGAAGCTTCCTAGATAATGTCCAACACCACATAAAAGTTGATGCCATGAATGCATTTTTTGAGTAGTTAGATGTCACTAGAATCAGATGTTGGCTTATATACTTTGATTAACTAGATGTAATTGAAGTTTAATGCCTTATGCAGGTTCATGCATCAACTATCCTTACTAATGGGCAGTACTTGCTGAAGCTTGATTGTGAATTTGTGATCACTACATCAACTGTAGCAATGCTCTGTTTTATTTGCATGCATTTAGATGATTTAGGCAGTACATGATTTGAAAGGAAAAGATGGTGGGTCAGCTCAAACCTTGTGGGACAAATCCTACTGGTAGTGTTGTGTGAAGATGGCCAAAGTTCTATTTTGAAGCTATATGTCCCCCAAGATTGTCGAAGATCTGAGCCAAGATGTGCAGGCTGATCACCGCTCACCAGGTGGTGATGTGATTCAATGCCTGCATTCGCCAGCATAGTTTCCTATGTTGCCTCAGCTTCATCCTATCACCGTGTTCCTCCCGATGAACTGGTCATGCAACTCGCTATTTGAATCACAGTTCCTCCCAATGAACTCATCAAGCAACTCGGTATTGAATCGCACGAGGCCATTGCGGTATCAGACTAGGTTGTTGCCACCATCCTATCCTGTTCCTCCTGATGTACTCATCATGCAACTCTCTCTTGAATCACATGAGGCTATTGTGGTATCGGACTAGGTTGTTTTCACCTTATGTATTTTATTATTATTCCGTGGCAACGCACGGGCATTCAGCTAGTATAGTCTAGGGTCCTTTTTGTCGAAAAAACGTGAAGAAACATGAAACAAGAAAAAAATACAGAGAGAGGCGAGCGAACGAGCGAACTATCGATGCGAACGCACTCAGTGAAGGAAAAAACCCGAAAAAACAGGTCCGACCAGTAGCTATGCTAAAAAGCTTCAACGCGAGTATCTTCCATCTCGCATAACGCAAGATATAGTTCTCACTCCAGTTAACAAGCTTCCGTTCGCACGGTCGCTAGCATGAGTTGGCCCACCAGCGCACGAGCTTGCTCGGGAAATTCCCCAAACGGTTGTACTGCTGACGCTTGCTCGAAAAATGTTCCAGAAAACTTTTTTTCAATTGTTGAATTCTGAAAACAAAATCAAAAAAACATCAAGAAAAGTTCAGCAATTCAAAAAATTTGACCAATTTTGAAAAACGTTCAGGAACTTGAAACAAAGTTCACCAAATTTGCAAAAAGATCGTGCATTTCAAAAGGAAAAAGGAAAAATGAAAAATAAAATAAATCTAAAGACAATAGAAAATAATGCAGGATAAAGGAAAGAGAGAAAAGGAAAAGAAAAAATAGAACAAGAAAAGAAAAGACAAGAAAAACCAAACAAGAGCGGTCCAGTAAAAACATTAATTAATCAGAAAAAACAAGAAAACCCGGGATGAGGTTTCTCCCATTCCACCCTTACATGGGCCGGCCAAGCCGAGAGCGCCTTTAGCCCAGTTAACGAAATGCATTCCACCCTTGGATGGTCCGGCCGAGGTAAGAACGCCTTTAGCGCCAGCTAACGAAATGCATGTTAACGGGCGCTGAAGGTGCCGAAGAGAAAATGCCCTCGGTCTCACACTAGACGGGACATAGTCGCTTCGTGCAGGGTAGGGGCGCGTCTATAACTCACTTATAGTGAGATACGCCATCGCCTTGCCTGAAGTGTTGTGTTCATGGACCGGACCAGTAATGCTATTGGTTCTATTCTTTTTTTGTTAGTTCACTTCGTCTCATTTTTTTCATTTCATTTTTCTATTTTTGTCATATTTAAAAGAAATACATATATTTCACAAGGAACCATTCCAGTTTTTAAAGTATAATATAGCTTAAAAAATGTTTCCTATGTATAAAAAACATGTACAATATGTATGAAAAAATTGACATAAAAACATATATCTGAAAAATGGTAATCATGTATCTAACACTGAAATACGTGTAGATACATTTGTTTTAGCGTCAATTAACATAAGATGAAGACAATATCTGAAAAATGATAATGTATATAAGAAACATATTTCTTATGTATACCACAAATGTAAAATCTGTGCCAAAATAGTACACATCAAACATGTAGCTAAATTAATATTAATCATATATTTGAAAAATGTAAACAAGTATAGAAAAATGTTTCTACTGTATATGAAAAATGTACAATCCATATGATAAAAAGTAGCCCTCAAACCCATATTACGAAAACAATTTAATGATGTATGTAAGAAACGATAAGCATGTACACCATCCATTTCAAAATACTTGTTGTGGTTTTAGTCTGAATTTGAACTAAAACCACCAAGTATTTTGGAATGGAAGGCCGCAACGAGTGCCTTCCACTTACGACGTCCAGAAAGCATGTTCCTCCTTTTGGAAGGCAAAGACAACCGTTGCATAGTGGCAGAGCTAACTTCAGACTTCATTTGCTGGCACAGGAGCAGAAGCGTAGGCGCTGTCTTTAGATGTAGCTGTTGGTGCCGAAGGAGATGTAGCGGTTGGTACCAAAGGAGGATTATTGCCCGCGGCTGCTTCGTGGTGGTCATCTTTCTGAGTAAGAAGATACGAGGAGACCTCAAGGGGCGACAACTACAAGAAACAGAAATGTCGCCTCCACAAAAACTGCGACACCTCCGACACCTCCGACACAACTACTATTCCCAACAGTTTTCTCCATAGATCCTTCAATCCCTAATAGGGCGCCTCCCAGGAAAGCTAGCATCACTATGATCGCTAGGATCCTGCAAGTATACATGTATGGCATAGAGACCACATTAGTTAATACTACTTAAACAAACAATCCACCAAGTATATATAGATTTTGTTAAACTTCGGTCTGAAAATTTTAAGCAAAGGTGTATTCTTTTTTAAAACCGTAGAGAACGAACGTTCTCCTGGGTCCCTGCTGCCTTCCAGCACGACAGAGCCTGCACCATATAATTTTGACTCACACGGCCGTGCAGTCGTATGATCATGATGCATACATGACATTGACACGGCAACCTCAACTGTCACCGTGACAAATTATGATGACATGTAGCGATTTGAATTGTGAGTTGCCTAAGGGCATGCATAGTGATTGATAAAGCAGTCTTATCTTAAATCCGTCAAGTAATCTTGATATGACAATAAAAATGATGTACAACAAGTTATACCTAAATATGTGATGAGAGATATTGTTGCTAACAGAACATATCTTAATTAAGAGAAAGCAAACCTGTTCTCTCGTTTCTCTCTCATTAATCTCAATAATTATCCTACATGACACTTTTAATATAGTATCATTGTATATGTCTTAAGTTCATGGACCCTCTTGCGTGATTTTCTACCAGATGGACTGTTCTGTACCTAGGTTTCAAGTTTACCGCCCATGGTGGAATTTCCTCCTTTTTGTAAAAAATTCATACAATATTAATTTTAGTGTCAAGTGTTTTTTTGCCTGAAGATGATATTTTCCTTGACTACTGACAGAAAGCAGCTGGACCCTAAAAAAAAGACAGAAAGCAGCTGAGATATGGAGCTTTCAGTGACAAAATTATTTACATACCATGAGATGACATAGAAAACGACGGCGGCGATGCGATTGGCCCTCTTGGGATTCTGCCATGCCCCACAGCAGCCGATGGCCACGCTAGCGAGAATCTGTGTCGTTAGCGCCAGCACGGCCGCCACGACGCCGCAAGCGGTCGCCGGCGATCGCTCGTACTTACACACGCTGCGGTCATCGTGGTCATCCTGATAGCTTCTCTGCATGAATGAGTGCACACAGTTAAGAATAATCACCAAAATTACTATCAACTACTGTACAACTAGATTATTGGTTGGCCAGAGGTTGCATACCAGCCCCAAGAAAACCGCGCTGATGACCCCGAAGATGACAGTCATCACGGCGATGACGGTGGTCGCCACCACGATACCTTTCTTCCCCATGGATGATCACACTACACTCGTAATCGGGGCAGATGAGTTGGATAGTGCATTAGGCGCAAACACATGCATTTATAGATAGATGAGCAGGTGCAGGAACACAATGGTAGCTCGAATATGATTACTCGACGACGGGCTAACTCATGCATGAAGATTATCAATCGCATTAACTGCTCCATTTCTTTGTAGTAAGCTAGTTGCTCCGTTCCTAAATATAGGCCTTTTTAGGAATTTCGACATGACTACATACGGAGCAAAATGAGTGAATGTACGCTCTAAACTATATCTATATATATCCGTATGTAGTTTATAGTGAAATCTCTAAAAAAACTTATATTTAAAAACAAAAGGAGTACCATATAAAGGTGATACTTCGATCCAAATCAACTATCACAATTCTAATACAACTTCCCTAAAGTACATACTATTAAGTTGCGCCTAGCCAAGAGTTTTGTCAAGGATTCAATCAACCCGAGTGGAGTGCTGTCAAGAATTCCCGCCTCACCAAGCATGGCGAAAACAAGAGGGTCGCCGGCTCGCGGCTCAGAAAAAGCCTCACTTAAATCGGCAACTAAACCTGAAGAGAGGCCCCTCAAACTAACTCGACAAAAGCAATGTACTAAATTTGAGACACTTATTTTAGGACAGAGGGAGTATTACGTAGCTATAAATTCCATCAGACATGATGGGAAAGCACTGTGAGCAAAGAAAACTCCCGAGCTTGCGAACCGATGAACACAATGCGGAGGTAAATAGCGAGTGAGAATCATGCCCTACGGCTTCGCAAGAACTGATGAACTGAAAGCAAATCGCCCGGAGCACCAAACTAGCAGAAAACAGCGGAATCCTTACGTTAGCTCCAAGTCGACTGCCCAAATCAAGCAAGCCACTGCTGCCCACACCCCACAGAGCCCTACACCACCAAGCGACCAGCGAAATGAGAGGACGGCGGTTACCGGCAGCACGAGAAGGGAGAGGCGGCCCGCCCACCTCAACAAAGCTCGCCGGAGTACGATTTTGGTCCAGAAATCCAACCAATACTGTTACTAATAAATAGTGTGAGGAGATAAAGGAATAATAAACAAGTGGATAGCTTGTTAAAGAAAGTAGTGGGTAGGATGGGAACTTATCTCGAGTTCATGACTCACGTACGTTTCGAATCCGGAAAGAAAGGATCGGAACGAGCGGAATATTCAAAGGATTGCACGACCGATGCACGACGCATGCAGGGTCCGCATCCACCATTATTCAGAGGTTGGCGAGTGCCTCTCTTGCTAGCTGTTTCTGTCCAGGCAGGCAACGTCTGAGCGGCGCACCGGAGACACTCATACGCGTGCCTACATGCGTGGTGATGCACGGGTGTACGCGTCGGCCGGGACGCCCGAGATATTCAAGGCCCGGCAGTAGGGACCGGCTTGCGGATTGATATCAACGTCGCGGCTGAAGTAAAATGCATAGAACCACCATAATACATTCATTGTTAACAAAAAACCATCACTTTATAAAACATGTCAAAAGTCACGGCATCAAAAAATTGACAGAGGCAAAAAATACTGACGATAGATGGAGGCTCGGTGCGGAGGTGGCGGACATGGACCCTGAAACCCCATTGCATCGGCGTCAAGTAGGAATCATTGGGTGGAGCCATCTCTTGCGGTCCTGCCTTAACAGAGTTGTAGATCCTCGCGCCGCCGTCGCTCAGTGTGATACTCCCACGGCTCGCCCATCGGAAGTGGCACCATCTTCACCGGCAGGAACGGGTGCTTCGTCCCTGCTAATGTGTCGTTCTCGGCGGAAATTGACAAGATCCTGATGAACCGCTGTAGCGTTTAGGGGCTGGGTGCGTCATGAGGTGGTGACCTGGAATCGTGGCGTTGGAGCGCCTCATTGGGCGCGGTGATGAGCGCCTCCGTGTCGGTCACGCTTTTCAGGGTCAGATTCAGCTCCAAGGAGACCAACCCACCAGCCAAGGGCTGAGTTGGCAAAAAAACTACCACGTACACACTTGGACTTGGTCTTATGATTTTTTTTTAGCATCAGTACAGACACAAGCGCTCATATACACGCGCATACACTCATCTCTATGAACGTACACATGCACACCCTACCCCTATGAGCACCTCCGAGAGACTGAGCCGGCATATCATCTTGAGATTTACGAAGTCACCATAGGCGCCTCGTCGTCGACGGGAACGTCTCCTCCCACTGAAAGCGCATCGCCGGAAATCCAGGAATAATGCGAGCATCAGGATTTGAACCCTGATGGGTTGGGGATACCACTGTCCACTTAACCAACTCAACCACAGGTTGATTCACGACTTGGTCTTATGATTTGATCCTTAATTGTGTGGCCATTCTGTAATATGCAGATGGCACGATACTGTGCATATCTAATGATATTGACGAAGCAATCAATCTGAAACTTCTACTATAACTTGTGTGAAATGAGACCTGGACATAAGATTAACTTATTGAGAAGTGAAGTTTTTTCTATTGAAGGTGATAATACTATGCAAATCAGTCGTGAGGTCATACTTGCTCTTTCGGGCCGTAGCATCGCGACACCTAGTCTATGCCGCCGTCTTGAGGCCATTCATGTGGTTGAACCGACCTGTGCGTTGCGGCCGCGTTACCCCTTCAGGGCGTAGTGCCGCGACCAGCGGTCCACCGCCGCCCCGAGTCCGTCCGCTACATGCCATCTCTGTGGCTGCATCGACCCTCAGGCTGCCACTGCGTCGCCCCATCGGGCGTAGTGAGCGCGGCACGCGGTCCCTGCCGTCGCCCTGAGGTCTTCCCCGTTGTCGCCCCGACTCGTGCGCTGCCGTTGCATTGCCCCTTCGGGCCATAGCGCTGTGGCACACGGTCCACTTCCGTGTGGTATGCGCCACGCAGCCTTCCTAGGCGCGGGAACGCCATCGTCCACGTCGGTTTTCATCACGCTGTTGGGTTCTTACTAGCCTACTTCGAGCACTGCTGTTGCGCTCCTAACGTAGCCGCCGCCGCCTCCTTCTCAGGCCGCCACCGCCGCTCTTCTTCCTTGTCCACGACGACTACCTCGACACCGGCAACCTCGACTCGACATCGACCACGGCATTGAAGGAAATATGCCCTAGAGGCAATAATAAAGTTATTATTTATTTCCTTACATCATGATAAATGTTTATTATTCATGCTAGAATTGTATTAACCGGAAACATAATACATGTGTGAATACATAGACCAACAGAGTGTCACTAGTATGTCTCTACTTGACTAGCTCGTTAATCAAAGATGGTTATGTTTCCTAACCATGAACAAGGAGTTGTTATTTGATTAACGAGGTCACATCATTAGTAGAATGATCTGATTGACTTGACCCATTCCATTAGCTTAGCACCCGATCGTTTAGTATGTTGCTATTGCTTTCTTCATGACTTATACATGTTCCTATAACTATGAGATTATGCAACTCCCGTTTACCGGAGGAACACTTTGGGTACTACCAAACGTCACAACGTAACTGGGTGATTATAAAGGAGTACTACAGGTGTCTCCAATGGTAGATGTTGGGTTGGCATATTTCGAGATTAGGGTTTGTCACTCCGATTGTCGGAGAGGTATCTCTGGGCCCTCTCGGTAATGCACATCACATAAGCCTTGCAAGCACTGCAACTAATAAAGTTAGTTGAGAGATGATGTATTACGGAACGAGTAAAGAGACTTGCCGGTAACGAGATTGAACTAGGTCTTGGATACCAACGATCGAATCTCGGGCAAGTAACATACCGATGACAAAGGGAACAACGTATGTTGTTATGCGGTCTGACCGATAAAGATCTTCGTAGAATATGTAGGAGCCAATATGGGCATCCAGGTCCCGCTATTGGTTATTGACCGGAGACGTGTCTCGGTCATGTCTACATTGTTCTCGAACCGTAGGGTCCGCACGCTTAACGTTACGATGACAGTTATTAAGAGTTTATGCATTTTGATGTACCGAAGGTTGTTCGGAGTCCCGGATGAGATCACGGACATGACGAGGAGTCTCGAAATGGTCGAGACGTAAAGATTGATATATTGGAAGCCTATGTTTGGACATCGGAAGTGTTCCGGGTGAAATCGGGATTTTACCGGAATACCGGGAGGGTTACCGGAACCCCCCGGGAGACTAATGGGCCTATTGGGTCTTAGTGGAAAAAAGAGAAAAAGGGAAAAGGCCCAAGCTGGCCGGCGCCCCCCTTCCCCAAGTCCTATTAGGAATAGGATAAGGGGACGGCCCCCCTTCTCTCTCTTTTCCCCCCCGGGAGTCCTAATTGGATTAGGATTGGGGGGAGGAGTCCTACTCCCGGTGGGAGTAGGACTCCCCTGCGCCTCCCCTCGCTTGGCCGGCCGGCCCCCCTCCTCCAACCTTTATATACGGGGGCAGGGGGCACCCCAAGACACACAACTTGATCCTTGAGATCGCTCCTTAGCCGTGTGCGGTGCCCCCTGCCACCAAATTCCACCTAGATCGTACCGTTGTAGTGCTTAGGCGAAGCCCTGCGTCGGTAGTACATCAAGATCGTCATCACGCCGTCGTGCTGACGGAACTCTTCCTCGACGCTTTGCTGGATCGGAGCCCGAGGAACATCATCGAGCTGAACGTGTGCTAAGAACTCGGAGGTGCCGGAGTAACGGTGCTTGGATCGGTCGGATCGGGAAGAAGACGTACGACTACTTCCTCTACGTTGTGTGATCGCTTCCGCAGTCGGTCTGCGTTGGTACGTAGACAACACTCTCCCCTCTCGTTGCTGTGCATCACCATGATCTTGCGTGTGCGTAGGAAATTTTTTGAAATTACTGCATTCCCCAACAGTGGCATCCGAGCCCAGGTTTTATGGTTTGATGTTATATGCACGAGTAGAACACAAGTGAGTTGTGGGCGATACAAGTCATACTGCCTACCAGCATGTCATACTTTGGTTCGGCGGTATTGTTGGTTGAGACGATCCGGACCAACCTTACGCGTACTCTTACGCGAGACCGGTTCCCTCGACGTGCTTTGCACATAGATGGCTTGCGGAAGACTGTCTCTCCAACTTTAGTTGAACCAAGTGTGACTACGCCCGGTCCTTGAGAAGGTTAAAACGGAGTCTATTTGACGAACTATCGTTGTGGTTTTGATGCGTAGGTGAGATGAGTTCTTACTTAAGCCCGTAGCAGCCACGTAAAACTTGCAACAAACAAAGTAGAGGACGTCTAACTTGTTTTTGCAGGGTATGTTGTGATGTGATATGGTCAAGGCATGATGCTGATTTTATTGTATGAGATGATCATGTTTTGTAACCGAGTTATCGGCAACTGGCAGGAGCCATATGGTTGTCACTTTATTGTATGCAATGCAATCGCGATGTAATGCTTTACTAGATTACTAAACGGTAGTAATAGTCATGGAAGCATAAGATTGGCGAGACGATAACGATGCTACGATGAAGATCAAGGTGTCGCGCCGGTGACGATGGTGATCATGACGGTGCTTCGGAGATGGAGATCACAAGCACAAGATGATGATGTCCATATCATATCACTTATATTGATTGCATGTGATGTTTATCCTTTTATGCATCTTATCTTGCTTTGATTGACGGTAGCATTATAAGATGATCTCTCACTAAATTATCAAGAAGTGTTCTCCCTGAGTATGCACCGTTGCCAAAGTTCGTCGTGCCCAGACACCACGTGATGATCGGGTGTGATAAGCTCTACGTCCATCTACAACGGGTGCAAGCCAGTTTTGCACACGCAGAATACTCAGGTTATACTTGACGAGCCTAGCATATGCAGATATGGCCTCGGAACACAGAGACCGAAAGGTCGAGCGTGAATCATATAGTAGATATGATCAACATGACGATGTTCACCATTGAAAACTACTCCATCTCACGTGATGATCGGTTATGGTTTAGTTGATTTGGATCACGTGATCACTTAGAGGATTAGAGGGATGTCTATCTAAGTGGGAGTTCCTAAGTAATTTGATTAACTGACTTAAACTTATCATGAACTTAGTACCTGATAGTATCTTGCTTGTTTATGTTGCTTGTAGATAGATGGCTCGTGCTATTGTTCCGTTGAATTTTAATGCGTTCCTTGAGAAAGCAAAGTTGAAAGATGATGGTAGCAATTACACGGACTGGGTCCGTAACCTGAGGATTATCCTCACTGCTGCACAGAAGAATTACGTCCTGGAAGCACCGCTGGGTGACAGGCCTGCTGCTGGAGCAACGTCAGATGTTATGAACGTCTGGCAGAGCAAAGTTGATGACTACTCGATAGTTCAGTGTGCCATGCTTTACGGCTTAGAATCGGGACTTCAACGACGTTTTGAACGTCATGGAGCATATGAGATGTTCCAGGAGTTGAAGTTAATATTTCAAGCAAATGCCCGAATTGAGAGATATGAAGTCTCCAATAAGTTCTATAGCTGTAAGATGGAGGAGAACAGTTCTGTCAGTGAGCATATACTCAAAATGTCTGGGTATAATAATCACTTGATTCAGATGGGAGTTAATCTTCCAGATGATTGCGTCATTGACAGAATTCTCCAATCACTACCACCAAGCTACAAGAGCTTCGTGATGAACTATAATATGCAAGGGATGAACAAGACTATTCCCGAGCTCTTCGCAATGCTGAAAGCTGCGGAGGTAGAAATCAAGAAGGAGCATCAAGTGTTGATGGTTAGCAAAACCACTAGTTTCAAGAAAAGGGGCAAAGGGAAGAAGAAGGGAAACTTCAAGAAGAACAGCAAGCAAGTTGCTGCTCAGGAGAAGAAACCCAAGTCTGGACCTAAGCCTGAAACTGAGTGCTTCTACTGCAAGCAGACTGGTCACTGGAAGCGGAACTGCCCCAAGTATTTGGCGGATAAGAAGGATGGCAAAGTGAGCAAAGGTATATGTGATATACATGTTATTGATGTGTACCTTACTAGAGCTCGCAGTAGCACCTGGGTATTTGATACTGGTTCTGTTGCTAATATTTGCAACTCGAAACAGGGACTACGGAATAAGCGGACACTAGCAAAGGACGAGGTGACGATGCGCGTGGGAAACGGTTCCAAAGTCGATGTGATCGCGGTCGGCACGCTACCTCTACATCTACCTTCGGGATTAATATTAGACCTAAATAATTGTTATTTGGTGCCAGCGTTAAGCATGAACATTATATCTGGATCTTGTTTAATGCGAGACGGTTATTCATTTAAATCAGAGAATAATGGTTGTTCTATTTATATGAATAATATC
The DNA here is from genome assembly GCA_034509565.1 of Triticum monococcum. Classification (NCBI taxonomy): domain Eukaryota; kingdom Viridiplantae; phylum Streptophyta; class Magnoliopsida; order Poales; family Poaceae; genus Triticum; species Triticum monococcum. Next base: position 10,419,087 of record CM067845.1, on the reverse strand, counting down.
TTTTATGGTCATGCACCTTTGAAGAGTGGTCTATTCTTGTTGAATCTCGAAGATAGTAATACACATATTCATAATGTAGAAGCCAAAAGATGCAAAGTTAATAATGATAGTGCAACTTATTTGTGGCACTGCCGTTTAGGTCATATCGGTGTAAAGCGCATGAAGAAACTCCATACTGATGGGCTTTTGGAACCACTTGATTATGAATCACTTGGTACTTGCGAACCGTGCCTCATAGGCAAGATGACTAAAACACCGTTCTCCGGTACTATGGAGAGAGCAACAGATTTGTTGGAAATCATACATACCGATGTATGTGGTCCGATGAATATTGAGGCTCGTGGCGGATATCGTTATTTTCTCACCTTCACAGATGATTTAAGCAGATATGGGTATATCTACTTAATGAAACATAAGTCTGAAACATTTGAAAGGTTCAAAGAATTTCAGAGTGAAGTTGAAAATCATCGTAACAAGAAAATAAAGTTTCTACGATCTGATCGTGGAGGAGAATACTTGAGTTACGAGTTTGGTATACATTTGAAAAATTGTGGAATAGTTTCGCAACTCACGCCACCCGGAACACCACAGCGTAATGGTGTGTCCGAACGTCGTAATCGCACTTTACTAGATATGGTGCGATCCATGATGTCTCTTACTGATTTACCGCTATCGTTTTGGGGTTATGCTTTAGGGACGGCCGCATTCACGTTAAATAGGGCACCATCAAAATCCGTTGAGACGACGCCTTATAAACTATGGTTTGGCAAGAAACCAAAGTTGCCGTTTCTTAAAGTTTGGGGCTGCGATGCTTATGTGAAAAAGCTTCAACCTGATAAGCTCGAACCCAAAGCGGAGAAATGTGTCTTCATAGGATACCCAAAGGAAACTGTTGGGTATACCTTCTATCACAGATCCGAAGGCAAGACATTCGTTGCTAAGAATGGATCATTTCTAGAGAAGGAGTTTCTCTCGAAAGAAGTGAGTGGGAGGAAAGTAGAACTTGACGAGGTAACTATACCTGCTCCCTTATTGGAAAATAGTACATCACAGAAAACTGTTTCTGCGACACCTATGCCAATCAGTGAGGAAGCTAATGATGATGATCATGAAGCTTCAGAACAAGATACTACTGAACCACGTAGATCAACCAGAGTGAGATCCGCACCAGAGTGGTACGGTAATCCAGTTCTGGAAGTCATGATGCTAGATCATGATGAACCTATGAACTATGAAGAAGCGATGGTGTGCCCAGATTCCGCAAAGTGGCTTGAGGCCATGAAATCTGAGATGGGATCCATGTATGAGAACAAAGTATGGACTTTGGTTGACTTGCCCAATGATCGGCAAGCAATTGAGAATAAATGGATCTTCAAGAAAAGACTGACGCTGACGATAATGTTACTGTCTATAAAGCTCGACTTGTCGCAAAAGGTTTTCGACAAGTTCAAGGGGTTGACTACGATGAGACCTTCTCACCCGTAGCGAAGCTTAAATCCCTCAGGATCATGTTAGCAATTGCCGCATTTTATGATTATGAAATATGGCAGATGGATGTCAAAACTGCATTCCTGAATGGATTTCTGGAAGAAGAGTTGTATATGGTACAACCAGAAGGTTTTGTCGATCCAAAAGGAGCTAACAAAGTATGCAAACTCCAGCGATCCATTTATGGACTGGTGCAAGCATCTCGGAGTTGGAATAAACGCTTTGATAGTGTGATCAAAGCATTTGGCTTTATACAGACTTTTGGAGAAGCCTGTATTTACAAGAAAGTGAGTGGGAGCTCTGTAGCATTTCTGATATTATATGTGGATGACATATTGCTAATTGGAAATGATATAGAATTTCTGGATAGCATAAAGGGATACTTGAATAAAAGTTTTTCGATGAAAGACCTCGGGGAAGCTGCTTACATATTAGGCATAAAGATCTATAGAGATAGATTAAGACGCTTAATTGGACTTTCACAAAGCACATACCTGGACAAGATTTTGAAGAAGTTCAAAATGGATCAAGCAAAGAAAGGGTTCTTGCCTGTGTTACAAGGTATGAAATTGAGTAAGACTCAATGCCCGACCACTGCAGAAGATAGAGAGAAAATGAAAGATGTTCCCTATGCTTCAGCCATAGGCTCTATCATGTATGCAATGCTGTGTACCAGACCTGATGTGTGCCTTGCTATAAGTTTAGCAGGGAGGTACCAAAGTAATCCTGGAATGGATCACTGGACAGCGGTCAAGAACATCCTGAAATACCTGAAAAGGACTAAGGATATGTTTCTCGTATATGGAGGTGACAAAGAGCTCACCGTAAGAGGTTACGTTGATGCAAGCTTTGACACTGATCCGGACGATTCTAAATCGCAAACCGGATACGTGTTTACTTTAAACGGTGGAGCTGTCAGTTGGTGCAGTTCTAAACAAAGCGTCGTAGCGGGATCTACATGTGAAGCGGAGTACATAGCTGCTTCGGAAGCAGCAAACGAAGGAGTCTGGATGAAGGAGTTCATATCCGATCTAGGTGTCATACCTAGTGCATCGGGTCCAATGAAAATCTTCTGTGACAATACTGGTGCAATTGCCTTGGCAAAGGAATCCAGATTTCACAAGAGGACCAAACACATCAAGAGACGCTTCAACTCCATCCGGGATTTAGTCCAGGTGGGAGACATAGAGATTTGCAAGATACATACGGATCTGAATGTTGCAGACCCGTTGACTAAGCCTCTTCCACGAGCAAAACATGATCAGCACCAAGGCTCCATGGGTGTTAGAATCATTACTGTGTAATCTAGATTATTGACTCTAGTGCAAGTGGGAGACTGAAGGAAATATGCCCTAGAGGCAATAATAAAGTTATTATTTATTTCCTTACATCATGATAAATGTTTATTATTCATGCTAGAATTGTATTAACCGGAAACATAATACATGTGTGAATACATAGACCAACAGAGTGTCACTAGTATGCCTCTACTTGACGGGCTCGTTAATCAAAGATGGTTATGTTTCCTAACCATGAACAAGGAGTTGTTATTTGATTAACGAGGTCACATCATTAGTAGAATGATCTAATTGACTTGACCCATTCCATTAGCTTAGCACCCGATCGTTTAGTATGTTGCTATTGCTTTCTTCATGACTTATACATGTTCCTATAACTATGAGATTATGCAACTCCCGTTTACCGGAGGAACACTTTGGGTACTACCAAACGTCACAACGTAACTGGGTGATTATAAAGGAGTACTACAGGTGTCTCCAATGGTAGATGTTGGGTTGGCATATTTCGAGATTAGGGTTTGTCACTCCGATTGTCGGAGAGGTATCTCTGGGCCCTCTCGGTAATGCACATCACATAAGCCTTGCAAGCACTGCAACTAATAAAGTTAGTTGAGAGATGATGTATTACGGAACGAGTAAAGAGACTTGCCGGTAACGAGATTGAACTAGGTATTGGATACCGACGATCGAATCTCGGGCAAGTAACATACCGATGACAAAGGGAACAACGTATGCTGTTATGCGGTCTGACCAATAAAGATCTTCGTAGAATATGTAGGAGCCAATATGGGCATCCAGGTCCCGCTATTGGTTATTGACCGAAGACGTGTCTCGGTCATGTCTACATTGTTCTCGAACCGTAGGGTCCGCACGCTTAACGTTACGATGACAGTTATTAAGAGTTTATGCATTTTGATGTACCGAAGGTTGTTCGGAGTCCCGGATGAGATCACGGACATGACGAGGAGTCTCGAAATGGTCGAGACGTAAAGATTGATATATTGAAAGCCTATGTTTGGACATCGGAAGTGTTCCGGGTGAAATCGGGATTTTACCGGAATACCGGGAGGGTTACCGGAACCCCCCGGGAGACTAATGGGCCTATTGGGCCTTAGTGGAAAAAAGAGAAAAAGGGAAAAGGCCCAAGCTGGCCGGCGCCCCCCTTCCCCAAGTCTTATTAGGAATAGGATAAGGGGCCGGCCCCCCTTCTCTCTCTTTCCCCCCCGGGAGTCCTAATTGGATTAGGATTGGGGGGAGGAGTCCTACTCCCGGTGGGAGTAGGACTCCCCTGCGCCTCCCCTCCCTTGGCCGGCCGGCCCCCCTCCTCCAACCTTGTTATACGGGGGCAGGGGGCACCCCAAGACACACAACTTGATCCTTGAGATCGCTCCTTAGCCGTGTGCGGTGCCCCCTGCCACCAAATTCCACCTCGATCGTACCGTTGTAGTGCTTAGGCGAAGCCCTGCGTCGGTAGTACATCAAGATCGTCATCACGCCGTCGTGCTGACGGAACTCTTCCTCGACGCTTTGCTGGATCGGAGCCCGAGGAACATCATCGAGCTGAACGTGTGCTAAGAACTCGGAGGTGCCGGAGTAACGGTGCTTGGATCGGTCGGATCGGGAAGAAGACGTACGACTACTTCCTCTACGTTGTGTGATCGCTTCCGCAGTCGGTCTGCGTTGGTACGTAGACAACACTCTCCCCTCTCGTTGCTGTGCATCACCATGATCTTGCGTGTGCGTAGGAAATTTTTTGAAATTACTGTGTTCCCCAACAGGCATCCCTCGCATGGCTACCTCGACGATAGCTACACTACCCTACGCTCTCGGCTACCTCAACATCGGTACAAAGGGCTACCTCCTTGCTTGAGCAACCTCATTGGTTTCTGCTCCAGCAATGACTTCTACCATGCATCGACTGTTCGACTGTGGGGGAATGTCCGTCGGCTTATATTCAGATTATTCTCCAGTCTTACCGTCTGCGTCTCTACCATTGTGATTGCCCGGGGGGGGGGGGATGTCCGTTAGCTTACCTTCGGATTATTATCCAGTCTCATCATCTGCATCGCTAACGTTGTGATTGTGGGGGATGTCTGTCGGCTTACCTTCGGATTATTCTCCAGTCTTACCGTCTGCGTCGCTACCATTGTGATTGCGGGGGATGTCCGTCAGCCAGCTTACCTTCGGCTTATTATCCAGCCTCATCGCCTGTGGCGCTAACATTGTGATTGTGGGGGACGTCTGTCGGCTTACCTTTGAATTATTCTCCAGTCTCATCATCTGCATCGCTACCGTTGTGATTGCGGGGATACTAAGTATCGTGATTATTAGAAAACATAAGATAGACTAGAAATTATTCTATCTTGGTTTGTACTCCAGAAAATCATGTACTCTTATATATATGGATTGACTATTCGTCATCCTGAGCGAGGAATAGTTATTCTTCACCCCTTCTATTTTAACATCAATGCATCATATTTTACGTTTCGTAATTTTTTGTGTTATTTCATACATAATAAGAGAATGTAACAAAATATGTAATCACCATAAAAATATTTTATATTACGTAAAATTACAAACGTATAAATATAGTGTAAAATATACAAAAAATGCATTTTTTCTTGTCTTATGATCTATATTTTTGTTTTTCTATGCCAAATTTTATGTAGTGAATCAACATGAATGTAACTATTTATATTCCATATGTAATTTATGTATATTCCATATGAATGTGCAGCACATGAATTATCCCTTACTTGACATAGCGGTTACCGAACCACGAGGAAAGTAAGTCTAAGACTGACAGCATTAAATCATAAAAATACTACCTTGGCAATTATGTCACGTTCTCCCACATCTCCCACCCTCCAAACAAATAGAAACGTTGTATGAGAATTGCTTACCATTATCTTCTGAACTTTCCCAACTTTATAAACAACTTGGTGGACTAGGTAACTTGATCCATGATACTTGGTGAAGAAATCATCAACAGCACTACTGCACGATTCTTTTGTTATCTTTGGTATTCCGCGAACAAGCACAGTAAATTGGCCTGGATTGGGTGTTGCACGCTTAAGGTGAAGGAGCCTCAGTCTAGCAATGTGCCTATACTCCTGAAAGATTGGGTAAGGAAACAACATTACATGTGTTCCTCAATATGACGATGTAGAATAGTCCGTACTTAAAAAAAAATACTTACAAGATATAAGAGAATGCAAGCTACTCCAGATATTATGTAGAGAACTAGACAATGAACCCAAAGCCTGCAATGCAACCAGCAAATAAATTGAATAAAGAAGTATGTAAATTGCGCTCCCATATACATATTATTTTCTCATGTTTTGAAGAGTGGAGACGTGCACGGAACTAAATGAAGTCCAGTTAGAGGCAAAACGATTAACACTATAAATACCAATAATCAACACAGCATACGACAAACAAATATACAATTTCAGCCTTGATAAAATCACCATATGATAGCCTAGAAAAAAAACACCTTATGATAGCCTAAAGAAACTACCTTATGATACCCTAAAAAACACCTTATGATAAAACTAAAATAAATTGCTCAGCTCACCATCTTGATCGCACTTCCACATTCCCAATTGTGAAGATATCCAAATCTTCTGAAGGAATCCAACTATGTAGTATATTTTTTGAGTTGTTGATATACTACACTATATCTGCACATACAAAAAAAGTACGATTTATTGAGTTGTAGAAGTCCGTTTCTTTGAAATTCAAAAGAAAGGCTCATAGTGCCAATGACATTATTCGGTATCTAGCATGTGATGTGGAATGTGGTGCGGCTATGTTTTCCGTGTGCAAAACATGCAGCGTGCACACACAAACACGGCGGGGCGAAGCAATGTAACGGTAGCACCTGCCACAACACGGTAGCCCGCAGAGCCAAATGCTTGGGCCGCCGATGTGGTTGGGACTGACCCAAATTATAAATTCAGTCATCAGAACCCCACTCCCTCTTATTGTGAGAGCTTTTGCATGGTTGAGCATCATGGCTCATAAAGTGCTATGTCGGCAGGGCGAGGGTGTAGTTGGTTTCTCCGGGGGAGCCAACCACAGCCACACTGGTAGTCTTAGAACTTACTGTGACGCCCCCGATTCAATCGTACACTGATCATACATGCAAACGTGTACGATCAAGATCAGGGACTCACGGGAAGATATCACAACACAACTCTATAAATAAAAATAAGTCATACAAGCATCATATTACAAGCCAGTGGCCTCGAGGGCTCGAATACAAGAGCTCATCATCGACGAGCCAGCGGAAGGAACAATATCTGAGTACAGACATAAGTTAAACAAGTTTGCCTTAAGAAGGCCAGCACAAACTGAGATACAGATCGAAAGAGGCGCAGGCCTCCTGCCTGGGATCCTCCTAAACTACTCCTGGTCGTCGTCAGCGGGCTGCACGTAGTAGTAGGCACCTCCCGAGTAGTAGTAGTCGTCATCAACAGTGGTGTCTGGCTCCTGGGCTCCATCGCCTGGTCGCAGCAATCGGGTATAGAAAGGGGGAAAAGAGGGAGCAAAGCAACCGTGAGTATTCATCCAAAGTACTCGCAAGCAAGGAGCTACACTACATATGTATGCATTGGTATCAAATGAATTAAGGGTATCATATGTGGACTGAACTGCAGAATGCCGTAATAAGAGGGGGGCTAGCTAGTCCTTTCGAAGACTACGCTTCTGGTAACCTCCATCTTGCAGCAGGAGAAGAGAGTAGATGGTAAGTTCACCAAGTAACATCGCATAGCATAATCCTAACCGATGATTCTCCCCTCATCGCCCTGTGAGGGAGCGATCACCGGTTGTATCTGGCACTTGGAAGGGTGTGTTTTATTAAGTATCCGGTTCTAGTTGTCATAAAGTCAAGGTACAACTCCAAGTCGTCCTATTACCGAAGATCACGACTATTCGAATAGATTAATTTCCCTGCAGGGGTGCACCACAATTCCCAACACGCTCGATCCTCTTTGTCTGGACACACTTTTCTGGGTCATGCCCGGCCTCGGAAGATCAACACGTCGCAGCCCTACCTAGGCACAACAGAGAGGTCAGCACGCCGGTCTAAATCCTATGGCGCAGGGGTTTGGGCCCATCACCCTTTGCACATATGCACGTTGTGAACACGGCCGGAAGCAGAACTAGCCCCCTTAATACAAGAGCAGGCTTACGGTCCAATCCGGCGCGCGCCGGTCAGTCGCTGACGTCACGAAGGCTTCGGCTGATACCACGACGTCGAGTGCCCATAACTGTCCCCGCGTAGATGGTTAGTGCGTATAGGCCAATGGCCAGACTTAGATCAAATACCAAGATCTCGTTAAACGTGTTATCTTGAAATAACTGCGAACGCCGACCAGGGCCAGGCCCACCTCTCTCCTAGGTGGTCTCAACCTGCCCTGTCGCTTCGCCACAAAGATCCACACAGAGGGTCGTCGGGAAAGTATGTCCTTCCAGCCCCCAATTCATGAATCAACCGCGGGTACTCCTCGAGCCAACCCGACTTTAGTCATCACATGAATCATGTATAAAGTATATAGTATATACCTGTGATCACCTCCCGAGTGATCACGGCCCGATAGTATAGCATGGCAGACGGACAAGAATGTAGGGCCACTGATGATAAACTAGAATCCTATACTAAGCATTAGGATTGCAGGTAAGGTGTCAACAGCTGGAGCAACAATGACAGGCTATGCATCAGAATAGGATTAACGGAAAGCAGTAACATGCTACACTACTATAATGCAAGCAGTAGAGAGAAGAATAGGCGATATCTGGTGATCAAAGGGGGGGGGCTTGCCTGATTTCTCTGGCAAGAGAGAGGGGTCGTCAACACCGTAGTCGTATTGGGTAGCAGCGGCGTCGGTCTCGGTGTCTAGCGAGAGAAGAGGGGGAAGAAACAATAAATATAATGCACACAAATGCATGGTGATGCATGACATGACAAAGCGTGATGCTAGGTGTGCCCTAACGCAGTACGAGGTGGTACCGGTGAAGGGGGAAAACATCCGGGAAAGTATTCCCGGTGTTTCGCGTTTTCGGACAGATGAACCGGAAGGGGAAAGTTGTGTGTCCGCTATGCTAGGGATGCGTGGTGGACGAACGGGCTACGTATTCGGGTTCGTCTCGTCGTTCTGAGCAACTTTCATGTACAAAGTTTTTCCATCCGAGCTACGGTTTATTTTCTATTAATTTTCAAAATTTTAATCAATTTCTAGGGTTATTATTAATTCGAAAATTACCTAGTTAAATGCTACGGGTACACATAAGTGTATCCAAAGGTGTACACATGGGGCTGGCTAGTGGGGACAGGGGGCTGAGTCAGCAGCCCAGTCAGCAGTCAAAGTTTGACTATTGACTGGTCAAACTGACCAGTGGGCCCCCTGTCATAGTCACTAGAGATAACTAAGTTGCGAGTGTCGGTGCTGCGACACCGTGTCAGCATCCGCTAGAGTGCCGGCCAACAGAGAAGTTGCGAGCTCGACAACGGCGGGGGTGGGGCTGCTGCGAAGTGCGGCGCTGCAGACAACGTTCACAGTGCCGGGCACGTGAGGTGTGTGCGATGCGAACGATGCGGGAAAACGAAGGCGCTTGTGTGGGAGGATGAAATGGGCGAGGGGGCCTGATCCAACGGCCAGGCGTGGAGGCATCCAACAATCAGCGTGGTTACCGTTCTCAGCTCCGATACCGTTGTTGAGCAGCGTTTTTAATGAAAGATTAGAACCAGTCAATAATAAAGTACTTTCTTCGGTTGCATATAAGTTTTGTCTCAACTTAAAGTATCTCTGTTTTGATCAAATTTATAAAAAAAAATATCAACATTCGCAATGTCAAATCAATATTCTTAGATTCATTATATAATGTAGTTGCATAGTATATATATTTGGTATTGTATGTGTTGATATTTATTAATATAAATTTGGTCAAAGTTTGTAAATTTTGACTTGAAAACAAATCTAATATGCAAAGTAAAATGACTGGAGGGAGTAGAAAGGCCAAAAGAGGGATATTATTATCGGCATACACAAGACAACCATGCCATAGCGGCATGAGCTACCCTCACACTTGATTTTCACATGCAGAATGAGAAGGCGCGGAACCAACTTTAGACACCACGGTTGGCACAGAAGGAGGATCACCGCTAGCACCTGCTTGGCGGCGGCCAACCTTCTAAAGGAGGATATACGAGACTATGTCAAGGCCGACAACTATTTTAAATAAGACCGTCGCCACCACAAAAATTAAGACACCTGGTGTGTTACAATTGGCATCGCTCACGTCAATTTGAAAATAGCCTCTAGACCCAACCATCGTCGCGGCCAACAAAAATATTATCACTGTTGCAACCGCAAGGAACCTGCAAGTATGCACGGAGAAACCACAATAATTATTAATATATAAACGAACAAACCTCTTACCACATGTAGATTACCTATGAAACTTGCACTTTCAAAGTTTACAAACAGTTTTTCCTCCGTAACTTACATTGTGGTACTTTCTCCGTCCCATAATATAAGAACATTTTCGACTTATGGAACGGAGGGAGTAGATTGGGAATAGATGCGTTAAAGTTTGCGTATTTGATCTCTTGATAGTAGGGTACGTACCATGAGAGGATGAACAAGATGACTGCGAGGACGCGCTTGCCCTTGCTTTTGGGAGTGGGACACCTCCCGAAGCACCAGCCGCAGCAGCCCATGGCCGCACTGGCGACCATCTGTGTCATCAGCGCCAGCACCGCCGCCATGATGCCGCAGGGCATCGCCGCCGGCCTGTAGTTACAGTCACTGCGGTTGCTGTACTGAGCTGTCTGCATGAACGTACGAAGCGCACGGTCAAAAAATCCCGTACACAAGGATCACCGATCGAGGAAGAGATCTAGCTTGCGGTGCATACTGCCACCACGAGGATCGCCCCGATGATTCCGAAGAAGATCGTCAGCACGGCAAGGACGCTGGCTGAGACGACCAGACCGTTCTTGTTCTTCCCCATCTTCGAGCTCATCACTACTCTTGATTAGTTTTGATGTTTATTCCTCTTATATAATTAACAGCTACCTGGGTTGGATCGATCTTCATATATATGCAAGATGGTGGTGTGGTAAACACATTGCTCGCCGACGGTCTAACTCATGCATGAAGATTGTCTTTTCATCGCATCGCTGCATTTCGTTACAAGCTATAAACCGCTGGTACATAGTATATAATTAGCTTAACCTCTGCCTAGCTAAAAAACATATGGTGAAGTTGCATGGAACCTGTCTCGACCTCAGAAGTCGTTATATAGGGAAACCTTCCACATTCTAGTCGCTGTGTGCGTACATAGGGAAGACAAAATAACTTTGGGTTCTCAGCCCGGTGCAGTGCAATGCATGCATGTCTCGACTAACTAATTTTAGGGAAAATTTTGTTTTTGCCACTCTAGATTTTATCAATTTTCCTTATGTCATTTTAGATTTTGACTTTTGCCACTCTTAGCTTTTGACAATTATCACAATTATTGTCATTGCGTAGCAAAAGAAAAATAATTTTATTTCATTTTTGTCACTCTTAGCTTTTGAAATGTATCACAATTGCCACTCTGAAAATTTTGCTTTTGCCACGGGAATGGTAGTTGTGATAATTATCAAAAACTAAGAGTGGCAAAAGTGAAATGTCAAAATCTAGAGTGGCATAAGGAAAATTGGCAATATCTATAGTGGCAAAAAACAAAATTTTCCTGGTGGTGTGTTGGGCGTGCAGTTTCCTGTTTGTAACTTGTAAGGTACCATATGAACCAAGGGGCAAAGATGAAAATGATGCAAGTTGTAATTATCACTAATAACTATGCGATCCAACCCTCCTCTCTCTGTTTGTTTTATGTTTTTTCTGCTTTTATGTGTTTTTGGTTTTATTTTTTCTTTATTAGTTGGTTTTTATTTTTCTTCTGTGGGTATTTTTGGTATGTTGGACAAGTGTAAATTTATAAACGTAACTATTATACAATATGTGCGAAATTACCTACTACTCCTTCCGTTTCTAAATATTTGTCTTTCTAGAGATTTTAAATGGACTACAACATACGGATGTATGTAGACATATTTTAGAGTGTAGATTCACTCATTTTGCTTTGTATGTAGTCACTTGTTGAAATCTTTAGAAAGACAAATATTTGGGAACGGAGAGAGTATATGATTATTGTTTGCATACTACAAAAAGTGCAATTTTAGAGCAAAGTTGTGTGCAAGTTTTTTTAAAAAAATCGTTATCTTTCTTATTTACATGGTAATACTATTTCTACCGCGCGGTTCCTTATTTTGAATATTTTAGTTATTATTTTATTTCATTTCTTTTTCAAGGATAAATTAGTGCCAGTAATTCATCCTTCTTAGGAATTGAGATCGTGAAAATTCCACTATTATATTTTTATTCTTGCATATTTTTAAAAAAGCACTTTTGTGTGAATACTGTGTGCAATTTTTGTCATTGTTTGTTTTATTTTTTATTTTCTTTCTTCTAAAGGGTAATACCGATGCCACTATTTTATTCTTCCTTAGGAAACTTCATTATTTGATTTTGTTCATGTTTTTCGTTTTCATTCCTTTTTAAGGGTAATAGCAATGCCACCAATTTATTACTTCTTAGGAATCATTTTGTGTGTGAAATTTTACTATTATATGCATACTCTTGCATAATATTAACAAGTGCATTTTTTAATGAAAAAATTGTGCAAATTTTATTATTGTTTCTTTTATTCGTTTTATTCTTCTTAAAGGGTAATATCAATGCCAGTAATTCATATTTTCTTAGAAAACTTCATTATTATGATTTTATTTTAGCTTATATTTCATTTTCTTACTTCTTAATGGGTAATACAAAATCCACTAATTTATTATTTTTAGAAATACTTCATTATTTTGATTTTATTTGAGTTTTAATTCATTTTCTTTCGTTCCTAAAAAACTTCATTATTAAGATTATGTCTTATTTTCCATTTCATTTTTTCTTATTAAAGGGTAATATCAAAGCCACTAATTCACTCTTTCTTAGAAAAACATCACTAATTTTATTTTGTTTCATTTTTGTTTCCTTTAGTACCAATGGCACTAATTCATTCCTTCTCAGTAAACTTCCTTTTTTGTGAAAATTCCACTATTATATGCTTGTTCTGGCATATTATAAAAAAGTGCAATTTCTCTATAAATTGTGTGCAAAATTTGGCATTTCTTGGTTTAGATTGTTGATTTTTGTTTCTTTGTAAAGGTAATAAAAATCCCACTAATTTAGTATTCATTAGAAAACTTAATAATTTAATTTTCTTATATTTAATTTTTTATTTTTGTTTCATTTCTTCCTTCTTAAAGGGCAATATCAATGCCATTAATTCATTCCTTCTTAGGGAAGTTGTTTTTAGCGAAAAAAACAACAAATATTATATGCTTATTCTTTAATATTATGAAAACACAATATTTATTTAAATTGTGTTCCAGTTTTGTCATTATTTCCTTCATTTTCTTTCTTTTTAAAGGGTGACACTAATGCCACCAATTCATTATTTTGATTTATAGAAGTTGAGACGCCGTGGAACAAATACCAATGCAACTAATTTATTTACTCTTTGGAAAGCTTCCACTTTTGCAAAAATTATACTACTCCCTCCATTTTTGTATACAAGGCCACTATTAAAATTACAATTTGCAGCTATACAAGGCCACTAACACCAATCGAGATAAAATTTATGAGGTTTGTCTCGTACTAGCAACCGAGGACATTAATACCGCATGCATGCATGCGGGGGGTGAGAAGGTTAATTTTAACGCACCACATTAATCAACCAATAAGGAGTGAGAGAGTTGTCTTGTTGTGCGTTGAAGAGGAAAATACACATTAATTAACACACCAAGCGAGGAGAAAAGACTAGTTTGCAACATTGGCTTAAATGGCCATTAGTTTCTACCTTGGTAGCTGTAATATGGGTTTGTGGCCTTGTATACAAAAATGGAGGGAGTATTACATGTTTATTCTTACATATTATAACAACGTACACTTTCTGTGCAAATTGTGTGCATTTTATTCATTTTCCTTTTTCTTTATGGGAATATCAAATACACTAATTAATTTCGTCTTAGGAAACTTCTTTTGCAATTTTTTATTATATGTTTATTCTTGCATATTATAAAAAATTGTAACCTATGTGTAAATTATGTGTGAATTTTGTCATTATTTATTTTAGTTCTTTATTTACTTTCTTTTACAGAAAACTTCATTTTCTGTCGAATTTGTTTTAGTGCCACTCGTTGTTTCATTGAGTTGGCACACAATACGAAGAGACGGATAAACATTGACCAAGAGGGATTCCCTGTAGCTTGTGATCCGGATGTTTTCACATTTTATCTTCATTATTATTTGTCTTATTTGTATCTCTTGAGTACAAACATGGATTTTTATGCAAATTCGTAGGATGTACTACACTATAGCTGCACATACAAAAAAGTACGATTTATTGAGTTGTAGAAGTCCGTTTCTTTGAAATTCAAAAGAAAGGCCCATAGTGCCAATGACATTATTCGGTATCTAGCATGTGATGTGGAATGTGGTGCGGCTATGTTTTAATCTACTTACAGCGAGCCAGCTAGCATGCATTCCGTGTGCAAAACATGCAGTGTGCACACACGAACGCGGTGGGGCGAAGCAATGTAACGATTGCACCTGCCACAGCACCGTAGCCCGCCGAGCCAAATGCTTGGGCCGCCGATATGGTTGGGACTGACCCAAATTATAAATGCAGCCATCAGAACCCCACTCCCTCTTATTGTGAGAGCTTTTGCATGGTTGAGCATCATGGATCATAAAGTTCTATGTCGGCAGGGCGAGGGTGTAGTTGGTTTCTCCGGGGGAGCCAACCACAGCCACACTGGTAGTCTTAGAACTTACTGTGACGCCCCCGATTCAATCGTACACTAATCATACACGCAAACGTGTACGATCAAGATCAGGGACTCACGAGAAGATATCACAACACAACTCTACAAATAAAAATAAGTCATACAAGCATCATATTACAAGCCAGGGGCCTCGAGGGCTCGAATACAAGAGCTCATCATCAACGAGCCAGCGGAAGCAACAATATCTGAGTACAGACATAAGTTAAACAAGTTTGCCTTAAGAAGGCCAGCACAAACTGAGATACAGATCGAAAGAGGCGCATGCGTCCTGCCTGGGATCCTCCTAAACTACTCCTGGTCGTCGTCAGCGGGCTGAACGTAGTAGTAGGCACCTCCCGAGTAGTAGTAGTCGTCATCAACAGTGGTGTCTGGCTCCTGGGCTCCATCGTCTGGTCGCAGCAATCGGGTATAGAAAGGGGGAAAAGAGGGAGCAAAGCAACCGTGAGTACTCATCCAAAGTACTCGCAAGCAAGGAGCTACACTACATATGTATGCATTGGTATCAAATGGATTAAGGTATCATATGTGGACTGAACTGCAGAATGCCGTAATAAGAGGGGGATAGCTAGTCCTTTCGAAGACTACGCTTCTGGTAACCTCCATCTTGCAGCAGGAGAAGAGAGTAGATGGTAAGTTCACCAAGTAACACCGCATAGCATAATCCTAACCGATGATTCTTCCCTCATCGCCCTGTGAGAGAGCGATCACCGGTTGTATCTGGCACTTGGAAGGGTGTGTTTTATTAAGTATCCGGTTCTAGTTGTCATAAGGTCAAGATACAACTCCAAGTCGTCCTATTACCGAAGATCACGGCTATTCGAATAGATTAATTTCCCTGCAGGGGTGCACCACAATTCCCAACACGCTCGATCCCCTTTGTCTGGACACACTTTTCTGGGTCATGCCCGGCCTCGGAAGATCAACACGTCGCAGCCCTACCTAGGCACAACAGAGAGGTCAGCACGCCGGTCTAAATCCTATGGCGATGCAGTGTGCGAAAGTTCGGGCGGGGTCGGGGAGGACCAACCGGAGGTGCAGGCGCAACGCCGGCGTTGATGGCGACGCCGTGGACCGGCGACCGTGGCGCTAGGGTTAGCCGGGGCCGCGCGTTGAGGGGGGGCGCGTCGGGTCAACGCGGTGGAGAAGGAACAACGTCACGAGATGAGCTCGTGGATGTGTTGTATGGCGATGGACCTCGCCGGAGTTGGCCGTGGTGGTGGCGGCAGGGAGGAATACAGAGAGAGAGAGAGAGAGAGAGAGAGAGAGAGGGAGAGAGAGAGAGGGAGAGAGAGAGAGGGCGACCAGGAGGCGATGCAGTGCGTGAGGGCAACCAGAGGAAAGGGGGATGGGAGGGCGGGCTTGCCGTCGGGCGCTAGGGGGCGGCGGCCACGGTGGAAGGGGAGGGTGTTGGGGAACGTGGTAATTTCGAAAATTTTCCTACGCACACGCAAGATCATGGTGATGCACAGCAACGAGAGGGGAGAGTGTTATCTACGTACCAACGCAGACCGACTGCGGAAGCGATCACACAACATAGAGGAAGTAGTCGTACGTCTTCTTCCCGATCCGACCGATCCAAGCACCGTTACTCCGGCACCTCCGAGTTCTTAGCACACGTTCAGCTCGATGACGATCCTCGGGCTCCGATCCAGCAAAGCGTCGAGGAAGAGTTCCGTCAGCACAACGGCGTGGTGACGATCTTGATGTACTACGGACGCAGGGCTTCGCCTAAGCACTACAACGGTATGATCGAGGTGGAATTTGGTGGCAGGGGGCACCGCACACGGCTAAGGAACGATCTCAAGGATCAACTTGTGTGTCTTGGGGTGTCCCCTGCCCCCGTATATAAAGGTTGGAGGGAGGGGGGCTGGCCGGCCAGAGAGAGGGAGGCGCAGGGGGAGTCCTACTCCTACCGGGAGTAGGACTCCCCCCTCCAATCCTATTCCAACTAGGACTCTCAAGGGGGAAAGGAGAGAGAGGGGGGCCGGCCCCTTCTCCTAGTCCTACTAGGACTTGGGGAAGGGGGGGGGGGGCGCGGCCAGCTGTGGGCTGCCCCTTTTCTCTTTTCCACTAAGGCCCAATAGGCCCATTAGTCTCCCGGGGGGTTCCGGTAACCCTCCCGGTATTCCGGTAAAATCCAGATTTCACCCGGAACACTTCATATGTCCAAACATAGGCTTCCAATATATCAATCTTTACGTCTCGACCATTTCGAGACTCCTCGTCATGTCCGTGATCTCATCCGGGACTCCGAACAACCTTCGGTACATCAAAATGCATAAACTCATAATAACTGTCATCGTAACGTTAAGCGTGCGGACCCTACGGTTCGAGAACAATGTAGACATGACCGAGACACGTCTCCGGTCAATAACCAATAGCGGGACCTGGATGCCCATATTGGCTCCTACATATTCTACGAAGATCTTTATCGGTCAGACCGCATAACAACATACGTTGTTCCTTTTGTCATCGGTATGTTACTTGCCCGAGATTCGATCGTCGGTATCCAATACCTAGTTCAATCTCGTTACCGGCAAGTCTCTTTACTCGTTCCGTAATACATCATCTCACAACTAACATATTAGTTGTAGTGCTTGCAAGGCTTATGTGATATGCATTACCGAGAGGGCCCAGAGATACCTCTCCGACATTCGGAGTGACAAATCCTAATCTCGAAATACGCCAACCCAACATCGACCTTTGGAGACACCTGTAGTACTCATTTATAATCACCCAGTTACGTTGTGACGTTTGGTAGCACCCAAAGTGTTCCTCCGGTAAACGGGAGTTGCATAATCTCATAGTTATAGGAACATGTATAAGTCATGAAGAAAGCAATAGCAACATACTAAACGATCGGGTGCTAATGCTAATGGAATGGGTCATGTCAATCAGATCATTCAACTAATGATGTGACCTCGTTAATCAAATAACAACTCTTTTGTTCATGGTTAGGAAACATAACCATCTTTGATTAACGAGCTAGTCAAGTAGAGGCATACTAGTGACACTCTGTTTGTCTATGTATTCACACATGTATTATGTTTCCGGTTAATACAATTCTAGCATGAATAATAAACATTTATCATGATATAAGGAAATAAATAATAACTTTATTATTGCCTCTAGGGCATATTTCCTTCAGTCTCCCACTTGCACTAGAGTCAATAATCTAGTTCACATCGCCATGTGATTTAGCAGCAATAGTTCACGTCACCATGTGATTAACACCCGTAGTTCACATCGTCATGTGACCAACACTCAAAGGGTTTACTAGAGTTAGTAATCTAGTTCACATCTCTATGTGATTAACACCCAAAGAGTACTACGGTGTGATCATGTTTTGCTTGTGAGATAATTTTAGTCAACGGGTCTGTCACATTCAGATCCGTAAGTATTTTGCAAAAATCTTTGTCTATAATGCTCTGCAAGGAGCTACTCTAGCTAATTGCTCCCACTTTCAATATGTATCCAGATTGAGACTTTTAGATTCATCTAGATCAGTGAAAAAAACTTGCATCGACGTAACCCTTTACGACGAACCTTTTTGTCACGTCCATAATCGAGAAACATATCCTTAGTCCTTTTCAGGTATTTCAGGATGTTCTTGACCGCTGTCCAGTGATCCATTACTGGATTACTTTGGTACCTCCCTGCTAAACTTATAGCAAGGCACACATCAGGTCTGGTACACAGCATTGCATACATGATAGAGCCTATGGCTGAAGCATAGGGAACATCTTTCATTTTCTCTCTATCTTCTGCAGTGGTCGGGCATTGAGTCTGACTCAACTTCACACCTTGTAACACAGGCAAGAAACTTTTTCTTTGACTGTTCCATTTTGAACTACTTAAAATCTTGTCAAGGTATGTACTTATTGAAAAACTTATCAAGCGTCTTGATCTATCTCTATAGATCTTGAAGCTCAATATGTAAGCAGCTTTACCGAAGTCTTTCTTTGAAAAACTCCTTTCAAACACTCCTTTTATGCTTTACAGAATAATTCTACATTATTTCCGATCAACAATATGTCATTCACATATACTTGTCAGAAACGCTGTAGTGCTCCCACTCACTTTCTCGTAAATACAGGCTTCACCGCAAGTCTGTATAAAACTATATGCTTTGATCAACTCATCAAAGCGTATATTCCAACTCCGAGATGCTTGCACCAGTCCATAGATAGATCGCTGGAGCTTGCATATTTAGTTAACACCTTTAGGATCGACAAAACCTTCTAGTTGCATCGTATACAACTCTTCTTTAGCAAATCCATTAAGGAATGCAGTTTTGTTTATCCATTTGCCAGATTTCATAAAATGCGGCAATTGCTAACATGATTCGGACAGACTTAAGCATAGATACGAGTGAGAAAATCTCATCGTAGTCAACACCTTGAACTTGTCGAAAACCTTTTGCGACAATTCTAGCTTTGTAGATAGTAACACTACTATCAGCGTCCGTCTTCCTCTTGAAGATCCATTTTTCTATGGCTTGCCGATCATTGGGCAAGTCAACCAAAGTCCATACTTTGTTCTCATACATGGATCATATCTCAGATTTCATGGCTTCAAGCCACTTTGCGGAATCTGGGCTCACCATCGCTTCTTCATAGTTCGTAGGATCATCATGATCTAGTAGCATGACTTCCAGAACATGATTACCATACCACTCTGGCGCGGATCTTACTCTGGTTGATCTACGAGGTTCAGTAGTGTCTTGTTCTGAAGTTTCATGATCATCATCATTAGCTTCCTCACTAACTGGTGTAGGTGTCACAGAAACATTTTTCTGTGATGTACTACTTTCCAATAAGGGAGCAGCTACAGTTACCTCGTCAAGTTCTACTTTCCTCTCACTCACTTCTTTCGAGAGAAACTCCTTCTCCAGAAAGTTTCCGAATTTAGCAACAAAAGTCTTGCCTTCGGATCTGTGATAGAAGGTGTGTCCAATAGTTTCCTTTGGATATCCTATGAAGATGCACTTCTCCGATTTGAGTTTTGAGCTTATCAGGATGAAACATTTTCATATAAGCATCGCAACCCCAAACTTTAAGAAACGACAACTTTGGTTTCTTGCCAAACCATAGTTCATAAGGCGTCGTCTCGACGGATATAGATGGTGCCCCTTTTTAACGTGAATGCAGCTGTCTCTAATGCATGACCCCAAAAACAATAGTGGTAAATCGGTAAGAGACATCATAGATTGCACTATATCCAATAAAGTACGGTTATGACATTCGGACACACCATTATGATGTGGTGTTCCAGGTGGCGTGAGTAGTGAAACTATTTCACATTGTTTTAACTGAAGACCAAACTCGTAACTCAAATATTTGTCTCCGCGATCAGATCGTAGAAACTTTATTTTCTTGTCACGATGTTTTTCACTTCACTCTGAAATTCTTTGAACTTTTCAAATGTTTCAGACTTATGTTTTATCAAGTAGATATACTCATATCTGCTCAAATCATTTGTGAAGATCAGAAAATAATGATACCTGTCGCGAGCCTCAATATTCATCGGACCACATACATTAGTATGTATGATTTCCAACAAATCTTTTCTCGCTCCATTGTTCCGGAGAACGGCGTTTTAGTCATCTTGCCCAAAAGGCATGGTTCGCAAGCATCAAGTGATTCATAATCAAGTGATTCCGAAAGCCCATCAGCATGGAGTTTCTTCATGCGCTTTATACCAATATGACCTAAACAGCAGTGCCACAAATAAGTTGCACTTATCATTATTAACTTTGCATCTTTTGGTTTCAATATTATGAATATGTGTATTATTAAGATCGAGATCCAATGAACTATTTTCATTGGGTGTGTAACCATATAAGGTTTTATTCATGTAAACAGAACAACAATTTATTCTTTTACTTAAATGAATAACCGTATTACAATAAACATGATCAAATCATATTCATGCTCAACACAAACACCAAATAACACTTATTTAGTTTCAACACTAATCCCGAAAGTATAGGGGAGTGTGCGATGATGATCATATCAATCTTGGAACTACTTCCAACACACATCGTCA
Organism: Triticum monococcum; assembly: GCA_034509565.1. Taxonomy (NCBI): domain Eukaryota; kingdom Viridiplantae; phylum Streptophyta; class Magnoliopsida; order Poales; family Poaceae; genus Triticum; species Triticum monococcum. Next base: position 10,398,303 of record CM067845.1, on the reverse strand, counting down.
CTTCACCCTTAACTAGTCTCTGTTTATTCTGCAACTCCCGTTTCGAGTTACTACTCTTAGCAACTGAACTAACATCAAATACTAAGGGGTTGCTATAAACACTAGTAAAGTACACATCAAATAACATGTATATCAAATATACTTATGTTCACTTTGCCATCCTTCTTATCCGCCAATCACTTGGGGTAGTTCCGCTTCCAGTGACCAGTCCCTTTGCAGTAGAAGCACTTAGTCTCAGGCTTAGGATCAGACTTGGGCTTCTTCACTTGAGCAGCAACTTGCTTGCCGTTCTTCTTGAAGTTCCCCTTCTTCCCTTTGCCCTTTTTTTGAAACTAGTGGTCTTGTCAACCATCAACACTTGATGTTTTTTTCTTGATTTCTACCTTCGTCGATTTCAGCATCACGAAGAGCTTGGGAATTACTTTTGTCATCCCTTGCATATTATAGTTCATCACGAAGTTCTACTAACTTGGTGATGGTGACTAGAGAATTCTGTCAATCACTATCTTATCTGGAAGATTAACTCCCACTTGATTCAAGCGATTGTAGTACTCAGACAATCTGGGCACATGCTCACTAGTTGAGCGATTCTCCTCCATCTTTTAGCTATAGAACTTGTTGGAGACTTCATATCTCTCAACTCGGGTATTTGCTTGAAATATTAACTTCAACTCCTGGAACATCTCATATGTTCCATGACGTTCAAAATGTCTTTGAAGTCCCGATTCTAAGCCGTTAAGCATGGTGCACTTAAACTATCAAGTAGTCATCATATTGAGCTAGCCAAACGTTCATAACGTCTGCATCTGCTCCTGCAATAGGTCTGTCACCTAGCGGTGCATCAAGGACATAATTCTTCTGTGCAGCAATGAGGATAAACCTCAGATCACGGATCCAATCCGCATCATTGCTACTAACATCTTTCAACACAATTTTCTCTAGGAACATATCAAAATAAACACAGTGAAGCAACAACGTGAGCTATTGATCTACAACATGATTTGCAAAATACTACCAGGACTAAGTTCATGATAAATTTAAGTTCAATTAATCATATTACTTAAAAACTCCCACTTAGATAGACATCCCTCTAATCCTCTAAGTGATCACGTGATCCAAATCAACTAAACCATAACCGATCATCACGTGAGATGGAGTAGTTTTCAATGGTGAACATCGTTATGTTGATCATATCTACTATATGATTCACGCTCGACCTTTCGGTCTCCGTGTTCCGAGGCCATATCTGTATATGCTTGGCTCGTCAAGTATAACCTGAGTATTCTGCGTGTGCAACTGTTTTGCACCCGTTGTATTTGGACGTAGAGCTTATCACACCCGATCATCACGTGGTGTCTGGGCACGACGAACTTTGGCAACGGTGCATACTCAGGGAGAACACTTCTTGATAATTTAGTGAGAGATCATCTTATAATGCTACCGTCAATCAAAGCAAGATAAGATGCATAAAAGGATAAACATCACATGCAATCAATATAAGTGATATGATATGGCCATCATCATCTTGTGCTTGTGATCTCCATCTCTGAAGCACCGTCATGATCACCATCATCACCGGCGCGACACCTTGATCTCCATCGTAGCATCGTTGTCGTCTCGCCAATCTTATGCTTCCACGACTATCACTACCGCTTAGTAATAAAGTAAAGCATTACATCGCGATTGCATTGCATACAATAAAGCGACAACCATATGGCTCCTGCCAGTTGCCGATAACTCGGTTACAAAACATGATCATCTCATACAATAAAATCAGCATCATGCCTTGACCATATCACATCACAACATACCCTGCAAAAACAAGTTAGACGTCCTCTACTTTGTTGTTGCAAGTTTTATGTGGCTGCTACGGGCTTAAGTAAGAACTCATCTCACCTACGCATCAAAACCACAACGATAGTTCGTCAAATAGACTCCGTTTTAACCTTCTCAAGGACCGGGCGTAGTCACACTTGGTTCAACTAAAGTTGGAGAGACAGTCTTCCGCAAGCCATCTATGTGCAAAGCACGTCGAGGGAACCGGTCTCGCGTAAGAGTACGCGTAAGGTTGGTCCGGATCGTCTCACCCAACAATACCGCCGAACCAAAGTATGACATGCTGGTAGGCAGTATGACTTGTATCGCCCACAACTCACTTGTGTTCTACTCGTGCAAATAACATCAAACCATAAAACCTAGGCTCGGATGCCACTGTTGGGGAACGTGGTAATTTCGAAAATTTTCCTACGCACACGCAAGATCATGGTGATGCACAGCAACGAGAGGGGAGAGTGTTATCTACGTACCAACGCAGACCGACTGCGGAAGCGATCACACAACGTAGAGGAAGTAGTCGTACGTCTTCTTCCCGATCCGACCGATCCAAGCACCGTTACTCCGGCACCTCCGAGTTCTTAGCACACGTTCAGCTCGATGACGATCCTCGGGCTCCGATCCAGCAAAGCGTCGAGGAAGAGTTCCGTCAGCACGATGGCGTGGTGACGATCTTGATGTACTACCGACGCAGGGCTTCGCCTAAGCACTACAACGGTATGATCGAGGTGGAATTTGGTGGCAGGGGGCACCGCACACGGCTAAGGAACGATCTCAAGGATCAACTTGTGTGTCTTGGGGTGTCCCCTGCCCCCGTATATAAAGGTTGGAGGGAGGGGGGCTGGCCGGCCAGAGAGAGGGAGGCGCAGGGGGAGTCCTACTCCTACCGGGAGTAGGACTCCCCCCTCCAATCCTATTCCAACTAGGACTCTCAAGGGGGAAAGGAGAGAGAGGGGGGCCGGCCCCTTCTCCTAGTCCTACTAGGACTTGGGGAAGGGGGGGGGGCGCGGCCAGCTGTGGGCTGCCCCTTTTCTCTTTTCCACTAAGGCCCAATAGGCCCATTAGTCTCCCGGGGGGTTCCGGTAACCCTCCCGGTATTCCGGTAAAATCCAGATTTCACCCGGAACACTTCATATGTCCAAACATAGGCTTCCAATATATCAATCTTTACGTCTCGACCATTTCGAGACTCCTCGTCATGTCCGTGATCTCATCCGGGACTCCGAACAACCTTCGGTACATCAAAATGCATAAACTCATAATAACTGTCATCGTAACGTTAAGCGTGCGGACCCTACGGTTCGAGAACAATGTAGACATGACCGAGACACGTCTCCGGTCAATAACCAATAGCGGGACCTGGATGCCCATATTGGCTCCTACATATTCTACGAAGATCTTTATCGGTCAGACCGCATAACAACATACGTTGTTCCTTTTGTCATCGGTATGTTACTTGCCCGAGATTCGATCGTCGGTATCCAATACCTAGTTCAATCTCGTTACCGGCAAGTCTCTTTACTCGTTCCGTAATACATCATCTCACAACTAACATATTAGTTGCAGTGCTTGCAAGGCTTATGTGATGTGCATTACTGAGAGGGCCCAGAGATACCTCTGCGACATTCGGAGTGACAAATCCTAATCTCGAAATACGCCAACCCAACATCTACCTTTGGAGACACCTGTAGTACTCCTTTATAATCACCCAATTACGTTGTGACGTTTGGTAGCACCCAAAGTGTTACTCCGGTAAACGGGAGTTGCATAATCTCATAGTTATAGGAACATGTATAAGTCATGAAGAAAGCAATAGCAACATACTAGACGATCGGGTGCTAATGCTAATGGAATGGGTCATGTCAATCAGATCATTCAACTAATGATGTGACCTCGTTAATCAAATAACAACTCTTTTGTTCATGGTTAGGAAACATAACCATCTTTGATTAACGAGCTAGTCAAGTAGAGGCATACTAGTGACACTCTGTTTGTCTATGTATTCACACATGTATTATGTTTCCGGTTAATACAATTCTAGCATGAATAATAAACATTTATCATGATATAAGGAAATAAATAATAACTTTATTATTGCCTCTAGGGCATATTTCCTTCAGAGGGGGCGGCGGCCATGGTGGAAGGGGAGGCGGCGGCGGCGAAACAGGAAGAGTAGAAGCTGATTGGGGAGAAACGGATGGGCGTTGGGTTTATATACCTCGTAGCGAAATAATGAAAATACCCTCGGCGGGGCACGAGAATAACGGCGGTGGCACAAGATATTTCCGGTGGTGAGCAAAACTGTTCATTGCAATAGTGTCGCAGGCTCCATCCGGCGGTCCAAATCGTCGGGAGAGAGATCCAAGGGTCGGAAACGCATCAAGCAAACACATCCGACGGTCCACGATCGCTGAGCTCTGAGAGCGTCCGGGAGTGACTCGATCCCTTATTTCTCGATTCTGAAGCACCAAAGCACTTCCAATTAAAAGAGCTCAGTTATGATGCATGGCTATTTAATTCACTTTTATAATCTAAAAGGGTCTTAATGGATATGTTCTGATAAACCACCCTGAACTCATTTGCTCATTTTACTTTGTGGCAAACAATAGTGTAATCATGGTGCCTGATAGAGTGATAGTATATATATTGGCAGTTCACCACCATTTTGTTATAAAAGCAGCCATTAGGAAGTCTAGCCCCCACGCCATATTAGTTTCTTTTATGGAAAAAAGTAACATTACCAGGGGGGTCATAAGAATTATACCGAACAGATATCTATGGAGTATATAACAACCGCGTAGGTACGCACTGTATGAATTACATACCCACAATTGCATATAGGATTGGACGTTGCACCTCGTCGGTCAGTATTTAGATACCTAGAATACCTAAGCCGTGACATGTTTTATTATTACGAGGAGACATGGGTTATCGTCGTTGGGTAAGGATACCATGGGTATCATACATTAGGTATAAGATATACTAGGTATCATACATTGGATAGGTATGTATGACAACATATGCAAATACGAGCACCTGATACCTATTATAATAACAATTATACAATATGATTGATCTAAATTATTATAAAATTTGAAAACACTAAGGTATGTATGGCTATAGTCTTTTTCCTCTGTATAATTTTGTTATTATATTCCTAGAGTATCATACCTCAGTTACATCTCTATCAGGTCTGTTGTATAGATGTTCATAGATCGTCCATGTATCCACTTATTAAAAGGTGGTGACATTTATGGGCGTATACCAATAAATTTCACGTCAAGGTAGGTACATACAGAGAAATATCTTGATTATGTACTGTTTTTTTACGGGGACTTGAGTATGCACTTAAAAGTATCTTGGACTATCTACGTATCTTATAAAATCTAAAACAAATCATTGGGTATATACGTACACAAGTATGGGTGTTCAGACTATTTTTAACAAGACTAGTAGAATTGTTTAAGGAAAGAAATTGTTTATTAAAGAGTCAATACCATTTTCTTGGAAACTAATCTCCAAATAATGATCATGGAGGTACTAGTGCATGAGTAAACAATACTCCCTCCATCCCGAATTATTTACCTCAGAAATGTATAAAATTGATGTATCTAAAACTAAAAATATGTCTAGATACAACCATTTCCACGACAAGTAATTTGGGATGGAGGGAGTAGTATGCGATTCTTTTGGAAACTAATCTGACTAGTAGAATGCCCATGCGTTGCTATGGGCTATAATGCATATACATAGTTAGGGTTGTCTTCAAGGTCGAAGCTCATTTCTCGCTCATACATTCGGGCGTGTCCCGACAATAGACGAGTGCCTAGTAGGCTCCCAGAATTCAACCGTGTGGATAGTCCAGGCTCCCCAAATCCATATCATATATGGGGAGAAATATGGATGTCTAGACTATTCTCCATGTTATCTCCAACATGCAGACCCAACAGCAAAACCCCACTCCACAACATACCCTTCCTTTTTTTTCCTATCGGACCCTCCATTTCCTACTCGTTTTTTCATCATACCGGGACATTTCTCACTTGAGCCCTCACCTTTAAAACCAGATGATGTTCACCTCACTTTCGTCGTGTGTTGCAACATGTATGAAATTTTTTATATTTACAATATAATAGAGCGGGTAGAGCTAACATATACTATCAACACAAAACAACAAATAACTATAGAGATAATTCTCAAAGTCCATTCAACTTTGCAAATTAAGACCGACTTGTAAAGCGAGTGGCAACTTGAACATATTCCTCGTCTCCAATAAGCTCCACCTCTAGCCTACACAACACTCATTGCTAGAAGTACTTATCGTTCTCCTCTTCCTCGTCCTTCCCTACATCTTTTATTCCTAGCCTCTTCGTCAATTTTCGTTGGTGCCAACCAACACCAATCAACATCAGTGTGTTCGTCAGTGACGTCTCATCTTCTTCTTCCTCCTTCTGCGCTAGTCTTAGTTCTTGATCCTACTTTTTTTTATAGAATACTCTTCCTTTCTTTTTTCGCTTTATTTTCTAGAACATTCTTTTCTTCTCCAACACAATGGATCATTTGGCCGCTTTAATTCTTTTTTCCTTCTTATTCTTGGAATACTCTTTCTTTCTACACAGAATGAACCACTTGGCTATTGTAGTGTCGTGTTGTCCTCACCTGTGAATATTTCAGCAACCGTCAGCGTGTGGATATACTGCAGAGCATGGTCGTCATACATCTTGGTGAACGCTTGGTTGCCCATGTCGCGAGCGCATATGGTGGCCGTTGTCTATGGTGCTCGGCGATGCTAAGAGCCTGTTGACCGTCCTTGCCTATGAGTGATTTCAAAATGATTTAGCGCGACTAACTGTCTATCTAACTCTATGCATGCCTAATTAGCTGCCAATTAAATCAATTAATTATTTTGCTAATTGGGAAAAAAATCCCTACTTCGAATTTCTTGACATTTGAATGGTACAGTTGATTTGAGAAAATATCCTGGCGGGATATCTATATGACTGACAAGAAATATAATATGATCGCGTCCACAAACACATGTACGTGGCGGTCTGATGACCCGCCTTCCTCCAAGGCCATCCTCGACGCCATGCTCCCGCCATGGCAATCCTTGACGCCATGCATCAGCGTCAGGCCCGGGCACGGCGTCCCTCTGCAGGGGTGCTTGGATGCTTACTCCCATAAGATTTTTTTAAATTTTGTTAGGAAACTTATGATTGTCAATTAATAATAGAGATAATGTTAATAATAAATGCCATAATGCGGTATTAGCCATTTGTTATTGAGAAATATCTATTTTTTTGGAAGGTTATCGAGAAAAATCTTTTGTCTCTCTTCTAGGGAGGTGATCTCAGATGTATGGTATGATTTTCGAATCCTTATTTATCTATTATTTCTGACTCAGCACCTACCAAAGTAAGCACAAAACCATATCTCCCCTTTAATGGGATGTGGATTTTTAATTGGAGAAAGGAAATTCTGTGGCAGGGAGTGATGAGAGGTGAGGCGTAAAAAATGAGACAAAAATAAACCAGTGATGAGAAGCTACCAACTCCCCCTTTAGGAGTAGAGATCCCTATTTCTAATTATCTAAATGCTTAATTAACTATCAGTGTAATTAATTAATTTCATTAATAACTTAGTATTCAAATTGATTCCGTGGTAAAGAAATCCTTTTGAAATGGACATAATTAATTGCATAAATAATTAACAATATGGTAATTAATTACATTAATGGCTTGATTATTGTTTTGGCATTCGGTTTCCAAACTATTTTCACCGTCGTCTTCGAAGTGACAGTCAAAACTTTCTATCGTCAGTGCTTGGTTTTCCTGAGCACCTGTTGACCTCACCTGCGAATGTTTGACAACTGTCGGTGATGTCGCTGAAGGCCCACTGACAGTCGGTGAGAGCCTGCTGGCCATCCTCACCAGCGAACGCTTTCAAGTTGTTGGACACGATTAACTGTTTTCCTATCTAATAATTGCGGGATAAATTAACTACATGCCTAATTATCAGAAGGCTGAATTAGTTACCTACCTAATTAATTAATTGCCTACCAAATTGTAATAATATTCTATCTCCAATTATCTACAGGGCTAATTAAAATGTATGTCTAATAAATTAATTGCATTAATGGCTCGGTTTTAAAATTGTTTCCGTGTGAAAAATTCTTATTTAAATGAATCAAATTACTTGCAACCATAATTAACATTTGATTTGTTAATTGATTCGGCACTCGGTTTCCAAACTATTTTCGCATTAATGACTACATGCAAACCAACCAAACGACGTACGGACTCCTTCATTAGTAGTAGAGAAATGAATGACTGTAGAGGTACTTGTGCATGCAAGCAGTAAATGGAAAGGAAAATATTTGGAAGGTAATAGTGATTATTTGCAAGAAGAAAATGCATTAACGGACTGGATCCAGAACAAGGTGCCCCAGACACTTTGACCGTAAATTACATCAATAATATATATATTTGTGACTGAAAAAAAATATACCAATGAAAAGTTCTTTCGGATTTGAATTCAGCAGCATAACTTTTATGACATATAAGATACATTTGGTCAGTCTAGTTTTTGTCAAAGTTAGTTTTGGGACGCGTGTGCGGCTTATTCATTGGAATAGAAGGAGTAAGGTAATAATACAGATTTGCTTATTGTGTCCGATCATTGGATCAAAACCTGGTTACCTGATATTATTAGTGTGTATTTTATGTTAGCGTAAACATATGTACCACTGGCTTCATACTCGTACATATCTGATACACACAAACTCCGATTCGGACAATCAACGATCATGATTAATCCACCGAGCCAATGTAATCTCACGACAATAAAAACATCAGATCTCCTCGAATAATAATCTGCTAAAAAGAGACAAAGAACAATATTGTCTCGGACAATAAGAGAAAGAGAGGATCGATTATTTGTTTATTGATCCACCTTAGATTAGGATTCTCTGTTTTCAGTGCCGGCGTGGAGTGATTTGCAGAGGACGCACTTGCAGATAGATTCGTCACAAATCCCGCCACAATAGCCATTATCGACGCATGTCTCGGCACAGACTTGGCTGCCGCAGGCCCGAATTCTGGCTGGGGGCGCCTCCCAATGCAATTCCCTGCTTGCACCAACATCTATATGCGTTGTGGGGGAGGGGGGAGGTTTTGTTAGAAGATAAGAGGTACTATAGAACATACTTACAGAAACTACAAATTTAGATCTTGAAGAATCATACCGAAAGACGTAAGGAGCAGCGCCAATACCAATACCAGGACGGTGATCTTGAAAGCCATGATCGGCCAAAGAGAGGAAGTACAGAACACTAGCTTTGGGCTTAATATCGGGTCTAGTAGCTATAGGTTGTATGAGAGGAAGCAATGCACGCTCTACAAGTTCAGAGCGTGGATTTATAGAGAAGCACAAGTGTTATCTGTAGTATGGAAATATATCCTGGATATGCAATTTAGGAAATATTTTGATGTCAACCTTTTTGGTTTGTTTTTATTGCTTACTGCATATATCACGTGAGCTGATAATAACCTTCCTCTTATTGGTATTAATTAATTAATAAAGATTTGGGGTGGTTAACGCTGATGGCATAGGGCGATTCTAGGGATCGGTTGCTTCCCATCGGACTACATCTAGGCCGAAAATATGATTGCTTTCACCAGGACCGTGCAACGCTCCAGTCAAATGTGCAGTTTGTGAGACAGCTTGCGTGCAGGATTTTGCATTAGTTACATGATTAGTTTGTTGTCAAACAACTTCTTCCTCAAATCAACGTATACCATACACCTGTCGGATGATATCTGTCGTACATATAGCGGAGTTGCTACAGAGATTTCAAGCGTGGGAGTCCTTACTTCCGAAATGGAATGGCAGTGTGAACGACCGCCTTGAATCCAAAATTTTAATTTTCTTCATCCAGTTAACCATTTTGTTTCGGATTCTATTTTTTATTTGTTTCCGTCAAATTGCTTCCATGGCAACTAAATTAAGATGAGTGCTTCGCTTAACTAGCAGGTAGTGCGAGGCATGGCGCCGCGCCTCACTGGTTCGCCTGGGAATAGCCAAACCGTTGCAGGATTTTTATTGAACTCAGCATATATTGAGTAAATTTGGCAATACAAAGAACAAGAGAGAAAAGTGAGTGAAATATAGAAAACTATTGGTAAAAACTATATTTTAAGAGAACCCATTAGAATTTGGTTTACTTGACTATATGAAATCCAAAGAACATTCATTAAAATCAATATTTTAGAGATAACCTGAGAACTTGCTAAATTTCCGTGTGTCGCCACGGCTAACATAACAATGCACATACAAGCATGCAATTAATTTCCTCTCTCGATATAAAAAGACTCAAAAGGCATATCCATTTAATCTTGGTCATCGAACAGTATCAATCCAACGACCTAGATTGGTCCATAAGCGCTCAACATGTTTAGCCTACAATTAATATCATACCATATATAGCGTCAATGCAATCACAAAATTGACGTGTAATTGATGTTCTATCTAATATAAGCATGGAATTAATTTGCTCTCTAATTGATGTCCTGTTGTCTGTCTTTTAGGAAGATAATCTCACATATATGGTGTAATTTATAAATTCTTAATTACGAAACATTTACGTGATTGAATTGAATTGGAACCTGCCAAAGCAAGCACAAAAAAAAGGAGTGTCCAACTAGTCGATTCGATTTTTAGTGGGAGGGTCAAAAAACCAGTGTGGAGGGGTGGTGGTGGGAGGTGGAGGTGGAAATAAACCATGGAGACGAAAATAAACCATGTGTACCGGACTACCAACTCCCCTATTAGCAATAGAGATTTGTTGCACTCAACTGAAAAAATGATCTGCAATAGGAAATTTGATGTAAGCAATACCAAAAGTAACACATGGTAACATGGTAACCCAATACATAATCACGAAAGTAGTTAGAATAAAAAAATCGGAAGTCATGCATAGAAATAAAATCTAATTACAGATACGTCTGTCGGGATATGCATATTCCAATTTATGAAGATACAACTCAAGTTTTTTGTGATCTAACATGTATAGTATAAACTTCTAGATGAACAGATCCTATGATAGAGATGATTTGGCCCAAGTATGTGAAATACAAACTGAAATTTCTGAAATTTGGAGAATAAGATGAAACTTCAAAGCTTAACTTGTACTCCCTTCGTTTTTATTTACTCTGCATATTAGAGTTGACTGAAGTCAAACTTTGTAAAGTTTGACCAAGTTTATAAAAAACAATATAGACATTTATCATAATAAATCTATATGATGTGAAAGTACATTTAATAATAAATCTAATGTTGTTGATTTGTTATTGTATATCTTAATATTTTTGTATATAAACTTGGTCAAAGTTTGTAAAGCTTGACTTTGACCAAAGCTAATATGCGAACTAAATAAAAACGGAGGGAGTACTCCCTCCATTCCAAAATATAGTGCGCCCGCGCTTCCCGAGGTTCAACTTTGACCATAAATTTAACCAACGAAACTAACTGCGGCGGGAGAAAAAAATTATATAATTGAAAACTTCTTTCGAATACGAATTCACTGATATAATTTTTGCTCCCGCCGCAATCGGTCTTGATAGTTAAATTTACGGTCAAAGTTGTAGCACGTGGATAGAGGAAGCACTACATTGTGGAATGGAGGGAGTACAAAGGACAAATACCTAACACAAAGTGCTAGTAAATTTATATTGCTACTTATTAACATCACTACCTGAGTATATGGCAGGGTAACAGGATATTAGAACCATCACTTCCTGAGGATATCTACTGGAAAGGAATTGAGGATGACATAACTTTTTTATTTTGAAGAACACTCAGAGAGCATTCTTGGAATCAACAGGGCATGAAAGCCCACTTTTGATCATAGACTGGAAATAATGTCATGTCTATATATTGTGCAAAATTGCTTATAGATGGATCTAGATCATATAACCTTCTATAGTCACTATATCAACAATAACATCCTCCCCCTCTGATATCCTTCGTTAGGTATTTTCTCTAATAGTCTTGTAAAGGAATGAGCAACAATCTCAACAAACTGAATGGGTAGTCAAACCAAGTGAACAATTTTTCGTCAATGAAATTTTTTTGAAAAATAGTAAAACAAACAAAATATATGTTGAATTTATTTCAGGGTCAGCTTTTGTTTCTAGGATTGACATTGCAGTTCTTTTGCCTCGCCCTCAAGGGTTAGTTCTTTTCAGCTTTCGTTTCTCCAGAATCAGTTTCTGAGAAACCGTCCACAAAATTAGCTGCCCATAGAATCTGGTGTCCATTTCTCTTCTGAGATTGCGGTATGAGTTTGTGGGATGAGTTGTGTGCTTAAATGTTTGTAATGTCCCTGAACTGAAATTGTGTGTTGGTTTGCTAACACTAAGTTGTATCGAACAGTTCCGTGTCGAATATGGGCACGAAAACAATTTTTCGAATCTATAGACTCTATCAATGTAAGCCGGGCCGAACTCAGGCCTGTCCCGCAGACGTTGGGTTGACCCAGCCCGGCCCGGTATATGGCCAGATATATGTTACATGTGCAACGTAGTGTGCTTCATGTCTGGAGCGCATAAGTTGTGCCACGTTGCGAGGACAAGCCATAATATAATACAATAGAAAATTTGATTTTACTTTGATTTAGAATAGGAAGCTTACTTTTATTTCTAAAAATAATTTGAGGTTTCTTCTTTATTTTGGTTTGGAGTAGTATAATTGCTCGAAAATGAGTATTTCATTGTGGAATTCTAAAATAAACTAAGACCCTTTTTAAGTACATGTCATTCTGCCAATCTTGTGCTGCACGCGAGTACACTAAACGACCATGTGAAGTACACATATGTTGTTTCGAGGAGCACAAGTTAGTTCTGCACAGGGGTACAAGTTGCGCTTGAAGAAGTTCACTGAAGCCTATAAAAACAGATCTAGTTCTGAAGATTTTAACGCGAGGCATGTAACGGTGTAAATGGTCCACACCCGGTTCAACAAATATTCCATTTTAAAACTGGATACATGAAGAACACACGAACACACAAACCACCCTTCTCCTCCCGTGACAAGAAACTAACTAAACTCTGATGGCGATAAGAGACGCACATGAGTAACGACATTTATTCCGATTAATGATTTTGAGTCTAGATGGCAACCACCTAAAATGGCTTTCGTAACATACAAAAAAGCTTCACAAGCACATATGTTTCAAGCAGTGCAGATAAACTTTTGAATTCTTTCTTATGATTTGAATAAAACCGTAACAAACACACAAAACACGCAAAATGGTAGCATGGGTCAAAGCACACGCCTTCCACCTATCACGGTCCGTATAGAGCGCTCCTCCTTTGGAAGGCAAAGACAACCATTGCATGGTGGCAGAGCTAAACTTAGACTTGCTTTGGCGGTGCAGGAGCAATAGCGTTGCAACCGTCTTTAGATGTCGTTGGCACCAGAGGAGGATTACTGCCAATGTATGCTTAGTAGTGGTCCTTCTTCTGAACTAGGCGGTATGAGGCAACCTCAAGGGCGGCAACTACAAGAAACAAAAACGTCGCGATCACGAAAATTGCGACACCTCCGATAATCCTAGCGTTCCCAACAGTTTTCTTTGCAGAGCCTTTAAACCCTAACATGGCGCCTGTTAGAAATAGTAGCACTGCTATGATCGCAAGGACCCTGAAAGTATAGACGCATGGTGTAGAGACCATATTAATTATACAAGTTAAATGAATAAGCCACCAAGTAGATATAGATTATGTATTTAAGTTCAGTTTTCAAATTCTAAGAGAAATGATAAAAGAACAATGAATTCTAAAGCTCTCGGGCCACGCCACCACTTAGCACACCACGGCATTAGACTAGCATTAATTGTAGCATTAATTTTAATGATGATATTTTCCTCGATTAGCGAGAAAAAGCAAGCCGGATGTCGAGTTGTGAATAACCAAATTATTAATGTACCATGAGATGATGAAGAAGACCACCGCGGCAATGCTCTTGGCCCCCTTAGCTATCCGCCACGCCCCACAACAGCAGATGGCCATGCTGGCAAGAATCTGTGTCATCGATGCTAACACGGCCGCTACCATGCCGCATGTCATCGCTGGCGATTGCCGGTACGTAGAGAACTCGCCATGGTCATCATCATGATGTTTCTGCCTGAATGAATGCACAACGTTAAGAAGAATTAACAATATTATTATCAACTAGATTATGCTTGGCCAAAGTTTTTATTTTGAAATCTTGGCCGAAGGTTAGAGTGAGAAAGAGATACCATCTGACAGGTTACAATGACAGAGACATAATATCTAGCGTGCGATGTGTGCATACCAGCGCCAAGAGAACCGCGCTGATGACTCCGAACACGATCGTCATCACAGCGAGGATGCTGGTCACTACTAATCGGAGCAGATGAGTTAAATAGTACATTGCCACACGCATATAGATAGACAGAGATGAACAAGTGCATGAATGCAAGTATGCAACGTTAGCTCGAATAAGTTACCCGAGGACGGGCAACCTCTTGCATGAAGATTGTCACCCGCATTGCTCCATTTCGTGTAAGCTATATAAAGTTGGTAAATGTATAATTTCTTTCCGTAATAAAGTAAGGATTGACTCCGTGGGTTCATCGTCACAATACGCTTATTTTCGTAATTTTACACTTTCAGTTTGAATTTAAAACATATTCGAGATGGTACTAAATTTTGTCTCTGCAATATGGCTTTTTCTGAAATCAACCCGCACTCCTATTGTTCAAGTTAACCAGATGGTTAGAGGGACTGTGGTATCACCAGCCCATCAGGGTTCAAATCACGTTGCTCGCATTTATTCCTAGATTTATTTCAGGATTTCCGGTGATGCGCATTCAGTGGGAGGAGACGTTCCCGTCGACTACGAGACGCCAATGGTGACTTCATAAATCTCAAGATGATATATCGGCTTAGTCTTTCGGAGGTGCTCATAGGGGTAGGTTGTGCGTGTGTGCGTTCATAGGAGTGAGTGTATGCACGTGTATATGAGCGCTTGTGTCTGTACTGATGTTCAAAAAAAAGTCAACCAAACGGTACGGGGAACAGAAAAGAAAAGAAAAATCCCACCCAGACGAGCCACGACCTTGCCTCCAGCACGCCGCCACCGCCGGCCACTGCCCCTCCGCTGTGTGCCGCCACCACCGGCTCACGCCCCTTCGCCGCGCAGCGTCCTGGTCGCCGCCGCCGGCCTTGCATCACCTCAACGTCTGACACTCGAATCTCGCAGGCCCACCGCACACCTGCTCCCTTGCCAAGTTCGTCCAGGCGGCCGCCATACTCGCCGCCTTTGCAGACATCCCCTGTGGCGCCAATCTCAAGAGCCCTGACAACTTCTCCGACAGCTCGATTTCGTGCATCCCGACTCGATTACTTCAAGGAGGAGGAGGATGACGATGAGGTGGAGCTCCTGGACACGGCCGCCTATCCCGGAGATGTCTGCAGCAACGGTGGCCTCTCGTGCACGCGAAGGTCTATGTGGAGGCGGAAATTTAGTTTGACCTAACCTCGAGCTGCCGGCCTCCCCAAGTTCCTGCTATCGGCGGCCTCCCGAAGCTCCTGCCGGCCTCCTCCCCGAGCCCCAAGCACGAACAAAGTACCGTGTTGCACACCTGAAAGTCACCCAGCTGTTGGATTAATTATGCATCTATAGGATGCCATTAGCAGGATCAAATTGCATCTAGATCACCCAATAACCATGAACAGAGAAGGGATCAGAGGTTCTTTACATGTCACAAAAGTGGACATGATCGCCTGCTCGATGCAGGCGTGATGAAGGGGTGTCGTAGTCGAGGTAGAAGTCCTCCTCAACGTCCTGATGCCCTCATGACGCCATCGACACTGTCCGAGGACGGAAGCGGCGGCTGGAGTAGGTCTTCGCGTCGCTGCAGTGCTCCCCCTAATCGGATGGGGTGAGAGAATATCGGGAGGGGAGTAAAACCGTACGAGAATTATGATCGCGCAGGCTGCCAACCCTCTCCCGTACCCCCCTTTTATCTAGCGCTGGCGACAGAGGACCTAAACCATCAATTGGTTTGGGTGCCCCGATCAGGGCGCCTCAGTTGGGATAAAAGCCCACATACATTGGTGCGTGGGGCCATTTTCTTTAACGTTATCTTTCCTTCCTTTTTTTGTTAGACTAATAGATCTAACTGGTCTATTTAAGCTGTCTGATCAAACCAACATTCTCCCCATTGATCGTTAGGCTTAACTTCATTCGCCCATTCTACATAGGAATGATGTACCAAAGTGAGGTATTACAACAGCTCGAAACGGCATGGAACCTCAACACTTATAGCACACCCGCCTATTTTGAAATGGAAAACATTTTGCTAATTGGGGAGTGGTTTATCTTAATGGTCCTCTTATTCCAGAATCTTAAGGCTTCCGGTAGTCCCATGCCGGCAACATGCTCATGGAAAATATTGGATGGTAAGCCTTTTGTTAGCGGATCCGCAAGCATATGATTCGTTCTTATATGTTTAACATCAATTGTTTGATCATGGATTCTATCTTTCACAACATGATACTTTATGTCAATGTGTTTGGTAGCATCACTTGACCTGTTGTTACTCGTATAGAAAACTGTGGGTTCATTATCGCAGTATAATAAAATTGGTTTAGATATGCTGTCAACCACTTTAAGTCTGGGAATAAAATTCTTTAGCCATACAGCCTGCCCGATGGCGTCATAACATGCTACAAATTCTGCTTGCATCGTAGATCCAGCAGTTAACGTTTGTTTGGAGCTTTTCCACAATATAGCTCCTCCCGCGAGTGTGAATATATAACCTGACGTGGATCTCTTACTATCCACACACCCGGCAAAATCAGAGTCTGAATAACCAACATTTCTAGGTTATCAGTTCTTTTATATGTAAGCATGAAATCCTTAGTTCCTTGCATATAACGCAAGACCTTCTTTGCGGCCTTCCAGTGGTCCGGTCCTGGATTTGATTGGTATCTGCCAAGCATCCCGGTTACAAAACATAAATCTGGGCGTGTACAAACTTGAGAATACATGATGCTTCCGACAACTGAAGCATAAGGAACCGACTTCATCTGATCAGTTTCATATTGGTTCCTCGGACATTGAAATGTCCCAAACTTATCGCCTTTAACTATAAGAGCAGGTGAGGATGAGCACTTATGCATATTGAATTTTTTCAGTACTCTCTCAAAGTATGCCTTTTGAGATAGTCCGAACATTCCTCTGGACCTATCTCGATGAATCTCGATGTCGAGGACATACAAGGCTTCACCAAGATCTTTCATATCAAAACTGGATGACAGAAAATTCTTGGTCTCATGCAGCGTATCCTTATCGCTACATGCCAACAATATGTCATCAACGTATAAAAATGTGAACCTACTGCCTTTAAACTTAACATATATGCAGCTGTCCACAACATTTTTGGTGAAACCAAAAGTTTTGATAATTTTATCAAACTTGAGGTACCACTCTCTTGAAGCTTGCTTCAACCCATAAATTGATTTCTTTTAGATGACATGCTAAATGTTCCTTCCCTTCCACAACAAAACCTTCTGGTTGAGCCATGTAAACGTTTTCTTTTAAGTCACCATTCAGAAATGTCGTTTTAACATCCATTTGGTGTAGTTCTAGGTCGTAATGAGCTACTAATGCCATTATGATTCTGAAAGAATCCTTAGTTGACACAGGAGTGAAGGTTTGCTTATAGTCAATTCCTTCTCTCTATGTATACCCTTTTGCCACTAGCCTTGCCTTGAACCATTCGACATTCCCTTTGGAATCATACTTGGTTTTGTAGATGCACTTGCAGCCTACTCTCTTAGCTCCATCGGGAACTTCTACTAAGTCCCAAACATCGTTTGAGGCCATAGATTTTAGCTCGTCTTCCATGGTAACTAACCACTTGGATGAATTTTCGCTTTTAATGGCTTCCTTATAGGAGGTTGGATCCTCCACCTTCCCCAGATCATTCATATCCTCAATCATGAAAGTGACATAGTCATATGATATGGCTTTCTTCCTTTCACGTTGTGGTCTACCCACGGGAGGAGGTGGTGGTGGTACATCATCATTTTGAGGATCATTATTTTCTTGGTAGTCCTCATTTGTGTCTGAATTTTCATTATTAGTCTGCAGATCATCAGCTGACTGAGAAACTGAACCATGAGATTCAGGATCATCAGATGTCACATTTCTTCGTATTGGGAAAACAATCTCTTGGATAAACGGGGATGGTGCACAAACCCGCTTCTCCTCAAGATCGACCTCCCTTAAATTTGTGACCTTATTATCCTCAAAAAGTACCGCTTGCCTAGTCTCCACAAACTTGGTGGTGTGACTTGGACAATAAAAACGATATCCCTTTCCCCTATGAGGGTATCCAACGAAGAAACAACTAACTTTTTTTTGGATCCAATTTCTTAAGTTGTGGATTGAAAACTTTAGCTTCAGCAGGGCAACCCCACACTCGTAAGTAATTCAAGCTCGGTTTCTTTCCCACCCACATCTTGTAAGGTGTGTTTGGTGCTAACTTAGTTGGAGCAAGATTTAGTATGTGTGCGGCTATTTTTAATGACTCTATCCAAAGGCTTACTGGTAAACTCGAATGACTAAGCATGCTTCACACCATATCCATAAGGGTGCTATTGCGATGCTCGGCCACACCATTTTGTTGTGGTTCACCAGGAATTGAGTACTAAGCAATGATTCCATTTTCAGATAAGAACTTGGCAAAAGGTCCAGGAATCTGCCCATAAGGAGCATGCCTACCATAATACTCTCCCCCACGATCAGACCGTACAACTTTAATTTTTGCGTTCAGTTGATTTTCAACCTCAGCTTTATAGACTTTGAATTTCTCCAAAGCTTCCGATCGGTCACGTATGGGATAAATATATCCATAGCGGGAAAATTCTTCTGTGAATGTAATGAATGAATCAAAACCATCTACAGACTTAACATTAAGGGGTCCGCATATGTCGGTGTGAATTAATTCTAATACCCTTGTGGCTCTTATTACTCCTTTCTTAATTGTTTTTGCGAATCTTCCTTTAATGCAGTCGACACATTTGTCTGCATCTGAGAAGTCTAATGGGAGGAGTATTTCATTTTTAACTAAGCGTTCCATTCTCCCCCTCGAAATGTGGCCCAAACGACAATGCCACAATTTCGAAGAATTACTAACTCCTTTCCATTTCTTCTCAACATTAATTTCATCACTCACATGGATAACTGAATCATTATTGAGAGATAACATGTATAGTTGGCCTTGTCTAACACCCGGGCCTACATTCTTATTACATTTGTTCAAAGAAAATTGTTTCTTGCCAAAATGGCACTCATACATATCATCATCTAAACGAGAAACTGAAATCAAATTCCTACTTAAGGTAGGCACATAAATAACATTATTCAATCTAAGGGGGTGGCCAGTGTGTAGCTCCAACATGAGAGATCCCACAGCTTCAACATCGTCCTCAACTCCATTCGCAACCTTAAGCTTTCTTGTTCCTCCTCTTATAGTTTGGATCGTATCGAATCCCTGCATAGAGTTAGCAACGAGAGTAGGTGCACCTGAATCAATCCACCATGACTTTATAGAAAAATCGACATAAAGAGATTCATCTACAAAAGTAATTTCATCGATACCTCTTTTGTTCATCCATTTTAGAAAGCATGGGCAATCCCTTTGATAGTGTCCCTCCTCTTTGCAGAAGCTACAAGCATTTTCTCTAGCAGTGAAGCTGCTAGGAGCAGAAGAAGAACTACCGGCTTCTTTGCCCTTGAATGCCTTAGGGTTGAATGGCTTAGTGCCTTCTTTCTTGACTTGCTTTTTTTGAGGCTTAGGGAAACCTTGCCCGTCATGCTTTCTCTTGTTAGAGCCAACATGAAAAACATGGTCTTTCTTCTGCCTCATGATCCTCTCTTCCTCCTGGACCTTGCGGTCATCTCAGCGAGTTGCCATTTTTTCCTTTAGAGAGTTATAGTTGACCTTAATTTGTTCAAACTCTTCTAGAAGAGACTAAAGAATAATTATGACAAGAAGGGCTTCACTTAAAGAACACTCCAAAGCCTTAAGTTTGGTGTAAGCATTTACCACCCTTAGTATGTGTTGCCTAACATTTCCGTCAATAGTGTATTTCTGAAGAAGCTTAGCAAAAAGCTCATGAGCATACACTTTGTTGGAGCCTTTAAATTGCTCCTCCATTTCAGTGAGGAATTCTTTAGCAGTGTCTTTCTTAGGGAGTGCTTCAGAAATGTCCGGCGATATTGTCACTTTCATGATGAGAAGCGCAATATGGTTGGACTTGTTCCACTTTTCCATCTTAACATCATGGTATTTCTTGAGTTCTGCATACCCTGTAGCACCTGCCACAGGTGCCACAGGTTTTTCTTCCCTCAAGACATAGTCAAACTCATTACAACCCAAACATAATTCGACTTGGGACTTCCAACGAGGGAAGTTAATCCCCGTAAGTGGTTCGATCGTGTCGGACCGGAATGGAGCGGAAGCTGAAATCATCATAAAAATTCATAAGTAAACTGCATGATTATAAATTTACGTTGGTAAATAAACAAACATTCCAAGTATTTAATTTCAACTCCATGTCCTTCCATGTAGTAGGAGTAGGAGTCAAGGCAAGGGAAAAGAGAAGAGAAGGAAGGAGGGGGCGCAGCCCTTCCCCCTAGTCCAATTCGGACTAGGCCTTGGGGGGGCGCCCAACCTCTCCTATCTCTTTCCCCTAAAGCCCAATAAGACCCATATACTCCCCGGCGAATTCCCGTAACTCTCCGGTACTCCGAAAAATACTCGAATCACTCGGAACCTTTCCGATGTCCGAATATAGTCGTCCAATATATCGATTTTTACGTCTCGACCATTTAGAGACTCCTCGTCATGTCCCCGATCTCATCCGGGACTTCGAACTCCTTCGGTACATCAAAACTCATAAACTCATAATATAACTGTCATAGAAACCTTAAGCGTGCGGACCCTACGGGTTCGAGAACAATGTAGACATGACCGAGACACGTCTCCGGTCAATAACCAATAGCGGGACCTGGATGCCCATATTGGTTCCTACATATTCTACGAAGATCTTTTATCGGTCAGACCGCATAACAACATACGTTGTTCCCTTTGTCATCAGTATGTTACTTGATCGAGATTCGATCGTCGGTATCCAATACCTAGTTCAATCTCGTTACCGGCAAGTCTCTTTACTCGTTCCGTAATACATCATCCCGCAACTAACTCATTAGTTGCAATGCTTGCAAGGCTTAAGTGATGTGCATTACCGAGAGGGCCCAGAGATACCTCTCCGACAATCGGAGTGACAAATCCTAATCTCGAAATACGCCAACCCAACATGTACCTTTGGAGACACCTGTAGAGCTCCTTTATAATCACCTAATTACGTTGTGACGTTTGGTAGCACACAAAGTGTTCCTCCGGCAAACGGGAGTTGCATAATCTCATAGTCATAGGAACATGTATAAGTCATGAAGAAAGCAATAGCAACATACTAAACGATCGGGTGCTAAGCTAATGGAATGGGTCATGTCAATCAGATCATTCATCTAATGATGTGATCCCGTTAATCAAATAACAACTCTTTTATCCATGGTTAGGAAACATAACCATTTTTTATTAACGAGCTAGTCAAGTAGAGGCATACTAGTGACACTCTGTTTGTCTATGTATTCACACATGTATTATGTTTCACAATTCTAGCATGAATAATAAACATTTATCATGAAATAAGGAAATAAATAATAACTTTATTATTGTCTTTAGGGCATATTTCCTTCATTTTTTTGGCGTTGGCGCCGAAAAAATGGCCTGAGGGGCCTGTTGGGGGCGCGGCTGGAGATGCTCTAAGAATGATGCAAGAAAACACTGTTCTGGAGAGGTGTTGGAGGCTCTGAGCTGCATATTCTGATAACATAACTGTCAATTCACTGATGGGATTACGCCAAATACATAATAAGACCAAACACTGTTTCTACGAATTAGCATCAAGTTGCCAGGAGCAGTGAAGCGCCAATAATGTTCAACTATGGTGCTTGAGGAGATGGATATATATAGTTGTAGGTTGCAGATATACGGCTGGAGTAATATGTAAGTACTATTACAGAATTACTTTAGCTTATGCTGAGTGTTTCTATTAGCTAGATGATTGTGCTTCATGTCCTAGGATTGCATGCTCTTTATGTTCAGAGTACGGTCTGATTATGAATAAGATAATAAAAAGGTTCTTACTTCTAACTACACATTTTGTTAATTCCCAGTTGAAGGCTTCCACGCGCCACCTCCTTCGCCTCCTCCTACGCCGCCTGGCCTGCTCGCAACAAAAGTATGACTGCAGGTGTGGTTCATTCAATTTTGCAGTTTGATTTACTTGCTTGTGCATGTGTGTGTGTGTATACTAAGAGAGAGGGAGAGATTATTCTGCTCTAGCCAGTCGTATTTCTGTGATAAATCTGCTCCCCTCCACTCCTTTTTTATTTGCCTAAAATCTGAACATGAAAAGCAGTTACAAATTGAGAGCAACAAAGTAAACGTTCAAAAGTTTAGAGCCGTGCATGCTTTTGAGATTCAGAGGACGTGTAAGCTGGAAGATGGGTTGCCATGCTTTGTAAGTATGATTAGTTGGAGTACTATTCCATCCGATGCCAGTGCAAAGTCGAAGTAGGCGCTGACGAAGGACGTTAGGGTCTGTTCTTCACATCAACACTACATTGTCCAAACAGACGGGCGTGACGCCATTGTTTTTTTTTTCATCTTTTGTCTGTTTTTTTATTTCTTATTTTGTTTTTCCCTTCTCCAAATTTCAAAATGTTGCGAATTTTGAAAAACATGTTGGAAAACTTATAAAATGTTTGTGAATTCAAAAATATGTGGCAAATCATAAAATTTTCACAGTTTCAATAAATATTAGTAACTTTACAAAATTGTTTGCAAATTTAAAAAAATCACAATTTGGAAAAAATATATCCGCAAATAAAACCATGTTCATGATTTTTTTAAAAATAATCGTGTATTCGAAACAAATTGATGAATCTGACAAAAATGTCCAACAAATTAAGAGCTACCTTGCCAAGTGTCGCTTAGCAGATGGTCTACACAGTACAATTACAACCAAAATATTTTCTTAAAAAAATTTGTGCAGATTCAAGTATTTTTTTAGATATTCATATCTTTCAAACCCAAACTCTAAATTTAGCACGCTATTTATGAAAATAGCTCAGAAAATTTTGTAGATTCTAAATATGATGTTATCTTGCATGTTAATTATTTTATGTGCACAATTAATTAGTACTTCTCCTTTTCTATTAAAGGCATGGATGTTTCTTACTCCCATTTTTCGTACGTCACTTATTATCAGATTTTCATCCGTCGTTTGGTTCATCCATTTGCACATAAAATAGAAACATAAAATAAAATATGTTCACATTTTTTTGCAAATAGTATAAAATATTTATGGATTCAAAAAATGTTCTTTATTTTAGAAATTGTTCAAAAATTTGTAAAAGTGTTTATTTGAAAAATGTTCATGATTTAAAATATGTGCACGAGTTTAAAAAAATGTTCACGATGTCAAAAATTGTTCATAATTTCATGAAATTGAGAGTGATAGTGTATCTCGATGGTGCAACAAAATGTGGTCATAACCACAGAAAATTATGAAAATAATATCCCGTTGCAACGCACAGGCCCTTTTGCTAGTAATTAATTAAACTTCCTAAAATATATGTGATTCAGTTGCATGTAGCCAAAAATCTGTCGAGGATTCACGCGACTCCGAGTGGAGCGGTGTCAAGAATTCCCACCCCACCAAGCATGGCAAAAACTTTGAGTTCTGTGTAGTGGTGTCTTTGTTGCCGGCCTATATGGGCAAAGATCGTACTGTTGTTTCTATTGGCCAAAAACAAGGATTTCAAAGTGTATTGCCTACTGATCTTACTAATGTGATATTTGTTATGTGTTTGCTGTAATCATGGGTCGTGCCGTAGAAAAGAAGACTACAAGGCTTGCTTAGTGAGATTTCTAAAAGACTCTGCCCTGTGGTGGGAGAAGTCTCCAAACGCTCACATGGATGTGGCCCTGCTGTCCGACGACTCTGTTGATTTTGATAGGATAACATTGTGTCAAGATGATAGTTGTGTTTGGTTGCTTCATGTGGTAGTTTGGATTATGTGGTCCCTGACATCCCATCCTTTAGATGTGGTTAAGTATCTAGGGAAGTATGATCTCAATGGGTACATGATGTGCTTGTACTGTGACTCCATTGCCGTAATGAAAATGGGACTGTGTAGCCCCTTTGATAAAGGCAAAAAGCATGGCGCAGAACCACACTTAAATCAGCAAATAGTCATCAAGATGGAGGCATGGTGAACTAACACATTTTGGGTGTAAATAGAACTGAAACCAATCTCTCGGGGTACTAAACTACTCTCTCCGTTTCGAATTATTTGTCACATCCTATCCATTTATGCAATAAGTAATTCAGGACGGAGTTAATCTATCTATTTTTGTGGCAAGTAACTCGGAACAGAGAAAGTAGCTGAAATAAAGGAGCAGAGGAATCTTTACGTTATAGCTCCAAGTCGACAGAACCTGTCAAAGTCAAGATGGAGGCACAATGAAGCGTCCAGCAAAATCAGAGGAAGGAAAAACACAGCCTAAATGCCCGGAAGCACGAGCGCACAGGGAGAGAAGGGAAGAGGCGGCCAGCCCATCTCGACCAATGAAGCGTTGGAGGAAGCAAACTCGCCGGGGATTGGAACGGAAACCAAACCTTTGGATGTAGGGATCCAGGGCGAGAGGGGTGATGTATATGAGAGAAGTGAGAGGGCCTTACTTGTCCGTGACAAATTTTCATCGAGTAGTCTATGTGATACAAGGTCCATACTACCACGTGAAGATGCGTACAAAGTACCACATCACAGATTCTGGCTGGCTTCGCACTCTAAGCCGACCACCGGAGACAAGCACAATTGTGCGTACAGACGTGGCACGCATGTAGGGACCGTCCGTCCGGTTCACCCATCGACGTCGACGTGCGCGGCTGACATGCCTTGATGTGCCACAAAACATCAAAAGTTGATGTCCACGAAAACACGACATTTACTTTTTCTCGTTTGATAGACATATTTTTCAAATAAAAAACTTGTGTTACATCATTGGCTAAGACGAATGGTTCGTCTGTTTTATTCAAGATTGTTTAGATTCGCTGTTGTCATTCTGTACTGTGGGTCTAGCTGTACTCCGCTCCTGACAGATTGACTCATTTGTACTTAAACAAAGGGACCTTAAAATCATGTCCGTAGTCAAGTTCCCATATATCCACTATGTAACCATAATATATGTCATTTCCCCTCTTGGTTACTGCATCAAAGTGGACACCGTTGTTTTGGTTGATACTCTTTTGATCTTGGGTGATCGCGTAAAATGTATTCTCATTTATCTCGTATCCTTTGTAAGTCAATACAGTCGAAGATGGTCCTCTAGATAACGAGTACAGCTCATCAGAAACAGTGTTGTCACATCTGTGACGTGTTTTCAACCAACTGCCAAAAGTACTGATGTGTTCACATGTAATCTAGTCGTCACACTGCTCCGAGTGGTTGGAGCGCAGACTGTTCTTGAGTTCATCGACATATGGGATCACTAAGATAGAGTTCTGTAGAACTGTGTAGTGTGCTTGAGACCAAGAATGCTCGTCCCTACATACTATTGAGTCCCTCCAAGCGTGCGTTTTCCAGTCAGTTTCCCCTCATACCGCGATTGAGGAAGACCAATCTTCTTAATGCCAGGAATGAAGTCAACACAAAATCCAATAACATTCTCTGTTTGATGGCCCATGGAGATGCTTCCTTCTGGCCTAGAGCGGTTACGAACATATTTTTTTAGGACTTTCATGAACCTCTTAAAGGGAAACATATTGTGTAGAAATACGGGGCTCAGAATGACAATGTCGTCGACTAGATGAACTAGGACGTGCGTCATGATATTGAAGAAGGATGATGGGAACACCAGCTCGAAACCGACAAGACATTTTGCCACATCACTCCTTAGCCTTGGTAGAATTTCTGGATCGATCACCTTCTGAGAGATTGCATTGAGAAATGCACATAGCTTTACAATGGCTAATCGGACGTTTTCCGGCAGAAGCCCACTCAATGCAACTGAAAGCAGTTGCATTATAATCACGTGGCAGTCATGAGACTTTAGGTTCTGAAATTTTTTCTCTGGCATATTTATTATTCCCTTTATATTTGACGAGAAGCCAGGCGGGACCTTCATACTGAGCAGGCATTCAAAAAAGATTTCCTTCTTTTCTTTGGTAAGAGCGTAGCTGGCAGGACCTTCATACTGCTTTGGAGGCATGCCGTCTTTTTCGTGCAAACTTTGCAGGTCCTCTTGTGGTTTCGGTGTATCTTTTTTCTTCCCATACACGCCCAAGAAGCCTACCAAGCTCACGCAAAGGTTCTTCGTCACGTGCATCACGTCGACTGAAGAGCGGACCTCTAAGTCTTTCCAGTAGGGTAGGTCCCAAAATATAGATTTCTTCTTCCACATGGGTGTGCGTCCCTCGGCGTCATTCGGAACAGATAGTCCGCCGGGACCCTTTCCAAATATTACGTGTAAATCATTGACCATAGCAAGTACATGATCATCGATATGCATGGTGGGCTTCTTCCGGGGATCTACCATCGCCTTTGAAATACTTGCCTTTCTTTCGACATTAATGGTTGCTCGGAAGAAATCGACGATACCCTAGGTACACATTCTTCCTGCATTTTTCTAGTTATATACTTTCGGTGTCAACTAAACAGTGTGTGCATGCGTGATATCCCTTGTTTGTCTGCCTTGAATGGTTACTGAGAGCACGATAATCATTGATGGTTACAAACAGCAATGCATGCAGGTTAAATTGCTCATGTTTGTGCTCATCCCACACACGTACACCATTTCCATTCCACATCTGTAAAAGTTTTGAACTAATGGCCTTAGGTACATATCAATGTCGTTGCCGAGTTGCTTAGGGCCTTGGATAAGAACTGACATCATAATGAACTTCCGCTTCATGCACATCCAAGAAGAAAGGTTATACATACATAGAGTCACGGGCCAGGTGTTGTGATTGCTGCTCTGCTCCCCGAAAGGATTAATACCATCCGCGCTTAAAACAAACCATACGTTCCTTGGGTCACCTGCAAACTCAGCCCGGTACTTTCTCTCGAATTTTCTCCACTGCGACCCGTCAACGGGTGCTCTCAACTTCCCGTCTTTCTTATGGTCCTCTCAGTGCCATCGCATCAAATTGGCATACTCTTTGTTTCTGAACAGACGTTTCTAAAGGAAATATGCCCTAGAGGTAATAATAAAGTTGTTATTTATATTTCCTTATATCATGATAAATGTTTATTATTCATGCTAGAATTGTATTAATTGGAAACTTAGTACATGTGTGAATACATAGACAAACAAAGTGTCACTAGTATGCCTCTACTTTACTAGCTCGTTGAATCAAAGATGGTTAAGTTTCCTAACCATAGACATGAGTTTCATTTGATTAACGGGATCACATCATTATAGAATGATGTGATTGACTTGACCCATTCTGTTAGCTTAGCATTTGATTGTTTAGTATATTGATATTGCTTTCTTCATGACTTATACATGTTCCTATGACTATGAGATTATGCAACTCCCGAATACCGGAGAAACACATTGTGTGCTACCAAACGTCACAACGTAATTGGATGATTATAAAGGTGCTCTACAGGTGTCTCCAATGGTACTTGTTGAGTTGGCATAGATCGAGATTAGGATTGCTCCGATTGTCAGAGAGGTATCTCTGGGCCCTCTCGGTAATGCACATCACCATAAGCCTTGCAAGCAATGCAACTAATGAGTTAGTTGTGGGATGATGTATTATGGAACGAGTAAAGAGACTTCCGGTAATGAGATTGAACTAGGTATTGAGATACCGATAATCGAATCTCGGGCAAGTAACATACCAATGACAAAGGGAACAACGTATGTTGTTATGCGGTTTGACCGATAAAGATCTTCGTAGAATATGTAGGAACCAATATGAGCATCCTCTATTGGTTACTGACCAGAGATGAGTCTCGGTCATGTCTACATAGTTCTCGAACCCGTAGGGTCCGCACGCTTAACGTTCGGTATTATGAGTTTATGTGTTTTGATGTACCGAAGGTAGTTCGGAGTCCCGGATGTGATCACGGACATGACTAGGAGTCTCAAAATGGTAGAGACATAAAGATTGATATATTGGACGGCTATATTCGGACACCGGAAGGGTTTCAGATGATCTCGGAGAAAACTGGAGTACCAGAGGGGTTACCCCGGAACCCCCCCCCCCCCCGGGGGGGATAATGGGCCTTGATGGGCCCTAGTGGAGAGAGAGAGGGGCTGGCCAGGGCAGGCCGCGCCCCCCTCCCCTTGAGTCCGAATAGGACAATAAAGGGGGGGCGGCGACCCCCTTGCCTTTCCCCTCTCCCACTCCTTCCTTCCCCCTCCTAGTGGGACTAGGAAAGGGGAGTCCTACTCCCACTAGGAGGAGGACTCCTCCTCTTGGCGCGCCCGCCTAGGGCCGGCCGGCCTCCCCCTTGCTTCTTTATATACGGGGGCAGGGGACACCCCATGGACACACAAGTTGATCTTTAATCGTTTAGCCGTGTGCAGTGCCCCCTCCACCATAATCCACCTCGGTCATATCGTAGCGGTGCTTAGGCGAAGCCCTGCATAGGTAGCTTCATCAACACCGTCACCACACCGTCGTGCTGACGGAACTCTCCCTCGAAGCTCTACTAGATCATGAGTTCGTGGGACGTCACCGAGCTGAACGTGTGCAGATCGCGGAGGTGCCGTATGTTCGGTACTAGGATCAGTCGATCGTGAAGACGTATGACTACATCAACCGCGTTGTCATAACGCTTCCACTTACAGTCTACGAGGGTACGTGGAGGGCACTCTTCCCTTTCGTTGCTATGCATCACCATGATTTTGCGTGTGCGTAGGAATTTTTTTGAAATTACTACGTTCCCCAACAATGGCATCCGAGCCAAGTTTATGCGTAGATGTTATATACACGAGTAGAACACAAAGGAGTTGTGGGAGTGGGTATATACATATTGCTTGTCGTCACTAGTTGATTCTTAATTCAGCGACATTGTTGGATGAAGCGGCCCAGACCGACATTACGCGTACGCTTACGCGAGACTAGTTCTACCGACGTGCTTCACACACAGGTGACTAGTGGGTGTATGTTTCTCCAGCTTTAGTTGAATCGGATTCAATGAACATGGTTCTTTCTGAAGATCAAAAAGCAATCACTATACTGCATTGTGATTTTTAATGCGTAGGTAAGAACGGTTCTTGCTCAGCCCGTAGCAGCCACATAAAACTTGCAACAACAAAATAGAGGACGTCTAACTTGTTTTTCCAGGGCATGTTGTGATGTGATATGGTCAAGACATGATGCTAAATTTTATTGTATGATATGATCATGTTTTGTAACACAGTTATCGGCAACTAGCAGGAGCCATATGGTTGTCGCTTTATTGTATGAAATGCAATCGCCATGTAATTGCTTTACTTTATCACTAAGCGATAGCGATAGTCGTAGAAGCAATAGTTGGCAAGATGACAATGATGCTACGATGGAGATCAAGGTGTCGCGCCGGTGACGATGGTGATCATGACGGTGCTTTGAAGATGGAGATCAAAGGCACAAGATGATGATGGCCATATCATATCACTTATATTGATTGCATGTGATGTTTATCTTTTATGCATCTTATTTTGCTTAGATCAACGGTAGCATTATAAGATGATCTCTCACTAAATTTCAAGGTATAAGTGTTCTCCCTAAGTATGCATCGTTACGAAAGTTCATCGTGCCGAGACACCACGTGATGATTGGGTGTGATAAGCTCTACATTCACATATAACGGGTGCAAGCCAGTTTTTGCACATGCAGAATACTCGGGTTAAACTTGACGAGCCTAGCATATGCAGATATGGCCTCAGAACATTGAGACCGAAAGGTCGAGCGTGAATCATATAGTAGATATGATCAACATAGTAATGTTCACCATTGAAAACTACTCCATGTCACGTGATGATCGGACATAGTTTAGTTGATATGGATCACACGATCACTTAGATGATTAGAGGGATGTCTGTCTAAGTGGGAGTTCTTAAGTAATTTGATTAATTGAACTTTAATTTATCAAGAAATTAGTACCTGATAGTATTTTGCATGTCTATGTTGTTGTAGATAGATGGCCCGTGTTGTTGTTCCGTTGAATTTTAATGTGTTCCTTGAGAAAGCAAAGTTGAAAAATGATGGTAGCAATTACACGAAATGGGTCCATAACTTGAGGATTATCCTCATTGCTGCAAGAAGAATTACGTCCTGGAAGCACCTCTAGGTGCCAAACCCACTGCAGGAGCAACGCCAGATGTTATGAACGTCTGGCAGAGCAAAACTGATGACTACTCGATAGTTCAGTGTGCCATGCTTTACGTCTTAGAACTGGGACTTCAACGACATTCTGAACGTCGTGGAGCATATTAGATGTTTCCAGGAGTTGAAATTAATATTTCAAGCAAATGCCCAGATTGAGAGATATGAAGTCTCCAATAAGTTCTATAGCTGCAAGATGGAGGAGAATAGTTCTGTCAGTGAACATATACTTAAAATGTCTGGGTATAATAATCACTTGATTCAATTGGGAGTTAATCCTCCGGATGATAGTGTCATTGACAGAATTCTTCAATCACTGCCACCAAACTACAAGAGCTTCGTGATGCACTATAATATGCAAGGGATGGATAAGACTATTCCCGAGCTCTTCGCAATGCTAAAGGCTGCGGAGGTAGAAATCAAGA
Organism: Triticum monococcum; assembly: GCA_034509565.1. Lineage (NCBI taxonomy): Eukaryota > Viridiplantae > Streptophyta > Magnoliopsida > Poales > Poaceae > Triticum > Triticum monococcum. The sequence continues at coordinate 10,367,492 of CM067845.1, read as the reverse complement.
AGGAGCATCAAGTGTTGATGGTCAACAAGACCACTAATTTCAAGAAAAGGGGTAAAGAGAAGAAGGGGAACTTCAAGAAGAACGGCAAGCAAGTTGCTGCTCAAGTGAAGAAGCCCAAGTCTGGACATAAGCCTGAGACTGAGTGATTCTACTACAAAGGGACTGGTCAGTGGAAGCGGAACTGCCCCAAGTATTTGGCGGATAAGAAGGATGGCAAGGTGAACAAAGGTATATGTGATATACATGTTATTGATATGTACCTTACTAATGCTCGCAGTAGTGCCTGGGTATTTGATACTGGTTCTGTTGCTAATATTTGCAACTCGAAACAGGGACTACAGATTAAGCGAAGATTGGCTAAGGACGAGGTAACGATGCGCGTGGGAAATGATTCCAACGTCGATGTGATCGCGGCGGCACGCTACCTCTACATCTACCTTCGGGATTAGTTTTAGACCTGAATAATTGTTATTTGGTGTCAGCGTTGAGCATGAACATTATATCTGGATCTTGTTTGATGCGAGACGGTTATTCATTTAAATCTGAGAATAATGGTTGTTCTATTTATATGAGTAATATCTTTTATGGTCATGCACTCTTGAAGAGTGGTCTATTTTTTATGAATCTCGATAGTAGTGATACACATATTTATAATATTGAAGCCAAAAGATGCAGAGTTGATAATGATAGTGCAACTTATTTGTGGCACTGCCATTTAGGTCATATTGGTGTAAAGCGCATGAAGAAACTCCGTTCTGATGGACTTTTGGAATCACTTGATTATGAATCACTTGGTACTTGCGAACCATGCCTCATGGGCAAGATGACTAAAACGCCGTTCTCCGGAACAATGGAGCGAGCAACAGATTTGTTGGAGATCATACATACTGATGTATGTGGTCCGCTGAATATAGAGGCTCGTGGTGGGTATCGTTATTTTCTCACCTTCACAGATGATTAAAGCAGATATGGGTATATCTACTTGATGAAACACAAGTCTGAAACATTTGAAAAGTTCAAAGAATTTCATAGTGAAGTGGAAAATCATCGTAACAAGAAAATAAAGTTTCTACGATCTGATCGTGGAGGAGAATATTTGAGTTACGAATTTGGCCTCCATTTGAAACAATGTGGAATAGTTTCGCAACTCACGCCACCCGGAATACCACAACGTAATGGTGTGTCCGAACGTCGTAATCGTAATTTACTAGATATGGTGCGATCTATGATGTCTCTAGCTGATTTACCACTATCATTTTGGGGTTATGTTTTAGAGACGGCTGCATTCACGTTAAATAGGGCATCATCTAAACCCGTTGAGACAACGCCTTATGAACCGTGGTTTGGTAAGAAACCAAAGTTGTCGTTTCTTAAAGTTTGGGGCTGCGATGCTTATGTGAAAAAGTTTCAACCTGATAAGCTCGAACCCAAATCGGAGAAATATGTCTTCATAGGATACCCAAAGGAGACTGTTAGGTACACCTTCTATCACAGATCCGAAGGCAAGACATTCGTTGCTAAGAATAGATCCTTTCTAGAGAAGGAGTTTCTCTCGAAAGAAGTGAGTGGGAGGAAAGTAGAACTTGATGAGGTAATTGTACCTGCTACCTTATTGGAAGGTAGTTCATCACAGAAATCTTTTCCTGTGACTACTACACAAATTAGTGAGGAAGTTAATGATGATGATCATGTAACTTCAGATCAAGTTACTATCGAACCCCGTAGGTCAACCAGAGTAAGATCCGCCTAGAGTGGTACGGTAATGCTGTTCTGAAGGTCATGTTACTTGACCATGATGAACCTACGAACTATGAGGAAGCGATGATGAGCCCAGATTCCGCAAAATGGCTTGAGGCCATGAAATCTGAGATGGGGTCCATGTATGAGAACAAAGTGTGGACTTTTGTTGACTTGCCCGATGATCGGCATGCCATCGAGAATAAATGGATCTTCAAGAAGAAGACTGACGTTGACGGTAATGTTAGTGTCTACAAAGCTCGACTTGTTGCGAAAGGTTTTCGACAAGTTCAAGGAGTTGACTACGATGAGACTTGCTCACTTGTAGCGATGCTTAAGTTCGTCCTAATCATGTTAGCAATTGCCACATTTTATGATTATGAAATTTGATAAATGGATGTAAAGACTGCATTCTTGAATGGGTTTCTGGAAGAGAAGTTGTATATGATGCAATCTGAAGGTTTTATCGATCCAAAGGATGCTAACAAAGTGTGTAAGCTCCAGCGATCCATCTATGGACTGGTGCAAGCATCTCGGAGTTGGAATAAACGTTTTGATAGCATGATCAAAGCATATGGTTTTATACAGACTTTTGGAGAAGCCTGTATTTACAAGAAAGTGAGTGGGAGCTCTGTAGCATTTCTAATATTATATGTGGATGACATATTGTTGATTGGAAATGATATAGAATTTCTGGATAGCATAAAAGGATATTTGAATAAGAGTTTTTCAATGAAAGACCTCGGTGAAGCTGCTTATATATTGGGCATCAAGATCTATAGAGATAGATTAAGACGCTTAATTGTACTTTCACAAAGCACATAACTTGATAAAGTTTTGAAGAAGTTCAAAATGGATCAAGCAAAGAAAGGGTTCTTGCATGTGTTGCAAGGTGTGAAGTTGAGTCAGACTCAATGCCCAGGCACTGCAGAAGATAGAGAGAAAATGAAAGGTGTTCCCTATGCTTCAGCCATAGGCTCTATCATGTATGCAATGTTGTGTACCAGACCTGATGTGTGCCTTGCTATTAGTTTAGCAAGGAGGTACCAAAGTAATCCAGGAGCCCATCACTGGACAACGGTCAAGAACATCCTGAAATACCTGAAAAGGCTAAGGATATGTTTCTCGTTTATGGAGGTGACAAAGAGCTCGTCGTAAATGGTCATGTCGATGCAAGTTTTGACACTGATCCGGATGACTCTAAGTCACAAACCGGATACGTGTTTATATTGAACGGTAGAGCTGTTAGTTGGTGCAGTTCTAAGCAAAGCGTCGTGGCGGGATCTACATGCGAAGCGAAGTACATAGCTGCTTTGGAAGCAGCAAATGAAGGAGTCTGGATGAAGGAGTTCATATCCGATCTAGGTGTCATACCTAGTGCATCGGGTCCAATGAAAATCTTTTGTGACAATACTGGTGCAATTGCCTTGGCAAAGGAATCCAGATTTCACAAGAGAACCAAGCACATCAAGAGATGCTTCAATTCCATCTGCGATCAAGTCAAGGAGGGAGACATAGAGATTTGCAAGATACATATGGATCTAAATGTTGCAGACCCGTTGACTAAGCCTCTCTCACGAGCAAAACATGATCAGCACCAAGACTCCATGGGTGTTAGCATCATTACCGTGCAATATAGATTATTGACTCTAGTGCAAGTGGGAGACTGTAGGAAATATGCCCTAGAGGCAATAATAAAGTTGTTATTTATATTTCCTTATGTCATGATAAATGTTTATTATTCATGCTAGAATTGTATTAACCGGAAACTTAGTACATGTGTGAATACATAGACAAACAAATTGTCACTAGTATGCCTCTACTTGACTAGCTCATTGAATCAAAGATGGTTAAGTGCCCTGACCATACACATGAGTTGTCATTTGATTAACGGGATCACATCATTAGAGAATGATGTGATTGACTTGACCCATTCCGTTAGCTTAGCATTTGATTGTTTAGTATATTGATATTGCTTTCTTCATGACTTATACATGTTCCTATGAGTATGAGATTATGCAACTCCCGAATACCGGAGGAACACTTTGTGTGCTACCAAACGTCACAACGTAACTGGTTGATTATAAAGGTGCTCTACTGGTGTCTCCGATGGTACTTGTTGAGTTGGCATAGATCGAGATTAGGATTTGTCACTCCAATTGTCGGAGAGGTATCTCTGGGCCCTCTCGGTAATGCACATCACTATAAGCCTTGCAAGCAATGCAACTAATGAGTTAGTTGCAGGATGATGTATTACGGAACGAGTAAAGAGACTTGCCGGTAAAGAGATTGAACTAGGTATTGAGATACTGACGATTGAATCTCGGGCAAGTAACATACCGATGACAAAGGGAACAACGTATATTGTTATGCGGTTTGACCGATAAAGATCTTCGTAGAATATGTAGGAACCAATATGAGCATCCAAGTTCCGCTATTGGTTATTGACCGTAGATGAGTCTCGGTCATGTCTACATAGTTCTCGAACCCGTAGGGTCAACACGCTTAACGTTCGGTGACGATCGGTATTATGAGTTTATGTGTTTTGATGTACCGAAGGTAGTTCAGAGTCCCGGATGTGATCACGGACATGATGAGGAGTCTCGAAATGGTCGAGATATAAAGATTGATATATTGGATGGCCTATTCGGACACTGAAAGGGTTTCAGATGATCTCGGAGAAAACCGGAGTACCGGAAGGATTATGTCTCGACCCTTGCCTTTCCCCTCTCCCACTCCTTCCTCCCCTCCTAGTGGGACTAGGAAAGGGGAGTCATACTGCCACTAGGAGGAGGACTCCTCCTCTTGGCGCGCCCTCCTAGGGCCGGTCGGCCTCCCCCCTTGCTCCTTTATATAGGGGGGCAGGGGGCACCCCATGGACACACAAGTTGATCTTTGATCTTTTAGCTGTGTGCGGTGCCCCCCTCCATCATAATCCACCTCAGTCATATCGTAGCGGTGCTTAGGCGAAGCCCTGCATCAGTAGCTTCATCAACACCGTCATCATGCCATCATGCTGACGGAACTCTCCCTCGAAGCTCTACTGGATCGTGAGTTCGTAGAACGTCACTGAGATGAACGTGTGCAGGTCGCGAAGGTGCCGTACATTCGGTAATAGGATCGGTCAATCGTGAAGACATACGACTACATCAACCGCGTTGTCATAATTCTTCCACTTATGGTCTACGAGGGTACGTGGACGACACTCTTCCCTCTCGTTGCTATGCATCACCATGATCTTGCGTGTGTGTAGGAATTTGTTTGAAATTACTACATTCCCAACAGTTTCAACTGTGGTATTATAGGAGCATACCACCTCACCTTGGTTGGAACCCTCTTCTTGGGGGCTCGCCGTCAACATCACTAGGGTCATCTTGTCTGATCTTATACCGCAATGCACCACATACCGGGCATGCGTTCAAATCCTCGTACGCATCGCGGTAGAGGATGTAGTCATTAGGGCATGCATGTATCTTCTGCACCTCCAATCATGTAGGGCATACGACTTTCTTTGTTGCGTACGTATTGTCGGGCAATTCGTTATCCTTTGGAAGCTTCTTCTTCAATATTTTCAGTAGCTTCTCAAATCCTTTGTCAAGCACATCATTCTCTGCCTTCCACTGCAGCAATTTCAGTACGGTAGCGAGCTTTGTGTTGCCATCTTCGCAATTGGGGTACAACCCTTTTTTGTGATCATTTAACATGCGATCGAACTTCAGCTTCTACTTTTTACTTTCGCACTGTCTCCTTGCATCAACAATGACCCGGCAGAGATCATCATCGGGCACATCGTCTGGTTCCTCTTGATCTTCAGCTTCTCCCATTGCAGCATCACCGTATTCAAGGGCACATAGTTTTCATCGTCCTCTTCTTCTTCGCCGTCTTCCATCATAACCCCTATTTCTCCGTGCTTGGTCCAAATATTATAGTGTGGCATGAAACGTTTATAAAGCAGGTTAGTGTGTGAAGGATTTTCCGATCAGAGTAAGACTTCGTATTCTCACATATAGGGCATGGATAGCATATAAAACCATTATGCTTGTTTGTCTCAGCGACTTCGACAAAATTATGCACGCCCTTAACGTACTCGGAGATGTGTCTGTCACCGTACATCCATTGTCGGTTCATCTGCGTGCATTATATATAATTAAGTGTGTCAAAAACCATTACAGAACATCGTGAATTGATAAGTGACCAAATTAATAGAAGTTCATCATCACATTAAAACCAAAGTATATACATAGTTCTCATTGAACAACATATAGCTCTCCAGAGCATATAATTAAACCATACATTGAAACTATGTAAAACATTTCAATGCAACAACAAATGTGATCATGATCGCAACCAAGGTAACAGTTGATCCAACGACACAATGATACCAAGCCTCGGTATGAATGGCATATTTTCTCATCTTTCTAATCTTCAAGCGCATTGCATCCATCTTGATGTTGTGATCATCGACGACATCCGCAACATGCAACTCCAGTATCATCTTCTTCCCCTTAATTTTTTTTATTTTTTTCCTTCATGTAATTGTTTTTTTCTTCAACTAAATTTAACCTCTCGACAATAGGGTCGGTTGGAATTTCTGGTTCACATACCTCCTTTATAAATAAAATCTATGTCACGTTGGTTGGCATAATTGTCATAAACAATAAATGAACCAAATAGTTATAAAAGATAATATATACCACATCCGAACCATAGACAGGACGAGGGCCGACAGGGGCGGATACCAAAACCATCGCACTATATAATAACAAGCAATAATAAAAGTAAGAAAATTAGACAAGTATCGATCTAATCATACAAGTAAGAAATTTTTTTCTTTTAGAAAGAAGATAAGAACAAGAGGCTCACCACGGTGGTGTTGGTGATGAGATCGGCGCGGGCGATCGACGGCGGTTAAGATGGGGACGGGACATGACGGAGCTCTAAACCTAGACAAATCTTGGGAAAAATGGAGCTTGGAGGTCGAGTTTGGAGAGGAGAAAGCTTAAGTAGTGTGGCTCGGGCATTTCATCGAACACCTCATGTGCATAGGAGGTGAGCTAGAGCACCACAAAGCCCTTGCCTCGCTGGCCAAAAAAACAGAGCAGTGGAGTGGTCTGCTCGCGGGCGAGGGGGTATATATAGCCACCTCATTGGTTCCGGTTCATGGCTAGAACCGGGATAAAAGGGTCCAGACAACCGGGACCAATGCCCCATGAGGCCCGACCGGCACCCTGGGCGCACAAACTGGGACGTATGCCCCATGGGTCCCGGTTCGTGACTAAACCAGGACTAATGGGCTGGCCAGGCCTGAACCAAAGCCCTATTTTCTACTAGTGAGAATTTTAGATGCTATTGTCGAAAGTGGAACATTTAGATGTTGTCGAAACTGGAACATTTAGATGCTAGACTGCTATTGTTTTGCTATAAAACTGTGTTGTCCTGCTGTCAAAACTAGTGTTGTTTTGCTGCCAAAACTAGTGATGTTTTGTTGTTGTTGTGTTGTTGAAACTAGTGATGTTTTCATGCTGTTTTGCTGTCAAAACTAGTGATGTTTTGCTGCTGTTGTGCTGTCAAAACTAGAGATGTTTTTCTGTTGTTTTACTGTCAAAACTAGTGATGTTTTGCTGTTAAAACTGCTGCTGTTTTGTTGTAGTTTAGTACCACTATTTGCTAGTGTTTACCGTCAAAACTTGTGCCTTAATGCTGTTCTTTTCCTTCTGCTTTTTGCTGGACAGATTTTCCTGTTGTTTTTATGCTGTTTTTCCTTCCGTCGGGTTGTCGGGCTAGGCTTCAGGCTTTCGGGCTTTAACTTGGGCCTGGGCTTGCGCGTAGAAAGAATTTGTTGAGCCAGGCCGAACTTGGGCCTGTCCTACAGACATCGAGTTGGCCCAGCCCGGCCCGATATATGGCCAGATATATGTTACATGTGCAACATAGTGTGCTTCATGTCTGGAGCACATTGCCACGTTGGGAGGACAAGCCATAATATAATACAATAGAAGATTTTATTTTACTTCGATTTAGAATAGCATGCTTACTTTTATTTCTAAAAATAATTTGAGGTTTATATTTTATTTTGGTTCGGAGTAGTATCTTTACTCCTAATGGATGAGTTGGTTGAATAGTCCCACCACTTTGTTTTTTTTCAATCGGTTATTTTTCATCTCATCTCCTACCACCTCTCTCATTGGTTTTTTTCTATCGGTTCTTTTCCATCACACCTCCCATCTTTTCCCGACATGCAAAGCCTTTCCCCTCCCCACGCTCCATCAAATATGGATCTCGGCGGCGGCGCCTCCTCCCTCTCCCCACGCACCGACGCATCCTTTGGAGCCCTCCCCGCCACCTCCCTTCCGAGCACCCACGCGACTGCCCCTCCTCGCCATATATCGCGGCCGTGAGAGCCTCAAGAGGCTGGGCATGGAGGACCGCTTCAAGGGGATGATCTTCTTCGAGACTTTGAACCCGCTGTGCCTGCTGTTGTCGTGCGACCAGAGATCTTCGACATCGCCGGCCACTTCGTTGGGCCAGGCAGCGCCAACGACCTGCCTAGGATCCCCGATTCCCCGTCATATGCAAGGCCAACGTCGGCGCCATGGAGCCGTCCCTCAAGATCGCCAACGTCAACCCTACAAGGCGATAAGCCCTCCCCTCTAGCTCGACTCCAGCCCGGCGACGATGACGACCTGATTCCTACCGGTGGACGATGATGTGCTCTAGCCCAACCGCCTCGACCTCAACAAGCCTCCTCAAGATTCGTCACCGTGGGCTGCGCCCCTCTCTTCCTTCACGACCAGGAGTTGACGAGGAGAACCATCAACTTGATTGATTGGTTGTCTACTCGAAAAGAAAAGAAGATGAAGTACGTGACCATCGTAGCTACTGTTGAATTCATGTATATACATTGATTGTTCATCCAATTTTGTCTACTGTTTTCCTAAATGAAGAATGAGTGGATCTGAAGAAGGAGAGAGGGCAAGAAGAAGAGACGCCGTGCGGCTTGTAGTGGGTGAGAATTGTCTAGCCGGCAACGGATTTCCAGCAAGGGCGGCAGAGAAAAATCCATGACGAGATGAACACCACCATGATCATGGATGTCATCGAGGTACCTCTGTTTCCTCAGTCCTACCAGGAAAGTTTTCAGATAGTTACTGCTAAGAACTTCTATGTAGTTCTCTTGGGCAATAAAACTGTAGTCACTGGAGGGAGCAAACCAAATGACCATATATTTATCTACTACTCAGATCACGGGGGTCCTGGAGTCCTTGGTGTGTGGAAGTTATATCCGTTGTTTTGTTGTATTAGTTTGTTTTGTTCATCTTGTGCATTGACCTTTGCAATTTTCAGATATGCCCAACCTGCCATATCCCTATGCTGTGGGTTTTATCAAGGTCTTACAAGAAAAACATGCATCCAACCCCTACGCAAAAATGGTAAGGCTGCCCATAGTTACTTTTTTTGGTAACCTTGTCCTGTTTGACTGAAATCAATGCTGTAATTGGCAGGTTATATATGTGGAAGCTTGTGAAAGTGGTAGTATTTTTGAGGGTTTGATGCCTGCAGACCTCAATATTTATGTCACAACAACATCTAATGAAGAAGAAAGCAGCTGGGGTACATACTGCCCAGGAATGGAACCATCGCCTCCTTTTGAGTATATTACCTGCTTAGGTGATCTCTACAGTATTTCTTGGATGGAAGACATGTATGTAACTCGTAACCTAAATTCACAGTGATTAGATTAATTTACAGAGTACCAGTGTTTAGCAGAATAGGGTACAATGACCAGCAGCTGATGAGTTATATTTAGTTGCACTACTTTGCACTGCATAGTACCTCAAGGAGGATTTTGTAACAAGTCATGTCCATTCCTTCCTTTAGTTCCGAAGTACATGGCATAGAACCTGCGAATCTGGATTACACAAGTCTGCTGAAGAATCTGTTTGTATATTAAGCATTCACTTAATGACGTATTTGGTTATCCTGGTCCCAGGTTCAGATTGTTTGTAGAGTAATCATACATCAATAGCGTATGTGCGGTCTGTATAAAATGGATAGGCGTAAGTTTTCTTAACCAACTTGCTGTGCATTATTGGTTCTAGCTGAAATATCTTTTCCCCTGCATCATACACCAAGGGAGATTCAGGGAATAAGTGAGGTGCATAAGTATAACAACAAGGCAGGCGAGATACCAGTGGTGTAGGCTTCAACATTCAGTCGTTGTGGCCACAATGCACTCTTATTTAATAATATAATTTGCATGTTTTATATTTGAGAGGGAATTAGATTTAGCCTAGCCATGCCGTCCATCCCAGATGCTAATAAATTGTGTAACTACATAAGTTCTTTTTTGACTGCAGAAATAGCATCGGCTGCAAAGATGGAGTATGTTTTACATGTTTTTTTGTTGTTGAAAAAAGTATGCTTTTCATCTTAACCATACACTCGACAAAAAATGTTGTTTTGCCGAAGAATTTCTTTTCAGCTATGGTATTTAAGCTCAGAGTTACTAACTCAATGAGGTGTATTATAAATTTGGAGGCACTATTTTTTTTCATATACAGAAATGTCTTTGACACCTCTGAGCATCTACAGATCTTGCAATTTGTAGATAGCATTTGCCTTCCGAAAAGTTTCCTTGAGACCATGTGAGTCTGAAGATAAATTGTTTAATAGTGAATGTTGTTATATTTATGCAAGTTGGATGCTATTAAAAATTTCTTATTTTCCATTTTGGGAACGAAATGTGCTTTATACTAGCTGTTAGAGAAATATTGGAACACAGTGTGCATGATAGTTCTTTTTAGAATACGTAAAGAACTTTGTATCCCGATGAACTCACGAAAAAAGAGATTTGGAATTATGTCCAAGCCTAAAGAAGGGCCATGCCTAAAATAGAACTCCGCACCCTTTCTAATATTACTAACGGGTTGATGTTGTTGCACGTCGTGGCGGGGACGGCCGTGTAGCAGCCGTATGTGCACTGCTTGTGCGGGGCGCCAATCTGGAGGCCCCTGATCCGAAGGGAAGCCACTGGAGCTGCTGCGGGAGATGGTGGCGGTACGCTGGTAGAGCTGGGAGCATACGTGGAGGGGCTGGACCTACTGGTCCTTGAAGGTGCTGATATACATAGGTGCTTTGAGAAAAAAAAATCAGTTAGGTATGATTCTCAGTTCTCACTACCTCCGCATGATGCAATTAAAATTTCAAATCTTTATTGTTATTTCCAACTAATTTTGCGGCTGATTGGACAATATCAGTTACTAACTTAATTCAAATGGCTGGACAATTATCTGACACAATTTTATAGTGTTTTACTTTATTTCTGTAACTGTTACCCTATAAATTTAGTTTGTTTTGTATGTCTGCTCCACTGGGCAGCTGCTGCAAGCTTTCAAGTTTGGCTCTTGCACCATTGTTTCATATTTGTATGCTCTATTTTCCTGTTCAATCATTTTGGTATTTATATATGGCCTGTGTTTGTGAGAATCTTATTCAATCAAAGGTTATAAGATATATTACATTGCCTTTGTTATCTCTCATATATATCTTACATAGATCACTATATGAAAAACTTAACCCTTATGAGGTCGCGATTACGTTACGTGTTGACTACATATATAGTTTGTTCTACAACGGGCATCATATTTTTGTCGCGCGGTAATGCGCGACATTCAACTGTATGTGACAACGTGGCAATGCCGTCATGGGCGGCGCATGGCTCATCCCCTTAATGGCGGTGGTGGATCGGTGTGAACATGAGGGATGATCAGGGCAGAGAGCGGCCAGTTGGCGGGGGACTCCTCCTTGGCGGTCCGTGAGCAAGTACGGTGTAAAGAAGAGAGGGTGCCATAGCGAAGATGAGGTGGGCATCATCTTGTGTGTTGGATATAACGTGACGGATAGCCCGTAGCAACGCACGGGCGTTCTACTAGTAATTGCTAGAAAATGAGTATTTCATTGTGGAATTCTAAAATAAACTAAGACCCTTTTTAAGTACATGTCAATCTGCCATTCTTGCGCTGCACAGGAGTACACTAAACAACCATGTGAAGTACACATATGTTGTTTCGAGGAGCACAAGTTAGTTCTGGACGGGAGTACTAGTTGCGCTTGAAGAAGTTCACTGAAGCCTATAAAAATGGATCTAGTTTTGAAGATTTTAACGCGAGGCATGTAACGGTGTAAATGGTCCACACTCGGTTCAGCAGATATTCCATTTTAAAATCGGATACATGAAGAACACACAAACCACACTTCTCCTCCTGTGAGAAGAAACCAACTAAACTCTGATGGCGATAAGAGACGCACCTGAGTAGCGACATTTATTCCCATTAATGATTTTGATAGTCCAGATGGCAACCACTTATAATGGCTTTCGTAACATACAAAAAAGCTTCACAAGCACATATGTTTCAAGAAATGCAGATAAACTTTCGAATTCTTTCTCATGATTTGAATAAAACCGTAACAAACACACAAAACACACAAAATGGTAGCATAGGTCAAAGCATAGGCCTTCCACCTACCACGGTCCATACAGAGCGCTCCTCATTTGGAAGGCAAAGACAACCATGCCATGGTGGCAGAGCTAACCTTAGACTTGATTTGCCGGTGCAAGAGCAATAGCGTTGCGACCGTCTTTAGATGTTCTTGGCAGCAGAGGGGGATTATTGCCAACGTATGCTTAGTAGTGGTCCTTCTTCCGAACTAGGCGGTATGAGGCAACCTCAAGGGCAGCAACTACAAGAAACAAAAACGTCGCGATCACGAAAATTCCGACACCTCCGACAATCCTAGCATTCCCAACAGTTTTCTTTCCAGAGCCTTCAAACCCTAACATGGCCCCTGCCAGAAATAGTAGCACTGCTATGACTGCAAGGACCCTGAAAGTATAGACGCATGGCGTAGAGACCATATTAATTATACAAGTTAAATGAACAAGCTACCAAGTAGATATAGATTCTGTATTAAAGTGCAGTTTTCAAATTCTAAGAGAAATGATAAAAGAACAATGAATGCTAAAGCTCTCGGACCACGCCACCACTTAGCGCACCATGCCATTAGACTAGTATTAATTGTAGCATTAAATTTAATGACGATATTTTCCTTGATTAGCGACAAAAAGTAGCCGGATATCGAGTTGTGAATAACCAAATTATTTATATACCATGAGATGATGAAGAAGACCACCGCGGCGATGCGCTTGGCCCCCTTAGTTCTCCTCCATGCCCCACGGCAGCAGATGGCCACGCTGGCAAGAATTTGCGTCATCGACGCCAACACGGCCGCTACCACGCCGCATGTCATCGCCGGCGATCGACGGTACGTAGAGAACTCACCACGGTCATCTTGATGATGTTTCTGCATGAATGAACACACCTTTAAGAAGGATCAACAATATTATTATCAACTAGATTATGCTTGGCCGAAGTTTTTTATTTTGAAATCTTGGCCGTAGGTTAGAGTGAGAAAGAGATAGCATCTGGCAGGTTACAATGACAAAGACATAATATCTAGCGTGCGATGTGTGCATACCAGCGCCAAGAGAATCGCGCTGATGACTCCAAACACGATCGTCATCACAGGGAGGATGCTGGTCACCACCATGATACCTTTCTTCCCCATCGATGATCTCACTACTAATCGGAGCAGATGAGTTAAATAGTGCATTGCCACACGCATATAGATAGACAGAGATGAACAAGTGCATGAATGCAAGTATTCGCAAAAACAAAAAAAAAGTATAAAGTCGGTAAATGTGTAATTTAATTAATTAAACTTCCTAAGATATATGTGATTCAGTTGCATGTAGCCAAAAATCTGTCGAGGATTCACGCGACTCCGAGTGGAGCGGTGTCAAGAATTCCCACCCCACCAAGCATGGCGAAAACTCTGAGTTCTGTGTAGTGGTGTCTTTGTTGCCGGCCTTTATGGGCAAAGACCGTGCTTCTGTTTTTATTGGTCATGATCCTACTAAGGCTGGTTGTAACGGGGAGTATCATATATTAGTATCATGCATATGATACTAGTCTATGATATTACATCCGTAATGCATAGTATCATATGTTGGTATCATATAGGACTATATTTATTGTCATGCATGACATAAAGTAATACATCATTTAATATGATATGATACTCAAGCTCTTTTTCTTCATTTAATTCTATACCACCTCATCAAAATTGTTTAGTTGACATGGATGATACTACCTATAATACTCTCATTACGACCAGCCTAATGTGATGTTTGTTCTGTGTTTGCTGTAATCATGGGTCGTGCTGCAGAAAAGAAGACTACAAGGCTTGCTTAGTGAGATTTTTAAAAGACTCTGCCCTGTGGTGGGAGAAGTCTCCAAACGTTGGCATGGATGTGGCTCTGCTGTCCGACAACTCTGTTGGTTTTGATAGGATAACATTGTGTCAAGATGATTGTTGTGTTTGGTTGCTTCATGTGGTAGTTTGGATTATGTAGTCACTCACATCCCATCCTGTAGATGTGGTTAAGTATCTAGGGAAGTATGATCGCAATGGGTACTTGATGTGCTTGTACTGTGACTCCATTGTCGTAATGAAAATGGAGCTGTGTAGCCCGTTCGATAAAGGAAAAAAGCATGGCGGAGACAAGTGAGGTTGCAGCTCGCAAAAAACCACACTTAAATCAGCAAATAGTGATCAAGATAGAGGCATCACGAACTAACACATTTTGGGTATAAATAGGACTGAAACCAATCTCCCCGGGTACTAAGCTACTCCCTCCGCTCCGAATTAGTTGTCACATTCTATATATTTATGTGACAAGTAATTTAGGACGGAGTGAGTCTATCTATTTCTGTGGTAATAACTCGGAACGGAAGGATTAGCTGAAAAAGAGGAGGAGCAGAAGAATCTTTATGTTATAGCTCCAAATCGACGGGAACCGGCCGAAATCAAGAAAGTGACCGCCGAACCCTACACAATGAAGCGTCCAGCAAAATCAGAGGAAGGAAAAACACGGCCTAAATGCCCGAAAGCACGAGCGCACGGGGAGAGAAGGGAAGAGGCGGCCAGCCCATCTCGACCAATGAAGCGTTGGAGGAAGCAAACTCGCCGGGGATTGGAACGGAAACCAAACCTTTGGATGTAGGGATCCAGGGCGAGAGGGGTGATGTATATGAGAGAAGTGAGAGGGCCTTACTTGTCCGTGACAAATTTTCATCGAGTAGTCTATGTGATACAAGGTCCATACTACCACGTGAAGATGCGTACAAAGTACCACATCACAGATTCTGGCTGGCTTCGCACTCTAAGCCGACCACCGGAGACAAGCACAATTGTGCGTACAGACGTGGCACGCGTGTAGGGACCGTCCGTCCGGTTCACCCATCGACGTCGACGTGCGCGGCTGACATGCCTTGATGTGCCACAAAACATCAAAAGTTGATGTCCACGAAAACACGACATTTACTTTTTCTCGTTTGATAGACATATTTTTCAAATAAAAAACTTGTGTTACATCATTGGCTAAGACGAATGGTTCGTCTGTTTTATTCAAGATTGTTTAGATTCGCTGTTGTCATTCTGTACTGTGGGTCTAGCTGTACTCCGCTCCTGACAGATTGACTCATTTGTACTTAAACAAAGGGACCTTAAAATCATGTCCGTAGTCAAGTTCCCATATATCCACTATGTAACCATAATATATGTCATTTCCCCTCTTGGTTACTGCATCAAAGTGGACACCGTTGTTTTGGTTGATACTCTTTTGATCTTGGGTGATCGCGTAAAATGTATTCTCATTTATCTCGTATCCTTTGTAAGTCAATACAGTCGAAGATGGTCCTCTAGATAACGAGTACAGCTCATCAGAAACAGTGTTGTCACATCTGTGACGTGTTTTCAACCAACTGCCAAAAGTACTGATGTGTTCACATGTAATCTAGTCGTCACACTGCTCCGAGTGGTTGGAGCGCAGACTGTTCTTGAGTTCATCGACATATGGGATCACTAAGATAGAGTTCTGTAGAACTGTGTAGTGTGCTTGAGACCAAGAATGCTCGTCCCTACATACTATTGAGTCCCTCCAAGCGTGCGTTTTCCAGTCAGTTTCCCCTCATACCGCGATTGAGGAAGACCAATCTTCTTAATGCCAGGAATGAAGTCAACACAAAATCCAATAACATTCTCTGTTTGATGGCCCATGGAGATGCTTCCTTCTGGCCTAGAGCGGTTACGAACATATTTTTTTAGGACTTTCATGAACCTCTTAAAGGGAAACATATTGTGTAGAAATACGGGGCTCAGAATGACAATGTCGTCGACTAGATGAACTAGGACGTGCGTCATGATATTGAAGAAGGATGATGGGAACACCAGCTCGAAACCGACAAGACATTTTGCCACATCACTCCTTAGCCTTGGTAGAATTTCTGGATCGATCACCTTCTGAGAGATTGCATTGAGAAATGCACATAGCTTTACAATGGCTAATCGGACGTTTTCCGGCAGAAGCCCACTCAATGCAACTGAAAGCAGTTGCATTATAATCACGTGGCAGTCATGAGACTTTAGGTTCTGAAATTTTTTCTCTGGCATATTTATTATTCCCTTTATATTTGACGAGAAGCCAGGCGGGACCTTCATACTGAGCAGGCATTCAAAAAAGATTTCCTTCTTTTCTTTGGTAAGAGCGTAGCTGGCAGGACCTTCATACTGCTTTGGAGGCATGCCGTCTTTTTCGTGCAAACTTTGCAGGTCCTCTTGTGGTTTCGGTGTATCTTTTTTCTTCCCATACACGCCCAAGAAGCCTACCAAGCTCACGCAAAGGTTCTTCGTCACGTGCATCACGTCGACTGAAGAGCGGACCTCTAAGTCTTTCCAGTAGGGTAGGTCCCAAAATATAGATTTCTTCTTCCACATGGGTGTGCGTCCCTCGGCGTCATTCGGAACAGATAGTCCGCCGGGACCCTTTCCAAATATTACGTGTAAATCATTGACCATAGCAAGTACATGATCATCGATATGCATGGTGGGCTTCTTCCGGGGATCTACCATCGCCTTTGAAATACTTGCCTTTCTTTCGACATTAATGGTTGCTCGGAAGAAATCGACGATACCCTAGGTACACATTCTTCCTGCATTTTTCTAGTTATATACTTTCGGTGTCAACTAAACAGTGTGTGCATGCGTGATATCCCTTGTTTGTCTGCCTTGAATGGTTACTGAGAGCACGATAATCATTGATGGTTACAAACAGCAATGCATGCAGGTTAAATTGCTCATGTTTGTGCTCATCCCACACACGTACACCATTTCCATTCCACATCTGTAAAAGTTTTGAACTAATGGCCTTAGGTACATATCAATGTCGTTGCCGAGTTGCTTAGGGCCTTGGATAAGAACTGACATCATAATGAACTTCCGCTTCATGCACATCCAAGAAGAAAGGTTATACATACATAGAGTCACGGGCCAGGTGTTGTGATTGCTGCTCTGCTCCCCGAAAGGATTAATACCATCCGCGCTTAAAACAAACCATACGTTCCTTGGGTCACCTGCAAACTCAGCCCGGTACTTTCTCTCGAATTTTCTCCACTGCGACCCGTCAACGGGTGCTCTCAACTTCCCGTCTTTCTTATGGTCCTCTCAGTGCCATCGCATCAAATTGGCATACTCTTTGTTTCTGAACAGACGTTTCTAAAGGAAATATGCCCTAGAGGTAATAATAAAGTTGTTATTTATATTTCCTTATATCATGATAAATGTTTATTATTCATGCTAGAATTGTATTAATTGGAAACTTAGTACATGTGTGAATACATAGACAAACAAAGTGTCACTAGTATGCCTCTACTTTACTAGCTCGTTGAATCAAAGATGGTTAAGTTTCCTAACCATAGACATGAGTTTCATTTGATTAACGGGATCACATCATTATAGAATGATGTGATTGACTTGACCCATTCTGTTAGCTTAGCATTTGATTGTTTAGTATATTGATATTGCTTTCTTCATGACTTATACATGTTCCTATGACTATGAGATTATGCAACTCCCGAATACCGGAGAAACACATTGTGTGCTACCAAACGTCACAACGTAATTGGATGATTATAAAGGTGCTCTACAGGTGTCTCCAATGGTACTTGTTGAGTTGGCATAGATCGAGATTAGGATTGCTCCGATTGTCAGAGAGGTATCTCTGGGCCCTCTCGGTAATGCACATCACCATAAGCCTTGCAAGCAATGCAACTAATGAGTTAGTTGTGGGATGATGTATTATGGAACGAGTAAAGAGACTTCCGGTAATGAGATTGAACTAGGTATTGAGATACCGATAATCGAATCTCGGGCAAGTAACATACCAATGACAAAGGGAACAACGTATGTTGTTATGCGGTTTGACCGATAAAGATCTTCGTAGAATATGTAGGAACCAATATGAGCATCCTCTATTGGTTACTGACCAGAGATGAGTCTCGGTCATGTCTACATAGTTCTCGAACCCGTAGGGTCCGCACGCTTAACGTTCGGTATTATGAGTTTATGTGTTTTGATGTACCGAAGGTAGTTCGGAGTCCCGGATGTGATCACGGACATGACTAGGAGTCTCAAAATGGTAGAGACATAAAGATTGATATATTGGACGGCTATATTCGGACACCGGAAGGGTTTCAGATGATCTCGGAGAAAACTGGAGTACCAGAGGGGTTACCCCGGAACCCCCCCCCCCCCCGGGGGGGATAATGGGCCTTGATGGGCCCTAGTGGAGAGAGAGAGGGGCTGGCCAGGGCAGGCCGCGCCCCCCTCCCCTTGAGTCCGAATAGGACAATAAAGGGGGGGCGGCGACCCCCTTGCCTTTCCCCTCTCCCACTCCTTCCTTCCCCCTCCTAGTGGGACTAGGAAAGGGGAGTCCTACTCCCACTAGGAGGAGGACTCCTCCTCTTGGCGCGCCCGCCTAGGGCCGGCCGGCCTCCCCCTTGCTTCTTTATATACGGGGGCAGGGGACACCCCATGGACACACAAGTTGATCTTTAATCGTTTAGCCGTGTGCAGTGCCCCCTCCACCATAATCCACCTCGGTCATATCGTAGCGGTGCTTAGGCGAAGCCCTGCATAGGTAGCTTCATCAACACCGTCACCACACCGTCGTGCTGACGGAACTCTCCCTCGAAGCTCTACTGGATCATGAGTTCGTGGGACGTCACCGAGCTGAACGTGTGCAGATCGCGGAGGTGCCGTATGTTCGGTACTAGGATCAGTCGATCGTGAAGACGTATGACTACATCAACCGCGTTGTCATAACGCTTCCACTTACAGTCTACGAGGGTACGTGGAGGGCACTCTTCCCTTTCGTTGCTATGCATCACCATGATTTTGCGTGTGCGTAGGAATTTTTTTGAAATTACTACGTTCCCCAACAATGGCATCCGAGCCAAGTTTATGCGTAGATGTTATATACACGAGTAGAACACAAAGGAGTTGTGGGAGTGGGTATATACATATTGCTTGTCGTCACTAGTTGATTCTTAATTCAGCGACATTGTTGGATGAAGCGGCCCAGACCGACATTACGCGTACGCTTACGCGAGACTAGTTCTACCGACGTGCTTCACACACAGGTGACTAGTGGGTGTATGTTTCTCCAGCTTTAGTTGAATCGGATTCAATGAACATGGTTCTTTCTGAAGATCAAAAAGCAATCACTATACTGCATTGTGATTTTTAATGCGTAGGTAAGAACGGTTCTTGCTCAGCCCGTAGCAGCCACATAAAACTTGCAACAACAAAATAGAGGACGTCTAACTTGTTTTTCCAGGGCATGTTGTGATGTGATATGGTCAAGACATGATGCTAAATTTTATTGTATGATATGATCATGTTTTGTAACACAGTTATCGGCAACTAGCAGGAGCCATATGGTTGTCGCTTTATTGTATGAAATGCAATCGCCATGTAATTGCTTTACTTTATCACTAAGCGATAGCGATAGTCGTAGAAGCAATAGTTGGCAAGATGACAATGATGCTACGATGGAGATCAAGGTGTCGCGCCGGTGACGATGGTGATCATGACGGTGCTTTGAAGATGGAGATCAAAGGCACAAGATGATGATGGCCATATCATATCACTTATATTGATTGCATGTGATGTTTATCTTTTATGCATCTTATTTTGCTTAGATCAACGGTAGCATTATAAGATGATCTCTCACTAAATTTCAAGGTATAAGTGTTCTCCCTAAGTATGCATCGTTACGAAAGTTCATCGTGCCGAGACACCACGTGATGATTGGGTGTGATAAGCTCTACATTCACATATAACGGGTGCAAGCCAGTTTTTGCACATGCAGAATACTCGGGTTAAACTTGACGAGCCTAGCATATGCAGATATGGCCTCAGAACATTGAGACCGAAAGGTCGAGCGTGAATCATATAGTAGATATGATCAACATAGTAATGTTCACCATTGAAAACTACTCCATGTCACGTGATGATCGGACATAGTTTAGTTGATATGGATCACACGATCACTTAGATGATTAGAGGGATGTCTGTCTAAGTGGGAGTTCTTAAGTAATTTGATTAATTGAACTTTAATTTATCAAGAAATTAGTACCTGATAGTATTTTGCATGTCTATGTTGTTGTAGATAGATGGCCCGTGTTGTTGTTCCGTTGAATTTTAATGTGTTCCTTGAGAAAGCAAAGTTGAAAAATGATGGTAGCAATTACACGAAATGGGTCCATAACTTGAGGATTATCCTCATTGCTGCAAGAAGAATTACGTCCTGGAAGCACCTCTAGGTGCCAAACCCACTGCAGGAGCAACGCCAGATGTTATGAACGTCTGGCAGAGCAAAACTGATGACTACTCGATAGTTCAGTGTGCCATGCTTTACGTCTTAGAACTGGGACTTCAACGACATTCTGAACGTCGTGGAGCATATTAGATGTTTCCAGGAGTTGAAATTAATATTTCAAGCAAATGCCCAGATTGAGAGATATGAAGTCTCCAATAAGTTCTATAGCTGCAAGATGGAGGAGAATAGTTCTGTCAGTGAACATATACTTAAAATGTCTGGGTATAATAATCACTTGATTCAATTGGGAGTTAATCCTCCGGATGATAGTGTCATTGACAGAATTCTTCAATCACTGCCACCAAACTACAAGAGCTTCGTGATGCACTATAATATGCAAGGGATGGATAAGACTATTCCCGAGCTCTTCGCAATGCTAAAGGCTGCGGAGGTAGAAATCAAGAAGGAGCATCAAGTGTTGATGGTCAACAAGACCACTAATTTCAAGAAAAGGGGTAAAGAGAAGAAGGGGAACTTCAAGAAGAACGGCAAGCAAGTTGCTGCTCAAGTGAAGAAGCCCAAGTCTGGACATAAGCCTGAGACTGAGTGATTCTACTACAAAGGGACTGGTCAGTGGAAGCGGAACTGCCCCAAGTATTTGGCGGATAAGAAGGATGGCAAGGTGAACAAAGGTATATGTGATATACATGTTATTGATATGTACCTTACTAATGCTCGCAGTAGTGCCTGGGTATTTGATACTGGTTCTGTTGCTAATATTTGCAACTCGAAACAGGGACTACAGATTAAGCGAAGATTGGCTAAGGACGAGGTAACGATGCGCGTGGGAAATGATTCCAACGTCGATGTGATCGCGGCGGCACGCTACCTCTACATCTACCTTCGGGATTAGTTTTAGACCTGAATAATTGTTATTTGGTGTCAGCGTTGAGCATGAACATTATATCTGGATCTTGTTTGATGCGAGACGGTTATTCATTTAAATCTGAGAATAATGGTTGTTCTATTTATATGAGTAATATCTTTTATGGTCATGCACTCTTGAAGAGTGGTCTATTTTTTATGAATCTCGATAGTAGTGATACACATATTTATAATATTGAAGCCAAAAGATGCAGAGTTGATAATGATAGTGCAACTTATTTGTGGCACTGCCATTTAGGTCATATTGGTGTAAAGCGCATGAAGAAACTCCGTTCTGATGGACTTTTGGAATCACTTGATTATGAATCACTTGGTACTTGCGAACCATGCCTCATGGGCAAGATGACTAAAACGCCGTTCTCCGGAACAATGGAGCGAGCAACAGATTTGTTGGAGATCATACATACTGATGTATGTGGTCCGCTGAATATAGAGGCTCGTGGTGGGTATCGTTATTTTCTCACCTTCACAGATGATTAAAGCAGATATGGGTATATCTACTTGATGAAACACAAGTCTGAAACATTTGAAAAGTTCAAAGAATTTCATAGTGAAGTGGAAAATCATCGTAACAAGAAAATAAAGTTTCTACGATCTGATCGTGGAGGAGAATATTTGAGTTACGAATTTGGCCTCCATTTGAAACAATGTGGAATAGTTTCGCAACTCACGCCACCCGGAATACCACAACGTAATGGTGTGTCCGAACGTCGTAATCGTAATTTACTAGATATGGTGCGATCTATGATGTCTCTAGCTGATTTACCACTATCATTTTGGGGTTATGTTTTAGAGACGGCTGCATTCACGTTAAATAGGGCATCATCTAAACCCGTTGAGACAACGCCTTATGAACCGTGGTTTGGTAAGAAACCAAAGTTGTCGTTTCTTAAAGTTTGGGGCTGCGATGCTTATGTGAAAAAGTTTCAACCTGATAAGCTCGAACCCAAATCGGAGAAATATGTCTTCATAGGATACCCAAAGGAGACTGTTAGGTACACCTTCTATCACAGATCCGAAGGCAAGACATTCGTTGCTAAGAATAGATCCTTTCTAGAGAAGGAGTTTCTCTCGAAAGAAGTGAGTGGGAGGAAAGTAGAACTTGATGAGGTAATTGTACCTGCTACCTTATTGGAAGGTAGTTCATCACAGAAATCTTTTCCTGTGACTACTACACAAATTAGTGAGGAAGTTAATGATGATGATCATGTAACTTCAGATCAAGTTACTATCGAACCCCGTAGGTCAACCAGAGTAAGATCCGCCTAGAGTGGTACGGTAATGCTGTTCTGAAGGTCATGTTACTTGACCATGATGAACCTACGAACTATGAGGAAGCGATGATGAGCCCAGATTCCGCAAAATGGCTTGAGGCCATGAAATCTGAGATGGGGTCCATGTATGAGAACAAAGTGTGGACTTTTGTTGACTTGCCCGATGATCGGCATGCCATCGAGAATAAATGGATCTTCAAGAAGAAGACTGACGTTGACGGTAATGTTAGTGTCTACAAAGCTCGACTTGTTGCGAAAGGTTTTCGACAAGTTCAAGGAGTTGACTACGATGAGACTTGCTCACTTGTAGCGATGCTTAAGTTCGTCCTAATCATGTTAGCAATTGCCACATTTTATGATTATGAAATTTGATAAATGGATGTAAAGACTGCATTCTTGAATGGGTTTCTGGAAGAGAAGTTGTATATGATGCAATCTGAAGGTTTTATCGATCCAAAGGATGCTAACAAAGTGTGTAAGCTCCAGCGATCCATCTATGGACTGGTGCAAGCATCTCGGAGTTGGAATAAACGTTTTGATAGCATGATCAAAGCATATGGTTTTATACAGACTTTTGGAGAAGCCTGTATTTACAAGAAAGTGAGTGGGAGCTCTGTAGCATTTCTAATATTATATGTGGATGACATATTGTTGATTGGAAATGATATAGAATTTCTGGATAGCATAAAAGGATATTTGAATAAGAGTTTTTCAATGAAAGACCTCGGTGAAGCTGCTTATATATTGGGCATCAAGATCTATAGAGATAGATTAAGACGCTTAATTGTACTTTCACAAAGCACATAACTTGATAAAGTTTTGAAGAAGTTCAAAATGGATCAAGCAAAGAAAGGGTTCTTGCATGTGTTGCAAGGTGTGAAGTTGAGTCAGACTCAATGCCCAGGCACTGCAGAAGATAGAGAGAAAATGAAAGGTGTTCCCTATGCTTCAGCCATAGGCTCTATCATGTATGCAATGTTGTGTACCAGACCTGATGTGTGCCTTGCTATTAGTTTAGCAAGGAGGTACCAAAGTAATCCAGGAGCCCATCACTGGACAACGGTCAAGAACATCCTGAAATACCTGAAAAGGCTAAGGATATGTTTCTCGTTTATGGAGGTGACAAAGAGCTCGTCGTAAATGGTCATGTCGATGCAAGTTTTGACACTGATCCGGATGACTCTAAGTCACAAACCGGATACGTGTTTATATTGAACGGTAGAGCTGTTAGTTGGTGCAGTTCTAAGCAAAGCGTCGTGGCGGGATCTACATGCGAAGCGAAGTACATAGCTGCTTTGGAAGCAGCAAATGAAGGAGTCTGGATGAAGGAGTTCATATCCGATCTAGGTGTCATACCTAGTGCATCGGGTCCAATGAAAATCTTTTGTGACAATACTGGTGCAATTGCCTTGGCAAAGGAATCCAGATTTCACAAGAGAACCAAGCACATCAAGAGATGCTTCAATTCCATCTGCGATCAAGTCAAGGAGGGAGACATAGAGATTTGCAAGATACATATGGATCTAAATGTTGCAGACCCGTTGACTAAGCCTCTCTCACGAGCAAAACATGATCAGCACCAAGACTCCATGGGTGTTAGCATCATTACCGTGCAATATAGATTATTGACTCTAGTGCAAGTGGGAGACTGTAGGAAATATGCCCTAGAGGCAATAATAAAGTTGTTATTTATATTTCCTTATGTCATGATAAATGTTTATTATTCATGCTAGAATTGTATTAACCGGAAACTTAGTACATGTGTGAATACATAGACAAACAAATTGTCACTAGTATGCCTCTACTTGACTAGCTCATTGAATCAAAGATGGTTAAGTGCCCTGACCATACACATGAGTTGTCATTTGATTAACGGGATCACATCATTAGAGAATGATGTGATTGACTTGACCCATTCCGTTAGCTTAGCATTTGATTGTTTAGTATATTGATATTGCTTTCTTCATGACTTATACATGTTCCTATGAGTATGAGATTATGCAACTCCCGAATACCGGAGGAACACTTTGTGTGCTACCAAACGTCACAACGTAACTGGTTGATTATAAAGGTGCTCTACTGGTGTCTCCGATGGTACTTGTTGAGTTGGCATAGATCGAGATTAGGATTTGTCACTCCAATTGTCGGAGAGGTATCTCTGGGCCCTCTCGGTAATGCACATCACTATAAGCCTTGCAAGCAATGCAACTAATGAGTTAGTTGCAGGATGATGTATTACGGAACGAGTAAAGAGACTTGCCGGTAAAGAGATTGAACTAGGTATTGAGATACTGACGATTGAATCTCGGGCAAGTAACATACCGATGACAAAGGGAACAACGTATATTGTTATGCGGTTTGACCGATAAAGATCTTCGTAGAATATGTAGGAACCAATATGAGCATCCAAGTTCCGCTATTGGTTATTGACCGTAGATGAGTCTCGGTCATGTCTACATAGTTCTCGAACCCGTAGGGTCAACACGCTTAACGTTCGGTGACGATCGGTATTATGAGTTTATGTGTTTTGATGTACCGAAGGTAGTTCAGAGTCCCGGATGTGATCACGGACATGATGAGGAGTCTCGAAATGGTCGAGATATAAAGATTGATATATTGGATGGCCTATTCGGACACTGAAAGGGTTTCAGATGATCTCGGAGAAAACCGGAGTACCGGAAGGATTATGTCTCGACCCTTGCCTTTCCCCTCTCCCACTCCTTCCTCCCCTCCTAGTGGGACTAGGAAAGGGGAGTCATACTGCCACTAGGAGGAGGACTCCTCCTCTTGGCGCGCCCTCCTAGGGCCGGTCGGCCTCCCCCCTTGCTCCTTTATATAGGGGGGCAGGGGGCACCCCATGGACACACAAGTTGATCTTTGATCTTTTAGCTGTGTGCGGTGCCCCCCTCCATCATAATCCACCTCAGTCATATCGTAGCGGTGCTTAGGCGAAGCCCTGCATCAGTAGCTTCATCAACACCGTCATCATGCCATCATGCTGACGGAACTCTCCCTCGAAGCTCTACTGGATCGTGAGTTCGTAGAACGTCACTGAGATGAACGTGTGCAGGTCGCGAAGGTGCCGTACATTCGGTAATAGGATCGGTCAATCGTGAAGACATACGACTACATCAACCGCGTTGTCATAATTCTTCCACTTATGGTCTACGAGGGTACGTGGACGACACTCTTCCCTCTCGTTGCTATGCATCACCATGATCTTGCGTGTGTGTAGGAATTTGTTTGAAATTACTACATTCCCAACAGTTTCAACTGTGGTATTATAGGAGCATACCACCTCACCTTGGTTGGAACCCTCTTCTTGGGGGCTCGCCGTCAACATCACTAGGGTCATCTTGTCTGATCTTATACCGCAATGCACCACATACCGGGCATGCGTTCAAATCCTCGTACGCATCGCGGTAGAGGATGTAGTCATTAGGGCATGCATGTATCTTCTGCACCTCCAATCATGTAGGGCATACGACTTTCTTTGTTGCGTACGTATTGTCGGGCAATTCGTTATCCTTTGGAAGCTTCTTCTTCAATATTTTCAGTAGCTTCTCAAATCCTTTGTCAAGCACATCATTCTCTGCCTTCCACTGCAGCAATTTCAGTACGGTAGCGAGCTTTGTGTTGCCATCTTCGCAATTGGGGTACAACCCTTTTTTGTGATCATTTAACATGCGATCGAACTTCAGCTTCTACTTTTTACTTTCGCACTGTCTCCTTGCATCAACAATGACCCGGCAGAGATCATCATCGGGCACATCGTCTGGTTCCTCTTGATCTTCAGCTTCTCCCATTGCAGCATCACCGTATTCAAGGGCACATAGTTTTCATCGTCCTCTTCTTCTTCGCCGTCTTCCATCATAACCCCTATTTCTCCGTGCTTGGTCCAAATATTATAGTGTGGCATGAAACGTTTATAAAGCAGGTTAGTGTGTGAAGGATTTTCCGATCAGAGTAAGACTTCGTATTCTCACATATAGGGCATGGATAGCATATAAAACCATTATGCTTGTTTGTCTCAGCGACTTCGACAAAATTATGCACGCCCTTAACGTACTCGGAGATGTGTCTGTCACCGTACATCCATTGTCGGTTCATCTGCGTGCATTATATATAATTAAGTGTGTCAAAAACCATTACAGAACATCGTGAATTGATAAGTGACCAAATTAATAGAAGTTCATCATCACATTAAAACCAAAGTATATACATAGTTCTCATTGAACAACATATAGCTCTCCAGAGCATATAATTAAACCATACATTGAAACTATGTAAAACATTTCAATGCAACAACAAATGTGATCATGATCGCAACCAAGGTAACAGTTGATCCAACGACACAATGATACCAAGCCTCGGTATGAATGGCATATTTTCTCATCTTTCTAATCTTCAAGCGCATTGCATCCATCTTGATGTTGTGATCATCGACGACATCCGCAACATGCAACTCCAGTATCATCTTCTTCCCCTTAATTTTTTTTATTTTTTTCCTTCATGTAATTGTTTTTTTCTTCAACTAAATTTAACCTCTCGACAATAGGGTCGGTTGGAATTTCTGGTTCACATACCTCCTTTATAAATAAAATCTATGTCACGTTGGTTGGCATAATTGTCATAAACAATAAATGAACCAAATAGTTATAAAAGATAATATATACCACATCCGAACCATAGACAGGACGAGGGCCGACAGGGGCGGATACCAAAACCATCGCACTATATAATAACAAGCAATAATAAAAGTAAGAAAATTAGACAAGTATCGATCTAATCATACAAGTAAGAAATTTTTTTCTTTTAGAAAGAAGATAAGAACAAGAGGCTCACCACGGTGGTGTTGGTGATGAGATCGGCGCGGGCGATCGACGGCGGTTAAGATGGGGACGGGACATGACGGAGCTCTAAACCTAGACAAATCTTGGGAAAAATGGAGCTTGGAGGTCGAGTTTGGAGAGGAGAAAGCTTAAGTAGTGTGGCTCGGGCATTTCATCGAACACCTCATGTGCATAGGAGGTGAGCTAGAGCACCACAAAGCCCTTGCCTCGCTGGCCAAAAAAACAGAGCAGTGGAGTGGTCTGCTCGCGGGCGAGGGGGTATATATAGCCACCTCATTGGTTCCGGTTCATGGCTAGAACCGGGATAAAAGGGTCCAGACAACCGGGACCAATGCCCCATGAGGCCCGACCGGCACCCTGGGCGCACAAACTGGGACGTATGCCCCATGGGTCCCGGTTCGTGACTAAACCAGGACTAATGGGCTGGCCAGGCCTGAACCAAAGCCCTATTTTCTACTAGTGAGAATTTTAGATGCTATTGTCGAAAGTGGAACATTTAGATGTTGTCGAAACTGGAACATTTAGATGCTAGACTGCTATTGTTTTGCTATAAAACTGTGTTGTCCTGCTGTCAAAACTAGTGTTGTTTTGCTGCCAAAACTAGTGATGTTTTGTTGTTGTTGTGTTGTTGAAACTAGTGATGTTTTCATGCTGTTTTGCTGTCAAAACTAGTGATGTTTTGCTGCTGTTGTGCTGTCAAAACTAGAGATGTTTTTCTGTTGTTTTACTGTCAAAACTAGTGATGTTTTGCTGTTAAAACTGCTGCTGTTTTGTTGTAGTTTAGTACCACTATTTGCTAGTGTTTACCGTCAAAACTTGTGCCTTAATGCTGTTCTTTTCCTTCTGCTTTTTGCTGGACAGATTTTCCTGTTGTTTTTATGCTGTTTTTCCTTCCGTCGGGTTGTCGGGCTAGGCTTCAGGCTTTCGGGCTTTAACTTGGGCCTGGGCTTGCGCGTAGAAAGAATTTGTTGAGCCAGGCCGAACTTGGGCCTGTCCTACAGACATCGAGTTGGCCCAGCCCGGCCCGATATATGGCCAGATATATGTTACATGTGCAACATAGTGTGCTTCATGTCTGGAGCACATTGCCACGTTGGGAGGACAAGCCATAATATAATACAATAGAAGATTTTATTTTACTTCGATTTAGAATAGCATGCTTACTTTTATTTCTAAAAATAATTTGAGGTTTATATTTTATTTTGGTTCGGAGTAGTATCTTTACTCCTAATGGATGAGTTGGTTGAATAGTCCCACCACTTTGTTTTTTTTCAATCGGTTATTTTTCATCTCATCTCCTACCACCTCTCTCATTGGTTTTTTTCTATCGGTTCTTTTCCATCACACCTCCCATCTTTTCCCGACATGCAAAGCCTTTCCCCTCCCCACGCTCCATCAAATATGGATCTCGGCGGCGGCGCCTCCTCCCTCTCCCCACGCACCGACGCATCCTTTGGAGCCCTCCCCGCCACCTCCCTTCCGAGCACCCACGCGACTGCCCCTCCTCGCCATATATCGCGGCCGTGAGAGCCTCAAGAGGCTGGGCATGGAGGACCGCTTCAAGGGGATGATCTTCTTCGAGACTTTGAACCCGCTGTGCCTGCTGTTGTCGTGCGACCAGAGATCTTCGACATCGCCGGCCACTTCGTTGGGCCAGGCAGCGCCAACGACCTGCCTAGGATCCCCGATTCCCCGTCATATGCAAGGCCAACGTCGGCGCCATGGAGCCGTCCCTCAAGATCGCCAACGTCAACCCTACAAGGCGATAAGCCCTCCCCTCTAGCTCGACTCCAGCCCGGCGACGATGACGACCTGATTCCTACCGGTGGACGATGATGTGCTCTAGCCCAACCGCCTCGACCTCAACAAGCCTCCTCAAGATTCGTCACCGTGGGCTGCGCCCCTCTCTTCCTTCACGACCAGGAGTTGACGAGGAGAACCATCAACTTGATTGATTGGTTGTCTACTCGAAAAGAAAAGAAGATGAAGTACGTGACCATCGTAGCTACTGTTGAATTCATGTATATACATTGATTGTTCATCCAATTTTGTCTACTGTTTTCCTAAATGAAGAATGAGTGGATCTGAAGAAGGAGAGAGGGCAAGAAGAAGAGACGCCGTGCGGCTTGTAGTGGGTGAGAATTGTCTAGCCGGCAACGGATTTCCAGCAAGGGCGGCAGAGAAAAATCCATGACGAGATGAACACCACCATGATCATGGATGTCATCGAGGTACCTCTGTTTCCTCAGTCCTACCAGGAAAGTTTTCAGATAGTTACTGCTAAGAACTTCTATGTAGTTCTCTTGGGCAATAAAACTGTAGTCACTGGAGGGAGCAAACCAAATGACCATATATTTATCTACTACTCAGATCACGGGGGTCCTGGAGTCCTTGGTGTGTGGAAGTTATATCCGTTGTTTTGTTGTATTAGTTTGTTTTGTTCATCTTGTGCATTGACCTTTGCAATTTTCAGATATGCCCAACCTGCCATATCCCTATGCTGTGGGTTTTATCAAGGTCTTACAAGAAAAACATGCATCCAACCCCTACGCAAAAATGGTAAGGCTGCCCATAGTTACTTTTTTTGGTAACCTTGTCCTGTTTGACTGAAATCAATGCTGTAATTGGCAGGTTATATATGTGGAAGCTTGTGAAAGTGGTAGTATTTTTGAGGGTTTGATGCCTGCAGACCTCAATATTTATGTCACAACAACATCTAATGAAGAAGAAAGCAGCTGGGGTACATACTGCCCAGGAATGGAACCATCGCCTCCTTTTGAGTATATTACCTGCTTAGGTGATCTCTACAGTATTTCTTGGATGGAAGACATGTATGTAACTCGTAACCTAAATTCACAGTGATTAGATTAATTTACAGAGTACCAGTGTTTAGCAGAATAGGGTACAATGACCAGCAGCTGATGAGTTATATTTAGTTGCACTACTTTGCACTGCATAGTACCTCAAGGAGGATTTTGTAACAAGTCATGTCCATTCCTTCCTTTAGTTCCGAAGTACATGGCATAGAACCTGCGAATCTGGATTACACAAGTCTGCTGAAGAATCTGTTTGTATATTAAGCATTCACTTAATGACGTATTTGGTTATCCTGGTCCCAGGTTCAGATTGTTTGTAGAGTAATCATACATCAATAGCGTATGTGCGGTCTGTATAAAATGGATAGGCGTAAGTTTTCTTAACCAACTTGCTGTGCATTATTGGTTCTAGCTGAAATATCTTTTCCCCTGCATCATACACCAAGGGAGATTCAGGGAATAAGTGAGGTGCATAAGTATAACAACAAGGCAGGCGAGATACCAGTGGTGTAGGCTTCAACATTCAGTCGTTGTGGCCACAATGCACTCTTATTTAATAATATAATTTGCATGTTTTATATTTGAGAGGGAATTAGATTTAGCCTAGCCATGCCGTCCATCCCAGATGCTAATAAATTGTGTAACTACATAAGTTCTTTTTTGACTGCAGAAATAGCATCGGCTGCAAAGATGGAGTATGTTTTACATGTTTTTTTGTTGTTGAAAAAAGTATGCTTTTCATCTTAACCATACACTCGACAAAAAATGTTGTTTTGCCGAAGAATTTCTTTTCAGCTATGGTATTTAAGCTCAGAGTTACTAACTCAATGAGGTGTATTATAAATTTGGAGGCACTATTTTTTTTCATATACAGAAATGTCTTTGACACCTCTGAGCATCTACAGATCTTGCAATTTGTAGATAGCATTTGCCTTCCGAAAAGTTTCCTTGAGACCATGTGAGTCTGAAGATAAATTGTTTAATAGTGAATGTTGTTATATTTATGCAAGTTGGATGCTATTAAAAATTTCTTATTTTCCATTTTGGGAACGAAATGTGCTTTATACTAGCTGTTAGAGAAATATTGGAACACAGTGTGCATGATAGTTCTTTTTAGAATACGTAAAGAACTTTGTATCCCGATGAACTCACGAAAAAAGAGATTTGGAATTATGTCCAAGCCTAAAGAAGGGCCATGCCTAAAATAGAACTCCGCACCCTTTCTAATATTACTAACGGGTTGATGTTGTTGCACGTCGTGGCGGGGACGGCCGTGTAGCAGCCGTATGTGCACTGCTTGTGCGGGGCGCCAATCTGGAGGCCCCTGATCCGAAGGGAAGCCACTGGAGCTGCTGCGGGAGATGGTGGCGGTACGCTGGTAGAGCTGGGAGCATACGTGGAGGGGCTGGACCTACTGGTCCTTGAAGGTGCTGATATACATAGGTGCTTTGAGAAAAAAAAATCAGTTAGGTATGATTCTCAGTTCTCACTACCTCCGCATGATGCAATTAAAATTTCAAATCTTTATTGTTATTTCCAACTAATTTTGCGGCTGATTGGACAATATCAGTTACTAACTTAATTCAAATGGCTGGACAATTATCTGACACAATTTTATAGTGTTTTACTTTATTTCTGTAACTGTTACCCTATAAATTTAGTTTGTTTTGTATGTCTGCTCCACTGGGCAGCTGCTGCAAGCTTTCAAGTTTGGCTCTTGCACCATTGTTTCATATTTGTATGCTCTATTTTCCTGTTCAATCATTTTGGTATTTATATATGGCCTGTGTTTGTGAGAATCTTATTCAATCAAAGGTTATAAGATATATTACATTGCCTTTGTTATCTCTCATATATATCTTACATAGATCACTATATGAAAAACTTAACCCTTATGAGGTCGCGATTACGTTACGTGTTGACTACATATATAGTTTGTTCTACAACGGGCATCATATTTTTGTCGCGCGGTAATGCGCGACATTCAACTGTATGTGACAACGTGGCAATGCCGTCATGGGCGGCGCATGGCTCATCCCCTTAATGGCGGTGGTGGATCGGTGTGAACATGAGGGATGATCAGGGCAGAGAGCGGCCAGTTGGCGGGGGACTCCTCCTTGGCGGTCCGTGAGCAAGTACGGTGTAAAGAAGAGAGGGTGCCATAGCGAAGATGAGGTGGGCATCATCTTGTGTGTTGGATATAACGTGACGGATAGCCCGTAGCAACGCACGGGCGTTCTACTAGTAATTGCTAGAAAATGAGTATTTCATTGTGGAATTCTAAAATAAACTAAGACCCTTTTTAAGTACATGTCAATCTGCCATTCTTGCGCTGCACAGGAGTACACTAAACAACCATGTGAAGTACACATATGTTGTTTCGAGGAGCACAAGTTAGTTCTGGACGGGAGTACTAGTTGCGCTTGAAGAAGTTCACTGAAGCCTATAAAAATGGATCTAGTTTTGAAGATTTTAACGCGAGGCATGTAACGGTGTAAATGGTCCACACTCGGTTCAGCAGATATTCCATTTTAAAATCGGATACATGAAGAACACACAAACCACACTTCTCCTCCTGTGAGAAGAAACCAACTAAACTCTGATGGCGATAAGAGACGCACCTGAGTAGCGACATTTATTCCCATTAATGATTTTGATAGTCCAGATGGCAACCACTTATAATGGCTTTCGTAACATACAAAAAAGCTTCACAAGCACATATGTTTCAAGAAATGCAGATAAACTTTCGAATTCTTTCTCATGATTTGAATAAAACCGTAACAAACACACAAAACACACAAAATGGTAGCATAGGTCAAAGCATAGGCCTTCCACCTACCACGGTCCATACAGAGCGCTCCTCATTTGGAAGGCAAAGACAACCATGCCATGGTGGCAGAGCTAACCTTAGACTTGATTTGCCGGTGCAAGAGCAATAGCGTTGCGACCGTCTTTAGATGTTCTTGGCAGCAGAGGGGGATTATTGCCAACGTATGCTTAGTAGTGGTCCTTCTTCCGAACTAGGCGGTATGAGGCAACCTCAAGGGCAGCAACTACAAGAAACAAAAACGTCGCGATCACGAAAATTCCGACACCTCCGACAATCCTAGCATTCCCAACAGTTTTCTTTCCAGAGCCTTCAAACCCTAACATGGCCCCTGCCAGAAATAGTAGCACTGCTATGACTGCAAGGACCCTGAAAGTATAGACGCATGGCGTAGAGACCATATTAATTATACAAGTTAAATGAACAAGCTACCAAGTAGATATAGATTCTGTATTAAAGTGCAGTTTTCAAATTCTAAGAGAAATGATAAAAGAACAATGAATGCTAAAGCTCTCGGACCACGCCACCACTTAGCGCACCATGCCATTAGACTAGTATTAATTGTAGCATTAAATTTAATGACGATATTTTCCTTGATTAGCGACAAAAAGTAGCCGGATATCGAGTTGTGAATAACCAAATTATTTATATACCATGAGATGATGAAGAAGACCACCGCGGCGATGCGCTTGGCCCCCTTAGTTCTCCTCCATGCCCCACGGCAGCAGATGGCCACGCTGGCAAGAATTTGCGTCATCGACGCCAACACGGCCGCTACCACGCCGCATGTCATCGCCGGCGATCGACGGTACGTAGAGAACTCACCACGGTCATCTTGATGATGTTTCTGCATGAATGAACACACCTTTAAGAAGGATCAACAATATTATTATCAACTAGATTATGCTTGGCCGAAGTTTTTTATTTTGAAATCTTGGCCGTAGGTTAGAGTGAGAAAGAGATAGCATCTGGCAGGTTACAATGACAAAGACATAATATCTAGCGTGCGATGTGTGCATACCAGCGCCAAGAGAATCGCGCTGATGACTCCAAACACGATCGTCATCACAGGGAGGATGCTGGTCACCACCATGATACCTTTCTTCCCCATCGATGATCTCACTACTAATCGGAGCAGATGAGTTAAATAGTGCATTGCCACACGCATATAGATAGACAGAGATGAACAAGTGCATGAATGCAAGTATTCGCAAAAACAAAAAAAAAGTATAAAGTCGGTAAATGTGTAATTTAATTAATTAAACTTCCTAAGATATATGTGATTCAGTTGCATGTAGCCAAAAATCTGTCGAGGATTCACGCGACTCCGAGTGGAGCGGTGTCAAGAATTCCCACCCCACCAAGCATGGCGAAAACTCTGAGTTCTGTGTAGTGGTGTCTTTGTTGCCGGCCTTTATGGGCAAAGACCGTGCTTCTGTTTTTATTGGTCATGATCCTACTAAGGCTGGTTGTAACGGGGAGTATCATATATTAGTATCATGCATATGATACTAGTCTATGATATTACATCCGTAATGCATAGTATCATATGTTGGTATCATATAGGACTATATTTATTGTCATGCATGACATAAAGTAATACATCATTTAATATGATATGATACTCAAGCTCTTTTTCTTCATTTAATTCTATACCACCTCATCAAAATTGTTTAGTTGACATGGATGATACTACCTATAATACTCTCATTACGACCAGCCTAATGTGATGTTTGTTCTGTGTTTGCTGTAATCATGGGTCGTGCTGCAGAAAAGAAGACTACAAGGCTTGCTTAGTGAGATTTTTAAAAGACTCTGCCCTGTGGTGGGAGAAGTCTCCAAACGTTGGCATGGATGTGGCTCTGCTGTCCGACAACTCTGTTGGTTTTGATAGGATAACATTGTGTCAAGATGATTGTTGTGTTTGGTTGCTTCATGTGGTAGTTTGGATTATGTAGTCACTCACATCCCATCCTGTAGATGTGGTTAAGTATCTAGGGAAGTATGATCGCAATGGGTACTTGATGTGCTTGTACTGTGACTCCATTGTCGTAATGAAAATGGAGCTGTGTAGCCCGTTCGATAAAGGAAAAAAGCATGGCGGAGACAAGTGAGGTTGCAGCTCGCAAAAAACCACACTTAAATCAGCAAATAGTGATCAAGATAGAGGCATCACGAACTAACACATTTTGGGTATAAATAGGACTGAAACCAATCTCCCCGGGTACTAAGCTACTCCCTCCGCTCCGAATTAGTTGTCACATTCTATATATTTATGTGACAAGTAATTTAGGACGGAGTGAGTCTATCTATTTCTGTGGTAATAACTCGGAACGGAAGGATTAGCTGAAAAAGAGGAGGAGCAGAAGAATCTTTATGTTATAGCTCCAAATCGACGGGAACCGGCCGAAATCAAGAAAGTGACCGCCGAACCCTACACAATGAAGCGTCCAGCAAAATCAGAGGAAGGAAAAACACGGCCTAAATGCCCGAAAGCACGAGCGCACGGGGAGAGAAGGGAAGAGGCGGCCAGCCCATCTCGACCAATGAAGCGTTGGAGGAAGCAAACTCGCCGGGGATTGGAACGGAAACCAAACCTTTGGATGTAGGGATCCAGGGCGAGAGGGGTGATGTATATGAGAGAAGTGAGAGGGCCTTACTTGTCCGTGACAAATTTTCATCGAGTAGTCTATGTGATACAAGGTCCATACTACCACGTGAAGATGCGTACAAAGTACCACATCACAGATTCTGGCTGGCTTCGCACTCTAAGCCGACCACCGGAGACAAGCACAATTGTGCGTACAGACGTGGCACGCGTGTAGGGACCGTCCGTCCGGTTCACCCATCGACGTCGACGTGCGCGGCTGACATGCCTTGATGTGCCACAAAACATCAAAAGTTGATGTCCATGAAAACACGACATTTACTTTTTCTCGTTTGATAGACATATCTTTCAAATAAAAAACTTGTGTTACATCATTGGCTAAGACGAATGGTTCGTCTGTTTTATTCAAGATTGTTTAGATTCGCTGTTGTCATTCTGTACTGTGGGTCTAGCTGTACTCCGCTCCTGACAGATTGACTCATTTGTACTTAAACAAAAGGACCTTAAAATCATGTCCGTAGTCAAGTTCCCATATATCCACTATGTAACCATAATATATGTCATTTCCCCTCTTGGTTACTGCATCAAAGTGGACACTGTTGTTTTGGTTGATACTCTTTTGATCTTGGGTGATCGTGTAAAATGTATTCTCATTTATCTCGTATCCTTTGTAAGTTAATACAGTCGAAGATGGTCCTCTAGATAACGAGTACAGCTCATCAGAAACAGTGTTGTCACATCTGTGACGTATTTTCAACCAACTGCCAAAAGTACTGATGTGTTCACATGTAATCTAGTCGTCACACTGCTCCGAGTGGTTGGAGCGCAGACTGTTCTTGAGTTCATCGACATATGGGATCACTAAGATAGAGTTCTGTAGAACTGTGTAGTGTGCTTGAGACCAAGAATGCTCGTCCCTACATACTATTGAGTCCCTCCAAGCGTGCGTTTTCCAGTCAGTTTCCCCTCATACCGCGATTGAGGAAGACCAATCTTCTTAATGCCAGGAATGAAGTCAACACAAAATCCAATAACATTCTCTGTTTGATGGCCCATGGAGATGCTTCCTTCTGGCCTAGAGCGGTTACGAACATATTTTTTTAGGACTTTCATGAACCTCTTAAAGGGAAACATATTGTGTAGAAATACGGGGCTCAGAATGACAATGTCGTCGATTAGATGAACTAGGACGTGCGTCATGATATTGAAGAAGGATGATGGGAACACCAGCTCGAAACCGACAAGACATTTTTCCACATCACTCCTTAGCCTTGGTAGAATTTCTGGATCGATCACCTTCTGAGAGATTGCATTGAGAAATGCACATAGCTTTACAATGGCTAATCGGACGTTTTCCGGCAGAAGCCCACTCAATGCAACTGAAAGCAGTTGCATTATAATCACGTGGCAGTCATGAGACTTTAGGTTCTGAAATTTTTTCTCTGGCATATTTATTATTCCCTTTATATTCGACGAGAAGCCAGGCGGGACCTTCATACTGAGCAGGCATTCAAAAAAGATTTCCTTCTCTTCTTTGGTAAGAGCGTAGCTGGCAGGACCTTCATACTGCTTTGGAGGCATGCCGTCTTTTTCGTGCAAACTTTGCAGGTCCTCTTGTGGTTTCGGTGTATCTTTTTTCTTCCCATACACGCCCAAGAAGCCTACCAAGCTCACGCAAAGGTTCTTCGTCACGTGCATCACGTCGACTGAAGAGCGGACCTCTAAGTCTTTCCAGTAGGGTAGGTCCCAAAATATAGATTTCTTCTTCCACATGGGTGTGCGTCCCTCGGCGTCATTCGGAACAGATAGTCCGCCGGGACCATTTCCAAATATTACGTGTAAATCATTGACCATAGCAAGTACGTGATCATCGATATGCATGGTGGGCTTCTTCCGGGGATCTACCATCGCCTTTGAAATACTTGCCTTTCTTTCGACATTAATGGTTGCTCGGAAGAAATTGACGATACCCTAGGTACACATTCTTCCTGCATTTTTCTAGTTATATACTTTCGGTGTCAACTAAACAGTGTGTGCATGCGTGATATCCCTTGTTTGTCTGCCTTGAATGGTTACTGAGAGCACGATAATCATTGATGGTTACAAACAGCAATGCATGCAGGTTAAATTGCTCATGTTTGTGCTCATCCCACACACGTACACCGTTTCCATTCCACATCTGTAAAAGTTTTGAACTAATGGCCTTAGGTACATATCAATGTCGTTGCCGAGTTGCTTAGGGCCTTGGATGAGAACTGACATCATAATGAACTTCCGCTTCATGCACATCCAAGAAGAAAGGTTATACATACATAGAGTCACGGGCCAGGTGTTGTGATTGCTGCTCTGCTCCCCGAAAGGATTAATACCATCCGCGCTTAAACCAAACCATACGTTCCTTGGGTCACCTGCAAACTCAGCCCGGTAGTTTCTCTCGAATTTTCTCCACTGCGACCCGTCAACGGGTGCTCTCAACTTCCCGTCTTTCTTATGGTCCTCTCAGTGCCATCGCATCAAATTGGCATACTCTTTGTTTCTGAACAGACGTTTCTAAAGGAAATATGCCCTAGAGGTAATAATAAAGTTGTTATTTATATTTCCTTATATCATGATAAATGTTTATTATTCATGCTAGAATTGTATTAATTGGAAACTTAGTACATGTGTGAATACATAGACAAACAAAGTGTCACTAGTATGCCTCTACTTTACTAGCTCGTTGAATCAAAGATGGTTAAGTTTCCTAACCATAGACATGAGTTTCATTTGATTAACGGGATCACATCATTATAGAATGATGTGATTGACTTGACCCATTCTGTTAGCTTAGCATTTGATTGTTTAGTATATTGATATTGCTTTCTTCATGACTTATACATGTTCCTATGACTATGAGATTATGCAACTCCCGAATACCGGAGAAACACATTGTGTTCTACCAAACATCACAACGTAATTGGATGATTATAAAGGTGCTCTACAGGTGTCTCCAATGGTACTTGTTGAGTTGGCATAGATCGAGATTAGGATTGCTCCGATTGTCAGAGAGGTATCTCTGGGCCCTCTCGGTAATGCACATCACCATAAGCCTTGCAAGCAATGCAACTAATGAGTTAGTTGTGGGATGATGTATTATGGAACGAGTAAAGAGACTTCCGGTAATGAGATTGAACTAGGTATTGAGATACCGATAATCGAATCTCGGGCAAGTAACATACCAATGACAAAGGGAACAACGTATGTTGTTATGCGGTTTGACCGATAAAGATCTTCGTAGAATATGTAGGAACCAATATTAGCATCCTCTATTGGTTACTGACCAGAGATGAGTCTCGGTCATGTCTACATAGTTCTCGAACCCGTAGGGTCCGCACGCTTAACGTTCGGTATTATGAGTTTATGTGTTTTGATGTACCGAAGGTAGTTCGGAGTCCCGGATGTGATCACGGACATGACTAGGAGTCTCAAAATGGTAGAGACATAAAGATTGATATATTGGACGGCTATATTCGGACACCGGAAGGGTTTCAGATGATCTCGGAGAAAACTGGAGTACCAGAGGGGTTACCGGAACCCCCCCCCCCCCCGGGGGGGATAATGGGCCTTGATGGGCCCTAGTGGAGAGAGAGAGGGGCCGGCCAGGGCAGGCCGCGCCCCCCTCCCCTTGAGTCCGAATAGGACAATAAAGGGGGGGCGGCGACCCCCTTGCCTTTCCCCTCTCCCACTCCTTCCTTCCCCCTCCTAGTGGGACTAGGAAAGGGGAGTCCTACTCCCACTAGGAGGAGGACTCCTCCTCTTGGCGCGCCCGCCTAGGGCCGGCCGGCCTCCCCCTTGCTTCTTTATATACGGGGGCAGGGGACACCCCATGGACACACAAGTTGATCTTTAATCGTTTAGCCGTGTGCAGTGCCCCCCTCCACCATAATCCACCTCGGTCATATCGTAGCGGTGCTTAGGCGAAGCCCTGCATAGGTAGCTTCATCAACACCGTCACCACACCGTCGTGCTGACGGAACTCTCCCTCGAAGCTCTACTGGATCATGAGTTCGTGGGACGTCACCGAGCTGAACGTGTGCAGATCGCGGAGGTGCCGTATGTTCGGTACTAGGATCAGTCGATCGTGAAGACGTATGACTACATCAACCGCGTTGTCATAACGCTTACACTTACAGTCTACGAGGGTACGTGGAGGGCACTCTTCCCTTTCGTTGCTATGCATCACCATGATTTTGCGTGTGCGTAGGAATTTTTTTGAAATTACTACGTTCCCCAACAATGGCATCCGAGCCAAGTTTATGCGTAGATGTTATATACACGAGTAGAACACAAAGGAGTTGTGGGAGTGGGTATATACATATTGCTTGTCGTCACTAGTTGATTCTTAATTCAGCGACATTGTTGGATGAAGCGGCCCAGACCGACATTACGCGTACGCTTACGCGAGACTAGTTCTACCGACGTGCTTCACACACAGGTGACTAGTGGGTGTATGTTTCTCCAGCTTTAGTTGAATCGGATTCAATGAACATGGTTCTTTCTGAAGATCAAAAAGCAATCACTATACTGCATTGTGATTTTTAATGCGTAGGTAAGAACGGTTCTTGCTCAGCCCGTAGCAGCCACATAAAACTTGCAACAACAAAATAGAGGACGTCTAACTTGTTTTTCCAGGGCATGTTGTGATGTGATATGGTCAAGACATGATGCTAAATTTTATTGTATGATATGATCATGTTTTGTAACACAGTTATCGGCAACTAGCAGGAGCCATATGGTTGTCGCTTTATTGTATGAAATGCAATCGCCATGTAATTGCTTTACTTTATCACTAAGCGATAGCGATAGTCGTAGAAGCAATAGTTGGCAAGATGACAATGATGCTACGATGGAGATCAAGGTGTCGCGCCGGTGACGATGGTGATCATGACGGTGCTTTGAAGATGGAGATCAAAGGCACAAGATGATGATGGCCATATCATATCACTTATATTGATTGCATGTGATGTTTATCTTTTATGCATCTTATTTTGCTTAGATCAACGGTAGCATTATAAGATGATCTCTCACTAAATTTCAAGGTATAAGTGTTCTCCCTAAGTATGCATCGTTACGAAAGTTCATCGTGCCGAGACACCACGTGATGATTGGGTGTGATAAGCTCTACATTCACATATAACGGGTGCAAGCCAGTTTTTGCACATGCAGAATACTCGGGTTAAACTTGACGAGCCTAGCATATGCAGATATGGCCTCAGAACATTGAGACCGAAAGGTCGAGCGTGAATCATATAGTAGATATGATCAACATAGTAATGTTCACCATTGAAAACTACTCCATGTCACGTGATGATCGGACATAGTTTAGTTGATATGGATCACACGATCACTTAGATGATTAGAGGGATGTCTGTCTAAGTGGGAGTTCTTAAGTAATTTGATTAATTGAACTTTAATTTATCAAGAAATTAGTACCTGATAGTATTTTGCATGTCTATGTTGTTGTAGATAGATGGCCCGTGTTATTGTTCCGTTGAATTTTAATGTGTTCCTTGAGAAAGCAAAGTTGAAAAATGATGGTAGCAATTACACGAAATGGGTCCATAACTTGAGGATTATCCTCATTGCTGCAAGAAGAATTACGTCCTGGAAGCACCTCTAGGTGCCAAACCCACTGCAGGAGCAACGCCAGATGTTATGAACGTCTGGCAGAGCAAAACTGATGACTACTCGATAGTTCAGTGTGCCATGCTTTACGTCTTAGAACCGGGACTTCAACGACATTCTGAACGTCGTGGAGCATATTAGATGTTTCCAGGAGTTGAAATTAATATTTCAAGCAAATGCCCAGATTGAGAGATATGAAGTCTCCAATAAGTTCTATAGCTGCAAGATGGAGGAGAATAGTTCTGTCAGTGAACATATACTTAAAATGTCTGGGTATAATAATCACTTGATTCAATTGGGAGTTAATCCTCCGGATGATAGTGTCATTGACATAATTCTTCAATCACTGCCACCAAACTACAAGAGCTTCGTGATGCACTATAATATGCAGGGGATGGATAAGACTATTCCCGAGCTCTTCGCAATGCTAAAGGCTGCGGAGGTAGAAATCAAGAAGGAGCATCAAGTGTTGATGGTCAACAAGACCACTAATTTCAAGAAAAGGGGTAAAGAGAAGAAGGGGAACTTCAAGAAGAACGGCAAGCAAGTTGCTGCTCAAGTGAAGAAGCCCAAGTCTGGACATAAGCCTGAGACTGAGTGATTCTACTACAAAGGGACTGGTCAGTGGAAGCGGAACTGCCCCAAGTATTTGGCGGATAAGAAGGATGGCAAGGTGAACAAAGGTATATGTGATATACATGTTATTGATATGTACCTTACTAATGCTCGCAGTAGTGCCTGGGTATTTGATACTGGTTCTGTTGCTAATATTTGCAACTCGAAACAGGGACTACAGATTAAGCGAAGATTGGCTAAGGACGAGGTAACGATGCGCGTGGGAAATGATTCCAACGTCGATGTGATCGCGGCGGCACGCTACCTCTACATCTACCTTCGGGATTAGTTTTAGACCTGAATAATTGTTATTTGGTGTCAGCGTTGAGCATGAACATTATATCTGGATCTTGTTTGATGCGAGACGGTTATTCATTTAAATCTGAGAATAATGGTTGTTCTATTTATATGAGTAATATCTTTTATGG
Source organism: Triticum monococcum (assembly GCA_034509565.1). Classification (NCBI taxonomy): domain Eukaryota; kingdom Viridiplantae; phylum Streptophyta; class Magnoliopsida; order Poales; family Poaceae; genus Triticum; species Triticum monococcum. Next base: position 10,324,947 of record CM067845.1, on the reverse strand, counting down.
TCATGCACTCTTGAAGAGTGGTCTATTTTTTATGAATCTCGATAGTAGTGATACACATATTTATAATATTGAAGCCAAAAGATGCAGAGTTGATAATGATAGTGCAACTTATTTGTGGCACTGCCATTTAGGTCATATTGGTGTAAAGCGCATGAAGAAACTCCGTTCTGATGGACTTTTGGAATCACTTGATTATGAATCACTTGGTACTTGCGAACCATGCCTCATGGGTAAGATGACTAAAACGCCGTTCTCCGGAACAATGGAGCGAGCAACAGATTTGTTGGAGATCATACATACTGATGTATGTGGTCCGCTGAATATAGAGGCTCGTGGTGGGTATCGTTATTTTCTCACCTTCACAGATGATTTAAGCAGATATGGGTATATCTACTTGATGAAACACAAGTCTGAAACATTTGAAAAGTTCAAAGAATTTCATAGTGAAGTGGAAAATCATCGTAACAAGAAAATAAAGTTTCTACGATCTGATCGTGGAGGAGAATATTTGAGTTACGAATTTGGCCTCCATTTGAAACAATGTGGAATAGTTTCGCAACTCACGCCACCCGGAATACCACAACGTAATGGTGTGTCCGAACGTCGTAATCGTAATTTACTAGATATGGTGCGATCTATGATGTCTCTAGCTGATTTACCACTATCATTTTGGGGTTATGTTTTAGAGACGGCTGCATTCACGTTAAATAGGGCATCATCTAAACCCGTTGAGACAACGCCTTATGAACCGTGGTTTGGTAAGAAACCAAAGTTGTCGTTTCTTAAAGTTTGGGGCTGCGATGCTTATGTGAAAAAGTTTAACCTGATAAGCTCGAACCCAAATCGGAGAAATATGTCTTCATAGGATACCCAAAGGAGACTGTTAGGTACACCTTCTATCACAGATCCGAAGGCAAGACATTCGTTGCTAAGAATAGATCCTTTCTAGAGAAGGAGTTTCTCTCGAAAGAAGTGAGTGGGAGGAAAGTAGAACTTGATGAGGTAATTGTACCTGCTACCTTATTGGAAGGTAGTTCATCACAGAAATCTTTTCCTGTGACTACTACACAAATTAGTGAGGAAGTTAATGATGATGATCATGTAACTTCAGATCAAGTTACTATCGAACCCCGTAGGTCAACCAGAGTAAGATCCGCCAAGAGTGGTACGGTAATGCTGTTCTGAAGGTCATGTTACTTGACCATGATGAACCTACGAACTATGAGGAAGCGATGATGAGCCCAGATTCCGCAAAATGGCTTGAGGCCATGAAATCTGAGATGGGGTCCATGTATGAGAACAAAGTGTGGACTTTTGTTGACTTGCCCGATGATCGGCATGCCATCGAGAATAAATGGATCTTCAAGAAGAAGACTGACGTTGACGGTAATGTTAGTGTCTACAAAGCTCGACTTGTTGCGAAAGGTTTTCGACAAGTTCAAAGAGTTGACTACGATGAGACTTGCTCACTTGTAGCGATGCTTAAGTTCGTCCTAATCATGTTAGCAATTGCCACATTTTATGATTATGAAATTTGATAAATGGATGTAAAGACTGCATTCTTGAATGGGTTTCTGAAAGAGAAGTTGTATATGATGCAATCTGAAGGTTTTATCGATCCAAAGGATGCTAACAAAGTGTGTAAGCTCCAGCGATCCATCTATGGACTGGTGCAAGCATCTCGGAGTTGGAATAAACGTTTTGATAGCGTGATCAAAGCATATGGTTTTATACAGACTTTTGGAGAAGCCTGTATTTACAAGAAAGTGAGTGGGAGCTCTGTAGCATTTCTAATATTATATGTGGATGACATATTGTTGATTGGAAATGATATAGAATTTCTGGATAGCATAAAAGGATATTTGAATAAGAGTTTTTCAATGAAAGACCTCGGTGAAGCTGCTTATATATTGGGCATCAAGATCTATAGAGATAGATTAAGACGCTTAATTGTACTTTCACAAAGCACATAACTTGATAAAGTTTTGAAGAAGTTCAAAATGGATCAAGCAAAGAAAGGGTTCTTGCATGTGTTGCAAGGTGTGAAGTTGAGTCAGACTCAATGCCCAGGCACTGCAGAAGATAGAGAGAAAATGAAAGGTGTTCCCTATGCTTCAGCCATAGGCTCTATCATGTATGCAATGTTGTGTACCAGACCTGATGTGTGCCTTGCTATTAGTTTAGCAAGGAGGTACCAAAGTAATCCAGGAGCCCATCACTGGACAACGGTCAAGAACATCCTGAAATACCTGAAAAGGCTAAGGATATGTTTCTCGTTTATGGAGGTGACAAAGAGCTCGTCGTAAATGGTCATGTCGATGCAAGTTTTGACACTGATCCGGATGACTCTAAGTCACAAACCGGATACGTGTTTATATTGAACGGTAGAGCTGTTAGTTGGTGCAGTTCTAAGCAAAGCATCGTGGCGGGATCTACATGCGAAGCGAAGTACATAGCTGCTTTGGAAGCAGCAAATGAAGGAGTCTGGATGAAGGAGTTCATATCCGATCTAGGTGTCATACCTAGTGCATCGGGTCCAATGAAAATCTTTTGTGACAATACTGGTGCAATTGCCTTGGCAAAGGAATCCAGATTTCACAAGAGAACCAAGCACATCAAGAGATGCTTCAATTCCATCTGCGATCAAGTCAAGGAGGGAGACATAGAGATTTGCAAGATACATATGGATCTAAATGTTGCAGACCCGTTGACTAAGCCTCTCTCACGAGCAAAACATGATCAGCACCAAGACTCCATGGGTGTTAGCATCATTACCGTGCAATATAGATTATTGACTCTAGTGCAAGTGGGAGACTGTAGGAAATATGCCCTAGAGGCAATAATAAAGTTGTTATTTATATTTCCTTATGTCATGATAAATGTTTATTATTCATGCTAGAATTGTATTAACCGGAAACTTAGTACATGTGTGAATACATAGACAAACAAATTGTCACTAGTATGCCTCTACTTGACTAGCTCATTGAATCAAAGATGGTTAAGTGCCCTGACCATACACATGAGTTGTCATTTGATTAACGGGATCACATCATTAGAGAATGATGTGATTGACTTGACCCATTCCGTTAGCTTAGCATTTGATTGTTTAGTATATTGATATTGCTTTCTTCATGACTTATACATGTTCCTATGAGTATGAGATTATGCAACTCCCGAATACCGGAGGAACACTTTGTGTGCTACCAAACGTCACAACGTAACTGGTTGATTATAAAGGTGCTCTACTGGTGTCTCCGATGGTACTTGTTGAGTTGGCATAGATCGAGATTAGGATTTGTCACTCCAATTGTCGGAGAGGTATCTCTGGGCCCTCTCGGTAATGCACATCACTATAAGCCTTGCAAGCAATGCAACTAATGAGTTAGTTGCAGGATGATGTATTACGGAACGAGTAAAGAGACTTGCCGGTAAAGAGATTGAACTAGGTATTGAGATACTGACGATTGAATCTCGGGCAAGTAACATACCGATGACAAAGGGAACAACGTATATTGTTATGCGGTTTGACCGATAAAGATCTTCGTAGAATATGTAGGAACCAATATGAGCATCCAGGTTCCGCTATTGGTTATTGACCGTAGATGAGTCTCGGTCATGTCTACATAGTTCTCGAACCCGTAGGGTCAACACGCTTAATGTTCGGTGACGATCGGTATTATGAGTTTATGTGTTTTGATGTACCGAAGGTAGTTCAGAGTCCCGGATGTGATCACGGACATGATGAGGAGTCTCGAAATGGTCGAGATATAAAGATTGATATATTGGACGGCCTATTCGGACACTGAAAGGGTTTCAGATGATCTCGGAGAAAACCGGAGTACCGGAAGGATTATGTCTCGACCCTTGCCTTTCCCCTCTCCCACTCCTTCCTCCCCTCCTAGTGGGACTAGGAAAGGGGAGTCATACTGCCACTAGGAGGAGGACTCCTCCTCTTGGCGCGCCCTCCTAGGGCCGGTCGGCCTCCCCCCTTGCTCCTTTATATAGGGGGGCAGGGGGCACCCCATGGACACACAAGTTGATCTTTGATCTTTTAGCTGTGTGCGGTGCCCCCCTCCATCATAATCCACCTCAGTCATATCGTAGCGGTGCTTAGGCGAAGCCCTGCGTCAGTAGCTTCATCAACACCGTCATCATGCCATCATGCTGACGGAACTCTCCCTCGAAGCTCTACTGGATCGTGAGTTCGTAGGACGTCACTGAGCTGAACGTGTGCAGGTCGCGGAGGTGCCGTACATTCGGTAATAGGATCGGTCAATCGTGAAGACATACGACTACATCAACCGCGTTGTCATAATTCTTCCGCTTATGGTCTACGAGGGTACGTGGACGACACTCTTCCCTCTCGTTGCTATGCATCACCATGATCTTGCGTGTGTGTAGGAATTTGTTTGAAATTACTACATTCCCAACAGTTTCAACTGTGGTATTATAGGAGCATACCACCTCACCTTGGTAGGAACCCTCTTGTTGGGGGCTCGCCGTCAACATCACCAGGGTCATCTTGTCTGATCTTATACCGCAATGCACCACATACCGGGCATGCGTTCAAATCCTCGTACGCATCGCGGTAGAGGATGTAGTCATTAGGGCATGCATGTATCTTCTGCACCTCCAATCATGTAGGGCATACGACTTTCTTTGTTGCGTACGTATTGTCGGGCAATTCGTTATCCTTTGGAAGCTTCTTCTTTAATATTTTCAGTAGCTTCTCAAATCCTTTGTCAAGCACATCATTCTCTGCCTTCCACTGCAGCAATTTCAGTACGGTAACGAGCTTTGTGTTGCCATCTTCGCAATTGGGGTACAACCCTTTTTTGTGATCATTTAACATGCGATCGAACTTCAGCTTCTACTTTTTACTTTCGCACTGTCTCCTTGCATCAACAATGACCCGGCAGAGATCATCATCGGGCACATCGTCTGGTTCCTCTTGATCTTCAGCTTCTCCCGTTGCAGCATCACCGTATTCAAGGGCACATAGTTTTCATCGTCCTCTTCTTCTTCGCTGTCTTCCATCATAACCCCTATTTCTCCGTGCTTGGTCCAAATATTATAGTGTGGCATGAAACGTTTATAAAGCAGGTTAGTGTGTGAAGGATTTTCCGATCAGAGTAAGACTTCGTATTCTCACATATAGGGCATGGATAGCATATAAAACCATTATGCTTGTTTGTCTCAGCGACTTCGAGAAAATTATGCACGCCCTTAACGTACTCGGAGGTGTGTCTGTCACCGTACATCCATTGTCGGTTCATCTGCGTGCATTATATATAATTAAGTGTGTCAAAAACCATTACAGAACATCGTGAATTGATAAGTGACCAAATTAATAGAAGTTCATCATCACATTAAAACCAAAGTATATACATAGTTCTCATTGAACAACATATAGCTCTCCAGAGCATATAATTAAACCATACATTGAAACTATGTAAAACATTTCAATGCAACAACAAATGTGATCATGATCGCAACCAAGGTAACAGTTGATCCAACGACACAATGATACCAAGCCTCGGTATGAATGGCATATTTTCTCATCTTTCTAATCTTCAAGCGCATTGCATCCATCTTGATGTTGTGATCATCGACGACATCCGCAACATGCAACTCCAGTATCATCTTCTTCCCCTTAATTTTTTTATTTTTTTCCTTCAAGTAATTGTTTTTTTCTTCAACTAAATTTAACCTCTCGACAATAGGGTCGGTTGGAATTTCTGGTTCACATACCTCCTTTATAAATAAAATCTATGTCACGTTGGTTGGCATAATTGTCATAAACAATAAATGAACCAAATAGTTATAAAAGATAATATATACCACATCCGAACCATAGACAGGACGAGGGCCGACAGGGGCGGATACCAAAACCATCGCACTATATAATAACAAGCAATAATAAAAGTAAGAAAATTAGACAAGTATCGATCTAATCATACAAGTAAGAAATTTTTTTCTTTTAGAAAGAAGATAAGAACAAGAGGCTCACCACGGTGGTGCTGGTGATGAGATCGGCGCGGGCGATCGACGGCGGTTAAGATGGGGACGGGACATGACGGAGCTCTAAACCTAGACAAATCTTGGGAAAAATGGAGCTTGGAGGTCGAGTTTGGAGAGGAGAAAGCTTAAGTAGTGTGGCTCGGGCATTTCATCGAACACCTCATGTGCATAGGAGGTGAGCTAGAGCACCACAAAGCCCTTGCCTCGCTGGCCAAAAAAACAGAGCAGTGGAGTGGTCTGCTCGCGGGCGAGGGGGTATATATAGCCACCTCATTGGTTCCGGTTCATGGCTAGAACCGGGATAAAAGGGTCCAGACAACCGGGACCAATGCCCCATGAGGCCCGACCGGCACCCTGGGCGCACAAACTGGGACGTATGCCCCATGGGTCCCGGTTCGTGACTAAACCAGGACTAATGGGCTGGCCAGGCCTGAACCAAAGCCCTATTTTCTACTAGTGAGAATTTTAGATGCTATTGTCGAAAGTGGAACATTTAGATGTTGTCGAAACTGGAACATTTAGATGCTAGACTGCTATTGTTTTGCTATAAAACTGTGTTGTCCTGCTGTCAAAACTAGTGTTGTTTTGCTGCCAAAACTAGTGATGTTTTGTTGTTGTTGAGTTGTTGAAACTAGTGATGTTTTCATGCTGTTTTGCTGTCAAAACTAGTGATGTTTTGCTGCTGTTGTGCTGTCAAAACTAGAGATGTTTTTCTGTTGTTTTACTGTCAAAACTAGTGATGTTTTGCTGTTAAAACTGCTGCTGTTTTGTTGTAGTTTAGTACCACTATTTGCTAGTGTTTACCGTCAAAACTTGTGCCTTAATGCTGTTCTTTTCCTTCTGCTTTTTGCTGGACAGATTTTCCTGTTGTTTTTATGCTGTTTTTCCTTCCGTCGGGTTGTCGGGCTAGGCTTCAGGCTTTCGGGCTTTAACTTGGGCCTGGGCTTGCGCGTAGAAAGAATTTGTTGAGCCGGGCCGAACTCGGGCCTGTCCTACAGACATCGAGTTGGCCCAGCCCGGCCCGATATATGGCCAGATATATGTTACATGTGCAACATAGTGTGCTTCATGTCTGGAGCACATTGCCACGTTGGGAGGACAAGTCATAATATAATACAATAGAAGATTTTATTTTACTTCGATTTAGAATAGCATGCTTACTTTTATTTCTAAAAATAATTTGAGGTTTATATTTTATTTTGGTTCGGAGTAGTATCTTTACTCCTAATGGATGAGTTGGTTGAATAGTCCCACCACTTTGTTTTTTTTCAATCGGTTATTTTTCATCTCATCTCCCACCACCTCTCTCATTGGTTTTTTTCTATCGGTTCTTTTCCATCACACCTCCCATCTTTTCCCGACATGCAAAGCCTTTCCCCTCCCCACGCTCCATCAAATATGGATCTCGGCGGCGGCGCCTCCTCCCTCTCCCCACGCACCGACGCATCCTTTGGAGCCCTCCCCGCCACCTCCCTTTCGAGCACCCACGCGACTGCCCCTCCTCGCCATATATCGCGGCCGTGAGAGCCTCAAGAGGCTGGGCATGGAGGACCGCTTCAAGGGGATGATCTTCTTCGAGACTTTGAACCCGCTGTGCCTGCTGTTGCCGTGCGACCAGAGATCTTCGACATCGCCGGCCACTTCGTTGGGCCAGGCAGCGCCAACGACCTGCCTAGGATCCCCGATTCCCCGTCATATGCAAGCCCAACGTCGGCGCCATGGAGCCGTCCCTCAAGATCGCCAATGTCAACCCTACAAGGCGATAAGCCCTCCCCTCTAGCTCGACTCCAGCCCGGCGACGATGACGACCTGATTCCTACCGGTGGACGATGATGTGCTCTAGCCCAACCGCCTCGACCTCAACAAGCCTCCTCAAGATTCGTCACCGTGGGCTGCGCCCCTCTCTTCCTTCACGACCAGGAGTTGACAAGGAGAACCATCAACTTGATTGATTGGTTGTCTACTCGAAAAGAAAAGAAGATGAAGTACGTGACCATCGTAGCTACTGTTGAATTCATGTATATACATTGATTGTTCATCCAATTTTGTCTACTGTTTTCCTAAATGAAGAATGAGTGGATCTGAAGAAGGAGAGAGGGCAAGAAGAAGAGACGCCGTGCGGCTTGTAGTGGGTGAGAATTGTCTAGCCGGCAACGGATTTCCAGCAAGGGCGGCAGAGAAAAATCCATGACGAGATGAACACCTCCACGATCATGGATGTCATCGAGGTACCTCTGTTTCCTCAGTCCTACCAGGAAAGTTTTCAGATAGTTACTGCTAAGAACTTCTATGTAGTTCTCTTGGGCAATAAAACTGTAGTCACTGGAGGGAGCAAACCAAATGACCATATATTTATCTACTACTCAGATCACGGGGGTCCTGGAGTCCTTGGTGTGTGGAAGTTATATCCATTGTTTTGTTGTATTAGTTTGTTTTGTTCATCTTGTGCATTGACCTTTGCAATTTTCAGATATGCCCAACCTGCCATATCCCTATGCTGTGGGTTTTATCAAGGTCTTACAAGAAAAACATGCATCCAACCCCTACGCAAAAATGGTAAGGCTGCCCATAGTTACTTTTTTTGGTAACCTTGTCCTGTTTGACTGAAATCAATGCTGTAATTGGCAGGTTATATATGTGGAAGCTTGTGAAAGTGGTAGTATTTTTGAGGGTTTGATGCCTGCAGACCTCAATATTTATGTCACAACAACATCTAATGAAGAAGAAAGCAGCTGGGGTACATACTGCCCAGGAATGGAACCATCGCCTCCTTTTGAGTATATTACCTGCTTAGGTGATCTCTACAGTATTTCTTGGATGGAAGACATGTATGTAACTCGTAACCTAAATTCACAGTGATTAGATTAATTTACAGAGTACCAGTGTTTAGCAGAATAGGGTACAATGACCAGCAGCTGATGAGTTATATTTAGTTGCACTACTTTGCACTGCATAGTACCTCAAGGAGGATTTTGTAACAAGTCATGTCCATTCCTTCCTTTAGTTCCGAAGTACATGGCATAGAACCTGCGAATCTGGATTACACAAGTCTGCTGAAGAATCTGTTTGTATATTAAGCATTCACTTAATGACGTATTTGGTTATCCTGGTCCCAGGTTCAGATTGTTTGTAGAGTAATCATACATCAATAGCGTATGTGCGGTCTGTATAAAATGGATAGGCGTAAGTTTTCTTAACCAACTTGCTGTGCATTATTGGTTCTAGCTGAAATATCTTTTCCCCTGCACCTTACACCAAGGGAGATTCAGGGAATAAGTGAGGTGCATAAGTATAACAACAAGGCAGGCGAGATACCAGTGGTGTAGGCTTCAACATTCAGTCGTTGTGGCCACAATGCACTCTTATTTAATAATATAATTTGCATGTTTTATATTTGAGAGGGAATTAGATTTAGCCTAGCCGTGCCGTCCATCCCAGATGCTAATAAATTGTGTAACTACATAAGTTCTTTTTTGACTGCAGAAATAGCATCGGCTGCAAAGATGGAGTATGTTTTACATGTTTTTTTTGTTGTTGAAAAAAGTATGCTTTTCATCTTAACCATACACTCGACAAAAAATGTTGTTTTGCCGAAGAATTTCTTTTCAGCTATGGTATTTAAGCTCAGAGTTACTAACTCAATGAGGTGTATTATAAATTTGGAGGCACTATTTTTTTTCATATACAGAAATGTCTTTGACACCTCTGAGCATCTACAGATCTTGCAATTTGTAGATAGCATTTGCCTTCCGAAAAGTTTCCTTGAGACCATGTGAGTCTGAAGATAAATTGTTTAATAGTGAATGTTGTTATATTTATGCAAGTTGGATGCTATTAAAAATTTCTTATTTTCCATTTTGGGAACGAAATGTGCTTTATACTAGCTGTTAGAGAAATATTGGAACACCGTGTGCATGATAGTTCTTTTTAGAATACGTAAAGAACTTTGTATCCCGATGAACTCACGAAAAAAGAGATTTGGAATTATGTCCAAGCCTAAAGAAGGGCCATGCCTAAAATAGAACTCCGCACCCCTTTCTAATATTACTAACGGGTTGATGTTGTTGCACGTCGTGGCGGGGACGGCCGTGTAGCAGCCGTATGTGCACTGCTTGTGCGGGGCGCCAATCTGGAGGCCCCTGATCCGAAGGGAAGCCACTGGAGCTGCTGCGGGAGATGGTGGCGGTACGCTGGTAGAGCTGGGAGCATACGTGGAGGGGCTGGACCTACTGGTCCTTGAAGGTGCTGATATACATAGGTGCTTTGAGAAAAAAAATCAGTTAGGTATGATTCTCAGTTCTCACTACCTCCGCATGATGCAATTAAAATTTCAAATCTTTATTGTTATTTCCAACTAATTTTGCGGCTGATTGGACAATATCAGTTACTAACTTAATTCAAATGGCTGGACAATTATCTGACACAATTTTATAGTGTTTTACTTTATTTCTGTAACTGTTACCCTATAAATTTAGTTTGTTTTGTATGTCTGCTCCACTGGGCAGCTGCTGCAAGCTTTCAAGTTTGGCTCTTGCACCATTGTTTCATATTTGTATGCTCTATTTTCCTGTTCAATCATTTTGGTATTTATATATGGCCTGTGTTTGTGAGAATCTTATTCAATCAAAGGTTATAAGATATATTACATTGCCTTTGTTATCTCTCATATATATCTTACATAGATCACTATATGAAAAACTTAACCCTTATGAGGTCGCGATTACGTTACGTGTTGACTACATATATAGTTTGTTCTACAACGGGCATCATATTTTTGTCGCGCGGTAATGCGCGACATTCAACTGTATGTGACAACGTGGCAATGCCGTCATGGGCGGCGCATGGCTCATCCCCTTAATGGCGGTGGTGGATCGGTGTGAACATGAGGGATGATCAGGGCAGAGAGCGGCCAGTTGGCGGGGGACTCCTCCTTGGCGGTCCGTGAGCAAGTACGGTGTAAAGAAGAGAGGGTGCCATAGCGAAGATGAGGTGGGCATCATCTTGTGTGTTGGATATAACGTGACGGATAGCCCGTAGCAACGCACGGGCGTTCTACTAGTAATTGCTAGAAAATGAGTATTTCATTGTGGAATTCTAAAATAAACTAAGACCCTTTTTAAGTACATGTCAATCTGCCATTCTTGCGCTGCACAGGAGTACACTAAACAACCATGTGAAGTACACATATGTTGTTTCGAGGAGCACAAGTTAGTTCTGGACGGGAGTACTAGTTGCGCTTGAAGAAGTTCACTGAAGCCTATAAAAATGGATCTAGTTTTGAAGATTTTAACGCGAGGCATGTAACGGTGTAAATGGTCCACACTCGGTTCAGCAGATATTCCATTTTAAAATCGGATACATGAAGAACACACAAACCACACTTCTCCTCCTGTGAGAAGAAACCAACTAAACTCTGATGGCGATAAGAGACGCACCTGAGTAGCGACATTTATTCCCATTAATGATTTTGATAGTCCAGATGGCAACCACTTATAATGGCTTTCGTAACATACAAAAAAGCTTCACAAGCACATATGTTTCAAGAAATGCAGATAAACTTTCGAATTCTTTCTCATGATTTGAATAAAACCGTAACAAACGCACAAAACACGCAAAATGGTAGCATAGGTCAAAGCATAGGCCTTCCACCTACCACGGTCCATACAGAGCGCTCCTCATTTGGAAGGCAAAGACAACCATGCCATGGTGGCAGAGCTAACCTTAGACTTGATTTGCCGGTGCAAGAGCAATAGCGTTGCGACCGTCTTTAGATGTTCTTGGCAGCAGAGGGGGATTATTGCCAACGTATGCTTAGTAGTGGTCCTTCTTCCGAACTAGGCGGTATGAGGCAACCTCAAGGGCAGCAACTACAAGAAACAAAAACGTCGCGATCACGAAAATTCCGACACCTCCGACAATCCTAGCATTCCCAACAGTTTTCTTTGCAGAGCCTTCAAACCCTAACATGGCCCCTGCCAGAAATAGTAGCACTGCTATGACTGCAAGGACCCTGAAAGTATAGACGCATGGCGTAGAGACCATATTAATTATACAAGTTAAATGAACAAGCTACCAAGTAGATATAGATTCTGTATTAAAGTGCAGTTTTCAAATTCTAAGAGAAATGATAAAAGAACAATGAATGCTAAAGCTCTCGGACCACGCCACCACTTAGCGCACCATGCCATTAGACTAGTATTAATTGTAGCATTAAATTTAATGACGATATTTTCCTTGATTAGCGACAAAAAGTAGCCGGATATCGAGTTGTGAATAACCAAATTATTTATATACCATGAGATGATGAAGAAGACCACCGCGGCGATGCGCTTGGCCCCCTTAGTTCTCCTCCATGCCCCACAGCAGCAGATGGCCACGCTGGCAAGAATTTGCGTCATCGACGCCAACACGGCCGCTACCACGCCGCATGTCATCGCCGGCGATCGACGGTACGTAGAGAACTCACCACGGTCATCTTGATGATGTTTCTGCATGAATGAACACACCTTTAAGAAGGATCAACAATATTATTATCAACTAGATTATGCTTGGCCGAAGTTTTTTATTTTGAAATCTTGGCCGTAGGTTAGAGTGAGAAAGAGATAGCATCTGGCAGGTTACAATGACAAAGACATAATATCTAGCGTGCGATGTGTGCATACCAGCGCCAAGAGAATCGCGCTGATGACTCCAAACACGATCGTCATCACAGCGAGGATGCTGGTCACCACCATGATACCTTTCTTCCCCATCGATGATCTCACTACTAATCGGAGCAGATGAGTTAAATAGTGCATTGCCACACGCATATAGATAGACAGAGATGAACAAGTGCATGAATGCAAGTATTCGCAAAAACAAAAAAAAAGTATAAAGTCGGTAAATGTGTAATTTAATTAATTAAACTTCCTAAGATATATGTGATTCAGTTGCATGTAGCCAAAAATCTGTCGAGGATTCACGCGACTCCGAGTGGAGCGGTGTCAAGAATTCCCACCCCACCAAGCATGGCGAAAACTCTGAGTTCTGTGTAGTGGTGTCTTTGTTGCCGGCCTTTATGGGCAAAGACCGTGCTTCTGTTTTTATTGGTCATGATCCTACTAAGGCTGGTTGTAACGGGGAGTATCATATATTAGTATCATGCATATGATACTAGTCTATGATACTACATCCGTAATGCATAGTATCATATGTTGGTATCATATAGGACTATATTTATTGTCATGCATGACATAAAGTAATACATCATTTAATATGATATGATACTCAAGCTCTTTTTCTTCATTTAATTCTATACCACCTCATCAAAATTGTTTAGTTGACATGGATGATACTACCTATAATACTCTCATTACGACCAGCCTAATGTGATGTTTGTTCTGTGTTTGCTGTAATCATGGGTCGTGCTGCAGAAAAGAAGACTACAAGGCTTGCTTAGTGAGATTTTTAAAAGACTCTGCCCTGTGGTGGGAGAAGTCTCCAAACGTTGGCATGGATGTGGCTCTGCTGTCCGACGACTCTGTTGGTTTTGATAGGATAACATTGTGTCAAGATGATTGTTGTGTTTGGTTGCTTCATGTGGTAGTTTGGATTATGTAGTCACTCACATCCCATCCTGTAGATGTGGTTAAGTATCTAGGGAAGTATGATCGCAATGGGTACTTGATGTGCTTGTACTGTGACTCCATTGTCGTAATGAAAATGGAGCTGTGTAGCCCGTTCGATAAAGGAAAAAAGCATGGCGGAGACAAGTGAGGTTGCAGCTCGCAAAAAACCACACTTAAATCAGCAAATAGTGATCAAGATAGAGGCATCACGAACTAACACATTTTGGGTATAAATAGGACTGAAACCAATCTCCCCGGGTACTAAGCTACTCCCTCCGCTCCGAATTAGTTGTCACATTCTATATATTTATGTGACAAGTAATTTAGGACGGAGTGAGTCTATCTATTTCTGTGGTAATAACTTGGAACGGAAGGATTAGCTGAAAAAGAGGAGGAGCAGAAGAATCTTTACGTTATAGCTCCAAGTCGACGGGAACCGGCCGAAATCAAGAAAGTGACCGCCGAACCCTACACAATGAAGCGTCCAGCAAAATCAAAGGAAGGAAAAACACGGCCTAAATGCCCGGAAGCACGAGCGCACGGGGAGAGAAGGGAAGAGGCGGCCAGCCCATCTCAACCAATGAAGCGTTGGAGGAAGCAAACTCGCCGGGGATTGGAATGGAAGCAAACCTTTTGGGTGTAGGGAGCCAGAGCGAGAGGGGTGATGGATATGAGAGGAGTGAGAGGGCCTTACTTGTCCGTGACAGATTTTCATCAAGTAGTGTATGTGATGCAGGGTCCATACCACCACATGCAGATGCGTACAAAGTACCACATGACAGATTTTTGCTGGCTTCGCACTCTGAGCCGACCACCGGAGACAAGCACATTTGTGCGTACAGACGTGATGATGCACTGCACGCGTGTACGGACCGTCCGTCTGGTTCACCCATCAACGTCGACCCGCGCGGTCGACATGCCTTGATGTGCCACAGCACACCAAAAGTTGATGTCGACGGAAACACGAGATTCACTTATTTCCCCCAAATTAAAGGGCAGAAGCCGAGTTGGACACTCATAGGAGAGTAGAAATTACGTACGTGCTCAAAGCGTCTTCGCTCTCGCCAACCCACGCAATACAAACCACAGTTCGAGGGTAGCTGGGAAGTGAAGAACATGATACGGAAACCATCATTTATAGCAAATTTTCTAAAAAAAATGCATTTGAAATTTTTGAAAAAAAATATGGGCTGGTAAGAGGATGATGTTCTATTGTCATGTAAAGTTCTAAGTAAAGCTATATTACGGGATGCGAGCTATGGAAAAGAGAAATTGGGGCAGTGAATAGTGACACTATTGTTTGGCATTATTCAATGCTAATTTTGTCTTTTTTCTAGCTCACATCACGTAATGTGTTTGAATTTAACATTTTGCATGGCAATAGAACATTATCCTCTTATATTTTTTTATATTTTTCCAAAACTTCAAAACATCATTTTTACGTGGTTTTCATCGGTTTTCACTGAATGATGGTTTTTGTATAATATTTTCCCAGCCAGAAAGTGGCTCCTAATCCCATCGGGAGAACTAAACTAGCAGAAAAAAGAGGAGTCGATGGATGAACAGAGGAATCCTTACCTGGACGAAGCGCGGCCAAGGGATCGGACTCGGGAGGAACCAAAACTCGCCGGAGATTGGGACGGAAACCTCACCGGAGCAGTACGGTCTTGAATTGGTTGTGGGAGAAGCAGGGTCCGCGAGCGAATGGATTCCAAGTTCTATTTGCCTCCGGAGTCCATCCACTATATACCCCCGGCCGACACAAAAATAAGTGGATAGCAACTTATCTCCATTTCGTGACTCCCATACGTTTTCGGAGCCAAAGAATCAGAAGCGGACACGTACGTACGTACGTGCGGCCTGTCGACCGCTTCCACTAGCAAGTAGAGATTGCATGAGGTGCACGATGCATGAGGTACACATTGTATGGTTGGTTGCAATTTCTTTATACGAACGTTGAATTGCTAGCGAAAAGCCCGATGCGTTTGTGGCCTTCGATCATCCTTTTGGACACTTTAATAAATGTCAAATCATCAAACTCTTCAAAGGGCCTTGATTTGGTGCCTGGAACTTCTCCAGTTTGACCCCTAGCTCGATCTTTTTGATGTCCCAAGTCCATAAACACCTCAACACACCTACAAAGACCACAAATCAAAGAAAAACTAATAAAAACCAAATAAAAATAAAAAAAAGTGTGCAATGAACTTGGTAAAACAAAGTAAATACCGAAACTATGCATTAAAGACATGAATAAGTGCTAGATGGGTATGATATGAGGAACTGGGCAATAGAATATACTCTAAAAAGTATGCATAAAGTTCAATCACCAGCTGCCGCGCTAACCACTCGTCACGGATACTATCACGGAAAGTCGGGATAGCTTCTGCATCTGGACAGTCGACTATCTAGTTCTTTTTAGTTATGAACCTATTCCAGAACTTCCTGGCTGGCTTGCCAGGCTGCTGGATGATACGGCTGAGGTCGTTGGCATCCGGGGGACGAACGTATGTGCCCTGAAAGTTTGCCCTGAAGGCCTCTTCTAGCTCCTCCCAGCTTCCAGTTCTCGTGCACGCAGTTAAGCCAGTGCCTTGCCGGCCATTTGAGCTTGAGCGGTAGGTATTTACTTGAGCTATGTGGATGTGGAGAAGTAAATCTTTGATCCAAATGACCGGGTCAGTGGTTTCATCGTAGATTCAATATTAACGGGTTTAAACCCCTCCAGAAACTTATGCACCATGACCTCATTTGTAAAACATATCGGATGTGTTGGCCCTCGAAAATGAGCGATGCCATGCCGGAGGTGGAATGTCGTCCGAGCACGTGTTTTCTTCCGAGCCCTTGCATTCATATCGAGCCATGCTTTATAGCCGGCCTGTCCAACTGGAGCGTGTCCACTTGATCCGTAAATGGACCTTGTTGGGACGGGATTTGCATTCAATTTTCTTCGCAAATCGTAAAGCTCGGCTAGTAGTCCCTGGACGACGATCTGTGGGGGGATTTTGATTCCCTCTGGTGGGCCTATCTCGTCTGCGAGGAGGATGATCAGGCTCGTCAACCCAGTCGTGCTTGCTTTGATAGCACATTGTTGGCGACTTCTTCGTTGAAGGTGGGAAGTAAGCGCCGACATGGGTAGGTTTTGACTTTGTCCTCGGGTCGTAACTCAAAGTCTTACTCGGCTGCGAGGACCTCGATCCACTTATCATTAAGCATATTCTGATCAGCTTGGATTAATTGTTGTTTCTTTTTCCTACTTCGAGCGGTGGGAAGGAGCCACCACAAAAATCATTCTTGCTCGTATGGTCCTCAGGGATGATGAAATCCTCGGGTTTGAGACTGATATCGTCCTCGGATTGGGGGAGGTAATTGTTATCCTCCCCATCCTCGAGGTCTTCGAGATTCTTCTCATCGGATATCCCTGCGGGGCCATTGACTTGATCGGGTGTGGCGTGACCGTCATTACCCTAGTCCTCAGCAAGTTCTTGCGTAGCGCCATTATCAGTGGCATCTATCTTGTTGTTTTGGATTGCCTTGCCTCTACCGACACTCTTGGATTTGGTTTCTCCTCCCCATCCTTCTTAGGGGTGTCTACCAAGGATCGTGGGTCACCTCATTGGGGACCCCATAGTCCAGGACACCGTTAGTACCCCCATCAAGACTGCTATCCGAAGATCCACGTAATGACTTGATTCGGGGCGAAGCTTTCGATGCGGACGAGGTGGCCGTTCGAGTCGGCATAAAGCACGATGATGTCAAACGCGAAAGACTGGTCGGGGACGAAGATGTCACCGCAGCCGATGTTGTTGTTGATTTGGAGACGAGCCATCGATGCTTTCTGACCACACAGCTCGAACTGTATGGTCCGCCAATGTCGGTACTAAAACAGGAAGATTTTGGGTAGGGGGTCCCGAGCTGTGGATCTGGGAACGCTGGTGAACAGAGGACAAGGGAGACAGTGTTTACCCAAGTTCGGATCCTCTCGAAGAGGTAAAGCCCTATGTTCTGCTTGATTATATAGATAATGGAGTATCGAGTACTGGTTGATCTACCTCGAGATCGTATATTGTGTTCTAAACCCTAAGGCTAGTAATTGTGATTCTATCTTCTACGGACTAAACCCTCTAGTTTATATAAGCATTAGGGGTATTTAGGTTTACACATGGTCGGTTTCCCAATAAACATGCCGATATATGGAACTATCCTTGTAGTGTACGCCAAGTCTTCGGCAGTGTCCATCTTGATCACGACTGGGTTCGAGGCCTCTGGAGTCCTCCCTGAGATAGGTGGAGACATAGGCTCGGCCCAAGGATTGTGGGTCACCTTGGTGGGGACCTCCTAATCCAGGACACCATCAGTCGGGTAGGCCTCGTTGTCTGCTTCTTCGGATGACGCCCCCTCGGGTCCGTCTCCCCTGCTATGGCGTTACCGCTACTTGCGGCTGCTCCCGCGGGTCTTGACTCGGTGTCACAACCACCCGCGGCTAGTTACACGGGTCCTCTCACCTGCGCACGCGCGGGGGTCTTCTGTCCAAGCTCGTGGTATGCTTCAGATGAGTGTGTCTGCATGGCGTCCACTTTTGTGCCTTTGCCTTTGCCGGCCTCTGCCTGGGCGACACTTCGGAACCCTCTTTGGTTCGCTGTGATGTAGGAGTTTGATGCATTGGAGAGAAATCAGACTTGGCAGCTTGTCACACGACCCCAACACACTAACGTCGTTACCGGAAAGTGGGTCTTGAAGCACAAGCTCTGACTAGATGGTACAATTGACCGCTATAAGGCGTGTTGGGTGGTTCGTGGCTTCCAACAGCGTGCAGACATTGACTTCACCAACACTTTCGCCCCGATTGTCAAACCAGGGACGATCCGCACTGTTCAGCTTGCGTTGTCTCGCGCCTAGCCAGTGCACCAGATGGACGTCTCCAATGCATTTCTTCATGGTCATCTCGAGGAGTAGGATTTCTGTCGGCAGACCATGGGGTTCGTTGATACGGCACACCTGGATCATTTGTGCCTGCTTTCGTGCTCCTTATATGGGCTCAAGCAGGCTCCACGTGCCTGGTACCAGCGCATGGCAACATTTCCTCACTGAATCGGCTTCCGCTCTACATGCTCCAACGCTTTGATGTTTGTCTATCACTAGGGCACTGACACAGCTTATCTACTGCTCTATGTTGATGACATCATCCTGGTAGCATGCATGACTGGTCTTCTTCGACTTGCTCCTCTACTTCCTTGGGGTCAAGGTGGTGTGTCGTTCGGATGGCTTCTTTCTTCACCAGTGGAAGCATGCTCATGAGCTCCTTGACCATGTTGAGATGCTTAATTGCAAACCCGCATCCACAAGCTCTCTGCCACTGATGTCTCCCCTGCTCTGGATGTCTATTGTTGGTGCTCTTCAGTACCTTACACTTAATTACACGACCGGCGCTGCAGTATGTTGTTCAGCAGATGTGTCTTCATATGCATGTTCCACGCGACGCTCACTGGACTTCGGTGAAGCGTATTCTTCAGTATATCCGTGGGACCATGGATCTCGGCATCATGTTACACGCCTCCACCGCTACCGACATCACTGCCTACTCCGACACTGACTGGGCCGGCTGCCCCGATACACGACGTTTCACTTCTGGATATTGTGTCTTCCTTGGTCCATCGCTTATTTCGTGGTCATCTAAGCGGCAGCTCACGGTCTCCCATTCCAGTGCTAAACCTGAGTATCGTGAAGTGGCTAATGTTGTTGTCGAGTGCTCCTGGCTTCGCCAACTTCTTCTTGAGCTCTCGTGCCCTGTCGACAAGGCCACGATGGTGTACTGCGATAACGTCTGTGCCGTCTAACTCTCCGCCAACCCGGTCTATCATCGCCGTACCAAGCACATTGAGCTTGAAATTCATTTTGTTGGGGAACAAGTGGCTCTTGGCCATATACCTGTTGTACACGTACTTACATCCCAACAATTTGCAGATATCATGATCAAGGGCTTGCTTACGACGTCTTTCGCGAAGTCTCGGTCCAGTTTTTGCGTTAGCAATGATGCCGCTTCGACTGGGGGGAGGGGGGGGGGGGGTTGTACCATAAGCCTTTCTCCTTGTTTATAGTTGAGGATACGGCTACCCCTTGTACAATTTATACATGTGCATATGCACCAATGAATATTGAGAGTTGCATCTTAACTGTCTGCACACTCCTTGCCAGTATTAATTACGTAGTTGGGTATTTTGTGGCAATACCCAAACTGGCCGTATAACCTCCCACATACGCGTGCATGATCGCATCTAACTAGGGCGTGATATGTAGTTTTTGCCTCCGTGTCGCATATAGGGCATGTATCCCCAGTGGGAATATGTCTGGAGTTTTTGCACAAATTGGTAGCTAATGCACTCGTTATTGCCATCCATGCACAGATTTTTATTTTCTAAGGTACATATGAAATAAAATGAATGAATCTACACTTTAAATATATCTATATAGGTCCGTATGTACTTTATATTAAAATCTCTAAATGGATTTATATTTAGAAACTAAAGGAGTAGTATTTATTGTTAGAATAAATCCGAGGCGCTCCGTCGATCTATCGAGGACCAAGCAATCACACAAGCACGACACCGAGATTTGTTAACGAGGTTCACCATCATGGCTACATCCTCGGGGCCTGACTACGGGCGCTCCTCCCCGTGACACCGTCACAATACCGCACCCCGGCCGCCCGGGCGCTGGCACACGCCGCCGGCTCCCCCGCGTGCCCGTGCTATTATGTTGGCATAGGTTACATCGTGTGTCTACCCCCGCTATATAAGAGAGGCCTAGGATACAAGTGTCCTACTAGGACACGAATCCATATC
Organism: Triticum monococcum; assembly: GCA_034509565.1. Classification (NCBI taxonomy): domain Eukaryota; kingdom Viridiplantae; phylum Streptophyta; class Magnoliopsida; order Poales; family Poaceae; genus Triticum; species Triticum monococcum. The sequence continues at coordinate 10,304,483 of CM067845.1, read as the reverse complement.
CTATCTAAACACAATACTACTCAGAGTCCAACTGTAACCTAACTTGTACAACAATATTCGACACAATTCTAACAAACTCCACCTTGGCGAATATTCTCCACCACCTTGAATTTGTCCGTGCGTCAAACCTTCATGTACATTGGACTTGAGATACACCATGAGCACCGCTGCTATTCCCAGACTCCATGTGACTCCACCTGCAACTGTAGTCCCTTCTCGTCTTCTTCACAGTCAGTACTCGAGAAAAATTAAGTTCCTTGTTACTCTAGTCCGCATGCTCCCAACTTCCGGAGAATCCGCTCAACGCCATCACACACCGACCACTGTCTGCGTGAAGGTGAACAACTCACGTATTGGACGCCACATATAAGAGTTACCTAAACTCAACATCACCGCTCTTTCTTGACCGTCTGTCTGAAACTTGAAGGAATTTCACCGTCGCCTTGTGTCACCCTGAGTCAAATTCATAGTTGTCTCATCCTTTTCCCCGGATAGTCTGTGACATGTCCCACCGCTATAGCACTCCGCCTCCTTCTGCCCTGTCACCCGCACTTTGCCATGTGCACTGAACACCACAGAATATACGGCCATGTACTCTCAGCTTTTGACAATTTTAGACTTCCCGCCACTTTCTCAGATTCTCCACGGTCAACTCTTGTCCATCAACTAGCACCGATAGACCCAGTCACCAACTTGAATCCGGTACTCGTCAACACTGCTTCAGCACCCCCTACACAATTTGTCTGACCACATGTCTGACCACCAGTGCCTTGGCCTGTCGCTGTGTCCCGTGCTTACCGCACGCCTCGTCGCTATCACCGCGTCGAGCCTCTGCTGTCCTGGTCGAGTCTCCCGGGTAGCTAGCCTACACTCCCTCAACCCCCACTGCAGAGAACCATCGATCATCATCGACCGATGCCGAGTATCACGTCTCCATCAGACCACTGGCGCCCAGTCTGATCCACGTGTCTCTCGCTTTACCTGCTGAAATAGGCTTCGACTCCCCGAATTCTTACGCCGTAGCCCCTCCATCAGCACAGAGTGAAGTCATCCGTCTGACTCCAGCTCCACCTTCAACATGACTCCATGGTGGTTGTACGTGCCACCCTCCCGCGCCCTGTCGACTCCAAGATCTGATGTGCACCGTCTTGAATCAACCCTGCGCCATAGTCTGTCGAAGCCGCACAAGCCCTCAGGCCTGCACCACGTGTTTCCACGCCCCAGAAGTCGGCCACCATCAGCATCACGCTCCTATGTCGTCGTCGCTGAAATCACCGCCGTCCTCTGCTTTGACCGACATCCCCATCGATCCGTCAGACAGTCCAGTCCGACCCAGCCGAAATTATCCGACTGCAACCATACTTCACCCTGCGCCGTGTCCACCCGCACATCTTCATGCATTGCCTGACGCCCTGTGTTTGCATGATCCCTCACTACGCGCTCCAGGCTCCACAAGCCTTATACGCACGTCGCCCTTGCCGCACATGCCATCTTCCATGGACCTGCGACCGCGCCTTTATTTTCTGTACCATGCACTTCTACCATCCCGTACATACATGTACGTGTACCAAGCAAATAGAGCCAATTGAAGAATCCCTCTAGTAGCCTTCCCGTGTGGACAAGATCAAAAAATTCCCGTTCATCCTTGCTCACATGCAGCCCCAAAGCATCTTCGTCCCTGCTTTTTCTTTGCTTCCGATGGAAAATATGCACACACAGATATCTGGCGCCTTTTTTTCTTTAAACAAATCCTCGATCCATTACCTCTCGTCAGACCAACAAACCTTGCTCCCGATCAATTAGCTCACAGCCTAGTTCCACACGCTGACACGCATCTATCAGCCCCGCCTGCTTTGAGTGGCTCCCATCAGCCCCGCATGGGCCTCACGTCACAGCACGCTGCATCCCGCCAACGGCCCACAGGCCATAGCTCCAGCTTGGGCCGCCCCAGTTCAGGCTGGGTTTCAGCCCTTGCACCGCGCTCTCGCAGCCTGTGCTGCTCCCGCCACTGGCTATGCTCGCTTGCTAGCGCTAGGGTTCCTGCCGCTCGATGCCTGGCACCGCCGCCACACAGCCGATCGAGCCGATCGACTGCACGTGCACCGCCAAAACGTCCGGTTGCTGCCTCCAATCGGTCTCATCATGCAAACCGTCTAGTTCAATCCGCCGAGAAGTGTCACCGCTCCCAATTGCTTCACCATGCCGATATCATCGCACGCACATCGCGCGGAGTGTCAAACCCATCGCCTCTGAACGCGATCTCGTCTCCTCTCTGCTTCCACGCAAACCATACGAAATTGGCACACCTCCTCTAGATCAACAATCCAGCAACTCCTTGAATCGAACCTCGCTCATGATACCACTTGTTAGAATAAATCCGAGGCGCTCCGTCGATCTACCGAGGACCAAGCAATCACACAAGCACGACACCGAGATTTGTTAACGAGGTTCACCATCATGGCTACATCCCCGGGGCCTGACTACGGGCGCTCCTCCCCGTGACACCGTCACAATACCGCACCCCGGCCGCCCGGGCGCTGGCACACGCCGCCGGCTCCCCCGCGTGCCCGTGCTATTATGTTGGCATAGGTTACATCGTGTGTCTACCCCCGCTATATAAGAGAGGCCTAGGATACAAGTGTCCTACTAGGACACGACTCCATATCCTATCTAAACACAATACTACTCAGAGTCCAACTGTAACCTAACTTGTACAACAATATTCGACACAATTCTAACATTTATAACAAAGAATGAGAGTAATGGAAATGACCAAAAGGCTCGCATCCGCTTTATCGATAAAGCACCAACCGACATCCAGTTCAACCCATACAACTTGACACCACAATACACGCAGGGTCTACATAACCCCATACCACTCGAAGCAATCTACACATAGAAACCTAAGGCACCACTTGAAGTGTCCAGAGCCCTCAATTGTGAACGAGTCGTCACGAAGGAATAAAACTGTGTGTGCGGAGAGCCGAGTACTTCAAGACGGTGCCGTCAGGAAGGGCACACTGGGAGAGCAAGCCATGATATAATACACTAGAAAGATTGACTTTACTTCGATTTAAAATAGCATGCTTACTTTAATTTCTAAAAATGGTTTCAGGTTTCCTTTTTATTTCGATCGGAGTAGTATAATTGGTAGAAAATTGAGCATCTCATTGTGGAATTCTAAAATAAACTAAGTCCCTTTTTCAAGTGCATGTCAATCTGCCAATCTTATGCTGGACGGGGGTACACCAAACAACGGTACCAAGTACACATATGTTGTTTCAGAGGGTACAAGTTAGTTCTCGGTGGGGTACAAGTTATGCTTGAAAAAGCTCATTGAAACCTATAAAAATGGATCTAGTTTTGAAGATTTTAACAATAGGGACGCAACGGTGTAAATGGTCCGCAATATGGACACTCGGTTCAATAGATATTCCGTTTTATAATCAGATACATTAAGAAAAAACACGAACACACAAACCACCCTTCTCCTCCAGTGAGAACAGACCCAGTGGTGGTAAGAGACGCACATGAGTGATGACATTTATTCCCATAAATGATTTTGATAGTCCAGATGGCAGCCACCTATAATGGCTTTCGTAACATATAAAAAAGCTTCACAAGCACATATGTTTCAAGCAATGCAGATAAACTTTTGAATTCTTTCTCATGACTTGAGTGGAGCCGTAACAAACACACAAAACACGCAAGATGGTAGCATGGGTCGTAGCCTACGCCTTTCACCTACCGCAGTTCATACATCGTGTTCCTCCTTTGGCAGGGAAAGACAACCATGCTATGGTGGCAGAGCTAACCTTAGACTTGATTTGGCGGTGGAGGAGCAGAACCGTAGGGAGCATCTTTAGATGGCACAAAAGGAGGATTACTGCCAACATATGCTTGGTAGTGGCCCTTCTTCCGAACTAGGCGGTATGAGGCAACATCAAGGGCGGCGACTACAAGAAACAAAAACGTCGCGATCACAAAAATTGCGACACCTCCGACAATCCTAGCATTCCCAACAGTTTTCTTTGCAGAGCCTTCAAATCCTAACATGGCGCCTGCCAGAAATAGTAGCACTGCTATGATCGCGAGGACCCTGCAAGTATATACGCATGGCGTAGAGACCATATTAATTATACAACTTAAATGAACAAGCCACCAAGTAGATATAAATTCTGTATTAAAGTTCAGTTTTCAAATTCTAAAAGAAATGATAAAAGAACAATGAATTATAAAGTTCTCAGGACACACCACCACTTAGCGCACCACACCACATAGACTAGCATTAATTTTAATGACCATATTTTCCTTGATTAGCGACAGAAAGCAGGCAGGATATCGGGTTGTGAATAACCAAATTATTTATGTACCATGAGGTGATGAAGAAGACCACCGCGGCGATGCGCTTGGCCCCCTTAGTCATCCGCCACGCCCCACAGCAGCAGATGGCCACGCTGGCAAGAATCTGCGTCATCGACGCCAAGATGGCTGCCACCACACCGCATGGCATCGCCGGCGATCGCCGGTACGTAGAGAACTCGCCATGGTCATCTTGATGATGTTTCTGCATGAATGAATGCATTCATGCACACCGCGTTAAGAAGAATCAACAATATTATTATCAACTAGATTATGCTTGGCTGAAGTTTCTTATATTGAAATCTTGGCCGAAGGTTAGAGTGAGAAAGAGATAGCATCTAGCATGTTACAATGAGAAAGACATAATATCTAGCGTCGTGCATACCAGCGCCAAGAGAACCGCGCTGATGACTCCAAACACAACCGTCAGCACGGCGAGGATGCTGGTCACCACCACCAAACCTTTCTTCCCCATTGACGATCTCACTACTAATCGGAACAGATGAGTTAGATAGTGCATTGTCGCACGCATATAGATAGACAGAGATGAACAAGTGCAGGAATGCGACGTTAGCTTGAATAAGGTTACCCGAGGATGGGCTACCTCTTGCATGAAGATTGTCACCCGCATTGTTCCATTTCTTGTAAGCTATATATAATTTAATTAATTAACCTTCCTAAAATGTATGTGATTAAGTTGCATGTAGCCAAAAATGTGTCGAGCATTCACGTGACTCCGAATGGAGCGTTGTCAAGAATTCCCGCCCCTCCAAGCATGGCGGAAACTGTGAGTTGTATGGAGCGTTGTCTTTGTTGCCGGCCTATACATGGATGTATGATCTCAATGGGTACTTGATGTGCTTGTATCGTGAGTCCATTTTTCATAATGAAAATGGGGGCTGTGTAGCCCCTTTGTTGACCGAAAAAAAGAGAGGGGAAAACGAGCGGGTCGTGGCTCCCAAAATACCACACTTAAATCAGCAAATGATCATCAAGATAGAGGCACCGCGAACTAACACAACGCGGGGATAAAATAGAACTGAAACCAATCTCCCAGGGCACTAAACTAGCAGAAATCCCCTAAAAGAAAAGCTAAACTAGCAGAAACAGAGGAGGAGCAGAGGAATCTTTACGATATAGCTCCAAGTTAAGCGACCATTGAAGCCTACACCATGAAGCGACCAGCAAAAATCAGAGGAAGGATAAACACGGCCGAGAGCTACCGTGAGCACGAGCGCGCCGGGAGGGAAGGGAAGAGGAACCAACGAAGCGCGGCAATGGCGAGGGAGATTAGTTGGAGGAGGCAACCTCGCCGGGGTGGGGAGGCAGCGCGAGAGGCGTGATGGATAGGAGAGGAGTGAGAGGGCCTTACTTGTCCGTGACAGATGTTCATGCATGTGATGCAGGATCCATACTATTTTGGCCCTGGTGTGAGCCGACAACCGGAGACAAGCACGCGTGTAGGGACCGTCGGTTCACCCATCAACGTCGACGCACGCGGTCGACATGCGCTCATGTGCCACACCACACCACACCAAAAAGTTGATGTCGATGGAAACACGAGATTCACTTTTTCCCCCAAAAAAAAGGGGCAGAGGCCAAGTTAATCATAGGAGAGTACGAAAAATAGAAAAAAAAATGCTAGACATACAAAGACTTACACGCTCCTTTCATCTAACAACCAATCACAAATCTCTCCCTCCTGATTTTCAGGAGGATGGACCGCCCCGCTCATCTATTGACCAAATATGTAAAAGCCTGTAAATCGTTTGTACGTGTAGCATTGCCGAAATAGAAATTACGGGCGTGCTCAAAGCGTCGTCGTTCTCGCCGACCTACACAACACAAGCCACTGTTCCATTGTGGCCGGGAAGTAGGGAATATCACCCTGTTAACATCTTCTTCTTACATATTTTGTTCTGAGATTTTTTTTCTTAGCTCACACCCCGTAATTTGAACATCTCCCTGTTAACATCTTACATTTTTTTCTGAGATTTTTCCAAAACTTCAAACCATCGTTTCTGCGTGATTTTAATCAATTTTCACCAGAAGTTGGTTTTCGTATGATATTCTCCTGGCCGGGAAGTGGCGCCTAATCCCGTCAGATATGATGGGGAAGCAAGCACCGTAATAAGCAAAGAAAACTCCCGAGCTTGGTAGTAACCGATGAACTGAAACCAGTCTCCAGGAGCACTAAACTAGCAGAGAAAGAGGAGTAGATGGAGGAGCAGAGGAATCCTTACCTGGACGAAGCGCGGCAATACAATGGCCAGGGGTCGGCAGGAACCAAACCTCGCCGGAGATCGCGACGGAGACCTCGCCGGAGCAGTAGTAGGGTTTTGGACTGGCCGTGGGGGAAGGGAAGGGTCCGCGAGCGAATGGATTCCAGGTTCTATCTGCCTCCGGCCGTAGTCCATCCACTATATATCGCCGACCCCGACACAAACGATGCATATCCGGAGGTCGGCATGCAACTTTAATCATTCAGAGGTTGGCAGGTGCCTCTCTGGTCTTGGCTGGCTGTTTCTGTCTGTCGTCTCACTCTCAGCCGACCTCCGGAGAAGCGCACATACGTGGCGATGCACCCGTGTAGTGTACCTGTCGGCCGACTAACGGAGATATTTGGAGGCCGGTAAAACAGTGATGTACCTCTTTTTCGATTTGACGGCAACACCAGATTCAAAAAAAAATTTCCCAAAGGGCTGAAGCGCTGTCCACCCTTATCCATATACAAATCCAGCTGATCTCGACCATCGAACTAAGTTAATTTAACGATCTAAACTGCTTTAATGGCGAACGTTTAACAAATTTAACGTGCAATTAATATCATAGAAAAAATTCCTTATTTGACACCATCTTAAAATCTGCTTCCTTATTTGACACTGGAAAAGTTTCTCTTCCCTATTTAACATAAGCTCTAAATTTTATTCCTTATATGACATTTTCGTCCATTTTAAGCCTAAATGACACCTGAAAAGACTCTTTTGCCCTTCATGTAGTATGTGTGGGGGGCAATAGCGCACACACGCAGCATCAGTGCGAAGGCAGGAGCACACACGCAGCAACACATACACATGCACCAACACACACACGCACACACACACACAGCAACACACATGCACACGCAGCAACACACACGCACGCAGCACACACGCGGGCAGCACATAGGCACGCAACAGCGTACACACATGCGCACACGTACACACGCAGTAGCAAACACACACGCAGCAGCACACATGTGTGCGTGCACCCACACACGCAACAGCACACGCACGTGCGCACACATACCGCATGAGGGGCAAAATCGTCTTTTCATGTGTCATTTAGGCTCAAAATGGACAAAAGTGTCGTATATGGAATAAAATTTAGGACTAGTGTCAAATAGGGAATAAAAACTTTTCCAGTGTCAAATAAGAAACCAGATTTTAAGACAGTGTCAACTAAGAAATTTTCTCAATATCATACCATATTGCACTAACATAGAATTGACACACAAATGATAGCATGCCTAATATCCGCATGCAATTAATATAGTGCATAAATATTAACATGCGTTGCACGTGCGCATTTGCTAGTAGAAAGAAGTTACGGACGTGGCTCAAAGCGCCGTCATCATCGTCAACCCCCCGGCGCTCCTTGGCCCAACCGAGAAGTACAAGTTGGTAAATGATGAACTGAGATTTTTTTTTTGGGGGGGCTGGAACACGGTGAGCAAGCTGACGAGGGTGGCGAGTTGAAGGCGGCGACGCTCGAGTGCTGCAACCACGACGACCGCGCATTGGAACCGTCCGGTGGGAGAGGTGCGATTGTCAATGGCAGGAACTAGAGCCCACATGCTGCAATCTCGACGTCTGTGCTGCAATCCTGGAGGCCGGGCGTCAAGAGGAGCAAAACTGGCAATGCGCAGATGCCGCCAGGGCCAACGACGCGGATGAACGCAGCTGCCGTGACTCACGGAGGCGCACCTGATGGAGGAGACACGCTGCGTGTGGCGACTCCGTGCTCTCTCCCCTGTGCTACAGTGCTGTGATTTTATTTTTTAAAACACGGTTTCTTAAGGCTGGATTCATTAAAAAAAGATAGAAGAGAGTTATGATTAATTAACGAAAAACCAAGTGAAAACAATTATAATATGTCCCCAACAGGGCACCATTAACACACGCCGACACCTTACAATCAAAATCGAAGCCGCCGCTCCGGCATCCACGCGGACCCTGAGTTCACGCAACTAGAGCCGACCCCAACAACCATCCCCGGAGCCGCCGCTCCCCGGTGTTGTGATTTTGGTACAGAATGAGAAACGATTGGGTGGGAGGTTTGGGATCAGTACGAAACAGATCTGACGGTTGGAAGATGTCCCATCGGATGTCGCAGGGCTTGCGTTGCTAAAGCAGAAGCTTTGGGCTAAAGCTCTGTGGTTTGCGTTGCTTATAATGTTTAAGCCAACTGTTAGTTTGCTTCCCAATTAAATTGGCGATGTGGCAATCACATGCTAATAGCTGTGAAATATTTTCCTGTTAATTTGAATGTGACTGATCTTTCCATTATTCCTGTGGAAAAAAAGTGTTTTGATGCATATACTTATCTTGCTATGCAAACAGGATTCATGGTGTGCAATATTCATATTTTGCCATCCAAACAGGATTCTGTATTGAAACCTCAGTAAGATTCCATGATGGACCAATTCAGTTAACACCCAAACAACCGAATTTGTTTTCATGTCTGAATTGGAATTCAAACCAATTCAATTCGTAGTCCTCCAACACAAACATCCAAACACAACATCAGCATAAATTGCGAGTTCTTGTGAAGTACTCCCTCCGTCCTATAATATAAGACGTTGACAAAAAAACGTCTTACATTATGGAATGGAGGAAGTAGAAAACAGGAAGAAAAAAAACTACTCCCTCTGTCCCACTATATAAGATCGTACATAGCTTGAAAAACGATCTTATATTGTGGGACAAAGGGAGTATGTAATAACCAGTAAAGAGATAGCAAATCGAGGCACTCTAAGATGCCAGACACCCATTTATTATGAAATTTCTACCAGTGCCATAATATTCGGATGGGACGTCAAAAAACACTAAGGTTTTTATCATAAAGATCCACAAACCTTGCCATGACAAACTTCACAGCTTGTGTTCTCAGCTCTTGAAAAGATCTAACTACTTTAATATTCATGAAGACCATGTTTCTGTAATGTCAGAGTATACTTCTTTTCGCCATGGGCGTGATGATCAGTCGTCCTCTTTCTTCGGCGGCTTACGGTATGTTTCCTCGACGTGCTTTGCCAGGAAAACATACGTGTTGAACAGCTTCTTGACATTTGGAACGTTGTAGTTCTGAGCTACATAGACACCACATCCCACTCCCACTAAAAATTTGAAGCCGCCACCGAAAACCATTGCAAGAAAACCTGGAGCCGATGATGAAAGGGGGGTTATGTACATGCATTTCGACACAGGATATAAAAAAATATGGCAAGACAAAAAAAGTATGATACAGTACAAATGACTGCTGTCATGTGGCAGAAACAGAGACCAGTATATCCAAACATAAGGCTAAATGACACATATTCAGTACAGTACTGAAGTACTTCCAGGAAAGAAAGTAAAGAAGCTACGTTTACTGCCATTGTGTAATGGTTGTTCATGTCTTTAGATTCCGCCCACATATGTTTGGTCATTAGAGATAGAATCGGAATGTTGCAGATCAGCTGCTTCATACTAGCTTGTAGTCCAGTAAAACTCTACCACGGGAAGAATAAAAGACACATGCCAGGAGAGGTGGCTGCCAAGGCAGATTAAGGCCGCGTTCGGCAGTCCTCGCGGAGCGGAGCGCCCGGAGCGGGGTTTAACCAACTCCGCAAATTATGGCGTTAATTAACTGGATTGCCGCTCCGCTCCGGCGCGGAGCCGCGGAGCGGAGGGAATCCGAACGCGGCCTAAGCAGAGTAGGTTTACAGGTGAAGGAAAGGCCGATGACTGAATGAGTCCTAATCCAATAGTCTTCCGAGTCCTAGCCCAGTCCAGTGAGCCAGAGTCCCTAAACAGAGTATTTAAGCCTAGCTGTGTTATATATCAAGCAATGTGAAAATCTCCTGTCCTGAGACTTCCCTCAACCCTTCAAATTCTCTAATATGTCACCTTCCAAGAATACCATGCTAGCAACCACGACCACTTGTTACCACAGGCCCCGTCCTCTACTGAGCTACCGCTCCATCCCCAGCACCACCTCTGATATTACTGACCCCAATGAGATTTCAAATATAGGATTGGCGAATGTAATGAAAGAATCTATCAGATCTGCTAGTAACATCCATCTTGCAAGGTCACCAAAACCGAATTCATGATCCAATCATCCAACGATTTCATTTGAAAATTAAACAACCAATTATTCTAAGAAATGAAATCTGACAAAAGCTCATGAAACCACGCATACTCATTTGTCAAGCTTAGAGCACCAACATCATTCTGGGGAAAGTGCAACAACCCATTTCCCCCACCCCCCCCCCCCCCCCTAGTTATAGCATCACAATCATGGGAAAACACATTTCAACCTATAGTCAAGGTTTAAAATGCCACTAACAATGCTCACTGACTTGCGAGCACAACTATTTTGTTTGACCAAAATTTACAAACTCTAATGTTTTTTCAGATGGAAAACTCTATTGTCTTCATCATGTATAACTACATAATCTATTGAATCAGGATTAACTGCATGTTTACACACTTCAAATACTGGCATCAGCTCCTAAAATGTATTTGAAGGACAAATAAAACTGTGCCAAATAATCGCAACGTCTTTTATCAATCTGTTATCTCCCCCCTCGTCCTCCCAACCATCGTAAGTTCTAGTCCCCGATCCCATAAGCCATGCCGCCCGACCATCCTCACGTCCATAGGTACCTAGTTTCTTCTGAATGCAAACTATCCCCATGGGTTCCAGGATCAAAACCTGGCTCTGGTACTAAGAGTCACGAGCTAGGTTACGGAGGGGATAGCTTTCGGTGGTAAGAGGGCGTGGGGTTTAGGCTTGGTCGCCATGACGTTTTGGGGATAGATCTGTTCTGGAGGTTAACCTCCCCTTTTTCTCTGTTTATTTCTTCGATGCCTGATTATACAAAGGATTGCCTTCTCTTTATAGCAGAGTGGGATGGTGGAGCTTCCCATTTATCAAATCAACTAAGATTGTCTAATTTATTTCAGAACTGAAAGTAATATTACAACATTATGGTCAATCAGCACTCCGAACCTTCCAAGTTACTCCCTCCGTTCGGAATTACTTGTCGTAGAAATGGATGTATCTAGACATTTTTTAGTTCTAGATACATCCATTTCTGCGACAAGTAATTTGGAACGGAGGGAGTAGAAGCTAATGGGTATTATCGCCGGACAGCGAGCAATGCCCCCAAGTACACTGCATTAGCACGTATATACATATATCCATCTATTCACAGTAGCAAATTATTACCAAACAGCAGCAAAAGAGAACCAATTACTAGCCTTCACAGTAGCATTGACCGTTCACAGTAACAAAAAAAATTCTGCATACTAACACCATTCATACATCTATCTAGCAAGCAACTAGCACGATTCAACCATCCATCAAGCAAACCATCTAGTGCCTGACATCAAAATACATCCATCTACCCAACATCCATTGCTCCATGTAGTAAGTAGCAGCATGAACAGGAAAGCAACAGGGAACAGAGAGATGAACAAGGAACATAGAGGTAAGGAAGGAAGAGGGGCTCACCCCAGGCAGGCCGCGGTCGAAGGAGAGCAGCCGCCGGCCGCGCGCAGGAAGCGACGGCGGGAGGTGGCGACGATGGTCACGGCAGCGTCCGCCGTTCGCCGGCTGCTGCTGGGGTGACCGGGGGCGGAGGACGGCAGGGGCTGGCGGGGTGGGCGCGTGCGTCCGGGCCGAGCTCGCCGGCTGCTGCAGCGGTCGGAGGAGGCCCTCGCTCGTCGGAGGTGGAGGAGCGGGCGGCGGGGCGAGAGGAACCCTAGCGCGCTCGGCCGATCCCGTTCGGGGAGACAGGTGAGGGGAGGGGAGAGTCCGGCCGGCCCAATCGTTTTGGAGAGGCGATCATTTTTATCATAAAGATCGCTGACAACGTATGACCAGAAGCAATCAGTGGTTTATTATTAGGAAAAGATTTTCATGGCAACTTGGATGCTTTATATTATCAAAAAAACTGTGGCAATTCTTTGTAAAGCAACATTGGCACTTTTCAAAAATTCGACATGGCAATCTTCTGTAATTTCTGTTAGCTTGTGTGTCAAATTTTCTAAAGATGTTAGTAGTACTATTTTTGCATGGCAATTTATAGGCTGTGCTCAAAAAACCGTTGCAATTGTTTGTAAAACAACATGGCACATTTTAAAAAGTTGACACGATAACTTTCTGGATTTTCTGCTAGCTATAACATGGCAATTTGTGTTTTTTCTTATTATTTTGGCCACCGCAATTTTAAGAACATTTTCATTGTACAACATGGAAAGAGTAATATGATAGTAGCTTATTAGGCAGCTCAGCTTTCTTGTGCTTGTATATATGACAACAGCTGGACTTAATTTGGGGAAGAGTTTTCCACGAAAACCTAAAAACCCTTGGCGGCGATTAGGGTTTCGGTGGACGGAACCAGCGCTCGTCGGCCGATCCGGCAGGGCGCCCACCAGTTCCGGCCGGAGATGGCTTCATCAGCGGCCGACAAGCAGCACGAGGCGGACTCCAGCTCCTCGCAGTCGGACAGAGCTCGGCTCGAGGAGGCCCTGGGGAAGCTCGGGATCACGGATGAGGAGGCGACTCCACTAGTCGTCGATGACCTAGAGGAAGGGGAAGCACAAAAGTGGCTCCTTGCGGGCAGGGTTCTGCATAGGAAACTACTTCACGTCCAAACCATTGCGAACGCGCTCCGTCCCGCCTGGGGAAACCCTAGAGGTTTGAAATTCAGATCAATGGGCGAAAACACGTTCGTGGCGGAGTTCGAGACGCAAAGAGATCGCGATCGCATATGGAACGGGTCACCATGGCATGTAAGCAAGAACGCTGTTGTACTTGCTGAATTTGAGGACAGTATGCGACCTGACGAGGTTCACTTTGACCGGCTCCACCTATGGGCCAGGGTCCCAAATCTTCCCTACAATCTCAGAGATGATTCCTGGGGGAAGTTGATTGCTCAACAGATCGACAAGAATGCTACCTCGGTCCAATTTGATCATGTGGGAGGATATATGGGAGCAAGGATTGCACACGATGTTAGTAAACCTTTGAGGAGATGGATCTTGATTGATTCTGCCAAACGAAAGAAAACAAATCTCTATGATATCCAGTATGAACAAGTTCTGCACTTCTGTTTTTCTTGTGGCAGACTTGGACATTCAGATCTGTTTTGCCCAACTCCAGGACCGCGTGATGAAAAGGGTGAGCTGACTTTTGGGTCCAAGTTGAGGGCACCTGAGGATTGGAAGGCGGCTGCGTCCGGGGAAAATTCAAGCAAGGATCAATATTCAGGCCCAAGCAGCCAGCGTGAGTCCAAGAACTCCAGCAACGCGGGTAAAGGGGGGGGGGGGGGGTAGGGGTGAACTCCCCTGCCAAGAATAGACCACAATCCAACAAGAGGAAAGAGTTACCGAAACAGGTCTATCGGCGGGTTGAGAGTGGATCACCACTACTGCTGACGGATGGCTCTAACCCGAGGACGGACACTGGAAATATTTCGGAGTTGGTTGCAGAAAGTGCTAAGGAGGGAGATGAGAATGCGGTTGAACGCGTACCAAAGAAGAAAAAGCCAACGCCCGACAACTCGGCAGCGTCTGCAGAGCAGCGCTGCCCATCCCAATGATTTGCATCAGTTGGAACTGCCGGGGCTTGGGAACCCCGAGGCAGTTCGCGAGCTTCGCCGCTTGGTGAAGCAAGAAGGTCCTGCCCTGCTATTTCTCATGGAAACTAAAATCAGGGCTAAACGAGTGGAAGATTTGCGATACACACTGGGTTTTGCAGGCTGTTTTGCCGTGGACAGTGTTGGGCTTAGCGGAGGGGTTGGCCTCTTCTGGTCCAATGACGTTAATGTTGACCAGAAAAACTATAGTAAGAGTCATATTGATGTGCTGGAAAGAGTCAAGGATCAAGCCTCCTCGGAGTGGAGATTCACAGGATTCTACGATGCACCAAGAGTTGAAGAGAGACACCACAGTTGGCGCTTTCTTCGCACACTGCATACCCTGCCACATTCCTCTTGGATTTGCATGGGTGACTTCAACGAGACTTTGTTTGGAGATGAACACTTTAGCCAGATGGCAAGGCCGGAAGGGCAAATGAAGGCATTCAGAGAAGTTGTTGAGGACGTTTCCTTCCAAGACCTCGGTTGGTCTGGAATGGCTTACACATGGGATAACTGGAAAGGTGGACACCACAATGTTAAAGCAAGGCTGGATCGAGCTTTTGCTAATGAATCCTTCCGGCAGCACTATGAGGATATCCGGGTGAGACACATCACTACTACTGAGTCCGACCACTGTTTTGTGGTGACAGAGTTTCATAGGACAAGGTAGGTTGATGGTTCACCGTGGGCGAAACAATTCAGATATGAGACTGTTTGGCAAACTCATCCTGACTATGAGAAACTAGTAACAGACTCATGGCGAAAGCAAGAGCGTGCACCAGGCTTGCAAGGGATTGTAGAGTCACTCAATGCTCTGCAAAGGGATCTTGCGCCATGGGGGGCAAAAGAATTTGGATGTCTCGCTAGAACAGTCAGGCAGCTTCAAAAGAAACTTGACAAATTGCGGAGACAGTCCATCGGACGTGGCCCGTCGGAGGAAGAAAAAGCTACTGTCATCAAACTACGGGAAGCTCTCCGACAGGAGGAAATATGGTTACGGCAGCGCTCCAGAGTCCTGTGGCTACGGGCTGGTGACCGTAACACGGGGTACTTCCAAGCCCAAGCCAAACAAAGACAAAGAATGAACAAGATCAAAGGATGGAAAAGAGCTGATGGCTCTGTTTGTGCTGACGAGATGGAAGATAAGCAGGAAGTGCAGGCATTCTACCAAGCACTCTATAGTTCTCAAGGAGTGTCTGATATGAGTGCGCTGTTAGATCATGTTCCGGTCAAAGTGACGCAGGCGATGAATGGCATGCTGGAGAAACCATACGACGCGCAAGAAGTTCAGGTTGCCCTTTTTCAAATGGCCCCAGCAAAAGCATCGGGGGTCGATGGTTTCACGGCTGGATTCTTCCAACGGCACTGGCATCTTCTGAAGGATGATGTAACTAATGCAGTGTTATCCTTCTTGAACGGGGGAGAACTACCGGTGGGCTTAAATGACACTTCCATTACCCTGATCCCCAAGTTAAGGTACCCTCAATCAATCTCTCAATACCGCCCTATTGCTCTTTGCTCAGTCCTGTATAAGATAGCAGCCAAGGTTATTACTAACCGATTGAGAGGGTGTATGGATGAGATCATAAGCGAGGAGCAAAGTGCATTTGTTCCTGGGCGCCTCATTACTGACAATGTATTGGTGGCCTTCGAGAGTGTACACACTTTACGTCGAAGGAAGAAAGGCCAAAATCATGCATGTGCAGTGAAGCTCGACATGATGAAAGCGTATGACAGAGTGGAGTGGCATTACTTAGAGGCCATCATGACGAAGCTGGGTTTCAGCAGAACTTTAATTAGCTTGATCATGAAGTGTGTGACCTCAGTGCGCTTCTTTGTGAGGATTAATGGTGAACAACAGCCCTACTTCACGCCCTCTAGGGGGCTGCGGCAAGGGGATCCCGCATCACCATATTTATTCTTGCTATGTGCAGAAGGGTTCTCGTCACTACTCAAATATCATGGAGGACATATTGACAGAGGGATTAGGGCGAGTGTCTGTTCACCATGGGTCAGTCATTTGCTGTTCGCAGATGACTGCTTGATTTTCCTCAACGCAAACTCCCAAAGTGCGGAGAGATTGAATGATATTCTGCGGATCTACGGTGAAGCGTCCGGTCAGTGTGTGAACAAGGACAAGAGCGCTATTTACTTCAGCCCAAATACACCCAGATCCACTAGGCAGGCTATCAAAGGAACACTAGGAGTCATGGTAGAAGCATTCAGTGACAGATACCTTGGCTTACCTACAGCAGTTGGACGAATCACGAGTGGCACTTTTGAACACATCGGTGAAAGGTCCAGGAGAAAAATGCAGGGCTGGTCGGAGAGGCTCTTTGCGTGTGCCGGCCGAGAGACACTCATCAAAACTATTATACAGGCCATCCCCACATACAATATGAGCTGTTTCCTGCTAACGAAGAAGGTGTGTGCAAAGCTTGTTTCGAGCATGGCACGATATTGGTGGAGCAGCTCAATCGACAAGAGGTCACTTCATTGGATCTCTTGGAAGGAGCTCACAAAACCAAAATGTCAGGGAGGAATGGGCTTCCGAGATCTCCATTTGTTCAACTTGGCTCTCCTAGGCAAACATGGGTGGCGTTTCCTGATAAACCCCATGTCACTTTGCGCGAGAGTTATGAAAGGAAGATACTTCCCGGATTCAGATTTCTTGCAGGCCTCGGCACCCAAGACGGCGTCCGCTACTTGGCGAGCTATCATCGCAGGGCGCGAGGCTTTGCTAGCAGGAATTGTCACACGGGTTGGTGATGGTACGACGATCAATGCATGGGCTGACAAGTGGATCCCAACAACCCTCACGAGGATGCCACTGTTGACACCAATGGCTCCCACCATTACACTAGTCAGTGACCTCATTGACACAGATAACTGGACTTGGAAACAAGACCTAGTTCGGTAGAATTTTATTGCACCTGACGCCGAGGCTATCCTGAACATACCTTTGCGACGCGGTGGAGGCGATGATTCATTTGCATGGGCACATGAGAGGACAGGCAACTACACTGTCAAGTCAGCGTACCGAGCTCTAGTGATTCAGAAAGAGCATCAAGCTCGTGAAGAAGGGTCGGTTACAGAAGCTTCAGCGAACAAACAACAGTTGTGGAAAGCTCTTTGGTCTCTTAAGGTGGTCCCCAAGGTGCGTGTGTTCTGGTGGAGGGTACTTCGTGGTATACTGCCGGATAAATGCACGCTCAAGCACCGTCATATTCGAGACACTAGCATCTGCAAGCTTTGTCAGGCACATGATGAAGATCTTCAGCATGCTCTTATGTTTTGTTCACATGCCAGGAGATTCTGGGATGAAGCACGTCAGCTTCTGGATATAAAATTACCAAGACTACATCCTGTTACCTGGGCATCTGACATTTTATGTGAGCCAGGGCTCTCGTTAGAGAGCGTGCTACAATTGTTACGGTGATGTGGTCCATTTGGACCTCACGCAATCGATGGACGCATGATGGGGACAAGCTAGACCCGGCCAATTCAATGAAGCTCACTCGGGAAGCCTTGGGCCTCCTTGACATTCCCATGCAGCATGCACAAGTTCTACCTGGGCACGGCTGGCGCCCTCCGGAGTCAAACCAGGTCAAGATCAACACCGACGCGGCATGTGATCGGGATGAGGGGAAGAGCGGAGCCGGCGGTGTGGCAAGATCGGCTACGGCCTTATTGGGTGCTTGGTGCAAACCGCACCTCGGAGTTACTGAACCCATGATTGCAGAAGCCCTTGCTGTGCGTGACGGCGTAATCTTTGCCAATCTTAGAGGGTTCGAGCATGTGGTGGTGGAGACAGACAGCCTGGAGGTGGTAAACCTTTGGAACACTCGCCTCAACAGTCGTTCGGTTGTGGCACCAATTATCTTAGAAATTGAAGAGCTTTCAGCTAGTTTTCATTCTTTTGTAATTCAGCATGTAAGTAGATCAGCTAATGGTCCAGCACACCTATGTGCCAAACGTGCATATAGTGTGGCTGTGACCGAAAGCTGGCTTATAGAGACTCCCAGCTTTCTGATCAGTAGCCTGTTGGCTGACTGCTCAGAAAACGCTTTTGTTTGAATAAAGCTCTAAATCCCCCGCAGAAAAAAAATATGACAACAGCTTTCTCAAACCAAACAAATTCGTCATGCTCAATATACTTGCATGCGTAGCCTTCTCACATATACTCCCTTCGTTCCTTTATATAAGTTGTATTTTTTAAGTCAAACAAGTGCATGTTTGACCAATTTTTAGAAAATTATATCAATATCCACAATACGAAATTTATATCATTTGATCCATCATAAAAAATAGTTTTATATTTTATCTACTAGCTATTGGAGATGTTATTGATTTATTCTATAATCTTGGTCAAGAATTTAAATGGTTGACTTGCACGAAAACCAATACACCTTATATTCTAGAGCAGAGGGAGTACCATTTTTGTTTCGCCATTGTATTATGGTTGCATCAGAGAATTGATTGGGGTCGCGATCGTTTCGGTGCTAGAATTGCGTTGTAGAGGAGCACACAACGTTTTTTATGTTCCTATAGAAATGGAGGTGCGGGAGAGATGTTCACGTGTTTGTAAATCATGGCACTTGTTAAATAATTGTTGTTACTCACATGGCAAATTTAAAATTATTTATTCTGTGCCTGCAAAATGTTGAGAACCCTTTTTAGCATGGCAAGTTTGATAAAATTTTGTTATGGTCACATGGAAAGTTCATAAAAAAATTAATCAAAATCTCTATGTACAACATGACATTTTGAAGAGGATGGAAATTTTATTATTAAGACCATGCCATTTTCAATTGTTAATATCATGGCATTTTTATTTCGAAGAGCGTGACATTTTTGTTATTAAGAGCATGGCATTATTTTTTGTAATGCACGAAATTTTTATTTTGAAGGGCGTGCCAATTTTATTATTAAGAGAACATGACATTTTTATCTATATCATAGTAATTTTATTTTTAATGGCAATTTTAATCTCTTGGATCATGGAAATTTTCTTGTGTGATTTTTTGTTATGGCAAAGAAAATTTAGAGCATGGCAATTTTAATATATTGGATCATGGCATTTTTATTCTTAGTGACATGGCATTTTTATTAAATCATGGGAATTTTGCTTTTGTTTTTTAACATTTCACTTTTGACGCATTCACATCGAAAATATTTAAAACTTGATGCCATGGCAAGTAATTTTTCATTGCCCTAGCCCATCAGTGGCCACCAGGCCGAACAGACTCCAGATCGAGAGCCCATGGTCGCATAGGACAGTAGGACTAGGAGCGCGTCAGCATGAGCCAGAGCCAGAGGATAGCCAGCAGGGGAGAAGCTAAGACCAACTTCAACGGGCCGACCCAAACGGATGGCGGGGCCATCGGTGGCAGCACGCAGTCGCCGGCCGCGGAGAGGGCAATGGCCTGCGCCATGGCCGCCTCGTACCAAGCCTCCTCTTTCTCCACCGTCTTCACCCTGCGCCGCTCGTCCTCCTCGCTCTCGCGGTAGACCGCCGCAAGGGCCGCCTGGTAGGTGTCCTTCACTGCCTGGTCCTCCTAGTGGACGACGAGCGGGGGCGGCGGCATGCTGCGGTCGACCCCGCGCACACCGCATCGCCTCGCCTCTTCGTGCTCGAAGGCGAACCACCTCTTCCAGTTCGGTGAGTCGGTGGCGTAGGTGGCGTCGCGGCACTGCTCCGGCATCAGCAGCGCCCGCCGACACCGCACCTCCTCTGCGTGCGCCCTAGCCGACCGCGGCGCCGCTGGCACTGGGATCATATCTGGATCCAGATGCCAGTCGTGCGGCAGGGTGACGTCGGGGTACAGCAGAGGCACGCGGTGCTGCCAGTGCCACTCCGCCTAGCACGTTCATGCGCATCCTCTGCCGGCGAGCCGGCGGAGGTGGTACGAACTCCGAGGGAAAAGGGACGGCGGGGGCCTTGCCCTTGGCCTTGCTGCTGCTGCCGGCGCCGGAGAAGAGTCCCATTTGGCTAGGGTTGGCTAGGGTTTGCCGATGACGGGGGAGCGAGCTTGCCTAGACGGGAACGGGAGCTGGCTGGATGAGGCCGGCCCCGCCGCATGGTCGGCTTAAAAAAGGGCGACCGTCGTCGCTGACGTGTGGGTCCGTACTCATAAATTAAGCTGACCAGGTAGGTGGCGGGTCGTTGGATGACCGCCAAATGGGATCGCGACGGACACCAAAAAGGCGCGCGTGGCGTTCGTTCCGCGTCTGCGTCGACGCATTTAGGATGCAAATTTAGACCGCAAATGCGTCGGCGCGGACACGAAATGAACGCTATTTGGGTTTGGGTCGTCGCGTTGAGCCATCATTTTTATCCCCGCCAATCTAAACAAACACGGGTGGATGAAATGAATCACTCCATTGAAGTTGCTTTAAGCCGTGCGAGAAGAACGGAAGGCGACGCGACGGCAGAGAGGCGTGCTGGGTGACGGCGGTCGAAGTAGGACCAGAAGGGCTAATTCGATTGCCTATTCCTGGTATTCACACGTACGATCTTGGACAAAATACGACCGCAGGAAAGAGCTGGCCAACGGCGTGGAGTCCTTGAAGGAGAGCATTGCTGGTACAGAGGCTGAGTAAAAGAAAAGAGGTAATTTTATCAGGAATTATAAAACTTGTCTTGGACAAGGTAAGGGCCTCTTTGATTCATAGGATTGCAAAAACACAGGAATAGGAAAAACGTAGGATTGAAATGGTATGTCCATTGGATTTCTATAGAATTTGAGTTTGTTTGATTGTGTCAAGAAAAAAAATAAAGGATTTCTTCCAAAAGGTGTGAGTGGATGCTAGAATTCCTGTGAAATGTAGTACAAATAAATCCTTAGGAAAAAATCCTACAGGATTCAATCCTATGAATCAAACGATCAACATAGAAAAAATTTCTAAAGATTCCAATCCTTTAAAGATCCTATGAAAATCCTTTGAATCAAAGAGACCCTAAGCTTTGGCTGGGTAAGAACATTTCTAGCAAACTCCTGTCGATCCGCAAAACGTGTTTGCAGTTTGCGGAAAAGGGGTTTAGCAGGTCGGCGTGGACGGCCGCAAAGGCAGACCCCACAAAATGGATCCGTAAAAAAGGATATTCGTGGAATATGTTTTTTTTACGGGTCGGTTTTGCGGGTCTGGTCTGGCGCCGCTACCCCCGGCCCGGAAAACCTAAATTTGCATCTTAATTTGATTGAACATAATGTATTTCTTTGCTTTTTCAACAACATTGGATACATAATCTCTCACCAAATCGTTGCTAGAATAGTAAGACTCAAGAAAAAAGAAACACAAGTATGCATTTTAGAAGATTTCCAACTTCCATAACTACTCTCACTAGTTGGACCAATATCTTCTCCATGCGTTCATTGTTGATCTGTGGATTCTTGATTTTGCATTCTTTTTTCTTCATCTTTGGTTCGAAAGAAGTAGACGTTGCTTCCCCTTTAGTTGCACATGCAGCCGCATCATTGTCTTCGATTCTACTAAGGAGTGCACGAACGTCTATTAAGTTTCTTTCTATCAATAAATCAATGTATTCACCTTCCCAAAACCACAATGAGCATCCATCTTCCTACACACATGATGATGTTCGAAATGAGCTACCGCAATTGAACCAAAGAATGAGCTATCAAAATGAGCCGAATGAAAACAGCATGTACCCTGTCGTTTTCGCATTGAAGAACACCCATCCAAGGTGCTTCGGCATGCCCGAAGTTAGCCGTAGCACTGTCCGCGTGTAGTCGTCGCACTGTATGAGCGACATCGGTGAGCCACAGAGCCGTTGCGCGAGCGCCGAGCCCGCTGGACGGCCGGCCAAATGCATGCCCGCAAATCGTCGTCGGCGGCGGGAGGACGAAGCCGTACCTGCATGCGGCAATGCGACCCTGCCGGGGCTGTGCGAGATGCTCCCCGACCATTCCATCGCTTGGCGCAGCCACCGGCGGCCGGAAAAGCCAAATCCGGCCGCCCGCGATGAAGGGACGCAGATCCACAACTTTCCGGCCCGCCGACGCAAGAGGGGGGAGGACAACCTCGTGCGTGTGGCGGCCTTTTGGCGTGCTCCCGCCGGCTACTCCCGCCAGAATCTTGGGTGGCGGCCCGGCGACGGGGCGAGGGGGATGCTACCTCTTGAGCACTGTGTTGGTTTTCCCTTGAAGAGGAAAGGCTGATGCAGCAAAGTAGCGTAAGTATTTCCCTCAATTTTTGAGAACCAAGGTATCAATCCAGTAGGAGGCCACGCTCAAGTCCCTTGCACCTACACAAACAAATAAGAACCTTGCAACCAACGCGATAAAGGGGTTGTCAATCCCTTCACGGCAACTTACGAGAGTGAGATCTGATAGATATGATAGGATAATATTTTTGGTATTTTTATAATAAAGAGAAATAAAAGATGCAAGTAAAATAAATGGCAAAGGAAATAACTAAGTATTGGAAGATTTAATATGATGGAAAATAGACTCGGGGGCCATAGGTTTCACTAGTGGCTTCTCTCAAGAGCATAAGTATTTACGGTGGGTGAACAAATTACTGTTGAGCAATTGACAGAATTGAGTATAGTTATGAGAATATCTAGGTATGATCATGTATATAGGCATCACGTCCGAGACAAGTAGACCGACTCCTGCTTGCATCTACTACTATTACTCCACACATTGACCGCTATCCAGCATGCATGTAGAGTATTACGTTCAAGAGAATAGAGTAACGCTTTAAGCAAGATGACATGATGTAGAGGGATAAACTCATGCAATATGATATAAACCCCATCTTGTTATCCTCGATGGCAACAATACAATACATGTCTTGCTGCCCCTACTGTCACTGGGAAATGACACCGCAAGATTGAACCCAAAGTTAAGCACTTCTCCCATTGCAAGAAAGATCAATCTAGTAGGCCAAACCAAACTGATAATTCGAAGAGACTTGCAAAG
Organism: Triticum monococcum; assembly: GCA_034509565.1. Classification (NCBI taxonomy): domain Eukaryota; kingdom Viridiplantae; phylum Streptophyta; class Magnoliopsida; order Poales; family Poaceae; genus Triticum; species Triticum monococcum. The sequence continues at coordinate 10,281,284 of CM067845.1, read as the reverse complement.
ATAACCAATCATACATAAAAGAATTCAGAGAAGATTCAAGTATTGTTCATAGATAAACTTGATCATAAACCCACAATTCATCGGTTTCAACAAACACACCGCAAAAGAAGATTACATCGAATAGATCTCCACAAAAGAGGGGGAGAACTTTGTATTGAGATCCAAAAGGAGAGAAGAAGTCATCTAGCTAATAACTATGGACCCGTAGGTCTGAAGTAAACTACTCACACTTCATCGGAGGGGCTATGGTGTTGATGTAGAAGCCCTCCATGATCGATGCCCTCTCCGGCGGAGCTCTGAAAAAGGCCCCAAGATGGGATGTCGTGGATACAGAAAGTTACGGTGGTGGAATTAGGGTTTTGGCTTCGTATCTGGTAGTTTGGGGGTACGTAGGTATATATAGGAGGAAGGAGTACGTCAGTGGAGCAACATGGGGCCCACGAGGGTGGAGGGTGTGCCTGGGGGGGGGGGGGGTAGGCGCGCCCTCCTACCTCGTGCCTTCCTCGTTGATTGCTTGACGTAGGGTCCAAGTCATCTGGATCATGTTCATTCCGAAAATCACGTTCCCGAAGGTTTCATTCCATTTGGACTGCGTTTGATATTCTTTTTCTGCGAAACCCTAAAATAGGCAAAAAACAACAATTTTGGGCTGGGCCTCCGGTTAATAGGTTAGTCCCAAAAATAATATAAAAGTGTATAATAAAGCCCAATAATGTCCAAAACAGAATATAATATAGCATGGAACAATAAAAAATTATAGATACGTTGGAGAAGTGTCAAGCATCCCCAAGCTTAATTCCTGCTCGTCCTCGAGTAGGTAAATGATAAAAACAGAATTTTTGATGCTACTTGGCATAATTTCAATGTAATTCTTCTTAATTGTGGTATGAATATTCAGATCCGAAAGATTCAACACAAAAGTTCAATATTGACATAGAAATAATAATACTTCAATCATACTAACTAAGCAATTATGTCTCTTCAAAATAACATGGCCAAAGAAAGTTATCCCTACAAAATCATATAGTCTGGCTAGGGTCTATCTTCACCACACAAAGTATTTAAATCATGCACAACCCCGATGACAAGCCAAGCAATTGTTTCATACTTTTGGTGTTCTTAAACTCTTTCAATCTTCACGCAATACATGAGCGTGAGCCATGGACATAGCACTTTAGGTGGAATAGAATGGTGGTTGTGGAGGAAACAAAAAGGGGGAAGATAGTCTCACATCAACTAGGCATATCAACGGGCTATGGAGATGCCCATCAATATAAATCAATGTGAGTGAGTAGGGATTGCCATGCAACGGATGCACTAGAGCTATAAGTATATGAAAGCTCAACAAAAGGAACTAAGTGGGTGTGCATCCAACTCGCTTGCTCACGAAGACTTAGGGCATTTTGAGGAAGCCCATCATTGGAATATACAAGCCAAGTTCTATAATGAAAAATTCTCACTAGTATATGAAAGTGATAACATAGGAGACTCTCTATTATGAAGATCAAGGTGCTACTTTGAAGCACAAGTGTGGTAAAATGATAGTAGCATTGTCCCTTCTCTCTTTTTCTCTCATATTTTTTTATTTGGGCCTTTTTTATGGCCTTTTTTTCGTCCGGAGTCCCATCCCGATTTGTGGGGGAATCATACTCTCCATCATCCTTTCCTCACTTGGCACAATGCTCTAAAAATGATGATCATCACACTTTTATTTACTTACAACTCAATACTTAGAACAAAATATGACTCTATGTGAATGCCTCCAGCAGTGTACCGGAATATGCAATGAATCAAGAGTGACATGTATGAAAGAATTATGAACGGTGGCTTTGCCACAAATACAATGTCAACTACATGATCATGCAAAGCAATATGACAATGATGGAGCGTGTCATAGTAAACAGAATAGTGGAAAGTTGCATGGCAATATATCTAGGAATGGCTATGGAAATGCCATGATAGGTAGGTATGGTGGCTGTTTTGAAGAAGGTATATGGTGAGTGTATGATACCGGCGAAAGGTGCGCGGTATTGGAGAGGCTAGCAATGGTGGAAGGAAGAAAAGTGTGTATGATCCATGGACTCAACCTTAGTCATAAAGAACTCATATACTTATTGCAAAAATCTACAAGTTATCATAGCAAAGTATTACACGCATGCTCCTAGGGGGATAGATTGGTAGGAAAAGACCATCGCTCGTCCCCGACCGCCACTCATAAGGAAGACAATCAATAAATCAATCATGCTCCGACTTCATCACATAACGGTTCACCATAATGCATGCTACGGGAATCACAAACTTTAACACAAGTATTTCTCAAATTCACAACTACTTGACTAGCATGACTCTAAATTACCATCTCCATATCTCAAAAGAATTATCAAGTATCAAACTTCTCATAGTATTCAACACACCCATAAGAATTTTTTTATTAATTTTGAATGCCTAACATAATTAAAGCAAATTACCATTCTGTTTTGTAGGACTATCAAAATAATATAAGTGAAGCATGAGAGAACAATAGTTTCTATAAAACAAATCCACCTACGTGCTCTAAAAGATATAAGTGAGGCACTAGAGCAAAAACTATATAACTCAAAAGATATAAGTGAAGCACATAGAGTATTCTAACAATTTCCGAATCATGTGTGTCTCTCTCAAAAGGTGTGTACAGAAAGGATGATTGTGGAAAACTAAAAAATAAAGACTCAAATAATACAATATTCTCCAAGCAAAACACATATCATGTGGTAAATAAAAATATAGCTCCAAGTAAAGTTACTGATGGAAGTAGACGAAAGAGGGGATGCCTTCCGGGGCATCCCCAGGCTTTGGCTATTATGTGTTCTTCAATTATCTTGGGGTGCCATGGGCATCCCCAAGCTTAGGCTCTTTCCACTCCTTGTTCCATAATCCATCAAATCTTTTACCCAAAACTTGAAAACTTCACAACACAAAACTTAAAGTAGAAAATCTCATGAGCTCAGTTAGCGAAAGAAAACAAAACACCACTTCAAGGTACTGTAATGAACTCATTCTTTATTTATATTAGTGTTAAACCTACTGTATTCCAACTTCTCTATGGTTTATAAACTATTTTACTAGCCATAGATTCATCAAAATAAGCAAACAACACACGAAAAACAGAATCTGTCAAAAACAGAACAGTCTGTAGTAATCTGTAGCTAACGCAATATCTGGAACCCTAAAAATTCTAAAATAAATTTCTGGACGTGAGGAAATTATCTGAAAAATAATTAACTAAATAGCACTTTCCAAATAAAAATGGCAGCAATTCTCGTGAGCGCTAAAGTTTCTGTTTTTTACAGCAAGATTAAAAAGACTTTCCCCAAGTCTTTCCAATGGTTCTACTTGACACAAACACTAATTAAACATAAAAAACACAACCAAAACAGAGGCTAGATAAATTATTTATTACTAAACAGGAGAAAAAAATCAAGGAATAAAAATAAAATTGGGTTGCCTCCTGACAAGCGCTATCGTTTAACGCCCCTAGCTAGGCATAAAAGCAAGGATAGATCTAGGTATTGCCATCTTTGGTAGGCAATCCATAAGTGGCTCTCATAATATATTCATAAGGTAATTTAATTTTCTTTCTAGGGAAGTGTTCCATTCCTTCCTTAACGGAAATTGGAATCTAATATTCCCTTCCTTCATATCAATAATTGCACCAATCGTTCTAAGGAAAGGTCTACCAAGAATAATAGGACATGAAGGATTTCAATCTATGTAAAGAACAATAAAATCTACGGGCACATAATTCCTATTTGCAACAATAATAACATCATTAGTTCTTCCCATAGGTTTATTAATAGTGGAATCCGCAAGGTGCAAGTTTAAAGAGCAATCATCAAAATCACGGGAACTTAGCAAATCACACAAAGTCTTTGGAATCGTGGAAACACTAGCACCCAAATCACACAAAGCATAGCATTCATGATTTTTAATTTTAATTTTAATAGTAGGTTCCCACTCATCATAAAGTGTTTTAGGGACAGAAACTTCCAACTCAAGTTTTTCTTCATAAGATTGCATCAAAGCATCAACGATATGTTTAGTAAAAGCTTTATTTTGACTATAAGCATGAGGAGAATTTAGCACGGATTGCAACAAGGAAATAGGAAATACAATCTACTAAAGAGAAATTATCATAATTAAATTCCTTGAAATCCAAAATAGTGGGTTCATTAATATTTAAAGTTTTGACTTCTTCAATCCCACTTTTAACAATTTTAGCATCAAGATCTAAAGACTCCGAATTTTTGGAACGACGTCTAGGTAAAGGTGGATCATATTAAGTCCCATCATTATCAAGATTCATATTGCAAAACAAAGATTTAATAGGGGACGCATCAATAACTTTTAGATCTTCATCTTTATTATCATGGAAACTAGAAGAACACGCTTTTATAAAGCAATCTTTCTTAGCACGCATCCTATCGGTTCTTTCTTTGCACTCATCAATAGAAATTCTCATGGCTTTGAGAGACTCATTGATATCATGCTTAGGGGGAATAGATCTAAGTTGCAAAGAATCAACATCAAGAGAAATTATATCAACATTCCTAGCCAACTCATCAATCTTAAGCAATTTTTCTTCAATCAAAGCATTGAAATTCTTTTGCGAAGTAATAAATTCTTTAATATTAGATTCAAAATCAGAGGGCATCTTATTATAATTTCCATAAGAATTCTTATAGGAATCACCATAATTATTAGAGGAATTACTAGGATACGACCTAGGATTAAAGTTTCCTCTATACGCGTTGTTACCAAAATTATTCCTACCAAAAAAATTCACATCCATAGATTCATTATTATTCTCAATCAAAGTAGACAAAGTCATATCATTAGGATCAGAAGAAACACTTTTATTAGCAAATAATTTTATAAGTTCATCCATCTTTCTACTAAAAACATTAATTTCTTCTATCACATGCACTTTCTTATTAGTAGATCTTTCAGTGTGCCATTGAGAATAATTAACCATAATATTATCGAGGAGTTTAGTAGCTTCTCCTAAAGTGATTTCCATAAAAGTGCCTCCCGCGGCCGAATCTAAAAGATTTCTAGAAGCAAAATTCAATCCGGCATAATTTTTTTGTATAATCGTCCACAAATTTAAACCAGGTGTAGGGCAATTATGTATCATTAATTTCATCCTCTCCCAAGCTTGTGCAACATGTTCATGATCAAGTTGCTTAAAATTCATAATATCATTTCTAAGAGATATGATCTTAGTGGGAGGAAAATACTTAGAGATAAAAGCATCTTTGCACTTATTCCACGAATCAATATTATTTCTAGGCAAAGATGAAAACCAAACTTTAGCACGATATCTAAGCGAAAAAGGGAATAGCTTCAATTTAACAATATCATTATCCACATCTTTATTCTTTTGCATATCACATAAATCAACGAAGCTATTCGGATGGGTAGCGGCATCTTCACTAGGAAGGCCGGCGAATTGATCTTTCATGACAAGATTCAACAAAGCAGCATTGATTTCACAAGATTCAGTATTGGTAAGAGGAGCAATCGGAGTGCTAAGGAAATCATTGTTGTTGGTATTGGTGAAGTCACAGAATTTAGTATTATCTTGAGCCATCGTGACAAGCAAGCAATCCAACACACAAGCAAACAAGAGACGGGCAAAAAGAGGCAAATAGAGAAAGAGAGGGAGGATGGAGAGAGATGGCGAATAAAACGGCAAGGGTGAAGTGGGGGGAGAGGAAAATGAGAGGCAAATGGAAAATAATGTAATGCTGGAGATAAGGCTATGTGATGGGTACTTGGTATGTCTTAACTTGCAACGGCGCCACAAATGACTCGTTGCCAGGAGTCAAATCTTGACCTGTCTTGCGCGAACCTCCCCGGCAACGGCGCAAGAAATCCTTCTTCTTACCTCTTGAGCACTGCGTTGGTTTTCCCTTGAAGAGGAAAGGGTGATGCAGCAAAGTAGCATAAGTATTTCCCTCAGTTTTTGAGAACCAAGGTATCACTCCAGTAGGAGGCCGCGCACGAGTCCCTCGCACCTACACAAACAAACAAATCCTTGCAACCAATGCGATAAGGGGTTGTCAATCCCTACACGGTCACTTACGAGAGTGAGATTTGATAGATATGATAGGATAATATTTTTGGTATTTTTATGATAAAGAGAAATAAAAGATGCAAGTAAAATAAATGGCAAAGGAAATAACTAAGTATTGGAAGATTTAATATGATGGAAGATAGACCCGGGGGCCATAGGTTTCACTAGTTGCTTCTCTCAAGAGCATAAGTATTTACGGTGGGTGAACAAATTACTGTTGAGCAATTGACAGAATTGAGCATAGTTATGAGAATATCTAGGTATGATCATGTATATAGGCATCACGTCCGAGACAAGTAGACCGACTCCTGCCTACATCTACTACGATTACTCCACATATCGACTGCTATCTAGCATGCATCTAGAGTATTAAGTTCAAGAGAACAGAGTAACGCTTTAAGCAAGATGACATGATGGAGAGGGATAAACTCATGCAATATGATATAAACCCCATCTTGTTACCCTCGATGACAAACAATACAATACGTGCCTTGCTGCCCCTACTGTCACCGGGAAAGGACACCACAAGATTGAACACAAAGCTAAGCACTTCTCCCATTGCAAGAAAGATCAATCTAGTTTGCAAGAAAGATCAATCTAGTAGGCCAAACCAAACTGGTAATTCGAAGAGACTTGCAAAGATAACCAATCATACATAAAAGAATTCAGAGAAGATTCAAATATTGTTCATAGATAAACTTGATCATAAACCCAGAATTCATCGGTCTCAACAAACACACCGCAAAAGAAGATTACATCGAATAGATCTCCACAAGCACTACAAAAAATAGACTTCCGTGTTGATACGTGTTTGTCACAGTAGGTCGCGTTTTCTGTCATGCATGTACATCCATGACGATTTTATGACCGAATCAAGATAGTCATACATGTGCTGTCGTAGAAGTGTTCCATGACATTACCAAAATTATCATCACGGAAGTGTCCACTTCCATGACGATAAATCACACGTCACAGAAGTGCTTTCGTCAAGGGTGACCGACACGTGGCATCCACCGTAACGGAACGCCGTTAAGCTATCTGGTCGGGTTTTGGATCCGATAACCCGTTAATAGCCCCGACCAATGGGGATTTTCCACGTGTAAAATCATGATTGACTGGAGGAAACACGTGTCGGCTCATCGCTGGGACAGATGTCATCCACTCATTGGACAGAGGGCGCCTATGATACATCGACACGTGGCACGGCCCAATAGAGGCCCATTCCTGTGAAAAGGCCGGCCCGTTTGACTTGGTCAAAAGGTGGCGGGACAGCCCATGGAAAGCATGTTAACGGCCTGTTCGCATATAGCCCATTTACAGCCCGCTAACCCAAGGTCCGTTACGCCCTATTCGAATTAGGCCCAGTAGCGTCATCTTGGCCATCCAATATGATTTCAGCCCATTTTCACTTCTGGCCCATGTATGGCCCATGATGTCTTTCGGCCCATATGAGGCCCTATGTAACTCTTGGCCTATTAACGACCCGTGGTGAAACTGGCCCGTAATGAACAGTGTATCACTTTACACCCATTAACAGCCCATGGCGAAACTGGCCCGTAAAGAACAGTGTATCACTTTATACCCATTAACGACCCATTATTCCGTTGGGCCGTTTCCAGCCCAAGTTATCTTTTGGCCCTCTCAGAGCCCATTTATTCTTGGGCTATTTTCCAGCATTCATTTACTTACGGCCCGTTACTGTCATTTTCTGCTTGTGGGCCAAATTCAGCCCATGGTTACAATCGGCCCGTTTGTGGTCCGTTAATACGCTGGGCCGTTTTCATAGCGTCATGAAATACGGCCTATTAACGATGGCCCGTTATGGTCGGCCCATGAACGGACGATTCCAACTCTAGCCCGTTTACGGCCAGAATTTGGTCTGTTTGGCCCATGTTTGGCCAATCGATCATACGGCCCGTATAAGGCCCATTGATGATACGGCCCGTATAAGGCCCATTGTTTCTACGGCCTGTAGAAGCCCCACTGTTTCTACAGCCCATAGAAGGCCCACTGTTTATATGGCCCGTAGAAGGCCCACTGTTTCTACGGCCCGTAGGAGGCCCAGTGTCACTACAGTAAATATTAGCCCATGGTTATTGTGGCCTAGTTTAAAAAAATAGGTTATTGTAGCCACTAGCAAACCGCAGAAAAAGAACTGCACTGACTAGAAGCAAACAAATAAACAAGACAACAAGGAAATAAATAAGCAAGCAACTTACACTAGGCTATCATGGCTATTACACATATTACATTCACTAGGCATAAAAGTTCGCCACGAGTGCAAATATAGGGAACACAACAGCATATAAACGCCACAACAAAACAAGTCCAGAACCGAAACCACTTCAGAAGAGCTCAAGAAACAATATCCTGGGTACCCATAATGCTGGCAAGATGCTTAGCAAGCTTATTAACTTTCTCTTGTTTGGCGCTTAAGTCCTCCAGCGCTTGCTATTGCACCAGAAAGTATGCATCTAAATTCTGCAGGGACTTCCTCAGAACTTCGGCTTCCTGTCACATAACATCTGACGATGTCTTTCACCTTGAAGTTGAGACTCAAGAAGCCGAACTGATTCAGTCAATGAGTTCGAAGAGCTGGTGCCAGTAGTGGTAGCCAGTAACTCGAACACTACATCAAGACAGGACTTTGGGGTTGTCTCGGCGTCTTCAATATAGTTTTTATCAGCTTTCTTGGAGACCAATAGGGATGTCTCACTATCTTGAACCTTATCTGCATTACTTCCTTTACCATTGCATAACAGGGTACTCTTCTCCAATATTTTATACGCGTTCTAAAAGAGAAACAAACAAACACATCCCAGGTTTACAATGTAGTATATGAAACTCATTTTGGTAAACCAGTTCAGTAGTAAGGTGGACAGGATAACAACATGAAACAAACATATATCTATGTATTATGGTCACTGTATGGTCTATATCATTCTAGTTTATGTTGCCAAATCAAGATAGATACAGTTCAAATCATATCTATTTAAGACAAAGCAACATAGACAGAATATAAGTGTGGGAAACTACACATCAATAACAACACTTGTAATGTGCATGGCATGAGAACATAACTGTTTATTCAATTGAAACTAAAATCAACATAGAGCAAGTTACAACAGCAAACAGCCAAACACGTTGAAGAAACATGTTTAAAACTGTCGCGCCATTGGAGTTTCAATTGCATCCTTCAAATTTGAAATTAGTTGGTATCAGTAAATGCAGTGATGCAAGAGCAAAGTAGTATGAACCATAGCTACGGAACCTGACCTGAGAACAATTCTTCTTCTGCTTTAAGCGTTGACTTCGGGTTCGGAGTGGTGGTCCTCATGATTTGGGCACTGCAGTTGCCTTACTAACTGCTCGTGTTTGGGTGCTCTGTGGTGGAGACGGTGTTGTGTCAACGGGAACTGGGTGTCTATCTGCTGGGGTTAGGGTTAGAAGGGGTGTAGCTAGTTCTCTGTCCAACTGGGTAGGGGTACAATCTGCATGAGTGTGGGTTATGTGTAGTGGGGTTGGTTCTTGGGCAAGTACAACCGTTGTTCTATCTGCATCGACAGGTAGCACGATCTTTTCTGATGATCGTGTTTTTACTCCCACAGATACTGCCATCACTCCCTCCAATTGAAATGGCTGATAAACAAGAAAAGTAATTGAATGTACAGACATTGTAAGATAGACAGGTGCAATGGATAGTAGGGAAGAAAACAGGGCATGAAATAATTCACATTTATGTTGTCTAAGCAAACAGAATAGCAGGACATAATTTCACATATATGATGGCTAATTAAATAGGATAGCATGACACAATTTCACATGTATGATGGCTAACTAAACAGGATAGAATGACATACCTCAAAATATGATGACCATGTAAACAGGATGACATGATATAACTATACGATGTGTCTATTAAAGTGGTTGGCATGCCATAAATCACAAACATGCCGTCGATGGAAATATGATGGCATGATATAATTCACGGATAAAATGACATAATTTAAAATATGATGACTATGTAAACATGATGAGATGATATAACTATATTATGTCTTTAGAAATTGGGTTGGCATGCCATAATTCAAATACATGCTGTTTATGTAAACATCATGGTATGACATAATTCAAATCTATGATTTATATACTAAGGACGTGAGCAGAGGGCAATCGCATATATGATGTGTCAACTAAGGAGATGGCATTCAATATTGTGTATATGATGTAAAAACTAAGCATTGCAATACAACATATGCATTATATGAGTAATATAACCCTGCCAAGTTTGAGCATACACCTCAGGGGGATAATAGGACTGGTCATCTGCCTCTGAATCCTCCTCTGAAGAGCTATCTGGAACCAGCAAGATATCTACTTCAGCAGGTAGCATTGTCTACTCTGAAGACCTTGTTTTCACTCCAGATTTCTCCATCACCAATTCAAATGGATGATGCACAGGAAGAGCAGTTGAATATACAAACATTGTCGACAAAAGCAATGAGAAATACAAAAAAAGGATGGCATGATATAATTCACATATATGACGCTTGCCTAAACAGCATGGCATTGCATAATTCACATACATAATGCCTTGCAACAAGATAGCATTGCATAATTCACATATATAATGTCTTGCAACAAGATGGCATTGCATAATTCACATATATGGTAATTAGACACTAAACAGGTGGCATTCACACAAAGCATGTCTAAACTAAGCAAATGACATAGCAATGCAAGATACCATATGCACGATATGAGCAACATAACCCTGCCAAGTTAGGGCATGCACCTCGGGGGGAAATATGACTGGTCATCTGTCTCTGAATCCTCCTCTGAGGAGCTATCAGTAACCAGGAAGACACGCGCTTCATCAGATAGCATTGTCTGCTCTGAAGACCTTGTTTCCACTCCAGATTTTTCCATGACCGTGCCGAATGGCTGATGCACAGGAAGAGTAATTGAATGTACTAAAATTGTTCACAAATTTAACACGTAATAAAAAATGATGGCATGATATAATTCACATATAAGATGACTGGCTAACGAGGGTGGCATTGCAAAATTTGCATATATGATGCCTGGCTAGACAAGATGGCATTGCATGATTCACATATACGATAAAGAAACAAAACAGATGGCATTGACACAAAGCATGTCTAAACTAAGCAGATGACATCTTTAATGTATACAGTAAGCAATGCAAGGCACCATATGCATGATATTACCAACATCAGCATGCCAAGTTAGAGCGAAGACCTCATGGGGTAAATAGGAGCGGTCTTCTCCTTCTGAATCCCCCTCAGAACAATTATCTTCCTCTTGATTACAATCCGAAATGGGTGGATGGGGGCCTGCCTTTGCGCCCACCATGGAACGACATCTGCATGAAATTTTATTGCCACGCAAGGCTCGTATCTTTTGCTCTACATGATCAGTTCCATTGCGTACAATAACTGGCATGCATAGGAATAAAACATAGTGAGATTATGTAAGGAGTGCATGCACAAATCCAGAGTGATGGTAGCAAACTGTGGACAGATCCAAAACCAATGATAGCAGGCAGATAATAGCTTTAGTTAAAAAATACAGATAATGACTCCTTTAATGTTTGTTTGCACCCAACATGAAACTCATAGTAGACACTGGAGATTAACCAGATAGTAGACAGATAGTACTGATTGCTGCCCCAATATGTGTTGGGGAACGTAGCAGAAATTCAAAATTTTCCTACGTGTCACCAAGATCTATCTATGGAGAAACCAGCAACGAGGGGAAGGAGAGTGCATCTACATACCCTTGTAGATCGCTAAGCGGAAGCGTTCAAGAGAACGGGGTTGAAGGAGTCGTACTCATCGTGATCCAAATCACCAGAGATCCTAGTGCCGAACGGACGGCACCTCCGCGTTCAACACACGTATAGCCCGGTGACGTCTCCCATGCCTTGATCCAGCAAGGAGAGAGGGAGAGGTTGAGGAAGACTCCATCCAGCAGCAGCACAATGGCGTGGTGGTGGTGGAGGAGCGTGGTGATCCAGCAGGGCTTCGCCAAGCACCGTGAGATATGAGGAGGGAGAGAGGTAGGGCTGTGCCAGCAAGAGGAGAGGAACTCGTGTGTCTTGGGCAGCCCAAACCTCAAGTATATATAGGGGGAGGGGAGGGGCTGCGCCCCCACCTAGGGTTCCCTCCCTAGGGGTGGCGGCAGCCCCCAGATCCCATCTAGGGGGCGGCCAAGGGGAGGGGGAGAGGGAGGCGCACCAGGATGGGCCTTAGGGTTTGCCCCCTTCTCCTCTCCCTTGCGCCTTGGGCCCTTGTGGGGGGGGGGGGGCGCACCAGCCCACCTAGGGCTGGTCCCCTCCCACACTTGGCCCATGCTGCCCTCCGGGGCTTGTGGCCCCACTTGGTGGACCCCCGGGACCCTCCCGGTGGTCCCGGTACGTTACTGATAAAACCCGAAAACTTTTCCGGTGACCAAAACAGGACTTCCCATATATAAATCTTTACCTCCGGACCATTCCGGAACTCCTCGTGATGCCCGGGATCTCATCCGGGACGCCGAACAACATTCGGTAACCACATACAAACTTCCTTTATAACCCTAGCGTCATCGAACCTTAAGTGTGTAGACCCTACGGGTTCGGGAACCATGCAGACATGACCGAGACATTCTCCGGTCAATAACCAACAGCGGGATCTGGATACCCATGTTGGCTCCCACATGCTCCACGATGATCTCATCGGATGAACCACGATGTCAAGGACTTAATCAATCCCGTATACAATTCCCTTTGTCTAGCGGTACGATACTTGCCCGAGATTTGATCGTCGGTATCCCGATACCTTGTTCAATCTCGTTACCGGCAAGTCTCTTTACTCATTCCGTAACACATCATCCCGTGATCAACTCCTTGATCACATTGTGCACATTATGATGATGTCCTACCGAGTGGGCCCAGAGATACCTCTCCTTTTACACGGAGTGACAAATCCCAGTCTCGATTCGTGCCAACCCAACAGACACTTTCGGAGATACCTGTAGTGTACCTTTGTAGCCACCCAGTTACGTTGTGACGTTTGGCACACCCAAAGTATTCCTACGGTATCCGGGAGTTGCACAATCTCATGGTCTTAGGAAATGATACTTGACATTAGAAAAGCTTTAGCATGCGAACTACACGATCTTGTGCTAGGCTTAGGATTGGGTCTTGTCCATCACATCATTCTCCTACTGATGTGATCCCGTTATCAATGACATCCAATGTCCATGGTCAGGAAACCGTAACCATCTATTGATCAACGAGCTAGTCAACTAGAGGCTTACTAGGGACATGGTGTTGTCTATGTATCCACACATGTATCTGAGTTTCCTATCAATACAATTCTAGCATGGATAATAAACGATTATCATGAACAAGGAAATATAATAATAATCAATTTATTATTGCCTCTAGGTCATATTTCCAACAGTCTCCCGCTTGCACTAGAGTCAATAATCCAGTTCACATCGATATGTGATTAACACTCAAGGTCACATCCCCATGTGACTAACACCCAAGAGTTCTGGGTTTGATCATGTTATGCTTTTGAGAGAGGTTTCAGTCAACGGGTCTGCAACATTCAGATCCGTATGTACTTCGCAAATTTCTATGTCGTCTTGTAGATGCAACTACTACGCTACATTTGGAGCTATTCCAAATAACTGTTCTACTATACGAATCCAGTTTACTACTCAGAATAATCTGGATTAGTGTCAAAGTTTGCATCGGCGTAACCCTTTACGACGAACTCTTTTACCACCTCCATAATCAAGAAAATTCCTTAGTCCACTAGTTACTAAGGATAACTTTGACCGCTGTCCTATGATCCATTCTTGGATCACTCTTGTACCCCTTGACTGACTCATGGCAAGGCACATTTCAGGTGCGGTACACAGCACAACATACTGTAGAGCCTATGTCTTAAGCATAGGGGACGACCTTCGTCCTTTCTCTCTATTCTGCCGTGGTCGAGCTTTAAGTCTTAACTTCATACCTTACAACTCAGGCAAGAACTCCTTCTTTGACTGATCCATCTTGAACACCTTCAAGATCATGTGAAGGTATGTGCTCATTTGAAAGTACCATTAAGCGTTTTGATCTATCCTTATAGATCTTGATGCTCAATGTTCAAGTAGCTTAATCCAGGCTTTCCATTGAAAAACACTTTCCAAATAACCCTATATGCTTTCCAGAAATTCTACGTCATTTCTGATCAACAATATGTCAATAACATATATTCATCAGAAATTCTATAGTGCTCCCACTCACTTCTTTGGAAATACAAGTTTCTCATAAACTTTGTATAAACCCAAAATCTTTGATCATCATCAAAGCATACATTCCAACTCCGAGATGCTTACTCCAGTCCTCAGAAGGATTGCTGGAGCTTTGCATACTTATTAGCATCTTTCAGGATTGACAAAACCTTCTGGTTGTATCACATACAACCTTTCCTCAAGAAAATCGTCGAGGAAACAATGTTTTGACATCCTATCTGCAAGATTTCATAAATAATGCAGTAATCGCTAATATAATTCCAACAGACTCTTAGCATCGCTACGAGTGAGAAAGTCTCATCGTAGTCAACTCCTTGAACTTGTCGGAAAACATCTTAACGACAAGTCGAGCTTTCTTAATGGTGATACTTACCATCATTGTCCGTCTTCCTTTTAAAATCCATATGTACCTAACAGCCTTATGACCATCAAGTAGTTCTTCCAAAGTCTACACTTTGTTTTCATATATGGATCCTCTCTCGGATTATATGGCCTCGAGCCATTTTGGAATCCAGGCCCACCATCGCTTCTCCATAGCTCGTAGGTTCATTGTTGTCTAGCAACATGACTTCCAAGACAGTATTACGTACCACTCTGAAGTAGTACGCATCCTTGTCATCCCACGAGGTTTGGGAGTGACTTGATCCGAAGTTTCATGATCACTATCATAAGCTTCCACTTCAATTGGTGTAGGTGCCACAGGAACAACTTCCTGTGCCCTGCCACACACTAGTTGAAGAGACGGTTCAATAACCTCATCAAGTCTCCACCATCCTCCCACTCAATTCTTTCAAGAGAAACTTTTCCTCGAGAAAGGACCCGATTCTAGAAACAATCCCTCATTGCTTTCGGATCTGAGACAGGAGGTATACCCAACTGTTTTGGGTGTCCTATGAAGATGCATTTATCCGCTTTGGGTTCGAGCTTATCAGCCTGAAACTTTTTCACATAAGCATCGCAGCCCCAAACTTTTTAAGAAATGACAGCTTAGGTTTCTCTAAACCATAGTTCATACGGTGTCATCTCATCGGAATTATGTGGTGCCCTTTTTAAAGTGAATGTGGTTGTCTCTAATGCCTAACCCATAAACTATCATGGTAATTCGATAAGAGACATCATGGTATGCATCATATCCAATAGGGTGCAGTTATGATGTACAGACACACCATCACACTATGGTGGTCCAGGCTGTATTAGTTGTGAAACAATTTCCACAATGTCTTAATTCTGTGCCAAACTCGTAATTCAGATATTCATCTCTATGATCATATCATAGATATTTTATCCTCTTGTCATGACGATCTTTCAACTTCACCCTGAAATTACTTGAACCTTTCAATAATTCAGACTCGTGATTCATCAAGTAAATATACTCAACATCTACTCAAATCATCTGTGAAGTAAGAACATAACAATATCCACTACACGCCTCAGCACTCATTGGACTGCACACATCAAAATGTATTACTTCCAACAAGTTGCTTTCTAGTTCCATTTTACTGAAACCGAGGCTTTCAGTCATCTTGCCCATGTGGTATGATTTGCATGTCTCAAGTGATTCAAAAATCAAGTGAGTCCAAACGGTCCATTTGCATGGAGTTTCTTCATGCATATACACCAATATACATGGTTCGCATGTCTCAAACTTTTCAAAAAACGGGTGATCCCAAAGATCCATCAACATGGAGCTTCTTCATGCGTTTTATACCGATATGACTTAAGTGGCAGCGCCACAAGTAGGTGGTACTATCATTACTATCTTATATCTTTTGGCATGAACATGTGTATCACTACGATCGAGATTCAATAAACCATTCATTTTAGGTGCAAGACCATTGAAGGTATTATTCAAATAAACAGAGTAACTATTATTCTCTTTAAATGAATAACCGTATTGCGATAGTCATAATCCAATCATGTCTATGCTCAACGCAAACACCAAATAACAATTATTTAGGTTTAACACCAATCTCGATGGTAGAAGGAGCATGCGATGCTTTGTGACACTCCAAAAATTTTTATTTGGTTTTCAGCAAAAACTTTGTTGGTTTTTGAAAAAAATAGAGGCCATTAAATTTTTTTTCCAGAAAACCTTCTCTTGAAAACTTCCTTTTCTTTGGCAAGGATTTTTAATTTTGTATCTTCTTCAAACTATGGTGTTTGATCATTTAAAACTTTTTCTCTGATGGCTCCCTGCTCAAAACATATTTTTGGAAATTAATTATGTTTCTTTTAAAAAGAAACTCTATGAAATTTGGGGTTTTTCATATCTTGAAAACCACCCATGATTTTTGTTTTGCCCCATGTGGTAAAACCCCTCCAAAACCCTTCCCTCATCCTTGGGACAATCTAAGTTCTCTGTCCCAACAAGTCCAAACCATTTTTGGATTTTATTTCAATTATTTTATCTCTCAAATCTTTTCTGTCAATTATTTTGAGCCTGAGTGATTTTCACAGCAAGTACCCCCATTGCATTTGAGTTTTGACCTCAAACCAACTCCTCTGGATTGTCCTTAGCATCCACAACCTAGAACCATCTTGACCCACTCCTCTTCTTTTCAAATATTTCAAAATTTCAGTCTCTGCAAATTTGGACCGGATTTGCCAAATTTGGTGAAATTCATATCTTCTCTGCTCCAAAAATTCTACCAAAATTCAGGCAGCCTACTGGTGCAATGAGAGACCACTCCACCAAAAACCAGCTCAAGGAAAAATCCCTACATGCCAAAATCATTCTGTCGAACACCTGGCATGCACTGTTACTGTTCATATTCAGAAAAATTCAGAGTTTCATTGTCGTTTCTTCGTCAGAGTTTCAGTCACGAGGAAACTGTGCATTTGGCTCGTACTCGCAGCCTCTTCTTCTTGTCCGGAGCACCACACGCGCGCTTGGCGCCTCCCTGGCATCGGTGGCGCCCTGGCCCGCCTGCGCCGGTGTGTCCCGCGGCGGCAGAACCACCGTAGCGGCCGACAGGGGGCAACACTGCGGCATAATGCCGTTCAGCACCGCCCAAACCCTCTGAGAGCTCCGCGGGGCCACCTCCTTGCCAGCGCACGCATGCAGCATCGTCGCCGTGGCCTGGCACGCGCAGAGCGCGTTCTCTGCCGCCGGTGTGCCGTGCGGCCGTTCCGTCGAGGGCAGGCCGTAATCCTCCCTCCCATGCTGAGTTGGACACTGGGATGGCACCAGTGCTTCACCTAGATGATGCTCAAGCCCCTAAGCCGACCGTGCACCCACAGCGCCGCCGTAATCGCCCGCCGGACTTATCCGTTCACGACAACCGCCTCGGGCCATCTATATATAGCCTCCCCGAGCTTGCTCTTGCCCCCGGACAACTCCACCACCTCGCCAGACCTCGCCTAGCCACTGGAAGGGCCTCGAGGGGCCTTTCTTCCTCGACTCCGGCCACCTCCGTCTGCCTCGGGCTCCGGCAACGTTCTCTCTGGTGAGAACTCCTCCGCCGCCCTACTCTCTCCCATAACCTCGTACCACCTCCAGAAAGCTAAACCCCACCTCAATTTGCTCCCCACAGCACTCTCCGACGAGGACCACGACCACCCGAACCGCCGTCCGCCGGAGCAGGAGCCACCGTCGACGTGGTGCTCGCCGGCGACGACCACCACCACCAACCGACGCGGAATGGCACCCTGAATACGGAGGTACTTTCCGATCCCCCTGCCTCGCCGTGGATCGCCGCCGGCGACCACCACGGCTCTCGGGCACCATCGTTCTCTGCCGCCCTTTTTGAATTTTCAAACCTGACGGGTGGGACCTGCCCGTCAGCCTCTCTGTCCTTTTCTAAACGAACCGTTTTCTGAAAACGTCTTCTGCCAAAATGCGTCTCCCCTCTGGGCCGACGTATTCTCAATCGAAGCGTTTTCTGGTTTTATAAGATAGCCCCTGGAAAGTTTCTGTTTCATTACAGAAAGGTCCCTGGACAAAAACCTTTATAACTTTTAAACAGAAGAGTATTTTTGATTGATTCTTTTTCTGTTCTCTTTGAAATTTTGTCTAGTTTTTTATCAGATTTATTTGAAAAATATTTGGAATAATTTTTGTGCACCTCTCGGTATTCACGATAGCGCGTATATTTTCTTTATACCGTAGATACCGGAGGAGGTGACGGGACCGCAAACTTCACAGAGCTAGGCTCCGACTACTCTGAACCAGGCAAGCATGTTTGAACTTTTGATATGATGATTGTTTTGGCATGTTTGCATTAAGTAGTTACATGGCATGTTGATGAGCATACCGATGAATGTCATGTTACATGCAACGTTGAGGCAAGGGAGTTTTGAAAATCCATAAGTGGATGGATGTGAGTATGTATGGCCATGTGTTGGCATGAGGATGGGTAAGATGGCAGTGTTGTAGCATGCCAGTCTTATGCCAGACTATGTGACTTCAGTGTCAAACCATATCGGTCCAGTTCCTCCCATTCTCTTCCCTGTACTACCACATGTTTTCCGCAAGGAATATGGCTTACTAAGATGCAAACCGCTTTCCTGGTACACACCAAAGGGAGAGGCCGTGATGATGGTTCCATGGCCCTGGATTAAAGCCAGTCATCCGGTCAGGGGGCATGGGTGTTTCCGGTTGGGACCGAGAGGGGGGCACCCCTTAGAGCATGCGTATATAAATTTGATCCCATGCTATTCGAGATTGTGATCTCCCCGTCTCAAAAGTTTTTCTTGGACGATGTCTAGGGTGATTCCAGGCATCGAGAGGTAGGATGGGTGTGTACTGGTTAGCTGTGTTTTCTTCCAAAATACCGTAAACGGAACTAGTCCTTCGTGACTACGGAAATCCGTTGGCCGTGGGAAAATTTTTGTACAAACTCTGCAGAGTCATACATTCCTTTGAATCATCTATTCCATGTCCAAATTCGTATTATCTTGTCCTGACAGTGTAAGTTTGATGACAAAGACTCCGGTGAATCACATGAGTGCTAAGTCCGGTCAAATGTTTAATTCTGTGGATGGACTAACCCGTTTATTATCATGAGTTGAATATTTATTATGAGCATTATTTCCTTGTGAATAAAAGCCCTTTTTGCGATGTCGCCCAGACGTCCGACTGTGGCATTGTTTTTATTTACTTTCAATAAAAGCCCTTTCGGCGATGTCGCTCAGACGTCCGACTGTGGCATTGTTATTATTTACTTTCAATAAAAGCCCTTTCTGCGATGTCGCTCAGACGTCCTACTGTGGCATTTCTTTTAAAGCCCTTTATGTGGTGTCGCTAAGACGCCCGACTGCGGCATTTCTTTTAAAGCCCTTTATGTGGTGTCGCTAAGAAGCCCGACTGCGGCATTTCTTTTTAAGCCCTTTATGTGGTGTCGCTAAGACGCCCGACTACGACATTTCTTTTTAGCCCTTTATGTGGTGTCGCACAGACGCCCGACTGCGGCATTTTATTTCTGCTCCTTCATTTCTTATTCATGTGGATTTTTTCACCCTTTGAGGCGTCGCTTCAGACACCCGATCGGTTTTCCATTTATTATTGTTGGGATTTCAGGCGGACTACTGCCGATTCCCTTGTTACTTACCTTGCTGCTAAATTTTGAATGTGCATTGGTAAATTAATCATGATGCATTCATGCATGCATTTGTTATATCTTACGTCCGAACTGTCTTGCGAGTACTTTCAAAGTACTCACTGGCTTGTTGATTTGGCCAGATGCTGACGAAGGTGATCTCATGGATGAAGAGTTCGATAGCGAGTCCGACGCCTAGAGGAATCCCAGTCAGTCTCGTGCGACCTTGGGTTTGGTCACTATATTGTATCCGCTTCCGCTACCTGAATAAATTCATCGAGCCTCACCTCGACGCTCGATGAGATGTCAGTTTGAGGGTCATGTTATCACACTCCCCACTGTGTTATTCCACCATCACTTTATCCTCGAGTCAGTAGTATGCCACCACACCATTGTGTTATATCCGCCATTATGTATAATTATTGGCGCGCTTGTAATAATTTGTTGAGCACCCTTAGCTCAACCCTGTAATATATTTTTGCTACTGGCTTATTGTATCAAGAATTTGTCTACCAGTGAGGAGGATTTCTCTCATACTGGACTCAAAAGATTGGTTTCTCAATAAATGTTTTTATTGGAAAACCGGTCGTGACAAGCTTGGTACCAGAGCCAGGCTGACTGTAGGAAGGCACTAGGTGCGATCGCTAATCGGTTATTAGCATGATAGAGCTAATTTTATATTTTTGCAATTGTAGTCATTTTTCTGACAGTCAGCATATATTTATGATCTGACCATTCAGGATTTTTGCCTACTTTTGTAGATGGCCGACAACAGCTGCGAGTCTCAGACCTTCGCCAACGTGCCCGATGGGTTCGTCAAACTTCTCTCCTTCATCGTTCAAGTCGCGATGGGGCCATCTGTGCGCCCAGTCTTCACACTCTGTCAGCACAGAGTCAACGACAGTCTGACCGTGCACCAGGCCTCGGTGCAGTTCAAGGGAGGTCGTGGTGAGTTACGCCGCTTCCGGTTCGTGGGAAGAGCCATGGCTACGGAGAGGCATGCTATGCAGATGGCAGCCCGCGAGGCGATAGCTCGTCTTAGGGATGTCCTTCCCGTGATGAAGGCTCGTTGTTACCGCTATCTTCCATGCCATGTGCCTTACACCTGTCACTATGCATTCTCCTGCCCTAGATAAGAACAAGACGAGGCTTTTGAGATGCTTATTGAGTATCTCCGGGCACTGGAGGAAGCCTTCGACAACCTGGTGGACGACTTCGTGGCCGCCCGCATGGACTCAGTCCATGGCTGTGCCGCCAACAGGAGGGAGCTCCTGCCCACCGCACCGCCACTGACTTTTGTCTCGTCATCAGCATCTTATGCACCTACTCGTCGCCTGCCTACCACCGAAGAGTTCAACCAAGTCATTGCGCCCACTCCAGCGCGCACTGCACCACCCTTCGCGCCCACTCCTGTTCGTGTTGTTCCGCCACTGGCACCCGCTCCATCTACTCGACGCAGCACTACTCGTATGGAGCCTATTAGTGAGGAGGAGGTCGAGTCCCCAGCCTCTCTGCGCCTCACCCTTGGCAGGGCCAAGGAGATCGTCAACATCTCCGACTGAGTACGCTTAGCCGTCATGCGATGTACCGCTTTGTAAGATATGTTTATATGTACATAGGTTGTGAGAAGTAGCTTGGTTGTGCATCATGTAGGAACTAGAGAAGTGCACTAGCCTAAATAACATGTCAGGATTATGTACGCATATCCTGAGTGATGTATTGTATAATTATCTCCCGCGTGTAAGATACGTAATGAGCAGTCCTTCTCCGTGCGCAAATCGATTTTTTCCTTAAGTAATCTTGGCTATTTAATTTATTTGCCAGCCTTGTGCATTTATGGATTTGTTTTTGCGACCATTTTTGTCCTTAGCATCCACAACCTAGAACCATCTTCACCCACTCCTCTTCTTTTCAAATATTTCAAAATTTCAGTCTCTGCAAATTTGGACCAGATTTGCCAAATTTGGTGAAATTCATACCTTCTCTGCTCCAAAAATTCTACCAAAATTCAGGCAGCCTACTAGTGCAATGAGAGACCACTCCACCAAAAACCAGCTCAAGGAAAAATCCCTACATACCAAAATCATTCTGTCGAACACCTGGCATGCACTGTTTCTGTTCATATTCAGAAAAATTTAGAGTTTCAGTGTCGTTTCTTCGTCAGAGTTTCAGTCACGAGGAAACTGTGTATTTGGCTCGTACTCGCAGCCTCTTCTTCTTGTCCGGAGCACCACACGCGCGCTTGGCACCTCCCTGGCGTCGGTGGCGCCCTGGCCCGCCTGCGCCGGCGTGTCCCGCGGCGGCAGAACCACCGTAGCGGCCGACAGGGGGCAACACTACGGCATAACGCTGTTCAGCACCGCCCAAATCCTCTAAGAGCTCCACGTGGCCACCTCCTTGCCAGCGCACGCATGCAGCACCGTTGCCGTGGCCTGGCACGCGCAGAGCGCGTTCTTTGCCGCCGGTGTGCCGTGCGGCCGTTCCGTTGAGGGCAGGCCGTAATCCTCCCTCCCGTGCTGAGTTGGACACTTGGATGGCACCAGTGCTTCACCTAGATGATGCTCAAGCCCCTAAGCCGACCGTCCACCCACAGCGCCGCCGTAATCGCCCGCCGGACTTATCCGTTCACGGCAACCGCCTCGGGCCGTCTATATATAGCCTCCCCGAGCTAGCTCTTGCCCCCGGACAACTCCACCACCTCGCCAGACCTCGCCTAGCCACTGGAAGGGGCTCGAGGGGCCTTTCTTCCTCGACTCCGGCCACCTCCGTCCGCCTCGGGCTCCGATAACGTCCTCTCCGATGAGAACTCCTCCGCCGCCCTACTCTCGCCCGTAACCTCGTACCACCTCCAGAAAGCTAAACCCCACCTCAATTTGCTCCCCGCAGCACTCTCCGACGAGGACCACGACCACCCGAACCGCCGTCCGCCGGAGCAGGAGCCACCGTCGACGTGGTGCTCGCCGGCGACGACCACCACCACCAACCAATGCAGAATGGCACCCTGAATACGGAGGTACTTTCCGATCCCCCTGCCTCGCCGTGAATCGCCACCGGCGACCACCGCGGCTCTCAAGCACCGTCGTTCTCTGCCGCCCTTTTTGAATTTTCAAACCTGACGGGTGGGACCTGCCCGTCAGCCTCTCTGTCCTTTTCTAAATGAACCGTTTTCTGAAAACGTCTTCTACCAAAATGCGTCTCCCCTTTGGCCCGGCGTATTCTCAATCGAAGCGTTTTCTGTTTTTATAAGATAGCCCCTGGAAAGTTTCTGTTTCATTACAGAAAGGTCCCTAGACAAAAACCTTCATAACTTTTAAACAGAAGAGTATTTTTGATTGATTCTTTTTCTGTTCTCTTTGAAATTTTGTCTAGTTTTTTATCAGATTTATTTGAAAAATATTTGGAATAATTTTTGTGCACGTCTCGGTATTCACGATAGCGCGTATATTTTCTTTATACCGTAGATACCGAAGGAGGTGATGGGACCGCAAACTTCACCGAGCTAGGCTCCGACTACTCTGAACCAGGCAAGCATGTTTGAACTTTTGATATGATGATTGTTTTGGCATGTTTGCATTAAGTAGTTACATGGCATGTTGATGAGCATACCGATGAATGTCATGTTACATGCAACGTTGAGGTAAGGGAGTTTTGAAAATCCATAAGTGGATGGATGTGAGTATGTATGGCCATGTGTTGGCATGAGGATGGGTAAGATGGAAGTGTTGTAGCATGCCAGACTATGTGACTTCAGTGTCAAACCGTATCGGTCCAGTTCCTCCCATTCTCTTCCCTGTACTACCACATGTTTTCCGCAAGGAATATGGCTTAGTAAGATGCAAACCGCTTTCCTGGTACACACCAAAGGGAGAGGCCGTGATGATGGTTCCATGGCCCTGGATTAAAGCCAGTCATCCGGTCAGGGGGCATGGGTGTTTCCGGTTGGGACCGAGAGGGGGGCACCCCTTAGAGCACGCGTATATAAATTTGATCCCATGCTATTCGAGATTGTGATCTCCCCGTCTCAAAAGTTTTTCTTGGACGATGTCTAGAGTGATTCCTGGCATCGAGAGGTAGGATGGGTGTGTACTGGTTAGGTGTGTTTTCCTCCGAAATACCGTAAACGGAACTAGTCCTTCGTGACTACGGAAATCCGTTGGCTGTGGGAAATTTTTTGTACAAACTCTGCAGAGTCATACATTCCTTTGAATCATCTATTCCATGTCCAAATTCGTATTATCTTGTCCTGACAGTGTCAGTTTGATGATAGAGACTCCGGTGAATCACATGAGTGCTAAGTCCGGTCAAATGTTTAATTCTGTGGATGGACTAACCCGTTTATTATCATGAGTTGAATATTTATTATGAGCATTATTTCCTTGTGAATAAAAGCCCTTTCTGCGATGTCGCCCAGACGTCCGACTGTGGCATCGTTTTTATTTACTTTCAATAAAAGCCCTTTCTGCGATGTCGCTCAGACGTCCGACTGTGGCATTGTTATTATTTACTTTCAATAAAAGCCCTTTCTGCGATGTCGCTCAGACGCCCGACTGCGGCATTTCTTTTAAAGCCCTTTATGTGGTGTCGCTAAGACGCCCGACTGCGGCATTTCTTTTAAAGCCCTTTATGTGGTGTCGCTAAGACGCCCGACTGCGGCATTTCTTTTTAAGCCCTTTATGTGGTGTTGCTAAGACGCCCGACTGCGGCATTTCTTTTTAGCCCTTTATGTGGTGTCGCACAGACGCCCGACTGCGGCATTTTATTTCCGCTCCATCATTTCTTATTCATGTGGATTTGTTCACCCTTTGAGGCGTCGCTTCAGACACCCGATCGGTTTTCCATTTATTATTGTTGGGATTTCAGGCGGACTACCGCCGATTCCCTTGTTACTTACCTTGCTCCTAAATTTTGAATGTGCATTGGTAAATTAATCATGACACATTCATGCATGCATTTGTTATATCTTACGTCCGAACTGTCTTGCGAGTACTTTCAAAGTACTCACTGGCTTGTTGATTTGGCTAGATGCTGACGAAGGTGATCTCATGGATGAAGAGTTCGATAGCGAGTCCGACGCCTAGAGGAATCCCAGTCTGTCTCGTGCGACCCTGGGTTTGGTCACTATATTATATCCGCTTCCGCTACCCGAATAAATTCATCGAGCCTCACCTCGACGCTCGATGAGATGTTAGTTTGAGGGTCATGTTATCACACTCCCCACTGTGTTATTCCACCATCACTTTATCCTCGAGTCAGTAGTATGCCACCACACCATTGTGTTATATCCGCCATTATGTATAATTATTGGCGCACTTGTAATAATTTGTTGAGCACCCTTAGCTCAACCCTGTAATATATTTTTGCTACTGGCTTATTGTATCAAGAATTTGTCTAGCAGTGAGGAGGATTTCTCTCATACTGGACTCAAAAGATTGGTTTCTCAATAAATGTTTTTATTGGAAAACCGGTCGTGACATGCTTGATCATATCAACATTGGAAACACTTCCAACACATATCGTCAGCTCACCTTTAGCTAGTCTCTGTTTACTCTGCAGCTTTTATTTCGAGTTACTAACACTTAGCAACCAAACCGGTATCTAATATCCTGGTGCTACTAGGAGTACTAGTAAAGTACACATTAAC
This sequence comes from Triticum monococcum, assembly GCA_034509565.1. Taxonomy (NCBI): domain Eukaryota; kingdom Viridiplantae; phylum Streptophyta; class Magnoliopsida; order Poales; family Poaceae; genus Triticum; species Triticum monococcum. The sequence goes on along the minus strand of CM067845.1, from coordinate 10,255,675 downwards.
ACAATGTATATCCAATATACTTCTATCGACCTTGCCAGCCTTCTCATCTACCAAGTATCTAGGGTAATTCTGCTCCAGTGGCTGTTCCCCTTATTACAGAAGCACTTAGTCTCGGGTATGGGTTCAACCTTGGGTTTCTTCACTAGAGCAGCAGCTGATTTGCCGTTTCATGAAGTATCCCTTCTTGCCCTTGCCCTTCTTGAAACTAGTGGTTTCACCAACCATCAACAATTGATGCTCCTTCTTGATTTCTCATTTTGCGGTGTTAAACATCGCGAATATCTCAAGTGTCATCATATATGTCCCTGATATATTATAGTTCATCACGAAGCTCTAGTAGCTTGGTGGTAATGACTTCGGAGAAACATCACTATCTCATCTGGAAGATCAACTCCCACTCGATTCAAATGATTGTTGTACTCAGACAATCTGAGCACAAGCTCAACAATTGAGCTTTTCTCCCTTAGTTTGCAGGCTAAGAAAATCGTCGGAGGTCTTATACCTCTTGATGTGGGCACGAGCCTGAAATCCCAATTTCAGCCCTCGAAACATCTCATATGTTTCACGATGTTTCACAACGTCTTCGGTGCCTCAACTCTAAACCGTTTAACTGAACTATCACGTAGTTATCAAAATGTGTATGTCAGATGTTCGCAACATCCACAGACGATGTTCGAGGTTCAGCACACTGAGCGGTGCATTAAGGACATAAGCCTTCCATGAAGCAATGAGGACAATCCTCAGTTTACGGACCTAGTCCACATAATTGCTACTATCAACTTTCAACTAAATTTTCTCTAGGAACATAACTAAACAGTAGAACTATAGTGTGAGCTACGACATAATTTGCAAAGTCCTTTTGACTATGTTCAGGATAATTAAGTTCATCTTATGAACTCCCACTCAGATAGACATCCCTCTAGTCATCTAAGTGATTACATGATCCGAGTCAACTAGGCCGTGTCCGATCATCACGTGAGACGGACTAGTCAACATCGGTGAACATCTTCATGTTGATCGTATCTACCATACGACTCATGCTCGACCTTTCGGTCTCTTGTGTTCCGAGGCCATGTCTGTACATGCTAGGCTCGTTAAGTCAACCTAAGTGTTTCGCATGTGTTCCGAGGCCATGTCTGTACATGCTAGGCTCGTCAACACCCGTTGTATATGAACTTAAGAATCTATACACTCGATCATCACGTGGTGCTTCGAAACAACGAACTTTCGTAACGGTGCACAGTTAGGGGGAACACTTTCTTGAAATTTTAATGAGGGATCATCTTATTTACTACCGTCGTTCTAAGAAAATAAGATGCAAAAACATGATAAACATCACATGCAATCAAATAGTGACATGATATGGCCAATATCATATTGCTCCTTTTGATCTCCATCTTCGGGGCTCCATGATCATCATTGTCACCGGCATGACACCATGATCTCCATCATCATGATCTCCATCATCGTGTCTTCATGAAGTTGTCTCGCCAACTATTACTTCTACTACTACAGCTAACGGTTAGCAATAATGTAAAGTAATTACATGGCGTTTATGTTGACACGTAGGTCATAAATAAATTGAGACAACTCCTGTGGCTCCTGCCGGTTGTGATACTCATCGACATGCAAGTCGTGATTCCTATTACAAGAACATGATCAATCTCATACATCACATATCGTTCATCACATTCTTCTTGGCCATATCACATCACATAGCATACCCTGCAAAAACAAGTTAGACGTCCTCTAATTGTTGTTTGCATGTTTTACGTGGCTGCTATGGGTTTCTAGCAAGAACGTTTCTTACCTACGCAGAAACCACAACGTGGTATGCCAATTGCTATTTACCCTTCATAAGGACCCCTTTCATTGAATCCGATCCGACTAAAGTGGGAGAGACAGACACCCGCTAGCCACCTTATGCAACTAGTGCATGTCAGTCGGTGGAACCAGTCTCACGTAAGAGTACGTGTAAGGTCGGTCCGGGCCGCTTCATCCCCCGATGCCGCCGAATCAAGATAAGACTAGTAACGGCAAGTAAATTGACAAAATCAACGCCCACAACTGCTTTGTGTTCTACTCGTGCATAGAATCTACGCAATAGACCTAGCTCATGATGCCACTGTTGGGAAACGTAGCAGAAATTCAAAATTTTCCTACGTGTCACCACGATCTATCTATGGAGAAACCAGCAATGAGGGGAAGTAGAGTGCATCTACATACCCTTGTAGATCGCTAAGCGGAAGCTTTCAAGAGAACGGGGTTGAAGGAGTCGTACTCGTCGTGATCCCAATCACCGGAGATCCTAGTGCCAAACGGACGGCACCTCCGCGTTCAACACACGTACAGCCCGGTGACGTATCCCATGCCTTGATCCAGCAAGGAGAGAGGGAGAGGTTTAGGAAGACTCCATCCAGCAGCAGCACATTGGCGTGGTGGTGGTGGAGGAGCGTGGTGATCCAGCAGGGCTTCGCCAAGCACCGCGAGATATGAGGAGGGAGAGAGGTAGGGCTGCGCCAGCAAGAGGAGAGGAACTCGTGTGTCTTGGGTAGCCCAAACCTCAAGTATATATAGGGGGAGGGGAGGGGCTGCGCCCCCACCTAGGGTTCCCTCCCTAGGGGTGGCGGCAGCCCCCAGATCCCATTTAGGGGGCGGCCAAGGGGAGGGGGAGAGGGAGGCGCACCAGGATGGGCCTTAGGGTTTGCCCCCTTCTCCTCTCCCTTGCGCCTTGGGCCCTTGTGGGGGGGGGGGGGCGCACCAGCCCACCTGGGGCTGGTCCCCTCCCACACTTGGCCCATGCTGCCCTCCGGGGCTTGTGGCCCCACTTGGTGGACCCCCGGGACCCTCCCGGTGGTCCTGGTACGTTACCGATAAAACCCGAAAACTTTTCCGGTGACCAAAACAGGACTTCCCATATATAAATCTTTACCTCCGGACCATTCCGGAACTCCTCGTGACGTCCAGGATCTCATCCGGGACTCCGAACAACATTCGGTAACCACATACAAACTTCCTTTATAACCCTAGCATCATCGAACCTTAAGTGTGTAGACCCTACGGGTTCGGGAACCATGCAGACATGACCGAGACGTTCTCCGGTCAATAACCAACAGCGGGATCTGGATACCCATGTTGGCTCCCACATGCTCCACGATGATCTCATCGGATGAACCATGATGTCAAGGACTTAATCAATCCCATATACAATTCCCTTTGTCTAGCGGTATGATACTTGCCCGAGATTCGATCGTCTGTATCCCGATACCTTGTTCAATCTCGTTACCGGCAAGTCTCTTTACTCATTCCGTAACACATCATCCCGTGATCAACTCCTTGATCACATTGTGCACATTATGATGATGTCCTATCGAGTGGGCCCAGAGATACCTCTCTGTTTACACGGAGTGACAAATCCCAGTCTCGATTCGTGCCAACCCAACAGACACTTTCGGAGATACCTGTAGTGTACCTTTATAGCCACCCAGTTACGTTGTGACGTTTGGCACACCCAAAGTATTCCTACGGTATCCGGGAGTTGCACAATCTCATGGTCTAAGGAAATGATACTTGACATTAGAAAAGCTTTAGCATGCGAACTACACGATCTTGTGCTAGGCTTAGGATTGGGTCTTGTCCATCACATCATTCTCCTACTGATGTGATCCCGTTATCAATGACATCCAATGTCCATGGTCAGGAAACCGTAACCATCTATTGATCAACGAGCTAGTCAACTAGAGGCTTACTAGGGACATGGTGTTGTCTATGTATCCACACATGTATCTGAGTTTCCTATCAATACAATTCTAGCATGGATAATAAACGATTATCATGAACAAGGAAATATAATAATAATCAATTTATTATTGCCTCTAGGGCATATTTCCAACAATATGTACCCCACAACCATTTAAAAACTCAAGTTTCAGCATTAGTTTGGACCTGACTCGGAGTCTAATAGGTGAACACGATGATAATGTAGCATGTCATCATATTAAGCTACGCATAACGTAAGCAAAGACGAAAGAGTGTGACCTCTCTTGCGGACCCGTGTAGTCCTCAAGGTCATCTGCTCAGTTGATGATGGTAATGCAGTTGACGTGGCTGCCAGCAGCGGGAAAGAAGATCTGAGGCAGCGAAAGACAGTCTGGAGAGCGGATCCCTGCTTTGGTGAACCCTTCCGTCGTTGGAGCAGCTGAGCTCAGGTGGAACACAGCGCTGCTGGAGCAGGACAAACCACACAAGGTTTTCTTTGGCACATAACTGTAATAGAAGTAATTGAGTAAGGGCTTGTTTGAATTTGAGGATTCTAACAATGCAGGGATAGGAAATAGACATGAATAGGATAGGAATGCACGTGCAAAACAGAGAATTTAAAAACATAGGATTTCTGCCAATCTGGGTGTTTGATTCACAACAATTGGAAGATCACAGGATGCAAAAAAGCATGGTGAGATTAAATCAAACCACAAGAAAATGTACGGTTATAATGCTATTATGCTATTATCTCTTAGTCATGTGCTTGATGAATAGGAATATGAAAAGGAGGAGAAGTGGAAATTAGAAATCCTATGGTTTTTCTTTCAAGGAGACACTAAAGGAACAAATCCTACAGTTTTCCTTTGCTCCATTCCTTTGCACCACATTCATGAATAGTAGTACCATAGGAAACTTTCCAATTCCGATGTTTTTCATTCACTTTTCCTTTCAAGTACTGGCGATTCTAGTAGGCAAGCTTGAGCAAGGAAAATCCTGCACTAAAAAAATGTTTTTGTGATACTTCTATTACTTTGGACCCAGGCCACTGCCATACTAGCTCAACTCCCAGGCCCATCGACAAATGCACAGCTCAAACGCGCAGAGATAAATAATGATGGCGTTCAAGAGAGTCGATCACGGATAGCTAAGTGGCCTGGTACCTCACTGCTTGTCATATAGTAGGATAAAATAATCGTATTTCCCATTACTATGAGTTCTCAGTGGACAATATATATAACAGGTAGAGTAAAAAAGAGATGCAACAAGTGTACAACCTCTTTGGTGAAGCCATGTCGAGCTCAGCGTGATTTGGTTTTCCGGTGAGGATGCTCCGGCTGACTTGGCTGTCGGAGGAGGGGAAGAAGATCTTAGGCGTCTGGAGATGGAGCCCGAGGTACTGCTCCGCTGTTATGGAGGGTTTCGTCGTTGGAGCAACTCCGGTGAGTTGTACGACGTCGAGGCTGAAGCAGGACAAGAGAGACAACGAACAACGTTAACCTAAGTGGAATTCTAATAGCATCACCAATATATGACGTAGAATACATAACCACAAAGTGCTAGATGTAAAATATATCAGCCGCTCATCTCTGAACTTAACTATCGAAACTGAATTTAACTATCGAAACTGAACTTAACTGTCAAACCTGAACTTAACTGTTGAAACTGAATTTTGCTGTCGAAACTGAATTTTGCTGTCGAAACTGAACGTACTAGCAAGGTGAGGATACACGTCGGTCGACTGACTTTTTCATCTTTGGTTAGTCGATTTTGCAGCCGTTGGATATGAAATCAAGGGCCTGCGGTTCATCTTCAACCTCCACCCCCCTGAGCTGCCAGCCACCACCGGCCAAACAGCAGCCCCCCACCGCCCGCGGCCGGCGGTGCGCCGCCCCGCCCGCCGCGAAAACACTCCCCACAGCTGGTCCGCGGCCGCCCCGGCCATCCCTCTAGGCCCCCCCGTGCCGGGCTTTTTCTCCGGCGATCCCCACGCCACCGCCCTGCCAACACCCCGCCACCGCCGGCGACCACCGCCCCCATCCTGAACCCTAAGATAGATAGTGGGGTACCTCTCCGGCGAGCCCCCCTCCCCGCTGTGGCTGGTTCTTCCTTCACCCCGGCGAGCCCCCCACCCCCTGAAAATCGACTAACCCAAAAGTCGATTCAGTCGACTGAAGTGTAGCTAAATCGGAGCAACATCGCAAGCAAGAGCAAGAGCGAGAGTAGTAGCGCGAGCAAGAGCAATAGCAAGAGCAGACCAGGCAGGGGACCGAGAGCAAGAGCAGTGCAGCAGTGATACGTCTCCAACGTATCTATAATTTTTGATTGCCCCATGCTATATTATCTACTGTTTTGGACTATATTGGGCTTTATTTTCCACTTTTATATTATTTTTGGGACTAACCTATTAACTGGAGGCCCATCCCAAAATTGCTGTTTGTTTTGCCTATTTTAGTGTTTCGAAGAAACGGAATATCAAACGGAGTCCAAACGGAATAAAATCTTCGGGAACGTGATTTTCTGACCGAACGTGATCCAGGAGACTTGGACCCTGCTCCAAGGAACAAAAGAGGAGATCATGAGGGTGGGGGGGGGGGCGCCCCCCTAGGGCACGCCCCTTGCCTCGTGGGACCCTCGTTGCTCCTCTGACGTACTTCTTCCTCCAATATATACACACGTACCCCCAAACGATCAGAACAGGAGCCAAAAACCTAATTCCACCACCGCAACTTTCTGTATCCACGAGATCCCATCTTGGGGCCTGTTCTGGAGCTCCGCCGGAAGAGGGCCGTCATCACGGAGGGCTTCTACATCATCCTAGCCTCTCCGATGAAGTGTGAGTAGTTTACCTCAGACCTTCGGGTCCATAGTTAGTAGCTATATGGCTTCTTCTCTCTCTTTGAATCTCAATACAAAGTTCTCCCCCTCTCTTGTGGAGATCTATTCGATATAATCTTCTTTTTGCGGTGTGTTTGTTGAGACCGATGAATTGTGGGTTTATGATCAAGTCTATATATATGAATAATATTTGAATCTACTCTGAATTCTTTTGTGTATGATTGGTTATCTTTGCAAGTCTCTTCGAATTATCCGTTTGGTTTGGCCAACTAGATTGGTATTTCTTTCCATGGGAGAAGTGCTTAGCTTTGGGTTCGATCTTGCGGTGTCCTTACCCAGTGACAGAAGGGGAAGCAAGGCACGTATTGTATCGTTGCCATCGAGGATAACAAGATGGGGTTTATTTCATATTGCATGAATTTATCTCTCTACATCATGTCATCTTGCTTAAGGCGTTACTCTGTTTTTAACTTAATACTCTAGATGCATGCTGGATAGCGGTCGATGAGTGGAGTAATAGTAGTAGATGCAGAATCATTTCGATCTACTTGTCACAGACGTGATGCCTATATACATGATCATGCCTAGATATTCTCATAACCATGCTCAATTCTATCAATTGCTCAACAGTAATTTGTTCACCCACCGTAGAATACTTATGTTCTTGAGAGAAGCCACTAGTGAAACCTATACCCCCCGGTCTATTCTCATCATATCAATATCCATCACTTTAATCTTGCTTTGCTTTTACTTTTTACTTTGCATCTTTATACCAAAAATACCAAAAATATTATATCTATGAGATCTCACTCTCATAAGTGACCGTGAAGGGATTGACAACCCCTAATCGCGTTCGTTGCGAGTAGCTATCGCTTTGTGCAGGTACGAGGGACTTGAGAGTGGGCTCCTACTGGATTGATACCTTGGTTCTCAAAAACTGTGGGAAATACTTACGCTACTCTACTGCATCATCCCTTCCTCATCGGGGAAAACCAATGCAAGCTCAAGATGTAGCATGCAGCGCGAGCGAGAGGTAAAGCAGCAGCAGCTCCTACTAATGTGGACGTTGCCGCTAAGGGAGCGACACCATGGAGGAAGTGGCCGGTGACGCCGCCGTGGATGGAGCCACGCCGTGTCGGCTCGGGACCGAGTGTCGGCAGCACCGTGAGATAGAATCAAGAAGAAAATGCGACGATTAGTGTGCAACCTCTTTGGTGGCGCTGATTAGGCCACAGCTTCATCCAAGGAAACGGTGATGATGATGCTCTTCCGGTGGTGCAGGTGAAGATGGCGGTGTGGGAATGGAGGTGGTGCGAAAGACGAGGGGAACGTCGGGGAAGCTCCTTGGAGGTGGAGGATGGGGTGGCTGAACCGGCGGGACGATGAGATCGACGACGGATCCTCATCCGGTACGGTGGATGAGGGACGTCGAGGTGTTGCTATGGACGACGTCGTCGGGGAAGAGGCTCCGGCTGGGTGGCGGACGGAGCAGGGTGTGGGGTTTCGTCGCGGGTTTTCGCGGCCTCGGTGTACGAATGGGTGGGCGGATGGGATGGTAGTGGGGAACCATGGCTTAGAGACGCGCTTGTCCGAAATGTGGGGTAAGTTACAAAAGTACCCCCACCAATTTGAGGCGGTTCTTCCGGTTCAGGGGTACCATGGGCATTTCACGTGTCGAGATTTCATAGGAGGTGGGAGTTTTCGCGTGCGTTGTAATTTCGGAATAGTAAGGCGCGGGTTGAGATGGAGGGAGTTGTCGGAGCACAACGAGACAAAGATATATCTTAAATATTTTGGGCTAACAAGGCACTGGTTGAAGAGGCGGGAGTTTCGCAGCACGATAGACAAAGACGCTAGCTTGAATTTTCGGCATAACAAGGCGCGGCTTGAAATTTCGGAAGTACAAGCTTAACGTGTACCCCCCAAAAAAGACAATTTGCACCTCAACACGCACAACACACACACAAACACCATTTAGACTAGAGTAAGGTACACGTGCATTGCACGCACTAGTAGAAAAGGGGGCAACGGTCTAGGCCGGGTCAGCCCATTAGTCCCGGTTCAGTCTAGAACCGGGACCCATGGGGGCATTGGACCCGGTTCGTGAGCCCAGGGGGCGGCCGGGCCACATGGGCCATTGGTCCCGGTTCGTCTGGATCTTTTGGTCCCGGTTGGTGGGACGAACCAGGACCAATGGCCTCGCTCCTGTCCCACCACCATTGGTCCCGGTTGGTGGCATGAACCGGGTCCAAAGGCTCCCCTTTAGTCCCGGTTCATGCCACCAACCGGGACCAATGAGGTGCCTATATATACCCGCTCGCGTAAGAGCAGAGCACACTGCTCTGTTTTTTTTCTGGCCGAGGGGGAGAGGGCTTGGTGGTGCTCTAGCTCACCTCCTATGCACACAAGATGTTTGATGGAATGCCCAAGCCACACTACTTAAGCTTTCTCCTCTCCAAGCTCGACCTTCAAGTTCCATTTTCCTCAATATTTGTCTAGGTTTAGCGGTCCGTCACGCCCTGTCCCCGTATTCACCGCCGTCGATCACCTGCGTCGAGCTCATCGTCGGCACCACCGTGGTGAGCCTCTTGTTCTTATCTTCTTTTTGAAAGGAAAAAATATTCTTACTTGTATGTTTACATAGATACTTGTATTATTTTCTTACTTTTATTATTGCATCTTATATAGTGCGATGGTTTTGGTATCCGCCCCCGTCGGCCCTCGTCCTGTCTATGATTCGGATGTGGTATATATATTATCTTTATAACTATTGGTTCATTCATTGTTTATGAAAATTATGCCGACCAACATGACATAGATTTTATTTATGTAGGATGTATGTGAATCGGAAATTCCAACCGACCCTATTGTCGAGAGGTTAAATTTAGTTGAAGAAGAAAACAATTTGTTGAAGGAAAAAATAAAAAAAAATTGAGGAGGAGAAGATGATATTGGAGTTGCATGTTGCGGATGTCGTCGATGATCACAAGATCAAGATGGATGCAATGCGCTTGAAGATTAGAAAGATTAGAAAATATGCCATTCATACCGAGGCTTGGTATCATTATGCCGTTGGATCAATTGTTACCTTGGTTGCGATTATGATCGCATTTGTTTTCACATTGAAATGTATTACATAGTTTCAATGTATGGTTTAATTAATTACATGCTCTGGAGAGCTATATGTTGTTAGATGAGAACTATGTATGTACTTTGCTTTTAATGTGATGATGAACTTCTATTAATTTGGACACTTAATTATATATAACGCACGCAGATGAACTGGCAATGGATGTACGGTGACAGACACACCTCCGAGTACATTAAGGGCGTGCATGAGTTTCTTGATGCGGCTGAGGCAAACAAGTAGAATGCTCGGTATGCGGTGCATTGCGGTATAAGATCAGACGAGATGACCCTGGTGATGTTGATGGCAAGCCCCCACCAGGAAGAGGGTTCCTGCGAAGGTGATGTGGTATGCTCCTATAATACCACGGTTGAAACGTCTGTTCAGAAATGAAGAGCATGCCAAGTTGATGCGATGGCACAGTGAGGACCGGAAGAAAGACGGGAAGTTGAGAGCACCCGATGACGGGTCGCAGTGGAGAAAAATCGAGAGAAAGTACTGGGATGAGTTTGCAAAGGACCCAAGGAATGTATGGTTTGCTTTAAGCGCGGATGGCATTAATCCTTTTGGGGAGCAGAGCAGCAATCAAAGCACCTGGCCCGTGACTCTATGTATGTATAACCTTCCTCCTTGGATGTGCATGAAGCGGAAGTTCATTATGATGCCAGTTCTCATCCACGGCTCTAAGCAACCCGGCAACGACATTGATGTGTACCTAAGGTCATTAGTTGAAGAACTTTTACAGCTGTGGAATGGAAACAATGTACGTACGTGGGATGAGCACAGACAGGAGGAATTTAACCTAAAGGCGTTGCTGTTCGTGACCATCAACTATTGGCCCGCTCTCAGTAACCTTTCAGGACAGACAAACAAAGGATACCACGCATGCTGTTAGAATAAATCCGAGGCGCTCCGTCGATCTACCGAGGACCAAGCAATCACCCAAGCACGACACCGAGATTTGTTAACGAGGTTCACCATCATGGCTACATCCCCGGGGCCTGACTACGGGCGCTCCTCCCCATGATACCGCTACAATACCGCACCCCGGCCGCCCGGCACCGGCACACGCCGCCGGCTCCCCCGCGTGCCCGTGCTATTATGTTGGCATAGGTTACATCGTGTGTCTACCCCCGCTATATATGAGAGGCCTAGGATATAAGTGTCCTACTAGGACACGACTCCATATCCTATCTAAACACAATACAACTACAAGTCCAACTGTAACCTACCTTGTACAATAATATTTGACACAACTCCAACAAACTCCACCTTGGCGAATATTCTTCACCACCTTGAATTCGTCCGTGCGTCGAACCTCCATGTACATTGGACTTGAGATACACCATGAGCACCGCTGCTACTCCCAGACTCCATGTGACTCCACCTGCAACTGTAGTCCCTTCTCATCTTCATCATAGTCAACACTCGAGCAAAAAATTAAGTTCCTCATTACTCTACTTTGTGCTCCCAACTTCCGGAGTATCCGTTCAACGCAATCACACACCGATCATTAATCTGCGTGAAAATGAACAACTCACATATTGGGTGTCACATATAAGAGTTACCTGAACTCAACATCACCGCTCTTTCATGACCGTCCGTCTAAAAGTTGAAGGAATTTCACCGTCGCCCTGTGTCACTTTGAGTCAAATTCACAGTTGTATCATCCTTTTTTCCGGATAGTCTCTGACATGTCCCATAGCTATAGCACTCCGCCTCCTTCTGTACTTGTCATACGCACTTTGCCATGTGCACTGAACACCGCAGAATATACGGCCATGTACTCTCCCAGCTTTCGACAATTTCAGACTTTCCGCCACTTTCTCAAACTCTCTATGGTCAACTCCTGTCCATCAACTAGCACCGACAGACCCAGTCACCAACTTGAATCTGGTACTCGTCAACACTGCTTCAGCACCCCTGCACACTTTGTCTTACAACATATCTGACCACCGGTGCCCTGGCCTATCGCTGTGTCCCGTGCTTACCGCACGCCTCGCCGCTATCACCGCGTCGAGCCTCTGCTGTCCTGGTCGAGTCTCCCGGGCCGCGAACCCACACCACTCAAACCCCTACTGCAGAGAACCACCGATCATCACGGACCGATGCCGAGTATCACATCTCCATCAGACCACTGGTACCGAGCCTGAACCACGTGTCTCTCGCCTTCCCGCTGAAATAGGCTTCGACTCTCCGATAACTTACGCCGTAGCCCCTCCATCAGCTCAGAGTGAAGTCGTCCATCAGACTCCAGCTCCACCTTCAACATGACTCCATGGTAGATGATCAGTCCACCCTCGCGCCCCGTCCACTTCAAGCTCTCTCATGTGCGCACTGCCTTGAATCAACCCTGCGCCATAGTCTTGTCGAAGCCGCACAAGCCCTCGGGCCCGCACCACGTGTTTCCACGCCCCAGAAGTCGGCCACCATCAGCATCACGCTCCTATGTCGTCGTCGCTGAAATCACCGTCGTCTTCTGCTTTGACCGACATCCCCGTCGATCCGTCAGACAGTCCAGTCCGACCCAGCCGAAATTATCCGACTGCAACCATGCTTCACCCTGCGTCGTGTCCGCCTCGCACATCTGTGCATTGCCTTGACGCCCTGTGTTTGCATAATCCTGTCACGGCGCGCTCCAGACTCCTCCAAGCCTTATACGCACGTAGCCATCCTCGCCACATACTCTTTTAACCTTGTTAGCAATCTTGACAGAAAAACCTTCCGTGCAAACCTGATTCCTTGCAAAATTATTTTCCTTATCCATTGCTAGCACTTGTCCGTGTACCCCTAGCAGCCTAGACAAGCTATTTTATCTTCCAACTACTCGTGGACACCAAGCACGTTCATTTGCATGTGACGGCAACCTGCGAACCTCCTGGTACAAACACCTATGCAATTAGCAATGCAACCCCAAAAAAGAGTTATTACCATGGTATCTTCCGTGGCTGCACCATGCATGCGTCCACAAGTCCCATCGCTCCTCTTTCTATACCAGTGCTGTCCATGACACAGTATATACCATACGTTGCAGATTCTCTCTTTTTTATAAACAAATCTCATGCACCTGTACGTACAGCCTCCTGCAACTCTCCAGCACTTGCGCTTTGTCCTGGTTCCCCTCTAGCCATGCACAAGTCTCACCTGCAGCTCCCAGCAGCCCAACATGGGCCTTGTCAGCTCCAGCCCAGTGCCTATCGGCCACCTATTGCACCGGTCCGCAGTGCAGCCCAGCCATGGGCCACAGCCTGCTATGACTCCTATTGTGTAGTCACTAGCCACCTCGGCTCGATCGCTACGTCTTCTGAGTCCTGACGCACGTTCCGCCACCGCCGCCACCAAGTTGCTTCCGATCGGATTCGATCCCATATGCTGACTGCATGCACCAGCCGCCCGACCGGCGTCCTGTCTCCCGCTTCGAATTGCTTCTTGTAGCTGCTCGCTTCCAGATCGATTTCTCGTCCGCGCATGGCGCCCCGCAGGCGACACGTGACCAGCGAACAACCTTGATCCAAGCCGAGCTTTTCCTCTAGATCAACAATCTGCGGCCTTCTCGAACCTTGCTCATGATACCACTTGTTAGAATAAATCCGAGGCGCTCCGTCGATCTACCGAGGACCAAGCAATCACCCAAACACGACACCGAGATTTGTTAACGAGGTTCACCATCATGGCTACATCCCCGGGGCCTGACTACGGGTGCTCCTCCCCATGATACCGCTACAATACCGCACCCCGGCCGCCCGGGCACCGGCACACGCCGCCGGCTCCCCCGCGTGCCCGTGCTATTATGTTGGCATAGGTTACATCGTGTGTCTACCCCCGCTATATATGAGAGGCCTAGGATATAAGTGTCCTACTAGGACACGACTCCATATCCTATCTAAACACAATACAACTACAAGTCCAACTGTAACCTACCTTGTACAACAATATTTGACACAACTCTAACACATGCACGCACTGTTTAGATGACACTGAAAGTATATACTTGGACAAATGCAGGAAGAATGTGTACCTGGGCCATCGTCGATTTCTTCCGACCAACCATCAATGTCGAAAGAAAGGCAAGCATTTCAAAGGCGAGGCAGATCACCGAAAGAAGCCCGCCATGCGTACCGGTGATCACGTACTTGCTATGGTCAATGATTTACACGTAATCTTTGGAAAGGGTCCCGGTGGACTAGCTGTTCCGAATGATGCTGAGGGACACGCACCCATGTGGAAGAAGAAATCTATATTTTGGGACCGACCCTATTGGAAAGACCTAGAGGTCCGCTCTTCAATCAACATGAGGCACGTGGCGAAGAACCTTTGCGTGAACCTGCTAGGCTTCTTGGGCGTGTATGGGAAGACAAAAGATACACCTGAGGCACGGGAGGACCTGCAACGTTTGCACGAAAAAGACGGCATGCCTCCGAAGTAGTATAAAGGTCCTGCCAGCTACGCTCTTACGAAAGAAGAGTAAGAAATCTTCTTTGAATGCCTGCTCAGTATGAAGGTCACGACTGGCTTCTCGTCGAATATAAAGGGAATAATAAATATGCCAGAGAAAAAGTTTCAGAACCTAAAGTCTCATGACTACCAGATGATTATGACGCAACTGCTTCCGGTTGCATTGAGGGGGCTTCTACCGGAAAATGTCCGATTAGCCATTGTGAAGCTATGTGCATTCCTCAATGAAATCTCTCAGAAGGTGATCGATCCAGAAATCGTACCAAGTCTAAGGAGTGATGTGGTGCAATGTCTTGTCAGTTTCGAGCTGGTGTTCCCATCATCCTTCTTCAATATCATGACGCATGTCCTAGTTCATCTAGTCGACGAGATTGTCATCCTGGGGCCCGTATTTCTACACGATATGCTCCCCTTTGAGAGGTTCATGGGAGTCCTAAAGAAATATGTCCATAACCGCACTAGGCCAGAAGGAAGCATCTCCATGGGCCATCAAACAGAGGATGTTATCGGGTTTTGTGTTGACTTCATTCCTGGCCTTAAGAAGATAGGTCTCCCTAAATCGTGGTATGAGCGGAGACTGATTGGAAAAGGCACTCTTGGAAGTGACTCAATAATATGCAAGGACGGATATTCTTGGTCTCAACCACACTACACAGTTCTACAGAACTCTACCTTGGTGACCCCGTATGTCGATGAACACAAGAACAGTCTGCGCTCCAAACACCTGGAGCAGTGCGACAACTGGATTACATGTGAACACATCAGGACTTTTAGTAATTGGTTGGAAACACGACTCAGAGGTGACAACACTGTTTGTGATGAGCTGTACTTGTTGTCCAGGGGACCATCTTTGACTGTATTGACTTACAAAGGATACGAGATAAATGGGAATACATTTTACACGATCGCCCAAGATCAAAAGAGCACCAACCAAAACAGCGGTGTCCGCTTTGATGCAGCAACCAAGAGCGGAAAGGACACATATTATGGTTACATAGTGGACATATGGGAACTTGACTACGGGCATGATTTTAAGGTCCCTTTGTTGAAGTGCAAATGGGTATATGACAGGCGGCAGGGTATAGGTAGACCCACAGTACGGAATGACAACAGTGGATCTGAAAAATCTTGGGTACACTGACGAGCCGTTCGTCCTAGCCAATGATGTGGCACAGGTTATCTATGTGAAGGACATGTCTACCAAACCGAGAAAAAGAAAAGATAAGGAAGCGAATACATCATACGATGAGCCAAAGCGCCACATAGTTCTTTCAAGAAAAAGGGATATCCTGGGAGTGGAGGGCAAGACAGACTTGTTTGAAGATTATGAAAAGTTTCATGAAATTCCTCCCTTCAATGTCAAGGCTGACCCAAGCATCCTGATAAACGATGAAGATTATCCATGGTTACGGCGCAATAAGCAAATGACACAAGCGAAGAAAAAGTGAAGACTTTCTTCCGCAACTATTATGATGATACCATGCCAACTTTGTAACACACTAGTATGCTATGCCAATTTTTTCAAAGTTCATTTGAAAACTATGAATTTAGGTCGAATTTTCTCTATAGGTGCATCTATGTTCATTTTTTTAGTAAAGTTAATCACAAACTTGTGATTCACACAAATTTCAAAGAATTCAAATTTGAAAACTAATGGCACTAACATAAAGTTTATACTTTTTTCTAAAACTAATGGCACTAACAGAAAGTTTATAATTTTGCTGACCTAACAGCAAAAAGCATTAAAAAATAAAGCAAAAAACAAAAGAAAATAAATAATACAGAAAACAAAACAAAAAACTGGAAAAAATAAAAATAGAAAAAATAAGTATTTTGTTTTAAGTAGAAACAAAATAAAATAAATAAAGCAACAATGAAAACAAAAAAACTAAAAAAGTATTTTCAAATTTGAAAACTAATGGCACTAACAGAAAGTTTATAATTTTTCTAGAACTAAAAGCAAAAAGAATTTAAAAATAAAGCAAAAACAAAATAAAATAAATAATGCAGAAAACAAAACAAAAAAACTGAAAAAAATATAAATAGCAACAATAAGGGTCGTCGAGGGTCAGGGTCGCCGAGCGGTAGAGGAAACCCTAAATAGCAAGTATCGTCGATGTGAGATACATGTGGCCGTCGGGGTCGGACACTACATCCATGTCCCACAAGTGACGCGGGCTTCGACGCCCACGTCACTTGTGGGACGTGGATGTAGTGTCCGACACCGACGGCCACATGTATCTCACACCCACGAAACTTGCTATTTAGGGTTTCCTCTACCGCTCGGCGACCCTCGACGACCCTCGTTCCCGATGAAAAAAAGAGGAAGAAGAAGAAAAAAAAGAGGAGAAGAAAGAATAGAGGAGTTCTTACTCCTTTATTCTTTCTTCTCCTCTTTTTCTTCTTCTTCCTCTTCTTTTTTTATCCTTGAAGCGTTGTTGAGGCCACCCCAAACCCTAGAGAAGCAGCGTCGAGGCCACCCCAAACCCTAGAGAAGCAGCGCCGAGGCCACTAATTAATATTAGTTCTACGTTTGCCACTAATATATCCATCTATCATGTTTGAATAATAATTGCCATGTTGTAAATATTTGTAGAAACTATGGACACCGCCCGAGACGAAGTACAAGAAGAGTTGTTGGGGGACATAATCGAACGAGGAAGTGATGTCGTCTACTCGTTGTTTCTCAACGACACCGATGGTCTGGAAGCAGCTGGCTATGATTATGATGGCTCCGATGACCTAATGCCGGTGCAAGAAGGATACCGTGAGGACGGCTCCGGTGACCCAATGCCGGTGCAAGAAGGAGACCGTGATGACGTCTCCGGTGACCGAACCGAGTCCGGCTAGGTATATATATTAGTTAAGCTTCTGCTGACTAGCTAATTGATGCATTCATTGTTTTGGTATGTACACATATTAATTAAGTCTTTGTTCTTTTTTCTAGCCCTCCGGATCGAGCACAACTTCGGTAAAGAGACGAGGCCCGAAGAAAAAGTTGAGCGCGGAAGAAAAGTTTGAGATCATACCAATCGCGTCCGACGGCCAACCGATTGAACCCCTCCGGACAAAGAGCGCATTTGTTGCTCAGTGCGGGGTTTTGGTTAGGGACAAGATCCCGATCAGCATCCAGCAATGGTTAAAGCCGGCTACAGAAGACCCTGAGGTGTCTTATATCAATGATATGCAGAAAAATGATCTTTGGACTGAGCTGAAGTCAAATTTCACCCTACCGCCAGAGGATGATCTGGAGAAGCCAGTTAAAGAGCAATTAATCAAGTCTTTTGCTCTTAAGAGGATGGCAGAACTATTCCGGAGGTGGAAGAAAGAGCTGAATAAGCTTGTCAAAAATAAAGAGACACCAGAATTCAAGGGCAGATATGAGAAGATCAGAGATCACTGGCCCGCATTTGTGGCCCACAAGACATCGGAAAAGAGTAAGAAGATGTCGGCGACAAACAAGCAAAATGTTGCGAAGAAGAAGCATCACCATCGCACGGGGTCAGGTGGCTACCTCATAGCCCGGCCTAAGTGGGCCAAGACTAAGAATGATCTGGTTGATAAAGGGATCGAACCAGAGACAATTAACTGGCCACACCATTGCCGGACTTGGTTCTTCGGGGTTGGCGGAACCTTGGACCCTGTATCAGGGAAGTGCAATTGGACGAACAATCAAATGGACATACCAGTGAAGAAGCTTCAGCGGTATATCGAAGCAGCGCAACAAGGGACGTTCGTTCCAGACAGAGAGAACAATGAGCTCACAATGGCCCTCGGGAACCTGAGCACCCTGGACGGACACGAGGCACGCTAGGCTCCATTCTGTGGAAGGTTGGGTTTCCGAACGCAGGCGGTTACAAATGCCACGGGAGGAGGAAGAAAGTGGAGCAGACCCAACTGCAGGCGCTGCATGCTAGGGTACAAGCGATAGAGGAACGAGAAGCAAATCGCAGCAAATGAACTGCCGAAGCTACCCCGCGATCTCAGCGGAGGAGCAGCGTGGCTTCCACCGAGCTGCTTCAGCCGGAGCATGTCTTGACAGCTCCTGCCAGCTATCCCGTGGATGCTATCACAGAGTCTCAAAATTGCCACCTTATGACGCAATGGATTAATATGAAGGTCAAGGCGGCTATTGGCTCTATTTTTCCTACTAAACCCGGCGCAACTTTTCACTACCGGCCGATTCTAGAAGGATATGCTAAGGTGATGGTGGATGAAATAATGGAGGGATTTGAGGACCTCCAGCTTGACCACCCTACCGGTGAAGGGGAGACTCGGCTGGGTTCTGCTCTGAAGACTCCATGCCTATGGCGGAAGGAGCTCATCAACCTTCCGAACGGGACGCCTCCGCCTCCTCCTCCTCCTCCGGCGAGTCAGGGCACTCCGCCTCCTCCACCGCCTCCTCCTCCGGCGAGTGACGATCAGGGCACTCAGCCGGCTCCTTCTCCAGCGCGTGGCGGCACTCCGCCTGCGCCGGCGCGCCCGAGCAGCCAGCCTCCTCCTTCTCCGCCTCGTCAGCAAGGGCGGAAGAGACCTGCCGCCGCTCCGGCTGCTCCGGCGCGTCGTAGTCCTTCTCCTCCGCCTCGTAAGCAAGTAAAGAAGACAACCGCTCCATCTGATCTGCCGGTGTCTAGCAGTACAGCCAGAGGCGGGAGGACATACAGATTCGGTCCTTCTCTAAAGACTCCAGAGAAGTTACCATACGAGAGGACCCCGGAGGAGAACGCCGAGATCACGCGAGAAGAAGTGAGGAACTTCTTTGAAGGGGTGAAAGCAAAGAAACATCCAGCTCCGGAGGAGAAGGTAGATCCGGTGAAAGCGAAGCGCACTCTGGCTGCCTTGACAAAACCACCCAAGTCTCGCCGAAAGGAAACTATGAGCGCATTATTGGAAAGGAATTTGCCGAAGCAGAGCGGTCGGGAAGTACTATCAGTGATCAAAGGCTGAAAGAACGACGAGCTAGGAAACAAATTGCCCAGCTCGGCGAACAAGCGAAGCAATCGTGCCCCCCGCTCAAGGTCCCTAGCGACATCGTCGCTAATGATCCGAGGATGGTGCCCGGTTATAGCAATCTTGGAGATTACCTGCCCGACGATGTACATTATGATTTCATGGAGGTGCAGATACAAAGATACGAGTACGGGAAGCCTCTCGTCAAAGATGAAAGATCTCTATCAACGATGATGCGAAGATTGCATGATTGGTACTTAAAAATCTGCAGAGAGTTTGGGGGGAGGAGTACTTTGTATGTGAGAGTTAAAAAGGAGCATGACCTCGTTGGAATTGAACTATTGCGTGTTCCATTCGAGGAGTTCTTTCAGTTTTTCAATCAATTGGCCCTCGATAAAGCAACGGTCACCTGCTACTGTCTGTAAGTAGTACTACTTCTGTCATTAAGTCTCTCTATATAGCTCAACTCTTTCATTGCATGTATTTATAATTATCCTCACTATATTATGCAGATTGAAGATCGTCGAATTGAAGAAAAGACAAATCAGTGATATTGGGTTCATTAGCAACTTTGTTCATTTCCTGATATATCAATTAATTTTTTTCTTTATCTGGCAAGGTTTGGAAAAAATTCACCAAAAAAGCTTCGGGACTCCGGTAGAAGCTGCAATTTAGACACCCGAACGTAAGTACTATAGTAGCATGTTCCGCGCATCTCCTATTGATTCAAGCGCTAGTTTCATCAATACCATTTGGCATTCTTGCTTATCAGTTTGATTGACCTCTATATCTTGTAAAGTGGTTGTGGAAGGAACAAGGGAATGATTTTTGTGGATACTACGTTTGCGAGTCCATCCGCCACACGACCTGTGAGCGGGGCTACTCCGACGAACAATATGAAGTGCGTAAATAACAACATTCACAATTTTATTTTATTACCATCATTTGTGTTGAGTTTCATTCATTCACATATATATATATGTATTGACCCCCTTCTTCAAATTAGATGTTTCGAAAGCGGGATGAACTCCTAGCACCAGCTCGCATGCGAGCAATTCAAGAGGAATTGGCGGCATTCTTTCTTGACCACGTGATCGCTGAAGACGGAGAATACTATGTGGACCATGAGTCCATATGTTAGGAGATTATATTTTTAAGAGATAATTATTGTATATATGTAGCCGGTAGTGTCGGATAGATATAGGAGAACTTGTTGTTCGACCAATCTCTCGAAGAAGGAGAGGTGGTCGATATCACTTCTCTCTATATGCATATATGTTCATGACGATCTTCTGTTTCCTTCGTTTGCTTACTAGATAGCTAGCGTGTCTAGTCCTCTCTATACGTATGTATAGTACGTAGCGTCGACCAAGCACGGACATAAGAGAGGACACTTCTCTCTATTAATTATAGCTAGCTAACACAATATATGAAACACCTAAATTAACCCCCCCAAAACCCCCACCCCCCCTTTAAAAAAACAAAAAACCCCAGCCACAGAAATGCTGACGCGTGGATGCCTATTGGTCCCGGTTGGTGCCACCAACTGGGACCAAAGGCCCTCTTGCCTGGGCTCCGCGCACAGGCCACGTGGAGGCCCATCTGTCCCGATTCTGGATTGAACCGGGACTAAAGGGACAGGGCATTAGTACCGACCCTTTAGTCCCGGTTCAGGAACCGGGACAAAAGGCCCTTACGAACCGGGACAATAGGCCCTTTTTCTACTTGTGACGCATGAGATTTGGCAACCAAATTATGAATAAATACCACATTATAGCATGCAAGCTTTGAGTCATATATGCATGATGTAGATGTTCGTTTAATTATTATAGTTCATTTCATTCAAAATCATCTAGTTTTTATAAGAAAGCTAATCTATTTTAAGGTTCATGGAATTATGCGTCGTAATACATAAAGTAAAAATAAATAATGGCAAATCATGTAGAAAAACATTTGAGCAATTCTGATATGGAAGTTTCTAGAATAAATAAGAAGTGTATGTGTTTTGATGTTTGTGCATTATGCTTAAGTTCAACCACTAGATTATACATGTGGCGAAATCTGGTGGAATCTAGATGATATCCAACAGTCAGTAGTGCTCAAATTTGCCATCTTTGGACCATCGGATTCGCCTCATCCAACGACCATCTTTCAAAGTTAAAGTTATCCGCATACAATATAAAAAATATAAAATTATATATATATATATATATATATATATAGAGAGAGAGAGAGAGAGGTATAGATATAGATATGTGATGCGAAAGCCGCCCATCATCTCCAATTAGAATAGTGTGTCCATGCACGGATGCGACGTGGCCAAATGATGTCTTCCATCAGTATCTCAAATTCAAATCAGTCTAACCTTGTTCAATGTGTATACATTAGAACATGCTCGTTTCCAAACCACACCACGCAGATCTCTGTTATATTCATGCATGCATGGGTTTCAAACATCAGGATCTCTTATTCAAATATTTGAATTCAACTTTACATTGATAACGACCTCACCTATTCTTTTACACCCACACAGTAGTCTTCTCTTTATAATTGTACCACTAACTTTCTCTCGTGGATGCATGCACACACACACTACCAGTCGGCATTATCCATCACACGCATGCAATCTTTTTCTTCAGGTCGGTAACACACCCACATACATCCCCCTCTCCATCATATCGGGCATTCTTTATCTCTCACGCGTGCATGCGCAACGATCGTTGTTCCTCTATGTATGTGTGTATATAGCTAGGTCTGTCATAGTTTTCCACACAAACCGATCAATCGATATATCCAGTGAGGTCTCACCCTCTTTCCCACGTCCACATCGATCAATCTATACCTATCTATATAGGATTAACATATATAGCTAATACACCCACATTAATTATATATCCAACGTCCCCCTCTCATCATCCATGCCTTTCGCTTCATCTCTCAGACGTGTGCACATTGGCGAAGACAGGGGCAGTAAGGGCCCTGCCCCCTCCCCCCCTAACATCACTATATATCAAGGCTAATATGAATGTGATCATTAGATAATTGCTGCTAAAAATGGTTTAAGTTCATGAATTGACCCTCCTCGTAAAGGATTAGCAATGCTTGGCCCCCTAGCTCCTTAATTTTTCATGGCTCCGCCACTGCGCGCAACAATGCACGTGTTCGCCCCCTCTCACTAAATATCGATCTCGCACTTGTGTATTCCTTCATAGTCTCCCTCCACTCGGCCCCTCGCACCATATTCTAGCCCCCACCGGATTTTGCGACATCTACAATCTAGCAGACTCCATGGTTGAACTTAAGCATAATGCACAAACCTCAAAACAATAGTGGTTCTCTTTTGTTCTAGAATCTTCTGTATCATAACTGCCCAAACTTTTTTTCGAGTTGAATTGCCATTATTTTTTTTACTTTATGCTTTACAACGCACAATTCCATGAATCATTAAATAGATTAAGGGCTTCTTTGATTCAAAGGATTCTCAAAGGAATTTTGGAGAATTCTAATCATTAGGAATTTTTCCTATCTTGGTTGTTTGATTCGTAGGATTGTAAACCATAGGAATTTTTCCATATGACTCATTTGCACTAGATTTCATAGGAAACATCACATCCACTCAAACCTCTTTGAAAGAATTCTGCGTTTTTTCTATGCACAAACAAACACTCGTACAATCCTGTAGGATTCAAGACGACATTCCACTATAATCCCATGTTTTCCTATTCCCGCGTTCTTAGCTTTTTTATAAAAACTAATTGATTTTGAATAAGATGAACTATAAGAATTAAATGAAGGGCTACATCAGGCATATATGACTCAGAGCTTACATGCTATAGTGTGGTATTTATTCATAATTTGGTTGCAAAATCTGATGCGTGCAATGCACGTGTACCTTACTAGTACTTCGAGTATGTGCAAAACACGTAAATTAGAATACCAATGGCACGCTACATAGTGTCTCTCTTACAGTTCATTAAGCCATGTGGCACATGTGGAGGCGTTGTCACGACCTCCTTGTGTGGATTGATCACAGTGACGTGCTGCTGGTTCCAAAAGAATGTACTCGTCCTCCCTAAGCCATACTGGCGGTACATGCACGAAGCGAAGATGTGCACGCACGCCACGCACACACTCATTCCCTCACACACACACGCGAGTACACGGGCGGACGGAATTTTGTACCAAGATCCACCCCATGTGATAATTTGACGCGTGTAAAGTCGTTCACTTCATTGATGGTCAATTAATACAGCACATGCAAATTGAGTGGACGTGAGGGCAGAAGAAAGACGTTATTACTCCACTGCGCGCATGCGAGTAGTTAAATCGTGGGTTGCTAGTAGTACTTTCATTGGTCTCCTTCGTATTTTGTGCCAATTTTTGACAGTAACATAATATTTACGCATTTGAGCAGTGTAGTACTTGAAATTTATGTTCCGCTAAGCTCATCAGGAGCCGTTTCGGGCCTCAAAACCAAAACCATCAATTAATCTTTACCGTGTTCCCATCACATTCGAAAGCCTGCTCACACCTACTAGTACGTACCAAACCTGAACGTGTTCCCACTATGCAGGTATTAGTACTAGTGCTAGTACTTAGGTTATAAAAAGGGGAACTACCTAACCGAAAATTACTCTACCTTTCCTCCTCATAAGTGCTTCTTCTTCGTCCATCGTTGCCATGGCTGGTGAGCAGAGCTCTAGGTCGAGAACTACTCATTACAAGGGAGCGACAACCAAGGCTGCAGAAAAAAAGAGAGGGCTCGCCGCCACGCAGAGATCTCGAAAGATCTCTCACGGGCAGGCGATGGCTCCCAGGAGCGCCCTAGCCGCGGAGGTGAACATACCGAGCCGGCGGAGCTGGAGTCGTTATCCCTCGACGGCATGCCCGATCAGCTCAATAAGCAGAAGGAGTTCATCCAAGGCTTGATGGAGTTGCTGAAGGAGAGCCTCGATGACATGCCCGCTGAGCTCAATCAGCAGGGGGAGTTGACCGCCGGCTTGGTGATGCGGCTGAAGAAGAGCATTGCGTCGGAGAAGAAGGCGACCGGCGAAATCCTGCGACTTCAGGAGGACAAGGCGAAGCTCTGCCACGAGATCGACCAGTTGAAGGAGAAGAACGCTGGCTGGAAGAACCTGCATGAGAATAGTAGTTCCTCAATGAAGATGCTGCAGGCCCTCGTCATGGAACAGAAGGAGGAATAGGCGAAGCTCCGCATCGAGCACCCGGCTGCTGTCAAGGTACGTAATGCGGCTGTGGAACAGATGATGAAGGCTCGCGTCGAGACATCCCGCGTCATGGACAGAATGAAGAAGATGGCGGAGGAGACGCGCAAGGAGATAGAGGTCATGGAGGCGATGAAGAAGCAGTTACGACTCCGCGGCGAATTAGATCATTTGGGTTGATAATCGTCCTTCTTCTTTTGCTCCTGTGTTTCATCTTTTGCTTCGGGTGTTTCGCCGCACGTGTCACATTCTCTGCGAGGCATGAATAGAACAATGGTTTTTTAGGGAATGAATAGAACAATGCTAACAATGAGATGACTAGCAAATTAGATCATTTTTTATCGCCATATGGCACTAGGCTGCCGTGTTTCGTGCTCCTCCGTCGCAGTACTACTCCAGTGGAAAACTTGAGTATACCACACAGTTCTTTGCTCCTCCTTGATCAGGTCGTCGGCGCATTTATACGAGCAGTCAAATCACAAGGCCCCGCCCTCCAGCAGTAATGAGCCGTCAAATCACTAAGGCCCTCGCCTCTTGTGAAACCGACCAAGCTAGACTGCCCCGCCCTCTAGCCTTTTAAAAAATGTATACTTTTGTACAGCAGTAGTATCGATGGATTGCGCCATGGAGCAAAACTTGAAATAAAAAAAGGTGGTACATATAGAGAGCGCTCGTCGCCAAATTATGCATATAGTACTATTAAAAAGGCTAGTCACAATAATGGTGTCCAGCACAACCCACCCCTCAAATAAAACTAAGAGGGTGCTTGGATACGTTTTAGTCCCATGACTAAAAGTAGTGGGACTAAAACATGCTAGCCTCACCCATGCTTGGATCCAAATACTAAAAATGCTAAAATCAAGTTAATGCGCATTTATTATCCTCCAAACCCTCCAATCCAGAACTCACCTGTGTTAAAGGAGAGGAGTTAAATGAGTAGAGAGAGGACCGATCCACATTTTAGTAGGGGTACCCCTGACTAAAATTTTTTAGTCTCAAGACTAGTTTTAGCCCCTCTTTAGTCAGGGGTGCTTGGAACTTTAGCCTCTTAAAGAGACTATTTTTAGTCAGACTAAAATAAGTCCCTTGGATCCAAGCACCCTCTAAGCATCCTGGAATTCTTTGACAAAACTAAGCTCCCTGAAATTCTTTGACAACTAAACTGCTGGCTATATGATGTTGGCCATATATATTGTACGTATATAATGTGAAGAAACGAGTGGTAGTACTATACCAACTAAAAGATGAAATGTAAGAAATTCTAGTATGTACGTACTCAAGAGTTAAAGTAACGAGAAAAAACACAACATAGTTCTACTCGGGGCTCAGCACAACACACCCCTCAAATTAAATTAAGCACACCTGAAATTAAACTTGGTAACTATTCCAGTAGACACTCCATTAAAACCACCATGAGCAACGACACTGCCACCTTACTCGGAGTCCTCGTCCACGTCCTCGACTTCGTCCTTGTCCCTCTTCCGCTTGGCCGATACTTCTTTGCTTGAACCGCACATTTGGTTGTTGCTCTTCATCCAACCCTTGTAGATATTGAAGCAAAAGTAGCCATCCATTGCAGCGTAGTGGATGTGGCCTATATCTAGTACATTCTGCTACCATGCATGACGATGAAACGTGTATGGAGGTTTCTCCAGTTTACCGTACGAAGGATGAACCATGGCTCCTACCAGGGTCAGCATTGAAGGCTGACGACAGGACACTAGCCGATTCTTCTGGAGGTCGAAGGTGTTGCCTACAACGAGGCCTATCCGACACAGGATGTCTTTGTCGTTACCAAAGTCTACAGTAACGAATTTGACTAGGTGGCTCTCGAGGAAGTCCTTAAAATCCTTGCATTCAACGTCGGCATGGCATATGTGGTAGACCAAGCATAAGTCATGCATGCAAACCTGGATCACGGCGGGCTTCTTCCTCTCTTCGTCCTTTAGATCCTTCTCTGGTCCCAGGACTGTGGTGTACTCAACATCTAGCCCAGCGACCCACTCATCATCTGAGTCTTCAAACATGCGTCTGAAGCGAGAAAGGCATCCTTCCACCGTCGCGGAAGAACGGGTGTAGATGACGTCCAACTCATCGCCGGTGATGGTCCTAACCTTGTACTCACCGCCGATCGTGGAGATTTGGGACGCCATGGATTTGGGAGGAGGGTTAGGATTAGTGGAACTGCCGTAATATGAATGGATGGGACGACTAGGAGCGAACCGCCGTAGTATTGAAGGACGTGCGGGGACGAGTAGGAGCGACAATAATTAATTGAATCGTCTCGCCTCCCTCCACATGCAAGCCTCATGCGCACATCCCTAGTGCATCCTACGGCTGGGTATTTATTTCTCCCAATCAGCGTACGCAATGAGCAGCGGAATCACTGTAATATGTGGTGATTTAATTACAGCGGGACTAATAAAAATGGGACTAATATGTGGTGATTTAATTATCTTCTCCTCTTAAACCACCGCCGCTCCTCTCCTGTTCCAATCTAAATGCAGCGCCGCTCCTCTCCTCTTCCATTTCAAAACCACCGCCCCTCCTCTCCTGTTCCAGTCCAAAACCAGCGTCGCTCCTCTCCCATTGTAATCCAAAACCAGCGCTGCTCCTCTCCTCTTCCATTCAAAAACCACCGCCGGCGAGTGAAGGTGCTGTGGAGAAGTAGATCGATGGAGGAGTACAACTGATACATGAGGATCGCCAACGGCGACCCTATGAAGCTAGCTAGGATGTTGGAGATACAGTCTTGGTTTGACAACAAGGACCAACTAGCGGCGACGGTGACATCCATGGCTAAATATCTACAACAGAGCGAAAAGGCGGCGATACTCCCGGAGGGAGTCGCGCCGGAGTACATAGAGCTTCTCCTCTAGGCCATGGAGCAAACAGATTCATCGAATCCGATCGTGAGGGAGCGGTGGTGGGAGTATCGATCCCATATGGAGCATCCACCAGAGATTGAAGGATCGAGCATCTACAGGGTGCCGTTTGTGAGGGTGTCCTGCCAGAGCGAGCCGGTGGAGTCTTCGTCGACCGAACCCAACTGCAAGAGGAGAAAAGCAGTTGGCCTGACGACGCTTCCCCGCCATAGTCTCCCTCGCCGTTCACATCGTCTTATGGGGCGGCTGTCTGCCGCCGAGGAATAGGAGGGGGCTTCCCCCCCTGCCCAATAGTCGGGCAGGTTGTGAATTGTCAGGAGGAGCTTAGGGTTGTCAGTATTTGCAGGTTGTGAATTGTGTTTTGTGTTGTGTATTTTGAGAGTACTTTCAGATATGAATGTCTTTTGAATTTCAGATTTGTAGTATTGAGCATATGAAGTATTTTATGAATTCTAGAGATCTATTTTTAGCACTTAAAAAATGGAGTTTCATAGGAGTATAAAAGTGCAGACAATGTGATTCTCAGAGAAGAATCTGCAAGTTTCAGTTTCAGATAAGAAACTGTAAGTTCAGTTTCAGATAAGAAACTGCAACTTTCAGAGGCAGAGCATTTATATTAACATGGCCTTTTCAAATGGGGTTAACATCATGTTGGAAGTTTTATTCATGGTCAAAAATGGAACTATTAGCCAGTTAACATCATGCTGATCAACATTCATGCATAGCACATCTTCATATGATGCACAGTCAAAATGCCCACACAATGTCGAGTGTGAAACACACAGAGAAAACGAGGGACGAAGTTTTGGCAAGTGTTGGACGTGGTTTTGGGCTGCCCCGTCTAGGCTTTCATTTTTAACATGCGCAGCTCACCACCTCGGATGGGAGGTCAATAGGCCTGTTTGTATTTTCTTAGGGCCGTCATGTATCGACCGGCCTATAGACCTCCCATCCGAGGTTTTATTTTTGGCAGCCCAATTTATGTATTTTTTTTGAAGAAAATGCAGAGGTTTGTTCTATTTTTCTATATAAGAATAGGAACGCCAGGTCCAATTTATGTTTCGCTTCTAATTATATTATATATATTTAAATTATTTTATATGTTATTATATATAATTTTTATTGTCATCATATATTTAACAAATACTTACATATGTAAGAAAACAATATCCCACATCTTATTAACTTATAAAAATAATTTCTTAAAAAATAAAATCCTAGATTGTTTTGGCACGAAAATCCTAGTGATTGTGTACAAAAACTTGGTAAGATTTAAGGACGAATGTACTAACATCACTTATTATTTAAATATATTTATAACAAAATGCTCAGCCCTCTTTTTATGTTTTGATAACATTGCTGGCTCAACCCAACATTATAATTAGAATCAGACCAGCAAAATCGTGTATTTCGAGAAAGTGCAAATGGCCTGTAATTTTTTAGGAATAAAATAAATAGGCCGCATGGACGTTACATTATTTGTTCACCCAGCCCAGCTAATGGCTGTAATTCAAAAAAAAGATCAAATTGACTGTAAATTCTACCGCGCAAAAAAACTGTGAATTCTGAAAAAATGGGTTGAATACGTGCCACATTTTTGGAGGCTGAAATTTGGGCCAATAGGTCAAAGCCAACGCAAGTCATTGTCAATTTAGTTAACAAATGATTCTGACATGTTACGCGTTGGATTTACATCCAACGACCGGCATCCATCTTCAATTTCTCGTCTTCTTTCTCCAGCGCCTCCGGGACCACCTCCCGCCTCCTGCGGCTAGCAGCTCTGCTTAGCACGCTTCGCTATGAAGCGCTACTCCACCATTGGCCAGGCCATCCCTCCACTCCACCACACCTCCTGTTCTTCTTCACCGACTGCCGAACCACACCGCACTAGAACCAGTTAACCCTCGTACACCTCTCCGTCTGCGAATCTACTCCCGCGTCTTCCCATCTCCGACTCGTTGCTGTCCAGGGCCTCGCCGTCGTCCACCAGCTTGGATGCGCTCGGCGCGGCGTGGTCAACATGGTCAACGAACGACACCATCAGAAGTACACTGTGCGTGGAGAGGCTGACAGCTGGGTCCACGGCCACACACAAGGAAATGCCTCCTTATTACGTGCAAAATAATGAGTCCTCCACCTGACATCTGGGACCCACCGGAAGGGCCTCTGTATTTCGCGAAAATGACGGACCCCCCGCTGACATGTCGGACCCACCCGCTATCTTCGCACGCAAGGAAGTGCCTCCTTATTACGCACAAAAAGATGAATATTCCCCTGCCAGCTGGAACCCAGCATAGTGGGAGGCTGACTTGTGGGCCTACCAAGTTGAAGGGGACAGAGGGCTTTGTCAACTTAGTCAATATGAACGATTCTATCCCATGTTACCGTACGATGTTCATCCAACGGCCGTAGTGCTTCTTCAACCTCTGGTCTTCTTGCTCCAGCCGTCGAAACCAGCAGTCGGTGTCAAAACCGGCGGATCTCGGGTAGGGGGCCCCGAACTATGCGTCTAGGCCGGATGGTAACAGGAGGCAGGGGACACGATGTTTTACCCAGGTTCGGGCCCTCTTGATGGAGGTAAAACCCTATGTCCTGCTTGATTGATATTGATGATATGGGTAGTACAAGAGTAGATCTACCACGAGATCAAGGAGGCTAAACCCTAGAAGCTAGCCTATGGTATGATTGTCTGTTCCTACGGACCAAAATCCTCTGGTTTATATAGACACCGGAGAGGGCTAGGGTTACACAGAGTCGGTTACAATGGTAGGAGATCTACATATCGTATCGCCAAGCTTGCCTTCCACGCCAAGGAAAGTCCCTTCCGGACACAGGACGAAGTCTTCAATCTTGTATCTTCATAGTCCAGGAGTCCGGCCGAAGGTATAGTCCGGCTATCCGGACACCCCCTAACCCAGGACTCCCTCAGTAGCCCCCGAACTAGGCTTCAATGACGATGAGTCCGGCACGCAAATTGTCTTCGGCATTGCAAGGCGGGTTCTCCTCCAAATTCCGTGTACCTGTTGAATAATGTCCGGTTTCTTGTAAATGTTGCGCTCCTTGGCTTCTACGCCCAATAATGGCCGTCTTCCATGTGTCAAACGAATACGAAAAGTCAGGGTGTTTTTATATTTACACCCCTAGCCACGTGAATGAGCCGCCTATTTAAGGGGACGATGATTTAGATCCAACCACACCTTCTCCCCTCCGCGAGTATTCATCAGAGCGTATCCGACAGAGGTCCATTCTATCATGGCCAGCCGCCACAGCTCCTCCTCTCGCCCTTCAGCCCTCAGCCTGGAGATTGGGAGAGATGCTCCATCCTGCACAGCGAGCTAGTGACGCTCCAGACCAAGGGATTTCTCCCCCGGCCTATATGGTCCCGGTTCGAGCTGGACTTACCACCTATAATGGCGGAGAGCAAGCGGAGAGCGCCCCCAATCCCTCCAAAGGAGAGCGGGTATGCCTTGTCCCTTACTTAATAAGAGGGCTCAGATTTCCAATTCATCCATTTCTCCGGGGGCTCCTGGAGTTCTATGGCCTCCAGCTGCACAACCTTACGCCTGCCTCCATATTGCATATCGCGGGCTTCGTAGCCCTTTGCGAGCTGTTTTTGGGCTGCGAGGCTCATTTCACGCTGTGGAAAAGGCTATTCTGCCTTGTGCCCCATTCTCATAAGGGGTCAATATATCAAGTGGGCGGAGCCGAAGTGTGGCGCATCGCCGGGACCGGATATCTATCCGGAACCCCAAAGAAGGCGTCCGAGGACTGGCCTTCGGAATGGTTTTATATAGAGGACGTCTCGCTGCCGGATCATGTCCGGATCGGCCTCCCTGAGTTCGACAGTGCTCCCCTAAAGAAGCGCCTAAGCTGGCGTCCACGGAGCCCTCAGAGGGAAAGCGACAAGGACGTTCTTTTCCTGATGGGTCGGATAAGATTGTTAGCTCATTCCGGACTGACCATGATCGGGGACATGGCCACATGCATCATGCGAGGGGTGCAGCCGCTCCAGTATAGAGGTCACCCTATGTGGGACTTCAATGGGCAGGACGACGCCACCCGCCACGGCCGTAAGGGGCCGGATTCGGCTGCCGCTCTAATAAAGATCTTGTCCGCTTTGTACAAGGGAGAAGAGGAGGAATTTCTCCACGTCAACCCACAGGGTGGATTTTCTATGTACAATCCCCCCAAGTTGGGTAAGTGGACACTTTTACTTGCCCATCCATTTTATATTCCCATTGTTAAATATTCAGTCTAACGACTTCAACGCAGGAACTGTGCCAGGCTGTTAAAGAAATAAACAGCCCTCCTCCACAACCCGAGGATCCGGGACGGTCCCTCGACCTGGCCTCTCAAGAGGATCCAGACTTATCTATGGAGCTGATTGATGGGGTGTTTCATCAATTGAGTAAGGACAACACCTTGGTGGCCATTACGGCCGATTACCCAGGGCTACTCCCAGCCTCACAGGTAACTGAGACTGAAGTCCTAGCACTTTTAAAAGGGATCTATCCTCGCGTGTTTTCGATTCCCGTATGACAACCATGTTTTGCAGGGGAGGTCCATGATACGGGAAGCCGAGCCTGCGGCGACTAGCCAACGAGGGGTGGCAAGGCCCCGCGGGCTGAAAAGAAGTGCGGTCCGGACTGAGACGCCGGCGCAAAGGTATAGCGCGCCATCTTATTCCCAGGTGTTATTCCTTCAATGCATATTAACGCTCGTGCTCTCTTCAAGACGAAGAGACCTCGCCGGACTATATCCGGAGAGGTTGCCAATCGCGCCTACACCAGCCAGGCTCCAAAGCCTGGTCTGGAAGCGGAGGCGAACACAAGGCGCGCACCGGACGCTCCTCCGACAGAGCATGCGGACAGGCTGTCTGCCACCAATTCCGAGGTGGAGAGTGCCATGAACCACAGGTGTCACCGGATAGTTCTTCGCAACGCTTGTTTCTCTCAAGAGGCATTGGATGCCTTCAATTCGGGAGATGCGTACCTCTGTGCCGCTCAAAATGGTCTAGCCAGAGCCACGGAGCAATATGTAAAAGACATACGGGTAAGAAAATTTTGGTGATTATATATATACCAGTAGCCCCCGAGACTTGAAACAGTTAGAATAACTGATTTAAGGATCATTTGTTATGCAGGTTCTTACAGAAAAGAATACCCTACTGTCCCAGGAGCTGGAAGAGTGCAAAGCCCAACTTGAGGCCGCACTAGCTGCAGCAGGGGAGCCCAAGGAGACCCCCTTTGGTAATATACGCTTCGAAAGATAAGTATTTTGCGAAGTGCCGCGTGGGTGCAAATCTAACAAATGAAATTGTAGATGGCGCCGGATTAAATCCGGAAAAGTAACAACTCCTACGCCAGCTGAAGGCTGGTGAGAGTGTGTTGACAAAGGTGAGGCGGGAGAAGAACGATCTCCAAGATGCCAACACCAAGCTGGGCGTTGAACTGAAGGATGTTCGTGCCCAGCTGTTGGACTCCGTTAAGGAGAATCAGCGGCTTCGACGCGGCATATTTAGTAAGTGCTTAAGCGAACTTTGAAAAAAGAGTTCGGCGAGGAAGTCGGCTAACAAAGTAACATCTGTAGGTATGCTAACAGGTTGTCCTGCAGAGGAAATGCCCGGTTCTACGGGTGACCTTCTTCCCGAGCTCTCACAACTGCACGAGCGAGTTCCGCAGGTGATGCAAGGCGTCACCCAGGCCTTGTGGCCATCCGTCTCCATGCCCGAAGGCCTTGGAGAGCTTGTAGAGAAGCTGAAGGGAGCGCGGCGGCGCTTCCGATTGTGGAAGATGTCGGCCTGCCATCAAGGCGCCAGGGAGGCCTAGGCCATGGTGAAGACGCGGTACACGAAGGCGGACCCAAACCACATGGCCGAGGTCGGACCTGTGGGGCCTGATGGGAAGGAGATCCCTGTGAGCTTAGTATACGGCCAAGTACAATTGGCCGCAAAGTATTCCCAACAGGACTATAAGCTAGACAGGCTGTTAGATGGTATTGAAGACGAATACAATCAGTCATATTGACTATGTAATTTTAATTGACATGTGTAATGCCTTTTAGCCGGATTGTAGATCGTTTATCATGGTCGACCTTTTCGCTTCAACCTCGGGACCTGACGGTCCGGAGTGTGTTCGAATACCCTCGCAGTTATATAAGAACCGGGGTATGCATGGAGACCAGGCGTAGGGGTCATTAGTGCTTGAACAGACAAGTGCCCAACTAGTTATGTTGTATTACATGGTTAGTAAGAAACATCTTCCAAGGAGAATAGTTCCGTTAGGGGTTCCTTTCCCTGGGAGGCATGCCCTAAAGTGCATGTGCATTCTGCAAAAAGAGACACAGGAAAAACATCTGGGGGCGTATAGATAAATAAGTGAAAAAATATCATCTTTAGTTCACCGACCGAATATTTGCTTAAGAACGCTAGCTTTCGGCTTCACCCAGTCTGAGGTACACATCCGGCTGACCCGGCAGTAACAATCGCAGAGGTGCTCCCTTTACCACCTAGCCGAACAATCGGGAACGTAGGGGTAAGCACAGGAGCCAGGCAACCCAGCTTGGCCAATACTTAAGTCATATCGATGCATATAATGGTGAATAAAAGGTACATGCGGAAGTGTGACACATGTGTTGGGCATAAAGCCCGTATAAATAAGCTTCTGTTTAAAGAAGCCCCCAGGTTTAATGAGCGCGGATAGAGCGTCACTTTATGAGCCTTTAAAGGCTATAAGAGAGAGAGAGAGAGAGAGAGAGGAGAAGGAGAGAAATGTAAGACAGAAAGTATATATAAAAAATGGACAGAGGAAGGAGACGAACACAGAGTCCAGCGCTAGGCATAGAATCTTCGGAGACGGGCTGCGTTCCATGGGTTTGGCTCGAGTCGGTTATCCAATGCGTCTCGCAGGCGGTACGCTCCACCAGTCAGGACTTGGTCAATTATGAAGGGACCTTCCCACTTGGGCTTGAGTTTGTCCTTTTTCTTGTCCGGCAGGCGTAGAACTAACTCACCAACGTGGTAAATTTTGGCCCGTACTTCTCTGCTTTGGTATCTTCGAGCCTGCTGTTGATAGAATGCGGAACGGGCTTTTTCCACATCATGCTCTTCCTCCAAGGCATCCAAACTGTCCTGCCGATCGAGCTCGGCTTCTCTTTCTTCGTACATGCGCACTCGAGGTGAGTCAAGAATTATGTCGCAGGGCAAAACTGCCTCTGCGCCGTACACCATGAAGAACGGTGTGTATCCGGTGGTGCGATTCGGCGTGTTCCGCAGCCCCCAGAGTACGGAGTCGAGCTCCTCTACCCAGTGTGTATTAGATCCTTAAGGGACCGCACTAATCTGGTTTGATGCCACTCATGATAAGACCATTCGCACGTTCGACCTGGCCGTTAGTTTGTGGGTGATAGACGGAAGCATAATCGAGCTTGATGCCCATGTTTTTGCACCAGAGTTTTACCTCGTCGGCCGTAAAGTTCGTGTTGTTATCAGTGATGATGCTGTGGGGGACGCCGTAACGGTGTACAACCCCGGATATAAAGTCTATCACCGGTCCGGATTCGGCCGTCTTAACAGGCTTGGCTTCTATCCATTTGGTGAACTTATCCACCATGACCAGTAAGTATTTTTTTCTTGTGGGTTCCGCCTTTAAGGGGTCCGACCATGTCAAGCCTCCAGACCGCGAAGGGCCAAGTGATGGGGATAGTTTGGAGGGAGGTGGGTGGCATATGGCTTTGGTTTGCAAAAAGCTGGCAACCGACGCATCGTTGGACTAAGTCCTGGGCGTCTGCCCGGGCCGTCGGCCAATAAAAGCAAGTACGGAAGACCTTGCTTACAAGGGACCGAGCTGAAGCATGATGACCGCTGAGTCTGGCATGAATTTCAGCCAGGAGGTTCCGCCCTTCCTCTTCGGAGATGCACCTTTGAAGGACTTCGGTAGTGCTTTTCTTATAAAGCTCTCCCTCATGGACTTTATAGGCTTTAGATCCCCGCACTATGCAGCGTGCCTCATTTTGGTCCTCGGGGAGTTCCTTCCTAGTAAGGTAGGCGAGGAATGGTTCTGTCCACGGGGCGATGACGGCCATTATTACATGGGCTGAAGGTTTTATTTCATTGGCAGAGCCTCCAATTATGTCAGAGTGTTCGGTGTCGGGCAGTGCGGTTGGGTCCGGTCTGTTATTGCCGGGTTCCCCTTCCCATACTACGGATGACTTGAACAACCTTCCCAGGAAGATGTTGGGGGGGACTATATCGCGTTTTGCGTCGATGCGTGCCAGGACATCTGCCGCCTGATTATTTTCCCGGGCTATATGGTGAAATTCGAGCCCTTCGAACCGAGCTGACATTTTTAGGATGACGTTACGATAAGCTGCCAGTTTTGGATCCTTGGCATCAAAGTCTCCATTTATTTGGGATATTGCGAGGTTCGAGTCCCCGCGCACCTCTAGGCATTGAATGCCCATGGATACTCATCTGGAGACCATGTAAAAGGGCCTCATATTCGGCTGCATTATTGGAGTCTGTGTACATTATCTGGAGTATGTATTGAACTGTGTCTCCTGTGGGGGACGTCAAAACAACACCAGCCCCTAGACCGGCCAACATTTTGGAGCCGTCGAAGTGCATGACCCAGTTTGAACATGTGCCGTACTCGTTAGGGAGTTCGGCCTCCGTCCATTCTGCGACGAAGTCGGCCAGAACTTGCGACTTGATAGCTCGACGTGGCTTGTAAGGTATGTCGAATGGGAGGAGCTCAATGGCCCATTTTGCAATCCAGCCCGTCGCGTCGCGGTTGTTTATAATATCGTCAAGTGGCACTTCCGAGGCTACTGTTATTGAACACTCTTGAAAGTAGTGTCGCAGCTTCTGGGATGCCATAAATATCGCGTACGCAATCTTTTGATAATGTGGGTACCGTGACTTGCATGAAGTAAGGACAGTGGACACATAGTAGACCGGCTTTCGAAGGGGGAATTTGTGTCCGTCCGTTTCTCGTTCGACGACGAGCACTGCGCTTACGACCTGATGGGTTGCTGCAATGTATAATAGCATTGGTTCACCAATGTTTGGCGCGGCCAGGACTGGATTTTTTGCCAAGATGGCTTTTATTTCGTCGAGTCCAGCCGTGGCTGCATAAGTCCACTCGAAGTGTTCGGTGCACCGAAGGAGGCGGTAAAGGGGTAGGGCCTTTTCTCCCTAGCGGGAGATAAAGCGGCTTAGAGCCGCCACGCATCCGGTTAATTTTTGTATTTGTTTGAGGTCCTTCGGGATATCCAATTGTGACAGAGCTCGGATCTTGGCTAGATTTTCTTCAATTCCTCTACCGGATACAATGAAGCCCAAGATCTTTCCGGCTGGAACGCCGAAAACGCATTTTGCCGGGTTGAGCTTGATGTCGTATGTTCGGAGGTTATCGATGTTAGCCTCAAGTCGTCTACTAGAGATTCGACATGTCTTGTTTTAACGACCACATCATCTACGTATGCCTCCA
Organism: Triticum monococcum; assembly: GCA_034509565.1. NCBI lineage: Eukaryota > Viridiplantae > Streptophyta > Magnoliopsida > Poales > Poaceae > Triticum > Triticum monococcum. Next base: position 10,218,948 of record CM067845.1, on the reverse strand, counting down.
CTTTTTTGCCGATCTGGTTTGCCAGACATGTCTGAATCATGCGCTGATATGTTGCGCCGGCGTTTTTGAGCCCGAAGGGCATTGTGTTGAAGCAGAATCGGCCGTATGGTGTGATGAATGCCTTTGCAGCTTGGTCTGACTCTGCCATCTTTATTTGATGGTAGCCGGAGTATGCGTCGAGGAAACACAACAAATTGTGTCCTGCGGTAGCGTCGATAATTTGATTGATGCGGGGGAGAGGGAAGGGATCCTTTGGGCAAGCCTTGTTAAGGTCTTTAAAATCAACGCACATGCGCTAGGATTTGTCCTTCTTTGGTACCATCACCAGGTTTGCTAGCTAGTCCGGGTGTTTTATATCTTTGATGAATCCGGCCTCCAATAGCTTCGGTAGTTCCTCTCCCATGGCCTGTCTCTTAGGTTCAGAATAATGCTGAAGAGCCTGTTTGACTAGCTTGAATCCTTTTAGGATATTTAAGCTGTGTTCGGCCAGCCTGCGTGGGATTCCTGGCATGTCTGAAGGGTGCCAGGCGAAAATGTCCCGGTTCTCTCGTAGGAACTCTTGCAGTGCGGCGTCTACATCAGGGTTTAACTGTGCCCTGATGGAAGCTGTTTTATTGGGGTCCGTTGGATGGACCTGGAATTTGACTATTTCATCCGCCGGTTTAAAGGAGGTGGACTTGGATCTTTTGTCGAGTATCACATCATCCCTATTCACCGTGGAGCGCAGCGCAGTCAGTTCCTCAGCCGCTAGGGCTTTGGATAGCGCCTCGAGGGCCAGTGCGGCTATCTTGTTTTCAGCGCGGAGTGCTATGTCCGGATCACTAGCGAGAGTGATGATTCCGTTAGGCCCGGGCATCTTGAGCTTCATGTACCCGTAATGGGGTATTGCTTGGAAGATTGTAAACGCTTCCCGCCCTAGCAGAGCGTGATATCCGCTACTGAACAGGGCCACTTGGAACGTGACCTCTTCGGACCTGTAATTATCCAGCGTGCCGAACACCACATCTAGTGTGATTTTTCCTGTACAGCGCGCTTCCCGACTGGAGATTATTCCTCTAAAGGTTGTGCTGCTTCGCTCAATGCGGTTCCAGTCTATTTCCATTTTTTGAAGGGTTTCCTCATAAATGAGGTTCAATCCGCTGCCGCGATCCATGAGTACCTTGGTAAGACGAAAGCCATCCACTATTGGACTGAGGACCCATGCGGCTGGTGCTCGGGCTGTTCAGAATTTAGGTTCATCACTGGCGTTAAAAGTAATAGCCGTGTCACTCCATGGGTTTATTGTTGCTACTTGGTAGCCTTCGGCAAGGCTTCTGAAGTACCGCACCTGAGCGGTAGTACCGTGCTATGGCGCGGTAGTACCGTGCCTCTCAAAGCGGTAGTACCGCGGCAAGCCGCGGTAGTACCGTGGGCTCAAGAGGATGCACATTTCAAGCACACGAAAAACGGGGTCTTTGCACAAACACTCCGAGGCAACACAACACCACAAGACCATGCTACCCACAAAGGCATAAAGGCACACGACAAACGAAACAACCACGAGACACCACCTCTCCAAAGAGAGGGCGGTGGCCGTAGCCACCTATGTTTGAGTCAATTGGTATGGAACTGCGAAGAATTATCCTTGGGTCCATGACCAAAACTCGTCTTTGAAGCACAAGTACCATCAAACATGGCTAATGTGAAAAACTTGATCAATTTATGCATAATGGGGGGAGGGAGAGTTCATTGAGAGAACATCACTCCCCCTATGTCCATGCCTACATCTAAACAAGACAACACTTTGAGTATGGTGGGGTGTGCACGGGTTCAAGCGAAATTGCTCGAATCCATGATATTTAGCTCATGCCTTAACTCACGAAATCTTGATTCATCCAAGGGCTTCGCGAAAATATCTGCATGGTTATCATGAGTGTTGACATAGTTGATCTCGATCTCTCCTCGCCTAATGTGATCCTGGATGAAGTGATACCGGATCTCGATATGCTTCGTCTTGAAGTGTTGCACTGGGTTGAGAGAGATCTTGATGGCACTTTCATTGTCACCCCAAAGAGGCACTTTGTCACAAATGACACCGTAATCCTTTAAAGTTTGCCTCATCCATAAGAGTTGTGCACAACAACTACCGGCCGCCACATACTCCGCTTCGGTGGACGAGAGAGACACACAACTTTGCTTTTTGGAAGACCAACTTACCAAAGAGCAACCAAGGAATTGGCACCCTCCGGAAGTGGACTTCCTATCCACTTTGTCTCCCGCCCAATCAGAATCCGAATACCCTACAAGCTTGAAGTTTGCTCCTCTTGGGTACCATAAGCCAAAGTTTGGGGTATGAGCCAAATATCGAAAGATTCGTTTGACCGCCACATAGTGACTTTCCTTAGGTGTGGCTTGAAACCGTGCACAAATTCCCACACTCAACATGATATCCGGTCTAGATGCACAAAGGTAAAGCAAGGAGCCTATCATGGAGCGATATACCTTTTGATCCACCGCTTTACCATTGGGATCTATGTCAAGTTGGCACTTGGTGGGCATTGGAGTGGAAGCCGGCTTGATATCACTTAGCTTGAATCCTTTGAGCATTTCTTGAGTATATTTGGCTTGATTGATGAAGGTTCCTTCTCTTCTTTGCTTCACTTCGAACCCTAGAAAGAACTTCAACTCTCCCATGGAAGACATCTTGGACTTTGAGGTCATGAGAGCGGCAAATTCCTCATTGAAAGCTTTGTTAGGGGAACCAAAGATGATATCATTAACATATAATTGGCACACAAACAACTCCCCTTTGACCTTCTTAGTAAAAAGAGTGGGCTCGATTAGCCCAACTTCAAAACCATGGTCTTGTAACAACTCGGTAAGGTGGTCATACCACGCATGTGGGGCTTGTTTAAGGCCACAGAGTGCCTTATCGAGTTGATACACATGATCGGGAAAGTAGGGATCCTCGAACCCGGGGGGTTGCTTAACATAAACCAATTCATTAATGGGACCATTAAGAAAAGCACTCTTCACATCCATTTGTTGTAACTTAAAGTTATGATGAGAAGCATAAGCAATCAACATGCGAATAGATTCAAGACGAGCAACGGGAGCAAAGGTTTCACCATAGTCGATACCCTCGACTTGGGAGTAGCCTTGTGCTACCAAACGAGCCTTGTTGCGAATGATAATCCCATGGGCATCTTGCTTGTTCTTAAATATCCACTTGGTTTCAATGACATTGTGGTTCCCTGTCGGTCTTGGCACCAATCTCCACACTTTGTTGCGCTCGAAGTTGTTGAGTTCTTCATGCATGGCATTGAGCCAATCCGGATCTTCTAGCGCCTCATAGACCTTGTGGGGTTCCACACAAGAGACAAACGCGTGATGCTCACAATAGTTTGCTAATTGTCTACGAGTGCTTACCCCCTTTCTTAAGCTTCCAAGCACATTCGTCATGAGATGATCCTTGGTGGAGAGCTTGGAAGCAACCTTGGCGGCACGACGCTCTAATTCCTCCTCGGGGGTGAGACGAGGAGTGGTCACTTGATCATCTTGAGCGTCGTCTTGAGCTTGTTCTTGTTCTTGAACTTTCTTGGAGGAGAGAACTTGACCTTGGGCATCACTTGATGTGTCAACACCGTCTTGAGCGTGATCTTGCCCTTGGTCATGTTCTTGAGGATGAGGGCCTTCATGTTGTTCTTCGGAAGCGTGTGGGCCTTGGGTTGGTGATGGCTCCACTTGAGTGGAGCTTTGTCCTTCTCCTTCGGCCACAAGGGGTTCCTCAATGGGTAGGATAAAGCCAACACCCATTCTTCTTATGGCCTGGGGAGGAATTTCATCACCTACATCACAAGTGCCACTTTGCTCCACTTGGGAGCCGTTATTCTCATCAAACTCCACGTTACATGTCTCCTCAATAAGTCCCGTGGATTTATTGAGGACACGGTAAGCATGAGAGTTTGTAGCGTAACCAATAAATATGCCCTCATAAGCTCTAGCCTCAAATTTAGACAACCCAACACCTTTCTTGAGAATGAAACACTTACACCCGAACACCCGGAAGTACTTGAGGTTGGGCTTGTTACCGGTGAGTATCTCATATGGAGTCTTGTTCAAGCCCTTGCGGAGGTAGAGCCAATTGGATGCATGACACACGGTGTTGATGGCTTCGGCCCAAAAGTTGTACGGAGACTTGAACTCCACCATCATGGTCCTTGCCGCATCCATCAATGCCCGGTTCTTCCTCTCTGCAACACCATTTTGTTGAGGGGTGTAAGGTGCGGAATATTGATGCTTGATCCCCTCATCACTAAGAAACTCATCCAAGGTGTAGTTCTTGAACTCGGTGCCGTTGTCAATTCTTATTGTCAAGATCTTTGCATTGTGTTGACGTTGTGCTTCATTTGCAAAGTCAATGATGGTTTGTTGGGTCTCGCTCTTCCTCTTGAAGAAATACACCCAAGTGTATCTTGAGTAGTCATCCACAATCACCAAGCAATACTTCCTACCCCCAAGACTATCGAAGGATGGAGGCCCAAAGAGATCCATGTGAAGGAGCTCCAAAGGCCTCTTTGAGTAAATGATAGTCGTGGGAGGGTGAGCCTTCTCATGTAGCTTTCCTTCGATACAAGCACTGCAAGCACAATCTTTAGCAAAACTAACATTCGTTAGTCCACGGACATGGTCCCCCTTGAGGAGACTTTGCAAAGATCTTATGTTGACATGGGCTAGACGGCAATGTCAAAGCCAGCCCACATCAACTTTAGCCATTAGGCATGTCGCGGTCTTAGTGGGTCGCTCCGAAAAGTTAATCACATATAGACCGTTCTCGACATGCCCACATCAACTTTAGCCATTAGGCATGTCGCGGTCTTAGTGGGTCGCTCCGAAAAGTTAATCACATATAGACCGTTCTCGACATGCCCACGGACATGGTCCCCCTTGAGGAGACTTTGCAAAGATCTCATGTTGACATGGGCTAGACGGCAATGCCAAAGCCATCCCACATCAACTTTAGCCATTAGGCACGTCGCGGTCTTAGTGGGTCGCTCCGAAAAGTTAATCACATATAGACCGTTCTCGACATGCCCAACAAAGGCTACTTTAAGAGTCTTGCTCCACAAGAGTGCCATGTTATCGATATCAAAGAAAGTGGCAAAGCACATGATTGCAAGTTGACGAACGAAAAGTAAATTGTATGCAAGGGACTCAACAAGCATGACCTTCTTGATCGTGAGATCATGAGAGATGACCACCTTGCCAAGTCCCAATACCTTGGAGGATGAGGCGTCACCCCACTCGACATTGGTGGGCATAGATGGAATCTTGTGCACGTCCACCACAAAGTCCTTGCTTCCGGTCATATGATTTGTATCTCCGCTATCGAGCAACCATGATCCCCCACCGGAAGCAAACACCTACAAGAGATTAATGCTTGGTTTTAGGTACCCATTTTGTAATGGGTCCTTTGATGTTAGTAACAAGGGTCTTTGGAACCCAAATAGACCATTCAATGTATTCATGAGGAGAACCAACGAATTTGACATAGACATTCCCATCACTAGCACGGCATAACACATAAGAAGGATTAAAGTCGCCGGCTTTGATGCGAGGAGTGACATTGCCCTTTTTGACAACGCCACCCTTTGCATTGTTCTTATTCTTCTCCTCGGAGGCACTTTCTCCCTCCTTCACAAAGGTTTGCATGAGAGGAGGAGGTCGTTTGATCTTGTCATTCTTCTTATTGTTCTTGGAGTCGGGCACATACCCAACCCCTATCTTGGCCACAACTCCCTTTTGGTTGATCAAGAGATCGTTGAGGTTCTTCTTGCCTTGTATGCAAGTCGCAAGACCTCTCTCAAGTTGCCCCTCTAGCTTAGCGTTCTCCTCAACGAGATGCACATGCTCACAACACGGATTAGTAGCATTTGCATTATCAATTAACATCATACGAGGAAAAGTGGCTTTTTCCTTGGTTAGCTTTACTTGAAGTTGATCATGAGACTCTTTGAGGCTAGCATGAGCACCCTTCAAGACCTTGTGAGCCTTGTCAAGTAGATCAAACTCCTCTTTGAGTCTAGCAAGATCAACCTCAAGTTCGGCCTTCTCGGAGTTTAGCACATGAGAAACAATGAGGACATGATCATAATCTTTCTTTAACTTTGTGTGACTCCTCAAGAGCCAAACAAAGACCACGCTCTTCCTCAAGAGCATTGGAAAGATCCGAAATCTCATCGGCATAGTCACGACTATGCCCTTCCATCTTAGTGATGGTGTCTTCGTGATCCTCGATCATGTCATTGGCTTCACCAAGTTGTTCCAAGAGAGCAACAAAGTGCTTCTTGGATTTTCCCTTGAGTTTGCCCATAAAGGCCTCAAACTCATTTGCATCCACATTAGCTCCCTCAAGTTCATTAATGCTATCCGTCGGAGAAGGATGATTAATGATGGTAGTTTTGATGTTGGGGGTTACCTTGTTGGTGGCTTTAGCCATGAGTCACTTGGCGGTGATGCTCTCATTGGGTGAGTCGAAGAGAGACACCCGTGGAGTCGTCGCAATGGCAATGGAGGCCATGGCAACCGACTCATCACCTTCATCATCGCCATCATCTCATTGTACTCTTCTTGTACCACTAATGCCTTGGGAGGAGTCTTCTTGGTGAAGTTGCTCTTGTTGGGGAACGACTTGGCCTTGTCCTTTCGGATGAGCTTGCCACCATTTTCTTCCCTCTTCTCATACGGGCACTCCGCAACAAAATGACTCACGTTGCCACAATTGTAGCAAGTCCTTACACGTTGCTTGCTCTTTGTGCCACTTGAGTTGTTTTTGCTAAAGTTTGGCCTCGAGTTTTTCTTGCTCCAAAATTTCCTTGAAGCGAGTGCCATGTGTTCATGATACGCATACTTTGTATCTTCGGGGTTGCTCTCTTCTTCCTCTTCTTATTCTTCAATGGTGAGCTTGGCCTTCAATGCAAGGTTAGGCTTCTTTGCCCTTTGAGAACGAAGCACCACATTGTCGGCGGTCTTGTCCAAAATGTTCATGGCCACAAACTCATCCAACACTTCGCTTGAGGTCAAAGTGTGGAAGTCCGGTCTTTGACGAATGACGAAGGACATGGCCTTGTGGTAGGGCATCATTGCCTTGAGGAATTTGCGCTTGATCCAATTGTCATCAGTGTCCTTGCTCCCATGATCTCATAGTGAGACCGCGCGTTTGATTACTCTCCGATAAAGCTCACGAGGTTCTTCATCTTCTTTCATTGCAAACTCATCGGCCTCATCTTGCACCACTTCATAGTTGGAGCGTTGAATGCTTGCGCTTCCCCGGTAGAGAGAGACAACACAATGCCATGCGTCTTTGGCCAAGGCGAAGGGACGAAGATGAGGTAGGTCTTCGGGTGGAATTTCCTCTTGAATGATGAATAGAGCATTCTCATTGAATTGATTATCTGCGGCTTCTCGAGGAGTGAAGTTGCTTGGATCATGCGGATATAAACCTTCTTCAATGATTCTCCAAAGGTTAGTGTTCACATGATTTAAATGGCGTTTAAAGCGGTAAACCCAAGAATCAAAGTCCTCATTTTTCACAATCTTAGGGGGAGGACCGGCATGATTCAAATGAGTGGAAGAAATCGGTCCACCATAAACAAGTGGTGGTTCCACATGAGCAAAGATGCCGGTGCCATTTTTACCACGAGAAGAAGGAGCCTTTTCACTACTAGCTTCCCCCTTATCGAAGATAGCATCCGTCTCCTTGTCGGTGGGATCACCCACTTTCAATGGTGCGGTGGATAGTTTAAGCCCCTCAAGGAATTTAGTAAACATGCTTTCAACCTCGGTCGTAATGGAGGTTTTCAATGTCTCCAAGGCCACATTGAACTCCTCACGAGAGACCGAGGTTCCCCCATCGCCCGTAGACGAGGTCGGATTCGCACCGGAGTGTTCCTCCACACCATCTACGGTATCAACCATACTCTTCGGATGGTAAAGTCCTTAATAAAGAGACGAGGCTCTGATACCAATTGAAAGGATCGATATGGTTGACTAGAGGGGGTGAATAGGCAACTAAATTTTTTTAGCTTTTCTTTAACAATTTAAACTTTGCATCAAAGTAGGTTGTCTAGATATGCAACTAGGTGATCAACCTATATGATGCAACAAGGATAGGAACACAAGCAAGCAAATAATATGAAACAAATAAGCTTGCACAAGTAAAGGCATGAGATAACCAAGAGTGGCGACGGTGGCGACGAGGATATGTTGTTGAAGTTCCTTCCCTTTGAGAGGAAGTATGTCTCCGTTGCAGCGGTGTGGAGGCACAATGCTCCCAAAGAAGCCACTAGGGCCACCATATTCTCCTCACGCCCTCACACAATGCGAGATGCCGTGATTCCACTATTGGTGCCCTTGGAGGCGGTGACCGAACCTTTACAAACAAGGTTGGGGCAATCTCCACAACTCAATTGGAGGCTCCCAATGACACCACGAAGCTTCACCACAAAGGACTATGGCTTCGCGGTGACCTCAACCATCTAGGATGCTCAAACACCCAAGAGTAACAAGATCTGCAAGGGATTAGTGGGGGGAATCAAATTTCTCTTGGTGAAAGTGTCGATTGAGGCCTTCTCAACCACTCCCGAACAAATCAACAAGTTTGATTGGCTAGGGAGTGGGATCGGGCGAAAATGGAGCTTAGAGCAATAATGGAGCTTGGGGTTGGAAGAGGTAAGTCAACGGGGAAGAAGGGGACCCCTTATATAGTATAGGACAAAGATCCAACCGTTACCCACCAACCAGCCCGCGGCCAGCGGTACTACCGCGCCTGGCCAGCGGTACTACTGTAGGGCCGCGCGGTACTACTGCTTGCTACCAAGCGGTACTACCGCACGGCTATGCGGTACTATCATAAAGGCCCGCGGTACTGCTGCAACCCCAGCGTTAGTAAGGACAAAACTGACGCGCAGGAACTGAGGGCGGTACTTCCGCAAGTGCGGTACTACCGCGCCTCCATGCGGTACTACCGCAAGATAGAAATCCCCTAGCCAGGGGGGAGGGAACAACCGTGCCTACTTCCGCAAAGAAACGGAAGTAGCAAAAACCCGACACAGTAGTACTACCGAGGGGCGGTACTACTGCCTGACTGCATAGCGTGGTACTACCGCGGAGCGAAAGTGGTACTACCACGGTAGGTGCGGATGTCAAAAATTACATCCGCCCCTACTACCGCGAGGGGGCGGTACTAGCCTGGTGGGCAGCGGTAGTGCGGCTCTAGGGGAGCGGTACTACCATGGGCACCTGCGGTACTACCGCGCCACCGCACGGTACTACCACTGTTGCCTACGGTACTACCGCCTTCCTGGGAGCAATATTACCGCGACCAAACACAGCAGCCAGAACTAGGGAGGCAGGAAAACGGAGGAAGCTCCAAGGGAAAAGGAGGGAACAAGAAGGAGACGTGTACGTGATGATTTCACCCAAACCTTTCCAACGCGGACCCCCTCTTAATAGTACGGCTTTCCTACGACTCAAATCCACCAAAAAGAAATGTAGAAAAGACACCGTCTTCAGCAGTCTTCGAGGGGCACCCAACCTTCTTGTGCCTAGCGATGAAATGTCTGGGATACTCAAGGCACACGATTAGTCCGCAACCGCGTTGTCATCAATCACCAAAACACCTTAGAAAACCTACCAAGGGCAAACCTTTGCCTTGCACATGGTCCACTTGAGCTAGATGATGACGATCTTGACTCTCTCAAGTTGGACCACCTTTCTTGATTGGGTTGACTCGATGAAGACTACTTGATTGCTCCCCCATACTCCACAATGGGTGAGCCACTCTTCCGCACATCTTCACAAGTCCATTGTCACCAAAAAGGACGGCAAGCTTCAAGTATTTGATCTCTTCGTGATGCTCCACTTGAACTTGCACACAACAACCTTTCTTAATTGTTCTGACTTGATGAAGACTAGTTGATTGCTCCCCCATACTCCACTATGGGTGAGCCACTCTTCCGCACATCTTCACAAGTCCATTGTCACCACAAAGGACGGCAAGCTTCAAGCATTTGATCTCTTCGTGATGCTCCACTTGAACTTGCACACCGCAACCTAACCCCACAAAGAACCCTCACGAAGACCATGGGTTAGTACACAAAGCGTAATTGACAATACTTACCATACCATGGAATCACTTGATCCCTCTTGGTACATCTTCTACGCTTTGTGGGTTGATCAACTCGATTCACTCTTTGACTTAGTCTTGATCAACCTCTCACAAGGCCAATCTTTAGGTAATTCCTTGAATAGCACCTTGGTCGGCACAAACTCTCCTTGAAACCAACACATGTACTCCAAGAAAAGCCTATGGACAAAACCTTCAAATATAACTCAAGGCAACCATTAGTCCATAGAGATTGTCATCAATTATCAGAATCAAACATGGGGGAACCGCATGTTCTTTCAATCTCCCCCATTTTGGTAATTGATGACAATTACTTTCAAGAGAGTTTAATACAAGGAATTATGCATCACCATGCAATGCAACAACCAATGATGCAAGCGCACCATGCAATGAAATAACCAATGACACATGCGTATGAGATGCGAAGGCTTAGGAAAAAACCAAAGCAAGGAGAAAACTCTAAAGACTACTCCACAAAACTCTCTTAAACCTCCACAAAACTCTCTGAAACTTCTCCTGTTGGAAATATGCCCTAGAGGCAATAATAAATAAGTTACTATTATATTTCCGTGTTCATGATAATCGTTTATTATCCATGCTATAATTGTATTGATAGGAAACTCAGATACATGTGTGGATACATAGACAACACCATGTCCCTAGTAAGCCTCTAGTTGAGTAGCTCGTTGATCAATAGATGGTTACGGTTTCCTGACCATGGACATTGGATGTCGTTGATAACGGGATCACATCATTAGGAGAATGATGTGATGGACAAGACCCAATCCTAAGCATAGCACTAGATCGTGTAGTTCGTATGCTAAAGCTTTTCTAATGTCAAGTATCATTTCCTTAGACCATGAGATTGTGCAACTCCCGGACACCGTAGGAGTGCTTTGGGTGTGCCAAACGTCACAACGTAACTGGGTGACTATAAAGGTGCACTACGGGTATCTCCGAAAGTGTCTGTTGGGTTGGCACGAATCAAGACTGGGATTTGTCACTCCGTGTGACGGAAAGGTATCTCTAGGCCCACTCGGTAGGACATCATCATAATGTGCGCAATGTGATCAAGGAGTTGATCACGGGATGATGTGTTACGGAACGAGTAAAGAGACTTGCCGGTAATGAAATTGAACAAGGTATCGGGATACCGACGATCGAATCTCGGGCAAGTATCATACCGCTAGACAAAGGGAATTGTATACGGGATTGATTAAGTCCTTGACATGGTGGTTCCTCCGATGAGATCATTGTGTAACATGTGGGAGCCAACATGGGTATCCAGATCCCGCTGTTGGTTATTGACCGGAGAACGTCTCGGTCATGTCTGCATGGTTCCCGAACCCGTAGGGTCTACACACTTAAGGTTCGATGACGCTAGGGTTATAAAGGAAGTTTGTATGTGGTTAGCGAATGTTGTTCGGAGTCCCGGATGAGATCTCGGACGTCACGAGGAGTTCTGGAATGGTCCGGAGGTAAAGATTTATATATGGGAAGTCCTGTTTTGGTCATCGGAAAAGTTTCGGGGTTTATCGGTAACGTACCGGGACCACCGGGAGGGTCCCGGGGGTCCACCAAGTGGGGCCACCAGCCCCGGAGGGCTTCATGGGCCAAGTGTGGAAGGGGACCAGCCCCAGGTGGGCTGGTGCGCCCTCCCACAAGGCCCAAGGCGCAAGGGAAGAGGAGAGGGGGCAAACCCTAGGGCAGATGGGCCCTAAGGCCCATCCTGGTGCGCCTCCCTCTCCCCCTCCCCCTTGGCCACCTCCCTTAGATGGGATCTAGGCTGGCCGCCACCCCTAGGGGTGGAAACCCTAAAGGGGGCGCAGCCCCTCCCCTTCCCCTATATATACTTGGCCTAGGGGCTGCCCAATACACGCGATTTGATCTCTCTCGTTGGTGCAGCCCTCCCTCTCTTTCTCCTCATATCCTGTGGTGCTTGGCGAAGCCCTGCAAGATTGCCACGCTCCTCCACCACCACCACGCCGTTGTGCTGCTGCTGGATGGAGTCTTCCTCAACCTCTCCCTCTCTCCTTGCTGGATCAAGGCATGGGAGATGTCACCGGGCTGTACGTGTGTTGAACGCGGAGGTGCCGTCCGTTCGGCACTAGGATCATCGGTGATTTGGATCACGACGAGTACGACTCCATCAACCCCGTTCTCTTGAACGCTTCCGCTTAGCGATCTACAAGGGTATGTAGATGCACTCTTCTTCCCCTCGTTGCTAGTCTCTCCATAGATAGATCTTGGTGACACGTAGGAAAATTTTCAATTTCTGCTACGTTCCCCAACAGTGGCATCATGAGCTAGGTCTATGCGTAGTTACTATGCACGAGTAGAACACAAAGTAGTTGTGGGCGTTGATTTTGTTCAATATGCTTACTGTTACTAGTCCAATCTTGTTTCGACGGCATCGTGGGATGAAGCGGCCCGGACCGACCTTACACGTACTCTTACGTGAGACTGGTTCCACCGACTAACATGCACTAGTTGCATAAGGTGGCTAGCGGGTGTCTGTCTCTCCCACTTTAGTCGGAACGGATTCGATGAAAAGGGTCCTTATGAAGGGTAAATAGCAATTGGCTTATCACGTTGTGGTTTTGCGTAGGTAAGAAACGTTCTTGCTAGAAACCCATAGCAGCCACGTAAAACATGCAAACAACAATTAGAGGACGTCTAACTTGTTTTTGCAGGGTATGCTATGTGATGTGATATGGCCAAGAAGAATGTGATGAATGATATGTGATGTATGAGATTGATCATGTTCTTGTAATAGGAATCACGACTTGCATGTCGATGAGTATGACAACCGGCAGGAGCCATAGGAGTTGTCTTAATTTATTTATGACCTGCGTGTCAACATAAACGTCATGTAATTACTTTACTTTATTGCTAACCGTTAGCTGTAGTTGTAGAAGTAATAGTTGGAGAGACAACTTCATGACGACACGATGATGGAGATCATGATGATGGAGATCATGGTGTCATGCCGGTGACAATGATGATCATGGAGCCCCGAAGATGAGCAAAGTGATGATGGCCATATCATGTCACTATTTGATTGCATGTGATGTTTATCATGTTAATGCATCTTATTTGCTTAGAACGACGGTAGTAAATAAGATGATCCCTCATTAAAATTTCAAGAAAGTGTTCCCCCTAACTGTGCACCGTTACGAAAGTTCGTTGTTTCGAAGCACCACGTGATGATCGAGTGTATAGATTCTTACGTTCATATACAACGGGTGTTGACGAGCCTAGCATGTACAGACATGGCCTCGGAACACATGCGAAACACTTAGGTTGACTTAACGAGCCTAGCATGTACAGACATGGCCTCGGAACACAAGAGACCGAAAGGTCGAGCATGAGTCGTATGGTAGATACGATCAACATGAAGATGTTCACCGATGTTGACTAGTCCGTCTCACGTGATGATCGGACACGGCCTAGTTGACTCGGATCATGTAATCACTTAGATGACTAGAGGGATGTCTATCTGAGTGGGAGTTCATAAGATGAACTTAATTATCCTGAACATAGTCAAAAGGACTTTGCAAATTATGTCGTAGCTCACACTATAGTTCTACTGTTTAGTTATGTTCCTAGAGAAAATTTAGTTGAAAGTTGATAGTAGCAATTATGTGGACTAGGTCCGTAAACTGAGGATTGTCCTCATTGCTTCATAGAAGGCTTGTGTCCTTAATGCACCGCTCAGTGTGCTGAACCTTGAACGTCGTCTGTGGATGTTGCGAACATCTGACATACACATTTTGATAACTACGTGATAGTTCAGTTAAACGGTTTAGAGTTGAGGCACCGAAGACGTTTTGAAACGTCGCAAAACATATGAGATGTTTTGAGGGCTGAAATTGGGATTTCAGGCTCGTGCCCACGTCAAGAGGTATAAGACCTCCGACGATTTTCTTAGCCTACAAACTAAGGGAGAAAAGTTCAATTGTTGAGCTTGTGCTCAGATTGTCTGAGTACAACAATCATTTGAATCGAGTGGGAGTTAATCTTCCAGATGAGATAGTGATGTTTCTCCGAAGTCATTGCCACCAAGCTGCTAGAGCTTCATGATGAACTATAATATATCAGGGACATGTATGATGATCCTTGAGATATTCGCGATGTTTGACACCACAAAAGTAGAAATCAAGAAGGAGCATCAATTCTTGATGGTTGGTGAAACCACTAGTTTCAAGAAGGGCAAGGGCAAGAAGGGATACTTCATGAAACGGCAATTCAGCTGCTGCTCTAGTGAAGAAACCCAAGGTTGAACCCAAACCCGAGACTAAGTGCTTCTGTAATAAGGGGAACAGCCACTGGAGCAGAATTAACCTAGATACTTGGTAGATTAGAAGGCTGGCAAGGTCAATAGAAGTATATTTCATATACATTGTGTTGATGTGTACTTTACTAGTACTCCTAGTAGCACCAGGGTATTAGATACCGGTTCGGTTGCTAAGTGTTAGTAACTCGAAATAAAAGCTACGGAATAAACGGAGACTAGCTAAAGGTGAGCTGATGATATGTGTTGGAAGTGTTTCTAATGTTGATGTGATCAAGCATCGCACGCTCCCTCTACCATCAAGATTGGTGTTAAACCTAAATAATTGTTATTTGGTGTTTGCGTTGAGCATAGACATGATTGGATTATGTCTATCGCAATACGGTTATTCATTTAAAGAGAATAATAGTTACTCTGTTTATTTGAATAATACCTTCAATGGTCTTGCACCTAAAATGAATGGTTTGTTGAATCTCGATCGTGGTGATACACATGTTCATGCCAAAAGATATAAGATAGTAATGATAGTACCACCTACTTGTGGCACTGCCACGTAAGTCATATCGGTATAAAACGCATGAAGAAGCTCCATGTTGATGGATCTTTGGGCTCACTCGTTTTGAAAAGTTTGAGACATGCGAACCATGTCTATTGGTGTATATGCATGAAGAAACTCCATGCAAATGGACCATTTGGACTCACTTGATTTTGAATCACTTGAGACATGCAAATCATACCACATGGGCAAGATGACTGAAAGCCTCGGTTTCAGTAAAATGGAACTAGAAAGCAACTTGTTGGAAGTAATACATTTTGATGTGTGCAGTCCAATGAGTGTTGAGGCGTGTAGTGGATATCATTATGTTCTTACTTCACAGATGATTTGAGTAGATGTTGAGTATATTTACTTGATGAATCACAAGTCTGAATTATTGAAAGGTTCAAGTAATTTCAGGGTGAAGTTGAAAGATCGTCGTGACAAGAGGATAAAATATCTATGTTATGATCACAGAGATGAATATCTAAATTACGAGTTTGGCACAGAATTAAGACATTGTGGAAATTGTTTCACAACTAATACAGCCTGAAACACCATAGTGTGATGGTGTGTCTGAACATCATAACTGCACCCTATTGGATATGATGCATACCATGATGTCTCTTATCGAATTACCATGATAGTTTATGGGTTAGGCATTAGAGACAACCACATTCACTTTAAATAGGGCACCATGTAATTCCGATGAGATGACATCATATGAACTATGGTTTAGAGAAACCTAAGCTGTCATTTCTTAAAAGTTTGGGGCTGCGACGCTTATGTGAAAAGGTTTCAGGCTGATAAGCTCGAACCCAAAGCGGATAAATGCATCTTCATAGGACACCCAAAACAGTTGGGTATACCTCCTGTCTTAGATCCGAAAGCAATAAGGGATTGTTTCTAGAATCGGGTCCTTTCTCGAGGAAAAGTTTCTCTCGAAAGAATTGAGTGGGAGGATGGTGGAGACTTGATGAGGTTATTAAACCGTCTCTTCAACTAGTGTGTGGCAGGGCACAGGAAGTTGTTCCTGTGGCACCTACACCAATTGAAGTGGAAGCTTATGATAGTGATCATGAAACTTCAGATCAAGTCACTATCAAACCTCGTAGGATGACAAGGATGCGTACTACTTCAGAGTGGTACGTAATCCTGTCTTAGAAGTCATGTTGCTAGACAACAATGAACCTACGAGCTATGGAGAAGCGGTGGTGGGCCTGGATTCCAATAAATGGCTCGAGGCCATAAAATCCGAGAGAGGATCCATATATGAAAACAAAGTGTAGACTTTGGAAGAACTACTTGATGGTCGTAAGGCTGTTGAGTACAGATGGATTTTAAAAGGAAGACGGACAATGATGGTATATGTCACCATTAAAGCTCGACTTGTCATTTAAGAAGTTTCCCGACAAGTTCAAGGAGTTGACTACGGTGAGACTTTCTCACTCGTAGCGATGCTAAGAGTCTGTTGGAATTATATTAGCGATTACTGTGTTATTTATGAAATCTTGCAGATAGGATGTCAAAACATTGTTTCCTCAACGATTTTCTTGAGGAAAGGTTGTATGTGATACAACCGGAAGGTTTTCTCAATCCTGAAAGATGCTAATAAGTATGCAAAGCTCCAGCAATCCTTCTAAGGACTGGAGTAAGCGTCTCGGAGTCGGAATATACACTTTGATGGAGTAATCAAAGTTTATGGGTTTATACAGAGTTTGTTAGAAACTTGTATTTACAATAAAGTGAGTGGGAGCACTATGACATTTCTGATAAGTATATGTGGATGACATATTGTTGATCCGAAGTGACGTAGAATTTCTGGAAAGCATATAGGGTTATTTGGAAAGTGTTTTTCAATGGAAAGCCTGGATTAAGCTACTTGAACATTGAGCATCAAGATCTATAAGGATAGATCAAAACGCTTAATGGTACTTTCAAATGAGCACATACCTTGACATGATCTTGAAGGTGTTCAAGATGGATCAGTCAAAGAAGGAGTTCTTGCCTGAGTTGTAAGGTATGAAGTTAAGACTTAAAGCTCGACCACGGCAGAAGAAAGAGGAAGGACGAAGGTCATTCCCTATGCTTTTGTCATAGGCTCTACAGTATGCTATGTTGTGTACCGCACCTGAAATGTGCCTTGCCATGAGTCAGTCAAGGGGTACAAGAGTGATCCAAGAATGGATCACAGGACAGCGGTCAAAGTTATCCTTAGTAACTAGTGGACTAAGGAATTTTCTCGATTATGGAGGTGGTAAAAGAGTTCGACGTAAAGGGTTACGCCGATGCAAACTTTGACACTAATCCAGATTATTCTGAGTAGTAAACTGGATTCGTATAGTAGAACAGTTATTTGGAATAGCTCCAAATAGAGCGTGGTAGCTGCATCTAGGAGATGACATAGAGATTTGTAAAGCACACACGGATCTGAAAGGTTCAGACCCGTTGACTAAAACCTCTCTCACAAGCAACATGATCAAACCCGGAACTCATTGAGTGTTAATCACATAGTGATGTGAACTAGATTATTGACTCTAGTAAACTCTTTGGATGTTGGTCACATGGCGATGTGACCTATGAGTGTTAATCACATGGCGATGTGAACTAGATTATTGACTCTAGTGCAAGTGGGAGACTGTTGGAAATATGCCCTAGAGGCAATAATAAATAAGTTATTATTATATTTCCTTGTTCATGATAATCGTTTATTATCCATGCTATAATTGTATTGATAAGAAACTCAGATACATGTGTGGATACATAGACAACACCATGTCCCTAGTAAGCCTCTAGTTGACTAGCTCGTTGATCAATAGATGGTTACGGTTTCCTGACCATGGACATTGGATGTCGTTGATAACGGGATCACATCATTAGGAGAATGATGTGATGGACAAGACCCAATCGTAAGCATAGCACTAGATCGTGTAGTTCGTATGCTAAAGCTTTTCTAATGTCAAGTATCATTTCCCTAGACCATGAGATTGTGCAACTCCCGGACACCGTAGGAGTGCTTTGGGTGTGCCAAATGTCACAACGTAACTGGGTGACTATAAAGGTGCACTACGGGTATCTCCGAAAGTGTCTGTTGGGTTGGCACGAATCAAGACTGGGATTTGTCACTCCGTGTGACGGAAAGGTATCTCTGGGCCCACTCGGTAGGACATCATCATAATGTGCACAATGTGATCAAGGAGTTGATCACGGGATGATGTGTTACAGAACGAGTAAAGAGACTTGCCGGTAACGAGATTGAACGAGGTATCGGTATACCGACGATCGAATCTCGGGCAAGTATCGTACCGCTAGACAAAGGGAATTGTATACGGGATTGATTAAGTCCTTGACATCATGGTTCATCCGATGAGATCATCGTGTAACATGTGGGAGCCAACACGGGTATCCAGATCCCGCTGTTGGTTATTGACCGGAGAACGTCTCGGTCATGTCTGCATGGTTCCCGAACCCGTAGGGTCTACAGACTTAAGGTTCGATGACGCTAGGGTTATCAAGGAAGTTTGTATGTGGTTACCGAATGTTGTTCGGAGTCCCGGATGAGATCCCGGACGTCACGAGGACTTCTAGAATGGTCCAGAGGTAAAGATTTATATATGGGAAGTCCTGTTTTGGTCACCGGAAAAGTTTCGGGGTTTATCGGTAACGTACCGGGACCACCGGGAGGGTCCCGGGGGTCCACCAAGTGGGGCCACCAGCCCCGGAGGGCTTCATGGGCCAAGTGTGGAAGGGGACCAGCCCCAGGTGGGCTGGTGCGCCCTCCCACATGGCCCAAGGCGCAAGGGAAGAGGAGAGGTGGCAAACCCTAGGGCAGATGGGCCCTAAGGCCCATCCTGGTGCGCCTCCCTCTCCCCCTCCCCCTTGGCCGCCTCCCTTAGATGGGATCTAGGCTGGCCGCCACCCCTAGGGGTGGAAACCCTAAAGGGGGCGCAGCCCCTCCCCTTCCCCTATATATACTTGGCCTAGGGGCTGCCCAATACACGCGATTTGATCTTTCTCGTTGGTGCAGCCCTCCCTCTCTTTCTCCTCATATCCCGTGGTGCTTGGCGAAGCCCTGCAGGATTGCCACGCTCCTCCACCACCACCACGCCGTTGTGCTGCTGCTGGATGGAGTCTTCCTCAACCTCTCCCTCTCTCCTTGCTGGATCAAGGCATGGGAGACGTCACCGGGCTGTACGTGTGTTGAACGCGGAGGTGCCGTCCGTTCGGCACTAGGATCATCGGTGATTTGGATCACGACGAGTACGACTCCATCAACCCCGTTCTCTTGAACGCTTCCGCTTAGCGATCTACAAGGGTATGTAGATGCACTCTTCTTCCCCTCATTGCTAGTCTCTCCATAGATAGATCTTGGTGACACGTAGGAAAATTTTGAATTTCTGCTACGTTCCCCAACATCTCCCCCATTGGCATCGATTGCCAAAATGGGCGAAAAGCTTAGAAGGCCAGTATAGATTGAGTTCCTCCATAAGTTGTGTATTTCTCAACAAGAGAGTGGAATGCAATACACATATCCAACGGTAAATACTTGGAGGAAGACAAACTATATTGAGGCCCAAAGATTGTTAAAGGAAGATATGCCACAAAGACATAATCGGCAGAGACACAAGCAATCAAAATATACCAATTGAACCAACTAGGCCAATGATCCTACAAGCCACATGAATAAAGGATATTATGATATGAGCAAAGAAGTGTTCTAAGGAAACTAGAGAAGCTCCCCATGATTTGTGCACACAGGAATTTTTTGTATTTGGATACAAAGTGCACAAAATAGGATCATAGCTCCCCCAAAATCAATAGAAACTAACAACAAGTGCAAGTGAGCACATAGGAAACTAAGCCTAGTAATTGCAACAAACACATGGTTGAGCAACAAGTAAAAGAGGCCACTTAAGAATGGGCTCAACCAAAATGATGTGTGTGAGTCAAGGCAATGCACTTGAGAAGACTAATGTATGGATGAGCATTAAGCATCAATAAAGTCTTGAAAGAATGAGGCACACGGTGCATGGCCTATCATTCCCACACACAACTATCAAATGGGTTCACAAGCTTACTAATAAGCATATAAAGAACCTATGCCTGTGACAACCCGTGGTGAAGATAGAAGAAGAAAGCCTCATCAAGACGAAGGATACAAATTAAGATGGCAAAAGCCTCGTAAAGATACGCATGAGGAAAATAATCTTCACCACACAAGAGTGCATCAAGATGCAACGAGATAAGACACGCACTCAAGGCAAAAGCTTTCACGGAGCCACCAAAGAAATAACATAAGAAAGCCAAGGTGGACGTGAAAGGAAGGATATCAACTAGATATGCAACTTTTCTCAAGTGTATAAGATTCTAGGTTGACGAAATCATGATGATATATGTCTACAAAGAAGGATGTACACCCGAAATAGTTGCAACACGAGGAACAAGATATCCACAAGGAAATCATAAATATACCAACAAGATATTTGCTTGAAAGCATAGCACATGGCTAGATAAGGTCTTATTGTATATAAATGAATTCCTACTACACAACCATCAAGGACATCACAACTAGCAACATGAGATCATCGTTGAGATGCTTTGAGAAAGGAAACAAGTATCACAAGATGGAATGAATAACATGCCATGATACAACCTACACAAGGTTGATGCAAGAAATGTGTGCATGAAGTATATGAAGATACTTGTTACCGAGATAACATTGGAAGGATGTAGTAGATACCAATTAAAGGTAGATAGTAGTTCATTGATCATCCTAGCTTGACTCCAATAAGCACATGGTGACACCACCTTCCTTGTGAGTGAGCCGAGCATCCAATGCATCTCCAATTGTTCCTAGAACAACAACACAAACAAACTGGTACCCAAACTCATTGGGACCAAGAGTTAGAAACACCAACAATACATAGGACAAACTCCACATAAATATGTGCACATAGATATGAAAATGAATTACATGCACATCTCATCCAATTTGAGACATGGTGGAGTTTCCCCTATATATTGGGTCAAAGAAAGGAAGCATGCCAAAGATACTACACGAAGTTAATATGCATACTCAAGACTTTCAAGAACCGAGACCAAAAGACAAAGAAATACCAAGCGAAGAAAAGATACCAAATGAATAAATCATCACTTGGAGGATATCCATAAAAGATACATCAAGGAATGAGATATCCATTGATACACTTAAAAAGAAAGATGTCAAACTCCCAAAAGAGAGAATGGTTCCAAACAAACCAAGCCCGCTACAAAGTTTCATGATGGCACAAAGCACCAAAAAGAAACGGCTTGCCTTCCACAAACACACACTTGATAAGGATCACAAGATGAGTGTTTTATAGAGAATAGGGTAGCTCCCCCAAGACTAGTGCATTATAGAGAATTTGCATTTGAATCCAAAATGCACGAGGTGGGATCACCACTTTCACTATATCTAGAAAACACTAGACAAGGTCAAGAAATTAACAAGATCCACAAGTGGTATGGAATACAATGGGAGTTGACACAAACCTAGGCAAGAGATAAAGCAAATAAAAGAAAAGGCCAATGTGAAGATAAACAAAAATTTCTACCACACATAAGTGAGTACCAATTGTCAAAAGACAAGAAGTATTTGGAAATAATTCCCGGTGGTAGATAACAAGGATATCCGACATCATCTTCACACCAAACAAAAAGCAAATTGCAACTTGTAGAGCTAACATGTCACCTAGGAACAAGATAATTTACAATATCAACTCTAGATGACAATATCTCAAATGTACACATTTTCTAGGCTAGTAATATACACATAGCATATTACTCCCCCATAATGTGATACCAATTAAAGATAGACAAGAGGCAATTAAAGGATCCAACAAGAGATAATTAATGGACTATTTAGAATTTGAATTTCTCATGAGAAGACATACCACATAGCGACTAGATAATCTTGTAATATCAATATTAGATGGTATTCCTCATGTACACACATTTATAGGATTGTGAGGTGCACACAGCACATCACTCCCCCACAATGGGATATTCCATTAATCTCTCACAAGAGCCAACTAAGATAAGACCAAGATGCACAAAGGCTCAACGAACGACACACATGTACATGATGTGCAAACCAACACACACATACTTGATTGCTCAAGATAATCAAGTTGGAAGCACAACATATACAAACACATGCAAGGAACGAAACCAAACATGCAAAGGGGCAAGTAACTATCAATGTAGACACTTTAAGCACGAGTTACCGCAAGGAGGAACATTGGATAAAAGATAGAAACTTGATCATCCGAATCACTTGGCTTGAGACAATAAGAATGATGAAGTCCCCTTAATTCTTCATAAAGTAGCCAAGTCTCCAATGACCTCCTCTATCACCTATTGATCAAGTTTGAGCTTGTTGGTCCCCAACCAAGTTGGGTCCTAAGAGGTTAGTCACAATAGGCTTGGCTACCCAAATGGTTCTTTTCTTGACGCCACTTTGAGCACCAACAAATTTGGCAAACACATTGCCAACATTATCCTTCCCAAGAGAATAGATATCATCAATAATAATTGGGTTGAATAAGTTACCACTAGTGCATGAAGAGGAGAGGTGACCTTTCTCGCGACATAGGTAGCAACGTCTACTCTTCACTTTCTTCTCACTTGATTTCTCAACTTGAGAAGCATAAGCTTGAGTCTTCTTGGGAAGAGGCTTTTCTTCAACTTGAGGTTGAGCATGAGAATGAACTTGTGGCCGCTTTCTTGTTGCTTGTCACTAATGGGTTTCTTCTTCAATGGGCAAGATCTGACATGATGCCCTTCAATTTTGCACTTGAAGCAAATAATCTTGGCCGAATTCTTGACTTGTTCTTGGCCCTTCTTCTTGATCATCTTGGAATTCTTCTTCTTCTTCTTATTGGAGTTGAATCCAAGTCCACCTTTGTCATTGGGGGATTTTTGCACACTCAAGATATTGTTGAGTGTGGATTTCCCTTCATGACT
Source organism: Triticum monococcum (assembly GCA_034509565.1). Lineage (NCBI taxonomy): Eukaryota > Viridiplantae > Streptophyta > Magnoliopsida > Poales > Poaceae > Triticum > Triticum monococcum. The sequence goes on along the minus strand of CM067845.1, from coordinate 10,195,950 downwards.
CTTTTCCAAGTCTTTCTTCAAAGAAGTGACTTGGGCCTTGAGCTCTTTGATTTCCTCTACATGGTTAGTCTCAACATAAGTACTAGAGGAAGTATAAGCTTCATCCTTAGAGCAACAAGGCAAGGAAAGCAATTCATCACAAGATGTACCAATGTTATGCATGGATGAATCGCGAGGACTAGCACAAGGCAATATAGCATTTTAAATAAAAGTAGTGCTAGTATCCACATGAGGCTCACTAGATGTTACCTTAGCAAGCATGGCCTCATGAGCTAAATTTAGCACATTATGGGATACTAGAAGATCATCATGAGAGCTTGTGAGCTTTACATGATTTTCTTCCAATATCCCATAATTGCTAGATAGCAACTCAAGTTGAGCCCTTAGCTCAACATTCTCCTTCAAAATGGATGATTCACAAGAGATAGAGTTAGTAGCACAAGCATCATCATTAACAACAAGAGGAGAGGACACCTTGGAAAGCTCTTTTGAATACGAAGCTTTAAGTTGAGCATGAGACTCGGTGAGCTTGATGAGCTCATTCTTAATGACCCTTGAGCCATTTTTGAGGTGCTCAAAGTCCTCGAGGAGTTTAGCATGTGCAACTTCAAGCTCCTAATTTTTAATTTCAAAATCATTGGCCTTCTCAAGAGCTCTATCACGAGATTCCCTCACTCTCGATAATTCTAGAGCAAAAGTCTCCTCAAGCGATTCCTTGGTGGTTTGTTCAAGTTTGAGAGCTTGGGAGAGGTCCGCGATTTCATTAGCGTAATCACGCTCATGACCTTCCATTTTATCAATGGTGACCTCATGCTCCTCAAGACGAGATTCCAACTCATCAATATATTTCTTGCCATCAATGGCAATGGACATGATTTCCATGAAGTTGGAACGAGCAATTTTATTTTTATTAAGAGCTTTAAAAACCATTTCCCCCTTAATTTTTAAGGAGGCAACATTATCATTCTCTTCATCATTATCCTTATCATCATTAGCACCAACATCATCATCAAGAGACATATTGGGTTTCAAAGTAGGAGATACCTTTGAAGCCTTAGCCATAAGGCAAAAAGCAATAGATGATGATGTAGAATCCCTTGAAGCACCATTTAAAACCACATCTTGTTCCGTGGAGTGTTGGGTTTCCTCTACATTGTTAGCACCACAACTCGAGGAAATACAAGCATTTTTATCATAGCAACAAGATATAGCAAGCATATCATCATGAGATTTAGTCAAACAATTTCTACAAGATATGCACGGACTATCAACACAAGCATGTGAAACATGTATGGTGCTCGAAGTGTTAAAGTCCAAAGAAGAAGCATTGCAATAAGATAGTGATGAAGGATCATCCACAATAAGCATACTGTCATCATTGCAATGACCAACACTACTCACCATATCATTACCTTGTGGCAAACCACATGTAGTTGAAGTAGAAGAAGTTGAGAAGACTATACGGCCGGATGTGGAGGGAGAACAATCATCCCCACAAAACTTGGACACGCCATATTTATCTTGAAGCTTTGTCCACAACTCATGAGCATCCCGGAACGGCATGAGCTGAAATATAACTACATTGCTCAAAGCATCGAAAAGCACATTAGAAGCTTGAGAATTGACATAAGAGTTTCTCTCATCCTCTAAAGATAATCTTTGGGGATCCTTTGGAGGAGAAAAACCCATATCTACAATTCGCTCTAAATTTGGGTCCATGACCCTAAAGAGATTAAGCATGTGAATTACCCAAACATCAAAATTTGTGCCATCGAAACTAAGAGTGTAAGAGAATCCTAATCCCCTAGTCGAAATCCTTACTCTCTAGGCGGTTAAGCCCTATAAAGAGAGACGAGGCTCTGATACCAATTGAAAGATCGTGGATGTCGCCTAGAGGGGGCTGAATAGGCGTTTTAAAATAATTATGGTTGAGGCTTGAACAAATGCGGAATAAACCTAGCGGTTAATTTGTCAAGCACAAAACCTAAAACAATTAGGCTCACCTATGTGCACCAACAACTTATGCTAAGCAAGATAAGCAACTAAGTGATAGCAAGATATATGACAAGAAACAATATGGCTATCACAAAGTAAAGTACATAAGTAAAGGGCTCGAGTAAGAGATAACTGAGGCACGCGGAGACGATGATGTATCCCGAAGTTCACACCCTTGCGGATGCTAATCTCCGTTTGGAGCGGTGTGGAGGCACAATGCTCCCCAAGAAGCCACTAGGGCCACCATAATCTCCTCACGCCCTCGCACAATGCAAGATGTCGTGATTCCACTAAGGGACACTTGAGGGAGGTTACCGAACCGTACAAATGGCAACCCTTGCGGGCGGTCATCGAACCCGTACACTTTGGCACCCATTGGGGGCGGTCACCGGTACCCGTCAAATTGCTCGGGGAGATCTCCACAACCTAATTGGAGACCCCGATGCTTGCTCGGGGCTTTACACCACAATGAATGAGCTTCGAACACCACCAACTGTCTAGGGCGCCTAAGGGAGTCCTGGATTAGGGGGTGTCCGAATGGCTGGACTATACCTTCATCCGGACTCCTAGACTATGAAGATACAAGAGTGAAGACTTCGTCCCGTGTCCGGAAGGGACTTTCCTTGGCGTGGAAGGCAAGCTTGGCGATACGGATATGTAGATCTCCTACCATTGTAACCGACTTTGTGTAACCCTAACCCTCTCCGGTGTCTATATAAACTGGAGGGTTTTAGTCTGTAGGACAAGATACAGAACAACAATCATACCATAGGCTAGCTTCTAGGGTTTAGCCTCTCCGATCTCGTGGTAGATCTACTCTTGTACTACCCATATCATTAATATTAATCAAGCAGGCCGTAGGGTTTTACCTCCATCAAGAGGGCCCGAACCTGGGTAAAACTTCGTGTCCCTTACCTCCTGTTACCATCCGGCCTAGACACACAGTTCGGGACCCCCTACCCGAGATCCTCCGGTTTTGACACCAACATTGGTGCTTTCATTGAGAGTTCCTCTGTGTCGTCGCTGTCAGGCTTGATCGCTCCTACGATCATCAATAGCGATGCAGTCCAGGGCGAGACCTTCCTCCCCGGATAGATCTTCGTCTTCGGCGGCTTCGCACTGCGGGCCAATTCACCAGGCCATCTGGAGAAGATCAAAAGCTATACCCCTGGCCGTCAGGTCAGATTTGGAAGTTTAAACTACATGGCTGACATCCATGGGGACTTGATCTTCGATGGATTCGAGCCACTGCTGAGCGCGCCGCACTGTCACGACGAGCATGATCTAGCTCTGCCGCCGAACAATGCCCTGGAGGCCGCACCCGCATCGGCTTCGACCCTTAATTCGGAGCCAACTGCGCCGATCGAGGATGGGTGGTTGGACGCCGCCTTGGGGGCTACGATCCCAACGGCGATCGAGCCGAACACCAGCCCCGTACTCCGCGAGACTCGTGACTCCAAGGAGCCGGATTCCTCTCCTGACTCCGAACCCTCCGCGTCCCTACCGATCGAATCCGATTGGGCGCCGATCATGGAGTTTACTGCCGCGGACATCTTTCAGCACTCGCCTTTCAACGATATTCTAAAGACACTAAAGTCTCTCTCTTTATCAGGAGAGCCCTGGCCGGACTACGGCCGGCAAGGTTGGGATACGGAGGATGAAGAAATTGAAAACCCACCCACCACCCACTTCGTAGCCACTATCAACGATTTAACCGACATGCTCGACTTCGACTCCGAAGACATCGACGGTATGGATGCCGATGACGGAGACGATGAAGAACCAGCGCCTATTGGGCCCTGGAAAGCCACCTCATCATATGACGTATACATGGTGGACGCACCAAAAGATGACGACGAGGAGCGGAAGGACGCACCGAAGGCTTGTTCCCTCGAGAAGCAGTCAAAGCAGTGATGCAAGCGCCGCCCCAAATCCCGCCTCGATAGAAATAACGATCACACAAACCCAGCGCTAGAGCAGGGCGAACCGCTGCTGGACAACGGCAATCCGGATAATCAAACCGAACAAACAAATTCTATCAAGGATAATGGTCCGTACGACATAATGCCGGACAGGCACCCGGAGCAGCAGAATGCCTGTAAAAGGCTTGTTGCCACCGGGAGGAGTCTTAAAAAGCAGAAGCAAAGGCTCAAGGCTGCGCAAGACACACTCCAAATCAGATGGAGTAAAATACTCAACACCGCAGTGAGGTACGGCGACAATCGCCCCTCCAAGAGCTACCCAAAGCGGAAGCTGCTACCTGAATTCGAGGAGGAGGCCTCAAACCCCCCACAACCAAATATCAAAGCAGCCACCTGGCCGGATAGACGACCCCTCTACCAACACAGAGCGGCATACAACGCCACTCACAATACAACACGCGACCCATGCGAGGACTCGCACCCAAAGGACGGCGCAACAATATCCATCTATGGACCACGCTAGCGCGCCCCAGCATACAATGCAACACAACAAACATCCGAACAACGCGGTACACCCAGCTACAGGGGTGCCGCACACCCCCTATGTTTCACCGATGAGGTGTTGGACCATGAATTTCCAGAGGGATTCAAAACCGTAAACATAGAGACATACGACGGAACAACAGACCCTGGGGTCTGGATTGAGGACTACATCCTTCATATCCATATGGCTCGAGGAGATGATCTCCACGCCATCAAGTACTTACCCCTCAAGCTCAAAGGGCCAGCTCGTCACTGGCTTAAAGGCCTCCCCGAAAGCTCCATTGGAAGTTGGGAAGAGCTTGAAGACGCCTTTCGGGAAAATTTTCAAGGGACTTATGTCCGACCTCCGGATGCGGACGATTTGAGTCATATAACTCAACAGCCCGGAGAGTCAGCCTGAAAGCTTTGGATCGGGTTTCTTACTAAAAAGAACCAGATTGTCGACTGTCCGGACGCCGAAGCCTTGGCAGCTTTTAAGCATAGCGTCCGTGACGAATGGCTCGCCAGACACCTCGGCCAAAACAAGCCGAGAACGATGGCCGCATTAACAAGCCTCATGACCGGCTTTTGCGCGGGTGAGGACAGCTGGCTAGCCATATGCAGTACCAGCGACCCCAGTACATCTGAAGTTAGAGATGGAAATGGGAAATCACGGTGCAACAGCAATAACAAACGCCGGAATAAAGAAGACAGCACGAAGTGCACGGCAGTAAACGCCGGATTCAAAAGCTCTCGGCCAGGTCAAAAGCCGCCCTCTAAAGGCACCAGGGATGAACTATCCAGCCTCAACAAAATTCTGGGCCAAGTATGTCAGATCCATAGTACCCCTGGTAAACCTGCTAATCATACCCACAGAGAATGTTGGGTCTTCAAGCAGTCCGCAAGCTCAACGCCGTACACAAGGGGGAGGATACACCAATGAAGACGAGGACGAGCCTCCCATGTAAGACACTGGGGAACAAAAGAAATTTCCACCGGAAGTCAAAACAGTAAACGGGTTACACATGATCAAGGGAAAAAACAATGCGGCACTCCCAGGAAAATATACCCATGTGCCTGTCACCGCGAAGTCCTGCCACTGGTCGTCTCAACCGATCACTTTCGACCATCGCAATTACTCGGCAAGTATCCGGCATGCGGGATGGGCTGCCCTGGTATTAGACCCAGTAATTGACGGTATCACTTCACACGAGTCTTGATGGATGGTGGCAGCAATCTAAACCTAATATATCAGGATACAATCCACGGGATGGGGTTAGACCCAACAAAAATTCGCCATAGCAATACTACCTTTAAAGGAGTAACGCCAGGCACAGGGGCTCATTGTACGGGCTCCCTCCTACTACAAGTTATATTCGGCTCCCCCGATAACTTCCGTTGCGAGCATTTAACCTTCCACATCGCTCCATTCCAAAGTGGCTACCAAGCACTGCTCGGACGCGAAGCTTTCACTCGCTTTAACGCAATACCACACTATGCCTCCCTCACACTCAAGATGCCCGGTCCACGTGGCATCATTTCAGTGAACGGAAATATCAAGCGATCTCTGCGCGCCGAAGAGAGTGCGGCTGCCTTGGCAGCCGCACACTAAAGGCGCCCGGACCAGTGAAAGCATCCAATAGGTCGTCAAGACCTCAGACACAACTAATCAAGTCCGGCGCCGCTATTTATACCGAATAATTGGTCACACCCCTATTTGTCAATACAAGGGGCTCAATGCATGCAGACAAGTGGCAATTTCTTCTCATCTTGAATTATACATGGTTTCTTTAAAAACTATCTTTTTGCAAGCAACTTTTTCACCTAAATTCCTCTCTTTTACAGACGATCATCATGCTACACCCGTCCAGGATACGGCACAACGGAGACACAGGCGCAGACGTGCAGCAGGGACCCGCTCCAAGGATTCTTTTTAGATTAAGACCCTGCATAAACCTTTTCTACTGTCTCTTGTTGATACATATCCACCGTTGAGAAGGATGCTGACGTCTTGGCATGTGGCCACGCTAGAACAATGCACGTACCTGGACACAAGGGGCTTCTTACAAAGGCCATTATTTAGGCCCGGTTTATACTACAAAGACCGAATACCTTAGGGAGTGTTCGGCGTCGCGAGTTTGGCCCTATATGCATCAGCTCTGAATCATTGTCTTTGGTCAAATGTTGGGTTTGCCCGGCTCCTGTGCTTTGGTGCCTTACGTTCCGCTGTACCGGCTAAGGTAGCACCAGGAGAACTACTGCGATTGTACCCTGGTTCATCTGGACGATCACCTCAGTAGAGAAAGCCGAAAACTGACTGTCATGATATAGCGTGAGACTGGTCAACCAGTCGATGACCTGTTGGAATGTTAGAATTCCTCCGCCTTAACGAAGGGCCGTTTTCCGGCCAGGCATGTACGCACCCCGGGATTGGGAGAGTGCAGAGCCACCAGGGGCTATCTAGTAGCCCCACTGTCAAACTCCTATGGCTAAGTGAAAGTGCTAAAGCATTATAGTCCGGTTGCCTTGCTCGCTCCGTTATCACCTCCATAATAGGACCAAGATGTTGGGTTAAGTGTGAACGTGTGTTTTTGCGAGCACCTCCGCATTATACGCGTGGGGGTTGAAGCCGACGGCTGCAATCTTTCAGGTTATACACATGTATACATAAACGGCCGCCTAGGAGGCATCATATTACTTTCAGGCAAAAGTATAAAAATAGCCTTATAAAAATTTATAAAAGCATTTTGCTTACAATGAGATTACATATCACTCAAACATAATATTTTTTGAGCACTGGGTGTCTATCAAACGAGCACCCTCGAGAACTTCTTCAAAGTAGTGCTCAACAGCCATTCGACCTATGGCCGAATCCCGCGCTGCAACAGTGGTAGCATCCATCTCCGCCCAGTATGCTTTAACACGGACAAAGGCCATCCGTGAGACCTCTATGCACGCCGACCTCTTCATCGCATTAATCCGCGGCACCACGTCAAGGGACTGCTGCACCAAGCTAAAATAGCTGGTCGGTTTTGGCCTTTCCGGCCATAGCTGATCCACAACAGACCTCATGGCGAGTCCGGACAACCTATTCAGTTCGGCCCATTCGGCTAATCGGTCAGTTAATGAAATCGGACGCTCGGGAGAATGGAATTGTGTCCAAAACAGTTGGTCCACTTCACGGTCCGTCTGACCCTGGAAGTACTTGGCCGCATCGGCAGCGCTCGCCGCTAAATCCATATACACATCCTCTGAACTCCACAGCCGATCCAGAGAAGCATACAGTGGATCTCCGAACTTCCTCCGCAACAAAAAGGATTTCCCAGCTACAATATCCCCGGCTTCCCGCAGCTCCCCCTTCTTCGCCCTCATAGCAGAGCGGATGTCTTTTCTCGTCGCAGCAGCCTTCTCAAGGTTCGATGCCTTCGCTAGGTTTTCCTTTTCAAGAACCCGGCAGCGGACGACGGTGGCTTTTAATTCTATGGTCATCTTGGCCATCTTATCTCGGCTCTCGCCATGTGCGGCCTTCTCGGCTTTCAACTCTTCGGCCGCCTTCAAAGCAGCCGCATTACCAAACGTCGCTTGTTCCTTGGCTCGGGCAAGTTCTTCCCGCAAGGCTTCAACAGTGGCAGCTCCATCTGCAGTCACAACATATTAAAGATACTGGCATCATGCTGCTCTTACTATGTGACGTTTATCAGATAATGACACTTACCCTATGCCTCGTCAAGCCTTTTGTTAACAAGCTCGATGTCGGCGTCTGCCGCATCCAACTGCCATTTTAAATGGGCAAACTCGCTAGTCCGGCTAGCCAACGGAGCTTCCATCACCTGCACACAGAGGTAGTACGGCTATTACCTGGGAATATGATCCTCTGTTCCTCGTCGTTTCCAATGACAACCAGAGTCTCAGGGGCTACTATCTACACAGGGCACACCTAGCATGTCCAGGACTATCATACATTATTTTACGTACCTCAAAGCCTGTCAGTAGACTCATAAAAGCTTCATGCAATCCGCTTTTGACGGACAAGATTCTCTCCGTCACCGTATTCATCAGCATACGGTGTTCATCTGAGATGGCCGCTCGCCCCACCAACTCCCTCAGAACATCCGATCGCACACCAGATGGTGCCGGACTCTTTTGTCTGCTCTCTTCGGGAGCCGGACACTAGGAGCTTTGGGGGTCAATGGGATTATCTTATGGCCTCACCGGATTCGGAGAGGCCCTCCGCGATGACACTTCGGGGTCGCCCGCTTCCAGAGCGGAGGAGTCCGGAGGAGGCGTTTCGCTCTCCATCATCTCTGGAAGAAGATCCCCCAAAGACGAGCTCATTTGAGAGGGGCTAAGGCCCGAACTGCAAAGATATACGGTGGTTATTTTCTCAAAAGAAAAAGATGGCATACCTGTACTATTAAAGTATTTCGGGTCACTTACGACTCGCTGCAGAATTGATCACCCCGCGGACTTTGTGCGGCAAAAGCACCCCCCCCCCCCAAGGTAGGACCCTTTGTGGGAGACTTCTTCTCCCGTTTGGAAGCTTCGGCTTCTGAATCCCCGGGCATAGTCCTTTTCGTCCTCCGGTCGTCTTCCTTCATGGAGGCGCTCGCTCCCTCGGTTAGAATGGGCAGCGTTGGCGGCCCGCGTCCGCCCGTATTATCCTCCCCAGTATCTTCCTTCAAGGGCTCTGGGCAAGGTGCGACCTGGAGCATCTTTTCCAATACCGGATTGTCCAAACCCTCAGGGAGGGGGGCCGAACACCGGATCAACTTCGCCTTTGTTAGCTAGTCCTGGTCAAAAAGCGAACTCTCAGAAATAACTTTGTAACAAATGAGAGATAGTATGTTCGGCTGGAAGATTCCTTACCTGTTCGGCGGCGCGGTTACTACTCAGGTCCATGTCCTCGGTGATTTCCGGACACTCTACCTGGGGTTCGAAGAATGAGTTGTACATCTCCTCGTGCGTCAGGCCGAGGAAATTTTGAATGACAAGTGGTCCCTCGGGATTGAACTCCCACAAGCGAAGGGGCCGGCGTTTGCAAGGCTGGACTTGACGAACCAGCATAACTTGTATTACCGCAACCAAACTAAAATCTCCATTGAAGAGATCTCGAATGCGGCTTTGCGGTATAGGCACGTCCTTGGCTGGACCCCAGCTCAGACCTCTGTTGATCCATAACCTCAGTTGTGGTGGAGGGCCCGAGCGGAAAACAGGGGCGGCTGCCCACTTGGCACTTCTAGGAGCCGTGATGTAGAACCACTCATGTTGCCACAATTGAGACACCTCTGGAATGGAACCTTTGGGCCATGGAGCTCCCGTCATCTTTCATATTAAGGCACCTCCACACGCTGCATGTTGCCCCTCGATCATCTTCGGCTTTACTTCAAAGGTCTTGAGCCACAGGCCAAAGTGAGGGGCAACCCGGAGGAAGGCCTCACACACCACAATAAATGTCGTGATATGAAGAAAGGAGTCCGGAGCTAGATCATGGAAATCTAGCCCGTAATAAAACATCAAACCCCTGAAGAAAGGATCCAGAGCAAGGCCTAGACCTCGGAGGAAGTGGGAGACGAACACGACGTTCTCGTTGGGTTCGGGGGAGGGGACGGCCTGCCCTCGGGCAGGCAGCCGATGCAAAACCTCGGCGGTCAGATATCTGGCCTCCCTCAACTTTTTGATGTCTTCGTCCGTGACGGAGGAAGGCACCCATCGGCCTTGAAGGCTAGATCCGGACATGATTGAAGGTTCGAAGCACCTGACCTGAACTTTGGGTGTTTGAGCTTGAGGTGGGGGAAGGATTCGATTGAGCACGGGAAGGAAAAAATAAAAGCCTTGTCCCTTTATAAAGAAGGTGAATATCAAGCGTCCTCTCCGTGGCCGTTTGGACTTGCCTATAGTCTAGGAGTCCTAGAAGTGGTTGGGTTACCCACGCCCGTATTGATGCGAATCCCGGAATAAGGGGACACGATCTCGCTTCGACAAGACATGCCAAGGAAACCGCCTCGCATGACACGCTGAGGTGGGACAATAAAATGATTCGAATAAAGGCTTGGCCGTGGTGCGATGTCACACTACGGAATACGTCAGTAGATTAGATTTGTGTAAATATTATTCTCTCTATGGCAATATGTGGAAACTTATTTTGCAGAGCCCGACACTATCTTTGTGTTCAAAATCTTCTATGAAGTACTTGGGGAGGAACCCGCCTTGCAATGCCGAAGACAATCTGCGCGCCGGACTCGTCGTCATTGAAGCCTGGTTCAGGGGCTACTGAGGGAGTCCTGGATTTGGGGGTGTCCGGATGGCCGGACTATACCTTCAGCCGGACTCCTGGACTATGAAGATACGAGATTGAAGACTTCATCCCGTGTCCGGAAGGGACTTTCCTTGGCGTGGAAGGCAAGCTTGGCGATACGGATATGTAGATCTCCTACCATTGTAACCGACTTTGTGTAACCCTAACCCTCTCCGGTGTCTATATAAACTGGAGGGTTTTAGTCCGTAGGACAAGATACAGAACAACAATCATACCATAGGCTAGCTTATAGGGTTTAGCCTCTCCGATCTTGTGGTAGATCTACTCTTGTACTACCCATATCATCAATATTAATCAAGTAGGACGTAGGGTTTTACCTCCATCAAGAGGGCCCGAACCTGGGTAAAACTTCGTGTCCCTTACCTCCTGTTACCATCCGGCCTAGATGCACAGTTCGGGACCCCCTACCCGAGATCCGCCGGTTTTGACACCGACAGCGCCCAAGCACCCAAGAGGAACAAGCTCAAGGGTACCAAGCACCCAAGAGTAATAAGCTTCTCAACTTGTAACGTCCATGTATCACCATGGATAACTCAAACCGATGCACCAAATGCAATGGCAAGGGCACACAGAGTGCCCAAGTACTTCTCTCTCAAATCCCACCGAAGCAAATAATGCTAGGGAGGAAAATGAGAGGAAGAACAAGAAGGAGAACACCAAGAACTCCAAGATATAGATCCAAGGGGTTCCCCTCACATAGAGGAGAAAGTGATTGGTGGAAATGTGGATCTAGATCTCCTCTCTCTTTTCCCTCAAAAACTAGCAAGAATCCATGGAGGGATTGAGAGTAAGCAAGCTCGAAGAAGGTCAACAATGGGGGAAGAACACGAGCTCAAAGGATAAGGTTGAATGGGGAAGAAGACCCCCTTTTATAGGAGCTCCCGAATCCAACCGTTATGTGCTCAGTCCATGCAAGGGGAGCGGTACTACCGCCCAGGAGGTAGAACACGGAGAGCGGAGCGAAACAGAGTGCGTGGCGGAGCCTTATGAGCGGCACTACCACTGGAGCCAGCGGTACTACCGTTGGCCGCAGCGGTACTGCCGCTTGGGACAGCGGTACTATCGCTTGTGCCGATAAGCGGTACTGTCGCTCCGGCCCAGCGGTACTACCGCTGGGACCGCGCACAACGCCTACCACGAGCACAGGGAGAAGGAACAGAGAGGAGGGCCATTGAGCGGCACTAGGGGTGGTGGTAGCCCCGGTACTACTGCACATGAGCGGTACTACCGCTCCTACGGCTGCTCCTACTGCCGCTGAACCCGACACGAGAAAACCATGTCTCGAGTCGAGGCGGTACCAGCGCGGAACCGGAGCCGTACTACCGCTTATGGACATGGGCGGTACTACCGCTGTGGGATAGCGGTACCACCTCTTGTGGCGATAAGCGGTACTGCCGCTGGCGCCATCCTTAAGCCACTTCCACGAAAGCAAGTAAACTCCACGGAAAACCAGAGCTGCCATAACTTCTGCATATGAGCTCCGAATTGAGAAAACTCAAGCCTGTTGGATACAAGACGACGAGTAGCATCAAAACATCGACTGGCTATAGTAAGAAGAGGCTGGGGAGGTATGCCAACAAATAGAGGAGAGAAACCTCCAACCGAGAAGAACCCGCAAAAACCTCCAACATCGAAAACATCATAGAAGATGCGAGTGGACTCCGTTTTCGATGAACTTGAGCTTGTCACCAAGATGACCATAAGCTCCAAAACTCACAAAGAGAAGAGCCAAACAAGAACCAATAACGATGATGCAAGGATGCAATGGTTTGAGCTCTCTATGAACGATACGATCAAGCTACTCATCAAGAGCCCCCCTTAATAGTACGACAATTCAGCGGCGGGGACGGTCTCCTCGATGTTATCCTCTGAACTGGTCCACTTGTATCCTGCTTCGACATCCAGGCAGCCTCAGGTGTGATGACGTCCTCAGACCCGCCAGACACATCCTCTCCAAAGAGCCTCATAACCTTCTTGTCATGGCGACGACTCTCCTTGTCAGCCACGTGAGCCCTGTACTGTTCCTTTGCCTGCATGCAGAAGAGAGTCTTCATCTTGTCCTTTAGCTTCTTGGCCCACGACGGCTCAGAGGAAGGTGTGGTGGACCTAGCAGCACGGTCCTCAGCAACATTCTCAGCAGCAGCCTCCTCCTCACCAGCAGCCCTCCTAGCAGAAGAGGCCTCAGCACGGGTAGTGGTGTTGGCCCAGTTGGGCTTGACTCGGAGGCTGATGGACTCATGGCGAATCCAGTCTGGAGCAAGGAACTCATCACCAGGGTACATCTTCTCCCAAGTGGTGGAGAGCAGCAGAAACAGGTACAGTCCATAGATAGGTACCTTGCGAGTGAAGACCGCAAACCGAAGCTCACACCACATGCTGTGTGAGACATCAAGTGGCTGAGTCTGAGATGAATGTGCCTCTGCACACAGGAGCAATATGTCCACTAGATAGGCATGGACCTTGTCCTTGTCACCAATGTGTGGGAACAAAGTGTTGCGGAAGATGCGATGCATGATATCCAAAAAGGAGTTCAACACCCAAGTTGACTTGCCATTGGGGAGCACCTTCTCAACAAGGAAATGTTGTAGCAGGTTCTTGTTGGCAGACTCAGAGTTGGCGTGGGGGCGAACACCAGCGGGGGTGTGAAGCCCGTCATCAGGAATGTGAAGCAGATCCATGAACTCTTTCCATGTAGCAGATAGCTGACGGCCCTTGGTCATCCAGGTCATCCTCCGCTCATCCCCGGGATGAAAGTACACTGAGGCAAAGAACTGACAGATAAGCTCAGGGTCATAGTGAAGGTGAAAGGAGATCACCGGCTCAATAGCAAACTGCGCCACCAAGTCCAGAGCCTCTCCAAAATAGTCACGAAACTTGTCCTTCCGCATGTGATGCATGTCTATCCACTTGACATCTACGAAGGTATTCTGCTTGCTCTTGATCACATCCAGATAGATGAGAGCATGTTGCTTGGTCCAGAACAACTCGGTGCCTCTGAGCATAGCCCGAGGATTCACATAGGGATTGATCCTCCGGCGCTCGACATACTCAGAGACTGAAATCTCTTCCATGCCCTTAGCAGCTTTCTTTTGCTTGCTCGAAGTGGTCTTGACATTGCGCTTGGGGGCATTGGAGCCCTCTAGGCTTCATCTTGGGGGTTGCGCAAATGCTTGGAGCCAGTGTCACGACTGGGATTGGAACGGCGAGAGCCACCACCTGAGACAAAAAACGCAAAACACCCACGAAAACCAAGAGGGATCAATGCAAAGACCACAACAAAGCAAAAGAAACATGCAGAAAGCACACATGATAATTGCCTAGAGAGAGATTTGACCCCTACGGTAGTACTGCCAAGTGATGTGAAACTAAGATAGTAGTACTGCTCTTAGATGCGGTAGTACCGTGTAAGGTCACAGTAGTACTTAGTCTAGGAGCAATAGTATGAGCTTATTGCCTCAGCTAGCACGGTAGTACCATGTTTGATGAGCAGTAGTACCGCACGAGCTAGCACGGTAGTACCGCACGTGACGGGCGGTAGTACCGCACGAGCGGTAGTACCGCACATCAGACACGGTAGTACTGCACCACGTCAGATATGTACAAGTTCAAATCTGAGAAAAGCCCGCGAAACCGCGGCGCTACTACAGTTGGACAAAGCTAACACAAGACAACATATCAAGTATGATTCCTATGCAACACGACTCTCCTACATCCTACTCTTGCATAGATTTGGCCTAAAATCTCAAGAACAACAAGTTTCTCCCCAAAAACCTAGAAGCAAGAGAACAACCAAGAAAAAGAGGGATTTGGGGAAAAACCTTGGCCCATGGCAAGAGGAAGTGGTGGGGAACAATCTCACCGGTCGGAATCCGAGGAGAGTGGCCGGAGATGGAGATCCGGCGAGGGCCTCGGCGCCGTTCTTGAGCAAGAGAGAGAGAGACGTGGGGAGAGAGACAAGTGAATGGGTATGGGGAGATGGAACAACCTAGCCCGAGTTATAACCCCCACGCTCCCTCGACAGCGCGGTAGTACCGCTCGGCGCGGTACTTCTGAAGTACCGCACCTGAGCGGTAGTACCGTGCTATGGCGCGGTAGTACCGTGCCTCTCAAAGCGGTAGTACCGCGGCAAGCCGCGGTAGTACCGTGGGCTCAAGAGGATGCACATTTCAAGCACACGAAAAACGGGGTCTTTGCACAAACACTCCGAGGCAACACGACACCACAAGACCATGCTACCCACAAAGGCATAAAGGCACACGACAAACGAAACAACCACGAGACACCACCTCTCCAAAGAGAGGGCGGTGGCCGTAGCCACCTATGTTTGAGTCAATTGGTATGGAACTGCGAAGAATTATCCTTGGGTCCATGACCAAAACTCGTCTTTGAAGCACAAGTACCATCAAACATGGCTAATGTGAAAAACCTGATCAATTTATGCATAATGGGGGGAGGGAGAGTTCATTGAGAGAACATCACTCCCCCTATGTCCATGCCTACATCTAAACAAGACAACACTTTGAGTATGGTGGGGTGTGCACGGGTTCAAGCAACATTGCTCGAATCAATGATATTTAGCTCATGCCTTAACTCACGAAATCTTGATTCATCCAAGGGCTTCGCGAAAATATCTGCATGGTTATCATGAGTGTTGACATAGTTGAGCTCGATCTCTCCTCGCCTAATGTGATCCTGGATGAAGTGATACCGGATCTCGATATGCTTCGTCTTGAAGTGTTGCACCGGGTTGAGAGAGATCTTGATGGCACTTTGATTGTCACCCCAAAGAGGCACTTTCTCACAAATGACACCGTAATCCTTTAAAGTTTGCCTCATCCATAAGAGTTGTGCACAACAACTACCGGCCGCCACATACTCCGCTTCGGTGGACGAGAGAGACACACAACTTTGCTTTTTGGAAGACCAACTTACCAAAGAGCAACCAAGGAATTGGCACCTTCCAGAAGTGGACTTCCTATCCACTTTGTCTCCCGCCCAATCAGAATCCGAATACCCTACAAGCTTGAAGTTTGCTCCTCTTGGGTACCATAAGCCAAAGTTTGGGGTATGAGCCAAATATCGAAAGATTCGTTTGACCGCCACATAGTGACCTTCCTTAGGTGCGGCTTGAAACCGTGCACAAATTCCCACACTCAACATGATATCCGGTCTAGATGCACAAAGGTAAAGCAAGGAGCCTATCATGGAGCGATATACCTTTTGATCCACCGCTTTACCATTGGGATCTATGTCAAGTTGGCACTTGGTGGGCATTGGAGTGGAAGCCGGCTTGACATCACTTAGCTTGAATCTTTTGAGCATTTCTTGAGTATATTTGGCTTGATTGATGAAGGTTCCTTCTCTTCTTTGCTTCACTTCGAACCCTAGAAAGAACTTCAACTCTCCCATGGAAGACATCTTGGACTTTGAGGTCATGAGAGCGGCAAATTCCTCATTGAAAGCTTTGTTAGGGGAACCAAAGATGATATCATTAACATATAATTGGCACACAAACAACTCCCCTTTGACCTTCTTAGTAAAAAGAGTGGGCTCGATTAGCCCAACTTCAAAACCATGTTCTTGTAACAACTCGGTAAGGTGGTCATACCACGCATGTGGGGCTTGTTTAAGGCCATAGAGTGCCTTATCGAGTTGATACACATGATCGGGAAAGTAGGGATCCTCGAACCCGGGGGGTTGCTTAACATAAACCAATTCATTAATGGGACCATTAAGAAAAGCACTCTTCACATCCATTTGTTGTAACTTAAAGTTATGATGAGAAGCATAAGCAATCAACATGCGAATAGATTCAAGACGAGCAACGGGAGCAAAGGTTTCACCATAGTCGATACCCTCGACTTGGGAGTAGCCTTGTGCTACCAAACGAGCCTTGTTGCGAATGATAATCCCATGGGCATCTTGCTTGTTCTTAAATATCCACTTGGTTTCAATGACATTGTGGTTCCCTGTCGGTCTTGGCACCAATCTCCACACTTTGTTGCGCTCGAAGTTGTTGAGTTCTTCATGCATGGCATTGAGCCAATCCGGATCTTCTAGCGCCTCATAGACCTTGTGGGGTTCCACACAAGAGACAAATGCGTGATGCTCACAATAGTTTGCTAATTGTCTACGAGTGCTTACCCCCTTTCTTAAGCTTCCAAGCACATTCGTCATGAGATGATCCTTGGTGGAGAGCTTGGAAGCAACCTTGGCGGCACGACGCTCTAATTCCTCCTCGGGGATGAGACGAGGAGTGGTCACTTGATCATCTTGAGCGTCGTCTTGAGCTTGTTCTTGTTCTTGAACTTGCTTGGAGGAGAGAACTTGACCTTGGGCATCACTTGATGTGTCAACACCGTCTTGAGTGTGATCTTGCCCTTGGTCATGTTCTTGAGGATGAGGGCCTTCATGTTGTTCTTCGGAAGCGTGTGGGCCTTGGGTTGGTGATGGCTCCACTTGAGTGGAGCTTTGTCCTTCTCCTTCGGCCACAAGGGGTTCCTCAATGGGTAGGATAAAGCCAACACCCATTCTTCTTATGGCTTGGGGAGGAATTTCATCACCTACATCACAAGTGCCACTTTGCTCCACTTGGGAGCCGTTATTCTCATCAAACTCCACGTTACATGTCTCCTCAATAAGTCCCGTGGATTTATTGAGGACACGGTAAGCATGAGAGTTTGTAGCGTAACCAATAAATATGCCCTCATAAGCTCTAGCCTCAAATTTAGACAACCCAACACCTTTCTTGAGAATGAAATACTTACACCCGAACACCCGGAAGTACTTGAGGTTGGGCTTGTTACCGGTGAGTATCTCATATGGAGTCTTGTTCAAGCCCTTGCGGAGGTAGAGCCGATTGGATGCATGACACACGGTGTTGATGGCTTCGGCCCAAAAGTTGTACGGAGACTTGAACTCCACCATCATGGTCCTTGCCGCATCCATCAATGCCCGGTTCTTCCTCTCTGCAACACCATTTTGTTGAGGGGTGTATGGTGCGGAATATTGATGCTTGATCCCCTCATCACTAAGAAACTCATCCAAGGTGTAGTTCTTGAACTCGGTGCCGTTGTCACTTCTTATTGTCAAGATCTTTGCATTGTGTTGACGTTGTGCTTCATTTGCAAAGTCAATGATGGTTTGTTGGGTCTCGCTCTTCCTCTTGAAGAAATACACCCAAGTGTATCTTGAGTAGTCATCCACAATCACCAAGCAATACTTCCTACCCCCAAGACTATCGAAGGATGGAGGCCCAAAGAGATCCATGTGAAGGAGCTCCAAAGGCCTCTTTGAGTAAATGATAGTCGTGGGAGGGTGAGCCTTCTCATGTAGCTTTCCTTCGATACAAGCACTGCAAGCACAATCTTTAGCAAAACTAACATTCGTTAGTCCACGGACATGGTCCCCCTTGAGGAGACTTTGCAAAGATCTCATGTTGACATGGGCTAGACGGCAATGCCAAAGCCATCCCACATCAACTTTAGCCATTAGGCATGTCGCGGTCTTAGTGGGTCGCTCCGAAAAGTTAATCACATATAGACCGTTCTCGACATGCCCAACAAAGGCTACTTTAAGAGTCTTGCTCCACAAGAGTGCCATGGTATCGATATCAAAGAAAGTGGCAAAGCACATGATTGCAAGTTGACGAACGGAAAGTAAATTGTATGCAAGGGACTCAACAAGCATGACCTTCTCGATCGTGAGATCATGAGAGATGACCACCTTGCCAAGTCCCAATACCTTGGAGGATGAGGCGTCACCCCACTCGACATTGGTGGGCATAGATGGAATCTTGTGCACATCCACCACAAAGTCCTTGCTTCCGGTCATATGATTTGTATCTCCGCTATCGAGCAACCATGATCCCCCACCAGAAGCAAACACCTACAAGAGATTAATGCTTGGTTTTAGGTACCCATTTTGTAATGGGTCCTTTGATGTTAGTAATAAGGGTCTTTGGAACCCAAATAGACCATTCAATGTATTCATGAGGAGAACCAACGAATTTGACATAGACATTCCCATCACTAGCACGGCATAACACATAAGAAGGATTAAAGTCGCCGGCTTTGATGCGAGGAGTGACATTGCCCTTTTTGACAACGCCACCCTTTGCATTGTTCTTATTCTTCTCCTCGGAGGCACTTTCTCCCTCCTTCACAAAGGTTTGCATGAGAGGAGGAGGTCGTTTGATCTTGTCATTCTTCTTATTGTTCTTGGAGTCGGGCACATACCCAACCCCTTCCTTAGCCACAACTCCCTTTTGGTTGATCAAGAGATCGTTGAGGTTCTTCTTGCCTTGTATGCAAGTCGCAAGACCTCTCTCAAGTTGCCCCTCTAGCTTAGCGTTCTCCTCAACGAGATGCACATGCTCACAACACGGATTAGTAGCATTTGCATTATCAATTAACATCATACGAGGAAAAGTGGCTTTTTCCTTGGTTAGCTTTACTTGAAGTTGATCATGAGACTCTTTGAGGCTAGCATGAGCACCCTTCAAGACCTTGTGAGCCTTGTCAAGTAGATCAAACTCCTCTTTGAGTCTAGCAAGATCAACCTCAAGTTCGGCCTTCTCGGAGTTTAGCACATGAGAAACAATGAGGACATGATCATAATCTTTCTTTAACTTTGTGTGACTCCTCAAGAGCCAAACAAAGAGCACGCTCTTCCTCAAGAGCATTGGAAAGATCCGAAATCTCATCGGCATAGTCACGACTATGCCCTTCCATCTTAGTGATGGTGTCTTCGTGATCCTCAATCATGTCATTGGCTTCACCAAGTTGTTCCAAGAGAGCAACAAAGTGCTTCTTGGATTTTCCCTTGAGTTTGCCCATAAAGGCCTCAAACTCATTTGCATCCACATTAGCTCCCTCAAGTTCATTAATGCTATCCGTCGGAGAAGGATGATTAATGATGGTAGTTTTGATGTTGGGGGTTACCTTGTTGGTGGCTTTAGCCATGAGGCACTTGGCGGTGATGCTCTCATTGGGTGAGTCGAAGAGAGACACCCGTGGAGTCGTCGCAATGGCAATGGAGGCCATGGCAACCGACTCATCACCTTCATCATCGCCATCATCTCATTGTACTCTTCTTGTACCACTAATGCCTTGGGAGGAGTCTTCTTGGTGAAGTTGCTCTTGTTGGGGAACGACTTGGCCTTGTCCTTTCGGATGAGCTTGCCACCATTTTCTTCCCTCTTCTCATACGGGCACTCCGCAACAAAATGACTCACGTTGCCACAATTGTAGCAAGTCCTTACACGTTGCTTGCTCTTCGTGCCACTTGAGTTGTTTTTGCTAAAGTTTGGCCTCGAGTTTTTCTTGCTCCAAAATTTCCTTGAAGCGAGTGCCATGTGTTCATGATACGCATACTTTGTATCTTCGGGGTTGCTCTCTTCTTCCTCTTCTTATTCTTCAACGGTGAGCTTGGCCTTCAATGCAAGGTTAGGCTTCTTTGCCCTTTGAGAACGAAGCACCGCATTGTCGGCGGTCTTGTCCAAAATGTTCATGGCCACAAACTCATCCAACACTTCGCTTGAGGTCAAAGTGTGGAAGTCCGGTCTTTGACGAATGACGAAGGACATGGCCTTGTGGTAGGGCATCATTGCCTTGAGGAATTTGCGCTTGATCCAATTGTCATCAGTGTCCTTGCTCCCGTGATCTCATAGTGAGACCGCGCGTTTGATTACTCTCCGATAAAGCTCACGAGGTTCTTCATCTTCTTTCATTGCAAACTCATCGGCCTCATCTTGCACCACTTCATAGTTGGAGCATTGAATGCTTGCGCTTCCCCGGTAGAGAGAGACAACACAATGCCATGCGTCTTTGGCCAAGCCGAAGGGACGAAGATGAGGTAGGTCTTCGGGTGGAATTTCCTCTTGAATGATGAACAGAGCATTCCCATTGAATTGATTATCTGCGGCTTCTCGAGGAGTGAAGTTGCTTGGATCATGCGAATATAAACCTTCTTCAATGATTCTCCAAAGGTTAGTGTTCACATGATTTAAATGGCGTTTAAAGCGGTAAACCCAAGAATCAAAGTCCTCATTTTTCACAATCTTAGGGGGAGTACCGGCATGATTCAAATGAGTGGAAGAAATCGGTCCACCATAAACAAGTGGTGGTTCCACATGAGCAAAGATGCCGGTGCCATTTTTACCACTAGAAGAAGGAGCCTTTTCACTACTAGCTTCCCCCTTATCGAAGATAGCATCCGTCTCCTTGTTGGTGGGATCACCCACTTTCAATGGTGCGGTGGATAGTTTAAGCCCCTCAAGGAATTTAGTAAACATGCTTTCAACCTCGGTCGTAATGGAGGTTTTCAATGTCTCCAAGGCCACATTGAACTCCTCACGAGAGACCGAGGTTCCCCCATCGCCCGTAGACGAGGTCGGATTCACACCGGAGTGTTCCTCCACACCATCTACGGTATCAACCATACTCTTCGGATGGTAAAGTCCTTAATAAAGAGACGAGGCTCTGATACCAATTGAAAGGATCGATATGGTTGACTAGAGGGGGTGAATAGGCAACTAACAATTTTTAGCTTTTCTTTAACAATTTAAACTTTGCATCAAAGTAGGTTGTATAGATATGCAACTAGGTGAGCAACCTATATGATGCAACAAGGATAGGAACACAAGCAAGCAAATAATATGAAACAAATAAGCTTGCACAAGTAAAGGCATGAGATAACCAAGAGTGGCGACGGTGGCGACGAGGATGTGTTGTTGAAGTTCCTTCCCTTTGAGAGGAAGTATGTCTCCGTTGGAGCGGTGTGGAGGCACAATGCTCCCCAAGAAGCCACTAGGGCCACCGTATTCTCCTCACGCCCTCACACAATGCGAGATGCCGTGATTCCACTATTGGTGCCCTTGGAGGCGGTGACCGAACCTTTACAAACAAGGTTGGGGCAATCTCCACAACTCAATTGGAGGCTCCCAATGACACCACGAAGCTTCACCACAAAGGACTAAGGCTTCGCGGTGACCTCAACCATCTAGGATGCTCAAACACCCAAGAGTAACAAGATCCGCAAGGGATTAATGGGGGGAATCAAATTTCTCTTGGTGAAAGTGTCGATTGAGGCCTTCTCAACCACTCCCGAACAAATCAACAAGTTTGATTGGCTAGGGAGTGGGATCGGGCGAAAATGGAGCTTAGAGCAATAATGGAGCTTGGGGTTGGAAGAGGTAAGTCAACGGGGAAGAAGGGGACCCCTTATATAGTGTAGGACAAAGATCCAACCGTTACCCACCAACCAGCCCGCGGCCAGCGGTACTACCGCGCCTGGCCAGCGGTACTACTGTAGGGTCGCGCGGTACTACTGCTTGCTACCAAGCGGTACTACCGCACGGCTATGCGGTACTATCATAAAGGCCCGCGGTACTGCTGCAACCCCAGCGTTAGTAAGGACAAAACTGACGCGCAGGAACTGAGGGCGGTACTTCCGCAAGTGCGGTACTACCGCGCCTCCATGCGGTACTACCGCAAGATAGAAATCCCCTAGCCAGGGGGGAGGGAACAACCGTGCCTACTTCCGCAAAGAAACGGAAGTAGCAAAAACCCGACACAGTAGTACTACCGAGGGGCGGTACTACTGCCTGACTGCATAGCGCGGTACTACCGCGGAGCGAAAGTGGTACTACCACGGTAGGTGCGGATGTCAAAAATTACATCCGCCCCTACTACCGCGAGGGGGTGGTACTAGCCTGGTGGGCAGCGGTAGTGCGGCTCTAGGGGAGCGGTACTACCATGGGCACCTGCGGTACTACCGCGCCACCGCACGGTACTACCGCTGATGCCTACGGTACTACCGCCTTCCTGGGAGCAATACTACCGCGACCAAACACAGCAGCCAGAACTAGGGAGGCAGGAAAACGGAGGAAGCTCCACGGGAAAAGGAGGGAACAAGAAGGAGACGTGTACGTGATGATTTCACCCAAACCTTTCCAACGCGGACCCCCTCTTAATAGTACGGCTTTCCTACGACTCAAATCCACCAAAAAGAAATGTAGAAAAGACACCGTCTTCAGCAGTCTTCGAGGGGCACCCAACCTTCTTGTGCCTAGCGATGAAATGTCTGGGATACTCAAGGCACACGATTAGTCTGCAACCGCGTTGTCATCAATCACCAAAACACCTTAGAAAACCTACCAAGGGCAAACCTTTGCCTTGCACATGGTCCACTTGAGCTAGATGATGACGATCTTGACTCTCTCAAGTTGGACCACCTTTCTTGATTGGGTTGACTCGATGAAGACTACTTGATTGCTCCCCCATACTCCACAATGGGTGAGCCACTCTTCCGCACATCTTCACAAGTCCATTGTCACAAAAAAGGATGGCAAGCTTCAAGTATTTGATCTCTTCGTGATGCTCCACTTGAACTTGCACACAACAACCTTTCTTGATTGTTTTGACTTGATGAAGACTAGTTGATTGCTCCCCCATACTCCACTATGGGTGAGCCACTCTTCCGCACATCTTCACAAGTCCATTGTCACCACAAAGGACGGCAAGCTTCAAGCATTTGATCTCTTCGTGATGCTCCACTTGAACTTGCACACCGCAACCTAACCCCACAAAGAACCCTCACGAAGACCATGGGTTAGTACACAAAGCGTAATTGACAATGCTTACCATACCATGGAATCACTTGATCCCTCTTGGTACATCTTCTATGCTTTGTGGGTTGATCAACTCGATTCACTCTTTGACTTAGTCTTGATCAACCTCTCACAAGGCCAATCTTTAGGTAATTCCTTGAATAGCAGATTGGTCGACACAAACTCTCCTTGAAACCAACACATGTACTCCAAGAAAAGCCTATGGAAAAACCTTCAAATATAACTCAAGGCAACCATTAGTCCATAGAGATTGTCATCAATTATCAAAATCAAACATGGGGGCACCGCATGTTCTTTCAATCTCCCCCATTTTGGTAATTGATGACAATTACTTTCAAGAGAGTTTAATACAAGGAATTATGCATCACCATGCAATGCAACAACCAATGATGCAAGCGCACCATGCAATGAAACAAACAATGACGCATGCGTATAAGATGCAAAGGCTTAGGAAAAAACCAAAGCAAGGAGAAAACTCTAAAGACTACTCCACAAAACTCTCTTAAACCTCCACAAAACTCTCTGAAACTTCTCCTGTTGGAAATATGCCCTAGAGGCAATAATAAATAAGTTACTATTATATTTCCTTGTTCATGATAATCGTTTATTATCCATGCTATAATTGTATTGATAGGAAACTCAGATACATGTGTGGATACATAGACAACACCATGTCCCTAGTAAGCCTCTAGTTGAGTAGCTCGTTGATCAATAGATGGTTACGGTTTCCTGACCATGTACATTGGATGTCGTTGATAACGGGATCACATCATTAGGAGAATGATGTGATGGACAAGACCCAATCCTAAGCATAGCACTAGATCGTGTCGTTCGTATGCTAAAGCTTTTCTAATGTCAAGTATCATTTCCTTAGACCATGAGATTGTGCAACTCCCGGACACCGTAGGAGTGCTTTGGGTGTGCCAAACGTCACAACGTAACTGGGTGACTATAAAGGTGCACTACGGGTATCTCCGAAAGTGTCTGTTGGGTTGGCACGAATCAAGACTGGGATTTGTCACTCCGTGTGACGGAAAGGTATCTCTGGGCCCACTCGGTAGGACATCATCATAATGTGCGCAATGTGATCAAGGAGTTGATCACGGGATGATGTGTTACGGAACGAGTAAAGAGACTTGCCGGTAATGAGATTGAACAAGGTATCGGGATACCGACGATCGAATCTCGGGCAAGTATCGTACCGCTAGACAAAGGGAATTGTATACGGGATTGATTAAGTCCTTGACATGGTGGTTCCTCCGATGAGATCATCGTGTAACATGTGGGAGCCAACATGGGTATCCAGATCCCGCTGTTGGTTATTGACCGGAGAACGTCTCGGTCATGTCTGCATGGTTCCCGAACCCGTAGGGTCTACACACTTAAGGTTCGATGACGCTAGGGTTATAAAGGAAGTTTGTATGTGGTTAGAGAATGTTGTTCGGAGTCCCGGATGAGATCTCGGACGTCACGAGGAGTTCTGGAATGGTCTGGAGGTAAAGATTTATATATGGGAAGTCCTGTTTTGGTCATCGGAAAAGTTTCGGGGTTTATCGGTAACGTACCGGGACCACCGGGAGGGTCCCGGGGGTCCACCAAGTGGGGCCACCAGCCCCGGAGGGCTTCATGGGCCAAGTGTGGAAGGGGACCAGCCCCAGGTGGGCTGGTGCGCCCTCCCACAAGGCCCAAGGCGCAAGGGAAGAGGAGAGGGGGCAAACCCTAGGGCAGATGGGCCCTAAGGCCCATCCTGGTGCGTCTCCCTCTCCCCCTCCCCCTTGGCCGCCTCCCTTAGATGGGATCTAGGCTGGCCGCCACCCCTAGGGGTGGAAACCCTAAAGGGGGCACAGCCCCTCCCCTTCCCCTATATATACTTGGCCTAGGGGCTGCCCAATACACGCGATTTGATCTCTCTCGTTGGTGCAGCCCTCCCTCTCTTTCTCCTCATATCCTGTGGTGCTTGGCGAAGCCCTGCAAGATTGCCACGCTCCTCCACCACCACCACGCCGTTGTGCTGCTGCTGGATGGAGTCTTCCTCAACCTCTCCCTCTCTCCTTGCAGGATCAAGGCATGGGAGAGGTCACCGGGCTGTACGTGTGTTGAACGCGGAGGTGCCGTCCGTTCGGCACTAGGATCATCGGTGATTTGGATCACGACGAGTACGACTCCATCAACCCCGTTCTCTTGAACGCTTCCGCTTAGCGATCTACAAGGGTATGTAGATGCACTCTTCTTCCCCTCGTTGCTAGTCTCTCCATAGATAGATCTTGGTGACACGTAGGAAAATTTTGAATTTCTGCTACGTTCCCCAACAGTGGCATCATGAGCTAGGTCTATGCGTAGTTACTATGCACGAGTAGAACACAAAGTAGTTGTGGGCGTTGATTTTGTTCAATATGCTTACTGTTACTAGTCCAATCTTGTTTCGACGGCATCGTGGGATGAAGCGGCCCGGACCGACCTTACACATACTCTTACATGAGACTGGTTCCACCGACTAACATGCACTAGTTGCATAAGGTGGCTAGCGGGTGTCTGTCTCTCCCACTTTAGTCGGAACGGATTCGATGAAAAGGGTCCTTATGAAGGGTAAATAGCAATTGGCTTATCACGTTGTGGTTTTGCGTAGGTAAGAAACGTTCTTGCTAGAAACCCATAGCAGCCAAGTAAAACATGCAAACAACAATTAGAGGACGTCTAACTTGTTTTTGCAGGGTATGCTATGTGATGTGATATGGCCAAGAAGAATGTGATGAATGATATGTGATGTATGAAATTGATCATGTTCTTGTAATAGGAATCACGACTTGCATGTCGATGAGTATGACAACCGGCAGGAGCCATAGGAGTTGTCTTAATTTATTTATGACCTGCGTGTGAACATAAACGTCAGGTAATTACTTTACTTTATTGCTAACCGTTAGCTGTAGTTGTAGAAGTAATAGCTGGAGAGACAACTTCATGACGACACGATGATGGAGATCATGATGATGGAGATCATGGTGTCATGCCGGTGACAATGATGATCATGGAGCCCCGAAGATGGAGATCAAAAGGAGCAAAGTGATGATGGCCATATCATGTCACTATTTGATTGCATGTGATGTTTATCATGTTTATGCATCTTATTTGCTTAGAACGACGGTAGTAAATAAGATGATCCCTCATTAAAATTTCAAGAAAGTGTTCCCCCTAACTGTGCACCGTTACGAAAGTTCGTTGTTTCGAAGCACCACGTGATGATCGAGTGTATAGATTCTTACGTTCATATACAACGGGTGTTGACGAGCCTAGCATGTACAGACATGGCCTCGGAACACATGCGAAACACTTAGGTTGACTTAACGAGCCTAGCATGTACAGACATGGCCTCGGAACACAAGAGACCGAAAGGTCGAGCATGAGTCGTATGGTAGATACGATCAACATGAAGATGTTCACCGATGTTGACTAGTCCGTCTCACGTGATGATCGGACACGGCCTAGTTGACTCGGATCATGTAATCACTTAGATGACTAGAGGGATGTCTATCTGAGTGGGAGTTCATAAGATGAACTTAATTATCCTGAACATAGTCAAAAGGACTTTGCAAATTATGTCGTAGCTCACACTATAGTTCTACTGTTTAGTTATGTTCCTAGAGAAAATTTAGTTGAAAGTTGATAGTAGCAATTATGTGGACTAGGTCCGTAAACTGAGGATTGTCCTCATTGCTTCATAGAAGGCTTGTGTCCTTAATGCACCGCTCAGTGTGCTGAACCTTGAACGTCATCTGTGGATGTTGCGAACATCTGACATACACATTTTGATAACTACGTGATAGTTCAGTAAAACGATTTAGAGTTGAGGCACCGAAGACGTTTTGAAACGTCGCAAAACATATGAGATGTTTTGAGGGCTGAAATTGGGATTTCAGGCTCGTGCCCACGTCAAGAGGTATAAGACCTCCGACGATTTTCTTAGCCTACAAACTAAGGGAGAAAAGTTCAATTGTTGAGCTTGTGCTCAGATTGTCTGAGTACAACAATCATTTGAATCGAGTGGGAGTTAATCTTCCAGATGAGATAGTGATGTTTCTCCGAAGTCATTGCCACCAAGCTGCTAGAGCTTCATGATGAACTATAATATATCAGGGACATGTATGATGATCCTTGAGATATTCGCGATGTTTGACACCACAAAAGTAGAAATCAAGAAGGAGCATCAATTCTTGATGGTTGGTGAAACCACTAGTTTCAAGAAGGGCAAGGGCAAGAAGGGATACTTCATGAAACGGCAATTCAGCTGCTGCTCTAGTGAAGAAACCCAAGGTTGAACCCAAACCCGAGACTAAGTGCTTCTGTAATAAGGGGAACAGCCACTGGAGCAGAATTAACCTAGATACTTGGTAGATTAGAAGGCTGGCAAGGTCAATAGAAGTATATTGGATATACATTGTGTTGATGTGTACTTTACTAGTACTCCTAGTAGCACCAGGGTATTAGATACCGGTTCGGTTGCTAAGTGTTAGTAACTCGAAATAAAAGCTACGGAATAAACGGAGACTAGCTAAAGGTGAGCTGATGATATGTGTTGGAAGTGTTTCTAATGTTGATGTGATCAAGCATCGCACGCTCCCTCTACCATCAAGATTGGTGTTAAACCTAAATAATTGTTATTTGGTGTTTGCGTTGAGCATAGACATGATTGGATTATGTCTATCGCAATACGGTTATTCATTTAAAGAGAATAATAGTTACTCTGTTTATTTGAATAATACCTTCAATGGTCTTGCACCTAAAATGAATGGTTTGTTGAATCTCGATCGTGGTGATACACATGTTCATGCCAAAAGATATAAGATAGTAATGATAGTACCACCTACTTGTGGCACTGCCACGTAAGTCATATCGGTATAAAACGCATGAAGAAGCTCCATGTTGATGGATCTTTGGGCTCACTCGTTTTGAAAAGTTTGAGACATGCGAACCATGTCTATTGGTGTATATGCATGAAGAAACTCCATGCAAATGGACCATTTGGACTCACTTGATTTTGAATCACTTGAGACATGCAAATCATACCACATGGGCAAGATGATTGAAAGCCTCGGTTTCAGTAAAATGGAACTAGAAAGCAACTTGTTGGAAGTAATACATTTTGATGTGTGCAGTCCAATGAGTGTTGAGGCGTGTAGTGGATATCATTATGTTCTTACTTCACAGATGATTTGAGTAGATGTTGAGTATATTTACTTGATGAATCACAAGTCTGAATTATTGAAAGGTTCAAGTAATTTCAGGGTGAAGTTGAAAGATCGTCGTGACAAGAGGATAAAATATCTATGTTATGATCACAGAGATGAATATCTAAATTACGAGTTTGGCACAGAATTAAGACATTGTGGAAATTGTTTCACAACTAATACAGCCTGAAACACCATAGTGTGATGGTGTGTCTGAACATCATAACTGCACCCTATTGGATATGATTCATACCATGATGTCTCTTATCGAATTACCATGATAGTTTATGGGTTAGGCATTAGAGACAACCACATTCACTTTAAATAGGGCACCATGTAATTCCGATGAGATGACATCATATGAACTATGGTTTAGAGAAACCTAAGCTGTCATTTCTTAAAAGTTTGGGGCTGCGACGCTTATGTGAAAAGGTTTCATGCTGATAAGCTCGAACCCAAAGCGGATAAATGCATCTTCATAGGACACCCAAAACAGTTGGGTATACCTCCTGTCTTAGATCCGAAAGCAATAAGGGATTGTTTCTAGAATCGGGTCCTTTCTCGAGGAAAAGTTTCTCTCGAAAGAATTGAGTGGGAGGATGGTGGAGACTTGATGAGGTTATTAAACCGTCTCTTCAACTAGTGTGTGGCAGGGCACAGGAAGTTGTTCCTGTGGCACCTACACCAATTGAAGTGGAAGCTTATGATAGTGATCATGAAACTTCAGATCAAGTCACTATCAAACCTCGTAGGATGACAAGGATGCGTACTACTTCAGAGTGGTACGTAATCCTGTCTTAGAAGTCATGTTGCTAGACAACAATGAACCTACGAGCTATGGAGAAGCGGTGGTGGGCCTGGATTCCAATAAATGGCTCGAGGCCATAAAATCCGAGAGAGGATCCATATATGAAAACAAAGTGTAGACTTTGGAAGAACTACTTGATGGTCGTAAGGCTGTTGAGTACAGATGGATTTTAAAAGGAAGACGGACAATGATGGTATATGTCACCATTATAGCTCGACTTGTCGTTTAAGAAGTTTCCCGACAAGTTCAAGGAGTTGACTACGGTGAGACTTTCTCACTCGTAGCGATGCTAAGAGTCTGTTGGAATTATATTAGCGATTACTGTGTTATTTATGAAATCTTGCAGATAGGATGTCAAAACATTGTTTCCTCAACGATTTTCTTGAGGAAAGGTTGTATGTGATACAACCGGAAGGTTTTGTCAATCCTAAAAGATGCTAATAAGTATGCAAAGCTCCAGCAATCCTTCTAAGGACTGGAGTAAGCGTCTCGGAGTCGGAATATACACTTTGATGGAGTAATCAAAGTTTATGGGTTTATACAAAGTTTGTTAGAAACTTGTACTTACAATAAGTGACGTAGAATTTCTGGAAAGCATATAGGGTTATTTGGAAAGTGTTTTTCAATGGAAAGCCTGGATTAAGCTACTTGAACATTGAGCATCAAGATCTATAAGGATAGATCAAAACGCTTAATGGTACTTTCAAATGAGCACATACCTTGACATGATCTTGAAGGTGTTCAAGATGGATCAGTCAAAGAAGGAGTTCTTGCCTTAGTTGTAAGGTATGAAGTTAAGACTTAAAGCTCGACCACGGCAGAAGAAAGAGGAAGGACGAAGGTCATTCCCTATGCTTTTTTCATAGGCTCTACAGTATGCTATGTTGTGTACCGCACCTGAAATGTGCCTTGCCATGAGTCAGTTAAGGGGTACAAGAGTGATCCAAGAATGGATCACAGGACAGCGGTCAAAGTTATCCTTAGTAACTAGTGGACTAAGGAATTTTCTTGATTATGGAGGTGGTAAAAGAGTTCGTCGTAAAGGGTTACGCCGATGCAAACTTTGACACTAATCCAGATTATTCTGAGTAGTAAACTGGATTCGTATAGTAGAACAGTTATTTGGAATAGCTCCAAATAGAGCATGGTAGCTGCATCTAGGAGATGACATAGAGATTTGTAAAGCACACACGGATCTGAAAGGTTCAGACCCGTTGACTAAAACCTCTCTCACAAGAAACATGATCAAACCCAGAACTCATTGAGTGTTAATCACATAGTGATGTGAACTAGAATATTGACTCTAGTAAACTCTTTGGATGTTGGTCACATGGCGATGTGACCTATGAGTGTTAATCACATGGCGATGTGAACTAGATTATTGACTCTAGTGCAAGTGGGAGACTGTTGGAAATATGCCCTAGAGGCAATAATAAATAAGTTATTATTATATTTCCTTGTTCATGATAATCGTTTATTATCCATGCTATAATTGTATTGATAAGAAACTCAGATACATGTGTGGATACATAGACAACACCATGTCCCTAGTAAGCCTCTAGTTGACTAGCTCGTTGATCAATAGATGGTTACGGTTTCCTGACCATGGACATTGGATGTCGTTGATAATGGGATCACATCATTAGGAGAATGATGTGATGGACAAGACCCAATCGTAAGCATAGCACTAGATCGTGTAGTTCGTATGCTAAAGCTTTTATAATGTCAAGTATCATTTCCTTAGACCATGAGATTGTGCAACTCCCGGACACCGTAGGAGTGCTTTGGGTGTGCCAAACGTCACAACGTAACTGGGTGACTATAAAGGTGCACTACGGGTATCTCCAAAAGTGTCTGTTGGGTTGGCACGAATCAAGACTGGGATTTGTCACTCCGTGTGACGGAAAGGTATCTCTGGGCCCACTCGGTAGGACATCATCATAATGTGCACAATGTGATCAAGGAGTTGATCACGGGATGATGTGTTACAGAACGAGTAAAGAGACTTGCCGGTAACGAGATTGAACGAGGTATCGGGATACCGACGATCGAATCTCGGGCAAGTATCGTACCGCTAGACAAAGGGAATTGTATACGGGATTGATTAAGTCCTTGACATCATGGTTCATCCGATGAGATCATCGTGTAACATGTGGGAGCCAACACGGGTATACAGATCCCGCTGTTGGTTATTGACCGGAGAACGTCTCGGTCATGTCTGCATGGTTCCCGAACCCGTAGGGTCTACACACTTAAGGTTCGATGACGCTAGGGTTATAAAGGAAGTTTGTATGTGGTTACCTAATGTTGTTCGGAGTCCCGGATGAGATCCCGGACGTCACGAGGACTTCCGGAATGGTCCGGAGGTAAAGATTTATATATGGGAAGTCCTGTTTTGGTCACCGGAAAAGTTTCGGGGTTTATCGGTAACGTACCGGGACCACCGGGAGGGTCCCGGGGGTCCACCAAGTGGGGCCACCAGCCCCGGAGGGCTTCATGGGCCAAGTGTGGAAGGGGACCAGCCCCAGGTGGGCTGGTGCGCCCTCCCACAAGGCCCAAGGCGCAAGGGAAGAGGAGAGGGGGCAAACCCTAGGGCAGATGGGCCCTAAGGCCCATCCTGGTGCGCCTCCCTCTCCCCCTCCCCCTTGGCCGCCTCCCTTAGATGGGATCTAGGCTGGCCGCCACCCCTAGGGGTGGAAACCCTAAAGGGGGCGCAGCCCCTCCCCTTCCCCTATATATACTTGGCCTAGGGGCTGCCCAATACACGCGATTTGATCTTTCTCGTTGGTGCAGCCCTCCCTCTCTTTCTCCTCATATCCCGTGGTGCTTGGCGAAGCCCTGCAGGATTGCCACGCTCCTCCACCACCACCACGCCGTTGTGCTGCTGCTGGATGGAGTCTTCCTCAACCTCTCCCTCTCTCCTTGCTGGATCAAGGCATGGGAGACGTCACCGGGCTGTACGTGTGTTGAACGCGGAGGTGCCGTCCGTTCGGCACTAGGATCATCGGTGATTTGGATCACGACGAGTACGACTCCATCAACCCCGTTCTCTTGAACGCTTCCGCTTAGCGATCTACAAGGGTATGTAGATGCACTCTTCTTCCCCTCATTGCTAGTCTCTCCATAGATAGATCTTGGTGACACGTAGGAAAATTTTGAATTTCTGCTACGTTCCCCAACATCTCCCCCATTGGCATCGATTGCCAAAATGGGCGAAAAGCTTAGAAGGCCAATATAGATTGAGTTCCTCCATAAGTTGTGTATTTCTCAACAAGAGAGTGGAATGCAATACACATATCCAACGGTAAATACTTGGAGGAAGACAAACTATATTGAGGCCCAAAGATTGTTAAAGGAAGATATGCCACAAAGACATAATCGGCAGAGACACAAGCAATCAAAATATACCAATTGAACCAACTAGGCCAATGATCCTACAAGCCACATGAATAAAGGATATTATGATATGAGCAAAGAAGTGTTCTAAGGAAACTAGAGAAGCTCCCCATGATTTGTGCACACAGGAATTTTTTGTATTTGGATACAAAGTGCACAAAATAGGATCATAGCTCCCCCAAAATCAATAGAAACTAACAACAAGTGCAAGTGAGCACATAGGAAACTAAGCCTAGTAATTGCAACAAACACATGGTTGAGCAACAAGTAAAAGAGGCCACTTAAGAATGGGCTCAACCAAAATGATGTGTGTGAGTCAAGGCAATGCACTTGAGAAGACTAATGTATGGATGAGCATTAAGCATCAATAAAGTCTTGAAAGAATGAGGCACACGGTGCATGGCCTATCATTCCCACACACAACTAGCAAATGGGTTCACAAGCTTACTAATAAGCATATAAAGAACCTATGCCTGTGACAACCCGTGGTGAAGATAGAAGAAGAAAGCCTCATCAAGACGAAGGATACAAATTAAGATGGCAAAAGCCTCGTAAAGATACGAATGAGGAAAATAATCTTCACCACACAAGAGTGCATCAAGATGCAACGAGATAAGACACGCACTCAAGGCAAAAGCTTTCACGGAGCCACCAAAGAAATAACATAAGAAAGCCAAGGTGGACGTGAAAGGAAGGATATCAACTAGATATGCAACTTTTCTCAAGTGTATAAGATTCTAGGTTGACGAAATCATGATGATATATGTCTACAAAGAAGGATGTACACCCGAAATAGTTGCAACACGAGGAACAAGATATCCACAAGGAAATCATAAATATACCAACAAGATATTTGCTTGAAAGCATAGCACATGGCTAGATAAGGTCTTATTGTATATAAATGAATTCCTACTACACAACCATCAAGGACATCACAACTAGCAACATGAGATCATCGTTGAGATGCTTTGAGAAAGGAAACAAGTATCACAAGATGGAATGAATAACATGCCATGATACAACCTACACAAGGTTGATGCAAGAAATGTGTGCATGAAGTATATGAAGATACTTGTTACCGAGATAACATTGGAAGGATGTAGTAGATACCAATTAAAGGTAGATAGTAGTTCATTGATCATCCTAGCTTGACTCCAATAAGCACATGGTGACACCACCTTCCTTGTGAGTGAGCCGAGCATCCAATGCATCTCCAATTGTTCCTAGAACAACAACACAAACAAACTGGTACCCAAACTCATTGGGACCAAGAGTTAGAAACACCAACAATACATAGGACAAACTCCACATAAATATGTGCACATAGATATGAAAATGAATTACATGCACATCTCATCCAATTTGAGACATGGTGGAGTTTCCCCTATATATTGGGTCAAAGAAAGGAAGCATGCCAAAGATACTACACGAAGTTAATATGCATACTCAAGACTTTCAAGAACCGAGACCAAAAGACAAAGAAATACCAAGCGAAGAAAAGATACCAAATGAATAAATCATCACTTGGAGGATATCCATAAAAGATACATCAAGGAATGAGATATCCATTGATACACTTAAAAAGAAAGATGTCAAACTCCCAAAAGAGAGAATGGTTCCAAACAAACCAAGCCCGCTACAAAGTTTCATGATGGCACAAAGCACCAAAAAGAAACGGCTTGCCTTCCACAAACACACACTTGATAAGGATCACAAGATGAGTGTTTTATAGAGAATAGGGTAGCTCCCCCAAGACTAGTGCATTATAGAGAATTTGCATTTGAATCCAAAATGCACGAGGTGGGATCACCACTTTCACTATATCTAGAAAACACTAGACAAGGTCAAGAAATTAACAAGATCCACAAGTGGTATGGAATACAATGGGAGTTGACACAAACCTAGGCAAGAGATAAAGCAAATAAAAGAAAAGGCCAA
Source organism: Triticum monococcum (assembly GCA_034509565.1). NCBI lineage: Eukaryota > Viridiplantae > Streptophyta > Magnoliopsida > Poales > Poaceae > Triticum > Triticum monococcum. The sequence continues at coordinate 10,161,200 of CM067845.1, read as the reverse complement.
TGTGAAGATAAACAAAAATTTCTACCACACATAAGTGAGTACCAATTGTCAAAAGACAAGAAGTATTTGGAAATAATTCCCGGTGGTAGATAACAAGGATATCCGACATCATCTTCACACCAAACAAAAAGCAAATTGCAACTTGTAGAGCTAACATGCCACCTAGGAACAAGATAATTTACAATATCAACTCTAGATGACAATATCTCAAATGTACACATTTTCTAGGCTAGTAATATACACATAGCATATTACTCCCCCATAATGTGATACCAATTAAAGATAGACAAGAGGCAATTAAAGGATCCAACAAGAGATAATTAATGGACTATTTAGAATTTGAATTTCTCATGAGAAGACATACCACATAGCGACTAGATAATCTTGTAATATCAATATTAGATGGTATTCCTCATGTACACACATTTATAGGATTGTGAGGTGCACACAGCACATCACTCCCCCACAATGGGATATTCCATTCATCTCTCACAAGAGCCAACTAAGATAAGACCAAGATCCACAAAGGCTTAACGAACGACACACATGTACATGATGTGCAAACCAACACACACATACTTGATTGCTCAAGATAATCAAGTTGGAAGCACAACATATACAAACACATGCAAGGAACGAAACCAAACATGCAAAGGGGTAAGTAACTATCAATGTAGACACTTTAAGCACGAGTTACCGCAAGGAGGAACATTGGATAAAAGATAGAAACTTGATCATCCGAATCACTTGGCTTGAGACAATAAGAATGATGAAGTCCCCTTAATTCTTCATAAAGTAGCCAAGTCTCCAATGACCTCCTCTATCACCTATTGATCAAGTTTGAGCTTGTTGGTCCCCAACCAAGTTGGGTCCTAAGAGGTTAGTCACAATAGGCTTGGCTACCCAAATGGTTCTTTTCTTGACGCCACTTTGAGCACCAACAAATTTGGCAAACACATTGCCAACATTATCCTTCCCAAGAGAATAGATATCATCAATAATAATTGGGTTGGATAAGTTACCACTAGTGCATGAAGAGGAGAGGTGACCTTTCTCGCGACATAGGTAGCAACGTCTACTCTTCACTTTCTTCTCACTTGATTTCTCAACTTGAGAAGCATAAGCTTGAGTCTTCTTGGGAAGAGGCTTTTCTTCAACTTGAGGTTGAGCATGAGAATGAACCTGTGGCCGCTTTCTTGTTGCTTGTCACTAATGGGTTTCTTCTTCAATGGGCAAGATCTGACATGATGCCCTTCAATTTTGCACTTGAAGCAAATAATCTTGGCCGAATTCTTGACTTGTTCTTGGCCCTTCTTCTTGATCATCTTGGAATTCTTCTTCTTCTTCTTATTGGAGTTGAATCCAAGTCCACCTTTGTCATCGGGGGATTTTTGCACACTCAAGATATTGTTGAGTGTGGATTTCCCTTCATGACTCTTTTCCAAGTCTTTCTTCAAAGAAGTGACTTGGGCCTTGAGCTCTTTGATTTCCTCTACATGGTTAGTCTCAACATAAGTACTAGAGGAAGTATAAGCTTCATCCTTAGAGCAACAAGGCAAGGAAAGCAATTCATCACAAGATGTACCAATGTTATGCATGGATGAATCGCGAGGACTAGCACAAGGCAATATAGCATTTTAAATAAAAGTAGTGCTAGTATCCACATGAGGCTCACTAGATGTTACCTTAGCAAGCATGGCCTCATGAGCTAAATTTAGCACATTATGGGATACTAGAAGATCATCATGAGAGCTTGTGAGCTTTACATGATTTTCTTCCAACATCCCATAATTGCTAGATAGCAACTCAAGTTGAGCCCTTAGCTCAACATTCTCCTTCAAAATGGATGATTCACAAGAGATAGAGTTAGTAGCACAAGCATCATCATTAACAACAAGAGGAGAGGACACCTTGGAAAGCTCTTTTGAATACGAAGCTTTAAGTTGAGCATGAGACTCGGTGAGCTTGATGAGCTCATTCTTAATGACCCTTGAGCCATTTTTGAGGTGCTCAAAGTCCTCGAGGAGTTTAGCATGTGCAACTTCAAGCTCCTAATTTTTAATTTCAAAATCATTGGCCTTCTCAAGAGCTCTATCACGAGATTCCCTCACTCTCGATAATTCTAGAGAAAAAGTCTCCTCAAGCGATTCCTTGGTGGTTTGTTCAAGTTCGAGAGCTTGGGAGAGGTCCGCGATTTCATTAGCGTAATCACGCTCATGACCTTCCATTTTATCAATGGTGACCTCATGCTCCTCAAGACGAGATTCCAACTCATCAATATATTTCTTGCCATCAATGGCAATGGACATGATTTCCATGAAGTTGGAACGAGCAATTTTATTTTTATTAAGAGCTTTAAAAACCATTTCCCCCTTAATTTTTAAGGAGGCAACATTATCATTCTCTTCATCATTATCCTTATCATCATTAGCACCAACATCATCATCAAGAGACATATTGGGTTTCAAAGTAGGAGATACCTTTGAAGCCTTAGCCATAAGGCAAAAAGCAATAGATGATGATGTAGAATCCCTTGAAGCACCATTTAAAACCACATCTTGTTCCGTGGAGTGTTGGGTTTCCTCTACATTGTTAGCACCACAACTCGAGGAAATACAAGCATTTTTATCATAGCAACAAGATATAGCAAGCATATCATCATGAGATTTAGTCAAACAATTTCTACAAGATATGCACGGACTATCAACACAAGCATGTGAAACATGTATGGTGCTCGAAGTGTTAAAGTCCAAAGAAGAAGCATTGCAATAAGATAGTGATGAAGGATCATCCACAATAAGCATACTGTCATCATTGCAATGACCAACACTACTCACCATATCATTACCTTGTGGCAAACCACATGTAGTTGAAGTAGAAGAAGTTGAGAAGACTATACGGCCGGATGTGGAGGGAGAACAATCATCCCCACAAAACTTGGACACGCCATATTTATCTTGAAGCTTTGTCCACAACTCATGAGCATCCCGGAACGGCATGAGCTGAAATATAACTACATTGCTCAAAGCATCGAAAAGCACATTAGAAGCTTGAGAATTGACATAAGAGTTTCTCTCATCCTCTAAAGATAATCTTTGGGGATCCTTTGGAGGAGAAAAACCCATATCTACAATTCGCTCTAAATTTGGGTCCATGACCCTAAAGAGATTAAGCATGTGAATTACCCAAACATCAAAATTTGTGCCATCGAAACTAAGAGTGTAAGAGAATCCTAATCCCCTAGTCGAAATCCTTACTCTCTAGGCGGTTAAGCCCTATAAAGAGAGACGAGGCTCTGATACCAATTGAAAGATCGTGGATGTCGCCTAGAGGGGGGTGAATAGGCGTTTTAAAATAATTATGGTTGAGGCTTGAACAAATGCGGAATAAACCTAGCGGTTAATTTGTCAAGCACAAAACCTAAAACAATTAGGCTCACCTATGTGCACCAACAACTTATGCTAAGAAAGATAAGCAACTAAGTGATAGCAAGATATATGACAAGAAACAATATGGCTATCACAAAGTAAAGTACATAAGTAAAGGGCTCGGGTAAGAGATAACTGAGGCACGCGGAGACGATGATGTATCCCGAAGTTCACACCCTTGCGGATGCTAATCTCCGTTTGGAGCGGTGTGGAGGCACAATGCTCCCCAAGAAGCCACTAGGGCCACCATAATCTCCTCACGCCCTCGCACAATGCAAGATGTCGTGATTCCACTAAGGGACACTTGAGGGAGGTTACCGAACCGTACAAATGGCAACCCTTGCGGGCGGTCATCGAACCCGTACACTTTGGCACCCATTGGGGGCGGTCACCGGTACCCGTCAAATTGCTTGGGGAGATCTCCACAACCTAATTGGAGACCCCGATGCTTGCTCGGGGCTTTACACCACAATGAATGAGCTTCGAAAACCACCAACTGTCTAGGGCGCCTAAGGGAGTCCTGGATTAGGGGGTGTCCGAATGGCTGGACTATACCTTCATCCGGACTCCTAGACTATGAAGATACAAGAGTGAAGACTTCGTCCCGTGTCCGGAAGGGACTTTCCTTGGCGTGGAAGGCAAGCTTGGCGATACGGATATGTAGATCTCCTACCATTGTAACCGACTTTGTGTAACCCTAACCCTCTCCGGTGTCTATATAAACTAGAGGGTTTTAGTCTGTAGGACAAGATACAGAACAACAATCATACCATAGGCTAGCTTCTAGGGTTTAGCCTCTCCGATCTCGTGGTAGATCTACTCTTGTACTACCCATATCATCAATATTAATCAAGCATGACGTAGGGTTTTACCTCCATCAAGAGGGCCCGAACCTGGGTAAAACTTCGTGTCCCTTACCTCCTGTTACCATCCGGCCTAGACACACAGTTCGGGACCCCCTACCCGAGATCCGCCGGTTTTGACACCAACATTGGTGCTTTCATTGAGAGTTCCTCTATGTCGTCGCTGTCAGGCTTGATCGCTCCTACGATCATCAATAGCGATGCAGTCCAGGGTGAGACCTTCCTCCCCGGATAGATCTTCGTCTTCGGCGGCTTCGCACTGCGGGCCAATTCACCAGGCCATCTGGAGAAGATCAAAAGCTATACCCCTGGCCGTCAGGTCAGATTTGGAAGTTTAAACTACACGGCTGACATCCACGGGGACTTGATCTTCGAGGATTCGAGCCACTGCTGAGCGCGCCGCACTGTCACGACGAGCATGATCTAGCTCTGCCGCCGAACAATGCCCTGGAGGCCGCACCCGCATCGGCTTCGACCCTTAATTCGGAGCCAACTGCGCCGATCGAGGATGGGTGGTTGGACGCCGCCTTGGGGGCTACGATCCCAACGGCGATCGAGCCGAACACCAGCCCCGTACTCCGCGAGACTCGTGACTCCAAGGAGCCGGATTCCTCTCCTGACTCCGAACCCTCCGCGTCCCTACCGATCGAATCCGATTGGGCGCCGATCATGGAGTTTACTGCCGCGGACATCTTTCAGCACTCGCCTTTCAACGATATTCTAAAGACACTAAAGTCTCTCTCTTTATCAGGAGAGCCCTGGCCGGACTACGGCCGGCAAGGTTGGGATACGGACGATGAAGAAATTGAAAACCCACCCACCACCCACTTTGTAGCCACTATCGACGATTTAACCGACATGCTCGACTTTGACTCCGAAGACATCGACGGTATGGATGCCGATGACGGAGACGATGAAGAACCAGCGCCTATTGGGCCCTGGAAAGCCACCTCATCATATGACGTATACAAGGTGGACGCACCAAAAGATGACGACGAGGAGCGGAAGGACGCACTGAAGGCTTGTTCCCTCGAGAAGCAGTCAAAGCAGTGATGCAAGCGCCGCCCCAAATCCCGCCTCGATAGAAATAACGATCACACAAACCCAGCGCTAGAGCAGGGCGAACCGCTGCTGGACAACGGCAATCCGGATAATCAAACCGAACAAACAAATTCTATCAAGGATAATGGTCCGTACGACATAATGCCGGACAGGCACCCGGAGCAGCAGAATGCCTGTAAAAGGCTTGTTGCCACCGGGAGGAGTCTTAAAAAGCAGAAGCAAAGGCTCAAGGCTGCGCAAGACACACTCCAAATCAGATGGAGTAAAATACTCAACACAGCAGTGAGGTACGGCGACAATCGCCCCTCCAAGAGCTACCCAAAGCGGAAGCTGCTACCTGAATTCGAGGAGGAGGCCTCAAACCCCCCACAACCAAATATCAAAGCAGCCACCTGGCCAGATAGACGACCCCTCTACCAACACAGAGCGGCATACAACGCCACTCACAATACAACACGCGACCCATGCGAGGACTCGCACCCAAAGGACGACGCAACAAGATCCATCTATGGACCACGCAAGCGCGCCCCAGCACACAATGCAACACAACAAACATCCGAACAACGCGGTACACCCAGCTACAGGGGTGCCGCACACCCCCTATGTTTGACCGATGAGGTGTTGGACCATGAATTTCCAGAGGGATTCAAACCCGTAAACATAGAGACATACGACGGAACAACAGACCCTGGGGTCTGGATTGAGGACTACATCCTTCATATCCATATGGCTCGAGGAGATGATCTCCACGCCATCAAGTACTTACCCCTCAAGCTCAAAGGGCCAGCTCGTCACTGGCTTAAAGGCCTCCCCGAAAGCTCCATTGGAAGTTGGGAAGAGCTTGAAGACGCCTTTCGGGAAAATTTTCAAGGGACTTATGTCCGACCTCCGGATGCGGACGATTTGAGTCATATAACTCAACAGCCCGGAGAGTCAGCCTGAAAGCTTTGGATCGGGTTTCTTACTAAAAAGAACTAGATTGTCGACTGTCCGGACGCCGAAGCCTTGGCAGCTTTTAAGCATAGCGTCCGTGACGAATGGCTCGCCAGACACCTCGGCCAAAACAAGCCGAGAACGATGGCCGCATTAACAAGCCTCATGACCCGCTTTTGCGCGGGTGAGGACAGCTGGCTAGCCATATGCAGTACCAGCGACCCCAGTACATCTGAAGTTAGAGATGGAAATGGGAAATCACGGCGCAACAGCAATAACAAATGCCGGAATAAAGAAGACAGCACGAAGTGCATGGCAGTAAACGCCGGATTCAAAAGCTCTCGGCCAGGTCAAAAGCCGCCCTCTAAAGGCACCAGGGATGAACTATCCAGCCTCAACAAAATTCTGGGCCAAGTATGTCAGATCCATAGTACCCCTGGTAAACCTGCTAATCATACCCACAGAGAATGTTGGGTCTTCAACCAGTCCGCAAGCTCAACGCCGTACACAAGGGGGAGGATACACCAAGTGAAGACGAGGACGAGCCTCCCATGTAAGACACTGGGGAACAAAAGAAATTTCCACCAGAAGTCAAAACAGTAAACGGGTTACACGTGATCAAGGGAAAAAACAACGCGGCACTCCCAGGAAAATATACCCAAGTGCCTGTCACCGCGAAGTCCTGCCACTGGTCGTCTCAACCGATCACTTTCGACCATCGCAATTACTCGGCAAGTATCCGGTGTGCGGGATGGGCTGCCCTGGTATTAGACCCAGTAATTGACGGTATCACTTCACACGAGTCTTGATGGATGGTGGCAGCAATCTAAACCTAATATATCAGGATACAATCCACGGGATGGGGTTAGACCCAACAAAAATTCGCCATAGCAATACTACCTTTAAAGGAGTAACGCCAGGCCCAGGGGCTCATTGTACGGGCTCCCTCCTACTACAAGTTATATTCGGCTCCCCCGATAACTTCCGTTGCGAGCATTTAACCTTCCACATCGCTCCGTTCCAAAGTGGCTACCAAGCACTGCTCGGACGCGAAGCTTTCACTCGCTTTAACGCAATACCACACTATGCCTCCCTCACACTCAAGATGCCCGGTCCACATGGCATCATTTCAGTGAACGGAATATCAAGCGATCTCTGCGCGCCGAAGAGAGTGCGGCTGCCTTGACAGCCGCACACTAAAGGCGCCCGGACCAGTGAAAGCATCCAATAGGTCGTCAAGACCTCACACACAACTAATCAAGTCCGGCGCCGCTATTTATACCGAATAACTGGTCACACCCCTATTTGTCAATACAAGGGGCTCAATGCACGCAAACAAGTGGCAATTTCTTCTCATCTTGAATTATACATGGTTTCTTTAAAAACTATCTTTTTGCAAGCAACTTTTTCACCTAAATTCCTCTCTTTTACAGACGATCATCATGCTACACCCGTCCAGGATACGGCACAACGGAGACACAGGCGTAGACGTGCAGCAGGGACCCGCTCCAAGGATTCTTTTTAGATTAAGACCCTGCATAAACCTTTTCTACTGTCTCTTGTTGATACATATCCACCGTTGAGAAGGATGCTGACGTCTTGGCATGTGGCCACGCTAGAACAATGCACGTACCTGGACACAAGGGGCTTCTTACAAAGGCCATTATTTAGGCCCGGTTTATACTACAAAGACCAAATACCTTAGGGAGTGTTCGGCGTCGCGAGTTTGGCCCTATATGCATCAGCTCTGAATCATTGTCTTTGGTCAAATGTTGGGTTTTCCCGGCTCCTGTGCTTTGGTGCCTTACGTTCCGCTTTACCGGCTAAGGTAGCACCAGGAGAACTACTGCGATTATACCCTGGTTCATCTGGACGAGCACCTCAGTAGAGAAAGCCGAAAACTGACTGTCATGATATAGCGTGAGACTGGTCAACCAATCGATGACCTGTTGGAATGTTAGAATTCCTCCGCCTTAACGAAGGGCCGTTTTCCGGCCAGGCATGTACGCACCCCGGGATTGGGAGAGTGCAGAGCCACCAGGGGCTACCTAGTAGCCCCACTGTCAAACTCCTATGGCTAAGTGAAAGTGCTAAAGCATTATAGTCCGGTTGCCTTGCTCGCTCCGTTATCACCTCCATAATAGGACCAAGATGTTGGGTTAAGTGTGAACGTGTGTTTTTGCGAGCACCTCCGCATTATACGCGTGGGGGTTGAAGCCGACGGCTGTAATCTTTCAGGTTATACACATGTATACATAAACGGCCGCCTAGGAGGCATCATATTACTTTTAGGCAAAAGTATAAAAATAGCCTTATAAAAATTTATAAAAGCATTTTGCTTACAATGAGATTACATATCACTCAAACATAATATTTTTTGAGCACTGGGTGTCTATCAAACGAGCACCCTCGAGAAGTTCTTCAAAGTAGTGCTCAACAGCCATTCGACCTATGGCCGAATCCCGCGCTGCAACAGTGGTAGCATCCATCTCCGCCCAGTATGCTTTAACATGGACAAAGGCCATCCGTGAGCCCTCTATGCACGCCGACCTCTTCATCGCATTAATCCGCGGCACCACGTCAAGGGACTGCTGCACCAAGCTAAAATAGCTGGTCGGTTTTGGCCTTTCCGGCCATAGCTGATCCACAACAGACCTCATGGCGAGTCCGGACAACCTATTCAGTTCGGCCCATTCGGCTAATCGGTCAGTTAATGAAATCGGACGCTCGGGAGAATGGAATTGTGTCCAAAACAGCTGGTCCACTTCACGGTCCGTCTGACCCTGGAAGTACTTGGCCGCATCGGCAGCGCTCGCCGCCAAATCCATATACACATCCTCTGAACTCCACAGCCGATCCAGAGAAGCATACAGTGGATCTCCGAACTTCCTCCGCAACAAAAAGGATTTCCCAGCTACAATATCCCCGGCTTCCCGCAGCTCCCCCTTCTTCGCCCTCATAGCAGAGCGGATGTCTTTTCTCGTCGCAGCAGCCTTCTCAAGGTTCGATGCCTTCGCTAGGTTTTCCTTTTCAAGAACCCGGCAGCGGACGACAGCGGCTTTTAATTCTATGGTCATCTTGGCCATCTTATCTCGGCTCTCGCCATGCGCGGCCTTCTCGGCTTTCAACTCTTCGGCCGCCTTCAAAGCAGCCGCATTACCAAACCTCGCTTGTTCCTTGGCTCGGGCAAGTTCTTCCCGCAAGGCTTCAACAGTGGCAGCTCCATCTGCAGTCACAACATATTAAAGATACTGGCATCGTGCTCCTCTTACTATGTGACGTTTATCAGATAATGACACTTACCCTATGCCTCGTCAAGCCTTTTGTTAACAAGCTTGATGTCGGCGTCTGCCGCATCCAACTGCCATTTTAAATGGGCAAACTCGCTAGTTCGGCTAGCCAACGGAGCTTCCATCACCTGCACATAGAGGCAGTACGGCTATTACCTGGGAATATGATCCTCTGTTCCTCGTCGTTTCCAATGACAACCAGAGTCTCAGGGGCTACTATCTACACAGGGCACACCTAGCATGTCCAGGACTATCATACATTATTTTACGTACCTCAAAGCCTGTCAGTAGACTCATAAAAGCTTCATGCAATCCGCTTTTGACGGACAAGATTCTCTCCATCACCGTATTCATCAGCATACGGTGTTCATCTGAGATGGCCGCTCGCCCCACCAACTCCCTCAGAACATCCGATCGCACACCAGATGGTGCCGGACTCTTTTGTCTGCTCTCTTCGGGAGCCGGACACTAGGAGCTTTGGGGGTCAATGGGATTATCTTATGGCCTCACCGGATTCGGAGAGGCCCTCCGCGACGACACTTCGGGGTCGCCCGCTTCCAGAGCGGAGGAGACCGGAGGAGGCGTTTCGCTCTCCATCATCTCTGGAAGAAGATCCCCCGAAGACGAGCTCATTTGAGAGGGGCTAAGGCCCGAACTGCAAAGATATACAGTGGTTATTTTCTCAAAAGAAAAAGATGGCATACATGTACTATTAAAGTATTTCGGGTCACTTACGACTCGCTGCAGAATTGATCACCCCGCGGACTTTGTGCGGCAAAAGCACCCCCCCCCCAAGGTAGGACCCTTTGTGGGAGACTTCTTCTCCCGTTTGGAAGCTTCGGCTTCTGAATCCCCGGGCATAGTCCTTTTCCTCCTCCGGTCGTCTTCCTTCATGGAGGCGCTCGCTCCCTCGGTTAGAATGGGCAGCGTTAGCGGCCCGCGTCCGCCCGTATTATCCTCCCCAGTATCTTCCTTCAAGGGCTCTGGGCAAGGTGCGACCTGGAGCATCTTTTCCAATACCGGATTGTCCAAACCCTCAGGGAGGGGGGCCGAACACCGGATCAACTTCGCCTTTGTTAGCCAGTCCTGGTCAAAAAGCGAACTCTCAGAAATAACTTTGTAACAAATGAGAGATAGTATGTTCGGCTGGAAGATTCCTTACCTGTTCGGCGGCACGGTTACTGCTCAGGTCCATGTCCTCGGTGATTTCCGGACACTCTACCTGGGGTTCGAAGAATGACTTGTACATCTCCTCGTGCGTCAGGCCGAGGAAATTTTGAATGACAAGTGGTCCCTCGGGATTGAACTCCCACAAGCGAAGGGGCCGGCGTTTGCAAGGCTGGACTTGACGAACCAGCATAACTTGTATTACCGCAACCAAACTAAAATCTCCATTGAAGAGATCTCGAATGCGGCTTTGCGGTATAGGCACGTCCTTGGCTGGACCCCAGCTCAGACCTCTGTTGATCCATAACCTCAGTTGTGGTGGAGGGCCCGAGCGGAAAACAGGGGCGGCTGCCCACTTGGCACTTCTAGGAGCCGTGATGTAGAACCACTCATGTTGCCACAATTGAGACACCTCTGGAATGGAACCTTTGGGCCATGGAGCTCCCGTCATCTTGCATATTAAGGCACCTCCACACGCTGCATGTTGCCCCTCGATCATCTTCGGCTTTACTTCAAAGGTCTTGAGCCACAGGCCAAAGTGAGGGGCAACCCGGAGGAAGGCCTCACACACCACAATAAATGTCGTGATATGAAGAAAGGAGTCCGGAGCTAGATCATGGAAATCTAGCCCGTAATAAAACATCAAACCCCGACGAAAGGATCCAGAGCAAGGCCTAGACCTCGGAGGAAGTGGGAGACGAACACGACGTTCTCATTGGGTTCGGGGGAGGGGACGGCCTGCCCTCGGGCAGGCAGCTGATGCAAAACCTCGGCGGTCAGATATCTGGCCTCCCTCAACTTTTTGATGTCTTCTTCCGTGACGGAGGAAGGCACCCATCGGCCTTGAAGGCTAGATCCGGACATGATTGAAGGTTCGAAGCACCTGACCTGAACTTTGGGTGTTTGAGCTTGAGGTGGGGGAAGGATTCGATTGAGCACGGGAGGGAAAAAATAAAAGCCTTGTCCCTTTATAAAGAAGGTGAATATCAAGCGTCCTCTCCGTGGCCATTTGGACTTGCCTATAGTCTAGGAGTCCTAGAAGCGGTTGGGTTACCCACGCCCGTATTGATGCGAATCCCGGAATAAGGGGACACGATCTCGCTTCGACAAGACGTGCCAAGGAAACCGCCTCGCATGACACGCTGAGGTGGGACAATAAAATGATTCGAATAAAGGCTTGGCCGTGGTGCGATGTCACACTACGGAATACGTCAGTAGATTAGATTTGTGTAAATATTATTCTCTCTATGGCAATATGTGGAAACTTATTTTGCAGAGCCCGACACTATCTTTGTGTTCATAATCTTCTATGAAGTACTTGGGGAGGAACCCGCCTTGCAATGCCGAAGACAATCTGCGCGCCGGACTCGTCGTCATTGAAGCCTGGTTCAGGGGCTACTGAGGGAGTCCTGGATTAGGGGGTGTCCGGATGGCCGGACTATACCTTCAGCCGGACTCCTGGACTATGAAGATACAAGATTGAAGACTTCATCCCGTGTCCGGAAGGGACTTTCCTTGGCGTGGAAGGCAAGCTTGGCGATACGGATATGTAGATCTCCTACCATTGTAACCGACTTTGTGTAACCCTAACCCTCTCCGGTGTCTATATAAACTGGAGGGTTTTAGTCCGTAGGACAAGATACAGAACAACAATCATACCATAGGCTAGCTTATAGGGTTTAGCCTCTCCGATCTTGTGGTAGATCTACTCTTGTACTACCCATATCATCAATATTAATCAAGTAGGACGTAGGGTTTTACCTCCATCAAGAGGGCCCGAACCTGGGTAAAACTTCGTGTCCCTTACCTCCTGTTACCATCCGGCCTAGATGCACAGTTCGGGACCCCCTACCCGAGATCCGCCGGTTTTGACACCGACAGCGCCCAAGCACCCAAGAGGAACAAGCTCAAGGGTACCAAGCACCCAAGAGTAATAAGCTTCTCAACTTGTAACGTCCATGTATCACCATGGATAACTCAAACCGATGCACCAAATGCAATGGCAAGGGCACACAGAGTGCCCAAGTACTTCTCTCTCAAATCCCACCGAAGCAAATAATGCTAGGGAGGAAAATGAGAGGAAGAACAAGAAGGAGAACACCAAGAACTCCAAGATCTAGATCCAAGGGGTTCCCTTCACATAGAGGAGAAAGTGATTGGTGGAAATGTGGATCTAGATCTCCTCTCTCTTTTCCCTCAAAAACTAGCAAGAATCCATGGAGGGATTGAGAGTAAGCAAGCTCGAAGAAGGTCAACAATGGGGGAAGAACACGAGCTCAAAGGATAAGGTTGAATGGGGAAGAAGACCCCCTTTTATAGGAGCTCCTGAATCCAACCGTTATGTGCTCAGTCCATGCAAGGGGAGCGGTACTACCGCCCAGGAGGTAGAACACGGAGAGCGGAGCGAAACAGAGTGCGTGGCGGAGCCTCATGAGCGGCACTACCGCTGGAGCCAGCGGTACTACCGTTGGCCGCACCGGTACTGCCGCTTGGGACAGCGGTACTACCGCTTGTGCCGATAAGCGGTACTGTCGCTCCGGCCCAGCGGTACTACCGCTGGGACCGCGCACAACGCCTACCACGAGCACGGGGAGAAGGAACAGAGAGGAGGGCCATTGAGCGGCACTAGGGGTGGTGGTAGCCCCGGTACTACTGCACATGAGCGGTACTACCGCTCCTACGGCTGCTCCTACTGCCGCTGAACCCGACACGAGAAAACCACGTTTCGAGTCGAGGCGGTACCAGCGCGGAACCGGAGCCGTACTACCGCTTATGGCCATGGGCGGTACTACCGGTACCACCTCTTGTGGCGATAAGCGGTACTGCCGCTGGCGCCATCCTTAAGCCACTTCCACGAAAGCAAGTAAACTCCACGGAAAACCAGAGCTGCCATAACTTCTGCATATGAGCTCCGAATTGAGAAAACTCAAGCCTGTTGGATACAAGACGACGAGTAGCATCAAAACATCGACTGGTTATAGTAAGAAGAGGCTGGGGAGGTATGCCAACAAATAGAGGAGAGAAACCTCCAACCGAGAAGAACCCGCAAAAACCTCCAACATCGAAAACATCATAGAAGATGCGAGTGGACTCCGTTTTCGATGAACTCGAGCTTGTCACCAAGATGACCATAAGCTCCAAAACTCACAAAGAGAAGAGCCAAACAAGAACCAATAACGATGATGCAAGGATGCAATGGTTTGAGCTCTCTATGAACGATACGATCAAGCTACTCATCAAGAGCCCCCCTTAATAGTACGACAATTGATCCTATAACCCGGTCTCCCAACTACCATCATGAGACCGGTAAAATAGAAAACCTACCAAGGGCAAACCTTTGCCTTGCACATGGTCCACTTGAGCTAGATGATGACGATCTTGACTCCCTCAAGTTGGACCACCTTTCTTGATTGGGTTGACTCGATGAAGACTAGTTGATTGCTCCCCCATACTCCACAATGGGTGAGCCACTCTTTCGCACATCTTCACAAGTCCATTGTCACCACAAAGGACGGCAAGCTTCAAGCATTTGATCTCTCCGTGATGCTCCACTTGACTTGCACACAACAACCTTTCTTGATTGTGTTGACTTGATGAAGACTAGTTGATTGCTCCCCCATACTCCACTATGGGTGAGCCACTCTTCCGCACATCTTCACAAGTCCATTGTCACCACAAAGGACGGCGAGCTTCAAGCATTTGATCTCTTCATGATGCTCCACTTGAATTTGCACACCGCAACCTAACCCCACAAAGAACCCTCACGAAGACCATGGGTTAGTACACAAAGCGTAATTGACAATGCTTACCATACCATGGAATCACTTGATCCCTCTCGGTACATCTTCTACGCTTTGTGGGTTGATCAACTCGATTCACTCTTTGACTTAGTCTTGATCAACCTCTCACAAGACCAATCTTTAGGTAATTCCTTGAATAGCACCTTGGTCGACACAAACTCTCCTTGAAACCAACACATGTACTCCAAGAAAAGCCTATGGACAAAACCTTCAAATATAACTCAAGGAAACCATTAGTCCATAGAGATTGTCATCAATTACCAAAACCAAACATGGGGGCACCGCATGTTCTTTCAGGGTTATATTGCTCTCGCCCCTACCTCTTCCTCCTACATTCCTTGGGCCGCCTCGACCCCTCTGGTTACCAAAACCACCTCTGCCCGGTTGCCTGAAGCGAATATTGTCAGCCAGAACAAAGTCACCCCACTCAAATTTTGTCTCATTATGAACACCGTCACCACACTCCTCGTGCCAATGCCCGCATTCACCACAGTTAAAGCAAAAGACAGGTAATTTCTCATATTTTACTTGGTATCTGACTCGTTCATCCCCCTTCTTTCCAGTGACAAACCTCTTAATTTTTGCGTTGATATCGATTTTCACCCTCACCCGAACAAATTCACCAAAAAAACCTGTCGGTAGCTTGAGCTGCACATCTTCCACCTCGCCAATTCGTGATGCCATCCCCCTGACTACAGGTTCGATCAAAAAGTTATCAGGTAAACAATGGATTTGCGCCCAAACTGCCAGCTTATCCAACTTGATGCGTTCAGGGTTTTTTAACCCATCATACTCCACCAAAATCACTGCTTGGCCTCTGAAAAGCCATGGCCCCTCTAGCATGGCCTTATTCCAATCCCCTAGACAACCAAACTGAGCTGTGAACAAGTTGTCCTTCACCTTCCTCCAGACCACCGTCTTCGCCGGGTTCCAGGCTGCACGCATGTCCCCATAAAGAGCATTAGGGCTGAAAGTCCTTGTAGTGTGCACCCTGGCTATGGCTAGCCACTTCGCTGGCGCCCCCAGATCCGGCAATTCCTCTTCCCACACGAAATCATCATCTTCCTCCTCATGCAGATTCAACCTGGCTAGCAGCTCCCCCGTCGTCTCCTTGCCCTGCCGCCCCTGCGAGCTTGTTCCCGACGCCATGGATGGAGCAGTCTAGTCGTTACCAATGAAAACCCTAGATCGACCTGCCAGAGAAACCACAAGAACCAAGGCCGGGTAAGGTCACGAGGGCCTCCCTTGATCAGCCCGAGTCCAGGGGATCACTAGCAAGATCGCCGGGGAAAAGAAAGTAAGATCCGGCCGCGGCGCCGGAGTACGTCGAAACCCTAGGCTATCGCCTTCGGGGAGAGAAAAATCTTTTATTTTATTTTATTGACTAGGAGAATTTAAAAAAAAAGATGAAAAAATGATATTTAAGAAGCAGGTAGCCCGGATATGGGCCGGCCCAAACAGGCGTTGTATGTCTTCCCCCAGCGTGCAGAGCGCAGTTTAGAAGGTTCCTACTGTATGGGCCGGCCCAGATGGGGATTCGCCTGTGTGAAACATTTTTTATCACTTACAGTTGACATCCGTGGGCCCCTAAAAAGTGACATCGGTGGGTAATATTTTGCAATTTTGGGGCAATTCCAGTGACGTACCGCCAGAAGCAAAAGCCTTTTATCATTAGGTATAGATAAACTACTTTGATATACCACACACCATACAACACAATAAGAGTCGCTACAAGTGCGCTCTCTCGTTGCGTCCACCTGTCCTTTTATAACTGTGCTGTTTTTACTGTGTCGAACGAGACAACGCGTCGATATAAGAACCAGCGATGAAAACCCTAGGCTCTTATTTTCCCCCAATCCCATGTTCTTCCTCCCACCTATCTGCCTCCACGTCCCTGCTTCCCCACGTCCTTATCCTCCTCTCCTTGCGTCGTGAAGCTGTCCTTATCCTCCTCTCGTTGCGTCGTGAAGCTGGTAGCCGAAGCTCGGGCTGACGCCCCCGCTCGCCATTTCCCGCTTCTCCGGATATGAGTGCGGTGGCGGCGATTGGTGGATGAAAGCTGGGTCCTGACCAGAACACAATACCGTCCAGGTCCCTGCTACCATTGGAGAGGCGAGGATGGCATCGGTCGCATCGCAGCAGTTCGGCAGCCTCCACTGCCACGCTGTTTCAAGGACTGCAAGTCATGGCTGTTTCATCATCGTCCTCGCTCGGCACTGGAAAGATGGACGAGGAGGCCCCCGTCCCCCGTCCTCGTCGGCCACAGATCTGGCAACGGGAAGGGTCGTCGAGAAGTTTTTCCATGCCTCCCTTGCAGTTGCAGGTATCCGCACCTCTCTTCATCCTGATTTGCCTCCCCCCCCCCCCCCCCCCCCCCCCCCCCCCCCCGATTTAATCAGGTTGTGTGGTGGGAGCAGGATCCGCATTGGGTAAAGGAGGGGCCGGGCTCCACGGCTTTGAAGGTCATAGCCTGACGGCACCTACCCTCCTGCTTTGGCCTGGGGCGTTGGGGAGTCATGGCCGACAACGACCTCAAGTTCTTTGTCTGACGCCGCTGGCCAAGATACTACAAGTAATGTATGAACCAAAGTATTGTATTGTCAGCCTCCTTTAGTCCATGTCTGCATAACGTGGCAATGAATCCTAGATGGTAGGGTCGCTTGGGCGCTGTGCTAGATTAGTTTTTCAACCATCCCATATGTGGTACAATAATCTTCCTTTTCCTTTTCAAGACAAGAGATTTTGTAGTAAATATTGCAAATGATCTCATGCAGTTTCCACAAGACAAAATGTGTGGTAGAAAATAGAATATGAGTAGAATTTGCATGTCTTGGAATCCAAGATGATCTGCCTAAGCCCTCTAATTGGCGACAGGATCATCAGGCACACTCCAAGGATGATGCAGACCTGAAGATCGCGTCGCAAAACACAACAGATTAGGCTGGAATTGAGATTAACTAAGGAGAGACATGGATATATATATATATATAGATAACTACAGGTAGATAGCTTACTCAATTGGTGCACCATGAGGGGCTGAATCTTTTGGCCTTGTAGATGCCGAAGCCATGATGCAGGGGAACTGCAGGAACAATAGATGTTGCCTTAGATTTGAAACTCTGAATTTTACTGATTCTTGTCTTAGCCCTCTATCCCTAAATAGATTTTTACCTAGGTTCGGTTCTCATTGCCATTCACAATGCAGTGGAATTTCCTGGTTCTAGAAGACATTACAAGGAAATTTTGCTATGCGTGAATCACAAGAAATGCGGCATTTAGATATGTGAGCAGTCATCTACTCCGTTAAGTAATAGAAGAGCGTTTAGAATAAAATACTGTGTGTATCGGACTATTAATGAAATTATCATCTTCTAATCTCCCTATTTCATGACATTTCTTATAGCTAGCTTGCATATTTTGTATGCTCCCCACCCGGGTTCAGCGGGGCTGCATCCACATAGCATCTTAGTCATGCGTATGCATTCATATAAGTTGTCAACAGCAAATGGCTTGGTTTCATTCGAGGCACTAAAATATCTTACTAGATAGTAGGGTTTATACATGTGCTGGACTATCAATCCTCACAGTTCGATGAACAGATTTATCCATTGAAGAAAAATTGATATTAGTAACTATGTGATATATATGCAGATCCAAGTTGGCATGATGAAATATGGATGGACAACATTAATAGGTCTAGTTCCTTGAGTTTGTGGTTAAATGGAGGTATATGGTCCAATCTCAAGTGAAGTACAACATGCATGCTCGTTTATATCTTGTCACAACTGAATTACATACATGCTAATTTTTACTAATATCAACTAATTACATGCATGCTAATTTTTACTCTATCGCCAATCTGTAGAAAGGCCTTCTATCATTGCTTAATGTCGTCAAGTGAACTCTTGCGTTTGGAACCTTCACTATTTTCTGTTACTCAATGTAATTCAGTTTGATAAGCTATATTTCTCATGTTTATTTTGCTTTAAATCTTTCAAGATGGTATTGTTGATCTGCGGGTGCTATCATTCTTCACTACCTATGCAACATTGGCACTTTCTAGGCTAAAATATCTTATCAAGCGCATTGTTTGCAGCGTAATGGCCTATGATTAGGTTTGTACACAGTTAATTGTCTCATATGTGCAATGCAAGTAGAGCAGGTTTAAATAAATCCTAATAGGGTTGTTTGTGCTAGATGATACTAATTACATGTATCAGGTTGATCTATATTTTCTTTTTTGTCAATGAGCAAATCATCAAGGCTTGTGTTGCATTCTTGGGAAAGACTGTGGTCAGTGAAATTGCATTGACTTTGATTTCGAGTGTCGTTCACTTATTTTTGCTTCTTTACTGTTCGATTTGCCTAGATCATTGGTAAACTATTTATCTACCATTGGAAATACAATTTAGTGCAATAGTTTCTCCAATGATAACATTTTATTGTGTTATCCAATGATTACACGGAAAATATGCATTGACTCATGGCTCTCCTATTACGATGCAGTTGCTCCCTCTGTTGCCGTCTGCACTGCGAAGGCATTAGTCAATCAGGATGCAAGTTGGATACACTTGTACATTTTTTATTTCTTTAGAAGTCTTCCCAATTTTTTCTTGGAGTATAGTATCTAATGATATGTTTTGCGAAGCTGGTTGTCAATCGGATAATGGGTGACATTGTTGCATTTCTTAAGAACAGAAATTAAATTAGCACCTGTGGCCCATTCTGAACTGATGACAAAGAATGGGACTATCAGCAATGGGGTAATGTTGCTTCCTTTCGATTGTGCTACTCTGCTGCACTGATTATGATGGCCAAAACTTGATTTTGACAGTTTATTTTGTTGTGTCTTGGAAGTGATATAGGTTATGTATCTTGCTTTCTTACTCTTGGGCACCTTTTCCTAGAATCCTGGATCTGGCTCATGGTTAATATATCAGTGTAATTGATCTGGACTAATAATTTATCAGTTGCTTAAGAAATTGTGACCGGGGAGCGCCTGGATCTGGCCCTGCTCCCCCAATTGCCACCAGCACCACCACCACCGTCGGCCTCCTCCACCACCTTCGCCATGGCTCCGAAGGGCGACAAGGGGAAAGCGGTGAAGTCGACCGAGGCGCAGCGGCTCGCGACGATGCGGAAGGAGCGAGCCATTCCCCCCCCCCCCCCCCCCCAAGCTCGGTGCGAAGGCGTTGCGGGAGCGGTATTACCTGTTCTGGTCGGCGGAGACGCGAGCTCACCCGCGGACCAGGGTGCTCCCGGCTGAAGCCCACGCGAAGGCTCCGGACGGGTACCCTTTCTTTGCTGTGTTCTTCTACTGCGGGCTCTGCCCGCCCTTTTCCGAGTTCTTATGTGAAGTTATGAACACATATGGCTTCTACCTCCTCGACTTCACCCCCAACGTCGTCCTCACCATGGCAGTTTTCGCACACCTTTGCGAAAACTTTGTCGGAGTCCACCCTAGTGTAGCTCTCTTCCGCCATTTCTTTATCCCTCGGGTAGAGAGAGGAGAGACTCTGTCCGGCGGAATCGCCTGGATCTCAAGAGCCGGCAAGAAGGAATCTTATCTAGAGGGGGAGTTCCGTGGCAAGTGGGAGGAGTGGAGAGCGGATCGGTGCTGAATTATCGAGGAGAGCCCGCAGCCATTCACCGTCCGGCGCCAAGCAGCAGCAATGCGCGGCAGTGACTAGAGCGACTTGGCCCCGGAAGACAGCAAGCTGAGGATTGCCGTCACCAGGATCCAGCGCCTTAGGCTTGCCGGACTCACCGTAGGTGCTGTTGGCGCGGACTTTCTTCGCCGCCGCATTGCCCCTCTGTAGGAACGGGGAAGGCCTGCCTGGGAGTTCAAGAATGCGGCGGACAATGGCATGCTGCAGGAGCTCTTCAAATACGATTCGGATCACCCCGAAGTCTTCAGGGTGCCGCAGGGCGTCGTCCCTTTGTGCAACAACTCTGCGCTCGACCGCATCCGGGCGATGATGCCGTTGTGCGACTCGCACGAAATCGAGCCAACTTGGCAAGAGCCCGAAGACGAGGTCGTGCAGCAGTTCTTCGACGACCTGGTGGAAGTGCCGATCCGCGCCGATGAGAAGGACGGCCTCATCCGCGAGACCACCGAGGCGGAGCTGGCGTACATAGCCTCTAGGTTGGAAGAGGCAGCGGCAGCCGCCGCGGCAGGCGAATTTGGGTTTACTCTGGAGGAAGCGGCGGTAGAAGAGGCAAAAACCCGTGCCGAGCGAGACGAGTTCCTCGGCAAGAAAGAGCTCGCCCGGCAAGAGGAACTTGCCGGCAAGGAAGATCTTGCCGGGAGCGGCGCCGAACCGAGCGAGCCTGTCGGGGATGCGAGCGACTCGCTGGAGATCGACTCTTCCTCCACTTCGTCTTCCGACAGCCCGCCGCCGGCTGCGCCTCCGTCTCCACCAAGAAGGCGTCTCCGCAAGGTCGGGGATGTAGCGAGGCGGCAGGCGGGCCAGCAGTCGCCGCGCCGCACGACGCGCTCCACCGCGGCAAGCACTGTTGCCGCGGGAGCGCCCCATGCCGCTGCTTCGACAGGGGCGGGGTCTTCCCGGACTGCCGCTTCTGCTCCCGCCAAGCGACCAAGGGAGCCTACCCCTCCTCCTTCCCGCGCCAGACGCGGGCCGGATTTTGACTTCTCCGCGTTTAGCTCCGACGAGGAAGAGGAAGAGGAGTAAGTTCTTCTTATTGTACTTGTAATTCTTCGTTCTTTGCTATTTTTCGTCCTGCCTTGTTCCTCACTTGCCTTCCTCTGTATCTGTTCCTTTTTTTTAGGACTCTGGCGCAGAGGGCGGCAAAGAGAGCCAAGGTGCCGGTGATCGTCATCGAGGACGAACCCACTGCGTCAACAGGGGACGTGCCTGAGACGAACCCGTCGGACCCGGCGGCTAATCTTCAGAGCAGCCCCCAGCGTAAACATCTTGTTTACTTCCCGCTGTTGGGCGCGCACGAAGATCCTTACTGTGCTGATACTTGTTTGTTGACCTGTGCAGGAGCAGAGCAGCCTCACCAGGGGAGCCTGGAGACCGCTCCCGAAGCGCCAAGGGAGAGTCCTCCGGCGGGGGAGAGGTCTCCGGCAAGGGAGGAGCCCCCGGCGAGGGAGGAGACTCCGGCAAGGGAGGAGCCCCCGGCGAGGGAGGAGACTCCGGCAAGGGAGGAGCCCCCGGCAAGGGAGGAGCCCCCGGCACGGCAAGGATCTCCGGCAAGGGACCGCGCCAGTGATCCCCGGCGACGGAGACCACAGCGGCAGGCCCTGGCACAGGTAACTTCCTTGCTTCCAAACTCCCCTCGGCTTCTTTGGCTTCTTGATCTTCCTCTTGGATTTTGCTCGAATTTTGCTTGAGTCTTCTCCCCTCTCCCGGCTGTCAGGTCCGTCGGGTGCAGAGCCGATGGAGACTGAGGTCACCGCCGACGACGCTGTTGCCGCCGAGGAGACAGCCAGCGCCGGCGAGCCTGCCGGCGAGGAGACCGCCAGTGCTGCCACCGCCGCCGCACCAGGCTCCGGAGAGCCCCAGCCCGGCATCTATCTGAAGGCCGGCGAGGATATCTACATCAACCTTCCCTGGGCGTCGAGCTCCAGGGCACCGGTCGAAGGAGAAGTGCTCGATGGAGAAGTGCTTGCCTCCGCCGGGCTGAAGCTGGTCGACGCGCCAAGCTGTAGCAACAACGAACCCGAAGAGGAGCGTCTGCTGTGGAAGCTGGTGGCGCTCTACCGTGCCCGGCAGGCCAAACTGTAGTCCCGCGAAGCGCTCGTCGCGAAGGTCGGGGCTGACATCGAGAAGCGCGTGGAGGAGCTCCGGGGCGCCAACCAAGAAGCTCTCCGTTCCCTGGCAAGGGAGCGGGAGGAACTTGCCGAGGCGCAGCAAGCCTTCCTTCTCGAGAAGGCGGACGTCGAGGAGCGCCAACGCCTTGTCGCGGAGAAGTTGTCTTCGCAGGAGGGTGACTTGACGCAGCGGAAGGTCAACCTCGACAGCCACGTGGAGGAACTTGCCGCACGCGAGCGGGCAGTTGGCGGAGCCATCAAGCAGGCCGAAGACGCCGCTGCAGCTGCCGAGGCCGCCAAGGCTGAGCTGGAGCTGAAGGTGACGCGGCTGGAGGCGGACCTCAAGGTGAGCGGCGACGAGCTTGCCGCGCTCAAGCTCGAGCGTGAGAGGGACGCCAACAGCTATTCGGAGCTGCAGGCCCTCCTCACTGAGAGAGGCAAGGAGCTCGACGCCGCCAGGACTTCAAACGCTGATCTCGAAGCGAGGCTGGCGGCTCTGACAAGATCCCTGGGCAGCGCCAAGGAGCAAGAGGCGGCCCTGAAGGAGGAGGTCGAGGCCGGCAAGGTGCTGCTGGCGAATGCCGCCGCCGCCCAGAAGACCTTGTCGGAGACCGTGGAGCACTGGACGGAGGGTCTGGTGAGCGTCGCCGCGGACGTCGACAAGGAGCTGGCGCAGCTGGGGATGGTGGATCTCGGGTATTCCACCGACGGGAATCTCCAGCCCAGCGCCAAGCTGACCCTGTTCTTCAAGGGCGTGGCGACGGCGCTCCAGCGACTCTGGGAGCAGTTCCCAAAACAGCTTGCCGATGAGTCGCGCAAGATCTGCGCGGGAGCTCTCCAGAAAGTGCTGATGAAGGTGGCCTTCCGCAACCCAGGCCTCCGCCTCAACAACGTCCTCCGAAGCCTGCCGCCAGATGCTGATCTGGAGGAGCTCAAGGCCCTTGTCACACCTATCGTGGACAAGGTGAGCGGAATCAGGAGGGTCGAAGGGGACCGTGTAGACTAGGCCATTTATTTTCTTCTTTCCTTATCGTTGTCAATCATGTTATGAAAAACAGTCTATTAGAGCTACGACAAGTTATTCTGTAATATACTTCTATCTTGGGTAGTAATTGCTATGTTATTTTCTTTACTTGACTCTTTCCCTTGTATGCTTTTATCCTACGCTTTTAGGGAACTTGTCAGCGCAGGCTCCTTTGCCGCGAGCGCTGAGTGCGGAACGTCAGCAGCCCGCTGGCAGTGCCATAGCCGGCAAGAACCTCGTCGCAGAGCTAGTCGCGGCTCGCTTAAGTTGTTTAGCGGACTCGAAACAACAATAAGGGCGCAACTTAGCTACGAGTTGGTTGGTGCCCGCGTCGACAAGAACCTTGTCGCAGCTAGCCACGGCTCGCTTAAGCTGTTGAGCGGAGCTCGAAACAATAGTAAGGGCGCGGCTAACCACGAGTCGGTTCCTCCGCGCACAGGTTTTCCATACAAGGCGGAGTCGTTTAAGGAAAATAACTTAAAAACTTAAAGGAAATCTGATTGCTCAAACTTTGGCACTTATCTTTTTCTGTTGTTTGCTTTCCCGGTAAGGCATAACCTTCTTGAGCGCTGGCTGGTCCACACATTATCTCCTCCCCCCCCCCCCCCCGGGCAAGCTTGTGCGCGAGGGACCCTGGCTTTCCTTACTAGAAAAGAGAGAAGAGAAAATAAAGTTATGGGGCCTCGTGGCTCATTTTTCCTGCTTACCAGGGGTATGTGCTGAGCACATAATCTTTATGCACGGGGTCTGCGCCCGGCTTTGTACAAAGGATTACATGCAACAGCGGCAAGACTTGTACAAATGGGTGGTTGCCGGACAGGGTCCGACAACCGCGCCTCACGGGCAAAGCTTGCGAAGATGCTCGATATCCCAGGAGTTGCTCACTGGTACGCCATCTTCGGTCCCTAGGCGGACAGCGCCAAGCCTAGTGACTCGCTTCACCTGGTAAGGGCCTTCCCACTTCGGCGTCAACTTGTCGGAAATCTTGGCGGACTGATCACGCCAAGGGAACAAGGTCGCCTTCCTCGAAACTTCTGGCGTCGACTTTGCGGCTATGGTAGCGAGCGGCTCGCACAGCAGCCTGAAGACGATCTTCCTCAAGGAGCAGCGCGTCATCTTGCAGCAGCTGCTCTTGCTCAAGCTCATCATAAGCGAGCACTCAAGGTGACCCGTATACGAGTTCCGTGGGGATAACTGCCTCCGCTCCATAGACTGGAGCGAAGGGTGTCTGGCCAGTGGCTCGATTTGGCGTCGTTCTGATCGACCAAAGAACCACCGGCAGCTCCGCGCCAAAGACTCTGCCAGAGAGGCGGGCGGCGGTAGCGAACGGTGCGAGGAGCAAGATATGCTCGGACTCCTAACTGCGTTAGAAGGAGCAACATCTCGTCCAAGCGACCGCGCCACGCTCGCGCCAGCAAGTTGGCGTGCATGCTGATCCTGAGCACTCCGGGATCCGCCAGCTTGGTCTTGGCCCAGTAGACGTATGGTACCGTGGGTACCATGACGCTGCTGGCCCCGCGCCTCCTGGGACGGGCGCCGTGCGTGTACGGACGCTGAGGTCTTGGAGCGGGCACGGTCATTGTGGGAGGCGACCACGCCGCCGACGTGCGGCGCAGCCTGGTCCTTGGACCTGGCAGCGCCATGGGTCTCCCCGTCGGCGCCCGTTCTTCCGCCGGCGCCTACTCCACCAGCCATTCGCTCTGGCGACGGTGGGCTCGGCGCAGACGGAGCAGCTGCCTCTGAGATCTTCTTCTTCGGCGGCATGTTGATGAAGATGATGAAGATTCGGCTCGTGTGAACGCCGGATCAGGTTCGCACAACCTTGACGCACCCCGCACTTGGCGCGCCAAAGATGTCGGGGGTTGCTGATCCCACGTACATCTATGGGGATCGGCGGACCGAGCCCCTTTCGGTTCGGCAGGGGGCGGTGGATGCACAAAGAGCAGATCGAGGCGAACGCACGGGCGAGACGATCGATTTACCCAGGTTCGGGCCGCACGGATGCGTAAAACCCTACTCCTGCTTTGGTGGTTGTATTGAGTTCTTGCTCGGGAGCGATGAGTGTTACAGTACACTCAAGCAGCTGGCGAGACCGAGCGTGAGAATGGCTGTCCCCCTCTCCCCCCTCTCTGTTGCGCATGGGCCTCCTTTTATATGTCTAAGGGGTCACCGACAGGTGGCAACAGAGGTGGGGGTAAAAATGTAAAAGAGGTGGTAGTTGGCTCCACCGCCTACAACAGACGTATCATACCTAACCCTGACGGCAGGGGACAAGGACATTAAATGCCTGTCTGTGTCACCTTGATGGCACAGAGAGGGACCGCTAGGAACGCCACCGTTTGCCACGATGGCTATCTTGTCAGCGCTTGCTTGCCACCGCATGCCCCCGGCTGCACAGCCTCCCGCCACGTACGCTAGGAGCGGTCCCAGAGCGACACGTTGGTGGGTGAACTGGAGCGCGGGCTGCGGGGTAGTAGCTTGCCGCGGCAAGCGCCTTGCCGCGGATGTTGCCTTGTCGCGTCCGGGAGCTTGTCGCTCACCGGGTCCTGTCGGGACGCGCAGTGCGCCGCAGCGAGCTTCTTGAGATGCTTTGGTTGGTCTTCCCGGCAAGCTCCTCTTGCCGGGGTCTCGTCTCATTCCCGGCAAGCTCCTCTTGCCGGGGTCTCGTCTCTTTCCCGGCAAGCTCCTCTTGTCGGGGCCTTGTTTTCTTCTCGGCAAGCTCCTCTTGCCGGGGCCTTGTTTTGCTCTTGGATACATTGTTCTTGAATGGCCCCAAAGGAACCACGGAGGGTCATGGCGGTCGCCCGGCAAGCCTTGCCGCGGGTTGCTACGACTGCCCGTGCACAAGTTCGGAATACTAAGGTACCTCTACTTTAGTACACCGACATTCATGTACATAACTCAGTGGTCAAACCATGTGTAACTAGGCTGGGAGCGCACACGCCCGCCTTGACATCCAGTATTTATCTGCAACAGATCATATGCCAATAAACTACATTTAAATGGATAATACAGTTCACTCACTCTCTCGGATACTTACATTAAATTTCTATTACATATAATGATGGGCACTTACATTAGATTAACTGAATATTACATTAACTGAATATAATTATCCATTCAATGTCATACTTACATTTGGTGACTCACAATATAATGATGGATGCTTACATTACATTAACTCTGCTGAGTTCACTGCCGCTCTTCATTTTACTCTTCTTTCCAAGCAAATAGTTTCATTCGGTCGCTCTTATGGTACATGCTTTCCAGTGGCAACAATCACAATTCATATTTCTAACGCAGAACTACGATGCAGAGAATGAATAGAATCACCAGCCAGAGTATATCATCCGCGGTGAGCACATGCCTTATTTTAGTTTTTTATATATGAAACAGCGAACTTCCAGAATCATAATCCACCACGTATCAGTGTATGTCCTTATCTACTGCCTTCAGCTATTCACTACATGTGCTACATAAATATTTATTTCCTTCGGTACTGATTGCTCTCGTCATCACTGTCTCACAAACTTTGCAATGACACTGCTCTATTCTACTTTTCCTTACTCAATGTTTGTGTCCTTTTGCACTGATCACTTTTAGCAAGCCTGTTTGACAAGGCTTGCAATGTCAGTGCTGCTTTGAATCTTTATGCAATGCTGCTCTGAATTTTTATACATCTGAATCTTTATACAATCATTTGTGTTTTCAGGATCACTTTTCCTTACTCAAGGGGAGGTCGCCGATGGTGAGGAGATGCACCAGCAAAGACACTGCAAGTCATGTGTCAATATAATCTAGCACTCTAGGTACTCTAATTATGCTCTGTCGTGATGAACCTACAGTCTACTTCTGGACGCTGCTATCTGCTGCTTTTGAAGATGTTAAATATATGTCGTTGCCTATGTAAACTCTATTACTCTCAGTAAGCTGGTTCACATCCGCCTATGTATATATGCCTATTTATGTTGCTATTGTCTGCTTCAAATCTCAGTTCCTTAACCAACATCAGAAACGCTAATCAGAACAAACAAGTATGTGAAAGGGTGCCCACTGGCTGGCACCGCCCAACTCCCCCTCAGGAGGCGCGCCAAGGGCGCGCCCCAACCCCTAGTACTAGTGCTACATCACTAGCAGAACCGTGCCACGAAGGCACGAACCCCCGACAAGTCTACAACCCACTTTGCCAATTAGTACTATATATACAATTTTTAAAAGAATTCTGAGGAACGCCACAAAATCTCAGGAGCTGCCTTGGGTTAATCTTGTTTGGGAAGTTATTACTCCTCTGCTTTGCCTTCAGATAAAAAGGAAGGACCCTTTTGGTGGAAGGCCCACATTAATCTGCTCCAGTCTACAGGCAAGCTTGCAAGTTTGTATAGTTCAGTCTGGGACACCCATTCATCTCTGGATTGACACTTGGACAGTTGAACCACCGCATCAAAAATTTCCCCATGTTCACTCTTTTGCCAAACATAGCTCCATTTCAATCCAAGGCTTTGTTGAGCAACAAGATTGGACTGACAACTTTCATCTGCCATTATCTATACAAGTCCATCAGCAACTTCTTCAACTCAGTGATCTCATTCCTACACTTAATCCCCTGGCGAAGGATAATTGGAATTGTGTGGGGCAACGCAGCAAATACTCCTCCATGAAATTGTACAGACATCTGCTTGGAAACCAAGGGGGGCACATCTTCTTCAGTCACATTGACGGGTGGTAGGATCGACATATGCCAACGGGTGGCTTATCATTGCGGGGGCCAATAGAACGTCGCCGGTGCCTGGAAGCGGGATGAGGCGTAGACATGCACGCCGGCGAATCTTACCCAGCTTCAGGGCTCTCCGGGGAGATAACACCCCTACTGCTGCTCTGCGGGGTCTCCGCATGGTTACTAAGTTCACAGGTGGCTACAATGCTCCTCGAGCTGTTTGGGGGCAGAAGGAGGAAGAAGGGCTTAGCTCAGCCTGCCTCTTCTCCTTGTAAGTGTCTATGTCTAGAAAGGGAGTTCCACCCTTTGCATGGGTGCACCGGGGGGTTTATATAGGCCTACCCCCGGGGGTACAATGGTAATCCGACTGGGCGCGGGGCCCAGCCGTCTGTGACTATGCTCGCCGGCTTCTTCGCCGGCTTCTGGGGCCCGCCGGCTGGTGGGTCCCGCCGACTGCCGGCTCCTAGGTCGACAGGCCGGCCCCACCGGCCAGGGTCTTATCGGCGGCCGGTTACTATTGCTCCGTGTTTGTTGGCGCAGGCTTGGTCGAGGTAAGCGTGGCTACAGTAACGCCGCCCTGGCGGGCGATCACTGTAGCACCGCCGCATCTTGTCTCCTTAATGGGCGTCTCCTTCGAGGAAGGCGGCAGGCCGGCTACGCGAAGCCGGTCCTCTGTCTCGCCGGCTTGAGAGGGGGTGCGGCCGCCTTCGGCATCTCTCTGCCCGAAGGGGCCCACCGCCTCGGGGGCCACGCTGGCGGCCCGTCGAGGACGGCGTCGGAGCCGCCGAGGCTACAGTGCCGCGCCGGGCGGGCCGCAGTTGCCCGCACGACGCGCTGTACCAGGCGTGCTCCGGGTTTTGGGGGTGGCAGGCTCCACTGTAACCACGCCCCGCTTCATCATCGCAGAGTGGACGCGTACATCGCGGGTACGGCGTTGACTGCTTTATCGGAGCCGGCCCGGCGGTAGCCGGCCGTGCCATAACCGGCCTTGTCATAGCCGGCCCTGCCGCGGCCGGCCATGTCGTAGCCGGCCCTCCATAGTTTTCTTCATGGGGGTAGAAAGGGCGGGCCGCCCCCCAAGCCGGCTAGGAAGGTAGCCGGCTAGGGGGGAGGCGGCCTAAGTCTTGAGTCTTCTTATGAGCCGGTCGGGCTCACAATTTTTCTGAGGGGCCAGGGGAAGCCGGCTGGGCTACCCGTGGCTATTTACCCCGACAGTAGTCCCCGAAGGCGGGCGAGCTTCACGGCGGACGGAAGGACGGGAAGCTTGGCCGGATTCATACCGTGAGGGGCCGACTGCGTCGTTGCAGCCGTCTTCAGAGCTCGTTTCTTTATTAGGGCGACCGGGGTTGACCCGCGGACCGGCCGCGGGCCCCACGGCAAGCCACGTGGCGGGGAAGTCCTGCCGTCGCACGCGCGCGACGGGACGCCGCCGCAGGCCCGGGCCCGCCACTCCCAGGCCTCGGCCCGGGCGTAGATCTTCTGTGGCCCGAGGGGGCTGCTTGCCTCCCCGCAGCCGTTATCTCGCGTCATCAAGGCGCGTATTTAACACGGGCGTGGGGGAGATGGGCACGATCGATCCCCACGATCCCCCATGCCGCGCCTCCTCGTCTCTGGCGCACGCGCCTACAAGTAGGGGGAAGGGGGAGAGGCACGGGCCTGTTCGCTCCCACGCTCCCCGTCCCTCCTGCTCTCCTTCTTCTCGCTCTTCTTCTTCTTCCTCGCGCCCGACGCAGCTTCGCGCCGTAGCCCTCCCACGCCGCCATGTCGCTGGCTTTGTCGAGCTCGAGGGACGGGTCCAACGTCCACGACGAGCACATCGAGTTCCTCCGCCAGCCCCGGCGTCTGCCCGCCGCCGACCTCGTGCAGGTGCGCCTGGCGCCCGCAAAGGAGGTCTCGCCGGCGCCGGAGGAAGGCAAGCGCGTCGTCTTCCGCACGCACTTCCTCCGGGGCTTCGGCTTTCCGGCGAGCAGCTTCATGCGGTCCTTTCTCGAGTTCTACAATCTCCAACCGCACCATGTCACGCCCAACGCAGTGCTGCAACTCTCGGCCTTTGTCACGCTCTGCGAAAGGTACTTGGGGGTGCTGCCGACGCTGGAGCTCTGGGCGGAACTGTTCCAGAACAAGCTCGGCACCGTCTCCGCCGGTGTGCCGGCTCCCTGCGGCGCCTTCATCGCGATGAAGAGGGCTAGCGACGACAACCCCTTCCCCCACATCCCTCTGATCCAGTCGGTCAAGCTGTGGCAGAAGTCTTACTTCTACGTCAAGAACGTCGCCCGGCACGGCGACTACGTCAATCTGCCGGCTTACGTAGCCGGCCCGCCGACAGGGAAGCGGCGGACCTGGGGCTACCGGTCGAAGTCCCTGTCTCCAGCGGGGAATGCTTCCATCTCCCGGCTTCGGGTGATGATCCAGTCGGAAGGTCTGCTCGCGTCCGATTTGGTAACCGCCTTCGTCGAGCGCCGGATCTTGCCTCTTCAAAGCCGGCCGCACATGATGTGCTAGATGAGCGGCCGGTTCGATCCCTGCCGGCTGAGCACCTGGGAGATGCCCCACGCCGAGGTGGCTCTGATGGCGAACTACGTCGCCAACTTGAAGCTCACCGACGAGTGGCAATTCGGCAAGGCGCCGTACTCCCGCGCCCAGTCTCCGCCTGTGGTAAGCTTTTCCTCTCGTCGTCTGCCGGCTTGGGTTAGCCGGCCTCTGACCAGGCGACCATTTTTTCTTTTTTCCTTCGTCCGAATCCTCTCCTCCCGCTGCCAGCCGGGGCAGCCGGAGTCGACCGAGAGTACGCCCCGGACCGCACGGTGGATGACCCCGACGACCCGGATCTCTCCGCCGTCACCATGGAGGACGCCGCCACGGGGGGTGCCGCCGAGCTCGGCGGCACTGGGCTCTCGGCCAGTTTCAACGACTGGCCGGACGATTTTGAAGCCGAAGAACTCCCGCGCCGCCAGCCGGCAACCGACCGCCGCGGCACGAGCTCGTCTGCCGCGCCGACTACCAGTGGCGGGAAGGGAAAACGCCGGGCCGCGCTCCCGCTCTTCGGAAGCCGGCCGAAGAAACCGAAGGCCTCCGCCGCGGCCACAAAGCGCGAGGAGGCGGCTGCGAAGGCGGCCCGCTTCCGGAAGGTGGTGAAGAAGCCCCCGTCAGTTTCCGCGTAAGTCTAGTAGCCGCCTGCATGCTTGTTATTCTGAAGTTTTCTTTCCTTGAATGTTTTCTGATTTCCTGAGCAGGGCACCGCTCTCCCTCGAGAGAGGCCCAGCCGGCTCCGTGGTCGGGCCGAGTGCCGGTTCCTCAGGGTCCCGCCGAGTAGACCCCCGCGCCGAACTTGACGCAGCCACGCAGCGCAACGCACGCGAGGCGCGCCGAGAGAGGGAGGTGGCCGAGCGGGCGACGGCGGAGCGAGAGGCCGCCCAAACGGCGCCAGGGCGAGCGAGCGCGGCGGCCGAGGCTCCATCGGAGCGGGCGGCCGTGGAGGTGGAGGTGGAAGGCACGCGCAGCCAGACTCCGCTGCTCGCCATCCCCCTCCAGACCTTGGATCCGGACGTCCCTCTGCCCACGGCGGAGGAGATTATCCCCGAGCAGCCGCCGGTGCAGAGGGGCGAGGTCATCGAGGGATCCACTGAGAGGACGTCGCCAGCAGCGCCAGCCGGAGCAGGCGAAGGTGGCCGATCGTCGGCGGTGCCGGAGGAGCCGGCCCGGGCTGCGCCCGAGGCCGGAGCCGGCCTTGAGATCGAGCCGGCGGCGGGCCGGCCTGCCGGAGGGGGCATGGCCCCGCCGGACACGCGCCGAGCCGCGGGAGCCGAGCGGACGGCAGACGCCTTGGAGGCAGCCAGCTCCGCCACGTCCGGGTGGACTCCCAGCGGAGGGAGCGGCGAGCTGAACGTCGCGGCCCAAGAGGTTCGGAGCCAGCTGCAGGCACAGGCCGGCCTCCTGAGGCAATTCACTCAGGAGTTTCTGTCGACGCGGTCTGCAATCCGGGTAAGTCTTCACTCCTTGACCGCTCTGGTCCTTTGAATTTTTTCCATGGGGGCGCGCTCGCGCACCCACTGGGTGTAGTCCCCGAGATCCGGGCCGACTGCAGCGCAGTCGGGTCGGATCTTACTAGACGACTATGTTAACTGTTTTTCTGGTCTTCAGGATTATCACAACTCTCGCGCGGCCGCCTTTAACTCCCAAGCTCGGGAGCTAAGCCGAAGGACCGAAGACCTCACCAGCAGCCGGCGTAAGTGTTTTGTCATTATTAACTTCTCGTGGGGGCGCGGCAGCGCACCCACTGGGTGTAGTCCCCGAGATACGGGCCGACTGCAGAGCAGTCGGGTCGGATCTTACTTGACGACTTTCCCTTTGCTGATTTTTCTCTTTATTTTTTGCTCGTGCAGAGGCCAACGCCGACTTGCGGAGGGAACTCGGCGTGGTGCAGGCCGCTCTTCGTGCCAAGGACGCCGAGTACGCTGACTTGGCTCAAGAGCGCGACCGCCTGGCGACGAAACTGGCCGACCAAGAGGAGAGCCACAAGGCGGCCCTGCAAAAGGCGCAGGACGACGAGGCTACCCTGAGGGCGGAGTTCGGGGCCAGGGAGGCGAGCTGGGCCGAGACGCGCCGGGCGCTGGAAGAAGGCTTCGGCCGGGTCGAGGATCTCATTGACGGTAGGCTGTCTTTCTTGCTCTTCTTCCATTCGCCGGCCGCCTATGGTTTTGTTTTGACTTGCGTTTGCTGTCTTGCGCAGAGTACTTCCCCGGCCAGTCTGTCCTTGCCGCCCAAGCCATCGAAGCCTACCGCGAGGAGCGCCGTCAGGCCGGGGTCGTGATTCCGCCGGATGCGAACCGGACATTGTCGGAGCAGCTTATCGCCGTCCAGGCGCGGCTGCAGCCGGCCCACCGGTTGCTCCGCCGGCTCCAACGCGCCGGGGCGACGATGCTGGCCGCGCTCTGGCCCGGCCAGGCAATTCCCCGGACCCCGAGCCGGACGGCCGACTGGCTCGAAGTCGCAGTCGGCCGCTTCGAGGCCTGGAAGGCGTCCGCGGCCCGTCTTGGAGCCGGGCGCGCGCTGGAGTTCGTCCGCGCGTGGTACCCAGGGCTAAGCCTGGACCAGCTGCGGACGTGGCGGTCGGAAGCCGACGCCGAGCTGGAGGAGGTGCGGCCGGCGATCGCGCAGCGCGCCTCGACGATCGCCGAGTGTACCGACACCAGCGTCTTCGCGCCGGAGCTCAACGACGATGGCGCTGCCCAGCCGGAGGAATGGTTCGGGCTGAACCCGGCGGACGGCGAGGACTCGGCGGAAGAGATCGCCTCCAGCGACGAGGGCGAGGACGACGAGGAAGAGGACAGCGAAGACGCCGAGCCGGCTGGTGGGGCGGCCGATCGTCCCCCAGCCGATCGTGCCTCTAGCAACGAGCCACGCAGGAGCGCGCCCTCTGCCGGAGACGACGATCAAGCCGAGGTTCGCCAGCCGGCCGCCCCTTCAGCCGGCGCGACTACCTCCGTCGCCTAATCCAGCTCGTCTGCGGCCCCGCCGGCTTGATCTGCCTTTCTTTTTGTCCCTGTCTTTCTTTTTGGACAAATTTAAGTTTCTGCAATTCCACCCACTGGGGGTGCATCGAACAATGCTGAATGTCGACCTCTCTGGAGGCTTTTTCTGTAATGTATTAATATATGCATGTGTTGGCGTTCACCCGAGTGTACTTTTTGTCCTTAGGCTCTTTCCTTTGCCGCCTTCCCTCTTTGGGAAAGCAAGTACTTGAGTTTTCTTGGATTTGAAGTAGACTGGATGTAAGCCGGCCGGCCGGCTACTCTGGTAGTCGGTCGGCGGGAGGCGCCAAGCCGGCTTTTGTTATATATGCGAGCCTGTTTGGTCCCTAGTCGTTTTTCATGTGCGCACCCTTTCCGGCTGGTGACTCTTGCCAGCCGGGCAGTCGGTTCTTCGAGCTGCGATTTCGGCAAGAGCCAAGCCTGGGTGTCGACACATTACTTGTCTGACTGCGGGTAGGGCTCTTAATATAACTCTAGTCGGCCAGTCCCCGGGCCGACTCGTCGGACCCAATACCGGACAAAATAAATGAAAAGATAATATCATACGCATGATAACTTTCATTCATAAAACAACGGGTGGCAGTCCCCGAGTCTTTCTCGGGGAGCCTACTGTATCATACTAAATACAAAAGTGGGCATGACACATACTGCGCTTTAACTGTAAAACTTTCGAAGGAGATTTGCGTTCCACGGTCGCTCCGACTCCTTGCCGGAGTCGTCTCTCTTGCGTGCCTTCGGCTTCTGTGCGTCGACGAGGTAGTAGGCGTCGTTGCCCAAGGCTCTGCTGATGATGAAGGGGCCTTCCCAGGGGGCTGCGAGCTTGTGCTGGCCGGTTGTTCGCTGGATCAGCCGGAGCACAAGGTCGCCCTCCTGGAAGGATCTTGGGCGAACCCTCCGGCTATGGTAGCGGCGCAGACCCTACTGGTAGATGGCGGACCGGCTGAGGGCTAACAGCCGGGCCTCTTCCAGCAGGTCGACGCCGTCTTCTCGTGCTTCTTTGGCTTCCGCTTCCGTGTACATGGTTACCCGAGGCGAGTCGAACTCGATGTCTGTTGGGATGACCGCGCCGGCACCATATACAAGGAAGAAGGGAGTGAAGCCGGTTGATCTGTTGGGAGTAGTGCGCAGACTCCATAGGACAGCCGGCAGCTCATCGAGCCAGCAGCCGGCTGAACGCTCCAGGGGTACGACCAGTCGAGGCTTGATGCCGGACAGAATGAGGCCATTTGCTCGCTCTACCTGGCCGTTTGACTGCGGGTGGGCGACTGACGCAAGGTCCAGCCGGATACCTTGCGCAGCGCAGAACCGTGCCAGGGCACCTTTGGCAAAGTTCGTGCCGTTGTCGGTGATGATGCTGTGCGGTACGCCGTACCGGGTTGTTATATCTGCAATGAATGTCACTGCAGTCGGCCCATTCAGCTTCTTGATCGGCTTCGCCTCGATCCACTTGGTGAATTTGTCAACGGCGACGAGCAAATGTGTCATGCCGCCGCGCGCCGTCTTGAATGGGCCCACCATATCCAATCCCCAGACGGCAAAGGGCCAGGTGATGGGAATGGTCTTGAGTGCTGAAGCCGGCATGTGTTGCTGCGAGCTGAAAAGCTGGCAACCTTTGCAGTGTTTGACTAGCTCTTTGGCGTCGTCCAAAGCAGTCGGCCAGAAGAAACCCTGGCGGAAGGCTTTGGCGACCAGTGATCTTGATGCGGCGTGGTGGCCGCATTCTCCTTGGTGTATATCCCTGAGGATCGCGATGCCTTTCTCCTGCTCGACGCATCGCTGCAAGACTTCGGTGGCGCTGCGCTTGACAAGCTCTCTGTTGACGATTGTGTATGCTCCGGCCCGGCGCTGAACTTGTCTTGCTTCGTTTTTGTCAGCCGGCAGGTCGTGGTTCACCAGAAAGTTGCGGATGGCTTGGGCCCACGATGGGGCGGCGACCTCCTCAGCCACCAATGTGGCCAGAGCCACCAGGGTGGGCGGATTGGGCAGTGCAGCGCTGGAGTCGGCCAGCGCTTCCTGTGCTGAAGAAGTCCCCGGGCCGGCTACTGCAATCCCCGGGCCGGTTACTGCAGTCCCCGGGCCGGGTGTGGCAGTCCCCGTGCCGAATATTGAAGTCCCCGGGCCGGCTGCTTGATTCTTCGAGCTGGACCCGGCCCCCTCGGGGTTAGGCGGCACGAAAATGGAGTCGGATTCCGGAGACGGCTTGATTGAAGGCTTGAGGAGGCGCTGCAGGGCGACGCCGGCTGGTATTGCTTGCCGCGTGGAGCCTATTCGGGCCAGGGCATCTGCTGGCTCGTTGTCGGCTCGCGGCACGTGAAGGAACTCACAACCGTCGAAGTATCCGCTGATTTGCTACACTAGGAAACGGTAGCTCGCCATGTTCGCGTCCTTGGCGTCCCAGTCGCCAGAAGACTGCTGCACCACCAAATCCGAGTCGCCATAGCACAGGATCCGGCGAATACCAAGCTCCTTGGCAAGCCGGAGCCCGCGTATGAGCGCCTCGTACTCGGCTACGTTGTTGGAGGCGGCGAAGTGGATCTGCAGCGTGTATCTGAGCTTGTCGCCCTTTGGAGAGGTAAGGACGACGCCGGCTCCCAAGCCGATGTGCATCTTTGATCCGTCAAAGTGCATGCGCCAATGGGTGGAGTCGGGCGCCGGAGGTAAGTACTGGGTCTCAGCCCAGTCGACGAGGAAGTCGGCCAGCGCTTGCGTCTTGATGGCGGTGCGGGGTTGGTAGAAGATGGTGTAGGGGGCCAGCTCGATGGCCCATTTGGCCACCCGGCCGGATGCATCCCGGCTGCCTATGATGTCGGCAAGCGGGGCAGTGCATACGACCGTGATGGGATGCTCTTGAAAGTACGGCTTCAGCTTCTTGGCGGCGAAGTACACGCCATAGCACATCTTCTGATAGTGCGGGTAATTTTGTTTCGAGGTGGACAGCACCTCGCTCAGGTAATAAACTGGCCTCTGGACCGGCTGGGCTCGGCCTTCTTCGGGGCGTTCAACCACAATGACGGTGCTGACCACCCGGCTAGTGGCGGCAATATATAGGAGCATGGGCTCCTTCTCAGTCGGTGCCGCCAAGACAGGCGGCGTGGACAGCATTTTCTTCAGCTCATGGAAAGCTTGGTCGACCTGGTCGTTCCACTCAAAGTGAGTGCTCTTCTTCATGAGGCGGTAGAGGGGGGAGCCTTTTCTCCGAGCCGGCTGATGAAGCGGTTAAGAGAGGCCAGGCACCCGGTGAACTTCTGAATCTCTCTGAGCTTGGTTGGGACCGCCATCCTCTCGATGGCTTTGATCTTCACAGGGTTGCACTCTATGCCGCGTTTAGAGACCAGGAAGCCTAGGAGCTGGCCGGCTGGCACTCCGAACACGCATTTCTCTGGGTTGAGCTTGATCCGGAACCGGCGCAGGTTCTCGAATGTCTCCTTCAAGTCTTCCAGCAGGGTGCCACGCTTCTCCGTCTTCACCACACCATCATCCACGTAAACATGGGCATTCTTGCCGAGCTGCGTGAGGAGGCATTTCTGCATGCAACGCTGAAACGTGGTGCCGGCATTCCTCAAGCCGAACGTCACGGTCAGGTAGCAGAAGGCTCCAAACGGCGTGATGAAGGCGGTTTTCAGTTGGTCATCCGGGTTCAGCTTGATCTGGTGGTATCCCGAGTAGGCATCCAAAAAGCTCAACAGCTCGCATCCGGCTGTGGAGTCTATCACTTGATCAATCCTGGGCAGAGCAAAGGGATCTTTTGGGCAGGCTTTGTTGAGGCTCGTGTAATCTATACACATGCGCCACTTGTTATTCTTCTTCAGCACGAGAACCGGGTTCGCGAACCATTCGGGGAAGAAAACTTCCATGATGAAGCCGGCTGCAAGGAGCCGGGCTATTTCCTCCCCTACGATCCTTCTCTTCTCTTCGGACAGTCGGCGGAGGGGCTGCTTGACTGGTTTAGCATCCTCCCGCACGTGCAATTTGTGCTCGGCGAAATCCTTCGGAACACCCGGCATGTCCTTGGGGGACCATGCAAAGATATCCCGATTCTCACGGAGGAAATCGGCGAGCTCGCCTTCCTATTTGCTATCCAGGCTCGCCCCAATGACGGCGAACCTCTCGGGGCGCTCGGGGTCGAGCTGTATCTTCTTGGTCTCCTTGGCCGGCTGGAAAGATCCTTGGGCATCATACTCCTTGGAGTCAGCGGGTTGGTTTAGCTGCTTGCTGGCCAGGGCCACGACCCGGTCCAGCGTCTTCCTCTCGGCTGCGATCACGAGGGACTCGGCCAGCCGGCTACTGGCCGCGGCGCAATCGGCAGACTTCTTGTAGTCGCCGGCGATGGTGATGACACCCTTGGAGCTCGGTATCTTCATCTTGAGGTAAGCATAGTGGGGGACCGCCATGAACTTGGCCAAGGCGGGTCGGCCAAGCAAGGCATGATAAGGGCTATCCAGGTCCACCACCTCGAACCAGATTGCTTCCCGGCGGAAATGATCCTTGCCCCCAAAGAGTACATCGATCTTGAGCTTGCCGATGGGGGCACAGGACAATCCGGGTACGATGCCGTGGAACACCGTTCGAGTCGGCGCAAGTTGCTTGGCCTTGACGCCCAGCTTCTCCATGGTGTCGCGGTACAGGATGTTGATGCTGCTTCCGCCGTCGATCAGCACGCGGGAGAAGCGTGCGGCGCGCGTATCCGTTGCGAGGGTGGCCTCCAGGACCAATGCGTAGGAGCCGGGGGATGGCATCACCTCTGGGTGGTTGGCCCGGCTCCAGCTGATGGGTTTCTCCGACCAGTGCATGTGGCCGGCCGGGTTGGTGGCGGCCACGTTGACCTCCTGTTGCTCTCGGCGCTTGCTGTGCCGGTCTTCGGGTTGGCTCGTGAAGATGACATAAGACGCTTGCTCGTCGGGGAACTCGTCCTGCACGGCGTCGACCGCGGGCCGGGCGGCTTTGGGCGGCGGAGCCGGCGGCGGCGGGCCGGCAGGCGGAGTCGGCGTGAGCCCTTCGCCCTTCGAGATTCGGGCGAGCCAGTTGCATTTGCGGGTCGTGTGGTTGGACGGCTTCGCGCCGCTGTGGAACTTGCACGGGGCATCAAGGGTTTGCTCGTAGGAGAAGGCCGGCTGCCAAGCCGGCCGACCGCCCTTGGGCTTCTTGGGTGCGGGCCGCCCTTCAGGCGGCGCGTCTTCGACCGTGGCCACCTGCCGACTGGCGGGAGGCGGCCCAGGGCCCTTGCGTTTTTGATCGTTCTGGTGTTGGCATCGGCCGCCGTCTCCAGCCGACGCTTTGGGCGCCGGATTGAGTACCTTTCCGGATGCGTCCACCCGGAGCTCGGTCTTCATCGAGGAGTCGGCGGTGGCGTACTTGTCGGCGATGTTTAGGAGCTCGTCGAGGGTAGTCGGCTCATCGCAGAGAAGCTTGTGCTTGAGGAGGGTGCCCTCTCGGCACCCGGCTGTGAAGTATTCGATGGCTTGCCCTCGTGCACCCCCTCACAGGAGTTGCGGAGCTCGGCCCAACGCGTCAAGTAGTCGCGAGTGGACTCGGCTGGGCCCTGCACACACAGGGAGAGCTGTCTGGGCTTGGGAGCCCGCTTGTAGGTGCTGGTGAAGTTGCGAACGAAAGCTTCAGTGAAGTCCACCCAGCTGTTGATGCTGAGCGGCTTAAGGCTGTTAAGCCAAGTCCGCGCCGTGCCTTGCAGCATGAGGGGCACGTACTTTACGGCAACGCGCCGGTTGCCATTGGCGATGCTGACGGCTGTGGACTAGTTGGTCAGCCAGTCTTCCGGCTTCACCGACCCGCTATACTTGGGTGTGTCTCTTGGGAGCGAGAACCCTTTGGGGAAGGGCTCGTCGCGGATGCGGGGGGCGAAACAAGGCGGGCCGACATCGTCTTCTTCTTCTAGCGCCAGGGATCGGGCCAGGCGGTCGATCCGGTGGCGGGCGTCATTTTCGCCGATTCCCTCCCGGCGACCAAGCCGGCCGCTGAGAGTCGGGTGAGCCACTGGAGGCGGGGTAGGATATCTTTCTCCGCGAGCTCGAGGCGGAGGCGGGGTGCCCCGCCATTCCATGGCTCAGGGGCGGCCGTCGGCGTCTCGCTCGATGGAGACTTGGGTCCGGCTTCGGCTGGAAGCCGGCTCTTTCTCGCGCCGCGCGCGGGTGTAGCAGGTAGCCGGCGACCGGGAGGTCGCGCCGTGTTCGCGGCGCGGGGGAGGGCTCCCCGCGCAGGCGTCGGCCTCGTGCCGTCGTGCGGCCGCATCGATTAGTTGCTGGATGCGCCGCGTCATATGGGGGAGATCTTCGGCTTCCAAGCCGTCTAGCTCGTCTACGGCCGCCTGGGCAGCGCGCAGGTTCTCGAGCGGGGTGGCATAGACCGGGCGATCCACGCCGAGCGTGTCGGCGATGACGGCACCGCGTTGCCTGACAGCGCCGGCCCGGCTAGGGCCAGCCGGAGCCGGCGTGCAGAAGGCGGCGCGATCAGCTTCGCGCTGGTAGGCCTCGGTGAGGCGTCTTATGGAGGCCAGCCGCCGGCCCTCCGCGAGGAGGGCGAGGCGGCGTGCCTCTAGAACTTCGTCGCTGGCGTCAGCCGGAAGGGGGGCGGACAAGTCTTGGGCTGCCGCGCGCGGGGAGTCGCGGGCGCCCTCGTCAGTCGGGCCGTCGAGGCCGATAACCATCACCTCGGGGGCGTCAGAATCGCGATCGCCAGCCGGAGGGAGCGGGTCGTTGTAGACCGTGACGTTGGTGGGGAAGGCGTAGTAGGATGCCGAGTCGGAGTCGGCGGGCATCGGGTCGGTGGAGCCAACCGACTCCAAGTCCACAGCGGGCTCGCTGGAGACGTGGAGCTGGCCGAGGAGGTTGGCGAGGTGATCTGTGCCCGCATCGGAAGCGAGCTCGTCGGAGATGCGGGCCTTGTCGAAGAGGCTAGCGAGGCCGCCAGCCGCGCAGGCGTCGGCGACGCCATGCAGCGCGTCGCGGCAAGCGCCATCGGGCGAGCCAGGCTGGCTGCGCCCGCGAGGAAGGAAAAGGGTTCCCGTCCAGAACAGGTCTCCGGACGACGGTGCACCTGGCCCCACGGTGGGCGCCAAATGTCGGTTGGTAGGATCGACATATGCCAACGGGTGGCTTATCATTGCGGGGGCCAATAGAACGTCGCCGGTGCCTGGAAGCGGGATGAGGCGTAGACATGCACGCCGGCGAATCTTACCCAGCTTCAGGGCTCTCCGGGGAGATAACACCCCTACTGCTGCTCTGCGGGGTCTCCGCATGGTTACTAAGTTCACAGGTGGCTACAATGCTCCTCGAGCTGTTTGGGGGCAGAAGGAGGAAGAAGGGCTTAGCTCAGCCTGCCTCTTCTCCTTGTAAGTGTCTATGTCTAGAAAGGGAGTTCCACCCTTTGCATGGGTGCACCGGGGGGTTTATATAGGCCTACCCCCGGGGGTACAATGGTAATCCGACTGGGCGCGGGGCCCAGCCGTCTGTGACTATGCTCGCCGGCTTCTCCGTCGGCTTCTGGGGCCCGCCGGCTGGTGGGTCCCGCCGACTGCCGGCTCCTGGGTCGACAGGCCGGCCCCACCGGCCAGGGTCTTGTCGGCGGCCGGTTACTATTGCTCCGTGTTTGTTGGCGCAGGCTTCGTCGAGGTAAGCGTGGCTACAGTAACGCCGCCCTGGCGGGCGATTACTGTAGCCCCGCCTCATCTTGTCTCCTTAATGGGCGTCTCCTTCGAGGAAGGCGGCAGGCCGGCTACGCGAAGCCGGTCCTCTGTCTCGCCGGCTTGAGAGGGGGTGCGGCCGCCTTCGGCATCTCTCTGCCCGAAGGGGCCCACCGCCTCGGGGGCCACGCTGGCGGCCCGTCGAGGACGGCGTCGGAGCCGCCGAGGCTACAGTGCCGCGCCGGGCGGGCCGCAGTTGCCCGCACGACGCGCTGTACCAGGCGTGCTCCGGGTTTTGGGGGTGGCAGGCTCCACTGTAACCACGCCCCGCTTCATCATCGCAGAGTGGACGCGTACATCGCGGGTACGGCGTTGACTGCTTTATCGGAGCCGGCCCGGCGGTAGCCGGCCGTGCCATAGCCGGCCTTGTCATAGCCGGCCCTGCTGCGGCCGGCCATGTCGTAGCCGACCCTCCATAGTTTTCTTCATGGGGGTAGAAAGGGCGGGCCACCCCCCAAGCCGGCTAGGAAGGTAGCCGGCTAGGGGGGAGGCGGCCTAAGTCTTGAGTCTTCTTATGAGCCAGTCGGGCTCACAATTTTTCTGAGGGGCCAGGGAAGCCGGCTGGGCTACCCGTGGTTATTTACCCCGACACACATCTAGGGCAGCTCTAGCAGACTCAAACACAGAATGTTCTTCTGGCTAGTCACACATGACAGAGCTAATACTAGAGATATGCTAAGGAGAAGGGGCATGCATCTGGATGATTATTTCCGCCCAAACTGCAATCAGCGGTTAGAAGAAACCCTTTTGCATCTGCTTTGGGATTGCAACTACGCTCAAAGATGTTGAAATACTCTAATACCTAACAAAAGGAGAGGTAACTCTATTTTTTTCTGGGAAAGCCCTGCTTGCCAAAGCAGAACTAGCTTCCCACTTTGGAATGGAAGTGGGTACGCTAGGATGTTGCAATATTTGGATCCAAAGAAATGGGCTAGTTTTGAGGAATGTCCTACCAACAGTCCAAAATTGCTCCTTTTGGTGAGCTTTTATTGGCAGTGTGATTGTGGGTTGTCTACTAATTAACTCATACTATTGTGGGGTTTTTATGTTGGTGGCCACATGTATTATATTGGTGTTATTGTGTCATATGTGGACGCTTCTTTTTTCTAGGTGATGAGAGATTGCACGGGATTGATGTGTTTTTAGGCCGGTTGCTACTGAACTATATATATCCCGTGAAGGAAGCAGAGATGGACGTAAAAACCGCTGCATGCCATCACGACAGCCACTCTAGAGTCTAGGCTACAGAACTGCTTCAACCAGCGCGGATCCGGGCACGCGTGATCTGGGTAGCCAGGCACGCGCGATCTGTTGCCCGTATCGATCACATGATCACGCCACAAATCTCGCATTGACCCCTGAAACAATAGCAGAAATACTCGCGGCGAGGTCTTTCTTTCTGGACGTCGGTGTATATATGTCAATCAGTGGAGGATGCAGGAGCAACAGCGATGTTGATTGGACTAGGTCAACTGTCCAAATTTTATAATGGGCCACTGCTCTTCTGTGGGGCGTAGCATGCAACCTGAATCCATCAACAGGTCAGCGTGGATCCCATTGGTGAAACATCAGATAAATGCCGTCAGCAGGGATAGCAACACCCTGGCGCCAAAGCTAGAACCTCTAGAGATTTTGTGCTAATCGCGACTGTTCCAGATGGCCTCAGTCAGCTGATGCTCTCTCAATGTAATCACACCACCGAGTGATCTGTACTCGTGGGTCCAAAAAAAAAGAACACGTGTGGACAACTACATTGACTCCTCTATCAACCAGATTATAAGGCATTTACAGTAAACATATTTTACTAAGAGCAACTCTATCCTATCCGCTAAAAAGTAGAGGAGTATCCGGCTGAGTAAATCTTAATGACTCCACTGTATTTTAGCCGGACCTAACTGATCCTCTAAATATAATGAATAATTTTTTTCTCTTGTCATCTGCATTTCATTTTCGGCCATTGAAACAAATTTCATTGCTTCTTTATCCCATTGAACGACATTTTGATACATCGAACGAGAACGAAACCAAATAAAACGGGAATCACAATTAGACACTTTAGTACATATCCAACTTCCATAAATGTTCCCACTGGTTGGATTAATATTTGCACTATGTCCTCATTGTTGATTCTCTCAATTGGCTTCTCGAGCTTGCACACTTTTTTCTTCTTTGGTTCCGACGAATTCGATATTGTGTCGCATCTTGTCTTATCTCTAATCTCTACTCTCGCTTTCAATAGATCATTGTAATCTTCTTCCCAATACCAAAACATGCATCCATCCTACACACAAATTTGAGCAAACAATGAGCTATAAATTTGACCAAAACAAGCACTCACCCCATCTTTTTTGCACTTGAAGAACACCCATCCGGAGCGTCCCGGCGTGGTCGAAACTCGATGCGACACCTGCCGCGGGCAGTCGTCGCACTTTATGACCGGCAACGGGGAGCCGCCGAGCTGCTGGGCCAATGCCGAGCTCGGCCGACGGCCGGGTTGTGTCTTTGCCGGTGAACCACAGACAAGTGAGATCGGAGCAGTTAGAGGAGGAGCCCATAACTGTATGCGGCGCAGAGTTGTTGCCGGGGCTGTGCGGTTTAGTACCCGGCCAATCCATGACGAACACGCCGTCGGCGGCGGCCGAATGCGTCAAATCTGGCAGCGGCGGCAGCAACCGTAGATCTGTCTATTTCTGCGCCGCCGCCGACGAGAGAGGCTCAAATCTCGGTGTGCGAGGACCGCGGTGGGCCCTACGAAGTGTTCAGGGTGATGGGTGGTAGCCGGTGGGGGCAGGAAGGGTGCACCGACTTAGATGAGGCGCGGGAGCGGGGGTGGGTGAGGCAGGGGCTGATTTTCTGCCAGCGGTGGGCGGCCGAGTAAATATAGACGTTGGATAAGAGGCGGAGTAAAATGCATCACTGGTCACTATATTTATGAATACGGTCATTAAATGCGGCTTACGGTGATTATATGGTTAGTCAATGTTTTCTCTCTACCTTCACGTGGGTCCCACTATCAGTGAGATGAAAGAAACAAAAGAAAATACAGTGCACAGATTAGGATTGAACCTGAGATCTCAGGTGAGAGACACACGCGCGCAAGCCATCTAAACCAGAGCTCTTTTGAGTCTATGGGAACGAAATTCCTTTATATAATCACTCTGCACACGCACTATACACACTCAGCCACGCGCAGCACGCACCCGTTTCGTCTGCCGTCCCTGAGGTCCTAGCCCTCGCGACATGTCTTCCACGTGGTCACCGCGACCATGTATCTCCCGGTCTTGAGCGTAAGTTAGCTGGTTCGCATGCAGCCTGTCGCCGCCTGACGCGCTCGCGCAACTTGTCAGCATTCACAACATGCACATACAAACACAAGCATAAGCACCAACACAACTCAGTAGTCAGTACGCACGCACAGCAAGCAGCCGCCGCTTGGCATCGCTAGCGCGAGTGGATGGATGGTGCCTACGTCGTGCTGCCGGCCGGCCATCTAATCTAGGACAGGTCTCATGAGCGCTCGCTGCGTCGCAGTACTGATGGG
The DNA here is from genome assembly GCA_034509565.1 of Triticum monococcum. Taxonomy (NCBI): domain Eukaryota; kingdom Viridiplantae; phylum Streptophyta; class Magnoliopsida; order Poales; family Poaceae; genus Triticum; species Triticum monococcum. The sequence goes on along the minus strand of CM067845.1, from coordinate 10,116,377 downwards.
TGTCGGTGGATGCGCTGGAGCTGCGAGAGAAGGCGCATGCCAACGCTCTGTCTGCGTGAGATGGCTACATGGACGACAGCGGCGACACGCAGACCGGTCGCTCTGCTTGCCTGCGCCGGTGCGCGCGCACCATGGCGGCGTTGCTGCCGGAGCACGACCCGGCGGCCTCCGATCGACGTGTCATGTGTGCTAGGCTGCTAGCGAGTGTGTGCATGCGCATTGTGTGCGAGCTAGGGTGTGCATGCGTGTTGCGTGTTCTGATTATAAGGCCGAGCTCTAGTCACTTTAGCAATAACTGCTGAACCGGCCTGCACCAGAGAAATGTCTGGCTCTGGCAACCCCGCGACGCAGCGGCTCTCTGCCCCTCGCAAATCAATGGTCATTTTAGGCAAGTTTTCATGCGAGCAGTTCAAGGTGCAAGCTTTTGGTCAGGGGGGAAGTTTCCCAGCAGAGCCATGGAGCAGCGCTGTGAAGACAATTAAGTTGACGACTGTACATGGCTAGTAGAAAAGGCTGGCGCTACAAACATACACGGAATCAATCTATTGCGTGGGTTTCTAGCCAAACTCGCCCACAGCATAGAGCCATAGAAAAGTAGACGAGCAAGTGCATGAATAAGGTTAGCTCAATGACGGTCTAACTCATGCATGGAGGTTCTCAATCGCATTGCTGCATTTCGTAACAATTTGTTGCTACACACATATATAATTAACTTAACCTAGTACGTAGCCTAATAAGACCGTCATTTCGCTGTAACCTAGTAGTACTTAATCAAGAGTGTTATGATTAAGTTGCATGCAGCCAGCAACCAGAGTGCTACTTTCTCTGCTTTTAATCCTCCAAAAATCCTATAGAATTCCTTTGAATCAAAGGAGCCCTTAAAGATGCGTGGCAGCTGAGTGCGCTACACACTCCAGAGGCCCAAACTGTTGAGAGGGAGATAAGTAAATAAATCAGGGGGCAGGGGACATGGGTTCGGACAGACGGATTTAAGGAGGCAGCCAAAGTTGGAGGCCGCCATTGTGTAGTTTCTTTGGAGGACGCCAAGGTCGCATGCATCCCCAGCTCTACAGTGCTCAACTCTGGCCAACACATTTACTACGCAGCCAATAGCTGGCGTCCTGTCCATGTCGCGCACGCCGCGGCAGCATGGATGAGAGTAGTATTCCTAGCACTACAAGGGAAGCACGCATGTGCACAACCGCACAAGTGGGGTAGGGTAGAATGATTTGCTTCAAAACTTGGTCTCATGCGCTCGTTCAATTTCCCCACGCTCATGCTGGCTCGTCGCTAGACTACTTCCGTGCTGTTATTGAATCCGAATTGAATTATCGAATCCGAATTGAGAGAGAGGGAGTACTTCTAATTATCTCTAGACATAATAAATTGTCTACCTAATTAACTAATTGCATTAATTACTCGATTTTTAAATTGATTCAGTGCGAAAAAATTCCTATTTAAATGGACCTAATTAATTGCATGCGTAGTTAATCTCTAACTAATTAATTGCATTAATGGTTTGATTTCCAATTTGATTATGTGCTCAATTTTCATAATATTTTCGCGTGAATGGCTGCTACGAATGACGAGGACAACTACCGAGTATTGTTGGATGCATTTCCCTAACGATTTTTTTGACATTTAAATGATCACACCTGATTTGAGAATTTAGCCTGTCTAGCTCTCTGTATGACTTATAAGAAATATAATTTGACAACATTCACATAAGCCTGTATGTGGTGGCCCGACGACCCGCCTTTCGCCACAACCATCCTCGACACCGTGATCCACACCCTGGCATTCTCGAGAATCACGTCGGCGTCTTACATGGTGTACGCGCGGATGCGCTCATAAGAAAAAAGATATGTTATTTTTGTTGTATTAGGAAACTTATGATTACCAATTAATAGTAGAGATAATGATAATAATAAATGGCATAGCGCGCAAGTGTAGTGATTTGTTATGTGGGAATATATGATTTTGTATTGGAAGGTTATCAAGAAAAATCTTATGTCTGTCCGCCGCGCGACCCTATCCTGTCCGCCCCCGTCCGTTTGGGGTAAAAGGGACAAACAAGACGGCCCAGCGCGTGGGCGCAAACAGACAAATGTCCGGATTTCGTCCGCTTTCGACCCATCCCGGCCCAAACTTGCGCTCGGTTTGGGGTGAAATGGACGCGCGCGGATGGCCCCGACGCACGCCCTTGTCCCCCCCCCCCCCCCCCCCCCCCCCGTGGCCCGCCTGTCGGGGACACTAGCAGTCCCTCCGCTCCCAACGCTTCACCCTCTCTCCCTGCCTCGCCCCGCCGCCGCCGCCGCCGCCGCTATTCTCCGGCCGCCTCCTCACCGCGCAGGCCCCCCCATCTATACCAAACCACGTCTCGACATGGCCGCCACCACGCCCGTGCTTCCGCCATAGGTTTGGACGTCGATCGGAGGAGGTTTGGCCGTCGCCGTCCTTGCCGGTGGCAGAGGGGACACGACTGCTGACGACGTACCACGGCAGCCGAGGCAGATTCCGACGAGAGCTCCAGAGCGGCCAGTAGCCGGCCGGCAACCATCCCTGCTGCGTCGAGGTGATCATCGCGGCCTCTTCGCCACCACGACCGCAAGGTGTCCGACCTTTTGCCAACAAAGGTATGGACAGTGGAGACGAGTTTTTCTTCCATCACTTCCTTTGTTCATCGGACGATTCGTCGTCGGATGATGACGATCTTGTGGTGGCTGCACTGGTCGTTCACGACCATATTCAACGGCAGCTTCCTCGGTACAGGGGGTCACTCCCTCGCCGTGCTCCCAACCTGAACCGCAACAGGGAGAGAGGCCACGCCCTGCTCTATGTCGATTACTTTGCCGACACACCGCTCTTCAAGCCGGATAAATTTTGTCGCCGTTTTCGTATGGCAAGGCATGTGTTCAATCGTATCTGAGAGGGAGTGGTTGCTCATGACCCATACTTCGAGTGCAAGACGGATGCCCTTGGCAAGCTTGGATTCTCCTCCTACCAGAAATGCATCGCGGCCATCCGCATGCTTGCATATGGAATTCCAGGCGATCTGGTGGATGAGTATGTGCGTATGAGTGAGAAAACATGTCTGATGTCAATGTACAAGTTTTGCCAGGCTGTGATTGAGGTCTTTGGCCCAGAGTACTTGAGGTAGCCAACTGCCGCTGATACAGAGAGATTGTTGGCGACCAACGCAGCTAGAGGCTTTCCAGGTATGCTTGGCAGCATAGATTGTATGCACTGGGAGTGGAAGAACTGTCCATTTGCTTGGCAGGGCCAGTACAAGGGGCATGTTAACGGGTGCACTGTCATATTAGAAGCGGTGGCATCGCAAGATCTTTGGATATGGCATTCTTTTTTCGGCATGGCAGGTTCACACAATGATACCAACGTGCTGCAGCGTTCTCCAGTCTTCGCGAGGCTTGCAGAAGGCCACTCCCCACCTGTCAACTTTGAGATCAACGGCCATCATTACAACAAGGGATACTATCTAGCAGATGGTATATATCCTCAGTGGTCAACTTTTATGAAGACAATCTCGAAACCCCAAGGTGAGAAGAGAAAGAGATTTGCCCAAATGCAAGAGAGTGTTAGAAAGGATGTGTAACGTGCTTTTGGTGTGCTTCAATCCCGGTGGGGTATCGTTCGAAACCCTGCACTGTCATGGGATGAAAGGAAGCTTTGGGAGGTGATGACTGCTTGTGTGATCATGCACAACATGATCGTCGAGGACGAGCGTGATGAGAGTATCTTCGACCAAGGTTTTGATTATCAAGGTGAAAATATTGAGCCCCTGCACCAAGACCCGGCCACATTTGAACAGTTTGCCCAATTCCACCGTGAGATGTGTGATTGGCACACTCATGTGAATCTTCAAAGTGACTTGGTTGAGCACGTGTGAGATCACATTGGCAACCAATAGATGTATTTGTCCATTTTATATTCAGTCAAGACAATTTCGATTTGGTTGTAAAACTATTTTATTAAAGAAAATTTCAATTGGGTTGTAAAACTATTTTAATTTTCAGACAAATATTTGGGTTGGAAACTAGTTTTGATGCAAAGTTGGGCATTTTTGGCCCTGACGGACAGGATGGGGCAAAATGATGCGGCCGCGCGGTGGGCGCACGGCCACCGCATCCTAGGACAGGCCCGGACACGACCCCAAATCCATACCCAAACGGACAGAAACTGAATAAAACGGACGTCCGTTTGGGATCGAGCAGTGGAGTTGGCCTAAACAAATATAAGACGTTTTAGAGACTTGACACAAGTCTCTAAAACATCTTATATTTGTTTACAGAGGGAGTATTAATTAATAGGTGAACAAGTGCATGAATGCAACACATCAGGGTTAGCTCGAAAAAGGTGGTTAGCTCAATGACGGTCTGTCTAACTCACGCATCAAGATTGCCAATCGCATTGCTGTGCTCCATTTCGCTGTAAGCCATAATTTTGTTGTTGCTACACATATAGTAATTAATTTAACCTAGTACATACCTAAGACCCACATTTAGAGTAGTACTTAACCAGGAGTGTATGGTTAAGGACATGGGTTCGGACAGACGAATTTAAGGAGGCAGCCATAGTTAAAGCGAGGCGAATGAATGGATGAACAGTACAGTGGCATGCCATTGTGCAGTTTCTTTCAAAGCGAGGCAAATGAATGGATGAACAGTACAGTGGCATACTACGCGGCCAATAGCTGGCGTCCTGTCCAATCGCTTCCCAATCCATACTCTGCAGTCTGCAACATCTGTTCATCCGCTCCACACGCGTCTGACACTCCCAAGGCCAGGCTAGCAGCTCGATGTGCTTCCACATGGACTTCATGGAGATTCTGTTTCACTTGGACATAAGGTAGCATATATCATTTTAGACAATACATGAGATTTTTGATTTAATTTTCCCATTTCTCTCACACAAGTGTTTGATTGCTAATATATGTCTCTGAATTTCTCACGCCTTTTCAGCAATATTATTGATGTGTAATGGCATCATTCCGACCAAGGGGTTGGCAAAATTGCAAGCAGGTTGTGTTATATATGTATCAGTAATGCCTCTTTTATATATTCCAGTTTCTCTTCCGTTCTTATGTTCTATTTATTCAGCATCTGGATCCATCCCATTCATTGGTTGTTGTTGTTTTGGATAACCTGATGCACCTGCATCTCTTGATTTATCAGCAGGCCGCACGCCACCAGAATTCCGGCAATTTTTACTTCATCTACCAAGCGGAGGTAAGCACTCATAAATCAAACGTAAGTTCCTTCCCCTTCCCTTAGTGTTGTTCACTAGGACGATCCATCTACCTGCCACTTTTGATTTCTCTTCAACCTTCTGATCACTAGCAATCCTACACCATAGGTAGGCACTGATGTTTATTGCTTCATTTTAATTGATCTTCTGCTGGGATTAAATCTATCACTGTATGATGAGATAATCCATTCTAGGTTTCTATATTATAATCTGGTTGTGCTAAAAATAACATGGTTGTTTGTTTATGCTTGCAGTTACACAGTGGATTCTAGGTACTCTTTTGTACTTACCCAGATCAATATGACCACACACAACACTAACAACCGACAACTTTCTTTGCTCCTTCACGTTCGAATGACTGACGAAGATTTTCTCTATTCTGGAACCTGACTAATCTTTATCAGTGCAAACTTCAGCCACTTTCAGGTTTGCTGTTTCAACTTCTCATCCATGTTTTTAATTTCCAAATACATTGTCCATGTATCATCCCTTTGGGTATATTGTCATTACAACATATTGACAGGCCCGCCGTTGAGAGAAGACATGATAAGTGGGCGGCTTAAGTATAAATGGCATAAAAGTGAATCATATATAGCACACTTTGGACAAGTTAAGAGCACATGCCATTTTTTAATTTGAGACTATAAGTACACGTTTAACATTGATATAGAAACGATTCAGCTTCTTATACATTATCAGTTCCATCCAAGTGATATATATGCAAATCGGCGTCGTATGAAAAGGAAAGTGAGGACTTGTGTGATTGTCCCAGTTCTATAAACAGAATATCAAATGTCGATTTCGTATGAACAGAAAAGGGTTGATAGCTGCAACGAAGTCTAACAGGAATAAAATCCACATGATAAGTATCAATGCCATCGGAATATACCATATCGGAGGAACACAACATAAAATTAATTAGAGATAACTCAATGATTATATAACACTGAAGTAGAGGCCTAGAATTACATTTATTATCCCTATACTACGATATGATGTTCTGGCAATAACATGGTTTATTCGTCTATGCTCGCAGGTATCAATGTGTGTAGTCTATGCATTATTTCTATCATCCCCAAATCAATATGACCGCACACAACAATGATGACTGACAACCTTGGTTGACCTTTAATCAGGAGCCCACCTATTTACCATTGCAACACTTGAACTATTTTCAGGCAGACACTTTTACCACCAGAATTAATCAAACGTACCTGCGTCGTGACATACTACAGACCATTTCGTATCATTCCAAAATAAAATGTACACATCACATGCATATTTTACTCCCACCTCTTACATCAATGTAATCCTACATATGTTTTGTATCTCCAACACATGGTATGGAGGGAGAACTAACACCCCACTGCAGGCTGGGCTATGTATTTCTGAACTTATTTTCCTGTTCTTTCAGAATATTGTTTCTCAATGCTATGTGATAAGATTTCTCATCTGGAATTCCCTAGATTCTATATTTTCATTCCTAGCCGTTAACTCCACGGACAATGCTACCTCCCTATACAAATCTTCAAGGAAAATTAGTGTGAGCAAAACTAAGTGCGATCTTACTATACAAAACTGCACATATGCGAGGTAGTCTCTCAATTTCACCCTCACTGTCCACTATGCTAAGAGAACTATTTGCTTTGAATTTCCTAAAAGGGGCAAGAGGCCCACCACAATCGTGTCACCATGGATTTTGTTATGCTACTTATATGTAGTACATATTACGTTTTAGTTCTCATATTATTAATTCAATATTCATGCTCCATACAAAAAAGTTTCACTGAGATATTTCGCAACCGATTCCCGCAGCAACGCGCGGGGCATCATCTAGTTGCTTCAGAAGTTCGTCTCGTCCGCTCGTTCAATTTCCCCACGCTCATGCTGGCTCGTCGCTCGACTACTTCTGTGCTGTTGTCGAATCCGAATTGAATTATCAGTTACCGAATAAAAACATTCTAGGGAATCAGCCAGTCTACATTGTGACGGTAAGGCAGACTCCAACGCGATCGATCCATTTCGTCTGCCCGTGTCTGTTTAGGTCCACGCAGCCAAAAACAACAACCCAACGCGCCGGCCCAAGTACAAATTTTGTTCGCCTTGCATCCGTCCGGACGTATATCTACCATAAATTTGGGTCCGATTTGCATTGAGTTGGACACGGCACGCGTCCGCTCGGTCTTCGCCTCGGACCCGTGCATCGGCCGCCCAAACCACCACTCACCAGTCCTATTAAATTCTTGGGCCTGCACGTCAGCTACAGAAACCAGCAAACGCGTGTCCTTTTTAATGCCACATGTGCAATGGGGGCGCGCCCAGTCCACTTCCTCCCCGGTCCTCTTCTTACTCTTTATCCCCATCAGCCGACAACCCAGCCCTAGTTGCCGCCACCATGGGGGTTTTGGAAGCACAACAAGCATGACCAGGAGGCCGGCAGCTTGTCAGCGCGATGCCTCTCGGCCAACTTCACCATGGGGCCGCCGGGTGCAGAGCCATGGCCTCCCGACCGCCTCTGCGTAGCGGTGCACCGCTGAGAGTACTTCTAGCAGCATCGCGTGCCGGTCTCGTGGCCCGACGGCAACCTGCCGCACATGTGGCACCTCAAACCGAATAGGGCCCACGATGTCGCTGTCAAAATGCGTGCGGCTGGCGGAGATCCATCGCCGCCATGCTCAACTCTAGACCGAACTCTGTCGTGACCCAGCGTAAGCGGTGGATTCCCCGAACTTGGACACGTGGTTTGCCATCGAGCATGAGGAGCGCCGCCGGTTGTCCTTCTATCTTGCGTCCAGTTGAAAGTGCACGTAGTCCCCAATGTGTGGTTTTGGTAATTGATGACAATCCTAATGGACTAATGTTTGCATTGAGTTATACATTTGAAGGAAAGTCCCATTGGCAATGCATGAAGAATATTGGATGAATTGAAGGATGTAATCCATCAATACAAACATATGCACTGAGACTTGATAATGAATGACAATTCCTATGAAGAAACAAAGGCATCAAGAGACATATGAAAGTTTGTTCCATGGGTAATGCAATAAGAAGATTGAATGAATTCGAAATGAATGCCATCTACATTCATCGAGATTGACATCAATGACTGAATCATGATGATGGATCAAGTTCTCGAGGGAATGATTATAGAGAAGAATTACCATATGGCTTGAAGATTAGAAGCATGATGCTCTCATATGTTGAGTCGTGTATGATTATGTCTTGAAGCAAGAAATTCAAGTGAAGAATTCATTGTACCTCTTAAGAGTTCAATATGGCCTTCAAGACATCAAGATTAATCATCGAGCAAAGATAAATGTGACCTGGATGAAGATCAAAGATTGAATTCAAATATGGTCAACACACAAGCTCAAATAATGTACCACATGGGTTTCCTGTGGTATGGTACGTAATGGTCAATTACATTATGTGTACTAACACATACTATGTGTTTTCTATATCTATGTGGGTTAGGTGACTCTCATGGGCTTGCATCAAGATGAAGATTCCTATTATCCATGAGAGGATGACATCAAGTAATGGCGATCATGCTTAACAAGGGCAAGTTCAAGATAAGCATCCTGAAGTATTACATGCTTGAAGCTTGTGGATGATCACATGATGAACATATGAAGATGGGATACAATGAAGTTCTCCCCGCATGGCTTATGAGGGAGAAAATAGAAGTCTTCATCAAATGATCTGATCAAGCTTATGCGTCCATCTTGAGACAAGAATAAATGTCAACATTAAGCTCAAGTGGAATGCTCTAGTCAACAGTATTAGTTCCTTTGGTTGTAGTTGCATGGATCAACGACCATCACAAAAGGTATATGACCAAGAATGGATTTCTAGGAGCTATCTACTGTAGCCCTTTTTTATGTTTCTTGAGTTATAGGGATCCCGCACAATTAAGAGGGGATCAACGGGGTTCGTGATGAATTTGCTCAAGTCAACATCTTCTATACACATTCCAGTCCTACCATACATTCCAAAGTAAAATCCAAAGCCAAATAGGATTCCCCAAATCCTATGATCAAACATTTTCATTGATGCCATCATCCATTTTGTTTGATATTGCGTGGTTCTCTATGTGAGGACCTGGAGCTTTTCAATAGCAACAAAACGAGCCCAAGATCATCAAAATCGGAGTTTGTATGAAAAAGTTATGCATGTTTTACTTTTGGTATGTTGGCTGTTTTCTACGGGGACAGAAGTTCCGGGGACCGGAAGTTCCGGGCAGGTTCCGGCAAAAGTTCCGGGCTAAACAGAAAGTTTCCACACATCGGGCCGAAGGGAGCCCGGAAGTTCTGGGCCTTCCCGGAAGTTCCTGGGGCCAGAAGTTACGGGTAGATTCCGGGGAAAGTTCCGGGCTAATCAGAGAGTTTGCACATATGTGCCCAATAGGAAGCCCAAAAGTTCCGGGCATGCCCAGAAGATCCGGGCTGCGTTTTTCTGTACATAACGGACATAGTTGGTGGGGGCACTATATAAGGTACCCTTCTTCTCCATCGAGGTAGAGCTTTTGGATCTGAGATTTCCTCATTCTTTTGAGCTCTATCCTCCTCCCCCAAGCCTCAAAACTCCAATCCATTTGGGGGAATACTATCCCATGGATCTAGGGTTCGTTTGTTGACCTCCTCCATTGTTCCTCTCCTCTCCCATCCCTCCATAGCATTAGTTGCTTTTGGTGGGATTTGAGAGAGAGGGATTTGAGCCTTCTCGTGCTAGACCCCGAAGAGATTTGTGAGAGTTCTTGAGAGAGATTTCATCCAAGCATACACCCACTCCTCCTTTCTTTTTTGACCAAAGCAATTTGTGATTTGAGCAAGTCTTGAGAATTTCCCTCTTGATTTTGCTACTATTGGAGGTTGGAGACTCCTAGGCGGTAGGAGTGCTCCGGTGAGGAATCAACTTGTGATTTGTCCACAGGAAAGTTTGAGAAGGTTTGGAGGCCGCCTCAAGGTCTACCACTAGTGGTTAAGAATTGCCTTCATGGTGATATCTCAAGGAGAATAGTGTGAGCCTTCGTGGCGTTGGTGTGCCTTCGTGGTAACATCCACCTCTCCAAACGGTGACTAGCTCCCCTCCAAGGAAGTGGACATTGGGATACATCCTCGTCTCCGTGGCTTTGGTTATCCCTAACCCTATCTCCTTACTTGTGGTTTACTTTGGTATTTTAACCTTGCATTCAATATATATTAGTGTCCTCATTATATTGTGTTGGCTATTTCCTTGAACAGATTATTTAGGACTACACTTTATATCCCGCAATTCATACTTGCTACTATTGATATATCTTGTGTTTAGTGTGAATTGCTAACTTGTGTCATACACTTACATATCTTGTGATATTGCTCAAGTAAGTTTGTGTAACTTACTTGTGCTTGTTAGTATCCTTGTTGTGCTCACCTCATTTACATTAAGTTGTTGGTGCACTGAGTTGAGCCTACTATATTTAGGATGTGTGCTTGAAAAGTATCCACTCAGTCTATTTCCGCGTTAGGATAAAGCCAAATCCCTAGAAGTTTTTAAAATGCCTATTCACCCCCCTCTACGTGACATCGCGGTCCTTTCAATTGGTATCAGAGTTAGGTCTCTCCTTATTAGGCTTTACCGCCTAGAGAGTATCGATGTCGACTAGTGATTTAGTACACAATGACGCCTTTGATTTAGATGGCACATATTATCACTTATGGAGAATTCGCATGCTTTGCTGCTTTCGGGCCATGGGCCCAAATGCTTTGCGAATTGTTCTATTAGGGATTTCTATTGCAAAGGGTGGTCCATCTCCATCTATTGAAGATATGCTTCTTGATTGTGAGGTTTCTCTTGCCATTCATCAAATTGTAACTTTTGAAGTGTTTAAGTCAATCTCAGCTTGTAAGTAAACTCATGAGGCTTGGACTAAACTTGACAAAATATATGGTGGGTCCAATCTTGATGAAGATAATCATCTTTGGGAGGAGTTAATGGAGGAGCTCTCCACATTTTTATATCATGAAGAGCTTTCTATTGCTTCCACCTCCGATTACATAGACACTTCCACATCTTCCACTTCACCAACATGTGGTGTGCCACAAGGTAATGACATGGTGAGTGAAGATATATTTTATGATGATATGTTTTCTCTCATGTGTTGCCATGATCGAAATGCTTTGGTTTCCTCTAGTTGTTCTATGACTAACCATGTAGAGGAAATCAAGAAAGATGAGGCACGCTTGATTGATGAAGAACTCTCTTCTCCAAAAGAATCATCATCAACCCCTTTGGTTCACATGTGTGTCATGGCAAGAGGTAATGACGAGGTATCATCTTATCTTAGTGATAATGATGATAGTTGTAATGAGGATGATGATGATGACTTGACTCAAAATCTCTATGAGATTGGGAAAACACTCCATAGAGCTAAAAATAACACTTACAAAAGGTTCCAAGAAGTTCTTACTTGCTTTGAACAACGTAATAATTTATTTCTTAACGAGCAAGCTAAAAGTGAACAACTTGAACATGAACTTGCTAAGGCTCATGAAACGCTTAGTGACTTGACGTCTTCAAAATAAGAGATTAAAGTTACTCATTGTAAATTTAAAGAGGATTTTGAGCTCCTTCTCCTTGAATGCAATGGTGTCAAGGGAGAGCTCATAAAACTCTCTAAGTCTCATGAGGAGCTTCAATCAACTCATGAGAAGTCTCTCTAATTCCTACTTGCTCCTCTCATATTGATAATGATGTTTGTGCTACTAACTTGGTTTCATGTGAAGCATCAATTTTGAAGGAGAATGTTGAGCTATGTGCTCATCTTGATTTGCTAACAAGCAATTATGGGAAATTGGAAGAAAGTTATGAAAAGCTCTCGGGCACTCATGAGGATCTTTTAATCTCTTATAGTAAGCTAAAGTTAGCTCACGAGGCTATTGTCACCGAGGTAAAATCTTGTGAGTCTCATGTGAACATTAGCACATCTACTCTAAATGCTCTAGTGCCATGTGCTAATCCTTGCAATTCATCCACCTCTCATATTATTATCACTCATGATGAATTGCTCACCTTGTCTTGTTGTTCTAACCATGAAGTTTCTACTTCCACTAGTCCTCTTGTTTCTAGTTTTGAAACTAACAATGTAGAGGAAATTAATGAGCTCAAGGCCCAAGTCACTAGTTTGAAGAATGACTTGGAAAAATGTGGTAATGTGATCTTGTGTGTCCAAAAATACCCACAAGACAAAAGTGGACATGACTTCATCTCCAATAAGAAGTCCCATAACATGATGAAGAGACAATATCAAGTCAAGAATTCAGCCAATATTACTTGCTTCAAGTGCAAGAAAGTTGGTCACCATGTGAGATCTTGTCCATTGAAGAAGAAGGCTTCAAGTGTGAAGCAACAAGGGAAGTGGCCTCATGTTCAATCACGAGATGAAGAAAGGCCTCTACCCATTATTAACGGAGATAATGCTCCCCAAGTTGAGAAAGTAAAGAAGAAGAGAAGGGGGAGTACATGTTGCTATATTTGCCGTATGGACACATAGCCTCGTCATGTCCCAATGGTAAAATATCTAAGCCTCCAATTGTCAATGATAATTATTCACTTAGGAAGGACAATGTTGGCAATTTGTTTGCCAAGTATGTTGGTGCCCAAATGGGTTTGGAAGTGGATAAGAGCATTTGGGTTGCCAAGCCTATAGTGACTAACTTCTTAGGACCCAACTTAGTTGGGGACCATCAAGCTCAAACTTGATCAATAGGTGTGTGGAGGGCATTGGAGACTTGGCTAGTTCATGAAGAAAAATGATTCTCAACATTTATCATGGTGCCAGCCAAGTCAAGTGGATTATCATCAAATTTTTCATTCCAATGCTCCTCGAGGCGGTAAGTTGTACTAATATATTCTACATTGAAAGTTACTTGCCTCTTGCATGTTTAGGTTTTGTACCTAGCATGAACTCATATATGTTGTGCCTCATAGTATGCTTGATTTATGTATCTAAAATGTGTGGGTTTTATGCACGTCATATATTTGTGTGTATAGTCTCGAGCCTTCATTACATCGTAGTTGCATCTTTTTGGGCTCTTTTGAGATATTAATGGATCATCACATTATGGGGGAGTGTCATGCTCTACGCACATCACAAACCTAAAATGTGTATATATACGGGATACCACCTAGTATTATAGTGCAAGATTATCTAGTCACTATGTGGTATGTCAAGTTCATTTGAAATTTAAATTCTCATTCATTGATTATCTTTAGTTGGATTTCATATGCCTCTTATGTATAATACATGGGTTTTCACATTATGGGAGTGCGTATCACAATTCTTGTTAATGTGAACAATCGAGGATTGCCACTCTAATTTATATTGTTAGATTACCTTATATCTTTGTGGCTTGCTATTGCAACAAGTTCCCAATTATGTTTACACCTTTTTGGTGTGCATCCTCTGGACTTGTTTGTGTATATCATTCTTGCGGTTTTCCCCATTGTATTTGGGAAATCGTTTGATTCAAGCCATTCCAATTGTTACTTTGCATGATGATCTATCTAATTGGAATGTTGATAATATGCCATCCAAGCATTGTGTTTATAGCTAAAACTCTCATGTTATGCTTGTGATTAGTATAGATGATCTTGTGCTTATTTTGGAATCTACCACCGAATGGTAATTCAAAATACCATTTTTCTTATTCTCTTATACATGGTATTAATTATGTGGTAGACCTTCAGGATAATCTTCATCTCATCTAGTGCTTCATCTTGCATTTTATATTTAGCCAATGAATGTGTTCTCGCTTGTCTTTGTTTGAGTTCATCTTATTGGTTTTGTCTAGTTATGGGAGCTGGTTATGTCATTGCTTTTACTACCTTGTATCCAATCAAGTAAGATATGCCTATGAGTATGTCTGAAATGTATATCTTGTATGCTCATGGGCTTTCCTTAGTTCTTTTGTGGAACTCTATGTGTGATCATGTGTTGATTCATCACATCGATGCAACTTGGCCAACATGAATGATTTGTGTGTTATTGTAGTATTCATGGTTTATGTGTTCTTGTGTCTAAACTGTATCTCCTTGGATCTTGGTAGGCTTGTGCATGCATATTTGTTAGTTGTATATCTTCATGCCTTGTTTGATTTCTTTGATCCAATATATAGGGTAAATTCATCAAATGGTATCAAATCCTTAACCGTTAAGAAGTGCATGAAACTCACATCCATATCCATATGCACGTATTTAATTGGTTTTACCTTATGTTTTGTAGTTATGCTAACTATTTCGGACCCAATAAGTTTGAGGACCATATTGTACTTAAATTGTTTTAGGTACAATGGAGAAGCATTGTGTGCTTGGCTTATTCATGAAGAAGGTGGTGACACCACCAAGGAATTAGAGCCAAGCTTGGATTACTCATTGATATACTAATTCATACCAATGTTTTCTCGGTAACAAGTATTTGCTTCATGCATATACATAAATAGAGTCAACCTTGTGTAGGTTGCATCAAGGCATGTATATTACTTGTTGTATTTGTGTTCTCTTGCATGTTCCTAGAAGACATTTTATTACAATGGTGAGACATTTGATAAGAACCAGATAATAGGGATCTATAAAATCATATTCATGATTGAGTTATCCCAAATTATGCCAATTAAGCAGTTCATTGCATATCAAGTCCTAAAATGTTCTCTCATGTGACATTTTGATGAAATTGCAAAAACACTCTATTTGCTTGTGTTATTTGCTATCTTACTTAGTAATTCATTGTTATGCAAATGAGATCAATTTCTGCCATGTGCCTTGGTCCTTTCAATTGGTCTTATGCTAGGATCACAGTTGTATAATAATTAATTCACTTGTGCATATCATGTTCTTATCAATTGTGACTATTTTGTGTATGCAAGTTTCTTTGCGGATACATAGATTACTATTGTCCACTTAGCAATTTTTATACATAAGAAAGTTCAGATCTTACCTTGATATATTTACTCCTTGTGGGTCACCTCGTTTGTTTCCTTTTTGATTCGGTGGTGGTCTTGGTAAGAGGTTGAGTAGTGAGTGCTTGTATGTTTGCATATAATCTTGTGCACTCATGTGTTTTGAATGTATGTTGGACCCATTCTTATCATGATGATCAAATTGAGTATTCATATTATATCTTGTCCAAAATATGTTCTTTGGATCTTTTGAATGTTTTTTCTCACATGTAGAAGGCTTATTTTCATATCATAATACCTTGTTGCATTCTATAGATCCCGAGCTCCTCAAATTTTTGTCATTGAATATGTGCATTTAATTTTCAATCACATTTTGTAATATGTACACATTAAGGAGGAACTCATATTGTATTGACTTCTAGATTTTTCCCATTTTGGCATTTGTTGCCAATGGTGGAGAAGTTTAGAGGGTTTGAAGATAAGTGTTCTTAGTGTGCTTGTTGTAATTCATGCTTACCTACCCTTGTTATATATGTGGTGTTGCATTGATGAGTATTGTATACAGAGAAAACTTCACCTAGTTTATATTAACCAATATATGCAATGACATTCAAAGTTCATTCACACATGCATAAATTGTGGGGGAGTTTACTCTATGTATTGTGGGTGTGCTAACATCAAATGCTTGTGTAGTGTTTGATGCGAGTACAACCGGTTTTGATAATTTCAAGTATCATTGTGACACTTGATGCTGTCAAAAGGACCTCAAGTATACAATTTATCCTCGGATGAATTGCACACTTATTTTTAAAATTCAATATATAAACCCTCTTGTTGAGATTGTCATCAACTACCAAAATGGGGGAGATTGAAAGTGCAAGTAGTCCCCAATGTGTGGTTTTGGTAATTGATGACAATCCTAATGGACTAATGTTTGCATTGAGTTATACATTTGAAGGAAAGTCCCATTGGCAATGCATGAAGAATATGGGATGAATTGAAGGATGTAATCCATCAATACAAACATATGCATCGAGACTTGATAATGAATGACAATTCCTATGAAGAAACAAAGACATCAAGAGACATATGAAAGTTTGTTCCATGGGTAATGCAATAAGAAGATTGAATGGATTCGAAATGAATGCCATCTACATTTATCGAGATTGAGATCAATGACCGAATCATGATGGATCAAGTTCTCGAGGGAATGATTAAAGATAAGAATTACCATATGGCTTGAAGATTAGAAGCATGATGCTCTCATATGTTGAGTCGTGTATGATTATGTCTTGAAGCAAGTAATTCAGGTGAAGAATTCATTGTACCTCTTAAGAGTTCAATATGGCCTTCAAGACATCAAGATTAATCATGGACCAAAGATAAATGTGACCTAGATGAAGATCGAAGATCGAATTCAAATATGGTCAACACACAAGCTCAAATAATGTACCACATGGGTTTTTGTGGTATGGTACGTAATGGTCAATTACATTATGTGTACTAACACATACTATGTGTTTTCTATATCTATGTGGGTTACGTGACTCTCATGGGCTTGCATCCTATTATCCATGATAGGATGACATCAAGTAATGACGATCATGCTTAACAAGGGCAAGTTCAAGATAAGCATCCTGAAGTATTACATGCTTGAAGCTTGTGGATGATCACATGATGGACATATGAAGATGGGATACAATGAAGTTCTCCCCGCATGGCTTATGGGGGAGCTATTTGAGGTCTTCATCAAATGATCTGATCAAGCTTATGCTTCCATCTTGAGCCAAGAATAAATGTCAACATTAAGCTCAAGTGGAATGCTCTCGTCAACGGTATTAGTTCCTTTGGTTGTAGTTGCATGGATCGACGACCATCACAAAAGGTTTATGACAAAGAATGGATTACTAGGAGCTATCTAGTGTAGCTGTTTTTATGTTTCTTGAGTTATAGGGATCCCACACTATTAAGAGGGGATCAAAGGGGTTCGTGATGGATTTCTTCAAGTCAACATCTTCTATACACAATTCCACTCCTACCATACATTCCAAAGTAAAATCCAAAGCCAAATAGGATTCCCCAAATCCTATGAGCAAACATTTTCATTGATGCCATCATCCATTTTGTTTGATATTGGGTGGTTCTCTATGTGAGGACCTGGAGATTTTCAATATCTACAAAATGAGCCCAAGATCATCAAAATCGGAGTTCGTATGAAAAAGTTATGCATGTTTTACTTTTGGTATGCTGGCTATTTTCTGCGGGGACAGAAGTTCCGGGCAGGCCGGAAGTTCCGGGCAGGTTCCGGGCTAAACAGAAAGTTTCCACACATCGGGCCGAAGGGAGCCCGGAAGTTCCGGGCCTTCCCGGAAGTCCCGGGGGCCAGATGTTCCGGGTAGGTTTCGGGCTAACCAGAGAGTTTGCACATATGTGCCCAATAGGGAGCCCGGAAGTTCCGGGCTGCGTTTTTCTGTACATAACAGACAGATTTGGTTGGTGCACTATATAAGGTACCCTTCTTCCCCATTGAGGTAGAGCTTTTGGATCTGAGATTTGCCCATTCTTTTGAGCTCTATCCTCCTCCCCCAAGCCTCAAAACTCCAATCCATTTGGGGGAAAACTATCCCATGTATCTCTAGGGTTCATTTGTTGACCTCCTCCATAGCATTAGTTGCTTTTGGTGGGATTTGAGGGAGAGGGATTTGAGCCTTCTCGTGCTAGACCCCGAAGAGATTTGCGAGAGTTCTTGAGAGAGATTTCATCCAAGCATACACCCACTCCTCCTCTCTTTTTTGACCAAAGCAATTTGTGATTTGAGCAAGTCTTGAGCATTTCCCCCTTGATCTTGTTACTCTTGGAGGTTGGAGACTCCTAGGCGGTAGGAGTGCTCCGGTGAGGAATCAACTTGTGATTTGTCCCCCGGAAAGTTTGTGAAGGTTTGAAGGCTGCCTCAAGGTCTACCACTAGTGGTTGGGAATCGCCTTCATGGTGATATCTCAAGGAGAATAGGGTGAGCCTTCGTGGCGTTGGTGTGCCTTCGTGGTAACATCCACCTCTCCAAACGGTGACTAGCTTCCCTCCAAGGAAGTGAACATCGGGATACATCCTTGTCTCCGTGGCTTTGGTTATCCCTAACCCTATCTCCTTACTTGTGGTGTACCTTGGTCTTTTGACCTTGCATTCACTATACATTGTTGTCCTCATTATATTGTGTTGGCTATTTCCTTGAAGAGATTATTTAGAACTACACTTTATATCCCGCAATTCATACTTGCTACTATTGATATATCTTGTGTTTAGTGTGAATTGCTAACTTGTGTCATACACTTACATATCTTGTGATATTGCTCAAGTAAGTTTGTGTAACTTACTTGTGCTTGTTAGTATCCTTGTTGTGCTCACCTAATTTACATTAAGTTGTTGGTGCACTGAGTTGAGCCTACTATATTTAGGATTTGTGCTTGAAAAGTATACGCTTTGTCTATTTCCGCATTAGGATAAAGCCAAATCCGTAGAAGTTTTTAAAACGCCTATTCACCCCCCCCCCCCCGCCCCCGTCTAGGCGACATTGTGGTCCTTTCACCCGTGCACCCGCTCCACGGCCATCGCTGGTGTTGGTTAAGGAGGAGGGCCAAGAGGAGGAGGAGGCCTACATTGTGACCCTCGAGGCGGTGAAAAAGCAGGCCACCGAGGAGTTCGAGTGCGAGGAGCTTGCAAGGTGGCCTTGCCTTGCGCAGGTGTTGGCCTGTTCGGCCGCCGAAATGCAGATCAACGCGCCCCATCGCCACCAGCCCCGCCCACACCCGAGCATGTGGAGGAGGAGTCATGGCCGCTGCTTGTGCCCTCGTGGAGGAGTAGTGGCCGTTGCTTGGGCAGTCGTGGTCGTGGACGAGCACGGTGCCGATGTACACGTCGTGTATGCCCGTGTGGGTGGGTGCAACCGACAAGGAGGCCGAGCGGCAGGCGGCGGAACGCGAGATGGAGGCCTAGCGGCAGGCGACGGTGCTGGCAGCCTTCCTACAACCGTTTCCGTGGATGCAGGCGCCGACGTACGTCAACCTGACTAAGGAGGAGGATGACACCGCAGCCGCCTAGATTCGCTGAGCGCGAGATGGAGGCTCAACGGTAGGCGACGGTGCCGACAACCTTCTAGCAGCCGTTTCCGTGGATGCAGGCGTCGACGTACGTCAACCTGACTAAGGAGGAGAAGGATGACACCGCCGCCGCCTAGATTCGTTGGCTGTTTTAGTTTAGTGTTTTATTTTAATACTTTTAGTTTTATTTAATTTAAGTTGCACTTTCGTCGGTTGTTTATTACTATTTTCTAATTCCAAAATGTGCCGAAGTGTGAAATACGATCGGCCCGCGTTGGGGGCACCTACGGAACGACGGACAAGACCAGATTTCAACGTTCGTCTGGCCTATCCAACAGACAAAAAACAAATTAAATCTGCGTCCCTTTACATCTCTACATTGGAGTTGGCGTATAGCTAGTCGTCGTAGCCCGTGTCCGAGAAAAAGGTACCCACACTGTTCGATGCATGGGCATGGCACTGGGTGAGAGCAAGCTGCCCGGAGGCTACGAGGCTGTATATAGGAATCAAAAAAGATGTAAACAGTTGTCTATGATCTTCAATACGTCATGTGCCGAGCATGTCCATGTTGAAACTAAACACAGCAACGTGCCATGTTAAATCACGCGTGGTGTCCTATCCGTGTAGTATAGGAGTTAATCACCGACTAGGTTTTGTACTACTCCCTCCGATATCATATTAGTTAGCACAGGTTTGATATAACTTTGTATTCAAATTATGTTAAAGTTACGTCAATTAATATGGATCAAAAGGATTAGCTAATTTGTAATATAAATACCCAAGTAACCTTGTAATTAACAACATGCGAGGAAAAAAGCAACAAAAAATTAACGGGAGCGACACGCTCCCATGGCAATCAATCGCCAAGTTCCAGCACCAGCATTGGCGCACACGAGGACGCACGAATATGAGGTGCGGGCGGCACGTCGAGAGGTCCAACGGGCGAGGGAGAGGGTGACGGTGGGGGAGGTACGGTATTGTCTGCGTGCCGGGCAAGGAGTAGGAACATGCGGCTGGGTGATGACCGGCAACATCTACTTCGACGACTCGGACGTTACCGACGGCTCCAGCTCTGACGACAGCATCCCTCCAGCCGCCGATGCCTACATGGATGGGTGTAGTCACACGGGCGACCGCAAGGGGAAGGAGGCGGTGAGGAAATGGTGATTTCCTTCGCACTTCTCCGTCCGTCCATTTTATGTAGTTATTTTCTATGTTTAGTTAGTACTGTCCGGCGAGGATCTAACACTTGTTCTTTTGGTTGTCCGATGATTCCTAGTATGTGAATTATGTTAGAATTACGTCCGTTTGTTGCTAATTTGTTAATCTACGTAGTTTCATGTTTTACGTTGCATGGATCCAGATTAGCCGCTCGTGGATGTAGATGCTATAAAGAGAAATTATTAGACCACGCATGAGTAGTAGCAAACAGTACCGTGGTAGGTACTACTGTAGTAAATGGGCGTAGATCTGCAGCTGGCTTACACGAAGCGTGGTGTGCCTTCAAGAAAAATTTGAGATTACCCTGACTATAGCAAAGGAGTACTACCGTGGTAGGTACTGTAGTAAATAGGCAAAGCTGCACACCTCTCCTCCCTTCTTTACTAGCACTCCGTTCTCCATCAGCTACATCCAAAAGCAAAGGTACACACACCGCGAGCTGCTACAGCCAACACCAAAGGCACAAGCGCGTGCTGGAGGTCTGTTTGCTCGGTAAGTTCTCGAACAGTTGATGGATCTACTCTAGTTGCCTAGTTGGTATGCTTTTTTGTGTTGTTGTTGGCTTGTTGCTGTTGTGTTCTACTGGATCTGGCTAGTAGCTTTTTCTTTTTGTGTTGTTGTTTTGTAAATCGGTGGATCTACCACAAAGAAGTGTGAAAGTCAGAAAGCCTCGTCCCAATCCCCGTCCCAAACACCCTAGAACCACGCAGCAGAAATTTCTTGATCCCAAAGGCCACCACCGCCCCGCCGCGTGCCATTTGTCCGTCGTCCCCACCCGCACTGGTCCCATGGCGCGCCCCCACGCCACGCGGCCCGTCGTAGCCGCCGTGCCGCCCCTCCTCCTTGAGGATGATGCTGCACCACCGCAGCCGCGTCTACCATATCCCACTTTGGGACGTGGTCCTCCGGGCCGGCGGCGGCGGGATCCTTCTTCGTGCCCGCTTTCCGGCTCTCACTGTCCGCTACCCACTCGCTTTCGTCATTTCCTCTCCGCCGGCTGTGTGGAAATGTCAGCAATGGCGGAACACTGTCCGACTCCGATCCTGAACTCGGGCGGTGGGACAGGGAAGAGTGCGCCCTAGAGGAGGAGCCGGGTGGAACATCCCTTGGCTTTGGCACGCGAGCTATGAGTAAGGAAGAGGCAGGGGTTTCGTCAGGGCTTGTCGGCCTCTAGGCATCATGGGGGTGCCGGCGGTGACGCGTGCCCGGTGTGGTGACACTGGTGGACGTGGTGTTCATCTTCTTCCCGAGATGGCCGACCAGAGGCTTGGTGATCGGATCTCGAGATCCATCATCTTGTCCCGGCTGCGAGTAGGGGAGACATGGTTGCCGGTGAAAACCGAGCCGACGGCAGGCGATGGCGGCGTTCTCGCCGTTACCTTGATGAAGGCATCGTCGTGTAACTATTGTCGACCCACTCGTGCTGCTCCGGGGGAAACCCTAGGATCTGGTGTTCCAGATCGGACGATGGTGGCACTGCGGTGTCGTTTCTCTCTTGAGCATCGTTTGCGGAGCAGCGCTGGATGTCAGAGGCAGGAGGTGGAGCGGCTTCGTCTTGCACGGAGTTTTCGGTGGTGATATCAAGTCATGCCTTACCGACAGGTGCTACGCTTTGTCATGCCTGGTCGGCAGGTGCTACGCACGACAGATCTTCCAAGAACTTCAAGCTGTGTCGGCTGGTGATACCTGGCAGCATGGCGCTGAGGTGTATCAGTGGCGACCGCGACGTGCTCAGCTGTTTGTGCGCAGGGAGGAGGTGCCGTTTGGCGCCGTGGTGGCGTCGACGATAGCTAGACCGAGCAAGGTTGATGCATCAGTACAGTTTTGAAGATGGAGCGGTGGCAGTTGGCGGTGGCGGCATCTGAGTGCCCGCCGGACCGGTGAGACCCATGCCCGGCAGGCGTTCTGGATGGGTTCTCAGGTCTTAGATGTTAGGTTTGGCTACGATGTCTGTTTGGTATTAGGCCCAGGCTATCTGCGTCCCTTCATCAGTTGGATAGAGGTGCTTAGACGGCGGCTTTAGTCTTACTGTTGTATTACTTTGTAAGGTCTTGTGAGAATAATTAATAAAATGGCCGTATACATCGCCCAGATGCAGAGGCCGGGGGTCATCCTCCTTTTCTAAAAAAAAAATGAGTAAGGAAGAGGGCCAATGCGAAGATCTTCGCGGAGCTACATGCAGAGATTGCCGCCGAGGAGGCTACGGAGAGGAAGGAGGTGAACGGCGCCATCGAACCCTTCTTGACGTCAGCACGCTCCGCCTATAAGGAGCAGAAGAGGGAGAACGAGGTGGCCTTGGCCGAGGTATATGCGGAGATTGTCGCCGAAGAGCAGGTCGTCGTGATTTCTAACAGTGACTAAGAAGAAGTTAATCTCCAGTCTAGGTTTACTTCTGTATGGTCCTGGTCTAGTTTATGTATAATGACGTGATGTTTATGTTTCGTTAGGCATGTTTGTGTGAACAAGTTGTCGGATTATGTAATGTACTGTGATGTTTGTGTTCCAAATATAGCACAAAAATATTTTTTTGCAAACTAAGTTTTGGGGATGGATTATGTAGCAAATTAGTAAGTTTTAGGGACGTGTTTTTTACGACCAACTTTTTGGATGAATTAGAGTTGCTCTAATATAGTACTACCTTTCTTTTTTGCAAGACTAATATAGTACTACCATCCATTGAGAATCATGTATCTACATCCCATGAACGGTTCTTTGAAAAATCCTCATGCATTAGTATAGAGAACTATTTAAAAATCAATCCAGCCCTCAGTTGAGTACATGTAACTAGATTTGTGTTGCAGCAGGATATGCTTTTGCACGTATTAAATGCATGTATCACTTCTTGTTGTTACAGCATGGATCTACTACAACGACGTCAGCAACTGTTAGCAATTAATCCTGTTCCTGCTCCAACGGACGCTGAACTCGACGAGCGCGCAACACTAATAAAGATCAAACCCACATGTTGTGATGGCTGGATTTGTCTGGCCTGCAGACGTCTAAACGGACCCAAGGACAATCTTCTTTGTAAGATTCCTACTTTCAAGTGTGCTACTCGCAACTGCAAGGGCCAGGTTACATTTCGTTCCTTACCATTTACATCTATAATCTAGTGGAAGTTGTTTCACAGTGGACATCTATTTTTCCTTTTTGCAGTGCCCAGGGACTGCCGGAATGAACATTAATGACTGTGAAGTAAATGGAGTGAGAACCAATTTTGCGATAAGAGATCAAGGCCCGAACCGTAAGTCTAAAATCTTAACACATCTAGGACTAGTGTACTACTACTACACATGACATCTCTTTTCTACATTCGAAGGAGTATCTATTCCCACCCTTCTTAACGGGTAGTTGTTGGTTAATGGGTCACCAAATTAATTCAATCGCAAGGCTGAATAATATTTGATTATTTGTTTCTACAATACATGAATAATGCATGCACGCAACAATCTCCAATAATATTCTAGGGGGGCGGCGGTGCATGTATAATATTGATTGGTTGCTGGCGTGTATAGTATTTTTTTAAATTCTGTTGGCGTGCATAGTAAGTTGCATGTGTATACACTCATATTCTGAGGGCATGCTTCATCAACCTGACTATATAACTATGTTTAGCACGAGAGATAATATGATACCTCTTCTTGAATTAGCAAGTACTCTCACCGTTTCTTTTTAGTTTGCATATAAAATTTGGTCAAAGTCAAGCTTTGTAAAGTTTGACTAATTTTATATTAAAAAATACCAACATTCACTATATGAAATCAATATTATTAGGTGCATCATGAAATGTATTTTCATACTATGTAGTTTTAGTATCGTAGATGTTCATATTTTTTAATATATATTTGCTCAAACTTGCGTACTTTGACTTCAAACAAATTTTATATGTGGAGTAAAAAGAAACGGAGGGAGTATATATATACTACTTGTGGATTATATACTTCTTTCTACACGAGTGGGTATATACATACTACTTTTTTCATGAGAACATTTTTTGGGGGTATTTACTGCTTGTATTACATACAATATTTTTTTGGACAGTATATACTTATTTAATGCAATAGATAAAAAGTACATATTTTCTTTTGCATAAGCGAGTATATACTTATCTGTTGCAGCCTACACCAATTTTACGATCTCTTATTGTGTGATGTACATATTACGCTTTAGAGAGAGAGAGAGAGAGAGAGAGAGAGAGAGAGAGCATTAGTAGAAAACGGGCCTATTGTCCCGGTTCGTAAGGGCCTTTTGTCCCGGTTCCAGAACCGGGACTAAAGGGTTGTTACTAATGCCCTGACCCTTTAGTCCCAGTTCCAACCAGAACCAGGACAGATGGGCCTCCACGTGGCCGCTGCCGGCAGCCCAGGCAGGGGGGCCTTTGGTCCCGGTTGATGACATAAACCGGGACCAAAAGGCTTCCACGCGTCAGCAGCTGGCTGGAGCTGAGGTTTTTCTTGTTTTTTTTAAAAAAATGGCTGTTTTAGGGGTTTAGGGGGTTATTTTTAGGTTGTTATTAGATAGCTAATATAGAGAGAAGTGTCCTCTCTTATATATATCTTCATCCTTGGTTTACCAACGCTACTGCTATGTTCATTTCACCCGCAGATATATATATAATAACGCATGCATGCTCGCATCATACATCATCATATATAATAACAAGTCCTACTAATCAAGCATCATCATACAACTTCTACTCGTTATTAATAATAAGTCATACAATCATCATCCTGATAGTCATCGAACCCAACCCTACATAATTGTTCTTAGCACATGATCATCAGTATCAGGTAGGACCTGAACACACTTAAGGTAAAATAGCATAAAACAATATAGACCCTGATTCTCCATTATGAAGAATGGAGATCATCCTGTCTCCAATTCTTGCGCCTCGCTTCCTTTTGCTTCCAAGAAGCTCATTACGATTGTCCATACATTTTTTCCATTCTTTGATTGTCATGTCTCCACTTCTTTTAGAAATCCGGCATGGACAGTTGAGATTCGTAGGATGACCTGGATATATGTTCAAAACACGAAGGCTGCCGCCATTCTGATACATCAAATGAGGCACACAATCCTCTGGGATTCTTTGTTAAAAAACATAGTAATAACTTCATAGTTAGCAATGATGTACTAGTTTTAGAAGTATGCAAAAAGATGCACGGATGTTGTAATAGTAAAAAATCTTACCAGGGTATCTCCATGGTAGTTACCGTAGTTTAACACGTGCACTAGTGGCACGTATTGACCATAATGTTGAGGAGTTCGATTGTAGATATTGTAATTTTCAAGATCATTACAAAATCCAACCAGATGAGTTTTCTCCTTGTAAGTTAACTCAGAGCCATCGGTGTAGTAAGTTCTATCTACCATCTTCTGCACATTCTTTGATACTTCAAAATAAGCTGTCAATAGAAATAAGCTGTCAACTATTTTGAAATGAACAATATAAATTAGTTAATAATTAACTATGTTTGAGAAACTCACATAGCGGTTGAACTGGAGGCGTATCAACAAGGACCCAAATATCCACATTGTCTTGCTCGATTTCAGGATCACCAAGATCCATGGTGACAAGCATACCCTCATTAAAACCATACAATTTGCAAAATGCTTCCCAATTTTTGCAACCAAAATGGGTTACACTCTCAACATTATACAACTTTACTTCAAAATCCACATTATGATGGGTCCTTAGGTGAATTTTCTTTGTTTCAAAATTTTCATGGTCTTCAAAATCCATCCTCTCCAAGATATAGCGTCTTGCATGGCATGGGATAAAACTATACTCGAATTGTAAAAGATGAAAATTACACGTTGAAATAGTTGAAGTCATGCTTAATTATGAAAAAAACACTTGTCGTCGTTGCGTACCGTTTCAACTTCGAAGGTCTCCTCGAGCTTAATGCTGAAGCGCCGATCATCGTTCAGGTGAGGCCTGTCGCACTGACCTCGATCGTGGTGGCACTAGTCGCACTCTCCTGGGCCGTCTCCGATGATGACATTTCCTATACGTTCATAATTCAAAGATTAAACATGTACAAATATATATATATATATATATATACTACAAAAACTAAATTAGATCATTATTATTCAACTAATCATATGCATATGCCTTGCATAGTGCTCTTCAATTTGAGCATTCAATAAGAAAAATCAAATCGCAAAATAAAGTAGTATTCAAATTAGGATGCATTCAATTATAAGAAAAACTACATCATCCCCATGTGTCCGTACATCGTCGAATATTATCACTAATACACGTCGAATACTATCATACATATCGCAAGTACAGCTAGAACCGTAGCGTCCGACGGGTATCGGCGCGGGCGGTGGACACCCAAAGGGAAGGAACCATCACAGGATCATAGCTCCAGTGAGATCCTTGAAGAACCTGCCAGGTATTCTCGAACCTGCCCTCCAACGCAACCATGTAGCGACGGACGTGCTCGTCCTCCTCGCTGACACGGTGACGTACCACCTCCGAGGTGTCCGGAAGCCTCGGCACCGTCACTGGCCCACGCGACCGCCACCAAACAAGGATCGGGTCAACGACGGGCT
This sequence comes from Triticum monococcum, assembly GCA_034509565.1. Taxonomy (NCBI): domain Eukaryota; kingdom Viridiplantae; phylum Streptophyta; class Magnoliopsida; order Poales; family Poaceae; genus Triticum; species Triticum monococcum. The sequence continues at coordinate 10,089,298 of CM067845.1, read as the reverse complement.
GGCTCCTCACCAAGCTACGCCCCCCCGGAAGGTAGCGCCTCCCAGTACCACCCCGGCGGAGCCCAGTCCCGGACATGGCCCATCTGGTCAAGAAGGTGTCGTCCTCCGCCGACTCGACGACGAGGATGCGGGATAGGCATCGATCGTCCACGTCGATGCGGGAATAATTGCTTTAACTAAAAAAATAAACTAGTTCTATTAATTTTCTTGCTAAAAATAAACTACTTCTATAGTAAAATAAACCAGTTCTATTAAATCAACTAGTTCAACTACTAAGCACTTACTATAAATAGAATAATGTACTACTTACTAAAAATAAACAAGTTTACCTAGTTCTAACTAATTCCATTAAACACTTTATAAGTAGTACTAATTACTAAAAGTTATCGGGGAGGGGGGGTATATCGACAACGACATACCCGATAACAAAAATAAGAAGAGGAAGAAGAAGAAAAAAAGAGGAGAAGAAAAAATAAATAGAATTCTTCTTCTTCTCCTCTATTATTCCTTCTTCTTCTCCTCTTTCTTTCTTCTTTTTCATCTTCTTATTTATTTCTCATGTTATTCCTCTCCTCTTCTTCTTATTCTTCTCCTTCTTCCTCTTCTTATTTTCCTTTTTTCTCTCCTTCTTTTTATTCTAAATATGAACATATACGTAAATTGACAAAGATAATTCTATGAACAAAAAAAAATCATAAAAATTCTATGAACAAAATTACAACAGAAAAAATCATAAAAAATCTATGAACAAAATTACAACAGAAAAAAATCATAAAAAATCTATGAACAAAATAAAAATTCTATGAACAAAATTACAACAACAAAATTCATAAAAATTCTATAAAAAAATTGACATATTCTTTGCATATATATGAACACACAAACTTTTGCATATGCAACAATAATATCACCAAAAAATGTATGAACAGTAAAAAATTCTAACTTTTGCATATCTAAACTATACGTCTAAATTGACTACAACAATTCAATTAACTATACATCTAAACTACACATCTAAATTAACTACAACAACTCAATTAACTCTACATCCTAAATTACGCATCTAAATTAACTACACACACTAAATTAGGAAATTACACAACGGGCCGGGGCGGCGATCGACGAGGAGGCCGGCGATGGTGAGGGGCGCGGCGACAACGACGGTGAGAGGCGCGGTGACGGCGACGGTGAGAGGCGCAGAGACGGCGACGGTGAGGGGGCGCGGCGCGACGGGCGATGAGGAAGGCAGGGGGCGGCGACAGCGACGGTGAGGGGCACGGCGTCGGCGGCGAGGAGGCAGGGGGGCACGGGGCGGCGACGGCGTCTGCGGCCGCGCGGGACGGCGTCGGAGGCAGGGGCGACGGTGAGGCGCAGCCTGACGGCGTCGTCGGGCGGGGAAGAACGAACTGAATCGAAAATTTCACAAGTGCTACTTATATAGACGAAGAATTGGTCCCGGTTTGTGATAGAAACCGGGACGAATGCACCCTTTAGTCTCGGTTGGGGCCACCAACCGGGACCAAAGGCCACTTTTCGGCAGCCCAAAGGGCGGGAAGCGACGGACATTGGTCCCGGTTGGTGGCACCAGCCGGGACTAAAGGGCGGCATTGGTCCCGGTTGGTGCCACGAACCGGGACCAAAGCACCCTTTAGTCCCGGTTGGTGATACCAACCGGGACCAAAGACCTTGTGCTGCCCCGCGCCAAATCTTTAGTCCCACCTCGCTAGCTGAGGGAGCTCGAGAGTGGTTTATAAGCGCTGCTGCGCCTTCCCTCTCGAGCTCCTCTCAAATGCAGGCTTATGGGCCTAACTCGACACTGCAATGCCTGTGGGCCTACTGGGCCTGCTGCGGGCCTGAATCCTGGCCCATGGTTGGGTTTCTAGTCGTATTCAGGCCGTGCTGGCCCAGTAGGTGGCATTTTTTTCTTTTTTCCATTTATTTTTTTGGTTCTACTTAGAACTAAATACTTATAGTTTTTAAGTGATTTCTTTTTTCTTTTAGGTCACAAAATTTGAATAGTTTAAATTTGAATTTTTTAAAATTTGTGTGAATCACTAGTTTATGAATCACTAGTTTACTAAATTTGTGTGAAAACACTTTGTAGAACAGTTAAAATTGATTTTTGAGTCAATCTTTTTCCTGCTATTTAATAGGAGGTGGCACTTTTTTTGTTTTTTTGTTTTGTAGTGATTTATTTTTTATTTTAGGTTCTACTTAGAACTAAATACTTATAGTTTTTAAGTGATTTCTTTTTTCTTTTAGGTCACAAAAATTATAAACTTTCTATTAGTGCCATTAGTTTTAAAATTTGAATAGTTTAAATTTGAATTTTTTAAAATTTGTGTGAATCACTACTTTATGAATAACTTTACTCAATTTGGTTATTTTAGTTAGTCATAAAAAATATTATAGGCATTTGTTTTTTATTTTTTGCTATTTATTTTTTCATTTCTACTTAGAACTAAATATTTATAGTTTTTTAGTGATTTCTTTTTTCTTTTAGGTCACAAAAAATAAAAACTTCTCTGTTAGTCAACATAGATGCACTTATAGAGAAAATTAAACATAAATTCATAATTAATTTCTATTTATGAATTTAAGTCCAATTTCCTCTATAGGTGCATCTATTTTCACTTTGAGAGGAGCTCAACAACGCAAAGAGGGATGGGCTTATAAACAGGTATGGGCGCCCTTCGGTTGGCGAGGTGGGACTAAACTCTTTAGTCCCGGTTTGAGGCACGATCCGGGACTAAAAGAGGAGCCTTTGGTCCTGGTTCGTGGCATGAACCGGGACCAATGGTTGTGGGCCAGGAGCCAGGCCCATTGGTCCCGGTTCGTCCCACCAACCGGGGCCAAAAGGTCCTGATGAACCGGGACCAATGGCCCACGTGGCCCGGCCGGCCCCCTGGGCTCACGAACCGGGGCCAATGCCCCCATTGGTCCCGGTTCTAGACTGAACCGGAACTAATGGGCTGACCCGGCCTGGACCATAGCCCCCTTTTCTACTAGTGGAGAGAGAGAGAGAGAGGGTCTAGGGGGTCTTCAAGGGGGTGCTTCATTCTTCATAATAGATAGTGCCCTGTGCACTGCTGCGGAACCGTATTATTAAAACAAATGGATAAAGAAGCGCTTAAAAACAAACAAAACCAATGAAAAAAATGCAAGTGTGATTTCGGTTTACATCTAAAAAACAATAAAACCTACAAAGTATTGACAAAGAGATGCTTTCAATTGAACTTAACACACAATGGCATGATTTCACAATATACTGTGAAACATGAAATTTGTATTTTTGCTCCCAGCGACCAACACATATAGTGTCCGCCCAAGTGAGTATGTTTGTATCTTTTTGTAGGTGAACCTGTAGGAATTCATTTGCATAGTGATTTTTTTTATGAATTTCGTGAAGGGTTTGTACAGAGTTAAAGGTAAAATAGGTGAGCAGCAAGTACTAGCTTGTAACGACAAACTCATGCTAAGATTGGTGTTTTGTACTTTTGTTGAACCTTTATAATAGGTCTGTAATTTTTTCAAAAAAGGCAAAATAAATGCAATTCATCTTTTGACTTATCACCTTTTAACGAAAGACTTTAACTACAATTTTGTAACACGTTATGAAATCGAAATAACAATGCAGAAAAGAATGCATGTGTTGCAAACGATCTCAGCATATCAATATTAGTCGGTTTCGAATGCACATTTAAGAATATTATATCCAGTTGTACAGCATTACAAACTTGATTTAACACTATCTCCATTTCATTTTGTTTTAAGTTTTAGCTTTGTCCTAAGTCAAACTTAGGTTTGACCGTGTATACAGCAAAAAATATAGTAATTTCTACAACATCAAATATATATAATATGAAAATATATTTTTATGATTAATCAAATGAAACTAATTGTGTGTTTTACTTGTTGGTATATCTTTTAATAAATTTGGTCAAACCTAGAACTCCAATATTTTGATAAGGATGGAGTATGTATGAGAGAGAGAGAGAGAGTCAAAAAAGATATTAAAAAAACAGACATAGGGTGATACGTTTCATTGAGCAGAGAGAGCGCCCTTTACTGACGGGATGGTCTTAATGCTTGAGGATGTCGGATGTTTCACCACTTATTAGGGTAAATATTACTGCTGTGACTAAAATTGGGCCTTTTAAATATTTCCTATCTTAGAACCAATGTTGGGGATATCGCTTATCGGGAACTTATCAATCGACCCATGGTAAGGGGTAAATCGGCCAATTTATCGGCATATCGGCCGATTTATCGCCATATCGGCTGATTTATCGACCAATTTATCTTATCGGTCAGACAGCGGTAAGCGATAAATCGGCTGATTTATCGGCATATCGGAAGATATCTTGAACAGTGCTTAGAACAAATCATGTCATACAAACCGAGTTCTAGGTTATACGATATGCGTTCTCAAATGAAGAGATACTCAGCTCTTTGGTTTAAAATACAAGCACATAATATGAATTTAAGCATTTTTTTTATTAAACTCAATTGATAACTGAACCAAACGTGTAGACTCCTGAAAGGGCCAGCACGCTTCTAGCTAGTGCCACATGACGTAGCCGCAGGGGAGGGTAGGTTGTACTTGTGGAGTCACGGCAGGATCAAGGAGAGAGCCGTGAGTTAGCTTAGATTTGGATTGAATTGCTGACAATTTCTCGGTGAGGTGGCTAGCTTAGATTTCCTGCCCATTCTCTTGGCTATTATGTGTGGTAATACTGCAGACTGTGTGTAGTTCCTCAAAGTTTGTTGTTGAACTTTTTTTTGCAGCGACCTGCGCAGCTCATGCATTAGTGGCCGGCATGGATGTTTCAATTAGAATCGAGGGAGCGCTCCGGGAGGTTACCATATGTCTGCCGCTGAATATTGTTGACCTATTCGCAAAGTATTATCCACTCTTTCGGGAAGGTGTGGGGAATGAAGTAGAAGAAGCCGACAGGATGAGAAGAATTCCTAACTTGTTGAGGATTGCCCAGTTGCTGGGAGTTAAGTATGTGTGTGCAACGAAATGCGTCCGAACAGAAAGAGTGCTGAAGTTGAAGTCGTGGTTCCTTTTGAGCACTGCTACTACTGAAGTCGACAAGCTAGTACGTCTGATTGCTAGCGGGTTCCCCTTACTAGTTGGCATGAGAACTGGTCGCTGTTTCAAGATGACAGCAAACAAAGAGTTATACAGGGGGCCAAACAAGGAGAAAAATCATGCCGTTTTGCTTATTGGAGTGGAAGTAAATCAGATATTTCTCACAGATGAAGCAACCGGCGAGAATGGGAAGGTTCACAGGGTTCTGTTTAGGGCCAGAGATTCACATGGGGATGACGCTCACAAGTGTGCTGAACTGACAGGGTATGGTGGTGGTGTGTACCTGTTGCCAGAGGATCTGGGCTCGCATGTCTTCGGCTTCCATCTGGAGATCCCAAGCTATCTGACCGTCGCTCCCTGAGTCGTAGTGTCATGAACTAACAAGGTCTGGAGCCATGTGTTTGCTTGGTACTACGTGTTTGTTGCTGGAAAAATGCTTCTATTTGTGTTTGCTGGACGAGATATATGGCGATCCTCGATGTCATTACAATGTGTACTATTGATGGCTCCTAAATTAATATTTCATTGTAGACTTTGTTAACAATATTTGCAAGCGACCTGACAATTTAATATTAGATTCAAGATGTCCTTTTCTACAACAGTTCAAGGGATTTTTATCTTCCGACAGATATTGGCTCTTCTATACTATTTGTCTACTATGTATTTATGCATATTAGTTTTGTTTATCCTTTCCTTCTGAACCTTTTTTTGACAAAATATTTTAGTTTGATTGGTTCTTATTAGCTCCATGTGCATTCAGAAATTAACCTTTACTATGCGTTAACTATGAACAATGCCATATCCAGCTATGTGTTATGAACAGTGTCACATTATGTTAATGTTTTTTAAATCATGTCTCTTTATTAACTAATTTGAAATGGAATAAATTGATAGTACACTCACCATTCATGCTTATACGTTGTTTAGCACTACATTGATGCTTGTGTTCTTGATCTGTAATCCAGTGGTGTGGTGAAGCTGGCCGCTCCTGCACAATGACATTTCCTGCCTTCTTAACTATGAACAATGACTATTATGTTAATGCTATTTTAAACCGTGTCTCTTTATTTTCGAGTAAAATGGGATGAATTGACAGCTCTAGTGCTTATACGTGCAAAACATGTTATCTGTCTACGTATTTCTCTTTTAGGGTGACATCACTGACGCTAGGAAGAACTGCCACAATTATAGTGAGACGAACCCATTGCTTGTCCCTCTAACATATATTGCAGAGAAGAAGGCAACACATCTTGAGGATAACGATACAACCCCGAAGTCATGTCTTGATGTAGTGTCGAAATTACTCGCTAATAGCATTGACCCAAGCTCAACGAAGTCGCCATGTGAATCTGTTCGACTTCTTCAGTCTCAAATTCAAGCAGAAAGACATGCTTCAGCTCAAATCCGAGGTTAACTCCAATCTCTATGGAAGATTAATCATAAGTACATGAGGTCTATTGATGTTATGCAACTTGAGTTGGTGGATATAAGCGTCAAACAAGCGCAGTCTCATCAGGTTGCTCAGCTCCTGGGCAGGGCTAACCTTTCTTGAAATGCGTTGAAGTGCTATCGGTTCTATCTATTATTTTGTCGGCGTGTTTACTTGCACTGGTGGCGACCTTTGATGTCCAATGTATGTAATCTGCTGTCTGGTTGCCCTTTATTATCACTGGCGATGAACTTTGATGCCCAGTGGATGTAATATGCTGTAATTTCTTTGTTGTATAGTCTAGGTTTATTCTTCGTCATAGTGCTGCAATTTATTTATTGTATATGATGTCGTCGCTCTGTGAAAGGTTATAAGCTTTGATCGGAGCGCAATGGGCCAATACGTTTGGTTTATATAAAAAAATGGTACTAAAACTGGCCAGCCCACCAATCGCTATAAAGGGGCCGGAACATGGGCCTGCAATCATCTTGGGCCATTAGCAGGCCTAGACTTAATCTGGCCCACTATTAGTTTCGGGCCATTAAAAGGCGAGTAAACCGCTTGCCTTAGTTGGGCTAGAAAATAAAATGGGCTTTTAACAGGCTGAGAAGTAGATTGGGCCTAAAATGTGAGGAACAAATCACGGGCCGATGATACGTCTCCAATGTATTTATAATTTTTTATTGTTCAATGGTATTATATTATCAATCTTGGATATTTTATATGCATTATTATGGTATTTTATATCATTTTTTGGGACTGACCTATTAACCTAGTGGCAGTGCTAGTTGTTGTTTTTTCCTTGTTTTTGTCTTTAGGAAAAATCAATACCAAACGGAACGATACTCTTTGACAATTTTTCTTGCACCACAAGAAACCCTGAAAGGTTCGGGAGGAGACCAGAAGAGCCACTGGTTGCGGCTTGAACCTACGTCGGTATTTCTCCAAAGAGGAAGTGATGATGCAGCACAGAAGTGGTAGGTATTTTCCTTAGATATGAAACCAAGGTTTATCGAACCAGTAGGAGAACCAAGCAACACAATATAAAAAGCCTTTGCACACAGATAACAACTACTCGCAACCTGACGTGTAAAAGGGGTTGTCAATCCCTTTTGGGTAACTGCGCCAGATATGGCAAACAGACGTCAGGAAATTGTAGTAGATTGATAGATCGAATGCCAAATAAAATAAATAAGAATAAAATGCAGCAAGATATTTTTGTATTTTTGGTTTGATAGATCTGAAAATAAATGCAAAGGAAAAGTAGATCGCAAAGGCAAATATATGAGAAAGAGACCCGAGGGCCGTATGTTTCGCTAGTGGCTTCTCTCGAGAAAAATAGCAAACGGTGGGTGAAAATTACTGTTGGCCAATTGATAGAACTTCAAATAATCGTGACGATATCCAAGCAATGATCATTATATAGGCATCACGTCCAAGATTAGTAGACCGACTCCTGCCTGCATCTACTTCTATTACTCCACACATCGACCGCCATCTAGCATGCATCTAGTGTATTAAGTTCATGGAGAAGAGTAATGCAATAAGAACGATGACATGATGTAGACAAGATCTATCTATGTAGAGATATACCCCATCGTTTTATCCTTAGTAGAACCGATACATACGTGTCGGTTCCCCTTCTGTCACTGGGATCAAGCACCGTAAGATCGAACCCACTACAAAGCACCTCTTCCCATTGCAAGATAAATAGATCAAGTTGGCCTACCAAAACCCAAATATCGGAGAAGAAATGCGAGGCTATAAGCGATCATGCATAAAAGAGATCAAAGAAACTCAAATACTTTCATGGATATAAAAAGATATAACTGATCATAAACTCAAAGTTCATCAGATCCCAACAAACACACCGCAAAAAGAGTTACATCATATGGATCTCCAAGAGACCATTGTATTTAGAATTCAGCGAGAGAGAGGAACCCATCTAGCTACTAACTATGCACCCGAAGGTCTACAAAGAACTACTAACACATCATCGAAGAGGCACCAATGGAGGTGGTGAACCCCATCTGTGATGGTGTCTAGATTGGATCTGGTGGCTCTGGACTCTGCGGTGGCTGGAATTGATTTTTGTCGACTCCCCTCGGGTTTTGGGAATATTGGGGTATTTATAGAGCAAAGAGGCGGTCCGGGGGGCACCCGAGGTGGGCACAACCCACACGGGCGTGCCCGGGCCTCCTGGCGCGCCCTGGTGGGTTGTGCTCTCCTCGGAGCACCCCCTAGGCGCAGCCATGACCCATTATGTGTCTTCTGGTAAAAAAAATTCTGCGTGAAGTTTCGTTGCATTTGGACTCCGTCTGATATTGATTTCCTGCGATGTAAAAAACATGCAAAAAATAGCAACTGGCACTTGGCACTATGTCAATAGGTTAGTACCAGAAAATGATATAAAATGATTATAAAACATCCAAGATTAATAATATAACAACATGGAACAATAACAAATTATAAATACGTGGGAGACGTATCAGCATGCCCAAGTTTAACTCCTACTCGTCGTCGAGTAGGTAAGTGATAAAAACAGAATTTTTGATGTGGAATGCTGCCTATTATGTCATATCATATTCTTTTCTTTATAGCATGGACATTTGGACTTTTATGTGATTCAAAGCAATAGTCTAGTTTTGACATGATAATTTAAATACTCAAGCATATCAACAAGCAAACATGTCTTTCAAAATATCAACCATAAAATAAGTTATCCTTAGCCCATCATGCCCAACCATTGATCCATTCATGAAGCACACTCGCATATTAGCTACACCCAATACTCAACTACGATCATATTGCCTCTTAGTTGGTGCTTTTATAAGAGAAGATGGAGACTCAAATTCAAAATAAAAATTGCATAAAGTAAAATAAAGTCCCTTCGTAGAGGGAAGTAGGGATTTGTAGAGGGGCTAGAGCTCAAAGCGAAAAACTTAGAGATAAAAACATTTTTGGAGGTGTATCCTTCCCACCAACGAAAACGACTCCCAACACTTTCCATGCTAGATATATCATAGGCGGTTCCCAAACAGAAAATAAAGTTTATTCCTTTTTCCACTATACTTTCACTTTCCATGGCTAGCCGTATCCACGGTTGCCCTCCATACCAACACTTTCCAAGGAATTTATTATTTGACAACATAAAAGTAAATTAATTTTTCATTTTGGGACTGGGCATCCCTAAAACCTTTGCCTTACTCTCGTGCAATGACAAGTGGATAAACACTCATCGTGAGAATAACACATCTAGCAGGGAAACTATTAGCCACCCCTCACCGCTCCGCGAGAGAAACAAACACAGAAGAGAAGTTTATTTTGAAAATTAGAGATGGCACATGCAAATTTTCTTAGAACGGCAAAAGAATACCACATATAGGTAGATATATTGGACTCATGTGGCAAAACTGGTTTAAAGAATTTTGGATGCACAAGTAGAGATCATACTTAGTGCAAAATAAAGGCTAGCAAAAGATTGAGAAGCGACCAACCAAGAAACAAATAATCTCATAAGTAAGCATTAAGCATAATTAACACCGAAAAATGCACCACAAGTAGGATATAATTTCATTGCATGACTATTGACTTTCGTACTTGCGTAGGGAATCACAAACCTTAACACCAATATTCTTAATAAAGCATAATTACTCAACAACACAACTCACATATCACATCATCATATCTCAAAACTATTACAAGGAATCAAGTTTATTTTGTCCAATGATCTTCATGAAAGTTATTATTACATCCTTCTTGGATAACTATCACTTCGGGACTAATTTTCATGTGTTGCTTTTCATAAGCTCAAACAAATATAAGTGAAGATCATCAGCATAATTTTTCTTCCTCTCAAATTAATTTAAGTGAAGCAAGAGAGAATTTCTTAACAATTTTACTAACTCTCAAATAAATCTAAGTGAAGCAAGAGAGCATTTCTTCAAAAATACTAAAGCACACCATGCTCAAAAAGATATAAGTGAAGCACTAGAGCAAGTCCATAGCTCATAAAAGATTTAAGTGAAGCATAGAGAGAAATTCTAACAAGTCATGACATAATTTTGGCTCTCTCAAATAGGTGTGTACAGCAAGGGATCAAGACTTAAAACACAAATAGAACAAGCAAAGACTCATATCATACAAGACACTCCAAGCAAAACACATTGTATGTGACGACTAAAAATATAGCTTCGAGTAAAATACCGATGGTCATTAGAAGAAAGAGGGGATGCCACTCGGTGGCATCCCCAAGCTTAGTTGTTTGCTCACTTTTGGATAATAGCTTGGGATGCCGGGGCATCCCCAAGCTTAGGCTCTTCTACTCCTTATTCCTTCATCCATCGTAAGATACCCAAAACTTGAAAACTTCAATCACACAAAACTCAACAAAACCTTCGTGAGATCCGTTAGTGCAAGAAAGCAAATCACTACTATAAGTACTGTATCAAACCAATTCATATTTTATTTTTGCATTATATCTACTGTATTCCAACTTTTTTATGGCAAAAAATCATCAAAGAAAACCATAGAGCCGTCAAAACAAGCACACAACGCAAAGAAAACAGAATCTATTAAAACAGAACAGTCTGTAGCAATCTGACTATTTTGAATACTTTTGGAACTCCAAAAATTCTGAAAAATTAGGACAACCTGGGTAATTTCTATATTAATCTACTGCAAAAATAATTGGCATTTTATCACGTTCTTGTGATTTTAAACAATTTTTTTTGAGCACATAAGTTTCTGTTTTTCAGCAAGATCAAACAACTATCACCCAAGAAGATCCCAAAGGCTTTACTTGGCAAAAACACTAATTAAAACACACAAAAACAATCATATCTGTAGCATAATTGTGCAAACACTGAAGAACAGAAAGCAAAAAGCAAAAATAAATTCTATTCATTGGGTTGCCTCCCAACAAGCGCTATTGTTTCACGCCCCTAGCTAGGCATACGATTGTATTGATGCTCACAAGAAATATAATAATTCAAACGCAAAGAGAGCATCATTAAACATATGACAAACACATTTAAGTCTAACATACTTCCAATGCGTTGGAATTTTATAAGCAAACAAATTATCAAGACAAGAAACATCTAGCATATGCAAAGAAGAGGAATAAAACATTGACGATCTCAACATAACAAGAGGAAATTTAATAACATGAAATTTTCTACAACCATATTTACCCCTCTCATAATAACTGCATGTAGGATCATAATCAAATTCAACAATATAACCATCACATAAAATATTCTCTTCATGATCCACATGCATGCAAAGTTGACGCTCTTCCAAAATAGTGGGATCATCAAATAAAGTCATGACCTCTCCAAGCCCACTTTTATCAGAAAATTCATAAGATTGAACACTCTCCAAATATGTGGGTTTATTTTTAGCTACAATTGACACTCTTCCAAACCCACTTTCGATATTATCGCAAACATATTCATCATGAGGCTTAAAAAATTTAAAGATCATAAGAATCATCACCCCAATCATGATCATTGCAACAAGTAGTGGACATAGCAAAATTAGCATCCCCAAGCTTGGGGTTTTGCATATTATTAGCACAATTGACATTAATAGAATTTATAGTAAAATCATTGCAATCATGGTTTTCATTTAAGGAGCTATCATGAATCTCTTCATAAATTTCTTCATCATAACTTTCGGATTCATGAATCTCAAGCAAAACTTCATAAAGATAATCTAGTGCACTCAACTCACTAGCAATTGATTCAACATGATTTGATCTTTTAAAAAGATTAGCAAGTGGATGAGGATCCATATCAATAGATTTATAGCAAGCGAAGATGCAAGCATATAGAAGGCACATGGCAATAGAAGCAAACAAAAGATCTGATGAGAAAAAGGCGAACGGAAAAGAGGGCGAATAAAACGGCAAAAATTTGTGAAGTGGTGGAGAGGAAAAAAGAGGTAAATGGCAAATAATGTAAATTGGGAGGAGATGAGATTTATGATTAGGAACCTGGTATATGTTGAAGATCATCCCCGGCAACGGAGCCAGAAATTCCTTTTGATTGCGGCCTGAAGCTACGTCGGTATTTCCCCAAAGAGGAAGGGATGATGCAGCACAGCAGCGGTAGGTACTTCCCTCAGATATGAAACCAAGGTTATCGAACCAGTAGGAGAACCAAGCAACACAACGTAAACATCCCCTGCACACAAATAACAACTACTCGCAACTCGACGTGTAAAAGGGGTTGTCAATCCCTTTCGGGTAACGGCACGAGAGATGGCAAACGGACGTGAGGAAATTGTAGTAGATTGATAGATCGAACGCAAAATAAAATAAATAACAATAAAACACAGCAAGGTATTTTTGTATTTTTGGTTTAATAGATCTAAAAAAATGCAAAGGAAAAGTAGATCGCAAAGGAAAATATATGAGAAAGAGACCCGGGGCCGTAGGTTTCACTAGTGGCTTTTCTCGAGAAAAATAGCAAATGGTGGGTGAACAAATTACTGTTGGGCAATTGATAGAACTTCAAATAATCATGACGATATCCAAGCAATGATCATTATATAGGCATCACATCCAAGATTAGTAGACCGACTCCTGCCTGCATCTACTACTATTACTCCACACATCGACCGCTATCCAGCATGCATCTAGTGTATTAAGTTCATGGAGAAACGGAGTAATGCAATAAGAATGATGACATGATGTAGACAATATCTATCTATGTAGAGATAGAACCCATCGTTTTATCCTTAATAGCAACGATACATACATGCCGGTTCCCCTTCTGTCACTAGGATCAAGCACCATAAGATCGAACCCACTACAAAGCACCTCTTCCCATTGCAAGATAAATAGATCAAGTTGGCCAAACAAAACCCAAATATCGGAGAAGAAATACGAGGCTATAAGCAATCATGCATAAAAGAGATCAAAGAAACTCAAATACTTTCATGGATATAAAAAGATATAACTGATCATAAACTCAAAGTTCATCAGATCCCAACAAACACACCGCAAAAAGAGTTAGATCATATGGATGTCCAAGAGACCATTGTATAGAGAATATAGCGAGAGAGAGGAAGCCATGTAGCTACTAACTACAGACCAAATGTCTACAAAGAATTACTCAGGCATCATCGGAGAGGCACCAATGGAGGTGGTGAACCCCATCCCTAATGCTCTCTAGATTGGATCTGGTGGTTCTGGACTCTGCGACGGTTGGAATTGATTTTTGTCGACCCCCTAGGGTTCTGGGAATATTGGGGTATCTATAGAGCAAAGAGGCGGTCCAGGGGGCACCCGAGGTGGGGACAACCCACCAGGGCGCGTCTGGGCCTCCTGGTGCACCCTCGTGGGTTCTGCTCTCCTCGAAGCACCCCCAGGCGCAGCCAGGGCCCATTATGTATGTTCTGGTCCAAAAAAAATCTCCGTGAAGTTTCGTTGCATTTGGACTCCATTTGGTATTGATTTCCTGCGATGTAAAAAACATGTAGAAAACGACAACTGGCACTTGGCACCATGTCAATAGGTTAGTACCAAAAATGATATAAATGATTATAAAACATCCAAGATTAATAATATAACAGCATGAAACAATAAAAAATTATAGATACGTTGGAGACGTATCAGTGTGTGATCAATACAATTCTAGCATAAGTAATCAACCTTTGATACGTCTCCAATGTATCTATAAATTTTTATTGTTCCATGCTATTATATTATCTGTTTTGGATGTTTAATATGCATTAATATGCTATTTTATATTAATTCTGGGACTAACCTATTAACCTAGAGCCCAGTGCCAGTTTCTGTTTTTTCCTTGTTTTAGAGTTTCGCAGAAAAGGAATACCAAACGGAATGAAACTTTTGCGATGATTTTTCTTGGACCAGAAGACATCCAAAGGACTTGGAGTACACGTTAGGTAAGCCACGAGGCATCCACAAGGACGGAGGGTGCGCCCACGAGGGTAGGGTGCACCCCCACCCTTGTGGGCCCCTCGTGACTCCACCGACCTATTTCTTCCGCCTATATATTCTCATATATTCCAAAGCCTACCAGGAGAGCCACGAAAACACTTTTCCACCACCACAACCTTCTGTACCTGTGAGATCCCATCTAGGGGCCTTTTCCGCCGTCCTGCCGGAGGGGGATTCGATCATGGAGGGCTTCTACATCAACACCATTGCCTCTCCGATGAAGTGTGAGTAGTTTACCTCAGACCTACTGAGGGAGTCCTGGATTAAGGTGTCCTCGAGCATCCAGACTATTATACGTGGGCCGGACTGATGGGCTGTGAAGATACAAGACCGAAGACTCGCTCCCGTGTCCGAATAGGACTCTCCTTGGCGTCTTGATATGAAGATTCCTTTCTCTGTAAATCGACTTTGTATAACCCTAGTCCCCTCCGGTGTCTATATAAACCGGAGGGCTTAGTCCGTAGAGGCAAGAATCATAATCATAGTCATACAGGCTAGACTTCTAGGATTTTAGCCATTGCGATCTCGTGGTAGATCAACTCTTGTAATACTCATATTCATCATGATCAATCAAGCAGGAAGTAGGGTATTACCTCCATAGAGAGGGCCCGAACCTGGGTAAACATCGTGTCCCCTGATACGTCTCCGTCGTATCTACTTTTCCAAACACTTTTGCCCTTGTTTTGGACTCTAACTTGCATGATTTGAATGGAACTAACCCGGACTGACGCTGTTTTCAGCAGAATTGCCATGGTATTATTTTTGTGCAGAAACAAAAGTTCTCGGAATGACCTCAAACTTCACGGAGATTATTTTTGGAAATAATAAAAAATATTGGCGAAAGAATCAAGGCCAGGGGGCCAACATCCTGTCCACGAGGGTGGGAGGCGCGCCTGCCCCCCAGGGAGCGCCCCTTGCCTTGTGGGCCCCCTGGAGCTCCACCGACCTCAACTCCAACTCTATATATTCGTGTCCGGGGAGAAAAAAAATCAGAGAGAAAGATTCATCGCGTTTTACGATATGGAGCCGCCGCCAACCCCTAAACTCTCTCGGGAGGGCTGATCTGGAGTCCGTTCGGGGCTCCGGAGAGGGGAATCCGTCGCCATCGTCATCATCAACCATCCTCCATCACCAATTTCATGATTCTCACCGCCGTGCATGAGTAATTCCATCGTAGGCTTGCTGGACGCTGATGGGTTGGATGCGATTTATCATGTAATCGAGTTAGTTTTGTTAGGGTTTGATCCCTAGTATCCACTATGTTCTGAGATTGATGTTGCTATGGCTTTGCTATTCTTAATTCTTGTCACTAGGGCCCGAGTGCCATGATTTCAGATCTAAACCTATTATGTTTTCATGAAGATATGTGAGTTCTTGATCCTATCTTGCAAGTCTATAGTCACCTACTATGTGTTATGATCTAGCAACCCCGAAGTGACAATAATCGGGACCACTCCCGGTGATGATCGTAGTTTGAGGAGTTCATGTAATCACTATGTGTTAATGCTTTGGTCCGTTACTCTATTAAAAGGAGGCCTTAATATGCCTTAGTTTCTGTTAGGACCCCGCTGCCACGGGAGGGTAGGACAAAAGATGTCATGCAAGTTCTTTTCCATAAGCATGTATGACTATATTCGGAATACATGCCTAGATTACATTGATGAATTGGAGCTAGTTTTGTGCCACCCTATGTTATGATTGTTACATGATGAACCACATCCGGCATAATTCTCCATCACCGATCCAATGCCTACGAGCTTTTCACATATTGCTCTTTGCTTAGTTACTTTTCCGTTGCTACTGTTACAATCACTACAAAACCCAAAAATATTACTTTTGCTACTGTTACTGTTACTATCATACTACTTTGCTGCAGATACTAAGTTATCCAGGTGTGGTTGAATTGACAACTCAACCGCTAATACTTGAGAATATTCTTTGGCTCCCCTTGTGTCGAATCAATAAATTTGGGTTGAATACTCTACCCTCGAAAACTGTTGCGATCCCCTATACTTGTGGGTTATCAAGACTATTTTCTGGCGCCGTTGCCGGGGAGCATAGCTCTATTCTTTGAGTCACTTGGGATTTATATCTGCTGGTCACTATGAAGAACTTGAAAGACGAGAAAACAAAAATTTATCCCTCAACTACGAGGGGAGGTAAGGAACTGCCAACTAGCTCTGCACTTGATTCACCTTCTGTTTTGAGTAAGCTTGCGATGCCTAAACCTGCTTCTACTATTAATTCTGATATGTCGCATGTTATTGATGATGCCACTTCTACTATGCATGATACTTATGATGAAACTACTACTATGCTTGATACTACTATGCCACTTGGTGAATTTCTTGATGAACAACTGGCTAGGGCTAGAGAGAACGAAATTATTGAAACTGATAATATTGATGAAAGTGATGATGAAGATTCTCCCCCTAAATATGAATTGCCTGTTGTGCCTGAGGGTTATGTTATGGATGAAGAAACTGCTAGAGACTTTCTTGCTTGCAATGATAGAAGCGATCTTAAGAAATTATTAGCTAAGCTGAAACAAAAATCTCCGAATGCTAGAATGAAATATGATCCTGCTTATGCTACTTCACCTATCTTTATTACTGATAAGGATTATGATTTCTCTATTGATCCTGATATAATTACTTTGGTTGAATCTGATCCTTTCTATGGCTATGAATCTGAAATTGTTGTGGCACATCTTTGTATATTAAATGATATAGCCACCCTGTTCACTAATGATGAGAAAACTCGCTACTATTATATCCTTAAAATATTTCTGTTCTCATTAAAGGGTGATGCTAAGATATGGTTTAATTCTCTTGATCCTAGTTGCGTGCGTAGTCCCCAGGATATGATTTATTACTTCTCTGCTAAATATTTCCCTACTCATAAGAAACAAGCTGCTTTAAGGGAAATATATAATTTTGTGCAAATTGAAGAAGAGAGTCTCCCACAAGCTTGGGGGAGGCTTCTCCAATTACTTAATGCTTTGCTTGATCATCCTCTCAAGAAAAATGAAATACTTGATATCTTTTATAATGGACTAACCGATGCTTTTAGAGACCACCTGCATAGTTGTGCTGGTTGTGTTTTCAGGGAAAGAACAGTTGATCAAGCTGAAATTCTATTGAATAATATGTTGACTAATGAAAACAACTGGACACTTCCTGAACCATGTCCTAAGACAACTCCTAAGAAAAGGGGTGTTCTATTTCTCAGTCCTGAAGATATGCAAGAGGCAAAGAAATCTATGAAAGAAAAGGGTATTAAAGCTGAAGATGTTAAGAATTTACCTCCTATTGAAGAAATACATGGTCTTAATTTACCGCCCGTTGAAGAAATATATGGTCTTAATTCATCACCTATTAAAGAAACACATGGTCTTGATAACCTGACACAGGTAGTAAAGGTAAATTCTCTCTATAGATATGATAAAGCTAAAATCCCGCCTACTAAGTTTGCTAGCCAATGTTTGGATGAGTTTGATAATTTTATGGTTAAGCAAGAAGACTTCAATGCTTATTTTGGTAGGGAATTAGAACGCAATGCTTGTATGATTGAACACTTGAGTGATTATATGTCTAGAGTTAAAGGTGAACTTAAACTCATTAGTAAACATGCTTCTATGGTTACCACTCAAGTAGAAAAAGTACTTAAAGCTCAGAATGATTTGCTCAATGAATTAATTAGTAAGAATAATAACTTTGGTGTTAGAGTTGCAACTAGAGGAGGTAAAGTGACTCGGGAGCCTTTGTATCCTGAAGGTCACCCTAAGAGAATTGAGCAGGATTCTCAAAGAACTAATGTAGATGTACCTAGTCCTTCTAAAAAGAAGAAAAATAAAAATGATAGGACTTTGCATGATTCTAGTGAACCTGTTGTAGACATAGCTGAGAATCCAAATGATATTTTTATTTCTGATGCTGAAACACAATCTGGTGATGAACATGAACCTAGTGATAATGTTAATGATGATGTTCATGTTGATGCTCAACCTAGTAATAACAATGATGTAGAAATTGAACCTGCTGTTGATCTTGATAACCCACAATCAAAGAATCAATGTTATGATAAGAGAGACTTTGTTGCTAGGAAGCACGGTAAAGAAAGAGAACCATGGGTTCAGAAACCCATGCCTTTTCCTCCCAAACCATCCAAGAAAAAGGATGATGAGGATTTTGAGCGCTTTGCTGAAATGATTAGACCTATCTTTTTACGTATGCGTTTGACTGATATGCATAAAATGAATCCTTATGCCAAGTATGTGAAAGAAATTGTTACTAATAAAAGAAAGATACAGGAAGCTGAAATTTCCACCATGCTTGCTAATTATACTTTTAAGGGTGGAATACCAAAGAAGTTAGGAGATCCAGGAGTACCTACTATACGATGCTCCATTAAAAGAAACTATGTTAGAACTGCCTTATGTGATCTTGGAGCCGGTGTTAGTGTTATGCCTCTCTCTTTATATTGTAGACTTGATTTGAATAAGTTGACACCGACTGAAATATCTTTGCAAATGGCCGATAAATCAACTGCTATACCTGTCGATATTTGTGAGGATGTGCTTGTTGTAGTTGCAAACATTACTATTTTAACGGACTTTGTTATTCTTGATATTCCCGAGGACGATAGTATGTCTATTATTCTTGGAAGACCCTTTTTGAATACTACAGGGGCTGTTATTGATTGCAACAAAGGCAATGTCACTTTTCATGTTAATGGTAATGAGCATACGGTACACTTTCCAAGGAAACAACCTCAAGTCCACAGTATCAATTCTATTGGAAAAATTTCATCGATTATTTTTGGAGGTTTTGAATTTCCTCTTCCTACTGTCAAAAAGAGATATGATATTCTTATTATTGGGGATGTGCATATCCCCGTTGAGGTAACATAGTGTTATTCGAAATTTCTCCGGTTCCATGTTATTCAGAATGTGTTTGTTAACAAGACTTGATCAACCTTGTTAGTAGATTCCTTTCGATGAGCATGAGATGGATGAAGTCAGAAAGCACAACCTTCTGTACCCTCATTTTACTTTCTGTTATTTAGAATAAATAAAGAAAAAAATAGTATTTTTTGTCTGTTTTCTGAATTATCCGTGGAATAAAAAAAATAACCCGAAAATAAAAGTTCTCCAAATGCCCCGAAATTGAAATATGATTTTTTTTGGAATATTTGAGAATATCTGGCACTGAGAACACAGCAGGGGCATCATGCACCTGGCCACGAGGGTCCAGGGCATGCCCACCCCCCTGGGCGCGCCCCTCTACCTCATGGGCCCATGGTGGCTCCCCGCCAGTTATTCCAGCCACCACACACTCCTTCTTCCTCTCAAAAAAATCACCATACAGCTCAAGCACAAGTTCTAGCTCATTTTGCTGTGAGTTTTGATCTCCTTGCTCAAAGCACCTCTCAGAAAACTGCTTTGGGGGATTGTTCCTTGGTATGTGACTCCTCCAATGGTCCAATTAGTTTTTGTTCTAGTGCTCTATTCATTGCAAATTCTTGCTGCCTAGGTGACCCTATTCTTGAGCTTGCATGTCAAATTTATTTGGTCCCAAGTAGTTCTAATGCATGATATAGGCTCTAGGCACTTGTAGGAGTAGTTGCTATCAATTTTGTTGAGTTTGGTTCACTTTTATTTGAAGTTACTAAAAATTTCAGAAATTTTCAGAAAATGATGAAGATATTTTTGAGGGGCTCTTCGAGCCGAAGCTCGAAGGATAAGCAAGATGAAGAAGACAAGAGGCCCAAATATAATCTCCCTCGCACCGCGGAAGTTCGGCCGTGTGAATGGCCTTGTGATGATTTCTTAAAGGCAGCTGGGATTTATGATGATTTTTATGAATTGGCTGAGAATGATGGCCTCACCGACTTCCTCCGTGACCAACGCGAACAGTATCTCTTACTCACTAATATCTTTGTGCAAAATTTTCATTTCCGTTCTAGGAGGTCTCCACCTTCGGTGGATTTCTATTTATATGATGAGTATAAGGAGATGAGCCTTCGTGAATTTTGTGAGGTTTCCAAGTTGCCTTTTCCAGGCAGCATAGAGCAACCACATCATGAGAATGTGGAGGGGTTTATTGATACAATAGATGTAGGGGAAACTAGGAAAGTTTCCGATGCAAGAATCACTAGCATACATTTTCTTGTTTTACGTTACTTTGCAATATTTGTGAAGGAAATATGCCCTAGAGGCAATAATAAAGTTATTATTTATTTCCTTATATCATGATAAATGTTTATTATTCATGCTAGAATTGTATTATCCAGAAACATAATACTTGTGTGAATACATAGACAAACTAAACGTCACTAGTATGCCTCTACTTGACTAGCTCGTTAATCGAAGATGGTTATGTTTCCTAACCATAGACATGTGTTGTCATTTGATTAGCGGGATCACATCATTAGGAGAATGATGTGATTGACATAAACCATTCCATTAGCTTAGCACCCGATCGTTTAGTATGTTGCTATTGCTTTCTTCATGACTTATACATGTTCCTATGACTATGAGATTATGCAACTCCCGTTTGCCGGAGGAACACTTTGTGTGCTACCAAACGTCACAACATAACTGGGTGATTATAAAGGTGCTCTATAGGTGTCTCCAAAGGTACATGTTGGGTTGGCGTATTTCGAGATTAGGATATGTCACTCCGATTGTCGGAGAGGTATCTCTGGGCCCTCTCGGTAATGCACATCACATAAGCCTTGCAAGCATTGCAACTAATGAGTTAGTTGTGAGATGATGTATTACGGAACGAGTAAAGAGACTTGCCGGTAACGAGATTGAACTAGGTATTGAGATACCGACGATCGAATGTCGGGCAAGTAACATACGATGACAAAGGGAACAACGCATGTTGTTATGCGGTCTGACCGATAAAGATATTCGTAGAATATGTTGGAGCCAATATGAGCATCCAGGTTCCGCTATTGGTTATTGACCGGAGACGTGTCTCGGTCATGTCTACATTGTTCTCGAGCTGTAGGGTCTGCACGCTTAACGTTACGATGACAGTTTCATTATGAGTTTATGCATTTTGATATACCGAAGTTTATTCGGAGTCCCAGATGTGATCACAGACATGACGAGGAGTCTCGAAATGGTCGAGACATAAAGATTGATATATTGGACGGCTATATTCGGACACCAGAAGTGTTCCGGGTGATTTCGGAGAAAACCGGAGTGCTGGAGGGTTACTGGAACCCCCCGGGAGAAGTAATGGGCCTTATGGGCCTTAGTGGAGAGAGAGAGGGGCGGCCAGGGTGGGCCGCGCGCCCCCTCCCCCTCTGGTCCGAATTGGACTAGGAGAGGGGGGGGGGGGCGCCCCCCTTTCGTTCTCCCTCTCTCCCTTCCTTTCCCCCTCCTAGTAGGAGTAGGAAAGAGGGGAGTCCTACTCCTACTAGGAGGAGGACTCCTCCTCCTGGCGCGCCCACAAGGGCCGGCCGACCCTCCCCCTTGCTCCTTTATATACGGGGGCAGGGGGGCACCTCTAGACACACAAGTTGATCTTCGTGATCGTTCCTTAGCCGTGTGCGGTGCCCACCTCCACCATATTCCACCTCGGTCATATTGTAGCAGTGCTTGCAAAGCCCTGCGACGGTAGAACATCAAGATCGTCACCATGCCATTGTGCTGACGGAACTCCTCCCCGAAGCTTTCTTGGATCAGAGCCCGGGGATCGTCATCGAGCTGTACGTGTGCCAAGAACTCGGAGGTGCCGGAGTAACGGTGCTTGGATCGGTCGGATCGGGAAGACGTACGACTACTTCCTCTACGTTGTGTCAACGCTTCCGCTTCAGTCTACGAGGGTACGTAGACAACACTCTCCCCTCTCGTTGCTATGCATCACCATGATCTTGCGTGTGCGTAGGATTTTTTTTGAAATTACTACGTTCCCCAACAGTGGCATCCGAGCCTAGGTTTTATGTGTTGATGTTATATGCACGAGTAGAACACAAGTGAGTTGTGGGCGATATAAGTCATACTGCTTACCAGCATGTCATACTTTGGTTCGGCGGTATTGTTGGATGAAGCGGCCCTGACCGACATTACGCGTACGCTTACGCGAGACTGGTTCTACCGACATGCTTTGCACACAGGTGGCTGGCGGGTGTCAGTTTCTCCAACTTTAGTTGAACCGAGTGTGGCTACGCCCAGTCCTTGTGAAGGTTAAAACAACATCAACTTGACAAACTATCGTTGTGGTTTTGATGCGTAGGTGAGATTGGTTCTTGCTTAAGCCCGTAGCAGCCACGTAAAACATGCAACAAACAAAGTAGAGGACGTCTAACTTGTTTTTGCAGGGCATGTTGTGATGTGATATGGTCAAGGCATGATGCTAAATTTTATTGTATGAGATGATCATGTTTTGTAACCGAGTTATTGGCAACTAGCAGGAGCCATATGGTTGTCGCTTTATTGTATGCAATGCAATCGCCCTGTAATGCTTTACTTTATCACTAAGCGGTAGCGATAGTCGTAGAAGCATAAGATTGGCGAGACGACAACGATGCTACGATGGAGATCAAGGTGTCGCGCCGGTGACGATGGTGATCATGACGATGCTTCGGAGATGGAGATCACAAGCACAAGATGATGATGGCCATATCATATCACTTATATTGATTGCATGTGATGTTTATCTTTTATGCATCTTATCTTGCTTTGTTTGACGGTAGCATTATAAGATGATCCCTCTCTCAATTTCAAGATAAAAGTGTTCTCCCTGAGTATGCATCGTTGCCAAAGTTCGTCATGCCCAGACACCACGTGATGATCGGGTGTGATAAGCTCTACGTCCATCTACAACGGGTGCAAGCCAGTTTTGCACACGCAGAATACTCAGGTGAAACTTGACGAGCCTAGCATATGCAGATATGGCCTCGGAACACTGAGACCGAAAGGTCGAGCGTGAATCATATAGTAGATATGATCAACATAGTGATGTTCACCATTGAAAACTACTCCATTTCACGTGATGATCGGTTATGGTTTAGTTGATTTGGATCACGTGATCACTTAGAGCATTAGAGGGATGTCTTTCTAAGTGGGAGTTCTTAAGTAATATGATTAATTGAACTTAAATTTATCATGAACTTAGTCCCTGATAGTATCTTGCTTGTTTATGTTTGATTGTAGATAGATGGCCCGTGCTGTTGTTCCGTTGAATTTTAATGTATTCCTTGAGAAAGCAAAGTTGAAAGATGATGATAGCAATTACACGGACTGGGTCCGTAACTTGAGGATTATCCTCATTGCTGCACAAAAGAATTACGTCCTGGAAGCACGGCTGGGTGCCAGGCCTACTGCTGATGCAACTGACGACGTTAAGAACGTCTGGCAGAGCAAAGCTGATGACTACTTGATAGTTCAATGTGCCATGCTTTGCGGCTTAGAATCGGGTCTTCAACGATGTTTTGAACGTCATGGAGCATATGAGATGTTCCAGGAGTTGAAGGTGATATTTCAAGAAAATGCCCCGATTAAGAGATATGAAGTCTCCAATAAATTCTATAGCTGTAAGATGGAGGAGAACAGTTCTGTTAGTGAGCATATACTCAGAATGTCTAGGTATAACAATCACTTGATTCAACTGGGAGTTGATCTCCCGGATGACTGCGTCATTGACATAATTCTCCAATCACTTCCACCTAGCTACAAGAGCTTCGTGATGAACTATAATATGCAAGGGATGGATAAGACAATTCCCGAGCTCTTCGCAATGCTGAAAGCTGCGGAGGTAGAAATCAAAAAGGAGCATCAAGTGTTGATGGTCAACAAGACCACTAGTTTCAAGAAAAAGGGCAAAGGGAAGAAGAAGGGGAACTTCAAAAAGAACAGCAAGGAAGTTGCTGCTCAAGAGAAGAAACCCAAGTCTGGACCTAAGCCTGAAACTAAGTGCTTCTACTGCAAGCAGACTGGTCACTGGAAGCGGAATTGCCCCAAGTATTTGGCGGATAAGAAGGATGGCAAGGTGAACAAAGGTATATGTGATATACATGTTATTGATGTGTACCTTACCAGAGCTCGCAATAGCACCTAGGTATTTGATACTGGTTCCGTTGCTAATATTTGCAACTCGAAACAGGGACTACGGATTAAGCAAACACTAGCGAAGGACGAGGTGACGATGCGCGTGGGAAATGGTTCCAAAGTCGATGTGATCGCGGTCGGCACGCTAACTCTACATCTACCATCGGGATTAGTATTAGACCTAAATAATTGTTATTTGGTGCCAGCGTTCAGCATGAACATTATACCTGGATCTTGTTTTATGCGAGACGGTTATTCATTTAAATCAGAGAATAATGGTTGTTCTATTTATATGAGTAATATCTTTTATGGTCATGCACCCTTGAAGAGTGGTATATTTTTGATGAATCTCGATAGTAGTGATACACATATTCATAATGTTGAAACCAAAAGATGCAGAGTTGATAATGATAGTGCAACTTATTTGTGGCACTGCCATTTAGGTCATATCGGTGTAAAGCGCATGAAGAAACTCCATACTGATGGACTTTTGGAACCACTTGATTATGAATCACTTGGTACTTGCGAACCGTGCCTCATGGGCAAGATGACTAAAACGCCGTTCTCCGGTACTATGGAGAGAGCAACAAATTTGTTGGAAATCATACATACAGATGTATGTGGTCCGATGAATATTGAAGCTCGTGGCGGATATCGTTATTTTCTCACCTTCACAGATGATTTAAGCAGATATGGGTATATCTACTTAATGAAGCATAAGTCTAAAACATTTGAAAAGTTCAAAGAATTTCAGAGTGAAGTTGAAAATCATCATAACAAGAAAATAAAGTTTCTACGATCTGATCATGGAGGAGAATATTTGAGTTATGAGTTTGGTCTACATTTGAAACAATGCGGAATAGTTTCGCAGCTCACGCCACCCAGAACACCACAGCGTAATGGTGTGTCCGAATGTCGTAATCGTACTTTACTTGATATGGTGCGATCTATGATGTCTCTTACAGATTTACCGCTATCATTTTGGGGTTATGCTTTAGAGACGGCCGCATTCACGTTAAATAGGGCACCATCAAAATCCGTTGAGACGACGCCTTATGAACTGTGGTTTGGCAAGAAACCAAAGTTGTCGTTTCTGAAAGTTTGGGGCTGCGATGCTTATGTGAATAAACTTCAACCTGATGAGCTCGAACCCAAATCGGAGAAATATGTCTTCATAGGATACCCAAAAGAGACTGTTGGGTACACCTTCTATCACAGATCCGAAGGCAAGACATTTGTTGCCAAGAATGGATCCATTCTAGAGAAGGAGTTTGTCTCGAAAGAAGTGAGTGGGAGGAAAGTAGAACTCGATGAGGTAACTGTACCTGCTCCCTTATTGGAAAGTAGTACATCGCAGAAACCGGTTTCTGTGACACCTACACCAATTAGTGAGGAAGCAAATGATAATGATCATGAAACTTCAGAACAAGTTACTACTGAACCTCGTAGATCAACAAGAGTAAGATCCGCACCAGAGTGGTACGGTAATCCTGTTCTGGAAGTCATGCTACTAGATCATGATGAACCTACGAACTATGAAGAAGCGATGGTGAGCCCAGATTCCGCAAAATGGCTCAAAGCCATGAAATCTGAGATGGGATCCATGTATGAGAACAAAGTGTGGACTTTGGTTGACTTGCCCAATGATCGACAGGAAATTGAGAATAAATGGATCTTCAAGAAGAAGACTGACGCTGACGGTAATGTTACTGTCTACAAAGCTCGACTTGTCGCAAAGGGTTTTCGACAAGTTCAAGGGATTGACTACGATGAGACCTTATCACCCGTAGCGATGCTTAAGTCTGTCCGAATCATGTTAGCAATTGCCGCATTTTATGATTATGAAATTTGGCAAATAGATGTTAAAACTGCATTCCTGAATGGATTTCTGGAACAAGAGTTGTATATGATGCAACCAGAGGGTTTTGTCGATCCAAAAGGAGCTAACAAAGTGTGCAAGCCCAAGCGATCCATTTATGGACTAGTGCAAGCCTCTCGGAGTTGGAATAAACGCTTTGATAGTGTGATCAAAGCATTTGGGTTTGTACAAACTTTTGGAGAAGCCTGTATTTACAAGAAAGTGAGTGGGAGCTCTGTAGCATTTCTGATATTATATGTAGATGACATATTACTAATTGGAAATAATATAGAATTTCTGGATAGCATAAAGGGATACTTGAATAAGAGTTTTTCAATGAAAGACCTCGGTGAAGCTGCTTACATATTGGGCATTAAGATCTATAGAGATAGATCAAGACGCTTAATTGGACTTTCACAAAGCACATACCTTGACAAAGTTTTGAAGAAGTTCAAAATGGATCAAGCAAAGAAAGGATTCTTGCCTGTATTACAAGGTGTGAAGTTGAGTAAGACTCAATGCCCGACCACTGTAGAAGATAGAGAGGAAATGAAAGATGTTCCCTATGCTTCAGCCATAGGCTCTATCATGTATGCAATGCTGTGTACCAGACCTGATGTGTGTCTTGCTATAAGTCTAGCAGGGAGGTACCAAAGTAATCCAGGACTGGATCACTGGACAGCGGTCAAGAACATCCTGAAATACCTGAAAAGGACAAAGGATATGTTTCTCGTATATGGAGGTGACAAAGAGCTCATCGTAAATGGTTACGTTGATGCAAGCTTTGACACTGATCCGGACGATTCTAAATCGCAAACCGGATACGTGTTTACATTAAACGGTGGAGTTGTCAGTTGGTGCAGTTTTAAACAAAGCGTCGTGGTGGGATCTACATGTGAAGCGGAGTACATAGCTGCTTCGGAAGCAGCAAACGAAGGAGTCTGGATGAAGGAGTTCATATCCGATCTAGGTGTCATACCTAGTGCATCGGGTTCAATGAAAATCTTTTGTGACAATACTGGTGCAATTGCCTTGGCAAAGGAATCCAGATTTCACAAGAGAGCCAAGCACATCAAGAGACGCTTCAATTCCATCCGGGATCTAGTCTAGGTGGGAGACATAGAGATTTGCAAGATACATACGGATCTGGATGTAGCAGACCCGTTGACTAAGCCTCTTCCACGAGCAAAACATGATCAGCACCAAGGCTCCATGGGTGTTAGAATCATTACTGTGTAATCTAGATTATTGACTCTAGTGCAAGTGGGAGACTGAAGGAAATATGCCCTAGAGGCAATAATAAAGTTATTATTTATTTCCTTATATCATGATAAATGTTTATTATTCATGCTAGAATTGTATTATCCGGAAACATAATACTTGTGTGAATACATAGACAAACTAAACGTCACTAGTATGCCTTTACTTGACTAGCTCGTTAATCGCAGATGGTTATGTTTCCTAACCATAGACATGTGTTGTCATTTGATTAACGGGATCACATCATTAGGAGAATGATGTGATTGACATGACCCATTCCATTAGCTTAGCACCCGATCGTTTAGTATGTTGCTATTGCTTTCTTCATGACTTATACATGTTCCCATGACTATGAGATTATGCAACTCCCGTTTGCCGGAGGAACACTTTGTGTGCTACCAAACGTCACAACGTAACTGGGTGATTATAAAGGTGCTCTACAGGTGTCTCCAAAGGTACATGTTGGGTTTGCGTATTTCGAGATTAGGATTTGTCACTCCGATTGTCGGAGAGGTATCTCTGGGCCCTCTCAGTAATGCACATCACATAAGCCTTGCAAGCATTGCAACTAATGAGTTAGTTGTGAGATGATGTATTATGGAACGAGTAAAGAGACTTGCCGGTAACGAGATTGAACTAGGTATTGAGATACCGATGATCGAATCTCGAGCAAGTAACATACCGATGACAAAGGGAACAACGCATGTTGTTATGCGGTCTGACCGATAAAGATCTTCGTAGAATATGTAGGAGCCAATATGAGCATCCAGGTTCCGCTATTGGTTATTGACTGGAGACGTGTCTCGGTCATGTCTACATTGTTCTCGAACCGTAGGGTCCGCACGCTTAACATTACGATGATAGTTTCATTATGAGTTTATGCATTTTGATGTATCGAAGTTTGTTCGGAGCCCCGGATGTGATCACGGACATGACGAGGAGTCTCGAAATGGTCAAGACTTAAAGATTGATATATTGGACGGCTATATTCGGACACCGGAAGTGTTCCGGGTGATTTCGGAGAAAAACGGAGTGCCGAAGGGTTACTGGAACCCCCCGGGAGAAGTAATGGGCCTTATGGGCCTTAGTG
Organism: Triticum monococcum; assembly: GCA_034509565.1. NCBI lineage: Eukaryota > Viridiplantae > Streptophyta > Magnoliopsida > Poales > Poaceae > Triticum > Triticum monococcum. The sequence goes on along the minus strand of CM067845.1, from coordinate 10,060,528 downwards.
GAGAGAGAGAGGGGCGGCCAGGGTGGGCCGCGCGCCCCCTCCCCCTCTGGTCCGAATTGTACTAGGAGAGGGGGGCGGCGCCCCCCTTTCCTTCTCCCTCTCCCCCTTCCTTTCCCCCTCCTAGTAGGAGTAGGAAAGAGGGGAGTCCTACTCCTACTAGGAGGAGGACTCCTCCTCCTGGCGCGCCCATAAGGGCCGGCCAGCCCTCCCCCTTGCTCCTTTATATACGGGGGCAGGGGGGCACCTCTAGACACACAAGTTGATCTTCGTGATCGTTCCTTAGCCGTGTGCGGTGCCCCCCTCCACCATATTCCACCTCGGTCATATTGTAGCAATGCTTAGGCGAAGCCCTGCGACGGTAGAACGTCAAGATCGTCACCACACCGTCGTGCTGATGGAACTCCTCCCCGAAGCTTTGATGGATCGGAGCCCGAGGATCGTCATCGAGCTGTACGTGTGCCAAGAACTCGGAGGTGCCGGAGTAACGGTGCTTGGATCGGTCGGATCGGGAAGACGTACGACTACTTCCTCTACGTTGTGTCAACGCTTCCGCTTCGGTCTACGAGGGTACATAGACAACACTCTCCCCTCTCGTTGCTATGCATCACCATGATCTTGCGTGTGCGTAGGATTTTTTTTTGAAATTACTAAATTCCCCAACAATTTGCTAGTAGATGCTTAATTGGTCGCGGAAACTGTGGCAACCTAAGTGCCCCTGATATTGTTATTTTGTGCCATGCCTTGTTTCATGATGACTCGTTCAGTATGGGTGCTATTGTTGCAAAGCTATTAAATCTTAACCGTACTAAGGGCCCCATCTTGGGAGGCATCTTCGCCTCGCGCCTCGCTGCATACTTTATCATACCTATTAGGCATTATGAGAAGGTAGAAAATTGTTGCCTACTTTTCTTCTATATTACAAGAGTATGATTGCACATGATTTCATTGTTAAGAATGGGAAAAGGGAGCTTAACTATAGACTGTTATTTGATAAAAATCACCCTAAGACTATTAACTTTCCTGCTCCATCCTTGTTTGATTTATCTGCAGGCGAGTACCTTGTTCCGTTGGAGGCCATTCACACATACCGGAACCCCACATCAGCTACAGAGCCAGATCCGGAACCACAATCTGTTCCCCCACGCCAGTCTGTTTACCTGTGGGATCCGGAGGAGGTTGCCAACCAGTGGCAACGCGAGGCTTCATCTCAGTACGACCCCAGTTACAACTTCGGATATCCGCGAGGCCAGCCGTGGCCATAGACCAACTTAGGCCAAAATCCTAAGCTTGGGGGAGTACGTATTTCTCACCGACATTACATTTATGTTCACACACTCATTGCTAGATGTCGGTGCTCATACTTTTTCAATGTAATATCCATGCTAGTTTAATTTTCTTTTTATGCTTTCTTCTTGTGTGTTAAAACAAAAACCTTAAGAAAACCAAAAAATTTAGTTGCAGCTTTTAGCTAGTTTACTTTTCTTGCTGTAGTAGTAGTAATTAAAAAGAAAACCCAAAAAGATTTCCCGTTCTTCTTTTGCTTGTTGGGAGCTTTCCCGTGTAAATAGTTTTATTTCTTTTCTTTTCTTTGGGGGTTGATAGGAGAAGACCATAATAAAATTGTTGAAGTGGCTCTTATATGCACTATTGTTGATTTAACCAAGAGCCCATATTGCCTACTCTTCTCCTGTTTATTGAATGCCTGCAAATTCCAGCTTTGTCCAATGCACGTGCACTATTATTATTATTCACATCACTCGGTCGTGCAAGTGAAAGGCAATAATGACGATATATGATGGACTGATTGAGATGAGAGAAGCTGGTATGAACTCGACCTCTCTTGTTTTTGTAAATATGATTAGTTCATCATTCCTGATTCAGCCTATTATGAATAAACATGTTTGCAATGACAATTAGAGATTATAGTTACTTATGCCATGCTTAATTAGCTAGGAGTTTATAATGGTTTACCTTGCGTGCCAACATGCAATTAAAATGGTTGTGATGTGGTACGATAGGGTGGTATCCTCCTTTGAATGATTCAAGTGACTTGACTTGGCACATGTACACACATGTAGTTGAAACAAAATCAACATGTCCTTCACGATATTTATGTTCATTGTGGATTATATCCTACTCATGCTTGCACTCAATGTTTATTAATTTTAATGCATGTTCATGACTGTTGTCGCTCTCTAGTTGGTCGCTTCCCAGTCTTTTGCTAGCCTTCACTTGTACTAAGCGGGAATACTACTTGTGCATCCAATCCCTTAAACCCCAAAGTTATTCAATATGAGTCCACCATACCTTCCTATATATGCGGTATCTACCTGCCGTTCCAAGTAAATTTGTATGTGCCAAACTCTAAACCTTCAAATGAAATTCTGTTTTGCATGCTCGAATAGCTCATGTATCAACTAGGGCTGTCTGTATCTTCCTTGCTAGGCGGGTTATTCTCAAGAGGAGTGGACTCCGCTCCTCACTCACGAGAAAATGGCTGGTCACCGGGTGTGCCCAGTCCCATGCTTTATGCAAACCAAATCCAAATAATTGCAAACAAAACTCCCCCGGGACTCTTGTTAGTTGGAGGCACTTGTTGTTTCAAGCAAGCCATGGATTAATGCATGTTAGTGGAGGGGGAGTATAAACTTTACCATTCTGTTTGGGAACCGCCTATAATGTGTGTAGCATGGAAGATATCGCCATCTCTCTGTTGTTATGGTGCAATGAAAGTATGCCTCTCAAAATATTATTAATATCTATTTCAAAATCGAGCTCTGGCACCTCTACAAATCCCTGCTTCCCTCTGCGAAGGGCCTATCTATTTACTTTTATGTTGAGTCATCATCCTCTTATTAAAAAGCACCAGCTGGAGAGCACTGCTATCATTTGCAACCATTACTATTAATTTATATTGGGTATGACTGGATCTCTTTTACCATGAATTACAATGTTTAGTCAGTCCTTGATCTTTAAAGGTGCTTTGCATTTATGTTTTGCGGTCTCAGAAAGGGCTAGCGAGATACCATCTTGTTATATCATATCATGATTGTTTTGAGAAAGTGTTGTCATCCGAGATTTATTATTATTGCTCGCTAGTTGGTTATGTCATTGATATGAGTAAACATGAGACCTAAGTGTTATTGTGAATATGGTTAGTTCATAATCTTTGCTGAAAACTTGAATGCTGACTTTACATATTTACAACAACAAGAGCAAACAGAGTTTCTAAAAGTTTTTCTTTATCACTTTCAGTTTATCAACTGAATTGCTTGAGGACAAGCAAAGGTTTAAGCTTGGAGGAGTTGATACGTCTCCGTCGTATCTACTTTTCCAAACACTTTTGCCCTTGTTTTGGACTCTAACTATATGATTTGAATGTAACTAACCTGGACTAACACTGTTTTCAGTAGAATTGCCATTGTGTTATTTTTGTGCAGAAACAAAAGTTCTCAGAATGACCTGAAACTTCACGGAGATTATTTTTGGAAATAATAATAAATATTGGCAAAAGAATCAAGGCCAGGGGCCCACACCCTGTCCACGAGGGTGGGAGGTGCGCCTGCCCCCCATGGAGCTCCACCGACCTCAACTCTAACTCTATATATTCGTGTTCGTGGAGAAAAAAATCAGAGAGAAAGATTCATCACGTTTTATGATACGGAGCCGCCGCCAAGCCCTAAACTCTCTCAGGAGGGCTGATCTGGAGTCTGTTCGGGGCTCCAGAGAGGGGAATCCGTCGCCATCGTCATCATCAACCATCCTCCATCACCAATTTCATGATGCTCACCACCGTGCGTGAGTAATTCCATCGTACGCTTGCTGGACGGTAATGGGTTGGATGAGATTTATCATGTAATCGAGTTAGTTTTGTTAGGGTTTGATCCCTAGTATCCACTATGTTCTGAGATTGATGTTGCTATGACTTTGCTATTCTTAATGCTTGTCACTAGGGCCCGAGTGCCATGATTTCAGATCTGAACCTATTATGTTTTCATGAATATATGTGAGTTCTTGATCCTATCTTGCAAGTCTATAGTCACCTACTATGTGTTATGATCCGGGAACCCCAAAGTGACAATAATCGGGACCACTCCCGGTGATGACCGTAGTTTGAGGAGTTCATGTATTCACTATGTGTTAATGCTTTGGTCCGGTACTCTATTAAAAAGAGGCCTTAATATCCCTTAGTTTCCGTTAGGACCCAGCTGCCACGGGAGGGTAGGACAAAAGATTGAAGGAAATATGCCCTATAGGCAATAATAAAGTTATTATTTATTTCCTTATATCATGATAAATGTTTATTGTTCATGCTAGAATTGTATTAACTGGAAACATAATACACGTGTGAATACATAGACAAACAGAGTGTCACTAGTATGCCTCTACTAGACTCGCTCGTTAATCAAAGATGGTTATGTTTCCGAACCATAGACATGAGTTGTCATTTGATTAATGGGATCACATCATTAGGAGAATGATGTGATTGACATGACCCATTCCATTAGCTTAGCACCCGATCGTTTAGTATGTTGCTATTACTTTCTTCTTGACTTATACTTGTTCCTATGACTATGAGATTATGCAACTCCCGTTTATCGGAGGAACACTTTGTGTGCTACCAAATGTCACAACGTAACTGGGTGATTATAAAGGTGCTCTACGGGTGTCTCCGAAGGTACATGTTGCGTTGGCGTATTTCGAGATTAGGATTTGTCACTCCGATTATCGGAGAGGAATCTCTGGACTCTCTTGGTAATGCACATCACTTAAGCCTTGCAAGCATTGCAACTAATGACTTAGTTGCGGGATGATGTATTACAGAACGAGTAAAGAGACTTTCCGGTAACGAGATTGAACTAGGTATTAAGATACCGACGATCGAATCTCGGGCAAGTAACATACCGATGACAAAGGGAACAACGTATGTTGTTATGTGGTCTGACCGATAAAGATCTTCGTAGAATATGTGGGAGCCAATATGAGCATCCAGGTTCCGCTATTGGTTATTGACCGAAGACGTGTCTCGGTCATGTCTACATAGTTCTCGAACCCGTAGGGTCCGCACGCTTAAGGTTCGATGACAGTTATATTATGAGTTTATGTGTATTGATGTACCAAAGGTAGTTCGGAGTCCCGGATGAGATCGGGGACATGAGGAGGAGCCCCAAAATGGTCGAGACGTAAAGATCGATATATTGGACGACTATATTCGGACATCGGAAAGGTTCTGAGTGATTCGGTTATTTTTCGGAGTACTGGAGAGTTACATGAATTCGCAAGGGAGTATATGGGCCTTATTGGGCCATACGGGAGTAGAGGAGAGAGGCCAAAAGGAAGGAGGCGCGCCCCCCCTCTGGTCCGAATTGGACAAGGGGTGCACCCCCCTTTTCCTTCTGCCTCTCCACCTCTTTCCTTCTCTCCTACTCCGGAAAGGAAAGGGGAATCCTACTAGGACTTGGGAGTCCTAGTAGGACTCCCCACGCTTGGCGCGCCCCCTCTAGGGACGGCCTCTCCCTTGCTCCTTTATATACGGGGGCAGGGGGGCACCCCATAGACACAACAATTGATCATTGATCTCTTAGCCATGTGCGGTGCCCCCTCCACCATAATCCACCTCGATAATACTGTAGCGGTGCTTAGGCGAAGCCCTGCGTCGGTAGAACATCGACATCGTCACCACGCCGTCGTGCTGACGAAACTCTCCCTCAACACTCGGCTGGATCGGAGTTTGAGGGGCGTCATCGGGCTGAACGTTTGCTGAACTCGAAGGTGCCATACGTTCGGTACTTGATCGGTCGGATCGTGAAGACGTACGACTACATCAACCACGTTGTGCTAACGCTTCCGCTTTCGGTCTACGAGGGTACGTAGACAACACTCTCCCCTCTCGTTGCTATGCATCACCATGATCTTGCGTGTGCGTAGGAATTTTTTTTGAAATTACTACATTCCCCAACAGTGGCATCCTAGCCTGGTTTTATGCGTTGATGTTATATGCACGAGTAGAACACAAGTGAGTTGTGGGCGATATAAGTCATACTGCTTACCAGCATGTCATACTTTGGTTCGGTGGTATTGTTGGATGTAGCGGCCCGGACCGACATTATGCGTACGCTTACGCGAGACTCGTTTTACCGACGTGCTTTGCACATAGGTGGTTGGCGGGTGTCAGTTTCTCCAACTTTAGTTGAACCGAGTGTGGCTACGCCCGGTCCTTGCGAAGGTTAAAATAGCACCAACTTGACAAACTATCATTGTGGTTTTGATACATAGGTAAGAACGGTTCTTGCTAAGCCCATAGCAACCACGTAAAACTTGCAACAACAAAGTAGAGGACGTCTAACTTGTTTTTGCAGGGCATGTTGTGATGTGATATGGTCAAGACATGATGCTAAATTTTATTGTATGAGATGATCATGTTTTGTAACCGAGTTATCGGCAACTGGCAGGAGCCATATGGTTGTCGCTTTATGGTATGCAATGCAATCACCCTGTAATGCTTTACTTTATCACTAAGCGGTAGCGATAGTCGTAGAAGCATAAGAATGGTGAGACGACAACGATGCTACGATGGAGATCAAGGTGTCGCGCCGGTGAAGATGGTGATCATGGAGGTGCTTCGGAGATGGAGATCACAAGCACAAGATGATGGTGGCCATATCATATCACTTATATTGATTGCATGCGATGTTTCTCTTATGCATCTTATCTTGCTTTGATTGACGGTAGCATTATAAGATGATCTCTCACTATATTTCAAGATAAAAGTGTTCTCCCTGAGTATGCACCGTGGCCAAAGTTCGTCGTGCCCACACACCACGTGATGATGGGGTGTGATAATCTCTACGTCCATCTACAACAGGTGCAAGCCAGTTTTGCACGTGCAGAATACTCAGGTTAAACTTGACGAGCCTAGCATATGCAGATATGGCCTCGGAACACTGATACCGAAAGGTCGAGCGTGAATCATATAGTAGATATGATCAACATAGTGATGTTCACCATTGAAAGCTACTCCATTTCACGGGATGATCGGTTATGGTTTAGTTGATATGGATCACTTGATCACTTAGAGGATTAGAGGGATGTCTATCTAAGTGGGAGTTCTTAAGTAATATGATTAATTGAACTTAAATTTATCATGAACTTAGTCCTGGTAGTATTAGCATATCTATGTTGTATATCAATAGCTCGCGTTTAGCTCCCCTGTTTTATTTTTGATATGTTCCTAGAGAAAAACTGTATTGAAAGATGTTAGTAGCAATGATATGGATTGGATCCATGATCTGAGGATTATCCTCATTGCTGCACAGAAGAATTATGTCCTTGATGCACCGCTAGGTGACAGACCTATTGCAGGAGCAGATGCAGACGTTATGAATGTTTGGATAGCTCAATATGATGACTACTTGATAGTTTAGTGCACCACGCTTAACGGCTTAGAATCGGGACTTCAAAGACGTTTTGAACGTCATTGACCATATGAGATGTTCCAGGAGTTGAAGTTAATATTTCAAGCAAATACCCGAGTTGAGAGATATGAAGTCTCCAACAAGTTCTATAGCTAAAAGATGGAGGAGAATAGCTCAAGCGGTGAGCATGTGCTCAGATTGTCTGGGTACTACAATCGCTTGAATCAAGTGGGAGTTAATCTTCCAGATAAAATAGTGATTGACAGAATTCTCTAGTCACCATCACCAAGTTAGTAGAACTTCGTGATGAACTATAATATGCAAGGGATAACGGAAACAATTCCCAAGCTCTTCGTGATGCTGAAATCGACGAAGGTAGAAATCAAGAAAAACATCAAGTGTTGATGGTTAACAAGACCACTAGTTTCAAGAAAAGGGCAAAGGGAAGAAAGGGGAACTTCAAGAAGAACGGCAAGCAAGTTGCTGCTCAAGTGTAGAAGCCCAAGTCTGGACCTAAGCCTGAGACTAAGTGCTTCTACTACAAAGGGACTGGTCACTTGAAGCGGAACTACCCCAAGTATTTGGCGGATAAGAAGGATGACAAAGTGAACAAAGGTATATTTGATATACATGTTGTTGATGTGTACTTTACTAGTGTTTATAGCAACCCCTCAGTATTTGATACTAGTTCAGTTGCTAAGAGTAATAACTCGAAACGGGAGTTGCAGAATGAACAAAGACTAGTTAAGGGTGAAGTGACGATGTGTGTTGGAAGTAGTTCCAAGATTGATATGATCATCATCGCACACTCCCTATATATTTTCGGGATTAGTGTTGAACCTAAATAAATGTTATTTGGTGTTTGCGTTAAGCATGAATATGATTTGATCATGTTTATTGCAGAACAGTTATTCATTAAGTCAGAGAATAATTGTTATTCTGTTTACATGAATAAAACCTTATATGGTTACACACCCAATGAAAATGGTTCGTTGGATCTTGATCATAGTGATGCACATATTCATAATATTGAAGTCAAAAGATGCAAACTTAATAATGATAGTGCAACTTATTTGTGGCACTGCCGTTTAGGTCATATTGGTGTAAAGCGCATGAAGCAACTCCATGCTGATGGACTTTTGGAATCACTTGATTATGAATCACTTGATGCTTGCGAACCATGCCTCTTGGGCAAGATGACTAAAACGCCATTCTCCGGAACAATGGAGCAAGCAACAGATTTGTTGGAAATCATACATACTGATGTATGTGGTCCGATGAATATTGAGGCTCGCAGCGGGTATCATTATTTTCTCACCTTCACAGATGATTTGAGCAGATATGGTTATATCTACTTGATGAAACATAAGTCTGAAACATTTGAAAAGTTCAAAGAATTTCAGAGTGAAGTGGAAAATCATTGTGACATGAAAATAAGGTTTCTACGATCTGATCGCGGAGACAAATATTTGAGTTATGAGTTTGGCCTTCAGTTAAAACAATGTGAAATAGTTTCACTACTCACGCCACCTGGAACACCACAGTGTAATGGTGTGTCCGAACGTTGTAACCGTACTTTATTAGATATGGTGCGATCTATGATGTCTCTTATCGATCTACCACTATCGTTTTGGGTTTATGCATTATAGATAACTGCATTCACGTTAAATAGTGCACCGTCAAAATCCGTTGAGACGACACAGTATGAACTATGGTTTAGCAAGAAACCTAAGCTGTCGTTTCTTGAAGTTTGGGGTTGCGATGCTTATGTGAAAAAGTTTCGGCATGATAAGCTCAAACCCAAATCGGAGAAGTGCGTCTTCATAGGATACCCAAAAGAGACTATTGTGTCCGGATGGGACTTTCCTTGGCGTGGAAGGCAAGCTTGGCGATACAGATATGTAGATCTCCTACCATTGTAACCAACTCTGTGTAACCCTAGCCCTCTCCGGTGTCTATATAAACCGGAGGGTTTTACTCCATAGGACGAACAACAATCATACCATAGGCTAGCTTCTAGGGTTTAGCCTCTCTGATCTCGTGGTAGCTCTACTCTTGTACTACCCATATCATCAATATTAATCAAGCAGGAGTAGGGATTTACCTCCATCGAGAGGGCCTGAACCTGGGTAAAAACATCCTGTCTGTTGTCTCCTGTTACCATCCGCCTAGACGCACAGTTCGGGACCCCCTACCCGAGATCCGCTGGTTTTGACACCGACATTGGTGCTTTCATTGAGAGTGCCTCTGTGTCGTCATCTTTAGGCCCGATGGCTCCTTCGATCATCAACGGTGATGCGGTCCAGGGTGATACTTTTCTCCTTGGACAGATCTTCGTATTCGGCGGCTTTGCACTACGGGCCAATTCGCTTGGCCATATGGAGCAGATCGAAAGCTACGCCCCTGGCCATCAGGTCAGATTTGGAAGTTTGAACTACACGGCTGACATCCGCGGAGACTTGATCTTCGACGGATTCGAGCCATAGCCGGGCGCACCACACTGTCACGATGGGCATGATTTAGCTCTGCCATTGAACAGTGCCCTGGAGGCCGCACCCGCATCCGCTCCAACCCTTAGCTCGGAGCCGACTGCGCCAATCGACGACGGGTGGCTAGACCCCGTCCAGGGAGCTGCAGTCTCGATGGCGATCGAGCTGAACACCAGCCTTATCCCCTGCGAAACCCATGACTCCAGGGTGCCGGACTCCTCTCCGGACTCCGAACCCTCCGCGCCCTTGCCAATCAAATCCGATTGGGTGCCGATCATGTAATTCACCGACGCGGATATCTTTCAGCACTCGCCCTTCGGCGACATTCTGAATTCACTCGGGTCTCTCTCTTTGTCACGAGAGTCCTGGCCGGATTATGACCAGCAGGATTGTGATGCGGACGACGAAGAAATTCGATGCCCACCCACCACCCACTTTGTAGCCACTGTCGATAATTTAAACGACGTGCTCGACTTCGACTGCGAAGACATCGACGGTATGGACGATGATGTAGGAGATGAACATGAACCAGCACCTATAGGGCACTAGACAGCCACCTCATCTCATGATGTATACATGGTGGACACACCTAAAGGAAGCGACGATGAGGAACACAGGGACGCAACGAGGGATCATTCCCTCGAAAAACAGTCAAAGCGGCGATGTAAGTGCCGCTCCAAGCCCCGCCTCGACAGAGACATCAGCCATACAGACCCAGCCGCAGAGCAGGGCGAGTCGGCGGACAATCAACATGCCTTCGAGCAACCGCTCGAACAGGACAACTTGGATAAATAAACCGAACAACCCGTCCCCGGCGAAGATAACAGTCCGGACGACCTCACGCCGAACAAGTTGCTGGAGCAGAAGAACCTCGACAAAAGGCTCGTCGCCACTGCGCGTAGCCTGAAAAAGAAGAAGCGGAAGCTCAAAACTGCAGAAGATGCACTCAGAATTAGATGGAGCAAAGTACTTAACGCCGCAGACAAATACAGCGGCAGTCGCCACACAAAAAGCTACCCGAAGCGAAAGCTACTGCCCGAATTTGATGAGGAGGCCCTAGAGCCCCCACAATCAAAAAATAAGGGAGCCACCCGGTCGGATAGACGACCCCATGACCAGCATAGAGCGGCAAGCGGCGCCGCACACAAGCCAGCACGCAATCCATCCAAGGATTCGCATCAAAAAGATGGCCCAGCCAGATCTATCTACGGGCCAAGAAAGCAAGCTCTAGTAAGCAATGCAACACACCAAGTATCCGAACGTCACGACACACCCAAATATAGGGGTGCCACACACCCCCTATGTTTCACCGATGAGGTGCTGGACCATGAATTTCCAGCGGGATTCAAGCCCGTAAACATAGAGGTGTACAACGGAACAATAGACCCTGGAGTCTGGATTCAGGATTATATCCTCCACATACACATGGCCAGAGGAGATGACCTTCATGCCATAAAATACTTACCCCTCAAGCTCAAAGGGCCAGCCCGGCATTGGCTCAAAGGCCTGCCCGAAAACACCATTGGAAGTTGGGAAGAGCTTGAGGATGCTTTTCGGGCAAATTTTCAAGGGACCTATGTCCGCCCTCCGGATGCAGACGATTTAAGTCATTTAACTCAACAGCCCGGAGAGTCAGCCCGGAAATTCTAGAACAGATTTCTTACTAAAAAGAACCAGATAGTCAACTATCCGGACGCCAAAGCCTTAGCAGCTTTCAAACATAGCGTTCGAGACGAATGGCTCGCCAGACACCACAGCCAAGAAAAGCCAAGAACAATGGCCACATTAACAAGCCTCATGACCCGCTTTTGCGCGGGAGAGGACAGCTGGTTGGCAAGATGCAGCACCAGCAATCCAAGTACATCCAAAGTCGGGGATGGAAATGGGAAACCACGACGTAGCAACGACCAGCGCCGGAATAAGGGAAACAGCCCAAAGAGCACGGCAGTCAACGCGGATTCAAAAGCTCGCGGCAAATCAGAAAAAGCTGCCCATCAAGGATAACAGGGACGAGCTATCTAACCTAAACAAAATCTTGGACAAGATATGTCAAATCCACAGTACTCCCGGGAAGCCTGCAAATCATACCCATGGAGATTTTTGGGTCTTCAAGCAATCCGGCAAACTCAACGCCGAACACAAGGGGCTCGACACACCAAGTGAGGAGGATGATGAACCCCACAAGCAGAGCACCGGGAAACAAAAGAATTTCCTACAAGAAGTCAAAACAGTAAACTTACTTAACATGACAAAAGGGAAAAGCATAGTGGCGCCTCTAGAGATACGCGCCATACAGCCTATCCCAAAGGAGTCTCGCCACTGGTTGTTAAAACCGATCACCTTCAACCATCAGGATTACTCTAGAAGTATCCGGAATGCAGGCTGGACTGCCTTGGTATTAGATCCGATAATCGACGGACTCCACTTTACACATGTCCTGATGGACGGCGACAGTGGTCTAAACCTGTTATATCAGGACACAATCCGCAACATGGGGATAGACCCAACAAAAATTCGCCATAGCAACACTTCCTTTCAAGGAGTAACGCCATGCCCGGATGCCCATTGCATGGGTTCTCTCCGGCTAGAAGTTATGTTCGGCTCCCCCAACAACTTCCGCCGCGAAAAGCTAACCTTCCACAACGCCCCGTTTTCAAGTAGCTATCAAGCACTACTGGGACGCGAAGCTTTCGCCCGCTTTAACGCAATACCGCATTATCCATCTCTTATGCTCAAGATGCCCGGTCCACGAGGCACCATCTCACTAAAGGGAAATATTGAGTGTTCCTCCCGCGCGGGAGACTGTGTGGCTGCCTTGACAGCCACACACTAAATCGGCGCCACCAATCAAAGCACCTAAACGGGTCGTTAAGACCACGGACACGGTTAGACGAGTCCGGCATAAACATACAATTGATAAAGGCTCAATAGCCGTATACCCCTGAACTAGGGGCTCCGCGCATGTAAAACAAGAGACAATAACGCTCAATTTTACCAATTTTGAATTATACTTTGTTTATTTAGTATAACATACGTTTCGCACGATCTTTTTCAACTAAGTTCCTCTCTTTTACAGATGAACACCATGCTACACCCGTCCAGAATACGGCTCAACGGAGACACATGCGCAGACGTGCTGCAGGGACCCGTTCCAAGGATTCTTTTTAGATTAAGACCCTACGTAAACCTTTTTACTATCTCTTGTTGATTCTCATCCCCCGGTTTCTTGGTATAACCGAGGAGGAGGCTGGCGTCTTGGCATGTGGCCACGTCAGAACTTTGCACGTACCTGGACACAAGGGACTTATTACCAAGGGCGTTTTTCAGCCCGTTCTCATAAAGACCGAATACCTTAGGGAGTGTTCGGCGTCACGAGTTTGGCCTTATATGCATCAGCTCCGAATCATGTCTTTTGTCAAATGTTGGGTTTGCCCGGCTCCTGTGTTTTGCTGCCTTACATTCCGCTCTATCGGCTAAGGTGGCACCAGGAGAACTACTACGATTGTGCCCCGGTTCGGCCAAGCGAGCACCTCATTAGAGAAAGCCGAAAAATGACTGTCATGATATAGCATGAGACTGGTCAACCACTCGATGACCTATCGGAATCTTTAGGATTCCTCCACATTAACGAAGGGCCGTTTCCCGGCCAGGCACACACGCGCCCCGAGTTCGGGCGAGCGCAGGTGCCACCAGGGGCTATATAGTAGCCTCACTGTCAAACTCCTATGGCTAAGTGAAAGTGATAAAGCATTATAGTCCGATTGCCTAGTTCGCTGCGCTATCACCTCCTTTGTGGACCAAGATGTTGGATTAAGTGTGAAAATGCGCCTTCTGTGAACACACCCGCATTATATGCGTGGGGGCTGAAGCCGACGACTGCCATCTTTCAGATTATATATATACATATATCTTAACGGACGCACAGGAGGCCTTATAATACTTGCAGGCACAAGTATAAAAAGCTTCTACAATTTATCAAAATATTGTCTTACAATAATACATGTTATTCGAACATAACATCCTTCGAGCACTGCGTCTCTATTAAACGAGCGCCTTGCAGAACTTCCTGAAAATAGTGCTCGGTAGGTACTCGACTTCCGTCCGAGTCTCGGGATGCAATTGCGGTGGCCTCCATCTATGCCCAGTATGTCTTGACACCTGCAAGAGCCATCCGCGCACCCTCTATGCATGCTGACCTCTTCATTGCATTGACATGCGGCACCGCAACAAGGAACTGCTGCACCAAGCTAAAATAACTTTTCGGCTCTGGCCTTTGCGGCCACAGATGACTCATGACATACTTCATGGCGAGTCCGGATAACCTATTCAGCTCGGCCCATTCGGCCAAACGATTGGCTAATGGAAGTGGATGCTCTGGATTGTGGAACTGCGACCAGAAGATCTTTTCCACTTCGCGATCTTCTTGATCTCGAAAGTGTTCAGCCGCATCCGTAGCACTCGCTGCCAAATCCAAATAAGTGTCCGCTGTACTCCACAACCGGTCCAAGGGAGCATGTTTAGGATCCCCGAACTTCCTCTGCAGCATAAAGGGTTTTCCAGCCGTGATATTTGCGGCCTGACATAGCTCCTCCTTCATCGCTCTCATCGCAGAACGAGCATCCTTGGCCGCTGTAGTGGCCTTCTCCAGGTCCGTCCGTACTGCCCGATCTTCTTTTTCAAGAAGCTTGCAACGGTCAGCAGCGTTCTTCAACTTTACAGCCATCTCGGTTATTTCCTTCTTGCTTTGGCAGTGAGTAGCCTGTTTGGCTTTCAGCTCTTCAACTGCCTTTAAGGCAGCCGCATTGCTTTTCCTCGCCTGCTCCTTGGCTTGGGCGAGTTCTGCCCGAAGGTTCTTCATGGCGGCGGCACCATCTGCATCAAACACACATGCTGTAAGATACTGGCATCAAGCTCCTCTTACTAGGTATCTCTCGAGAAATTACATACCTTGTGCCTCGTCAAGCCGCATGTTGACAAGCACGATGTCGGCATCCGCCATGTCAAGTTGCCGCTTTAGCTCGGCATATTCATCAGTCCGGCCGGCCACCGGACACTTCGCCACCTACATAGGATGGCGGCGTATTATCCCTGGGATTATGATCCTCTGCGTGTTGTCACTTTTGACAACGCATAGAGTCTCAGGGGCTACTATCTATACTGGGCGCATCTTAAATTTGCGGAACTGTGAAAAGGTACATCATCTTGCGTACCTCAAAAACTGTCAGTAAACTCCTGACGGCCTCGTGCAACCCGCTCTCTGCGGATGAAATCCTTTCAATCACCATACCCATTAACGTATGGTGCTCCTGTGAGATAGACGCTCGCCCTAGCAGATCCTTCAGTTCCTCCGACCGTGCACCGGATGGTGCCAGACTCGTCCGATGGCCTTTTTCGAAGGCCGAACACGGAGGGCTTTGGGGGGCCATGTGTCTGCCTTCCGGCCCTGCCGGATTCGGAGAAACCCCCGCGACGATACCTCAGGGTCATCCGCCTCGCGAGGCGGTACGGCAGGGGGAGGCGTTCCGCTCTCCATCATCTCCGGAAGAAGATCCCCCGAAGACGAGCTCTGCTGAGAAGGGCCAAGGTTCGAGCTACAAGGTAAATTTTCGGTTACTTTTCTCAAATATAAAGCAAGGATTTCTCTCATTACTTAAAAAGAAAAACCCCTCTCTACTTACAGCTCTGTGGAGGACTGATCCCCTTGAGGGCATAATTCAGCCGAAGTATCCCCCGGCACAGGACCCTCTAGCAAAGATTTCTTCCCCCGCTTTGAGACCATGGTCTCCAGGTCTCCAGAGGCGGTCCTATTCTTCCCCTGAGGAGAGGAATTTCCGATTCCTCCTTTCTGGATTGCCTCCTTCGGGGAGGCAGTAGCTTCCTTGTTCCCCCCTCGTGTTCTTCCGAAGGCGCAACCTCCAACATCCTGGTTAACATGGGATCCGGTGTGGTCTCAGGGAGCGGGGCAGGACACCTGATCAGCTTTGCTTTCGCCATCCACTCCTGTTTTAAGGACAGCTCTCTTGAGGGCAATATTATGATAAATATACGGATAGCGTGTCCGGGCACAGGGCTACTTACTTGAGTATCCGGACGATTGCAGCTCAGACCTGCGTCCTCGGTCAAGTCCGGACACATTGCTTGTGATCCGAAGAACAATTTGTACATCTCCACGGGCGTCGTGCCCATGAAATGTTGGAGAGCTCGTGGTCCCTCGAGATTGAACTCCCACAGGCGAAGGGCGCAACGTTTGCAGGGCAGGGTTCTGCGAATCAACATGACCTGCATCACCACGATCAGACTGATGTCTCTTTCCAGGAGATCACGGATACGGCCCTGCAGCAGGGGCACGTCCTTTGCCGGTCCCCAGTCCAGCCCCTTATTGACCCATGACGCTAGTCGGGGCGGGGGACCCGAGCGGAAAACAGGCGGTGCCACCCACTTGGTACCCCTGGGAGTTGTGATATAAAACCACTCCCGTTTCCATAAGCTGGGCTCCTCTTCAAAAGAGCCCTCGGGCCATGGAGCATCAGCATTCTTGCTTATAACAGCGCCTCCGCACTCCGCGTGCCGTCCCTCGATCATCTTCGGCTCTACTTTGAGGGTCTTGAGCCATAGTCCGAAGTGAGGTGTAATACGGAGGAAGGCTTTGCACACGACGATGAATGATGAAATGTGAAGGATGGACTCCGGAGCTAAGTCGTGTAATTCTAGCCCATAATAGAACATGAGCCCCCTCACGAAGGGATCTGTCGCAAAGCCTAGCCCTCGAAGGAAGTGAGATACGGACACCACGCTCTCACCAGGCTTGGGAGTGGGAGTAACCTGCCTTTGAGCAGGCAACCTATGCGAGATTTCGCCCGTCAGATACCTGGCATCTCTTACCCTTAGCACATCTTCTTCCGTAACGGAGGATGGCATCCATCGGCCTTAAGGTCCGAGCCGGACATCATTGAAGGTCCGAAGCGCCTAGATCTGAAGTCTTGGGTGTTGGAACTCGATGCATGAGGCGAATTTGATTGAGATCAAAAGAAAGGAGTAAGGCCTTGGTCTCTTTATAAGGGGTTGAATACCAAGAGCCCTCCCCCATGACTGTTTGGGGCTCGCTTTTGATCGAGGAGATATACCAACGGGCACGACTGGGTTGGCCACGTCCGTATTGATGAGAATCCCGTAAATAAATGGGACACAATCTGTGCTTTGACAAGACGTGCCAAGGAAACCGCCTCGCAAAACATGCTGAGGTGGGACAATAAAAACGATTCGAGTAAACGCTCGGCCGTGGTGTGAGGTCACACGACGGAATACGTCAGCAGATTAGATTTGTGTAAATACTATTCTCTCTGGCAATATGTGGAACTTATTTTGTAGAGCCGGACACTATCCTTGTGTTCTCAATCTTCTATGAAGTATTCGGAGGAGGAACCCGCCTTGCAATGCCGAAGACAATCTGCGCGCCGGACTCGTCGTCATTGAAGCCTGGTTCAGGGGCTACTGAGGGAGTCCCGGATTAGGGAGTGTCCGGATAGCCGGACTATAACCTTTGGCCAGACTCTTGGACTATGAAGATACAAGATTGAAGACTTCGTCCCATGTCCGGATGGGACTTTCCTTGGCGTGGAAGGCAAGCTTGGCGATACGGATATGTAGATATCCTACCATTGTAACCGACTCTGTGTAACCCTAGCCCTCTCCGGTGTCTATATAAACCGGAGGGTTTTAGTCCATAGGACAAACAACAATCATACCATAGGCTAGCTTCTAGGGTTTAGCCTCTCTGATCTTGTGGTAGATCTACTCTTGTACTACACATATCATCAATATTAATCAAGTAGGAGTAGGGTTTTACCTCCATCGAGAGGGCCCGAACCTGGGTAAAAACATCGTGTCCCTTGTCTCCTATTACCATCCGCCTAGACGCACAGTTCGGGAACCCCTACCCGAGATCCGCCAGTTTTGACACCGACATTGGTGCTTTCATTGAGAGTTCCTCTGTGTCGTCATCTTTAGGCCCGATGGCTCCTCCGATCATCAACAGCGATGCGGTCCAAGGTGAGACTTTCTCCCCGGACAGATCTTCGTATTCGGCGGCTTTGCACTGCGGGCCAATTCGCTTGGCCATCTGGAGCAGATTGAAAGCTACGCCCCTGGCCATCAGGTCAGATTTGGAAGTTTGAACTACACGGCGGACATCCGCGGAGACTTGATCTTCGACGGATTCGAGCCACAGCCGAGCGCGCCGCACTGTCACGATGGGCATGATTTAGCTCTGCCGCCGAACAGTGCCCTAGAGGCCGCACCCGCATTCGCTCCGACCCTTAGCTCGGAGCCAATCGCGCCGATCGAGGACGGGTGGCTAGACCCCGCCTCAGGGGCCGCAATCTCTGCGGCGATCGAGCCGAACACCAGCCTTATCCTCTACGAAGCCCGTGACTCCAGGGTGCCGGACTCTTCTCCGGACTCCGAACCGTCCGCGCCCCCGCCAATCGAATCCGATTGGGCGTCGATCATGAAATTCACCACCGCGGATATCTTTCAGCACTCACCCTTCGGCGACATTCTGAATTTAACCGGCATGATTATGACCGGCATGATTGGGATGCGGACCACGAAGAAATTTAACGCCCACCCACCACCCACTTCATAGCCATTGTCGATGATTTAACGGACATACTAGACTTTGACTCCGAAGACATCGACGGTATGGACGATGATGTAGGAGACGAACAGGAACCATCGCCTATAGGGCACTGGACAACCACCTCATCTCACGATGTATACATGGTGGACACACCTAATGGACGCGACGACGAGGAACAAAGGGACGCAACGAGGGATCATTCCCTCGAAAAGCAGTCAAAGCGGCGACGTAAGCGCCGCTCCAAGTCCCGCCTCGACAGAGACAACAGCCATACAGACCCAGCCAGAGAGCAGGGCGAGTCGTATGATGAACATGCCTTCGAGCAACTGTCCGAACATGGCAACTTGGATAAACAAACCGAACAACCCGTCCCCAGCGAAGATAAGAGTCCGGACGACCTCATGCCGGACAAATTGCTGGAGCAGAAGAACCTCCACAAAAGACTCATCGCCACTACGCGTAGCCTGAAAAAGCAGAAGCGGAAGCTCAAAACAGCGGAAGATGCACTCAGAATTAGATGGAGCAAAGTACTCAACACCGCAGACAAATACGGCGGCAGTCGCGACACAAAAAGCTATCCGAAGCGAAAGCTACTGCCTGAATTTGATGAGGAGGCCTTGGAGCCCCCACAATCAAAGAATAAGGAAGCCACCCAGCCGGACAGACGACCCCATGGCCAACATAGAGCAGCAAGCGGCGCTGCACACAAGCCATCACGCGATCCACCCAAGGATTCGCATCAAAAAGATGGCCCAGCCAGATCTATCTACGGGCCAAGAAAGCAAGCTCTAGTAAGCAAGGCAACACAACAAGTATCCGAACATCACGGCACACCCAAATACAGGGGTGCCGCACACCCCCTATGTTTCACCGATGAGGTGCTGGACCATGAATTTCCAGCGAGATTCAAGCCCATAAACATAGAGGCGTACGAGGGAACAACAGACCCTGGAGTCTGGATTGAGGATTATATCCTCCACACACACATGGCCAGAGGAGATGACCTCCACGCCATAAAATACTTACCCCTCAAGGTCAAAGGGCCAGCCCGGGATTGGCTTAAAAGCCTTCCCGAAAACACTATTGGAAGTTGGGAAGAGCTCGAGGATGCCTTTCGGGCAAATTTTCAAGGGACCTTTGTCCGCCCTCCGGATGCAGAAGATTTAAATCATATAACTTAACAGCCTGGAGAGTTAGCCCGGAAATTTTGGAACAAATTTCTTACTAAAAAGAACCAGATAGTCGACTGTCCGGACGCCGAAGCCTTAGCAGCTTTCAAACACAGCGTTCGAGACGAATGGCTCACCAGACACCTCGGCCAAGAAAAGCCAAGAAGAATGGCCACATTAACAAGCCTCATGACCCGCTTTTGCGCAGGAGAGGACAGCTGGTTGGCAAGATGCAGCACCAGCGACCCAAGTACATCCGAAGTTAGGGATGGAAACGGGAAACCACGATGCAGCAAGGACCAACGCCGGAATAAGGGAAACAGCCCGAAGAGCACGGCAGTCAACGCCGGATTCAAAAGCCCTCGGCAGAATCAGAAAAAGCTGCCCCTCAAGGATAACAAGGACGAGCTATCTAACCTAAAGAAAATCTTGGACAAGATATGTCTAATCCACAGTACTCCCGGGAAGCCTGCAAACCATACCCACAGAGATTGTTGGGTCTTCAAGCAATCCGGCAAACTCAACGCCGAACACAAGGGGCTCGACACACCAAGTGAGGACGATGACGAACCCCACAAGCAGAGCACCGGGAAACAAAAGAATTTCCCACACGAAGTCAAAACAGTAAACTTACTTCACGTGACAAAGGGGAAAAACAGAGTGGCGCCTATAGAAATACGCACCATACGGCCTGTCCCAAAGGAGCCTCACCACTGGTTGTGACAACCGATCACCTTCGACCATCAGGATTACTCTAGAAGTATCCAGAATGGTGGCTGGACTGCCTTGATATTAGATCCGATAATCGATGGACTCCACCTTACACACGTTCTGATGGATGGCGACAGTGGTCTAAAACCTGCTATATCAGGACACAATTTGTCAAATGGGGATGGACCCAACAAAAATTCACCATAGCAACAATTCCTTTCAAGGAGTAACGCCAGGCCCGGATGCCCATTGTACGGGTTCCCTCTTGCTAGAAGTTGTGTTCGGCTCCCCCGACAACTTCCGCCGCGAAAAGCTAACCTTCCACATCACCCCATTTTCAAGTAGCTATCAAGCACTACTGGCACGTGAAGCTTTCGCCCGCTTTGGCGCAATACCGCATTATGCATCTCTTACGCTTAAGATGCCCGGTCCACGAGGCATCATCTCACTAAAGGGAAGCATTGAGTGTTCCTCCCGTGCGGAAGACTGTGCGGCTGCCTTGACAGCCACACACTAAAACGGCTTCACCAATCAAAGCACCTATACGGGTCGTTAAGACCACATACATGGTTAGACGAGTCCGGCATAAACATACAATTGATAAAGGCTTGATAGCCATATACCCCTGTACTAGGGGCTCCGCGCATGTAAAACAAGAGATAATAAAGCTCAATTTTACCCATTTTGAATTATACTTTGTTTATTTAGTATAACATACATTTCGCATGATCTTTTTCAACTAAGTTCCTCTCTTTTACAGATGAACACTGTGCTACACCCGTCCAGGATACGGCACAACGGAGACACAGGCGCAGACGTGCAGCAGGGACCTATTCCAAGGATTCTTTTCAGATTAAGACCCTGCGTAAACCTTTTTTACTGTCTCTTGTTGATACACATCCCCCGGTTCCTTGGTATAACCGAGGAGGAGGCTGGTGTCTTGGCATGTGGCCACGTCAGAATTTTGCGCGTACCTGGACACAAGGGGCTTATCACCAAGGGCATTGTTCAGCCCGTTTTCATAAAGACCGAATACCTTAGGGAGTGTTCGGCGTCATGAGTTTGGCCTTATATGCATCAGCTCCGAATCATGTCTTTGGTCAAATGTTGGGTTTGCCCGGCTCCTGTGTTTTGCTACCATACGTTCCGCTCTATCGGCTAAGGCGGCACCAGGAGAACTACTGCGATTGTGCCCCGGTTCGGCCAGGCGAGCACCTCAGTAGAGAAAGCCGAAAACTGGCTGTCATGATATAGCGTGAGCCTGGTCAACCACTCGATGACCTACCGGAATCTTTAGGATTCCTCCGCATTAACGAAGGGCCGTTTCCCGGCCAGGCACACACTGCCCCGAGTTCGGGCGAGCGCAGGCGCCACCGGGGGCTATGTAGCCACACTGTCAAACTCCTATGGCTAAGTGAAAGTGATAAAGCATTATAGTCCGATTGCCTAGTTCGCTGCGCTATCACCTCCTTTGTGGACCAAGACGTTGGATCAAGTGTGCAAATGCGCCTTCTGCGAACACCCCCGCATTATATGCATGGGGGTTGAAGCCGACGACTACCATCTTTCAGATTATATATACATATATCTTAACGGCCGCACAGGAGGCATTATAATAGTTGCAGGCACAAGTATAAAAAGCTTCTACAATTTATCAAAATATTGTCTTACAATAATACATGTTATTCGAACATAATATCCCTCGAGCACTGTGTCTCTATTAAACGAGCGCCCTGCAGAATTTCCTAAAAATAGTGCTCGGCAAGTACTCGACATCCGTGTGAGTCTTAGGATGCAACAACGGTGGCCTCCATCTCCGCCCAGTATGTCTTGACACGGGAAAGAGCCATCCGCGCACCCTCTATGCATGCTGACCTCTTCATTGCACTGATATGTGGCACCGCACGAAGGAACTGCTGCACCAAGGTAAAATAACTTTTCGGCTCTGGCCTTTCCGGCCACAGATGACTCACGACATACTTCATGGCGAGTCCGGATAACCTATTCAGCTCGGCCCATTTGGCCAAACGATCGGCTAATGGAAGTGGACGCTCTGGATTGTGGAACTGCGACCAGAAGTGTTTTTCCACTTCGCGATCTTCTTGATCTCGGAAGTATTCGGCCGCGTCCGCGGCACTCACCGCCAAATCCAGATAAGTGTCCGCCGTACTCCACATCCGGTCCAATGGAGCATGTTTAGGATCCCCGAACTTCCTCCGCAGCATAAACGGCTTTCCGGTCGCGATATCTCCGGCCTGACGTAGCTCTTCCTTCATCGCTCTCATCGCAGAACGAGCGTCCTTGGCCGCTGTAGTGGCCTTCTCCAGGTCCGTCCGTTCCGCCCGATCTTCTTTTTCAAGAAGCTTGCAACGGTCAGCAGCGCTCTTCAACTTTATAGCCATCTCGGCTATTTCCTTCTTGCTTCGGCAATGAACAGCCTGTTCGGCTTTCAGCTCTTCAACCGCCTTTAAGGCAGCCGCATCGCTTTTCCTGGCCTGCTCCTTGGCTCGGGCAAGTTCCGCCCGAAGGTCCTCCACGGCAGCAGCTCCATCTGTATCAACCACACACATTGTAAGATACTGGCGTCAAGCTCCTCTTACTAGGCGCCCCCGGAGAAATTACATACCTTGTGCCTCGTCAAGCCGCTTGTTGACAAGCGCGATGTCGGCGTCTGCCACGTCAAGTTGACACTTCGCCACCTACATAGGACGGCGGCGTATTATACCTAGGATTATGATCCTTTGCGCGCCGTCACTTTTGACAACGCACAGAGTCTCAGGGGCTACTATCTATACAGGGTGCATCTTAAACATGCGGAACTGTCAAAAGGTACATCATCTCGCATACCTCAAAACCTGTCAGTAAACTCCTGACGGCCTCATGCAAACTGCCCTCCGCGGATGAAATCCTTTCAATCACCGTACCCATCAACGTATGGTGCTCCTTTGAGATAGACGCTCGCCCTAGCAGATCCTTCAGTTCCTCCGACCGCGCACCGGATGGTGCCGGACTCGTTCGATGGCCTTTTTCAAAGGCCGGACACGGAGGGATTTGGCGGGCCATGTGACTGCCTTCCGGCCCTGCCGGATTCGGAGAAACCCTCCGTGACGATACCTCAGTGTCACCCGCCTCGCGAGGCGGTACGGCAGGGGGAGGCGTTACACTCTCCATCATCTCCGGAAGAAGATCCCCCGAAGACAAGCTCTGCTGAGAAGGGCTAAGGTCCGAACTACAAGCTAAATTTTGGGTTACTTTCCTCAGAAATAAAGCAAGGATTTGTCTCATTTCTTAAAAAGAAACACCCCTCTCTACTTACGGCTTGGTGGAGGGCTGATCCCCTTGAGGGCATAATTCGGCCGAAGTATTCCCCGGCACAGGACCCTCTGGCAAAGATTTCTTCCCCCGCTTTGGGACCATGGTCTCCGGGTCTTCAGAGGCGGTCCTCTTCTTCCCCTAAGGAGAGGAATTTTCGATTCCTCCTTTCCGGACAGCCTCCTTCGGGGAGGCAATAGCTTCCTTATCCCCCCTCGTTTTCTTCTGAAGGCGCAACCTCCAGCATCCTGGTTAACACGGGATCCGGCGCGGTCTCAGGGAGGGGAGCCGCACACCTGATTAGCTTTGCTTTCGCTATCCACTCCTGTTTTAAGGACAACTCTTTTAAGGGCAATGTTATGATAAATATGTGGATAGCGTGTCCGGGCACAGGGCTACTTACTTGAGTATCCGGACGATTGCAACTTAGACCTGCGTCCTCGGTCGAGTCCGGACACATTGCTTGTGATCCGAAGAAAAATTTGTACATCTCCACGGGCGTCGCGCCCATAAAATGTTGGAGAGCTCGTGGTCCCTCCGGATTGAACTCCCACAGGCAGAGGGGGCGACGTTTGCAGGGCAGGGTTCGGCGAATCAACATGACCTGCGTCACCACGACCAGACTGATGTCTCTTTCCAGGTGATCATGGATGTGGCCCTGCAACAGGGGCACGTCCTTTGCCGGCCCCCAGTCCAGCCCCTTATTGACCCATGACGCTAGTCGGGGCGGGGGACCCGAGCGGAAAGCAGGCGGTGCCACCCACTTGGTACCCCTGGGAGCTGTGATATAAAACCACTCCCGTTGCCATAAGCTGGGCTCCTCTTGAAAAGAGCCCTCGGGCCATGGAGTGTCAGCATTCTTGCTTATAATAGCACCTCCGCACTCCGCGGGCTGTCCCTCGATCATCTTCGAATCTACTTTGAAAATCTTGAGCCATAGTCCGAAGTGAGGAGTAGTGCGGAGGAAGGCTTCACACACGACGATGAATGATGAAATGTGGAGGATGGACTCCGGAGCTAAGTCGTGAAACTCCAGCCCATAATAGAACACGAGCCCCCTCACAAAGGGATCCGTCGCAAAGCCTAGCCCTCGGAGGAAGTGAGATACGAACACCATGCTCTCACCAGGCTTGGGAGTGGGAATAACCTGCCCTTGAGTAGGCACCCTATGCGAGATTTCATCGTTCAAAAACCTGGCCTCTCTCAGCTTTAGCACGTCTTCCTCCGTGACGGAGGAAGTCATCCATCGGCCTCGAAGGTCGGAACCGGACATCGTCGAAGGTCCGAAGCGCCTGAAATCTGAAGCCTTGGGTGTTGGAACTCGAGGCGAAGGGCGAACTCGATTGAGCTCAAAATAAAGGGGTAAGGCCTTGGTCTCTTTATAAGAGGTTGAATAACAAGAGCCCTCCCCGTGACCGTTTGGGACTCGCTTTCGATCGAGGAGATATACCAACGGGCACGACTGGGTTACCCACGTCCGTATTGATGATAATCCCGTAAATAAAGGGGACACGATCTCTGCTTCGACAAGACGTGCCAAGGAAACCGCCTCGCAAAACACACTAAGGTGGGACAATAAAAACGATTTGAATAAAGGCTTGGCCGTGGTGTGATGTCACTCTACAGAATACATCAGCAGATTCGATTTGTGTAAATACTATTCTCTCTATGGCAGTATGTGGAACTTATTTTGTAGAGCCGGACACTATCCTTGTGTTTAAAATCTTCTATGAAGTATTCGGAGGAGGAACTCGCCTTGCAATGCCGAAGACAATCTGCGCGCCGGACTCGTCGTCATTGAAGCCTGGTTCAGGGGCTACTGAGGGAGTCCTGGATTAGGGGGTGTCCGGATAGCCGGACTATAACCTTTGGCCGGACTCTTGGACTATGAAGATACAAGATTGAAGACTTCGTCCCATGTCCGGATGGGACTTTCCTTGGCGTGGAAGGCAAGCTTGGCGATACGGATATGTAGATCTCCTACCATTGTAACTGACTCTGTGTAACCGTAGCCCTCTCCGGTGTCTATATAAACTGGAGGGTTTTAGTCCGTAGGACGAACAACAATCATACCATAGGCTAGCTTCTAGGGTTTAGCCTCTCTGATCTCGTGGTAGATCTACTCTTTTAGTACCCATATTATCAATATTAATCAGGCAGGAGTAGGGTTTTACCTACATCGGGAGGGCCCGAACCTGGGTAAAAACATCGTGTCCCTTGTCTCCTGTTACCATCCGCCGAGACGCACAGTTCGGGACCCCCTACCCGAGATCCGCCAGTTTTGACACCGACACAAGATGTGAAACTGAGTAAGACTCAAAGCTCGACCATGGCAGAAGATAGAAAGAGAATGAATGTCATTCCCTATGCCTTGGCCATAGGTTCTATAAAGTATGCCATGCTGTGTACCAGATCTATTGTATACCCTACACTGATTTTGGCAAGGGAGTACAATAGTGATCTAGGATTAGATCAGTGGACAGCGGTCAAAATTATCCTTAGTGGAATAAGGATATGTTTCTCGATTATGGAAGTGACAAAAGGTTCATCGTAAAGGGTTACATCGATGCAAGTTTTTGACACTAATCTAGATGACTCTAAGTCTCGGTCTAGATACATATTGAAAGTAGGAGCAATTAGCTAGAGTAGCTCCGTGCAGAGCATTGCAGACATAGAAATTTGCAAAATACTTACGGATCTAAATGTGATAGACCCGTTGACTAAAATTATCTCACAAGCAAAACATAATCACACCTTAGTACTCTTTGGGTGTTAATCACATAGCGATGTGAACTAGATTACTAACTCTAGTAAATCCTTTGGGTGTTGGTCACATGTCGATGTGAACTATGGGTGTTAACCACATGAAGATGTGAACTATTGACGTTAAATCACATGGCGATGTGAACTAGATTATTGACTCTAGTGCAAGTGGGAGACTGAAGGAAATATGCCCTAGAGGCAATAATAAAGTTATTATTTATTTCCTTATATCATGATAAATGTTTATTATTCATGCTAGAATTGTGGTAACCGGAAACATAATACATGTGTGAATACATAGACAAACAGAGTGTCACTAGTATGCCTCTACTAGACTAGCTCGTTAATCAAAGATGGTTATGTTTCCGAACCATAGACATGAGTTGTCATTTGATTAATGCGACCACATCATTAGGAGAAGGATGTGATTGACAAGACCCATTCCGTTAGCTTAGCACCCGATCGTTTAGTGTGTTGCTATTGGTTTCTTCATGACTTATACATGTTCCTATGACTATGAGATTATGCAACTCCCGTTTACCGGAGGAACACTTTGTGTGCTACCAAATGTCACAATGTAACTGGCTGATTATAAAGGTGCTCTACAGGTGTCTCCGAAGGTACATGTTGGGTTGGCGTATTTTGAGATTAGGATTTGTCACTCCGATTGTAGGAGAGGTATCTCTGGGCCCTCTCGGTAATGCACATTACTTAAGCCTTGCAAGCATTGCAACTAATGAGTTAGTTGCGGGATGATGTATTACAGAACAAGTAAAGAGACTTGCCGGTAACGAGATTGAACTTGGTATTAAGATACCGACGATCGAATCTCGGGCAAGTAACATACCGATGACAAAGGGAACAACATATGTTGTTATGCGGTCTGACCGATAAAGATCTTCGTAGAATATGTGGGAGCCAATATGAGCATCCAGGTTCCGCTATTGGTTATTGACCGGAGACGTGTCTCGGTCATGTCTACATAGTTCTCGAACCCGTAGGGTCCACACGCTTAAGGTTCGATGACGGTTATATTATGAGTTTATGTGTATTGATGTACCGAAGGTAGTTCGGAGTCCCGAATGAGATCGGGGACATGACGAGGAGTCTCGAAATGGTCGAGATGTAAAGATCGATATATTGGACGACTATATTCGGACATCGGAAAGGTTCTGAGTGATTCGGGTATTTTTCGTAGTACCGCAGAGTTACGGGAATTCGCCGGGGAGTATATGTGCCTTATTGGGCCATACGGGAATAGAGGAGAGAGGCCAAGAGGAAGGAGGCGCGCGCCCCCCCTCTGGTCCGAATTGGACAAGGGGTGCAGCCCCCTTTTCCTTCTGCCTCTCGACCTCTTCCCTTCTCTCCTACACCGGAAAGGAAAGGGGAATCCTACTAGGACTTGGTAGTCCTAGTAGGACTCCCCACACTTGGCGCGCCCCCTCTAGGGTCGGCCTTTCCCTTGCTACTTTATATACGGGGGTAGGGGGCACCCCATAGACACAACAATTGATCATTGATCTCTTAGCCGTGTGCGGTGCCCCCCTCCACCATAATCCACCTCGATAATACTGTAGCGGTGCTTAGGCGAAGCCCTGCGTCGGTAGAACATCGACATCGTCACCACGCCGTCGTGCTGACGAAACTCTCCCTCAACAGTCGGCTGGATCGGAGTTTGAGGGACGTCATCGGGCTGAACGTGTGCTGAACTCGGAGGTGCCGTACGTTCGGTACTTGATCGGTCGGATCGTGAAGACGTACGACTACATGAACCGTGTTGTGCTAACGCTTCCGCTTTTGGTCTACGAGGGTATGTAGACAACACTCTCCCCTCTCGTTGCTATGCATCATCATGATCTTGCGTGTGCGTAGGATTTTTTTTTTAAATTACTATGTTCCCCAACAAAGATGTCATGCAAATTCTTTTCCATAAGCACGTATGACTATATTCAGAATACATGCCTACAATACATTGATGAATTGGAGCTAGTTCTGTGTCACCCTATGTTATGATTGTTACATGATGAACCGCATCCGACATAATTCTCCATCACCGATCCAATGCCTATGAGCTTTTCACATATTGCTCTTTGCTTAGTTAATTTTCTGTTGCTACTGTTACAATCACTACAAAACCCAAAAATATTACTTTTGCTACTGTTAATTACCGTTACTATCATAGTACTTTGCTACTAAATACTTTGCTGCAGATACTAAGTTATCTAGGTGTGGTTGAATTGACAACTCAACCACTAATACTTGACAATATTCTTTGGCTCCCCTTGTGTCGAATCAATAAATTTGGGTTGAATACTCTACCCTTGAAAACTGTTGCGATCCCCTATACTTGTGGGTTATCATCCCCCGTCGCCTGTTACCATCAACCTTAGACACACAGTTCAGGACCCCCTACCCGAGATCCACCGGTTTTTACACCAACATTGGTGCTTTCATTGAGAGTTACACTGTGCCGTCGTCAAAAGGTTTGACGGCTCCTTCGATCATGTACAACAATGCTGTCCAATGGGAAGTCTTCCTCTCCGGACAGATCTTTGTATTTGGTGGCTTCGCACTGCGGGCCAACTCGCTTGGCCATCTAGAGCAGATCAAAAGCTACGCCCTTAGCCTTCAGGTCCGATTTGGAAGCTTGAACTACGTCGCGGATATCCGCGGAGACTTGATCTTCAACGGATTCAAGACCACGGCAGCCGCTCCCTGTCACCACGATGAACATGACTTAAATCTGTCATCAGACCATACCCAGGAGATAGCACCTGTAACTGCTCTAGCCTTGGATTCGGAGCGGATTGCGCCATCCGAGGACGGGAAGTTCAACCCCGCCATGGAAGCTGCAGACTCAGCGGCGTTGGAGCCGCACACATACCTAACTTTGAGTGACATCTGTGTCACCGGAACCATTGACACGTCTCCGGCTACAGGTTCCGAACCATGTGCGTCCACGTACATCGAGCTTGATCAGTCATCGATCATCGAATTCAGCTCCGCGGACATCTTCCGGCATTCGCCTTTAGGCAACGTGCTAAACTCATTAAAAACTCTATCCTTGGCGGGTGACTCACAGCCGAATTATATCCGGTTCGAACTGGAGGCTGATGACGGAGAATTTCGCTTCCCACCCACCACCCACTTCATAGCCACTGTCGAGGACCTAACTGACATGCTCGATTACGGCTCCGAAGACATCGACGGTATGGACGACGATGCCAGAGAAGAGGAGGCCCAAAATCCTCCATTTACAAGACGTTGGACGGCCACTTCCTCCTATGACGGATACATGGTGGACACACGTAAATAGAACAATGGCGACAACGAGAAGGATCCAGTCAAGGATAAACCTCCTGAGATATAGCCAAAATGCCGACGTCAGCGGCGCCGCTCTAAATCATGCCGTGCGAAAGATAGCGGACTGGCACAAGAAAAGATAACACTCCGGAGAGTGCCAAAGACAAAGAAGACCCCGTTGAGGCAGCTTCCGAACAGGACGAACGGGAAGACGGGCAAGTTAGCCTTGATGAACATGCCATACACAAAGACTCGGAGGACGGTAATTATCTTCCGCTCTCCGAGGATCAGGTGAGCCTCGGCAATGAGGATTTTATTGTGCCGGAGGAACCTCTCGAGCAGGAGCGCTTTAAGCGCCAGCTAATAGCCACTGCAAGGAGCCTGAAAAATGAACAGCAGTAGCTTCAAGCTGATCAAGATCTGCTCAATGATCGATGGACTGATGTCCTAGCAGCCGAGGAATACGGCCTCAAGCGCCCAGCCAAAAGTTACCCGAGAGCGCAAATTGCTACCTCAATTCGATGATGAGGCATTGGAGCCCGTACCATCATCGCGCAATGTGGCT
This sequence comes from Triticum monococcum, assembly GCA_034509565.1. NCBI lineage: Eukaryota > Viridiplantae > Streptophyta > Magnoliopsida > Poales > Poaceae > Triticum > Triticum monococcum. The sequence continues at coordinate 10,030,163 of CM067845.1, read as the reverse complement.
GACCGACCACCATGTGGTCGGGATAAAGCAGCAACTCAAGCCGAACACCAGCCTGCCCCACCTCACCGTAAAGGCAAAGATAAAACAGCTTGGGCACATACATATGACCTGCGACAGGACTTGGACACTAGAGCAGGTCAGCACAGATCGATCTACGAATCACGGGGACGTGCCCCGGCACGCGACAACGGCTACTTAGCCGAACGCAACAATCATACTCATGCCCGGGCCGAGTACCGCAGACGGACTCCATCCGAGCTTCGTCGTGACGTGGCCTGATATAGAGGCGCCGCACACCCCCTTTGCTTCACTGACGAGGTAATGGAGCACGAATTCCCAGAAGGGTTTAAACCCGTAAACATCGAATCATACGATGGGACAACAAACCCCACGGTATGGATCGGGGATTTTCTTCTTCACATTCATATGGCCCCCGGCGATGATCTCCATGCCATCAAATACCTCCCACTAAAACTCAAAGGACCAGCCCGACACTGGTTCAAACGTCTGCCCGAAAACTCCATCGGCAGATGGGAGGACCTGGAAGAGGCCTTCCTTGACAACTTCCAAGGTACATATGTTCGGCCTCCGGATACCGATGACTTAAGTCACACAATTCAACAGCCCGGAGAGTCAGCCAGGAAACTCTGGACTAGGTTCTTAACTAAAAAGAACCAGATCGTCGACTGTCCGGACGCCAAAGCCCTGGTGGCCTTTAAACACAGCATCCGGGACGAATGGCTTGCCCGACACCTCGGCCAAGAGAAGCCGAAGTCCATGGCAGCCCTCACGGCACTTATGGCCCACTTTTGCGTAGGCGAAGATAGCTGGCTAGCCCGTAGGAACAACAATGCAAGTGAACTTGGCACTTCGGAAGCCAGAAATAGCAACGGCAAGCCCCGACGCAACAGACACAAGCGTTCAAAAGGAACAATTTGGGCCCATCCAGCTTGGACCGCATACTTGATCACCCATGCCAGATACACGGCATCCCCGACAAACCAGCCAATCACACCAACAGAGATTGTTGGGTTTTTAAACAGGCTGGCAAGTTAAATGCCGAGAACAAGGAAAAGGGGTCGCAAAGTGAGGATGGTGACGAGGAGCCCCATCCACCGAACACAGGGGGACAGAAGAAGTCCCCCCCCCTCCAAGTTAAAACGGTGAACATGATATACGCTACCCACATCTCCAAGAGGGAACGCAAGCGCGCGCTCAGGGACGTCTATGCGATGGAGCTAGTCGCCCCAAAGTTCAACCCATGGCCTTCCTGTCTGATCACTTTTTATCGCAGGGACCATCCGACCAGTATCCGTCATGGCAGTTCAGCCACACTGGTCCTCGACCCAATCGTTCATGGATTCCACCTCATGTGAGTCCTCATGGATGGTGGTAGCAGCCGGAACCTGCTCTATCAGGATACAACGCACAAAATGGGCATTAATCCCTCAAGAATTAAGCTCACAAAGACTACCTTTAAAGGAGTCATACCAGGTGTAGAGGCCCGCTGTACGGGCTCAATCACCCTAGAGGTTGTCTTCGGATCCCTGGACAACTTCTGAAGCGAAGAGCTGATCTTCGATATCGTCCCCTTTCGCAGTGGCTACCACGCACTGCTTGGACGAACCGCATTTGCTCGATTCAACATGGTGCCGCACTACGCTTATCTCAAGCTCAAGATGCCCGAACCACGCGGTGTCATAACAGTTAATGGAAACACGGAACACTCCCTCCGTACCGAGGATCACACCACTGCCTTTGCAGCAGAAGTACAGAATGGCCTTTTCAAGCAGAACCTTAATTCGGCGGCCGAGCTCCCGGACACTATCAAGAGATTCCGTACTATTCTGTAGCAGGACAACCCAACTCGTCTAGAGCTCGACTAGCAATTTGGCCCCCGTCCCAGTCCCAACCAAGTAGCGGCATTCGTACCGTGCGTACATAACTACGCACTGTAAATACCATGGGCATGGATGGAGGCATATCTAGCTTGTGATCCACAATATGGCTCGACCGCCCCCGGACACACATACTTTCACTTTTTCCTTTTTTCCTTTTCAGGCTTCTTTTCCACAGGCCTTCCCTGACGGCCTAATAACCGGTACTTTCAAAGGATAAATACACCAAGACAACAAGAAGCACGGACGTATGGGGGAATTTCTAGGTGGTCTCTTTAACAATCACTCTACCTGTTTTCAGGACCCGCACGCTGCTCTCCCTTGGTTGTGGCATGTTAAATAGCCCGGTTTCTTATTGCACCACTTGTACAAATACGCTTTGATGTATTAACCAAACTATAATGGAAACAGTTTGTGGCCCAACTTTTGCGGCACTAGCTTACTACCCCCTTTTTTCCCTTTTGATAATCTCCTCGAGTTGCACCCGTACACTTTGGTACGCTTTAATCTGCCAGAGGCTTCGTTGCGACCCATAATACGCAACAAAGTCCGAACACTTTTTACAATATAGTTCGGCACCCTGAATTTAGCATTATATGCATTGGCTCTGAATCATGTCTTTGGTCAATAGTTGGGATGCCCGGCTCCTGTGCTTACTACCTTACGTTCCGCTATATCGGCTAGGGTAGTAAAGGGAGAACAACTGCGATTGTGTCCTAGTTTATCTGGATGAGCACATCAGTAGAGAAAGCCGAAAATTGACTGTCATGATGCGGCGAGAGCCGGTCAGCTCTTCGGAGGTTTCAAATCTTTAGTGAGTTTTTCCACATTATGCGATGAATCGGCTCTTATCCGATCAGGTGTTTACAGTACCCTAGTTCGGATACTAGGGGCTGCGCCTGAATTTTCATTGTCGAACTCCTATGGCTAAGTGAGGGTGATAAAGCCACATAGTCTGATTGCCTGGTTCGTTGCGCTGAACACCCCCTTCACGGACCAAACAATTGGATCAAGAGTGTTTAGATTCCATCCCGAACACCCACGTACTACCTACGTGGGGCTGAAGCCGATGATTGGCCAACTATCAAAATTTCATAAACACGGCTGCACAGGAGGTAAAATATTAAACAAACATTATATTACATAACCGAACTTGTTTCATAATACAGAGTAAGACAATATGAATGTATTCATTCAAAGATTACATCCTTCGTACATTGGTCCGCCACAATGCGGGATCCCTCCAGGACATCGCTAAAATATCGCTCAGGCGTGCGTTGCTCCTTGCCCGCGGGCGGTCCTTCGGTCGCGACCGTGACGACATTCATCTTCGCCCACGGCATCTTGACACGGGCGAAGGCCATCCGCGCACCTTTGATGCAGACCTACTGCTTAATGGCGTCAAGCCGAGGGCAGGCATCGACTAGCCGCTTCACGAGACCGAAGTAGCTGCTTGGTATGGCTTCGGCAGGCCACAACCGGATTATTAAGAACTTCATGGACAGTTCGGCCACCCTATGCAGTTCGACTAGCTAGCTGATCGCTAAAGGGCACAGGATGTTCTGGCGCAAGGTATTGCGACTAGAACAACTTCTCCGTTGAGCTCCCCTCTTCGGCTAGGAAGAATTCCGTAGCGTCAGAAACACTGCGCGGCAGATCCACAGACGCCCCTGGGGAACTCCAAATCTGGGATAGTAAGAGATACCTCTTCTTCACATACTTGCTTTGCATACTAAAAGCCTTACCCGCCGCGATTTTCTTGGCCTCCTGAATCTCCTGGAGGGCGCCCTAGGCTTCAACCCGGGCCTCTTCCGCGCTTTGGCGAGCCTTGGCGAGTTCGGTCTCTTGAGCCAAAACATCGCGCTCCGAGGACTCGCATTTCTTCACGGCATCCTGGAGCTCTTGCTGGACCTCATTAAGCCTGGCCTCTTGCTTTTCACGGGTGGCTTGTTCCTTAGCAGCCTTCTCCTCAGCCTCGGCCAGCGCCTTTTTAAGGGCCTCAACCTCGGTCGCCGTTCCTACAAATATCATGGCATTCTGGTCAATACACATCATTCATTATTTCTGAATATACAACAGGTCATTACATACGTTGCTTATCCTCTAGCTATTCCCTTGCTTGGCCGAGCTCCTCCTCGGCCCACTCCAGTCTCTGCTTCAGTCCGAAGACTTCGGCAGTGTGTGCTGTCGCAGTCAGCAATGACGCCTGCTTATTCACATAAGACACATTTCATTAGCTTCCTGCGAAAATTATTTGATCCTCTGTCTGGCTTTTCTTTTCGAACGCCGAACAGTGTCTCAGGGGCTACTGTCTATACTATGACTTTCTCTTTTGCGTCGCTTACCTCAAAGACTGTCCGCAGGCTGGTGCAGGCTTCAGTCAGTCCGCTCTTGACGGACTGAACCCTCTCAACCACCGTACCCATAAGGATACGGTGTTCCTCCACAATGGAAGCGCCTCTTAGCGCTTCCAGCAGATTATCCGGTGCCTCTGGATGGACAGGGGTCACCGGCGGAATAGGCACACCTCCTCCCTTCGAAGGAGGCTGCTCGCTCGATTCCGGAGCCGTGTAGGTCTCCGGGATGGTATCTGACTGGGGGCCAAATTGGATATGGCCCCCATCGCCACTCTCCATGGGGGTTTTCTCCCCAAGATGTCCAGCGACCGAGGAGTCACCCTCTATCGCCGCACTGATAGCCTCATGAACCTCTCCCTGGCCTAGGAAGGTCCTTTGGGGCATCACCTCAGCGTCGCCCTTGGCCTTGGGAGAGTAAGCTACCAGCGGCGACTCGCTGGCCATCGCCTTTGAATCCAGTGAACCCCCCGACGAGGATTGCAGGGAGCTGTCGCAGGCCGGACTGCAATTGCATAATTCAACATGTTAAAACTATGAAGTAGAGAGGCCGGATATATGGACGCATCAGGGTTTTTAATACTCACAATGCGGCCAGGGGCTTGTTTCGGGGGCACGGCTCTGGGCTGCTGTCAACATCCCACGCGGAGTTATCTGTCAGGGAGCCCTTCCCCCTCTTGGACACCTCTGCCTCTAGATTTGTGGAGGCCACCCTTTTCTTCCCTTCCCCCTCAGTGGGAGAGCTGCTTTCTTCCTCCTCCTCCTCGTCGTCTTCAGCGGCGGAGGAGCGAGTATCATTGTCTTCGGACAACATGTCCGAAGCTCCTTTGCAGCGGGGGCCACTCCGGACCACCTTGGCCTTCTTCTTGGCCTTTTTTTCTGGCGCCTGGTAGGGCGTCGGAACCAGTATCTTCGTCAGAAGCGGAATCGCTGGTTTCTCAGGCAGCGGAGCCAGACACCGAATCCGCTCCGCCTTCTTTGTCCAGTCCTGGAAAAATAAATAGTGAGGTTTAGATATCTTCCTTGACTAGGCAAGTAAAGTATGCATCTTGAAACGTGAAAAACTTACCGGACTGGCAGGATGGGCCAGGGCGTGCCCACGGTCCTCGGGCGTCACCGGGGGCATCTCATTGCCCTTGAAGAGCACCTTCCAAATGTCCTCGTGCGTAGTTCCGAAGAACTGTTGCAAGGTCTGGTTCTTGGCCGGATCGAACTCCCATAAATGGCAAGTCCGGCTCTGGCATGGAAGGATCCGATGAACTAGCATCACCTGGATCACATGGACGAGGTTGATGTTCTTGTCCACCATGCTCTAGATACGCGTTTGCAGCGCTATCAGCTCGTCTGACGAAGACCAATTCAGGCCCTTCTCTAGCCAGGAGGTGAGCCGCATTGGGGCACCGGACTTGAATTCAGGAGCCGCGGCCCAAGCAGTGTCGCGAGGCTCTGTGATATAGAACCATAGTTTCTGCCACTCTTTGACAGTCTCCACAAAAGTACCTTTGGGCCACGTGACATTGGGGGCATCTTGGTCACCATGGCACCTCCGCACTCCGCGTGTTGGCCATCCACCACCTTCGGCTTCACGTTGAAGATCTTAAGCCACAGTCCGAAGTGGGCTGGAATGCAGAGGAAGGCCTCGCACACGACAATGAATGCCGAGATGTTGAGGAAGGAGTTTGGGGCTAGATCATGGAAATCTAGCCCGTAATAAAACATGAGTCCGCGGACGAAAGGGTGGATGAACACCACCCTCTCATTGGGCTTCGGGGTGGGGACGATTTGCCCCTTGGCCGAAAGCCGGTGGGCGATTTCTTTCGCCAGATACCCGGCCTCCCGAAGCATGGTGATGTCCTTATCCTTAACGGAGGAGGCCATCCACTTGCCTTGCGGTCCGGATCCGTACTTGGTCGAGTGCTTCCTTAAGGCGGAAAGGATGAGGACTTGGGTACTGGAGCTCGAGATTGGGAGGGTAGAGATAGAAGGCTTGGGTGAAGGAGGTGTCGGTGTACTAAAGTAGGGGTACCTTAGTCTCCCGAACTCATGCACGGGCAGTCGCAGCATCCCGCGGCAAGGCTTGCTGGGTGACCGCCAAGACCCTCCATGGTTCCTTTGGAGCCATTCAAGAACAAAGTATCCAAGGCCCCGACAAGAGGAGCTTGCCAGGAAGGAGACAAGACCCCAGCAAGAGGAGCTTGTCGGGAAGACCAACCAAGACATCTCGAGAAGCTTGCTGCGACGCATTGCGCATCCCGGCAAGACCCGGTGAGCGACAAGCTCCCGAACGCGACAAGACAACATCCGCGGCAAGGCGCTTGCCGCGGCAAGCTACTACTCCGCAGCCCGCACTCCAGCTCACCCACCAACGTGTCGCTCTAGGACCGTCCCTGGCATTCGTGGTGGGTGGCTGTGCAGCGAGGGGCATGCGGTGGCAAGCAAGCGCTGACAAGGAGCAATCATGGCAAACGGTGGCGCCCCTGACGGTCCCTCTCCGCCCCGTCTAGGCGACGCAGACAGGCATTTAATGCCTTTGTCCCCTGCCGTCAGGGTTAGGTATGATACAACTATAGCAAGCGGTGGCGCCAACTACCACCTCTTTTACCTTTTTACCCTCATCTCTGTTGCCACCTGTCGGTGACCCCTTAGGCATATAAAAGGAGGCCCATGCGCAACAGGGGGAGGGGGACGACCATTCTCACGCTCGGTCTCGCTAACCACCCAAGTGTACTGTAGCATTCATCGCTCCCGAGCAAGAACACAATACAAACCAAAGCAGGAGTAGGGTTTTACGCATCCGTGCGGCCCGAACCTGGGTAAACTGATCGCGTCGTTCGTGCGTTCGCCTCGATCTGCTCTTCGTGCATTCTCCGCCCCCTGCCGAACCAAAAGGGGCTCGGTCCGCCGATCCCCATAGGTGTACGTGGGATCAGCACCCCCGACATCTTTGGTGCGCCAGGTAGGCGGTGCGTCGAGGCTGTGTGAACCTGATCCGGCGTTCGCACGAGCCAAATCTTCATCCTCTTCATCAACATGCCGCCGAAGAAGAAGGATTCGGACGTAGCCGCTCCGTCTGCGCCGATCCCACCATCGTCGGAGAGAACGGCTGGTGGAGTAGGCGCCGGCGGAAGAGCGGGCGCCGACGAAGGGACTCATGGTGCTGCCAGGTCCAAGGACAAGGCTGCGCTGCACATCAGCGGCGCGGTCGGCTCCCACAACGACTGCGCGCACTCCAAGACCTCAGTGTCCGTACACGCACCGCGCCCATCCCAGGAGGCGCGGGACCAGCAGCGTCATGGTACCCACGGTACCATATTTCTGCTGGGCCAAGATCAAGCTGGCGGATCCCGGAGTGCTCAGGACCAGCATGCACGCCAACATGCTGGCGCGAGCGTGGCGCGGTCGCTTGGACGAGATGTTGCTCCTTCTAACACAGTTAGGAGTCCGAGCATATCTCGCTCCTCGCACCGTTCGCTGCCGCCGCCCGCCACTCCGTCGGAAGCGTTAGCACGCGCCCAACTGCTCCTAGATTATCCTCCAGCGCCAGAGAAGATCGATGACTGGAGGGCCACTATCCAGAGCCTCATCGGCTTCGCCAACGGTGACAACCCATGGCAGCCGAGCGCATCGCTGCTGCGGCAAGTCAGCCAAGCGCGAGCCAGTGGCGACAAGACCGGCGAGGGTGCAACCACTGTGCACTCTCCGCCTCGAAGGCCAAGATCGCCGACTCGCCGGATCCACCTCGATAGCTACTCCACCGCGTCGTCAGATCTGCGAGCTCGTCGCGATCATCGCCAAGTTCTTCAGGAGAGACAGCAAGAAGACACTCGAACACGCACCGAGTGCCGAAGAGAAGCGCGGCGCCAATCAGACCTGCGCGCTGGGCGTTCTGTTGACATGCATGCGCCCGGAGAGCCAGGCGACTTGCCATACGCGGTAGGTTGTCCTGCGTTTACCCGAGAGCTGCGGCAAGTCCAGTGGCCCAGCCAGAAGCATTTCAAGCCGGACGTACCGGAGAAGTACGATAGCAAGTCGCACCCGTCTGAGTTCCTCAGCATCTACACCATTGCAGTGCAAGCTGCCCGGGGCGAGACGACAAGGTCCTTGCCAACTACTTCCCGCTCGTGCTCAAGCCCGAAGTCAGGTCCTGGCTCATGCACTTGCTGGACAACTCCATATCCTCTTGGGCGGACTTGTGCCATCTGTTTGTCGGCGCCTTTACAGGCGGCCACAAACCACATGGCCAAGAGAGTGACCTCCACCTGCTTGCCCAGGAGGAAGGAGAGCCCTTGCGCAAGTATATCCAAAGATTCAGCCGCGTGCAGCGCAACATCCCAGACATCCACCATGCCGCGGTTATCAGCGCGTTCCATCAGAACGTGCGTAATCGCAGGATGCAGGAGGAAATGGCGATGAGCAGGATCAGAGATGTCAGTGAGCTATACGCCCTGGCCGACAAGTGCGCACACGCTGAGGAAGGGAGGAAACTCCCCGGAGAGACTACTGGAACAGGGGGATCTGACAGTGAGGATGCCGCCCCGGCAAGGAAAACCGGAGGCGCAACAGGAAGAAGAACGGCAAGGAGGTACTAGTCGTTGAGCAGTCCGGCTATGATGGTGGCGCCAAGCAAGCCCAAGTTGGCAGCTCCGGCAAGGAGGTTGCCGCGTGCACCAACTGCCAGGCTGTGGCAGCCGCCGACAAGCAGGACGGCTCCGACAAGCAGTACTGCAAGATCCACCGCACCAAAGGCCATGATCTCCAGAACTGCAAGAAGGTTGAGCAGCTTGTCCAGCAACAGAAAGCTGAGTATGAGCGGCGCGACAAGGAGAGGACCCAAGGAGGCGGTGGAGAGGCCGGCAAGAAGCACGCTGGCCAGGGAGGACGCCACGGCAAGGCCAAACAGCGACAAGGAGACAGACCTCCCCGTGGCCGTGACAAGGATGAAGACGAAGACGAAGATGAGGACATGGATGATGTCGAGAACAGTGAGTAGGAGTTTCAGAAAGCTACAGAAGTTTTGTGTGTAGACAGCGGTGCTTCTCTGCATACTTCCCACCAACTGCCAGGCGCCAAGCAAGCCCAAGTTGGCAGCTCCGGCAAGGAGGTTGCCGCGTGCACCAACTGCCAGGCTGTGGCAACCGCCGACAAGCAGTACTGCAAGATCCACCGCACCAAAGGCCACGATCTCCAGAACTGCAAGAAGGTTGAGCAGCTTGTCCAGCAACAGAAAGCTGAGTACGAGCGGCGCGACAAGGAGAGAGCCCAAGGAGGCGGTGGAGAGGCCGGCAAGAAGCGCACTAGCCAGGGAGGACGCCGCGACAAGGTCAAGCAGCAGCAAGGAGACAGACCTCCCCGCGGCCGCGACAAGGATGATGACGAAGACGACGACGAAGACATGGATGATGTTGAGAACAGTGAGCAGGAGTTTCAAAAGGCTAAAGAAGTCTTGTGTCTTGACGGTGGTGCTTCCCTACATACTTCCCACCGCCAGCTCAAACAGTGGCTGCGGGAAGTTAATGCGGCAGAGCCACCTGTCGAATCACGCAAGCTTCTAAAATGGTCCAGCGCGCCTATCATCTTTGACATTGAGGACCACCCTGATCGCACAACTGCCGTCGGGTGCTTGCCGTTGTTGGTTTCGCCAACAATCCGCAATCTCAAAGTCACTAAGATGCTAGTTGACGGCGGGGCCGGCTTAAATCTGATCTCCTCCGCTGTGCTCCAGAAACTCCAGATCCCGGACAGCGAGCTCGAAGAGACCGGTACATTCCAAGGAATTAACCCGGGAAGGAGCAAGCCGAAAGGGAAGGTCACGTTGCCGGTGACATTTGGCAGCGAGATGAATTTCAGAACGGAGAGGGTCACTTTTGACGTTGCCGATTTCCCATTGCCTTACAATGGGATACTTCGCCGTCCAGCACTCGCCAAGTTCATGGCAGCCTCCCACTATGCATACAACATGCTCAAGATGCCAGGCCCGATAAGCGTCATCTCTGTCCCTGGCGACTAGAAGGATGCCCTTGTCTGCGCCGACAAGATCTACCGGGAAGCAGCTGCTGCGCCAGACCGCAAGGCACTTGCCGCTGAAGCTCCCGGGGGGAAGAAGAAGGCCAAGTTCGGCAAGAGCTCTGATGCCCACTCCGGCAAGCGCACCTCCTCGGAGTGCTGCGCTGCTGTCGAGGACGCACCATCGAGCTCCACCGGCAAGTGTAAAAAGGCAATGGCAGCTCCACCGCATACCAAGAAGGTGTCCGCCAAGGAGGACGGCACTGGTGGTACCTTCACCATCAGTGCCACACTCGACCCTAAATTGGAAAGCATGCTTGTTACTTTCCTGCGGGCGAATGTCGACGTGTTTGCATGGCAACTGTCTGATATCCCCGGTGTTCCCAGGAAAGTAATTGAGCACCATCTTGCCGTTTGTCCTCATGCGCGGCCCGTCAAGCAGAAGGTCAGAAAACAGGCAGTCGAGCGCCAAGAATTCATAGCAGAAGAAATCAAGAAATTGGAAGCAGCAGGCCTTGTCAGAGGAGTGCTCCATCCCACGTGGCTGGCCAATCCTGTGGTAGTGCGGAAGGGAAATGGAAAATGGAGGCGTTGTATTGACTTTACTGATGTTAATAAAGCTTGTCCCAAAGATCCATTTCCCTTGCCGCGCGTTGACCAGATTGTTGACTCCACAGCCGGATGTGAGTTGCTTTCATTTCTTGACGCATACTCAGGATACCATCAGATCTTCATGGCAGAAGAGGATGAGGAGAAAACCGCATTCATTACTCCATGTGGCACGTACTGTTTCGTACGGATGCCTTTCGGATTAAAGAATGTTGGTTCAACATTTGCCAGAGTAGTACACATCGCTTTGAAGCCACAGATACACAGAAATATAGAAGCTTACATGGATGATATAGTGGTCAAAAGCAAGGACAGGGCAACTCTGATCCAGGACTTAGAAGAGACTTTTGCAAATCTGCGCAAGGTCAACCTCAAGCTCAACCCCGAGAAGTGTGTGTTTGGAGTCCCTTCCGGCAAGCTTCTCGGGTTCTTTGTGTCTCAGCGGGGAATCGAAGCTAATCCCGACAAGATCAAGGCCATTGAGCAGATCGAAGCACCAAAGCGCATCAAGGATGTACGGAAGCTTGCCGGCTGCATGGGTGCTCTCAGCAGGTTTATCTCTCGGTCTGCCGAGCGCGCCCTGCCATTTTTCACAATTTTGAAAAATGCAGGTCCAATGAAATGGACTCCGGAAGCGGAGGCTGCGCTGCAAGACTTGAAGAGATACCTGTCCTCCACTCCAACACTTGTCGCACCTAAACCACAAGAGAAGTTGCTGCTGTACATAGCGGCAACCAATCAAGTGGTTAGTGCTGCGTTAGTAGCGGAGAGGGAGGCAGATGATGAGCCAGCGACCGCGGCAAGCACATCCAGCGACAAGCAGGGGGCTTCCCCGACAGGCTCTGGTCCCGACAAGCAAGGATCTGCGCAGATGCAAGAGGAGATACAGAAGAAGATGGTGCAGCGCCCAGTTTACTTTGTCAGTTCCCTTCTGCAGGGGGCTAGGTCAAGGTACTCTGGTGTGCAGAAGTTTCTTTTCGGCCTTCTCATGGCCTCGAGAAAGCTGCGCCATTACTTACAAGCACATGAGATCACAATTGTCACTCGCTTTCCGCTGAAGAGGATATTGCAAAATCCAGAAGCAACAGGCAGGATTGTCGAGTGGGCACTGGAACTGTCAAGCTTTGGCCTCAAATTTGAGAGTACATCAACGATCCAGAGCAGAGCGTTGGCAGAGTTCATAGCAGAGTGGATGCCAACTCCAGACGAAGAAATTCTGGAGACGAGCATCCCCGCCAAGGAAGCAAACAAAGAGTGGCTCATGTACTTTGACGGTGCCTTCTCGCTGCAAGGCGCCGGGGCTGGTGTGCTGTTTGTCGCACCCACCGGAGAGCACCTCAAGTACATAGTCCAGATGCACTTTCCCAAAGAGCAAGCGACAAACAATACTGCAGAGTATGAAGGCTTGCTTGCCGGTCTCAGGATCACGGCAGAACTTGGGATTAAGAAGCTAATTGTCAGGGGTGACTCGCAGCTTGTCGTCCGCCAAGTGAACAAGGTTTACCAGAGCCTGTTGATGGAAGCTTACGTTGATGAAGTGAGGAAGCTAGAAGAGCGCTTTGACGGCCTGCAAACGGAACATGTTCCAAGAGCTGAGAACGACATTGCCGATGGCCTGTCAAAGTGCGCTGCACTTAAATTACCTGTGGAACCAGGAATTTTTGTGCTCAAGCTGACTCAGCCGTCCGTAACACCACCAACTGGATAGAGCAAGAAGAGGAAGTTGGTTTCTGGCGACTGTTTTCCGGCAGAGCTTCCCGAAGCCGCCGCCAAGAAAGTCCCCAAGATCAACACCAACAGTGCTGAGGAGCAGTCTGCTCCGGCAAGCCCCAGGGTTTGTTCCGTTGAAGCAGATGCTCCCGACAAGTCTTGCTCCGGCAAGCTTGCCGGGGAACGTCGAGCTCCGGCTGAGCCGCAGGTTCTTGCCGAGGAAGCAGATGTTCCCGCAGCAGCAGCATCGCCTTTAGTCCTTGTTGTCGAGCCACAGGCTCCAACATGGGCGCAGCAGATTGTTCGTTTCCTTCAGACAGGAGAACTTCCCGAAGAGCAGGAAGAAGCAGAAAGAGTAGCCCGGCAGTCTAGTATGTACCAGTTTGTCGACAACACACTGTGCAGAAGAAGACTCAACGGTGTGAAATTGAAGTGTATTCCCCGGGAAGATGGACAGAAACTGTTGGCAGAGAAACATGGAGGCATATGTTGTCACCACATTGGCGCAAGAGCCCTTGTCGGGAAAGCATTCCGGCAAGGCTTCTTCTGGCCGACAGCCCTCCAGGATGCAACTGCACAAGTAACCAAGTGTGAAGCGTGCCAGTTCCATTCCAAGCAGATACACCAGCCAGCTCAAGCTCTCCAGACGATCCCTTTATCCTAGCCATTTTCGGTCTGGGGGCTCGATATCCTCGGCCCCTTTCCCCGAGCTGTCGAGGGCTTTGAGTACTTGTATGTTGCAGTCGACAAGTTCACAAAGTGGCCGGAAGTGGAACCAGTGAGGAAGGTGACAGCACAGTCAGCAGTCAAGTTCTTCAGGTTGATTGTTTGCTGTTTTGGGATCCCTAACAGGATAATCACCGACAATGGTACACAATTTACGAGCCGCACCTTCATGCAGTACGTCCAAGATCTTAGCTCCAAGGTCTGCTTCGCTTCTGTTGCTCACCCAAAAAGCAACGGTCAAGCTGAGAGGGCAAATGCTGAAGTGCTGCGCGGGCTCAAGACCAGAACTTTCGACAGGCTACACAAGTGCGGAAGAAACTGGATCGAGGAGCTGCCGGTGGTTCTTTGGTCGATCGGGACGACGCCAAATCGAGGCACTGGCCAGACACCCTTCGCTCTAGTCTATGGAGCAGAGGCAGTTATCCTCACGGAACTCGTATACGGGTCACCTCGAGTGCTCGCTTATGATGAGCTTGAGCAAGAGCGGCTGCGGCAAGATGACGCGCTGCTGTGCGAGCCGCTCGCTACCAGCAAGCTTTGCGCCGCTATCATAGCCGCAAAGTTAACGCCAGAAGTCTCGAGGAAGGCGACCTTGTTCTTCGGCGCGTTCAGTCTGCCAAGAATTCCAACAAGTTGACGCCGAAGTGGGAAGGCCCTTACCGGGTGAAACGAGTCACCAGGCCTGGCGCTGTCCGCCTGGAGACCGAAGATGGCATACCAGTGAGCAACTCCTGGAATATCGAGCATCTTCGTAAGTTTTACCCATAAGACGCAGTTGTCGGACCCTGTCCGGCAACCACCCTTTTGTACAAGTCTTGTCGCTGTTGCATGTAATCCTTTGTACAAAGCCAGGCGCAGACCGTGAGCACAAGTAAATGAAGTGCTGGCGCCCAGAGTTATAGCATGCCCTCGGACAGACACAGGAACGAAGTGAAACACATGCCGGCCAGTCAAGTGTCCTGAACAGTAGTGCTGGGCTAGCAGGACTCCGGTGAACCAGGCTGTAGCGGACTACTATGGCTCGAGGAACACTAGACTACATTTCCCCATAAGAAAGGCTGCGAAGGATAAACAACTAGGTTTCGGATCCTACACATACCAAGCATTTCAATCATACACACAATATGCTCGATATGTGTAAATACAACATGGCATCACAACAAGACTCTACGACTCAAGTATTAATTCATTAGGCTCCGAAGAGCCAGATATTACAAGCATGGGTCTCATGACCCAACAATCATAGCATACAATGCAAAGCACATGCGGAAGCTTAACATGTCTGAGTACAGACATCTATAAATGAAAAAGGCTAAGAAGCCTGACTATCTACCAGATCCTGTCGAGGGCACAAGATCGTAGCTGAGGTATCAAGCTAACGTCGAAGTCCACGCGGAACTACTAGCGAGACCGGAGTCTCTCTGCAAAACATAAATTGAGCAAACGTGAGTACAAATGTACCCAGCAAGACTTACATCAGAACTAACTACATATGCATCGGTACCAACAAAGGGGGGGTGGAGTTTAACTGCAGCAAGCCAGCTTTGACTCAGTGGCTAACCTGAACTACGACTGCAAGTAACTCTTTTGAGGTGGCGCACACGAGTCCACAACTTCACCATACCAATACACCACTATGGATCTGCTCCCGTCTCCCTACGAGAACTCCATCCATAGCACTCACGCTTATCTTGCGCATTTTAGAGTATCCACTTTCACTTGTCTATGAACTATGCAAGGGGTCCAAGTTTCCATATCCGAGGAATCCAGCTATTCGAATAGATAATGATAACCCTGCAGGGGTGTACTTCTTCACACACGCTCTCGCCACTTATAGCCCTGTACACGTCATGTACCTCGGCAACCTTCAAGCGGAAGCCGGGCGAGGGAGTCGGCCACGACCTGACTAACCAACAAGTCTCTCGTCCAGGTTTATCGCCTATTCGGGTTCCATCCGCAAGGAGATCCGGCCGGGGTGTTGCTCACGGCCCCAAACGATGTGTGCAGGGTTCCCAAGCCCACCATCCGGGTGCCACTTGGTACACCGTGCCACGGTGCCTAGTCTGTCCCAAGCCCACCTGTACCGGGTGCCACTTGGTAGACTACTAACACTACCTACCAACACCAGAAACTAGTTGCAACTCCTGGACAGAGATCGAGTTGATTAATAAGCCGAGAGGAGCCGAGTTATCGGAACCCAATGTGTGGTAGTAACTGTTCATGGATCACAAACACAGAACTCAGTTCCTGAGGACGGCTGCAATGAGACAACCCACCATGTACTCCTACATGGCCTCTCACCGCTACCTTTACCAAATCGTGTTCACACACTTAGCTCTCAACAGTAGGACATGTTTACACACCTCCGATTCATCCCGATGAATCAGACCTGACCCAACTCTAAGCAGTAGCAGGCATGACAAACAAGCATGAATGAGTAGGCACATCAGGGCTCAAACATCTCCTACTCATGCTAGTGGGTTTCATCTATTTACTGTGGCAATGACAGGTCATGCAGAGGATAAGGGGTTCAACTACCGCAACAAGTAGCAGATGATCGTTGTTGTCCTAATGCAGTAAAGGAGAGCAGGAGCGAGAGAGTGGGCTTGTATCGGAATGAACAAGGGGGTTTGCTTGCCTGGCACTTCTGAAGATAATATAGCTCTTCATCGGTGTCATCGATCACATCGTCGGAAACATCGTCGACTGAGAGGGGACGGTTACTGGCAAACTGAGAAGGACACAATCAATGCAATGCAACAATATGATGCATGATCATGACATGGCAACATGCTGTGAATCGAGCTAATGCATCTAGCTATGATTTAAATGAAGTTGGTTTGAGTACAAGATTCAAATTCCAACCCCATATTTGATTATTTAAACGCCCTTTATTTGTTTTGTCCAAAACATAGGACAAACATTGTTCAAACATGCATGAAAATGGTACAGATGAATTCCTTGAATTTTTCTGATAATTTTTCATATATAAATTATTTCATTTGGAGTTACGGTTGAATTTCTATGATTTTTCAAAGTTTTGGATATTTTCTGAAATAAATAAATCATTTAAGATTTATTTAAATCCCAGAAAAGGATTACTGCGTCAGCATGACATCGTCATGACGTCAGGAGGTCAACGGGGCAGGGTCCAGGTCAAACCTGACCAGTGGGACCCACTGGTCAGTGACCCAGTGCCGGTTTGTCTCACAGACAGGTGGGGCCAGTCAATTGCCACGTCAGCGTGGTCAACACCGACGCGTGGGGCCACTGTGTTTAGATTAAGTCTAATCTAAACTTAACCCGAGGTTATTTAGTCGGTGGGTCCCTATTGTCAGCGGCTTAGGTGATTAAGCTAAACGTGATTAGGCCATAATCTCGACGCCACGTCAGCAGTCGCCGGGGTTAAACGCCGGCGCTAGCAGAGGGCACCAGAGTTGCCTTCCTGGCCGTTTCCGGCGACGGGAGCAAGCGGGGCTGGGCTCTATGGACGCGTTGTGGTGAGGCGCATCTAGTGGAGCACGCGGGGCGAGCTGGGGTGGTCAGTGGCAGCGACGGTAGCGAGCTGGGCGGCCGCCGGAGCTCGGACATCGACGAAACCGATGATGCAGCGTGCGGAGGAACTAGCGGTTAGCACCTACGTGTTCCTCGCGTGCACACGAGGCCAACGGACATATGCACGGGACCAAAAGGTCACCGGAAGGACGCTGGCGTCGAGCTCGTGCGGCGGAGCGTCTCGACTCCGGTGGAGGAGGCGGCTAGAGGAAAGGGTTGACCGCAGGGAGAGGGGGAAAATGCTCAGGGGCTCACTGCGGTGCCGTAGGGATGGCCAGCGTGCTCGGGGCAGCTCGGACGGCGTCGAATCGTCGACGCTTGTCATCAGATCCCGCGGAAGAAGACGAAGGCGAGGACGACGGCATGGGGCTCCCGGCGTCACGTGTCTTGGCGATGAGGAAGAGGGCGTTGCGGCGGAGCCTATGGGCATGTTGGCAGGGGGTGCGGTGGTCGGTGGCCACGGCTACGGCGATCAGCGGCGACGGCAACGCTCGGGTGTGTGTGAGAGATCGAGACAGGGGAGGGCATGAGGGCGAGGGAGAGTGTGAGAGAGGTCGGGGGCTGCGTGGCATCGCGAGGGAGGGCCAGAGCGATGAGGGGGCAGCCAGGCAGGGTGGAGGTGGCGCGCGCGCGGCGAGCACACGCCCGGCGTCCTCCTGGCAGTAGCTGGAAGAAGACAAGGAAGGAGGTGGGCTGGGCCAACAGTGCTGGGCCACAGCTGGGCCGCCAGGTTTGCTTTCTCTCTCTCTGCTTTCTGTTTTAATCTGTCTTTTTCCACTGTTTTTCAAATTCAAAACAGAGTTCAAACAGTGCCAATAAACCTTTGAATATTTTTATGTTGCTAAATGGATTGTTCCTGATGCACATAAAATATTTCAAAGTTATTTGAATATATATTCTATATATTAAGAATATAGATCCAAATTCAAATACAATATGATTTCAATCCAATGTCCCAAACTATTCCATAAAAATGTTCCAGAATTTTGGTTTGATGTATAGCTCTTTCCAAAATTACGAAAACTATTTTTAGGGCATTTTGGCTTCACTGAATGCATTTTCAGGGTTCTTGCCCTTATTTTGTGTTTTGGTTCCTGTTTTCTATTTCTGACATTTGTTCTAATTTGGTTTTTGAACCAAACTAATTTTTCTGCTTCTGACAATTTTTGCAGGGACTAAATGGCTTATTCCAAAGCCCCTCCACAATTATCAGAATTATTGGACATATGGTTAATATATCACCTATATAAATCCAATGCAAATAGTTATTGGATTAACTCAAATGCCCAAATAAATATTTCTATGACTCCAAAAATATTGGTTTGAATTTTACCTCTTGCCAATATTTTTATAGCTTTAACAGGAACATTTTCTTGGGTTCATTTGAAGCAATTGTTAATGTTGATCTTTTTTTCTGAAATGATTTCTGAGGCTTTCAGCTTTCCCCAATTCAACTTTCAGAAATTTAAACATGATGCAAGCAAGATGCAAACACTAGGCAGCACCAGAAGCTAGGGATGTGACAGCTCACCCCTACTAAACAAGAATCTCGTCCCGAGATCCAAGTCGTGAGGTAAGAAGACAGAGGGACACAAGCTAACACAATCTTCACGATCTAGTTGCATCTCATAAGGTTGTTGATCCGATCACCATCATTGTCTTGATGTCTTGCTCTGAGAATTTCATCCACTCATGACAATGATAAGGAAGGAAAACCCTAAAGAGTCGATCTCCTCGAAGATCAGGCAACTCATGATCAACTCACGGAGTGAGACATAGAAACATCTCGCGAACTGAGAGGCAACACTTGCATCAGGAGCGATAGAAGAAACAATTTGACGAGGGTTTCAAAGTAGCGAGGGGAATTGCCATGATTCTAAAATAGGGCACCTCGGGGAAGGTGACTCGAAGAACTATTCCCTTAAGTGGCAAAAAGAATTACTTTTGATTCAGAGATTGTTGGAACTCTTCATACCAGCTTAAGGCAATTTACAATTGATCGTTTGAGATAGCTTGAAGAGATGGCATACTTGGACTAGGATGGATGATGTGGACTACCTTGTTGAAGACAACGCAATGGTTGATTTTTAGCTTATCATCGGAAATGGATGGGACCCATGGTAAGTCCACTTTTGAAGATGATCCTGAACAACAGCTACTGAGGTGTAAGCTGGGAACAAAATGCAAATGTTGGGAATGATTCTAGTAACTGGGGAGAAGGTTCACCAGCAAAGGTGATTCCACCAATTGGATGGCTATCAACAACTGCGAGGACGGAGGCACATTCCAGTTAACGACAGCATCAGAACCTAGTGCCTGAGCGTGCTCTCAAGAACTTGAGCAATTCCGTATTAATCAAGGTTCTGCCAATATCCGTGTCAAGGATCCTGGCAACACAACATGCTACCATGATGAATGGTGATCGATAATGCAGATGCAAAGGAAGATAACACTTTCTCAGATTTCACCTGAGCGAGGCCAAGGGAACAAAATCTGGATGGTCGATCGAGAGACATTTAGCACTCTGCTTCTAATGTTCTCCTTGATGTGGTAGCTTAAACCATTTATAGATATGGTTTGGTATCTAGAACATCAGGTAAAAGGTCGGACTTCGGGAGCACAAGAATCCGTAAGGATTAACTACGGAGGTAAATCCTACGAAATCCTCATAGGGAGGTGGCCAACTTTCTTCAATCGAGATACTACAATAATAGGTCTTCCGACTGGATGTGTTGGCCAAGACATCCAATTTACTGGTTATCGAGAGACCAATATTATGGTTCTTGGAAAATGCTCCAACCATCATATCTGTCTGAGATTCAGATCTGGTTGGTGTCAGGATATTCCAGACTCATCGAGTCTAGAAAGGAAAAAGAAGGTTTGCAACACAAATCGACGAGACAACGTTGCGAGATTCTCGGGGAATGAACTACGATAGCAAGCTCCAAAACATGAGCCGGTTCTGCTACAAGCATGAACACGTTGTCCTAGACAAGCATGGCCACCTGGTAGTCTTACAACGAAACACTACCGAGTTCAGGAGGGAACCATCAATGAGGATATCGAAGTCCTTGCGTAAGTCTAGCTCCTAAGAAGAAACTTCTTCTCCTTGAACAAACCAATCAGTGGCTTGGTGTGCTAGGAACACATATGGAGTGGAGGTAATTAATCTACCAAACCATAGAATATTTTGCACATATGCATGACTGATTTGGGATGATTCCAAGGGAAACAAAACAAACCTTTCTCAAATTCATGGCGGAAACTTACACCTAATGCACGTGAAATCGAGGAAGTCACTTCTTCCATCCAAGCGTAAGCTTCATGAACGGAACATGAAGGCATTGCTTACAAAGTTTTCAACACTAGGTTGATGATCAACATGAATCATGGGGGAGACAAAATGCTGCTGATGGGCTCAACAACAACTCATCGAAATTTTCATATCACTGGACTTCCACCATCATGTGAACACGGTGATAGCATTGGTCAGACCAAAAGATATAATGGTGTATGCTCAAGGGATCAACCACGAGTAAGACAACATTACGAACATCGTTGTTCTGATTTGACTTGACGATAGCCCATACTCAAGTCTAGGTTTTGACAAGGCAATAGATCCAACAACTGATCACGAGGACCAATCGATGGAGATATCATCTTTCTTCAACACACACACAAACACAAAGATATCCCATAGTGATGAACTAAGTGGATTAAGCTTTCATCTTCCAACTCTCCAAGTTATTGTTTGGCTTAACCAACTAGTTCAGGGGTATCCCACACAGATT
Organism: Triticum monococcum; assembly: GCA_034509565.1. Lineage (NCBI taxonomy): Eukaryota > Viridiplantae > Streptophyta > Magnoliopsida > Poales > Poaceae > Triticum > Triticum monococcum. The sequence goes on along the minus strand of CM067845.1, from coordinate 10,009,517 downwards.
CTTGGAGATTGGGTGGTTTGGAGGAAAATCAACATGATCACGAACTCAACATAGCGGTCAGGTGACAACCTGGTAACACTTCCGAGAAGATGTTCGGAAAATCACGAACCACCGGTATGTTATTAAGCTCGAGAACAATCTTGCTTTTCAGGGCAAGACGATATGATCAAAGGGTGAGGGATTGGCACAATCCTAATCCATTGATCGAAGTGTGCACCAGAAATATGGACTAGGTAGCACGATCAGTCTTAGAATGATAATTCAATAACCAACGCGCTAAGAATGAGGGTATTGTCCATTAACTACCAAGCAACGGGGTTGCTAGGAGTATTGATTTCACACACCACGATTCACTTGTCGACATTCCGGTTGCAACAACACTGAAACCGAGAAATGAATAATGATGGAGAGAGTATCACTGCGTCAAGAATTCATAGGAGAAGGTGCAATTCTCACGACGCTCTTGACATAAAGTGGGTAATACTCCGAGGTAGAACAGAACAAAAGCTGGATTGGCATTTTGATCTGCGGAATACAACCACTTTGACCCGATCCCAGAAATGGATGAGGTACTGGAGTTTGTTTCTCCTAGTAATTCCAAATAGAATGGCTTGACGGGCCACAGAAGTAAAAGGCACTGATAAACATGAATGCACGACTACTTCTGACTATCAAGTGATAGACGAAGGTCGGATTATAACTGAAGGGGGGAACAACTCAAGGAACATATAACTTTCTGAGTTGTGGATGCATAGGTTAGTATGTCGAACGAGTTCAACATATTTCTTCCGGATAACCCATGCAGAAAGGTAGAACTGGCAGAGCCATAATATAGAATGGAGAACTCATCAAGAGCACTCTGGTTGTGATCCTTTGGTTCAAGAACTTCTGCCATAAGTGGTTCATAGTATTTGGAAGAAGGAAATACTATGGACCTCGAGGATTATCGCAAAGGTTACTAATATCTTAAGGGAACTAGTAAATACTAACAACATGAAGTAGGGTGAATCTCGGGTTCAAAACCCAGGGATAGAATACCTACCACTACATGGCATCACGGGATGCTTTTGAGAATAATGGCCAAAATCACACACTGGGGACACAAAACATGGTTCGATTACTAAGTGATCCTCTAAGACACCTAGGGTCATAATAACAGTTCCAACATAAATGCCGAGGCAACGGAGTACCTCAACTCACCGATTAGTGTGATTAACCTGGCCTAAATGGACATCAGGAACAGGGGAAAAGGTTTGCAAATGTATCAGACTATTTAGAAACCTGGGATGACTCGGACAGCATAACGGCTGTAATTGCTCAAAAATATTTGAGACAACCTGCAAAGATGGTGGCATAATCACTTAACAACACCATATCAAGGTTCGGGTGCCAGCTATGAACATATGGAAGTAGTAGGAACTGAACTGAGGCTTGAACTCAACAATCCTAGGCAACTACGGTTTAGCAACACGTCATCCTGAGAGATAGAAGAGAAGCCTAGTACTTAATCCCCGTAGGAAAGAAGAGGTTGACTCAGATCAGAAGGCCATGAGGTATAAGGAGTAAAAAGAGCCTTACGTTCCCTTCCACAATCAATTCCCTTATATAACTAAAGCATTCCTAGACACGACTTCGACCAGTTTGGCTTGGTAATCCTACAGGCAGTCAGGCTCTGATACCAACGCTGTTAGGACCCCGATCCTAGGTCACACCGATCTAGCATGTAACACATCATATCAGTTTGTGGCCTCACGCACGGTATTCCCACGGGTGCCACCTTACCTGGCCCGGGACCGTTTGCGCCTTTTGGCTCACATATATGATAGTGTCGCTAGCATCCATATGACAAAGAACCCGGGCCGACATGGCTAGTCGTGAACCCAAAGCGGCACTAACCCATGGGGACAGGCATACATGAATCAACCTCGAGCATGTCAGTCAACAGCGTGTGAATCCAGGCTGTAGCACTAGGCTAACAGGACTCCGGTAACCCGGGCTGTAGCAGGCTAGACAGGACTCCGGATGTCACCGCGTGACATTTCCCCGAAGGGACAGACACAGGAACGAAGTGAAACACATGCCGGCCAGTCAAGTGTCCTGAACAGTAGTGCTGGGCTAGCAGGACTCCGGTGAACCGGGCTGTAGCGGACTACTATGGCTCGAGGAACACTAGACTACATTTCCCCATAAGAAAGGCTGCGAAGGATAAACAACTAGGTTGTCGGATCCTACACATACCAAGCATTTCAATCATACACACAATATGCTCGATATGTGTAAATACAACATGGCATCACAACAAGACTCTACGACTCAAGTATTAATTCATTAGGCTCCGAAGAGCCAGATATTACAAGCATGGGTCTCATGACCCAACAATCATAGCATACAATGCAAAGCACATGCGGAAGCTTAACATGTCTGAGTACAGTCATCTATAAATGAAAAAGGCTATGAAGCCTGACTATCTACCAGATCCTGTCGAGGGCACAAGATCGTAGCTGAGGTATCAAGCTAACGTCGAAGTCCACGCGGAACTACTAGCGAGACTGGAGTCTCTCTGCAAAACATAAATTGAGCAAACGTGAGTACAAATGTACCCAGCAAGACTTACATCAGAACTAACTACATATGCATCGGTATCAACAAAGGGGGGGTGGAGTTTAACTGCAGCAAGCCAGCTTTGACTCAGTGGCTAACCTGAACTACGACTGCAAGTAACTCTTTTGAGGTGGCGCACACGAGTCCACAACTTCACCATACCAATACACCACTATGGATCTGCTCCCGTCTCCCTACGAGAACACCATCCATAGCACTCATGCTTATCTTGCGCATTTTAGAGTATCCACTTTCACTTGTCTATGAACTATGCAAGGGGTCCAAGTTTCCATATCCGAGGAATCCGGCTATTCGAATAAATAATGATAACCCTGCAGGGGTGTACTTCTTCACACACGCTCTCGCCACTTATAGCCCTGTACACGTCATGTACCTCAGCAACCTTCAAGCGGAAGCCGGGCGAGGGAGTCGGCCACGACCTGACTAACCAACAAGTCTCTCGTCCAGGTTTATCGCCTATTCGGGTTCCATCCGCAAGGAGATCCGGCCGGGGTGTCGCTCACAGCCCCAAACGATGTGTGCAGGGTTCCCAAGCCCACCATCCGGGTGCCACTTGGTACACCGTGCCATGGTGCCTAGTCTGTCCCAAGCCCACCAGTACCGGGTGCCACTTGGTAGACTACTAACACTACCTACCTACACCAGAAACTAGTTGCAACTCCTGGACAGAGATCGAGTTGATTAATAAGCCGAGAGGGGCCGAGTTATCGGAACCCAATGTGTGGTAGTAACTATTCATGGATCACAAACACAGAACTCAGTTCCTGAGGACGGCTGCAATGAGACAACCCACCATGTACTCCTACATGGCCTCTCACCGCTACCTTTACCAAATCGTGTTCACACACTTAGCTCTCAACAGTAGGACATGTTTACACACCTCCGATTCATCCCGATGAATCAGACCTGACCCAACTCTAAGCAGTAGCAGGCATGAAAAACAAGCATGAATGAGTAGGCACATCAGGGCTCAAACAACTCCTACTCATGCTAGTGGGTTTCATCTATTTACTGTGGCAATGACAGGTCATGCAGAGGATAAGGGGTTCAACTACCGCAACAAGTAGCAGATGATCGTTGTTGTCCTAATGCAGTAAAGGAGAGCAGGAGCGAGAGAGTGGGCTTGTATCGGAATGAACAAGGGGGTTTGCTTGCCTGGCACTTCTGAAGATAATATAGCTCTTCATCGGTGTCATCGATCACATCGTCGGAAACATCGTCGACTGAGAGGGGACGGTTACCGGCAAACAGAGAAGCACACAATCAATGCAATGCAACAATATGATGCATGATCATGACATGGCAACATGCTGTGAATTGAGCTAATGCATCTAGCTATGATTTAAATGAAGTTGGTTTGAGTACAAGATTCAAATTCCAACCCCATATATGATTATTTAAATGCCCTTTATTTGTTTTGTCCAAAACAGAGGACAAACATTGTTCAAACATGCATGAAAATGGTACAGATGAATTCGTTGAATTTTTCTGATAATTTTTCATATATAAATTATTTCATTTGGAGTTACGGTTGAATTTCTATGATTTTTCAAAGTTTTGGATATTTTCTGAAATAAATAAATCATTTAAGATTTATTTAAATCCCAGAAAAGGATTACTGCGTCAGCATGACATCGTCATGACGTCAGCAGGTCAACGGGGCAGGGTCCAGGTCAAACCTGACCAGTGGGACCCACTGGTCAGTGACCCAGTGCCGGTTTGTCTCACAGACAGGTGGGGCCAGTCAATTGCCACGTCAGCGTGGTCAACGCCGACGCGTGGGGCCACTGTGTTTAGATTAAGTCTTATCTAAACTTAACCCGAGGTTATTTAGTCGGTGGGTCCCTATTGTCAGCGGCTGAGGTGATTAAGCTAAACGTGATTAGGCCATAATCTCGACGCCACGTCAGCAGTCGCCGGGGTTAAACGCCGGCGCTAGCAGAGGGCACCGTAGTTGCCTTCCCGGCCGTTTCCGGCGACGGGAGCAAGCGGGGCTGGGCTCTATGGACGCGTTGTGGTGAGGCGCATCTAGTGGAGCACGCGGGGCGAGCTGGGGTGGTCAGTGGCAGCGACGGTAGCGAGCTGGGCGGCCGCCGGAGCTCGGACATCGACGAAACCGATGACGCAGCGTGTGGAGGAACTAGCGGTTAGCACCTACGTGTTCCTCGCGTGCACACGAGGCCAACAGACATATGCACGGGACCAAAAGGTCACCGGAAGGACGCTGGCGTCGAGCTCGTGCGGCGGAGCGTCTCGGCTCCGGTGGAGGAGGCGGCTAGAGGAAAGGGTTGACCGCAGGGAGAGGGGGAAAATGCTCAGGGGCTCACTGCGGTGCCGTAGGGATGGCCAGCGTGCTCGGGGCAGCTCGGACGGCGTCGAATCGTCGACGCTTGTCATCGGATCCCGCGGAAGAAGACGAAGGCGAGGACGACGGCATGGGGCTCCCGGCGTCACGTGTCTTGGCGATGAGGAAGAGGGCGTTGCGGCGGAGCCTATGGGCATGTTGGCAGGGGGTGCGGTGGTCGGTGGCCACGGCTACGGCGATCAGCGGCGACGGCAACGCTCGGGTGTGTGTGAGAGATCGAGACAGGGGAGGGGATGAGGGCGAGGGAGAGTGCGAGAGAGGTCGGGGGCTGCGTGGCGTCGCGAGGGAGGGCCAGAGCAATGAGGGGGCAGCCAGGCAGGGTGGAGGTGGCGCGCGCGCGGCGAGCACACGCCCGGCGTCCTCCTAGCAGCAGCTGGAAGAAGACAAGGAAGGAGGTGGGCCGGGCCAACAGTGCTGGGCCACAGCTGGGCCGCCAGGTTTGCTTTCTCTCTCTCTGCTTTCTGTTTTAATGTGTCTTTTGCCACTGTTTTTCAAATTCAAAACAGAATTCAAACAGTGCCAATAAACCTTTGAATATTTTTATGTTGCTAAATGGATTGTTCCTGATGCACATAAAATATTTCAAAGTTATTTGAATATATATTCTATATATTAAGAATATAGATCCAAATTCAAATACAATATGATTTCAATCCAATGTCCCAAACTATTCCATAAAAATGTTCCAGAATTTTGGTTTGATGTATAGCTCTTTCCAAAATTACGAAAACTATTTTTAGGGCATTTTGGCTTCACTGAATGCATTTTCAGGGTTCTTGCCCTTATTTTGTGTTTTGGTTCCTGTTTTCTATTTCTGACATTTGTTCTAATTTGGTTTTTGAACCAAACTAATTTTTCTGCTTCTGACAATTTTTGCAGGGACTAAATGGCTTATTCCAAAGCCCCTCCACAATTATCAGAATTATTGGACATATGGTTAATATATCACCTATATAAATCCAATGCAAATAGTTATTGGATTAACTCAAATGCCCAAATAAATATTTCTATGACTCCAAAAATATTGGTTTGAATTTTACCTCTTGCCAATATTTTTATAGCTTTAACAGGAACATTTTCTTGGGTTTATTTGAAGCAATTTTTAATGTTGATCTTTTTTTTTCTGAAATGATTTCTGAGGCTTTCAGCTTTCCCCAATTCAACTTTCAGAAATTTAAACATGATGCAAGCAAGATGCAAACACTAGGCAGCACCAGAAGCTAGGGATATGACACTTTGCCTTTCTTTCGTTTCCGTTGGTTCGCAGGGCTCGCATATCCTTGCCGGACCGCCTGAGGACGAAAAGGAGAAGAAGGACGTACCGGCATCTGGACCCCGGCAAGCCAGTGTTGCCGGGGGCTGCAAGTACCAAGATTCACCCACGGCAAGCCAGAGTTGCCGGGGGCTGCAATCTTAGATAAGTCTTTCATCCCTCATCATGCATTCTCTTATGGACTGGGGAATATGAAACCTCGTTTCTTCCTGAAAACTACCGTGCTCCCTTAACTCTAGGCCCTGGGGCTCGTCCCTGGGGCCAAGTTTGGTCGTAGTCGCGACAGCAAAGGGAGGAAACGAGGGGCCGCACCCGCCTCGTCCCTGCCTCCGCCAAAGGCCTGAGAAAGGTCGAGCGACGTGGGAAGACGGCAGGGCCTGTTGCCGGGAAGAAGTGTCTATCTGAAAGATACCAAGGATTTGCTCCTTGACGTGGGTTCTACCCACGAGACAAACGACCCGGCAAGCATCCCCTTTTCATTAAAAACATTCCACTCAGGTACAGTCCATAGAGGATGAAAAACATGAAAGAGAGGATTACAAGTTTTAAATACAACTAAGGCCCGAAGGCTTACAAATTAAAAAGATAAGATGCCCGTAATCCCTTTCTTGTCCCTCTCTTCAGGAGGTAGGTCAAGGAGGCGAGAAGGGCAAAAGGGGCGCCTAGGCGAGCTGCGGGTGCCAGAAGACACCAAGAGAACATCCCAGGGGCCGTCCGAAGGCGGGACGGTGATGGCGGCGCCGGAAGCAGGGCTCAAAGACGAGGCGGCAGGACGTCAGCACGGTGTCGAGGGTACCACGCCCTCGTACTCCGACTTGACGGCCTTGCCGCCAGCCCTCTTCCCCTTCCGCAGCCTCCCTACGCCAGCCGCCCAAGGAGACGACCCCGGGGAGTTCAAGGAGCCGGCGACATGGATGATGGGGTCGCCGGTGCCGCACGGAGCGGCGCCCGACACCTAGTCGGACCCGTCATCCTGCCGCCCACTACCCTCATCGCCGCTGTCGCTCTCCTCCGCGTCACTCTCGCTCGAGGAGGAGCCTTCGCTATCGGAGGAGCTGTCCACGCAGCACTTCGCCCGAGTGCCGAAGCACCCGAAGACCTTGACGGAGAGGAGATCGCCCTCCATCAACTTAAAATGGAGGGTGAGCCCCACCGTCAAGCTGTGGATACGGGCGTCTTCCACCCTCGACCAAGATACATCACATCAGGGGCTGGGGATTCAACGTGGACTCGCGTGCCGCTGATCCCACAGCCCCTCATGTGCAGTCTTAGTGTCTCGGGCGGGTCCGGCTCCATCGCGCTCGCGAACGGAGCTGGGAGCCGGAGGCGACGACGAGGCGCCTGGCGCAGCCTGACGAAGAACTCACAGGGTCATCCCCAATATGGACCCCCGTGGGAAGAGGAACCACCGGCGGAGGCGAAGCCGGCGCGCCGCCCTGTCCACCTCTTCCCCGAGCACCTCGGCCTCGTCCTCGGCCTCGTCCACGACCTCGCCCCCTCCCTCTTCCCCTTACGGCTGGCTCCGCCACCACGGGTGCGGGAGAGGGAGGGATGCGCTGTCTGGTGGCGACCCTCGCCGCCACTAATGAAGCACCAGGGTTCCCTTTCTCCATGGCGAATGAGAGAAAGGGGAGCAGAAGCTGAAGGAAGGAGAAGATGGGAGAATGCGGGCTTCCGTCCTCCCCTCCCGCTCTTTATAAAGGAGTGAGGTGGGGGCTCGGTCGCCCCGCTCAGCGAATCAAGACGCGGGAAGGCAAGGAGCTGGGGCCGACCCGCTGCCTCGACCCACGACGGCCCCGTATCCCGCCTCCGCCCTCCGCGACCCCAAGTGCATGAGAGCCGCGTGGCAGGCGTGTAGAACCGAGGCGACGGATTGGGCGACCTCTCCCCACCCCGTGATCGTGGGGAGTGGACGCCTCGAAAACCGCCCACGATCTCTCCCACGATGCCACGTTCGACGCGTGCCGCTCGGGGAGGGCGCGGTGCGTGCGGAGTCAGATACGGCATGACCCAGGCCGCGCGTGCCCGTGCAATGTTTTGGGCCTGGCCCAACAGCGCTCGGCACCGTGTATGGCCCAGGCCCGGGGGCTCCTGACGGTGTACTAGAGTAGGGGTACCTTAGTATCCCGAACTTGTGCACGGGTAGTCGCAGCATCCCGCGGCAAGGCTTGCCGGGCGACCGCCAAGACCCTCCGTGGTTCCTTTGGAGCCATTCAAGAACAAAGTATCCAAGGCCCCTGCAAGAGGAGCTTGCCGGGAAGGAGACAAGACCCCGGCAAGAGGAGCTTGCCGGGAAGACGAACCAGGACATCTCGAGAAGCTTGCTGCGACGCACTGCGCGTCCCGGCAAGACCCGGTGAGCGACAAGCTCCCAGATGCTACTACTCCGTAGCCCGCGCTCCAGCTCACCCACCAACGTGTCGCTCTGGGACCGTCCCTGGCATACGTGGTGGGAGGCTGTGCAGCCAGGGGCATGCGGTGGCAAGCAGGCGCTGAGAAGGAGCCATCGTGGCAAACGGTGGCGCCCCTGACGGTCCCTTTCCGCCCCGTCTGGGCGACGCAGACAGGCATTTAATGCCGTTGTCCCCTGCCATCAGGGTTAGGTATGATACAACTGTAGCAAGCGGTGGAGCCAACTACCACCTCTTTTACCTTTTTACCCTCATCTCTGTTGCCACCTGTCCGTGACCCCTTAGGCATATAAATGGAGGCCCATGTGCAACAGGGGGAGGGGGACGACCATTCTCATGCTCGGTCTCGCTAACCACCCAAGTGTACTGTAGCATCCATCGCTCCCGAGCAAGAACACAATACAAACCAAAGCAGGAGTAGGGTTTTACGCATCCGTGCGGCCCGAGCCTGGGTAAACTGATCGCGTCGTTCACGCGTTCGCCTTGATCTGCTCTTCGTGCATTCTCCGCCCCCTGCCGAACCAAAAGGGGCTCGGTCCGCCGATCCCCATAGGTGTACGTGGGATCAGCACCCCCGACAGGAGGGGAATCCTTATCTCCTTATAAAGGTAGTGAATATCGAGCACCTCCCCACTCGCCATAAAGCTCGCCTGTTCCCAAGGGCTGTGCAAACGGCACGATTGGATTACCCATGCCCGTATTGATGAAAATCCCTCAGTAAGGGGACATGATCTCTCCTTTGACAAGACGTGCCAATGAGATCGTATCTTGAAGCGGCAGGCCGAAAAATGGTTTGAAATAATAACTGAGTGATGACGTGGTATCACATTACAAAAGTTGTCAGCAGATTGGACTCATGAAATATTATGCTCTCTGCGGTTGTGTGTGGTGCTCATTTTGCAGAGCCGGACACGGTCGTTATGTCCGAAGATTGTGTTGGAGTATTCGGAGAAGGAACCCGCCTTGCAATGCCGAAGACAATCTGCGTGACAGACACATCGCCATTGAAGCCAGGTGCAGGGGCTACTGAGGGAGTCCTGGATTAAGGGCTCCTTGGACGTCCGGACTATGATACGTGGGCCGGACTGATGGGCTGTGAAGGTACAAGACTGAAGACTCTCTCCCGTGTCCGGATAGGACTCTCTTGGTGTGGAAAGCAAGCTTGGCGTCCTGATATGAAGATTCCTTTCTCTGTAAACCGACTTTGTATAACCCTAGTCCCCTCTGGTGTCCATATAAACCAGAGGGCATAGTCCGTAGAGGCAAGAATCATAATCATAGTCATACATGCTAGACTTCTAGGGTTTTAGCCATTGCGATCTCGTGGTAGACCAACTCTTGTAATACTCATATTCATCAAGATCAATCAAGCAGGAAGTAGGGTATTACCTCCATAGAGAGGGCCCGAACGTAGGTAAACATCGTATCCCCTGTCTCCTGTTACCACCGACCTTAGACGCACAGTTCGGGCCCCCTACCCGAGCTCCACCGGTTTTGACACCGACACCTACTTGACCATATGTAGTAGCTAGATGGCTTCTTATCTCTCTTTGATTCTCAATACCATGTTCTCCTTGATGTTCTTGGAGATCTATATGATGTAATACTCTTTTGTGGTGTTTTTGACGATGTTCTTGGATTTATGATCAGCTTATCTATGAATATTATTTGAATCTCCTCTAAATTCTTATATGCATGATTTGATATCTTTACAAGTCTCTTCAAACTATCAATTTGGTTTGGCCAACCAGATTGGTTTTTCTTGCAATGGGAGAAGTGCTTAGCTTTCGGTTCAATCTTTCGGTGCTCGATCCCAGTAATAGAAGGGGAGCTGACACGTATTGTATTCTTGCCATCGAGGATAACAAGATGGGGTTTTCATCATATTGCTTGAGTTTATCCCGCTACATCATGTCATCTTAACACGTTACTCTGTTCTATGAACTTAATACTCTAGATACAGGCAGGAGTCGGTCGATGTGTGGAGTAATAGTAGTAGATGCAGGCAGGAGTCGATCTACTTGATACAGACGTGATGCCTATATTCATGATAATTGCCTTAGATATCGTCATAATTTTGCACTTTTCTATCAATTGCTTGGCAGTAATTCGTTCACCCACCGTAATATTTTCTATCTCGTGAGAAGCCTCTAGTGAAACCTATGGCCCCTGGGTCTATTTTCCATCGTATAAGTTTCCAATCTACAATTTTAGTTTTGTATTTACTTCCTTTGCAATCTTTTACTTTCCGTTCCATAAACTAAAATTACCAAAAATATTACTTTACTGTGTATCCATCTCTATCAGATCTCACTTTGCAAATAACCGTGAAGGGATTGACAACCCCTTTATCACGTAGGGTGCAAGTTGGTGTTTGTTTGTGCAGGTATTCGGTGACTTGCACGTTGTCTCCTACTGGATTCATACCTTGGTTCTCAAAAGCTGAGGGAAATACTTACTCTACTTTGCTGCATCACCCTTTCCTCTTCAAGGGAAAATGCAACGCAAGCTCAAGAAGTAGCAGGAAGAATTTATGGCGCCGTTGCTGGGGAGATGTACGCCAAGCCAAGACATAACAAGTACCCATCATAAACTCTCTTCTCTCGCATTACATTATTTGCCATTTGCATCTCGTTTTCCTCTCCCCACTTCTACCACGATTTTCGAAAAGATTTTCCTTTTCTTTGTCATGATGACTCAAGAAAATACCAAATTGTGTGATTTTTTCAACACCAATAATAATGATTTTATTCGTACCTCGATTGCTCCCGCTACTAATGCGGAATCTTGTGAAATCAACACCGCTTTGCTGAATCTTGTTATGAAAGATCAATTTTCCGGTCATCCCAATGAGGATGCCGCATCCCATCTTAATAATTTTGTTCATTTGTATGATATGCAAAAGAAAAAAGATGTGGATATTGATATTGTTAAATTAAAGCTATTTCCGTTCTCGCTTCGAGATCGTGCTAAAACTTGGTTTTTATCTTTTCCTAAAATTAGTAATGATTCATGGAATAAGTGTAAAGGTGCTTTTATTTCCAAGTATTTTCCTCCTGCTAAGATCATCTCCCTTAGGAACGATATTATGAATTTTAAGCAACTTGATCATGAACATGTTGCACAATATTGGGAGAGGATGAAATTGATGATACGAAATTGCCCTACTCATGGTTTGAATTTGTGGATGGTTATAGAAAAAATTTATGCCGGATTGAATTTTGCTTCTAGAAATCTTTTAGATTCCACCGCAGGAGGTACTTTCATGGAAATTACGTTAGGAGAAGCTATCAAATTCCTAGATAATATTATGGTTAATTATTCTGAATGGCACACCGAAAGATCTTCCACTAGTAAAAAGGTGCATGCAATTGAAGAGATTAATGTTTTGAGTGGAAAGATGGATGAGCTTATGAAATTATTTGATATCAAGGGTTCTCCTATAGATCCTAATGATATGACCTTGTCTACTTTGATTGAGAATAATAATGAATCTATGGATGTGATTATTTTGGTAGGAACAATTTTGGTAATAACGCGTATAGAGGTAATTTTAATCCTAGGCCGTTTCCTAGTAATTCCTCTAATAATTATGGTACTTCATACAACAATTCTTATGAAAATTATAATAAGATGCCCTATGAATTTGAGAATAGTGTTAAAGAATTTATGAGTTCACAAAAGAATTTCAATGCTTTGATTGAAGAAAAATTGCTTAAGATTGACGATTTGGCTAGGAACGTTGATAGAATTTCTCTTAATGTTGATTCTTTGAAACTTAGATCTATTCCACCCAAGCATGATATCAATGAGTCTCTCAAAGCTATGATAATTTCCATTGATGAGTGCAAAGAAAGAACCGCTAAGATACGTGCAAAGAAAGATTGGTTTATAAAAGCGTGTTCTTCTAGGTCCCGTGAAAATAATGATGAAGATCTTAAAGTGATTGATGTGACTCCTATTGAATCTTTGTTTTCCAATATAAATCTTGATAAAGATGGGATTGGAGATGAGCCAACTTTAGTTAAAAGGCTTGCCAGTCATTCGGAGTTTTTAGATCTTGATGCAAAAATTGATAAAAGTGGGATTGGAGAGGTCAAAACTTTAGATAGAAATGAACCCACTCTTTTGGATTTCAAGGAATTTAATTATGATAATTGCTCTTTAATAGATTGTATTTCCTTGTTGCAATCCATGTTGAATTCTCCTCATTCTTATAATCAAAACAAAGCTTTTACTAAACATATTGTTGATGCTACGATGGAGTCTTTTGAAGAAAAGCTTGATTTTGAAGTGTCTATACCTAGAAAACTTTATCATGAGTGGGAACCTACTATTAAGGTTAATATTAAAGATTATGAATGCCATGATTTATGTGATTTGCGTGCTAGTGTTTCCACGATTCCAAAAACTTTATGTGATGTGTTAGGTTTTCGTGAATTTGGTAATTGCTCTTTAAATTTGCATCGTGCGGATTCCACTATTAAGAAACCTATGGGAAGAATCAGTGATGTTCTTATTGCTGCTAATAGGAACTATGTGCCCGTAGATTTCATTGTTCTTGATATAGATTGAAATCCTACATGTCCTATTATTCTTGATAGACCTTTCCTTAGAACGATTGGTGCAATTATTGATATCAAAGAAGGAAATATTAGATTTCAATTTCCATTAAGGAAAGGTATGAAACACTTTCCAAGAAAGAAAATTAAATTGCCTTATGAATCTATTATGAGAGCCACTTATGGATTGCATACCAAAGATGCTAATATCTAGATCTATTCATGTTTTCTGCCTAGCTAAGGGCGTTAAACAATAGCGCTTGTTGGGAGGCAACCCAATTTTATTTTTATTGTTTTGCTTTTTTCGGTTCTGTTTTGCATGAAATAATTCATCAAGCCTCTGGTTAGATTTGGTTTTATGTTTTAATTAGTATTTGTGCCAAGTAAGACGTTTGGGATAGCTTACGGTGATAGTTGATTTGATTTTGCTGAAAAACAGAAACTTTTGCACTCAGTCCTAGAATTGTTAAAAATCACAGAAGCGTGACAAAATATTGATTATTTTTGCAGAAGATTAATAAACAAATTTCTTAGGTCGTACAATTTTTTCAGAATTTTTGGAATAACAGAAGTGTTCGAAATATCTATATTGCTACAAACTGTTCTCTTTTTGACAAATTCTATTTTTTATGTGTTGTTTGCTTATTTTGATGAATCTATGGCTAGTATCGAGGGTATGAACCATGGAAAAGTTGGAATAAATTAGATATTACACCAATATAAATAAACAATGAGTTCACAACAGTACCAAAAGTGGTGATTTATTTTCTTATACTAGCGGAGCTTATGAGATTTTCTGTTGAGTTTTGTGTTGTGAAGTTTTCAAGTTTTGGGTAAGGATTTGATGGACTATGGAATAAGGAGTGGTAAGAGCCTAAGCTTGCGGATGCCCAAGGCACCCCAAGGTAATATTCAGGGATAACAAAAAGCCTACGCTTGGGGATGCCCCGGAAGGCATCCCCTCTTTTGTCTTCGTCTATCCGTAACTTTACTTGAGGCTATATTTTTATTCACCACATGATATGTGTTTTGCTTGGAGTGTCTTGTCTGATTTGAGTCTTTCATTTTTAGTTTGCCACAATCATCCCTGCTGTACACACCTTTTGAGAAATATTGGCATGAATCGTGATTTATTAGAATACTCTATGTACTTCACTTATATCTTTTAGAGCATGGTGGTGGTTTTATTTTACAGAAATTGATGAACTATCATGCTTCACTTACATTATTTTGAGAGTCTCTAAAATGCATGGTAATTTGCTTTGGTTATAAATTTAGTCCTAATATGATAGGCATCCAAGAGGGATATTTACAGACTTTCATATAAACTGCACTGAATACTATGTGAAGTTTGATTCCTTATGATTTTTTTGAGATACGAAGATGGTGATATTAGATGCATTCTAGTGAGTAGTTGTGAATTTGAGAAATACTTGTGTTAAAGTTTGTGATTCCCGTAGCATGCACATATGGTGAACCGTTATGTGATGAAGTCAGGGCATGATTTATTTATTGATTGTCTTCCTTATGAGTGGCGGTCGAGGACAAGCGATGGTCTATTCCTACCAAACTATCCCCCTAGGAGCATGCACATAGTACTTTGTTTCGATGACTAATATATTTTTGCAATCAGTATGTGAGTTCTTTATGACTAATGTTGAGTCCATGGATTATACGAACTCTCATCTTTCCACCATTGCTAGCCTCTCTTGTGCTGCGCAAATTTCGCCAGTACCATACACCCACGATATACCTTCCTCACAATAGCCACCATACCTACCTATTTTGGCATTTCCATAGCCATTCCGAGATATATTGCCATGCAACTTTCCACCGTTCCGTTTATTATGACACGCTCCATCATTGTCATATTGCTATGCATGATCATGTAGTTGACATTGTATTTGTGGCAAAGCCACCATTCATAATTCTTTCATACATGTCAGTCTTGATTCATTGCACATCCCGGTACACTGTTGGAGGCATTCATATAGAGTCATATTTTGTTCTAAGTATCGAGTTGTAATTCTTGAGTTGTAAGTAAATAAAAGTGTGATGATCTTCATTATTAGAGCATTGTCCCATGTGAGGAAAGGATGATGGAGACTATGATTCCCCCACAAGTTGGGATGAGACTCCGGACGAAATAAAAAAAGAACAAAGAGGCCAAAAAAATGAGAGAAGGCCCAAATAAAAAAATGATAGAAAAGAGAGAAGGGGCAATGCTACTGTCCTTTTACCACAGTTGTGCTTCAAAGTAGCACCATGATCTTGACCTTCATGATAGAGACTCTCCTATATTGTCACTTTCATATACTAGTGGGATTTTTTCACTATAGAACTTGGCTTATATATTCCAATGATGGGCTTCCTCAAATTGCCCTTGGTCGTCGTGAGCAAGCAAGTTGGATGCACACCCACTTAGTTTCCTTTTTGAGCTTTCAGAAACTTATAGCTCTAGTTCATCCATTGCATGGCAATCCCTACTCACTCATATTGATATCTATTAATGGGCATCTCCATAGCCCGTTGATACGCCTAGTTTATGTGAGACTATATCCTTCTTTTTGTATTCTCCACAACCTCTGTCTATTCCACCTATAGTGTTGTGTCCATGGCTCACGCTCATGTATTGCGTGAAAGTTGAAAAAGTTTGAAAACATCAAAAGTATGAAACAATTGCTTGGCTTGTCATCGGGGTTGTGCATGATTTAAATATTTTGTGTGATGAAGATGGAGCATAGCCATACTATATGATTTTGTAGGGATAAGCTTTTTTTGGCCATATTATTTTGAGAAGACACAACTGCCTTGTTAGTATGCTTCAAGTATTATTGTTTTTATATCAATATTAAACTTTTGTTTTGAATCATATGGATCTGAACATTCATGCCACAATAAAGAAATTACATGAATAAATATGTTAGGTAGCATTCCACATTAAAATTCTGTTTTTATCATTTACCTACTCGAGGACAAGCAGGAATTAAGCTTGGGGATGCTTGATACGTCTCCAATGTATCTATTTTTTGATTGTTCCATGCTATTATATTATCTGTTTTGGATGTTTTATATGCATTAATATGCAATTTTATATTATTTTGGGACTAACCTATTAACCTAGAGCCTAGTGCCAGTTTCTGTTTTTTTCCTTGTTTTAGACTTTCGCAGAAAATGAATACCAAACATAGTCCAAACGGCATGAAACTTTTGCGATGATTTTTCTTGGACCAGAAGACATCCAGAGGACTTGGAGTACATGTCAGGGAAGCCATGAGGCATCCACAAGGACGGAGGGCGCGCCTAGGGGGGTAGGGCGCGCCGCCACCCTTGTGGGCCCCTCGTGACTCCACCGACCTATTTCTTCCGCCTATATATTCTCATATATTCCAAAACCTAATAGGAGAGCCATGATGTCTACTACACAACCTTCTTCTTGTAGACGTTGTTGGGCCTCCAAGTGCAGAGGTTTGTAGGACAGTAGCAAATTTCCCTCAAGTGGATGACGTAAGGTTTATCAATCTGTGGGAGGCGTAGGATGAAGATGGTCTCTCTCAAGCAACTTGCAACCAAATAACAAAGAGTCTCTTGTGTCCCCAACACACCCAATACAATGGTAAATTGTATAGGTCCACTAGTTCGGCAAAGAGATGGTGATACAAGTGCAATATGGATGGTAGATATAGGTTTTTGTAATCTGAAAATATAAAAACAACAAGGTAGCAAGCGATAAAAGTGAGCGTAAACGGTATTGCAATGCTAGGAAACAAGGCCTAGGGTTCATACTTTCACTAGTGCAAGTTCTGTCAACTATAATAACATAATTGGATCATATAACTATCCCTGAACATGCAACAAAGAGTCACTCCAAAGTCACTATATAATAGCGGAGAACAAACGAAGAGAATAGGGTAGGGTACGAAACCAGCTCAAAGTTATTCTTTCCGATCAATCCAATGGGCTATTCCTTTAAGTGTCACAAACAACCCTAGAGTTCGTAGTAAAATAACACCTTAAGACACACATCAACCAAAACCCTAATGTCACCTAGATACTCCAAGGTCACCTCAAGTATCCGTGGGTATGATTATACAATATGCATCACACAATCTCAGATTCATCTATTCAACCAACGCATAGAACCTCAAAGAGTGCCCCAAAGTTTCTATCGGAGAGTCAAGATGAAAACGTGTGCCAACCCCTATGCATAGGTTCATGGGCGGAACCCGCAAGTTGATCTCCAAAACATACATCAAGTGAATCAATAGAATAACCCATTGTCACCATGGTTATCCCACGCAAGACATACATCAAGTGTTCTCAAATCATTAAAGACTCAATCCGATAAGATAACTTCAAAGCGAAAACTCAATCCATTACAAGAGAGTAGAAGGGAGAAACATCATAAGATCCAACTATAATAGCAAAGCTCGCGATACATCAAGATCGTGCCGAATCAAGAACACGAGAGAAAGAGAGAGAGATCAAACACATAGCTACTAGTACATACCCTCAGCCCCGAGGGTGAACTACTCCCTCCTCGTCATGGAGAGCGCTGGGATGATGAAGATGGCCACCGGTGAGGGATCCCCCCTCCGGCAGGGTGCTGGAACAGGGTCCCAATTGGTTTTTGGTGGCTACAGAGACTTGCGGCGGCAGAACTCCTGATCTATTTTGCTCCTCGATGGTTTTATGGTATATGGTGATATATAGGCGAAAGAAGTTGGTAAGGGGGGCCACGAGGGTGGAGGGCGCGCCCAGGGGGGGGGTGCGCGCCCCCCTGCCTCGTGCTCACCTCGTTGATCTCCTGACGTGCACTCCAAGTCTCCTGTATTGCTTTCTTTCCAAAAATAACTTTTCCGAAGGTTTCATTCCGTTTGGACTCCGTTTGATATTCCTTTTCCGCGAAACACTGAAACAAGGAAAAAACAGAAACTGGCACCGGGCTCTGGGTCAATAGGTTAGTCCCAAAAGTAATATAAAAGTGCATAGTAAAGCCCATTAAACATCCAAGATGGATAATATAATAGCATGAATACTTCATAAATTATAGATAAATTGGAGACGTATCAAGCCACGAAAACACTTTTCCACCGTCGTAACCTTCTGTACCCGTGAGATCCAATCTAGGGGCCTTTTCCGGCGTCCTGCCGGAGGGGCATTCGATCACGGAGGGCTTCTACATCAACACCATTGCCTCTCCGATGAAGCGTGAGTAGTTTACCTCAGACCTACGGGTCCATATGTAGTAGCTAGATGGCTTCTTCTCTCTCTTTGATTCTCAATACCATGTTCTCCTCGATGTTCTTGGAGATCTATCCAATGTAATACTCTTTTGCAGTGTGTTTGTCGACATCTGATGAATTGTGGATTTATGATCAGCTTATCTATGAATATTATTTGAATCTTCTCTGAATTCTTATATGCATGATTTGATATCTTTGCAAGTCTCTTCGAACTATCGATTTGGTTTGGCCAACTAGATTGGTTTTTCTTACAATGGGAGAAGTGCTTAGCTTTGGGTTCAATCTTGCGGTGCTCGATCCCAGTGACAGAAGTGGAACCGAAACGTATTGTATTGTTGCCATCGAGGATACCAAGATGGGGTTTTCATCATATTGCTTGAGTTTATCTCGCTACTCCATGTCATCTTACTTAATGCATTACTGTGTTCTATGAACTTAATACTCTAGATGGAGGCAGGAGTCAGTCGATGAGTGGAGTAATAGTAGTAGATGCAGGCAGGAGTCTGTCTACTTGATACGGACGTGATGCCTATATTCATGATCATTGCCTTAGATATCGTCATAACTTTGCGCTTTTCTATCAATTGCTTGGTAGTAATTCGTTCACCCACCGTAATATTTTCTATCTTGAGAGAAGCCTCTAGTGAAACCTATGCCCCCCGGGTCTATTTTCCATCATATAAGTTTCCGATCTACAATTTTAGTTTTGTATTTACTTCCTTTGCAATCTTTTACTTTCCGTTCCATAAACCAAAATTACCAAAAATATTACTTTACCGTTTATCCATCTCTATCAGATCTCACTTTGCAAATAACCATGAAGGGATTGACAACCCCTTTATCGCGTTGGGTGCAAGTTGGTGTTTGTTTGTGCAGGTATTCGGCGACTTGCGCGTTGTCTCCTACTGGATTGATACCTTGGTTCTCAAAAGCTGAGGGAAATACTTACTCTACTTTGCTGCATCACCCTTTCCTCTTGAAGGGAAAAACCAGTGCAAGCTCAAGAAGTAGCAACCTTCATCATGAATAAAGAAATATAAAATAACAACTTTATTATTGCCTCTAGGGAATATTTCCTCCAGTCTCCCACTTGCACTAGAGAGTCCATAATCTAGTTCACATCGCCTGGTGAATAACACCCATAGTTCACATCGCCGTGTGACAAATACCCAAAGAGTTTACTAGATTCAATAATCTAGTTCACATCGCCATGTGATTAACACCCAAAGAGTACTAAGGTGTGATCATGTTTTCTTGTGAGAGAAGTTTAGTCAACGGGTCTGTCACAGTTAGATCCATATGTATTTTGCAAATTTTTATGTCTACAATGCTCTGCATGGAGCTACTCTAGCTAATTGCTCCCACTTTCAATATATATCCAGATTGAGACTCAGATTCATCTCAATTGGTGTCAAAGCTTGCATCAGCATAACTCTTTACGACGAACTCTTTGTCACCTCCATAACCGAGAAATATTTTCTTAGTCGTCTTAGGTAACTAAGGATAATTTTGATCGCTGTCTAGTGATCTACTCCTGCATCACTATTGTACCCCCTTGCCAAACCCATGGCAAGGTACACAATAGGTCTTGTACATGATACGTCTCTGTCGTATATATAATTTTTTATTGTTCCATGCCAATATTATACAACTTTCGTATATTTTTGGCAACTTTTGATATGATTTATTGGACTAACTTATTGATCCAGTGCCCAGTGCCAGTTCTTGTTTGTTGCATGTTTTTTGTTTCGCAGAAAATCCATATCAAACAGAGTCCAAACGTGATAAAAATTTACGGAGAATTATTTTGGAATATATGTGATTTTGGGAGTTGGAATCACTGCAAACGGAGGCCCACACCCACCACAAGAGACCTGGGCGCGCCCTAGGGCCCAGATGCACCATGGTGGGTTGTGCTCACCTCGTATGTTGGTTGGAGCTCTACTTCGGGCGCAAGGAAGCTTATATCCGGAAAAAAATCATGTTAAAATTTCAGCGCAATTGGAGTTACGAATCTCCCGTAATATAAGAAACGGTTTTTGGTCAGATCTGAGGAACGCGAAACAGAAGAGAACAGAGAGGGAGATCCAACCTCGGAGGGGTGATAACCCACAAGCATAGGGGATCAATTGTAGCCTCTTTCAATAAGTAAGGGTGTCGAACCCAACGAGGAGCTAAGCTAGAACAAATATTCCCTCAAGTTCTATCGACCACCGATACAACTCTATGCATGCTTTACGTTTGCTTTACCTAGAACAAGTATGGAACTAGATGTACTTTGTAGGTGTGATAGGATAGGTTTGCAAGATAATAAAGAGCATGTAATAAAAGCTAGGGGCTGTTTAGATAAAGACACATCTAAGTTAGTTTTAGTAGAGAGTGATTGGAACTCTAGCAAGCATGCATGCGCAACTACTAAAGATCATTAAGGTAAAACCCGACCATAGCATTATAAGGCATCAAGTCCTCTTTACTCCCATACGCAAACAACCTACTTACTCGGGTCTGTGCTTCTGTCACTCATGCCACCCACCATAAGAAAATCATGAACATATTGCAAACCCTACAGCGGTGATCGCTCACGCTTGCACGACACGGAGAGCACCATAGGACAGCACCAATAATAAAACATGCAACTAAAACCAATCACGATCATCAATTAACCCATAGGAAAAAACAGATCTACTCAAACATCATAGGATAGCCATACATCATTGGGAAATAATATATAGCATTGGGCACCATGTTCAAGTGGAGATTACAACGTGTAAAAGTGGTGTTAGACCGCTGCATACAGGGGGGGAGTTGGTGATGACGGCAGTGAAGTTGTTGGTGTAGATTGCGGTGACGATGATGGCCCCGACGGTGTTTCGGCGCCACCGGGAGAGAGGGGGAGAGAGACCCCTTCTTCTTCTTCTTTTTCCTTGACCTTCCCCATAGATGGGAGAAGGGTTTCCCCTCTGGTCCATGGCCTTCATGGCGGCGGTGGGGCAAGAGCCCCTCCGAGATTGGATCTCTCTCTCTCTCTCTCTCTCTCTCTCTCTCTCTCTCTCTCTCTGTTTCCTTCTGTTTCTGTGCTCCCTGATTCTGCCTTATCACCATTTCTTAAATTCCCGGAGATCCGTAACTCCGATTGGGCTGAAATTTTGATACAATTTTTATCCGGATATTGGCTTTCTTGTGGCGAAAGAAGGGCACCAACCGCCTTACGGAGTGGCCACGAGTGCCCAGGGCGCGCCCCTCACCCTCGTGGGCCCCTCAGGCATCGTCTCGCGTTGATTCCACTTCGCAGAATTCACATATATTCCAAAAAAATCTCCGTAAGTTTTTATCCCATTTGGACTCCGTTTGATATGAATTTTCTGCGAAACAAAAAGCATGCAGCAAACAGGAACTGGCACTGGGCACTGGATCAATATGTTAGTCCCAAAAATAGTATAAAAAGTTTCCAAAAGTAGATAAAAGTTGTAGAATATTGGCATGGAATAATAAAAAATTATAGATACGACGGAGAGGTATCAGCATCCTCAAGCTTAATTCCTGCTCGTCCTTGAGTAGGTAAATGATAAAAAAGATAATTTTTGATGTGGAATGCTACCTAGCATAATCTTGATCACATAATCTAATCATGGCATGAATATTAAGACACGAATGATTAAAAGCAATAGTATATCATTTGACATTAAGACAATAATACTTCGATCATACTAATAAAGCAACCATGTCTTCTCAAAATAACATGGCCAAAGAAAGTTATCCTTACAAAATCATATAGTCTGGCTATGCTCAATCTTCACCACACAAAATATTCAAATCATGCACAACCCCGGCGACAAGCCAAGCAATTGTTTCATACTTTTGATGTTCTTAAACCTTTTCAACTTTCACGCAATACATGAGCTTGATCCATGGATATAGCACTATAGGTGGAATAGAATATGATGGTGGAGGTTGTGTGGAGAAGACAAAAAGGAAGAAAGTCCCACATCGACGCAGCTAATTAATGGGCTATGGAGATGCCCATCAATCATTGTCAATGCAAGGAGTAGGATTGCCATTCAACAGATGAACTAGAGCTATAAGTGTATGAAAGCTCAAATTGAAACTAAGTGGGTGTGCATCCAACTTGCTTGCTCATGTAGACCTAGGGCATTTGAGGAAGCCCATCGTTGGAATATACAAGCCAAGTTCTATAATGAAAATTCCCACTAGTATATGAAACTGATAACTCAAGAGACTCTCTATATGAAGAACATGGCGCTACTTTGAAGAACAAGTGTGTTAAAAGGATAGTAACATTGTCCCTTCTGTCTTTTCTCTCATTTTTTCTTCTTTTTTCCCGTTTTTTCTCTTTTTTATAGGCTTCTTTGGCCTCTTTTTTTATTAGGGCTTCTTTGGCCACTTTTATTTTGATAACCTCACATGGGACAATGTTCTAATAATGATGATCATCGCACTTTTATTTACTTACACCTCAATATTACAACTCGATATCTATAACAAAGTATGACTCTATATGAATGCCTCTGGCGGTGTACCGGGATGTGCAATGATCTAGCGTAGCAATGACATCAAAAAACGGACAAGCCATGAAAACACCATGCTAGCTATCTTACGATCATGCAAAGCAATATGACAATAAATGCTCAAGTCATTTACATGATGATGATGGAAGTTGCATGGCAATATATCTCAGAATGGCTATGGAAATGCCATGATAGGTAGGTATGGTGGCTGTTTTGAGGAAGGTATAAGGAGGCTTATGTGTGACAGAGCATATCATATCACGGGGTTTTGATGCACCAGCGAAGTTTGCACCAACTCTCGAGGTGAGAAAGGGCAATGCACGACACCAAAGAGGCTAGCAATGATGGAAGGGTGAGAGTGCGTATAATCCATGGACTAAACATTAGTCATAAAGAACTCACATACTTATTGCAAATATCTAGAAGTTATCAAAACAAAGCATTAGACGCATGCTCCTAGGGGGATAGATTGGTAGAAAAAGACCATCGCTCGTCCCCGACCGCCACTCATAAAGAAGATAATCAACAAATAAATCATGCTCCGACTTCGTTACATAACTGTTCACCATACGTGCATGCTACGGGAATCACAAACTTCAACACAAGTATTTCTATAATCCACAATTATGCACTAGCATGACTCTAATATCACCATCTTTATATCGCAAAACTATTGAAAGGAATCAAACATATCATATTCAGTGATCAAAAAGTTTTATGTAGGATTTTATGACTAACCATGTGAATGACCAATTCCCGTCATCTCTGTAAATAGATATAAGTGAGGCAAGAGAGTTTAATTGTTTCTACAAAAGATATGCCCATGCTCTAACAAATATAAGTGAAGAAAAAAAGCATTCTACAAATGGTGGTTTTCTATGTGTAGGGAAACAGGCAATCCAAACTTCAGATGATATAAGTGAAGCACATGAAGCATTCTATATACCCATACATAAAAAGATATAAGTGAAGTGCAATGAGCATTCTAAAAATCAACCATGGACTATCTCATACCAGCATGGTGCATCAAATAAAAGTGAAAACTAAATGCAAAAGACGCTCCAAGATTTGCACATATCACATGAACGAAACGAAACCGAAAACATACCGATACTTGTTGAACAAAGATGGGATGCCTTCCGGGGCATCCCCAAGCTTAGACGCTTGAGTCTCCTTGAATATTTACTTGGGATTCCTTGGGCATCCCCAAGCTTGAGCTTTTGCCTCTCCTCCTTCTCCTCACATAGAGACCTCCTCGATCTTTAATCACTTCATCCACACAAAACTCAACAGAAAGTTCGATAAGATCCGTTAGTATAATAAAGAAAATCACTACTCTAAGTACTGTTGCAAACCAATTCATATTTTTTTGCATTGTAGCTACTGTAATATAACTTTTCCATGGCTTAATCCACTGATAGAAATCGATAGTTTCATCGAAACAATCAAAACAGTGCCTCAAGAACAGAATCTGTCTTAAACAGGACAGTCTGTAGTAATCTGAACATTCACCATACCTTTGGTACTCCAAAAATTCTAAAAAATAGGAAAAATAAACAATCTGTATAGAAAGACAGTACATCAAATTTCAGAACCATTTGACATTCCAGTAAAAAATGTAAAATCGTCCACTACAGCCAAAGTTTCTGTTTTGCACCGCACAAACCAACAAACAATGTAAACATCCTAAAGGCAAATCTTGGCACATTATTTTTATAATACAATGAAATTTTACAAGGGGATAATTATTTTTGTTGAAAAGTTTCTGTAATTAAGATTCACAAAGTTTCCGTGAGCATGAACAAATTTCATGGACGTCCCCCACTTTCACAATGCTCGTCTATCTCACTCTCACTTTTCTTTTTGTGAAGTTTTAAGTTCCCCTCTATATTTTTTCGTTTATAAACTTTATAAAAGAACTCAATAGAAATAAATGAATCTGTAAAACTTCCAGGTTGTCTCCCTGGCAGTGCTTTCTTTAAAGCCATTAAGCTAGGCATAAAGTGCTCAAGTAATGAATCCACCCGGATCCCAAGGTATATCAAAGCCAAATTGAATTAGCAATGATGTGAAATTTAGTAGTGAGCACAAAGCAACATATATCAAGCAATAACGAAGTCTAACTCTCTTCCTATGCATCGGCATGTCATACAAGAACAATTCATGCACATCAAGTAAAGGCCAATGCATAGCATAAGCAGTTTCTTGCAATTTGTTCCTCTTGGAAACATAAAAAGGCGGAGTAGTTCGTCTCTCATAATAATTGCAAGTAGGAACAACAAGCACATGCATATTATATTCATTAAAATCATCATTTGCAATGGTAGAATGCGACCCATCAAAGTAATCCTTAATAAGTGCAAACTTCTCCGATATAGTGTAGTTGGGAGAATTCAAAAAGACACTAGGACTATCATGTGTGGGTGCAATAGCAACAATTTCATTTTGAATATAAGGAACTATAGCAAGTTCATCTCCATCAGCATAATTCATACTGGCATCTTGGCCACAAGCATAGCAAGCATCAAGTTCATCAAAAAGGGATATTTCAAACGAATCAACGAGATCATAGCAATTATCATGACATTCATCCTTCGGTAAGAATGAATGGACATTAAATAATGTATGAGTTGGATAGTTACTCTCATTAGATGGTGGGCGCGGGTAGCTAATCCGATCTTCCTCCTTTTGTTCTTCGCTCTCCTCATCATCTTTTTCATCCAGTGAGCTCACAGTTTCATCAATTTCTTCTTCCATAGACTCCTGCAAAATATTAGTCTCTTCTTGGACAGCGGAGACTTTCTCAATAAATTCATCAATATCATAATTGTATTTATAATTCTCACAGCAATATTTAAGGATAGCTAAATTTTTAGGTCTATAAACTGAATCATCAAAATCTTCAAACTCTTTAAACAAAGATTCAATTGCACATGCACCCTTAAAAGCAACAAATTCTTTTATTCGTTCCACATAATAGTAATCATATATACCTCTAGCATAAGAAGCCAAGGTTTTATTATCATTAAATCTACTTGAAAAGGGAAGGTGTGGAGCCTTCATCCTAGAGCAACAAGTATAATCATATCTCAAGCATAGTTGCCGAGCATACCAATGCAACATATGAATTTGATCCCATAATAGTTTCCCTTTTTGAGTCAAGCGATAACCCTAAAGTATTCATGTTGATCCAATGTGTCTCCCATTATATAATTGAATGGGGTTTTCTCAGGATTATTAAAGTAGTGCATAATATCTTTCACATAATGAGCATCGAGGGTTTTAGGAGGTTCCCCATCTCCATGAGTAGCAAGTACACCTAATTTTTTGCTATATCCTGTTCCATATCCATAACTAAATATAGACAACAACTTAGAACAGAAAATAAAAACTACTTAGTGATAAAGCAAACAAGCACACACGAGAATATTGACCCCACGCTATTGCTCCCCGGAAACGGCGCCAGAAAAAGGTCTTGATAACCCACAAGTATACTCCCAGGCAATATACTTGTGGGTTATCAAGACCTTTTTCTGGCGCCGTTGCCGGGGATCAATAGCGTGGGGTGAATATTATCGTGTGTGCTTGCTTACTTTATCACTAAGTAGTGCTCTTGTTTTCTATCTTTAGTTATGGGTAGGAAACGCAAAATACCAAAACAAATTAGTTGTACCTACTAAACCAATGGTTGAAGACCCACTCAAAATATATCATACTACTGAAGCTTTCTATTTGGATCATCTTCGATCCATTTTTGCTCGTGCCGAAAACCCAACTAGCTTAGTTGAGGGAAAATCATTAAATGAGCATGCTTATTTTGTGCAACACTGCTTATGTCAGGAAGGGAAACTTTTGTGGCATCATATTAATAGTTTATATTGCTATGCTTTGAATCTATGCGAAATACATCATTTTCCTTGTTGTTCCGGGGACCCTAAAAAACACCTTCCCTTCGAATGTGAGTTTAAGGATAATTGAATGTTATCTTCTTATGCCAAGGGTGCCTATGAAATCACTTCTTTGATTGAAAAGTATGATGCTACTCTTTACAAATCTGAAAATTTTGCCGTACTCAAATATTGCTATCAAAACTATGCTTCTAATGCTTATGTTAAAGAATATATTGAGTACTTCTCTGTTGTCCCAGAAGAGACTAGTATTTTGTAGGAGTCTATGGAAGGAGAAATTGATGAAACTGTGAGCTCATTGGATGAAAAAGATAATGAGGAGAGCGAAGAACAAAAGGAGGAAGAGCGGATTAGCTACCCGTGCCATCCTTCTAATGAGATTAACACTTCAACTCTTACATTGTTTAATGTCCCTTCGTTCTTACAGAAGGATGAATGCTATGATGATTGCTATGATCCCGTTGATTCATTTGAAATATCCCTTTTTGATGAACTTGATGATTGCTATGCTTGTGGCCATGATGCCAATATGAATTATGCTTATGGATATGAACTTGCAATTGTCTCTTATGTTAAAAATGAAATTGTTACTATTGCACCCACACATGATAGTCCTATTATCTTTTTGAATTCTCCCAACTACACTATATCGGAGAAGTTTGCACACATTAAGGATTACATTGATGGGTTGCCTTTTACCGTTGCACATGATAATTTTGATGAATGTAATATGCATGTGTTTGCTGCTCCTACTTGCAATTATTATGAGACAGGAACTACATCTCCACCTCTCTATGTCTCCAACACGAAAGAATTGCAAGAAACTTCTTATGTTATGTATTGGCCTTTACTTGATGTGCATGATGTTTCTTGTATGACATGCCGCTGCATAGGAAGAGAGTTAGACTTCGTCATTGCATGATATATGTTGCTTTGTGCTCATTACTAAATGCCAAATCATTGCTAATTAAAATTGGCTTTGATATACCTTGGGATCCGGGTGGATTCATTACTTGAGCACTTTATGCCTAGCTTAATGGCTTTAAAAAGCGCTGCCAGGGAGACTACCCGGAAGTTTTAGAGAGTCATTTATTTCTGTTGAGTGCTTTTATAAAGTTTAAAAACAAAAAAATACAAAGGGGAACTTGAAAACTTTTTCACAAAAGGGAAGCGATTTGAAGTTATGCATTGGAGAAGTGAGGGTCGATCTTGAACACTTGTGTGCATGCTCATGGGAACAATGTAGAATTTTTCATGAAGATTCTCACAAAAATAATTATCCCCGTGTACTATTCCATTGAATTATAAAATTAATGTGCCAAAATTTGCCTTTAGGATGAGTAGATTGTTTGTTGGTATGTGCGGTGCAAAAATAGAAACTTTGGCTGTAGTGCATGATTTTACATTGTTTATTGGAACGTCGAAAGTTTCTAAAGCTTTTTGCACAATCTTTCTATACAATTTTTTTATTTTTTCCTAATGTTTTAGAATTGTTGGAGTACCAGAAGTATGGTGAATGTTCAGATTACTACAAACTGTCCTGTTTAAGACATATTCTGTTTTTAATTCATTGTTTTGCTTGTTTTGATGAAACTATCGATTCTATCAGTGGAATAAGCCATGAAAAAGTTATATTACAGTAGCTACAATCCAAAAACAAAATATGAATTGGTTTGCAGCAATACTTAGAGTATTGATTTTTTTTATTATACTAACGGGGCTTACCGAGCTTTCTGTTGAGTTTTGCGTGGATGAAGTGATCAAAGGTCGATGAGGTATCGATATGAGGAGAAGGAGGAGAGTC
The DNA here is from genome assembly GCA_034509565.1 of Triticum monococcum. Lineage (NCBI taxonomy): Eukaryota > Viridiplantae > Streptophyta > Magnoliopsida > Poales > Poaceae > Triticum > Triticum monococcum. The sequence goes on along the minus strand of CM067845.1, from coordinate 9,980,800 downwards.
AAGAGCTCAAGCTTGGGGATTCCCAAGGCACCCCAAGTAAATATTCAAGTAGACTCAATCGTCTAAGATTGGGGATGCCCTGGAAGGCATCCCATCTTTCTTCAACAAGTATCAGTATGTTTTCGTCTTTGTTTCGTTGATGTGATATGCATAAATCTTGGAGCGTCTTTTGCACTTAGTTTTTACTTTTATTTCATGCACCATGCTGGTATGAGATAGTCCGTGGTTGATTTATAGAATGCTTGTTGCACTTCACTTATATCTTTTGAGTGTGGCTTTATAGAATGCTTCATGTGCTTCACTTATATCATTTGAAATTTGGATTGCCTATTTCTCTTCACATAGAAAACCGTTGTTTGTAGAATGCTCTTTCGCTTCACTTATATTTATTAGAGCATGATATTTTGTAGAAAGAATTAAACTCTCATGCTTCACTTATATCTATTTAGAGAGTCAAAAGGAATTGGTCATTTGCATGGTTAGTCAGGAAATCCTACATAAAACTTCTGGATCATTGAATATGATATGTTTGATTCCTTGGATTAGTTTTGCGATATAGAGATGGTAATATGTGGGAGGTACTAGTAAACGGTTGTGGTTGGTAAGAATATTGGTGTTAAGGTTTGTGATTCCCGAAGGATGCACGTATAGTTTCACGTTATGCTATGAAGTTGGAGCATGATATATTATTGATTGTCTTCCTTATGAGTGGTGGTCGGGGACGAGTGATGGTCTTTTCCTACCAATCTATCCCCCTAGGGGCATGCGTCGTAGTACTTTGCTTCGAGGGCTGTGGGGGGTGCTGATCCCACGTACACCTATGGGGATCGGCGGACCGAGCCCCTTTTGGTTCGGCAGGGGGCGGAGAATGCACGAAGAGCAAATCGAGGCGAACGCACGAACGACGCGATCGTTTTACCCAGGTTCGGGCCGCACGAATGCGTAAAACCCTACTCCTGCTTTGGTTTGTATTGTGTTCTTGCTCGGGAGCGATGAATGCTACAGTACACTTGGGTGGCTAGCAAGACCGAGCGTGAGAATGATCGCCCCCCCCCTCCCTATTGCGCATGGGCCTCCTTTTATATGTCTAAGGGGTCACCGACAGGTGGCAACAGAGATGAGGGTAAAAAGGTAAAAGAGGTGGTAGTTGGCGCCACCGCTTACTACAGTTGTATCATACCTAACCCTGACGGCAGGGGACAAAGGCATTAAATGCCTGTCTGTGTCGCCTAGACGGGGCGGAAAGGGACCGTCAAGGGCGCCACCGTTTTCCACGATGGCTATCCTGTCAGCGCTTGCTTGCCACCGCATGGCCCGAGTTGCACAGCCTCCCGCCACGTATGCCAGGGACGGTCCCAGAGCGACACGTTGGTGGGTGAGCTGGAGCGCGGGCTGCGGAGTAGTAGCTTGCCGCAGCAAGCGCCATGCCGCGGATGTTGTCTTGTCGCGTCCGGGAGCTTGTCGCTCACCGGGTCTTGCCGGGACGCGCAGCGCGTCGCAGCAAGCTTCTCGAGATGTCTTGGTTGGTCTTCCCGGCAAGCTCCTCTTGTCGAGGTCTTGTCTCCTTCCCGGCAAGCTCCTCTTGCCGGGGCCTTGGATACTTTGTTCTTGAATGGCTCCAAAGGAACCACGGAGGACCTTGGCGGTCACCCGACAAGCCTTGCCGCGGGGCGCTGCAACTGCCCGTGCACAAGTTCGGGATACTAAGGTACCCCTACTTTAGTACACCGACAGGAGACCTCGGCCCTAGGCCATACATGGTGCCGAGCGCTGTTGGGCCAGGCCCAAAACAGTGCACGGGCACGCGCGGCCTGGGTGACGCCTTAACTCACTCCGCATCCACCGCGCCCTCTCCGCACGGCACGCATCAAATGCGGCATCGTGGGAGAGATCGTGGGTGGTTTTCGAGGTGTCCACTCCCCACAATCACGGGGTGGGGAGAGGCCGGCTCATCCGTCGCCTCGGTTCCGCACGCCTGCCACGCGGCTCCCATGCACTTGGTGTCGCGGATGGTGGAGGCGGGAAACTGGGCCGTCGCGGGTCAAGGCAGCGGGTCGGCCCTAGCTCCCAACTCTTCCCGTGTCTTGATTCGCTGAGCGGGGCGGCTGAGCCCCCACCTCGCTCCTTTATGCTCTCATCTCCTCCTTCCTTCAGCTTCTGCTCCCCTTTATCTCATTCGCCATGGAGAAAGGGAATCCTGGTCCTTCATCGGTGGTGGTGAGGGTTGCCGCCAGACAGCGCATCCCTCCCTCTCCCGCACCCGTGGTGGCAGAGCCAGCCGTAAGGGGAAGAGGGTGGGGGAGAGGTCGTGGACGAGGTCGAGGACGAGGTCGAGGTGGTCGGGGAAGAGGTGGACGGGGCGGCGCGCCGGCTTCGCCTCCGCCGGCGGTTCCTCTTCCCACGGGGGTCCATATTGGGGACGACCCTTGCGAGTTCTTCGTCAGGCTGCGCCGGGCGCCTCGTCGTCGCCTCCGACTCCCAGCTCCGTTCGCGAGCGCGATGGAGCCAGACCTGCCCGAGACACTGAGAGTGCACATGAGGGGTTGTGGGATCAGCGGCACGCGAGTCCGCGTTGAATCCCCAGCCCCTGATGTGATGTATCTTGGTCGAGGGTGGAAGACGTTCGCCCGTATCCACAGCTTGATGGCGGGGCTCACCCTCCATTTTAAGTTGATGGAGGGCGATCTCCTCTCCGTCAAGGTCTTCGGGTGCTTCGACACTCGGGCGAAGTGCTGCATGGACAGCTCCTCCGATAGTGAAGGCTCCTCCTCGAGCGAGAGTGACGAGGAGGAGAGAGACAGCGGCAACGAGGGTAGCGGGCGGCAGGATGACGGGTCCGACTAGGTGTCGGGCGCCGCTCCGTGCGGCACAGGCGACCCCATCATCCGTGTCGCCGGCTCCTTGAACTCCCCGGGGTCGTCTCCTTGGGCGGCTGGCGTAGGGAAGCTGCGGATGAGGAAGAGGGTTGGCGGCAAGGCCGTCAAGTTGGAGCACGAGGGCGTGGTGCCCTCGACAGCGTGCTGACGTCCTGCCGCCTCGTCTTCGAGCCCTGCTTCTGGCGCCGCCATCACCGTCCAGCCTTCGGACGGCCCCCGGGATGTTCTCTTGGTGTCTTCTAGCACCCGTAGCTCGCCTGGGCTCCCCTTTTGCCCTTTCCGCCTCCTTGACCTACCTCCTGAAGAGAGGGACAAGAAAGGGATTACGGGCATCTTATCTTTTTAATTTGTGAGCCTTTGGGCCTTAGTTGCATTTAAAACTTGTAATCCTCTCTTTCATGTTTTTCATCCTCTATGGACTGTACCTGAGTGGAATGTTTTTTTAATGAAAAGGGGATGCTTGCCGGGTCATTTGTCTCGCGGGTAGAACCCACGTCAAGGAGCAAATCCTTGGTATCTTTCAGATAGACACCTCTTCACGGCAACAGGCCCTGCTGTCTTCCCATGTCGCTTGACCTTTCTCACGCTTTTGGCGGAGGCAGGGACGAGGCGGGTGCGGCCCCTCGTTTCCTCCCTTTGCTGCCGCGACTACGACCAAACTTGGCCCCAGGAACGAGCCCCAGGGCCTAGAGTTAAGGGAGCACGGTAGTTTTCAGGAAGAAACGAGGTTTCGTATTCCCCAATCTTGGTACTTGCAGCCCCCGGCAACACTGGCTTGCCGGGGTCCAGATGCCGGTACGTCCTTCTTCTCCTGTTCGTCCTCAAGCGGTCCGGCAAGGATATGCGAGCCCTGCGAAACAAGGGAAACGAAAGAAAAGCAAAGGGACGCACACTCGACCTCTAAGCGAGGGGTTAGCCGCTGTTAGGCACTATCAACCCTAACCAAGGACGGGACTCGATCTAGCATGCATGCTATAACTCAGGGCGCCAGCGCTTCATTTACTTGTGCTCAGGGTCTGCGCCTGGCTTTGTACAAAGGATTACATGCAACAGCGGCAAGACTTTTACAAAAGGGTGGTTGCCGAACGGGGTCCGACAACCGCGCCTTACGGGTAAAACTTACGAAGATGTTCGATATTCCAGGAGTTGCTCACCGGAATGCCATCTTCGGTCTCAAGGCGGACAGCGCCAGGCCTAGTGACTCGTTTCACCCGGTAAGGGCCTTCCCACTTCGGCGTCAACTTGTTGGAATTCTTGGCGGACTGAACGCGCCAAAGAACCAGGTCGCCTTCCTCGAGACTTCTGGCGTTAACTTTGCGGCTATGATAGCGGCGCAAAGCTTGCTGGTAGCGAGCGGCTCGCACAGCAGCCTGAAGACGATCTTCCTCAAGGAGCAGCGCGTCATCTTGCAGCAGCTGCTCTTGCTCAAGCTCATCATAAGCGAGCACTCGAGGTGACCCATATATGAGTTCCGTGGGGATAACTGCCTCCGCTCCATAGACTAGAGCGAAGGGTGTCTGGCCAGTGGCTAGATTTGGCGTCGTCCTGATCGACCAAAGAACCACCGGCAGCTCCTCGATCTAGTTTCTTCCGCACTTGTGCAGCCTGTCGAAAGTTCTGGTCTTGAGCCCGCGCAGCACTTCAGCATTTGCCCTTTCAGCTTGACCATTGCTTCTCGGGTGAGCAACAGAAGCGAAGCAGACCTTGGCGCCAAGATCTTGGACGTACCGCATGAAGGTGCGGCTCGTAAATTGTGTACCGTTGTCGTTGATTATCCTGTGAGGGATTCCGAAACGGCAAACAATCGACCTGAAGAACTTGACTGCTGACTGTGTTGTCACCTTCCTCACTGGTTCCACCTCCGGCCACTTTGTGAACTTGTCGATTGCAACATACAAGTACTCAAAGCCCCCGACAGCTCGGGGAAAGGGGCCGAGAATATCGAGCCCCCAGACCGAAAATGGCCAGGATAAAGGGATCGTTTGGAGAGCTTGAGCTGGCTGGTGTATCTGCTTGGAATGGAACTGGCACGCTTCACACTTGGTTACTTGTGCAGTTGCATCCTGGAGGGCTGTCGGCCAGAAGAAGCCTTGCCAGAATGCTTTTCCGACAAGAGCTCTTGCGCCGATGTGGTGACCACATATGCCTCCATGTATCTCTGCCAACAGCTTCTGTCCATCTTCCCGGGGAATACATTTCAATTTCACACCGTTGAGTCTTCTTCTGTACAATGTGTTGTTGACAAACTTGTACATACTTGACTGCCGGGCTACTCTTTCCGCTTCTTCTTGCTCTTCGTGAAGTTCTCCTGTCTGAAGGAAACGGACGATCTGCTGCGCCCATGTTGGAGCCTGTGGCTCGACAACAAGGGATAGAGGCAATTCTGCTGCTCCGGGAACATCTGCTTCCACGTCCATAGCCTGTGGCTCTGCCGGAGCTTGACGTTCCCCGGCAAGCTTGCCGGAGCAAAGCTTGTTGGGAGTGCCTGCTTCAACGGAACAAACCCTGGGGCTTGCCGGAGCAGACTACTCCTCAGCATTCTTGGTGTTGATCTTGGGGACCTTTTTGGCGGCGGCTTCGGGAAGCTCTATCGGAAAATAGTCGCCAAAAATCAACTTCCTCTTCTTGCTCTGTCCAGTTGGTGGTGTTACGGACGGCTGAGTCAGCTTGAGCACAAAAATCCCTGGTTCCACAGGGAATTTAAGCGCAGCACACTTCGACAGGCCATCAGCAATGTCATTCTGAGCTCTTGGGACATGCTCCATTTGTAGGCCGTCAAAGTGTTCTTCTAGCTTTCTCACCTCGTGAACGTAAGCTTCCATCAAAGGACTCTGGTAATTCTTGTTCACTTGGCGGACGACAAGCTGCGAGTCACCCCTGACAATAAGATTCTTAATCCCAAGTTCTGCCGCGATCCTGAGACTGGCAAGCAAGCCTTCATACTCTGCAGTATTGTTTGTCGCTTGCTCCTTGGGAAAGTGCATCTGGACTATGTACTTGAGGTGCTCTCCAGTGGGCGCGACAAGCAGCAGGCCAGCACCGGCGCCTTGCAGCGAGAAGGCACCGTCAAAGTACATCAGCCACTCTTTGCTTGCTTCCTTGGCGGGGATGCTTGTCTCCGGAATTTCTTCGTTTGGAGTTGGCGTCCACTCTGCTATGAACTCTGCCAATGCTCTGCTTTGGATTGTTCATGTACTCTCAAATTTCAGGCCAAAGCTTGACAGTTCTAGTGCCCACTCGACAATCCAGCCTGTTGCTTCTGGGTTCTGCAGTATCCTCTTCAGCGGAAAGCGAGTGAAAACTGTTATCTCACGTGCTTGAAAGTAATGGCGCAGCTTTCTCGAGGCCATGAGAAGGCCGAAAAGCAACTTTTGCACACCAGAGTACCTTGACCTAGCCCCCTGTAAAAGGGAGCTGACAAAGTAAACTGGGTGCTGCACCATTTTTTTCTGTATCTCCTCTTGCATCTGCTCAGATCCTTGCTTGTCGGGACCAGAGCTTGTCGGGGAAGCCCCCTGCTTGTCGCTGGATGTGCTTGCCGCGGTTCCTGGCTCGTCATCTGCCTCCCTCTCCGCTACTAACGCAGCACTAACCACTTGATTGGTTGCCGCTATGTACAGCAGCAACTTCTCTTGTGGTTTAGGTGCGACAAGTGTTGGAGTGGAGGACAGGTATCTCTTCAAGTCCTGCAGCGCAGCCTCTGCTTCAGGAGTCCATTTCATGGGACCTGCCTTTTTCAAAATTTTGAAAAATGGCAGGGCGCGCTCAGCAGACTAAGAGATAAACCTGCTGAGGGCAACCACACAACCGGCAAGCTTCCGTACATCCTTGACGCGTTTTGGTGCTTCGATCTGCTCAATGGCCTTGATCTTGTCGGGATTGGCTTCGATTCCCCGCTGAGACACAAAGAACCCGAGAAGCTTGCCGGAAGGGACTCCAAACACACACTTCTCGGGGTTGAGCTTGAGGTTGACCTTGCGCAGATTTGCAAAAGTCTCTTCTAAATCTTGGATCAGAGTTGCCCTGTCCTTGCTCTTGACCACTATATGATCCATGTAAGCTTCTACATTTCTGTGTATCTGTGGCTTCAAAGCGATATGGACTACTCTGGCAAATGTTGAACCAGCATTCTTTAATCCGAAAGGCATCCGTACGAAATAGTACGTGCCACATGGAGTAATGAAAGTGGTTTTCTCCTCATCCTCTTCTACCATGAAGATCTGATGGTATCCTGAATATGCATCAAGAAATGAAAGCAAATCACATCCGGCTGTGGAGTCTACAATTTGGTCAATCCGCGGCAAGGGAAATGGGTCTTTGGGACAAGCTTTATTAACGTCAGTAAAGTCAATACAAAGCCTCCATTTCCCATTCGCCTTGCGCACTACAACCGGATTGGCCAACCACGTGGGATGGAGCACCCCTCTGACAAGGCCTGCTGCTTCCAACTTCTTGATTTCTTCTGCTATGAATTCTTGCCGCTCCACTACCTGTTTTCTGACCTTCTGCTTGACGGGCCGCGCATGAGGACAAACGGCAAGATGGTGCTCAATTACTTTCCTGGGAACACCGGGGATATCAGACGGTTGCCATGCAAACACGTCGACATTTGCCCACAGGAAAGTAACGAGCGCGCTTTCCTATTTAGGGTCGAGCGTGGCACTGATGGTGAAGGTACCACCAATGCCGTCCTCCTTGGCGGACACCTTCTTGGTATGTGGTGGAGCTGCCATTGCCTTCTTACACTTGCCGGTGGAGCTCGATGGTGCGTCCTCGACGGCAGCGCAGCACTTCGAGGAGGTGCGCTTGCCGGAGTTGGCATCAGAGCTCTTGCCGGACATGGTCTTCTTCTTCCCCCCGGGAGCTTCAGCGGCAAGTGTCTTGCGGTCTGTCACGGCAGCTGCTTCCCGGTAGATCTTGTTAGCGCAGATAAGGGCATCCTTCTTGTCGCCAGGGACAGAGATGACGCTTATTGGGCCTGGCATCTTGAGCATGTTGTATGCATAGTGAGAGGCTGCCATGAACTTGGCGAGTGCTGGACGGCCAAGTATCTTGTTGTAAGGCAATGGGAAATCGGCAACGTCAAAAGTGACCCTCTCCGTTCTGAAATTCATCTCGCTGCCAAATGTCACCGGCAACACGACCTTCCCTCTCGGCTTGCTCCTTCCCGGGTTAATTCCTTGGAATGTACCGGTCTCTTCAAGCTCGCTGTCCGGGATCTGGAGTTTCTGGAGCACAGCGAAGGAGATCAGATTTAAGCCGGCCCCGCCGTCAACTAGCATCTTAGTGACTTTGAGGTTGAGGATTGTTGGCGAAACCAACAACGCCAAGCACCCAAGCGCAGTTGTACAATCAGGGTGGTCCTCAATGTCAAAGATGATAGGCGTGCTGGACCATTTCAGAAGCTTGCACGATTCGACAGGTGGCTCTGCCGCATTAACTTCCCGCAGCCACTGTTTGAGTTGGTGGTGGGAAGTATGCAGAGAAGCACCGCTGTCTACACACAAAACTTATGTAGCTTTCTGAAACTCCTGCTCACTGTTCTCGACATCATCCATGTCCTCATCTTCGTCTTCGTCTTCATCCTTGTCGGGGCCACGGGGAGGTCTGTCTCCTTGTCGCTGTTTGGCCTTGCTGTGGCGTCCTCCCTAGCTAGCGCGCTTCTTGCCGGCCTCTCCACCGCCTCCTTGGGTCCTCTCCTTGTCGCGCCGCTCATACTCAGCTTTCTGTTGCTGGACAAGCTGCTCAACCTTCTTGCAGTTCTGGAGATCATGGCCTTTGGTGTGGTGGATCCTGCAGTACTGCTTGTCGGAGCCGTCCTGCTTGTCGGCGGCTCCCACAGCCTGGCAGTTGGTGCACGCGGCAACCTCCTTGCCGGAGCTGCCAACTTGGGCTTGCTTGGCGCCACCATCATTGCCGGACTGCTCAACGACTAGTACCTCCTTGCCGTTCTTCTTCCTGTTGCGCCTCCGGTTTTTCCTTGCCGGGGCGGCATCCTCATTGTCAGATCCCCCTGTTCCAGTAGTCTCTCCAGGGAGTTTCCTCCCTTCCTCAGTGCGTGCACACTTGTCGGCCAGGGCGTATAGCTCACTGACGTCTCTGATCCTGCTCATCGCCATTTCCTCCTGCATCCTGCGATTACGCACGTTCTGATGGAACGCGCTGATAACGGCGGCAGGGTGGATGTCTGGGATGTTGCGCTGCACACGGCTGAATCTCTGGATATACTTGCGTAGGGGCTCTCCTTCCTTCTGGGCAAGCAGGTGGAGGTCACTCTCTTGGCCATGTGGTTTGTGGCCGCCCGTAAAGGCGCCGACAAACTGATGGCACAAGTCCGCCCAAGAGGATATGGAGTTGTCCGGCAAGTGCATGAGCCAGGACCTGACTTCGGGCTCGAGCACGAGCGGGAAGTAGTTGGCAAGGACCTTGTCGTCTCGCCCCCCGGCAGCTTGCACCGCAATGGTGTACATGCTGAGGAACTCTGACGGGTGCGACTTGCCGTCGTACTTCTCTGGTACGTCTGGCTTGAAATGCTTTTGACTGAGGCACTGGACTTGCCGCACCTCGCGGGTAAACGCAGGGCAACCAACCGCATACAGCAAGTTGCCTCGTTCTCCGGTCGCATGCATGTCAATAAAAGGCCCAGCGCGCAGGTCTGATTGACGCCGCGCTTGTCTTCGGTGCTCGATGCGTGTTCGAGCGTCTTCTTACTGTCTCTCATGAAAAACTTGGCACTGATCGCGACGAGCTCGCGGATCTGATGACGCGGTAGAGTCGCTGTCGAGGTGGATCCCGCGAGTCGGCGATCTTGGCCTTCGAGGCGGAGAGTGCATAGTGGTTGCACCCTCGCCGGTCTTGTCGCCACCGGCTCGCGCCTGGCTGACTTGCTGCGGCAGCGATACGCTCGGCTGCCGTGGGTTGTCACCGTTGGCGAAGCCGATGAGGCTCTGGATAGTGGCCCTCCAGTCATCGATCTTCCCTAGCGCTGGAGGGTAATTTAGGAGCAGTTGGGCACGTGCCAACGCTTCCGCCGGAGTGGCGGGCGGCGGCAGCGAACGGTGCGAGGAGCGAGATATGCTCGGACTTCTAACTGCGTTAGAAGGAGCAGTACCTCGTCCAGGCGACCGTGCCCTGCTCGTGCCGGCATGCTGGCGCGCATGCTGGTCTTGAGCGCTCCGGGATCCGCCAGCTTGGTCTTGACCTAGCAATCGTATGGTACCGTGAGTACCATGACGCTGCTGGTCCCGCGCCTCCTGGGACGGGCGCGGAGCGTGTACGGACGCCGAGGTCTTGGAGTGCGCTCGGTCGTTGTGGGAGCCGACCGCGCCGCCGACGTGCAGCGCAGTCTTGTCCTTGGACCTGGCAGCACCATGAGTCCCCTCGTCGGCGCCCGCTCTTCTGCCAGCGCCTACTCCACCAGCCGTTCGCTCTAGCGATGGTGGGCTCGGCGCAGACGGAGCAGCCGCCTCCGAAATCTTCTTCTTAAGTGGCATGTTGATGAAGATGACGAAAGTTCGGCTCGTGCGAACGCCGGATCAGGTTCACACAGCCTCGACGCACCCCTACCTGGCGCGCCAAAGATGTCGGTGTACTAAAGTAGGGGTACCTTAGTATCCCGAACTTGTGCACGGGCAGTCGCAGCATCCCGCGGCAAGGCTTGCCGGGCGACCGCAAAGACCCTCCGTGGTTCCTTTGGAGCCATTCAAGAAAAAAGTATCCATGGCCTCGGCAAGAGGAGCTTGCGGGGAAGGAGACAAGACCCCGGCAAGAGGAGCTTGCCGGGAAGACCAACCAAGACATCTCGAGAAGCTTGCTGCGACGCGCTGCGCGTCGCGGCAAGACCCGGTGAGGGACAAGCTCCCGGACGCGACAAGACAACATCCGCGGCAAGGCGCTTGCCGCGGCAAGCTACTACTCCGCAGCGCGCGCTCCAGCTCACCCACCAACGTGTCGCTCTGGGATCGTCCCTGGCATACATGGTGGGAGGCTGTGTAGCCAGGGGCATGCGGTGGCAAGCAGGCGCTGACAAGGAGCCATCGTGGCAAATGGTGGCGCCCCTGACGGTCCCTTTCCGCCCCGTCTAGGCAACGCAGACAGGCACTTAATGCCTTTGTCCCCTGCCATCAGGGTTAGGTATGATACAACTGTAGCAAGCGGTGCCGCCAACTACCACCTCTTTTACCTTTTTACCCTCATCTCTGTTGCCACCTATTGGTGACCCCTTAGGCATATAAAAGGAGGCCCATGTGCAACAGGGGGGGGGGGGGGGGAGGACGACCATTCTCACGCTCGGTCTCGCTAACCACCCAAGTGTACTGTAGCATTCATCGCTCCCGAGCAAGAACACAATACAAACCAAAGCAGGAGTAGGGTTTTACGCATCCGTGCGGCCCGAACCTGGGTAAACTGATCGCGTCGTTCGTGCGTTCGCCTCGATCTGCTCTTCGTGCATTCTCTGCCCCCTGCTGAACCAAAAGGGGCTCGGTCCGCCGATCCCCATAGGTGTACGTGGGATCAGCACCCCCGACATCTTTGGCGCGCCAGTTAGGGGATTCGTCAGGGCCCGGCGCGGTGGCTGCGGCGGAGGAGTCGGTGGTCGGAGCAGCACCTAGCGCTCCTGCGGCCTCCGAGTCGTCAGTACGACCGCCAGACTCCCCGCCCGCCTCCATGGCGGCAATTCTCCCCACGGAACTCGTATACGGGTCGCCTCGAGTGCTCGCTTACGATGAGCTTGAGCAAGAGCAGCTGCGGCAAGACGACACGCTGCTCCTCGAGGAAGACCGTCTTCAGGCTGTTGTGCGAGCCGCTCGCTACCAGCAAGCTTTGCGCCGCTACCATAGCCACAAAGTTAATGCCAGAAGTTTCGAGGAAGGCGACCTTGTTCTTCGGCGCGTTCAATCCGCCAAGAATTCAAACAAGTCGACGCCGAAGTGGGAAGGCCCTTACCGGGTGAAACGAGTCACTAGTCCTGGCGCTGTCCGCCTGGGGACCGAAGATGGCATCCCAGTGAGCAACTCTTGGAATATTGAGCATCTTCGTAAGTTTTACCCGTAAGGTGCGGTTGTCGGACCCTGTCCGGCAACCACCCTTTGTACAAGTCTTGCCGCTGTTGCATGTAATCCTTTATACAAAGCCGGGCGCGGATCCCGTGCGTAAATATCGTGTTTTCAGCACACCTTGTCAGTTTCATGCTTTTTAAATTTTGCATGTATTATCTGACATGTTGTGCAGCACTTACCCCCGGTAAACAATAACGAGCCATAAGGCTCGATACTATTATTTCCTCTTCTTTCTTTTTCGCAAGGAAAAGGAGGTCCTCTCGCGCATAAGTTTGCCGGGGGGGGGGGGGGGGGGGGGGGAGGGAGAAGATACGACATGGACCGGGCGTCGTCCAAGAAGTTTTCGCCTTGCCGGGAAACAAGTAACAAGAAAGATAAGTTGCCAAAGTCTGAGCAATCCAATTTCCTTTAAATTTATAGAGTTATCTTCCTTGAACAACCGTCCCTTGTATGGAAAACCTGTGCGTGGAGGAACCAACTCGTAGCTAGTTGCGCCCTTACTATTGTTTCGAGTCCGCTCAACAACTTAAGTGAGCTGCGACTAGCTCTGCGACAAGGTTTCTTGTCGGCTGCGGCACCGCCAGCAGGGGACCAACTCGTAGCTAGTTGCGCCCTTACTGTTGTTTCGAGTCCGCTCAACAACTTAAGTGAGCTGCGGCTAGCTCTGCGACAAGGTTTCCTGTTGGTTGCAGCACCGCCAGCAGGCTGCTGATGTTCCGCTGCTAATGTTCCGCACTCAGCGCTCGCGGCAAAGGTGCCCGCACTGGCAAGTTCCCTAAAAGCGTAAGCCAACTTGGGCTTGCTTGGCGCCAGTATCATTGCGGGACTGCTCAACGACTAGTACCTCCTTGCCGTTCTTCTTCCTGTTGCGCCACCGGTTTTTCCTTGCCGGGGCGGCATCCTCACTGTCAGATCCCCCTGTTCCAGTAGTCTCTCCGGGGAGTTTCCTCCCTTCCTCAGCGCGTGCGCACTTGTCGGCCAGGACGTATAGCTCACTGACGTCTCTGATCTTGCTCATCACCATTTCCCCCCGCATCCTGCGATTACGCACGTTCTGACGGAACGCGCTGATAACCGCGGCAGGGTGGATGTCTGGGATGTTGCACTGCACGCGGCTGAATCTCTGGATATAATTGCGCAAGGGCTCTCCTTCCTTCTGGGCAAGCAGGTGGAGGTCACTCTCTTGGCCATGTGGTTTGTGGCCGCCTGTAAAGGCGCCGACAAACTGATGGCACAATTCCGCCCAAGAGGATATGGAGTTGTCCGGCAAGTGCATGAGCCAGGACCTGACTTCGGGCTTGAGCACGAGCGGGAAGCAGTTGGCAAGGACCTTGTCGTCTCGCCCCCCGGCAGCTTGCACCGCAATGGTGTACATGCTAAGGAACTCAGACGGGTGCGACTTGCCATCGTACTTCTCCGGTACGTCCGGCTTGAAATGCTTCTGGCTGGGACACTGGACTTGCCGCAGCTCTCGGGTAAACGCAGGACAACCTGCCGCGTACGGCAAGTCGCCTGGCTCTCCGGGCGCATGCATGTCAACAGAAGGCCCAGCGCGCAGGTCTGATTGGCGCCGCGCTTCTCTTCGGCGCTCGATGCGTGTTCGAGGGTCTTCTTGCTGTCTCTCATGAAGAACTTGGCGCTGATCACGACGAGCTCGCGTATCTGACGACGCGGTGGAGTAGCTGTCGAGGTGGATCCGGCGAGTCGGCGATCTTGGCCTTCGAGGCGGAGAGTGCATAGTGGTTGCACCCTCGCCGGTCTTGTCGCCACCGGCTCGCGCTTGGCTGAATTGCCGCGGCAGCGATGCGCTCGGCTGCCGTGGGTTGTCACCGTTGGCGAAGCCGATGAGGCTCTGGATAGTGGCCCTCCAGTCATCGATCTTCTCTGGCGACAAGAAGGATGCCCTTGTCTGCACCGACAAGATCTACCGGGAAGCAGCTGCTGCGACAGACCGCAAGGCACTTGCCGCTGAAGCTCCCGGGGGGAAGAAGAAGGCCAAGTCCGGCAAAGCTCTGATGCCCACTCCGGCAAGCGCACCTCCTCTGAGTGCTGCGCTGATGTCGAGGACGCACCATCGAGCTCCACCGGCAAGTGTAAAAAGGCAATGGCAGCTCCACCGCATACCAAGAAGTTGTCCGCCAAGGAGGACGGCACTGGTGGTACCTTCACCATCAGTGCCACGCTCGACCCTAAATAGGAAAGCGCGCTCGTTACTTTCCTGTGGGCGAATGTCGACGTGTTTGCATGGCAACCGTCTGATATCCCCGGTGTTCCCAGGAAAGTAATTGAGCACCATCTTGTCGTTTGTCCTGGCAAGTTCCCTAAAAGCGTAAGCCAACTTGGGCTTGCTTGGCGCCACTATCATTGCGGGACTGCTCAACGACTAGTACCTCCTTGTCGTTCTTCTTCCTGTTGCGCCACCGGTTTTTCCTTGCCGGGCGGCATCCTCACTGTCAGATCCCCCTGTTCCAGTAGTGTCTCCGGGGAGTTTCCTCCCTTCCTTAGCGCGTGCGCACTTGTCGGCCGGGACGTATAGCTCACTGACGTCTCTGATCTTGCTCATCACCATTTCCTCCCGCATCCTGCGATTACGCGCGTTCTGATGGAACGCGCTGATAACCGCGGCAGGGTGGATGTCTGGGATGTTGCACTGCACGCGGCTGAATCTCTGGATATAATTGCGCAAGGGCTCTCCTTCCTTCTGGGCAAGCAGGTGGAGGTCACTCTCTTGGCCATGTGGTTTGTGGCCGCCTGTAAAGGCGCCGACAAACTGATGGCACAAGTCCGCCCAAGAGGATATGGCGTTGTCCGGCAAGTGCATGAGCCAGGACCTGACTTCGGGCTTGAGCACGAGCGGGAAGTAGTTGGCAAGGACCTTGTCGTCTCGCCCCCCGGCAGCTTGCACCGCAATGGTGTAGATGCTAAGGAACTCAGACGGGTGCGACTTGCCATCGTACTTCTCCGGTACGTCCGGCTTGAAATGCTTCTGGCTGGGACACTGGACTTGCCGCAGCTCTCGGGTAAACGCAGGACAACCTGCCGCGCACGGCAAGTCGCCTGGCTCTCCGGGCGCATGCATGTCAACAGAAGGCCCAGCGCGCAGGTCTGATTGGCGCCGCGCTTCTCTTCGGCGCTCGATGCATGTTCGAGGGTCTTCTTGCTGTCTCTCATGAAGAACTTGGCACTGATCACGACGAGCTCGCGTATCTGACGACGCGGTGGAGTAGCTGTCGAGGTGGATCCGGCGAGTCGGCGATCTTGGCCTTCGAGGCGGAGAGTGCATAGTGGTTGCACCCTCGCCGGTCTTGTTGCCACCGGCTCGCGCTTGGCTGAATTGCCGCGGCAGCGATGCGCTCGGCTGCCGTGGGTTGTCACTGTTGGCGAAGCCGATGAGGCTCTGGATAGTGGCCCTCCAGTCATCGATCTTCTCTAGCGACAAGAAGGATGCCCTTGTCTGCACCGACAAGATCTACCGGGAAGCAGCTGCTGCGACAGACCGCAAGGCACTTGCCGCTGAAGCTCCCGGGGGGAAGAAGAAGGCCAAGTCCGGCAAAGCTCTGATGCCCACTCCGGCAAGCGCACCTCCTCCGAGTGCTGCGCTGACGTCGAGGACGCACCATCGAGCTCCACCGGCAAGTGTAAAAAGGCAATGGCAGCTCCACCGCATACCAAGAAGGTGTCCGCCAAGGAGGACGGCACTGGTGGTACCTTCACCATCAGTGCCACGCTCGACCCTAAATAGGAAAGCGCGCTCGTTACTTTCCTGTGGGCGAATGTCGACGTGTTTGCATGGCAACCGTCTGATATCCCCGGTGTTCCCAGGAAAGTAATTGAGCACCATCTTGTCATTTGTCCTGGCAAGTTCCCTAAAAGCGTAAGCCAACTTGGGCTTGCTTGGCGCCACTATCATTGCGGGACTGCTCAACGACTAGTACCTCCTTGCCGTTCTTCTTCCTGTTGCGCCACCGGTTTTTCCTTGCCGGGGCGGCATCCTCACTGTCAGATCCCCCTGTTCCAGTAGTGTCTCCGGGGAGTTTCCTCCCTTCCTCAGCGCGTGCGCACTTGTCGGCCAGGACGTATAGCTCACTGACGTCTCTGATCTTGCTCATCACCATTTCCTCCCGCATCCTGCGATTACGCGCGTTCTGATGGAACGCGCTGATAACCGCGGCAGGGTGGATGTCTGGGATGTTGCACTGCACGCGGCTGAATCTCTGGATATAATTGCGCAAGGGCTCTCCTTCCTTCTGGGCAAGCAGGTGGAGGTCACTCTCTTGGCCATGTGGTTTGTGGCCGCCTGTAAAGGCGCCGACAAACTGATGGCACAAGTCCGCCCAAGAGGATATGGAGTTGTCCGGCAAGTGCATGAGCCAGGACCTGACTTCGGGCTTGAGCACGAGCGGGAAGTAGTTGGCAAGGACCTTGTCGTCTCGCCCCCCGGCAGCTTGCACCGCAATGGTGTAGATGCTAAGGAACTCAGATGGGTGCGACTTGCCATCGTACTTCTCCGGTACGTCCGGCTTGAAATGCTTCTGGCTGGGACACTGGACTTGCCGCAGCTCTCGGGTAAACGCAGGACAACCTGCCGCGTACGGCAAGTCGCCTGGCTCTCCGGGCGCATGCATGTCAACAGAAGGCCCAGCGCGCAGGTCTGATTGGCGCCGCGCTTCTCTTCGGCGCTCGATGCGTGTTCGAGGGTCTTCTTGCTGTCTCTCATGAAGAACTTGGCGCTGATCACGACGAGCTCGCGTATCTGACGACGCGGTGGAGTAGCTGTCGAGGTGGATCCGGCGAGTCGGCGATCTTGGCCTTCGAGGCGGAGAGTGCATAGTGGTTGCACCCTCGCCGGTCTTGTCGCCACCGGCTCGCGCTTGGCTGAATTGCCGCGGCAGCGATGCGCTCGGCTGCCGTGGGTTGTCACCGTTGGCGAAGCCGATGAGGCTCTGGATAGTGGCCCTCTAGTCATCGATCTTCTCTGGCGACAAGAAGGATGCCCTTGTCTGCACCGACAAGATCTACCGGGAAGCAGCTGCTGCGACAGACCGCAAGGCACTTGCCGCTGAAGCTCCCGGGGGGAAGAAGAAGGCCAAGTCCGGCAAAGCTCTGATGCCCACTCCGGCAAGCGCACCTCCTCCGAGTGCTGCGCTGCCGTCGAGGACGCACCATCGAGCTCCACCGGCAAGTGTAAAAAGGCAATGGCAGCTCCACCGCATACCAAGAAGGTGTCCGCCAAGGAGGACGGCACTGGTGGTACCTTCACCATCAGTGCCACGCTCGACCCTAAATAGGAAAGCGCGCTCATTACTTTCCTGTGGGCGAATGTCGACGTGTTTGCATGGCAACCGTCTGATATCCCCGGTGTTCCCAGGAAAGTAATTGAGCACCATCTTGTCGTTTGTCCTCATGCGCGGCCCGTGAAGTAGAAGGTCAGAAGACAGGCAGTGGAGCACCAAGAATTCATAGCAGAAGAAATCAAGAAATTGGAAGCAGCAGGCCTTGTCAGAGGAGTGCTCCATCCCACGTGGCTGGCCAATCCTGTGGTAGTGCGCAAGGCAAATGGAAAATGGAGGCTTTGTATTGACTTTACTGATGTTAATAAAGCTTTTCCCAAAGATCCATTTCCCTTGCCGCGCATTGACCAGATTGTTGACTCCACAGCCGGATGTGAGTTGCTTTCATTTCTTGACGCATACTCAGGATACCATTAGATCTTCATGGCAGAAGAGGATGAGGAGAAAACCGCATTCATTACTCCATGTGGCACGTACTGTTTCGTATGGATGCCTTTCGGATTAAAGAATGCTGGTTCAACCCTTGCCAGAGTAGTACACATCGCTTTGAAGCCATAGATGCACAGAAATATAGAAGCTTACATGGATGATATAGTGGTCAAAAGCAAGGACAGGGCAACTCTGATCCAAGACTTAGAAGAGACTTTTGCAAATCTGCGTAAGGTCAACCTCAAGCTCAACCCCGATAAGTGTGTGTTTGGAGTCCCTTCCGGCAAGCTTCTCGGGTTCTTTGTGTCTCAGCGGGGAATCGAAGCTAATCCCGACAAGATCAAGGCCATTGAGCAGATCGAAGCACCAAAGCGCGTCAAGGATGTACGGAAGCTTGCCGGCTGCATGGCTGTTCTCAGCAGGTTTATCTCTCGGTCTGCCGAGCGCGCCCTGCCATTTTTCAAAATTTTGAAAAAGGCAGGTCCAATGAAATGGACTCCGGAAGCGGAGGCTGCGTACAAGACTTGAAGAGATACCTGTCCTCCATTCCAACGCTTGTCGCACCTAAGCCACAAGAGAAGTTGCTGTTGTACATAGCGGCAACCAATCAAGTGGTTAGTGCTGCGTTAGTAGCGGAGAGGGAGGCAGATGACGAGCCAGCGACCGCGGCAAGCACATCCAACGACAAGCAGGGGGCTTCCCCGACAGGCTCTGGTCCCGACAAGCAAGGATCTGCGTAGATGCAAGAGGAGATACAGAAGAAGATGGTGCAGCGCCCAGTTTACTTTGTCAGTTCCCTTCTGCAGGTGGCTAGGTCAAGGTACTCTGGTGTGCAGAAGTTGCTTTTCGGCCTTCTCATGGCCTCGAGAAAGCTACGCCATTACTTCCAAGCACATGAGATCATAGTTGTCACTCGCTTTCCGCTGAAGAGGATATTGCAAAATCCAGAAGCAACAGGCAGGATTGTCGAGTGGGCACTAGAACTGTCAAGCTTTGGCCTCAAATTTGAGAGTACATCAACGATCCAAAGCAGAGCGTTGGCAGAGTTCATAGCAGAGTGGACGCCAACTCTAGACGAAGAAATTCCGGAGACGAGCATCCCCGCCAAGGAAGCAAACAAAGAGTGGCCCATGTACTTTAACATTGCCTTCTCGCTGCAAGGCGCCGGTGCTGGTGTGCTGTTTATCGCACCCACCGAAGAGCACCTCAAGTACATAGTCCAGATGCACTTTCCCAAAGAGCAAGCGACAAACAATACTGCAGAGTATGAAGGCTTGCTTGCCGGTCTCAGGATCGCGACAGAACTTGGGATTAAGAGGCTAATTGTCAGCGGTGACTCGCAGCTTGTCGTCCGCCAAGTGAACAAGGTTTACCAGAATCCGTTGATGGAAGCTTACGTTGATGAAGTGAGGAAGCTAGAAGAGTGCTTTGACGGCCTGCAAATGGAACATGTTCCAAGAGCTGAGAATGACATTGCCGATGGCTTGTCAAAGTGCGCTGCACTTAAATTACCTGTGAACCAGGAATTTTTGTGCTCAAGCTGACTCAGCCATCTGTAACACCACCAACTGGACAGAGCAAGAAGACGAAGTTGGTTTCTGGTGACTGTTTTCCGGCAGAGCTTCCCGAAGCCGCCGCCAAGAAAGTCCCCAAGATCAACACCAACAGTGATGAGGAGCAGTCTGCTCCGGCAAGCCCTAGGGTTTGTTCCGTTGAAGCAGACGCTCCCGACAAGTCTTGCTCCGGCAAGCTTGCCGGGGAACATCAAGCTCCGGCTGAGCCACAAGTTCTTGCCGAGGAAGCAGATTTTCCCGCAGCAGTAGCATAGCCTTTAGTCCTTGTTGTCGAGCCACAGGCTCCAACATGGGCGCAGCAGATTGTCTGTTTCCTTCAGACAGGAGAACTTCCCGAAGAGCAGGAAGAAACAGAAAGAGTAGCCCGGCAGTCTAGTATGTACCAGTTTGTCGACAACACACTGTGCAGAAGAAGACTCAACGGTGTGAAATTGAAGTGTATTCCCCGGGAAGATGGACAGAAGCTGTTGGCAGAGATACATGGAGGCATATGTGGTCACCACATTGGCGCAAGAGCCCTTGTCGGGAAAGCATTCCGGCAAGGCTTCTTCTGGCCGACAGCCCTCCAGGATGCAACTGCACAAGTAACCAAGTGTGAAGCGTGCCAGTTCCATTCCAAGCAGATACACCGGCCAGCTCAAGCTCTCCAGACGATCCCTTTATCCTGGCCATTTTCGGTCTGGGGGCTCGATATCCTCGCCCCCTTTCCCCGAGCTGTCAGGGGCTTTGAGTACTTGTACGTTGCAATCGACAAGTTCACAAAGTGGCCGGAAGTGGAACCAGTGAGGAAGGTGACAGCACAGTCAGCAGTCAAGTTCTTCAGGTCGATTGTTAGCCTTTTTGGGATCCCTAACACGATAATCACCGACAATGGTACACAATTTACGAGCTGCACCTTCATGCAGTACGTCCAAGATCTTGGCGCCAAGGTCTGCTTTGCTTCTGTTGCTCACCCAAAAAGCAAATGCTGAAGTGCTGCGCGGGCTCAAGACCAGAACTTTCCACGGGCTACACAAGTGCGGAAGAAACTGGATCGAGGAGCTGTCGGTGGTTCTTTGGTCGATCAGGACGACGCCAAATCGAGCCACTGGCCAGACACCCTCCGCTCTAGTCTATGGAGCGGAGGCAGTTATCCCCACGTAACTCGTATACGGGTCACCTCGAGTGCTCGCTTATGATGAGCTTGAGCAAGAGCGGCTGCGGCAAGATGACGCGCTGCTACTTGAGGAAGATCATCTTCAGGCTGTTGTGCGAGCCGCTCGCTACCAGCAAGATTTGCGCCGCTATCATAGCCGCAAAGTTAACGCCAGAAGTCTTGAGGAAGGCGACCTTGTTCTTCGGCGCGTTCAGTCCGCCAAGAATTCCAACAAGTTGACGCCGAAGTGGGAAGGCCCTTACCGGGTGAAACGAGTCACCAGGCCTGGCGCTGTCCGTCTGGAGACCGAAGATGGCGTACCAGTGAGCAACTCCTGGAATATCGAGCATCTTCGTAAGTTTTACCCGTAAGGCGCGGTTGTCGGACCCTGTCCGGCAACCACCCTTTTGTACAAGTCTTGCCGCTGTTGCATGTAATCCTTTGTACAAAGCCAGGCGCAGACCCTGAGCACAAGTAAATGAAGCGTTGGCGCCCAGAGTTATAGCATGCATGCTAGGTCGAGTCTCGTCCTTGGTTAGGGTTGATAGTGCTTAACAGCGGCTAACCCCTAACTTAGAGGTCGAGTGTGCGTCCCTTTTCCTTTCTTTCGTTTCCCTTGGTTCGCAGGGCTCGCATATCCTTGCTGGACCGCCTGAGGACAAAAAGGAGAAGAAGGACGTACCGGCATCTGGACCCCGGCAAGCCAGTGTTGCCGGGGGCTGCAAGTACCAATTTTCACCCACGGCAAGCCAAAGTTGCCGGGGGCTGGAATCTCAGATAAGTCCTTCATCCCTCATCATGCATTCTCTTATGGACTGGGGAATACGAAACCTCGTTTCTTCCTGAAAACTACCGTGCTCCCTTAACTCTAGGCCCTGGGGCTCGTCCCTGGGCCCAAGTTTAGTCGTAGTCGCGGCAGCAAAGGGAGGAAACGAGGGGCCGCACCCGCCTCGTCCCTGCCTCTGCCAAAGGCGTGAGAAAGGTCGAGCGACGTGGGAAGACGGCAGGGCCTGTTGCCGGGGAAGAAGTGTCTATCTGAAAGATACCAAGGATTTGCTCCTTGACGTGGGTTCTACCCGCGAGACAAATGACCCGGCAAGCATCCCCTTTTCATTAAAAACATTCCACTCAGGTACAGTCCATAGAGGATTAAAAACATGAAAGACAAGATTACAAGTTTTCAATGCAACTAAGGCCCGAAGGCTTACAAATTAAAAAGATAAGATGCCCGTAATCCCTTTCCTTTCCCTCTCTTCAGGAGGTAGGTCAAGGAGGCGAGAAGGGCAAAAGGGGCGCCTAGGCGAGCTACCGGTGCCAGAAGACACCAAAAGAACATCCCAGGGGCCGTCCGAAGGCGGGACGGTGATGGCGGCGCCGGAAGCAGGGCTCGAAGACAAGGCGGCAGGACGTCAGCACGCTGTCGAGTGCACCACGCCCTCGTACTCCGACTTGACGTTCTTGCCGCCAGCCCTCTTCCCCTTCCGCAGCCTCCCTACGCCAGCCGCTCAAGGAGACGACCCCGGGGAGTTCAAGGCGCCGGCGACACGGAAGATGGGGTCACCAGTGCCGCACGGAGCGGCGCCCGACACCTAGTCGGACCCGTCATCCTGCCGCCCGCTACCCTCGTCGCCGCTGTCGCTCTCCTCCGCGTCACTCTCGCTCGAGGAGGAGCCTTCGCTATCAGAGGAGCTGTCCACGCAGCACTTCGCCCGAGTGCCGAAGCACCCGAAGACCTTGACGGAGAGGAGATCGTTCTCCATCAACTTAAAATGGAGGGTGAGCCCCGCCGTCAAGCTGTGGATACGGGCGAATGTCTTCCACCCTCAACCAAGATACATCACATCAGGGGCTGGGGATTCAACGCGGACTCGCGTGCCGCTGATCCCACAGCCCCTCATGTGCAGTCTCAGTGTCTCGGGCGGGTCCGGCTCCATCGCGCTCGCGAACGGAGCTGGGAGCTGGAGGCGACGACGAGGCGCCTGGCGCAGCCTGACAAAGAACTCACAAGGGTCGTCCCCAATATGGACCCCCGTGGGAAGAGGAACCACCGGCGGAGGCGAAGCCGGTGCGCCGCCCCGTCCACCTCTTCCCCGAGCACCTCGGCCTCGTCCTCGGCCTCGTCCACGACCTCGCCCCCTCCCTCTCCTCCTTATGGCTGGCTCCGCCACCACGGGTGCGGGAGACGGATGGATGCGTTGTCTGGCAGCGACCCTCGCCGCCACTGATGAAGGACCAGGGTTCCCTTTCTCCATGGCGAATGAGAGAAAGGGGAGCAGAAGCTGAAGGAAGGAGAAGATGGGAGAATGCGGGCTTCCGTCCTCCCCTCCCGCTCTTTATAAAGGAGCGAGGTGGGGGCTCGGCCGCCCCGCTCAGCGAATCAAGACGCGGGAAGGCAGGGAGCTGGGGCCGACCCGCTGCCTCGACCCACGACGGCCCCGTTTCCCGCCACCGTCGTCCGCGACCCCAAGTGCATGGGAGCCGCGTGGCAGGCGTGTAGAACCAAGGCGACGGATGGGGCGATCTCTCCCCACCCCGTGATCGTGGGGAGTGGACGCCTCGAAAACCGCCCACGATCTCTCCCATGATGCCGCATTCGACGCGTGCCGCTCGGGGAGGGCGCGGTGCGTGCGGAGTCAGATACGGCGTGACCCAGGCCGCGCGTGCCCGTGCACTGTTTTGGGCCTGGCCCAACAGCGCTCGGCACCGTGTATGGCCCAGGCCCGGGGGCTCCTGTCGGTGTACTAAAGTAGGGGCACCTTAGTATCCCGAACTTGTGCACGGGCAGTCGCAGCATCCCGCGGCAAGGCTTGCCGGGCGACCGCCAAGACCCTCCGTGGTTCCTTTGGAGCCATTCAAGAACAAAGTATCCAAGGCCCCGGCAAGAGGAGATTGCCGGGAAGGAGACAAGACCCCGGCAAGAG
Source organism: Triticum monococcum (assembly GCA_034509565.1). Lineage (NCBI taxonomy): Eukaryota > Viridiplantae > Streptophyta > Magnoliopsida > Poales > Poaceae > Triticum > Triticum monococcum. Next base: position 9,957,515 of record CM067845.1, on the reverse strand, counting down.
GAGCTTGCCGGGAAGACCAACCAAGACATCTCGAGAAGCTTGCTGCGACGCGCTGCGCGTCCCGGCAAGACCCGGTGAGTGACAAGCTCCCGGACACGACAAGACAACATCCGCGGCAAGGCGCTTGCCGCGGCAAGCTACTACTCCGCAGCCCGCGCTCCAGCTCACCCACCAACGTGTCGCTCTGGGACCGTCCCTGGCATACGTGGTGGGAGGCTGTGCAGCCAGGGGCATGCGGTGGCAAGCAGGCGCTGACAAGGAGCCATCGTGGCAAACAGTGGCGCCCCTGACGGTCCCTTTCCGCCCCGTCTAGGAGGCGCAGACAGGCATTTAATGCCTTTGTCCCCTGCCGTCAGGGTTAGGTATGATACAACTGTAGCAAGCGGTGGTGCCAACTACCACCTCTTTTACCTTTTAACCCTCATCTTTGTTGCCACCTGTCGGTGACCCCTTAGGCATATACAAGGAGGCCCATGCGCAACAAGGGGGAGGACGACCATTCTCATGCTCGGTCTCGCTAACAACCCAAGTGTACTGTAGCATTCATCGCCCCCGAGCAAGAACACAATACAAACCAAAGCAAGAGTAGGGTTTTACGCATCCGTGCGGCCCGAACCTGGGTAAACTGGTCGCGTCGTTCGTGCGTTCGCCTCGATCTGCTCTTCGTGCATTCTCCGCCCCCTGCCGAACCAAAAGGGGCTCGGTCCGCCGATCCCCATAGGCGTACGTGGGATCAGCACCCCCGATAGAGCCCCTTTTGGTTCGGCAGGGGGCGGAGAATGCACGAAGAGCAGATCGAGGCGAACGCACGAACGACGCGATCGGTTTACCCAGGTTCGGGCCGCACGGATGCGTAAAACCCTACTCCTGCTTTGGTTTGTATTGTGTTCTTGCTCAGGAGCGATGAATGCTACAGTACACTTGGGTGGCTAGCGAGACCGAGCGTGAGAATGATCGCCCCCCCTCCCTGTTGCGCATGGGCCTCCTTTTATATGTCTAAGGGGTCACCGACAGGTGGCAACAGAGATGAGGGTAAAAAGGTAAAAGAGGTGGTAGTTGGCGCCACCGCTTACTACAGTTGTATCATACCTAACCCTGACGGCAGGGGACAAAGGCATTAAATGCCTGTCTGTGTCGCCTACACGGGGCGGAAAGGGACCGTTAGGGGCGCCACCGTTTGCCACGATGGCTATCCTGTCAGCGCCTGCTTGCCACCGCATGCCCCTAGCTGAACAGCCTCCCACCACGTATGCCAGGGACGGTCCCAGAGCGACACGTTGGTGGGTGAGCTGGAGTGCGGGCTGTGGAGTAGTAGCTTGCCGCGGCAAGCGCCTTGCCGCGGATGTTGTCTTGTCGCGTCCGGGAGCTTGTCGCTCACCGGGTCTTGCCGGGACACGCAGCGCGTCGCAGCAAGCTTCTCGAGATGTCTTGGTTGGTCTTCCCGGCAAGCTCCTCTTGCCGGGGTCATGTCTCCTTCCCGGCAAGCTCCTCTTGCCGGGGCCTTGGATACTTTGTTCTTGAATGGCTCCAAAGCAACCACGGAGGACCTTGGCGGTCACCCGGCAAGCCTTGCCGCGGGGCGCTGCGACTGCCCGTGCACAAGTTCGGGATACTAAGGTACCCCTACTTTAGTACACCGACAAGGGCTAATATACTTTTGCAATAAGTGTATGAGTTCTTTATGACTAATGTGAGTCAATGGATTATACGCATTCTTACCTTTCCGCAATTTGCTAGCCTCTACGGTACCTTGCATTGCCCTTTCTCACCTCGAGAGTCGATGCAAACTTCGCTGGTGCATTCAAACCCCGTGATATGATACGCTCTATCACACATATGCCTTATTATATCTTCCTCAAAACAGCCACCATACCTACCTATTATGGCCATTCCATAGCCATTCCGAGATATATTGTCATGCAATTTCCACCACTTCTGTTTTGATGACTTGAGCATTCATTGTCATATTGCTTTGCATGATCATATAGCTGACATAGTAGTTACGGCTCATGTTACGCTAGATCATTGCACATCCAGGTACACTGCCATAGGCATTCATATAGAGTCATACTTTTTATAGGTATCAAGTTGTAAATTTTATTTCTATTAAGTTATAAGTAAATAGAAATGTGATGATCATCATTATTCATTTTTAGAGCATTGCCCAGTGAGGAAAGGATGATGAGACTCCGGACAAAGAGAGAGAAAAAGGGGGGAAAGAAAAAAAGAAAAAAAGAAAAAAGAAAAAAAGAAAAAAAGAAAAAAAAGAAAAAAGAGAGAAGGGGCATGCTAGTTCCACACTTGTGCTTCAAAGTAGCACCATGTTTTTCATATGGAGAGTCTCCTACGTTGTCACTTTCATATACTAGTGCGAATTTTTCATTATAGGATTAGATGCACAGCTACTTAGTTTGCATATTGAGCTTTCATACACTTATAGCTCTTAGTACATTCGTTGCATGGCAATCCCTACTGAGGGAGTGCTGGAATAAGGGGTCCTCGGGCGTCCGGCCTGTTAGCCATGGGCCAGACTGATGGGCTGTGAAGATACGAAGACCAAAGACTGCACCCGTGTCCGGATAGGACTCTCCTTGGCGTGGAAGGCAAGCTTGGCGACCGGATATGTAGATTTCTTTCTTTGTAACTGACCCTGTGTAACCCTAGATCCTCCCGGTGTTTATATAAACTGGAGGACTGAGTCCGGAAAGAGAGACTCATTACCATAGTCATACAGGCTAGACTTCTAGGGTTTAGCCATTATGATCTCGTGGTAGATCACTCTTGTAATACTCATATCCATCAAGATCAATCAAGAAGGAAGTAGGGTATTTCGTCCATAGAGAGGGCCCGAACCTGGGTAAACATTGTGTCCCATGTCTCCTGTTACCATTAACCTTAGACGCATAGTTCAGGACCCCCTACCCGAGATCCGCCGGTTTTGACACCGACATTGATGCTTTCATTGAGAGTTCCACTGTGCCATCAACAACAGGATCGATGACTCGCCTCGTCCTTAAAGACAATATCACTAATGGAGGAGAACTGGCTCCAGGCCAAACCCTCCGGTTGGGCAGCTTTACCATGACCGCCCGTTCGGCCGTTAAGCCGACGATGACCTCTCGGGCCATCGAAAATCCTCTTCGCATCGACCCCAAACACTCCAAGCAGATGGATCCGGCGGAGTTTTCGTCTTTAAATGAGCTCCTTGATCATATCGCCGCCCTGGGAATCGCATCAGATTACGATCGGATCAGGCTCAGACCCGACCAAAGAGAAATCAAATCTCCACCGATCACGTACCAGATAACGGTACTCGAGGAGCAAGAAGGCGACTCTTCCCCTATACCAAAGACGGACTACGTCCAGATCGCCGACCCTACAGAGCCGGATACCCACCCGCAAAAGGAGGTGACTGGCCTTCCGAACATAGAATCGTATGGCGGGCAAAGGCAACCAAAAGATACTCCAGATTCCGGACTGTTAAGTCTGGAAAAAATTCAGACTCCGGATCATCGATCAGGTCAGGGTCCAAATCCAATTCCACCCACCCATCCAGACATAAGCGCTCTCACGAGCATACAACAGCAGTCTCAGGAAAAGGTCCACCACTTCTGGGCTAGATACCTCCTTGTCCAGTACAAGGTTAAAGATTGCGGCGACGAGGACGCAATATTAGCGTTCCGCAAAAATTGCACGAACGAAGGAATCCTCAACGCCATTAATCGCCGCTTCATACTACACTTCACTGACTTGGCAACTACCGTATAGAAGAACAGCACAATGGAAAGCGCCTGGAGGGATCAGGCAGCTTGTTGGGAGCCATCGGTCCCAACTCAACCACTGGTCCAGGCGAAAAGTGCGCATCCCCGTGACGCGCGCAGTCCAATAGCCAAGAAATACAAACCCATTACGCGACGTGGAACCGTTCTGGAGGGATGGCTCGATGGCCCATGCAAAATACACACAACACCAGATAACATACCAACCCACAGCCTTAGAGCATGTTGGATACTCCGGCAGGTAGCCAAAAGCGGCGAGGAGATCCTTACCAAAAACACCCCAGAGCAACACCCTCCAAAAGATGACGACCCCAGCGTACTGACGGTCTTTGAGACATTCACTTCAAACAATAAGCGCAAAAGGGCACTCCACGGCCTCGCCGAAATCTGTCAAATCGCCACAGTAAACCCTTGGAATGACACGGCCATAACCTTTAATGCCGGCGATGAACCAAAATACATGACAGTCCGAGCACCAGCCACTTTAGTCCTCAGTCCCATCGTGGACGGCTTTCGACTCACCAAGGTCCTCATGGATGGTGGCTGCAGACTAAACCTCATCTATGAGGATACACTCCACAAAATGGAAATAGACAGGAGCAGCATCAAGCAAAGCAGCATGACCTTCCGAGGAATCATTCCCAGTCGGGAGGCGTGGTGTGCGGGAAAAATCACACTTGATGTGGTATTCGGCACACCGAAGAATTATCGGTCTGAAGAAATCACCTTCCAAATGGCTCCTTTTAGCAACGGATACCACACCTTGTTGGGGTGGGATTCTTTTACACACTTCCAAGCTATACCTCATTATGAGTATATGAAACTCAAAATGCCCGGACCAAGCGGCATAATCGCTCTTGTCCAGACATAGCACTCCGCGCCGAAAACAAAACCGCATCCTGGCCCTTGAGGCATTATCTGAAGCCCTCGCGGCCGAAGAAGTAACCGCACTGCGCTCCACGGTGGATAGGGACGATATGATCTTAGACAAACGACCCAAATCCACCTCCTTCAAACTGGCACAAGAAATAGTCAAATTCCAGGTCCACCCAACGGACCCCAAGAAGATAGCATCTATTGGAGCACAACTGGACCCAACGGTCGAAGCCGCACTAAGGGATTTCCTTCATGAAAACTAGGATATATTCGCCTGGCACCCTTCTAACATGCCTGGAATCCCACGTGAGCTTTACGAACATAGCCTTAATATTTTAAAGGGATACAAACCAGTCAAACAAGCACTGCGGCGCTTTTCCGAGCCCAAACGCCAAGCTATGGGGGAGGAGCTTGCCAACCTAATTGAGGCCGGATTCATCAGAGAAATAAAACATCGGGACTGGCTGGCAAACCTGGTGATGGTACCAAAGAAGGACAAATCCTGGTGGTTGTGCGTCTATTTTAAAGACCTCAATAAGGCTTGCCCTAAGGATCCCTTCCCCCTCCCCTGCATTGATCAAATCATTGATGCTACTGCAGGACGACTCACTGTGTTTCCTTGATGCATATTCCGGATACCATCAAATCAAAATGAAGGAGTCCGATCAAGCTGCAACAACATTCATCACCCCATATGGGCCATTCTGCTCCAACACCATGCCCTTCAGGCTCAAGAACACTGGCGCCACATACCAACGCATGATTCAAACATGCCAGGAGAAGAAAATCGGCAAGACAGTTGAAGCTTATGTGGACGACATCGTCATCAAAACTAGGCACGTCGAAATACTAATAGACAATTTACGTCTCACATTTGATAACCTCTATGCGTATGACATTAAGCTCAATCCGGAAAAGTGCGTTTTCAGCATTCCCGCTGGAAAACTGTTGGGCTTCATCGTTTCCAACAGAGAAATTGAAGCAAATCCAGCCAAAATCCAAGCTCTGTCACAATTGGCTACGCCAATAGACCTTAAACAAGTCCCAAAACTCGCGGTTTGCGTGGCAGCTCTAAGCCGCTTTATCTCCAGATAGGGAGAAAAGGCACTACACCTCTATCGCCTTCTACGGCGTACCGATCACTTTGAGCGGACGGACGTGGTAACAGCCGGACTAGAGGAAATAAAAACCCTTCTTGCGAGCAACCCAATCCTGGCCGCGCCAAACGTCGGCGAACCGATGTTATTATACATATCGGGAACACATCAGGTGGTGAGCACCGTGCTCGTCGTTGAACGAGAACAGGACGGACACAAATTCCCACTTCAGAAGCAAGTATACCACGTATCCACTGTCCTTACGCCACTACAAAAAAAAGACACATCCGTGACATTTTGGGCCGAACGATTTTTTTTCTGTCATTCATATGACACTTCTATGACGATAATTGTGACAAAACCCGGTGAGGTAGTCCTGGATTGGGGGGTGTCCGGGTAGCCGGACTATGACCTTTGACCGGACTCCTGGACTATGAAGATACAAGATTAAAGACTTCGTCCCGTGTCCGGATGGGACTTTCCTTGGCGTGGAAGGCAAGCTTGGCGATGCGGATATTTAGATCTCCTATCATTGTAACCGACGTTGTGTAACCCTAACCCTCTCTGCTATCTTTATAAACCAGAGGGTTTTAGTCCGTAAGACAACTTCAACATACAACAATCATACCATAGACTAGCTTCTAGGGTTTAGCCTCCTTGATCTCGTGGTAGATCTAGTCTTGTACTACCCATATCATCAATATTAATAAAGCAGGACGTAGGGTTTTACCTCCATGAAGAGGGCCCGAACCTGGGTAAAAACATTGTGTCCCTTGTCTCCTATTACCATCCGCCTAGACGCACAGTTCGGGACCCCCTACCCGAGATCCGTCGGTTTTGACACCGACATTGGTGCTTTCATTGAGAGTTCCTCTGTGAAATCACTTTTAGGCCCGATGGCTCCTTCGATCATCGACAATGATGCAGTCCAGGGTGAGACTTTTCTCCCCGGACAGATCTTCGTCTTCGGTGGCTTCGCACTGCGGGCCAATTCGCTTGGCCACCTTGAGCATATCAAAAGCTACGCCCCTGGCCATCAGGTCAGGTTTGGAAGCTTAAACTACACGGCTGACATACGCGGGGACTTGATCTTCGACGGATTCGAGCCACAACCAAACGCGCCGCACTGTCTTGATGGGCATGATCTAGCTCTGCCGCCGAACAGCGCACTGGAGGCCGTACACGCATCGGTCCCGACTCTTAATTCGGGGCCGGTTGCTCCATTCGAGGACGAGCGGTTGGATGCCGCCTTGGGGGCTATGATCCCAAAGGCGATCGAGCCGAATACCAGCCCCGCACTTTGCAAGAACCATGACTCCAAGGGGCCGAACTCCTCTCCGGACTCCGAGCCCTCCGCGCCCCTACCGATCGAATCCGATTGGGCGCCGATCATGGAGTTCACCGCTGAGGACATCTTTCTGCACTCGCCCTTTGGCGATATCCTGCAGTCACTAAAGTCTCTCTCTTTGTTAGGAGAGCCCTGGCCGGACTACGGTCAACAAGGTTGGGATACGGACGATGAAGAAATTCAAAGCCCACCCACCACCCATTTGGTAGCCACTGTCGATAATTTAAACGACGTGCTCAGCTTCGACTCCGAAGACATCGACGGTATGGACGACGATGCAGGAGACGAACATGAACCAACACCTATAGGGAATTAGACAGCCACCTCATCTCATGATGTGTACATGGTGGATACACCTAAAGGAAGCGAAAACGAGGAGCACGGGGAGGTAATGAGGGATCAATCTCTCGAAAAACAATCAAAGCGGCGACGTAAACGCCGCCTCAAGCCCCGCCTCGATTCAAACCCAGCCATAGAGCAGGATGAGCCAGTAGATGACGAGCATGCCCTAGAGCAACCGTCCGAATAGGGCAACTCGGATAAAGAAACCGAACAACCCGCCCCCGACGAAAATGGCATTCCGAACAACCTTACTCCGGATAATCCCATGGAGCAGAAGAACCTCCATAAAAGGCTCGTTGCAACCGCACGCAGCCTGAAAAAGCAAAATCGGAAGCTAACAACTGCGGAAGATACACCCAGAATCAGATGGAGCAAAGTATTCAATACCGCAGACAAATACGGCGGCAGCCGCCACACTAATAGCTACCCGAAGCGAAAGCTACTGCCTGAATTTGACGAAGAGGCCTTAGAGCCCTCGCATTCAAAAAGTAAGAAAGCCACCCGGTCGGATAGACGACCCCATGGCCAGCATAAAGCGGCAAGCGGCGCCGCACTCAAGCCGGCATACGATCCACTCAAGGAATTGCATCAAAAAGAGGGCCCAGCCGGGTCTATTTATGGGCCAAGAAAGCAAGCTCTCGTAAGCAATGCAACAAAATCAATATCCGAATCTGGCACACCCAAATACAGGGGTGCCGCACACCCCCTATGTTTCACCGATGAGGTCCTGGATTACGAATTTCCAGCGGGATTCAAACCCGTAAACATAAAGGCATACGACAGAACAACAGACCCTGGAGTCTGGATCGAGGATTATATCCTCCACATACATATGGCCAGAGGAGACGATCTCCACGCCATCAAATATTTACCCCTCAAGCTTAAAGGGCCAGCCCGGCATTGGCTCAAAAGCCTTCCGCAAAACACAGCCGGAAGTTGGGAAGAGCTCGAGGACGCTTTCCGAGCAAATTTTCAAGGGACCTATGTCCGCCCTCCGGATGCAGACGATCTCAGTCACATAACCCAACAACCCAGAGAGTGAGCTCGGCAGTTCTGGAATAGATTTCTTACTAAAAAGAATCAGATAGTCGACCAGCCGGACGCCGAAGCCTAAGCAGCTTTTAGGCATAATGTCCGAGACGAATGGCTCGCCAGACACCTCGGCCAAGAAAAGCCGAGAACAATGGCCGCACTAACAAGCCTCATGACACGCTTTTGCGCAGGAGAGGACAGCTGGTTGGCAAGACGTAGCACCAGCGACCCAAGTACATCCAAGACCAGGGATGGAAACGGAAAACCGCGACGCAACAAGGACCGTCGCCAGACTAAGGAAAACAGTCCGAAGAGCACGGCAGTTAATGCCGGATTTAAAGGCTCGTGGCAGAATCAGAAAAAGCCGCCCACCCAGGATAACAGGGACGACCCATCCAACCTAAACAAAATCCTGGACAGGATATGTCAAATACACAGTACCCCTGGGAAGCCTGCTAACCATACCCACTAAGATTGTTGGGTCTTCAAACAATCCGGCAGACTCAACACCGAGCACAAGGGGCTCGACACACCAAGTGAAGACGATGACGAACCCCAAAAGCAAAGTACCAGGAAACAAAAGAATTTTCCACAAGAAGTAAAAACAGTAAACTTACTTCATATAACAAAACGTGCGGCGCCCATAAAGGTACGCGCCATACGGCCTATCCGAACAGAGTCTCACCACTGGTTGTCAAAACCAATAATCATCGATCATCTGGATTATTTAAGAAGTATCAGGAATGCAGGTTGGGCTGCCTTGGTACTTGATCCAATAATTGGTGGACTCCAATTTACAAATGTCCTGATGGACGGCGGCAGCGGTCTAAACTTGATATATCAGGATACAGTCCGCCCCATGGGGATAGAGCCAGCAAGAATTCGCCATAGCAAAACCTCCTTTCAAGGGGTAACGCCAGGTCCAGACACCCGTTGTACGGGTTTTCTCCTGGTCGAAGTTATATTTGGCTCTACCAATAACTTCCGCTGCGAAAGGCTGACTTTCCACGTCATCCCATTCTCAAGTCGCTATCAAGCACTGCTGGGACGCGAAGCTTTCGCCCGCTTTAATGCAATACCACATTATGCATCTCTTATGCTTAAGATGCCCGGTCCACGAGGCATCATCTCTTTGAAGGGAAAGCACTGAGTGCGCCTCCCCCGAGCAGAGGATTGTGCGGCCGCTTTAATAGCCCCACGATAAAACGGCTTCAGTAGCCAGGATATCTGAACAGGTCCTTAAGACCACGGACACGGCTAGACGAGTCCGGCATAAACTATCATTGATAAAGGCTTAATAGGCGTACACCCCTGTTCTAGGGGCTCCGCACCTGTAAACATAAGAGACAATAAAGCTCAGTTTTGCATATCTTACTTTATACTTTGTTTATTTAATATAACTTCTGTTCAGCACGACCATTTTTTCAAATTAGTTCCTCTCTTTTACAGATGAACATAGTGCTGCGCTCGTCCAGGATACCGCACAACGGAGACACAGGCGCAGACGTGCAGTAGGGAACCGTTCCAAGGATTCTTTTCAGATTAAGACCCTGTGTAAACCTCTTTTACTGTAAATTGTTGATATACATCCCCTGGTTTTCTCTATAACCAAGGAGGAGGCTGGCGTCTTGGCATGTGGCCACGTCAGAATTTTTGCACGTACCTAGACACTAGGGGATTTTAACAAAGGGCGATTGTCTCGCCCGCACTCATAAAGACCGAATGCCTTAGGGAGTGTTCGGCGTCGCGAGTTTTGGCCTTATATGCATCAGTTCCGAATCATGTCTTTGGTCAAATTTTGGGTTGCCCGGCTCCTGTGTTCGGCTGCCTTATGTTCCGCTCTATCGGCTAAGGTAGCACCAGGCGAGCACCTCAGTAAAGAAAGCCGAAAACTGACTGTCATGATATAGCGTGAGACTAGTCAGCCACTCGATGACCTACCAGAATCTATAGGATTCCTCCGCTTTAAAGAAGGGCCGTTTCCCGGCCAGGCATACGCGCCCCAAATTCGGGCGAGCACAGTCGCCACCAGGGGCTATCTAAGTAGCCCCACTGTCAAGCTCCTATGGCTAAGTGAAAGTGATAAAGCATTATAGTCCGATTGCCTAGTTCGCTGCGCTATCACCTCCTTTGTAGGACCAAGACGTTGGATTAATTGTGAAAAAGTGCCTTCTGCAAACACCCCGGCATTATGTGCACGGGGGCTGAAGCCGACGACTGCCATCTTTCAGATTTTATATAAACGGCCGCACAGGAGGTGTCAAAATAATTGCAGGCACAAGTATAAAAAGTTCCTATAATTTATAAAAATTACGCTTTACAAACTGCATATGCTATTCGAAGATAGCATCTTTCGAGCACTGCGTCTCTATTACACGAGCGCCTGGCATAATTTCCTGAAAATAGTGCTCGGCAGGTACTTCATGGCGAGTCCGGACAACCTATTCAGCTCGGCCCACTCGGCCAGACGATCGGCCATTGATAGTGGACGCTCTGGATTGTGGAACTGCGACCAGAAGAGTTTCTCCACTTCGCAATCTTTCTGATCTCGAAAGTGTTCGGTCGCATCAGCGGCACTTGCCGCCAAATCCAGATGGGTGTCCGCCATACTCCACAGTCGGTCCAACGGAGCATGCTTAGGATCACAAAACTTCCTCCACAACATATAGGGCTTTCCAGCCGTGATTTCTCCGGCCTGACGCAGCTCCTCCTTCGCAGCTCTCATCGCAAAGCGAGCATCCTTGGCATCAGCAACGGCCGTCTCCAAATCTGTCCGCTTCGCCCGGTCTTCTTTTTCAGGAAGCTTGCAACGTTCAGCAGCGCTTTCTAGCTTCATGGCCATTTCGGCCATCTCTTTCTTGCTTCGGCAGTGAGCAGCCCGTTCGGCTCTCAGCTCTTCAAGGGCCTTCTCGGCAGCCGCATCACTCTTTCTGGCTTGTTGCTTAGCTCGGGCAAGTTCTGCCCGACTCTCCACAGAAGCCGCACCATCTGCGTCAAGTACACATTGTAAGATACTGGCGTAAAGCTCCTCTTACCAGGTGCCGCCCAAGGAATTACGTACCTTGTGCTTCGTCAAGACGCTCGTTGACGAGCGCGATGTCGGCATCTGCCACGTCAAGTTGCCGCTTTAGCTCGGCAAATTCATCAGTCCGGCTGGATTCCGGACACTTTGCCGCCTATATACAAAGGCGACATTTTAGACCTGGGATTATGATCCTCTGCATGCCGTCACTTTTGACAACGCACAGAGTCTCAGGGGCTACTATCTACACAGGCCGCATCTTATTTATGCGCAACTGTCCAAAAAGTGTACATTATTTCACGTACCTCAAAACTTGTCAGTAAACTTCTGACGGTCTCATGCAATCCACTTTCCGCGGACGAAATCCTGTCAATCACCATGCCCATCAAGGCATGGTGCTCCTCTGAGATAGAAGCTCGCCCTAGCAGATTCTTCAGCTCCTCTGACCGAGCACCGGACGGTGCCGGACTTGTCCTATGGCCTCTTTCGAAGGCCGGACGCGGAGAACCTTGGGGGACCACATGGCTACCTTCCGCCCCTGCCGGATTCGGAGAAACCCTCCGCGACGACACCTCAGGGTCGCCCGCCTCACTAGGCGGCCCGGCAGGGGGAGGTGTTCCACTCTCCATCATCTCCGGAAGAAGGTCCCCTGAAGACGAGCTCTGCTAAGAAGGGTTGAGATCCGAACTACAAGGTAAATTTTCTGTTACTTTTCTCAGATATGAAGCAAGGATTTCTCCCGTCTTTCAAGAAGAAAATCTTTCTCTACTTACGGCTCGCTGGAGGGCTGATTCCATTGAGGGCATAATTCGGCCGAGGTACCCCCCGGCTGTAGGACCCACCGACCAGACTCGGTATCCCGGTACAACAAGATGATTCGACAGGTCAAAACTAGTCCAGCAACACCGCCCGAATGTGCCGACAAATCCCGATAGGAGCTGCACATATCTCTTTCTCAGGGCACGCTCGGATAGGTCAAGCTACGAGTAAAACCAACCCTCGGGTTTCCCCGAGGTGGCCCCGCAGGCTGCCTGGTTCGGACCAACACTCAGAGGAGCACTGGCCCGTGGGGGGCTAAAATAAAGATGACCCTCAGGCTCCGGAAACCCAAGGGAAAGGAACGGGTAGGTGGCAAATGGTAAAACCAATGTTGGGCATTGCTGGAAAAGCTTTAATCAAGGCGAACTATCAAGGGGTTCCCATTATAGCCCAACCGCGTAAGGGACGCAACAAACCGGGAACATAACACCTATATGACGGAAACTAGGGCGGCAAGAGTGGAACAAAACACTAGGCGAGAGGCCGAGCCTTCCACCCTTTACCAAGTATATAGATGAATAAAGATAACATGGCAATATAATGATATCCCAACAAGTAAATAAATGTTCCAACAAGGAACGGCTCCAATCTTCACCTACAACTATCAATGCTATAAGATGGGGGCTGAGCAAAGCGGTAACATAGCCAATCAATGGTTTGCTAGGACAAAGGTGGGTTAGAGGCTCAAACATGGCAATTGGGAGGCTGACAAGCAAGTGGTAGGCATCGTAGCATTGGCAAAGCAAAAGAGCGAGCAAACTGGCATAGCAAAGATAGTAGTGATTTCAAGGGTGTGATCATCTTGCCTGCACAGTTGTCAGAATTGACTGGATCCTCAAAAGCACACTCAACAGGCTCCTCGTTAGTGAACTCGTCTCCCGGCTCTACCCAACAACACAAACAAGCAACAAGGATACAATCAACCACGTGCAAATGCAACCAATACGATGCAAAGATGATATGCTATGCGGGATGCGATGCGGGATGCAAGAATGCAACATGTAACAGGAAATGCATGAACCTGGCCTCAACATGGAAATCCAAGTGTGCCACTGGATAGAGGGGAAGAAATCCCCTGAAAACGATATAAAGATCATGGCAATCGGAGCTACGGTTTAGAAATGGCAAGCGATTTACTAAACGGACCGATCTACGATTTACAGCAACATGCCTCCTAAATGCAACAAAATGAACATGCTACAGCCACCCAACATGAAAACAAATTGCATGGCAGTGATGTACTCATCAAGCTTAACAAATCATCGTGACTGAGGCATAGGCAAATTCATCCATTAAGGGCTTCAAACAAGCATGGCAAAACTGAATAAGAAAAGCAGATTTCAGACTTAGCGAAATTAACGCTAGTCTGGAATTTCAGACCACGATGCCATCTTCGGAGCAGCAAAACAACATGAGGGAAAACCTGAACATGGCAAGTAAGAGCATGGCATGGAGCTACTCAACAAGCTTAACAAAACACCCAAAATGACCTGGGGCCAAAAGGGTTCACAAAATACTCTACCGAGCACACGAACATTGATGAAACACAATCAGTTTTCAGACTTAGTGAAAACTGGGACATGCTGAAATAATAACTCACGGAGGCTTGTAAACGAGCTCGATGCTCTCACTACGGTGCAAGTCATGGCAAGACAAGCATATATCCATTAAGAAGGCACAAAATTCTAGCTAGAGATGGCAAGAACAATGGCATAGCATGCATGTATCACTAGCAATCACTCCGGCAAAATCGCAAAAGAGTTAAGGATCTGCCCAAAACAGCAACTATCCAAAAGTTGAGCTCGATTGAGTCAACCTAGGGGGCTCCAACATAACAAGTAAAGACATGGATGGATTAAGCACAACAATCATGACAAATCACTCTTACTGATCATCCTCAGAAGAGGCACGGATCACTAGGAAACAAGCCGGACATATAGCATCGTGAACTAAAACGGCTCAGACTTAGTGAAAATCACTAAGTCCCTGAAATCTGAAATCTCAGGTAGCCCTCTTCGCAAGCTTGCACAAGACAACACACACATCCTAAAAATACATGGAAGGCACCTCTAGAAAGAAGACAACATGCTTAATAATTCATCCCAAAGGGGCACAGGCATATCATGCATGGATTAAATATGGCAAAAATGACAAAAGTGCATGTTGGATTAACGGATCTGCAATTTAACTCAACATGCCTCGTTCCAACAGCATTTTGGGCACCAAGCTGACCTCGAATGCAAATGATGCAATGGAATGAAATGATGTACTCGTCGAGACGAAGAATTTGACATATCATATGCCCAGAACGGAGCTACGGATGAGGAGATATGGCAGGTCAAAGTTGCACGAAAAAACTAGGGTTAGGGACGAAAGTCAACCGAGATGGATCTCTCAGATCCAGATCCAGCGCGCGGATTTCGAGGATCACCGGAGATCCTCGCCGGAGTTCCTGTAGCAGCGGTGAGGTGGCGACGTGGGACGGCCGGAGTGGTCGCGGGGATCACCAGGGCGCGGGTCCGGCGCGGGCGGCCGGCCGGGGACGCGGTCGCCGGAGATGGGCGGCGGGGCGGCGCTTGGTCGGCGGGGCGCGGGCCGCCGGAGTTTGTCGCCGGCGAGCTTCGCTTGGCGGGGCGGCGAGGCGCGGGCCGGCCGCGGGGAAGACGAGGCGGCGCGGGCGGCGGGGGAGTGGCCCGGGAGGCGGCGCGGGAGGGCCCGCCCCGGGCTTCGGCGGGCCGGCGGTGGGAGGAGGGCGGCGGCGCCACATGGCGGCCCCTTAGTGGCCGCGGGCGGCGGCGGCGTTCGTCCGGGTCGGGACGGACATGTCCGTCTCGGCGCGGGGATTTTTTAGGGTTTCGGGGGAAGGAGACCCGGGATTTGGAATGGGGTCTATATATAGGCATAGAGGGAGCTAGGAGTGTCCAAATGAGGTGCGGTTTTCGCCCACACGATCGTGATCGAACGACCAAGAAGAGTTTGGTGGGTTTTGGGCCAAAATGGAGGGGTGTTGGGCTGCACACACACGAGGCCTTTTCGGTCCCTCGGTTAACCGTTGGAGTATCAAACGAAGTCCAAATGACCCGAAATTTGACAGGCGGTCTACCGGTAGTAAACCAAGGCCGCATGGCAAGTCTCGGCCCAATCCGGAAATGTTTAATCCCCACACACGAAAGAAAGCTAGAAATGGCCACCGGAGGAGAACGAAGCGCCGGAATGCAAAACGGACAACGGGGAAAATGCTCGGATGCATGAGATGAACATGTATGCAAATGCAATGCGCGTGACGACATGATATGAGATGCACGAAAAACAAAACAATACACGAAGGCACAGACCCGGACCCGAGAATTAAATATAACTTAATGCCGGAAATGGCAAGAGTCGGAGTACATTAGGGGAAGGTTACATGTGGGGCGTTACAACACTCCACCACTACGAAAAGATCTCGTCCCGAGATCTAGGACTGAAAGAACTCCGGGTACTCAGAACGGAGGTGATCCTCGCATTCCCAGGTAGCTTCACGGTCGGAATGGTGTGACCACTTTACTTTGAGAAACTTGATTGACTTGTTGCGAGTTTTGCGTTCAGTCTCTTCAAGGATTGCAACTGGGTGCTCACGGTAGGAGAGATCTTCTTGGAGCTCAATGTCCTTGAAGTTGACGGTGCGCTCAGGCGTCTTGAAGCACTTTCGGAGTTGCGAGACGTGAAACACATCATGAACATTGGCAAAGGTTGCAGGAAGCTCGAGTTGATAGGCGAGGTCGCCTCTCTTGCTGACGATCTTGAAAGGCCCGACGTATCTTGGGGCAAGCTTCCCTTTGATACCGAAGCGACGAGTCCCTTTCATAGGAGAGACGCGGAGGTAGACATGATCTCCGATCTCGAAGGCCAAATCACGGTGCTTGCTGTCGTAATAGCTCTTCTGACGAGACTGGGCTGCTTTGAGGTTATCACGAATGACCTTGCACATTTCTTCTGCCTCTGTGATCAGGTCATTACCCAGCAGCTGACGTTCACCGGTTTCAGACCAGTTGAGAGGTGTACGACACTTCCTACCATACAGAATTTCAAACGGGGCCTTGCCGGAACTTGCTTGGAAACTGTTGTTGTACGAGAATTCAGCATAAGGAAGGCAATCCTCCCACTTCATGCCGAAGGAGATAACACAAGCCCTGAGCATATCTTCAAGAATCTGGTTGACACGCTCGACTTGACCGCTTGTTTGAGGATGGAAAGCAGTGCTGAAGCGAATGCTGGTGCCCATGGCCTTCTGAAAAGAATCCCAGAACTTGGAGGTAAAGATGCTGCCACGGTCTGAAGATATCACTTGAGGAATACCGTGCAGAGAGACAATGCGGGAGGTGTAGAGCTCCGCCAATTGAGCTGCAGTGATTGACTCTTTGATAGGCAAGAAATGAGCCACTTTGGTCAGCTTATCGATGACAACCAATATAGCATCATTGCCACGCTTGGACTTAGGAAACCCGGTCACGAAGTCCATTTCAATGTGGTCAAACTTCCATTTTGGAATGGCGAGAGGTTGGAGGAGACCTGCTGGCCTTTGGTGTTCTGCTTTCACTCTTCTGCAGACATCACATTCATTCACGAATTGAGCGATCTCGCGCTTCATTCGAGTCCACCAATAAGTTTGCTTCAGATCTTGATACATCTTCGTGCTCCCAGGGTGGATGGAGAGGAGAGAGTTGTGAGCCTCATTCATGATCACTTTACGAAGTTCACCTTTGGGCACAACAATTCGATCCTCGAAGAAGAGAGTGTCCTTGTCATCAAGTCTGTAGCACTTGTACTTGGACTGACTCTTTGCAATACCGATCTTCACCTTTTTCACCATAGCATCAAGAAGCTGGGCTTGGCGAATCTGGTCTTCCAAGGTAGGAGAAACTTGACGGTTGGCAAGGAAACCTTGAGGAACAACTTGCAGATTAAGTTTGCGGAAGCCTTCACACAGCTCGGGTTGATAAGGCTTGAGAATCAGACTGTTGCAATATGCTTTTCTGCTCAAAGCGTCAGCAATCACATTAGCCTTGCCTGGAGTATACTCGATACTCGGATTGTACTCTTGAATCATTTCGACCCATCGAGTCTGCTTGAGGTTGAGATTAGGCTGAGTGAAGATGTACTTGAGACTTTTGTGATCGGTGAAAATGTCCACTTTCCTTCCCAAGAGAAGATGTCTCCAAGTCAACAATGCGTGCACAACTGCCGCCAACTCGAGATCATGAGTGGGGTAGTTCTTCTCATTTGGCTTCAACTGGCGAGAGGTATAAGCAAGAACTTTCTTCCCTTGCATCAGTACTGCACCGAGACCTTGGAGAGAGGCATCACAAAAGACCTCGTACGGCTTGGTTTCATCAGGCGGAGTTAGAACTGGAGCAGTGATCAATTTCTCTTTCAAAGCGTTGAAAGCAACATCACACTCCGGAGACCAAACGTACTTGACGTGCTTCTGAAGAAGATTTGAGAGAGGCTTCGCGATCTTGGAGAAGTTTTCGACGAATCTTCGGCAATAACTTGCAAGACCGAGGAAGCTACGGAGTTGCTTCACATTCTGAGGAGGTTCCCAATTAACAATTGCAGACACCTTCTCAGGATCCACGGAAATGCCCTTGGCCGAGATAATATGCCCAAGATAAACAACCTCATCGAGCCAAAACTCACACTTGGAGAACTTGGCATAGAATTGATGTTCCCTTAACTTGTCAAGAACCAAACGCAAGTGTTTGGCGTGATCTTCCTTGTTCTTCGAGAAAACCAGGATATCATCGAGATAGACCAAAACAAAGTCGTTGGTGTAGGGGTTGAAGATGAAGTTCATCATGCGAGAGAACGTCGGAGGAGCATTGGCGAGGCCAAAAGACATAACAGTGTATTCATATGACCCATAGCTTGTTCTGAACGCCGTCTTTGGAATATCTTGTTCACGAATGCGAATTTGATGATAACCCATACGGAGATCAAGCTTGGAGAATACTTGGGCACCCTTGAGTTGTTCGAATAGCTCATTAATGTTGGGCAGTGGATACTTGTTCTTGATGGTCTTCTTGTTCAATGGACGATAATCAACACAAAGTCGGTCCGTAACATCCTTCTTCTTCACAAAAAGAACACCACAACCCCACGGAGAAGTACTAGGCCGAATGAGACCCATTCTTTCTTGCACATCGAGCTGTTTCTTCAACTCCTTCAACTCTTCGGGGCCAAGCTTGTAAGGCCGTTTGCACACCGGTTCCGTACCGGGCTCAAGTTCAATAACGAATTCAACAGGCCGGTTTGGAGGCATGCCTGGGAGTTCTTCAGGGAAGACATCTTGATACTCACAAACAACCGGAATCTGCGAAATAGCATCCAATTCACCCTTTTCATTGAGAGAGAATAACCGGATGGTATTATCCCAAGCAGCAAAGACAATCACTTCCTCAGACGAATGAGTCAGTTGGATCTGCTTGGCTGCACAATCCAGCTGAGCTTTATGTTTAGAGAGCCAGTCCATCCCAAGAATGAGGTCGATATCGGAATTGCCAAGAACCATAGGAGAAGCCAAGAATTTGAAATCTCCCAACGTGATAGAAACATCTGGCACCTCCAGACTTGCACTCAATCGTTTGCCAGGAGAAACAATATCCATTTGTTTACCCAAATGCGAAGAAACGAACTCGTGCTTGGTAAAAAATGGCTTAGACATGAAACAATGTGATGCACCTGAATCAAAAAGAACTGTTGCAGGAATATCATTAACAGGAAGGTTACCCATGATCACATCTGACGAATCCTCTGCTTGAGCTACATTCACCATATTGACCTTGGCGTGCTTAGGATTATGCTTGACCACAGCTGTACTTGCCGACCTGACAGGAGGAGGAGGAGGAGGAAGATGCCTCTGGTTGAAACACTTGTTGGCGTAGTGACCCTTCTGTTGGCACTTGTTGCACGTGACCTCTGAGAGCGGACGGTGATACGGAGCACTCGATCTTGGAGCTTGAGACGAAGTCTTGTTCTGAAAGCCTGGGTTGGGTGGGTGGGAAGAACCACTGCCACCTTTACTCTTCTGCTGATACGGCTGACGGAACGGAGGAGGAGGAAGCCAATATTTCTACTGCTTGGCCACTTGAGTAGAGGACGAAGACGAAGTGTCTCTGACTCGCTTCCTAGAAGCATCACACCTGAGCTGAGCAGCCTCTTGCTTTAGTGCCATGTTGTAGAACTCATCGTATCTCAGCGGCTCGAAGAGGACAAGAGCGAGCTGAATCTCTTCACGAAGACCACCCCTGAACTGATAGATCATGCTCTTCTCATCAGGAACATCCTGCTTGGCAAAACGGGCGAGCTTCTGGAACAACTTGTTGTAGTCATAGACAGACAAAGAGCCTTGCTTCAGATTGCGGAATTCTTCACGTTTGCTTTCAGTCACACTTTGGGGAATGTGATGAGCGCGGAAATCACGACGGAAATCATCCCAAGTGATCAAACGTCCACCTCTGGAATCCCGGTACTGCTGAAACCACTGTGCGGCCTGATCCTTGAGCTGGAAAGACGCGAACTTGACGAAATCTTCAGGTCTGACGTTGCTACATTCAAAATGCTTGCCCAGATCTACTAACCAATCATCAGCATCGGTAGCCTCAACGCAGTTGCTGAACGTCTTTGGAACATTTGCGAGGAACTGATTCAGAGTTGCAAACTGGTTCTGGTTGCTGCCCTGATTCGCTTGACTGCTTTGATTCCGCTCTTGGATGATTTGCATGATCAGCTGAGTATTTGCATTAGTAGCAGCCATCACAGCCTGCCATGCTTCCGGAGGAGGCGGGGGTGGCGGAGGATCTGGGTTCGGAGTCGTGCGCGTTGGAGGAGCCATCCTGAAGAGGTTGACCACCATTAGCACACAAATAGAGAAATATAGAAGGTGAAACCTGAAAGTGCGTTATATCGACTAGAGGGGGGGTGAATAGGCGATTTTTAAGAAAGTCTTCAATACGTGGAAGTTATGAAGACAAACAGACTTGAAGCCTATCACTATGCAGCGGAAGATAGATTACACAACGCAAGCCATAGTCAAATATACAGTACAGTGAAAGCACAGAGACAAATAGCTTCAGTGTAATGAGGATCAGGTTGGAAGAACTTATGAAGCCAATCAGATCATACAGTCAGGTTGTGAAGACAGAAGATTAAGCAGGCATGCAATAGCTTCACAATGTGTACTGGTAAGTAAAGGGAGGTGAAGATGAAACCAGTGACACGTTGAAGACAATGATATGTTGGACCAGTTCCAGTTGCTGTGACAACTGTACGTCTGGTTGGAGCGGCTAGGTATTTAAACCAAAGGACACACAGTCCCGGACACCCAGTCCTGAACACGCAGCTCAGGACACCCAGTCCTCACCGTTTTCTCCTTGAGCTAAGGTCACACAGACCCCGCCCAATCACTCTGGTAAGTCTTCAAGGTAGACTCCCAAACCTTCACAGACTTCGTTCACCGGCAATCCACAATTCCTCTTGGATGCTCAGAACGCGACGCCTAACCGTCTGGAGGATGCACAGTCCTCAAGTGTAATAAGTCTTCAGATCACTCAGACAAGAAGACTTAATTGATGCCCAATTACTCTGGCTCTGGGTGGTTAGGGCTTTTCTCCTCACTAAGGATTTTCTCTCAAAGGCTTCGAGGTGGGTTGCTCTCAAACGACAAAAGCCGTGCACTGAAATCTGAGCAGCCAACCGTTTATGGTTGTGGGGGTGGGCTATTTATAGCCACTTGGCAACCCTGACCTGATTTGTCCGAAATGACCCTGGGTCACTAAGGAACTGACACGTGTACTAACGGTCGGATTTTGAACTCTCACGACAACTTTACTTGGGCTGCAAGTAAAGCTGACTTGTCTGACTCTAAACAAGATTTTCTCTCATTGTCTTCACTCGAAGACATAGGATTTGAATTAGGCATCACTTCAGTCACCCTGACTGGATTTCTTGGACCCCACTTAACAGTACGGTGGTTCCTATGACACAACATGAATAAAGTAAAGCTACAAAGGATCTAAGTCTACGAGTTCCAAAAGCTTCATGGGGAGTCTTCATATGTCATTGTCTTCGACACGAATGTCTTCATGAACCACCATTGTCTTCAATATCTTCGTACATTTTTGGGGGTCATCTCTGGTAGCTAAACCGAATCAATGAGGGACTTCTACCTGTGTTATCCTGCAATTCTCACAAACACATTAGTCCCTCAACTAGGTTTGTGTCAATACTCCAAAACCAACTAGGGGTGGCACTAGATGCACTTACAATCTCCCCCTTTTTGGTGATTGATGACAAACTAGTTGAAGTTTTCAACGGGGAATATAATTTGTGAAATCGTAAAGGAATTGTCTTCATAAGCAGCAAGGGCTCCCCCTGAAGATGTGCATGTTAAGTGATTTGCTTCTGGAATGCAAATGCACACAGCAGGTTGTATTTGTGGGAATCCGCTTCAACTTATGATGACAATTCATCATGCACGTAAAGATATATGAAGACAATGATATGCATAATGAAAAATGGACGTCTGCGAAATGATAAGAGTGCGGATATTATCGTCGTACATGCGGAATTTATCTTCGCAAGAACACAGTGGCAAACATAGTAGCAGACGACCATCAAGTTTAAGTGTTACAACTCAAAGAACCAAAAGTAGCAAAACGAGAGTTGTAAACACGAAGCAAAATGCAAAATAAAGCACCCGCCCATATTATTGACCCGCTTGAAGACTATAAACATCATATGCTTCTCCCCCTTTTGTCAGTGATGACCAAAAAGGTTTGAAGACATAGAGTTTTCTATGCGTTCCCAGGCGCAGCAGGGTCGGTGGAGACGTTTGGTGGTGCAGGCGAGCTTGGGGCAGTGACGACGCGCGGTGAAGACATTTGTGGTGATGTAGCGTCGTCTTCTTCTTCAATGATCTTGGCAGATACTGTGGCAGCAGAAGAAGAAAAATCCGAATCTTCAAGAGATGGTGTGCTTCGCATCACAGCTCTTCGAGGAGGTGTGGTATCAAACTTGAAATGCTCTTTGAAGCCATCCTCGTGAAGATCAGCTTTTGGGCACATCATGGTGAGGCCTTTCCAAGTGCGGCGACAGGTTTCGTGTGCGACGAATGCATTCTTGGTTGCCAGATTTCGGATGCGATTGACGTCTTTCATGATGCTTTTCATCTGCCGCTTGAGCCAGTCATGATGCCTGTCTTGTTTTTGGTGGAGAGCCACAAGAAGTTCACGATCAGTGAGCGTACGGGCACGTTTCTTGGGTCTCTGTGCAGCTTCGCTGTCAGTGGCTTCAGTGGATGCAGGGGCACGTGTGGTGCCAGCCATTGGATAGACTCTGGAAATGGCTTCAACACCTTCAACATTTTGAGTGAAGCTCTGGTGTTCTGCATTCTGAAGACTTAGTGGCTGTTTGGCAGGCTCAGGATAAATGGCTTCAGCTGAGGTGTCCACATCTGGTAAGAAGATCCTGTGGTTGCGGGCTGAGGGCTGATAGGAGATTGCAGAGTGAAGCTTAATCAGCCTCATCACCCAGGGAGCATAGATCTTCAAGCCAAACAATTCTGTGGCTGACGCTGCAAGTTGACGGATGAAGAGATCCTGTGCATTGAAGCATTTGCCATGCATAATACAGAAGATGAGAGTCTTCATGGCACCTTCAAGCTTGGCATACCGAGAGTGTCCCTTAATGGGCCAGAGAGTCCGCCTTATGATATGATATATGGTTCTGGGCAGGTACTCTAAGTCTTCAACGAAGAACTCAGTTGGATAAGGTGCATCATGTGCCAATGGCTTCATCATGGAGAGCATCTGACTCATATTTGGTTCTGGACGCTGAAATATGCTCTCAGTTGCTTCAGCATGGAGTTGGCATCCTTCTTCAAAGAATTCGCCAGGAGTGGGAAGGCCAGTAATCTCAATGATGTCGAAAGCTTTGGCTTCATGATGGACATCTCCTGTCATCCACTCCAGGACCCATGTCTTCGGATCTCGGTTGTAGCCTTTTATATGCAGAGTGGCATAGAATTGAAGCATAAGCTCTTCATTCCAGTGCTCTTCGTCAGTGATGAACGGCAGTAGACCCACTTGCTTGAAGCAATCAATGGCTTCTTCCAAACCAGGCAGACCAGCAACAGCTTCAACCTCAAGGCGCTGGTGGGGAAAGATGCGGCCTTGGTTGTATAGAATGCATGAATAGTAGCTGCGCTGTTGATGGCTCCAGAACCTATCTGATGCAATCTGTGCCCTTGAATAAGGGTTCGTGGAGCTGTTGAAGAACGTATTGTCTGCCCTGAAGCTGTTGATGTTGAAGGAACCAGGAGCTGATGCAGGACCTGGGAACCTTGGCAGTCGTGGAATTGGCTTCTGAACCTGAGGCCTGTGCGCAATGTGATAGTTGAATTGCGGGCCGGCAGCAGACTCTGGTGCAGAAGGTTCAGGGTCAGCAATTTCAGTATGTTCTGAAGCTATTGTCGGAGAGGGCTCCACATTGTCTTCAGCATTGTGTGTGGCAGCCTCAATGTTTTCATCCTCAATACGTGCAGTGAGAGGAACAGACTCAGGCACGTTCTCTTGGAGAACGGCCTCTTGTTGGGGTGGTGGAGTTGGAGCTTGAGGTTCCTGTGGTGCTTTCTCATTGTCTTCGGCTGATGCAGCCGGAATGTCGTCAGCAGCTTGAGCCCTTGGTCCTCTGCGAAGCCTACGAAATGCAGGCGATGCTGGTGGAGTTGCAGTGGTTTGGGGCTCATCCTCTTCCTCCTGTGGGCGATCTGCCCACGATGCATCTTGTGTGATTGGCGTCAAGGGACGACCAATGCTGAGCAATTCACTCGATTCGAGCTGAGGAAGGACTGCATCATCTTGTACATTGTCTTCGAGACCAATGTCTTCAGCAGCGGTAGGGTCGGCTGCTAGAATGTCTTCATCACGCTGAGCCTCGGTGAGAGCAGGCTCATGGATGGTCAGCTGACGATCTTCATCAGGACGGCGAACGGAAAGGGGTTCAACTATCAAGGGCTCTGTGGGAGCAGCCCGAGACTTCTTGGACTTGCGCTTCTTGGTGGTGGGGTCTGAAGGAGAGGCTTCAGAGTGTTTCCTCTTCCTTTCTTTGGCTTCGGCTATCCTTGTCTTCTTAAGCTCTGAAGCGGGTGAGCGCTTTGGCTTTGAGCTAGGCTTGGCGGTGGGGAAGACAGTTGGAATAGCTTCTTGGCGTGGGGCCTCTTCTTCAGCCACGGTGGGCGTCTTCTTTTTCTTGGCGGCCATCCTGGGGTCGATGCCGGGACGCCCAAGTGCCTTTCGCTTCTCGGCCTCGTTGTAGGCCTGTACGCAGAGATCAGCCAAATGCTTCATGCGCTCGCGTGAACCCTGAGCCTCTGCACGTTTCTGCATGAAGTTTTCCTTCAGCTCATGCAGCATGACCTTGAAGTCTTTGATCTCTTGGACGCTGAGCGTGGCCATGTTCTGCTTAAAGTGAGCCTTCTCAAAATCTATCTTTTGCTTCAATTCCATGATGCGCTGGGCAATAGCGAGTTCTGAAGTGATAGCTCCTTGGAAGGCCACGCTGAGGCCAATGGGCAGCTGCAGATCATCAAAGCTGATGTTGGGCGTGTCAAACCACTCATCTATGAAGCTGTGGATGATTTTTGCATCGAACAGAGGCAGATTGTTGAAGATTTCAGCCTCCTCCTTGCTCTTGATGAGCTGCTCAAGAGCGTCATCACCAAGATCTTCGTCACTGGACAGATCAATGGCTTCGCAGCGAAGAACGGCAGCGACAGTTAGCTCTTTGCTGGTGTGTGGCTGTGGTTTCTTTGCATCTTGAGGCTTCGAGACTCTTGATAAGCCTTCAGACTGCACACTGGCTTCAGGAGGTGCAGTGGCCAATGGCTTCGCTCTGGAGATCTTGGGGGAGGCGACTGGCTTGGAAGCTTTTGACTTTTTCTTCATCTGCTTTGGCTCTGGGGCAGCAGGAGCATCATCAGACTCAGTGTCTGCTGGAGGGTCGTTCACGGCAGTCCCTTGGACTATAATGTGAGTGATGAGGCCGTCGAGATTGGCGAATGGCCCGATGACATTGGGATTGGCGTCGCGTGTGCCATCTGCCCTTGGTCTGGAGGTACCAGGGTTGAAGTCCAATCCAAACTCCTACTTGTTTTGCTTCGCGGAGTTCTGGGCAAATTGGAAGTTGCGCTTGAACAGAGTGTCATCGCGACACCAGAGAAGGGACGATGGATGTGCATCAGCTGGCTGTTGTCCCCTGACCATGCATGGAAAGAAACCTTGAGCGATGGCTTCGTCTCTGGTTCGGGGTACGAGATTCTTGTACAAGGCATCTCCCCATGGCCGCTTGATGGCGCACTTCTCTGCATATTCTTTGGTGACGAAGCGGTATAGGAACCACTGCTCTGCCCAGTACCTGCGAATCCATTGGATTCGTGTCTTGCGCTGAGCATAGGTTTCTTCAGGATCTGTTTGGTACGTTTCTGCCAAATCTGCAGGCAGATCCTTTGATGTGTCACCCCGTCTCTGCCTGCCTCCCTTCCTTGATGGTTTCTCGGATGCCATGAAACTTAACTTGGAAGTCTTCAAAAGTTTCAAAGGCTTCAAAGGCTTCCTTTTGCTTGACCAACAGGGACTTGCTTCGGGTGAATTGATGTGACGCTGTAGGAATTCTGCAAATGAATGCAGACTATGAGAACCAAAAGATTCTCCCACGGACATGTACCTGTGACAGCATTAAGGTGCGAGGGAAGGGGAAGAGGTCATATGCATTCTCAGAAGATTTTGAAGATAAATCAGTGTAGAAGACATTGACCTCATCATGCGAAGACATTCACTTTATAGAAAAGAAGTTGGTTCCAGATTTGTACGAACCCATAGATCAGTACAAGTGAGGAATCTAACTACTTCATGAAGAACAAGTGAATATGCTAGGCAAGTTATGAGATTCAGACAAGAGGAATGAAACTTGAAGGAATAGAAACTTCTTTTGGCAGAAAGTGATGGATCAATAGGATCAAAAGAGGCTGTAAAAAGCTTGTTATTTACCAGACTTGGAACTGCTAGACGAGAAGAGAGGTGAGGCCGAGCAGTTTGATCCTCCGTGCCCGAACTTGGCGACGGAAGATGCTTAGGACGATGGCGGAGAGACTGGTGGCCGCGGTCGGCGTGAGAACGGCGTCGGAGAGGTCGCAGTAGTGAAGCACTTCGTCGCCGGCGTCGTTGCGAGTTAGCGGTGGTGCTAGGGTTTGTGCGAGGGAGGAAGAAGAGATAATGACCGCAGTGGAACGAGTACTTATAGGGATATGGGCGGCACTGCGCTATTACTTAGGTGCCCCTGGCGATTCGCATCTGATCAGTACGTGGCCAGCATGCGGAATTGTGGGGGCAGTTTCACCCCACGCACGCCTGGTTTGTCGGGAGAGGTTCCTACTTCTCCGGAATTCTAGTTGATGGATAGACATTAAAAGCCGTTTTAAAGTTTGTCTCTGTGTCTTCATCTGACAAGGATGCAGTGAAGACATTCGACAGTTTCAATAGAGTGCATATGACTTGGAGAGATAGAGTTTGAGGTAGGAAGCATGGAGAGGTTAAGGTCCGATCACATTCACTTAGTTCAAAAGATTCAGCCAAGAAGACATAGCTATAAGTGAATGCTGTAGAGGACAGAACACCAGTGCATATATAATCAACATAGTGAAGATAATCATGAAGACATGTTGAAATTGAAGCCAAACCAAATGTGAAGACATAGCAAATGTAACGACATGAGTAAAACACTTCACGCAGAAAAATTTTGGTGGTGGCGCTACCCACCGTATAGGAAGTATTGAACCTAGACACGGCGCACAATTATCGTGGCGCTCCGAGGTCAAATTCCACGTTAATGTATTCACACTTAGAATGTATGTCTTCATTGATTGAAGATATACGTTACTTTGTGTGTTGCACATCTAAGTCATCATCATGCATAAGTGTTAGGATGTGTGCCTGATCACAGGACATTTGAGGATTCCAAGATATTTAGCTCACACCGTAACTTGCAAAATCTCTTCTGATCCAAGGGCTTGGTGAAGATATCTGCCAATTGCTCTTCAGTGTTGACGTGTATGATATCAATGTCTTCCTTTGTAACATGATCTCTGAGAAAATGATGACGAATTTCAATGTGCTTTGTCTTCGAGTGCTGAACTGGGTTGTTGGCGATCTTGATGGCGCTTTCGTTGTCGCAGTAAAGTGGCACTTGCTTCAGATGAATGTCGTAATCCTTGAGGGTTTGCTTCATCCATAGAAGCTGAGCGCAGCAGGATCCAGCAGCAATGTATTCAGATTCAGCAGTGGAGAGAGATACACAGTTCTGCTTCTTTGAAGACCAACAGACAAGAGATCGGCCTAGGAAATGACATGTGCCTGATGTGGATTTCTGATCAACCTTGTCACCAGCGTAATCAGCGTCCGAAAATCCAACCAGATCAAATTCTGAGCCCTTTGGATACCATAACCCTAGAGTTGGTGTGTGATCCAAATATCGAAGAATTCGCTTCACTGCTAAGTGATGCGACTCCTTTGGTGCCGCTTGAAACCGAGCACACATGCAAACACTAAGCATAATATCTGGCCTAGATGCACATAAATAAAGCAGAGAACCAATCATGGAACGGTATACCTTTTGATCGAACTCTTTACCATTGTCGTCAGGACCCAGATGATGTTTGGCTGGCATTGGTGTTGTGAAGCCTTTGCAATCTTGCATACCGAACTTCTTCAGGCAGTCTTTGAGATATTTCTCTTGAGATATGAAGATGCCATTGTGTTGTTGCCTTATCTGAAGACCGAGGAAGAATTTCAGCTCCCCCATCATAGACATCTGATATTGCTCTTGCATCATATATCCGAACTCCTCACTGTACTTCTGATTGGTGCAGCCGAAGATAATGTCGTCCACGTATATTTGGCACACAAACAGTTCACCATCATATGTCTTTGTGAAGAGAGTGGGATCCAGGGAACCAGGTATGAAGCCTTTGCTCTTCAGGAAGTATTTGAGTGTATCATACCAGGCCCGAGGGGCTTGTTTGAGGCCATATAGTGCCTTTTTGAGCTTGTACACCATGTCAGGATGTTTTGGATCTTCAAACCCAGGTGGTTGCGCAACATACACTTCCTCTTCAATTTTGCCATTGAGGAAGGCACTTTTTACATCCATTTGATACAGGATTATGTTGTGATGATTTGCATAGGCCAGCAGTATACGGATGGCTTCAAGTCTGGCCACAAGAGCAAATGTTTCGTCAAAGTCGATGCCTTCCACTTGAGTATATCCTTGAGCAACGAGACGAGCCTTGTTTCTGACGACTTGGCCATGCTCATCTTGCTTGTTGCGGTATATCCATTTGGTGCCTATTATGTTATGCTTCCGTGGATCAGGACGCTTAACTAACTCCCATAAATTGTTCAGCTCAAATTGTTGAAGCTCTTCTTGCATAGCTTGAATCCATTCAGGTTCCATAAAGGCTTCATCAGTTTTCTTGGGTTCTGTGATTGAAACAAATGCGAAGTGTCCGCCAAAATTTGCCAGTTGAGTTGCCTTTGAACGAGTCAGTGGACCAGGTGCATTGATGCTATCAATTATTCTGTCAATTTGCACTTCATTGGCAACACGAGGATGTAGGGGTCGAAGACTTTGCTCTTGCTGATCTACGTTGTCATGGGGAGGAATGTCTTCAGGCTGAGCATTGTCTTCATGTGGATCAGGTGCTGAGATGATAAGTTCTTCTTCAGGACGAGCTTCAGAGGGTACAATTTCTCCAGTTCCCATTAGCTTGATTGATTCACTGGCTGGAACTTCATCTAGTACATCTAGTAGTTGCTCTCTTTGTGACCCATTGGTCTCATCAAACCGCACATCCACTGTTTCAACCACTTTGTAGTGAAAGAGATTGAAGACTCTGTAGGAGTGCGAATCCTTTCCATATCCAAGCATGAAGCCCTCATGTGCTTTTGGAGCAAATTTTGCTGTGTGGTGAGGGTCCTTGATCCAGCATCTCGATCCAAGTACTCTGAAGTAACTTACATTTGGCTTCTTGCCAGTCAGAAGTTCATAAGATGTCTTGTTCAGCAGCTTGTGAAGATACACACGGTTGATAGTATGGCATGCAGTGTCAATGGCTTCAGTCCAGAATTTTCTTGGTGTCTTGTACTCATCTAACATTGTTCTGGCCATCTCAATGAGTGTTCTGTTCTTGCGTTCGACAATGCCATTCTATTGTGGCGTGTATGGAGCTGAGAATTCATGAGTGATGCCCAATGTATCAAGATATGTGTCAAGGCCGGTGTTCTTGAATTCTGTGCCATTGTCACTTCTGATGTGCTTTATCTTGGCGCCATAATTGTTCATTGCCCGATTTGCGAAGCGTCTGAAGACATCCTGCACTTCAGTCTTGTAAAGAATTATGTGCACCCAAGTATATCTAGAGTAATCATCAACAATGACGAAGCCATAGAGGCAAGCAGTAGTGGAGAAAGTTGAGTAGTGGGTAGGGCCGAAGAGATCCATGTGAAGCAGTTCGAAGGGTTGAGTAGTGGTCATGATTGTCTTCGAAGGATGTTTTGCCCTTGTCATCTTCCCAGCTTCACAGGCACCGCATAAGTGATCTTTCTTGAACTTGACGCCCTCGATGCCTATGACATGCTTCTTCTTAGCAAGGGTGTGGAGGTTCCTCATACCAGCATGCCCAAGTCTTCGATGCCAAAGCCAGCATTCTGAAGCCTTTGCGAGAAGACAAACTGCAAGCTGTGGTCCTGCTGAGAAATCTACCACGTACAAATCATCTTTTCGATACCCTTCAAACATTAGAGACTTGTCAGATTCCATTAGTACCAGACAGCGATATTTTCCAAAGATTACAATCATGTTTAAATCGCAAAGCATTGAGACAGACATTAAGTTGAAGCCAAGGGATTCAACAAACATGACTTTATCCATGTGTTGATCCCTTGAGATTGCAACTCTACCTAGACCCAGTACTTTACTTTTACCAGTGTCAGCGAATGTGATGTGGCTCTTGTCAGATGGACGTAAGGTTGAGTCCATAAAGAGACTTTTCTTGCCAGTCGTGTGATTTGTACACCCGCTGTCAATAATCCATACTGAAGACTCCGAAGTTACTGGTGTCGTACCCTACAGTGCAGTTAGGGGGATAGGCTTCACCAAGAGTGTTGTGAAGCAAAAACATTTGACGAACCAGTGGATTATGAAAACTGAGATCCAGGTTAGGACAAGCAGGGAGAGTAGCATGCGATTCAGATATGAAATACATAGTGATGCCATTCGGGCATTTGATCGAGCGCCCCACGAGTTTTTTAAGGTCTCCAGCAATAGCATCAGAAGATTTTGGTTTTGAGCTGGAGACCTTTCCCTGCAAAAGAGAGTTAAGCTTTCTTAACCACCCACATCTTCAAGGGTGGCTTAGAAGCAATAAGTCTAAGTGCAGCATCTGAGAATTTTGGCTTTGGAGCCCTAGCAAACAGTCTAGCAGGTGGGCAATAATACTCATAAGGATAGGCAAAATAATGTTTGGTCATATGAGAATGACGGTTTGAAGAACTGCTCACATGAGCCTGAGCATGGTGTCCCTGCAAAGCATTTGTGTTAGTGCAACTCAGATGAGCCCTCTGCCTGTATGAACCCTTTGGACCATATGAAGCCTTTGGTCTGATGTTTGTCTTCTTCATGTGAGGTGTCATGAGGACATTCACAGGAAGATTCTCAAGACACGTTTTTGGAACCCAGATCTTCTTCATAGGCGGTCCATTCCTGCAGTTAGTACCAATGTACCTGGCAAATACTTCACCATTCTGATTCCTAAACAGTTTATAGTTTGCATCAAAGGATTCATCAATGATAATTGGATTAGCACAAGTGAAGCCAGATAGATTGGATGGATCTAATGAGGATTCCTTTGCAGCAACCCATGTGGTTTTGGGGTACTGCTCAGGTTTCCAGTAAGAGCCATCTGCATTAATTTTCCTCACGAACCCAACACCCTCTTTGCTAGGGTTTCGGTTCAGAATCTGCTTCTTGAGGACATCACATAGTGTCTGATGTCCTTTGAGACTTTTGTACATTCCTGTTTCAAGCAATGTCTTCAACCTAGCATTTTCATCAGCAATAGCAGTGGTATCCTCCGCAGAGGGGTTAGTTACTACTTCAACAGTTGAAGATATTGCAACAGCAGTAGCAGTGGAACATTCAGCGACAGAAATAGCATTATCACGCTCAATGCATTTAAGGCATGGTGGTTCAAATCCTTCCTGAGCAGAACTGATCTGTTCGGCTCGAAGTGAATCGTTTTCCTTTTGAAGATCTTCATGATCCGCTCTCAACTTCTCAAGATCTTGCTTCTTCTGAAGATAATCATAGGAAAGCTTTTCATGAGTAGTTGAGAGAGTCTCAAGACGATCTTCGAGTTCCTGATACTTAACGTGAAGATTTTTTATGTCTTCAATTAAGGATTCAGAACGAGTCATTTCAGCACCCAACAGATCATCGCTTCTGTCTAACAGTTTTTGAATATGTTCCATGGCCTTTTGTTGTTCAGTTGCAATTTTAGCAAGTGTTTTGTAACTGGGTTTTGAATCACAACCAGAGTCATCGTCACTAGATGTTTGATAGTGAGTGGTGCGTGTGTTTACCTTGGCACCATGTGCCATGAAGCAGTAGGTGGGAGTAGAGTCGTCCTTGTCATTTGCATCGATGATGGTGATAGAGTCATTGTCTTCAGTGTTGAAGATGGACTTGGCGACATAGGCTGTAGCCAAACTTGCAATGCCTGAATCAGACTCCTCCTCAGACTCCACCTCTGCCTCCTCAGAAGTGGACTCCTCCTCTGAATCCATTTCCTTGCCAACAAACGCACGAGCCTTGCCAGATGAACTCTTCTTGTGTGATGAAGACTTTGAGGAAGACTTGGACGAAGACTTTGAGTATTTCTTCGTCTTCTTATCGTCAGAGTCATATTCCTTGCTCTTCTTCTTCTTTCTGTTCTCATTGTCCCACTGTGGGCATTCAGAGATGAAGTGTCCAGTTTTCTTGCATTTGTGACAAGTTTTCCTCTTGTAGTCATGCACAGAAGCTTCATCATTCCTTGAGCTTGATCGTGAAGACTTTCTGAAGCCTTTCTTCTTGGTGAATTTCTGGAACTTCTTCACTAGCATTGCAAGTTCCCTTCCAATGTCTTCAGGATCATCAGAACTGCTGTCAGATTCCTCTTCAGATGATGACACAGCTTTTGCCTTCAAGGCACGACTTCGCCCATAGTTTGGACCGTAGATATCTCTTTCCTCAGAAAGCTGAAACTCATGTGTGTTGAGCCTCTCAAGTATGTCAGACGGATCGAGTGTCTTGAAGTCTGGACGTTCTTGAATCATCAGGGCTAGAATGTCAAATGAACTGTCAAGTGATCTTAGCAGCGTCTTGACGATTTCATGTTTGGTGATCTCAGTGGCGCCAAGGGCTTGAAGCTCATTTGTGATGTCAGTGAGCCGGTCAAATGTGTGCTGGACATTCTCATTGTCATTTCGCTTGAAGCGGTTGAAGAGATTTCGAAGAACACTGATTCTCTGATCTCTCTGGGTTGAGATGCCTTCATTGACCTTGGAGAGCCAGTCCCAGACCAGCTTGGATGTCTTCAAGGCACTCACACGGCCGTACTGTCCCTTGGTCAGATGACCACAGATAATATTCTTGGCAGTGGAGTCCAGTTGAGTGAACTTCTTGACATCAGCAGCAGTGACACCTTCTCCAGCCTTGGGAACGCCGTTTTCGACGACATACCATAGGTCGACGTCAATGGCTTCAAGATGCATGCACATCTTATTCTTCCAGTAGGGATATTCAGTTCCATCGAAGACGGGGCACGCAGCGGAGACTTTAATTATCCCTGCAGTCGACATAGCTAAAACTCCAGGTGGTTAAACCGAATCACACAGAACAAGGGAGCACCTTGCTCTGATACCAATTGAAAGTGCGTTATATCGACTAGAGGGGGGGTGAATAGGCGATTTTTAAGAAAGTCTTCAATACGTGGAAGTTATGAAGACAAACAGACTTGAAGCCTATCACTATGCAGCGGAAGATAGATTAAACAACGCAAGCCATAATCAAATATACAGTACAGTGAAAGCACAGAGACAAATAGCTTCAGTGTAATGAGGATCAGGTTGGAAGAACTTATGAAGCCAATCAGATCATACAGTCAGGTTGTGAAGACAGAAGATTAAGCAGGCATGCAATAGCTTCACAATGTGTACTGGTAAGTAAAGGGAGGTGAAGATGAAACCAGTGACACGTTGAAGACAATGATATGTTGGACCAGTTCCAGTTGCTGTGACAACTGTACGTCTGGTTGGAGCGGCTAGGTATTTAAACCAAAGGACACACAGTCCCGGACACCCAGTCCTGAACACGCAGCTCAGGACACCCAGTCCTCACCGTTTTCTCCTTGAGCTAAGGTCACACAGACCCCGCCCAATCACTCTGGTAAATCTTCAAGGTAGACTCCCAAACCTTCACAGACTTCGTTCACCGGCAATCCACAATTCCTCTTGGATGCTCAGAACGCGACGCCTAACCGTCTGGAGGATGCACAGTCCTCAAGTGTAATAAGTCTTCAGATCACTCAGACAAGAAGACTTAAGTGATGCCCAATTACTCTGGCTCTGGGTGGTTAGGGCTTTTCTCCTCACTAAGGATTTTCTCTCAAAGGCTTCGAGGTGGGTTGCTCTCAAACGACAAAAGCCGTGCACTGAAATCTGAGCAGCCAACCGTTTATGGTTGTGGGGGTGGGCTATTTATAGCCACTTGGCAACCCTGACCTGATTTGTCCGAAATGACCCTGGGTCACTAAGGAACTGACACGTGTACTAACGGTCGGATTTTGAACTCTCACGGCAACTTTACTTGGGCTGCAAGTAAAGCTGACTTGTCTGACTCTAAACAAGATTTTCTCTCATTGTCTTCACTCGAAGACATAGGATTTGAATTAGGCATCACTTCAGTCACCCTGACTGGATTTCTTGGACCCCACTTAACAGTACGGTGGTTCCTATGACACAACATGAATAAAGTAAAGCTACGAAGGATCTAAGTCTACGAGTTCCAAAAGCTTCATGGGGAGTCTTCATATGTCATTGTCTTCGACACGAATGTCTTCATGAACCACCATTGTCTTCAATGTCTTCGTACATTTTTGGGGGTCATCTCTGGTAGCTAAACCGAATCAATGAGGGACTTCTACCTGTGTTATCCTGCAATTCTCACAAACACATTAGTCCCTCAACTAGGTTTGTCGTCAATACTCCAAAACCAACTAGGGGTGGCACTAGATGCACTTACAAAACCAACAGAATGAAAATTGCAACATAAAGTCTTCACATCCGAACAAAATTAACGAATGCACTTCTCTTGAAGTGGTCACATATTCCTAAATTGCGAAGCCACGAAGAATCAGGTAGAAGAGATACATCAACGAGGGATGGAATCAACATATGACGTCGGAGAAGAAGGAACACCACAACTCAAAATAAAACCAAGAGTTGGCTTGCGGAATAAGCCGGAACAAACACATGATAGAAATTTCGTCCGAAGTGTTCGTGGTAGGACCTACACGGGCTCGACCGTACAGCACCATCATGTACAAGGCAGTGCACATGACATACGAAGCGTCCCCGAGTCAGCATAGCCAAGGACTCTTTAAGACACAACGAGGCCACTGTAAAATCGACCGTGAATAGGCGAACCACTAGACGTCGAACCCCAATTTCATATCACACATCTGTTGGAAGATATCCTAAGGCTACTTGAATTCCCACCTATGAAATTCCCGAAACTTTCCGGTTATGCAATCAGGTGTTGAGGATACATGGGAAGCATAATATCTCACCCAAGCTAGCAAATCCTACATCCAGCTACATCCATCCTTCAACACATAACCAAGAAACCTTCGGAAACCATCTATCTCAACCTTCGAAAAGCATCCGTTATACAAGTTATGGCGATACTCCCGAACTCCCGAACATAGCTTTCTTTCCTGTGTGGGGATTAAACATTTCCGGATTGGGCCGAGACTTGCCATGCGGCCTTAGTTTACTACCGTAGACCGCCTGTCAAGTTTCGGGTCATTTGGACTTCGTTTGATACTCCAACGGTTAACCGAGGGACCGAAAAGGCCTCGTGTGTGTGCAGCCCAACACCCCTCCAATTTGGCCCAAAACCCACCAAACTCAGCTCCATCGTCTCGGTCATTCGATCACGATCGTGTGAGCGAAAACCGCACCTCATTTGGACTCTCCTAGCTCCCTCTACCTCTATAAATAGACCCCCATTCCAAATCCCGGGTCTCCTTCCCCCGAAACCCTAAAAAATCCCCGCGCCGAGACGGACATGTCCGTCCCGACCCGGACGAACGCCGCCGCCGCCCGCGGCCACTAAGGGGCCGCCACGTGGCGCCGCCGCCTTCCTCCCACCGCCGGCCCGCCGAAGCCCGGGGCGGGCCCTCCCGCGCCGCCTCCCGGGCCACTCCCCCGCCGCCCGCGCCGCCTCGTCTTCCCCGCGGCCGGCCCGCGCCTCGCCGCCCCGCCAAGAGAAGCTCGCCGGCGACGAACTCCGGCGGCCCGCGCCCCGCCGACCAAGCGCCGCCCCGCCGCCCATCTCCGGCGACCGCGTCCCCGGCCGGCCGCCCGCGCCGGACCCGCGCCCCGGTGATCCCCGCGGCCACTCCGGCCGTCCCACGTCGCCACCTCGCCGCTGCTACAGGAACTCCGGCGAGGATCTCCGGCGATCCTCGAAATCCGCGCGCTGGATCTGGATCTGAGAGATCCATCTCGGTTGACTTTCGTCCCTAACCCTAGTTTTTTCGTGCAACTTTGACCTGCCATATCTCCTCATCCGTAGCTCCGTTTTGGGCGTACGATATGTCAAATTCTTCGTCTCGACGAGTACATCATTTCATTCCATTGCATCATTTGCATTTGAGGTCATCTTGGTGCCCAAAATGCTGTTGGAAGGAGGCATGTTGAGTTAAATTGCAGATCCGTTAATCCAACATGCACTTTTGTCATTTTTGCCATATTTAATCCGTGCATGATATGCCTATGCCCCTTTGGGATGAATTGTTAAGCATGTTTTCTTATTTCCAGAGGTTCCTTCCATGTATTTTTAGGATGTGTGTGTTGTCTTGTGCAAGCTTGCGAAGAGGGCTACCTGAGATTTCAGATTTCAGGGACTTAGTGATTTTCACGAAGTCTGAGCCGTTTTAGTTCACGATGCTATATGTCCGGCTTGTTTCCTAGTGATTCGTGCCTCTTTTGAGGATAATCAGTAAGAGTGATTTGTCATGCTTGTTGTGCTTAATCCATCCATGTCTTTACTTGTTATGTTGGAGCACTGTAGATTGACTCAATCGAGCTCAACTTTTGGATAGTTGCTGTTTTGGGCAGATCGTTAACTCTTTTGCGATTTTGCCGGAGTGATTGCTAGTGATCCATGCTTGCTATGCCATTGTTCTTGCCATGTATAGCTAGCATTTTGTGCCTTCTTTATGGATATATGCTTGCCTTGCCATGACTTGCACCGTAGTGAGAGCATCGAGCTCGTTTACAAGCCTCTGTGAGTTATTATTTCAGCATGTCCCAGTTTTCACTAAGTCTGAAAACTGATTGTGTTTCATCAATGTTCGTGTGCTCGATAGAGAATTTTGTGAACCCTTTTGGCCCCAGGTCATTTTGGGTGTTTTGTTAAGGTTGTTGAGTAGCTCCATGCCATGCTCTTACTTGCCATGATCAGGGTTTCCCTCATGTTTTTTTGCTGCTCCGAAGAGGGCATCGTGGTCTGAAATTCCAGACTAGCGTTAATTTCGCTATGTCTGAAATCTGCTTTGCTTATTCAGTTTTGCCATGCTTGTTTGAAGCCCTTAATGGATGAATTTGCCTATGCCTCAGTCACGATGATGTGTTAAGCTTGATGAGTACATCACTGCCGTGCAGTTTGTTTTCATGTTGGGTGGCTGTAGCATGTTCATTTTGTTGCATTTAGGAGGCATGTTGCTGTAAATCGCATATCGGTTCGTTTAGTAAATCGCTTGCCATTTCTAAACCGTAGCTCCGATTGCCATGATCTTTATATCGTTTTCAGGGGATTTCTTCCCCTCTATCCAGTGGCACACTTGGATTTCCAAGTTGAGGCCAGGTTCATGCATTTCCTGTTACTTGTTGCATTCTTGCATCCCGCATCGCATTCCACATAGCATATCATCTTTGCATCGTATTGGTTGCCTTTGCACGTGGTTGATTGTATCCTTGTTGCTTGTTTGTGTTGTTGGGTAGAGCCGGGAGACGAGTTCGCTAACGAGGAGCCCGTTGAGTGTGCTTTTGAGGATCCAGTCAATTCTGACAAACTGTGCAGGCAAGATGATCACACCCTTGAAATCACTACTATCTTCGCTATGACCGTTTGCTCGCTCTTTTGCTTCGCCAATGCTATGATGCCTACCACTTGCTTGTCAGCCTCCCAATTGCCATGTTTGAGCCTCTAACCCTCCTTTGTCCTAGCAAACCATTGATTGGCTATGTTACCGCTTTGCTCAGCCCCCTTCTTATAGCATTGATAGTTGCAGGTGAAGATTGGAGCCGTTCCTTGTTGGAACATTTATTTACTTGTTGGGATATCATTATATTGCCATGTTATCTTTATTCATCTATATACTTGGTAAAGGGTGGAAGGCTTGGCCTCTCGCCTAGTGTTTTGTTCCACTCTTGCCGCCCTAATTTCTGTCATATCGGTGTTATGTTCCCGGTTTGTTGCGTCCCTTACGCGGTTGGGCTATAATGGGAACCCCTTGATAGTTCGCCTTGATTAAAGCTTTTTCAGCAATGCCCAACATTGGTTTTACCATTTGCCACCTACCCTTTTCTTTCCCTTGGGTTTCCGGAGCCTGAGGGTCATCTTTATTTTAGCCCCCCACGGGCCAGTGCTCCTCTGAGTGTTGGTCCGAACCAGGCAGCCTGCGGGGCCACCTCGGGGAAACCCGAGGGTTGGTTTTACTCGTAGCTTGACCTATCCGAGCGTGCCCTGAGAAAGAGATATGTGCAGCTCCTATTGGGATTTGTCGGCACATTCGGGCGGTGTTGCTGGACTAGTTTTGACCTGTCGAATCATCTTGTTGTACCGGGATACCGAGTCTGATCGGTGGGTCCTGGGTGGAGGTCTATTCCTTCGTTGACCGTGAGAGCTTGTTATGGGCTAAGTTGGGACCCCCCTGCAGGGATTGATCTTTCGAAAGTCGTGCCCGCGGTTATGGGCAGATGGGAATTTGTTAATGTCCGGTTGTAGATAACTTGAACTTAATTAATTAAAATGAATCAACTGCGTGTGTTGCCATGATGGCCTTTTCTCGGCGGAGTCCGGGGAGTGGACACGGCGTTGGAGTTATGCTTGCGTAGTCTGCTCTACTTAGTTTCCGCTCGTGCTTTGCCTTCTCTTCTCGCTCTCTTTTGCGAATAAGTTAGCCACCATATATGCTAGTCGCTTGCTGCAGCTCCACTCACATTACCCCTTCCTTCCCTATTAAGCTTAAATAGTCTTGATCGCGAGGGTGCGAGATTGCTGAGTCCTTGTGGCTCACAGATTACTATTACACCAGATGCAGGGACCGATGATACTCCTCCGGATGGCGCGTTCGAGCTGAAGTGGGAGTACGACGAGGACTCTCAGCGATACTACGTTTCTTTTCCTGATGATCAGTAGTGGTGCCTGCTCGGGGTTCGATTCAGGGTTTAGTCGCATGTTGGGGAGTGTTTTCTATTTTGGCGCCGTAGTCGGGCCATGAGTGTTTGTATGATGGATGCTATTTATGTACCTTGATGTGACGTGGCGAGTGTAAGCCAACTATTATATTTATTCCCCCTTTATATTTATATGTACATGGGTTGTGTGAAGATTGCCTCACTTGCGACTTATGCCTTCAATGCGATTATGCCTCTAAGTCGTGCCACGACACGTGGGAGATATAGTCGCATCGAGGGTGTTACAAGTTGGTATCAGATATAGTCGCATCTTTTCCGTCGTGATTTCCGCGCTCATCACATTCCTCAAAGTGTGACTGAAAGCAAACGTGAAGAATTCCGCAATCTGAAGCAAGGCTCTTTGTCTGTCTATGACTACAACAAGTTGTTCCAGAAGCTCGCCCGTTTTGCCAAGCAGGATGTTCCTGATGAGAAGAGCATGATCTATCAGTTCAGGGGTGGTCTTCGTGAAGAGATTCAGCTCGCTCTTGTCCTCTCCGAGCCGCTGAGATACGATGAGTTCTACAACATGGCACTGAAGCAAGAGGCTGCTCAGCTCAGGTGTGATGCTTCCAGGAAGCGAGTCAGAGACACTTTGTCTTCGTCCTCTACTCAAGTGGCCAAGCAGCAGAAATATTGGCTTCCTCCTCCTCCGTTCCGTCAGCCGTATCAGCAGAAGTGTAAAGGTGGCAGTGGTTCTTCCCACCCACCGAACCCAGGCTTTCAGAACAAGACTTCGTCTCAAGCTCCAAGATCGAGTGCTCCGTATCACCGTCCGCTCTCAGAGGTCACGTGCAACAAGTGCCAACAGAAGGGTCACTACGCCAACAAGTGTTTCAACCAGAGGCGTCTTCCTCCTCCTCCTCCTGTCAGGTCGGCAAGTACAGCTGTGGTGAAGCATAATCCCAAGCACGCCAAGGTCAATATGGTGAATGCAGCTCAAGCAGAGGATTCGTCAGATGTGATCATGGGTAACCTTCCTGTTAATGATATTCCTGCAAGAGTTCTTTTTGATTCAGGTGCATCGCATTGTTTCATGTCTAAGCCATTTTTTACCAAGCACGAGTTCGTTTCTTCGCATTTGGGTAAACAAATGGATATTGTTTCTCCTGGCAAACGATTGAGTGCAAGTCTGGAGGTGCCAGATGTTTCTATCACGTTGGGCGATTTCAAATTCTTGGCTTCTCCTATGGTTCTTGGCAATTCCGATATCGACCTCATTCTTGGGATGGACTGGCTCTCTAAACATAAAGCTCAGCTGGATTGTGCAGCCAAGCAGATCCAACTGACTCATTCGTCTGAGGAAGTGATTGTCTTTGCTGCTCGGGATAATACCATCCGGTTATTCTCTCTCAATGAAAAGGGTGAATTGGATGCTATTTCGCAGATTCCGGTTGTTTGTGAGTATCAAGATGTCTTCCCTGAAGAACTCCCAGGCATGCCTCCAAACCGGCCTGTTGAATTCGTTATTGAACTTGAGCCCGGTACGGAACCGGTGTGCAAACGGCCTTACAAGCTCGGCCCCGAAGAGTTGAAGGAGTTGAAGAAACAGCTCGATGTGCAAGAAAGAATGGGTCTCATTCGGCCTAGTACTTCTCCGTGGGGTTGTGGTGTTCTTTTTGTGAAGAAGAAGGATGGAACGGACCGACTTTGTGTTGATTATCGTCCATTGAACAAGAAGACCATCAAGAACAAGTATCCACTGCCCAACATTAATGAGCTATTCGAGCAACTCACGGGTGCCCAAGTATTCTCCAAGCTTGATCTCCGTATGGGTTATCATCAAATTCGCATTCGTGAACAAGATATTCCAAAGACGGCGTTCAGAACAAGCTATGGGTCATATGAATACACTATTATGTCTTTTGGCCTCGCCAATGCTCCTCCGACGTTCTCTCGCATGATGAACTTCATCTTCAACCCCTACACCAACGACTTTGTTTTGGTCTATCTCGATGATATCCTGGTTTTCTCGAAGAACAAGGAAGATCACGCCAAACACTTGTGTTTGGTTCTTGACAAGTTAAGGGAACATCAATTCTATGCCAAGTTCTCCAAGTGTGGGTTTTGGCTCGATGAGGTTCTTTATCTTGGGCATATTATCTCGGCCAAGGGCATTTCCGTGGATCCTGAGAAGGTGTCTGCAATTGTTAATTGGGAACCTCCTCAGAATGTGAAGCAACTCCGTAGCTTCCTCGGTCTTGCAAGTTATTGTCGAAGATTCGTTGAAAACTTCTCCAAGATCGCGAAGCCTCTCTCAAATCTTCTTCAGAAGCACGTCAAGTATGTTTGGTCTCCGGAGTGTGATGTTGCTTTCAACGCTTTGAAAGAGAAATTGATCACTGCTCCAGTTCTAACTCCGCCTGATGAAACCAAGCCGTACGAGGTCTTTTGTGATGCCTCTCTCCAAGGTCTCGGTGCAGTACTGATGCAAGAGAAGAAAGTTGTTGCTTATACCTCTCGCCAGTTGAAGCCAAATGAGAAGAACTACCCCACTCATGATCTCGAGTTGGCGGCAGTTGTGCATGCATTGTTGACTTGGAGACATCTTCTCTTGGGAAGGAAAGTGGACATTTTCACTGATCACAAAAGTCTCAAGTACATCTTCACTCAGCCTAACATCAACCTCAGGCAGACTCGATGGGTCGAAATGATTCAAGAGTACAATCTGAGTATCGAGTATACTCCAGGCAAGGCTAATGTGATTGCTGACGCTTTGAGCAGAAAAGCATATTGCAACAGTCTGATTCTCAAGCCTTATCAACCCGAGCTTGGTGAAGCCTTCCGCAAACTTAATCTGCAAGTTGTTCCTCAAGGTTTCCTCGCCAACCTTCAATTTCTCCTACCTTGGAAGACCAGATTCGCCAAGCCCAGCTTCTTGATGCTATGGTGAAAAAGGTGAAGATCGGTATTGCAAAGAGTCAGTCCAAGTACAAGCACTACAGACTTGATGACAAGGACACTCTCTTCTTCGAGGATTGAATTGTTGTGCCCAAAGGTGAACTTCGTAAAGTGATCATGAATGAGGCTCACAACTCTCTCCTCTCCATCCACCCTGGGAGCACGAAGATGTATCAAGACCTGAAGCAAACTTATTGGTGGACTCGAATGAAGCGCGAGATCGCTCAATTCGTGAATGAATGTGATGTCTATAGAAGAGTGAAAGCAGAACACCAAAGGCCAGCAGGTCTCCTCCAACCTCTCGCCATTCCAAAATGGAAGTTTGACCACATTGAAATGGACTTCGTGACCGGGTTTCCTAAGTCCAAGCGTGGCAATGATGCTATATTGGTTGTCATCGACAAGCTGACCAAAGTGGCTCATTTCTTGCCTATCAAAGAGTCAATCACTGCAGCTCAATTGGCGGAGCTCTACACCTCCCGCATTGTCTCTCTGCACGGTATTCCTCAAGTGATATCTTCAGACCGTGGCAGCATCTTTACCTCCAAGTTCTGGGATTCTTTTCAGAAGGCCATGGGCAACAGCATTCGCTTCAGCACTGCTTTCCATCCTCAAACAAGCGGTCAAGTCGAGCGTGTCAACCAGATTCTTGAAGATATGCTCAGGGCTTGTGTTATCTCCTTCGGCATGAAGTGGGAGGATTGCCTTCCTTATGCTGAATTCTCGTACAACAACAGTTTCCAAGCAAGTTCCGGCAAGGCCCCGTTTGAAATTCTGTATGGTAGGAAGTGCCGTACACCTCTCAACTGGTCTGAAACCGGTGAACGTCAGCTGCTGGGTAATGACCTGATCACAGAGGCAGAAGAAATGTGCAAGGTCATTCGTGATAGCCTCAAAGCAGCCCAGTCTCGTCAGAAGAGCTACTACGACAGCAAGCACCGTGATTTGGCCTTCGAGATCGGTGATCATGTCTACCTCCGCGTCTCTCCTATGAAAGGGACTCGTCGCTTCGGTATCAAAGGGAAGCTTGCCCCCAGATACGTCAGGCCTTTCAAGATCGTCAGCAAGAGAGGCGACCTCGCCTATCAACTCGAGCTTCCTGCAACCTTTGCTAATGTTCATGATGTGTTCCACGTCTCGCAACTCCGTAAGTGCTTCAAGACGCCTGAGCGCACCGTCAACTTCGAGGACATTGAGCTCCAAGAAGATCTCTCCTACCGTGAGCACCCAGTTGCAATCCTTGAAGAGACTGAACGCAAAACTCGCAACAAGTCAATCAAGTTTCTCAAAGTAAAGTGGTCACACCATTCCGACCGTGAAGCTACCTGGGAACGCGAGGATCACCTCCGTTCTGAGTACCCGGAGTTCTTTCAGTCCTAGATCTCGGGACGAGATCTTTTCGTAGTGGTGGAGTGTTGTAACGCCCCACATGTAACCTTCCCCAATTGTACTCCGACTCATGCCGTTTCCGGCATTAATTTATATTTAATTCTCGGGTTCGGGTCTTTGTCTCCGTGTGTTGTTTTTGTTTTCGTGCATTTCTTATGATGTCATCACGTGCATTGCATTCGCATACATGTTCATCTCCGGTGGCCATTTCTAGCTTTCTTTCGTGTGTGGGGATTAAACATTTCCGGATTGGGCCGAGACTTGCCATGCGGCCTTCGTTTACTACCGGTAGACCGCCTGTCAAGTTTCGGGTCATTTGGACTTCGTTTGATACTCCAATGGTTAACCGAGGGACCGAAAAGGCCTCGTGTGTGTGCAGCCCAACACCTCTCCAATTTGGCCCAAAACCCACCAAACTCAGCTCCATCGTCTCGGTCGTTCGATCACGATCGTGTGAGCGAAAACCGCACCTCATTTGGACTCTCCTAGCTCCCTCTACCTCTATAAATAGACCCCCATTCCAAATCCCGGGTCTCCTTCCCCCGAAACCCTAAAAAATCCCCGCGCCGAGACGGACATGTCCGTCCCGACCCGGACGAACGCCGCCGCCTCCCGCGGCCACTAAGGGGCCGCCACATGGCGCCGCCGCCCTCCTCCCACCGCCGGCCCGCCGAAGCCCGGGGCGGGCCCTCCCGCGCCGCCTCCCGGGCCACTCCCCCGCCGCCCGCGCCGCCTCGTCTTCCCCGCGGCCGGCCCGCGCCTCGCCGCCCCGCCAAGCGAAGCTCGCCGGCGACGAACTCCGGCGGCCCGCGCCCCGCCGACCAAGCGCCGCCCCGCCGCCCATCTCCGGCGACCGCTTCCCCGGCCGGCCGCCCGCGCCGGACCCGCGCCCCGGTGATCCCCGCGGCCACTCCGGCCGTCCCACGTCGCCACCTCGCCGCTGCTACAGGAACTCCGGCGAGGATCTCCGACGATCCTCGAAATCCGCGCGCTGGATCTGGATCTGAGAGATCCATCTCGGTTGACTTTCGTCCCTAACCCTAGTTTTTTCGTGCAACTTTGACCTGCCATATCTCCTCATCCGTAGCTCCGTTTTGGGCGT
This sequence comes from Triticum monococcum, assembly GCA_034509565.1. Taxonomy (NCBI): domain Eukaryota; kingdom Viridiplantae; phylum Streptophyta; class Magnoliopsida; order Poales; family Poaceae; genus Triticum; species Triticum monococcum. The sequence continues at coordinate 9,912,932 of CM067845.1, read as the reverse complement.
ATGATATGTCAAAATCTTCGTCTTGACGAGTACATCATTTCATTCCATTGCATCATTTGCATTTGAGGTCATATTGGTGCCAAAAATGCTGTTGGAACTAGGCATGTTGAGTTAAATTGCAGATCCGTTAATCCAACATGCACTTTTGTCATTTTTGCCATATTTAATCCGTGCATGATATGCCTATGCCCCTTTGGGATGAATTGTTAAGCATGTTGTCTTCTTTCCAGAGGTGCCTTCCATGTATTTTTAGGATGTGTGTGTTGGCTTGTGCAAGCTTGCGAAGAGGGCTACCTGAGATTTCAGATTTCAGGGACTTAGTGATTTTCACGAAGTCTGAGCCGTTTTAGTTCACGATGCTATATGTCCGGCTTGTTTCCTAGTGATCCGTGCCTCTTTTGAGGATGATCAGTAAGAGTGATTTGTCATGCTTGTTGTGCTTAATCCATCCATGTCTTTACTTGTTATGTTGGAGCCCCCTAGGTTGACTCAATCGAGCTCAACTTTTGGATAGTTGCTGTTTTGGGCAGATCGTTAACTCTTTTGCGATTTTGCCGGAGTGATTGCTAGTGATACATGCATGCTATGCCATTGTTCTTGCCATGTCTAGCTAGAATTTTGTGCCTTCTTAATGTATATATGCTTGCCTTGCCATGACTTGCACCGTAGTGAGAGCATCGAGCTCGTTTACAAGCCTCCGTGAGTTATTATTTCAGCATGTCCCAGTTTTCACAAAGTCTGAAAACTGATTGTGTTTCATCAATGTTCGTGTGCTCGGTAGAGTATTTTGTGAACCCTTTTGTCCGCAGGTCATTTTGGGTGTTTTGTTAAGCCTGTTGAGTAGCTCCACGCCATGCTCTTACTTGCCATGTTCAGGTTTTCCTTCATGTTGTTTTGCTGCTCCGAAGAGGGCATCGTGGTCTGAAATTCCAGACTAGCGTTAATTTCGCTAAGTCTGAAATCTGCTTTGCTTATTCTGTTTTGCCATGCTTGTTTGAAGCCCTTAATGGATGAATTTGCCTATGCCTCAGTCACGATGATTTGTTAAGCTTGATGAGTACATCACTGCCATGCAATTTGTTTTCATGTTGGGTGGCTGTAGCATGTTCATTTTGTTGCATTTAGGAGGCATGTTGCTGTAAATCGCAGATCGGTTCGTTTAGTAAATCGCTTGCCATTTCTAAACCGTAGCTCCGATTGCCATGATCTTTATATCGTTTTGAGGGGATTTCTTCCCCTCTATCCAGTGGCACACTTGGATTTCCAAGTTGAGGCCAGGTTCATGCATTTCCTGTTACATGTTGCATTCTTGCATCCCGCATCGCATCCCGCATAGCATATCATCTTTGCATCGTATTGGTTGCCTTTGCACGTGGTTGATTGTATCCTTGTTGCTTGTTTGTGTTGTTGGGTAGATCCGGGAGACGAGTTCGCTAACGAGGAGCCCGTTGAGTGTGCTTTTGAGGATCCAGTCAATTATGACAACTGTGCAGGCAAGATGATCACACCCTTGAAATCACTACTATCTTTGCTATGCCAGTTTGCTCGCTCTTTTGCTTTGCCAATGCTACGATGCCTACCACTTGCTTGTCAGCCTCCCAATTGCCATGTTTGAGCCTCTAACCCACCTTTGTCCTAGCAAACCATTGATTGGCTATGTTACCGCTTTGCTCAGCCCCCTTCTTATAGCATTGATAGTTGCAGGTGAAGATTGGAGCCGTTCCTTATTGGAACATTTATTTACTTGTTGGGATATCATTATATTGCCATGTTATCTTTATTCATCTATATACTTGGTAAAGGGTGGAAGGCTCGGCCTCTCGCCTAGTGTTTTGTTCCACTCTTGCCGCCCTAGTTTCCGTCATATCGGTGTTATGTTCCCGGTTTGTTGCGTCCCTTACGCGGTTGGGCTATAATGGGAACCCCTTGATAGTTCGCCTTGATTAAAGCTTTTCCAGCAATGCCCAACATTGGTTTTACCATTTGCCACCTACCCTTTTCTTTCCCTTGGGTTTCCGGAGCCTGAGGGTCATCTTTATTTTAGCCCCCACGAGCCAGTGCTCCTCTGAGTGTTGGTCCGAACCAGGCAGCCTGCGGGGCCACCTTGGGGAAACCCGAGGGTTGGTTTTACTCGTAGCTTGACCTATCCGAGCGTGCCCTGAGAAAGAGATATGTGCAGCTCCTATCAGGATTTGTCGCCACATTCGGGCGGTGTTGCTGGACTAGTTTTGGCCTGTCGAATCATCTTGTTGTACCGGGATACCGAGTCTGATCGGTGGGTCCTGGGTGGAGGTCTATTCCTTCGTTGACCGTGAGAGCTTGTTATGGGCTAAGTTGGGACCCCCCTGCAGGGATTGATCTTTCGAAAGCCGTGCCCGCGGTTACGGGCAGATGGGAATTTTTTAATGTCTGGTTGTAGATAACTTGAACTTAATTAATTAAAATGAATCAACTGCGTGTGTTGCCGTGATGGCCTCTTCTCGGCGGAGTCCGGGGGGTGGACACGGCGTTGGAGTTATGCTTGCGTAGTCTGCTCTATTTAGTTACCGCTCGTGCTTTGCCTTCTCTTCTCGCTCTCTTTTGCGAATAAGTTAGCCACCATATATGCTAGTCGCTTGCTACAGCTCCACTCACATTACCCCTTCCTTCCCTATTAAGCTTAAATAGTCTTGATCGCGAGGGTGCGAGATTGCTAAGTCCTTGTGGCTAACAGATTACTATTACACCAGATGCAGGGACCGATGATACTCCTCCGGATGGCGCGTTCGAGCTGAAGTGGGAGTACGACGAGGACTCTCAGCGATACTATGTTTCTTTTCCTGATGATCAGCAGTGGTGCCTGCTCGGGGTTCGATTCAGGGTTTAGTCGCATGTTGGGGAGTCTTTTCTATTTTGGCGCCGTAGTCGGGCCATGAGTGTTTGTATGATGGATGCTATTTATGTACCTTGATGTGACGTGGCGAGTGTAAGCCAACTATTATATTTATTCCCCCTTTATATTTATATGTACATGGGTTGTGTGAAGATTGCCTCACTTGCGACTTATGCCTTCAATGCGATTATGCCTCTAAGTCGTGCCACGACACGTGGGAGATATAGTCGCATCGAGGGTGTTACACCGGCGCAGGACCCTCTGACGAGGATTTCTTCCCCCGCTTCGATGCCATGGTCTCCGAGTCGTCAGATGTGGCCCTCTTCTTTCCCTTAGGAGAGGCATTGTCGGTTCCTCCCTTCGGAACAGCCTCCTTTGAGGAGGCCGTAGTCTCCTTGTCCCCTCCCTTGTTTTTCTCCAAAGGCACAATCTTCAACATCCTGACCAACACGGGACCCGGCGTGGTCTCGGGGAGGGGAGCCGGACACCTGATCAGCTTTGCTTTCGCTATCCACTCCTGTTTAAAAGGACAGCTCTTTTAGGGGCAAGTTTATGACAAATAATACGGATGGCTAGTCCGGGCATAAGACTACTTACTTGAGTATCCGGGCGGTTGCAGCTCAGTCCTGCGTCCTCGGTCATATCCGGACACATTGCTTGTGATCCGAAGAACAGTTTATACATCTCCACGGGCATAGCGCCCATGAAATGCTGGAGAGCTCGTGGTCCCTCTGGATTAAACTCCCATAGACGAAGGGAGCGACGTTTGCCCGGCAGGGTTCAGCGGATCAGTATGACTTGTGTCACTTTGACCAAGCTGAGGTATCTTTCTAAGAGATCCCTGATGCGGCCCTGTAGCAAGGGCACGTCCTTAGATGGCCCCCAGTCTAGTCCTTTATTGGCCCATGATGCTAGCTGTGGTGGGGGACCCGAGCGAAAGGCAGGCGGCGTCGCCCACTTGGTGCCCCGGGGAGTGGTGATATAGAACCACTCCCGTTGCCATAAGCCAAGCTCCTCTTGAAAAGAGCCCTCGGGCCATGGAGCATCAGCGTTCTTGCTTATAATAGCACCTCCGCACTCCGCGTGTCGTCCCTCGATTATCTTCGGCTCCACTTTGAAGGTCTTGAGCCATAATCCGAAGTGAGGAGTGACACGGAGGAATGCTTCACACACCATAATGAATGAAGAAATATGGAGGATGGACTCCGGAGCTAGGTTGTGAAATTCCAGTCCATAATAGAACATCAGCCCCCTTACAAAGGGATCCATTGGGAAGCCTAACCCCCAAAGGAAGGGAGACACGAACACCACGCTCTCACTGGGCAGGGGACTGGGAATAGCCTGCCCTTGAGCAGGCAACCTGTGCAAAATTCCGCCGGTCAAGAACCTAGCCTCTCTCAGCTTTAGCACGTCCTCCTCCGTGACGGAGGAGGGCATTCATCGGCCTTGAAGGTCGGAATCAGACATTGTTGAAGGTCCGAAGCGCCTGAAATCTAGAGCCTAGGGTGTTGGAACTCGAGGCGACGGGTGAACTCGTTTGAGATTGAAAGAAAGGAGTAAGGCCTTGGTCTCTTTATAAGAGGTCGAATACCAAGAGCCCTCCCCGTAACCGTTTGGGACTCGCCTTTAATCGAGAACACATGCTAACGGGCACGATTGGGTTACCCACGTCCGTATTGATGAGAATCCCGTAAATAGGGGACACGATCTCTGCTTTGACAAGACGTGCAAAGGAAACCGCCTCACAAAACGCGCTGAGGTGGGGAAGTAAAAACGATTCAGATAAAGGCTTGGCTTCCGCGTGATATCACGCTGTGGGATATGTCAGCAGATTATATTTGTGTTAATATTATTCTCTCTATGGCAATATGTGGAAACTTATTTTGCAGAGACGGACACTATCCTTAGTGTTTACAATCTTTTATGAAGAACTTGGAGGAGGAACCCGCCTTGCAATGCCGAAGACAATCTGCACGCCGGACTCTTCGTCATTGAAGCCTGGTTTAGGGGCAACTGAGGGAGTCCTGGATTGGGGGGTGTCCGGGTAGCCGGACTATGACCTTTGACCGGACTCCTGGACTATGAAGATACAAGATTGAAAACTTCGTGCCGTGTCCGGATGGGACTTTCCTTGGCATGGCAGGCAACCTTGGCGATGCGGATATTTAGATCTCCTATCATTGTAACCGACTTTGTGTAACCCTAACCCTCTCCGTTGTCTATATAAACCGGAGGGTTTTCGTCTGTAGGACAACTTCAACATACAACAATCATACCATAGGCTAGCTTCTAGGGTTTAGCCTCCTTGATCTCGTGGTAGATCTACTCTTGTACTACCCATATCATCAGTATTAATAAAGCAGGACGTAGGGTTTTACCTCCATGAAGAGGGCCCGAACATGGGTAAAAACATTGTGTTCCTTGTCTCCTGTTACCATCTGCCTAGACGCACAGTTCGGGACCCCCTACACGAGATCCGCCGGTTTTGACACCGACACCCGGTATCATCATAGATGTGGTGGGCTCCTACTTCTATGACAAAAAATCATGACAGAAAATGGGCTTTTCGTCCTGGGCGGGCCGGAGACGCGGCTGCATGACATTCTTTGGGCCGTCCATGATGGAAAAAACCGTGGTAGAAGCGAGGGGGAGGAAAATTTCGGGGAGTTCCCGGTTACTGTGGGAGGTCGGGGGCCAAGCGATGCACGTTTCTCTCATACACGTACGCGCGTGTGTGTGAGGCGTTGGCTCTAACTGAACCCGAGAGAGGCGTTGGGCTCTAACTGAATCCGAGCGATTACACTGCAGGCTACGCGTTACTGAACCCGAGTGATCGATCGATGGCTGTTAACTGAACCCGACCGAGCGATTCCTTCGCTACTGCTGCTAACTGAACCCGATCGCTATTGCCTCTAGATGAACAGTGAGCATTGCAGGGGGGGGGTTGGATGAACAGTTCCCGGTGGGGGTGGATGAACAGGACCTCGTGGTGTTGCCTCTGGATGAACAGGACCCCGATCGATCGAGCCGGTTGGGGCTGGATGAACAGGACCCCGTGGAGGGCTGGATGAACAGTAGACGGTGGAGGGGTGCCCATGGAGGGGTGGTTGAACAGGACCCCGTGGTGTGGAGGGTTGGATGAATAGTAGACGGTGGAGGAGTGGTTGAATAGTAGCTGGTGGAGTAGCGCGCGGTGGAGGCTGGATGAACAGGAGCCCGTGCAGGCTGGAGGAGGTCGACGGTGGATGAACAGTAGCTCGTGGAGGCTGGAGGGGGTCGACGGTGGAGATGAACAATATCCCGTGGAGTACCACTTTGCGGTACGCCACACGCCTCCCGGTGAACAGGACCCCCGTTTCGACCGTAGCGCTGCAACACTAGTCCGTTTCCTCCGTTTTGCGGTACGCCATACCCCTCCCGATCAATAGGACCCCCGTTTTGACCGTCGGAGGTCTGTTTCCTCCGTTTTGCGGTAAGCCACACCCCTCCCGATGAACAGGATCCTGTTTCGAACGTGGCCGGTCGAACAAAAGGCCGTTTCCTCCGTTGTGCGGTACGCCAGGCCTCGTTTCCATCGCCTGTTCCATCCAAGCCCTCCCGATGAACATGACCACGCATTCCGTTCCGACCCAGCCGTGTTGGCTCCCGATGAACACGACGGATTCCGTTGCCTCCCCATGAACACGACGACGACGCTGTTTCTCCGTTCCGACCCAGCCATGTCAACGAGCCCTCGCCGTACGTATGCGCGAGTAGGCGTTCGAGACCCCGCCTGTATGTACACATACGTGGCTGTATTTTCTTTCTTGCACCCTGGCCACTGTACGTACGTGTACATGCTACGTGCGCTCCTCTGCTATGACACGTGGGCGCCTCTACATCGACCAGTATATATGTACGTACATGTTCGCGACCAGAATGACAACGCTACGTACACTTCGGCCAGGTGGGTCCCGACTGTCAGGCACTTCCTTGCCTGCGAAGATGTAACTGGTGGGTCCCAGCAGTCAGGGGCGAATCGTTTTTTTTGCCCGAACGCACTTCCTTGCGTGCGAAGATGTAGCTGGTGGGTCCCAGTAGTCGGGAGGCTGGTGGGTCCCAGCAGTCAGGGGGGCGAATCGTTTTGGTTTTTTTTTGCCCGGACGCACTTCCTTGCGTGCGAAGATGTAGCTGGTGGGTCCCAGCAGTCAGGGGGGCGAATCGTTTTGGTTTTTTTCCCGGACGCACTTCCTTGCGTGCAAAGATGTAGCTGGTGGGTCCCAGCAGTCAGGGGGGTGAATCGTTATTTTTTTTGCCCAGACGCACTTCCTTGCGTGTGAATGTGTAGCCGGTGGGTCCCAGCAGTCAGGGGGGAAACGTTTTTTTTGCGAAATACGGTGGCCCGTCCGGTGGGTCCCTGCTGTCACGTGGAGGAATCATTATTTTCCACGTAATAAGGAGGCACTTCCTTGCTGCCGCCGTGGACCCAGCTGTCAGCCTCTCCACCTACATTCCACGTCCGACGGAAGTCGTTCCTTGACCACGTTGACCACGCCGCACCGAGAGCACCAGGCCGGTGGACGACGGCGAGGCCTAGGAAGGGGATGACACGGGGCCGGTGAAGACGCGGCAGTGGATGCCCACGCGGAGAGGAGTATGAGGGTTCACTCGTTCGGCTGCGGTGTGAGGCTGCCGTCACCGCAGGGCCTGGCCAACGGTGGGAATAATAGGGGGGTGAGGCCTCCGCGGCAGCACAACCGGCCACAGGAGGCAGGAGCAGGCGGCACGACCGGCGCTGCTTTCGGCGGCTGGATCAAGAAGACCAGAGCTTGAAGAAGCACTACGGCCATTGGATGGACATCGTACGGTCACTGCAGCTAGAATCGTTTATATTGACTAAGTTGACAAAGCCCTTGGTACGTCAACTTAGTAGGCCCACAGGTCAGCTTTCGAAATGGTGCGCCCCAGATGTCAGGGGGAGGAATCATTTTTTGGGCGGGTGAAGCTAGAATATCCGAGATTGAAGAAGAAGCACGGCATCCGTTGGATGGACATCCAACGACCACTGCTGCTAGAACAGTGTGTTGACTATAAGTTGACAAAGCCTTGCATACGCGTCAACTCTGTTTTTTAGGGGACGCGTCAACTTAGTAAGGCCAGAAGTGTGTGGCAGAAAACTTATATCCCATTTGATATTTGTAAGAATGTGTAGCCCACTTTTGAATTCTAATGGAATTTACTACAACCCATTTACAGTTTGTTAAAAGTACAGCCCATTTCAACCAACCGTTCAAAACAGAATTCAATAAAGTTTCCCACATTTTGATGGGATCCGAAATATTTTTGTCCCGAAATTTCTAGTCAGATTAAATAAATTTATATTATGTAAAAATCCAACGAAACATTGCGCTCGCAACAATTAATGAAATTAAAATTTTCAGTATCCAAAAATAATATTTTATAAAGTAATCACATGTTTGGTGCATTTTTTATAGTTACTGCCAGTTTTTATAATTACATCCCATTTATTATTTCTTAAAGCCCATTTTCTTGTTAAGCTTAATGCATCCCTCCTAGGAAAGATTTGCAGCCCAGCGGGGCGGAGAATAACAACTTGACCTTGCCTGGGTATTCCTAAAAAAAGTATAGCTGGGCTAGCCATTTTCAGCTTGAAAAAAATTAATATCTGGGCTGGATATCTGGCCTGGCCTAGACGGGCCACAGCCCGCCCAGTTAATACCTGCAGCGATGTTTTCGTTGTTGTTCAGAGGAGAATAATTAATATCTTGGCTAAACATCAAAAAACTCTGCAGTGCTCACACCTCAAAAACACAAATACTGCTCGAGCTGCTTGGTCCCAGCTGTCGGCCGCTTCTTGTGCAATTCTCTCATTTATTGACTACTACATAGGTTGACAATGGTGTGGGACCGTGATGTCAGGAAACCAGTGGGAAGCAAAATAAATTACTCCAGCGAGCACTTCCACCTCTGCCTTGCTGTCTCTCGTGGAAACCCCTTTCCTCCTTTTTTTGCTCGGGCAAGGACCAATGCATGCAACACGTCCATGCGGTTATTAGGCAAGAAATAAAAGTGCTTTGCACGATGGCCTGCATGGGTAGCTAATAAGGCATCCTCTTAACTGCTGTGATTAAATGTTGTGTTTAGAAGAGAGAAATATTCTTCTTTTCCACCAATCTGCTTGCACCTAGGTCGTGATGCACCTTCTAATACGGCTTATTCACCTAGACGGAGGGAGTATAGTTTTATACATATATATATATATATAATAAGGAAGCACTTGCGTACGTGAGGCTATGGACCTGGTGGGTCCCCATTGTCATCCTCTCCAAGTAAAGTCATCTCCTCGCCCGCGCGCGCTTTCCGCCCGAAACAGTCAGCGACGCCCGCCCCGCTTCCCGGTACAGGCGATTGCTCCGCCTTCAAACAACACAAGTACCGTCAGTCCATCCATCTGCCGCCCACATTAATGATACGCAGTTGCCGAGGCGCTACTCCGGCGCCACACGTCCGTCCCTCCGCCCGCCCACCATTGCTATATAAACTGCTGCGCCGGCCATAGCCGCAGTCATCCGCATCCGTTCCCTTTCTCCTGTCCACACCACTACTGCCCACCATGGCTTCCTCGAGCTCCAGTGCACTTCGGGATGGGCGGACGACAGACCACAAGGAGATGACAGCCATTGCTGCCGACCGGCTGGCCGGCAGGCAGCTGGAGGACGATGACGTCCCAATGGAGGACATGGTAGTCGATGATCCGGCGCCAACCCCCTCCTCCACGCCATCCTCACCGGTGCATTGCACCATGACCATCGGCGAGGCCCGTGCCCAATATATGGACAGTGTGAGGCAGATGCGTCAGGAGCAGTTCCGGGAGGCGCAGGCCGACGCCACCTACAACCACCATCTCCTCCAGGAGCACCTACAGGCAGAGGAGTAGATCGCCGCGGAGCGGGCGGAGCAGGAGGCGCTGCACGACTCGTACCGCTCCGCCCACAAGGGCCGCCTCGAGCGCTGGCGGTACCGCATGCGAGTGGCGGAGGCTACGGCCGCCTACAAAGAGGCTAGCAAAAAGGGCGATGAAGCGGGCGAGGCGTTGTTTGGCGAGACCGAGGACGAGGCAGAGGACAATGCCAGCTCCGACAAGTCCCCGCTCCGCTGGCGTCGACGAGGCCCTGCTCCGCCGAGGCCCCGCGGCGCCAACAACGAGGCAGAGGACACCGCCGGCTCTGCCGAGGCCCCGCCCCGCCAATGACGAGGTAGAGGACATCGTCGGCTCAGCCAAGGCCCCACCCTGCCGGCAATGCGGGGGAGGATTTCCACCGCTCCGCTGAGGCGCCGCCCGCGGGCAACGAGACAGAGGACAGCGCCGGCTCCGCCGAGGCCCCGCCCCGCTGCCAACGAGGCCGCGCCACACAGAAAACAAGGAAGAGTAGAACACGGTAGGTCGCCGCCGCTCGGTCCAAGTAAGGCCACCGCTGCTACCCTCCTGTTGAAGCCAAGCTAGGCGGGTTGCCATTGACGGCCGGTTAGCTTCTTGGCGACGACGTGGAGTCCAGGAGTTCTGCTGGAGAACAACGCTACTTCTACTTAACTGCTGGTGCAGTTGGCTGACTAACACGTGGGCCCAACAGGCCACATGTCAGTTACGCAACTTCACCTGTAGTTAAGTCACTGAAGCTTCTGTTCGGCTCAGCGGGACACAGGTGGGTAGCTTCGGTTAATTAATTATTCCTCCAGCGCACCCTTATTTAGTTGAAGAATGTATGAAATGTAATGAAATCTGGCATGTTTATATGAAATCTGACTATGTATGAATGAATTTATGTCGATTAGTTCGAATTCCTGTATCACTGGCATTGGATGAACATGCAAAACAATACGTACTAGCATTATTCCCAGGGTGATCACCTCATTTGCAGCAATTTCACATGTACTCCCTCTGGTCCTTTCTAGTCTGCATACAAGTTTTGTCTGCAGTCAAAGTATCTCTACTTTGACCAATCTTATACAAAAAAGTATGCACTTTCACAATGTGCGAAGTAAAAAGGAACAAAAGGAGTACAAAGTGTTTGAGCAGCTTTTTAGCGTTTTTGTACATTGCAATCAAACACACGGTCCTGGCAATTCATAGAGAACATACAAATCAATCGATGATTATGCATCTCAGCGACTCACATGTCAAAGGCAATATTTACTTCACAACAAAAGAACAAAGAAAAAATTGATCGACGCTGCTGACAGCAAAGGGCGTCCCATTTGAAAATATCAAACGCATGTCTTGCTAAAATCAATGAGCAAAATTTGACAAGGTTGTACCATTCAAAAATATCAAATGCCTACGGTTGTGGAATGGGCAGGGTTTGCCATCAGTTTGGACATTGACATGGCACCTCGTGCTAAATAAACCAGGTGTTCTTTTTGTGCAGTTCCACCAAAATCAACCAAATTCGCGCGTAGCTTGTATGATTTCGCCCTTATATATTGCAACGCCTTGAACTTATCGGCACCTCCTTTCTTGTGGTGGAAATGAATGATTCGATGTATTCATGAACATTTTGTGCAGTTCCCATTGAAATCAAGCTGAGCACCCCTGTTTGCACAAATACAAAAAAGTGATCAGTATAGAGCAAACTGTACTATGAATTGACAGTTTCAACATGCACATACATGGTCCATGTAGAGCACACTTTTAGAAAAATGGAACTCACCACAAAGAATGCTAGAACAACATTGTACTCACGCATCACAACAAAAAAATGGAGATTTTGTCAGTCCTTCTGAGCTGAAGTTAGTTTGGTCTTGTGGGGAGTAATGTTACTATCCTTCAACTGCTCCTTCTGATGATAAGATAGACAGGGCTTCTTCATCCTGGCATAATCGGAACTAGTCACTTCACGTACTCCATATTCTTCTTCAGAGGAAGATGATCCTGTTGTGCAAAGACAAGAGGACTACTAAATGCTAGCATCACTGTTTGCTCGAAAAAAAAGAAAGGAAATATTTAAAATAGCACAGATGAAGCACTTCACAAGGACAATACCACTTTTTCATGACAGTATCTAAACAGTAGCACAACACCAATAGAGATGACAAAGCTCAATCATATGGATGAAATCAGTGGGCGAGTACCAACCTTTGTCAGGAGGCTTATTGTGTAGAGCATACAGATGAAGCATTTCTCCGGAACCATCTGTTGCTATCTACGGTGGTGGCCAAGCTTACTATATACTCCTCGATTAGTTTAATGTTTCCAACATCTTGTTGTTCAGTTCCACTAAAATATATGGTATCTTCAAAGAAGATCCCTGTTTGCACAAGTAGAGATAATTACATATTACATTAAGAGTGGCATCAGATCAGTGGCAAAACAATTGCTCGTTCCAGCCATAGCAATAAATTAAGATGCAAACCTATATCATTACTTGTGCCATCACAGTTCCAGTGCTTCATGACAACACTGGGAGTTGATTTTTTTCCCCTTGTTCTTCCCCTTCATCACTTGGTTCAATAACAAACAAGCTTTGCCTTCAATGTAAGATTTGGCACGTCAATTAAGGAGCACAAGTATAGTACTAAACTTAATTTCCTGATGAAAGTGGCAAAATACAGGCCAGCAGTTGTGAAATATCCTTATCTTACCTCAATGGGATATTACGGTGCACATACAGATTGGAAGTCTTGTCTCCATTTGTGCAGTTCACTAAAATCAAGCAACATTATCATACAAGTAGCACAACATATGAATGCACACTGCAGAATCATGTGAAAGAAGGCTAGTACCGAACTCTCATGATGCGGAATTCAAACAACTCACAAGAAGAAGATCTGAACCAAATTCGCCTTAACGGATAGGAAGTAAGATCTCCTCTTGTGCAGTTCCACTAAGATCAAGCAATCAAGCAATGTTGTCGGTGTAACATTTTGGTTGAACTGCACAAAACACTCTTAAAACAAAGTGTTTTGTGCAGTGCAACAAAAGGTCACAATGGCAACGAGGTGAAGCATATAACCCTATTTACACAGAGGTGCAAAGGAAACAATTAGTGGTCAATAACGGTGGATGACACAGAAGCCAACAAAAAGAAGCATCTACCTTATCTAAATGGGAAAGAAAGCAAGACAGTAGCATTTCTCAAACGGAGGCATTGATTAATATTAACATAGAGATTATATTAACAATAAAATTCGTTAAACATGTAATTTGCATTTAGGTGTGGCATTGCATCAATTTTCCAGCGGCATTATTAGAGGGTGTTTGTTTATAGGGACATTTTGGTGTAGGGACTAAAAAAACTCTGTGTTAGTCCGTGTTGGTCCCAGTTTTGTTATTAGTCGCCTTTTCCTATGTGAGCGCAGCAAATCTAGTCCTGCTCAAACTCTACAGCCTTGTCCCTTCCTTTCCTTTTTGAACTAGTACTTTTGCCCCTTCGTTTCCTTTTTGAACCACGTCCTAGATTTATGTGATACAACTTTCCCCACTACTTTCCCCCATTCCTTTCCTCTTTGAACCACGTCCTAGATTAAAGTTATACAACTTTCCCCCTTCATTTCCTCTTTGAACCACATCCTAGATTCATGCTATATACAACTTTTCCCACTCCTTTCCTCTTTGAACCACGTCCTAGATTCATGGTATACGTGCATCTAGAGCAATGCATGTGGAGTAAGTAAATTATACCTTAAGGTTCTTGGGGCGTGGTTCGGTGGGCGACGGGACGGCGGCGAAGAAGAAGGTGTCGGAGGCCCTCCCGCGCCGCCGCTTGGTGGAAAGTGAACAGCTGCGCCGGTAGTCCCTCGCCAACGGCGACAGCGTTAAGCCTTCTTCCCTTCCCAGCGGATGGATCCTACCGGCTCTTTGAGCAGCGGTGAGGGGAGAGAGAGGCCAACGAAGTCTTGTTTAGATCTGGAGAGGGCGAGAGAGTGTGAACAGAGCAACTACAAGCGCTGAGGCTCCAGCGTGTATATATATACTAGAGGGAGAGTGTGAAGCGTGCCAACCCTAGAAAACATTAAGTTTTCGAACCCGAGACCTCAAGTTTGATGAGCGAACAGGCTAACCAGCTACACAACCCTCCCGTTATGTGGCTTTGGTGGTAAGACTATGCACAGTGGTGCAGAAATCACCTTACCTCTCTCCACGTAGTACGTTGGGTCCCACCAGTCAGAGGGTGAAACAAACAAATTAATAAGAAAAATTAAAAGCGCCAGCGGTGTATCTTACCTCACACATCTCACTACTGCTCGGGAACACTGTCCAATTGATCCCTCTGTTCGCTCACGTACTATTTTAAGTGAATCCTTATTATAACATGCACACAAATTTTGGGCACTTGTATTCGACTTAAGTCAGTGTGCCACTGTATCTCGTATACTTACTACTCCCTCCGTCTAGGTGTAATAAGTCACGTTAGAAGGTGCAATGGGACCAAGGTGTGTGCGTACGCGACCTCTCACTTGCGCAAGAGTGATGGTTGCTTCGTCCGTCCAACTTACTGCTAGGTCTATGTGATTTGACGACTCATTGGTATTTATTACTGAGGCGGTAGGACTATTGGATGTCCCACGCTTTCGGCGAAAGGAGGTATACTACTACTAGATTACAATTTTCTCCATTGTTACAGCGGAGGCGTGCAAGAGCAGTGAAAACACGCAGGCTCAATGATTACATGGCCCACCTAACACTATCACCGTGCGACACCTAACTCTTTACATAGTACTCCATCCGTTCCTAAATATTACTACTAGATGAGTCCCCGCGCGTTGGCGCAGAACAACGGTATATCTCTCTGCGCAAAATTATCAATTTCATAGAACAAAAAAAACTACATAACCGCATGACAAATGTGGTAGCCAAACTAAATAAACTCCCATCATCATTTAGATCATCCCACGTAAGGAAAAAAGATTAGCCAACTCCTACTGCATAATGGGATTATATTTTTCTTTTTGACATGTTAATGGGACTTAAAAGCTCACTTGCATGCATGCTACCGGTGCATGCTTGCATGCAGACATGTTGATGTGATTTAAAACCCACTCACATGCATGTGGCACGGTATTTCTGCATGCTTGCATGTGTCTTAGTGCGGAGCCTCTCAATGTCTAGATCAGACGGCTATTATGGACTGATTTACTTCATTTAACGGCTACATCAATTTTGATGACGTGGCTCAAGGAGAGGATAGAGAATTCCAAGTAGTGGGGGCTAGCTATTACTAGTAGATAGTAAGTCTTTGTAGAGATTCCACTACATACAGAACAAAATGAATGAATCTGCACTTAAAATGCATCTATATACATCCGCATGTGGTTCATGGTGGAATCTCTACAAAGACTTATATTTAGGAACGGAGGAAGTACTAGTATAGTATGTACAGTAATTTATCAGCATGATAAATTTGTACAATGCTATGAAGCTTCCAGCTTCTGTTACATGTATCTTGCGTCCAAGGTTGCCCGTTGCAACATTTCATCAAATACAAAGGAGACTAACCACTACTAGAAAAAGGGTCAAACGTGAAGCACATTAGTGCCGGTTTGTATTTGAGCCGGCACTAATGTATACATTAGTGCCGGTTCCAACGGCTAGCCGGGCCGCTTTCATTAGTACCGGTTCGTGGCGAACATTTAGCACCGGTTCGTGCCACGAACCGGTACTAATGAGAGTGGTGGTAGGATGTTGTCAGAATGGGGCCCCTCCAGCCCCTTTAGTACCGGTTCTTGGCACGAACCGGTACTAAAGGTCGTCCTACATAAACCCTTCGTCCACCCGAGCTCGCTCTGTTCTTCCCCTTTCCCCTCTCCTCTCTGTTCTTCCCCTCTTCCTCTCGAGCTCATCACACATTTTGCGATTTGAAGGCCCCCATCCATTCAAATGATCACAAAGGTTAGCAACTTTGTCCTCTCATCTCTCATTGCTAGATTAGCTCTTGCAATGCTTTATATAGTGATTAATTTGTGAGTTTAGCAATTTTGGAGGATATATATATATATATGTGCTAGTATTTGATTTATATGCAATTTGAGGTCAAAAATAACACTTAGTTTGCATATGTAGGTGTGGTTTACTTAGTGCCTTCTAAATGTCCATCGTAGCCACCGTCGATCGCCCGCACCGTCCCGTCGCTGACACCACCTTGTGGTGAGCCTCTTGTTCATGAAATTTTATATAAAAATTGATGTTTGTGTGATTTGGATATATAGTTACTCGTATAATTATCTTACCCATACGTTGTTTGTTATACATATAGTGCCATGGTTTTGATATCCGTCCCCATCGGCCCTAGTCCTTGTTATGATTCGAATGTGGTATGCATATTCTCTTTTAAAACTAGTTGCATTTTGTGTTTATGACAAATTATGCCCATCAAGTTGACATAGAAATTTTTTCTAGGAGGTATGTGAACCGGAAATTCCAACCGACCCTATTGCCGAGAGGTTAAATTTAGTTGAAAGAGAAAACGAGTACTTGAAAGAAAAGTTGAAAAGAATTGAGGGGGAGAAGATGGAATTGGAGTTGCATGTTGCCGATGTCATCGATGATCACAAGATCAAGATGGAGAAAATGCGCTTGAAGATTAGAAAGATTAGAAAATATGCCATCGATAGTGAGGCTTGGTATCATTATGTTGTTGGATCCATTGTTACCTTAGTTGCGATGTTGATCGTATTTGTTGTTGCATTTAAATGCTTTAGATAGAGAGTTATTTGTTTGTTGCATTTAAGTGTTGTATGAACTTTATGTATGAACTTGTATTAATTTGGTCTATTCGGTGTTGTGTAATGAAGAGGAGCCGGCAATGGATGTACGATGACCGATGCTCTCCCCTGTTCGTTGAGGGCGTGCATACTTTTCTGGTTGCAGCTGAGGCAAACAAGCGGGCGGATGGTTTTATGCCTTGTCCATGTGCTCACTGTAAGAATGGTAACAATTACTCTACGTCAAGAACCATTCACGTCCACCTGTTTAAGTCCGGTTTCATGACCCATTATAATGTTTGGACCAAGCACGGAGAAAGAGGGTTATGATGGAAGACAATGAAGAAGAACAGGACGACGACAGCTATCCTGGCCATGGCTTCCCTGAATACGATGATACAACAACGGGGGAAGAAGCTGAGCCGGTAATGCGGGAAGAAGCTGAAGAAGAGGCATCAGATGAGCCCGTTGATGATCTAGGTCGGGCCATTGCCGATGCAAAGAGAAATTGCGCAAGTGATTTGGAGAAGAAGAAGTTGCAGCGCATGTTAGAGGATCACAAAAAATTGTTGTACCCGAATTGCGTAGGTGACAAGAAAAAGCTGGGCACCACACTGGAATTGCTGCAATGGAAGGCAGAGAATGGTGTATCTGACAAGGGATTTGGAAAGTTGCTGGTAATGATAAAGGACATGCTTCCAAAGGACAACGAATTGCCCGAGAGTATGTACGAAGCAAAGAAAGCTGTCTGTCGTCTAGGGTTAAAGGTGCAGAAGATACACGCATGCCCTAATGATTGCATCCTCTACCGCGGAGAGTACGAGGATTTGAATGCTTGCTCGGTATGTGGTGCATTGCGCTATAAGATCAACCGCGATGACCCTGGTGATGTCAAGGGCCGGCGCCCCAGGAAGAAGATTCCTGCCAAGGTGATGTGGTATGCTCCTATAATACCACGGTTGAAACGTTTGTTCCAAAACAAAGAGCATGCCAAGGCGATGCGATGGCATAGAGAAGACCGTAAGAAAGACGGAAAGTTGAGAGTACGCGCTGACGGGTCGCAGTGGAGAAAAATCGAAAGAAAGTACGGGAAGGAGTTTGTAGATGACGCAAGGAGCGTATGGTTTGGTCTAAGCGCAGATGGCATTAATCCTTTTGGGGAGCAGAGCAGCAACCATAGCACCTGGCCTGTGACTCTATGTTTGTATAACCTTCCTCCTTGGTTGTGCATGAAGCGGAAGTTCATTATGATGCCAGTGCTCATCCAAGGCCCTAAGCAACCCGGCAACGACATTGATGTGTACCTAAGGCCATTAGTTGAAGAACTCTTACAACTGTGGAATGGAATAGGTGTACGTGCGTGGGATGAGCACATGGGGGAAGAATTTGACCTAAAGGCGTTGCTGTTCGTGACCATCAATGATTGGCCTGTTCTCAGTAACCTTTCAGGACAGACAAACAAGGGATACCGCGCATGCAGGCACTGTTTGGACGATACCGACAGTATATATTTGGCTAATAAGAATGTGTACCTGGGACATCGTCGATTTCTTCCGAGCAGGCATCCCGTAAGAAAGAAAGGCAAGCATTTCAAAGGTGAGGCGGATCACTGGACGAAGCCTCGCCACCGTACTGCTGCTGATGTACATGATATGTTCAAGGATTTGAAGGTGATCTTTGGAAAGGGTCCTGGTGGACAACCTGTTTCGAATGACGCTGACGGACACGCACCCATGTGGAAGAAGAAATCTATATTTTGGGACCTGCCCTATTGGAAAGACCTCGAGGTCCGCTCCGCAATCAACGTGATGCACATGACGAAGAATCTTTGTGTGACCCTGCTTGGCTTCTTGGGCGTGTATGGGAAGACAAAATATACACCTGAGGCACGGGAGGACCAGCAACGTATGCACGGAAAAGACGGCATACATCAGGGTCATGCAAGCTATGCTCTTACCAAAGAAGAGAAGGAAATCTTCTTTGAATGCCTGCTCGGTATTAAGGTACCGTCTGGCTTCTCGTCGAATATAAAGGGAATAATAAACATGGCAGAGAAAAAGTTCCAGAACCTAAAGTCTCATGACTGCCACGTGATTATGGCGCAACTGCTTCCGGTAGCATTGTGGGGGCTTCTACCGGAAAACGTTCGATTAGCCATTGTGAAGCTATGTGCATTTCTCAATGCAATTTCTCAGAAGGTAATCGATCCGGAAATCATACCAAGGTTACAGAATGATTTGGTGCAATGTCTTGTCAGTTTCGAGTTGGTGTTCCCACCATCCTTCTTCAACATCATGACGCACGTCCTAGTTCACCTATGCGAAGAGATTAACGTTTTGGGTCCTGTATTTCTACACAATATGTTCCCCTTTGAGAGGTTCATGGGAGTCTTAAAGAAATATGTTCATAACCGTGCTAGGCCAGAAGGAAGCATCTCCAAGGGCTGTCAAAATGAGGAGGTCATTGAGTTTTGTATTGACTTTATTCCTGACCTTAAGCCGATTGGTGTTCCTGAATCGCGGCATAAGGGCAGACTAGATGGAAAAGGCACGCTAGGAGGGGAACAATTAATATGTATGGACGGACATTCTCTCACTGAAGCACACTACACAGTTCTACAGAATTCCGCCTTGGTGGCTCCGTATATGGATGAACACAAGAATTTGCTACTCTACAAACACCCGGAGCGGCCTGATGACTGGATTACACGTGAACAAACCAGGAGTTTCGCCAGCTGGTTGCAAGCACGTACCATGCATGACACCTCTATTGAAGATGACCTGTACTTGCTGTCCCAGTTACCATCTTCGAAGATAATGACTTTCAAAGGGTACGAGATAAATGGTAATACATTTTACACGATCGCCCAAGATAAGAAGAGCACCAACCAAAACAGTGGTGTCCGCTTTGATGCAGAAACCAAGACGGGAAAGGAAACATATTATGGTTATATACAGGACATATCGGAACTTGACTATCGACGTGGTTTGAAGGTCCCTTTGTTTCGGTGCAAATGGGTCAATATGACACGAGGAAGGGTAACGGAAGACCCGCAGTACAAATGAACCATTCGTCCTAGCCAATGACGTGGCACAGGTTTTCTATGTGAAGGACATGTCTACCAAGCCAAGAAAAAGAAAAGATAAGGAAGCGAATGCATCGTACGATGAGCCAAAGCGGCACATAGTTCTTTCTGACAAGAGAAACATCATGGGACTGGATGACAAGACAGACAAGTCAGAAGATTATGAAAAGTTTGATGAAATTGCTCCATTCACAGTGAATATTGACCCGAGCATCCCGTTAAATGATGAAGATTTTCCATGGCTACGACGCAAAGGGACACACGTGAAGAAAAAGTTGCACACCCAAAGATCTGGGATGTGATCGGCTTAACTATCATCACTTTCTTTTGTGTTTCACACCCAGGAGGGAATCTCTGTAAGAGTTAGGGTAGCTAGTTATGTGTTTTGGCATTTGAAACTCGAAGAAATTTTATGTGCAAGCAAATTCTTTCATGCATTTAGTGATAATTTTTTCAGCTAAATGACCCTGAAATTGAAAAGCATTTCAAATGAACTCAGAAAAGGATGAAAGTTGGCATGGTATCATAATTTCACCCACATAGCATGTGCAAAAAAGTAGAGAGGGTTACCGCAAAAACTGGATGCACTTCGTGTACAAAATGGACAATCTGTTTCGAAGTATCAGGGCTTCGGACGAAAACTCATCCGTTACAAAGGCATTTCATTTTTTAAATAACTTAAGCATTACCAAATTGAATATAATGATAAAACACACTAATATTAAACATAATAAAAAAGAATCACTAGAAAATGTATTTTTAAAGTTAAGTTATTCACAAACTAGTGATTCACACAAATTTCAAATAATTCAAAATTTAAACTATTCAAATTTAAAAACTACCGGCACTAACTGAAAGTTTCTAAAAACTATCAAGAATATTCACAAAGAAACTCTAAATACAGCAAAAAACAACTAAAAATAAATAAAACAAAATAAATAAAGCAAAAAAGAAAAAACTAAATGAAAAAATCCCACCTACCGGGCCACAGCGGCCTGCATACGACTAGAAACCCAACCTATTGTTGGGCCAGGATGCAGGCCCGCAAGCCCAATAGGCCCCACAGGGCAGAGTAGCAGAGATAGGCCCAGAAGGCCTGCATTTCAGAGGAGCTCGAAGGAGCAGCCGCGGCTGGGTTTATAAACCAGTGCGGCTGCCCTTCGCTAGGCGAGGTAGGACTAAACTTTGCGCCCCTCGCCTGGCAGCGCACCCCCCCTTTAGTATCGGTTCGTGGCACCAACCGGTACTAAAGGGGGGGCCTTTAGTACCGGTTGGAGCCACCACCCGGTAGTAAAGGGGGTCGCTTCCCGCCGGTTGGGCTAGCCAAAACAGACCTTTAGTACCGGTTGGTGGCTCCAACCGGTACTAAAGGTGCCTTCTATATATACAACACTTCGAAAAATTTCATTCTCCCCCTCTGTTTCTTCCCGATCGATCGACGCCGTGCCCGCCCTACGCCGCCCCCGTCGCGCGCCGTTGCCGTCGCCGCCCCCATCCTCGTCGCCGCCCTCGTCCCGTCGCCGCCCCCGTCGCCGCCCCCATCCCCGTCGCCGCCCCCGGCCCCGTCCCCGTCCCCGTCGTGCCGTCCCCGCGTCGCCGCCCCGTTACGCCCAGGGCCGTCGCCTCGCCGTCGCCGTCGCCCCACTGTTAGCTCTCCCCCCTCTAAAGCCTCTCCGATCCCTCGCCCCCGATGGCCGCCGCCCCTCCCCGAGCCCATACACACACACAAGCATGAACACACACACACGCACATTTTTCTACTTTTAGTTATAGAAATAGTTATAAATAGTTAGAATTGATAGAAATTTTTCTATTTTTTAGTTCTAGAAATAGTTATAAAATAGTTAGAATTGATAGAAATTTTTCTATTTTTTTGTTATAGAAATAGTTATAAAATAGTTAGAATTGTTAGAAATTTTTTCTGTTTTTTAGTTATAGAAATAGTTATAAAAAAGTTAGAAATTTTCTGTTTTTTAGTTATAGAAATATTAGAAATGTTATATTTTTTTCTGTTTTTTAGTTATAGAAATATTAGAAATGTTACAGAAATGTTAGATATAGCATTGTTAGAAATGTTATAGGAATGTTAGTTATATAGAAATGTTAGAAATTTTAGTTATCAATATCCAATCATTAAAAAAATGTTACTTTTTGCGTGCATATAGCTAGTATTTGTTCTGGACGATGCCCGGCCCGCATCCTCGCCGGCGACCCGTCCGCGACGACGTCCGGCTGACCCATGTTCGGGACTGGGCTCCGCCAGGCGGGCACTGGGAGGTGCTGCCTGGAGGGGCGCGCCGCTTGATGAGGAACCCGGCCCCGGGTCCCGTCGTCGACCCTGATCTCGTTTGGTGGCGTTCGCGTGGGCCAGTTTCGGTGCGGAGGGAGCCGGCCCCGCCGGAGGAGGTACGTCGCCGTGTCAGTGAGGAGGACGAGCATGTCCATCGCTACATGGTTGCGTTAGAGGGCGGCAGGTTCTCCAATACCTGGCAGTTTCTTCAGGGATCTCACTTCAGCTATGATCCTGTGAGGGTTCCTTCTCTTTGGGTGTCCACCGCCCGCGCCGAAGGAACCGCGAGTGTCCTAGATTCTTCTATAGTATTCGATCTTTATTAGCTACCTAGCCAGTGATGTACTCGATATATAATATTCGAGACGATGTATTCGAGATTATATATTATTCGAGACGATGTATTCGAGATTATATATTGTTCGAGACGATGTATTCGAGATTATATCTATTATTCGAGATGATGTGTTCGAGATTATATCTATTATTCAAGACGATGTATTCGAGATTATATCTATTATTCAAGATTATACTAAATTGTTTTATATTTGTTTTGGCATAGCTAAATAAAAGCTATGGCGGACAATACCGACAGAGAGAGAGAACAGACCATGTTCGATATCATACGCGGGCCAGATGATGATCAGAATGAAGAAGATTTTGACGGCTCCGAATTTCTAAACAACACCGGAGAGGGTGATATGATATTCGATCGTGATGACCGAGAAGATGAAGTCATGAACTACGACGAAGAACATGTTGATCCTGAAACAACAAACACCCGCGAGGTATATATATTTATATAACCAGGAACCTAGTGATCATCGCATGTTTTAAATGAGTTGAAGATATATTAACGAATCGATCTTTCTTCTTTCAGCCATCCGGATCAAGCAAATCTTCAGGCAAAAGGACGAAACGAGGCCCGAACAAAAAGTTGAAGGAGGGCGTAAAGTACAATATCGAGGCATTCAAACCTAATGGAGAACCATTAGCGCCTAAGAAGATTGCGGACAAGTTCGTTCGTCAGTGCGGAGTTCTCGTGAAGGACCAACTCCCGATCTCCCTTCAAGAATGGAGAAAGCCAGCAAATCCACGTCCAGATGTTACTTTTGTCGACGAGAATCAAAAAAATCTGCTTTGGGATACTCTCATGGCACATTTCACCCTACCAGATCATTTCACAGAAGCAGATGTGCGGAAAGTCAAGAACGCTGCTTTTAGGAAGATGGCGGTTGCATTCAAGAACCACAAGAGAATGACGTGGGAGAAGTACGTCAAGGGAGGAAGGAAGACTCCAGTATTCGAGGGGATACTAGAGAATCAAAGTGCTCATTGGGACGATTTCGTGAAATTCAAGTATTCAGAATTAGCTAAGCAACGGTCGAGAATAAACAAGAAGAATGCTGAAAAAAAGGATAAGTTCCATAAGCTGGGGCCAGGTGGCTACGCGGTGGCAATGCCTAAGTGGGATAAGTCTGAGAAAGAGATGGAGGATGCAAGTGTCACTCCGGTTACTAAGAGCTGCCCCCCAGGTGCAGGACTTGGTTCTATGCACATGGGGGGGAGTTGGACCCGAAGACAGGCAATGTTTCGACGAAGGCATGTCTGAACGGAGCCGACGATGCGCTACTTGTTGCAATAGAAGAGGCTCGATCGGGGGTGTTCCAGCCCAACAGAGAGAACTACGAGCTCACGCGTGCCCTGGGAAATCCTGAACACCCGGGAAGAACACAAGGCAAGGGCGCTATTCCATGCTATGAGGGGTTTTCGGACTGGAACACCGACTACAGAACCCGTGCGAGAAAGAAGATTGCGGAGGAGAAGAAGAGGAAGATGGAGGAGGAGCAGAGGAAGCGGGACTATGAACGCCTTCAAGGACTAGAAGCAAGTCAAGCGGAATTGGCAGCTAAATTCCAGCGGCAGCAGGAGCAGATCGACTCACTTAGCCAGCAAAGGGGGTCTCAGCAGCTGCAGCAGCTAGCGGATGATCCAGCATTGGATACCACCGCCCCATCCATGCCGAGAAGCAGCGTGGGTTCCGCCCCGGGCGACGCAGTAGTGCTGGATAGATACCCCGTGGATGACATCATGGAGAACACTAACTGCGAGCTACACTTCAAAATGAAGAACATATCCATGAAGGTGGCGGACGTCGTTGCTTTTTCAAATTCCCCCGATCGGGCAACCTTCCATTGCAACCCGATTCCAGCGGGCTATGCTCGTGTCTTGGTTGATGAGGTGGTGGCCCCTTATTCGGAGCTGCAGCTTGACATTCCTGGAGGTGATGACGAGCACACATTGGGAGAGGCCATACATCGTGTCATCCTATGGAGAAGGGATTGCATCATCTTTCGAAGGCCACCGACACCGCGTCACCCGACTCCTCATCGAAGTCCGTCACCGAGTCAGCAGACTCCCGCTCCTCCAAGTCCACCAACGCGTGAGGCCACTCCTCCTCCTCCAAGTCCAGCAAAGTGTCAGGCCACTCCTCCTCCAAGTCCGACACAGCGTCAGACGTCCACTCCTCGTCCAACTCAGCCCCGTCAGCTGTCTCTGCCGCCTCAGCAATCGCAGAAGAGACACCCCGCAGCTATGGTGCGTACTGGTACGAGTCGAGGTGATAGTACAAGAAGTACAGGCGGAGACAAGCGATATAAATATGGTCCAAACCTCAGTACTCCTCTTCCTGTGAGGGTTTACGACAGGACCGAGGAGCAAACCAATGCCATAGTGCGGGCAGAAGTCGACGCCCATTTTGGACCAAAACCGCCACCGCCGCCAAAGGAGAAAGTGCCTATGGAAGTAGTTGACCACTTCATTCGTATGGCTCAACCACCAGCTCCTAAGCCTGTTGACTCAGACTATGAGCGCCACATCAGGAAGTTACATCGACAATGTCTACAAAAGGAGGCGAGCTCGAGCTCGAGCAAACAACAAGCAGCTGTCAAAAAATGCGGGAAAACCGTTGCCCAGTTGGGAAAACAGGCGGCGCAATCGATCCCCCCGCTTGTTGTGCCGCCAA
The DNA here is from genome assembly GCA_034509565.1 of Triticum monococcum. NCBI lineage: Eukaryota > Viridiplantae > Streptophyta > Magnoliopsida > Poales > Poaceae > Triticum > Triticum monococcum. The sequence continues at coordinate 9,887,962 of CM067845.1, read as the reverse complement.
CAGCACGTGACAGTATGCGCGCCCAATATTATTGTGGCCAAACGGTTTACATTCCTGAGGTGGGCGATGTGGTAATAACCCAGGAGCATATAATGCAGGCTGAAGAACTCAAGATCACTGTTCGACAACTCCTCAAGATCGAGGACATGCCTCCGATTAGAGAGGAGGAAATAAAACGGAAATTTGTCCGGGGCCAACCTTTGGTCGAGCTAGAAGATGTCAAGAAGCACCCAACGAGAATGTATGAATTGCATCAATGGTACATGGACATGAGCAAGAGATCTGATCGAGAGTCCCTCATGGTGTATGTCAAGAAGGATGATTACTACCATGAGAAAGCTGTGGCCGTTGAGTATTCTGAACTATTTCAGTTATACAATCAAGACGCACTCGACAAATCTATCGTCAGTTGCTATTGTCTGTAAGTGATTTCTTTCTGTAATTTAAGTCTCAAGCTAGCTGTAGTGTTCCTTTTGATCAATCATTACGTGTAATTATCCTCACTATATTCTTTTCTGTGGTATTATGTAGGATGAAGATGTCTGAAATGAGAAAAGGTGGATGCTATGGCATTGGGTTCATTGACCCAAACACCGTTAATTATGAAAAAGAGGTAGAGGACAGCATGCTAGAGTTCTTCAAGCGCCTCAAATACAATGAAGATATACTACTTCCTGACAACTTTGAGTGAGTCACACTTTCTTGTACTACAAATTCTCTGTTTTTGCCTACTAGCTAGCTACATGTTTTTGCTTACATATGCCCGCTTAATTAAGACATGCAAACGTGTGTGCATGCAGATTTCACTGGATCTTGTGTATCATTAAAGTTGATGCCGGAACAGTTGAAATACTGGACTCGCTACTCAAAGCAAATACTGACTATAACATCTTGTTTGGGATAGTCAACAGGTAATTTCAATCATTATTAACTATATATCTCAGCCTATTTAATTCGTCATTTCATGATATGAACGATTTAATAACCCCTTTATTCATTTTCTTCGTCGGCGGGCAGGGCTTGGGCAAGGTTCATCAGTGTCACTCCAGGCGAATGGAAACAAAAGCTGAAATGGTTTCGAGCCAAGGTAAGTAATTAAGTAGTACTAGCTAGCTAGCTAGTTGCCATCTCTTTAATTATCATGCTTGATTAATTATTATCTGATCAAATTAAATTCCATTCTCATAATAAAGGCCCTGAAGCAGGCGCCGGGGACTGATCTATGTGCATACTGCGTTTGCGAGAACATTCGCATGATGGCGTCCGAAAGGAGCAGATCTCAAAGACAGGAATGGGTACGTTTGTCAGAACAATATTCACAATTTTTACACCATTATCGATATCTAGTCACACAACTAATAAACATGCATATTCATCTCCTTCTTAACAGTTCAAAGAGGTGCGGGACAAGCTCCTACCAACGGAGCGCGTAGAAGCACTTCAAGAGGAAATAGCGGGATTTTTGCTCGACCAGGTCATAAATCCGAAGGGAGAATACTATTACCCGCTACCACCCCCATCGAAAAAGACATGAACCACTTCCAATTGTCATCGTGCTCCGAAGGCACCAATCAGGCTAATGCCTCTGGCTCCGTAGGCAACATGCATATGTAGGAGAAATTGTATATAGCTATACATGTGTGTATGTGTGAATTAATATGGTGGTTTGTGAGACATGATTGATGATATATATGATTGGTTCTACTAGAAATTCTATCTATATATATATATGCATAACGTGTACAATGTGTAGTACCGTAAAATACCAGCAAACGAAAAAGAATTAAAATGGAAAACACAAAATTAAATGAAAAAGAAATCATAAAACCAAAAAAACCCCAACATTTTAGTACCGGTTGGTGTTACCAACCGGTACTAAAGGGCTCCCGGCCCCCGGAGCTGGCTCGTGCCACGTGGCTGCCCTTTAGCACCGGTTCGTGCTGAACCGGTACTAAAGGGGGGGGGCCTTTAGTGCCAAAATATTAGTGCCGGTTACCTAACCGGCACTAAAGGGCCTTACGAACCGGTGCTATTGCCCGGTTCTACACTAGTGAACATGCATGCTATTGCATCTCAATGATTGACAGATCATAGCAAATATGTACTCCCTCCATTCCAAAATAAGTTTCTCAACTTTGTGCAAACTTTAGTATACAAAGTTGTACTACTACTAAAGTTGACACTTATTTTGGAACAGAGGCAGCTAAAGAAGAAAACGATCCATGCAGTCCCTAGCCCTTGAACCGTGAACCCTGACCAGGCTTCAATTTGCTGGCAACGTTCGAGCTTACTAATAAATGAAGTTTGCAACCTTTGGACCATCAGATCATTTTGTGCAGTTTCACCAAAATCGAGATGAGCATCCCTGTGGCAAAGAAATTGAACAAGCATGATTATAATAAGATTACTGGGACTAGTTCACGAGACATAAACTCATCACAAATATAGTATGTAGAAGCCAGTAGAGGTATGTGCGGGGTAACGAAGTATAGAGAAATATCCACAGGGAGTGATGTGGGCAGCTGGAGCAGTGGTGCAAGCCGGGTGTAAAGGGAGTTGTACCTGAGGGACGTAGCTCAACCTTGAGGAGGGCGGCGGGAGGCGGCAACTGCCCTCGTCGCGGCAGTGAGCAAGGGACGAAGGCAACCTCACCGGCTTTGTGAGAGAGAACGGCGGGGACCCCTAATCGAGACGTGCCGACAGTGGGTTTTCACCGTCGGCGACGGCCACTGCATCTACACTAAGCATCCACCCCTTGCCCAAGCAGACGTGATCCGCCGGGATGTTAGAGATGTGGCCACAGTCGTTTTGTGCGAGAGAGTGTGGAGAGAGCAACCCCAGCAAGCAACCTTGTAGGCTGGCCCGTTCTGACTATGTATATAGTGGAGCGGTTTCCTTTTCTCTCCATATGAACCTATCATATTGCGTACGTGCCACTGAAGAAAAAAAAACTTTATTTATAAATGATGCGGCACCTACTACTCATTCTCCTATAACCTTGTGCTTGGCATCTCCAAAATATTAACCTTGCGATTGGCTCTTCGCCTCTTCGGGAGGTCGAGCAATAATGGTAGTGCAGTATATATCATTCTGGCTATATGAGACCGAATGAATTGTTGCACGTCCACCACATGGGCGAGGGTCGAGGGGCGAGGGAGAGTGCTACATACGGAGCAAAATGAGTGAATCTACACTCTAAAATACGTCTATATACATCAGTGTTTGGAGTATGTACTAGTAGTTTTTATTGAAATCTACTAAAAGACATATATATTCCAAACAATATGATAGTATAATCTCTATAACCAAGGTAGTAGGGACAAGGAGTAAACGGAGGGAGTAGTAAATTTTTCTCCTCATCCTACGAGCCACCGCGTGGATGGGCGAGGGAGCGAGCGTAAGGCGTAGTAAGCAAGCTTCACCTCATCTTGCGAGCCACCGCGCCCGTGGGCGGGGGAGACAGCGTACTAAGCAAGCTTCTCCTTGTTCTGTGGGTTGACGGGACACATCAAAAGTACTTCAATGTATAGAGCCGTGCCTCTAAGGTAGGCCCCACATGGTTTGTCTCTTTTTTTAATTTAACATAACGCGTCAAGTCGCAATTTGTTTGTTCACCCATGGTAGACGATCCTCCCTCCACCAAGTGGACAACCAGTACACGTGCCAAATTACCACGTGGGCTGCCTTTTTCGTACAGAAATGAGCTCCACCGTGTACCCATGTGGGTGTGGTTGGGAAAGAGACGGGAGTACGTGCGCCGTGCATGCACCTGTTCTCTTCGTGCACGTCCCCCACCTATGTGGGTGTGTGTGAGAGATACAAACCGCGTTCGTGAGTGTTTTTTGTTTTGGGGTGGGGGTTGATTTCGTGAATTATTTGTGGGAATATGTGTCAGTGACATCTCAAACAAAATTTTGCACGCAATGTGTGTGAAATGGAGGCCTATCCATATCATACATAGAGGGTCGGGCAATCCACGAGGAGAGAGGGAGGGGTCATAGCTATCGGTTGAGTCGAAGAGAGGATCAAGTGGGTGGGTGCGAGTTCGATGAAGAGAGCCATCGAAATTGTGTGTGTACAAGTCAAAGATATAGGGCGACTGGCCTCCCTGAACGTTAGAGGGAAAGTTTGTGTGTGGTAGGGAGACATGACTAGAGCGCTCGATGTATCGGTGTGTGTGGGGGGGAGGGGGTGGGAGGGGTAGGTAGAGGCCTAACTATATAGGTAGAACGACTCGTATAAGTGTTGAGAAGGAGACACCCAGCTATGTCTTGAGGGAGATCAGTCGACATCCATACATAACTGAAGAACGGGAAATATGATGGGACAGAGGGCGAGAGGAGGGAGAGGGAGGGAGAGGGGTAGAGTGCTGGATGGGTGATGGAGTTGTTTCTCGAAGATGGTGGGAGAGGCCTACTAGACAAACTGAGGGTGGAACTGCAATGTTATCAATAAGAGTGGGGATGTGTTTCTGTGTGTGCCTGTGCGTGATAGATCTGTCGGGACGCATCCATGGATGATGAAGGGGAACCATGTGTTTGGTAAGCAAACCTAATTAGATCGGTAGATCAATTGTTGTTTGTCGGAAAAAGGGAGATACACAACTAATGAGGTAGATCAATTGACGTGTGGGTAAAAACGAGTTATAAGGACCTAGCTAGCTATATGTATAGCGAGAGATCGGTCGGTGTATATCCATTTGTTAGAGGCAAATAAGGCCCAATGAGACGGATATACAGAGAGAATGGAGCTAAGAGGTGGTGCGAGAGGCCCAACTACTAGCTAGATAGGGGGAGGAGTGTGCGGTTGTGAGAGCGATGAAAAGAGGGGCGAGAGTTTACACGTGTGTCTGACCGTATGAGAGACACGAGGCAAGGACACATAAAGGAGGAGATTGAAGGTGTGTTTTTATGTTGTAGGCAGGCATCACTGGAGAGGTTTATCGATTGGTGTGTGTCGGAAAGGAGTTGTGGTGACTCTGGGAGAACGACCTAAAGAAAAAAAATGAATGTGCCAGGTGGATAGAATGCCGAGGGAGGGGGAGGGCGAGGAGGGCATGTGCATGCACGAGAGAAAGTTAGTGGTAGCTACAAAGGTTAGAGGATTGTGTGGGTGTAAGAGACTAACAAAGATCATAATTTGATATGAAAACGGATTCATATATTTGAATAGGAGATCATAGTGTTTTAAACATTGCATGCATGAATATAGCGGTGATACACGTGTTGTGCACATGTTATACCATAATTTGATAATGCATGGCGTTTGCAACTCACAGCTAAATGCAGAACAATCTAAACCATACTATACATCAAAAAATCTCACATTTTATTTGAATTTGTGACAATGTGTGGCGTTCGCAGCTTACAACTAAATATCGAACAATCTAAACAATACTATAGATCGAACATTCTCACATTTTATTTGAATTTGTGGTAATGTGTGGTGTTTGCAACTCACATCTAAATACTTGTAGGCGTAGGGGGTGGGGCACCATACATAATGTGATAAACACATTATACATATGAGACATGGTTTAGATTATGAAGATCTAGCTAGAGCTAGAAATGTAATGTGATTTGAAATCGAAATAAAGTGGATTCAAAAAATTTAGTTCGAGTTCATATAGTACACATAGTTCATATGTAACTCGAGACTAATCATGTGGTGTGCTGTGAAGATAATACACAAACGATGGTTTAACTTGACAATAATGATGATTGTAGATCTTATTAAAACAGAGAAACGAATTCAAATGCTTTGACTTCACAACAATCATTACTGTAGATCTTGTTCAAATAGAGAAACGAATTCAAATTTAGTTCACATTGAAGTGGTAGTATATACGCTTGAAATGCACTAAAACGTTCATTCGAGTAGTAGGTTGCATGCATTATACACGTAGCGAAATATTCTAATTGAACATAACATGAATTCAATGTTTTGAATGACATTTGTAGGGCGCATTGATTTGGGACAGTACACATTAGGCTTGTCCGGAAATTTCAACCCGCGCCTTGTTAGCCCGAAATATTTAAGATATATCTTTGTCTCGTTGTGCTCCGACAACTCCCTCCATCTCAACCCGCGCCTTGCTATTCCGAAATTACAACGCGCGCGAAAACTCCCACCTCCTGTGAAATCCCGACACGCGAAATGCCCGTGGTACCCCTGAACCGAAAGAACCGCCTCAAATCGGTAGGGGTACTTTCGTATCTTACCCCACATTTCGGACAAGCGCGTCTCTAAGCCATGGTTCCACACTGCCATCCCATCCACCCACCCATTTGTACACCGAGGCCGCGAAAACCCGTGACGAAACCCCACACCCTGCTCCGTCCGCCACCCAACCGGAGCCTCTTCCCCGACGACGTCGTCCACAGCAACACCTCGACGTCCCTCATCCACCGTACCGGATGAGGATCCGTCGTCGATCTCATCATCCCGCCGATTCAGCCACCCCGTCCTCCACCTGCAAGGAGCTGCCCCGACGTTACCCTCGTCTTTCGCGCTACCTCCATTCCCACACCGTCGTCTTCACCTGCACCAACGGAAGAGCATCATCATCACCGTTTCCTCGGATGAAGCTGCGGCCTAATCGGCACCACCAACAAGGTTGTACACTAATCGCCGCATTTTCTTCTTGATTCGATCTCACGGTGCTGTCGGTGTTCAGTCCCGAGCCGACATGGCGCGGCTCCATCCACGGCGGCGTCGCCGGCCACTTCCTCCACTGTGTCGCTCCCTCGTCGGCGACGTCCACATCAGTAGGTCCCGCTGCTACTTTAGCTCTCGCTCACGCTGCTGCTCTGCTCTTGCTCTCGGTCCCCTGCCTGCTCTGCTCTTGCTATTGCTCTTGCTCGCGCTGTTGCTCTCGCTCTTGCTCTTGCTTGCGATGCTGCTCCGATTTAGCTACACTTCAGTTGACTAAATCGACTTTTGGGTCAGTCGATTTTTAGGGGGTGGGGGGGCTCGCTGGTGTGAAGGAAGAACCAGCCGCAGCAGGGAGGGGGGCTCACCGGAGAGGTACCCCACTATCTATCTTAGGTTTCAGGATGGGGGCGGTGGTCGCCGGTGGTGGCGGGGCATTGGCGGGGCGGTGGCGTGGGGATCGCCGGAGAAAAAGCACAGCACGGGGGGCCTAGAGGGATGGCCGGGGCGGCGGCGGACTGGCGGTGGGGAGTGTTTTCGGGGCAGGCGGGGCGGCGCACCGCCGGCCACGGGCGGCGGGGGGCTGCTGTTTGGCCGGCTCAGGGGGGAGGAGGTTGAAGATGAACCGCAGGCCCTTGATTTGGTATCCAACGGCTGCAAAATTGACTGACCAGAGATGAAAAAGTTAGTCGACCGACGTGTAGCCTCACCTTGCTAGTGCGTTCAGTTTCGACAACATAATTCAATTTCGACAGCAAAATTCAGTTTCGACAGTTAACTTCAGTTTCAACAGTTAAGTTCAGTTTCACCAGTTAAATTCAGTTTCGACAGTTAAGTTCAGAGATGAGCGGCTGATGTATTTTACATCTAGCACTTTGTGGTTATGTATTTTATGTCATGTATTGGAGATGCTATTAGAATTCCACTCAGGTTAACGTTGTTCGTTGTCTCTCTTGTCCTCCTTCAGCCTCGGCGTCGTACATCTCACCGGAGCTGCTCCAACAACGAAACCCTCCATCACAGTGGAGCAGTACCTCGGGCTCCATCTCCAGACGCCTACGATCTTCTTCCCCTCCTCTGACAGCCAAGTCAGCCGGAGCATCCTCACCAGCCAACCCAATCACGCTGAGATCGACATGGGTTCGCCAAAGAGGTTCTACACTTGTTGCATCTCTTTTTTACTCTACATGTTATATATATTGTCCACTGAGCACAGGGATTTGTTCCTTTAGTGTCTCCTTGAAAGAAAAAAATGTAGGAATTTTAATTTTCACTTGTCCTCCTTTTCAAATTCCTATTCATGAAGCACAAGACTAAGAGATAGTAGCATAATAGCATTATAACCGTACATTTTCTTGTTGTTTGACTTAATGTCACCATGCTTCTTTGCATCCTGTGATCTTCCAATTGTTGTGAATCAAACACCCAGATTGGCAGAAATCCTGTGTTTTTAAATTCTCTATTTTGCACGTGCATTCCTATCCTATTCCTATCTATTTCCTATCCCTGCATTGTTGGAATCCTCCAATTCAAACGAGCCCTTACAGAATTACTTCTCTTACAGATAGTTGTCAAAGAAAACCATGCGTGGTTTGTCCCGCTCCTGCTGCGCCGTTGTCCACCCCAGCTCAGCTGCTCCAATGACAAAAGGGTCCAGCACAGCAGGGATCCGACCTCCAGACTGTCTTTCGTTGCCTCAGATCTTCTTCCCCGCCGCTGGCAGCCATGAAACTGCACTACCATCATCAACCGAGCAGATGACCTCGAGGACTACACGGGTCCGCAAGAGAGGTCTCACTCTTTCGTGTCTGCTTACGTTATGCATCGCTTAGTATTACATGCTACTTTATCGTCCTATTCACCGATTAGACTCTGAGTCAGCTCCAAACTAATGGTCAAACTTGAGTTTTTAAATGGTTGTGGGGTACATATCGGGGCTGCTATCAATAGTATCTATCTACTATCTGGTTAATCTCCGGTGTCTACTATGAGTTTCATGTTGGGTGGGAAACAAATAGTAAAGAAGCCATTATCTGTATTTTTTAACTGAAGCCATTATCTGCCTGCTATTATTGATTTTGGGTCTATCCACAGGTTTCTACCATCACTCTAGATTTCTGCATGCACTCCTTACATAATCTCACTATGTTTTATTCCTATGCATGACAGTTATTGTAAACAATGGAACTGAACATGTAGAGCAAAAGAGACGAGCCTTGCGTGGCAATAAAATTTCATGCAGACGTCGCTCCATGGTAGGCGCAAAGGCAGCCCCCCCCCTCCACGCATTTCGGATTGTAATCGAGAAGAAGATATCTGTTCTGAGGGGGATTCATAAGGAGAGGACAACTCCTATTTACCCCCTGAGGTCTTCGCTCTAACTTGGCATGCTGATGTTGGTTATATCATGCATATAGTGTCTTGCATTGCTTACTTTATACATCAAATATGTCATCTGTTTAGTTTCGACATCCTTTGTGCGAATGCCATCTGTTTAGTTTATTCATCGTTTATGTGAATTATGCAACACCATCTTGTTTAGCCAGGCATCATATATGTGAATTTCGCAATGCCATCCTGCTTAGCCAGTCATCTTATATGTAAATTATATCAGGCCATCCTTTTCTTTGGTTACATATTACATTTGTCAAAAATGTTACTACATTCAACTGCTCTTCGTGTGCATCAGCCATTTGACACGGTGATGGCAAATTCTGGAGTGAAAACAAGGTCTTCACAGAAGACTATGCTATCTGACGAAGTGCATATCTCGCTGGTTACGGATAGCTCCTCAGAAGAGGATTCAAAGACAGATGACCAGTCCTATCCCCCCCCCCGAGGTGTATGCTCTAACTTGGCAGGGTTATGTTGCTCATATCGTGCGTATGGTGTCTCGCATTGTTATGTCATTTGATTAGTTTAGACATGCTTTGTGTGAATGCCACCTGTTCAGTGTCTAATTACCATATATGTGAATTATGCATTGCCATCTTGTTGCAGGACATTATATATGTGAATTATACAATGCTATCTTGTTGCAAAGGCATTATATATGTGAATTATGCAATGCCATGCTGTTTAGCCAATCATCATGTATGTGAATTATATCACGCTATCATTTTTTTGTATTACGTGTTCCATTTGTCGACAACGTTTGTATATTCAACCACTCTTCCTGTGCATCAGCCATTTGAAGCGCTGATGGAAGTATCTGGAGTGAAAACAAGGTATTCAGAGCAGACAATGCTACCTGCTGAAGCAGACATCTTGCTGGTTACAGAGAGCTCCTCAAAGGACGATTCAGAGACTGATGACCAGTCCTATTTTCCCCCTGAGGTCTATGCTCAAACTTGGCAGGGTTATATTACCCATGTCATGCATGTTGTCTTGCATTACTCAGTTTTTACATCATATATGGATTGCCATCTGCTTACTTGCTTACTATATAAATCATATATTTGAATTATATCATGCCATCATGTTTACATAGTACATACACATCATCTATCTGAATTATGGCCTGGCAACCCATTTAATAAAGACATCATATAGTTATATCATCTCATCCTGTTTAGTGTTTACAGTCATCATATTTTGAATTATGGCATTCTATCCGTGAATGTATGTGAATTATGGCATGCCAACCTATTTAATAAACACATTATATAGTTATGTCATGTCATCCTATTTACATAGTCTCATATTTTGAACTATGTCTTTCCATCTTTTTTAGTTAGCCATCATAATGTGAAATTGTGTCATGCTATCCTGTTTAGTTAGCCATCATATATGTGAAATTGTGTCATGCTATCCTGTTTGGTTAGACAACATAAATATGAATTATTTCATGCCCTCTTTTATTCCCCACTATCCATTGCACCTATCTATCATACAATGTCTATACCTTCAATTAATTTTCTTGTTTATCAGCCATTTGAATTGGAGAATGTGATGGCAGTATCTAAGGGAGTAACAACACGGTCTTCAGAAAAGATAGTGCTACCAATTGATGCAGATAGAACCACGGTTGTACTTGCCCAAGGACCAGATCCACCGCACATAACCCAGACTCTCGCAGATTGTACCCCTACCTAGTTGGACAGAGAACCAGCTACACAACTTCTAACCCCAACCCCGGCAGATACTAACCCAGTTCTAGTTAACACAACACCATCTCCACGACAGAGCACCCAAACACGAGTAGTTAGTAAGGGAACTGCAGTGCTCAAAGCACGAGGACCACCACTCCGAATTCCAACTCAACGCTTAAAGGAGAAGAAGATTTGTTCTCAAGTTAGGTTCTGTAGCTATGGTTCATAATCCTTTGCTCTTGCATGACTGTATTTACTCATACCAACTATTTTCAAATTTGAAGGATGGAATTGAAACTCCAATGGTGCAATAGGTATGTTTTAAACTTGTTTCTTTAACTGGTTTGCTGTTGTAACCTGCTCTATGTTGATTTCAGTTTCAATTGAATAAACAGTTATGTTCTCATGTCATGCACATTGCAAGTGTTGTTATTGCTCTATAGTTACCCACACTTATATTTTGTCTATTCTGCTTTGTCTTGAACAAATATTATTTGAACTGTGTCTCTATCTTGATTTGGCAACAAAAACTAGAATGATATAGACCATAAAGTGACCATGGTCCATAGATATATGTTTGTTTCATGCTGTTATCCTGTCCACTTTACTACTGAACTCATTTAACAAAATGAGTTTCATATACAACATGGTAAACATGTGATGTGTCTTCTTGTTTCTCTTTTAGAGTGCGGACAAAATATTGGAGAACAGTACCGCATTATCCAATGGTAAAGGAAGTAATGCAGATAAGGTTCAAGACAGTGAGACATCCCTGTTGGTCTCCAAGAAAGCTGATAAAAACTATCCTGACGACAGTGAGGGAACCCAGAAGTCCTGTCTTGATGTAGTGTTCGAGTTACTGGCCACTACTGCTGGCACAAGCTCTTCGAACTCGCTGCCTAAATCAGTTCGTCTTCTTGAGTCTCAACTTCAAGTTGAAAGACATCGATCAGATGTGCTGTGACAGGAAGCTGAAGGACTGAGGAAGTCCCTGCAGAATTAAGATGCATATGTTCTGGTGCAACAGCAAGCGCTGGAGGATTTAAGCACCAAACAAGAGAAAGTTAATAAGCTTGCTAAGCATCTTGCCAGCATTATGGGTACCCAGGATATTGTTTCTTGAGATCTTCTGAAGTGGTTTCAGATCCGGATTTGTTTTGCTGGGCGTTTATTTGCGCTGGTCGCCAACTTTGACAACCAGTGTATATGATATGCTGCTTTGTTCCCTATATTTGCACTGGTGGCGAACTTTGATGCCCAGTGGATGTAATATGTGTAATAGCCGTGATAGCCTAGCGTTAGTTGCTTGCTTATTTATTTCCTTGTTGTCTTGTTTATTTGTTTGCTTGTAGTCATTGCAGTTCTTTTTCCGCGGTTAGCTAGTGGCTGCAATAACCTATTTTTTAAAACTAGGCCACAATAACCATGGGCTAATATTTACTGTAGTGACACTGGGCCTCCTACTGGCCGTAGAAATAGTGGGCCTTCTACAGGCCGTAGAAGCAATGGGCCTTCTACGGGCCGTAGAAATAATGGGCCTTCTGCGGGCCGTATTATCAATGGGCCTTATACGGGCCGTATAATCGGTTGGCCAAACAAACCGCATTATGGCCGTAAACGGGCTAGAGTTGGAATCGTCCGTACATGGGCGGACCATAATGGGCCATCATTAATAGGCCGTATTTGATGACGCTATGAAATCGGCCCAACGTATTAACGGACCACAAACGAGCCCACTGTAACCACGGGCTGAATTTGGCCCAGAAGCAGAAAACGATAGTAACGGGCCGTAAGTAAACGGATGCTGGAAATGAGCCCAATGGAATAACGGGGCATTAATGGGTATAAAGTGATACACTGTTCATTACGAGCCAGTTTCACAACGGGCCGTTAATGGGTGTAAAGTGATACACTGTTCACTACGGGCCAGTTTCACCACGGGCCGGTAATGGGTGTAAAGTGATACACTGTTCATTACGGGCCAGTTTCACCACGGGCCGTTAGTAGGCCAAGAGTTACATAGGGCCTCATATGGGCCGAAAGACGTCATGGGCCACACATGGGCCAGAAGTGAAAATGGGTTGGAATCATATTGGATGGCCCAGATGACGCTACTGGGCCTAATTCGGATAGGGCATAACGGGCCTTCGGTTAGCGGGCTGTAAATGGGCTATATTCGAACAGGCCGTTAACAGGCTTTCCATGGGCCGGCCCGCCAGCTTTTGACCAAGTCAAACAGGCTGGCCTTTTCACAGGAATGGGCCTCTGTTGGGCCATGCCACGTGTCGACGTATCATAGGCGCCTATCTAACCCACTAACGAGCTGACACATGTTTCGTCCGGATAATAAGAATTTTACATGAGGAACTTTCCTATTGGTCGGGGCTGTTAACGGGTTATCAGATCCAAAACCCGACCCGATAGCTTAACAGCGTTCCGTTACGGTGGATGCCACGTGTCGGTCACCCTTGACGAAAGCACTTCTGTGACGCGTGATTTATCGTCATGGAAGTGGACACTTCCGTGATGATAATTTTTGTGATGTCATGGAACACTTCTACGACAGCACAGGTATGACTATCTTGATTCTGTCATAAATTTGTCATGGATGTACATGCATGACAAAAAAAGCAACCTACTGTGACAAACACGTATCATCACGAAAGTGTATTTTTTTGTAGTGCACCATGCAAATCCCGGTACCCCCATTATCAAGAGATAGCATACGCGGTCTTCATGGCATCCCGAAAGCTCCATCACTACTTCCAGGAGTGTTCGATCACGGTGGCTTCCGAAGTACCACTCAATGACATTATAAACAACCGCGATGCCACGGGCCGGATTGCCAAACGGGCCATTGAGCTCCTTCCATTTTATATTGTTGGGGAACGTAGTAATTTCAAAATTTTCCTACGCACACGCAAGATCATGGTGATGCATAGCAACGAGAGAGGAGAGTGTTGTCTACGTACCCACGCAGACCGACTGCGGAAGCGTTGACACAACATAGAGGAAGTAGTCGTACGTCTTCCTGATCCGACCGATCCAAGCACCGTTACTCCGGCACCTCCGAGTTCTTAGCACACGTACAGCTCGATGGCGCTCCCCGGGCTCCGATCCAGCAAAGCTTCGGAGATGAGTTCCGTCAGCACAACGGCGTGGTGACGATGATGATGTTCTACCGACGCAGGGCTTCCCCTAAGCACTACAATGATATGATCGAGGTGGAATATGGTGGCAGGGGGTACCGCACACGGCTAAGGAACGATCACGTGGATCAACTTGTGTGTTCTAGGGTGCCCCCTGCCCCCGTATATAAAGGAGCAAGGGGGAGGCCGGCCGGCACTATGTGGCGCGCCAAGAGGAGGGGGAGTCCTCCTCCTAGTGGGAGTAGGACTCCCCTTTCCTAATCCAATTAGGAAACCTAAGGGGGAAGGAAAGAGAGGGAGAGGGAGAGGGAAAGAGGGGCCGCGCCCCCCCTCCCTAGTCCAATTCGGACTTCCCTTGGGGGGCGCCTCCTAGGCTGTAGCCCTCTCTCTCCCCTAAGGCCCAATAAGGCCCATTACTTCCCCGGGGGGTTTCGGTAACCCCTCCAGCACTCCGGTTTTCTCCGAAATCATCCGGAACACTTCCGGTGTCTGAATATAGCCGTCCAATATATCAATCTTTATGTCTCGACCATTTCAAGACTCCTCGTCATGTCCCCGATCACATCCGGGACTCCGAACTCCTTCGGTACATCAAAACTCATAAACTCATAATATAACTGTCATCGAAACCTTAAGCGTGCGGACCCTACGGTTCGAGAACAATGTGGACATGACCGAGACACGTCTCCGGTGAATAACCAATAGCGGGACCTGGATGCCCATATTGGCTCCTACATATTCTACGAAGATCTTTATAGGTCAGACCGCATAACAACATACGTTGTTCCCTTTGTCATCGGTATGTTACTTGCCCGAGATTCGATCGTCGGTATCCAATACCTAGTTCAATCTCATTACCGGGAAGTCTCTTTACTCGTTTCGTAATACATCATCTCTCAACTAACTCATTAATTGTAATGCTTCCAAGGCTTATGTGATGTGCATTACCGAGAGGGCCCAAAGATACCTCTTCGACAATCGGAGTGACAAATCCTAATCTCGAAATACGCCAACCCAAAATCTACCTTTGGAGACACCTGTAGAGCACCTTTATAATCACCCAGTTATGTTGTGACGTTTGGTAGCACACAAAGTGTTCCTTCGGTAAACGGGAGTTGCATAATCTCATAGTCATAGGAACATGTATAAGTCATGAAGAAAGCAACAGCAACATACTAAACGATCGGGTGCTAAGCTAATGGAATCGGTCATGTCAATCAGATCATTCAACTAATGATATGATCCCGTTAATCAAATAACAACTCTTTGTCCATGGTTAGGAAACATAACCATCTTTGATTAACGAGTTAGTCAAGTAGAGGCATACTAGTGACACTCTGTTTGTCTATGTATTCACACATGTATTATGTTTCCGGTTAATACAATTCTAGCATGAATAATAAACATTTATCATGATATAAGGAAATAAATAATAACTTTATTATTTCCTCTAGGGCATATTTCCTTCAGTCTCCCACTTGCACTAGAGTCAATAATCTAGTTCACATCGCCATGTGATTTAACAGCAATAGTTCACATCATCATGTGATTAACACCCATAGTTCACATCATCATGTGACCAACACTCAAAGGGTTTACTAGAGTCAGTAATCTAGTTCACATCTCTATGTGATTAACACCTAAAGAGTACTAAGGTGATATCATGTTTTGTGAGATAATTTTAGTCAACGGGTCTGTCACATTCAGATCCGTAAGTATTTTGCAAATATCTATATCAAGAATGCTCTGCATGGAGCTACTCTAGCTAATTGCTCCCACTTTCAATATGTATCTAGACCGAGACTTAGAGTCATCTAGATTAGTGTCAAAACTTGCATCGGCGTAACCCTTTACGATGAACCTTTTTTCACTTCCATAATCGAGAAACATATCCTTATTCCACTAAGGATAATTTTGACCGTTGTCCAGTGATCTACTCCTAGATCACTATTGTACTCCCTTGCCAAACTCAGTGGTAGGGTATATAATAGATCTGGTACACAGCATGGCATACTTTATAGAACCTATGACCAAGGCATGGGGAATGACATTCATTCTCTTTCTATCTTCTCCCGTGGTCGGGCTTTGAGTCTTACTCAATTTCACACCTTGTAACATAAGCAACAAAACTCTTTCTTTGACTGTTCCATTTTGAACTACTTCATAATCTTGTCAAGGTATGTATTTATTGAAAAAACTTATCAAGCGTCTTGATCTATCTCTATAGATCTTGATGCTCAATATGTAAGCAGCTTCACCAAAGTCTTTCTTTGAAAAACTCCTTTCAAACACTCCTTTATGCTTTACAGAATAATTCTAAATTATTTCCGATCAACAATATGTCACTCACATATACTTATCAGAAATGCTGTAGTGCTCCCACTCTCTTTCTTGTAAATACAGGCTTCACCGCAAGTCTGTATAAAACTATATGCTTTGATCAACTTATCAAAGTGTGTATTCCAACTCCAAGATGCTTGCACCAGTCCATAGATAAATCGTTGGAGCTTGCATATTTTGTTAGCACCTTTAGGATTGACAAAACCTACTGGTTGCATCATATACAACTCTTCTTTAAGAAATCCATTAAGGAATGCAGTTTTGTTTATCCATTTGCCAGATTTCATAAAATGCAGCAATTGCTAACATGATTCGGACAGACTTAAGCATAGATACGAGTGAGAAACTCTCATCGTAGTCAACACTTTGAACTTGTCGAAAACCTTTTGCGACAACTCTAGCTTTGTAGATAGTAACACTACTATCCGTGTCCGTCTTCCTCTTGAAGATCCATTTATTTTCTATGGCTTGCCGATCATCGGGCAAGTCAACCAAAGTCCATACTTTGTTCTCATACATGAATCCCATCTCAGATTTCATGGCCTCAAGCCATTTTGCGGAATCTGGGCTCATCATCGCTTCCTCATAGTTCGCAAGTTCGTCATGGTCTAGTAACATGACTTCCAGAACAGGATTACCGTACCACTCTGGTGCGGATCTCACTCTGGTTTACCTACGAGATTCGGTAGTAACTTGATCTGAAGTTACATGATCATCATCATTAGCTTCCTCACTAATCGGTGTAGTAGTCACAAGAACAGATTTCTGTGATGAACTACTTTCCAATAAGCGAGAAGGTACAATTACCTTATCAAGTTTTCTACTTTCCTCCCACTCACTTCTTTCGAGAGAAACTCCTTCTCTAGAAAGGATCCATTCACTAGTAGAAAACCGGGCAATAGCACCGGTTCGTAAGGGCCTTTAGTGCCGGTTATGGAACCGGCACTATTATTTCGGCACTAAAGCCCCCCCCTTTAGTACCGGTTCAGCATGAACCGGTGCTAAAGGGGTACCACGTGGCACGAGCCAGCTCCGGGGGCCGGGAGCCCTTTAGTACCGGTTGGTAAAACCAACCGGTACTAAATGGTTGTGGGTTTTTTTTTGTATTTTTCAATTTAATTTGTGTTATCAATTTAATTTAGGATTGTTTTACGTTATAATGAGTTGTAGTCGTCACCATCATCATCATCATCACATATTAATAAATAAATAAACTCTAGCTAGCTAAAAATCATTGTGGTCGTCTAATTACCACTATTTAATCATCATAGTCATTACCGCTAGCTATGTAATTCATCATCAACGTTAGCTAGCTTAAAGAGGAAACATTCACTTGGTAACAGAAGCAAAGAGATATCATCAAGTTCAACATAATCATCACCAACATCGAAGTTCAGGACACGGATCCATGAGACAAGTACTAATTAAGAGCATGAAGAGTAGCTACTGATCCTGCTGCTCCCTCTCAGGTAGAATAGCATAGAACATCTATAGCTATCCTGATTCATCATACTGGAGCATGCACATGAATCTGTCTCCTAATCTTGGGTTGCGCTTCTCCGTACTGCCCCCTAGTACTTCTCTACGATCGTTAACAATTTTGCTCCAATCTTTCACTATTAAGCATTCTTCGCTTTTAGAAATCCTGAATGCACTCATGTGCAATGTAGGAAATCTTGGTCGTAAGCTAACCATTGACATGCGACCTTTTGTCTCGATCCACTGGGGCACAACTGTCATCGGAAGTCCCTGTTGAACAACATCGTATAGTAATTAATATACTAAGCAATGAAAGTTTAGCTTCAAAAATAATGTATGCAAAAGATGCACTAAATTAAGGACAAATATTTAAAATCTTACCATCTTTTGATTATAGATGTGACCGTAGTTCAATACGATCACCATTGGTCGCACGTTTTGAGTACTAACATTTCTAAGTGTAGGGAAAAAATTTGTCTTGACAGTATTAAGATCCTCAAGCCATGAAACATAATGACTTATCTCCTCGCAGTTTAGTTGAGCCCCGGGGCAGTAGTAGGTCCTGTCTACCAAGCGCCGGACATGTTTGCTTGAACCGAAATAAGCTGACAATACAAAATAGTTGTCAACTATTTTTGAATAAACTGTACGAAAGACATAAACATATGCATGCATGGTTGAGAAAAACTCACCAAATGGTAGAACTGGAGGCGTTTGCACATCGACCCAGATGTCTATATTACCTTCAATATCATCTTCTGGACGAATATCAAAGGTGATAACCATATCAGGCTAAAATGCATAAGCCTTGCATAGTGCTTGCCAAGTTTTGCATTCAAAATGGGTGTATGTGTCTCCATTATATAATTTGACGTTGAAAGTATACCCATGCTGCGTCTTCAAGTAAACTCTCTTTACCTCCATATCATCTATAGCACTGAAACCTATCTTATCCAAGACAAAAATTCTTGCATGGCAGGGGATGCGCTAGTAGAATAGTGAAAATTTAAAATTATAAGTTGAAGCAATGAAGCATAAGTTTTGCATTCAAATAATAATTGACAAAGTGACTTACTGTATCAACTTCGAATGTCTCATCCAGCTTGATGCTGAAGCGCCTACCATCAACAAGGAAATTTTGGTCGCACAGGCCGCGCTGGTCTTCAAAGTGTTCGCACATAATAAAATCTTTTTCGTCGTCTGATGACATTTCCTATGCTCATATAGGTGAAACATTAAACACATATATCTAGCCAAATATATATATATATATTCATCTAACATTTGACATTAATATATCTAACTATATATTCAATTGACATTACTATATATTTAACTTTTCTATCTAATTCATTAACAAATAATAATTATATACCTAAAGTTTCTATATACCTAAATTTTCTTACTAAAAATAAACTAGTTATATTAATTATTCAACTAGTTCTAATCTCATATACCTAAATTTTCTTACTAAAAATAAACTAGTTATATTATTTATTCAACTAGTTCTAATCTCATATACCTAAATTTTCTTACTAAGAATAAACTAGTTATATTAATTATTAAACTAGTTCTAATCTCATATACCTAAATTTTCTTACTAAAAATAAACTAGCTATATTAATTATTCAACTAGTTCTAATCTCATATACCTAAATTTTCTTACTAAAAATAAACTAGTTATATTAATTATTCAACTATTTCTAATCTCATATACCTAAATTTTCTTACTAAGAATAAACTAGTTATATTAATTATTCAACTAGTTCTAATTAATCTCATATACCTAAATTTCCTTATTAAAAATAAACTAGTTAATTATATTAATTATTCAACTAGTTTAATCTCATATACCTAAATTTCCTTATTAAAAATAAACTAGTTATATTAATTATTCAACTAGCTAGTTCTAATCTCTAGTTCGACAATTTTTCTATCTAGCTAGCTAATTCATCTAACATTCGACATTAATCTAACATTCGATCATCTAATTAACTTTTCTAAAAAACAGAAAATAAGTAAAAAAAATTGTGTGTGTATGTGTGTGTGTATGCATGTGTGTATATATACGTATATGTGTGTACGTATGTGTGTATGTGTGTATGCGTGTGATGTGTGCATGTGTGCATGTGTGGTATGTGTGTGTGTGTGTGCGGTGCCGCCGCCCCGTACGTACGAGCGGGGGCGCCGGCGTACGGGGCGGGGGCGCCGCCGTTGTGTGTGTGTATGTGTGTTTGTATGTGTGTGTATGTGTGTGCGGCCGGGAGCGAGAGAGAGACGTACGGCCGCGGCGATGACGACAGACGGCGGCGGCGTTCGGGGCGGCAGCGCGCGAGACGACGACGACGACGGGCGGCGTCGGGGACAGCGACGATGACGACGGACGGCGACGATGGGATCGAGCGGCGCGCACGGCGGAGGTTGGAGACGAAGTGGCGAGTTGAAACTGAAATTTTCGTACGTGCTGTATATATAGGATTGGCCTTTAGTACCGGTTTGTGGCACGAACCGGTACTAAAGGCCTATTTTCCCGAGGCCAAGCGGCGGGAAACGACCCCTTTAGTACCGGTTCGTGCCACGAACCAGTACTAAAGACCCCCCCTTTAGTACCGGTTGGAGCCACGAACCGGTACTAAAGGGGGTGCGCTGCCACCCGCGGTGCATAAAAGTTTAGTCCCACCTCGCTAGCCGAGAGGCACTCGCACCTGCTTATAAGCCCCGCCGCCGCTGCAGTCTTGAGCTCCTCTCTAAAGCAGGCCTTCTGGGCCTACCTCTGCTACTCTGCCCTGTGCGGCCTATTGGGCTTGCGGGCCTGCACCCTGGCCCAACAACAGGTTGGGTTTCTAGTCGTATGCAGGCCGCTGTGGCCCAGTAGGTGGGCTTTTTTCATTTAGTTGTTTTTTGCTGTATTTAGAGTTTGCGCTACCACCCCAAAATTTAGTCCCACCTCGCCAGGCGAAGGGCAGCCGCACTGGTTTATAAACCAAGCCGCGGCTACCTCTTCGAACTCCTCTATATAGCAGGCTTCTAGGCCTAATTAATTAGGGCGCGCTGCCCTGTGAGTCTGCTGGCCCTTCTGGGCCTGCATTTGCACACCCTAGGTCTGGTAGACCCACAGGGCAGTGCGCCAACAAATTTGCTATATAGTTTTTTCTTTTCTGCATTACTTATTTTTATTTATTTATTTTTGAGTAGTTTTTTATATAGTTTTTTTTCTGCATTATTTATTTTCTTCTATTTATTTTTGAGTAATTTTTTTGTATAGTTCTTTTATTTTCTGCATTACTTATTTTTGCATAGTCCGAAACCCTGATACTCGAAAAGAGTTTGTTCAGTTTGTACATGAAGTGCGTCCAGTTTTTGCCGTGACCCTCCTTACTATTTCGCGCATGCTATGCGGGTGATACGATGATACCATGCCAAGTTTCAACATTTTCAGGATTCATGTTGTAGTGATTTTCAATTTCACGGTCATTTAGCTCTCTAAACAATTAGGTAAATGACCGAAAAACAACAAATGATGTCAGAACATGTTGAAAATTGATGACGTCGCTTTAAATGCTGCATACTGAACAGAAAAGAAGTCCGGAGTTCAAATAAGTATAAAAAACATTGAAGTGGCCATGTAACAGATGAGTTCTCGTCTGAAACCCTGATACTCGGAAAGAGTAGGTCCAGTTTGTACACGAAGTGCATCCAGTTTTTGCCGTGACCCTCTCTACTCTTTCGCGCATGCTATGCGGGTGATATGATGATACCATGCCAAGTTTCAACATTTTCAGGATTCATTTTGTACTGATTTTCAATTTCACGGTCATTTAGCTCTCTAAACAATTAGCTAGGTAAATGACCAAAAAACAACAAATGATGTCAGAACATGTTCGATAGTGATGACGTCGCTTTAAATGCTGCATACTGAACACAAAAGAAGTCCGGAGTTCAAATAAGTTTAAAAAACATTGAAGTGTGGCCATGTAACAGAGTTCACATTTGACCGTTTTTCTACTAGTCAATAGAGTTTGCCAAACTTGAGTTTCCCATGTCACTTACACAAAAAGCTATGATTCATGGTTGCCAAATCCATAATTTCCAAACCACAACAACCTTGAGGCATAACAAGCTTTAAATGCTGCATACTGAACACAAAAGAAGTCCGGAGTTTAAATAAGTTATTAAAAATAAAAAAAGAGGTGCAATGCTGGTTAATTTGCTTCAAGCCATTCGGAATAGTGTAGATTGCACTAAGCCACTGCACATAGCTCAGTGCAATCTATACTATTCCGCAAGGCTTGAAGCAAATCAACATGTAGGTGAGCATTGCAACTCTTCGTCATTGTCTGTGCACTCACGACTTATAAACCACTCATATTGCCTCTCTCTTGGCGAGGTGGGACTAAAGACAGCTTGCCGTAAACCGGCACCGCTCATTAGTACCGGTTCGTGGTACGAACCGGCACTAAATGGTGATGGTGGGGCCACAGCCTGACCGCAGGATGACACAGCCTCTTTAGTACCGGTTCGTGGCATGAACCGGTACTAAAGGTTCGCCACGAACCGGTACTATTGATCACCGCCACGAACCGGTACTAAAGGTTCGTGGTGTTCCGGGTGGCACGAATTTGTGAAACTATTCCACATTGTTTTAATTGAAGACCAAACTCGTAACTCAAATATTTGTCTCCGCGATCAGATCGTAGAAACCTTATTTTCTTGTTACGATGATTCTCCACTTCACTCTGAAATTCTTTGAACGTTTCAAATGTTTCAGACTTATGTTTCATCAAGTAGATATACTCATATCTGCTCAAATCATCTGTGAAGATCAGAAAATAATGATACCTATCGTGTGCCTCAATATTCATCGGACCACATACATCAGTATGTATGATTTCCAACAAATCTGTTGGTCGCTACATTGTTCTGAAGAACAGAGTCTTAGTCATCTTGCCCATGAGGCATGGTTCGCAAGCATCAACTGATTCATAATCAAGTGATTCCAAAAGCCCATCAGCATGGAGTTTCTTCATGCGCTTTACACCAATATGACCTAAACGGCAGTGCTACAAATAAGTTGCACTATCATTATTAACTTTGCATCTTTTGGTTTCAATATTATGATTATGTGTATCACTACGATCGAGATGCAACGAACTATTTTCATTGGGTGTGTAACCATATAAGGTTTTATTCATGTAAACAGAACAACAATTTATTCTCTTACTTAAATGAATAACCGTATTACAATAAACATGATCAAATCATATTCATGCTCAACGTAAACACCAAATAACACTTATTTAGGTTCAACACTAATCCTGAATTTATAGGGAGTGTGCGATGATGATCATATCAATCTTGGAACCACTTCCAACACACATCGTCACTTCACCCTTAACTAGTCTCTGTTTATTCTGCAACTCCCGTTTCGAGATACTAATCTTAGCAACTGAACTAGTATCAAATACTGAGGGGTTGCTATAAACACTAGTAAAGTACACATCAATAATATGTATATCAAGTATACTTATGTTCACTTTGCCATCCTTCTTATCTGCCAATCACTTGGGGTAGTTCCACTTCCAGTGACCAGTCCCTTTGCAATAGAAGCACTCAGTCTCAGGCTTAGGTCCAGACTAGGGCTTCTTCACTTGAGCAGCAACTTGCTTGCTGTTCTTTTGAAGTTCCCCTTCTTCCCTCTGCCCTTTTCTTGACACTAGTGGTCTTGTCTACCATCAACACTTGATGTTTTTCTTGATTTCTACCTTCATCGATTTCATCATCATGAAAAGCTCGGGAGTCGTTTTCGTCATCCCTTGCATACTATAGTTCATCACGAAGTTCTACTAACTTGGTCATGGTGACTAGAGAATTCTGTCAATCACTATCTTATCTGGAAGATTAACTCCCACTTGATTCAAGCGATTGTAGTACCCAGACAATCTGAGCACATGCTCACTAGTTGAGCGATTCTCCTCCATCTTTTAGCTATAGAACTTGTTGGAGACTTCATATCTCTCAACTCGGGTATTTGCTTGAAATATTATCTTCAACTCCTGGAACATCTCATATGGTCCATGATGTTCAAAACGTCTTTGAAGTCCCGATTCTAAGCCATTAAGCATGGTGCACTAAACTATCAAGTAGTCATCATATTGAGCTAGCCAAACGTTCATAACGTCTGCATCTGTTCCTGCAATAGGTCTGTCAACTAGCGGTGCATCAAGGACATAATTCTTCTGTGCAGCAATGAGGATAAACCTCAGATCACGGATCCAATCCGCATCATTGCTACTAACATCTTTCAACACAATTTTTCTCTAGGAACATATCAAATAAACACAGGGAAGCAACAACGCGAGCTATTGATCTACAACATAATTTGCAAAATACTACCAGGACTAAGTTCATGATAAATTTAAGTTCAATTAATCATATTACTTAAGAACTCCTACTTAGATAGACATCCCTCTAATCCTCTAAGTGATCACATGATCCAAATCAACTAAGCCATAAGCGATCATCACGTGAGATGGAGTAGTTTTCAATGGTGAACATCGCTATGTCGATCATATCTACTATATGATTCACGCTCGACCTTTCGGTCTCCGTGTTCCGAGGCCATATCTGCATATGCTAGGCTCGTCAAGTTTAACCTGAGTTTTCTGTGTGTGCAAAAACTGGCTTGCACCCGTTGTAGATGGACGTAGAGCTTATCACACCCGATCATCACGTGGTGTCTGGGCACGATGAACTTTGGCAACGGTGCATACTCAGGGAGAACACTTCTTGATAATTTAGTGAGAGATCATCTTATAATTCTACCGTCAATCAAAGCAAGATAAGATGCATAAAAGGATAAACATCACATGCAATCAATATAAGTGATATGATATGGCCATCATCATCTTGTGCTTGTGATCTCCATCTCCGAAGCACCGTCATGATCACCGTCGTCACTGGCGCGACACCTTGATCTCCATCGTAGCATCGTTGTCGTCTCGCCAATCTTATGCTTCCACGACTATCGCTACCGCTTAGTGATAAAGTAAAGCATTGCATCGCAATTGCATTGCATACAATAAAGCGACAACCATATGGCTCCTTCCAGTTGCCGATAACTCGGTTACAGAACATGATCATCTCATACAATAAAATTTAGCATCATGTCTTGGCCATATCACATCACAACATGCCCTGCAAAAACAAGTTAGACATCCTCTACTTTGTTGTAGCAAGTTTTACGTGGCTGCTACGGGCTTAAGTAAGAACCAATCTCACCTACGCATCAAAACAACAACGATAGTTTGTCAAATAGACTCCGTTTTAACCTTCACAAGGACCGGGCGTAGCCACACTCAGTTCAACTAAAGTTGGAGAAACTGACACCCGCCAGCCACCTGTGTGCAAAGCACGGCGGTAGAACCAGTCTCGCGTAAGCGTACGCGTAATGTCGGTCCGGGCCGCTTCATCCAACAATACCGCGGAACCAAAGTGTGACATGCCGGTATGACTTATATCGCCCACTGTTGGGGAACATAGTAATTTCAAAATTTTCCTACGCACACGCAAGATCATGGTGATGCATAGCAACGAGAGGGGAGAGTGTTGTCTATGTACCCACGCAGACCGACTGCGGAAGCGTTGACACAACGTATAGGAGGTAGTCATACGTCTTCCCGATCCGACCGATCCAAGCACCGTTACTCCGGCACCTCCGAGTTCTTAGCACACGTACAGCTCGATGACGCTCACCGGGCTCCGATCCAGCAAAGCTTCGGGGATGAGTTCCGTCAGCACAACGGCGTGGTGACGATGATGATGTTCTACCGACGCAGGGCTTCGCCTAAGCACTACAACGATATGATCGAGGTGGAATATGTTGGCAGGGGGCACCGCACACGGCTAAGGAACGATCGCGTGGATCAACTTGTGTGTTCTAGGGTGCCCCCTGCCCCCGTATATAAAGGAGCAAGGGGGAGGCCGGCCGGCCCTATGTGGCGCGCCAAGGGGAGGGGGAGTCCTCCTCCTAGTGGGAGTAGGACTCCCCTTTCCTAATCCAATTAGGAAACCTAAGGGGGAAGGAAAGAGAGGGAGAGGGAGAGGGAAAGAGGGGCCGTGCCCCCCTCCCTAGTCCAATTCGGACTCCCCTTGGGGGGGCGCGCCGCCTCCTAGGCTGCAGCCCTCTCTCTCCCCTAAGGCCCAATAAGGCCCATTACTTCCCCGGGGGGTTCCGGTAACCCCTCTAGCACTCCGGTTTTCTCTGAAATCATCTGAAACACTTCCGGTGTCCGAATATAGCCGTCCAATATATCAATCTTTATGTCTCGACCATTTCGAGACTCCTCGTCATGTCCCCGATCTCATCCGGGACTCCGAACTCCTTCGGTACATCAAAACTCATAAACTCATAATATAACTGTCATCGAAACCTTAAGCGTGCGGACCCTACGGTTCGAAAACAATGTAGACATGACCGAGACACGTCTCCGGTCAATAACCAATAGCAGAACCTGGATGCCCATATTGGCTCCTACATATTCTACGAAGATCTTTATCAGTCAGACCGCATAACAACATACGTTGTTCCCTTTGTCATTGGTATGTTACTTGCCCGAGATTCGATCGTCGGTATCCAATACCTAGTTCAATCTCGTTACCGGCAAGTCTCTTTACTCGTTCCGTAATACATCATCTCTCAACTAACTCATTAGTTGTAATGCTTGCAAGGCTTATGTGATGTGCATTACCGAGAGGGCCCAGAGATACCTCTCCGACAATCGGAGTGACAAATCCTAATCTCGAAATATGCCAACCCAACATCTACCTTTGGAGACACCTATAGAGCACCTTTATAATCACCCAGTTATGTTGTGATGTTTGGTAGCACACAAAGTGTTCCTCCGGTAAACGGGAGTTACATAATCTCATAGTCATAGGAACATGTATAAGTCATGAAGAAAGCAACAGCAACATACTAAACGATCGGGTGCTAAGCTAATGGAATGGGTCATGTCAATCAGATCATTCAACTAATGATATGATCTTGTTAATCAAATAACAACTCTTTGTCCATGGTTAGGAAACATAACCATCTTTGATTAACGAGCTAGTCAAGTAGAGGCATACTAGTGACACTCTGTTTGTCTATGTATTCACACATGTATTATGTTTACGGTTAATACAATTCTAGCATGAATAATAAACATTTATCATGATATAAGGAAATAAATAATAACTTTATTATTGCCTCTAGGGCATATTTCCTTCATATATTACATACAAACCACGTCGAGCTATTAAATCCCAAGTACTAGCTGACTTCATCGCTGAATGGACAGAGGCCAAACTCCCCAAAGAGTACGGCACATATTCCAATTGGGTTATGTATTTCGATGGCTCCAAAATGCTGGCAGGGCTAGGGGCAGGCGTCGTTTTAACTTCACCTACTGGAGACATCGTTCAGTACGTACTCCAAATACTATACACAGACTCCAACAATGCAGCCGAATACGCGGCCTTATTGCATGGTCTCCGGATGGCTATCTCCATGGGCATACAACGCCTAGAAGTGCGCGAGGACTCAAACCTTGCAATATCTCAAATAAATGGAGACTTCGATGCCAAAGATCTGAAGATGGCAGCTTATCGTAATGCCATCATAAAAACGTTGGCCCGGTTCGAGGGGCTCGAGTTCCATCATGTGGCTCGAGAAAGTAATCAAGCGGTGGACGTTCTTGCTCGTATCGGTGCTAAGTGCGACCCCATCCCACCTAATATCTTTCTGGAAAGGATTTTTAAGCCATCCGTGGTGTGGCAGGGGGAAAACGGCAACACTGGTCCGGATCTGAACACAACCTTAACAGGAAGGAGCTTCCTGAGGACCAGAATGAGGCCTGCCGAATTGTCCGGCGTTCTAAGGCCTACAAGGTTCACGACGGAGAGCTCTATAAGAAAAGCGCTACCGGAGTCCTTCAAAGATGTATCACCGAGGAGGAGGGGCGGCAGCTCCTGGCTGAGATTCATGCAGGTCTCGGTGGGCACCACGCCGCAGCTCGGGCCCTTGTTAGCAAGGCCTTCCATACAGGGTTCTATTGGTTGATGGCCCGAGCGGTTGCACAGGACCTTGTCCAACGTTGCGTTGGATGCCAACTCTTTGCCAACCAAAGCCATATGCCCCCACCACCCTATAAAGAATCCCCATCACTTGGCCTTTTGCGGTCTGGGGACTGGATATGGTTGGACCCCTTAAAGGAGGAAGCCATAAGAAAAAATATTTGCAAGTCATGGTGGATAAATCTGGTGCACTAGAGGCCAAACCAGTTAAAACGGTCGAGTCTGGGCCAGTAATAGACTTTATATCCGGCGTCGTACACCGTTATGGTGTTCCGCATAGCATCATCACTGATAATGGCTCCAATTTCACAGCCGACGAAGTGAAAATCTGGTGCGCTAATCTGGGCATCAAGCTCGATTACACCTCTGTCTATCATCCATAGACGAGTTGCCAAGTCAAACGAGCCAATGGTCTTATTATGAGCAGCATTAAACCCAGACTAGTGCGGTCTTTGAAGGAATCCGACAAGCACTGGGTTGAGGAGCTCGACTCCGTACTCTGGGGGCTGCGAACGACATCTAATCACACTACCGGTTACACCCCCTTTTTCATGGTGTACGGCGCAGAGGCAGTATTACCCCGCGACATTATTCATGACTCACCTCGAGTGCGCATGTACAAATAGAGAGAGAGAGGTCGAGCTCGATCCGCATGATAGCCTAGACGCCCTGGAGGAGGAGCGCAACGTCGCAAAAACCCGTTCCGCATTTTATCAATAGCAGGCTCGCAGGTATCAAAGCAGTGAAGTGCGGGCCAAAACTTACAACATCGGCGAACTCGTTCTACGCCTGCCAGAGAAGAAAAAGGACAAACTCAAGCCCAAGTGGGGGGGGGGTTCCTTCATCATCACAAAGTTCTCACCGCAGGAGCATACCGCTTGCGTGATGCGTCGGACAATCGACTAGAGCCGAATCCCTGGAACGCGGCCAGACTCCGAAGATTCTATGCCTAGCGCCGAACTCTTTGTTCGTCTCCTTCCTCTTGTTGTTTTCATCATTTTTTCTCTCTTTTCGTTTTTTCTCTTTAGCCTTAAAGGCTTTCGTGCGGTTAGACCGTGCACCCCCGACGCATACATCTTGAAGTATGTACGTCTATCATACCTGGGGGCTTCTTGTACAGAAGCTTGCTATTTCTATTTTCCGAGCATAAAGCTCATCCCATATGCGTTTTCTCCCATATGTACCTTTTCTTCACCATTATATGCATCAATATGAATTAAATTTTGGCCAAGCTGGGTTGCCTGGCTCATGTGCTTATGCCCTACGTTCCCGTTAGTTCGGCTAGGGCATAAAGGGAGCACCTCTGCGATTGTTACTGTCGGGTCATCCGGATGTGTACCTCAGACTGGGTGAGGCCGAAAGCTAGCATTCTTAAGGGAATATTCGGTCGGTGAACTAAAGATGTTTTTGCACTCGCTCCATTATGAACCCCCAGAAGTTATACACACTGTGATTTTTTCATCACAGTCCGGACATGCACATAGATGCATGCACACCCAGGGAAAGGAACCCTTAACGGAACTATTCTCTCTGGAAGATGTTTCTTACAATTTCAATGTAATATAACATAACTAGCCGGACACAACTTGTCTGTTCAAGCACCTATGACCCCTACGCCTAGTTTCCAGGCATACCCCGGTTTATCTTGCCGCTCAGGTATTCGAAAACACTCCGCGCCTTCGGGTTGAGAGATAGAAGCAAAAAGGTCGGCCATGACAATCGTTTTAGAATCCAGCTAGAAGGAAAATACATTGTCACTTAGAACTCAAAAACTTCCTCCTCTATACCATCCAACAGGCGGTCTAATTTACAATCCTGTTGGGAGTATCTAGCAGCCACCTCTACTTGGCCATATACTAAACTAACGGGAATTTCTTCCCCATTTGACCCTAGCGGTCCGACCCGGGCCATGTGATTCAGATCCACCTTGGTATATCGTGTTTTTACCATGGCCCAGGCCTCTCGCGCACCCTCTCGGCAAGCCGATATCTTCCATAGTCGGATATGCCGCCACGCTCCCTTAAACAGCTCTACAAGCTTCTCCATACTCCCTGGAGGGGAGTTTGATGGCCATAAGGCCTTGGCTACACTCTGCATTGCCTGCCGAGCTTGCTCGTGCAACTGCGACAGCCCTTGCAGAAGATCACTTAATGATCCGGACACCTCCTCTTTGGGACAGCCCGTCAATATACCTGCAATCATAGCTATATC
This sequence comes from Triticum monococcum, assembly GCA_034509565.1. Lineage (NCBI taxonomy): Eukaryota > Viridiplantae > Streptophyta > Magnoliopsida > Poales > Poaceae > Triticum > Triticum monococcum. Next base: position 9,857,928 of record CM067845.1, on the reverse strand, counting down.
AGCTACTTTTACTTCCAAACTGTTATAAGGTAAATACGGCCACATACTGAATATGCCGCCTTGCAGTTTTTTGTACTCCTTCACGGAGTCGGCTAGCTGGGCTCATACATCTTTCAGTTCTTCGCCTAGTTTGGTGTTTGAATCTTGGAGTTTCTTTTTCTCATCTCTGACTCTGGTCAGGACGCGCTCGCCCGCGGCACGTTGTCTCTTCGCCTCTCTTTCGCTCGTCTGCATGGCCTTCAGTTCCTCTTCCAGTTGGTCCGATGACCCTGTTATGAGACAAGCAACAATTTTAATATAGCTGGCGTATCATTTTTTGTTTCTTGATGGAGGGAAATATTACTAGAGGACGCCTTCTTGAACTTTTCTAGTTTGGTGGTAGCAGCAGTTAGCTGTGTCTGGCACTGCTCCAGCTCTTGGGCTAGCAAGTCGTTCTTCTCCATAAGAACCTGGTTACACAGTGATCCTTAAAACATTTGTCCCAACTGCTTCAAGTCTCGGGGGCTACTGGCACATGGTTATCAAATTCGGGCAAGGTAAACATACCTGCACATCTTTCAAATGTTGCTCAGTGGCTCTGTTAAGCCCATCTCGAGCAGCTCGGATGTATGCATCACTTGAGCTGAAGGCATCGAATGCCTCTTTTGAGAAGCGGGGATTTCGTAAAACGGCCTTCCGGCGCCGGTGATCCATGGTGCTCTCCACCTACGAATTGGTGACGGACATATTATCTGAATCCTCGGCAGAAGGACAGTCCGGCGCTACTCCCATATCGGGCCCCTTCTCTTCGGCCGGGACCGAATCTTGGTTTTTAGAAGCACGACTGGACGGCTCCCCGGACATGGTCTGTCGAACCTTTTTTCTGATACAAAATGAACATATGAGTCACGGTTGGACGCGACTGCTAAAAAGAGCATAGTTGAAAACCCATACCTCTTCAAGGAAGGCCCGACCGTGTCTCTGTTTGCTTTCCTCTTCGAAGGTCTGCCCGGTGCAGGAGCCCCTCTCTCTGGAGACGCCCCTGTGGCGGCCTGACGTGCCGAACACCTCCCCTTCTGAGCCCAGGATCCCGCGGTGAGCAAGAAAGAATGCGTAAACCCTCTCAGACAAAGTGTCTCCTTATTACTTACATGAGAAGCAGGGAGAAGACCGGGATAGTCGGCGAAGATGGCCAACTCTGTGCCATCATAACTCATTTGGTAAAATGTCCCATTCTCCAGCACCACAAATATATTCAGATCCTCTTCGAGTTCGGGGTCAAGGTCCCGATTGTGGCCCTCGGGCTGCGGGGCGGGGCTGTAAAACCCCTCAGAAGTCTTTCGCCAATGCTGTTATAAATGGACGGGTTAATATTTCAGTGAACAAAGCTCAGGGAGGGGAATGAGTGGAGCAAAAAAGTTGGGGGCTCACCCAACTAGGAGGATTGTACATGGAATGTCCTTCTCTGTGCGTGATGCGCAGGAACTCCTCTTCCTCACCCTTGAAAAGTTCGGCCAATATTTTGGCTAGGGCGGCAGGGGTGTCTGGACCTTTCCTGCCGCAGCGGGAGGTGTCATCTTCCCCATTGTAATTCCACATGGGAAGTCCTCTATATTGGAGTGGCTAAACTCCCCGTATTATGGAGGTCGCCATCACTTCGACTATCATATACCCGGACTGGGCAAGCGTCCTGATCTTGCTTAGGAGTTGGCGAACTTCCGCACTATCTTCCTCCTCGAGGCTCCGAGGGCGCCAGCTGTGGTGCTTCTTCAGAGGAACACTCGCGAACTCGGGGAGACCTCTCCGGACTGGATCTGGAAGTAAGACGTCATCAATGTAGAACCACTCGGAAGTCCACTCTTCGGAAGCTTTGTTCGGTGTGCCGGATAGGTATCCGGTCTCAGCAACACGCCATATTTCAGCCCCGCCCACTTCGAATATCGATCCCTCGTAGTTGCACGGGACAAGGCAAAACAACTTTCTCCCCAGATCAAAATGGGCCTCACAATCCAGGAATAGTTCGCATAAAGCGACATAACCCGCAATGTGCAGGATGGAGGCTGGGGTAAAATTGTGCAGTTGGAGGCCATAATACTCCAAAAGCCCTCGGAGGAATGGGTGAATTGGAAATCCCACGCCCCTCAGCAGATAGGGGAGGAAGCACACTCGTTCTCCCACAGACAGATTGGGGAAACCCTCCGCCTTTTGCCGTTGAAGGAGGCCAATCCTGCTAGAACAGGGACCAGATTTGCAGGAGGGAGAAATCCCTGTGTTTGCAACTTCTCCAGTTGGTTGTGGGACACAAAGCACCTCTCCCACTCTCCTCTCTTTAGGTTGGAACGGGTGGAGGTGGTGGGAATATTAGCCATGTTGGAATGGTCTTTCCTGGCAATTTCTGAGGATTTTCTCCGCGTGGTGCCGAATGGATCTGAGACCCAACCTCTTTAAATAGACGCTCTTTCTTGCATGGCCGGGGTGCTTTTTGCAAAAAATACCCTGACCGTCCGCATTCACCCAACACGAGGAGGCTGAAGTCATAGTTGCACAGAAACCGAGGGGTGCGACATTGAATTATAAGCCGAATACATTACTTGGAAGTCGCCAGAGGAGGAACCCGCCAAGCAATGCCGAAGACAATCTGCGGGCCGAACACCTCATCATTGAAGCCTGGTTCGGGGGCTACTGAGGGAGTCCTGGACTAAGGGGTCCTCGGCCGTCCGGCCTGTTAGCCATGGGTCGGACTGATGGGCTATGAAGATACGAAGACCGAAGACTGCACCCGTGTCCGTATGGGACTCTCCTTGGCGTGGAAGGCAAGCTTGGCGATCGGATATGTAGATTACTTTCTTTGTAACCAACCCTGTGTAACCCTAGATCCTCCCGGTGTTTATATAAACCATAGGACTTAGTCCGGAAAGAGAGACTCATTACCATAGTCATACAGGCTAGACTTCTAGGGTTTAGCCATTACGATCTCGTGGTAGATCAACTCTTGTAATACTCATATCCATCAAGATCAATCAAGCAGGAAGTAGGGTATTTCCTCCATAGAGAGGGCCCAAACCTGGGTAAACATCGTGTCCCCTGTCTCCTATTACCATCGACCTTAGATGCACAGTTCGGGACCTTAGATGCACAGTTCAAAACCAGCGGATCTCGGGTAGGGGGTCCCGAACTGTGCGTCTAGGCGGATGGTAACAGGAGACAAGGGACACGATGTTTTTACCCAGGTCTGGGCCCTCTCGATGGAGGTAAAACCCTACTCCTGCTTGATTAATATTGATGATATGGGTAGTACAAGAGTAGATCTACCACGAGATCAAGGAGGCTAAACCCTAGAAGCTAGCCTATGGTATGATTGTTGTTCGTCCTACAGACTAAACCCTCCGGTTTATATAGACACCGGAGGGGGCTACATATCCATATCGCCAAGCTTGCTTTCCATGCCATGGAAAGTCCCTTCTGGACACGGGACGAAGTCTTCAATCTTGTATCTTCATAATCCAACAGTCCGGCTGAAGGTATAGCCCGGCTATCCGGACACCCCCTAATCCAGGACTCCCTCAGTAGCCCCTGAACCAGGCTTCAATGACGACGAGTTCGGCGCGCAGATTGTCTTCGACATTAATTGCAAGGCGGGTTCCTCCTCCAAGTACTTTGTAGAAGATTTTGAACACAAGGATAGTGTTCGGCTCTGCAAAATAAGTTTCCACATATTGCCATAGAGAGAATAATATTTACACAAATCTAATCTGTTGACGTATTCCATAGCGTGACATCACACCATGGCCAAGCCTTTATTCGAATTGTTTTTACTGTCCCACCTCAGCGCGTTCAGCGAGGCGGTTTCCTTGGCACGTCCAGTCGAAGCAGAGATCGTGCCCCCTTTATTTACGGGATTCTCATCAATACGGACGTGGGTAACCCAACCGCGCCATTGATTATGGTGCTTGGGAGATAAGCGAGTTTTATCAAGCTGGTGGGGACGCGTAGTCGCATCCGCCCATATAAGGGGATAAGGATCCACCTTTTTACCTACACCTTCTTCCTCCTTTGCCTATCCATCTTCCGTGCACTTGAGCTCGAGCGCCCAAGCCCGCACTTCCCACCCCGTCCTTCTCCAGCCATGTCCGGAGCGGTAGGCAAGTGGATGGTCTCCTCCGTCACATAGGGACACATCCAAAAACTGAGGAAGGCCGGATACTTGTCTAACAATATCGCGCACCGGCTTCTCGAAGAGGGGCAGCTCCTTCCCTCCCCAAGGCCCCATGAGAGGGTAGTGTTCCTTCCCCACTTCCTCCCTGGACTGGGCTTTCCTCTCCACCCATTCGTCCGGGGGCTCATGTTCTACTATGGCCTGGATTTCCATGATCTGGCCCGGAACTTCATCCTCAACATCTCGGCGTTCATCGTCGTGTGCGAGGCTTTCCTCTGCATCCGCCCCCATTTCGGCCTATGGCTCAAGACTTTCAATGTCAAGCCAAAGGTGGTGCGCGGCAACCAGGCGGAGTGCGGAGGTGCCATGGCGGGCAAGATGCCCAACGTCCTATGGCTCAAGGGCTCCTTTGTGGAAACCCTGAAGGGGTGGCAATCGGGGTGGTTTTACATCACCGAGCCGCGCGACCCTGAATGGGTCGCAGCCCGCGAGTTCCGGTCCGGACCCCCCACGCGGCTCACGTCCTGGAAAGAGACGGGCCTGTCGTGGGGCAACAAAGGAGAGGTGACTGGACTGAAACATGCATCCAAACCCTGGTGAACAAGCAGCTCAAGCTTATCAATGTAGTCCAGGTTATGCTCGTCCGCCGGATCGTCCCGTGTCAACAACGGGCCTTCAACCGAACTCTGAGCAGGCTCTTTGACACGACATACGAAGATGCCTGGAAGGCGCTATTCAAGGGCGCCGAGGCTCCCGCATAAGCTTCCGAGGATCGCGGATTCAGCACGCAGCGTCACGCTAGTGCGGTAAGCTATTTTTACCTTTTATAGGGTATTAGTTTTACATAGTTTGACTCTATGCGGGATCTAAGCTCCCTTACCTTTGACAGGATTGGCAGGCGAAAACCGGACAGATCAACTGTCCGGCTCCTTTGCCCAAAGACCCAGCCAATGCTCGCTTGGCGAAGCTGCTGGCTCCGGCACCTTATGTGGTGCCGGAGAAGAAGGCCACGAGGACTCGAAAGAGTGCCCGGCACCCGGAGGTGTTGGATTCATCATCCGACGAATCCGAGACGCGCTCCTCCCGTGAAGACGAGGAGGAGGAAGAAGAAACCCCTCCCCCTCCAGCGGGGGGAGGAAAGAAAAGGAAGGCCCCCCCGACCGGGGAGGCCGAAGGGTCCAAGAAGGGGAAGACCCTTCCTCCAGATTACTCCACCGACGCCGACGACGGTGAGGAGGAGTGGCCGCACAGGGCCAAGCGCTCGGCGAAATCGTAAGTATCCGGATACCAGAGTAATTCATAGCATTCCTTTATGGCACAACCTTTCCTTATGTTGAATATGATTATGCAGTCCGCCCAAGGTCGGGCTCGACGAGTCGTCGAGCGGCTCCCTGGATTCTTCGGATGTGAATTCACTTCCAACGGCTACCTCCCCCCGCCCTACGGATGACGCCAAAGTGTTATCCCAACAGGTTCCAAGTCAGGAGGAGGTGGTCCTAGAGGGGCTGCAAGGCGACCTCCCGGACTCCAGGAGTAAAGGGGATAGAACCCCCCAGGGCTCCAAGTCCGGCTTTGAGCTGGACACCGCGCCGGAATCCTCAATGGTTCCGGACTGCGGCAGGCGACCTCCTTCTAAAAGGAGCAAGCCTACTGAGCCGGCGGCCCCGTTCCAACCGGAGGCACCGGACAATCTGCTGGAGGTGCTTAAGGGCGCCTCCATCAACGAGGAGCACCGCACTATTATGAGTGCGGTGATCCAGAAGGTTCAGTCCGCCAAAAGCGGCTGACTGAAGCCTGTGCCAGCCATCTAACAGACTTTGAGGTAAGTAAAGAATATGTAAAAATATTACCGCATGGAAAGTAGCCCCTGATGCTCTGTTTGGCGTTCGGAAAGAAAAGCCGAATAGAGGATCTAATTCGCAGGAGTCTAACAAAAAATGAGTCAATATGCGTATGCCGGCTTCGCTGCTAACATCCGCCGCACTGACTGCGGAGGTGGGCACGCTGAAGCAGGACCTCGAGCGGTCCGAGCAAGAGCTCGGCCTTGCCAAGCGTCCGCTCGAGGAGAAGGAAGGTAAGAAATACCTCATTGAAATATATAAAAGGTGCAATTGCAAAAAATGACAGGATTGACGCGGCTATTGTAGGTGCCACGACTGAGGTGGCGACCCTTAAGCAAATGCTGTCCGAGGCCGAGAAGAGGGCGGCCACAAAGTGCACCGAGCGGGAGAAGCATGAGGCGTAGGTTGGCGAGGTGTGCGGCGAGAGCTCCAGGCTCTCATGAAAAAACATGAGAGTTTGGAGATTGACTCGAAGACGCAAGCGTCCGAGCTCGCGGTGGCCATTGAAAATGCTAAGTCTGCCAAGGCCGAAGCCCAGAAGGCCCTTCTGGAGGTGGATGCGATGAAGAAGATAGCGGCGGGTAAGGCTTTCTTTATGCAAAGCAAGCATGTGAAAGTGAATTACTTGTTACTTACCCGAATCCAGAGCTCTCCAGGAGCATTCGCAGATTTGCCCCGCAGCGTGTCCGATGCCGCCGCATTCTTCCGAGCCGAGGAGGGCAGCTCGACGGAGAATGTGTTCTGGTCTCAGTATGTTGAGGCCGGACACCCTGTGCCCTTGAGCGACCAGCTAAAGCAACTGGTCGAGCTCCACAAGGTGGCCGAACAGGCCATGAAGGGCCTCATAGTTCGGTTGTGGCCTGGAGAGGCTCTGCCTGGGAGCTACTTCGGGCTGGTGCGGCGGCTGGTGGAGGCTTGTCCAAGGCTCGAAGTCATCAAGTGCTCCGTCTGTATCGAAGGTGCCCGTAGGGCCCTTGCCCACGCTAAGGTGCACTGGGGCAAGCTGGATGCTGAAAAGCTTGTGAAGGACGGGCCACCGTCGGCGAAAGAGCATCTCAAGCCCGAGATGTATTATGAGGGCATTCTGAAGGGTGCCCGCCTTATGGCGGATGAATGTTCCAGGGATGTAATTTTTGAGTAAACCCGCTCGTTTTGTCCTGTGCGCTGAAAAATTGTTCGTATGCGCTAAGTAATGCTTTTTGAATTTAAAATATTACCTTCTGTGCGATCGTTTATCAAATTTGAGAGATGGCGAGTCGTCGGCTTCTGCCCCCATGCCACTAGTGCTGGGGTGTTCGGGATAAACCTGAGCGCTCTTTTTCCCATTTTTGGGTCCTTCGAGGGAGGCGCTCAGCACAACGAACAAGGCAATCGGACTATAATTAATGCTTGAACACTCTCACTTAGCCATAGAATTCTATAATTTTAAATTTCGGCGAAGCCCCTAGTATTCGGAAGACCGAGTTCGGGGCGCTATCCACGCCTTGGCCGTACAAAGCCGACTCCTCACTCTAAGTGGCATAAGTCTTTAGGGACTCGAAAAACCTCTCGAACAGCGACCAGTCTCTCGCTTTATCATGACAGTCACTTTTAGCTTTCTCTACTGAGCTGCTTAGCCCAGCTCAACTGGGGCACAATCGCAGTAGTTCTCCTAGTGCTACCTTAGCCGATATAATGGAATGTAAGGCACCAAAACATAGGAGCCGGGCAAACCCAACTATTGACTCAAGACATGATTCGGAGCTGATGCATATAATGCTATAAGTTCGGGGTGCCACACTTGTGAAAGTGTTCGGACTTCTCACACCATATTGAGGGGTACTTAAGCCCCTGGCGTATTGGCTGTACCAGAGTGTACGGGTGCAACATGTCATTAATGAACATATATAAAAGAGATTAATGCAATAATAGACGAAAGCTATGCATTGCTTATTAAAAAAGCTGCGATCAAAGCAGAACGATATAAATAGTGCGATAAGCAAAAGGCGGGACTATTTAACATGTCCTATCCAGGGGCAGGCTGCGGAATGGTATGCGAAATAGGTATATTGCTCATTATAGAGACCACCTGGGAGTTCCATGATGCGGCGTAACTTTCTGCTTCCCTGGTTCTTGCATCGTTTGTGCGGCAATTGTACTGCCGATTAGGCCTTCCGAAGAATGGAGTCCTGAAAGTAAGAGAAAATTAAAAAATCGGCAGCCCCTAGTGCGGTTTAAGCCGTGTTTCGGCCGTGCCGTGGTAGTGCCGCTCTCCCTATGCCCATGGTATTTCCAGAGCGTAGTTATGTACGCGAAGCACTGGTTTCGAAATTTCGCGAGGGCTGGGGTTGTGGCCGCATTGCTACGTTTGTTCGGAACATGCCAGACGGTCTTGTTGTAGGTTACTCCGGGCGCGCTTGAAGGTGTCCGGACGTTTAGTAGCCGGACTGGAGAATTGCCTTGAAAGGCTGCTTTGCACTTCTACTGCGAGAGCCGCCTTATGCTCCTCCGTTCGGAGAGAGCGTTCGGTGTTTCCATTGACCGTAATGACGCCTCGAGGGCCTGGCATCTTGAGCTTAAGGTATGCGTAGTGCGGTACCGCATTGAACTTGGCAAATGCGGTTCGCCCGAGCAGTGCGTGATAGCCACTGCGGAACGGGACTATGTCGAAGATTAATTCCTCGCTTCGGAAATTATCCGGAGATCCGAAGACCACTTCAAGTTTAACTGAGCCTGTACAGTTGGCCTCTACACCTGGTATGACGCCTTTAAAGGTCGTTTTAGTGGGTTTAATCCTCGAAGGATCGATGCCCATTTTCACACTGTATCCTGATAAAGCAGGTTCAGGCTACTGCCGCCGTCTATAAGGACTCTAGTGAGGTGAAATCCGTCAATAATTTGGTCTAGAACCAATGCGGCAAATCCGCCGTGACGGATGCTAGTGGGGTGGTCCCTTCGATCAAAAGTGATCGGGCAGGAGGACCATGGATTGAACTTTTGGGCGACTAGCTCCATCGCGTATACGTCCCTTAATGCACGCTTCCGCTCCCTCTTGGGGATGTGAGTTGCGTATATCATCTTCACTGTCTGCACTTGTGGGGGAAAACCCTTCTGTCCACTGTTGTTCGGCGGCCGGGGCTCCTCCTCGTCATCGCTATGCAGCCCCTTGTCTCTATTTTCGGCATTTCACTTGCCTGCCTGCTTGAACACCCAACAATCCCTGTTGGTGTCATTGGCTGGCTTTTCGGGGGTGCCATGTATCTGGCACAAGCGGTCGAGTATTCAGTCCAAACTGGATGGGCCCGGAGTATTTCTTTTGAATGGCTTTTTCCGCTGACCGGTTTTAGAGCCTCTGAATCCGGCATTAACTGACGTATCCTCAGTATTGTCGCTGTTAATGTGGCGCTTTTGCTTGTTGCGACGCGACCTGCCACTGTTGTCCTTGGTATCCGAATTACCAGGGTTCTTGGTCAAGTTATTTCTACGAGCCAGCCAGCTGTCTTCTCCCGTGCAAAAGCGGGTCATAAGCGTCGTGAGTGCTGCCATAGATTTCGGCTTTTCCTGTCCAAGGTGCCGGGCAAGCCACTCGTCACGGATGTTATGCTTGAAGGCTGCTAGGGCCTCTGCGTTCGGACAGTCGATGATTTGATTTTTCTTTGTTAGGAACCGTGTCCAGAATTCCCTGGTCGACTCCTCTGGCTGCTGAATTATGTGGCTTAGGTCAATGGCGTCTGGCGGTCGCACATAAGTGCCCTGGAAATTGTCGAGGAATGCGGCTTCCAGGTCCTCCCAACAACCAATTGATTCTACTGGCAAGCTATTAAGCCAACGCCGAGCTGGTCCTTTAAGTTTGAGTGGGAGGTATTTGATGGTGTGTAAATCATCTCCAGGCCACAGCCGAACTATGAGGCCCTTCATGGCCTGTTCGGCCGCCTTGTGGAGCTTGACCAGCTGCTTCAGCTGGTCACTTAAGGGCACAGGGTGTCCGGCCTCAGCATACTGAGATAAGAACACCTTCTCCGTTGAGCTGCCCTCTTCGGCTCGGTAGAATGCGGCGGCATCGGATATGCTACGGGGAAGATCTGCAAATGCCCCTGGAGATCTCTAGATTCGGGTAAGTAACAAGTAGTTTACTTTTATATTTCTACTTTGCATGAAGAATGCCTTACCCGCCGCTATCTTTTTCATCTCCTCCAACTCTTGGAGGGCCTTTTGGGCTTTGGCCTTCGCAGACTTGGCAGTCTCAAGGGCCGCCGCGAGCTCGGACGCTTGCGTTTTTGACTCAAGCTCCAAACTCTCATGTTTTGTTATGAGAGTCTGAAGCTCCTGTTGCACCTCGCCGACCTGGGCCTCAAGTTTCTCTCGCTCGGTGTGCTCGGTGTACTCGCTCATGTTTTGACTCAAGTTTCTCTCGCTAGGTGTGCTCCGCGGCCGCTTTGGTTTCGGCCCCGGACAGCGCCTGCTTGAGGGTTGCCACCTTAGTCGTGGCCCCTACAATAAGCAGCACAATCTTGTTATATTTTGCAATTGCGTTTTTTATAGGCATTTTCCATAAGGTATTTCTTACCTTCTTTCTCCTCGAGCTGCCGCTTGGCAAGGCCGTGCTCTTGCTCGGTCCGCTCGAGACCCTGTTTCAGGGCACCGACCTCCGCAATCAGTGCGGTGATGGCTAGCAGGGAAGCCTGCATACGCATATTGACTCTTTTATTGTTAGACTCCTGCGAAAATTATTAGATCCTCTATTCGGCTCTTCTTTCCGAACGCCAAACAGAGCATGAGGGGCTACTATCTATGCGGTAATATTTTTACATATTTTTACTTACCTCGAAGCCTGTTAGAAGGCTAGCACAAGCTTCAGTCAGTCCGCTCTTGGCGGACTGAACCTTCTGGACCACCGCACTCATAATAGTACGGTGCTCCTCGTCGATGGAGGCGCCCTTAAGCACCTCCAGTAAATTATCCGGCGCCTCCGGTTGGACGGAGGCTACCGACTCGGTAGGCTTACTCCTCTTAGAAGGAGGTCGCTTGCCGAGGTCCGGAACCGTTGAAGATTCTAGCGCGGTGTCCGGCACAAAGCCGGACTCAGAGTCCTGGGGGGTCTTGTCCCCCCTACTCCCGGAGTCCGGGAGGCCGCCTCGTGGCTCTTCGAGGACCACCTCCTCTTGGCCGGCAACTTGCCGCGACGCCACTTCGGCGTCGTCTGTAGCCCCGGGGGAGGTAGCAGGCGGAACTGAGTTCATTTCTGACGAATTCAAAGAGCCGCTCGACGAATCGTCGAGTCCGGCCCGGGGCGGGCTAAATAATTATATTCGACATAAGGGAAAGCTGTGCAAACAAAGGAATATTATGAGTTACTCTGGTATCCGAATACTTACGACTCCGCCGGACGCTTGGCCCTTTCCGTCCACCCCTCTTCGTCCTCGTCGGCGTCGGGGGAGTAGTCCGGCGGAGGGGTCTTCCTCTTCTTGGACCCTTTGGCCTCCCCTGTTGGGGCGGCCTTCCACTTCTTCCCTTCCCCCGCTGGAGGGGGAGGGATTTCTTCTTCCTCCTCCTCGTCGCCACGGGAGGAGGGCGTTTCGGATTCGTTGGATGATGAATCTGACACCTCCTGACGCCGGGCACTCTTTCGAGTCCCCGCGGCCTTCTTCTTGGCCTTCTTCTCCGGCACCACATAAGGAGCCGGAGCCAGCAGCTTCGCTAAGCGAGCAGGGGCTGGGTCTTCGGGCAAGGGAGCCGGACAGTTAATTGGTCCGGATATCGCCTGCCAAGCCTGTCAAAGGTAAGGGAGTTTAGATCCCGCATAGAGTCAAACTATGAAAGAACTTAACATCATGTAAAAGGTGAAAATAGCTTACCTCACTAGCATGACGCTGCGAGCTATATCCACGGTCCTCGGAAGCGGATGCGGGATCCTCGGCGCCTTTGATTAGCACCTTCCAAACATCTCCATACGTCGTGTCGAAGAGCCTGTTAAGGGTTCGGTGCTGCGCCGGTTCAAACTCCCATAGAGTAAAATCCCGTTATTGACACGGGAGGATTCGGCAGACGAGCATGACCTGGACTACATTGACAAGCCGGATTGGCTTGTTTACCAGGGACTAGATGCATGTCTTCAGTCCGGTCACCTCTTCTTCTTTACCCCACGACAGACCGGATCGAATCTCAGGGGCTACGATCCATTTCGGATCGCGTGGCTCGGTGATGTAAAACCACCCGGCTTGACACCCCTTTAGGGTCTCCACAAAGGAGCCCTCAAACCACAGGATGTTGGCAATTTTGCCCGCCATGGTGCCTCCGCACTCCGCCTGGCTGCCGCGCACCACCTTGGGCTTGACGTTGAAGGTCTTGAGCCAGAGGCCGAAATGGGGGCGGACGCGGAGAAAGGCCTCACACACGACGATGAACACCGAGATGTTGAGGATGAAGTTCGGGGCCAGATCGTGGAAATCCAGGCCATAGTAGAACATGAGGCCCCGGACGAAGGGGTGGAGTGGAAAACCCAGTCCGCGGAGGAAGTGGGGAAGAAATACTGCCCTCTCATGGGGCCCTGGGGTGGGGAGGAGCTGCCCCTTTTCGGGAAGCCGGTGCGCGATGTCCTTGGACAAGTATCCGGCCTTCCTAAGATTTTTGACGTCGCTCTTCGTGACGGAGGAGGCCTTCCACTTGCCTCCCGCTCCGGACATCGCTGCAAAAGGTCGAGGTGGGAAGTGCAGGCTTGGGCGTTGTTGCTCGAGTAGGCAGGAGATGGATAGGCAAAGGAGGAAGAAGGCGTATGTAAAAAGGTGGGTCCTTATCCCCTTATATGGTCGGATGCGGTTATGCGTCCCCACCAGCCTAGTAAAACTCGCTTGCCTCCCAAGCGCTGTGATAAATGGTGCGGTTGGGTTGCCCACATCCGTATTGATGAGAATCCCGTAAATTGAGGACACGATCTCTGCTTTGACAAGACGTGCCAAGTAAACCGCCTCGCAAAACATGCTGAGGCGGAGAAGCAAAAACGATTCAGATAAAGTCTTGGCCGTGGTGTGATGACACGCTGCGGAGTACGTCAGCAGATATACTAGTAAAAAGGTGCATGCGATAGAAGAAATTAATGTTTTGAGTGGAAAGATGGATGAACTTATGAAATTATTTGCTACTAAGAGTGTTTCTTCTGATCCTAATGATATGCCTTTGTCTACTTTGATTGAGAATAATAATGAATCTATGGATGTAAATTTTGTTGGTAGGAATAATTTTGGTAACAACGCGTATAGAGGAAACTTTAATCCTAGGCCTTATCTTAGTAATTCCTATAATAATTATGGTAATTCCTACAACAATTCTTATGGGAACTTTAATAAGATGCCCTCTGAATTTGAGACTAGTGTTAAGGAGTTTATGAATTCACAAAAGAATTTCAATGCTTTGCTCGAAGATAAATTGCTTAAAGTTGATGAATTGGCTAGGAACGTTGATAGAATTTCTCTTGATGTTGATTCTTTGAAACTTAGATCTATTCCACCTAAGCATGATATCAATGAGTCTCTCAAATCCATGAGAATTTCCATTGATGAGTGCAAAGAAAGAACCGCTAGGATGCGTGCTAAGAAATATTGCTTTGTAAAAGCGTGTTCTTCTAGTTCCTATGAAAATAAAGATGAAGATCTAAGAGTTATTGATGTGTCACCTATTAAATCTTTGTTTAGCAATATGAATCTTGATAATGATGGGACTGAATATGATCCACCTTTACCTAGAAGGCGTTACAAAAATTCAGAGTTTTTAGATCTTAATGCAAAAATTGGTAAAAGTGGGATTGAAGAGATCAAAACTCTAGATATTAATGACCCACTATTTTGGATTTCAAGGAATTTAATTATGATAATTGCTCTTTGATAGATTGTATTTCCTTGTTGCAATCCGTGCTAAATTCTCCTCATGCTTATAGTCAAAATAAAGCTTTTACTAAACATATCGTTGATGCTTTGATGCAATCTTATGAAGAAAAACTTGAGTTGGAAGTTTCTATCCCTAGAAAACTCTATGATGAGTGGGAACCTACTATTAAAATTAAAATTAAAGATCATGAATGCTATGCTTTGTGTGATTTGGGTGCTAGTGTTTCCACGATTCCAAAGACTTTGTGCGATTTGTTAGGTTTCCGTGATTTTGATGATTGCTCTCTATACTTACACCTTGCGGATTCCACCATTAAGAAACCTATGGGAAAAAATAATGATGTTCTTATTGTTGAAAATAGGAACTATGTGCCCGTAGATTTTATTGTTCTTGATATCGATTGCAATCCTTCATGTCCTAATATTCTCGGTAGACCTTTGCTTAGAACGATCGGTGCAATTATTGATATGAAGGAAGGAAATATTAGATTCCAATTTCCGTTAAGGAAAGGCATGGAACACTTTCCTAAAAAGAAAATAAAATTACCATATGAATCTATCATGAGTGCCACTTATGGATTGCCTACCAAAGATGGCAATACCTAGATCTATCCCTTGCTTTTATGCCTAGCTAGGGGCGTTAAACGATAGCGCTTGTTGGGAGGCAACCAAATTTTAATTTTTAGTTTTTTTTTGCTTTTTGCTTCTGTATAGGAATAAATATTTGATCTAGCCTCTGGTTAGACTTGTTTTTATGTTTTAATTAGTGTTTGTGCCAAGTTAAACCTATAGGATCTTCTTGGATGATAGTTATTTGATCTTGCTGTAAATTCCAGAAACTTTCTGTTCGCAAAAATAGTTGTTAAAAATCACCAGAACGTGGTAAAATAGTGATACCAATTTCTGCTGATCAATAAACAAATTTTCTAGGTCCTCCTGTTTTGGTTGAAGTTTTGGAGTTCCAGAAGTTTGCGGTAGTTACAGATTACTACAGATTGTTCTCTTTTTGACAGATTCTGTTTTTTCGTGTGTTGTTTGCTTATTTTGATGAATCTATGGCTAGTAAAATAGTTTATAAGCCATAGAGAAGTTGGAATACAGTAGGTTTAACACCAATAAAAATAAAGAATGAGTTCATTACAGTACCTTGAAGTGGTGTTTTGTTTTCTTTCGCTAACGGAGCTCACGAGATTTTCTGTTAAGTTTTGTGTTTTGAAGTTTTCAAGTTTTGGGTGAAAGATTTGATGGATTATGGAACAAGGAGTGGCAAGAGCCTAAGCTTGGGGATTCCCATGGCACCCCAAGATAATCTAAGGACACCAAAAAGCCAAAGCTTGGGGATGCCCCGGAAGGCATCCCCTCTTTCGTCTACTTCCATCGGTAACTTTACTTGGAGCTATATTTTTATTCACCACATGATATATGTTTTTCTTGGAGCGTCTTGTATGATTTGAGTCTTTGCTTTCTAGTTTACCAAAATCATCCTGGCTGTACACACCTTTTGAGATAGACACACATGATTTGGAAATTATAAGAATACTCTAGGTGCTTCACTTATATCTTTTGAGTTATATAGTTTTTGCTCTAGTACTTCACTTATATCTTTAATTTAGAGCACGGTGGTGGTTTTGTTTTATAGAAACTATTATTCTCTCATGCTTCACTTAGATTATTTTGAGAGTCTTAAACATCATGGTAATTTTCTTAAATAATCCTAATATGCTAGGTATTCAAGACTAGTAAAAACTTTCTTATGAGTGTGTTGAAAACTAAGAGAAGTTTAATGCTTGATGATTGTTTTGAGACATGGAGGTAGTGATATCAAAGCTGTGCTAGTTGAGTCATTGTGAATTTGAGAAATACTTATGTTGAAGTTTGCAAGTCACGTAGCATGCACGTATGGTAAACGTTATGTAACAAATTTGAAACATGAGGTGTTCTTTGATTGTCCTCCTTATGAGTGGCGGTCAGGGACGAGCGATGGTCTTTTCCTACCAATCTATCCCCCTAGGAGCATGCGCGTAGTGCTTGGTTTTTGATGACTTGTAGATTTTTACAATAAGTATGTGAGTTCTTTATGACTAATGTTGAGTCCATGGATTATACGCACACTCACCTTTCCATCATTGCTAGCCTCTTCGGTACCGTGCATTGCCCTTTCTCATATTGAGAGTTGGTGCAAACTTCGCCGGTGCATCCAAACCCCGTGATATGATATGCTCTTTCACACATAAACCTCCTTATATCTTCCTCAAAACAACCACCATACCTACCTATTATGACATTTCCATAGCCATTCCGAGATATATTGCCATGCAACTTTCCACCGTTCCGTTTATCATGACACGTTCATCATTGTCATACTGCTTTGCATGATCATGTAGTTGACATAGTATTTGTGGCAAAGCCACCATTCATAATTATTTCATACATGTCACTCTTGGTTCATTGCATATCCCAGTACACCATCGGAGGCATTCATAAAGAGTCATACTTTGTTCTAGTATCGAGTTGTAAGCATTGAGTTCTAAATAAATAGAAGTGTGATGATCATCATTTTCTAGAGCATTGTCCCAAGTGAGGGAAAAAAAGAGAAAGGCCATAAAAAAGGAAGGCCCAAAAAATGAGAGAAAAAGAGAGAAGGGACAATGTTACTATGCTTTTTTACCACACTTGTGCTTCAAAGTAGCACCATAATCTTCATGATAGAGAGTCTCTTGTTTTGTCACTTTCATATACTAGTTGGAACTTTTCATTATAGAACTTGGCTTGTATATTCCAACAATGGGCTTCCTCAAATGCCCTAGGTCTTCGTGAGCAAGCAAGTTGGATGCACACCCACTTAGTTTCTTTTGTTGAGCTTTCATATATTTATAGCTCTAGTGCATTCGTTGCATTGCAATCCCTACTCCTTGCATTAACATCAATCGATGGACATCTCCATAGCTCATTGATTATCCTCGTTGATGTGAGACTTTCTCCTTTTTTTGTCTTCTCCACATAACCCCATCATTATATTCTATTCCACCCATAGTGCTATATCCATGGCTCACGCTCATGTATTGTGTGAAGGTTGAAAAAGTTTGAGATTACTAAAGTATGAAACAATTGCTTGGCTTGTCATCGGCGTTGTGCATGATGAGAGCACTCTTGTGTGATGAAAATGGAGCATGACTAAACTATATGATTTTGTTGGGATGAACTTTCTTTGGCCATGTTATTTTGAGAGGACATAATTGCTTAGTTAGTATGCTTGAAGTATTATTATTTTTCTGTCAATATTGAAATTTTATCTTGAATCTTTCGGATCTGAATATTCATACCACAATTAAGAAGAATTACATTGAAATTATGCCAAGTAGCATTCCACATCAAAAATTCTATTTTTATCATTTACCTACTTGAGGACGAGCAGGAATTAAGCTTGGGGATGCTTGATACGTCTCCAACGTATCTATAATTTTTTAATGTTCCATGCTATATTATATTTTGTTTTGAACATTATTGGGCTTTATTATACACTTTTATATTATTTTTGGGACTAACCTATTAACCGGAGGCCCAGCCCAGAATTGCTGTTTTTTTGCCTATTTCAGAGTTTCGCAGAAAAAGAATATCAAACGGAGTCCAAACGGAATGAAACCTTCGGGAACATGATTTTCAGAACGAACGTGATCCAGAGGACTTGGACCCTATGTCAAGACATCAACCAGGAAGGCACGAGGTAGGGGGCGCGCCTACCCCCACCCAGGGCGCGCCCTCCACCCTCGTGGGCCCCATGTTGCTCCACCGACGTACTTCTTCCTCCTATATATACCTACGTACCCCCAAACTACTAGATACGGAGCCAAAAATCTAATTCCACCGCCACAACCTTATGTACGCGTGAGATCCCATCTTGGGGCCTGTTCCGGAGCTCCGCCAGAGGGGGCATCGATCACGGAGGGCTTCTACATCAACAGCATAGCCTCTCCGATGATGTGTGAGTAGTTTACCTCAGACCTACGGGTCCATAGTTATTAGCTAGATGGCTTCTTCTCCCTTTTTGGATCTCAATACAATGTTCTCCCCCTCTCTTGTGGAGATCTATTCGATGTAATCTTCTTTTGCGGTGTGTTTGTTGAGACCGATGAATTGCGGGTTTATGATCAAGTTTATCTATGAACAATATTTGAATCTTCTCTGAATTCTTTTACGTATGATTGGTTATCTTTGCAAGTCTCTTCGAATTATCAGTTTGGTTTGGCCTACTAGATTGATCTTTCTTGCAATGGGAGAAGTGCTTGGCTTTGGGTTCAATCTTGCGGAGTCCTTTCCCAGTGACAGTAGGGGCAGCAAGGCACGTATTGTATTGTTGCCATCGAGGATAACAAGATGGGGTTTATATCATATTGCATGAGTTTATCCCTGTACATCATGTCAGCTTGCTTGAAGCGTTACTCTGTTCTTTTGAACTTAATACTCTAGATGCATGCTGGATAGCGGTCGATATGTGGAGTAATAGTAGTAGATGCAGGCAGGAGTCGGTCTACTTGTCTATGACGTGAAGCCTATATACATGGTCATACCTAGATATTCTCATAACTATGCTCAATTCTGTCAATTGCTCAACAGTAATTTGTTCACCCACCGTAATACTTATGCTCTTGAGAGAGGCCACTAGTGAATCCAATGGCCCCCGGGTCTATTTTCCATCATATTGATCTTCCAACACTTAGCTATTCTTATTACCTTTTATTTTACTTTGCATCTTTATCATAAAAATACCAAAAACATTATCTTATCATATCTATCAGATCTCACTCTCGTGAAGGGATTGACAACCCCTTTATTGCGTTCGTTGCGAGGATTTATTTGTTGTGTAGGTGCGAGGGACTTGCGCGTGGCCTCCTATTGGATTGATACCTTGGTTCTCAAAAACTGAGCGAAATACTTACGCTACTTTGCTGCATCACCCTTTCCTCTTCAAGGGAAAACCAATGCAGTGCTCAAGAGGTGGCAGTTTCATACTTGTTTTAGGCACTAGTGCAGAACAGGGTTGTAGTCCCGGTTTGTAAGGCCCTTTAGTGTCGGTTATGTAACCGGCACTAAAGGGTGGGGACTAAAGTCCCCCCCCCACCTTTAGTATCGGTTAAGCATGAACCGCTGCTAAAGGGCCACCACATGGCACAAGCCAGCGGCGGGGGCGGGAAGACCTTTAGTACTGGTTGGTAATACCAACCGTACTACAAGGTTTGGGGGTTTTGGGTTCAGGATTTCTTTTTCCTTTAATTTTGTGTTTTTCATTTAATTCTTTTTCATTTGCTCGTATTTTACGATACTACATATTGTACACCTTATGCATATATATAAATGGAATTTCTCGTAGAACCGATCATATATATATATATATATATATATATCATCGAATGTCTCGCACCACCATTCACGTATACACATGTGTATATATACAATTTCTCCTACATGGAGGCATTACTGCGGTAGCAGTGGTAGCGGGTAATGGAATTCTCCTGTGGGATCTATGACATGGTCGAGCAAAAATCCCGCTATTTCCTCTCTAATTGCTCGTACGCAGTCCATTGGTAGGAGCTTCTCCCGCACCGAATTGAACTGTTAAGAATGAGATCAATATGCAAGTATTAGTTATGTGATTAGATATCGATAATGATGTAAAAATTGTGAATAGTGTTCTGGCAAACGTACCCATAACTGTCTAGCGAATTTGGTCCTTTCGGACGCCATCATGCGAATGTTCTCGCAAACGTAGTATGCACATAAATCAGTCCCCGGCGCCTGCTTCATGGCCTTTACGAGAATAGAATTCAATCAGATAATAATTAATCAAGCATGATAATTAATGGTATTGAAACTAGAATTAAAGAGATGGTAGCTAGCTAGTAGTACTTAATTACTTACCTTGGGTAGAAACCAATACAGATTTTCTTTGAACGGGCTGAAACATCTTTGATGAACTTTTGCCAAGCCCTGACCGCTGGCAAAGAAAATGAATAAAGGAGTTATTAATTAGTTGATATCAGGAAATGACGAACTAAAGAGGTCGACATATATAGTTCAATAATGATTGAAATTACCTGTTGACTATCCCCTTCACGATTGAGTAGTCTTTAGGTTCTTTAAGCTGAAGTGAGTCCAGCACTTCAACTGTTCCTTCATCAACTTGAATGATTAACAAGATCCAATGGTACCTGCATGCGCATATGTTTGCATGTATAAATTAAGCAGGCATGTGCATAACACTCATCAACTAACCCTAAACCCTATACACTTATTAACATCTAGCTAGTAAGCAAAAACTAAATTTGTAGTACAAGACAGTGTGACTCACTGGAAGTTGTAAGGATGTAGTATATCTCGATTTGTATTGAGGCGCTTCAAGAACTCTAGCATGTTTTTCTCTACTTCTTGTGGATACCATGCATATGACCATGTCTCTTCATTAATGGTATTTGGGTCAATGAACCCAATGCCATAGCGTCCACCTTTTCTCATTTCGTACATCTTTATCCTGCATAATACCATAGAAAAGAATATAGTGACGATAATTACAGGTAATGATCAACGAGAGCACTACAGCTAGCTTGAGACTGAAATTATAGAAAGAAATCACTTACAGACAATAGCATCTGACAATAGATTTGTCGAGTGCATCTTGATTGAATAACTGAAACAGTTCTGTATACTCAATAGAGAGAGTTGTCCCATGGAAGTAATCCTCTTCCTTGACTTTCACCATGAGGAACTCTCGATTGTGGGTCTTACAAATTTCCATGTACCATTGACGCAATTCATACATTCTCATTGAGAGCTTCTTGACCTCCTCAGGCTTGACCATAGGTTCGCCGCGGACATATTTTCGTTTTATGTCCTCCTCTCTAATCGTATCCATGGGCTCGATCTCTAGGAGTTACCCAACAGTGATACCAAGCTCTTCAGCCTACCATCTATGCTCGTCGATTATTACCAGCTGACCGGCGCCGGTACTCTCATGTGTTGGTACAACAATAGGGGGATCGATTGCGCCGCATGTTCTCGCAGTTTTGGGACGGTTTTCCCGCATTTTTTGCCAGCTGCTTGGCTCGAGCTCGATCTCGACTCCTTCTTTTGTTGTGCTCGATGTGCCTTCCTGATTTGGCGTTCATAGTCTGAGTCAACAAGCATGGGAGCTGGTGCTTTATCCATATGCATAAAGTGGTCATTCTTATCCTCAGGCACTTTCTCCCTTGGCGGCGGTGGCGGTTTTTGTACAAAATGGGTGTCCACTTGGGCCTTCACTATGGCTTTGTTTTGCTCCTTGGTCATGTCGTAAGGCCTCTATGGAAGGGGCGCGAGGCTTGCCCATATCGAAATCGCTTGCCTCCGCCTGTACCTCCTGTACTACCTCGACTTGTACCGCTACGCACCATAGCTGCGGCGGCTCTCTTCCGCGATTGCTGAGGCAGCGGAGACGACTAACATGGCTGAGTTGGAACATGAGGAGTGGCCTGACACGGTGTCGGATTTGGAGGAGGAGTGTCCTGACGCATTGGCGGACTTGAAGCAGGACGGGTGTTCTAGTGCTATGCCAGACTTGGAGGAGGAGGAGGAGTGGCCTAACACATTGGTGGACTTGAAGGAGCTGGACTCTGCTGAGGCAGTGGCTGATGACTTGGAGGAGCGGGAGTCTGCTGACGCGGTGGCGGACTTCAAGGAGGAGTCGGCTGACGCGGTGTCGGTGGCCTCCAAAAGATGATGCAATCCTTTCTCCATAGTATGATACTATGTATGGCCTCTCCCAGTGTGTGCTCCTCGTCACCTCCAGGAATGTCAAGCTCTAACCCTGAATATTGGTCCACCACCTCATCAACCATGACATGAGCATAGCCGGCTGGAATCGGGTTGCAATTGAAGGTTGCTTCGGGGGGGTTTGTATAAGCAACGGCGTCCGCCACCTTCATGGATATGTTCTTCATTTTGAAGTGTAGCTCACAGTTAGTGTTCTCCATGATGTCATCCACAGGGTTTCTATCCAGCAGTGCGTCGCCCGGGACGAAACCCACGCTGCTTCTTGGCATGGATGGGACGGTGCTATCCAATGTTGGATCATCCGCTAGCTGCTGCCGCTGCTGAGACCCCCTCTCCTGGCTAAGTGAGTCGATCTGCTACTGCTGCCGCTGGAATTTGAGTGCCAAGTCCGTGTGCGCTGATTCTAGGCCTTGAAGGCGTTCTGCTTCCTACTTCCTCTGCTCCTCCTCTAGCTTCCTCTTCTTCTCCTCCTCCATCTTCCTTCTCGCACGGCTTCTGTAGCCGGCGTTCCAGTCCAAAAAGCCCTCATACCATGGAACAACGCCCTTGCCTCGTGTTCTTCCCGGGTGTTCAGGATTTCCCAGGGTGCGCGTAAGCTCGTCGTTCTCTCTGTTGGGCGTGAACACCCCCGTTCGAGCATCTTCTATTGCTTCAAGTAACTTAACTTTGGCTCCAAGACATGCCTTCTTCAAAACCGGGCCTGTCTTTGGGTCCAACGCCTCGCATGCGCATAGAACCAAGTTCTGCACCTAGGAGGCCAGCTCAATGTAACTGGAGTGACCTCTGAAGCCAGCATCTCTTGCTCAGACTTATCCCAGTTAGGCATTGCCACCGCATAGCCACCTGGCCCCAGCCTATGGAACTGCTCCTTTTTTGCGGCAAGGGCCTTGTTTTGTCTCGACCATTCCTTAGATAATTCTGATTCCTTGAATTTCATGAAAGAGGGCCAGTGATCTCTTTGCTTCTCCAGTGTTCCCTAGAATTCTGGAGTCTTCCTTCCTCCCGCGGTGTACTTGGTCCATATAGTTTTCTTGTGGTTGTTGAATGCAATTGCCATCTTCCTAAGAGCAGCGTCCTTGACTTTCTGTACATCTGCATCTGTGAAATGATCTAGTAGGGTGAAATGTTCCATGAGAGATTCTCAAAGCAGAGATTTTGCTATGTCGTCGACAAAAGTAAGATCCGAACGTTTCTTTGCTAGCTCTTTCCATTCTTGAAGGGAGATCGGAGTTGGTCCTTCACAAGAACTCGTTCAATCTCGTTACCGGCAAGTCACTTTACTCGTACTGTAATGCATGATCCCGTGACCAGACACTTGGTCACTTTGAGCTCATTATGATGATGCATTACCGAGTGGGCCCAGTGATACCTCTCCGTCATACGGAGCGACAAATCCCAGTCTTGATCCGTGTCAACCCAACAGATACTTTCGGAGATACCCGTAGTCTACCTTTATAGTCACCCAGTTACGTTGTGACGTTTGGTATACCCAAAGCACTCCTACAGTATCCGGGAGTTACACGATCTCATGGTCTAAGGAAAAGGTACTTGACATTGCAAAACTCTAGCAAAACGAACTACACGGTGAGCGCGCCTGGGCGGGGCCAGGGCGTGGCCAGGGGCCGAGGGGAGCACGGCCACGGGGGCGGCAACCAGGAGCTGGGGCGCAGTGGTGCGACAGTCTATGGCGACGAAATCGAAGGGGGGGAGGGGAACCGGTGCAGCTCGCCGAGAGGAAGATGATGGCGAGCTCGTGCGGGGCCGGGGTTGACGAGGTGATGCGGATCGACGGTGAGGCCGCGGTGGCCGGAGGTGGAAGAAGGCGCAGACGCCGTAGACGGGGGAGGTGTCGATGTCGTAGAGGCGCCGGAGACCTTGCCCTGCGAGACAGAGAAGGGGCTGTCAGCCCCGGCGCAGGCGGGGGGCAAGGGGAGGAGGAGGGTCGGGGGGCGTACGGTGCTGCGTCGCTGCTCGGCGCTGCCAGCGAGGAGGAAGGCGAAGACGTTGAGGAGTCCGGCGGGGGTCGGGGCGGCGGGGGTGGGGTCGCGGGGGCGCGGGGGCGGCGGGGGTGGAGTCCGGCGGGGGTCGGGGCGGCGGCGTCGGGGCTGTGGCGGGTGGTGAGGGCGACGGGGCGAGGGGCGGTGGGGCCAGGGGGCGGTGGCGGGTGGCGGCGGCGGGTGGTTGGGACGGTGGGGCGACGGGGCGAGGGGAGGTGGGGCAAGGGGGCGGCGAGGGGAGGGGGGCGACGGTGTGAGGGGACGTGGGGCTCGGCATTACTAACAATTTTTTTTATTTTTTTCAAAACTACTAATGGCGCACTCTGTGGCCGGTGCGCCATTACTAGTTAGAAATACTAATGGTGCACTTTGCCTGGATGTGCCATTAGTATGTTTGGAAAAATGAAAAAAAAATTGTTCCTAGTGGCGCACCTTGTGTCTGGTGCACCATTAGTGTCTTCCACACTAATGGCGCATCACCACATGGTGCGCCATTAGTATATAGTAGTGGCGCACCACTTCTCTGGTGCGCCATTAGTGTCAATTTCATCTATAGCCCTTTTCCTAGTAGTGTGATTTGGATCCATATGTTTCATGCTATGGTTAGGTTTACCTTAATACTTTTGTTGTAGTTGCGGATGCTTGCAATAGATCGAGGTTAATCATAAGTGGGATGCTTGTTCAAGTAAGAACAGCACCCAAGTACCGGTCCACCCACATATCAAATTATCAAAGTACCGAACGTGAATCATATGAACGTGATGAAAACTAGCTTGACGATATTCCCATGTGTCCTCGGGAGCGCTTTTCCTATTATAAGAGTTTGTCCATGCTTGTCCTTTGCTACAAAAGGATTGGGCCACCTTGCTGCACTTTATTTACTTTTCTTACTTGTTGCTCGTTACAATTTATCCTATCACAAAACTATCTGTTACCACTTATTTCAGTACTTGTAGAGAATACCTTGCTGAAAACTGCTTGTCATTTCCTTCTGCTCCTCGTTGGGTTCGACACTCTTACTAATCGAAAGGACTACGATAGATCGCCTATACTTGTGGGTCATCAAGACTCTTTTCTGGCGCCGTTGCCGGGGAGTGAAGCGCTTTTGGTGAGTGGAATTTGGTAAGGAAAAATTTATATAGTGTGCTGAAATTTACTGTCACTTGTTACTATGGAAAGTAATCCTCTGAGAGGCTTGTTCGGGGTATCTTCACCCCAACCAGTAGAGCAAAGAGTTGCTCCTCGACCTACTGAACCTATTGATAATGAAATCCCTTTTGAATTTCCTTCAGGTATGATGGAAAAACTGCTAGCTAATCGTTTTACAGGAGATGGAACAAAGCATCCTGATGAGCACTTAATATATGTGGATGAAGTTTGTGGATTATTTAAGCTTGCAGGTATACCCGATGATGTTGCTAAGAAGAAGGTATTCCCTTTATCTTTGAAGGTAGACGGATTGACATGGTATAGGCTATGTGATGATACGAGATCATGGAACTATAGAAGATTGAAAGTGGAATTTCATCAAAAATATTACCCTATGCATCTTGTTCATCGTGATCGCAATTATATATATAATTTCTAGCCTCGCGAAGGAGAAAGCATTGCTCAAGCTTGGGGGAGGCTTAAATCAATGTTATATTCATGCCCCAATCATGAGCTTGCAAGAGAAACAATTATTCAAAAAAATTATGCTCGGCTTTCTGAAAACAATCGCACCATGCTCGATACTTCTTGTGCTGGCTCTTTTATGATGAATACTATTGGATTTAAATGGGATTTATTGGATAGAATTAAACGCAACTCTGAAGATTGGGATCTCGACGAAGGTAAGGAGTCAGGTATGACACCAAAGTTTGATTGTGTTAAATCTTTTATGGATACCGATATTTTTCGTAAGTTTAGCACTAAATATGGACTTGACTCTGAGATAGTAGCCTCTTTCTGCGAATCTTTTTCTACTTATGTTGATCTCCCTAAGGAGAAGTGGTTTAAATATCATCCTCCCATAGAAGTAAAAGTAGCTGCACCTATTAAAGTTGAAGAAAAGACTATCACTTATAATGATCCTATTGTTCCTACTTCTTATGTTGAGAAACCACCTTTCCCTGTTAGAATAAAGGATCATGCTAAAGCTTCAACTTTGGTTCGTAAAACCAATATTAGAACTTATACACCCCTAAGCAAATTAAAGTTGAACCTAATGTTGCTATTGTTAAAGATCTCTTAGCTGATAATATTGATGGGCATGTTATTCAATTCTGCGGTGGAACTGCTAGAATTGCCAAACCTTGTGCTAAAGATAAACATAGACCTGTGGTAGGCGTGCCTATTATTTCTGTTAAAATAGGAGATCACTGTTATCATGGCTTATTTGATATGGGTGCTAGTGCTAGTGTTATACCTCATACTTTATACGAAGAAATTAAGCATGAAATTGCACCTGCTGAGTTGGAAGGTATTGATGTTAAAATTAAACTTGCCAATAGAGATACTATATCAGCAATGGGAATTGTTAGAGATGTTGAAGTCTTGTGTGGGAAAACTAAATATCCTGATGATTTTCTTGTTCTTGGTTCCCCACAAGATAGCTTTTGTCCCATTATATTTGGTAGACCCTTCTTGAATACTATTAATGCACAGATAGATTGCAATAAGAATGTTGTTACTACTGGTTTGGGTGATATGATTCATGAGTTTAACTTCTCTAAATTTTGTAAACAACATCGTGAAGAAGAATTGCCTAGTAAGGATGAAATTATTGGTCTTGCTTCTATTGTTGTACCTCCTAGTGATCCTTTAGAACATTATTTCCTAGACCATGAAAATGATATGTTTATGAATGAAAGAAGGGAAATAGATGAAGTTTTCTTTAAACAGGAACCTATTCTACAACACAATTTGCCTGTTGATATCCTAGGGGATCCCCCTCCACCCAAGGGTGATCCCGTGTTTGAGCTTAAGCCGTTGCCTGATAATCTTAAATATGCTTATCTCGATGAAAAGAAGATGTCCTATTATTATTAGTGTTAACCTTTCAGAGCATGAAGAAGAAAGATTATTGAAAACTCTGAAGAAGCACCGTGCTGCTATTGGATATACTCTTGATGATCTTAAGGGCATTAGTCCCACTCTATGTCAACACAAAATAAATTTGGAAGCGGATGCCAACCAGTTTGTGATCCTCAACGACGTCTGAATCCTAAGATGAAAGAAGTGGTAAGAAAAGAAATACTCAAGCTTCTGGAGGCAGGTATAATTTATCCCGTCGCTGATAGTCAGTGGGTAAGTCTTGTCCATTGTGTCCCTAAGAAGGGAGGTATTACTGTTGTTCCTAATGATAAAGATGAATTAATTCCACAAAGAATTATTACAGGTTATAGGATGGTAATTGATTTCCGCAAACTAAATAAGGCTACAAAGAAAGATCATTACCCCTTACCTTTTATTGATAAAATGCTAGAAAGGTTATGCAAACATACACATTATTGCTTTCTAGATGGTTATTCTGGTTTCTCTCAAATACCTGTGTCGGCTAAAGACCAATCAAAGACTACTTTTACATGCCCTTTTGGTACTTTTGCTTATAGACATATGCCTTTTTGGTTTATGTAATGCACCTGCTACCTTTCAAAGATGCATGATGGCTATATTCTCTAACTTTTGTGAAAAGATTTGTGAGGTTTTCATGGATGACTTTTCCGTCTATGGGTCCTCTTTTGATGATTGCTTGAGCAATCTTGATCGAGTTTTGCAGAGATGTGAAGAAACTAATCTTGTCTTGAATTGGGAAAAGTGCCACTTTATGGTTAATGAAGGAATTGTCTTGGGGCATAAAGTTTCTGAAAGAGGTATTGAAGTTGATAAAGCCAAGGTTGATGCTATTGAAAAGATGCCATGTCCCAAGGACATCAAAGGTATAAGAAGTTTCCTCGGTCATGCCGGATTTTATAGGAGGTTCATTAAGGACTTCTCAAAGGACTTCTCAAAAATTTCTCGGCCTCTGACTAATTTATTACAAAAAGATATACCATTTGTCTTTGATGATGATTGTGTAGAAGCATTTGAAATACTTAACAAAGCATTAGTCTCTGCACATGTTGTTCAGCCACCTGATTGGAATTTACCCTTTGAAATTATGTGTGATGCTAGTGATTATGTTGTAGGTGATGTTCTAGGTCAAAGAGTTGATAAGAAATTAAATGTTATCCATTATGCTAGTAAGACTCTAGACAATGCTCAAAGAAATTATGCTACTACTGAAAAAGAACTTTTAGCAGTTGTATTTGCTTGTGATAAGTTTAGACCCTATATTGTTGATTCTAAAGTAACTATACACACTGATCATGCTGCTATTAAATATCTCATGGAAAAGAAAGATGCTAGACCTAGACTTATTAGGTGGGTTCTCTTGCTACAAGAATTTGACTTGCATATCGTTGATAGAAAGGGAGCTGAGAACCCCGTTGCCGACAACTTGTCTAGGTTAGAAAATGTTCTTGATGACCCACTACCTATTGATGATAGCTTTCCTGATGAGCAATTAAATGTTATAAGTACTTCTCGTAGTACTCCTTGGTATGTTGACTTTGCTA
Source organism: Triticum monococcum (assembly GCA_034509565.1). NCBI lineage: Eukaryota > Viridiplantae > Streptophyta > Magnoliopsida > Poales > Poaceae > Triticum > Triticum monococcum. The sequence goes on along the minus strand of CM067845.1, from coordinate 9,829,695 downwards.
ATTATATTGTTGCTAAATTCATACCACCTAGTTTCACTTACCAAAAAAAGAAAAAGTTCTTCTATGATTTGAGACATTACTTTTGGGATGACCCACATCTTTATAAAGAAGGAGTAGATGGTGTTATTAGACGTTGTGTACTTGAGCATGAACAGGAACAGATCCTACGCAAGTGTCACTCCGAAGCTTATGGAGGACACCATGCTGGAGATAGAACTGCACATAAGGTATTGCAATCCGGTTTTTATTGGCCTACTCTCTTCAAGGATGCCCGTAAGTTTGTCTTGTCATGTGACGAATGTCAAAGAATTGGTAATATTAGTAGACGTCAAGAAATGCCTATGAATTATTCACTTGTTATTGAACCATTTGATGTTTGGGGCTTTGATTATATGGGACCCTTTCCTGCCTCTAATGGATACACACATATTCTAGTTGCTGTTGATTACGTTACTAAGTGGGTAGAAGCTATTCCAACTAGTAGTGCTGATCATAACACTTCTATTAAAATGCTTAAAGAAGTTATTCTTCCGAGGTTTGGAGTCCCTAGATATTTAATGACTGATGGTGGTTCACACTTTATTCATGGTGCTTTCCGTAAAATGCTTGCTAAGTATGATGTTAATCATAGAATTGCATCTCCTTATCACCCGCAGTCTAGTGGTCAAGTAGAATTGAGTAATAGAGAACTCAAATTAATTTTGCAAAAGACTGTTAATAGGTCTAGAAAGAATTGGTCCAAGAAACTTGATGATGCATTATGGGCCTATAGAATTGCATATAAAAATCCTATGGGTATGTCTCCATATAAAATGGTTTATGGAAAAGCATGTCATTTACCTCTCGAACTAGAACATAAGGCATATTGGGCTATTAAAGAGCTCAACTATGATTTGAAACTTGCCGGAGAGAAGAGGTTATTTGATATTAGCTCACTTGATGAATGGAGAACCCAAGCTTATGAAAATGCCAAGTTGTTTAAAGAAAAAGTTAAAAGATGGCATGACAAAAGGATACAAAAGCGTGAGTTGAATGTAGGTGATTATATATTGCTATATTTGAGATTTTTTGCAGGAAAACTTCTCTCTAAATGGTAAGGCCCCTATGTTATCGAGGAGGTCTATCATTCCGGTGCCATAAAAATCAACAACTTCGAAGGCACAAACCCGAAGGTGGTAAACGGCCAAAGAATTAAACATTATATCTCAGGTAATCCCATAAATGTTGAAACCAATGTTATTGAAACCGTAACCCCGGAGGAATACATAAGAGAAACTTTCCAGAACGTTTCAGACTCCGAAAAGGAATAGGTATGTGGTACGGTAAGTAAACCGACTCCAAAACAAATTTTAGGGCAATATTTCTCCGTTTTAGAATATTTAGAGAATTAGAAAAATAAGTAGCAGTCCCGGAATGACACGTGGCCTCCACGAGGGTGGAGGGCGCGCCCCTACCCCCTGGGCGCGCCCCCCTACCTCGTGAGCACCTCGTGTGCCTTCCGGACTTCGTTTTCTTGCACGATACATATTTTGGTCAGTAAAAATTCATTATATAACCTCCCGAAGGTTTCGACTCTTGTATCACGCAATTATCTTCTGTTCTTGTTTCGAGCTGTTCTCTGGCAGGGTTGTCAGGGCCAGGCATCATGTTGTCCCCCTCCTCCAACAATGGTGACAAAGATGCTTGGCTGATGAAGATAGAGCTGAAGCGGGAAGAACCCATGGAGATCAACAAGGATGAAGGGATCAAGAAGGCCACGGAGAACCATGCTCCGACAACAGAAGACATCCTTCAACTTGATCATAATCTTCTTACCCCAACTGAGATCGAAGCTTTCAAGATGATTGAGTTAGCTCGTATTCAAAACATGTATCTCACAAGTGAAAATATTTTGTTGAAGGAGCATATAGTTGCACTCAAGGGCATCATCCGCAAGTTGGAGGACCACTTACGCTCGATGTGCGACTATCCATCACCTCCACCTTCTTCGCCAACCAAGGAGACATAATCCCATGGGTATGGGCACTCCCCTTGGCAATTGCTAAGCTTGGGGGAGGTGCCCCGGTATCGTATCACAATCACATCTCCTATCTTTACCGTTTTTCTTAGTTCGATCCTATTAGTAGTATCTTGATCTAGTAGAATAAAGTTTATGGCATGATCTAGACTTGAGTTTTGCTTTATGATATCTCTATGTAATCGAGTCTGTGAGTTATATAAGAAAGATTAGTGTTGAGTCAAGGGTTTGATTATTTTGCCATGATCTTGAGTGAACAAAATAAAAGAAAAGAAGAAAAAGAATAAAAAGAAACAAAGAGTTCATATTGATCTTGTTGAGAGTAATGACTTCACATAGAAAGAGTATGATGATTAAAAGTTGTTGGGAGTTGGTAGACATAGCTTTGGTCATCGTTGCAATTGATAGGAAGTAATAAGGAAAGAGAGGTTTCACATATAGATATATTATCATTGACATCTTTTATGATTGGGAGCACTCATTAAAATATGACATGCTAAAGAGTTGATGTTGGACAAGGAAGACAACTTAATGAATTATGTTTTCTTATATCTGAGATAAAGTATGTTGTCATGGATCCTCTAACATGTTGAGCTTGCCTTTCCCCCTCATGCTAGCCAAATTCTCAGCACTAAGTAGAGATACTACTTGTGCTTCCAAACACCCTTAAACCAGTTTTGCCATGAGAGTCCACCATATCTACCTATGGATTGAGTAAGATCCTTCAAGTAAGGTGTCATCGGTGCAAAGCAACAAAAATTGCTCTAAATATGTATGATTGATTGGTGTGGGAGAAATAAGCTTTATACGATCTTGTGATGTGGAAGTAATAAAAGCGACGGACTGCATAATAAAGGTTCATATCACAAGGGGCAATATAAAGTGACATTCTTTCGCATTGAGATTTTGTGCATCCAACCATAAAAGCGCATGGCAACCTCTGCTTCCCTCTGCGAAGGGCCTATCTTTTATTTTCTTCTACCTTATGCAAGTGTCATGGTGATCTTCACCTTTCCTTTTTCATTTTATCCTTTGGCAAGCCCAGCATGTTGGAAAGAACCTGATATATATATCTAATTGGATGTAGGGGAGCATGAGTTATTATTGTTGACATTACCCTTGAGGTAAAAGGTTGTGGGGCAAGACTATAAGCCCCTATCTTTCTCTGTGTCCGATTAAAACTCCGTAACCACAAGTATTGCGTGAGTGTTAGGAATTATGAAGGACTAGATGATAGTTGAGTATGTGGACTTGCTTTTTAGCTCTAACATAGGCTCTTTCCGATGTTATGATAAATTGCAATTGCTTCAATGACTGAGGTTATAGTTTGTTGGTTCTCAATAAGGTTTCTGATTCATACTTTTGCATTGTGAATAGATCATCACTTGAACATGAGTAATCATATGACAATATCTATAAATGTTGCTGTTATGAGAATAATCATGATGCCTTCATGTCCGTATTTTATTTTTATCGACGCCTCTACCTCTAAACATGGGGACATATTTATTGTTATCGGCTTTTCGCTTGAGGACAAGCAAGGTCTAAGCTTAGGGGAGTTGATACGTCCATTTTGCATCATGCTTTTATATCGATATTTATTGCATTATGGGCTGTTACTTCAAATTATGTCACAATACTTATGGCCATTCTCTCTTATTTTACAAGGTTTACATAAGGAGGGAGAATGCCGGCAGCTGGAATTCTGGGCTGGAAAAAGAGCAAATATTAGAGATCTATTCTGCACAACTCCAAAAGTCCTGAAACTCCATGGAATATCTTATAATAAATAATGAAAAATCCTCGCCAAAGATGAAGACCAGGGGGCCCACACCCTGTCCATGAGGGTGGGGGCGCCCCCCCTAAGGTGCGCCCCCTACCTCGTGGGCCCCCTGGTGGCTCTCCGATGACCATCTTCTGCTATATGAAGTCTTTCGTTGAGAAAAAATCAAGAGGCTACTTTTCGGGACGGAACTCCACCGCCACGAGGCGGAACCTTGGCGGAACCAATCTAGGGCTCTGGCGGAGCTATTCTGCCGGGGATACTTCCCTCCGGGAGGGGGAAATCATCGCCATCATCATCACCAACGCTCCTCACATCGGGAGAGGGCAATCTCCATCAACATCTTCACCAGCACCATCTCATCTCAAAACCCTAGTTCATCTCTTGTATGCAATTCTAGTCTCCAAGTCCGGGATTGGTGCTAGTAGGTTGCTAGTAGTGTTGATTACTTCTTGTAGTTGATGCTAGTTGGTTTATTTGGTGGAAGATCATATGTTCAGATCCTATATGCATATTATTACCCCTCTGATTATGAACATGAATATGCTTTGTGAGTAGTTACGTTTGTTCCTGAGGACAAGGGAGAAGTCTTGCTATTAGTAGTCATGTGAATTTGGTATTCGTTCGATATTTTGATGAGATGTATGTTGTCTAGCCTCTAGTGGTGTTATGTGAACATCGACAACATAACACTTCACCATTATTTGGTCCTAGAGGAAGGCATTGGGAAGTAATAAGTAGATGATGGGTTGCTAGAGTGACAGAAGCTTAAACCCTAGTTTATGCGTTGCTTCGTAAGGGGCTGATTTGGATCCATATGTTTCATGCTATGGTTAGGTTTACCTTAATACTTTTGTTGTAGTTGTGGATGCTTGCAATAGAGGTTAATCATAAGTGAGATGCTTGTTCAAGTAAGAACAGCACCCAAGCACCGTTCCACCCACATCAAATTATCAATGTACCGAACGGAAATCATATGAACGTGATGAAAACTAGCTTGACAATATTCCCATGTGTCCTCGGGAGCGCTTTTCCTATTATAAGAGTTTGTCTAGACTTGTCCTTTGCTACAAAAGGATTGGGCCACATTGGTGCACTTTATTTACTTTTGTTACTTGTTGCTCGTTACAATTTATCCTATCACAAAACTATCTGTTACCACTTATTTCAATACTTGGAGAGAATACCTTGCTGAAAACCGCTTGTCATTTCCTTCTGCTCCTCGTTGGGTTCGACAATCTGACTTATCGAAAGGACTACGATAGATCCCCTATACTTGTGGGTCATCAGATGCCCCGGAAGGCATCCCCTCTTAGAGCTATATTTTTATTCACTACATGATATGTGTTTTGCTTGGAGCATCTTGTATGATTTGAGTATTTTATTTTTAGTTCACCACAATCATCCTTGCTGTACACACCTTTTGGGAGAGACACACATTGATCGGAATTTATTAGAGTACTCTATGTGCTTCACTTATATCTTTTGAGCTAAATAATTTTGCTCTAGTGCTTCACTTATATCTTTTAGAGCACGGTGGTGGTTTTATTTTATAGAAATTATTGATCTCTCATGCTTCACTTATATTATTTAGAGAGTCTTTTAGAACAGCATGGTAATTTTCTTTGGCTATAAAATTAGTCCTATTATGATAGGCATCCAAGATGGATATAATAAAAACTTTCGTATAAGTGCATTGAATACTAAGAGAAGTTTGATACTTGATGATTGTTTTGAGATATGAAGATGGTGATATTAGGGTCATGCTAGTTGAGTAGTTGTGAATTTGAGAAATACTTGTTCTAAAGTTTGTGATTCCCGTAGCATGCACGTATGGTGAACCGTTATGTGATGAAGTCGGAGCATGATTTATTTATTGATTGTCTTCCTTACGAGTGGCGGTCGGGGACGAGCGATGGTCTTTTCCTACCAATCTATCCCCCCTAGGAGCATGCGCGTAGTACTTTGTTTCGATAACTAATAGATTTTTGCAATAAGCATGTGAGTTATTTATGACTAATGTTGAGTCCATGGATTATACGCACTCTCACCCTTCCACCATTGCTAGCCTCTCTAATACCGCACACCTTTCGCCGGTATTATACACCCACCATATACCTTCCTCAAAACAGCCACCATACCTACCTATTATGGCATTTCCATAGCCATTCTGAGATATATTGCCATGCAACTTACCACCGTTCCGTTTGTTATGACACGCTCCATCATTGACATATTGCTTTGCATGATCATGTAGTTGACGTCGTATTCGTGGCAAAGCCACCATTCTTAATTCTTTCATACATGTCACTCTTGATTCATCCCGGTACACCGCTGGAGGCATTTACATAGAATCATATTTTGTTCTAAGTATTGAGTTGTAATTTTCGAGTTGTAAGTAAATAAAAATGTGATGACCATCATTATTAGAGCATTGTCCCAAGTGAGGAAAGGATGATGGAGACTATAATTCCCCCACAAGTCGGGATGAGACTCCGGACGAAAAGAAAAAAGAAAGGAGAAAAAAAGAGGCCATAAAAAAAGAGAAGAAAAAAGCCCAAACAAAAAAGGGGGGAGAAATTTGAGAGAAAAATAGAGAATGGACAATGTTACTATCCTTTTTACCACACTTGTGCTTCAAAGTAGCACCATGATCTTCATGATAGAGAGTCTCATATGTTGTCACTTTCATATACTAGTGGGAATTTTACATTATAGAACTTGGCTTGTATATTCCAATGATGGGCTCCCTCAAAATGCCCTAGGTCTTTGTGAGCAAGCAAGTTGGATGCACACCCACTTAGTTTCTTTTGATGAGCTTTCATACACTTATAGCTCTAGTGCATCCATTGCATGGCAATCCCTACTCACTCACATTGATATCTATTGATGGGCATTTCCGTATCCCATTGATACGCCTAGTTGATGTGAGACTATCTTCTCCTTTTTATCTTCTCCATAACCACCATTCTATTCCACATATAGTGTTATGTCCATGGCTCACGCTCATGTATTGCGTGAAGATTGAAAAAGTTTGAGAACACCAAAAGTATGAAACAATTGCTTGGCTTGTCATCGAGGTTGTGCATGATTAAATAATTTGTGTGATGAAGATAGAGCATAGCCAGAATATATGATTTTGTAGGGATAACTTTCTTTGGCCATGTTATTTTGAGAAGACATGATTGCTTTGTTAGTATGCCTGAAGTATTATTATTTTCATGTCAGTATTAAACTTTTGTCTTGAATCTTTCGGATCTGAACATTCATGCCACAATAAAGGAAATTACATTGATAAATATGCTAGGTAGAATTCCAGACCAAAAATTCTGTTTTTATCATTTACCTACTCGGGGACGAGTAGGAATTAAGCTTGGGGATGCTTGATACGTCTCCAACATATCTCTAATTTTTGATTGTTCCATGCTATTGTATTATCTGTTTTGGATGATTAATGCGCTTTATTATACACTTTTATATTATTTTTGGGACTAACCGACTAACCCAAGGCCCAGTACAAATTGTTGTTTTTTTGCCTATTTCAGTGTTTTGCAGAAAAGGAATATCAAACGGAGTCCAAACGGAATGAAACCTTCGGGATAGTTATTTTTGGAACAAACGTGATCCAGGAGTCTTGGAGTGGACGTCAAGAAAGAAGCAAGGAGGCCACGAGGCAGGGAGGCGCGCCTGCCTCCCTGGGCGCGCCCTCCACCCTCGTGGGCCCCTCGCAGCTCCATCGACCTACTTCTTCCTCCTATATATACCCATATACCCCAAAACCATCCAGGAGCACCATGAAACCTTATTTCCACTGCCGCAACCTTTTGTACCCGTGAGATCCCATCTTGGGGCCTTTTCCGGCACTCCGTCGGAGGGGGAATCGATCACAGAGGGCTTCTACATCAACACCATAGCCTCTCCGATGATGTGTGAGTAGTTTACCTCAGACCTTCGGGTCCATAGTTATTAGCTAGATGGGTTCTTCTATCTCTTTGGATCTCAATACAAAGTTCTCCTCGATATTCTTGGAGATCTATTTGATGTAACTCTTTTTGCGGTGTGTTTGTCGAGATCCGATGAATTGTGGGTTTATGATCAAGATTATCTATGAACAATATTTGAATCTTCTCTGAATTCTTTTATGTATGATTTGTTATCTTTGCAAGTCTCTTCGAATTATCAGTTTGGTTTGGCCTACTAGATTGATCTTTCTTGCAATGGGAGAAGTGCTTAGCTTTGGGTTCAATCATGTGGTGCTTGATCCCAGTGACAGAAGGGGAAATGACACGTATTGTATTGTTGCCATTGAGGAAAAAAGATGGGATTTATATCATATTGCTTGAGTTTATCCCTCTAGATCATGTCATCTTGCCTAATGTGTTACTCTATTCTTATGAACTTAATATACTCTAGATGCATGCTGGATAGCTGTCAATGTGTGGAGTAATAGTAGTAGATGCAGAATCGTTTCGGTCTACTTGTCGCGGACGTGATGCCTATATACATGATCATGCCTAGATATTCTCATAACTATGCACTTTTCTATCAATTGCTCGACAGTAATTTGTTCACCCACCGTAATACTTATGCTATCTTGAGAGAAGCCACTAGTGAAACCTATGGCCCCCAGGTCTATTTTCCATCATATTAATCTTCCGTCAACTAGCTATTTCTGTCGCCGTTTATTTTGCAATCTTTACTTTTAATATTTATCATAAAATACCAAAAATATTATCTTATCATCTCTATCAGACCTCACTTTTGCAAGTGGCTGTGAAGGGATTGACAACCCCTTTATCGTGATGGTTGCAAGGTTCTTATTTGTTTGTGTAGGTGCGAGGGACTTGCGTGTGGACTCCTACTGGATTGGTACCTTGGTTCGCCAAAACTGAGGGAAATACTTACGCTACTTTGCTGCATCACCCTTTCCTCTTCAAGGGAAAACCAACGCATGCTCAAGAGTTAGCACCTCCTAATTTTCATGGCCCTTCGAGATGCTTCCTTCTGTCCTAGCACGGTTATGAACATATTTCTTTAAGACTCCCATGAACCTGTCAAAGGGGAACATATTGTGTAGAAATACAGGACCCAAAACGTTAATCTCTTTGCATAGGTGAACTAGGACGTGCGTCATGATGTTGAAGAAGGATGGTGGGAACACCAACTCAAAACTGACAAGACATTGCACCCAATCATTCTCTAACCTTGGTATAATTTCTGGATCGATTACCTTCTGAGAGATTGCATTGAGGAATGCACATAGCTTCACAATAGCTAATCGAACGTTTTCCGGTAAAAGCCCCCTCAATGCAACCAAAAGAAATTGCGTCATAATCACATGGCAGTCATGAGACTTAAGGTTCTGGAACTTTTTCTCTGCCATATTTATTATTCCCTTTATATTCGACGAGAAGCCAGACGGTATCTTCATACTGAGCAGGCATTCAAACAAGATTTCCTTCTCTTCTTTGGTAAGAGCATAGCTGGCATGACCCTGATGTATGCCGTCTTTTCTGTGCATAGGTTGCTAGTCCTCCCGTTCCTCTGGTGTATCTTTTGTCTTCCCATACACGCCCAAGAAGCCAAGCAGGGTCACGCAAAGTTCTTCGTCACGTGGATCCCGTTGATTGCGGAGCAGACCTCTAGGTCTTTCTAATAGGGTAGGTCCCAAAATATAGATTTCTTCTTCCACATGGGTGCGCGTCCATCAGCGTCATTCGGAGCAGGTTGTCCGCCGGGACCCTTTCCAAAGATTACCTTCAAATCCTTGACCATATCATGTACATCAGCACCAGTACGGTGGCGCGGCTTCATCCGGTGATCCGCCTCACCTTTGAAATGACTGCCTTTCTTTCTTACGGGATGCCTTCTCGGAAGAAATCAATGATGTCCCAGGTACACATTCTTCCTACAATAATCCAAATATATATTGTCGGTATCACCCAAACAGTGCGTGCTTGCGCGGTATCCCTTGTTTTTCTGTCCTGAAAGGTTACTGAGAGCAGGCCAATCATTGATGGTGACGAACAGCAACACCTTTAGGTCAAATTCTTCCTGTCCGTGCTCATCCCACGCACGTACACCTTTTCCATTCCACAGCTGTAAGAGTTCTTCAACTAATGGCCTTAGTTACACATCAATGTCGTTGCCGGGTTGCTTAGGGCCTTGGATGAGCACTGGCATCATAACGAACTTCCGCTTCATGCACAACCAAGGAGGAAGGTTATACATACATAGAGTCATAGGCCAGGTGCTATAGTTGCTGCTCTACTCCCCAAAAGGATTAATGCCATCTGCGCTTAGACCAAACCATACGCTCCTTGCGTCAAAGTCCTCCCTGTACTTTCTCTCGATTATTCTCCACTGCGACCCATCAGCGGGTACTCTCAACTTCCCGTCTTTCTTACGGTCTTCTCTGTGCCATCACATCGCCTAGGCATGCTCTTTGTTTTGGAACAAACATTTCAACCGTGGTATTATAGGAGCATACCACATCATCTTGGCAGGAATCTTCTTCCTGGGGCGCTCGCCCTCGACATCACCAGGGTCATCGTGGCTGATCATATAGCACAATGCACCGCATACTGGGCACACGTTCAAATCCTCGTACTCACCGCGGTAGAGGATGCAGTCATTAGGGCATGCATGTATCTTCTGCACCTCTAACCCTAGAGGGCAGACAACCTTCTTTGCTTCGTACGTACTCTCGAGCAATTCGTTGTCCTTTGGAAGCATCTTTTTTAACATTACCAGCAACTTTCCAAATCCCTTGTCAGATACACCATTCTCTGCCTTGCATTGCAGCAATTCCAGTGTGGTGCCAAGCTTTTTCTTGCCAGCTTCGCAATTAGGGTACAACAATTTCTTGTGATCCTCTAACATGTGCTGCAACTTCTTCTTCTCCTTTTCACTTGCGTAGTTTCTCTCTACATCGGCAATGGCCCGACCTAGATCATCAGCAAGCTCATCTGATGCCTCTTCTTTAACTTCTTCCCGCATTGCCGGCTCAGCTTCTTTCCCCATTGTTGTATCATCGTTTTCAGGGAACCCATGGCCAGGATAGCTATCGTCGTACTCTTCTTCTTCATTGTCTTCCATCATAACCCCTCTTTCTCCATGTGTGGCGACCCGACCCTAATGGATCAAGTCTACTGTGCTCCGGTGTCATCCCTGGATCAGTAATGCTGACACCACACAGTGCTTTGAAGGATTTATAGCAGAGTGGCAATCACACACTTATTACATAGATGTCTCAAAAGAGAACTTATTACAATAATATGGCCTAAGGCCATCTAGTGTCGATAACAGCGGAAGACTTGGAAGATAAATTGGTCCATCAACTCCAACGGCATCACTGAGTATAGAACCATGACCTAAAAGCACCGTAATCGTCGTCTGAAAAGTCTGCAACATTAACGTTGCAGCCCGAAACGGGTCAGCACATGGAATATGCTGGCAAAGTAACACATAGAGAGTAATGGAATGAAACAGCTATACTATATGCATATTTGGTTGGTGGAAAGCTCTATGGTTACTGTTTTGCGTAAAGCCAATTTTGCCCTACTGCAAAGGAATAAATTTATTTAACTATCAAATTGGTCGTTAAACATTGAGAATGGTTGACAGCATTCGCAATCCCAACTAAAGGTAGAATTGAAAACCCAACAATATTAATTAGAAGTAACATGATGAGATTCACATGATATTCAAGTACTAGATACTCAAGATGTCCATAACCGGGGACACGGCTAATCATGATTAGTTTATTACACTCTGCAGAGGTTTGCGCACTTTTCCCCACAAGACTCGATCACCTCCGTTGGATTTCTCGCACTACTGGTGTTTGAGAAACGGATGACCGAGACACAGTCCTTCAGAAGCGCTAGCACCTTACGATGGATAGACCGGTACACCTACTTTCCCCTACATCTGCTAGTCTACCCTGTAAGAGTTTGCACGACTTAGTCAACTATGCCAGAGCCCATAAAGGCTTGTGGCTGCACACGGAAGTTTCTAGCATGAAAGATCTTATGATCCCTTTGAGCCTGGGTGGCGGTCCAAAAAAACAGGCAAGTCCTGATAGACATCAGGTGCCTCAATCCACCCAGATGTGTGTTTAAGTTGCCACCTTAGATAAACCATTAAAATTATCAATCTCACATCTGTCATGGATTTCACTCACCCAATCCACATCTACTAGCATAGCATGGCATAATAAGCAAACATAGAAGTAACTCCCAAAGGTTTCATAATAAACAGGTAATAGGTACTACCTCATCTACTTCCCATCCAACAATCTAATTAGATCCTAATCATGCAATGTGTGAGGATGGATCTAATGCAATAAAACTGGGTTGTAGAAAAGGTATGATCAAAGTGTTACTTGCCTTGCTGATGATCCGCGAGTCCTAAAGTTTTGAAGTAACAGGCGGCGCAATCCGGGTAATCTATCGAAGACAAACAACAAGCATACAATAAGTACTCATCTAATGCACAGGTAAAACTCGAACAAGAGATCGAACCAGAAAGTTCAACTTAAGAACTCCGGTTGCAAAGAGAGAAAGAACCGAACAAAGCAACGGAAAACAAACGGCAGAAGAAAACAACTCGGTTCTAGCAAGTTCAAACTAGGTCAAATTTTACCGTAGCAAAAACTTGTTAAAGTTGATTAGTCGGAACGGCGGTTTCGAAACGAAACTCCAGGCGCTTGAATCACCTGATTCCGATAAACGAGCGGGAAGATAGACTAGAACGAAGATCGGATCTGAGATCGCGATCGAGGAATAAATCCGGCGAAAAGAAAAGGAAGAACGGTTAAACGAACGGACGTTCGTTAACCAGTAATAATCCGGTGATCACGTTCATTAGGATGAATGGTCCGGCGAACGGTCTCTAGGCAACTAAATCGGAAAAGAAAACGGATCCGATCTATGGTTTCGAGAAAAGAATACCGAACGAAAAACCGATCTAGAAAACCGGAACGGTTTAGAGAAGAAAAGAATCGGAAAGATTTAGAAGAAAACCGATCCGAGGAAAAGAAAAGATGCGGTGTGGGGCTACCTCCGGCGAGGTCTCCGGCGAGGGACTCCGGCGGCGGCGAGCAAGGGCGGTGGTGGCGCTAGGGCAAGGCGGCGGCGGTGACGCAGGGCGGCGGCAGCGGTGATGCAGGGCGGCGGTGGTGACGCAGGGCGCGAGCGGCGACGGCTCTAGGGCGCGGGGTGAGGGGCTTGGGGTTTGGTTTGATGTGGGTTTAGAGGGGGGGTGCTTGGGTATTTATATATGTGAGGGGAAGGGATTACTTGGGGTAGGGGACAAGAAATAAGAGTAGGAGAGGGAATCCTAAAAAAAGGCAAACGGAGTCCAACTAGGACTCCTAGGCGGCGGCGGCGGCTCCCTGCCTGCGCGTGGCGCGCTAGGGCGGTGCGGCGGCCTGGCCGGCCGGCCTGCTGGGCCTTTGGCCCAGGGCGCTGCGGGATTTTTTTTTCAAAACGGTTTCGCGCGCAGAAAACAAGAGAACAGAAAACTAGACGAACTCCAAGACTCCTAAAGTAAATTTTCCTTGACTCCTAAAATTTGGTCGAACAAAATGAACTTTTCTCGGGACCTAGAATGCAACTTTGAAAACGCACATTTTTCCCTATCCAAATAAAAGGCAATTAAACTCCGACAAATCCAATGATCCTCTCTTCAAAATTTGAGAAAGCTCAAATATGAAAATGACGAAATCTCCAACTCTCTCCGAGGGTCCTTGAGTTGCCTGAAATTTCTAGGATCGACAAAATGCAAGAAAATATGATATGCATGATGATCTAATGTATAACATTCCAAATTGAAAATTTGGGATGTTACAAACCTACCCCCCTTAAGATGAATCTCGCCCTCGAGATTCGGGTTGGCTAGAAAATAGGTGAGGGTGGTCCTTGAGCAAATCTTCTTCTCTCTCCCAGGTGGCTTCATCCTCTGAGTGGTGGCTCCACTGAACTTTGCAAAACTTGATAACCTTCCTGTGGGTAAATCTGCTGGCAAACTCGAGAATCTTGGCTGGTTTCTCTTCATACGTTAAGTCGTCCTTCAAGTGAATCGCTTCAAGCGGCACTGTATCTCTTAGTGGTACCTCCGCCATCTCGGCGTGACATTTCTTCAGCTGAGAAACATGGAATACGTCATGTACTCCTGACAGTCCCTCTGGTAATTCCAACTTATAAGCGACTTCTCCCATACGTTGTAAGATCTTATATGGTCCAACGAAACGCGGTGCTAACTTTCCCTTAACTCCAAAGCGCTTAACTCCTCGAAGTGGGGATACTCGGAGATACACCCTGTCTCCTTGCATTTATAGTCTGCGTAGCTCTTCTGCCTGGACTGGGCTACCTTGAGCCTATCGCGAATCAACTTAATTTTCCGTTCAGACTCCTTAATCAAATCTGGTCCAAAGAACTGACGGTCTCCAACCTCGTCCCATGACAACGGTGTCCTACACCTCCTTCCGTATAAAGCTTCGAAAGGTGCCATCTTCAAACTGGTTTGGTAACTGTTGTTATAAGAAAACTCCGCATATGGCAGGTTATCATCCCAACTATATCCATAATCTAGTGCACAAGCTCTCAGCATATCTTCCAAAATCTGATTGACTCTCTTGGTATGTCCATCTGTCTGCGGATGAAAAGCGGTGCTGAACTCTAGCCTAGTTCCCAAAGTTTCATGCAACTAATTCCAAAACTTTGAGGTAAATTGGGTTCCTCTGTCTGATACAATACTCCTTGGAACTCCATGCAAACAAATGATCCTAGTCATGTATATCTTTGCCAACTTAGCACTGGTGTAAGTGGTCTTAACTGGAATGAAATGTTCTACCTTCGTCAAACGATCAACTACTACCCATATTGAGTCATATCCTGCTTTCGTCCTGGGTAGTCCTGTGATAAAATCCATGCCTATTTTATCCCACTTCCATTCGGGTATCGGCAATGGTTGTAACAATCCAGCTGGCTTCTAATGTTCTGCCTTTACTCTATGACATACGTCACAAACTACTGCATATGCTGCAATATCCTTTTTCATTCCGGTCCACCAGAATGTCTCCTTCAAATCCAAATACATCTTGGTATTTCCTGGGTGAATCGAATAGGGTGAATCATGTGCCTCTTGCAGAATTAACTTCCTGATCTCCGGGTCATTTGGCACGTAAACACGGTCCTCAAACCATAGGGTATCGTGCTCATCCTCACGAAATCCCTTTGCTTTTCCTTGGCTTAGTTTCTCCTTTATAGAAGCAATTTCCTTGTCAGATTTCTAAGCTTCTCTGATCTTATCCATCAATGTTGACTTAATCTCCAATGCTGCTACATAGCCTTTCGGAACTATCTCTAAACTTAGTTCACGAAGGTTTTCTGCTAACTCCTTAGGTATTTCTCCCGTCATTAACGTATTGACATGGCTCTTACGGCTCAATGCGTCAGCTACTACATTAGCTTTTCCGGGTGGTAATGCGATCTCATATCATAATCCTTGATGAGCTCCAACCATCTCCTTTGTCTGAGATTCAACTCCTTCTGCGTGAAAATGTACTTCAAACTCTTGTGATCCATGTACACCTCACAATGATTTCCAATGAGGATATGTCTCCATGTCTTCAATGCATGCACTACGGCTGCTAACTCCAAATCATGCGTAGCATAATTCAACTCATGAGGCTTCAGTTGTCATGAAGCATACGAAACAACTCTCCCTTCCTGCATAAGCACTGCTCCAAGTCCTCGACGTGAAGTGTCGCAATACACCTCATAATCCTTAGTATGATTTGGCAAAATCAACACTGGTGAGGTAACCAATCGTTTCTTCAACTCCTGGAAACTAGCCTCACACTCCTCAGTCCAATTGAACTTGGTATCCTTCTTCAACAACTCCGTCATAGGCTTTGCAATCTTTGAAAATTTCTCAATGAATCTCCGATAGTATCCTGCGAGTCCAAGAAAACTCCAGATCTCTCCAACTGTCGTTGGTGCTTCCCATTCGGTTACGGTCTCAACCTTTGTGGGGTCAACTGCTATCCCTTCTCCAGATATAACGTGTCCGAGGAATCCTACTTCCTTCAACCAAAACTCACATTTGCTAAATTTGGCATATAACTGATGTTCCCTTAGTTTCTCCAAAACCAAACGCAAATGTTCCTTATGCCCTTCTTCATTCTTTGAATAAACCAGGATATCATCAATGAACACTACGATGAACTTATCCAAAAACTCCATAAACACTTTGTTCATCATGTTCATAAAATAGGCAGGCGCGTTAGTCAATCCAAATGACATAACGGTATACTCATACAGTCCATATCTTGTGGTGAATGCTGTCTTAGGAATATCCTGTTCTTGGATCTTCAACTGGTGGTACCCTGATCGCAAATCGATCTTGGAAAACACTTTAGCTCCTTGCAAAGGATCAAACAGATCATTAATCATTGGCAGTGGGTACTTGTTCTTGATGGTTACTTCGTTCAATCCACGGTAATCAACAACCATCCTTAATGATCCATCCTTCTTCTCCACTAGAAGTACGGGTGATCCCCAAGGCAAAGAACTTGGGCGAATGTAACCTTTCTCCAATAACTCCTTAATTTGATTCTTAATTTCTACCAAATCCTTTGCAGGCATCCGGTACGGTCTCTTTGATATTGGGTATGTACCTGGCAACAACTCAATCAAAAACTCAATGTCTCTATCCGGTGGCATGCCTGGCAACTCTTCTGGAAATACATCAGGAAAATCCTTTACCACTGGTACTTCCTCCTGCACAACTCCCGTTAGGCAATTTACTTGTGTCCTATTTGGCACATGCCGGGATACATACTTGATCCTTCTTCCTTTTGGCGTTGTAAGCAAAATCGTCTTACTGGCGCAATCGATGTTTCCTCCATACTTCGACAACCAATCCTTACCGAGGATTACATCCAAACCCTGGGATTCCAGAATAATCAAATCTGTTGGGAAAACATGCCTTCCTATGCTTAATGGCACTTGAAAACATCCTTGACTGGCCATGTATTCTACTCCTGGCGAACTTACTAGCATAGGTGTTTTAAGAATCCTAGTGGGCAGGCTATATTTTTCCACAAATCCCCTTGATATGTATGAATGTGATGCACCAGTATCGAAAAGAACGAGTGCAGTAAATGACTTAACCAAAAACTTACCGATTACTGCATCAGGCTGATCTTCAACCTCCTCCACGTTAACGTGGTTCACCTGTCCCCTATTGAAAGGGTTCGGCTTCTTCCCTGAGCTTCCATTGCCATTCCCATTCTGGCCTTCAGGACATTCATTTGCATAATGTCCGGTCCTGGAACACTTGAAACAGGTGACTTGACTCAGGTCTCTCTTGGATGGGGTTGATGGGGTGGTCTGATTCTGGCCGTTGCTTCCTCCATTCCCATTACCATTCTTGTGGCCATTGTGGTTCTGCGAACTACCTCCTCCATGGGTATGCTAAAACTGAAATCCCGATTTAGGGGTAAAACGGGGCTTCTGCTGGGCTCCAGAGTTATACTTCCCCTGTCCATACTTCCTCTTGTGGTTCTCAATCTGGTGTTGCTTCCCTTCAATCATGATGGCACGATCTACCAACTCCTGGTAGTTGTTGAAACTTGCTACCATCAACTACATGCTTAACTCATCATTCAATCCTTCCAGAAACTTCTCCTGCTTAGTTGCATCCGTAGCAACGTCATTTGGGGCATAACGTGCTAACTTGCTGAAATCGTCAACATACTGGCCAACTGTCCTTCCTCCTTGGCGTAAGTTGCGAAACTCATGCTTCTTCATGGCCATAGCTCCTGCTGAAACATGTGCAGTGCAGAAAGCTTGCTTAAACTGATCCCATGTGACAGTGTCAACTGGGAAAGTGGCTGTGAAATTCTCCCACCATGCTGCCGCGGGTCCTTCTAACTGATGTGCGGCAAACTTTACTTTCTCACCATCTGTGCATCCTGTAGTCGTCAACTCCCTTCCTATCTTGCGGAGCCAATCGTCTGCTACTATCGGCTCGATGCTACTAGAAAACACCGGCAGATTTAGCCTAAGGAAACGGGCTAAGTGGTCAACAGGGGGTGGTGGTGGTGGGTTGTTGTTGTTGTTGTTCTGCGGATTCTAAACTAACATCTCCATCAATTGATTCTGCTGTTGGATCAACTGAGTGAGCTCCGGTGGAAATCCATTGTCACGTCTCGGAGGCATCTGAGGGTTTAGAAAAGAAGAGATATAAGAATAGAATGAGGTCTAAAGAGAAAACACTACCCCAATGCACATGAGCAAATTCACACAAAATCACTTAATTCAATCAAACAAGGGCTTACAATCGATTCTAGCATTCGCAAAAGTGCTCGAACTATAGTGTTTACATGGGGGGAAATACTACTAATATTTGGTGGTCATCTAAAAATTTGAACCGGTGGAAGACTCCATGATGTCCGCTCCTGCTTCGTCTTCAAAGTCGGGTTCACTTGGATCCGAATCGGTGTCGTCGATGATGATGTAGTTGTCCGGACATGCGACGTACATGTCTTCCTTCCTGGATGCTAACTCCATATTGAGTTCTTCAATCTCTTGCTTAAGATCGCAGTTGTGTCTTGCTAGAGCTACGATCTCGTCCATGTAGTCCTCGCGTGTAGCCTTCAGTTCTCCTTCTAGCTCGATGATCCTTGCCTTCGCATTCTTCAACTCTATCATGTCATTGCACATCTGGTTCTCGTGGCGTCGAATGTGCTGGTTTAACTCCTGGATTAATGCTACAATGGATCTATCCTTCTTGGTGCTGACTAACTCCCATTGTTCATCTCGGCGTCCGCAAATCTGGTAGATAGTATCCTTGAGGTCTTCTTGATAAATTTCTCCAATGCGTCCTATGGTGATATGGGCTGCCATGCTCCTTCCTAGACTCCAAGTTGGTGCATTGAAAACACTATCTATGGGCTTCGTGATTGGCGCGAATGTCCTTCCCGAAACGTGAGCTTGAATCTTCCAGCGCTCCTCTTCAAGCAGAGTGGCGTTGAAGGTTCCCATGAAACTTGGTAATCCAATGTTTAGGTACTTGGTGACTTCCTTCAAGTGAAATCCAAAAGGTGTGCCTTCATCCGGTTGAGCGTACTTAATCTTTGCGTCCTTCATCCTAAAGAGTAGAAAAGATGAGGAGTTAGAAAATGAGGAGAGAATAGTGATCTATGGCTTTAACTTAGTGGTCGTGTCCTACAGTTAGCGTGTGCTCTGATACCATCTCTGTGGCGACCCGACCCGAATGGATCAAGTCTACTGTGCTCCGGTGTCATCCCTGGATCAGTAATGCTGACACCACACAGTACTTCGAAGGATTTATAGCAGAGTGGCAATCACACACTTATTACATAGATGTCTCAAAAGAGAACTTATTACAATAATATGGCTTAAGGCCATCTAGTGTCGATAACAGCGGAAGACTTGGAAGATAAATGGGTCCATCAACTTCAGCGGCATCACTGAGTATAGAACCACGACCTAAAAGCACCTTAATCGTCGTCTGAAAAGTCTGCAACATTAACGTTGCAGCCCGAAACGGGTCAGCACATGGAATATGCTGGCAAAGTAACACATAGAGAGTAATGGAATGAAACAACTATACTATATGCATATTTGGCTGGTGGAAAGCTCTATGGTTACTGTTTTGTGTAAAGCCAATTTGTCCCTACTGCAAAGGAATAAATTTATTTAACTATCAAGGTGGTTGTTAAACATTGAGAATGGTTGACAGCATTCTCAATCCCAATTAAAGGTAGAATTAAAAACCCAACAATATTAATTAGAAGTAACATGATGAGATTCACATGATATTCAAGTACTAGATACTCAAGATGTCCATAACCGGGGACACGGCTAATCATGATTAGTTTATTACACTCTGCAGAGGTTTGCGCACTTTTCCCCACAAGACTCGATCGCCTCCGTTGGATTTCTCGCACTACTGGTGTTTGAGAAACGGATGACCGAGACACAGTCTTTCAGAAGCGCTAGCACCTTACGATGGATAGACCGGTACACCTACTTTCCCCTACATCTGCTAGTCTACCCTGTAAGAGTTCGCACGACTTAGTCAACTATGCCAGAGCCCATAATGGCTTGTGGCTGCACATGGAAGTTTCTACCATGAAAGATCTTATGATCCCTTTGAGCCTGGGTGGCGGTCCAAAAAAACAGGCAAGTCCTGATAGACATCAGGTGCCTCAATCCACCCAGATGTGTGTTTAAGTTGCCACCTTAGATAAACCATTAAAATTATCAATCTCACATCTGTCATGGATATCACTCACCCAATCCACGTCTACTAGCATAGCATGGCATAATAAGCAAACGTAGAAGTAACTCCCAAAGTTTTCATAATAAATAGGTAATAGGTACTACCTCATCTACTTCCCATCCCACAATTTAATTAGATCCTAATCATGCAATGTGTGAGGATGGATCTAATGCAATAAAACTGGGTTGTAGAAAAGGTATGATCAAAGTGTTACTTGCCTTGTTGATGATCCGTGAGTCCTAAAGTTTCAAAGTAACAGGCGGCGCAATCCGGGTAATCTATCGCAGACAAACAACAAGCATATAATAAGTACTCATCTAATGCATAGGTAAAACTCGAACAAGAGATCGAACCAGAAAGTTCAACTTAAGAACTCCGGTTGCAAAGAGAGAAAGAACCGAACAAAGCAACGGAAAACAAATGGCGGAAGAAAACAACTTGGTTCTAGCAAGTTGAAACTAGGTCAAATTTTACCATAGCAAAAACTTGTTAAAGTTGATTAGTCAGAACGGCGGTTTCGAAACGAAACTCCAGGCGCTTGAATCACCTGATTCCGATAAACGAGCGAGAAGATAGACTAGAACGAAGATCGGATCTGAGATCGCGATCGCGGAATAAATCCGGTGAAAAGAAAAGGAAGAATGGTTAAATGAACGGACGTTCGTTAACCGGGAATAATCCGGTGATCACGTTCGTTAGGACGAACGGTCCGGCGAACGGTCTCTAGGCAACTAAATCGGAAAAGAAAACGGATCCGATCTAGGGTTTCGAGAAAAGAATACCGAACGAAAAACCGATCTAGAAAACCGGAACGGTTTAGAGAAGTAAAGAATCGGAAAGATTTAGAAGAAAACCTATCCGAGGAAAAGAAAAGATGCGGCGCGGGGCTACCTCCGGCGAGGTCTCCGGCGAGGGACTCCGGCGGCGGCGAGCAAGGGCGGTGGCGGCGCTAGGGCAAGGCGGCGGCGGTGACGCAGGGCGGCGGCGGCAGTGACGCAGGGCGGCGGTGGTGACGCAGGGCGCGGGCGGCGACGGCTCTAGGGCGCGGTGTGAGGGGCTTGGGGTTTGGTTTGATGTGGGTTTAGAGGGGGGGTGCTTGGGTATTTATATAGGTGAGGGGGAGGGATTACTTGGGGTAGGGGACAAGAAATAAGAGTAGGAGAGGGAATCCTAAAAAAAAGGCAAACGGAGTCCAACTAGGACTCCTAGGCGGCGGCGGCGGCTCCCTGCCTGCGCGTGGTGCGCTAGGGCGGCGCGGCGGCCTGGCCGGCCGGCCTGCTGGGCCTTTGGCCCAGGGCGCTGCGGGATTTTTTTTTCAAAACGGTTTCGCGCGCAGAAAACAAGAGAAAAGAAAACTAGACGAACTCCAAAACTCCTAAAGTAAATTTTCCTCGACTCCTAAAATTGAGTCGAACAAAATGAACTTTTCTCGGGACCTAGAATGCAACTTCGAAAACGCGCATTTTTCCCTATTCAAATAAAAGGCAATTAAACTCCGACAAATCCAATGATCCTCTCTTCAAAATTTGAGAAAGCTCAAATATGAAAATGATGAAATCTCCAACTCTCTCCGAGGGTCCTTGAGTTGCGTGAAATTTCTAGGATCGACAAAATGCAAGAAAATATGATATGCATGATGATCTAATGTATAACATTCCAAATAGAAAATTTGGGATGTTACACCATGCTTGGTCCAAACATTATAGTGGGGCATGAAACCAGACTCAAACAGGTGAACGTGAATGGTTCTTGAGTTAGAGTAATTGTGATCGTTCTTACAGCCAGCACATGGACAAGGCATAAAACCATCCACCCGCTTGTTTGCCTGAGCCGTAATCAGAAAAGTATGCACGCCATCAACGAATTGGGGAGAGCATTGGTTATCGTACATCCATTGCCAGCTCATCTTCATTACACAGCACCGAATAGACCGAATTAATACAAGTTCATACATAAAGTTCATACAACACTTATTCTCATAAAGCAAACATATAAATAACTCTCTAAGCATTTAAATGCAACAACAAATGCGATCAAGATCGCAACTAAGGTAACAATTGATCCAACAGCATAATGATACCAAGCCTCACTATCAATGGCATATTTTCTAATCTTTCTAATCTTCAAGCGCATTTTCTCCATCTTGATCTTGTGATCATCGACGACATCGGCAACATGCAACTCCAATTCCATCTTCTCCCCCTCAATTCTTTTCAATTTTTCTTTCAAATACTCGTTTTCTCTTTCAACTAAATTTAAACTCTTGACAATAGGGTCGGCTGGAATTTCCGGTTCACATACCTCCTAGATAAAAATATTTATATCAACTTGATGGGCATAATTTTTCATAAACACGAAATGCAACAAAATAGCTATAAAATAAAATATACCTCATCCGAATCATAACCCGGACGAGGGACGACGGGGACGGATATCAAAACCATGGCACTATGAATAACAAACAACGTACGGGTAAGATAATTATACAAGTAACTATATATCTAAATCACACAAACATGATTTTTTATATAAAAAAGATAAGAACAATAGGCTCACCCCACAAGGTGGTGCTGGTGACAAGACGGTGCGGACGATCGATGGTGGTTAGGACAAAGATGGGAAGGTACTAAGTAAACCACACCTACATATGCAAACTAAGAGTTATTTTGAGCTCAAATTGCACATAAATCAAATAAACTACCACATATAATTCCTCCCAAATTACTAAAACCGACAAATTAATCACTATATAAAGTATTGCAGGTGCTAATCTAGCAATGAGAGATGAAAGGACAAAATTGCTTACCTTTGTGATCACTTGAATGGATGGGGGCCTTCAAATCTAGACAAAATTTGGGCTAAATGTGTGATGAGCTCGACGTAGAGGGGAAGAACGGAGAGGAGAGGTGAAATGGAAAAAACGGAGCGAGCTCAATTGCGGGTAGACGAAGGGTTTATATAGGACGACATTTAGTACCGGTTCGTGCCACAAACCGGTACTAAAGGGCTGGAGGGGCCTTAGACTGACAACATCCTGCCACCACTCACTTTAGTACCAGTTCGTGGCACAAACCAGTGCTAAAAGTTCGACACGAATCGTTACTAATGAGAGCGGCCCGCCTAGCCGTTGGAACCAGCACTAATGGTCACATTAGTGCTGGCTCAAATACAAACCGGGACTAATGAGCTGAATATTAGGCCCTTTTTCCACTAGTGAGGTAAAGCAAATGTCAAGTGTGCGTAGAGTTGTATCGGTGGCCGATAGAACTTGAGGGAATATTTTTTCTGCCTTTAGCTCCTCGCTGGGTTCGACACTCTTATTTATCGAAGAAGGCTACAGACGATCCCCTATACTTGTGGGTTATCAAGACCTTTTTCTGGCGCCGTTGCCGGGGAGCAATAGCGTGAGGTGAATATTGTCATGTGTGCTTGCTTGATTTATCAGTAAGTAGTTTTTATTTTGTGCTCTTGTTTTCTATCTTTAGTTATGGGTAGGAAACGAAAAATACCAAAAAATTAGTTGTACCTACTAAACCAATGCTTGAAGACCCACCCAAAATCTATCATACTACTGAAGCTTTTTATTTGGATCATCTTCGATCCATTTGTGCTCGTGCCGAAAACCCAACTAGCTTAGTTGAGGAAAATCATTAAATGAGCATGCTTATTTTGTGCGACACCGCTTATCTCAGAAAGGGAAACTTTTGTGGCGTCATATTAATAGTTTATATTGCTATGCTTTGAATCTATGCGAAATATATCATTTTACTTGTTGTTCTGAGGACCCTAAAAAATACCTTCCCTTCGAATGTGAGATTAAGGATACACTACTAGAGAAAACCTTATACACGGGATCTTACCAGCAGCGCGGTATAAGAAGAGACGCTACTGCTAATTAGTAGTAACGCGGGTTATAAACCCATGCTACTACTAAATTGATAGTAGTAACGCCGTTTATAAACCCACATTACTACTAAGTGGTCTTCACCGTGCCCGACAGAACAAGCAGTAGTAGTAGCGTGGGATACAAACCCGCTACTACTAACTTGGTAGTAGTAGCGCGGTGTATAAACCCCACGCTACTACGTGGTCTCATCGTGCCGCCCGCGATATAGAGAAGAGAGCAGCCATCAATTTTTCTTTACTCGTCGGCCCGGTAAAATTGTCTATCTTGGAGAGAGCTACCGTCCCGTCCCGTCCCCTTCCCTCTTCCCAGTCCCAGATCGCCGCCGCCACCCAACGTCGACCTCGCCGCCGGCCATGGCCTCCACTCTCTCCCCCACAGCCTTCGCCACCACCCTCTCCCATCCAATCCCCTTACCAGAAGACAATAGAAGAGAGAGATCGAGCGAGCAGCTCGAGCGGCGGCCATGGCGCCCCCAGATCCATCCGCCGTTGTCAAGGTCCTGGACGGAGATGCTCGCGAGCTGGCTTCTGCTCGCCCGCGACGCACGCAGCTCTTCCTCACCCATCTCTTGCCCATCAAGGTAATCTCTTTCCCATCTTCTCCTCTTCGATCTGCTTTTCTCACCTTCCCTTCCCTTCCCCCCTTCCCTGATACGTCGTTCCCTTCAACACGCAGGTGCAGCCGTGCAGGCACGCGGCAGACACCACTAGTGCCCAATCCTAGCCAGCGGAGCGGCGCGGCGCACACCGGCATTGATGATGGCCGTACCTCGGAGCGGAGACGTTTGGCCTGCTCCTGGTCGGCTTACCATGCCCGCCCGCGCCTCTGGTAAGCCCCTCCACACTTCTCTATGATCTCTCATCATCCGTTGGCTGGTAATCTTATTATTCCTGCTGCTTGCTGGGTGCCGTAAAAATTAGTGACAGACTGAAACTTTCAGCAGAGATATAAATCAACGTTTATGAGCGACCCTCACCGCCGTGGAGCTGTGGTCCTCATCTAAATCGAACGTGTACAGATTATTGTAGGT
The DNA here is from genome assembly GCA_034509565.1 of Triticum monococcum. Taxonomy (NCBI): domain Eukaryota; kingdom Viridiplantae; phylum Streptophyta; class Magnoliopsida; order Poales; family Poaceae; genus Triticum; species Triticum monococcum. The sequence continues at coordinate 9,804,641 of CM067845.1, read as the reverse complement.
AACTATCGTGTTGTATCATCTGCAAATGCTCAGTTCGTGCGGGAGTTTTTTTCCCAATGTGCAGTGCCGACCGTGTAGAGGCCGGGAGTCAAGGCGGAGGATGAGATCGGGAGGCCCCGCGGCTCCACGCCGGCATCGTCGCCGCTGCCTCACAAGTTGTAACCAATATAGAAAAGCTATATGACTCGATCCAGGATCTCCTGGCTCTCTCTGATCCCGTCTCACCACAAACTTTTAATCTTTTTTCTTTTGAGTAGAATTTTAATCTTTTTAGTTCCAAGTTCTGAACATATGAAGATCCAACATCTAATTTATTTCTCATAGATGAGTGATGGACGATGCAGCGGAGGAGGCATACCGATGGCAGGTTGTAGCAAATCAGGAGGCCGCCGCCGTCGGCGGACGCTGCCGAGTGGAGAAACTACGTGGACGGTGGACGCTGCCGAGTGGAAAAACTACAGCGGACTGGTGAGATAACTGAAATTTCATAACAGCGACTCCATGCATGGTATGTTCCCCTTTTGCCATATTTTACATACGCATCTTATGTATTCTTTGAGATCTAAGCCCTTAGAGACAATAGATTCTGATCTTCTGGTCTTTGCCTGCTGATGCTTTTATTATGACTTGCAGGATTTTTTTTTACTTTTTGTACATTCTCATTTAAGTTTTCTTGCGATAGCACACTAATTAACAGAAAAACCTTATGGCATATGACCTTTTCTACGTGTGACGTATATGTAAAGTTAGTTTTCTCTTAAAAAAATCATCCGTCGATAAGCTGAATTAGAGGGAAATTCATGGAAAGTGAAACAGCATACAAACCATAGTAATAATCCCAGTGAACTAGCTCTACAGACTAGCATACATGTTATTTAGAAACAAGGGGTTTGCCATGCTACAACAATGGGTCCAGTGCGCGTCGTCGTCTTAGCCAGTTGTGTTAATCGGTGGAAATGCGAGAGGGCCATGCCTCACTAGTAATCTTGTTGATTGCCTCTGAACCTGAATGAACAACCTTGCTCGTATAGTTCTGTGTGTCCATATGATTTATGCTTTGCTGTTTTATCCTGTTGTTCCTTTTGATCCCTGTGACTGTTGCAATCAACTCTCACATGTACCATGATGCTAACTGGTAAATTAGGACAAGAGATGTTTCTATTTTGCACTGCTCATACTGTACATACTGTGATTCATCTGATGGGTTTCTTGCACCTGCAAATGACAGTGTCATGATGTTGTCAACGGTGTGGCTAAGGCAGAAGGTGTAACCAAATATGATGCAGGTGAAGCTGCTGCAGATCAGAAAGGTGAACACATGTTCGCCTGTATTAAGATATTTTCAGTAATTTAAAGCTGAAATGATATCCTGTAGCGAACTGGGATTATGGTCTATCTCTTAAACTATCTTTGATCTTGTCCATAATGCTTCCCTGCAGAGCAAAAAGGTTCAACAACCATGAAATCCTAGCTGAGGACGTGCGAGACTGGGATATAGCCAGTGACCGGGGGCAAGGGCAGCGTGCGCAGGTGCTTTCTTTGTTTTCAATCTAATTGTTGTGTGTTATTATCTTGAATACATTTCTCTTTTAATTTATTTTCAGTCTTCCAAGCCTGAACATAGTTATTGTATCTTATTATCGTCTTTGGAAATGGCCGGACCCTTCCGTGAACCCTGCACAAGCAGGAGCTAACTAACAAGTTTTCACTTTCTCGACTGGGTGCAGGGTGATCGACGAGCACTACTGCGGCCCGATGGGAGTTGTGCTCTTCAACTACTCGGAGTCAGACTTCACCGTGAAGCCCCGCGACCGCGTCATACAGATTATCGTCCAGGTGATTGCGACGCAGGAGGTCCCCGGGGTGGAGGACCTCGACGCCACCGTCCGGACATCACCGAGGTGGAGGACGACGCCACCGTTCGGAGTTCCTCAAGGTGGAGGACCTCGATGCTTTGTACATACATCTAGAGAAGTGGTCTGGTTAGGTTGATGGTGAAACGCTAGGGAAGGTACCAACCTTTTGATGATGGTTGTGTGTGTCCTCGTGATCTCTTTGAGTTGAGATGTTGAATGATGCATCCATAAACACTACAAGTGTTAAGATGGTTCTGTGAAATTTATTTTGCACTGGACGTGTCTCTGATCTCCATTCATGAATACTACATCTATTTTTATTTTTTTTAATTCCTAATTTGATACTAGTAGCGTTGGGAAAAAGGTTCCCTACTAGTATTTAGGATACTAGTAGCGCTGGTATTGTAGGCACGCTATTACTACTTCATTAGTAGTAGCGCGAGTCTGTAATACCAGTAGCGAGGGTTCCTCCCACGCTACTACTAACTATTAGGTGTAGCGCCTTATTAGTAGCGCCGGTACCCGCGCTACTGATACACCTAAAACCCACGCTACTGCTAACCTTTTCCCTAGTAGTGATAATGGAATCTTACCTTCTTATGCCAAGGGTGTTTATAATTACTTTGATATTGAACAAATTGAAGAATTTGTTGCTTTTAAGGGTGCCTATGAAATCGCTTCTTTGATTCAAAAATATGATGCTACTCTTTACAAATCTGAAAATTTTGCCATACTTAAATATTGCTATGAAAACTCTGCTTCTAATGCTTATGTTAAAGAATATATTGAGTACTTCTCTGCTATCCAAGAAGAGAATAATATTTTGCAGGATTCTATGGAAGAAGAAATTGATGAAACTGTGAGCTCATTGGATGAAAAAGGTAACGAGGAGAGTGAAGAACAAAAGGAGGAAGAGTGTATTAGCTACCCGTGCCCACCTTCTAATGAGAGTAACTCTTCAACTCTTACATTGTTTAATGTCCCTTCGTTTTTACCGAAGGATGAATGCTACGACCCCGTTGGTTCATTCGAAATATCCCTTTTTGATGAACTTGATGCTTGCTATGCTTGTGGCCATGATGCCAATATGAATTATGCTTATGGAGATGAACTTGCTATTGTCCTTATGTTAAAAATGAAATTGTTTCTATTGCACCCACACATGATAGTCCTATTCTCTTTTTGAATTCTCCCAACTACACTATATCAGAGAAGTTTGCACTTATTAAGGATTACTTTGATGGGTTGCCTTTTACCGTTGCACATGATAATTTTGATGAATTTAATATGCATGTGTTTGTTGATCCTACTTGCAATTATTATGAGAGTGGAACTACATCTCTGCCTCTCTATGTCTCCAACAGGAAAGAATTGCAAGAAACTTCTTATGCTATGTATTGGCCTTTACTTGATGTGCATGAATCTTTCTTGTATGACATGCCGATGCATAGGAAGAGAGTTAGACTTCAACATTGCATGATATATGTTGCTTTGTGCTCATTACTAAATGCCAAATCATTGCTAATTAAAATTGGCTTTGATATACCTTGGGATCCGGTGGATTCATTACTTGAGCAGATTATGCCTAGCTTAATGGCTTTAAAGAAAGCACTGCCAGGGAGACAACCCGGAAGTTTTAGAGAGTCATTTATTTCTGTTGAGTGCTTTTATAAAGTTAAAAAAACTACAAAGGGGAACTTAAAAAATTTTTCACAAAAGAGAAGCGGTTGGAAGTTATGCGTTGGAGAAGTTAGGGTTGAACTTGAACACTTGCCTTTAGGATGAGTAGATTGTTTCTTGGTATGTGCGGTGCAAAAAAAGAAACTTTGGCTGTAGTGCACGATTTTACATTTTTTATTGGAATGCGAAAATTTCTAAAACTTTTTGCATAGTCTTGCTATACAAATTTTTTATTTTGTCCTAATTTTTCATAATTGTTGGAGTACCAAAAGTATGGTGAATGTTTCAGATTACTACACACTGTCCTGTTTAAGACAAATTCTGTTTTTGATTCATTGTTTTGCTTGTTTTGATGAAACTATTGATTATCTAAGTGGAATAAGCCATGAAAAAGTTATATTACAGTAGCTACAAAGCAAAAACAAAATATGAATTGGTTTGCAACAGTACTTAGAGTAGTGATTTGCTTTATTATACTAACGGGGCTTACCGAGGTTTTTGTTGAGTTTTGTGTGGATGAAGTGATCAAAGATCGAGGATGTATCAATATGAGGAGAAGGAGGAGAGGCAAGAGCTCAAGCTTGGGGATTCCCAAGGCACTCCAAGTAAATATTCAAGGAGACTCAAGCGTCTAAGCTTGGGGATGCCCTGGAAGGCATCCCATCTTTCTTCAACAAGTATCAGTATGTTTTCGTCTTTGTTTCATTCATGTGATATGCGTAAATCTTGGAGCGTATTTTGCGCTTAGTTTTTACTTTTCTTTCATTCACCATGTTGGTATGAGATAGTCCATGGTTGATTTATAGAACGCTCGTTGCACTTCACGTATATCTTTTGAGTGTCGCTTTATAGAATGCTTCATGTGCTTCACTTATATCATTTGAAATTTGGATTGCCTATTTCTCTTCACATAGAAAACCGTTGTTTGTAGAATGCTCTTTCGCTTCACTTATATTTATTAGAGCATGATATTTTGTAGAAAGAATTAAACTCTCATGCTTCACTTACATCTATTTAGAGAGTCAAAAGGAATTGGTCATTTGCATGGTTAGTCATGAAATCCTACATAAAACTTATGGATCATTGAATATGATATGTTTGATTCCTTGCATTAGTTTTGCGATATAGAGATGGTAATATGTGGGAGGTACAAGTAAACGGTTGTGGTTGGTAAGAATATTGGCGTTAAGGTTTGTGATTCCCGAAGCATGCACGTATAGTCTCTCGTTATGCTATGAAGTTGGAGCATGATTTATTATTGATTTTCTTCCTTATGAGTGGCGGTCGGGGACGAGCGATGGTCGTTTCCTACCAATCTATCCCCATAGGGGCATGCGTAGTAGTACTTTGCTTTGAGGGCTAATATACTTTTGCAATAAGTGTATGAGTTCCTTATAACTAATGTGAGTCCATGGATTATATGCACTCTTACCTTTCTGCAATTTGCTAGCCTCTACGGTACCGTGCATTGCCCTTTCTCACCTCGAGAGTCGATGCAAACTTCGCTGGTGCATCCAAACCCCGTGATATGATACGCTCTATCACACATAAGCCTTATTATATCTTCCTCAAAACAGCCACCATACCTACCTATTATGGACTTTCCATAGCCATTCCGAGATATATTCTCAGACAACTTCCACCGCTTCTGTTTTGATGACTAGAGAATTCATTGTCATATTGCTTTGCATGATCATATAGCTGACATAGTTACGGCAAAGCCATTGTTCATCATTTCTATACATGTTATGCTAGATCATTGCACATCCTGGTACACTGCCATAGGCATTCATATAGATTCATACTTTGTTATAGGTATCAAGTTGTAATTTTTATTTCTTTTGTGTTATAAGTAAATAGAAATGAGACGATCATCATTATTCATTTTTAGAGCATTGCCCCAGTGAGGAAAGGATGATGGAGACTATGATTCCCCCACAAGTCGGGATGAGACTCCGGACAATGAGAGAGAAAAAAAGGGGAAAAGAAAAAAAAGAAAAAATAAAGAGAGAAGGGGCATGCTAGTTCCACACTTGTGCTTCAAAGTAGCACCATGTTTTTCATATGGAGAGTCTCCTATGTTGTCCACTTCCATATACTAGTGGGAATTTTTCATTATAGGATTAGATGCACACCCACTTACTTTTCATATTGAGCTTTCATACACTTATAGCTCTTAGTGCATTCGTTGCATGGCAATCCCTACTCCTCACATTGATATCAATTAATGGGCATCTCCATAGCACGTTGGTTAGCCATGTCGATGAGAGAATGTCTTACTATTTTGTCCTCTCTATATTTACCCCTATCATCATACTCTATTCCACCTGTAGTGTCATATCCATGGCTTGCACTCATGTATTGCGTGAGGGTTCAAAAAGCTGAAGCGTGTTAAAAAGTATGAACTAATTGCTCGGCTTGTCATCGGGGTTGTGCATGATAAATACTTTGTGTTAAGAAGACAGAGCATGACAAGACTATATCATTTTGTAGGGATAGCTTTCTTTAGCGTTGATATTTTGAAAGACATGATTGTTTGTTGGGATGCCTAAGCATTGATGTCTTTATGTCAAATTATAGACTACTGCTTTGAATCACTTATGCTCGAATATTCATGCCATGATTAGATATATGATCAAGTTTATGCTAGGTAGCATTCCACATCAAAAATTATCCTTTTATCATTTACCTACTCGAGGATGAGCAGGAATTAAGCTTGGTGATGCTGATACGTCTCCGTCGTATCTATAATTTTTGATTGTTCCATGGCAATATTATAAAACTTTCACATATTTTTTGGCAACTTTTGATATGATTTATCGGACTAACTTATTGATCTAGTGCCTAGTGCCAGTTCATGTTTGTTGCATGTTTTTTGTTTCACAGAAAATCCATATCAAACGAAGTCCAAACACGATAAAAATTTACAAAGAATTATTTTGGAATATATGTGATTTTGGGAGTTGGAATCACCGCAAACGAAGGCCCACACCCACCACAAAACACCTGGGTGCACCCCAGGGCCGAAGCGTGCCATGGTGGGTTGTGCTCACCTCGTACGTCGGTTGGAGCTCTACTTCGGGCGCAAGGAAGCTTATATCCGGAAAAAACGGTGTTAAAATTTCAGCGCAATCGGAGTTGCGGATCTCCCGGAATATAAGAAACGGTTTTCGGCCAGATATGGGGAATGCGAAACAGAAGAGAACAAAGAGGGAGATCCAACCTCGGAGGTGCTCCCGCCCCTCCGCCGCCATGGAAGCCATGGAACAGAGGGGGAACTCTCCTCCCATCTATGGGGGGAGGCCAAGGAAGAAGGAGGAGGGGGCTCTCTCCCCCTCTCTTCCGGTGGCGCCGGAGTGCCGCCGGGGCAAGGATCATGACGGTGATCTACATCAACAATCTTGCTAATGTCAACACCAACTCTCTCTCCCTCTATGCAGCGGTGTAACACCTCTTCTCCCCGCTGTAATCTCTACTTAATCATGGTGCTCAACTCCATATATTATTTCCCAATGATATTTGGCTATCCTATGATGTTTGAGTAGATCAGTTTTGTCCTATGGGTTAATCATGATCTTGGTTGGTATGATTTTATATTTTATTTATGGTGTTGTCCTGCGGTGCCCTCTGTCTCACGCAAATGTGAGGGGTCCCCGATGTAGGGTGTTGCAATACGTTCATGATTCTCTTATGGTGGGTTGTGAGATTGACAAAATCTTAAACCTGAGTAGGTGGGTTGTTGCGTATGGGATAAAGAAGACTTGATACTTAACTCTATGGTTGGGTTTCATGACCTTAATGATATTTAGTAGTTGCGGATGCTTTCTAGGGGTCCAATCATAAGTGCATATGATCCAAGTAGCGAAAGTATGTTAGCTCGTGCCTCTCCGTCATGTAGAATTACAAGAATGATTACCGGTACTTGCTATCGATTTCCTAGGGACAAATGACTTTCTTGTTGACAAAAGCTATCCACTTTTATTACCTTGCAATTTGTAGTTTTATTCTCATAATGTACTCGTAGTTTTATTCTTGCAAAATAGTTTCATACTTGTTTTGGGTAAAGCAAACGTCAAGTGTGCATAGAGTTGTATCGGTGGTCAATAGAACTTGAGGAAATATTTGTTCTGCCTTTAGCTCCTCGTTGGGTTTGACACTCTTACTTATCGAAGAAGGCTACAAACTATCCCCTATACTTGTGGCTTATCAGTACACAACAGGGCATAGTTTATATAACCTATGGCTAAGGCATAGGGAATGACTTTCATTCTCTCTCTATCTTCTGCCATGGTCGGGCTTTGAGTCTTACTCAACTTCACACCTTGCAACATAGGCAAGAACTCTTACTTTGACTGATCTATTTTGAACTTCTTCAAAACTTTGCCAAGGTTTGTACTTTGTGAAAGTCCTATTAAGCGTCTTGATCTATCCCTATAGATCTTGATGCATAATGTGTAAGCAGCTTCACTGAGGTCTTTCATCGAAAAAAATTCTTATTCAAGTATCCTTTTATGCTATCCAGAAATTCCATATCATTTCCAATCAACAATATGTCATCCACATATATATAAGAAAAGCTACAGAGCTCCCACTCACTTTCTTATAAATACAGGCTTCACCGTAAGTCTGTATTAAACCATATGCTTTGATCACCTCATCAAAGCATATATTCCAACTCTGAGATGCTTGCACCAGTCCATAGATGGGTCGCTAGAGCTTGCACACTTTGTTAGCACATTTAGGATCGACAAAACCTTCTGGTTGCATCATATACAACTCTTCTTTACACTGGTAGAAAAAGGGCCTATAGTCCCGGTTCGTAAGGGCCTTTAGTCCCGGTTCCTGAACCGGGACTAAAGTGTCGGTACTAATACCTCCCACCTTTAGTCCCGGTTCAATCCAGAACCGGGACTAAAGCCCATCCACGTGGGCAGTGTGCAGAGCCCAGTCAGGAGACCCTTTGGTCCCGGTTGGTGGCACCAACCGGGACCAATAGGCATCCACGCGTCAGCATTTCTGTGGCTAGGGTTTTTGTTTTTTTTAAAGGGGGGGGTTGGGGGTTTTGGGGGGTTAATTTAGGTGTTTCATATATTGTGTTAGCTAGCTATAATTAATATAGAGAAGTGTCCTCTCTTATGTCCGTGCTTGGTCGACGCTACGTACTATACATACGTATAGAGAGGACTAGACACGCTGGCTAGCTAGTAAAGCAAACGAAGGAAACAGAAGATCGTCATGAACATATATGCATACAGAGAGAAGTGATATCGAGCACCTCTCCTTCTCCGAGAGATTGGTCGAACAACAAGTTCTCGTATATCTATCTGACAGTACCGGCTACATATATACAGTAATTATCTCTTACAAATATAATCATACGGACTCAGGTTTAACATAGAATTCTCCGTCTTCAGGGATCACGTGGTCAAGAAAGAATGCCGCCAATTCCTCTTGAATTGCTCGCATGCTAGCTGGTGCTAGGAGTTCATCCCGCTTCCAAAACATCTAATTTGAAGAAGGGGGTCAATACATATATATATATATATGAATGAATGAAACTCAACACAAATGATGGTAATAAAATAAAATTGTGAATATTGTTATTTACGTACTTCATATTGTTCGTTAGAGTACCCGCCCCGCTCACACGTCGTGTGGCGGATGGACTCGCAGATGTAGTATCCACAGAAATCATTCCCTTGTTCCTGCCACAACCACTTTACAAGAAATAGAGGTCAATCAAACTGATAAGCAAGAATGCTAAATGGTATTGATGAAACTAGCGCTTGAATCACTAGGAGATGCGCGGAACATGCTACTATAGTACTTACTTTCGGGTGTCTAAATTCCAGCTCCTTCGGCAGTCTCGGAACTTTTTTGGTAAATTTTCTCCAAACCCTACCGGACAAAGAAAACAATTACTTGATATCAGGAAATGAACAAAGTTGCTGATATGGTGGATAATGATCGATTTAACTTACTTCTTGAGGATTTCAGTCATGTCTGCATAGTCCTGGGGATCTTTTCGTTTTGAGTCTAAGACGGTTACTAGTCCCTGCTCAAGCTTAATCTCTAGGAGAATATAGTGGAAACTGCACACGCATGCATAACTCATGAATTACATTACTATAACCTTGAGTAATATATAAGGGAAACCGAATACGCACAAGACAGTAACACTCACTTGAAGTTGTAAGGAAAGAGTATTATATCTTTGTTTTGATTTATTACGAACGATTGTAGCAAGTTGGCCTCGGTAGCTGCGACATGAAGTTTAACCTGAATTGCATCTATGAGATATGTGTTAATGAACCCAATATCACCGACTTGTCTTTTCTTCAATTCGACGATCTTCAATCTGCATAATATAGTGATGATGGTTATAAATACATGCAATGAAAGAGCTAAGCTATATAGAGAAACTTAATGACAGAAGTAGTACTACTTACAGACAGTAGCAGGCGACCGTTGTTTTATCGAGGGCCAATTGATTGAAAAACTGATAGAACTCCTCAAATGGAACAGGCAACAGATCAATTCCAACGAGGTCATGCTCCTTTTTAACTCTCACATACAAAGTACTCCTCCCCCAGAGTCTCTGCAGATTTTCAAGTACCAATCATGCAATCTTCGCATCATCGTTCATAGAGATCTTTCATCTTTGACGAGAGGCTTCCCGTACTCGTATCTTTGCATCTGCATGTCCATGGGTTCATAATGTACTTCGTCGGGCAGGTAATCTGCAAGATTATTATAACCGGGCACCATCCTCGGATCATTAGCGACGTTGTGGCTAGGCACCTTGAGCGGGGGGCATGATTGCTTCACTTGTTTGCCGAGCTGGGCAATTTGTTTCCCAGCTCGTCGTTTTTTCAGCCTTTCATCACTGACAGTAGTTCCCGATCGCTCCGCTTCGGCAAATTCCTTTCCAATAATGCGGTCATAGTTTCCTTTTGGCGGATCAGACTTTGGTGGTTTTGTCAGGGCAGCCAGAGTGCGCTTCACTTTTACCCCATCTACCTTCTCCTCCGGAGGTGGATGTTTCTTTGCTTTCACCCCTTCAAAGAATTTCCTCACTTCTTCTCGCGCGATCTCGGCGTTCTCCTCCTGGGTCCTCTCGTATGGTAACTTCTCTAGAGTCTTCAGAGAAGGACCGAATCTGTATGTCCTCCCGCCTCTGGTTGTACTGCTAGACGCCGACCGAGCAGATGAAGCGGTTGTCTTCTTTACTTGCTTAAGAGGCGGAGGAGAAGGACTACGACCCGCCGGAGCAGCTGGAGCGGCGGCAGGTCTCTTCTACCCTTGCTGACGAGGCGGAGAAGGAGGAGGTTGGCTGCTCGGGCGCGTCGTCGCAGGCGGAGACGGAGGTGGAGTGCCGCCACGCGCCGGAGAAGGAGCCGGCCGAGGGCCCTGATCGTCACTCGCCGGAGGAGGAGGCGGTGGAGGAGGCGGAGTGCCCTGACTCGCCGGAGGAGGAGGTGGAGGCGGAGGCGTCCAGTTCGGAAGGTTGATGAGGTCCTTCCGCCATAGGCATGGAGTCTTCAGAGCAGACCCCAACCGAGTCTCCCCTTCACCGGTAGGGTGGTCAAGCTGGAGGTCCTCAAATCCCTCCGTTATCTCATCCACCATCACCCTAGCATATCCTTCTGGAATCGGCATGCAGTGAAAAGTTGCGTCGGGTTCAGTAGGATAAACAGAGCCAACGGCCGCCTTGACCTTCAAATTCATCCATTGCGTCATTAGGTGGCAATTTTGAGACTCCGTTATAGCATCCACAGGATAGCTGGCAGGAGCCGTCAAGGCATGCTGCAGCTGAAGCTGCTCGGTGGAAGCCACGCTTCTTCTGCGCTGAGATGGCGTGGTAGCTTCGGGGGAGGCTTCGGCAGTACGTTTGCTGCGATTTGCTTCTCGTTCGTCTATCGCTTGTACCCTTGCGTGCAGCGCCTGCAGTTCGGTCCGCTGCACTTTTTTCCTCCTCTCATGGGATTTGTAACCGCCTGCGTCCGGAAACCCAACCTTCCACGGAACGGAGCCTGGCGTGCCTCGTGTCCGTCCAGGGTGCTCAGGATTCCCGAGGGCCATTGTGAGCTCGTCGTGCTCTCTGTCTGGAAAGAACGTCCCTTCCTGCGCTGCATCGATATAGTGCTTAAGCTTACTGACTGGTATGTCCATTTGTTCGTTCGTCCAAATGCATTCCCCTGTTTCAGGGTCCAAGGTTCCGCCAGCCCCGAAGAACCAAGTCCGGCAACGGTCTGGCCAGTTATTTGTCTCTGGTCTGATCCCTTTATGAACCAGATCATTCTCAACCTTGGACCACTTAGGCCGGGCTACGAGGTAGCCACCTGACCCCGTGCGATGGTGAAGCTTCTTCTTCGCGGCATTCTGCTTGTTTGTCGCCGACATCTTCTTACTCTTTTCCGATGTCTTGTAGGCCACAAATGCGGGCCAGTGATCTCTGATCTTCTCATATCTGCCCTTGAATTCTGGTGTCTCTTTTTTATCGACAAACCTATTCAGCTCTTTCTTCCACCTCCTGAATAGATCTTCCATCCTCTTCAGAGCAAAAGACTTGATTAATTTCTCTTTAATTGGGTTCCCTGGATTATCCTCTGGCGGTAGGGTGAAATTTGACTTCAGCTCAGTCCAAAGATCATTTTTCTACATATCATTGACATAAGACACCTCAGGGTCTTCTGTAGCCGGCTTAAACCATTGCTGGATGCTTATCGGGATCTTGTCCCTAACCAGAACCCCACACTGAGCAACAAATGCCCTCTTTGTCCGGAGGGGTTCAATAGGTTGACCGTCGGGCGCAATTGCTGTGATCTCAAGCTTTTCATCCGAGCTCAACTTTTTCTTCGGGCCTCGTCTCTTTACTGAAGTTGTGCTCGATCCGGAGGCCTAGAAAAAAGAACAAAGACTTAATTAATATGTGTACATACCAAAACAATGAATGCATCAATCAGCTAGTCAGCATAGGCTTAACTAATATATATACCTGGCCGGACTCGGTTCGGTCACCGGAGCCGTCATCACGGTCTCCTTCTTGCACCGGCATTGGGTCACCGGCGCCGTCCTCATGTTCTTCTTCTTGCACCGGCATTAGGTCACCGTAGCCAGCTTGTTCACCCTCTCCTTCCGGACCATCGATGATATCGTTGAGATAGTACGAGACGGCATCACTTCCTTGTGCAATTATCTCCCTCAACAACGCTGCTTTTGTTGCTTCGTCTAGGGCGGTGTCCATAGTTTCTACAAATATTTACAACATGGCAATTATTATTCAAACATGACAGATGGATATATTAGTGCCAAACGTAGAACTAGCTACCTAATCATAGTAAGCTATCGGGAGGGGGTATATATTGACAACGACGACACTACATCTATATATGTCCCTCGATGACCCTCGTTCCCGATAAAAAAAGAGGAAGAAGAAGAAAAAAAGAGGAGAAGAAAGAATAGAGGAGAAGAACTCCTCTATTCTTTCTTCTCCTCTTTTTTCTTCTTCTTCCTCTTCTTTTTTTATCCTCTTCTTCCTCTCATGTTCGAGAGGATCGCCTTGGGGTCGGGAGGTTGCCTAGTGTCAAAGGATTCAACAAAACCATGTCTTCATCATTAGGCGAAAGTAACATGTGCATGATGGTAGGAAGCTCTTCAAAGTTGTTCTGGAACGGAGTCCCAGATAGGATAATTCGCTTTTTGGTACAAAGTTCAGCAAGAGCCTTCCGAATATCGCTATTTGGAAGGCCTTTGCTGAATTCGTACCAAAAGGCGGATTATTCTATCTGGGACTCCATTCCAGAAGAACTTTGCAGAACTTCGTACCAACATGCCCTGGTTACTTCCGGCTAATGATGAAGGCATGGATTTCTTCAATACTTTGACACTAGGAAACCTCTCTCGACCCCTCGGCGATTCTTGACCCCTCGAACCCTCAACGACCCTGAAACCCTCGACCCTTGACCCCTTAACGACCCTCGACCCTCTACCCTAGTTCCCGACCCTCGACCAATAGAGGAGAAGAAGAAAGGAATAGCTAGAGGAGAAGATCGAAGAAAAAAAAGAAGAAACAAAAGAGGAGAAGAAGAAAGGAATAGTGGAGAAGAAGAGAAAATAGAATATATTCTATTTTCTCTTCTTCTCCACTATTCCTTTCTTCTTCTCCTCTTCTTTTTCTTCTGTTTTCTTCTTCTTATTTATTTCTCCTCTTCTTTTCGGTAGAGGAAACCCTAAATAGCTAGCAAGTATCGTGGGTGTGAGATACATGCGGCCTTCAGTGTCGGACACTACATCCACGTCCCACAAGTGACGTGGGCGTCGAAACCCGCGCCACTTGTGGGATGTGGATGTAGTGTCCGACACCGACGGTACATGTATCTCACACCGACGATACTTTCTATTTAGGGTTTCTCCTCTACCACTCGGCGGCCCTCTCGACGACCCTCGTTCCCGATAAAATAAAGAGGAAGAAGAAGAAGAAGAAAAAAGAGAAGAAAGAATAGAGGAGAAGAACCCTCGAACCCTACACGACCCTCTTCTTCCTCTCATGTTCGAGCGGATTGCCGAGGGGTCGGGAGGTTGCCTAGTGTCAAAGGAAACCCTAAATAGCTAGCAAGTATCGTGGGTGTGAGATACATGTGGCCTTCGGTGTCGGACACTACATCCACGTCCCACAAGTGACGTGGGCATCGAAGCCCGCGCCACTTGTGGGATGTGGATGTAATGTCCGACACCGATGGTACATGTATCTCACACCGACGATACTTTCTATTTAGGGTTTCTCCTCTACCACTCGGTGGCCCTCTCGACGACCCTCGTTCCCGATAAAATAAAGAGGAAGAAGAAGAAGAAAAAAGAAGAGAAGAAAGAATAGAGGAGAAGTCTCCTCTATTCTTTCCTCGCCTCTCTCATGAATGTCCGGCGTTCTCGACCCCCCCCCTCCCCACGTGTCGAAGAAAAAAAAGAAGAAAAAAAAGAGGAGAAGAAGAAAGGAACAGAGGAGAAAAGAGAAAAAAATATATATTCTATTTTTCTCTTTTCTCCTCTATTCCTTTCTTCTTCTCCTCTTTTTTTCCTTCTTTTTTCTTCTTCTTATTTATTTCTCCTCGTCTTCCTCTCCCCTCTCGGTGACCCTAGACCCCCTCTCGACCCTCGACCCCTAGGCGACCGTCGACCCCTCTTTTTTTTTCTTCCTCTTCTATTTTATCCTCTTCTTCCTCTACCGCTCGGCGACCCTCGACGACGCTCGTTCCCGATAAAAAAAGAGGAAGAAGAAGAAAAAAAAGAGGAAAAGAAAGAATAGAGGAGAAGTCTCCTCTATTCTTTCTTCTCCTCTTTATTTTCTTCTTCTTCCTCTTTTTTTTATCCTCTTCCTCCTCTCATGTTCGACGACCCTCGACCCCTCGGCGACCCTAGACCCCCTCTCGACCCCCTCTTCTTCTCCCTCTTCTAATTCATTTGTTCATATGAATATAAAAACAATTTCATATTTACAATAATTAATATCACCAAAAAAATCCTAATTTTTCTAAAGAACTATTTTTTGCATATATACATGAACATAGATATATACACAGAGAACATATATACACATATATATAAAAAGCAAGCATATACATGAAAAAATATCTATGAATAGAAAAAAAAATCCTAATATAGCTATGAAAAAATATCTATGAACAGAAAAATATCTATGAAAAAACAAGCATATATATACATATATATTTTTTGCATATATACATGAAAAAAAGCATATATATAGCAGAAAAAAAGCATATAACAGAAAAAAAGGGCGCCGCGGCCGGACCAGAGGAGGACCGCGACGGCGACGATGGGGGCGGTCGGGCGACGGCGACGGCGACGGCGGGGCGGCGCGCGGGAGGGCGACGGCGACGGGGCAGGGACAGCGAGCACGGGGCGGCGACGGCGAGCAGGGCGCGCGGGGCGCGACGAGGACGGAGGGGGCGGCGAGGGCGCCGGCGCGTGGGGGCAGGGGCGCGGGGCGAGCACGGGGCAGGGGCGCGGGGCGACGATGGGGCAGGGCGCGGCGACGGCGACGAGGAGGACGAGCAGCCTGGCGGCGTCGGCGATGGGGACTGGAGCAGTTGCCGAAATTTTCGCAAGTGCTGTATATATAGGTAGCGCAATGGTCCCGGTTTGTGGCACGACCCGTGACTAATGCTCCCTTTAGTCCCGGTTGGTGCCACGAACTGGGACCAAAGGCCAATTTTCAGCTGCCCAAAGGGCGGGAAGCGGCGGCCTTTGGTCCCGGTTGGTGGCACCAACCGGGACTAAAGGGGGGTAATGTTCACGGTTGGTGCCATGAACCGTGACCAATGCCCCCTTTAGTCCCGGTTGGTGCCACCAACCGGGACCAATGCCCTTGTGCGCCCCGCGCCCAGAAGTTTAGTCCCACATCGCTAGCTGAAGGGCGCCGATACTGGTTTATAAGCGCTGCTCTGCCTCCCCTTTCGAGCTCCTCTCAAATGCAGGCTTTCGGGCCTAAACTGCTACTGCCTGTGGGCCTATTGGGCCTCTGCGGGCCTGAATCCTGGCCCATGTAGGGTTTCTAGTCGTATTCAGGCCATGGAGGCCCAGTAGGAGGCATTTTTTTGGTTTTTTCTTTTTTGTTTCTAAATTTTTTTGGTTTTTTATTTTTTTATTTCTACTTACAACTAAATACTTACAGTTTTTTAGTGATTTCTTTTTGCTTTTAGGTCACAAAAATTATAAACTTTCTATTGGTGCCATTAGTTTTAAATTTTAAATAGTTTAAATTTGAATTTTTTAAAATTTGTGTGAATCACTAGTTTATGAATAACTTTACTATAAAATTAGAAAAAAATTTCTATTTATTTTTTATTTCTACTTACAACTAAATACTTACAGTTTTTTAGTGATTTCTTTTTGCTTTTAGGTCACAAAAATTATAAACTTTCTATTAGTGCCATTAGTTTTAAATTTTAAATAGTTTAAATTTGAATTTTTCAAAATTTGTGTGAATCACTAGTTTATGAATTTTTTCTTCTTTGCTATTTATTTTTTATTTATACTTACAATTAAATACTTATAGTTTGCTTTTAGGTCACACAAATTATATTCTTTTTGCTATTGAAGAATATTATAGTTTTATTTTAGTTGATCATAACATAATATTTTAATTGATTGTTTTTATTTTCATAAAAGTTTTGTAGTTCATTCTGTTTGCTATTAATTCATTCTTTGAGCTAAATGACTCTGAAATTGGAAAGCATTTCAAAATGAACTCTGAAAAGGTTGAAAGTTGGCATGGTATCATCATTTCACCCACATAGCATGTTCCAAAAAGTAGAGAGGGTTACGACAAAAACTTGATGCACTTATTTTACAAAATGGACAATCACTTTCGAAGTATCAAAGTTTCAAACCATAAGACATGAAAGCATTTCAAATGAACTCTGAAAAAGTTGAAAGTTGGGATGCCTGGTATCATAATTTCCCCCACATAGCATTTTCTTATTGCGGGAGAAAGTCTTCACTTTTTCTTCGCTTGTGTCATTTTCTTATTGCGCCGTAACCATGGATAATCTTCATTGTTTATCAGGATGCTTGGGTCAGCCTTGACATTGAAGGGAGGAATTTCATGAAACTTTTCATAATCTTCAGACATGTCTATCTTGCCGTCCACTCCCAGGATGTCCCTTTTTCCTGAAAGAACTATGTGGCGCTTTGGCTCATCGTATGATGTATTCGCTTCCTTATCTTTTATTTTTCTCGGTTTAGTAGACATGTCCTTCACATAGATAACATGTGCCACATCATTGGCTAGGACGAACGGTTCGTCAGTGTACCCAAGATTTTTCAGATCCACTATTGTCATTCCGTACTGTGGGTCTACTTGTACCCCGCCGCCAAACAGAATGAACCATTTGCACTTAAACAAAGGGACCTTAAAATCAGGTCCGTAGTCAAGTTCCCATATGTCCACTATGTAACCATAATATGTGTCCTTTCCGCTCTCGGTTGCTGCATCAAAGCGGACACCACTGTTTTGGTTGGTGCTCTTTTGATCTTGGGCGATCGTGTAAAATGTATTCCCATTTATCTCGCGTCCTTTGTAAGTCAATACAGTCAAAGATGGTCCCCTGGACAACAAGTACAACTCATCACAAATAGTGTTGTCACCTCTCAGACGTGTTTCCAACCAACTGCTGAAAGTCCTGATGTGTTCACATGTAATCCAGTCGTCGCATTGCTCCGGGTGTTTGGAGCGCAGACTATTCTTGTGTTCATCGACATACGGGGTCAGCAAGGTAGAGTTCTGTAGAACTGTGTAGTGTGCTTGAGACCAAGAATATCCGTCCCTGCATATTATTGAGTCTCTTCCAAGAGTGCCTTTTCCAGTCAGTCTCCCCTCATACCGCGATTTAGGGAGACCTATCTTGTTAAGGCCAGGAATGAAGTCAACACAAAACCCGATAACATCCTCTGTTTGATGGCCCATGGAGATGCTTCCTTCTGGCCTAGCGCGGTTACGGATATATTTCTTTAGGACTCCCATGAACCTCTCAAAGGGGAACATATTGTGTAGAAATACGGGCCCCAGGATGACAATCTCGTCGACTAGATGAACTAGGACGTGCGTCATGATATTGAAGAAGGATGGTGGGAACACCAGCTCGAAACTGACAAGACATTGCGCCACATCACTCCTTAGCCTTGGTACCATTTCTGGATCGATCACCTTCTGAGAGATTGCATTGAGGAATGCACATAGCTTCACAATGGCTAATCGGACGTTTTCCGGTAAAAGCCCCCTCAATGCAACCGGAAGCAGTTGCATCATAATCACGTGGCAGTCATGAGACTTTAGGTTCTGAAACTTTTTCTCTGGCATATTTATTATTCCCTTTATATTCGATGAGAAGCCAGTCGTGACCTTCATACTAAGCAGGCATTCAAAGAAGATTTCTTTCTCTTCTTTCGTAAGAGCGTAGCTGGCAGGACCTTTATACTGCTTCGGAGGCATGTCGTCTTTTTCATGCAAACGTTGCAGGTCCTCCCGTGCCTCCGGCGTATCTTTTGTCTTCCCATACACGCCCAAGAAGCCTAGCAGGTTCACGCAAAGGTTCTTCGTCACGTGCATCACGTCGATTGAGGAGCGGACCTCTAGGTCTTTCCAGTAGGGTAGGTCCCAAAATATAGATTTCTTCTTCCACATGGGTGCATGTCCCTCAGCGTCATTCGGAACAGCTAGTCCACCGGGACCCTTTCCAAAGATGACGTAGGGTAAATCATTGACCATAGCAAGCACGTGATCACCGGTGCGCATGGCGGGCTTCTTCCGGTGATCTGCCTCGCCTTTGAAATGCTTGCCTTTCTTTCGACATTGATGGTTGGTCGGAAGAAATCGACGATGGCCCAGGTACACATTCTTCTTGCATTTGTCCAGGTATATACTTTCAGTGTCATCTAAACAGTGCGTTGATGGTCACGAACAGCAACGCCTTAAGGTTAAATTCCTCCTGTCTGTGCTCATCCCACGTACGTACACCATTTCCATTCCACAGCTGTAAAAGTTCTTCAACTAATGGCCTTAGGTACACATCAATTTCGTTGCCGGGTTGCTTAGGGCCTTGGATGAGAACTGGCATCATAATGAACTTCCGCTTCATGCACATCCAAGGAGGAAGGTTATACATACATAGAGTCACGGGCCAGGTGCTGTGATTACTGCTCTGCTCCCCGAAAGGATTAATGCCATCCGCGCTTAAAGCAAACCATACATTCCTTGGGTCCTTTGCAAACTCATCCCAGTACTTTCTCTCGATTTTTCTACACTGCGACCCGTCAGCGGGTGCTCTCAACTTCCCATCTTTCTTTCGGTTCTCACTGTGCCATCGCATCATCTTGGCATGCTCTTCGTTTCTGAACAGACGTTTCAACCGTGGTATTATAGGAGCATACCACATCACCTTTGCAGGGAACCTCTTCCTGAGGGGCTCGCCGTCAACATCACCGGGGTCATCTCGTCTGATCTTATACCGCAACGCACCGCATACCGGGCATGCGTTCAGATGCTTGTATGCACCGCGGTAGAGGATGCAGTCATTAGGGCATGCATGTATCTTCTCCACCTCCAATCCTAGAGGGCATACGACCTTCTTTGCTGCGTATGTACTGTCGGGCAATTCGTTATCCTTTGGAAGCTTCTTCTTCAATATTTTCAGTAGCTTCTCAAATCCTTTGTCAGCCACAGCATTCTCTGCCTTCCACTGCAGCAATTCCAGTACGGTACCGAGCTTTGTGTTTCCATCTTCGCAATTGGGGTATAACCCTTTTTTGTGATCCTCTAACATGCGATCGAACTTCAGCTTCTCCTTTTGACTAATGCATTGCATCCTTGCATCGACAATGACCCGGCGGAGATCATCATCATCGGGCACATCGTCTGGTTCCTCTTGATCTTCAGCAGCTTCACCCATGGCAGCATCATTGGGCACATCGTCTGGTTCCTCTTGATCTTCACCAGCTCCCCCCGTTGCAGCATCACCGTATTCAGGGGGCACATAGTTGTCATCGTACTCTTCTTCTTCGCCATCTTCCATCATAACCCCTATTTCTCCGTGCCTCGTCCAAACATTATAGTGTGGCATGAAACCCTTGTAAAGCAGGTGGGAGTGAAGGATTTTCCGGTTAGAGTAAGACCTCGTATTCCCACATTCAATGCATGGACAACACATAAAACCATTCTGCTTGTTTGCCTCAGCCGCATCGAGAAACTCATGCACGCCCTTAATGTACTCGCGGGTGTGTCTGTCACCGTACATCCATTGCCGGTTCATCTGCGTGCATTATATATAATTAAGTGTCCAAATTAATAGAAGTTCATCATCACATTAAAAACAAAGTACATACATAGTTCTCATCTAACAACATATAGCTCTCCAGAGCATCTAATTAATTAAACCATACATTGAAACTATGTAAAACATTTCAATGTGAAAACAAATGCGATCATAATGGCAACCAAGGTAACAATTGATCCAACGGCATAATGATACCAAGCCTCGGTATGAATGGCATATTTTCTAATCTTTCTAATCTTCAAGCGCATTGCATCCATCTTGATCTTGTGATCATCGACGACATCCGCAACATGCAACTTCAATATCATCTTCTCCTCCTCAATTTTTTTTATTTTTTCCTTCAACAAATTGTTTTCTTCTTCAACTAAATTTAACCTCTCGACAATAGGGTCGATTGGCATTTCCGATTCACATACATCCTAGATAAATAAAATCTATGTCACGTTGGTCGGCATAATTTTCATAAACAATAAATGAACCAATAGTTATAAAGATAATATACACACCACATCCGAATCATAGACAGGACGAGGGCCGACGGGGGCGGATACCAAAACCATCGCACTATATAAGATGCAATAATAAATGTAAGAAAATGATCCAAGTATCTATCTAAACATACAAGTAAGAATATTTTTCCTTTCAGAAAGAAGATAAGAACAAGAGGCTCACCACGGTGGTGTCGGTGATGAGATCGGCGCGGGTGATCGACGGCGGTGAAGACGGGGACGGGGCGTGACGGACCGCTAAATCTAGACAAATCTCGAGGAAAATGGAGCTTGGAGGTCGAGCTTCGAGAGGAGAAAGCTTAAGTAGTGTGGCTCGGGCATTCCATCGAACACCTCATGTGCATAGGAGGTGAGCTAGAGAACCACAAAGGCCTCTCCCCCTTGGCCAGAAAAAACAGAGCACTGTGCTCTGCCCTTGCGCGAGGGGGTATATATAGGCAATTCATTGGTCCCGGTTCGTGGCATGAACCGGGACTAAAGGGGAGCCTTTGGTCCCGGTTCAAGCCACCAACCGGGACCAATGGTGGTGGGCCAGGAGGGAGGCCCTTTGGTCCCGGTTCGTCCCACCAACCGGGACCAAAAGGTCCATACGAACCGGGACCAATGGCCCACGTGGCCCGGCCGGCCCCCTGGGCTCACGAACCGGGACCAATGCCCACAGTGGTCCCGGTTCAAGACTGAACCGGGACTAATGGGCTGAGGCGGCCTGGACCATAGCCCCTTTTTCTACTAGTGTTAAGAAATCCATTAAGGAATGCAATTTTGACGTCCATTGGCGAGACTTCACAATTATTAAATACGACAATTGCTAACATGATTTGGACAGACTTAAGCATCGCTACGGGTGACAAAGTCTCATCGTAGTCAACTCCTTGACCTTGTTGAAACCCTTTTGCGATAAGTCGAGCTTTTATAGACTGTGATATTACCATTAGCATTTGTCTTCCTCTTGAAGACCCATTCATTTTCAATGGCTTCCCGATCATCGGGCAAGTGCACCAAAGTCCACACTTTGTTCTCATACATGGATCCCTATCATAGTTTTCATGGCCTCAAGCCATCTGTTGGAATCTGGGCTCCTCATAGCTTCTTCATAGTTTGCAGGTCCGCCTTGGTCTTGTAACATGACTTCCAAGACAGGATTACCGTACCACTCTAGTGCAGATCGTGCTCTGGTCGAGCTATGAAGCTCAGTAGTAACTTGATCTGAAGTTTCATGATCATCATCATTAGCTTCCTCTCTAGTTGGTGTAGGCATCACGGGAACAGTTTTCTCTGATGTACTACTTGTTGGGGAACGTAGCATGCAATTTGAAAAAAATTCCTACGATCACGCAAGATCTATCTAGGAGATGCATAGCAATGAGAAGGGGAGAGTGTGTCCACGTACCCTCGTAGACCGAAAGTGGAAGCGTTTAGTAACGAGGTTGATGTATTCGAACGTCTTCACGATCCAACCGATCCAAGTACCGAACGTACAGCACCTCCATGTTCAGCACACATTCAGCATGATGACGTCCCTCGAGCTCTTGATCCAGTAGATGGTCGAGGGAGAGTTCCTTCAACACGACGGCGTGACGATGGTGTTGGTGATGTGATCCGCGCAGAGCTTCGCCTAAGCACCACGACAATATGACCGAGGTGGTAAACTGTGGAGGGGGCACCGCACACAGCTAAGAAACAACTATTGTGCTTTCGGGTGCCCCCCTGCCCCCGTATATAAAGGAGGGGAGGAGACCGGCCACTAGGGTGGCGCCAGGGAGAGGGGAGTCCTACTAGGACTCTAGTCCTAGTAGGATCCCCCCCTTTTTTTCCTTCTTCTGGAGGGGGAAAGGGGGAAGGAGAGGGAGTAGGAGAAGGAAAGGGGGGCGCCGCCCCCTTCCCTAATCCGATTCGTCCTCCCTTGTGGGGGGCGTGCCAGCCCCTTGTGGGCTGGTTAGCCTCCCTCCTATGGCCCATATGGCCCATATCTTTCCCCGGGGGGTTCCGGTAACCCCTCCGGTACTACGGTATGTACCTGATACACTCCGGAACCCTTCTGGTGTCCGAATACTACCTTCCAATATATCAATATTTACCTCTCGACCATTTCTAGACTCCTCGTCATGTCCGTGATCTCATCCGGGACTCCGAACAAACTTCGGTCACCAAAACACACAACTCATAATAAAAATTGTCATCGAACGTTAAGTGTGCGGACCCTACGGGTTCGAGAACTATGTAGACATGACCGAGACACATCTCCATCCAATAACCAATAGTGGAACCTAGATGCTCATATTGGTTCCTACATATTCTACAAAGATCTTTATCGGTCAAACCGCATAACAACATACGTCATTCCCTTTGTCATCGGTATGTTACTTACCCGAGATTCGATCGTCAGTATCATCATACCTAGTTAAATCTCGTTACCGGCAAGTCTCTTTACTCGTTCAGTAATGCATCATCCCGCAACTAACTCATTAGTCACATTGCTTGCAAGGCTTATAGTGATGTGCATTACCGAGAGGGCCCAGAGATACCTCTCCGTTACACGGAGTGACAAATCCTAATCTTGATCTATGCCAACCCAACAAACATCTTCGGAGACACCTGTAGAGCATCTTTATAATCACCCAGTTACGTTGTGATGTTTGATAGCACACAAGGTGTTCCTATGGTATTCGGGAGTTGCATAATCTCATAGTCAGAGGAATATGTATAAGTCATGAAGAAAGCAACAACAATAAAACTAAACGATCATAATGCTAAGCTAATGGATGGGTCTTGTCCATCACATCATTCTCTAATGATGTGATCCTATTCATCAAATGACACACATGTCTATGGTTAGGAAACTTAACCATCTTTAATTAACGAGCTAGTCAAGTAGAGGCATACTAGGGACACTCTGTTTTGTCTATGTATTCACACATGTATCAAGTTTCCGGTTAATACAATTCTAGCATAAATAATAAACATTTATCATGATATAAGGAAATATAAACAACAACTTTATTATTGCCTCTAGGGCATATTTCCTCCAGTCTCCCACTTGCACTAGAGGCAATAATCTAGTTCACATCGCCATGTGATTTAACACCAATAGTTTACATCATCATGTGACCAACACCCAAAGGGTTTACTAGAGTCAATAACCTAGTTCACATATCTATGTGATTAACACCCAAAGAGTACTAAGGTGTGATCATGTTTTGCTTATGAGAGAAGTTTAGTCAATGGTTCTGTCACATTCAGAGCCGTGTGTATTTTGCAAATATTCTATGTCTACAATGCTCTGCATGGAGCTACTCTAGCTAATTGCTCCCACTTTCAATATGTATCCAGATTGAGACTCAAAGTCATCCAGATCGGTGTCAAAGCTTGCATCGACGTAACTCTTTACGACGAACTCTTTATGACCTCCATAACCAAGAAATATCTCCTTAGTCTTCTAAGGATAATTTTGACCGCTATCCAGTGATCTACTCCTGGATCACTATTGTACCCCTTCACCAAACTCATGGCAAGGTACACAATATGTCTGGTATACAGCGTGGCATACTTTATAGAACCTATGGCTCAGGCATAGGCAATGACTTTCATTCTCTCTCTATCTTCTGCCGTGGTCGGATTTTGAGTCTTACTCAACTTCATACCTTACAACTCAGGCAAGAACTCCTTCTTTGACTGGTCCATTTTGAACTCCTTCAAAATTTTATCAAGGTATGTACTTATTGAAAAATCTTATTAAGCGTCTTGATCTATCACTATAGATCTTGATTCCCAATATGTAAGCAGCTTCACCGAGGTCTTTCTTTGAAAAATTCCTTTTAAACACTCCTTTATGCTTTCCAGAAAATTTTGTATTATTTCCAATCAACAATATGGCATCCACATATAATATTAGTAATGCTACAGAGCTCCCACTCACTTTCTTGTAAATACAGACTTCTCTAGAAGTCTGTATAAAACCATATGCTTTGATCACACTATCAAAGCGTATATTCCAACTTCGAGACGCTTGCACCAGTCCATAAATGGATCGCTGGAGCTTGCACACTTTGTTAGCACCTTTAGGATCGACAAAACCTTCTAGTTGCATCATATACAACTCTTCTTTAAGAAATCCATTAAGGAATGCAGTTTTGACACCCATTTGCCAAATTTCATAATCGTAAAATGGGGCAATTGCTAACATGATTCAGACAGACTTAAGCATCACTACGGGTGAGAAGGTCTCGTCATAGTCAACTCCTTGAACTTGCCGAAAACCTTTTGCAACAAGTCAAGCTTTGTAGACAGTAACATTACCGTCAGCGTCTGTCTTCTTCTTGAAGATCCATTTATTTTCTATGGCTTGCCGATCATCGGGCAACTCAACCAAAGTCCACACTTTGTTCTCATACATGGATCCTATCTTAGATTTCATGGCCTCAAGCCATTTCGCGGAATCTGGGCTCATCATTGCTTCCTCATAGTTCGTACGTTCGTCATGGTCAAGTAACATGACCTCCAGAACAGGATTACCGTACCACTCTGGTGCGGAACTTACTTTGTTTGACCTACGAGGTTCAGTAGTAACTTGATCAGAAGTTTCATGATCATCATCTTTAGCTTCCTCACTTACTGGTGTAGGAATCACTGGAGTTGATTTCTGTGATGAACTACTTTCCAATAAGGGAGCGGGTACAGTTACCTCATCAAGTTCTACTTTCCTCCCACTCACTTCTTTCAAGAGAAACTCCTTCTCTAGAAAGGATCCATTCTTAGCAATGAATATCTTGCCTTCGGACTGTGATAGAAGGTGTACCCAACAGTCTCCTTTGGGTATCCTATGAAGACACATTTCTCTGATTTGGGTTCGAACTTATCAGGTTGAAGCTTTTTCACATAAGCATCGCAGCCCCAAACTTTAGGAAACGAAAACTTGGGTTTCTTGCCAAACCACAGTTCATATGGTGTCGTCTCAATGGATTTAGATGGTGCCCTATTTAACGTGAATGCAGTCATCTCTAAAGCATAACCCCAAAATGGTAGCGGTAAATCAGTAAGAGAGATCATAGATCGCACCATATCTAATAAAGTACGATTACGACGTTCGGACACACTATTAAGCTGTGGTGTTCCGGGTGGCGTGAGTTGCGATACTATTCTGCATTGTTTCGAATGAAGACCAAACTCATAACTCAAATATTCTCCTACGCGATCAGATCGTAGAAACTTTATTTTCTTGTTACGATGATTTTCCACTTCACTCTAAAATTCTTTGAACTTTTCAAATGTTTCAGACGTATGTTTCATCAAGTAGATATACCCATATCTTCTCAAATCATCTGTGAAGGTCAGAAAATAACGATACGCGCCACGAGCATCAACACTCATCGGACCGCATACATCAGTATGTATAATTTCCAACAAGTCTGTTGCTCGCTCCATTGTTCCGAAGAACGGAGTCTTAGTCATCTTGCCCATGAGGCATGGTTCGCAAGCATCAAGTGATTCATAATCAAGTGATTCCAAAAGCCCAACAGCATGTAGGTTCCTCATGGTCTAGTAACATGACTTCCAGAATAGGATTACCGTACCACTCTGGTGCGGAACATACTCTGGTTGACCTACGAGGTTCGGTAATAACTTGATCTGAAGTTTCATGATCATCATCATTAACTTCCTCACTAGTTGGTGTAGGCGGACCTTACCGAGCCGGGGAGGGGCACCAGAAGGTGAAGCCCCCGTCACCGAACACCAGGGAGAGTCAACCCCCATGAAGACTGGGGATGAGGACCGTACTCAGTTCGGCCCTCAACCGGACTCGATTCCGGAGATTGATACGGCTCCGAGATCCGGCACGCAGCCTCCTTCGAAAGAGGGGGATATGCCTATTCCACCGGTGACCCCTGTCCAACTAGGGGCACCAGATAATTTGCTGGAAGCGCTGCAAGGCGCTTCAATTGTGGACGAGCACCATGTTCTTATGGGCACGGTGATTGAAAGGGTTAACTCCGCCAAGAGCGGACTGACCGAAGCCTGCAGCGGCCTGCTGACAGGGTTTGAGGTAAGCGACGCAAAAGGAGAAAATCCCTATATAGACAGTAGCCCCTGAGACACTGTCCGGTGTCCGGAAAGGAAAACCGGATAGAGGATCAACTCCTGAGGCAGGAAACTAACTAAACTTGCCTGAAATGAATACGCAGGCGTTGCTATTGGCCGTGGCCTCACATACTACTGAAGTCTCCGTACTAAAGCAGAGACTGGAGCAGGCCGAGAACGAGCTCGGTCTGGTGAGGAGGCAGCTCCAAGAAAAACAAGGTATGTGATAACCCGTTTTATATTAAAGGCGGTAAAAATGATATGCATTGACTAAAGTGTCAAGATGTATATAGGAGCGACGACCGAAGTTGAGGTCCTGCAAAAGGCCCTGGGCGAAGCCGAGGGGAAGGCTGTCAAGGAGTAGGCTGCCCGTAAGAAGGTCAAGGCTCGGGTCAGCGAGGTCCAGCAGGAGCTCCAGGACGCGGTGAGGAAGTGCGAGACCTTGGAGCGCGATGCGTCGGCTCGAGACACCGAACTCGCCAAGGCTCGCTAGAGCGCGAGAGACTGCCTAGAATGAGGCCCAGTGCGCCCTCCAAGAGTTCTAGGAGGCCCGGAAGATCGCGGCGGGTAAGGCATTCAGTATGCAAAGCAAATGTGTGAAAAGGAATTATCTTTTGCTAACCCGGATTCGGAGTTCTCCAAGCGCTTTTGCTGATCTGCCGCGAAGTGTGTCCGACATCGCGGAGTTCTTTCGAGCCGAGGAAGGGAGCTCCACGGAGAAATTGTTCTAGTCGCGGTATCTTGTGCCAGAGCATCCCATGCCCTTCACCGATCAGCTGAAACAGCTGGTGGAGTTCCATAGGGTTACCGAACTAGCCATGAGGGATTTGATAATCCGGCTATGGCCAGCCGAAGCTATGCCCGGTAGCTACTTCGGACTCGTGAGGCAGCTGGTGAACGCTTGTCCTCGGCTGGACGTCGTTAAGCGATCGGCCTGTATTGAAGGTGCGTGCATGGCCTTCGCCCGTTGCAAGATGTGGTGGGCGAAGATGAACACTGTCGAGCTGGCCAGGGGGCCGCTGGAGGGCAAGGAGCATCGCACACCTGAGCACTATTTTGCGGATGTCCTAGAAGGGTCTCGCATTGTGGCAATGCAGTGTGGGTAGGACATTATTTTTGAATGAATACATTCGTGTTGCCTTGTAAGATGAAACAAAGTCGGTTTGTAATATAATGCTTGTTATGTTTTAATTTTTTCCTACTATGCGGCCGTATTGTATGGAATTTGAGGGTTGGCCAGTCGTCGGCTTCTACCCCCACGTAGGTAGTACAGGGGTGTTCAGGATGGAATCTAAACAATCTTGATCCAATTGTATGGTCCTTGGAGGAGTTGTTTAGCGCAATGAACTAGGCAATCAGACTATGCGGCTTAAACACCCTCACTTAGCCATAGGAGTTTTACAATAAAACATAGGCGCAACCCCTAGTGTTCGAACCAGAGTGCTAATGAGCGTCTGATCGGGAAGTACCGATCCTTCGCGTAATGCGGGAGAAATCTCAAACGATTTGTAACCTCCGAACAGCTGACCGGCTCTCACTGCACCATGACAGTTAGTTTTCGGCTTTCTCTACTGAGGTGCTCCTTTGGATAAACCAGGGCACAATCGCAGTTGTTCTCCCTTTACTACCTTAGCCGATATAGCGGAATGTAAGGTAGCAAGCACAGGAGCCGGGCAACCCAACTATTGACCAAAGACATGATTCGGAGCCAATGCATATAATGCTAAATTCGGGGTGCCGAACTATACTATAAGAAGTGTTTGGACTTTGTTGCCGGATTGTGGGGCGCCGGGGAGCCCCTGGCAAATATGAAACGTACCAAAGTGTACGGGTGCTAGAAGATAAGTTATTAAAGGAAAACAGAAAGAAAGCAGGGGTAATATCTGGGGCCCTAAAACTTGGGCCATGAACTGTTTCCATTATAACTGGGTTAGTGCGTTAAGGCGCAGTAATACAAATAAATACGGTAAGCAGCCGGCTATTTGACATGCCAAGAACAGAGGCGAGCTGCGTGTGGGTCCTGACAACAGGAAGAGTGGTCGTTGGATTGACCTCTACATCTTCCCCTATACGTCTGTGCTTCTTGCCATCCTGTTATATTTATCCTTCGACAGGACCAGTAATCAGGCCGTCAAAGAAGGCCTATGTAAAAGAAACCTGGAGAAGGGAAAAGAAAATAGTGAAAGTATTTGTGTGTCCGGGATCGGTCGAGCCAAACTGTGGATCACAAGTTAGCTGTGCCTCCGTCGATGCCCATGGGATTTCTAGTGCGTAATTATGCGCGCGTGGTACGAATGCCACTACCTGATCGGGGCTAGGACGGAGGCCAAACTGCTAGTCGAGCTCTTGATGAGCCACGCTGTCCTGGTGCAGCATAGTCCATACGATGTCCAAGGGCTTGGCAGCCGGATTACGGATCTGGTTGGGAAGGCCGCTCTGTATTTCTGCTGCTAGGGCGGTGGTATGTTCCTCTGTACGGAGGGAGTGTTTCGTGTTTCCGTTGACCGTTATGACGCCACGTGGATCGGGCATCTTAAGCTTAAGATAAGCATAGTGCGGCACCGCATTGAATCGAGCGAATGCCGTCCGTCTGAGCAGTGCGTGATAACCACTGCGGAATGGGACGATGTCAAAGATTAACTCTTCACTTCGGAAGTTGTCGGGGGGTCCAAAGACAACCTCTAGTGTGATTGAGCCAGTACAGAGGGCCTCTACACCTGGTACGACTCCTTTGAAGGTAGTCTTCGTTGGCTTGATCCTTGATGGATTAATGCCCATTTTGTGCGCTGTGTCTTGATAGAGCAGATTGAGGCTGCTACCACCGTCCATGAGGACTCGCGTTAGGTGGAATCCATCAATGATTGGGTCCAGGACTAGTGCGGCTGATCCGCCATGCCGGATACTGGTCGGACGATCCCGATGATCAAAAGTGATCGGGCATGATGACCATGGGTTGAATTTTGGGGTGACTGGCTCTATCGCATAAATGTCCCTTAGTGTGCGCTTGCGCTCCCTTTTGGGGATGTGTGTAGCGTATATCATGTTCACCGTTTTGACTTGAGGGGGAAACTTCTTCTGTCCCCCTATGTTCGGTTGCTGGGGTTCCTCGTCATCGTCCTTGCTTTGTGATCCCTTTTCCCTGTTATCGGCATTTAATTTGCTGGCCTGTTTAAAAACCCAACAGTCTCTGTTGGTATGATTGGCTGGTTTTTCTGGGGTGTGCCATGTATCTGGCACGGGTGATCGGGTATGCGGTCCAGGCTGGATGGTCCCTGATTGTTTCTCTTGTATGGTTTCTTCCGCTGGTTTGACTTGGAGCCACTGAATCCGGCGTTGACTGTAGTGTCGTCGGCATTATCACCATTGCTTCAACGTTTGTGTATGTTATGTCAGAGCTTGTCGTTGTTGTTCTTAGCCTCGGAGGGGCCTGCCTCGCTGGCTGTGTTTTTGGTGCGAGCCAACCAACTATCCTCACCCACGCAAAAGCGGGTCATGAGTGCCATGAGGGCTGCCATAGATTTTGGCTTTTCTTGGCCGAGGTGACGGGCGAGCCATTCGTCGCGGATGCTGTGTTTAAAGGCCGCTAGGGCTTCGGCGTCCGGACAGTCGACGATCTAGATATTTTTAGTTAGGAACCTAGTCCAGAACTTCCTGGCGGATTCCCCCGGCTGTTGAACTATGTGGCTTAAGTCACCGGCGTCTGGTGGCCGGGCATATGTACCTTGGAAGTTATCGAGGAAGGCCTCTTCCAAGTCCTCCCAACTGCCAATAGAATTTTTGGGCAGGCTGTTTAACTAGTGATGAGCTGGTCCTTTAAGCTTTAGTGGGAGGTACTTGATAGCGTGGAGGTCATCTCCTCGGGCCATGTGGAAGTGGAGGGTAAAATCCTCGATCCATACCACGGGATCAGTTGTCCCGTCGTATGATTCAATATTCACGGGTTTGAACCCTTCGGGGAATTCGTGATCCATTACTTCATCCATGAAGCAAAGAGGGTGTGCGGCGCCTCTGTATCTGGCCGCATTGCGTCGTAGCTCCGATGGAGCTTGTCTGAGGTTATCAGCTCGGGTGTGACTAGGTTTGTCACGTCCGAATAGGTAGCCATCATCACGTGCCGAGGGACGTCCTCTCGATCCATAAATAGATCGTGTATGTCCTGCTCTACTGTCCAGGGTCTGCTGGAGGCCGTATGTGTGACCCCGAGCTTTTCCGTCTCCTATTTTTATGGGGCGGTGGGGCAGACTGCTATTTGGCCTGAGTTGCCGTTCTATCCCGACCACGTGGTGGTCGATCCACCGCACGGTCCCGACCGTGTGGTAGTCGATTGACCGCGTTATGCGAGGGATGTATGAGCTCCGGCGCCTCTTCGTCGAACTGGGGTAGCAGCCTTCGCTTTGGGTAACTCTTGGCTGGGAGTGTGAGGCCGTATTATTTGGCTGCCAGGACATCAGTCCATCTGTCGACGAGTAGATCTTGGTCATCTTGAAGCTGCTGCTATTTCTTTTGCAGGCTCCTCGCAGTGGCTATTAGC
The DNA here is from genome assembly GCA_034509565.1 of Triticum monococcum. NCBI lineage: Eukaryota > Viridiplantae > Streptophyta > Magnoliopsida > Poales > Poaceae > Triticum > Triticum monococcum. The sequence continues at coordinate 9,773,140 of CM067845.1, read as the reverse complement.
TGAAGCTTAAAGCGCTCCTTCTCCAGAGGCTCCTCAGGCACAATGAAGTCTTCGTTGCCGAGGCTCGCCTCCTCCTCAGAGGGCGAACGGTAACTACCGTCCTCCGAGTCTTCTTCTATGGCATGTTCGTCAGGCCTGACATGCCCTGATTCCCGGTTGTCTTGTTTGGCAGTTTGTTCGTCGGGTTCTTCTGTGTCTTCGGCACTATCCGGAGTGTTGTCGTCTCCTATGCCGGTGTTTTTGTCCCTGCTGCGGCGAGATTTAGAGCGGCACCGCTGACGCCGGTGCTTTGGTTGTGTTTTAGGAGGGTCCTCCTTTGTTGGGTTTTCCTTGTCATCGCCGCTATTATTCTTCGGCGTATCCACCATGTATATGTCATACGAAGGGTGTAGCGACCCGACCCGAAATCGGTCAAGTCTCTGTGTAGCTGTACCATCCCAAGATCATGCTGGCACACACTGTACATTGATGCAAAGATTCAAAGTTCAATCACACCTGAATTTATTACACGATTCTCATATCGAGTCTTTATTACATCATAATAAATTCGGCCAAAGGCCAACTCATGAGAAATAAACTAAATAAAGCTACGGAAGCGTAGATGAATAGCGAGTCCATCTGACTCCATAGGGCAATCGCCAAGCGTGGATCGTAGCCTCACTCCTGGTAGGAAAACTCCTCTGCAACATAAGACATTGCAGCCGTGTAGGTCAGCATTTTGAATATGCCGGCAAGTCATAGAGAGAACAACAATAATAATGCTAACACTATATGCAATTTGGCTATGGGGCTCTAAGTTTTATGTTTTTGCGAAAAAGCCAGTTTTTCCCTACAACAAAGGACTTGATTGCAATTACTACAAAATGTTGGTTGTTATTGAGATGGTTCCGCCAACCAATGTCTCATTCCCAATTAGTAAATAACCCCTCAATTAATTTCTTAAGTTCGGTGTTGAGATTTCCGAAATACTCCAATTCCAGAGGCTCATTTGTCCGTAACCGGGGACACGGCTAATCGATTAGGTTGTTACTCTGCAGAGTCTTGTGCACTTTACGCGCAAGAATCGTTCCCTCCTTTATGTCTTTGCACTGCCTGGTGTTTGATGACGGGACGAACGAAACATGGTCTTCCATAGAGTTTCTCTGGGCACTGCCGGTGCCCATCCATGTCCTACCGTTCTTCTACATCTGCTGGCACCGTCCGTCCAGAGTCACGCCTAGGGTCAACCCAGCCAGAGCCCATAATGGCTTGCGGCTGCACAGGTAAGCTTCCGGTCAAGGTATATCCACCCGTCTCCTCGTGGCTGGGTGAAGCTTTCCGCAAGATGTCATGGCGCTTATCCATGCATCCCGGCCATCCGCTGGTTTCTCTAGGGTGCCCGTCAACCGTCCTCCACCCAATAGTGAATTTGAAGTCCATCTTGAGCTTGAAGTCATGGGGTTGTCATCATCTTGACTCTCACATCTCCCATATGAATCTCTCAACCAACCCCGTCTACGAGCATAGCAAAATAAACTACATCGTCCCGGGCAGTGGTAATAAGGGGAATTGGGTTCATCCTACCTCATGATACTACTCAAGAACATAACTTAAAATTCTCCTACCGCATGCATGGTGGGGAGGAATAATTCTAATGCAACAAAATCATAGGTATTGTAAAACATGATCAAATGACTTGCCTGGTTGACGGTCTTCGAAAGCTAGCGACTCATAATAGCAAGCTTCGCACTCCGGAAATTCTATCTTAGCAAACAATGAATACATAAGCATACAACTATATTAAAATAGTAACATAACAGCAAGCTATCCTACTTCACACATAGACAATCAACCAAAACCAAAGAAAACTCGAAGAACTCCAAGCCAACAACTAGCAAGAAAATAAAATAAACATTTTCTTTTCTGTAAATAAAAGTTCACCCTCTGTAACTACAGAAACTAAACTAAAATAAATTATAACAGAGGTAAAATAAAAAATTTAAAATAACTAGAACAACAAAAAACAGCAGCAAGCTAAAAAAACTAGAAAAGCTTGTTTTCGAGTAAAACTATTTTTAATAAAGACTAAAAATACCCAAATAAATTCCTACTGCTAAGCAAGGTCAAAATAAAGCAGTGACAAAAAGAATCACTAAAAAGGAATAATCCTAACTCAATTTATAGCAGAAATACTAATCTGGCTAAAACTAATATAAAACTATATTTATAAACTTGAACATGGCCGAATCTATTTTCTACATAAACTATAGGAAATTTGCAAACTAAATAAAAAAGAATCAACTAAAAATATTAAATAACCTAAAAGATATAGATTTTACAAAATTGGAACTATTGTGTTAAAAACAGAAACGAAAATTAAAATAAAACAACTAGGGCGCTAACGGGCCGAAATACTGAGCGCTGTAAAACTATCTAACGCGCAAGCAATCTTTAACTGAAACGTATATGGGCTAAGCAGAATAAACCGATCGGCCGGTCTAACTAAACCGAAACTAAACTGGAAATAAACCGTAAGCTAAACCGATCTATTGAAAATAACCTAACCTTTCGCGGATCTAATCTAAGCCGTACATGCGAGATCTAATGGTGGAGGGGAGCTCGGGCTTACAGTGGACGGCGGCGACGGATGGAGACGATAGCGGCGACTCGGGCGTCGGTGACGGAGGGGCTCCGGTGGTCCGGGGCGACGGCGGTGACGTCGGGGAGATGCGGCGGAGCGAGACGGAGACGGTGGTGAAGTTGTTGGAGCTCGGGGACGGCACGGACGTCGAGGCGAGGCGAAGCAGAGCCCGGTGCTCTGCAGCTCCGGCAGGTGGCGGACGAGCTCGGGGTGACGGCTTCGGCGGTTCCTCGGCGAAGATAGATGTCAAAGAGGTGCGAAACGAACAGGGGGTTCGGGTGGTGTAGCGTGGAAACAAGGGGGGTGCTCACCGGTGGCAGAAGCGGCAGCGAACCGAGGCAGCGGCGGCGAGATGCGTTTGGCGACGGTGGTGGCTGTGGTGGGTTTTGGAGTAGGGTTTTAGGGGGATCGAGAGAGGAGGGGCGTAGGTATTTATAGGACATCAACTTGGGGCAGGGGGCGACTCGGGATCGTGATCCCGTGGAATTCAGACGCAGCGGCAGCGTCGAACACGCTCTGGCACGGCATAGCGTGGGCGAGGAGAAAGAGATGGGGGCGGGTCCCACGGGTCAGTGAGGGAGAGAGAGAGGGGAGCGAACGGGCGACCGAAGCGAAGGCGGCTCGGGCGCGGGCGCGCTGGGGCGGCGGCCTTGGCGCTGGTGGGCGGCGGCCTCGGCGACTGGGCCTGCTGGCCTGGCGCCTGGCGCGCCGGGGTTTTCCTATTTTCTTTTTTTTTAATTTAGGCAGAGAGGTAAATATAGAAATCTATAATATTTTTGTATAGGACATATATATATACTAATAAACTCAGAAAAATAAATCCTACAACATGGACATTTTTCCAGAGGCAAAACAGAAACTAAAATAAAACACTTTTTGCAAATTCCAAATAAAATCATATTAGAATTCGAACTTTTTTGGCAATATTTTCTTCTGACATTTTTGGAGTGTCATGTTAGCTCCTCTCATACTTTTGCTCAAGTATATGTCAGGGATATTTTTTGAAATAAATTTCAATTGCCAAATTCAAATTCAAATTTAAATAAAACTCAAATGACTCTGAAAATTCAAATGCCACTCAATTCAAACAAAATGCATAGATGCTTAGCTAATAATTGTAAAACATTCCAAATTGAAAATTTGGGATGTTACAAACCTACCCACCTTATGATGAATCTCGCCCTCGAGATTCGGGTTGGCTAGCAAATAGGTGCTGGTGGTCTTGACGAAGATCCTCTTCTCGTTCCCAGGTGGCTTCCTCCTCGGAGTGGTGGCTCCACAGAACCTTGCAGAACTTGATGACCTTACTGCGGGTAACTCTGTTTGCAGTCTCGAGAATTCTGACGGGTTTCTCCTCATAAGTCAGATTACTGTCAAGTTGTATGGCCTCTAGGGGCACTGTATCTCTCAAAGGAATATCGGCCATCTCAACATGGCATTTCTTCAGCTGGGAAACATGGAAGACATCGTGAACTCCTGTCAATCCTTCCGGTAATTCCAGCTTGTATGCAACTTCTCCTCTACGTTCGAGGATTTTGTAGGGGCCAATGAACCTGGGTGCTAATTTTCCTTTAACACCGAACTTCTTGATTCCTCGAAGTGGGGACACACGGAGATATGCTCGGTCTCCAACTTCATATGTTACCTCCTTGCGTTTACTGTCGGCATAACTCTTCTGTCTCGACTGGGCTATCTTGAGTCTATCTCGAATCAGCTTGACCTTCTCTTCGGAGTCTCTGATAAGATCAGGACCAAAAAGCTTTCGGTCTCCAACACCATCCCACAGCAATGGTGTTCTACACCTCCTTCCGTATAGAGCTTCGAAAGGGGCCATATTCAGACTGGTCTAATAGCTGTTGTTGTACGAGAACTCTGCATATGGAAGGTTGTCATCCCAGCTAGACCCATAGTCTAGCGCATAGGCTCTCAACATGTCCTCCAGAATCTGGTTGACTCTCTTGGTCTGTCCATCTGTCTGCGGATGAAAAGCTGTACTGAACTCCAGCCTCGTACCCAAAGTTTCATGCAACTGATTCCAAAACTTTGAAGTAAATTGTGTTCCTCTATCTGACATGATACTCCTTGGAACTCCATGCAGACAAATGATCCTGGTCATGTACATCTTGGCTAACTTAGCGCTGGTATATGTAGTCTTCACGGGAATGAAATGAGCTACCTTGGTCAAGCGATCAACCACTACCCAGATGGAATCATAACCTGAAAGGGTCCTGGGTAATCCTGTGATAAAATCCATTCCAAGTTTTTCCCATTTCCACTCGGGTATCGGCAGAGGTTGAAGTAACCCTGCCGGCTTCTGATGTTCCGCCTTTACTCGCTGACAAACATCGCATAGTGCTACGTACTCGGCAATATCCTTCTTCAAACCTGTCCACCAGAAACTTTCCTTCAAATCCAGATACATCTTGGTGTTGCCTGGGTGAATCGAGTACGGTGAATCATGGGCCTCCTGAAGAATTAACTTCCTGACCTCTGGGTCATTGGGCACATAGATGCGATCCTCAAACCATAAAGTTCCGTGCTCGTCTTCACGAAAACCTTTAGCCTTTCCCTTGCTCATCTTTTCCTTTATCTCTGCAATTTCCTTGTCCGTCTTCTGGGCTTCACGGATTCTTTCGGTCAAAGTAGACTGTATATCCAAAGTGGCGACAAATCCTCTTGGTACTATCTCCAGTCGGAGCTCTCTGAGATCGTCGACTAAATCGTGGGGTAATCCTCCAGCTATGAGGGTGTTCACATAGCTTTTACGGCTCAAGGCATGTGCTACAATATTTTCCTTCCCTGGGTGATAATGCAATCTCATGTCATAGTCCTTGATCAACTCTAGCCATCTCCTCTGCCTGAGGTTCAATTCCTTCTGCGTGAAAATATACTTCAGGCTCTTATGATCCGTGTAAACATCACAACTGTTTCCGACAAGGAAATGTCTCCAGGTCTTGAGTGCGTGCAGTACGGCTGCTAACTCCAAATCTTGTGTGGCATAATTCATCTCGTAAGGTCGTAGCTGTCTCGAGGTATAAGCTACAACTTTTCCTTCCTGGATGAGCACTCCTCCGAGTCCTTGACGAGAAGCATCACAATATACCTGGTAATCCTTGTGTATGTCCGGTGAAATGAGCACTGGGGCTGTAACCAGACGTTTCTTCAGCTCCTGAAAACTGGCTTCACAATCCTCGGTCCTAATGTACTTGGCTTCCTTCTTCAGCAGCTCGGTCATGAGTTTAGCAATCTTGGAGAAATTCTCAATAAATCTCCGATAATATCCTGCGAGTCCGAGAAAACTGCGGATCTCCTTGACTGAGGTAGGGGACTGCCAGTTGGTGACCAATTCAACCTTGGTGGGATCGACTGCTATTCCTTCTCCTGAAATAACATGTCCGAGGAATCCGACTTCCTTCAGCCAAAATTCACATTTGCTAAACTTGGCATATAACTGATGTTCTCGGAGTTTCTCCAGAACTAGACGCAGATGTTCCTTATGCTCTTCCTCACTCTTGGAGAAAACCAATATGTCATCAATGAACACCATGACAAACTTGTCCAGATATTCCATAAATACCTTGTTCATCATGCTCATAAAATACACAGGGGCATTAGTCAATCCGAATGGCATGACGGTATACTCATATAAACCATACCTGGTGGTGAAAGCTGTTTTGGGTATATCCTGTTCACAAATCTTCAACTGATGATACCCTGATCGAAGATCGATCTTGGAGAATACCTTGGCTCCAACTAGCTGATCAAATAAATTGTTAATCATCGGCAGAGGGTACTTGTTCTTGATGGTCACGTCGTTCAACGAACGATAATCCACAACCATTCTCAGGGTTCCATCCTTCTTCTCTACCAAAAGAACTGGGGCTCCCCAAGGTGACGAACTTGGGCGAATATATCCTTTCTCCAATAATTCCTTGATCTGCTTCTTGATCTCTTCCAAATCATTCGGGGGCATCCGATAAGGTCTCTTGGATATTGGGGCTGTGCCGGGCAATAACTCAATCAAAAACTCAATGTCTCTGTCCGGTGGCATTCCTGGTAAATCCTCTGGAAATACATCGGGGAAATCTTGCACTATGGGCACTTCCTCTTGAACAACTCCCGTGAGGGAATTCACCTGATGCTTCGTCGAGGTGCGTTTGGATACATACTTGATCCTCTTCTGCTCCGGGGTGGTGAGCAAAATCGTCTTGCGGGCACAGTCGATGTTTCCTTCAAACTCCGTCAACCAATCCATGCCTAGGATTACATCCAAACTCTGGGATTCCAATACTATGAGATCTGCGAGAAAATCATGGTTTCCGATGCTGAGGGTTGAACGACAGCCTAAGCATGTCGTCATCTCTCCTCCTAGGGAACTGACCTGAAGAGGGGTTCTAAGGGTTCTAGTAGGCAACCCATACTTTTCCACAACTACCCTTGATATGAATGAATGCGTTGCACCAGAATCAGACAGTACCAATACTGGACGTGAATTTAATAAAAACTTACCAACCATAGTTTCTGGATGATCATAGACGTCCTCCACGTCAATGTGATTCACCTAAGCACGATGAAAAGGGTTGGGCTTCTTTGCTGAGCTTCCATTGCCGTTGCCGTTTCCATTCCTCTGCTTGGCCTCCGGGCAGTCGGTGGCATAGTGTCCTGTCTTCTGGCACTTGAAACAGGTGATGTGACTAAGATCCTTCTGAGCCGGAGTAGGACGGTGCTGGTTGCCATTGCCTCCATTGCCAGACTTGAAGTTGGTGTTGTTGTTGCGATTGTTCCCATTCCCTCCTTGGTTATGTCCTCCATGGTTATGTCCTCCATGGGTGTGATGGGTGTGGCCTCCCGGGTATGGGGTATAGCGAGGCTTCTGCTGAGCTCCCGAGTTATACTTTCCCTTACTATACTTTCGCTTGCGGCTATCAATCTGTTGTTGCTTGCCTTCAAGGATGATGGCCTTGTCTACCAGCTCCTAGTAGTTATTGAATGTGGCCACCATCTGTTGCATTCCCAGCTCATCATTAAGTCCTTCGAGGAACTTCTCCTGTTTTGCGGCATCTGTGGCCACATCATCTGGGGCATAACGAGCTAGCTGGCTAAACTCATCCACATACTGCCCCAAATTACGATTCCCCTGGCATAAGTTGCGGAACTCACGCTTCTTCAGACTCATGGCTCCAGCTGAGACATGAGCGGTGTGAAAAGCCTGCTAGAACTGATCCCACGTGATGGTGGCGATGGGATAAGTGGCAGTGTAGTTCTCCCACCAAGAGGATGCAGGTCCATCAAGCTGATGTGCGGCAAAGCACACCTTCTCTGCATCTGTGCATCCTGCAGTTACTAACTCCCTTCCGACCTTGCGGAGCCAATCATCGTCCACAATCAGCTCAGTGCTGCTAGAGAACACCGGCGGATTCATCCCTAGGAAGCGGGTCAAGTTGTCAACAGGGGGTGGTGGCGGTGGATTGTTGTTGTTGTTGTTGTTCTGGTTCTAGATGAGCATCTGCATCAGGGCATTCTACTGCTGGATCAGCTGGGTGAGCTCCAGCAGGAAGTTGGAACCGGGGTCACGTCTCGGAGGCATCTGGTGTTTTGGAGTGGATGAGAAATTAGATTAGAACAAGGGTCTAATGAGAAACTAGCACTACCCATATGAATGCACAATCATAATCACACCAATCATTTATTCATTCATCTCAAACAAGGTTCCATCTCGGATTACAAAATCTTACGACTAATCGAAAAATAACGGCCTAACTGATCGATGAAAAATAAAATAACATGGCAGTCGACTAAATGTCTTCATCAATTATCCTTGCGTCCTCTGGTGCAGCGTCCTCCGGTGCGGCGTCCTCTGGTGCGGCGCCTCCTCTTGCGGCTTCCTTCGGTGGAGCTCTCTTCATAATCCTGGTCATTGCTCACGAGGGGTCCATCATCTCCACTCAGAAAAAGGTCTTCTCCTAGGTCCATCTTCTCCTCCAGTGTGGCAATATATTTATCCCGGTCCTCAATTCTATCCATATAATCCTTGACTTCTTCTTCATGTTCAAGGAAGCCCGCGCGTGCTTTCTCCTCCAGTTCCAGTTCACGGAACAACAACCTCCTGTGTACCTTCGAGTTTCGGCGCATCTGGATTTCCCGGTTCCTGATGAGACTCTCCAAGTCTTGGACATATGAAAGAATGGAGTCGTCATCTACGGTACGGATGATATCTCCATTCCTAGCTCTACGAGAAAATATGGCGAGGTCAGATGGGTCGAGCTTGGCCCTGTACTCTTCTCAGACATGTCCAAGTGCACGATAAATCGCCATGTCTCTTCCGAGGATCCAAGTGAAATCGGTAAACTCAAAGTCAATGGGCTCTGAATGTCCTCCGAAGGTCCTCCCTGGAATGTGCACCTTAATCTTATAGCGGGTATCCGTCGGAAGTGCATTGGTAGGCTTCCCGGTGATTGAGGGCAGAGCAATCTTCAGCTTCTTCACGATCTGAACCAGCTTCTTGCCGAGAGGCATCGTCTCATCTGGCTGGCAAAACTCCGGTAGCAAAACTGGGGTGAACTCGGTGGCCATCTAGAATGTTGAAAATCGGAGAGAAGTCAGAAATGAACAGGGGAGAATTATGGAATGATGAGGATATAAAATAAAATAGTCTCTTCCTATGGCTTTCCGATCCTAGGGGTAACATCCTACGGTCAGTGTATGCTCTGATACCATCTCTGTAGCAACCCGACCAGAAATCGGTCAAGTCTCTGTGTAGCTGTACCATCCCAAGATCATGCTGGCACACAGAGTACATTGATGCAAAGATTCAAAGTTCAATCACACCTGAATTTATTACACGATTCTCATATCGAGTCTTTATTACATCATAATAAATTCGGCCAAAGGCCAACTCATGAGAAATAAACTAAATAAAGCTGTGTAAGCATAGACGAATAGCGAGTCCATCCGACTCCGTAGGGCAATCGCCAAGCATGGATCGTAGCCTCACTCCTGGTCGGAAAACTCCTCTGCAACATAAGACGTTGCAACCGTGTAGGTCACCATTTTGAATATGCCGGCAAGTCATAGAGAGAACAACAGTAATAATGCTAACACTATATGCAATTTGGCTGTGGGGCTCTAAGTTTTATGTTTTTGCGAAAAAGCCAGTTTTCCCCTACAACAATGGACTTGCTTGTAATTACTACAAAATGTTGGTTGTTATTGAGATGGTTCCGCCAACCAATGTCTCATTCCCAATTATTAAATAACCCCTCAATTAATTTATTAAGTTCGGTGTTGAGATTTCCGAAATACTCCAATTCCAGAGGCTCATTTGTCCGTAACCGGGGACACGGCTAATCGATTAGGTTGTTACTCTGCAGAGTCTTGTGCACTTTACCCGCAAGAACCGTTCCCTCCTTTATGTCTTCGCACTGCCTGGTGTTTGAACACGGGACGAACGAAACAGGGTCTTCCGTAGAGTTTCTCTGGGCACTACCGGTGCCCATCCATGTCCTACCATTCTTCTACATCTGCTGGCACCGTCCGTCCAGAGTCACGCCTAGGGTCAACCCAGCCAGAGCACATAATGGCTTGCGGCTGCACAGGTAAGCTTCGGTCAAGGTATATCCATCCGTCTCTTCATGGCTGGGTGAAGCTTTCTGCAAGATGTCATGGCGCTTCTCGATGCATCCCGGCCATCCGCTGGTTTCTCCTGGGTGCCCGTCAACCGTCCTCCACCCAGTAGTGAATTTGAAGTCCATCTTGAGCTTGAAGTCATGGGGTTGTCATCATCTCGACTCTCACATCTCCTATATGAATCTCTCAACCAACCCCGTCTACGAGCATAGCAAAATAAACTACATCATCCCGGGCAATGGTAATAAGGGGAATTGGGTTCATCCTACCTCATGATACTACTCAAGAACATAACTTAAAATCCTCCTACTGCATGCATGGCGGGGAGGAATAATTCTAATGCAACAAAATCATAGGTATTGTCAAACATGATCAAATGACTAGCCTGGTTGACGGTCTTCGAAAGCTAGCGACTCGTAATAGCAAGCTTCGCACTCCAGAAAAACTATCGAAGCAAACAATGAATACATAAGCAAACAACTATATTAACATAGTAACATAACAGCAAGCTATCCTACTTCACACATAGACAATCAACCAAAACCAAAGAAAACTCAAAGAACTCCAAGCCAACAACTAGCAAGAAAATAAAATAAACATTTTCTTTTCTGTAAATAAAAGTTCACCCTCTGTAACTACAGAAACTAAACTAAAATAAATTATAACAGAGGTAAAATAAATTTTTTTAAATAACTAGAACAATAGAAAACAGCAGCAAGCTAAAAAAACTAGAAAAGCTTGTTTTCGAGTAAAACTATTTTTAATAAACCCTAAAAATACCCAAATAAATTCCTACTGCTAGGCAAGGTCAAAACAAAGCAGTGACAAAAAGAATCACCAAGAAAGAATAATCCTAACTCAATTTATAGCAGAAATACTAATCTGGCTAAAACTAATATAAAACTATATTTATAAACTTAAACATGGCCGAATCTATTTTCTACAGAAACTCTAGGAAATTTTCAAACTAAAGCAAAAAGAATCAACTACAAATATTAAATGACCTAAAAGATATAGATTTTACAAAATTGGAACTATTCTGTTAAAAACAGAAACGAAAATTAAAATAAAACAACTAGGGCGCTAACGGGCCGAAATACTGAGCGCTATAAAACTATCTAACGCGCGAGTGATCTTTAACTGAAACGTATACGGGCTAAGCAGAATAAACCGATCGGCCGGTCTAACTAAACCAAAATTAACCGGAAATAAACCGTAAGCTAAACCGATCTATTGAAAATAACCTAACCTTTCGCGGATCTAATCTAAGCCGTACATGCAAGATCTAACAGTTGAGGGGAGCTCGGGCTTACAGTGGACGGCGGCGACGGACGAAGACGACAGCGGCGACTCGGGCGTCGGTGACGGAGGGGCTCCGGTGGTCCGGGGCAACGGCGGTGACGTCGGGGAGATGCCGCAGAGCGAGATGGAGATGGTGGTGAAGTTGTTAGAGCTTGGGGACGGCGCGGACATCGAGGCGACGTGAAGTAGAGCCCGGTGGTCTGCAGCTCCGGCGGGTGGCGGACGAGCTCGGGGCGACGGCTTCGGCGGTTCCTGGGCGAAGATAGGATGTCAAAGAGGTGCGGAACGAACAGGGGGTTCGGGTGGTGTAGCGTGAAACAAGGGGGATGCTCACCGGTGGCAGAAGCGGCGGCGAACCGAGGCGGCGGCGGCGAGATGCGTTTGGCGACGGCGGTGGCTGTGGTGGGTTTTGGAGTAGGGTTTTAGGGGGATCGAGAGAGGAGGGGCGTAGGTATTTATAGGACATCAACTTGGGGCAGGGGGTCACTCGGGATCGTGATCCCATGGAATTCGGACGCGGCGGCGGCGTCGAACGCGCTCTGGCGCGGCATAGCGTGGGCGAAGGGAAAGAGATGGGGGCGGGTCCCGCGGGTCAGTGAGGGAGAGAGAGAGAGGGGAGCGAACGGGCGATCGAAGCGAAGGCGGCTCGGGCGCGGGCTTGCTGGGGCAGCGGCCTTGGCGCTGGTGGGCTGCGGCCTTGGCAACTGGGCCTGCTGGCCTGGCGCCTGGCGCGCCGGGGTTTTCCTATTTTCTTTTTTTTTGAATTTAGGCAGAGAGGTAAATATAGAAATCTATAATATTTTTGTATAGGACATATATATACTAATAAACTCAGAAAAATAAATCCTACAACGTGGACATTTTTCCAGAGGCAAAACAGAAACAAAAATAAAACACTTTTTGCAAATTCCAAATAAAATCAAATTTGAATTCGAACTTTTTTGGCAATATTTTCTTCTGACATTTTTGGAGTGTCATGTTAGCTCCTCTCATACTTTTGCTCAAGTATTTGTCAGGGATATTTTTTGAAATAATTTCAATTGCCAAATTCAAATTCAAATTTAAATAAAACTCAAATGGCTTTGAAAATTCAAATGCCACTCAATTCAAACAAAATGCATAGATGCTTAGCTAATAATTGTAAAACATTCCAAATTGAAAATTTGGGATGTTACAAAGGGGCCGTCCATCGTCCAGTGAACGGCGGGTTTTGGGCCTCCTCGTCTCCGGCATCGTCGTCCATACCGTCGATGTCTTCGGAGTCATAATGAAGCGTGTCGGTTAAGTCTTCGACAGTGTCTATGAAGTGAGTGGTGGGTGGGAAGCGAAATTCTCCTTCATCATCCGCGTCCAGTTCAAACCGGACATAGTCCGGCTGTGAGTCCCCCGCCAAGGATAGATTTCTCAACAAATTTAGCACATCGCCCAAGGGCGAGTGTTGGAAGATGTCTGTGGCGCTGAATTCAAAGATCGATAAACGATCAAGTTTGGCGTCCGTAGGCTCACATGGTTCGGAAGTTATAACCAGTGACGAGTCCGGAATTCTGGTGACATAGATATTGTGTGAGGTTAAGTCCGTGTGCGGCTCCAACGCCGGGGAATTTGTGGCCTCCGTGGTGGGGTCGAGCCTCCAATCCCTGGATGCCGCAGTGTGCTCTGGATATAAGGCCGGAGTGGTCGCAGGAGCTATCTCCTGGATGTGGTCTGACGACAGATTTAGATCATGCTCGTCAAGGCGACCAGGAGCGGTCGCCGTGGCCTCGAATCCGGCGAATATCAAATCTCCACGGATATCCGCAACGTAATTCAGGCTCCCAAATCTGACCTAATGGCCAGGGGCGTAGCCATCAATCTGCTCCACGTGGCCAAACGAGTTGGCCCGCAATGCGAAGCCGCCGAACACGAAGATCAGTCCGGGGAGGAAGGTTTCTCCTTTGACAACGTCACTATCAACGATTGAAGGGGCCATCGAACCTTTCGTCGACGGCACAGTGGAACTCTCAATGAAGCACCAATGTCGGTGTCAAAACCGGCGGATCTCAGGTAGGGGGTCCCGAACTGTGCGTCTAAGGTCGATGGTCACAGGAGACAGGGGACACGATGTTTACCTAGGTTCGGGCCCTCTCTATGGAGGTAATACCCTACTTCCTGCTTGATTGATCTTGATGAATATGAGTACTACAAGAGTTGATCTACCACGAGATCGTAATGGCTAAACCCTAGAAGTATAGCCTGTATGACTATGATAATGAGTATCCCCCTACCGGACTAAGTCCTTCGGTTTATATAGACACCAGGGAGATTTAGGTTTACACAAGGTCAGTTACAAAGAAAGGAATCTACATATTCGATCGCCAATCTTGCCTTCCACGCCAAGGAGAGTCCCATCCAGACACGGGTGCAGTCGTCGGTCTCCGTATCTTCACGACCCATCAGTCCAGCCCATGGCTAACAGGCCGGAAGCCTGAGGACCCATTAGTCCAGGACTCCCTCACCCGGGGCGGCCGCCCCCTGCACCCCCTCAGGGTCGGCCCTGCTTGCAAGGCTTCTAGTGATGTGCAATACCGAGAGGGCCCAGAGATACCTCTCCGAGGAGTGACAAATCCTAATCTTGATATATGCCAACCCAACAAACATCTTCGGAGACACCTGTAGAGCATCTTCATAATCACCTACTTACTTTGTGACGTTTGATAGCACACAAGGTGTTCCTATGGTATTCGTGAGTTGCATAATCTCATAGTCAGAGGAATATGTATAGGTCATGAAGAAAGCAATAGCAACAAAACTAAATGATCATAATGCTAGGCTAACGGATGGGTCTTGTCCATCACATCATTCTCTAATGATGTGATCCCGAACATCAAATGACAACACATTTCTATGGTTAGGAAACTTAACCATCTTTGATTAACGAGCTAGTCAAGTACAGGCATACTAGGGACACTCTGTTTTGTCTATGTATTCACACATGTATCAAGTTTCCAGTTAATATAATTCTAGCATGAATAATAAACATTTATCATGATATAAGGAAATATAAAAAACAACTTTATTATTGCCTCTAGGGCATCTTTTCTTCAGTACTTTCCAATTCGAGAGAAGGTACAACTACCTCATCAAGTTCTTGTTGGGGAACGTAGTAATTTCAAAAAAATTCCTACGCACACGCAAGATCATGGTGATGCATAGCAACGAGGGGGAGAGTATGATCTACGTACCCTTGTAGATCGCAACGGAAGCGTTGACACAACGTAGAGGAAGTAGTCGTACGTCTTCATCCCGATCCGACCGATCCAAGCACCGTTACTCCAGCACCTCCGAGTTCTTAGCACACGTATAGCTCGATGACGATCTCCGGGCTCCGATCCAGCAAAGCTTCGGGGAGGAGTTCCGTCAGCATGACGGCATGGTGATGATCTTGATGTTCTACCGACGTAGGGCTTCGCCTAAGCACTACAACGATATGATCGAGGGGGAATATGGTGGCAGGGGGCACCGCACACGGCTAAGGAACGATCACGTGGATCAACTTGTGTGTCATGGGGTGCCCCCTTGCCCCCGTATATAAAGGAGCAAGGGAGGAGGGGCGGCCGGCCTAGGAGTGGGCGCGCCAAGGGGAGTCCTACTCCCACCGGGAGTAGGACTCCTTCTTTCCTAGTCCAACTAGGAGAAGGGGGGAAAAGAGGGAAGTGGAGAAGGAAGGGAGAGGGGGGCCGCGCCCCAAATCCCTTGTCCAATTCGGACTGGGCTTGGGAGGGGCGCGCGCCACCTCCTGGCTCCTTCCCACTAAAGCCCATTAAGGCCCAATACTCTTCCCCGTAATCCCGTAACTCCCCGGTACCTCCGAAAATACCCGAATCACTCGGAACCTTTCTGATGTCCGAATATAGTCGTCCAATATATCGACCTTTACGTCTCGACCATTTCGAGACTCCTCGTCATGTCCCCGATCTCATCCGGGACTCCGAACTCTTTCGGTACATCAAAACTCATAAACTCATAATATAACTTTCATCGAAAGCTTAATCGTGCGGACCCTACGGTTCGAGAACAATGTAGACATGACCGAGACACGTCTCCGGTCAATAACCAATAGCGGGACCTGGATGCCCATATTGTCTCCTACATATTCTACGAAGATCTTTATCGGTCAGACCGCATAACAACATACGTTGTTCCTTTTGTCATCGGTATGTTACTTGCCCAAGATTCGATCGTCGGTATCCAATGCCTAGTTCAATCTCGTTACCGGCAAGTCTCTTTACTCGTTCCGTAATACATCATCTCGCAACTAGCTCATTAGTTGCAATGCTTGCAAGGCTTATGTGATGTGCATTACCGAGAGGGCCCAGAGATACCTCTCCGACAATCAGAGTGACAAATCCTAATCTCGAAATACGCCAACCCAACATCTACCTTTGGAGACACCTGTAGAGCTCCTTTATAATCACCCAGTTACGTTGTGACGTTTGGTAGCACACAAAGTGTTCCTCCGGTAAACGGGAATTGCATAATCTCATAGTCATAGGAACATGTATAAGTCATGAAGAAAGCAATAGCAACATACTAAACGATCGGGTGCTAAGCTAATGGAATGGGTCATGTCAATCAGATCATTCAACTAATGATGTGACCTCGTTAATCAAATAACAACAATTTGTTTATGGTTAGGAAACATAACCATCTTTTATTAACGAGCTAGTCAAGTAGAGGCATTTATTATGTTTCCGGTTAATACAATTCTAGCATGAATAATAAACTAGTGACACTAAGTTTGTCTATGTATTCACACATGTATTATGTTTCCGGTTAATACAATTCTAGCATGAATAATAAACATTTATCATGATATAAGGAAATAAATAATAACTTTATTTTTGCCTCTAGAGCATATTTCCTTCAGTCTCCCACTTGCACTAGAGTCAATAATCTAGATCACATCACCATGTGATTAACATCGATAGTTCACATCATGATGTGATTAACACCCATAGTTCACATCGCCATGTGACCAATACCCAAAGGGTTTACTAGATTCAGTAATCTAGTTCACATCGCTATGTGATTAACACCCAAAGAGTACTAAGGTGTGATCATGTTTTGCTTGTGAGAGAATCTTAGTCAACGGGTCTGCCACATTCAGATCCACATGTATTTTGCAAATTTCTATGTCAACAATGCTCTGCATGGAGCTACTCTAGCTAATTGCTCCCACTTTCAATATGTATCTAGACCAAGACTTAGAGTCATCTAGATTAGTGTCAAAACGTGCATCGGCGTAACCCTTTATGACGAACCTTTTGTCACGTCCATAATCGAGAAACATATCCTTATTTCACTAAGGATAATTCTGACCGCTGTCCAATGATCTACTCCTAGATCACTATTGTACTCCCTTGCCAAATCAGTGCAGGGTATACAATAGATCTGGTATACAGCATGACATACTTTATAGAACCTATGGCCAAGGCATAGGGAATGACTTTCATTCTCTTTTAATCTTCTGCCGTGGTTGGGCTTTGAGTCTTACTCAACTTCACACCTTGTAATACAGGCAAGAACTCTTTCTTTGACTGCTCCATTTTGAACTACTTCAAAATCTTGTCAAGGTATGTACTTATTGAAAAAACTTATCAAGCGTCTTGATCTATCTCTATAGATCTTGGAGCTCAATATGTAAGCAGCTTCATCGAAGACTTTCTTTGAAAACTCCTTTCAAACACTCCTTTATGCTTTACAGAATAATTCTACATTATTTCCAATCAACAATATGTCAGTCACATATACTTATCAGAAATGCTGTAGTGCTCCCACTCACTTTCTTGTAAATACAGGCTTCACCGCAAGTCTGTATAAAACTATATCCTTTGATCAACTTATCGAAGCGTATATTCCGACTCCGAGATGCTTGCACCAGTCCATAGATGGATCACTGGAGCTTGCATATTTTGTTAGCACCTTTAGTATTGACAAAACCTTCTGGTTGCATCATATACAACTCTTCTTTAATAAATCCTTTAGGGAATGCAGTTTTGTTTATCCATTTGCCAGATTTCATAAAATGCGACAATCGCTAACATGATTCGGACAGACTTAAGCATAGATACGAGTGAGAAACTCTCATCGTAGTCAACACCTTGAACTTGTCGAAAACCTTTTGCGACAATTCTAGCTTTGTAGATAGTAACACCAGTATCAGCGTCCGTCTTCCTCTTGAAGATCCATTTATTTTCTATGTCTTGCCGATCATCGGGCAAGTCAACCAAAGTCCACACTTTGTTCTCATACATGGATCCCATCTCAGATTTCATGGCCTCAAGCCATTTCTCGGAATTTGGGCTCATCATCGCTTCCTCATAGTTGGTAGGTTCGTCATGGTCAAGTAACATGACCTCAAGAACAGGATTACCGTACCACTCTGGTGCGGGTCTCACTCTGGTTTACCTACGAGATTCGGTAGTAACTTGATCTGAAGTTACATGATCATCATCATTAGCTTCTTCACTAATTGGTGTAGTAGTCACAGGAATAGATTCCTGTGATGAACTATTTTCCAATAAGGGAGAAGGTACAATTAACTTATCAAGTTTTCTACTTTCCTCCCACTCACTTCTTTCGAGAGAAACTCCTTCTCTAGAAAGGATCCATTCTTAGCAACGAATGTCTTGCCTTCGGATATGTGATAGAAGGTGTACCCAACTGTCTCCCTTGGGTATCCTATGAAGACATATTTCTCCTATTTGAGGTTGAGCTTATCGAGATGAAACTTTTTCACATAAGCATCGCAACTCCAAACTTTAAGAAACGACAGCTTAGGTTTCTTGCCAAACCATAGTTCACACGGTGTCGTCTCAACGGATTTAGATGGTGCCCTATTTAACGTGAATGCAGTTGTCTCTAATGCATAACCCCAAAACGATAGTGGTAGATCGGTAAGATATATCATAGATTGTACTATATCTAATAAAGTACGGTTATGATGTTCGGACACACCATTATGCTGTGCTGTTCCGGGTGGCACGAATTTGTGAAACTATTCCACATTGTTTTAATTGAAGACCAAACTCGTAACTCAAATATTTATCTCCGCGATCGGATCGTAGAAGCCTTATTTTCTTATTACGATGATTCTCCACTTCACTCTGAAATTCTTTGAACTTTTCAAATGTTTCAGACTTATGTTTCATCAAGTAGATATACTCATATCTGCTCAAATCATCTGTGAAGATCAGAAAATAATGATACCTATCGCGAGCCTCAATATTCATCGGACCACATACATCAGTATGTATGATTTCCAACAAATCTGTTGCTTGCTTCATTCTTCTGGAGAACGGCGTTTTAGTCATCTTGCCCATAAGGCATGGTTCGCAAGCATCAAGTGATTCATAATCAAGTGATTCCAAAATCCCATCAGCATGGAGTTTCTTCATGTGCTTTACACCAATATGACCTAAACGGCAGTGACACAAATAAGTTGCACTATCATTATTAACTTCGCATCTTTTGGTTTCAATATTATGAATATGTGTATCACTAAGATCGAGATCCAATGAACTACTTTCATTGGGTGTGTAACCATATAAGGTTTTATTCATGTAAACAGAACAACAACTTATTCTTTTACTTAAATGAATAACCGTATTACAATAAACATGATCAAATCATATTCATGCTCAACGCAAACACCAAATAACACTTATTTAGGTTCAACACTAATCCTGAAAGTATAGGGAGTGTGCGATGATGATCATATCAATCTTGGAACCACTTCCAACACACATCGTCACTTCACCCTTAACTAGTCTCTGTTCATTCTGCAACTCCCGTTTCGAGTTACTACTCTTAGCAACTGAACTAGCATCAAATACTGAGGGGTTGCTATAAACACTAGTAAAGTACACATCAATAACATGTATATCAAATATACTTATGTTCACTTTGCCATCCTTCTTATCCGCCAATCACTTGGGGTAGTTCCGCTTCAAGTGACCAGTTCCTTTGCAGTAGAAGCACTTAGTCTCAGGCTTAGGACCAGACTTGGGCTTCTTCACTTGAGCAGCAACTTGCTTGCTGTTCTTCTTGAAGTTCCCCTTTTTCCCTTTGCCCTTTTCTTGAAACTAGTGATCTTGTCAACCATCAACACTTGATGCTCTTTCTTGATTTCTACCTTCATTGATTTCTTCATCATGAAAAGCTCGGGATTCGTTTTCGTCATCCCTTGCATACTATAGTTCATCACGAAGTTCTACTAACTTGGTGATGGTGACTAGAGAATTCTGTCAATCACTATCTTATCTGGAAGATTAACTCCCACTTGATTCAAGCGATTGTAGTACCCAGACAATCTGAGCACATGCTCACTAGTTGAGCGATTCTCCTCCATCTTTTAGCTATAGAACTTGTTGGAGACTTCATATCTCTCAACTCGGGTATTTTCTTGAAATATTAACTTCAACTCCTGGAACATCTCATATGGTCCATGACGTTCAAAACGTCTTTGAAGTCCCAATTCTAAGCCGTTAAGTATGGTGCACTAAACTATCAAGTAGTCATCATATTTATCTAGCCAAACGTTCATAACGTCAGTATCTGCTCCTGCAATAGGTCTGTCACCTGGCGGTGCATCAAGGACATAATTCCTCTATGCAGCAATGAGGATAAACCTCAGATCACGGATCCAATCCGCATCATTGCTACTAACATCTTTCAACACAATTTTCTCTAGGAACATATCAAAATAAACACAGGGAAGCAACAACGCGAGCTATTGATCTACAACATGATTTGCCAAATACTACCAGGACTAAGTTCATGATAAATTTAAGTTCAATTAATCAAATTACTTAAGAACTCCCACTTAGATAGACATCCCTCTAATCCTCTAAGTGATCACGTGATCCAAATCAACTAAACCATAACCGATCATCACGTGAGATGGAGTAGTTTTCAATGGTGAACATCGTTATGTTGATCATATCTACTATATGATTCACGCTCGACCTTTCGGTCTCCGTGTTCCGAGGCCATATCTGCATATGCTAGGCTCGTCAAGTTTAACCTGAGTATTCTGCGTGTGCAAAAACTGTCTTGCACCCGTTGTAGATGGACGTAGAGCTTATCACACCCGATCATCACATGGTGTCTGGGCACGATGAACTTTGGCAACGGTGCATACTCAGGGAGAACACTTCTTGATAATTTAGTGAGAGATCATCTTATAATGCTACCGTCAATCAAAGCAAGATAAGATGCATAAAAAAGATAAACATCACATGCAATCAATATAAGTGATATGATATGGCCATCATCATCTTGTGCTTGTGATCTACATCTCCGAAGCACCATCATGATCACCGTCGCCGGCGCGACACCTTGATCTCCATCGTAGCATCGTTGTCGTCTCGCCAATCTTATGCTTCCACGACTATCGCTACTGCTTAGTGATAAAGTAAAGCATTACATCGCGATTGCATTGCATACAATAAAGCGACAACCATATGGCTCCTGCCAGTTGCCGATAACTCGGTTACAAAACATAAACATGATCATCTCATACAATAAAATTTATCATCATGTCTTGACCATATCACATCACAACATGGCCTGCAAAAACAAGTTAGACGTCCTCTACTTTGTTGTTGCAAGTTTTACGTGGCTGCTACGGGCTTAAGCAAGAACCAATCTCACCTACGCATCAAAACCACAACGATAGTTTGTCAAATAGACTCCGTTTTAACCTTCTCAAGGACCGGGCGTAGCCACACTCGGTTCAACTAAAGTTGGAGAGACAATCGCCCGCAAGCCATCTATGTGCAAAGCACGTCGAGGGAACCGGTCTCGCGTAAGCGTACGTGTAATGTTGGTCCGGGTCGTCTCGTCCAACAATACCGCTGAACCAAAGTATGACATGCTGGTAGGCAGTATGACTTATATCGCCCACAACTCACTTGTGTTCTACTCGTGCAAATAACATCAAACCATAAAACCTAGGCTCTGATACCACTGTTGGGGAACGTAGTAATTTCAAAAAATTTCCTACGCACACGCAAGATCATGGTGATGCATAGCAACGAGGGGAGAGAATGATCTATGTACCCTTGTAGATCGCAACGGAAACGTTGACACGACGTACAGGAAGTAGTCGTACGTCTTCTTCCCGATCCGACTGATCCAAGCACCGTTACTCCGGCACCTCCGAGTTCTTAGCACACATACAGCTCGATGACGATCTCCAGGCTCCGATACAGCAAAGCTTCGGGGAGGAGTACCGTCAGCACGACGGCGTGGTGACGATCTTAATGTTCTACTGACGCAGGGCTTCGCCTAAGCACTACAACGATATGATCGAGGTGGAATATGGTGGCAGGGGGCACCGCACACGGCTAAGGAACGATCACGTGGATCAACTTGTGTGTCATGGGGTGCCCCCTTGACCCCGTATATAAAGGAGCAAGGGAGGAGGGGCGGCCGGCCTAGGAGTGGGCGCGCCAAGGGGAGTCCTACTCCCACCGGGAGTAGGACTCCTTCTTTCCTAGTCCAACTAGGAGAAGGGGGGAAAAGAGGGAAGTGGAGAAGGAAGGGAGAGGGGGGCCGCGCCCCAAATCCCTTGTCCAATTCAGACTGGGCTTGGGAGGGGCGCGCGCCACCTCCTGGCTCCTTCCCACTAAAGCCCATTAAGGCCCAATACTCTTCCCCGTATTCCCGTAACTCCCCGGTACCTCTGAAAATACCCGAATCACTCGGAACCTTTCCAATGTCCGAATATAGTCGTCCAATATATCGATCTTTACGTCTCGACCATTTCGAGACTCCTCGTCATGTCCCCGATCTCATCCGGGACTCCGAACTCCTTCGGTACATCAAAACTCATAAACTCATAATATAACTGTCATCGAAAGCTTAAGCGTGCAGACCCTACGGTTCGAGAACAATGTAGACATGACCGAGACACGTCTCCGGTAAATAACCAATAGTGGGACCTGGATGCCCATATTGGCTCCTACATATTCTACGAAGATCTTTATCGGTCAGACCGCATAACAACATACGTTGTTCCCTTTGTCATCGGTATGTTACTTGCCCGAGATTCGATCGTCGGTATCCAATACCTAGTTCAATCTCGTTACCGGCAAGTCTCTTTACTCGTTCCGTAATACATCATCTCGCAACTAGCTCATTAGTTGCAATGCTTGCAAGGCTTATGTGATGTGCATTGCCGAGAGGGCCCAGAGATACCTCTCCGACAATCAGAGTGACAAATCCTAATCTCGAAATAAGCCAACCCAACATCTACCTTTGGAGACACCTGTAGAGCTCCTTTATAATCACCCAGTTACGTTGTGACGTTTGGTAGCACACAAAGTGTTCCTCCGGTAAACGGGAGTTGCATAATCTCATAGTCATAGGAACATGTATAAGTCATGAAGAAAGCAATAGCAACATACTAAACGATCGGGTGCTAAGCTAATGAAATGGGTCATGTCAATCAGATCATTCAACTAATGATGTGACCTTGTTAATCAAATAACAACACTTTGTTTATGGTTAGGAAACATAACCATCTTTGATTAACGAGCTAGTCAAGTAGAGGCATACTAGTGACACTAAGTTTGTCTATGTATTCACACATGTATTATGTTTCCGGTTAATACAATTCTAGCATGAATAATAAACATTTATCATGATATAAGGAAATAAATAATAAATTTATTATTGCCTCTAGGACATATTTCCTTCAGTTCTACTTTCCTCCCACTCACTTCTTTCGAGAGAAACTCCTTCTCTAGAAAGTACCCATTCTTAGCAACAAAGATCTTGCCTTCAGATCTGTGGTAGAAGGTATAGCCAATAGTTTCTTTCGGGTATCCTATGAAGACGCACTTCTCTGACTTAGGTTCAAGCTTATCAGGCGGAAGCCTTTTGACATAAGCGTAGCATGCCCAAACTTTAAGAAACGGCAGCTTAGGTTTCTTGCCAAACCACAGTTCATATGGTGGTATCTCAATGGATTTAAAAGGTGCCCTATTTAACGTGAATGCAGCTGTCTCTAATGCATAACCCCAAAATCATATTGGTAAATCGGTAAGAGACATCATAGATTGCACCATATCTAATAAAGTATGGTTACGATGTTCGGACACACATTTACATTGTGGTGTTCCAGGTGGCGTGAGTTGTGAAACTATTCCACATTGTTTTAAATGAAGGCCAAACTCATAACTCAAATATTCGCCTCCAGATCATATCGTAGAAGCTTAATTTTCTTGTTACGATGATTCTGCACTTCACTCTGAAATTATTTTCAAATTTTTCAGACTTGTGTTTCATCAAGTAGATATACCCATATCTACTCAAATGATCTATGAAGGTTAGAAAATAACGATACCCGCCGCGTGCTTCAACAATCGTCGGACCGCATACATCAGTATGTATTATTTCCAATAAGTCATTAGCTTGCTCCATTGTTTCGGAGAACGGAGTTTTAGTCATCTTGCCCATGAGGCATGGTTCGCAAGTATCAAATGATTCATAATCAAGTGATTCGAAAAGTCCATCTGCATGGAGTTTCTTCATGCGCTTTACACCAATATGACCTAAACGGCAGTGCCACAAGTATGTTGCACTATCATTATCAACTTTGTATCTTTTGGCATCAATATCATGAATATGTTTATAACTACGATCGAGATTCAATAAACCATTTACATTAGGTGTATGAACATAGAAGGTTTTATTCATGTAAACAGAACAACAATTATTCGCCGACTTCAATGAATAACCGTATTGCAATAAACATGATCAAATCATATTCATTCTCAACGCAAACACCAAATAACATTTATTTAGGTTCAACACTAATCCCAAAGGTAGAGGGAGTGTGCGATGGTGATTGTATCAACCTTGGAATCACTTCCAACACACATCGTCACCTCGCCCTTAACTAGTCTCTGTTTATTCTGCAACTCCTGTTTTGAGTTACTAATCTAAGCAACTGAATCGGTATCAAATACCCAGGGGTTACTACGAATACTAGTAAGGTAGACATCAATAACATGTATATCAAATATACCTTCGTTCACTTTGCCATCCTTCTTATCCGCCAAGTATTTTGGGGCAGTTCCACTTCCAGTGACCATTTCCTTTGCAGTAGAAAAGCACTCAGTTTCAGGCTTGGGTTCAGCTTTGGGTTTCTTCATGGGAGCAGCAACTTGCTTGCCATTCTTCTCGAAATTCCCTTTCTTCCCCTTGCCCTTTTTCTTGAAACTAGTGGTCTTGTTAACCATCAACACTTGATAATCTTTCTCGATTTCTACCTTCGCCGATTTCAGCATTGCGAAGAGTTCGGGAATCATTTTTGTCATCCCTTGCATATTATAGTTCATCACGAAGTTCTAGTAGCTTTGTGACAGTGACTAGAGAATTTTGTCAATTAGTATATAATCTGGAAGATTAACTCCACCTTGATTCAAGTGATTGTAGTACCCAGACATTCTGAGCACATGCTCACTTGCTGAGGTATTCTCCTTCATCTTATAGGCAAAGTATTTGTCAGAGGTCTCTTACCTCTCAACACGGGCATGAGCCTGAAATACCAATTTGAGATCTTGTAGCACCTCATATGTTCCATGGTGTTCAAAACATCTTTGAAGTCCCGGTTCTAAGTCGTAAAGCATGGCGCACGAAACTATTAAGTAGTCATCATATCAAGCTTGCCAAATGTTCATAACATCGACATCCGCTCTTGCAATAGGTCTGTCACCTAGCGGTGCATCAAGGACATAATTCTTTTGTGCAGCAATGAGGATAATCCTCACATCATGGACCCAGTCCGCATCATTGCTACTATCATCTTTGAACTTAGCTTTCTCTAGGAACATATCAAAAAATAGGGGAGCTATATCGCTAGCTATTGATCTACAACATAGATATGCAAAACTATTAAGACAAAGTTCATGATAAATTTAAGTTCAATTAATCAAATTACTAATGAACTCCCACTTAAATAAACACCCCTCAAATTATCTAAGTGATACGTGATCCAAATCAACCAACCCATGTGTGATCATCATGTGAGATGGGGTAGTCATCAATGGTGAACATCTCTATGTTGATCATATATACTATATGACTCATGTTCGACCTTTCGGTCTCCAGTGTTCCGAGACCATGTCTGTACATGTTAGGCTCGTCAAGTTTAACCCAAGTATTCTACATGTGCAAAACTGTCTTACACCCCTTGCATGTGAATGTAGAGTCTATCACACCCGATCATCACGTGGTGTCTCGAAACGATGAACTCTCGCAACGACGCATACTCAGGGAGAACACTTATATCTTGAAATTTAGTGAAGGGATCATCTTATAATGCTACCGTTGTTCTAAGAAAAATAAGATGCATAAAAGATAAACATCACATGCAATCAAAATATGTGACATGATATGGAAATCATCATCTCATGCTTTTGATCTCCATCTCCAAAGCATCATCATGATCTCCATCATCTCCAGCTCGACACCTTGATCTCCATCGTTGCGTCGTGGTCGTGTCGCAAACTATTGCTTCTACAACTATTGCTAATGCATAGTGATAAAGTAAAGCAATTACATGGTGTTTGCATTTCATACAATAAAGAGACAACCATAAGGCTCCTGCCGGTTGCCGATAAATTACAAAACATGATCATCTCATACAATAACATATATCACATCATGCCTTGACCATATCTTATATAACATACCCTGCAAAAACAAGTTAGACGTCCTCTAATTTGTTGTTGCAAGTTTTACGTGGCTACTACGAGATTCTAGCAAGAACCATTCTTACCTATGGCAAAACCACAACGGTGATTCATCAAGTTTGTTGTTTTAACCTTCTTCAAGGACCGGCCTTAGTTAAATTTGATTCAACTAAAGTAGGAGAAACAGACACCTGCCAACCACCTTTATGCAAAACTAGTTGCATGTCAGTCGGTGGAACCGGTCTCATGTGCGTGGACATGTAAGGTTGGTCCGGGCAGCTTCATCCCACAATACCGCCGAATCAAAATAAGATGTTGGTGGTAAGCAGTATGACTGTCACCGCCTACAATTCTTTGTGTTCTACTCGTGCATATCATCTACGCATAGACCTGGCTCGGATGCCACGGTTGGGGAACATTGCACGGAAAACAAAAATTTCTACACACACACGAGATCTATCCATGGAGATGCATAGCAACGAGAGGGGGAGAGGGTGTCTAAGTACCCTCGTAGACCGTAAGCGGAAGCATTTTACAACGCGGTTGATGTAGTCGAACTTTCTTCACGATCCAACCGATCGAGTACCAACGTACGGTACCTCCGCGTTCAGCACACGCTCAGCTCAGTGATGTCCGCGCCTTCTTGATCCAGCAAGATGGCGAGGTAGTGGATGAGTTCCGACAACACGATGGCGTGGTGACGGTGATGTGATCTCCGCAGGGCTTCACCTAAGCACTACGAAAATATGACCGAGGGAATAAACTGTGGAGGGGGCGCCGCACACGGCTAAGACCATGTTTTCCCTTGTGTGGCGCCCCCTCCCCATATATATAATTGCGTGGGGAGGAGTCAGCCCCTAGGGCGCCCCAAGAGACCTGGCGGCAGCCCTAGGGTTGCTGCCTTGCCCTGTGCCCCCCCTTTCCTTATTTGGACACGAGGGGGAAAGGAAAGGGTGATGGCTGCCTTAGGGCGCCTCCCCTTTCCTTCCCTCCCTCCTTTGGTGCATGGGCAGGGGGTAGAGGGACGCACCAGCCCCTTGTGGGCTAGTGCGCTATTCCCCTTTTTGCCCATAAGGCCCAAAAGCCTACCGGGTCTGCCCGGAACCCTTCCAGTGACGTGATAAGTACCCACTACCACCCGAAACACTTCCGGTGTCCAAATACCATTGTCCTATATATCAATCTTTACCTCTCGACCATTTTGAGACTCCGTCGTGTCCGTGATCTCATCTGGGACTCCGAACAACATTCGGTCACCAAATCACACAACTCATATAATATTATATCGTCATCAAACGTTAAGCGTGCGGACCCTACGGGTTCGAGAACTATGTAGACATGACCGAGACACCTCTCCGGTCAATAACCAATAGCTGAACCTGGATGCCCATATTGGTTCCTACATATTCTACGAAGATCTTTATCAGTCAAACCATTATGACAACAGACATAATTCCCTTTGTCCATCGGTATGTTACTTGCCCGAGATTCGATCGTCAGTATCTTCATACCTAGTTCAATCTCATTATTGGCAAGTCTCTTTACTCGTTCCGTAATACATCACCTCGTTACTAACTCCTTAGTCATTTGCTTGCAAGCTTATGATGTGTATTACCGAGAGGGCCCAGAGATACCTCTCCGATACTCGGAGTGACAAATCCTAATCTTGATCTATGCCAACTCAACATACACCTTCAGAGATACCTGTAGAGCATCTTTATGATCACCCAATTACGTTGTGATGTTTAATAGCACATAAAGCATTCCTCCGGTATTCGGGAGTTGAATAATCTCATAGTCGAAGGATATGTATTTGACATGAAGAAAGCAATAGCAATAAACTGAACGATCACTATGCTAGGCTAACGGATGGGTCTTGTCCATCACATCATTCTCCTAATGATGTGATCCCGTTATCAAATGACAACACTTGTCTACGGTTAGGAAACCACGACCATCTTTGGTCAACGAGCTAGTCTAGTAGAGGCTTACTAGGGACATGGTATTTGTTTATGTATTCACACATGTATTTAGGTTTCCGATTAATACAATTCTAGCATGAATAATAAACCTTCATCATGAATAAGGAAATATAAAATAACAACTTTATTATTGCCTCTAGGGCATATTTCCTTCATGAAGAACTTGAGAGAATCCTAAGCGAGGAAAAACCCAAACACCCCAAGCCAAAGTGATTGAGCATCACTGAATAGATTAACTTGTGTGATCTGACTCTTGTTGCCTTTGAAGATTGTGATTCTTCTAGACGATTAGGCGTCATGTTGTGAGCATCCAAGAAGAATTTGTGGAGTACCATAGAACGAGTTTGTGACGGTTTCAGAAGTCTACCTTGAACACTTACCATGAGTGATTGGGCGAGGTCTGAGTGACCTTAGCTCAAGGGGGATAAGGTGAAGACTTAGTATGTTCCGAGTTAAATCTCGAGCCTCCCTAACTAGATGTACAGTTGACACAACAACTGGAACTGGTCAAACAAATCCATTGTCTTCACCGTGCCAACCTGGTTTCAAATTCCTCAACCCTTACTTTCAGTATTTCTACACTTGAGGAATTTGTGTCTCTCACTCTGAAGACTTTGAACAAATGACTTTCATCTTGATGCCTTTCATTTCTTCGGTTCATCATGTATATGTTTGATTGTTTGTTCTTCATCTGTCACTATTGTGTATGCCTGTCTAGTTTCGCTTTGACCACTTAGTTTTCATCCTATTTTGTATTTCGTCACTCTCTTACTCATAAAAATCCCCACCTTCGACGAATTTATAAAAATCTCCCATTGACCCCCCTCTGGTTGATAACTTGCATTTTCTAGTTCTCATCAAATCTGTGGTCCAAGCAATACCAACTTTTTCTATGTCTTGTTTCAAGCTACCATGTGGCCTCTATTAGCGCATAGAAACTCTATTAAGAGGATTTTGGTGGGGCAACAAAAACATACAGTGGAAGCCATGCTAGGTTGCATGGGAAATCATGTACATGGCAAAGTACCTTGGGGGTCTCGGCCTTTGGGATATTGAGTTGTTCAGCATTACCTTACTTGCAAAACAAGCCTGGAGAATCCTCATGGATCCTAACTCTCTTAGCGCCAGACTCCTGAAATTGGTTTATTTGCCGGAGCGTGATTTTGTGAGTGTTGATCTTGGTGGTTGGCCCTCCCAGGTTTGGAGATCCATCCTTGAAGAACGCGATGCTCTAAAGCTTGTCCTGATTAGAAGAATCGACAATGGTGCTAGTACTCGGGTTTGGCAGGACAATTGGCTACCTCAAGAGTCAGGATTCTAAACTACTCCCCATTATTGCTTTGGCACCTTAGCCTCCTTTGTCGGTGTCTGAGCTTATTGACCAAGGACAGAGATGTTGGAATGCTGCATTGCTGCAACAATATTTTCTTCCAATGGATATTCAAATTATCAAGTCCATACAGTTGTGCACGACATATCAAGAGGACTCTTGGGCTAGGCATTTTGAGAAATCAGGTAACTTCATGGTGCGTTCTGCTTATAGGCTCTTGGCTGTGACTAAAAAGGATCGACAAGATTGGTTGGAGGGTAGGCAATCTTCATCTTTGTCTACTTGTGAACGGAAGAAATGGTGCCATATGTGGAGAACAAAGATTCCAAGTAAAATCCGCGTTTTTCTTTAGAGATTGACTCATGAATCCATCCTCATAGGGTCTATTTGTCATTACCGTCATATGGCTAATGAGGCACAATGTTTCTTTTATCATGCCGCTAATGATAACTGGCACCACTCGTTTCTAAACTGCCCAATGGCTAGGAGTCTTTGGGCACTTCTTGATAAAGAGCTCGTTGAACACATTTCCATCAACTTGTGTGGTGTGCCAATGTGAAAGCACAAGTGCTCCCTAGGTGGTTTTGGTAATTAATGTCAACATATCTCTTGTTGGACTAATACTTTTACCTAGTATGTTTCAGATAAGTTCAACAATGGAGTGGCATGGACTAGAGGATGTGGAACCCCTTCAAGATGCTAAGGACAAAGGATTGGCTCAAGCTTCAAGACCAAGACTCTACATTTTCTATTTTAGTGATCCAAGATCACATTGAGTCTATAGGAAAAGCCAATACTATCAAGAGGGGATGAGGTGTTTCTTAATGGCTTGCTTGCTCAAAGTGCTTAGTGATATGCTCCAAAACCCTCAACTACCTTCCCACATCCACATATGACCTAAACCAAAAGTCAAACTCGGCCCCACCGATTCTTTCTATCCGGCGCCACCGAGTTTTAGATGTCATAGCCACTGCCACAAACCCTAGGCAAATCGGTTTCACCGATAGGGATCTCGGTCTCACCGAGATGGGATTGTAATCTCTCTGTGTATGTCAATTACCAAAATCGGTCTCACCGAGATTGAGCAATCGGTACTACCGAGATTACAATGCAAACTTTTTGGTTAGCTTATTAACAAAATTGGTCCCACCGAGTTTGTGTAATCGGTCTCACCGAGTTTGCCTGACCAACTCTCTGGTTAGCTTATTACCAAAATTGGTCTCACCGAGTTTGTGTAATCGGTCTCACCAAGATTACGTTATGCCCTAACCCTAACCATATTGGTCCTACCGAGTTGCATGTCGGTCCCACCAAAAATCCTAACGGTCACTAGGTTTGCTGAATCGGTCCGACCGAGTTTGACTATTCGGTCCCACCGAGTTTGGCAAATTGTGTGTAACGGTTAGATTTTGTGTGGAGGCTATATATACCCCTCCACCTCCTCTTCATTCGTGGAGAGAGCAATCAGAACATGCCTACACTTCCAATACACATTTTCTGAGAGAGAACCACCTACTCATGTGTTGAACTCAAGATATTCCATTCCAACCATATGAATCTTGATCTCTAGCCTTCCCAAGTTGCTTTCCACTCAAATCTTCTTTCCACCAAATCCAAATCCTGAGAGAGAGAGTTGAGTGTTGGGGAGACTATCATTTGAAGCACAAGAGCAAGGAGTTCATCATCAACACACCATTTGTTACTTCTTGGAGAGTGGTGTCTCCTAGATTGGCTAGGTGTCACTTGGGAGCCTCCGACAAGATTGTGGAGTTGAACCAAGGAGTTTGTAAGGGCAAGGAGATCGCCTACTTCGTGAAGATCTACCGCTAGTGAGGCAAGTCCTTCGTGGGCAACGACCATGGTGGGATAGACAAGGTTGCTTCTTCGTGGACCCTTCGTGGGTGGAGCCCTCCGTGGACTCGTGCAACCGTTACCCTTCGTGGGTTGAAGTCTCCATCAACGTGGATGTACGATAGCACCACCTATCGGAACCATGACAAAAACATCCGTGTCTCCAATTGCGTTTGAATACTCCAAACCCTTCCCCTTACATTCTTGCAAATTGCATGATTTACTTTCCGCTGCTCATATACTCTCGCATGCTTGCTTGATATGTATTGTGTTTGTTAAACTTGTGCTAAAACTCCACTTAAACTTAAATATATTAAAAACTGCAACTTTTGGTACTTAGTGTCTAATCACCCCCCTCTAGACACCTCTTCTCGATCCTTTCAATTGGTATCAGAGCTTTGGTCTCCATTGCCTTGGTTTAAACACCTTTGGAGGAAGATGGATGTGTCTACATTAGGGAGTATTAGACATAGAGTGCCTATTCTTGATGGAGAGTATTTTCATGAGTGGAAAAATGAAATGCTTGAGATTTTCAATGAATATAATTTGAACAAGTACATTACTAGCCCTTGTGCACCTCATGTTGATCCTTTGCATCCTACCCTAGATGAAGATATTGACATGGTCCGCAATCTTAGAACTGTTGAGCTTATCATTAGAGGCTTGCCTAGGAACTTGATTGGATGTTTGCCTACTCTCAAGTGTGCCTATACCATATGGAGATTTCTTGAGGAACTATTTCCAGATTATTCCTTGAAAAATTTAGACAAAATTCTCCATAAGTCTATTGCCTTGAGTAAGGTGAATTCTAGTGATCCTAGCTTTGGTGATTGTCTATTTGAGCTTACCAATCTCATGTGTGCCATAGGAAATGTTGGGATCATTAGCGATATCATATCCGAAGCTATTAGAATTCATAAAGGTGACCATTGTGATGATCATTTGTCAAATGAATTACCCTCTCTAGGAATTGATCAATCACAAAATGATGTTGAACATGGATACTATGATGAGGATGATGATAGTGACTATGATCTTGATGATGCAATGAGACACTTTGGTCTTATGGCAAATCTTCGTGGCTACATGGCTGGAGGAAAGGAATGGGTCCTTGATAGTGGATGTACTGATCATATGACCGGAGATAAAGATATGTTCCGTGAGCTTGCTGAAAACGACGGCCCTCGAAAATATGTCACTTTTGGTGATAATTCAAAGGGTAAGGTGGTTGGCCTTGGTAAGGTGGCCATCTCACATGATAGCTCCATACAAAATGTCATGCTCGTTGAATCCCTTGGATACAATTTACTTTCAGTTTCTAGACTTGCTTATTTCGGTTTCAATGTCTTATTCACTGAATTAGATTGCCAAGTGTTTCGTAGAGACAATCATAAAATGGTCTTTACCGGTATATGTAGAGGAGATCCTTACATTGTTGATTTCACTAAAAAGGCTCAACCTAGAACTTGCTTAATTGCTAAATCTTCTAAAGGCTGGTTGTGGCATAGAAGACTAGGTCATGTTGGTATGCAAAATCTTGATAAGCTTATTAAAGGTGATCATATCCTTGGAATAAAAGATGTCATATTTGACAAGGATAGACTTTGTAGTGCTTGTCAAGCAGGGAAACAAGTTGGAGGAAGTCACCGCGCGAAGAACATCATGACCACAAGAAGACCACTCGAGCTACTTCAGATGGATCTCTTTGGTCCAAATGCCTACAAGAGTCTCGGTGGTAACTCATTTGGTCTAGTCATAGTTGATGATTTTTCAAGATTTACGTGGGTGTTCTTTCTTGATGACAAATCGCAGGTCCAAAATATCTTCAAAAACTTTGCTAGGAAGGCCCAAAATCAATTTGACGTGAAGATCAAGAAGGTTCGGAGTGACAATGGAACGGAGTTCAAGAACGCAAATGTGGATACCTTTCTTGACGAAGAGGGGATTTCACATGAGTTCTCGGCTACGTACACACCTCAACAAAATGGAGTTGTTGAGAGGAAGAACCAGACTCTTATCGAGATGGCAAGAACGATGCTTGATGAGTACAAGATGCCAAAACACTTTTGGGAGGAAGCGGTTGAGACAGCTTGTCATGCAACAAATCGCTTGTATCTTCACAAGCTACTTGGCAAGACGGCATACGAGATCCTCATCGGTAACAAACCCCAAGTTGGATACTTTCGAGTATTCGGCTCAAAGTGCTACATTCTTGATAAGCATCATCGTTCTAAATTTGCTCCTTAGTCTCATGAAGGTTTCCTACTTGGTTATGGCTCAAACTCTCACACATACCGTGTCTACAACAATTTCACCCGAAAGGTTGAAGAAACAGTAGATGTGAAGTTTGATGAATCTAACGGCTCGCAAGTAGAGCAATTGCCAATTGATGGAGGTGACGGAGAGTACCTCGTCCGTCCAAGTGGAAGCTTCTACTTCACCACAAGGTGAACCAAGAGTTGATACGGAAGCATCCACAAGTGGGACACACCAAGATGAAGAAAACGAGGAAATACACCAAGATGAACATCAACAACCTCCTTCTCCACCACGACAAGAGAATGACAACGCCAACAATGAAGAAGGCCAAGAAGAAGAACAAGATGAAGAAAATGTTCCACTCCGAGCCAAGCAAAAGCTTTCACGAGTTGGAGCAAGAATTGCTAAAGATCATCCCGTGGAGTAAATCTACAATGATATCCAAACCGGGAGAATCACTCGCTCCAAAACTCGTTTAGCTAACTTTTGTGAACATTACTCATTCATCTCTAGCATTGAACCCATGAAGGTTGAAGAAGAATTGGAGGATCCGGACCGGATAAACGCTATGCATGAAGAGCTACACAACTTTGAGAGAAATCAAGTGTGGACATTGGTCGAGAAGCCCGACAACAACCACAACATCATCGGTACCAAATGGGTGTTTCGCAACAAGCAAGATGAAGATGGACAAGTGGTTCGCAACAAAGCACGTCTCGTCGCCCAACACTACTAGGGAAAAGCCTAGCAGCAGCGCGGGTTTTGGGCCTATTAGTAGCGCGGGGGCCGGCGCTACTAATAAGGCGCTACAGCTAACGTATAGCAGTAGCGCTGGTCCACCCGCGCTATAGCTACACAAGTGTTGCAGCAGCGCGCTTAAAGGAAGCTCGCTGCTGCTAATAGCTATAGCGTGCTTCCCTTGTGCGCGCTACTGCTACAACCGCGCTGCTGCTAACTTTTCTCCACTCGCTGCTGCTAATTTTAGTTGTTTTTTTGTTTTTTCGGCATATTTGTTTTGTATTTGAACAGGCTTTATAGAAGAATCTTTAGAACATACAAATGTCATCATGATACACATACAAATGCCTGCGAGACCACAAATGTAATCATAGCATATACATACAAATAGTCTCATCATAATCATCATCCAACACAAAGTGGTATCTTGTCATCATCTCGAAAATAGCGATACATGCAAGTCTCGGATACTTGCAACTACAACGTCATCCATCTAAACAAAGGTATACGCAAGAAGAGCTATCACTATGAGTGAGAGCGGAACTATGCAGTACATGAGATGGCGGTTACGAGTCCTCTCTCGCGCTAGTGTGAACCTCGAGTAACTAGCTTCTCCTTCTTGTCTGCTTTTGAAGCCTTTATGGCTGGCGTCCGAGAACCCATTCACTTGCGCCTGACACTCATGCCACTCGTTGTACACCCCCGGAACCTTCCCTTTGTACACGACATAGCAGTTCCATCTCACCATCAAGAAACTAGGTACCTGTTAGAGATGCATGTTCATGAAGAGGATGTACAATCATATATATGCAACAAAATATACTAGAGAACACCGAAAAAGAAAGGGTTAGCAACTAGATGCAACATACAGTACACAAATTAATTAACTAGAGGTACGCAGGTCATCGTACGCAAACTAACAAAGTAGTGTTACGCAAGTTCGGCAGGGATCGTGGACATCACAAAGTTTCATCGCTACAAATAGTATACAAGTTCAACCGACACATATCATCATCAGCAGCATCATAAATCACTAGAAGTTCCATCCTTCCATATCATCGAGGATGTACCCTAGCTTCTTGAACGGCGTGAGGTCTAGACGTTGCATGCCTATGTGAGTTCGGACGTCAGCTCGCGATATAGGGCCGTGGTGGAACATCCCCTTCTCATCGACGACTTCTTTCATGATGATCGTCGCAATGTCGCTTTGGATGCGAAAGAAGTCATCTCTAAGTTTATAATCCGCTTCTCCATGAGATTCTAGCCACTTGTGGATACGATCATCATTTCTGCTTCTCATGCGAAGTTTTTGGTGATCCGTGTTGAACTGAATCATGAGATGGAGGATGTAGAATCCATCCTTCTTGCTTGGTTTTGGGACATGGATGCAGGAGAAGTTAGTTTTATGCGCGAAACCCATCTTCTTGTTCCTTTGTTTCCTGATCTGCATGTGGCCACCTCTAAAGCTGAAGCCTTGGAGAGCATCATCTAGAATATTCATTATGTGGGTGTAGTCTTTTTTCTCGTAGTCTTTGGAAGGGTCAAAATACACGGGGTGGGAGACTTGCGGATAAAGAACGATAAGGACGGCACGCCCGTTGCTGCAGGAAAAAGACACCTCAAATTATTCCCCATAGAAAGAGAAGGAATGATTGAAATGTATGAAAGGGTTGTTCGAAACTAACTTACTTTGGATGATAAGGCACGAGGACAATTTCCCGGTCCTTATTCTGTACCATGAAGTTTTGGAGGTACTCCCTAGCAGTTTCACGCTCAAAGTCGCCGAGACTCAAGAAAGACTCGTGCATGTAGTACGGATCCGCCACACAGATTTGCGAGACTTCTTCACTATTCATGACGGAGCTCATATGTAGCGCAAAAAGGCGGACGATTGTAAAATCGAGCCGCCTTGTCAAAAACATCTCAAAGATATGGTCAAACCGCAGGAAGAACACCTCCGCGGGCCGTGTCTCGACGTAGCACTTCCCCTCAGGCACACGAGCCGCGTATGTCGGATATCCTGGATCCTTTGAGGCTAGTAGGCTTTTCTTAGTTGACAGCGCATGGTCGTGCAGTCTCCTGAGATCCCCTGATAGTGCCTCCAGCGGTTTCGGCGGTTGCATCGGCTCTCCCGTGAGATGGAACATGGCCGCACCTTTCATGGGTACACGCTCTTCAGAATGCATCATCTGGCTGCTATGTGCTCTGGCTTGTTTGGAGGCAGCTATCTTCCCCGTTCTCTTTCTCTCCTTTTTCTTGGTCACACCTTCTAGACCCTTCCTTAACCCCTGCCCCAGTGTTCCTGGGCTAAGTACTGTACGACCCTCGCGCCGGGATAGTTGAGCTTGTGTTGAGGCGGCATCTTCAGGCGTGTCCTATGAGGATTTCATGAAGAGAGACTTTTTGCAATCCCTGCTACGACCTTCCTGCCTGGGCATATCATCCATATCCTCATTAGCAAGCTGATAGCCCGATTGTCATATGGTTGACTCATCAATTCTATGTCACAGTCATACGCGTTTGTATTGAGGAAATCCATAGGGTCGACCTCCGTCTCATCATCCATTCTCTGTTCTACAGGACAAATTACATTAGCCAGCACTATTGCACCCCCTTCATCATGTAGTCCGCCGCTCTCACCCGGCACTACAGGAGCTGGTAATTGCGTAGGCGGGGTGGTGGTCTCCGCACATGCTTGTTGATGTGTGGTTATTGGTGTGCTCTCGGCCGGATCCAGACGAATAAGATTCTTCGGCCATAGCAGCACCCAACCCTTGCACCTTCCAATCCGCGGCGGGGTCTCGTCGTCCACTCCCACATGCTGTACTGGAGGATGCAAATCCTCGTGCCCCGATTTCACACTAGAGAAGCTAACCCTGAAGTGCCCAGCAGGGATCGGCTGGTTGTGGAACATGGGTTGCAAGGGGTCCATTATCATCCCCTTTCCCACGTCCACCTTCTGGCCTTTGATCAAGTAGAGTATGGTACACGGGGTTTCTTTCACCTGCAAACACATATGTCTGTGGCGTAAAACATCCGAAAGGCAACAAAAATGGAATATTATATATATATATATATATATATATATATATGGTGGTGCGACATGTAATTACCGTGATGGCGTCGAGCTCAGCCAACGACGAAGGCCCACCGAGCGCGCCAGAGACTGAGAATGGGCTGCTATGAGCGGGAGCAGCTGTGAGAGGAGGCCCGGTTGCGTGGGAAAGTGATTGTGCGATGATGTTGTTGTTCATGGAGTTGCTCCCGACGAAACTGGGAAACGGGAAATCATGTACCGTCTTGTCTTGATTTTCCTTCGTCCAGTTGATGATAATTGGAACCAAGTTAGTAGCAAAATCATTTATGCAGGCAGTTACAGCTGCATTGACTGCCTGCTGTAACAACTCATATTTGTCCTTGGCTGCTTTTTCGCGTCTTCAGCTGCTTTTTTCTTGACCGCAAGCTTCACCTTCGCGTCGATGTCCGCCTGACTAAACTTCTTTTTCTGCTTCTTGCCCTCCGGACCCTCGTTGTAAAACACCTTCCATGTGGCGCCGTCTCCAGCGCCGTGCACACGACCATATTGCGGCCGCTGGCCCAAAGGGAGTCCCTTAAGTTCGTTCAAGGCCCGGTTGAGAGGGGTGTCCCACTTGGGCCTCATCGGAGAAGTAGGGCTTTCGGCTGCAAGCTGGTGTTGCTTCTCCAGTAGTCTAATCAATTTCCTTGTGATCTGGTCTGTGTAAAAAAACCTTTTTCTCCTTGTCCCACTTGTAGCGGGCCCTGATGAAGTCACGCTCCAAGGGGTTGGTGAACTTCACGAAGGGGTCTAGGAGACCCGCTGCTTCACGTTCCGCATCCTCCTTATCCCATATGGGCCTTTTACCGAGGTAGCCATGGCTTCCGAGGCGATGCTTCCCCGTGTTCCTTTGCTGAAGGCTCTTGAATTTCGCAACCTTAGCCTTGGCTGCCTCGGTAGCGCAAGTGTCCTTGAACTTTTCGAACTCCTCTTCCATAAGTGTCGGATTTTCCTCCAGAATCCTGGACAGGGGTTCATCAGCCTCAATAGCTCGTTTCACCCTCCCTTTCCAGCAGGCCAAATCATTGCTGAACATGCCCATGGCATGATTGTTAATCTTTTTCATCTTCGGATAATCCCACGGTTGTTCTATGTTATCATCCCGGTCAGGGAACTTGAATCTCTTGTGCAACTTTGTTAGGAGCAACTGTGTCAAATGTTCTTTACTCCTTAAGTCATCGTCGTTGATGCTCATGCATTCCCGTAGGATGCATCCTACTTGGTTCCCATAGCACTTGCGAGGTTCTTCTGGCTCTAACGGCTCAAATTTGCCAGGTGCCATCTTTGTGATCACAAGTCGTCCAATCCCTAGTTTGTTAGGTTTTCATATCCTCTGCTTCTTATGCTTCCTCTTTTCGGTAGCGGCATCGGAGCCGGTACCTTCCCCGCCGGTATCTTCCCCGCCGGTACCTTCCCCACCGGTGCCGGCGCCGTCGGTGTCGATGTCGGCGTCAGTACCATCATCGAGGCCGACCTGCAAACCTTGCTTAGCAGTCAAATAGTCGAGGTACTCTTGTTCACCCTCATAATCCATCTCGTCTGCATCTTGGTCAAAAGGCCCAGTTTCTT
Organism: Triticum monococcum; assembly: GCA_034509565.1. Classification (NCBI taxonomy): domain Eukaryota; kingdom Viridiplantae; phylum Streptophyta; class Magnoliopsida; order Poales; family Poaceae; genus Triticum; species Triticum monococcum. Next base: position 9,734,043 of record CM067845.1, on the reverse strand, counting down.
CGTTGTTCAACATGTTTCCTATGATTAAGTGTCCTCATTTATTTCTAAAAGTATGAATAAATGAGAAATGGCATAAAAAAGAAATCTATGTGCCAGCACTCGATATGCCAAGTATGTAGCATAAATCATGCCTTTATTCACGGGAAATTTCGGCATGACCTTTGCTAAAAAAATGGACATATCGAGCGCCTGAAATTCACCAGAACGGAAATGAATCAACATTCCGGCGTAACATAGGCCACTCGGATCATTTACCAAAACATGACATGTCCAAAACATGACATATCCACATATCACATGTCCAGTTCAAATTTGCATATAAATTCAGCTAATTTTGAAACCTATCTAAATTCATAACTAAATAGATAACCGAATTAACATAACTAAAACCTAAGTAAATTAACCCTAGCTAGCAGAGAGAGAGAGAGGGGGGGGTGGTTTATAGAGGGTGCATGGGCGTGGAGGCAGGCCCGGCGACGGTCGAGGTTGGGAGGGGAGGAAGCAGAGGAGGGAGGCGATGTGCGACGGGTCGGGGGCGAGCGCGCCGGGGTCGGGGGCGAGCGCCGGCGCCGGGGACGAGCGCGCCTGGGTCGGGCGCGGCGGGGTCGGGGGCGAGGGCGCCGGGGTCGAGGGCGGGCGCGGCGGTGCGACGGGGCCGGGGAAGAGAGTGGGGATTTGGGGGAAAAGAGGAGGGATGAAGCAGGGACAGTGAGAATTTTGGGTTAAGTGGACGTAGCAGTAGCGCGTTTGGACAAAACACGCTGCTACTACCTTCAGTAGCTGCAGCGGTTTATACAAAATGCGCTGCTACTACCTTCAGTAGCTGTAGCGGTTTAGACAAAACGCGCTACTACTACCTTCATTAGCTGCAGCGGTTTAGACCAAACGCGCTGCTACTACCTTCGCTACTGCCAGCTTTCCTTTTTCTTTTCCTTTATTTTCTCCCACTTTTATTTCCCGAGAGCAGTGAACTAAGGGAAGGCGACATATATTGCATCATTTGACGGTTAAATATGTATGCAAAATAGGAACATATATATCTCATCATTGGACCCATGCATAATAATGGCTAAGTGTGTATACAAAATAGGAACATATATATATATATATATATATATATATATATATATATATATATATATATATATTACATCATTTGACCGATTCCTCAGCGTTGACTGTAACGCCCCAAGACCGGAGCTCCAGATGCCTTCCGGGGTTTCCGGGTTTTTCGTCATGTGAGTTGTTGGTTTATTGCTTTCAGCTTTGCATCATGTGCATTGCATCATGTCATCATGCCATCAAGTTATTTTTTTCGTAACTCAAATAAATAAATGGCATGGATCTTTGATCCATTTAAACCGAGGGTATTCACATGGTGAATTCTCTTTATAACATATCCTCCCGATATTAGGGAGCTATATTAAATATTCCATTCTTTTGGAATTAAACAAAACACACTTGAAAAATCCCCACTCCCTTTCTACTTCAAGTTTGGTCCCCAAACTTTGCCAACATTTCTTTTCCCATTTTTATCGAGGCTCCTCCTAAATTCTCAACATTTTTGGAAACCTCTAATTCCTAGTCCTTGCTCAAACCTTTTGTATTAAATTCAAATGATTTTGAATTTAATTCCTGCAAAATGGCCACTCCATTTTCCTTGGATCGTGCACATTTCTGCGAGTCCGGGTATGTTATCTGCATGCCCAAATTCTTCCTCTAACCATCTCTTCTCTCTTTTCTTTCTCTTTATTTCCCTGTTATTTAGAGAAAAGGAAATAGAGGGTGAGAGAAGAGAGAGCCCAGCCGGCCCATCTACTTCCAGCCGGCCCACTCCCTCCCGAACCATAGCGCCAGGGGAGACCTCCCCTCCCTCGATCCACGCAGCCGCCACTCCTCTCTTCGATCTCCTCCAACCTAGCCTCCCTCGCTCTCTCTTTGCCTCTACTCCTTCCCGTCCATGCACCGCCGTCCGCTTGGCTGGAGGCCACCACGAGCAGTAACCAGGAGCACCACTTCCTCCCTTTACACCCCGCGGCCAAGGAACCCAACCCCGGCGTCCGCGTCGTCAAGCTCCTCAACCCCTCGCCGCAGCTCCACCCTGCGCCACCCGTCGGCATGCTGTCCGCCAGGAACTGCCTCGCACCCTCGCCTCTTCTTCCTCTCCTGGTTCCTTCCTCCTCCTAAGTTTTCTCCCTCTCTTTCTCGCAGGGACCTGACGCCTTCCATGGCCGCCAAACCTTGGAGCCGAGCCGCCATGAATCAGCTCTGCTCTGTCCGCCACGCCTCGCCTTGTCTCGGTCCAGTCGAGTTCGACCCCACGCCGCCGTTGCTCGGATCCGGCGCCGGCCAGCCAGATCCACCCAGTCTGCACCTCGCCGGCCTTCCCCAGGAGCCCGCTGCCGCTCGAGGCTGCAACGCGTCTGCTTCCCCTGCTTTGCTCGCTCGATCCCTCCCCACGTTGACCAGAGAGGAGCGCGCCCGCTCGCGTGGCCAGCCGCACCGCTCCAGCGAGTTGGCCCAGATATGGCCGGGAACCAGACGAGCCCTGTGCCTGCTACTGTCGCTGTTTTCACTCTGTCAAACATACGAACACCTTCATCGGAGACCATCAAGACCGTCCAGGATTCATCAAGAACCAGTTCGAGTATGACTCTCGCCGATACCCCGAGGACACCGAGTCCGACTACATAGGTGGATGCATCAAGTTCCGGGGCTGCCTACATGGAAGTATCACTACCGTCGCCAAGACCAAGATGGTGCCAAAAGTACCAAGACAAACGGGAACGACTACCGAGGTCCCTCCAAGTTCGACCAAGATTGCCGTGTACAACTACCGTCGACTCGAAAACGCCAAGTACCCCTACGAACCACGTACGACTACCGGCGCCGAAGTCCGCGAGTACCACTACGTTTGCGACGTACATCTACACCAAGACTGGACCGACAAGTACCGCGAGAACATTTGTACCTCTACCGTCGTCGTGGATCCGACAAGTACCCCTACAACAAGTGTACCTCTACCTCTTCTTCGGAATCGTTAAGAACGTCAAGTACCCCTTCGAGATGACAAGATCGGCAAGTTCGGATGACCCCAAGTACGTCTTCGAAACGATCGAGTACCATTACCATCAGACGCGTGTACCACTACTTCCTCTACCGTCCCGAGAACGACTACTTCCCCTCCGAACCGTTTCACTTCGAAATGCTCGCTTCGAAGGTATAACCCTGAGACGACGTCCGTGAACGAATGCTTGCGATGTTTGGGATGCTCATGTTTGCACCGTGTCCAATTTCTCACTCGTTTCCTTGTCACATGTGGGAACTCGGTATTCGAGAGCACCCCACATTCTATCGCATGTCATGCTCCCGTCGCATTTTTCTTTTGCACCGGGATCTCAATCGAGTTACCGGAACCGATATGTTGCCGTGGCATCATTTTCGGATTCGTTGTCGTGGCACCCCTCTTCTTTCCACCACGGTGACAAATGCTTCATAATGCTCTTATCAACATTTTCTTAAAAACTTGCATAAACTTGTTCATGTCATCCGCATCATGATAACAACAATTAAATTGTTGTTGCAATAAATCACTAATGCATATGGGGATTTATCGGAGTCGTTATTTGTTATATCCGGCCCCATTTAAATTGTTTAGGTGGTGTAGTTTTGTTATGCCTCACCTCTTGCCATGTTTAACAAGATTTAATATTGTTGGGTACATAAACGAGAGAGAACTAAATAAGCCATGTGGTGTTTCGTCAATATGCAACTCGTTGCATATTGATCTCCACTTAATTTGTAGGATTGTTTGTGCTCTTTGCCATGCCATTCATATTTAAACCGGACATGCATCATACTTGATTGTGCATCATGCCATGTTGATGTGTTGGTTGTTTACTATGTTGTTTGCTCCTTTCCGGTGTTGCTTCTTCGGGTTGGTTCCGGTAACATCGTGTTGTGAGGATTCGTTCAACTACGTCCGTTTGTCTTCTTCATGGACTCGTTCTTCTTCCTTGCGGGATTTCAGGCAAGATGATCATACCCTCGAAATCACTACTATCTTTGATATGCTAGTTTGCTCGCTCTTTTGCTATGCCATTGCTACGATGCCTACCACTTGCTTGTCAGCCTCCCAATTGCCATGATTGAGCCTCTAACCCACCTTTGTCCTAGCAAACCGTTGATTGGCTATGTTACCGCTTTGCTCAGCCCCCCTCTTATAGCGTTGTTAGTTGCAGGTGAAGATTGGAGCCGTTCCTTGTTGGAACATTTATTTACTTGTTGGGATATCATTATATTGCCATGCTATCTTAATGCATCTATATACTTGGTAAAGGGTGGAAAGCTCGGCCTTATGCCTGGTGTTTTGTTCCACTCTTGCCGCCCTAGTTTCCGTCATATCGGTGTTATGTTCCCGGATTTTGCGTTCCTCACGCGGTTGGGCTATAATGGGAACCCCTTGACAGTTCGCCTTAAGTAAAGCTTTTCCAGCAATGCCCAACATTGGTTTTACCATTTGCCACCTAGCCTTTTCTTTTCCCTTGGGGGTCGCGCGCCCAAGGGTCATCTTATTTTAACCCCCCCGGGCCTGTGCTTCTCTAAGTGTTGGTCCAACTGAGCGATGTCCGAGGCTACCAGGGGCAACTCTGGGCTGGCTTACCCGACGTCTTGCTCATCCGGTGTGCCCTGAGAACGAGATATGTGCAGCTCCTATCGGGATTTGTCGGCACATCTGGGTGGTGTTGCTAGTTTAGTTTTACCCTGTCGAAATGTCTTGTTGTACCGGGATACCGAGTCTGATCGGAATGTCTCGGGTGGAGGTATATTCCTTCGTTGACCGTGAGAGCTTGTCATGGGCTAAGTTGGGACACCCCTGCAGGGATTTGAACTTTCGAAAGCCGTGCCCGCGGTTATGGGTAGATGGGAATTTGTTAACGTCCGGTTGTAGAAAACCTGAAGTCGGCCTTAATTAAAAAGAAACAACCGCGTGTGTAACCGTGATGGTCTCTTTCCGGCGGAGTCCGGGAAGTGAACACGGTTGTTGGAGTTATGCTTGACGTAGGTAGTCCAGGATCACTTCTTGATCATACTTTTACCGACCGTGCTTTGCCTTCTCTTCTCGCTCTATTTTGCGTATGTTTAGCCACCATATATGCTAGTCGCTTGCTGCAGCTCCACCTCATACCTTTACCTTACCCATAAGCTTAAATAGTCTTGATCGCGAGGGTGCGAGATTGTTGAGTCCCTGTGACTCACAGATACTTCCAAAACCAGTTTGCAGGTGCCGATGAGACCGTGCAGATGACGCAACCAAGCTCAGGAGGAGCTCGATGAAGATCTTGTCCTTTGTGTTGTTTTGTTCTACTAGATCAGTAGTGGAGCCCAGTTGGGGTCGATCGGGGACCTTTGTCGCATTTGGGGTTCTTCTTTTATTTTGGTTCCATAGTCGGACCATGAGTGTATTTGGTTGATGTAATGCTTTATTCTTGTAATTGTGTGAAGTGGCGATTGTAAGCCAACTATGTATCTTTTCCCCCTTATTGTATTACAAGGGTTGTGTGAAGATTACCTCACTTGCGACATATGCCTTCAATGCGATTATGCCTCTAAGTCGTGCCTTGACACGTGGGAGATATAGTCGCATCGAGGGTGTTACAAGTTGGTATGAGAGCTCGCCGCCCGCGGTCGCCGCCCGCCGCGCCGCCCCGGTCGCGCCTCGGCCCCGCCTCCTCTTCGCCGTCCTGGCCTCCTCCTTCCTCTCCGGCCAGCTCTCCGGCGAAGGTCCGGCGTGCATCGGTTCCCGTGCCCGATCTGGATCCAGATCTGAAATTCGAACGGTTGACTTTTCTTCCCAAAACCCTAAATTTCCGAGCATACTTTGACCTGCCATATCTTTGCATCCGTAGCTCCGTTTTGGACATATAATATATCAAAATATTCGTCTCGACGAGTACATTATTTCGTTCCATTGCATCATTTACATTTGAGTTCATCTTGATGCCCAAAATGCTGTTAGAAGGAGGCATCGTGAGTTAAACTGCAGATCCGTTAGCTCATCATAGACATTTGTCATTTTTGCCATGATTATTGTGTGCATGATATGCTTGTGACCCTTTGGGATGAATTGTTAAGGATTTTGTCTTCTTTCCAGAGGTGCCACCCATGCATTTTTAGGATGTGTGTGGTGACTTGTGCAAGCTTGCAAAGAGGGGTACCTGAGAATTCTGTTTTCAGGGACTTAGTGATTTTCACTAAGTCTGAGATATTTTAGTTCATGATGCCATATGTTCAGCTTGTTTCCTAGTGATCCGTGCCTCTTTTGAGCATGATCAGTAAGGGACATTTGTTAATCTTGTTATGCTCTATCCATCCATGTCTTTGTTTGCATATGTGGAGTGCTCTAGGTTGAGTCAATCGAGCTCAACTTTTGCATCGTTGTTAATTTGGGAAGATCGTTAACTCTTTTGCGATTTTTCCGGTGCTACTGTTAGTGATCCATGCATGCTATGCCATTGTTCTTGCCATGTCTAGCTAGCATTTTGTGCCTTCTTTATGGATATATGCTTGCCTTGCCATGACTTGCACCGTAGTGAGTGCATCGAGCTCGTTTACATGCCTCCGTGAGTTATAATTTCAGCATATCTCAGTTTTCGCTAAGTCTGAAAACTGATTGTGTTTCATCTATGTTCGTGTGCTCGTTAGAGTATTTTGTGAACCATTTTGGCCCCAGGTCACTTTGGGTGTTTTGTTAAGCTTGTTGCGTAGCTCCATGCCATGCTCTTACTTGTCATGTTCAGGGTACGTTTCATGTTGTTTTGCTGCTCCGAAGAGAGCATCGTGGTCTGAAATTTCAGACTAGTGTTAATTTCACAAAGTCTGAAATCTGTTTTGCTTATTCAGTTTTTCCATGCTTGTTTGAACCTCTTAATGGATGAATTTGGCTATGGCTCAGTCCAAGTGATTTGTTAAGAATCTTGTGTACATCCCTGCCATGTATTTTTTTCATGTTTGGTGGCTGTAGCATGTTCATTTCATTGCATTTAGGAGCCTACTTGGTGTAAATCGCAGATCGGTTCGTTCCGTAAAACGCTTGCCATTTCCAAACCGTAGCTCCGATTCCTATGATCTTTATATCGTTTTCAGGGGATTTCTTCCCCTCTATCCAGTGGCACGCTTGGTTTTCCAAGTTGAGGCCAGGTTCATGCATTTCCTGTCACGTCTTGCATTTTGCATCCTGCATCGCATCCCGCATAGCATACCATCATTTGCATCTTATTGGTTGCCCTTGCACGTGGTTGATTGTATCCTTGTTGCTTGTTTGTGTTGTTGGGTAGAGCCGGGAGACGAGTTCGCTAACGAGGAGCCCGTTGAGTTTGCTTTTGAGGATCCAGTCAACTCTGACAACTGTGCAGGCAAGATGATCATACCCTCGAAATCACTACTATCTTTGCTATGCTAGTTTGCTCGCTCTTTTGCTTGCCAATGCTATGATGCCTACCACTTGCTTGTCAGCCTCCCAATTGCCATGCTTGAGCCTCTAACCCACCATTGTCCTAGCAAACCGTTGATTGGCTATGTTACCGCTTTGCTCAGCCCTTCTTATAGCGTTGTTAGTTGCAGGTGAAGATTGGAGCCGTTCCTTGTTGGAACATTTATTTACTTGTTGGGATATCATTATATTGCCATGTTATCTTAATGCATCTATATACTTGGTAAAGGGTGGAAGGCTCGGCCTCTCGCCTAGTGTTTTGTTCCACTCTTGCCGCCCTAGTTTCCGTCATATCGGTGTTATGTTCCCGGATTGTTGCGTCCCTTACGCGGTTGGGCTATAATGGGAACCCCTTGATAGTTCGCCTTGATTAAAGCTTTTCCAGCAATGCCCAACATTGGTTTTACCATTTGCCACCTAGCCTCTTTTTCCCTTGGGTTTCTGGAGCCCGAGGGTCATCTTTATTTTAGCCCCCCACGGGCCAGTGCTCCTCTGAGTGTTGGTCCGAACTAGAGCCCCCTGCAGCGCCACCTCGGGGAAATTCGAGGGTTGGTTTTAGTTGCACGGACTGCTCATCTGAGTGTGCCCTGAGAACGAGATATGTGCAGCTCCTATCGGGATTTGTTGGCACATTCGGGCGGTGTTGCTGGACTTGTTTTAACCTGTCAAATCATCTTGTTGTACCGAGATACCGAGTCTGATCGGTGTGTCTTGGGTGGAGGTCTATTCCTTCGTTGACCGTGAGAGCTTGTTATGGGCTAAGTTGGGACCCCCCTACAGGGATTGATCTTTTGAAAGCCGTGCCCGCGGTTATGGGCACATGGGAATTTGTTAATGCCCGGTTGCAGATAACTTGAACCTTAATTAATTAAAATGAATCAACTGAGTGTGTTGCCGTGATGGCCTCTTCTCGGCGGAGTCCGGGAAGTGGACACGGTGTTGGAGTTATGTTTGCGCAGGTTGCTCTCTAGTTTCTCGCTCGTGCTTTGCCTCCTATTCTCGCTCTCTTTTGCGAATAAGTTAGCCACCATATATGCTAGTCGCTTGCTGCAGCTCCACTTATACATTACCCCTTTCCTACCTATTAAGCTTAAATAGTCTTGATCGCGAGGGTGCGAGATTGCTGCGTCCCTGTGGCTCACAGATTACTATTACACCAGATGCAGGGACAGATGATACAGCTCCAGATGGCGCGCTCGAGCTCAAGTGGGAGTACGACAAGGACTCTCAGCGTTACTATGTGTCTTTTCCTGATGATCAGTAGTGGTGCCCAATCGGGGTTAGATTCAGGGCCTTGTCGCATGTTGGGGGTCTTTTCTATTTTGGCGCCGTAGTCGGGCCATGAGTGATTTGTATGATGGATGTTATTTATGTACTTTGATGTGACGTGGCGAGTGTAAGCCAACTATGTTCTTCCCCTTTATATTATTTATGTACATGGGATGTGTGATGATTTCCCGACTTGCGACATTGCTTTCAATGCGGCTATGCCTCTAAGTCGTGCCTCGACACGTGGGAGATATAGCCGCATCGAGGGCGTTACAAGTTGTTCAATGCGATGCGGGATGCAAAATGCAAGACGTGACAGGAAATGCATGAACCTGGCCTCAACTTGGAAAACCAAGTGTGCGACTGGATAGAGGGGAAGAAATCCCCTGAAAACGATATAAAGATCATAGGAATCGGAGCTACGGTTTCGAAATGGCAAGTGTTTTACGGAACGAACCGATCTGCGATTTATAGCAAGTAGGCTCCTAAATGCAACGAAATGAACATGCTACAGCCACCAAACATGAAAACAAAATACATGGCAGGGATGTACACAAGATTCTTAACAAATCACTAGGACTGAGCCATAGCCAAATTCATCCATTAAGAGGTTCAAACAAGCATGGCAAAACTGAATAAGCAAAACAGATTTCAGACTTTGTGAAATTAACACTAGTCTGAAATTTCAGACCACGATGCTCTCTTCGGAGCAGCAAAACAACATGAAACATACCCTGAACATGACAAGTAAGAGCATGGCATGGAGCTACTCAACAAGCTTAACAAAACACCTAAAGTGACCTGGGGCCAAAATGGTTCACAAAATACTCTAACGAGCACACGAACATAGATGAAACACAATCAGTTTTTAGACTTAGCGAAAACTGAGATATGCTGAAATTATAACTCACGGAGGCATGTAAACGAGCTCGATGCACTCACTACGGTGCAAGTCATGGCAAGGCAAGCATATATCCATAAAGAAGGCACAAAATGCTAGCTAGACATGGCAAGAACAATGGCATAGCATGCATGGATCACTAACAATAGCACCGGCAAAATCGCAAAAGAGTTAACGATCTGCCCAAATTAACAATGATGCAAAAGTTGAGCTCGATTGACTCAACCTAGAGCACTCCACATATGCAAACAAAGACATGGATGGATAGAGCATAACAAAATTAACAAATGTCCCTTACTGATCATGCTCAAAAGAGGCACGGATCACTAGGAAACAAGCTGAACATATGGCATCATGAACTAAAATATCTCAGACTTAGTGAAAATCACTAAGTCCCTGAAAACAGAATTCTCAGGTACCCCTCTTTGCAAGCTTGCACAAGTCACCACACACATCCTAAAAATGCATGGGTGGCACCTCTGGAAAGAAGACAAAATCCTTAACAATTCATCCCAAAGGGTCACAGGCATATCATGCACACAATAATCATGGCAAAAATGACAAAAGTCTATGATGAGCTACCGGATTTCTTATTCAAGAATCCATTTTATTGTGGGAAGCCTCTCCATTCCTTCTTCGTCAATCTTCTTATCCGGTGATGCTCATGAAGATTCCAATGGAGCTTCAAGCTCATCATTCTTCGTTCTTTTCCTTCTACGGTGAATTCAAATCAAGCTTTCGATGTTTGATCATACTCTTTTCCGTATTTCAATGTTTTCTCATGCCGGTGCAATTCATAATCATTCCCCACTTGCTATTCTATTGTTCCGGAGTGATGAAGATATCTCGAAGATTCGTGTATCCACTCTTCTTTAATTCAAGCTATTTCGAGGTCCTATCTTATTCAAGCATTTTAATTCAACCGGTGCAACCTCCCTTTTAAATCATTTCAACGGTGTTTCTCTTGAGTGGGCCCTAACCCACAGGTCTTTTCCCAGGATCTTACCTGACTCTTCTTATTTCCGGAGTTATAATCAAATTCTTTTCGAAGTTTGACGTAATAATGATTATCATCTGTCAAATGTATTTCTCCAAGATCTTTCAAATTCTTTTCATCGTTGGCTCAACCTCTTCGTTTTGATTCTTCCGGTGTGCCTCAATAATTCATGGTGGTGTTCCTCGTTGTCATTCTCGGATTTTGAAGACCGAAGAAGAGTTTCTCTTTAATCTTGCTCCATTCTGTTCAAGATTCGTGGCTCTAGTTTGTTGCCATCCTCTCTTAATTGTTTTCGATTGTCATAATTCTTTTCACCCATCCGGAGCATTTCATGAGTTGTTTCCCATTCATTCCCTCCGAAGGCCATCGTTTCAAATATTATTCATTTTCAGCTTTCAGCTCTCCTTCTCTAAATCTTACCGTGCGTCATCCAAGTATTCTCTTCCCAGCTTGGGATCTCTTCGTTCTCGTATATCTAAATTCTCTCAAGCTTCGTCGTTCATTTGCTAATTCTTCCTGGTGTTTCTTCATATTTTTAATCGTTCCTTTTCAATTCTTACGGTGGTTCGTTCAAGAATTCGCTTCCTTATCAATTCACCCGTTGTTTCGATTCCACCGGTGTTCCGTTCAAGACCTTCTCAAGTTGGCGCGATATCTATCTAAATCCTTTCTACGAGAATAAGTAGTGTGCCAAATCCATGGTTTGTCATCAACTTAATTAATGAAGGACAAGCATAATGTAATTCTTATTCGCGTTCCATCCAGGTGATTAATTCCTTATTTCGGAGGTTCATCAAAATTCTTGATCTCAATTGTTCATCTTCTCTTTTCCCGAAGTTCCAACCTTTTTCAATTAGTTCATCACGGAGATCTATCTAAATCTTTACAAGGCTCCACCTTGTGTTTTCAACTACCCTTGCTTTTCGTTTGATCATTCTTTTGTTTACCGGAGTTCTTCATGGAGGTTCTACATGATGGTTCTTCAAGGATTTAATTCCTTCTCGAAGTGTTCATTGAGATTCTTTTCAAAGGAGCTCAAGCTTTCTTCATCTTGCTACCCGGAGTGCAATTCTTTCTTCCATGTTATTGGCGGTGGTATTATATCATTCTTGATAATTTCAGTTCTTGTTTTCGTGATTCACATGTTGTCAAGATTGGAATATTTTAAATCCATCAATCTCGTCATTGGAGCTATCTTGAGTTATATTTGACCTAAAGACTTCCCTAAGGATTGTTGCTATCTATGGTGTTTATAAATGACCCAAGTTCTTCAATTATCGTCCCGGTGAAATAAGTTTCTGTCTCCTTGTTCTTATCAATTCAATTCTTCTTCCCGTGAGTGGCAGGTTGTCACCTCATAATTTGAGATGTATTCCATAAGAACATATCAACCTATTATTTTCGTTGGTGGTTTTTCCAACAACTCCGTTCAACCCTTCTCCTAAAGATGCCTTTCCAAACTCTTTTGTGGCAGAAGTTGGCATTTTCGTCTCCATTCTCCTATTTCTATTATCTATCTTCTATTCTTTCGTTCCGGAGGTATTGCAATGTTGTTATTTTCACCCATCATCTCGTTTTGTCAAAGATCATGATCTTTCCATGCCTATACTTTCATCTGAGGGTTGTGTCCTCTTTACAAGTATCCTCTCATCTTGTCAAGTTCAATTCCTTCCATTTACAGACAGAGTGTTGTCCAAATTATATCACTCTTATTCCTTCCCTATCTTGCATAACCGGACTATTGTGCCCCTTCGTTCAAGTTCTTTTTGCCTTATCAGGTCTTGCATCCCTTTCTCAACCAGAGTGTCGTGTTTTCATTTGAGCTCTCTCATCTTATCAAATTTGGACTCCCTTCTCAACCGGAGTGGGGTCTGAGATCTTTCTTACCCCTTGTTCCATTCATTCAATAGTTCCGGTGGTAGTGTGTTGTGATTTCATCAAGTATCTTCTAATCTTATCAAGTTCTTATTCAATTCTTTTTCTTTTCAATCGAAGTGCTGCCCGAAGTTGTTCTCCATTGTTCCTCTTTTCTAACGGAGTGTTTTCAACTTCATTTATCTCCGTTGTATTCTTTTCTCGATATGGCTTATCCTTTGCAAGGTTCTTTAGTCTCACTCGTTTGTCAAAGAAGCAACTTAGTTTTACCTCTCCTCTTTTCTCTTTCGTTTTCCTCCGGTGCCATTCTAGATCTCGGGACGAGATCCTCTCGTAGTGGTGGAGTGTTGTAACGCCCCAAGACCGGAGCTCCAGATGCCTTCCAGGGTTTCCGGGTTTTTCGTCATGTGAGTTGTTGGTTTATTGCTTTCAGCTTTGCATCATGTGCATTGCATCATGTCATCATGCCATCAAGTTATTTTTTCGTAACTCAAATAAATAAATGGCATGGATCTTTGATCCATTTAAACCGAGGGTATTCACATGGTGAATTATCTTTATAACATATCCTCCCGATATTAGGGAGCTATATTAAATATTCCATTCTTTTGGAATTAAACAAAACACACTTGAAAAATCCCCACTCCCTTTCTACTTCAAGTTTGGTCCCCAAACTTTGCCAACATTTCTTTTCCCATGTTTATCGAGGCTCCTCCTAAATTCTCAACATTTTTGGAAACCTCTAATTCCTAGTCCTTGCTCAAACCTTTTGTATTAAATTCAAATGATTTTGAATTTAATTCCTGCAAAATGGCCACTCCATTTTCCTTGGATCGTGCACATTTCTGCGAGTCCGGGTATGTTATCCGCATGCCCAAATTCTTCCTCTAACCATCTCTTCTCTCTTTTCTTTCTCTTTATTTCCCTGTTATTTAGAGAAAAGGAAATAGAGGGTGAGAGAAGAGAGAGCCCAGCCAGCCCATCTACTTCCAGCCGGCCCACTCCCTCCCAAACCCTAGCGCCAGGGGAGACCTCCCCTCCCTCGATCCCCGCAGCCGCCACTCCTCTCTTCGATCTCCTCCAACCTAGCCTCCCTCGCTCTCTCTTCGCCTCTGCTCCTTCCCGTCCGTGCACCGCCGTCCGCTTGGCTGGAGGCCACCCCGAGCAGTAACCAGGAGCACCAGCTCCTCCCTTCACACCCCGCGGCCAAGGAACCCAACCCCGGCGTCCGCGCCGTTAAGCTCCTCAACCCCTCGCCGCAGCTCCACCCTGCGCCACCCGTCGGCATGCTGTCCGCCAGGAACTGCCTCGCACCCTCGCCTCTTCTTCCTCTCCTGGTTCCTTCCTCCTCCTAAGTTTTCTCCCTCTCTTTCTCGCAGGCACCTGACACCTTCCATGGCCGCCCAACCTTGGAGCCGAGTCGCCATGAATCAGCTCTGCTCTGTCCGCCACGCCTCGCCTTGTCACGGTCCAGTCGAGTTCGACCCCGCACCGCCGTTGCTCGGATCCGGCGCCGGCCAGCCGGATCAACCCTGTCTGCACCTTGCCGGCCTTCCCCGGGAGCCCGCTGCCGCTCGAGACTGCAGCGCCTCTGCTTCCCCTGCTTTGCTCGCTCGATCCCTCCCCGCATTGACCAGAGAGGAGCGCGCCCGCTCGCGAGGCTAGCCGCACCGCTCCAGCGAGTTGGCCCAGATATGGCCGGGAACCAGACGAGCCCTGTGCTTGCTACTATCGCTGTTTTTACTCTGTCAAACGTACGAACACCTTCATCGGAGACCATCAAGACCGTCCAGGATTCGTCAAGAACCAGTTCGAGTATGACTATTGCCGATACCCCGAGGACACCGAGTACGACTAGATAGGTGGATGCATCAAGTTCCGGGGCTGTCTACATGGAAGTACCACTACCGTCGCCAAGACCAAGATGGCGCCAAAAGTACCAAGACAAATGGGAACGACTACCGAGGTCCCTCCAAGTTCGACCAAGATTGCCGTGTACAACTACCGTCGACTCAAAAACGCCAAGTACCCCTACGAACCACGTACGACTACCGGCGCCGAAGTCCGCGAGTACCACTACGTTTGTGATGTACATCTACACCAAGACTGGACCGACAAGTACCGCGAGAACATTTGTACCTCTACCGTCGCCGTGGATCCGACAAGTACCCCTACAACAAGTGTACCTCTACCTCGTCTTCGGAATCGTTAAGAACGTCAAGTACCCCTTCGAGATGACGAGATCGGCAAGTTCGGATGACCCCAAGTACCTCTTCGAAACGATCGAGTACCATTACCATCGGACGCGTGTACCACTACTTTCTCTACCGTCCCGAGAACGACTACTTCCCCTCCGAACCGTTTCACTTCGAAATGCTCGCTTCGAAGGTATAACCCTGAGATGACGTCCGTGAACGAATGCTTGCCATGTTTGGGATGCTCATGTTTGCACCGTGTCCAATTTGTCACTCGTTTCCTTGTCACATGTGGGAACTCGGTATTCGAGAGCACCCCACATTCTATCGCATGTCACGCTCCCGTCGCATTTTCTTTTGCACCGGGATCTCAATCGAGTTACCGGAACCGATATGTTGCCGTGGCATCATTTTCGGATTCATTGCCGTGGCACCCCTCTTCTTTCCACCACGGTGACAAATGCTTCATAATGCTCTTATCAACATTTTCTTAAAAACTTGCATAAACTTGTTCATGTCATCCGCATCATGATAACAACAATTAAAATGTTTAAATTGTTGTTGCAATAAATCACTAATGCATATGGGGATTTACCGGATTCGTTATTTGTTATATCCGGCCCCATTTAAATTGTTTAGGTGGTGTAGTTTTGTTATGCCTCACCTCTTGCCATGTTTAACAAGATTTAATATTGTTGGGTACATAAACGAGAGAGAACTAAATAAGCCATGTGGTGTTTCGTCAATATGCAACTCGTTGCATATTGATCTCCACTTAATTTGTAGGATTATTTGTGCTCTTTGCCGTGCCATGCATATTTAAACCGGACATGCATCACACTTGATTGTGCGTCATGCCATGTTGATGTGTTGGTTGTTTACTATGTTGTTTGCTCCTTTCCGGTGTTGCTTCTTCGGGTTGGTTCCGGTAACGTCTTGTTGTGAGGATTCGTTCGACTACGTCCGTTTGTCTTCTTCATGGACTCGTTCTTCTTCCTTGCGGGATTTCAGGCAAGATGATCATACCCTCGAAATCACTACTATCTTTGCTATGCTAGTTTGCTCGCTCTTTTGCTATGCCATTGCTACGATGCCTACCACTTGCTTGTCAGCCTCCCAATTGCCATGATTGAGCCTCTAACCCACCTTTGTCCTAGCAAACCGTTGATTGGCTATGTTACCGCTTTGCTCAGCCCCCCTCTTATAGCGTTGTTAGTTGTAGGTGAGGATTGGAGTCGTTCCTTGTTGGAACATTTATTTACTTGTTGGGATATCATTATATTGCCATGCTATCTTAATGCATCTATATACTTGGTAAAGGGTGGAAGGCTCAACCTTATGCCTGGTGTTTTGTTCCACTCTTGCCGCCCTAGTTTCCGTCATATCGGTGTTATGTTCCCGGATTTTGCGTTCCTCACGCGGTTGGGCTATAATGGGAACCCCTTGACAGTTCGCCTTAAGTAAAGCTTTTCCAGCTATGCCCAACATTGGTTTTACCATTTGCCACCTAGCCTTTTCTTTTCCCTTGGGGGTCGCGCGCCCAAGGGTCATCTTATTTTAACCCCCCCCCCCCCCCGGGCCAGTGCTTCTCTAAGTGTTGGTCCAACTGAGCGATGTCCGAGGTTACGAGGGGCAACTCTGGGCTGGCTTACCCAACGTCTTGCTCATCCGGTGTGCCCTGAGAACGAGATATGTGCAGCTCCTATCGGGATTTGTCGGCACATCTGGGTGGTGTTGCTGGTTTAGTTGTACCCTATCGAAATGTCTTGTTGTACCGGGATACCGAGTCTGATCGGAATGTCTCGGGTGGAGGTCTATTCCTTCGTTGACCGTGAGAGCTTGTCATGGGCTAAGTTGGGACACCCCTGCAGGGATTTGAACTTTCGAAAGCCGTGCCCGCGGTTATGGGAAGATGGGAATTTGTTAACGTCCGGTTGTAGAAAACCTGAAGTCGACCTTAATTAAAATGAAACAACCGCGTGTGTAACCGTGATGGTCTCTTTCCGGCGGAGTCCGGGAAGTGAACACGGTTGTTGGAGTTATGCTTGACGTAGGTAGTCCAGGATCACTTCTTGATCATACTTTTACCGACCGTGCTTTGCCTTCTCTTCTCGCTCTATTTTGCGTATGTTTAGCCACCATATATGCTAGTCGCTTGCTGCAGCTCCACCTCATACCTTTACCTTACCCATAAGCTTAAATAGTCTTGATCGCGAGGGTGCGAGATTGCTGAGTCCCTGTGGCTCACAGATACTTCCAAAACCAGTTTGCAGGTGCCGATGAGACCGTGCAGATGACGCAACCAAGCTCAGGAGGAGCTCGATGAAGATCTTGTCCTTTGTGTTGTTTTGTTCCAGTAGATCAGTAGTGGAGCCCAGTTGTGGTCGATTGCGGACCTTTGTCGCATTTGGGGTTCTTCTTTTATTTTGGTTCCGTAGTCGGACCATGAGTGTATTTGGTTGATGTAATGCTTTATTCTTGTAATTATGTGAAGTGGCGATTGTAAGCCAACTATGTATCTTTTCCCCCTTATTGTATTACAAGGGTTGTGTGAAGATTACCTCACTTGCGACATATGCCTTCAATGCGATTATGCCTCTAAGTCGTGCCTCGACACGTGGGAGATATAGTCGCATCGAGGGTGTTATAAGTTGGTAATCAGAGCCTTCCCCCACATTAGGAGCCCCCATTGCTTGATCATTTTTAGCGGCCGAGTTGTGTCTAGAAAAATGTTTTGAGTCCTTTAGGAATTATATATCGGAGAGTTTAGGAATTCTTTTTACTCCCCAGTCCCTTCATCGCTCTGGTGAGGCATCCTGACGTAGAGTTTTGACTCTTCTCTTCTCAAATTTCACTAAAAAAATTAGGATCACGCGAGTATCTTGGATTTGTTCCGATGGCTTATGATGAGAACACTGTCTTGGTGCCTCCTGTCAGGGGTTTAGTGGAAGTGTCCCGGGGAGTTGAGCTCTGAGGTGTTGTCATCATAATTTTATCGTTGCAATTCTGGAATACTTGAGATATGTTCGTCGACATCGAAAATCTCTTTTATGCAGTTCGTTGGTGAGATAACCTCGACGCCACCCAGTACTGGGGCGGGAGTTCGGGTGTATCGCCATAACTTGTATAACGGATGCTTTTCGAAGGTTGACGTAGATGGTTTCCGAAGGTTTCTTGGTTATGTGTTGAAGGATGGATACAGCTGGATGTAGGATTTGCTAGTTTGGGTGAGATATTATGCTTCCCCTGTATCCCCAACACCTGATTGCATAACCGAAAAGTTTTGGGAGTTTCATAGGTGGGAATTCAAGTAGCTCTTAGGATATCTTTCCGACAGATGTATGATATGAAATTGGGGTTCGACGTCTAGTGGTTCACCTATTCACAGTCGGTTTTACAGTGGTCTCGTTGTGTCGTAAAGAGTCCTTGGCTATGCTGACTCGGGGACGCTTCGTATGTCATGTGCACTGCCTTGTACATGATGGTGCTGTACGATCGAGCCCGTGTAGGTCCCACCACGAAAACTTCGAACGAAATCTCTATCATATGTTTGTTCTGGCTTATTCTGCAAGCCAATCCTTTTGTTTTTGTTTTGAGTTGTGGTATTCGAGTTGCTTCAAAGTCAAATGTTGATTCCATACCTTTTCCAAATGGTGTTGTCATACTTCTATGTGAATACTAATCCTTCTAGATCATCGAGTTTGTCATTTCAATTTCTTGTAAACCGGCGTGTTTCTCTTCTAGTGGATCCGATCATTTCAACTCCCGCAAGATCAATTATCACTTCTTCTCAACAGTGTTTGTTTCATTCGTCCCAAGCTGCCTTTGTTTTTCCCTCCCTCCCACCCTTGTTTCTTCGAGGAACCGGATTTCTAATTCAAGTATCCATTTTATTGATGGGAAGCCTCTCCATTCCTTCTCCGTCAATCTTCTTACCCGGTGATGCTCATGAAGATTCTAATGGAGCTTCAAGCTCATCATTCTTCGTTCTTTTCCTTCTACGGTGAATTCAAATCAAGCTTTCGATGTTTGATCATACTCTTTTCCGTATTTCAATGTTTTCTCATGCCGGTGCAATTCATAATCATTCCCCGCTTGCTATTCTATTGTTCCGGAGTGATGAAGATATCTCGAAGATTTGTGTATCCACTCTTCTTTAATTCAAGCTATTTCGAGGTCCTATCTTATTCAAGCCTTTTAATTCAACCGGTGCAAAATCCCTTTTAAATCATTTCAACGGTGTTTCTCTTGAGTGGGCCCTAACCCACAGGTCTTTTCCCAGGATCTTACCTGACTCTTCTTTTTTCCGGAGTTATAATCAAATTCTTTTCGAAGTTTGACATAAGAATGATTATCATCTGTCAAATGTATTTCTCCAAGATCTTTCAAATTCTTTTCATCGTTGGCTCAACCTCTTCGTTTTGATTCTTCCGGTGTGCCTCAATAATTCATGGTGGTGTTTCTCGTTGTCATTCTCGGATTTTGAAGACCGAAGAAGAGTTTCTCTTTAATCTTGCTCCATTCTGTTCAAGATTCGTGGCTCTAGTTTGTTGCCATCCTCTCTTAATTGTTTTCGATTGTCATAATTGTTTTCACCCATCCGGAGAATTTCATGAGTTGTTTCCCATTCATTCCCTCCGAAGGCCATCGTTTCAAATATTATTCATTTTCAGCTTTCAGCTCTCCTTCTCTAAATCTTACCGTGCGTCATCCAAGTATTCTCTTCCCAGCTCGGGATCTCTTCGTTCTCGTATATCTAAATTCTCTCAAGCTTTGTCGTTCATTTGCTAATTCTTCCCGGTGTTTCTTCATATTTTTAATCGTTCCTTTTCAATTCTTACGGTGGTTCATTCAAGATTTCGCTTCCTTATCAATTCACTCGTTGTTTCGATTCCACCGGTGTTCCGTTCAAGACCTTCTCAAGTTGGCGCGATATCTATCTAAATCCTTTCTACGAGAATAAGTAGTGTGCCAAATCCATGGTTTGTCATCAACTTAATTGATGAAGGACGAGCATAATGTAATTCTTATTCGCGTTCCATCCAAGTGATTAATTCCTTATTCCGGAGGTTCATCAAAATTCTTGATCTCAATTGTTCATCTTCTCTTTTCCCGAAGTTCCAACCTTTTTCAATTAGTTCATCACAGAGATCTATCTAAATCTTTACAAGGCTCCACCTTGTGTTTTCAACTACCCATGCTTTCCGTTTGATCATTCTTTTGTTTACCGGAGTTCTTCATGGAGGTTCTACATGATGGTTCTTCAAGGATTTAATTCCTTCTCGAAGTGTTCATTGAGATTCTTTTCAAAGGAGCTCAAGCTTTCTTCATCTTGCTACCCGGAGTGCAATTCTTTCTTCCATGTTATTGGCGGTGGTATTATATCATTCTTGATAATCTCAGTTCTTGTTTTCATGATTCACATGTTGTCAAGATTGGAATATTTTAAATCCATCAATCTCGTCATTGGAGCTATCTTGGGTTATATTTGACCTAAAGACTTCCCTAAGGATTGTTGCTATCTATGGTGTTTATAAATGACCCAAGTTCTTCAATTATCCTCCCGGTGAAATAAGTTTCTGTCTCCTTGTTCTTATCAATTCAATTCTTCTTCCCGTGAGTGGAAGGTTGTCACCTCATAATTTGAGATGTATTCCATAAGAACATATCAACCTATTATTTTCGTTGGTGGTTTTTCCAACAACTCCGTTCAACCCTTCTCCTAAAGATGCCTTTCCAAACTCTTTTGTGGCAGAAGTTGGCATTTGCGTCTCCATTCTCCTATTTCTATTATCTATCTTCTATTCTTTCGTTCCGGAGGTATTGCAATGTTGTTATTTTCACCCATCATCTCGTTTTGTCAAAGATCATGATCTTTCCATGCCTATACTTTCATCTGAGGGTTGTGTCCTCTTTACAAGTATCCTCTCATCTTGTCAAGTTCAATTCCTTCCATTTACAGACAGAGTGCTATCCAAATTATATCACTCTTATTCCTTCCCTATCTTGCATAACCGGAGTATTGTGCCCCTTCGTTCAAGTTCTTTTCGCCTTACCAAGTCTTGCATCCCTTTCTCAACCAGAGTGTCATGTTTTCATTTGAGCTCTCTCATCTTATCAAATTTTGACTCCCTTCTCAACCGGAGTGCGGTCTGAGATCTTTCTTACCCCTTGTTCCATTCATTCAATAGTTCCGGTGGTAGTGTGTTGTGATTTCATCAAGTATCTTCTAATCTTATCAAGTTCTTATTCAATTCTTTTTCTTTTCAATCGGAGTGCTGCCCGAAGTTGTTCTCCCTTGTTCCTCTTTTCTAACGGAGTGTTTTCAACTTCATTTATCTCCGTTGTATTCTCTTCTTGATATGGCTTAACCTTTGCAAGATTCTTTGGTCTCACTCGTTTGTCAAAGAAGCAACTTAGTTTTACCTCTCCTCTTTTCTCTTCCGTTTTCCTCCGGTGCCATTCTAGATCTCGGGACGAGATCTTCTCGTAGTGGTGGAGTGTTGTAACGCCCCAAGACCGGAGCTCCAGATGCCTTCCAGGGTTTCCGGGTTTTTCGTCATGTGAGTTGTTGGTTTATTGCTTTCAGCTTTGCATCATGTGCATTGCATCATGTCATCATGCCATCAAGTTATTTTTTTCGTAACTCAAATAAATAAATGGCATGGATCTTTGATGCATTTAAACAGAGGGTATTCACATGGTGAATTCTCTTTATAACATATCCTCCCGATATTAGGGAGCTATATTAAATATTCCATTCTTTTGGAATTAAACAAAACACACTTGAAAAATCCCCACTCCCTTTCTACTTCAAGTTTGGTCCCCAAACTTTGCCAACATTTCTTTTCCCATTTTTATCGAGGCTCCACCTAAATTCTCAACATTTTTGGAAACCTCTAATTCCTAGTCCTTGCTCAAACCTTTTGTATTAAATTCAAATGATTTTGAATTTAATTCCTGCAAAATGGCCACTCCATTTTCCATGGATCGTGCACATTTCTGCGAGTCCGGGTATGTTATCCGCATGCCCAAATTCTTCCTCTAACCATCTCTTCTCTCTTTTCTTTCTCTTTATTTCCCTGTTATTTAGAGAAAAGGAAATAGAGGGTGAGAGAAGAGAGAGCCCAACCGGCCCATCTACTTCCAGCTGGCCCACCCCCTCCCGAACCCTAGCGCCAGGGGAGACCTCCCCTCCCTCGATCCCCGCAGCCGCCACTCTTCTCTTCGATCTCCTCCAACCTAGCCTCCCTCGCTCTCTCTTCGCATCTGCTCCTTCCCGTCCGTGCACCGCCGTCCGCTTGGCTGGAGCCCACCCCGAGCAGTAACCAGGAGCACCAGCTCCTCCCTTCACACCCCGCGGCCAAGGAACCAAACCCCGGCGTCCGCGTCGTCAAGCTCCTCAACCCCTCGCTGCAGCTCCACCCTGCGCCACCCGTCGGCATGCTGTCCGCCAGGAACTGCCTCGCACCCTCGCCTCTTCTTCCTCTCCTGGTTCCTTCCTCCTCCTAAGTTTTCTCCCTCTCTTTCTCGCAGGCACCTGACGCCTTCCATGGCTGCCCAACCTTGGAGCCGAGCCGCCATGAATCAGCTCTGCTCTGTCCGCCACGCCTCGCCTTGTCACGGTCTAGTCGATTTCGACCCCGCACCGTCGTTGCTCGGATCCGGCGCCGGCCAGCCAGATCCACCCTGTCTGCACCTCGCCGGCCTTCCCCGGGAGCTCGCTGCCGCTCGAGACCACAGCGCCTCTGCTTCAGCTGCTTTTCTCGCTCAATCCCTCCCCGCATTGACCAGAGAGGAGCGCGCCCACTCGCGAGGCCAGCCGCACCGCTCCAGCGAGTCGGCCCAGATATGGCCGGGAACCAGACGAGCCCTGTGCCTGCTACTGTCGCTGTTTTTACTCTATCAAACGTACGAACACCTTCATCGGAGACCATCAAGACCGTCCAGGATTCGTCAAGAACCAGTTCGAGTATGACTATCGCCGATACCCCGCGGACACCAAGTACGACTACATAGGTGGATGCATCAAGTTCCGGGGCTGTCTACATGGAAGTACCACTACCGTCGCCAAGACCAAGATGGCGCCAAAAGTACCAAGACAAACGGGAACGACTACCGAGGTCCCTCCAAGTTCTACCAAGATTGCCGTGTACAACTACCGTCGACTCGAAAACGCCAAGTACCCCTACGAACCACGTACGACTACCGGCGCCGAAGTCCGCGAGTACCACTACGTTTGCGATGTACATCTACACCAAGACTGGACCGACAAGTACCGCGAGAACATTTGTACCTCTACCGTCGCTGTGGATCCGACAAGTACCCCTACAACAAGTGTACCTCTACCTCGTCTTCGGAATCGTTAAGAACGTCAAGTACCCCTTCGAGATGACGAGATCGGCAAGTTCGGATGACCCCAAGTACCTCTTCGAAACGATCGAGTACCATTACCATCGGACGCGTGTACCACTACTTCCTCTACCATCCCGAGAACGACTACTTCCCCTCCGAACCGTTTCACTTCGAAATGCTCGCTTCGAAGGTATAACCCTGAGACGACGTCCGTGAACGAATGCTTGCGATGTTTGGGATGCTCATGTTTGCACCGTGTCCAATTTGTCACTCGTTTCCTTGTCACATGTGGGAACTCGGTATTCGAGAGCACCCCACATTCTATCGCATGTCACGCTCCCGTCGCATTTTTCTTTTGCATCGGGATCTCAATCGAGTTACCGGAACCTATATGTTGCCGTGGCATCATTTTCGGATTCGTTGCCGTGGCGCCCCTCTTCTTTCCACCACGGTGACAAATGCTTCATAATGCTCTTATCAACACTTTCTTAAAAACTTGCATAAACTTGTTCATGTCATCCGCATCATGATAACAACAATTAAAATGTTGAAATTGTTGTTGCAATAAATCACTAATGCATATGGGGATTTACCGGATTCGTTATTTGTTATATCCGGCCCCATTTAAATTGTTTAGGTGGTGTAGTTTTGTTATGCCTCACCTCTTGCCATGTTTAACAAGATTTAATATTGTTGGGTACATAAACGAGAGAGAACTAAATAAGCCATGTGGTGTTTCTTCAATATGCAACTCGTTGCATATTGATCTCCACTTAATTTGTAGGATTGTTTGTGCTCTTTGCCATGCCATGCATATTTAAACCGGACATGCATCATACTTGATTGTGCATCATGCCATGTTGATGTGTTGGTTGTTTACTATGTTGTTTGCTCCTTTCCAGT
Source organism: Triticum monococcum (assembly GCA_034509565.1). Taxonomy (NCBI): domain Eukaryota; kingdom Viridiplantae; phylum Streptophyta; class Magnoliopsida; order Poales; family Poaceae; genus Triticum; species Triticum monococcum. The sequence continues at coordinate 9,710,056 of CM067845.1, read as the reverse complement.
GTTGCTTCTTCGGGTTGGTTCCGGTAACGTCGTGTTGTGAGGATTCGTTCGATTACGTCCGTTTGTCTTCTTCATGGACTCGTTCTTCTTCCTTGCGGGATTTCAGGCAAGATGATCATACCCTCGAAATCACTACTATCTTTGCTATGCTAGTTTGCCCGCTCTTTTGCTATGCCATTGCTACGATGCCTACCACTTGCTTGTCAGCCTCCCAATTGCCATGATTGAGCCTCTAACCCACCTTTGTCCTAGCAACCGTTGATTGGCTATGTTACCGCTTTGCTCAGCCCCCCTCTTATAGTGTTGTTAGTTGCAGGTGAAGATTGGAGCCGTTCCTTGTTGGAACATTTATTTACTTGTAGGGATATCATTATATTGCCATGCTATCTTAATGCATCTATATACTTGGTAAAGGGTGGAAGGCTCGGCCTTAGGCCTGGTGTTTTGTTCCACTCTTGCCGCCCTAGTTTCCGTCATATCGGTGTTATGTTCCCGGATTTTGCGTTCCTCGCGCGGCTGGGCTATAATGGGAACCCCTTGACAGTTCGCCTTAAGTAAAGCTTTTCCCGCAATGCCCAACATTGGTTTTACCATTTGCCACCTAGCCTTTTCTTTTAACCCCCCGGGCCAGTGCTTCTCTAAGTGTTGGTCCAACTGAGCGATGTCCAAGGCTACCAGGGGCAACTCTGGGCTGGCTTACCCGACGTCTTGCTCATCCGGTGTGCCCTGAGAACGAGATATGTGCAGCTCCTATCGGGATTTGCCGGCACATCTGGGTGGTGTTGCTGGTTTAGTTTTACCCTGTCGAAATGTCTTGGTGTACCGGGATACCGAGTCTGATCAGAATGTCTCGGGTGGAGGTCTATTCCTTCGTTGACCGTGAGAGCTTGTCATGGGCTAAGTTGGGACACCCCTGCAGGGATTTGAACTTTCGAAAGTCGTGCCCGCGGTTATGGGCAGATGGGAATTAGTTAACGTCCGGTTGTAGAAAACCTGAAGTCGACCTTAATTAAAATGTAACAACCGCGTGTGTAACCGTGATGGTCTCTTTCCGGCGGAGTCCGGGAAGTGAACACGGTTGTTGGAGTTATGCTTGACGTAGGTAGTCCAGGATCACTTCTTGATCATACTTTTACCGATCGTGCTTTGCCTTCTCTTCTTGCTCTATTTTGCGTATGTTTAGCCACCATATATGCTAGTCGCTTGCTGCAGCTCCACCTCATACCTTTACCTTACCCATAAGCTTAAATAGTCTTGATCGCGAGGGTGCGAGATTGCTGAGTCCCTGTGGCTCACAGATACTTCCAAAACCAGTTTGCAGGTGCCGATGAGACCGTGCAGATGACGCAACCAAGCTCAGGAGGAGCTCGATGAAGATCTTGTCCTTTGTGTGGTTTTGTTCCAGTAGATCAGTAGTGGAGCCCAATTGGGGTCGATCGGGGACCTTTGTCGCATTTGGGGTTCTTCTTTTATTTTGGTTCCGTAGTCGGACCATGAGTGTATTTGGTTGATGTAATGCTTTATTCTTGTAATTGTGTGAAGTGGCGATTGTAAGCCAACTATGTATCGTTTCCCCCTTATTGTATTACAAGGGTTGTGTGAAGATTACCTCACTTGCGACATATGCCTTCAATGCGATTATGCCTCTAAGTCGTGCCTCGACACGTGGGAGATATAGTCGCATCGAGGGTGTTACACTGACGTTTTCTTTTTTGAGTCAGCTTCTTTCCCTTCTTGTTCGTCGAAGAATAATTGAGCCCCTCATTGTGACTTTGCCTTTTCCATGGAGTACGATTTTTCTTTGGTAATGTAGTATTGATTCTTCTTTTGACGTATACTTCATCATCATCATCATCTTCCCTCATTGGGTTGCCGTACTGATCATCGTCTTCCTCGTTGGTGGCTCCATCCATTCCAATGATGTTTCTTTTGCCTTTCCTCACGACAACACGACTGGGATTGCATGGGTCGGTTATGAAGAAGCATTGTGTCACGTGCTTAGCGTGTACCCGTGGCTCGTTGTTTGCGATAGCATTCACGGTAGCGCTCTTGGCGTCGGGTATAGTCATGGTAGTGAAAATCTGGCTTTCTCTTTCGACATTCTTAGCCCATCTAACACGGAACATCGTCGTGTTGTGCAGTCCAGAGTAGTCAAGCTCCCAGATCTCCTCGACCCTTCCATAAAATCGTTCAGTTGTGCCGTTGTCGCTGCCGGTCATGCATTCCATCGTCACCCCTGAGTTCTGATCATCACTGTCCATATCTTTGGCCTCCGTGTAGAACGTGTATCCGTTGATATCATATGTCTGATAGGTTACGAGGTTGGGCGAGGGGCCATGTGCTAAGGCATATATGAGCAATCCGTCCTTAGAGCCCTCCTCCGGGGGATTAGCAATAATATGCTCTTTGAACCAATGCAGGAAAGTGGAGTTGTGCTCTCTTGTAACTTCAGCGTTTGTCCTGCATACCCCCCGGTCACGATACTTCTTTGCAATAATTTCTTTGTGCAGTGCCACGAAAGGATCTACCTCGTCTAGGTGTTGTAGCACTACCAAGTTTGCTCTGTCAAAGTCACTGCGTCAATCAGAGTATGCCACGTGCAGTTCCCTGCGACCATTGCAGTGACCTTCTCCTTCGAGCCTCCCATCGTGCTTGTTAACGGGCAAACCAACACTAACACCAGGCGGCTGGTCTGCCCCATATAGAAAATTCTCACAGAAAGAGATGCACTCTTGTGTCAAATAGCCCTGGACGATGCTTCCATCCGAACGGGACATGTTACGAACGAATCCTTTGATGATCCCATTCATCCTCTCAAACGGCATCATGTTGTGCAAGAATGACGGCCCCAGGTCTATTATGTCATCCACAATATGGACACACAGATGCACCATCACGTCAAAGAACGTGGGCGGGAAGTACATCTCAAGCTCATTCAGTATCACAACGATCTCTTCATGTAGCCTTCGGAGTTGCTTCACACTGATTGACTTTCGAGAGATGACGTCGAAAAAGTTGCAGAGACCAATAAGCGTGTCATGGACGTGCTTGTCCATTATCCCTCTAAGGGCAACAGGTAATATCTGCGTCATCATCACATGACAGTCATGAGACTTCATCCCGCTGAACCTTTTCTTGTCCGTGTCTAGATATCTACTTATCTTGCCACAGTAACTGGAACTAACTTTGACTCCGATAAGGCACTTAAAGAATTGATTGATCTCAGCCTGACTTAAGGTGAAGCAAGAAGGGGGGCAATAATCCTCATTCTTTATTTTCTTGCCCTTCTTCTCCCATGCCTCTGTCTCCATCTCTGTCTCGTCTGACATTTTACGGGGCGGCATGTGCAGATCTTCCCTGATTTTCAAATCTTGCAAGTCTTTTCTTGCCTTCGGCCCATCCTTGGTCTTATCCGGCATGTTCATTAGTGTTGCGAGCAAGCTCTCAAGGACATTCTTACAGATATGCATTTGATCAAGACAATGAGGTGTATCGAGTTTGTGCCAGTACTCCAAGTCCCAGAACACAGACCTCGTCTTCCATACCTTCAGCAGCGGCTCCGGCGTCTTTCTCATCGTCTTTCCCGGCGCAGGGCACTCCTTCCAGTTTTCAACAGCTCATCGATTTCGGCACCGCTCCGCTTACGTGGAGGTCCTCGATGCTCAGCGTGACCATTGAATAGATATCCACGGTTTCTCCACGGGTCGTCCTGTTCGAGCCATCTTCGATGCCCCATGTACACGATTTTCCCAGACCCGCCATCTTTCCTTGATGTTAGCTACTGAGATGTCGTATCATCCATGCACCGCGTGCATCCGCAATATCCATGGCACACCTGGCCTGCCACATATCTGTAACCAAGATAGTCGTGCACTGTCATGATCAGCGCGGCTCTCATGTTGAAATACTCGCCTTTGCTGGCATCCCATGTCTTGGCCGGCGTTTTCCATAACATGTCTAACTCCTCCTGAAGTAGCCCCAGATACAAATTAATATTATTTCCTGGTTGTTTCGGCCCTTGAATAAGCATGCTCATGTGAATGTACTTTGATTTCATGCACAACCAGGGGGAGGTTGTACATCCATACAAACACGGGCCATGTGCTATGGTTGGTGTTCTGGTTGCCAAACGGATTCATGCCATCGGTACACGCGCCGAGCATGATGTTCCTTGCATCACATTCAAAATAACGATAGAAGCTATTCAACGCTCTCCACTGGCTTCCATCCTTGACGTGTCTCAGCTTCGGATCATCTCCATCGTCGGGGTTCTTCCTCTCTGCGTGCCAGCGCATTAGCTTTGCTTCCTTGGGATCTACAAAATACCTCTGGAGACGGGGAGTGATCGGTAAGTACCATACCACTTTCTGGGGACATTTCTTCCTGGCCTTCTTGTATCGATAAGCATTCACACCGGACAACTTGTTTTTTCCGCATGCTCCTTCCGATAAATTATGCAATCGTTGATGCATGCATGGTATCTAACGTGTGGCAGATCAAGAGGGCACACGATCTTCTTGGCCTCATCAACGCTACTAGGACATAGATTACCCTCGGGAAGAACATCCTTTAGGTACTTGAGATGCTCATCGAGGCTAGTGTCGGTCCATTTGTTTTTAGCCTTCGTCTTCAGGAGTTGGAACGTAAAACTCAAGCGGGTCACCTCAGGATTGCAACCATCATACAATGGAGTGTTCGAGTCTACCACCAGTTGCTCCAGCTTAGCCTCCTCTCTAGAAGCAGCTCTCTCAGTACTCGTCTCCTTGCGAAGCAATGCTTGAACATGAGGGTCCCGCACGATTGAACTTAGTACTGACGAACTCTGCTGCATGGAGTCCATGTCGTTCTCTCCGCTTCCATGTCTGGTCCCTTGTCCGCCGCCATGTCCGGCCTCTTCCCCGCCGCCATTATCGATCATCTCTTCGTCTTGCCCCGTGTCATCATTGCCTGCCCCGTCGGCATCCTCAACATCGTCATCCTCATCTTCAATTATCCACCGAGTATAGCCATCCATGAAACCAGTCATGAGCAGGTGCGCTTCGACACGACCATCGACATGGGGGTCAAGCCAAACTATTCCTTTGCATTTTCGACACGGACATAAAACCTCTGTCAGGTTATTTTCCTTCATGTCCTGCACCACCGACCGCAACCACCTGTCCACCATCGTTCCACTGACCATCGTCAACTCTGCACGGTAATAATAAACAAATTGATTATAAAAATGCGTGCATTTATCAAAGTCATACAAAAATTCGGCATGACCTTCCTTAAAAATAGGACATATATAGATCTAGAGTTTGCCCGGAATTCGCCGAAACGGAAATAAATCGACATTTCGGCAAAACATAGGCAACTCAAATGCACAATTTGGTGTCAACTCATGCCACACACACAATTTCCATAAAAATATCACACACACATGCATAAACATATTTCCATTTTGCAAAAGCATGAAATATTAATCACACCTCTATCTCGAGATCGAGCACACGGTGGAGATGATGATGTAGGGAGGTCAAAAGTGCACAAAGCTCTTCTTGACAAAGAAAGATCTAGTTACACTAGTGCAGAACCGGGCAATAGCACCGGTTCGTAAGGCCCTTTAGTGCCGGTTCCATAATCGGCACTAAAGTGTGGTCACTAAAGCCCCCCCCCCTTTAGTACCGGTTCAGCACGAACCGGTGCTAAAGGGCAACCACGTGGCACGAGCCAGCTCCGGGGGCCGGGAGCCCTTTTGTACCGGTTGGTAACACCAACCGGTACTAAAAGGTTTCGGGGGTTTTTGGTTTTATGATTTCTTTTTCATTTAATTTTGTGTTTTCCATTTTAATTCTTTTTCGTTTGCTGGTATTTTACGATACTACACATTGTACACATTATGCAAATATATATAGAACCAATCATATATATATATATATATATATATAGGGTCGCGCTATTCGTCATCCTGGGTGAGAAATAGTTATTCTTCACCCCCCTCTATTTTACCATTAATGCACTGTAATTTACGTTCCGTAAGTTTTATCTTATTTTCGACGTAAAAAGGGATCATAAAAAATGTATAATCACCGTAAAAAATATTTTATGTTATGCAAAATTATAAACGTAAAAACATAGTCTAAAATACACATAAACTGCAAATTTTCTTGTCTTATGACCTATATTTTTATTTTTCTTATGTCAAATTTTACGTAGTGAATCAATAGGAATGTAACTATTTGAATTCCAAATGTAATTTAATTATGAAATGATCATAAGATTACCTCGGGTGAAGAATAACTTATTCTGCACCCTGCGTGATGAATAGTAACACTATATATATATATATATATCATCAATGTCTCACAAACCACCATATTAATTCACACATACACACATGTATAGATATATACAATTTCTCCTACATATATGCATGTTGCCTTCGGAGCCACTGGCATTAGCCTAATTGGTGCCTCCGGAGCACGATGACAATTGGAAGTGTGGTTCATGGGGGCGGTAGCGGGTAATAGTATTCTCCCTTCGGATTTATGACCTGGTCGAGCAAAAATCCCGCTATTTCCTCTTGAAGTACTTCTACGCGCTCCGTTTTTAGGAGCTTGTCCTGCACCTCTTTGAACTGTTAAGAAGGAGATCAATATGCATGTGTATTATTAGTTGTGTGACTAGATATCGATAATGGTGTAAAAATTGTGAATAGTGTTCCGACAAGCGTACCCATTCCTGTCTTAGAGATCTGCTCCTTTCGGATGCCATCATGCGAATGTTCTCGCAAACGCAGAATGCACACAGATCAGTCCCCTGCGCCTGCTTCAGGGCCTTTACGAGAATGGAATTTGATCAGATAATAATTAATCAAGCATGATAATTAAATAGATGGCAGCTAGCTAGCTAGTACTACTTAATTACTTACCTTGGGTCGAAACCATTGCAGCTTTTGTTTCCATTCGCCTTCCGTGACGCTGATGAACCTTGCCCAGGCCCTGCCCGCCGACAAAGAAAATGAATAAAGGGGTAATTAAATAGTTCATATCATGAAATGACGAACTAAATAGGCCGAGATATATAGTTAATAATGATTGAAATTACCTGTTGACTATCCCAAACAAGATGTTATAGTCAGCATTTTCTTTGAGTAGTGAGTCCAGTATTTCAACTGTTCCGGTGTCAACTTTAATGATACACAAGATCCAGTGATATCTGCATGCACACACATTTGCATGTCTTAATTAAGCGGGCATATGTGTAAGCAAAAAACATGTAGCTAGCTAGTAGGTAAAAACAGAGAATTTGTAGTACAAGACAGTGTGACTCACTGGAAGTTGTAAGGAAGTAGTATATCTTCATTGTATTTGAGGCGCTTCTAGAACTCTAGCATGCTGTCCTCTACATTCTTTTCATGATGTTCATTTATTTTCCATGTGTATTCATTAACGGTGTTTGGGTCAATGAACCCAATGCCATAGTGTCCACCTTTTCTCATTTCATACATCTTAATCCTGCATAATACCACAGAAAAGAATATAGTGAGGATAATTACAGGTAATGATTGATCAAAAGGATCACTAAGCTAGCTTGAGACTTAAATTACAGAAAGAAATCACTTGCAGACAATAACAACTGAGGATAGATTTGTCGAGTGCGTCTTGATTGTATAACTGAAACAGTTCAGAATACTCAATGGTCAGAGCTTTCTGATGGTAGTAATGATCCTTCTTGACTTGCACCATGAGGGACTCCCGATTGGATCTCTTGGTAATGTCCATGTACCATTGATGCAATTCATACATTCTCGTTGGGAGCTTCTTGACCTCTTCTCCGGACATATTTCCGTTTTATTTCCTCCTCTCTAAGCACAGGCATGGGCTCGATCTCGAGGAGTTTTCCAACAGTGATGTTGAGAATTTCAGCCTGCATTATATGATCCTGGGTTATTACCACATCGCCCACCTCGGGAACGTAAACTTTTTGCCCACAATAATATTGGGCGCGCGTACTGTCACGTGTTGTTGGCACAACAAGCGGGGGGATCGATTGCGCCGCCTGTTCTCCCAGCTGGGCAACGGTTTTCCCGCATTTTTTGACAGCTTTACATTGTTTGCTCGAGCTCGAGCTCGCCTCCTTCTGTAGACGTGCTCGATTTAACTTCCTGATGTGGCGCTCATAGTCTGTGTCAACAGGCTTGGGAGCTGGTGGTTGAGCCATACGAATGAAGTGGTCAATCTTTTCCTCAGGCACTTTCTCCCTTGGCGGCGGTGGCGGTTTCGGTGCAAAATGGGCGTCCAATTAAGCCCGCACTATGGCATTGTTTTCCTCCTCGGTCTAGTCGTAAGCCCGCTAAGGAAGAGGAGTGATGCTTGGACCATATTTATATCGCTTGCCTCTGCCTGTACTTCCTGTACTACCTCGACTCATACCACTACGCACCATAGCTGCGGGGTGTCTCTTCTGCGATTGCTGAGGCGGCAGAGACGGCTGACGTGGCTGAGTTGGACGAGGAGGAGTGGCCTGAAGTTGTGCCGGACTTGGAGGAGGAGTGGCCTGAAGTTGTGCCGGACTTGGAGGAGTGGACGTCTAACGCTGTGTCGGACTTGGAGGAGGAGTGGCCTGACACTTTGTCGGACTTGGAGGAGGAGGAGTGGCCTCACGCGTTGGTGGACTTGGAGGAGCGGGAGTCTGTTGACTCGGTGGCGGACTTCGACGAGGAGTCGGGTGACGCGGTGTCGGTGGCCTTCGAAAGACGATGCAATCCTTTCTCCATAGGATGACACGATGTATGGCCTCTCCCAATGTGTGCTCCTCGTCACCTCCAGGAATGTCAAGTTGTAGCCCCGAATATGGGTCCACCACCTCATCAACCAAGACACGAGCATAGCCTGCTGGAATCGGGTTGCAATGGAAGGTTGCCTCGGGGGGATTTGTATAAGCAACGGCGTCCGCCACCTTCATGGATATGTTCTTCATTTTGAAGTGTAGCTCACAGTTAGTGTTCTCCATTATGTCATCCACAGGGTATCTATCCAGCATTGCGTCGCCCGGGGCGGAACCCACGCTGCTTCTCGGCATGGATGGGAAGGTGCTATCCAATGCTGGACCATCCGCTTTCTGCTGCAGCTGCTGAGACCCCCTTTGCTGGCTAAGTGAGTCGATCTGCTCCTGCTACCGCTGGAATTTGACTGCCAAGTCCGTGTGTGCTGATTCTAGGCCTTGAAGGCGTTCATAGTCCAGCTTCCTCTGGTCCTCCTCCATCTTCCTCTTCTTCTCCTCCGCAATCTTCTTTCTCGCACGGGTTCTGTAGTCGGTGTTCTAGTCCGAGAACCCCTCATACCACGGAATAGCGCCCTTGCCTCGTGTTCTTCCCGGGTGTTTAGGATTTCCCAGGGCACGCGTAAGCTCGTCGTTCTCTCTGTTGGGCTGGAACACCCCCGATCGAGCCTCTTCTATTGCAACAAGTATCACATCTTTGGCTCCGTTCAGACATGCCTTCTTCGAAACTTTGCCTGTCTTCGGGTCCAACTCCCCCCCATGCGCATAGAACCAAGTCCTGCACCTGGGGGGCCAGCTCCTAGTAACTGGAGTGACACCTGCATCCTCCATCTTTTTCTCAGACTTATCCCACTTAGGCATTGCCACCGCGTAGCCACCTGGCCCCAACTTATGGAACTTATCCTTTTTTTCGGCATTCTTCTTGTTTATTCTTGACCATTCCTTAGCTAATTCTGAATCCTTGAATTTCATGAAATCGTCCCAAATTGCACTTTGATTCTCTAGTGTTCCCTCGAATACTGGAGTCTTCCTTCCATCCTTGATGTACTTGTCCCATACACGATTCTTGTGGTTCTTGAATGCAATCGCCATCTTCCTAAGAGCGGCATCCTTGACTTTCTCCACATCTGCATCTGTGAAATGATCTGGTAGGGTGAAATGTTCCATGAGAGTATCCCAAAGCAGATGTTTTTGTCTGTCGTCGACAAAAGTAACATTTGGACGTGGCTTTGCTGGCTCTCTCCATTCTTGAAGGGAGATCGGGAGTTGGTCCTTCACAAGAACTCCGCACTGACGAACGAACTTGTCCGCAATCTTCTTAGGTGCTAATGGTTCGCCATTAGGTCTGATTGCCTCGATATTGTACTTTACGCCCTCCTTCAACTTTTTGTTCGGGCCTCGTTTCGTCCTGTTGCCTGAAGATTTGCTCGATCCGGATGGCTGAAAGAAGAAAGGTCGATTCGTTAATATATCTTCAACTCATTTAAAACATGTGATGATCACCAAATGCCTGCTTATATAAATATATATACCTCGCCGGTCTTTGTTGTTGCAAGATCAACATTTTCTTCGTCATCATCATAATCGTAGTTCATGACTTCATCAATTCGGTCGTTGCGATCGAATATCATATCACCCTCTCCGGTGTTGTTTAGAAATTCGGAGCCGTCATAATCTTCTTCATTCTGATCATCATCTGGCCCGCGAGGATGGCGTATCATATCGAACAGGGTCTGTTCTCCCTCTCTGCCGGTATTGTCTGCCATAGCTTTTAACTAATCCAAAAGAAATATAAAACAATTTAGTATTCAAATTACATTGTCTCGAATAATAGATATAATCTCGAATACATCGTCTCGAATAATAGATATAATCTCGAATACATCATCTCAAATAATAGATATAACCTCGAATACATCATCTCGAATAATAGATATAATATCGAATACATCACTGGCTAGGTAGCTAATAAAGATCGAGTACTACAGAAGAATCTAGGACACTCGCGGTTCCTGCGGCGCGGGCGATGGACACCCAAAGAGAAGGAACCCTCATAGGATCATAGCTGAAGTGAGATCCCTGAAGAAACTGCCAGGTATTGGAGAACCTGCCGCCCTCTAACACAGCCATGTAGCGATGGACATGCTCGTCCTCCTCCCTGACACGGCGACGTACCACCTCCGGCGGGGCCGGCTCCCTCCGCACCGAAAGTGGCCCACGCGAACGCCACCAAACGAGATCAGGGTCGACGACGGGACCCGGGGCCGGGTTCCTCATCAAGCGGCACGCCCCTCCAGGCAGCACCTCCCAGTGCCAGCCCGGCGGAGCCCAGTCCCGGACATGGGTCAGCCGGACGTCGTCGCAGACGTGTCGACGGCGAGGATGCGGGCCGGGCATCGTCGAGAACAAATACTAGCTATATGCCCGCAAAAAGTAACATTTTTTTAATGATTGGATTGTGATAACTGAAATTCTATATGCAAATTCTAACAATTTGACATTAATCTAATCCATCTAACTAAAACAAATTCTAACATTTCTATATATATCTACCTAACATTTCTAATATTTCTATAACTAAAAAACAGGAAAATTGCTAACATTTCTATAAATATTTCTATAACTAAAAAACAGAAAAAAAAATTATAACATTTCTATATAACTAACATTTCTATAACATTTCTAATATTTCTACAACTAAAAAACAGAAAAAAAATTCTCACATTTCTATAGATATTTTAATAACTAAAAAACAGAAAAATTTCTATAACTAAAAAACTAATGTGTGTGTGTGTGGACATGGCGGCCGGGGCAGGAGCTCACCGGCGAGGTGCGGCGACGGGGGGCCGCGACGGGGACGGAGACGGGCAGTGACGACGGGGATGGGGATGGGCCGGCGACGACGGGGACGGGGACGGGCCGGGCGGGGACGACGGAACGATGTGGCTGGGCGCGGCGACGGGGCGGGGCGCGGCGACGGGGACGGGGACGGGGCGCGGCAACGGGGACGACGGGGACAGGGACGGCCGGGGCGGCGACGGGGAAAGCGACAGACGGCGACGGGGATGGCGATGGGGGGGGGCGACAAGGGCGGCGGCGACAGGGCAGAGGAGAAAGAAGCAGAGGGAGAGATGAGAAACTGAATTTTTTGAAGTGCTTTCTTATATAGAACACCCCTTTAGTACCGGTTGGAGCCACCAACCGGTACTAAAGGTATGTTTTGGCCAGGCCAAGCGGCGGGAAGCGCCCCCCCCCCCCCTTTAGTACCGGGTTGTGCCACCAACCGGTACTAAAGACCCCCCCTTTAGTATCGGTTGGAGCCACGACCCGGTACTAAAGGGTGTGCGCTGCCAGGCGAGGGGCGGAGAAGTTTAGTCCCACCTCGCTAGTTGAGGAGTGCCAAGACCAGTTTATAAGCCACAGCGTGGGCACTGCATTGAGCTACTCTCAAAAGCAGGTCTTCGGGGCCTACCTCTCCTACTCTGCCTGTGGGCCTACTGGGCTTGCGGGCCTGCATCCTGGCCCAACTATATGTTGGGTTGCTAGTCGTATGCAGGCCGCTTTGTCCCTGTAGGTGGGCTTTTTTATTTTTGGTTTATTTATTTTTTAGTTGTTTTTTGCTGTATTTAGAGTTTCTTTGTGAATATTTTTTCTTTAGGTACAAAAAATTATAAACTTTCTGTTAGTGCCGATAGTTTTCAAATTTGAATAGTTTAAATTTTGAATTATTTGAAATTTGTGTGAATCACTAGTTTGTGAATAACTTAACTTTGAAAATAGATTTATCAATGATTCTTTTTTCTTCTGTTTAATATTAGTGTGTTTTATCATTATTTTCAATTTCAGGGTCATTTAGCTGAAAAATTCAGTAAAGGCATGAAAGAATTTGTTTGCACATAAAATTTCTTCGCGTTTCAAATGCCAAAACACATAACTACCCTAACTATTATAGAGATTCCCTTCTGGGTGTGAAACACGGAAGAAAGTGATGATAGTGAAGCCGATCACATCCCAGATCTTTGGGTGTGAAACTTTTTCTTCGCGTGTGTCCCTTTGTGTCGTAACCATGGAAAATCTTCATCATTTAACGGGATGCTCGGGTCAATATTCGCTGTGAATGGAGCAATTTCATCAAACTTTTCATAATCTTCTGACTTGTCTGTCTTTTCATCCACTCCCACGATGTTTCTCTTCCCAGAAAGAACTATGTGCCGCTTTGGCTCATCGTACGATGCATTCGCTTCCTTATCTTTTCTTTTTCTTGGCTTGGTAGACATATCCTTCACATAGAAAACCTGTGCCACATCATTGTCTAGGACGAATGGTTCGTCTGCATACGCAAGATTGTTGAGATCCACTGTTGTCATTCCGTACTGCGGGTCTTCCGTTACCCCGCCTCGTGTCATATTGACCCATTTGCACCGAAACAAAGGGACCTTCAAACCACGTCGATAGTCAAGTTCCCATATGTCCTGTATATAACCACAATATGTTTCATTTCCCGTCTTGGTTTCTGCATCAAAGAGGACACTGATGTAGTCATGTACCTACGGTAGGGACACGGACCCGTCCTAAGAGCCCTACCATAGGACATCCTTAGAGGAAGTCACCTTTCAGACAACTTGAAGATATCCCACTCGACGGATTGAAGACACTCGACCAAGAACTGTCACTCGACCAAGGAGCCAAACACTCGACTGCCAGAAGACCTCAAGTCACTCCGTGGGCAAACGGTCGGTTATTAAGTAGCCTTTATGATCATTATGACGCTTTATTAGGGACGTTATCAGTAACGCCCACCTTAAATGTACCTTAAACCCTGCATTACTGAGGGCAGGAGAGGGCTGGCGAACTCTATATAAGCCACCCCCCTCCTCAGTATCAAGGGTTCGCACCCCTGTCATCTTACTCACGCATAATCCAATCGACCGCCTCCGGGCACCGAGACGTAGGGCTGTTACTTCCTCAGAGAAGGGCCTGAACTCGTAAACCTTGCGTGCTTACAACTTCCCAATAGCTAAGGTCTAGCCTCTTCATACATACCCCCTACCTCACTGTCAGACTTAGAACCACGACAGTTGGCGCCCACCGTGGGGCCTTAGTCTTAGCGCCTAATTGGAGAAGTTGCGATTTTTCCGATCCACTCGATCATGTTTTCCTGCGGACCTTTGGCGGAGGGCCGCGAGATCCGTCTCGGCCGACTTGCTTTCATCGCCGACGACTCCGCTTGGCTCCAGGAGGCGCCGCTTGACGTCGACGCGCTCCCCGTCCGCGGTGCGACGCACTTCCGCGCGTGCGTCCGTGGCGTCCTCCTGAGGCAGCCATCGACCCCATATCGGTCGACTCCCGTGCCATCTCCCCGTCCTGTCTCCCGCCAGCGCAAGCGCTTGGGCCGGTCGAGGCTCCAGCGGTGGATGAAGCGCGCCGTGGCCCGCCAGTCGGTGACCCAGCAGATCACTGCAATCGAGCCTGACGAATCCCTCTACGGCCTGTTCGATCTGTCGACTGGCTCCATGGAGTCCGCTTCCGAGTGCGACAGCAGCGACCCCCTGGCGGAGGTCCTGGCGGTCGAGGGGACACGCAGTCCCCCCGGATTCCCTCGCGCTAACGATGGTGCCGACAGGGGCGATCCGTAGCACCCTCACGACGAATACCTCCTCGAGCCTCTTACGTCATTGCAACGGGAGGAGCTTCGTCGCCGGAACATGGACGCGCTCTACACACCTATTGTTGGAGAAACCCCCGAGGCCCGGGCCTTGGAGGATGCGCGCTTGGCTAATCTAGCCGAGCGCACTCGACTGGAGAATCTACAACGGGCTCTCGACGAGCGGGCTCGTCAGCGGGCTCCCGAGTCCAGTCGACGCAAGCAGGCTCCCGAGTCCAGTCGACGCCAGCAGGCACCCGAACCCAGTCGACGGCAGCTCTTCCCGCCACCACAGGTGTACCGAACTCCGGTTCAGAACCTAGCTGCCGCGGCCCGCATAGCGGAGTCGATCCAGCCCTCCCAGTCGGAGGCCGGAAGAAGATTGCTGCAGATCAGAGCATTGCTCCGAGCAGCGGGGAATCAAAATTCCGCCGTCTCTCAGTCGCGGGACAGGATCCACAGTCGATCCGTCGCAACGGAGACCGTCTAGTCGGCTCACAGCCCGAGATCACCCCCGAGGCATGAGGGGCATGGAGACCGGCACGATCGGTATAGGAGGAACGAGCAATATGATCACCGACTCGACCGTGATGATGGGCGTCGAGTGCCGTCCCCTCCTCCGCGGAGCGGATCATATGCACCTCAGCATCGAGACGACAGGCGCCCTCATCACACTGGCCAGAGGATCCCAGTCGACCCCAGAGACCCAGGCTTTGACGCGAGATCCATTCACGTTCAAGGTCTGGTGGACAGGAACAGGGCTCATCAAGAGGGCCACAACAGAGATACGCCCACCGGCAGCAGGGCAGACGCCTCGGGGCCTTAGTGTTTCAGTCGAGCCATCAGAGCCACGGTGATCCCACCCAACTTCCGGCTGGCGACTGGAATCAGCAAGTTCACCGGCAAGTCCAAGCCTGACACGTGGCTCGAGGATTACCGAGTGGCTGTGCAGATCGGCGGCGGCAACGACGAGGTGGCCATGAAGCATTTACCCCTCATGTTGGAAGGCTCGGCTAGGGCGTGGCTGAATCAGCTGGCGCCCAGCAGCATTTACACTTGGGAGGATCTCTCCCGAGTGTTTGTTACAACCTTCAAAGGGACATGCAAGCGCCCTGCAGGCCTTATAGAGCTGCGGTCTTGCGTACAGAAGCTGAATGAAACACTGAGGGAATACATCCAGAGGTGGATCACACTGCACCACTCGGTCGAGAACGTGCCTGACCATCAAGCAGTCTGCGCTTTCAAGGAAGGAGTCAAGTACAGGGAGTTGAATCTGAAATTTGGCCGGACCGGAGAGATGTCCCTTAATCGGATGATGGAGATTGCCACCAAGTACGCTAATGGAGAAGACGAGGACCGACTCCGAAGCGTCAAACTTAAGTCAGTCGCCCAAGAAACCGGAGGAAACTCCAGTCGGAAGCAGAAGCGGAAGGCCGAGCCAGCCGCTCCCAGGGAGGCCCTGGCTGTGGCCCAGGGAAACTTCAAGGGGAAACCTAAGGGCACTTGGAAGACCAAGAAAGTCAAGGATCAGGATGGGAATGATGTTTTGGATTTGCCATGTCACATCCACACCAAGAAAGACGAAGAGGGTAATTTTATTTACCCCAAACATACCACTCCACAATGCCGGCTCCTGATCCAACAGTTTCAGGGCAAGCAGCCCAAAGATAAAGAGAAAGAGCCGGACAGGGTTGAGGACAGGGATGATAGCGACGATGGATACCCCCAGGTCAATTCCACCCTGATGATTTTTGCCGATGTCGAAAGCAAAAGTCGACTGAAAGTCATAAACCGGGAGGTGAACATGGTTGCCCCTGCAACTCCCAGTTACCTAAAGTGGTCCCAGACGGCCATCACGTTCGACCAATCCGATCATCCAACACACATTGCCACCCCTGGGAGGCATGCTTTGGTGGTCGACCCAGTTGTCGAAGGCACTCGACTGACCAAAGTCCTGATGGACGGTGGCAGTGGCCTGAACATACTGTACGCGGAAACCTTGAAAGGAATGGGCATTCCGATGTCCAGACTCAGCACCAGTAACATGAGCTTCCATGGAGTCATTCCTGGGAAGAAAGCCGAGTCACTCGGCCAGATTGCTCTTGATGTGGTTTTCGGTGATTCAAAGAATTACCGCAAGGAAAAGTTAACGTTTGAAGTTGTGGACTCCCAGAGTGCTTATCACGCCATCTTGGGCAGGCCGGCTTATGCACGCTTCATGGCTCGACCATGCTACGTGTATCTTAAATTAAAGATGCCTGGTCCCAAAGGTGTGATCACTGTTACAGGCAACAGGAAGAAAGCAGAAGAATGTTTCCAGAAGGGATCAAAGATCGCCGACGCTCAGATGGCAGTAGTCGAGCTGAAAGAGTACCAAAAGACTGCCGACCCGAGTGAATTGCTGCGGGCTAAGAAGCCAGCCTCCGAATCAGCTTTTCAGTCGGCCGGCGAAACGAAGACGGTCCACATTCACCCGACCGACCCCGACGCAGCTCCGACTCACATCTCAACAACGCTCGACTCCAAATAGGAAGAAGCGCTCATCCAGCTCCTCCGTGAGAACTGGGACATCTTCGCATGGAAACCCACTGACATGCCCGGAGTTCCCAGGGGGCTGGCTGAGCACCGCCTGCGAGTCGACTCAAAGTTCAAACCCGTGAAGGAACATCTGCGGCGGTCCGCCGTCCAGAAAAAACAAGCTATCGGCGAAGAAGTGGCTCGGCTCTTAGCAGCTGAGTTCATTCGAGAAATCTACCACTCCGAGTGGCTCGCCTATGTTGTCATGGTCCCGAAGAAGGACAAGTCACTCCGCATGTGCATTGATTTCAAGCATATCAATCGGGCCTGCCCGAAAGATCATTTTCCTCTCCCTCGCATCGACCAAATTGTCGACTCAACTGCGGGATGTGAGAGATTGTCTTTTCTAGATGCCTACTCCGGGTACCATCAGATCCGTCTGTATGGGCCCGACGAAATCAAAATAGCTTTCATCACTCCATTCGGATGCTTCTGTTACGTCACCATGCCATTCGGCCTCAAGAACGCCGGAGCCACATTCATGAGAATGATCCAGAAGTGTTTACTCACTCAAATCAGTCAGAATGTGGAGGCGTACATGGACGATATCGTAGTCAAGTCCCGGAAAGGTTCCGACCTACGGGCTGACCTTACTGAAACCTTCGCCAACCTCAGGAGGTACGATATCAAGCTCAATCCGTCAAAATGCACATTCGGAGTTCCAGGTGGCAAGCTACTCGGTTTTCTCGTTTCTGAACGGGGAATCGACGCCAATCCTGAAAAAATTGGAACCATACTCCGGATGAAGCGTCCCGTACGTGTGCATGATGTCCAAAAACTTACAGGCTGCTTGGCCGCCTTAAGTCGATTCATCTCTCGACTCGGTGAAAAAGCGTTGCCTCTTTACCGACTGATGAAAAAGTCTGACAAGTTCGAATGGACTCCAGAAGCTGATGCAGCGTTTGCAGAGCTCAAAGCTCTGCTCTCCACCCAGCCGGTGCTAGCTGCTCCAATCAGCAAAGAGCCTCTGCTGCTTTACATTGCAGCCACGGGACAAGTTGTCAGTACAGTACTTACGGTCGAGAGAGAAGAAGAAGGGAAGGCCTTCAAAGTTCAACGCCCTGTTTATTATGTGTCTGAAGTTTTGACCCCTTCAAAACAAAGATACCCCCACTACCAGAAGCTTGTATATGGGATTTACATGACCACGAAGAAAGTTGCACATTATTTCTCTGACCACTCCATTACAGTCGTCAGCGACGCCCCATTATCGGAGATCCTGCATAACAGAGATGCAACTGGTCGAGTGGCCAAGTGGGCGATTGAACTCCTTCCTTTAGACATCAAGTTTGAAGCAAAGAAAGCCATCAAGTCTCAAGCGATCGCGGATTTTATCGCCGAGTGGATTGAACAGCAACTTCCGACTCAAGTTCACTCGAAACACTGGACTATGTTCTTCGATGGATCCAAGATGCTGAATGGTTCAGGCGCGGGGGTAGTTCTGGTCTCCCCCCCCGAGGAGATAAGCTCAGATACGTTCTCCAGATTCACTTCGATTCCTCCAATAACGAAGCAGAGTATGAAGCACTTTTGTATGGGTTGCGCATGGCCATTTCACTCGGCGTCCGTCGCCTCATGGTCTATGGCGACTCAGATCTGGTGGTTAATCAAGTGATGAAGGAATGGGACGTCAGGAGTCGGGCAATGACTGGGTACTGCAATGCAGTGCGGAAGCTAGAGAAGAAGTTCGAGGGGTTGGAACTCCACCACATCCCCCGACTGAAAAACCAGGCAGCTGATGACTTGGCAAAGATAGGCTCCAAGAGAGAAGCCATTCCAAGCAACGTGTTCTTGGAACACATTCACTCGCCGTCAGTACAAGAAGATCCTTTCACAGAAGAAGCCCCGCAGCCGAAAAGTGCCGCGGACCCGACTGAAGTTGAAGTGCCTGCTGTAGTCGACCTGATCATGGAAGTCCTGGCAGTCACCCACGACTAGACAATACCGTACATTGCATATATCCTAAGGAAAGAACTCCCGGAGGACGAGGAGGTGGCTCGACAGATCGTCCGCGGATCTAAGGGGACAGCTGTACAGAGAAAGTGCGACCGGAGTCGGCCAGAAATGCATAACGCCAGAAGAAGGTCAAATAATCCTCAACGATATCCACTCGGGAACCTACGGTCACCATGCGTCCTCTCGGACCATTGTGGCTAAAGCATACCGAGCTGGATTTTATTAGCCAAGAGCAAATGAGATGGCGAAAGAGATAGTCGACAGGTGCAAGGGTTGCCAATTCTACTCCAACATGTCACACAAGCCCGCGTCAGCCCTGAAAACCATTCTGCTCGTCTGGCCCTTTGCCGTCTGGGGATTGGACATGGTTGGCCCCTTGAGAACGGGCAGGAGTGGGTTCACTCACGTGCTTGTGGCAGTCGACAAGTTCACCAAATGGATCGAGGCTAAGCCCATAAAGAGCCTTGACGCTGGCACCGCTATCAGTTTCATCAGAGGGTTGACATTCAGATATGGAGTCCCACACAGCATCATCACTAATAACGGGTCAAACTTTGATTCGGACGAATTCAGGGCATTTTGCGCTTCCCAAGGCACACGAGTCGACTACGCCTCAGTCGCTCACCCCCAGTCGAACGGACAGGCTGAGAGGGCAAATGGTCTGATCCTCAAAGGGCTAAAGCCCCGGCTGATGCGCGATCTCAAGCACGCGGCAGGTGCTTGGGTCGACGAGCTTCCGTCAGTGCTGTGGGGATTAAGGACTACCCCTAACCGGTCGACTGGAAGGACCCCGTTCTTTCTGGTTTATGGAGCCGAAGCTGTCCTGCCAAGCGATCTCCTTCATAATGCGCCTCGAGTTGAACTTTACACCGAAGATGAAGCAGAGCAGGCCCGACAAGACGCAGTCGACCTCTTGGAGGAAGAAAGGGAGATGGCAATGATCATATCGACCATTTACCAGCAGGACTTGCGTCGATTCCACGCCCGGAATGTGAAGAGTCGAGCCTTCCAAGAAGGAGATTTGGTCCTCCGAGTGGATCAACAGAAACCTCACAAGCTCGCTCCCACTTGGGAAGGCCCCTTCATCATCACCAGAGTCCTCCACAACGGAGCATATCACCTTTACAATGTTGATCGACAGATCGACGAACCTCGAGCTTGGAACGCGGAGCTTCTCCGCCCCTTTTACACTTAAGGCCGCTCTCAAACCAGATGTAATAAGAAAAACTCCTACGGTTCATTTTTATCAGAAATAAGAGTGTTCCAATAATTGTTGTCGTTGTTGTATGTATCCGAAATCCCCCAGTGGGTGACTTAGCTGCGAATCCGGTTCGCCTAAGTTTGAAAAATCCTACCGAGTGGAGAGCAATCCTCCCACTCGGGGGCTTAGCTGCAGTTCAGCACTCGCCTAAGTTCTCCACGAAGAGACTTAGCTGCAGTCAGACACTCGCCTAAGTTTGAAAAACCCTACCGAGTGGAGAGCAATCCTCCCACTCGGGGGCTTAGCTGCAGTTCAGCACTCGCCTAAGTTCTCCACGAAGAGACTTAGCTGCAGTCGGACACTCGCCTAAGTTTGAAAAATCCTACCGAGTGGAGAGCAATCCTCCCACTCGGGGGCTTAGCTGCAGTCCAGCACTCGCCTAAGTTCTCCACGAAGAGACTTAGCTGCAGTCAGACACTCGCCTAAGTTTGAAAAATCCTACCGAGTGGAGAGCAATCCTCCCACTCGGGGACTTAGCTGTAGTCCAGCACTCGCCTAAGTTCTCCACGAAGAGACTTAGCTGCAGTCAGACACTCGCCTATGTTTGAAAAATCCTACCGAGTGGAGAGCAATCCTCCCACTCGGGGGCTTAGCTGCAGTCCAGCACTCGCCTAAGTTCTCCACGAAGAGACTTAGCTGCAGTCAGACACTCGCCTAAGTCTGAAAAATCCTACCGAGTGGAGAGCAATCCTCCCACTCAGGGGCTTAGCTGCAGTTCAGCACTCGCCTAAGTTCTCCACGAAGAAACTTAGCTACAGTCAGACACTCGCCTAAGTTTGAAAAATCCTACCGAGTGGAGAGCAATCCTCCCACTTGGGGGCTTAGCTGCAGTTCAGCACTCGCCTAAGTTCTCCACGAAGAGACTTAGCTGCGGTCAGACACTCGCCTAAGTTTGAAAAATCCTACCGAGTGGAGAGCAATCCTCCCACTCGGGGGCTTAGCTGCAGTTCAGCACTCGCCTAAGTTCTCCACGAAGAAACTTAGCTGCAGTCAGACACTCGCCTAAGTTTGAAAAATCCTACCGAGTGGAGAGCAATCCTCCCACTTGGGGGCTTAGCTGCAGTTCAGCACTCGCCTAAGTTCTCCACGAAGAGACTTAGCTGCGGTCAGACACTCTCCTAAGTTTGAAAAATCCTACCGAGTGGAGAGCAATCCTCCCACTCGGGGGCTTAGCTGCAGTTCAGCACTCGCCTAAGTTCTCCGCGAAGAGACTTAGCTGCAGTCAGACACTCGCCTAAGTTCGAAAAATCCTACCGAGTGGAGAGCTCCGCCCCAAATACAATGTACAACAACGGGGTGTGGGTCGACTGCCACCTTCTCCCGAAAGCTCCGCCACAAATACAATGTACAACAACGGGGTGTGGGTCGACTGCCACCTTCTCCCGAGAGCTCCGCCACAAATACAATGTACAACAACAGGGTGTGGGTGGGTCGACTGCCACCTTTTCCCGAAAGCTCCGCCACAAATACAATGTACAACGACAGGGTGGGGGTCGGCCATCAAGCCTCTCACGACAGTTCCAGACCACGGAGACATTCAGCAAAAATAAAGTTCGGATAAAGCTTAAAAGGCCCCGGGCCCCGAATCAAAGTACTCGAGCCCTCAGCTCGACAGAGTTTAAACGAGTACAAGTCCACTCGGCATTCCGAGGCTAATTTAAGGAAAAGCATAAAAAGTTTTCTCACTCCTCAAGAGGAGGGCTGGCAGGAGCGACGAACTCATCCAGGTTGATTCCGTCCGCAATGCGAGTAGCTGCAGCGATGAAGGTCTCCATGAAGTCCTGGAAGCTGTGCCTCTTGGTATTGGCGACTTGGATGGCGGCCAGTTTTTCTTCTCGCACCTCCTTGCAATGAACGCGGACTAAGGATAGAGCCACGTCAGCGCCGCACCGGGCAGAGGACTTCTTCCACTCCTGCACTCGATCGGGAATCTTGTCAAGTCGAGCCATAAGAGACTCGAGATCGTTCTGGAGCGCGGATTCTGGCCAAAGTGTCGAGTCGATCCGCGACACGGCAACCTTCAGTCGAGCCAGGTAATCCACGGCGCCGTCGATTCGAGATTCCAGTCGGAGCAAGTTCATGGCAGTGTCGTCTTTCACTGGAGAATTGATTGGGTCAAGACCCGTTTCGATCCGACCGGTCTCCTCTTCGAAGTTCTGACAGAATTCTGCACACAAGACCTAAAGATAAGCCAACGATCACAAGATTGAGTCGACACAAAAAGTACAAAATAGTCAAAATTAGACGTGCACCTTCAAGTTTGATGTACAGCCTCTTGGCGAGGCTCCTCAGGAAGCTCTCCAGGTCGTCCCTCCTACGGGCGATGCCTTCCATCTCCTCGCCCAAGAGGAGGTTCTTCTTCTTCCAACTGGCAGTCAGCTTGTTGGCATCAGTCAGAGCGGTCTGCAACCTAATGTTCTCTTGTTCCAACTGGTCGACCGAAGCCAGCTTCTGTTCGGCCAGAGCCATCTTGTCGTCAGCCGCCTTGCGGGCAATAGCCAGGTCCTGGTCCTTCCTCTCCAAAGCTCTTTCCTATTCTCCTACAAAGAAACGGCGATTGAATCAGAAACAGCAAAGGAATGCCCAAGTCTGAAAACAAAATCAGTCGACAAAGTCGCTTTACCTGCGGCGCCCTCCCTGACCTTCTGCAACTCCGTCCTGGCCAGCTCTAGATCAAGGTCCAGTTGGATCTTCTGTTTCTCCAATTCAGCATAACGAGCGGCAAGTTCGCAGGATCTCTACAAAAGGAAAAACCAGCCGACAGACGTTCGAAATAAGTTGCTTCCGAGTAACTAAGGAACAATGGCGACGTTTTAAGACCACAGCCGAATCAAAAACATTCGACCGTAGTCTCGGGGACTACACCCAGTGGGTGCACTCAGCGTGCCCCCACTGGTTCGACCAAAAAAAATGACTGCCCACAGTCGACAGGACACGGACCACTCGACCTGGCAGACCAAACCGAATGAAGAAGTACGGATTCACAAACACAATATACAGACTACAGTCGACTGCCAGCAGTCCACCATAGTCTCGGGGACTACCCCCACTGGGTGCACTCAGCGTGCCCCCACTGGTTCGACCAAAGAGAAAACACACCCAGTGGGTGTACAAGTACGGATACAAAGATCTTCAAAAAGAAAAGAAAGAGAGAGAAAGACTCTTCAAACAAACAAACATCAAGTCAACTGACCTGGACGTTACTCTGAAGCGCCGAACTCGCGTCGTAAGCCGCCTGGCTGGCCTCCCGAGCCTTCTTCACCTGTTCCATCATGATCCCTGCCCAGTGTATGGCCTCCTTCACAGCAGCCACTTCGTCTTCAGGGACAGAGTACGCGACAAAGAGTGAAGTCGGATCGGCAGTCGACGCCGAGGGCTGCGCACTCGACAGGGGATTGGCAGTCGGATTGGCAGCCAACGCCGAGGGCTGCGCACCCGACAGGGGATTGGCAAAGGACACAGAGGCCCGAGGGGCATCGCCACCGTCCTGAGCCGCGGCCTCAGGCGCCAGAGCAGACTGGGGAGCCCTGTCAGTCGACGGCCTCTTGGTCCTCCCTATCCTCAGCGGCTCGTTGTCATCGTCATCCGGGAGGTCGATAACTTGAGGAGGAGCTGCAGGAAGAACTTTCAATCGACCAGAATTGCAAGAAACGACCAAGCCAACTCAAAAACAAAACGTCGATGATTGTACCAGGGTTGGAGGTCGCAGCGTCCCCCATCTCTTGGTCGTCATCCTTGGCTGAGACCTCGGAGGTAGCAGCACTGCAAATTTCGAAGGAATTAGCCAGTTTAGCACAATGAGTCGACTGAGGATCTATCCTCCAATCGACGAAAGAAGTCAAGGCTTGTTACCCGGAGATGACAGGGACAGTTATCTTCATCTTCGGCAGAGTCTTGGGCGGCTTGGACTGCGTCGTGCGCGGTTGCTTGGGAACCTTCCCAGTCGGTGTTGGAGAAGAGGTCCGAGGGCGTTTCGATGATGGCCCGACAGAGGCAGTCGCCTGACCACGTCCCTGCGCCGGGTCGTGCACGAGCTTGGATCGCCTCTCTGGGCGGGGAGGTTCGGCCTCTTCCTCCTCCTCCTCGCTGGAGAAGATGTCATCGCCTTCCTCTCCTTCGCCGTCTGACTCCCACTCGCCCTGGTCATCCCCGCTCTCACCTCCGCTCCCCTCACCTTCCTCAGTCGACCCCTGCGCTCCGTTGGGTGTCGAATACATCTCAGTAGTCGCCTGAAAGACAGCAGGCAAAATGGAAAGTCAGTCGACTTGCTCAAAAGAAGACCAATGCAGAAAGCAAGATTTCAGTCGGAAACATAAAGACATACCTGGTCGACCTCATATGAGTTGTCGAGTGGAATGACCCTCCTAGCTCCTCGGGGGTTGTCCTTGTTCCCTGTAATGCTTGACAGCCACCCCTCCAACATCTCGTCGGTGACCTCCTCCGGGTGGATCCGAGTGGAGTTCTCGAGGCCGGAGTACAGCCACATCGGGTGGTCCCGGGCCTGGAGTGGTTGGATTCTCCTCTTGAGGAAGACTTCAAGCAGGTCCATCCCTGTCACGCCCTCGCGGAAAAGTTCGACCACTCGACCCGCCAGTGTCTTGACCTGGGCCTTTTCTTCGGGCGTCACCTTCAGAGAAGCCGGCTTTTCGGCTCGGTCAAGGGTGAAGGGTGGAAGTCCAGTCGACTGCCCTGGGGTCACTTGATCCTGGCACTAGAACCACGTCGCCTGCCACCCTCGAACTGACTCCGGAAAGGTGATGGAGGGAAAACAACTTTTCCCCCTTGTCTGGATCGCCAAACCCCCGCACAGCTGGATCACCTGTGTCCTCTCATCACTCGACTTAGCCTTCTTCACCGACTGAGAACGAACGGTGAAGATGTGCTTGAAAAGTCCCCAGTGTGGGCGGCACCCCAGGAACGCCTCACACATAGAAATAAAAGCAGCAAGGTAGACTATGGAGTTCGGAGTGAAGTGATGGAGCTGCGCCCTGAAGAAGTTCAGGAAATTGCGGAAAAAAGAGTGGGGCGGCAGAGAGAAACCACGGTCAATGTGAGTCGCCAGGAGAACGCGCTCACCGTCGCGTGGCTGGTGCTCGATTTCACTCCCCGGGAGACGCGCCGCCTTGTGGGGGATGACTCCTCCCTCGACCAGGTCATCGAGGTCCTCCTGACGAAGCACCGAGGGCATCCAGTCGCCCTAGATCCACCCCTTGGGCAGGGCCGTCCGAGAGGAAGAACCCCCGCGCGCGGACTTCTTTCCCTTCCCCGCCGCCGCCGCCTTCTTTGCGCGCTCCAGTGCGGTCGTCTTGCCCTTCACCATTGTCGCCGGCGAGGTCTCGGGCTGGTTTTGTGGTGGCGGGGCGAGAGCGAAGGAAGCGGAGGAGACAACGGAGAAACAGAGGAGGAAGAGGAAGATATGAGCACGCGTACTGAAGAAGGGCTCCGGGCCAACTATTTATAAGGGGCCTCTCCCGAGTGGCTGGCAGGTAGGCCCGAGCTATCCAGTCAAATCCCGTGGCAGGCGCGCGCGCTATACGTGGCAAAAAAGGCGGCGCGGGGATCGAGGAGCCTTTGCACTATCGCTCCCGATTACTGCGGCCGCCCCCGTTCCGCGCGCTTCCCAAAAAATCCGAATCCCGTGATCTCCGCCAGCTGTAGAACAACTTGACGAAACGACAATCCCGCGCACGCCAGCGCTCGATGCCTCGCAGGTGAAGAAATCCATTCGACGAAAGTACTAGAATGGATCAAGACGACTGAAAAAGGTTGATGACGTCATCCGTGACAGTCGACCCAGAATGAAGCACCCATAATAACCCGAGGGGTCGGATGAAAAGGTCCCTAACCTCTTTTTCCACTCCAGCCTCGATCCGTTCGGGGGCTAATGATGTAGTCATGTACCTACGGTAGGGACACGGACCCGTCCTAAGAGCCCTACCATAGGACATCCTTAGAGGAAGTCACCTTTCAGACAACTTGAAGATATCCCACTCGACGGATTGAAGACACTCGACCAAGAACTGTCACTCGACCAAGGAGCCAACCACTCGACTACCAGAAGACCTCAAGTCACCCAGTGGGCAAACAGTCGGTTATTAAGTAGCCTTTATGATCATTATGACGCTTTATTAGGGACGTTATCAGTAACGCCCACCTTAAATGTACCTTAAACCCTGCATTACTGAGGGCAGGAGAGGGCTAGCGAACTCTATATAAGCCACCCCCCTCCTCGGTATCAAGGGTTCGCACCCCTGTCATCTTACTCACGCATAATCCAATCGACCGCCTCCGGGCACCGAGACGTAGGGCTGTTACTTCCTCAGAGAAGGGCCTGAACTCGTAAACCTTGCGTGCTTACAACTTCCCAATAGCTAAGGTCTAGCCTCTTCATACATACCCCCCTACCTCACTGTCAGACTTAGAACCACGACAGACACCACTGTTTTGGTTGGTGCTCTTCTTATCTTGGGCGATCGTGTGAAATGTATTACCATTTATCTCGTACCCTTTGAAAGTCATTATATTCGAAGATGGTAACTGGGACAGCAAGTACAAGTCATCTTCAATAGAGGTGTCATGCATGGTACGTGTCTGCAACCAGCTGGCGAAACTCCTGGTTTGTTCACGTGTAATCCAGTCATCAGACCGCTCCGGGTGTTTGGAGCGTAGCA
Source organism: Triticum monococcum (assembly GCA_034509565.1). Classification (NCBI taxonomy): domain Eukaryota; kingdom Viridiplantae; phylum Streptophyta; class Magnoliopsida; order Poales; family Poaceae; genus Triticum; species Triticum monococcum. Next base: position 9,683,181 of record CM067845.1, on the reverse strand, counting down.
AATTCTTGTGTTCATCCATATACGGACCCACCAAGGCGGAATTCTGTAGAACTGTGTAGTGTGCTTCAGTGAGAGAATGTCCGTCCATACATATTATTTGTTCCCCTCCTAGCGTGCCTTTTCCATCCAGTCTGCCCTTATGCCGCGATTCAGGAACACCAATCGGCTTAAGGTCAGGAATAAAGTCAATACAAAACTCAATGACCTCCTCATTTTGATGGCCCTCGGAGATGCTTCCTTCTGGCCTAGCACGGTTATCAACATATTTCTTTAAGACTCCCATGAACCTCTCAAAGGGGAACATATTGTGTAGAAATACAGGACCCAAAATGTTAATCTCTTCACATAGGTGAACTAGGACGTGCGTCATGATGTTGAAGAAGGATGGTGGGAACACCAACTCGAAACTGACAAGACATTGCACCAAATCATTCTCTAACCTTGGTATGATTTCTGGATCGATTACCTTCTGAGAGATTGCATTGAGAAATGCACATAGCTTCACAATGGCTAATCGAACGTTTTCCGGTAGAAGCCCCCTCAATGCAACCGGAAGCAGTTGCGTCATAATCACATGGCAGTCATGAGACTTTAGGTTCTAGAACTTTTTCTCTGCCATGTTTATTATTCCCTTTATATTCGACGAGAAGCCAGACGGTACCTTAATACTGAGCAGGCATTCAAAGAAGATTTCCTTCTCTTCTTTGGTAAGAGCGTAGCTTGCATGACCCTGATGTATGACGTCTTTTCCGTGCATACGTTGCTGGTCCTCCCGTGCCTCAGGTGTATCTTTTGTCTTCCCATACATGCCCAAGAAGCCAAGCAGGGTCACACAAAGATTCTTCGTCACGTGCATCACGTCGATTGCGGAGCGGACCTCTATGTCTTTCCAATAGGGCAGATCCCAAAATATAGATTTCTTCTTCCACATGGGTGCGCGTCCGTCAGCGTCATTCGGAACAGGTTGTCCACCAGGACCCTTTCCAAAGACCACCTTCAAATCCTTGACCATATCATGTACATCAGCACCAGTACGGTGGCGAGGCTTCGTCCGGTGATCCGCCTCACCTTTGAAATGCTTGCCTTTCTTTCTTACGGGATGCCTGCTCGGAAGAAATCGACGATGTTCCAGGTACACATTCTTCTTACAATTAGCCAAATATATACTGTCGGTATCGTCCAAACAGTGCGTGCATGCGCGGTATCCCTTGTTTGTCTGTCCTGAAAGGTTACTGAGAGCAGGCCAATCTTTGATGGTCACGAACAACAACGCCTTTAGGTCAAATTCTTCCCCCCTGTGCTCATCCCAAGCACGTACACCTGTTCCATTCCACAGTTGTAAGAGTTCTTCAACTAATGGCCTTAGGTACACATCAATGTCGTTGCCGGGTTGCTTAGGGCCTTGGATGAGCACTGGCATCATAATGAACCTCCGCTTCATGCACAACCAAGGAGGAAGGTTATACAAATATAGAGTCACAGGCCAGGTGCAGTGGTTGCTGCTCTGCTCCCCAAAAGGATTAATGCCATCTGCGCTTAGACCAAACCATATGCTCCTTGCATCATCTGCAAACTCCTTCCCATACTTTCTTTTGATTTTTCTCCACTGCGACCCGTCAGCGGGTACTCTCAACTTTCCGTCTTTCTTACGGTCTTCTCTATGCCATCGCATCGCCTTGGCATGTTCTTTGTTTAGGAACAAATGTTTCAACCGTGGTATTATAGGATCATACCACATCACCTTGGCAGGAATCTTCTTCCTGGGGCGCTCGCCCTCGACATCACCAGGGTCATCGCGGCTGATCTTATAGCGCAATGCACCGCATACCGGGCAAGCGTTCAAATCCTCGTACTCACCGCGGTAGAGGATGCAATCATTAGGGCATGCATGTATCTTCTGCACCTCTAACCCTAGAGGGCAGACAACCTTCTTTGCTTCGTACGTACTCTCGGGCAATTCGTTGTCCTTTGGAAGCATATTCTTTATCATTACCAGCAACTTTCCAAATCCCTTGTCAGATACAGCATTCTCTGCCTTCCATTGCAGCAATTCCAGTGTGGTGCCTAGCTTTTTCTTGTCACCTACGCAATTCGGGTACAACAATTTTTTGTGATCCTCTAACATGCCCTGCAACTTCTTCTTCTCCAAATCACTTGCGCAGTTTCTCTTTGCATCGGCAATGGCCCGACCTAGATCATCAACGGGCTCATCTGATGCCTCTTCTTCAGCTTCTTCCCGCATTGCCGGCTCAGCTTCTTCCCACATTACCGGCTCATCTTCATCCCCCATTGTTGTATCATCGCATTCAGGGAACCCATGGCCAGGATAGCTGTCGTCGTCCTCTTCTTCTTTATTGTCTTCCATCATAACCCCTCTTTCTCCGTGCTTGGTCCAAACATTATAGTGGGGCATGAAACCGGACTTAAACAGGTGGACGTGAATGGTTCTTGACGAAGAGTAATTGTAACCATTCTTACAGCCAACACATGGACAAGGCATAAAACCATCCGCCCGCTTGTTTGCCTCAGCCGCAAGCAAAAAAGTATGCACGCCCTCAACGAACTGGGGAGAGCATCGGTCATCGTACATCCATTGCCGGCTCATCTTCATTACACAACACCGAATAGACCAAATTAATACAAGTTCATACATAAAGTTTATACAACACTTAAATGCAACAAACAAATAACTCTCTAGCTAAAGCATTTAAATGCAACAACAAATGCGATCAAGATCGCAACTAAGGTAACAATTGATCCAACAGCATAATGATACCAAGCCTCACTATCGATGGCATATTTTCTAATCTTTCTAATCTTCAAGCGCATTTTCTCCACCTTGATCTTGTGATCATCGACGACATCGGCAACATGCAACTCCAATTCCATCTTCTCCCCCTCAATTCTTTTCAATTTTTCTTTCAAGTACTCGTTTTCTCTTTCAACTAAATTTAACCTCTCGACAATAGGGTCGGTTGGAATTTCCGGTTCACATACCTCCTAGAAAAAATATCTATGTCAACTTGATGGGCATAATTTGTCATAAACACGAAATGCAACTAGTTTTAAAAGAGAATATATATACCACATCCGAATCATAATAAGGACGAGGGCCGACGGGGACGGATATCAAAACCATGGCACTATATGTATAACAAACAATGTACGGGTAAGATAATTATACGAGTAACTATATATCCAAATCACACAAACATCAATTTTTATATAAAATTTCATGAACAAGAGGCTCACCACAAGGTGGTGCCGGTGACGGGACGGTGCGGGCGATTGACGGTGGTTACGACGGAGATTTAGAAGGCACTAAGTAAACCACACCTACATATGCAAACTAAGTGTTATTTTTGACCTCAAATTGCATATAAATCAAATACTAGCACATATATATATTTCCTCCCAAATTACTAAACTCACAAATTAATCACTATATAAAGCATTGCAAGAGCTAATCTAGCAATGAGAGATGAAAGGACAAAGTTGCTAACCTTTGTGATCATTTGAATGGATGGGGGCCTTCAAATCTTGACAAATTTTGGGCAAAATGTGTGATGAGCTCGAGAGGAAGAGGGGAAAAACAGAGAGGAGAGGGGAAAGGGGAAGAACAGAGCGAGCTCGGGTGGATGAAGGGTTTATGTAGGACGACCTTTAGTACCGGTTCGTGCCAAGAACCGGTACTAAAGGGGCTGGAGGGGCCCCAGTCTGACAACATCCTGCCACCACTCTCATTAGTACCGGCTCATGGCACGAACTGGTGCTAAAGGTTCGCCATGAACCGGTACTAATGAGAGTGGCCCGGCTAGCCGTTGGAACCGGCACTAATGTATACATTAGTGCCGGCTCAAATTCAAACTGGCACTAATGTGCTTCACGTATGACCCTTTTTCTACTAGTGTTAGGGGGCAAATAGGTCACTTAACTAAATGCTACATCTACCTAGCTAGCTAATTTGGAAGGAGACAACTTCAACTAGTGGAGGGGGGAGGAAAAAGAGAAAGGAGATGAATTAATGGAGGTGGTGTAGTTATAGCTAGGAGTAATGAAGAGAGAGAAAGGTAGGTAGAAGAGGGAGAGTAATGGGGGGAGAAGTATTGAGGAAGAAGAAGAGTGGGAGAGGGAGGATGTGGGAGGTAGGGGAAAGGGAGGAGAGGAGATGGGGAGGGGAGGGGGAAAAGGTGGTGGGCGCTGCGTCTTAGCAGTAGCACGGGAGAAAAAGCGCGCTGCTGCTAAGAGCGTAGCAGCAGCGCGCTTTCCTGTCACGCGCTACTGCTTAACGGGCCAACCCTGTGCACAATTTCAAAATTAGCAGCAGCGAGGTGACAAAAAAGCGCGCTACTACTATGTAATTAGCAGCAGCGCGCTTCCTGGCGCCGCGTTAATGGTAAACTTATGTCGTTGTGTACTGTCGGTGGATTTTTGTAGCAGCGCGGTTTAAGGGTCACGCGCTACTGCTAAGTTTGCACCAGTAGCGAGCTTTCCGTAGCTGCGCTACTACTACTTAGCAGTAGCACCTCTTTTTGTGCCGCGCTGCTGCTAAGATTCTGTGTATAGGGTTTTCCCTAGTAGTGCAAGGCTACACACAAGTTGACGGTATGGACTATGGTGAGACATATGCTCCCGTTGCTAGACTTGAGTCCATTCGCATCTTACTTGCTTATGCTAATCACCATGATATCACCTTGTACCAAATGGACATTAAAAGTGCTTTTCTAAATGGTGAAGTTGAGGAGGAAGTTTATGTTAAGAAACCTCCCGGCTTTGTCAATCCTAAGAAACCTAATCATGTCTACAAACTTCACAAAGCTCCTAGAGCATGGTATAAATGCTTGACCAAGTTCCTTATTGAAAAAGGCTTTGAAATTGGAAAAATTGATTCTACTCTTTTTACTAAAAGGGTTAATGGAGAACTATTTGTGTGCCAAATTTATGTTGATGATATCATATTTGGTTCAACTAACCCTCATTTTAGTGAGAAGTTTGGAAAGCTAATGTCGGAGAAGTTTGAGATGTCTATGATGAGTGAACTCAAGTTCTTTCTCGGTTTGCAAATCAAGCAAACTAAGGAAGGTACCTTTGTCTCTCAAACGAAGTACACCAAGGACTTATTCAAGAAGTTCAATATTCAAGAATGCAAAGGTATGACTACACCCATGCCTACTAGTGGACATCTTGATTTGACCAAAGATGGTGAACCGGTTGATCAAAAAGTTTACCGCTCAATGATTGGTTCATTACTATATCTATGTGCCTCTCGTCCCGACATTATGCTAAGTGTGTGCATGTGTGCACGATATCAAGCTGCTCCTACAGAATGTCATCTTAAGGCTGTGAAAAGGATAGTGAGATACCTAATCCATACACCAAATTTTGGCATTTGGTATCCTAAGAGGTCCTCTTTTGATCTTGTTGGCTACTCCAATTCGGGCTATGCCGGAGACAAGGTTGATAGAAAGTCCACTTCGGGTACTTGTCAATTTCTTGGTAGATCTCTTGTGTCTTGGTCCTCCAAGAAACAAAACTCGGTATCCTTATCCACCGCCGAAGCAGAATATATTGCCGCTAGTTCATGTTGTGCTCAATTACTTTGGATGACCCAAACTCTTAAAGATTATGGAATATATGTGAAACATGTTCCATTGCTGTGTGACAATGAAAGTGCTATTAAGATTGCTCACAATCCCGTGCAACATTCTCGAACTAAGCATATTGAAGTTCGTCATCATTTCATTCGAGATCACGTTGCTAAGGGTGACATAAATCTTAAGCATGTTCGCACCGATAAGCAATTAGCGGATATATTCACTAAACCACTTGATGAGAAAGTGTTTTGCAGGTTAAGAGGAGAATTGAACATCATTGATGCTTCAAACTTGGAGTAGGAACTCCATTTGATACATGCAAGGCATGAGCCTATGACTAATCCTTGATATTTCTCTTATGATGCTATTCATATGTCTTGGATATATTTGCACCTTGCATGTTATCTAACCCGTGTAGGTACTTGGATGAATCTAAGTCTATGAGATTGCAACACACTCACATCTTGAGCAATTTCTATATCACCAAGTCTCTACACAATGGTGGTTGAAGACAAGGAAGCACGAAACCTTTCAGACACATCCTTTGACAAATTCTATGTTGAGTTTCATGATTGTCATGTTGGATACACAAGTGCTCTTCCTTGTGAAAACTAACCCATGTAGGTAGATGAACTCAAAATCCAAGTGGTGCTCCCAACTCTTGATGAACTACATCAACCTTGAGCAACCCACACAAGTTCAACTACATGATCAAGATCAACACCACCACCCAAGGTATGTTATTCCATCTTAGAGAAGCTTTACTCCAAGTCATGAGTCAAAGCAACTCGACAAGATGTGAATACATAAAGATGCTTAAACGAAAAATGGAAACCCCATTTTGAGCTTAAACGATGAGTATGACCTATGATCAAGTGATCTCACTTGACTCCTAAGTCGATATACTCTAACATAGGTGACTTTGTCACCACCCAACTCTAGATGAAGTTCTCTTGTGTTCTTTTCTATGCTCTTGCATTTGTCTCATGCATATTAAACTTTATCTAGATCTTTTAGTTTCTTTTCCTTCTTTTTTTGTTCTGCATTCTCTGCATCCAATTCATTGCAAATCTTTCAGTTAATTCCTTGCAAATCCTTGTGAGATCTTATTCGTCTAGTGAGCTGAGGTGACAAGTGGTTTCACTTTGATGAACTCGGTCACACCGGTTTGTTTTCTTCGGCCCAACCGAAATCTTTCGGTGCCACCGAAGCACACAACTCGGTGTCACTGATTCCACCACAGGAAAACCAGCTTGCCACTTATTCCTGATTTCTGTTTGCTCCAGCTCCACTCAATGATTCTTGTCCTCTACCAGCATCATATTAGACATGCTGCTTTGCTCTGTGACTCAAGGATCAACCCATTTGTATCCCATGTCTAGAAGAGCCCTTCTTGGAAATTGATGTCAAAGGGGGAGAGAGAGATCACATCAAAGCTTAATCTTTCCTATAGGGGGGAGAAAGAGAGAATACTCAGGGGGAGAGAGTTTCTCAACAAGGAGAAAGTGATATCATCAAAGGCCCCAGATGCCTGGTGTTCAAGAGGAGAGAAGTCACATGTCTTTAAGAGGGGAAATACATGTTTGTTTGCTTGCGTTAGCTCAAGCTCTGTTGTTTCTTTTCTGTTGCTCTGTTTTTCTGTTCCCTATCTTCTCCCAATATCCCATGTTAGATTCAGGGGGAGCAAGACATCTAAGGGAAGAAAATCTCTGATTTCTTTGCATATCTTTACCTTTGGGGACATGTCTATGTCCAATGCGGTACTTAGTACTCACTCTACATGTCATCCCAGTCTTGGTTCTCTTGTGGTTTCTCTTGTTTGCTCTGGTCAGTAGGTGTACCTGTGTTATCTAACCTTGTTTACGCAGGTTCATCCCTTCCTAAGCCAACTCAAGACCACAAGGTAAGTATATGCATCACAATCATGTGAATGATAAGTTCTTGCTGATGTACATACTGTTTGTAAGAAAGACTCATGAGCATGAAGGTACATTTCTCCTGTTCACATCATTTGCTGTGATGCATATAGCCAAGATACATGTAACACATTTCTTACTCTGTCATGCTTATGCATTCACATGCTCCTATATTCAATATTCACATGATTGCATACATGTAGGGGGAGCCTATGCATGTTACATGTCTTTCCAAAGCTTTACTTGCTATTCTCTATATCTTTATCTAAAGCTTTGATGTATGTTGTCATCAATTACCAAAAAGGGGGAGATTGAAAGCACAAGTGCTCCCTAGGTGGTTTTGGTAATTAATGTCAACATATCTCTTGTTGGACTAACACTTTTACCTAGTATGTTTCAGATAAGTTCAACAATGGAGTGGCATGGACTAGAGGATGTGGAACCCCTTCAAGATGCTAAGGACAAAGGATTGGCTCAAGCTTCAAGATCAAGACTCTACATTTTCTATTTTAGTGATTCAAGATCACATTGAGTCTATAGGAAAAGCCAATACTATCAAGAGGGGATGAGGTGTTGCTTAATGGCTTGCTTGCTCAAAGTGCTTAGTGATATGCTCCAAAACCCTCAACTACCTTCCCACATCCATATATGACCTAAACCAAAAGTCAAACTCGGCCCCACCGATTCTTTCTATCCGGCGCCACCGAGTTTCAGATGTCATAGCCACTGCCACAAACCCTAGGCAAATCGGTTTCACCGATAGGGATCTCGGTCTCACCGAGATGGGATTGTAATCTCTCTGTGTATGTCCATTACCAAAATCGGTCTCACCGAGATTGAGCAATCGGTACTACCGAGATTACAATGCAAAATTTCTGGTTAGCTTATTACCAAAATTGGTCCCACCGAGTTTGTGTAATCGGTCTCACCGAGTTTGCCTGACCAACTCTCTGGTTAGCTTATTACCAAAATCGGTCTCACCGAGTTTGTGTAATCGGTCTCACCGAGATTACGTTATGCCCTAACCCTAACCATATCGGTCCTACCGAGTTGCATGTCGGTCCCACCGAAAATCCTAACGGTCACTAGGTTTGCTGAATCGGTCCGACCGAGTTTGACTATTCGGTCCCACCGAGTTTGGCAAATTGTGTGTAACGGTTAGATTTTGTGTGGAGGCTATATATACCCCTCCACCTCCTCTTCATTCGTGGAGAGAGCCATCAGAACATGCCTACACTTACAATACACATATTCTGAGAGAGAACCACCTACTCATGTGTTGAGCTCAAGATATTCCATTCCAACCATATGAATCTTGATCTCTAGCCTTCCCAAGTTGCTTTCCACTCAAATCTTCTTTCCACCAAATCCAAATCCTGTGAGAAAGAGTTGAGTGTTGGGGATACTATCATTTGAAGCACAAGAGCAAGGAGTTCATTATCAACACACCATTTGTTACTTCTTGGAGAGTGATGTCTTCTAGATTGGCTAGGTGTCACTTGGGAGCCTCCGACAAGATTGTGGAGTTGAACCAAGGAGTTTGTAAGGGCAAGGAGATCGCCTACTTCGTGAAGATCTACCGCTAGTGAGGCAAGTCCTTCGTGGGCGACGGCCATAGTGGGATAGACAAGGTTGCTTCTTCGTGGACCCTTCGTGGGTGGAGCCCTTCGTGGACTCGCGCAACCGTTACCCTTCGTGGGTTGAAGTCTCCATCAACGTGGATGTACGATAGCACCACCTATCGGAACCACGACAAAAACATCCGTGTCTCCAATTGCGTTTGAATACTCCAAACCCTTCCCCTAACATTCTTGCAAGTTGCATGCTTTACTTTCCGCTGCTCATATACTCTCGCATGCTTGCTTGATATGTATTGTGTTTGTTAAACTTGTGCTAAAACTCCCCTTAAACTTAAAGATATTAAAAACTGCAACTTTTGGTACTTAGTGTCTAATCACCCCTCCCCCCTCTAGACACATCTTCTCGATCCTTTCACAATGCCCAAAAGAGTGGATCTTTTTCCTCATTGAATCATTAACATGGTCAGTTTACCAAAACTGTAGTAACTCCATGGGCAAGCTGGGCAGTGAGAGGCAAGGCTATTCATGAGAATATATTTCAGAGTCCATCATCAGTCTACTCTTTTACTGGAAGTTTTTTTGGCAGATTTGGAGATCGTACACGAACGAACTCAACACCCAGTAAGGGTCCAACATGCTCCATCGGCCCCTCCAAGATGGATACCCCTCCCTAACATATGATGAAGATTAACGTTGATGCACCTGTTTCGAGAAGCGATAATAGAGGAGTGGTCGCAGCTATCTGTCAGTTTTTTTTACGGAAAAACTTCCAATCTATTTATCGTCAATCATGGCAGTACAACGAATACCAGAAATAAAAATTACATCCAGATTCGTATTTATGATGGCATATATCAGGTTTCTTCAGTGCTTGCTTGTTTTGGAGTATTTGACCTTGCCACTCTTGAATCTTTGTCTGAGAAGCCTCTCTCTAGCGGGTGACCTCCAACTCCGATTCTGTCTTTATTTCGTCAGATTGCCTGCATGTGATTAATACCATCAACAAGGGTAGCCGCCTCAATTATTTCTCTGTCCTCATGGAGACCCATCAACGCTAAAGAGATTTCAGCGAAGTTCGTTTCATACATGAAGGACATGCATCAAATACACATGCTCATAATCTAGCTCGCAATTTTACTGTTGTTAGATATGGTCGTTTGATGTGGCTTCTGAATTCACTATATCCCTTTTCTGTCGAATAATAAAAGCAAGTTAGATTTTTCCTAATAAAAAAAATACATAAATTCCGGACCTGCCCTAACGAAACAAAAAACAGCCAATAGGCACCCCCACCCATCATCTCATCATCAATCAAGAAAAAAAGGAAAATAAACCAACCGCTGCTTGTCCAAGCTTCATACTCCGTATGTCCCATATATTACAAGATAACGCACTCACTCCGAACCCTAGCTGATGCCGCCGCGGCGCAAGATTTCGCTGCTCTCTCCGGAAGCCGTGCCGCCGCCGGCTCGGCGGCCGCGCCGCATGAGTCCGCGGCTCTCTCCGGCCGCCGAAGCGCAGACATCGCAGCTGACGACGCCGGGAGATCGAAGGGGGCTCTTCTCGTGCTTGTACAGCGGCGAGTGCGACGAGCCCCCTGACTTCTGTCTCAAATTCGATCTCATGGAGACCATCCCCGACTATTACGAGGAGGCGATCGACCGGCTGCCCATCGAAGACCTGCCAGCGGACGCCGCCGACCAGCTGATGACATCCATGGGCAGATCCGCCCTCTCCCTCGGCCTCCTCGACCCCGCCTCCAACATCATCCTCAACACCATCGCCCTCCTCCGGCGCGACTTCCCGGATCCGCCTCTGCACGGCACGAGGAGGTCCGGCAGGCTGGCGCGACCCAGCCGGCACACTACTCTCTCCCGCAGAGACACCTGGGCCAGAGTTGCTGGGGCATCCTACCTCGCTCTCCGCAGCTTCATGGTGAGCTACTTCGGATGCCTTAGTGAAGAACAGGCCACACGCTACCTCCACTGGGCACGCGGTGATCTCGTCCGGGCCGTCCTGCTGGTCGAGCACGATCTGTACAATGCCGAGCTTCCGATCCCCAACCCGGCCTCCCAAAGGACGCAAGCCGCCCTCAAGTGCGCCGCAATCTATGTGTCGCACCCTGCGCCTGATGTCCTTGTGCGGCTCCAGGCGTCGCCCCTGCCCCAACAGTGGCTTGACGCCGCCGCCCCGTTCCTCAAGCCGCAAGGGCGCAAGCTCACCCTCGATGATATTGAGCTCATCGTGCGTATGCTGCGCCACCAGGACGGTGCCCCCCTTGATCTCCAGGTCAAGTTGCTGCCAGACAGTGGTGAACTCACCGTTTATTATCGCAACTTCAATCCAGACGAAGCACATCTATCAACCCACAACACAAACTCTGTGAATCATGGAGGTAACTTCTGCCTGGTCACCTACAAGGTTGAGCGACATGGAGACCGCTTGGCATCCCTATTCCCCCAGTCCCCCCGGGACAGGAGATCCATGATATCATCTTGTTTGGAAGATGCTGAGAAAGCCTATCGAAGGGGCGGTCTGGTGGAGAGTTGCTGTGGCGATGCCTGCGAATACACCGAGTCTCTCAGGATGCGGCTTCACAGCACGATCCACGCCATCTATCTAAAAGTGTTCACCATGCTGCCGCGCTCTATGCGGCTCATCCGCGACATCTTGTTCGCTGGCCACTGCTATGGCCCCATGGACCCTGTCTCCAACATCATTGTCAACTCCATTTGGCACAGCATTGTCTACCCGCTACCCTTGACCGAAATCGAAGAGTATCACATCATCGACGCCCTATCTATGCTTCGCGTGGAGGTCCGTTCCTTGGAAGGCCTCATCACCCTTGTCCGAGGAAACTTTGATTCTGGCTGCTCGACGCAGCAGGTGATGGAGCACCTCTCCTTGAAATGCTGTGACCTTTCCCAGGAGACGCACACCTTGCAGCAGTTTGCTGCCGCAGCCGCAGCCGCTCGACACCCACAACATGCTGCACTAGGGTCATTCCTTGCGTCCCTGACGCCCAATGTGCTGTATGACCTACGGCATTTGTTGACGACTGGCACCAATGGTGTGATCTCTCCTGAATCTCTTGGCCAAATAGAGCAGTTCCTCCGATATAAAGCAGTGACGTTGGATCCCGAACCTCGCAAGGTGTCCGAATTGTGCGAGGAGGCTAAGGTGACTCTGCAAAGAATGAAGTCATATTATGACAGCATGAGCTTGTACCTTTGCTCTAAGCTTGAACAACTGCTGCAGAAATATGCCTCTGAGCATCCTCTGGTACGTGGCTTTGCTTTTATTCATTACATCTCACTTTCAGCTGCTTCATTTGACATTGATGTTGCTTGTTTTAGGAACCAAAATATGTGCTAACTGTTATCTGTGGTATGGTGGCTGGTTCCGAGTCCTTAGACAGGGAGTGCTACCACGTCAATTTTGTGGCTGCTTCCAAATCAAGGACTGCTGGTAACAAACTCTTCTTCGCTGAACTCAATTGGTCGTGTCCTGGTGAGCAGGCAAAACCAGATTTCTGCTGCCCTCTACCCCTGATACATACTGGTAAGTCCATATTCCTTCCAAGTAGCATGAGCAGCCATCTAGGTTTAAAACATTAGAGAGACACCCCCCCCCCCCCCCTGGTTTCATTGAAGATCCTTTTGATTTCAATTAACGGCTTTTCGTCTTACAATCCTAAGATGCTGGTTTGTTTCATCCAATCATAGAGATATCTCCCATAAAGAATAACTTATTTAGGAGCACTGAGTTGGTGCTCAGCCACCAACAGGTCATCCATCAGTGCCAAGTACTCAGCCACCAGCTCATCCACAAAGAAATCCAGCTTTTTCTGTACCCTATGAACAGACACCCCACGTGGCCTCTCTATCACCACCTTCCACTCAACCTTCTCTAGTCACCTTGTTTATCATATTTTGCATACACCCAGGGATGCTGCTTCACATTCCACTTCACACCATTGTCTAGACTGTGCATTAGGCTCTAGTATGTTACCTACTTGAGTCACTGTTCCTAGAGTCCTTCTGTGATCACACTTCAGTTATTTTTTGTGTGCACCAGACTAGCAGGTATTCTATATCTCCCATACAGAAGACCTTATGTAGGGTACTGCATGCACATTCACTGCCTTCTCTCTTTTCTGCATTCTGCTCCTCGCATTTTAATTGGTACACCATTTTCCATATATGCAAGATGATACAGCAAATTAGTGGCTATGCATACACTCACTATCGACAAACCTGTGAATCAGCCACCCAGGCAATCAGCATTTATTTGTAAAAATTAGTTCATGTCCATTCAGATTTTGCAGTCAACATTATGAACTTTACAAGCAGGAAAATACATCATCCCATGAATAATTAATTTAAGTATAAACTGAAGAGTCCATTGAGTGGTTTTTAATTTTGGCAAACACGATGGCCCTGCAATTGTTTGACGATATTCAGCTTCTACTCTCCATTCTGGCCCCTTATCCATATCAGCAAGCACCTCCTCCTCTCCCAGCAGTCATCTCCTTCCCACTACATCGACTGCACCATGCCTCTCCTTGACCACAGCAGGAATCAACTACCCCTCACTGTCTGCGTACTATGTTTCACCACATCAGATGACCTTAGCAGCATGTCAAGAAGCCGAGTATCTGAACCCAATTTGCTATGCATATTGCTCCCTTTTAAGTACCGAGAAAGTCACCCTTCGATAGCTACCCCATTTAAAATGTGTATTCTTCTGGATTTGCAACCCAGTTTACAGTTCTGCCGCGATTGTACACCTGTTTATCATCTCGAATGGTGATGTATGAGTTACAGTAATCTCTAATCTACATCCTTTCCGCAATAGAAGCCACAAACACATGGAACAGAAAACAAATGTAAGGACCTATCTGCACCAATCTCAGGTCACATTTCTTCCGTTGAAACGGCCATGCGCTCATACTCATGTAGACATTTACCCGCAAAATTGCAAGATTTAAATACACCTCTGAATTCTGGTACATATCATGTGCATAGGATATGTTATAGATTAGTACCGCTTCGATGTAGCAATTTTGACATAAATTGAACATTTATGTCCTCTTGTTGCTGATCGTTTGTAAAAAAGGATAAACATCTTAAGATTCTTTTGAGATACACTTTCTCTACGTTCCAAAGTGTACTTCTAACCTTCTTTTTCCTTGTCAAGAACTGCTGTTTAAATTTGTCATTGTTTTCTATTGCATACCATTGGTCCGGTGAGTGAAACCAACGCAAATAGACATCATTTGCCAAGCCTTTCACTTTGAAGAATCGCTGAGCTGTCTTGTTGTGATTGATACAATAATAAATCAATTTTGGTTTTGGTGACAGGCCGTTGCTACTATGGAAAGGGAACCGCGAGGAAGATTGTGTATCCAGATTCAGTAGACTTTCTTGAGTGTGATCATGATATTACTGCCGATGGAACCGAGCACACGGACGGGATGCTGGACGTGGATTTAATGTTCGATTTTAGGAGTGACGCCCAGTTTGCAGACGATATGATGGAGTACTGTGAGCATCAAAAAAAGTTGTTGCAGGAGGGCGATGAGTATTAACCTTATTAGGCCTGATGTGGAAATACTTACTCCCCCTAATCCATATTAATTCTCGCCAGACTTAGTATGACTTTTAGGGTGATGAGTATTAATTTCAAGAGCGGGAGGAACTAGTATTAGGTCTTGAACCTTATTAAGCCTGATGTAGAAATATTACTCCCTTGGATTCCATATTAATTGTCACCAGCTTAGTAACAACTTTTGCACTTAAAGTTATACTAAGTCGGCGATAATTAATATGGATCGAAGGGAGTAGTAAATCAAGCTTGTTATAATATTGTTGTATTTTGTATTCCGTCTTGCCTGAACCTTTGTTGTTATGTGCCACTATGTAATCACCCGAGAAATTTGTTTGGTCATCAGAGGTTCAGTTTATTTCGTTTCGTCCGTAACAGATTTCTACTCCTTCTGTAAACAAATATTAGTGACACAAAACGCCTTATATTTGCTTACAGAGGGAGTACCAAATTTGTTGGACGGTGCGCCCTGTCCAAAGCTTACATTCAGAAGAAACTTTGATGAGGAATGATGAAGCTCTGGTTTGAACTTGAAGAAATTGCCAAGAGCATCTCTTTTACCGACTCTAGTGAATTTTCTTATCCGGCAACATGAAAGTTCAAGCCAATAGCTCTCTCTATGCGATCATCAACTTTAGAGGGGTTGTTCCTGCCTTTCCTGCCATCTGATTGGAAATTAGTAGCCCCCGTTCCCCAAGAATTCATGATTTGAGTAAAATATTGGACACCCCTCGCGTCATCTCCTCCAGGGTGACAGGCTCAACCCCTAGCGCCCGCTGCCGCTACCCCCTCCTCCCTCCCCTCTCCCATCGCCGTCCCTAGAGGTGGCCGCCGGGAAAGCCTATGCGTCGCCAGTGAAGGGGATGGTGGGGATTTGGCGTTCGGCACCCGTGGCGCGGTTGTCTGTAGGGCCAGTGCACGGCAGCATGATATTTTTCTCCTACGGATGCTCCTCCCGGCGGCGCTCCGTGACATTGCAGGGATGGCGGACTCGGTAGGGGTGTGACCGATCTATGATGCAAGGGCTCAAAGAAGCGGCTCCTGGCACGACGCTAGTGGCGTAGCCTTTGTAGGGAAGAAAACTAGTTCTGCATGGCTGCGTGTAGGCCTAAAAAGTGATTAACTTCTTTTCTTGAGAAAATAGTGGTCAGATTTTTCTTTGAGGGGTATCAAGCCACATGAAGTGAAATACAAAAAGGATCATGGGGTTGGACCAGCCAAACATGTCGCCCCTGAACAGGAGAATGAGAAAACTCGGCTAACCTATTGGAGTCACCCTCTCGCAATATCATTCACATTCTGCTTTGAATCTGATGCAGCAATGAAACTTTTTATGTGTTGGTAGGGAGTATTTTTTGGGACGGAGGAGGGAGTATTTTGTTTTGAATCAATTTTTTTTAGAAAACAGAGGGGAAAACGTTGTGGGCCGGCGTGCAGTAACGAGCCCGGGCCACACACACGGAGGGGGGGAGTGGGCCTAGGCTACGCAAGATTACCGCTGGCCCACTTTGCTCGATCGAACTAGCTCCAAAAAGACAAAAGCTCGATCGAACCCTAACATATAGGGGGTCACTCGCAAGACTTCTCTCCCGTCGTCCATCCCTCAACTCCGGCGGCGGCCGCCACCAAGTCAGATCCTCCCTCTCCGGCGGCCAGTGCGGTAGCTATTTTTCTTGCCCAGCCCGCGCGGATCTAGTTTATGTGTTGGCTACTTTTCGTTCGTTTTTGTTTGCCCTGCCCCTGCCCCTGCCCCCTGCGTGGCCGTGGGAGTAACTCCTGTCATGCCACAATCTGTTCGATGCTTTGCTGCATTTATTACACTCAATTCACTGTGAGCATTTATGGCTTTGCCGGAGCCAGCTTTGGGCTGAATTTGTCTAGCACGAGTAGTCAGTCGTCTTCCTGAGATCTTATTGACTCTGATTGAATGCTGCATCCACTGTTTTAGATGTCGAGCAAGAGCAAGAAAGGTTCTCCTCTGAGCAGGAAAAGATCTCTTGCCGAGTCTGGCGAAAGTTCCAAGCCAAAAAAGAGTAGGCGGGGCCCCGATCCCTTGGACACCATTAGGTTTCGTCCACTAAAAGATGGACCGATGATTACTGCAGATCTGGTGGAATGTTATACACGTCAGTTTGGTCAGGTGAGCGTTTTCTTTTTATTCTTTATTATCAATATATGTACTATGAATGAATGGACGTTGTAATGCGCTAAAGCTTTAATTTTGTAGGATCTTTTCATGAAAGTGAATAACAAGGAACGCTATATTGATGTGCGGTTTGCGGACAAGGAGTCTGCGGACAGTGTTAAACGAAATTTTCAACTTCCTTGGCAGATGCCTCCTTTCGACATGGTTTTGACAAATACCATTGATGGGTCTCAGATAATTAGTAAGTCCCCCGGTTTCTCAATAGATACCACAAGGCTGTTTTTAAATGCTGCAGCTAAGATTTGTTAAATTAGAATTCTGCACATGCACTACATCAAATAAGCTTGTTTTTACGCTAACGGCTAAGGGTCTCATACTTTTCAACGGCTAGTTCTGTATTCAATTGCACATGCCTGGTACATCAGAGCTGCTTAGGCCTTGGTGTTAGTCATGTTTTTAGCATAAGAAGAGTGAAGTGATGTGTATCATGCAAAACTGATGTTATCGTTTCCTGGAATCTTTTGTTTTTGTCCTTGCCGCAAACTTTGCTTGAGGCGATAAACAGAATCAAATTTTGAAGCATTCTTCACCTACCGTTTATAATGCACACAAAGAAATTTCACTGATGACCAAGAATTATTTCGTTGTACATGAAAAAAAAATTCAACTTTGTAGTCATAAAAGTAACCAACCTTATAATGTAAAAAAAGAAGAAGCAAATACAACCTTATAGCAGCATCCCCAAAAGAATCTAATAAGCGTGCAGCAAAGTGCTAGTAGCTTATAAAGTTATCTTAGGAAATCAAAATGATCTACATTCCTAACAGTGATTTGACGTTCATGCTCGTACAGGATCAGTACATGATACATATTTGAAAATTTTATAATGCTACTATAGTCGAGCATTAGGCTATTTGCTACATAATTGGCATTTGTCCATGATGATGGTGCATGTATTCCGCAACATGCAGGTCTGATGGTTTTTTTCCTTGGTTTAATTTGATTCTGCAATATTTTATCTTGGAAGCATGCCACTGTAAAATGTAAATTCAAGTACTTCGAAATATGCCATTGCGTACCATTTTAGAATATTTGCAAGAAATATGTACATATCTGATTTCGTGATTTTCAGAGACAAAAATGCCCTTGACCAACCTTATCAGCTACTCATGATCCCTATCTTTCTCTCTGGTGCGCTCAAAGGATTGTGGTAATGATTAATAAATAATGCTAACACGGTCATGATGTTATGCAGCCCCTGGAGAAGTTAAAATGTACCAGCCTCCCCGTGATCTTGATCATGATAATACACAGGTAGGTACATGGTACCATTTTCTCTCATTCAAAATGGGCATTTTCTATCATTGGCCGAAGCTTTATCTCTGTTTTTGTTTCTCTGCAGCCAAGTGTTCCCCTGTGTTGGAACAACCCACACCCTGTTATATTTGAATTTCCTGAGAAGAAGGATGAAGAGGCTGATGAGTCAAGTCCAGCGGCTGATTTGCCTCCTCGGGTGCAGAAGCCTAAAAGTACCAAGCCACGTCGTCAGCCTCGGGTGATAGCCAAGTATCCTCCAACTGCTCAGCCACCTCCTCCATCTTCATGCCCTCCCTTCCGTGAACCTAAGTGGCCGACTCCACCTCCACATATTACTGCATGACCTACATTCTGTAGTAGTACTACACCCTACGGGGCAATTATATTTGGATGTAGGCATTCGAGGCATTTGCATTGAATTGACTTCAATGCTAATTTTTGTATTTGGATGTTCATTGACTTAGAAATTAGAATCTAAGGGGAGCAACAACTTCAATTCTTGTTTGGATGGACAAAACGTAGAATTAGAAAGTTTCGCAAATATGCACAATTCTTTGCTGCACATGTTTCAAAATGAAATCTGCACAACATGTGCATCTATTTGAATGATTATATATTACAAAAAGTTACAAAACATGCAAATAATATTGAAAATGTCCACGACATAGAAATGGCCTGACAAATTTGTGTAACCAGCAACAATAATGTGGTAGACTTGGCATCAACTTAAGGGCAATTCCAACACGGAACCAAGCCACCCTTGAACGGCCTGTTTGAACCTTTTTTTGTCATCCAACATAGTCCCTTGAATGCGTGCATCTGACTACAGGGGCCACCCGAAACCCTTCCTGCATCTTCCGCTCTAGAAACGAAACCCTTCCTGCATCTTCCGCTCTAGAAACCTCACTGCACAGCCTGTTTGCGGATGTCCGGACTCGTGCCACGTTTGTGTCCCACTATAGGGGCCCATCCAACACCCTTCCAGTTCCGGCACCTTTCGCTCTAGAAACCTCACCGCACATCCATGCTACTCAAAGCAGATGCAAAGCGGATGCGACCGGACAGTTGCCTACCCAAATTGATGCTGGTTGACAACGCTGGCATTCACACCAATGTGGCGCCCAAAAAACCTACTATGACTGTTGTGCCGCACTGAAGCGGCGTTAGTCTGCTCGCCCTGGCTATTTAAGCAGGTCGACCGCATCAGCCAGCCCCATCTCCTCTCATGTCCTCACACCGAAGCGTCTCCTCTCCTCACACTGTCCCATCTCTTCTCCTCAGACCGTAGCTTGGCCTCTCCTCTCCTCAGCACACCACGATAAGCAAGTCTGGTAGCAGATGGTTCTCGGCACCTCGTTGCACATAGTCTACATGTCGTCATCCTCCACCACTGCGCCGATGAAGTAGGTGTAACACCCTTGTAATTAGCTACAATGAACTCACCCTAATGATGCCTTGTCATCTTATTTTGCTAAGCTTAATTGCCACTTAGTTGGAACTCAACTCAAATTCAAATTCAAATTACAAGTCAATTTTTTTAAACAATAAATCAAAAGTGGTTGTCATGTAGAAACCAACATCATTTGAACTATTAAAATGACCTTAACTTATTTAAAACAGGGCCAGCATCACTAAATTGAGCCATTTCAATTCAAGCAAATATTTAAACATTTCAAAATAAATTTGAACTGTTTGTGCTAACATAATATATGGCCTAGTAATCATGTGCCAGTTTTCATATGCAACAAAAAAATATTGGACGCCGATATCCACCACACGTGTGGCATAATAGGCATTCGCCAACACACCGTGTGTGGCATGAGCAAGGGCCAGCCCACACGGACTGTGTGTGGACGAACAGTAGAATTGCTCACACGTGTGGGCGCAGCTACTTCGTGCTACACGCCCAACAAGTACTACTCATCCCCACCCCCCACGTGTGGCATGAAGCAAAAATGCCCACACGTCCTGGCGCAGCTACATTAGGTACCCACGGGATGATGATTTAGTTGCCATCCGGGATGGCAGATGTAGTTATTCGGGATGGCAAATATGGTTGTAAAAGCATGACCATTCTCTCTGTTTTGGTTAACCATAGTTGCCATGTCTAATTTATGGTAGTTGCCGCATGCAATCAAACCATAGTTGTCGTGTGTGAGTAACTACTTGCTACATATGGTCAAACAATAGTTGCCATGTGTGTTTACCTAGTTGCCAGGTGTGGTTAATCATAGTTGCCATGTATGTTTATCTGATTGCCACGTACGCGCAACTGCAGTTGCCGTCTAGCAAACGAATTATAGTTGCCATGTGTGTTTACCTAGTTGCCATGTACGCGCAACTGCAGTTGCCATCCAACACGTACGACTGTCGTGTGGGTGAAAAACAGTTCGCCCACACACGCGTGGTCTAGGTGGTGGCTGTGTGGGCAGAAACTAGTTCGCCAACACAGCGCAGCTGGCAACCACGTGCTGTGGGGCGTGTGGGCGACCTCTCCAACGCCCACACACCGGCCTTGTCCTACGTGGCATGCGAAAACTGCCTCGGTGTGTCAAGATTCGTGCAAACTTAACTGGACGGTGATCCAGACGTGTGGGCGAGTTGCAATGTTGCCACATGTGTGGGCGTTAATGTTTTTGAAAATATTTGGTACTTGATTAAATTGCAATACAGAAAAAGTAAGAAACATAAAAAAGGAAAACAGGCACAGTACACTTGCCGCAGCTGAGGCAACAGTGCAGCCGAGCCGAGCCGAGCCGGCCTTTTCCTCTACCTCTCGCCGGGAGAAGCAGAGGCCATGGCGTGGCGCGCATCCGCGGCCACCCTGGCTCGATGCTCTCCACGCGATGCTACAAGAGCCGGGAGAGGATAATAGCAACATCCCGCACCCCCTGGACAAACCCTAGGTCACTTCCCCCTCTCCCCCGTTCGCTCTCTTCTCCCTGCTCTAAATGTCGTTGTTATCGCCATGGACCCCCCTCGCTTGCGTGTCCATCGAGCTCCCCGGTGTCTAGAATCTTGTCCAGGAGCTCCGTCTGCCTCATCTACTCCGTCTACGGGCAGCAGTTCGAGCCCCCTCGCGATACATCGCCCGGATTGAGTCGTCTTCCACCTTCGACCACTGCGACTCCATCACCGGTTTCGTCGCCGCTGCAGCTCCTAAGCCACCAACGGCCCCCGTGCGGTGAGCTCCGCCATCTTTCCCCTCCGTCTATTTGCTCGTGTGTGCGACTGCCAAGCACACAGTCGTGCTCCTAGGACTCCCAGCAGGCCGAAGCACCGCAGCCTTGCCTGCGTCTTTCCCGTGCTCTAACCGCCAGCGTTTGCTATCGTTGCCGTCGTTCTGGTCCGCCCTGACACCTGCAACACCCACGGTTTGACCCGGCTCGTTCTCAGGAGCATTTGGGACAAAGCCGCACTTGATTTGGCTCACCTAGCGCATTTCCGGCCGACTCCGGCGCGTAGCCGCCGTCGGTTTGGCGGGCCTATAAGAATGATTGCCTGCATTAGGCCCAGCCTGCCACGCGCGGGAAGAAATCGGCGCATAGCACGAATCTTAAAGCATACTTGGGCCTGGCTCGCTGTAAACGCTCAAATCTGCAACGAGAGATCTGCAACGAGAAGATGTGAGGGATACGAGGTATGCAGCCTGAACCTTCCTCTAATTCTATTCTTCCTATCCCTTTTCGATCTACACAACGGTGCTTCGATTCGAGGTAAGCTCTACATGAAAAAGATGCACCTCGATGCTACGGTTCCATTCAGACGATTGGTTCGTAGTTTCGTCGGCCGTAAGTTCTTAATTCCGTCTTCCTGTTTGAAGCTATTCTTGACGAATTTTGTCAGATTCATCGCGCATGATCGATTGTTTAAAATTTCCTTTGACCAGCAGCCTAATCTCACAGTTCCTCACATCATTCATGTTGTAAGTTTTTGGTTTCGACGATGGTAGCTTTATCTCTCTTTGAGCAGCAGTCTACTGCACTGACGCCGCCATGTCGAGCTCCTCTGTCCTCTACTCAGAGTCCTCCTATTCATCCCTCTCGACGCCGACTCCCCTTGATCTCCTTGCCCACGCCCTAGTACACTAGAGTCGTTTACGGCATCACTCATCTCGGCCTACTCTCTGTCGTGCTCCTACTTGCACTGACGCTGCAATGGTGTGCACTCTGCTTTCTTGTGTCCTCTGCCTCCATGCACACTGCAGTTCGGCGCGCCGCCGACAGGGTCGATCATCTTGGCCTCCTCTCTCTCGCCCTACTATACTGGAGTCATTTCCGGTGTCGATCATCCCGGCCTCCTCTCTCGTCCACTGCACTGACGATACCATGGCGCGGGCACCGCATTCTCCTCCTCTGTCGACTGTCTTTGCGCGAGCACCGCAACTAGTTCGCCGACGTTGTTGCTCGCCGTGCCGCCGACGGGGTCGCTCGTCCACAACTCCATGCTCGTTATGTCGGACACGGCGCCACGGCCACTATCCACCGCAGTCGCCATGGTCCGGCGCACACTGCATTTCTTCTCCCACTTCCTCTACTATCTCTTAACCCTGTGCGCTAAGTGCAAGTGCTAGCTCTTAATCATACCCCATGCGGGCAACCAAACAACGTGTAGTTGCATGTGCCGAGACAATGCAGGCAACCAAACAACGTGCCAAAGTTGATCTCCTAATGCAGGCAGTCCATATGCAGGCAACCAAACAATTCGCAGATGTCGCATATGAGGCCGTTTTTCTAGAGCCAGGCCGAGTGGAGATGTGTATGCAACACGGGTACTGTACGCGACGGCAACCAAACACGCCCTAGGTGAACTAAAATTAGTGGCGGGCACCGTGAGTCACCCGCCACAACTATTTTGGAAAACAAGTTGTGGCAGATGACAAAAAATGCCTGCCACAGCTACATGGGGAGCAGTGGCGGGCGGAATGCTCCGCCCGCCACAGGTAAACCATTGTAAATCTGACCTCGTGATGAAACCTGACAGCGGCAGGCTACCCTCCACTACTTGTCAACAGTGGCGGGCAATTTGTTCGCCCCGCCACAACTAAATTGCGGCAACCTCCATTCGGGAAGATACATGAGGTCATCTTAGCAGTGGCGGTTTCTTGGTACCGCCCGCCACAGCTTCTTGCCATTCGCGTGGCAGGCGTTAAGCCGCGCCCATCACTCCTACATCCACGAGGCCGGCGGTTTAATTTTCGCCCAAAAACCGTTCACTCCCAAAACTTGCCATTTTCCTTGTGTCATCTCTTCTCCCCTCAAATCTCGTCTGAGTCGCCGCCGCCACCGCCACCGTCGAGCTCCACCCCGTCGGCTAGCCGTGCGGCCATGTTGCCCTTCCCCGCCAATATCGGAGACCTCGGGCCACCTTTGAACGCCAAGCGCCCCACCCCTCCTGTATGCATGGTCAGATTGGTGTTTAGGGTAAATACTAGTAGGTTCAAAATACATGCCAATGTTTCTTAGTGTTATTTTGTATGACGGCAAGATCTGTTGTAGTATCATCAGATCTATGTTTAGGGTAAGTACTAGTAGTTTAGAAATACATGCCAAATTTCTTGCCTAGGAACCCTTTAGTGCGGTTGACTTATAGTTGCAGGTTATGACATGAGTGTCAATGTTTTTGCGAAACGTCGATTCATTTCCGTGCCGAATTTCTGGCACGTGCTATGTCCTCTTCTTAGCAAAGGCCATGTCAAATTTTTCTTTAATTTTTTGCATAGGATCCCTTCTAGTGTGGCTGGCTTATAGTTGCAGGTTATGACATGAGTGCCAATGTTTTCGCGAAACGTCGATTCATTTCCATTTCGCCGAATTTCTGGCACTCGCTATGTCCTCTTGTGAGCAAAGGTCATGTCGATTTTTTCTTTAATATTTTGTGTAGGAACCTTCTAGTGTGGTTGGTTTATAGTTGCTGGTTGTGATATGAGTGCCAATGTTTTCACAAAACGTTGATTCATTTCTGTTTTGCCGAATTTCTGGCACTCGCTATGTCCTTTTTTTTAGCAAAAGTCATGTCGATTTTTTCTTTAATTTTTGGTTTTTTATGATTTTGACTCATAATTGCCACACTAAATGGATTGCGAAGAACCATCTTATATGGACCCCTCAGCTCAGCATCGTAAAAAGGGTAGAAAGAGAAAAAAGAAATCAGCTAATGAACCTACCACCAGTAAAGACCACAAGAAAATGCGGTGAATGTTCCTACTAGTTCGCGCGTATGGCAAATGTTTATGCCCGGTGAACCAATGTTACCAAAACACAAGTTGAGTACACTAAGCATTGATATTCAGCTTCTATAGTAGTATCTAGGTCCAGGAAAGGGTGAGATGTATTATACCGCCAATGTCATAGACTGTCTTGGATTTGTCAACCCGTTCCATGCTGATAAAATATATCACGGGTTTGATAGTGTGGTCAACGGCAATATTTTCTACCTGGACATAGTCAATCCGTCTTTAATGAGGCTTTGGTCGCTATGGCATGCTACAAATCCATTACTCCGGAATGAAGAAGTTGCCTTCCTTGATCCGAACACTGGTGCGCGTCGGTCCTAAACAAACGGTTTTTAACCCCTTTCCGCGACGGCATTTGGAACCGTCGCCAAGTGAGTGTGGGCGATAGGGGGTCCTTCCCACACGACCCAGAAACCGTCGGGGATAGGGAGCCTTGATATGCATACAGTTGTCCCTATATAACCGTTTCCGATATCTCGAATATCCCAAACACTTCATCCTTGCTACTCGTTCGTGCTCGCATTGCCATCGCAGTCGGAGTTTTGTGGTTCTGCCTAAAACCAGGTAGATTCTAGGCACGGGAGCTTTCCAGGCAGATTCTAGGCAAATTCCAGGCGCGGGAGATTTACGATGCCTGGCACATCACAAACAGTTCATGATTATAAACCATGTACGATAGGTAGACAATCACACACATTTAGTTTTCCCGCACCGTATGTGATAGTGTCTGACATCACACACACTTTGCGAACGGCAACTGTGTGCATGCTTGCACACGTTTCCTCTCTGTGAACCGTCTCGGATTATGGTGTATATCGCAAACGTTTGTGTTTTACCAACCGTGTGTGCCGTAATGACCTGCACAACGTAATTTCGCCTTAATTTAATTGCTGCTATTTAAAATTGTACCTAATTTAAACTTGAAAGTAGGCTATAGCTTTATTCATATCCATCAGGTTCAAACAACCAATGCATTATTCGATTCATAGGTACATATATTTAGGAATTACAGAAGCACCAAATAAAGAATGATGTACCAGGGTTCTATACTTGTACTATTACAGATGGTAAAGAAAGAGGCGACAAACATTCCAGTTGCTGAACAAGGTGAAGTGGAATGGCCCTATTGTGCTCTCCTAGATGCAGAAGGCATGTAGGACTCTAGTCCAATCCCTTGTGATGGCCGGCAACCAATCATGTGGTTTGAGAGGTAATTTTGAGTAAACTGCTTCAGGATCCACTGCAAAAGAAAAAAGATTCAGATATTGTCATCTAACACAACTCATTACGGGCAGTAAAAAGAAGGCTACATGGTTCTTACTTACCATCCTGCAGTTCACTGTTGTCTTGCATAAAGTGTAAACAAATAGTTCGATTGACATCTTTTGACCCATTTTAGTAACAATCTTTATCAGTTTCCTCACTTGATGCTGGTTCATGAATATCTCATTGCCCCATACGCAGAAAGGGTCGAAGTGTGAACCTTTGGCAATGATATATGTACCTAAAAGCACCAAGTTAATATTAGAAGCTAAACAACAATTGAAAAATGATGTAGTACAATACTTCATCCATCCCATTATATAAGATTTTATTACATGTATATCTAGACATCATCAGAACATTAAGGGAACACTCTTCCTTGTTGCTATGTAGCCTGTGATTGTATATTTAGTCATTCAGTACAATGCATGTTGCTAAACAACAATTGAAAAACGAAAAGACATGTTAACTGCAATATCCTTAACAAGAACCAAATATCGTAATTCATAGTGGTATTGTTGAAACTGTTATTGATGAAATTGAACTGCACAGCAAATAGTGGCACATATAGAGCATCACATTGTGAAGAACTAAAATAAACAAGTCATAAAGACATCTCTAGGCGATCCTTAAAAAGTTAAAGGACTAACACTAGTAGAAAAAAGGTCAAACGTGAAGCACATTAGTGCCGGTTTGTATTTGAGCCGGCAATAATGGTACCATTAGTGCCGGTTCGAACGAATTTGCATTAATGCCGGTTCGTGTTGAACCTTTAGTACCGGTTCGTGGCACGAACCGGTACTAAAGAGGTGGTGGCAGGCTGGCGTCAGGCCGGGGCCCCACGATCACCTTTAGTACCGGTTCGTGCCACGAACCGGTACTAAAGGGGTCTAACCTATAGTACCGGTTCGTACCACGAACCGGTACAAAAGGTCCCATTTTCAAACTCTACCCCCCCCCCGTGGATCGCTTTTTCAGTTTTAAAAAAATAAAATAAAATAATGGAAATGTCAAAAAAATAAAAGAAAATAAGTTTCTCATGTGATATGTGGTCTAGTTGTTGGGAAAATTTGCATGAATTTTGACTTTATTTGCAAAATCTCTCTGAAATTTGTAAAAATGGGCATAACTTTTGCATACTAACTCGGATGAAAAAGTTTTTTATATGAAAAATCATCTACTCGAAAAGTTACATCCGAATTTAACGGGGGAACCCCCTTAAACATTTTTAAAATCCTCAAAAACCTAATAGAAAATAAGTTACGGGGCTTTTAAGATATAGAGTGGAAAAAATTGAAAAATATTCAAATAGTGGGCAAACTGTGGTCAAACAATGGTCAAACTAATTATTCTAGAATATTAGTGTTACTAAATAATTATTTTAGTTATTTCAATTTTGGTCAAATCTGGTCAAACTATGGTCAAACTAATTATTCAAGAAATATTAGTGTTACTAAATAATTATTGTTTTTTAAAACAATAGTTTCAAACTCAAACAGTGAAATGTGTCACTTCATGCTCAAGCAAAATTCCTGAAGGTTAATAGGATTGACATCTTACTATTGTCAGGAAAACAACAAGTGCAGACTTGGAGTGAGGGAGAATAGAACCCAGAAGTTAAGCATGCTCGGGTTGGAGTAGTGAGAGGGATGGGTGACCGGTTGGGAAGTTAGATGATTTGAAATGAGTGATCCACATTTGAGCAGTTAAGAGAGGTGATTAGAGACTAAATCATCGAATAATTCAGAAAAATAAAAAAAAAACAAATTTTTTTCCAAAAATTTTCAAAAAAAAAATTCAAAAAAAAAACCTTTAGTACCGGTTGGTAACTAAAGGTCCCCCGTACCAGGGGCGCGAGCTCACGCCACGTGGTGGCACTTTAGTACCGGTTCGTGCTGAACTGGTACTAAAGGGGGGGGGGGGCTTTAGTGCTGAAATAATAGTGCCGGTTCCATAACCGGCACTAAAGGCCCTTACGAACCGGTGCTATTGCCCGGTTTTCTACTAGTGTAAAAACCTTAGTGGATATATATATACTCCAGCAATTTTTGGCCTTTTCTAGTCGATCCCCTAAACTTAAGGTTGTAAACTTCAATTTGATCAAGTTCAAAGTAGGTTCAACCGAAAGTAGCATGCATTCAAACATAAACATAGATAGTTTTGCATAACCGAACATAGAACATAAATTTAAACTAAGCTAAACTACTTTTGGTCGAAGTAGAGGTCGAGCCAATCCTTCCTCGTCATGTACGGTGTGCCGCGAGCCGGGTCCGGGCCAGTACCGTCATCGGGGTCATTGGGGAAGGCACTCCTCCACTCGTCAACGTCGATCTCCTCGTCCTCGGGGCCCACCTCGACGCCCTCCAAGCTGCTGCCGCCGCCGCCTTCGACCTCGTCATCAGAGGAGAGCGCGATAACCTCGCCGCCCTTCGCGCCGCCGTCCTCACCGCCTTCGATTTCGTCATCGGAGGAGAGCACGATAACCTCGCCTCCCTCCGCGCTAGCAAAGATCGCCCGCTCTGCCTCCATGAGCTCCGGGTGCTGCCAGCGAAGCTCTTGCATGTAGGCCTCGTTAGCGGCCTCGGCCTCGAGACGCTCCCACGCCTCGCGGTCCTCCCGCGCCATAGCCGAGCTCACCACCCCTGGCTCCGACGAAACGAGGTGGACCGGACGTGTGCCGAAGGGGAAATCGAGCCTAGCCGCCGCGCCGTGGTAGCGGACCTGCCAGCGGTCGTACTCCATGGCCGCGAGCTCGGCTGTGTGGAAGCTACTAAGCCACCGGCGGGTGTGGGTCTCCCGATCTGTAATCTCGGTGACCCACATCCCCCACCGCCGCTGCCTGACCCCGAGGTAGGACTTCGTCGGCTGCCGGGTCTGGGGGAGGACGGGGAAGTCCTCTAACCGGCGTAGGGGCGCGGCGGCGGGCGGATCGGGGGATCGGCGACGGCGGATCGGACCCATGGAGGACGACGGGAACACCTTGGCGGCCACCTCGCCGGCGTCAGGCGAAAAGGCCGCGATAAACCTCGTTTTGGCCATTGGGTACTCGATCTCCCCGGCACACAGGCTGAGGATGGAGGCGCCGGTGAGGGCGGCGACCTAACAATGGTTTTGAGGGTTGTGTGTGTCTGTGTGAGCGGAGGTTGTGTTTGAGGAAATAACGTGGCAACTAAAAATTTTACTAGGCGGGAGTAACAAGGCGGGGCTACTGAAAATTTGGATCAAGGGCGAGCAGATATTTTTAAGATTGCGAGGGATGCAGAGGCAGGAGTAAAATGTCCGGGCTACTGAAAATTTGAATCAAGGGACTGAAGCAGAGCGGGAGTAACAGACATCGCACACAGTCCGCACATACTTATCGTGTGCTATCAAACATTAAAACCTTCCAGGCGGTAGATATTTTCGAGATTGCGAGGGATGCAGAGGCGGGAGTTTTGGGGGAGCGAGCTAGTGTGCTTGACACGCCGGGTGTGGACTGTAGCTACGCACCTTCTCGCGTAAGCCATAGGCGTACTATACACCGATGGTGCTCCAAGATATTTTGTACTACATCTCACACGGTTGGTGAGAATAAACTGTGTGGGATCTACTTGATTTGAATTACAAAATGGGGTCACAGCGGCAATGGACGGTGTTTGAATTGCTAGACCTTCTATCTGCAGTGAACAAGCAACTGTATGTGTGTCGTAAAATAATTGGAATTATTCAGGGTTCGTTACATTTCATACATTAAACTGGTTTTCTAGCCATTTCAGGGGCACAATTCAAAATTCAAGTACATGCACATGCTCCGGTGCATACAAATTGGTTGAAAAATCAAATATCTGTCCTTCAGTGCATGCTTAGGTCCCATGGAAGAAATGGGAATGAATTTTTCGGGGTTCGTTTGGCCTTTTTTATACATTAATTTGGTTTTCTAGGCATTTTATGTGCATAATTCAAATTTGAACTACAAGCACATGCTCCAATGCACTAAAGTTGGTTCAAAAATCACATGTGTGTCCTTGGGTGAATTTCTAGGTCCCATGCAAGAGATGTGAATGAATTTCAAACACCAGGGCACTGTTGATTGCTGGCAAAACATTGAGATACCTGGTTTTTAAATTCTAGTAAATCCAAAACTCGTTTGAAATTCATGAAACTTGGCATGCTATCATGGAGCGGCATCAACATGCCGTGGTGAAAATTTTATCCCAGTTGGGGCAGGTTTGGGTATAAGCTTCTCACAAACCAGAGCTTCTCACAACAACCATGATGGTTTCGATAGGGAACGTACCACCTTTGGTGACGGGACGATATCTGTTGCCTCTTATTACTTTCAAATTTTTTCTAGTGTCAACATAGAACAACAGGAGTGTTGTGTTCAATCTTGGAATTTTTCGGGGTTCGTTTGGCCTTTTTTATACATTAACTGGGTTTTCTAGGCATTTTATGTGCATAATTCAAATTTGAACTACAAGCACATGCTCCAATGCACTAAAGTTGGTTGAAAAATCACATGTGTGTCCTTGGGTGAATTTCTAGGTCCCATGCAAGAGATGGGAATGAAATTCAAACACCAGGGCGCTGTTGATTGCCGGCAAAACATTGAGATGCTGGTTTTTAAATTCTAGTAAATCCAAAACTCGTCTGAAATTCATGAAACTTGGCATGCTATCATGGAGCGGCATCAACATATCGTGTTAAATTTTTTGTCCCATTTGGGGCAGGTTCGGGTATATCTTCTGACAAACCAGAGCTTCTCACAACAAACATGATGGTTTCGGTAGGGAACGTCCCACCTTTGGGGATGAAACGATATCCATTGCCTCTTATTGCTTTCAAAAATTTTCTCGTGTCAACATAGAACAATAGGAGTGTTGTGTCAATTTTTGGGATTTTTCGGGGTTCGTTTGGACATTTTTATGCATTAACTGAGTTTTCAATGCATTTATGTGCATAATTCAAATTTGAACTACATGCACATGCTCCAGTGCATATAAATTGGTTGAAAAATGAGATCTGTTTCCTTGGGTGCATGCTTAGCTCCCATGCAAGAAATGGGAATGAATTTCAAACACCAGGGCACCGTTGATTGCCGACAAAATATTGAGATGCCTCGTTTTTAAATTCTAGTAAATCCAAAACTCGTCTGAAATTCATGAAACTTGGCATGCTTTCAAGGAGCGACATCAACATGCCGTGGTAAATTTTTTGTCCCGTTTGGGGCAGGTTTGGGTATATGCTTCTCACAAACGGAGCTTCTCACAACAAGCATCATGCTTTCGGTAGGGAATGTCCCACCTTTGGGGACGAAACGATATCCACTGCCTCTTATTGCTTCCAAATTTTTTCTCATGTCAGCATAGAACAACAGGAGTGTTGTGTCAATATTTGTGATTTTCCAGGGTTCTTTTGGACATTTTTATGCATTAACTGAGTTTTCAATGCATTTATGTGCATAATTCAAATTTGAATTACATGCACATGCTCTAGTGCATATAAATTGGTTAAAAAATCAAATCTGTGTCCTTGGGTGCATGCTTAGGTCCCATGCAAGAAATGAGAATGAATTTCAAACACCAGGGCACCGTTGATTGCCGACAAAACATTGAGATGCCAGGTTTTTAAATTCTAGTAAATCCAAAACTCGTCTGAAATTCATGAAACTTGGCATGCTATCATAGAATGGCACCCGACATGATGTGGTATTTTTCGTGTCCATTTTGAGAGAAGGTGCACTCGAATAATGACAGCCAACAAAGGAATTTTGAAAAAATAGCTGCCACTTTAATATCTCAAACGTTTGTATAATTCAAAACGTGTGCGTTCTTTTAACCATTCACGTGACGCCACGTGTCTTGGTTTTAATGGTTGTAGGAGGTGCCGTGCGGACAGCTGCTTGACCTTGACTAAACGGGAGGCATGCGAGCGCAGTCCGGTGCACAGGCTGACCGAGAGGCATGCAAGCTGCCCTCCAATGCGCAGGCTCACCGGGAAGCGTGCGAGCTGTACGCTGCGTAGGCTCACTGGGAAGCGAGGCCTTTGACTTCCATGGCCGCCCGCCTTCCTCTCCATTAATGGCGCCCGAGCCGCTGTTTAATACATGCGGCCTTACTGTTTGCCTCCCATTCCCCTCCCCCCGCAGACCTCCACCGCCATGGCACAGAATGATCATCTGCCACTAGTCTTCAAGTTTGTTGAAGTCGACTCTGAGCCGGAGGAGATAGAAAATAAGGAGGAATGGGGCCTCATGGACATGGCCCAGAGTGAGCTAGCCGTGGCGGTTGCTGCCCCCGCTCCAATCCCAGCTCCCGCGCCCGCGCCAGCGACCATCCCCGTAGCATTGATGAGCTGGTCGCCGAGCACTATCGCAGAGCTGGAAGCCGCGGGCGTCAGCGAGGTCTCCGTGGACCCGCGCGAGCTCGTGTACATGCCAGCGCTAGCACCCGTGCGCGCCCCTCCACCCACCGTGGCACCGGCCCCCGTGCATTTGGCTGCACCTGCCGTGCCCGTGCGCGCCCCTCCACCCATCGCGGCGCCGGTCCCCGTGCGTTTGGCTGCACCCGCCGCGCCCATGCCCGTGTCTGTGCGCACCCCCCCTCAGTGGCATGGGACGCTGCCGTCGACCGCTACCTCTCAGCGGCGCCAGTTGCCTTCCTCCCGCGCCCTGCCCGTCGATCGCGCGACGACATGATGTTTGATTTACAAGTGAAGAACATTTTGTGCTGCCTTGAAGACTTCAACAACGGCGTCCCGGAGGACGACAACGACAACGATGGCGCGGCACGCCGCCTCCGCCAGAAATAGTTTTTTTGGGGTTTAATACTGTATCTCGAATTCTCGATCATATGAATATAAATTCGCAGTGTGACTGAATGAAAGATATGGTTTGAACGAACTTGCGTTTTTCTCTCTTAATGTACAGACTTATCAAATGATTTTCTTTTAAAAAAATGTCAATGGTTTTTAAATATAAAACACTCATCGCAAACGTTTTAGTTAGAACACCCGTATGCAAACCGGCAGCTTCCCCAGGAAGCCAAGGGAAAATGTGCCGAGCAGGATTTCTGCATCCCTTCAACGCAAACGGTTGTTTTGCATGACCCATGTGCAACCACGTACAAACAATTGGGTAAGATTTGCATACCTGTCATTTTGGGTATGTCCCATTTCTCAAACTGGAAAGATTGACATTTGTTTATCTAGTAACATTGCCATTTGTCAACCTTGTAACACTGCGATTTGTCAAAATATGCAGCTACAAATCACTAGCACTATCTAATTTTTGCAACTAAAATCACTAGCACTGTTCATATAGACACCACTAGCAGGCGTGAGTTCATGGATGCATATGCAAATGTACCATTGATTACATACAACAAGTCATCAACCCACAATGACAACGAGGATACATGTTGGATTATAGATCATTTCCAACAAAACATTCTAGTAAAGTTTTTCTCACACAACAAATAACAAAGCGATGAAATGAACTTCAGATCAACCACTCGTCGGCGTTGGAAACGCTTGCTTTGAACTAGAAGTGATTCTCTGGGAAGGGCTAGCTACTATCAATCTCGAGACCAACGCAGGACTGATCATCGAGGCTGAAGCGGCCTATGTCAGGACCCATATTGGGACGGTAGGGAAGCATAGTAATGTCCGAGGTATAGATACAGTTGCTTCTCATAAATGGTAGTAACATTGTGTCAACATCAGCTGGATCACCTTCCACCATCATTGGATAGTTTTGTCCAAGGAAGAGCGAGTTTCCTCCAAGACTTTCAATACTGAACCAGGGAGAAGGTGTTGGCGCTAGTACACTAGTATCCATCCCGAATACCCTGCAACGGATGTTGGAATAGGTCCGGAGAGTGCAACCATATGAGACAACACCTGCTTCCTTAGTAACATCAGCAGTGCCCCATATACAGACAAGAAGAGGTGATCCATCGGAATAAGTTTCCAGGCGCCACTGAGTATATGGGTCCTGCTCGTCCTCATGCTCGTGAATAAAATTTTCAAGTATAGGTGGTGGAATGTTCACAGGACCTTGGAAACACAAGAAGGTTAATTAGTAAAGGGAAACTAGCTAACCCACATGCATGTGGATGAAACAATTATAATTACGGTGGAAGACAAACGTACCGAAATCATAAGGATTCCATGCAAAAACAGTGCCACGAATGGTGGCAGCAAACACAAGACCCTTGTATTGAATTTCATCACAGTACTCATCCGTGTATAGAAACTGATTTTTGAGCAATATCCATCGAGTCGAACCATGAAGGGCGGAAACAAGCTTGTCGAAGATAGCGACAACATAAGCATTCCTATAACCCCAAGAGGGGTTGGGCACTCAACAAATTGCTATCTTTCATAGACGACAGTCAGCATGATCATATTTGAACTGACGTAGAATACCAGTGTACTCAACCTCTAGGCAGTCGTCTGAGATTTTTTGAAGTGGAACCCGGTGATGAGTGTACACATTCACAAGTTTCCATTCGCAGTTGTACCCAATATAAACAACCCAATCTCCATTTGCACCTGCCCAAGCCTTGCCCTCAAGCGTTGGCATCTTAACATCATACGTATCATTATCAAGCAGCATCAACTTACACAAGGCGAGGCTTCCCTCATCCCCGCGCCAGTCAGCAGGGTCAAGGCGAAGAAGATAGGGGAGATCAAACCGCTCCTGGACCCTTGGGTTTCTTGTAATGATGTTATTAGTTGAGTCGAGAATGGTCTTGAACGAACTAGCTGCCATGCTAGCTGAGGTGATGACATTGCACCGATCAATGAGTTCCTCCACCGCGTCATCATTCTGATCGGGGCAAGAATAACAGGGTCATTTCCGGCTTGTTCCCTCCATGGAGAAGACGATCAAACAATGGCAGAAGGAAGGATGAAGGCAAATGGAGGAGGGAGGAAGAGCTAGCGTGCGACAACAGCTCCAAATCGAGAGGGAAAGGCGAAGAGTCGGTGGACGGTTGCCACGGTACACGAAGAGGCGCCTGGGGAGCGAACGGTTGCTACAGAGGTCACACACTAACGACAAGGGCCGAGTGAACCGCATGCAATCCCATTGCACAACACACACGTCTTGTTAAGTTGAACCATTTCTGTTCTCTTGTGTCAACGCAAACAACTCATCCGAGTGAACCGCATGCCGTATATCGCACACACCTTGATCTGGCTGACCGTTTCTTTTGTGTTTCCTAATCACAAACAGTTCATCCGAGTGAACCGTATGCTGTGTATCACACACGCCTTCATCTGGCTGCCCGTTTCTTTTGTTCCTCCTCACCGCAAACAGTTAATTGAACTGAACCGTATGCCCTTCATCGCACACGCAACTAAAATCTGAACCGTGTTTGATGCATCCTCCATCGCAAACATTTTCACCTTTTTTGATGGTTTTCATACACCACCGTTTGCGATTATTACATCGCATACAGTTTCTCGAAGGGTCTCTGATCGTAGATTTGCGTTAGCAGCATCCTGCCGTAGTGGTATATCATGCATTGTGGCAATATTGATTCTGATAAAGGCCAGTGTCTTTTCGTGAATTACCTCCACAGGAACATTCTTCATAGTCCTCGACACAAGCACAACTTTATCGTGCCTTACTTCGAAACGTAAGTTCATTCCTTTATGCTTCTAGATATATGCCTTCCTATTTAGATATCAATCTCATTCCTGTTACATTGTTGAATTGTTTTTTAAGTGCATCTAGTGCCACCCCTAGTTGGTTTTGGACTATTCACGACAAACGTGGTTGAGAGACTAATGTGTATGTGAGATTCACAGGAGAACACAGGTAGAAGTCCCTATTGATTTGGTTTACCCATCGAAGATGACCCCTAAAAATGTATAAAGACAGTGAAGACAATGGTAGTTAGCGAAGGCATTTGTGTCGAAGATAATGACACATGAAGATATTCTTTTGAAGACAATGGAGCACGAAGACATAGTTGTTTCGTAGTTTCATTTTCTTCTTTCTTGAGTCAAAGGAACCACCGAACTGTCAAGTGGGGTCCAAGTGAACAAAGTTAGAAACTAACGTGATGCTCAACCGAAAATCCTATGTCTTCGAGCAAACACAATGAGAGAAAATCTTATCCAGAGTTGGATGAGTCATCTTTCCTTGTAGCCCAATTAAAGATGCCGCATGTGTTTGAAATCCAACCATTGGACATGTGTCGATTCCTTAATGACCCAGGGTCATTTCGGACATATCATGCCGGGTTGCCTCCTGGCTATAAATAGCCTACGCCCTCCACCATAAATTGGTGGCTGCTCAGAGTTGGTGCACGACTTTTGTCATTTGAGAGAAATCCACCTCCGAAGCGTTTGAGAGAGAGAATCCTTGCGAGGACAAAACCCAAAAACACCCAGAGCCCAAAGAGTGCGTGGCATCACTAAAGTCTTTTTGTCCGCATGATCTAAAGACTTATTACACTTGAAGACTGTGATCTTCAAGTCGGTTACGCGTCGCATTCTGAGGATCCAAGAGTCATTGTGGATCGCCGGTGAACGAAGTCTATAAAGGTTTGGAAGTCTACCTTGAAGACTTACCTGACTGATTGGGCGAGGACTAAGTGACCTTAGCCCATGGGGAATAAGGTGAAGACGTGGTCTTCTGAGTTCAATCTCAGCCTCCCTAACCAGACGTACAATTGTCACAACAACTGGAATTGGTCTACCAAATCCGTGTCTTCATCAAGCAACTGGTTCTATCACTTCATCCCTTACTCACTGTTTTGCTTAGTGAAGTCATTGCTTGCCTGTTCTCATTGACTTCAGTGTTTGAAGACATTCACCCCTGATTGCGTATTTGGCTTCATACCGTCTTCCCATTCTAATCTGTTCTACCTAGCTGCTATTTGTCTTCGTGCTTATTCTGTACTGTCTCTTTGATTATGGCATGACTAGTGTAGTTTATCTTCCGTTGCATCCTATATGGGTGTTATTTGATTGTTTGTCTTCGAAGATTTGCTTCTTTCGAAGACTTTCATAAAAAACGCCGATTCACCCCCCTCGAGTCAATAACTAGCACTTTCAATTGGTATCAGATCAAGGTGCTCCCTTGTTATGTGTGATTCGGTTTAACCGCTTGAAGTTTTAGCTATGTGGACTGCAGGGATAATCAAGGTCTCCGCTGCGTGCCTCTTCTTTGATGGCACTAATTAGTGAAGGAAATATGCCCTAGAGGCAATGATAAAGTTGTTATTTTATATTTCCTTATTCATGATAAAGGTTTATTACTAATGCTAGAATTGTATTGATCGGAAACTTAAATACATGTGTGAATACATAAATAAATACCATGTCCCTAGTAAGCCTACTAGACTAGCTCGTTGATCAAAGATGGTCAAGGTTTCCAAACCATGGACATGTGTTATCATTTTATAATGGGATCACATCATGAGGAGAATGATGTGATGGACAAGACCCATCCGTTAGCTTAGCATATGAGTGTTCAGCTTATTGCTACTGCTTTCTTGAATTTCAAATACATGTTCCTTCGACCATGAGATCATTCAACTCCCGGATACCGAAGGAATACCTTGTGTGCTATCAACCGTCACAACGTAACTTGGTGATTATAAATATCTCTACAGATATCTCCGAAGGTGTTTGTTGAGTTTGCATGGATCGAGATTGGGATTTGTCACTCCAAGTATCAGAGAGGTATCTCTGGGCCCTCTCGGTAATACACATCATAATAAGCTTATAAGAAAAATGAATAAGGAGTTAGTTACGAGATGATGTATTACAGAACGAGTAAAGAGACTTGCTGGTAATGAGATTGAAATAGGTATGAAGATACCAACGATCGAATCTCCGGCAAGTAACATACCGATAGACAAAGGGGATTACGTATGTTGTCATAATAGTTCGACCGATAATGATCTTTGTAGAATATGTAGGAACCAATATGGGAATCTAGGTTCCGCTATTGGTTATTGACCGGAGATGTGCTTCGGTCATGTCTACATAGTTCTCGAACCCGTAAGGTCAGCACGCTTAACATTCGTTGATGATCGTGTTATATGAGTTATACGATTTGGTGACCAAATGTTGTTCGGAGTTCCGGATGAGATCACGGACATGATGAGGAGCTCCGAAATGGTTCGGAGGTAAAGATTGATATATAGGACGATGCTATTCGGACACCGGAAAGGTTTTGGAGTGAACCGGGTATTCATCGAACCACCGCAAGGGGTTCCGGGAGGCTCCGGGAGGTCTATGGGCCTAATGGTCCAAGGGGAGGCACACACCAGTGATACGTCTCCGTCGTATCTACTTTTCCAAACACTTTTGCCCTTGTTTTGGACTCTAACTTGCATGATTTGAATGGAACTAACCCGGACTGACGCTGTTTTTAGCAGAATTGCCATGGTGTTATCTTTGTGCAGAAACAAACGTTCTCGGAATGACCTGAAACTCCATGGAGATTATTTTTGGAAATAATAAAAAATACTGGCGAAAGAATCAAGACCAGGGGGCCCACACCCTATCCACGAGGGTGGGAGGCACGCCTGCCCCCCCCCCCCCCGGGCGCGCCCCTGCCTCGTGGGGCCCTTGGTGCTCGACCGACCACAACTCCAACTCCATATATTCATGATCGGGGAGAAAAAAATCAGAGAGAAGGATTCATCGCGTTTTACGATACGGAGCCACCGCCAAGCCCTAAACTCTCTCGGGAGGGCTGATCTGGAGTCCGTTTGGGGCTCCGGAGAGGGGAATCCATCGCCGTCGTCATCATTAGCCATCCTCCATCACCAATTTCATGATGCTCACCGCCGTGCGTGAGTAATTTCATCGTAGGCTTGCTGGACGGTGATGGGTTGGATGAGATCTATCATGTAATCGAGTTAGTTTTGTTAGGGTTTGATCCCTAGTATCCACTATGTTCTGAGATTGATGTTGCTATGACTTTGTTATGCTTAATGCTTGTCACTAGGGCCCGAGTGCCATGATTTCAGATCTGAACCTATTATGTTTTCATGAATATATGTGAGTTCTTGATCCTATCATGCAAGTCTATAGTCACCTACTATGTGTTATGATCCGGCAACCCCGAAGTGACAATAATCGGGACCACTCCCGGTGATGACCATAGTTTGAGGAGTTCATGTATTCACTATGTGTTAATGCTTTGTTCCGGTACTCTATTAAAAGGAGGCCTTAATATCCCTTAGTTTCCAATAGGACCCCGCTGCCACGGGAGGGTAGGACAAAAGATGTCATGCAAGTTCTTTTCCATAAGCACGTATGACTATATTCGGAATACATGCCTACATTACATTGATGAATTGGAGCTAGTTCTGTGTCACCCTATGTTATAACTATTATATGATGAACCGCATCCGACATAATTATCCATCACCGATCCAATGCCTACGAGATTTTCACATACTGTTCTTTGCTTATTTACTTTTCCGTTGCCACTGTTATAATTGCTACAATACTGTTACTTTTACCATTGCCACCGTTACCGTTACTCTCATACTACTTTGCTACTAAATACTTTGCTGCAGATATTAAGTTATCCAGGTGTGGTTGAATTGACAACTCAACTGCTAATACTTGAGAATATTCTTTGGCTCCCCTTGTGTTGAATAAATAAATTTTGGTTGAATACTCTACCCTCGAAAACTATTGCGATCCCCTATACTTGTGGGTTATCAAGACTATTTTCTGGCGCCGTTGCTGGGGAGCATAGCTCTATTCTTTGAGTCACTTGGGATTTATATCTGCTGGTCACTATGAGGAACTTGAAAGACGAGAAAACCAAAATTTATCCCTCAACTACGAGGGGAGGTAAGGAACTGCCATCTAGCTCTGCACTTGATTCTCCTTCTGTTTTGAGTAAACTTGCGACACCTAAACCTGCTTGTAAGTGCATCTAGTGCCACCCCTAGTTGGTTTTGGAGTATTGACGACAAACCTGGTTGAGGGACTAATGTGTTTGTGAGAATTGCAGGATAACACAGGTAGTAGTCCCTCATTGATTCGGTTTACTGTCACGACCGGTTTTCCAATAAAAATATTTATTGAGAAACCAATCTCTTAAGTCCAGTATGAGAGAAATCCATCCTCACTGGTAGACAAATTCTTGATACAATAATCCAGTAGCAAAGAAAAACAAATATATTACAGGGTTGAGCTAAGGGTGCTCAACAAATTATTACAAGCACGCCAATAATTATTCATAATGGCGGATATAACACAATGGTGGGGTGGCATACTACTGACTCGAGGATAAAGTGATGGTGGAATAACACAGTGGCGAGTGTGATAACATGACTCTCAAACTGGCATCTCACCGAGCGTCGAGGTGAGGCTCGATGAATTTTATTCGGATGGCAGAAGCGGATATAATACGGTGACCAAATCCAGGGTCGCACGAGACTGACTAGGATTCCTCTAGGCATCAGACTCGCTATCGAACTCTTCATCCATGAGATCACCTTCGTCAGCATCTGGCCAAATCAACAAGCCAGTGAGTACTTTGAAAGTACTCGCAAGACAGTTCGGACGTAAGATATAACAAATGCATGCATGAATGCGTCATGATTAATTTACCAATGCACATTCAAAATTTAGCAAGCAAGGTAAGTAACAAGGGAATTGGCGGTAGTCCGCCTGAAATCCCAACAATAATAAATGGAAAACCGATCGGGTGTCTGAAGCGACGCCTCGAAGGGTGAACAAATAAATAAAGATCATGCCACAGTCGGGCGTCTAAGCGACACCACATAAAGGGCTAAAAAGAAATGCCGCAGTCGGGCGTCTTAGCGACACCACATAAAGGGCTTAAAAAGAAATGCCGCAGTCGGGCGTCTTAGCGACACCACATAAAGGGCTTAAAGAGAAATGCCGCAGTCGGGCGTCTTAGCGACACCACATAAAGGGCTAAAAAATAAATGCCGCAGTCGGGCGTCTTAGCGACACCACATAAAGGGCTTAAAAAGGAATGCCGCAGTTGGGCGTCTTAGCGACACCACATAAAGGGCTAAAAAAAAGAAATGCCGCAGTCGGGCGTCTTAGCGACACCACATAAAGGGCTTAAAAAGAAATGCCGTAGTCGGGCGTCTTAGCGACACCACATAAAGGGCTTAAAAAGAAATGCCGCAGTCGGACGTCTGAGCGACATCGCAGAAAGGGCTTTTATTGAAAGTAAAATAAAAACAATGCCACAGTCGGACGTCTGAGCGACATCGCAGAAAGGGCTTTTATTGAAAGTAAAATAAAAACAATGCCACAGTCGGACGTCTCAGCGACATTGCAGAAAGGGCTTTCATTCACAAGGAATTAATGCTCATAATAAATACTCAACCCATGATAATAAACGGGTTAGTCCATCCATAGAATTAAACATTTAACCGGACTTAGCACTCTTGTGATTCACCGGAGTCTCTGTCATCAAACTGACACTGTCAGGACAAGATAATACGAATTTGGACATGGAATAGATGATTCGAAGGAATGTATGACTCTGCAGAGTTTGTACAAAAATTTTCCCACATCCAACGGATTTCCGTAGTCACGAAGGACTAGTTCCGTTTACGGTATTTCGGAAGAAAACACGGCTAACCAGTACACACCCATCCTACCTCTCGATGCCAGGACTCACCCTAGACATCGTCCAAGAAAAACTTTTGAGACGGGGAGATCACAATCTCGAATAGCATGGGATCAAATTTATATACGCGCGCTCTAAGGGGTGCCCCCCTCTCGGTCCCAACCGGAAACACCCATGCCCCCTGACCGGATGACTGGCTTTAATCCAGGGCCATGGAACCATCATCACGGCCTCTCCTTTTGGTGTGTACCAGGAAAGCGGTTTGCAACTTACTAAGCCATATTCCTTGCGGAAAACATGTGGTAGTACAGGGAAGGAAATGGGAGGAACTGGACCGATACGGTTTGTCACTGAAGTCATATAGTCTGGCATAAGACTGGCATGCTACAACACTACCATCTTACCCATCCTCATGCCAACACATGGCTATTCATACTCACATCCATCCACTTATGGATTCTCGATACTCACTTGCTTCAATGTTGCATGTAACATGAAATTCGTCGGTATGCTCGTCAACATGCCATGAAACTACTTAATGCAAACATGCCAAAACAATCATCATATCAAAAGTTCAAACATGCTTGCCTGGTTCAGAGTAGTCAGAGCCTAGCTCGGTGAAGTTCGCGGCTCTGTCACCTTCTTGGGTATCTACAGTATAAAGAAAACACACGTGCTAACGTAAATACCGAGAGGTGCACAAAAGTATTCCAAATATTTTTCAAATAAATCTGTAAAAAACTAGAAAAAATTCTAAAGAGGACAGAAAAGGAATCAATCAAAAATACTTTTCTGTTTAAAAGTTATAAAGGTTTTAGTCCAGGGACTCATCTGTAATGAAACAGAAAGTTTCCAGGGGCTAGCTTAAAAAACAAAAAACGCTTCGATTGAAAATACGCCGGCCCAGAGGGGTGACGTACTTTGGCAGAAGACGCCTTCAGAAAACGGTTCGTTTAAAAAGAACTGAGAGGCTGACGGGCGGGTCCCACCCGTCAGGTTTGAATTTTCAAACGGGGGACGAAGCTCGTCGGCGCCCGAGAGCCGCGGTGGTCGCCAGCGGTGATCCACGGCGAGGCAGGGAGATCGGAGAGTACCTCCGTGTTCAAGGCGCCATTCCGCGTCTGTGGGAGGTGGTGGTGGTCACCGGCGAGTACCACGTCGGCGGCGACGCTGGCTCCGGCGGACGGCGATTCGGGTGGTTGTGGACCTCGTCGGAGAGAGCTGTGAAGATCAAATTGGAGTGGGGGTTAGACTCTTGTTTGCTCGAGAGGGTTGCTGACGAAGTTGGGGCGCCGGAGACGGCCTCACCGGAGCGAATCGAGGTGTAGGCCGAGGTGGAACGGGGCGGCCGGAGTCGGGCAAGAAGGGCCCCTCGAGGCTCCTCCAGTGGCCAGGCAGGGTCTAGTGAGATGGTGGAGTTGTGCGGGGGCGAGAGCAGGCTCGGGGGTGCTATATATAGCCGGCCCGAGTCGGTTGCCGCGAACGGATAAGTCCGGCGAGGTGATTACGGCGGTGCCGTGGTTGCACGGGAGGGTTTTGAGGTTGAGCGTCGTCGTGGGCGTTCCCTGGTTCCGTTTAGGTGCTAACCGCGTCGGGATTTGGTTTCTTAGGGGGAGTTCGACGGAACGGGGCGGCGCGGGCCCATCGGTGGCAGAGAGCACGCTTTGTGCGTGCCGCGCCACGGCAGCGGTGCTGCATGCGTGCGCTGGCAACGAGATGGCCACGCGGAGCTACGAAGAGGATTGGGCGGCGTTGAACGGCGTTGAGCCGCCGTTCTGCTCCCTGTCGGCCGCTACGGTGGTTCGGCCGCCGCAAGACACGCCGACGCAGGCGGGCCAGGGCGCCACCGACGCCAGGAAGGCCCCAAGTGCGCGTGTGAAGCTCCGGAGAAGCAGGCCAGGCGGCGAGCAACGTGCCAAGGGCACTGTGAGCATGTGACTAAATTTCTGACGAGGATCGACACTGAAACTCTGAACTTAACTGAAGATGAACAGAAACAGTGCATGCAAGGTGTTTGACAGAATGATCTAGGCATGTAGGGATTTTTCCTTGAGCTGGTTTTTGGTGGAGTGGCTTCTCATTGCTCCAGTAGGCTGCCTGATTTTTGGTGAAATTTTTGGAGAAGTGTAGATATGAATTTCACCAAATTTGGCAAAACTGGTCCAAACTTGCAGGGAATGGAAGTTGAAATATTTGTAAAGAAGATGAGTGGATCAAGATGGTTCTGGGTTGTGGGTACAAAGGACTATCCAGGAGAGTTGGTTTGATGTCCAAATCCAAATGCTACAGGGTACTTGCTTTGTAAATGACTCGGTCTCAAAATAAAGTGAGAAAAGATTTGAGAGATGAAATAATTAGAATAAAATCCAAAACTTGTTTGGATTAGTTGGGACAGAGAACTTAGGTTGATTACAAGGAGGAGGGGAGGTTTTGGAGGGGTTTTACCACATGGGCAAAAATACAAAGTCATGGGTGGTTTTCAAGATATGAAAATCCCCAATTCTCATAGAGTTTTCTTTTTAAAAGAAAAAAGATTAAACTCCCAAAATAATTTGAGAAGGGAACCAACAGAGAAGAAGTTTTAAATGATCAAACACCAAAGTTTGAAGAAGGAAACAGAAAATACAATCCTTGCCAAAAAAAAGAAAAATCTTAAGAGGATGGTTTTTCTGAATAATTTTAAATGGCCTCATTTAACAAAAGAAAAACCAGCAAGGTTTTTGCTAAAAACCGAAAAAAAGAAAAAAAATTTGGAGTGTCACAAAACCTACCCCCTTAGGAAAAATCTCGTCCCCGAGATTTCAGCTGTTCCATAAATAAGTGCGGATGCTCTGCTCGAAGAAAATCCTCTCTTTCCCATGTTGCTTCACCATCGGTGTGATTGCTCCACTGAACTCTGAAAAACTTGATGGTTTTCTGTCGGGTTCTCCTTTCAGACTCCTCTAATATTTTTACTGGACGTTCCCGATAAGTGAGGTCTGGCTGCACGTCAATGTTTTCATGGGATACTTGTTTCTCTGGGTTGCTTACGCACTTTCTTAACTGCGAAACGTGGAACACGTTGTGGATATCTGACCGTTCCTCAGGTAAGTCTAGCTGGTATGCTACCGTGCCTTTTCGGGCCACTATACAGAATGGTCCGATGAATCTTGGCGCTAGCTTTCCTTTTATCTTGAATCGTTGTAATCCCCTCATAGGGGATACTCTTAGGTACACGAATTCGCCGGGTTCGAAACTGACCCCACGATGTTTCTGATCGTAGTAACTCTTCTGTCGACTTTGAGCGGTCTTGAGTCGGTCTCTGATTAGCTTGACTTTTTCCTCGGCTTCTCTGAGCATGTCTGGGCCGAAGATGCGGCTGCCTCCGGTCTCTGACAAATTTAACGGGGTACGACATCTTCGCCCATACAAAGCCTCAAATGGTGCCATTTGCAGGCTGGCCTGGTAACTGTTGTTGTACGCGAACTCGGCATATGGCAGGCTTTCTTCCCAACTGGTTCCATATGTGAGGACACATGCTCTCAGCATGTCCTCTAAAATCTGGTTTACGCGTTCTGTTTGTCCATCTGTCTGGGGGTGGTATGCTGTACTGAAGGCTAGTTGAGTTCCCAGAGCCTGTTGTAAATGATCCCAAAAT
The DNA here is from genome assembly GCA_034509565.1 of Triticum monococcum. Classification (NCBI taxonomy): domain Eukaryota; kingdom Viridiplantae; phylum Streptophyta; class Magnoliopsida; order Poales; family Poaceae; genus Triticum; species Triticum monococcum. The sequence continues at coordinate 9,638,306 of CM067845.1, read as the reverse complement.
CTCGAGACGAACTGAGTGCCTCTGTCAGATATTATAGTCTTCGGGACACCGTGCAGATAGACTATGCGGGAGAGGTAAATCCTGGCAAGCTTCTGAGTGGTGTGGGTTGTCTTTACTGGAATAAAGTGTGCCACCTTGGTTAATCTGTCGGTGATGACCCATATGGCATCATTTCCGTGTCATGACCGAGGTAGTCCGACAATGAAATCCATCCCTATTTCATCCCATTTCCACTCAGGTAGTTTGTTTGGTTGCAGTAATCCGGCTGGTCTCTGATGCTCAGCTTTTATGCGTTGGCAAGAGTCGCAACATGCAATGAAAGTGGCTATGTCCCTCTTCATACCGTGCCACCAAAATCTTTCCTGAATATCTTTATACATTTTGGTTCCTCCAGGGTGGATCGAGTATGGAGCGGTGTGGGCTTCAGCTAAAATTTGCTGTTTGAGGTCTTTTATGTTTGGCACGCAGAGTCTTTCTCCGTATCATAATATCCCTCCATCGTCTACGACGAATTCTGAGGCCTTGCCCATACTCACCTTTCTTTTGATGCCTTCGATGCTAGGGTGACCAGGCTGAGCTCCTTTAATTTTCTCCATAAGGTCGGGCTGTATTTCCAAGTTTGTTATGGTGCCTTCTGCTACCATTAACAAGTTGAGTTTGGCAAACTCCAGTTGGAACTCGGGTCTCAAGCTTTGCAGACTATTTTCGTCGGAGCTGGGGTTCCGACTAAGGGCATCAGCCACCACATTTGCTTTTCCTGGATGGTAATGGATACCAACATCATAATCCTTTACCAATTCCAACCAGCGTCATTGCCGTAAATTTAGTTCTGGCTGTGTGAAAATATATTTGAGACTTTTATGGTCTGTGTATATTTCACATCGATTCCCAAGTAAGAAATGCCTCCATTCCTTGAGTGCATGAATGGCTGCTGCCATTTCTAAGTCATGAGTGGGATAATTTTCCTCATGCTTGCGAAGTTGCCTTGAAGCGTATGCGACAACCTTGCCTTCTTGCATCAATACGCATCCGAGACCCTTTCTGGACGCATCACAATATACTTCAAAAATTTTGTGTATGTCTGGCACAATTAATACTGGTGCCGTTGTTAATTTCCGCTTTAGCTCTTGGAAACTTTTCTCGCAGGCTTCTGTCCATTCAAACTTCTTGTCTTTCCTGAGTAACTGCATCATGGGCTTCGCTATGGTGGAGAATCCTTCAATAAATCTGCAGTAATATCCTGCCATTCCCAAGAAACTCCGTATGTCTGTTACGCTGGCTGGTGACTTCCAGTCAAGCACGGCCTTGAGTTTCTCTGGGTCCACGGCGATACCGTCTTGGGTCAGTACATGGCCTAGAAAGCCTACTTGTCTTAGCCAAAATTCGCACTTGCTGAACTTGGCATACAATTTGTGTTTCCTGAGTTCTCCTAGCACAATCCTGAGATGTTCCGCGTGCTCTTCTGGTGTCTTGGAGTATACCAGAATATCGTCGATGAATACCACAACGAACTTGTCCATAAACTTCATAAATACTTTGTTCATGAGGTGAACAAAATATGCGGGGGCATTCGTTAATCCAAATGGCATTACTGTGAACTCATACAGTCCATATCTGGAGGTGAAAGCTGTTTTGGGGATATCTTCTGTTCGCACCTTTAATTGATGGTATCCTGACCTTAAGTCAATTTTTGAGAATACCTTGGCCTGAGCGAGTTGATCAAACAAATCGTTTATCCTTGGCATTGGTTATTTGTTCTTGACTGTGACCATGTTAAGTGCTCGGTAGTCTATGCACAATCTCAGTGTTCCATCCTTCTTTTTGGCAAATAAAATTGGTGACCCCCAAGGTGAGGAGCTGGCTTGAATGTATCCTTTGTCCAGCAATTCCTTTATTTGTTTCTTCAACTCAACCAACTCGGATGGTGCCATTCTGTATGGTTTCTTGTATATGGGGGTGGTTTCCGGTGCTAGCTCAATGCTGAATTCTATCTCTCGGTCTAGTGGCATGCCAGGTAGCTCTTCGGGGAATACGTCTGGAAATTCACATACTACTAGAACCTTGTTTAGCTCAGAAACATCCACCTTATTCAATCTCGGTTGCCGGGGTATTTTCCTTTCCTTGGCTGGTACTCTTATTGTCTTCCCGTGGTGGTGTGTGAGAATCATGGTCCGGTTGAAACAGTCAATAAAACCTTTGTTGGTGGTTAGCCAGTCCATCCCTAGGATGACATCCAGTCCTTTATTTTCCAACACTATAAGATTTGCATGAAACTCCAATCCTTCAAACTCAATAACCACATCCTGACAGTAATTCTGAGTAACTTGCTGAATCCCAGGGGACTTGATGATCATGGATTTCTCCAAAGGAAGCATCGAAAAATTATTTGCAAAGCAAAACTTTTCGAAATGAAAGAGTGAGAAGCTCCAGAATCAAACAAAACCATTGCAGGTATTGTGTTGACAGGAAACGTACCGAGTACGATATCCGGAGCATTTTGTGCCTCTTCTTTGGTTACGTGGTTCAGATGACCCTTCCTGGGGTTGTTGTTGGGATTGAAATTGTTTCGCTTGGGCGCTGAATTATTGCCACCGTTGTTCGGCTTTGGGGTTGAGTTTCTAGGCTTGGGACACTGCTTGGCATAGTGTCCTTCCTCTCCACAGGCGTAACAAGTAACGCCGGGCGATATGTGAACTCCTTGTCCCTTGCATGAAAATTCTTGATTGGGCGTGAGACGTTGGATGAGGATTTGTGCGTCCCACCCTTTTTAAAATCTGTCTTGCTTCGGTGATTGCGAGCATGGTTAGTTTGGTCCCTTTTTCGCTTGCGGATATCTTCCAGGCTGCGTCTCTCATTTTCCAGAGTAATCGCTTTGTCCACCAGCGTCTTAAAATCTGGAAAAGTGTGCACGACCAGTTGGCATTTAAGCGCGGGCGCCAGACCATCAAGGAATTTCTCCATCTTCTTACTTGCAGTCATACGCTCCTCATTAGCGTAGCGAGACAATAGAGTAAACTGACCATTATAATCTGACACTGTCATGTTCCTTTGTTTGAGGTCAACGAACTCTCTCTTCTTGATTTTCATAATACTCTTAGGAATGTGTGCACCACGGAAACCTTCCTTGAAATCATCCCAGGTTATATCATTTTCATCGGGGTGCATGTGTAGGAAATTCTCCCACCACGATGCGGCTGCTCCTGTGAGATAGTGCGGAGCATACAATACTTTTTCGGGGTCTGAACATCTCGCAATAATTAATTTCCTTTCCATATCTCGAAGCCAGTCTTCGGCCTCAAGAGGTTTGTCAGTGTGAGAGAATGTTTGGGGACGTGTCTTCTGTAGCTCAGATAACTTAGAATGCTGCTGATACTGCCCATGGTGATTTCCCATGTTGATGACTTGGTTCATCATTTCCCGGTGTTGTTGCTGACTCTGTTCATAAAGGCGGCACATTTGGGAAAGTGCCGTTCCACTGTCCTGTTGACTCGGCTGCCCTTGTGTGAAATTGTTGCTTGGCTGAGTGTCATAATTTTCCTCTGGCGGAGTAGGCATGGAGCGAGTCCAAGGACGAGACATTTTTTTCACTCTGGGGATATATTTTGTAAAACACATAAGAAAAGCGAAAAAATGGTCGCAAAAATGATTCCATAAATACACAAGGCTGGCAAATAAATTAAATAGCCAAGATTACTTAAGGAAAACAAATCGATTTGCGCACGGAGAAGGACTGCTCATTACGTATCTTACACGCGGGAGATAATTATACAATACATCACTCAGGATATGCGTACATAATCCTGACATGTTATTTAGGCTAGTGCACTCCTCCAGTTCCTACATGATGCGCAACCAAGCTACTTCTCACAGCCTATGTACACATAAACATATCTTACAAAGTGGTACATCGCATGACGGCTAAGCGTACTCAGTCGGAGATGTTGACGATCTCCTTAGCCCTGCCAAGGGTGAGGCGCAGAGAGGCTGGGGACTCGACCTCATCCTCACCAATAGGCTCCATACGAGTAGTGCTGCGCCGAGTAGATGGAGCGGGTGCCAGTGGCGGAACAACACGAACAGGAGTTGGCGCGAAGGGTGGTGCAGTGTGCGCTGGAGTGGGCGCAATGACTTGGTTGAACTCTTCGCTAGAAGGCAGGCGACGAGTAGGTGCATAAGATGCTGATGACGAGACAAAAGTCAATGGCGGTGCGGTGGGCAGGAGCTCCCTCCTATTGGCGGCATAGCCATGGACTGAGTCCATGCGGGCGGCCACGAAGTCGTCCACCAGGTTGTCGAAGGCTGCCTCCAGGGCCCGGAGATACTCAATAAGCATCTCAAAAGCCTCGTCTCGTTCTCCTCTGGGGCAGGAGAATGCGTAGTGACAGGTGTAAGGCACATGGCATGGAAGATAGCGGTAATGACGAGCCTTCATCACGGGAAGAACATCCCTGAGACGAGCTATCGCCTCGCGGGCTGCCATCTGCATAGCATGCCTCTCCGTAGGCATGGCTCTTCCCAAGAACCGGAAGCGGCGTAACTGACCACGCCCTCCCTTGAACTGCACCGAGGCCTGGTGCATGGTCAGACTGCTGTTGACTCTGTGCTGACAGAGTGTGAAGACTGGGCGCACAGATGGCCCCATCGCGACCTGAACGATGAAGGAGAGAAGCTTGACGAACCCATCGGGCACGTTGGCGAAGGTCTGAGACTCGCAGCTGTTGTCGGCCATCTACAAAAGTAGGTAAAAATTCTGAATGGTCAGATCATAAATTTATGCTGACAGTCAGAAAATGACTACAATTGCAAAAATATAAATTAGCTCTATCATGCTAATAACCGATTAGCAATCGCACCTAGTGGCTTCCTACAGTCAGCCTGGCTCTGGTACCAAGCTTGTCACGACCGGTTTTCCAATAAAAATATTTATTGAGAAACCAATCTCTTAAGTCCAGTATGAGAGAAATCCATCCTTACTGGTAGACAAATTCTTGATACAATAAGCCCGTAGCAAAGAAAAACAAATATATTACAGGGTTGAGCTAAGGGTGCTCAACAAATTATTACAAGCACGCCAATAATTATTCATAATGACGGATATAACACAATGGTGGGGTGGCATACTACTGACTCGAGCATAAAGTGATGGTGGAATAACACAGTGGGGAGTGTGATAACATGACTCTCAAACTGGCATCTCACCGAGCGTCGAGGTGAGGCTCGATGAATTTTATTCGGATGGCAGAAGCGGATATAATACAGTGACCAAATCCAGGGTCGCACGAGACTGACTAGGATTCCTCTAGGCGTCGGACTCGCTATCGAACTCTTCACCCATGAGATCACCTTCGTCAGCATCTGGCCAAATCAACATGCCAGTGAGTATTTTGAAAGTACTCGCAAGACAGTTCGGACGTAAGATATAACAAATGCATGCTGAATGCGTCATGATTAATTTACCAATGCACATTCAAAATTTAGCAAGCAAGGTAAGTTACAAGGGAATCGGCTGTAGTCGGCCTGAAATCCCAACAATAATAAATGGAAAACCGATCGGGTGTCTGAAGTGATGCCTCGAAGGGTGAACAAATAAATAAAGATCATGCCACAGTCGGGCGTCTAAGCGACACCACATAAAGGCTAAAAAGAAATGCCGCAATCGGGCGTCTTAGCGACACCACATAAAGGGCCTATTCACCCCCCTTCTAGTCGATATAACACACTTTCAATTGGTATCAGAGCAAGGTACTCCCTTGTTCTGTGTGATTCGGTTTAACCACCTGGAGTTTTAGCTATGTCGACTGCAGGGATAATCAAAGTCTCCGCTGCGTGCCCTGTCTTCGATGGCACTGAATACCCCTACTGGAAGAAAAAGATGCGCATGCACCTTGAAGCCATTGATGTGGACCTCTAGTATGTCGTCACGAACGATGTTCCCAAAACTGGTGAAGGTGTCACCCCTGCTGATGTCAAGAAGTTCGTTCAACTGGATTCCACTGCCAAGAACATCATCTGTGGTCATCTAACCAAAGGGCAGTATGGTCGTGTGAGTGCTCTGGAAACGTCGAAGCTAGTCTGGGACTGGCTCTCCAAGGTCAACGAAGGCGTCTCAACTCAGAGAGATCAAAGGATCAGTGTCCTTCGCAACCTCTTCAATCACTTCAAAAGACACGACAATGGGAATGTCCAGCTCACATTCGATCGTCTCACTGACATCACAAATGAGCTTCAGGCACTTGGCGCCACTGAGATCACCAAGCATGAAATCGTCAAGACACTCCTGAGATCACTTGACAGCTCATTTGGCACCCTTGCCCTGATGATTCAAGAGCGCCCTGACTTCAAGACTCTCGATCCATATGACATACTTGAGAGGCTCAATACACATGAGTTTCAGCTATCTGAGAAACGTGACATCTATGGTCCCAACTATGGCCGAACTCGCGCTATGAAAGCAAAGGCTGTTTCCTCATCTAAAGAAGAACCTGACTGCAGTTCTGGTGATCCTGAAGACATTGGAAAGGAACTTGCTATGCTTGTGAAGAAGTTCCAAAAATTCACTAAGAAGAAAGGCTTCCGAAAGTCTTCACGATCCAGCTCAAGAAATGATGAAGCTTCTACCCATGACCACAAGAAGAGAACATGTCACAAATGCAAGAAACCTGGTCACTACATCTCTGAGTGTCCTCAATGGGACAATGAGAAGAAGAAGTAGAGCAAGGAATATGATTCTGATGACAAGAAAAAGAAGAAATCCTCAAAGTCTTCTTCCAGGTCTTCATCAAAGTCTTCATCACACAAGAAGAATTCATCTGGCAAGGCTCGTGCATTTGTTGGCAAGGAGATGGATTCAGAACAGGAGTCTGCTTTAGAAGAAGCGGAGGTGGAGTCTGAGGAGGAGTCCGATTCTGGTGTGGCAAGTCTGGCTCTAGCCACAACCTATGTTGCCAAGTCCATCCTCAACACTGAAGACAATGGCTCCGTCACCAACACTGATGCTGATGACAACGACGACTCCGCTCCCACCTACTGCTTCATGGCACGTGGTGCCAAGGTAAAATCACGCGATGCTTACTTTCAAACATCCAGTGAAGATGACTCTGATTGTGAATCCAAACCTAGCTACAAAACACTTGCTAAAATTGCCACTGAACAACAGAAAGCTATGGAACATATTCAAAAGCTGTTAGACAAAAGTGATGACCTGTTGGACGCGGAAATGACCCGTTCTCAGTCCTTAATTGAAGACATTAAAAATCTTCATGTTAAGTACGAGGAACTTGAAGGTCGTCATGAATCGCTCTCAAAAACTCATGAAAAGCTTTCCTACGATTATCTTCAAAGGAAGCAAGAACTTGAGAAGTTGAAAGCGGCTCATGAAGATCTTCAAAAAGAAAATGAGTCACTCCGTGCTCAACAGATCAACACCGCTCAGGAAGGATTTGAACCACCATGTCTAAAATTCATTGAATGTGATAACGCTACATCTGTTGCTAAATGTTGTAATGCTGCTACTGTCGCAATATCTTCAACTGCTGATGTGGTAACTAACCCCTCTGCTGACGATACCACTACTATTGCTTATGAGAATGCTAGGTTGAAGACTTTGCTTGAAACAGGGATGTACGAAAGCCTCAAAGGGCATCAGACATTATGTTATGTTCTCAAAAAGCAGATTCTGAACCAAAACCCTAGGAAAGAGGGTGTAGGGTTCGAGAGGAAAATGAATGTTGATGGTTCATACTGGACGCCTGAGCAGTACCCCAAAACCACATGGGTTGCTGCAAAGGAACCTTCAGTGGATCCATCTACCTTATCTGGCTTCACTTGTGCTAATCCTATTATCATTGATGATTCCTTTAATGCAAACTATAAATTGTTTAAGAATCAGAATGGTAAAGTGCTTGCCAGGTATATTGGTACTAACTGCAGGAATGGGCCACCTATGAAGAAGATCTGGGTACCCAAAAGTTTTCTTGAGAAGCTTCCAGTAAATGTCATCATGACACCACCTGGAAAGAAGACAAATCCCAGACCTATGGCATCATATGGTCAAAGGCTTCATACAGACAAAGGACTCGTCTGAGTCACCCTAACGCCAATGTTTTGCAGGGAAATCATAATCAGACCCATGAATATGAGCGTGTTTCCTCAAACCGCTATGTTCATAGAACAAAGAACTTTTCTGCTTATACTTATGAGTATTATTCTCCTCCTGCAAGGCTATTTTCTAGGGCTTCGAAGCCAAAGTTCTCAGATGCTGCACTTAGACTCATTGCTTCTAAGCCACCCCTAAAGATGTGGGTGGTTAAGAAGAATTAACTTTCTCTTTTGCAGGGAAAGGTCTCCAGCCGAAAAACAAAGGCGTCTGATGCTATTGCTGGGGACCTAAAACATCTTGTTGGGCACAAGATCAAATGCCCAAATGGTCTCACTATGTATTTTGTTCCTGAATCGTTTGCCATTCATCCTATCAGTCCTAATCTTGATCTGAGCTTCCATAATCCTCTTGTCCGTCAAATGTTTATGCTTCACAATGCTCTTGGTGAAGCCTATCCCCCTAACTGTAATGCAGAGTATGACACCTCGTGCTTCAGAATGGATTATGGACAGCGGATGCACTAATCATATGACTGGTGATCGAAGTCTTCTCATGGACTCAACTTTACGTCCATCTGATAAAAGTCACATCACTTTTGCTGACACTGGTAAAAGCAAGGTATTGGGTCTAGGTAGAGTTGCAATCTCGAGGGATCAGCACATGGATAAAGTCATGCTTGTTGAATCCCTTGGTTTCAACTTAATGTCTGTCTCAATGCTTTGTGACTTAAACATGATTGTGCTATTTGGAAAATATCGGTGCCTTGTACTAATGGAATCTAACAAGTCTCTAGTCTTTGAAGGGTACCGGAAAGGTGATCTGTACGTAGTAGATTTCTCAGCAGGACCACAGCTTGCAAGATGTCTCCTTACAAAAGGTTCTGAATGCTGGCTATGGCATCGGAGGCTAGGGCATGCTGGCATGAGGAACTTACATACACTCGCCGAGAAGAAGCATGTCATAGGCATCGAGGACGTCAAGTTCAAGAAAGATCATTTGTGCAGTGCCTGCAAAGCTAGGAAGATGACTAGGGCCAAGCATCCCTCGAAGACAATCATGACGACATCTCAACCTTTCGAGCTGCTTCACATGGACTTATTTGGCCCTGCTCACTACTCTACGCTCACTACCACAGCTTGTCTCTATGGCTTCGTCATTGTTGATGATTACTCAAGATACACATGGGTGCACATAATTCTCTACAAGACTGAAGTGCAAGATGTCTTCAGACGTTTCGCAAATCGAGCCATGAACAATTATGGAGTCAAGATCAAGCATATCAGAAGTGACAACGGCACTGAGTTCAAGAACACCGGACTTGATCTTTATCTGGATACAATGGGAATCACTCATGAGTTCTCTGCTCCTTACACACCTCAGCAAAATGGCATCATAGAGCGCAAGAACAGAACCCTCATTGAAATGGCTCGAACGATGCTCGATGAATACAAGACACCAAGAAAGTTCTGGGCCTAAGCTATTGATACAGCATGTCACATCATCAACCGTGTTTACATTCATAAGCTTCTGAACAAAACATCCTATGAGCTCCTCACTGGCAAGAAGCCAAATGTCAGCTACTTCAGAGTATTTGGAGCAAGGTGCTGGATCAAGGATCCCCATCACAAGTCAAAATTTGCACCAAAAGCTCACGAAGGCTTCATGCTCGATTACGGAAAGGACTCACACTCTTACAGAGTCTTCAATCTCTATCTTTACAAAATCGTTGAAACTGTGGACGTGCGGTTTGATGAAACCAATGGTTCACAAAGAGAACTCCTGCCAAGTACACTAGACGAAGCTCCACCAAATGAATCTATCAAGCTAATGGGAACTGGAGAAATCATGCCTACTGAAGCACAGCCTGAAGAGGAACTTATCATTTCTGCTTCAAATCAACCTGAAGACAATGCTCAGCCTGAAGATAATTCGTCCAATGATGACAATGATCAGCAAGAGCAAAGTCTTCGTCCAGTTCATCCTCGTGTTGCTAATGAAGTACAAGTCGAGAATATTATCGACAACATCAATGCACCTGGTCCACTCACTCGTTCAAGAGCAACACAACTAGCAAATTTCTGTGGGCACTTTGCATTTGTCTCAATCTCTGAACCCAAGAAAGTTGCTGAAGCCTTTATGGAACCTGAATGGATTCAAGCTATGCAAGAAGAGCTTCAACAGTTTGAGCTGAACAATGTATGGGAACTTGTCAAGCGTCCTGACCCACGCAAGCACAACATAATTGGCACAAAATGGATATATCGCAAGAAACAAGATGAGCATGGTCAAGTCATCAGAAACAAAGCTCGTCTTGTTGCACAAGGCTATACTCAAGTAGAAGGGATTGACTTCGATGAAACGTTTGCTCCTGTGGCTAGGCTTGAAGCCATCAGGATACTGCTAGCCTATGCCAACCATCATAACATCCTTCTGTATCAAATGGATGTGAAGAGTGCTTTTCTCAATGGCAAGATTGAAGAAGAAGTGTATGTTGCACAACCGCCTGGCTTTGAAGATCCAAAATATCCTGATATGGTGTACAAACTAAACAAAGCACTGTATGGCCTCAAACAAGCTCCTCGCGCTTGGTATGATACGATCAAAGACTTCCTGAAGAGCAAAGGCTTCAAACCTAGATCCCTCAATCCCACACTCTTCACAAAGACATATGATGGTGAACTATTTGTCTGCCAAATCTATGTGGATGACATTATCTTCGGCTGCACCGACAAAAGATACAGTGATGAGTTTGCTCACATGATGCAAGAGCAATATCAAATGTCCATGATGGGTGAGCTGAAGTTCTTCCTTGATCTTCAAATTCGTCAGCAAAGGAATGGCATCTTCATATCTCAAGAAAAATACCTCAAAGATTGCCTGAAGAAATTTGGAATGCAAGATTGCAAAGGTTACACGACGCCAATGCCAGCCAAACACCATCTGGGTCCCGACGACAATGGTAAAGAGTTCGATGAAAAGGTATACCGCCCCATGATTGGTTCTTTACTTTACCTATGTGCATCTAGGCCAGATATTATGCTTAGTGTTTGCATGTGTGCTCGATACCAAGCGGCACCAAAGGAATCGCATCACTTAGCTGTGAAGCGAATTCTTCGATATTTGGCTTACACCCCAACACTAGGATTATGGTATCCAAAGGGCTCAGAGTTTGATCTGGTTGGATTCTCGGATGCTGATTATGCTGGAGACAAAGTTGATTGCAAGTCTACATCAGGCACATGTCACTTTCTGGGACGATCACTTGTCTGTTGGTCTTCAAAGAAGCAGAACTGTGTATCACTCTCCACTGCTGAATCTGAATACATTGCCGCTGGATCTTGCTGCGCTCAGCTTCTCTGGATGAAGCAAACTCTCAAGGACTATGGTATCCATCTGAAGCATGTGCCACTCTTCTGCGACAATGAAAGCGCCATCAAGATTGCCAACAACCCAGTTCAGCACTCGAAGACAAAGCACATTGAAATTCGTCATCACTTTCTCAGAGATCATGTCATGAAGGAAGATATTGATATCATACATGTCAACACTGAAGAGCAACTGGCAGATATCTTCACAAAGCCCTTGGATGAGAAAAGGTTTTGCAAGTTGCGGTGTGAGCTAAATATCTTGGAATCCTCGAATGTCCTGTGATCAGGCACACATCCTAACACTTATGCATTTTGATGACTTAGATGTGCAACACACGAAGTAAAGTATATCTTCAATCAATGAAGACTTACATTCTAAGTGTGAATACATTAACGTGGAATTTGACTTCGGAGCGCCACGATAATTGTGCGCCGTGTCTGAGTCTAATACTTCCTATATGGTGGGTAACGCCACCACCAAATCTTTGTTTGAAGTGTTTCTCTTGGCGTTACAAATTGCTGTGTCTTCACATTTGATTTATCTTCTTGTTTGTCTTCACATATTGATTTGATCTTACTCAGATATATATATATATATAGACTTGTGTTCTATCCTCTACAACATTCACTTATAGCTAAGTCTTCTTGTTGAATCTTTTTAACTAAGTGAATGTGATCGGACCCTAACCCTTCTATTCTTTCTACCTCAAATTCTATCTATCCAAATCATATGCATTCTGTTGGAACCGTCGAATGTCTTCTCTGCGTCCTTGTTAGCAGAAGATACAGAGACAAACATTAAATCTGTCTTCAATGATCAATCATTTTTTTGCCTGAAACCCGAAGAAGCCGGAACGACCACCCCGACAATCCAGGTGTGCGTGGAAACATGGAACAACTCCCTATGTGTTGCATGTACGCCACGTGTCTCTCAGATGTGAATCGCCAGGGGCACCTGTGTAATTGCACTGTGCCATGCCCCTTCCTTATAAATGCACATCCCGTCGCGGTCAAAACACTTCCTCCACCTCTCCACCTCGACAAACCCTAGCGCCACCGCTATCTCTCGACGACGCCAGTGACGAAGCGCTTAGCTGCCGCGACCTCGTCGACGCCGTCCTCACACCGGCCACGGACATTGTCCCCTCCGTCGTCGCCGTAGGTGTCCTCCGTCGCCAAGTTAGGGCATGGTGGATTGAACTGCTCGGTCTCCTACTCTTCCCATCTAGCAGTTCTTTGTGTGGTAAATAAAACTCTCTTTTTACCGTCTTTTTGATCCTCATAGATTCATCATGTCTACCAAAATAGGTTTCTGCCTATAGAATGTTAGATCTATCCTGTCTGCATCTCATACTGCCTAGTATATTCACTTAAGCTTCATATCTAGTTGATTCTTCACTTGTACTTATTCACGGACTCGTACAAATCTGGAACCAACTCTCAACATATAAGTGAATGTCTTCGCATCATGAGGTCAATGTCTTCAAACTGATTTATCTTCAAAATCTTCTGAGAATGCATATGACCTCTTCCCCTTCCCTCGCATCTCTAATGCTGTCACAGGTACATGTCCGTGGGAGAATCCCTTGGTTCTCGTAGTCTGCATTTGTTTGCAGAATTCTTACAGCGTCATATTAACTCTCCCGAAGCCAGTTCCTGTCTGTCCAGTCAGCGAAAGCCTTTGAAGCCTTTGAACGTATTGAAACCATTCAGTTTGAAGTTCATGGCTGCAGAGAGATCAGTAAGGAAGGGTGGCAGACAGCGCCGTGGAGGAACATCAAGAGATTTGCCTGATGACCTCTCAGAGCTTTACAAGACAGATCCTGAAGAGGATTACAATCAGCGCAATACCCGAATCCAATGGATTCAAAGATATTGGGCTGAACAGTGGTTCAAATACAAGTTCGTGACCCAGGAATACACTGAGAAGAATGCTATCAAAAGTCCTTGGGGTGATATTCTCTTTCGAGGACTTCCTCCCAAGAATAGAGCTGAAGCTATTGCACAGGGTTTCTATCCTTGTACGGTCCATGGACGTCAGCCTGAAAATGCCGACCCATCATCATTGCTCTGGTGTCGTGACGACAATCTCTTCAAGCGCAACCTCCAGCATGCAAAGGCATCGGCCAAGGAAAACAAGAAGTCATTGGGGTTAGACTTCAACCCTGGTCCCTCTACTCCCCGTGCTGACGGCTCACGTGATGCAGAACCCAATATCATTGGTCCCTCTACAACCTTGATGGTCTCATCACTCACATCAGAGTCCAAGGTGCCAAAGTGGATCATTCTGATGATGATGCTGACACTGATGAAGCCCCTGCTCCCACTCCAAAGCCGTAGAAGCCAAAGAAGGCTAAGGCTTCAAGATCAGCTGCTCCTTCAAAAGCTTCACATATGAAGCCACTGGCTACTGCACCTCCTGAAGACAGTGTGCAGTCTGAAGATCAATCACGCATCTCCAAGAAGACGGAGAAGAAATAGAGAATCTTCAAGAATACTGATCAGACACTGACTCCTGCTGCTATTCTGCGAGAAGAGCCCATTGATCTATCCAACGATGAAGATCTTGCAGATGATGCCCTTGAGCAACTAATCAAGAGCAAGGAAGAAGCAGAGATCTGCAATGATTTGCCTCACTTTGATGTGGCAATCTTCCATAACTTCATTGATGAGTGGTTTGACACTCCAAATCTCAGCTTTGAAGATCTGCAACTTCCCATTGGCCTCAGTGTCACCTTCAACGGCGCCATTGCTTCTGAGCTAGCTCTTGCTCAGCGCATTGTTGAACTGAAGCACAAGATCGACCATGAGAAAGCTCAGTCCAAGAAGCATATGGCCAAGCTCAGCGTGCAAGATGTCAAAAACTTTCAAGTCATGATGCATGAGCTCAAGGAAGCTTTTCTCAAGAAGCGGGAAGAAGCCAAAGGTTCTCGTGAGCGCATGAAGAGCCTGGCTGCCAAGTGTGTGCAAGCCTACAATGAGGCTGAGAAGCGCAAGGCTCTTGGTCGTCCTGGCATCGACCCAAGAATGGATGCAAAGAAGAAGAAGCCATCGACTGACCAATCTGCTCCTACAAGGCAGGAAGAGCCACGCATTGTCTTCCCAAGTAGCATGACCAGCTCGAAGCCAAAGGTCAAGTCCACCGCTTCCGATCTGAAGAAGACATGGGCTGCCGAGGCTGAAGCCAGAAAAAGGAAAAATCCTGAAGCCTCTGATGCTGCTCCCTCCAAGAAGAAGCGCAAAACCAAGAAGGATAGGGCTGCTCCCACAGAGCCCTTAGTTGTTGAACCAATCTCTGTTGCTCGTCCTGCATCTGCACAACAAGAACGACAAATGATAATTCATGAGCCTGCTACCACAGAGGCTCCTGAAGACATTCCAACAGTTGACCCCACCGCTGCTAAAGACATTGGTCCTCACGACAATGTTGAAGATGATGAAGTTCTTCCTCAGATCGCACACAACATGGTATCATCGCCTGTTCTCACGAACAACAAACTCATCAGCATTGGTCGTCCTTTGACGCCAATTGCTCAGGATGATTCATGGGCTGATCACCCACAAACCTTCCCCCATCAAGAAGACACACCAGTAACTCCCCCAACTCAAGTCACCAGTCAGGTGCTTGAAGATGATGACTTTGAGGCCCAACCAACTCCATCTCCACAGGCGTCGCCAACATTCCGCAGGCTTCGCAAAGGACCAAGGCCTCAAGTCGAACTACCAAGTGTTCCAGAAGGAGATGAGCGCCAATCTGTTTCACGCCAAGTATTTCCTGAAGCTTCTCCTTCTGTGAACATCCCTGAATCTGAAGCCAAAGTGGCTAAAGATATTCCGGCTGCATCAGCCGATGACCAAGACGAGCCAAGAGAAGAAGAAGCACGTGTCGTTACACCCCCCTCCACACAAGTTGTTCTCGAGGAGAACGTGTCTGACCCTCCAGCTACTCAAGTGGAGGTTAACAACAATGAGGCTTCCACCAACACCAACACTGAAGCCAATGACATGGTCATGGCTGATGACAATGTGGAGCCTGTAGTCAATATGACACCTGAAGTGACTGCACCTGAAGCTGATACTGCACCTATTGCCAGTCTGCAACCTGAAGTTAATGCCACTGCTCCTGTTCCGCCACCAAGGCCTCATACCATTGAGCAGGCACATAATTATGGGCAGCTCATTACTGTCAGATGGCCCATTCTGGTTCCTCCCCCTGCTGCTGGTCCTCAATTTGACTATCATGTTCAGCACAGGCCACAATTTCAGAAACCAAAGCCAAGACTGCCCAGGTTCCCAGGCACTGCAACTTCACCAGGATCATTCAATGCTAATGGCTTCAAAGCGCACAACACTTTCTTCGATAGCGCCAAGAACCCTTATTCAAGGCCACGGATCTCATTAGATAGATTCTGGAGCTATCAACAGCGAAGCTATTACTCATGCGTTCTCTATGATCAAGGGCGCATCTTCCCTCACATGCGTCTTGACGCTGAAGCCATTGCTGGACTGCCATGCCTTGAAGAAGCCCTTGACTGCTTTTGTGATGCTGGGCTGCTGAATTTTGTGACTGATAAAGAGCACTGGAATGAAGAGCTGCTTCTGCAATTCTATGCAACTCTCCACATTCGCGGATTCAACAAGATTCCGAAGACATGGGTCCTTGAGTGGATGACCGGAAATATACATCATGAAGCCAAAGCTCTTGACATCATTGAGCTCACTGGCCTGTCCACTCCAGGCGATCTATATGAACCTGGTTGTCAGCGCCACCGCGATGCTTTGGAGAGCATTTTTCAGAAGCCAGAGCCTAACATGAGACAAATGCTAAGCATGATGAAGCCTCTGCCACGAGATGCTGATTATCCAAAGGAGTTCTTTGTCGAAGACCTCGAGTATCTGCCTCGCACCATTTATCACATCATCAGGCGAACTCTTTGGCCTGTCAAAGGACATTCTTCATCAGCAAAACTTGAAGGAGCAATGAAGACTTTGGTCTTCTATATCTTCAATGGCATCAGCTTCAATGCTCAAGACTTCTTTATCAGGCAGTTGGCTGCATCAGGATCTGATCTTTTTGGCCTTAAGTTCTACGCTCCATGGGTCATGCGCCTCATCAAGCTTCATTCGGCTGTCAACTATCAACCTTCTGCTCGCAACCATCTCATATTCCTGCCAGAGGTTGATATGTCAGTTGAAGCCATATACCCAGAGCCTGCCAAAGAGCCCATTTATCTTCACAACGTTGATCGCCAAAGCTTCACTCAGCCCATTGAAGGAGTCCAAGCTATCTCTCGTGTCTACCCTTTGGCTGGCCATACTCGCTTACCTCACCAAGCTCAGACTGAAGCTACTGAAAGCACAATTGCCCAAAGGCCTTGAAAGAGATCTCTTGTTCTCAATGACCGAGAACTTCTCGTTTCCTTACATCAGAAACAGGATAAGCATCACTACTGGCTCAAACGACAAATGCAAAGCCTCTTGGTGGATGTCAATCGAATTCGCAACCTTGCCACCAAGAATGCCTTTGTTACACATGAAACCTGCCGGAGGTCATGGAAGAGTTTAACACTACTAAGTGCTGAAGCAGATCTTCAAGACGATGGCTTCACTGAGAGATTCAAGTTTGACTCCACTCCTCCTAGGAATGCTGTTTTGCGTCGAACTCCGTCTCTTGAAGACTCTGATTATTCCTCCTCCGCTGCAACGGTGAATGCCAGAGTGATCGATGATCAAGATGATGCTACCTCATCCCCTCCTCCATTAGCGCGTGTCGACCCTGCTCCAAGCACTTCAACACCACCAAATACCAATATCGACACTGCTCCAAGTTCCTCTGCACCGCCAAACACCAACGCCGACCCTGCATCCTCTCCTACTTCGTTTGGAAACGAGTAGAGCCTCTATGTCTTCAAACCTTTTTGGTCCTTACTGACAAAAGGGGGAGAAGCATATGAGTTGATAGTCTTCAAGCGGGTCCATATGGGCGGGTGCTCTATATTTTGCGTTGTGCTTACAACTCTTGCTTTTCGATACATTTGGTTCTTTGAGTTGTAACACTTAAACTCGATGGTCGTCTGCTACTTATTTGCTATTATGTGATGCGATGATAAATCCCGCATGTGTGATGATAACTTCCGCACTTAGGCCATTCTGCAGACTTCCATTTTTCATTATGCATGTCATTATTTTCGTTATATCAAATCATGCATGATGGATTATCTTCATAAGTTGAAGAGGATGTCCACAAGTACAACCTGCCATGTGCATTTGCATTCCAAAAGCAAATTACCTATATGCACATCTTCAGGGGGAGCCTTTGCCACTTATGAAGACAATACCTTTATCCTTTACAATTTCACATACTTTTATCCCCGTTGAAAACTTCAACTAGTTTGTCATCAATCACCAAAAAGGGGGAGATTGTAAGTGCATCTAGTGCCACCCCTAGTTGGTTTTGGAGTATTGACGACAAAGCTGGTTGAGGGACTAATGTGTTTGTGAGAATTGCAGGATAACATAGGTAGTAGTCCCTCATTGATTCGGTTTACCTACCGGAGAGGACCCCTAAAAATGTATGAAGACATTGACGACAATGGTGGGATATGACGACATTCATATTGAAGACTATGACAGGAGAAGACAATGAGTGAAGACTTTGGAGCGCGAAGACTTAGTTGTTCCGTTGTTTCCTTTTCTTCTTTGTTGAGTCATAGGAACCACCGTACTGTTAAGTGGGGTCCAAGTGAACAAACTCAGAGTGACTGAAGTGATGCTCAACCAAATCCTATGTCTTCGAGCGAAGACAATGAGAGAAATCTTATCCAGAGCTGGATGAGTCAGCTTTACTTTTAGCCCAAGCAAAGTTGCCGTGTGTGTTTGAAATCTGACCGTTGGAACACGTGTCAGTTCCTTAGTGACCCAGGGTCATTTCGGACATATCAGGTCGGGTTGCCTTGTGGCTATAAATAGCCCACCCCCTACACCATAAATTGGTGGCTGCTCAGAGTTAGTGCACGACTTTTGTCGTTTGAGAGCAACCCACCTCGAAGCCTTTAAGAGAGAGAAATCCTTGCGAGGACAAAGCCCAAACACCCAGAGCCAAAGAGTGTTAGGCATCACTGAAGTCTTTCTGTCCGCGTGATCTGAAGACTTATTACACTTGAGGACTGTGAATCCTCCAGCCGGTTAGGCGTCGCGTTTTGAGCATCCAAGAGTCATTGTGGATCGCCGGTGAACGAAGTCTGTGAAGGTTTGGAAGTCTACCTTGAAGACTTACCAGAGTGATTGGGCGAGGACTGGGTGTCATTAGCTCAAGGAGAATACGGTGAGGACTGTGTGTCCGGGACTTTGTGTCCTCAGGTTTAAATACCTAGCCGCTCCAACCAGACGTACAGTTGTCGTAGCAACTGGAACTGGTCAAACAAATCACTATCTTCCCCAAGCTACCGGTTCTATCTCTTCTCTCTCTCTTTACTTACTGTTTGTCTTCGTGAAGTCATTGCCTGCTTGCTTTATCTGTTTGACTTCACTGTGAGACTACTTGTTCTGTCCGGATTCATACTATCTTCCATCCCGATCCATACTACCTAGCTGCTATTAGTCTCTGTGCATTCACCTCATTGAATACTTGACTATGGCTTGTCTAGTGTAGTCTATCTTCCGCTGCATCTGAATAGCATCAGTTTTATTGTTTGTCTTCAAAACTTCCATGTTTTGAAGACATTCATAAAAATCACCTATTCACCCCCCTCTAGTCGATATAACGCACTGCTATTAATTCTGATATGTCACATGTTATTGATGATGCCACTTCTGCTGTGCATGATACTTATGATGAAACTAATTCTATGCTTGATAATACCGTGCCACTAGGTAAATTTCTTGATGAACAACTTGCTAGGGCTAGAGAGAATGAAATTATTGAAACTGATAATATTGATGAAAGCGATGATGAAGATTCTCCCCCTAAATATTAATTTCCTGTTGTGCCTGGGGGTTATGTTATGGATGAAGAAACTGCTAGAGACTTTCTTGCTTGCAATGATAGAAGTGATCTTAAGAAATTATTAGCTAAGATGAAACAAAAATCCTTGAATGCTAGAATGAAATATGATCCTGCTTATGCTACTTCACCTATCTTTGTTAAGGATTATGAATTCTCTGTCGATCCTGATATAATTACTTTGGTTGAATCTGATCCTTTTTATGGCTATGAATCTGAAACTGTTGTGGCACATCTTACTAAATTAAATGATATAGCCACCCTATTCACTAATGATGAGAAAATTCGCTACTACTATATCCTTAAGTTATTTCCGTTCTCATTAAAGGGTGATGCTAAGACATGGTTTAATTCTCTTGATCCTGGTTGTGTGCGTAGTCCCCAGGATATGATTTATTACTTCTCTGCTAAATATTTTCCAGCTCATAAGAAACAAGTTGCCTTAAGGGAAATATATAATTTTGTGCAAATTGAAGAAGAGAGTCTCCCACAAGCTTGGGGGAGGTTTCTCCAATTACTTAATGCTTTGCTTGATCATCCTCTCAAGAAAAATGAAATACTTGACATCTTTTATAATGGACTAACCGATGCTTCCAGAGACCACCTGGATAGTTGTGCTGGTTGTGTTTTCAGGGAAAGAACTGTTGATCAAGCTGAAATTCTATTGAATAATATGTTAACAAATGAAAACAATAGGACACTTCCTGAACCAACTCCTAAGCCAACTCCAAAGAAAAGGGGTGTTCTATTTCTCAGTCTAGAAGATATGCAAGAGGCAAAGAAATCTATGAAGGAAAAAGGTATTAAAGCTGAAGATGTTAAGAATTTACCACCCATTGAAGAAATACATGGTCTTAATTTGCCGCATGTTGAAGAAATACATGGTCTTGACAACCCGACATAGGTAGTAAAGGTAAATTCTCTCTATAGATTTGATAAAGCTGAAATCCCGCCTACTAAGTTTGCTAGCCAATGCTTAGATGAGTTTGATGACTTTATGGTTAAGCAAGAAAACTTCAATGCTTATTTTGGTAGAGAATTAAAATGCAATGCTTATATGATTGAACACTTGAGTGATTATATGTCTAGAGTTAAAGGTGAACTTAAACTCATTAGTAAACATGCCTCTATGGTTACCACCCAAGTAGAACAAGTACTTAAAGCTCAGAATGATTTTCTCAATGAATTAAATAGTAAGAATAATGACTATGCTGTTAGAGTTGCTACTAGAACGGGTAAAAGGACTCAGGAACCTTTGTATCCTAAAGGCCACCCTAAGAGAATTGAGCAAGATTCTCAGAGAACTAATGTTGATGCACCTAGTCCTTCTAAGAGGAAGAAAAAGGAAAATGATAGGACTTTGCATGATTCTAGTGAACCTGTTATAGACAAACCTGAGAATCCCAATGACATTTCTATCTCTGATGCTAAAACACAATCTGATAATGAACATGAACCTAGTGATAACGTTAATGATGATGTTCATGTTGATGCTCAACCTAGCAATAATAATGATGTAGAAATTGAACCTGCTGTTGATCTTGATAACCCACAATCAAAGAATCAATGTTATGATAAGAAAGACTTTGTTGCTAGGAAGCACGGTAAAGAAAGAGAGCCATGGGTTCAGAAACCCATGCCTTTTCCGCCTAAACCATCCAAGAAAAAGGATGATGAGGATTTTGAGCGCTTTGCTGAAATGATTAGACCTATCTTTTTGTGTATGCGATTAACTGATATGCTCGAAATGAATCCTTATGCTAAGTATATGAAACAAATTGTTACAAATTAAAGGAAGATACCGGAAGCTGAAATTTCCACCATGCTTGCTAATTATACTTTTAAGGGTGGAATACCAAAGAAACTAGGAGATCCAGGAGTACCAACTATGCCATGCTCCATTAAAAGAAACTATGTTAAAACTGCTTTATGTGATCTTGGAGCCGGTGTTAGTGTTATGCCTCTCTCTTTATATCATAGACTTGATTTGAATAAGTTGGCACCTACTGAAATATCTTTGCAAATGGCTGATAAATCAACTGCTATACGTGTCGGTATTTGTGAGGATGTGCCTGTTGTAGTTGCAAACGTTGCTATTCTAACGGACTTTGTTATTCTTGATATTCCCGAGGACGATAGTATGTCTATTATTCTTGGAAGACCCTTTTTGAATACTGCAGGGGCTGTTATTCATTGCAACAAAGTCAATGTCACTTTTCATGTTAATGGTAATGAACATACGGTACACTTTCCAAGGGAACAACCTCAAGTCCACAATATCAATTCTATTGGAAAAGTTCCAACTATTACTATTGGAGGTTTTGAATCTCCTCTTCCTACTATCAAGAAGAAACATGATATTCTTATTGTTGGGGATGTTCATATCCCTGTTGAGGTAACCTAGTGCTATTCGAAAATTCTCCAATTTCATGCAATTCGGAATGAGTTTGTTAACAAGACCTGATCAACCTTGTTAGTAGATTCCTTTTGATGAGCATGAGATGGATGAAGTTAGAAAGCACAACTCTCTATACCCTCCTTTTACTTTATGTTATTTAGAAGAAATAAAGAAAAATAGTATTTTTTGTCTATTTTCTGAATTATCCGTGCAATAAAAAATACCCCGAAAATAAAAGTTTTCCAAATGCCCCGAAAATGAAATATGATTTTTTCTAGAATATTTAAGAATATCTGGCACTGAGAACACATCAGGGGGAGCTGGCACCTGGCCACGAGGGTCCAGGGCGCGCCCCCTTCCTCGTGGGCCCATGGTGGCTCCCCTCCACTTATTCCAGCACCCACACACTCCTTCTTCCTCCCAAAAAAATCACCAACCAGCTCAAGCACGAGTTCTAGCTCATTTTGCTGCGACTTTCGATCTCCTTGCTCAAAGCCCCATTCACAAAACTGCTTTGGGGGGTTGTTCTTCAATATGTGACTCCTCCAATGGTCCAATTAGTTTTTATTCTAGTGCTTTATTCATTGCATATTTTTGCTGCTTAGGTGACCCTGTTCTTGAGCTTGCATGTCAAATTTATTTGGTCCCAAGTAGTTCTAATGCATGATATAGTCTCTAGGCACTTATGGGAGCAGTTTTTTTGATAGAAAGACTGTAAGGGAACCCCCTACAGTATAATTGGTGCAACAAACCCAAATTGCAAGTACCATGCCTTGAACCTGGGTGGGTGGGAGTAGTTGCTATCAATTTTGTTGAGTTTGGTTCACTTTTATTTGAAGTTACTAAAAATTTCAGAAATTTTTAGAAAATGATGAAGAGATTTTTGAGGGGTTCCCCGAGTCGAAGCTCGAAAGATAAGCAAAGTGAAGAAGAAGAGAGGCCCAAATATAATCTGCCTCGCACCATGGAGATTCGGTCATGTGAATGGCCTTGTGATGATTTCTTGAGAGCAGCCGGGGTTTATGATGATTTTTATGAGTTGGCTAAGAATGCAGGCCTCACCGACTTCCTCCGCAACCAACGCGAACATGATCTCTTACTCACTAATATCTTTATACAAAATTTTCATTTCCATGCTAGGAGGTCACACTACAGGAATCAGCTACTTTGCCGTCTGCCATAGCGGACGGCAAAGGCACGAACGGCGGACGGCAAAGGCCTTTGCCGTCAGCGGCGGACGGCAAAAGGCTCCGGTAAAGTAGGCTTCGGTAAACAGGTTCTTTGCCGTCAGCTACTGACGGCAAAGTCTTTGCCGTCTGCGGCGGACGGCAAAGAGAGAGCGGCAGATGGCAAAGACGGCGGACGGCAATAGTTGCGCTGTCAGTCCGTTAAGTGGCTAACGAAAGGCCTTTGCCGTCTGCCGCTGACGGCAAAATTTCTAGGGTCTTTGCCGTCCGCTGTATGATGTCATCTACACGTCACTACGTGGCAGGTTCTTTGCCGTCTGACACTGACGGCAAAGTCTTTGCCGTCTGCCACTGTAGGCAAACTGACCAAACGGGCCAGCTCCCAGGAAGCACAGGTGGACGCCACGTGGCTTCTTTGCCGTCCGCGGCAGACGGCAAAGAGCAGGTTGCCGTCGGTGGCAGACGGCAAAGAGCCTGCATATTGGCTCTTTTATCTGTTTTTTATTAAATCCAACAATTTTCATCACAAATATATATGACATATATAGATATATTTCAAAAGGCCATTATAGAGCAAACATATAAGATATCCAACACATAACTTCATCATCCAACCATATATATTACATGCATAGTTCCATCATACATAACAAGTTCAACATAGAGGCATCCAACCATATATATTACAATAGTTTCATCCAACGATACATGCATAGTTCAATGATACAAAAGAAACAGAGAAAGGGATAAGGAGCACTCCATCTATGCAAGCTTTCGTCAAGTGAATGAAATCTGCAAAATGAAAAATAAGAAAGTTAGAACAAGAAGAGTAGAACAAGAAGAAGACTAGAACAAGAAGAGTATGTCATTTATGAGCTAACTTACGTGAAATGGATCATATATGAGCTAACTAAGTTGAAATGGGTCGTTTATGAGCTAGCTAAGGTGAAATGGATCATTTATGAGCTAACTTAGTTGAAATGGGTCGTTTATGAGCTAGCTAAGGTGAAATGGATCATTTATGAGCTAACTTAGTTGAAATGGGTCGTTTATGAGCTAAGTAAGGTCAAATGGATCGTTTATGAGCTAACCTAGGTGCAATGGATCGCTTATGATCAAACTTAGGTAAAATGCATCATTTTAGAGGTAACCTAGGTAAGATGGATCATTTTGGAGCTAACCTAGGTAAAATGGGTCATTTTAGAGCTAACTTCGGTAGAATGGATCATTTATGAGCTAAGTAAGGTTAAATGGATCATTTTAGAACTAACTTAGGTAAAATAGATCATTTATGAGCTAACTTAGGTAAAATGGATCGTTTTTGAGCTAACTAAGGTGAAATGAATCGTTTTTGAGCTAACTAAGGTGAAGGGCATCATTTTTGATCTAACTAAGGTGAAATGGATCGTTTTTGAGCTAACTAGGTGAAATGAATCGTTTTTGAGCTAACTAAGGTAAAATGGATCGTTTTTGAGCTAACTTAGGTGAAATGGATCGTTTTTGAGCAAACTTAGGTGAAATGGATCATTTAAGAGCTAATTTAGGTGAAATGGATCGTTTTTGAGCTAACTAAGGTGAAATGGATCGTTTTTGAGCTAACTAAGGTGAAATGGATCATTTTTGAGCAAACTTAGGTGAAATGGATCATTTAAGAGCTAATTTAGGTGAAATGGATCGTTTTTGAGCTAACTAAGGTGAAATGGATCGTTTTTGAGCAAACTTAGGTGAAATGGATCATTTAAGAGCTAATTTAGGTGAAATGGATCGTTTTTGAGCAAACTTAGGTGAAATGGATCATTTAAGAGCTAATTTAGGTGAAATGGATCGTTTTTAGCTAACTTAGGTGAAATGGATCGTTTAGGAGCTACTCTAGGTAAATTGGGTCATTTTAGAGCTAACTTGGATAAACTGGATCATTTATAAGCTAACCTAGGTAAGATGGGTCATTTTGGAGCTAACTTAGGTAAAATGGATCGTCTATGAGCTAACTAAGCTAATTATGCAATTTTTGACATAAGTAAGCTAAGTATAGATCGTTTTAGAGCTAACTTAGGTAAAATGGATGGTTTTGGAGGTCAGTAAGCTTATTAAGTCATTTTGGAGGAGAAGAAGCTAAGTCTACGTCATTATGGTAAGCATTGGAGGAAATAAAGCTAAGTCTAGGTGTTTATGCATGTGTTAAGCAAAACACTAGATAAACTTACCAAGATCCAGGAGGTGTAGGAGCGGGGTGGCTCGTGTCGGTAGCTGGAGAAGGATCGTGTGATGCTTGTCTGGAGTTATGCTGCACCAAAGATCATTTCCAATGTCTTGTTAGCATGATGACACTCAAATGTTAAGACTAGCAAGTAATGTCCATTCAAATAAAACTCACCGTGGTCCCAGGAGCAATCACTGGCATCGGCGGAGCGGTCTGACCTGTCTTCTCGCACACAGACTGCACATTTGGTTTTGACGACTCAGTCATACTAGTTAGTAATGAGACAAACACTACATGAATGTTTTGGCTAATCTGCAGAAGAAACTTACCACAAGGAGCTCGTACATGGCCCTTGCCTGCATGTCATTCCGTGCCCTCTCCTCCTCCAGCATCTTTGTCGTCCTCTCCTCCAACTCCCGCTGCCTCTCCGCCGCCTCCGCCAGAAGTTTCTCTGTTCTATCTCTCTCACTCTGTATAGCAGCCTGCAATACCACTCACATGACCATTTGTAATCATTGATGGAAGCGCACACAATGTAATGGAGAAAGATAACTGAGTACGTATCACTAACCTTGATGGCGAGTTGCACTGGCCGTTCACGAGGCCTTATCTCAGGAGCGGAGCTCGACTGGCGTGCCTTGATCTCCGGGAGAGTGCTAGGACAACGGATAAGTCCATCTCCAATGGCTATGGAGCCATGGGACCTCCCACCACCAGATATCATCAACAGCTCAGGATCAATGGGACCCTGGCTCGGGTTAAAGTCCTCCCCTTTCCTCGCCTTCCCCTCATCTCTATATCTCACGAGCTTGTTGTGGGAGGAGATGTTGGTGAAGTTGTTTGCATCATCGAGGTCAGACTGAGAGAAAGCCTTGACTTTCTTGAAAGAGGCAGTGTGGGCCATGGCATACAGGTCAGTGTCGGGGTCGGGGTGTCGGGTAAGGCCAGGGGTCTCGGGGTCGGGGTCTCGGGGTCGGGGTGTCGGGTCAGGCTCGGGGTCGGGGTCTCGGGGTCGGGGTGTCGGGTCAGGGTCGGGGTCTCGGGGTCGGGGTGTCTGGTCGGGGTGCCGGGTCGGGGTCGGGGTCGGGGTGTCGGGTTGGGGTCGGGGTGCCGTGTCCGTGTCGGGGTCAGGGTGTCGGTGTCGGGGTGTCGTGTCGGTGTCGGGGTCGGGGTCTCGGGGTCGGGGTGTCGGGTTGGGGTCGGGGTGCCGTGTCCGTGTCGGGGTCGGGGTGTTGGGTCAGGCTCGGGGTCGGGGTGTCGGGGTCGGGGTGTCGGGGTCGGGGTCTAGGGGTCGGGGTCGGGGTCCGGGTGTCGGGGTCGGGGTCTAGGGGTCGGGGTGCCGGGTCGGGGTCGGGGTGCGGTGTCGGGTCGGGGTGCCGTGTCGGGTCGGGGTTTTTTCCTCTTTTTTCCTTTTCTTCTTCTTCCTTTTCTTCCTTTTCTTCCTTTTTTCCTTCTTCTTCTTCTTCTTCTTCTTCCTCCTTTCCTTTTTCCTCTTCTTCTTCTCCTCCTCTCCTCTTTTTTCTTCTTCTTTTTCCTCTTCTTCTTTTTTCTTCTCCACCTCCTCTTCTTCTTCTCCTGATCTCCTCTTTTTTCTCTTTTTCTTCTTTCCTAAAACTAAACTAAACCTAAAACTAAAAAAACAGAAAAAGAAAAAAACTAAATCTAAACCTAAAACTAAACTAAGACTAAACCTATAAACCTAAAACTAATCCTAAAACTAAAACTAAATCTAAACTAAACATAAACCTAAAACTAAAAAAACAGAAAAAAAGAAAAAAAGGAAGAAGATCACCTGCAGGGTGGAGGAGGGGGGCGGTGCGGCCTGGGGCGGTGGAGGAGCGGGGCGGGGCGGCCTGGGGCGGCGGAGGAGGGGGGCGGGGCGGCCTGTGGCGGCGGCGCCGGGCCCGGCTGGGGCGGCGGGGCGCGGAGGTGCCGGGGCGCCGGGGCGTGGCGGCGCCCAGACGGCAGGGCGGTGGGGGCGGCGGGGGCGACGGGGTGGGGGGCGCCGGGGCGGCGGCGGGGGGCGCTGGGGCGGCGGCGGGGGGCGCTGGGCCGGCGGCGGGGCGTGGTGCGACGGGGCGGTGGAGGTGGGAGAGAAAGAGAGAGAGAGGGGGGGGTGTGGGGCGCGGCCCCGTTAACGTTACGTGGGGCCTCCCTCTTTGCCATCCGCCACCCTTTGCCGTCCGCCTTCTTGCTCTTTGCCGTTCGCTAGCGGACGGCAAAGAGGGGGCCCGTTAGGTTTTTTTTTTTGCAGCTCGTCAGTGGGGCCCCTCCCTCTTGGCCGTCCGCTAGCCTACGGCAAAGAATCTTTGCCGTCCGCTAGCAGACGGCAAAGAACTGGCTGATGGCAAACTTGGTCTTTGCCATCAGCCAGTTCTTTGCCGTCTGCTTTTTGGAAGCTGATGGCAAAGAAGTTCTTTGCCGTCCGCTAGCGGACGACAAAGAACTGGCAGATGGCAAACTAGCTGATTCCAGTAGTGTCACCACCTTCGGTGGATTTTTATTTATATGATGAGTACAAGGAGATGCCCTTCTCTGAATTTTGTGAGGTTTGCAAGCTTCCCTTTAAGGACAGTGTAGAGGAACCACATCGTAACGATGTGGAGGGATTTATTGATATGATTGCTGTAGGGGAAACGAGGAAAGTTCCCGACGCAAAAATTACTAGCATACACTTTCCTGTTCTACATTACTTTGCAATATTTGCTAGTAGATGCTTAATTGGTCGTGGAAACTGTGGCAACCTTAGTGCCCCTGATATTGTTATTTTGTTCCATGCCTTGTTTCAGGATGATTCATTTAGTATGGGTGCTATTGTTGCAAAACGGTTAAATCTTAACCGTACTAAGGGCCCCATCTTGGGAGGCATCTTCGCCTCGCGCCTCGCTGCATACTATAACATACCTATTAGGCATTATGAGAAAGAAGAAAAGTTGCTACCTCCTGTTTTTCTAGATTATAAGAATATGGTGATACGTCTCCGTCGTATCTACTTTTCCAAACACTTTTGCCCTTGTTTTGGACTCTAAATTGCATGATTTGAATGGAACTAACCCGGACTCACGCTGTTTTCAGCAGAATTGCCATGATGTTGTTTTATGTGCAGATAGCAAATATTCTCGGAATGACCTGAAACTCCACGGAATACCTTACAATAAATAATAAAAAATCCTCGCCATAGATGAAGACCAGGGGGCCCACACCCTGTCCACGAGGGTGGGGGGCGCCCCCCCTAGGGCGGGCCCCCCTACCTCGTGGGCCCCCTGGACACCTTCCGACACCAACTCCAACTCTATATATTGGCTTTCGGGGAGAAAAAATAGGAGAGAAGAAATTATCGCGTTTTACGACACGGAGCCGCCGCCAAGCCCTAAAACCTCTCGGGAGGGCTGATCTGGAGTCCGTTCGGGGCTCCGGAGAGGGGGATTCGTCGCCGTCGTCATCATCAACCATCCTCCATCACCAATTTCATGATGCTCACCGCCGTGCGTGAGTAATTCCATCGTAGGCTTGTTGGACGGTGATGAGTTGGATGAGATTTATCATGTAATCGAGTTAGCTTTGTTAGGGTTTGATCCCTAGTATCCACTATGTTCTGAGATTGATGTTGCTATGACTTTGCTATGCTTAATGCTTGTCACTAGGGCCCGAGTGCCATGATTTCAGATCTGAACCTATTATGTTTTCATGAATATATGTGTGTTCTTGATCCTATCTTACAAGTCTATAGTCACCTACTATGTGTTATGATCCGGCAACCCCGAAGTGACAATAATCGGGACCACTCCAGGTGATGACCATAGTTTGAGGAGTTCATGTATTCACAATAATCTGCCACCTCTCTCTTTGCCGTCTGCAAGCGGACGGCAAAGAGCTCGCGGACGGCAAAGAGCTTCTTTGCCGTCTGCCGTTTCTTTGCCGTCTGCTTTTGGGTAGCTGATGGCAAAGAGCTTATTTACCGTCAGCTAGCAGACGGCAAAGAGCTGGCAGATGGCAAATTAGCTGATTCCAGTAGTGGCTCTCCCGTTTAAATAGTTTTATTTCCTTTCTTTGGGGGTCGATAGGAGAAGACCATGATGAAATTGTTAAAGTGGCTCTTATATGCATTATTGTTGATTTAACCAAGAGCCCATATTGCATTGTCTTCTCCTATTTATTGAATGCTTGCAGATTCCAGCTTAGTCCAATGCACGTGCACTATTATTATTATACACACCGTTCGGTCGTGCATGTGAAAGGCAATAATGACGATATGTGATGGACTGATTGAGACAAGAGAAGCTGGTATGAACTCAACCTCTCTTGTTTTTGTAAATATGATTAGTTCATCATTCCTCATTTAGCCTATTATGAATGAACATGTTTGCAATAACAATTAGAGATTATAGTTGCTTATGCAATGCTTAATTTGCTAGGAGTTTATAATGGTTTACCTTGCGTGCCAACATGCTATTAAAATGGTTGTGATGTGGTATGATAGGGTGGTATCCTCCTTTGAACGATTCGAGTGGCTTGACTTGGCACATGTTCATGCATGTAGTTGAAACAAAATCAACATAGCCTCCATGATATTTATGTTCATGGTGGATTATATCCTACTCATGCTTGCACTCAGTGTTGATTAATTTTAATGCATGTTCATGACTGTTGTCGCTCTCTAGTTGGTCGCTTCCCAGTCTCTTTCTAGCTTTCACTTGTACTAAGCGGGAATACTGCTTGTGCATCCACTTCCATAAACCCCAAAGTTATTCCATATGAGTCCACCATACCTTCCTATATGCGGTATTTACCTGCCGTTCCAAGTAAATTTGTATGTGCCAAACTCTAAACCTTCAAATGAAATTCTGTTTTGTATGCTCGAATAGCTCATGTATCAACTAGGGTTGTCTGTATCTTCCATGCTAGGCGGGTTATTCTCAAGATGAGTGGACTCCGCTCATCATTCATGAGAACATGGCTGGTCACTGGGATGCCCAGTCCCATGCTTTCAGCAAATGAAATCAAATTAATTGCAAACAAAACTTCCCCACGGCTGTTGCTAGTTGGAGGCACTCGTTGTTTCGAGCAAGCCATGGATTGATGCTTGTTGGTGGTGGGGGAGTATAAACTTTACCATTCTGTTTGGGAACCACCTATAATGTGTGTAGCATGGAAGATATCGCCATCTTTCGGTTGTTATGTTGACAATGGAAGTATGCCGCTCAAAATAATATTTATCTCTATTTCAAAAATTGAGCTTTGGCACCTCTGCAAATCCCTGCTTCCCTCTGCGAAGGGCCTATCTATTTACTTTTATGTTGAGTCATCACCCTCTTATTAAAAGGCACCAGTTGGAGAGCACTGCTGTCATTTGCATCCATTACTATTAATTCATATTGGGTATGAGTGGATCTCTTTTACCATGAATTACGATGTCTAGTCAGTCCTTGATCTTTAAAGGTGCTCTGCATTTATGTTTTGTGGTCTCAGAAAGGGCTAGCGAGATACCATCTTGTTAGATCATATCATGATTGTTTTGAGAAAGTGTTGTCATCAGAGATTAATTATTATTGCTTGCTAGTTGATTATGCCATTGATATGAGTAAATATGAGACCTAAGTGTTATTGTGAATGTGGTTAGTTCATAATCTTTGCTAAAAGCTTGAATACTGGCTTTACATTTTTACAACAACAAGAGCAAACAGAGTTTGTAAAAGTTTTTCTTTATCACTTTCAGTTTGTCAACTGAATTGCTTGAGGACAAGCAAAGGTTTAAGCTTGGGGCAGTTGATACGTCTCCGTCGTATCTACTTTTCCAAACACTTTTGTCCTTGTTTTGGACTCTAACTTGCATGATTTGAATGGAACTAACCCAGACTGACACTGTTTTCAGCAGAATTGACATGGTGTTATCTTTGTGCAGAAACAAACGTTCTCGGAATGACCTGAAACTCCACAGAGATTATTTTTGTAAATAATAAAAATACTGGCAAAAGAATCAAGACCAGGGGGCCCACACCCTGTCCACGAGGGTGGGAGGCGCGCCTGCCCCCCTGGGCGCGCCCCTGCCTCGTGGGTCCCCTGGTGCTCCACCGACCTCAACTCCAACTCCATATATTCACGATCGGGGAGAAAAAAATCGGAGAGAAGGATTCATCACGTTTTACGATACGGAGCCGCTGCCAAGCCCTAAACTCTCTCGGGAGGGCTGATCTGGAGTCCGTTTGGGGCTACGGAGAGGGGAATCCGTCATCGTCGTCATCATCAACCATCCTCCATCACCAATTTCATGATGCTCACAGCCGTGCGTGAGTAATTCCATCATAGGCTTGCTGGACGGTGATGGGTTGGATGAGATCTATCATGTAATCGAGTTAGTTTTTTTTAGGGTTTGATCCCTAGTATCCACTATGTTCTGAGATTGATGTTGCTATGACTTTGCTATGCTTAATGCTTGTCACTGGGGCCCGAGTGCCATGATTTCAGATCTGAACCTATTATGTTTTCATGAATATATGTGAGTTCTTGATCCTATCTTGCAAGTCTATAGTCACCTACTATGTGTTATGATCCGGCAACCCCGAAGTGATAATAATCGGGACCACTCCCGGTGATGACCATAGTTTGAGGAGTTCATGTATTCACTACGTGTTAATGCTTTGTTCCGGTACTCTATTAAAAGGAGGCCTTAATATCCCTTAGTTTCCAATAGGACCCCGTTGCTATGGGAGGGTAGGACAAAAGATGTCATGCAAGTTCTTTTCCATAAGCATGTATGACTATATTCGGAATACATGCCTACATTACATTGATGAATTGGAGCTAGTTCTGTGTCACCCTATGTTATAACTGTTATATGATGAACCACATCCGACCTAATTATCCATCACCGATCCAATGCCGACGAGCTTTTTACATACCATTCTTTGCTTATTTACTTTTCCGTTGCCACTATTACAATTGCTACAATACTGTTACTGTTACCATTGCCACCGTTACCGTTACTCCCATACTACTTTGCTACTAAATACTTTGATGCAGATATTTAGTTATCCAGGTGTGGTTGAATTGACAACTCAACTGCTAATACTTGAGAATATTCTTTCGCTCGCCTTGTGTCGAATCAATAAATTTGGGTTGAATACTCTACCCTCGAAAACTGTTGCGATCCCCTATACTTGTGGGTTATCAACCAGCCCACAAGGGGGCTGGCGTGCCCTCTCCCTTGGCCGCCGGCCCTATGGAAGGAAAGGGGGGGACCTCCTCCTACCTTCCCCCCACAGGCAAACAAGGAAGGGGGCGGGGGCAGCTAGGGGCAGGAGCCCAAGTTGGATTCGGCCCCACTTGGGGCGCCTCCCATATGGGCCGCACCTGAGGGAAAGGAAGGAGGGGAAGAGAGAAGGAAGGGGAGGGATTCGACCTCCCCCTTCCTTCCCTCTTCCCTCCTCTTTCCTTCCCCCTCCGGTACTTATGGAAGGGGGGTGTCGTGGAATTGTCACGACAGATGCCCTAGTGAAAGGACTTAGTCGTGGAGCCATCGCAACTAGTAAGCTTAAAGGGGTTAAAATGGGATAAAGGACCCGAGGTTTATACTGGTTCGGCCCCTTACGGTGAAGGTAAAAGCCTACGATCCAGTTTTGAGTGGGATTGCTTATGTCTCGATTACCAGGGAGCGAATCCGCTTGACCTAGCTCTCGATTTGATGTTACTTGCCCTGAACCGCCGCCGGGTCGTCCCATTATATACAGAGGTTGATGCCCGAGGCGGTTCACAGAGTTCCGGCCGACTCATAAACAGTGTCCGGCTCGGTCTCTAACTATCCGGCCTTGCAATATAAGTTACATACATATGGCGGTTTATCTCTACAGGCTTTGAATCGCCTTTGGGCCTTGGGCCCTTAAGTGAACCGCCATCTCCAGAGCTGTCTTGGGCTTCATGAATTTCCATAGGTATAACCCGGCCCCTCTTGGGTAGGTCATACCTAATAATTACATCCCCAACATTAGGCCCCAGATTGATTTGAACTGGTTAATGTCAATCTTCAATAAAAAAATCTTCTGTTCTTCATTGTGCGAGAATTTGTATTCCGCCATGACGTCATCCTTCAGATTTGTGATAACCCGCCATGACATCATCTGCCATTAATGCACATTTTCTTCAACATATCTCAATGGATATTTATCTTAATGTCCATCTCGAAAATCGAGGCATCCTTGCATCTAGATAACTATATTTTTGGCCTCCTCGTTTTTCGTGCCCACTTATCAGTCTTCCCTTATAAATAAGCACGACCAGGTCTTCTCTCATTCTCCCCTTTCCTCATCTTATTCCTCTCGCAAGCCTACTACCGCTCGAGCTTCGCCGCCGCAGAGCACCTCGTCTTCTTCGACCTGGGCCGCTGCATCAACCTGAGCCGATCCAGAGAACGGCGGCGACCCTCCGCAGTAAATCTGCAGCTGTAAGTCTTCTCCTTTCTGCACCTCAAATCTGCATTAGGGTTTGCAAGTTTTTCTGTGTTCTTCGTGGTTCATCACGGTTTCTTTGTAGTTCTTTCACTGCGGCCTTATTTGATCCAAAAGTAGTATGGAACTCATGCGGTAGTTGTTTCACGTCCATTTTTGATACTAGCAGATCCCTTTTGCTTGCAAAGAGGCCTCATTAGAACTCACGAACTTATCTATACCATGTTTTTAGGTCTAGAATATTTTCTTTTCTGAACAGCCGTTTGATCCAAAATAATAGTTGCAACCTGTGAAACTTGTTTATGCAACACTTAGACAAAAATTGTATTTGTTAGATTCAGCTAGTCATGGCGACTCTTATCACCGGCTTAAAAAAGGCAATGCTCAATTGATAATCTTGACCACCCATGGCAGTTTAAATAACTTAACTGCTTATGGAGCTCATGGCGGCTTAGATAATCTGACATAATTATCCTTATACCATTAGGCCCCTTTATAAGCCGCCATCTTGAATACGCACTGTAATGTTTTACTCTGGCTTTAAATTTGAACCGGAAATTTTTACTCTTTCTTAGGCTTTCATCATAATGGCATCGAAAACACCCACTTCATGCAACTGGGTTTAATCCATCGTCACAGACAGTACGCTGGATGACTTTGTAAAGACCAGCTATCTGCCAAAGAAGGAAGTCATGTCTTATCATGCTCCTAACCCAGAAGAAGAAATTCCTCAGCCCAAAGCGGGGGAAGTTATCGTTTTCACGGATCACATGAACCGGGGTTTTTCACCACCCAGCTCAAAAATTTTCAAAGACATCCTGCACTTCTTTGACCTCCATCCTCAAGACATCGGACCCAATTCCATGTCTAATATTTGCAATTTTCAAGTGTTCAGTGAAGTATATCTTGGAGAAGAATCCAACATACTACTCTTTCGAGGGTTATTTTACTTGAACCGCCAGAATGAGTGTGCCAACGGCCCAAGCTTGGAACTTGGTGGTGTCTCAATCCCACGCCGGAGAGACGCAGTTTTTCCTTATGCCAACCCGCAGAGTCATCCCAAAGATTGGAATCAGACATGGTTCTATTGTCAAGATACTTCTCTAGTTGATGAAAATCCTCTGCCCGGCTTTTGCGCTCTGCGCCTGGAGTCCAATCATCCACTACCTGACAAAATAACACCCGCTGAATGCAAGACACTCGGCCCCACCCTGGCTAAGATCAAGGCTCTTCTGGGGAACGGGCTAAATGGCATCGACTTAGTCCGGGTTTGGCTCGCCTGGCGGGTTATTCCATTGAGCCGCCGCCCCGGCCTGATGTGCACCTACACAGGCAAGAAAAATGATCCACTGCGGCACAACCCTAATGATTTGCCTGAAGATGTCATCAATGATATGACGAAGTCGATTTTGAATGAGAGCTTAGCAGATTGCAGTAAGGTGGGCTTAAACCCCTTCTGCGAGGCTAATCCGGCCCCAGTAGCAAGCCACCTATCTGAATAAATTACTTTCAACTTTTGACGTTTTATCTATACTCATACCTTTGCTAACTTTCACAGGCTGGTGACAAATTCTGGAAAGTCAAATATGATCATGAAGCTGCAAAAAGGGCCAGGAAGGCCAAGAAAGCAGCCAGAAAAGAGGCTGTGAAGAAGAAGGACAAGAAAGCCACCGCCTCTGACTTGCTTCGGCTAGAGGAGTCTTCTGAGTCAGAGGTAGCCCTTGACTCTCTTGGCTCCTTTTTTAACCACCTTATTGACACTGGTTATTAGCAGGAGGATAGGGGAACCAGTCATGGAAAAGCTGAAGAGGTAACTATCATTTCCTCCGACTCCGAGCCTTTGCAAAGATAGAAAATCCGAAGAGTAACCCGGAAAGTAATATTTTCACATCCTTTAGCTTATCACGATCCTCAATTTCTTCTGAAGCGACAGAGTCATGAGAGCCGGAGGCCGACCCAAACCAGCAAAGATGCGGAACTCTCCTCCGTCTTACCCAATGCACCAAAGAAGCGTCGGAATGAGGCCACCTCCGATTTAAATCTCTTTTACCCTTTGGCGGGTCTCATTCCTCAACCACTCAATTCTTCTAACTCAAATTATCAGGAAACTTCACCTTCCTCTGGTGAGTCAATGCAGTCCAATTTACCGGCTTTTAAAACTGCTCCAGGGTAATGATAACCTGCTTATCCTGTGTTCATTTCAATTTGTTGTATTTGCACTGACCTTTTGATCTTATGCAGTGGAAAAGCAAAGCCCAGCAAAAGGGCAAAGAAGAACAAGCCGGCCGAAGAGCCGATCTTAAATGAGCTGGAACATGGAACAACCGTACCTGAAGCCTCCACTCATGAGCCGCCACCTGAGCCAGCTCATGATGTTCCAACTCCAACTGCTGATTCTCGTGCCGATCAAGCTGTTGACGGTTCTGAAAACCCGGAAGTCCCTAGCCCGGCCAAAACGGATGATCCTCAAGACCGTGACATCGAAATCACCAAGACTGGCTTTGCTGAGCCGGGGAGGCCAACCGTGCTGGCCAAGTGTTCCGCCAAGGAGGAATTTCTGGAACACCACAAGGCTAAGCTTCATGTCGCTGATTATACTCACATGAGTATCGGAGAAATATTTTTCTGGCTATATGACCCAAGTGCACAGCAGCCGTGACATGGAAATTGACATGGTGAAGCAGATGCACCAGAAATTTGAGGTACAATCCTTTTGCTGTACTCATTTATCCTTACTATGCCAGCCCCCAAGTCTATTGCTTATGATGAAATATGTTGTAGACTTAGAAACAAGCTTGATAACATTAGTAATATATCTGGACAAGTTATGTAGGAAATCCGGCTTATTCCGTAGCCCCCAAGGGCCGGCTTAAATAGCATGTTTGAGCCGGTCCTTATCATGCTTGAATTGGATAAAATATTTGTAAAAAACAGCAATATGCATTAGCCCCCAAGTGCCAAATATTCTTGCTTGCAAAGTGCTTGGGACCTACTGTCATGAACCGCCACTTTAAGCAAAATTCTTCAGTATACATTAGCCCCCAAGTGCCAAGTGTTGTTGCTTGCAAAAGGCTTGGGACTTAATATTGCATCATGATAATCCTGATTTTGACCCGGCATTTGTACAGGCCACCACTAGTAAACTTGAATCAGAAATATCTGATTTGAAGAACCGCCTAGAAGCACAGGAACTAAAACCCAAAGAGCCAACTCCAAATTCGAATTCAGTGTATCTGAACAAGAAAAACTAAAAAAAGGCTTTGAAGTGGAGAAAAAGGCCTGGGCTGACGAAAAGATCGCCTTAACCAATCGGGCTGAGAAAGCAGAGGCGGCTCTTGCAGAGGCGACCGCCGAATTATCCAGCTTAAAACGCCGTATATCTCAGATGGTCTCAGCAATCTTTGGTAAGTTACCCTGCAAGTGTTAAATATTTGAATCTTTCTAATGAGCATATAAATTGTCATTTACTCGCATGACATTGTAATGTAGGCCCCAGGAGTTCAAATCTTAACCGAGACACGTTGATAAAGCTGAAGGCGGTTTATACGCTGGCGGAACAACTGTACACCGGATCTCAGCGTTCCTTAGCCACAGTGGCCCTGTCAAATGAAGTTCCCACACTCTTGGCAGATGTACTAAAGAATCTTTCTGTGCTGTCCCAGCGGGTCAATGAACTAATGCGATCGTCTGCAACAGCCGGAGTCGTGGCTGCCTTAAGCCGGGCGAAAGCTTGGCTACCGGAATTAGACCCGGCCGACATCGCCATTGGTTACCCAAGTCTTAAGGATGATGGCACTCCCTTTGAACAGAAAGATTTCGCCAATTGTGTGAAGGAGATACGCCCTGTGGCCACCCTGATAGCTGACGATGCAGATCTCACCAAGTATTAGCCGGGTTATGATGTGGAGAACCGGAGAATTCCCACGCCACATTATAAAGTGACTAGCTTGATCCCCCCACTCCGTAAGCATACCTTTGCCCCTGAAGTTGACCCGACCGGACTAATTGATGATGAAGCTGAATTTGAAGCTTTGAATGGCATTGACTGGTCATCATCAACCTTCCAGGAAAGGGAGCAGGGTGAAAAAGTGGAGAGGGCTGACCTGGACGCTTCAGGCCAACAGGAAAATGAACCCGCCAGGCGGTTCATACCTGTGATCTACTGAAGAACAATATTAACCATTTGGACTCGGGGAGTCATGTAATAGGGTAAAAAGAACTGTGTTTTCATGCCATCGTGCACGTTTTTGGTGCTCAATACTATTAAGCCGCCATCTTATGTTTACCCATATTGTAAAAAGAATTGGGGGAGGCGCCCAAGTAGGATTCCTCCTACTTGGGGCGCCCCTTACTGCTCCCCTCCCTCTCCCACCTATATATATGTGTGTGTGGGGGGGGGGGAGGGGGCACTGCTAGAACACACAACATTGAATCCTAGTCGTGTGCGGCGCCCCCCCCCCCCCCTCCATAGTTTACAACCCTGGTCATATTCTCCTAGTGCTTAGGGAAGCCCTGCGCGGATCACTTCACCATCACCGTCACCACGCCGTCGTGCTGCCGGAACTCATCTACTTCCTTGACTCTCTACTGGATCAAGAGTTCGAGGGACGTCATCGAGCTGAACGTGTGCAGAACTCGGAGGTGCCGTACGTCCGGTACTTGATCGGTCGCAACGAGAAGAAGTTCGACTACATCAACCGCGTTGTCAAATGCTTCAGCTTTCGGTCTACGAGGGTATGTAGACACACTCTCCCCTCTCGTTGCTATGCATATCCTAGATAGATAATATATCTCCAACATATCTATAATTTTTTATTGTTCCATGCTATTATATTATCTGTTTTGGATGTTTTATATGCATTTATATGCTATTTTATATGATTTTTGGGACTAACCTATTAACCTAGAGCCTAGTGCCAGTTTCTGTTTTTTCCTTGTTTTTCAGTTTTACAAAAAAAGGAATACCAAACGAAGTCCAATTGAGCTAAAAATTTACGATGATTTTTTATGGACCAGGAGAAGCCCCCGAAGCAAAAGAGTTGGGCCAGAAGAGCCACAAGGCCTCCACAAGGGTGGAGGGCGCGCCCTACCCCCTGGGCGCACCCTCCAACCTTGTGGGCCCATCATGGACCCCCTTGACGTGAAACCAACGCCAACAATTCCTATAAATACAGAAATACCCAAAAAGAAACCAAGATCGGGAGTTCCCCCACCGCAAGCCTCTGTAGCCACCAAGAACCAATCTGGACCCTGTTCCGGCACCCTGCCGGAGGGGAAATCATCACCGGTGGCCATCTTCATCATCCTGGCGGTCTCCATGATGAGGAGGGAGTAGTTCACCCTCGGGACTGTGGGTATGTACCAGTAGCTATGTGTTTGATCTCTCTCTCTCTCTCTCTCTCTCTCGTGTTCTTGATTTCTCACGATCTTGATGTACCGCGAGCTTTGCTATTATAGTTGGATCTTATGATGTTTCTCCCCCTCTACCTCTTGTAATGGATTGAGTTTTTCCTTTTAATTTATCTTATCGGATTGAGTCTTTAAGGATTTGAGAACACTTGATGTATGTCTTGCATGTTCTTATCTGTGGTGACAATGGGATATTCACGTGATCCACTTGATGTATGTTTTAGTGATCAACTTGCGGGTTCTGTGACCTTGTGAACTTATGCATAGGGGTTGGCACACGTTTTTGTCTTGACTCTCCGGTAGAAAATTTGGGGCACTCTTTGAAGTTCTTTGTGTTGGTTTGAATAGATGAATCTGAGATTGTGTGATGCATATCATATAATCAAACCCGTGGATACTTGTGGTGACATTGGAGTATCTAGGTGACATGAGGGTTTTGGTTGATGTGTGTCTTAAGGTGTTATTTTAGTATGAACTCTATGGCTGTCTGTGACACTTACGAATAGCCCAATAGATCGACCAGAAAGAATAACTTTGAGGTGGTTTCGTACCCTACAATAGTCTCTTCGTTTTTTCTCCGCTATTAGTGACTTTGGAGTGACTCTTTGTTGCATGCTGAGGGATTGTCATATGATCTAATTATGTTATCATTGTTGAGAGAACTTGCACTAGTGAAAGTATGAACCCTAGGCCTTGTTTCCAAGCATTGAAATACCATTTCTGCTCACTTTTACCTTTAGTTACCTTGCTTTTTTATATTTTAATTTTACAAAAACCTATATCTACTATCCATATTGCACTTGTATCACCATCTCTTCGCTGAACTAGTACACCTATACAATTTACCATTGTATTGGGTGTGTTGGGGACACAAGAGACACTTTGTTATTTGGTTGCAGGGATGTTTGAGAGAGACCATCTTCAACCGACGCCTCCCATGGATTGATAAACCTTAGGTCATCCACTTAAGGGAAATTACCTACTGTCCTACAAACCTCTGCACTTGGAGGGCCAACAACGTCAACAAGAAGAAGGTTGCGTAGTAGGTATCAAGCTCTTTTCTGGCGCCGTTGCCAGGGAGGCTAGGTAAGCGGCACTCACATCCCGTCAACGAAGCTCTTTTCGGGGAGGTGAGAGCTTGAAGTTATATCTTTAGATCTTGCAATCGAATCATTTAGTTTCTTGTTTTATCATTTGTTAGGTCTATAAAAGAAAATTACAAAAAAATGGAATTGAGGTTGCCACATATGCTTCATCTTTATATTACCTTTCGTGAAAATAAGGATTCCGATAATTGTGCCAAAGTGTTAGAAGAAGAATGCAATAAAATGTTTGGCATAAGATCTTTGAATGATGAGCATGATTGCAATGTTGTTAGTTTGAATTCTTTGAATACCTGATGCTAATGATATGCAAAGCCACAAGCTTGGGGATGATATGTTTGATGAAGATGATATTTTTAGTCCCCAAAGTTTGGATGAGAAAATTTATTATGATGAATGCATGCCTCCTATTTATGATGATTATATTGATGGAAGTGGATTTGGAGAGGTCATGACTTTATTTAGTGATGAATCCACTATTTCGGAAGAGGTTCCAATTGATTATGAGAACAAAGTTGCTATCTATGATGATTATTGTGATGACATGTATGCTCTAAAGAAAAATGATAACCATGAAACTTGTAATCATTATTTTAATTTTCAATTGGATTATGCCCCACATGATAGTTATTTTGTTGAGTTTGCTCCGACTACTATTCATGAGAATAAATTTGTTTATGTGGAGAGTAGCAAAATTTCTATTCTTGTAGATCATGAAAATAATGATTTATGTGCTGGTTATATTGTTGGATTCATTCATGATGCTACTGAAAATTATTATGAGGGAGGAATATATGCTTGTAGGAATTGCAATAATATCAAGTTTCCTCTCTATGTATTGAAAATCTTGAAGTTATGCTTATTTTGCCTTCCTATGCTAGTTGATTCTTGTTCCCATAAGTTGTTTTCTCACAAAATACCTATGCATAGGAAGTGTGTTTAGACTTAAATGTTCTAGTAAAATTCTTCATGATGCTCTCTTTGCGTTTCAATTCTTTACTTCTTTGTGAGCATCATTGAATTCATCATGCCTAACTAGAAAGGCATTACAGAAAAGCGCTTGTTGGGAGACAACCCAATATTTATCCCTACTGTTTTTGTGTGTTCCCATGATTATGCTACTGTAGTAATCATGTTTTACAGCTTTTGTTTCAATAAAGTGCCAAGCAAAGCCTTTGGGATAGTGTGGATGAGAGTTGACTTGATTCTGTGCAAAAACAGAAACTTTTGCGCTCACTTCAGAAATTTCTATAATTAACTAGAATGTGATTTTTATCTGCATGTTTTACAAATGATTGATATACAAATTGTCTAGATTTTACTAATTTTTGAGAATTTTTAGAGTTACAGAAGTATATGAAGTTTCCAAATTATTACAGACTGTTCTGTTTTTGACAGATTCTGTTTTCAATGCATAGTTTGCTTGTTTTCTAGATTCTATGGCTTATATTGGTCAATATAAATTGTAGAAATGATATGGTCCAGTAGGCATTGTTTGAGAACAATTATGAATATTTTCTTTGACAGTACCTAAGTGGTGATTTGCTTTATTATACTAACGGAGCTTACGAGTTTTCTATTGAGTTTTGTGTTGTGAAGTTTTCAAGTTTTGGGTGAAGTTTCGATGGACTATGGAATAAGGAGTGACAAGAGCCTAAGCTTGGGGATGCCCAAGGCACCGCAAGGTAATATTCAAGGACAACCAAGCATCTAAGCTTCGGGATGCCCCGGATGGCATCCCCTCTTTCGTCTTCGTTCATCGGTAACTTTACTTGAGGCTATATTTTTATTCACCGCATGATATGTGTTTTGCTTGGAGCGTCATTTTATTTTGTTTTGCTTGTTGTTTGAATAATGTCCCAAGATCAGAAATTCTTAGGTGTGAGAGTCTTCACATAGTTACACAATTATTTGACTACTCGTTGATCTTAACTTATATCTTTTGGAGTAGTTTGTCATTCGCTCTAGTGCTTCACTTGTATCTTTTTAGAGCACGACAGTAGTTTTATTTTATAGAAATTGTTGAACTCTCATGCTTCACTTATATTATTTTGAGAGTCTCTAAACATCATGGTAATTTTCTTTGGTTATAAAATTAGTCCTAATATGATAGGCATCCAAAAGGTATATAATAAACACTTTCATATAAAGTGCATTGAATACTATGAGAAGTTTGATTCCTTATGATTGTTTTGAGATATGAAGATGGTGATATTAGAGTCATGCTAGTGAAGTAGTTGTGAATTTGAGAAATACTTGTGTTAAGGTTTGTGAGTCCCGTAACCTGCACGTATGGTGAACCGTTATGTAACAAAGTTGGAGCATGAGATATTTTTTGATTGTCTTTCTTATGAGTGGCGGTCGGGGACGAGCGATAGTCTTTTCCTACCAATCTATCCCCCTAGGAGCATGCACGTAGTACTTTGTTTTGATGACTAATAGATTTTTGCAATAAGTATGTTAGTTCTTTATGACTAATGTTGAGTCCATGGATTATACGCACTCACACCCTTCCATCATTGCTAGCCTCTCTAGTACCGCGCAACCTTCGCCGGTACCATACACCCACTACCTTCCTCAAAACAGCCACCATATACCTTCCTCAAAACAGCTACCATACCTACGTATCATGGCATTTCCATAGCCATTCCAAGATATATTGCCATGCAACTTTCCACCGTTCAGTTTATTATGACACGCATCATCATTGTCATATTGCTTTGCATGATCATGTAGTTGACATCGTATTTGTGGCAAAGCCACCGTCCATCATTTTTCATACATGTCACTCTTGATTCATTGCACATCCCGGTACACCATCGGAGGCATTCACATAGAGTCATATTTTTTTCTAGGTATGGAGTTGTAATTCTTGAGTTGTAAGTAAATAAAAGTGTGATGATCATCATTATTAGAGCATTGTCCCATGTGAGAAAATAATAAGAAAAAAGACAAGGCCAAAAACAAGAGAGAAGGCCCAAAAAAAAGAGACAAGGCCAAAAAAGAAAGAAAAGAGAAGGCCAAAAAAAGAGAGAAAAAGAGAGAAGGGGCAATGTTACTATCCTTTTACCACACTCGTGCTTGAAAGTAGCACCATGATCTTCATGATAGAGAGTCTCCTATGTTGTCACTTTCATATACTAGTGGGATTTATTCATTATAGAACTTGGCTTGTATATTCCAACGATGGGCTTCCTCAAATTGCCCTAGGTCATCATGAGCAAGCAAGTTGGATGAACACCCACATAGTTTCTTTTTGAGCTTTCATACACTTATAGCTCTAGTGCATCCGTTGCATTGCAATCCCTACTCACTCACATTGATATCTATTGATGGGCATCTCCATAGCCCGTTGATACGCCTAGATGATGTGAGACTATCTCCTTCCTGTTGTCTTCTCCACAACCACCACTATTCCACCTATAGTGCAATGTCCATGGCTCACGCTCATGTATTGCGTGAAAGTTCAAAAGGTTTGAGAACGTCAAAAGTATGAAACAGTTGCTTGGCTTGTCATCGGGGTTGTGCACGATTTGATTATTTTGTGTGACGATGATGGAGCATAGCTAGACTATATGATTTTGTAGGGATAAGCTTTCTTTGGCATGTTATTTTGAGAAGACATAATTATTTTGTTAGTATGCTTGAAGTATCATTGTTTTTATGTCAATATCAAACTTTTGTTTTGAATCATACGGATCTGAACATTCATGCCACAATAAA
This sequence comes from Triticum monococcum, assembly GCA_034509565.1. Lineage (NCBI taxonomy): Eukaryota > Viridiplantae > Streptophyta > Magnoliopsida > Poales > Poaceae > Triticum > Triticum monococcum. The sequence continues at coordinate 9,594,377 of CM067845.1, read as the reverse complement.
TAGAATTACATGGATAAATATGTTAGGTAGCATTCCGCATAAAAGATTCTGTTTTTATCATTTACCTACTCGAGGACGAGCATGAGTTAAGCTTGGGGATGCTTGATACGTCTCCAATGTATCTATAATTTTTTATTGTTCCATGCTGTTATATTATCTGTTTTGGATGTTTTATATGCATTTATATGCTATTTTATATGATTTTCGGGACTAGCCTATTAACCTAGAGCCTAGTGCCACTTTCTGTTTTCCCTTGTTTTTGAGTTTTACAGAAAAGGAATACCAAACAGAGTCCAATTGAACTGAAAATTTAGAGTGATTTTTTATGGACCAGAAAAAGCCCCCGAAGCAAAAGAGTTGGGATAGAAGAGCCACGAGGCGTCCACACGGGTGGAGGGCGCGCCCTACCCCCCTGGGTGCGCCCTCCGACCTTGTGGGCCCATCGTGGACCCCCGTTGACGTGAAACTAACACCAAAAATTCCTATAAATACAGAAACCCCCAAAAGAAACCAAGATCGGGAGTTCTGCCACTGCAAGCCTCTGTAGCCACCAAAACCCCAATCCGGACCCTGTTCTGGCACCCTGCCAGAGGGGGAAATCATCACCGGTGGCCATCTTCATCATCCCGGCGGTCTCCATGATGAGCAGGGAGTAGTTCACCCTCGGGGCCGAGGGTATGTACTAGTAGCTATGTATTTGATCTCTCTCTCTCTCTCTCTTGTTCCTGATTTGGCACGATCTTGATATACCGCGAGCTTTGCTATTATAGTTGGATCTTATGATGTTTCTCCCCCTCTACCTCTTGTAATGGATTGAGTTTTTCCTTTCAAGTTATCTTATCGGATTGAGTCTTTGAGGATTTGCGAACACTTGATGTATGTTTTGCATGTGCTTATCTGTGATGACAATGGGATATTCACGTGATCTACTTGATGTATGTTTTGGTGATCAACTTGCGGGTTCTGTGACCTTGTGAACTTATGCAGAGGGGTTGGCACACGTTTCGTCTTGACTCTCCGATAGAAACTTTGGGGCACTCTTTGAAGTTCTTTGTGTTGGTTTGAATAGATGAATCTGAGATTGTTGCATGCATATCGTATAATCAAACCCGCGGATACTTGTGGTGACATTGGAGTATCTAGGTGACACTAGGGTTTTGGTTGATGTGTGTCTTAAGGTGTTATTTTAGTACAAACTCTAGGGCTGTTTGTGACACTTATAGGAATAGCCCAGTAGATCGATCAGAAAGAATAACTTTGAGGTGGTTTCGTACCCTACAATAATCTCTTCATTTGTTCTCCGCTATTGGTGACTTTGGAGTGACTCTTTGTTGCATATTGAGGGATTGTCATATGATCTAATTATATTATCATTGTTGAGAGAACTTGCACTAGTGAAAGTATGAATCCTAGGCCTTGTTTCCAATTATTGCAATACCATTTGTGCTCACTTTTACCTTCAGTTACCTTGCTGTTTTTATATTTTCAGATTACAAAAACCTATATCTACTATCCATATTGCACTTGTATCACCATCTCTTCGCCAAACTAGTGCACCTATACAATTTACCATTGTATTGGGTGTGTTGGGGACACAAGCGACTCTTTGTTATTTTGTTGCAGGGTTGTTTAAGAGAGACCATCTTCAACCTACGCCTCCCACGGATTAATAAACCCTAGGTCATCCACTTGAAGAAAATTTGCTACTATCCTACAAACATCTGCACTTGGAGGCCTAACAACATCTACAAGAAGAAGGTTGCATAGTAGACATCAATAGATCTTGCGTGATCGTAGGAATTTTTTTGAAATTGCATGCTACATTCCCAACAGTGGCATCATGAGCCAGGTCTATGCATAGATGATATGCACGAGTAGAACACAAAGAGTTGTGGGCGGTGATCGTCATACTGCTTACCACCAATGTCTTATTTTGATTCGGCGGTATTGTTGGATGAAGCGGCCCGAACCAACCTTACATGACCTCGTTCATGAGACCGGTCCCACTGACAGACATGCAACTAGTTTTGCATAAAGGTGGCTAGCGGGTATCTGTTTCTCCTACTTTACTTGAATCAAATTTGACTGTGGCCGATCCTTGTTGAAGGTTAAAACAACAAACTTGATAATCACCGTTGTGGTTTTGTGCGTAGGTAAGAACGGTTATTGCTAGAAGCCCGCAGCAGCCACGTAAAACTTGCAACAACAAAGTCGAGGACGTCTAACTTGTTTTTGCAGGGCATGTTGTGATGTGATATGGTCAAGACATGATGTGATATATGTTGTTGTATGGGATGATCATGTTTTGTAAGTTATCGGCAACCGGCAGGACCCTTATGGTTATCTCTTTATTGTATGAAATGCAAATGCCATGTAATTGCTTTACTTTATCACTATGCGTTAGCGATAGTTGTAGAAGCAATAGTTGGCGAGACGACCACGACGCGATGATGGAGATCAAGGTGTCGAGACGGTGACAATGGAGATCATGATGATGCTTTGGAGATGGAGATCAAAAGCACAAGATGATGATGGCCATATCATGTCCCATATTTTTGATTGCATGTGATGTTTATTTTTTATGCATATTATTTTTCTTAGATCGACGGTAGCATTATAAGATGACCCCTTCACTAAATTTCAAGGTATAAGTGTTCTCCCCGAGTATGAACATTGCGAAAGTTCGTCGTTTCGAGACACCACGTGATGATCGGGTGTGATAGACTCTACGTTCACATACAATAGGTGTAAGACAGTTTTACACACGCGGAATATTTGGGTTAGACTTGACGAGACTAGCATGTACAGACATGGCCTCGAAACACTGGAGACCGAAAGGTCGAACGTGAATCATATAGTAGATATGATCAACATAGAGATGTTCACCATTAATGACTACCCCATCTCACGTCATGATCAGACATGGGTTAGTTGATTTGGATCACGTATCACTTAGATGACTTGAGGGATGTCTATTTAAGTGGGAGTTCTTAAGTAATTTTATTAATCAAACTTTAATTTATCATGAACTTAGTCCTGATAGTATTTGCAAATCATGTTGTAGATCAATAGCTCGCGTTGTAGCTCCCCTATATTTTTATGTTCCTGGAGAAAAATAAGTTGAAAGATGATAGTAGCAATGATCCGGACTTGGTCCGTGACAAACCTATTACAGGAGCAGATGCAGACGTTGTGAATGTTTTGCAAGCTCGTAATGATGACTACTTGATAGTTTAGTGCGCCATGCTTTACGGCTTAGAATCGGGGCTGCAAAGACGTTTTAAATGCCACACAGCATATGAGATGTTCCAAGAGCTGAAATTGGTATTTCAGACTCATGCCCGTGTCAAGAGGTATGAGACCTCAGACAAGTACTTTGCCTACAAGATGGAGGAGAATAGCCCAGCCAATGAGCATGTCCTCAGAATGTCTGGGTACTACAATCGCTTGAATCAAGTGGGAGTTAATCTTCCAGATAACATAGTGATTGACAGAGTTCTCTAGTCACTATTACCAAGCTACTAGAACTTCGTGATGAACTATAATATGCAAGGGATGACGAAAATGATTCCCGAGCACTTCACGATGCTGAAATCAGCGAAGGTAGAAATCAAGAAAGAGCATCAAAAGTTGATGGTTAACAAGACCACTAGTTTCAAGAAAAAGAGCAAGGGAAAGAAAGGGAACTTCAAGAAGAATGGCAAGCAAGTTGCCACTCCTGTGAAGAAGCCCAAAGCTGAACCTAAGCCTAAAACTGAGTGCTTCTACTGCAAAGGGAATGGTCACTAGAAGCGGAACTGCCCTAAAAACTTGGCGGATAAGAAGGATGGCAAAGTGAACAAAGGTATATTTGATATACATGTTATCGATGTGTACTTTACTAGTGTTCATAGCAACCCCTGGGTATTTTATACCGGTTCAGTTACTAAGATTAGTAACTCGAAACAGGAGTTTCAAAATGAACGGAGACTAGTTAAGGGCAAGGTGACGATATGTGTTGGAAGTGATTCCAAGGTTGATAAGATCACCATCGCATACTCCCTCTACCTTTGGGATTAGTGTTGAACCTAAATAAATGTTATTTGGTGTTTGCGTTGAGCATGAATATGATTAGATCATGTTCATTGCAATACGGTTATTCATTTAAGTTAGAGAATAATTGTTGTTCTGTTTACTTGAATAAAACCTTCTATGGTCATACACCCAATGTGAATGGTTTATTGAATATCGATCATAGTGATACACATATTCATAGTATTGATGCCAAAAGATGGAAAGTTGATAATGATAGTGCAACATATTTGTGGCACTGCCGTTTAGGTCATATTGGTATAAAACGCATGAAGAAACTCCATGCAGATGGACTTTTGGAATCACTTGATTATGAATCATTTGATACTTGTGAACCATGCCTCATGGGCAAGATGACTAAAACTCCACTGTCCGGAACAATGGAGCGAGCTGATGATTTATTGGATATAATACATATCGATGTATGCGGTCCGATAAGTGTTGAAGCACACGGCGTGTATCGTTATTTTCTAACCTTCATAGATGATTTGAGCAGTATGGGTATATCTACTTAATGAAGCACAAGTTCAAAGAATTTCATAGTGAAGTGGAGAGTCATCGTAACAAGAAAATAAAGTTTCTACGAGCTGATCGCGGAGGCGAATATTTGAGTTGCGAGTTTGGCCTTCATTTAAAACAATGTGGAATAGTTTCACAACTCACGCCACCTGGAACACCACAGCCTAATGATGTGTCCGAACGTCGTAACCGTACTTTATTAGATATGGTGCAATCTATGATGTCTCTTACTTATTTACCACTATCGTTTTGGGGTTATGCATTAGAGATAACTGCATTCACGTTAAATAGGGCACCGTATAAATCCATTGAGACGACACCATATGAACTATGGTTTGGCAAGAAACCTAAGCTGTTGTTTCTTAAAGTTTGGGGTTGCGATACTTATGTCAAAAGGCTTCAGCCTGATAAGCTCAAACCCAAACCGTAGAAGTGCGTCCTCATAGGATACCCTAAGGAAACAATTGGGTACACCTTCTACCACAGACCTGAAGGCAAGATTTTTGTTTCTAAGTATGGGTCCTTTCTAGAGAAGAAGTTTCTCTCGAAAGAAGTGAGTGGGAGGAAAGTAGAACTTGATGAGGTAATTGTACCTTCTCTCGAATTGGAAAGTAGTACATCAGAGAAAACTGTTCCCGTGATATCTACACCAACTAGAGAGGAAGCTAATGATGATGATCATGAAACTTCAAATCAAAATACTACTAAACTCTATAGCTCAACCAGAGCATGATCCGCACCAGAGTGGTACGGTAATCCTGTCCTGGTAGTCATGTTACTAGACCAAGGCAAAACTATGAACTATGAAGAAGCTCTGATGAGCCCAGATTCCGATAGGTGGCTTGAGGCCATGAAATCTGAGATAGGATCCATGTATGAGAACAAAGTGTGGACTTTGGTGGACTTGTCCGATGATCGGCAAGCCATCAAGAATAAATGGATCTTCTAGAGGAAGACGGAAGCTGATGGTAGTATTACTATCTACAAGGCTCGACTTGTCGCAAAAGGTTTTCGACAAGTTCAAGGTGTTGACTACGATGAGATTTTCTCACTCGTAGCAATGCTTAAGTATGTCTGAATCATGTTAGCAATTGCCGTGTTTTATGAAATCTGGCAAATGGATGTCAAAACTCCATTCCTTAATGGATTTCTTAAAGAGTTGTATATGATGCAACAAAAAGGTTTTGTCGATCCTAAAGGTGCTAACAAAGTGTGCAACCTCCAGTGTTCCATCTATGGACTAGTGCAAGCCTCTCGGAGTTGGAATATACGCTTTGATAAGGTGATCAAAGCATATGGTTTTATACAGACTTATGGTGAAGCCTGTATTTACAAGAAAGTGAGTGGGAGCTCTGTAACATTTCTGATATTATATGTGAGTGACATATTGTTGATTGGAAATGATGTAGAATTTCTGGATAGCATAAAAGGATATTTGAAAAATAAGTTTTCAATGAAAAACCTCGGTGAAGCTGCTTACATATTGGGCATCAAGATCTATAGAGATAGATCAAGATGATCGATAAGACTTTCAATGAGTACATACCTTGACAAGATTTTGAAGGAGCTCAAAATGGATCAATCAAAGAAGGAGTTCTTGCCTGTATTGTAAGGTGTGAAGTTGAGTAAAGACTCAAAACTCGACCACGGCAGAAGATAATGAGAGAATGAAAATCATTCCCTATGCCTCAGCCATAGGTTCTATAAAGTATGCCATGCTGTGTACCAGACCTGTTGTGTACCTTGCCATGAGTTTGGCAAGGGGGTACAATAGTGATCCAGGAATAGATCTCTAGACAACGGTCAAAATTTTCCTTAGTTACCTTAAAGAGGACTAAGGAAATGTTTCTCGGTTATGGAGGTGATAAAGAGTTCATCGTAAAGAGTTACATCGATGCAAGCTTTGATACTGATCTAGATGACTCTAAGTCTCAATCTAGATGCATATTGAATGTGGGAGCAATTAGCTAGAATAGCTCCATCCAGAGCATTGTAGACAGAAATTTGCAAAATACGTACAGATCTGAATGTGGCAGACCCGTTGACTAAACTTCCCTCACAAGCAGAACATGATCACACCTTAGTACTCTTTGGGTGCTAATCACATAGCGATGTGAACTAGATTATTGACTCTAGTAAATCCTTTTGGTGTTGGTCACATAGCGATGTGAACTATGGGTGTTAATCACATAAAGATGTGAACTATTGGTGTTAAATCACATGGCGATGTGAACCAGATTATTGACTCTAGTGCAAGTGAGAGACTGAAGGAAATATGCCCTAGAGGATATAATAAAGTTTTTATTTTATATATTTCCTTATATAATGATAAATGTTTATTATTCAAGCTATAATTGTATTAACCGAAAACTTGATACATGTGTGGATACATAGACGAAACACCATGTCCCTAGTAAGCCTCTACTAGACTAGCTCGTTAGTCAAAGATGGTTAAGTTTCCTAACCATAGACATGTGTTGTCATTTGATGAACGGGATCACATCATTAGGAGAATGATGTTATGGACAAGACCCATCCATTAGCTTAGCGTATTGATCGTTCAGTATATTGCTATTGCTTTCTTCATGTCAAATACATATTCCTTCGACTATGAGATTATGCAACTCCCAGATACCGGAGGAATACCTTGTGTGCTATCAAACGTCACAACGTAACTGGGTGATTATAAAGATGCTCTACAGGTATCTCCGAAGGTATTTGTTGGGTTGGCACAGATCAAGATTAGGATTTGTCACTCAGAGTATCGGAGAGGTATCTCTGGGCCCTCTCGGTAATGCACATCATAAGAAGCCTTGCAAGCAAAGTGACTAATGAGTTAGTTGCGGGATGATGCATTACGGAATGTGTAAAGAGACTTGCCGGTAACGCAATTGAACTAGGTATGAAGATACCGACGATCGAATCTCGGGCAAGTAACATACCGATGACAAAGGAAATAACGTATGTTGTCATAACGGTTCAGCTGATAAAGATCTTCGTAGAATATGTAGGAGCCAATATGAGCACCCAGGTTCCACTATTGGTTATTGACTGGAGAAATGTCTCGGTAATGTCTACATAGTTCTCGAACCCGTAGAGTCTGCACGCTTAACGTCTGATGACGATTTTGTATTATATGAGTTATGTGATTTGGTGACCGAATGTTGTTTGGAGTCCCGGATGAGATCACAAACATGACGAGGAGTCTCAAAATGGTCGAGAGATAAAGATTGATATATACACTACTAGGAAAAGGGCTATAGATGGAATTGACACTAATGGCGCACCAGACATGTGGTGCGCCATTACTATATACTAATGGCGCACCATGTGTTGTTACGCCATTAGTGTCCAAATACTAATGGCGCACCACATCCGCGGCTGCGCCATTAGTAAAAAAGTTTTTTTTAATTTTTTTCAAAACTACTAATGGCGCACCGTGGGAGTGGTGCGCCAATTAGTAAAAAAAAATTTAATTTTTTTTTAAATTTTTGTCAAAACTACTAATGGCGCACCGTGGGAGTGGTGCGCCATTACTAGTTGAACTAGTAATGATGCACCATGCCACGGAACCCCGTTAAACATTTTCAAAATCCTCAAAAACCTAACAAAAAAAGATACAGGGCTTTTAAGATCTGGAGAGGCAAAAAAATTCAAAAAAATTCAAACTCACTAATGGCGCACCTGCCCATGGTGCGCCATTAGTATCTTCCTGCCTTCAAAATTCAAAATAAATCAAAAAAATAAAAAAAGTTACTAATGGCGCACCTGCCCATGGTGCGCCATTAGTATCTTCCCGCCTTCAAAATTCAAAGTAAGTCAAAAAAATAAAAAAAAGTTACTAATGGCGCACCTGCCCATGGTGCGCCATTAGTATCTTCCCGCCTTCAAAATTTAAAATAAGTCAAAAAAAAAATTAGTAATGGCGCACCTGCCCACGGTGCGCCATTACTATGTCGTATATATGGTTGGGCGCACCTCCTCCACTCCACCTCTCCTCCACTCCATCTCCTCCTCTCCTCTCCTCCACTCCACCTCTCCTCCACTCCATCTCCTCCTCTCCTCACCTCCACTCCTTCTCCTCCTCTCCGGCTACCTCCTTCTCCTCTCCGGCGACCTCCTCCTCCTCTTCGGCGACCTCCTCCTCCTCTCCGGCGACCTCCTCCTCTCCGGGAACCTCCTCCTCCCTCCTCTCCTCCCCTCCCCTCCCCTCACGGTTTCTCCTCCCTCCTCTCCGGTGAGCTCCTCCTCCCTCCTCTCCTCCCATTCCATCATGGTTTCTCCTTCCTCCTCTCTGATGCTTCGGTGAACTCCTCTCCGGCGACCTCCTCCTCCTCCTCTCCGGCGATGTAGGCGAGCGCCTCTCCGGTGACCTCCTCCTCCTCCTCTCCGGCGAACTCCTCTCCGGCAAAAGAACACGGCAAAAGAACGTACAAGATCCAAAAACAGGAACAAAATTTGAAATAATATCGTGCCAAAAACGAGCAAAAAAAACTAGCAAAAAATGGGCAAAAAAATCACGATCCAGATCAAAATTCAAAATTCAAAAATAGCAATGGCGCACGGTGGGGGTTAGACGGTGCGCCACTACTATTTTCCCGCCTTCAAAATTCAAAAATACTAATGGCGCACCAGTGGCCTATACTAATGGCGCACTGTGGCCTATACTAATGGCGCACCAGTGGTGCGCCATTAGTAAAAATTACTAATGGCGTGCTAGTACTGGCGCACCAGTGATGCGCCATTAGTAGGCAAAACTGGTGCGCCATTAGTAGGCCTTTTCCTAGTAGTGATAGGACGATGGTATTCGGACACCGGAAGTGTTCCGGGGGTACCGGGTACATATCGGGTCACTCGAAGGGGTTCCGGGCACCCCCGGCAAAAGATATGGGCCTAATGGGCCAAGAGGGGAAACGCAGCAGGCAACAGGGGCTGCTGCGCCCCCCATATGGGCCGCACCTGAGGGAAAGGAAGGAGGGGAAGAGAGAAGGAAGGGGAGGGATTCGGCCTCCCCCTTCCTTCCTTCCTCCCTCCTCCCTCCTCGTGCCTTCCCCCTCCGGTACTTATGGAAGCGGGGGGGGGGGGGAATTGGGGAGGCGCCCAAGTAGGATTCCTCCTACTTGGGGCGCCCCTTGCTGCTCCCCTCCCTCTCCCACCTATATATATGTGGGGGGCGCCGCTAGAACACACAACATTGAATCCTTGCCGTGTGCGGCGCCCCCCTCCACAGTTTACAATCCCGGTCATATTCTCGTAGTGCTTAAGCGAAGCCCTACATGGATCACTTCACCACCACCTTCACCACGCCGTCATGCTGACGGAACTCGCCTAGTTCCTCTACGCTCTACTGGATCAAGAGTTCGAGGGACGTCATCGAGCTGAACTTGTGCAGAACTCGGATGTGCCATACGTTCGGTGCTTGATCGGTAGGAACGAGAAGAAGTTCGACTACATCAACCACATTGTCAAATGCTTCCGCTTTCGGTCTATGAGGGTACATAGACACACTCTCCCCTCTCGTTGCTATGCATCTCCTAGATAGATCTTGCGTGATCGTAGGAAATGTTTTGAAATTGCATGCTATGTTCCCAACAGTGGCATAATGAGCCAGGTCTATGCATAGATGATATGCACGAGTAGAACACAAAGAGTACGTTGTGGGCGGTGATCGTCATACTGCTTACCACCAATGTCTTATTTTGATTCGGCGGTATTGTTGAATGAAGTGGCCCGGACCAACCTTACATGACCTCGTTCATGAGACCGATTCCACCGACAGACATGCAACTATAGTTTTGCATAAAGGTAGCTGGCAGGTGTCTGTTTCTCCTAGTTTAGTTGAATCGAATTTGACTGCGGCCGGTCCTTGTTGAAGGTTAAACAGCAAACTTGATAATTAATTGTTAAATTGTGATCCAAATTATAGCGTATTGGACTAGATGTAGTACATACGGTGTGGGCCTTTGCGTTGGTACCGACGCATACGAGTACAACTCGTTTACTTGTCCCACAAGGACTCCTATGTGTTGCCCCTCATATATACTCCATGTAGTCGCACCTAAGACGGTCTGTCGTCTCGTGCTTGTAATACTCCTCCATCATAGTGATTGCGCCTTCGTGCGTTCGTGGTTTTCTCCCGCAAGGGTTTCCACGTAAAAATTTGTGTCTCTCGTGTCTCGTTTTATCTCGTTATTATCTAATAAGTGGTATCAGAGCCAAGTTGAAGATACGAGATTTGAGATCGAGAGATTAGGGTTGCAACGTGTGCGCCGCCACACGCGACACGCGATCCATCGATTCGACGCCGGATCGATTTTTGGTGTGCCGCCATACGAAGCCGAGACCAACAGGAACTCCGTACGTGCCCATGTCAAGTATGCAACGCCATTATCGTTGCTGCTCCACGTACCCGGAGGAAGGCCCGAGACTCCAAGAGCAAGTTTAATTCGCAAGCGCCGTATTCACGTTGCTGCGTCTCCACTTGAAGGCAAAAGTTCGAAGGAAATTGCTAGTTTGGAGTGGTACTGGTACACTGTACATGAATTGGCCAGTACTTCATCACGTGGAGCTACAGTTGCTTTTTTCTTTGATTGCTATGTCCACCTGCCCATAAATACTATCAGGTGCTATCTATCCTATTTCCTTTTGTTCCGCATATTAATTCTGTCAAGAATTGTTCTACTTCGGACTTGTACTACTTTGTGCACAGATTTATCTACTCATGGCTTCCATGAAGTACGATCTTCCGCTGCTGGACCGTGACACAAGGTTTACTCTATGGCAAGTCAAGATGCGGGCGTTGTTGGCACAGTCCGACTATGATGAAGCACTGGATAGTTTTGGGAAGAATAGAATTCAGGATTGGACTGATGAGGAGAAAAGAATTGATTGTAAGGCTTTGTCACAAATTCAACTCCATTTGCATAATAATATTTTGCAGGAAGTTTTGAGCAAGAAAACTGCCGCCGCTCTATGGTTAAAGCTGGAAGGAATTTGCATGACTAAGGATCTCACCAGCAAGATGCATCTGAAGCAAAAATTATTCCTGCACAGGTTACCCGAGGGAGGTAATGTTTTGAATCATATTTCAGAATTCAAAGAGATCATATTTGATCTAGCTGCAATGGAGGTTAAGTATGAAGAGGAAGATACTGCTTTAATGTTACTTTGCTCACTGCCAAGTTCTTATACCAATTTTAGAGACACCATATTATACAGTCATGATACTCTCACGCTTAATGAAGTTTATGAAGCTTTGAACTCTAAGGAGAAGATGAAACTAATGGTGCCTCATGATGGTTCAAGTTCATCCCAAGCAGAGGGATTATCTGTCCGTGGCAGGACAAATAGAAGAACTCCAATAATGGAAACAGAGGCAAAAGTAAAAATGGCTACAAGGGCCAGTCACAATCCAGAGACAAGAAATATTGCAGATATTGCAAGAGAGACGGGCATGACATCTCAGAGTGTTTCAAGTTGCAGAACAAGGAAAAGAGAAAAGGTAACAAACAAGGTGAAAATTCTGCTAACGTTGCTCGTGATGATAGTTCCGATGATGCTCTTGTCGTTATTGCTGGATGTGCTGAGACCAATGATGAGTGGGTACTTGACACTGCATGAACTTTTCATATGTTTCCACATAGAGATTGGTTTAATACTTTTGATTCCACTACTTCTGCTGGTTCCGTTTTGGGTTTTGATAATTCACCATGCAAGATTGAAGGCATAGGTTCCGTTCAAATCAAGATGTTTGATGGTGCAATCAGAACTTTGACAGATGTTCGATATATTCCGAAGATGAAGAGAAATCTTATCTTTGTGAGTGCCCTTGATGCAAAGGGGTACAAGTGCTCAGGTGGAGATAGTGTTTTGAAAGTCACCAAAGGTTCCCTTATTGTGATGAAAGGTGATTTAAGTTCGACCAATGGTCTTTATTACCTTCGAGGTTCTACTGTTTCGGGTAATGCTACTCCAGTTATTTCAAAGAATTCTGATTGTGATGCTGCTAACCTTTGGCATATACTTCTTGGACATATGAGTGAACTTGGTTTAGCAGAGTTAAATAAGAGAGGTCTTCTTGATGGATATGAACCTGGTAAATTGAAATTTTGTGAGCATTGTATCTTCGGCAAGCACAAGAGGGTGAAGTTCAACACTTCGACTCATACAACCGAAGGAGTGGAAGATTATGATTGAAAGGCAGACTGAAAAGAAGGTAAAGATACTTCGCACTAATAATGGTATGGAATTATGTTCTAAGAAATTTAAGAATTATTGGAAGTCTGAAGGCATTGTCAGACACTACAACGTTCCTTATACTCCTCAACAAAACGGTGTTGCTGAGCGTATGAACAGGACCATTATTTCCAGAGCCCGTTGCATGTTGTCCAATGCAGGTTTGCATAGGCGTTTTTGGCCTGAGGCCGCTTCCACTACTTGTTATCTCATTAACCGTTCACCATCTATTGCTCTTAATAAGAAAACTCCAATTGAGGTATGGTCTGGTTCACCTGCTGATTATTCACAGTTGAGAGTTTTTGGTTGCACTGCTTATGCTCATGTTGATAATGGAAAGTTGGAGCCTAGGTCTATTAAGTGCATCTTTCTTGGTTATAAGTCCGCTGTTAAAGGTTTTAAATTATGGCATCCTGAAACCCAGAAGATTGTTATTAGCAGAAATGTTATCTTTAATGAATCTGCTATGTTACATGATGTTTCATCTATTAATGTTCCTGTTGAGAGTGAACAACAGCCTATTGTTCAGGAGCCTACTGTTCAAGTGGAGCATGTTATTGATTCAGGTGATACATCTGGTAATGAAATTGTTGATGCACATGATGAACCCATCGTTAATGATGATCTGTTCACTCCCCCTCCAAATCAGCCTATTGTTCCGCCCAGTTGGAATCTTGCACGTGACAGAGTTAGGCGGGGTATTAATAAACCTGACAGGTTAATTGAAGAGTGCAATATTGTTTCTTTTGCTTTATCTGTTGCAGAAGAAATTGAAGGTAATGCTGAACCTTCTTCATAATCCGAGGCTATTATTTCCGGTGATAGTAAGAAGTGGATGACTGCTATGCATGATGAGATGGAATCACTTAAAAAGAATGGCACTTGGGATTTAGTAAAATTACCTAGAGAGAAGAAACCTATTCGTTGCAAGTGGGTTTTCAAGAGGAAAGAAGGTGTTTCTCCTAAAGATGAGACAAGATATAAAGCAAGGTTAGTTGCTAAAGGTTACAGTCAGATTCCAGGTATTGACTATAACGAAGTCTTTTCTCCTGTTGTGAAGCATAGCTCTATTCGCACTTTACTCAGTATTGTTGCCATGCATGATCTTGAGCATGAACAATTGGATGTTAAAACTGCATTTTTACATGGAGAATTAGAAGAGGATATTTATATGGAACAACCTGAAGGTTTTGTTATTCCTGGAAAAGAAAAGCTTGTCTGTAAGTTAAAGAAATCTCTGTATGGATTGAAGCAATCCCCTAGACAGTGGTACAAGAGATTTGACACCTTTATGCTCTCTCAAGGTTTCAAAAGGTCTAATTATGATAGTTGTGTTTATTTGAAAACTGTCAATGGTTCAACTATTTATTTGCTCCTTTATGTTGATGATATGCTAATTGCTGCAAAGAGTATGTCAGAGATTAATGAACTAAAGAAGCAATTGAGTAATGAATTTGAGATGAAGGATTTGGGTGCAGCAAAGAAAATTCTTGGCATGGAAATATCCAGAGATAGACCGTCTGGAAAAGTATATCTAAGTCAGAAGGGATATATTGATAAAGTTCTTCATCGTTTTAATATGCATAATGCCAAGTCGGTGAGTACTCCGTTAGCTGCACACTTCAAATTATCATCAGCTTTATGTCCTAAGTCAGATGCAGATATTGAGTACATGTCTAGAGTTCCCTATTAGAGTGCAGTTGGTTCACTTATGTATGCCATGGTTTGTTCTCGTCCAGATTTATCATATGCATTGAGCGTTGTTAGTAGATACATGGCTAATCCTGGAAAAGAGCATTGGGGAGCAGTTCAGTGGATTTTCAGATACCTGCGTGGTACTTCTAATGCTTATTTACAGTTTGAGAAAACTGGAGATGGACTAGTTGGTTTTGTTGATTCTGATTTTGCTGGTGATTTGGATAAGAGAAGATCGCTCACAGGTTATGTTTTCACCATTGGTGGTTGTGCTGTGAGTTGGAGAGCAACTTTGCAGTCTATTGTGCCTTGTTCCACTACTACTGATGCTCAGTATATGGCTATTTCTGAGGCATGCAAAGAAGCTATCTGGTTGAAAGGTTTGTATTCTGAGCTTTGTGGAGATTCATCTTGCCCTACCATATTTTCTGACAATCAAAGTGGCATATATCTTACAAAGAATCCAATGTATCATGAGAGGACAAAGCACATTGATGTCAGATTTCATTATATTCGAGATGTTGTTGCTGAAGGAAATTTGAAGGTATGCAAGATAAGTACTCATGATAATCCTGCTGATATGATGACAAAGCCAGTTCCGACCAATAAGTTTGAGCTTTGCTCAGGCTTAGTTGGTATTTCTCACTAGTCCTATGGACTTTGACGCACAAGGTGTTTATGCTAATTTGGATGGAGTTATTTACTTTCTTCGACTACTGGAGGAAATTTGGATCAAGGTGGAGATTGCTAAATTGTGATCCAAATTATACTGTATTGGACTAGACGTAGTACATATGGTGTAGGCCTTTGCGTTGGTACCGACGCGTATGAGTACAACTCGTTTACTTGTCCTACAAGGACTCCTATGTGTTGCCCCTCATATATACTCCATATAGCCGCACCTAAGACGGTCTGTCGTCTCGTGCTTGTAATACTCCTCCATCATAGTGATTGCACCTTCGTGCGTCCGTGGTTTTCTCCCGCAAGGGTTTCCACCACTAGTAGAAAAAGGGTCAAACGTGAAGCACATTAGTGCCGGTTTGAATTTGAGCCGGCACTAATGTATACATTGGTGCCGGTTCCAACGGCTAGCCGGGCCGCTTTCATTAGTACCGGTTCGTGGAGAACCTTTAGTACCGGTTCGTGCCACGAACCGGTACTAAGGAGAGTGGTGGCAGGATGTTGTCAGACTGGGGCCCCTCCAGCCCCTTTAGTACCGGTTCTTGGCACGAACCGGTACTAAAGGTCGTCCTACATAAACCCTTCGTCCACCCGAGCTCGCTCTGTTCTTCCCCTTTCCCCTCTCCTCTTTGTTCTTCCCCTCTTCCTCTCGAGCTCATCACACATTTTGCCCAAAATTTGTCAAGATTTGAAGGCCCCCATCCATTCAAATGATCACAATGGTTAGCAACTTTGTCCTTTCATCTCTCATTGCTAGATTAGCTCTTGCAATGCTTTATATAGTGATTAATTTGTGAGTTTAGTAACTTGGGAGGAAATATATATATGTGCTAGTATTTGATTTATATGCAATCTGAGGTCAAAAATAACGCTTAGTTTGCATATGTAGGTGTGGTTTACTTAGTGCCTTCTAAATCTCCGTCGTAACCACCGTCGATCGCCCGCACCGTCCCGTCGCCGGCACCACCTTGTGGTGAGCCTCTTGTTCATGAAATTTTATATAAAAATTGATGTTTGTGTGATTTGGATATATAGTTACTCGTATAATTATCTTACCCGTACGTTGTTTGTTATACATATAGTGCCATGGTTTTGATATCCTTCCCCGTCGGCCCTCGTTCTTGTTATGATTCGGATGTGGTATATATATTCTCTTTTAAAACTAGTTGCATTTCGTGTTTATGACAAATTATGCCCATCAAGTTGACATAGATAGTTTTTCTAGGAGGTATGTGAACCGGAAATTCCAACCGACCCTATTGTCGAGAGGTTAAATTTAGTTGAAAGAGAAAACGAGTACTTGAAAGAAAAATTGAAAAGAATTGAGGGGGAGAAGATGGAATTGGAGTTGCATGTTGCCGATGTCGTCGATGATCACAAGATCAAGATGGAGAAAATGCGCTTGAAGATTAGAAAGATTAGAAAATATGCCATCGATAGTGAGGCTTGGTATCATTATGCTGTTGGATCAATTGTTACCTTAGTTGCGATCTTGATCGCATTTGTTGTTGCATTTCAATGCTTTAGCTAGAGAGTTATTTGTTTGTTGCATTTAAGTGTTGTATGAACTTTATGTATGAACTTTATGTATGAACTTGTATTAATTTGGTCTATTAGGTGTTGTGTAATGAAGATGAGCCGGCAATGGATGTACGATGACCGATAATCTCCCCAGTTCGTTGAGGGCGTGCATACTTTTTTGCTTGCGGCTGAGGCAAACAAGCGGGCGGTTGGTTTTATTCCTTGTCCATGTGCTGACTATAAGAATGGTCACAATTACTCTACATCAAGAACCATTCATGTCCACCTGTTTGAGTCCGGTTTCATGCCCCACTATAATGTTTGGACCAAGCACGGAGAAAGAGGGGTTATGATGGAAGACAATGAAGAAGAAGAGGACGACGACAGCTATCCTGGCCATGGGTTCCCTGAATACGATGATACAACAATGGGGGATGAAGATGAGCCAGTAATGCGGGAAGAAGCTGAGCCGGCAATGCGGGAAGAAGCTGAAGAAGAGGCATCAGATGAGCCCGTTGATGATCTAGGTTGGGCCATTTCCGATGCAAAGAGAAACTGCGCAAGTGATTTGGAGAAGAAGAAGTTGCAGCGCATGCTAGAGGATCACCAAAAATTGTTGTACCCGAATTGCGTAGGTGACAAGAAAAAGCTGGGCACCACACTGGAATTGCTGCAATGGAAGGAAGAGAATGTTGTATCTGACAAGGGATTTGGAAAGTTGCTGGTAATGATAAAGAATATGCTCCCAAAGGACAACGAATTGCCCGAGAGTACGTACGAAGCAAAGAAGGCTGTCTGCCCTCTAGGGTTAGAGGTGCAGAAGATACATGCATGCCCTAATGATTGCATCCTCTACCGCGGTGAGTACGAGGATTTGAACGCTTGCCCGGTATGCGGTGCATTGCGCTATAAGATCACCCGCGATGACCCTGGTGATGTCGAGGGCGAGCGCCCTAGGAAGAAGATTCCTACCAAGGTGATGTGGTATGCTCCTATAATACCACGGTTGAAACGTTTGTTCCTCAACAAAGAGCATGCCAAGGCGATGCGATGGCACAGAGAAGACCGTAAGAAAGACGGAAAGTTGAGAGTACCCGCTGACGGGTCGCAGTGGAGAAAAATCGATAGAAAGTACGGGAAGGAGTTTGCAGATGACGCAAGGAACGTATGGTTTGGTCTAAGCGCAGATGGCATTAATCCTTTTGGGGAGCAGAGCAGCAACCATAGCACCTGGGCTGTGACTCTATGTTTGTATAACCTTCCTCCTTGGTTGTGCATGAAGCGGAAGTTCATTATGATGCCAGTGCTCATCCAAGGCCCTAAGCAACCCGGCAACGACATTGATGTGTACCTAAGGCCATTAGTTGAAGAACTCTTACAACTGTGGAATGGAACAGGTGTACATGCGTGGGATGAGCACATGGGGGAAGAATGTGACCTAAAGGCGTTGTTGTTCGTGACCATCAATGATTGGCCTACTCTCAGTAACCTTTCAGGACAGACAAACAAGGGATACCGCGCATGCACGCACTGTTTGGACGATACCGGCAGTATATATTTGGCTAATTGTAAGAAGAATGTGTACCTGGGATATCGTCGATTTCTTCCGAGCAGGCATCCCGTAAGAAAGAAAGGCAAGCATTTCAAAGGTGAGGCGGATCACCGGACGAAGCCTCGCCACTGTACTGGTGTTGATGTACATGATATGGTCAAGGATTTGAAGGTGGTCTTTGGAAAGGGTCCTGGTGGACAACCTGTTCCGAATGACGCTAACGGACGCGCACCCATGTGGAAGAAGAGATCTATATTTTGGGACCTGCCCTATTGGGAAGACCTAGAGGTCCGCTCCGCAATCGACGTGATGCACGTGACGAAGAATCTTTGTGTGACCCTGCTTGGCTTCTTGGGTGTGTATGGGAAGACAAAAGATACACGTGAGGCACGGGAGGACCAGCAACGTATGCACGGAAAAGACGGCATACATCAGGGTCATGCAAGCTACGCTCTTACCAAAGAAGAGAAGGAAATCTTCTTTGAATGCCTGCTCAGTATTGAGGTACCATCTGGCTTCTCGTCGAATATAAAGGGAATAATAAACATGGCAGAGAAAAAGTTCCAGAACCTAAAGTCTCATGACTGCCATGTGATTATGACGCAACTGCTTCTGGTTGCATTGAGGGGGCTTCTACCGGAAAACGTTCGATTAGCCATTGTGAAGCTATGAGCATTTCTCAATGCAATCTCTCAGAAGGTAATCGATCCAGAAATCATACCAAGGTTAGAGAATGATTTGGTGCAATGTCTTGTCAGTTTCGAGTTGGTGTTCCCACCATCCTCTTCAACATCATGACGCACGTCCTAGTTCACCTATGCAAAGAGATTAACATTTTGGGTCCTGTATTTCTACACAATATGTTCCCCTTTGAGAGGTTCATGGGAGTCTTAAAGAAATATGTTCATAACCGTGCTAGGCCAGAAGGAAGCATCTCCAAGGGCCATCAAAATGAGGAGGTCATTGAGTTTTGTATTGACTTTATTCCTAACCTTAAGCCGATTGGTGTTCCTGAATCGCGGCATAAGGGCAGACTGGATGGAAAAGGCACGCTAGGAGGGGAACAAATAATATGTATGGACGGACGTTCTCTCACTGAAGCACACTACACAGTTCTACAGAATTCCGCCTTGGTGGCTCCGTATATGGATGAACACAAGAATTTGCTACGCTCCAAACACCCGGAGCGGTCTGATGACTGGATTACACGTGAACAAACCAGGAGTTTCGCCAGCTGGTTGCAGACACGTACCATGCATGACACCTCTATTGAAGATGACCTGTACTTGTTGTCCCAGTTACCATCTTCGAATATAATGACTTTCAAAGGGTACGAGATAAATGTTAATACATTTTACACAATCGCCCAAGATAAGAAGAGCACCAACCAAAACAATGGTGTCCGCTTTGATGCAGAAACCAAGACGAGAAAGGAAACATATTATGGTTATATACAGGACATATGGGAACTTGACTATCGACGTGGTTTGAAGGTCCCTTTCTTTCGGTGTAAATGGGTCAATATGACACGAGGCGGGGTAACGGAAGACCCGCAGTACGGAATGACAACAGTGGATCTCAACAATCTTGCGTATGCAGACGAATGATTCGTCCTAGCCAATGATGTGGGACATGTTTTCTATGTGAAGGACATGTCTACCAAGCCAAGAAAAAGAAAAGATAAGGAAGCGAATGCATCGTACGATGAGCCAAAGTGGCACATAGTTCTTTCTGGGAAGAGAAACATCGTGGGAGTGGATGACAAGATAGACAAGTCAGAAGATTATGAAAAGTTTGATGAAATTGCTCCATTCACAGTGAATATTGACCCGAGCATCCCATTAAATGATGAAGATTTTCCATGGTTACGGCGCAAAGGGACACACGCGAAGAAAAAGTTTCACACCCAAAGATCTGGGATGTGATCGGCTTCACTATCATCACTTTCTTCTGTGTTTCACACCCAGAAGGGAATCTCTGTAATAGTTAGGGTAGTTATGTGTTTTGGCATTTGAAACGCGAAGAAATTTTATGTGCAAACAAATTCTTTCATGCCTTTACTGATTTTTAAAGTTAAGTTATTCACAAACTAGTGATTCACACTAATTTCAAATAATTCAAAATTTAAACTATTCAAATTTGAAAACTACGGGCACTAACAGAAAGTTTGTAATTTTTTGTAACTAAAGCAAAAATATTCACAAAGAAACTCTAAATACACAAAAAAACAACTCAAAAATAAATAAAGCAAAAAAATAAAAAAAAAACCCGCCTACTAGGCCAGAGCGGCCTGCATATGACTAGAAACCCAACCTGTTGTTGGGCCAGGATGCAGGCCCGCAAAGGCCCACAGGGTAGCACAGAACATGTAGGCCCAGTAGGCCTGCTTTGGAGAGGAGCTCGAGAGAGCTACCACACGGGGGTTTATAAACAAGTGCGGTCGCCCCTCGGCTAGCAAGGTGGGACTAAACTTGCCGCACCGCACCTGCGCCAGCGCACCCCCTTTAGTACCGGGTCGTGGCACCAACTGGTACTAAAGGGGGGGCCTTTAGTACCGGTTTGAGCCACCACCCGGTACTAAAGGGGCCGCTTCCCGCCGCTTGGCCTGGCCAAAACAGGCCTTTAGTACCGGTTGGTGGCTCCAACCGGTACTAAAGGCCCCTCCTATATAAACAACACTTATGAAAATTTCAGTTTCTCATCTGGTTCTTCTCCTCTGCACCGTCGCCCACCGCCCCCGTACGTCTCCATCCCTCGTCGCCGCCCCCATCGCCGCCCCGTCCCCGTCGTCGCCGCCCCGTCGTCCCCGTCACCGTTGTCCCCGTCGTCACCGCCGCCCCGTCCCGGCCCATCCCGCATCGTCCCCGTCCCTGTCATCGCCGCCCCGTACGTCCCCGTCGTCGTCGCCGCCCCGGCCCATATGTCCCCGTCCCCGTCGTCGCCGCCCCGTCCCTGTCCCCGTTGTCGCCGCACCCGTCGCCGTCCCCTTCGCCGCGCGCCCCCCGCCGCCGCCCAACCGTCGCCTCTCGCCTCGCCGGTGATCGCACACACACACACATACATATTTTGTTTTTTAGTTATACAAATAGTTAGAAATTTTTCTGTTTTTTAGAAATTGTTAGAAATTTTTATGTTTTTTAGAAATAGTTAGAAATGTTAGAATTGTTAGAATAGTTAGAAATGTTAGAATTGTTAGAATAGTTGGAAATGTTAGAATTGTTAGAATAGTTAGAAATGTTAGAATTGTTAGAATAGTTAGAAATGTTAGAATTGTTAGAATTTTTTCTGTTTTTTAGTTATAGAAATAGTTATAAAAAAGTTAGAATTGTTAGAAATTTTTATGTTTTTAGTTATAGAAATAGTTATAAAAAAGTTAGAAATTTTTCTTTTTTTTAGTTCTAGAAATATTAGAAATGTTATACAAATGTTAGTTATATATAGAGAAATGTTATAATTTTTTTTTCTGTTTTTTAGTTATCAAAATCCAATCATTAAAAAAATGTTACTTTTTGCGGGCATATAGCTAGTATTTGTTCTCGACGATGCCCGGCCCGCATCCTCGCCGTTGACACGTCCGCGACGACGTCCGGTTGACCCATGTCCGGGACTGGGCTCCGCTGGGCAGGCACTGGGAGGTGCTGCCTGGAGGGGCCCGCCCCTTGATGAGGAACCCGGCCCTGGGTCCCGTCGTCGACCCTGATCTCGTTTGGTGGCGTTCGCGTGGGCCAGTTTCGCTACAGAGGGAGCCGGCCCCGCCGGAGGTGGTACGTCGCCGTGTCAGGGAGGAGGACGAGCACGTCCATCGCTACATGGTTGCGTTAGAGGGCGGCAGGTTCTCCAATACCTGGCAATTTCTTCAGGGATCTCACTTCAGCTACGATCCTGTGAGGGTTCCTTCTCTTTGGGTGTCCACCGCCCGCGCCGCAGGAACCGCGAGTGTCTTAGATTCTTCTGTAGTATTCGATCTTTATTAGCTACCTAGCCAGTGATGTATTCGATATTATATCTATTATTCGAGACGATGTATTCGAGATTATATCTATTATTCGAGGCGATGTATTCGAGATTATATCTCTTATTCGAGACGATGTATTCGAGATTATATCTATTATTCGAGACGATGTAATTTGAATACTAAATTGTTTTATATTTCTTTTGGATTAGTTAAATAAAAGCTATGGCGGACAATACTGGCAGAGAGGGAGAACATACCCTGTTCGATATGATACGCCATCCTCGTGGGCCAGATGATGATCAGAATGAAGAAGATTATGACGGCTCCAAATTTCTAAACAACACTGGAGAGGGTGATATGATATTCGATCGCGACGACCGAATTGATGAAGTCATGAACTACGATTATGATAATGACGAAGAAAATGTTGATCTTGAAACAACAAAGACCGGCGAGGTATATATATTTATATAAGCAGGCATCTGGTGATCATCACATGTTTTAAATGAGTTGAAGATATATTAACGAATCGATCTTTCTTCTTTCAGCCATCCGGATCAAGCAAATCTTTAGGCAACATGACGAAACGAGGCCCGAACAAAAAGTTGAAGGAGGGCGTAAAGTACAATATCGAGGCAATCAGACCTAATGGCGAACCATTAGCGCCTAAGAAGATTGCGGACAAGTTCGTTCGTCAGTGCAGAGTTCTTGTGAAGGACCAACTCCCGATCTCCCTTCAAGAATGGAGAGAGCCAGCAAAGCCACGTCCAAATGTTACTTTTGTCGACGACAGACAAAAAAGTCTGCTTTGGGATACTCTCATGGAACATTTCATCCTACCAGATCATTTCACAGATGCAGATGTGGAGAAAGTCAAGGACGCCGCTCTTAGGAAGATGGCGGTTGCATTCAAGAACCACAAGAATCGTGTATGGGACAAGTACATCAAGGATGGAAGGAAGACTCCAGTATTCGAGGGAATACTAGAGAATCAAAGTGCTCATTGGGACGATTTCGTGAAATTCAAGGATTCAGAATTAGCTAAGGAACGGTCGAGAATAAACAAGAAGAATGCCGAAAAAAGGATAAGTTCCATAAGCTGGGGCCAGGTGGCTACGCGGTGGCAATGCCTAAGTGGGATAAGTTTGAGAAAGAGATGGAGAATGCAGGTGTCACTCTGGTTACTAGGAGCTGGCCCCCGAGGTGCAGGACTTGGTTCTATGCGCATGGGGGGAGTTGGACCCAAAGGCAGGCAAAGTTTCGATGAAGGCATGTCTGAACGGAGCCAATGATGCGATACTTGTTGCAATAGAAGAGGCTCGATCGGGGGTGTTCCAGCCCAACAGAGAGAACGACGAGCTTACGCGTGCCCGGGGAAATCCTGAACACCCGGGAAGAACACGAGGGAAGGGCGCTATTCCGTGGTATGAGGGGTTTTCGGACTGGAACGCCGACTACAGAACCCGTGCGAGAAAGAAGATTGCGGACGAGAAGAAGAGGAAGATGGAGGAGGAGCAGAGGAAGCTGGACTATGAATGCCTTCAAGGCCTAGAATCAAAGCACGCGGACTTGGCAGTCAAATTCTAGCGGCAGCAGGAGCAGATCGACTCACTTAGCCAGCAAAGGGCGTCTCAGCAGCTGCAGCAGATAGCGGATGATCCAGCATTGGATAGCACCGCCCCATCCATGCCGAGAAGCAGCGTGGGTTCCGCCCCGGCCGACGCAATGCTGGATAGATACCCCGTGGATGACATCATGGAGAACACTAACTGTGAGCTACACTTCAAAATGAAGAACATATCCATGAAGGTGGCGGACGCCGTTGCTTATACAAATCCCCCGAGGCAACCTTCCATTGCAACCCGATTCTAGCGGGCTATGCTCGTGTCTTGGTTGATGAGGTGGTGGACCCATATTCGGGGCTACAACTTGACATTCCTGGAGGTGACGAGGAGCACACACTGGGAGAGGCCATACATCGTGTCATCCTATGGAGAAAGGATTGCATCGTCTTTCGAAGGCCACCGACACCACGTCACCCGACTCCTCGTCGAAGTCCGCCACCGAGTCAGCAGACTCCCGCTCCTCCAAGTCCACCAACGCGTGAGGCCACTCCTCCTCCTCCAAGTCCGGCAAAGTGACAGGCCACTCCTCCTCCAAGTCCGACACAGCGTCAGACGTCCACTCCTCCTCCAAGTCTGGCACAACTTCAGGCCACTCTTCCTCCAAGTACAGCACAGCTTCAAGCCACTCCTCCTCGACCAACTCAGCCAGGTCAGCCGTCTCCGCCGCCTCAGCAATCCCAGAAGAGACACCCCACAGCTATGGTGCGTAGCGGTACGAGTCGAGGTAGTACAGGAAGTACAGGCGGAGTCAAGCGATATAAATATGGTCCAAGCATCACTCCTCTTCCTCAGAGGGCTTACGACAAGACCGAGGAGGAAAACAATGCCATAGTGCGGGCAGAATTGGACACCCATTTTGCACCGAAACCGCCACCGCCGCCAAGGGAGAAAGTGCCTGAGGAAAAGATTGACCACTTCATTCGTATGGCTCAACCACCAGCTCCCAAGCCTGTTGACACAGACTATGAGCGCCACATCAGGAAGTTAAATCGAGCACGTCTACAGAAGGAGGCGAGCTCGAGCTCGAGCAAACAACAAGCAGCTGTCAAAAAATGCGGGAAAATCGTTGCCCAGCTGGGAGAACAGGCGACGCAATCGATCCCCTCGCTTCTTGTGCCAACAACACGTGACAGTACGCGCGCCCAATATTATTGTGGGCAAACAGTTTACGTACCCGAGGTGGGCGATGTGGTAATAACCCAGGAGCATATAATGCAGGCTGAAATTCTCAACATCACTGTTGGACAACTCCTCGAGATCGAGCCCATGACTGTGCTTAGAGAGGAGGAAATAAAACGGAAATATGCCTGGGGCAAACCTTTGGTCAAGCCAGAAGAGGTCAAGAAGCTCCCAACGATAATGTATGAATTGCATCAATGGTACATGGACATTACCAAGAGATCCAATCGAGAGTCCCTCATGGTGCAAGTCAAGAAGGATCATTACTACCATCAGAAAGCTGTGACCGTTGAGTATTCTAAACTGTTTCAGTTATACAATTAAGACGCACTCGACAAATCTATCATCAGTTGCTATTGTCTGTAAGTGATTTCTTTCTGTAATTTAAGTCTCAAGCTAGCTGTAGTAATCCTTCTGATCAATCATTACCTGTAATTATCCTCACTATATTCTTTTCTGTGGTATTATGCAGGATGAAGATGTATGAAATGAGAAAAGGTGGACGCTATGGCATTGGGTTCATTGACCCAAACACCGTTAATGAATACACATGGAAAATAAATCCACATCATGAAAAGCAGGTAGAGGACAGCATGCTAGAGTTCTTGAAGCGCCTCAAATACAATGAAGATATACTACTTCCTTACAACTTCCAGTGAGTCACACTGTCTTGTACTACAAATTCTCTGTTTTTGCCTACTAGCTAGCTACATGTTTTTTCTTACACATATGCCCGCTTAATTAAGACATGCAAACGTGTGTGCATGAAGATTTCACTGGATCGTGTGTATCATTAAAGTTGACGCCGGAACAGTTGAAATACCGGACTCACTACTCAAAGCAAATACTGACTATAACATCTTGTTTGGGATAGTCAACAGGTAATTTCAAACATTATTAACTATATATCTCGGCCTATTTAGTTCGTCATTTCATGATATGAACTATTTAATAACCCCTTTATTCATTTTCTTTGTCGGCGGGCGGGGCTTGGGCAAGGTTCATCAGCATCATGGAAGGCGAATAGAAACAAAAGCTGAAATGGTTTCGACCCAAGGTAAGTAATTAAGTAGTACTAGCTAGCTAGCTAGCTGCCATCTCTTTAATTATCATGCTTGATTAATTATTATCTGGTCAAATTTCATTCTAGTAAAGGCCCTGAAGTAGGCGCAGGGGACTGATCTATGTGCATTCTGCATTTGCGAGAACATTCGCATGATGGCGTCCGAAAGGAGCAGATCTCAAAGACAGAAATGGGTATGCTTGTCAGAACACTATTCACAATTTTTACACCATTATCGATATCTAGTCACACAACTAATACACATGCATATTGATCTCCTTCTTAACAGTTCAAAGAGGTGCGGGACAAGCTCCTAGAAACGGAGCGCATAGAAGCACTTCAAGAGGAAATAGCGGGATTTTTGCTCGACCAGGTCATAAATCCAAAGGGAGAATACTATTACCCGCTACCGCCCTCATGAACCACTTCCAATTGTCATCGTGCTCCGAAGGCACCAATTAGGCTAATGCCACTGGCTCCAAAGGCAACATGCATATGTAGGAGAAATTGTATATAGCTATACATGTGTGTATGTGTGAATTAATATGGTGGTTTGTGAGACATTGATGATATATATATGATTGGTTCTACTAGAAATTCTATTTATATATATATATATATATGCATAACGTGTACAATGTGTAGTATCGTAAAATACCAGCAAACGAAAAAGAATTAAAATGGAAAACACAAAATTAAAAGAAAAAGAAATCATAAAACCAAAATCCCCCAAACCTTTTAGTACCGGTTGGTGTTACCAACCGGTACTAAAGGGCTCCCGGCCCTCGGAGCTGGCTCGTGCCATGTGGTTGCCCTTTAGCACCGGTTCGTACTGAACCGGTACTAAAGGGGGGGGCTTTAGTGCCCACACTTTAGTGCCGGTTATGGAACCGGCACTAAAGGGCCTTACGAACCGGTGCTATTGCCCGGTTCTGCACTAGTGCACGTAAAAATCCGTGTCTCTCGTGTCTCGTTTTATCTCGTTATTTTCTAACATTAATCACCTTTGTGGTTTTGTGCATAGGTAAGAACGGTTCTTGCTAGAAGCCCGTAGCAACCACCACTAGTAGAAAAAGAGGCTTCCGTCTAGCCCCATTAGTCGCGAAACTGTAGGAACCGCGACTAATGAAGTCTTTAGTCGCGGTTCGGCAGACGAACCGCGACCAAAGGCCTGGGCCCAGGGCGCTCGGTGGTCAGCTGGTGCACGTGAGGGGCTTTAGTCGCGGTTGGCCAGGCCAACCGCGACTAAAGGTGCCCAAAGGCCTTTAGTCGCGGTTGGCCAGGCCAACCGCGACTAAAGCTCCTCCCCTATATATACCAGTTCAGCACACTCACTTAGCCATTTGGTGCCACTTCTCTTCGCAAGCTTCACAAGGGGGTGTAGGTTTGCTTTTGGTTCCTCTTATGCACACAAGGTGTTTGATGAAATGCCCCAAGAGCGTGAAACAAACATGATATGAAGTGTTGGAGCCACACTTGAGGTTCCTCATTTATTTTTTCCTCCTCGATCGCGGTTAGCAACTTGAATCTTTCATGCATGTGTGTCATTGATAAAATATGCATGTGTGTTGTTCATTGTTTAATTTCTATTGTTTATAGCTAGTTAGTTTAACAAATGCATGATGGTTAATTATATATTTTATATTATAATAATGCAGATGAATCGGCAATGGATGTACGGTAACCGACTCTCCCGCGAGTTCACTACGGGTTTGAAAGATTTCCTCGTAGTGGCTAATGCGAACAAGCAGAAGGGTTTTGTTATCTGTCCATGTGTTGACTGTAAGAATCAGAAGGGTTACTCTTCCTCAAGAGAAGTTCACCTGCACCTGCTTCGGCATGGTTTCATGCCAAGCTATAATTGTTGGACCAAGCATGGAGAAAGAGGGGTTATAATGGAAGAAGATGAAGAAGGGGATGATTTCATCGATGAAAGCTATCTTGCTCATTTCGGTGATACTTTCATGGAGGATGCTGAAGGTGAAGGGGAAGGTGAAGGTGAAGAAGAGGCACGTGATGAGACCGTTGATGATCTTGGTCGGACCATTGCTGATGCACGGAGACGCTGCGAAACTGAAAAGGAGAGGGAGAATTTGGATCGCATGTTAGAGGATCATAGAAAGTCGTTGTACCCCGGATGCGATGATGGTCTGAAAAAGCTGGGCTGCACACTGGATTTGCTGAAATGGAAGGCACAGGCAGGTGTAGCTGACTCGGCATTTGAAAACTTGCTGAAAATGTTGAAGAATATGTTTCCAAAGAATAACGAGTTGCCCGCCAGTACGTACGAAGCAAAGAAGGTTGTCTGCCCTCTAGGTTTAGAGGTTCTGAAGATACATGCATGCATCAACGACTGCATCCTCTACCGCGGTGAATACGAGAATTTGAATGAATGCCCGGTATGCACTGCATTGCGTTATAAGATCAGAGGCGATGACCCTGATGATGATGTTGAGGGCGAGAAACCCAGGAAGAGGGTTCCCGCCAAGGTGATGTGGTATGCTCCTATAATACCACGGTTGAAACGTCTGTTCAGGAACAAAGAGCATGCCAATTTGTTGCGATGGCACAAAGAGGACCGTAAGTCGGACGGGGAGTTGAGACACACCGCAGATGGAACGCAATGGAGAAAGATCGACAGAGAGTTCAAAGATTTTGTAGCTGACGCAAGGAACATAAGATTTGGTCTAAGTACAGATGGCATGAATCCTTTTGGCGAGCAGAGCTCCAGCCATAGCACCTGGCCCGTGAATCTATGCATCTACAACCTTCCTCCTTGGTTGTGCATGAAGCGAAAGTTCATTATGATGCCAGTGCTCATCCAAGGTCCGAAGCAACCCGGCAACGACATCGATGTGTACCTAAGGCCATTAGTTGATGAACTTTTACAGCTGTGGGGCAGACCTGGTGTCCGTGTGTGGGATGAACACAAAGAA
This sequence comes from Triticum monococcum, assembly GCA_034509565.1. Lineage (NCBI taxonomy): Eukaryota > Viridiplantae > Streptophyta > Magnoliopsida > Poales > Poaceae > Triticum > Triticum monococcum. The sequence continues at coordinate 9,565,345 of CM067845.1, read as the reverse complement.
GAGGAATTTGACCTACGAGCGTTGCTTTTCGTAACCATCAACGATTGGCCTGCTCTTAGTAACCTTTCGGGACTGTCAAATAAGGGATACAATGCATGCACGCACTGCTTACATGAGACTGAAAGTGTACATTTGCCAAATTGTAAGAAGAACGTGTACCTTGGGCATCGTCGATTTCTTCCGAAAATTCATCCAGTAAGAAAGAAAGGCAAGCATTACAACGGCAAGGCAGATCACCGGCCGAAGCCTGCGGAACGCACTGGTGCTGAGGTATTTGATATGGTCAAGGATTTGAAAGTCATCTTTGGAAAGGGTCCTGGCAGACAATCAGTTCCGAAGGGAGCTGACGGGCACGCAGCCATGTGGAAGAAGAAATCTATATTCTGGGAGCTAGAATATTGGAAAGTCCTAGAAGTCCGCTCTGCAATCGACGTGATGCACGTTACGAAGAATATTTGCGTGAACCTCCTAAGCTTCTTGGGCGTGTATGGGAAGACAAATGATACAAAGGAAGCACGGCAGGACCAGCAACGTTTGAAAGACCCTGATGACCGTCATCCGGAATGGTTTCAAGGTCGTGCCAGCTACGCTCTGACCAAAGAAGAGAAGGTCATCTTTTTTGAATGCCTGAGCAGTATGAAGGTCCCGTCTGGATTCTCGTCCAATATAAAGGGAATAATAAACATGGCGGAGAAAAAGTTCCAAAACCTGAAGTCTCACGACTGCCACGTGATTATGACGCAATTGCTTCCGATTGCTTTGAGGGGGCTCCTGCCGGAAAATGTTCGAGTAGCCATTGTGAAGCTATGTGCATTCCTCAATGCAATCTCTCAGAAGGTAATCAATCCAGAAGTTCTACCACGGTTACAGAACGATATGATCCAATGTCTTGTCAGTTTCGAGTTGGTGTTCCCGCCATCCTTCTTCAATATTATGACGCACCTCCTGGTTCACCTAGTCGAAGAGATTTTCATTCTCGGTCCTGTATTTCTACACAATATGTTCCCCTTCGAGAGGTTCATGGGAGTATTAAAGAAATATGTTCGTAACCGTGCTAGGCCAGAAGGAAGCATCGCCAAGGGCTATGGAAATGAGGAGGTAATTGAGTTTTGTGTTGACTTTGTTCCTGACCTTAAGCCGATTGGTCTTCCTCGATCGCGGCACGAGGAGAGACTAAGTGGAAAAGGCACGATCGGAAGGAAATCAATGATATGTATGGACGGCCATTCTCTAACTGAAGCACACCACACTGTACTGACCAATTCCAGCTTGGTGGCTCCGTACTTTGAGAAACACAAGAATATTTTACGCTCGGACAACCCGGGGAAGCCTGAATCCTGGATTAGGAAGGCCCACATGGAGACTTTCGGCAGTTGGTTGAGAAAACATTTAATGAATGACAATGATGTTGTAGATCAGCTGTACATGTTGGCCAAGACACCATCTTCGACTATAATGACTTTCCAAGGGTACGAGATAAATGGGAATACATTTTACACGATCGCCCAAGATAAAAAGAGCACCAACCAAAACAGTGGTGTCCGCTTTGATGCAGCAACCGAGAATGGGCAAAAGGTCACATATTATGGTTACATAGAGGAGATATGGGAACTTGACTATGGACCCTCCTTTAAGGTCCCTTTGTTCCGGTGCAAATGGTTCAAGCTAACAGGAGGTGGGGTAAAGGTGGACCAGCAATACGGAATGACAATGGTGGATTTCAACAATCTTGGTTACCTTGACGAACCATTCGTCCTAGCGAAAGATGTCGCTTAGGTTTTCTATGTGAAGGACATGAGTAGCAAACTGAGGAAACGGAAAGATAAGAAAACGATCAGTACATCATGCGATGATCCAAAGCGCCACATTGTTCTTTCAGGGAAAAGAAACATCGTGGGAGTGGAGGACAAGACAGACATGTCAAAAGATTATAATATGTTTGCTGAAATTCCGCCCTTCAAAGTGAACACCGACAATATGAGAAACTGAAACATGATTGGCCAGAATTTGTGAAGCAAAAGAAATCGGAGCAGTTCATTGAAATATCGAAAAAAATAAGGAAAATGCGGCTAAGAAGGAGTACAATCATATTATGGGGCCAGGAGGGTATCGCCTTTGGGTGCCTAGGTTGGAGAAGATGGAGAACGCGCTGAGGGCGTGAGGAATCCGTCCAGGTACGGAGGGATGGGACCCAAGGGCCAAAAGCTGGTGGTACGGGCATGGGGGAACGCTGAACCCGGAGACAGGGGAGTGTGTTTACCGGGGCAAAATAATTAAACCCACCCAAGCCCTTATTGACGCAATGAGGGATGCTCAAGAGGGGAAGATCAAGTTCAACAGAGAGAACGACGCGCTGACAAAAGCCCTCGGGAATCCTGAACACGGAGGACGTGTACGAGGCATGGGGCACATTCCGTGGAAAATAGGGTTCGCCCAGAACGATGACCCGTACGGTTACAGAAGCCGTAAGAGAAAGATGGATCGGGAAGCAGATGTTGTGGCGCGGTTGGCATCGGAAATGGATGTGATGAAGAAAACCGTGAGTGTACTAGTAGCCGAAAGAGATGCAGCTCGGGTGCAGCATGAAGATCATCCAGCGGATCTCGGAAGCCAGCAGCGGAGAAGCAGCGTGGCTTCCACGGAGGCCCCACCGGCTGGTGCAGATGCACCAACGATCGAAATTACTGCATCGGAGCCTCTGGTGGTCGAAATTACTGCACCGGAGCATCCTCGCTACCCCGTGGACGATATAAAGGAGATGAAAGAATGTCATCTGTATTATCCTATCGGGAACATGTCCATGAAGGTAGCCATCGGCAGTGCTTTACCATGTTTACCTGGAGCACTCCACCACAACAACCCCATTCAATATGGCTATGCTCGTGTCACGGTGGAGGACGTAGTCCAAGGGTTTGAGGACCTGGAGATTGACATTGCTACACCTGAAGGGGAGAAAAGACTTGGAGATGTCAAGCGCCATTTCATTCTATGGCAAAAGAAGTTTATCAAGTTTCCAGGCGAGGCGCCAAGGACAACAAGTCCACCCCCCTACGATGGTGGTGGTGGCGGTGGCGGTGGTGGTGGTGGTGGTGGCGGTTCACCTACACCTCCGTCACGTCAGCCGACGCCCCTCAGTCCACAACGTCCGGCGGGTGATCAGACGCCGCCCCCCAGTCCTCGTCCGACGGGTGATCAGACGCCGCCCCCCAGTCCTCGTCCGGCGGGTGATCAGCCGACGCCCCCCAGTCCACAACGTCCGGCGGGTGATCAGACGCCGCCCCCCAGTCCTCGTCCGGCGGGTGATCAGACGCCGCCCCCCAATCCACCTCCGGCAAAGAAGCAGAAGCAGTCCTGGATTATTAACCCGGACCCTTATGTACCTAAGACCACAAAGGTACCGGAGCCATCACTGAAGCCTCTCCCCACAAGGCCTTGGGAACGTAGTGCCGAGGAAACTGCCGCGGCCGCGGCTGCTGATCATGACAAATGGAAGGCGGACTGCAAGAAGAAAAGAGAGCCCGAGCCCAAGCCAGTATTTTCTGATGAGCAAAAGAAGTGGGCTAAGTCATTTTTAAGCACACCGTCCCAAGCCGCGAAGAATCTGCCTGACGACTATGCACGTGAACTTCGTAGGCAGGCACTCATGTTGAAGGAGAAGAAAGAGCGGGCGGAGAACCAGGAGAACAAAGCCTTGGAGGAGGCCGAGAAAACGGAATTAGAAAGTAAAAAAAGCGGGAAACGAGTTGCCCAGCTCGGGGAACAAAGTAAACAATCGATTGCCCCGCTTATAGTGAAAGCCGCCGGTCCGGATGACCCCGATATCATAGCAGCTGCAGCAGCACATGGATTGACTGTAACGAGTGCCAGAGAACAAGCGGCCAACTTAGGTATTACTCTTTGTGAACTGTTAGGCCTTGATGAGGCGCCAGTGAAGGAGGTAGTAATTACATATGTGAAGAATGGGCCTCTCGTCGAGCCTGCGCAGGAAAAGGATCTACCTCCACAAATGAAAGGTCTGCTGAAATGGTACAAGGGTTACATAAAAAATAAGAACGCCAAAGAATATATTTATGCGGAAGTTAGATATGAGCATCACTTCAAACATTACTATGTACAAATTCATCTGAGTGAATTGTTCCATCTTTTCAATCTGCGCGAGCTCGACAAATCTATCATCAGTTGCTACGTTCTGTAAGTGATTTATTTCTACCCCATCTCGTTCATATTGCCTGCACTATATATATGTCCTAACTATATTGTTGTTTCCGCTATTATACATGCAGAATGAAGATTAAGGAATGCAGAGTAAGGAACATCCATGATGTTGGGTTCATTGACCCACACATCGTTAATGAATATGTGTTGGAGCATCACCCCGCCGACATGGAGGCAGACCTGTGGCAGTTTCTTACAAAGCAGGAACTCAAAAGTGATATTCTATTTCCTTACCATTTTGGGTGAGTGTTTCTGTCTTGAGCACATTCTCTTTTGTTTACTCCATGCATGGTATGTGGCCGGCTAATCTATGAGTTATGCATGATGTACTGTGCATGTATCGTGTCCGCAGGTTCCACTGGATTCTGCTAGTAATTAAAGTTGACACCTCAGAATGTCTCGTCCACGACTCTCTGAATAAGGATCCAAAGCTTTGGGGCGGCATGAGAAGAATGCTGCAGAAGTAATTATTTTCATTCATTTGCGCTCTATATCGGTCGGCCTATTTCGTTCATTTCCTAATATCAAGTAACTAATAACTCTCTTGTTCATTTAATTTTCTTTGCCTCGTAGGGTTTGGAGACGGTTCGTAGATACAAAGGTCGGTGAATTCAAAAAAGAGTTAGAATTCAAAAGGTCAAAGGCTAAGAATGCTGGGGATATTCAGCCAGCGGGGACCAATCTATGTGGATACTATGTCTGTGAGATGATCCGGAGATACACCTCTGGCGGGTTCCGAGTGATACCAATGCTCAGAGGAATAACCTCCGGATGATGCTTAGTCCAGAAGCTCGCTTCCGACCACTTCAAGAGGAACTAGCTGGATGGTTCAGCAGGGAAGTCCTCCATCGTAAAGGAGAACACCATTACGAGGACGTAGAACTTTATATGCATTAAATTATGTATGGAAACTTGTTCAAAATTGTATATGGTCATCCGATGATATTGAATATATATTGTATATTCCTCTTGAATTCTTTTTGGTTCTAATTTCAAATTTGTTTGAAATTGTACATTCATATGCATGTATGTAGTACCGTAGAATATGTGAAACTCCTTCAAAATTAAAATAAAGCACAAAAGAAATAAAACAATACAAATTAAACAGAAAACAGGTTTAGGGGGGGGGGGGCTAAAACCCTAAACCTGTGGCGGCCTTTAGTCGCGGTTGGCCAGAAGAACCGCGACTAAAGGTCCTCCGCCCCGACGGCCGCCTGGCGCCCACGTGGACGGGCCTTTAGTCGCGGTTCTTAAGCAACCGCGACTAAAGTGGGGGTCCTTTAGTCGCGCCTATTTGGTCGCGGTTGCGCAACCGCGACTAATGGCAGTTGCGAACCGCGACCAAAGGCCCTTTTTCCAGCAGTGCACGTAAAACTTGCAACAACAAAGTATACCAAGAGAGGGGGGGGGGGGGGGGGATGAAATACACAAACAGAGCAGAAAATATCAGAGTGATTTGTGCTTCGTGCCTGGAGCTTTTCTAAGATTGCAGCATCTTGGTTTGGATAGCTACTTCTCCAAATTGCAATGAAGATACACACATGTATTTTGAGCGTGAAGTCTATCTATTACAGGTTATCACATAAACATCTTTTTTGATTTCTGCTTCAAACTGAACTATTATATCTGAAAAACATTTATGTATGATATCTCAACAACTCAACTGGAGGGATACAAAATGTCTTGAAGAAATGTTTGAGGAGTATAGGTGAGTAGAAAATTACTAAACGCGCTAAGCAATGCCCTCTTGAATTACTTTTGTTTTGTTTTCGAGTTCTGCCCTCCATTAAACTGGCCAAGAGGTATATCTTAGTACTATTGAGTTGCTGGCATGCAGTTTTTTTTCACAGTAGCAATGCCATGCGAACGTCCTTTTTCTGCTACAGTGCAACACAATTACATCTTGACTCTGACTGAACCTCGTCATTATTGTTTACATGACAGCATAGATGTTGCTCAGTTGCCAATTTGTTACCTGTCAAGATTTTCACATGTTGTAGTTGGTGACAGGGGATATAAAACATGTGGATATTGTTATATTTTGTAGCTGGTGGCAGGGGATATGATGAACTGACCAATTGTTTTCATGCATCTTCTATCACCCGGAGTTCTTATTACAGTTACATGATCATGTGACAGCATGGCATCGGACAGCACGGCCTTCACCTTAATGCACCCCAAAGGTGATCATCGCTGAAGCACGCCAAGGGTGAGCCATAACCATACCCTTGACCCCGGGGTGAGGACAAATTGTATAGTATCATGTTTTTCAGTTAAAAACCTGAAAACATAAAGACATATCTAACACAGTATGGAACCAGGACGTGCTATCACTAAGATAGGAAGGCGGTTGCCGTCCTTGTTTTTTGCTGCTGGCCTGCCATGGTGGTGTTGATCACTAGCTCACTAAGAACACGAGTTAGTGGATATTGTGATAAGAGTAAGGGTTCAGAGTGAGCGGGATGGGGATTGGGGTTCGTCTGTTCAGTTACGGTTGTCTAAGTGCAATAATTTTCCTACTTTAGAAAATGTGACAAATTGCATTTCATTAGAGATGGCTTTGCGGTAAATTGCATGAGCGGGCGGTTCATATTCTTTTTCATCAAGTCATGTAATTTTTTTTGGTTAGGATAAAAGGGTAAATGCATTGGTTGGTTGCTTTAAGAGTTAATGACGGACACGGTGGTGTATCAATTGCATGCCCAACAATGAACATAAATTTTTTGCTTCCTGGTATGCAAGACATTCAACTGGATGTTACAACGTGACAATGGCCCAGGAGACATCAGGTCTGTCTTGTTGGCTTGTGAGGTGTCATGGGCGGCATACGCCTTGTCCCCCTTGATGGTGGTGGAGGATCGACACGAACTCGGTGAGAGGGGATCAAGGCATAGAGCGGGACGATTGGCAGGGGACTCCTCCTTGGCAGTTCGTGGGGAAGTACGGTGTGAAGGCAAGAGGGCGCCATGGCAAAGGTGAGGTGGGCGTCATCCAGTTTTAAAGAAGAGGGATCCAATGAGAAATATCCCACTACAACGGGAAACAGAGCGGGAAGGGGAGGGTCCGGCAGAAAAAATAAAAGAAAAGAAAAGAAGGGTTGGCATGGGGCGGTGTTTTTCTTGGACCGTGTGTTGGAAATAGTATGGCGAATAATCTGGGCAACCAAATTTCTACACCATAAATGGAATGGTTTTGGGGGAGTCTGGACTGTCTAGACGGTTTGATTTTGGAAAGAGCGTTGATCACCCATTTGATGTCCGAACATGCCCAGACAAGAGGGAGAAATGAGGTTCAATCTTAGAGACAATCTTAATTATTTATTTTAATCACTTATATGCATTGTAGCCCGTAGCAACGCACGGGCATTCTAATAGTAGTGATAGTAGTAGTATTTGAGTAGTTCGTCTTTTAAAAAATGGGGAGTGGAGTGGTGTGAGCACACATGAACCATGTGAGATATTTTTGAGCGGACCCGCAAAAGAAGCATAAATACTTAGTAGCTAGAAAACAAAATTTTATTTGATAAATCAATAAGAGGTGGACAGTCAGGGCGGTTTTGAGAGCAAACCAATGAGAATGTGGAGAGAGAGAGAGAGATAGAAAGTACATGCATGAAGTTGGACCAGGACGACAGAACCTTACGTTTTTTTGTTACCAACGAAAACACAAATTTATTTGATAATTTAATAAGAGGTGGGGTAGTTGTGGTGGGTTTCAGAGAGATAATAGGGGAAAAAAAGAGAGGGAGAATATGCCACTAGTAGAGGATCGGCCATTAGTCCTGGTTCGTGAGGGCCTTTAGTCCCGGTTCACCAACTGGGACTAATAAGTCGGGACTAAAGGCTCCCACCCATTAGCCCCGTTTGAACATGATCCAAGACTCAATCCCTTTCACGTGGCCGGCAGCGCGCGCCGGGGGCTGGGGCCCTTCAATCCTGGTTGGTGACATCAACCGGAACTAGAGGTTTAGGGTTTTATTTATTCTGTGTTTTTCATTTAATTATTTTTCATTTTTGTCTTTTAGGGTTTATGGTTTAGTGATTCACATGACAACACCTCCACTGCTACTACATACTGTACATGTCATACATATATAATAGAATTTCTCGTTGAACCAATCATATATCGAAGAGTTTTTTTTTTGAGGGTAATATCGAAGAATTAAATGGGTTGGAATTCCATCTAGAGGGGCTCGCTTCACGTCCAAGTCCAGCCAGAACCACGTGGATTTCCCATTTTGGACATGGAATTGGGCTCCTAACCCAAATGCCGGTTTGACCGCCTGCATCCCATTCCAGAAGGTCGATCCGCGCTCAGTGGACCCAAAGAAGTGTCCTTCTGGAAATATTTGGCTTTAAGTAAGCCTACCCAAAGGCTCAAATCATTGTGAGAAAGTTTCCAAATCCACTTGGTGAGAAGGGCTACCTCCATCAGTTTTGAATTAAGAATGCCAGGGTTTTCTACACTTCTACTCTTTAGGCAGGCGCACGTCCAACAAATTTGATAGAAACCCTGTTACAGATGAAAAGAAATAAACTGAACCTCCATCGACCAATCAAATTTTCAGCTGATCACAGGATCGCAGAAAATAATGAAGGTTCGGACAAGATGGAATACAGAATACAAAAGTATACAACAAGCTTGATCTTAACACAGTAGTATTTCTACATCAGGCTTAATAAGGTTAAGACCTATAATACTAGTTCCTCTCGTTGTTGAAATTAATACTCATCTCCCTCCTGCAACAACTCTTTTTGACGTTCACAGTACTTCCTCATATCGTCTGTAAACTGCGCGTCACTCCTAAAATCGAACATTAAATCCAGGTCGAGCATTCCGTCCGTGTGCCGCGTTCCATAGCTGGTAATATCATGATTACTCTTAATAAAGTCTGCTGAATCTGGATACACAATCTTCCTCGCTGTTCCTTTTCCATAGTAGCAGCGGCCTGTCACCAAAACCAAAGTCAAATGCTTGGCAAACCATGTCTATCTGGATTGGTTTCACTCACCAGACCATTGGTGTGCAATAGAAAACCATGACAATAGTACAGAACAACAGTTCTTGACAAGAAAAAAGAAGTTAGAAGTACACTTTGGATCGTAGAGAAAGCGCATCCTAAAATAACCTTAAGATGTTAATCTTTTTTACACACGATCAACAGCAAGAGCACATAAATGTTTAATTTATGTCAGAATTGCTGCATTGAAGCCGTACTAAGCTATAATATATCCTATGCACATGATATGTACCCGGATTCAGAGGTGTATATAAATGTTGTAGTTTTGTACTGTAGAAACAAAAAACGTCTTACATTATGGGATGGAGGGAGTACATGAGTATGAGGACATGGCTGTTTCAGCGGACTAAATGGGACCTGAGATTGGTGCGGATAGGTCCTTACGCTTGTTTTCTGTTCCATATTTTTGTGGCTTCGATTGCATGAAGGAGTTTAGATTACAGATTCAACTCATACATCCCCATCCCGGCAGAACTGTAAACTGGGTTGCAAATCCAGAAGAATACACATTTTAAATGGGGTAGCTATCGAAGGGTGACTTTCTGGGTACTTAAAAGGGAGCAATATGCATTGCAATTTGGGTTCAGATACTAAGCTTGTTGACCTGCTGCTAAGGTCATCTGATCTGGTGAAACATAGTAGGCAGACAGTGAGGGGTAGGAGATTCCTGCTGTCGTCAACGAGAGGCATGCTGAGAGATGAGGATATACCTGCAGAAAACAAGGGAGAGGAGGAGATGCTTGCTGATATGGATAAGGGGCCAGAATGGAGAGAAGAACTTGAATATGGCCAAACAATTGCAGGGCCATCGTGTTTGCCACAATTAAAAACCTCTCAATGGACTCTTCAGTTTACTTATAAATTGATTATTCACGAGATGGTGTATTTCATGCTTCTAAAATTCATAATGTTGACCCCAAAACCTGAATGGCCATAAACTAAGTATTACAAATAAACGCTGATTTGCCCTCGTCGTCGATTCACAAGTTTGTTGAAAATCGGTGCATACATAGCCGTTAAGTTGATGTCTCATCTCATATATGGAAAAACAGTGGACGAATTAAATTTCGAGGAGCATAATACTGAATAATGAAACGTCACTGAATGTACTCGGTGCCCCTATATAAGTTATTCTTTATGAGAGCTATCTCTATGGTTGGATGAAACAAACATGCATCGTACGAATTAAAGACGAAAAGTCCTTAATGGAAATCAAAAGGATCTTTAATGAAACACAGAAACAAGGGCGGGGGCAGTTCCCTCTAATGTTTTAAACCTGAATGGCTGCTCACCAGCTTCCCCTTCAGTTCTACTTGGAAGGAATGTGGACTTACCAGTATATATCAGGGGTAGAGGACAGCAGAAATTTGGTTTTTCCTGCTCACCAGGATACGCATAATTGAGTTCGGCGAAGAAGAGTTGGTTACGAGCAATCCCTGATTTGGAAGCAGCCACAAAATTAACGTGATAGCACTCCCTGTCTAAGGATTCAGAACCAGCCACCACACCACAGATAACACTTAGCACATATTGTGGTTCCTAAAACGTAACAAGCAACAGCAAGGTCAAATGAAGCAGCTGATAGTGAGGTGTAAAGAATATGTACCAAGTAAACAAGGATGAACAAAAACAAGGCAAACTTTTGAAATTGGTCTTTCTTACCTCATCTTTTCACTTAGAAGGTAAAGAAGGTAAGAGTTACTCAGACCCACCACTTAATGAAACCAATGGTTCAGATCTATTATATACTCTTATCTCTCATGTGAAAAGAGGAGGTAAGACAGTCCATGTTAAAACTGTTGTAAAAACAAAGCCACATACCAAAGGATGCTCAGAGGCATATTTCTGCAGCAGTTGTTCAAGCTTAGAGCAAAAGTGTAATTTCATTCTGTTATAATATGACTTCATTCTCAGCAGAGTCCCCTTAGCCTCCTCGCATAATTCGGCCACCTTGGGAGGTTCGGGATCCAAGGCCATTACTTTTTGTCGGAGGAAGTACTTTATTTGACCAAGCGACTCACGAGGGATCACACCATTGGTGCCGGTGGTCAGCAAGTGTTGTAGGTCATTCAACATATCGGGTGTCAGGGACGCAAGGAATGACCCTAGTGCAGCGTGCTGTGGGTGTCGAGTGGTTGTGGCTGCGGCAACAAACTGCTGCAAGGTGTGCGTCTCATGGGATATGTCACAACATTTGTGGGAGATGTGCTCCATCACCTGCTGCGTCGAGCAACCAGACTCGAAGTTTCCTCCGACGAGGGTGATGAGGCCTTCCAAGGAACGAACCTCCACGCAAAGCATAGATAGGGTGTCGATGATGTGATACTCTTTGATTTCGGACATGGGTAGCGGGTACACTATGTTGTGCCAAATAGAGTTGACAATGATGTTGGAGACAGGATCCATAGGGCCATAGCAGTGGCCAGCCCACAATATGTCGCGGATGAGCCCCGTAGAGGGCGGTAACATGGTGAACACTTTGAGATAGAAAGCGTGGATTGCACTGTGAAGCCTCATCCTGAGAGACTCGGTATACTCACATGTATCGCCACTGCAGCTCTCTACCAAACCACGGCTTCGAGCGGTTCTCGCGGCCTTCGCTAAAAAGGTTGATATCATGGACCTCTTGTCTTGAGGATCAGACCGCAGGGACGCAAAGAGGTCCCCATGACGCTCGACCTTGATGCTGACAACATCGAATCCATCCACGGAGCTCGTGCTATTGCAAATCTCAAGCTTCCCTTCATCGGGCTTGAGGTTCCGGCAATACACGACGACCTCTCTTTCTCCTGGCAGCTGTTTCACCTGGAGGTCGAGGTGGGCACTGCCCTGGTACCGCAGTAGATCCATGAGGGTGTTGACGTCGTCGACAGTGAGCTTGGGCCCTCCCGGCCTGAGAAACGCGGCGGTGGCGCGGAGCCTCTATAGGGGAAGGGGCGTTGTGTGGAGCCGCACCAGGGCGTCGGGCGCGACGCACATGCTGCGGCGCACATGAGGGCAGCTTGTGTCCTTTTGGAGGCGGGGTCGGGGAGCTCAAGCTCAGCAGCGTAAAGATCGTGCTCGACAAGCAGAACGGCAAGGGCGAGGTCGGCGCCCGCCCAGTGGAGGTACTGGGTGGCCTGTTCTTCACTGAGGCATCCAAAGTATCTGACCATGAATCTGCGGAGAGTCAGGTAGGATGGCACGGCATCTCTGGGCCAGGTATCCCTACGGGAGGTTGGCCCAATGGTACTGGACCAACTATCCCTGGGCCGTGCTGCGCCAGCCAACCTCTTGGACCTCCTCCTCCTCTTAGAGTCGTGTGGAGGCGGCGGGTTTGCCTGGAAGTCCCGCGGGAGGTGGGCGATGGTGTTGAGGATGATGTTGGTGACCGGGTCCATAAGGCCGAGGCATAGGCCGTATTTGCCCATGGATGTGATCAGTTGGTCGGCGGCTTCGGCTGTCATGTCGTCCACGGGCAGCCGGTCGTACGCCTCCTCGTATAAGTCGGGGATGGACGCGAGGAGATCGCGTTTGAAACAGAAGCTAGCGGGTTCGTCGCAGTTGCCGCTGTAGAGGCAGGAGAAGAGTCCCCTGCGGTCGGGACCCCGCGGCTGGACCTTGTTGGGCGGCATCTCGTCAGCTGCGATCGATTAATTAGTGCGGCGGTTTGGCCGGCGGCAGGATCAATCTGGGGTTGCTGACTAGGTTCGGTTGGAGGAAGACGACGATCGATGGGTACGTATGGCCCATATAATAACAGCAGACGGGGACACACGCGTGCGTCTGATATGTATGGCCGCGATTCAGAGCCTTAAGTCGCTGGCCCATATAATTAAAAAAAAGTCACTGGCCCATATTCCGAGAGCAACTAATTAAAGAACGCTCCTTCGGGATCCTCGCAACGATCAGCGTCAATTGGCATGCTCTCAGCCATCCGCCACGAGCGCTCCTTCGGACGCTCTGATCGGATTTTATTTTTATTTTTTCGTACACATTTTCGGCTTTTTTAACTTTTTTTCGACGTTTTGGTTTTCCAACGGTCTTCCCTAGCTTTTCGATAATAAAAAAAATTTGGGAAATTTCTTTTTTCGCAAAAAAGTGAGTTTTTTCCCTTTCGTGAGGGTCACACTTTTGCTTTCACGAGAGATACGGTTTTGCTTTCGCCAGAGTCACGGCCGTGCCTCTCGGAAATTGAAAAAAACACGTTTTTTGTTTTTTTTTCTTTCGCGAGAGTCACGGTTTTGCTTTCACGAGAGGCACGGTTGTGATTTCGCGAGAGTCACGGCCGTGCCTCTCGGAAAAGGAAAAAGAACGTGTTTTCTGTCTTTTTTCGCGAGAGTCATGCTTTTGCTTCTGCGAGAGGCACGGTTGTGCTTTCGCGAGAGTCATGATCGTGCTTCTCGGAAACGAAAAAAACTCGTTTTTGTTTTTTTCTTCTTCCGTGAGAGTCACGGTTTTGCTTCCGTGAGAGGCACGGTTGTGCTTGCGCGAGAGTCACGCCCGTGCCTCCTCGGAAACGAAAAAAACGTGTTTTGTCTTTTTTTCCGCGAGAGTCACGGTTTTGCTTCCGCGAGAGGCATGGTTGTGATTTCGTGAGAGGCACGGACGTGCCTCTTTCGGAAAGGGAAAAAACCGGTGCTCCTGGTTCGATTTTTTTGTCCGGTTTTTTTCATGAAAAAAAAGTTCGTCAAACCTATCAACATGGGATCTAGTTTTGAAGATCTCGACGCGAGAAATCCAAAGGTGAAAGCGGTTCGAGATTTGGACGCACTGTTTAAGAGATAAAACGTTTTGGATAAACAGATCTACGAAAAAAGGAAAAACTCTCAGGTTGCGACAAATGGCGCACATGCGGCGCCACTTGTCGCAACTTGAGGAAGTTGGAGTGATCTTCGCAATGAGTACTCCACAACTAGTGATTTCACCATATTCCTTGCCGATACCTCCTGCAATACATGTGCATTTTTTTAAGCATAAGTCTCTACTCCTAATGGAGCAGTTGGTAGTCTCCGCCGGTCAATTTTCGTCCCACCTCCGCTGGTTTTTTTTCGTCCTAAAAAAATCTATGAAATTTCGTAGGTTAACCAGGGACAACTCCCACCTCCCAGGTTTTTTTTCGTCCCACCTCCCATGGTTTTTTTGGTACCTCGTCCCACCTCACACTGAGCCGCCACGAACCGCAAAAACCGCCTACCTTAGCCAAATCAACAAATCTCTCTCATTAATGCAATTTTCTTTAGGAAACAAATAATAGATTCTTACCTACCTTAGCCAAATCAACGGATCTCTCTCATTAATGCAATTTGCTTTAGCAAAAAAATAATAGATTCTTTCCTACCTTAGCCAAATCAGCGGATCTCTCCCGTTAATGTAATTCCCACCTCACACACGATCGTTCTAGAAAAAAACTGGGGGGGGGGGGAATCTACGAAAATAAACCTACCAAAAAGAACCAACACTAGGGAATTGGTCGCACGTACTCGCACCCCACCCACCCCACGCCACGCACGATCCCCTCACCGCCGCCCCTCTCCGGATCGCCGCCAACGCCACCGCCGCTCCGGATCGCCGCCGTCTGGATTGCCGCCGCCGCCGCCGTCTTTCCGGGCCGCTGCCGTCTCTCCGGATCGCTGCCCCCGCCGCCGCCACCGTCTGGATCGCTGCTGCCGTATCTCCGGATCGCATCCATCGGCGCCGTCTGGATCGCCGCCGCCGTCACACAGAAGACAGTGCAGGAGCTGCCGCCGCCGCCCACCCCCCATCTCCTCCCCTGATCCAACTAAACATCCTATATACTGAAAAAGAGGGTGATTGGTTAGGATGCTGCAGCGGGCCAATAGCTCCTGTGCGATGTTTTTCATGCGAATTAGAAGGAGTGCGACGTTGTTGGAATGAATGGCTGCGATGCGACGTTTTAAAAGCAAACGATAGCTCCAATGCGACATGGCTCTGTTTAACCATGAAATGAAAAATATGAGGGGTTAGCGATTCGAGTTATGACACGCGGGACCTAGAAGTTACTCGCATGCGGGTGGGACCCACAACTTATCCACGCAAGCATGCCCGTGCTCATCAGCATGCCCTGACCCGAGCCAGCCCACCCACCCCCCCCCCCCCCCCCGCGCCCTCCATTGCTTGCCCTGCCCCTTTCCTTTCCCACCTTCTTCTTCCTCTGCTCCGGCAACGAAGCGCGCCGCCGGCGTGTGATGTCTAGCTCGACTTCGGCCTCCCGCCAATCATGGACGCAGTATGGTCCACTACCGTTGACAAGATGCCCCGATTGCCCGCGCATGGAGCCTCTGAAGCGTTTGACTTGTGTGAGGGAAGAAAATGGCAACCGTGGGCGCGAGTTTGTGAAATGCTTGAGCAAGCCATAGCCGGGGCAGGTTAGATCCGTGTTCTTGACCAATCCTATGGTCTAATTTCTCCCGATTTCTTTCTTTTTTCCTCGAATTAGGGCGGTGGATCTGGGTGGTGGATCTAGGATTCATGCGCCTCCGTCGCACTGTTTTTCAGGTTCCGAAGAAATGTGGGCATTTTGAGTGGCTCGATGACTATGTTGAAAGGTTGAAATTGGAGGGATCAACCGGAACCCAAGAGCTCAATTTTGGGGGGCGGCTTGCCGTGGAACAAGCCCCCAATTTGGCGGACAGAGCCCATCCGATGATGCAGAGTGCAGAACTGAAGTGTGAATTGCAGAAAATTGGCAAGCAACTAAAGCATCTGATCGATTTGAAGCAGCAAGCAAATATGATGGCTGGAGCATTTTATGGTTGTGTCATTGCTATGGGTTTATTTTACTTGATGTTCATCAATCGCTAGAAATTGTTAGAGTTTCGGTTAGTGTGTCAACTAGTTTCAGGCGTGCCCAGTAGTTTGAGTTAGCCAGGGACCATTTGTTAGATGAATTTGAATTAGTGTGAAGCAAAACTTGCTTGAATTAGTGCGATAGCCATGATAGCCTTACATGATAGCCTTACAACTTAAAGTACTAATAAAACTTAATAATAGTAGCATAACTATTACAACTTAAAAAAAACTAATACGATAGATCTAAGCTAGATAGATAGTGGGGCACCAAACGCAGGTTCTTCGGGTTCTTCTCCTCCTCCTCCGGGGCCACCTCGCTCCTCGGGCGCCCTCGCTCCTCCGGGCGCCGCCCTTCACTCCTCCCCCTCCCTGTTGTTGATGGGGGTACGGGAGCGTGTGCATAACGCTGTTGTTGGGGAAGATGCCGTTGAAGTCGGTGAAGATATTGTAGGTTGTGAAAGCTATGAACTCACAACCAACCCAATACGCTTGCCCGAGGAGATGGAAAGCATCGAAAGGGTTAGTGAACATGGCGAGGAGCCCAACCACAACGTCGTTGTGGTTGACCTCCTCAAGATGGTACATCCGAGGAGAGCCGCGGGGGAGGTGGCGGAAGCCGGCCGCAAGGAAGAACTCCGTTAACTCCCTTCCGCCCCTCCACCTCGAGATCGCCCAAACCCTAAGGGTTCTCTCTACATACACTCCGGCCGGGTAGAGCCTTTCCGGCGTGGTTGGGGGGAAGCGGTAGGTGGGGCCATTGTACTGCATGGTGGCGGGGTGGCTCGAGGGCTCGATCGGGTTTGATGGAGAAGAAGGAAGAAGGAGGGTAGAGGAGGCAGAGGATGGGGTGTGGATGAGGAGGGAGAGGAAGACGATAGTGCCCGGCTTAAATAGCCCAAGTGCGACGTGGTTTCACCGCTGAAGATGGGCGGGCGGCGTTTGGTGGCGCCCTAGAATTAATGGGCGGGCGGCGTTTGGAGGCGCCCCATGAAAGTGTGTACACGAGCGTGGGAAACGGGCTGTGATCCTTCTGTGCCACCGGCCGCGGGTCAAGGGGGACGGGTTCACGCACGCGTCTGTGCCGTCGTGGGTCAAGGGGACACGCCTGCCCTGGGTTCTCTGCGTGCGCCGCCCGTGCATTCATGTCGTAGCCCATTAATTTGCACATCTTGCTAGTGCCTGGCTAGAGGGAGACGTGACAATAATGGACGCCTTCATTTGCCCATCTTGTAACGGGCAGCACGAAATTTGAACTGCATCGATACCCCATGCCAGTATTGCGTCCTCAAAGAGGAGCACGCCATGTACAGCACGCCATGCAGCGTTGGCTTTTTGGTTGTCTTCATCGGGCTGCTGCATTGTGGCCGGGTGCATGCTTTGATGCGACGATGCATCGGTTGTAATGGTAGGCATGCGACAGCTTACTGCGTCCATAGGGGTGGCAGAGCAGGGCTACGTCGAGACCATGCATGCAAGCACGGGCGCAGTTCTGTGGGTGAGCATGCATGCTGCGGGTGGGCTAGGCACGGGCACGCATGCAACGATGGAAAGGGCACTACGTAGGCTTGGTCCATGCACCGCGTCAACTCCTGTCGTTGGATTCAAATGAACAGTCCTGATGCCCCAACGATAGAGGCTGATCCAAACCCCACCGATTCAACCAATCAGGGCGTCTCATGCGGATCGATGCACACTGTAGCTAACCCTAGCGCCTGATCTCAACCGTCCACGCACAACGATCGACGACCCAGTAGTGTGCGGGGTTTTGAGGGGTTTTGAGAGGGGTTTTGAGGGGTTTTGGGGGGTTTTGGCTGATTAGGGTTGAGCATAACTAATTCAAAAAAAAATGAAAAAAAATATAAAACTTGCGCACATAGTCTTATTATGTCGTATAGTAACGAGAAAAAAAATATAAATATGATTTACATACATTTTTACGAAAAATCCTTCACAAAATCTTCATTCCTCGAACAATGTAGTATGGAGTTCAAGGGAGAGAGTAGTGGGCACCCGAGAGTATAGGTGGGTTTTTGAAAATGAAAAGTGTGAAAACCTCACCAAAACTTCATTTTGGATTGACTAAGAAACATCTTAACTTACTTTTCTCATTTTCATGTTTTAAACTTGTTTTATATATAATTTTCTATTAAACCTTGTTTTTCCAAAAAAAAGAAAATAATAGAAAATCAATTCAATAAATAGTGAGACTTTAGATTTACACTATATAGGTAGAATAGATGTGTAGAAATATTATTTGTCTGGTTTAGACAAGGTGCAAAAAAACTTGCTTAAATATGAGGCCTTTTACCCTACCTTTGGAGGTCATTTGAGACACACTTTTCATGACTATGAGTTCAACTTACCAAAAGGGCCGGGAATGATCAGCAAACAAACATATTTCATTTGAGGTCTTTAGATAGCATTAAAACATCAATACCCCATCCCTAATTCAAATTTGAGCCCAAATTTGAATTTAAATTTGAATTTTATTTGGCTGGTTTAGACAAGGTACCAACAAACAAGTTCAAATAGAAATACGGGATACATAGTGACTACACCAAGTTACAAATATTATTACATGCCCCAAATTTCCAAACTGTTCCCTGTTCTACCTCTTCCTACCACGTCGTGTGCCCTTCTTCGCCTTAGCACTTCTTGTTTTTGGTTCAACTACACACACAAGTTCACTGATCATCTTGGTTTTTTTCACTGCTCTTTTCAACACTTCGCCAACACCCTCGTGATCAGTGTCTTCAGTCTCAATGTTGACAGTAGTTTCAGTTTCTTCGATGTGTACCTCAACATGGGTTTCTTCAGTCTGAACCTCGACACGCTCAGGTTCAGTTTCAACCTCGAGAGCAGTTTCTTCAGTCTGAACCTCGACAAGCTCAGGTTCAGTTTCAACCTCGAGAGCAGTGTCTTCAGTCTGAATGTTGACTGCAGCAGGATTTTCTTCACTCTACTCAGGCTGAGGCACACTTCTCTTCTTTCTACTGCCATTGACTCTTGCTATTTTTGTTGGCCAACATTGTTCAACAACAAGGGGCTGACTTGCTCACTTCCTCCTAGCCATTGGGAAAATGTTATAGATATAGTAATTGAAAAAAAGCACCAAATCAAAACACAGACAAATAAACAAGAACATACTTTGGCTTATCAGGAGTGTAACGGCATTTGACAGATCCCACTCTGTGCCCAAGTTCTTGGCACAACTTGCATCTGTTTTTGTTACCTTTTTGGGCCCTTTTTGGCTTTCCATCTTTATTTCCCTTCTTACTACTCTCACATTTCTCAAACCATGCCTTGAATCTACTCTGTTTAGGCCAGCCAGCCTTTCTTTTCGTCAAGGGAGGACACATGGAAAATTCAGGCCACTGAGACTGATTTGTAAGTGCTGGAATTGGAGTAGCATATGCAGCTTTGAATCTTGCTACCGAATAATATTCATGCAAATATGGGTGCATGTTTATCTTCGGTTGGGATGCTAAGAAGAGAATGGCATACTCACATGGTTTACCAGTGTGTTGCCACTCGAGGCAAGTGCAATCATGCAATCCAATGTTAACAACATGTCTCCTTTCAGTTTTGTTATCTCTAACTTCAGCACCCCAAGGTGAAGATTTTTCAACAAACAAATGTGAAAGACATCTGCTCCTATTGACCACCTGTTGTACCACTGCTGGAAGCTTATCACCTTGTAGATAATCACCTATCCTTCTTCTCAATTCCCACAACCGCATGAGCATGATCCTGATTTGGTCAACCATGTCATGCACAGGCAAATATTTTAACTCCTTCACCTTGTTATTGAAACTCTGCCAAATTGTTGTTGACGTGGTCACACTTGATGGCAGTGTTGAATGCTGACATGTACCATAACAATGAATGGTAGGTGTTCAGCCATGGACCAAACTCATCACATGCTTCCATTATCTTATCAAGATGATATTTGTGTGTCTGTCTAGTGTAAGATCTTGCTGCTGGCCACATGCGCCCAAATTCTTCTCCTCTAATTTTTTTCATCAAATTCATCCACAAATGACCGAAGCACTCCCTCTGCTCAGCATGTGGGAAAACATTTTTCACTGAATTTTCAAGCCCCTTACATGCTTCTGTGTGTATAGCCAAAGGTGACATTGGCCCTAGGCATCTTTTCAACTGGATCATGAGCCATGTCCATGAAGCCTCTGTTTCTGACTGAAACAAGCCAACAGCAATAGGAAACATCCACTTGTGTCCATCTAGAGCATTGCATGCTGCCAACTGACCATTTCACTTGCCTGTCAAAAATGATGAGTCTATGCTCAAATATGGACGGCACCCTGCTTTGAACCCATCAATGCAAGGCTTCAAAGCCATAAAAAACTTGGAGAACTTGACTTCACCTTTGGCTGATACCTCTGTATCTATCTCCACAACACTGCCAGGTGACCTCTTTTCCACCTCTGCTTTGAAGTTGTAAAGCATCCTAAATGTATTTTCCCAATCACCATATAAATTTTTCAATGCCCTTTGTTTTGCCTTCCACACTGTGGTATATTTCAGTTTAATGGGGTACATCTTTTCCAAGTCTACTTTGAGTTTCTTCGCAGTAGTGTTTGGTGTTTTGGCTAAAATTGGGGTGATCTTTTCTGCAACCCAAAGTTGTGATGTCATGGTTGATACTCTCTGTGAACTTGTAATACAAGTATGTTGATTGGGGATTTGGTTAACCCTGACAGTAATTCCATCAGGTTGCAGTCTAGCAGATATGTACCACTTGCAAGGCTTCACACTACCATCAAATCCTATGCACCTCGCATAAAACTTCTTTCTATCAGTCCAAACAGTCTTGGCATCAAACTCATGTTTCACTGCATAAGTCTTGAAACACATCCTAAACTCCTTCATGCTTGGGAACAACTTGCCTACTTCAATGACAGGGTTTTCTTTGTCATACACATGCACCAGCTCATCATCATGTGCATCATCTACTTCATCTGCAGCTTGTTCCATCAACTGTCCATCTACTTCTTCATCAGCATTAGCAGGCAAACTAGATTCACCCCTCTCCTGCTTATCTCCGTCATCGACTGAAATGCCAAAGAGTTTGGCCATCTCAATGTCAGGCATTGGTGCAATGACCAAATCAGTAGGCTCATCTAATTCAACTACATTCCAATCAACAGTTGCTGCAGTTTCAGTTTCAGTTCCAGTCACCTGTCCCTCTTCGGCTATTACTGTAAGTTCAGTACACATGGGAATCAATGGCCTCTGTGTAGCCCAATCATCATCTACCATCTGCGCAGCCAATTGTGATGGCACATATCCAACCTTCGAAAAAAATGTTAAGATCAACGAGCTCAGCACAAAAATTAGCCCGTTTGCTTGTCCAGCCGTTTTGCCGATCGATTTCTTCAACAATCTGTTCACCATCTTCTATTCTCACATATTCTCCTTTCCAATCATCAAACCTCAACAGTGATACTTCTTGCTCTGGACCCCAAACAACATTCTCCCCTATTTTTTCCACCCATTTCTTCACTGCCGTCTCTCCCATGTTCTGTAGAACTTGTGGATCAATCTCTGTAAACTCAACCTCCCATTTAACAATTATGTCTCTCTCAATGTTCTGTATGCCACCATCAACTAATTTTGCCTTTGATGGAAAGAAATTAACTGTCAATTCGAAGGTCCGAGCGGCAGCATCCCCTCTGACAGTGGCGGACAGTGTGAACCCGTGAGAAAAAGCAGACGAGGCCACCCCCTAATTGCATGCAAAATTGGATCGGGGAGAGGCGCATTACCTATTCGAAGTTGAATCTGGCGGCTCCATCTCAGTATGCCCACGGGCTCCCCTCACAACCTATCGATTCCGCAAGCGAAAACAGAGTAAATGAGCTGAGATCTACGGGTCCGAGAGAGGAACGGGAGGGCGACTAGGGTTTGAATTCACCCACCATTTTCTGAGGACGAAGGCTCCGCCGCCGTTGAGAACGAGGGCTCCGCCATCGCCACCGAGAACGTAAGATCCGCCACCACCGGAGAAGAAGGGGGGCAGAGTGGCGGGCCCGGCACGGTCGGGCGGCAGGGCACGGTCAGCTGTTTTGACGAACAATTAAGTTGGACTCACATGTCCTAACATAAACGGGCGGGCTTGGTTGACGACCAATTTAACGCTATTTAACAGCCATGTCGTGCGTGGGCTATTTACCTGCTCAAAACTGTCGCACCACAGCCATTTCCTCGAACAACGTCGCACTCTTGCCAATTCACCTCAAATGTGTCGCACAGGAGCTATTGGCCCTGCTGCAGCAGCTAACAAGGAGGGGCGGACGCGTGAACGAGATGGGAAGACAACTCACTTTGCCCCTCCTCCAAGCACATCAGCGACTCTTCGATCTGCTTTTCTCCCTCGCAAGATATGAGATTCTTATATACCATTGCTGCATCGTGTTGCACACATGCAATTCTATTGTTTTGTGTAAGAGCCATTGACTTTTGTGGAGAAGTTCGCGTCACAATGGAATTCTGCTATCAAGGTCGCAATGTCAGCGAGCTCATTGGCGTCGTACTGCCCCAACAGGAGCGCCATCGGGTCGGCGGCGCTGCTGGCGGCTGCAACCATGGATGATGGAAATTGTGAGTCCTGCAAAATCTGTACGTGGGTTAGGATAACAGGTTGAGCCATCTGTTCCTCTACAGTCAAACGCTTGATTGGGATGTTCTATCCATGATGGTGGGTAGGTTTGCACTATTCAATTTCGCAATGTGTTGTTTCTGCCATATAGCTTATATTGTTTTGTACAATAATTAGTCATATTAACTCATTTTCTATAGATCAGATTCATGAAACACGACCTGTTGAAGAAGTTTCAGTCCAGCTTCACTCACCGCCTTTCATTGTCATCGGTAAGTCCCATGCTCCTTTTGTCCTAAATATACCATGCAATAAATTTCTATCAGGCAAAAAATGCCGTGTCTTGACACCTGCCAATATCCCTTTCTCATGTGTGAACCATACACACTTTTAGTTTATCACCTGATGTGTGCACGAAAAAGTATATCAGAACTGGATGATCTTCTGTAACAGTCCGGCTGTGGATGAAGTTCAAAAGGATTCAATAGCTATGGCCAGAAAAGATATAAAAAGGAAGTTGTTCAAAGCAGTGCATCACTTCCGATCGCCTGATTGAGACTTACAATACACTAACACTTTAACAAGCTGCGTCCACTAATATTATAGTTCAGTATAATCATATTCCTTATGTATTATAGCCCAGAAAGCCAGATTATAGTCGTCGCCACATTAATCAAATTCTTGTCTTGAGCAATATAGATAGATAAATAACAATAGCAACTATGTTGTTTTTTGCAAGTACAATATGCTTAATCTGCAGAGACAACCGACATTGCTCAGAAGGCCGCATCCCCGGCCTACTCTCTCTTCACCCGTCAATGCTCATGTGCTCCGATCCTCCCCGACCCCTACGAGCAAGCAGCAGAGTCTCTCTTGTTCAAGCTCCACCGGGCCGGCGGCGGCGACGTCCATGTTCGTTGGGCGGAGCACAACGCTGGGGTTGAAATCCACCATGCTGCTACTGATGAGGCTCTCCTCCTTTGTGCATCGGTTATCAGACAACTGCGTATGAGACGTGCACCGTCGTACACTCATTTGATCGTGCTGATGCGCCTGGCTGTGGGATGGCTTCTGCTGGGATGCTCTGAGGTGAGGCCAACTCATGAACTTGCTAAGACGTCTTTACCTTAAATTACAATTTCTTATTATGATCTTGAACGAATACTAAGGCTTGCATCTTCTATAAAGCTTGCCAGTTACTGTATAGTTTCAGTTAACATGAAAGTCACCTGTGGTGAATCTCTTTTCTTGTCCACAGATTTCACGAATCCATTATGAGGAAATAGGGTGGCCGCCCGCTTTATTTCATGAATCCATTATCGCCTACAGAATAACGTCCCGGCCCTCCCAGTTTGAGTGATTCTCAACTGTAGATGCATCGTTTATGTTCGCCGGCCCACGCCCCCGTGTCTCCTCACGTTAATGTGGCTGCTGGCCGCGGGACTGACGAGGAGGTCATGGTGGAGCGGTGGTGCTGGCTGTGGCCTACCAGGATATCATAAGTTCTCCCTTGTTCTTTTGTGTTTGAATCAGATTTAGTGGTTCTTGATTTTACAGGCATGCATCGATCTTGCTCCTGTTCTGTATGTAGGATACACTTAATGTTTTATGGGATGTTCTGCAGATTTTTAGAACACTAAGGGAATATCTTGGCTTGAATGCTGCTGGGGGTCGATGAAGGTCATGCAACATGGCAGGTGAGTGGTCCTCTCCCCTTTCCCTCTATGCTAAAAATTAGTTCCTATTTCCATGCAAGTTCGCCAATTTTTTTTTTGAGAATCAGGGGGGGGGTGGGGGGTGGGGGGGGGGGGGGAGTTCCCCCACCTGAATATATTACTCAAAGGACTGCCGAGGCAGTAAGAACAGCATTACATAGGCACGGTGCATCGTGCAGAGAGGATAGGAGCGCCACGAGAAGACGTCCACCTTGTCTTGTGAAAGCACAAGACGATGAGACCACAAGTCAAGAGCGGAAATAAGGTTTCTAAGGGTTATTACAGCGCTTTGATCAATCATCCTAAATACCATGTCGTTGCGAGCCGACCAGATCATCCATAGCAGGGTCAATAGGACTGAAGGCCATGCGGAGGTAGGGAGGTGGGTAGGGATATCGACATCCCAGAGGTCTGTGAAGTCGTCAGACTGAGGCAAAAAACCCAGGCGTTGCCAGATCCTATTGGCAAGGGGGCATGATATGAACAGGTGGTTGGAGTCTTCTCGCAGGCTTGCGCACCGAGGACATATATCTGAGGCGATTATATGTTTGTGTGCAAGGTTGCAGCTGGTGTTGAGGCGGTCCTTGAAGAGCAGCCAGGCGAATACTTTGAGCTTACGAGGTATCTTTGCAGACCAGATAAGCGGGGCATGATGATCATGCTCTGGTTGCTCCATGATTGCGGCGTATGAATGCTTGTTGGAAAAGGCGATGCCAAGTTCGCCAATTTAGATCTAGAGGTAAAGTTCTGTACGAGGTTAGTTAGCAGGGTCTTGCTGGTGACTACTTGAACTCAAGTTGGACAACATATGCAATGTCCAATTCAACGAGATATCATGACTCGATTTCACTTTCATTCCACAGTTGAGATCATAATTTGATTGATATTTTGCATCTTTTATAGATATAGATTGATAACATTTAATGATGTTATAGGATCTATATAATGATTAGAAAAAGAGACACCACATGTTTTATGGATCAAAACTGATACTTGCTCATGCTGGCATCTCAAGGAATTTTAAATTCCAAATACAGGTGTGCATGTTTCCACTTGGAAGCTACTTGTTCGTGAGTTGTTCGAGACGAAAACCCAGTCTATATGATGGACTGCTCTCCTATTTTTTTTATGTGTGCGCCTGCTCCGTGCTCTTTTGTTCCCAGTAGGCTATTGTGTGGATTTCTTTTTACCCCTGCCATTGGTTTTCTCTGTAAAACGCAGGTGTTCCCAATAATTTTCTTTTATAAAAAAGCTGGGCTGTCATAGCCTTTTCTGAAGCGTTGATTGTTAAACTACTAAAATGTCTTCTGTAGGTTTTGCTTACTCGCGGCTGTATGTTGGCTTCGTGCTGGTGGGCTATAGTTCTCCTGTCACAAATCATGGAGACATTCATCCTCGCACATTTCTGCTCCTGCTATGTGAAAAGGTAAATTCCCAATGAACGATCCCCCTGAATAAAGTGATGTCCATTTCAAACGAACAAGCTTACTTGTCTTAGGTGGAGTGTCAATCAGTTTGTTACTTATGAAGTACTCATGACATTTACCCAATTAATTTGATTGACATGATTTGATTGATGAAAATGTATCGCTTCTTCTTTGATTAACTATTAATTTTTATTCAGGGCAATCCACAACATGAATATACATGTAGCAATGGTGTGCCCTTGGAACGTCCTGCAGTAAGCCCTGTCAAAGAATCCTTATGAAGTGTTCGTAGAGTTTGGTGGATATGACCGGAGTGATATTTTCATAAGGAAGTCCAAGGCACAAGTATGTATCACCCTAAGACGAATTTCTAATCATCTTAGTACAGATTCGTCTGAGCAAGAAACATCTTAAAGTAAATCATGTGCTGCTATGTACGTCATGATGCTTCCTCCTGTTCATCCTGGGGCTATAAATGTTAAGGATTGCCTGACTGCGACAACTATTGGGTTCCGTCTCACCATGCAGTCTCGCAATAAGGCCATTGATCCAGTGTAGTTGTTGGGCATGCACATTGTGGAATGGTTGTAGCAACTCGCTGGACTGCGGATCAGGCCATTCCCTTCCTTAGCAGAGCAGTCGGGCAATTTTTGGACTACAGAATTAGGTAAGTAATTGAATATATTTTTATGGTCCGAAAAGCTTTCCATTTAAATGTTTTGCGAAACTAGAAGAAGTTACTGAGTTAGCCTAATCTAAGATAGAACAGATGCACTTTTGGAAAGCTTTTTTGATTGCTAAATCCGGTTATCAGAGCTAATAAGCAACTTTTCTAAACATATAGTTTGACAAGTTGTTACTCTTTGTGCACTGTGTGTGCTGCTTCTTTTGATCGTTCAGAGCTGAAGGTCATTTCTGCTCTAATGTTATACATTTTCATTAGCATGATGCAAGGTTAATTTATTTCTTCTTATCTTGTGTTATTTATTTTTCAAATATTATAAACCGCTGATGCCCGAATCCTGCTTTATTCAATTGAATGTAAAGTTCTCTCCTTCAATATTCTAATGCTTTACTAATTTGTCATATGTGATAAACCGAGAAGAAGGGCGCATGCACAATTTATACAAGGATCACATGCCAAATTGGTTTCTCTTTGTGTTAGTTTTCTTCTCAAATTGGCAAGTTGTAGAGATCAGATTCTTTTCCCTTCAAACGAATATAAAACGCTCTTCTTTACTTTCCGATTCATTCATTTATTTTTGACACTCTGTTCATTTAAAATTTTGAAGTTCAAATGAATAAGTATGTTTTTATTGTGTAGTCCTGAGAGATGAAGTAAGAGCTGCAGTTGACTGTTCAAATGAATAAGTATGTTTTTATTGTCCAAACAAGGCTTGATTCAACAAACAGAATGACTTGATTAATTGGCCTTATAAGTTGGTTGCATCAACTGATAGATGCACTAATGTATGTAAGTGAAATTATCTCCTTGAGTCATGATTGGCATATTTCCTTGCTTGATGAAGGTTCCATCTCTACATAATAGTTTTCTATGCATATGAAACTGCTCTATATAGACAAAAGGTGGACGACTACAAATCCAGTGGTCGTTGCTCCGTTGTGGACATGGGAGTCGTCTGAATTTTGTCGTCCATATAGCAAGGTTCCTATGCATATCCTGTCAAGTAAATCTTTTCATGAAAATATGAGGTGGGCCGTGGGCATCAATCTTTCACAGGTTCAGGGTTGAAAATGTCGACAACTTTGTATGGTTGAAGGATATTCCAAGAATTCCCACTCTCGCAAGAAAACAACTTGGCTCACTTATGATAAGATGTTCTGGTGTTAAGTTTCTCCTCTTTTATGGACCAAGAAGATTAATTATTTTGACAACATCAACTGCATTTGTACTGACAACATAAATATTGTTGCTTGGACGGTCTTACATTTAGAGGTGCGCTATTATCTCTGTAGTTTATTTTTACTACTTGAAAGCTCCATAACATCCATGCGTAGATGCACTTCCAGTCGATTTATGGTTGGCATTAAAGTTGACCTTCAAATTGAACTTGCATGTCAATACGTCATCTTAATTTTTGAGTAGAAATTCTCACTGCACCATTTGAACTCCATTTCAAGAATGGGACGATCAGTATTTAAATCCCCGCTTGATGAGAAACTGTCAAATAATTGTTAATCTAAAATTGTGGACAAGATACTGAGCGAATCATTTTGTAGCTTTGATAATTTAGCTCGTTTAGATTGATATTCCAGAACATCTTCTGCAACATCATTGCCAATCTTGATAGACAACAACGAAGTTAAGTAAGCACATAGTACTCTTTCCATTTACTTTGTCTACCATAGTATTTTTAGATGAAATTCATTTATCATAGTTATTAAGGAGTACTGTTCACTTGTCGAGTGTGTGATCACCCAAGGAATGTTTAGTGCTTTATCCATTGTTCACTTGACTGCATGATCTATTACTCCCACTGATCCATATTAGTTGTGCTGAAATGGATGTATCTAGACGTATATCAATGCTAGATACATCTGTTTGAGCGACAAATAATATGGATTGGAGGGAGTATCAATTTTATACAATGCTCTAAGACCAATCGGCTGAATAAGTTCCATTTCATCATTTTCTGTTTATGTATCTGTTTATTCATGTTGATGATCTGCACAAAGAAAAGAGCATGGCAACCTCCATCTTGATTGTATGATCTTGTTCATTCTTATTTTTCAGACTGTAGGTAGAGGAGCCAATTTGCTACACTAATAAGAAAGTTAAAACCTGAGACATGATAATACTGTATTGTTTATGTATTAATGGACTTTACTTTTATGTTTTCATGACTTTTGTTCCTGTCCAAATATTACACGGTCGCATAATTCTTCCCTAACTTGCAGATCCTATCCAAGCCACATAATCGTTCCCTGACATGCAGATGCTATCTAAGCATTTGTGTTCTAACAGAGATAAATAACTATCTTTTCATTAAATCAATAAGAGCAGCACAAAGTTCAGGTCCCTGTCTCGATGGCAGACGGAATGAGGGGAAGGAGAACTGATGTTGTGGTCATATATTTTGATGTAACACATGGCAAGTAGTGTATGCCCATTGAAATATGTCGATGATATGTATACAAGTGTCAACAAAAACATCATTTAACCGTTTTGACTGATGTTTCTATGATTGTTAGCTGACAGAGCATTTGTTGTGATGGTGTTGGAAGCGTCGTGTATGGCAAAGGTATATCCCGTTGTAGTGCAGAGCAGAGTTAGCACCATTCAAGTCCATTATTGAATGTGTGGATATTACCAAATGATGTATGTCTCATTTTCATATTAAAGTGTGGCTTCTATAGCAAAAAAAGCTTGCGCCAAAGCCGAGGAGATGGATTGCAATGGGGAAGAGAAGATGTTTTCATAGATTAAATTTTGTAAGAAAAGTAGTGTGTATATACTCTCTCTGTGATTTAACTTTGACCACCAAACTTAATTGATGATATATGTATTATGTGTCATGAAATTATACCATTGGAGTTTTTTGTAATACGAATTCGATGATAAATTTTGTGACATGTAAGCGATAATTTGTTGATCAAAGTGCTTGAGTACATTTAAATTTTGAAATGTGTGACGCCTGTGCGGTAGGTAAATTGTGACACAGAGAGTAGTATTTATTTGTCCGAGTTGGGTGGAGAAGAGAGCTCATTAGTGTATCCTAGAGTGCATGGCGAAATTGAAGGCAAGTCAATTGTCGGCTTTGTCATCATTGTAGAGTAGAAGGCATGAGTTCCCTATATTTGGTCATCGTAAATATGTCCGCCTCAAACTTGAATGCAGTCATGGATTTTGTCTTAACAGTAGTCATGATTTTGTCTTAACAGTAGTACAGAGTGATATCTGTTGCAAAGAAATCATAAGCCGCAAGTGACATGTTG
This sequence comes from Triticum monococcum, assembly GCA_034509565.1. Lineage (NCBI taxonomy): Eukaryota > Viridiplantae > Streptophyta > Magnoliopsida > Poales > Poaceae > Triticum > Triticum monococcum. Next base: position 9,535,600 of record CM067845.1, on the reverse strand, counting down.
TGAATTAAAATGATTTTTTTATAAATGCATTAAATTTGTTGTTCCACGGCAACACACGGGCATTCAGATGTATCTAGATGGCAACATTTATTTCTGTTTGGTATTCCAACGAGCATAGACTGGTAAATTTATATATTTCATTATCATAACATATAAAATATAGGTATTTATTTTTGTTATCATTATATTCAAGATAAAATTAATTTAGTAAATGGAAGGGATGTGTCCGGCTATTTTACTTTTTGTTTTATGCTCTGGTGGGTGTACGGTTTGTATGGTGTGTACTCTCCATTACATATTTTAAGATCTTTGATGAGAAGTAGTTGTGCTAATTACATATATTGCTTGTGCAGAATGGGTATAAGTCAAGGAAGAGGTTTTTATTATACTTGCTCAGATATTATGCGAACGAAGCTAAAAACAATATTTCTGATATTGCACGAGGATTCCTTAAGCACATCAAGTAGATCTTAATTTCTAAAGATTTTTAATGGGATAATCAGTCTACATGTATACATCTTCCAATTGTCTTTTTGTTAATAATTTACATTGCAAGTAAAGTATACTTCAATTATTACCCGATTGTGTTTGTGTTATCTTTTCTTTAATATATAAAATTTAACATGCATTATGTTTATATAACTCTAGCAAAATATTTTAAAAGCCCATGGCAACGCACGGGCATTGTACTAATACAGTTAGTTTTCTGACTCTTTGGCTAACCCTTTTTTTAATTTTTTATAGAAAAGGAGGATGACCCCCGGCCTCTGCATCTGGGCGATGCATACGGCCACTTTATTGATTAATCTCACAAGACCTTACAAAGTAATACAACAGTAAAACTAAAGCCGCCGTCTAAACACCTCTATCCAGCTGATGAAGTGGCGCAGATAGCCTGGGCCTAATACCAAACAGACATCACAGCCAAACCTAACATCTAAGACCTGAGAACGTATCTAGGACGCCTGCCAGGCATGGGTCTCACCGGTCCGGCGTGCACTCAGATGCCGCCGCCGCCAACTGCCACCGCTCCATTTTCAGAACTGTACTGCTGCATCAACCTTGCTCGGTCTAGCTATCGTCGATGCCATCATGGCGCCAAACGGCACCTCCTCCCTGCACGCAAACAGCTGAGCACGTCGCGGTCGCCACTGATACACCTCAGCGCCATGCTGCCAGGTATCACCAGCCGACACAACTTGAAGTCCTTGGAAGATCTGTCGTGCGTAGCACCTGCCGACCAGGCATGACAAAGCGTAGCACCTGTCGGTCAGGCATGACTTGACATCACCACCGAAGCTCCATGCAAGACGAAGCCGCTCCACCTCCCGCCTCTAACATCCAGCGCTGCTTCGCAAACGATGCTCTCAAGAGAGAAACGACACCGTAGTGCCGTCATCGTCCGATCTGGAACACCAGATCCTAGGGTTTCCCCCGGAGCAGCGCGAGTGGGTCGACAATAGTTACACGACGATGCCTTCATCAAGGTAACGGCGAGAACGCCGCCATCGCCTGCCGTCGGCTCGGTTTTGACCGGCAACCATGTCTCCCCTACTCGCAGCCGGGACAAGATGATGGATCTCAAGATCCGATCACCAAGCCTCTGGCCGGCCATCTCGGGAAGAAGATGACCACCACGTCCACCAGTGTCACTACGCTGGGCACGCGTCGCCGCCGGCACCCCTATGGTGCCTAGAGGGCGACAAGCCCCGACGAATCCCATGCCTTGCCAGCCGCCATGGCCCAGACCCCGGCACCACCAGATAAAGATCGGATCGGGGTCGAGGGCCCCAAGCCGCAACCGCCGTGGAGGCAGCACCACTGGGCGGTGCATAGCCCTCCAGCCTGCCGCCGAGTCATCGCCGGAGCTCCGCCGCGCCACGCCTCCAAGCCACTGCCGGGATAACTCGCGCCGCCGCCAGAGAAGCCGCAGCCGCCGCGCGTTGGAGAGGCCTCAAGCCAACTGCACCGCCGCCAGGCAGGGGCGCCGCCACCCAACACGTCCTCCGTCGCGCCGCTGGGCCCCGCCCAGCCCAGCGCCGTCTCGCGCCGCGCCGTCCCGCGCCGGACGCCAACCGTGAGGAGAGGGGCAAGATCCCCGCCGCCACCAACGCCGGCCGGTCTTTGCCCGGCGGCGCTGTGCGGTGGCGGCGGGGGGAGAGATCGACGAGGGAGGACGAGAGGCGGTGGCTAGGGTTTCCCCCGAGGACGCTCGCGGGAGCGGCTCAATAGACTACGTTCATCGGCTAACCCTAAATCAACTTTAGTAACCAGTCAATCAACTTTACTCACTACCTCCCTAAGCACATTCATCCTAGCCAGAGTATTAAAACTCACATTACACTTCTGTGCTCAAGTACAGTTAGTAGGCAGCCAAAATCCAAAATAACAAGTGATTAATAGGCACCCAAATTTTATAATAGTGGTAACAATTGATTAATACTCTGGCTAGGCAAGCAGAGTGCGCGTACTGAATCTGAGCTCATTTGTATTGTGCACCATCTCATCTTTCTTACTGACAAAAAATGAAAATAAAACCCCGGTCTGTAGCCACTTTGAGCGAATCGATGAAGCGATCAAATTGAAGAAATGGAATTGGATCAATTCCATGCCTCCCAAGCTTCGATGAAGAGAGCTGTCTGGGTTGCAGACTACACAACAAGGAGGACATAGCTTTGGTGTTGGCATGTCAGGATATCATGCTAGATGCGGTCACCGGGTATGATCAAACCAGTTCAAAGTATTCGAAATGCATCAAGGAATGGTTTCACTATCACTCAGGAATCGGTCCAGCCATATGCTCAAATCTCTCATAAGGCTAGTCATAGTGGGAGTAACTTATGTCGTTGCCGAACGATCGAACGAGAGAGAGAGAGAGAAACTAGCTTGAGGGCGAGATGAACACGGACGAACTTGGAAGGGTATTTTGTGCTGCCGTAACTGCGCAGCTTTTCCGTTTTTTCTCTTTCCTTATTATCTGATTACAATCGCTAGTCTACCCTCCCGGTCCGGCCGCCATGATCCGCGTAGATCGCGCTGCCCCGCGATCACGTCCATAGCGAGAGCCGGGCGACCAGGAGGGAGTAACAGAAAACAAAAAGGAAACAAGGAGGGCTCGCTACATGCGCCTCCACAACCAACGTGCATGCCTGGGTCACATCCGACCCAGCTGCACCGATTATTTTAAACGGAAAACTATCTAACCTGTAGACGTGAGCTTATGACAAAGGCTAACATTCTCCCCTCTAAGCTCAACGTCCTTTGCTGATTTCCTTGACACCAAGCTTCTGACGCAGCTCAATGAACTTCACACGCCCAAGTGCTTTTGTCAATGCATCGGCCACCTGGTCATCAGATCCCACATGATCAAGCTGCACCTCTCCATGTTCAACACAGTCTCGGATGAAATGGAACTTGACATCGATATGTTTGCTTCGATCATGATGAACGGGATTCTTCGCCAGCGCTATTGCAGACTTATTGTCAATCAAGAGCCTGAACGCACCAGCTTTTTCTCCCTTCATTTCAGCAAGCAGACGATTCAGCCATAGGCCCTGGCAAGTAGCAGACGCCGCAGCCACGTACTCTGCCTCACAGGAGCTGATTGCCACAATCTTTTGCTTTTGGGAAGCCCATGTAACAGGATTGCTGCCAAGGAAGAAAATCTGACAAGATGTGCTCTTACGATCCTCAACGTCGCCGGCATGGTCACTGTCACTATAGCCCAGCAGCTCACTTTTCCCTGAACCACGCCCATAGCAGCACCCATAGCTCAAAGTACTGCGCACGTACCTAAGTATCTGCTTCACGGCTGTCCAGTGAGTGACTGTAGGCCTTTCCATGTATCTGCTCACCATTCCAACTGCATGAGTGATGTCCGGTCTTGAGTGCACCAGGTACCTTAGGCTACCAATTATGCTGCGGTACAGAGAAGGGTCGACAAGTTTTGCATCGTCATTCTTCCTCAGTTTGAGCCGACACTCCATGGGTGTCTGACATCCATGACACCCTTCCATTCCAGCAGCTTCAAGAATTTTCTCTGCATAGCTTCTCTGACACAGGGTTATAGAATCATTGGATTGAGTTACCTCGATGCCCAGATAGTAGCTCAAGAGACCGAGATCACTCATTTTGAACAGCTCTTGCATTTGATTCTTGAACTCGCCGATGGAAGTCTTGCTGGTGCCGGTGATGATGAGGTCGTCTACATACACACCCACTAGCAGAAATGAGTGTGCATCACCGCGGCGATACACGGCATGCTCCAGTGGGCTACGTGTGAACCCCAACGTGCTCATGGTCTCGTCCAGCTTCGCGTACCAGGCCCTCGGAGCTTGCCGCAGCCCGTAGAGCGCCTTCCGAAGCCGCAGAACCTGTTGCTCCTTGCCGATGGTGACGTACCCCGGCGGCTGCGCCACGTACACTTCCTCGGCGAGGTCACCATTGAGAAAGGCGGATTTTACATCCATATGGTGCACCTCCCAGCCGGAGTGCGCGGCGAGCGCGAGAAGCAGTCGCACGGTCTCCATCCGTGCCACTGGCGCAAAAACTTCCTCGAAGTCCACGCCTTCACGCTGAACATACCCTTTCGCCACCAAGCGGGCCTTGTACTTGACGATGTTGCCGTCGGGATCGCGCTTGACGCGGTACACCCACTTCAAGCCAATGGGTTTGTGGCCAGCCGGCAAGTGGGCGAGCTCCCAGGTGTTGTTCTCGCCTATGGAGTCCATCTCCGCATCCATTGCCGCCTTCCAGGCCCCATCGCTCAGCGCCTCAGTGATGTCGTGCGGCTCCTCTGCCGTGAGCAAGCACTGGTCGGGCTCCTCCCATACAGCCTCATGTTCTGTCTCGTCGAGAACATCGAAGAGGCGCCGGTACCGTATAGGTCCGGAGTCAACGTCGCGCCCATCATCATGCGTGGGCGGCGTGGCCCAACGCATCTCCCTCGCCGCAGCCGGCGTGCAAGGCTCGGTCCGCGACATGCCGGGCGCCGATGCAGTCGGCGTGTCGGCGGAGTTCAGCGGCGACCCCAATGGTGTTGTAGAGGGTGGTGGTGCTGCGCTCCTCGGTGCAGGTGTAGGCGAGCAGCCCGTGTCCAGCTCGTGCACACCATGGTCATTTGCATAGACCACGGTGAATATCGTCGGCGCGGGTGGCGTGACCACGCCCTGTGCATTCCAAGTCCATGGCCTGCTCTCCTCAAATAGAACATCACGTGTGACTTGTACCTTTTGTGTAGCCGGATCGTACACACGATAGCCTTTGGTTCCTTCCTCGTAGCCAACGAAGATCATTGGGGTTGATCGATCTAAGAGCTTAGTCATTTCACGGCCAAGCTTCTTGACATGCGCCACACACCCAAACACACGTAGGTGCAGCACACTTGGCTTGTGGCCATGCCAAGCCTCATACGGCGTCACCCCGTCCAAGCTGCGTGTGGGAGCTCTGTTGAGCAGGTACACCGCAGTCTTTACTGCTTCAGCCCAGAAATACGACGGCACGGCCATGCTTTTGAGCAAGCAACGCGCCATCTCGACGACGGTCTGATTCCGGCGTTCAACCACTCCGTTTTGCTGAGGGGAGTATGGGGTAGTCATGTAGTGTTTGATGCCCAGCTGCTCGCAGTATCCTCTGAACTCAATGGAGTTAAACTCACCACCCCGGTCAGACCGGAATGCGCGAAGCCTGCATTTTCCCTCGTTCTCAGCCATTGCCTGCACTTTCTTGAACTTCTGATGAGCTTCATCCTTCGATTTCAGTAACTCCAACCACATGTATCGACTGTAATCGTCAACTATCAGCAAGAAATACTTACTGCCCCCCGGTGTGGTTGGTGTGATTGGCCCACACAAGTCTGTATGAACAAGCTCAAGGCCTTTCTCTGCTCTGTATCCGGCCACTTGAGGAAAAGGGGCACGGTGCTGTTTGCCCAATGCACAACCATCACAGTACTCCTCGACGCGGTCAATGACCGGCATCCCACGTACCATTTTCTTCGAAGACATGGCTCGCAAAGCTCTAAAGTGCAGGTGTCCCATCCTAGCATGCCAGCGCTAGGTGACATCTTCAGTCTTGGTGAGGAGACAGGCCGGGGAGTCAATGCTCAGTACGCCCGTGTACAATCTGCTCGCCGTCCGTTTGACGCGAGCCAGGATGCGCCGGCCCGGATCTTGGATGGTCATGATCCCATCTTCAATCCCTATCCTGCATCCACCCTCATCCAACTACCCTACTGAGATGATATTGCTGCGTAAGCTGGGAATGAAATAGACTTCAGAGAGAGCACGTTGATCACCATTCTGGCAGCGAAACACAACAGCGCCCCTGCCCTTGATAGCCACCAGAGAGCCGTCTCCGAATTTCACTGTGCCGTGTACACCTTCATCAAGTGTGGAAAACATGTTCCTCTCCCCAGTCATATGGCTGGACGCCCCTGTATCATAGTACAAAAGGCCATCGGGTGAAGGCACGGGAATTACTTTCTCCTCATTCAAGAACACAGCTTGGGGCACCACTAGCTCAGGTATAGAGACGTTGGTGACCACGGCCATGAGCAGGCCCTGATCGTGTTCGTCGCGATCTTCGCGGATGAGGTTAGCCTGTTCCTTCTTCCCTTGTTCCTTTTGCTTCTCAAGCCATGACCAACAGTCCTTTTTCCAGTGTCCGACCTTGCCGCAATAATGGCATTTGCCTTTCTTCTTGCCGCCCGAGCCGCCGGATCATCCCACGCCGCCGCTGCGCGGCGCAGGTCTGCCACCGCCGCTGCCGTGAGGTTTGGGCTTTCCCGGCGACTTGTTCTTGGCGCCGCCGCCGCCACCCAGCTTCTCCCGGGCCAGCCACTCCTCATGAGTGAGCAGAAGGCGCCCGGCGGTATGCGCGCCATCGTCAAGGTCGTAATGATCCTCACATGCAGAGAAGCGGCCGACAAGCTCCTCGATGGATATGGTTTTGAGATCAAGTAAGGACTCGATCGCCATGGCCATTGGGCGGTACCGACGCGACACCACTCGGAGAAATTTCTGGACTGCCTTGTGCTCGGTGACGGGGTCGCCGTACAGCTCCAGATCGGCGACAAGGGCGGCGAGCCGCAGCCCGAAGTCCTCGACGGACTCCCCATCTTTGAAACGGAGATCCTCGAACTCCCGCCGGCGCACTTGCGCCTTGGCTTCACGGGCACGCTCACTCCCCATCCGCATCGTCTTGATGGTCTCCCACGCCGTCTTCGCCGTGTCCTTCGCGGCCAGCACACGCATCATCTCCGGCGGAACGCCGGTGAGAATGATCTGCAGCGCGCGCCGGTCGTCGTTCTCGTCGGCGGCGGCGTCGGTCACCGCGGACCAGACGCGGGCGACCTGCAACTTGACTTGCATCACAAGCGCCCACTCCTGGTAGTTCGTGCGCGTGAGCATCATGGACGCCCCCGACTCCTCTCGTACCACGCGCTCCACCACGCGGTACTCACCGCTGCCGCTGCCGGTGAGGCGCGCGAGCGGCGCCTTGGATGAAGGCGTCTTCAGCGGCGACTTCGTGCCGCTCTTGTTCTTCTTCTCCTCCTCGCTGTCCGACATGGCACGCCGCAGATCGGACACCGCCGGCCACCGGAGAGTGGATCGAACACCACGGCTCTGATACCAAATGTCGTTGCCGAACGATCGAACGAGAGAGAGAGAGAAACTAGCTTGAGGGCGAGATGAACACGGACGAACTTGGAAGGGTATTTTGTGTTGCCGTAACTACGCAGCTTTTCCGTTTTTTCTCTTTCCTTATTATCTGATTACAATCGCTAGTCTACCCTCCCGGTCCGGCCGCCATGATCCGCGTAGATCGCGCTGCCCCGCGATCACGTCCATAGCGAGAGCCGGGCGACCAGGAGGGAGTAACAGAAAACAAAAAGGAAACAAGGAGGGCTCGCTACATGCGCCTCCACAACCAACGTGCATGCCTGGGTCACATCCGACCCAGCTGCACCGATTATTTGAAACGGAAAACTATCTAGCCTGTAGACGTGAGCTTATGACAAAGGCTAACAACTTAGCAAGTAACATAGTGCACTCCGAGAAATTTTTGCTTACGTGGCATGTAGTTAATGAGAAGTGGTAACATAATATGTTACTGTAACATAGCGCTTTCCAAGACAAGATGAGTCTACAAGCTAATTAATGAAGTCCTTTATGACACTACTACTATGTTACTTTGCACTATGAAGGTAGTAACTTAGACTAGTGTCATATGCATGACACTAGTATAAGTTACTCCCCACTATGACCAGCCTAAACCAATAGGATAAGATCCTAGAAAGTTGCAACCGTTAGGAGAATTTTTTTGGAGCAAGTGAGGCACATGCCTCCGAGAGGTGCCACAATTAATTACTACATCAGCACTCTTGGCTTTTCCAACGTCATATTTGCATATAACATTGAACATTAAATCATTGCACATTAATATGTTGTAAGATTGGATAGCCCAAGAAGGGTACAAGAAAAAAAATCAAGGAGAAGGGAAAAACATGTCTCCTCCTGAATTGTTGGAAATTCTTCAAGAGTAATGAGAAGTAGAAGGCGAGAAATGGGGAGGCTCCTCCAAAACACCTCTTCCTCTCTTGAGTTTGATGACGGCGCCGGTGGTGGTAATGATGATGAGTGGATGCCTAGGAGTCCTACACCGGGATCAAGCATGGGGTGCCGGACAAAGAGATCGAAGGAGATACCCAAGATATAAAGGGATGTGGGGTCAAATCACTACTAGATTGATGAGTTGAAAAGTCAAGGAACCAATTGGCGGAGAAGAGGAAACAAGAGAAGCTAGAGTTGGGGAAGAGGAGGCTACAAGAGAAGATGGAACAATTGGAACAAATTAATGAAAGTAAAATGCACAAGAAAGAGATGGGTGCACATACACTTAAACTTGAAGACAACCAATTGATGCAAGAGAAGATGGCTGAGGAGAACTGGCTTATGATGTGAGAAATTGAAGGAAATATGCCCTAGAGGCAATAATAAAGTTATTATTTATTTCCTTATATCATGATAAATGTTTATTATTCATGCTAGAATTGTATTAACCGGAAACATAATACATGTGTGAATACATAGACAAACTTAGTGTCACTAGTATGCCTCTACTAGACTAGCTCGTTAATCAAAGATGGTTATGTTTCCTAACCATGAACAATGTGTTGTTATTTGATTAACGAGGTCACATCATTAGTTGAATGATCTGATTGACATGACCCATTTCATTAGCTTAGCACCTGATCGTTTAGTATGTTGCTATTGCTTTCTTCATGACTTATACATGTTCCTATGACTATGAGATTATGCAACTCCCGTTTACCAGAGGAACACTTTGTGTGCTACCAAACGTCACAACATAACTGGGTGATTATAAAGGAGCTCTACAGGTGTCTCCAAAGGTAGATGTTGGGTTGGCGTATTTCGAGATTAGGATTTGTCACTCCGATTGTCAGAGAGGTATCTCTGGGCCCTCTTAGTAATGCACATCACATAAGCCTTGCAAGCATTGTGACTAATGAGTTAGTTGCGAGATGATGTATTACGGAACGAGTAAAGAGACTTGCCAGTAACGAGATTGAACTAGGTATTGGATACCGACGATCGAATCTCGGGCAAGTAACATACCGATGACAAAGGGAACAACGTATGTTGTTATGCGGTCTGACCGATAAAGATCTTCGTAGAATATGTAGGAGCCAATATGGGCATCCAGGTCCCGCTATTGGTTATTGACCGGAGATGTGTCTCAGTCATGTCTACATTGTTCTCGAACCGTAGGGTCCGCACGCTTAACGTTACGATGACGGTTATTATGAGTTTATGCATTTTGATGTACCGAAGTTAGTTCGGAGTCCCGGATGTGATCACGGACATGACGAGGAGTCTCGAAATGGTCGAGACATAAAGATTGATATATTGGAAGCCTAAATTTGGATATCGGAAGTGTTCCGGATGAAATCGGAATTTTACCGGAGTACCGGGAAGTTACCGGAACCCCCCGGGAGCCATATGGGCCTTAATGGGCTTTAGTGGAAAGGAGAAAGGGGCAGCCCAAAGGTGGCCGCGGGCCTCCCCCCTCCCCTAGTCCTATTAGGACTAGGAGAGGTGGCCGGCCCCCCTCTCTATCTCTTTCCCCCTTGGGGAATCCTAGTCCAACTAGGATTGGGGGGGGGGGGAGTCCTACTCCCGATAGGAGTAGGACTCCTCCTGCGCCCTCCTCCTGGCCGGCCGCACCCTCCCCCTTGGCTCATTTATATACGGAGGTAGGGGGCACCTCTAGACACACAAGTTGATCATTGAGATTGTTCCTTGGCCGTGTGCGGTGCCCCCTGCCACCATATTCCACCTCGATCATATCGTTGTAGTGCTTAGGCGAAGCCCTGCGTCGGTAGAACATCAAGATCGTCATCACACCGTCGTGCTGACGGAACTCCTCCCCGAAGCTTTGCTGGATCGGAGCCCGGGGATTGTCATCGAGCTGTACGTGTGCTAAGAACTCGGAGGTGCCGGAGTAACGGTGCTTGGATCGGTCGGATCGGGAAGAAGACGTACGACTACTTCCTCTACGTTGTGTCAACGCTTTCGTTGCGATCTACAAGGGTACGTAGATCATACTCTCCTCTCGTTGCTATGCATCACGATGATCTTGCGTGTGCGTAGGAATTTTTTTGAAATTACTACGTTCCCAACAGTGGTATCAGAGCCTAGGTTTTATGGTTTGATGTTATTTGCACGAGTAGAACACAAGTGAGTTGTGGGCGATATAAGTCATACTGCCTACCAGCATGTCATACTTTGGTTCAGTGGTATTGTTGGACGAGATGACCCGGACCAACCTTACGCGTACGCTTACGCGAGACCGGTTCTCCCGACGTGCATAGGTGGCTTGCGGGCGACTGTCTCTCCAACTTTAGTTGAACCGAGTGTGGCTACACCCGGTCCTTGTGAAGGTTAAAACGGAGTCTATTTGACAAACTATCGTTGTGGTTTTGATGCGTAGGTGAGATTGGTTCTTGCTTAATCCCGTAGCAGCCACGTAAAACTTGCAACAACAAAGTAGAGGACGTCTAACTTGTTTTTGCAGGGCATGTTGTGATGTGATATGGTCAAGACATGATGCTAAATTTTATTGTATGAGATGATCATGTTTTCTAACTGAGTTATCGGCAACTGGCAGGAGCCATATGGTTGTCGCTTTATTGTATGCAATGCAATCGCGATGTAATGCTTTACTTTATCACTAAGCGGTAGCGATAGTCGTGGAAGCATAAGATTGGCGAGACGACAACGATGCTACGATGGAGATCAAGGTGTCGCGCCGGTGACAATGGTGATCATGACGGTGCTTCGGAGATGGAGATCACAAGCACAAGATGATGATGGCCATATCATATCACTTATATTGATTGCATGTGATGTTTATCTTTTATGCATCTTATCTTGCTTTGATTGACGGTAGCATTATAAGATGATCTCTCACTAAATTATCAACAAGTGTTCTCCCTGAGTATGCACCGTTGCGAAAGTTCTTCATGCTGAGACACCACGTGATGATTGGGTGTGATAGGCTCTACGTTCAAATACAGCGGGTGCAAAACAATTGCACACGCGGAATACTCAGGTTATACTTGACGAGCCAAGCATATACAGATATGGCCTCGGAACACGGAGACCAAAAGGTCGAGCGTGAATCATATAGTAGATATGATCAACATAATGATGTTCACCAATGAAACTACTCCATCTCACGTGATGATCGAACATGGTTTAGTTGATTTGGATCACATGATCACTTAGAGGATTAGATGGATGCCTATCTAAGTGGGAGTTCTTAAGTAATATGATTAATTGAACTTAAATTTATCATGAACTTAGTACCTGATAGTATCTTGCTTATGTTGATTGTAGATAGATGGCTCGTGCTGTTGTTCCGTTGAATTTTAATGCGTTCCTTGAGAAAGAAAAGTTGAAAGATGATGGTAGCAATTACACGGACTGGGTCCGTAACTTGAGGATTATCCTCATTGCTGCACAGAAGAATTACGTCCTGGAAGAACCGCTGGGTGCCAGGCCTGCTGCTGGAGCAACACCAGATGTTATGAACGTCTGGCAGAGCAAAGCTGATGACTACTCAATAGTTTAGTGTGCCATGCTTTACGGCTTAGAATCGGGACTTGAACGACGTTTTGAACGTCATGGAGCATATGAGATGTTTCAGGAGTTAAAGTTAATATTTCAAGCAAATGCCCGGATTGAGAGATATGAAGTCTCCAATAAGTTCTATAGCTGCAAGATGGAAGAGAACAGTTCTGTCAGTGAGCATATACTCAAAATGTCTGGGTATAATAATCACTTGATTCAATTGGGAGTTAATCTTCCAGATGATTGCGTCATTGACAAAATTCTCCAATCACTGCCACCAAGCTACAAGAGCTTCGTGATGAACTATAATATGCAAGGGATGAACGAGACTATTCCCGAGCTCTTTGCAATGCTGAAAGCTGCGGAGGTAGAAATCAAAAAGGAGCATCAAGTGTTGATGGTTAACAAAACCACTAGTTTCAAGAAAAAGGGCAAAGGGAAGAAGAAGGGGAACTTCAAGAAGAACGGCAAGCAAGTTGCTGCTCAAGAGAAGAAACCCAAGTCTGGACCTAAGCCTGAAACTGAGTGCTTCTACTTCAAGCAGACTGGTCACTGGAAGCGGAACTGCCCAAAGTATTTGGCGGATAAGAAGGATGGCAAGGTGAACAAAGGTATATGTGATATACATGTTATTGATGTGTACCTTACTAATGCTCGCAGTAGCACCTGGGTATTTGATACTGGTTCTGTTGCTAATATTTGCAACTCGAAACAGGGTCTACGGATTAAGCGAAGATTGGCTAAGGACGAGGTGACGATGCGCGTGGGAAACGGTTCCAAAGTCGATGTGATCGCGGTCCGCACGCTACCTCTACATCTACCTTCGGGATTAATATTAGACCTAAATAATTGTTATTTGGTGCCAGCATTGAGCATGAACGTTATATCTGGATCTTGTTTAATGCGAGACGGTTATTCATTTAAATCAGAGAATAATGGTTGTTCTATTTATATGAGTAATATCTTTTATGGTCATGCACCCTTCAAGAGTGGTCTATTCTTGTTGAATCTCGATAGTAGTGATACACATATTCATAATGTAGAAGACAAAAGATGCAGAGTTGATAATGATAGTGCAACTTATTTGTGGCACTGCCGTTTAGGTCATATCGGTGTAAAGCGCATGAAGAAACTCCATACTGATGGACTTTTGGAACCACTTGATTATGAATTACCTGGTACATGCGAACCGTGCCTCATGGGCAAGATGACTAAAACACCGTTCTCCGGTACTATGGAGAGAGCAACAGATTTGTTGGAAATCATACATACAGATGTATGCGGTCCGATGAATATTGAGGCTCATGGCGGATATCGTTATTTTCTCACCTTCACAGATGATTTAAGCAGATATGGGTATATCTACTTAATGAAACATAAGTCTGAAACATTTGAAAAGTTCAAAGAATTTCAGAGTGAAGTGGAAAATCATAGTAACAAGAAAATAAAGTTTTTACGATCTGATCGTGGAGGAGAATATTTGAGTTACGAGTTTGGTGTACATTTGAAAAATTGTGGAATAGTTTCGCAACTCACGCCTCCCGGAACACCACAGCGTAATGGTGTGTCCGAACATCGTAATCGTACTTTACTAGATATGGTGCGGTCTATGATGTCTCTTACTGATTTACTGCTATCGTTTTGGGGATACGCTCTAGAGACGGCCGCATTCACGTTAAATAGGGCACCATCAAAATCCGTTGAGACGATGCCTTATGAACTATGGTTTGGCAAGAAACCAAAGTTGTCGTTTCTGAAAGTTTGGGGCTGCGATGCTTATGTGAAAAAGCTTCAACCTGATAAGCTCAAACCCAAATCGGAGAAATGTGTCTTCATAGGATATCCAAAGGAAACTATTGGATACACCTTCTATCACAGATCCGAAGGCAAGACTTTTGTTGCTAAATTCGGAAACTTTCTTGAGAAGGAGTTTCTCTCGAAAGAAGTGAGTGGGAGGAAAGTAGAACTTGACGAGGTAACTGTACCTGCTCCCTTATTGGAAAGCAGTACATCACAGAAAACTGTTTCTGTGACACCTACACCAATAACTGAGGAAGTTGATGATAATGATCATGAAACTTCAGAACAAGATACTACTGAACCTCGTAGATCAACCAAAGCAAGATCCGCGCCAGAGTGGTACGGTAATCCAGTTCTGGAAGTCATGCTACTAGATCATGATGAACCTACGAACTATGAAGAAGCGATGGTGAGCCCAGATTCCGCAAAGTGGCATGAAGCCATGAAATCTGAGATGGGATCCATGTATGAGAACAAAGTATGGACTTTGGTTGACTTGCCCGATGATCGGCAAGCAATTGAGAATAAATGGATCTTCAAGAAAAAGACTGATGCTGACGGTAATGTTACTGTCTATAAAGCTCGACTTGTCGCAAAAGATTTTCGACAAGTTCAAAGGGGTTGACTACGATGAGACCTTCTCACCCGTAGCGATGCTTAAGTCTGTCCGAATCATGTTAGCAATTGCCACGTTTATGATTATGAAATTTGGCAGATGGATGTCAAAACTGCATTCCTGAATGGATTTCTGGAAGAACAGTTGTATATGATGCAACCGGAAAGTTTTGTCAATCCAAAGGGAGCTAACAAAGTGTGCAAGCTCCAGCGATCCATTTATGGACTGGTGCAAGCCTCTCGGAGTTGGAATAAACGCTTTGATAGTGTGATCAAAGCATTTGGTCTTATACAGACTTTTGGAGAAGCCTGTATTTAGAAGAAAGTGAGTGGGAGCTCTATAGCATTTCTGATATTATATGTGGATGACATATTGCTGATTGGAAATGATATAGAATTTCTGTATAGCATAAATGGATACTTGAATAAGAGTTTTTCAATGAAAGACCTCGGTGAAGCTACTTACATATTAGGCATAAAGATCTATAGAGATAGATCAAGACGCTTAATTGGACTTTCACAAAGCACATACCTTGACAAAATTTTGAAGAAGTTCAAAATGGATCAAGCAAAGAAAGGGTTCTTGCCTGTGTTACAAGGTGTGAAGTTGAGTCAGACTCAATGCCCGACCACTGCAGAAGATAGAGAGAAAATGAAAGATGTTCCCTATGCTTCAGCCATAGGCTCTATCATGTATGCAATGCTGTGTACCAGACCTGATGTGTGCCTTGCTATAAGTTTAGCAGAGAGGTACCAAAGTAATCCAGGAATGGATCACTGGACAGCGGTCAAGAACATCCTGAAATACCTGAAAAGGACTAAGGATATGTTTCTCGTATATGGAGGTGACAAAGAGCTCACCGTAAGAGGTTACGTTGATGCAAGCTTTGACACTGATCCGGACGATTCTAAATCGCAAACCGGATACATGTTTACATTAAATGGTGGAGCTGTCAGTTGGTGCAGTTCTAAACAAACCGTCGTAGCGGGATCTACATGTGAAGCGGAGTACATAGCTACTTCGGAAGCAGCAAATGAAGGAGTCTGGATGAAGGAGTTCATATCCGATCTAGGTGTCATACCTAGTGCATCGGGTCCAATGAAAATCTTTTGTGACAATACTGGTGCAATTGCCTTGGCAAAGGAATCCAGATTTCACAAGAGGACCAAGCACATCAAGAGACGCTTCAATTCCATCCAGGATCTAGTCCAGGTGGGAGACATAGAGATTTGCAAGATACATACGGATCTGAATGTTGCAGAGCCGTTGACTAAGCCTCTTCCACGAGCAAAACATGATCAGCACCAAGGCTCCATGGGTGTTAGAATCATTACTGTGTAATCTAGATTATTGACTCTAGTGCAAGTGGGAGACTGAAGGAAATATGCCCTAGAGGCAATAATAAAGTTATTATTTATTTCCTTATATCATGATAAATGTTTATTATTCATGCTAGAATTGTATTAACCGGAAACATAATACATGTGTGAATACATAGACAAACTTAGTGTCACTAGTATGCCTCTACTAGACTAGCTGGTTAATCAATGATGGTTATGTTTCCTAACCATGAACAATGTGTTGTTATTTGATTAACAAGGTCACATCATTAGTTGAATGATCTGATTGACATGACCCATTTCATTAGCTTAGCACCTGATCGTTTAGTATGTTGCTATTGCTTTCTTCATGACTTATACATGTTCCTATGACTATGAGATTATGCAACTCCCGTTTACCGGAGGAACACTTTGTGTGCTACCAAACGTCACAACGTAACTGGGTGATTATAAAGGAGCTCTACAGGTGTCTCCAAAGGTAGATGTTGGGTTGGCGTATTTCGAGATTAGGATTTGTCACTCCGATTGTCGGAGAGGTATCTCTGGGCCCTCTTAGTAATGCACATCACATAAGCCTTGCAAGCATTCTGACTAATGAGTTAGTTGCGAGATGATGTATTACGGAACGAGTAAAGAGACTTGCCAGTAACGAGATTGAACTAGGTATTGGATACCGACGATCGAATCTCGGGCAAGTAACATACCGATGACAAAGGGAACAATGTATGTAGTTATGCGGTCTGACCGATAAAGATCTTTGTAGAATGTGTAGGAGCCAATATGGGCATCCAGGTCCCGCTATTGGTTATTGACCGGAGATGTGTCTCAGTCATGTCTACATTGTTCTCGAACCGTAGGGTCCGCACGCTTAACGTTACAATGACAGTTATTATGAGTTTATGCATTTTGATGTACCGAAGTTAGTTTGGAGTCCCGGATGTGATCACGGACATGACGAGGAGTCTCGAAATGGTCGAGACATAAAGATTGATATATTGGAAGCCTATATTTGGATATCGGAAGTGTTCCGGGTGAAATCGGGATTTTACCGGAGTACCGGGCCGGGAGGTTACCGGAACCCCCCGGGAGCCATATGGGCCTTAATGGGCTTTAGTGGAAAGGAGAAAGGGGCAGCCCAAAGGTGGCCGCGGGCCTCCCCCCTCCCCTAGTCCTATTAGGACTAGGAGAGGTGGCCGGCCCCCCTCTCTCTCTTTCCCCCTTGGGGAATCCTAGTCCAACTAGGATTGGGGGGGGGGGAGTCCTACTCCCGATAGGAGTAGGACTCCTCCTGCGCCCTCCTCCTGGCCGGCCGCACCCTCCCCCTTGGCTCATTTATATACGGAGGCAGGGGGCACCTCTAGACACACAAGTTGATCATTGAGATCGTTCCTTAGCCGTGTGCGGTGCCCCCTGCCACCATATTCCACCTCGATCATATCGTTGTAGTGCTTAGGCGAAGCCCTGCGTCGGTAGAACATCAAGATCGTCATCACGCCGCCGTGCTGACGGAACTCCTCCCAGAAGCTTTGCTGGATCGGAGCCCGGGGATCGTCATCGAGCTGTACGTGTGCTAAGAACTTGGAGGTGCCGGAGTAACGGTGCTTGGATCGGTCGGATCGGGAAGAAGACGTACGACTACTTCCTCTATGTTGTGTCAACGCTTCCGTTGCGATCTACAAGGGTACGTAGATCATACTCTCCTCTCGTTGCTATGCATCACCATGATCTTGCGTGTGCGTAGGATTTTTTTTGAAATTATTACGTTCCCCAACAGAAATGCCATGTATGAAACAGCTAGAAGATTTGGGGAGATAAGTTGAGTAGGGATCGCGACTTCTAGGATGCCATGGAGTGGCCAATGCACCGGAGGAGGGGATGATGCACGCATGGGAGGATGCAATGGCCTTGACGACATGTGATTTTTTACATATCAGCTGAATGTGTGCAATATGATTCATCTTTTGTTGACGCATTTGAAGCCTAAGAACATAGCTTTTGGCTGAATTTTATATTATGGTTAAATTTGAATTTGAATCTTGAAACTGTCCATTTGGTTTGAACTGTTGTTCAAGTGAGTGCGATGTTTAACAACGACAAGCTCTGCTTATATATGTGTCAAACTGAGGATCGGTTAGAGTGCACAGATATAGGAGAAATGGGAGAGGGAAATTTATGAAGTTTGCACGTATGAGAACTTTGAGTTTACACATAGCCTCTATCGTTTGGCGAGTTTGAGTTTGTGCGCAACCTCTGCAACCTTCAATACTAACTGTTTGGAGGCCGTGAATACGGCTGATCTGCTAGAGTTGTTCTAAGACTTTCAACTTCACATCTGAGAACTGTGATGTTGTGTACTTGCGTGTCTACTCTTACAGATGTGGGAACAAATAAACTGAACCTCCCCCGACCAATGCAAGAGAAAAACAAAGGTGTTTTATGTAGGAAATTTAGGGATTGTGGTCTACCCCCTATTCCTCTGCGCTGATCCGTGGTGCCGCTCAGAATTCGTATATCTAAGGCTAGGGGGTAGGGACCTTCTTATACTGTCTTTCCGAAGAGTCCACCTCTTATACAGATATAAGATTCCTAGTCTTTTTCACTAGTTTCCCGGATAGATTCCAGATCAAATTACCAACCACGATCGTATTTGTCTGCTAACGGATTCTACCCGTTATGTCCCAGCGGCACGCGCTTGTGAGCAACACACCCTAATAGAGTGTAAATTCCTCTAATTATGTAGATCAACATTAGGGCTGTAATCAAACTATATGATCTAGCTCCTTCCAATCATCAGTGTACCCGGGTAGTCTTTCCAATATAAATATTATATTGTATTCCACTGATAATCGACCAGCTTCCTTAAGCATATGTTACTTAAGTACATTCTAGCAAGTCACAATTCCATGATAAACATGTAAATCAGTTCCATGTATAAATACATGTACAATTCCATAATGAGGTATTCTGAATATTAACAATTTCAAGCAATTTGAATGTAGTTGCAGGACACATAATTCCAACATCTCTCACTTGTCCAAAACGATCATTCAATTATTCGTAAACCCATAGCCTTAAAATGCTTACCAAATACCTCATGACTAATAGGCTTAGTCAAGGGGTCAGCAACCAGATTAACACTACTTTGAAAATCCAAAGAAATATATAGTGATACCTTCCCTCAGTATGTTTGCTTGGATTAACACTACTCAGATCATCAGAGACCTTTAGTTTCCGCCTAATTTTTCCAGCATAACTGTCCTTGGCGCCTCGAGTATTATTTCCTCGAGTGTAATTCCACCTTTATAGGCACCTTGAGTATTTTGTTTCTTCAAGTGAAATTCCGCATCAATTATTTTCCATCACATGTATATTAATATGATTAATTCCACATCGAGTAAAGTATAAGATAACCATGTTGAATAAATTTTCAAAACCACATAAATATCAAATCCAATCAATAAATGAAGTTCCATAATTAACCATATGTTGAAAGAAATTCCTGACTTCGGTCAGTGAAACTGCACCATATTAGTACTACACAAAAATTGAATATATTTATCGTCTTGTAGATAGAGTTATAGTTTCCTCACTGTGTTTATCTTTAATATAAATTTCAGAACAAGTGGCAGGTTGTGATGCAATTTCCACAATATTAAATGATGTGTGAGATTCCCTTAGCTGCTCGTCTTTCTTTCCACTGCTTGAATGCAACATAAATTCCGGTAGCTAAGGTATGATAATATAATGAAGATACATACGAATTACAGTACCATTTATTATTCCATTTTTCCTCAGGAGTTCAAATATAATTCCTCACTGAGTATGATTCCCTTTATCAAAGGTATTTTAACAGATTTGCAATTTTCCATAGAGAAACACTTCAAAATATTTTCTACGTATTTCAACTCGTAAAGCATATGATGTTTCAAATGTTCCTTTCATATGAAAGTTAAAAGATGACCAAGCTTTCACTTCCACCAATGTGACTTATCATTGCAAACAACAAAACAATGTTAACGCATACAATAATAATGCAAAATACTTTACACTTACATTTGTAGATGACCGCCTTGCTTCATTTAGAAAATCATATGACCTGCTATTCTATTGATGTCAAGCTTGTTATAAGACTATACATTAATATACTGAATTAGCAAACCATGTCTATAGTTCCTCTTTCCGAAAATTTCAGGAGAGAGAGTTTCCACAAAGTATATTTTCCTTTGTGCAAAGAACTAAATAGCAAGAGTGACATTAGAATACTCCAATGCGACAAATTTCCTCACAACTAAATAAAAACCACTTACAAACTATGGGCTTGCGTTTTTTTGGTATGTTAATAAGTTCCCAAACTATATAATTCCTCATTGAGTTTATTTCTTCCCGCATTTCTTCCACCCATAGTTGACAATGATGAAAAATTTAAGCCTTCTTAGGAGTCTTCCTCTAGTATTTAGAGTCTTCCTCTAGTATTTAGAGTCTTCCTCTAGTATTTAGAGTGACTTCCCCCAAAAATCACATAACAATTATCCAGAGATTACATTCCAAGTTAATTCCTCCCACTTATCCTAAGCATGTCATGTTGGGAGTGTCACTTGTAGTTTCCTTGGGGTCAATGTTTTCCAGTATGATTGTCAATAATTTCACCCTTGATCATAAAAATGATTGTGTTTCTACTTACCACCAGTATTCCTTTTCCAGATAACTAAGGAAACACTCTTTGATCCACTAGAATAACCATGAAAAAATTCCTGGTGTGCGCTTTGTAATAACTGAGAATTTCATGTCAAAATAGAAGGTTTCCTTCCAGTCAAGTGACTGTACTAGATGAAGAATGATATCAACAAATAACAGTATGCAATGCTTCCAAAGAAACAAGGGAGTATACAAGACATTCAATTCCTCCATTCAATTGTGGAGTGTATGGTATATTACAATGGTGAATAGTTCCATGCTCTCTACATACAAACGATATATTCCTGAAGTGTACTTCCCCACCAATCAGGTTCTAAAACTATGATATTATTTAATCAACTGGTTTTCCACTTCGGTATAACATGTGACCAGCACAATATAACCTTCCGACTTGTATACTAAAATATAAGCATAACCATATAAAAGTGTAATCATCGAAGAGTGAGATGAAATAAATAATCTGACTCTGGTGGGGATGTCCAAAGAAATACCATAAGTATATCAAAAAGAAACGTTGTGAAGCCCTTTCATCTCCTTCCACCTTACTAATCAAGGTGTATTGAAAAAATAATATATTTTTCACATGTACCGTAGTCCTCCCACTAAAGTTCAAAATTCTAGTATCAATAAGCCTCTTGATCCAGTTCCAAGATATGTGATCAAGTCGTTGATGATGTAGATAATAAGATTCCAAGCATGTGTTCCCATTAAAGGTATTCCTCCATGTGGAGTTATCTTCCCTAGATAAACAATATGGGTTGCCAACTTCCAATGGAGCATAAAAAAAAGACCATTGTGCAAAATTCAATAGTGCACTAATTTTAATATTGAGAAATATTTCCACTCTTCCTTTTTCAAATAGTACTTCATAATCAATGGTTCCAAGATAGAAAAATAAATTAAATCCCTTCACATTGAAGTTTCACAGACTGTCCAATAACAATAATACCTTTCCTCCACAAGGGAGTTTAATGGCAAAATTTCCAATTCAAAGTACATCAATTTTCCATTGAAATTGTTGCATGCCAATGAAGTTGCTATGGTATTCCAACAATAAATGATGTATATAAAACACCATAATCCAACTATTTGAAAAAGTACCCACAAATATATATATATATATATAGTACAAATATTATCATTAGACATACCGTCAAATGAAGGGCAAATTTCCTTATCCTCGGAGTAACTCACATGTTCCTCCATAAACAAGTGATGCAATAATAATATGTACCAGGTTATGCGTAATGTGGACGTAGAAGTTTTGTCCCCTAAGGTTACGGCCTAGGGTTTTCCAGTCCCCTCGGCGCGCCGCCGCCGTGGGTTCCCATCTTTGCTACCGACGGACTTCGTCCTACGGCGCAGATCATCTGTCCCCTGAGACCGGCACGCGCATCGATCGAGTGTTCTTCCTGATCGGCCGCTATTCGAATCTCATCTAGGGTTTGGGAAAATTGCGGAAGCCTGCTAATGGCTTCAACCGCGGGTGCAAGTGCTGGTGGAGGAAAAGAAGCAGCAGATCCGAGCGTTCTCTTGGAGAGGTTGCATCTGGAAGAAGATGAACTAGACAATTTAATCTGGGAGGACGAGGCTGACAAGCCAGATGAGAAACCCAAGTGGCTTGCGCTCGCTAGGGTTTTGACAGAGAAATCATATGGTCAGGGTGCCCTGATAGCGGACATGAAGGTTGCGTGGAACCCAGTGCGTGATGTGATTTGGCGGAGAATTAATTCCAACTTGTCCTCAGTGCAATTTCATTGCCTGGAAGATTGGAACAAAGCTATGCATCAAGGGCCATGGGACTTCAAGGGCATGGCGCTTGTGATTGCAGAGTATGATGGCTTCAAAAAACCAGAGACGGTGAAACTGGATAGAATTGAAACTTGGTGTCAAATTCATAAGCTTCCTGATATGGTACTGAAGCGAGAAATTTCGTGAAAGGAATGGCAGCTCGTATTGGAGAAGTGCTAGAGCTTCAGATTGTGCTGCCAAATGAGTTTGTAGGAGAGTTTATCAGAGCTAGAGTACGACTTGATGTCAACAAAAAACTCACGAGATTTGTGACCTTTACCAAAGCAGTGGAAACTGAATTTTATCAGGTCAAGTTTGAGAACTTACCAGTGTTCTCCTACAATTGTGGTCTACTCGGGCATTGGTATGAGGAATGCGGCACCGATGAGCACAATGCTGACAATATGGAATGGGGGTCATTTATTCTAGCTCCTGGGAGGGGGCGTGGAGGACGTGGTAGAACTCTGGGCCGTGGAGCTGGCCGAGCGTCAGGTAGAAATCATAACCCTAGAGATGACCCTACAGATGCATATGGGAGAGGACGAGGTGCTGGAAGGGCAACTGCACAGCGCCAAAACTGGAGAGATAACGAAGTATACGTAGCGAGGAAGATGATATTGAGGCCAGGATTCAAAATGATCACCTGAGGTCGTAGAGTTGGCGCTTCAATGCGAATACCACGATCAGTACAGCAGCTGGACAGAAAATAGATGGAACTATACAGAGCCATGAAGGGAATAAAGAGGAGACAGTGCCCCTAGGAAAAAGGCCTACGTTGGACTCAGTTGTCTTGTCCTTGACAAAGGCTTCGTCGTCTAGCAACAGTGGAGTCATAGTTCCTGTGGGTAATACGGCTATAATGGTGGATCAGTTCCAGGCGCCGCAGGCCGATGAAACGATAGTATGGTTGGCACTCCACAAAAAAATGCAAATCGGAAAAAGCTGAGAAATGAAGATGGGGTGGCAGTAGATAGTTCTTCAAATGATCTGGCGGCCTCCTCGGTGGAGGACCGCCGTTCCCAATGAATCTACTAAGTTGGAACTGCCAGGGGGGGGGGGGGCGGAACCCCGGACAGTTCGTGATATCGCGGCTCAGTCGCATTCCCCCATGTTCGTGTTTTTGTGTGAAACAAGGCAAAAAGCAAGTCGAATGAAGAGGATTAGAGGTCATCTGGGACTCCAAGGGTTTGAAGGAGTTGACAGTAATGGGCTTAGCGGAGGTCTGGCCCTGTATTGGCATGAGTCATACCAGGTTTCGGTCCTGGGGACTGACGATCGTTTCATTGACATCTCGGTTACACCACCTGGTGGTGACGAATGGAGATTAATGGTTGTTTATGGTGAGCCTCGAGTAGAGAACACACACCTGATGTGGTCTAAGCTACAAATGCTGAAGCAGGTGTCGGACCTGCCGTGGCTAGTTGTTGGTGAGTTTAATGAGGCGTTGTGGAGTTTTGAACATATGTCTCTGAACCCCAGGCCTGAATCTCAGATGGCGGCCTTTTGAGATGTGCTCATGACGTGTGAATTGGTGGATTTGGGCTTCATTGGAGTGCCTTACACTTATGATAATATGCGAGCAGCAGCTGCTAATGTACGTGTGCGCCTGGATCGTGCAGTTGCTACCAATGAATGGAGGAATTTATTTGCATTCTCTTTGGTACATCACTTGGCATCTCCTTGTTCGGATCATGTGCCTCTTCTCCTGAAACTTTCTGCTGAACAGGAGAACCCACGAGCAAAGGCAAGGAGATATGAGATTTTTTGGGAACGAGATGCAGGGCTCCCGGACTTTATAAGGAATACATGGGATGCCTTTGGCACTATGGAAAATCTAGGGAAAGTAAATGAGGCACTAAGATCTACCATGACAACACTCAAATCATGGAGTAATCGGAGGTTTGGTAATGTCACTAGGGAGTTTAATAAATCATGCTCTCAATTAGAAGAGCTGATGAGGATGAATGCTGGCAGACAGGAGATAGGGAGAGTATCTGACAAACTCAATGAACTGCTATATAAAGAAGAAATGTTATGGCTACAGCGCTCGCGGATAATGTGGCTCAAGGAAGGAGATAGGAACACAAAGTTTTTCTAGAGCAAGTCAGTATGGAGAGCAACGAAAAATAAAATTAGAGAGCTGCATGATGATAATGGTACTATTTTTAAAGATGAAGATGTTATGGGTAACTTGGCCACTTCCTATTTTAAAAAAATGTACACAGCATACCCGAGCCTAAATGTGGCTGAAGTTGTGGACTTGTTTCACACAATAATTACAGATGCAGATAATGAGAAACTTTGTGCAGAATTTTCAGAGAAGGAGATTTTGGACGCTCTTTTTCAGATTGGACCGTTGAAGGTGCTGGGTCCGGACGGGTTTCCAGCGAGATTTTTCCAACGCAATTGGAGTGTGTTGAAGGAAAATATTGTCAAGGCAGTTAAGGAGTTTTTCAGCTCGAGTGTGATGCGAGAAGGGGTAAATGACACCTCTATTGTCTTAATTCCTAAAGTTGCAAATCCCATAAAGCTTTCCCAGTTCAGACCCATTAGCTTATGTAACGTGATTTATAAGGTGGTGTCTAAGTTCCTAGTGAACAGACTAAGGCCTCTGTTGGATGGTATAATCTCACCTGAGCAAAGTGCCTTTGTGTCTAGAAGGATGATAATGGATAATGCACTAATTTCCTTTGAGTGCATTCATCATATCAAGCAAAAAAAAGATCCAACAAGGAGCTTCTGTGCATACAAGCTAGACCTATCAAAAGCATATGATCGGGTAGATTGGAACTTCTTGAGGCAAGTGATGCAAAAGCTGGGTTTTGATCATCGATGGATTGACTGGATTATGACTTGTGTCACATCGGTGAGATATTCGGTAAGATTTAATGGAACCCTCTTGGATTCATTTGCACCGTCATGTGGACTATGGCAAGGTGATCCCATTTCCCTTTTCTGTTTCTGTTTGTTGCTGATGGGCTTTCTGCAATCCTACGACAACGTGTTGATATGGGACTGATAGCACCAGTGAAGATCTGCCAACGCGCCCCTGGTATATCTCACCTCCTGTTTGTGGATGACACACTCCTTTTCTTTGAGGCTTCGAGAGCTCAAGCCTTACAAGTTAAAGCTTTCCTTGATTTGTATGCAAAGGCCACTAGCCAACTTTTGAACTATGATAAATGCTCGATTATGTTTGGAGAAATGTGCCCAGTTGATGCACAGGAGGATGTCCGGGAGGTTTAGAATGTAACTATTACAGGGTTTGAAGAGAAATATCTAGGGCTTCCAACCCCTAATGGGAGAATGAAAAAGGGTCGGTTTCAAAACCTTCAAGCACAACTTATGAAAATATTAGTGCAATGGGGTGATGGGCATCTAGCACAACGAGGCAGAGAAACTCTCATCAAGTCCGTTGCGGAGGTAGTCCCGGTCTTCATCATGGGAGTTTTCAAGCTGCCCTTTTCGGTCTATGATGATCTTATGGAGATGGTTAGGAATTTTTATTGGGGAGCAAGCAAAGGGCAACGTAAAACACACTGGAAATCTTGGCAAAAGCTTCAGAGACCGAAGAGCAAAGGTGGCGCAGGATTCAGAGACTACCGCTTGTTTAACCAGGCGTTATTGGCCAAGCAGGCGTGGAGATTGTTGACTCGGCCTGAAAGTCTATGTGCCAGACTGCTTAAGAGCAAATACTATCCCAATGGTAAAATTGAGGATACGGTTTTCTCAGGGAATGCTTCTTCAACTTGGACTGCAATCAGTCATGGCCTTGATCTCCTTAAGAAAGGATAAATATGGAGAGTAGGGAATGGCAACAATATCAGAATTTGGAGGTACCCCTGGATCCCTAGACCTTTCTCCTACAGACCTATATCAATTCAAGGTACTTGCAGATATAGATATGTGTCACAACTACTGCAACGCAATGGTGCATGGAATTATACTTTACTTCAAGAAGCATTTTTGCCATGCGATGTACAGGAAATCTTGAAAATAAGAGCTTCGCCTAGGCTCGAGGAGGATGTTCTGGCATGGGGCCCGACGAAAACTGGAGTATTTTCTGTGAAATCCGCATATGAGTTAGCATTTGAGGAAACATATAGAAGCACTGCGGAACCGTCAAGCGCTGCTCCGGATGGCCGTCGGGCTTGTTGGAAGCTCATTTGGAAAAGTATTGTGCCACCCACAGTCAAAAACTTTGCATGGCGTGTTGCGGTGAACTCCCTCCCAACGTGGCAAAACAAAAACAAGTGCAATTTAGAAATGGCTGGGACTTGTCCAATTTGTGAGAGGGAAGAGGAAGACACTTTCCATCCTCTTTGTAAGTGTCCTCTGGCAGTTCAGTTGTGGGAATGCATGGCAACCGTTTGGGGTCTACCAAACCGGGAGGAACTAAAGAACACAGGCACTGAATGGCTGCTGGAAGTGCTCCAACCACTTTCAGAGATAGAGAGGGGCATGTTGCTGATGTGTTTGTGGCGGGTGTGGCACAATCGAAATGAGATAACACACAACAAAGAACCACCTCCGATGGAGGCATCGAAACGGTTTTTGATGGGATATTTGGACTCCTTGATATCGCTCAAATATTCAAATGAGGAGCTTCTGAAAGGTAAACAGGTTGTTGCATATTGTTTGCCCGAACCGCAAGTGATACCATCTGTTGCTCACAACATCGCATGGGTTTTGCCTATGGAGGGTTGGTCAAAGCTCAACGTTGATGGTTCTTGGTCTTTAGATGGGAAGGCAGGAGCTGGCATGGTCCTCCGAGACAGCAAGGGCCAGATCATATATACATCATGCAGAGAGCTCTTTTCATGCAGGAATGCATTGGAGTCTGAACTAAGTGCATGTATGGAGGGTCTTTCACTAGCAATTCAGAGAACGGAGCTACCTATTCAGGTCGAAATGGACTCACGGGAGGCCATGAACATGATCACAAATGATTCGCCTGATAGGTCACTGTTCTCATCATTGGTAAAGGAAATCAAGCACCTGAGGAGTCTTCGTAATACTATTTTCAAGTATGTTCATCGTAGTCAAAATAATGTTAGTGATTTTTTAGCAAATTTTGCTAGAACCAAGAGTAGAACAGTACACTCGACGTGATCCAAATCACCGGAGATCCTAGCGCCGAACGGACGGCACCTCCGTGTTCAACACACGTACGGTCAGCGTAACGTCTCCTCCTTCTTGATCCAGCAAGGGGGAAGGAGAGGTTGATGGAGATCCAGTAGCATGACGGCGTGGTGGTGGATGCAGGGCGTCACAGTAGCAGGGCTTCGCCGTATACTACGCGAGAGAGAGGTGCAGCAGGGGAGAGGGAGGTGCCAAAGGCTCAAGGGGTGGCTGCCCCCTCCCTCCCCCGCTTTATATAGGCTCCCCTAGGGGGGCGCCGGCCCTAGGAGATGGGATCTCCTAAGGGGGGCGGCGGCCAGGGCTGGAGTAGCCCCCAAGGCAAGGTGGGGCGCCCCCCCACCCCTAGGGTTCCAACCCTAGGTGCATGGGGTGGGCCTAGGGGGGCACACCAGCCCACTATGGGCTGGTTCCCCTCCCCACTTTGGCCCATGGGGCCCTCCGGGATGGGTGGGCCCACCCGGTGGACCCCCGGGACCCTTCCGGTGGTCCCGGTACAATACCAGTGACCCCGAAACTCTCCTGATGGCCGAAACTGCACTTCCTATATATAATTCTTCACCCCCGGACCATTCCGGAACTCCTCGTGATGTCCAGGATCTCATCCGGGACTCTGAACAACTTTTGGGTTCCTGCATATTCATATCTCTACAACCCTAGCGTCACTGAACCTTAAGTGTGTAGACCCTACGGGTTCGGGAGACATGTAGACATGACCGAGATTGCTCTCCGGTCAATAACCAACAGCGGGATCTGGATACCCATGTTGGCTCCCACACGCTCCTCGATGATCTCATCGGATGAACCACGATGTCGAGGATTCAAGCAACCCCGTATACAATTCCCTTTGTCAATCGGTATGTTACTTGCCCGAGATTCGATCGTCGGTATCCCAATACCTCGTTCAATCTCGTTACTGGCAAGTCACTTTACTCGTACCGTAATGCATGATCCTGTGAGCAAACACTTGGTCACTTTGAGCTCATAATGATGATGCATTACCGAGTGGGCCCAGCGATACCTCTCCGTCATACGGAGTGACAAATCCCAGTCTTGATCCGTGTCCACCCAACAGACACTTTCGGAGATACCCGTAGTATACCTTTATGGTCACCCAGTTACGTTGTGACGTTTGGTACACCCAAAGCACTCCTATGGTGTCCGGGAGTTACACGATCTCACAGTCTAAGGAAAAGATACTTGACATTGGAAAACTCTAGCAAACGAACTATACAATCTTGTGCTATGTTTAGGATTGGGTCTTGTCCATCACATCATTCTCCTAATGATGTGATCTCGTTATCAATGACATCCAATGTCCATAGTCAGGAAACCATGACTATCTGTTGATCAACGAGCTAGTCAACTAGAGGCTTACTAGGGACATGTTGGTGTCTGTTATTCACACATGTATTACGATTTCCGGATAACACAATTATAGCATGAATAAAAGACAATTATCATGAAAAAGGAAATATCATAATAAACCTTTTATTATTGCCTCTAGGGCATATTTCCAACACGGGCGGAGCAGACGGACTTGAAGAAGGCCGTTGCCGATGCCAAGGATGCTCGCTCTGCAATGAGAGCTACGAAGGAGGAGCTGTGTCAGGCAGGAGAAATCGCGGCTGGAAAGCCCTATATGCCGCGGAGGAAGTTTTGTGATCCTAAGCATGCTCCGTTGGACCGACTGTGGAGTACGGCAGACACCTATCTGGATTTGGCGGCAAGTGCTGCTGATGCGACCGAACACATCCGAGATCAGAAAGATTGCGAAGTGGAGAAACTCTTCTGGTCGCAGTTCCACAATCCAGAGCGTCCACTATCAGTGGCCGATCGCCTGGCCGAATGGGCCGAGCAGAATAGGTTGTCTGGACTCGCCATGAAGTGCGCCATGAGTCATTTGTGGCCGGAGAGATCGGAGCCGAAGAGTTATTTCAGCTTGGTGCAGCAATTCCTAGGTACGGTGCCGCGTATTAATGCAATGAAGAGGTCAGCATGTATAGAGGGTGCGCGGATGGCTCTTGCCCGTGTCAAGACATACTGGGCGGAAATGTAGACCACCGCTGTTGCATCCCGAGATTCGGATGGAAGCCGAGTACCTGCCGAGCACTATTTTCAGGAAGTTATGCAAGGCGCTCGTGTAATAGAGACGTAGTGCTTGAAGGATGCTATCTTCGAATAGCATATGTGATTGTAAAACTATATTTCGATAAATTATAGGAACTTTTTATACTTGTGCCTGCAAGTATTTTAAATACTCCTGTGCGGCCGTTTATATAAAATCTGAAAGATGGCAGTCGTCGGCTTCAGCCCCCACGCACATAATGCCGGGGTGTTCCCAGAAGGCGCGTTTTCACACTTAATCCAACGCCTTGGTCCTACAAAGGAGGTGATAGCGCAGTGAACTAGGCAATCGGACTATAATGCTTTATCACTTTCACTTAGCCATAGGAGCTTGACAGTGAGGCTACTTAGATAGCCCCTGGTGGCGACTGCGCTCGCCCGAATTCGGGCGCGTATGTGCCTGGCCGGGAAACGACCCTTCGTTAAAGCGGAGGAATCCTATAGATTCCGGTAGGTCATTGAGTGGCTGACCAGTCTCACGCTATATCATGACAGTCAGTTTTTGGCTTTCTCTACTGAGGTGCTCGCCTGGCCGAACCAGGGCACAATCGCAGTAGTTCTCCTGGTGCTACCTTAGCCGATAGAGCGGAACATAAGGCAGCCGAACACAGGAGCCGGGTAACCCAACATTTGACCAAAGACATGATTCGGAGCTGATGCATATAAGGACAAAACTCGCGACGCCAAATACTCCCTAAGGCATTCGGTCTTTATGAGTGCGGGCGAGACAACGCCCTTTTTTAAAAGCCCCTAGTGTCCAGGCACGCGCAAATAATTCTGACGTGGCGACATGCCAAGATGCCAGCCTCCTCCTTGGTTATACCAGAGAAAACCAGGGGATGTGTATCAACAAGAGACAGTAAAAAAGGTTTACGCAGGGTCTTATTCTAAAAAGAATCCTTGGAACGGGTCCCTACTACACGTCTGCGCCTGTGTCTCCGTTGTGCCGTATCCTGGACGGGCGCAGCACGATGTTCATCTGTAAAAGAGAGGAACTTAGTTGAAAAGAGGTCGTGCCGAACAGAAGTTTATACAAAATAAAAAGTAGAAATTGAAATGGGTAAAATTGAGCTTGATTGTCTCTTATTTTATATGTGTGGAGCCCCTAGAGCAGAGGTGTACGGCTATTAAGCCTTTATTAATGATATTTTTGTGCCAGACTTGTCTATCCGTGTCCGTGGTTTTAATGACCTGTTCAGATGTTTTGGCTGGTGAAGCCATTTTATTGTGGGGCTGTTAAAGCGGCCGCACAATCCTCCGCTCGGGGGAGGCGCACTCAATGCTTCCCCTTCAAAGAGATGATGCCTCGTGGACCAGGCATCTTAAGCGTAAGAGATGCATAATGCGGTATTGTGCTAAAGCAGACGAAAGCTTCGCGTCCCAGCAGTGCTTGATAGCGACTTGAGAATGGGACGATGTGAAAAGTCAGCTTTTCGCGACGGAAGTTATCGGTAGAGACAAATATAACTTTGAGCCGGAGAAAACCCAGACAATGGGTGTCCGGACCTGGCGTTACCCCTTGAAAGGAGGTTTTGCTGTGGCGAATTCTTGTTGGGTCTATCCCCATGTGGCTGATTGTGTCCTGATATATCAGGTTTAGACCGCTGCCGCCGTCCATCAGGACATTTGTAAATTGGAGTCCGCCAATTATTGGATCGAGTACCGAGGCAGTCCAGCCTGCATTCCTGATACTTCTAGGATAATCCAGATGATCGAAGATTATTGGTTTTGACAACCAGTGGCGAGACTCCGTTGGGGTAGGCCGTATGGCACGTACCTTTATGGGCACCGCACATTTTGTTATGTGAAGTAAGTTTACTGTTTTTACTTCTTGTGGAAAATTCTTTTGTTTCCTGGTGCTCTGCTTTTGGGATTCGTCATCGTCTTCGCTTGGTGTGTCGAGCCCCTTGTGTTTGGCGTTGAGTCTGCCGGATTGTTTGAAAACCCAACAATCTCTGTGGGTATGGTTAGCAGGCTTCCCGGGAGTACTGTGTATTTGACATATCCTGTCCAAGATTTTGTTTAGGTTGGATAAATCATCTCTGTTATCCTGGAGGGGCGGCTTTTTCTGATTCTGCCATGCGCTTTTGAATCCGGCATTGACTGCCGTGCTCTTCGGACTGTTTTCCTTAGTCCGGCGACGATCCTTGTTGCATTGCGGTTTTCCGTT
The DNA here is from genome assembly GCA_034509565.1 of Triticum monococcum. NCBI lineage: Eukaryota > Viridiplantae > Streptophyta > Magnoliopsida > Poales > Poaceae > Triticum > Triticum monococcum. The sequence continues at coordinate 9,503,767 of CM067845.1, read as the reverse complement.
TCCATCCCTAGTTTCGGATGTACTTGGGTCGCTGGTGCTACATCTTGCCAACCAGCTGTCCTCTCCTGCGCAAAAGCGGGTCATGAGGCTTGTTAATGCGGCCATTGTTCTTGGCTTTTCTTGGCCGAGGTGTCTGGCGAGCCATTCGTCTCGAACGTTATGCCTGAAAGCTGCTAGGGCTTCGGCGTCCGGACAGTCGACTATCTGATTCTTCTTAGTGGGAAATCTATTCCAGAACTGCCGAGCTGACTCTCCGGACTGTTGGGTTATATGACTGAGATCGTCTTCATCTGAAGGGCGGACATAGGTCCCTTGAAAATTTGCTTGGAAAGCATCCTCGAACTCTTCCCAACTTCCAATTGTGTTTTGAGGAAGGCTTTTAAGCCAATGCCGGGCTGGCCCTTTAAGCTTGAGGGGTAAGTATTTGATGGCGTGGAGGTCATCTCCTCTAGCCATATGTATGTGGAGGATATAGTCCTCGATCTAGACTCCAGGGTCTATTGTTCCGTCATATGCCTCTATGTTTACGGGTTTGAATCCCGCTGGAAATTCATAACCCAGGACCTCATCGGTGAAACATAGGGGGTGTGCGGCGTCCCTGTATTTGGGTATGCCGGATTCGGATACTGGCTTTATTGCATTGCTTACGGGAGCTTGCTTTCTTGGCCCATAAATGGACCTGGCTGGGCCATCTTTTTGATGCGAATCCTTAAGTGGGTCGCATGCCGGCTTAAGTGCGGCGCCGCTTGCCGCTTTATGCTGGCCCTGGGGTCGTCTATCCGACCATGTGGCTTTCTTATTTTTTGAATGCGAGGGCTCTAAGGCCTCTTCGTCGAATTCGGGCAGTAGCTTTCTCTTCGGATAGCTTTTAGTGTGGCGACTGCCGCCGTATTTGTCTGCGGTATTGATTACTTTGCTCCATCTAATTCTGAGTGCATCTTCCGCAGTTTTTAGCTTCCGCTTTTGCTTTTTCAGGCTGCGTGCGGTTGAAACGAGCCTTTTGTGGAGGTTCTTCTGCTCCATGGGCTTATCCGGAGTAAGATTGTCCGGAATGCCGTTTTCGCCGGGGACGGGTTGTTCGGTTTCTTTATCTGAGTTGCCTGTTCGGATGGTTGCTTTAAGGCATGCTCGTTGTCTGCCGGCTCATCCTGCTCTATGGCTGGGTCTGTATCGAGGCGGGGCTTGGAGCGGCGTTTACGCCGCCGCTTTGTTTGCTTTTCGAGAGATCGATCCCTCGTTGCATCCCCCTTTTCCTCATTGTCAATTCCTTTAGGTGTATCCACCATGTACACATCATGAGATGAGGTGGCTGTCCAATGCCCTATAGGCGTTGGTTCATATGCTTCTCCTGCATCGTCGTCCATACCGTCGATGTCTTCGGAGTCGAAATTGATCACGTCGTTTAGATTATCGACGGTGGCTACCAAATGGGTGGTGGGTGGGTTTTGAATTTCCACATCGTCCGTATCCCAACCTTGCTGACCGTAGTCCGGCCAGGGCTCTCCTGATAAAGAGAGAGACTTTAGTGACTTCCGGATATCGCCGAAGGGCGAGTGTGAAAGATGTCCGCAGCGGTGAACTCCATGATATGTGCCCAATCGTGTTAGATCGGGAGGGGCGCAGAGGGCTCGGAGTCCGGCCACTCGGAGCCACGGGCCTTGCAGAGTGCGGGGCTGGTATTCGGCTCGATCGCCTTTGGGATCACAGCCCCCGAGGTGGTGTCCAACCGCTCATCCTCGATAGATGCAACCGGCTCCGAATTAAGGGTCGGAACCGATGCGTGTGCGGCCTCCAGGGGACTGTTCGGCGGCAGAGCTAGATCATGCCCATCGAGATAGTGCGGCGCGCTCGGTTGCGGCTTGAATCCGTCGAAGATCAAGTCCCCGTGGATGTCAGCCGTGTAGTTTAAGCTTCCAAATCTGACCTGATGGCCAGGGGCGTAGCTTTCGATCTGCTCCAGGTGGCCAAGCGAATTGGCCCGCAGTGCGAAGCCACCGAAGATGAAGATCTGTCCAGGGAGAAAAGTCTCACCCTGGACTGCATCGTTGTTGACGATCGAAGGAGCCATCGGGCCTAAAGGCGACGACACAGAGGAACTCTCAATGAAAGCACCAATGTCGGTGTCAAAACCGGCGGATCTCGGGTAGGGGGTCCCGAACTGTGCGTCTAGGCGGATGGTAACAGGAGACAAGGGACACGGAGTTTTACCCAGGTTCGGGCCCTCTTGATGGAGGTAAAACCCTACGTCCTGCTTGATTAATATTGATGATATGGGTAGTACAAGAGTAGATCTACCACGAGATCAAGGAGGCTAAACCCTAGAAGCCAGCCTATGGTATGATTGTTGTATGTTGAGGTTGTCCTACGGACTAAAACCCTCCGGTTTATATATACACCGGAGAGGGTTAGGGTTACACAAAGTCGGTTACAATGGTAGGAGATCTGAATATCCGCATCGCCAAGCTTGCCTTCCACGCCAAGGAAAGTCCCATCCGGACACGGGACGAAGTCTTCAATCTTGTATCTTCATAGTCCTGGAGTCCGGCTGAAGGTATAGTCCGGCCATCCGAACACCCCCTAATCCAGGACTCCCTCAATCATCATCTCTCATTGTGTATTTGATAGCCATACACCGAACATCCCTATCCACTCTTTTACTAGGATCACACAAATAATCAATAATGGGCTTCCTCCAGTCCTAATTTTCTCCTGCATTAAAATTTGCATTAGCGGCTGAAATGGTGGGCTCCGGTTCAGCCTCCCATACGTTGGCAAGACTAGACATCGGCCTTTGGGAAATATGAAACATGCCACGATCAACATGATAGCCGGATGCTTGTTGTGCCGACTCATTTTCTCTCCAATTTTCATGTCTAGATATGTGAGCAATGCTAAAATAATCAAAAGTAGAAATTATATCTAGACATTTATCAAGATAAAAATCGGTGATTCGTTAAGACATTGAAAAACTTTGGATATTTGCTGCACTACTAATAATGAATCACCAAAAGCCTCAATATGTGTAACACCTATGGCAAGTAACATCTCTAAGCCGAATAACAATGCTTCATATTCGGCTTGATTATTTGTGCAAAAATATTCTAAGCGGCACGAGGCTTCAAAAACAGCACCATGAGGATATATGTAAACAATACCAACACCTTGGCCGTTGCTACAAACTGAACCATCAAAATATAATCCCCATGGCACTAATGAGACAAGGTTTATATCAATATCATGCTTGTCATCAATCTGATGCTCAACAATAAAATTAGCAACAATGTGGCCTTTCATGGATTTCAGAGATTCATAAGCGAAATCATATTCAATTAAAGCATAAGCCACTTGCCAATTCTACCACTAAGAATTGGCCTATGCTGTTGGGGAACATAGTAATTTCAAAAAATTTCCTACGCACACGCAAGATCATGGTGATGCATAGCAACGAGAGGGGAGAGTGTTGTCTACGTACCAACGCAGACCGACTGCGGAAGCGATCACACAACATAGAGGAAGTAGTCGTACGTCTTCCCGATCCGACCGATCCAAGCACCGTTACTCCGGCACCTCCGAGTTCTTAGCACACGTTCAGCTCGATGACGATCCTCGGGCTCCGATCCAGCAAAGCGTCGAGGAAGAGTTCCTTCAGCACGACGGCGTGGTGACGATCTTGATGTACTACCGACGCAGGGCTTCGCCTAAGCACTACAACAGTATGATCGAGGTGGAATTTGGTGGCAGGGGGCACCGCACACGGCTAAGGAACGATCTCAAGGATCAACTTGTGTGTCTAGAGGTGCCCCCTGCCCCCGTATATATAGGATCCAAGGGGAGGGGCTGGCCGGCCAAGCAAGGGAGGCGCAGGAGGAGTCCTACTCCTACCGGGAGTAGGACTCCCCCCTCCAATCCTATTCCAACTAGGACTCCAAGGGGGAAAGAGAGAGAGAGGTGGCCGGCCACCTCTCCTAGTCCTAATAGGCCTAGGGGAGGGGGGGAGGCGCGCAGCCCTCCATGGCAGCCCCTTTCACCTTTCCACTAAGGCCCATGTAGGCCCATTTGGCTCCCGGGGGGTTCCGGTAACCCTCTCGGTAATCCGGTAAAATCCCGATTTCACCCGGAACACTTCCGATGTCCAAACATAGGCTTCCAATATATCAATCTTTATGTCTCGACCATTTCGAGACTCCTCGTCATGTCCGTGATCACATCGGGGACTCCGAACAACCTTCGGTACATCAAAATGCAGAAACTCATAATAACTGTCATCGTAACGTTAAGCGTGCGGACCCTATGGTTCGAGAACAATGTAGACATGACCGAGACACGTCTCCGGTCAATAACCAATAGCGGGACCTGGATGCCCATATGGGCTCCTACATATTCTACGAAGATCTTTATCGTCAGACCGCATAACAACATACGTTGTTCCCTTTGTCATCGGTATGTTACTTGCCCGAGATCCGATCGTCGGTATCCAATACCTAGTTCAATCTCGTTACTGGCAAGTCTCTTTACTCGTTCCATAATACATCATCTCACAACTAACATCTTAGTCATAATGCTTGCAAGGCTTATGTGATGTGTATTACCGAGAGGGCCCAGAGATACCTCTCCGACAATCGGTGTGACAAACCCTAATCTCGAAATACGCCAACCCAACATCTACCATTGGAGACACCTGTAGTACTACTTTATAATCACCCAGTTACGTTGTGACGTTTGGTAGTACCCAAAGTGTTCCTCCGGTAAACGGGAGTTGCATAATCTCATAGTTATAGGAACATGTATAAGTCATGATGACAGCAATAGCAACATACCAAACGATCGGGTGCTAAGCTAATGGAATTGGTCATGTCAATCAGATCATTCAACTAGTGATGTGACCTCGTTAATCAAATAACAACTCTTTGTTCATGGTTAGGAAACATAACCATCTTTGATTAACGAGCTAGTCAAGTAGAGGCATACTAGTGACACTCTGTTTGTCTATGTTTTCACACATGTATTATGTTTCCGGTTAATACAATTCTAGCATGAATAATAAACATTTATCATGATATAAGGAAATAAATAATAACTTTATTATTGCCTCTAGGGCATATTTCCTTCAGTCTCCCACTTGCACTAGAGTCAATAATCTAGATTACACAGTAATGATTCTAACACCCATGGAGCCTTGGTGCTGATCATGTTTTGCTCGTGGAAGAGGCTTAGTCAACGGGTCTGCAACATTCAGATCTGTATGTATCTTGCAAATCTCTATGTCTCCCACCTGGACTAGATCCCGGATGGAGTTGAAGCATCTCTTGATGTGTTTGGTCCTTTTGTGAAATCTGGATTCCTTTGCCAAAGCAATTGCACCAGTATTGTCACAAAAGATTTTCATTTAACCCGATGCACTAGGTATGACACCTATATCGGTTATGAACTCCTTCATCCAGACTCCTTTGTTCGCTGCTGCTGAAGCAGCTATGTACTCCGCTTCACATGTAGATCTCGCTACGACGCTTTGTTTAGAACTGCACCAACTGACAGCTCCACCGTTTAAAGTAAACACGTATCCGGTTTGCGATTTAGAATCGTCCGGATCAGTGTCAAAGCTTGCATCAACGTAACCTCTTACGGTGAGCTCTTTGTCACCTCCATATACGAGAAACATATCCTTAGTCCTTTTCAGGTATTTCAGGATGTTCTTGACCGCTGTCCAGTGATCCACTCTTGGATTACTTTGGTACCTCCCTGCTAAACTTATAGCAAGGCACTCATCAGGTCTGGTACACAGCATTGCATACATGATAGAGCCTATGGCTGAAGCATAGGGAACATCTTTCATTTTCTCTCTATCTTCTGCAGTGGTCGGGCATTGAGTCTGACTCAACTTCACACCTTGTAACACAGGCAAGAACCCTTTCTTTGCTTGATCCATTTTGAACTTCTTCAAAATCTTGTCAAGGTATGTGCTTTGTGAAAGTCCAATTGAGCGTCTTGATCTATCTCTATAGATCTTTATCCCTAATATGTAAGCAGCTTCCCTGAGGTCTTTCATCGAAAAACTTTTATTCAAGTATCCCTTTATGCTATCCAGAAATTCTATATCATTTCCAATCAGCAATATGTCATCCACATATAATATCAGAAATGCTACAGAGCTCCCACTCACTTTCTTGTAAATACAGGCTTTTCCAAAAGTCTGTATAAAGCCAAATGCTTTGATCACACTATCAAAGCGTTTATTCCAACTCCGAGACGCTTGCACCAGTCCATAAATGGATCGCTGGAGTTTGCACACTTTGTTAGCTCCCTTTGGATCGACAAAACCTTCTGGTTGCATCATATACAACTCTTCTTCCAGAAATCCATTCAGGAATGCAGTTTTGACATCCATCTGCCATATTTCATAATCATAAAATGCGGCAATTGCTAACATGATTCTGACGGACTTAAGCATCGCTACGGGTGAGAAGGTCTCATCGTAGTCAACCCCTTGAACTTGTCGAAAACCTTTTGCGACAAGTCGAGCTTTATAGACAGTAATATTACCGTCAGCGTCAGTCTTTTTCTTGAAGATCCATTTATTCTCAATTGCTTGCCGATCATCGGGCAAGTCAACCAAAGTCCATACTTTGTTCTCATACATGGATCCCATCTCAGATTTCATGGCCTCAAGCCACTTTGCGGAATCTGGGCTCACCATCGCTTCTTCATAGTTCGTAGGTTCATCATGATCTAGTAGCATGACTTCCAGAATTGGATTACCGTACCACTCTAGTGCGGATCTCACTCTGGTTGATCTACGTGGTTCAGTAGTATCTTGTCCTGAAGTTTCATGATCATCATCATTAGCTTCCCCACTAATTGGTATAGGTGTCGCAGAAACAGTTTTCTGTGATGTACTATTTTCCAATAAGGGAGCAGGTACAGTTACCTCGTCAAGTTCTACTTTCCTCTCACTCACTTCTTTCGAAAGAAACTCCTTCTCTAGAAATGATCCATTCTTAGCAACGAATGTCTTGCCTTCGGATCTGTGATAGAAGGTATACCCAACAGTCTCCTTTGGGTATCCTATGAAGACACATTTCTCCGCTTTGGGTTCGAGCTTATCAGGTTGAAGCTTTTTCACATAAGCATTGCAGCCCCAAACTTTAAGAAGCGACAACTTTGGTTTCTTGCCAAACCATAGTTCATAAGGCGTCGTCTCAACGGATTTTGATGGTGCCCTATTTAACGTGAATGCGGCCGTCTCTAAAGCATAACCCCAAAACGATAGCGGTAAATCAGTAAGAGACATCATAGATCGCACCATATCTAGTAAAGTATGATTACGACGTTCGGACACACCATTACGCTGTGGTGTTCCGGGTGGCGTGAGTTGCGAAACTATTCCACAATTTTTCAAATGTACACCAAACTCGTAACTCAAATATTCTCCTCCACGATCAGATCGTAGAAACTTTATTTTCTTGTTACGATGATTTTCAACTTCACTCTGAAATTCCTTGAACTTTTCAAATGTTTCAGACTTATGTTTCATTAAGTAGATATATCCATATCTGCTTAAATCATCTGTGAAGGTGAGAAAATAACGATATCCGCCACGAGCCTCAATATTCATCGGACCACATACATCGGTATGTATGATTTCCAATAAATCTGTTGCTCTCTCCATAGTACCGGAGAACGGTGTTTTAGTCATCTTGCCTATGAGGCACGGTTCGCAAGTACCAAGTGATTCATAATCAAGTGGTTCCAAAAGCCCATCAGTATGGAGTTTCTTCATGCGCTTTACACCGATATGACCTAAACGGTAGTGCCACAAATAAGTTGCACTATCATTATCAACTCTGCATCTTTTGGCTTCTACATTATGAATATGTGTATCACTACTATCGAGATTCAACAAGAATAGACCACTCTTCAAAGGTGCATGACCATAAAAGATATTACTCATATAAATAGAACAACCATTATTCTCTGATTTAAATGAATAACCGTCTCACATTAAACAAGATCCAGATATAATGTTCATGCTCAACGCTGGCACCAAATAACAATTATTTAGGTCTAATATTAATCCCAAAGGTAGATGTAGAGGTAGCGTGCCGACCGCGATCACATCGACTTTGGAACCGTTTCCCACGCGCATCATCACCTCATCCTTTGCTAGCGTCCGCTTATTCCGTAGTCCCTGTTTCGAGTTGCAAATATTAGCAATAGAACCAGTATCAAATACCCAGGTGCTACTGCGAGCTCTAGTAAGGTACACATCAATAACATGTATATCACATATACCTTTGTTCACCTTGCCATCCTTCTTATCCGCCAAATACTTGGGGCAGTTCCGCTTCCAGTGACCAGTCTGCTTGCAGTAGAAGCACTCAGTTTCAGGCTTAGGTCCAGACTTGGGTTTCTTCTCCTGAGCAGCTACTTGCTTGCTGGTCTTCTTGAAGTTCCCCTTCTTCTTCCCTTTGCCCTTTTTCTTGAAACTAGTGGTCTTGTTGACCATCAACACTTGATGCTCCTTCTTGATTTCTACCTCCGCAGCTTTCAGCATTGCGAAGAGCTTGGGAATAGTCTTGTTCATCCCTTGCATATTATAGTTCATCACGAAGCTCTTGTAGCTTGGTGGCAGTGATTGGAGAATTCTATCAATGACGCAATCATCTGGAAGATTAACTCCCATCTGAATCAAGTGATTATTATACCCAGACATTTTGAGTATATGCTCACTGACAGAACTGTTCTCCTCCATCTTGCAGCTATAGAACTTATTGGAGACTTCATATCTCTCAATTCGGGCATTTGCTTGAAATATTAACTTCAACTCCTGGAACATCTCATATGCTCCATGACGTTCAAAACGTCGTTGAAGTCCCGATTCTAAGCCGTAAAGCATGGCACACTGAACTATCGAGTAGTCATCAGCTTTGCTCTGCCAGACGTTCATAACATCTGACATTGCTCCAGTAGCAGGCCTGGCACCCAGCGGTGCTTCCAGGACGTAATTCTTCTGTGCAGCAATGAGGATAATCCTCAGGTTACGGACCCAGTCCGTGTAATTGCTACCATCATCTTTCAACTTTGCTTTCTCAAGGAACGCATCAAAATTCAACGGAACAACAGCACGAGCCATCTATCTACAATCAACATAAACAAGCAAGATACTATCAGGTACTAAGTTCATGATAAGTTTAAGTTCAGTTAATCAAATAAGTTAGGAACTCCCACTTAGATAGACATCCCTCTAATCCTCTAAGTGATCACGTGATCCAAATCAACTAAACCATAACCGATCATCACGTGAGATGGAGTAGTTTTCAATGGTGAACATCGTCATGTTGATCATATCTACTATATGATTCACGCTCGACCTTTCGGTCTCTGTGTTCCGAGGCCATATCTGCATATGCTAGGCTCGTCAAGTTTAACCTGAGTATTCTGCGTGTGCAAAACTGGCTTGCACCCGTTGTAGATGGACGTAGAGCTTATCACACCCGATCATCACGTGGTGTCTGGGCACGACGAACTTTGGCAACGGTGCATACTCAGGGAGAACACTTCTTGATAATTTAGTGAGAGATCATCTTATAATGCTACCGTCAACCAAAGCAAGATAAGATGCATAAAAGATAAACATCACATGCAATCAATATAAGTGATATGATATGGCCATCATCATCTTGTGCTTGTGATCTCCATCTCCGAAGCACCGTCATGATCACCATCGTCCCGGCGCGACACCTTGATCTCCATCGTAGCATCGTTGTCGTCTCGCCAATCTTATGCTTCCACGACTATCACTACCGCTTAGTAATAAAGTAAAGCATTACATCGCGATTGCATTGCATACAATAAAGCGACAACCATATGGCTCCTGCCAGTTGCCGATAACTTGGTTACAAAACATGATCATCTCATACAATAAAATCAGCATCATGCCTTGACCTTATCACATCACAACATGCCCTGCAAAAACAAGTTAGACGTCCTCTACTTTGTTGTTGCAAGTTTTACGTGGCTGCTACGGGCTTAAGCAAGAACTCATCTCACCTACGTATCAAAACCACAACGATAGTTTGTCAAATAGACTCCGTTTTAACCTTCTCAAGGACCGGGCGTAGCCACACTCGGTTCAACTAAAGTTGGAGAGACAGTCGCCCGCAAGCCATCTATGTGCAAAGCACGTCGAGGGAACCGGTCTCACGTAAGCGTACGCGTAAGGTTGGTCCGGGTCGTCTCGTCCAACAATACCGCCGAACCAAAGTATGACATGCTGGTAGGCAGTATGACTTGTATCGCCCACAACTCACTTGTGTTCTACTCGTGCAAATAACATCAAACCATAAAACCTAGGCTCGGATGCCACTGTTGGGGAACGTAGTAATTTCAAAAAATTTCCTACGCATACGCAAGATCATGGCGATGCATAGCAACGAGAGGGGAGAGTGTTGTCTACGTACCAACGCAGACCGCCTGCGGAAGCGATCACACAACGTAGAGGAAGTAGTCGTACGTCTTCCCGATCCGACCGATCCAAGCACCGTTACTCCAGCACCTCCGAGTTCTTAGCACACGTTCAGCTCGATGATGATCCTCGGGCTCCAATCCAGCAAAGCGTCGAGGAAGAGTTCCGTCAGCACGACGGCGTGGTGACGATCTTGATGTACTACCGACGCAGGGCTTCGCCTAAGCACTACAACGATATGATCGAGGTGGAATTTGGTGGCAGGGGCACCGCACACGGCTAAGGAACGATCTCAAGGATCAACTTGTGTGTCTAGAGGTGCCCCCTGCCCCCGTATATAAAGGATCCAAGGGGAGGGGCTGGCCGGCCAAGCAAGGGAGGCGCAGGAGGAGTCCTACTCCTACCGGGAGTAGGACTCCCCCCTCCAATCCTATTCCAACTAGGACTCCAAGGGGGAAAGAGAGAGAGAGGTGGCCGGCCACCTCTCCTAGTCCTAATAGGACTAGGGGAGGGGGGGAGGTGCGCAGCCCTCCATGGCAGCCCCTTTCACCTTTCCACTAAGGCCCATGTAGGCCCATTTGGCTCCCGGGGGGTTCCGGTAACCCTCCCGGTAATCCGGTAAAATCCCGATTTCACCCGGAACACTTCCGATGTCCAAACATAGGCATCCAATATATCAATCTTTATGTCTCGACCATTTCGAGACTCCTCGTCATGTCCGTGATCACATCCGGGACTCCGAACAACCTTCGGTACATCAAAATGCATAAACTCGTAATAACTGTCATCGTAACGTTAAGCGTGCGGTCCCTACGGTTCGAGAACAATATAGACATGACCGAGACACGTCTCCGGTCAATAACCAATAGCGGGACCTGGATGCCCATATTGGTTCATACATATTCTACGAAGATCTTTATCGGTCAGACCGCATAACAACATACGTTGTTCCCTTTGTCATCGGTATGTTACTTGCCCGAGATTCGATCGTCGGTATCCAATACCTAGTTCAATCTCGTTACTGGCAAGTCTCTTTACTCGTTCCGTAATACATCATCTCACAACTAACATCTTAGTCGTAATGCTTGCAAGGCTTATGTGATGTGTATTACCGAGAGGGCCTAGAGATACCTCTCCGACAATCGGAGTGACAAACCCTAATCTCGAAATACGCCAACCCAACATCTACCATTGGAGACACATGTAGTACTCCTTTATAATCACCCAGTTACGTTGTGACGTTTGGTAGTACCCAAAGTGTTCCTCCGGTAAACGGGAGTTGCATAATCTCATAGTTATAGGAACATGTATAAGTCATGAAGAAAGCAATAGCAACATACTAAACGATCGGGTGCTAAGCTAATGGAATGGGTCATGTCAATCAGATCATTCAACTAATGATGTGACCTCGTTAATCAAATAACAACTCTTTGTTCATGGTTAGGAAACATAACCATCTTTGATTAACGAGCTAGTCAAGTAGAGGCATACTAGTGACACTCTGTTTGTCTATGTATTCACACATGTATTATGTTTCCGGTTAATACAATTCTAGCATGAATAATAAACATTTATCATGATATAAGGAAATAAATAATAACTTTATTATTGCCTCTAGGGCATATTTCCTTCATATGCAACATGTATTTGATGACATCGGTTTGACAAGCTATAATGCAAGTACTAGGCACTACATAATGTCTCAATTTTGTGCAAGCATAATATAAGCATAAGCATAATCTCTCAATAAATGTATACCTTGTCTCGGCGTCCAATAATCGTCGGCTCAAATAAGTAATAGCATGCTCCTTTCCTTCGGTCTCTTGAGTCAAAACAGCACCAATAACACCTTCCTCCGCTGCAATGTAAAGTCTAAATGGCTCCCTGTGCCTGGGCGCTTTCATAACCGGAGGAGTGCGCACATATTTCTTAATCTTATCAAATGCCTCTTGCTGTTTTGCCCCCCAAGTAAAATCAACATCATTCTTTAACTAAAGGATAGGAGTAAATGCATCAACCTTCCCTGATAGATTGGCCATGGATCTCCTCAAATAATTGACCTTGCCAAGGAATTTTTTCATATCTCTCTTGCATGTTGCAGCCTCTACTTTCTGTATAGCTTCTATCTTTTTGGGATCAATTTCCATGCCATCTTCATGAATAATGAAACCCGAAAACTTTCCAGCCGATACACCAAAGGCACACTTCAAAGGATTCATTTTCAGCCCATATTTCTCCATTCTTTCAAAAGCCAAACACAAATCGGCTAAGTGAGATTCAAAAGCATCTGATTTGACAACAATATCATCAATATAGACCTCAAGTATAATACCAAGTAAATCATGAAAAAATAAATTCACAGCCCTTTGATACCTGGCACTGGCATTCTTTAATCCAAAGGTCATCACCGTCCACTCAAATAAACCAAGGAAACCGGGGCATCAAAAAGCCGTTTTGGACATGTCCTCTTAGGCCATAAAAATCTGATTATACCCAGCATTACCATCAAGAAAGCTAATGACCTTATGTCCAGAAGCATCATTAATAAGCATATCCGCTATTGGCATGGGATACTCATCTTTAGGTGTAGCTCAATTTAAATCTCTGAAATCAATGCACACCCTCAACTTGCCGGAGTCTTTCTTCTCTACTGGCACAATGTTAGAAATCCACTCGGCATACTTGCAAGGTCTAATAAAATTAGCATTAAGCAAATGACCGATCTCTTCCTTGATCCGATAATACGTTTTTGGATTAAACTTTCTGGTCGATTGCTTGCATGGTCTAAAACCGGCCTTTATAGGTAACTGATGCTCCACTAGCTCTCGGCTTAAACCTGGCATCTCATGATATTCCCATGCAAAGCAACAAACATACTCTTTCAACAGCTAAGCTTTATGATCGGTTCTTAAATATTTGTTTACAAATGTCGGCTTAAGAATTGAACCACCTCCTATATCTATCTCCTCTAATGGATCGGCCGATGTAAAACCTTGTCCCAATTTATCAATATCATCTAACTCTTCTATGGACTCATACATATCGTTCTCATTGGACCAATATACTACAAGACGCTTTTGTAACAACTCTAAGTTAGGATCCATTTAAATACATCATACCTTGGAGCCGATTATCGCTAACCGGCTTTAAGGAAACGGGCACGAAACCACTTTTTGTGGCGCTAAGAAAATCAAATTCTGATAAGTCGCGCCCCGTCAAGCAAGTAGCATTGGGATGTTGCCAATCCACCGATGCATCGGCCAAAGAAACACAAGCCGAATTATCTGCATGAATGACTTCTACTTCATCATCAACCCATTGAATTAAAAATTGGTGCATAGTAGATGACACACATTGGTTTGCATGAACCCAATCGTGGCCTAATATCACATTGTAGTTACCTTGCACCTTGGCGACAAAGAATGCAGTAGCCAAAGTTTTTCTTCCCACCGTGAGCTCCACATCTATCACATCTTTGGCTTCAGTTTTCTCTTTGCCTTCAAATCCATTGAGCACCATGTTGGTCTTATCAACTCTTCATCACGCAGCCCCAACTTTTTGAAGACTGAATATGGCATAAGATTCACCACATCACCACCATCAACAAGCATTCTAGCAACCGGCGATCCATTAATATGACCTTTAAGGAACAATGGCTTCAAGTGCATCACCGATTCTTTTGGCTTCTCGAATATAGCATTTTTAGGACCGAAATCCAACCGAGCTACTTCTCCTTCTTCATCTATTGCATGAAATTTAGCGGGTAAGCAGTAGACCATATTAATATCCATACTTTCATGAACCGGTGTAAACTCATAATCAAGCATATCATCTTCATCCTCAAGCATGTCCACTGGCTCTGAAATATCCCCAAGTGAAGAGGAAGTAATAGGTGCAGTGGACAATGTAACACTGGTACAGCGACATCCTAAACAAACGGTTTAAAACCCCTTTCCGCGATGGCATTTGGAACCGTCGCCAAGTGAGTGTGGGCGATAGGGGGGGGGGGTCCTTCCCACACGACCTAGAAATCGTCGGGGATAGGCCCTCGTGGGACCCAGGCTGGGGCCGTGTGCGATTGGGCAAGGCATGGAAACCCAATCATTTCCGTAGGTATGTACATCCCACAAGGTGAATCGCAGAAATCATTTCCGTAGGTATGTACATCCCACACGGTGAATCCCATAAATCATTTTCGTAGGTATGTACATCCCACACGGTGAATCCCAGAAAATCATTTCCGTAGGTATGTACATCCCACATAGTTCTTTGTGTGGAAATGTTTGTGCAAGGTGGCCTAACACAAACAGTTCGCTACCGGAAGCCGTGTGTGATTGTTAGTTGATCGAACACGCCTACTTTCTAGAAACCGTGCGGGTTGTTTGAGGTCATCGCCCACGGTGCTGTCTGAGTAACCGTTTGCAATAGAAAACCCCAATAAGCAGTGAATTAGCCTATTATTGATAATCTATGTACTAATCAAACTGATATTTCTTATAAAACACGCCAGATATTTCATATCCGTATAAAAGCAACCAGGATTTCATAATCGAACTACAACAGATAGCTTCAACACTCAGTTACGCCATTACACAACAACACCAAGTTTCACATGCAGCATCAAAAACCTTTGGAAAGTACCAGCATACACGGTAAATAGACAGATGAATCTCATCTAGGAAACTGTAGAAGCGGAAGGCAAATATTGAGCCTTCAGTGATGTTGAATGTTCTTGCAACTTTAGGCCAGTGGCTATGGATAATTGCCGGCCCGACCTTCGTCCTCTTCAGCAAGACTTCAATATTGTACCGTGGGTGTTGAATGAATACCTTCCTCGCCTCTTGACCATGCAGGTGGTTTGAGAGGTAATCATCGGTGAACTGCTTTGAAAAGTACTGAAAACAAAAGCTATGCATAAATCGCAGTTGTAAATTTTGAAATGGCGCAAGGGGTAAAAACAAGGTAAAAGAGTTGGTACCATCCTATAGTTGACTGATGTCTTCTTCATTGTGCAAACAAAGATCTTGCTGTTATTCGTCGCAAGTTTCTTCATCCTAACAATCTTTCTGAGTTTCTTGACTTGACTGATATTCGTGGACATCTCATTTCCCCATATGCAAAATGGGTCAAACAGTGCGTCTAAGCCTCTGATAGCAGGACCTACATGTGCAAGACCAAATTGTAAAAAACCTAAATATTAGAATGATTCCTGCAACTGCACAATAATGTGCTATTAGCCAAAGGACCCTGCTTGAACAAACCTCGATGGTAAACTGCAGTATCTCCCATTGTTTCCCCGCAACACACATAAGGAAGATCTTGATCAGGTTAACTGAGAGTTGCCACACTATCAGTAGAATATGTATTGAGTACAGCCAAATTCGATTGGTGTCACATGCATAACAATAAAAAATTGTACCCACAGGAAATGAAAATCAAATTGCGGAACTGAACCAAACAGTTAAATGGACAGCAGACAAAATGAACCAAAATAGTTAACTGAGCATGACATTGTAGAATAGAAACATGTACTAGAAGATAAGATAGTTAACAAAACAAAGAATGCTTGAGAATAGTACAACGAAATGTAGCAATTGTTGGACCAAAGTGTTAACTGAACATTACATTTTAGAGGACCAAACTATTAACTGAACATCAGATTGCATATTAACATTACAGAGGACAAATCACTAGAAGGCACTTGCGGTGGCCTCGAGAAAACATCACGAACTGTATTTTAAAGTAGACAACCGCGCGGCGATGTCGACTGTGGCTTCAAAGATGAGGTGCTCGTCCAAGATCTGGCGGTCGACCCGCATGTCAGCCATAGCGACCTTGTTCACGCGTGCGGCCGCATGCTACTTAGCTCCATGTTATACTGCGTGTAAAATGGCTGTGGGCGGCACTTAATTGGAGGAGGGGGGCAATTATTTGGGTGGAAGGCGTCCCTCCGTCAGTCGGGGTATGTGGGACGGGAAAGGAGGAGGATGGTGTGGGTCGGGTGTGGATTACCTGACCATATCGATGAGGCCGCGTAGCAAGAAGAAGGGTCGGCAGCGAGGAGGCCGCGCTGCAAGAAGAAGGGTCGCTAGCGAGGAGGTGGCGCTGCAAGAAGAAGGGTCACCGGCGAGGAGGCAGTGCTGCAAGAAGAAGGGTAGCCGGCGAGGAGGCGGCTCTACAAGAAGAAGGGTCGCCGGCGAGGAGGCTGAGCTGCCAGTAAGCAACAGTGAAGGTTTGAACTTGGAAAGCAAGGAGGAACAGTGGAAATGTGGCTTTTGGTAGGAGGGAGGGGGCGGGGAGATAGATATTTCGGCGGTGGCAAAAAAAAATCGCTCGGTGCCACGAGAAACTGGCGCGCAAGTGTGGTTCATGCGGGGGCGGTGGACTATAGACGACGAAGCTTCCTACATAAGCCAGACAAGACAGTGCGCCAAGATATTTTATATCGCATCCCACACGATTCTTTCTAGTGAACTGTTTGTGGTATACCTGATTTTTTCATTATGTTTTGGAAGACAAAATGGTGTTACGGAGGGAAAGATGGTGTTTGAATTGCTAGAACATTTACGTGTAGTGAACATGCAACTTGTACACGACTGTCGTGTTTAAATTTGGAACTATTACGGGTTCGTTTGGCATTTTTATGCATTAATTGAGTTTCTCGGCATTTAATGTGCATAATTCAAATTTGAACTACAAGCACATGCTCCAATGCACCAAACTTTGCTGAAAAATCACATGTGTGTCTTTGGGTGAATTTATAGGTCCCATGCAAGAAACGAGAATAAAATTCAAACATCTGAGTGTCGTGGCTTGGCCGGAATGATTGACAAGCTTGGTTTTTTAATTCCTGTAAATCCAAAACACGGCTGAAAATCATGGAACTTGGCATGGTGTCATGACATGGCACCAACATGCTGTAGTAATTTTTTTGGCCGAATTGGGACAAACTTTGGTGTAAGCTTCTTGCAAACCGGAGCTTCCCTCAAGAAGGCTCGTGGTCCCGAGAGGGAACGTGTCACCTCCATGTGCGAAACGACACACGTACGCTGCCTTCTCCCTCCTTAATTTTTTTACATAGGCAGATTAGACCAAATAGAAGTACCGTGCTAAATTTTGTAATTATTCCGGGTTCGTTTGGCCTTTTCTATACATTAATTAAGTCTCTGGGCATTTAACGTGCATAATTTAAATTTGAACTACAAGCACAAGCTCCAGTGCACCAAAGTTGTTTGAAAAATCACATGTGTGTCCTTGGGTGAATTTCTAGGTCCCATGCAAGAGATGGGACTGAAATTCAAACATCTGGCGTTCTGGCTCGGCCGGAAAGATTGAGAAACTTGTTTTTTTAATTCCTGTAATTCCAAAACACGCCTGAAAATCATGAAACTTGGCATGGTCTCATGACATGGCACCAATATGTTGCGGTAATTTTTTTGGCCGAATTGGGACAAGCTTTGGTGTAGGCTTCTTGCAAACCGGAGCTTCCCTCAAGAAGGCTCGTGGTTCCGAGAGGGAACGTGTCACCTCCGTATGCGAAACGACATACGTACATTGCCTTCTCCCGCCTTAATTTTTTACACAGTCAGATTAGACTAAATAGAAGTACCGTGCTAAATTTTGGAATTATTCCGTGTTCGTTTTGC
This sequence comes from Triticum monococcum, assembly GCA_034509565.1. Lineage (NCBI taxonomy): Eukaryota > Viridiplantae > Streptophyta > Magnoliopsida > Poales > Poaceae > Triticum > Triticum monococcum. The sequence goes on along the minus strand of CM067845.1, from coordinate 9,485,659 downwards.
CTTTTTATAAATTAATTTAGTTTCTGGGCATTTAATGTGCATAATTCAAATTTGAACTACAAGCGCAGGCTCCAGTGCACCAAAGTTGTTTGAAAAATCATATGTGTGTCCTTGGGTGAATTTCTAGGTCCCATGCAAGAGATGGGAGTGAAATTCAAACATCTGGGTGTCGTGGCTCGGCTGGAAAGATTGAGAAACTTGGTTTTTTAATTCCCGTAATTCCATAACACGCCTGAAAATCATGAAACTTGGCATGGTGTCATGATATGGCACGAACATCCTGCGGTAATTTTTTTGACCGAATTGGGACAAGCTTTGGTGTAATCTTCCTGCAAACCGGAGCTTCCCTCAAGAAGGTTCGTGGTTCCGAGAGGGAACGTGTCACCTCCGTGTGCGAAACGACATACGTACACTGCCTTCTCCCGCCTTAATTTTTTTACACAGCCAGATTAGACCAAAACCGTGCTAAATTTTGGAATTATTCCGGGCTCGTTTCGCCTTTTTTATACATTAATTGAGTTTATGGGCATTTAATGTGGATAATTCAAATTTGAACTACAAGCACAGGCTCCAGTGCACCAAAGTTTTTTGAAAAATCACATGTGTGTCCTGGGGTTAATTTAGGTCCCATGCAAGAGATTGGAGTGAAATTTAAACATCTGGGCGTCGTGGCTTGGCCGGAAAGATTGAGAAACTTGGTTTTTTAATTCCCGTAATTCCAAAACACGCCTGAAAATCATGAAACTTGGCATGGTGTCATGACATGGCACCAACATGCTGCGGTTGTTTTTTTGGCCGAATTGGGATAAGCTTTGGTGTAAGCTTCTTGCAAACCGGAGCTTCCCTCAAGAAGGCTCGTGGTTCTGAGAGGGAACGTCACCTCCGTGTGCGAAACGACATACGTACACTGCCTTCTCCTGCCTTAATTTTTTTACACAGCCAGATTAGACTAAATAGAAGTACCGTGCTAAATTCTGGAATTATTCCAGACTCGTTTCGCCTTTTTTATACATTAATTGAGTTTCTGTGCATTTAATGTGCATAATTTAACTTTGAACTACAAGCATAGGCTCCAATGCACCAAAGTTGTTTCAAAAATCACATGTGTGTCCTTGGGTGAATTTCTAGGTCCCATGCAAGAGAATGGAGTGAAATTCAAACATTTGGGCGTCGTGGCTCGGCCGGAAAGATTTAGAAACTCGGTTTTTTTAATTCCTGTAATTCCAAAACACGTCTGAAAATCATGAAACTTGGCATGGTATCATGACATGGCACCAACATGCTGCGGTATTTTTTTGGCAGAATTGGGACAAGCTTTGTTGTAAGCTTCTTGCAAACCGGAGCTTCCCTCAAGAAGGCTCGTGGTTCCGAGAAGGAACGTGTCAATTCCGTCTGCGAAACGACATACGTGCACTGCCTTCTCCCGCCTTAATTTTTTTACACAGCCAGATTAGACAAAATATGTCACAGCCCTAGATTTGCTTGTAGCTATTTACCTGAGTGAGCAACATGCATCATGTCTAAATTTTTGAAAGTTGAATTGGGGAAAGCTGAAAGCCCCAGAAATCAATTAAAAAAAATGATCAACATTAAAAATTGCTTCAAATAACCTAAGAAAAATGTTCCTGTTAAGCTATAAAAATATTGGCAAGAGGTAAAATTCAAACCAATATTTTTGGATTCACAGAAATATTTATTCTGGGCATTTGAATTAAATCAATAGCTATTTGATATGGATTTATATTTACTATTAAATAAATATAGATCCAATAATTCTGAAATATTTTTGTGGAGCTTTGGATTAACTCCTTTAGCTTCTAAAAATATTTCCAGAAGCAACAAAATTGATTTGGCTTCAAAACTAAATTCAAACAAACCTGCAAATTAGAAAACAGAATTAAATTAAAAAAAAACAGGAGAGAGAGTGCTCACCTGGCAAAGCCCCCCCGGCCCAGCTCTTGTGCAGCCTACCTAACCCACCTGGTGGCCCACTTACCAGGCCCAGCCCACCAGTGCCGCCACCGTCTCCCACCTCGCGCCAGAAGGACGCGAGGCGTGTGGCCACCGCGCACCGGCACGCGCCCGGCCACCTCCTCCCTCCCTGCCTGGCTGGCTCCTCCTCGACGCGTCCGGACGACGCCACGCTACCCCCCTGGACCCCCTTGACGCTCTCGCACTCTCCCTCGCCCTCATCCCCTCCCCTGTTTCGATCTCTCACGCAAACCCGAGCGTTGCCGTCGCCGCCGATCGCCGTAGCCGTGGCCACCGACCACCGCACCCCCTGCCAACATGCCCATAGGCTCCGCCGCAACGCCCTCTTCCTCATCGCCAAGACACGTGACGCCGGGAGCCCCATGCCGTCGTCCTCGCCTTCGTCTTCTTCCGCGGGATCCGATGACAAGCGTCGACGATTCGACGCCGTCCGAGCTGCCCCGAGCACGCTGGCCATCCCTACGGCACCGCAGTGAGCCCCTGAGCATTTTCCCCCTCTCCCTGTGGTCAACCCTTTCCTCTAGCCGCCTCCTCCACCGGAGCCGAGACGCTCCGCCGCACGAGCTCGACGCCAGCGTCCTTCCGGTTACCTTTTGGTCCCGTGCATATGTCCGTTGGCCTCGTGTGCACGCGAGGAACACGTAGGTGCTAACCGCTAGTTTCTCCACGCGCTGCGTCATCGGTTTCGTCGATGTCCGAGCTCCGGCGGCAGCCCAGCTCGCTACCGTCGCTGCCACTGACCACCCCAGCTCGCCCCGCGTGCTCCACTAGGTGCGCCTCACCACAACGCGTCCATAGAGCCCAGCCCCGCTTGCTCCCGTTGCCGGAAATGGCCGGGAGGACAACTCCGGTGCCCTCTGCTAGCGCCGGCGTTTAACCCCGGCGACTGCTGACGTGGCGTCGAGATTATGGCCTAATCACGCTTAGCTTAATCACCTTAGCCGCTGACAATAGGGACCCACCGACTAAATAACCTCGGGTTAAGTTTAGATTAGACTTAATCTAAACACAGTGGCCCCACGCGTCGGCGTTGACCACGCTGACGTGGCAGTTGACTGGTCCCACATGTCATCCACCCAAACTGCCCTGTTACACTGACCCGTGGGTCCCAGCTGTCAGGTTTGACTCTGGGCGACCGTGTTGACCAGCTGACGTCATAGTGATGCAGTGCTGACGCAGTAACTCCTTTTTCTGGATTTATTCTTATTTAGAAAATTCCAGAAAATGTCTAAAACTTCTAAAAATCATAGAAATTCAACCGTAACTCCAAATGAGATAAATTATATATGTAAAATTATCAGAAAAATTCAAGGAATCCATCTGTACCATTTTCATGCATGTTTGAACAATGTTTGTCCTCTGTTTTGGACAAAACAAATAAAGGGCATTTAAATAATCATATATGGAGTTTGAATTTGAATCTTATATTCAAACCAACTTCATTTAAATCATAGCTAGTTGCATTAGCTCAAACCACAGCATATTGACATGTCATGATCATGCATCATACAGTGCATTGCATTGATTGTATTTCTTTCTCTGTTGCCGGTATTTGTCCCCTCTCGATAGACGTTGTACCGACGATGTGATCGTTGACACTGATGAAGACCCAATGATATCTTCAGAAGTGCCAGGCAAGCAAAACCCCCTTGTTCATTCCGATACAATCCCCCTCTCTCGCTCCTGCTCTCTTTTACTGCATTAGGACAACAACGATCCATCTGTTACTTGTTGCGGTAGTTGAACCCCTTATCCTCTGCATGACCTGTCATTGCCACAATAAATAGATGAAACCCACTAGCATGAGTAGGAATTGTTTGAGCCCTGATGTGCCTACTCATTCATGCTTGTTTGTCATGCCTGCTACTGCTTAGGGTTGAGTCAGGTCTGATTCATCGGGGATGGATCGGAGGTGTGTAAACATGTCCTACTGTGTGTGAGCTAAGTGTGTGAACACATTTTGGTAAAGGTAGCGGTGAGAGGCCATGTAGGAGTACATGGTGGGTTGTCTCATTGCAGCCGTCCTCAGGAACTGAGTTCTGTGTCTGTGATCCATGAACAGTTACTACCACGCATTGGGCCCGAAACCAATGGCCACTCTCGGCTTCTTAATCACCCTAGTACTCTGTCCAGGAGTTGCAACTAGTTTCTGGTGTTTGTAGGATATGTGTTGGCGGCCGTGCGTAGCGCTGACCCTAGGGGTGGGCTATGTTGCGGTAGATACACTGTGGCACGGTGTACCGGGAGCCCGTTTGGTGTCTCGGGAACCCTGCACACATCGTTTGGGGCTGTGAGCGAAACTCCGGCCGGATCTCCTCGCAGATGGAACCCGAATAGGCGATAAACCTGTACTAGAGACTTAAGTGTTTAGGTAGGCCGTGGCCGACACCCTCGCCCGGTTTCCGCTTGAAGGTTGCCGAGGTACATGACGTGTACAGGGCTATAAGTGGTGAGAGCGTGTGTGAAGAAGTACACCCCTGCAGGGTTATCATTATCTATTCGAATAGCCGGATTCCTCGGATATGGAAACTTGGACCCCTTGCATAGTTCATAGACAAGTGAAAGTGGATACCCTAAAACTCGCAAGATAAGCGTGAGTGCTATGGATGGCCTTCTCGTAGGGAGACGAGAGCGGATACATAGTGGTGTATTGATTGGTGAATGTGTGGACTCGTGTGCGCCACCTCAAAAGAGTTGCTTGCAGTCGTAGTTCAGAATAGCCACCGAGTCAAAGCTGGCTTGCTGCAGTTAAACTCCACCACCCCCTTTTGTTGATACCGATGCATATGTAGCTAGTTCTGATGTAAGTCTTGCTGAGTACCTTTGTACTCACGTTTGCTTAAATTATGTTTTGCAGAGAGACTTCAGTCTCGTTAGTAGTTCCGCGTGGACTTCGACATTTAGCTTGATACCTCAGCTACGATCTTGTGCCTTCGACAGGATTTGGTAGATAGTCAGGCTTCTTAGCCTTTTTCATTTATAGATGTCTGTACTCAGACATGTGAAGCTTCCGCATGTGTTTGATTTGTATGCTATGATTGTTGGGTCATGAGACCCATGCTTGTAATATCTGGCTCTTCGGAGCCTAATGCATACATACTTGAGTTGTAGAGTTATGTTGTGATGCCATGTTGTATTCACACATATCGAGCATATTGTGTGTTTGGTTGAAATGCTTGGTATGTGTGGGATCCGACTATCTAGTTGTTTATCCTTGGCAGCCTATCATATGGGGAAATGTAGTCTAGTGCTTCTAAGCGATAGTAGTCCGCTATAGCCCGGATCACCGGAGTCCTGCTAGCCCAGCACTACTGCTCAGGACACTTGACTGGCCGGCATGTGTTTCACTTCGTTCCTATGTCTGTCCCTTCGGGGAAATGTCACACGGTGACATCCGGAGTCCTGCCTAGCCTGCTACAGCCCGGGTTACCGGAGTCCTGTTAGCCCAGTGCTACAGCCCGGATTCACACGCTGGTTGACCGACATGCTCGAGGTTGATTCATGTATGCCTGTCCCCATGGGTTAGTGCCGCTTTGGGTTCACGACTAGCCATGTCGGCCTGGGTTCTTTGTCATATGGATGCTAGCGACACTATCATATACGTGAGCCAAAAGGCGCAAACGGTCCCGGGCCAGGTAAGGTGGCACCCGTGGAAATACCGTGCGTGAGGCCACAAAGTGATATGATGTGTTACATGCTAGATCGGTGTGACCTAGGATCGGGGTCCCGACAGCGTTGGTATCAGAGCCTGACTGGCTGTAGGTTTACCAAGCCAAACTGGTCGAAGTTGAGTCTAGAAATGCTTTAGTAATGTAAGGGAATTGATTGTGGAAGGGAACGTAAGGCTCTTTTTACTCCTTATACTCATGCCCTTCTGATCTGAGTCAACCTCTTCTTTTCTACGGGGATTAAGAATTAGGCCTTCTCATCTATCTATCAGGATGACGTGTTACTAAACCGTAGTTGCCTAGGATTGTTGGATTTAAGCCCAGTTCAGTTTCTACTACTTCTGTGTGTTCATAGTTGGTCTCGAACCTTGATATTGTGCTTCTGAGTGGTTATGCCACCATTTTGCAGGATGTCTCAAATCATTTTGAGCATTTACAGCCGTTATGCTGTCCGAGTCATCCCAGGTTTCTAAATAGTCTGATGCATTTGCAAACCCTTTCCCCTGTTCTTGATGTCCATTTGGGCCAGATTAATCACACTAATCGGTGAGTTGAGGTACTCCGTTGCCTCGGCATATATGTTGGAACTATTATTATGACCCTAGGTGTCTTAGAGTGCCACCTAGTAATCTAACCATGTTTTGTGTTCCCAGTGTGATGATTCTGGCCATCATTCTCGAAAGCATCCCGTGATGCCATTTAGTTGGTAGGCATTCTATTCCTGGGTTTTGAACCCGAGATTCACCCTACTTACTTCATGTTGATAGTGTTTGCTCGTTCCTTTAGGATATTAGTAACCTTTGCGATAGTCCTCGAGGTCCGTGGTATTTCCTTCTTCCAATTATCATGAACCATTCTTGGCAGGAGTTCTTTTGAACCAAAAGGTCACGACAGAGTGCTCTTGATGAGTTCTCCATTCTATATTGTGGCTCTTCCAGTTCTACCTTTCTGCGTGGGTTATCTGGAAGAAATATGTTGAGCTTTGCTCGACATACTAATCTATGCCTCCACAACTCAGAAAGTTATATGTTCCTTGAGTTGTCCCTCCTTAGTTGTTTTCTGACCTTCGTCTATCAATTGATAGTCAGGAATAGTTGTGCATTTGTGTTCATCGGTGCCTTTTATTCTTGTGGTCCGTCGAGCCGTTCTATTTTAGAATGACTAGGAGAAACAAACTCCAGTACCTCATCCATTTCTAGGATCGGGTCAAAGTGGTTGTATTCTGCAGATCAAAATGCCAATCCAGCTTTTGTTCTGTTCTACCTCGGAGTATTACCCACTTTATGTCAAGAGCGTCGTGAGAATTGCACATCTCTCATGAATTCTTGACGCAGCGATACTTCTTACCATCATTGTTCATTCCTCGGTTCCCATGTTATTGTAACCGGAATGACGACAAGTGAGTCGTGATGTGTGAAATCAATACTCCTAGCAACCCCGTTGCTTGGTAGTTAATGGACAATATTCTCATTCTTAGCGTGTTGGTTATTGAATTATCATTCTAAGACTGATCGTGCTACCCAGTCCATATTTCTGGTGCACACTTCGATCAATGGGTTAAGATTGTGCCAATCCCTCACTCTTTGATCATATCATCTTGCCCTGAAAAGCAAGGTTGTTCTCGAGCTTAGTAACATACCGGTGGTTCGTGATTTTCCGAATATCTTCTCGGAAGTGTTACCAGGTTGTCACCTGACCGTTATGTTGAGTTCGTGATCAAGTTGGGTTTTCAATAAACCATTTTTCTCCAAGAATCTGTGTTGGATACCCCTGAGCTAGTTGGTTAAGCTTAACAACAACTTGGAGAGTTGGAAGATGAAAACTTGTCCGACTTAGTTCATCCCTAAGGGATATCCTTGTGTGTGTGTGTGTGTTGAAGAAAGATGATATCTTCACCAATTGGTCCCCGTGATCAGTTGTTGTATCTATTATCTTGTCCAAACCTTGATTTGAGTGTGGGTTATCGTCAAATCAAATCAGAACCAACGATGTTCGTAATGTTGTCTTACTTGCGGTTGTCCCTCGAGCATACACCATTATATCATTGGTCTGACCAATACTATCACATTGTTCACATAGTGGTGGAAGTCCAGTGATATGGAAATTTCGATGAGCTGCTATTGAGCCCATCAGCGGCATCTTGTCACCTCCATGATTGTATTGAACGTCCAGCTAGTGTTGGAAACTTTATAAGCATTGCCCTCATGTCCCGATCATGAAGCATATGTCCGGTTGAAAGATGTGACTTCCTCTAATTCATGTGCATCTGATGTAAGTTGCCGCCGTGAATTCGAGAAAGTTTGTTTTTGCTTCCTCTGGAATCATCCCAAGTCAGTCATGCATGTGCGAAGTATCCTATGGTCTGGTAGACTGATCATCTACGTTCTATACGTATCCCTAGCACACCAAGCCATTGATTGATTTGTTCAAGGAGAAGAAGTTCTTCTTAAGGGTTAGACCTATGCAAGGAATTCGATATCCTCGTTGATGGTTCCCCCTGAACTCGGTAGTGTTTCATTTTAAGACTACCAGGTGACCATGCTTGTCTAGGACAACGTGTTCAGATGCTTGTAGCAGAACCGGCTCATGTTTTGGAGCCTACTACCGTAGTTCATTCCCCTGAGAATCTCGCAATGTCATCTCGTCGATTTGTGTTGCAAACTTTCATTTCCTTTCTAGACTCGATGAGTCTGGAATATCCTGTCACCAACCAGATCTGAATCTCAGGCAGATATGATGGTTGGAGCACTTTCCAAGAACTATAATATTGGTCTCTCGATAAACGGTAAAGTGGATGTCATGGCCAACACATCCAGCCGGAAGACCTATTATGGTAGTATCTTGATTGAAGAAAGTTGGCCACCTTCCCATGAGGATTTCGTAGGATTTACTCCAGAAGGTGTTCCTTATGGATCTATTGTATTCCGAAGTCCGACCACTACTTGGTGGCTATGCCGATGCTTAAAGCATGACCGTGGTAACCAGTACATCAAGGAGAACATTAGGAGCGGAGTGCTAAATGTCTCTTGGTCGATCATCCAGATTTTGTTCCCTTGGCTTCGCTAAGGTGAAATCTGAGAAAGTGTTATCTTCCTTTGCATCTGCATTATCCATCACCATTCATCATGGTGGTATGTTGTGTTGCCAGGATCCTTGACATGGATGTTGGTAAGACCTTGATGAGTATGGAAATGCTCAAGTTCTTGAGAGCACGCTTAGGCACTAGGTTCTGATGTTGTCGTAAACTGGAATGTGCCTCCGTTCTCTCAGATGTTCGATAGCCATTCGATTGGTGGAATCACCTTGCCGGTGAACCTCCTCCCCAGTTACTAGAATCATTCCCAACATTTGCATTTTGTTCCCAGCTTGCACCTCAGTAGTTGTTGTTCTTGGTCATCTTCAAAAGTGGACTTACCATGGGTCTCATCCATTTCTGATAATAAGCAAAAATCATCCATTGCGTTGTCTTCAACAAGGTAGTCCACATCATCCATCCTAGTCCAAGTATGCCATCTCTTCAAGCTATCTCAAACGATCAATTGTAAATTGCCTTAAGCTGGTATGAAGAGTTCCAACGATCTCTGAATCAAAAGTAATTCTTTTTGCCACTTAAGGAAATAGTTCTTCGAGTCACCTTCCCCGAGGTGCCCTGTTTTAAAATCATGGCAATTATCCCTCGCTACTTTGAAACCATGCATCATCCTACTCCAGCGTGGGTTTGTTGCGTACCAAATTGAACCTTGTCATCTGCTTCTTCTCGTTGATTCTGACATGTGCTTCGTGTCTCAGCTCAAGAGATGTTTTATATCTCACTCCATGAGTTGATCTTGAGTGCTCGATCTCCGAGGAGATCGATTTCTGTAGAATTTCTCTCTGCCATCATCATGCCGGATGAAGATCCCGAAAGCAAAGACGTCAAGATCAAGATGACGAAATGAATCAACATCCTCGGGAAGGGCAGTTGGATCGAGAAGACTGCGATAGTCTTGTGAACCCCCCCCCCCTTCCTTCTTACCTCATGTCTTGAATCTCGGGCCGAGATTCTTGTTTAGTGGGGGTGAGTTGTCACAGCCCTAGATTTGCTTGTAGCTATTTACCTGAGTGAGCAACATGCATCATGTCTAAATTTTTGAAAGTTGAATTGGGGAAAGCTGAAAGCCCCAGAAATCAATTAAAAAAAATGATCAACATTAAAAATTGCTTCAAATAACCTAAGAAAAATGTTCCTGTTAAGCTATAAAAATGTTGGCAAGAGGTAAAATTCAAACCAATATTTTTGGATTCACAGAAATATTTATTCTGGGCATTTGAATTAAATCAATAGCTATTTGAATTGGATTTATATTTACTATTAAATAAATATAGATCCAATAATTCTGAAATATTTTTGTGGAGCTTTGGATTAACTCCTTTAGCTTCTAAAAATATTTCCAGAAGCAACAAAATTGATTTGGCTTCAAAACCAAATTCAAACAAACCTGCAAATTAGAAAACAGAATTAAATTAACAAAAAACAGGAGAGAGAGTGCTCACCTGGCAAAGCCCCCCCGGCCCAGCTCCTGTGCAGCCTACCTAACCCACCTGGCGGCCCACTTACCAGGCCCAGCCCACCAGTGCCGCCACCGTCTCCCACCTCGCGCCAGTAGGACGTGAGGCGTGTGGCCACCGCGCACCGGCACGCGCCCGGCCACCTCCTCCCTCCCTGCCTGGCTGGCTCCTCCTCGACGCGTCCGGACGACGCCACGCTACCCCCCTAGACCCCCTTGACGCTCTCGCACTCTCCCTCGCCCTCATCCCCTCCCCTGTTTCGATCTCTCACGCAAACCCGAGCGTTGCCGTCGCCGCCGATCGCCGTAGCCATGGCCACCGACCACCGCACCCCCTGCCAACATGCCCATAGGCTCCGCCGCAACGCCCTCTTCCTCATCGCCAAGACACGTGACGCCGGGAGCCCCATGCCGTCGTCCTCGCCTTCGTCTTCTTCCGCGGGATCCGATGACAAGCGTCGACGATTCGACGCCGTCCAAGCTGCCCCGAGCACGCTGGCCATCCCTACGGCACCGCAGTGAGCCCCTGAGCATTTTCCCCCTCTCCCTGCAGTCAACCCTTTCCTCTAGCCGCCTCCTCCACCGGAGCCGAGACGCTCCACCGCACGAGCTCAACGCCAGCGTCCTTCCGGTGACCTTTTGGTCCCGTGAATATGTCCGTTGGCCTCGTGTGCACGCGAGGAACACGTAGGTGCTAACCGCTAGTTTCTCCGCACGCTGCGTCATCGGTTTCGTCGATGTCCGAGCTCCGGCGGCCGCCCAGCTCGCTACCGTCGCTGCCACTGACCACCCCAGCTCGCCCCGCGTGCTCCACTAGGTGCGCCTCACCACAACGCGTCCATAGAGCCCAGCCCCGCTTGCTCCCGTCGCCGGAAACGGCCGGGAGGGCAACTCCGGTGCCCTCTGCTAGCGTCGGCGTTTAACCCCGGCGACTGCTGACGTGGCGTCGAGATTATGGCCTAATCACGCTTAGCTTAATCACCTCAGCCGCTGACAATAGGGACCCACCGACTAAATAACCTCGGGTTAAGTTTAGATTAGACTTAATCTAAACACAGTGGCCCCACGCGTCGGCGTTGACCACGCTGACGTGGCAGTTGACTGGTCCCACATGTCATCCACCCAAACTGCCCTGTTACACTGACCCGTGGGTCCCAGCTGTCAGGTTTGACTCTGGGCGACCGTGTTGACCAGCTGACGTCATAGTGATGCAGTGCTGACGCAGTAACTCCTTTTTCTGGATTTATTCTTATTTAGAAAATTCCAGAAAATGTCTAAAACTTCTAAAAATCATAGAAATTCAACCGTAACTCCAAATGAGATAAATTATATATGTAAAATTATCAAAAAAATTCAAGGAATCCATCTGTACCATTTTCATGCATGTTTGAACAATGTTTGTCCTCTGTTTTGGACAAAACAAATAAAGGGCATTTAAATAATCATATATGGAGTTTGAATTTGAATCTTGTATTCAAACCAACTTCATTTAAATCATAGCTAGTTGCATTAGCTCAAACCACAGCATATTGACATGTCATGATCATGCATCATACTGTGCATTGCATTGATTGTATTTCTTTCTCTGTTGCCGGTATTTGTCCCCTCTCGATAGAGGTTGTACCGACGATGTGATCGTTGACACTGATGAAGACCCAATGATATCTTCAGAAGTGCCAGGCAAGCAAAACCCCCTTGTTCATTCCGATACAATCCCCCTCTCTCGCTCCTGCTCTCTTTTACTGCATTAGGACAACAACGATCCATCTGTTACTTGTTGCGGTAGTTGAACCCCTTATCCTCTGCATGACCTGTCATTGCCACAATAAATAGATGAAACCCACTAGCATGATTAGGAATTGTTTGAGCCCTGATGTGCCTACTCATTCATGCTTGTTTGTCATGCCTGCTACTGCTTAGGGTTGAGTCAGGTCTGATTCATCGGGGATGGATCGGAGGTGTGTAAACATGTCCTACTGTGTGTGAGCTAAGTGTGTGAACACATTTTGGTAAAGGTAGCGGTGAGAGGCCATGTAGGAGTACATGGTGGGTTGTCTCATTGCAGCCGTCCTCAGGAACTGAGTTCTGTGTCTGTGATCCATGAACAGTTACTACCACGCATTGGGCCCGAAACCAATGGCCCCTCTCGGCTTCTTAATCACCCTAGTACTCTGTCCAGGAGTTGCAACTAGTTTCTGGTGTTTGTAGGATATGTGTTAGCGGCCGTGCGTAGCGCTGACCCTAGGGGTGGGCTATGTTGCGGTAGATACACTGTGGCACGGTGTATCGGGCGCCCGTTTGGTGTCTCGGGAACCCTGCACACATCGTTTGGGGCTGTGAGCGAAACTCCGGCCGAATCTCCTCGCGGATGGAACCCGAATAGGCGATAAACCTGGACTAGAGACTTAAGTGTTTAGGTAGGCCGTGGCCGACACCCTCGCTCGGTTTTCGCTTGAAGGTTGCCGAGGTACATGACGTGTACAGGGCTATAAGTGGTGAGAGCGTGTGTGAAGAAGTACACCCCTGCAGGGTTATCATTATCTATTCGAATAGCCGGATTCCTCGGATATGGAAACTTGGACCCCTTGCATAGTTCATAGACAAGTGAAAGTGGATACCCTAAAACTCGCAAGATAAGCGTGAGTGCTATGGATGGCCTTCTCGTAGGGAGACGAGAGCGGATACATAGTGGTGTATTGATTGGTGAATGTGTGGACTCGTGTGCGCCACCTCAAAAGAGTTGCTTGCAGTCGTAGTTCAGAATAGCCACCGAGTCAAAGCTGGCTTGCTGCAGTTAAACTCCACCACCCCCTTTTGTTGATACCGATGCATATGTAGCTAGTTCTGATGTAAGTCTTGCTGAGTACCTTTGTACTCACGTTTGCTTAAATTATGTTTTGCAGAGAGACTTCAGTCTCGTTAGTAGTTCCGCGTGGACTTCGACATTTAGCTTGATACCTCAGCTACGATCTTGTGCCTTCGACAGGATTTGGTAGATAGTCAGGCTTCTTAGCCTTTTTCATTTATAGATGTCTGTACTCAGACATGTTAAGCTTCCGCATGTGTTTGATTTGTATGCTATGATTGTTGGGTCATGAGACCCATGCTTGTAATATCTGGCTCTTCGGAGCCTAATGCATACATACTTGAGTTGTTTATCCTTGGTATGTGTGGGATCCGACTATCTAGTTGTTTATCCTTGGCAGCCTATCATATGGGGAAATGTAGTCTAGTGCTTCTAAGCGATAGTAGTCCGCTACAGCCCGGATCACCGGAGTCCTGCTAGCCCAGCACTACTGCTCAGGACACTTGACTGGCCGGCATGTGTTTCACTTCGTTCCTATGTCTGTCCCTTCGGGGAAATGTCACGCGGTGACATCCGGAGTCCTGCCTAGCCTGCTACAGCCCGGGTTACCGGAGTCCTGTTAGCCCAGTGCTACAGCCCGGATTCACACGCTGGTTGACCGACATGCTCGAGGTTGATTCATGTATGCCTGTCCCCATGGGTTAGTGCCGCTTTGGGTTCACGACTAGCCATGTCGGCCCGGGTTCTTTGTCATATGGATGCTAGCGACACTATCATATACGTGAGCCAAAAGGCGCAAACGGTCCCGGGCCAGGTAAGGTGGCACCCGTGGAAATACCGTGCGTGAGGCCACAAAGTGATATGATGTGTTACATGCTAGATCGGTGTGACCTAGGATCGGGGTCTTGACAAAACAGGAGTACCGTGCTAAATTTTAGAATTATTCCGGGTTCGTTTAGCCTTTTTATACATTAATTGAGTTTCTGGGCAATTAATGTGCATAATTCAAATTTGAACTGCAAGCACATGCTCCAGTGCACCAAAATTGTTTGAATAATCTCATGTGTGTCCTTGGGTGAATTTCTAGGTCCCACGCAAGAGATGGGAGTGTAATTCAAACATCTAGGCGTCGTGGCTCGGCCGGAAAGATTGAGAAACTTGGTTTTTTAATTCCTGTAATTCCAAAACATGCCTGAAAATCATGAAACTTGGCATGGTCTCCTGACATGGCACCAACATGCTGCGGTATTTTTTTGGCCGAATTGGGACAAGCTTTGGTGTAAGCTTCTTGCAAACGGGAGCTTCCCTCAACAAGGCTCGTGGTTCCGAGAAGGAACGTGTCAATTCCATGTGCGAAACGACATACGTGCACTACCTTCTCCTGCCTTAATTTTTTTACACAGCCAGATTAGACAAAATAGGAGTACCGTGCTAAATTTTAGAATTATTCCGGGTTCGTTTAGCCTTTTTATACGTTAATTGAGTTTCTGGGCAATTAATGTGCATAATTCAAATTTGAACTGCAAGCACATGCTCCAGTGCACCAAAATTGTTTGAATAATCTCATGTGTGTCCTTGGGTGAATTTCTAGGTCCCACGCAAGAGATGGGAGTGTAATTCAAACATCTAGGCGTCATGGCTCGGCCGGAAAGATTGAGAAACTTGGTTTTTTAATTCCTGTAATTCCAAAACACGCCTGAAAATCATGAAACTTGGCATGGTCTCCTGACATGGCACCAACATGCTGTGGTAATTTTTCTGTCCGATTTGCGAAGGCGCACACCTTAACAATCAACAAAGTCATTTGGAACAAGTGTTGTCACGTTACAAATCGGAAACACAAGCATTATTGAAACCATGGGCGTTCGACTTACCATTTACGTGCGGCCACGCGTCCCCTTTTTTTATTGGCTAGGAGGTGCCGTGCGGGGTAGCTATTTGAGTATGGGAGGCGTGCGATCAGACCCCTGCGCGTGCTCATCGGGAGGAGAGCCCTTTTGACCACTACCCGCCGCGCACCTCCCTCCCAACGTATCCATTAATGGCGCTCGAGCACCTGTTCTACGGCGTGGCTATATGTCTCACTAGACTGAGATTTAAGAGAGAAAAATGAAAATCTGAAAAGAAAGTTTTGCATGGATCTTGATGTAAGATCCGACGGACCTATATAGCATCGACTGTGACTTATAGCAAGCATGATGAATATAAGGACAATGACATTGGATAATAATTGTCTTACATATTTATAAACATAATTAAAAAAGCCACATGCGGCAACGCCCGATATAGACAAGGGCAAAAGAAGAAGGAAGACAACTAGTCTCCACGGCGGGCGGCGACGAGCTCTTTATTATCCTCAAGATGCTGGTTGAGAGCATCCACGGATTCATCCACCAGCCTTCTGTCCTCGTTAAGCAGCATGGCATTCTCGTCCATAAGTTTCTCGACGATGACGCCGGTCCTCTTCAACAAGGCAGTGGTCTGCTCCTGCTGCTCCGCACTTCCGACGATCTTCGCCCTCAACAGGTCACGCTCAGCCCGGAGCTTCGCATTGCTCTCATTTAGTTGCCGGATGACGTCGGTAGACTGTTCAAACGAGGCTTGCAGGTCATCCTGCAACCTCGCCCACCTGGAGATCTGATCCATCTGCCTAAGGACGAGGGCACGGATGCGCCTGTAAGAGTCATCGCCTGCCCGTGAGGCATTTTCCCAGGCCGCTGCAGCAAGGGAGGACATCTCTGCTGCATTCGCGGCGCGGCGGGACATCTCTTCTGCTTCCTCGGCGCGGTCGAACCAGTCTGCTGCATCGACGGCACGGCAGGTCGTCCGTGCTACTTTGGCGGCGCGGCGGGACCTCTCTGCTGCTACGGCCATGCGGCAGGACATGTTGGCTGCTATCGCAACGAGGCGGGACATCTCTCGTGCTCCCGCTTCCAGGCTCGCCTCTCCCTGGTGGCAATCTCTCGACCCAGAACTCACGCTGGCCATGGCGGATGCAAGGGAACGATGATGAATGACTTGTTTGTTTTTGTCTTTTTGTGGATGAGGAGTTGAGGAGGAATGTGCAGTCATCTTGGAGTAGTAGTATTTATAACCGCGTAGTAATACACTCCTAAGTGGGAAACCATTTAGGTTTTGATCAGTGTGAACAGGTTTGCAATTTGGAATGTGACGGGACACATGCTCAAAATTTACTGATGGTTATAAGTGCGGCACTATTCCTGGAAGCCGTAACGTGGGTATGTATGCCTTCTCGGCCGCGTACGTGGCGTTTGCACGATAGGGTGCACTGCAATAGGTAATGTCAGCACACGTCTTGTTCCAACAACCGCGCGCGCTCGTTATTACCATTGTGCACACTTCTTTTAATTAGAATGGGTGTGCCGTCTAGCGCACACATGGTTATCTATCTAATTGTTTCAGTTTGTTGTGGCTAATCGCAAACAATTCATCCATGTGAAGTGTATGCCATCAATCGCAGACACTTTGATCTGGCTTACCCGTTTTTGTTCTATTGCCTAATCGCAAACAGTTAATCCATCTATAGCGTATGCCCTCAAGCACACACACCTTGATCTGGCTGACTATTTCTTTTGTGTTGCCTAATCACGAACAGTTCATCCGAGTGAACCGTATGCTGTATATCGCACACACCTTCATCTGGCTGCCCGTTTCTTTTGTGTTGACTAATCACAAACAGTTCATCTGAGTGAACCGTATGGTGTGTATCGCACACGCCTTCATCTGGCTGCCCATTTCTTTGGTTCCCCCTCACCGCAAACAGTTAATTGAACTGAACCGTATGCCCTACATCGCACACACAACTAAAATGTGAACCGTGTTTGATGTGTCCTCCATCGCAAACGTTTTACACATTTCTGACGGTTTTCATACCCCACCGTTTGCGATTATGGCATCGCACACAGTTTCTTGAAGGGTCTCTGATCGTAGTGTCACGTTAGCAGCATCCTGCAGTAGTGTAATAGCAGTCGCATCGTCTTCCGTTGGTAGTGTAGGTGTTGCTATGGTCAATGCAGAAGCTGCTACGTTTTTCTTTTTCTTAGGCTTCCACACTTGTTTTGGGGGTACCATGGGACGACTTTCGTTTAACAATTTATCCCTTTGCTTCTCTGCTTCTTGTTCCTCCTTCTCATGGCTCCTCATGCGCTACAATCTCCTTTTTTGTGCCTTGGTCAGACCGGAAGGACACCACTTAGGTTAATTATATTTTGGATCCCTCGATTTGGCCTTGCTTGTGCTAGCTTCATGATCATTAGCCATGGGACCCAGCTAGACAACAACCACATCTTTATTAGAATCAGTCGGATTACAACAATAATCGGCTCTTTGATTGTTAATTCTTTAGTGCCTATCATAATAGTTTCAGCACTAGTACTCTTCTCCTTTTGCTTGCTAGGCTCTGAAATTTTAGCACTTGGTGATTTAGCACGCCACACTTGCTTGCCAACCCTTCAATGATTATCTTGCATTGACTGATTGACACCGTTGTTCAAACGACCTCGTGTGGCACTACTAGGGAAATGCTTATACACAGGAACTCACTAGTAGCACTTTTCATAAGCAAGTGCTGCTGCTGCGCTTTTTGACAACAAGCGCTGCTACTAATCACTTAGCAGTAGCGCTGTGGATGCAAAACACGCTACTATTATAATTATCAGACAGATGCAGGTAGGATAGGTATACTAGTAGCGCTTATAATTGAAAGGCGCTACTGCTATTGAACTTAGAAGTAGCGCTTTACACTAACAAGCGCTACTACTAGAAATTCTACTGGTAATGATCATAGCAGTAGCGCTTTTTGCCTTCTAGCGCTACTACTATGTGTATCTTATCCACCCGCGCGCGTCCCTGCCACTCCACTCGCATTCTCACTTGCGCACAAACCGCCGCGCGCCGTCGCCGCCGTCGCCCACCAGCACCCCAAGGTAACTCCCTCCCTCTGCGCCCTCCTCATGACAACTAATTTCTATTGACAGCTTATTTCCATTCAAGCAAACATGTCCGACGCTTGGTAGACATGACCTACTACTGTCCCGGGGCTGAACTAAACTGCGAGGAGATAAGTCATTATGTTTCATGGCTTGAGGATCTTGATACTGTCAAGACAAATTATTTTCCTGAACTTCGAAATCTTAGTACTCAAAATGTGCGACCAATAGCGTGCGTATTGAACTACGGTCACATCTATTTAGGAAAGATGGTAAGATTTTTACTATTTGTCCTCAGTGCATCTTTTGCATACACTAGTAGAAAAAGGGGCTATGGTCCAGGCCACCTCAGCCCATTAGTCCCGGTTCAGTCTTGAACCGGGACCAATGTGGGCATTGGTCCCGGTTCGTGAGCCCAGGGGGCCGGCCGGGCCACGTGGGCCATTGGTCCCGATTCGTCTGGACCTTTTGGTCCCGGTTGGTGGGACGAACCGGGACCAAAGGGCCTCCCTCCTGGCCCACCACCATTGGTCCCGGTTGGTGGCATGAACCGGGACCAAAGGCTCCCCTTTAGTCCCGGTTCATGCCACCAACCGGGACCAATGAATTGCCTATATATACCCCCTCGCGCAAGAGCAGAGCACAGTGCTCTGTTTTTTCCGGCCGAGGGGGAGAGGCCTTTGTGGTGCTCTAGCTGACCTCCTATGCACATGAGGTGTTCGATGGAATGCCTGAGCCACACTACTTAAGCTTTCTCCTCTCGAAGCTCGACCTCCAAGCTCCATTTTCCTCGATATTTGTCTAGATTTAGCGGTCCGTCACGCCCCGTCCCCGTCTTCACCGCCGTCGATCACCCGCGCGGATCTCATCACCGACACCACCGTGGTGAGCCTCTTATTCTTATCTTCTTTCTGAAAGGAAAAATATTCTTACTTGTATGTTTAGATAGATACTTGTATCATTTTCTTACATTTATTATTGCATCTTATATAGTGCGATGGTTTTGGTATCCACCCCCGCCGGCCCTCATCCTGTCTATGATTCGGATTTGGTATGTATATTATCTTTATAACTATTGGTTCATTTATTGTTTATGAAAATTATGCCGACCAACGTGACATAGATTTTATTTATCTAGGATGTATGTGAATCGGAAATGCCAACCGACCTTGTCGAGAGGTTAAATTTAGTTGAAGAAGAAAACAATTTGTTGAAGGAAAAAATAAAAAAAATTGAGGAGGAGAAGATGATATTGGAGTTGCATGTTGCGGATGTCGTCGATGATCACAAGATCAAGATGGATGCAATGCGCTTGAAGATTAGAAAGATTAGAAAATATGCCATTCATACCGAGGCTTGGTATCATTATGCCGTTGGATCAATTGTTACCTTGGTTGCGATTATGATCGCATTTGTTTGCGCATTGAAATGTTTTACATAGTTTAAATGTATGGTTTAATTAATTAGATGCTCTGGAGAGCTATATGTTGTTAGATGAGAACTATGTATGCACTTTGGTTTTAATGTGATGATGAACTTCTATTAATTTGGACACTTAATTATATATAATGCACGTAGATGAACCGGCAATGGATGTACGGTGACAGACACACCCGCGAGTACATTAAGGGCGTGCATGAGTTTCTCGATGCGGCTGAGGCAAACAAGCAGAATGGTTTTATGTGTTGTCCATGCACTGAATGTGGGAATACGAGGTCTTACTCTAACCGGAAAATCCTTCACTCCCACCTGCTTTACAAGGGTTTCATGCCACACTATAATGTTTGGACGAGGCACGGAGAAATAGGGGTTATGATGGAAGACGGCGAAGAAGAAGAGTACGATGACAACTATGTGCCCCCTGAATACGGTGATGCTGCAACGGGGGGAGCTGGTGAAGATCAAGAGGAACCAGACGATGATGTGCCCAATGATGCTGCCACGGGTGAAGCTGCTGAAGATCAAGAGGAACCAGACGATGTGCCCGATGATGATGATCTCCGCCGGGTCATTGTTGATGCAAGGACGCAATGCATTACTCAAAAGGAGAAGCTGAAGTTCGATCGCATGTTAGAGGACCACAAAAAAGGGTTATACCCCAATTGCGAAGATGGCAACACAAAGCTCGGTACCGTACTGGAATTGCTGCACTGGAAGGCAGAGAATGCTGTGGCTGACAAAGGATTTGAGAAGCTACTGAAAATATTGAAGAAGAAGCTTCCAAATGATAACGAATTGCCCGACAGTACATACGCAGCAAAGAAGGTCGTATGCCCTCTAGGATTTGAGGTGGAGAAGATACATGCATGCCCTAATGACTGCATCCTCTACCGCGGTGCATACAAGGATCTGAACGAATGCCCGGTATGCGGTGCGTTGCGGTATAAGATCAGATGAGATGACCCCGGTGATGTTGATGGCGAGCCCCTCAGGAAGAGGGTCCCTGCAAAGGTGATGTGGTATGCTCCTATAATACCACGGTTGAAACGTCTGTTCAGAAACGAAGAGCATGCCAAGTTGATGCGATGGCACAGTGAGAACCGAAAGAAAGATGGGAAGTTGAGAGCACCCGCTGACGGGTCGTAGTGGAGAAAAATCGAGAGAAAGTACTGGGATGAGTTTGCAAAGGACCCAAGGAATGTATGCTTTGCTTTAAGCGTGGATGGTATTAATCCTTTTGGGGAGCAGAGCAGTAATCACAGCACCTGGCCCGTGACTCTATGTATGTATAACCTTCCTCCTTGGATGTGCATGAAGCGGAAGTTCATTATGATGCCAGTTCTCATCCAAGGCCCTAAGCAACCCGGCAACGAAATTGATGTGTACCTAAGGCCATTAGTTGAAGAACTTTTACAGCTATGGAATGGAAACGGTGTACGTACGTGGGATGAGCACAGACAGGAGGAATTTAACCTTAACGCGTTGCTGTTCGTGACCATCAACGATTGGCCCGCTCTCAGTAACCTTTCGGGACAGACAAACAAAGGATACCACGCATGCACGCACTGTTTAGATGACACTGAAAGTATATACCTGGACAAATGCAGGAAGAATGTGTACCTGGGCCATCGTCGATTTCTTCCGACCAACCATCAATGTCGAAAGAAAGGCAAGCATTTCAAAGGTGAGGCAGATCACCGGAAGAAGCCCGCCATGCGCACCGGTGATCACGTGCTTGCTATGGTCAATGATTTACCCTACGTCATCTTTGGAAAGGGTCCCGGTGGACTAGCTATTCCGAATGACGCTGAGGGACATGCAGCCATGTGGAAGAAGAAATCTATATTTTGGGACCTACCCTACTTGAAAGACCTAGAGGTCCGCTCCTCGATCGACGTGATGCACGTGACGAAGAACCTTTGCGTGAACCTGCTAGGCTTCTTGGGCGTGTATGGGAAGACAAAAGATACGCTGGAGGCACGGGAGGACCTGCAACGTTTGCACGAAAAAGACGACATGCCTCCGAACCAGTATAAAGGTCTTGCCAGCTACACTCTTACGAAAGAAGAGAAAGAAATCTTCTTTGAATGCCTGCTTAGTATGAAGGTCACGACTGGCTTCTCATCGAATATAAAGGGAATAATAAATATGCCAGAGAAAAAGTTTCAGAACCTAAAGTCTCATGACTGCCACGTGATTATGACGCAACTGCTTCCGGTTGCATTGAGGGGGCTTTTACCGGAAAACGTCCGATTAGCCATTGTGAAGCTATGTGCATTCCTCAATGCAATCTCTCAGAAGGTGATCGATCCAGAAATGGTACCAAGGCTAAGGAGTGATGTGGCGCAATGTCTTGTCAGTTTCGAGCTGGTGTTCCCACCATCCTTCTTCAATATCATGACGCACGTCCTAGTTCATCTAGTCGACGAGATTGTCATCCTGGGGCCCGTATTTCTACACAATATGTTCCCCTTTGAGAGGTTCATGGGAGTCCTAAAGAAATATGTCCGTAACCGCGCTAGGCCAGAAGGAAGCATCTCCATGGGCCATCAAACAGAGGATGTTATCGGGTTTTGTGTTGACTTCATTCCTGGCCTTAACAAGATAGGTCTCCCTAAATCGCGGTATGAGGGGAGACTGACTGGAAAAGGCAGTCTTGGAAGAGACTCAATAATATGCAGGGACGGATATTCTTGGTCTCAAGCACACTACACAGTTCTACAGAACTCTACCTTGGTGACCCCGTATGTCGATGAACACAAGAACAGTCTACGCTCCAAACACCCGGAGCAATGCGACGACTGGATTACATGTGAACACATCAGGACTTTCAGCAGTTGGTTGGAAACACGTCTCAGAGGTGACAACACTATTTGTGATGAGTTGTACTTGTTGTCCAGGGGACCATCTTTGACTGTATTGACTTACAAAGGATACGAGATAAATGGGAATACATTTTACACGATCGCCCAAGATCAGAAGAGCACCAACCAAAACAGCGGTGTCCGCTTTGATGCAGCAACCGAGAGCGGAAAGGACACATATTATGGTTACATAGTGGACATATGGGAACTTGACTACGGACCTGATTTTAAGGTCCCTTTGTTTAAGTGCAAATGGGTCATTCTGTTTGGCGGCGGGGTACAAGTAGACCCACAGTACGGAATGACAACAGTGGATCTGAAAAATCTTGGGTACACTGACGAACCGTTCGTCCTAGCCAATGATGTGGCACAGGTTATCTATGTGAAGGACATGTCTACTAAACCGAGAAAAAGAAAAGATAAGGAAGCGAATACATCATACGATGAGCCAAAGCGCCACATAGTTCTTTCAGGAAAAAGGGACATCCTGGGAGTGGACGGCAAGACAGACATGTCTGAAGATTATGAAAAGTTTGATGAAATTCCTCCCTTCAATGTCAAGGCTGACCCAAGCATCCTGATAAACAATGAAGATTATCCATGGTTGCGGCGCAATAAGAAAATGACACAAGCGAAGAAAAAGTGAAGACTTTCTCCCGCAATAAGAAAATGCTATGGGGGTGAAATTATGATACCATGCATCCCAACTTTCAACTTTTTCAGAGTTCATTTGAAATGCTTTCATGTCTTATGGTTTGAAACTTTGATACTTCGAAAGTGATTGTCCATTTTGTACACGAAGTGCATCAAGTTTTTGTCGTAACCCTCTCTACTTTTTGGAACATGCTATGTGGGTGAAATGATGATACCATGCCAACTTTCAACCTTTTCAGAGTTCATTTTGAAATGCTTTCCAATTTCAGAGTCATTTAGCTCAAAGAATGAATTAATAGCAAACAGAATGAACTACAAAAATTTTATGAAAATAAAAACAATCAATTAAAATATTATGTTATGATCAACTAAAATAAAACTATAATATTCTTCAATGGCAAAAAGAATATAATTTGTGTGACCTAAAAGCAAACTATAAGTATTTAATTGTAAGTATAAATAAAAAATAAATAGCAAAGAAGAAAAAAATTCATAAACTATTGATTCACACAAATTTTTAAAAATTCAAATTTAAACTATTGAAAATTTAAAACTAATGGCACTAACACAAAGTTTATAATTTTTTGACCTAAAAGCAAAAAGAAATCACTAAAAAACTGTAAGTATTTAATTGTAAGTAGAAATAAAAAATAAATAGAAAAAAATTCTAATTTTATAGTAAAGTTATTCATAAACTAGTGATTCACACAAATTTTTAAAAATTCAAATTTAAACTATTTAAAATTTAAAACTAATGGCACTAAAAGAAAGTTTATAATTTTTGTGACCTAAAAGCAAAAAGAAATCACTAAAAAACTGTAAGTATTTAGTTGTAAGTAGAAATAAAAAAATAAAAAAACCAAAAAAATATAGAAACAAAAAAGAAAAAACCAAAAAAAATGCCTCCTACTGGGCTTCCACGGCCTGAATACGACTAGAAACCCTACATGGGCCAGGATTTAGGCCCGCAGAGGCCCAATAGGCCCACAGGCAGTAGCAGTTTAGGCCCGAAAGCCTGCATTTGAGAGGAGCTCGAAAGGGGAGGCAGAGCAGCGCTTATAAACCAGTATCGGCGCCCTTCAGCTAGCGATGGGGACTAAACTTCTGGGCGCGGGGCGCACAAGGGCATTGATCCCGGTTGGTGGCACCAACCGGGACTAAAGGTGGCATTGGTCACGGTTCGTGGCACCAACCGTGACCATTGCCCCCCTTTAGTCCCGGTTGGTGCCACCAACCGGGACCAAAGGCCGCCGCTTCCCGCCCTTTGGGCTGCTGAAAATTGGCCTTTGGTCCCGGTTCGTGGCACCAACCGGGACTAAAGGGAGCATTAGTCATGGGTCGTGCCACGAACCGGGACCATTGCTCTGCCTATATATACAGCACTTGCGAAATTTTCGGCAACTGTTCCATTCCCCATCGCCGACGCCGCCAGGCTGCTCGTCCTCCTCGTCGCCGTCGCCGCGCCCTGCCCCGTCGTCGTCCAGCGCCCCTGCCCGTGCTCGCCGTCGCCGTCGCCCGGGCCCCTGCCCCCTCGTCGCGCCCCCCCCCCCCCGCGCCCTGCTCGCCGTCGCCGCCCCGTGCTCGCCGTCCCTGCCCCATCGCCGTCGCCCTCCCGCGTGCCGCCCCGCCGTCGCCGTCGCCGTCGCCCGCCCGCCCCCATCGTCGCTGTCGCGGTCCTCCTCTGGTCCAGCCGCGGCGCCCTTTTTTTCTGTTATATGCTTTTTTTCTGCTATATGCTTTTTTTTCATGTATATATGCAAAAAATATATATGTATATTTATGCTTGTTTTTTCATAGATATTTTTCTGTTCATAGATATTTTTTCATAGCTATATTAGGATTTTTTTCTGTTCATAGATATTTTTTCATATATATGCTTGCTTTTTATATATATGTGTATATATGTTCTCTGTGTATATATCTATGTTCATGTATATATGCAAAAAATAGTTCTTTAGAAAAATTAGGATTTTTTTGGTGATATTAATTATTTTAAATATGAAATTGTTTTTATATTCATATGAACAAATGAATTAGAAGAGGGAGAAGAAGAGGGGGTCGAGAGGGGGTCTAGGGTCGCCGAGGGGTCGAGGGTCGTCGAACATGGGAGGAGGAAGAGGATAAAAAAAAGAGGAAGAAGAAGAAAAAAAAGAGGAGAAGAAAGAATAGAGGAGAAGTCTCCTCTATTCTTTCTTCTCCTCTTTTTTTTCTTCTTCTTCCTCTTTTTTTATCGGGAACGAGGGTCGTCGAGGGTCGCCGAGCGGTAGAGGAAGAAGAGGATAAACTAGAAGAGGAAGAAAAAAAAAGAGGGGTCGACGGTCGCCTAGGGGTCGAGGGTCGAGAGGGGGTCTAGGGTCGCCGAGAGGGGAGAGGAAGACGAGGAGAAATAAATAAGAAGAAGAAAAAAGAAGAAGAAAAAGAGGAGAAGAAGAAAGGAATAGAGGAGAAAAGAGAAAAATAGCCTCTCTTTTTTTCTTCTTTTTTTTCTTCGACACGTGGGGAGGGGGGGGGGGGGGTCGAGAATGCCGGACATTCATGAGAGAGGCGAGGAAAGAATTAATAGAGGAGACTTCTCCTCTATTCTTTCTTCTCTTCTTTTTTCTTATTCTTCTTCCTCTTTATTTTATCGGGAACGAGGGTCGTCGAGAGGGCCGCCGAGTGGTAGAGGAGAAACCCTAAATAGAAAGTATCGTCGGTGTGAGATACATGTACCGTCGGTGTCGGACATTACATCCACATCCCACAAGTGGCGCGGGCTTCGACGCCCACGTCACTTGTGGGACATGGATGTAGTGTCCGACACCGAAGGCCACATGTATCTCACACCCACGATACTTGCTAGCTATTTAGGGTTTCCTTTCACACTAGGCAACCTCCCAACCCCTCGGCGATCCTCTCGAACATGAGAGGAAGAAGAGGGTCGTCCAGGGTTCGAGGGTTCGAGGGTTCTTCTCCTCTATTCTTTCTTCTCTTTTTTTCTTCTTCTTCTTCCTCTTTATTTTATTGGGAACGAGGGTCGTCGAGAGGGCCGACGAGTGGTAGAGGAGAAACCCTAAATAGAAAGTATCGTCGGTGTGAGATACATGTACCGTCGGTGTCGGACACTACATCCACATCCCACAAGTGGCTCAGGTTTCGACGCCCACGTCACTTGTGGGACATGGATGTAGTGTCCGACACCGAAGGCCACATGTATCTCACACCCACGATGCTTGCTAGCTATTTAGGGTTTCCTCTACCGAAAAGAAGAGGAGAAACAAATAAGAAGAAGAAAACAGAAGAAAAAGAATTTTCTCTTCTTCTCCACTATTCCTTTCTTCTTCTCCTCTTTTGTTTCTTCTTTTTTTTCTTCGATCTTCTCCTCTAGCTATTCCTTTCTTCTTCTCCTCTATTGGTCGAGGGTCGGGAACTAGGGTAGAGGGTCGAGGGTCGTTAAGGGGTCAAGGGTCGAGGGTTTCAGGGTCGTTGAGGGTTCGAGGGGTCAAGAATCGCCGAGGGGTCGAGAGAGGTTTCCTAGTGTCAAAGTATTGAAGAAATCCATGCCTTCATCATTAGCCGGAAGTAACCAGGGCGTGTTGGTACGAAGTTCTGCAAAGTTGTTCTGGAATGGAGTCCCGGATAGAATAATCCGCCTTTTGGTACGAATTCCGCAAAGGCCTTCCAAATAGCGATATTCGGAAGGCTCTTGCTGAACTTTGTACCAAAAAGCGAATTATCCTATCTGGGACTCCGTTCCAGAACAACTTTGAAGAGCTTCCTACCATCATGCACATGTTACTTTCGCCTAATGATGAAGACATGGTTTTGTTGAATCCTTTGACACTAGGAAACCTCCCGACCCCAAGGCGATCCTCTCGAACATGAGAGGAAGAAGAGGATAAAAAAAGAAGAGGAAGAAGAAGAAAAAAGAGGAGAAGAAAGAATGGAGGAGTTCTTCTCCTCTATTCTTTCTTCTCCTCTTTTTTTCTTCTTCTTCCTCTTTTTTTATCGGGAACGAGGGTCATCGAGGGACATATATAGATGTAGTGTCGTCGTTGTCGATATATACCCCCTCCCGATAGCTTACTATGATTAGGTAGCTAGTTCTACGTTTGGCACTAATATATCCATCTGTCATGTTTGAATAATAATTGCCATGTTGTAAATATTTGTAGAAACTATGGACACCGCCCTAGATGAAGCAACAAAAGAAGCGTTGTTGAGGGAGATAATCGCACAAGGAAGTGATTACGTCTCGTACTATCTCAACGATATCATCGATGGTCCGGAAGGAGAGGGTGAACAAGCTGGCTACGGTGACCTAATGCCGGTGCAAGAAGAAGAACATGAGGACGGCACCGGTGACCCAATACCGGTGCAAGAAGGAGACCGTGATGACGGCTCCGGTGACCGAACCGAGTCCGGCCAGGTATATATATTAGTTAAGCCTATGCTAACTAGCTGATTGATGCATTCATTTTTTTGGTATGTACACATATTCATTAAGTCTTTGTTCTTATTTCTAGCACTCCGGATCGAGCACAACTTCGGTAAAGAGACGAGGCCCGAAGAAAAAGTTGAGCTCGGATGAAAAGCTTGAGATCACAGCAATCGCGCCCGACGGCCAACATATTGAACCCCTCCGGACAAAGAGGGCATTTGTTGCTCAGTGCGGGGTTCTGGTTAGGGACAAGATCCCGATAAGCATCCAGCAATGGTTTAAGCCGGCTACAGAAGACCCTGAGGTGTCTTATGTCAATGATATGCAGAAAAATGATCTTTGGACTGAGCTGAAGTCAAATTTCACCCTACCGCCAGAGGATAATCCAGAGAACCCAATTAAAGAGAAATTAATCAAGTATTTTGCTCTGAAGAGGATGGCAGATCTATTCAAGAGGTGGAAGAAAGAGCTGAGTAGGTTTGTCCATAAAAAAGAGACACCAGAATTCAAGGGCAGATATGAGAAGATCAGAGATCACTGGCCCGCATTTGTGGCCTACAAGACATCGGAAAAGAGTAAGAAGATGTCAGCGACAAACAAGCAGAATGCCGCGAAGAAGAAGCTTCACCATCGCACGGGGTCAGGTGGCTACCTCGTAGCCTGGCCTAAGTGGTCCAAGGTTGAGAATGATCTGGTTCATAAAGGGATCGGACCGGAGACAAATAACTGGCCAGACCGTTGCCGGACTTGGTTCTTCGGGGCTGGCGGAACCTTGGACCCTAAAACAGGGAAATGCATTTGGACGAACGAACAAATGGACATACCAGTCAGTAAGCTTAAGAACTATATCGACGCAGCGCAGGAAGGGACGTTCTTTCCAGACAGAGAGCACGACGAGCTCACAATGGCCCTCGGGAATCCTGAGCACCCTGGACGGACACGAGGCACGGCAGGCTCCGTTCCGTGGAAGGTTGGGTTTCCGGACGCAGGCAGTTACAAATCCCATGAGAGGAGGAAAAAAGTGCAGCAGACTGAACTGCAGGCGCTGCATGCAAGGGTACAAGCGATAGAGGAACGAGAAGCAAATCGCGGCAAACGTACTGCCGAAGCCTCCCCCGAAGCTACCCCACCATCTCAGCGCAGAAGCAGCGTGGCTTCCACCGAGCAGCTTCAGCTGCAACATGCCTTGACGGCTCCTGCCAGCTATCCTGTGGATGCTATAACGGAGTCTCAAAATTGCCACCTTATGACGCAATGGATGAACTTGAAGGTCAAGGCGGCTGTTGGCTCTGTTTATCCTACTGAACCCGGCGCAACTTTTCACTGCATGCCTATTCCAGAAGGATATGCTAGGGTGATGGTGGATGAGATAACGGAGGGATTTGAGGACCTCCAGCTTGACCACCCTACCGGTGAAGGGGAGACTCGGCTGGGGTCTGCTCTAAAGACTCCATGCCTATGGCGGAAGGACCTCATCATCCTTCCGAACTGGACGCCTCCGCCTCCTCCTCCTCCTCCGGCGAGTCAGGGCACTCCGCCTCCTCCACTGCCTCCTCCTCCGGCGAGTGACGATCAGGGCCCTCGGCCGGCTCCTTCTCCGGCGCGTGGCGGCACTCCGCCTCCGTCTCCGCCTGCGCCGACGCGCCCGAGCAGCCAACCTCCTCCTTCTCCGCCTCGTCAGCAAGGGCAGAAGAGACCTGCTGCCGCTCCAGCTGCTCCGGCGGGTCGTAGTCCTTCTCCTCTGCCTCTTAAGCAAGTAAAGAAGACAACCGCTTCGTCTGCTCGGTCGGCGTCTAGCAGTACAACCAGAGGCGGGAGGACATACAGATTCGGTCCTTCTCTGAAGACTCCAGAGGAGTTACCATACGAGAGGACCCAGGAGGAGAACGCCGAGATCGCTCGAGAAGAAGTGAGGAAATTCTTTGAAGGGGTGAAAGCAAAGAAACATCCACCTCCGGAGGAGAAGGTAGATGGGGTGAAAGTGAAGCGCACTCTGGCTACCCTGACAAAACCAACAAAGTCTGATCCGCCGAAAGGAAACTATGACCGCATTATTGGAAAGGAATTTGCCGAAGCGGAGCGGTCGGGAACTACTGTCAGTGATGAAAGGCTGAAAAAACGACGAGCTGGGAAACAAATTGCCCAGCTCGGCAAACAAGCGAAGCAATCATGCCCCCCGCTCAAGGTGCCTAGCCACAACATCGCTAATGATCCGAGGATGGTGCCCGGTTATAATAATCTTGCAGATTACCAGCCCAACGAAGTACATTATGAACCCATGGACATGCAGATGCAAAGATACGAGTACGGGAAGCCTCT
This sequence comes from Triticum monococcum, assembly GCA_034509565.1. Taxonomy (NCBI): domain Eukaryota; kingdom Viridiplantae; phylum Streptophyta; class Magnoliopsida; order Poales; family Poaceae; genus Triticum; species Triticum monococcum. The sequence goes on along the minus strand of CM067845.1, from coordinate 9,456,000 downwards.
CGTCAAAGATGAAAGATCTCTATCAATGATGATGCGAAGATTGCATGATTGGTACTTGAAAATCTGCAGAGACTCTGGGGGGAGGAGTACATTGTATGTGAGAGTTAAAAAGGAGCATGACCTCGTTGGAATTGATCTGTTGCATGTTCCATTTGAGGAGTTCTATCAGTTTTTCAATCAATTGGCCCTCGATAAAACAACGGTCGCCTGCTACTGTCTGTAAGTAGTACTACTTCTGTCATTAAGTTTCTCTATATAGCTTAGCTCTTTCATTGCATGTATTTATAATCATCCTCACTATATTATGCAGATTGAAGATCGTCGAATTGAAGAAAAGACAAGTCGGTGATATTGGGTTCATTAACACATATCTCATAGATGCAATTCAGGTTAAACTTCATGTCGCAGCTACCGAGGCCAACTTGCTACAATCGTTCGTAATAAATCAAAACAAAGAGATAATACTCTTTCCTTAAAACTTCAAGTGAGTGTTACTGTCTTGTGCGTATTCGGTTTCCCTTATATATTACTCAAGGTTATAGTAATGTAATTCATGAGTTATGCATGCGTGTGCAGTTTCCACTATATTCTCCTAGAGATTAAGCTTGAGCAGGGACTAGTAACCGTCTTAGACTCAAAACGAAAAGATCCCCAGGACTATGCAGACATGACTGAAATCCTCAAGAAGTAAGTTAAATCGATCATTATCCACCATATCAGCAACTTTGTTCATTTCCTGATATCAAGTAATTGTTTTCTTTGTCCGGCAGGGTTTGGAGAAAATTCACCAAAAAAGTTCCAGGACTGCCGAAGGAGCTGGAATTTAGACACCCGAAAGTAAGTACTATAGTAGCATGTTCCGCGCATCTCCTAGTGATTCAAGCGCTAGTTTCATCAATACCATTTAGCATTCTTGCTTATCAGTTTGATTGACCTCTATTTCTTGTAAAGTGGTTGTGGCAGGAACAAGGGAATGATTTCTGTGGATACTACATCTGCGAGTCCATCCGCCACACGACGTGTGAGCGGGGCGGGTACTCTAACGAACAATATGAAGTACGTAAATAACAATATTCACAATTTTATTTTATTACCATCATTTGTGTTGAGTTTCATTCATTCATATATATGTATGTATTGACCCCCTTCTTCAAATTAGATGTTTCGGAAGCGGGATGAACTCCCAGCACCAGCTCGCATGCGAGCAATTCAAGAGGAATTGGCGGCATTCTTTCTTGACCACGTGATCCCTGAAGACGGAGAATTCTATGTTAAACCTGAGTCCGTATGATTATATTTGTAAGAGATAATTACTGTATATATGTAGCCGGTACTGTCAGATAGATATACGAGGACTTGTTGTTCGACCAATCTCTCGTAGAAGGAGAGGTGGTCGATATCACTTCTCTCTGTATGCATATATGTTCATGACGATCTTCTGTTTCCTTCGTTTATTTTACTAGCTAGCCAGCGTGTCTAGTCCTCTCTATACGTATGTATAGTACGTAGCGTCGACCAAGCACGGACACAAGAGAGGACACTTCTCTATATTAATTATAGCTAGCTAACACAATATATGAAACACCTAAATTAACCCCCCAAAACCCCCAACCCCCCCCCCCCCCTTCAAAAAAAACAAAAACCCTAGCCACAGAAATGCTGACACGTGGATGCCTATTGGTCCCGGTTGGTGCCACCAACCAGGACCAAAGGGTCTCCTGACTGGGCTCTGCACACTGCCCACGTGGATGGGCTTTAGTCCCGGTTCTGGATTGAACCGGGACTAAAGGTGGGAGGTATTAGTACCGACACTTTAGTCCCGATTCAGGAACCGGGACTAAAGGCCCTTACGAATCGGGACTATAGGCCCTTTCTCTACCAGTGTATAAACATACAACAAAAATAAGTTGCAATAAAAAATAGGAAAAATAAGCAGTAGCGCTTCTTTTGAAAAGCGCTATTGCTACTTACCTCTATCAGCAGCGCTTTTCCAAAAAGAGCGCTACTGCTAACTAGGTGTACCAGCGCTACTGCTACCAGTTAGCTGTAGCGCCCTACTAGTAGCGCTTGTACAAGCGCTACTAGTAGCTCTAAAACCAGCGCTACTACTAGGGTTTTCCCTATTAGTGTGGGATAAGAGATCCTCTCATGAATGGGCCTCCTTGGATCTGCCCACCCCGGATGAAAAGCATAAGCGGTCATTGGGGGCTGCCCCCATCCTCCACTGAAACCTCCCATGTAGTATGTGAAGGAAATATTCCCTAGAGGCAATAATAAAGTTATTATTTATTTTATTATTTCATGATAAATGTTTATTATTCATGCTAGAATTGTATTAACCGAAAACTTAGTACATGTGTGAATACATAGACAGAACATAAGTGTCCCTAGTATGCCTCTACTTGACTAGCTCGTTTATCAAAGATGGTTATGTTTCCTGACCATAGACATGTGTTCTCATTTGATGAATAGGATCACATCATTAGGAGAATGATGTGATGGACAAGACCCATTCATTAGCTTAGCATTATGATCGTTACAGTTGCATTGCTACTACTTTCTTCATGACTTATGCATGTTCCTCGGACTATGAGATTATGCAACTCCCAAATACCGGAGGAACACTTTGCGTGCTTTCAAACGTCACAACGTAAATGGGTGATTATAAAGATGCTCTACAGGTGTCTTCGAGGGTATTTGCTGGGTTGACATAGATCGAGATTAGGATTTGTCACTCCATGTTTCGGAGAGGTATCTCCGGGCCCTCTCGGTAATGCTCATCACTATAAGCCTTGCAAGCAATGTGACTAATGAGTTAGTTGCGGGATGAAGTATTACGGAACGAGTAAAGAGACTTGTCGGTAACGAGATTGAACTAGGTATGGTGATACCGACGATCGAATCTCAGGCAAGTAATATACCGATAACAAAGGGAACAACGTATGTTGTTATGCGGTTTGACCGATACAGATCTTCGTAGAATATGTAGGAGCCAATATGAACATCCAGGTTCCGCTATTGGTTATTGACCAGAGATGTATCTCGGTCATGTCTACATAGTTCTCGAACCCGTAGGGTCCGCACGCTTAACGTTCGATGACGATTTGTATTATGAGTTATGTGATTTGATGACTGTAGTTTGTTCAGAGTCCCGGATGAGATCACGGACATGACTGAGGGAGTCCTGAATTAGGGGGTCCTCGGACAGCCGGACTATGTACTTTGGCTGGACTGTTGGACTATGAAGATACAAGATTGAAGCCTTCGTCCCGTGTCCGGATGGGACTCTCCTTGGCGTGGATGGCAAGCTTGGCAATTCGGATATGTAGATCTCCTCCCTTATAACCGACTCTTTGTAACCCTAGCCCCCTCCAGTGTCTATATAAATCGGAGGGTTTAGTCCGTAGGATAACAACAATCATAACCATAGGCTAGCTTCTAGGGTTTAGCCTCTACGATCTCGTGGTAGACCAACTCTTGTAATACTCATATCATCAAGATCAATCAAGCAGGAAGTAGGGTATTACCTCCATCGAGAGGGCCCGAACCTGGGTAAACATCGTGTCCCCCGCCTCCTGTTACCATCCACCTTAGACGCACAGTTCGGGACCCCCTACCCAAGATCCGCTGGTTTTGACACCGACATTGGTCCTTTCATTGAGAGTTCCACTGTGCCGTCGCGATAAAGGCTCGATGGCCCCTTCAATCATCGGTAACGATGCGATCCAGGGTGAGATTTTCCTCGCCAGACAAATCTTTGTATTCGGCGACTTCGTACTGCAGGCCAACTCGCTTGGCCATCTAGAGCAGATCGAAAGCTATGCCCCTGGCCATCAGGTCAGGTTTGGAAGCTTGAACTATACTGCCGACATCCGCGGAGACTTGATCTTCGATGGATTTGAGCCCATGTCAGGTGCGCCGCATAGTCTCGACGAGCATGACATAGCTCTGCCGTCGGACAGTGTTCGGGAGATCACACCTGCGGCTACTCCGGCCCTCAATCCGGAGCAGATCGTGTCGTCCGATGATCGGTGGATAGACCCCACCACGGAGGCCGCAAACTCAGCAGCGAGAGAGCCGAATACTGACTTTACCTCTTATGAGACCTATGTTGTCGAACCCTTGGATTCATCCCCGGCCACGGGCTCCGAACCGCCCGCGTCCGTGCCTATCGAAACTGATTGGGCACCGATTATGGAGTTTTCCTCCGCGGATATCTTTCAGCACTCACCCATGAGCGACGTGCTAAATTCATTAAGGTCTCTCTCCTTGTCAGGAGACCCTTGGCCGAACTATGTCCAGCTTGAGTGGGAAGCGAACGATGAAGAAATTCGTTCCCTACCCACCACTCACTTAATAGCCACTTTCGACGACTTAACCAACATGCTCGATTTCGGCTCCAAAGACATCGATGGTATGGATGACGATGCAGGAGACGAACAAGAACCACCACCCACAGGGCACTGGACTACCACCTCATCATATGATATATACATGGTGGACACCCCCAAAGAAGGCGATGGCGATAAGGCAATGGAGGATAATCCCTCCGAGAAGCAACCCAAGCACCGGCATCAGCGGCACCGTTCTATGCCCCGCCATAGCAAAAGGAGCGATACCGGCACAAGAGACAATAACGCCGCAGATAAGGCCGAAGACAAAGACAATCCCCTCCAGCCAGGTTTCAAGCAAGAGGGTGGGCAAGCTAGCCCTAAGGAGCAGGCAGCTGGCAGAGAATCTGAGGATGACAATTGCATGCCCCTCTCAGAAGACGAGGTGAGCCTAGGCAACAAAGAATTTATTGTGCCCAAGGATCCCGTCGAACAGGAGCGCTTTAAGCGCCGGCTTATAGCCACAGCAAAAAGCCTGAAGAAAAAGCAGCAGCAGCTTCAAACTGACCAAGATCTGCTAGCAGATAGATGGACCGAGGTCCTGGCGGCCAAGGAATATGAACTCGAACGGCCAACCAAGAGTAACCCAAAGCGCAGGTTGCTACCCCAACTCGAGGAGGAAGCAGTAAAACCCACAATACCAGCGTACGATGCAGCTGATCGGCCACCTCGTGGCCGAGACAGAGTGGCATATCAGCCCGAAGACCAGCCCGCACCCTGTCGCCTGTCAAACAAAAACACCAAGGCCCGGGGCAACACGCAGGACCTGCAAGACGTATTGGAAAACAAAGCAGGACATAAAAGATCGATCTACGGATCACGGGGGCGCGCCCGAACGCGCAACGATGATCGTCACGCCGGATACACTAAAAGCAAATCCGGCCGGGCCGAATACAGTAGACAAGACTCGTATGAACTGCGTCGTGACATAGCCCGGCACAGAGGCGCCGCACACCCCCTATGCTTCACTGATGATGTGATGGATCACGAATTCCCAGAAGGATTTAAGCTGGTGAATATTGAGTCATACGATGGTACGACAGACCCCGCGGTATGGATCAAGGATTTCCTCCTCCACATCCACATGGCCCGTGGTGACGATCTACATGCCATCAAGTACCTCCCACTAAAACTCAAAGGACCAGCTCGGCATTGGCTCAATAGCTTGCCAGCAAACTCCATTGGCAGTTGGGAGAATCTGGAAGATGCATTCCTTGACAATTTCCAGGGCACTTATGTGCGACCACCGGATGCTGATGACTTGAGCCACATAACCCAACAGCCAGGGGAATCGGCCAGGAAATTCTGGACTCGGTGCCTAACTAAAAAGAACCAAATTGTCGACTGTCTGGATGCCGAGGCCTTAGTGGCATTTAAGCATAAGATCCGTGACGAGTGGCTCACCCGACACCTCGTCCAAGAGAAGCCGAAGTCCATGGCAGCCCTCACGACACTAATGACCCGCTTTTGCGTAGGCGAGGACAGCTGGCTGGCTCGCAGCAACAACACATCAAGAAATCTTGGCAATTTAGATGCCAAAGATACTAACGGCAGACCACGTCATAACAGACACAAGCACCGCAACAACGGCGACAATGCCGAAGACACGGCAGTCAATGCCGATTCAGTGGCTCTAAATCCGGTCAGCGGAAAAAGCCATTCAAAAGAAGCAATCCGGGCCCGTCCAGTTTGGACCGCATACTCGATCGTTCGTGTCAAATTCATGGCACCCCCGATAAGCCAGCCAACCACACCAACAGAGAATGCTGGGTGTTCAAACAGGCCGGCAAGTTCAATACCAAAAACAAGGAAAAGGGGCTGCATAGCGACGATGAAGAAGAGCCCCGGCCGCTAAACACAGGAGGACAGAAGAAATTTCCTCCCCAAGTGAAAACGGTGAACATGATATATGCATCCCATATTCCCAAGAGGGATCGGAAGTGAGCACTAAGGGACGTCTATGCGATGGAGCCAGTCGCCCCAAAGTTCAACCCATGGTCTCCTTGTCCGATCACTTTCGATCGTAGGGACCACCCCACTAGTATCCATCATAGCGGTTCTGCCGCATTGGTTGTTGATCCCATCATTGATGGATTTCACCTCACTCGAGTCCTTATGGACGGTGGCAGCAGCCTGAACCTGCTCTATCAGGATACAGTGCGCAAAATGGGTATAGATCCCTCAAGGATCAAACCCACGGAAACCACCTTCAAGGGCGTCATACCAGGTGTAGAGGCCTGTTGCACGGGCTCAATCACACTGGAAGTGGTCTTCGGATCTCCGGACAACTTCCGAAGCGAAGAGTTAATCTTCGATATTGTCCCCTTCCGCAGTGGCTATCACGCACTACTCGGACGAACCGCATTTGCTAGATTCAACGCGGTACCACATTATGCATACCTCAAGCTCAAAATGCCTGGACCTCGTGGAGTTATCATAGTTAATGGAAACACAGAACACTTGCTCCGCACGGAGGAGCACACTGCGGCCCTCGCAATGGAAGTACAAAGCAGCATTCTGAGGCCAACCGCCAATTTGGTGACAAGGCCCCCAGACACCTTCAAGCGAGTCCGGAGTAACCTGCAACAGGATCTCCAGGCACGTTCAGAGCTCGGGTAGCAATTCGGCCTCTGTCATAGTCCCAGTCAAGCAGCGAAATTTGTGCCACGCGTACATAACTACGCACTCAAGATACCATGGGCATATGCGGAGGCACGGCTATGGCATGCCCCACAATGCGGCTCAACCACCCCAGGCGCCGTATACCTTTATCATATTCTCTCTTTCAGGACCTTACTCTCTGGAAGCCCTTTCCGGTAGTCTGATTGCTGGACCCATTACGGGAAGGAAATACAAGGAAGCAAGAAGCTCTGACGTACATGGGAATTCCCAGTTGGTCTCTGATAACGATCGATGTACCTATTTTTACATACCCATACACAGCTTGCCCTTGGATAGGACATGTCAAATAGTCCCATTTTTTGCTTATTGCACTACTTGTATACGTACGCTTTGACGTATTATTTAAGTAACAATGCATAACGTTAGCCTATTGTTGCATTTCTTTTTTTTCTTTCCTTGTCTGCTTATTTACGACAAATGGCACTCGTACATTCTGGTACGACCAATGCGCCAGGGGCTTCAGTGTACCCCATAACACGGCACGAAAAGTCCGAACACTTTCGATAGTGCGGCACCCCGAACTTATAGCATTATATGCATCAGCTCCGAATCATGTCTTGGGGTCAATAGTTGGGTTTGCCCGGCTCCCATGTTTTGGTACCTTACGTTCCACTATATTGGCTAAGGTAGCACTGGGAGAACTACTGCGATTGTGTCCCGGTTCTTCCGGACGAGCACCTCAGTAGAGAAAGCCGAAAACTGACTGTCATGATGCGGCGAGAGCTGGTCGATGTTTGAGAGGTCTCAAATCCTTAAAGATTTTTTCCGCTTCGGGCATGGAGTCGGCCTTGTACGATTTGGGCGTACATAGCGCCCCAAGTTCGGCCTTCCGAATACTTGGGGCTTCGCCAAAATTTAAAATTGTAGACTTCTATGGCTAAGTGAGAGTGATAAAGCTTTATAGTTCGATTGCCTGGTTTGTTGTGCTGAACACCTCCTTCGAAGGACCCAAAACTGGGATAAAGAGTGATCAGGTTTATCTCAAACACCTCAGTACTAGTTACATGGGGGCATAAGCCGACGACTAGCCAACTCTCGGATTTTATAAACGGCCGCACAGAAGGTAATATTTTAAATCAACAAAGCGTTATATAGCGCACATGAACTCTATTTCATATTACAGGATCACATGAGTACATTAATTCAAATATTACATCCTTAGCACATTCCTCCGCCACAAGGCGGGCACCCTTCAGGACACTGTCATAATACATTTTGGGGTGGCAATGCTCCTTGCCCTCCGGTGGCCCCTCCTGCACCAGCTTTTTTGCGTCCATCTTTGCCCAGTGCACTTTCGCACGGGCAAAGGCCCTGCATGCACCTTTCATACAGATGGACCGCTTTATGACTTCGAGCCGTGGGTAGGCATTCACAAGCCGCTTTACCAGGCCGAAGTAGCTACTGGGCAGGAGCTCGCCAGGCCACATCCGGACTATGAGACCCTTCATGGCCTGTTCGGCCGCCTTGTGAAGCTCGACCAGTTGCTTCAACTGGTCGCTCAAGGGCATCGGATGTTCGGCCCCAGTATACTGAGACCAGAACAACTTCTCCGTCGAGCTCCCTTCCTCGGCGCGGTAGAACTCTGTAGCATCTGACACACTGCTGGGTAGATCTGCGAACGCTCCTGGAGAGCTCCGAACTCGGGTAAGTAAAAGGAGAGTTTCCTTCACATGCTTGCTTTGTATAATGAATGCCTTACCCGCCGCTATCTTCTTGACCGCCTGAATCTCCTGGAGGGCCTTTTTGGCTTCGGCCTTGGCATTTTGTGCGTTCTCGAGGGCCTTTGCAAGCTCGGACCCTTGCGTCTTCGAGTCACGCTCCATGGACTCGTTTTTCTTGACGAAATCCCAGAGCTCTTGCTGAACCTCGCCGGTGCGGGCCTCTTGCCTCTCGCGCTCGGTGCGCTCCTTGGCCACTTTGTCTTCGGCCTCGGACAGTGCCTTATTCAGGGCCGCCACTTTGGTCGGGGCCCCTAGCAAATTCATGACGATCCTATGATCTAACAACCACCATTTTATCAATATACAGACGGGGTATGACTTAGCTTTGTTCTCTTCAAGCTGCCTCTTGATAAGGCCGAGCTCTTCCTCGGACCGCTCAGGGTCCTGCTGAAGGAAATATGCCCTAGAGGCAATAATAAAGTTATTATTTATTTCCCTATATCATGAGAAATGTTTATTATTCATGCTAGAATTGTATTAACCGGAAACATAATACATGTGTGAATACATAGACAAACAGAGTGTCACTAGTATGCCTCTACTTGACTAGCTCGTTAATCAAAGATGGTTATGTTTCCTAACCATGAACAAAGAGTTGTTATTTGATTAACGAGGTCACATCATTAGTTGAATGATCTGATTGACATGACCCATTCCATTAGCTTAGCACCCGATCGTTTAGTATGCTGCTATTGCTTTTTTCATGACTTATACATGTTCCTATAACTATGAGATTATGCAACTCCCGTTTACCGGAGGAACACTTTGGGTACTACCAAATGTCACAACGTAACTGGGTGATTATAAAGGAGTACTACAGGTGTCTCCAATGGTAGATGTTGGGTTGGCGTATTTCGAGATTAGGGTTTGTCACTCCAATTGTCGGAGAGGTATCTCTGGGCCCTCTCGGTAATACACATCACATAAGCCTTGCAAGCATTATAACTAAGATGTTAGTTGTGAGATGATGTCATCCTACTAGATCATGATGAACCTACAAACTATGAAGAAGCGATGGTGAGCCCAGATTCCGCAAAGTGGCTTGAGGCCATGAAATCTGAGATGGGATCCATGTATGAGAACAAAGTATGGACTTTGGTTGACTTGCCCAATGATCGGCAAGCAATTGAGAATAAATGGATCTTCAAGAAAAAAGACGGACGCTGACTTTAATATTATTGTCTATAAAGCTCGACTTGTCGCAAAAGGTTTTCGACAAGTTCAAGGGGTTGACTACGATGAGACCTTCTCACCCGTAGCGATGCTTAAATCCGTCAGAATCATGTTAGCAATTGCCGCATTTTATCATTATGAAATATGGCAGATGGATGTCAAAACTGCATTCCTGAATGGATTTCTGGAAGAAGAGTTGTATATGATGCAACCAGAAGGTTTTGTCGATCCAAAGGGAGCTAACAAAGTATGCAAACTCTAGCGATCCATTTATGGACTGGTGCAAGCATGTCGGAGTTGGAATAAACGCTTTGATAGTGTGATCAAAGCATTTGGCTTTATACAGACTTTTGGAGAAGCCTGTATTTACAAGAAAGTGAGTGGGAGCTCTGTAGCATTTCTGATATTATATGTGGATGACATATTGCTGATTGGAAATGATATAGAATTTCTGGATAGCATAAAGGGATAATTGAATAAAAGTTTTTCGATGAAAGACCTAGGGGAAGCTGCTTACATATTAGGCATAAAGATCTATAGAGATAGATCAAGAAGCTTAATTGGACTTTCACAAAGCACATACCTTGACAAGATTTTGAAGAAGTTCAAAATGGATCAAGCAAAGAAAGGGATCTTGCATGTGTTACAAGGTGTGAAATTGAGTCAGACTCAATGCCCGGCCACTGCAGAAGATAGAGAGAAAATGAAAGATGTTCCCTATGCTTCAGCCATAGGCTCTATCATGTATGCAATGCTGTGTACCAGACCTGATGTGTGCCTTGCTATAAGTTTAGCAGGGAGGTACCAAAGTAATCCAGGAGTGGATCACTGGACAGCGGTCAAGAACATCCTGAAATACCTGAAAACGACTAGGGATATGTTTCACGTATATGGAGGTGACAAAGAGCTCACCGTAAGAGGTTACGTTGATGCAAGCTTTGACACTGATCCGGACGATTCTAAATCGCAAACCGGATACGTGTTTACTTTAAACGGTGGAGCTGTCAGTTGGTGCAGTTCTAAACAAAGCGTCGTAGCGGGATCTACATGTGAAGCGGAGTACATAGCTGCTTCGGAAGCAGCAAACGAAGGAGTCTGGATGAAGGAGTTCATATCCGATCTAGGTCTCATACCTAGTGCATCGGGTCCAATGAAAATCTTTTGTGACAATACTGGTGCAATTGCTTTGGCAAAGGAATCCAGATTTCACAAAAGGACCAAACACATCAAGAGACGCTTCAACTCCATCCGGGATCTAGTCCAGGTGGGAGACATAGTGATTTGCAAGATACATACGGATCTGAATGTTGCAGACCCGTTGACTAAGCCTCTTCCACGAGCAAAACATGATCAGCACCAAGGCTCCATGGGTGTTAGAATCATTACTGGGTAATCTAGATTATTGACTCTAGTGCAAGTGGGAGACTGAAGGAAATATGCCCTAGAGGCAATAATAAAGTTATTATTTATTTCCTTATATCATGATAAATGTTTATTATTCATGCTAGAATTGTATTAACCGGAAACATAATACATGTGTGAATACATAGACAAACAGAGTGTCACTAGTATGCCTCTACTTGACTAGCTCGTTAATCAAAGATGGTTATGTTTCCTAACCATGAACAAAGAGTTGTTATTTGATTAACGAGGTCACATCATTAGTTGAATGATCTGATTGACATGACCCATTCCATTAGCTTAGCACCCGATCGTTTAGTATGTTGCTATTGCTTTCTTCACGACTTATACATGTTCCTATAACTATGAGATTATGCAACTCCTGTTTACCGGAGGAACACTTTGGGTACTACCAAACATCACAACGTAACTGGGTGATTATAAAGGAGTACTACAGGTGTCTCCAATGGCAGATGTTGAGTTGGCGTATTTCGAGATTAGGGTTTTGTCACTCCAATTGTCGGAGAGGTATCTCTGGGCCCTCTCGGTAATACACATCACATAAGCCTTGCAAGCATTATAACTAAGATGTTAGTTATGAGATGATGTATTATGGAACGAGTAAAGAGACTTGCCAGTAACGAGATTGAACTAGGTATTGGATACCGACGATCGAATCTCGGGCAAGTAACATATCGATGACAAAGGGAACAACGTATGCTGTTATGCGGTCTGACCGATAAAGATCTTCGTAGAATATGTAGGAGCCAATATGGGCATCCAGGTCCCGCTATTGGTTATTGACCGGAGACGTGTCTCGGTCATGTCTACATTGTTCTCGAACCGTAGGGTCCGCACGCTTAACGTTACGATGACAGTTATTATGAGTTTATGCATTTTGATGTACCAAAGGTAGTTCGGAGTCCCGGATGTGATCACGGACATGACGAGGAGTCTCGAAATGGTCGAGACATAAAGATTGATATATTGGAAGCCTATGTTTGGACATCGGAAGTGTTCCGGGTGAAATCGGGATTTTACTGGAATACCGGGAGGGTTACCGGAACCCCCCGGGAGGCAAATGGGCCTATTGGGACTTAGTGGAAAAGAGAAAAGGGGCAGCCCATAGCTGGCCGCGCGCCCCCCCTTCCCCAAGTCCTATTAGGACTAGGAGAAGGGGCCGCCCCCCCTCTCTCTCCTTTTCCCCTTGGGAGTCCTAGTTGGAATAGGATTGAGGGGGGGAGTCCTACTCCCGGTAGGAGTAGGACTCCTCCCGCGCCCTCTCCTTGGCCGGCCGAACCCCTCCCCCTGCTCCTTTATATATGGGGGCAAGGGGGCACCCCAAAGACACACAAGTTGATCATTGTTGATCGTTCCTTAGCCGTGTGCGGTGCCCCCTGCCACCAAATTCCACCTCGGTCATATCGTTGTAGAGCTTAGGCGAAGCCCTGCGTCGGTAGAACGTCAAGATCGTCACCATGCCGTCGTGCTGACGGAACTCTTCCTCGATGCTTTGCTGGATCGGAGCCCGAGGATCGTCATCGATCTGAACGTGTGCTAAGAACTCGGAGGTGCCGGAGTAACGGTGCTTGGATCGGTCGGATCGGGAAGAAGACGTACGACTACTTCCTCTACGTTGTGTGATCGCTTCCGCAGTCGGTCTGCGTTGGTACGTAGACAACACTCTCCCCCTCGTTGCTATGCATCACCATGATCTTGCATGTGCGTAGGAAAATTTTCGAAATTACTACGTTCCCCAACAGTGGCATCCGAGCCTAGGTTTTATGGTTTGATGTTATTTGCACGAGTAGAACACAAGTGAGTTGTGGGCGATACAAGTCATACTGCCTACCAGCATGTCATACTTCGGTTCAGCGGTATTGTTGGACGAGACGATCCGGACCAACCTTACGCGTACTCTTACGCGAGACCGGTTCCCTCGACGTGCTATGCACACAGATGGCTTGCGGAAGACTGTCTCTCCAACTTTAGTTGAACCAAGTGTGGCTACGCCCGGTCCTTGAGAAGGTTAAAACGGAGTCTATTTGACAAACTATCGTTGTGGTTTTGATGCGTAGGTGAGATGAGTTCTTACTTAAGCCCGTAGCAGCCACGTAAAACTTGCAACAACAAAGTAGAGGACGTCTAACTTGTTTTTGCAGGGCATGTTGTGATGTGATATGGTCAAGGCATGATGCTGATTTTATTGTATGAGATGATCATGTTTTGTAACCAAGTTATGGGCAACTGGCAGGAGCCATATGGTTGTCGCTTTATTGTATGCAATGCAATCGCGATGTAATGCTTTACTTTATTGCTAAGCGGTAGTGATAGTCGTGGAAGCATAAGATTGACAAGACGACAACGATGCTATGATGGAGATCAAGGTGTCGCGCCGGTGACGATGGTGATCATGACGGTGCTTCGGAGATGGAGATCACAAGCACAAGATGATGATGGCCATATCATATCACTTATATTGATTGCATGTGATGTTTATCCTTTTATGCATCTTATCTTGCTTTGATTGACGGTAGCATTATAAGATGATCTCTCACTAAATTATCAAGAAGTGTTCTCCCTGAGTATGCACCGTTGCCAAAGTTCGTCGTGCCCAGACACCACGTGATGATCGGGTGTGATAAGCTCTACGTCCATCTACAACGGGTGCAAGCCAGTTTTGCACACGCAGAATACTCAGGTTAAACTTGACGAGCCTAGCATATGCAGATATGGCCTCGGAACACAGAGACCGAAAGGTCGAGCGTGAATCACATAGTAGATATGATCAACATGACGATGTTCACCATTGAAAACTACTCCATCTCACGTGATGATCGGTTATGGTTTAGTTGATTTGGATCACGTGATCACTTAGAGGATTAGAGGGATGTCTATCTAAGTGGGAGTTCCTAAATAATTTGATTAACTGAACTTAAACTTATCATGAACTTAGTACCTGATAGTATCTTGCTTGTTTATGTTGATTGTAGATAGATGGCTCGTGCTGTTGTTCCGTTGAATTTTAATGCGTTCCTTGAGAAAGCAAAGTTGAAAGATGATGGTAGCAATTACACGGACTAGGTCCGTAACTTGAGGATTATCCTCATTGCTGCACAGAAGAATTACGTCCTGGAAGCACCGCTGGGTGCCAGGCCTGCTGCTGGAGCAACGCCAGATGTTATGAACGTCTGGCAGAGCAAAGCTGATGACTACTCAATAGTTCAGTGTGCCATGCTTTACGGCTTAGAATCGGGACTTCAACGACGTTTTGAACGTCATGGAGCATATGAGATGTTCCAGGAGTTGAAGTTGATATTTCAAGCAAATGCCTGAATTGAGAGATATGAAGTCTCCAATAAGTTCTATAGCTGCAAGATGGAGGAGAATAGTTCTGTCAGTGAGCATATACTCAAAATGTCTGGGTATAATAATCACTTGATTCAGATGGGAGTTAATCTGCCAGATGATTGCGTCAGTGACAGAATTCTCCAATCACTGCCACCACGCTATAAGAGCTTCGTGATGAACTATAATATGCAAGGGATGAACAAGACTATTCCCGAGCTCTTCGCAATGCTGAAAGCTGCGGAGGTAGAAATCAAGAAGGAGCATCAAGTGTTGATGGTTAACAAAACCACTAGTTTCAAGAAAAAGGGCAAAGGGAAGAAGAAGGGGAACTTCAAGAAGAACAACAAGCAAGTTGCTGCTCAGGAGAAGAAACCCAAGTCTGGACCTAAGCCTGAAACTGAGTGCTTCTACTGCAAGCAGACTGGTCACTGGAAGTGGAACTGCCCCAAGTATTTGGCGGATAAGAAGGATGGCAAGGTGAACAAAGGTATATGTGATATACATGTTATTGATGTGTACCTTACTAGAGCTCGCAGTAGCACCTGGGTATTTGATACTGGTTCTGTTGCTAATATTTGCAACTCGAAACAGGGACTACGGAATAAGCGGACGCTAGCAAAGGACGAGGTGACGATGCGCGTGGGAAACGGTTCCAAAGTCGATGTGATCGCGGTCGACACGCTACCTCTACATCTACCTTCGGGATTAATTTTAGACCTAAATAATTGTTATTTGGTGCCAGCGTTTAGCATGAACATTATATCTGGATCTTGTTTAATGCGAGACGGTTATTCATTTAAATAGGAGAATAATGGTTGTTCTATTTATATGAGTAGT
The DNA here is from genome assembly GCA_034509565.1 of Triticum monococcum. Lineage (NCBI taxonomy): Eukaryota > Viridiplantae > Streptophyta > Magnoliopsida > Poales > Poaceae > Triticum > Triticum monococcum. Next base: position 9,440,444 of record CM067845.1, on the reverse strand, counting down.
ATCTTTTATGGTCATGCACCTTTGAAGAGTGGTCTATTCTTGTTGAATCTCGATAGTAGTAATACACATATTCATAATGTAGAAGCCAAAAGATGCAGAGTTGATAATGATAGTGCAACTTATTTGTGGCACTGCCGTTTAGGTCATATCGGTGTAAAGCGCATGAAGAAACTCCATACTGATGGGCTTTTGGAACCACTTGATTATGAATCACTTGGTACTTGCGAACCGTGCCTCATAGGCAAGATGACTAAAACACCGTTCTCCGGTACTATGGAGAGACCAACAGATTTATTGGAAATCATACATACCGATGTATGTGGTCCGATGAATATTGAGGCTCGTGGCGGATATCGTTATTTTCTCACCTTCACAGATGATTTAAGCAGATATGGGTATATCTACTTGATGAAACATAAGTCTGAAACATTTGAAAAGTTCAAAGAATTTTAGAGTGAAGTTGAAAATCATCATAACAAGAAAATAAAATTTCTACGATCTGATCGTGGAGGAGAATATTTGAGTTACGAGTTTGGTGTACATTTGAAAAATTGTGGAATAGTTTCGCAACTCACGCCACCCGGAACACCACAGCGTAATGGTGTGTCCGAACGTCGTAATCGTACTTTACTTGATATGGTGCGATCTATGATGTCTCTTACTGATTTACCGCTATCGTTTTGGGGTTATGCTTTAGAGACGGCCGCATTCACGTTAAATAGGGCACCATCAAAATCCGTTGAGACGACGCCTTATGAACTATGGTTTGGCAAGAAACCAAAGTTGTCGTTTCTTAAAGTTTGGGGCTGCGATGCTTATGTGAAAAAGCTTCATCCTGATAAGCTCGAACCCAAAGCGGAGAAATCTGTCTTCATAGGATACCCAAAGGAAACTGTTCGGTATACCTTCTATCACAGATCCGAAGGCAAGACATTCGTTGCTAAGAATGGATCATTTCTAGAGAAGGAGTTTCTCTCGAAAAAAGTGAGTGGGAGGAAAGTAGAACTTGACGAGGTAACTGTACCTGCTCCCTTATTGGAAAATAGTACAACACAGAAAACTGTTTCTGCGACACCTATACCAATTAGTGAGGAACCTAATGATGATGATCATGAAACTTCAGGGCAAGATACTACTGAACCACGTAGATCAACCAGAGTGAGATCCGCAACAGAGTGGTACGGCAATCCAGTTCTGGAAGTCATGCTACTAGATCATGATGAACCTACGAACTATGAAGAAGCGATGGTGAGCCTAGATTCCGCAAAGTGGCTTGAGGCCATGAAATCTGAGATGGGATCCATGTATGAGAACAAAGTATGGACTTTGGTTGACTTGCCCAATGATCGGCAAGCAATTGAGAATAAATGGATCTTCAAGAAAAAAGACGGACGCTGACGGTAATATTACTGTCTATAAAGCTCGACTTGTCACAAAAGGTTTTCGACAAGTTCAAGGGGTTGACTATGATGAGACCTTCTCAGCCGTAGCGATGCTTAAATCCGTCAGAATCATGTTAGCAATTGCCGCATTTTATGATTATGAAATATGGTAGATGGATGTCAAAACTGCATTCCTAAATGGATTTCTGGAAGAAGAGTAGTATATGATGCAACCAGAAGGTTTTGTCGATCCAAAGGGAGCTAACAAAGTATGCAAACTCCAGCGATCCATTTATGGACTGGTGCAAGCATCTCGGAGTTGGAATAAACGCTTTGATAGTGTGATCAAAGCATTTGGCTTTATACAGACTTTTGGAGAAGCCTGTATTTACAAGAAAGTGAGTGGGAGCTCTGTAGCATTTCTGATATTATATGTGGATGACATATTGCTGATTGGAAATGATATAGAATTTCTGGATAGCATAAAGGGATAATTCAATAAAAGTTTTTCGATGAAAGACCTCGGGGAAGCTGCTTACATATTAGGCATAAAGATCTATAGAGATAGATCAAGACGCTTAATTGGACTTTCACAAAGCACATACCTTGACAAGATTTTGAAGAAGTTCAAAATGGATCAAGCAAAGAAAGGGATCTTGCCTGTGTTACAAGGTGTGAAATTGAGTCAGACTCAATGCCCGACCACTGCAGAAGATAGAGAGAAAATGAAAGATGTTCCCTATGCTTCAGCCATAGGCTCTATCATGTATGCAATGCTGTGTACCAGACCTGATGTGTGCCTTGCTATAAGTTCAGCAGGGAGGTACCAAAGTAATCCAGGAGTGGATCACTGGACAGCGGTCAAGAACATCCTGAAATACCTGAAAAGGACTAGGGATATGTTTCTCGTATATGGAGGTGACAAAGAGCTCACCGTAAGAGGTTACGTTGATGCAAGCTTTGACACTGATCCGGATGATTCTAAATCGCAAACCGGATACGTGTTTACTTTAAACGGTGGAGCTGTCAGTTGGTGCAGTTCTAAACAAAGCGTCGTAGCGGGATCTACATGTGAAGCGGAGTACATAGCTGCTTTGGAAGCAGCAAACGAAGGAGTCTGGATGAAGGAGTTCATATCCGATCTAGGTGTCATACCTAGTGCATCGGGTCCAATGAAAATCTTTTGTGACAATACTGGTGCAATTGCTTTGGCAAAGGAATCCAGATTTCACAAAAGGACCAAACACATCAAGAGACGCTTCAACTCCATCCGGGATCTAGTCCAGGTGGGAGACATAGAGATTTGCAAGATACACACGGATCTGAATGTTGCAGACCCGTTGACTAAGCCTCTTCCACGAGCAAAACATGATCAGCACCAAGGCTCCATGGGTGTTAGAATCATTACTGTGTAATCTAGATTATTGACTCTAGTGCAAGTGGGAGACTGAAGGAAATATGCCCTAGAGGCAATAATAAAGTTATTATTTATTTCCTTATATCATGATAAATGTTTATTATTCATGCTAGAATTGTATTAACCGGAAACATAATACATGTGTGAATACATAGACAAACAGAGTGTCACTAGTATGCCTCTACTTGACTAGCTTGTTAATCAAAGATGGTTATGTTTCCTAACCATGAACAAAGAGTTGTTATTTGATTAACGAGGTCACATCATTAGTTGAATGATCTGATTGACATGACCCATTCCATTAGCTTAGCACCCGATCGTTTAGTATGTTGCTATTGCTTTCTTCATGACTTATACATGTTCCTATAACTATGAGATTATGCAACTCCCGTTTACCGGAGGAACACTTTGGGTACTACCAAACGTCACAATGTAACTGGGTGATTATAAAGGAGTACTACAGGTGTCTACAATGGCAGATGTTGAGTTGGCGTATTTCGAGATTAGGGTTTTGTCACTCCAATTGTCGGAGAGGTATCTCTGGGCCCTCTCGGTAATACACAACACATAAGCCTTGCAAGCATTATAACTAAGATGTTAGTTATGAGATGATGTATTACAGAATGAGTAAAGAGACTTGCCAGTAACGAGATTGAACTAGGTATTGGATACCGACGATCGAATCTCGGGCAAGTAACATACCGATGACAAAGGGAACAACGTATGTTGTTATGCGGTCTGACCGATAAAGATCTTCGTAGAGTATGTAGGAGCCAATATGGGCATCCAGGTCCCGCTATTGGTTATTGACCGGAGACGTGTCTCGGTCATGTCTACATTGTTCTCGAACCGTAGGGTCCGCACGCTTAACGTTACGATGACAGTTATTATGAGTTTATGCATTTTGATGTACCGAAGGTAGTTCGGAGTCCCGGATGTGATCACGGACATGACGAGGAGTCTCGAAATGGTCGATACATAAAGATTGATATATTGGAAGCCTATGTTTGGACATCAGAAGTGTTCCGGGTGAAATCGGGATTTTACCGGAATGCCGGGAGGGTTACCGGAACCCCCCGGGAGGCAAATGGGCCTATTGGGCCTTAGTGGAAAAGAGAAAAGGGGCAGCCCATAGCTGGCCGCGCCCCCCCCTTCCCCAAGTCCTATTAGGACTAGGAGAAGGGGCCGGCCCCCCTCTCTCTCCTTTTCCCCTTGGGAGTCCTAGTTGGAATAGGATTGAGGGGGGGAGTCCTACTCTCGGTAGGAGTAGGACTCCTCCCGCGCCCTCTCCTTGGCCGGCCGAACCCCTCCCCCTGCTCCTTTATATACGTGGGCAAGGGGGCACCCCAAAGACACACAAGTTGATCATTGTTGATCGTTCCCTAGCCGTGTGCGGTGCCCCCTGCCTCCAAATTCCACCTCGGTCATATCGTTGTAGAGCTTAGGCGAAGCCCTGCGTCGGTAGAACATCAAGATCGTCACCACGCCGTCGTGCTGACGGAACTCTTCCTCGACGCTTTGCTGGATCGGAGCCCAAGGATCGTCATCGAGCTGAACGTGTGCTAAGAACTCGGAGGTGCCGGAGTAACGGTGCTTGGATCGGTCAGATCGGGAAGAAGACGTACGACTACTTCCTCTACGTTGTGTGATCGCTTCCGCAGTCGGTCTGCGTTGGTACGTAGACAACACTCTCCCCCTCGTTGCTATGCATCACCATGATCTTACGTGTGCGTAGGAAAATTTTCGAAATTACTACGTTCCCCAACACCTGCTTCAGTGGGGAGACCTCCGCAGTATGAGCGGCAGTCGCTAGTACCGCCGCCTGCTTATTCACATAGATATATTCTGATTAGACTCCTGTGATTATAATTTGACCCTCTGTTCGGCCTTTCTTTGCAAACGCCAAATAGAGCATCAGGGGCTACTGTCTATGCTGTAACATTTTCTTATAATTTGATTACTCACCTCAAAGCCTGTTAGGAGGCTGGCGCAGGCTTCAGTCAGTCCGCTCTTGGCGGACCGAACTTTCTCAACCACCGCACTCATAATAGTGCAGTGTTCTTCGTTAATGGAAGTGCTGTGAAGCGGTTCCAGCAAGTTGTCTGATGCTTCTGGATGGACAGAGGCCATCGGCACAAACGGCTTGCCCCCCTTAGCGGGGGATCGCCTGATAGAGTCTGGAACCACTGGAGGTTCCGGCACAGTATTCGGCTGGGGGCCAAACTTGCTGCCCCCGTCATTAGAACCCATGGGAGTCTTTCCCCCCATGCGCCTAGAGTCCGGGATGTCGCCTTGGGGCGCCTCCAGGACTATCTCCCCTTGGATCAATACCCTTTGAGACAACACCTCGGCGTCGCCCATAGGGTAGGGAGAGGTGGCGGTGGGGGGTGAATCGCTGTTCATCGCCGACGGGCCCAAAGACCCATCCGAAGAGGATAGGTCGATATGGGCTTTGGAGGGACTGCATGATCATGTTTGGCATGATGAGAAGCAATAAAACAGAACATACCAAGACTATTTTGGTATCCGAATACTTACGACTTCGCCAGGGGCTTGTCCCTGGGCAACCACTCCTCGTCGCGGAAAGCGGCTGTTGTGGAGCAGTCCAGAAGGAGGGTCCTTCCCTTCTTGGACCCTTTGACCTCCCCAGATGGGGCTGCCTTCCTTTTCTTATCTCCCCCAATTGGGGGGGGAGAACTTTCCTCTTCCTCCTCGTTTTCGTGGGAGGAGTGCGCTTCGGTGTTTGCGGACGATGAGTCCGATATGACCCTGCGCCGGAGACCTTTCCTGGTCCCCATGGCCTTCTTCTTGGCCTTCTTCTCCGACGCATCATAAGGCGCTGGAACCAGCATCTCCGTTGGGAGAGCATCTGCTGGATTGTTGGGCAGGGGGGCTGGACAGTCGATCTGCTCCGCTGTCGCTATCCAGTCCTGTTAAAATAGCGTAGAGGTTTAGATCCCTCGCACGATTATACTAGTGAAAGAGACTTCTTTTGAGATATAAAGAGCTTACCAGATTGGCGGGGCGCTTTGTGCTGAGTCCGCGATCCTCAGTAAGAGAAGGAGGCACCCCGGCACCCTTGAACAGCACCTTCCAAACGTCTTTATGCGTCGTGTCGAAAAGCTCTCGCAGCGTCTGATGCTCGGCCGGGTCGAACTCCCACATATTGAATACCCGTCTTTGGCACGGGAGGATTCGGCAGAAGAGCATGACCTGGACCACGTTGAGAAGCTTGATTTTCTTGCTCATCATATTTCGGACACATTTCTGTAGTCCGGTCAGGTCCACCGATGAGCCCCAGGATAGGCCCTTCTCTTTCCAGGGGGTGAGCCGCATGGGGATGCCGGATCAAAATTTGGGGGCCACCACCCAGTTGGTGTCACGTGGCTCGGTGATGTAGAACCACCCCGATTGCCACCCCTTCACGGTCTCCACGTAGGAGCCTTCGAGCCAAGTGACGTTGGGCATTCTGCCCACCGTGGCGCCTCCGCACTCCGCTTGTTAGCCGACCACCCCCTTCGGTTTCATGTTGAAGGTCTTCAGCCATAGGCCGAAGTGGGGCCTGATGCGGAGAAAGGCCTCGCACACGATGATAAACGCCGAGATTTTGAGGATGAAATTGGGGGCTAGATCATGGAAGTCCAGCCCGTAGTAGAACATGAGCCCACAGACAAATTGGTGGAGAGGAAATCCCAGTCCACGGACGAAGTGGGCAAGGAATACAATCCTCTCATGGGGTTCTGGAGTAGGGACGACCTGCCCCGTATCTAGGAGCCGGTGCGTGATATCTGCGGCCAGGTATCCGGCGTCCTGGAGCTTTGTAATGTCCTCCTCCGTAACGGAGGAGACCATCCACTTGCCTCCCACTCCGGACTTGTTTGGAATGGCTTTGCGGAGAAGATGAGAACTTGGGCGCTGGAGCTCGAGTGCATGAGGATGGATGGGAAGGAGAAGGCGTGGGTGAAAAAGAGGAGTCCTTGTCCCTTTATAAGGGCGGTACAAACTATGTGCCTCCCCACTTGCCTGGTAAAATCACTTATTTCCGAAGCGTCGTGATTGATGGCACGGTTGGGTTACCCACACCCGTATTGATGAGAATCCCGTAATAAGGGGACACGATCTCTGCTTCGACAAGACGTGCCAAGAAAACCGCCTCGCAATATGTGCAGTAGCTGGTTGGGAAAAACGGTTCGAATAATGACCAGGCCGTGGAATGATGTCACGCTATGAAACTTGTCAGCAGATTAGATTAGATATGTGGAATTTCTTTTGCAGAGCCGGACACGATCCTTGCACTACAAAAAAATACACTTCCGTGATGATACGTGTTTTTCACAGTAGGTCACGTTTTCTATCATGCATGTACATCCATGACAAATTTATGACAGAATCAAAATAGTCATACCTGTGCTGTCGTAGAAGTGTTCCATGACATTACCAAAATTAACATCATGGAAGTGTCCACTTCCATGACGATAAATCGTGCATCACAGAAGTGCTTTCATCAAGGGTGACCGACACATGGCATCCACCGTAACGGAACGCCGTTAAGCTATTGGGTCGGGTTTTGGATCCGATAACCCGTTAACATCCCCGACCAATGGGGATTTTCCACGTGTAAAATCATCATTGGCTAGAGGAAACACGTGTCGGCTCATCGTTGGGATAGATGTCGTCCACTCACTAGACAGAAGGCGCCTATGATATGTCGACACGTGGCACGGCCCAACACTGGCCCATTCCTGTGAAAAGGCCAGCCCGTTTGACTTGGTCAAAAGCTGGCGGGCCGGCCCATGGAAAGCCTGTTAACGGCATGTTCGCATATAGCCCATTTACAGCCCGCTAACCGAAGGCCCATTATGCCCTATCCGAATTAGGCCCAGTAGCGTCATCTGGGCCATCCAATATGATTCCAGCCCGTTTTCACTTCTGGCCCATGTATAGCCCATGACGTCTTTCGGCCCATATGAGGCCCTTTGTAACTCTTGGCCCATTAGCGGCCCGTGGTGAAACTGGCCCGTAATGAACAGTGTATTACTTTACACCCATTAACGGCCCGTGGTGAAACTGGCCCGTAATGAACAGTGTATCACTTTATACCCATTAACGACCCGTTATTCCGTTGGGCCGTTTCCAGCCCAAGTTAACTTTCGGCCTTCTGAGGGCCCATTTATTCTTGGGCTCATTTGCAGCGTTTGGTTACTTACGGCCCGTTACTGTCATTTTCTGCTTGCGGGCCAAATTCAGCCCGTCGTTACAGTCGGCCCATTTGTGGACCGTTAGTCTGTTGGGCCATTTTCATAGCATCACCAAATACGGCCTATTAACGGCCCGTTATGGTCAGCCCATAAAACGTACGATTTCCACTAAAGGCCCGTCTACGGCCCATTAAAGGCCCATACAAGACCCATAAATGAGTCGGCGGCCCATGGATCCTACAAGACGTAGAAGGCCCATGGATCCTACGAAATGTAGAAGGCCCATGGATCCTACGAGTCGTACAAGGCCCATGGAGCCTACGAGATGTAGAAGGCCCATGGATCTGACGGCCCGTGAAGGGCCATGGTCGGGCGAGTTGGCCCCCGTTTGAACGATATAGCATATTCAACGAATTATCCTACTCAATACTATCACCTCTAAAAAGCATACACTATAAAACAAAGAGATCAAGGCATAGAAAGGTAGAGTAATCCTACACTATACAATAAAGAAATTATAGACGATTATACCCACTGGGCATTATGGTTCGACACAGGTGATAATAAAGCATACACAAACAGCAAATTACATATACTGGGCAAATACAGCTCATACATCATGGACGCGCATCAACTTAACTCCATTTGAACTATAATCTCTTCAGAAAATAGGATTGGCCGGATTCAGATAGCACAAATTTCAGTCTGCAAAATCTCCAATTCCTTCACGGTTACCTCAGTGTCTTGATTAATTTTTTTGACTCCTGCATCTAATACCTGCATGTCCAGTCTCAACTTGTTGATTATACACTGACAATCAAGTACACGTTGTCTTGCCACCTCTAGTTGATGCTCGAGAACATCAGCACATTCCAATTCCAATCCATAATCATTCGGTAACGGCCATGCCGCACTTCTCGTAGATCTTTGTGTTGATGTCACTTCATCCTGAAATGTTTCTGTAAGTACACATGACTAGGGCAAAAATATAGTTACAACAGTGAAGCGAACAAGACACTATTTTGTACTACATGGCAAAACAGGACTAACAATAATGTTACATGTCACTTTCAAAAAAAAAGTTACACGTCATGAAGCATAATCAGATGATATTTTAAAAATTATGAAAAGATAGTCTGTGCAGCCTGCCTACAGAAATCCCTCTTAGCTCACCAGAGGAGCATGATGTTGGGGCCCAATCGAAAACACAGACAAGTTACAAATTTAGACAACACGTTGCATATAAGTAAGCAAGCAGTTGGCCATTCTGTGCCTCAACTAAAGTCTTAGGGAGCATAATGAACAATAGAGGGTTTCATACAAACATACTACAGCAGGCAAAACTATGCAATCATTAGCGTAGTATAAACTAGATTGTGAGCCTCATGCAATAATAGTTGGTTAATAGACATCAAAGCTTCAGGCACACTTCGACAGAGTAATTAAATAGTAAGGCCTTTAATTATGTCAACTAATAGTGATACAAGTACCGAACATCAGGCATGATTATTTGGGCATCTCATTAACTGAGGACAAATAAAGCAATTGAAAAGAGAAAATTAACTATGCCTGAAACAAACAAGGAATTGAACTGTTGAGCTGCATACAATGACTTACCTTAGCAGTTTGAAGAGGCTCAGGGCAGCTCCTACTTCTCTTGCAAGGCTCCTTCCTAACATCTTGTACTTGGAAATCCTCAATCTTATCTTCATTGCACCCCCTCTGCAAGGTGACACAAACTAGTTACTCGTCTCCTTGGAAGATAAATATGCATACTTTCCAGTCTGTGAACACAAAAGGATGAGATTATAACAAAACAACACCACATAATGAAACATGCCGCATCTCTTCCACTTGCACACAATGAAATGAGCATTTACTATGTCTGCACTATGTAAAAACTAGGCATACCTTCGAACTGGATCTCAAGGAATTCTTGGACAGCCTACTGTAGTGTACAGCCAAACCTTTATGTCACCTATGAGTTAAACAAGGCCCCACTACAGCAGCCCTTAGTGTTTAAATCATTGACAAGCTCTGTTAGAGTGTTAGGTCAAGAACAGCAAGTAATCAAAGCAAACAGTCCTAGTATGGCTGGCTGATGCAAACAAGCAATTGAATAGATGTGTGAGCAAATCTTACATATCAAGAAAAGAAGCAAAGAAGGAGGCTTAAACACCATCACTTGACTGACCAGATTTAAGGGGCATTTAAACATCATGTGCAATGTATGAACTAACATAAACATTCCATATTCCAGATTCTACAATGGAATGCACATGTATTATGTTATGCCATGTATGATGATGCTTAAATGTACAGATGGCAGGCAGGAGTGATTCATCATTGCACGCACAATTGAATTGCAGGTTAAGGGCCAGTTCGATTCTGCCTTTTCAGGGCATATTGTCAAAATAAGCCATAAAAGATGTAAAGAAGTCATTTTTGAGTTATGGGCTTGGGCTTAACTAATTTCACTTTGGAGGGGGGTGTTTCGGATAGAACCTCACTAAAAATTCAAGGGAAGGGGAATAGTGAAATGACTCTGTCGTCTCCCTATATTACACTCAAAATGCAACTGCTGACGCCCGTGTCACACCAAACCATCAAGTAAAGACAAACACGCAAGCATTCATTGCCCTGCCCGCTTGCATCTCCTCTCCCCTTTCCCTCTACCTCGATCCCCTACCTGCAGCACTAGGGTTCTTCCAGCGAGCCGTCCCCACTGGTCCCATCTGGCCTGGTCCTCGACGATGCTACGTCCAGCTAGGCTACATGGGCGGCGGGTAGGGGCAAATCTCCCTGGCTGCTCCTCCCTCTGGCTCCGTCCATCATTCTCATGGTCTCCAGCAGCTGCTCCACTGTGGTTCGTCCAACGCACTACTCCGGCGGGCGCTGCACAACTACGGCTGATGCCACACTGCGGCAGAAGGCACCTTATTCCCCCTCCCCTCCTCACAGGCCATGGCCTTGAGGTGTTGTTGAAGGATGAGCTCATCCAACAAGGTGAGGATCTCCTCTGATTTTTTGCCAAATTTTCATTTTGATCCACTATACGATGAATTGCTATGAGCTGCTTCTGCTGCTGCTATATGATGCATTGTTATGAGCTGCTCCTGCTGCTGCTATATGATGAATTGCTATGAGCTGCTACTGCTGTATGATGAGTTGCTATGAGCTGCTGCTGCTGCTATATAATGAATTGCTATGAGCTGCTGCTGCTATATGATGAGTTGCTACAAGCTGCTCCTGCTGCTGCTATATGATGAATTGCTATGAGCTGCTCCTCTCCTGCTATATGATAAATTGCTATGAGCTGCTCCTCCTGCTGCTATATGATGAATTGCTATGAGCTGCTGCTGGTATATGATGAATTGCAGACTGCTGTTGCTATATGATGAGTTGCTATGAGCTGCTACTGCTGCTGCTATATGATGCTTTCAGGTGGTGCTGCTATACGATAACAACCAGCCACTTGGACCATCGAATTACAATAAATAATTGTTCTTCATTTAAATGTGGGTCATGCGTTCTTCGTTTAAATTAGGCAATGGGATCTCTATGGAAAACATTGACCAAAGTAGATTGTGCCAAGTAGATGGTATCTTTGTATTTGCATTTTGAGCAAATAGTGATGGTCTATTTTCCTATCATATTAATTACTGCACTGGGTTCAATTTGTGATGTTTGCAAGTCAAATTAATTTCCATATGGGCAGCAAAATGAAAAAAATATAATGCAATCTAGACTTTCTACTGATCATACCAAAGATAAGCTGAAAACGCAATGAAAAGAACTGGTTGGCTCATTACATGGAGCTTATATTCACAGGTGCTTATTTTCTTAGGATAACTCGTAATAACTGTCCCTAAGAAACTTGGCTAATAGAACTGGCATACAAATAACATGTCACGATGATTGCAATGGAGGAGTGACGTACCATAGCACACTGTATAGGCTCACCGCTGCCTCTCCTTTTTTTGCGATGTTCCATGAAATTGCCACCTACATCTTGTACTTTTTCATTGTGTAACCCTATCTGCAAGTTGACACGGCTAATTTCAGACATCTCTACATGATACTACATTGCATATCCCTTGCGCATATTTAAACCACCAATTAACGATTGTGTGCGTACCATAAACTAGCCATGACTCTGTATGCTGGACTAGCAGGCACTCTAAGGGAGCCTAATGTAGTGCACTGGAATTCCTACATGCCACCTACGATTTTTTGTAATGTACTGCCCCTGTTCCTAAATATATGTCTTTGTACATATTCCAGTATGGACCACATGCAGATGTATATAGATGCATTTTCGAGTGTAGATTCACTCATTTTGCTCCGTCTGTAGCCTATAGTGGAATCTCTAGAAAGACTTATATTTAGGAACGGAGGTACGAGGTAGTATCATTTATGACATCTACATATCTAATTTAGCGGCCAGTAGTAGAAATCATTGTCTGCACAAAAGGATTACTGATCGAAAATCCTAGCAAAGCACGCTGGCAGGCACAGAACAATACAAGAGAGAGAGAGACGCACTTACAAGATCATAGAAATGCCTCAGTCCAGGATCTTGGTTGGCCAAGCTGTTAGATCCAGAAGAAACATCGTCCTTGTAGGTTTTGCCAGCTGCATAACAGGTAACAGCGATCGGTTAGTATATTTGAAGTACATCGGGCAGGTGATGCTAGATGGGTTTAAAGGTGACAAGTACCTAGGCCGTGGCGGGTGCTTGGCATCTCTCCAGATGGTGGGAATCAGGTTAGAAACGTCGAGGGTGATGACGCTGCGCTGGCTGTCGGGGTCCGGTAAGGAGATCTAGAACCATCACGTAGGGTGTTTGTGGAGCGGCTCCGATAGGGTGGACTATGGTGTGGGCGAAGCGGATCTGTGGCCGTGGATGAGGGCGTAGGTGAAGCTGCTCCGGTGGTTGGGTTAAGGATGGTGTCGACGACACGGATCTGTGGCCGTGGATGGGGCATCAGAAGCTGCTCCGGTGGTTGGGTTAAGGATGGTGTCGACGATGTGGATCTGCGGCCGTGGACGGGGCGTCAGAAGCTGCTCCGGTGGTTGGGTTAAGGGTGGTGTCGACGATGCGGATCTGCGGCCATGGACGGGGCGTCAGAAGCTGCTCCGGTAGGTTGGATGAGGGTGCGAGGAAGCGGATCTGAGGCCGTGGAATTGTGAGTTGGCAAAGCGGCACCGATAGGGTTGAGAATGGTATAGGAGAAGCTACTCCTGTAGGGTTGACGATGGTGTCGGCGAAGCGGCTCCGGTAGGGTTGAGGAAGGTGTCGGCGAAGTGGCTCCGGTAGGGTTGAGGAAGGTGTCGCCGAAGAGGATCAGAGGCCGCCGATGGGGGCGTCGGTGGGGCGGCTCCGGGGTGTGTGTGGACGAAGTGTCTCCAATGGGGAGTACGGATAAGCCGCTTCAGATGCGCGGCGGTTGACGAGAGTACCGGCGAATTAGATCCGGTGCCATGGACAAGGCCGGCACTAAATGGGCTGTGGTACAATGGTGGATGAGCAGTCTACTTTTTTCTAGGGGAGGTGGGAGGGGTAGATGCGGCCGCAGAAGCAGATCCGGTGAGGTGGACACCGCTGGCAGTGAATGGGCTATGGTACGCCGGTGGATGAGCAGTGTAGGGTTTCGAGAGGGGAGGGGAGAAAGGGCGATGAAGTACGGACGGCGTGATGTAAGATGCTCTAGTGCTGTGGAGTTAGTCGTTTTTGCGGGAGGGGGAGAGGAAATGGGGGTGCCGTGTAGTGGGGGAACCAGAAGTTACCAAAGCAGCCCCGACCTATCATGTAGATGAGGGCGGTATTGTAACTGTTGGTCTCCGTGCACCAAGGACAAAATGGGGATTTCGCATGCTAAAGACTAAGGTGGCGGAAATTTTAGAAGGAGGCGGGAGATTTTGCCGCCCGCGGGATCATTCGTATCCAGTTTCAACTAATTTTGGACCGTGCTAGCGGGAAGGTCATGCCAGACTGTGTACACGGGGCACGCGTCAGCAGTTAATAACTGGTGTGAAGTCCACCCCAGAAAAACGAGACAATAACTTGGGATGATGCGCCGATAACTTGGACGTTCACACGGGCGCGGCCAATCGTAGGGTGTAGTGGCGCGTTCACAAAAAAGGGATCAAAAGCTCAGCGTATGTATTTCTCGTGTAAATAGATAGTTTAGTGCCATTGGTTATTTACTTTAAACATAATATATTGACGTGTTATTGTAGAGGCGCACAAAAAGAAATGGATATTGTAGTCAGCTACTTAAAAGTGTTACCTCATATGATTACATAGCCTCCATTTCATAAATTGCGTACCCGTTGAATTCATATATGAATATTACATATATTACTTCAAAATAGAAACTTAAATCATCCAAGGCTAATGAATTTGAATGCAAGAGTAACAATGGTGCATGTACATGATAGCTACATTGGTTGTTTGAAGAAACATCATTGTTACTTTGGCATGCACAACTGAAAAGGTTTATTTAAATAGAAAAAAATGCGATATGTGAGTGTCCAATCTTTATAGCGTTGTATCGATATTGTACCTTTGGCCACGATATGAAGTAGATATTGACTTATGTTCAAGCGATGCACGTCCACGATCGCTAGATAGTGATACGTGAATGAATTGTGCAATCTCTCTCACACGCATACATATCTCATTTCCCTGTGGGCATTGGAATCACACACGCGCACTTCGTGTATTTCTCTCCCTTCGTCAGGGTTAAATTCGTCTTTCTACCCCGTCCTACAAGTCTCTCACACAGAAACACACACGCTCTCTATGTCTAACACGCCCACCCCTTTATTTCCGCCCACCCACATCCACTAATGTCTCAAAGTATAATAATGTCTCTCACACATATGCTATCTACCTATCCCTTAATATAGCTAGATATGTGTCACACAAACTCCTTCTCCCTACTAGCAAGATGCCCATGCGTTGCACGGAACATCAAGATGCATTTGTATGAGAAGTTTATCTTGTGGGAGAAAAGGATGAACGGGGGAATGCCTTATTTGCAAATGCGGAGAGGGGTGTGGGTATGTTTTTGCAAAATTGCCATAGTTTCCTTCCTGTCCGTCGGATATAAATCTGATGGCCTATATTGCAGGATGGCAGGAACACTATCATCACCAACTCTGTTTTTTATAAGAGTAGGGATATGTGAGTGTCACTGCCCCCCCCCCACACCTATACTTCCCAACACCGAAGGAGTAGGGTGACACCTCGATCTTGATACTAATCTACCGACTTGCTTCTCTCTCAAACATACACACACACACTACCCGGCACCGAAGGAGTAGGGTGGCACATCGATCTTGATCATAATCTATCTACTCCTCTTTCAAACACACACACACACACACACACACACACACTCTCTCTCTCTCGCTAGTTGTGCCTCTGTGCCTACCGCACACACTCTTGATACGTCTTTCTCTCCCCCCCCCCAACAATGACAGCAGAAGGGTGGCAACTCGATCTGATCATAATCTGTCAATTAGTTTCTCTCCCAAACATTGTGTCTCGGTGCCTCGCTCGGTAGCCCCCTCGATATGTAGACTTCTCGCGCGCGCACAACTGTAGTGACGATGACGCTGAACCCAGCGTGCCTTGTTTTTACCGGCCTCATGTGATAGTTTTCACCCTGTTTTTTGTTAATTGACAAGGCAACCTTTTCTTTGTTACTACTAGTGAATCTGAAATCATTCGGGGCAGACATAAAATATATCACTTCAACCCAATTATCGCAGCAACTATTTTAAAAGAAATTAGCTAGCTGCCCGTGCATTGCACGGAACATCAAGATGAATTTGTATGAGTAGTTTATCTTGTGAAAGAAAAGGTTGAACGAGGGAAGGCCTTATATGCGAATGTGGAGAGACGTGTGGGTATATTTTTGCAAAATTGCCATAGTTTCTTTCCTGTCCGTTAGATATAAATTTGACGGCCTATATTGCAGGATGGCACGCACACCATCATCACCAACTCTGTTTTCTACTCCCTCTGTCCGAAAATACTTGTCATCAAAATGGATAAAAAGAGATGTATCTAAAACTACAATACGTCTAGATACATTTCCTTTTATCCATTTTGATGACAAGTATTTCCGGACGGAGGGAGTATTTGTCTTTTTAGAGATTTCAACAAGTGACTATGACCGGACCTTACCAACATACTCAAAAAAGTAGTCCATAATTTTGATGTTACCCTTTTTTCTTGGCGGTGCAGTGGCATCTGGATACCTCATAAATAAATCAAGGACAAATCTGACCCCTTCCCGAAAAGACATACGGAGCAAAATGAGTGAATCTACACTCTAAAATATGTCTACATACACATCCGTATGTGGTAGTCCATTTGAAATATGAAAAAGACAAATATTTAGGAACAAATGGAGTATATATAAGAGTAGACATGGAGATATATCTCCAGCATGGTCTACAAAAAAATGTGCTGGGCTGGTTAGCGCCGGATGCTCGCAACGCGATGACATGAGTTCGAATTCTGTCTTTTAACTTTATATTTTTATATTATATATTACTCTACTTATTTAATATATACTTCTTTCGCTACCGTACTGACAGTGGAACCCACAGAGTACTTAGAATACAAGATTAAGGATGGACTTGTTTCTTTTTAACTTTCTGTACGATGCTGTAGCCACCCTGCAAGTCACGTGTACACTGTACATGCAATTAACTTTTTATAGAGGGACAGTCATACAGGCAATTAACTCAAATGGATTGGATGTCACTCTATTATTTCCAGCATAAAGAGCATCTCCAACGGCAGCCGACAAATTTCCTCCCGCTTCCTTAAGCGGAGGACGACATCAAACGCTAGCGGCATACATTTTTACAACTCTAACAAACCAGATGAAATTCGTGCAAACACGGACTGATTTCATATAAGCATGAAGGATTTCGTATAAAAAAGCCGGATCTTCATATAAACATGATGGATTTCATTACATTTACATGAACTAAGAGGTGCCAATCCGGCTCTCTTGTATAATTTATACTCCCTCCGTCCGGAAATACTTGTCCTAGAAATGGATGTATCTAGACTTATTTTAGTTCCAAATGGCCGCCCGCGGATCCCTTTGTCTTCCTCATGTCCGTCAGACACTTGCGGGGTCAACGAAGGTCCTCGGAAGAGACCAAGCAGCAAAGAAACCACCTGAATCCGCGGTCGTCGCCTCGGCGGTGGCCTTCATGGGTCCCAAGTGGCGGCAGCCTCCCATGTTCTACTTCTCCTCGATGATGGCGGCGGACATGGAGAAGCTGGCCACCGACTCGTCGCTCTCCACGCACCCAGCTTCTGTCTCTTCCTGCATGGCACTGCCGCAAGCACGGGAGGCGCGCCCACAGACACGGGAGGCGCGGCCACCACAGACACTGGTGGCGCGGTACGACGGTGCCCGTACCGGCACGCTCGCCACCGTGCCGACGTGGAGCAACTTGCCACTCCTCATCGAGCTGAACTGGAGCGGCGAGTTGCTGAACCACGCGCCTGCTTGGGGCGGCAACTGGCACCGTCGGGCCAAGCGAAGTTGGTGAAGCACCTAGCGGCCTCGCCCGTATCCGGAGGGCTCGGCGGGCCACCGAGCTGGGTAATATGCCAGAGAATGGCTCATCGGAAGCCATCGGAAGAGTGGAGAAAATGGTGAAGGAGGAGATGGGGGAGCGGCGGGGGGGGGGGGGGTGCGATTCTTGCCCGCTGTTTGTCTGGCCTTGTGTAAATAGAGGGCGGACGGTAGGAGCTTGGCCGGCGTCTGGCCTCGTTTAAACTGAGGGCGGACGGGAGGAGCTCGGCCGGTGTTGCATTTAATTCCGGCCCACTCATGAACGGACGTGTGGCCGGAGTAGGATTCTTGGTTTGCATGCGGGTTTAATGAAGGGGTTTAATGGAGGCGTCGGGCGTGCAGCCGGCGGTGCAGTACTATTCGGTTTGACGGCAGTAATGAGCCGTCAAATCACAAAGGCCCTCGCCTCTCGTGAAACCGACTGAGCTAGACTGTCCCGCCCTCTAGCCTTTTAAAAAATGTATATACTCCACTTTTGTATAGTAGTAGTATCGATGGATTGCGCCATGGAGCAAAACTTGAAATTAAAAAAAGGTGGTACATATAGAGAGCGCTTGTCACCAAATTATGCATATAGTACTATTAAAAAGGCTTGTCACAATAATGGTGTCCAGCACAAGTGCACAACCCACCCCTCAAATAAAACTAAGCACCCTGGAATTTTTTGACAAAACTAAGCACCCTGAAATTCTTTGACAACTAAACTGCTGGCTATATGATGTTGGCCATATATATTGTATGTATATAATGTGAAGAAACGAGTGGTAGTACTATACCAACTAAAAGATGAAATGTAAGAAATACTAGTATGTACGTACTGAAGAGTTAAAGTAACAAGAAGAAACATAACATAGTTCTGTTGGGGGCTCGGCACAACACACCCCTCAAATTATTAATACTCCCTCCATTTTTATATACAAGGCCACTATGAAATATACAGTTTGCATATATACAAGGCCACCAACAGTAATCGAGACACAGTTAATGATATTTTCTCGTACTAACAACCTGTTTAATACTTGCATGCATGCAGTCATAATGACAGCCAGCTACTTCCTCCACTCAGTTTCTTTGCATGCATGCGGAGTATTAATGATCCCAGTAAACAAGAAGAAAAGTCGATTTGTAAAGCAGACATTAAATTTTACATTGGTACTTGTAATCCGAGTTTGTGGCCTTGTATACAAAAATGGAGGGAGTAATGTTTTGCTAGAACTCATCTAGATGAGATATAATTTGGTCTCATTCATCTTTTATAGTCATTGGATGTGATGCTATATAAGATGCGTGTGTGCTGACGTGGGTTGTATTTGTTCTTGTGCAACGAACTGGCCACTGCATGTCATGTTTGATAGTCTCAAGTCATTAAAAGCATACAAGCCCCACATCTCTTCTTGGTTGGTTCCTCTATTTATGTCAAAAAATACTCCCTCCGTCACGGTGTAGAAGGCACAGTTAAATTTACGTGCGTTTCCAAAATAGACAAGATTCAAGGCCCCAATGCAATTAATCCTACTAATACTGTATGCATGCGACCTTGTGAATCGCTGCTGACGTCGGGGTGTACTTGATGCATGCATGG
Organism: Triticum monococcum; assembly: GCA_034509565.1. NCBI lineage: Eukaryota > Viridiplantae > Streptophyta > Magnoliopsida > Poales > Poaceae > Triticum > Triticum monococcum. The sequence goes on along the minus strand of CM067845.1, from coordinate 9,421,248 downwards.
TGTGAACGTGTGTAAAAGCTACTAGTTCTGCATGCATGGTGTGAACGTGTGTGTAAAAGCCAGTGGGCTGCTCGTTTAGTAGCCATGAGGTTAGTGCGCATTGATTTTTCAAGCAATTAGGTGATGTGCTATTAACTACGCTGCTATTTTTTAGTCGCATGCAAAGGAAACTAGAACCAATCATGAAACACCTTGGTCCCAGAGATTTCTGTTGTACGCCTTCTAAACCGTGACGGAGGGAGTAAGAAACAACGTGAGAGTTAATGCACCACGCCTATGTGTTTACTATTTGGTTTTCGTAAGATGACTTAATACTCACCTAGACGGAGGGAGTATTCGATTTGACAGCGGGCGACGCAGTTCCCGATACGGATTTAGTGCAGACGAGGGAGGGAGTAGCGGTTCCCGATATGTTGAACGGCCAATGCATCCTCCTTCAATTAATGCATGAGGGAAGTAATGGGGGGAGGTCCGGGAAAAGGGGTTGCACGATGTGAATGCAACGTAGTTTGCCCTCATTGCCCTCATATAAAGGCGCCCCTCCATTCGAATTCATCTACCACATCGTACGCACCTAAGCATTTGCCTCAGCACCTACACTAAGCGCAAAAGAGCTCACTCTAGACCCATGGCAGCGATGCGCGTGAGCGGCCAGCGGCTGCGCCAGATGGTCCACGACACTGGCCTGCGGCACGGCGCCGAGGATCGTCTCCAGGCGGTGTTGGAGACCGGCTGGTGGATGGCCGCCGTCGACGCCAACTACGACTCTCAGTTGGACCAGATGATCGTTGCCACCAGCAACAAGTTCACCATCCTCAAGAAGCTCGCGAACGACATCGCCGTACTCCTCCAGCCCGCGCGCCCGGGCTCCTTGCCTGCCACCCTAATCGGCGTCCATGGCCGAAACCTCTTTCAAGCACTGGTGGCCCTGCGACTGCCCGTCGACGCTACGAGGAATGTCCACCTGGAGGTCGCGCTCGCCTCAAGGAGCCTCGCCCTGCAAGAATTCGTCGACCTACACATCCACATGTCCGAGCAAATCATGTACATAGGTATCTACAAGGCCAGTGAGGATGCTACGAGGTTGGCCTTCCTCAACCGGCTGGAAGCCTTGGATGCCTTTGCTGAGAAGCACCTCGACCTCGCCACAAAAGCCGCCGCTCCTTAGCCACCGGTCGGTGGCCTGGCGCACTAAGTTGAGGAGGAGGAGGTCGTACGTTCGTGGATCCATCTTTCTTCTTGCCTTCTGTAACCACCACTGCGATCGCATCATCGTGGCCTTAATTCTTATTGTGCTGTTGCATTCTCGTTCCAGACAATACTAACATGTGCGATCCCTTTGCTTAATTATATGCATCACTGTAACTAGTACTCCATCTGTCAATTTATAAGTTGTGCTTACCTTTTCCATCAACTTTGTGCAACGCGCAGGCATCTTGCTTGAAACACTAGAATATGTCTATATAATCCATATGTGATAGTCCATTTGAAATCTCAAAGAAGACAAATATTTAGGTACAAAGGGAGTAATATATTAGGAGTATATCAAAACAATAGTGATTTCTTTCAAGTTTGTGAACAAATACTACTATTCTACTACTTTGGATCCGTCGCAACGCACGGGCACATTGCTGGTAAAAGGAAAAGGCCTGCCGCGTTCGCGTCGCACCCCCACACGCCCGGGAATCAGGAGTACAACATGGCCCGTTCGGCACGACACATAGCTTAGGGAAGGCGTGTTGCCTAACATTTTCACTTTCATGTGGGACCGCCGTTGAGCAAACCGACACCCCGCCCACCGCCGAGTTGGAAAACAAAAACGAGGGGAAGATCTAGCTGTAGCACGGAAGCCAAGAAATTTGGTGTCAGACGGGGCTCGTTGATAGAGTAGGAGCATTCCGTACTAGTACTACTCCTACTAGTACCAAGTTTGTACTCCTAATACTATATTACTAGTACTGCCACTATACAACTAGTAGGTATGTGCACGGCACAACATCGTAGGAACAAAAAACGGGAAGATCTTGTTTTCGGTGATTTAGCTTTTTTCAATCAACATAGTATGAATAATATGATGTGGGGGGCACCCATGAAGCTTATGTGGCTTGGTTGCATAGCTATGGAAGGTTAGAGAAAAATAAATAGATAATGAGTTTAGAGTGCACTCCACTAAATAGATATACTTTGGATCCATTGCAATGGACCGGCACATCTATATCTATACCCCCTATATAGTGTGTGAAAAACTTTGAAAGTTGGTCGTTGGATGAAGCCAATCCGATGGTACAAAGATGGCAAATCCGAGCACTACTGGCCATCGGATATCATCCACCAGATTCTGCCACATGTATAATCTAGAAGACTCCATGGTTGGACTTAATTCATGACTAACTTTGCCACAATTAAGCTTAGGCAAAGTTATTAGTTCTTCAAAATGAGAGCCACAAGTTGGCAAGCCTTAGGGAATCTTGCCACACTTTTTGTGTGTATGTCATGTGGGGCCTTAGTGTGGCTTGCCTAAGGTGTGGCTTGAACCAAACACTCACCTAAGTTAATCAAACTTGCCTAACCTTACATTCCACCAGATTTTGCCACATGTTAGAATCCAGAAAGCTCCACATGTAGAAGCATAATGCACAAACCACCAGAATCTCATGCGTGCAATGCACGTGACCTTACTAGTACTAGTTGGTAGTAGTAAGAAACAAATTCCAGTTTTGGCACGAGCTCATACTGCGGGAGCACCACAAGGCCTACCGCGGGAGTTACATTTCCCTCTCGGGGCCCACGGGACTGAACTTCAGTGGCTTAGTGCCCGGCCTATGAGTCAATGACATGCGCACCTTAAATGCGGCTGGCCCACATGTCATTCTCATGGTGGTGGCATGGTTCGCGACTCACTCGTTCGAGATGAACCGGCCGGTGGTGGCGTGGCCGTGGCGAGGGTGCCACAGCTGGGCGTCGGGGCGTTACGAGGTATAGATGGCCACACTGGCGGGTACTACATGTAGTACATAAGTACTCCAGCTAAGGATTGATGCCCGGGACGAAGTGTGTCACATCCACTGGATGAAAATTCAATGGTGCGGGAGTACGGATCGGAGCACAGCATCGGAGCAGGCAAACCGCGTCCAATCGGATGTGTCTGTGGTAGAAAGTTGATGGTCGCCGCAGTTCAGCTGGCCCGCATGTCATGCACACAAAGGCAGAGGAGCGGTGGGCCTGAGAGGGATGGGGGGCACGTCGGGGGGATGAGGATCCCCTGACGCGAACAATCCTACCATTCTATCACTGACATGTGGGACCCATAAGCATGGGTCCTACCTGTCAGTGAAGGAAAGGCAGGGCAAGGCAGTGATAGGCACGTCAGAGGATCCATGTCCACGTCGGGGGACGTCGTGTCGTGGGTTGGAGTGACGTCGTGGGAATCGCGTGTGGGTGTGGCAGTGGTAGAAACAAGAAACGTGATGGTCGTCGTGGTTCAACTTCCATGGACAAGCCGTCATGTCTGCTGACACATGTATATCAAAACTAGAGTGTTTATATTTCAAGCATGTGAAGAAGTATTATTCTACTACTTTGGATCCATTGCAACACACAAACATCAATTTGCACAACATTTACAACGGTGACACCGTTCCCGTAGAACCTTTGTCCAACATTGGGATCAGCCATGTAGCGGGCCACCACATGAATTGGTACGATGGAACCACGGTGAGATTGAATAAGATAGCACGAACCTTGCACATGGCGGTCAAAGGCGGACCATGATGTCTGCGGCCGATTTGTTGCCGTACAAGTAGGAAGACGTTGTGCTCCTTTCTAACCGCATCTTCGCGGTGACAAACCAGGGGACTTATTTTGTATGGGACACATCCTACGATATACTCCCTCTCTCCCAGTTTATTTGTTTTGAATCTTTTCGTTTTATAAGTTTCAAATTCAAATTTAGAGCTCCCTATCACATGTTGAGATTACAATGTCCATTAAATCGTTGCATGCATGTATAGTAAAGAAACAAATCTCGATTTTGGCATGAGTTCGTGCTGCGGGAGCACCACAAGCCCTGGCGCAGGAGTTACATTTCCCTCTCAGGGCCGTTGGGACTGAGCTTCAGTGCCTTACTACACCTACCTTTGAGTCAATAACATGTGGACCCGATAGGTGACTGGTCCACATGTAATGCTCCTGTAGGCAGAGGGGTAGTGGGGCCAAGAGGGGTGAGCCGCAGGTCGGGGGACATGTGGTTTCATGGGTTCGAGCGGCCTCGTGGGAATCGCAGGTGGCTGTGGTAGAAACTTGATGCTCGCCGCATTTTAGGTGGCCCACATGTCATGCACACAAAGGCAGAGGGGCGGTGCAGCCGAGAGGGATGAGGCGCACGTCGGGGGGCGTGGTGTTGTGGGTTGGAGAGGCGTCATGGGAATCGCGAGATGAAACGTGATGGTCGCCGTAGCTGAACTTCCATGGACAAGCTGTCATGTCTACGGACACATGCACTGCGTACCGATCACTGGAAGGAGTAGCAGAGAAAGCTATATATGCGGACCCATGCTACTACTCTGTTCCAAAGACATGCACACCATCAAAATAGTCCATCTATATCAATATACACCGAGAGGGAATAATTTTTTTTACAAGAGAGGAAATAGTTCATCCATCCATAATGCCCTCCTGCTGGTGCAGCCATTTCTTCTTCTTCTTTTTCTTCTTCTTCTTCTTCTTCTTCTTCTTCTTCTTCTTCTTCTTCTTCTCATTCTCTGTGGGAGACGGCTTCGATACAAGCTCTTTGGACCTTGCAGCTATCTCGAAACTCACACGGGCATCGAGGGCATCATATTTTATCCGCTCGTATGTCAAGGGATAATTCTCCCATCCAGACGACCTTAATGCCACCATCTCGTCGCCCTTCTGAAGATTTGTACTGAGCACAAAATTTTCTACATCGAATAGGAATGGTGTCTGCTTATCACAATCTTCTACAGGAATTTTGATTCTGGTTTGTAGGTCAGCGACGCTTTTCAAATCAAGGTTGTACGGCTCCAGCTTCTGTTTGTCCCCTTCGATGGCTGCCCCACAGAAGTATACGTCCTCCCGAGACAAGAAATCGTGAAGCTCACCTGGTATGGAGGGCGAGTGTATGATGTGGTACACCAAAACATCATCTTCGAGGCACAGCTGAAGGACGGCGGCGCGCTGGATCTTCCCAGGGGCACGCTCCGTGTGCTCTATGTCGAGACCAATGACCCTCGTCTCTACCTTTTCGAGGGAGTTGGATACATTGTTGATTCACTGCCGAACAACCCTTGGGTGGACGGTGACGGTGGCAACTATGTGCATCGAGCCTTCGACGAGGAGATGTTGGACGCTAAAAGCCTGCATCTCGATCTCTTTCGCCATTTGGAACCGCTGGAATGGAGGGCTATGGTTTGGAGAATTAGGATTAGATGGCTAGTCTAACTGAAGTAATAGATGATTATTTAAAGAGGTTAAAACAATGTGAACGTAGTGGGGTTTGGATGCAAATGAAGACGAAGGGGAGGTGAAGAAGTCGAGGAGAATCGGTTCCCGATGGAGAAGTAAATGGGATAAGTGGCGTGCAGGCAGTTGATTAGACGGCTAGGTAGACTAAACGAAAAGGCTATGCGGGTAGACTGATGAGTCGTACCTGTTCGTGTACGTGCCCATCCTTCCTGATAGGTGGGACCTATGCAAACAGATAAAAAAATGTGTTGTAGTTTTTTTTGAGCGCGTGAGTGGGAGACACAACATTCTCTGGTTAAGGAATAATCCCTCCGTTTAGGTGAGTATAAGTCACCTTATGAAAATCAGGTTTTCCCAAAACCTTTAGGCATGGAGCATTAACTTCCTGCTCGATCCCCTCCCATCTTCGTTAGCCAGCGTTCTCTTCCTCTGCTACTGCATTCTACCTTTCCATTTTTCCTCTTCTCAAGTGGAACGATCTGCATGCCGTCCTTCATGCACCAGAACGACCACTGCATGCATCGCGGCAGGGCGTTGATTGGCCATGCATGAGAATTTGGTTCTTCTCGCAATATGGATGATACCTGAACGATGAAGTGAACATGCATGCTAGCATGGGAGACCTATTTCTGCTATACAATACTGGAGTACTCATGTTCCTACTAGTAGTAGTAGTAGTAGTAGTAGTACAACTATGGTACACTTGATGGTCAAAATACTATTCATCCGGTCCTCACAGTGAAGTGACAACACCTTGCGCGGGACACTAGTCCAGGCGACGTGTTCGGGTTACCAAAGTCAGCCTCACCCTGTGCACTGTGCAGTCTGTCACCGCTGCTGTACAGCACATTGGCGCCTCGCCTCGTCTCCCTCTCCGCTCCCATAGCACCACTCCATCTCCATCTCCGTCTCCGTCTCCGTCTCCATCTCACTGTGCCCCCGTGTACCGTCACCTCACTCGACTCCCCCAGTACCACTATTCCCTCGCTAGCCGCTCCAGCACCGACATCCTTCTCCCCCGTAAATCCAGCCCCCTTCCAAACTCCACCATGGCCGAACGCGAACCGCACAGCATCCATATGAGCCGTGATTGGAGCAATCTCCCCAGTGACATCCTCGACCTCTGTTGTTCGTGTATGGATATGTTGAGCGCCCTGCGGCTGGCTGCATGCTCGAGGGACATGAACACGACCATCGTCGAAGCGAGGCCTAAGCTTTTGAAGACACCCTGCTTGCTGTTATCTGGTCTTGCGAGATTGGCTCACCATGATACGGAGGCGTGCATGATGCCCCTCGACTTCAATCCAATCTCCATTAGCCGAAACTTCTTTGCAGGTATGTAGTGGGTCGCCGTACATCATTTCCCTCGACATCGATCCGATCACCCTCACCCGAAACTTCTTGGCAGGTATGTACTGGGTCGGCATGAACTCCCACTGGATGGCTGCCTTCAGAGAAGACGGTAACAAGTTGGTGCTCGTGAACTTCCAGACCTCCCATGAGATTATCCTTCCTCCGTTGGATTATATAGAGTATTACCATCGCGGTCCAAGTCATCTAGATTACTACGTCAGTTGGACGGACCTTGTTTTGCAGAAGATTGAATCTGCCAAGTGCCCACACAACATGCGAATTACGCAGACTTCAAGCTAATTGCCTTGTTCGACCGCGGACTCGCCTATCTTTACGCCGGTGCCTTCTTTAGCTGGAGACAACTCGGCTCGCAATGGATCATCGTCAAAGTTGATACACACTTCTGTGATGCTATTGAACACAATGGCATCATCTACGCGATCGACAAAGCAGATGGCACCACGTATTGCTGGGACGACGCATGTAAGTTGTTTCCGTCTCATGTTATTGATGACGCCATGACACTGTTTGAACTTTTTGTGATGATTGGCATATCCTTGTTTGAGCAGAATTTGAGTAGAACTATGACAATGTATTAGAGACGTCGTAAATCAGCTATATTTGGAATGAGTTAATTCATGCGATTGTGACCATGTCATTACAACCAATTTGTACCCTGAATACTCAAACGGTTAGGAATATATGGATATTATCCTTATTTTACAGTAATCTATATACTACTACTAAATATGAGTGTGTATCAATGGCCATGTTAGTTTCCTCATTTTCATGATGTAGAAACATGCACCACACTATAGGTTTCATCTAACCATACATTACGGAAGTAAATGTGCATATGGAGAACTCTATATTTGGAAGTAGTGAAATCCTGCAATGCTTACCATGTGTACATACCTATATTCGCCCTTCAGCAATCAATGGCTAGAATAATATCCTCACAAAATTTTTGCCCACAAAACACGAGTATATAACAATGCATGGTCTGTTAGTTACCTTGAAGAATTTGTTTGTGAGGACAGAACATGATTACATAACATGCATACATGGTAGTTTCCTGCGAAGAATCGATTGCGAGATAACATGAGTATAACCATGCATGGCACTTCTATATTTTCGAACCCAGTATACATTTCCCTGTATTTTCCTCCTAGTTCCAACATGGACATATCAATGTTGTTTCTTGCATTATCCTACTCATACTCTGAACAATGCTGATCTTACATTAACAATGCCTGTCCTTATTGATATGATGCAGTGTCCCAATAGTTACTGCCCTTTGTAATCACACCACCTTTGCCAAAAATAGGGAAGCACAATTAGTTCCTCGCTCGATCAGACGACGGCAAAAGATTGATGATCATTCGGACACATGAGCTGGAAAAGTTATATTGCAAAAACCCCACTGTATACAAGCACCGTGTAATACGTGAGTATACGGACAGTGGCTGTTACGTCTATGAGCAGGATACCAGCTTGTTGGGGCCTTTAGGATTTTTTAGTTGGAGGCGAGTAAACAGCCTTGGTTCACACTCTCTGTTTCTCGGACTCAATTATCCGATTAACCAGGAGATCACCGTTGGCAAGGACCTTGATGGCAGAGAGGCTCTGTTTGCTATGGAAAACTGTGTCTACACGGCGAGCCCTAGGAGTTTGGGAGCAAACTCCCCTGATTATCAACGATACAGCCTGCAGCCAAAAGAAGGTGAGAATGACAAAGGCATCCGTATTAACTTTGATCCTTGGATGTCTCAGTTACGACAGGCAGTGATGTGGTTCAAGCCTTCAGGGTGATAGGTAATTGGGTTGTTGCATCAAGAGGGTGGAGCGGAGCTGCAAATTATGATGGTGTTGGATCATCTCTTCGAATGACTTTGTTGTCTTTGCTACTGGTTCTGGATGGGTAGTTCTTTCTTTTCTTATGCATATTCCTTGTCATTTGGTCATCCTCGTCTATGTCACTCTTACTATGTAATAGTTGCTTCTGTCTAGAATGTCATTCTCATCTGGATCACGAGAGGCTGAGCGCTGCAGATGGGTGCGTTTTGGTGGTGTAGCAAGACTTCTTATGAACTATCATGTCTTGTTGTTTATGTCAGTAGTAGTCACTAGTCAGTGTTTGAATGTTGTATATATCGTTGTTTCGAACTGTTTATTGTCTCGAACTACTGGTGGGCTAAATGAGGGCATCACCATTCTCTAGTGTTCAGAGTATATCTCATTTTTTCAAGTTATATAATTTGAGCTCAGTGTCTTTTCGATGATGTACACTTGTTTGGGCCAGGGAGGTGTCGTTGAATATGGGCCGAGTAGTAACGCAATGCCAAACAGGTCAATTATGACTCTCAGGCCGGGCTCTCAAAAGATCCTGAAAAAAAGGCGGGGCTCTCCAAAAAAGAAAGAATAAGGACTCTTAGGCCGACATGTGGGTGCCACCGATGTTTTCGTGCGCTTGCGCGCCGAGAGCATATTGGCGCGTGCTCGAAATTCATGCTACCTTTTCATCCCCAGTCTCTCGCCCCTCCCCCACCTCTGGAATCTCGATTCCTACTCCAGTTCCCCCGAATCCTCCTCCTGTACTCCCTGTACTCAAGCGCACTATCATGTCTCCTATCAACGTGGATCTCCGAGCCGGAGATCCTGAGGTCCGTCCTGCCTTCCGTCGCTGTGTGCTGTCGCTTAATAGTGGCATGGTGGCGCTTGACGACCAGTTTGCCGGCAAAGTGCTGATGGTAACCATCAATGGCGACCGGCCTCCCGTCTCGCCGGACGACCTTGTCAAAGCTCTTGGCATTGCGCACGGCATCCAAATAAGTGACTTGCTCGTCGAAGTCTGTCCGCCACCGGCTGATTTCTTCATCAGGTTCCGAACAACTTTTGACTGCAGTCGTGTGTTTGAATCTTCCCGGCGTTTGATCTGCGATGGCGCGCTGGTGAGCTTTGATCGGTGGCACCCAGGATGGGGCTCAGTGCCCTCTGAGATTGAGTTTTTAACAAAGCTTACCTTCCACGGCATGCCTCGACGTGCTTGGAACAGCGAGTCCATGAACGAGCTTATCAACGACCTTGGAGGTGAGCTCGTAAGTATGTTTTTTCCTCCAGACAGCTGGGCTCTAACGGTTATGGCATGGATGAAGAAGCCGTCCACCATAACGAAGGTGATTGGTGTTGAGATACCGGTGCAGGAACCAGGGTTGTACTATTCGTCGCCACCAAGGCCGCCGCGGACCACGTTAGGGATGTACCTGTATCGAGTGTTCGTGCATGTCGAAGAAGTGGTCAATCCATCAATCGAAGTCCTGCCGCCACCGCTGGTGCCAGGGTCGATCGACGACGTCCATTACAGGAGTCAACGTCATACTTTCCCTGTGTTTCTCGGAACGATGGATGGCACAGGGCCTACTTCATCGCGCGGCGGAGGCCACTACTTCTTTGGGAGAAGAGGCAGGGCTGGCTGCCTGGATGTGCTCTAATTTGAGCTAACAACTGAATCTTGTCAAATACTAGTTAAATCCGAGCTATGGGTGTGAAGCACTGATATGCCAGTACATTTGATTGTGACCTGTTCTAATTTTGTACTTGAACTTCTTTTAGAAAGGGTTGTACGTCAACTTAATGTGCTAGCAGAAATTATTGTGTTGTCTGTCTGTTTTCTTTGCACAACATTCAAGATATTTCCCCGTCATTGATAAAGACGATGAACCGTTATGTACGACTCGTTGGTTTCAACATAGCCCTTCCCGTAGCGATCCACTGCTTCCATCCTGATTGTGCCGCCTGCGTGAAATTTTTGTATGCAAGTTCAGTGTGCTATGATGTTCTATATGATTGTGTCAACTATATAAGTTTTTACTAAGCATCAGCAATGCATATGGCTGAAAGATGTATTTACGAGCATCAACCGATGGGTCTCTCTCTCTCTCTATCTCTCTCTCTCACACACACGCACACACACACACACGCGCGCGCGCACACGCGCAAGTGGGACCCGTTGAATTATTTATTTGCTCATGACAGCTTTTAATTAGGTTCCACTGTGATCTAACTTTTTTCTTAAGTTATCAATTGAGCTCAGTGACTTCAAAAGGTTGTATAGAAGCCTTGTTTGGGCCTTTTCGGCGTCGCTGAATGTGGACTGAGTAACCATGTTAGGTTGTAATGTACTACACGGGCCTTTATTCAACATCAACAATGCAACTGGGTCGACAGTTGTACACAATATCCGAGTCAACTTGTTATTCTCCACCCCGCTGGGCTGCAAACTTTCCTAGGAGGTATGCATTAGGCTTAACAAGAAAATGGACTTTAAGAAATAATAGATGGGATGTAATTATAATAACTGGACAGTTACTATGCACCAAACACGTAATTAGTTTGAAAAATATATTATTTTTGGAATTTGAAAATTTTAATTTTATTACTTGTTGCGCGCGCAATATTTCGTTAGATTTTAACGTAATACAACTTTATTTTGAAATTATATTTAACCTGACTAGAAATTTTGGATAAAAATATTTTGGATCCCATCAAAATGTGGGATTTTTTTTTAATTCTGTTTTGAGCGGTTGTTTGAAATTATTAATCGTTGTCCTATCTAGAAGTTGGACTGTACTTTTAATAAACTGTAAATGGGCTGTAGTAAATTCCATTAGAATTAAAAAATGGGTTGTACATTCTTACAAATCGCAAATGGGCTATATGTTCTCTGCCAAATCCGAGCTGTGGGCCTACTAAGTTGACGCGTACCAAGGGCTTTGTCAACTTAGTCAATATAAATGATTCTAGCTGCAGTGATCGTACGATGTCCATCCAACGGCTGTAGTGCTTCTTCAACCTCTGGTCTTCTTGCTCCAGCCGCCCAAAGCAGCGCCGGTCGTGTCATGTACTCCTCTCCGCGCGGGCTTCCACTGCTGTGTCTTCCCCGGCTCCACATCGTCCCCTTCCTAGGCCTCGCCGTCGTCCAGACCACCGCCCTGGTGCTCTTGGCGTGGCGTGGTCAATGTGGTCAACAACGAACTTCCATCAGAAAAGTACTATACGTGGAGAGGCTGACAGCTGGGTCCAGGCAGCTGCAAGGAAGTGCCTCCTTATTACGCGCAAAATAATTATTCCTCCACCTAACAACAGGGACCCACCAGACGGGCCACCTTATTTCGCGAAAAAAACGTTTCCCCCCTGACTGCTGGAACCCACCAGGCGGGCCAGCATATTTCGTGAAAAAAATGTTCCCCCCGCTGTGAGCTCGGACCCACCAGAAGTGCCTCCTTATTACGCACATAAAATGAATACTCCCCCTGCTAGCTGGGACCCACCATGGTGGGAGGCTGACTCGTGGGCCTACTAAGTTGACTGGGACGGGGGCCTTTGTCAACTTTAGTCAATATGAACAATTCTAGCTCCAGTGACCGTACGATGTCCATCCAACGGCCGTAGTGGTTATTCAACCTCTGGTCTTCTTGCTCCAGTCGCCCAAAGCAGCGCCGGTCGTGCCGCATGCTCCTGCCTCCCGTGGCCAGCTGTGCTGCCGCGGAGGCCTCACTGCCCCCTACTATACCCACCGCTAGCCAGGCCCTGCAGTGACGGCAGCCTCACACTGCAGCCAAACCAGTGAACCCTCGTACTCCTCTCCACGTGGGCTTCCACTGCCGCGTCTTCCCCGGCTCCCCGCCGTCCCTTTCCTAGGCCTCGCCGTCGTCCACCGCCCTGGTGCTCTCGGCACGGCGTGGTAAATGTGGTCAAGGAACGACTTCCATCGGACGTGGACTGTACGTGGAGAGGCTGACAGCTGGGTCCATGGCCGCAGCAAGGAAGTGCCTCCTTATTACGCGGAAAATAATGATTCCTCCACCTGACAGCTGGGACCCACCAGACAGGGCACTGTATTTTGCGAAAAAATGTTCCCCCCTGACTGCTGGGACCCAGCAGCTACATCCTCGCACGCAAGGAAGTGCGTCCGGGCAAAAAAAAAACGATTCGCCCCCTGACTGCTGGGACCCACCAGCTACATCTTCGCAGGCAAGAAAGTGCCTGACAGTCGGGACCCACCTGGTCGAGGCGTATGTAGTGTTGTCATTCTGGTCACGAACGTGTACGTACATATATACTGGTGGATGTAGAGGCGGACACGTGTCGTAGTAGAGGCACGTACGTGTCGTAGTAGAGGCGCGCACGTAGCATGTACACGTAAGTACAGCGGCCAGGGTGCAAGAAAGAAAATACGTCCACGTATGTGTATATACGGGCGGGGTCTCGAACGCCTACTCGCGCATATGTACGGCCAGGGCTCGTGTACATGGCTAGGTCAGAACGGAGAAACAACGTCGTCGTCGTGTTCATGGGGAGGCAACGGAATGTGCCGTGTTCATGGGGAGGCAACGGAATGCGTCGTGTTCATCGGGAGGCAATGGAACACGTGGGAGCCAACCGGCTGGGTCGGAACGGAATGCGTGGTTGTGTTCATCGGGAGGGCTTGGACGGAACAGGCGATGGAAACGAGGCCTGGAGTACCGCACAACGGAGGAAACGGACCTCTACGTTCGGAACGGGGTCCTGTTGATCGGGAGGGGTCTGGCGTACCGCAAAATGGAGGAAACAGACCTCCTATGGTCGAAACGGGGGTCCTGTTGATCGGGAGGGGTGTGGTGTACCGCAAAATGGAGGAAACGGACTTGTGTTGGAGCACTACGGTCGAAACGGGGGTCCTGTTCATCGGGAGGGGTGTGGCGTACCTCAAAACGGGACTCCACGGGATACTGTTCATCTCCACCATCGACCTCGTCCAGCCTCCACGGGCTACCGTCGACCTCCTCCAGCCTCCACGGGCTCCTGTTCATCCAGCCTCCAGCGCGCGCTACTCCACCGGCTACTGTTCAACCACCCCTCCACGGGCACCCTCCATCGTCTACTGTTCATCCAGCCCTCCACACCACGGGGTCCTGTTCAACCACCCCTCCACGGGCACCCCTCCACCCTCTACTGTTCATCCAGACCTCCACACCATGGGGTCCTTTTCAACCACCCCTCCACGGGCACCCCTCCACCATCTACTGTTCATCCAGCCCTCCACCACAGCACGGGGTCCTGTTCATCCAGAGGCAACGCCACCGCTCACAGTTCAACCAAACCCCCCCACCCCCCCCCCCCCCGCCCCCCCCCCCCCCCCCCCCCGCAACGCTCATTGTTCATCCCAGAGGCAGCATCGATCGGCTTAAGTTAGCAGCAGTAGCGAAGGAATCGCTCAATCGGGTTCAGTTAACAGCCATCGATCAATCGCTCGGGTTCAGTAACGTGTAGCCTGAGTGCAATCGCTCGGGTTCAGTTAGAGCCCAATGCCTCGCTCGGGTTCAGTTAGAGCCAACGCCTCGCACACATGCGCGTACGTGTACAAGAGAAACACGCATCGCTCGGCCCCCGACCTCCCACCGTAACCGCGAACTCCCCGAAATTTTCCTCCCCCTCGCTTCTACCACGGTTTTTTCCGTCATGGACGGCCCAAAGAATGTCATGCAGCTGCATCTCCGGCCCGCCCAGGACGAAAAGCCCATTTTCTGTCATGATTTTTTGTCATAGAAGTAGGACCCCACCACATCTATGATGATACCGGGTTTTGTCACAATTATCGTCATAGAAGTGTCATATGTATGACAGAAAAAAAATCGTTCGGCCCAAAATGTCACGGATGTGTCTTTTTTTGTAGTGTTGTGTTCAAAATCTTCTATGGAGTATTCGGAGGAGGAACCCGCCTTGCAATGCCGAAGACAATCTGCGCGCCGGACTCATCGTCATTGAAGCCTGGTTCAGGGGCTACTGAGGGAGTCCTGGATTAGGGGGTCCTCGGACAGCCGGATTATGTACTTTGGCCGGACTGTTGGACTATGAAGATACAAGATTGAAGACTTCGTCCCATGTCCGGATGGGACTCCCCTTGGCGTGGAAGGCAAGCTTGGCAATTCGGATATGTAGATCTCCTCCCTTGTAACCGACTCTATGTAACCCTAGCCCCCTCTGGTGTCTATATAAACCGGAGGGTCTAGTCCATAGGACAACAACAATCATAACCATAGGCTAGCTTCTAGGGTTTAGCCTCTACGATCTCGTGGTAGATCAACTCTTGTAATACTCATATCATCAAGATCAATCAAGTAGGAAGTAGGGTATTACCTCCATCAAGAGGGCCCGAACCTGGGTAAACATCGTGTCCCCCGCCTCCTATTACCATCCGCCTTAGACGCACAGTTCAGGACTCCCTACCCGAGATCCGCCGGTTTTGACACCGACAATGACGAGGAGTCTCGAAATGGTCGAGTGGTAAAGATTCATATATTGGAAGGCTATATTCGGACATCGGAATGGTTCCGAGTGATTTGGGTATTTTTCGGAGTACCGGGGAGTTACGGGAATTCACCGGGAGAAGTAATGAGCCTTATTGGGCTTTAGTGGAGAGAGGGGAGAAGGGCCAAGAGGAGGCGCGTGCCTCCCCCCTGCCAAAACCGAATTGGACAAGGGGTGGGGGCACCCCTCCTTTCCTTCTCCCTCTCCCTCTCTTTCCTTCTCTCCTACTCCAAATAGGAAAGGGAATCCTACTAGGACTTGGGAGTCCTAGTAGGACTCCCTATGCTTGGCGCGCCCCCTAGGCCGGCCGCCTCCACCCTCCCTCCTTTATATACGGGGGAGGGGAGCACCCCAAAGGCACCCCAAGATTTGTCTTAGCCGTGTGCGGTGCTCCCCTCCATAGTTACACACCTCGGTCACGTTGGCATACTGCTTAGGCGAAGCCCTGCGCCGGTAACTTCATCATCACCGTCACCACACCGTCGTGCCGACGGAACTGTCCCTCGGCCTCAACTGGATGAAGTGCACGAGGGACATTATCGAGCTGAACGTGTGCTGAACACGGAGGTGCCGTACATTCGGTGATGAGATCGGTCGGATCGTGAAGACGTACAACTACATCAACCGCGTTGATAATACGCTTCCGCTTTCGGTCTACGAGGGTACGTGGACACACTCTCCCCACTCGTTGCTATGCCTCTCCTAGATAGATTTTGCGTGATCGTAGGAATTTTTTTTGAAATTACTGCGTTCCTCAACAGTGGCATCCGAGCCAGGTCTATGCATAGATGTTATATGCACGAGTAGAACACAAAGAGTTGTGGGCGATAATAGTCATACTGCTTACCAGCATGTCATATTTTGATTAGGCGGTATTGTTGGATGAAGCGGCCCAGACCAACATTACATGACCGCGTTCATGAGACTAGTTCTACCGTCGTGCTTCGCACACAGGTAGCTAGTGAGTGTCTGTTTCTCCAACTTTAGTTGAATCGAGTTTGACTACACCCGGTCCTTGTTGAAGGTTAAAACAGCACACTTGACGAAAATTCGTTGTGGTTTTGATGCGTAGGTAAGAACGGTTCTTGCTAAGCCCTTAGCAGCCACGTAAAACTTGCAACAACAAAGTAGAGGACGTCTAACTTGTTTTTGCAAGGCATGTTGTGATGTGATACGGTCAAGACGCGATGATATATAAATTGTTGTATGGGATGATCATGTTTTGTAACAGTTATCGGCAACTAGCAGGAGCCATATGGTTGTCACTTTATTGTATGAAATGCAATTGCCATGCAATTACTTTACTTTATCACTAAGCGATAGCGATAGTCATAGTAGCAATTGTTGGCGAGACGACAACGATGCTTCGATGGAGATCAAGGTGTCAAGCCGGTGACAATGGTAACCATGACAGTGCTTTGAAGATGGAGATCAAAGGCACAAGATGATGATGGCCATATCATATCACTTATATTGATTGCATGTGATGTTTATCCTTTATGCATCTTATTTTGCTTAGTACGGCGGTAGCATTATAAGATGATCCCTCACTAAATTTCAAGGTATAAGTGTTCTCCCTGACTATGCACCGTTGCTACAGTTTGTCATGCCGAGACACCACGTGATGATCGGGTGTGATAAGCTCGACGTTCACATACAACGGGTGCAAGCCAGTTTTGCACGTGTAGAATACTCGGGTTAAACTTGACGAGCTTAGCAGATATGGCCTCGGAACACCGAGATCGGAAGATCGAACATGAATCATATAGTAGATATGATCAACATAGTGATGTCCACCATTGAAAACTACTCCATCTCACGTGATGATCGGACATGGTTTAGTTGATATTGATCACGTGATCATTTAGATGATTAGAGGGATGTCTATCTAAGTGCTAGTTCTTAAGTAATATGATTAATTGAACTTAAATTTATCATGAACTTAGTCTTGATATTATTTGCATATCTATGGTATAGATCAATAGCTCGCATATAGCTCCCCTGTTTTATTTTTGATATGTTCCTAGAGAAAACTAAGTTGAAAGATGATAGTAGCAATGATGCGGAATAGGTCAGTGATCTGAGGATTATCCTCATTGCTGCATAGAAGAATTATGTCCTTGATGCACCGCTAGGTGACAGACCTATTGCAGGAGTATATGCAAACATTATGAACATTTGGCAAACTCGATATGATGACTACTTGATAGTTTAGTGCACCATGCTTTACGGCTTAAAACTGGGACTTCAAAAATGTTTTGAACGCCATGGAGCATACGAGATGTTCCAAAAGTTGAAATTAGTATTTCAGACTCATACCCGTGTCGAGAGGTATGAGACCTCTGACAGTACTAGCCTACAAGATGGAGGAGAATAGCTCAACCAGTGAGCATGTGCTCAGATTGCCTGGGTACTACAATCGCTTGAATCAAGTGGGAATTAATGTTCCAGATAATATAGTGATTGATAATGTTCTCTAGTCACAATCACCAAGCTACTAGACCTTCGTGATGAACTGTAATATGCAAGGGATGACAAAAACGATTCCCGAGCTCTTCGCGATGCTGAAATTGGCAAAGGTAGAGATCAAGAAAAAGCATCAAGTGTTGATGGTTGACAAGACCACTAGTTTCAAGTAAAAGGGCAAAGGAAAAGAAAGGGAACTTCAAGAAGAATGGAAAGCAAGTTTCCACTCCCATGAAGAAACCCAAAGCTAGATCCAAGCCTAAAACTGAGTGCTTCTACTTCAAAGGAAATGGTCACTCGAAGTGGAACTACCCTAGATAGTTGGTGGATAAGAAGGATGGCAAAGTGAACAAAGCTATATTTGATATACATGTTATTGATGTGTACTTTAATGGTGTTTATAGCAACCCCTCGGTATTTGATACTGGTTCAGTTACTAAGAGTAGTAAGACGAAAAGGAGTTCTAAGATAAACAGAGACTAGTTAAGGACGAGGTGACGATGTGTATTGGAAATGATTCCAAGGTTGATAAGATCACCATCGCACACTCCTTTTACCTTCGGGGTTAGTGTTGAATCTAAAATAAATGTTATTTGGTGATTGCGTTGAGCATGAATATGATTGGATCATGTTTATATTTAAGTCCAAGAATAATTGTTGTTCTGTTTACATGAATAAAACCTTCTATGGTCATACACTTAATATAAATGGTTTTATTGAATCTCGATCATAGTGATACACATATTCATAATATTGAAGCCAAAAGATGCAAGGTTAATAATGATAGTGTAACTTATTTGTGGCACTCCCGTTTAGGTCATATTGGTGTAAAGCGCATGAAGAAACTCCATGCTGATGGGTTTTTGGAATCACTTGATTATGAACCACTTGATGCTTGCGAACCATACCTCGAGGGAAAGATGACTAAGACTCTGTTCTCCGGAACAATGGAGCGAGGAACTAACTTTTTGGAAATAATACATACTGATGTATGCGGTTCGATGAGTATTGAGGCTCACGGCGGGTATCGTTATTTTCTGACCTTCACAGATGAGTTGAGAAGATATGGGTATATCTACTTGATGAAACATAAGTCTAAAACATTTGAAAAGTTCAAAGAATTTCAGAGTGAAGTAGAAAATCATCATAACAAGAAAATAAAGTTTCTACGATCTGATCGTGGAGGTGAATATTTGAGTTATGAGTTTGGTCTTCATTTGAAACAATGTGGAATAGTTTTACAACTCACGCCACCTGGAACACCACATCGTGAGGTGTGTCCGAACGTCGTAACCGTACTTTATTGGATATGCTGCGATCTATGATGTCTCTTACCGATTTACCACTATCGTTTTGGGATTATGCATTAGAGACAATTGCATTCACGTTAAATAGGGAACCGTCTAAAAATCCGTTGAGACGACACCGTATGAACTATGGTTTAGCAAGAAACCTAAGCTATCATTTCTTAAAGCCTGGAGTTGCAATGCTTATGTGAAGAAGTTTTAGCCTGATAAAGCTCAAACCCAAATCGGAGAAGTGTGTCTTCATAGGATCCCCAAAAGAAACTGTTGGGTACACCTTCTATCACAGATCCGAAGGCAAGATCTTTGTTGCTAAGAATGGATCCTTTCTAGAGAAGGAGTTTTCTCTCGAAAGAAGTGAGTGGGAGGAGAGTAGAACTTGATGAGGTAACTGTACCTTCTCCCGAATTGGAAAGTAGTTTATCACATAAATCACTTCCAGTGATTCCTACACAAATTAGTGAGGAAGCTAATGATGATGATCATGAAACTTCAGATCAAGTTACTATAGAACCTCGTAGGTCTTCCAGAGTACGGTCTGCACCAGAGTGGTACGGTAATCCTGTTCTGGAAGTCATGCTACTAGACCATGGTGAACCTGCGAACTATGAGGAAGCGATGATGAGCCCAGATTCCGCAAAATGGCTTGAGGCCATGAAATCTGAGATGGGATCCATGTATGAGAACAAAGTATAGACTTTGGTTGACTTGCCCGCTGATCGACAAGCCATTGAGAATAAATGTATCTTCAAGAGGAAGACGGACGCTAATAGTAGTGTTAGTATCTACAAAGCTCGAATTGTCGCAAAAGGTTTTAGACAAGTTCAAGGTGTTGACTACGATGAGATTTTCTCACTCGTATCGATGCTTAAAGTTTGTCCGAATCATGTTAGCAATTGCCGCATTTAATGAAATCTGGCAAATCGATGTCAAAACTGCATTCCTTAATGGAATTATTAAAGAAGAGTTGTATATGATGCAACCAGAAGGTTTTCTCAATCCTAAAGGTGCTAACAAAGTGTGCGAACTCCAGCGATCCATCTATGGACTGGTGCAAGCATCTCGGAGTTGGAATATACGCTTTGACAAGATGATCAAAGCATATGGTTTTATACAGACTTATGGTGAAGCCTGTATTTACTAGAAAGTGAGTGGGAGCCTACAATTTTTCTGATAAGTATATGTGGAAGACATATTGTTGATCGGAAATGATGTAGAATTTTCTAGAAAGCATAAAGGAGTGCTTGAAAGGAGTTTTTCAAAGAAAGACCTCGCTGAACTGTAACATCCCAAATTTTCAATTTGGAATGTTATACACTAGATCATCATGCATATCATTTTTCTTGCATTTTGGTTGATCCTAGAAATTTCACGCAACTCAAGGACCTTCGGAGAGAGTTGGAGATTTCGTCATTTTCATATTTGAGTTTTTCTCAAATTTTGAAAAGAGGATCATTGGATTTGTCGGAGTTTATTTGCCTTTTATTTGGATAGGGAAAAATGCGTGCTTTCAAAATTTGCATTTTAGGCCCGGAGAAAAGTTCATTTTGTTCGACTCATTTTTAGGAGTTGGGGAAAATTTACTTTAGAAGTTTTGGAGTTCGTTTAGTTCACTTTTCTTTTGTTTTTCTGCGCGTGAAACCGATTTAAAAAAAAAATCTGCAGCGCCCCTGGGCCAAAGGCCCAGCAGGCCGCCGGCCAGGCCAGGCCATCGCCCGCGCCGCGCGCGCCTGGCGTAGGAAGCCGCCGCCGCCGCCCTTTTGGAGTCCTAGTAGGACTCTAGTCCTACTCCGTTTCCAATTTCCTTTTCCTTCTCTTTTTCTTGCCCCCTCCCCCAAGTCTCCTCTCCCCTCCCCTCTTTATATACCCCCACACCCCCCTCTAAACCCACACCAAAACCCCAAGCCAAAGCCGCGCCCCTGACCCGTGCTGCGCCTCCATAGCCGCCACCGCCCGCGCCATGCGTCACCGCCGCCGCCCTAGTGCCCCGCCGCCGCCCTTGCTCGCCGCCGCCGGAGCCCCGTTCGGCGGAGGTACCGCGCCGCGTCTCTTCTTTCCTCGGATCGGTTTTTCTTATAAACCGTTCCGATTCTTTTCTTCTCTTCCGATTCGTTTTCTTTCCGGTTCTTTTCTAAACCGTTTCGGTTTTCTAGATCGGTTTTTCCTTCGGTTTTCTATTCCGAAACCCTAGATTGGTTCCGTTTTCTTTCCCGATTTAGTGGCCTAGAGACCGTTCGCCGGACCGTTCGTCCTAACGAACGTGATCGCCGGATTATTCTCGGCTAACGAACGTCCGTTCGTTTAACCGTTCTTCTTTTCTTTTCGTCGGATTTATTCCGCGATCGCGATCTCAGATCCGATCTTCATTCTAGTTTATCTTCTTGCTCGTTTATCGGAATCAGGTGATTCAAGTGCCTGGAGTTTCGTTTCAAAACCACCGTTCCGACTAATCAACTTAAACCAGTTTTTGCTACGGTAAAATTTGACCTAGTTTCAACTTGCTAGAACCGAGTTGTTTTCTTCCGCCGTTTGTTTTCGTTGCTTTGTTCGGTTCTTTCTTTCTTTGTAACCGGAGTTCTTAAGTTGAACTTCCTGGATCAATCGTTTGTTCGAGTTTTACCTGTGCATTAGATGAGTACTTATTGTATGCTTGTTGTTTTTCTGCGATAGATTACCCGGATTGCGCCGCCTGTTAGTTCGAATCTCTAGGACTCGCGGATCATCAGCAAGGCAAGTAACACTTTGATCATACCTTTTCTACAACCCAGTTTTATTGCATTAGATCCATCCTCACACATTGCATGATTAGGATCTAATTAAATTGTGGGATGGGAAGTAGATGAGGTAGTACCTATTACCTATTTATTATGAAACCTTTGGGAGTTACTTCTACGTTCTCTTATTATGCCGTGCTATGCTAGTAGACGTGGATTGGGTGAGTGATATCCATGACAGATGTGAGATTGATAATTTTAATGGTTTATCTAAGGTGGCAACTTAAACACACATCTGGGTGGATTGGGGCACCTGATGTCTATCAGGACTTGCCTGTTTTATTTTTGGACCGCCACCTAGGCTCAAAGGGATCATAAGATCTTTCATGCTAAATACATACGTGTGCAGCCACAAGCCAATATGGGCTCTAGCATAGTTGACTAAGTCGTGCGAACTCTTACAGGGTAGACTAGCAGTTGTAGGGGAAAGTAGGTGTACCGGTCTATCCATCGTAAGGTGCTAGCGCTTCTGAAAGACTGTGTCTCGGTCATCCGTTTCTCAAACACCAGTAGTGCGAGAAATCCAACGGAGGCGATCGAGTCCTGTGGGGAAAAGTGCGCAAACCTCTGCAGAGTGTAACAAACTAATCATGATTAGCCGTGTCCCCGGTTATGGACATCTTGAGTATCTAGTACTTCAATATCATGTGAATCTCATCACGTTACTTCTAATTAATATTGTTGGGTTATTGATGACTACTTTTAATTGGGATTGAGAATGCTGTCAACCATTCTCAATGTTTAACAACCACCATGATAGTTAAATAAATTTATTCCTTTGCAGTAGGGAAAAACTGGCTTTACGCAAAACAGTAACCATAGAGCTTTCCACCAGCCAAATGTGCATATAGTATAGCTGTTTCATTCCATCATTCTCTATGTGTTACCGTGCCAGCATATTCCATGTGCTGACCCGTTTTGGGCTGCAAATTTAAATGTTGCAGACTTTTCAGACGACGCTTAAGGTGCTTTTAGGTCGTGGTTCTATACTCAGTGATGCCGTTGGAGTTGATGGACCCATTTATCTTCCAAGTCTTCCGATGTTATCGACACTAGATGGCCTTAAGCCATATTATTGTAATAAGTTCTCTTTTGAGACATCGTCTTAATAAGTGTGTGATTGCCACTCTGCTATAAATCCTACGAATTACTGTGTGGTGTCAGCATTACTGATCCAGGGATGACACCGGAGCACAGTAGACTTGATCCATTCGGGTCGGGTCGCCACAGAGATGGTATCAGAGCACACACTGACTGTAGGACACGACCACTAAGTTAAAGCCATAGATCACTATTCTCTCCTCATTTTCTAACTCCTCATCTTTTCTACTCTTTAGGATGAAGGACGCGAAGATTAAGTACGCTCAATTGGATGAAGGCACACCTTTTGGATTTCACTTGAAGGAAGTCACCAAGTACCTAAACATTGGATTACCAAGTTTCACGGGAACCTTCAACGCCATTTTGCCTGAAGAGGAGCGCTGGAAGATTCAAGCTCACGTTCCGGGAAGGACATTCGCGCCAATCACGAAGCCAATAGATAGTGTTTTCAATGCACCCACCTGGAGTCTGGGAAAGAGCATGGCAGCCCATATCACCATAGGACGCATTGGAGAAGTTTACCAAGACGACCTCAAGGACACTATCTACAAGATTTGCGGACACCGAGATGAACAATGGGAGTTAGTCAGCACCAAGAAGGATAGATCCATTGCAGCATTCATCCAGGAATTAAACCAGCACATTCGACGCCACGAGAACCAGATGTGCAATGATATGATAGAGTTGAAGAATGCGAAGGCGAGGATCATCGAGCTAGAAGGAGAACTGAAGGCTACACGCAAGGACTACATGGACGAGATCGTAGCTCTAGCAAGACACAATGTCGATCTTAAGCAGGAGATTGAAGAACTCAAGAGGGAGTTAGCATCTAGGAAGGAAGACATGTACGTCGCATGTCCGGACAACTACATCATCCTCGATGATACCGATTCGGATCCAAGTGAACCCGACTTTGAAGACGAAGCTGGAGCGGACATCATGGAGTCTTCCACCGGTTCAAATTTCTAGATGACCACCAAATATTAGTAGTATTCCCCCATGTAAACACTATAGTTCGAGCACTTTTGCGATAGCTAGATCGATTGTAAGCCCTTGTTTGAATTGAATGAAGTGATTTTGTGTGAATTTGGTCATGTGCATTGGGGTAGTGTTTTCTCTTTAGACCTCATTCTATTCTTATATCTCTTCTTTTCTAAACCCTCAGATGCCTCCGAGACATTACACTGGATTTCCACCGGAGCTCACTCAGTTGATCCAGCAGCAGAATCAATTGATGCAGATGTTAGTTCAGAATCAGCAGAACAACAACAACAACAAACCCACCACCACCACCTGTTGACCACTTAGCCCGTTTCCTTAGGCTGAATCCGCCGGTGTTTTCCAGTAGCATCGAGCCGATATTAGCAGACAATTGGCTCCGCAAGATAGGAAGGGAGTTGACCACTGCAGGATGCACAGATGGTGAGAAAGTGAAGTTTGCCTCACATCAGTTAGAAGGACCCGCGGCAGCATGGTGGGAGAATTTCACAGCCACTTTCCCAGTTGACACTGTCACATGGGATCAGTTTCAGCAAGCTTTCCGCACTGCACATGTTTCAGCAGGAGCTATGGCCATGAAGAAGCGTGAGTTTCGCAACTTACGCCAAGGAGGAAGGACAGTTGGCCAGTAGGTTGACGACTTTAGCAAGTTAGCATGTTATGCCCCAGATGACGTTGCTACGGATGCAACCAAGCAGGAGATGTTTCTGGAAGGACTGAATGATGAGTTGAGTATGCAGTTGATGGTAGCAAGTTTCAACAACCACCAGGAGTTGGTAGATCGTGCCATCATGATTGAAGGGAAGCAACAGCAGATTGAGAACCGCAAGAGGAAGTATAGACAGGGGAAGTATAACTCTGGAGCCCAACAGAAGCCCCGTTTTACCCCTAAATCGGGATTTCAGTTTCAGCATACCCATGGAGGAAGTACTTCGCACAACCATAATGGCCACAAGAATGGTAATGGGAATGGAGGAAGCAACGGCCAGAACCGTACCACCCCATCAACCCCATCCAAGAGAGATCTGAGTCAAGTCACCTGTTTCAAGTGTTCCAAGACCGGACATTATGCCAATGAATGTCCTGAAGGCCAGAATGGAAATGGCAATGGAAGCTCAGGGAAGAAGCGGAACCCTTTCAATAGGGGACAGGTGAACCACGTTAACGTGGAGGAGATTGAAGATCAGCCTGGTGCAGTAATCGTTAAGTTTTTGGTTAAGTCATTTACCGCACTCGTTCTTTTCGATACTGGTGCATCACATTCATACATATCAAGGGGATTTGTGGAAAAATATAGCCTGCCCACTAGGATTCTTAAAACACCTATGCTAGTAAGCTCACCAGGAGCAGAATACATGGCGAGTCAAGGATGTTTTCAAGTGCCCTTAAGTATAGGAAGGCATGTTTTCCCAACAGATTTGATTATTCTGGAGTCCCAGGGACTGGATGTAATTCTCGGTATGGATTGGTTGTCGATGTATGGAGGAAACATCGATTGTGCCAGTAAGTCAATTTTGCTTACAACGCTAGAAGGAAGAAGGATCAAGTATGCATCCCGGCATGTGTCAAATAGGACACGAGTAAATTGCCTAACAGGAGTAGTGCAAGAGGAAGTACCAGTGGTAAAGGATTTTTCGGATGTATTTCCGAAAGAGTTGCCAGGCATGCCACCGGATAGAGACATTGAGTTTTTGATTGAGTTATTGCCAGGTACAGGCCCAATATCAAAGAGACCGTACCGGATGCCTGCAAAGGATTTGGTGGAAATTAAGAATCAGATTAAGGAGTTATTGGAGAAAGGTTACATTCGCCCAAGTTCTTCGCCTTGGGGATCACCCGTACTTCTAGTGGAGAAGAAGGATGGATCATTACGGATGGTTGTTGATTACCGTGGATTGAACGAAGTAACCATCAAGAACAAGTACCCACTGCCAATGATTAATGATCTGTTTGATCGGTTGCAAGGAGCTAAAGTGTTTTCCAAGATCGATTTGCGATCAGGGTACCACCAGTTGAAAAATCGAAAGCAGGACATACCTAAGACAGCATTCACCACGAGATATGGACTGTATGAGTATACCGTTATGTCATTTGGATTGACTAACGCGCCTGCCTATTTTATGAACGTGATGAACAAAGTGTTTATGGAGTTTTTGGATAAGTTCGTCGTAGTGTTCATTGATGATATCCTGGTTTATTCGAAGAATGAAGAAGAGCATAAGGAACATTTGCGTTTGGTTTTGGAGAAACTAAGGGAACATCAGTTATATGCCAAATTTAGCAAATGTGAGTTTTGGTTGAAGGAAGTAGGATTCCTCGGACACGTTATATCCGGAGAAGGGATAGCAGCTGACCCCGCAAAGGTTGAGACCGTAACCGAATGGGAAGCACCAATGACAGTTGGAGAGATCCGGAGTTTTCTTGGACTCGCAGGATACTATCGGAGATTCATTGAGAACTTTTCAAAGATTGCAAAGCCTATGACGGAGTTGTTGAAGAAGGATACTAAGTTCAAATGGACTGAGGAGTGTGAGGCTAGTTTCCAGGAGTTGAAGAAACGATTGGTTACCTCACCGGTATTGATTTTGCCAGATCAGACTAAGGATTATGAGGTGTATTGCAACGCTTCACGTCGAGGACTTGGAGCAGTGCTTATGCAGGAAGGGAGAGTTGTTTCGTATGCTTCACGACAACTGAAGCCTCATGAGTTGAATTATGCCACGCATGATTTGGAGTTAGCAGCCGTAGTGCGTGCATTGAAGACATGGAGACATTTCCTCATTGGAAATCATTGTGAGGTGTACACGGATCACAAGAGTTTGAAGTACATTTTCATGCAGAAGGAGTTGAACCTCAGACAAAGGAGATGGTTGGAGCTCATCAAAGATTATGATATGAGATTGCATTACCATCCCGATAAAGCTAATGTAGTAGCTGACGCATTGAGCCGCAAGAGCCATGTCAATACGTTAATGACGGGAGAAATACCCCGGGAGTTATCAGAAAACCTTCGTGAACTAAGTTTAGAGATAGTTCCAAAAGGCTATGTAGCAGCATTGGAGATTCAGTCAACATTGATGGATAAAATCAGAGAGGCTCAGAAACCTGACAAGGAGATAGCTTCTATAAAGGAGAAACTGAGCAAAGGAAAAGCAAAAGGATTTCATGAGGATGAGCACGATACCCTATGGTTTGAGGATCGTGTTTATGTGGCAAATGACCCGGAGATCAGTAAGTTGATTCTACAAGAGCCACATGATTCACCCTATTCGATTCACCCAGGAAATACCAAGATGTATTTGGATTTGAAGGAGACATTCTGGTGGACCAGAATGAAGAAGGATATTGCAGCATACGTAGCAGTTTGTGACGTATGTCATAGAGTAAAGGTAGAGCATCAGAAGCCAGCCGGATTGTTGCAACCATTGCGGATACCCGAATTGAAGTGGGATGAGATAGGCATGGATTTTATCACAGGACTACCCAGGACGAAAGCAGGATATGACTCGATATGGGTAGTAGTTGATCGTTTGACGAAGGTAGCACATTTCATTCCAGTAAAGACCACTTACACCAGTGCTAAGTTGGCAAAGATATACATGACTAGGATCATTTGTTTGCATGGAGTTCCGAGGAGTATTGTATCAGACAGAGGAACCCAATTTACCTCAAAGTTTTGGAATTAGTTGCATGAAACTTTGGGAACCAGGCTAGAGTTCAGCACTGCTTTTCATCCGCAGACAGATGGACAGACCGAGAGAGTCAATCAGATTTTGGAAGATATGCTGAGAGCTTGTGCACTAGATTATGGATCTAGTTGGGACGATAACTTGCCATATGCGGAGTTTTCTTATAACAACAGTTACCAAACCAGTTTGAAGATGGCACCTTTCGAAGCTTTATACGGAAGGAGGTGCAGGACACCGTTGTCATGGGACGAAGTTGGAGACCGTCAATTCTTTGGACCAGATTTGATTAAGGAGTCTGAACGGAAAGTTAAGTTGATTCATGATAGGCTCAAGGTAGCCCAGTCCAGGCAGAAGAGCTACGCAGATTCTAAACGCAAGGAGACGGTTTACGAAACCGGAGACAGAGTGTATCTCCGAGTATCCCCACTACGAGGAGTTAAGCGTTTTGGAGTTAAGGGAAAATTAGCACCGCGTTTCGTTGGACCATATAAGATCTTGCAAGGTATGGGAGAAGTCGCTTATAAGTTGGAATTACCAGAGGGACTGTCAGGACTTCATGATGTATTCCATGTTTCTCAGCTGAAGAAATGTCACGCCGAGATGGCGGATGTACCACTAAGAGATACAGTACCGCTAGAAGCGATTCAGTTGAAGGACGACTTGACGTACGAAGAGAAACCAGACAAGATTCTCGAGTTTGCCAGCAGAGTTACCCGCAGCAAGGTTATCAAGTTTTGCAAAGTTCAGTGGAACGACCACTCAGAGGATGAAGCCACCTGGGAGAGAGAAGAAGATTTGCTCAAGGACCACCCTCACCTATTTTCTAGCCAACCCGAATCTCGAGGGCAAGATCCATCTTAAGGGGGGTAGGTTTGTAACATCCTAAATTTTCAATTTGGAATGTTATACACTAGATCATCATGCATATCATTTTTCTTGCATTTTGGTTGATCCTAGAAATTTCACGCAACTCAAGGACCTTCGGAGAGAGTTGGAGATTTCGTCATTTTCATATTTGAGTTTTTCTCAAATTTTGAAAAGAGGATCATTGGATTTGTCGGAGTTTATTTGCCTTTTATTTGGATAGGGAAAAATGCGTGTTTTCAAAATTTGCATTTTCGGCCCGGAGAAAAGTTCATTTTTTCGACTCATTTTTAGGAGTCGGGGAAAATTTACTTTAGAAGTTTTGGAGTTCGTTTAGTTCTCTTTTCTTTTGTTTTCTGTGTGCGAAACCGATTTAAAAAAAATCTGCAGCGCCCCTCGGCCAAAGGCCCAGTAGGCCGCCGGCCAGGCCAGGCCATCGCCTGCGCCGCGCGCGCCTGGCGCAGGAAGCCGCCGCCGCCGCCCTTTTGGAGTCCTAGTAGGACTCTAGTCCTACTCCGTTTCCAATTTCCTTTTCCTTCTCTTTTTCTTGCCCCCTCCCCCAAGTCTCCTCTCCCCTCCCCTCTTTATATACCCCCACACCCCCACCCCCTCTAAACCCACACCGAAACCCATGCCCAAGCCGCGCCCCTCACCCGCGCCGCGCCTCCATAGCCGCCGCCGCCCGCGCCCTGCGTCACCGCCGCCGCCGCCCTAGTGCCCCGCCGCCGCCCTTGCTCGCAGCCGCCGGAGCCCCATTCGCCGGAGGTACCATGCCGCGTCTCTTCTTTCCTCGGATCGGTTTTTCTTATAAACCGTTCCGATTCTTTTCTTCTCTTCCGATTCGTTTTCTTTCCGGTTCTTTTCTAAACCATTCCGGTTTTCTAGATCGGTTTTTCGTTCGGTTTTCTTTTCCGAAACCCTAGATCGGTTCCATTTTCTTTCCCGATTTAGTTGCCTAGAGACCGTTCGCCGGACCATTCGTCCTAACGAACGTGATCGCCGGATTATTCTCAGCTAACGAACGTCCGTTCATTTAACCGTTCTTCTTTTCTTTTCATTGGATTTATTCCGCGATCGCGATCTCAGATCCGATCTTCATCGTAGTTTATCTTCTCGCTCGTTTATCGGAATCAGGTGATTCAAGCGCCTCGAGTTTCGTTTCGAAACCACCGTTCTGACTAATCAACTTAAACCAGTTTTTGCTACGGTAAAATTTGACCTAGTTTCAACTTGCTAGAACCGAGTTGTTTTCTTCCGCCGTTTGTTTTCGTTGCTTTGTTCGGTTCTTTCTTTCTTTGTAACCGGAGTTCTTAAGTTGAACTTCCTGGTTTGATAGTTTGTTCGAGTTTTACCTGTGCATTAGATGAGTACTTATTGTATGCTTGTTGTTTGTCTGCGATAGATTACCCGGATTGCGCCGCCTGTTACTTCGAATCTCTAGGACTCGCGGATCATCAGCAAGGCAAGTAACACTTTGATCATACCTTTTCTACAACCTAGTTTTATTGCCTTAGATCCATCCTCACACATTGCATGATTAGGATCTAATTAAATTGTGGGATGGGAAGTAGATGAGGTAGTACCTATTACCTGTTTATTATGAAACCTTTGGGAGTTACTTCTACGTTTGCTTATTATGTCGTGCTATGCTAGTAGACGTGGATTGGGTGAGTGATATCCATGACAGATGTGAGATTGATAATTTTAATGGTTTATCTAAGGTGGCAACTTAAACACACATCTGGGTGGATTGGGGCACCTGATGTCTATCGGGACTTGCCTGTTTTATTTTTGGACCGCCACCCAGGCTCAAAGGGATCATAAGATCTTTCATGCTAAATACTTACGTGTGCAGCCACAAGCCAATATGGGCTCTGGCATAGTTGACTAAGTCGTGCGAACTCTTACAGGGTAGACGAGCAGATGTAGGGGAAAGTAGGTGTACCGGTCTATCCATCATAAGGTGCTAGCGCTTCTGAAAGACTGTGTCTCGGTCATCCGTTTCTCAAACACCAGTAGTGCGAGAAATCCAACGGAGGCGATCGAGTCTTGTGGGGAAAAGTGCGCAAACCTCTGCAGAGTGTAACAAACTAGTCATGATTAGCCGTGTCCCCGGTTATGGACATCTTGAGTATCTAGTACTTGAATATCATGTGAATCTCATCACGTTACTTCTAATTAATATTGTTGGGTTATTGATGACTACTTTTAATTGGGATTGAGCACTACTAGGAAAAGGCCTACTAATGGCGCACCTAATTTGGCCATTAATGGCGCATTAGTGGTGCGCCATTAGTAGCACGCCATTAGTATATTTTACTAATGGCGCACCACTGGTGCGCCATTAGTATCTGGTATACTAATGGCGCACCACGCGGTGCGCCATTAGTATAGCCCACGGTGCGCCATTAGTATGCCTCCCAGGGGCCCATGTATACCCAGGTGCTTTGGCATACTAATGGCGCACAACAACAGGATGCGCCATTAGTAACTTTGGCATACTATTGGCGCACTGATTAATGATGCGCCATTTGTATCCTTTGGCACACTAATGGCGCACTATGATGTGATGCGCCATTAGTATGAATATTAGGTTTTTTTATTTTGTAATTTTCTGTTTTTTGCACAGGTTACAAAATGTATAATTGGACAAAAATAGACAGCACACATCAACAACAGATTCATCGAATAAAATAGAAGATTAGTCTCTGAATACAATTCATCATTTTAGTCTCCGAATACAATTCATCATATTAGTCTCCGAATTGAAAAGACCGAACAAAGATAGAACATTATATTACAAGTCTCGAGACCGCGAGTTTGTCTTCACATTACAAGTCGATATCGATCATCTAAACTACCATCACATAGAAGAGAGCTGCGGTCATCACGATGAGCATCATCACGATGAAACTCGTCTTCATCCGGTTCCTCCAACGCTCCCTCCCCTCTCCCGCTAGATAGCGGGCGTATCTAGATTCGGCCTCGGCCCTAGTGGTGTACCCTTTGTAACTGTTACCGCTGAATCGGTGAACCTGTCTCCGACACTCCTCCCAATCGTTCAACCAGTAGCCAAACGAAACGTTAGTACCAATTCACAAACAATACATAAGCAACATATAAGTATGCAACAGAACGATCGGAAGAGAAAAGCAAAACATTAATAGCATCGATTACATCTAAGTTGAACGACTCTCGAAACCAAAGAGACATACTACAAGTTCATTAAAGTTTAATTACAACATATGAGCCAATCGATGTTTCAGAACTAGACATAGCATCACTGTTTTCGACTCGACTCAAGGGACCGGAGCGTGGATGAAGCCGCCGTCTATCGTGGGAGTCATGAAACAACAGGCGTTGTCAGCCTGCATTTGTAGGATTGTGTCGATGTCACTGTTGGACGGTTGATTTCTGAGGTAGAACTGCCCCGAGGTACGAAGGACATCTTGATGGATGATTTCCGCAAACTCCGACTGGATGCGAAAGAATTCTTGTTCGATGTCCGCGTCCTGGATTGCCGACACGCTCGCGGCCCAATCTTTGAGTCTACTCGGTAGCAAAAGTTGATGATGGTCCCGTACGATCGCCCGCATGTGATGGATGGCGTAGTAGGCACCCTTCTGACCGCCAGTTGGCTGCTTGACGCAGCAGAACGTCGTATTGTGGGAGAACACGTGCTTGCCGTACTTACGAATAGGCTTGGTGAAGGTGCCTCCAGATTTGACGTAGCGCCGGGGAGAACATCATCAAGAACCTTCTTGACATTTGTGTAGTCTACGTTCGACTGACGGTCCGGGTCGAAATATGTGGCCATGGAATATTTGGGGCTTAGGAGGATGAGCGTGCAACGTGTGTCACTGCAGAAAACACGGAATGTTAAAAGAAAAATGATCGAAATCTAATAATTCATATGTTACGGGGCGGTTGAGGGGAGGACTTACTCGGGAAAGTAAGGCACGAGGAAGTTATCCTTATCCTGGTTTGCCAGAATGACGGCTTCGAGGTAAGAACTCGCGACTTGCCGGTCCCCAGCGCTGCCCAAGATCTTGGCATGCATGTAGAAGGGGTCGACTATCACGATGTCCGGGGTCTTGTCGCGAATGATCCGCATCTCCATACTCAGCGAAAATAGCCGAACGAAGGTCTAGTGCAGCGGATGAAGGTTCAACATAGCGTGGATGTCATCAAACCGCAGGACCATCGTACCACCGATGGAGTTATCCACAAAGCCCTTGCCCTCTGGCACCTTGGCCGCGAAAACCGGGTATGCCACATCCTTCTCTCCGAGACGCCGCTTCTCCAAAGAAAGAACACTGTCATGCAGACTCCGCATAGCACCGGTTGCAGCATCGAGCATATTTCTCGGTAGCATCGGCCTACCCACCACATGCACCCTCCTTGAGATATCCTCAGGTGCAGGTGGCCCATCCTGAGCACGGATCGTACTCGGTGCCGGCTGGCCCGCACCCTTGTTAGTCTTTCTTTTGTGTGCCTTCTTCTTCTCCTGTAATGGGACCGAGTTCTTCTCACAGACCGCCTTCTTGAGTGTGTTGGGGCTGATAATATTTCGCTCCTCGCCTATCTGAGGCTCGGTGAAGTCGGCAGCTGGAGGGGTCTCCTGAGAGCTGAATGCTAGACGACGCCTGTTGCAACTTGGCTTCTCCGCGGTACCGGCTAGATCGCGCACGTCTTTTCTTGGGTTGGGTTCTTAGGAAGGAGGCCCCATGAAGTCGCCACCGTACCCATAATCGGCAAAGTACTGATCGACGTTGGCAAATGTATCGTCGTCGTCGTCGTTCTCATCCTGTGCCATATGCATGTTTGGATCCAGTGGCATAGGGATGTCCGGCACCATTGCGGCAGTCTTGCCATGGGGCCGACTTGGCGCCGGCACGACTGGCGGTATTGTCTTTGGGGTGGTGTCCCCCGCCCCCAAACGAATTTGGCTCTTCGGCCAAAGCTGGGGCCAGCTCAGGCAGGCGCTGAGGGTCATCACGTCATCATTGTCGGCCCCAATGGGTCAAATCGGAGGTAACAACTCATCGCAGCCTGGCAGCACCCGAACCAGTTGAACCCTAAACAAGTTGGGTGGCATCTGGGTACCGTGGAACAAGGGGTTGCCTGGTTGAACGATTTTGCCCTTGGCGACATTGACCAACTCGTTGTTCATGAAGTGCAGGAGAGTGCACGGAACGTCAGCGATGCCCTGCGAAAACATGTAGGGCGTCAGGGATGCCCAGTCAAAGGCAAGGAGATGAAGTCCTCGGCCGAGAGAGGCTTAATTAGTTACCGTGATTATGGCGTCGAGCTCGGCTAATGTCGAGGCACCGCCAACGGCGGGCGTGCAGTTGACGGAGGGGCCGCTTGCTGTAGAGGTGCTGGCCGGCGTACACCCAGGTGCATTAAGCTCCCGTGCCGGTGTCGGAGACACCAATGCCACCTCCGTCGGAGGCACCAATGGCCCCGCCATCGCATTCTGCGAGTTGCTGGACGTGAAGCTAGGAATCGGGGGCGTCCCCTGTTGGCCGCCCGCAATCCACGCACTAATCCCCTGGATCAAGGCAGGCACAATGGCGGTGATCGTCCTTCCGAGTTGTTGTTCCACTTGCTCTTGGACCATCTCCAGAATCCGCGCCATCTGTGCCTTGAGTTCTTGAACCTCGCGCGCCTGGCTTTCTGAGCTGGTCTTTTTCTCCTTTCGCCCACCAGTGTTATAGTATGATGACCATTTTGTCGACAAGCCTTTGCCTGTCACACGACCAGCTGACGTCGGCTTACTGAGCTTATCCTTGTTCTTCATTACATTCAACGCCCTATTTAGAGTGGTGTCCCAAGGGTTGCTCTTAGTCGACCCCGCGCTACTGCTTTCAGTCTCCTGCGGAAGGAATGTGAACCATTTAGAAATTTGGCTTCATTAATTAGAATGCAACCATATGAAGCTAATTACGCGGGGGTGTATTCCTTACCAGAACAAGCTCAAGCTCCCTGGTCTTTGGATCCGTGGTAAGCTCCTTTGTTTTCGGGTCCTTCTTGTACCGGGCCCTGACAAAGTTCCTGGTCTGCTTGTCACCGTATTTATGGAAGAGAGGCGGTAGGCCTTGCTCGGCACGGTCCGCATCCTCCTTATCCCATATAGGCTCCGCCACTCTGTAACCGCTGGGACCGAGTGTGTGTTCCCCTAAGTTCAGCTCCCGCATTTCTTTCCCCCACTTACTTGAATCGTAGCTTGCGGTGCTCGAGTAATTGATCTTGAAGTCGTTGTAGTCATCTTCGGTGATCGAAGGATTTTTCTCCGTGATCTTCTCATAACTCTCACCTTTCTGGATCATTCTCTTCACATTGCTTTTCCAAGTAGACAGGGCCGTGCTCATCTTCGTGAGGGCAGCATTGTTCACTTTATTCCCTTTGAGGCTTGTGTTTTCAAATTCAGCGGGGAACTTGTATCGTTCGTGCAGCTTCATGAAGAGGAGGTTGCGCAAATTCCCTCGGTCAGGATGCCTGAGGTTCTCAGTGTTGATTGAGACGGTGCTCCGGAGAATGCACCCGAGCTGAAGCGAGTACCCCTTGACTATTCGTTCGGGCGCCATTGGATTCCCGTCAGAGTCCACTTCAGTAACTTCCTCCTTGAGGGTGCGGAGCACGGTCGGGCGCCGGTCCTTCCGTTGCCTCTTCGGTTGGCTGCCATCTGTGCGTGCGCCGCCATCATCAGTGGTGGCATCCTCGGCGGCACCATCAGTGGTGGCATCAGTGGGTTCATCCTCGGCGGTACCATCAGTGGTCTCAGGATCGGTGGGGAAGGCGGCGGCCTCATACAAGTGAGGTTGTTCCTCCATCTCCTGGGACAGCTCCCAGAATGCCTTGACACCCGAATCCCCGGCCTCATCGTTGTTGGCCATGTTTCTCTCTAAATAGGAACAAAGTTTGGTCAAAAAGCCTCGGTGGTGAAAATTCCTTTTACTGTCAAAAAACTACTAATAGCACAAGTGACATGAAAATTCAGGAGTAGGAGATCACAAAGGCCATGTCATGCTTGGAGGGTAGATGACAGTTGAGATGCTGAGGATATGCCATAATACCATCATTTTTTAATTTGTTCAAGTGAGCCAAAAAGCTTCATGATACAAATGGTTATGGTCACAATATTGATTAGCCTTCAAAAGGGATTTGGAAGAAATAGCTAGAGAATTTCAAAATCCAATTTATCAGGCTAGATAGGAAGTATATATTATGTAGAGGAGATCTAGGAACGTGCATTGCCATATAGACAAGTTTTAATAATTTTGGTAAGCCTCTCAAAAGGCAATCTTTAAACAGAAGTGAAGACATGTCTAGAGCTCAAATTTGAATTTATACTCTGAAGAAAAACAAGTCATGAGTGGATTTTTAGTTTGGTACACACACCAATTAATCTTCTCAGGGCTCACAAATAAAAGTAGCTTCCTTGTCTCCTCTCACTATCTCTCTCACACACATGGCAAGCAAGGGTGTCTGAGTGTGAAAAAATACTAAACTAATCCAACCACTAAAGCAAATTAATTTTTATTTCGGTTGAGAATTGGGCACCTTCTAGGTCAAGAAAATTGGGCATGACCTTTGCTAATTTTCTTGACCTTGGAGTGCCCCATTTCTCAACCGAAACAGAAATTAATCAACGTTTCAGGAGAAAGGGGTCATTTTAGAAGATCACAAGTAGCAGCAGCATCACTTGACAAAATCACAACTAGCAGCAGCAACTCGCAGATAGCAGTAGCAGCATCACTTGACAAGTAGTACAGCAGCAGCAGCAGCATCATCACAAGTAATACACTGTGATATAACTGAAACAGAGTTCATTTCAAAAAAGGTTCAGCACCAGATGAGTTTATCCACCTAGTTACCATGTGTTTCACTTACCTTATCACATAAATTTTCTCTAGTGCTCATAGATCAGAAAATACTCTTGTTAGATTTTGAAATCACATATCTTCAAACAAGAAAAGATTTTAACAGAAAATCTGTAAAAATATGAAAAACAAAAGCTATACATTCGGGCCTGCTACTACTATACTTTCAATTTCTGGAGTTGTGCCATATGCCACAACTTTTAAGAAATCAAAAAGACCTCGCTTAGTATGAGAAGTTTGAAGTATTCAGAAGAAGACTACACATGCTCCCTACAAACAAACACACACAAAAATTCAGGCATTCCTGTCTGAAAAAAGAAGGATTGCAATGTATGCCACTGAAAATGTTTATCCACTCGCATTATGCCTCTTAAATTTTAGACAAAAATGGCAGGCAACTCTGTCTGCTGTCTATATGTAGTATGTGCTACAAACTCAAGATTACAAAATGGGGTGCTAGCTGCTACATTCAGATTACAAAACTGGGGTGCTCGCTGCTACATTCAGATTCACACACACAAAAAACTGGAAGTCCCTAGATGTACAGACTCAAGTTACAAAACTGGGGGTGCTCGCTGCTACAATCAGATTCACACAGAAAAGAGAGTAATTAGAAGAAGACAAACTCTATAGGAAATGGAACACATTTTTCCTTGTTTATAGCTGGATTGCATTCCTGCTAACAACTCGGTTGCCAACCCCTTTTTGGCCTAATGAGCTACTCTTACAAAATATCTATGCATGTTAAAATGAACGAAATGCTAGAGCTCCTACTTTCTAGAATAAAACTTCTTAAATTCATATGCTTGTAGCTTTATCTATTTTTCTCGCTCTACACTAGCAAGTAGGGAGTGAAAGCTCATGCTCTTGGTTGATGTATTCGAATTTTCATCTTTCATAGGAGTAATTTTGTCCTATAGTTATATTCAAAATTCTGCTTTGGTGCCAATTCAAGAACCATTATTAGCTTGAATATTAGTTAGCTCATGAGAAAATTTTCTCCTTTTTCTTCTCAAAGGAGCCTATGAGGCATTGCCGGAAAATTTCTTTGTACCATATTTTAAACTTCAAGTATGATAAATAAATGGACCACCAATTGTTCATTGCCATGTCATACTGTGTGATGCAATTAAATGTGTGTGTTGCATCTCAATGGTAGCTAAAGAACCAACCTAATCAGCTAGAATAATGGCTAGACAAATTAAGCAATCGCATAGTTGGGCATGCATTCCATCCCTAAACAGCACAGGCAGAGAAAGAGCAGGGCAGAGGAGAGGGGGATGCGATTATACCTAGTCTAAGAGACCAAACCAGATGTACAGGCAGAGCTGCTTGTGCCACGGCCAGCAAATCAAAGGTTGGTGGCGTCTGACGCGTGCACCTGCGTGAGCAAAGGAAGCCAAAGCGCATGAGAAAATCAAAGGGAAGAGAATGGAAGGGAAGGGAAGAGAAGAGCAAATCAAGGATTACCTTGACGAGCAGCGGTGTCCCGAGCGAGAAGAAGCGCTGGTGTATCCCCGCGGCCGGCGACCGATGTGCAAAGGTGGTTGTCCGGGATGGTGCGACGGCGGCGAGGCTTTCTGGGCTCTGGGGCAGAGGAGAGGGCGAGGGAGGGAGAGGGCGAGGGCGAGGGAAGGCGAGGAGAGGGAGAGGGAGGGAGAGGGCGAGGGCGAGGAGAGGGCGAGGCAAGGCGGCGGCGGTGGAGCGGGTGCGGGCGGACGACGTCGGGTTAGGTTTGGGGGAGGGAGGGAGAGAGGCTAGAGGGAGAGGGCAAGTGGAGTGGGGGTGGAAATATGGATGGGGGAAGCAATACTAATGGCGCACCACCCCTCGGTGCGCCATAAGTACATCCATGCCAACAGGTTATCTACCACCCGAGCTGATCCACATCAAGTCCCCTCTACTAGCTCAACTGGTGACAGGCAGTTCTCACACGAGGAGGTCTTGGGTTCGATTCCCAGGCTCCACAAATTTTTTTTATGCATTTAAAATGTTGTTTGATACTTATTTGTGTTTAAATATGTTCAAACTTGTTTAAATCATATTAGTAATATTTTTTTATAAGACAGTAATAATTTTTTTAAAATATCATCAAACAGTAATGCCGGTGGAGCAGGGGAGGGTGCGGGGGGTGCGGGGGGTCGGCGGCGGCAGTTGAGTAGGGGAGGGGTGCGGGGGGTCGGCGGCGGCGGTTGAGTAGGGGAATCGAGGGTGCGGGGGGTCGGCGACGGCGGCCGGTGGACCGGGGGATGCTCGGCGGCGAGGGGCACGGATCTGGCGAGGTGGGATAGCGATCGAGATGGAGGGGGATCGAGATCGAGTGTCCATGAAATTTAAAAATATTCATGATAGTTCAAAAAGTGCCCATGAAATACAATCGAGAAATGAAGGCTATGATTTAAATATAATCGATCATAGCTAGCTATCTGTTCACAATCTTCTTGCCCTTCTTTTTCGCAAATGGAGTTCTTCTGTGGAACGGACGTCCTTTAGGTAGGGTGGTCCTGCTTCTTCTTGTGGTGTATGCTGCTACTTCATCATCGTCGTCATGTTCGATCCTCGGGTCGCCGTACTTGTCGAAGTCTTGCTCATTGGCTACTCCATCCATTCCGATGATCTTCCTTTTGCCTCTCCTGACGACAACATGACTGGGCTTTGACGGGTCGGTAATGAAGAAGCATTGGTCCACTTGGGAAGCCAGTACCCATGGCTCATTTTTCGCGGTGACGTTTGCGCCCGCGGTCTTGGATTTGGCTTCGGGTATAACCATGGTGGTGAAATACCGGTCTTCTTTTAGGACGCTCTTGGCCCATATGACACGGAACATCGGGACCTTCTCTCCAGCGTAGCTCAGCTCCCAGATCTCCTCGATCCTTCCGTAGTATCTATCCTTGTCGTTACCGGTGTAGGATTCCATCGTTACCCCGAAGTTCTGATAACCATCACTCTTCATGTCCTTGGTGTAGAATGTGTAGCCGTTGATATCATACGCCTCATAGGTCATCAGGTTGTGCTCGGCACCCTGTGACAAGGAGAATATGAGTTGTTCTTCCACGGAAGAATCCTCATGTAAAGGGTACGATAGAAATTTCTGCTTGAACCAACGCGTGAAACATGAGTTGTGCTCTTTGAGTATATCTCCGTCCGTCCTCTGTTGGCCTCGGTCATTGTACGTCTTCTTAATAAAGGTTTTGTGCTGTACCACCCAAGGATCGACCATGTCTATGTGTTGTAGCGCGACTAGGTTTGCTTTTTGAAAGTCGGCGAGTCAACCCTCGAAGTCGACATGCATTTCGCGACGACCCTCACGGTGACCCCATCCAGCGAGCCTGCCGAGGTGCCTGTTGACGGGCAGACCAATGGGGTTCTCGATGCCTAGATAATTCGCGCAGTAGGAGATGCACTCTTCGGTCAGAAAGCCCCTGGCTATGCTTCCCTCTGGACGTGACATGTTGCGAACGTATCCTTTGATGACGCCATTCATCCTTTCGAACGGCATCATGCTGTGCAGGAACGTCGGCCCGAGTTGGATGATATCGTCCACGATATGGACTAGCAGATGCACCATAACGTCGAAGAATGCGGGCGGGAAGTACATCTCAAGCTCGCATAGTATCACCACGATCTCTTCCTATAGCCTTTTGAGTTGCCTCACGCCAACAGACTTCCGAGAGATGACGTCAAAAAAGTTGCATAGGCCAAATAGGGTTTCACGGACGTGCACGTCCATGATCCCACGGATTGCAACTGGAAGTATCTCCGTCATTAGCACGTGACAGTCGTGAGACTTCATCCCGCTGAACTTCTGCTTCGCTGGGTCTAGGTATCTGCTTATCTTCCCCGCGTAACCGTAAGGAAGTTTTACTCCTACGAGGCAGGTGAAAAACTGCTCGATCTCCTCCTGACTTAGAGTGAAGCACGCGGGAGGGTAGTCATTTCCGGTCTTCTTGGCCTTCTTGCCTTTGCGATGACTTTCCGTGTCCTGCTTCGCCTCATCATCATCATCATCATCATCATCATCATATATAGTGTGAAGCTCCTGCCTGATGCCCATTGATTTCAAGTCTGCCCTTGCTTTCGGCCCATCTTTGGTCCTCTCTGGCATGTTGAGCAGGGTACCAAGCAGACTCTCGCACACGTTCTTCGTGATATGCATGACATCAAGGCTGTGAGGCACATGGTGGATCTTCCAGTACGGCAAGTCCCAGAAAACAGACCTCGTTTTCCATACCTTCAGCAGCGGCTCTGGCGCCTTTCGCTTCTTTCCCGGCTCTGGCGCCTTTTGCTTCTTTCCCGGCAGTGGGCAGTCTTTCCAATTTTTCAACAGCTCGTCTATTTCCTCGCCGCTCCTCATACGCGGGCGTCCTCGGGGTTCGGTTTCACCATCGAACAGATGCTTGCGTTTTCTCCATGGGTCATCGTCGCGAAGCCACATTCGATGTCCCATGAACACGGTTTTTGAAGACCCGGGATGTCTATCTAGCTGGCGATACATTGTGTCATGCATGCACCTGACG
This sequence comes from Triticum monococcum, assembly GCA_034509565.1. Taxonomy (NCBI): domain Eukaryota; kingdom Viridiplantae; phylum Streptophyta; class Magnoliopsida; order Poales; family Poaceae; genus Triticum; species Triticum monococcum. Next base: position 9,380,462 of record CM067845.1, on the reverse strand, counting down.
CATCCAGAAAATCCGTGGACCACCTGCCCCGCGACATATCCGTAACCGAGATAGTCGTGCACCGTCGTGAGCAGCGCGGCTCTCATAGGGAAATATTCTTTCTCTGCGGCGTCCCACATATTGCCTGGCGTTTTCCACAGCGTGTCAAGCTCCTCTTTCAGCAGCCCCAGATACAGATTGATGTCGTTCCCTGGTTGTTTCGGTCCTTCAATTAGCATACTCATGTGAATGTACTTCCTCTTCATGCACAACCAGGGGGGAAGGTTGTACATCCACACAAACACAGGCCAGGTACTATGTGTGCTTCTCTGGCTGCCAAACGGATTGACTCCATCGGTGCTCGCGCCCAACACGATGTTCCTTGGATCGTTCCCAAATTCTGGGTCTTCGAAGTTCAACGCTTGCCACTGGCTCGCATCCTTAGGGTGACTCAGCATCTTGTCTTTTTTATCTATCTCCGGATCATTTGCGTCATCTTCTCGCTTCTTCTCCTCCCTATCCGCGTGCTAACGCAGGAGCTTTGCTACCTTAGGGTCCGCAAAATACCGCTCCAGACGAGGAATGATCGGAAAGTACCACACCACTTTTTGAGGAGCTTTCTTCCTCTTCTTGTATCGAGTGACGCCGCACACCGGACATATGGTAGACTCCGCGTGCTCATCCCGATAAATGATGCAATTTTTCATGCACACATGGTATTTCACGTGCGGTAAATCCAGAGGACACACGATTTTCTTTGCCTCCTCCAAACTGGTCGGGCACTTGTTCCCCTTGGGAAGACGTTCGTGCCAGAATGACATGTTCTCGTCAAAGCATGCGTCGGTCATTTTGTGTTTTACCTTCATCTCCAGAGCCATGAGCGTTACTTTTAGGCGGGTATCCTCGGGCCTGCATCCTTCATACAATGGAGTGACCGCGTCTAACTCAAGTTGATCCATCTTGGCTTTCTCTCGGGCGGCAGCTCTTGCGTTATCCGTCTGCTTGAGAAGCAGCTCTTGAATATGAGGGTCCTGCACCCAGCCCATCGATGGTCCAGCGTCGTCTGCTCCGCCGGCATCATCATCTTCATGATCTTGCCCGTCGTCTCCGCCGACATCTTCCTCATCATCATGTCCTGCATCTTCTACATGATGACTATGTACAACATCACCGTCGTGATCATCTCCTGGGGATTCTTCGTCTTCTCGCCCGCCCGAGCCGCGGTGGTTGTCTTTCTGCCCTTCCTCATTTCTTGCCCGGCCCCCATGGACGACTTCGTAGTCATCTTCATCACCTTGCCACTGATAGCCATCCATGAAACCACGCAAGAGCAGGTGGTCCCGCACCTGCCCGGATTCCGGGTCCGCAATAAGGCTCTTCAGCTTGCATCTTCGACACGGACATCTTATCTCCGTCTCGTTCTTTTGAAGCATCTCGGCCTTCGTGGACCTCGAAAACCTATTCACGATGCCTTCGGTCATCATGCGGACCATGGTCGCCTGCGGGATAGAGCAAAATGATATTTTAGAACCAAGAAAAAATTTGGCATGACTTTCCCTAAAAATAGGACCAAAAAGAATGCTTAATGCCAAAATTCTCGCCGAAACGGAAATGAATCAACATTTTGGCAAAATATTGGCAACTATCGCATTTCAAATACCGGTACACCTCCAAACACAAACACATATGCAACACCACAAACATATGCAACACCACGAACATACATAGATCTAGCTGGGTCATAAAAAGTGCATGTGCACATTGTTGTAGGGAGAACAACATAAATATAGCTTCCCCCATTACTTACCTATCAAAACAAGGTAATTTAACCACTTAAATTGAATGAATCTATGGTGGAAATGAGGTGAAAAAGAGGAGGCACCCGAGACAAGGAGGTGGTGGAGAGAATGAAGTGGGGAGAAAGTGAGTGTGGGTAGGAGAGGCTCCCCAAAATATCTTGTTGCTGCCCACTTACTAATGGCGCACCTACTAGAAATGCGCCATTAGTAATCCAGGTTACTAATGGCGCACCGTATGGTGGTGCGCCATTAGTAGTTTTGCAAAAAAAAATTACTAATGGCGCACTGTCACACAGTGCGCCATTACTAGTTACGCCATTAGTAGTTTTGCAAAAAAAGGAATAAAAAATATAATTAAAAAAAACAGCATTAGTGGCGCACTTTCCAACATGTGCGCCGCGCACTTTGTCCGGATGCGCCATCAGTATGTTTGGACAGGCGCACTAGTTCAAAAAATTTTTGATACTAATGGCGCACCCTGTGCCAGGTGCGCCATTAGTAGTTTCAACTCTAATGGCGTATCAGAAAGTGGTGCGCCATTAGTATATACTAATGGCGCACCGCTTGTCTGGTGCGCCATTAGTGTTAATCCCATCTATAGCCCTTTTTCCAGTAGTGGAGAATGTTGTCAACCATTCTCAATGTTTAACAACCACCATGATAGTTAAATAAATTTATTCCTTTGCAGTAGGGAAAAACTGGCTTTACGCAAAACAGTAACCATAGAGCTTTCCACCAGCCAAATATGCATATAGTATAGCTGTTTCATTCCATCATTCTCTATGTGTTACCTTGACAGCATATTCCATGTGCTGACCCATTTCGGGCTGCAACTTTAAATGTTGCAGACTTTTCAGACGATGCTTAAGGTGCTTTTAGGTCGTGGTTCTATACTCAGTGATGCCGTTGGAGTTGATGGACCCATTTATCTTCCAAGTCTTCCGCTGTTATCGACACTAGATGGCCTTAAGCCATATTATTGTAATAAGTTCTCTTTTGAGACATCGTTGTAATAAGTGTGTGATTTGCCACTCTGCTATAAATCCTTCGAAGTACTGTGTGGTGTCAGCATTACTGATGCAGGGATGACACCGGAGCACAGTAGACTTGATCCATTCGGGTCGGGTCGCCACATGAAGCTGCTTACATATTGAGCATCAAGATCTATAGAGCTAGATCAAAGTGCCTGATAAGTTTTTTAAATGAGTACATACCTTGACAAGATTTTGAAGTAGTTCAAAATGGAACAGTCAAAGAAGGAGTTCTTACCTGTATTGCAAGGTGTGAAATTGAGCAAAGACTCAAAACCCGACCACGGCAGAAAATAGAAAGAGAATGAAAAGTCATTCCCTATGCCTTAGTCATAGGTTCTATAAAATATGCTATGTTGTGTTCCAGACCTATTGTGTAACTCACCATGAGTTTGGCGAGAGGGTAAATAGTGATCCACGAGTGGATCACTGGACAATGGTCAAAATTATCCTTAGTGGAATAAGGATATGTTTCTCGGTTATGGAAGTGACAAAAAGGTTCGTCGTAAAGGGCTACGTCGATGCAAGCTTTGACACTGATCTAGATGACTCTAAGTCTCAATCTGGATACATATTGAACGTGGGAGCAATTAGCTAGAGTAGCTCTATGCAGAGCATTGTAGACATAGAAATTTTAAAAATACATACAGATCTGAATATGGCAGACCCATTGACTATACTTCTCTCACAAGCAAAACATGATCACACCTAAGTACTCTTTGTGTGTTAATCACATAACGATCTGAACTAGATTGTTGAGTCTAGTAAACCCTTTGGGTAATGGTTACATGGCGATGTGAACTATGGGTGTTAATTACATGGTGATGTGAACTATTGGTGTTAATCACATGGTGACGTGATCTAGATTATTGACTCTAGTGCAAGTGGGAGACTGAAGGAAATATGCTCTAGAGGCAATAATAAAGTTATTATTTATTTCCTTATTTCATGATAAATGTTTATTATTCATGCTAGAATTGTATTAACCGGAAACTTAGTACATGTGTGAATACATGGACAAAACATAAGTGTCCCTAGTATGCCTCTACTTGACTAGCTCGTTTATCAAAGATGGTTATGTTTCCTAACCATAGACATGTGTTGTCATTTGATGAACGGGATCACATCATTTGGAGAATGATGTGATGGACAAGACCCATTCGTTAGCTTAGCATTATGATCGTTACAGTTTCATTGCTACTACTTTCTTCATGACTTTTACATGTTCCTCAGACTATGAGATTATGCAACTCCAGAATACCGGAGGAATGCTTTGTGTGCTATAAAATGTCACAACGTAAATGGGTGATTATAAAGATGCTCTACAGGTGCCTCCGAAGGTATTTGTTGGGTTGGCATAGATCGAGATTAGGATTTGTCACTCCGTGTTTCGGAGAGGTATCTCTGGGCTCTCTTCGTAATGCTCATCACTATAAGCCTTGCAAGCAATGTGACTAATGAGTTAGTTGCGGGATGAAGTATTATGGAACGAGTAAAGAGACTTGCCGGTAACGAGATTGAACTAGGTATGATGATACCGACGATCGAATCTCGGGCAAGTAACATACCGATGACAAAGGGAACAACGTATGTTGTTATGCGGTTTGACTGATAAAGATTTTCATAGAATATGTAGGAGCCAATATGAGCATCCAGGTTCCGCTATTGGTTATTGACCGGAGATGTATCTCGGTCATGTCTACATAGTTCTCAAACCCATAGGGTCCGCACGCTTAATGTTCGATGACGATTTGTATTATGAGTTATGTGATTTGATGACCGAAGTTTTTTCGGAGTCCCGGATGACATCATGGACATGACGAGGAGTCTCAAAATGGTCGAGAGGTAAAGATTTGTATATTGGAAGGCTATATTAGGACATCGGAATGGTTCCGAGTGATTCGGGTATTTTTCAGAGTACCGGGGAGTTACGGGAATTCACCGGGAGAAGTAATTGGCCTTATTGGGCTTTACTGGAGAGGGGAGAAGGGCCAAGAGGTGGCGCGTGCCTCCCCCCTGCCCAAACCGAATTGCACAAGGGGTGGGGGCACCCGCCCTTTCCTTCTCCCGCTCCCTCTCTTTCCTTCTCTCCTACTCCGAATAGGAAAGGGAATCCTACTAGGACTTGGGAGTCCTAGTAGGACTCCCTATGCTTGGCGCGCCCCCTAGGCCGGCCGCCTCCTCCCTCCCTCCTTTATATACGGGGAAGGGCAGCACCCCAAAGGCACCCCAAGATTTGTCTTAGCCGTGTGCGGTGCCCCCTCCACAGTTACACACCTCGGTCACATCGTCATAGTGCTTAGGCGAAGCCCTGCGCCGGTAACTTCATCATCACCGTCACCACGCAGTCGTGCTGACGGAACTCTCCCTCGGCCTCAACTGGATCAAGAGTACGAGGGACGTCATCGAGCTGAACATGTGCTGAACACAGAGGTGACGTACATTCGGTGCTGAGATCGGTCGGATCGTGAAGACGTACGACTACATCAACCGCGTTGATAAAATGCTTCCGCTTTCGGTCTATGAGGGTACGTGGACACACTCTCCCCGCTTGTTGCTATGCCTCTCCTAGATAGATCTTGCACGATCATAGGAATTTTTTTGAACTTACTGCGTTCCCCAACAGTATGGCGCATAGGGGGTGGCGCCATCCATGGTCCTGGTGCCCACGACCCATATGGCCTTGCATGATGTTGAAAGTCTTCCCGAGGAGGTGACCTTGAGCGCTTCAAATTTGATGCCCGGTTAGAGCTAGAATCGGCTGCTTTATTGACATATTTGGACAACAACATATCAAAAGTTGGATTGATCTTCTTGCGATGCACTTTAGCTTCATTCGTCTTCCACTTGCCAACCTCTGGACTCTTGGGCTTAATAAATTTGGCATGAGTGTTCTCTTGCACTTGTGGTTGCCCCCCGAGTGTAGGGTTCTTGATGGTGATTTTGATCACTTCCTTGCCATCGGGTTGCTTATCAAGCACAACCTGTCTCCCCAAGACCTTGTTGCCCGCCTTGTCTTTCGTGGGCTCACCAACAATGACATTAGCTTTATTAGAAGATTCAGCTACCTCCAGCTGAATGAGCAGCTTCTTTCCCTCCAAATCTATGGTATTCATTGGAAAAGGCTGTTTGTCAACTTGCATCTCAGAAAAAAATCAATCGTCCATCATTAATGGCCGATTGTATCTATCGTCGAAAAACATAACGATTGTTAGTGGCATGAGAAAAAGAATTATGATACTTGCAATAAGCACGCCATTTCAGCTGTTCAAACGGCGGTGAAGTATGAGATATTCTAATAATCTTGGCTTGCAACAAAGCATCAAATATTCTATCACACTTAGCAATGTTGAAAGTAAATTTCATCTCTTCATCATAATTCTTATGAATCAGCTTTAAATCATTGCAAGTAAATGGTTGGGCCTTAGATGGCAAAACAAATTCAGCAGCACAAATATCACCCTCATCGTCCAAGTGGTCACTATCATATTCAACCATATTCATCTTAGGATGATCAGTTTTATATCTATGCACTTCTTTAAGATCTTTGCTTCGGCTTTCTTGAGCCAAAGCCCTTTGCAAGACTTGGTTGATATTTAAAAACACATATCCTTCTAGCCTTTCTCTAATGTGAGTTCTCAAACACTAAGCACAAGATCAGCCAAATCTCTCTCAGTTATCACCAAACTATAGCACAGGTTTTTTCTCTCTCTAAATATCTTGATGTAATCGGAGACCGATTCATAATGATTTTGTCTAACCGATGTAACATGTGACAACTTAAGCTCATTATCACCACTATAAAAATGATCATAAAACTTTTGTTCCAAGTGAAATCATGTAGTAATAGAACTGGGTGGTAACGCAAAAAACCATGAGAAAGCAGTACCGGTTAAAGATAAAGGAAAATAACGTACTCTCCACTCATCTCATGAACTTGCCTCACCTAATTGTGCCAAGTACTGACTAACATGCTCCCATGTGGTTTTTGTGCCCTCTCCATTAAACTTAACAAAATCTGGAATTTTATATCCCGGAGGGCATTGAATTGCATCAAATTATTCTGGATATGGCTTTTGGTAAATACGGTTCCTTGGTAACTCAACTCCAAAATTCTCTCGGAGCATCTTAGCCATCTCCTCTCTAAGATTAGCTAGACCATTATCCACAGTGGACAATGAAGCTTGTGGCAGTGGCATAGGAGGAGTAGGGTTAGTAGCTGCAGGTGTGAATTGTGGAATGTATGCCGAATTGTAACTCGGTAGTTATCTAAAAGTGTTTGCACCTATAGGTAGGGCTTGGTTTGGGGTCACCACCGAACTTTGCATACTCATGATAGGATTAATGGGTGCGGCCACAATCTGATTTGCTTGGGTAGGGTAATAAGTCATCGGCATGGGAGGCGCCGATGAAATAGTGAAAGCCAGATTAGGGTTTTGCACGCGAGCAGCTATACCACCATTACCACTAGATGATTGAGATATATTTTTCTGAGCATTAGTATTTTCTATGAAAGTTTGATAGACCAGATTGTTACCATCATCAATACGACTCTCAGTCTCAGCCCACTGCTTAGGAGAAAAGGTAGACTCACAGAGGGTTTAACCTGCTCGGTTTGAAAAGGTGGGAACTTGATTTCTTCAACCGGAGTGATGTTGCCTTGGCGATCCTTCTTGAATTTTGCAACGAACTCCTACAAATCCTTCTCTTTGCGCGCCTTTTTGTACTCCTCATAGATTTGGCGATGATCGACCGATATCTCATCAAGACTGGGCTTAGTGATGTTATCGGCGTCTACCTCAGATGGCTTGGGAAGATCAGACGTGGTGTATGACGATGACTGATCTTTAGACCCCAGCGGAGTCACCAAAAAGTGTGTTCGCACACGAACATGTCACCGTGTACCCTCAGCATCGAGCGCGATACGCAAGACACGTCGCCGAAGGAGGCTCACCGGAAGCGCGATACGCAAGACAATCCGGCGAACGCTTTTGAAGACCCGACACCCCACGCGGCCAGGAGAGACCCTGTCTGGATGCACAGCGGTGTTGGGCTGCCCTAGGTCAGTTTGCTCGCCCCTAGGACTTCGTAGATCGAAGCTCTCCGAAGCGAAGAACACCGATGAACGAGAAGCAGAAAATTAGGATAGGAGATGAAAGTTTGTAGATGGGTTTTTGCGATTGTGTGTTGTTGTTTCAATCGGCCATCACCTCTCATGTATATAAGAGGTGGCTGGACTTTCCGTGCAAGGAAAAGTTGTAATTCATGTCCAAAACCCTAGTTTGGGTCCAACTCGGAATCCGAACTTTCCAAACTCTTCGGTTTACAACCGGCTGCACCTTGCGGGCCAATTTTGTGGCTGTAAACGACCTCTAATGAAAATGTGCCCAAAAGCATATTTACTCGTTTCAACGAGACGAACAACTTTCGTGTTGGACGTTTTTCAGTTTGAGGACATCTTCAGGGCCAAATCGCTCGCGCAAAAACAGCTACTTATTCACGCAGCTCAACAGACATACCTACATGTGTGTCTGGTTCCGGGCGTCATATTTTGCCCACTAGAGGGTCACGTTGTGCGGGCTCTAACTTTTTACTACCTCGGATTGGGACAATATTTATATCAAAATCGATCATTTTGATGACACAAAGACAATTCGTGTAGATCAGTTTTCCATATGGGGCGTCTTGGGGCATAATAAGCCGAAAAGTGTTCTGGATACAAAATCTCAGTACTTCGAACACAACTTCGGTCTTAGAGATGAGATTGTATGGCTATGATCCAAATATCAAAGTTTCTCCTTTCGATGATACGGAACTTTTTCACTTTGAGCACTTTTCTATTTGAGGCCTTCTTAATTATGTTTTTGACAATGCCGAAACCTGGTGTCAACAAGACCAAAGTAAGATGACCAACATCTCCAACTCCACAACCAAGGTCTCCGCGAGCGAACAAAACAACAACTTCGCAAAGGGGAACGGCATTGAGATGTTGTCGCCGTCCAGTCCGAATAATTGGAGCTAGGGTTCCCTTGATTCTCGAAGAGGGGCACATATGAAGGCCATGACAGAACCACCAACAAGGGGAGAGCATCCGCCGGTGTCGCCGCTACATGCATCGGCAAGCTAAGTAATGATTTCTTCTTGGCCTTGGTCCGAGAAAGTACAAGCCGCCCGAGTAGGATTCATAGAAGAGGAAGTCGAGTCGCAGGCTGGAACCACCATCACAGCAGGAAGGGGAGCAACACCCACCGCCGGAGGAGGCACCAGACGCTATTTCATCTTCAAGAGAGATTTTTATAGTAATGCAAGATATATTTTGCTTTTTGATAGACATTTGATATTTTATCCGTGTCTACTATTTTGTATTTATATGCATATCAGTTTCCTATCTCATAATCATTTTTAACATTTTAAATTCGAAGCATGTTATTAAGAAGTAACCGCGGACACCGACCAGGGACCAGGCCCACCTCTCTCCTAGGTAGTCTCAACCTGCCTTGTCGCTCCGCCATAAAGAATCACTCAGGGGCGTCGGAAAATGTCCTTTCAGCCCCCAGTTCGTGAATCACTCGCGGTTACTCTATGAGCCGACCCGACTTTAATCATTTCATGTATCATGTATAATGTAATATAGTATATCCGTGATCATCGCCCGACAGGTCACGACCCGATAGTATAGCCTGGCATACGGACAAGAATGTAGGGCTACTGGTGGAATACTACCATACCTATACTAAGCATATAGGATATCAGGTAAAAGTATCGACAGTAACAACAAGGACAGGCTATGCAACATAATAGGAGCTATCGGAACAACAACAGTAGCAAAACCTAATGCGAGAATAAGAGAGAAATAATGGGCGATATCTGGATGATCAAGGGGTTTTCCTTGCCTGGAAGCTCTGCTGAGAAGGATGGTTCATCGACGTCATAGTCGTACTAGGTGTCGTCGGTATCTCGTAGTCTACCGAAAGAATAGGGAAGAGGGGGAAACAGATAAATAATGGAGCAATGAAATGCAGCACAATGCATGTCATGGCAGTATGTGATGATGATATGCTCTAATGCATCCCTGGGCATTTTAAAAGAAGAGGAAAACATCTCCAGGTGTTTTTGATATATTGCTCCAGGGGCAAAATGTCAATGCTCGCTACGTTAGAGTGTTGTGGCACGTATGGGGATAGAATAAACAGATTCATAATATTTTTCTAACGAACTTTCATATATAAATTATTTTAATCCGAGTTACAGTTTATTTTCTATTAAGTTTCTAAGTTTAAACAATATTCTGAAATTAATTATTAATTCAAATTTTGTCAAAAAAACTTTTATTACACAGTAGTGGGCTAGCCACTTAGATTGGTAGGTGGGTCCAGTGGGCTGAGTCAACGCTGACTGGACAACCTTATCCACTGGAATAGTGGAAGGGGCCCACCTGTCATATGGGTCATCTTCGTAACAAAAAGATTGAACTTTTCTTGGTTAGCAGTGGGGGCCCATTAGTCAGTGTGTTAGGTGTTGGGTTAGTGGGCTGAAATTAGATTAGCATCTAATCCAATCTTTGTAGGGCCCAGGTGGCAGTGGCACTAGCCGGCCACTCTGGCTAGCTAGGCCCGCACACACGCAACGGCTGCGACAGGCGTAGCGGGTGGCAACGAGCGCCAGCACCAGGCGCGGGCAACGACAGGTGGAGGCGGGGGGGCTCCGGCGGGCACGCGTGGGAGGCGAAGGCGGCCGCGGCCGGGACAGCAGTGGCAGCAGGCAACGGCAAGCGAAGCAACAGCGACTATCTGACGCGGCGCACGGTGAGTGGGAGGGGGGCGACGCGTCAGCGCTCAGCGGGCGACAGCGGGCGGGGCCTGGGGCCAGCACGAGATGCGGAGGCGGGGACGACCAACAGCGGCGGGGCGAGCGGCGGACTGCGGCGGCAGCAGAAGCAACAATAGGCAGCAGCGCAGGAGAAGCAGTAAGCAGCAGCGCGGGGAGGTGGCGTGCAGCGGGTGGAATTTAATTCAAAATTTGCAGATGGCGCTGACGCTGACGCTAACGCTCGCAAGGCGGTTTTGCAGGCAATTTCTAAAAATACTTTTTTTTTCGTTGAGCTCATAACCCGGTTTGGGCCGATTGACTCTGAGAGCGATCGAGGGGTCGCGGGCTCACACCTTGCTTTTGCGCATAGGATCGAAGAGATCCTAGAATTTAATGGAAAGAGCAGCGGCTCTCTGAAAGACCTCATTGATCTTAAATTGGATTTGGAAGACGCCTCTAAAAGAGAGGAGATTCTACTTCCATATTTTTCCTCAAAAAAAGAGGCAAAGTCCTAGCGTGATACAAAAAGAAATAATGGGCAAGGGCGGGGAATGATAGGTTCATAGATGTGGAGTAATCAGTTCTTCATTTGAAGAGTTAGTTGGCTGGCCTACCGGCCCGCAGATGTAGAGAGGTTGCCCCCACCATCCTCTTGAACTGCGAAATCAAAGCGATTCCTGTTGATGGAAGAAAGGCTAATTTCGTTTGATCCGATCCGCCTATGCCAGTTCGAGTCTGGCGAGTCGCTATCATCTGTTGCCCTAACTTTTTCTATTAGCTCATCTTGTCCGTAGTGATATTTTGGAGAAGGAGCAATTACCGGAGTGAGAAAGGTAGAAAGAAGCAATCACGAAAGCTAGTGCTAGTTGTGGCTTTTTGTACTAATCTTGTTTGTTCGGTAGCTCGCATCAGCAGCTTTAAAAGGAATAGAAAACGAGGCTTTTTTCACCACACCAGGGGCGGGCATTACGCTCAAGCAGGGGAAGTCAATTTGACTGCTGCTCGAGAACCTGTTTGAACAAGAAGAAGTAGCATGGCTCCAGCGGGGCAGAGCCAATTGGCTACGACATGGTGACCGAAATACAAAATTTTTCCACCACTTTGCAATTGCAAGAAAAAAGAGGAATCTGATCAAGTACTTGATGAGCGATACTGGAGATCAAATAGAAGGTAATGACTTACTCGATGCACATATTTAGGGCTATTTCTCTCATCTGTTTAATACGCAATTCTCTTCGATAAGAAGGGTTCTCTTGTGTTCCAGGGTTGATTAAGCGTCTGGTGGAACAGGGATACATTGTGTGAGGCCAAATTGCCTGACGAATTGATGAATATGGCTCAATATAGACTGGTCCAGGTATACCGGTCAGTCTTGAGCCACCAGGATAGCCTTCCACATATCCTGTTCCTCCCTTGAGTGGTAACTCTTTTCTAACCTTAGAATCCTGAACCAATTTGCTCCAAAGACTCTGTCATTGAAAGGAGTCCATAGGTTGATAAAATAGGTTTTCATGAAAACCACACGTAGATAGAAAAGGTAAGAGTTACACGTGCCAGAAGCGAGGAATACCGCTCGGAAGCCCGATTGAACCTGTCCTCATTCACTGCTATCTCCATATATTGGATGCCAAGCTTGAAAGGGTAATGGTCCGAGAGGATGGGGCCGTAGTCTTCTATTACGCACGCTACGCAGACGATATGGTCTTCGGCTTACCGAGAGGGGATAAGTCCACGCGAGTCACCCAGGGTCTCAAAAATGTCTTAGCTAGAGTCCTTAGGGAGCTCCTACAGGGCTTCACTTCTACTGAAATTTCCAGAAAACAACCAGGGAGGCTACAAATTATCGGCTTGCCCCTGTCTCTGAAAAGTGAAGGTCAGCTCCACGTGGGTATTCCATCCAAACGATGGGAGAAGAGGATGACACTTGTTCATATTGAAAACCGGAGACGAAGGGAAAGAGGTTTGATTGGAACATGTTCTACAAGAACTCCTGTGTAGAACACGCCCGTATCTATTCTATGGGCTGGCTTCAGGCCAACCCTACTGCTGAAGTAGAAAGCATCATATTCTGGTTTTACCAACACTTGATCAGGAACCGGGCGCAGAAATTCCTTGAAGAGAAGGGGATGCCTACAACCAATGCCTAAATAAAGGCATATGTCGAAAAGTGCAACTACTAATAGATTCAGTAAAGGAAGGCCCGGAACGGGCTGAGCTACTGCCCGAAATAGAAGAGGATGACTAGAGTAGAGGAGCCTAATTCCAATCCAAACAATTGATGAGGGAGTCTAATTATTTTTCCGTTCTTGATTGTTTCAATTGCACTTTCTTCATTGGAGGGTTGCTTGGAAAGTGCGATAGTTACGGCGCTTGGAGTATACGGATTGAATTCTTCCTTCTTCTATAAGTCTTTCTGGGCGGCGAGGCGGAAAAAAGGTGTAGAGAGGGAGAAGGTACATAAAAAACGATTTCTAAGTTAGAAAAGAGGCATCCACCAGTCATTGAGAACAGCTAATCCCGGAATTAGCAGGCCGGTATGCGAAGAGAATTCGGTATTGAATCCGCGAGGCCAGGTGAAGAAAAGTCCAATATGGGTGGATTACTTTTTTCTGAAGGATAAGTCTCTGGGACTGACTGAACTGAATGTATAGCGTCAAGATAAGAAGCACGGTAGTCGAAGATGTACCTTGTGGGGTGGGGTACGAGTAGACCAGACCAATGATGAAAAGCATAGATACGAGCATGGCCTCCCTGTCTCAAAAGCAGGCCGCCAAGGGTGCTCGCATGAAGCATTTCTCACTCATAAATAAGTAGTTATCACAAATTTAGAAACATGCTCTGATTTCTCTTATCGAATTTCATTCAGATTTTCCAGTATTCAGAGTTGCTTGGGAAAAGGTCTAGTCAGGGTCGGTTCTGTTCGGAGTTTCGGGTTGATCGGAAAAAAACACCCTAATTAAGACTTTTGTATAGTTTGTGTCAACCTGAGTTTGGTTAAGTGCCCGCCCGCCTAGATAGATACATAAGTGTCAGTTTGAATGAAGTCAAGTGTAAACCGTGTCAACAACGAGAAATTGAAGTGTAAATCTGGATGGTTTGAAGTGGAAACCTTAACATGCAAAAGTGTCTACCTCATTAGAAAAGCAAGTATCTACCGGCGATATATTCATTCGAGTATCAACCGGCGTCAACCAGTTGTCAAACTCCAAATATTTCGTTCGTAGGGGCATGAAGAAGTTGCTAAACCGGTTGTAAAGTGGCTCTGATAAAAACCATCATTGCTTTATTTTTTACTTTTTGTCTAGTAACGTGCATGAATGGATATGGTGGGTAAGATTTGAAAATGTTTGACATCAACCGGGCTCTACTTTGCTTTTACTTTACTTCACTTGCCAGGTCATTGTTGTCGATATTGAGGTGAGGACTCTCTCTTTATTCTTGTTTTATTTCTCACTAAATGATCTAACAAACGCATGATTTGATTACTAAATATTGAGTCATTGAACGAATATTCGAGTAAATTCACCTTTTTCTATGAAAGCAAGGATTGGGCTGGGTTGCTTATTCGTCATCACGGAGCAACCCGGTACCTTTTCTTAGGCGAGCGACTGAGACGAGAGCTTTCAATTATGTCGTTTTGGTCAAATTCCAGGGCTCTTTCTGATTTGATTAAATACTTCTATGTTGTATGATAATAGAAAGTCAAGATCTCACTCGCTTTTTCTGCTTTGTATTCTCGGCTGTTGCCTTTTTCCACATCGATTGCTATAGGAGTTACTTCTATGTTGTATGATAATAGAAAGTCAAGATCTCACTCGCTTTTTCTGCTTTGTATTCTCGGCTGTTGCCTTTTTCCACATCGATTGCTATAGGAGTTCCATCCTCAACCTATGTATGCTCAAAGAACTGGATCACGGAACTCTCAGCCCTTCGCCCCATGGCTACGAAAACTTTTCTACTCCCTTTCCCTTCCCAACGTCATATCTTTCTTCGACAAGAAGGAAAGATCACTCTCTATCTAAATGATAGAACCACTGGCACGGTACCTTTCACATTGGTAAGTCAAATCCTGGTGAAGACATCACGAGCAATGACACGACGACATCATCTCCACTTCGTAGCCCATCGGTCTTCATTCATTGAAGCCAGGGCATTGACTGACTTTCAGCGATGGCTATAAGAAAGACATAAAAAAAGTTCTCCTAAACATGTTCCTTTCCGTTACTACTACTTGGAATTGGAAGTCTAGGAGCAGGACTAACCTTTTTCTTTCATTTAAATAAAGTCGAGATGTAGCTTTCTCTATCTCAAGAAATTATTCCACCTCCATTCATTGGAGAACAAAGCGTTATCTGATTAGATCCTTGCTTCAAACTCAACCGAATCAAGTTGAAAAAATAGATGTGGAAGAGGCAAAGGGAAGAGCGGGGTTGCCGAATTGTTTCTCAGAGCCGGACGAAACATCTATCTCTATTTACAATACCCTTACCCCCAAGAAAACTTTGTCGAAAAAGGTTGTCATCGTAATAGGGATTGCACCTCAACATGGCAGCCCTCAATTCTTCCAATTGTGTGTGACTTGTACTCTTCTAGGCTTCCTCTTTGCCTCAAGTGATTAAACTCATCAACTACACCAACCACATTTCTTACCTCAAACCTCTCTACAATCTCTTGAATTCACTCTTGCCAAGATACTTGTCCCCTATTCACTAAGAAACTATTGTACCAGCTTTCAGCTCTCCCCCTAAGGTGCATAGCCGAAAGTTCTACCTTGTACCAATCCGTAACTTGGTACACCGAAAAGTAATGTTCACACTTTTGTATCCAAGACCTGGCCCCTTCAAATATTGGAAAAGAAATTCTAGGAGGTTGATGTATCTGCTGCCCATATTGATATTTATTTTGCAGCCTTTGTTCTTGCAGGTATTGGTATGGGTCATGCTGTTGAGTTGGAAGCGGTTGGTTAAGGTAAGTATATATTGGCACTTCTGGTTTCATGGAATTTCCAGCATAGGGCAAAAGTATTGGTTGGGAAAATGGGATATTTGGTATTGAATTGGGTCTTGGTTGTGGTGGTGGAGGTGCAGGATTAGGTCTAATATTATCATGTTTTGAGGTGTGAGGAAGGCCATAGGTGGCTGGAAACAAGTGTTCGTGCCAAGGTTTTGAGGGGGATAGAGAGGGTTATTTTTGTGATTGGGTCTTTTAGTTGCTTTGCTACTAGAGGTCTAGGTGGTCAGGGGTTTAAAGGTCTGGAATAGGTGTGAGTGGTGGTCGTATTTAGTACCAATGGTACGGTAATTGGAGGTTCAGGCAGTTCAGGCCTAGGATAAGAGCTAGAGGCTTGTTGAGGGGTAGCCATGGTTTCAGCTTCACTGGCAACAGCTGGTAGTGACATTTGTTGTGGTGTTCTAGGAAAATGAACAATATTGCCCCTAGTTGTGTTAATCGAGCTATGCTCTTCTTCAACGCTCCGCGCCTTCAAAAAAGTAGTTTTGTTGCTTGCGCTTTAATTTAGGAGTTTCAACTTAACTAGCATATGTACATTTGGGTTGTTGGCATATGTCGGCTACATACTGGATGCTTTTCCATCATTGTTCGACTTGCACAGAAACAATGGGTCCCTTCTCGTTTCTTTTTCTCCCTCCAAGTTTGTTCTTCACTGTAATGTGTGTCAACTCAACAAGAGTGAGCACACCCTTCCTGCTGGTCTTCTTCAACCTTTGTCTGTTCCATTACAACCTGGGTCTTCTATTTCAATGGATTTTCTTGAGGCACTCCCCAAGTTTTATGGTTATAGCTCAATACTTGTGGTCGTGGACCGTTTCACTGGCTCATTTCATTCCTCTATCTCACCCTTTTAGCTGTATACCCTATCTTGTATCCAGTAGTAAGTCTACTCTTCTTACCCCCTCTCCTCTACCTTTTGTGGCCCATCTATTAGCTTTTTGACCATCTTTGAGTCATAGCGAGACGGCTCTATCTCTTTTCACAAGTACAGCCGTAAGTACAGTTGCGGGCGTCAACGATCAGCAGTACTGAGCTACGGAAAGTCTATCGAATTATAGCTACGGAAAGTCTATTGAAAGGACCTAATCAAAGGCTACTACAGCTATAACTGACCCGCCTATGGAATCTATTGGCTCGGCTGAACCAACATGAAATGAAAGAGAGGAAGGCGGAAGCTATTGGCAAATAGAGGGGGGATGTTCTCCGTGTCTTTTAGCCCTCACTAGATGACAACTTGCTTACTTTTCACTTCTTCTTAAGCTTGGCAGACTAGTTCCTGACTGACTTGATAGTGCGATGAGCTTACTTGCTCTAGTTCTATCCTCAGGATTTACTTACCTGAGTACCTAGCACTGAGGATCGATGTAATTTACTTTCAAAAAGATGCTGTTGATGCTAACACGCATATAAATAGATGTACCCCACTGCTTGCTCCACTTACCCGAATGGGGTTATATGCCTTAGTGAAACTCAGGGTAAAGTGGCAGAGGTATGACCTCGGGA
Source organism: Triticum monococcum (assembly GCA_034509565.1). Taxonomy (NCBI): domain Eukaryota; kingdom Viridiplantae; phylum Streptophyta; class Magnoliopsida; order Poales; family Poaceae; genus Triticum; species Triticum monococcum. Next base: position 9,363,331 of record CM067845.1, on the reverse strand, counting down.
AGAAAGAAAGATCGGGCGGGGAAAACGGGGTTCGAACCCGCGACTTCTGGCGTGACAGACCAGCACTCTAACCAACTGAGCTATTTCCCCCTTTCGTAACTACTGTCGATTCAACAGTCACCTACCGGTTACCTTTGTAACTATACCAAAGTAGCTGTACAACAGAATGCCCTTCGCCTTTAGTACTTTTCTTATATATATTATGTTATATACTAAATGTGTCAAAGCAATAGAACTTATTGAAAAAAACAAGCCCATCTTTCTCAAAAAGGAAGAGAGGGTGCGCCCCCCAGAGAGAACCCCATTCTTTCAACAAAGTTCTAATTAATTATGTAGAAAAAGAAATAAGGAAAATAGGAGTAAGCGAGTAGGGTCAACAAGATTCTAAACGAATACCACAAGTGACGGAACCGACGATGATGAAGAGATAAGGGGCGAAGGAGATTTTGTCTATTATTCCAATTCTTATTTATTGATTATCTAATTTATTTAGATCCATATTCATTTTCATTTGCAAATACAAACTCTCTTTCATTTTCTTTTTACTTTTGCGCTAAGGATAAGGGAACTGAGAAAAAAAGAGCTGGCTTGGCTGGTACATCAAGCATATGACATATTGCTTGTTCGGTGTGGTACACATATCTGTCAATGTCAATCAAGTAAGAAAATGCATTCCCACTGTCTGAGGAAAAGGTGAAGAATTGCAATTTATTGAGCTTGTAAGGCCCGTTGAAGTCCCTGAGAAAGGGTATAAATAGGGCTATAAGTAGGCCGTTTGCTATTGCAATAAGGGCTGCTCGCCTTTCCTTTTGACGGCTTGGCTTCCTATCGCTCCTATGTAGTGGTCGGCCTTAAAAGGAGTCTTCCTACCATACCATCATGCATGCCTATGTTATAGTGCGTTAAGCTTCGCCAGAAGCAAGCAAGATGATGAAGCGAAGCTTCGTAGACAAGGCTCGTTCCGTGCTTGACTTACGAGCTCGTGTAGTAAGGCCTCACCCTACTTCAATAAGGGCTTATGCACTCCACTCGTAAACGAGCGTTAGAGCTTTTTGAGCGAGCGAGCGAAGCCTTCCTGGAGCTTCCCCCTTCCCTCACCCCAGAATTGCATTTCCGCTTCAGCTTCCCCGGTTTAGTTGGTTTGGAGGATTAATTGATTGGATACCCAATCCGCATAATCTTTCAAAGTCACTGCTTCTACGACGATAGGCGTAAAGGCATGATTAGTTCCACGAATCTCACTGCACTGACCATAGTAAACTCCTTCTCGTTGTACCGAGATGGAGGTAAGATTTGAACGACCAGGTACAGCATCACATTTGACACCTGAGGAAGGTACAGCCCAACTATGAGGTACATCAGCGGGTGTTACAATCATACGTAGATGAGTTTTGGCTGGTACAACCACTCTATTGTCAACTTCTAATAAACGTGATTGACCCAATTCTGGATCATCTTCTGGAATCGTATAACTGTCAAAAGTGAGTGACTGTTCATCGGAACTGTTATAGTCCAAATACTCATAAGGTTGGGTCGACGCCCGCCTCCCCCCAAACTTGACTTGCAAGTTTCCCCGCAAAAAGCTCTCCACGCCTACTCTTATTTATAAAGAGCACTATTCTTCTTTAGTTAGGTAGTTCTCCCCCCTCTATGAGACCGTAAGACCCCGGTGGAATCGAAGGCCCGCTTACTAATAGGCAAGAGGGGACCCTTTCTCGCCCAGCCCTACCTACATCAGTGAAGCTGGAACCGAGGAAGACAATGTTCAACACACATGAGACAAAATGAAGGTATGGGACGGCCAGTTCACCACGGAAAGGGATGCTAGTCGGCTTTGGCGAAGTTGTAGGCCCCAATAGATCAGATCTCAAGAGTGATTCCTCACCTATCCTGCCAGGGGCCAAGTCGAAGGCTCGAGTATAGATTCCCAATGCTCATGTGAACGGCCGGCCCGTAGATCTAAAAGGATCCATAAAAAAGACCGGAAAGTATGTTTGTCCACGAAAAAAAACTCGTTCATGAGACCTCGAATTCCCACGTTCCAGCCTGCATTATGCCAGCAGGTCCCACCCCCAATTTCTTGAGTCACCCTTATCTAAAAAAAGGACGGAGTCTATCTAGATCATAGGATCACTGTATTCAGAGGTCAATTCTCTTTCTTTGACCTCCCACCGTTCACGACATCCCTTGTTTCTCGCAAGAACGGCTCCTCGGTGGAGGAGTAGAAGCGCTGGTCCCCTTTGGTCAAGTGCTTGTGCGTGCTCTTACCTACCGTAGGACCTCCGTCCCCGAAGCGAAGAAGGAGGAGCAGGAACAACAGGTTGTCCTCTCTTGGCCCAGTAGTTCCGCAACTACTACCGTGGTTGTTGCCAATGGGGATGCCCCATTCCGAAAGGTAACGGGACCTGCCCTTAGGTCCAAAGTTGTATGCCACTGCTGTGGTGCCGATAGATTCACTACTGAAGCCCCGTTATCGGACATTGCAGGCTTAGCATCTATTTTTCGTATATCGCTCCACCACACCGAGAAGAGGTATGTGTACCTCCAGCAATAACAAGAATGGAACCATAGGCTCCTATGCTGGGAGCATTTCGGGGTATAGGTCTAACCACCTCAACTCCCCGTTTCTGGCATGCTATAGTTCTTTTAGTCTCTCGACGACGGGAATGGGAGATGACCGGTAAGCCAGATGCTTCGCGAACCACCGGTACATTTCGTTGCACTTAAATCACCCTCGTTAAGAGGCGCACTCCGATACCATTGATGTCCAATAGCTTTGATAGTAATGGCTGGATCTACTAATACCCCGTCCATTGAGTATAACAGAGCAAACGATGGTATAGCAATGAACAAAAGAATGACACATGGAAATATGGTCCGAATAATTTCGATAGTAGTTCCATGAACAATCCTTTGTGGGATTGGATTAGTTTGCTCGTTGAAATGCCATAAAGCGCGAACCAACATCCGTGATACGAAAAACAAAATAAGAATGAGGAAGAAAAAGATATCGTGATGTAAGTCAATGATTCCTTGCATCATAGGTGTGCTGCGTCTTGAGATCCTAATTGCCATGGTTCCGCAGCATCACAAAGAGCGATTGTGAGGAATCGACATGATAATGAACGAAGAATCATTGGAATTTCCCATCTTTTTCAGCTCTGCTCCCGAAAAGAGAAAGGAAAGGAGACTGATCTTGACGTCGGCGTGGGTTCTACCAACGAAACAAATCCGTTTTGGATTGAGATTTCACATAAGCATTGCACAATGATCCGCATTAGGTGGGGAGCAGCAATGATACCGCTGGCCGGGAATAAGTACCTATCCCTCTACTACTTATGATGTTTTTCGTTCTATTGAAATCCTGCATCGAGCCGATGTTTCGTTGATCGATACCGGGCACATCCATCACATCAACTATTTCACTTTTCATACGCATTTATTGACGGACCGGTAAACTAGAGCCGAAAAACTCCTATTTTTAAAACGAAAGACCCATCACAAAATTATGGCGCAACGCTATGACGAGCGTTCTCACAGGCCGGCACCTCGATGCATACGTCTCAAGAGTTGTACACCTTACATGTGCTTCACGCCACAATCTCTCACTTTCTGCTCCTCCATCTGTCTCCATCATATAATCGATCTCACCTCTCATGTCTAAGTGAAAAAACCATATTTGTTAGTATATATCAAGGCCGAGAGGACACGTTCCTCTCATGTCGAGATTAGTATTAGGGACCCTTAGTATTATTAACCAGTTACTATACGTACATGCAGTGAGACAATCAATCTATGCTCTCATTCACATTTCATTCTAGCACTGACGACTCCAGCCCTATCTATCCCTAGAAGCAAATGGACCCTAGAAGCAAATGGAGTAAGTCCGATGGAACACTCGGATTGGAAAAGATAATTATACTTATAGGCATGGATGAAAAAAAAACCGAAAGTCTTGGCTGTATGACAAATGCTCAAATAATTGAGCTGCGTATTCAGATCCAAACGATCAAGAAAGGATCCCAGACTGCTCAAGATTATCTGCGCAGGATCAAATTCCAGTCTGATCAACTTGCAGCAGCAGGAGAACCTGTGACACACAAAGATCTTGTCTTGTACACACTTGGTGGATTAGGCAGAGACAGCCACTGATCAGATTCAGCTGACCTCAGAGGGGACTGAGATGGTGGAGAATAGCCACCAAGGAGAGTGGCAGAAGACATCATATCCAAGGACCAAGAGAGCAGCAAATAAGATGAAATGTAAGTCACCAGTCAAAGCCATGAGGAAGAGCTCAAGGATTCAGGACACTAGGCTGACCATCCAGGAGAAGGCGACACAGAGGGTATCACAAAAGAATCTGGAAGGTAATCCCTCTTTCTCCAAAAAAGCTTTTGCTATCCTAAATGCTGTCCCTAATACATATTATTATGAGATTGCTTCCAAAAAGTAATATGAAACTAAAAGGATCCAATGAATAACCGTGGAATAGCTTATATCCAGTCCTTCTCTATGACTTGCCGAATAGACTTATTCGCAGCCATACACTGTCTTATTTAAAAGAGTCCCCTGTCTGATGAACGATCGAACTTGGTAAACTTTGAAATAATCGTTTAGATAGCATTAGCCGCTTTTCTTCCTTTTCTCTGCCAGTCTTTCAAGTTCTCACCCTCCCAGAAAAGAAGGGAAAGTCCTCTTACTAGCTAGCTTTTATATCTCGCGAATAGGGAGTTAAGGAGTGTAACTATAACCTATTTGTCACAAAGTTCAATACTCTCTAGAGGAGGTAAATCAATGGATACGGGTACGCCTGGTTGAAGCAGCCCCTACACTTCTATGGGTTGTTCCAGCCTCTGCTAGTGGGTGGTTTTTCATTTCTACAACATGTGCTTGGTTCAAAAAAAGCTTATGAGTTGAGTTCGTCCACAGCTACGGATTGGGGGCAGCATTCTCAGATTACTTGACTTGCTGCTAGCTTAGAGGAGAAAAAAAATCCCGCTTTCATTTACCTTTAAGTCTGAGAGAAGGCTTTTTCTTTCTATTAAAAGATCACAAATCAGAGGGGTGATCAGTCCTCTTTCAATCCTTCATCTTCTTATGAGTAGCCGCCACAGGGGGTCCTCAGTCTGAATCCTCCACTAGCATTGGACCAACAGTCAGTCTAGCTCTCGCTCTTATCCAATTTCCTTATCCTTTCAGGGCAAGGTCGGAGTAGTAGGAAAATACAATTTCTTTTGTTGCATGCGGACCCGCTTGTGAGACTGAAGAAATTGAAGCTAAATGACAATCTTAACCTACTTGCTTACAGGATCCTTAAGAAACTGTGGACTTTTGCACCTTTCTGTCTAGCTTGAGTTATCTTTTAGTTCTCTCCCCTCGGCAAAGTGGATAGGAAAGAGTCTTGCTTCTATTCCACTAGCCAAGAATAAGGAGAGTGACTTTCTCTTTTGAACCTCTTAAGCTGACTTGAAAAAAAAAGTGGTACACCCCTCAGAGATATAGGGACCGCCATGCTCGTCCACTTTCTTGATAAACGACTCGATGCATTTTCTCTTCCTTGCCGCTGAGACTGAGACATATCAAAAAGAACTATTACTAAAAGGAGATTGGGATCATCCTGTGGTTACCGGATGATGGGAATAAGTAAGCATAAATTTGGAAATGAGCACGAAATGTCTATAAATGAATTTTCTCATTATTCGTTATTTCCGGGTCTTTTCGTTGCATTCACTTACAACAGAAACAACCACCAGCGTTTGGTGCAGCACTTGCATTTTGGTGCATTCTTCTTCCTTTCATTGGTCTTTCGTTCCGTCATATTCCAAATAACTTATCTAATTACAACGTATTAACCGCTAATGCACCTTTTTTATCAAATCTCAGGGACATGGTCTAATCATGAGGGTAGTATTTTATCATGGTGTTGGATCCCATGTTTTTATGGATTCCATTTTTGTTACCGGGGTCGACCCCAAAGCCATAATGTCTCAAAACGAAGAGGCTATAGAGAAACTTTGATTTTTTTCCTTTGTCTCGAACTTCGTGAAGAACTCCATTCTATCTCTCCAACAAAAAAGTCGGGCTGCGCCCCAGTTGTACACTCCCTTCGTTCGGAGAACCCTTGTTGATTCTGAACTTCGTTCGCAAAGTAAGCGTCCTTTTAACGGGCCAGCCCTTTTTAATGCGCCGCTTGACCCTGTTTTGAAAATGAGCTTTGCTCTTCTGGGCGCTGGGCGCTCCCGTGGTTCGTGAGAAGGAAAAAGGACTAATCTTTTGTTACATCTGGCACGAGATGAAAAAGAGAGAGCTTCGTCTATCGATGAACAGCAGATTGACGGAGCTCTTGGCATTGCTTTGTTTTTCTCTCCTTTCCTATCAGCGAGTTCCGATCCTTTTGTTCGAAATTTCTTCGTTCGTACCGAACCGCTTGCAGAATCAAATCCAGTTCCACAAGATCCTATATCAGCTATACATCCTCCTTGCATTTATGCCGGAGATGTCGCCAGTGCTATGGGCTTTGGGTTATGTAGATCAAAAATGATGAATGGGATTGTGGCACTCCACTCGCCGCCAATGCGGAAGGATGCCGCCGAAAAGAATGGAACGCTGCTTCGCTCTGTTGGATGCGTCGGATCCCATATAAGAAGCTCGCTCTTTACCCGATCATTCAAACATTTTGTGGGCGGCGCGCCTGCTCTATTGTTGCGTAGCAATAGAAGCCTGCTCATGCTGCTTCGGCGGCGCTTTTTCGCCTTCTCTTCGCTCTGGACAGGAGCGCTAATGGACACGGGGAGGGAGCAGGCGAAGCGTGTTGTTCGTAATGGAAAGAAAGACACCACTACTTCGCCTCTTTGTTGGACCGCTGGCGCGAACACGGTGGTCTCTGACCAGGACCAGGAACCAATTCGAATTTGGATCTTGACATGTCGGTTGTTTTTAACCGTAGGCATCTCGCCAGGAAGTTGGTGGGCTCATCATGAATTAGGTCGGGGTGGCTGGTGGTTTCGGGATCCCGTAGAAAATGCGTCTTTTATGCCTCGGGTATTAGCCACAGCTCGTATTCATTCAGTAATTCTACCCCTTCTTCATTCTTGGACCTCGCTTCTGAATATTTTGACTCTTCCATGCTGTGTCTTAGGAACCTTTTCAATACGGTCCGGATTGCTAGCTCCCGTTCATAGTTCCGCTACAGACGATACACGAGGAAGATTTTTATGGCGGTTCTTCCTTCTAATTACAGGCATATCTATGACTCTTTTTTACCAGATGAAGCAGGAGGCATCGGTCCGTAGAACCTATAAAAAAGAGATGGTTGTGGCGCGAAGTACTCTTGTGCACCTACGTCACTCGGCTCGCGCGCAACCCCGCCCCGTTATGTTATGTTATGGAAGAATTTAGCTTCTTGCTGGGCTGGTTATTCAGAGCCAGCAACTGGCTGCCGGATTTCGTCCCGTCCGTAGCGCTTCGGAAGTCACTCTGGCGTGGCGCTGCTGGATACTTCTGATCAATAGGAATAGGAGGAAAAAAAAGCTTATGATGAGCATCTATTGGAGTCGATCATTTCCAAGATCTAATTCTAGTTTCTTATTATGTAGTGGAAACGCCTCACAATCTTTAGTTTTACGCTTACGCTTAAGGGAAGAAATGTTCTTGGTGGTTGCAGGCCCTGGTACCCCCAAAATTTGTATGCAAGATGAGCTTACAGGACTGCCAATCAAGCGAGCCACCAGGTTTGAGAATAAGGTGGGATCCAAGAATGTAGTGGCTGGTGAATCACTGATCAAAAAGCGGATTTTTGAGAGATTCTTCATCGATCTAGTGGCCGGTGAATCACTGATCGAAGAGCGAGCAGCCGCCAGGTTTAATGATTTTGTGGGATCCCTGGATGTAGCGGCTGGCGAACCGCTTCTTCTTCCACAAAGATTCAGACAAAACCGAGCTTGGATAGAACTGAAGAAGATTTGGCGAACGAAGAAAAAGGTAAAAGGGTTTATTATAAAAAAATCAAAGGAGGTTATTCAGTAGCCATCGCGGGTTTCATTACTTTTCTTCCATTCAAAAAAGCTCTTCTAAAAAAAAGGATAGCGAATGATCGATTCACCATTGATAGCATTAACCCTAAAAGGAGGGATATTGTGATAATAGCGGCAGATCAAACAAGAACTTGATGAAAAGATAGAAAAAAATTATGAAAAATCCGAAGCCCACCTTAATCCATTTTGTTGAGGATCTTGCACTTATTCTGGCCCTATATTTACATAGACAAGAAAGGCTCTGGCAATCATGCGTGACTGGCGGAGCGCCTATCGCCCTGGCACGACATTCTAAAATGCATGTTGGGTTGGGCCAGCAAGAAGACTTCGACTAGGGAGACGAAGAATGGAATTGAAGAAGGCAGCATAGTCTAAGATAACAGAATGGAACACCAACCAACAAGTAAGTGGTGGATTTGGATGGAGTCTCGCAGAAGAAGAGTACGCGCGCTAGCGCGCCCCAAGACGTCAGTCCTTTTTCTGCTTGCTGGCCAAGGTCAGTTTACTGAATCCCCCTTCCAAACACCAACCCAATCTCCATTCCTTGATGAGAAATGAGCAAGACCATATGTTTCTCAAAAATATAGCCCCTATATAAACCTAGCCCTTACTACCCGAACTTCTTACCTTCAAATAGGACTAACTGCCCGAACCCGCTTGCTTATCTTCTACGATCTAATTAAGTTAAGCAGTGGTTATTTTTTTTAAGTGACTAGAACTTCTATCAACTACTATTCTAGCACCCAGCTGTGCCATGTGTTTATTCTATTCTATTCTATTCTTCAGGTATTCCTTTGAATAACTCATCTTTTCAGGTAAGACAATTTGAAGATCTTCTTAGTCAGCCTATCTGTATTCTTATCCTCTAGTGCGGATCCAATCAGATTTTATAAAGCCAAGGCCTGACATCCATTGTGGGGATCATCTTTTATCGGGAGACATGGCCTGGTGGTTTCTGATCGAGATTCCTAATCAATAGGGCGAAGAGCTCTTCGCATGATCTGTTCCTACCTTTTGTCTACGCTATTTTTTTGTCCCTTCTCAGCTGCTGTCCTTACTCCGGATAAATTGGAACGCATTGATTCCGTTCGTTCCTGCCCTTCGCTTCAGGCCATAGTGATTCTGAATTATTTCTATACCCCTTTGATGATGCAGCCTCTGACTCTCGTGAGTAAACTCCTACTTGATTAGTTAGAACTTCTCTGTCTCAACTCGTGGACCTATCTATCTTCTTCTTTTTAAGAGATAGTAGTTTGCTATTCTCACAGATTGCTCATATTTATTTACCCCATTGAATAGTTTTTGCCTTGTTTCAGCCCTTCCTTCATCTGAACCTTCCAAGTACTAATCTATCTTTATGGGGAAGACCCTTCATCTGACCTCCGGGCTACCCTGTCAATTGTAAAAAGTAGTTGAGTCGTGTCTCGCAGGAGCAAAAAGAGTGAAATGAGGACGTAAGCCCCCTAGGTCTTCATCTTCCTTCTAAACTAATTGCTTTCGCTTGACTCTTCCAGTAAAAAAGTATACTGAGTGGTTGAAGGAAAGCGAAAAGGAATGGATTTTTCATGTACCAGATCCGGTGAGCCAGACATCAAGCAAAAATGGACATACAATCAAAGAGTAAGGAGCAGTTATTTGCAATGACGGGTGGATTGGTCAGAGCTGCAAGGAGAGACTCGGTTATGGCGCGATAAAGAGCTTGCTTCAATGCTCGGATTCAGGTAGAAAGTAAGAGCAGTAGCATATTCATAGGAGAGCTTTGTACTTGAAATTAGTAGTCCCGGTAGTTGGAAAAAAGCTCTGAATACAGATTCAAAGCATCAAGATAGGTAGTCCTATCATTAGTTGGCCAGTCATAGCAATTTAAGTAGAAAGCTTGCTTCGGGATCAGATCATTCAACTAAAGCTGTCAGGCCGGGTAGGCTTTGAGGAACATTGGGGGTTCCTTATGTTGTGACTGAGCAGATATGTCTATTGTGCCTGGCAAAAACAGATTTTCAAGGAGTTTGCCAAAGGCTTTCTCATTCGGAAAAAAACAATTTCAAGTATATTTCCCTTCTCCATTCTCTGCTCGGATGATTGCCGCTTGTGTGAATTTCATTGCTGTGGGTCCTGTGTGTGCTCGAATAAGATTGTTTTAGGATTCTATTTAGTTGAATTTCTTGACTCTGCGGTGCTGGTTATCGAGTTTATGGCGCCGCCGACCATCCAAAAAGTCAAAGATGGCGTCGGCATTTACTTATTATGCTCTCTTCTAATAGTGGTCCCTTGGTATTCAGGTTGTAAAATCCTGATAGGAAAGTCGACTGTTATACCTTGTTTTTGTAATGGCCTATCTTCTTTAAAAAGCCGAAAGATAAGGATTTCGCAAAACTTTTGCGTTCCTTTTTCTTTGAAAAGAAAACCTTACCATTTTTGGGCCGCTGTTACCATTTCCATTTCCTGAACCTAAACCTATCTAATACTTAGTTGTTTCCATTTCCTCATCTGGTGATAGATCCTCATCTTCTTCTGGCTCAAATCCCTTTTTCATATCCAGGGCAGGCTTTAGGTACGCTTTAGTTTGAAATCATTAAAGATATGCTCGACCTCGTTTATGTCCATGGTATCATCGTACGTACCTTCTACTATCAACCAGATGAGATAGGGCTTTGAAAGGTCACAGTCATTCTCCTCTTTTTCTTTTAGGTCGTTTAGCAGTTCCCCAACCAGCTTTCTCCCCGAGAAAGCCTTCCTGAGATTCAAAGAAAAAGGTTTGAAGGTTGATCTCTGGGATCAGTGATAGTTCGGAACCAGCAAAGGGAGGCTGAAAAGCCATAGTGCTAACGCACGCCCTGTAGTTTTGAAGCTAAAAAGACAGCAGCGAGCTCCGCGTCGAAAAGAGAAGCGAGCCGCGCTAGCGCGCTACTCTTCCTTTATGAGCGAGACTCTATCCAGATCTACTGATCTAAGAACTCCGCGAGCGAACTAAGCGAGCCATGAGGCGCCTATCGGCAAGGCTTGGAAAAGCCTTAAGTTTAGGCTCCCTTCCTTCACTGAACTGATTCACCCGGGTCCAAACCTGCTGAGCTAGCTAATTTTTCCTTTACGAGATCTCGGCTCTTCGGAATGATTGGAGAGAGCCCCGCCTCCTCTTGGTTGGTGCCGGGCCCGAGAGTGATGGGACTACTTCCTTAAAGAGCCTTTCGTTCGGGCCGGCAGGAGGGGCCCTGATCTATCAATTGAGGGAGCAAAAAACAGGCTTTGCTCCCCCTTTTTTAAATGAAGAAAGAAAGAAGGGTCGAAGTTTAGACCGCTCACAGTAGTTCTACCCATAGAAAAGATCATGAAAGAGGCGATCAGAATGGTACCCGAATCCATTTACGATCCCGAGTTTCCAGACACATCGCACTTCCGCTCGGGTCGAGGCTGCCACTCGGCCCTCAGACGGATCAAAGAAGAGTGGGGAACCTCTCGCTTGTTTTTGGAATTCGACATCAGGAAGTGTTTTCACACCATCGACCGACATCGATTCATCTCAATCTTGAAGGAAGAGATCGACGATTCCAAGTTCTTTTACCCCACTCAGAAAAAGTTTTCCGCCGGACGACTCGTAGGGGGTGAGAAGGGCCCTGACTCCATCCCAAACAGTGTACTACTATCGGCCCTACCAGGCAATATCTACGTAAACAAGCTCGATCAGGAGATAGGGAGGATCCGGCAGAAGCACGAAATTCCTCTTGTAGTGAAAATAAGATCGGTTCTATTAAGAATAGGTCGTCGTATTGATGACCAAGAAAAGTATGGAAAAGAAGCAAGCTTCAACGCTCCCCTAGACAACAGAGCCCTCATAGTGGGGAGGGTAAAGAGCATCCAACGCAAAGCGACCTTTCATTCCCTTGTTTCGTCGTGGCACACCCCCCCCCCCCCACAAGCACCCCCAGGCGAAGGGGAGACCAGAAAACGCCTTTCGTTTTCCCCCCTTCAGCGGCCCTAGCCGCCTTCCTTAACAAGCCCTCGAGCCTCCTTTCCGCCGCCTTCCTCATAGAAGCCGCTGGGTTGACCCCGAAGGCCGAATTCAATGGTAGAGAAGGCTTTAATAAGAATTTGGCCATGAGAGACCTTCTTAAGTATTGCAAAAGAAGGGGCCTGCTGATAGAGCTGGGCGGGGAGGCGATACTAGTTATCAGGTCAGAGAGAGGCATGGCCCGTAAGCTGGCCCCCTTTAAAAGCCATTCCTTATTAATAAGGATTTGTTACGCGCGATATGCCAACGACTTACTACTGGGAATCGTGGGTGCCGTATTTCTTCTCATAGAAATACAAAAATGTATCACCCACTTCCTACAATCCGGTCTGAACCTTTGGGTAGGCTCCGCAGGATCAACAACCATAGCTGCACGGAGTACGGTAGAATTCCCCGGTACGGTCATTCGGGAAGTCCCCCCGAGGACGACTCCCATACAATTCTTGCGAGAGCTGGAGAAGCGTCTACGGGTAAAGCACCGTATCCATATAACTGCCTGCCACCTACGCTCCGCCATCCATTCCAAGTTTAGGGACCTAGGTTATAGTATCCCTATCAAAGAGCTGACGAAGGGGATGAGCGGAAGAGGTCGTCTACTGGACACGGTTCAACTAGAGGAGACTCTTGGAAAAGATGGACTAAAAAGTCCCCAAGTTAGCGTATTATGGGGGACCGTCAAGCACATCCTGCAAAGATCGAGGGGGATCTCGTTGTTGCATAGCTCAGGTCAGAGCAAGGTGCCATCAGGCGTTCAACAGGCAGTCTCACGATCGGGCATGAGTGTCCTGAAGAAGAAATTGTATACTCCCTTTGGTCGGAAGGCGGCGGGGGAAGGAAGGGGACACTGGGCGGGATCTTTCAGCAGCGAATTCCCCATACAGATAGAGGCGCCTATCAAAAAGATACTCCGAAGGCTTTGGGATCGAGGTCTCATTAGTCGAAGAAGACCCAGGCCAATCCACGTGGCCTCTTTGACCAACGTCAGCGACAGAGACATAGTAAATTGGTCCGCGGGCATCGCAATAAGTCGTCTGTCCTACTACAGGTGCTGCGACAACCTTTACCAAGTCCGAACGATTGTCAACTACTAGATCCGCTGGTCCGCTATATTCACCCTAGCCCACAAGCACAAATCTTCGGCGCGGAATATAATCTTAAAGTACCCCAAAGACTCAAATATAGTCAATCAAGAAGGTGGTAAGACCCTTGCTGAGTTCCCAAACAGCATAGAGCTTGGGAAGCTCGGACTCGGTCAAGATCCGAACAACGACGGAGCACTCAACTACATGTTTAATAAGTAGTTGTCTTTTTCTATTTGGATTTTAGCGAACAGGCGTTTACATGAGATTAGTTGAGTAGGCTTGCCTTATCTGCTATAAGATAGCTAGTTGTGGGGCTTTCGAAAAAAAAAGGCTGAAGGCTTCGCTATCGCTCATGGCTTGTATTGTAGTCGTAGTCTTGTAGTCGGCCCTCCATGCCTCTTTAGTCTTTCTAATCCTGAGGCCTTTTTCCTTCATTCATTTTGCGGTAGCTTACGCGTCAGAAAAATAGAACCTTTCCGGCCCGGAAGATCGCTGCTTCGCTTCTGGCGACTACCTTCTACCCACAATGGCTAAAGCTACCTTGAATCAATCAATGAATGAATGATTCGTAACCCCCATGGGTTCAAGGACCCGTTGGTCAAAGGAAAAGGGGGGTCCAGATTCCAGGACGGAGCCGTATGAGGCGAGAGTCTCACGTACGGTTCCTTTGAGAAGGGTGTGATACCACCACCTATCAGGCCCGACGAGCGGTCCACGGAGCTGCATCCCTACTCACCCGGCCTATGCACATCGCTCTTTCCAGGAGGTTGGCTGCCTATCCTAGATCTTCCCATTTCCAAGAAGATCCCTTGTTCGATCTGGTTTAGTATCAAGGTTCTTCTTATTCTGTTTCTATATATATGGGTCCGTGCAGCATTTCCACGATATCGTTATGATCAATTAATGGGACTTGGCCGGAAAGTGTTCTTGCCTCTATCATTAGCTCGGGTAGTCCCCGTTTCAGGTGTTTCAGTCACCTTTCGATGGCTCCCTTAATGTATGTGCCAGGAAGTTTCTTCTGAAGGGGGCTACTCCCCGAAAATGCCCCGCCCCTTGTTCGTTTGTCGTTGGGGATTCATTGCTCGTTCTGCGGTTATAAGTAACGTAGCCAGCCTAATTTCTAGAATAGGGCTGCGGGCAGGAGGGCTTTGTTTGTGCAATCTTGCTCGCAGCACCCTCTCCTCCGGTGAACCTACGATCGCCGCCTCTAACTGAATGCTCAGCTGAGGTCGTGTACAACAACCTTAACCGCACAAGCCTGGGCTGGGCCTACCCCCATCCCTAGAGGAGCCGTATGAGGCGGAAGCTCCACGTACGGTTTTGAAGCCGAGCCTTTCCAACAATGGGGCCTAGGGACCGATATGATGATTGGTTTAGGTAGGGCGGCCGGCCTACTATGGGCACCTGTAGGGATTAGTGCGTGAGACCGCGATCCGCAAACTGACTCATGGGACTCACCCTTCACTTGAGAATGGAAGAAGGGAAACATAGCATGTCACAAGAGCGAGGCAAGGGGGCTCCGCCCTACAGCGAGAGGGACGCCTCGCGAGCCAGGCTTTGGAGATGAGGCCTTTTGGCGAAGCCAAGTCAATTTCGGGCCACCAAACCCTGCAACTGAGGAAAAGGCCCTATGGAGTAAAGGGAAGCGTGTACATTGTCACACTCCCCGCCCTCCAAAGGTGCCTAGAGGACGGGCCAGACGCAGCAGAGCGACGCCCCAGGAGCGGATTCCCCACGAGCAGGGGGACAGGAGACGGCCATCTCGAGGCACATCACGACCTACAGGCAACACCGGCGAGACCCAGGAAGGTAACCCGATTGGGAGTCAGAGGATCCATAGTACCCGCAGCCTCCCGGACTTCATATTCATCATTTTCTAAAGAAAGGGTAAGGGATCTCTTTTCTACAACGGAAAAAAATAAGCTCCGCTGATTTGACTCGGCACAACCTAACGATACATCCAATACCAATGATCTGTGCCTACCGATATGATACTCCTCCAAACAATTGACTATATAAAGAGCTAGTGTCAATAAAAAGGCTAATGACAGAGAAGAGTCAATCTCCTTTACTCCTCCCAACACCTCAAGATGAGAAAATCCCTTCATCTAGGTGGGCGCCCATGCCTACTCAGGGAGCAACTTCTACCACGGCTGACACATTATCTCCCACAAAGACCAACGACCCATCCCGAAGAGAAGTTGACTGACGGGGATGTCTCGAGAAGAAATTCCAGAATTGGTAGCCTCCCAAATCAAAGACCAACGACCCATCCCGAAGAGAAGTTGACTGACAGGGGTTGCCAACAAAAAGAGAGGAAAGAGGCCCTATTGAATTTGATATGGTACCGTACCCCAAGGAAGGGGTATACTATACTGCGCCAAAATGCAAAATGTTGAATGGGGTAGGGAACCCTGAACAACACCTCCCCCTTTTCAAAGCTACATGCAGGAATACTGGGGGCAATGAAGCCCTTCTTCTCCTATTCTATACTAAATAAACAATCTAATTCTAGGAAGAGTTTCGAATACTGAAACTTAAAGGAAGGGCGGTTAGAACAAAGCAAGGGATGACACTTTCAATGCGCGAAATCCGTTTCGAGTTAGAGTGCGAAACTTCTTGCTACAGCTGTTTTATTCGCTGCTTGCTACTTTCTAAAATGGAAGATAAGATGAATGAATGAATAGATTGCATTTTTTTTCTAGTTCAATCTATAGTCTAGATTCCATTCCCTCGATCCACTCTCATTTAAATGATGGGATTGGGCCATACCAACCTTCACTTAGTCTTAATAAAATATTGCTTCATATCTTCAAGGATTGGGAGGAGGTGGCGTAAAAAGGAAGGAAAAAGGAATTCGAAATCCGTCCCTTCCCACAGAATCATCGGGCTTGACTTTCCTTACTTTCCCAACCCCGCTACTGTAAAAAGAACTCTTTTGTTTTGAGACTAGCTAGTCGCTATGGTTTGCGGGAAAACTCTTCTCTCTCTGGTCTCACTTCGAGTCCTTCTAGAAGTAAATAAAAGAAATGCTTATTCAACTACGGCACTATCGGACAACCGACCGGATTCAAGCCCTAGCCCCTCAACTCGGACGGACTTGTGGAAATCCTCGAAAACAAGTATTGCTCAACTCACCTATCTATAACATAGAAATGGTGCATCCAACCCTGGAATGAGAGGTAAAGAATAGGCTACCATACGAGATGAGACGACTTCATTCTTGGCTTTCATCCCTACGCTTAAGAAAGATAAGGGATTGGATTTCATACCTTTTATTTAGAGCTCCGTCGTTCCGACTGGAAAATGTAACCTTCCACCATACGTAAACCAAACCTCTTTGCTTTCTGGCTTTTCCTTCCAATAAACATCAGGGTGTGAATCTGAGTAGTTCCTTGCTCAAGACCACGAAGCAAGAGCGAAGCAGAACCGGTTTTCAATTCATCGAAACTCTTGAAAAGTTCCTTTGCTTTTACAGCGAAAGCACCTGCCAACAAATTGGAACCATAATCCCCTCCATCTGCCTCGCTCTCTATCTGGTAGTATATGCTCTGATCGAGGCCCTATTCTTATTATGATGATTTGGATATTGAATTGCCTTTGACTGATTCATCTTACCATTTTACTAGAGTTTTTTTCCAGTAAGTTTAACATGAGCGGAATTGGTGTACTTGACCAGTAGTGAACTCTCAGTTGTGTTCGATAGTCGGTTACGAGTTCCCATATCTTACGCAACCTTACCTTTTCTTAATATGGGCCAAATTACGGAGGAAAGCAGAATCACTGTTTTTCGTAGAACTCACTTTTGCTACTGGAGAGTACCTTCCACCAGGTCAGAGCCATGGATCCAAAGCCTACTAGTTAGCTTTGAAGGTTTAGGCTTGAGAGAAATCTTGAACAGAACACCGCACTCCCTCCTATCAACTTATTCAGATTTGCTTATTTCTTTCTCTTTCGTTTTTGTAGATATAGGCTTTGGCGGATTCTCTCAAGGCTCGAGTGAAGTGACAAGCACATATTACCGGAAGCTAGTGATCCCGCCCGGCCAGCTCAGCATGCTTTAGAGCTCCTTGATTGGTACGAGGTAGTGATAGCAAGAGGCAACTCTCAATTGTTGTAATATAGAGACCTCTTTCAATGATTATAGATCCAAAGGATCGTTATTGATAGGAAACTGCCAGTAGCCCTTGACTTTGACTTGAAGAATTGAATCCGCCTTCTTCTTCTTATTCTTCTGAAAGTCTCCCAAGCGTGGTATCATCGGATCCACAAGGTCAATTTGTATCCATTTGTTCGGAAACCGGAAATGCCAACTACTCACTTCTTGCTGAGGATGAAGGTGCCATGGGTGATAGCGCCAGCCATTCCCTCATTGAAAAGAAAGCGCCAACCCTGCTACTAAAGCTAAGGCCAACCGCAGCCAGTGAAATGAAATGCGTATGAAAAATAACATAGATTAATCTTGATGCGATCGATGCAGACACACTTCTTTTCTTACAGGCTACAGTCAGAAACAACAACTTCGCAAATCACCCTAAGAGTGCCATACGAAAAAACAAAAGCATCTATGGGTATAGACCAATTTCCTGCCCCAGAAGAGGCTCAGCCTACCAAACCCTGCTTTTTGCCTGCTTACCGAGCTCTCCTCATACCGAGTATCTAGGCATTTCTTCTCACAGACCGGTTGGGAGAAAGTTGGCATTCTTTAATATGTCACTGGGGACCCGTACTTACTTTATGGAATGGATGGGATGATGTGTTTCACTTCAGCCAGTAGTGGAGGTTTCCTCGGCCTAGTCGCGTAAGAGCCCCATTCTTTTTCTAGTTAGTTGAAAGAAAAGCAATGGGGAAGGTTGGCTTACCAGTTAATTGGTCTGTATCATATCTTGCTATGGTGGGACATCCTCTTCAGTTTAGGTATCCGGGCTGGCTGTTAGCTTTAGTCGTTCGACACTCTTCCTTCATTCTCATTCAACAAGGAGAAGTGTCTAATCAAAATCATTGGTTGAGCCTCGCGTATATTATATGATGTCGTCCTGGAATTGAACTAGCGTTTAAGGTCGATCAAGTTCAAACAATTCGGCTCTGCAAGATCAATCAGATATCAAGTAAGAGATAGGCGCTTCCTATTAGTTATAGACTGCTTCTGTGACAAGTGGATCCCTTTAGGTTTAGTTGTTAATTGTACTATTCTCTTCAATAATTAGGTCTTCCGTATTCCTATTGGGGTCAGTGGTCTTCACCACTCACTGAGTCTGGATTCGTTTCATGGGTATTATTTGATGAGTGATCATCAATCTCTTCCATTGCTCCTATGTGCTGCTATACATACAAGGTACATGGGCCATGGGGCCTAACACACACTATACAGCCCAGCCAATACTCAACACTCCCCCGGCTAAAGATATCTAACATGCCTATCTTGTTACAAATTGCTAAACCCTCACAAGGACCTACTCGTTTAGTAAAACAATCAGCTACCTGTTCACTATACTTAATGTTACCCCCTTCTTCGACCGAACAATCTCAATCCGAAGGAAGTATCGAAGAGGTCCAAGATCCTTTACCTCAAATGCTTCTCCCAGTCTTGCCTTCAAACATTTGATTTCTTCAACATCGTCTCCAGTAATCACAATATCATCCACATACACCGCCAAAATGGTGATATGGATTCGTCTATGCCGGTACTGTATGATCTCCATTACACTGAGAGTAGCCCATACCACAAACAACTCTCCTGAACCTGTCCACGCCCGTGGCGACTGTTTCAAGCCATACAAAGATTTCTTGAGCCTACACACCTTCCCATCAGTCTGTTTGTTCCAAAACCTGGAGGAATGTCCATATGGATCTCTTCTTGTAAATAACCACCATGAAGAAAAGCATTCTTCACATCTAGCTGATGTAAAGGCCACCCAAAGTAAGTTGACTGCGCATGAGATTAAGGTTCTCACCGTGTCCATCTTCGCCAATGGTGCTTTGGTCTCATCATAGTCTATCTCCCGTCTTCCTATAACCTTTTGCAATTAGCCTTGCCTTCTATCTATCCACCTTACCCTTTGGAGTCTGTTTTACGGTGAACACCCATTTGCATCCAACTGCTCTTTTTCCTGCTGGGAGTGGAAGAAGATCCCACGTCTTGTTCTTCTGAAGTGCACCAAGCTCCTCCTTCATTGCGTCTTTCTTTCCACCAGGGATCCAGCTTTGCAGCCTTCCAATCCTTTGGAATAGACACTGATTGTAGAGATGCAATGAATGCTTTGTGTGCGGGTGAGACATAAGAGTCTGAAACTCAATTTGCAATGTCATGCTCATAGCCATATCGGACCGGAGGCTTTCCAGCATTAGTCCTAGTCTCTCTGCGTAGTGCAAGCGGCAATTCCAAAGAAGTATTACCACCTGTCTCATTTTAACCTCCATCTTGCTCTTGTGGCTCCTCCTCGACTACCTCAGGTTGCTCTTGTGGTTCTTCATCCAAGACCACTAGCGGTACAAGAAGAAGGGGTCCCGGCTCGGGGGCGGGGGTATCTTACTTCTTTTCCTCTGCGTTCGTGACAAGCTAGTAGGCACTCTTGTGTGGGTTGGCTCATTCCCTTGGAAAACGAATATTAAGAAGATAGATACCATTCCGTCGATACTAGATTCATTCTTTCTGCTCAAAAAGAACAAAGCCTCTATTGTGGGAAAAGTCTTTGAAACCCAAAGTTCTAAAATAGAAAATGGAATGAAGAAGGGGTGTGACCTTATGGCCAACTATACTAGCTCCCCTAGAGGGATAATATAGCTCCTAAAGGATGATTGTTTATGGTATATTACCGTAATTGGAGAATTTGACCTGGTGCTGACTTGCTGCTGTTCTGAGAAGGGGACCTTGCAAAGCTTGACAAGTTTTTTTATATTTATCGATCCAATCTGTCTACAGATAGGCGCCTGCTGTGGCAGCAATTAATTAATCTCCGCCTTAGCATACAAGGACCATGGCTCGCAGCGGGTAGTTATGGTGGTTTTGAGGAGACCCGCTCAAGGTCGCTGGTTCGGAGCTATTCCGAGATCTCAAGGAGCGCCAAGCTCAGTACGTGCAAGAAGAAAGAAAGGCTTCCACCTACGACTGCAGCTACTGGTACTTTATCTCTGTCGCTTTCAACTCCCACTCCTTCTCCCTTTGGTTTCTAGAGGAAGTGAGAAAGAATAATATATCTTGTGTAACTAATCTTTCTTATCGAAAGGTTATAGTTCGTAGATCATTTCTATAAGGACTATTTGAGCCATATCCGGTGCTTTGGACCTCTTTTAGCTGCTAGGTATCTATTGGGTTCAATCCCCACTTCCGCTTGAAATGAGTAAGTCAATCCTCTTGCTCGGCTGTGATACGAATACTATTCATACGCCGACCTGGATCCAAGATATGGGGCATAGACAGATAAGAATGGCTTCTGAGTTGCATTCATTGCACTCTGGATTGTGGGGCTCCTTGGCTGATGTGATGGAGCGGTATCAGCAGATACTTGCAAAGATCAAATCAAGCAGAACAAACAAGGAAGTTAACTCAGCGCCATCGGCCACCTTAACACGAACAGCTTGGGACAGAGGTGTAATGCCTGACAGAGAATCAGCAATAGAATGCATTTTGCATGCATTTTTCATCGAGTGAAACTACTTGAATAAACTGGAAGTTTTAAACCAAGTACTCTTGAAATCGCTACCCCCTGGGATGGAAAAAGAGGCTCAGGTTTTAGCCCTCCATTTTACCCCGGAAGTCGTTGTTCGTCTTTCGATATGAGAGGATGGCAAGTGTCCGCAATGACTTAGCGACTTAGCCAATTGGTTACAGATTCTAGACTGATCGATCAGATCACATCATCTCGAGCAAAGAGCTGAGAGCAGAGAAGCGACATCGCTTCGACACTCCTTCATCTTTTCATTATGAAACCAATATCAAGCAAGATATGAAGAAGAGGGCGGCTCCCTGGATTGAACACATAAAGTAGTGCCAAGATCTCCTCTATGCGAGAGAGAAGTTCTCAGAAATGATGGAGCTGTTGGTTTCGGTCATTGTACGCTTGGTTGCTAAACCGCACCCTTTACGGCGTCTGTAGGAAGAATTCATTCTGGTCCCAAAACTTATAAGAGATCTCGGTAGTGAATATGCAATGCTGAATTCCAATAAGTTGGTACTTCGCACAAGGAAGAAGCTCGTGTTAAAGATAGTTTCATCCAGACCGAACCCTACCTTAGCGTCTCATCCCCACCCACCAAGTCTTTATCCGCGGTGAAAGGAGTGGTTTAATTTGATGCAAGGTGCAAACGAGCTTTTCCAAAGATGGAGTCCTTTCAGAAATACATGTGCCAGAAGAAAGCAGATTCTTTTTCTATCATAAAATGAATCTGCTTTCTGATGGCCATTTCGGTCCGTTGTGGGACCACGGCTTGCAAAGAAGGTATTTAGCGCAAAGAACTTCTTCCGCTTTTGGGGATTCCACTAATTGATAGAAGGAAGTGGATGCGGCAGGATTGGCCCCAATTGAATCACTAGTAGAAGAGATCCACGTGCAGAGACTGTTAGGGAGATGCAGATGGAGGGACGTTTGGATTGCTGCTAGAAGGGCTTACGACGAATAGATTGTTGGAATGGCTTTAAGTGAAAGGGAATCCGACAGCTTATGTGAAAACTTCCCTTGTGGTTTAAAGTTCAAATAGATCAGGTGCCTATGTTGTTGATACACCGAAAGATACTAACGCTATGCTCCAATGCGGGATGAGGGCCAACGATTGTGATGAGTGGGGACCTTAGAGCTGAAAACCTACATACAGTGACCCTTATGGGCAGCGCCCTGGGCTGGCTATGTACGAGACATCAAACCATCTCCCGGGTCCAAAGTTTCCATTTCCAGGCCTGATAGTCTTCAACTGAAAAAAGTAGGGCGGAGAACTAGTAAGAATTGTGCCTGCCATTCAATTCGTGACGTGGATGATCCACCGACGGAATCGATTAGGTGAAACGGCTCTGCAAAGTTTGTTTGTTCATAAAGGCTGCATGCAGCCATGCAATTCGTACTGCATGGCGATATTACTCTACCACTCTATAAATGGTATATAGATATCTTCACTTCGTCACAAAGAAATTGAGTACTAGCACGCATTGCTATGGATGCTGCAACCGCAAACAGGCTTTCTGCAATTGCTACCGAAACGGAGCAACTGAAAAATGAGATTGAAGGGCACCGTAGAGTGCTAAACAACCAGTTGAGAAGTGTTAGAACAATGGATCCTGGAAAGAAAGAAGCGCGCATTCGCGCTACCAGAGAGCGCATAGAGGGTTTGGAGGAGAGGCAGGAAGCGCTGCGGGTGGAGCAGAAAGTGCTCTTTATTCGTCTAGCATCTCGCTAGAATAGAAGAGTCCGTAGACTCTTTTTAGTTTTCTAAGGTTGGTTTAAATTCAATAAGTGTCTGGAGACATTTATTTTCATGTCAGGTGTTCTTTGTCTTAGTTTGATTCCGATCTACTCCTATGCTAAGTGTCTTTGTTTGGTTTGATTTCTTGTGTTTGCATGTATGGGCTAGCCGTCAGTGTTCAATGCTTATGTTAATATAATAACGCCAAAATGTGCTGCAAATTCATGTTCAAGTTGAAATAAGGCCGAAGGGCTAAGTGTACTACTGGAGATTATATATTCCAGCTCTGAAGTTTCCTTTTGAGCCCCCGTTCTACTATGGTTTGGATTCTAGTTGAAGCGTGCGACCATCTATTCAGATGAGGAGACCGAGTAAGAAACCACTAAGCGGAGAGCAAACAGATCAATCTCTATCTATGAGTTTCTCAACCAAGATCCACTATTCAACCAAGACCCGCTAACTAATACTTTTACGCGAGCTTAGTTATTGGAAGTTGCAGCCGAGGAACTCTTATCCCTAGCCACAGTTGTTGCAGCACAAGGCTTTGTCGCGATTGGGTCATATGTCAGTACTCTCACATTCCCCGTGGTCTCCCTAGTATGCTGAGCTGAACTGAAGTGAAGTGAAGCTGCGGGTGATGATGGACTGATCCCATGCTATTCAGGCGCCTGACAACGCTGGCTCCGACGGTGATGAGTCTGACGGTGGCTCAGATGTTTATCTTCCTGATCCTTCAAGGTCCCCCGTTCCTGACATCGTCCAAAGGCCGTTGGCGCTCTCCCATCTGACAGTGTGGGCTCTGCGTGTCGCCTATGGCAACACTACCCGAGTGGTCTATTGCATAGTGGATCCACGGGTACCCCGTCGCTGCTTCGTTTTTATCAACATCCAGTAAGCAGAACGGACAGAGAACTGTCCCGATTTCTCGTAATGCCAGGCCCAAAAGTCCTCCATCCGCATAGCAGCAAAAGTAGGCATTTCTTTGATACTTACTCACCTGTGGCTAGATTTACCACCATTCGAGTACTACTATCACGGGCTGCCTCGCACGGTCTTCTCGTTCATCAGATGGGCAGACGGCTTTCCATAATGGGGAGTTGGATGAGGAAATTTACATGGAGCAGCCAGATCAAGAGTACCTGCGCATTCGCCTAACCCCGGGTTTTTTCGATCAAAATGAAGATTTTTTAGAAAATAAGCCCAAAAAGCATCTGACCTTGAAAAGAATCACCAGTTACTTGATCCATCCCTGCGGTAAGTGGGAACGAATGTGACAGCCGATGGTAGTAGGATTTCCACAGGTTGAGCTCCTTATCTTTTGACTTTTCTAAGGATAGCCGAGTAGATATACTAGAATGGGATGAATTGAGCACGAGAAATCACTAGGCACAGGGGAGCCGTAAGGAAGAGGAGTAATATCGTTATAAATTTCACGAATTCGATTCATTTTGGAATCGATAAGTGAACACGGAATCTCGTCTTGTTCCCCTTGGTTCTGAGGGAAATAAAGGGGAAATCACTGATTCATTTGGAGCTGTTTTCTAACTGACTCATTGACATGAGAGATTGGATGCGATGCGCCAGTCACTCGTACTACGGCGGACAAAGGTCACCGGCAAACGACCGTTCCACAATGGAACCTGGCACTACTGTTTGCCCTAAGGGCCGACCCACCTTTTCAGAGAAACAGACACATGACATCACTATATTACGCATTTTCGAGATAAGAAAGTGGAGAATGCACTCTTCCCTTTTTTTACATTTTAAACTCATGTTCATGGCCTATTTTATTCCCAATTGTTGCCCGTGTGAAAAGAAAGAAGAGAAATTGGGCCATGTTTCCCGAGAGAGACTGCCTTCTCTCAGGCCAGCAGTCTTATACTTATAGTCGACTGCTCTCTGACGATCTGACCTCTTTCCTGGGCTCTGCTTGCTCGTCTATGCTCCGACCAATTCAGTCAAAATCGAAAAAACGATGTTTCCTTGAAAAAGTCTACGAAATAGTAGTAGTAGTCAAAAAGTGCACTTTTTCCATATATTTCGATTTATAGGGATCCCTATCTTTATCTCTATCCACAGAGATACCTATCTATATAGAGAGAGATTTTTCTCAAAATTGATCTAGACTATCCTCTATCCGGATAGATATGTCCCTATGAGCGACTAGGCCGATCTTTTTTTATATGTTTTGGCCACGTCCGTTTCCGCTCCGAAGAGCAAGGTTTGGATCTTTCAATCTTATGTCGTGAGGGATGTGACCTATGTTAGGTCCATAAGATACCACAGCTTTTAGTGTTCTATGATTCACCTCCGAATAATGAGTAGGTAGTTCGATCCTTTTGATTCTTATCTTCCTAGTAAACGGGGATCCGGAGCAATAGGTCGAATTACTATATAAAGAAGACTTTTCTACAAAAGGACTTATTGTTCGAGTAGGAAGATTTCGGTTTTTCTCCTTCCCTCTTTTCAATAAGAAGAAGTATTTGAAATGAAACAAATTCCTCTTCATTCTGTTGTGCTCAGCGAAGGAACTGCCTAAGCATACTTTTGCGGATCCAAACTTCTTTGTTCTTCCAAAGTCTTCTTCTTGCATATAAGAACGTAACTTTTGCAATTCCTTGGATTTGAGTAGTAAGCGGCATCCCCTCTGAGTTGTGAGTAAGCGGAACCATTCTTTTTTTGTTCTTCTCCAGATTCTGGCCGGTAGGAATTTGCCTCTTCTTTTTCCAACTGATATGGCCGGTAGGAATTTGCCTCTTCTTTTTCCAACTGATATGGCCGATAGGAATTTGCCTATGATTTTTCCAACTGATATGTCGATATAGAAAGATCTCCTTATTTCAAAACCGCGGGTTCTCGCGTCATTTTCTTTAAAAGATATTAGATCACCGTGGGAAACTTTCAAATGAGTAATGGTTACCAGTCCATTATTCAAACAAACCCTTCGATGACTTATCGGCTGCCTTGCTTGAGGAAGAGTGTCACTAAAATGGAGACGAACCGGAATCACGTACGATCTTGTTTCTTGATTGAGTAAAAAAGGGATATATGAAGTTCGTTCTCTTCCTCTGTGCATCTCCCTTATGGGTAAATCCCCATAATAAAGAGACAACTTTCATGTAGTTTGTGATTTGATGTTACTGTTTAGATTTTCTCTCCGAGAAAGATTTCTTTTAATGGATCTCCTCTTGTTCCTCAATCTTCGGAGAATATGGCGTTGGATTAGAGAAAGTTCTCTGTTCCGAACATTTCCTGGA
This sequence comes from Triticum monococcum, assembly GCA_034509565.1. Taxonomy (NCBI): domain Eukaryota; kingdom Viridiplantae; phylum Streptophyta; class Magnoliopsida; order Poales; family Poaceae; genus Triticum; species Triticum monococcum. Next base: position 9,337,560 of record CM067845.1, on the reverse strand, counting down.
AGTAGAAGACACGTTTTAAATCTTAATGCTGGCATGGCATATTTCGTTGAATCAGTCTTTTTCGCCACATCGCGTATAAAGGGAATCGAGCCCAACTCTTCCACGAACCCCCCACGAATGGCCCTCCCTTAATTCAATGAACTATGAGAATTCCTTTTTTCGTTTTTTTCTTTTCAGTTCTCATAAGTCCTTGATATACTAGCAGAAACTCAATACTTGACCGACTGCGTCACAGTGCTCAGGTAAAGTGGCAGTGGTTGAAAGCGAGCGGAAACGTCAGTGTTTTCTGTGCGTTACGATAGTAGTGGTGAAATAAAATCCAATTCAAATATCTCAACGTAAAAGGAAAATCGTTTCACTTTGAAAGGAAAGCTAGCTATATGAGATCGAAATCACTCTATCTACGATATTCATTGCACCATGATTGAAGGACAATGAGGGGCAGGTTATATTTCCTTTCTTCTGATCGATTGAGGAATCGCTGATAATGACACCACGTCTGTAGCATCTACTGCTATTGCAAGGCCCGAAGCACGTGGGAGAATGTTCGTTTTTTCTGGATCGGATTAGCAAAAGAAAGCAAGCGTGTGATGTGGCAGGGAAGCCTAAAAGAAGCCTTTGGGAGGCAGTGTGGTGACGCCTGTTTGGCGCGTGGGAATTAACTAATCTAATGATATATTGGTAACTTCCTGTGGGTCCGCACACCACTCCTTATGTTCAGCTAAAAAGCCTTCCGGGTCGAATTTATTAAGAAATAATCAAAGATTAGAATGCCAATGTGAATTTAGGTTCAAAAGGATCAATAGCACATGATGAAGTTCAAGTGTCTTCTCTTCAAGAGAATAGAGCATAATTGTAGGATTATATGGATATCAGTGCTTTTATTCAATTCCCGAGGCACTCTTCAACGATTGAGGAGATTCCCGAGGCAGTCTTAGTGCTATTGTCAGGGTCACCAGCCTACTGTACCCCTTATTCTGGCTTAGCCTTGCTTAAACAGAAGAGGCTTGGTTAGCATCCTTTCTATCAGGTGCTGTTCTTTGCTACCAACAATTCTTTAAGTACGCAGTGAAGTAAATAATAGTGCACTTGCTGACAGTAGAACCCCCAAGAAATATCACAGTATAGGCCGATATCTTTGTGCAATGTCATTTACAAGCTATGCTCCAAAGTCTTGGCAAATAGGCTGAGAGAAGTACTAGATGAGATCATTTCCGAGGAATTATTAAATAGGGGTGCTTTTTCTACGAATATAATCAATTCCATAATGCTACCCGCTTTGACGAAGCAAATCAGATGACGGGCGATCTACGCCTCGAAAAGGAGAAGAAGTGGTTCTCGATACTGAGCAAAAAGTCACTTTCGATGCAGAAAGTAGGAAACCAAGGAAGCAGGCATTGGCAAAGAGTGAATCTTTATCCGATCCTATAATGGCTCAATCCGATCCAACAATGGTACTTCCAAAGGCTCCTCGGCTAAGAAAAATAATACTTGTATTGGCAAGGCATGAAAGGGATTTTCTAATGCTATCCGAAGATGAATCGGAATACGGAACCGGAAGCCGTAGCCCAGAACCTTTAGCTTGAGCGGAAGGGGAGGAAACCGGCTATTCGAACTGGCGGGTGGGTGGATACCCTAGTGCTTATTGCTTTGTCGGAGCAGGGGCAGAGAGGGATTCATTAGTTTGACAACACAAGGGTGTCATGTGGAGAAAGAGAATTGAACTATTCTCCGGGTACTGGTACCGCTTAAGCCCAAGCAAGTGAAGAAATCCTGTAAGATGGACTTGATTTACTTTCCTTTCCAAGACCTATACCATATGGTTTGGGTATACCACTATCACCTATCAAAATGAAACACTAACCTGCCCACGACCCCCTATACCGGATACCTTTGCTTTGAAACCAATGACTAGTAGAGGATTTCGAGGAACAACAGCAAAGGGAAGTAGGGATGGGCTTTCCTCGGATTAGTATTCGGATTTCGTTGGTCTTGCCAATGGTTGTTATTCAAAAGAAGGGTTCGCGCCGGCAAAGAAGAATATATTTTCTAGTTGTAGCTTTCGAGGAGAAGAAGGATTGAATCAAAGGGACGAGCAAAGGCAAAGTAATGGCATGTTTGGAATTCCATAGAGGAATCCCCAAGCAAAGGCCAGGACGCTAACGCTAACGCTATTGATATTCCTAGCGCTTGTTTTCGTAGGATGCCGAGGACTCTTGCTTGAATACAACTAGAGAACTATCAAAAGAATACGACTAGCTCTTTACCGCGGGGATGCGTTGAGAGGAATCAATTGTTTAACCCGGTGACCGGATAGGAGCCGTGACTGTGTGGGTAGCATTATCAAAAGAAGGAAATTCGCAACGCTCTAAATTTCTCTATTTTGATTCTTTTTTTAGGGATTGCGCCGTTACTGTTCCTGCTTTCGCTATTGCTGTTCCGCTTTGCCATTATCCGTCCCTTTGTTAGCATAATAGGAGGGTGCCTTTTTAGCGCAAGACGATGAAATAACAACCTAAGCTTATCGGCATTAGCAAATTGAGAAATCGAATAGATCCCCGGCCGTTGGATAGGAGCACTGCCGTTATTGTGCTTAGAATTGATGAAATTGGATTTCTTACAAAACCCAGGATCTTCCTATTCATAGTTTTCTTACAAAACCCAGGATCTTCCTATTCGTAGGTGGTATACAACTACCCCTATCCCTATTGTTTTGATACATGGCGTATTGGCTTTTCGTTTTTCTAGCTAAAGATCCATCTTTCCTGGATTAGTGATTACTTCAATCCATACCCCTATGGAATAACAAAAAGCAAGGGCAGAGGGACCTGGATCCGGAACCAGACAATAATTCGTAGGAACCCACACCGGATAGAGGGCCGTCCCTTCCTCTTAAGAGGTGTAATTCTGTTTGGGGATGACATTAGATAATCCAAATCGTAGTCCTCGCGGGAATGGTCGCAAAATGCGAAGGAGTTTTGTTGTCGAAGCTGGGGATCTAGATAGGTACCGATCTCGGTGGGGATTTTCCTATTTTTTCTATGGAATTTGTTTCATTCCTTTCATGCACAGATGAACCTTCTGAGCTTTGGAAGTACCTTTGCCTTGGAGGATTGTCCCGTGATTGAGGGATTTCTCTACAACTATTGTGATTAAAGACATATGCAAATCCGAAACAGGGAAGTACGAAACTAAAGGGACTTTCTCTCGATGAACTCCCTAGTTCCTATGTTTGCTTTGAGGCAGTGCTAATTGCTAATGTGTGAACTATCACTATAGAAAAATAGATTGGAATCACTTCTAACATCAAAGATAGGAAAATCTGGCCTATTGGGTGCCGATCCACTCGATCCTATGCTATGCATTTGTGACCAATAGAGGTAAGATCATGAATACAAGATGGCGATGAGTCATGCCAAGTTTGGGGAGTGTAGCTAGTACCCTCATTGCATGTTTTCAAATAGGGCATACTGCCTGTGATTTACTATTGAAAAACAAGTCGACAGGAGAACCCGAGTGCAACCAGATAAGAGTTCGCTTTCGAAAGACGACAATGGCAAGTCTCAATCAACTGTCATTAGATCAATAGTAAACAGGACATTGCTTTGCGTATCACGGATCAAGGACACAATAGAATGCTCAAACTACACTCTCCTAGCAAAAGGCAGGGCAAGTGAGTTCTACATGATATTCGATAATGAAACGAGCCTTCCTCCTTCCGAAACCCACCTTAATCCATTTTATAAGGAATCTGTCTCCTTCCGTAATCCATTCCTCCATCCCACACTCTTCTTATAGTTATGAGTGAATCTGAATCAAAAAAATATATACTATATCGAAGACAAAGAGAAGACATCAGGGAGCGGAGAGAGAAGAGAGCGGTTGTTGGAACAGCAAGCCCTACTTCCTTCACTGGGACACTGGCACCAAACAAAAACAAAACTAGACTGCCCGAACAACAAGTCCTGCCCCTTCCTCCCGGATCTGCACGTTGAATAAACAAAGACACTCCCCCTCATCCGAAAAAAACGAGTATTATTTCTCAGCTGGCAACAAAGAAACGCCTAGCAGAAGAAAGTAGTTATTCTTGCATCTCTGCTACTAGGAAAGTAAGTCATTGACAAAGGACCCAACCCTTCTGAATTCGCTGAGTGAGACCTAAGATCGGAATGAACAGCAGTCGAAACCCTGAGCCCATCGTGTCTGCCAGCTATGCAATGGCTCTACTTGAGATTCCGTAGGGAGAGCAGTCGCTAACCTTTCCTTCGGTCAATCACGAGAAATTTGCGAATCGAATCCGTTGTCATTAGAGTGATCAACTATATACGCTAATTATTCAAACAGATGCTCTCCGGTGGAAATGAACCACGAGAGACTAAGCCCTGCCGATAGCAGTAGAAGCGTTAGCCACAGAGTGACTTTTTAATTGACACCCACTAGTGGTCAGTTTCTACTTCCAAGTTGACTGGACCAGGTACCACATTTACCATAGGATATGCTTATCTGACGAGGTCCCTCGAGTCATCTCTGCCACTTGGAATTGCTTATGAGCTGTTCTTAAATGATCTTCTTGGTATGAAATTGCCTACCTTCCTTAAGTCTTGCTTTCCCGAGAGCCCTCATTTCATAAAATTCCACTGGCCAGTTAATTCTTTATGCTTATTTTTCAATGAAAGTTGCATCCGAACATGTTTCTCAACACGAAAAAGAAAGTCATATTGAGTTGTTAGAGAAATCAAGTTATAGCAAAAATAGTGTACCATCACATGGTTTTGATACTAAGCAGGAAAGTATAGGAATGCAATGAGGAAAGACAGATAAACACATCGCCTCGTTTAATACTTTCAAAGCATCAGTTGAATGACTATTCTGCTCCATTCGGAAATACGCAAAAGTATGTCCCTTATTTGAGATCTCTTAAGATCAGCTATTTGCTAATATGATAAAGGTGGACGCTGTACTTGTCTGAAAACAGAAACTATGATGATTCACATTACTGGCTTGCTGTCCTTTGGCGGGAAAGCTAACAGGTGAACTTGCTCAACATAAAGTGGAAGGAAAGTGTAGTAGAGATATTACTCGCTGTCTGAGAAGATCTACTTGAGACCTCTGAACCAACTTCATTCCACAGGAACGAAAGCTGAATGAAAGTACTCAAGCTTCAAACTCCTTGCTAACCGATAAAAGGAATCAAGCTTCAAGGACTATATGACTAGCTCTTCCACATCCTCGCCACCATTCATAAGGCTTTCAAGGAATATTGAGATATCTACAGAAAAGAGAAACAAACATTCTCAGTTGGTCCACTATTAGCGAGGCCTAAAGTCTTCACTTCATCAGTCTAGGAATAACACTAAAGTAGCACCCCTCACTACATTCTTGTTCACTGAACATAGATCTCTAAAGAACAGTGCACTGGTACACGATATGGTCTGTCGTCATGACCCATGAACTAAGCTTCTCACTAATCGAAATGGTCCTCTCAGCATGTTTCAAGGGAAGCAAGAGATCGTTTTCTCAGGATATTAGTCACCCAATCTTCCCAATAGTATTCCTTAACTCATGAATTGATACACTTGTTCATTCTCTTTCTATTTCCACTGGTTTCTTTTGTTCACTTGCAATGCGGCATTTGAATCCATTTTACTCCACTTCTCTCTCTTTTCTTCCTGATGAGGGTGATGTACTCCGGGTACCTGATCATCATGACTGGAATTCCAGAGGATTCCTTGAGTACTCGTTACTTCGAGGTCAAATGGTGCGATGGTATTCATCCAAAATAGGAAACTGGTAGCGACTTGCATTTGATGGACTCTGCCTTCCTGTAGGAATAGGGGAGAGTGGTAACGTGAGCCACCTTTCCTTTATACAGCAGTAATAGCACATGCAAGTTCCTAGGGTCTATATAGCTAGTCAAGGATCATAAAACAATTAGCAAATCATCATGTGGAATGATGTAAACTAGCCTAAAAAGGTGAAAGAAGCCCTCATACCCACTTGTCTTTCCCCACCAAACCAACAAGTAGTAGGTTGGTGGGCCTCGGTATCTCTATTTGCTAAGATGGATACCTACACCACTCAATAGTTCCAATTCATTGTTTTTTATCCCATAGGAAAGAAAATGCTTCAAGCAATTTTGTCCTTTCCTCCTCCGTCATACGACGGTCTTCACAACCTTCCACCGGAGGCTTTTCTCTGTTTTCCTCCTCTTTAGCCATTGCTTCTTGAATCATATCTTTGATCTTCTTTAGGGGCAATTTAAACATGTTCGCATCCCGCGGGAAGCGGAAAGCCAGAAAGAGAATTTCCTCCGTTTTAAGAACCGAAAGGAGTTTATCCAGATTTTGTACCAAACCCGGGAAAAACCTAAATGTTGTCTTAAAAAATCTATATAAGCAGGGTTATAGGAATCCTGAGATTCCCCTCCCTCCGCTTTGGAGGAGAAGCTTCTTCTATGGCTATGGCCAAAAGGAGAAATAGTCCTATTCATTATATTCCTCCTAGAATCCAAGGCATTTCGTCGGAATACATCCTGTCTTTTCACCTTTGTAGTCCTATGCATACTAAGTACTATAGCCCCAATCATAGCTACTAATAAAATCAGACTAGAAACCAAAAACCAGACGGAATAGTAGGTATAAAGCAAATTGCCCAATGTTTCCAAATTAGTCCAACTTCGTACCTTTCCGGCATAAACCGTATATCTCAGAGAGGTCGTATTTCTGTGGGTTGGTAGTAATGGAATGGTTTCATTATCTAAAATGAAGAATATTTCCCACCAAAAGATCAGTCCAATAATACCACTCACTGGTAAATAGCGCAATACTTCTTCGTGAATCTCCGCTATTTGAATATTGAACATCATAACCACGAATAGGAATGAAACGGCAATAGCTCCTATATGAACTACTGGGGAGATCATAGCGGAGAAGTCGAGACCTAACAAAATAAGTAAACCAGAAGTGTCGCAAAAGACTAGGATGGGAAACAAAACGGAATGTACCGGATTTTTAGCACGTACAACCATCAAACCAGAGAACAAAGCAGGGCTCGACAAAACAGAAAGTATCATGGTACGTCATCCTCCCTTGAAATGGAACTTGAATGCTGGAGCAAGAAGACGCATTCAAGTCGATCTATTACAACCAGCGCGGTTGTTCGTATTTCATTTTCTTCTTCCAAGCCGACGCTCTTCTTATAAAAGAAAGCACTCACTGAATTACTTACTGAATCTCGTCTTTCTCTCGGCGCCGAGAATTTTTTACGTGTCTGGGTCAATCAGAGGTTCGGCTTGCTTCTCCCCACCCTCGCCTATGAAATGGATAACCCTTGCTGCCATAGCAGCGGGATTTTAAGGGCTTCTGTTGAAGCGGAATAGGAGGAAGCCATGCATTCTTTCAAGAATCTCCAAACCCCCCCCCTTTACCTTCTCTTTCTATTCTATAAAAAGGCGAACATCTAATCTAGGCCCGGTCGCCTTTCTATGAAGGCGAGCAGCCCAGCCCCCTAGTTGAAATTTGGATATTAAGGAAGCCGTATTTCGCAATAGCAGCTCCGAGAAGCTGGGCTTAGGGTGCGCCTCTTGCGGTTGTTTCAGTGACACAATTGGCTGGCTTCCCTCAGCTCAGACTAGTGTCGCCACCTCTCCCAGGACCGGAATGATTATCCCCGCCCGATGGGTCTACATTCATCCCTGAATGTCGTCGGGTACTCTTCACTTCCCCGCCATTCTTGTAACCGTCACCTGTAATCCGCGCAGGTGTGTACGCACCCCCTAGAGTGGACGAGAAAGAAAGGATTTTTTCTCGGAGCAACCCCCCCAGGTTCCAGACCCAGGAGTTCACTTTCCCGCATGAGCATTTGGTACATATATAAGTCAGTGGAAGAGTCAAAGGGTCACCACTACTGAGGACCTCCCCCCTTATCTTAGAAGGGTCGTCTGAGGGTTCGCCGCGGTTCATTGCTGTGCTTACACACTAGGCTACCCTTCTCCGAAAGCTCCGCGGGACCACCTATCACTAGTCTTCGGCCGGAGGGGTTTATTGCACAAAAAGGCCGGGACGCGGGCTCCCATAGAGGAAAGCCCAACGAATGTCAGATGCAAAGCCCCGCACCTCATTAAGATCATATTGGCATACTCTCCTAAAAAAAGAGCAGACCCCATTGAAGACGGGAGTGAGGTACAACAAGGCCATTTCTGTCCACCTTCTCACGGAGCCGTACATGGACGTTACCGCTCATACAGCTCCCAGCCAGCAAGCAGTTAGCTTTCCTCTAGAAGTCATGGAAGTGTGGATAAATCGACAGAAGGTTTTTATTTCTTAAAAAATCGCCCTAACCGTCCTAAATATGGACGGAGAGCGGTCTCGAGTTTTTCGGGGTCCTCGAGATCGCATTTTGGGTCGAGTAGAGACGCTAGGGAGTCTGTGGGCTTCCCTTGGCATTTCAAGATGGCCTCTATCATCTTTTCGAGAGCCTCCCGTTTGCCCGTCAAGGGGCATTTGACATCCAGAGACAAAAGCAGTCCCACATGAAACTGGGAAGTATTGCTTTTGCAAATAAGTAAAGTAGTTTGAAGTCCATATTTTTCCTCAAAAAAAGAGGCAAAGTTCTAGCGTGATACAAAAAGAAATAATGGGCAAGGGCGGGGAATGATAGGTTCATAGATGTGGAGTAATCAGTTCTTCATTTGAAGAGTTAGTTGGCTGGCCTACCGGCCCGCAGATGTAGAGAGGTTGCCCCCACCATCCTCTTGAACTGCGAAATCAAAGCGATTCCTGTTGATGGAAGAAAGGCTAATTTCATTTGATCCGATCCGCCTATGCCAGTTCGAGTCTGGCGAGTCGCTATCATCTGTTGCCCTAACTTTTTCTATTAGCTCATCTTGTCCGTAGTGATATTTTGGAGAAGGAGCAATTACCGGAGTGAGAAAGGTAGAAAGAAGCAATCACGAAAGCTAGTGCTAGTTGTGGCTTTTTGTACTAATCTTGTTTGTTCGGTAGCTCGCATCAGCAGCTTTAAAAGGAATAGAAAACGAGGCTTTTTCCACCACACCAGGGGCGGGCATTACGCTCAAGCAGGGGAAGTCAATTTGACTGCTGCTCGAGAACCTGTTTGACCAAGAAGAAGTAGCATGGCTCCAGCGGGGCAGAGCCAATTGGCTACAACATGGTGACCGAAATACAAATTTTTTCCACCACTTTGCAATTGCAAGAAAAAAGAGGAATCTGATCAAGTACTTGATGAGCGATACTGGAGATCGAATAGAAGGTAATGACTTACTCGATGCACATATTTAGGGCTATTTCTCTCATCTGTTTAATACGCAATTCTCTTTGATAAGAAGGGTTCTCTTGTGTTCCAGGGTTGATTAAGCGTCTGGTGGAACAGGGATACATTGTGTGAGGCCAAATTGCCTGACGAATTGATGAATATGGCTCAATATAGACTGGTCCAGGTATACCGGTCAGTCTTGAGCCACCAGGATAGCCTTCCACATATCCTGTTCCTCCCTTGAGTGGTAACTCTTTTCTAACCTTAGAATCCTGAACCAATTTGCTCCAAAGACTCTGTCATTGAAAGGAGTCCATAGGTTGATAAAATAGGTTTTCATGAAAACCACACGTAGATAAAAAAGGTAAGAGTTACACGTGCCAGAAGCGAGGAATACCGCTCGGAAGCCCGATTGAACATGTCCTCATTCACTGCTATCTCCATATATTGGATGCCAAGCTTGAAAGGGTAATGGTCCGAGAGGATGGGGCCATAGTCTTCTATTACGCACGCTACACAGACGATATGGTCTTCGGCTTACCGAGAGGGGATAAGTCCACGCGAGTCACCCAGGGTCTCAAAAAGGTCTTAGCTAGAGTCCTTAGGGAGCTCCTACAGGGCTTCACTTCTACTGAAATTTCCAGAAAACAACCAGGGAGGCTACAAATTATCGGCTTGCCCCTGTCTCTGAAAAGTGAAGGTCGGCTCCACGTGGGTATTCCATCCAAACGATGGGAGAAGAGGATGACACTTGTTCGTATTGAAAACCGGAGACGAAGGGAAAGAGGTTTGATTGGAACATGTTCTACAAGAACTCCTGTGTAGAACACGCCCGTATCTATTCTATGGGCTGGCTTCAGGCCAACCCTACTGCTGAAGTAGAAAGCATGATATTCCGGTTTTTCCAACACTTGATCAGGAACCGGGCGCAGAAATTCCTTGAAGAGAAGGGGATGCCTACAACCAATGCCTAAATAAAGGCATATGTCGAAAAGTGCAACTACTAATAGATTCAGTAAAGGAAGGCCCGGAACGGGCTGAGCTACTGCCCGAAATAGAAGAGGACGACTAGAGTAGAGGAGCCTAATTCCAATCCAAACAATTGACGAGGGAGTCTAATTATTTTTCCGTTCTTGATTGTTTCAATTGCACTTTCTTCATTGGAGGGTTGCTTGGAAAGTGCGATAGTTACGGCACTTGGAGTATACAGATTGAATTCTTCCTTCTTCTATAGGTCTTTCTGGGCGGCGAGGCGGAAAAAAGGTGTAGAGAGGGAGAAGGTACATAAAAAACGATTTCTAAGGTAGAAAAGAGGCATCCACCAGTCATTGAGAACAGCTAATCCCGGAATTAGCAGGCCAGTATGCGAAGAGAATTCGGTATTGAATCCGCGAGGCCAGGTGAAGAAAAGTCCAATATGGGTGGATTACCTTTTTCTGAAGGATAAGTCTCTGGGACTGACTGAACTGAATGTATAGCGTCAAGATAAGAAGCACGGTAGTCGAAGATGTACCTTGTGGGGTGGGGTACGAGTAGACCAGACCAATGATGAAAAGCATAGATACGAGCATGGCCTCCCTGTCTCAAAAGCAGGCCGCCAAGGGTGCTCGCATGAAGCATTTCTCACTCATAAATAAGTAGTTATCACAAATTTAGAAACATGCTCTGATTTCTCTTATCGAATTTCATTCAGATTTTCCAGTATTCGGAGTTGCTTGGGAAAAGGTCTAGTCAGGGTCGGTTCTGTTCGGAGTTTCGGGTTGATCGGAAAAAAACACCCTAATTAAGACTTTTGTATAGTTTGTGTCAACCTGAGTTTGGTTAAGTGCCCGCCCGCCTAGATAGATACATAAGTGTCAGTTTGAATGAAGTCAAGTGTAAACCGTGTCAACAACGAGAAATTGAAGTGTAAATCTGGATGGTTTGAAGTGGAAACCTTAACATGCAAAAGTGTCTACCTCATTAGAAAAGCAAGTATCTACCGGCGATATATTCATTCGAGTATCAACCGGCGTCAACCAGTTGTCAAACTCCAAATATTTCGTTCGTAGGGGCATGAAGAAGTTGCTAAACCGGTTGTAAAGTGGCTCTGATAAAAACCATCATTGCTTTATTTTTTACTTTTCATCTAGTAACGTGCATGAATGGCTATGGTGGGTAAGATTTGAAAACGTTTGACATCAACCGGGCTCTACTTTGCTTTTACTTTACTTCACTTGCCAGGTCATTGTTGTCGATATTGAGGTGAGGACTCTCTCTTTATTCTCGTTTTATTTCTCACTAAATGATCTAACAAACGCATGATTTGATTACTAAATATTGAGTCATTGAACGAATATTCGAGTAAATTCACCTTTTTCTATGAAAGCAAGGATTGGGCTGGGTTGCTTATTCGTCATCACGGAGCAACCTGGTACCTTTTCTTAGGCGAGCGACTGAGACGAGAGCTTTCAATTATGCCGTTTTGGTCAAATCCCAGGGCTCTTTCTGATTTGATTAAATACTTCTATGTTGTATGATAATAGAAATTCAAGATCTCACTCGCTTTTTCTGCTTTGTATTCTCGGCTGTTGCCTTTTTCCACGTCGATTGCTATAGGAGTTCCATCCTCAACCTATGTATGCTCAAAGAACTGGATCACGGAACTCTCAGCCCTTCGCCCCAAGGCTACGAAAACGTTTCTACTCCCTTTCCCTTCCCAACGTCATATCTTTCTTCGACAAGAAGGAAAGATCACTCTCTATCTAAATGATAGAACCACTGGCACGGTACCTTTCACATTGGTAAGTCAAATCCTGGTGAAGACATCACGAGCAATGACACGACGACATCATCTCCACTTCGTAGCCCATCGGTCTTCATTCATTGAAGCCAGGGCATTGACTGACTTTCAGCGATCGCTATAAGAAAGACATAAAAAAAGTTCTCCTAAACATGTTCCTTTCCGTTACTACTACTTGGAATTGGAAGTCTAGGAGCAGGACTAACCTTTTTCTTTCATTTAAATAAAGTCGAGATGTAGCTTTCTCTATCTCAAGAAATTATTCCACCTCCATTCATTGGAGAACAAAGCGTTATCTGATTAGATCCTTGCTTCAAACTCAACCGAATCAAGTTGAAAAAATAGATGTGGAAGAGGCAAAGGGAAGAGCGGGGTTGCCGAATTGTTTCTCAGAGCCGGACGAAACATCTATCTCTATTTACAATACCCTTACCCCCAAGAAAACTTTGTCGAAAAAGGTTGTCATCGTAATAGGGATTGCACCTCAACATGGCAGCCCTCAATTCTGCCAATTGTGTGTGACTTGTACTCTTCTAGGCTTCCTCTTTGCCTCAAGTGATTAAACTCATCAACTACACCAACCACATTTCTTACCTCAAACCTCTCTACAATCTCTTGAATTCACTCTTAACAAGATACTTGTCCCCTATTCACTAAGGAACTGTTGTACCAGCTTTCAGCTCTCCCCCTAAGGTGCATAGCCGAAAGTTCTACCTTGTACCAATCCGTAACTTGGTACACCGAAAAGTAATGTTCACACTTTTGTATCCAAGACCTGGCCCCTTCAAATATTGGAAAAGAAACTCTAGGAGGTTGATGTATCTGCTGCCCATATTGATATTGATTTTGCGGCCTTTGTTCTTGCAGGTATTGGTACGGGTCATGCTGTTGAGTTGGAAGCGGTTGGTTAAGGTAAGTATATATTGGCACTTCTGGTTTCATGGAATTTCCAGCATAGGGCAAAAGTATTGGTTGGGAAAATGGGATATTTGGTATTGAATTGGGTCTTGGTTGTGGTGGTGGAGGTGTAGGATTAGGTCTAATATTATCATGTTTTGAGCTGTGAGGAAGGCCATAGGTGGCTGGAAACAAGTGTTCGTGCCAAGGTTTTGAGGGGGATAGAGAGGGTTATTTTTGTGATTGGGTCTTTTAGTTGCTTTGCTACTAGAGGTCTAGGTGGTCAGGGGTTTAAAGGTCTGGAATAGGTGTGAGTGGTGGTCGTATTCAGTACCAATGGTACGGTAATTGGAGGTTCAGGCGGTTCAGGCCTAGGATAAGAGCTAGAGGCTTGTTGAGGGGTAGCCATGGTTTCAGCTTCACTGGCAACAGCTGGTAGGGAAATTTGTTGTGGTGTTCTAGGAAAATGAACCATATTGCCCCTAGTTGTGTTAATCGAGCTATGCTCTTCTTCAACGCTGCGCGCCTTCAAAAAAGTAGTTTTGTTGCCTGCGCTTTAATTTAGGAGGTTCAACTTAACTAGCATATGTGCATTTGGGTTGTTGGCATATGTCGGCTACATACTGGATGCTTTTCCATCATTGTTCGACTTGCACAGAAACAATGGGTCCCTTCTGGTTTCTTTTTCTCCCTCCAAGTTTGTTCTTCACTGTAATGTGTGTCAACTCAACAAGAGTGAGCACACCCTTCCTGCTGGTCTTCTTCAACCTTTGTCAGCTCCATTACAACCTGGGTCTTCTATTTCAATGGATTTTCTTGAGGCACTCCCCAAGTTTTATGGTTATAGCTCAATACTTGTGGTCGTGGACCGTTTCACTGGCTCATTTCATTCCTCTATCTCACCCTTTTAGCTGTATACCCTATCTTGTATCCAGTAGTAAGTCTACTCTTCTTACCCCCTCTCCTCTACCTTTTGTGGCCCATCTATTAGCTTTTTGACCATCTTTGAGTCATAGCGAGACGGCTCTATCTCTTTTCACAAGTACAACCGTAAGTACAGTTGCGGGCGTCAACGATCAGCAGTACTGAGCTACAGAAAGTCTATCGAATTATAGGTACGGAAAGTCTATTGAAAGGACCTAATCAAAGGCTACAACAGCTATAACTGACCCGCCTATGGAATCTATTGGCTCGGCTGAACCGACATGAAATGAAAGAGAGGAAGGCGGAAGCTATTGGCAAATAGAGGGGGGATGTTCTCCATGTCTTTTAGCCCTCACTAGATGACAACTTGCTTACTTTTCACTTCTTCTTAAGATTGGCAGACTAGTTCCTGACTAACTTGATAGTGCGATGAGCTTACTTGCTCTAGTTCTATCCTTAGGATTTACTTACCTGAGTACCTAGCACCGAGGATCGATGTAATTTACTTTCAAAAAGATGCTGTTGATGCTAACACGCATATAAATAGATGTTCCCCACTGCTTGCTCCTCTTACCCGAATGGGGTTATATGCCTTAGTGAAACTCAGGGTAAAGTGGCAGAGGTATGACCTCGGGAAGAAAGATAGATCGGGCGGGGAAAACGGGGTTCGAACCCGCGACTTCTGGCGTGACAGACCAGCACTCTAACCAACTGAGCTATTTCCCCCTTTCGTAACTACTGTCGATTCAACAGTCACCTATCGGTTACCTTTGTAACTATCAAAGTAGCTGTACAACAGAATGCCCTTCGCCTTTAGTACTTTTCTTATATATATTATGTTATATACTAAATGTGTCAAAGCAATAGAACTTATTGAAAAAAAAACAAGCCCATCTTTCTCAAAAAGGAAGAGAGGGTGCGCCCCCCCAGAGAGAACCCCATTCTTTCAAGAAAGTTCTAATTAATTATGTAGAAAAAGAAATAAGGAAAATAGGAGTAAGCGAGTAGGGTCAACAAGATTCTAAACGAATACCACAAGTGACGGAACCGACGATGATGAAGAGATAAGGGGCGAAGGAGATTTTGTCTATTATTCCAATTCTTATTTATTGATTATCTAATTTATTTAGATCCATATTCATTTTCATTTGCAAATACAAACTCTCTTTCATTTTCTTTTTACTTTTGCGCTAAGGATAAGGGAACTGAGAAAAAAAGAGCTGGCTTGGCTGGTACATCAAGCATATGACATATTGCTTGTTCGGTGTGGTACACATATCTGTCAATGTCAATCAAGTAAGAAAATGCATTCCCACTGTCTGAGGAAAAGGTGAAGAATTGCAATTTATTGAGCTTGTAAGGCCCGTTGAAGTCCCCGAGAAAGGGTATAAATAGGGCTATAAGTAGGCCGTTTGCTATTGCAATAAGGGCTGCTCGCCTTTCCTTTTGACGGCTTGGCTTCCTATCGCTCCTATGTAGTGGTCGGCCTTAAAAGGAGTCTTCCTACCATACCATCATGCATGCCTATGTTATAGTGCGTTAAGCTTCGCCAGAAGCAAGCAAGATGATGAAGCGAAGCTTCGTAGACAAGGCTCGTTCCGTGCTTGACTTACGAGCTCGTGTAGTAAGGCCTCACCCTACTTCAATAAGGGCTTATGCACTCCGCTCGTAAACGAACGTTAGAGCTGTTTGAGCGAGCGAGCGAAGCCTTCCTGGAGCTTCCCCCTTCCCTCACCCGAGAATTGCATTTCCGCTTCAGCTTCCCCGGTTTAGTTGGTTTGGAGGATTAATTGATTGGATACCCAATCCGCATAATCTTTCAAAGTCACTGCTTCTACGACGATAGGCGTAAAGGCATGATTAGTTCCACGAATCTCACTGCACTGACCATAGTAAACTCCTTTTCGTTGTACCGAGATGGAGGTAAGATTTGAACGACCAGGTACAGCATCACATTTGACACCTGAGGAAGGTACAGCCCAACTATGAGGTACATCAGCGGGTGTTACAATCATACGTAGATGAGTTTTGGCTGGTACAACCACTCTATTGTCAACTTCTAATAAACGTGATTGACCCAATTCTGGATCATCTTCTGGAATCGTATAACTGTCAAAAGTGAGTGACTGTTCATCGGAACTGTTATAGTCCGAATACTCATAAGGTTGGGTCGACGCCCGCCTCCCCCCAAACTTGACTTGCAAGTTTCCCCGCAAAAAGCTCTCCACGCCTACTCTTATTTATAAAGAGCACTATTCTTCTTTAGTTAGGTAGTTCTCCCCCCTCTATGAGACCGTAAGACCCTGGTGGAATCGAAGGCCCGCTTACTAATAGGCAAGAGGGGACCCTTTCTCGCCCAGCCCTACCTACATCAGTGAAGCTGGAACCGAGGAAGACAATGTTCAACACACATGAGACAAAATGAAGGTATGGGAGGGCCAGTTCACCACGGAAAGGGATGCTAGTCGGCTTTGGCGAAGTTGTAGGCCCCAATAGATCAGATCTCAAGAGTGATTCCTCACCTATCCTGCCAGGGGCCAAGTCGAAGGCTCGAGTATAGATTCCCTATGCTCATGTGAACGGCCGGCCCGTAGATCTAAAAGGATCCATAAAAAAGACCGGAAAGTATGTTTGTCCACGAAAAAAAACTCGTTCATGAGACCTCGAATTCCCACGTTCCAGCCTGCATTATGCCAGCAGGTCCCACCCCCAATTTCTTGAGTCACCCTTATCTAAAAAAAAGGACAGAGTCTATCTAGATCATAGGATCATTGTATTCAGAGGTCAATTCTCTTTCTTTGACCTCCCACCGTTCACGACATCCCTTGCTTCTCGCAAGAACGGCTCCTCGGTGGAGGAGTAGAAGCGCTGGTCCCCTTCGGTCAAGTGCTTGTGCGTGCTCTTACCTACCGTAGGACCTCCGTCCCCGAAGCGAAGAAGGAGGAGCAGGAACAACAGGTTGTCCTCTCTTGGCCCAGTAGTTCCGCAACTACTACCGTGGTTGTTGCCAACGGGGATCCCCCATTCCGAAAGGTAACGGGACCTGCCCTTAGGTCCAAAGTTGTATGCCACTGCTGTGGTGCCGATAGATTCACTACTGAAGCCCCGTTATCGGACATTGCAGGCTTAGCATCTATTTTTCGTATATCGCTCCACCACACCGAGAAGAGGTATGTGTACCTCCAGCAATAACAAGAATGGAACCATAGGCTCCTATGCTGGGAGCATTTCGGGGTATAGGTCTAACCACCTCAACTCCCCGTTTCTGGCATGCCATAGTTCTTTTAGTCTCTTGACGACGGGAATGGGAGATGACCGGTAAGCCAGATGCTTCGCGAACCACCGGTACATTTCGTTGCACCTAAATCACCCTCGTTAAGAGGTGCACTCCGATACCATTGATGTCCAATAGCTTTGATAGTAATGGCTGGATCTACTAATACCCCGTCCATTGAGTATAACAGAGCAAACGATGGTATAGCAATGAACAAAAGAATGACACTTGGAAATATGGTCCGAATAATTTCGATAGTAGTTCCATGAACAATCCTTTGTGGGATTGGATTAGTTTGCTCGTTGAAATGCCATAAAGCGCGAACCAACATCCGTGATACGAAAACCAAAATAAGAATGAGGAAGAAAAAGATATCGTGATGTAAGTCAATGATTCCTTGCATCATAGGTGGTGCTGCGTCTTGAGATCCTAATTGCCATGGTTCCTCAGCATCACAAAGAGCTATTGTGAGGAATCGACATGATAATGAACGAAGAATCATTGGAATTTCCCATCTTTTTCAGCTCTGCTCCCGAAAAGAGAAAGGAAAGGAGACTGATCTTGACGTCGGCGTGGGTTCTACCAACGAAAGGAATCTGTTTTGGATTGAGATTTCACATAAGCATTGCACAATGATCCGCATTAGGCGGGGAGCAGCAATGATACCGCTGGCCGGGAATAAGTACCTATCCCTCTACTACTTATGATGTTTTTTGTTCTATTGAAATCCTGCGTCGAGCCGATGTTTCATTGATCAATACCGGGCACATCCATCACATCAACTATTTCACTTTTCATACGCATTTATTGACGGACCGGTAAACTAGACCCGAAAAACTCCTATTTTTAAAACGAAAGACCCATCACAAAATTATGGCACAACGCTATGACGAGCGTTCTCACAGGCCGGCACCTCGATGCATCCGTCTCAAGAGTTGTACACCTTACATGTGCTTCACGCCACAATCTCTCACTTTCTGCTCCTCCATTTGTCTCAATCATATAATCGATCTCACCTCTCATGTCTGAGTGAAAAAACCATACTTGTTAGTATATATCAAGGCCGAGAGGACACGTTCCTCTCATGTCGAGATTAGTATTAGGGACCCTTAGTATTATTAACCGGTTACTATACGTACATGCAGTGAGACAATCAATCTATGCTCTCATTCACATTTCATTCTAGCACTGACGACTCCAGCCCTATCTATCCCTAGAAGCAAATGGACCCTAGAAGCAAATGGAGTAAGTCCGATGGAACACTCGGATTGGAAAAGATAATTATACTTATAGGCATGGATGAAAAAAAACCGGAAGTCTTGGCTGTATGACAAATGCTCAAATAATTGAGCTGCGTATTCAGATCCAAACGATCAAGAAAGGATCCCAGACTGCTCAAGATTATCTGCGCAGGATCAAATTCCAGTCTGATCAACTTGCAGCAGTAGGAGAACCTGCGACAGACAAAGATCTTGTCTTGTACACACTTGGTGGATTAGGCAGAGACAGCCACTGATCAGATTCAGCTGACCTCAGAGGGGACTGAGATGGTGGAGAATAGCCACCAAGGAGAGTGGCAGAAGACATCATATCCAAGGACCAAGAGAGCAGCAAATAAGATGAAATGTAAGTCACCAGTCAAAGCCATGAGGAAGAGCTCAAGGATTCAGGACACTGGGCTGACCATCCAGGAGAAGGCGACATAGAGGGTATCACAAAAGAATCTGGAAGGTAATCCCTCTTGCTCCAAAAAAGCTTTTGCTATCCTAAATGCTGTCCCTAATACATATTATTATGAGATTGCTTCCAAAAAGTAATATGAAACTAAAAGGATCCAATGAAGAACCGGGGAATAGCTTATATCCATTCCTTCTCTATGACTTGCCGAATAGACTTATTCGCAGCCATACACTGTCTTATTTAAAAGAGTCCCCTGTCTCGTGAACGATCGAACTTGGTAAACTTTGAAATAATCGTTTAGATAGCATTAGCCGCTTTTCTTCCTTTTCTGTGCCAGTCTTTCAAGTTCTCACCCTCCCAGAAAAGAAGGGAAAGTCTTCTTACTAGCTAGCTTTTATATCTCGCGAATAGGGAGTTAAGGAGTGTAACTATAACCTATTTGTCACAAAGTTCAATACTCTCTAGAGGAGGTAAATCAATGGATACGGGTACGCCTGGTTGAAGCAGCCCCTACACTTCTATGGGTTGTTCCAGCCTCTCCTAGTGGGTGGTTTTTCATTTCTACAACATGTGCTTGGTTCAAAAAAAGCTTATGAGTTGAGTTCGTCCTCAGCTACGGATTGGGGGCAGCATTCTCAGATTACTTGACTTGCTGCTAGCTTAGAGGAGAAAAAAAATCCCGCTTTCATTTACCTTTAAGTCTGAGAGAAGGCTTTTTCTTTCTATTAAAAGATCACAAATCAGAGGGGTGATCAGTCCTCATTCAATCCTTCATCTTCTTATGAGTAGCCGCCACAAGGGGTCCTCAGTCTGAATCCTCCACTAGCATTGGACCAACAGTCAGTCTAGCTCTCGCTCTTATCCAATTTCCTTATCCTTTCAGGGCAAGGTCGGAGTAGTAGGAAAATACAATTTCTTTTGTTGCATGCGGACCCGCTTGTGAGACTGAAGAAATTGAAGCGTAATGACAATCTTAACCTACTTGCTTACAGGATCCTTAAGAAACTGTGGACTTTTGCACCTTTCTGTCTAGCTTGAGTTATCTTTTAGTTCTCTCCCCTCGGCAAAGTGGATAGGAAAGAGTCTTGCTTCCATTCCACTAGCCAAGAATAAGGAGAGTGACTTTCTCTTTTGAACCTCTTAAGCTGACTTGAAAAAAAAAGTGGTACACCCCTCAGAGATATAGGGACCGCCATGCTCGTCCACTTTCTTGATAAACGACTCGATGCATTTTCTCTTCCTTGCCGCTGAGACTGAGACATATCAAAAAGATCTATTACTAAAAGGAGATTGGGATCATCCTATGGTTACCGGATGATGGGAATAACTAAGCATAAATTTGGAAATGAGCACGAAATGTCTATAAATGAATTTTCTCATTATTCGTTATTTCTGGGTCTTTTCGTTGCATTCACTTACAACAGAAACAACCACCAGCGTTTGGTGCAGCACTTGCATTTTGGTGCATTCTTCTTCCTTTCCTTGGTCTTTCGTTCCGTCATATTCCAAATAACTTATCTAATTACAACGTATTAACCGCTAATGCACCTTTTTTTTATCAAATCTCAGGGACATGGTCTAATCATGAGGGTAGTATTTTATCATGGCGTTGGATCCCAAGTTTTTATGGATTCCTTTTTTGTTACCGGGGTCGAACCCAAAGCCATAATGTCTCAAAACGAAGAGGCTATAGAGAAACTTTGATTTTTTCCTTTGTCTCGAACTTCGTGAAGAACTCCATTCTATCTCTCCAACAAAAAAGTCGGGCTGCGCCCCAGTTGTACACTCCCTTCGTTCGGAGAACCCTTGTTGATTCTGAACTTCGTTCGCAAAGTAAGCGTCCTTTTAACGGGCCAGCCCTTTTTAATGCGCCGCTTGACCCTGTTTTGAAAATGAGCTTTGCTCTTCTGGGCGCTGGGCGCTCCCGTGGTTCGTGAGAAGGAAAAAGGACTAATCTTTTGTTACATCTGGCACGAGATGAAAAAGAGAGAGCTTCGTCTATCGATGAACAGCAGATTGACGGAGCTCTTGGCATTGCTTTGTTTTTCTCTCCTTTCCTATCAGCAAGTTCCGATCCTTTTGTTCAAAATTTCTTCATTCGTACCGTACCGCTTGCAGAATCAAATCCAGTTCCACAAGATCCTATATCAGCTATACATCCTCCTTGCATTTATGCCGGAGATGTCGCCAGTGCTATGGGCTTTGGGTTATGTAGATCAAAAATGATGAATGGGATTGTGGCACTCCACTCGCCGCCAATGCGGAAGGATGCCGCCGAAAAGAATGGAACGCTGCTTCGCTCTGCTGGATGCGTCGGATCCCATATAAGAAGCTCGCTCTTTACCCGATCATTCAAACATTTTGTGGGCGGCGCGCCTGCTCTATTGTTGCGTAGCAATAGAAGCCTGCTCATGCTGCTTCGGCGGCGCTTTTTCGCCTTCTCTTCGCTCTGGACAGGAGCGCTAATGGACACGGGGAGGGAGCAGGCGAAGCGTGTCGTTCGTAATGGAAAGAAAGACACCACTACTTCGCCTCTTTGTTGGACCGCCGGCGCGAACACGGTGGTCTCTGACCAGGACCAGGAACCAATTCGAATTTGGATCTTGACATGTCGGTTGTTTTTAACCGTAGGCATCTCGCCAGGAAGTTGGTGGGCTCATCATGAATTAGGTCGGGGTGGCTGGTGGTTTCGGGATCCCGTAGAAAATGCGTCTTTTATGCCTCGGGTATTAGCCACAGCTCGTATTCATTCAGTAATTCTACCCCTTCTTCATTCTTGGACCTCGCTTCTGAATATTTTGACTCTTCCATGCTGTGTCTTAGGAACCTTTTCAATACGGTCCGGATTGCTAGCTCCCGTTCATAGTTCCGCTACAGACGATACACGAGGAAGATTTTTATGGCGGTTCTTCCTTCTAATTACAGGCATATCTATGACTCTTTTTTACCGGATGAAGCAGGAGGCATCGGTCCGTAGAACCTATAAAAAAGAGATGGTTGTGGCGCGAAGTACTCTTGTGCACCTACGTCACTCGGCTCGCGCGCAACCCCGCCCCATTATGTTATGTTATGGAAGAATTTAGCTTCTTGCTGGGCTGGTTATTCAGAGCCAGCAACTGGCTGCCGGATTTCGTCCCGTCCGTAGCGCTTCGGAAGTCACTCTGGCGTGGCGCTGCTGGATACTTCTGATCAATAGGAATAGGATGAAAAAAAACTTATGATGAGCATCTATTGGAGTCGATCATTTCCAAGATCTAATTCTAGTTTCTTATTATGTAGTGGAAACGCCTCACAATCTTCAGTTTTACGCTTACGCTTAAGGGAAGAAATGTTCTTGGTGGTTGCAGGCCCTGGTACCCCCAAAATTTTTATGCAAGATGAGCTTACAGGACTGCCAATCAAGCGAGCCACCAGGTTTGAGAATAAGGTGGGATCCAAGAATGTAGTGGCTGGTGAATCACTGATCAAAAAGCGGACTTTTGAGAGATTCTTCATCGATCTAGTGGCCGGTGAATCACTGATCAAAGAGCGAGCAGCCGCCAGGTTTAATGATTTTGTGGGATCCCTGGATGTAGCGGCTGGCGAACCGCTTCTTCTTCCACAAAGATTCAGACAAAACCGAGCTTGGATAGAACTGAAGAAGATTTGGCGAACGAAGAAAAAGGTAAAAGGGTTTATTATAAAAAAATCAAAGGAGGTTATTTAGTAGCCATCGCGGGTTTCATTACTTTTCTTCCATTCAAAAAAGCTCTTCTAAAAAAAAGGATAGCGAATGATCGATTCACCATTGATAGCATTAACCCTAAATGGAGGGATATTGTGATAATAGCGGCAGATCAAACAAGAACTTGATGAAAAGATAGAAAAAAATTATGAAAAATCCGAAGCCCACCTTAATCCATTTTGTTGAGGATCTTGCACTTATTCTGGCCCTATATTTACATAGCCAAGAAAGGCTCTGGCAATCATGCGTGACTGGCGGAGCGCCTATCGCCCTGGCACTGCACTCTAAAATGCATGTTGGGTTGGGCCAGCAAGAAGACTTCGACGAGGGAGACGAAGAATGGAATTGAAGAAGGCAGCATAGTCTAAGATAACAGAATGGAACACTAACCAACAAGTAAGTGGTGGATTTGGATGGAGTCTCGCAGAAGAAGAGTACGCGCGCTAGCGCGCCCCAAGACGTCAGTCCTTTTTCTGCTTGCTGGCCAAGGTCAGTTTACTGAATCCCCCTTCCAAACACCAACCCAATCTCCATTCCTTCATGAGAAATGAGCAAGACCATATGTTTCTCAAAAATATAGCCCCTATATAAACCTAGCCCCTACTACCCGAACTTCTTACCTTCAAATTGTTGGGGAACGCAGTAATTTCGAAAATTTTCCTACGCACACGCAAGATCATGGTGATGCATAGCAACGAGAGGGGAGAGTGTTGTCTACGTACCAACGCAGACCGACTGCGGAAGCGATCACACAACATAGAGGAAGTAGTCGTACGTCTTCTTCCCGATCCGACCGATCCAAGCACCGTTACTCCGGCACCTCCGAGTTCTTAGCACACGTTCAGCTCGATGACGATCCTCGAGCTCCGATCCAGCAAAGCGTCGAGGAAGAGTTCCGTCAGCACGACGGCGTGATGACGATCTTGATGTACTACCGACGCAGGGCTTCGCCTAAGCACTACAACGGTATAATCGAGGTAGAATTTGGTGGCAGGGGCACCGCACACGGCTAAGGAACGATCTCAAGGATCAACTTGTGTGTCTTGGGGTGTCCCCTGCCCCCGTATATAAAGGTTGGAGGGAGGGGGGCTGGCCGGCCAAAGAGAGGGAGGCGCAGGAGGAGTCCTACTCCTACCGGGAGTAGGGCTCCCCCCTCCAATCCTAGTCCAACTAGGAATCCTTTAAAGGAGAGAGAGAGATAGGTGGCCGGCCCCTCTCCTAGTCCTAATAGGACTAGGGAGAGGGGGGGAGGTGCAGCCCTATGTGGGCTGCCCTCTCACCTTTCCACTAAGGCCCATGTTGGCCCATTTGGCTCCCGGGGGGTTCCGGTAACCCTCCCGGTAATCCGGTAAAATCCCGATTTCACCCGGAACACTTCCGATGTCCAAACATAGGCTTCCAATATATCAATCTTTATGTCTCGACCATTTCGAGACTCCTCGTCATGTCCGTGATCTCATCCGGGACTCCGAACAACCTTCGGTACATCAAAATGCATAAACTCATAATAACTGTCATCGTAACGTTAAGCGTGCGGACCCTACGGTTCGAGAACAATGTAGACATGACCGAGACACGTCTCTGGTCAATAACCAATAGCGGGACCTGGATGCCCATATTGGCTCCTACATATTCTACGAAGATCTTTATCGGTCAGACCGCATAACAACATACGTTGTTCCCTTTGTCATCGGTATGTTACTTGCCCGAGATTCGATCGTCGGTATCCAATACCTAGTTCAATCTCGTTACTGGCAAGTCTCTTTACTCGTTCCGTAATACATCATCTCATAACTAACATCTTAGTTATTATGCTTGCAAGGCTTATGTGATGTATATTACCGAGAGGGCCCAGAGATACCTCTCCGACAATCGGAGTGACAAACCCTAATCTCGAAATACGCCAACCCAACATCTACCATTGGAGACACCTGTAGTACTCCTTTATAATCACCCAGTTACGTTGTGACGTTTGGTAGTACCCAAAGTGTTCCTCCGGTAAACGGGAGTTGCATAATCTCATAGTTATAGGAACATGTATAAGTCATGAAGAAAGCAATAGCAACATACTAAACGATCGGGTGCTAAGCTAATGGAATGGGTCATGTCAATCAGATCATTCAACTAATGATGTGACCTCGTTTAATCAAATAACAATTCTTTGTTCATGGTTAGGAAACATAACCATCTTTGATTAATGAGCTAGTCAAGTAGAGGCATACTAGTGACACTCTGTTGGTCTATGTATTCACACATGTATTATGTTTCCGGTTAATACAATTCTAGCATGAATAATAAACATTTATCATGATATAAGGAAATAAATAATAACTTTATTATTGCCTCTAGGGCATATTTCCTTCAGTCTCCCACTTGCACTAGAGTCAATAATCTAGTTCACATCACCATGTGATTTAGCAGCAATAGTTCACATCACCATGTGATTAACACCCATAGTTCACATCGTTATGTGACCAACACTCAAAGGGTTTACTAGAGTTAGTAATCTAGTTCACATTTCTATGTGATTAATACCCAAAGAGTACTAAGGTGTGATCATGTTTTGCTTGTGAGATAATTTTAGTCAACGGGTCTGTCACATTCAGATCCGTAAGTATTTTGCAAAATTCTTTGTCTATAATGCTCTGCACGGAGCTACTCTAGCTAATTGCTCCCACTTTCAATATGTATCTAGACCGAGACTTTAGAGTCATCTAGATTAGTGTCAAAACTTGCATCGGCGTAACCCTTTACGACGAACCTTTTTATCACGTCCATCATCGAGAAACATATCCTTATTTCACTAAGGATAATTCTGACCGCTGTCCAGTGATCTACTCCTAGATCACTATTGTACTCCCTTGCCAAATCAGTGCAGGGTATACAATAGATCTGGTATACAGCACGACATACTTTATAGAACCTATGGCCAAGGCATAGGGAATGACTTTCATTCTCTTTCTATCTTCTGCCGTGGTCGGGCTTTGAGTCTTACTAAACTTCACACCTTATAATACAGGCAAGAACTATTTCTTTGACTGCTCCATTTTGAACTACTTCAAAATCTTTGTCAAGGTATGTACTCATTTAAAGAACTTATCAAGCGTCTTGATCTATCTCTATAGATCTTGAAGCTCAATATGTAAGCAGCTTTACCGAAGTCTTTCTTTGAAAAACTCCTTTCAAACACTCCATTTATGCTTTACAGAATAATTCTACATTATTTCCGATCAACAATATGTCATTCACATATACTTATCAGAAATGCTGTAGTGCTCCCACTCACTTTCTCGTAAATACAGGCTTCACCGCAAGTCTGTATAAAACTATATGCTTTGATCAACTCATCAAAGCGTATATTCCAACTCCGAGATGCTTGCACCAGTCCACAGGTGGATCGCTGGTGCTTGCACATTTTGTTAGCACCTTTTGGATTGACAAAACCTTCTGGTTGCATCATATACAACTCTTCTTTAATAAATCCATTAAGGAATGCAGTTTTGTTTATCCGTTTGCCAGATTTCATAAAATGCGGCAATTACTAACATGATTCGGACAGACTTAAGCATAGATACGAGTGAGAAAATCTCATCGTAGTCAACACCTTGAACTTGTCGAAAACCTTTTGCGACAATTCTAGCTTTGTAGATAGTAACACTACTATCAGCGTCTGTCTTCCTCTTGAAGATCCATTTATTTTCTATGGCTTACCGATCATCGGGCAAGTCAACTAAAGTCCATACTTTGTTCTCATACATGGATCCCATCTCAGATTTCATGGCCTCAAGCCACTTTGCGGAATCTGGGCTCACCATCGCTTCTTCATAGTTCGTAGGATCATCATGATCTAGTAGCATGACTTCCAGAACAGGATTACCGTACCACTCTGGCGCGGATCTTACTCTGGTTGATCTACGAGGTTCAGTAGTGTCTTGTTCTGAAGTTTCATGATCATCATCATTAGCTTCCTCACTAACTGGTGTAGGTGTCACAGAAACATTTTTCTGTGATGTACTACTTTCCAATAAGGGAGCAGGTACAGTTACCTCGTCAAGTTCTACTTTCCTCCCACTCACTTCTTTCGAGAGAAACTCCTTCTCCAGAAAGTTTCCGAATTTTAGCAACAAAAAGTCTTGCCTTCGGATCTGTGATAGAAGGTGTATCCAATAGTTTCCTTTGGATATCCTATGAAGACGCACTTCTCCGATTTGAGTTTGAGCTTATCAGGATGAAACTTTTTCATATAAGCATCGCAACCCCAAAATTTTTTAAGAAACGACAGCTTAGGTTTCTTGCCAAACCATAGTTCACACGGTGTCGTCTCAACGGATTTAGATGGTGCCCTATTTAACGTGAATGCAGCTGTCTCTAATGCATAACCCCAAAACGATAGTGGTAGATCGGTAAGATACATCATAGATTGCACTATATCCAATAAAGTACGGTTATGACGTTCGGACACACCATTATGCTGTGGTGTTCCATGTGGCATGATTTTGTGAAACTATTCCACATTGTTTTAATTGAAGACCAAACTCGTAACTCAAATATTTTACCTCTGCGATCATATCGCAGAAACTTTTATTTTCTTGTCACGATGATTTTCCACTTCACTCTGAAATTCTTTGAACTTTTCAAATGTTTCAGACTTACGTTTCATCAAGTAGATATACTCATATCTGCTCAAATCATCTGTGAAGATCAGAAAATAATGATACCTGTCGCGAGCCTCAATATTCATCGGACCACATACATCAGTATGTATGATTTCCAATAAACCTTTTCTCGCTCCATTGTTCCGGAGAACGGCGTTTTAGTCATCTTGCCCAAAAGGCATGGATCGCAAGCATCAAGTGATTCCGAAAGCCCATCAGCATGGAGTTTCTTCATGCGCTTTATACCAATATGACCTAAACAGCAGTGCCACAAATAAGTTGCACTATCATTATTAGCTTTGCATCTTTTGGTTTCAATATTATGAATATGTGTATTATTAAGATCGAGATCCAATGAACTATTTTCATTGGGTGTGTAACCATATAAGGTTTTATTCATGTAAACAGAACAACAATTTATTCTTTTATTTAAATGAATAACCGTATTACAATAAACATGATCAAATCATATTCATGCTCAACGCAAAAACCAAATAACACTTATTTAAGTTCAACACTAATCCCGAAAGTATAGGGGAGTGTGTGATGATGATCATATCAATCTTGGAACTACTTCCAACACACATCGTCACTTCACCCTTAACTAGTCTCTGTTTATTCTGCAACTCCCGTTTCGAGTTACTAATCTTAGCAACTGAACTAGCATCAAATACTGAGGGGTTGCTATAAACACTAGTATAGTACACTTCAATAACATGTATATCAAATATACTTATGTTCACTTTGCCATCCTACTTATCCGCCAATCACTTGGGGTAGTTCCGCTTCCAGTGACCAGTCCCTTTGCAGTAGAATCACTTAGTCTAAGGCTTAGGATCAGACATGGGCTTCTTCACTTGAGCAGCAACTTGCTTGCCGTTCTTCTTGAAGTTCCCCTTCTTCCCTTTGCCCTTTTCTTCAAACAAGTGGTCTTGTCAACCATCAACACTTGATGTTTTTCTTGATTTCTACCTTCGTTGATTTCAGCATCACGAAGAGCTTGGGAGTTGTTTCCGTTATCCCTTGCATATTATAGTTCATCACGAAGTTCTACTAACTTAGTGATGATGACTAGAGAATTCTGTCAATCACTATCTTATCTGGAAGATTAACTCCCACTTGATTCAAGCGATTGTAGTACCTAGACAATCTGAGCACATGCTCACTAGTTGAGCGATTCTCCTCCATATTTTAGCTATAGAACTTGCTGGAGACTTCATGTCTCTCAACTCGGGTATTTGCTTGAAATATTAACTTCAACTCCTGGAACATCTCATATGGTCCATGACGTTCAAAACGTCTTTGAAGTCCCGATTCTAAGCTGTTAAGCATGGTGCACTAAACTATCAAGTAGTCATCATATTGAGCTAGCCAAACGTTCATAACGTCTGCATCTGCTCCTGCAATAGGTCTGTCACCTAGCGGTGCATCAAGGACATAATTCTTCTGTGCAGCAATGAGGATAAACCTCAGATCACGGATCCAATCCGCATCATTGCTACTAACATCTTTCAACACAATTTTCTCTAGGAACATATCAAAATAAACATAGGGAAGCAACAACGCGAGCTATTGATCTACAACATGATTTGCAAAATACTACCAGGACTAAGTTCATGATAAATTTAAGTTCAATTTAATCATATTACTTAAGAACTCCCACTTAGATAGACATCCCTCTAATCCTCTAAGTGATCACGTGATCCAAATCAACTAAACCATAACCGATCATCACGTGAGATGGAGTAGTTTTCAATGGTGAACATCGTTATGTTGATCATATCTACTATATGATTCACGCTCGACCTTTCGGTCTCCGTGTTCCGAGGCCATATCTGTATATGATTGGCTTGTCATGTATAACCTGAGTATTCTGCGTGTGCAACTGTTTTGCACCCGTTGTATTTGGACGTAGAGCTTATCACACCCGATCATCACGTGGTGTCTGGGCACGACGAACTTTGGCAACGGTGCATACTCAGGGAGAACACTTATTGATAATTTAGTGAGAGATCATCTTATAATGCTACCGTCAATCAAAGCAAGATAAGATGCATAAAAGGATAAACATCACATGCAATCAATATAAGTGATATGATATGGCCATCATCATCTTGTGCTTGTGATCTCCATCTCCAAAGCACCGTCATGATCACCATCGTCACCGGCGCGACACCTTGATCTCCATCGTAGCATCGTTGTCGTCTCGCCAATCTTATGCTTCCATGACTATCACTACCGTTTAGTAATAAAGTAAAGCATTACATCGCGATTGCATTGCATACAATAAAGCGACAACCATATGGCTCCTGCCAGTTGCCGATAACTCGGTTACAAAACATGATCATCTCATACAATAAAATCAGCATCATGCCTTGACCATATCACATCACAACATGCCCTGCAAAAACAAGTTAGACGTCCTCTACTTTGTTGTTGCAAGTTTTACGTGGCTGCTACGGGCTTAAGTAAGAACTCATCTCACCTACGCATCAAAACCACAACGATAGTTCGTCAAATAGACTCCGTTTTAACCTTCTCAAGGACCGGGCGTAGTCACACTTGGTTCAACTAAAGTTGGAGAGACAGTCTTCCGCAAGCCATCTATGTGCAAAGCACGTCGAGGGAACCGGTCTCGCGTAAGGTTGGTCCGGATCGTCTCACCCAACAATACCGCCGAACCAAAGTATGACATGCTGGTAGGCAGTATGACTTGTATCGCCCACAACTCACTTGTGTTCTACTCGTGCAAATAACATCAAACCATAAAACCTAGGCTCGGATGCCACTGTTGGGGAACGCAGTAATTTCGAAAATTTTCCTACGCACACGCAAGATCATGGTGATGCATAGCAACGAGAGGGGAGAGTGTTGTCTACGTACCAACGCAGACCGATTGCGGAAGCGATCACACAACGTAGAGGAAGTAGTCGTACGTCTTCTTCCTGATCCGACCAATCCAAGCACCGTTACTCCGGCACCTCCGAGTTCTTAGCACACGTTCAGCTCGATGACGATCCTCGGGCTCCGATCCAGCAAAGCGTCGAGGAAGAGTTCCGTCAGCACGACGGCGTGATGACGATCTTGATGTACTACCGACGCAGGGCTTCGCCTAAGCACTACAACGGTATGATCGAGGTGGAATTTGGTGGCAGGGGGCACCGCACACGGCTAAGGAACGATCTCAAGGATCAACTTGTGTGTCTTGGGGTGTCCCCTGCCCCCGTATATAAAGGTTGGAGGGAGGGGGGCTGGCCGGCCAAAGAGAGGGAGGCGCAGGAGGAGTCCTACTCCTACCGGGAGTAGGACTCCCCCCTCCAATCCTAGTCCAACTAGGAATCCTTTAAAGGAGAGAGAGAGATAGGTGGCCGGCCCCTCTCCTAGTCCTAATAGGACTAGGGAGAGGGGGGGAGGCGCAGCCCTATGTGGGCTGCCCTCTCACCTTTCCACTAAGGCCCATGTTGGCCCATTTGGCTCCCGGGGGGTTCCGGTAACCCTCCCGGTAATCCGGTAAAATCCCGATTTCACCCGGAACACTTCCGATGTCCAAACATAGGCTTCCAATATATCTATCTTTACGTCTCGACCATTTCGAGACTCCTCTTCATGTCCGTGATCTCATCCGGGACTCCGAACAACCTTCGGTACATCAAAATGCATAAACTCATAATAACTGTCATCGTAACGTTAAGCGTGCGGACCCTACGGTTCGAGAACAATGTAGACATGACCGAGACACGTCTCCGGTCAATAACCAATAGCGGGACCTGGATGCCCATATTGGCTCCTACATATTCTACGAAGATCTTTGTCGGTCAGACCGCATAACAACATACGTTGTTCCCTTTGTCATCGGTATGTTACTTGCACGAGATTCGATCGTCGGTATCCAATACCTAGTTCAATCTCGTTACTGGCAAGTCTCTTTACTCTTTCCGTAATACATCATCTCATAACTAACATCTTAGTTATTATGCTTGCAAGGCTTATGTGATGTATATTACCGAGAGGGCCCAGAGATACCTCTCCGACAATCGGAGTGACAAACCCTAATCTCGAAATACGCCAACCCAACATCTACCATTGGAGACACCTGTAGTACTCCTTTATAATCACCCAGTTACGTTGTGACGTTTGGTAGTACCCAAAGTGTTCCCCCGGTAAACGGGAGTTGCATAATCTCATAGTTATAGGAACATGTATAAGTCATGAAGAAAGCAATAGCAACATACTAAACGATCGGGTGCTAAGCTAATGGAATGGGTCATGCCAATCAGATCATTCAACTAATGATGTGACCTCGTTTAATCAAATAACAACTCTTTGTTCATGGTTAGGAAACATAACCATCTTTGATTAATGAGCTAGTCAAGTAGAGGCATACTAGTGACACTCTGTTGGTCTATGTATTCACACATGTATTATGTTTCCGGTTAATACAATTCTAGCATGAATAATAAACATTTATCATGATATAAGGAAATAAATAATAACTTTATTATTGCCTCTAGGGCATATTTCCTTCACAAATAGGACTAACTGCCCGAACCCGCTTGCTTATCTTCTACGATCTAATTAAGTTAAGAAGTGGTTATTTTTTTTAAGTGACTAGAACTTCTATCAACTACTATTCTAGCACCCAGCTGTGCCATGTGTTTATTCTATTCTATTCTATTCTTCAGGTATTCCTTTGAATAACTCATCTTTTCAGGTAAGACAATTTGAAGATCTTCTTAGTCAGCCTATCTGTATTCTTATCCTCTAGTGCGGATCCAATCAGATTTTATAAAGCCAAGGCCTGACATCCATTGTGGGGATCATCTTTTATCGGGAGACATGGCCTGGTGGTTTCTGATCAAGATTCCTAATCAATAGGGCGAAGAGCTCTTCGCATGATCTGGTCCTACCTTTTGTCTACGCTATTTTTTTGTCCCTTCTCAGCTGCTGTCCTTACTCCGGATAAATTGGAACACATTGATTCCGTTCGTTCCAGCCCTTCGCTTCAGGCCATAGTGCTTCTGAATTATTTCTATACCCCTTTGATGATGCAGCCTCTGACTCTCGTGGGTAAACTCCTACTTGATTAGTTAGAACTTCTCTGTCTCAACTCGTGGACCTATCTATCTTCTTCTTTTTAAGAGATAGGGGTTTGCTATTCTCACGGATTGCTCATATTTATTTACCCCATTGAATAGTTTTTGCTTTGTTTCAGCCCTTCCTTCATCTGAACCTTCCAAGTACTAATCTATCTTTATGGGGAAGACCCTTCATCTGACCTCCGGGCTACCCTGTCAATTGTAAAAAGTAGTTGAGTCGTGTCTCGCAGGAGCAAAAAGAGTGAAATGAGGATGTAAGCCCCCTAGGTCTTCCTCTTCCTTCTAAACTAATTGCTTTCGCTTGACTCTTCCAGTAAAAAAGTATACTGAGTGGTTGAAGGAAAGCGAAAAGTAATGGCTTTTTCATGTACCAGATCCGGTGAGCCAGACATCAAGCAAAAATGGACATACAATCAAAGAGTAAGGAGCAGTTATTTGCAATGACGGGTGGATTGGTCAGAGCTGCAAGGAGAGACTCGGTTATGGCGCGATAAAGAGCTTGCTTCAATGCTCGGATTCAGGTAGAAAGTAAGAGCAGTAGCGTATTCATAGGAGAGCTTTGTACTTGAAATTAGTAGTCCCGGTAGTTGGAAAAAAGCTCTGAATACAGATTCAAAGCATCAAGATAGGTAGTCCTATCATTAGTTGGCCAGTCATAGCAATTTAAGTAGAAAGCTTGCTTCGGGATCAGATCATTCAACTAAAGCTGTCAGGCCGGGTAGGCTTTGAGGAACATTGGGGGTTCCTTATGTTGTGACTGAGGAGATATGTCTATTGTGCCCGGCAAAAACAGATTTGCAAGGAGTTTGCCAAAGGCTTTCTCATTCGGAAAAAAACAATTTCAAGTATATTTCCCTTCTCCATTCTCTGCTCGGATGATTGCCGCTTGTGTGAATTTCATTGCTGTGGGTCCCGTGTGTGCTCGAATAAGATTGTTTTAGGATTCTATTTAGTTGAATTTCTTGACTCCGCGGTGCTGGTTATCGAGTTTATGGCGCCGCCGACCATCCAAAAAGTCAAAGATGGCGTCGGCATTTACTTATTATGCTCTCTTCTAATACTGGTCCCTTGGTATTCAGGTTGTAAAATCCTGATAGGAAAGTCGACTGTTATACCTTGTTTTTGTAATGGCCTATCTTCTTTAAAAAGCCGAAAGATAAGGATTTCGCAAAACTTTTGTGTTCCTTTTTCTCTGAAAAGAAAACCTTACCATTTTTGGGCCGCTGTTACCATTTCCATTTCCTGAACCTAAACCTAACTAATACTTAGTTGTTTCCATTTCCTCATCTGGTGATAGATCCTCATCTTCTTCTGGCTCAAATCCCTTTTTCATATCCAGGGCGGGCTTTAGGTACGCTTTAGTTTGAAATCATTAAAGATATGCTCGACCTCGTTTATGTCCATGGTATCATCGTACGTACCTTCTACTATCAACCAGATGAGATAGGGCTTTGAAAGGTCAGAGTCAGTCTCCTCTTTTTCTTTTAGGTCGTTTAGCAGTTCCCCAACCAGCTTTCTCCCCGAGAAAGCCTTCCTGAGATTCAAAGAAAAAGGTTTGAAGGTTGATCTCTGGGATTAGTGATAGTTCGGAACCAGCAAAGGGAGGCTGAAAAGCCGTAGTGCTAACGCACGCCCTGTAGTTTTGAAGCTAAAAAGACAGCAGCGAGCTCCGCGTCGAAAAGCAAAGCGAGCCGCGCTAGCGCGCTACTCTTCCTTTATGAGCGAGACTCTATCCAGATCTACTGATCTAAGAACTCCGCGAGCGAACTGAGCGAGCCATGAGGCGCCTATCGGCAAGGCTTGGAAAAGCCTTAAGTTTAGGCTCCCTTCCTTCACTGAACTGATTCACCCGGGTCCAAACCTGCTGAGCTAGCTAATTTTTCCTTTACGAGATCTCGGCTCTTCGGAATGATTGGAGAGATCCCCGCCTCCTCTTGGTTGGTGCCGGGCCCGAGAGTGATGGGACTACTTCCTTAAAGAGCCTTTCGTTCGGGCCGGCAGGAGGGGCCCTGATCTATCAATTGAGGGAGCAAAAAACAGGCTTTGCTCCCCCTTTTTTAAATGAAGAAAGAAAGAAGGGTCGAAGTTTAGACCGCTCACAGTAGTTCTACCCATAGAAAAGATCATGAAAGAGGCGATCAGAATGGTACCCGAATCCATTTACGATCCCGAGTTTCCAGACACATCGCACTTCCGCTCGGGTCG